>CM056735.1:86252034-91252034 GCA_029844215.1 Przewalskia tangutica | reverse complement strand
TCCGCACGCCCAGACCTTGTTAACTGGAGCGTGTATAATATAATTTGGGGGCCCAACATCGGTGAATAAAGAATTGGAATGAGTCTGACTCTGATACCATATAAAAATGGATCTTGGGCCTAACTCAACCCCAAAAGCTAGCTTATAGAGTGAAAATTGTCAAGTCCAAATAAGGAATCAATGTTCTCATTCCATATCCGATGTGAGACTCTTAACAAAGACTACTACCATAATTACACTTGTACACGATAAATTATATACCAAATATACATGAATACATCCAATAATCAAACGTCAATCTAGGTAACATGGCCAGTAATTAAGATATACTGAAGTGTTTTACACTGTCAAAATTGTAATAACCATTTTAGAAATGTTGTACCCTAAACCTAAAAACTTATACTTCCCGCGATGAAAAATGTTCAATTTTTTAGACGAGGGTAGACCCAAAAATAGCGAGATAGGAGTATTTTTGGTAGGATTACAACCTTAACCACTTGACTGCAACTTTTATCTGAGATAAATCTCAATTCAAAGTCAGTTCATTGACAGTATTTGGAACACTGCGCTCATTATTTTAAAAGATTTCACTTCCAACGAGGAGTGTAAGGGGTCGTATTTGGTAGAAGGTATTAGAAAAAACAATGCATGTATTAGCTTTGTGCATCAGTTATCCCTTGTTTGTTATACGTTTTTTTAACCTATGTATAACTAATGTTTGTATTAGTTATACATCCTATTTTGTATTATAATATGTATAACTGGTATTACCTAGCAAACCATGTATAAATAATTTATGCAATGCTTTAATACATCAAATCAAATAGTGTATAAGAAATAATCTCAACATAATTAATGTCAGCATAATTAATACCAACATTATTAATACATCATGTTCAATATTATTTTTATACATCGTACCAAATGACCTCTAAGTGTGCAACACTCAAAATCGACTAGATGTTTTTCATTTTGGGTTTATAAGGAGCAAACCCAAAATAGAACCCCACTAGATCACTGGGATCTAAGATTTGCTCCTAATATATCCAACATCTCATTCGTATTTTGCCTATGTTGTATTTGCCTAGTATGTCACATACATATTTTTTGGGACTCAGCTTCCTCATTGAGGTTTGCCCCATCATAATCTCAAAGATGTAGAATTCATTTAAACTCACTTGAACGATGGAGTTTGTTCCAATATAGTATAACGTTGCACGCGGAGGAGTTCTGATACCATATGTAACAGCCCAACCCACTACATATATTCTTCGCCTTGGACCTATTAGCCCCACATATCTCTTTAAAGTTTGTAACTAGAGTCCTAGTTCGGTTTGTTTCTTTATATTTGTATTTTGTCAATATAACTAAGGGTGTTACAAGATGTTTGATAGAATAAATGTAATTCCTTTACCCTTAGGTCTAGAGTTCTAACCCCTCGAATGAAGATCCTCCTAATAGGGAGGTTTTCCCTTTAATTTACTATATCCTGGCCGATGTGAACTCCAAACCTCCCTATAATTTACCGGGGCCTGATCGATGTGAACTCGAACCAATAGATAAAGAAAAAAGAACTTTGAAACGTTTCATAGTTTGCAAGCATGATAACATATAAATGCATCTTGATTCTGTTGCCTTTGGGGTCAGATTATAAGCAAGTTGATATATATGTATAGAAAACAGGACAAAAAGGAAACTTGAGAATCCAGGAGATGGCCCCATGATTATATAAATGCATCTTGCTCAAGTCTCATCAATCTATCAGATAAGATCAAAATTTGTGGCACTTGAAGAATTGAGATTTTTCTATATGTATATATCTTTCTTTTATCAATTATATATCCTCCTACCAAACTAAGTGGGTGTTGCTATATTGAGAATTTACATTTCCTCCTACCAAACAAAGCTTATCTCTTCAAATGGATGGCTATGACAACTTGTACACTTTCCATGGACCCAAAAAAAATGTTCGCTTTCAACTAATCACTAGTATGATAATGAAGACTTGATCATTGCTACTTAGTCGAATCTTCTTTAATTTTCTGCGGCTAATCATAGGGAAATGGAAAACAAATAAGATAGCCATTAATTAATGGAGCCTTTTGCTTTTTTCATTAATTTAATTTTTTAGGTCTCGGAGACCTACGAGCTATTCAACGAAATAGCACGATCGAGGTAGGTGTGAAATTGACAAGGACTACCTTGCAAAATTAAGGCCTCATTTGTTTGTACATAAGGTTTGAATCTGAATGGTTCAGACCTAAAGTCATTAACTCCATTTATTAATTTACATTAAGATCTAAATACTTATTTGAGCTGAATAGGTCTTAATCATTCAGATCTTGAACGAAGTCTTAATATCATTAAGAGGTAATTTTGTATAAATATTTTTTATCACCACACTGTCCACAACCACCGACTTCACCCCCCACACCCACCCACCACCCATTCTTCATCCCCACCCCCACATCACTAACCACATTTGTCATTCCCACCGATCCCACTTATTCTCCACCACCACCCACTCACCCCTTCAACCCCACCACCCATCCACCCCTACCCACTCTTCACCTTCACCCTAGTAATCACATTTGTCATCACCACCCCCACCCACCTACTCTCCACCCACCTAACCCGCTACCACCATCAACGCTGTCAACCCCCAACCACTTTTGTCATCACAATCATCACTACTGACAATCATTATTGTCAGCCGCTACCACACCTACCACCTCCATAATTATAATAATATCAACAATCATTACCGCAGTTACTGCAGTTGTCGCCGCCACCACTACCATCATTGTGATCAAGCCTTACAACTAACCACCTCTACCATCATAACTAGCACTGCTGCATTACTAGCCATTAGCATCAACCATCACCACCACCACTACAAAGCATCTCCACCTTCACTAGCAAATATAAATATTTATTTTCTTATCAAATAATATTTTTATTTTATTACATTTATATTTATTTTCTAATATTTAGTTACTTTAATTTGAATTGTAGATTTATTATGTTTAAATAAATACATTATACATATTTAGATGTCTAAAAAACAAACAATTTTAAAATCATTCAGTGTTCAGACCTAGAGACAACATCTTAATCGTTCAAATGTGTATTCAGATTCGAACGTCTTAATCTTAATGAAAACAAATGAGGCCTAAGACTCCAGTCATTGATGGATCCACCTTTTGCTAAGGGCCTTTTACTAGAAAATTACACTATTTAACTAGGTTAAAATTTTAGTTTTATTCATATATACTATATGTTGATTCCTCATATTTTTTATGTATGTCTACTTTTTATATTTTGATACCCCTTAATAAATTTCTTGACTTCGCCACTGACTCCAGTTATGAGAATCCAAATGGTTGCTCTATGTAAGTTTTCTAATATTAACCTTTTGTTGCCCTAATATACTTGATGCATTTCAGGTTCACCTCTTTTGAATGCCCAGAAGTTTGAAGTCATTTGTTTGTCACATAGCATGTCCCTCTATTTCTTTCAAGTTTTCGTTGATGAGAAAAAAAGATGTTTATATATCCAAATCATTTTACTCATTATTTTAATATTGTGAATTGAAAATTCAAGTTTTTCATTCGACATCGGAGCTAAACTTTCCTAAGCCCATCTTCACAACTATTTCTCTCTACTTCTATTTTGTTAATGGGTATATTTGATCTGTATTTCAAGTCCCACTCTCCAATCTCCGAAAAGACAGAAAAACATAAATTTTCAGAATTTGGCCCTTTTTATACAATTATTTAATTAATAACCCTCTTTTTATTTTTCTTATAATTTAGGGACATTTTAGATCACGATTTAAAAATCGCTTTTGAACAAACCGAAAACCGTATGAGAAACCTTAGATCATGGTCTAGATTTTATAAGTTATTTAAGCGTTAGACGACAGTTTAATGTTTTGCCTATAAGATTAATAAACATATGAACAAACATTATTTGAAAGGTTACCTTTTAAAAGAACATGTTTGCAAAACCTTTTAAAATAGGGAAAAAACTTAAATGGTGGCGTAACAAAGAGACATTTGTGTCCATCAACAGTATTAGAATTTTTCACCGGTTTCCCTTTATGGAATAATTATTTAATCATAATTATTTATTAAATGATCATCTTTTTATTTCTCTTGCAACTTATAGACCTTTAGACTACAGTCATAAATCTCTTTTAGACAAATTAAATTTTTTATGAGAAAACGTTAAATCATAACCTAAAAGTTTATAAACGTTAGATGAAAGTCTAATATTTTATTGCTTTCAAGAGCTATAACTGCATAACTTTTAGAAATTGAGACTAAATTTAAATAGTAATCTAAAAAGAGACATTTATGCCAATCTACCGATCAATATATGATATATCCATTAGCACAGGCCCAAAAGATCGTGAGCACTCAGGCCCACGTGATTTGCTTGAATCTTTGATGCAATTCTACGAGTAGTGTACGTGAATTTAAATAGTAACATAAGCTACTGTGGTTTGATGAGATTAAGATACTGCAGGATAGGGCGGATCTACGTGAACAAGGGAGGTTGTTCGGAAAAAAAATCACAGCGTTGTATAAGGGAATGAGGATGTCATGCTTGTTCAAACGTGGAAAATAGCATTGCAAAAAAAAAATTCGCTTGTTCGTGTGCACACAACAAGTCTGTGCCTGCTGCAGGGAAAAGAATGTCGTCGTCATATTTCCCTTTAAACTACTGGAATATGGTGTAACCATGCTAAGATTTTTTTTATCAGATTATACTTTGAAATAGGATTTTCGTTATTGTTGTTAGATATACATATTCGAGAATCTGATTATGTATATTACAATTATGTATTATAGTAGAATTAGTCTTATAGTCTTTCCATAATTGTACAGTTATTATCCAAATAGAATATGAATTTAGATGTATATTAGGAAAATGATTTTCCTATATGTAACTTGTATATATACTCCATTCATTAATAAGAATAATCAAGGAATTATTTATTTCATGAGTCTAGGTTCTTCTCCTTGCTTCGGCAAAATTTTCTCTACTTCTTGATTTCCGTGCAAATCCCTACCCCCGCCCTTCGGTTTCTTCATACCCGAGACCCTCCCCGCCCCCTAAAATTGTCTTGTCCAAATTTTGTTCTCTTCAATATAAGGGGTGGCAGATTGACCGTTTGGGCTGAAGTTGTGCGGGTCAAGATGGCTGAAGTTATAGATGAGTCAATGTCCAACCCATCCAAAAATTACATGGGCTAAGATGTGCGGGTCAATATGGGCTAAATGATGGGTCATAACCCAACTTGCCCAATTTGATCCATTACTTTTACAAATTTCAAACTTACCTTCTATGATGTTATTTTATTTTGTATGATATTTAATTTTTCCATATATTTTTTATAAAAGCAAAAAAAATGAAATAGAAATTTGAGGATGGGGTGGGGTGGATAGGGTGGAGGGGGAAGAAAAAAATTCATATTTTTTATAAATTATTTATAAAAGTAAAAAAAATAATTGAGAATGGGGTAGGGGTGAGGTGGGGGGTAGTTGGGGTTAGGGCAGAGGAGGTAACAAAAAAATTGATATTTTTTTTATTAATTGTTAATAAGTAAAAAAAAAATTAAATAGAAATTTGAGATTGGGTAAGGCGGGCGGGGGGTGGGGGTGGGGGTACAATTTTTTTTCATATTTTTTATTTTTTTATAAAAGTAACAAAAAATATGAAATATAAATTTGAGGATGGGGTGGAGGTGGAGGGGTAGGTGGGGGTAGGGGGTAGGTGTGGGTATGGGGGTAAGAAAAAATCATATTTTTATAATTTTTTATAAAATTAAAAATATAAAATATAAATTTGAGATTGGGGTAGGGGGTAGAGGCGGGGAGGAGGGTTAGGGGCAGGTAAGATAAAATTTCATATTTTTTTTATTTTTTATAAAAGTAACAAAATATGAAATAAAAATTTGAGGATGAGTGGAGTTAGGGTGATAGTGGTAGGTAAGAAAAAATTTCATATTTTTTATAAAAGTAAAAAAAATGAAATAGAAATTTGAGGATGGGTGGGGAGAAGGGGGTAGGTGTGGGTAGGGTGGAGGGGGTAGGGGGGTTAAGAAAAAAATTCATATTTTTCTAATTTTTTTTATAAAAGTAATAAAAATATAAAATAGAAATTTGAGATTGGAATAGGACGGGGAGGAGGAGAAAAGGGTAGAGGCGGAGGTAAGCTAAAATTTCATTTTTAATATTTTTTATAAAAGTAACAAAAAATATAAAATAGAAATTTGAGAATGGGGTGGGGGTAGTTAGGGCGGTAGGGGGGAGGTAAAAAAAATCCATATTTTTTATAAAAAAAAAATATGAAATAGAAATTTGAGGATGGGGTGGAGGTGGGTGGATGGGTAGGTGTGGATAGGGCGGGGAGGTGGGAGATAGAAAAAAAATTCCTATTTATTATAAAAATTAAAAAAATAGAAATTTGAGAATGTGGTAGGGGGGGAGGGAGGGGGAAGGTGGGGTTAGGTAAGAAATTTGAGGATGGGGTAGTGGAAGTAGGTAAGAAAAACAATTAATAATTTTTTTATAAAAACAAATGAAATATAAGACTTGGGTAAACAATAGAATAGTAGATGAGTTACTCTGAGCTAATGTAATAGATTGATTTGGGTTGTTCAAGATGAATGAGTTAAGTTGGGCTAGCCCAAACTTAGCCCATTTAAAAATATGTCAATGCCCAAACCCATTAAAATCTGGCGGGTCAATTGGGCTAGGGTCCAATTTGACACCCCTAACTATGACTGATAAGAACATATTTCACCATACCCTAACGGTTTCTAACATCAAGAGTGTTCTTTCTATTGTTCTTGACCTAGAAAACGTACAATATGAGACGTGGGCGGAATTGTTTAAAATTCATGCTATGGCACATCAAGTTCTTCACCACATAATCCCTCCGACTTCTAATACGGAGGGTACTTCAGACCCTGATACGGAGGGGGTGCCCACCAAAGAGGATGATCCAAAATTATGGATAACTCTTGACGCAAAAGTTACCCAATAGATTTATGCAACTATCTCCCTGGACCTCTTAAATTATGGAACCTAACTCTTCCGCTATGGAGGCTTGGAATAGATTGCCTGATATATTCCAGGATAACAGTCATTCCCGCATTGTCACCCTTGAACAGGAATTTTCTCAAGTCGCTATGGAGAATTTTTCGAACGTTTCCTCTTATTGCAAACGACTCAAGGATTTGGCGGATCAACTTCTCAATGTGGGTGCTCCTGTTAGCAATAGTCGTCTCATTCTACAGATGGTTGCAGGCTTGTCTGAGGCCTATAACGGTTTTGCTTCGATCCTTCGTCAAAGTAATCCTCTTCCGGAATTCTATCAAACCCGCTCTATGCTTACATTGGAAGAAGCCGGTTTGACTAAGTAGATGGTTACAGGTACTAGCCTCATTGTCATGATGACGTCCTCCACAAAATCTCTAAGCTTTGATGATCATTCAGGCCAAAATCGTACCCACGGTGGCGGCAAATATAATCGTAAACACAACAGGAAAAAACGCGGGGGCAAACGCGACGTCAATGGGAACGGTAGCCAAAACAGTGGGCCCCTGACCCACTGTCCCCAACAGCAGTGGGGCCCATGTCAGTGGGGTTGGGACAATGGGATGTATTCCAACAACCCCTATTTTCCAGACCTAGTAGGCTGGACCGTCTCCTTCCGGCCAGATCGACCCAGCGGCTTCCAGGCCAGCGGTTTGATGCAAAGGCGGGCAACGCGGCGTGGAATTCTTGGACCTCGGCCCACACAAGCATTCTCTGCAGTAGGACCCACACAAACCGACATTGAAGTCGCAATTCACACACTTGGATTGACTCAACCCGACCTGAATTGGTACATGGACACCGGCGCCACTACACACATGACCTCCGATCAAGGTATTCTCTCATCTTATTCCAATTTGAGCAGTAATCATGGTATAATTATTGGTAATGGTAATTTAATTCTAATTCATGGTTATGGTCATAAAACTTTGTTTCTCCCCCATCCACCACTTGTCCTTAAAAGTACCTTTCATGCCCCAAAATTGATTGACAATTTGGTGTCTGTCCGTAAATTCACAACTGATAATTGTGTTTTTGTTAATTTTGATCCTTTTGAGTTTTTTGTGAAGGATTTCAAAACGGGGAGTCCTCTCATGAGGTGTGATAGTCGGGGGATCTTTATCCAATCACACCAAGTCTCGGTTTCTCGCGTCAATCCATGCCTTCAACTTTTGCAGTCCTTGCTCCTGCCTTGTGACATGCTCGTCTAGGTCATCCGGGGTCGTCTATTTTATCTCTCTTAAATAAGAATAAACTTATATCTTGTAAGGATACGTGTAGTACTCTGAATTGTCAATCTTGTTCCTTAGGAAAAATTGTTAAGTTGCTAATTGTAGACTCCAAATCTCATACTTTAATGTCATTTGATATTATTCATAGTGATTTATGGACGTCTCTTGTTCTTAGTTTTATGGTTCATCGGTATTATGTTATATTTTTGGATGATTATTCTAAATTTTTATGGATTTTTCCAATAGCGAAAAAATCTCAAGTCTTTTCCATCTTCTTGAAATTTCGAACATTCATTAGAACTCAATTCGAATGGAAAATAAAAAATATTCAATGTGATAATGGAAAAGAATATGACAATGGGGAGTTTAGGGAGTTTTGTGCAAAAAATGGGATCAATTTTCGTTTTTCTTGTCCTCATACGTCTTCACAAAATGAGAAAGCCGAACGTAAAATTTGTACCATTAATAACATTATCCGTACTTTATTGATCCATGCTTCAGTACCCCCATTTTTTTGGCATCATGCTCTACAAATGGCTACAAATATTCTTAACATTCTTCCTTCCAAAGGTCTGACATATTCATCCCCTCTTCAAATTTTATATAATAAGACTCCTTCGTATTCACATCATAGGATCTTTGGATTCTTGTGTTATCCACTTTTCTCATCCACCACAATTAACAAACTTCAGACCCGTTCTATTCCTTGTGTGTTTTTGGGTTATACGTCGAATCATCGTGGTTACAAATGTTTTGATGTATCCTCTAATAAAATCATCATTATCTGCCATGTTATTTTTTATGAATCCCAATTTCCGTTTGCTAAGGTCAATAGTCATGTGCCTAGTTCGTATAATTTTGTGGATGATGATAAATCCCCATATATTATTTACCATTTATCGGATACTTCCCGCACCCCAAATCTGTCAGCGGGCCCACTGCCCGCTGGTCCTACCTTACCGTTATAACTGGGTCCAGCAACTAGGCCATCTTTCCAGCCCAGTTCTGGCCCAGTTAATTCCTCGGTTTTCAGTGGCCTTTCTTACCCAACTATAGCAGGTACCGTGTCCAGTTTTGGGCCTGCTGGCCAGCACGTCTGTTGCGATATTTCTATATGCTTACGTAAGTGTACGTATCGTTCAAGTAATAAAGATCTGTAAGACCGAGTTTATCGTCCACAGAGACTGGTTTGCTAAGTACCGATTATCTATTCTATGGTATTTATTTAGTTGACGTTCTTTGGTTTTAGATTTATGACTAAGTGCAGAAAATAAACTAAAGATTATAATACTTTGGGTTTATAACAGTTATGATGGAAATTGGTTCCAATCTCCACTACTATCCACTCTTTCACGTGTTAATGCAATGCTAATGATTCTTCTTCTTATTAAGATAGAAGGTTAACTAATCTGTCATTATATTCCGGTTAGGACATACAAGAGCTCAACCTAGTGCAGAAACCTTCTATATTTCTATGATAAGTTTTACCACACAGGAGGATTAAGAACAATAACCTTTAATTACTACACAAGTATCGGGGTACTTTCGTCGTTCTCCTCTCCAAAGTAGAATAATTGTAATCTGGTATATGGTATGATATATGAGCAGGGTTTAGGAATTTTATACTTGATAAAAGTTATCTTTCGGACCATAAAAACACTCTCCAATTTCGACTCGGATTCTGATTTTTACGCGTCGGCACCGCGGTTCCATGGCCAGGCACTGCGGTGCTTATTCAGCCGAAATCACTGTAGCTTTCTGGAACTATGGCACCGCCGTTCAATGGTCAGGCACCGCGGTGCCTTCGACGGTGTTTCAGTTTCGGACTTTCGGCAATTTTTACACCTCGGTGCTAATTTTCCTGATCGCGGTTCCATGGCACTGCGGTGCTACTTGGCCAGGCACCGCGGTGCCTTTCTGATTTCTACCCGGATTGTGCCAGATTTCTTCTTTTCTTTTTGGCACTTCTTAGGATTCATTCATTGGGCTGTGCTTGTGCAATTTTCATCCTCAATTAAGCTCATTTCATCCTCAAAAGTAGTATCTTCTCCTTTATGACCGCTGTGACACAAACAAAAGAAAACACACCTAACACTATACTAAACTCAAAATAAAATAGTATAATACTAACTAAAAAGGACTCAAAAGTGTATACAAAATATACTTAACAAACACCCCCAAACTTACACATTACTCGCCCTCGAGTAAAGCACAAAACAAAAACAAAAATAAAAACAAAGTTAAATAAAAGACTATGAAATAGATCAAATAGTTATAACAATGCTTCTTCAAAATCATGAATGAAAGATGGATAATATGTTAGAACATATATAGCATGAATAATCAGCAATTTAGAATTTTAAGTTAGATATTTCGCAAATTCAACTAGATCATGGTCAATGGAAATACAAACACCTAACCTATGCATGTCAATTTCATTCCATCTTTTCCAAAATGTTATAGACCTGTTTACTTGTTATTCTCCGCTAATCATAGACATACACATTAAAGATCATCAGGACTTTCAAGGGTTGTAATGTAGGCTTAGACAGGGTAGCTAAAAATAGGCATTTAGGCTTAATTATGTTACACCCCGTAATATCAGGGCTACTAATCGAGAACGTGATTAAGGATTTAAGATTTAAATTTTGGAAGGAAAGAATTATTACATTTTCTTAAGGAAAATATCGGAAAAATGATAAGACGACAATTTATTAATTTGGAGTTTAATTCTCCTAATTTGAGTTAAGGAATTAGTTTTGTATTTTGAAGTCTCGGATTTGGTCATGTGGGGCCCACCGGCAATTTTATAATTTTGTGGGGCCCACGAGATTTTGTGATATTTTGGTCAAGTATAAAATTATTTTGGTGAAAGGTTTATTTTGAACCAATATGAGGGTGACACGTGTCACCCCTCCACTTGTCTTGCTAGGATGACAACACTTTAGATATTTTGAGAGGATGACAAGTGGAAAAGTGGGTCCCACTCCACTTGTCCATACACTTGTATATATCCAAGTCTTGAAAGACTTGGTTCATTGTAACTTCATCTAAAAGAAAGCTCTCATCTCTCTCCCTTTAGCTCATGATTTTCGAGAACCCCATGGCCTTGAACAACAAGAGTTGATTAGTTTCTTTCTCCAAGATTAAGCCTCTAAACCAAGTGCTAAGCCAAGATCAATAATCCATCCTTTGTAACTTGTGTTGGCCGAAACTTGCATTAACAACCCTAGCTTGTTCGTCGACTTTTTGGAGGTAAAATGTGAAGAGAAGTTGGTTATATGGTTGTAGTGGATACATGAAAGTGATTGGAACTTGAAGAAGTGGAGAAAAACGAAAACTGCGGGCCAATCTTCCCCGGACTGTTTTGGGCGATTTTTGGGCTAAAAATAAGGTAATGGTTCTTCTTATTTTAAAGTAATTGGATATTACTTATTGTTGATATGTATAGATGAGCTTGTGCTAAAAAGAATAAAGGATAAAAAGTATTTGGGCCATTTTTAATGGTGTTGGCCGAATTGGGCATTTTGGGCGACATTGGATTTGTTGGTTATTATTGTGGTTAGTTACACTTGTCGCATGTTATAATGGAGTAATATTGTTGTTAATAAGTCGATATAACTTATATAGAAGTTTTGGAACTTGAATTGGAATAAAAATGATTAAGGAAAGAGTTATCGGATTGTAGTTGTTGGCCGTGGAATCTATAAACCTGTTGGACATTATTATGCAGTTTTTATGGACTGTTTTGTGGTGTTAGGCTACTGGAAAATCAGCCACCTATTTTCATGATTAATGTGGTAATTATTAATGGAAGTCCTAAGAGATTAAGGGTGTAGAAAGGTATTAAAAGGTTTCACTTTGTACCCTTGTTGTTGTTGGATATTGGACTGAGTTTTATGGACTGTTTTGGTAGATTAAGGGGCTGAATTTTACACTTCAAGTAGGCGTGTAATCCCTTTTGGTTAACTGTTGGTTGTGCCTTAAATGTGGCTTTGGTTGTTGAATTCGGGCCTTGAAAAGGTGGAAAAGTATGTAGAAACGGGGGAAGTGCTGCCCAAATTTCCGTAGAATAAGAGGACCATTACTTGGTACAAGTCTTATACAAGTGTGTATGAAGTTGATAGAATTATTATTGTTGTTATAGGTTGAAGTACTACTTGTGGCATTTTCTACTTTGCGTGTGGAATAGCCGATAAGGTTGAAGTACATATTCGGTGCGTATTCTACTCGTCGTGTTGGTTAGTCGTCAATGAGGTATGCGAACCTCTTCCTTCTCTCTTTTGGCATGTTCTTCGTGTGAACCATAACTGTGGTATTGTTTCAAAAGTTATTCTACTCTTAGAAGTTAAGGAGTATTCTTGTTATTGATTCTATGCTAAAGACATGTCTAAATTATTTCTAAGTCCTTACCAAGTCTTATGGGAGATGTTGGTAAGAGCTTTTAGTAAACGTTGAAGTCGAATTGATCTTGCTAGTTACAGTACTAATGAGAAAATGGTATCGAACGAGCCACTGCAACGTTAATGAAAAAGGAAATCGACAATCTATTATATTGAAATGAGTAAAATTTTCCATCTACATAGAAGCTAAGATATAACCAGTTCGTTTTACACTTTCTCGGTTCACAACTGATTGGATAAGATCATGATTAATATATAGCCTAATGGCTCATAAAATGGATTAATTTGGCAATTCGTATCCGTTATTACCATGCAGATGTTTTCATAATATTAGACAGAGGAGCGAGACGAATTAGATTATCGAGTTGGTACAAACGACGAGTGGACCCCATACTTGACTAGATCTTTATAACTGAGCGGATCCTAATCCTTAGTGATATTCTATTGATAGTAATTGGAGTTTCTAAAATGAAAGATTGTTATATAGATCCTATTGATCGTACTTTGAGTTTCAAAAATGAAAGTTTTTATTTGTGATTGGTACATGATATGTGGTGCCACACATTTCTAAAAGGAAAGTTTTTATATGTGATTGGTACATGATATGTGGTGCCACACATTTCTAAAAGGAAAGTTTTTTTATATGTGATTGGTACATGATATGTGGTGTCACACATTTTCTAAAAAGAGGTTACTTAGATTATTGGGTGCATGATATTTTGGTGCCCAGATTTTCTAAAAAGATAGTTGATTAGATTATTGGGTGCATGATATTTTGGTGCCCAGATTTTCTAAAAAAAAGATAGTTGATTAGATTATTGGGTGCATGATATTTTGGTGCCCAGATTTTCTAAAAAGATAGTTGATTAGATTATTAGGTGCATGATATTTTGGTGCCCAGATTTTCTAAAAAGTGGTTACTTAGATTATTGGGTGCATGATATTTTGGTGCTCATGTTTTTATAAAAAGAGTTGGCTCTTATTTTTGGCACAACGCCGTAAGACCTGAACCTTTCTGAAGTTGCAGCGCCGGCTGCAGGGCCGCGGCGCCGAGGCGGGATTTTTCGCGAAAATTGGGGGAAAATCAGAAGATATTTGTGTAAAGGCCTATGGAAGGGCGACAAGTGTCCCTCCCATCTTGTAGACCAAGAAGGGTCTTATATTATGACCAAGTCTTGCAAAGACTTGGTCATTTGCAAGAAATCATCCCAATAGAAATTTCTCCTTTTCTCTCTCAAAAATTTTAAAACCCTAAGCCTAGATGAAATTGTTGGAAAGGCAACAAGAAGGAAATTTGTTGGCGAGCTTGTAGGAGGTCCATAGAGGTGATTTTAGCGGGAAGAAGAATTTCAGAAAGAGGGCTAAAGTGGGCGAGATTGTTGGACTATTTTGGGCTTATCAAGGTAACAACTTTGTCCTCTTAAGTGATTAAAGGTTACTTATTTTTGTAAGTCATATATATATTATGCAAGCATGATATATATATATGGAGATTGAATGTTATGAAATATTTGGGTGGAATCCGAAAGTTTCATGTTTAACCTTAAGATTGTAATTCGATTTAGTTATTAGTTTTAGTCGTCGCATGTTATATAAAGAAGAGATGGTAGTTGTATTATAAATTGCGGCTATATAACATGTTAGACTAAACAACGTGGATTAAAAAGGAATTGGAAAAGACTTTTACATTGTGGTTGCACTATAGCCAATAATGGAATTGAAATGTTGGACTAGTTGGATATTAATTGTGGGGCAGAATTTTACACGTCCTGTTAAGGCGTGTAATCCCCTTTGGTTAGCTGAATTGTTATGCCTTAAATGTGGCGTTTGGTTATTGATTTCGGGCCTTGAAAAGGTGGAAAAGTATGTAGAAACAAAGGAAGTGCTGTCCAATTTTCCGTAGAATTAAGTGACTTTACACTTGGGATATTCTACGTTGAAGTTAGAAGTTAATAGACGTATTGTGGTCATTTTAGGTTGACATACGACGTACGGCATATTGGACTTAGCAAGTGGATTGAACCGAAGAGGTATGTGGAACTTTCTTATCTATTGAGCATGAGTAGTTGTAAATATATAGTATGGTAGACGTACTAGATTTTGACGAATCTAGTTTCATTTGATATCCTTGACTTGTTTTAAGAATGCCCAAGTTGGTTGAGTTAGGGAATTACCTCGCTTGTTTAAAAGATTAAGGATATCTTAGCTTCTAAAAGTTAAGAGACTTGAAGTATTTTGAAAGTATATGATACTTGGTTTTCGAAAGTATAACTCTCTTGGTTATAAAAAGAATGCAAGTGTCTAAAGCATAAAGTTAGTATAACGACTTTATGGAAAGTTGGTTATAATAGCTTTATGGAAAGATGAAAGAGTGGTTTACTCTAGTAATGTAAATAATGATAAAATGACTTGAAAGGAAGAAAGACAAATTGATTTGAAGGCATCAATTGCTTAAAGTTTTAAAGTAAACAAAAGTCACTTGATTTAGAAGTCTTTAAATGTAGTTCTAAAAGGTATTGTGACTTGTTTTGAAAAGTAGATATGACTTGATACTACGGTTATTAGTATCTTGGAAGTGTTATATGAAAAAGAGTCATTTTAAAAGAATAGAAGTACGTAGTACTTTGGGTTAAATTCCCGGATTTTATAATGACATGTTAGTGCCTTAAGTAAACTAAAATGAGAGTGTATATGAATAAGGCTAATAAGAAGTTAGGGGGATTTCTTAACTTGCTTATGTTATGTATGATAAGCCGGTGGTGCTTATGTTATGTATGATAAGTCGGTGGTGCTTATGTTATGTATGATAAGCCGGTAGTGCTTATGTTATGTATGATAGCCGGTTGTGCTAGGTTATGTTATTCTTGTGGGGGGAAACCTCGGGTTACTACTTATTCCATGGATTTGCTACCCATGATGCGAGTGCGGCGTTTGTACTCATTGCGGGCCCACCGGGCCCATGCGGGTGAAATAGTCCTATGCGGGTGAAATAGTCCCATGCGAGGCGGATGACCTCATTGCGGGTCCACAGGACCTATGCGGGTGAAATAGTCTCAGGAGTAGGATTGCTTAATGACACTACGGGCGGGTGACCCTACTTTGATCATGAGTATCCTATTTTTATGCAGTAAAGTATACTTTTGTTTACTCTCATTGTTAGTAAGGCACAGTGTACTGTTATTTGAGTTATCATACATGTCTCCAGCTTTATTTAAGACTTTATGATTTCATTCTGATCTTTCGATTTCGCATACTTGGTACGTGTTGTGCGACCTCGCCCGAGGGGATGCGTTCATCTGCGCAGTAGAGTACATGTTGCTGATCCTCACTCTTAGGATCACTGTTCAGCTGTTGAGAAGCTCCATTACTCCGGAGGTTTATCATTGGTTCAGATCCCTAGTATTGTCGGTTGTTGTACATTCAGGGGTATGGCGGGGCCCTGTCCCGTCACAGTTGTTATTCTTAGAGGTCTGTAGTCATGTCTTGTGGTTTGGGTTGTAAGATAAAAAAGAAAAAATGGGGAAAAGAAAGATGTAACTGATACTTTTGGGTTATGTATATTTTACGGGAGGTGGCCTTATCGGCTCGCCTGTGGATATTTTTTATCTAAGTATTTTATGAGTTCTTTTTATATGTTCCGCTGCTATTCTCTGATGTATACCTGTAAGGGGTGTCCAGGTAGGGCACCAGTCGCGGGCCCGGGGTCGGGTCGTGACATGACTTCTTTTGCAGTCTTTGAGTGTAAGGAATTTTGTCAGTATACTCCCTCATCACTGCGGGTGGAGCCTTCTCTAAAATAGGGCGGTCATCAGTAACCCCTCCTTCTCTGCCTCAACTGCTTTCTCCAACTCTTTTTTTTTTCAGCCACTGATTTGGGTGCAACCTGTTCTAACTATTTTCCGCTCCTTAGGCTTATTTCCTGACACTGCTCCCTTGGATTCACCATAGTATCGCTGGGGAGGTTTCTTTGTTCTCTATTGTTCAGCATGCTTGCCAACTGTCCAACCTGTGCCTCCAAATTTTGGATAGATGACCTAGTTTCTGTCATGAACTGGGTCTGCGAATTTGTAAGTGTTAGCAATGCTGCTTTTAGCTCATCAGGCTTCTCTTGTGGCTGCTGGTTCTGGTTTTGGCTCTGAAACTGTGTTTGCTGCCCCTGTTCATTTCTCCAAGAAAGGTTTAGGTGATTTCTCCACCCCTGATTGTATGTATTGGAGTAAGAGTTGTTGTAGGGTCTCTGAAAATTCTCCACTGCTTGAACCTGCTTCATGGGCACATTATTCGGGTCCACTGTTGTGCATCTATCAAAAGTATGGGGACCCCCACAGATCTCACAACTCACTGGTGTCTGAACCGCTTTAACTGCCATGGTACTCTGTTGCATCTACTTTGTCAAAGTGGTTACCTGCGTAGTCAATGTAGTGATAGCATCTAGCTCATGAACCCCAACCACTTTTCTATTGTTCATTGGTCTCTCATCGGCCCCCTGATGGTTGTTTGTGGCCATATCTTCTGGTAAAGCATGTGCCTCATTGGCACTCTTTCTCATGAATGTACCTCCTGCTGCAGCATCAATGATGGTACGAGTTGTACCACACAGCCTATTGTAAAATATGTGGACTAGCATCCACTTCTCAATCCCATGATATGGGCACTTCCTCTGCAAATCTTTAAACCTCTCTCATACATCATATAATGGTTCTCCATCCAGCTGATAGAAATTATTCAACTCACCTCTGAGCTTCGCTGCCTTATTTGGGGGGAAGAATTTGGCAAGGAACTTCTGGGTTAAGTCTTGCCATTTAGTGATGGAGTTCACCTGTAATGAGTTCAGGCAGCACTTTGCTCTATCCCTGAGTGAGAATGGGAAGAGTCTCAATCAAATGACGTCATCAGTAACACTATTGTATTTAAACGTTGCACACAACTCCAGGAAGTTTGCTAGATGCAAGTGAGGATCTTCAGACGGCAACCCCCCATTGAACTGAGCTTTGAACCATGTGCATTATGGCTGGTTTGATCTCGAAATTATTGGCTTCAACCGCTGGAAGCCGGATGCAAGTCTGTACTCCTGTAATGGTTGGCATCACATAGTCCCCCAAGCTCCTTTCTGTAGGGACTTGTCTTAAAACATGCGGTAACTCATCATCCCCCGCATAATTGTTTCGCTGATCTCTCATTGCTAAGGAATCAGCTGCTCTTTTCTCTTTCATGTTCTGTGTGCACAATCTCTCAATCTCCGGGTTCAGAGGGATAGAAATGTCAGCTCCTCTCCTACTTCGCATAAACTAAGTTCCTGAGACTAATCAAAAACAGCAAAAAGATCACGGCAAACAACACTAAAGCAAAATAAAAGAAAAAAAACTGAAAATAAAAACCAAATTAGAATTAAGAATAGATAGATCGATATTAACAGTACGCCGTCCCCGACAACAGCGCCAAAAACTTGTTGTGATATTTCTAGATGCTTACGCAAGTGTACGTATCGTTCAAGTAATAAAGATCTATAAGACCGAGTTTATCGTCCACAAAGACTGATTTGCTAAGTACCGATTATCTATTATATGGTATCTATTTGGTTGGCGTTCTTTGGTTTTAGATTTATGACTAAGTGCAGAAAATAAACTAAAGATTATAATACTTTGGGTTTATAACAGTTATGAATGAAATAGGGTTCCAATCTCATCTATTATCCACTCTTTCACGTGTTAATGTAATGCTAATGATTCTTCTTCTTATTAAGATAGCAGGTTAACTAATATGTCATTATATTCCGGTTAGGACATACAAGAGCTCAACCTAGTGCAGAAACCTTCTATATTTCTATGATAAGTTTTACCACACAAGAGGATTAAGAATAATAACTTTTAATTACTACACAAGTATTGGGATACTTTCGTCCACGATTTTAACTTATGTCTAGACAATTACAGCATATTCAAATCTCACTTTTCAGACTTTTGATTCGAAATCATATAAGTGATGACAATTAATAGCTAGTTAATTATCAAGCAATCATAACAATATTGAATAAATCTTAATACGCTGAAGAAGAAATCAAGAACTATGCATTAACTATATGAAAAAGATTCAAGAAGATTCGATGGAAACCCTACTAAAGTAATTAACTCCTAAACATTGTCATGTCAAGAACTAAATTACAATCCAACATAAACTGAAATAAAATAAGGGAAAAAAATAACTTGAACAAGAAGATGTCTCTAATCTTGCTTCTAGCCGTCGTTCTCCTCTCCAAAGTAGCTTAATTGTAATCTGGTATATGGTATGATATATGAGCAAGGTTTAGAGATTTTATACTTGAGAAAAGTTGCCTTTCAGACCATAAAAATTCTCTCCAATTTCGACTCGGATTCTGATTTTTACGCATCGGCACCGCGGTGCTTATTCAGCCGAAATCACTGTAGCTTTCTAGAAATATGGCACCGCGGTGCCTTCGACGGTGTTTCAGTTTCGGACTTTCGGCAATTTTTACGCCTCGGTGCTAATTTTCCTGACCGCGGTTCCATGGCACCGCGGTGCTACTTGGCCGAATCGCGGTGCTACGATTCTGCGGATTGTGCGGATTTCTTCTTTTCTTTTTGGCACTTCTTAGGCTTCATTCCTTGGGTTGTGCTTGTGCAATTTTCATCATCAGTTAAGCTCATTTCATCCTCAAAAGTAGTATCTTCTCCTTTATGACCGTTGTGACACAAACGAAAGAAAATACACCTAACACTATACTAAACTCAAAATTAAAGAGTAGAATACTAACTAAAAAGGAATCAAAAGTGTATACACAATACACTTAACAACGTCCCGTATCCCGAAAATTCCCAAAATTCACCCAATTCCACCCCGAGCTATGGTCCAATCACCCGAAGTCAACGGGGTATTTTTAAACCAAAAAGACATTTTAATTTAAATTCTAATGTTCTTAAATCGCCACTGCCCCGTAATCCTGTGTCTGCTTTGAATAACCCGAATTGAAAATTTGCTATGACCGATGAATATAATGCTCTCACTGATAATAAGACGTGGGAGTTAGTGTCACGTCCATCTGATGTTAATATTATTCCGTCTATGTAGATTTTTGCTCACAAAGACAATTCTGATGGTTCTTTTGTGAGACATAAGACTCGTCTTGTGGTCAAACCGACTTACCATTCACATTGTGCTCATCTTGACTCTTTCGAAAGCATGAACCATTCATCAGCTAGATGTGAAGAATAATTTCTTACATGTTAATCTCAATGAGACAGTTTATATGCATCAACCTTTGGGGTTTAGGAATACCAAATATCCTCATCATGTCTGTTTATTGAAGAAGTCCTTATATGGGCTTAAACAGTCCCCGAGGGCTTGGTATAAAAGGTTTGCACATTTTGTGTCGACTATTGGTTGCTCTCATAACATGTCTGATAATTCGTTATTCATATATCGTCGTGGTTCGTCATTGACTTATATACTCTTATATGTGGATGATATTATCTTGATTGTTTCATCTGATGCATTACACAGTCTATCATGACTATGCTCAATTCTGAGTTTGCTATGAAGGACTTGAGACCCTTGAGTTATTTTTTGGGGATTGTTGTCACTCGTCATGCAGGTGGATTGTTCTTATCACAGAAGAAGTATGTTGCTGAGATAATTGAGAGGGCTGAGATGTCATCATGTAAGTCTATTTCCACTCCAGTTGATACTAAACCCAAGTTGGGTGCTGCAGCTGGCTCCCCATATGAGGATCTGACCCGCTATCTCAGTCTTACAGGGGCCCTTCAGTATCCTACGTTCACGCGACCGGATATTACATATGTCGTACAACATGTGTGTTTGTTTATGCATGATCCCAGGATTGAGCACATGAATGCGCTCAAACGCATTATTAGATACATCCAGAGAACACTTGATTATGGCCTGCATTTATATCCTTCGTCGACGTCTACACGTATCTCATATACAGATGTTGATTGGGGTGGGTGTCCTGACACCATACGATCTACGTCTGGCTATTGTATGTTTCTTGGGAATAACTTAGTCTCATGGTCTGCAAAACGCCAGTCAACGTTATCCCGTGTTAGGCAGAGGCCGAGTATCGAGGGGTAGTCAATGTGGTCTCTGAGTCATGTTGGTTATGTAATCTTCTATTAGAACTTCATTGTCCTATTGAGAAAGCTACCTTGGTTTATTGTGATAATGTTAGTGTCATCTACCTTTCTGGAAATCTGGTTCAACACCAACACACTAAACATATTGAGATGGACATTCATTTTGTTCGAGAAAAGGTAGCTCGTGGACAAGTACGCGTCTGTCATGTCCCTTATAGATATCAAATTGCAGACATCTTTATAAAGGGTCTTCCCTCGGTCCCTTTTAAAGATTTCAGAGACAGTCTCAGCGTACGAAGATCACCTGCTATGCCTGCGGGGGGTGTTAAATATACACATTTGAGAATCTGATTATGTATATTACAATTATGTATTATAGTAGAATTAGTCTTGTAGTCTTTCCATAATTGTATAGTTAGTATCCAAATAGAATAGGGATTTAGATGTATAGTAGGAAAAATATTTTCCTATATGTAACTTGTATATATACTCCATTCATTAATAAGAATAATCAAGGGATATTTCTTTCAATTGTGTATTATAATTAGGAGAATATAAAAATAAAAAAAGTAGGAGACAAATTGAGCATATTATTCCTTAATAGTAGAAAGTAGGATCATTAGTTCGTATCTGGACAAAAAGAGCGAGTAATGTGAAGTTGTGTGGTGTGGACCAAATTAGTGTTGTAGTCTTTCCATAATTGTATAGTTAGTATCCAAATAGAATAGAGATTTAGATGTATAGTAGGAAAAATATTTTCCTATATGTAACTTGTATATATACCCCATTCATTAATAAGAATAATCAAGGGATATTTCTTTCAATTGTGTATTATAATTAGGAGAATATAAAAATAAAAAAAGTAGGAGACAAATTGAGCATATTGAATGTTTGATCAACATGAATCCATATAATCAAATAGGATGTGCGGTGTGAATTATCTTGTCAACTTTGAATGGTTGATCAAGATGAATCCATATAATCAAATAGGAGGTGTGGGTAGATCATCTTGTCAATAGATCATCTTGTCAACCTTGAATGATTGAGATGATCCATATAAGACCATCTCCGACCGCCAAGAGATAATTCATTGTCACATCAGATGAATAATTTGTCACATCATCAATTATCTTCATTTATCATATACACTCTACATCATGAGATATTTCAAAAAATAATTCATTTTCTCTTTCCTCCACGTCAATACATATACTCCACCATATATATTCATTTTATTTCATTTTCTATTTTGTATATGATATTATTCTTGTAATTCATATTATTATACATATAATAATAAAATTATAAATTACTTATATTCATTTAATTTTGACACTTATTAAATATTATTATAATATTAAAACACAACAATACATAATTTTATTAATGAAGATAAATTAATCATACAATTTATCAAAAATACACAAAAACATTGATAATATTAAAAATCAAAAATTAAAAATTAATTTTCGTTTTTTCCATCTCTAGGAAATATACACGTTCTTGCAACATTAAATCTTGATGATAACAATATTTCTGGTACTATACCACCTAGTTTGATGAATTCTCGCATCAATATTTTGAATTTGAGCAAGAATGCTATTGAAGGGTACATTATATATGACATTTGAAAATTGGATGACATATTTTGAGAGTTTTGTGGACGTGAATATTGAGATTTTGTAGTTGGTTAGAAAATATAAAATTTGGAGGAAGATTAAAATTTTGATTAGGATCCATATTTAAAAAATAGCAAATACTTTGGAAGAAGATAAAAATTTGGAGAAAATAGCGAAAATATTTTGGTGTCCAAATGAAGTAAACCTAGTCTCTTTTTATAGATCTTGAAAAATTTAAAAAAATTGTGTTTTTTTATTGTTAAATTTGGTTAAATTATTCATCAAAAATAGAAATTAAAATACTGGTGGAAAATGAATTTCTGCAATCAATCATGATGCCACGTCGCTGCGAGAACATTGTCTCCTGCACCTTCCACAGCAGGAGACACTGTCTCCACGTGGCAAGATTATCTCCTATATATTTAATAATTCTCAATTATTTCCATGTCTACATGTCATTCGAATTGTCTCCTGCTGTATGTAATTATCGGGAACGATGTCCCCTGCTGGAGATGGTCTAATAGGAAATGAAAAAATATGGGGGGGGGGGGGGGGGCACTGCCCATCCCTAACACTAACTATTAATATACTCCATCTGGATAAAAAAGAATGTCCACTTAGCTTTTATTTTTTGAATAAAAAAGAGTGTTCACTTACCAAATCAATCAAGAAAGAATTAATCTTAGTTTCCAGATTTATCTTTATTAAGTGTTAGGTGACTAAATCACAATGCATATTTAATTAGGAATAATTTAGTCAAATTACCTATTTTGCCTAGAAGTTAGTATTTCCTTAAGGGATGTGCAAATGGCTAATTTGTCACGACTCAATTCACAAGTCGTGATGGAACCTACCCTATTCCCCTGAGTAGGCGAACCACGTTCTCATTCACAAGTTAAATCAACGGAATATAAATAAAGAAAATAAGTTATAAGGTCTTAAATACTTAATTCCCCAAAATCTAGTCAAAAGGGTACAAGAGCGCTAAATGGTCTGAATAGAAGTCTGAAAAATACCCGAAGGCTACATATTGTCTGTCAATAACCAAAGAAAAATGAAATTAACTAAGAAGCCCTTCAGGGGCCACGAACGATCAAGTAGCTCACCCTGAATGACTGGAAGATGTCCATCTCGCGGATCAGCCACGGGGCGTAGAACTGGAACCTGGATCGTACTCTGCACTCAACAAAAATGTAGCAAGCGTAGTATCAGTACAACACTAGTACCGGTAAGCATCATAGGCCGACAATGATTAGATAACGCATGAAGAAGTTGGAACCAACAAGTAGCACATAGAGCAAACAAGTATGGTCACCTATCATATACAAGTAGAATGTAAAGAAATCATGAAACATCCAGGACAGATAAAATTCACCAGATGATCAGTCAAATATACTAGCAAATGAATGCAATGCAATACAATAGTCACATCTCTCACTCCACTCTCGTACACACATGCTAAGACAGTGTCTCAAGCCATGACTCATGGGGGACCCGCGAAGTCCATGTACCACTCGCGCTCACCGGCATAAACCTCGGAGGCTATCAATAGCTCTCAATCTCCGACAAAGACATCGGAGTCACTCAATCACTCTCAATCTCCGACAAAGACCTCGGAGTCAGTCAATCACTCTTAATCTCCGGCAAAGACCTCGGAGTCACTCAATCACTCTCAATCTCCGACAAAGACTTCGGAGTCACTCAATCACGCCCATCACCAACATCACAAAATAATATAGAAAGTATGTCAGACATGATATCAGTCAACACATATCACTAATGTACAATCGACAAGTACAAGACATATCACCGTCCTATGTCCAATTATCAAGATTACAATTTCTTTATTTTCACGTGACAAATGAGCTAGTATGCGACGGAGATACAATCAGGTGACAATCACAGAAAATTAATGCATATAGCGACAAACCCCTTCGGCATCGCGGTCATGCCGACGTTCTATCATGTTATCCATGTCATTTTCTACAACTACATACGATTCTCTAATCAGAGTCTAACTAAAGTATATCGTAACCTACCTCAATGCCGAGCGGGTGCCACGAACAATCAAACTAATGTCTTCCCTTTGTGTAGAGCATGTGAACGCTTAAAATCTAGAAAATATGTGAACTACGTTAGAATACGAATCTAAGGACACCCATATTGCTATATTTATTAACAAGATTTTTACCATTACAATTGTATGACTAAACGCATACACATATAAAAATATTGACATAACTTCAGGAAATTCAAATAATCTTTCTTTCTTCCAACTTTCTCGTATCTCCCGCTTGTAAAGGATATAACATTAAATCCGTAACTCCAAATAAGGTATTTATTGTACCACATTGAAGGCAACACTAGGATTTATTATTATGCCGAATCTCATATGACAATACTTAGTGTAGCTGGTGAAAATTTACGAAAGAAACAACCCTATGAAATCTGTGTCGCCAGAATTTTTGTAAAATAAGACAGAAACTTTAAACAGTCATAACTTTCAAACCATAAGTCGGATTTATCTCTGTAAGGTCTCAAACTGACGGGAACAGAGAACTATACAACTTTTATTCAGCACATACTTTTATATTCTTTACGGATTTGTACAGTTTTCACGTTTCACATGCTGCTCGTCTGAATTTTGGTTGATTCGAGGCAGAAACTTTAAACAGTCATAACATTCAAACCATAAGTAGGATTTATCTTCGTAAGGTCTCAAACTGACGGGAACAGAGTAATCTACAACTTTTGTTCAGCACATACTTTTATATTCCTTACGGATTTGTATAATTTTCACATTTTATATGCTGCTATAATCATTATGCCATGATAAATCCCTCAAGTCCTCTATTCAAGTGGATTGTGAAATTTCCGTGTAATGACCTCTTTGAAATTTGATTTCGTTCTACCCCACATTATTATAAGGAACATGAATATATTAACTCAACCATATAATATAGAATCTAACCTGAACTTAATTGAGCATTTCCTCCTCGTCTAGTTACTAGTGTTTTCTTTCTTTTCTTTCTTTCCTTCCTTCGTTGTTGTCGTCTTCCTCCTCTTCTAGCTAATAGGGTTTCTTTTCTTTCTTTTGCAACTGCCTGCTGCGTCCCCCTCCCTTTTCTTTTCTTTTTTCTGTTTTCCCCTCCCCCTTTTCTTTTGTAACGCCGTGCCCTACAAAGGGTAGTGGGCTTGGCCCACTAACTCACTTAACTAATTTTCTGCACAATTTCCTATCTTAAAAATCATATAATTAAAATACCATATAGTCTCATACCCCTTTATCGTAGTTTTAAGTGCTAAACTACCAAACGGGTCGTTACATTAGATACCAATCAAATAATCGCTCGTCCTCGAGCGACAAGGTAGGGGTGGAGGAAAAGAGGTACCTGAACTGTCGAACAACTGAGGATATCTACTCCGCATATCCGCCTCGGTCTCCCAAGTATCATACCCCATAAACGTGACCACACAAGGACCTATAAACTCGATCTACTATTACCGAATCCCCGACAGGAGTAGAGAATGAGTTTGAGATACCAATCTGAACAATCTCGCACGAAAAAAATGAACCAGATACCAATCGGATTGAACTAGCACGAAAAGAGGACAAGAAGTGGAGTGTTTCCTAAATGTTCTATAGCCTCTCGAGGATGGGTACGGACGTCTATGTACCAATCCGCAAGACTCTACTAGACATTACTCTTGTACTCATTAAATCGATTAACCTAGGGGCTCTGATACCAACTTTGTCACGATCCAATTCACAAGTCGTGATGGCACCTAGGGATGTCAGTGGGGCGGGTAAATGCGGGTACCGCCCCGCACCCGCTCCAGTTGGGGCGGGTATGGAGGATGGTTTGGTGGGTGGTGGGGCGGGTATGGATATCAAAAGTGCTACCCGCCATGGGTAGTGGGGCGGAGATGGATTTCATATAAGACCCGCCCCGCCCCGCTACCCGCATCGTACCCGCACCGCCCGTATCCGCCTTTCTTCCTTTTTAATACCATACGTGCATTTCACTCTCAAGTTTAGCATCCTTTCTCCTTCTCCAGTAAGTAAAACTCACTATATTTGCCTTACAAAAATCTCCTCTATACCACTTATTTACAAAGTACCAAACAAGTAGAGATATAAAGTATAACAAGACGAAGTGTTGCATAAAAAATGGGAGCAGTTAGGCGCCATCGATAATAAGCGGTGGGATTATTCATATTATTGTCAAGAATGCTATTTGATTGCCTTAAAGAACAAGATTCGCGAGTTCGAATATGTACACCATGAGATTTCAATACTTGCTCATGTCATCTTATACTTTTGTATATTTACCCTTTGTATTATCGCTTTAATCTCACGTAGTCCGATTTTTCCTTCCCTCCAATCAAGATTTAGTAATAATCGTAATCTTTTTTGTGTTTCTTCCTCGTATAGTTATACTATTTCACAGGTAATTCTAAAAGTGTTTTTCATGGTGTTATCATGATCAGTTCATGCAAATGAAATCAATATTTTTTGGATCAGCTTTTGAGATACTCTCTATATCTTCAAGATACTACATAGTATCTTTAAACTAGCTACTTAGGTTCGTTGATGGTAGTGATTCACTCCTAAAAACAAAATTACGCTATGCTTTCATTCAACTTATTTAGGTGGGTACCAGGGTAAGTCGATACCACTTGGGATAGGTGGGCGGGCGGGTGTAGGAATTACTACCCGTGATGGGTGGTGGGGCGGGAATGGGGGTGGATTTTAGGTGGCGGGTACGGGTATGGGGTACACTTCCCCGCCCCATTGACATCCCTAATGGCACCTACCCTATTTCCCCGAGTAGGCGAACCACGTTCTCATTAACAAGTTAAATCAACGAAAGATAAATAAAGAAAAGAAGTTATAAGGTCTTAAATACTTAATTCCCCAAAATCTGGTCAAAAAGGTACAAGAGCGCTAAACATTGTCTGAATAGAAGTTTGAAAAATACCCGAAGGTTACATATTGTTTGTCAATAACCAAAGAAAAATGGAATTAACTAAGAATCCCTTCAGGGGCCACTGACGATCAAGTAGCTCACCCTGAATGACTGGAAGATGTCCACCTCGCGGATTAGTCACGGGGCGTAAAACTGGAACCTGAATCGTACTTTCTTTTCTTTCTTTTCTTCCTTCCTTCGTTGCTGCCGTCTTCCTCCTTTTCTAGCTAATAGGGTTTTTTTTCTTTCTTTTGCAACTGTCTGCTGCGTCCCCCTCCCTTTTCTTTTCTTTTTCCCGTTTTCCTCCTCCCCCTTTTCTTTTGTAACGCTGTGCCCTATCAAGGGTAGTGGACTTGGCCCACTAACTCACTTAACTAATTTTCTGCACAATTTTCTATCTTAAAAATCATATAATTAAAATATCCTATAATTTCATACCTCTTTATCGTAGTTTTAAGTGTTAAACGATGAAACGAGTCGTTACATAATTAAACACTCTTCTTTATCCGGAGGGAATAAGTAATAGGAGGTGTAAGGGTGGAAACGAACAGAAAACATTTCTTCTCCCACCTCTCAGCTTTTTCTACTATGAAAAACCACGACTTCCCGAGCAACAGTCTATTACCGTGAAAATACTAGCTGCTGGCGGGTCTGTATGCCGCATAAACTTACGCCACTACCGCAACTATAAAAAATTGGAACATGCTCTCATTGGCGGTTCAATTCAATTAGCGGCCTAACGTCAAAACTTAATAAGATTTCATAAATATTTTATCTAAAGGTCATGTATTGTTTAGAAATTCACGCTTTTATAAATTTTAAGAGGTAGTAAACCTATGAATTTATCCTTTTAAGGATAACTTCACTCAAACATGTTTTAATGGATAAATAAAAATAATTGTCAGAAAAATAAGTATATAACTGAATATAAAACTGTTGTAAACATGAAAAGGGGATAACAAATGTACAAGAAGAGAAAAACTTAACCTATTTTACTTACTCATTTGAACAATCAAACTAAAATCTAAAAACATATAACAGTTTGTTTATGATATATATATATATATATATATATTGTATATAATTAAATACCATTTTCAAGTCCTTTTAATATACAAATTTATAATTTTCTTGTATAGTGACATAGAAATGCATTGAATCTTCTTTCCATATTATCAGATTCTTATTTCAATATTTAAGTTCCGATTAATTTTAATTCTTCAGTAAAAGTTTTCTTACAACGGCTAAAATATTATTATACGATTCACAAAGTTACAATTAATATTTAGAAAATTTACTTATTTCCTTATATAGTCATGAACTTTCTATATTATTTTAGAACTTTGAATTTAACTATTTAAATCTTCATATCTACCAATAAGATGTTTGACAACAAGAACCAAGGTATTGTATTGCAACAAACAACTAATATTTTAACAACTTGAAAGATATAATATGAAATATGCGACATACTTTTTGCGGCTATAACTCTAAACACGTACTAATGACTAGTTATATAATAACATCAAAAAAATTGGGGGCCTTTGACTCTTGGGGACCTAAAACAGACGCTTTAATTTTTCCAAAAGGTAGATCTCTCATTCTAGGAGCCCCACACCCCGATTCGATAAGATTGTGAAGAGTTAATCATGGTAACTTAACTAGTTTCAAAGGTTAGATCACTACCACGCTGCGCACAAGGAGCCCTCCTTTATTTCAAGAAGTAACCCCCACTTTAATGACCTTACGTACCCCGGTCCGACATACACTTTAATGATCTTACGTACCCTTGAGCCACACATGATTACACTTGCCGGAGTTCATGGGTTGTTCTATAATTATGGATGGCAATAGGCGGGTTAGAACGGAACAAACTTTGACCTATTCATATTTTGACATGTCCTGCCCTCCCGCTAAGCTCTGTCCCGTTTGTGTTTTTTCATTCCTTTTAAATCTGGAGAATTCAACTACTGTGTGTATTTTGATCTTCAAATTAAAAGTGACTATCTGAATTATTAGATCTCGGATCTCTACATTATAGTTTATCATATATTTAAAATTTATATCATGACAAAATGATAAAAATAATAGATTTAATAATATTATAATAAAAACTTGTGTCAACTGGACCATATAATAAAAACATATTGATAGAATAGTTAAGATCCCTTTGACCTAGTAGCCTATTTTTTTTATTATAATATTATTAAATTAAGGGCCGATCTAATCGCTCACATTTCAGATAAGAAAATATGAAAAGATCATTCTTTCTCATATAGTATATGAACTTGTTACCAAATCTATTATTTTGTCAAAGACATCGGTGCCAAATTTATATTACAAGAATATTTTTTGTTTTGAAATAAAAGATGGACAAAAGTTGATTTAAAGATAAAAATTAAATTTCTGGCCCAACAAGTAAAGAGAAATAAAATTAGTATTGATTTAATGGGATTTCATGGGAAGTAGGCCACTGCCTTTGTGGGCTTGGACCAATTTTCTTTAAGACCCATCACCTGCTCTGTCCTATTTCAATTTTTAACAACTGCCATGCCCTATCCCGTTTAAGTATTCTCTGCTCTGCCCCATTAAGAGTTTGTCATGTCCCGCCCTGCCCAATTGTCATCCCTACTTCTATTTCAACGTCGTCGAAGTTGACATCCTCGCGGATCACATACATCAATCGATGCGAAAATGTTAATCTTCAAAGGTTGTACCATCTTAAGGCTGACATAAGTTTAAGAGAAATGCTCGTAAAATTTACGTTAAGATGATGTTTTTTTTAAATGCTTTTGGTCGTATGGTTGTTCTCCTTGTTATGATTTCTGGGTTCAATTATCTTTACGTTTCCATACTGTTTCTAGTACTACTTAATTACTTTTCTCTACTGTAATGTGTTTTTGGGTAAAGTTGTTTCTGATCCTTGTTCCAGTAGTCGTACTTCCATTTCTCCATTTTTTCTATTGTAATGTGTTTTTAGTTAAAGTTGTTTATGATCCTTGTTCTAGTAACCGTACTTCCATTTCTCCATTTTCTCTATTGTAATGCGTTTTTAGTTAGAGTTGTTTCCATCCTTGTTCTTGTCATCGTACTTCCATTTCTCCATTCTCTCTATTGTAATGTGTTTTTAGTTAAAGTCGTTTCCAATCCTTGTTCTAGTAATCGTACTTCGTTTAGTTCAGTCGCATTTAGTTAATTTCGCTGAAACATAATCTTCGTTGGTGTATATATGTTTGCTAAGAGGGTTAATGGAGGTATATACCGACGACAAGTAGCTGTATTTAATGTTGATTCTACCTCTAATGCGTATCGTTCCATTAGAAATTCGTTTCTTTCCCAGTTTTTGGCGGGTTGATTTAATCAAAGGAAATTAGGAGATCGATGATGATGCACATATTGGTGCAGCGTCGAAGAAATGGAGATTTGCCTGCGGAGTCTTATTTGATAAACCAAAGTTTAAATGTAAGATCTATAGAGTGGTGGTTAGGCCTACTATGTTGCATTGGGTAGAGTGTTGGTCAGTTAAGAACTCTCATGTTGAGTTGCAGAAATAAGAATATTGAGGCGGATGTATGGACATACTAGGAGAGATAAAATTAGAAATGAAAATATCTGAAACAAGGAGTGAGTGACCTCCGTAGTGGACAAGATGAGGGAAGCGAGGCTGAGATGGTGCGAGCATGTAAAAAGTAGATGTGTAGATGTATCAGTGAGGAGGTGTGAGAGGAGGTGTGAGAGGTTGACATAGCGCATCTTCGGCTTACCGAGGATTTGACCTTAGATAGGAGGATATGGAAGTCGCAGATTAAAGATAAGAGGTTAATACGTAGTTTAGCATTGTCCTGTTTTCCAGGGGTAGGCTTGATGGTAGTTTGGTACATTGTACATGTTTCTCCTTTTATATCTTAGTATTAGCACTATTTTCGTAGTTTCTTGTCCTTCGATTTCTGTTACTGCTTATTTTTTCATTTGCTTCGGTTACCGCATTATTGTGTAATGTTTTTCCGTATTATTTGTTATATCCTATTTACTTTAGTATTTTCCTTTTCAAACTACTTTGATATGCGCTAGTTAGTCGAGAGTCTTTCGGAACTAGCCTCTCTACCTCAGGTAGAAGTAATGTCTCCGTACACTCTGGCTTCTTCATACCCCACCTGTGCGATTACACTAGATATATTACTATTGTTGTTGTTGAAACTTGACATGTCTTTGTAACGACCCATTTGGTCATTTTGAGCTTTTGAACTTATTTTTTTCAAATACCCTTCCCAATATTGAGTTTGGTCAAACTTCCTCAACTTCTTGACCTAAGAACTTTCAATTTCACTAAATCTTATCTGAAACTCACCTGATTGCCTTTGGAACTGCGCCACCCATTCCAGTAAATCATAAATGAGTCAGTGTCGGAGTTTCATTGATTTCATGAGTTTCTGAATTTAGTTTATGACTTAGTCGAACAACTGGTTTGTGTGTGATTTGAATTATTAATTGAGAAACTAGCTAAGTTAAGGATTCAGAGTTGACCACGAGCAACATCAGATCAAGGAAATCCCTTTTGAATATTTTGAGTGTGCGAACAGGTTCATAACGCGTTTTATGAATGAAATGCATGTTTAGTTTGTGCATGGGAGGTTACGGACGAGTTTCAGGTATCAAATAGAAGATCCAAAGTATGGAAACTTGTGGTTTTCTTGTGCAACACCATTCATCACATTTGTAAGGGTCGCGAAAAAAGGTGGGGAAGGAAGTCATCACGTTCGGGAGGGCGAGTTGCGTTCACATAGGGAATCGGGTCGGGGCGATACTGCACATCGTGCTCGCGATGGCTGCTTTTTATTCGCGATATGTTGGGCCTGGCTGGGTCACGTTCACAAATGGAAAATTGGACCTGAATAGAATTAAATTCCAACTTCGAATTTCATTATTTGTAAGTCAATTTTGAGAGCTTAGGATCTCGGTTATGGGTGTTTTAAAAAGTAATCTTCAAGTTTCAGCTCGGGGTAAGTTTCCTATTTTAATCTAAGTATTTGTTTCGTAATTCAATCCTTTAATAGCAATTTCATCCATGATTTGATCTTACAAATTGAGATTTTTCATGGAAATACGTTTTAAGTAAAATGATAAATTGAAGGTCAAATTGTGGTCGAATTTCGATGGTTTTTGAGATTCTTAACCTTTAAGCTATTGGTAAGATAAAGTTATAATGAAATTACAGTTTTGATCTTCAGAGTTTGCGATTGATTTTTGGATAGAATTTTTGTTGCCAAAAAGCAATATGAATGTCTATGGACTCATTCTTATGTAGATTTCATATTAGATTAGGCTCGTTCACAGAGGCAAGGCCATGAATTGATTGTTAGAGCTTTGAAATTAAGGTAATTTGAGACTTCCTAAACTCTTTATGAAGAGGCTGTGTTGGTTTAATATAATTAAGGGGAGGAATGGGAAATGAGGGTTCCATACTCGTAAGATGATGAGAACTTGTAAGAATACCGATATATTATAGGTGAATTAATGAAAAAAGAACAAATGTTGTGAATGAAATGCATGTTTAGTTTGTGCATGGGAGGTTACGGACGAGTTTCAGGTATCAAATAGAAGATCCAAAGTATGGAAACTTGTGGTTTTCTTGTGCAGCACCATTCATCACATTTGTGAGGGTCGCGAAAAAAGGTGGGGGAAGGAAGTCATCACGTTCGGGAGGGCGAGTTGCGTTCACATAGGGGAATTGGGGTCGGGGCAAGTTGCGCTGGCACATCGTGCTCGCGATGGCTGCTTTTTATTCGCGATATGTTGGGCCTGGCTGGGTCACGTTCACAAATGGAAAATTGGACCTGAATAGAATTAAATTCCAACTTTGAATTTCATTATTTGTAAGTCAATTTTGAGAGCTTAGGATCTCGGTTATGGGTGTTTTAAAAAGTAATCTTCAAGTTTCAGCTCGGGGTAAGTTTCCTATTTTAATCTAAGTATTTGTTTCGTAATTCAATCCTTTAATAGCAATTTCATCCATGATTTGATCTTACAAATTGAGATTTTTCATGGAAATACGTTTTAAGTAAAATGATAAATTGAAGGTCAAATTGTGGTCGAATTTCGATGGTTTTTGAGATTCTTAACCTTTAAGATATTGGTAAGATAAAGTTATAATGAAATTACAGTTTTGATCTTCAGAGTTTGCGATTGATTTTTGGATAGAGTTTTTGTTGCCAAAAAGCAATATGAATGTCTATGGACTCATTCTTATGTAGATTTCATATTAGATTAGGCTCGTTCACAGAGGCAAGGCCATGAATTGATTGTTAGAGCTTCGAAATTAAGGTAATTTGAGACTTCATAGACTCTTTATGAAGAGGTTGTGTTGGTTTAATATATCGGTATTCTTACAAGTTCTCATCATCTTACGAGTATGGAACCCTCATTTCCCATTCCATTATGGGTGAATTAATGAAAAAAGAACAAATGTTGTGAAGTGGAGTGTCACGACCCGACCCGACGGGCCGCGACTAACGTCATAATTGGACGTCATTACTGACCTGTCACTCTTAACCCATTTAATACAGATATCTACAGAAATTTCGGCAGCACAACGCTGCTTTTACAACATATCCCTGAAACGGGCGGCGCGAAGTGCGCCAAACAACAAAACAACGATACAATAGGCTGGCCAGGCTACGCCACCAACCAACATCACGCGCACAAAGGCATAAATCAAATACGCAAGTCGGCAAGGCTGCTACTAGATAACCACATCAAAACCCAAAACAAGGTACAAACGTCCAACCCACAACTGTCTACAGACCTCTAAGAGTGTAATACTGACATATGACGGGACAGGGCCCTGTCGTGCCCAAAATATGCATAAGTCTGAAAAATAAAGGTCTGTACCAAAAATAGCTGGCTCCGGAACAAAGGAGCTCTCCAACTGCTGTACAGAAATCCTAGACTGGAGGGTCACCTATTCAACACTGAACTGCGGGCATGAACGCAGCCCCCCGAGGAAAGGTGGGTCAGTACGAGATAATGTACTGAGTATGTAAAACATAAAATACTGTAAAACTGAATAACAATTGTACCAAGTAAAACAGAGAGTCATCAAACTTTCATAAAACTGAAAATCATGTCTGAAAATCATATCATGTATACTGACTCATAAAACATCATGCTCATGTCTGTATATAAAACTGTATAACATGTCTCGGCCTTCTATGGAGGGACTCGATGTAATTTGTATATATATAACGTGTCTCGACCCTCTAGTGAGGGACTCGATGAATGATGCATGGTTGTGCACGAACATGATCTGGCCCGGGACTCAGTGGAGTGAAATAGTAACACTTAGCACGAGTAGATATCATGAGCAACTGTATGCAACTAAAATCATTATGTGACTCTCAATAAATTATTACCATAAACTCTGTTACTGAAATCATAATCATTAGTAAATAATCATTTTTAAAACTGAACTGGTAGGAGTTAAGTACGTCCGCCGTACTTTCATAAAAATTATGCCAAAAGAAAGAAGGAAAGGTCTCACATACCTCTTAGGCGAACTAATCAGCTTGGTATTAAGGTATTCCTCGTCTAGTACTTCAACCTATGATAAAGAACAACATGCTCGTCAATTCTATGATTCCTAATGTAAGTCATATGATTAAAGGCTCCCTTATTTATATAAAAATTTGGACAGCATTTCCTTTGTTTATGTGCGTATCCACAATTTTCCAATAGTCCAAATCAACCAACAATTCAACTCCAACTAACACTCCAATTCAAACCAACAATCCAATTCAAACCAACAATCCAATTCAAAATATAAAATTAACACCTTTCTACACTCTACTCCTTTCGAGACATGTATAGGTAACTTATTTCAATACATATGCACGTTTGTAGCTTATTTACATACTAATTCAGCCCGTAATACATTACCATAATGTTCAATAATTTCCATCAACTTTTCGGCCGTATCAACATGTTATAAATTCCAAACTTTTCCTTTTAAATTCTTAAACATTTCAATTCATCTTGTAATTCCTTCATACAAATAATTATCTCTTAATCATCAAGGCTACATCTCAATTCTCAACATGCAAGTGGTAAGCAAGATAACAATTCAACCATTGAAGCCAATGTCTACCTATTTTAGTTCGAAATTTGTCAACCAATTCTAACAACAACTACATGCGATTCTTATTCACGTTCCATCATAATTTAGGCTTGTTTTTTTAACCCAAATTCATCTCCTAAATTCTGAAAATAAGCATTCCATTTATATAAAAAAAAAATGAATTTTTACCTCAAAGAAATGCTAAAAAAAACTGCTCAATTTTCTATTTTTAAGCCCAAGTTTCTCATCAATTTCATGTCCAACCCTTCACTTCTTCATCTTCAATCCAACATGCAACCATTCTACCATGTTAATCCCTCATTCTTACACCTTTTCCTTCAAGAAAACTTGTCCAAAATTAAGAACCCAAAGCCCTAAAAAATCGGCCAGATTTGCCGAGAACCCCACTGTTTTGGGGTGATTAATTTCGCCTCAAATGGTGGGACAATTTAACCCAAGAAGATGGAGTAACAAGCTTAATTTTCTTTGCAAAATGTGGGGGAATTTTCGATCAAATAGTGGGAGGACAGGAGTAAGTGTGTTCTTGTTGTGGAAGAAAATGAACTATTTAGGATAGTTATTAGGAAATTTTCAGATTTTTTTATAATACACTTAGCCCCCTTAGATGCCACACTTTGCCCCCTCTAAGTATTTATTTAACTAAATCAATCTCACTCATTTTAATCTAATTTCCCATTGCCTTAATTTCTTATCATCGTACCTTATATACCTTACTAATTCATAACGGAAAAATATTTATTTATTTATACCACCATTTCCAAAGAGATTTTCGGCGTCACATTCGTCATTGCTAAAAAATTAATTCGTATTAGCACGTAAAATATATGTAATTTCGAAATTTGGAAATCCCAATCCTTAATGACGTTCTAAATCTTTGTCTTAACTTACGAGGTGTAACATTCTTCCCCCCTTAGAAACGTTCGTCCTCGAATGTTCATAACAAGTCTCAAGTTCTAGAAATTTCGGCAGAGCCTCCTTTATAATAGTGACTATCCATCTATATCCAGCAACCCAGCAGATGCCACACAGGGCCATAAAAAAACACATATATAGTTCACCAATACCATAATCAATTAAGGGAGTTAGATTGAATTACCTGGGGGCATAGGGAATAAGTGAGGATACTTCTTCTTCATCTCGTCCTCTGTCTCCCAAGTCATTTCCTCTATATTATTGTTCCGCCATAACACTTTGACGGATGCAATATCCTTAGTCCGTAGCCTCCTGACCTGGCGATCCAATATGGCCACGGGACTCTCCTCATAGGACAACTCCTCACTACTGGACATCGCCCACAGGAAAACTCTGGAAGGGTCACCAATACATTTCAAACACGGATACATGAAAACTGGATGTATCGCTTCCAAGTTCCGGGTAGGTCCAACTCATGTGCAACTTGGCCTACTCGCGAATGATCCGATAAGGCCCAATATACCTCGGGCGTAAGTTTTCCTCTTTCCAAATCTCATCACACCCTTCATGGGTGATACCTTCAAGAATACCCTGCCGATCCGAAACTCTGCGCCGCCGACATCGCGATATGACTTCGCCGACTGAGCCGCTAGTAATCTTTCTTGTATAAGTTTCACCTTGTCGATACCGCTGAACTATGTCCGACCAATCAATCGAGCCTCACCTACGTCAAACCAACCAATGGGCGACCTGCACTTCCTCCCATACAAAGCCTCAAACGAGGTCATCTGAATGCTAGAGTGTTATTGTAAGCAAACTCAATAAGCGGTAAGTGATCATCCCAGCTACCTCTAAAATCAATAATACAAGCCCTCAACATATCCTCCAGTGTCTGTATGGTACGCTCTGCCTGCCCATCCGTCTGAGGATGAAATGTCGTGCTGAGACTCACCTGCGTTCCCAATCCTTTCTGAAATGATCTCCAGAAGTTAGCCGTGAACTGGGCTCCTCGGTCAGATATGATAGATATAGGAACCCCATGCATCCTCACTATCTCCCTGATGTATAATCTAGCATAGTCCTCAGCTGAATAAGTAGTCCGGACTGGAAGAAAATGGGCTGATTTTGTCAGCCTATCTACAATAACCCAGATGGAATCACACTTCCGCTGAGTACGAGGCAATCCTGTAATAAAATCCATATTAATTACCTCCCACTTCCAAGTCGGGACCTCTATCGCCTGTAGTAGCCCACCAGGCTTCTGATTCTCGATCTTAACCTGTTGACAATTCGGGCACTGAGCAACAAATTCTGCCACATCTCTCTTCATGCCATCCCACCAATACAAGCTCCTAAGGTCATGATACATTTTCGTCGACCCTGGATGAACGGAATAACGGGCACTGTGTGCCTCACCCATAACCTGCTGACGCAGTCCTGCAATGTCGGGTACACATAACCTACCCTCATACCGTAACACACCATCAGAGGTCACCTCAAATAAAGCCTTCTCATTTCGGAGAGCTGCATATCTATACTGTGCCAGAACAGGATCATCATACTGACATCTCTTTACCTCTTCTATGATAGAGGACTCAGCAACTCCTCGAACAAGAATACCACTATCTCCAGAATTCGCCAACTGGACTCCAAGGCTGGCTAGCCTGTGAATCTCTCGAACCATATCTTTCCTGTCCGGCTGCACATCCGACAAACTAACCATGGATCTACGGCTGAGAGCATCTGCCACAACGTTGGCCTTCCCTGGGTGGTACCGAATATCAACATCATAATCCTTTAGCAACTCAAGCCACCGCCTTTGCCTCATTCGCCTTCATGCTTTAAAGATGTATTGAAGACTCTTATGATCTGTGTAAATATCAACATGGACACCATACAAGTAATGTCTCCATATCTTCAAAGCATGAATTACCGCTGCTAACTCTAAATCATGAGTGAGATAATTCTTTTCATGTTTTCTGAGCTGTCGGGAGGCATAAGCTATAACCTTGCCATGCTGCATCAACATACAACCTAACCCGATACCTGAAGCATCACAATAAATCACATACCCGTCTAACCCCTCCGGGAGAGTCAAAACTGGGGCCGAAGTTAATTTATCCTTCAACAACTGAAAACTGTGCTCACAAGCATCGGTCCACTGGAACTTAGCTACCTTCTGGGTTAGCCTAGACAAGGGTGCTGAGATCGAGGCAAAATTTTCCACAAACCTCCTATAATACCCTGCTAGACCTAAAATCGCTGCACTCGCAGGTGTAGCTGGTCCGCCATGTCTTCACTGCCTCAATCTTCTGAGTATCCACCCGAATACCATCTGCCCCGACAATATGCCCTAAGAATGCCACTGAGGCCAACCAAAACTCATATTTTGAAAATTTAGCATACAACTGCCGGTGCCGGAGGACTCCAAGTACTGTCCTCAAGTGATCCGCGTGCTCCTGTTTTGAGCGAGAATATACCAGGATGTCATCAATGAATATTATAACAAATGTATCCAAGAATGGTTTGAACACCCGGTTCATTAGGTCCATGAACACTGCTGGAGCATTAGTCAACCCAAACGACATTACCCTGAACTCATAATGTCCGTACCGGGTCCTGAACGCAGTCTTCGGGATATCTGTCTCTCTAACCCGTACCTAATGATAACCGGATCGCAGGTCTATCTTCGAGAAATACTTAGCGCCCTGCAACTGATCGAACAAGTCATCAATCCTGGGAAGGGGATACCTATTCTTGATGGTCACCTTATTCAGCTGCCTATAGTCAATGCACATCCCGCAGCGAACCATCCTTCTTCTTTACAAATAATACCGCACTTACGGAGATGCACTAGGCCTAATGAAGCCCTTCTCTAATAGGTCTCTCAACTGTTCCTTTAACTCCTTCAACTCTGCAGGTGTCATTCTATAAGGGGGAATAGATATAGGTTGGGTACCTGACAATATATCTATACTGAAATCTATCTCCCGCTCTGGAGGAAGACCTGGGAGATCATCTGGGAAAACATCCGAACTCATCGATCAAGGGCGGTGCACTCGCTCCGTATCACGTACGAACTAAGTGATAAATACACCCTTTCGAACCATCTTCCTTGCCTCGAGGTATGAAATAAACTTACCCTCTGACGCAGTATTCTTTCCATTCAATAACCGGTCGTTCGAAACCGAATCGAACCAACTTCTCTCGACAATCAACGTTGGCAAAACAAGAGGCCAACCAATCCATACCCATAATAACGCAAGTCGATCATATCCAACTCTATCAAATCACCGAGGTACGACGACGATATATCACCACCGAGCAATTCTTATACACACGCCTAACTATAATCGAATTTCCCACCGGTGTACCTTGAACGGTTCTATAGCTCGTGTTCTATCCCTATCCGACTAGCAACAAGAGGGATATATAAGACAAGCGTGGAACTCGATCAATCAAAGCATACACATCATAGAAAAGACCGATAATGCACTGTGACAACATCCGCGACGCCTCGTCGCGCTTCATCGCCATGGCATAAATGCGTTCAAGGACCACTAATCGAACTCGCCACGGCCGCGCCACGACCACCGATGTTCGAGTACCGCCTGATGGGCGATAATCGTAGTCGACGATGAACCGGCAATAGAACCCGTAGGCTGAGCCATAGTACCTGTGCCATCTCTATACGGACACTCCCTCATCAAATGGCCTGGACGGCCGCAAGAAAAACAAGTACTAGTATCACGCGACACTTCTGGATGACGCCGCTACATCGCGTGGACACCGAGGGAGAGATGGTTCCCATCGCCGTAACCTCGCGCTCAGAATCGCCGCCGAGCCCCGACCAGCCTCGAATGCCCCGAGCGATCAAATCGTCTACCGTAAGTTCGCAGGTGTACTGCGGCCGGCCGAGGAATACTCGATAGATCGCCGCCTGACGCCACCAAAACCTCGCTGCCCCGCCTCTTGGCCGATCTCTATCTCGACCTTTTCCGCCGCCTCCCATGCCGCTTCTTCAATCCTCGCGCAAAGCTCAGATCCGGCAATATCCACGGTCGGCAAGGCGCTGCTAAGCACCTATCAATAAGATAATGGTCCAACCTCATCACATAACGGTGCACCCTATCTATGTTCGCTACCATAGTGGTGCGCATCGCCAAAGAATCGAACTCAAGCTATACTTCCGACCGCCCTCCCATTCTCGCCGCAATCAGAGAAACTCGCGACTCTTGCCCGTCTCATCTCCGGAGGTATAAAGTGGCCAAGAAATGCTTCTGAAAACTCATCCCATACTGCAGGAGGAGCACCCTCACCCCTAGACAACTCCCAGGACTCAAACCAGTTGACTGCTACATCGCGCAACCCAGATGACGCCAATATAATCGACTTCCTCAAGCCCGGATCACCCTCAATGTCCTATGCATCTGGCGTATGAACTCATGTGGATCATCCTCGTGCTCGACTCAGAAAACTCCGGATCGCAACTCAGAAATTCTAACCTCAAACTGCTCGCTGGGTTAATCGCGGCCTCGCCTATGAACTCGCTCCCGCCACTATCCTTGCCAATAATCGGATCGTTTCTCTCAAATCTCCATCTCGTGCCTCGCTCGGGAATCAAGGCTCAGTCTGGGTCTTGATACGGTGACGTTGCTCGGCAGAGGAGCCTCTAGAATCGGTGACGCAGGCGTAACTCCGTCGGGGCACACTCGTGAGTAGACCGCGCAAGACTCGTAGATCTCCGCACCGACTAGTGTCCCTCAGTAGATTTGCCCTTCGCCACGCGCCTTCCTGAGGCATACCAGAAACATAGTAAACTATCAAGACGGATCATCCTAATAACACATTTCATAGACGATCTAAAAGATGGAAGAATAGAAACAATCCTAAATGTCCGGCACCTCGCGTATAAGTATGGTGCACAACATACCCATACACAAGACTTACTAGACACGGCTCAGACATTTCGAGGACTAACTCGGCTTTGATACCACTTTTGTCACGACCCGACCGACGTCGCGACTAACGCCCTAATTGGATGTCACATCGACTGTCCACTCTTAACCCATTTAATACGATATCTACAGAAATTTTGGCAAGACAACGCCGCTTTTACAACATATCTCGAAGCGGGCGAGCCAAGCGCCAAAATAACAACAAAACAACAGTCACAATAGGCTAGCCGACTAGGCTGCCACCAACCAACATCACGCGCACAAAGGCATAAATCAAAATACGCAAGTCGGCAAGGCTGCTACTAGATAACCACATCAAAACCCAAAACAGGGTACAAACGTCCAACCCACAATCGTCTGCACTCTAAGAGTGTAATCTCGACATATGACGACAGGCCTGTCGTGCCCAAAATATGTATAAGTCTCAAAAATAAAGGTCTGTACCAAAAATACCGCTCGAACAAAGGAGCTCTCCAACGTCAGATAGAAATCCTAGACCGGAGGTCACCTATTCAACACTGAACTCGGGCATATTTAACGCAGGCGAAAGCGGGTCGCGACGAGATAATGTCAGTATTTAAAACATAAAATCTCAGAAATCAATAACAATCGTATGCAAGTAACAGAGAGTCATCAAACTTTCATAAAATCGAGAATCATGTTCAAAATCATATCATGTATATCGACTCATAAAACATCATGCTCATGTCAGATATAAAATCAGATAACATGTCTCGGCCTCATGGAGGACTCGATGGAATCAGACCGCCACGTAATGTCTCGACCTCTGGCGAGGGACTCGATGTAATCAGATATATATAACGTGTCTCGGCCCTCTAGTGAGGGACTCGATGAATGATGCATGGCTGTGCACGAACATGATCTGGCCCGGGACTCAGTGGAGTGAAATAGTAACACTTAGCACGAGTAGATATCATGAGCAACTGTATGCAACTAAAATCATTATGTGACTCTCAATAAATTATTACCATAAACTCTATTACTGAAATCATAATCATTAGTAAATAATCATTTTTAAAACTGAACTGGTAGGAGTTAAGTACGTCCGCCGTACTTTCATAAAAATCATGTCAAAAGAAAGAAGGAAATGTCTCACATACCTCTTAGGCGAACTAATCAGCTTGGTATTAAGGCATTCCTCGTCTAGTACTTCAACCTATGATAAGGAACAACATGCTCGTCAATTCTATGATTCCTAATGTAAGTCATATGATTAAAGGCTCTCTTATTTCTATAAATATTTGGGCAGCATTTCCTTTGTTTATGTGCGTATCCACAATTTTCCAATAGTCCAAATCAACCAACAATTCAATTCAAACCAACAATCCAATTCAAACCAACAATCCAATTCAAAATATAAAATTAACACCTTTCTACACTCTACTCCTTTCGAGGCATGTATAGGTAACTTATTTCAATACATATGCACGTTTGTAGCTTATTTACATACTAATTCAGCCCGTAATACATTACCATAATGTTCAATAATTTCCATCAACTTTCCGGCCGTATCAACATGTTATAAATTCCAAACTTTTCCTTTTAAATTCTTAAACATTTCAATTCATCTTGTAATTCCTTCATACAAATAATTATCTCTTAATCATCAAGGCTACATCTCAATTCTCAACATGCAAGTGGTAAGCAAGATAACAATTCAACCATTGAAGCCAATGTCTACCTATTTTAGTTCGAAATTTGTCAACCAATTCTAACAACAACTACATGCGATTCTTATTCACGTTCCATCATAATTTAGGCTTGTTTTTTAACCCAAATTCATCTCCTAAATTCTGAAAATAAGCATTCCATTTATATTTATTTTTTTTTTTTTTTTACCTCAAAGGAATGCTAAAAAAAAACTGCTCAATTTTCGATTTTTAAGCCATCAATTTCATGTCCAACCCTTCACTTCTTCATCTTCAATCCAACATGCAACCATTCTACCATGTTAATCCCTCATTCTTACACCTTTTCCTTCAAGAAAACTTGTCCAAAATTAAGAACCCAAAGCCCTCAAAAATCGGCCAGATTTGCCGAGAACCCCACTGTTTTGGGGTGATTAATCTCGCCTCAAATGGTGGGACAATTTAACCCAAGAAGATGGAGTAACAAGCTTAATTTTCTTTGCAAAATGTGGGGAAACTTTCGATCAAATAGGGGGGGGGGGGGGGGAGAGGACAGGAGTAAGTGTGTTCTTGTTGTGGAAGAAAATGAACTATTTAGGATAGTTATTAGGAAATTTTCAGATTTTTTTATAATACACTTAGCCCCCTTAGAAGCCACACTTTGCCCCCTCTAAGTATTTATTTAACTAAATCAATCCCACTTCTTTTAATCTAATTTCCCATTGCCTTAATTTCTTATCATCGTACCTTATATACCTTACTAATTCATAACGGAAAAATATATATTTATTTATACCACCATTTCCAAAGAGATTTCCGGCGTCATATTCGTCATTGCTAAAAAATTAATCCGTATTAGCACGTAAAATATATGTAATTTCAAAATTTGGAAATCCCAATCTTTAATGACGTTCTAAATCTTTGTCTTAACTTACGAGGTGTAACATGGAGAATGACAAAGCATGGGCATTAGCTTGTAGTTGATAGATTATTGACTTGATTGCTTTGGTGAAATGAGCTTTATGATAACCATACTTCATAAATATTTGTGATATTTATTGACTGTGCATTCATCACTTCAATTCTCATTTAAATTATGAAAAAGAGCTATTTTAGCATTTATATGGCACTGTGATGCTATCTGTTGTAACACATTTATTTCATACTTCATATGATATCATGGGGTATCTTTGTTTGATTAATCATATGGGATGGTCTGAATTTGCCTGGTTGTATATAGTGTCGCGCCCGTTTTCGACCGGAGCTTCGAACGAAACCACAACGTTGTTTGCAGTGATTCTTGTGTTAAATCACCATTTTCAAAGAGTCATCATCTAATTATAATAGTGAACTAGGACACATATAAATAGAATAAAATGCTACAGCTCTAAATTGGCCTGGTTGTATATGGTGTCGCGCCAGTTTTCGACCGGAGCTTCGAACGAAACCACAACGTTGTTTGCGGTGATTCTTGTGTTAAATCACCGTTTTCAAAGAGTCATCATCTAATTATAATAGTGAACTAGGACACATATAAATAGAATAAAATGCTACAAATGATCTCCATATAAAAAAATCTTCAAAAAACTTATGAAATTCTAGGTAAGGGTTCTTTATTATCTTAAAGGGAAGAAATTAGACACTCTTTAGGATCCGCACAGTTGTCCAATCAAACTTTGGCTTAGTTATTATGTTAAGAAAATAGGCATTTTGAAAATATGCAATTTAATAAAAGGACGTTGCAAAAAGATGCATTTGAAAATATACACAAAAGCATTTTTATATAAAATGCCATATATTTATTTTTTGATAAAATATGATAAAATGCAATATGAAAATTGAGTTTGGATAGAATGAACCTAAAATAACTAACGTTTTGAAAATATGAGTGACGATCCTAAATAAATAAACTAGCGGTTTACGATTTTAAATTTACCTTTTCAAGTTATTAATTCTAAGTCTACCTATTCTAAACAATTCAATGATTATACAAGTGCAATAAATTAAATTACAACAAAAGTGAATGGCGGAATTAAGGAATAATGATAAAAGAGCGACTTAGGACAGATGACATTGTCACCCATGCCCGTTTTTTTAGAAATTCTAAGGCCGGAGAATGCAAGGAACATAGATGTGGGTCTTCATTAGACGATAGCCATGATGAGTCTCATAACGAGACTCATCGTTACTCCCGATGCATTTCATGTAAATAAAAGAAAAGAAAGGATTAGTAGAGCTTAATTTGATATTTGTCAAGACAAGGAGTGAAAAATAAAAAATGGAACTTGAAATTATACACATAAGAAAACATAAATAAATAGTTCATGGAAGCTATATGTTATTGGCCTTGATCTAATCGGCCAAGGCTGGAATGTACTGGACTCGCTATTAGTTGAACATGAGTGATGGGCTTTATGCAAATAAATGTACTAGTTAAAAGGCATTCAAACTCATCTATGCAAATTAAAATCAGGACAAACAATAGCCTAAAGCAAGAGTAAATTAATTCCAACCATTTTTCATTGGCTCAAGTTAACACAGTGAAGTAAGAAAAGGACAAACAGTGGGCTAGGCCCAAAATATTGCAAGAATACAAAGCAAGTAAACAAAATAACAAGAATAGGCTAAGCCCACAAATATCCTAGGATGGTAAATAGGGATGACATACTAAGTATACATGTTGGTATACTAAGGACTAACACATTTGGAATTGCATGTGGCTTGTTTATTACAAGTGTAACATAGCATGTTTCTCAGTCAAGTAGTGGACAGTGCCAATCATAACTCGAGTGAGATTATAATTATACTAAACCAAATATCTAACCCTTAGTAAAAGAAACAAATAGACAAATCAATTGGGCACAAGCAGACATAGGCAAATAGAGACTAAACGACTGTGAGTTATAGATTTGACTCAGAGTTTTCATTTTTACTAGAATGGTACGCATGAATAACTCAACTTAATTGACAAAGATGCAGAACAAAGGCTTTTAACCAAGCTGCATGATCTTAAGAGTAATTATCGAAGAAGAAAAAAACTATATGAGAAGATAAACCTGCATAATTTAGACAGCCACAAATCCTAGAATGTTCATGTTTGAACCTATATGAAAAAAAAAAGGAAGACAGAGGCATGCATTGACTCAATGCCTTTTGTTAACATTTCATCAGATCTTATGCCACAGTTCATGGAATATGCCACAGCTCATCAGATCTTACCAGAATTAATCACCATTGTATCCATACATATTTAATTCAACAAATAGTCCCTAAATACTCCTTTTTAGATAGGAATTATCATACTATAAATTGAAAACACTTATTAAGACGAGATCTGAACAAGCATCACATATTTAAACTAACATAGGCTAAACATACTCTAATTTAAACAGAAACAAACAAAATACATGACATACAATGCATCAAAAATAAAATTGAGGAATTAGGGTCTAACTGACCTTCTCGGGCAGCAAACCGAAGCGTGTTTCCACTCCAAGATTCCGCTCAGTGAATTGTTTTGTTTTTGTTTATTCGATGAAATGAAAGTTTAGAGATTTTTGTGGCTTTTCTAACCAAAACTGAGAGTAAACAACAAAGGGGATTCTTTTGATTTTTTAATTCTGAAGGAGAGGAGTAACTCTCTGATTTTTCTGAACTCCTTGAAAGCAATCAATTTATGAGTTTTGTATTAATTTTGAAACGAGACCCAGATTTTCGGTCCTCCCCACACAATCCCAAATGGGTTGTATTTATAGCAAAAATGAGATCTTCAACAGTTCGAATTCGAAATTTGAAAAAGTGACCGTTTTGTGATATCGAAAAGAAAAGGGTCTGAATCTTTGGATGATTTTCTGGTTCAAATCGCGGGATTTGGGGATAGGGGTATGGGTGAGGTGATGGGGACGAGGGGAGGTAGGGGTAAGAGCGCCGCGGGGGTGTGGGGTCTAAGAGGAGGGGGCTGATTTTTTGTTTTGTTTTGTGGTGCTGTAATGTTATGTTTTAGGGGTTTAGGTTATGGGAGATTAATGGGAGAAGGGAGTTGGGCTAGGGGCATTAGGCTGGACGAATATTGCAGGGAATTGGGCTGAGGGATGGTTTGGTCGGATGGAAATGGACGGAAATAAGGGGTTGGGTTGCGGGTTGGTCCAAAAATTTAAAGAAGGGGATGGTTTTTGGGCTTTTATTTTATTGTGTTGGGTAGAAGATTTGAGTTGTGATTTAAAATGTAAAGAAGGGTTTATTAATAAAATAAAATGCTTTGAAAAAATTGTAATTTATTTAAATAAAAGACGATATGAATATAATATTTATGGAATACTTAATGCTTATTTAAAATAAAATGTGATGCCTATTTGCATAGAATATTTAGAAAAATTATGATTATGGTATAATAATACAGAAAATGATGATAAAAAATGCGATGTCAAAAATATTTAAAATTGTAACAAATAATCGAAAAGATGGAACAAAATTGGGTGTCAACAACTTGTCCTCTTTGACTGAAGAAGATGAAAGAGTTTTCAGACAAATGCGTTGACTTATAGGCAATTTTGTCCTGATGCATAGAGATTAGGAAATGCATGGGTAAACAGATTTTTTAAGAAGAATTGAAATCAAAACTGATGCAGATTTTAAAAAAAAACCAGTGTCGAATTATGATAACATTGGGTTGCTGTGATGCTAGAATATCAAAGACGAGCTGACACCGATTCAAAATTTGTATCAGTGTTGAATTATGATGACATTGGGCTGCTGTGATGCTGAAAAATTAAAGACAATGCTGACGCAGATTCAAAATTTTGTCTCTGTGTTGAATTATGATGACACTAGGTTACTGCAATACTAAAAAATTAAAGCGGGGTGGATATAGATTCAAAAAATTTGTCCCAGTGTCGGATTATGATGACACTGGGGCCATTGGTGTTGCGGGATGCTGGAGGAGAGCAGATCGACGTTCGAGGTACAAATTGTTTCGGTTCGCCATTCAGTCTGACATTTGTTGATCGAATGAAAATTTTATATTTTATTAGAGCTGAAACATAATTCAATAATAAAAAGAATATAAAATGTTAAATTATTTTTTAATTTCTTAAAATATCCAAATAAAATTGAATAACTATTTTTAATAGTAGATAAACCTAAAAACTAAACGGAAAGAGTAATAAATATTTTAAATATCTTAATTTAGTTAAAAATATTTAATACAATAAAAATTTCAAGGTGTTTTATATGAATGTAACGAAACTTTAATGTAATGACAAATAATAAGGACGTGACTTTACCAAAAAAAAGACATGAGGAAGTGAACTCTTATAGAAGTTAAAAACAGAATATAATGTATTTTTTTATAAAAAAAGGAGAACCGACATGTAAATTAAGGCATGGTAATTGGAGAAATAGTGGAAAGAGAGGTGATAATGAAATATGATTGGGACAGGGAAGATACCAGAAAAGGACTGGTGGAGGGGACAGGGGTGGGTGTTGACATCAACTTTTTCAGCTAAAAAGACGTCAATATCGTGGTCTCAATAACATGCCCCGAATGTTATTCCAGAAGATGAGCACATTCATGCCCCCACCGGGTTTCATTGCTGCACCTATGTTGTAGGATACTCTGATTTGAATGTTGGCGGTTCTCAAGAGTATAGCACAAGCACATATGCTACTAGTCACTCCTGATGGTTCTCAGACCAGGTCAAATGATAAATTCCTAATCATATGATTGTTCCCAAATTTTAGACACCAGGGGCTCAACCAGCTGCTGTTGTGGCTCTATGTTTCTTAGGTGTGCCATGCCTGACATTACTTCACCCCAAGCTACTCAGCCCACGATGACTGGGAAAAACATAAGATGTTCGATTGATTTAAAATGATGGATCCTAATAGGTATGATGGAAACCTTGATGTTGATGCATATGAATTCTTGATTAGCTGCTATGAGAGGTTGCACAACCTCGAGTTAGTGGAGTATCGTGGGGTAGAATACACTGCTTTTTAGATGATTGAACCCGCCAAATAGTGGTGGAGGTCATATGTTTATACCAGACTAGTAGGGTCTCCTCCTTTTACTTAGGCTACGTTCACTAAGATGTTCTTGTGGATTTTCATTCCCAAGGCTACGTTCACTAAGATGTTCTTGGAGATTTTCATTCCCCGTAGTGTGAGGGAGTGAATGAGGGTTCAGTTTGAAAGGCTACTCTAGGAGGGCATGACAGTGGCTGAGTACGAGACACACTTTCATGTATTATCTCGACATGCTGTGATCATTCTTCAAGATGAGAATGAAAATGTAAGGAAATTTGTTTCTATTTATTCGGTTGCAGCTCAAATGGCTACCTCATTAGCTATTTTTAAGAAGATAGTGATGCAGACAAAGAGGTCAAGTTTATTAGGTGTGAGGAATATGAGAAGCGGACAAGCAAGAAGCTCTGCTTTAACATTTATGTAGGTACCTCCTCTAGAGGTAGGGATTATCCTCATAGGAGTCATCACCGTCAGTCCAACAAACCCGTTTGTGCAGCCATGCCATACCCGATGGAGGTCAATCTGGACATGACTCTTATAGTTTGTGATAGGTGTCCCAGAGTTCTTTTATACCTTTGCACTGTGATGCACACTCGGGATCTAAACCTTGTCAGTATTTCATAGCTTCCAGAGGGTGTTATTGTGTGGAAATCCCGAGAACTTCAATAGAGAGTGTCCCAGACTCAACCGTAGTGGGCAACAACAGAGTTATCAGACCCCATACCTAGAGCAACAGCACAATCGACTCAAGGCGGTTCCTAAGGTGCTAGAGGTAGTTCTTGTTCTGGTAGAGGTGGTTCTAAGTCCAACCAAGATGGTGGCCGAAGGGATTGTTGTGAATTTTCTATATGCTACGCAAGTGAACGTAATAATCTTGGTAAGATCGAGTATCGTCCACAGAGACTGAATTATCAAGTACCGATTAACGAACCTTTAGTTTTTATTTGACAAACGTTAATAAGTTTGGTTTTTAAACTAAGAACTAACAAATAAATAACAAGCAAGAACAAACTAAGGATGATAATACTTGGAGTTTAAATCAGTTATGAAGGTAATTATGGCTTCCAATTTCCTCAACTATCCACTCTATCACTTGTTAATGCAAGACTAATGATTCTCCTCCTTATTAAGATAGCAGGTTAACAAAGATGTTCTATATTCCAGTTAAGACATATAAAAACTCAACCTAAGTGGGAATTTTCTATATTTTTATGATAAATTCTACCACATAGGAGGATTAAGATCAATAACCTAAATACTACACAAGAAATCGTGATACTGTCGTTCAAGATTAAACCTACGTCTAAACAACTATAGCATATTCAAATCTCCCTTTTCAGATCTCGATTTCAAATCATATAAGTAATGAGAATTAATGGCCACTTAATTATCACACAATAATTACAAGTTGAATAGATCTCATTATACGAAGAAGAAATACTAGCAATGCATTAATTCATGAAAAAGTTTCAAGTGATTCGACGGAAAATTCTAATAAAAGTGATTAGCTCATAGACATGCTAAGAACTAATTCAATATCCAACATAACTGAATTAAAGTAAAAACAAAATAAAGAACTTGAAAAATGACGGTCTCTAATTGTTTCCTAGCTTCCGTTTTCCCCTCCAAATATTCGATAATGAGATGAGATAATCCCTAAAATTTGTTCTCAGGGTTTTTAAGTTTGGTGATCATACAGTCTAGGATTTCCACTAAGCTGTTTGGAGAGCTTCATTTTTCTGGAGCCTAATTATTTTGGTACATATCTTTTATATTAGACTCATGCATATTTAGGGGCACGGTGGGGTCCTGTCCCGACATAATTCATTATCGTACTCTTAGAGGTCTGTAGACAGTTGTGGGTAGTAGATGTGTTTTGTATATGTGTACGATTATGAGCAGTTTTTTATATCTCTATGTACAGTGGCGACCTCGTCGACTTGCCTATTTTGTTATATGAATTAGCTATGACTCTTCGGGAGACAGGTTTATTACCGATGTTTACATTATCCTTGGTATCTATGTGATTATATGTGACAGGTGGGTATAAGGGTGCCCAGAAAGGGCACCGGATCGTGGCCCGTCGGGTCGGATCGTGACAAAAGTGGTATCAGAGTAGTTCATCCTCGGAATGTCTACAGACCGTGTCTAGTAGAGTCTTGGTTATGGGTGTGAAGCGCGTCATACCTATAAACAGGAGGCTGCAAGACATTTAGGAATGGTTGTTACTCTTTCATTATTTAGATTGTGCAGTAAAGCTGAGTCGTAAGAATTCAAGTTAACTCGTTCCTGTTACTATTTCAATAAGTGCCGACTACCAAAAAGACTTCGGTTAAATCATATTCGTGTCCAGTAAATGGGTGACTCAACGACTCTACTCGATGAATGATACGCCAGAAGGGAAATACGAATTCGAGGTTATGAGAGGCTATTACACTCGTGTACGGAAGGGAGATAATGTAAGCCTGGGAAGCGAAATATTTGAGAACCTTAGGATATTAAATAATTGTTGAGACCTTAGACATCCATAACTTTTTCTATGTCATTTCTAATCTGGGATAAAATATGATTTAAAGTATTCTTCTAGACTGATCTAGCCTTGACACATAAACTTTTCAAGTCTATATTCATGATAGCTTCCTTGTCTTTTCATAACTTTGAGTACATGTGCTAGTTCTGAACCATGAGTGACCACATATTGAAGCATGTATGAGTATTTATGTCCATTCTAGGATTCTAGTTAATAGTTTAGACTGATCAATCTACATGACTCTGTTATGCCTGTATGTGATACATTTCCTAACTTGGTTGACATGTTTTGATCATAGTATCATATAACTATGTCATGTCTTCATTTCTGGGGATTTAGGACCCGTTGAATGATGTTAAATGGTTTGTTTGTACCTTAGTTTGGATTAAGTATGTTTTAATAATTCAAAATGATGCGAAATTATCCTTGTATGCCATGTAATTGTCAACCTCTCTTGTCACTTGCTCATGTCAAATTGGTTACCTGATTTCTTGGTTGTCTTATACCAAGGGTATGCTAATTTTAGCATGAAATACTTCCATAGCTCATTCTGTGACATGTTATAGGTAAGAAAGCGTGCAAATGTTGTATAATTCATGGTATACCTGCCCAATATGTGTTGCTTTCTGCTCTATGTGGACCTGTTAAGAGATACCTGTTTGGTGTTTGGTAGCATGTTATTTTGAAAGTTAACTTGTAGAAATCATGTCCAAAAAAAAAGGTACAGTTTCTTTCAGCATTTCTGCTTTATGTTTGAGTATATGGGACGAACGGAATAGGAGTTTGCTTCAAAATGAGAAAGATGTAAAAAGTATTACAAAAGTTTTTCATTTCGCTTGTATTTTTGGCGTAAGGAGAAAATATCTTGTTGTATGGATAGTTGATGTACGACTCGAGCATAGTCACATGCACATCTTATTTTTTTTTATACTGACTTAGTGCTTATTACTGAAACTTCTCAATTAAAAAATATATGGCCATTAGTCTCTTCATTCTTTGCTACTTCATATTTCAGTTTGCAATAAATCATTACCCATTTCGAAGCCCTTTGAGGTCAGTATTCCTTTTCTGCAGAAAATGCCTAAGATTAACCTTTGGAGTATCTTTTGAGAGACATGATCTTGACCTACGATTTGTTCAATTTGGTCGATTTTATACTTATAATTCTTTTATCTTTATGTTTCCACTGATACCTAATCGATAACGAACCTGAATGGCTTTGAGGTCCAATTCCATCCATTTCGGTTGAGCAGATGTTACTAGTTCATCGCCAATAAATATAGCTCCTAAAATGTATAACATTTTTTATCCTTCCTTTTACTAGCCGAGACACTATAAGTTTACTTTGCACAGGTGTAGTTGCCGCTATATGATTTGCGTCACTGTTGATTGTGAAAAATATAGTTCATTCTCTTTCAAATGTTCCTTAGTGACATAATTTTTATCCAAGATTTATTTTTCTTTTGATAAGGTTGATTTAGGTTATGGTCTGTATGTTTCCTATGAGCATAGTTGCAAACAGATGTTCTAGAGAATTTCTCATTGTTTTCCTAGCTTGAGCAGCCAGTCTCTCTGGGCTTCTTGATTTCCCTATAATTGAACTAGGATAACATCAAAGTTTTAATGAGGACATGTTACTCAAGGCCTAACTGGATGAAGACGTTTAGGTGTAGCAAAGGTAACTTGTAATCTTTGGCATGAGTCATATACCTTTAACTAAAGTTATGTGCTTCAAAATGTTTTTCTTCTAATTCAATAAGAAGGATGTGTATAAAGGAATAATAGCCATCATGGCTAATTTAGTGATACAAAACATGAGTACATATTAGAACAAATGTCTTTATATGAAGGTATCATCAAAACAAGCAAATGTTTTTAGTATGAAGGTTTACAGAACTAACAAAATATGAAGGAAATAGTCTAAAAGTTTCGTTTGGGAAAATAAAATTGATGTTGTTTAATATATAACATGTCATTGATATGGATAAGATTGCATTTTTTTTGGATAAAGTAAAAGTTTTATATATGTATTAAGCTTATGCTGACATGTACAATAGTGTACATCAAAAGAAGTTCTTATAGATTGTGTAGAGAGCTAATGTACATTTTCCATTTTGCTCCAAAATTGTTGTTAGGAATGCATTCCAGACCCGTAAATGTGGGCCTCTCCGCCCCCTTTTATGCCAACTTTGTAAAAGTTCCCAACTGTCCATTTTATCCCAAATTTTTTTTAAAAAAAATATGTCCCAACTGTCTATTTGTGGTGCAGAAATAGATGGTTTGTATCTTCTGGTTGTTCTTCACATAGGGAGAAACTGTTCCAAATATATAGGTCTCTTCATTGGAAATTAGCCTATGAGAGACGTGCATTTTTGCCTACTAACCAAGTGAAGAACTAAACTTTGTAAGGAGCAAAACCTTCCCAATTTTTTTTTCCCAAGGCCATGTTAGTATAAATGTGGAAAAAGTGGTTTTCCTGATAAATTCAGCCAGTTGCTTATGGTGTGTGTGACTACTATAAGATTCACAGTGAATGTCAATGATGAGGCATGTGGTTATTTTGAGGGTAGGATGGGTTTGAGGTAGGGTGACCCTATATCACCATTGTTATTTATGCTAATTATGGAGTATCTGTCAAGGGTATTCAAGAAGATGGACCATTTTTCTGATTTTAGATACCATCCTTTGTGTAAGGAACAACAATTGACTCACCTTACTGTTGCAGATGATCTCATGATTCTCTGCAAGGGTAATGAGAAATCTGTAACAAGCGTAACAGAAGCCTTGCATTATTTCTCTAAAACTAGTGGATTTGGACCAAATAGTGACAAGTCTGTTATATTTTTGACTGGTGTTACTGATTCTATGAGATTGAAATTGTTGAATGTTACTGGTTTTTCAATGGGGGCATTTCCTATGAGATATATTGACAGTCACCATAATTAAGTGTGGGATGATACTATCGTAACTACTAAGTAGAATGTTACAATAGTGTTGAAAGGGAAGGTACATACTCTATATATGATATATTGTCTCTTGCTGGCTATTGTTTCTGACTTTTTTTTGTATTGCTTTAATATGCATTGATATACACCCTGATATACAGTTTAATATATCAGATGTACAAGGGATATATATATATATATATATTGTCTAAGTTTTTTTTATCATTTTTTTAAAACAAATAAGTGACTAAAGGATAGTTGTTGCTGTGAACTATGGCTTTCTTTATTGGTTGTTCTAAAAGATAATACAACTTAGTGGTAGAAAATAATACACATTCTGCTGTACTTTGGTATCCGGTTAGGATGAGTTAGCTGGCACCTTATTGCTATATATAATGCATTAAACTGTTGTACCTTAGCCAGTAACACTTCATTTTGAGTATAACTTCTTGCTGGACCTTGCATGTTCTATTGTTGCTTGCTAGCTGTTGCATTTTATCTCAATACTGTAGTAAGAAGACAATAATCTGCTGATATATTTTGAGGAACTGTTGCTTGCCTTTAGGAATACAATAAATACAATACTATAGGAGAACATGGCAATGTGTATAGGATCTATAGAATTTTGTTTCCAATCTTAGGTGTCTAATCCACTGGTAGAGTTGGGTTGCCTGTACTTGTAATTCCTCTTCTACATGGCAGGGTTAGATATGACACCCCAACATTCGAGGACGAATGTTTCTAAGGGGGAGAGGATGTAACATCTCGAAATTTTGGGTAGTGATTTGAACCCATAAACGTCGACAAGTAGACCCGGACTCCGGAAAGTTTATGTTGTAGTTACATACTAATAAGGAAATTAGTATATAAATGGATGTGATTCCGAAATAATTTTTTTGATTTAACTAGTGTAATAATGGGGAGTAAAATAATAGTTGTATATCCCCAAGAAGTTATGAACTAGTGTTATATCATGAGAATTGTGACATTGAGTACACGAAGGTTTTATTAGTCGTCAGATTTAAGTGAATTGGAATCGGGAATTAATTATATGTATAATTAATTAATTGTGGGATTAATTAATTATTAACGGGGGACTTATTTTAGTGGGCTAGTATGTGTTATCTTATAAGAAGACGATACGATCGATGGCAGCAGTTCCTGGGTTCTAAACATTGATTTTCTCCATTTCTTTCTCTAAGAAGCCTTCAATCTCCTTCAATTTTTCGGTAAAATCCTTTCCCAAAGAAGAGATTACACACCTCGAAATCAGAAGGAGTAATCTTAGTAGATGATCCTCTAGAGTATTGATCGGAATTGGGTTTTCTTTCCGCAAGATTCTGCTCGTCAATTTAAGAGAAGTTCTGTAAGTTTCGTACTACCAAAAAGGAGAGGAATACATGGCATTTTGGACCTCAGTTTTAGAAAAATCGAAGCCTTGAGTAGGCCGAAATCTTGAGTTCGTAGAAGTTCTGGCAAGTCAATTCTTGAAAGTTCTATTCTGCTTGTCGGAATCGAGTTAGGTGAAAGATTGTTCGACGACGCTCGTTGCAGCTTCTAACAGAGGTAACCTTTCTTATTCTTAAGTCTATACCCATCATAGAGCATGATTCTTACTAAGTTCTAGTGCGATTATCGGAAATGCTAAGTGGATTGGTTATTGGAGTTGTCCGTATATAAATTGGTGATTGCATGTGAAATTGTTGGGTTGTTTTAGACATTGAAACAGTAAGGGGGAGAATTGGGAAGGTTGGTTGTGTCGCTACACGTATAGAACTTCACATAGAAGAACCATAGATTCTACGCGAATAAGGTGTTCGATAAAATGTCTCAAAGAGTTTGTTAATAGTATATTGATCCGATTATAATGTGAATCTTTCTTAGGATGTAGATAACCATTCATAGAGTTTACAAGAAATCGTGGGAACTTAGAATATATTCAACATCAAGGTATGTGAAACTCTTCCTTCTTTCTTTTGGCATGATTTATAAAATGAACGTACGACAGACGTACATAATTTCTACACAGTCTAACCCCTAAAGATATTTGTTATGAGAAGTGTCTTTGATTTTTACAGTAAAAGTTCATTTTAATGATTTCATTGAGAGTCAAATGATGATTTAAATTGCATATGGTTGCTCATGATATCTACTCGTGCAAAGTGTTATTATTACACCTCACCGAGTCCCTGGCCGACAATGTTCGTGCGCAGATCCTTGCATTTGTTCACCGAGTCCCTCACTAGAGGGCCGACAATGTTTATATATATGATGATTCCACGGACATGTATCCATGATGCGGGTACAAGTACCCATGATAGTATATATATATATGATTATATGGACATGCATCCATGATTTTGATATGACTCATTTTTCATAAAGCACATTTGACTCTCATTTCTATATGGCACAGTTGTATTGGTATTTTGATTATTACACATTTCTCCTGTTATCTTGGCCAGTTATGATCTCATTTACAATACTGCATATTTTACATACTCAGTATATTATTTTGTACTGACCCCCTTTTCTCGGGGGCTGTGTTTCATGCCCGCAGGTACATATATTCAGTTTGGTGATTCTCCAGTCTAGGATTTTCACTCAGCTGTTTGGAGAGCTCCATTGTTCTGGAGCCTAGTCGTTTTGGTACATATCTTTTATATTAGACTCATGCATATTTAGGGGCACGACAAAGCCCTGTCCCGTCATAATTCATTATCGTACTCTTAGAGGTCTGTAGCCAGTTGTGGGTGGTAGATGTGTTTTGTATATGTGTACGGTTGTGAGCCGTTTTTTATATCTCTATGTACAGTGGCGGCCTCGTCGACTTGCCTATTTTGTTATATGAATTAGCTGTGACTCTTCGGGAGACATGTTTATTACTGATGTTTACATTATCTTGGTATCCATGTAATTATATGTGACAGGTGGGTATAAGGGTGGCCAGGTAGGGCACCGGGTCGCAGCCCGTCGGATCGGGTCGTGACACAGATAAAATGTCATTTAGGCTCAAGATTACCATAAGCATAGAAACCAACCAATCCACACTTGATATCACATTACAATTCACCACAATATCCCATTTTTCTTCTTTTCTTTTCTAGATTGAGAAAATTGACACTTCAAGTTACACTCCTCCAAACTTATATTTTGATGTATATACGAGGGGAGTGTATTTTTTTTTCAAACTACAACACTCCCCCAAACTTGTTTTTCAATGTATGAACAAGAGGTGTGTAGTTTATCTTTAGATGATTATTCTCTCAATCTTTTAGTTCTTCTATTGATTGCACCAATCTCCAATACCGATTACAATAATTCAATCCTCACTCATAAACTTCTATACTTCTGGTAATTCAAGGGAATATAATAATAGTAAAAAGTTTCAAGTAGGCTCAAGGATAGGTATTAATCAACAAAAAAAGATTCATTAAGGCTTAAAAGGGGGTAACTAGGGATTAATGTAATCAAAGGTTGCTTGAAAGACTCAAACGTTTCAAAGATGACCTAAATCATTTTTCTAAGCATGCATTTCTAGGATTCGTCTCAAGTAGCAAGCAAGAAAGTTCTAGAATTTTCCACCATCTTTCCTCAAACCATAATTCACTCATGCATAAACCGAACAGTTAAGTACACGAAAGTCAACATTCATGATCAAGTTTTCATCATTATTAATAATCAAAATCAAACTCAAACACTATCCAACTTAAGCACACAGATTTATGCATTTCATGGCTATCAATAACATCCAATTATATTACGTGTGTTCACTCAATCTCATGGCTTTTATTATTGGCTTGATTCATTTACACAAGACACTAGAACAAAGACACGAACAATAAATAGACTACTAAGCATCAACAATTTAAAAACTACTGACTCAAAACAACAATAACAGACATAAAACACTAAGACTCCCCCCCAAACTTATTCAACACATTGTCCCCAATTTGTAAAAGTAAAGCAAGAGTAGGAAGACTTATATACACAACAAAACGATTTAGAATGGTGGCGGTTGTAGATACTGCCAAACAGGCATCGCGGCTCAACACTTGGGCGCCGCGGAGCTTTTAGCCAAAACATCATGCCCAGTTCACTGCCTCTTAGGCGCCGCAAAGCTTTTATCCAAAACATCATGCCCAGCCATCGCCTCAGTGTCGCGGCTCACTGGCACCGCAAGGCTTCATTTACGTGCACTTGGTTTATTTTTCTTCAGATTTTAGTATTGAGGTACTTTTCCAGCGAAGTTAGCCCCATTTCACCTGTCATAAAAAATATAGACCAAGAGACAACAAAGCAATGATATTGTTCAAAACAAAATAAAATAAAAAATAAAAATAAAACAAGTAAAATGTTGGGTTGCCTCTCAATAGCGTTGTCTTTAATGTCTTTTAGCCGGACGCAACTTTCTTATTCATTCAAGGGGGTAGATTACCCCTGCAACATAGCCATTTCAGGACATTTCTCTTTTTCTTTCTTCTTTTCCCAGAGAGAGGTTCAGAGGGGTGCACTCCCTTTGCATCATCCACAAGCTCACTACCTTACTGTCATTGTCTTTGCACTATTTTAATGTTACTTCAAGAGCATCAGTACTCTTGAAGCTTTCCTCAGACGCGGCTTTTTCAATTACATCAATGGAAAAGCATTTATCACTTTCTTTTGGATCGGTGGTTGCCCTAAAGACGTTGAAGATCACTTCGTATTCCTGAACTCGGAGTTTTAACTCTCTTTTTTCAACATTAATGAGTGCTCGCCTTGTGGCTAGGAAGGGTCTTCCAAGGATAATAGGCATATTTCCATCTTCTTCCATATCCAGAATAATTAAATCTGCCGGAAAGAAGAACTTTCGCACTTTCACCAGCACATCTTCAATTATACCTCGAGGATGTTTGATTGAAAGACCAGCTAGCTGCAAAGTGATGGTTGTTGGCTTTGCTTCACCCAACCAAGTCTATAAAACACCGATAAGGGCATCAGGTTGATACTAGCTCCCAAATCACACAAGGCATTCTGACATTCAAAATTCTCTATAGTGCAGGGTATAGTGAAGTTTCCTGGATCCTTCAACTTCTGGGGCAGCTTCCTTTGAAAAATAGTATTGCATCCTTCATTTAATGCCACTGTCTCATACTCTTCTAGCTTCCTCTTTTAAAGAGGATTTCCTTCATAAACTTGACATAACTGGGCATTTGTTCTAGAGCTTCAACAAAAGGAATGTTGATGTGCAGTTTCTTGAAAACCTTCAAAAACTTAGAAAATTGTTTATCAAGAGAATTATTTCTAAGCCTCTGGGGTATGAAATTCTGACTTGAGGTTCCATAATAGCTGATGGTGGTGCTTCTTTTGATGCAGACTCTTCAGTAACCACTACCATTTCTGAATCTGATGTTTCACCTGATTTGTCCTTCTCCTCTGCATATGATGGAAGTGGAGTTGGTTCGACTTGCTTACCACTTCTCAAAGCAATGGCTTGACATTGCTCCCTTGGATTTACATAATATTGCTAGGGAGATTCCCATGTGTTTTGTTGTTCAGCATATTCACCAATTGTCCCACATGTGTCTCTTAGTTCTTGATAGATGATCTAGTCTCTGTCATGAACTAGGTCTGAGAATTTGTAAGAGTCAACAAGACTGCTTGTAATTTATTAGGCTCTACTTGTTGAACTGGTTGTATGGGCTGCTGAGAAGATGTAGTTTGACTGTTCGGTTGTTGATCGCCTGTGATACTCCTCAAACCGTGGCCTTGGTTCTCTATGAAAAGTCAGGGTGGTTCCTCCACCCCGGATTATAAGTGCTGGAGAAATGATTGTTATAGGGCCTCTGAAAATTCCAACTGCTTGAACTTGTACTTGCTCCATCGGTATATTATTGGGATCCACTGTTGTCCACTTATCAAAAGTATGTGGTCCCCCACAAATTTCACATCTAACCTACGTTTGAAAAACATTTGCGGTCATAGTACTCTGTTGCAATTGCTTTGTCAAAGTGGCAACCTGAGCAGTCAATGCAGTGAGAGCATCCAACTCATGAACCCCAGTCACCTTCCTGCTGTTAGCCGATCTCTCATCAGATAATGGAAAGAGCCCCAATCTAATGGCATCATCAGTCACACCATTATATTTGAATGTCGCACATAGTTTTAGGAAGTTTGCTAGATGCATGTGAGGTCTTCTGACGACAAACCACCAAACTGAACTGTGTTTTGGACCATCTGCATGATTGTTGGTTTAATTTCAAAGTTATTTTCTCCCACGGTTGGTGCCCTTATGCATGTCTGTACCTCTGTAACTGTTGGCAGTACATAGTCCCTTAGGCTCCTCACTGCAGGATGCTGGACTCGTCCCATAATGTCTGTCGGTACTTCTTCATTCAACCCATTCTGATTCTGTTGATTTTTCATTGCTAATGAATCAGCAATTCTTTTATTTCTCTTGTTCTGCTTACACGTTTTTTCAATCTCTGGATTTAGAGGTACAAGTGTGTCTGCTCTTCTTCTGCTTCGCATAAAACAAATCTCCTTGAAATTGATAAAAAACAAGACAAACAGATCAAGAAAAAATGTATTCCGAAAAGAAATAAAACTAAAAATAAAACCAAATTAGGAATAAGATTGGTTACTTCGATATTGATAAAATTTCAGTCCCCGACAACGGCGTCAAAAACTTGTTGTGACTTTTCTATATGCTACGCAAGTGAACGTATCACAATGTAGTAATAATCTTGGTAAGACCGAGTATCTTCCACATAGACTGAATTATCAAGTACTGATTAACGAACCTTTAGTTTCTATTTGACAAACGTTAATAAGTTTGGTTTTTAAACTAAGAACTAACAAATAAATAATAAGCAAGAACAAAATAAGGATGATAATACTTGGAGTTTAAATCAGTTATGAAGGTAATTAGGGCTTCCAATATCCTCAATTATCTACTCTATCACTTGTTAATGCAAGACTAATGATTATTCTCCTTATTAAAATAGCAGGTTAACGAAGACGTTCTATATTCCAGTTAGGATATATAAAAACTCAACCTAAGTGGGAATTTTCTATATTTCTATGATAAATTTTACCACATAGGAGGATAAAAATTAATAACCTAAATACTACACAAGCAATCGTGATACTGTCGTTCAAGATTAAACCTACGTCTAAACAACTATATCAATTCAAAACTCTCTTTTCAGATCTCGATTTGAAATCATATAAGTATGAGAATTAATAACCAGTTAATTATCACACAATAATCATAAGTTGAATAGATCTCAATATACGAAGAAGGAATAATACTAGCAATGCATTAATTCATGAAAGAGTTTCAAGTGATTCAACGGAAAACCCTAATAAAAGTGATTAGCTCATAGACATGCTAAGAACTAATTCAATATCCAACATAATTGAATTAAAGTAAAAAGAAAATAAAGAACTTGAACAATGACGATCTCTAATTGTTTCCTAGCTTCCGTTTTCCCCTCCAAATATTTGATAATGGATGAGATAATACCTAAAATATGTTCCCATGGTTTTTATATCGAGAAAACCCCTTTTTGGACCTTGTTACCCTCATTAAAACTCAGATTTTCTCGCTTATTTCCTCTATCGGCACCGCGACGCTAATTCGGTGGGAAGTTTTTGACAATCAGGTGTCGCGGCGCCTGTACCAGGCGCTGCGGCACTGGAGCGTCGTGTTCCTTCCCTCAATGCGCCACGGTCTTTGCCTCTATGAGCCACAACCCTTCATCCAAGCAACTTCTGTAAATTAGCCTTGTAGACCCCGTGCGGTTGACAATGTAATTTTGTTTAAATTGCTTCCCGAGCTTCTCAGAACTTCTTTGATTGATTGCCTGGGATCCAATTTGTACTTTTATCCTCAAAATCAGCTTATTTCCCCTTGAATTCACCTTATCCTATCTGAATCACTAATAACCTGAAAATACAACACAAAAAGCATAATATTGTACAAAAACAATAAAATGACAACAAAAACTCCCTAAAATACACTCTTCAATAGACTCAACAGGGATACTCAGACTGAGGATGATCGTGCTCATTGTTATGCTTTTATAGGAAGACCTAAGACAAAGGTCTCCAATGCAGTTATGACAAGTATTATTCCAGTTTGTCATCGCACCGTTGCAGTACCATTCGATTCAGGCTCTACCTATTCTTATGTGTATGCATACTTTGCTCCAAGTCTGGATATGATTTGTGAGTCACTTGCTTTACATATTCATGTTTCTACTCCTATTCGGGATTCTTTAGTATTCGATGAGGCTTATCGATCTTGTGTAGCTACCTTGATGGGGTGTGAAACGCAAGTAGATTTGATGATTTTGGATATGGTAGACTTTGATACCATCATTGGGATGTATTGATTATTTTCGTATAATGCGATCGTGGGGTTGAGAAGGGGTGTCTCACTTACTTGCCATATATCTGAGATACTAGCTCATAGACTCTCCAATTAGAGTCGCAACCGATAGTGGGGGAGTTTTCAGAGGTGTTTTCAACGGACCATCCAGGTGTTCCACTAATCCTGATAGTGATTTCTATATTGAATTTGAGTTGGGCACTTAGCCTATTTCTATTTTTCCATTTCAGATGGCACCGACCGAGTTGAAAGAGCAATTATAGGATTTATTGAGTAAGAGATTCATTAGATCTAGTGTTTCTCCTTGAGGTGCTCTTGTACTATTTATGAAGAAGCTTTTTGGTGTGTCATTTGGGTTGACCAATGATCCAGCAGCCTTTATGGACTTGATGAATGGGTTGTTCATATCGTATTTGATTCTTTGTTCTTGTTTTCATCGATGACATATTGATATACTCCCGTAGTGGGGAGGAGCATGAGCAGCATTGCAGGATCATGCTTGAAATTATGAAGGAGAAGCAACTTTATGCCATGTTTTCAAAGTGTGAGTTTTGGCTTAGTTCGGAGGCAGTTTTAGGACACATAGTGTCTTTGGATGGTATTATGATGGATCCCAAGAATATTGAGGTGGTTCGGATTGGATTAGACCTGCTTCGGTCACTAAGGTTTAAGTTTTATAGGTCTTGCGGGTTACTATCAGCGCTTTCTGGAAGGGTTTTCATCAAATTGGATCCCCGTTGACTAGATTAACTAAGAATGAAGTGAAGGGCTATAGCACAAGACTTTGTTGATTACCGCTCTGATCTTGACTTTGCCAATAGAGGAGAGCTTTATGATGTTTTAGGAGTTGGCCCTAGTTGTGTGTTGATGCAAAAATGCAAGGTGAAATCCTATGCTTTGGGGCAATTGAATATGTACGAGAATAACTACCCAACTCATGAGTTGAAATTAGCGGTAGTAGTGTTCGCATTGAAAGTTTTGAGGAATTATCTTTATATGTGCATTGTGAGGTGTTCACGAATCATCACAGTCTTCAGTACATTTAACCAGAGGGACCTTAATTTGAGACAACGTAGATGGTTGGAGCTATTCACGAATTATGACATGACTATCCTTTATCACTCAGGCAAAGGCAATGTAGTAGCGAATGCCTTGACTTAGAATGCGGTGAGTATGAGTAACGTAGCATTGTTATATGTGGGAGAACGTCATTTGGATATACATGTTCAGTCATTGGCCAGTAGCTATGTGAGACTTGACATTTTAAAAGTTGGAGCAAATTAAGGCTCAACAATTCAATGATGAGAAATTGTGCAAGATTCGTGATAAGGTGTTACACGGAGGGGCTAAAGAGGCGATTCTGGATGGTGATGATATTTTGAGGATAAAAGGTATGATTTATGTTCCTAGAGTGGTGACTTGACTCAGTTGATCATAGAAAAGGCGCATAGTTTGAGGTATTCTATCCATCTAAGGGCTACAAAAAGTAACGAGACTTGAAGCAAAATTATTGGTGGTGTAGGATAAAGAGATACATAGTGGAGTTTGTGTCTTGGTGGTGTAATTATCAATAAGTGAAGATAACACCAGAAGCTTAATAGTGTGATTTAGAGAATTCCCGTATCCGAGTTTAAGTGAGAGCAGATCGATATGGACTTTGTGGTAGGGTTACCATAGACTTTAGGAAAAGTTGATGTTATTTGGATAATTGTGGACATGTTTACAACATCTGAACTCTTTATATAGTAGTTCAGACTACTTACAATTCCAAAAAGTTGGCCAAAATTTACATTCGGAAGATAGTTCATTTGCATAGGGTGTCCATTTCTATCATCTTGGATCAGGACACACAATTTACATCTCATTTCTGGCGGTTTATGCAGAATGAGTTGGGTACTCGGGTGGAGCTCAGTACAATTTTTCACCCTCAGACATATGGTCAGTCCGAGCGGACTATTCAGGTTCTTAAGGATATGTCATGTGTCTATGTGATTGACTTTGATGGTCATTGGGATATGTTCCTACCCTTGGCGGTGTTTTCTTACAATAATAGTTATCATTCGAATATTGAGATGACATTACATGGTAGAAGGTGTCTCTCTTCGATTGGTTGGTTTGATGCTTTTGAAATTCGTCCATGGGGTACTGATTTGTTGAGAGATTCCTTGGATAAGGTCAAGTTGACTCAAGAGAAACTTCTTACAACTCAGAGTAGGCATACGAGTTATGTGAATCGGAATGTTCGGGCGTTAGATTTCATTGTTGAAAAACGAGTTCTGTTAAAGATTTCACCGTTAAACGGTGTGATGAGATTCGGGAAGAAAGGTAAATTGAGCCCAATGTAAATTGGCCTATTTGATGTTGTTCAGCGTATTATCAAGGTGGCTTATGAGTTGGATTTATCCCTTGGTTTGTCGGGTGTTCACCTAGTATTTCATATTTTGATATTGAAGAAGCACCTTTCAGATAGTTCTCAGGAGATTCAATGGGAATCTATGTTAATTGATCAGAATTTGTCTTTTGAGGAAGAGCCGGTAGTCATTTTGGATAGAAATATTCAAGAGTTGAGATCGAAGGAAATTGCCTTAGTAAAAGTGCAATGGGGGCACCGTCAGTTTAGGAGGCTACTTGAAAAATCTTGTCGGATATGCATACCAGATATCCCCAACTTTTTTAGGGTTTAGATATTTTCTGTTCTTTATCGTTCGAAGATGAATGTTTATTTAAGTGGAATCTAATGTAATGACACATTTAATTATTTTGAGATTTTGAACTTTTTTACCCTTCCACAACTTCATTTGGTATTTATGACTTGTCGAGATCGGTGGCGCGATTTTTTATGTAATCGGGTTAGTTTCGGTTCAGATTTAGTAAAATCGAAAGTTCATAAATTTAGAAATTGAGGAAGTTTGATCAAAGCCAACACCGGGTATTAATGAGTATGTGTCAGAGTTTTGTCAAATTCACGAGGTCCAGAATATATTTTATGACTTAGTCGAATAGTTGTTCGGGTTACAAGGGGTTCATGTGTGATTTGTGTCATTAGTTGAGAAACTAGCTAAGTTAAGGATTTGGGGTTGACCACGATCAACATCGGATCACAATGTACCCATTTTGGATGTTTTGAGTGTGCGAGTAGATTCGTAGAGTGTTTTATGACTAAAATGCAAAATTTGGTTGTGCTCGGGAGGTCCGGGACGAGTTTCGAATGTTGAATCGAAGATCAAAAGTAAAATGGGAACTGTTGGTTTTCTGGTGTAGCACCCTTCACCGCGTTCGCGAAAAAGGGTGGGAAGGGATTCATCGTTATCGCGAGGGGCGATCCGTTTTCGCGTAGGCACATCACAAATCGCAATGGTCACTTTACGTTCATGATGTGTTCGCGAATGGCAAATTGGACTTGGACAGAATTAAATCTCAACTTCGAATTTATTATTCATAAGTAAATTATGAGAGCTTGGGGCTCGGTTTTGAATGACTTCAAAAGTAACTTTCAAGGTTTGACTCGGGGATAAGTTTCTAATCTTAATCTAAGTCCTGTGATTTCATTCTATAATTAGCAATTTCATCCATGATTTGATCTTCGAAATTGAAATTTTCCATGGAAATAATTTTAAGTAAAATTGTGAATTGAAGGTTGAATTATGATTGGATTTCAATGATTTTTGAGATTCTTGACCTTTAGGCTATGGGTAAGCTGAATTTATGATGAAATTACAGTTTTGACATTCGGAGTTTGGGATAGATTTTTGGGTTGACCTTTTGGATGCAAAATATTAGTATAGCAATATGGGTGTCTACGGATTCATGTTGACAAAAAAAAAGTTTTTTTCAAGCGATTGTGTGATAACTTTTTCTTCTTCTCAATTGCACTGTTTAAAATCTCAAAGGAAGTATGAGACCGTAATTAATTAATCGTTAGAGCTTTGGAATTAAGGCAAGCTGAGACTTACTAGACTCTTTATGAAGTGTTTGTATTGGTTTAATATAATGGATAAACCCATCGCGGATCCCTTGTGGTCGGTGTGATTTTTCACTTAAGAGGTGTTCCAATTAAGCACTTACACTAGCCGAAATTTAATCCAATTAGACACTTTTTGTAGAATCAACTAAAAATGTAAAGCAAGTGTAACACGCTCGTCGATGACGTGACAAAGTGGCGAATTAAATAAAGACACGTGTCATATAAATTCAAAATAATTATTAAAAAAAACTATTTTCTAACAAAAGAAAAAAAGTTTCTTCTTCAATGATACCGCCGACTTCACCGCTTTATATTCTCCGATGATGAGTTAATTAATGCCGCGGCTCCACCCAGCACAACAACACCACTGTTAGCACTTTTCGTTCGCCAAAACCAGCACCAACCCATCCCCCCCCCCCCCCCTTCCCTTCCTCCTCGTTACTGCCACCGTCAACTCGGCACTCCGGCCAGCCAAAAAAAAAAATTTTTTTTTGAAAGAAATATTATCTTTGAACCCAATTGTTGTCGTTTGTCGTCACTGCTGCTTTTATTTTTTTTTTTCCCCCTTTCCGAAAAAACTCTAAAAATCTCTACAAAAAAAAAAAAAAAAAAAATTTATTTGAAGTTATAATGATATATATTTATTCTTCTCTTTTGTTTTCCTGTATAAGCAAACTAGGAATATATGAAATATTTCTCTCTTCAATTGGTGTTGAAATCTCCATTCTTGTTAATGGAGATTTTTTCTATAAGGTGGTGGTTTAAGGTGAAGGGAGTATTTTGAAAGGAGAGAGAAGGAAGAAGAAAATAATTTTAAAAAATAATTATAAAATTTAACGTCTTCACGCACCATTTGATATGCAATTCACCCAAGTTACCAAATCAGTAAAAAGTGTCTAAATGACACATTCAGGATCTACTTTAAGTGTCTAAATCAAACAACGTTTAGCTAGAGTGTATAAGTGAAAAATCTCGCCGATCACGAGGGGCCCATGATGGGTTCAACCTAATATAATTAAAGGGAGTAATTGGAAATGGGGTCTCATACTCGTGAAGTGACGAGAACTTGCGTGGATACCAATATTACATTATGGGTAATTAATGAACAAGGAATAACTATTGTGAAGTAGAGAATGCCAAAACATATTGACATGAGCTAGTAGTTGCTAGATTTACTTGATTGTTTCGGTGAAATGGACTTATGATAGTCATACTTAGGGGTGTTATCGGTCCGGATCGAGAATCGGACCGATAAAGTTTCGGTCATGAGTCCAGATCTGGGACCGGACCGAAACCTTATCGGTCCGGACCGGTAAGAATTTTCCTGGTCGGGTTTCGAGGCCCGGATTTTTTTTAAATTTTTTAAAAAAATTGAATTTACAATATTGAAATTGATATTCTCGGACACATTACCACGAAATTTGGACGTTGAAATCTATTGTATATCGCGAGATATTTAGCTTTGAAAAGGGAAAAAACGCAACGATTTGGGGAAAAGTGAAATTGATTGGCAACACGGACGTTTTTGAGAAATCGGCTGTTGTCCGGCCCTGTCTCGAAAAAATACGCGAAATAAAAAAGAAAAGGTGAAACGGACGTCCGAGCGCAGAGTTATGACCATTTAAAGTTTCACTAATTTACAACTAATGGGGATGGCCGGGTCGTGGTGGGGTAAGCTGGTCCGGTGAGGTGGGTGTTACCTGGCATTTTATCGAGTTATCGATCCGGATAATTTTTTGATACTTGTATCTGAACCGTTAACTTTTCGGTCCTAGTATCGATCCGGGTTTACCGATCCGGTTCTCGGATAATTACCGGAAGCATCCGGACCGCTAACAGCCCTAGTCATACTTGATAAATCTTTTGTGATATTGATTGTATATTCATCACTCCAATTCTCGTCCAAATTATTAAAAAGAGCTATTTTTAGCATTATATGGTACTGTGAAATTATCCGTTGTATAACATATTAATTTCATACTTCATATGATACCATGGACATATTTGTTTGATGAATCATATAGGATGGTCCAGAGTGGCCTAGTTGGATATGGTACTGGATAGAGTGATAATATATAACATATCGTTTGGTTGTCCTATGTGATCTGAAAAAACTGAAATTACGGATGAGTATATAGACCTCACGAGTCCCCCGTGGGTCACATCAAACCTACTGTATGAGTGTATGTGTACTGATGCATATTGGCTATGGCATTTGCATTGCGTATCATTCATACTTGCTTGCATTCTCATTACTTGGCTTGTACATGGATTTATGGAAAGTACCAGATTTTGGTAGTTTTACTTGGTTGTGGACTTTCTAATTCTTATTTGTTTAAGTGTTATAACTTGTTGAATTGGTTACCAACGGAATGTGGAGATACGTATCATAAAGACCAATCATTGTCATCGCTTCAGTTTAGAATTGGTCAACGGATGCTGAGTACGCGTGTTTTCCCAGACTTACTCTACATTCACTGCACTTTTAGCGTGTGCAGGTTCTGTCTCGAGTTCTAGTAGTGGGTAAGTCATGAGGCATATCTTTTGGAGTTATCAGGATGAGTTGATGGTTGTTCCGCGATTATAGACTCCATAACTATCTTACTTTTCTATCTTTACTTTTCAAACAATGTTGTAGATACTCAGACTTGTACATAAGTTGTATGACTTAGTTTTCCATATTTATGAGTTACGAGACCTTGTTTTTGACTTGCTTTTATGACTGTTGAAAGACTTAAGCTTTTACTTGAGTTCGCCTATGGGTTAGGGTAGGTGCCCTCACGACCATTTAGGGGTTTTGGGTCGTAACAGTCTTTCAAGTTGATTTATTAAACTTTGGAGTGACAAAAGCTTTGAACATAATATATAACGAAGCTTCCTAATCTGGTAACAAACGAAAATAAGTCTCTCGACAGTCCACATAAACATGAAAGAAACTTATAAGCTAAAGAGATGACAAAAAATAGGGATATATGTCGAATCTATAGGTAGATGATTGAGAAGAAACTAACAACGGAGAGCATATAACTCGCACTTACAAAATACTAATAGGGATATATGTTGAATCTATAGTAGCTTAACAACACTGATCCAGCAAATTTAGTAACCAGAACAAGATACACACTTTAGATGAGCAATCCCCTCCCTTGCATTGGATACTCTCAATTATTTCCAATATACTACCATAGATCATCCTTATAATTTTATATATATCCAGATATATATGTGTAATGTCTGTGCTGTGCTGCTTAGTTTGAAGTCGTCAGCTAAAATTTCTAAACATATACCTCTCATAGATGTACATTTGCAACTGATCGATGAATCATGGGCTTCTTAGATATCTCCATAAATAATTTCAGCCCACAGCTAAAGAAGTCACTTCCCAATTTATGTAGATGCAGATCCAAGTGATATTTCTAACTTACTAAATTTGTCTTTTTTTTTATGGTTTTCCACCCGGTGTTCGGTATCCACGTTGTTTAGGTGTTTACGTCGGGTTCGTACACGTAGCGGATTTTGAAAATTTATGTTTCAAACCCGACGATGGTCGAAATGCAGTATGATAAGTAATGGAAAAATACAAACACAAAGAATAATGTAAAACTTCGACAGAAGACTTACATTCTCGAAGCAATCAGCCAAGCAGTTGAATCTTCTGAAACTTTGTGTAGTCCGAGGGTGCACACGCAAACGTCTCTCGATTTGAAAGATATAGAACTTTGATGTAATTGCTAAGTCAGGAATGCTAGGGATTCTGACAGAGTTTTAGAAGAGATTGACATCTCTTAGATTTTGTATATATCTTGGAATGGGAGGTAAGCCCTCTATTTATAATTGCAAAATAGAGGCTTAGGGTTTCCGTGGGCTGGGCCCAACAGAAAATCAGACTGGCAAAATTCGGACTGCCAGAATACGTACAGGCACCGCAGTCGCACTAAAGATGCACCGCGGTGCTGCCAGTGTTCTTGGCACCGCAGTCCTGTCCTATTTTTCAGTCTTTTCCCATTTTAATGTCCGGTCATCAACCGAACATATAGGTATAATCTCCTTTTAATTACATCCTTCAATCAACGGAATATTTGACTTAGTGTTATCCTTCAGGCCTTTACATATCGTCACTAATTACATTAGGATATTCACGGAACTCCTAGACTGCGCCGGAAGACGAACGCAATATGTAAAGTTTAGCTACACAAAATATGTGAACTGAACCTATATGTGAGAAGATAAAATCCTTTCATTTTTGACACACTCAATCAAGCTTAGGATTTGTCAAGTGTCTATCCAAATGACTTGATTATTATAACTCATCTATATTAGTTGACAACAGGACCATGTCACGCATATCGCCCATCGCATCGCCAATGACTTAGTCAACCTAATACCATATGAGTACCTGAGTGTTCACTCGAATATAAATTCAAGGAATGAATCTTTTCTTGACTCACATACCACCTTTAATCTATTTCGTAATGCACCCAAAATAAGTCGCGTCTCAACCTATAAAGCATTTGAGCTTAGGACATGATCAAAGTACATTACTCCGTAAACAAGATGATATTGACCTCAAGTCTAAGGACTTTTATCTCCCACATGCCGATGACATTATAGACATATAACAAATAATGCATCAGCAGGGTGTACCAATACTTCAACAAGTATCCATGTGTCCATCATGAGTTGCCATAACTCGTAGCAAGTGAGACATACTACATCCACTAAGGATATGATGTAGACCACATGTCGACGTATCACATATCATCGATATCCCGATTTCGATGATCATTAGTCGAGGTAATTTAAGAGTTACGTTATAATATTAATTCTCACATCATTAATAAACACGTAAACTCTAGGGATACATTTATAGAATATTATAAACAATCAACTAATAATTCAATAAATGCAAATGCCATAATATTAATCATCATTAATATAAATACGAATGTGTATAAAGTACATTGTGTCCTAATACAGATTGTCTCTAGGACATACATATACTTTCAATCTCCCAATTGGCCTAGAGCCAATCATCAACATATCTAATACCCATGTTCTCAAAATGACCATAATGCTTCACCACGCTTAATGGTTTAGTAAACGGGTCTGCTAGATTATTGTCTGTGGAAATATAATCGATCTTGATATCTTCAGTTTCTACCATCTCTCTCAGAATGTGGTACTTCCTTGGTACATGCTTGTTTCTGTTTGTTGATCTTGATTCCTTTGCATGTGCAATGGCACCAGTGCTGTCACAATAAATGGTTATTGGACAACTAGCACTCGGAACAACCCCTAGTTCCTTCAGGACAACTTCTTTAGCAGCCTCCGATCTAGCAATGTACTCCGCTTCAGTAGTCGAGTCTGCAGTAGTAGTCTGTTTGGAACTCTTCCAGCTCACTGATCATCCGTTGAAAATGAAAGTGTAAGCAGACTCAGATTTGAAATCATCAACATCTGTCTGGAAACTAGCATCGGTATACCCAGTGGCAACCAGCTCACCAACTCCATCATAGACTAAGAAGTAATCTTTAGTACGCCTGAGGTACTTGAGAATACTCTTGACTTCTTTTCAGTGTTCCTCGCCAGGATTCTGCTGGAACTTGCAAGTCATACTAAGTGCAAAGGCCACATCTGGCCTAGTACAGGTCATGACATACATGATTGATCCTATAGCCAAAGCATACGGGATCCTTTTCATGCGCTCAAGTTCAATAGCATTAGAAGAGCAGCCCTTCTTTGATAACTTGATGTCTTGACCCATCGGAAGACCGCCTTTCTTGGAATTCTCCATTGAAAAGCGTCTAAGCACTTTGTCTATGTAGACTGACTGTGACAACCCCAACAATCTATTAGGTCTATCTCTATAGATCCTAATTCCCAGAATGTAGCAGGCTTCACCTAAATCCTTCATCATGAAAGTCTTGGACAACCAATCCTTAACTGACTGCATGAGAGTCTTATTACCTCTCATTATCAATATGTCATCAACATATATTATAATGAAGACAATACCCTCATCCTTGCGTTTGGAATAAACACAAGGATCCTCTTTACTTCTGACAAAATCAAAAGATTTGATAGCATTGTCAAAGCAAATGTTCCAACTCCTAGAGGCTTGCTTAAGTCCATCAATAGACTTCTGTAGCCTGCACACATCATTTGGTCTGGACTCACATGAAAAACCCTCAGGTTGTTTCATATACACTTCCTCAATTAGATTACCATTGAGAAATGTAGTTTTGACGTCCATCTGCCAAATATCATAATCATAGTGTGCAACTATTACAAGCAAAATCCGAATAGACTTTATCTTAGCCACCGGTGAAAAGGTTTCATCATAATCCACACCAGGACACTGAGTAAAATCTTTAGCCACTAGTCTAGCTTTATAAGTCTGAGCCTTGTCATATGCATCAATCTTCTTCTTGAAGATCCGTTTGCATCCTATGAGTTTAACCTCATTTGGCAAATCAACCAAGTTCCACACTTGATTGATATACATAGATTCCATTTCGGATTTCATGGCTTCTCGCCATCTCTTCGAATCAATGTCTAGCATCGCTTCGTTGTAGGTCGAGGATCATCATCATCTGGCATATCTAGCTCACTTTGTGTTTCCACAATTAGATTTAATCTTTTCGGAGGACGATGAGATCTAGAAGACCTACAGAGTTGATTGTCTTGCAGTTCAGTTACATCTATGTTATGTCTGTGAGTAGGTTCTTGTGCGCTGGTCGATCCACCAACATTAGAGCTTTCAGGAATATCATTTTCATGTCTTTCCTGAATGGGAGGAAATGCAACTGGTGCACTTGCTCCCAAAGTCTGTGCCGGAAGATCTTGCATTTCTGCATTACTCCTCGTAGAACTCCCACTGGCCAAATGAGGTACCCTAAATACCCAATCTTCGCCAGAAGCTCCCACTGAATTCTTGCCTTTATCATCGGGCAAGGATCCAACCTCTTTGTTACCTTGTTCTTGAATTTCATCAAGTTCTATTTCTCTGCAACTCTCATCCTTGTAGACATATTCATCTTCAAGGAAAGTTGCGTTCCTAGAAACAAATATCTTATGTTCTCCAGGAAGATAGAAATAGTATCCCTTAGTTTCCTTCGGATACCCAACAAAGTAACATTTCTCACTTTTAGATTACAACTTATCAGTGATCAACTTCTTGACATATACAGGACACTCCCAGGGCCTCATGTGTCTAAGTGATGGCTTCTTGCCACACCATACCTCATATGGTGTCTTTTCGACTGATTTAGATGGAACTCTGTTTAGAACATATATTGAGGTCAAAATAACGTATCCCCAAAGGTATGTAGGAAGATCTGAAAAGCTCATCATGGAACGAACCATGTCAAGCAAGGTTCGGTTTCTCCTCTCGGCAAAACCATTCATCTGTGGTGTTTCAGGAGGTGTCCATTCGGAATGAACTCCATGAAGCTTTAAGTAGTCAAGAAATTATTTACTTAAGTATTCACCCCCACGATCAGATCGGAGAGTCTTGATACTCTTTGAGAGTTATTTCTCAACTTCACACTTAAACTCCTTAAACTTCTCAAAAGCCTCGGATTTGTGTCTCATAAGATACACATATCCAAACCTTGATAAGTCGTCTGTGAAAGTGATGAAGTAAGAGAAACCCTCTCTACCTTGAGTCGAAAATGGTCCACATACGTCCGTATGTACCAAAAGCACCTCCTTGGCACAGATTTCCTTTCCAGAAAGAGGTTTAATGGCCATATTACCTTTCAAACAGGATTCACAGTTACCATAAGATTGTAAGTCAAATGGTTCGAGGTAATTTAATTTCCTCAACCGTTCTATCCTTATTTGATTGATATGACCAAGTCTGCAATGCCATAAGTAGGTAGAATTTCTTTCATTTAACTTAGCCCTTTTATTTTGTATATTGAAAATTTCCCTGTGACAGTTTAATGTATACAATCCATTCACAAGAGGCGCAATTCCATACACAACATTATCTAAAGTCAAAACGAAATTGCCATTAGACGTGTTTGAGGAAAAACCCTATGAATCAAGTACAAGAATGAAAATAATATTCCTTGTCAAAGAAGGAACATAAAAACAATTGTTCAACATTAAAACTTTGCCAAAAGGTAAATCTATCATATAAGTTCCCACGCGCTCAGCAGCAACTCGTGCTCCATTTCCGACGTGCAGGTCCACCCCGCGAGGTCCGACCTTCCTGATATCAGTAAGCCCCTGCACATTTGTACAAATGTGTGAGCCACAAACGGTATCAAGTAATCATGAATGAGAATCATTTATATACAGATTAATTTCAATTACAAACATACCTTGCGCATTAGCACCTGGTGTCATTCCTCCGCCTGGAGTAGTGCAATCATTTCTCCAATGCCCCTTCCTGTTGCAATTCATGCAAACATCCGATGCCGACAGTTCCTTCTTCTTTTACTTCGCCCCTCACTTGGGCTTCATTGCTGCTGCCGGAGCAACAGCTTTGCCCTTCTCCTTATGTTGTCCCTTACCTTTCGGTTTGGGGCGAGTAGAGGAGCCAACCATCAGAATAGGCTTGGTCTTAGAAGTCGAAGATTCAAAAGTCTTTAACATATTATGTAACTCCGATAATGTCGCTTTAGTCTCATTCATGTTATAATTAACAATGAAACTCTCAAACGACTTAGGAAGTGAGTGCATGATGAGGGTGGTGGCGACTCTGTCATGAAACCTTATGTCTGTAGAAGCTAACCTCTCAATCAACTCAATCATCCTCAACACATGAGGTGAAACTTGACCCCCTTCATTTAGCCTACACTTGAAAAGTTCTATGAGCAGGTCATACTCCATTGTCTGACTCTGCAAATCATAAAGACTCTTCAAATGGGCTAACATTTCATTGAGCCCCATAGTTTCATGTTGTCTTTTTAATGTATGTGACATAGAAGACAACATTAAGCATTGAGCTGAGGTGACATCTTTATAATGTTTCTTGTAAGCAACCTGGTCAAAAGTTGCCTACTCTGCAGAGTCCCCGCTGGAGCGATGGGGAATACTTTGTCCAATGTATACTCAATTTCTTCCTATCTAAGGACAATTCTAACATTTCTTAGCCAGTCAATGAAGTTGAGTACGGTGAGTCTGTTTGACTCCATGAGCATTTCAACGAAAAGTTTGACATTTCTGAAGATCTGAAGATAATAGATAGAACAGGAAAATGCAATCAAAATTCATTCTCCTAAATTATACACATTCATAATGAACTAATTTAACATGGTCTTTTGTTTAATTAGCTCCCACTATTTTACATACTTCTACGACCCCAAGGTAGAATACGGACCTAAATCAATATAAATGTCATAATGGGCCAAGATCCAAACATATGTTATATCCGCGTTTGTTTTGGCTGATAACTTCAATAGCACACTTTGGTAGGTCCTCAACCAATTGTAAAACAACTCTACAACTCTTGGTTTGATTAAATATCTTTCATTTTAATCTTACGTCTTTAGACTAGTCCGACACTTTGGCGCCAAGATTCATCTAAACAAGTCAACCCCATTACACGACTGAGTTTAAAGGCCTAAGTAAATTTAGTATTTGCAAGCAAACACTTTGGTGTAAATACCTACAAAAGTTTATTATATACTTTCATTTTAACATATCTATGAAAGGGCCTTGGTCCTCTTAGACTTAGAGCAAATGCTTTGGCATAAATACCTTTATCGCCGAAAAGGACTTAGCACCCTAACAATTATAATGGACGACGCGTTATAATTAGACATGTATTTAATGTTTGAGGAACATTTTTAGTTTTCGGGGATTCATTCAAGATCAGCAATCAAGTCATACATCATATGACATCCTATCATGCATTTTCTAAACACAATTAGATGGGAAACCATCAAACCCAATAGGAATGATAAAAGATGGTTTTAATCACATATTGAGTGCCGTCTACCCAGACAGTTATAGCGGTCATTTGAAATTAAACAATTACTGGGCGCCGCCTATGTTGACAGTCAATTTTGACTCATCTTTCGGATTATTTGTTGCAATTTTATGTGTTTTAGGACACCGCATTTTAATCAATATTTTTGGCATTTTTATATATCTTTTACCTAATATTCTATGTTTTTTTTTTTTGCAAAATGACACCTCATTTTTACTTTTAATTAGGCATTAAACATTTTTTAAATATTATATTTTATTATTACATCGGCATTTTTATTTTTTCGATAATTTTACATCTATTTAAATAATTTTATTTAAATAATTTACTCGTTTTGTATTTTAGTCAAACCAGTGCAACCCGAAACACAATTCAGATCAATCCAATTCAATACGTCTTTTACCTTTACCACACTCCACCCCATACTTTGTTTCACCATTTCTACACTCCAACATCAATATCTGCACCACATTTTCCTTCTTTAATACCTACCTCTCTCTCATTTATAAAAAAACAACTCCAGCAGCCGTATATCACACCAACAATCCTTTCTCCTTTTCATTTTTTCAACACACCATCTTATATCTCTTTTCATTGTCACCATCTTCTTCACCCACTATAAACTCACCCCTGCCCTCTCCCTAACACCCATCTCCCTTATCCCCTCCAAACACACACACACATACACACACACACACTAGTCGAACCCATACCCGTCGCCGCTCCCCCCTTTGTCGGAGTTATATCTCCGACGAACACCAACAAAACCCATCGCCCAAACCCACTGTCATCGTGAACCCCGCGGACTCCATACCCATCCAACCTCACCGTCTACAACCAACACCACTGCGGCGGCGTCGCTCCGGTGTACTCCGCCGTGGAAGTGACGCCGCCATTCTCTTTTGTTTAACACCGGCCGGAGTTAAACTCCGGCGATGCTACCTGGATTTAACCGGTTTCGTTGCTATTATGTTGTTATTACTGTTGGACTGATTTAATCTCTTTATCATGTTTTTTACGGCGATATTATTTTTGTTTTTCGGCCTTTGTTGCTATTTTATTGTGGCTGGTTGTGGACTGATTTTGATTTTGTTTTCTGGATATCTCGCCGGAGTTTAAACTCCAGCGACTTGAGTTTTCTTTCCGCTTGGTTTTTAGTTGGCTGCTCTTATTTGTGGAACTGACTTAATTTCTGATTTTTTGGGCATATGGCCGGAGTTTTCAAAATTCCGGTGAACTATGGTGCTGTTATTCTTTCTGTTTCCGGCAATCGTTGCCCATTGCCCTGCCATTTTTGGTAACTGATTCGCGGATCCTTTTTGTTTACTGTATTGATGTCATCGCTTCATTATTTACATTATTATCGATCGATTCGCACGGTTTGGGTTGCTCCGGTGATGTTCTGATTTTTGGTAGCTTTTCAGGCGAACCGCCATCGCTTTTCTTGTCGTTGAATGCGTTTGACAATTTTGCCCTTATTTTTAAACTTATTGGAGTGGTTTCTTATTTCCAAAAGAAACGAATCTGAATCTTGCCTTTATTATTATTTCTTGATTTAGAAACGAATCTTGCATGGCCAATGAAAAAGTTATCCGTCGATTTTTGAGGCCTCCACAGTTGAAAAGACAGAAAATAAAATAAAATGATGTTTTCTGTGCGTTGATGATTTCTTCTACTTACACAGGATAACCAACATGCGCTGGCGGAGCGAATTTTCACAGCCGAACTTGTTTAGGATGTCCCACTTTATTTTATATATCTGAGCCCTCTGTGTTTAAAACTATTACTGTTTTGGCGCGGATTTGAAGATTTTATTTATTTTATTGTTTCTAACAATATTGGCCGATGAAGGAATCTCCGTCTGATTTTCAAGGCCTTTCATGTACAAAAGACGGATTTATTTTTGGCTTTACTTATTAATTCTTGTCATTGCTTTAAAATTATTTATTCTATTACTAACACTTTTACTAAGTGTTTATGCAGGTATCCGGAGATCATCTTGTGCAGAAGGCCTAAAAAGGGCTAAAAGATATCCCGGAATTTTATTCGATTTTAGCTTTATTATTCTGTATTGCATTCCATTGTAATTGTATATTATGAAAACTGCTTAAAATATGTAGAATAAAAAGGCAATAAATAATTAACCTAGATTTGAACGAATAACCACAAGTTAGCGGATCTTAAATGATGCTTAACTCCTTCCCTTTAGGCTAATAAAGAACCCTGATCCAGAATCTCATTAATTTCGCCGACCATTAAATGGAGATTAATTGCAGTGTTTTTATTGCAATAAATCAAGTGTCCTAATTCACTTAACTAATTAGGTGGCGATTCATCTAAATCAGCATTATTGTTTCATCCAGGGAACCGCGCCAAAGAACAACGTTGTGGATACCGTTCAGACCCCGAGGTCAAAACGGGCGCGACATCATGACGACTCCACTGGGGACATCAGGTTCTTGATCATAGCAAACTCAGGTTAATTAAATATTGCGCTTTATTTTGCTTTTATATTTGTTGTAAATTTTTTATATTGTTTGCTTTTATTTTGTAATTAACTACTTTAATTGCTACATTCTTTTACAGTTTTTCTTAAATTGTCATTCCGCTCATATTTCCTCCATTCTGGAAAATTGACACTATCACACACTACACGCGAGGTGTGCTGGCACACTCGCAAATTTCATTCAAATACCAAAATATAGGCGAGTTGGCAAAGGCGCAAGAGCATCCGGACCATCCGGTGGCCGTGTAGCCTTCTCACTCGAGTAGTCCGCTAGGGAACCATTGTGTCTAGTAAGCCAAATTTTAGAAAATTTAAGATAGAGCTATACCGCCCTCTTTATTTTAAGTCATGCATGCATACACCCTAGGTGGGTCGATCCTTGGTATCGTCTCCACGATTAGGAAATCCACCAAATTGTCGTTGGGTTTCACAACCCGACGACTAATAAGCATATGTGTGTAGCGTGATGATGATAGACGGATCCAAGCCTGATCATGACACGCCAAAATTGAAAAAGTGCACCGTCATTTGGTCGTCATTTCCAACGAAATACTGCAGTTTAATGGCTTGGACCTATTTATCATAATCTCACATATCTGACGTTTAAGTCCACATCTGGCATAAGGGAGGTCCCAAGCATATTAGGGCGCATGCTTGATTTGCATGCTTTTTGTTTACTATTGTTTGTCGCTAGCAACTCTGTACATATTATTTAAAGCAATAATTACCCTTTTAAACTCTGTACATATCATGTCATGAGCTTATAACTTCGGGCACGTGCATTTGCATTTTTTTGCACTTTTTGCTGTCACACTGCAATCAGGACCTATACTAAATAAATTGTTCTTGAATATCACGACTTGAACCTTGCGAAGCATCAACCTTCACTCCGGTCGAATCAATCAGGGGAGTCTTTGACTATATTGTCACACCTCTGCATTTTTATTATTTTGTCATTTTCCTACTCACCCATTTCTCATATTTTTGCAGGAAGGTCGTCCTCATGGCAGTAGAGGCGATCGGAAAAAAATCATCACAAGAATGAGCGGGAGTTATGTTGACTTATAGAAGTCAGTTTATACCAGATTCAACGAGACATCACTCTCAGTTCTTCTATATTTTGTATCTTTATACATATTTGTTGATATGTCTAGTGTTGATTACATAATTCTTTATCATGCATTTTACAGCATAATCATCCCGAACTATGCGTGTCTGATTCTCACCACACGGTGTGATACGTAGGCAACCCATTTTGGGTTCGATACTACAAAAATAAAAAAAATAATAATAAAGAAGCATATTTTTCTCACTCATGCATCTCATTCATCATATTTTCGGGCATTCATTTTTCCGTTACATTCATTTTACTTTGCATTCGTCCACAGTGGACAATCATTTGTTTTGCATAGCTTTATATTGCTATCCTTTCATTGATAATTTTTTTTTCAAGCATATATTTTATAACATATTTGAATGAACTACGCGCACCTGATTCCCTCGGCGGGATACGTAGGCAGCCCTATTCGGGTTCGGTACTATTTATTCAAAAAATATAAAAAGAAAGAAATTATTCAAAAATACAAAAAAATGTTATTCAAAAATACAAAAAACATTTTTTTTAAAGTATTATTGTTTGACTTTGTTGATACCAACACAGTTAGGAGTTTGCATAAAAAAAGAAGAAGTAATAATCAGTATGGGTTGACTATGTGATAAACCATAGATTCTTTTGGTACCTCTTATTCACACCCGTAAATGACATTGTCTTGCATGTTTTCCAAGATAAGAATGAAATCAACCTCATCGTTTCATATGCATTGTGTGGTGAGTTTTTAAATAAGTTCAATTGCATTGCGCTGTGATCTAGAACTTGGCCGGAATGTTTGTTGAGGCGAAGTTCTGAGTAACACCCGGTATAGGAAATGATCGTAGGCTTTCTTTGGCCCGTTTGAGTCTTTTCAGCCTACCAAATAATATTATCCTAGTACACCCCTTTGAGCCTAAAAACCTATTCTTTTGACAACCGCATATTACACCTATGCCGTTTCTGAGTGCATACGCACTATCCTTCTTTTGACCCGACCTCCTTGAGCGCTTTAGAAATGTGCAAGTGGCTGACAAAATTCTGCGTTAAAGTTTGCAAAGACAAAAATTGTCAAAGCCTCAAAAAGAAAAAAGAAAAAAGAAAAAAGAAAAAACAAAAACAAAAGACGACTTCACAAAAAGAAGAAATCAAAAGCCTCGTTATCAAAAAAAAAAATGAGAGAATAACTTTGGAAAGAGGGGGCTCCAAACGAAAGATTCAAAAATAAGTCAGTACAGAAAAACTGGGACAAAAAGAAAGCAGGTCAGCATTAAAGCACACAAATATCAAGCACGGGCGTAGTCCAACGCTCGAGGAAGGATTAGTCACGTTTTACCCAAATGATATTGATCCCTTCCCCCAAACCTACATTACAACCCCGTGACAAGCCCTGCATGATCTTATACTGAGAGTTCTCACATTAGTGAATACTTACATGACGGTCAAGCCTATGGTATCACAATTGCATGCATTGAACATTTTTCTGAGTGTGAGTGTGTTTCTCTAACCGTCCCAAAATTTAAAATACTGGAATATATGTGTGGAGGGGACTTTCTTTCAGTGAGGACATTTGAAACATGAGGATACGTATAGTTCGAAACCTTGAATGCAAGCAGGTGTGTCGACACTCAGGTATGTCTGAGGTACTATCTGAAGTTGTGTGAATTACACCGGAGTCAATCTCGGTTAGACTGAAAGCAATAAACGAAAATCCTTATGCACAATACTAATGTTGGTATCAACCGAAGTCAGAACGTAATGTTGTCTTTCACTTTTTTAGAAAAAACAACAAAATGCATATTACATAAAATTCTTATTTTTTGCATCACGAACTATGTCTTGACCTGATTCCCTCTATGAGATACGTAGGCGGCCACATCGGCTTCGGTCTGATTTTTTGAAAATTGTACAATCATTTTTTGCAGCATGAACTACGTCTTGACCTGATTCCCTCTGCGGGATACGTAGGCGACCACATTGACTTCGGTCTCATTTTTTGAAAATTGTACAATCATTTTTTGCAGCATGAACTACGTCTTGACCTGATTCCCTCTTTGGGATACGTAGGCGGCCACACTGGCTTCGGCCTCACATCATTTTAAAATCTTAAAAATTCTTATTATTGCATCACGAACTACGCTCTGACCTGATTCGCTCGGCGGGATATGTAGGCAGCCATATCGGCTTCGGTCACACCATTAGAAATATTTCTTCCTGGTTTTGCACATGATTCGATTTTGTCCATTGGAGAGTTTAGCATCCTCATATTTGCATCCATGACTACCTACACGTGACTAGGACATATTTTGAGGGTCGCATTCTCATCTACTCATTGTACATTGCTCATGTCTCCGCATTAACTTTGCATCCATGTTTGATAAAATAAATAATAATAAAAAAAAAATGTGTGCCACCTGATCGTCTTGATAGCGTCGAGACTCAACCTTACCCAGTTGAAAGTTCAACATCTTCGTTTACCAGAAACTGTGGCATTTTAAGGATTCACTGCAAGAAAATGACAATAGAAAGGAAAAAAGCAAGCCAACTAGGTCTTCCGTCCAAACCAATCTGAGAATGCAAGCGTCAAGAGCCAAAGCTACAAAGTCGACTCTAATCAACCACTCATTTCCTAAAACTCACTAGTTTTCTTTGAGTGCGGGATCTTCATATCAGCAAAGGCGGAAGCACAACAATAAGCTTATGAGGGTTACAAACACACAACGTTTATGCAATGATGCTATCTCAACCCATACGGGTCACAAAGCAGGTATGCCCATAAACCGACGTCATTTCATTTAAGTCTATGCAACAGCTTCATCTATGTTTCGTCTATGCAACGACGAACATCTGCATCGCGTCTATGCAACGACGTCATTTCATTTAAGCCTATGCAACAGATTCGTCTATGTTTCGTCTATGCAACGATGAACATCTGCATCACGTCTATGCAACGACGCATTTCATAAAAGCCTATGCAATGGCTTCATCCATGTTTCGTCTATGCAACGACGAGCATCTGCATCGCGTCTATGCAACGACGCCCTTTCATCTAAGCCTATGCAATGGTTTTATCTATGTTTCATCTAAGCAATGACGAGCATTTGCATCGCGTCTATGCAACGACGTCATTTCATTTAAGCCTATTGCAACGGCTTCATCTATGTTTCGTCTATGCAACGACGAACATCTGCATCACGTCTATGCAACGACGTCATTTTATATAAGCTTATGCAACAGCTTCATCTATGTTTCGTATATGCAACGACGAGCATCTGCATCGCGTCTATGCAACGTGTTACACCCCGTATTTACAGGACATGGTGTAAGAACGTACGTAAGAACTCACAAGTGTTAAGATTTGAGACTTGTAAAAATTTATCGGAATTATGAAATTGTCGGAAAACGTTTTGTTGTGACGAATGGGAGGGCGACACGTGTCACCCCCCCTTAGAATGCCTTGGACGAAATTAGGCATGGCCACAATGGTCATTGACCATAGCCTTAGGATGACTAAGTCTTCCAATTAATGAGCTTGAGAATGTTGACTTGGTCAAGGACCCACATAGTCTTGATATTTACTAAGAACTCATCCAAACCACCCAATTGTTTGCATCTTGACCCTCCATGTCCCTTTATAATACTAGTAGTAGCAAGACTTTGTCCAAACACTTAGAAAATTTTCACAAAATTTGAAGAGAGCTCTAGCTTGCTCTCGGGTTCATGGCACTTGAGAAGAAAAAAAATTTCGTTGCTTGTTCTTTAAGCTCCACACTTTAAACCAAGGTTCATGAGTGTTATGTAAGTATATCTCAATAGAAAAATCCGGAAAAGAGAGTTTTCGTATTAGTCATGAGTGAAAACCTAATGGCTTTTCTAGGTTTTGGTTGGAAGTTTGAAGGAAAATTGTTGGTATGGTTCTAAGGGTCTCAGTAGCGGATTGAAGTATCTTGGAGAGTCTCTAAATTGCTAAGGCGACTTGGTTGAAGATTGGATTGAGAATCGTTAAGGTATAATCTTGTCCTTTAAGATGTTACAAGATTATATATTTTTGTTATTGTTAGTTTTACACGTTGACAACATGAAGTTGGTATGTAGAAGTTTATAAGTATTATGGAGTGCTTGTAGCTAAATTCGAAACGTTATATAAGCCACTTGAAAATTGGATTACTAATTGGTCGTTTATTAGAAATCGTCGCATGTTACCTACTTAGAGATTATGGATTGTTATAATCAAATGCGACTTGATATCATGTTATGCTACCAATTTGGATTGAAATGAAATTTGATAAGAATTGGTATGGTTGAACTCAAGGTGGCGAATTTGGACTTTTAGTTTGTTATTCATTTGTATTGGACTACTTTCTAAATTGTGAGCCAATTGGCATTTAGTTATTCATTGTATTGGAATACCTTCTATATTGTTGTGAGCCAATTGGGGCTGTTTGGTTATTGTATTCGGCCTTGAAAAGGTGGCAAAGTGAGTAGAAACAAAGGAGGTCTTTGTCAGATTTTCCGTAGAATTTAGCGACTTAGCACCTAAAATATTCTACGTTAGAAGTGAAAGGTTAATGGACATATTGTGACCATTATAGGTTGAAGTACTAAGTATAGCGTATCCTACTTGGAGAGTGGAATAGCTATCAAGGTTGGAGTACTTTGGGGCATTTTGCTACTTGTCGACAATCGTCGCGAGGTATGTGAACCTCTTCCTTCCTTTGGCATGATTCTATGTATGGAATATACCTGTGGTATCATTTCATGTTTCTGTTACTCTTAGAAGTTAAGAGGTAGTTGTGTGATCTACTCTATGTAGAACTTTTCCTATCTTTAAGCATGACTAGTTGCGTATGTAGTACGGTAGACGTACAACACCTTGATATCCTTTACTAGTTTGTGAATAGCCAAGTCGGGTGAGTTGGGAGATTAACTCACTTCTTTGAAAGTATAAAGGATGTCTTAAGTGTTATTAAAGTTAAGGGACTTGAAGAGTTTTAAAGTATGTGATACTTGTTCCGTTTTAATCGTATAAGTCCCTGGGATAGGAAATTGTGTTTGCTAAGGTATAAAGTGAATATAACGACTTTATGGGAAGTTAGTTATATTTGCTTTATGGAAAGATAAGTGATTTGATTTTAGTGAAAAGGCCACTTGTTTTAAGGCATTAATTGCCTAAGGTTTTATAATAAAGGAGTCACTTGTTTTCTAAGGGTTAAGAGACTATTTGTATTTTTGAAAGTTATGAGAATTTATTTGAAAGTATTTAATACTTGGTTTCAAAAAGTAGAAGTCTCTTGGTTATAAAATGAACGTGTTGGTCTAAACCATAAAGGGTTATAACGACTTTATGGGAAGTCGGTTATAACGGCTTTATGGAAGGTTAAGAGAATGGTTTTCTCTAATAGAGTAAGCAAAGAAATAACTTGTGTTAAGGAAGGGCAAATTGTTTTAAAGGTACCAATTGCTTAAGGTTTTAAATAAGGAAGTCACTTGATTTAGAAGCGTGGTGTATTTTCTAAAAAGGTATTGTGACTTGTCTTGAAAGGTGAATAGGACTTGATACTACGGTTGTTAGTATCGGGGAAGTTTATTTGGAAAGGAGTCTTTTGAAAAGAATGTACGTACGTAGTACTTTGGCCTGTTTAATTGAGAATAATTCTATGTGATGCCTTGATAAGTACTTTGGCTTGTTAAATGAGAATTATTCTATTTGTGCCCTGATAAGGACTTTTGCTTGTTAAATAAGAATTATTCTATTTGTGCCCCCGATAAGTACTTTGGCTTGTTAAATGAGAATTATTCTATTTGTGCCCGATAAGTACTTTGGCTTGTTAAATGAGAATTATTCTATTTGTGCCTGATAAGTACTTTGGCTTGTTAAATGAGAATTATTCTATTTGTGCCTGATAAGTACTTTGGCTTGTTAATTGAGAATTAGCCTATGTGTCTTGGTGATAGCCTTTGAGTGCAAGTATTATGTTTTATTACGATCCGCGACTCTCGGTTGGAGGTCATTTGTCTTGTTATAAGTTACTTGGATGCGTCAAGCGGTGATGTGGGATTCCACGGGTATGCTTCCGTTATTTGTAGCACTTGGGTTAAATTCGGATTTTATAAAAGACATGGTAGTGCTTATGTCTTGTTTGATGGTCGGTCGAGATAGGGTAAGAGTATAAATGAGGCAAGCCCAGACGTTATACCACCTTCTCGGGGTAAGAGTATAAGTGAGGGTAAACCCCAAGACTTTACCACCGCTTTATGTGTTGTTTGACGCCAAGTCGAGATAGGGTAGAGTATAAATGAGGCAAGCCCAGGCGTTATACCACCTTCTCGGGGTAAGAGTATAAGTGAGGGTAGACCCAAGATGCTATACCACCGCTTTACCACCTTCTCGAGGTAAGAGTATAAGTGAGGGTAGACCCCAGGCATTATACCACCGGTGGGACTTGGTGTTCATGTATGCTATTGGTGTATTATTATACCTGGATCGGCGATGATGTGGGATTCCACAGGCGGGATATATATATATGTATTGTGTATGTATGCGCCGGCGGTGAGGTGGGATGCCACGGGCGCGCCACGTGGTTATATTTTACACTAATAGTATCGCGATGATGGGGATTCCACGGGCATGCTTTGATATTAGTGTGACTTGATCGCGTCCCAGTTGGTAGGGTAGTATATGTGTCCCTCCGTAGTGGGCGGACTATGTTATGAAAGATAAGTAAGTTATATGGTAATGAACTTAATGATTCTTTTTCTAATAATGCGTAAGAATGTGACTATAACTCTTATTGGGAATGGAAAGGATAATAAGTACGATTAAGTTCATAAGTGGTAATGACACGGCGGGATCTGGTATGTATTTTTATACTTGTCCTTGTCATTCTTTTGTACAGTTATGATTTGTTTCTTATGCGTTATATTACATTCCATATTAAATTTTGTTATGCGACCCCGCCGGTGCGTTAAATGCCGCGAGTTTAGGTACTGTGATTGTGGATCCGCGAGCTTAGGATCGGTTGCAAGTTGAGATGGCTCGGTGTTCGGAGTTGTTACGTTTATGTTCATTCGAGGTATGGCGGGGCCTGTCCGCCACGATGGTTGTTAAAACTCTTAGAGGTATGTAGTCACATTTTGTGGGTCGATTTGTAAAAGAAAGGCAAGCTTGCCGGTTGTTTTTATATATGTTCGGGAAGGTAGCCTATCGGCTAACTTTGTTGTTTTACTACGATGTTTTATTTTTAAGTTTCGTGTATGTTCCGCTGATTTTCTCTGATGTTTACCTGTAAGGGTGCCCAGGTAGGGCACCAGTCGCGGTCCCGGGGTCGGGTCGTGACAAAAGTGGTATCAGAGCAGTTAGTCCTCGGAAAGTGTCTACGCATCGTGTCTAGTAGAGTCTTGATTATCGGTGTGTTGTGCACCACATCTATAATCGGAGGCTGCAGGACATTTAGGATTGGTTTCCATTCTTCTCACTCGAGATCGTGCGATAGAGGCTGTGTTGTTAGGGTCGTCTCCCTAACGAGTTATATTGATTGCGGCTGAGAAAGCGGCGATGACCGGGAAGGACTATGTGGATTGCGTACGGGTTGGTAATGATTAGAGTATAGTGGGTATTGTGACATACATCTATACGGAGTTATGTATGAGGTCGACGGCGTGTTGCCTAGAATGATTTTAGATTACCAGAATCGGTAAACACTAACTAGATCTGGGAAGGTATGAAATAGTTAATGAATTTTCGCCAAGGTCTTGTGTTTTATTTTGAGATAATTGGGAAAGGATGAGGTATGCGATAGGGTAGTGAACCCAGAAGCCATATTAAGGAACCTAACAGATGTCATGTTAATAGATCAAGCTGCGTAGTATGCTTAAGAGAATTATACGGATAAGGCCTGTAAAGAGTAAGTAATGGTTGTTGTGATCGAGACCACATGATTTTGGTTTTATGAGAAGTTTTTGTACCCGTTTACTGGGGGACTGGTAAGGTAGGCTTGGAGCATGGAAATTGCGAGCCTAAGAATATTGATTACTGCCGAGACCTTAGGTATATAAGGCTTTCTCTGGCAATAAGATTTTAAGTCGGACCAAGGATAAGAGTTAAGTGCGACGGCGGGTCGGGGTGAGGACCTGTCACGGGTCTCCCCTTGGCCTGGAATAGAGTGGGATCAGTTGGTAGTAGTTCCGCTACGTGATAGGGTCGCGAGGGCGCAAGGCCCAAGTTTAGTTAATTGTTTCTGGGTTCGTGGACGCGTTCCACCGGAACCAGGTCATGAAAGACGGAAATGACCTTATATTGTTTTATAGAGTGACTCCAAAGATTTGAGGCCAGAGTCGGTATAGAAGTTATGTATGTATGCTAGTATGAGTTGGAAGTACGAAAAGATAATCTCTTTTGGGCTTATGATGGACAGATATGCGTGTGCGAGGTATTAGGGACATGTGTGGCATTGTTGGCATGTCGGGGTTGTGAAAGGAAACTATGTCGCTAATTATAAAGATTGACTCCGAAAGAACATTCGGGGACGAATGTTTCTAAGGGGGGAAGAATGTTACACCCCGTATTTACAGGACATGGTGTAAGAACGTACGTAAGAACTCACAAGTGTTAAGATTTGAGACTTGTAAAAATTTATCGGAATTATGAAATTGTCGGAAAACGTTTTGTTGTGACGAATGGGAGGGCGACACGTGTCACCCCCCTTAGAATGCCTTGGACAAAATTAGGCATGGCCTGATGGTCATTGACCATAGCCTTAGGATGACTAAGTCTTCCAATTAATGAGCTTGAGAATGTTGACTTGGTCAAGGACCCACATAGTCTTGATATTTACTAAGAACTCATCCAAACCACTGATTGTTTGCATCTTGACCCTCCATGTCCCTTTATAATACTAGTAGTAGCAAGACTTTGTCCAAACACTTAGAAAATTTTCACAAAATTTGAAGAGAGCTCTAGCTTGCTCTCGGGTTCATGGCACTTGAGAAGAAAAAAAATTTCGTTGCTTGTTCTTTAAGCTCCACACTTTAAACCAAGGTTCATGAGTGTTATGTAAGTATATCTCAATAGAAAAATCCCGGAAAAAGAGAGTTTTCGTATTAGTCGCAAGGTGAAAACCTAATGGCTTTTCTAGGTTTTGGTTGGAAGTTTGAAGGAAAATTGTTGGTATGGTTCTAAGGGTCTCAGTAGCGGATTGAAGTATCTTGGAGAGTCTCTAAATTGCTAAGGCGACTTGGTTGAAGATTGGATTGAGAATCGTTAAGGTATAATCTTGTCCTTTAAGATGTTACAAGATTATATATTTTTGTTGTTGTTAGTTTTACACGTTGACAACATGAAGTTGGTATGTAGAAGTTTATAAGTATTATGGAGTGCTTGTAGCTAAATTCGAAATGTTATATAAGCCACTTGAAAATTGGATTACTAATTGGTCGTTTATTAGAAATCGTCGCATGTTACCTACTTAGAGATTATGGATTGTTATAATCAAATGCGACTTGATATCATGTTATGCTACCAATTTGGATTGAAATGGAAATTTGATAAGAATTGGTATGGTTGAACTCAAGGTGGCCGAATTTGGACTTTTAGTTTGTTATTCATTTGTATTGGACTACTTTCTAAATTGTGAGCCAATTGGGATTTGTTTAGTTATTCATTGTATTGGAATACCTTCTATATTGTTGTGAGCCAATTGGGGCTGTTTGGTTATTGTATTCGGCCTTGAAAAAGGTGGCAAAGTGAGTAGAAACAAAGGAGGTGCTGTCCGATTTTCCGTAGAATTTAGCGACTTAGCACCTAAAATATTCTACGTTAGAAGTGAAAGGTTAATGGACATATTGTGACCATTATAGGTTGAAGTACTAAGTATAGCGTATCCTACTTGGAGAGTGGAATAGCTATCAAGGTTGGAGTACTTTGGGACATTTTGCTACTTGTCGACAATCGTCGCGAGGTATGTGAACCTCTTCCTTCCTTTGGCATGATTCTATGTATGGAATATACCTGTGGTATCATTTCATGTTTCCTGTTACTCTTAGAAGTTAAGAGGTAGTTGTGTGATCTACTCTATGTAGAACTTTTCCTATCTTTAAGCATGACTAGTTGCGTATGTAGTGCGGTGAGCGTCTAACACCTTGATATCCTTTACTAGTTTGTGAATAGCCAAGTCGGGTGAGTTGGGAGATTAACTCACTTCTTTGAAAGTATAAAGGATGTCTTAAGTGTTATTAAAGTTAAGGGACTTGAAGAGTTTTAAAGTATGTGATACTTGTTCCGTTTTAAACGTATAAGTCCTTGGATAGGAAATTGTTTTGGGCTAAGGTATAAAGTGAATATAACGGCTTTATGGGAAGTTAGTTATATTTGCTTTATGGAAAGATAAGTGATTTGATTTTAGTGAAAAGGCCACTTGTTTTAAGGCATTAATTGCCTAAGGTTTTATAATAAAAGGAGTCACTTGTTTTCTAAGGGTTAAGAGACTATTTGTATTTTTGAAAGTTATGAGAATTTATTTGAAAGTATTTAATACTTGGTTTCAAAAAGTAGAAGTCTCTTGGTTATAAAATGAACGTGTTGGTCTAAACCATAAAGGGTTATAACGGCTTTATGGGAAGTCGGTTATAACGGCTTTATGGAAGGTTAAGAGAATGGTTTTCTCTAATAGAGTAAGCAAAGAAATAACTTGTGTTAAGGAAGGGCAAATTGTTTTAAAGGTACCAATTGCTTAAGGTTTTAAATAAGGAAGTCACTTGATTTAGAAGCCGGTAATTGTATTTTCTAAAAAGGTATTGTGACTTGTCTTGAAAGGTGAATAGGACTTGATACTACGGTTGTTAGTATCGGGGAAGTTTATTTGGAAAGGAGTCTTTTGAAAAGAATGTACGTACGTAGTACTTTGGCCTGTTTAATTGAGAATAATTCTATGTGATGCCTTGATAAGTACTTTGGCTTGTTAAATGAGAATTATTCTATTTGTGCCCTGATAAGTACTTTGGCTTGTTAAATAAGAATTATTCTATTTGTGCCCCCGATAAGTACTTTGGCTTGTTAAATGAGAATTATTCTATTTGTGCCCCGATAAGTACTTTGGCTTGTTAAATGAGAATTATTCTATTTGTGCCCTGATAAGTACTTTGGCTTGTTAAATGAGAATTATTCTATTTGTGCCCTGATAAGTACTTTGGCTTGTTAATTGAGAATTAGCCTATGTGTCTTTGGTGATAGCCTTTGAGTGCAAGTATTATGTTTTATTACGATCCGCGACTCTCGGTTGGAGTATTTGTCTTGTTATAAGTTACTTGGACGTGCAGCGGTGATGTGGGATTCCACGGGTATGCTTAGTTATTTGTAGCACTTAGGTTAAATTCGGATTTTATAAAAGACATGGTAGTGCTTATGTCTTGTTTGATGGTCGGTCGAGATAGGGTAGAGTATAAATGAGGGCAAGCCCAGGCGTTATACCACCTTCTCCAGGTAAGAGTATAAGTGAGGGTAAACCCCAGACGCTTTACCACCGCTTTATGTGTTGTTTGTGACCGGTCGAGATAGGGTAAGAGTATAAATGAGGGCAAGCCCCAAGCGTTATACCACCTTCTCCCGGGGTAAGAGTATAAGTGAGGGTAGACCCAAGATGCTATACCACTGCTTTACCACCTTCTCCCGGGGTAAGAGTATAAGTGAGGGTAGACCCAGACGCTATACCACCGGTGGGACTTGGTGTTCATGTATGCCTATTGGTGTATTATTATACTGGGATCGGCGGTGATGTGGGATTCCAGGCGGGATATATATATATATGTATTGTGTATGTACGCCGACGGTGAGGTGGGATGCCGCAGGCGCGTCACATGGTTATATTTTACACTAATAGTATCGGCGATGATGGGGATTCCACGGGCATGCTTTGATATTAGTGTGACTTGATCGCGTCCCATTGGTAGGGTAGTATATGTGTCCCTCCGTAGTGGGCGGACTATGTTATGAAAGATAAGTAAGTTATATGGTAATGAACTTAATGATTCTTTTTCTAATAATGCGTAAGAATGTGACTATAACTCTTATTGGGAATGGAAAGGATAATAAGGTACGATTAAGTTCATAAGTGGTAATGACACGGCAGGATCTGGTATGTATTTTTATACTTGTCCTTGTCATTCTTTTGTACGTTTATGTTTTGTTTACTGTAAGTTATATTCTGTTACATATTCGGTACCTGTTATCGACCCGCCCGAAGTGCGTTCATGCCCGCGAGTTTAGGTACACGATTGTGGATTCGCGAGCTTAGGATCGGTTGCAAGTTGAGATGGCTCGGTGTTCGGAGTTGTCACGTTTATGTTCATTCAGGTATGGCGGGGCCTGTCCATACGATGGTGTTAAAACTCTTAGAGGTCTGTAGTCACATTTTGTGGGTCAGTTTGTAAAAAGAAAGGAGGCAACTGCTTCGGTTGTTTTTATATATGTTCAGGAAGGTAGTCCTATCGGCTAACCTGTTGTTTTACTTACGATGTTTTATTTTTAAGTTTCGTGTATGTTCCGCTGATTTTCTCTGATGTTTACCTGTAAGGGTGCCCAGGTAGGGCACCAGTCGCGGTCCCGGGGTCGGGTCGTGACACAACGGCACCCTTTCATCTATGTTTCGTCTATGCAACAATGAACATCTGCATCGCGTCTATGCAACGACGCCATTTTATTTAAGTCTATGCAACGACTTCATCTATGTTTCGTCTATGCAACGATGAGCATCTGCATCACGTCTATGCAACGACGCCCTTTCATCTAAGTCTATACAACGACTTCATGTTTCGTCTATGCAACGACGAGCACCTGCATCGCGTCTATGCAACGACGTCATTTCATGTAAGCCTATGCAACAACTTCATCTATGTTTCGTCTATGCAACGACGGACATCTGCATCGCGTCTATGCAACGACACCCTTTCATCTAAGCCTATGCAACGACTTCATCCATGTTTCGTCTATGCAACGACGAACATCTGCATCGCGTCTATGAAACGACGCCATTTCATGTAAGTCTATGCAACGACTTCATCTATGTTTCGTCTATGCAACGACGAGCATCTGCATCGGTTTCATGCAACGCCGCATTTCATAAAAGCCTATGCAACGGCTTCATCCATGTTTCGTCTATGCAACGACGAGCATCTGCATCGCGTCTATGCAACGACGCCCTTTCATCTAAGCCTATGCAACGGCTTCATCTATGCTTCGTCTATGCAACGACGAACATCTGCATCGCGTCTATGCAACGACGTCATTTTATTTAAGCATATGCAACAACTTCATCTATGTTTCGTCTATGCAACGACGAACATCTGCATCGCGTCTATGCAACGACGTCATTTCATTTAAGTCTATGCAACAACTTCATCTATGTTTCGTCTGTGCAACGACGAACATCTGCATTACGTCCGGAAACGACGCCATCTTTGTCCAGAAACGACGAACAACTGCATTTGCGTCCAGAAACGACGCGATCTTCGTCCATAAATGACGAACATCTGCACTGCGTCCAGAAACGACGCCATCTTCATTTCCTTTGCATTTTGACCTCGGGAACAAACACCCTAGAGGCAATTCAGAAAACAAACACCCTGTCTTTTCCAGCATCCCATCGCAATTGTAACCCAGTGTCATCAAGATTTGACACTGGACATATTTTTGAATCGGTATTCGTCCGTCCATAATTTTAGCATCGCAGCAACCCAATGTCCTCATAATTCGACACTGGAACATTTTTAAATCTGCGTCAGCTTTGCTTTTTATTTTCGCATCACAACGACCTAGTATCATCATAATTTGACACTGGGACAATTTTGAGTCTGCATCAGCCCCACTTTTGAGTTCTAGTTTATAAAACAGGACAAAATTGGCTACAAATCAACATCTTTGTCCGAAGACTCTTCCATCATCTCCGTACAAAGAGGGACATGCTGCTGACAGTCAATTTTGACCTATCTTTCGGATTATTTGTTACAATTTTATGTGTTTTAGGACACCGCATACATACACATAACCGGTATAAAGTAAACATCACTGGCAAGCCGATAAGACTATCTTCCATAAAAATACACTTAATCAAAAGTACAACTTGTTCTTACAGCCCAAAACTACAAACATGACTACAGACCTCTAGGAATAACAACAGTGGCGGGACAGGGCCCCGCCATACCCCTGAATGTACAAAATTCCCTCAAAGATCGTGGAAAAAGTCGTACTAACAAAACAAGCCTCAGGAGAATGGAGCTTCGACACGAGCGGTGATCCTAAGAATGAGGATCCACCACCGCTACCACTACTGCGGCGTGAACGGCCCCAGGAAGGGTCGATTACCTGATATGTACTAAGTATGCGAAACTGGAAAACAAATACTAAAAATACCTCATAAGTATAAAATAACTGGAGACATGTATAAAAATCAGTTTACAGAACACTGTGCCTTACTAATAATGATAATATCAAACATATACAATACTGCATGAAAATAGGAAGCTCATGGTTAAAGCAAGGTCATCCGCCCCGCAGTATCATTAAGCACTCCTACTCCTGAGACTATTTCACCCGCATGGGTCATGTGGACCCGCATGAGGTATTCCTCGCATAGGTGTACTCACCGCGTGGGACTATTTCACCGCGTGAGCCTACGGACTCGCGTGAGGTATTCCTCGCATCATGGGTAGCAAATCCACGGAATAGGTGGTATAACGTCTTGGGATTTACCCGCCATTTATACTCTTACCACAGGCGGGTGGTATAACGTCCGGGATTTACCCTCATTTATACTCTTACCGAGAAGGTGGTATAACGTCTTGGGATTTACCTCATTTATACTCTTACCACGGAAGGTGGTATAACGTCTTGGGGATTTACCTCCATTTATACTCTTACCTAGCTCAATGGCCATCACACATAACGTAAATAAGTTAAGAAAGCCCTCTCATTTTAGTTTACTTAAGGCACTAACATATCTTAATAAAAGACATCCGGGAATTTAACCCAAAGTACTACATACTTCTACTCTTTTAAAAATAGACTCTTTTTCACATAAAACTTTTGGGCAATTGATGCCTTAAAACCAATTTGCCTTTCACAACCTCAAATCATTTATCCGCTCATTTTACTTAGAGTAAATCTTCCTTTATTAACTTCCCATAAAGCTAATATAATCAACTTCCCATAAAGTCATTATATTACCGTTATGCCTTAGTCAAATACGCTTTCTAAAACTCAAGGGACTTACACTTTTAAAAAGAACAAGAATCATATACTTTGAACACATCAAGTCCCTCAACTTTGAAAAACTCAAGACATCCTTTGTGCTTTTTAAAGAAAATGAGTTAATCCCCCCTTACTCACAAAACTTGACCATCCTTAAAACAAGTAATGGATATCAAACCTTGTACGTCTATCGTACTACATAGGTAAAACCATTCATGCTCAAGAGATAGGAAAGTTCCACATACCTCTTCGGTCAATCCACTTGCTAAGTCCAAAATACCGCACGTAGTATGTCAACCTATAATGACCATAATACGTTTATTAACCTCTAGTTACAATGTAGAATATTCCAAATTCAAAGTCACTAAATTCTATGGAAAATTGGGCAGCATTTCCCTTGTTTCTACATACTTTGCCACCTTTTTCAAGGCCGAATTCAACATCCAAACGCCACATTTAAGGCCCAACAATCCAAACAATTCAAAGGGGATTACACACCTAATCTTGGATGTGTAAAATTCTGCCCCACAATGTACAACAACTAACTTAACAAGTTTAAGGTAGTATTTAGGCTATAACATGCTTACATAACCTTCTTATCCAATTCCTTCATATCCAAACCATATTTCTTACATGCAAACTATCTAAGAGCAATATTTACCCCTACAAGATCTTTCTTCTTCACATGCAACACCAAAAACTAGCTACAAGGGAAGAATTGTTACCTTAGAGCTTTAGCCCAACTATTCCAACGAATTTGTTAGCCTCCTTTCCAAAAACACCACCACAATAACTCCTACAAGCTTGCAAATAAGCTTCCTTCTTGCCACCCTTCTTTCAAATTTCCTCAAGCTTAGATTTCCTCTTGAAATTCTAGAGAGAAGGGAGAGCTTTTAGCTTTAGAGAGAGAGAAGAGTTTGAAGAATGACCAAGTCTTGAAGACTTGGTCAATAAATAGTGCATGCAAAAATCAGATGGGGGGGGGGGGACACTTGTCACCCTCCCATGGCCTTTTAAAAAGAAAAAATCTGTTTTTCCTCAGTTTTTCCGCTAGAAAATCCGCCTCGGCGCCGCGGCGCTGAAACCTCTGCCGACTCCCAGAACATTCCGGCGCCGTGGCGCTGCAACTTCAGCGAATACACAGATCATATGGCGCCACGGCCCTGTGGCTCCTGACCGAAACACTTTTCTGTTCGACTGCGCACTGAACTTGTAACTCCCATTACTTTCTATTCCGATGTCCTATCGACGAACGGTTGGTTGCGTTGGAAACTAGACTCAACGAGCTACGCACTAGGCCTTTCAAACACCTAGGAACTCTCAGTGCAACGGGTCATAACCCGTCCCAAAATTGACTAAAACCCCTCCGAAACAATCCGTCAACCTATCTTTCGAAAATTTTAAGTATTACACCCTTTCGTACGCTCTCATACGTGTGACCTGAACTACGGGGTGTAACATTCTCCCCCCTTAGAAACATTCGTCCCGAATGTTCCCTCTAGGCTTACTCAAATCACAATCTCGACATAGACGCTCCACATGCCACTACAATATTTAAGCATAATTTCTAAATAAAACTAATAATCAGGAAAGTGGGTTACCTGGAGGTGTAGGGAATAAGCGAGGATACTTCTTCATCATGTCCTCCTCTGCTTCCCACGTCATCTCTTCACTGTTCTCGTTCCGCCATAAGACCTTGACGGAAGCCACGTCCTTTGTCCGAAGTCGCCTAACCTGACGATCGAGTATCGCTATGAGACTCTCCTCATACGATAACCCCTCTGTCACCTGGATATCACAAATCGGGTGCACTCTAGATGGATCTCCAATACATTTCCGCAACATAGATACATGAAAAACTGGGTGTACTGCCTCCAGATCGGACGGCAGATCCAACTCATAGGCAACCTTGCCTACCCTACGGACAATCTGATAAGGCCCAATGTACCTTAGGCTAAGTTTTCCCTTCTTTCCAAATCTCATCACGCCCTTCATGGGTGATACCTTCAGGAAGACCCAATCATCTACCTCAAACTTTAAGTGTCGACGTCGATGATCTGCATACGTCTTCTGTCGACTCTGAGCTGACAATAACCGCTCCTGGATAAGCTTCACCTTATCCACTGCCTGCTGAATCAAGTCTGGCCCGACCAACTGAACTTCTCCTACCTCAAACCATCCTATCGGTGACCTGCACTTCCTCCCGTATAAGGCCTCATAAGGCGCCATCTGGATACTAGAATGGTAGTTATTGTTATAAGCAAACTCCACAAGAGGTAAATGATCCTCCACTACCACGAAATCAATAACACAAGCGAAGCATATCCTCGAGTGCGGATAGTACGCTCGGCCGCCGTCGATCGAGGATGAAACGCAAGATCGAGACTCATCTGCGTCCTAATCCTTTCGGAAAGACCTACGAGTTAGCGAGAAGCGGGCTCCACTGCGAAATGATCGATATAGGAACTCCGTGCGATCTCACAATCTCTCGATATCTGATCTAGCATAATCCTCGGCCGAAAAGGTCGTCTTGACTGGAAGAAAATGGGCTGATTTCATCAGCCTGTCGACAATAACCCAAATGGAATCATGCTTCCTCTGAGTGTGAGGTAATCCTGTAATAAAATCCATATTTACCACCTCCCACTTCCAAGTCGGAATATCAATAGCTGCGATAACCACCGGGCACGGTGCTCAACCTTGACTGGCGGCGGTTCGAACGCTGCGCCCTGAACTCCATGGCGTCCGCACCGAGGCCATCCCACCAATACACACATTTGAGGTCATGGTACATCTTAGTCGACCCCGTATGAATAGAATAACGAGCCGTGTGCTTCCCGAAATCCGTGGCGAAGTCGGTCCACATCGGGAACACACAACCGGCCCTCAAATCTTAGCACCCCATCAGGTGCTACATCAAATAGACTTTTCTCCTCTTGAAGAGCTACATCTTGATACCGTACTATAATCGGATCTCACATCGCCTCTTGCCTCGCCGATGATGGAAGACTCGGCAACCTCTCAAACCGAACTCCATTACTATCGAGAATCAACCAAGCGAACCCGAGGCTCGCTAGCGATGTAACTCGCGGACCATGTCCTCTTCTGCGTGCACACTTTGACGGATTACCCATCGACTGCGACTAAGGCGTGCGACTACATTGGCCTTCTCTGGGTGGTATAGGATATCCACATCATAATCCTTAAGTAACTCCAACCACCGTATTCGCCAAGTTCGGCTCCTCCGTGAAGATATCTTGAAAGGCTCTTGTAGTTCGTGTAAATATCCATGAACTCCATACAAATAATGTCTCGGATCTTCAAGACATGAATCACTGCGCCAACTCTAAGTCATGTGTGGGATAGTTCTTCTCATGCTTCCCGGTGTCGGGATGCGACGCTATAACTTTGCCGTCTTGCGTCGCATCGCTGAGCAACACTGACGCGATCACAATAAACCACATATCCGTCTAAACCCTTTGGAAGAGTAAGGCGGGCGTTCGTCAATTTTTCCTTGATAGAAACTCTCTCACAAGCATCCGTCCGGAACATACCGCTACGAGTCGATCTAGTCAAAGGTCTTGAGATGGAAGCAAACTTCTCCACAAATCTCCGATAATAACCCGCAAGGCCCAAAGGCGCACTCCGTCGGTGTAGTGGAGTGCAGGCCAAGTCTCGATCGCCTCAATCTTTGTTGTATCAACGTGAATACCATCGGCCCGATAACATGCCCTAAGAAAGCCTGAAGCCAACCAAAACTCGCGTTTGAGAACTTGGCATCAATCGCCGGTCGGAGGACTCGATACCGTCGCCGAGTGGTGCGTGTTCTGATACGAGCGCGAATAAACCAGGATATCATCAATGAATATTATAACGAACATATCCAAGAATGGCTTGAACACCCGGTTCATCAAATCCATGAATACTGCTGGGGCGTTGGTCAACCCGAAAGACATCACCCTGAACTCATAGTGCCCATACCGGGTCCTGAATGCAGTATTTGGGATATTTGTCTCTCTAACTCGCACCTGATGATAGCCAGACCGCAGGTCTATCTTGGAAAAGCACCTTGCACCCTGCAACTGGTCAAACAAATCATCAATCCTGGGAAGGGGTATACATTCTTGATAGTTACCTTATTCACCGCTGTAATCAACACGCTTTCTGCGGCGTCCGTCTTCTTCTTTACAAATAAAGCGGCGCTCCCGGGAGAAACACTTTGATAAAGCCTTTTTCCAGCAAATCTTTCAGCTGGTCTTTCAATTCCTTCAACTCAGCAGGTGTCATCCTGTATGGCGGAATAGATATCGGTCGAGTATCTGGCGTCATATCAATGCAAAACTCAATCTCCCTCTCAGGAGGGATACCTGGAAGCTCATCTGGGAATACGTCTGGAAACTCTCTAACGACCGGACCGTGAAGGTCGGTATCTCGACCTCGATGTCGAATACGAACCATATGGTAAATATACCCCTTCCGCACCATCTTCCTAGCCTTGAGGTAAGAAATAAACCTACCCCTCGGCGACGCAGTATTCCCCTTCCACTCGATAACCGGCTCACTAGGAAACTGTAACCGTACCAATCTCTCTCTACAGTCCACATTGGCATAGCAAGACGCTAGCCAATCCATACCCATAATCACATCAAAGTCCGTCATATCCAACTCTATCAAGTCGGCTAGAGTCTGACGGTGTACATAATCCTGGGCAAACCTTATATACATTTCGGCTACCACCGATCACCCGGCGTAGCCACTTCAAAAGGTTTTATGGACTCGGGCTCTCATCCTATTCTACCAAAGATATGAGGAGATATATAGGACAAGGTAGAACTGGATCTATCAAAGCATATACATCACAACAAGAAACCAATAATGTACTGTGGCGACATCGGTGACGCCTCGGTCTGGCGGTGGGACATAGCATAAATGAGTCGAGGACCGGCTGGGCTGGGACCCTACCACGACCTCTGCCGCGTCCTGGCGGCGTGAACACCACGCCTCGGGCGCATAACCGTCGTGAGCGAAGATCCGACAAGCCCGACTTCGGCTGAACCATAACATTCCCGCCGCCTCTGGTCGGACAATCTCTCCTAAAATGGCCTTGCTGGCCACAAGAGTAACAAGCTCGTGAAGGAACACGACACTCGCCTGGGTGAGACCTACTGCATCGAGCACACTGAGATGAGGGTGGTCTCGATCGGTAGCGGTCTCTGCTTCCCTGAAACCCCGAAGTCTCGAGCCACGACCTTTCTCTGAATGACTCGGTGATCGGACCTCCGCGGCGAGAATCGGAGCACTGCGTCTTGGTGAAAAGTGGACCTAGTCTGCTGCTGAGGCTGTCCGCCTCGAAAGCTGCCCTGAGACCCTGTTGTCCTGGCTCTCTTGGGCTGGCCTAAGTCTACCGATCCTCCTCTCTCGCCTCGATCCCTGCCATACGCTGCGTCTGGCAATATCCATCCCTGGCTGAAGAGCCACTCCTAAGCAAGCAGTAATCATGTGACGGTCTAGCCTCATCACATATCTATGAACCCTGTCTGCCATGTCCGCTACAATGGTGTGCGCATACCTAGCTAAAGAGTCAAACTCCAGGCTGTACTCTCTGACAGTCCTCCCGTTCTGCCTCAAGGTCAAGAATCTATCAACGCGGGCTCTCCTCATCTCAGGATTCAAGAAATGATCCAGGAAGGCCTCTGTGAACTCCTCCCAAACAGCTGGAAGAGCATACTCACCTCTAGACAAATCACATGACTCAAACCAGTTCAACGCAATATCGCGTAACCGGTAAGTGGCTAGCATAACTGACTCAGTCTCCGAGGCCCTAAGTACCTGCATCGTCCGTTGTAACTGCCTAACAAACTATTGAGGATCCTCCTCGGACCTCGAACCATAGAACTCGGGTGGATGACAACTTAGGAAATCCTGAATCCATAAACTGTCGGCTCTAGGGTTGGTGCTGCTCTGTCGTTTGCCGCCACCTATCTTTGGTCAATAACCGGATCGCTCCCGTAATCTCTATACTCAGCCGGTGTGGGTGGAGGCTCGATACCGATCTCGATGGCGCTAGCGCCTCGAACTCTGAGAATGGCGACGTCGTGGAACTCGCCGCCCGAAACATCATCTCCGGTAAAGACGGGCGTGCCCTCGTGACCCTCGCGTCCTACTAGCGACTCCTCACGCCTTGCCCTTCTGGGCCGCGGTTGCCTTGCGTGGAGACATAACTGATACATAAAGGAAAATATCAGAGGAAGTTCAACCTATAACACAACTTTATTGCACGATCTTAGAGTGAAAGAACGGAAACCAATCCTAAATATCCTGCAGCCTCCTGATTATAGATGTGGTGCACAACACACCGATAATCAAGACTCTACTAGACACGGTCTGTAGACACTTTCCGAGGACTAACTGCTTTGATACCACTTTTGTCATGACCCAGGCCGGGGCGATCGTGCCCACCAGGCTCCGTTAGGTATACATCAGAGAATAGCAGCGGAACATACATACACATAACCGGTATAAAGTAAACATCACTGGCAAGCCGATAAAGCTGCCTTCCATAAAAATACACTTTATCAAAAGTACAACTTGTTCTTACAACCCAAAACCACAAACGTGACTACAGACCTCTAGGAATAACAACAGTGGCGGGACAGGGCCCCGCCATACCCCTGAATGTACAAAATTCCTCTGACGTCGAGGAAAAGTCGTGCAACAAAACAAGCCTTCGGAGGAATGGAGCTTCTGACACCAGAACAGTGATCCTAAGAATGAGGATCCACCACCTGCTTACCCCTACCTGCGGCATTAACGCAACCCCCGAGGAAGGAGGTCAGTTCACAATATGTACTAAGTATGCGAAACTGGAAAACAAAATACTGAAAATACCTCATAAGTATAAAATAACTGGAGACATGTATAAAAATCAGTTTACAGAACACTGTGCCTTACTAATAATGAGAATATCAAACATATACAATACTGCATGAAAATAGGAAGCTCATGGTCAAAGCAAGGTCATCCGCCCCGCAGTATCATTAAGCATTCCTACTCCTCGGACTATTTCACCCGCATGGGTCATGTGAACCCGCATGAGGTATTCCTCGCATAGGCTGTACTCACCCGCATGAGCACTACAGACTCGCATGAGGTATTCCTCGCATCATGGGTAGCAAATCCACGGAATAGGTGGTATAACGTCTTGGGGATTTACCCCTCATTTATACTCTTACCCTGGAGCAGGTGGTATAACGTCTTGGGGATTTACCCCTCATTTATGCTTACCCCTCATTTATGCTCTTACCCTGGAGAAGGTGGTATAACGTCTTGGGGATTTACCCCTCATTTATACTCTTACCCTGGAGAAGGTGGTATAACGTCTTGGGGATTTACCCCTCATTTATACTCTTACACTAGCTCAACCGGCCATCACACATAACGTAAATAAGTTAAGAAAGCCCTCTCATTTTAGTTTACTTAAGGCACTAACATATCTTAATAAAAGACATCCGGGAATTTAACCCAAAGTACTACATACTTCTACTCTTTTAAAAATAGACTCTTTTTCACATAAAACTTTTGGGCAATTGATGCCTTAAAACCAATTTTCCTTTCACAACCTCAAATCATTTATCCGTACTCATTTTACTTAGAGTAAATCTTCCTTTATTAACTTCCCATAAAGCTAATATAATCAACTTTCCATAAAGTCATTATATTACCGTTATGCCTTAGTCAAATACGCTTTCTAAAACTCAAGGGACTTACACTTTTAAAAAGAACAAGAATCATATACTTTGAACACATCAAGTCCCTCAACTTTGAAAAACTCAAGACATCCTTTGTGCTTTTTAAAGAAAATGAGTTAATCCCCCCTTACTCACAAAACTTGACCATCCTTAAAACAAGTAATGGATATCAAACCTTGTACGTCTATCGCTCACATAGGTAAAACCATTCATGCTCGAGATAGGAAAGTTCCACATACCTCTTGGTCGATCCACTTGCTAAGTCCAAAATACATACGTAGTATGTCAACCTATAATGACCATAATACGTTTATTAACCTCTAGTTACAATGTAGAATATTCCAAATTCAAAGTCACTAAATTCTATGGAAAATTGGGCAGCATTTCCCTTGTTTCTACATACTTTGCCATCTTTTTCAAGGCCGAATTCAACATCCAAATGCCACATTTAAGTCCCAACAATCCAAACAATTCAAAGGGGATTACACACCTAATCTTGGATGTGTAAAATTCTGCCCCACAATGTACAACAACTAACTTAACAAGTTTAAGGTAGTATTTAGGCTATAACATGCTTACATAACCTTCTTATCCAATTCCTTCATATCCAAACTGTTATACCCCGTAGTTCTAGGGTATGTATGCGAGGACGTACGTACGAGAATACGACAGAAAGATTGGAAAGGAAGAAAGAGGTGATTTTTCCACGGAAAAGTTTCCGGTTTTTGTGAAGGAAAAAGGTTCGTTAATGGGAATTGGATTCCCAGATTTGGTATTCAGACTTCTTAGATTATATTAGAATTATGGAATTTTATTTTTGGAAATGGTCACGTGGGGCCCACGGGAGAAATTCTGGTTTTGTGGGGCGCTTTGATTTTGAGATTTTGGCGTTATGGATATTTTCGGAAGACGAAATATTTTGGGCGAATCGGGGCGACACGTGTCACCCCGTGTGGCACCCTGGTAGAAATATGTTTGTGCACAACACGGTTAGAGTCGTTTGACGAAGCGTTCTACCTAACTTCGAAGGGTAAATTACGGCTATGTCATTTAGTATTTTTGCGGATTTTTCAGAGAGGCGAAACGTTTTGGACCAACGAGAGGGCAACACTTGGCACCTCTCGTTGGTGGACTGAAGAGGCGTTAGGGCGATTGGATGGGCGGGTTGCTAGATATTTGTGTAGATTTTTGTGAGGGTTTTAAGGAGTAGGGTCTAGGGGCACTTGGGCATATCTTGGCCCTCCAGCCCCCACTTGGCTAGATCTTGGCCTTGGTTGGCACTTTGCTGGCCTATAAATACCCTCCTGAAGACTTCTTCATCCATTCCATAAGTTCCAAGTCTTGAAAACCTCCTCCCTCCTTGTTGGTTTCGTCCCTCCTCTTCCTTTGTGAGGCCTTGGCGAGGTGCACCACTCCAGAGGCCTTGGCGAGGTACACCACTCAGTAGTGTGGCCGTGGGGTACCCCTAGCCTAGTTGCTTCAGTATAATACCCCTTTGTGGTGTAGAAATACTCTCTAAAGTATTGTTATAATGCCCAATTACCTTAGCCGTATACCTTGTTGTATTCTAAGGTTATACCTATCTGAAAAGCCAGAAATACTATTATACTTCCCGTCACCCGCAAAACCACAGGAAAATCTCCATAGTCAGTTGGAGTATTGTGTAGAAGTTGGTTAGAACTTCTAAGGGTGGTTTAGAGCGGGTTGGGCGCTCGGAGTCGAGCTAAGCGATTGCCGGGATCGACTTTATACTTGGATAATTATGGGCTTATCGAGGTAAATATCTTGTCCTCTATTTGTAATTGGAAATTACATGTCGTTAGATTATATAGTTGAAGTATACTATATATAGAACTAAGCTTAATCTTGCAATGTCTTTTGACTTAAGCAAGAATCGAGCTGTAATTACATAGATCAGACATATTCTGAGACTTGTGTAGTAATCTTGTGGAGTAGGCTGTACCAGTTCGGGTTAGTTGTATAACCCCCTGGTTGGCTTCGATTAGAGCAGAGGAGATTTGGGAGACGTCTGGCCGAATTTTCGTAGAATGTTCTACGATGAGATCTAAATGTTAATAGCGCCTTGTGGCCTTATAGGTTGAAGTACTACGTGTGGCGCGATCTACTTGGCTTAGGAGTAAACGGTTGGAAGTACTTGGGCGTTTTGCTATTAGTCGATACTCGTCGCGAGGTATGTGAACCTCTTCCTATCTCTTCTAGCATGATATGTGTGAACTATGTAGTGCGGTGAGCGATACGTGTGCTAAGCGATTTGATTGGTTTAACACGTAAAGTGTTATAACGGCTTTATGGGAAGTTGGTTATAACGACTTTATGTTGGTAAGAAAATACTTGTGGTCTTTAAAAGGTAATCGATTTGAACTATAAGCGGCTTGTTATGTGTTAATAAAGGACTTGAAGTATTTCAAAGAGTTTTGAATCATTTTGAAAGAAGAAGTAATACTTGGTTTTGAAAAAACTTAAGAGTTATACTAGCTTTATGGGAAGTTAGGTATAACGGCTTAAGAATGTTTCTTGATTTGAAATCAGAATGTATCGACCACCAACTGCAGCGTTAATAAAGGAAATGTTTTGACTAATTAAGTATTATTAAAACCGGTAGAAACTTTCATCCGCATAGAAGCTAAGATGAGACAAAATGATATTTCCTAGATCACTACGTAATAAGATTGTTATAAACAAGAATATCCTACTCATATAAGACTTATGTTTCTCCGATTGTTTAAAAGAGAATTATATTCTTAATGAATAAGGCTATGAACCACGAAACCTTTCTAAAATAAGAAACGTGAACATTTGAAATTAGGCAAACTTGGACGTTTGGAAAATAATGTTGTTACTTGATTTTACAAAGGTAAGTTTTTTGGTTTATTTAAAAGATCCTCTATTTTATACTACGGGTATTGTGTGACTTATGTGAAAGCAACGGATCTTTTAAAAGATTTAATGTATGAAGTACTTTAGGGGTAGATACCCGAACTTGTTAGCTTAAAGTACCTTGTGTGTATAACTTGATTGTGTTGGTTTGTGATAGCCTTGTAATACTTTCTTGTTGATTGATAAGTAAACATGCTAGGATGCTACGTGTGTTAGTATCTTGTGATGTTGCGTAAAGGGGTTTTTCCTTTGTTGTGCTTATGTTGCTTAACGATAAGTTGTGTTAGTATTTTACATCACTCATCTCTTGAGATGATTCGGGGTTAAGCGCCTCCGTCGCGGTAGACTGGGTGGTCGATGGACTATGATTCGAGAATACCTCACGCAGTCCTGGGGCCTATGCGGAGCTACGAGAGTTCCAGGTTAGAGTGCGTCCTTTATGGGCATGCGGTCCATGTGGCCATGCGGACTGCGAAGTCCAGGACGATGCCGGGGAGTAGCTACCCTCGATGCGGGAATACCTCATGCGGGCGATGAGATTGGCCTATGCGGAGTGCGGAAAGTTCGAGGGCTGAACGCGCGCATTAGATCGCGGGCAAGTGGCGGCTTTGATCATGTAATGATGCGGACAGATCTTATGATACGATTCATGACCTTGATGGTGCGTAGGTGTTAGTAGTCGACTATGCCTTCAGACTTACCTGCATGCGGTTTCATTATGCGCAGTGGGACACGGTGTTCATGTGTGTTCCTTGGTGCTTTTATATCATAACGATGAGGACATTATAAGGTATTCCACGCATGATTGATATTGGGGCGTGAGACCCATTGTTATATTTTAGTGATGACTTGAGGCGTGAGTCACGACTTGATATGATCGCTTGTTTCGGAATCGTAGTTTTGTTATCATACATGTCTCTGTTTTATATGAGCTATGATTTCATTCTGATATTTTCGGTTTCACATACTTTTTGTTATCGACCTCCGGGGCCGCGTTCACGCCGCAGTAAAGGTACACCGATCGTTGATCCTCGCCTAGGGTCATTCGGGAAAGCTCCGTTTCTCCGAGGCTTGTCTTCGTATAGTCCTGTTGTTGTAGGTGCTTACATTCAGGGGTATGGCGAACTCGTCGTTGTTGTCATATCATTCGTAGAGGTCTGTAGTACTGTTGTGGGCAGGGTTTGTAAAAAAAAGGATTAAACTGTTCATGTTGAAAAAGTTGTTATTTACATATATGCCGAAAGGCAAGTTTTTTTCTCAGATTATTGTTTCATATTTCATAATATGTCTTGTATCGTTTTATGTTCCGCTGATTACTCTGATGTTGTATCACTAGGGTGCCCGGGGTAAGGCACCAGTCACGGGCCCGGAATCGGGTCGTGACACAAACCATATTTCTTACATGCAAACTATCTAAGAGCAATATTTACCCCTACTAGATCTTTCTTCTTCACATGCAACACCAAAAACTAGCTACAAGGGAAGAATTGTTACCTTAGAGCTTTAGCCCAACTATTCCAACGAATTTGTTAGCCTCCTTTCCAAAAACACCACCACAATAACTCCTACAAGCTTGCAAATAAGCTTCTTTCTTGCCACCCTTCTTTCAAATTTTCCTCAAGCTTAGATTTCCTCTTGAAATTCTAGAGAGAAGGGAGAGCTTTTAGCTTTAGAGAGAGAGAAGAGTTTGAAGAATGACCAAGTCTTGAAGACTTGGTCAATAAATAGTGCATGCAAAAATCAGATGGGGGGGGGGGGACACTTGTCACCCTCCCATGGCCTTTTAAAAAGAAAAAATCTGATTTTCCTCAGTTTTTCCGCTAGAAAATCCGCATCGGCGCCGCTGAAACCTCTGCCGACTTCCTGAACATTCCGGAGCCGCGGCCCTGCTCGGCGCCGCGGCGCTGCAACTTCAGCGAATACACAGATCATATGGCGCCGCGGCCCTGCAACCGCGCTGGCGCGTGGCTCTGGCCAGAAACACTTTTCGTCCATTGCGAGCGAACTTGTAACTCCCATAACTTTCTATTCCGATGTCCTATCGACGAACGGTTGGTTGCGTTGGAAACTAGACTCAACGAGCTATGCACTAGGCCTTTCAAACACCTAGGAACTCTCAGTGCAACAGGTCATAACCCGTCCCAAAGTTGACTAAAACCCGTCCGAAACAATCCGTCAACCTATCTTTCGAAAATTTTAAGTCTTACACCCTTTCGTACGCTCTCATACGAGTGACCTGAACTACGGGGTGTAACATTCTCCCCCCCCTCCCCCTTAGAAACATTCGTCCCGAATGTTCCCTCTAGGCTTACTCAAATCACAATCTCGACATAAACCCTCTTAACTATTTCTCTTGCAAATAAAGACGCTCCACATGCCACTACAATATTTAAGCATAATTGCTAAATAAAATTAATAATCAACAAAGTGGGTTACCTGGAGGTGTAGGGAATAAGTGAGGATACTTCTTCATCATGTCCTCCTCTGCTTCCCACGTCATCTCTTCCATGTTCTCGTTCCGCCATAAGACCTTGACGGAAGCCACGTCCTCCGAAGTCGCTTAACCTGACGATCGAGTATCGCTATGAGACTCTCCTCATACGATAACCCCTCTGTCACCTGGATATCACAAATCGGGTGCACTCTAGATGGATCTCCAATACATTTCCGCAACATAGATACATGAAAAACTGGGTGTACTGCCTCCAGATCGGATGGCAGATCCAACTCATAGGCAACCTTGCCTACCCTACGGACAATCTGATAAGGCCCAATGTACCTTGGGCTAAGTTTTCCCTTCTTTCCAAATCTCATCACGCCCTTCATGGGTGATACCTTCAGGAAGACCCAATCATCTACCTCAAACTCCAAGTGTCGACACCGATGATCTGCATATGACTTCTGTCGACTCTGAGCTGACAATAACCGCTCCTGGATAAACTTCACATTATCCACTGCCTGCTGAATCAAGTCTGGCCCGACCAACTGAACTTCTCCTACCTCAAACCATCCTATCGGTGACCTGCACTTCCTCCCGTATAAGGCCTCATAAGGCGCCATCTGGATACTAGAATGGTAGTTGTTGTTATAAGCAAACTCCACAAGGGTAAATGATCCTCCCAGCTACCCCTGCAATCAATAACACAAGCCCGCAACATATCCTCGAGTGCGGATAGTACGCTCGGCTTTGCCGTCGGTCGAGGATGAAACGCGATCGAGACTCACGTCGTCCCTAATCCTTCTCGAAAGACCTCCGAAGTTAGCCGAAGCTGGCGCCTGCGAAATGATCGATATAGGAACTCCGTGCGATCTCACAATCTCTCGATATACACTCTAGCATAATCCTCGTAGAAGGTCGCCCCATTGGAAGAAAATGGGCGATTTCGACCGCCGATAATAACCCAAATGGAATCATGCTTCCTCTGAGTGTGAGGTAATCCTGTAATAAAATTCATATTTACCACCTCCCACTTCCAAGTCGGAATATCAATAGCCTGCAATAACCCACCGGGCTTCTGGTGCTCAACCTTGACCTGCTGACAGTTCGGGCACTGCGCCACAAACTCCGCAACGTCCCTTTTCAGGCCATCCCACCAATACACACATCTGAGGTCATGGTACATCTTAGTCGACCCCGGATGAATAGAATAACGAGCACTGTGTGCTTCCCCCAGAATCCGCTGACGAAGTCCGGTCACATCGGGAACACACAACCGGCCCTCAAATCTTAGCACCCCATCAGGTGCTATCTCAAATAGACTCTTCTCCTCCTGAAGAGCTGCATCTCGATACTCGGTAACCTCTCAAACCCGAACTCCATTACTATCAGAATCAACCAAACGAACCCCAAGGCTCGCTAGTTGATGTAACTCGCGGACCATGTCCCTCTTCTCTGGCTGCACACCTGACAGACTACCCATCGACCTGCGACTAAGGGCGTCTGCAACTACATTGGCCTTCCCTGGGTGGTATAGGATATCCACATCATAATCCTTAAGTAACTCCAACCACCGTATCTGCCGCAAGTTCAGCTCCCTCTGGCTGAAGATATACTGAAGGCTCTTGTGGTATGTGTAAATATCCACATGAACTCCATACAAATAATGTCTCGGATCTTGAGGCATGAATCATGCGCCAACTCTAAGTCATGTGGGATAGTTCTTCTCATGCTTCGAGCTGTCGGGATCGTCTGTTATAACTTTGCCGTCTTTGCGTCAAAGACGCACTCAAGCCCGACACTGACGATCACAATAAACCACATATTCGTCTAAACCTGCGGAAGAGTAAGGATTTGGGCGATCGTCAATTTTTCCTTCGATGTGAAACTCTCTCACAAGCATCCGCCCGGAACATAGCGCTTCGAGTCGGTCTAGTCAAAGGTCTGAGATGGAAGCAAACTTCTCCACAAATCTCCGATAATAACATGAGGCCCAAAGCTGCGCACTCCGTCGGTGTAGTGGTGCGGTCCAAGTCTTCGATCGATCTTTCTTTGTATCAACGAATACCATCGGCCCGATAACATGCCCTAAGAAAGCCACTGGCCAACCAAAACTCGCGTTCGAGAACTTGGCATACAATGCCGGTCGGAGGACTCAATACCGCGTCGCCAGTGGTCTGCATGTTCTGATACGAGCGAATAAACCGAGGATATCATCAATGAATACTATAACGAACATATCCAAGAATGGCTTGAACACGGTTAATCAAATCCATGAATATTCTTTGGGCGTTGTCAACGAAGACATCACCGAACTCATAGTACCATATCGGGTCCTCGAATGCGATCTTTGGGATATCTGTCTCTCTAACTCGCACTGATGATAGCTGATCGCAGTCTATCTTAGAAAACACCTTGCACTCAATCGGTCAAACAAATCATCAATCCCGGGAAGGGGTATCTGTTCTTGATAGTTACCTTATTCAATTGTAATCAACACATACGCAGCGGCCCCATCCTTCTTCTTTACAAATAAAGCGGCGCTCCCGGGGAGAAACACTTGCTTTGATAAAGCCTTTCCGGCAAATCTTTCGGTGGTCTTTCAATTCCTTCAACTCGGCGGGTGCCGTCTGTATGGCGGAATAGATATCGGTCGAGTATCCGCGCCATATCAATGCAAAACTCAATCTCCTCTCGGGAGGATACAGAAGCTCATCTAGGAATACGCCCGAAACTCTCTAACGGCCGGATCGATCGAAGGTCGGTATCTCACCTCGATGTCGAATACGAACCATATGGTAGATATACCCTTCCGCGCCATCTTCAGCCTTGAGGTAAGAAATAAACCTACCCTCCGACGCATTATTCCCTTCCACTCGATAACCGGCCACCAGAAACCGGAACCGTACGAATCTCTCTCTACGGTCCATTGGCATAGCAAGACGCTAGTCAATCCATACCCATAATCACATCAAAGTCGTCATATCCAACTCTATCAAGTCGGCAGAGTCGACGATCACATAGTCATCGGGCAAGCCTTATATACGCCGGCTACCACCGAATCACCCGGCGTAGCCACCTCAAAAGGTTTTATGGACTCGGGTTCTATCCTATTCTACCAAAGAATATGAGGAGATATATAGGACAAGGTAGAACTGGATCTATCAAAGCATATACATCACAAAGAAACCAATAATGTACGTGACGACATCCGGTGACGCCTCCGGTCACGGCGGTGGACATAGCATAAATGCGGTTCGAGGACCAGGCTGGGACCCTACCACGACCTGCCGCGGCTGGCTGGCGTGAACACCCCGCCTCGGGCGCATAACCGTCGTGAAGCGAAGATCCACAATCGACCGCTTACGAACCATAACATTCCCGCGCCTCGGTGGACAATCTTCCTAAATGGCCTGCGCCACAAGAGTAAGAAGCTCCTGAATGAACACGACACTCGCCATGGAGAGACCTACCGCATCGAGCACACTGAGATGGGGGTGGTCTTGATCGATAGCGGTCTCGCTTCCTGAAACCCGAAGTCTGGAGCACGACCTTCTGCGAATGACTCGGTGATCGGACCTCCCGCGGAAAATCGAGAAGGAGCACTCTGTCTTTGGTGAAAAGTGGACCTAGTCTGCTGCGAAATTTGTCGCCTCGAAAGCGACTCGAGACCTGTTGTCACGCTCTCTTGGCGGGCCTAAGTCTAGCGATCCTCCTCTCTCGCCTCAATCCCTGCGCATACGCTGCATCTCGCAATATCCATCCTCGGTCAAGAGCCACTCCTGGGCAGCGATGTCGTGTGACGGTCAGCCCATCACATATCTATGAACCCCATGCGCCGTGTCCGCTACAATGGTGTGCGCATACACGGCTAAAGAGTCAAACTCGGTGTATGCTCTCGGCGGTCCTCGGATTCGCCTCGAGGTCAAGAATCTATCAACGGGCTCTCTCCGTCTAAGGAGGCAAGAAATGATCGGGAAGGCCTCAATGAACTCCTCCCAAATAGCGGAAGAGCATCCTCACCTCTAGACAAATCCCATGACTCAAACCGTTCAACGCAATATCGTAACGGTAAGAGAGGCTAGCATGGACTCGATCTCGAGGCCCTAAATACTGCGTCGTCAGAATCGCCGAACAAACTCCGAGGATCCTCGCCGGAACTCGAACCATAGAACTTCGGGTGGATGACAACCTAGGAAATCCGAATCAGTAAGCTGTCGGCTCTGGGTTGTCGCCGCTCTGTCGTGCCGCCTGCTTATCTTTGGTCAATAACCGGACCGCTCCGTAATCTCTATACTCGGCCCATTGTGGATCGAGGCTCGTCTGCGGTCTCGATGGCCGTCTTCGCCTCGAACTCATTGAGGTGGCGGCGTCGTGGAACTCGCCACGAAACATCATCTCGGTAAAGCGGGCATGTGCCTCGTGACCTCCGCGTCTACTAGCGACTCCTCGTGCCTTGCCGCCAGGCGCGGTTGCCTTGCGTGGAGGCATAAGTGATACATAAAGGAAAATATCGGAGGAAGTTCAACCTATAACACGGCTACATTGCACGATCTAGAGTGAAAGAGCGAAACCAATCCTAAATATCACGCGACCTCACGATTATAGATGTGGTGCACAACACACCGATAATCAAGACTACTGCTGAACACGATGCGTAGACACTTTCCGAGGACTAATCGCTTTGATACCACTTTTGTCACGACCGAGCCGGGGCGGTGCCTCAAGGGCACCGTCAGGTATACATCAGAGAATAGCAGCGGAACATACATACACATAACCGGTATAAAGTAAACATCACTGGCAAGCCGATAAGTGATCCTAGGAATAACCACAAACGTGACTACAGACCTCTAAGAATAACAACAGTGGCGGGACAGGGCCCCGCCATACCCCTGAATGTACAAAATTCCTACAGCATCAGGGAAAAGTCGTACCAACAAAACAAGCCTCCGGAGGAATGGAGCTTCTGACACCAGAACAGTGATCCTAAGAATGAGGATCCACCACCTGCTTACCCCTACCTGCGGCATGAACGGCCACGGAGAAGGGGGCGATACCTGATATGTACTAAGTATGCGGCTGGAAAACAAAATACCGAAAATACCTCATAAGTATAAAATAATCGAGACATGTATAAAAATCGGTTCTGAGAACAAGTGCCTTACTAATAATGAGAATATCAAACATATACAATCTGCGTGAAAATAGGAAGCTCGTGGTCAAAGCAGGTCATCCGCCCGCGATATCATTAAGCACTCCTACTCGCGGGATTATTTCACGCGTGGGTCGTGTGGACCGCGTGAGGTATTCTCGCATAGGTGTACTACGCGCGTGAGACTATTTCACCCGCATGAGCCCTACGGACTCGCATGAGGTATTCCTCGCATCATGGGTAGCAAATCCACGGAATAGGTGGTATAACGTCTTGGGGATTTACCCCTCATTTATACTCTTACCCTGGAGCAGGTGGTATAACGTCTTGGGGATTTACCCCTCATTTATGCTCTTACCCTGGAGAAGGTGGTATAACGTCTTGGGGATTTACCCCTCATTTATACTCTTACCCTGGAGAAGGTGGTATAACGTCTTGGGGATTTACCCCTCATTTATACTCTTACCCTAGCTCAACCGGCCATCACACATAACGTAAATAAGTTAAGAAAGCCCTCTCATTTTAGTTTACTTAAGGCACTAACATATCTTAATAAAAGACATCCGGGAATTTAACCCAAAGTACTACATACTTCTACTCTTTTAAAAATAGACTCTTTTTCACATAAAACTTTTGGGCAATTGATGCCTTAAAACCAATTTGCCTTTCACAACCTCAAATCATTTATCCGTAGTTATTTTACTTAGAGTAAATCTTCCTTTATTAACTTCCCATAAAGCTAATATAATCAACTTCTCATAAAGTCATTATATTACCGTTATGCCTTAGTCAAATACGCTTTCTAAAACTCAAGGGACTTACACTTTTAAAAAGAACAAGAATCATATACTTTGAACACATCAAGTCCCTCAACTTTGAAAAACTCAAGACATCCTTTGTGCTTTTTAAAGAAAATGAGTTAATCCCCCCCTTACTCACAAAACTTGACCATCCTTAAAACAAGTAAGGGATATCAAACCTTGTACGTCTATCGTACTACATAGGTAAAACCATTCATGCTCAAGAGATAGAAAGTTCCACATACCTCTTCGGTCAATCCACTTGCTAAGTCCAAAATACCGCACGTAGTATGTCAACTTATAATGACCATGATACGTTTATTAACCTCTAGTTACAGTGTAGAATATTCCAAATTCAAAGTCACTAAATTCTATGGAAAATCAAGATTTCTTGTTTCTACATACTTTGCCACCTTTTTCAAGGCCGAATTCAACATCCAAACGCCACATTTAAGGCCCAACAATCCAAACAATTCAAAGGGGATTACACACCTAATCTTGGATGTGTAAAATTCTGCCCCACAATGTACAACAACTAACTTAACAAGTTTAAGGTAGTATTTAGGCTATAACATGCTTACATAACCTTCTTATCCAATTCCTTCATATCCAAACCATATTTCTTACATGTAAACTATCTAAGAGCAATATTTACCCCTACAAGATCTTTCTTCTTCACATGCAACACCAAAAACTAGCTACAAGGGAAGAATTGTTACCTTAGAGCTTTAGCCCAATTATTCCAACGAATTTGTTAGTCTCCTTTCCACAAACACCACCACAATAACTCCTACAAGCTTGCAAATAAGCTTCCTTCTTGGCACCCTTCTTTTCAGATTTTCCTCAAGCTTAGATTTCCTCTTGAAATTCTAGAGAGAAGGAAGAGCTTTTAGCTTTAGAGAGAGAGAAGAGTTTGAAGAATGACCAAGTCTTGAAGACTTGGTCAATAAATAGTGCATGCAAAAATCAGATGGGGGGGACACTTTTCACCCTCCCATGACCTTTTAAAAAGAAAAAATCTGATTTTCCTAAGTTTTTCGCGGAAACTCGCCTCGGCCGCGACCTGCGTAGGTGCCGGCACTGTAACCTCTGCGACTCTCGAACATTCGATCGCGGCTCGCTTCCGTGGCCGTGGCCGCTGCACCAATGAATACACAAATCATATGGCGTCGCGGTCCTGCAACCGGCGCCGCGGCCCTGTGGCTCCTGACCGAAACACTTTTCAGTCCGACTGCGCACTGAACTTGTAACTCCCATAACTTTCTATTCCGATGTCCTATCGACGAACGGTTGGTTGCGTTGGAAACTAGACTCAACGAGCTACGCACTAGGCCTTTGAAACACCTAGGAACTCTCAGTGCAACGGGTCATAACCCGTCCCAAAGTTGACTAAAACCCGTCCGAAACAATCCGTCAACCTATCTTTCGAAAATTTTAAGTCTTACACCCTTTCGTACGCTCTCATACGCGTGACCTGAACTACGGGGTGTAAGAGGCTAGTTGTGGACTGATTTTGATTTTGTCTTTTGGATATCTCGCCGGAGTTTAAACTCCTGCAACTTGAGTTTTCTTTCCGCTTGGTTTTTAGTTGGCTGCTCTTATTTGTGGAACTGACTTAATTTCTGATTTTTTGGGAATATGGCCGGAGTTTTCAAAATTCCGGTGAACTATGGTGCTGTTATTCTTTCTGTTTCCGGCAATCGTTGCCCATTGCCCTGCCATTTTTGGTAACTGATTCGCGGATCCTTTTTGTTTACTGTATTGATGTCACTGCTTCTACTGTTTCTGTTATTATCAGACTGATTCTGCACGGTTTGGGTTGCTCCGGCGATGTTCTGATTTTTGGTAGCTTTTCAGGCGAACCGCCACTGTTTTTACTGTCGTTGGACTGCGTTTGACAATTTTGCCCTTATTTTTAAACTTATTGGAGTGGTTTCTTATTTCCAAAAAAAGAATCTGATATCTTGCCGTTGTTATTATTTCTTGATTTAGACAATTCTTGTATGTTCATGAAAAAGTTATCCGTCGATTTTGAGGCCTCATGATTGAAAAGATGAAAAATAAAATAAAATGAAGCTTTCTGGGCGTTGATGATTTCTTCTACTTACACAGGATAACCAACATGCGCTGGCGGGGCGAATTTTCACAGCCGGACTTGTTTAGGATGTCCCACTTTATTTTATATATCTGAGCCCTCCGTGTTTAAAACTATTACTGTTTTGGCGCGGATTTGAAGGTTTTATTTATTTTATTGTTTCTAACAATATTGGCCGATGAAGGAATCTCCGTCTGATTTCCAAGGTCTTCCCTGTACAAAAGACGGATTTATTTTTGGCTTTACTTATTAATTTTTGCCATTGCTTTAAAATTATTTATTCTATTACTAACATTTTTACTAAGTGTTTATGCAGGTATCCGGAGATCATCTTGTGCAGAAGGCCTAAAAAAGGCTAAAAGATATCCCGAAATTTTATTCGATTTTAGCTTTATTATTCTGTATTGCATTTCATTGTAATTGTAAATTATGAAAACTGCTTAAAATATGTAGAATAAAAAGGCAATAAATAATTAACCTAGGTTTGAACGAATAACCGCAAGTTAGCAGATCTTAAAGGATGCCTAACCCCTTCCCTTTAGGATAATAAAGAACCATGATCCAGAATCTCATTAATTTCGCAGACCATTAAATGGAGATTAATTGCAGTGTTTTTATTGCAATAAATCAAGTGTCTTAATTCACTTAACTAATTAGGTGGCGACTCCTCTAAATCAGCATTATTGCTCCATCCAGAGAACCGCGTCAAAGAGCAACGTTGCGGATACCGTTCAGATCCCGAGGTAAAAAACGGGCGCGACAGCCTACACAGACAATAATTGCGGACTCTATGCTAATAATTTAAATGCATCACATTTAACACTTAGCACATTTGTATATTATTCAATAATATACTATTAATGATAACTATGAGTCTATTTGTCTAAACTCTATAATCTATGTAAATGCCAAACAGTTCTAAATATTTTTTGATTTTAAAATTCTGTAAATTTTTAGAATTTACACTTTAGTCCCTTAAGAATTTAAAATTCAATTCTGAACCCTTATAAATTCATAAAAATGCAATTCTAAACTTCAGAAAATATTTTCAAACTTCTGGGACCTGTTTGAAATTTCCAGAACCTAAAATCAACTTTCATAAAACTTTCTTTAATTACAGATTTGCCCGAAAGAATCTGTTCGATTAAAAAATTTATTTTCAGAAACTGTAACTTCTAAAACTTCAAATTCAGAATCTGAAACTTTTAAGTCTCTGTTTCTGATTTTCAATTTTTTTTAATAAAATTCGTCGATGGCACCGCGGTTCCAACTGGTGGCACCGCAGTGTCTTCGAGATAATAAGTCACTAGTTCTGCAAAACCAATTTGCACCGCAGTTCCGTAATTACCGTCATAGGCACCGTGGTCCTAACATGTGGCACATCGGTGCCTCGAAGGCAGTGAGTTCGAAAAATTAATTTTAAGCTTCCGGATGAACAACACCGCTGCTCCCATGAACAGGATCGCGGTGCCTCTGGCTTCATTTGGGCAGCACCGCGGTGTTCCAATTGTGGAATCTCGGTGCCTCCACAAAACCCTAGCAGGCACTGCGGTGCTCCATCATGGAACTGCGGTGCCTCTCCTCCAGAATCACAAAATCCAAAATTTCTGAACCCCTAAAACTGGTTTAGGGCCAGTTATATCACTTGTATTACCATCACCATTAAAACAACATGTTCATCGACCATCAAATCCAATTTTCTTCTCGCTCTTCGTTTCAATGCACCATGCTTTAAGCCGGATAACACATTTCAACTTAGAAGAGTTATATATTGGATTGACTTGTTCGAATACATAATTGCATTAACAGATCTGGTCACAAGGACCCATGTGTTCTAAAGGTTTAAGGTTTTAAAGCTTTTAAATACATAAAATATAGATCTAAACAAATTCTAACCCATATTATCATTAATTTCATTACAAATCATACGAAACAGCCCAGACTCTGATACCACTGTAGGTGTTTACGTCGGGTTCGTACATGCAGCGAAATTTGAAAATTTATGTTTCAAACTGGACGACGGTCGAAATGCAGTATGATAAGTAATGGAAAAATACAAACACAAAGAATAATGTAAAACTTCGACAGAAGACTTACATTCTCGAAACAATCAGCCAAGCAGTTGAATCTTCTAAAACTTTGTGTAGTCTGAGGGTGCACACGCAAACGTCCCTCGATTTGCAAGTTATAAATCTTTGATGTAATTGCTAAGTCAGGAATGCTAGGAATTCTGACAGAGCTTTAGAAGAGATTAACCTCTCTTAGGTTTTGTATATATTTTGGAATGGGAGGTAAGCCCTCTATTTATAATTGCAAAATAGAGGCTTAGGGTTTCCGTGGGCTGGGCCCAGCAGAAAATCAGACTGGCAAAATTCGGACTGCCAGAATCCGTACAGGCACCGCGGTCCCACTAAAGAGGCACCGCGGTGCTGCCTAGTGTTGTTGGCACCGCGATCCCAAAACAGAGCACCGTGGTCCTGTCCTATTTTCAGTCTTTTCCCATTTTAATGTCCGATCATCAACCGAACATATAGATATAATCTTCTTCTAATTACATCCTTCAATCGACGGAACATTTGACTTAGTGTTACCCTTCAGGCCTTTACATATCGTCACTAATTACATTAGGATCTTCACGGAACTCCTAGACTGCGCCGGAAGACGAACCCAATATGTAAAGTTTAGCTATACAAAATATGTGAACTGAACATATATGTGAAAAGATAAAATCCTTTCATTCTTGACACACTCAATCAAACTTAGGATTTGTCAAGTGTCTATCCAAATGACTTGATTATTATAACTCATCTATATTAGTTGACAACAGGACCATGTCACATACATGTCCATTGCATTGGCCAATGACTTAGTCAACCTAATACCATATGAGTACCTGAGTGTTCACTCGAATATAAATTCAAGGAATGAATCATTTCTTGGCTCACATACCACCTTTAATCTACTCCGTAATGCACCCAAAACAAGTTGTGTCTCAACGTATAAGGCATTTGAGCTTAGGACAGGATCAAAGTACATTACTCTGTAAACAAGATGATATTGACTTCAACAAGTATTCATGTGTCCATCATGAGTTGTCATAACTCGTAGCAAGTGAGACATATTACATCCACTAAGGATATGATGCAGACCACATGTCGACGTATTACATATCATCGATATCCCAATTTCGATGATTAATCGAGGTAATTTAAGAGCTACGTTATAACATTAATTCTCTCATCATTAATAAACACGTAAACTCTAGGGATACATTTATAGAATATTATAAACAATCAACTAATAATTCAACAAATGTAAATGTCATATTATTAATCATCATTAATATAAATACGAATGTGTATAAAATATATTGTGTCCTAATACATATTGTCTCTAAGACATACATATACTTTCACGTTGGACTCCGACTATATCTGTATTTGTGTCGAATAGAATCCATTTCTGGGTGAAGCGTTCCTACCAAGAAATTTTTTATATGCAGAACTTGAACCCGAAACCTCTCGTTAAGGGAAAAACAGTTTTATCCACTGCACCACATCCTTTCCGATGGTCAGGTAATGTACTTTTGATCTAAGACTATCTCTATTTAAATCAACAACATACCCAGGAAAACAATGGAACCAATATAATTAAGGAATGAGCATTGAATTTTGGCTTTAAGCCCCCAACAGTATTGAGCCGCCCTGGACTCTCCTGGTATAAATTTGTCAAACTATAACAATAATTACAACACAGAACCAGAAATTTCTAACTGATGTCAAGTATCACCAAACATATACAATACATAAAACTCTGATTTTTTTTTCAACCTGAATTAAGTACAAGATATGAGTCTAAATTGAACGGTTGGGAGGACGAACAGAGATTTGAACCGGAACAGGACGACCCGTACCTGTACCTCCGCAGCTGTTGCAAGACATCCGACCAGACCCGGCACAAGTTCGACAACCCACATCCCCATCTGACCATCGTGAGCACATGCAAGAAACCCGACCCGTGCCATTGCAACTGGAGCACCGAGGGAATTGACTCGAACCCATCATGGTCTTCTGGTCCATCACTGATTTCACCAACGCGGCACCGGCCAATACACTCAGACCTAATTGAGTTAGAACAATTGGACCCATTATTACCAAACAGTAACAATAATAAGAAGAAGAATTTTATTTTTTCTTGAATTTTGGGTGACAGAATAGAATATGAATTTTCTTTTGATATATTGGAAATGAAGTGGTTGTTGGTGAGTTGTACACGTAAAAGAATGTGAACCTGGTAAATTTAAAGAGGCTATGGTTTTGGAATGTAGCAGCAGATGTTTTTGATTACTATTTTGTTTTATTTATTTTTTCCTTTCATGCGTGTAAGCTTATTATATTCTACTTGTTGCTTATTTGTATTCTCTAATAACTTTGGAAGATCTTAATTTTGCTTCTCCCACTTGATTTCTCAAGATATTTATTTTATTATTTTCTTACTTTAATCCACACAAAAACCTTATAAAATAGAGACTCACTTGTTCGTCCAAGCAATTTCTATTTTGATAATTTAGGTTATAATATACGATAAAAGTGAGTTGAAAGAATCGATAAAGTTGTTGTCATTCGACTACGATTCAAATCAGAAACAACATCTTGTAGAATGTAAGAAGATCACAGATAATAAACCTCTCGCAGATTTAACCATTTCCGGATCTCGCACAAGAAGAGCTTAAGGCATCGAAACGCTTTTTTAGGTTATAATACACGATGTCTAATAAACAATCAATCAATCAACTAACTCGGCGCGAATCCAGATATAGTTGGGCTTCAATGCGAGTATCGGACACCGACTAAAAAATAAAAGAAATAATCAATCGGTTACAACTCCAATTCACAACAAACCACCGGGCGATGTGACGGATGGCATCGCTTCTCCTCGATCGGAGTGCCTCAGTTCGAAATCTGCGATTTAAAAATCATGATAGGGAGCGCTTCCCTAGAAACGGGCTCTACTCAACATGAATCGGGATTAATCTAGTTCTAATGCGAATACCGAACTTTGAACTGAAAACCAAAAAATAATCAATCAATCAACTACAACTCCAATTAACAATAACATCAATTTTCTCTCTATTAGGTGCACTTTCATTTTAGTATGAAAAGCTTGAAACTTAAAACTAACTTGGTTTTCTTTAATAATTTAGGTAATGATAAAGATACAATGATCTATTTTTCGGAACTGTAAAATCAAGACATCAACAAAAGGCATATAATGCATTATTTATCTTTTTATTCTTTCATTCGGTTTCCAAGAAACCAGCTTATTGAATTTTGAGTTAATTACTTTCTTTTTTGTCTTTTTTGTGACGTGTCATTGTCCTTATACTGTTATTACAATTTAATACTCTATTAAGACAGGCAACAATTTTACCGTAGACGTTCCAATGACGCGGTGATTTAACGCCTCCCACCTATGCAATTTTTGTCTTTTTTACCTTCGGGGCTCAGGCGAGGTTTTGGATTGACTTTTGGAGCTGGAACATCTGGATATTGATAACTTCGAATTCTCATGTAGATATCGTATTTGAACAAAGTAATCTCATTTGGAGACTCAACCGAAAGGAGGTCACAGAGTGACTCTTCAACTTCGAATTCAGGCAAGTTGAGACTTACTAGACCCTTTATGTAGTGTTTATTTATTTAATTAATTAAGGGCTGTAATAGAGAATTGGGGGTCTCGTGAGGTGACGAGCACGTGTACGGGTACCGGTATATATGTATGAGTAATTAAAATATAAAGAAGTTATAATTGTGATGGAGATGATGTGTTTAGCCTTCGGGTCATGGAGGATGTGCATAAATCCACTAGGTTGATATTGTAGGGATTTGTTGGGTGTAAAACATACAAGTAAGACACAACGGAAGTTTAAAATTTTGAGTAAACTTACTTGCTCCAACAAACGTTTCTGGTATGATTATGCGATAATTCAAATTTGCAAAAACATAAAAGAAAAACTTACAGTTTATGCTTTTAATACAGTCTTTACTAAAAGGTGCGCACGCGATTGTCAATCCGGGTGCAAGCCTTGCTTCGGTATATTCCTTTGCCCAAGAAAGCTAGGAAATCTTGGCAGAGGTTTGAGAGAATTTATTTCCTGAACTCTAAGTTCAGAAAGTGAAAAATGAGTTCAACTGAAATTATGGGTTAAGTGCCAAATATATAGTGGAGGAAACCCTAAACCAAATCAGATTTGGATCAGGCTTCAAGACCTGACCCAAATCCAATCATGATGGGCGAACTGGGCCCACTGTTATGATGCTCCTTTATTTATTTTCTGCACGTTTTAGTTCTAATTAAATCCAAGATTTAATTTTAACTTTATTAATTAATTTTCATCAAATGAAAATTATCCCATAATTTATTATAAAATAAAATATCTTGATTCAAAATTCGATATTTTACATTCTCTCAATATACCCTTAGACCGAAAAGACAATCGACTTAGTGTGACTTTGGGCCTTCACACATCTAAGACTTGATCAAATCAAAGTTCACACGGAACTCCTAGACGGCGCCGGTGACGGATCCAATATGTGAAGTACGTTTACAAGACTCAAGTAAACAAACCTCTATGTGAGATGATAAATTCCTTTCATTCGCGACACACTCGATCAAGCTTAAGATTTGCCAAGTGTCTATCTAAATGGCTTCATCATTTTATCTCATCTATATTAATCGACAACTAGACCATATCCTAGATATGTCTCTTGCATTGGCCAATGACTTGGTCGACCTAACATCTTCCGGAAGGCGAGTGTTCTCGAAACTCCAATCGAGGAATGAATCTTATTCTTGCTCAACTACCACCTTCAATCTACTTCAGAATGCACCCAATACAAGCCGTCTCAACCTATAAGGCATTTGAGCTAGGACGGGATCAAAGTGCATTGCTCCATAAACAAGGTGATATTGACCTCAAGTCTGGGCGACTTATCTCCCACATGCTGATAATACTCTAGACATGTATAACAAATAGTTTATCAGCAGGGTATGTCAATACTCCTCTAAGAGTATCCATGTGTCCATCACTAGCAACTATTGCTAGCAGTAAGTGAGATATACTACATTCTCTAAGTGATGCAGACCACATGTCGACTTATAACATATCAATGATATCCCATTTTCAATGATCATTAGTCTAGGCTATTTTAAGAACTACACTCTATCATTAATATCTCACACTATTAATGACAATGTAAGTTCAAGGGATGCATATTAATGAATAATATAAATAATCAAATAATAATTCAATAATTGCAAATGTCAAGTATATATTAATCTTATTAATAATATGAATGTGTTCAAGTACATGTGCTCCTAAAATGATTGTTTGTAGGACATATATACTTTCAGATATGATTGTTGTTTATTTAGGCTATATTAGCCATGATTGATTGATTTTCATGATTATTTACTTGTATAGTATTCATCACTCCACCTCTCGTCTAAACTATGAAAGAAGAATTCATCTTGATAAATTGAATTGATATTGTGCATTTGCATGGTGTACGCATATCTATTACATTCATTCATGATGATATTGACACCTAATTGGTGAGATACGAGGAAAGGGGTCTGAAGAGGCCGAATTTGGATATAGTACTTGGACAAGAGTGATGATGATGATGATATTATACCCTACGGGCTGGTACCCGATGTGATTTTGGAGATCTGGTATTCCATGTGGGTATATGATCATCATGAGTCTCCTATGGGTCTCGTGAAACCTACTACAAGAGTGTATGTATACCGGGTGCATATGATCATTGCATAACATACATTTCACTTGCATTTCATGCCATTTATACTTGTGGATTTGATTTCATGTCATATGTGTCCTAAATGAAGTAAAGATGAGATCTTTTTTACTAGACTTGCTTAAAATGGTAGAAAGATAGAATCTTTATAGTTTTTTTTGACTTAAATGATTGAAAGATTGAACCTTTGAACAATACTTGTCTTAAGAGATGGAAAGATAAAATATTTATCAATATAACGTCTTAATCAGTGTAAAGGCCGAGTTTTTATGACTATTCTTGTCTTAATATCTGGAAATGTTGAATCTTTATGAACATATGTGTCTAAATTAATATAAAGATTGGAACTTTGTAACATAACATGCTTAAATTAGTGTAAAGGTGGACCTTTGTGACTATAATGGGAAAATATTGAACTTAATGACTTAGTTTGACCATAGCTTTTGTACTCGGGTGTTGGGATGCTTATAAACTATAATTATTAATGCTAACAAAGCAAGTAAGTGAGTATCAGAAGTATCAACCCTCGCCATCACTATAGTTTAGGGTCGATCAATAATATTTTTGGGTACACATGCTTCCCGTACTCACTCTACACTTGCTGCGCCTTTTGTGTGCATGTACCGATCCGAGCACGAATGGGGTTCGAGCTCGAGACCTATAGTGACCTATTAGGTCATTTTGCATGTTTCCCCGTAGATGACCCTTTTCCTAGCTTTATTTTTTTCACGCCCCAAATTTTTCCTAAGTCTTTACTTAGGGTGTGATGACACCTGGACAATTATTTTCCACCAGGAGCACCATTTAATTCTCTTTATTTAGAAATTTAAACTTATATTCAAATACGGAGCTATTAATAAAAATAACAATAAAGAAATTTGTTTATGACTTTATTGAAAATATAACGCGAGCTCATGCTCGTGCAAATATTGTTTCTACATAGACATACTGACAAATATTATTCTAAGTTGGAAGGGAGACCATTCCACACGGGCATTTCCCGAGACATTGGAACTGACATTCTGAACCTGACGAGTACCAAGCCCGAAACAATGGACTTGGTATGACAAGAGGTCATGGACGATCGCTAGCCTCGACGTGGAGCCTTTCCTCTATCACGCTTTTCAAACATGATAAATAAAGAGTCACCCTACCATCCAATGAGTGAGAACCTTACCCTGCAATTCAAAGTAACACCACAATATTCCAAGCGCAATCACATTATAACGTAATAAGCATATTGCAAAAACATATCAGGCTACAACATTTTTAAATATGCAACAACTCCTCATAGGAAATTCTCGGTTTAACTAACACTTCATTTTATCTCGTATTATACGTTAAGACATTCCCTGCATTTTCACATGTTTATTACATTTATATATTTGTGAACGCGTATTCACTTTTCATATTTATATATAGGTGAACATGTATTCATCTTTCATATTTGTTGCTGCAACCCGATCCATTATATTTACGTATTTGTGAACACGTATTCACTTTACGCTTTGTTGCGCGTGCAACCCGATCCATTATATTTACGTATTTGTGAACGTGTATTCACTTTACGTTTTGTTGCGCGCAACCCGATCCATTATATTTACGTATTTGTGAACGTATTCACTTTACGTTTTGTTGCGCTGCAACCCGATCCATTATATTTACGTATTTGTGAACGCGTATTCACTTTACGTTTTGTTGCGCGTGCAACCCGGTCAATTATATTTACGTATTTGTGAACGCGTATTCACTTTACGTTTTGTTGCGGCGTGCAACCCGGTCCATTATATTTACGTATTTGTGAACGCGTATTCACTTTACGTTTTGTTGCGGCGTGCAACCCGATCCATTATATTTACGTATTTGTGAACACGTATTCACTTTACGTTTTGTTGCGGCGTGCAACCCGATCCTTTATGTTTATATTTATATATTTATGTGAACACGTATTCACTTTTCATATTTTTCAGAAGATCGAATAAATAATATTCTCTTTCCCAACATTCTGTCATTCATACTTGTAACGATTATAACTTATTAACCATAACTCCAACTAAGGTGTTTCTCAAGCGGAAACTAAGGTAAGACGGGGATCTTTCACTGTACCAAATTTCATTTAAAACTACTTTGGGTAACTAACACAAATTTATCCTCAAAACAGCCCCATAAAATTTGTTTCGGCAGAATTTTTATTAAACAACACCCAATCTTAGAATAGTCATAACTCCTAATCTGTAAACCCGTTCAAGCCCCATAAATTCTCAAAACGACGAGAACAGAGAGCTACACGTCTCCGTGTGAACCATTCTTTCATATTCTGTACCATTTGGTACAGTTTTACACTTTTATTCGCTGCCCTTCCTGGATCTCGATAGATCCGAGGCAGAAACTTTAAACAGCGATAACTCTCAATCCGTAAGTCGGATAGACCCCCGTAAGGTCTCAAAATGTGCACAACAAATAGATCTAGAACTTTCATTTAGCAACAATTTTCATATTCCCCACAGATTAGTACAGTTTTACGTTTCAACGTCCTGCCCTTCTGGATTCCGACGAATCCGAGGCAGCAACTTCAAACTACAATAACTCTCAACTCGTAAGTCCGTTTTAATAAATCTTTATATATCTGTCCGTAACAGAGATATTTACAACCATGTAAATTTTCATATAATTCTAATAAGTAAAACTCAATAAAAACAGTCCGTAATTATGTCTTTCCGAATTTCGACCAAATCTAAGGCAGGAACTTTGAACTATGATAACTTTCAAACCGTACGTCTATTTTACCTCATTTTTTGTTCTATATGATCATATTAGAGAGGTGTACAATTCTTCCGAATTTCATCAAATTTTAACAATTATAACTCAGTGAGAACAGTTCGTAAAGTTCATGACGCAACTAGTTGTCTAAACAATCAAAAGTTCAATATTTCTTTTCAACACTCAATTCTTATTCCAACATGTATTGAACAAAAAATAAAGGATGTTACCAAGAATTTCTGAGTGAGAAAACTCACCTTGTAAGTGTGAAAAAGATTGTGGTTCGGTTGCTACAACCACCCTTGCTCCTTAGTGTTCCCTAATTTTTCTTGTTCTCCTTCCGCCCATGATATTTTCTTGATTTTTTTCCTTCTTGTTCACTTGTTTTTTTTCTGATTTTCTAACCTTTATGTTATGTACTTTGTTTGTGTGTAAATACAATGTATAAGTGAAGAGTTTTTTATAACCTATGGGAGGTGAAAAACCAAAAGATTGAAGGAAAATGAAAAGGGAGGGTAAGGGAAGGGTACGTGCATGCGGGGCATGCTGCAATTCATATATACTTTTTTTGTTTTTCTTTTGTTTTTCTTTTTGTTTTCTTATTTTCATTTCATCTATCTATTTATCCAACTTTAACACTAACTCTATCCCATGCAATTTATTCATTGTTTTCTTATATATATATATATATATATATATATATATATATTTATTAACTCAACCACAACTATATATTATTATTATTTTTTTCCGGATTTTACAGTCTCTCCTCCTTAAGCAACATTCGTCCTCGAATGTGAATAAGGTCGTAACAGAATCACATAGACACAATAATGTTTATTGTTATTGTAACAAATTTGGGGCTTCACATTCTCCCTTCCTAAGAAGCATTCGTCCTCGAATGAGTAAGGTTGTAACACACGTAAAGACACGCAAATGACACACATATGAAGTACTATGTAATGCATTTTTATTACCTTAGTCAAATAGAACGGATATTTGACTTTCATCGCCTCCGCTCCGGTGGCTTCCTGGAGTGGTTCCTCCATAGACCTTCACTAAGCAATATCTTTATTCCTAAGGCGCTTAACCTTCCTATCAAGTATTTCCACCTAACTTCTTCATATCAAGCTCCTCATTAAGAATTATCTCCGGGAAGGATGACGTGACTTGATCGTGCAAGTATTTTCGTAACATTGACACACGAAATACCGGATGCATCGCTTCCATTTCTTGTGGAAGTGCTAATTGTAAGCCACATTCCCACTCTTCGCAAGATCTCATATGGCCCACTAAACCTTGGGCTCAATTTCACTTTCTGACCCAAGCGCATCACTCCCTTCATTGGGGACACTTTTAAAAATACTTTCTCCCCCTTTTGGAATTCAAGATCTCTTTTCCGATGATCCGCATAGGACTTATGACGACTATGAGCTGTTTGATCCGCTCCGAATCATCTCAGACTTTATCATTTGTTTCTTGAATGACTTCAGTCCGAAACGATGCGTCACCCACCTCGAACCATCCAAGTGGAGACCTACATTTTCGTCCCATATAATGCTTCAAACGGACCATTTGTATGCTAGAGTGAAAACTATTGTTGTGGCGAACTCAATTAGACAAAGATGGTCCAACCAGCTTCCGAAAATCTAACACACAAGATCGCAACATGTCCTCGTGTTTGAATTGTTCGCCACCTTGCCCATCTGCTTCATGGGTGGAAAGTCGTGCTTAACATAACTTTTGTCGAGACCTGCTGAAACTTTGCCAAAAGTGCGGTGAATCGGGAACCCTATCTGAAATAATTTGTAAGGGAATCCGTGTAACCGCACAATCTCCTTCAAATAAATCTGTGTGTCTTGTGGTGCGCGTCACGTAGTCTTGACGTAAGAAATGGGCACTTTGTAAGCCGATCAACAATCACCCAAATAATCATACCCTTCTCGAGTTTTGGTACTGGGCCATTCTGAAATTCATATGAATCACCTCCCATTTCCACATGGGGACTCCAATGTCTGAAGTAATCCGCGGGTTTTAGATGTTCACTTTTCACCGGCCGACATATAAGACACCTCCCGACAAACTCCGCAACGTCTTTCTTCATCCCGTCCCCGAATTTGCCTTGAGGTCTGATACATTTTTGTTGACTGGATGAATGGAATATCTTGTGTTATGACCTCATCTAAGATCTTCCTCCTTAGATCCTTTACCTTAGGAACACATAACCTACCCTTATACCGGGCGGTTCCGTCATTATCTCCCAATATAAAGCTGAAGGTTTTCCTGTTGGATCCTCTCCAAATCCAACAAACCGTATCCTCAAACCGACTTTCTTTTATTTACGAGGCTAAGGCGATGCGAGGTATCATGTACCACCACCCTACCTTCACCGATCTCGATTAAGCTAACCCCGAGGTTTCCCAATCTTTGTACCTCGAACAATACCCATCTTTTGTATTGCCAAATGGGCTGCTCGTCATTGATCTCCCATCGAGCGTCACCACCACGTTAGCTTTCCTGGATGGTAAAGAATACTAAGGTCATAATCCTTAAGCAACTCTAACCATCTTCTTTGTCGGAGATTCAAATCCTTCTGCGTGGTTACTGCAAACTCTTATGATCTGTAAATATGTCCACATGCACACCATACAAATAATGTCTCCATATTCGTAAGGCAAACACCACCGCAGCTAATTCCAAGTCATGAGTTGGGTAATTCTTCTAATGTATCTTCAATTGTCTAGATGCATACGCAATAACCTTTCCAAACTGCATCAAGACACATCCTAACCCAACTCTAGAGGCATCGCAATAGACTGTGAACCCTTCTTGTCCCGATGGTAAGGTTAGGACTGGTGCAGTAGTCAACAATTCCTTTAGTTTCTGAAAACTTGTTTCACATGCTTCTGACCACTGGTACTTAACCGCTTTTTAAGTCAATCGGGTCAAGGGAGCAGCAAGACTAGAAAAGCCTTTTACGAATCTTCTATAATACCCAGCCAAACCCAAGAAACTTCTAACCTCTGTATGAGTGGGCGGTTTTTGCCAGTTCTTCACTTCTTCTATCTTCTGGGGGTCTACCATAATTCCATCCCTTGACAAAACATGGCCCAAAAAGGTTACCTTTTCCAACCAAAATTCACACTTTGAAAATTTAGCATATAGTTTCTCCTGTTTTAAGACTCGAAACACTACCCTCATATGCTCTTCATGTTCTTCAACACTCTTACTGTAAATTAGGATATCATCTATGAACACGATCACGAACAAATCTAGGAATGGTTTGAAGATTTGTTCATTAAATCCATAAAAGTCTTTGGGGCATCGTTAACCCAAAAGCATGACCAAGAACTCATAATGGCGTGTCGGTTCTAAAGGTTGTTTGGATATATCATCCGATTTATTTTCACCGATGATATCGAACGGAGATCAATCTTGGAAAAATAGCTAGCTCGCGAAGTTGGTCAAAAAAATCATCGATTCTTGGTAATGGGTATCGGTTCTTGATCGTGACCTTATTGAAATGCCGATAATCGATGCACATTCGAGCGATCCGCTTTTTTTTCACAAACAGATCGTGCACCAAGGAAAACACTTGACTTATAAAGCCTTTATTCAGAAGATCTTTCAATTGTTCTTTTAACTCCCTCAATTCAGCTGGGGCCATTCGATATGGAGGAATAGAAATGGGACTTGTACCCGGAATTAACTCTATAGCAAACTCCACTTCTCTACCCGGAGGAAGGTCTGGAAGATCTTCAGGAAACCTCGGAAAATTTGAACAATGGGGACATCATTCATCACTGGGGATTCTTTTTGGTATCCACTATATTAGCGGATATCATACTCCACTGCGACTTCTCAATAACTTTTGAGCCCCAAGGTAGGAAATAAAGCGACACGAGGATATTCCAATCCTACCCTTATAACCACTTCTAGTTCTGCGGGAAAAGTTAATCTCACTATCTTTCACGACAATCTAACATGGCATAACATGCCGACAACCAATCCATACCCAAAATGACGTCAAGTCTACCATATCAAGTAGTACTAGGTTCACCATTGTTCCCCGCCATTCACTTCTAATGGAAATTATTTACCACCCGAGAGGCCCAAATTGAGGCCCCATCGTGTCATAACCTCAAAAGGTTCACTTAAATAAGAAGGTTCTACGTGTAAATTCTTAGCAAAGCCCATTGACACATATGAAAATGTAGAGCCGGGATCGTATAATACAAATGCAGGAATACTCGAGACTAGCAAAATACCTGTGACCACCGCATTAGATGCTTCTACTTCATTCCTCTGGGGCAAAGCGTAGAGCCGATTAGAATTGTTGGGTTGTTGACCTCCCTGACTCTGGCGGGGTTGGTTTTCCTGATTTCCCCTGTAGGCAGCTGTGGTTGCTTCTGACCTCCCCTGAATATATTGAGTTTGGGTCCTCTTCTTGCAATCCCTGGCATAGTGGCCTGACTCTCCACAGTTATAACATGTCTTCGTTAAGAACCGACATTCTCCAGTGTGTTTTCTTTGACAAATCTTACAAATCGGTTTGTCGCCTCCTGAGTTAGGGTTGGTGGCCTTGTCCTTGCTACCTTGGTAATTAGACCAACTGTGCCCCTTAGGCTTGAAATAAGACTGGCCCACAGATTGGTTCGGTCCTGAAGATCCCTTACTAAACTCCTCGCTTCGATTTTGACTCGTTAAATGATCACGACGTCCAAATCTCTTCTGCGAATATTCTCTTTTGCTTTAGCGAAACCTTCTACCTCAAAGCCATATCGACAATCGAAGATAAGTTCGATCGTTGGATAACGCCACCATCTTCTTCGCTATGTTCGGGTTTAAACCTCTACAAATCGCTTGACTCTATCCATTTACGTAGGGACGACATGTGTGTTGTATGCCGATAACCTCACACCTGTATCATATTCTTGTACATCGCGTCACCTTGCTTCAATTATTCAAACTCCCGTCTGAGCGCATCCTTGCGCGTATTAGGCATAAATTTCTCAATGAATGCCGCTCTGAACCCTTCCCAAGTCATTGGTGGTGACATCGGGGGACAATTCTTCCTAAAATTCCTCCACCACACACCTGCATCATCCACTAGTCGTGCGCCTACCAAGTTGACGCCCTGCGTCTCCACAAATCCCAATGTGAACATTAAGTCTTCAACTTCATCGAGGAATACCATCGGGTCGGCCTTGGGGTCCTTCCCTGAGTACATTGGTTCTCTTCTCCTCATAAAATTTGCCCATAGCCTATCGTGCATCGCTGAGATTCTATACTCTCGGTCCGTGGTGCCGCACCTGGCCCCCGGGCCGTCTGGTTCAGTTCGGGCTACAGAGACACTAGGTGCGGGCGGAACCATGTGTGGAATCGCACTGCCATTAACTCTATGAGTCTATCTAGTTTTTGTCCCATTTGTTTCTTGGGCCATTTGACTCTCGTTCTCTCAACATTTTCTCCGACATTTTCTCCGCTCCTTCGCATACCACTACGTCAATCGAGGTATATGAGCTTCGTGATGAACCTCCTCTTGAGCCCCTGGATTTGTGAATTCACCATTTTACGTGAAGACAAATACACTCATATTTTAGAAGACGGAATGTCTACTCTAGCTCTTAAAATTTTCTTATAGTTCATAAGCATGCAACACCACAATATGCCAACAAGAAAAATAATTTAATAAAACATATCATTTTTTTCTTATATTCATAGCACTTCATTCATCATATTTTAAAACAACAATGTCATGACTACAATACATCACATCAGGTCAACTCGCCATCTGCAACCCGCTTATAGCCCTTTCAGATCGGACCCTACTATCACGCGTTCTAAAGGGCTTAACCGCATGATTCGTCTATTCTGCAGGTTGGCATTCAACTCCTTGTGAACCTTCCTTTTTGCTTCTCTTTCCATATAGTTCATTCTATGCCTTACTCCTCTTACCTGATGCAGAAATTGGTGCAATGAATTTTTTGTAATATCTTCTCTTAGCATCCTTGCCTTTCTGAATGCGGAATGAAACTTTTCTGGGACGGAATTGACTATTATCTGTAGTATGACTCCAATTGGAAAGTTGAAGAAGGTAGGGTCGTATGAACACCTTTTCCTTCTAGTCCTAAACAAATGTGTACATAGTACGATTGTGTCATCAATGTAATCATCAAAATCCCCTTCTGAGTCCATCTTACGACGCATGAACTCCCTCTGAGCTCTCATTTCCTTTGCCTGTTCCATGAGTACTTCCCTTTTTGTTGGAACTCGCCTTATAATCGCCATCTACACAAATCATATTAGTCAGTATAACGTTGTACAATCCCCTTTTCTAACTCGTGTGAAGGAGGTAGTACGAGAAATCAAGTCTTTGAAAAGACTCAAGGTAGGCACGAGAAGAGTACGAAAGAAGGGAAACTTTAGGATGTTATTCCGTTCACTTATTACTAAGGTGGCGCGCACACCGTCGCAATAAGTGACCGTTCAAACACCCAAACTCGAAGAAAACTTCCTAGAATCTCTTAACCTGGTTTAGCTTTGATACCAACTTGTCACGCCCCAAATTTTTCCTAAGTCTTTACTTAGGGCGTGATGGCACCTGGACAATTATTTTCCACCAGGAGCACCATTTAATTCTCTTTATTTAGAAATTTAAACTTATATTCAAATACAGAGCTATTAATAAAAATAACAATAAAGAAATTTGTTTATGACTTTATTGAAAATATAACGCGAGCTCATGCTCGTGCAAATATTGTTCCTACATAGACATACTGACAAATATTATTCTAAGTTGGAAGGGAGACCATTCCACACGGAAATTTCCCGAGACATTGGAACTGACATTCTGAACCTGACGAGTACCAAGCCCGAAACAATGGACTTGGTATGACAAGAGGCTGCGGGACGATCGCTAGCCTTGACGTGGAGCCTTTCCTCTATCACGTTTTCCTGAAACATGATAAATAAAGAGTCATCCCTACCATCTGGGGCTGAGTGAGAACCTTACCCTGCAATTCAAAGTAACACCACAATATTCCAAGCGCAATCACATTATAACGTAATAAGCATATTGCAAAAACATATCAGGCTACAACATTTTTAAATATGCAACAACTCCTCATAGGAAATTCTCAGTTTAACTAACACTTCATTTTATCTCGTATTATACGTTAAGACATTCCCCTGCATTTCCACATGTTTATTACATTTATATATTTATGAACGCGTATTCACTTTTCATATTTATATATAGGTGAACATGTATTCATCTTTCATATTTGTTGCGGCGTGCAACCCGATCCATTATATTTACGTATTTGTGAATGTGTATTCACTTTACGTTTTGTTGCGGCGTGCAACCCGATCCATTATATTTACGTATTTGTGGACGCGTATTCACTTTACGTTTTGTTGCGGCGTGCAACCCGATCCATTATATTTACGTATTTGTGAACGCGTATTCACTTTACGTTTTGTTGCGGCGTACAACCCGGTCCATTATATTTACGTATTTGTGAACGCGTATTCACTTTATGTTTTGTTGCGGCGTGCAACCCGGTCCATTATATTTACGTATTTGTGAACGCGTATTCACTTTACGTTTTGTTGCGCGCAACCCGTTCCATTATATTTACGTATTTGTGAACACGTATTCACTTTACGTTTTGTTGCGGCGTGCAACCCGATCCATTATGTTTATATTTATATATTTATGTGAACACGTATTCACTTTTCATATTTTTCAGAAGATCGAATAAATAATATTCTCTTTCCCAACATTCTGTCATTCATACTTGTAACGATTATAACTTTTTAACCATAACTCCAACTAAGGTGTTTCTCAAGCGGAAACTAAGGTAAGACGGGGATCTTTCACTGTACCAAATTTCATTTAAAACTACTTTGGGTAACTAACACAAATTTATCCTCAAAACAGCCCCATAAAATATGTTTCGGCAGAATTGTTATTAAACAGCACTCAATCTTAGAATAGTCATAACTCCTAATCTGTAAACCCGTTCAATCCCCATAAATTCTCAAAACGACGAGAACAGAGAGCTACACGTCTCCATGTGAACCATTCTTTCATATTCTGTACCATTTGGTACAGTTTTACACTTTTATTCGCTGCCCTTCCTGGATCTCGATAGATCCGAGGCATAAACTTTAAACAGAGATAACTCTCAATCCGTAAGTCGGATAGACCCCCGTAAGGTCTCAAAATGTGCAAAACAAAGAGATATAGAACTTTCATTTAGCAACAATTTTCATATTCCCCACAGATTAGTACAGTTTTACATTTCAACGTCCTGACCTTCTGGATTCCGACGAATCCGAGGCAGCAACTTCAAACTACAATAACTCTCAACTCGTAAGTCCGTTTTAATAAATATTTATATATATCTGTCCGTAACATAGATATTTATAACCATGTAAATTTTCATATAATTCTAATAAGTAAAACTCAATAAAAACAGTCCGTAATTATGTCTTTCCGAATTTCGACCAAATCTAAGGCAGGAACTTTGAACTATGATAACTTTCAAACCGTACGTCCATTTTACCTCATTTTTTGTTCTATATGATCATATTAGAGAGGTGTACAATTCTTCCGAATTTCATCAAATTCTAACAATTATAACTCAGTGAGAACAGTTCGTAAAGTTCATGACGCAACTAGTTGTCTAAACAATCAAAAGTTCAATATTTCTTTTCAACACTCAATTCGTATTCCAACATGTATTGAACTAAAAATAAAGGATGTTACCAAGAATTTCTGAGTGAGAAAACTCACCTTGTAAGTGTGAAAAAGATTGTGGTTCGGTTGCTACAACCACCCTTGCTCCTTAGTGTTCCCTAATTTTTCTTGTTCTCCTTCCTCTCTTGATATTTTCTTGATTTTTTTCCTTCTTGTTCACTTGTTTTTTTTCTGATTTTCTAACCTTTATGTTATGTACTTTGTTTGTGTGTAAATACAATGTATAAGTGAAGAGTTTTCTATTATCTATGGGAGGTGAAAAACCAAAAGATTGAAGGAAAATGAAAAGGGGGGGGGGGGAGGGGAGGGTACGTGCATGTTGGGCATGCTGCAATTCATATTTTTTGTTTTGTTTTTCTTTTGTTTTTATTTTTGTTTTCTTATTTTCATTTCATCTATCTATTTATCCAACTTTAACACTAACTCTATCCCATGCAATTTATTCATTGTTTTCTTATATATATATATATATATATATATATATATATATTTATTAACTCAACCACAACTATATATTATTTTTTTTTTTTCCGTATTTTACAATTTTAATATATTTAACTTATGGGAAGGGGTGGTATGATTCCCGAGACAATCGTATAAAAAGAACTGAGAGGGATTAACTCTTTTCTTTTTCAAAGTTAAGATTTCTTTACTTTTAGACTAAAAATCTCAAAAAATGAGAAAACTCAGTTAGGATTTCGAAAATGTCAAATTTTGGGATTTCTGCTCAAGTTAAGGCGGGGTTCTTTATATAGAATCCTAAAACCCTAGATTTTGGACTTACAATAGATGTGACACTAAAGGTTTTGGGGGAAATCCGTTTGAATATCAACGGATCCACCACAAACCTATAGAGATCGAGATTTCAAAAATGTAAGAGAGATGGGGGTGGGGTTACCTTCGCATGGTGGTACCTCCACGAAGAAGGGACAAGACTCTATAAGAACCTTGCCTAAAATGACTATAAAAGGCGACATAGTAGGAGAGTTTTCATTTTCTGACAACTCCTCACATATGAGAGATGAGGAATGGCGCGGCTAAAAGTTTCAAACCCTATGCCCAAAGGATAGGGCTTCCACCCTTTTACGTCTAGTCCAAATTGGGATGTACCTGGCCATATTAAAAGGGATTTGAAGGGCCAAGTCGGCGAATAAAGGGAAAAGGGTCTACACTAGGTCAAGACGGTCCCGTTTATGTATTTTTAGAGTTCGAGCATATTCGTGTGATGATTCGGTACTTGTCTACAAATTTTAGTTAAATTTCAATGAGTTTTGGATGATTTGGGTTGTTTGTCGTTTCTTTTTTGTTTCGACATTGTTTTGAGCATAAATAATAACATATTAGGCAAATTGACTTTGATTTGTATTTCTATTAAACCATTAGATCTGTATTGTAATTTTGAAACTATAGAAAATGAAATCGTCGTCTTTTGACATCGTATGAGGGAAATATGGCCCTTTTACTAAGAATTAATGTTGTTGATTTTCTGGTGTAAAAAACATAAAAAAATAAAAATAATCCTGGATAGTGTTTAAAATGGAATATCTCAAACATTTAGTATTGGGGGATATTTTGAGTTCTATAGCTCTATTTGAAGTAATTTTCACGACATTGTACTCATCTCAACAAGGGGGTAAGTATCTAACTTTTATCTTGGTGTTTGCCCATGATTATTTTTGTTGGTTATCGTTTTTATCCGAATTTGGTTGTAGAAGTTGAGTTTTGAGCCTGATGCGCGAAAAGATGCACACACTTTAACGCAAGTGCACGTTATCGTGACAAGTAATATAGTCTTGGTAAGACCGAATATCGTCCACAAGGATTAGTGTTCAAGTACCAATTATCTATCTTTTGGTATCTATTTGGTAACCGATATTTGATTTTGTTGTTTATAACTAATAATTATAAAGGCTAATTAACTATGTGTTTACTTCAGTAGTGATGGCAATATGGCTTCCAAGTCTCCTCAACTATCCGCTTATATTACTTATTAATGCAATGAATTATGGTTCTTCTTCTTTTGGAGCTAGCACGTTTACTAAATCGTTTTATACTCCCGTTAAGGCTATATAAACACTCAACCCCAGTATCACTCCTTTCTACCTTTCGGTGATAAGGATGACTCTATAGGAGGATTAAGACCAAAAACCTAGTTAATCGTCACGCGCCATGCGTAAAATTAGGTGTTTAAACCTCTCATTAACGCTACACAAGTAATTGAGGTATTTTCATCCCCAATCCAAAATATGTCTACCCAACTTACAACATATTCACAACCTCCTCCTTTCGAAGTTTGATTAGAAATCATATAAATAATGATAATTAGTGATCAATTAATTACCAAGCATTCAAAGCAATTATTGGGTAAATCTCAACAATAAGAAGAATAACCATAAACATGCATCAATTCATAATATAAGGTTCTAGTGATTTAACATGGAAAGTCCTATAAAGGAATTAGTTCCTAGCCATTGACATGACAAGAACTAATTCAATATCCAACATGAAAACTGAAAGTAAAGAAAGAAAGAAAGAAAAGAAAATTACTAAGTTAAGGTCTCCAATCTTCCACTCCAAGAAGTCTTGTGTTTGTGCAAGAAATGGAACCCTTAAAAACTGCCTAGGGTTCTCCTTTTATAGGCTCAAAACCGCCTCAAACTTTTCCTTCGTGCCCGACCTGCACTGTCATTAAACTCGATTTTCCGCGTCGGCGCCTTTCCGGAACTTCGCGATGTTTACGTGATTTAGCGCCGCTGACTGCACTCTGTTCAGAGAGCGCGCGCTGCAACTCGCGCTTCTAAATATTGGCGCGCCCCGCACTGGTTGGCGAGGCGCATGGCGCCGCAACTGTTCTGCCCGGCTCACCACTTTCTCGCATTTCAAGCTCTAGAACCTCCGTTTTTTCCCTCTTTTCGCTTCTTTTCCGCCATTGGGCCATTTTAACCAACTTGACTCAAAAGAAAGAAAATCTATACTAATACGACACGTATTTGTACAAAAATGAGAAAAGACTAACTAAAAATGACTCGAAAAGTGTATATAAAATACACCGATCAAATACCCCCAAACTTAACCTTTGCTCGCCCTCGAGCAAAGATAAAAAGAAAGAAATAAAGACTCAAGGAAAAGGAAAATAAACAGACTCAATGACATTGATCACAAGTTGTTGCATTGGTGTTACTTAGAAAAACATGAAGATTAGCAGAATAATATGCAGGAACATATAGCATGAAATTTTAGCACACTAAACACATTAAGCTAGATATTTCGCAAACTCATTTTTATCATGCTTAATGGAAGTCACATACTGAATCATACATGTTAATTTCAAAAATCCTATGGCATTTTTACTTGCTATTCTCCACTAATCATGGATATGCATAAAAGAGATCTTCAGGACTTTTAAGGGTTGTAATGTAGGCTTAGGCATGGGTAGGTAAAAATAGGCATTTAGGCTCATTTTTGTGTACCATAAACTCTTTAATTTTTTCAGTGTTTTCCTTTTCTTTTGATTCTTTTCTTCACTTCAAATCTATCTTTTCCCTCTTTTGTTTTGGGAGAGTGAAGTGTATCATAATAACAAGCACCCCCAAACTTAGGCTTTTGCCTATTTCTTATTACTTTTTTATTGGGGTGCATCACTTTTGTTCACTCTTTTTGTCTCTTTTTTAACACAATTTATTTCAACTATTTCGCATTTCTACTTATGGCACAATTGTGGGAATATAAGGTGTCAAAGAAAAAGTTCAATTTTTAGGCTCAATGGGGCTGACTAGGGATACTTTTAATGTCAGGGATAGAAAAGAGTGGTAAGAATTGGCTAACAAAGAAACGCTGATTCATCTCCCTAAACATGCATATCCTAACTATTTCGCCTCAAATAGGAAGCAATCATAACACATAGGTTTTCATCATTTAGCATGCACAATTTAAGCAAGAAACTCCAAATAGACAGATTTTGTGAGTTTTTGGCATATCTAACCTAAGTGTTTAGATAGTTGCTTCTAATTCCATTACATTATTTCACCTTACTTCACTAGGTGTTTCTAGTAACTACATCATACATGATCTTTTGACAGACAATTATGACTCAAAAGAAAAAAAAATTGTGACTCAAAAATACACAAAAACAACAAAAAGATTTAAACATACTATAACAATAAGACACAAATAAGACAAGACACAAATAAAACACCCCCCCAAACTTAAATCACACATTGTCCCCAATGTGTGTAGACTCAAAGACAATAAAAGAAAACAAGACACTTACAAACTTGGTTTAAAATGGTGGCGGTGGCGGTGGATAGTACTTTGAATTCCGTGAGGGGAGGAGAGCTCTGGATTTTTGATTTGGCGACAGGGCCTTCGGATTAGGGCGTCTTTCAAAATTCAGGTTTTTCCGTTGTGGCGTCGCGACTCTGCAATTTGGCGCCGCGGCGCCCAATTTCCTGCGTTCTTCTGATTTTTCTGCGCCGCGGCGCTCTGGCGATTTTCTAGAAATCTTTGGCTTCTCTTCAGTGTTCGCCTTCCAAGTTCTTGGCTTACACCTGTCAACACAACACAGACACTACCTCCGTGAGACTGTTCTAAATAAAGACTAATTGCATTAAAATAAATAAACTGAAATATCTTGGGTTGCCTCCCAAGTAGCGCTGTCTTTAACGTCTTTTAGCCGGACGCAAGTTCCTTATTATTCTAGGGTGTGAGAGGTTACTAAGTTCATGTATTCCATTTCATTGATCAGATAGGGTTTTAACTTCTGTCCGTTTACCTTGAAGGGAGCTCCCTCTCTCCCTTTTATTTCAATTGCACCATATGGGAATACTCTTACCACCGTATGGTCTGTCCCAACGTGATTTTAACTTGCTCGAAATAATTTCAACCTTGAGTTGAATAAAAGCACTTGTTGTCCTTCTTGGAAGTCTTTCGGTATCAACCTCTTGTCGTGCCATACTTTCGTTCGTTCCTTGTAGATCTTTGCATTCTCATAGGCATTGTGCCTGAATTCATCCAACTCGCTCAGCTGTAGTAGCCTCCTCTCTCCTGTTGCCTTGGCGTCCATGTTTAACTTTTTCATTGCCCAATATGCTCTGTGTTCCAACTCTACTGGCAAATGACATGCTTTACCAAAAACTAATTTATAAGGTGACATACCAATTAGTGTTTTGAATGTTGTCCGGTATGCCCACAATGCGTCATCCAGTTTGATGGACCAGTCCTTCCTTGAGCCGTTCACCGTCTTTTCTAATATGCTCTTCACTTCCCTATTTGATACTTCTGCTTGCCCATTCGCTTGAGGGTGGTAGGCAACAGGGCGATGGTAGACTCATATCGGAAAAATGAATTCACCGCTTGTTGCAAAATGACTTCCTTCACATCGATGATGGCTCTCGGAGTGCCGAACCTTGTGAAAATATTCTTTTGAAGGAATTTTTGAACAGTCTTACTGTCGTTTTCTTTTGTGGCTACTGCTTCTACCCATTTGGACACATATTCCACTGCCAGAAGGATATACTGATTTCCAAAGGATGGCGGGAATGGTCCCATGAAATCGATCCCCCACACATCAAATAGTTCCACTTCCAATATCCCTTGCGAAGGCATTTCATTTCATCTTGAAATGTTCCCTGTTCTCTGACAACTATCACATCTCTTCGCAAAGGTATGGGCATCCTTAAAAAGTGTTGGCCAATAGAATCCGCTTTGCAGTACCTTTGCCGCTGTTCTTGATGCCCCAAAGTGTCCACCACATGATAGGGTGTGGCAATGAGTGAGAACCTGGTGCATCTCCTCCTCTGGTATACATCGCCTGATGACTTGATCGACACAATGTTTGTATAACATAGGCTCCTCCCAATAGTAGTGCTTTACTTCGGTGTAAAACCTCTTCACTTGCTGTCTTGTCAATTCTGGGGGTACTACCTTAGCTGCAAGAAAATTAACAAAATCAGCGTACCAAGGTAAATTAAGATTCGTACTTACTTGAAACAGTTGTTCGTCTGGAAAATGATCATTTATTTGCACATCTTTGGTGTTCTGGCTCTCTGTGTTCTCCAGTCTTGACAAGTGGTCTGCAACTGAATTCTCTGTCCCTTTCTTATCGCGAATTTCTACGTCGGATTCTTGTAGTAGCAAGACCCATCGAATGAGGCGAGGTTTTGTATCCTTCTTTGTCATCAAGTACTTTATGGCAGAATGGTCAGTGTATACTATCACCTTATTTCCAATCAAGTATGGCCTGAATTTCTCAAATGCATATACTATTGCTAGTAGTTCCTTTTCGGTAGTCGCGTAATTTAACTGTGCGTCATTTAGAGTTTTACTAGCATAGTAAATGGATCTAAATACCTTGTCGATTCTCTGTCCAAGCACTGCTCCCACTGCATAATCGCTCGCATCGCACATCAGTTCAAATGGGAGATCTCAATTTGGTGCAATGACTATGAGTGCTGAAATAAGCTTCTCCTTGAGCGTCTGAAAAGCGGATAGGCATTTCTTATTGAAGTCGAAGGCAACCCCCGTCATTAGCAATGTGGAAAGAGGTTTTGAAACCTTTGAAAAATCCTTGATGAATCTTCTATAGAAACCTGCATGCCCAAGGAAACTTCTGACCCCTTTTGTTGATACTGAAGGTGGGAGATTTTCGATTACTGAAATCTTTGCTTTGTCTACCTCAATTCCTTGGTTTGATATTTTGTGTCCCAGAACAATCCCTTCTGTTACCATGAAATGACACTTCTCCCAGTTTAGCACAAGGTTAGATTCTTCACACCGGTTTAACACTGCTTCTAAGTGCCTCAAACATTCATCGAATGATGCTCCAAAGACCGAAATATCATCCATAAAGATCTCTATGGTCCTCTCTACCATGTCTGAGAAAATTGCCACCATACACCTCTGAAAGGTTGCAGGTGCATTATAAAGTCCAAATGGCATCCTTCTGAATGCAAATGTTGTCTTTTTCTGATCTTCTGGCGCTATTGCAATCTGGTGATACCCCGAGTACCCATCCAAAAAGCAGTAGTAGTTGTGCCCTGCAAGTCTATCCAACATTTGATCTAGAAATGGCAACGGGAAGTGGTCTTTTCTGGTTGCCTTGTTCAACTTGCGATAGTCAATGCAGATTCTCCATCCAAGAATCGTTCTAGAAGGAATGAGTTCGTTCTTTCGTTGGTCACCACCGTTATTCCACCCTTTTGGGCACCACTTGTACATCGACTCACCCACGTGTCGCCGATATGGTAAATTACTCCCGTGACGAGCCATTTCGGGATTTCCTTTCGACTACCTCTTTCGTGTTTGGGTTTAGTCGCCTGGGCCTCGATGGATGGTCCGCTCTCTCCTCTAGACGGATCTTATGCATTACCGTTGACGGACTTATCCCTTTTATGTCTGCTAACGTCCATCCAATGGCACACTTGTGATCCCTCAGTACTCTTAGCAGTTTATCAATATCTTCGGTGGAAAGGTGGCGTGAAATGATCACTGGTAAGGTTTTCTCTTCACCTAGGTATTGGTATTGTAAATGATTGGGTAGGATTTTTAACTCTAACTCTGGAGCCTTCTCTGTGGATGGTAACGATCTTTACGCATCCGCCAAGCTCTTCATACTTCCTCTTATCTCATTTCTCATAAACATTCATCCAATTTGCATACTCCATCAGACCTGGATCGTTTCTACTATCATCGTCCCATTTGGTCGATTTCTTCGCCGATCATCATGTCAGAACTCCTTGGTCGACATCGCATCTTCGATAAGATCAATGGTCGAGCGATTATCATTGGCATCCGGAAATGTTGCTGCTCAAAAACATTGAAAATCACCTCTTCTTCATCTACCAAGCTTCAACTCTCCTTTGTGAACATCAATGAGCCCGTCACGTGGCTAAGAAGCGGTGCGCGAAGTATGATGGGGATTCCATCGTTATCTTTTATGTCTAAGATAACGGTCGGGAAATATGAACTTGTCCACCTTCACTAATACATCTTGATGACTCTCTAAGATGAACTATGGGCGTCACTAATCGCAAAGTGATGCTTGTAGCTTTGACTCCCATTCCCGTTTGCGTAAAAACTAGATAAGGCATCAGATTTATGCCTGCCCCCAAGTCGCACAATGATTTCTGACATTCAAACTTTCCAATGGTGCATGAGATGGTGAAGCTCCCTGGATCTTGTAACTTCTGAGGTAGTTTTCTCTGTAGGATGGCACTACATTCCTCAGTCAACACCACTGTTTCGTAGTCCTCTATCCTCCTCTTTTTGCTAAGAACGTCATTCATGAACTTTACGTAGCTCGGCATCTGCTCTAATGCTTCAGCAAACGGGATATTGAGTTGCAATTGTTTGAGAATTTCCACAAATCTAGAGAATTGCTTGTCAAGAGCACATGTTTTTAACCTCTAGGGATATGGTACCTTCACCGCGCTCACATGCCTTTCATCGACTTTTCGACCACGGCTCGGGCGCGCGGCCTATTCCTTGTCGCCGCGGTGCTCCAACTCCTGCCCTGTCTCAGATCTTGGCCGCGACCGCCATCGGCGCCACAAGATCGCCGCGAACTTTCTATCTCCCCTGATTCGGCATTCTTCAGGTCAATCGCCTGACATTGTGCTTTCATATTGCCTTCCCCAGGTGCAGATTGCTTTTCTTGCGTCTCGTTGTTCAACATGATCGCGAGTTCTCCTATTTGCGTTTCCAACTTCTTCATGGCCATTCTCGTTTCGTCCATGAACTGATTTTGATACCTAGTGAAACTGAGTATGGCTTCTCGTAACTCCTCCCTCTCTTCCTCTATGGTTGGAGTTCTATCATATTGACAGTAGAAATCCATGTCTTCAGGATCCCTGATATGAATCAAAACCAACAACGGATCACAGCACACTTGTTTTCACAAAAAAAAAAAAAAAAAAAAAAAAAATTTAAAGAAAATAATAAAACAAAAAAAATAAAAACCAAATTAGAAATTAAAAATAGATAAAATTGATATTGAACTATGCCTAATCCCCGACAACGGCGCCAAAAACTTGATGCGCAAAAAGATGCACACACTTTAACGCAAGTGCACGTTATCGTGACAAGTAATATAGTCTTGGTAAGACCGAATATCGTCCACAAGGATTAGTGTTCAAGTACCAATTATCTATATTTTGGTATCTATTTGGTAACCGATATTTGATTTTGTTGTTTATAACTAATAATTATAAAGGCTAATTAACTATGTGTTTACTTCAGTAGTGATGGAAATAGGGCTTCCAAGTCTCCTCAACTATCCGCTTATATTACTTATTAATGCAATGAATTATGGTTCTTCTTCTTTTGGAGCTAGCAGATTTACTAAACCGTTTTATACTCCCGTTAAGGCTATATAAACACTCAACCCCAATATCGCTCCTTTCTACCTTTCGGTGATAAGGAGGACTCTATAGGAGGATTAAGACCAAAAACCTAGTTAATCGTCACGCGCCATGCGTAAAATTAGGTGTTTAAACCTCTCATTAACGCTATACAAGTAATTGAGGTATTTTCATCCCCAATCCAAAATATGTCTACCCAACTTACAACATATTCACAACCTCCTCCTTTCGAAGTTTGATTAGAAATCATATAAATAATGATAATTAGTGATCAATTAATTACCAAGCATTCAAAGCAATTATTGGGTAAATCTCAACAATAAGAAGAATAACCATAAACATGCATCAATTCATAATATAAGGTTCTAGTGATTTAACATGGAAAGTCCTATAAAGGAATTAGTTCCTAGCCATTGACATGACAAGAACTAATTCAATATCCAACATGAAAACTGAAAGTAAAGAAAGAAAGAAAAGAAAATTACTAAGTTAAGGTCTCCAATCTTCCACTCCAAGAAGTCTTGTGTTTGTGCAAGAAAGGGAACCCTTAAAAACTGCCTAGGGTTTTCCTTTTATAGGCTCAAAACCGCCTCAAACTTTTCCCTTCAGGCCCGCCTGTCGTCATTAAACTCGATTTTCCGCGCGTGCCGCGGCTTGCTATCGGCGCAAGACGGAACTTCGCGATGTTTACGTGATTTGGCCGCGCCTACACTCTTGTCTCAGAGCGGCCGGGCGCCGCAACTTCGCGCTTACGATATCGCCGCGCCCCGCACTGTTGGTCGAGGCGTCGCGCCGCAATCTGCAGCCGCCTCGCCACTTTCTCGTATTTCAAGCTCTGGAACTTCCGTTTTTGCCCTATTTTCGCTTCTTTTCCGCCATTGGGCCATTTTAACCAACTTGACTCAAAAGAAAGAAAATCTATCCTAATACGACACATATTTGTACAAAAAGGGACAAAAGACTAACTAAAAATGACTCGAAAAGTGTATATAAAATACACCGATCAGAGCCCTAAAAATAAGAGAGTGAAAAAACTCGATTTAGACATCGGTTTATCGATGGAATTGGGTAATTTTCTGGATCTAGACTATATAAGTTATGGGTAAACTAATTTTTAAATAAAATTTCAATTTTGCCCTTAGGGGCTCAGGGTTCCTTTTTGGGGTCATTTTTGGATTTGGAACTAAAGTATAGCAAAATGGGTATTACTAGACTCATTTTAACCACGTAAAGTATTATTTTGACTATATTATTACTAATTTTGCGATAAAATTACAATTTTGACCCTCAGTTTGGATGACTTTTTGGTCACGAATTATTATCATAGCAATATGGGTGCCTACGGTCTCGTATACTTACATACATTACGTATTTGAAAAGTTTCAGATCATTCGGAGGCTTTGAAGAATGGCAAGGTCATTGGTGACCGCTTGAGCTTCGGGTTTCAAATCAGGCAAATTGAGACTTTTTTACGTTAACTAAAGTGTCATGGTTGATTTAATGAACTAATTAAGAGGGTGTAATTGGGACATTAAGGAGGTCTCGATACTTGTACGGTGACGAGCACTTGTATCGGGTACCGGTGTCATGTGATGGGTACTTGTGTAATTTCAATTGTATAGTCGGATATGCATGTTATGCTTCAGGCACTGATAGCATAGATTGTTATTGTGAGTAATGATTGGGTTTGAGACCCTTTAATTGTTCATTCTATGTTTATTACATGTCTTCTCTATGGTTAAATATTTTCATCACTCTTAAATACTCATTTACAACTGGCAAAAAAGCTAAAGATCGAATCTTTATTGTTTAGTTTGGTTAAAGGTCGAGTATTTATGGTCTACTTTGATTTTAGATTGAATCTTTATTGCATATTTTGAATTTTTGTTGTTGTGCATATCATATTCATGCTTTCATATGGTATCTCACGCAAATTACACTTGAGAATATAAGTCCGAGGGAAAATGGTACCGAACAGAGTGATGCGATTCATATGAGCCCGATTGGCTAGAGACATGTAATGTGAGCCTAAATTAGTTGAGTGATATGATTTGAAAGCCTAATAGAGACTAGGAACCCGAAGGAAAATAATTTTGCGTGGTATATGGACCTCGCAAGTCCCCATGGGTCACGATCCATTAATGTTTGAACGTGTGTATACAGGTTATGGAAAGGCCTTGCATTGCATATCATATCATCTTATTTATATCTAACTTAGGTGTCTTGCCTAAATTGTTGATTGAATCATTTTTACTTGGTTATTTTGCTACTTAAACGGACTCTAGGACTTAAAAGCTTTTTACTTAAGGCTTAAAACTTATGTTTATTATTATATCGTTGTCACACTCCAAAACAGAGAGCGCGATCGGCACCCGGGCCTTACTTTCTGTGCACTAGTTGATACACCCCGTAATTCCAGGTCATGTATTGGAGAACGTATGAAAGGAAATAAGATTTGAAATTGGAAAGATAAGTTGACAGAATGTTTTTGGACAGATTTTTAGTCAATTTTGGAGTGGTATATCTCCTGGTATATTAAGAGTTTTTAGGTGTTTCAAAAGCCTAGTATGGAGTTTGTTGAGTCTAGTTTCCAACGCAACAAACCGCTCGTCGATAGGACATCAGAGTAGAAAGTTATGGACGTTAGAAGTTCAGTTGACGGAGGAGTAAGAAAGCCTTAGTCAGGCGCCACGGCGCCACGACGCCGGTTGCAGGGCCGTAGCTCCGAAAGCCCTGAATTGTTCTGAAGTTGCAGCGCTGCGGTGCCGGCTGCAGGGCCTCGGCGCCGAGGCGGGATTTTTTGCGTAAAAAGGATAAAATCAGAAGATATTTTTGTAGAGGGCCTATGGGAGGGCGACAAGTGTCCCTCCCAACTTGTAAAACAAGCTAGACCTTATATTATGGCCAAAGTCTTGCAAGACTTGACCATTTGCAAGATTTCATTCTAAGAAATTTCTCCTCTCTTCTCTCTCAAAAAAATTGATAAACCCTAAGTGTGATGAGATTTTTGGAAAGGCGACATGAAGGAAATATGTTGGCAAGCTTGTAGCGGGTTCGTAGAGGTGATTTTAATGTGAAGAAGAATTACGGAAAGAGGGATAAAGTAGGCGAGATTGTTGGACTGTTTTGGGCTTATCAAGGTAACAATTTTGTCTTCTTAGTGATTAAAGTTTTCATATTGTTGTAGTGATGTATATAAACAAGCATAAGATATGCGTAATGGAGATTGATAAGTGTTATGGATATTGGAACCACAAATCCGAAACTAGCATGTTTAGCCTTGAGATTGTAAATCAATTTGGTTATTAGTTTTAGTCGTCGCATGTGGTCTAAATAAGGGATTATAGTTGTTGAGATTGGTTGCGACTATATAACATGTGAGAACGACAATATGGATTAAAAAGGGATTGGAAAAGATTGTATGTGGTTGTACATTGTAGTCGAAAAAGACATTTAATATTGTACTGTTTTATATGAATTGTAGGGCAGAATTTTATACATCCTGTTAAGGCGTGTAATCTCCTTTGGTTAGCTGAATTGTCGAGCCTTAAATGTGGCGTTGGGTTATTGATTCGGGCCTTGAAAAAGGTGGAAAAGTACGTAGAAACGAAGGAAGTGCTGTCCAATTTTCCGTAGAATACATGACTTTACACTTAGAATTTTCTACGTTGAAGCTAGAAGCTAATAGACGTATTATGGTCATTATAGGTTGACATACTACGTACGTCATATTGGACTTAGCAAGTGGATTGAACCGAAGAGGTATGTGGAAACTTTTCTTGTCTCTTGAGCATGAGTAGTTATAAATGCATAGTACGGTAGACGTACGTGATTTAAATGAAGTCAGTTCATTTGATATTCTTGACTTGTTTTAAGAATTTCTAAGTTGATTGAGTTAGAGAATTAAATCACTTGTTTGTAAAGAAAGGTTAAAAGAATGGTTTATTCTAATAAGGTAAACAAAGATTTCTTGACTTGAAAAAGTATAGAGTACTTGATTTGGAAAATATTGATTCTTGAACTATTCTAAAGATAAGAGACTTGATTTCAAAGTTAAGAAACTTGATTTCTAAAAGTTAAGAGACTTGAAGTATTTTGAAAGTTATGTTACTTGATTTGAAAGTATGTGATACTTGATTTTGAATGTATAAGTCTCTTGGTATAAAAAGAATGAGTTTGTCTAAGACATAAAGAGTTATAACCACTTTATGGGAAGTTAGTTATAACGACTTTATGAAAGGTTAAAGATGTCTTAGTTTCTAAAGCATAAAGTTAGTATAATGGCTTTATGGGAAGTTGGTTATAACAACTTTATGGAAAGTTAAAAGAAATGGTTTACTCTAGTGATGTAAACAAAGATAAATGACTTGAAATGAAGAAAGGCAAATTGATTTAAAGGCATCAATTGTTTAAAGTTTTAAGGTAAAAAGTCACTTAATTTAGAAGCCTAAAAATGTATTTCTAAAAGTGTAGTGACTTGTTTGAAATGTAGACACGCCTTGATACTACGGGTGTTAGTATCTTGGAGTTTTATATGAAAAAAAGTCTTTTGAAAAGAGTGGAAATACGTAGTACTTTGGGTTAAATTCCCGGATTGTTATGTGATATGAAAGTGCCTTGAGTTAATAAAAATGAAATTCATTTTTGTATGATAATGAAAGTCTAAAGATTTTATGAACTTGCCTATGCTTGCTTGTGATAGCCTTGAGTGCAAGTATTATATTTTGACGCTGCCGTGACTCTCAGTTGGAGGGCCGGCTGTGTTGTTGTGAATTTACTTGGACGTACCGACAGTGACGGAGGATTCCACGGGTACACTTCCATTGTGATTGACCCATGACCATGCTTACACGATGAGGGATTCCGGGGCATGCGACCATGTTATTTGCTATTACTCCATGGACTAGCTCCCCATGAAGACATGTACCCGAGATAAGGGATTCCACGGGAATGTGATATACGATTATTACCCCATGGCCATGCTTACACGATGAGGGATTCCGGGGCATACGACCATGTTATATGCTATTACTCCATGGACTAGCTCCCCATGAAGACATGTACCCGAGATGAGGGATTCCACGGGCATGTGATATACGATTATTACCCCATGGATTAACTCTCCATGAAGTCATGTACCCGAGATGAGGGATTCCACGGGCATGAGAGATATATATATTGCATATGTGCACGCCGACAGTGATGGAGGATGCCACGGGCGCGGTACATGGATATATCTTACACTTACGGCTGTCGGCAGTGATGGAGGATTCCACGGGCACGCTTTGATGTGTTGCGGGCTTGAGACCCTTACTGGACTGTGTGATTGTTTTGAGGGCTTGTGTCCCTATCCATGGTGTGACTATTGTTCATGTGTTGAAATAGTATTTTAAAAGGTAAAAACTGACTTTCATTTCGGCAAGGCACGATTGTACTGTTAATTTGGTTATCATACATGTCTCCAGCTTTATTTTAGACTATTATGATTTAAATTATAGTACTTTCAGGTTTACATACTTGGTACATATTTTGTACTGACCTCCTTCGGGGGGCTGCGTTCATGCCGCAGGTTGAGGTACATAGCTTGTTGATCCGCACTTTTAGGATCACTGTTCAGTTCTTGGAAAGCTTAATTTCTCCGGAGACTTTGTATTTTGGTACGGTTTCCTGAGGTTGTAGATTTATGTACATTCAGGGGTATGGCGGGGCCCTGTCCCGTCACAGTTGTTATGTCAAAACTCTTAGAGGTCTGTAGTCATATCTTGTGGGTAGATTTGTAAAAAAAAAAGGGTAAATGTTGTTACACCCCGTAACTCCAGGACATGTATACGAGAATAGACATGAGAGCACAAGACTTATAAAATTGAACGAAAGAAAGAATTATTTTCCAAAGGGAAAAGTTTTTCGAGCCTCGGGAAGAAAGATTGTTCGTTAGTGAGAATTGAGTTCCCGAATGTGATATTTGAGACTTGTAGGATTTATCGAGATTATGGAAGTTTATTTACAGAGTTGGATACGTGGGGCCCACCCGAGAAATTTTACGTTTTTGTGGGGCCCACAAGGTTTCCGATATTTTGACCAATTATGAAAATTTCGGGAAATGAAATGTTATGGACCAATGGGAGTGCGACACGTGTCACCCTCCACATAGTCATCTTGGACGAAATTGGTCAGTAAAAATAGCCATGTTGGCTTGATAAAATGGACCAAGTCAAAGGGTCAAGTGGGAGCTTGACATAATGGACCAATCTTAGCCATCTAAATGTTTTAATCTAGACCATTGGTTGTATTATATATCCATACTAGTAGTGCAAGACTTGATCTTTCCAAAACTTAGAAAAATATCAAGACTTGTGTCTTGCTCTTTGAAGCTCTCGGCTATGAGGCATTTTCCAAAAGAAAAATTTTCAGTTGTTGTCCATAATTCACAAGACTTTAACCCAAGGTTCCTAGGGGTATTGTAAGGATATCTCAATAGAAAGATCTCAGAAAAACGACGTTTTTACGTTAGTCGCAAGGCGAAACCCTAAGGTGTTCTTCAACTTTGAAGATAGAACTTGAAGATGAGTTCTTCATGAGCTTCTAAGGAGTGTTTGGAGCGGAATGGAACACAAGAAGAGGAGCTAAAAGTTGCTAAGGATCGACTTTTACGCTTGAACATTATTAGGGCTTATTGAGGTAAAATCTTCATCCTCTTAATGTAATTGAAGATTACATGTTATAGTAGTTAAGAAATGAGCATGTGGTATATAGAATGAATTTTGGAAAGATTTGGATCATGTTGACATGTTAAAATCCGAAAATGGACAAGTTAGCCATTAATGATGTAATTAATTTGGACGGTAGTTATAATCGTCGCATGTTAAGGAAGAAAGGATTTATAGTTGATGTAATTGTTATTATGTATATAGCATGTTGGAATAACAACTTGGATTGAAAAAGGAAATTGATAATTGTTGTGACATTGTAGCCGAATATGGCTTGGAATTAGTGGACAGTTTTATATTGATTGTGGGGCAGAATTTTACACGTCCTATTAGGCGTGTAATCCCCTTTGTATTTGATGAATTGTTGGGCCTTAAATGTGGCATTTGGTTATTGATTTTCGAGCCTTGAAAAAGGTGGAAAAGTACGTAGAAACAAAGAAAGTGTTGTCCGATTTGCTGTAGAATTTGGTGACTTTACACTTAGAATATTCTACGTTTGAAGCTAGAGGTTAATGGACGTATTATGGCCATTATAGGTTGAAGTACTACGTATAGCGTATTCTACTTAAAGGATGGAATAGCTATCAAGGTTAAAGTACTTTGGAGCATTTTGCTACTTGTCGATAATCGTCGCGAGGTATGTGAACCTCTTCCTTATTTTGACATGATTCTATGTATGGAATATACATGTGGTGCTATTCATGATCCCTTCTACTCTTAGAAGTTAAGAGGTATGTATGTTGATTACTCTATGTAAAGGTTACGTCTAAATTATTCTAAGTTCTTACCAAGTCTTATGGGGATGTTGGTAAGAGTCGTTAGGAAGTATTTGGAGTCAAGTAGACTTTGCTAAGTTACTGCATGAATGAGAATAAGTATCGAACAAGCCATTGCAGCGTTAATAAAAGAAAATGTATCGGCAATCAATTAAATTAAAATGAGTAGAATTCTCTGCATAGAAGCTAAGATAAGACAAAATTGTATTACAATTTCTAGATCATGGCTGCTTGAATAAGATCGTTATAAACAAGTATAACTTATTCAAAACGCACAAAAGTATATGTTACTTAATTTGAAAGAGTTTACGTTATGAAGTTTTAAGACTATGAACCTTAAATTCTTAAAAGGTTAAGAGACTTTATTTTTTCAAGTTATGGGACTTGATTCTTAAAGGAAGGAATGACTTGATTTAAAAATATAGAATACTTGATTTGGGAAACGCATATGTAACTTGATTTCTTAAAGATAAGGGACTTGATATTCTAAGTTAAAGAGACTTGATATTCTAAGTTAAGAAACTTGGTTTCTAAAAGTTAAGAGACTTGAAGTATTTTTAAAGCTATGTAACTTGATTTGAAAGTATAAATCACTTGGTTATAAAAGGAATGAATTTGTCTAAGACATAAAGAGTTATAACGGCTTTATGGGAAGTTGGTTATAACAACTTTTTGGAAGGTTAAAAGAATGGGTTTTCTCTAGTAATGTAAACAAAGAGATGACTTGAAATAAAGAAGGGCAATTTGATTTAAAGGCATCAATTGCTTAAATATTTTTAAAGTGAAAGTCACTTGGTTTAGAAGCCTAAAAATGTATTTCTAAAAGTAAAGTGACTTGTTTTGAAGTGTAGACAAGCCTTGATACTACGGGTGTTAGTATCTTGGGGGTTATACGAAAAAGATACAACTTTGAAAGGAAAAGGGTACGTAGTAATTTGGGTTAAATTCCCGGATTCAATAATGACATGTTAGTGCCTTAAGTAAACTAAAATGAGAGTGTATATAAATAAGGTTAATAAGAAGTTAGGGGATTTCTTAACTTGCTTATGATATGTATGATAAGCCGGTAGTGCTTATGTAATGTATGATAAGCCGGTAGTGCTTATGTTATGTATGATAAGTCGGTAGTGCTTATGTTATGTATGATAATCCGGTAGTGCTTATGTTATGTATGATAGCCGGTTGAGCTAGGTTATGTAATTCTTACGGGGTAAACCCCCGGGCTACTACTAATTCCATAGATTTGCTACCCATGATGCGAGTGCGAGGTTTGTACTCATTGTGGGCCCACCGGGCCTAAGCGGGTGAAATAGTCCTGTGCGGGTGAAATAGTCTCATGCGGAGCGCATCGCACCATTGCGGGTCCGCAGGACCTATGCGGGTGAAATAGTCTCATGCGAGGCGGATGACCTCATTGCGGGTCCACAGGACCTATGCGGGTGAAATAGTCCCAGGAGTAGGATTGCCAAATGATACTATGGGCAGGTGGCCCTAAGTTGATCATAAGCTTCCTATTTTTATGCAGTATACCTTTATGGGCAGACTTATGTGACTTTATCGCGTCCCAGATTGAGCCGGGCAGTATACCTTTATGGGCAGACTTATGTGACTTTATCGCGTCCCAGATTGAGCCGGGCAGTATAGGCGTCCCTCCATAAAGGGCCGGATTATGTTATGAAAGATAAGTAAGTTATATGGTTATGAACTTGATGATTTTTCCAAATTATGTACGTAAGAATTTGACTATAACTCTTATTGAAAAAAAAATGGGAAAAGACAATGATGTACGATTAAGTTCATGAGTTGTAATGGCATGGTAGGATCTGGTATTTACTTTTTATACTTGCCCCTGTCATTATTTTGTACAGTTATGATCTGATTACTGTACCTTATTTTCCGTTCCATATTCGGTACAGAAATCGATTTCTTCGGGGCAATGTCATGTCCGCGAGTTTAGGTATTACGATTGTGGATCCGCGAGCTTAGGATCCTGGTTCAGCATTTTGAGATGGCTCCAATGTTTCGGAGTTTGTCATTATGGCTAGGTATATTCAGGGGTACGACGGGGCCTTGTCCCGTCATAGTATTTGTCTAAAATCTTAGAGGTTTGTAGTCATATCTTGTGGATTGGGTTGTGTAAAAAGAAAAAAAAAAGATGTAACTGATTTTGGCTGTATATGTATATATATATATGTCCAGGGAGGTAGCGTTATCGGTTAATCTGTCATTTATGTCTTGTTGAATTAATTTATAAGTTTGATGTATGTTCCGCTGATTATCTCTAATGTATACTTGTAAGGGTGCCTGTGTAGGCACGATCGCCGAGGTCGGTCGTGACAAAAGTGGTATCGAGCGATTAGTCCTCGGAAAGTGTCTGGCCAGTGTCTAAGTAGAGTCTTGATTATCGGTGTGTTGTGCACCACATCTATAATCAGGAGGCTGCAGGACATTTAGGATTGGTTTTCATTCTTCTCACTCTAAGATCGTGCGATAGAGCTGTGTTGTTAGGGTCGTCTCTTCCTAACGAGTTATGTTGATTGCAGCTATGAGAAAAACAGCAGTGACCCAGGAAGGATTATGTGGATTGCGTATCCAGGTTGGTAATGATTGTAGTATAGTTGGTATAATGACGTACAGCTATACATATTTATGTATGAGGGTCAGACGCGTGTTTCCTAGAGTGATTTTAGATTACCAGGATTTGGTAAAGACTAAATAGATATCGAGAAGGTATGAAACAGTTAATGAATTCTCGCCAAGGTCTTATGTTTTATTTTGAGATAATTGGGAAATGTTGAGCTGTCTGATAGGGTAGTGAACCCTTAAGAAGTCATGTTAAGGAACTTAATGGAATGCCATGTAAATAGATTAAGCTACGTGGTAGGCTTAAGAGAATTGTACGGATGAGATCCGTATGGAGTAAGTATTGGTTGTTGTGATCAAGACAACATGGTTATGGTATTATGAGAAGTTATTGTACCCGTTTATGGGGGGACTGATAAGGTAGGATTGGAGCATAGAAATTACAAGCCTAAGAATATTGATAACCGCCGAGACCTTAGGTATATAAGGCCTTCTCGGGCAATACAATTTTATTCAGACCAAGGGTTAGAGTTGAGTACGACGGTGGGTCGGGTTGAGGACCTATTACGGGTCGCCTCATAGTTTGAAATAGAGTGGGATCAGTTGGTAGTAGTCCCGCTACGTGACAGAGTCACGAGGGTGCAAGGCCCAAGTCTAATTAATTGTTTTACGGGTTCGTAGACGCGTTCCACCGGAACCAGGTCGTGAGAGCCGGAAATGGCCTTATATGGTTCTATTTAGTAAACTCCAAAGATCGGAGGCCAGAACCAGTATGGAGGTTATGTACGTATGCTAGTATGAGTTGGAAGTACGGAAAGAGTAAGACCAGTAAGAAAGAGGGCAACCAAGTGTAGAGGAATAGAGCCTGAATCCATAAGAACCTTTCAAGGTAACTACACCCGTGAGTGTTTGGGTGGTAGTTGAGCGGGTATATGAGATTTTCCCGGTGATGATACAGTCGTCAGTCCCTAGCAGACCTCGTAGAGTTGGATACGACAGGCTTTAAGGTCATTATGAGTATGGACTAGTTGACTTCGTGGGTGCAAAGATTGACTGTAGAGAGAGGTTGGTTCACCGTAGGCGAGGTTCAGATAATTGGCCCAGACTTGACTTAGCGGGTTGTGGATGAGGCGAAGCTTACCCAGGAAAGACTATTAGTAAAGCTCTGAGTCAGTAGAAGCTTTAGGCGGATAACCGACGTCGACACTTGGAGTCAGATTTACGTTTTAGTACAAGTATTGTTATGTGGCCATGGGTGGCATATGCTGTATGAAGGGTGTAGTAAATGGAGACTATGTCGCTATCTATTTAGATTTGGCTCCGAAAGAACATTCGGGGGCGAATGTTTCTAAGGGGGGAAGAATGTTACACCCCGTAATTCCAGGACATGTATACGAGAATAGACGTGAGAGCACAAGACTTATAAAATTAAACGAAAGAAAGAATTATTTTCCAAAGGGAAAAGTTTTCCGAGCCTCGGGAAGAAAGATTGTTCGTTAGAAAGAATTGAGTTCCCGAATGTGATATTTGAGACTTGTAGGATTTATCGGGATTATGGAAGTTTATTTACAGAGTTTGATACGTGGGGCCCACCCGAGAAATTTTACGTTTTTGTGGGGCCCACGAGATTTCCGATATTTTGACCAATTATGAAAATTTCGAGAAACGAAATGTTATGGACCAATGGGAGGGCGACACGTGTCACCCTCCACATAGTCATCTTGGACGAAATTGGTCATTAAAAATAGCCATGTTGCTTGATAAAATGGACCAAGTCAAAGGGTCAAGTAGGAGCTTGACATAATGGACCAATCTTAGCCATCCAAATGTTTTAATCTAGACCATTGGTTGTAGTATATATCCATACTAGTAGTGCAAGACTTGATCATTTCAACACTTAGAAAAATTTCAAGACTTGTGTCTTGCTCTTTGAAGCTCTCGGCTATGAGGAATTTTCCACAAGAAAAATTTTCAATTGTTGTTCATAATTCACAAGACTTTAACCCAAGGTTCCTAGGGGTATTGTAATGATATCTCAATAGAAAGATCTCGGAAAAACGACGTTTTTACGTTAGTCGCAAGGCGAAACCCTAAGATGTTCTTCAACTTTGAAGATGGAACTTGAAGAGGAGTTCTTCATGAGCTTCTAAGGAGTGCTTGGAGCGGATTGAAACACAAGAAGAGGAGCTAAAAGTTGCTAAGGATCGACTTTTACGCTTGAACATTATTAGGGCTTATTGAGGTAAAATCTTCATCCTCTTAATGTAATTGAAGATTACATGTTATAGTAGTTAAGAAATGAGCATATGGTATATAGAATGAAGTTTGGAAAGATTTGGATCATGTCGACATGTTAAAATCCGAAAATGGACAAGTTAGTCATTAATGATGTAATTAATTTGGACGGTAGTTATAATCGTCGCATGTTAAGGAAGAAAGGATTTATAGTTGATGTAATTGTTATTATGTATATAACATGTTGGAATAACAACTTGGATTGAAAAAGGAATTGAAAGGAAATTGATAATTGTTGTGACATTGTAGCCGAATATGGCTTGGAATTAGTGGACAGTTTTATATTGATTGTGGGGCAGAATTTTACACGTCCTATTAGGCGTGTAATCCCCTTTGTATTTGCTGAATTGTTGGGCCTTAAATGTGGCATTTGGTTATTGATTTTCGAGCCTTGCAAAAGGTGGAAAAGTGCGTAGAAACAAAGGAAGTGATGTCCGATTTTCTGTAGAATTTGGTGACTTTACACTTAGAATATTCTACGTTTGAAGCTAGAGGTTAATGGACGTATTATGGCCATTATAGGTTGAAGTACTACATATAGTGTATTCTACTTAAAGGATGGAATAGCTATCAAGGTTAAAGTACTTTGGAGCATTTTGCTACTTGTCGATAATCGTCGCGAGGTATGTGAACCCCTTCCTTCTTTTGACATGATTCTATGTATGAAATATACATGTGGTGCTATTCATGATCCCTTCTACTCTTAGAAGTTAAGAGGTATGTATGTTGATTTACTCTATGTAAAGGTTACGTCTAAATTATCCTAAGTTCTTACCAAGTCTTATGGGGGATGTTGGTAAGAGTCGTTAGGAAGTATTTGGAGTCAAGTTGACTTTGCTAAGTTACTGCACGAATGAGAATAAGTATCGAACAAGCCATTGCAACGTTAATAAAAGAAAATGTATCGGCAATCAATTAAATTAAAATGAGTAATTTCCATCTGCATAGAAGCTAAGATAAGACAAAATTGTATTACATTTTCTAGATCATGGCTGCTTGAATAAGATCGTTATAAACAAGTATAACTTATTCACAACGCACAAAAGTATATGTTACTTAATTTAAAAGAGTTTACATTATGAAGTTTTAAGACTATGAACCTTAAATTCTTAAAAGGTTAAGAGACTTTATTTTTTCAAGTTATGGGACTTGATTCTTAAAGGAAGGAATGACTTGATTTAAAAGTATAGAATACTTGATTTGGAAAACGCATATGTAACTTGATTTCTTAAAGATAAGGGACTTGATATTCTAAGTTAAAGAGACTTGATATTCTAATTTAAGAAACATGGTTTCTAAAAGTTAAGAGACTTGAAGTATTTTGAAAGCTATGTAACTTGATTTGAAAGTATATGTCTCTTGGTTATAAAAGGAATGAATTTGTCTAAGACATAAAGAGTTATAACGGATTTATGGGAAGTTGGTTATAACAACTTTATGGAAGGTTAAAAGAATGGTTTTTCTCTAGTAATGTAAACAAAGAGATGACTTGAAATAAAGAAGGGCAATTTGATTTAAAGGCATCAATTGCTTAAATATTTTAAAGTGAAAGTCACTTGGTTTAGAAGCCTAAAAATCTATTTCTAAAAGTAAAGTGACTTGTTTTGAAGTGTAGACAAGCCTTGATATACGGGTGTTAGTATCTTGGGGGGGGGGGGGGGGGGGTTATACGAGAAATATTAATATTTGAAAGGATAAGGGTACGTAGTACTTTGAGTTAAATTCCCGGATTCTATAATGACATGTTAGTGCCTTAAGTAAACTAAAATGAGAGTGTATATAAATAAGGTTAATAAGAAGTTAGGGGATTTCTTAACTTGCTTATGATATGTATGATAAGCCGGTAGTGCTTATGTTATGTATGATAAGCCGGTAGTGCTTATGTTATGTATGATAAGCCGGTAGTGCTTATGTTATGTATGATAGTCGGTTGAGCTAGGTTATGTAATTCTTACGGGGTAAACCCCCGGGCTACTACTAATTCCATGGATTTGCTACCCATGATGCGAGTGCGGCGTTTGTACTCATTGCGGGCCCACCGGGCCTAAGCGGGTGAAATAGTCCTGTGTGGGTAAAATAGTCTCATGCGGAGCGCATCGCTCCATTGCGGGTCAGCAGGACCTATGCGGGTGAAATAGTCTCATGCGAGGTGGATGACCTCATTGCGGGTCCACAGGACCTATGCAGGTGAAATAGTCCCAGGAGTAGGATTGCCAAATGATACTATGGGCAGGTGGCCCTAAGTTGATCATAAGCTTCCTATTTTTATGCAGTATACCTTTATGGGAAGACTTATGTGACTTTATCGCGTCCCAGATTGGGCCGGGCAGTATAGGCGTCCCTCCATAAAGAGTCGGATTATGTTATGAAAGATAAGTAAGTTATATGGTTATGAACTTGATGATTTTTCCAAAGTATGTACGTAAGAATTTTACTATAACTCTTATTGGAAAAAAATGGGAAAAGACAATGATGTACGATTAAGTTCATGAGTTGTAATGGCATGGTAGGATCTGGTATTTACTTTTTATACCTGCCCCTGTCATTCTTTTGTACAGTTATGATCTGATTAATGTACCTTATTTTCCGTTTCATATTCGGTACCTGTGTACTGACCCCCTTCGGGGGGCTATGTTCATGTCCGCAGGTTTAGGTACACAGTTGTGGATCCGCGAGCTTAGGATCCTGGTTCAACATTTTGAGATGGCTCCAATGTTCCGAGCTTGTCATTATGGCTAGGTATATTCAGGGGTACGGCGGGGCCTTGTCCCGTCATAGTATTTGTCCAAAATCTTAGAGGTCTGTAGTCATATCTTGTGGATTGTGTTGTGTAAAAAGAAAAAAAAAAGATGTAACTGCTTTTGGCTGTATATGTATATATATATGTCCAGGGAGGTAGCCTTATCGGCTAACCTGTCATTTATGTCCTGTTGAATTAATTTATAGGTTTGATGTATGTTTCACTGATTATCTCTGATGTATACCTGTAAGGGTGCCCAGGTTGGGCACCAGTCGCGGCTCGGTGTGGGGTCGTGACAACTGCTTTTGGAATTATGTATATTTATATATATATTCAGGGAGGTGGCCTTATCGGCTAACCTGTTATTTATTTCTTGTTAAGTTCATGTATGTTCCGCTGATTATCTCTGATGTATACCTGTAATGGTGCCTGTAGGGCACGATCCGAGCCCGGTGAGTCGTGACAAAAGTGGTATCAGAGAAGTTAGTCCTCGGAAAGTGTCTACATACCGTGTCTAGTAGAGTCTTGATTATCGGTGTGTTGTGCACCACATCTATAATCAGGAGGCTGCAGGACATTTAAGATTGGTTTCCATTCTTCTCTCTTAGAGATCGTGCAGTAGAGTTGTCCTACTAGGTTGAATCCTCTCTGACCTATTCTTATGTATCAGTTATGCCTCCAAGGAAGACGACCAGGGCCCAGAAGGGCAAGGCAGCAACAGGAGCTGCTAGTGGTACACAGAGGGTTACTAGGACTCAAGCCCAGACTATGCCTGAGGTTATGGGCGAGTCGGCGAGTTCAGCCACGTCGACAGTATTAGAGGAGACGAGAGCGGCCGTAGCTCCAGAGGTTCCGACACGAGCCTCCGCTGGCAAGGCGAGTATAGAGATTATGGAGAGCAGATCAGGTTGTTGACTAGCATAGTGGAAGCGGCAAGCGACAGAGCAGTAGCTAACCTGTGAGCGGTTTGAGGATTATGGATTTTCTGGGTTGTAATCCACCCGAGTTCTATGGTTCGAGATCTGAGGATGATCCTCAGGAGTTCATTCGACAGGTACAGCGGACTATGCAGGTACTTAGGGCCACGGAGACAGAGTCAGTTGTGTTAGCTTCTTACCGGTTACGCGATATTGCGTTGAACTGGTTTGAGTCATGGGAGTTGTCTCGAGGTGTGGATGCTCCTCCAACCATTTGGGAAGAGTTCACGGAGGCCTTCCTTGATCACTTTTTTCCTCCTAAGATGAGGAGAGCCCGCATGGATAGGTTCTTGGCATTGAGACAACATGGGAGGACCATCAGAGAGTACAACCTGGACTTTGACTTATTGGCGCTGTACGCGCCACTATTGTGGCGATACGGCGACAGAGTTCACCGCTATGTGTTGGGGCTAGACGTTTATATGGTTACTGCATGTGTGGGAGTGTCGCTTCAACCAGGTATGGATATTGCCAGGATGCAGGCTTATGCACAGGGGATTGAGGACAGAGAGAGACCAGCCAGATCAGGCCCAAAGGCTAGGGGACGTGGTTTCGAGATAGCTTTCGAGGCGGACAACCACAGCAGCAGGCTAGGTCTACATTTCAGCCGACGCAGAGTGCTCCTTCCCGGTCTTCTGGCAGGGGGTTTGATTGCCGGGGATATTCGGGAGCAGTCGTGGCTCAGGCTTGAGTTCGAGTTTCAGAGATAGTAGCGCGAGGCCACCTTTGCCTCGGTGGTCACCGTGGTATCCCATTTTGCGAGTGTCGTACTCGCCCGACAACTTGTTATGCTGCGCGCGAAGGCCATTTGGTGAGAGACTGTCCGACCAGAGGTGGCACTGGTGGGATAGAACCGTCTACTGGATCAGCTGTGGGTTATTCGCCTTCAATAGCTAGGCAGGATGTTCATGCACCGGCAGACCGCGACAGAGGTCGTGGTGGAAGTTCCCAGTTTTAGCGGTCCTTTGACCCGCCTATATGATTTCAGGTATATCTTTGACCCTTTAGAGATTTGTATGCATGATAAGGTTGTTGTATGATTAAATGTCATGAACGGATAATATTAAGACTATGTACATGTGCTAGAATGAGTTTGGAAGTACGAAAAGACAATCCTTTTAGGCCAGGAATGTGAGTAAATAGTGATGGTGCACACTTTGGATCTGTTTTCTCGTTTGACTTATGATGGATGGATATGCGTGTGCGATGTATTAGGGTCATAGGTGGCATAATTAGGTTTCATTAAGTGTAGTTTTAAGAGACTATACCGAGAAATATCAGATTTACTCCAAAAGAACATTTGGGGACGAATGTTTCTAAGGAGGGAAGAATGTTACACCCCATAATTCCAGGTCATGTATTGGAGAACGTACGAAAGGAAATAAGATTTGAAATTGGAAAGATAAGTTGACAGAATGTTTTTGGACAGATTTTCACTCAAGGATATGAAAGTGCCTTGAGTTAATAAAAATGAAATTCATTTTTGTATGATAATGAAAGTCTAAAGATTTTATGAACTTGTCTATGCTTGCTTGTGATAGCCTTGAGTGCAAGTATTATATTTTTACGCTGCCGTGACTCTCAGTTGGAGGGTCGGCTGTCTTGTTGTGAATTTACTTGGACGTACCGACAGTGACGGAGGATTCCACGGGTACGCTTCCACTGTGATTGACCCATGGCCATGCTTACACGATGAGGGATTCCGGGGCATGCGACCATGTTATATGCTATTACTCCATGGACTAGCTCCCCATGAAGACACGTACCCGAGATGAGGGATTCCATGGGCATGTGATATACGATTATTACCCCATGACCATGCTTACACGATGAGGGATTCCGGGGCATGCGACCATGTTATATGCTATTACTCCATGGACTAGCTCCCCATGAAGACATGTACCCGAGATGAGGGATTTCACGTGCATGTGATATACGATTATAACCCCATGGATTAGCTCTCCATGAAGTCATGTACCCGAGATGAGGGATTCCACGAGCATGAGATATATATATATATTGAATATGTGCACGCCAACAGTGATGGAGGATGCCACGGGCGCGGTACATGGATATATCTTACACTTACGGATGTCGGCAGTGATGAAGGATTCCACGGGCACGCTTTGATGTGTTGCGGGCTTGAGACCCTTACTGGACTGTGTGATGGTTTTGAGGGCTTGTGTCCCTAGCCATGGTGTGACTATTGTTCATGTGTTGAAATAGTTTTTTAAAAGGTAAAAACTGACTTTCATTTCGGCAAGACACGGTTGTACTGTTAATTTGGTTATCATACATGTCTCCAGCTTTATTTTAGACTATTATGATTTAAATTACAGTACTTTCAGTTTTACATACTTGGTACATATTTTGTCTCGACCTCTTCGCCGAATTTGCGTCATGCCGCAGTGAGGTACATAGCTTGTTGATCCGCACTCTTAGGATCACCGTTCTTGAAAGCTCCATTTCTCCGGAGGCTTTGTCTTTTGGTACGGTTCCCTGAGGTTGTAGATTTATGTACATTCAGGGGTATGGCGGGGCCCTGTCCCGTCACAGTTGTGATGTCAAAACGCTTAGAGGTCTGTAGTCATATCTTGTGGGTCGTTTTGTAAAAAAAAAAAAAAAGGTAATTGCTTTTGGAATTATGTATATATATATCCAGGGAGGTATCATTATCGGCTAACCTGTTATTTATTTCTTGTTAAGTTCATGTATGTTCCGTTGATTATCTCTGATGTATACCTGTAAGGGTGCCCAGGTAGGACACCAGTCGCGGGCCCGGGACTGGGTCGTGACACTAGCATACCTGACTCAACCATACATTTCAACAGATAACTGGACTGTCAAGGCAGCCATGATAGACCGGATGAAATCAGAAGCCATAATAATTAGCATTACCAACATAATATACATAGATACATATAGAGAAGGGTCGTCAAGGCCACCATGAGAGTATATCACTCAAACATGGTTGAGCCTCATCTCATAACAATTTTCTCATATGAATCACATCATAGCACCTGAATTAACTCCCTTCCGGCTGCGAAACATCTATCTTACCTCTTTTTCGGCCTCATCAGACTATATATCTCAATAAAATATAGGTAAGTATTCATCATATCATCTTATTTTAGCATACCAATTCCTAGAATAATCATTTTCTCATGGTATTATCAAGATATAGAGTGATGAATAGGAATTCGAATCAAAATTAAACATAAGTATCAAATATAGCATATATGTGCCTCCAAATGGAGTCTAAAAAGATAAGCCACAACCTACCTCAAAGCCGAACAAGAGCCACGGACCCTCAAGCCAACATATTTTCTTTTCGGAGTGATTCAAAATAAATAGTCTTAACAAAGATGAATTATATGTTAAAATACAAATTTAAAGATATAAATATCTCCCCGACAATCCCAACATATGCTCAAATCCAAGCTCCAAGCACAAAACTGGAATTATATTTTGAAATTGGGTTACCCAAAGATTAGTTAGTCTAAATTCAAAAAATCATATAGGCAGACCCTTAAGACCATAGAAAACAGACACACTAATCCTAAGTAGGCAGTTTAAACATGTATGTACAACTAACAAAAGGCAAAGGCATTTTTTTCCTTAAGTGATATTCAGGTTATTTGCTAGATTTCTCCATCTACACTCAACCAATTTCAATACTGAATCATGCCTTACTACTACAAACGGCCATTTATTATTATCTAAGTGTGAAAGCAACAAAACTACAACTTAACATGACAAACGTTAGTTCAAAAGTGTATCATGCTAATGCAGATGTCATTTCAACATTCAATAGACATAGTACGTTTGCAGACCAGTTCAGCATGCATGTGAGACAACATAAATGAGCAAACAATCACTTAGAGGGAGCATTCAATGTGCAGGGTCACTGCCACATCATTCATTAGACAGATTAAAGGTTAACACCTCATAACAAAGCACAATATGGTTAGTGAAAGAATTAATCCCCTGATTATTTTTATTAATGAAAGATATATATATACAAGTTACAATAAGAGAATCTTATTTTTACTTTACATCTAAAATCCTATTCTATATGGAGACTAACTTCACAATTATGATAATATTACACTATTAATTAAGGTACAAGACTAAGTCTAACATATACCAAATATATATGTATATTTAACTCTCAGACACCCCGCAAGTCAAATTTCATATCTTCAGCTCGTCTCTTCTAAAAAAAAAAAAAAAGAAAGGCGGAAGACCTTTTTAAAAGATATCAATTTTGATATAAGGGAAGACACAATGACGACGCACTTGTCTCTAGCACTACCTTTTCTAAAAAAAGTGAATATCCATCTCTATGTGTTTAGTGCGCTGGTGCTGAACTGGATTACCAGAAAGGTAGATGACATTTATATTATCACAATACACCAAAGTAGCTTTCTCAATAGGACAATGGAGCTCTAAAAGTAGATTACGTAACCAACATGACTCAGAAATCACATTGGCTACCCCTCGATACTCTACCAGACTGAGCGTGAAAGCGTGGATTGACGCTTGACAGACCATGAGACCAAGTTATTACCTAAAAACATGCAATAGCCAGACGTAGAACGCCTGGTGTCAGGACAACCACCCCAATCAACATCTGTATAGGAGACAAGTGTAGACGTCGATGAAGGATACAAATGCATGTCATAATCAAGTGTTCCCTGAATGTACCTAAAAATGCGATTGAGCGCATTCATATGTTCAATCTTGGGATCATGCATAAGCAAACACACTTGTTGTACGACATATGTAATATCAGGTCGCGTGAACGTAAGATACTGAAGGGCGCCTGCAAGACTACGATAGCGGGTCGGATCCTCATAGGGAGAGCCAGCTACATCACCCAACTTGAGTTTAGTATAAATTGGAGTAAAAGTGGACTTACAGGATGACATCCCAGCCCTCTCAATGATCTCTGTTGCATACTTCCTCTGTAATAAGAACAATCCACCTACATGATGAGTGACAACAATCCCCAAAAAATAGCTCAATGGGCCCAAGTATTTCATGACAAACTCAGAACTGAGCACTGTCATAATAGACTTTCGCAAAGCATCAGAAGAGGCAGTCAAGATAATATCATCCACATATAATAGTATATAAGCCATCGAAGAACCACGACGATATATGAATAATGAATTATCAGACCTGATGTGAGAGAAACCATAGTCGAAACATAGTTAACAAACCTCTTGTACCAAGTCCGTGAAGACAGCTTAAGCCCATACAAAGACTTATTTAACAAACAAACATGATTAGGATATCTTGTATCCCTAAACCCCAAGGGTTGATGCATATACACTATCTCCTTGAGATCACCATGTAGGAAAGTATTTTTCACATCTAGATGATGAACGGGTCATGATTTTGAAAGAGTCAAGTTGAGCACAGTGCGAATGGTAGCCGGCTTGACCACCGGGCTAAATGTCTCACACCAATTCACACCAACCAGTTGAGTTTTATCATCACCTACAAGACGAGTCTTATGTCTTGCAAACGAACTGTCAGAATTTTCTTTATGAGCAAAAATCCACATATACCGAATAATATTAACACCATATGGACGGGGTACCAACTCCCAAGTCTTATTATCAATAAGAGTATTATATTCATCGGTCATAACAATTTTCCAATTAGGGTCATTTAAGGAAGATACATGATTACGAGGTACGGGTGATCTAAGAACATTATAATTCAAATTAAAATGTCTTTTTGGTTTAAAAATACCCCGTTGACTGCGAGTGACTGGACCATGACTCGGGGCTAGATTAAGTGAATTTTGGGAATTTTCAGCAGGCAGTGGTGGCTGGACCGTCATAGGCGTCGCGATCCAGGGCCGCGGCGCCTACGTTCTAGTGGTTATTGGACGTTAGGCGCCACGACGCTTCCCCAAAGGGTTGTGGCGCTGACGACGATGGCACTGGACTTTGGTTACTGGCGGATAGGCGCCGCGGCGCGTCCCCTAAGGGCCGCGGCATTGACGACGGGTTGTGAGACATATATGAAAAATGACGGAGAATATATGGGGAGATATCATCATCCAAAATATCATACGAACTAGACATGAGATTTTCTACTTTAGAGAAGGGAAATTGGGACTCGTCAAAGATAACATGACGACTAATAATGATTCGTTTAGAGGAAAAATCAAAGCATTTATAACCACGGTGATTTGACGGATAATCCAAAAACACACAAGGGGTAGAACGTGTCTGAAGTTTGTTAATTGTGGTGGATGAAAATTGTGGATAACATAAGCATCCAAATATCCTAAGATGAGAATACGAAGGAGTATTATTATATAAATATTGAAGAGAGGACGAATATGTCAAACCTTTAGAAGGAAGAATGTTAAGCAAATATGTAGTCATTTGTAGAGAATGATGCCAAAACAACGAAGGGACGGAAGCTGGAACCAATAAAGTTCGGATAATGTTATTAATGGTACGAAGTTTACGTTCAGTTTTTCCATTTGTGAAGACGTATGAGGACAAGAAAAACAAAAATTTATCCCATTGTGAGCACAAAACTCCCGAAACTCCCCATTGTCATATTCTTTGCCATATCACATTGAATATTTTTTATTTTCTGTTCGAATTGAGTTCTAATGAAAGCTCTAAATTTTACAAAGATGGAAAAAACTTGAGATTTTTTCGCTATTGGAAACGTCCATAAAAAGTTAGAGTAATCATCTAAGAATAAAACATGATACCGATGACCCATAGAACTGAGAACGGGAGATGTCCATAAATCGCTATGAATAATATCAAATGGCATTGAAGTATGAGAATTCGAAGCTACAAATGACAACTTAATATTTTTTTCTAGAGAACAAGATTGATAATTTGGAGTACTATGCGTACCCTTACATGAAATAAACTTATTTCTATCTAAAGTAGATAAAATAGACGACCCCGGATGACCTAGACGAGTATGCCACAAGGAAGGAGCAAGAGCTGCAAATGTGGATGTCAAGGCTTGACGCGAGAAACTGAGACTTGGTGTGATTGGATAAAGGTCTCCCCTACAGTCACACCTCATGAGAGGACTTTCCGTCTTGAAATCCTTCATAGAAAATCCAAACGGATCAAAATCAATAGAAACCCAATTATCAATGGTGAATTTACGGACATACACCAAATTTGAATTAGTTTTGGGGCATGAAAGATATTTTTCAAGAAAAGTGGTGGATGGAGAGGAGATAAAGTTTTATGACCATAACCTTTAATTGGAATAGAATTACCATTACCAACAATTATACCACGATTACTTCTCAAATTGGAATAAGACGAAAGAGTACATTGGTAGGATGTCATATAGGTAGTGGCGCAAGTGTCCATGTACCAATTTAGGTCCGGTTGAGTCATTACAAGCGTGTGCATCGCGACTTCAATATCGATTTGTGTGGGTCCCGCTGCGTGATGTGTTTGAGAGGGCCGAGGCCCAAGAATTCCGGACTGCTGCTCTGACCCATAAACTGGTCTGAAACCCGGACCCTGACCCGAATAATTGGGCCCAAACTAGGATTGGGCTGAAATTGGGGCCCAGTGGCCAAAACTGCTGGGCCGCGGGACTGGGACCCACTTCCATCGCCGAGGGCCCACCAGGCCCTAATCGCCGCCGACGCTCATGCGGTGGCGACCCGCCATCGTCCGATTGCCGCGATTTTTGCCATTATTTTTTCTATTTTGACCCTTTCTACCACCATCGTTGTTGCGATTTTGGCTCGAGTTGGTGGAACCGGAAGGAGAAAAATTGGACTCAGTCATCATGACAACAGGACTAGCCCCAATAGCCGCTGTTTTAGCCAATCCGACTTCTTTCAATGTAAGCATGAAGTGTGCTTGGTAGAATTCCGGCAGGGGGTTACTTTGACGAAGAATCAAACCAACGCCATAATAGGCCTCAGACAGGTCTGCCACCATTTGTAGGACGAGACGACTATTGCTCACAAGAGCACCCACATTGCGAAATTGATCCGCCAACTCCTTGAGATGTTTGCAATAATACGAAACATTTGGAAAATTCTCCATCATGACTTGAGAAAATTCATGTTCAAGGGTAACAATCTGGGAATACTGTTATCTTGGAATATGTCACGCAATAGATTCCAAGCCTCCATAGCTATGGAGTTGGGTTCCATAATCGTCTGTAAGAGGTCAAGGGAGATAGTGACATAAATCCAATGAAGAACTTTTGCATCAAGCGTGACCAATGATTTTGGATCGTCTACTTTGGTGGGCACCACCTCTGTAGTACCCTCCGTTGCAGTCCCCATAGCCCCCTCCGTAGTAGTAGTCTGAGGGATGATGTGGCGGAGAACTTGATGTGACGTGGCATGAATATTGAATAACTCCGTTCATGTCTCATATTGGACGTTTTCTAGGTCAAGAACATAGGAAGAACGTTCTTGATGTTAGAAACTGTGAGGACAGGATGAAAAGTGTTCTTATCAGTCATATTGAATAGAACAACAAGATTCAGAGAAGGGATTTGTTAGAAAATTTAAGAAGAAATCGAGAAGAGTCTCGATTTTGGGAAGGGTAGGGCTCAGGTTTTGGGATTCTGAGGGGGGGAGGTTTAATGTATCACGGTTTTCAAGAATTTTTAAGAACATAAGTGAGAAGCGAAAGCAAGGAAAAGAACCTAGACTCTTGATACCATGAAAGAATTAATCCCCTGGTTATTCTTATTAATGAAATATATATATATATTTTAAATAATCCTCCAGGCTTTTGGGTCCAGGTTGTTTTATTAATAACAGGAATAAAGTGCCCAAATGAGAATTACAAGCTAAGAGGGAATCATCTTATTACCTCATCTGCTACTCATATCTGGGCCAGACAATGGACTATCCCGAATGAAGGAAAAATGAACTGGACAAAATCAAATATTCTATGATCATCATAGAGTTTATAATACACTCTATGATGATATTACATAAGATGATACTTAAGTAATGAAAGAGTAATATAAGAACAAAGCTAGAAGAACTAAACTCTGACCTTATATAATTATCAAACCTAAGTACTTTGTCTTCCTTGTCCTCCAAGTACTAATGAAACAAAATCATTTTGCTCTGGATCTTGTGACAATTGTGGATGCAGCCGGGACTGTCCTTTTTGGATATGATACCTTTTTCTTTGCTTTATTCTTTGGCATGAAACGTGTCAGCATCTCGTCAAAAATGTCATCAACCTCCTCAATCATTTTCCGCCCATACCTTCCATTAAGCAATGCTCTACTGCCAAACATTAACTTGTGCTCATTAAGCGGATATTTTAGAGGTTGATGTCCCATAAGTCTCTCACGTTTCCTTATCAAAGCTTCTTCAATTGTTACTAATGACGGCTTACCATCATCCGCAAAATATGTCTTTGCATCCAATTGCCTTAGCCATTGCACAACCCTAACTTCATACAATGTCTTGATGAAATCAGAACCTTACGCAGCTAATTTTAGTACAATCTCCATCCTTGCCTCTTCTGGATCATATTCCTCCTCATCTGTCTCTAGTAAAATAGAAGAGGAAGAAGGTACTTGTGAGGTCTAATGTTTCTCTGGCTGTGACTGCTTCTCTTGTGTGTCTCTCTCTTCATCCTCAGAATCGGTGGCGACTGGTCTTCTCTACTTAACCATTGGCCCATCATCAATATATGATTCTCTAATATCCTCAATAGCAAGTAGATATGGTTCCATTTCCTCATTAAATAAGTCATACACGTCATAGTCACAGTCCTCCGTTGTATTACTTGGTACTATAGCCTTTTCTTTATTTAGAGTGAAATTTGGAGTTGATGGGCTTTTAGTGACTGGGATATAGGCTTTGGCTGTGGGATTAAGGATTGGTTTAGGACTTTGATTAGATGAAGAGCCCATATCCGAAATTTTACCAGATTCGGCTGGGGCGGGGTTCCCGAGAGGGGGTAGGGTCGTAGAATGAGTGGTTTCGGTGTTTAGGTTTGTGGTTTCAAAGTGGGGTTGGGTCTCGAGTCTAGTTTGATTGCTGGATGGGGTTATGTGGGTCAGTTGGTGATGGATTTGGATCGGGTCAGTGGGTCGAGTCGTGTATTAGAGTCGGTTAGGGTTTCAAGGGGTGGTATGGGATTTTTGGTGGTAGTTGGGTCGGGTTGGGTAATGGATCGGGTCAAAGTGACAGCTAGGGTTTGGGTAGGTGGATTAGGGTTTTTTAAAAGGTGTTGTGGGCTAGGGTTTGGCCCAGCAGCCATTGCGGGTACTGGGGTAGTGATAGGTTTCCGGGGTTGGGAGTGGACGTCGGTAGGGTTTCCAGTAGCGCCTAGGGTTCCGTCATAGTTTCTGGCGATCCCTAGGTTTCCGGCGTCGGAATTTTTTCCAGAATTCAATGGTAGGTTTTCCGACGTGGACTTGGATGTATTTTGGATATGCTGGGGTTGTGGGACAGATTTCATCCCTGCTACAGAGTTTCCAGTGTGAACAGTGGCCGGAATCACTGTAGCAGGAACAGTGATTTCTCAATTTTTGTTTCGGTTTCTCTTTGTTTTTCTTTCCAACAATTGTGGTCCATTCTTGGCTTGTATTTTTTGGTTCAGAATCGAGGATTGCAGGGGGTATTTTGGCTAGGGTTTGAAGTTGAAGAAGAAGGATTAGGGTTACATTTTTCTTTCCTCGCCGCCGCCGCCGCATCTCCACCACTTCGATCATCCTTCTCTGGTTTCAATTCAGGATGCTATTTCCAACATCCATTCACATCATGCCCTAGCAATTTATAAGTTGTACAATATTTGGCAAGAAAATCAAATATTATTTCTTGTGGATAATATTCGACAATACCACCCTTAACAACTCGTATTGCAACACACTTGGGATGATCTTTGAGTAGATCTACTTCAACCTTGGCCCTCGCACAACTAGGTCTTGTTCTATTCCTTGTAACCGCATCAATTGCAATGGGCCTCCCCACTGCCGAAGCAACGAAAATATGGAAGATTGACCATAATAATTCGGAGGCAATCCCTGGAAAGAAATCCATGCCCATGCAAATCTCGTCTCTTCCTCAGGCTTGAACGTGTACTCCCATTTAAAGATTCTCATCAAAATTGACTTGAACTTTTCTTTAATCCAGAAGTTAGGGCTAGACATTAACAAATCATAATCTTCTTCGATTGTACATCGAATAAGAACATGTCTGCTGTGCAAAAATCCAACCGTAACATCTGCTTTCAACTTGCATTGATTCGGGATTTCAGTTCTCAAAAAACTTAGATCCGACATGACATGACTAAACTTACCAATCACAGCATACTTCAAGCCTTGTTCTTCTATCATTAACTCGATTTCCTTCACATCAAATTGAACTGAGGGCTCACCATGAAGAAAGGTCACGGGCTTGATAGGTATTGATGGGGTAGTGTTTCGGCCTTGGCTAGTAAAATTGTCGCCGCCTTCCTTAACAATATTAGGGTTTATGTCTTGGACAATCTCGGCCAAAGAAGGGTCGCCGCCAACAAAGCCCTCGCCATTAGGGTTTGGATGTAGACAGAGGGTGGGGTTTCCGCCATCAGTGGGGTACATACGCAGGGCTAGGGATCTCCTAACCATGTCCTCGACTTCGAGGGGTGCCGGATTGTGTGGGGGTAGTGTCGTGTAAGAGTGGGTAAGTGGCCGACCTCGGGAGGAGGCCGGCCAGTGGACGTGGTGGCCATGACGACTGGAATTTAGGTTAGGGAGCCTAGGGTTTTGACGCCATCGGCCTTAGAGAGAGGAGAGCTCTCTTGTATGGGCAAAAACTTAGGTTAGACTATCCTACTTTACATCTAAAACCTTATTCTATATGGAGACTAACTTCACAATTATGGTAATATTACACTACTAATTAAGGTAGAAGACTAAGTCTAATATATACCAAATATACAAGGAAAATCTACCAACTATAGGACTGCTACACTGACTGATCTTGTTGGGCCAGTGGGCCTCCGTGATATGTATATTTAACAGTTAGGGTGATCATTAAACACATGAAAAATTAGCTATCTTAACATATTACTTCTAATACTCTACTATAGGTGATGCTAGTTATCAAACTAATATAAATAAGGCATGGTCCAACACTTGTCTAGGCTTAGCATGATCTACAAATACCCAGAACTAAACACACAACACAATACCTCATCTCATCTCTCACATTTCACTGTTCTTACAAATATCTTATCACATTTTTTCATTTCTGAACCTATATTCTGTCATTCATATAATCACGAAGACATAAAAAAGCAGGCTACAAACATGTATTCAGATCTCATCATGAGCTTTAAAACAAAACAAGCATCACATGTATCTACTATACTAATTACTATCTAATCTACATCATAATTTCACTAAACAGAGACATACAACAAATTATATTTAACAAATTACATGACATATGAGAGATGAGGAATGGCGCGACTAGAGTTTCAAAACCCTCTGCCCAAAGGATAGGGCTTCCGCCTTTTTGCGTCTGGTCCAAATTGGGCTGGACCTGGCCATATTAAAAGGGATTTGAAGGGCCAACTGGGCGAATAAAAGGGGAACGGTGAGAAATGATTATTTTGCAAATATTTGCTGCGAATGGAGTTTAACAAATGGCCATACATTTCAATTGTGGCCAAATTGGCCGGATTAGAACAAGACTGATTTCAATAATAGTCAGATTTTCACAAAATCATTTAAAGAAAGTAGAAATCAATACTCAATTAACTCAAATTGCAAATGTAACCACAAATGTGAAATCATTTCTTGATTAAATCAAATGCCATGAAATTCGAGATGTAATTTTGTCATTTCATTTAATTAATCAAATTTCCTGATTAAACATACTGAAATATTTATCAATGTCTATAAAATAATTTTAAGATAATTAATTGAATTATTGTTCTCATCGTTTTGATTAAAAATGATAGAAATATTTCAGAAAATTTATATAAATATATGAATAAAACTTGATGATAGTTTGCCCAATGAAATGGTAAAATTTCACCGAGATAATTTTATAAAATCATTTCTCCTTTGTAAAATATATATTTCACTCCGTTTGCAATTTCAATAAATTTGAATGATTAAATAAAATTATTGAAGGACTAAAATTAGGTTAGGTGTCAACATTGTTATCCTTGTGTTTCATATTTACATGCTTAAGAAGTGTCATTTGGATTAGTGTTGCTCGATTAGAACTTGACTTTTGAGGAAGAGTTAGTTGTTATTCTTGATAGACAGATTCAGAAGTTGAGATCCAAAGAGATTGCTTCAGTAAAGGTTAAATGGAGGCAGCATTCGGTTGAGGAGGCTACTTGTAAGACCGAGTTGGATATGCCGAGTAGAAATTCCCAACTTTTCGACAATTCAAGTACCTTCTTTCTCTTTACATTCAAGGACGAACATGTGTTTAAGTGGTGGATGATCTAATGACCCGATCAGTCATTTTGAGAATTGATGCTCTGTATTGTGTGTCGTCTATTTTAGAAGCCTCGTAATAAATGTTTTGACTTGCTTGCAAAATTTGAAGTCAAACATATATCATTTGGTTCATGTTGGGAGAAAGTTTCATTTTGGAAATCATAGTATCTAATTATTTGGATTATTTGTTTTGAGAAAAAAAATGTTATGATTGATGATCAGAGGTATCATTAGAATTGTAATATTATATATGACTCGTAGAAATTGACGGAACTAATTTAAGTTTGTTTGGTTGGTTTTTGACAATTAAGTCGTTTTAGTATTTAATATGCTTATTTATGGTGAAAAGATAGTCAGGGGAAGAAATAAAACTCGAATTAGAAAGTTGTTGATTATGTTAGTTTCGTATTAATGTTTATGACTTGTGGAAATGAGTGGCATGATTTTTAAGGCAATCAGATAAAAATTGTGGAATCAAATTTAAGTTTTGAAATTTTAAAGTCTAAGTTTGAGAAGTTAGAACAAGTCATGAGTGATTTAGGTAAGTTTCGAACAAGAAAATAGATTTTAGAAGGTTCTTAAGTTTAAAAAGTATTTAATTGACCAAAGTCAATATCGGGGGTAAATAAGTCATTTTTGAAGTTTTATCGATTTCATTCGGTTCAGAATGTGATTTATGACTTATTCGGCTCATTGATTCGATTTCTGATAGGTTCGGATGTGATTTAGGTTGTTGGTTGAGAAACTAGCGTTTGAGATGATTTGGAGTTGACTATGGTCAACATTGGGTCAAGATGGTCATGTTTAGGTATATTTAGAGTTCGAGCATATTCGTGTGATGATTTTGAACTTTTACATAAATTTTAGTTAAATTTCGATGAGTTTCGAATGAGTTTGGGTTGTATGTCGACGTTTCTTTTTTGTTTCGACGTTGTTTTGATCATAAATAGTACTATATTGGGCAAACGGGATTTGATTTGTATTTCAATTAAACCATTAGATCTGTATTGTAATTTCGAAACTATAAAAACTGAAATCACCGTCTTTGGACATCGTATGAAGGAAATATAGCCCTTTTACCAAGAATTAGTGTTGCTGATTTTCTGGTGTAAAAAATAAATAAACAAATAAATAAATACACCTGGATAGTGTTTAAATGGAATATCTGAAACATTTAGTATTGTGGGGATATTTTGAGTTCTAGAGCTCCGTTTGAAGTTATTTTTACGACATTGTACTCATCTCAATGAGGGAGTAAGTATCTAACTTTTATCTTGGTGTTTCTCCATGATTATTTCTGTTGGTTATCATTTTTATCCGTGTTTGGTTGTAGAAGTTGGGTTTTTGAGCCCTAAAAATAAGAGAGTAAAAATTCTCGATTTAGGCATTGGTTCATGAATGAAATTGGGTAATTTTCTGGATCTAGACTATATAAGTTATAGGTAAACTAATTTATAAATAAAATTTCATTTTTGCCCTTGGGGGATCAGAGTTACCTTTTTGGGTTCTGAACTAAAGTATAGCAAAATGGGTATCATTGGAATCATTTAACCACGTAAAGTACTATTTTGACTATATTATATCTGATTTTGTGATAAAATTGCAGTTTTGACCCTCAGTTGTGGATGACTTTTTGGTCTCAAATTATTATCATAGCAATATGGGTGTCTACAGACTCGTATATTTGCATAAATTACGTATTGAACAGTTTCGGATCATTCGGAGGCTTTGAAGAAGGGTAAGTTCATGGATGATCGCTTGAGCTTCGGGCTTCAAATCAGGCAAATTGAGACTTTTTGACCTTAACTAAAGCGTCGTGGTTGGTTTAATGAACTAATTAAGAGGGTGTAATTGGTACATTAAGGAGGTCTTGATACTTGTGAGGTGAAGAACACTTGTCTAGGGTATCGATGTCATGTTATGGGTACTTGCGTAATTTCAATTGTATAATGTGGTATGAATGTTATGCTTCAGGCACTAGATGATATCATAAATTATTATTGTGAGTTATGATTGGATTTGACACCCTTTACTTATCTATTCTATGTTTCTTACATGTATTCTCTATGATGAAATATTGGCATCACTCTTAAATACTCGTTTAAAAGTGGAAAAGAAGCTAAATATCGAATTTTTATTGTTTAGTTTGGTTAAAGGTCGAGTCTTTATGGCCTACTTTAATTTTAGATTAAATCTTTATTGTATATTTTGGCTTTTTGTTATTGGGCATATCATATTCATGCTTTCATATGGTATCTCACGCAAGCTACCCTAAACCCACGGTCAGGGGGCCCAAGGCTGGGACCAGTTGGGTTGTGACTCACTGCTCATGGGGCACGACCCACTACTCATGGGGTTAGACCCACTGCTGTCAGAACTGCCTATGTTTCCACCGCGTTTACTCCCGTGATTTTTGCCATTATTTTTTTGACTATTTTTGTCGCCACCGTGAGTACGATTTTGGCCAGAATTATCAACAAAACCCGAAAAAATTAGTAGAGGACGTCATCATGACTACAAAACTAGCACCGATAGTCGCCTTTTTAGCCAAGCCTGCTTCTTCGAGTGTAAGCATATAACGAGCCTGGTAAAATTGCGGAAGAGGGATGCTCTAACAAATCATTCGTAACAGGCGCACCAACGTTGCAGAGTTGGTCCGCCAATTCATTCAACCTTCTGCAATATGCTGAAACGTTAGGGAAATCTTCCATATTGACATGGGAGAATTCCTGCTCCAAAGTAACATCACAGGAATTTTGATTATCTTGGAATATATCACGTAGTCTATTCCACACCGCTATTGTCGTAGCAGCTGTTTCGATAAGCATTTGCAATAAGCCGATAGAAATAGTGGAATAAATTAACAAAAGAACAGTAGCATCAAGTGTGGTCCATAACTTAGGATCATCCTCGGGTTTTGACACCTCTTTATCTATAGGAGCCGCGGGGATAATGTGATGGAGAACTTGATGAAAGCGTGCATGAACGTTAAACAGTTCGGCCCACGTCGCATATTGGACGTTTTCTATTTCAAGAACGATAGGAATGTGATTCTTGATATTATAGACCACAAAGGCTGGATGAAACGTGTTCTTAGCCATACTAGCAACGCAAAACGTGATGTAGAGATTTGAAAAGAAAATTTGGGAAGGGAGAGATCATTTCCGAGCACGGAAACCGAGGAAGGGAGCTCGAAAATCGAACTGTTTGGATGGAAATTGGGCAGACAAACCGAGGTATGGTCTCGGTAATAATGCATGGCAATTTGGAATTTTGGGAGATAAAAAATTAACCTAGACTCTTGATACCATGAAAGAAATAATCTCTTGATTATTTTCATTAATTGAAAGACAATATATATATACTTTACATATTTCCATAATAGGAAAATCCTATTCATATTCTACTCTTAAAATATTATTCTATTTGGAGCTAACTATACAATTATGGTAAGTGTACAAGACTAATTAATGTACAAGACTAATTTATGCCCAAATCGAGGGCATGTGCTACAGTAACCCGTGACACTGTTCATCCGATATACACATGTATATTGTGTATATCGGATGTATATTTAACATAATCGTTTTGCTACTCAGATTCATATTCTCCAGTTTTTCAAATGCATTAGCTAACTTTTCGTATTTGCCATGCATGGCATCAAATATTTTTTAACAAGGAAAAGTTTGGGAAAGAGAAGGAAGTTGGAGTACTAAATTATTCTGTTGTGGTCTACATTTGCACGGCATTAGTTATCGTTAAATATCACAGTTTCTGGTTTCGGTGTACTAAATGTGCTCTTTTTTTGTTGAAGAATGAAAAAGTTATTATATCGATTGTTAATGAGATGGGGTGTCCTCGTATGAATTTAGACAATTTTCTGTTCACAAACTAATATTTGGGGTTGAGTTAGACCCATGATCAATTTATTTGCATGATATCATTTCATCAGTTGTTGGGCTTCTAAATTATATTATTCACGCACCAGATGTCCAGGTCTGGACGTGAGGTGATGAGTTGAAGAATGAAAAAGTACTACATCGGAGGTTAATGAGATGGGTAGTCTCCTTATATGAACGTGGGCAATTTTCTTCTCGGAAGCTAGCTTTTGGGGTTGAGTTAGGTCCACGATTCATTTCTTTACATTTTTTTATATAAATTTAAGGATTTTAGTGCTCCATACAATATACATAAGGAATCATTTTAACTCTACCCTCGAAGATATGGGATTATTTTGAGCCTTTTCTCTGTCACCTATCGAAGTATGAACTTAAAGAAATAAAGACAATTAAAATTGAAGAGAAGCCAAATCCGACAAACTATTCCCCAAAGGATATTACTTTTCCATGCAAGGGAATAAGAAAATAAAGATGGCTGATTAAATATCGAGACATGTGGGTTTATATGTATTAACTGTCTCGACTCGACCTTGCTCTATATAAATTTGTGCGGTTTTAAAATTTTGGATCTAGTTTCACAAGAATTAGAAGATAAAAAGAGGTTTAATACATAGACAACCTCTCAACTTGCTATTAAATTTTAGTTTGATATTAGAACTATGATGTGTTCTAATTGAGCATCTGACATATTAGATATTTTTATTTTAAATTTTGGAACTTTTTGCAAGTGTTTTCAAATGCTAAGTACGTAGATAATTTAACAACTTAAAATATGTTACCTCATTTAATTATACGAACTAGTTTTCATAAACTGTAAAATTCTTGCATATATCAATTGAGGATGATGTGTATAACTAACGGAAATAAACATGTTTTAAGTGATTAACTTATATACGTAATGGACATTTGAGATTACGCGCAAAAAATCATTTTTTTAAGTAAAAGTGTATGTTGGGTCCCGGGGGTACAACTATGGAATAATAAAAACAAACTGGAAATTAACTCAATTCGAATGCTGGAACAGTTTGCAAATGTCGGCGAAAATGTCGTCTGACATAACTGACGACATTTCGGTAAAAACAGTGTTCAGTTAAAAACAGAATAAAACATTTGAAGAGTAGAATGCAGCGGAAATAATAAAGACACAACGGTTTAATTTTCATAGGTTATATATTAATATAACTCATGATGGTCAATGACCAAAGTGTTGACACCCAATTTTGTCTCGTCTTTACTGAACATTTCATTTAGATCGTCCTTTTATCTCCAATTAATTTTACTATGCTTCTCAGTCTTGAAAATTGTCAAAAAAATAAGTAGTTTTAATATTCTTCACTAATTATCGCATAATTTTACAATATCGAGTATTACATTTTCTATAATTAAAATATAAGCAAAACAATTTTAATATCTCGTCGTCAGTATTGATGATCGCTTTTCTCTTAATATGTTCTTCAATTACTAAATTAATCATTTTTATGAATATTATATTCAAAATTAAATACATATATTAAATCTTTTGTATCGTATTTTATGCGTGTGCATTTTTAAATTAATTAAGTTGAAGGAAGCATATTTTAATTAATTGGGAGATTTGGACTAATTATCTATTAATCTCCCAACAATAAAACTCCTAATTTTCTACCCAATTCTCATCCCCTAAATATATAAATCCTAATACTTTTTTTATTTTTCCATTTCAACCAAAAAGATCGAGCAGCCCAATCCCATTACCCCTTTATTTTCGTCCAAACCCTTCCCCAAGCCCAAACAAATTAAACTCCCGCGGCCCAAACATCCCTTGCACCCATTTCGTCCAAAAAAACCAGCCCATTTCTTTAATCCCTCTTAAACCTAAAATCCCTTACCTTTCCCCAACATACCCCTAAAAATCGAAGAACCCCTCCGGATCGGCGAACTCACCAAAGAACCACCATCGCGCCACATCTCCCCTTTACCCACCGGATAAAATGCCACCATGATCATCTCACATCACCTTGACCTTTCACCCTCTGTTCGAGATAGCAGAAGCTCGGTCAGATAATTTCCAAGAGAGAAACATCAAAACCCTTTGGATTCAAGTTTGTTCCCGTCGAATCCAAGAGCTAAACAACACCAACGGCTCTCTCCCATCACAATTTCTCTGCAAAAGCTGAAAAATCATCCTCTCATCATCTTATCGATCTCAGAGTTTTTCCCATTTTCTTTTCAAATTTGAATTTCAAAATCAAAGCTTCTTGAAGAAGCTGTGGAGACCCATATCTTGACTATAAATACAACCTCTCTGGGTTGTGTTTGGGGTCCCCTTTCTGAACAAAAGAATCGATTCTTTACTCCTAAAAACAGATCAAAATCTTTTTTTTTCCTAGTATTGATTCAAAAAATCCGAAAACACTAAGTCTTTCTTCGCTTTAGTCGCACACACGTATACTCTCCGAGCGGAATCGACGAGTCGAGACAGCGTTTCGGTTCGTCACTCGGAGAAGGTAACCCTTTTCCCTTTTAATTTCCAGTTTAATATGCTTGATATCACCTGTATCGTTTATTCACGTGTCTCTTAATTGTTATTTGAATCCATTTGATTAGTTATTGAGTCTGTATGATCGTGTTGTGACTGTTTAAGACCATTATGTGGATTATTAAGCATGTTTTATTAAAATAAATACTCTTAAGCTTCATTATTAAAGTTGTTATGCTCATTAGATCGACCACTAAGCATGATCAGTTCAATATTGGTTACTGCTAGCCAGTTTATCATTGAGTATTTGTGGCTATGATGGATAGCATATTTGAGTCACTATTGGTGTTTTATGTGATGTTGTGAACATGATTAGCCAGGTCATTTGATGTTTGAGCTTATTAGATTAATACCCATCTTGTTTCAGTTGAGTTATGTGTGTTTAATCTCCTATACCGACATTTTATATTTACATGGACTGGTTTGTGTCACACCAGACCATCACTGGCTGCATCCCACTAATTAGCACATAGGAAGGATAATTTGGTACTAATATAGTTTAAACCAAATGAGAAATCTGGGCACATGATTGGAATAGGTGTTTAATTAGGGGAAATTAATTTACTTCAATTCTGGCCCGCTGCTTTGATTTTGAATCATGTTTCTTAAATTGGACTAGTATGCTTGTGTTCTCTCATGACTGGATTGTATTAAGTATGGTAGCTTGTTTAGTTAATTTTTCTTAATGCGGTCAACCCGTTCTGTTCAGCTCGAGATTAGTACGACATTTAGTGTAACGTGAAGAAAATGATGTTTAATACATGTTTAAAGGAATTGAAATGTTGATTAGCTAAACACCATGTGATATTGTTGGTTTGGTAGATTATTTATACCTCAAATAGGTTGTATTGGGTTTATATTTAGCATTAGGTGATAAGGGTGCTGCTTGAGAACCTGCTGAGGGTATTTAGCACTCTCTAATGGAACATGTGCGACCCATCTTAACTGCCTAAGTCTATCATACCAAGAGCATAAATTCATTTAATCTTATACTTTAAATATGTTGTGTGTGTGCATTGTATCTATTCCAAATACCACTGTGTCAAGTACTGCAACATGGATCCATTATGGAAGTTAATTTAGTTTTAAGTTGATATGGTGGTTAACCATACGTATGTTCAGGTCCTCTGTTTTGCTAAACTGTCTATGCCTTTGTGCTAATATTTAAATCATGCTTAGATTACTTCCTGAGTATGTATACTCTCCTTTTAAGACCCACTACTTAGTGTACCTGAGCTATTACCTCTAGTCCATCATTCTACCATGAACAACTCTTCTGGAAGAGGATATCAAACCTTGTTTACCTTTTACTGCAATCTCCATTTTTACTCCTTCAAAAGAAATTAACACAACAAAAGCTAAGCCCACTTTCAGTGGGGATTACTGATAGTCATTCTCTAATTTTTAAACTTGAAAAACTATAATAAAAGCTTTAATTTTTCAATAGACAACAAATGTGTAATAGAAAGTAAATGCACTAAGATTAATGATTCCATTAGTTACTAAAACCTGCCTATTGCAGAGTTCTATTTTCACTCATTAATGACACTTCCATGTAGTTACTAGTTTATACAATTCATTTTTGCTTTATCTCAAGTTGGTAAAATTTCGGTAGTAAGTGAAGTGGTTATATTAGTAAAGACATTTTGATCAAGTATTATATCTGTTTGGGCCTCAGTTGTCGATTCTGATTCATATTTTCTCTTCTTTAACGGTTAGATGATTGTATATGTATGTGTCCCTTATTCTATACTGGGTTCGCTATTACATGTTTGGAGATTAGTTTATCCGTCATTCTCTGTATTACCGAGCCCCATTTGTGCCCGGGTTTGCCGTTATTTATGTAAAGCTTGGTTTGAACTTATGTGGTTTGGATTGTCTGACAATCAGAGCCAGTTTATTTGGTTAGTGTTTACTTGTATTATCAAATATAAACTGTATATTTCTTTCTCCCGTGTATTTACTTTTAGTCATATGTATCGTCTTTTGCTCACTTTATTTGTAATGTTTTAACGTATACTAATCCTTATATTTTTCTTTATTTACATGAAATGCATCACGAGAACGAAGAGTCTCATTATGAAGACTCATCATGACTATTGTCAAGCAAGGACGGTATCTACATTCATTGCATTCTCCTGCCTCGGGACTTCTAAACCAATAGGACGGGATGATATTGTCATCCGTCCTAGTCGATTCTTTTATTCTTTAATTCCGCTATTTTATTTTTGTTATTTAATTACGTAACCTTATACAATTATTGAAATGTTTAGAATAGGTCGATTTAAGATTAATAAGTTAGAAAAGGTAGTTAAAAATAGGAAAATTCCCGCTAGTCTATTTTTAGGCTCGTCACATATATTTTGCCACATAAATGCATATCTTTATCAAAAACCAATTTTACATACAAAATATACTTTCCAACGAAAACTACTTTTTTGCATTTTTTAACAAAACCTTATGCAAATTTTATGGAGAATATATACTTTAAGCAATCATTTGTAAACATCTTTTCGTGAGCTTTATATTTTCAAAACATGCTTTTTTTATACGACAATTAACCTAGGTTTGACCGGACAATCGCAAGTTAGCGGATCATATAGGGTGTCTAACTCCTTCCCTTTAGGATAATAAAGAACCCTTACCTAGAATCTCACATAGTTTCACAGACCTTAAAAATGGAGATCATTTGTAGTATTTTATGCTACATTTTTAGTGTCCTAATTCACTATAATAATTAGGTGGCGACTCCTTTAAATACAAATTTAGGAATCAACCATACGCAGTACACCATTTCGACTTCGGTTAAAATGGGGTGTTACACAAAGTATTGTATATATATGTATATACAATTGATATATTCCTTTCTTTACAATATTTACAAGATGATACAAAAAGAATAAAAAGGTTAAGTCGCAGATGACTTATGCCTGAAAAATCTATCTAAATATAAGTGACAAACATCTCATTACAACCGCTTCATACAAAGCTAATCTAGAATCTGAAACAGCGACTGAAATGTCATGCAGAATGTCGTCACAAACTCAGGCAATATTTTGTGATCCAGATTTCTGAGAAGAAATTTCGAGAGCTCTCTTGGTATTTTTACATTTTGTTTCTGAATATTGATTCACTGATCTGCCCTCTCTATTTATAGTAGAGAGTCCTCCTTGAAAAGCTCATCAATTGGTTGTAGAGTTTGAGCTAAAAGTGGTCACGTGCGGCAGAAACTTGAGGAGAGAATTTCTCAATAGCTTGGACTTTTTCTTACACGTCTTGCTCCTCAAGTTATGCTCCACTTGGACTTGGTCTTCATCGATCATAATCTGCTTTAAATACTCCTTGCCAAGTCAATTTGCCATGTGTTAAATAAGGTCACAATTTCCTGAAAAACAGTCCATGAAGATAGGCAAAACTGTTACCAGAATGTCAGCCCAAATGTCAAGACATTTGTTCCGACATTTTCTGGAAAACGATATGTTAGGAAAAATGTCATGATACCAATCCTAACATTAACATTCTCCCCCTTTTTGTCTTTCTTCACAAAACTTAACCAACTAAGCATAAGTGACCTAACAGTGGCAAATTCACACAAATTCTCCCCTTCAACCTATAATGGCATATAAACACAACATATATAAGATATACATATATATACCATTTATATAAGATTAGAAAAGAAGAAATATGTTAGCACATATACACATATCATCCACTTATACAGATTTATATTCAGACCATATTCTCAACACCAACCAGTAGCATCAGCTTCAGTCCGTGAAGGAAGGGCAAAACATTAACATTCTCCTCTTTTTGTCTTTCTTCACAAAACAACCTTTTCAACAAACAATAGTAACTTCCAGCACAACAGCACTAGCTTCCAGCAGCTTTTTCTACTCCTGCATAACTCCTTCTCTGTACAGAACATCAGCATTTCGCCTTCTTTCTCTACTCCCCCTGCATTAGCATTTCCTCTACAACATCTAGCCTTATTTCTCTGCTCCTCCTGCATTAGCACTTCCTCTTCAGCATCTACTTCATCAACATCATCATTTTCCACAGTAGCCTCGACAGTAATTATCATTCTCTCGACGCAGCATAGCAGCAGCATTTTCTCCCCCTTTTTGTGAAGAAAGAAGCACCATAAAATGGTCTCTGGCTTGAATTAGAGCATTCCTCACAGTGTCAACCTCAGAGATTTGTTGGTTGATCTTTGCAATTTGAATCACAAGTCATTCAGTAGACAGTGGAGACTGTCTTGGACCAGTGTTGTAAAGAATGTTGGTGACATTCCTGTCAACATCTGCACTATTTCCTTTTATTTTTCAGGGTAGTTAAACTTTGTATATTAGAGAGATAAGGGAGGATTGAGGTCGATTCCTTTTGTGCCAAGTTGGTAACTTGTACAACAGGGTGGCAAACATGGCTGTTATTCAGAGGCTGGATATCTAGAGATCCACTCATGCATTATACCTTCTGTGAGGTACTCAACTAATTCATCTCTATTGTCCACTTCAAGATCTGCTTCTCTAACATTCTCCTCGGCATTTAACCTCATACATCGTTCATAATAATCGCCGTGGCCGGGATCGGATTAGCGGGTCGGACAGTGGGAGTGGAGAAGAGGGCGGCCAAAGTGACCGGACTAGCGGACGATATCGTGTCCCGTCCCGCCCGTTGCGGGGTCGGGATAGGTCGGTAGCCGGCCGACGGTCAAAGTAGTTTTTTGTTTCTGTTTTTTGTTTTTTGTTTTTAAAATTTTTTCACTAAATTAAAAATACTAAATTACTAACAAAGTAACATTAACATATACATATAGTCATATAGTGATAGTCATAGACTCATATTATACTATTATAATATTATAGTATTATAATTATAGTATTATACTCATATATATAATATATTTATAAAGTATAAACTATAAAGTATAAAGTATAAACTAAATAATTAAACAAAGACAAGAAGAGTGTAAAAAAAACATCCCAAGGTCGTTTTTTGTGCCTCTTATATTATTAATTATTTCATTGAAATATACAAGATTAATTACAACATTGTAGTGTACTGTTGTTGAAAAAAATTGCAAAAGACATAGAAAAATTAAAAAATTGCAATGAAATAAATTACCAATTTGAAAATATTTTTTCTAGTTTCTTTATAATTTCTTGTTGTTCTTCGGTTGGAATTGGTATATCTTGGTCAAATTGTTCCACGCCGCTACTCATGCCTTGATAAAATGTCGTTGTAGTTGTCGTCTTCTTCGTTAATCTGGTTGTCGCACCTCCTTCGCTCCACTCGTATCCAATCTCGAATAGTACCGCCATCTCTAAGCCGTCTCCGGCTAATGAGTGTATGTGCTCTCCTATTTGAAATCTGCCTGCAGAAAAAGCGTTTTCAGAAGCGATTGATGACGCTTGAATGTTCAAAATATCTCGGGCCATCATTGAAAGTGTCGGAAATGTCTTCTCATTCTGCATCCAATATTTCAGCAAGTCTTCCTTTCCTTCTTCATTGATAACTGTTTGGTAAGGTAAATTACCCTGCAAAATAAAAACATCGAACTCGCTAATTTGGTTAGCATCGCATTATCAAGCACATTCTATTTCGAGGCTTTCAATAGAATCAATAATAGCCCTAAACAGATGTCTTTTTAGGTTGTGTTGAAGAAGAAGATGGTACGAAAGTCGGTTGGTTACTAGCACTTTCTTGCTGGTAATGCCGATATACTTTTTTGCATTCATCTTCTACGCTATTCAACACTTCTTCTAGCGTTTGTTCAATAGGTGGCTCAACATTTAAATTTTTGGGAGTTGGAGGTGGTAGTACATCCATACAGGTATAAATATTTTCAATAAGACTTTTACAACCCTCTACTTTAATAGTCGTTTAATACAAGACCAATAATATAAATAGGGAATAGGAATAAAATATTTCTTTAATTTCATAAACATTTTTTAATAGTCGCCTTATAAGGTGTTTTTCCATATATTCTTTAAGAAGTAAAAATATTATAGCTATATTAAACAACATAGTTGAAATAGTAGGATAATATAAAGTAGAAAATTCTTTTGTTGCTCGTTGAAAATTCTCTAGAAATACAATAAGTTCTCTAATTTTGTCCCAATCATTATCCACAATCATATCATTTGGATTTTGATTATGGACGTTAAAAAATAAAGTGATAGGTTTTCTATAGTCATAAGCAACAACTAGTTGGTCATATAAAGAATTTCACCTAGTTGGTACTTCTTCAAAAAAAATTCTGTAAGATAGTCCACAATCGTGACAAGTTTTTTTATATTATTTTCTCTGTTGAATTCTATTATTTTTAAAAATAAAGTGTATAGCAAATTGTATTTTTTCAAGAATATCTTGAAAAAGTGAAAGACCATCCTTTACAACTAAGTTATAAATATGGCACGCACATTTGATATGAAAATGTTTTGGAAAAGACGGAGTTAAAACATATCTTAAAATACAAATAACAGCATTGTTAGAAGATGTATTATCTAATGTAATACTCATAACTTTATCAGTTATTTCGTAATAATCGCAGACTGAATAAATATTTTCTGAAATAAACTCACCAGTGTGCCTACTATCTATATATCTATATGCTAAAATACGTTTTTTGCATAGACCATTTATAATCTATCCAATGACAGGTTGCCGTTAAATAATCATGGCCGTTAGTACTACGACCTATATCAGAAGTTAGAGCGACTTTGCAATTTAAATGATATAATACATAACGTAAATACTGTTGATATTCATGTGCAAATTTAAATACATCTCTTTTAACAGTTGATCTAGGAAAACATTTATAAGCAGGATTATACATATCTCTAATATAATGAATAAAACCAGGAGATTCAGGAAATGAAAAAGGCAAACCCTCCACAACAACTAATTTTGTTAGTGCTTCCCTATCTTTATGTTTATCGTATTTAGGGTCTACAACTCCCCCCGTCATAGGGTTAATTTGACCAGATTTTTGTCCGGGACAGTATGTGAACCTTGTCCCGATTGAGAGGACGCTTGCTCACCATTTTTTTCAATCATGTATTGGGCATGCAAGGCTTTGTGTTTTTACAATAGGTGTCTTCCTAAACCTCCCGTCCCACCATGACCTTGTCCAGTTTTAAAAGAATAAACATTTTTACAAGTTTTACATACAACTACTTGATTCGGTACGTCCCTGTCAAAATATTTCCATACAACTGATTTTAATGGTCGTTTTGCCGGACCTCGTCTCATAGTAGGGGGGATAGGAGACATTTCACTAGTGGGTGTATCATCATCTTCATTAGTAGGTGTATCATCATCTAGAGTGTCATCTAAATTAAAATCTTCTTCATTTTGAGGATAAACATTTGTGTCAAGATCATATGGTATTTCAGGAAACATTTCAGGATCTATAAAATCATCTTGTCTAGGAATAGATGGAATACTAGAAGAAGTACTCTTGCCCTTGTTACCCGCCCTACTAGAAGAAGTACCCTTGCCAAAAACACTTTTTACTCTTTTCATGGTAATAAATAGTTAAAGACTTAAAGATAATGAAATTAAATGTGCTAAATGAAATAAAAACAAAATAATAATTTAATGAGAGAACGAATGTACCAAACGCCGACGTAGAGTCGACGTGTAATCGAGAGGTTGAAAATTGAAACTTTGCTCGATAGATAATCCTCAAGCTAGTTGTCAACTTCACTCCCAATTCTCAAATTAATAAATACTAAATAGATTGAATATGTAGTAGACAATGTTGTATAGAGAATAGAGATTGATTGATTGAGAGATTAGAGAGTAGAAAGATTTGTGAAAATAATAAGAAGAGGAAATGAGGTATTTATAGTTGAAAAATTGGGTTAAAGTGTAAATATAATAACTTAGGGGTTAAAAATAAATATAAATGGGGTATGGGGGGTTGGGGGAGGAGGGGGAAGCCAAAAATGGCCGTTGTCTAACGGCCAAAATGTAAAATGGCCGTTAGACAACAACTATTTTCGCTGGCGGGCGAGATCGGGGCGGGATCGAGGCTCGGAATGGATCGGGCGGGACCATACTGTCCCGCCTTGCTCGAGCCCGGCCCCATTTTTTTTTTTATACGGTCGTGTCGGGTCGGTCGATTTGGCCGTCGGCCCACTGGCCAGCCCTAGTTCATAACAACAGGTGTGAAAACATATACTCTGGTAAAGAGACAGACCTTTCCAAATTTCTTTGAGTCGATATCCTCTATAGCAGAACTCAAATAAGCACAAAAACAACTCGACCGGGCGTCCGAATCGATTTTGATGGATGATGTTGGAGTTTGTGTCTCTACTGATGTTGGTGAAATATTGCCTGAGATGTTGTAGCATCAGTGGCAACATTCGGAGCAACACTCGATTCGGCATATCTGGAAATTCTCTTTGGGAAGAATTGCATCACTGTAGTTTCATCAGGAACTTCCTCGTTTACTTGAGACACATTTTGCAGTATAGAAACAGTTGGTTCTTCTTCACTCTCTTCTGTTGAGAACACCAAGTTCATGTCGTCACTGTCACTACTCGAGCAAACAGGTATTGAAGTATCACATCTGGATCTGGACCTGTTGTTGCTTGGCTCTACACGAACTTTTCTTCTCAAACAATCTACTCGATCGATAAGTAGGGAAGGTGAAGGGTCTTGGTCTCTTACCCAATATTGTAGCTTTAGACAAGTCCTTTGTGGATGGTGAAGAAGGAAACCAGCGGGGTTGTTGTGGTTCTATATGCTCAGCAGATTCAGTGTTCACTGGAATGACTAGTACTTATAAGAAAGTTGGTTGATATTGGTGTTGGTATTGAAGAGGTTTCCATGGGTAAATATGGTGGAGAGGGTTTTGAGGAGATTGAGAATGGTGTTTGGAATGGTGAAGATTCCATCGGGTATGTAGGATTGTAACAGTTCCTATATGCCCAAGTTGTGATGTGATTTCCCTTTTTTTTATGAAAAAAAACAGAAATGATAGAAACTAACTTTTTTTTATTAATTTTTTTTTTTATATATATAGGGAAAATCAGATAGTGATAAAAAAAATAACAAATAGGAGGAATATTTATATACATGGAAAATCTTTCTAAGCAACACAAATCTCTTAGTTTTAGGTGTTTCAATTTTACACAATATTTTACACCTAAAATATTGAGATAGAAAGATAAACATCATGGTAGGAATTTCAATTAATCTTATCATTCTTAAAGTTCAAAATTCCTCTTGAAATAATGCATACAAATAGGGAAAAATAACTGAATTCTCAAAAATCAGTTACAATCAGCATCCCAACAAATATCATTATCTAAAATGTCAACTGTAATGTTGAAAACATTTTGAACAACACAAGTATCATGATCCTTCAAAAACTTTTTCATGTCGACAACAAATCAAGACACGTTTCATATATGATTTTATGAGTTTAACCTCCAGACCAATGTAACATTTTTCCATTGAGTCCTAGATCTAATCATAAAACACATACATAATTTATTTTCGTGTCAAAAACAAGAATACTTATTTAACATCCTCATAATTTCGTTTGTTTAAGTACTTTGATACTCTTATAGTATAGGAACGATATCAATTTCAAGGGTTTTGCCCGTATTGCACAGTTGTCGAGAATTAGAAAAGTTTTGCCTTATTTTGATACTCCATTTTTATGATATCTAATATCATCGCAGAGAACGATATCACATTAAAATCACGTTTGGAATCATATCTGTGTGAACAAAAATCAGCCAAAAATAATACTGAAATCAGATTCTGATATTACACAAATGAATGTCACCCGAAATGTTAGAGACATTCCAGCCGACATTCACCAAAAATGCCCAAAATAGAGATTACAAAGATCAGGAGATTTCTACACTAGAAAATCTCTCATGATCCAAAACTTTTATAAAAGTATCAGCTAGTTGATGAAGAGTATCAACATGTTTAATTTGAACTAGCTGTTTTTCAATCAAATCTCTTTTAAAAAAATGATGTCTAATCATAGTACAAAAACAAATGTTGCTAGTAAAACCATAGTCGTTTAACATGTGTCTTAGCCATGTTCATTGAGAAAAACAACTTCCAACTGCTACATATTCAGATTCAGCAGTTGAAAGTGAGACAATTTTATTTACGACTCTACAAAAAAAACAAGATTTATTGCCAAGATAAAAATATCCTCTACTTGTACATTTTATATCTTTCACATCACCAGCCCAATCCGACTCACTATATCCTATTAAATTAGGATTAGTGTCCTTGGAATACCAAATTCCAACTCACATGTGCCGGCAACATATCGGATGACACATTTTACGACATTTAAGTGAGAGACTTTGGATAGGCTTGGAATCAAGCACATACACAAACACTAAACATTATATCTACACCGAAAACATTCTTTGGTTGAAATATAGATATAAAAACAAGAAAGACTTACCTTATGATAAATGTTAGACATGCACACATATCTAACCATGACTCGGTAATTACGAGGTTCTTTGCTTCTTGTTCTAAATCCTTCAAACACTTCTCCTATCACTTGGCATGTTGGATGATTCTTCCTAATCCTTGATGAGGGGTCCCTTTTGATCTAGCAATTCAGCATTTGACTCCTCACTCACACCTTCTGTGGTCTCTGATTCTGCTTCAGATGTTGCTTCAGATGTCGTGACATTTGGAGCAACATCTGGAGTTTCAGCCTTCTGCGCATTTCCACCTGTATTATCGACTTCAGCAGTCTTCTTATGTACAGTTTTTGTCCTTAGATTGTACGCTCAGTAAGAATGACTATTTTGGAAATATCCAACAAACATCCCTTTGTCACTCTTAGAGTAAAACTTAGCCAGATAATCTTTATCATTTAAAATGTAACAAATACACCCAAAAATATGAAAGTAACACATAGGGTGTCATCTTTGTTACAGACCTAAAACAGACTCTATTAGTGATGTGACAAGCAGTAAAAAACATTTTGACAATTTTTAGAACTAAGCATAACTCTAGCCATTCATCGTCATGTTCTATTCTTCCATTGTGCTACCCATTCCGTTAAGGAGTTTTTGGGAACAGAAAAACTCATGAAAAATTATCTTTTCTCACAAAATTTTGTGAAGGAGATGTATTCAAATTCTTTTCCATGATCAGATATAATCCAAAAAAATAGGAGAATATAACATGTTCCTAATTCTAGAATGCACAATTTTAAAAATGTCAAAGGTTTGTGATTTTTCTTTCAACAAATATGTCCATGAATATCAAGAAAAATAATCTACTATCACATAGGAATACCTCATGCCTCCTAAACTGTCTACCTCAATTGGACCTATAAGATCCATGTGCAATAATAGAAAACAGTGAGACATACCTGAATGTTGCCGTCATTCTGGACAACATTACGGGAAATATGGGTTTTGCTTACCTTGGAGACAATCTGTACAGACTGTTTTACCTTTATGGCTAAAGTTGGATAAGTCTCTAACCGCTTCATATGAGATCAATTCTTTCAGATTGCGGTAGTTGACATGCCCCAACTTTTGATACCATAGTGTTGTGTCGTCCATCTTGACATTATTGCTTGTCTCCTGTCTTGCAATAAGATAGAAAGTATCACTTGTTCTAGTACCTCATTTGACACACTCATTAGCTTCATTCGTAACTTTTCAAGCATTCTTATTAAATTTCACCTCCAGATTGTCATTACACAATTGGCTCATCAATTTAACCATTAAACCTTCAATCGTGTAAGACATTTCTTAAAGTTTAGACATCCAGGAACATCCAAGATTTCTTTTCCAATTCTTTTATTCCCACCTCCATAAGTTACGTTAACTCATTGAATAACTCACAGTTCTTTAGAAATTCCTTTGTACCTGTCATGTGGTGAGAACATCCACTATCAAAGTACCAAAAACATGTAATGTTAGTTCTTAAAACATTTATCACAACATTACAAGTTTCAACATGTTTGGGATCTCAAACTCTTTTTAAAACATTTTTACATTTTAGGAAATATTTCGCTCACAGAATTCTAAAGTTTGAAAACAATACGGTTTAAAAAACCAGGGGAGTTACAATGACGACACACAAACTTCATATCCTTTTGACATATATGAGAACCTATTATTTAATCACTTTTCTTTTACAAAACACATTTTCTCATTTTTGTCAAACAAACTAGAGCGCAAGTTTTAAGAGAGTTTTCATACTCAATACCTGCATGTGGAGGTTTTCTAAAGTTGAGTATCTCTTTCAATTTAGAAGTCCATGAGTAGAGCTTACGGAAGGTTTCTTTTGGCTAAATCCAATTTTGCACGAATCTTACCGAATGCAGTATCCTATTTGGTAAGTGAAACCTCTAGTAGGTTTATTGTGTCTTTTAGATCTACATTCTCACGAGTTAAAGATTTTACCTCTGTCTCAAGTTGCTTGGATTCTATGATTAAGGTTTTACAAATGTTTTGTAATTCATTAATCATGTCATATTTGCATTACACTTAATCCATACTCTCAGCCTCACCATTAGAAATAAAATCAGTAAAGCAATTAACATCAATATAGTTAAAGAATATGTACCTTTCAGATGTTGCTGGAAATGCAGATGTCGTTGCAGATGTTGCCTGAAATGTCGTGACATCTGAGGCAACATTACAGACGACATTTTCATTATCAGACAGGGGTTGTTCGTAAACAGTGGCCAACAGTGCTTGTGATTGATTTCTTGATCTTCTTTCTCTTCTTAGTGGACATCCTTTTTGAGCACTTGGAAGGAAACTTGGTGGACTTTTGATTGAAGCCTTGGTTTTGATTCCTTTTAGATTTAGATTTATTTCTCTCATTGTTGAACTTCCTCACCATCAAATTTTATTTTCGAGTAAGTAAGACAACATTAATACCTTCACCAATTTCTTCAAGATTCTCATCCCATTCATCGATATGATTCTCTAAGGATTGAACTTGAAGTGTCACATTCTTGCTGTAATATAGTTCCCTTTGATTCTTAATGTTCATCTCATAGGTTTTGAGAGTTCTCATCAAGGTATGAAGGTTCATAGTAGCAAGATGTGAGCTTCTTTAATGGCATAAATCTTTAAATTTAACTTTTCAGGAAGAGAACAGAAAACCTTTCAAAATAAGATTTAATATCATCCGCTTCTTTCATCCTTAAATGTTCATATTTGCTCATGATCATGTGTAGCTTAATTCGATGAACACTTGATCTACCTTCACAATGAATTTGTAAAGTATCGCATGTATCCTTAACCGTTTGGAAGTTTTGAACGAGTTTAAACATGTAAAGATCAACCCATCCAAAAATTGCATTTAGGGCCTTTTCGTTAAGCTAGTATTATTGGTTCCTTCCGCCGTCCATTTGGATTCAGGTTTAACAAAAATGTCACCTTTCTTATCCGGCGGCAACATTTGAACAACATACCCATTGATTATAGATCTTCATGCCCTAACATCAATTGATTTGATGTGAGAATGTAGGCGAATCCTCAATAGGTACATTTTGTTTCATTTAAAATGGGAAGTCTACCAATATTTGGATTAGCCGGATCCATAGCTTTGAATAATAGGACCTTAGCACTTATTATGTTAAGTGTACGCTCTGATACCATTTGTTGGGTCCCAGGAGTACAACTATGGAATAATAAAAACAAACTGGAAATTAACTCAATTCGAATGCTGGAACAGTTTGCAAATGTCGATTTAAAATGTCGATGCGACATAATCGATTTACATTTAAAAAAATGTTGATTAAAAAGAATAAAACCTTTGAAGAGTAAAATGCAGCGGAAATAATAAAGATAAATGTTTAATTTTCATAGGTTATATATTAATATAACTCATGATGGTCAATGACCAAAGTATTGTATATATATGTATACACAATTGATATATTCCTTTCTTTACAAGATTTACAAGATGATACAAAAGGAATAAAAAGGTTAAGTCGCAAATGACTTATGCCTGAAAAATCTATCTAAATAGAAATGACAAACATCTCATTACAATCGCTCCATACAAAGCTAATCTAGAATCTGAAAAAGCGATTGCAATGTCATGCAGAATGTCGTCACAAACTCATGCAACATTTTGTGATCCAGATTTCTGAGAAGAAATCCCGAGAGCTCTCTTGGTATTTTTACATTTTGTTTCTGGATATTGATTCACTGATCTGCCCTCTCTATTTATAGTAGAGAGTCCTCCTTGAAAACTCATCAATTGGTTGTAGAGGTTGATCTAAAAGTGGTCACGTGTGGCAGAAACTTGAGGAGAGAATTTCTCAACAGCTTGGACTTTTTCTTCCACGTCTTGCTCCTCAAGTTATGCTCCACTTGTACTTGGTCTTCATCGATCATAATCTGCTTTAAATACTCCTTGCCAAGTCAATTTGTCATGTGTTAAATAAGGTCACAGTTTCCTAAAAACACCCACGAAGATAAAGAAATCGTTGCAGAATATCCGCCCAAATGTCAAGACATTTGTTCCGACATTTTCTGGAAAACGATATGTTAGGGAAAATGTCATGATACCAATCCTAACATTAACAGTGTCTAACATGAATATTTTATCATGTGTTTAGATGTTCAATTAGAACAAACCGTAGTTTGAGTCTAAATAAACTTTGCTAGCAAATTTGAGTGGCTATTTATATATCAAGCCATAAAAAAAAAGTTCAAGATATCATTATTTGCATATTATACGTGGTGAAAAAGCCTTAGCAAATTGTTTCTTCTGCAATGTAAATTCCCGTAAGAGCGTATACAAGATGCCTTTGCCCTGTTGATTTTGGATCAAATGCTTCTAAAGACGGGATATTTCTGTAATGTGTTAAAATAATTGTTGGTTGAATTAGTACTGAACAATTCAAAATGATGTCACATAGTAGGACCAAACCATCCTCATACCTAGCCAACGTTCTTAAATGCTTTAAGGGTCGCTATCTCGAACAATAGTTTTTTCCAATTGATTCCTCTATGTTTTGTTAATTAGTCATTAACATATTAATTTAGTGAGTTGTTGCACTTTCAGTATTGCTTTTAGTCAACTTATGATTGGTTTATGTGTCCGCTAGATTGATACTTGTAAGAAACCAAAAACATCAAGCTCAATGACCGTTTTAAAATTTCATTAATGACTAAATACCAACTAATAATACAATACATAGTAGTTGATTCTGTTGAAGCATTATGCTGGGATAAGTTATTATGTGATTAGTTATGTTATGATTACTTATTCTGAAGTTATTTCGTATTGATTGTTTGACATGTTGTATTAAAAGTAACATACATTGTATACTTTCTATAAAAATGTTTCTTGACAATGTTGGATAATTTGTATATCCATGTACATTCGGAGAATAGTTAAACTAACTATAAGTGATTTAAAGGCTATACTAATGAGATCATTACAACATCATTATAATAATATCATCTAGTTATAATCATTATGTATCTAGGTTCTTGATTCTCTGTGTCCATAATCATCAAGTCTCTTGACGTGTGTCTGTAGATCCAACAGCTACATGCTTCATTTGGACTATCGAGCAACAACTTCAACTGCTGCAAGCTTTTGATCCTTATGTCTGAAATAAGAACTCAAACAACAAATTGGTTAATTTTTCACCACAAGCTGAGTCGAGTGTTTGACATTCTTTCTTTAAGACAAGATTGCCCCCGTATACATGCTTTTACGTTAGCAGGACAATAGTCTCCCAAGATAAAACAACGACTTATCTTCTTCGTAAAGCACAACGAAGAAGACCTATCGAAGAACTCAAATATGGAAATTGCTAAGAAAGGATTGACTCAGAGATGTGTATGAACTTGTGGTATAAAAGGTTCATGATCTCCTGAGACAATATGTTTGAGAAGTGTATAAGATCTTCATATGGAATGAAGTGTATGTTGGCACATAAAATCTGAAGTGAAGTGTATGTTAGACACCTTTTCCATTGTACTAAAATGATCCACAAAGGCCTCAATTTATAGATTAAGAAAATGGCCCTTCACTTGCACTTGTCATGTGAATGCTTTAATGGAGGTTCATTGAGCCAAGTAAAGAGTGTGTGAACACACTCAAACCAATGACTCACTTAATAGAAGATTCATCCATCCAAACTCAACACAAAGTTCAAGAGAAACCCTTAAACTTTCGTCTCCACATTCATCGTCCGGTGCCGCGACCCTTTCCGGCTCCGCGGTCCGAGCCGTTCCGTCTTACACTTCGCACAATCCTTTCTTTGTTAACCAACATGGAATATAAATTATTGTCGACAATACCCGTCCATCATTCTATGTCTCAAACACGTTACTTTTACGTGTGCCAATATCTCTTTCACTAAGAAAATTTACGATATGTAGCCCCACGTGTGCACGTGTGTGGAAATAAGATTTCCGACGTGCTGCGCGCCTTATGTTTGATTCATAAATGACGGGATAAAATTATTTCCCCGTTAGTAAAATTTCCAACAGACAATCCCGGGATAAATTATCCTAAGATAACTTATTCGACCCTATGGCAGGTATAAGTTATCTCATGACTATTTTTATTCCTGAGATAATTTATCCCAGAATTAGTAACCAAACAAGGGATAAGGGACTGCTAAATTCTTATCTCAGGATTATTTTTGTTTATCTTTCGTACCAAACGACCCCTCATTCTTAAACACTATGAAAACTCAAATTATTAGAAAACATATTTTTCGAGTTTAATTCCTATACATTATCAATATAAAAGATTTTTTACAATCTAAAAGATAATAAATATACCGACAACGTTAATCTTTATATTATTAGTAATAGTATATACGAATTAAAGGTCATTTCAACATCTTGGTAAATTGGTGTTTGCATTTTTTTAATTTGTATGATAGAAAAGAATCAAAGGAAACTGTTAGGTCCGGGTGCTATGGAACAATAAAAACAAATTTAAATAAATTCGAATGTCAATTCTGTATCCGAATGTCAAGAATAATGTTGTCCGATAATGGTAACAACACAGTAGTAAAACAGAAACATTGAAGAGTAAAAAACAGCGGAAATTTAAAAGACACAAAGATTTTAAATTTTCATAAGTTATATGTTGATATAACTTATGATGGTCAATGACCAAAAGTATTGTATATATTATATACAATTGAATAAATTCATTTCTTTACAATATTACAAGATACAACAAAAAGGAATTAAAAATGATCGCAGATGACTTCTGTCTCAAAATTTTAACTAGGTAGACATAGACAACTTTTCATTACAATCACTCCATACAAAACTTACCTTGAATCTAAACATCAATTGTAATGTTGGACAGAATGTTGTCGACACGCTCAGACAACACTTGTGATCCAGTTTTCTGAATTCGCGAAAGTTCTCTTGATATTTTTGTAATATGTTTCTGGATATCGATTCACTGCAGTAGCCTTTCTATTTATAGTAGAGATTCTTTCTTGAAAAACTCATCGATCTGTTGTGTAAGTTGAGGGAAAGGTGGAAAACTGGTGTGTTTGTTGGAGAAGATCATGGAGTAAAATCCTCTAACTTCTTGGACTTGTTCCTCCCGCATAGCAACAACCTTGACTTGTTCTTCCCACGCTTTTCATCATCTCATATTTACCTTGTTAAGTCATTTTTACTTCGCAGTAATATTTCCAAAAATATTACTTCAGTCCGTGAAGTAAGACAAAACTGTTTTTCAGAAGATATTGGTCCGAATGTTGTTGACATTTGTTTCAACATTTATATACATTCAAATCAGTCCAAAAGAAGATATGTTGGGTAAAATGTCACAACACCAAACCCAACATTAACAATCTCCCCCTTTTTGTCTTTCTTCACAAAACCTATTACAACCTCTGCAAATGACTTAGAGTAATATTACAGATGTTGTCCAACAACTATGATTACAGTTATGCTCCCCTTAACCTGTGATGACATACAATCAAAACATGTGTATACCAGTGTATACCAAGTCATAGGATAAAACACGATATCAACACATACATATATACAGATCATCCAATATACAAATAACAGAAAATACCCAAATGTCAGTTTAAACCATTGTCATAATAAAACATCAATCAATCCAACAGTTCACAATTCAGTCAATAAAAATATTGTTCAGCAAATCAGATAATTAGATAGCAAATCAGTTTGCTCTCCCTAGCTTATTATGCAGTAGTAGTAGTAGTAGCTTCTAGCCGCTTTCTACTTTTGCATAACAACTTCTGCTTCAGCCCGGAGCCTTAACCTCTTCAGCAACACTTTCTTTCCAATATTTTCTTCTCTATGCATAGCAGCAACAACAACTTCTTCAGCAGTAGCAACAACATCTTCAACAGCAGCTGCTGCATTGGCTTCAGAATATTCACCTTCAGCCCTTTCAACCCTTTGATCTCCCTTCACGGAATCATCTCCCCCTTTTTGGAAAGAAAGCAAAAGTAAGAAATGATCCATGTACTGAACTAATGCATCTCTGGAATCATCAACCTCTGAAATTTATTGGTTGAGCTTTGCTATTTGACCAACTAGTCAGGCGGTAGACAGAGTTGACTATCTTGAACTAGTGTTTCCTTGAATGTGTGTAACATTCCTGACAACATTCTCAATGTCCGCTTCCTTTTTCCAAGGAAGGTCAATAACTCTATCTTTGCTTTTCAAAATTGCCTTGTTCACTGAATAAACCTCAAGAGCTTTGCCTATAATATCCTCTCTTTTAGGCTCAAAGCCTTGGGTAGTTAAAATTTGGTAGATAAGATAGGGAAATAAAGGATTAAAGTCGACTCTTTTTCTGCCAAATTGGCCACTTGATAAAGTATCATTCTTCCTAAGTCAACTTTCAATCTCTTTCCAATTTTGAACAAAAGTGAGACTTGATCAGTTGTCACAACTGACTCATTCAATGAAGGAATCAATTGTGAATGACAATTTTATGAAGGATGGAGAATAAGATAGTTAACTTTGAAGTAGAGCATCGAGGGATTCACTTTTTCATTATACCTCCAGTGATGTATTTTATCATCTCGTCCCTATTCTATGTTGCTCTTTCAGTAGTGCTACTTCTTTCTTTAGGCTCAATTCTCAAACATTGATTTATAACTAAAGGTGTAAACTGATAAATTTTGTTATAGAGGTATACCTTTCAAAATTTCTTTGAGGAGACATCTTCTATAGCATAACCCAAATTAGCATAAAATAACCTAATTATTTCTTCAACGAATGGTTCTTTTTCAGTTACAGATTTTGAGAAGCTTTCTATCATCACCAAACCATATGTTAGATATAGCCTCTTGTTCAAAATATTCTAAACAGGAGGCTATATCCTAACTATTCTTGTACCAATCCCATTTATCATATTTAGCTTTGAAAAAGATTTTTTCTGAAAAAACATTTACCTCAATGTTAGAATCAGATTCGGTTTTGCTGGATGAGAATGGTGTTGGTGCCTCTTCTGAAGTTTTCTGAAATGTTTCTTGAGATGTTGTGGTTTCGTCGGCAACATTTTGAGCAGCATCTGTTTTAGCATGTCTGGAAATCTCTTTTGGACAGAATCTCTTCAGTGGAGTATTATCAGGAAATTTTCTCGTCTTGAGACACATTATGAGGAATAGAGGCAGTATGATCTTCTTCACTTTCTTCAGAGGATAGCTCAAAGTCCATGTCTTCAGTGTCACTTCTTGAGCAAGCCGGTATAGGTGTGTCAAATCTGGACTTTTTGGTGCTCGGCTCCTGCTGGACTGCTCTCTCGAACACTCTACTCGATCTACGAGCAGAGAAGGAAGAGGAACTTGAATTTTTACCCATGGTCGAATAATCAGATGTTGCATAAACATCTGTGGGGGTTATTGTCATCTCCAGGGTAGCTGATATCAAGAGGTTCCTCATTGCCTCTAAGGACTATAGTCATACACTTGTTTTCAGGCAGATGTGAAGAATAAGATATGCCCAGTTATTGAGGAGGGTTTGTACTCATGGGGGTGTTGGTAGACATAAGTGTTGATATTGGAGAAGTTTCCATTGGTGAGTTTTGAGGAGAAGATTTTGAGGGTTTAGTATTTGAGCAAGAAGAAGGGGTTTGAAATAGAGAGAAATACACCGGATAGGTAGGGATGTACCCAAGGTTGTGATGTGATTTTTTCTTTTTTTAGTTTTAGGGAAAATCTACAATGGTAAAAAGAAACAAATGAAATGAATATTTATATATTTGGCAAACCTTTCAAAGTAATAAAAATTCCTTAGTTTTAGGTGTTTGATATTTATTCAATAACTTACACCTAAATTTTTGGGATAAAAAAATAAACATCATAGTAGGAATTTTAATCTTATCCTATTAAAGTTTGAATTCCAATTAACACATGGCATAAAAATAGGGAGAAAATCTGTTTTTCTAAAATCAGTTAAGATCAATATCCCAACAGATATCACTTTCTGAAAAATATCAACAGCAATGTTGGCAACATTTTGGACGACACAAGTATTTTGATCCCATAAGAATTTTTCTTTTGGCAACAAATCAAGACACGTTTTACATGCAATCTCTGAGTTTGATCACTGGACCAATGTAATATTTTTTCATCGTGTCCTTGGTCTAATCATATAGCATATGTAAGAGAATTTTTCGTGTCAAACCAAATAAGAATACTTTTATGGTATTCTCAATTTTATTTTGAATCAATAGATACTCCTATAGAATAGAAACGATATCTTTTCTTGGGCTTTGCCCATTTTTCACAGTTGCCAACTATTTATAAATGTTTTGCTTTATTTTGATACTCATTTTTTATGATATATAATATCATCGCAGAGAACAATATCTTATTGAAAACATATTCTTAGTGATGGATCATGCTTGTGTGACCAATAGTTTTGCACCATACAACAACAATAATCAATCAGTGATATATCATAGGTAAATGTCATCTGAAATGTTAGAGAACATTTCAGTGAACATTAACCAAAAATGCCTTTTTAGAGATTACAAAGACCAAGAGATTTCTTCAAACTAGAAAATCTCTCACGGTCTAAAGCTTTTGTAAAAATATCAGCTAGTTGATGAAAAGTATCAACATGTTCAATTTTAACTAGCTGTTTTTCAACTAAATGTCTTAAAAGTGATGCCTAATGTCAATATTTTTTGTACGTGATTGTTGAACTGGATTTTTGGAAATATTTATAGCACTCAGATTATCACAATACAAACCAAGATGTTGTTAGTAAAATCCTCTAACTTCTTGGACTTGTTCCTCGCGCATAGCAACAACCTTGACTTGTTCTTCCCACATTTTTCATCAGCTCCTATTTACCTTGTCAAGTCATTTTTACTTCGTAGTAATATTTCCACAAATATTACTTCAGTCTGTGAAGATAAAACTGTTTTTCAGAAGATGTTGGTCCGAATATTGTTGACATTTGTTCCAACATTTATATACATTCAAATTAATACTCAAGAAGATATGTTAGTAAAATGTGACAACACCAAATTCAACATTAACAGAAACTACTCATTTTCTTTCGCATATATTAGGTAAATTTCATAAATGGTCATGACTTATTTTATCAAAGTCACACATTAGTATATTTTCTAATAGAAAAATAATAAGATTTTCACTCTACTAACACAAAAATTACTACTATCGGAAATCCAACTTCCTATGGGTAAAACTTTTTCAATTTTTTCATTTTAATTTAATAGATACAAATTTAATTAAAGGGAAATCAACCTTATTCGACCCAATCCGATCCGAAACTAAGTGGTGTGCAAAAGGCAAAAATATCAAATAATATGAAACGGAGAGAGTAGTATTTTAATTTCTGCATATATATTAAAATTGCAAATCAAAACAAATTAAGAAGTGATACCTTTCCTGCAATATATTTTTTATGTAAAAAAGTTTAATTTTCAATAACAAGAATGTTATTGCATAATTAATAAAATTATTTTATTTTGAACTGTTCTCCAGTCAAAAACCAGAAGAAATGCCTTACCTAAACACAGAGTAAACGACTGATTAACTTTTAATAATGTCGGCGTCTTTGTTTCCCCTCTTTAATAGTAACATATTTAACGTTAATTATTTGACAAATCAATTAGCTTCTTCTGCATCATTATTCCTGATTTGAGTTCCTGGTCTTAAAAGACTAGCTTGTTTGGTTTAATTAAAGTGCAGAAACATCATGAGAAAAGACTCCAAAGAACAATTAAGCCCATCCAAGGTATTACCTCTTCTATATCTTGTGAGTAATCATGAAGGTTGTGTACTAATCAAACATTCATTTTCCTTAGGATGGTGAAGTTGTAGAATCCCCTACTATACCAATTAACGCCAGACCCAACAGCATGGTGGTTAAGGCAAGTTCAATTTCTCTCCATCTATATGCTTATTATCAGAATTTGGTTCCTATGGATGCTTAAATTTTTTGTTCATTGTTCTTCTTTTAAATTTCGGATGCGGTTGGTTTATGTAAAACATTTTCTTGATAAGAGTTTTCTGGTATTTTGTTGGAGAGTAAAAAAGGGTTGTCCGATACACAAAGAATCCAACATTAGCAGGGTTCGGAGAACCCCCAAAGAGGTGTTATGTAGATATGCTTTTACGACTCAAACTCGTGACCTATAAGTTTACCGGCTCCAAGGCTCTCTGGACCACTACCAGTGAGAAATAATATTTGAAAGAAATAAGTAATTACTAATTAAAGATCTATAATAATATTAGTAAATTTAATGGTGTTTGAAATCTTTGAAGATTGATAACAATATTTGTGTTGGTTAAAGTAGTGATATGAAATTGAAATTTGAGATAATTGTGAGGAAAAATAACTTCAGTGTAAAGGTGAGCGAAGTCTTTTTTCTCCTTTTGGTGGAAGATTGTTTCCTGAAAAGCATTTTCTGACAACCAAACACCATAAAATAATTTATTTTCTAGAAAACATTTTTTCGTCATACCAAACACACCCTAGTTCGTTCATGTTATGAGCTTAAAGGCTTTGATCTGATTAAGATTTTGTTGATAAAAGAACAGAAAGCAAATACTGTAATTCCAGCGCATTTGGTGGCAGAAGCCATATCAACACTCCATGGGCTTGATTTAAGATGGTCAGGGCCAATAACACCAAGTGAAATGCAATATGTTCAACAATATGTTTTGGCCAAGTACCCTGAATATTGCAATGGACTTGTGGAAGAAGGAGACAAAATTGATCTTTATGCACTTTGTATGAACGACGAATCCTCAGAATTGTCGGCTAATGAGAAGGGAAAATCCCCAAGGAGAGAGTCCTTGTCGCCTTCTTTTGGCACTAGTAATTCAGAGTTGAGAAAAATCCAATTGGAACCATCAAGATTGCTCGATATTCTCACTAAGAAAACTTCTTACGAAGGGAATTTCATTTCAATCCCAGAAATTCAAGTCCGTAATCGAGCTTTGCAGCAATGCGGGCTAAGTGAAGAGGAGTACTTAGTTGTTTTTACACTTACGTTAAAAGAAGCGATGATGATGATTGGAGAATGTTACCCTTTCTTCAGGGGAAATTACTACATGACAATTCTTGGTGAAGAGTATGACTGCATAAGGGAATTTGTTATTTTTAAAGATTCAAAGGTGATTGCAGCACCAGAAACATGGCTTGATTTGAGGATCAAAGGATCACAACTTAGCCAATATTTTAGGAGGAAATCAAAGCATAGTCCAAAAGGGCTATTTGCATATCCTGCTTATGTGGAAGAAACGCGTTACTCCATGCATTGGATCTCAGAAGCTCATAGAAATTCATGGCATGTTCTGTTAGATGCTTCTGGTTTGGATGCAGGAAAAGAAAGATTGGCTTTAGCGTTACATCGAGCGGATTTCGTGTTGTGTACAGTTGATAATACACATGCTCAGCCCTCTAGAATCACCTGCCTTCTTGTAAGGAAGCAGTCCTTTGAAACTGCAGCTTCTTCAGCAAATTAATTTACTCAGGATTAGGGAAGAAAGTTAAAAGGAAAAGCAATCAATTGAAAAGACAAGACCAGTCGGCTATCATTCGACATCTTAATTCCACCGCTAAAGCATGCTATCAAAGGAAAGAGTCATCCGGCATTTCCAAAGAGACAGAGAGAGACTACTACACTTGTTATCTTTGTGCATGTATAATTCTCTGTACTGTTCTGTTCCTAATAGAGCAAGATAATTTCTACTAGTTTCATTTGCTTTAAACTTTTGATGCTGTACATGTGAGATGCTTGTTCCTGCTGATAGTCTTTGTGGGTGGGTAATCTAGTTCACATAGGGGGAATATTTAGTGTGATTTCTTTAGAGACTGATTAAAAAAGTGTGATTTTTTTTCTCTTAACATAAGTAAGCTCAACAAGGAAGTGAGATTTGGAGTAACTGGTAAAGTTGATGTCATGTGATCAAAAGGTCATAGGTTCAAGCCGTGAAAATAACCTCTTGCAGATCAATGCAGGGTAAAGCTGCGTACAATGGACTTTTGTTGGCCGGCTTTCCCCTGGACCCAACGCATAGCGGGAGCTTATCGGGCTGCCCTTTATAAGTAAGCTCAACAAGATACGCTGGCACATATTACTTTTTCAAAGAGAGGAAAAAGAAGCGAAATTAACAAAACAAATCCATACAACATAATTCCATACGTAAGTAAATACGTCAATTCATTAAAACAAAGACGAGTTACAACAAAAAACTACCAAGGAAATTAAACCTCATCCAATATTTGGTGAAGTAGAAGTGGAAGGCACCAAAACGTTTGGCAGATAAACACAAGTGATCATCTAGTTTCTTTTCCTCTAGTTAAATCAACACACTAGTAGCTCCATAGGAATTACAGTTAAAAAGACTGCTACAAATGCAGCAGCTACAACTGTTCCGGCGACTGAAAGCTGGGGTCCGTTCTTGAATCCGTTGGAGGCGTCTTTGGTAGTATCTGACGACGATGATGATGAAGATGAAGCTCCGGAAGGTGTGGGACCGGTGGTTTTGGACGAATTGGTGAAGATGGCAATATCAGGAGAATTTGGAGGAATGTTGAGTAGCTCTGCGCTCATCAACAAGAAAAATTGTACTATTACTTGAGAGAATAAGAAGTATGCATGACTTGAGTAAAGTTGAAAGGGAAAAAAAGTCTAGTCCAATATTTAGAGAGAAAGAATGTTGCTCTAAATGTTTTTCACTACTAAAAAAATATCTATTTTCTCACCGAAAAGTGTTTATCAGTTATTTCTCACTGAAGGTCGGTAGAGAAAACCTAAATAGAAGTGTTTTTACACAAAAAAATTAATAAGTTTTTAGCGTTCCGATGAAAATTTACAAGTTTTTAGCGTTCCGATGAAAATTTGTTTCCCACCATGTCATCTGCTTCCAAATAACATGATGCATGATTTTAACTTTAAGCAACATGGATGGTGAAAATTTCATATAATCAATAATAACTTGTTCCGAATTGAGACATATATATTATTATCTTTATACTTACAAATAACATATTCTTTTTTTGATAACTGAAAATCCCCTGTCAATTAGCAAATTAATGCAGATTGATGAGTATACACATATTCTCAGTATGAGTCAGCCTATCAACTCTTCTTTCACTTCAATATCAAACTTTAATTCTTGGGAGCAAAAGGCGAAATCCCTCGCCCACAGGGCCCCTACCCCTCCAACCCGACAGAAATTGGTGGAGGAAGGTAAATCATGGTACTTGATAGGTATCGTTGCTACACATTCTGCTCTATGTACACTTCGTTTACCGGTCAAACAAAGCCCCTTGGGGTCCAAATAACATATTCTTTGGTTAATACACTTATACAAACTAACATATTTTCTCAAAGTTTATACTGTTCATTATCTCTGTGATATTTTTTATTTCTCGAAATTCAATTTAATTAATTTTTGAAGCTAATCTAACTTAATATTAAAATTTAAATATTCAAAAACTATACTAAAAGTACTACTCCCTCCGTCTCAATTTACGTGTCATAATTTAACTTGACACGAAATTTAAGAAAGAAAGATTTTTTATTGAAATGTGTGGTCCAAAATAAATTTTATATAAATGTGTCATTATAAATCATTTCATAAAGTGAAATTGTTTCTAAATATAAAAATATAATATTGTTTTTGGAAACAGATCAAAAAAAAATAGTGTCATATAAATTGGGACAGATGGATTATAAATTACAATTTGTCTCATGTAAATACAACAAAAAAACTATATTACTACAATATTAATTAAAGTTATATAATTTGAATATCCAAAATTGAAATGTACCGAAAGATGGGAACTCTGCAATTAAATGAATATACTTAGCATATGTATATTACAAAGCCCAAAAATCAAAGTTCTAAAATTTAACAAATTTATGTTAAATAAAATAAGTAAATAATAAATTCTAAATTTCATAACCCTAAATAGAAGGAGCTGCTCTTTCCTCTCTTTCACTCGTCTCTTTTTCTTAAGACATGATTAATAATGCTAATAGTATTTTCTTGTAAATATTTGTATTTTTGCAGTTTCAGGGTAGAATATATAATTAAAGGGCCCATGAAGGCTGGGGTGGGTTGAGTTGAGCCGACCCATATTGACAACTCTGTTGTTAAGTTACACTACGCTTAGGACAAAGCCAAAGTAACTAAAGGAAATATTTTTCGTGATTTTTTTATTCCTGGAATGTAATAATATATACATGTCTACAAGCCTAAGTTGGTACGCTTAGGACAAAGCCAAAATTATTTTTTTCATATAGCATATAGCATATAGATTATTTCAATAATCTATTATTCCCTCGCGGTCTTAGCGGGAGGCTCTCGTACGCTGAGACTATCCCTGAAATCATCAAAGAGTATCCTAGGAAGACCTTTGTGAATATATTGGCAATCTGATGGCGGGACGGGACATGAAGAACATGGATGTGTCCACGTGCAACTTTTTCACGGATAAATAAATTATTCATCTCAATATATTTAGTGCGTTGATGTTGTATGGGGTTCCCTGACAAATATATCGAACTCACATTATCAGAATAAACGACTGTTGCTTTTTTTATTGAATAATGTAGCTCTAATAGAAGATTACGGAGCCAACACGATTCAGAGACAACATTCGCAACCCCTCTATGTTCGGCTTCAGCACTAGACCGAGACAACGTGGGTTGGCGCTTTGACGATCACTGATCGGGGTATTTTATATACACTTTTTGAGTCATTTTTAGTTAGTATTTTACTCATTTTATTTATGTTTAGTATAGTATTAGGGTCGTTTTCCTTTCTTTTGTGTCACAGCGGTCAAAAATGGAGAAATGACGAAAAGGAGATGAAATGAGCATAAAAGAGATGGAATTGCACACTAAAAGGGCCAAGAAATAAAGTCTAAGTTCGAATTAGAGAGAGATCGACGAAGTCCGGACGAAAAGGACGGCAAACGGACCGCGAGAAAACGTCACCGGCCATGGCTGGCCAGCAAAGCAGAGCCGACGCCCAATATCTTGAAAGTCCGAAAGTTCTTGATCTTGAGCCGCGCCGATTCTGGCCATGGCGACGCTGAATTATGAAGTGCTGGGCCGAATTTGACTTGTTTTCAGAATCCTAAAGGGATAACTTTTCCTACCTTAAAACCCTTACCTAAAAGGATTCTAATAACTTTTCCTACCTACAAAATCCCTAACTCTTCACCAAAAGGATTCTTTGGCTATAAATACTCTACATCATTAGAAGAATTATTCATTCTCCATTCCACCATTCACCATTCTACATCCATCCTTCCACCAATCCATCTTGTAAATATTCCACAACACAACCCTTGGATGCTTGGCTTGGAGACTCGTTCTTAAGTATTTTTCTTTTCCTTTTCTTTACTTTATTTCAGTTTTTGTATGATGAACATGGGATTAGTTCTTGTCATGTCAATGGCTAGGAACTAATTCCTCTATAGGGCTTTCCATGTTGAATCTCTAGAAACTTATGTTATGATTTAATGCATGCTTATGGTTATTCTTCTTCTTGTTGAGATCTATCCAATAATTGAATTGAATGCTTGGTAGTTAATTGACAACTAATTATCACTATATGATTTCTAATCAGACTCCGAAAGGGGGGGATTGTGAATATGCTGTAAGTTGGGTAGACATTCTTGGATTGGGGATGAAAATACCTCAATTATTTATGTAGCGTTTGTTACACCCCGTAGTTCAGGTCATGCGCATGAGGGCGTACGAAAGGGGGTAAGACTTAAAATTTTCAGAAGATAGGTTGACGGATTGTTCCGGACGGGTTTTAGTCAACTTTGAGGCGGGTTATGACCCGGTACATTGAGAGTTCCTAAGTGTTTTAAAGGCCTAGGACGTAGTTCGTTGAGTCTGGATTCCAACGCAACCAACCGTTCGTCGATAGGACGTCGGAGTAGAAAGTTATGAGAGTTACAAGTTCAGTCGCAATCGGACGTAAATGCGTTTCGACCGCGCGGCGCGCGCCGATGCGAGACGCGCGCTAAAGTTGAAGGGTCGCTGAAGTTGCAGCCTGGCGCCGGACAGCAGGTCGCGCGCCGAAAGATCGAGAGCTGCGGAGGTTTATTGCCGCGCCGCGTGGCCGCGCCGAGGCGGATTTTTGGGCGAAAAACTTAGAAAAGTCCGATTTTTGTTTTAAAAGAGACCATGGGAGGTGACAAGTGTCCCCATCTGATTTTCTGTGCATGCAATATATTGACCAAGACTTGGACATTTTCTATCTTTCATCGTCTCTCTCTCTCTCAAATTGCTCCCCCTTCTCTCTAAAAACCCTTAGAAAAATCTGAATAGTTAAGAACCAAAAAGGAAGCTTGTAGCTAGCTTGTTGGCATTGTTGTGGTGGTGTTCTTGGCAAGGAAGCTAGCAATACTTGGAATAAGTTTTGGCTAAAACTTTAAGGTAATGATTCTTCCTTTAGATTTAGTTTATAGTGTTGCATGTTAAGAAGAAAGAACTTGTGGTAGTAAATAATGCTCTTAGAGTCATTGTATGCTAGAAATGTGGTTTGGATATGAAAAATGGGTTAAGAGGAGATTATGAGCATGTTGTAGCCTAAAAACTACCTTAGAATTGTTAAGTGAATTGTTGTAAACTTATGGGACAGAATTTTGGGTGTGTAATCCCCTTTAAATTGTTGGATTGATTGAGCCTTACAATGTGGTGTTTTGATGGTAAATTCGGCCTTGAGAAAGATGGCAAAGTGAGTAGAAACAAAGGAAATGCTGCCCAATTTTCCATAGAATTTAGTGGCTTTGAGTTTAGATTATTCTACATTGAAATTAGAGGTTAATAAACATATCATGGTTATTATAGGTTGAAATATTACTTGCGGTAGTTGAGCTTAGCAAGTGGATTGACCAAAGAGGTATGTGAAGCTTTCCTATCCTTTGAGCATGAGTATTTGTATCTATGTAGTACGGTAGACGTACAAGATTTAGTATTCTTACTTGTTTAAGTATATATAAAGACTTGTTTCGTTTTGAGAAGTATAAGTCCCTTGGTTAAGGGAAAAGTATGATTTTACAAAAGTATAGAGTACTTGGTGTGAAAGTATTGAGTATTGAATTATTCTAAAGATAAGTGGCTTGAAGTATTTTTGGAAGTTGTGTAGAATTGTTTGAAGTATAAGTCTCTTGGTTTGTAAAAGAACAAAATGGTTTATAAGGAGTTATAACGGCTTTATGGGAAGTTAGTTGTAACGGCCTTGTGAAAGGATAAGAAGGTCTTAATTTCTAAAGTATAAAGATAGTATAACGGCTTTATGAGACGTTAGTTATATTAGCTTTATGAAATGATAACAAGAAGAGATTTACTCTAAGTAAGATAAGCAAGGACAAATGGTTTGATTTATGAAAGGCAAATTGATTTTTAAGGCATCAATTGCCCAAAGGTTTTATACATGAAAAAGAGTCACTTTTGAAAGAGTTGAAGTATGTAGTACTTTGGGTTAAATTCCCGGTTTTCTTTTATTAAAGATATGATTAAGTGCCTTAACTAAAATGAGAGGTATATGAACAAGACTAATAAGAAGTTATAAGTTTCTTAACTTATTTATGATTATGATATGATAACATTGAGCTAGGTAAGAGTATATCCGGCGGGCAAGCCCCAAGATCGTTATACCACCTACCTGGGGTAAGAGTATGTCCGGCGGGCAAGCCCCAAGATCGTCATACCACCTCCTTGTAAGAGTATGTCCGGCGGGCCACCCAAGATCGTCATACCATCCGCTTGTAAAGAGTATATCCGGCGGCGATCCGAGATCGTTATACCATCCGCACGATAAGAGTATATCCGGCGGCAAGCCCCAAGATCGTTATACCATCTGCTCCAAAGATAAGAGTATATCCGGCGAGTACATCCCAAGATCGTTATACCATCCGCTTGAGGTAAGAGTATATCCGGCGGGTAAGTCCCCAAGATCGTTATACCAATTGTTGAGTTTATTGACGTGCCGCTTGATGATGAAGGATTCCACGTATGCTTCATTGTTTTAGTATGAGTTTATTGACGGCCGCCGCGATGAAGCGATTCCACGTATGCTTCCATTGTTCGATTATGAGTCACGGACGCATCGCTTGATGACGGGATTCCACGTATGCTTCCATTGTTCGATTATGAGTTGCTTGGACGCATCCGGTGATGAAGCGATTCCACGTATGCTTCCATTGTTGATTATGAGTTTACTTGACGCGTCGCCGATGATGAAGCGATTCCACGTATGCTTCCATTGTTCGGATTATGAGTTGCTTGACGCGTCGCTTGATGATGGCGATTCCACGTATGCTTCCATTGTTCGATTATGAGTTTACTTGACGCGTCGCTTGATGAAGGATTCCACGTATGCTTCCATTGTTCGATTATGAGTTACCCGGACGCATCGCTTGATGATGAAGCGATTCCACGTATGCTTCCATTGTTGATTATGAGTTACTTGGGCGTCTGCCGATGATGAAGGATTCCACGTATGCTTCCATTGTTCGATTATGAGTTTACTTGACGCATCGCCCGATGATGAAGGATTCCACTGCACGCTTCATTGTGTTTTGATTATGAGCTTCCTATTATTCATGTCGTGTAGTATACGATTGATGTTCCATCATAGTAAGGCACGAAAAGGTAAGTTGATTTCATCCCCGATCCCACTTGTTTTCGGACTTATGTTTTTATTACGCATTTTCGATTTCACATACTTGGTACTTGTTATCGACCTCCTTCGGCTGCGTTAACGCCGCAGTCGAGATCGTAACTGGTCGTCCGCACTCTTAGGATCACTGTTCACTTCTGGAAAGCTCCATCCTCCGAGGCTTTGTCTTTTGGTATGATTCCCGAGGTTATAGACTTTTGTACATTCGGGGTATGGCCCCGCCCGCCACGATTGTTATTCCTGAGGTGCGTAGTCACGTTTGTGGTTTGGGCCGTAAGAATAAAGTTATCTTGCTTTCACCATCGGTTAAGTTATTTTATGAAAAGCGCCTTATCGGCTAGTGATGTTTACCTTATCTGATTTTGTTTCATGTATGTTCCACGCTATTCTCGATGTATACGATGAGTACCGGTAGGGTACGATCGCGACCGGCCGGGTCGCGTGACAAAAGTGGTATCAGAGCGATTAGTCCTCGGAAAGTGTCTGGGCCGTATCTAGTAGAGTCTTGATTATCGGTGTGTTGTGCACCACATCTATAATCGTGAGGTCAGGATATTTAGGATTGGTTTCATTCTTCTCACTCTAAGATCGTGCGATAGAGGCTGTGGTTAGGGTCGTCTCCCTAACGAGTTATGTTGTTGGCCACGAGAAGGCAAAGATGACCCGTAAAAGATTATGTGGATTGCGTATCGGGTTAGTTATGATGGTAGTATAGTGGGTATAGTGACATTCACCATACGAATTATGTATAAGGTCAGACACGTGTTGCCTAGAATGATATTGGAATACCAAGGATTGATAAGGGCTAATTAGATACCGGGAAGGTAGGGAGTGGTTTGATGAACTCTCATCAAGGTTGTACGTACTAATTTGAGATAATTAGGAGATGATGAGTTGTCTGAGAAGGTAATAGACCCTTAAGAAGTTTAATTAAGAGACCTAATGGGAAACTATGTTTGTAAATTAAGCTACGTGGTATGCTTAAGAGTATAGTCTGAGATGAGATTCAAAGTGAGTAAGTGATGGGATTGTTGTAAGATTTAGTATCATGAACGGCAGGATATTGAGACTATGTACATGTGTTAGAATAAGTTGGTAGATCTGAGCAGCAAAATCATTAGTAGTGAGCGAGTAGGTGGTAATGGTTCATACTTTGGGTTCATTTTCTGTTTGACTTACAGTGAATGGGTATGCGTGTGCGATATCTTATGGTCATAGGTGGCATAATGAAGTTCCATTAGTATATAGTACGAGGATGTACCGAGGAATAGTAGATTGCTTAAAAAACATTCGGGACGAATGTTTCTGGGGAGAATGTTACACCGTAGTTCAGGTCATGCGCATGAGGCGCACGAAAGGGGTAAGACTTAAAATTTTCGAAGATAGGTTGTGGATTGTTCGGACGGGTTTTAGTCAACTTTGAGGCGGGTTATGACCGGTACATTGAGAGTTCTAAGTGTTTTAAAGGCCTAGACGTAGTTCGTTGAGTCTGGATTCCAACGCGAACCAACCGTTCGCCGATAGGACGTCGGAGTAGAAAGTTATGAGTTACAAGTTCGGCGCAATCGGACGTAAATGCGTTTCGGACCAAGGCGGCGTGGCGCGGCGGATGCAGACGCGCGCCTAAAGTTCGAAGGGTCGCTGAAGTTGCAGCGCCGCGCCGGAATACAGGCGCGGCGCGAAAGATCGAGAGCTGCGGAGATTGCCACAGCGCCGCGCCAAGTGGCGCGCGCGAGGCGGGATTTTTGGGCGGAAAAACTTAGAAAAATCTGATTTTTGTTTTAAAAGAGACCATGGGAGGGTGACAAGTGTCCCCCCCATCTGATTTTCTGTTGCATGCAATATATTGACCAAGACTTGGACATTTTCTATCTTTCATCTTCTCTCTCTCTCTCAAATCGCTCCCTTCTCTCTAAAAACCCTTAGAAAAATCTGAATAGTTAAGAACCAAAAGGAAGCTTGTAGCTAGCTTGTTGGCATTGTTGTGGTGGTGTTCTTGGCAAGCTAGCAATACTTGGAATAAGTTTTGGCTAAAACTTTAAGGTAATGATTCTTCCTTTAGATTTAGTTTATAGTGTTGCATGTTAAGAAGAAAGAACTTGTGGTAGTAAATAATGCTCTTAGAGTCATTGCATGCTAGAAATGTGGTTTGGATATGAAAAATGGGTTAAGAGGAGATTATGAGCATGTTGTAGCCTAAAAACTACCTTAGAATTGTTAAGTGAATTGTTGTAAACTTATGGGACAGAATTTTGGGTGTGTAATCCCCTTTAAATTGTTGGATTGATTGAGCCTTACAATGTGGTGTTTTGATGGTAAATTCGGCCTTGAGAAAGATGGCAAAGTGAGTAGAAACAAAGGAAATGCTGCCCAATTTTCCATAGAATTTAGTGGCTTTGAGTTTAGATTATTCTACATTGAAATTAGAGGTTAATAAACATATCATGGTTATTATAGGTTGAAATATTACTTGCGGTAGTTGAGCTTAGCAAGTGGATTGACCAAAGAGGTATGTGAAGCTTTCCTATCCTTTGAGCATGAGTATTTGTATCTATGTAGTACGGTAGACGTACAAGATTTAGTATTCTTACTTGTTTAAGTATATATAAAGACTTGTTTCGTTTTGAGAAGTATAAGTCCCTTGGTTAAGGGAAAAGTATGATTTTACAAAAGTATAGAGTACTTGGTGTGAAAGTATTGAGTATTGAATTATTCTAAAGATAAGTGGCTTGAAGTATTTTTGGAAGTTGTGTAGAATTGTTTGAAGTATAAGTCTCTTGGTTTGTAAAAGAACAAAATGGTTTATAAGGAGTTATAACGGCTTTATGGGAAGTTAGTTGTAACGGCCTTGTGAAAGGATAAGAAGGTCTTAATTTCTAAAGTATAAAGATAGTATAACGGCTTTATGAGACGTTAGTTATATTAGCTTTATGAAATGATAACAAGAAGAGATTTACTCTAAGTAAGATAAGCAAGGACAAATGGTTTGATTTATGAAAGGCAAATTGATTTTTAAGGCATCAATTGCCCAAAGGTTTTATACATGAAAAAGAGTCACTTTTGAAAGAGTTGAAGTATGTAGTACTTTGGGTTAAATTCCCGGTTTTCTTTTATTAAAGATATGATTAAGTGCCTTAACTAAAATGAGAGGGTATATGAACAAGACTAATAAGAAGTTATAAGTTTCTTAACTTATTTATGATTATGATATGATATGATTTGAGCTAGGGTAAGAGTATATCCGGCGGGCAAGCCCCAAGATCGTTATACCACCTACTCGTGGTAAGAGTATGTCCGGCGGCAAGCCCCAAGATCGTCATACCACCTCCTTGTAAGAGTATGTCCGGCGGGCCACCCCAAGATCGTCATACCATCCGCTTGATGTAAGAGTATATCCGGCGGGCGATCCGAGATCGTTATACCATCCGCACAAAGATAAGAGTATATCCGGCGGCAAGCCCCAAGATCGTTATACCATCTGCTCAAAGATAAGAGTATATCCGGCGAGTACTGATCCCAAGATCGTTATACCATCCGCTTGAGGTAAGAGTATATCCGGCGGGTAAGTCCCCAAGATCGTTATACCACTGTTGAGTTTATTGACGCGCCGCTTGATGATGAAGGATTCCACGGGTATGCTTCCATTGTTTTAGTATGAGTTTATTGGGCGTGCCGTGATGAAGGATTCCACGTATGCTTCCATTGTTCGATTATGAGTCACTGGACGCATCGCCTTGATGATGCGATTCCACGGTATGCTTCCATTGTTCGATTATGAGTTGCTTGACGCGTCGCTTGATGATGGCGATTCCACGTATGCTTCCATTGTTGATGAGTTTACTTGGACGCATCGCCTTGATGGAAGCGATTCCACGGTATGCTTCCATTGTTGATTATGAGTTGCTTGGACGCGTCGCTTGATGACGGCGATTCCAGGTATGCTTCCATTGTTGATTATGAGTTTACTTGACGCGTCGCCTTGATGAAGCGATTCCACGGTATGCTTCCATTGTTCGATTATGAGTTACTGGACGCATCGCCGATGATGAAGGATTCCACGGTATGCTTCCATTGTTCGATTATGAGTTACTTGACGCATCGCTTGTGATGAAGGATTCCACGTATGCTTCCATTGTTCGATTATGAGTTTACTTGACGCGTCGCCGGTGATGAAGGATTCCACTGCACGCTTCCATTGTGTTTTGATTATGAGCTTCCTATTATTCATGTCGTGTAGTATACGATTGATGTTCCCATTGTTAGTAAGGCACAGTAAAAGGTAAGTTGATTTCATCCCTGATCCCAGCTTGTTTTCAGACTTATGTTTTTATTACGATTTTCGATTCACATACTTGGTACTTGTTATCGACCTCCTTCGGCCTGCGTTACGCCGCAGTCGAGATCGTAACTGGTCGGTCCGCACTCTTAGATCACTGCTCACTTCCCGAAAGCTCCATCCTCCGAGGCTTTGTCTTTTGTATGATTCCCGAGGTTATAGACTTTTGTACATTCAGTGGTATGGCGGGCCCCGTCCCGCCACGCTTGTTATTCCTAAGTGCGTAGTCACGTTTGTGGTTTGGGCCGTAAGAATAAAGTTGTCTTGTTTCACCATCTGCTTAAGTTATTTTATGAAAGCGCGCCTTATCGGCTTCTTAGTGATGTTTACCTTATCTGATTTTGTTTCATGTATGTTCATTGCTATTCTCTCGATGTATACCGATGTGGTACCCTGTAGGTACCGATCGGCAGACCGGGGCTGGGTCGTGACAGCGTTAATGAGAGGCTTAAAAACCCTAATTTTGCGCATTGTGCGTGACGGTTAACTAGATTTTTGTTCTTAATCCTCCTATAGAGTTATCCTTATCACCGAAAGGTAGGTAAGGTGCACATCTGGGTTGAGTGTTTATATAACCCTAACGGGAGTATAAAACGATTTAGTGAACCTGCTTTCTCCAAAAGAAGAAGACCATAAGTTATTGCATTAATAAGTAGCATAAGCGGATAGTGAGGAGACGTGGAAGCCCTATTCCCATCACAACTGAAATAAACCTATAGTTAAATTAGCTTTTATAATTACTAGTTATAAACCACAAACTCAAATATCAATCACCAAATAGATACCAAAAGATAGATAGTTGGTACTTGAACCCTAATCCTTGTGGACGATATTCGGTCTTATCAAGACTATACTACTTGTCACGATAACGTGCACTTGCGTTTAAGTGTGTGCATCTCATCGCACATCAATCACAAGATCAAATTGTCTCTGAGAAATACACAAGAATCAGATGTGGAGCATCTGCTATCCGGACATCCACCTCAATCAACATCGATATAAGACGTGAGGCCATAAATGGCTGACCTATACAAATGTAAACCAAAATTAAGAGTACTTTGACTATACCGCAAAATTCATTTGAGATCACTCATATGTTCCTCTTTCGGGTCATGCATATGTAAACATACAAGTTGAACATCATATGATATATCAGGTCTCGTAAAGGTGAGATATTACAATGCCCCTGCTAAACTGCAGTAATATGTCGGATCGCCGTATGGAGACCCTGAATAGCTACTCAACTTAGCCTTGGTATCTACTGGCGTAGGTGACGGCTTGCATGAAGACATGACGACTCTGTCAATTATTTCCTCAACATATTTTCTTTGACAAAGAAATAGACCACCTTCATGTTGAGTTACAACAATGCCCAAAAAATAGTTCAAACGACCCAAATCCTTCATAGCAAATTCTGATGCAAATAGGGAAACAATAGACTAGCGAAGATAATCAGATGATGTTGTGAGGATGATGTCATCAACATAGAGAAGAATGTATGACATGTCATTTCCTTTCTTATAAATAAACAAAGACTGGTCGGATTTGCTATGTGAGAAACCCAGTGTGGAAACAAACACATCAAACCAGTTATACCATGCCCGATGGACTTGTTTGAGACCATATAAAGATTTCTTCAACAAGCAAACATAATCAGGATTAATAGGATCTCGGAATCCCAAAGGATGGTGCATGTAAATTGTTTCATGTAGGTAACCATAGAGAAACACATTCTTTACGTCCAACTGATTGATGGACCATGATTTTGACAGAGCCAAAGTGAGAATTGTCTGGATAATCGTCGGTTTAACAACAGGGCTAAAGGTTTCATCACAATCCACACCATCTACTGAGACGTTCCATCACCAACAAGACGGGATTTGTTCCTCTCAAATGAACCATCAGATTTCGTTTTATGACAAAAAAACCACATGGAATGAATTATGTTTACATTAGAAGGACGGGGAACCAACTCCCCCGTCTTATTTTTAATAAGAGCATCAATTTCATCTAACATGGCGGCCTATCAATTCGGGTCCGATAGGGTAGCTTTTGGCTTATGGGGAATCAGTGATGGTTGGACAGAATATGTCAGATTAAAATGACGCTTAGGCAGAAAAACCCCATGTATGCCCCTGGTTTCGATGGACCGAGTTGGTGCTTGACCCGAAATGGATTGTTGGGATAGTAGAGTTGTCGGGTTGTTGTGGGTTGAGGTTGTGGCCTGGTGGTTATTGGGCCTAGTTGTTAGGCATATTTTATATACCTTTTTTAGTCATTTTTAGTTAGTATTTTAATCGTGTTTATTGTGTTTAGTATAGTATTAGGGTTGTTTTTCTTTCTTTTGAGTCACATCGGTTCAAAAAGGCAAAATGGTGAAAAGGAGCGAAAAATGGGCATAAAAAGAGGAATCCGAGGCAGAAAAGGACAGAAATTGACAACCTAGACGAAAGCCATGCAGCGCCACGGCGCCGGAACAGTTGAGAGGCCACAGGAATTATGGCGCCGCGACGCCAGTCTGCAGGGCTGCGGCGTCGACGCGGAAATTTCAGTTCTGAAGTTAATTTGGCCAGGGGAAAAAGGGTCCATAGGACATGAAATTTGCAACATACTTAAGCCATATGGTTTGCTATAAAAGAGATGAGGCTGACCTAAAGGAGGCATCCTGTACATATTCTAAAAACCCTATTCTACACCACACAACACCGTTCAGATAGGAATCAAGGCGTAAGATCGAGACTGCTCGATTATTTTCTTTCTGTTTCTTTGTTTTTAATTCAGTTCATGTATGGATATTAAATTAGTTCTTAGCATGTCTATGGCTATGAGCTAATCTTTTTATTAGGGCTTTCCTTTTGAATCACTAGAAACTCGTATTCATGAATTAATACATTAGTTTGATTTCTTCTTCACTTGTTTAAGATTTATTCAATAATTGGTATGAATGCTTGATAGTTAATTGATCACTAATTATCATAATCTATATGATTTCGAATCAAGAACCGAGAGGAGAGATTTGGATATGTTGTAGTTGAATAGACATAGGTTAAAATCGCGGACGAAAGTACCCCGATACTTGTGTAGCATTATAGGTTATTGTTCTTAATTCTCCTATGTAGTAAATCCTATCATAGAAATATAGAAGGGTTTTGCACTGGGGTTTTGCAATTATATATTCTAAGCGGAATATAAGATAGTCTATTTAATCGATATGTTAACGTAGAAGAAGAAGTCATTCTAGTTGCATTAATGATTGAATAGAGTGGATAGTCGAGAATATTGAAAGCCCTAATTTCTTCATAACTGATAAAACCCAAATAAATTAGTTTACTTCTTGCAATTATTCTAGTAGTTAGATAAAAACCCAATTCAATTATCGTTTGCCAAATAGATAACCTAGAATAGCTCTTCGGTAATTAGAAACCAGTGTCTGAGGACGATATTCGATCTTACCAGACTATATTACTTGTGAACGATACATACACTTGCGTGAGCAGTTGCAAATCGCCTGACAAGTTTTTGGCGTCGTTGCCGGGGACTGGCGTACATTTAATATCGAACCATCTACTTTTATTTCTACTTTGGCTTTATTTTTATTTTTTTCCTTAGCGTTAGAACATTGTTGCCTTGACTTGTTTGTTGATTTTGGTCTATTTCAGGGATCTAGTGTATGCGAAGAAGAAGAGGAGCAGATACACTTGTTCCCTTCAACCCTAAAATCGAAAAATTGTGCAAGCAAAACAGGCGTGAGAAAAGAGTTGCTAATTTACTAGCCATGGAAAATCAGCAGACCAACAACGAGGTACCTGACGAGGGGTTGAATAATGAGGTACCGACTGCCATGGGACAAGTCCCACCACCTGCAGAAATGAGCTTGGGAGATTATGTTCTACCCACTGCCATCGTGCACGCACACGCATCGTGCTCCCAAAGAATAGGGGCAAACAACTTTGAGATCAAGCCAGCCATCCTGAGCATGGTCCAGAACACAGTACAATTTGGGGGATTGCTATCTGAAGACCCCCACATACACATTGCCAACTTTCTAGAGATGTGTGTCACTTTCAAGTAAAATGGTGTTACTGACGATGTCATTAGACTGAGGCTCTTCCCGTTCGCACTTAGGGACAGGGCCAAGAGCTGGTTGAACTCACTGTCTGTCAACTCCGTCACCACTTGGCAGGACCTAGCCCAAAAGTTTCTTGCAAATTTCTTACCTCCTTCAAAAGCTGCAAAGTTAAGGGGAGAATTAAACAATTATTACCAGATGGATGGTGAGTCACTCTATGATGCGTGGGAGCGATTTAAGGATCTGCAAAGGAAATGCCCACACTATGGCATAGAGAAGTGGATGCTGGTCCACATTTTTTATAATGGACTGAGTGGTACTACGCGTACCATCATTGATGCGGCAACATGGGGTGCTTTCATGAGAAAAAGCGCAAATGAGGCACATGAGTTACTGGAAGATATGGCTGCTAAGAATCATCAAGGGGCAAATGACAGGTCAGTAACCAGCAGGAAGGCTATGGGCATACATGAACTAGATGCCATCATCGCTCAATGCACGGTGGCCCTTTGATTTAAGAATCGCAGCAGAACACCATGTCTGTGAATGCAGTCCATATGCCGGTTAATTGTGAGATTTGTGGTGGGCCGCACTCCTTTGACAGATGCACAGAGGTGGATCCCAATAATTTGCCAATGGAGCAGGTGCAAGCAGTTAGGAATTTTCAGCGGCCGTATAACTTCAATACATACAACTCAGGGTGGAGAAATCACCCTAACCTTTTGTGGAGGAACGATCAACCCCAGCAGCAACCATATCAAGGTGGTTACCAGAACTAGCAGGTACAAAATCAGGCCACTTCATCCCAGTAGTTTAGACCACCTATACAACAGGAGAAGCCTTATGAACTGAGAGTTGCATTACTTACACTCACCAATTCGCAGAATCAATTCATGTCTGAAACAAGGTCCTCTCCCAGGAGCTTGGAAACACAGGTTGGGAAACTTGCAAAGATGGTAACCAACAGGCCGCAGGGCACTCTCCCAAGCAATATAGATGTAAATCCTAGAGAGCAATGTAAGGCAGTGTTATTGAGAAGTGGAAAGCAGTTGGAGTAGGGTGCCCCCCAGCCCGCAGTGGTAAGTGAGAAGGAGTGTGAGAAAGAAATTGAGGTGGAGAAGGAGGGGGTCACTGAGTATCGCCCTACAGTAGAGAAAGCTCCATCAACACCTTTGAGGAAATACGTTGATAGAATCCCTTACTCTCAGAGGTTGCAAAAGAAGGAAATAGACAAGCAGTTCTCCAAATTCTTGGAGGTATTTAAGAAACTTCACATAAATATCCACTTCATTGAAGCACTAGAACAGATGCCAACATACTTTAAATTCATGAAGGAGATACTTGGAAAAAAGATGAGGTTGTCGGATTATGAGACATTATCTTTGGCAGATGAGTGCAGCGCCATTCTGCAAAAGAAACTGCCTCCTAAGCTGAATGATCCATGAAGCTTCACCTTGCCCTGCACTATTGGCAAGGTAACATGCAACAGGGCCCTGTGTAACTTAGGGGCTAGTATCAATCTCATGCATATGTTTGTATTTAAGAGATTGAGTTTGGGAGAAGTCCAACCAACCACAGTAAATTTGTAGTTGGTCGATCGAACCGTAGTGCACCCCAGAGGCATAATTGAAAATGTGCTTGTCAAGGTGGAAAAGTTCTTCTTCCCAGTAGACTTCCTCATCCTTGACATGAAAGAAGATGATGAAATACCCATCATTTTGGGGAGACCATTCCTTGCAACTGGGAGAGCCCTAATTGATGTAGAAAATAGAGATTTGAGACTAAGGGCCCAGGAAGAGGAGATGATATTCAAGGTGTTCAAATCCACCATCGAATCCCAAGCCATCAACAAGTGTTTCAGATCGGCCACGGTGACAATGATTCAACCAAAGCCTGGACCAAAGCTAGGGAAATTATTCCTACAACGGTGAACCCACAGGTCAACAAGAATGTTGAAACAAAAATTGATGTCATGGAAGCCGTCGAACAGGTAAATCTTATTGAGCCCCCTCTTGTGAAAAATAAAAACATAGTGCGAAAGAAGAGGATGATTTTGAAATGGATAGGTTGTGGGGTTAAATTACCCCAATAATATTTGATAAGGAACTTGCGTCCAGCTACAAGACGTTAAAGACAACGTTACTTGGGAGGTAACCCAAGGTTTAATTTATGCAATTTTGTTTGGTTTGAACAGTCTCACTTGTGGTATTTTTGTGGTGTTGTGATGACAGGTGAAGGAATGGGACACGAAGCACGGAAAAATATAGAAGGAAGAAAATCGGTGCAGCGCCGCGGCACCGAAAGTCCAAACATGTGCAGGAGTTGCAGCGCCGCGACACCAAAATAGAGCGCTGCGGCGCCGATTAATCATAGGGTTGCAGGAAATTGGGTGCCGCGGCGCCAAAAAACTGGGCCGCGACGCCAATGGAAAATTCTCCGTTAATGCAGTATAGGCCGCCACAACCATCATTTTGAGTCGTTGTTGTCTGTAAGTCGTCCTTTTTATTTTTGAGTCTTACACATTTGGAACAATGTGTAGTTTATGTTTGGGAGGGGGGAGTTTCTTATTTTATTTGTGTGTGTCTATTTTTGAGTCTTTTTTTTTTTGTGTTTTATATGAGTGAGATTTTTTTTATGATCATGCATGTTGTGTTTACTTGAAACGCCTAGTGAATTACGTGGAATAATGTAATGGAATGAGAAGCTAAAATCTGTGTGCTTAAGTTATATATGTCAAAGATTCATGTAAGTCTAATTATTTGGAATATTTTGTGCTTAGCCTATGTGTTGTCAATTGTGAAAAAAAACGTCTATGAGTCTGTTTGCTTGTTATTTGTGGCGAAATAGTTAGGATGTACATGTTAGAGAGATGATTCAAGCATTTCTTTGTTAGTCCTTCTTACCATTCATTACTTACTCTGCACTAAAATGTATCCCTAGTCAGCCCCTTTGAGCCTAAAATAAAAGTTATTTCTTTGACACCCTATGTTCTCTTGTGTGTCATAAGCAGTAATTGAAGATAGGGAGGAAAAGAGTGAAAAAGAAGTACAAAAGGAGAGTGAAAAGTTATGCACCCCAATGAAAAATGGAAAATTTTAAGTTTGGGGGTGCCTATGTAAATGTATTCCATGCTCTCAACCAAAAAGAAAAGAGGGGAATGATAGGTATGACTTGAAAATAATACCAAAAAGAAGGAGATGAAATGGTTGAATGATAAAAAACGCTTATGGTATGTAAAGCCTAAATGCCTAATCTTACCTACCCCTAAAAGCCTACATTACAACCCTGAAAAGTCCTGAAGATCTCTAGTATGTATGTCCATGATTAGTGGAGAATAACAAGTAAACAGGCTCATAGAACTTAGGAAAATGAAAATGAAATTGACATGCATAGGTTAGGTGTTCATGTTTTCATTGATTGTGATTGAAATGAATTTGCGAAATATCTTACTTAAAATTCTAGATTGTTAAATTCATGCTATACTTGTTCCAACATATTATCTCAAATGACGTTCATGTGTTTCTAAGTAACCTTGTGCAGCTGCTTGATTTGCGTCTTTGAGTCCTTTTTGTTTTTGTTCTTTGATTTTTGTTTGATTTTTGCTCGAGGGCAAGCAAAGGTTAAGTTTGGGGTTTGTTAGGCATATTTTATATACATTTTTTGAGTCATTTTTAGTTAGTATTTTAATCGTTTTTGTTGTGTTTAGTATATTATTAGAGTTGTTTTTCTTTCTTTTGAGTCACAGCGGTTCAAAAAGGCAAAATGGTGAAAAGGAGCAGAAAATGGACATAAAAGGAGGAATCAGAGGCAGAAAAGGACAGAAATTGACAACCCGGACGAAAGCCATGCAGCGCCACAGTGCCGGAACAGCTGAGAGGCCACAGGAATTATGGCGTCGCGGCGCCAGTCTGCAGGGCTGCGGCGCCGACGCGGAAATTTCAGTTCCGAAGTTAATTTGGCCAAGGGTAAAAGGGTCCATAGGACATGAAATTTGCAACATACTTAAGCCTTAGGGTTTGCTATAAAAGAGAGGAGGCTGGCCTAAAGGAGGCATATTGTACATATTCTAAAAACCCTATTTTACACCACACAACACCGTTCAGATAGGAATCAAGGTAGAAGATTGGAGACCTGTTCAGTTATTTTCTTTCCTTTTCTTTGTTTTTAATTCAGTTCATGTATGGATATTAAATTAGTTCTTAGTATGTCTATGGCTATGAGCTAATCGTTTTATTAGGGCTTTCCTTTTGAATCACTAGAAACTCTTATTCATGAATTAATACATTAGTTTGATTTCTTCTTCACTTGTTTAAGATTTATTCAATAATTGGTATGAATGCTTGATAGTTAATTCATCACTAATTATCATAATCTATATGATTTCGAATCAAGAACCGAGAGGAGAGATTTGGATATGCTGTAGTTGAATAGACATAGGTTAAAATCGCGGACGAAAGGACCCCGATACTTGTGTAGCATTATAGGTTACTTTTCTTAATCCTCCTATGTAGTAAATCCTATCATAAAAATATAGAAGGGTTCTGCACTGGGGTTGAGTGATTATATATCCTAACCGGAATATAAGACAGTCTAGTTAACCGCTATCTTAACGTAGAAGAAGAAGTCATTCTAGTTGCATTAAGGATTGAATAGAGTGGATAGTCGAAGATATTGAAATCCCTAATTCTTTCATAACTGATAAAACCCAAATAAATTAGTTTACTTCTTGCAATTATTCTAGTAGTTAGATAAAAACCCAATTCAATTATCGTTTGCCAAATAGATAACCTAGAATAGATGTTCGATAATTAGAAACCAGTCTTTGAGGATGATATTCGGCCTTACCAGACTATATTACTTGTGAACGATACGTACATTTGCGTGAGCAGTTGCAAATCGCCTGACACTAGTCTCGACCAGAGAAGAGGTCGGCCCAACATAAAGTGTTCCGGGATTTTCTAGGTTGGGCCAAGGTTGTGAAATCCACCAGACCAATGGAGAGGGAGATGGAACAGTGGGCTCCCTCATTTGGGTTGGCCCAGTTCGGGTATTTGACTGGACAGAGGGAGAGAGAGTAGTGGGCTCCCTCATTTGGGCTGGCCCAATTCGGCTACTTGCGTGGACTGAGTAAAAGAAAGAGGGAGCAGTGAGAACCCTCATTTGGGTTTGATTATATAGGTTGTTTGAATGATATTGCAAGAGGGGATGTAGCCCAGTGTCTAAAAATCATACGAGGGTGGGGAAGACATGTGTATGTTGGCAAAAGAGAATTTAGACTCATAAAAAATAACGTGACGAAAGATGATAATTTTTCCACTAGACATATCATAACACTTATAGCCCATATGATTTTGTAGATATCCCAAAAATACACACTGAGTGGAACGAGCTTGAATTTTATATATTGTTGTGGAAGAAAAGAGAGGATAACACAAACACCCGAAAATCCTCAAATGTGTGTAGGAAGGAACACGATGATAAAGAATTTGTATGGGTGTGAAGTTTGAAAGTATGTGGCCATTTGAAGAGCATGATTCCAAAATAACGGTGGTATGGACGGATGAGCAAGAAGTGTGTGAATTAAATTATTTATTGCTCGTATTTTTCGTTCGACTTTTCCATTTTGAGGAGAAGTGTGCGGACAAGATAGACAAAATACCATATCATTTTTGTGAAAAAACTCCTTAAATGAATCATTTATGAGTTCCCTCCAATTGTCACATTAGAAGCACTTAATAGACTTCTCAAATTGAGTTTGGATGAAAGAACTAAATTATATGAAAATAGTGTGAACCTGCGATTTTTTTCCAATGGGAAATGTCCATAGAAAATTAGAGTAATCATCCAAAATAAGCATGTAATACTTATGACCTGCCGAACTTAAAATCAGGGATGTCCATAAGTCACTATGCATGATATCAAATGGTATAATAATGTTTGAAGTAGATAAAGAGAAAGGTAATTTAACATGTTTCCCAAAAATGCAAGACTGATAAACATGAGAATCCAAAGATTGTTTATCATCAATAAACTTATTTTTCTAAGGGATTAACACAGGTGCTCCCGAATTTCCCAACCGATTATTCCATAAGGTAGGAGAAAGAACAACAAAAGTTGATGGAGAAGTGGCTTGGTTGTTCGTGGTGGTGGTGATGGGATATAAATTCCCAGTGTTGACATATCTCATTAGTGGCATCCCCGTCCGAATGTCCTTCATAGAAAACCCGAACGGATCAAACTCAACAGAAACATTATTTTTAGTGGTGAAACAACACACATATACCAAGTTTTTAATAAGTTTGGATACATATAGGATATTATTTAAATGTAAAGGTGGGTAAGGGGGGAGGTTTGATTTCCCAATACCAAAAATTGGATTTTCTTATCCACTGCCAATCACAATATTTTTATTACTGCTCATATTAAAATAAGATGAGAGAGTACCTTGAGATGTCGTCATATGAGAGGTTGCCCCCGTGTCTATATACCATGTGTCATTAGGAATATTGAGAGTTATAGTGTGCATGATTTGCTCGATGTTCGTTGGAACATAACTCAAAGAAGATAGTCCATGGACTGCAAATGCTTGGTGCGGAAGGCTGCCAAGAACCCCGGGCTACCGAGAAGGTAGAGGTGGTCTGGCCCACGACGCCATGGGGTACGGGTAGGGAAGGTCAACCTATTGTTGTGGCGTCCAGCCACGCTGCACGCCTCTCGCCCACCGCCGATACTATTGGGCCGCAGTGAGGTCGGTTCGCCCTCCGCTCGCATTCTGTTGCCACCACCGGACTGTTGTCCGTAACCACGACCTCGTCCCCTTCCACCATTATTTTTCCTTTGTTATTATTGTAATTTTGACTCCGTTTTGGTCCATTGTTGTTATGATTTGGATGACTTCCCTAACCAAAATTTTGAGGGCCAAAATCATCGGTATATGTGTTGGTGGAAAGAGGGTGGTGCCGACATTGTTTGTCGTTGTCGCGGCCTGTTTTAGTTTGGGGTTTCTTCAAGAATCAATCTCGAATGAGCCTCATAAAATGGTGGAAATGGATTACTTTGTTGAATAAACGTAGCAACACCATCATATTGTTTATTCAAACCTGCAATTAACTGGAAAACTAACCTTTGATTCGTCACCGGTGCACTACGTTTGATAGTTGATCGGCAATCATTGTCAAATCTTGACAATATGCAAATATGTTTGAAAAATCAACAATTTTGACATTGGTGAATTGATTTTCTAGATAAACCGCACGAGAAATCTTGTTATCTTGAAAAATATTTTGCAAACGCTCTCATGCTTGTTGCGTCGTTGAATCCGGTTCCAATATGGTGTGCAAAATATCGTTTGATATGGTGCTGTAAATCTATTGAAGGATTATAGCATCCAAGCGAGACCATATAGCCATATCAATGTTTTTCTCCGTGACACATGAGTGAGTTTTTGGAGGGAGAATATGGTTGATGACTTGGTATGCGCTGCAATGGATTTTGAATAACTCCGTCCAAGATAAATATTTTCATATTTTCATCTCGAGAATCACATGAATGAAGTTCTTGACGTTATTGATGGCAAGAGCGGGATGGAATTTATTTTGGTCAGCCATTGGTAATTGGTAATCGAGAATGACGAAAAGAGGATGAAGATGATTGAGGAAGGGACCGAATTAGCGTTAGGAGGAAGAACCCAAGTGGGGTGTCGGCTTGAGAAGGTGGCCGAACTAGGGTTAAGAGGAAGAACCCTAATTAGATTATTTTCATAATCTATCAATAACATTTAGGAAGAAGAAAAAAGAACAACCAATAAGCGACCATTGCTTAAATTCGACCACTGTTGAAAAATAATATCTTCCTTCCCGATAGAGGCAGAAAAGTTCAAACAGTCGGATTTTCTAACTATTAATTGAACAAAGCCGATTTAAGAGAGAGAATTTGATGTCAAACATGAATGCGTCGTTACGTACGCTGCGAGAAAAATTTCACTGAAGTTTACTAAGATTTTAAGGATTGACTTCACATTTCCAAGAACATATATTTTTGGGTTGCTTTATGTTTTAACGTATCTGTTATGTTTTAACGTATCTGTTAGAAGATATATTCTTAGGATTATTATTTAGAATTCTAAGGTAAGTACAATGTTTTCCTCAATTTTGTCATTTACAAATGATAAGAATATATACAAATATGGTAGAAGATCGGTAGCATTAATTTTCTCCTCATCTATTCTATTTTTTTCATACAAATGTAATTTTATATTAATGACTAACTATCTAGAATATTCTATAGTAATTATTATTTAAATACAATAATAAATAATAATCCTAAGAATATATCTTCTAACAATATCAACAAATCAGAATATTTAAAACTAAGGGAGTGTATCAAGAAAAATGCTTTCTTGACAGATAGATTTCTTACGTATTTTCTAGTGTTTAGTAAGTACGCAAAAACAATATTATTCTAAAAATATTTATATGTAATCTATGGGGTGGGAGGGGGTGGGGAGTGGGGGTTCGGAGGGTTGGGTGGGTGGGGAGGGTATAATCTAGTTGGAATGTTATTTGTGGACTTGTTTTTTGTGCTTTCATTAGGAATCATTTTTCTCATTTTTAAGAAACTTATTTTCTTAAAGAAATATTTTTCATAACATTTTGACCAACCAAATATATAAAAAATAAAAAACAGTTTCCCCCATACTAAACACACTCTAAAGGTACTATTTTCCAAACAATTACCTAAGTACGTAGTAGTTTTGTCGACATAAACTCATTCCCTCCCAATTAATGCCATACTTTTTCCTTTTTAATCAAACTTAGAAATAATAACATCTTTTATTAGTATTTAATAAGTAGTAATAATTTAATTTTAAATTTCTCCTTTTATCCGTAATGAAATAATCTATAGTAACAAAAACAAAATTACTCTACAAACTTATTTTAGACTAAGTTTCAAAAGCTTCCTCTAATTCCCTTAAACTTTATCCCTAGTCAAACTTTCAAGAAAGTAGTGTACATAAGTTATACAAACAATTCACAGCATGTACACGTTAGAAAGTCAAATATTGATTGTTGTATCATGTATGGCATGAACAACAAGAGTTCACATAGCAAAAATAGCTAGGGACATCAAAAAGATATGCAATGCAAGTATACAACATCTCATTTATTTTTAGTATATATATGAAGAAGAAGCTTACTTGGGCAATTAGAGATGCTGGCGTTAGTGAGCTTGCAAGCAGAAGGAAGTTGAAGCAATTTAGCTTCTTGAATGCCCATGCTCTTCAACTCTGGACTCGACCCTTTATGGATCTGTTCTATTATGTAACATAGACAAACTGGATTCTTTTCTTTTATATCCGTCGCCGCATCACAGCACTCCTTCGTTGGCGATGGCGCTTTTCCGGTCGCGTACGCTAAACACGCCACCACCTTTTGAAACTCCGCACCACACTTTTCACCTAGGCTCTTGTTATTATCATCCCCATTAGCCAATAATCCAGTACATAGGATAAGTAAAACTACAAACTTATATGCACTTGCCATTTTTTTGAAGGAAGGAGAGGGATGAGGAAAAGTTTGTACGTAGTAAAATGTAGAAGCTTGTGTTTTTTATGATTGATATTTATGAACTAAGGTCTTTGTGGGGTTATATAGGAAGTAATGTTTGAGAAAGAAGAGGAATTAATGGGCCGAATAATAAAGGTCGATAGTTGGAGCGTAATGAATAATAATGGGCTGGTTGTCAGCATGTGAAGCGGGATGGTCTTAAATGAAGTTGATCTGTCGTATCTGTATCTGATTCATTCAATCACCTGCTGATTACTAAGCGAGGAGGGCTTTCCGATAAAGCTCAAACATTTACTCCTTGTCTCAAATTATTTGTAATTTTTTTTACACCGTCTCTTAAAAAGTAAGAGTCTTATTTGATTATTTTCATTTTTGGGGGTAAAAAAGACGAAATTTTTCGCCCACAAAGCTCTATTTTCTCGGCCCGACAGAGATTGATGGAGGAAGTAAAACATGGTGATTCAGCGGCCCACTAGGTGGGAGACACAATGTCTGGTGCCCACAAGGAGTCATCCCCCACAAAGGAGGAATGAAACTTTCACATTGCGACTGTCAGGGTTCGAACCTGCTTACTTGGGGGGCAATCTACCACCCTGAAACCAACTGAGTTACGCTCATGCGGGCATTGATTATTTTCATTCTTTTTTATATTAAATTTATGATCTCTTTATTAAATATTTATTTTACTTATATTTCATCTCCATTAAAGACAAAATTATACTAAGAATAAAATGGAAAAAAAATAATTAATATATCTTGAACTTCTAAAACTACAAACAATTTGAGACAATTATTTTTAGTAACCACAATAAATAATATGAGACGAATGGAATATTTGATTTAGTTAGTGACCATTCTAACTCGCATCATGAAGAATGATACTCTCTTTGCCTCAAATTATTTGTAGTGTTTCTCTTTTATACGTCTCTTAATAAAATGTTAATAGAGGACCTTTTTGTTAAATCTCGTGTGTTCAGCCCGTTGATGGGTCCCACATTAGTTTAGGAGAATTGTATATTTGGTATATATTCTTATTATTCTTGTACATTAATTAGCATTGTAGTATTACCATAATTGTATAATTAGTCTCCTTATAGAATAAAGATTTAGATGTAGAATAGGAAAAGGATTTTCCTGTTGTAACTTGTATATATATGCTTTTTATCAATAAGAATAATCAAGGGATTAATTCTTTTATGGTATCAAGAGTCTAGGTTCTTTTCCTGACTTCCGCTTCTCACTTTTGTTTTTGAAAATTCTTGAAAATCGTGATACACTATCCCTCCCCCCTCGGAATCCCAAAACTCGAGCCCTTCCTTTCCCAAAACCGAGACTCTTCTCGATTTCTTCTTAAATTTTCCAACAAATCCATTCTTCGAATTTTGTTGTTCTATTCAATATGACTGATAAGAACACTTTTCATCCTGCCTTCACAGTTTCTAACATCAAGAGCGTTCATCCTATTGTTCTTGACCTAGAAAATATTCAATATGAGACGTGGGCAAAGTTATTCAAGATTCATGCCACAACACATCAAGTTCTCCACCACATCATCCCTCCGGCTACTACTACGGAGGGGGATACGGCAACTGCAACGGAGGGTACTACAGAGGTGGTGCCCACCAAAGCAGACGATCTAAAATCATGGGTCACGCTTGATGCAAAAGTCCTTCAATTGATTTATGGCACTATCTCCATTGGCCTCTTACATACGATTCTGGAACCCAACTCCACAGCTATGGAGGCTTGGAATCGATTGCGTGACATATTCCAAGATAACAATCATTCCCGGATTGTTACCCTTGAACATGAATTTTCTCAAGTCAAGATGGAGAATTTTCCAAACATTTCGTCTTATTGCAAACGTCTCAAGGACTTGGTGGATCAACTTCGCAATGTGGGTGCTCCTGTGAGCAATAGTCGTCTCGTCCTACAAATGGTTGCAGACCTGTCTGAAGCCTATAATGGCGTTCCTTCGATTCTTCGTCAAAGTAACCACCTGCCGGAATTCTACCAAGCACGCTCTATGCTTACATTGGAAGAAGTCGGATTAGCTAAGAAGACGGCTATTGGGGCTAGTCCTGTCGTCATGATGACTGAGTCCAATTTTCTCCTTCCGGTTCCACCAACTCGAGCCAAAATTGCAACAGTGGTGGTGATAAAAAGGGCTAAAATAGAAAAAATAATGGCAAAAATCGCGGCGACAACAACGGAGGCAACCAGAACTAGGGGTGCACAAAGGGTTAAAACCGGACCGGACCGGACCGAACAGTCGGATTCTCCGGACTGAAGACCGGACCGAATTTTTCGGTCCGGTCCGGTCCGGTCTACTGGACCGAATGGACCGAATCCCCTGTGTAGTCCCCGGCCCAGCCCGGCTCCCAACCCACAGCCACTCCCGGCCCGCCCGGACGTATTGACATATAAAATATAAGTTGTTAATTAGTGAAACTTTAAATAGTCATAACTTTGCGCTCGGACGTCCGTTTGATCTAATTTGTTTTTTGATTTAACGTATTTTTTCGAGCCGAATAATCCCAAAGTCCGTTTGCTTCAGCCGATTTCTCCAAAAGCGTCTATCTTGCCCCTAAATTTCACTTTTCCCCCAAATCGTTACGTTTTTCTCCTTTTCAAATCTAAATATCTCGCGATGTACAATAGATTTCAACGTAAATTTTTTGTGGTAATGTGTCCGAGAATGTCAATTTCAGTATTGGAAATTCAATTTTTAAAAAAAAGCAGACTCAAATTATATATATTATATATTAGGAATTTAGAAAATTAGGAATTATATATATTATATATATTATATATATTAGAAATTATATATATTAGGAATTATATAAATTATATATATTAGGAATTTAGAAAATTAGGAATTATATATATTAGGAATTATATATATAATATATATTAGGAATTTAGAAAATTAGGAATTATATATATTAGGAATTATATATATTATAAAAAAATTAAAATTTTCGGTCCGGACCGGACCGAACCTGGACCGGACCGGACCGAAAACCGAAACTTATATTTCAAAGGACCGAAGACCGGATCGAAAAATTCGGTCCGGTTCGGTCCGGTCCGGTCCATTTTTTCGGTCCGGACCGATTTTTGTGCACCACAACGAGCGATGGCGGTGGCGGGTCATTCTCATGGCGATACCAGAAGCGATTACGTAGGCCACGGTGAGCCTCAGAGCGATGGTAGTGGGTCCCAATCCAGTCCAGCGCCGCGGCCTAGCAGTTTTGGCCACTAGGCTCCAGTTTCGGCCCAGGCCCAATTTGGGCCCGATTATTAGTCAAGCTCGGGTTTGGACAGTTATGGGCGGCGTGATCCAAAATACTCGGGCCTCAGCCCCCTCAAGCACATCACGCAGCGGGACCCACACAAACGGACATTGAAGTCGCGATGCACACGTTTGGAATGACTCAACCAGACCCTAATTAGTAAATGGACACCGACGCCATTAACCACATGACATCCGATCAAGATATTCTCTCGTCTTATTCAAATTTGAGCATTTATCGTGGTATAATTGTTGGTAATGGAAATTCAATTCCAATTCTGGGTTATGGTCATAAAACTTTGTCCCCTTCTCATGCCCCAAAACTAATTAAAAATTTAGTGTTTGTCCGTAAATTCGCCACTGATAATTGGGTTTCTATTGATTTTGATCCGTTTGGCTTTTCTGTGAAGGATTTCAAGACGGGGAGTCCTCTCATGAGGTGTGACAGTAGGGGGGATCTTTATCCAATCACACCAAGTCTCGGTTTCTCACATTTGACCATGTCATCCACTTTTGCAACTCTTTCTCCTTCCTTGTGGCATGCTTGTCTAGGTCATCTGGGGTCGTCTATTTTATCTACTTTAAATAAGAATAAGTTTATTTCCTGTAAGGGTACGCGTAGTACTCTAAATTTTCAATCTTGTTCTTTGGAAAAAATTATTAAGTTGCCATTTGTAGCATCGAATTCTCATACTTCAATGTCATTTGATATTATTCATAGCGATTTATGGACATCTCTCGTTCTCAGTTCTATGGGTCATCGTTATTATGTTTTATTCTTGGATGATTATTCTAAATTTTTATGGACGTTTTTTCAATAGCGAAAAATCCAAGTTTTTTCCATCTTCGTAAAATTTAGAGCTTTCATTAAAACTCAATTCGAACAGGAAATAAAGAATATTCAATGTGATAATGACAAAGAGTATGACAATGGGTCGTTTCGGGTGTTTTGTGCTCAAAATGAGATAAATTTTTATTTTTCTTGTCCTCATACGTCTTCACAAAATGGGAAAGTTGAACGTAAAATTCATACCATTAATAACATTATTCGCACCTTATTGGTTCATTCTTACGTCCCTCCGTTATTTCGGCATCATGCTCTATAAATGGCCACATATCTGCTTAATATTCTTCTTTCTAAAGGGTTGAAATATTTGTCTCCTCTTCAAATCTTATATAATAAGACTCCTTCGTATTCCCATCTTAGGGTCTTTGGGTGTTTGTGTTACCCCCTCTTTCCATCCACCACAATTAACAAACTTCAGGCACGTTATACCCCTTGTGTGTTTTTGGGTTTTCCGTCAAATCACCGTAGTTATAAATGCTTTGATTTGTTCTCTAAACGAATCATTATTTGTGGTCATGTTATCTTTGATGAGTCCCAATTTTCGTTTTCTAAAGTAGAAAATCCCGTGCCTAGTTCGTATGATTTTTTGGATGATGATATATCACCCTTTCTTATCCATCATTTTTCGGATAATGGTCTCAACGCGTCATCAGCGTCGCGGCCCTTAGGGGAGGCGCCGCGGCTCCAACCATCCAGTAGCAAAAAAAAATTACCTTCATCGTCAGCGTCGAGGCCCTTCGGGGAGGCGTCGCGGCGCCTACCATCCAGTAGCCAACATATTTCAGTCTCTTAATCAGCGCCGCAGCCCTTCGGGGAGGCACCGCAGCGCCTAACTTCCAGTAGCCACTAGAACGTAGGCACCGCGGCCCTGGATCGCGGCGCCGCAACTCCTTCAACGGTCCAGCCACCACTGCCTGCTGAAAATTCCCAAAATTCACTCAATCCAGCCCCGAGTCATGGTCCAGTCACTCGTAGTCAATGGGGTATTTTTAAATCAAAAAGACATTTTAATTTGATTTATAATGTTCTTAAATCACCCTTATCCTGTAATCATGTGTCTGCCTTAAATGACCTTAATTGAAAAATTGTCATGACCAATGAATATAATGCTCTTATTAATAATAATACATGAGAGTTGGTACCCCGTACATCTGATGTTAATATTATTCGATCTATGTGGATTTTTTCTCATAAGGATAATTCTGACGGTTCTTTTGCATGACATAAGGCTTAGACTCAGCAAGTTGGTGTTGATTGTGGTGAGACGTCCAGCCCGGTGGTTAAGCCGACTATCATTCGCACTGTGCTCAGTTTGACTCTGTCGAAATCATGGTCATTCATCATCTAGACGTGAAGAATGCATTCCTACATATTGATCTCAAGGAGACAGTCTATATGCATCAGCCCTTGGGGTTTACAGATACTAGATATCCTCATCATGTTTGTTTATTGAAGAAGTACTTGTATGAGCTTAAGTAGTCTCAACGGGTCTGGTATAAGAGGTTTGTTGACTAAGTTTCGACCATTGTGTTCTCTCACAGCAGGTCTGATAATTCATTATTCATATATCGTCGGGGTTCTTCCATGGCTTATATACTATTATATGTGGATCATATTATCTTGACTGCCTCTTCTGATGCTTTCCGAAAGTCTATTATGACAATGCTCAGTTCTGAGTTTGCCATGAAAGACTTGGACCCATTGAGTTATTTTTTTTGGGATGTTGTCACTGGTCAGGCATGTGGATTGTTCTTATCACATAGGAAGTATGCAACAGAGATCATTGAGAGCTTGAGATGTCATCCTGTAAGTCCACTTCTACTCTAGTTGATACTAAATCCAAGTTGGGTGCTGCAGCTGGCTCTCCCTATGAGTATCCGATCCGCTATCGTAGTTTTGCAGGTGCCCTTCAGTATCTTACGTTCACGCGACCTGATATTACATATGTCGTACATCAGGTGTGTTTGTTTATGCATGATCCCATGATTGAACATATGAATGCAATCAAACACATTCTTATGTACATTCAGGGAACACTTGATTATGGCTTGCATTTGTATCCTTCGTCGACGTCTACACTTGTCTCCTATACAGATGTTGATTGGGGTGGTTGTCCTGACACCAGGCGTTTTACGTCTGGCTATTGCATGTTTTTAGGTAATAACTTGGTATCATGGTCTGTCAAGCGTCAATCCACGCTTTCACGCTCAAGTGCAGAGGCCGAGTATCGAGGGGTAGCCAATGTGGTTTCTGAGTCATGTTGGTTACGTAATCTACTTTTAGAGCTCTATTGTCCTATTGAGAAGGCTACCTTGGTGTATTGTGATAATATAAATGTCATCTACCTTTCTGGTAATCCAATTCGGCACCAGCGCACTAAACACATAGAGATGAATATTCACTTTGTTCGAGAGAAGGTAGCTAGAGGACAAGTACTCGTCTACCATGTCCCTTCCAGATATCAAATTGCAGATATCTTTACAAAGGGTCTTCCTTCGGTCCTTTTTGAAGATTGTAGAGATAGACTCAACGTACGAAGACCGCTCGCTATGACTGCGGGGGTGTGTTAAATCCCACGTGTTCAGCCCATTGATGGGTCCCATATTAGTTTAGAAGAATTGTATATTTGGTGTATATTCTTATTACTCTTATACCTTAATTAGTATTGTAGTATTACCATAATTGTATAGTTAGTCTCCTTATAGAATAGGGTTTTAGATGTAGAATGGAAAAATGATTTTCCTATTGTAACTTGTGTATATATGTCTTTCTTCAATAAGAATAATCAAGAGATTAATTCTTTCACTTTTAACTATCTATCCTCATTATTTCTTTTGATATAATCTCTCATTAAATATTTATTATATTGAGGTGTTTGTATTCTTCCGAAATGATTATTACTAAAGATAAAATGAGAAAAAATAAATATTTTTGTGTTAAACTTCTAAAATAAAAAATAATTTAAGAAAACTATTTTGGAAAATCACCATACATAATTTGAGACAAAGAGAGTGTTATTTTTCTATACAATTTGTGTGGTACTCTTTTATGTTTAGTCAGTCTTAAAAAATGATATTCATATATTTAGAGTAATATTTATACTGTGTAATCATACAAATATATATGACTTATTTTAGATCATAATTTTTTTTTAAAATTTCATTCTAAATTAAAAATCATCACATATATTAAAATGAATTTGAGTACAACTTTTCTAGATGAAAATGAGTCGATCCGATCATAAAAGTACTTTGTTCCTAGAGTTCAAAAGGATGGTTTTGCTCAATTTTTACCAACATACAGATGTTCTCAATTACGTGAAATATTATATTTTTCCGTCCTAAAAACATTATCTTGTTTTTCTTATTAATTTGTTCTAAAAAGATTGATATTTTGTATATTTAAAAATAATTTAATTTTATAAAAATAATTTATAATCACACAAATATCTAAATTTTATTTTAAATCACACATTTCAAAAATCTTTCTTCACTTCTTAAAATTCATGTTAAACTAAAATTAGTTTCAGGATGGAGAGAGAAATGATGTAACAAACTTAAGATAAAATAATAGGGATAATATTGGTCCTACGGGGCATAGTCCAGTGGTAAAGTCTGGGCGTTATAAGACGCTCTGACATGAATAGCGTGGGTTCGATTCCCCGCAGGCGCGAATAAATTCTGCATCTTGGAGAATTTGACATTGTCTCATTGATCAGTTGTACGCTCCTAAAAACTAGTCACTGTAGCACATCCCGCAATTTACTGGTGATGTTGTTGAAGGACCGGTGTCATCACTTCGAGGACGTCTGGGTAATACCAATGAAGTAGTCAGACGCAAGCCTGAAAACCTCGATTATAAAAAAAAAAAATATAGGGATAATATTGGTTAAAAACTCTTCCCCTACACCCTTTGCATTGACTCGACAGCACATGGAAACTTACTTCAATTATGATTCTACTCTGCACAGAAAGCCTATAGGCAGTAATCGCTGGCCTTCGTAATAAGTTGTGTTTTTAATTTATGTATATTTTTTAAAATATTATTCACTTTTAAAAAAATATAAATATTTTATTAACTTATTCTTAATTAATATCTAAAAAATTTAAATAATTTTTATCATGTAAATAAGGATAATATTAAAATAATAAGGTGAATTGTTTCTTAAAATTTTAAAACAGCACTTATTTTGTAACAAAATGAAAGTTTAAAATACACTTATTCTAGAACTTAGGGAATAATACTTTATTTTGCTTCATTGCACACTTCAGAGTTCAGACATACGAAAACTTTTTCTATATGTCATTAATTGTAAGCAGTGTGTCATTCTTTTTTTTTTTTTAATAATTCAGGTTTCGGGGTGGTCTTAGTACCCTCATATCGCTAGTACCTGCACAAGTACTGGTACTATGCTCCTGGAAGCGAATGGAATCCGTTCTTAGCCGCCACCGCCAGGTAAATCGCGGGATATACGCCCCGCATTCAGTGTCTGATCGCAACAAACGGATCAATGCTACAAGGTCCGATCCCCCAACAGAGATTGTCTGAGGGAGTATCAAACCCACACTGCAACATGCCCGCGCGGTTAAGCTACCGGACTTTAATACGAGACATATGCCTCGGAGAACGTATCCGCCGAGAATCGAACTTGTGACCCTAAGGCCACAAATTTAACTAATGGTCACTGGGCCACTATCTTTGGATGTGTCATTCCTTTTTCTTTCTTCGAAAAAGGGTTGAAGGTCAAACGATTCAAAAAAAAAAATTAATTTATTTGATCAAATTTATTTTTAAAGTTTAAAATTATGTTTGTATTAATGATATAATTATATGAATTTAGGTAAATTTTAATTAAATATGTGATATTTATTTATTGATCCACACTAACCAACAGGGGTGAAGCTAAGATTTTGATCTAGGGGGAGCCTATTTATATTTAAATATAATTAAAATATATTATTAAAAAAATTAATATGTATTAAAAATCATGACAATCACAGATTCAACAAGACCTCGGCGAATTTTCATTTTCTGAAACGTATATATGATATCTTCATTATCAACTTCAGCAAATACGTCTTTCTCAATATAGGTAATCATGTCGTCATTCAACCATTGATCTCACATTCTGTTTCGTAATTTATTCTTCACAATCTTCATTGCAGAAAAAGCCCTCTCTACCGTCGCAGTAGCAACAGATAGTGTCAATGCTAATTTCAAAAGCAAATAAAGTAGAGAGAACACCTTATCTTTTCTTGTTTCAACCATTTTCTCTGCAAGCTGACTATTCTCTTTTAAATTAGAAAATTCTGTTGTAGTACGCATATCGACAATATAAGTAGACTCAAGTTGATCATCAAATACCACTAAGTCCATCTCATAAAAATCATTTGGATAAAAAGTAGCTAAGTGAATAAGCTTGTTCTTGTCAAAAGCTGAAAATGAGTCACTTGGATGTAAACATACCATGGAAAGAAGCAACTCAATGCTAGTCTCGTTAAAACGACTCTCCAATTCCATAAGTTGCAAATCTATGACGGCACAAAGTATCTCAACACGATAGTGATGTAAATTTATTATCTTCGGATCTTTTCGTCGCGACCGTCCAGCACGAACGAACATTTCATCCATGTTACATACATCAATATCATGCTTCTTGTAGAATGAAGAAACTTGATCAATTAAAGAATCCCACCCATTAACCCTCATGTCTTGTAGTCGTAGCTTGCAAACTTTAACCAAATTCATTGCATTTACAATATCTTGATTTTTTCTTTGTAGTGTCTGTGATAATTCGTTTTTGATTCCTAATAGTATTCTCATTATGTGTAGACTGAACACAAAATCAAACTTCTGCAAGGCTTCAGATAAAATCTTAGCTTCATATTTTTGGTCCTGGGTTGCTCCATCTTCCTCTATCCTCTCAAGTACATCTATCACAGGCGAAAACAAGGTAATCATACTGACTAAAGTACCATAATGTGATCCCCAGCGTGTATCTCCGGCTTTGACGAGGGTACTTTCTTGATTGAGGCTTCGACCACTCGATATTTTACCTAAATCAAGTGCTTCAATTATTTTGGCAGCTTGTTGTTCTCGAAGAATATCACGACGCTTGCATGAACCTCCAAAACATTGTGACATTTTTACTAGGAAAAATAAACCGTTGATTTCCAAATGTTTTCCATACGGCTCTGAGAACTAGTTGAAGTTGATGAGAAAAATAATGAACATAATAAGCACTATTATTTTCATTCAAAATAAGTGTCTTGAGGCCACCAATACCCCCTTGCATATTACTAGCCCCATCGTAACCTTGCCCACGCAATCTAGAGATGCTTAAACTGTACCTTGAAAACATGTCATCAAGTGTTACCTTAAGTGAGAGAGATGTAGGACTTTGAACATGCTCAATACCTAAAAACCTCCCAGTTATATATCTTTTCATGTTCACATAACGTATCACAACACTCATTTGCTCTTTACTTGAAACATCACGAGACTCATCAATAAGAACCGCAAAAAATGCATCACCAAGATCACTAATAATGATTTTCACAGTTTCAGTTGCAGCAGCATTAACAATGTCCTTTTGGATATTAGGTGAAGTTAACTTCAAATTCTCAGGAGCATTTTCCAATGTAACAACTTTGATGCTTTCATTGTGATCGGCAAGAAACTGCAACAACTCGCGGAAGTTTTCTTTATTCATTGAAGCTCTCATTCATCATGACCACGTAATGCAAGGCCTTGTCTCAAGAGAAATCTAATACAATAAATTGTTGCAACCAAGCGTATCTTATAACTTATCTTAGTTTGGTCTGAATGTTTGAAGATGACAACCTCAAGATGTTGCTTTTTATCCAACAAAACTTGATACTTACTCCAAGTTTGTCTGTGAGCACTATTAACTCCTCCTTCATGAATTGTCAATTTTTCTTTTTTCGCCCAATTTGTGAATCTAGTGCCAACAAACGTGTCACCACCTGCTTGATCTCCTACATTAGGTTTAAAAAGATAGCAAGACAAACAATATGTTGCATCTTTGCTTATACTGTACTCCAACCAATTAGAAAATTCATCAAACCAGGCAGGATTGAATCTTCGTGACTTTTTTCCAAAATTAGTCTGAGGAAATTCATGGTTCCGAGGTTGACAAGGCCCTTTTATAGCATATGTTCTTCGAACTTCATCTCAAATGTTAGGATCGTAATCTAGGATCCGAATTCGTAATCCAGGGTCTGAAGGAAGAATAGGTAACTCGATTTCAATGCGACTTTGTTTAGAGCTATCAATATTGTTCTTCTCCAAAGTAGATGATGACTCCAAAGTTGGTTTTCTCTTAGTTAGGTATTTATCCATAGTTGTTAAAATTAAATAAATCAATAAAGAGACTTAAATAAAATTAATTTTACAATTGCACAAATATAAACCCTAAAACCCAAAATCCACCCTATAAAATCAAATATGTATACATCATATATGAAATATACATAGATAATATTAAATATGATAAACATGAACACATAATCAATAAACAAACAAAACTAAAAGACCTTCTAAAATCCCCAAATCTAATGTTCAATATAAATAAAATTTACCTTGATGATAACTGATGAGTGGTCGATTTTAAATGGAATAATAAGAGACGCAAAGTACGTTTGTGAATCTCTTGAAATTTTTGTAAGTACTGCTGTCTGCTGAGCTTAGTTGAGATTAATGTAAAATAAATTATTTAGTTGTGAAGAGGGTTGAGACTTGAGAGAGAAGAGACAAAAGAAAGAAGAAAAAGGAAAAAGTGAAAGTCGTGTGGTGTGAGTTTTTTTTTTAAAAAAATCGTGAGATTTATTTGGGTCGTTTTGTTTTGATTTCCGTAGGATTTGTGAATATGGGTGAGAAAAATGAAGAGATAATGAGTCAATTCGTGGACCCCACAAGTTTTTTTTATTGTTGGAGACTTCCGGTTGTCCACACTTTAAAAGAACAAGTGTAAAGAATTGAAGACTCTATTGTAATATCATGAATATTACTAGTAGTATATTATAAAAAACTTAAATTTGAGGGGGAGTCCGGGCCCACCCTAATTACAAGGTGACTCTGCCCCTGCTAACCAACCCATATATGACACAACTCAATAAAAGATTGAAATCGTGGTTGCAACAAGAACACACGTGAAGATGGTGAAGAACACCAAGAACATGATTTCTAGATTTTCTCTTGTTAGCAAATGCATTTTCTTGTGTTAATAATGTGTAGGGTTTAGAAAATAATTTTTTTCTTTTTTAAATTATTAATTTTTACTTGAGCAGAGGGTCTCCCGGAAACAACCGTTCACCTATCAAGGTAGATGTAAGGTCTACCCAGACCCCATAATATGGGATTTCACTGGGTATGTTGTTGTTTGTTTAGTTTTTACTTAAAATTTATTTTTTATATTAAATAGTTTTTTATTTTATTTTAAAATTATTATTTTACACTAAATGTCACATGTCCTCTTTTAATTAGTCATTATGTCACATCACCCTCGAGTGTATTACACACACTTTGTAATTTTAGTTGATTGTCAAAAAAGTTTATAGTCAGAACAAATTCAATATAATCCGAATGCTCAATAGATAAAAGATTTAATTGAAATATTTAAGTAAAAGATCTTACCGACCAGAAAAAGCCCCATATGGATTTGACCTAAAATTAAGTTAATTAAACTTAATGTATACATTTGAATGTAGGCTTATAAGCATAGGTTCTATGGCAACCCTGGTGAATTTATAGGGGCCCTTTACACTTTTACCCTATTTTGTGCTGGTCTTTAATTTTTTCCCTTCAAATGAATTGGTCTTTAGTTTGTGTCATTCAGAATTAAATTTATGCCTTTAGGGAAGACATAAGTTACGCATCATAATATCCACAAGTTATATAAAGAATTTATGCTCCTACGGGCATAAATTCAATTTTGAAGGTAAAAAATTAAAGACCAGTCCACCAAAATTAAAGATCGGTCCATTTGAACGGCACACCATGCAAATACTAACCGTATACAACAGGTTCATTTATGGTTTTATCACTGAACAATTTAATGTTAAGCCTAACCATATTTATGTCTACCATCATATTGGTCGTTGCTTCATCCACCAAAACTTTGTGACTATCGTCGTTGAAAGTCAGATAGGAGAATCCTACAAGTGGCAAAAGTGGAAGGAGAAGAAATTATGACATTGCTGGAAATGTCGTGTTTCTTAGAGCCAGTTGGGAAGTCATTTGTAATTGGACTTAAGTGTATGTTTGGGGCAATCTATCTGAAATCAATTGAGCTATGTTCATGCGGAACTTAAGTGTATGTTGTATGTATTTATCGTAATTTAAATTATATTTAATTAATTATTTGGTCACATGAACTGAATATAATTGAGGAGGAGCAATTACACTATCTAATTTTCAGAAGAGAAATAAAAAATAATAGTAATTACTCCTATGTCTTATGTCTCAATTTATGTTACACCTTTTTTTTAGCCCATCCAAAAAATGGCACCTTCTATATTTAATAGTCAATCGGTTCCAAAATACTTGTCACATTACGTTTTCAAGAGTTAAACTATATCAACTTTGATCAAAACTTTGAGCTATATTTTTTATCATATTAATATGAGAAGAATTGCAACTTATAATACTTTTTGAATAGTTTCCGAATATATATATATTAATTTTAAAATATTGAATTAATATAATCTAATTTAATTTTGAAATTTAGTTAAATTAACTTTTAAAAAGAAAACATGACAAGTATTTTGGGACGGAGGGAGTAACAATTTAGCTTTAAAATATCTTATTTATTCTTAATGAGATGACTTATGGTAACACAAATATCTATGATTTATTTTATACACGAGTTTAAAAAATCTTTATTTATTTAACTGCTTGCTCAATCAAACATCATCACATAAATTTGGACAAAGAAAATATATAATATATTTACCACATGGTTTTTTAATTTATATATTTTGTATTTTCTAAATAAATCTTTCTTTTTGTTAAATATACAAGTATTCCGTGATATACACCTATTCTATATCACGACCATTATACATCTCGGCTTGGCCCATCACGGGCAGATTGTTAAGTGTATACTTTGTATATAAATGTGTATTAGTCTTGTACCTTAATTAGTCTTGTACACTTACTTTAATTGTATAGTTAGTCTTCAAATAGAATAGAGTTTTAAGAGTAGAATAGAAAAATGATTTTCTTATTATGGAAAGATGTAAATTGTATATATGGTCTTTCAATCAATGTGAGTTATACTAGTACTTATCTTTAGCTCAATATAACCTTTCACAATTTTAAGTTTCTAAACAGTCTAAGTATACATTAAGGGTGTTAACGTGCACTTAGCCGAATTGGCTAAAGGGAGACCGAGAAAGGTTCCATTGGCAATAAATAATGCAACTCCAGTAGCTAAAGGTGCAAATGCTGCAAAGGGAATACGACTAAATATGGAGAATAAGGTGAGCCCTAATCCTACAGGAGAAGGAAGCTTGGCTTGTTAAGAGTCCCACATCGGATATGGAATGGAACATAGACTCCTTATATGAACTTGAACAATCTTCATCCTACAAGCTAGCTTTTGGGATTGAGTTAGTTTCAAGATCCATTTTTTACATGGTATCAGAGCCGGCTCATTCCAATTCTTTGTTCACCGAATTTTAGGCTCCCAAATGATATTGTCCACGCTCCAGTTAACGAGGTATGGGCGTGGGGGGAGTTCCAAATTATATTGTCCATGCTCTAGTTAACGAGGTCTGGGAGTAAGGAAAGTGTTAAGAGTGCGAGTAAGCAACATGCTCCTAGTGTAGTAGGAAATCAATGAGGTAGGAGAGGTGTAAATAGTTGGGCATCCAAATATATAACTGACTAAATCAGTTATTACTACCCAACCAAGGAAGAGTTCGGTGGATTGCCCACTGATTCCGACTACGGTGACTATGGAAAAGGGACATGCAACATCTACTCAAATGTCGATCTCTCAGACGGGGAAAAATCAGAATTGTTACGAGTACACATAAAAAATGGAATGGGAACATTCCTATTTCTCAATGATATTCCACGATCAAGACAATTGGTTGAATCCCGTGAAACCATTTCATAGAAGTTCATTCATATCTTCTTTTTTATAAAGCAAATCGACTTTGATTCTTGAATAATCCACATCACTTCTGCTTCTATGGGAACACAAGATTCCCCTTTTCTGTGGAAAAGGCACGTATCAATAATTCTCCGTATCAATAATTATGATTTTACGTATGGACACTCCTTATATGGACTTGGACAATCCTCACCCTAAAGTCAGCTTATGTGGTGAGGATTGTCCAAGTCCATATAAGGAGTCAATGTTCCCATTTCATTTTCGATGTGGACTCTTAACAAAGACTATTACCATAATTACACTTGTACAATAATTCTACAAATTATATACCAAATATACACGAGTATATGTATATTCTGTCACGAACCATGTTAAATATACATCGTATATACACAATATACATGTATATATGATGTATATTGAATATAAATGGACTGAAGAAACAGCTCATCCCATCTCGGGCGCAGCAGGCCATCTCGGGCAGTGGATAATTAATTTATGGTATATTTTGTATATTACTCTTGTATATTAATTTACAAAGAGAGTCTCAGAACGCTAAAGAGTTATTTAACTTTAGGCACTGAGCAATGAGATTGAACAAACTTTTAGAGCTTAAAAAGATACTCGGAATGGTGAGCAAGGCATGAACCATTATGACAGTGAAATGTAGGTGACCGTTTTCATAGTTAGTGTAGTGTACATAATTTTTTTGCGGGAATATTAAAGGAGTGATGACATATTCATGGAATATGAACATGATGATACCATTGCTAATAACACTGACCAACAACCGACTCAAAGTAACAATGTTGTTTTGTCTTCTCGATTATTTGATCGGCAAATGCATGTTTGATATGAAGATATTGTATGTATCATATGAAAAATTATATTAAAGAGTAGCTACACTACAACTCATGTTGATTCATTTTCATTTTTATTAAACTAAAGTACGATCAATAAATTGTTAAAGGAGAGATATTAACGTGATATACACTTAAGGTATATCATGGTATTGTATATCCTAAGACACATGTCAATTTTAATAGTGAATTTCTTGCGTATCCACCCTGAAAGCAAGAGCTCGAGCTTGATTGTAAGGGGGAAAGGAGAATCAACAAGATAGGGTGAGAGGGGAACTATAGAGTGGAAGGGTAAGGCAATCAAAGGCAAAAGATCTCATCCGAGGCAACCACCTATGTGGAAACCCGTCGACTAAACCCGTAGAAAGCAGCACGCAGCGGCGAAAGGCGATTAACAAGAAAGCGAGGTTTAGCCAGTTCCTGAGAGAGTAGAATAGAAGAGTCTGTCGACTCTTTTGAGTTTTAGAAGGTTTAAATAAGTGTCTGTAGACGCAAAGTAGTGTGTTTCTTGCTCGACGAACCAACTTCAGGCCTTGATTCGTCCTCCGCAAGGAAGGAACGAGTCGGTTCCCCTTTTCGTCTTTCACTATCTGATCGAAGGAGATAGACAAGAAGGGAAGAGGATGTGTTTTTTTCTTGACTCGAAATGGGAGCAGGTTTGAAAAAGGATAGTTTCGATCGATTAATAACATGGTAATTGACCCTGCCAGTACCGGAAAGGTACGAAATAAATCAAATTGATAAAAGTACCATGTGAAATCTTCAGTTTTTCCCCTTCCTCGATCCCTACACCGGCTGATAGAGGGCGGTATCACATTCAATTGCTTGCGAGTTACTTTTATTTCTAGCTAGTGCCAGGCGAGTCATAATATACTCCTTTTCCCCGACTGCACGTTACATCATAGCAGCACGACCAAATGGAGGTGGAAAGCCCTTGTATAGGTTGGGCGCTAGCTAGCTCGAATCGAATAGCTGGGCTACCCCTTCCCTTTTCTTGGTTGGTTATATAAGAGAATCCCGGGCCAACCGACCGACCGAGTTGGGCTGGGCGTCCATGTCACAGAACCTTTCTCTAGCCAAGAATCTCACACAATGCAGTTGGAGCTAGAGACGAGGATGGCACCGTGAATGCTTAGCCAGAATAGACTCAAAGTAAAGTGATTCAACTCAAGCACGAACCGCTATCGACTCTTCTCCGACTTCAGCAGCGTACTTGGAACCAGGGGAACTCGAAATACAAGGGCTCAAATCTAAATTGATTTTAGGCTGTACACCTAATTTTCCTGGGATTGTAGTTCAATCGGTCAGAGCACCGCGCTGTCAAGGCGGAAGCTGCGGGTTCGAGCCCCGTCAGTCCCGACGGATTCAATAAATATATCAATTCATCTCTCCATTTTCTGTGAAAGGGCGCTATAAACCCCCGTCTTACCAGAGAAAGGAAAGTAATTAAGAGTTCGATCAAACGGGAGAGTGAAGGCCGTTAAGGTTCATATACGAATATGTGGATGTAGTGCTTTTCAAAGCCGACTTATATGTATATAGGCTAACTAACTTTCAGTTATCTTGGTAGAAATTTGATATCTTTTTTTCCGACTCAGCAAATCATTTTTTTTTCACAAGGAATTGTGATGTCTTTCTACGGAATTGCGGGTCTCTTTATTAGCTCTTATTTGTGGTGCACAATTCCCTGGAATGTAGGTACTGGTTATGATCGATTCGATAGAAAGGAATGAATAGTCTGTATTTTTCGTTGGGGATTTCCGGGAAAAAATCGAGTGACATCACTCTGCCTCTTCTCAACGGCTGCCAACTGTTCCTGGAACTTCATAATTTGGCTTTTTCACATCCTCAACCTCGGCCTCCGAACCATACCTAGACCTAACGACCTAGATATTTCATAAATAGCTCTTTCTATTGAGTTACCAAGCCCACCGAGATCTATTTTAGTATTCTAAACACTACCGGGGCTCACGTCTTAGTGGGTCGTTGGCTTCACATGTTATCTCCTTCTACGACATGTTGTTGTCGTCGCCAGACAATCTATCCAAATAGCCTACCCTATGATAGATTCCCATACCGGTTCTTAGAGGAATGTTATGGTAAAACTTCGTTTGAAACGATGTGGTAGAAAGCAACGTGCGACTTGAAGGACACGATCCGTTGTGGATTTATACATCCATCATTTTATGTAGGAATGAAGGTGCTCTTGGCTCGACATCATTGGTAATGTAAATAGTCCATGATGGAGCTCGAGTAGAAATTATTAATTTATTTGGGCCAGGAAAGGCTGGTTCCGTAATAGGACTCATTGAATCAGCAGGTTAGTTTAGCTGGATAAAACATGGATAGGCATGAGAGACCCAAGATAGTTCTTTCTTTTTCTCCGAGGAGTTCCAATTATGGTGGTTTTTAAACGAATCAAATCCTATTCTTCTGGATGATAAATCCTGTCCCTTAGGTTATTCGATTGGAGTTTATCGATCTGAATGATGCTTGCTTCAAAAGTTTGGCTTTGTAGTCTGCCTTGAACGGGAAAGTCTGCGCCTGACCATAGAAAAGATAAAGGCTTGCCAGCAGAAATCCTGAGACCCTACCTTATCCGCGGGATTAATTTGGAAAAACAGTAGGGATATGCAAGAACACACATTTTTTATCGGAAACATTCCTCTAATGAATTCCCTGGAAACTTCTATAGTCAATGGAATATATAGAATTGTGATAAATCAAATATTGCAAAGTCCCGACCACCAACTCTAGCTGAGAAGTTGAGTCACCCTTATTCATTTCTAGATCTAATCGATACCTTATTGATTTAGTATCGTCTACTCGAATTAGATTCGAGGATCTAGGTATGCATCGATGATGGCGAGTTAGATCAATATTGAAAGCCAAAGCTGTGGCTAGAGCAAGTTTTGCTACCCATGGATCGAAGAAAACGCTCTGACTCTTGATCATTGTTTAATAAGCTATTTCCTTTTTATTTTATAAATCTAAAACAAAAAATGGATTTTGAAGACAAAATAGAAAGAAAAAAAAACCTATTTTGCATCACTCAAAATTGACAATTATTTCTAATTTCGGAACCAGAATGGCGCGTGGAATGGGCGCAACCTCGGGTTCGGGAAGGCGCGGTTCTGGTTCTCTCGCAGGAGAGAGATCAAGAGGGCCAGACGAGGAACCCCTTCCCGCGTCGCACGCGGCAACGAGGCACTGCACTAAAGGTTCTAGCACTTAATGTTTTTTTTATCTTTTATAGAGCTGCCCGCAGCTTTGATTTTTGGGGTCTCATCGACTTCGAATACGGATATTCCTTGTCATTCTAATCTTGATATAGTTCCGGAGAGCATCGAATCAAAAAGTGACTGTTCGAGAATGTCCTCTTGCTGCTCGAGAATAACCAGCAGAAATCCAGGCTTTCTTGGTTGAAGAATGGTGACAGGAAAACTCCTTTTTTTCATGCTTCTGTCATTTTTGGAGGAGAAACTATGTGTTTTTGGGATCTACGTGCTCCCTGCGCTTCCAGACCTCAACGAGATTCCAGTAGGCCTTTCTCCTGCTGAAATTGTTTCCAATACTCAGCGGCTTGATCAAACCAAGTCTCCGCAATTTCAGAATCTCCCTGTTGAATGGCCTGTTCTCCCCGACCGGAATAGGTAGTTCAATTCTTTCCCTTAGAACCGTACTTGAGAATTTCTTACCTCATACGGCTCAACAGTCAATTCTTTTGGTGTCCCTCATTCTTCAAGAATAAGGAAGATCCTTTTCAAGTTTGAATTTGTTCATTTGGAATCTGGGTTCTTCTACTTCATATAAATTTAATACGAATATTTTCCCTCTTTTTTATTATCACTGTTGGAATATTTTGGTTGACGACTTGGTCAGGGCGGTTCACAATTTCTTTGCAAGGGCCTTGTCCAAGACAAACTTAGTGATTTAATGTTGTCGGAAGAGAATCTTTCGAGTTGCTTTCAGCTCCTTTCCCCGCGGTCAAGTGGCTTCGCTCCTCTCTTTCCATGTAGTCTTAAGAGTTGCTTCGCTCCTTTCCCTGCGGTCAAGTTGCTTCGCTCCTTTCCCTGCGGTCAAGTTGCTTCGCTCCTTTCGTTTCATAGTTTTCAACTGAGCGGCAGACCCGACGCGACTGACAGATAAGCCGACGTTAATAGTCTATCACTAATAGTGATTAGGAGGATGGATCGGAAGCTGGTGAAAAGTATTTTCATGCCAATGATTTATGGAAAAACACTCATGAGCACAAGCTCCGATATACATAAAACCTTGTCGCATCACATCAATTTTAAGGATAGTTACATACTAGCCTCACTTTGCTTTAAGTTCTGGAAGGAGAAATACATAAGTATGGACACTAACCGAACGATCGGGAATATTGGGTGGTTCGCGCAGGGTGTAATACTGTTTATTATGGTGTGCCCTACTTTCGTACATCACAAGATTATATGAAGAGTGATGTCGTCAAAATCACTGTTTATGATCGCAATAAAAAAAGGAGACAAATAAGTCTCAGAGTGCTCGCCCTTAAACAAAAAAAGGGAGTCTCTTACTTCCTTCCCCTATTTTTTTGTTCTTTGTATATATGATAGATAATTATTAGTCTTGTACTAGTACCATAATTGTATAATTAGTCTTCAAATAGAATGGGGTTTTAGATGTAGAATAGAAAAAGGATTTTCCTATATGTAACTTGTATATATACCCCCTTTATTAATAAGAATAATCAATGGATTATTTCTTTCATGGTATCAAAAGTCTAGGTTCTTCTCCTTGCTTCCGCAAAATTTTCTCTTCTTCTTGATTTCCGTGTAAATCCCTACCCCCTATCGGTTTCTTCACACCCGAGACCTACCCCCCCAAACTTTCTTGTCTGAATTTTGTTCTCTTTACTATCACGGATAAGAACATATTTCATCCTTTCCTAATGGTTTCTAAGATCAAGAGCGTTCTCCCTATTGTTCTTGACCAAGAAAATGTACAATATAGGACGTGGGCGGAGTTGTTTAAAATTTATGCGATGGCACAACAAGTTCTTCACCACATAATCCCTCGGACTTCTAATACAAAGGGTCCTTCAGATCCTAATAAGGAGGGTGTGCCCACCAAAGAAGGCGATCCAAAATTATGAGTCACTCTTGACGCAAAAGTTCTCCAGTGGATTTATGCAACTATCTCTCTGGACCTCTTACAGACGATTATGGAACCTAACTCTTCTGCTATGGTGGCTTGGAATAGATTGTGTGATATATTCCAGGATAACAGTCATTCCCGCATTGTCACCCTTGAACATGAATTTTCTCAAGTCGCTATGGAGAATTTTCCGAACGTTTCATCTTATTGTAAACGAATCAAGGATTTGGTGGATCAACTTCGCAATGTGGGTGCTCCTGTTAGCAATAGTCATCTCGTTCTACAGATGGTTGCAGGCCTGTCCGAGGCCTATTACGGTGTTGCTTCGATCATTCGTCAAAGTAACCCTCTCCCGAATTCTATCAAGCCCTCTCCATGCTTATGTTGGAAGAAGTTGGTTTGGCAAAGAAGGCGACTACCGGTACTAGACCGTCGTCATGATGACGTCCTCCACAAAATCTCCAAGTTTTGATGATCTTCGGGCCAAAATCGTACCTACGGTGGAGGCAAAAATAATTGTAAAAACAACGAGAAAAATCACAGGAGCAAACATGGCGGCAACGGGAATGGTAGCCAAAATAGTGGGGCCCGTCCCCACAGTAGTGGGCCTCCGACCCACTGACCCTAATAGCAGTGGGCCCCATGGCAGTGGGGCTGGGACAGTGGGCCATGGCCCAACAACCCATATTCTTCGGGCGAGCAATTAGCGATCGGCGGTGGGCCGACCGACACTTTCGGGCCTAGTAGTCGATGACATCCGGTTTTGAGTACGAGGCCGGTAGTAGCGGTGGATTGCTTAAGCCCCGGTCCACACAAGCATTCTCGGCAGTGGGACCCACACAAACCGACATTGAAGCGACAATGGATTAACTCAACCAGACCCAAATTGGTACATGGACATCGGCTCCACTACCCACATGACATCCGACCAAGGTACTCTCTCGTATTATTCCAATTTGAGCAGTAATCGTGGTATAATTATTGGTAATGGTAATTCAATTCCAATTCGTGGTTATGGTCATAAAACGTTATCTCTCCCCCATCCATCACTTATTTTGAAAAATATCCTTCATGCCCCAAAATTGATTAAAATTTTGGTGTCTGTCCATAAATTCACAACTGCTAATTCCTATTTATCACCATAACAGCTGCCGAATAAATAGCTGACATCCTACCTGGTGCTTCCGCAAAATAGCCTCTTGGTGCGTCGATCATCCCATTCCTTATTGTAAACTTCATCTGGTAACATATCTAATGCTAATTTACAACCATGGTTGCCACATAGAAATGATTTTTTGGCTGAACAATCTGGTTCTTTATTGTAATTGTAAGATGTTGGAATAATTTCCCTTAGGGATTTCTTTCATTAATCATAATATATATAGTTGTACAAAGGTGATTCTTAATACAGTAAGAATCCTAAGTTATCTTAAATACATTATACTAATAAATACAATATATACTGTGAATATTTGAAGAATATTCGCTAACACACCCCCTCAGACGGAGTGGGAGGAGGCCGAATGCTCAGGCTAGATCTGAAGTCTGTGAACAGTTGTCTGGGTAGTCCATTTGTGAAGATGTCTGCATACTGATAAGAGGAAGGTACATGTAGAATTTTGACAAGACCACGTGTCACCTTCTTACGAACAAAATGAATATCCATCTCAATATGTTTGGTCCGCTGATGTTGGACCGGATTATGAGACATATAGATAGAAGACATGTTATCACAATAGACTATAGATGTATTACGCAATGGACAACTCAACTCCAAAAAGAGATTCCGGATCCAACAGATCTCAGCAACTACATTAGCAACACCCTTATACTCTGCTTCGACACTGGATCGAGATAACGTGGCTTGTCGCTTGGCAGACCAATAGATCAGATTATCTCCTAAGAACACACAATAGCCTGAAGTAGAGCGTCTCGTGTCCGGACACCCTGCTCAATCAGCATCTATGTAGGAAAGTAACCTGTTCGGAGCAGAGGGGTAGAGATGCAACCCATAGTCAGGAGTGCCTTTAATGTATCTGATAATACGCTTAAGAGCAACAAAATGGGGTTCCCTCTGAGCATGCATGAACAGACACACCTGCTGGACGACATATGCAATGTCGGGCCTGGTGAAAGTGAGGTACTGAAGAGAACCTGCAAGACTTCGATAGAGAGTAGGATCAGACACTGGATCACCCTCAGAAGCACTGAGCTTGGATTTCGAATCAACATGAGTAGGAATAACCTTACAATTCGACATATTAGCTCTGAACACAATTTCTTCTGCATACTTACGCTGACTCAGGAACATAGTATCTGCAGATCTAGTGACTGATATACCCAAGAAGTAACTCAGCTTGCCCAAATCAGTCATAGCAAATTCAGTTTTGAGAAGAGCAATAATATCATTTTTTAACTTATCAGATGAGGCAGCGAGAACAATGTCATCAACATATAATAACAAGTAAGCGATGTCACTACCATGATGAAAAATGAACAGAGAGGTGTCACACCTGCTGCAAATAAACTCAATCTGCATAATATACCTAGCAAACCGGTTATACCAAGCACGAGGTGCCTGCTTTAGACCCGGCTGAACAAAACCAGGTGGCTGATGCATGTATACAGTTTCTTTCAAATCCTCATGAAGAAATGCATTCTTGACATCCAGCTGATGAATCAGCCACTTTTTACCTATAGAAATGCTAAGAACAATACGAATCGTAGCCGGTTTAACAACCGGGCTAAATGTATCACCACAGTCATTGCCCTCCTGCTGATTAGTGTCATTTGCCACAAGTCTAGCCTTGTAGCATTCCAAAACACCACCATATCTGAATTTATGACGAAAAAACCACAAACATCTGATCAATTCACCCCATCTGGTCTAGGGACAAGATCTCAAGTATGTTGCTTAGTTAAAGCATTATATTCCTCAAACATGGCTGCATTCCAATTAGGGTCAAGTTTGGCCAATTTGGGGTTCTTTGAGAGTGGAGAAATGGTTTGGACAGACAGGTTAAATTGGACTTTAGGTTTGAAAATACCGTGTTTGGCATGAGTTTCCATTTGGTGACTAGGGACATTGGGTGGTGGCATTGTTGAAGTGACAGTTTCAGAGGTTAGTTCACTGGAAGGGTGGCACCGCGGTGCATCCTCGAGAGGCTGCGGTCTTTGGCGAGGAGCGATGAACTCATCGGAAGAGAGCGCGCGCATCCTCAGAGTAATGAAGGCTTTCATATTTGAAAGTGGTACGGTGTTACAGTAGTACAGTGATACAAGGTACAGTTGGCTCTGATTTTTATATGACACGGTAGGATCTGGTATTTGATTTTCATACTTGCCCCTGTCATTCCTTATACAATTATGATCTTGCTGTACTTTATTTCCGTTCCATACTTAGTACCTGTTGTACTTACCCCCTTTGGGGGGCTGCGTTCATGTCCGCAGGTCTAGGTACTCAGTTGTGGATCCGTGAGCTTAGAATCCTTGTTCAGTATTTTGGGATAGCTCCAATGTTCCGGAGCTTATCATTATGGCTAGGTACATTCAGAGGTACGGCGGGGCCTTGTCCCGTCATAATATTTGTCCAAAATCTTAAAGGTCTGTATTCATATGTGGGCTGGACTGGCTAGAATTGTATTTACATTGTTGAACATTGTATCCTCTTTTGGGTGGTTTATATTATGGCAGCCTTACCGGTTTACCTTTGTTTAAAGAAAAAAAAGGGAAATTAGTGTTATTTATCTTCCGCAGTTTATTGTGTTGTATGAATAGAAGGGTGCCCAGGTAGGGCACCAGTCGCGGGCCCGGGGGTTCGGGGCGTGACAATATTCCTCAGACATGGTTGCATTCCAATTAGGGTCAAGTTTGGCCAATTTGGGGTTCTTTGGGAGTGGAGAAATGGTTTGTACAGACAGGTTAAACTGGACTTTAGGTTTGAAAATCCCGTGTTTGGCACGAGTTTCCATTTGGTGACTGGGGACATTGGGTGGTGGCATTGTTGAAGTGACAGGTTCAGAGGTTAGTTCACTGGAAGGGTGGCACCGCGGTGCATCCTCAGGGGACCGCGGTGCTGAAGGCGAGGGAGGAGCAGTGAACTCACTGGAAGAGGGGCACCGCGGAAAATTCTCGAGGGAACATGGTGCTAAAAGTTTTACAGGAAGAGGGGGCTCACTGGAAGGATGGCACTGTGGTGCATCCTCGGGGGACCGCGGAGCTAAAAGTTCTGCAGGAAGAGGGGGCTCACTGGAAGGATGGCACCGCGGTTCATCCACTATGGATCGCGGTTCTGAAGTCAAAATTTAGGTTAGCTGACTTAGAATGGTTGGGGATATGACTAGTTCATCAAGAAATGAGTAGTCTGGTTTTCGGTACTTCTGAGAGTTTGTAAACAAAAATATCATCTCATTGAACGTGACGTGACGAGAGATGAATTTTACGAGTGGACAAGTTATAACACAGATAACCTCTATGGTTGGGTGGAAAACCGAGGAATACACAGGGTGTAGTTCGAGGAGCCAACTTATGAAGGGTGGTGGAAGTAAGATTGGGATAGCACCGACAACCGAAGATCCGTAGGTGGTCATAAGAAGGAGTCATACGATATAGAATGTTTGTGGGGGTCTTGTTTTGTAATGTGCTAGTAGGTAAAATATTTAGAAGGTATTCTACCATTTTGACAGCATAGACCCAGAAAGATGATGGCAGATAGGCATGAAATAGGAGGATACGGACCATGTTATTAATAGTACGAATAATTCGTTCAGCTTTACCATTTTGAGGTGAGGTGTGAGGACAAGAGAAGCGGAACACCATGCCTTGTTGGGAGCAAAAATTATGGAAAACCGAATTATTAAATTCATGTCCGTTATCACATTGAAATGATTTGATGGATTTTTCAAACTGAGTTTTAATAAATTTGTGAAACTCAAGAAATTTAGCAAAAACTTCAGATTTGAATTTTAGAGGATAAATCCATACAAAATGTGAGAAATCATCCAATAGCACACGATAAAATTTATGACCTAGAGAGCTAACAACATGAGAGATCCACAAGTCAGCATGAACAATGTCAAATGATGAAACTATAATATTCATTGAAGACATGAAAGAAATACGAGTATGTTTGCCAAACGGGCAAGAAAAACAATGTTGGACAAGTTTCCCATTATTACATTTAATACGTTGATTGTTTCTAAGAAAAGAAAAAACATGATCTCCTGGATGCCCAAGCCTATTGTGCCTGGTGGATGGAGATAATGCAGCAATAGAGACTTGTTATACCGTGGTTCGAGTGCGGACATGATCGGGGTCTCAGCGCGCATGGCCGGGCGCGCGCGAAGTGATTATCGCACGGCCGGAAGTCGTCGGCCGCGAAAACTTTGAGGGTCGCTGAAGTTTCAGTACGCGCAGCGGAAGCGTCTTGGAAGATCCGGTCGCGAGTTGCGGCGCGAGTTGCGCCGTGGCGGCGCGCAGACGGAAATCGGCGGAATAACTTAGGAAAAGTCAGATTTTTCTTTTAAAAGGGCACAGGTGGGGACAAGTGTCCCCATCTGATTTTTGCATGCATTATATTGACCAAGTCTTAAAGACTTGGTCATCTTTCATCTCTCTCTTAGAAAAGCTCCTCCTTCTCTCGTAAATTATTTCAAGCTCCTCCTTCTCTCTAAAACTCCAAGAGATATTCTAGCCTTAGGAAAAATCTGAAAAGTAAAAGGCAAGAAGGAAGCTTGTGGCTAGCTTGTGAAGGTTGTTGTGGTGGTGTTCTTGGAATAGAACTAGCAAATTGTTGGATAAATTTGGCTAAAACTCTAAGGTAATGATTCTTCCTCTATTATTAGTTTTTAGTGTTGCATGTTAAGAAGAAAGTACTTGTAGTAGTAAATAATGCTATTAGAGTCATTGCATGCAAGAAATGTGGGTTGGGTATGAAGGATTTGGCTAAAGAGATATTATGAGCATGTTGTAGCCTACAAACTACTTTAGAATTGTTAAGTGTAGTATTATAACTTATGGGGAAGAATTTTACACACCCAAGATTAGGTGTGTAATCCCCTTTGTGTTGGTTTGGATATTGGGCCTTAATGAGGCGTTTGAGTGTTGAAAATCAGCCTTTGAAAAAGGTGGCAAAGTGAGTAGAAACAAAGGAAATGCTGCCCAATTTTCCTTAGGAATTGGTAACTTGAATTTGGAATTTCTACATTGAAATTAGAGGTTAATCAACGCACTATGGTTATTATAGGTTGACATATTACTTGCGGTAGTTGGACTTAGCAAGTGGATTGACCAAAGAGGTATGTAGAGCTTTCCTATCTCTTGAGCATGAATAGTTGTATCTATGTAGTACGGTATACGTACAGGATTTGATAATCTACACTTGTTTTAAAGTATATGATATTTGTTTCATTTCAAAAGTATAAGTCCCTTGGATTTAGGGAAAATGTATTTGACAAAGGAATAACGCTAATATAATGACTTTATGGGAAGTTGGTTATATTAGTTTTTGAAAGGTTCACAAAGAATGGTTTACTCTAATTAAAACAAGTACGGGTAAAGGATTTGAAACTATGGAAGGTGGATTGATTTTAGGCATTGGTTGCCTAAGGTTTTAAAGGAAATGAAGTCACTTGATTTAGAAGCCTATTATATTTCTAAAAGGAAATGTGACTTGTTTTGAAAAGAAATTGTAACTTGATACTATGGTGATTAGTATCTTGGAATCTTTGTATAAAAAGAGTTTTTCTTAAAAAGTTAGTACATGGTACTTGGGTTGAATTCCCGGATTTTCTATTAAAAGACATGTTAGTGCCTTAGGATACTAAAATGAGAGGATATATTAATAATGTTAATAAGAAGTTAGGGGATTTCTTAACTTGCTTATGTTATGATAAGCCGGTAGTGCTTATGTATGATATGATAGGCCGGTAGTGCTTATGTTGTGATATGATAGGCCGGTAGTGCTTATGTATGATATGATAGGCCGGTAGTGCTTATGTTATGTATGATAGCCAGATGAGCTATGTTATATATTTGTATTATTACGGGGTAAACCCCGGATTATTATCTATGCCATGGATTTGCTACCCATGATGCGAGTGCGACGCTTGCACTCATGCGGATCCGGACCACAGGATCCATGCGGGTGAAATAGTCTCATGCGAGTACGGCGATGGTACTCATGCGGGTCCACAGGATCCATGCGGGTGAAATAGTCCATGCGGGTGAAATAGTCCTATGGCGAGCGGATGACCTCATGCGGGTCCACAGGACCCGTGCGGGTGAAATAGTCCCGAGTAGGATTGCTTAATGATACTACAGGCGAGGTACCTGTTTTGATCGTGAGCCTCTATTTTTATGCTATAAGATTTATACTTGTTACTCTCATTGTTAGTAAGGCACGGTCTGAGAAATTGATTTTATCTATGACTCGGCTTATTTTGACTTATGATATTACTACGATATTTTCGATTTTACATACTTGGTGCGTTGTGTCGCGGCCCCCTTGCCGCTGCGTTAAATCTGCAGGTAAGAAGCGGTGGCGAGATCCTCATTCATAGGATCTTTTACTCAGTGTCGAGCTCATTTCCTCGGAAGCTTGTTTTGTTAGTACGGATATTCACGATGCTATAGGTATTTTGTACATTCAGGGCATGGCGGCCTGTCCGCCATAGTTATTATCTTTAAGTGCGTGGTCACATATATGTTTTGGGCTATAAGAACCAGTTGTACTACTATACTTTGTTTATGTATGTTTTATGGAAGGCAGCCTTATCGGCTGGCCAGTGATGGTTATCCTTTTTATAAGTTATGTGTGATGTATGTTAAGTTGCTATTCTCTGACATATACGGCGAGGTACCGGTAGGTACGATGCGACCGAGGTTGGGTCGTGACAAGACTGGTTGTTGAGTTCTGACAGCGGAAGAGTTTGTGAAGGGGTAGATGTCTCTCACACTATTGTATCGAGTAAGAATTCTCCCCGTATTGAGATCCTTCACAGAGAAACCAAAAGGGTCAAAATTTACAGACACCCAATTATTACGAGTGAATTTCCTAACATATATCAACTTTTTAATAATTTGAGGGGCGTAGAGGACATGGTTAAGTGAGAAGGGTGGATGGGGATTTTTGATTTGTGTATTTACATAACCTGTAATTGGAATGCGGTGACCATTGCCAACAGTAATGTATTGAGGATACTTTAACTGAAACAGTTGGGAGAAATTACCTAAAGAGTTGGTCAGGTGTGATGTGGCTCCGGAGTCCATATACCAATTATTGTCAGGCGGTTGCAGAGTGAGTGTGTTGAAATCTTGGCCCAAATCAGTGGGTTTCATTTGCTGGGCTAAAGGAAACTGTTGGGCTGATATCAGATGGGTCTGTTGAGGAGATGGGCCTGTTGGTCTGGGCCAGAGATCTTGGGCCGCTTCTGCTTGAAATTTGGCCCGATTTGTTGGGTGGCCGCCATCGCTTCTTTGGACATTCGGCCACTCTGCTGCAGGTATTGATCCTTCTTGAGGTAGTGGTGTAGACTACTGCTGCTATGTTTTTCCTTTGCCTCGACCCTTTCCCTTGTTTCCTGTCCACGACCTCTGTTGCCTATGCCTCCACCGCAGTTCTGCTGCTGCTGATGGTCCAGTGGTGGTGGAGTAGTGGTCGGCGACTGCAAGTTTTCAATGGCTAATGCTTTTTGATTGTGCTCATCCTGTTTAGCACGCTGTGTTTCCTCCAACAACAATTGAGAACGTGCCTTGTTGAAAGATGGAAGTGGATCAGCCTGTTGAATTATTGTTGCAAGAGTATCATATTCCCCCTTTGGTAATCCTGCAACAAGTTGTAGCACCATCTTAGTCTCAGAAATAGATTTCCCAACATGAGAGAGTTGGTCAGCAATAAGTTTCAGTTGATTGCAGTATTCGGTCATGTTGTTAAAATTCTCAAGGCGGGTGTTGTTGAACTTTTCCTCTAAATACACCGCCCTGGTATTTTTGTTATCCTGAAAAATTTCCTCCAAGTGTACCCAAAGTTCGCATGTCGAAGCACCTGTTTTCAAGATAGTGCACAACAAGTCCTTAGAGATGGTACCATAGATCCATTGTTTGATGATAGCGTCAAGACGGCGCCATGTTGAATCATCAATGTCAGAGGGGCGAGGGATTGACACATCAATATGGCCGAGCACTTTGTACGCACAAGCATGAATATAAAACAGTTTCACCCACATAGAATATTGACAGTCTTCTTGATCAAGAATAATAGAGACATAATTCTTGATGTTTGTGACAGCAAAAACCGGATGAAAAGATGACTTTGTGGAGGGAAGTGGGGTGTCATCTATGCTAGAGGTAGAACCATTAGATTTAGGAGAAGTGGGAGGAGACATGATAGCTACAAGTTAGAAATTCCGAAAGCGAATGCACCGCGGTGGGGGGGATTGGCGGCGGCCGAGAGGGGAGGGGAATTTCTAGGGTTTTTGGGATGTTAGGCTATTGATACCATGTAAGATGTTGGAATAATTTCCCTTAGGGATTTCTTTCATTAATCACAATATATACAGTTGTACAAAGGTGATTCTTAATACAGTAAGAATCCTAAGTTACTTTAAATACATGATACTAATAAATACAATATATACTGTGAATATTTGAAGAATATTCGCTAACAGTAATGTTCCACTAGCTCTTCTGACTCCGACAACATTGTCCGATATTTCACGGTGTTAGCATGAAGGAAAGGTGCATCTTTTAGTATGGTCTCGACCCATTTTGGATCTTCCTCTAGGAACAATGTGTTGCCACGGGAATTAAATGATGCCCACATTAAGAATCATGACCTAGATCAAATACAAGGAAATTACAAGGGGTTCGATTTTTCAGTACATCAAAAGATGCCCTGATTTCGTTTATATTTTGTTGAGGTATAACTCGCGATGTGGCGTAGTGTAAAATCGCATCGAGCTGAAGTTGCCATCATCAAGAAATTTACCCATGTTTGGAGCTTTATTGTTGTTGCAAAGGATCCAATTGTTTGACGTTATGAAGAACATGGAAATGAAAAGTGCACCTCCTATTAAACCTACTAATGCTATAACGAGGCAACATGATTTCTCTGGCTTGAAATGGATATGACTCTTATTTTGCATGTTTTTGAAGGATGGATTCGGATGAAGGAGGTGTGATTTGAAGTATGAAACTTGTGTTATGTCTGTGGAAGAAAAAAAAAAGGATTTTATAAGAGCTTTTTTTATATGAGATAGTGACATGCACGTTATCGACGTGATTAGTCATGGATATATTGATAATCCTATAATGATTGGCACCAATTATTTTTATTTCCAACTAAGGTAGATGCCTTATTTCCAAGTAGAACTCAAATCAGGAAATGCATTTATCTATTTTCTCGATTTTTTTTTAGAATTTTCACACAAAAAACTCAATTATTTATTCTACGAAATTGTTTGAAATTAAATAGACACCCTCATTATTACCGGTACAACTTTTCCTGAAACGGCTTTATTTTGAATTAATTTCCTTATACTTTCCACCAAATAAGACTAATAGTCTCTTTCCTCATTATTTGTGCTTAGAATCTAAATCTATATAGAATAAAACTTCTTTATAATTATTCGTTATAACAACATTTCATTATAACGATCTGATTTTCTCCGAACTCGATTTCTCATGTTATATTTTACTTCTCTATAATAACATTATACCTATAACAACAGTGGCATTCATTATAGCGGTACATTTTTTATAAAATTATCTCTTTATAACAACCATACTCAAATATTGTGTAATAATATTTGTAAGAAATATATTATGTATAAAACTAAAATATTAAAATATTTATGTTAAGCTCTTAGATAGCCTTCAAGAGAAAGAAACTATTGGATTTCATTTTGATGAAAGTTTGGACAAAATTCCTCGTCAATTCAAGCGTTATATTATCATTAACAGACTACAATTTACGAAACAACCTACAATTCCTACGTCAAACTTGAAATATTTAAATTCTCAATTAAATTTAAATGCATATGTTCCTTAGATTTTAATTCTTTATTTGTATGGTACAACTAGTTATGAATTTATTTATATTTTAGTAGTCTTTTCAATATTTAATTAGTGAGATATGAAAATTAATTAAGCTTTTAAAATTAACAATTATCTTATTTTTGTGTATAAAATAAAAATACAAAAAAATATTATTTGTAAACTTTTATTTATAACAGCTAAATGAGTTGTAAATATCAAATGTATACATAAATAACAATTGTTACCTCACTATAGCAGCTATGAAATTTTCGGACAAACACTGTCATTATAGAGAGTTTGACTGTGTAAAAGAGAGACATGAACCCGGTGATGTGGCATGCCTCGTTAATCAGGAAACACATTTATATATTTCTTCAATTCTTTGAGAATTTTCACAAAAAAACTTCAATTATTAAATATATAAAATCGCTTGAAATTAATGTTAGATATACATACAATATACACATGATATACATGTATATTGTATGTACATTGTATAACCAAAACCGATAAACCGAGAAAGAGAGTCCAACCCATTAATTCTCGGTCAAAGCACATATTTGGTAAATATTGTATATCAGTATTGTACCTTAATTAGTCCTGTACACTTTATCATAATTGTATCATTAGTCCCCAAATAAAATAGGGATTTATGAGTAGAATAGGAATATGATTCTCCTATTTGTAAAGTGTATATATTGTCTTTCAATCAATGAAAATAATCAAGAGATTATTTCTTTCATGGTATCACAAATCTAGAACCTTCTCCTTACTTGCTTCCGAAATATTTCCCTCGGTTTTCGTGTCCCAACTGAAACCATTCTCGGATATTCTTTCTTCCTCACAAAACTCAAGACCTCCTCCCTCACAAATTCTCTTCTCCAAAATTATGTGTTCTATTCACTATGACTAATAAGAACATGTTTCATCCGGACCTAACAATTTCTAACATTAAGAGTGTTCTTCCTATTGTTCTTGACCTAGAAAACGTTCAATATGAGACGTGGGTAGAATTGTTCAAAATTCATGCAATTGCGCATCAAGTTCTCCACCACATCGTCCCCCCGACTACTAATACGGAGGGTAATACGGAGGTTGTGCCCACCAAAGAGGATGATCTAAAATTATGGGTCACACTTGATGCAAAAGTTCTCTAGTGGATTTATGTCACTATCTCCCTTGACCTCTTACAAACGATTATTGAACCCAACTCCACAGCTATGGCTGCTTGGAATCGATTGTGTGATATCTTCTAGGATAATAGTCATTTCTGCATTGTCACCCTTGAACAACAATTTTCTCAAGTTGTTATGGAGAATTTTCCAAATGTTTCATCTTATTGTAAACGACTTAAGGACTTGGCGGATCAATTTTGCAATGTAGGTGCTCCTGTTATTAATAGTAGTCTCATTTTATAGATGGTTGCAGGCCTGTCCGAGGCCTATAACAGTGTGGTTTCGATCATTCGTCAAAGTAACCCTCTTCCGGAATTCTATCAAGCCCGCTCCATGCTCACGTTGGAAGAAGCGGATTTGGCTAAAAAGGTATCTAACGGGGCTAGTTCCATCATCATGATGACTGAGTACAATTTTCCTCCTTCCAATTCCACCAACTCGAGCCAAAATCGCAACAATGGTGGTGGTAAAAAGGGTCAAAATCAAAAAAATAATGGCAAGAATCGCGGCGGCAACACAGGCAGAAACTGGAACAGTGACGGTGGCGGTGGTGCCCTTCGGGGCAGTCAATAACAGCAGTCGTGGGTCCAGAAGTGGGGCCCCTGATGAAGTGGAAGTGGGCCTCGATTTCCGCCCAGCCCAACGGCCAGTTTATTACCCGGGAAATTGGGGCCTGATTTCTGCCCAGGCCCAGTTTCTCGGGTCCTGTCTCGGGCTTCAGACCAACTTATAGGTCGGGGCAGCAGTCCGGAGTACTTGGGCCCCCCTCAAGCTCATCACGCAGCAGGACCCACATAATCTGACATTAAAGCCGCAATGCACACACTCGGTTTAAATCAACCTGACCCAAATTGGTACATGGACACCGGTGCAACTACCCATATGACACCGATCAATGTACTCTCTCGTCTTATTCCAATTTGAACAGTAATTGTAGTATAATTATTGGTAATGGTAATTCAATTCCAATTAAGGGTTATGGTCATAAAATTTTGTCTTCTCCTCATCCACCACTTGTCTTGAAAAATACCATTCATGCCTCACAACTAATTAAAAATTTGGTGTCTGCCCGTAAATTCACAACTGATAATTGGGTTTCTATTGATTTTGATCATTTTGGGTTTTCTATGAAGGATTTCAAGATGGGGAGCCCTCTCATGAGGTGTGATAGTAGGGGAGATCTTTACCCAATCACACCAAGTCTCGATTTCTCGCATCAAGCCATGTCTTCCACTTTTGCAGCTCTTGCTCCTTCCTTATGGCATGCTCATCTAGGTCATCTTAGGTCGTCTATTTTATCTACTTTGGATAGAAATAAGTTTATTTTCTGTAAGGGTACGCGTAGTACTCCAAATTGTCAATTTTTTTCTCTAGGAAAAATTGTTAGGTTGCAATTTGTAGACTCGAATTCTCATATTTTAATGCCATTTGATATTATTCATAGTGATCTATGGACGTCTCCTGTTCTGAGTTCTATGGGTCATCGGTATTATGTTCTATTTTTGGATGATTATTCTAAATTTTTATGGACTTTTACAATAGCGAAGAAATCTCAAGTTTTTTCCATCTTCTTAAAATTTAGAGCATTAATTAGAACTCAATTCGAATGGGAAATAAAAGTATCCAATGTGATAAGCTCATTAGAACTCTAGCCAAGTGTACAACTTAAAAGATGCTTGAAAAAATAAACCACCTACAAACAACTTCTTTTGAGAAATGTAGGTTTACAAGTTAAAGAGCAAAATAACAAAGACTTAACAAACCTAGGACTTAAAAAATCTCCAGTTATTGGGATCTGATCCTTGGTGTTACACCCCATAATTCCAGGACATGTATAAAAGAATGGACGCGAGAACACAAGACTTGAAAAATTGGTACGAAAGAAAGAATTGTTTTTCCGAAGGAAAATCTTCCGAACGTCGGAAAGGAAAAATGTTCATTTATGAGAATTAGATTCTCAAAATACATTATTTGAGGAGTATGGAAATTTATTTAACATTGTGGAAATTTATTTTTACGCATTTGGTCACGTGGGGCCCACCCGAGAAATTTTACGTTTTGTGGGGCCCACGATGGTTACGAAATTTTATGGACGAATGGGAGGGCGACATGTGTCACCCCACCCATAGGCTTGCACGAATTGGGACAAGGGTTTATTGGTCATTGACCAATGTGGATGATCAAGTCTTCAAGCTTGAGATAATTGACTTAGTCAACTTGCCCACTTGTGTAGATATTAAGTATCCTTCATCCTAGCCACACAAGTGTTATTATCTAAGCCCTTCATTGTTTTATATATACACACTAGATGCAAGACTTAGTCCTCAACACTTAGAAAAAATTAGAGAACTTTGTGCTAGCAAGAGGAGCTCTCGGGTTTGGCTAAGATCCCACACAAAATCTTTGCAATTGTGGTTCTTTATTTACAAGACTTTAACCCAAGGTCCCTAAGGGTATTGTAAGGATATCTCAATAGAAAGATCTCGGAAAAATGACGTTTTCACGTTAGTCGCAAGGAGAAAACCTAAGTCGTTTTCATAAGTTTTGATTGGAAATGGAAGAGAAGTTGTTTGTGAACTTCTAAAGGCTTCAAATAGCGGATTACAGCGTGAAGGAAAGGAGCTAAGAATTGCTAAGGAGCGACTTTGAATCTTTGGAATTTTATAAGAGCTTATCAAGGTAACAATCTTGTCGTTTTAGTAATTAAAGATTACTTATTGTTGTAGTTATGGATATAAACAAGCATGAGATGTATATTGAAGTTTGATAAGCGTTATAGATATTGGAACCCTAATCCGAAACTAGCATGTTTAGCCTTTGAGATTACAATTCAATTTGGTTATTAGTTTAGTCGTCGCATGTTATATAAAGAAGAAATTGTAGTTGTTAAAGTTGTTTACGACTATATAACATGTTAGACCTAACAACTTGGATTGAAAAAGAATTGGAAAGGACGTTGTGTTGTTGTATATGTTAGCCGAGAATGGCTTTGGATATTGAACTACTTGATATTAATTGTGGGGCAGAATTTTACACGTATTGTAAGGCGTGTAATCCCCTTTGATTGGTTGATGTATAGAGCCTTAAATGTGGCATGTTGGTTATTGATTTTCGGGCCTTGAAAAAGGTGGAAAAGTATGTAGAAACAAAGGAGGTGCTGCCCAATTTTTCGTAGAATAAGAGACCGTATACTTAATATCATTCTACGTTAGAAACTAGAAGTTGATAGTCGTGTTGTGGCCATTATAGGTTGACAATTCTACGTGCGGCGTATTCGACTTAGCTTGTGGATTAAGCCGAAAAGGTATTTGAACCATCTTCTCTTCTTCTAGCATGATTCCTTATGGTAAAGTAAGTAAATCCTACTCCTTAAATGATCCACTCCTTGATTGTACTTGGATTGCCTAATATAGAAGTTGTTCTATATACTTCCTTGATTGTACTTTGGATGTTTAAATTGAAAGGTTGTTATAGTGACTTTAGGGGAGTCAAAGGAGTGATTTACTTAATTGATTTAAAAGGGGAGAAATTACATGATTTAAAGAGAAGTAACTTGTTTTAAATGTGTGAGTTACTTGAGATTTAAAAGTAGAAGAAACTTGATTTCTAAAGTTAAGAAACTTGATTTCTAAAGTTAAGAGACTTGAAGTATTTTGAAAGTTATGTAACTTGATTTGAAAGTATATGATACTTGGTTTTAAAAGTATAAGTCTCTTGGCTATAAAAAGAATGAATTTGTCTAAAACCATAAAGGGTTATAACGGCTTTATGGAAAGTTGGTTATAACGGCTTTATGGAAGGTTAAGAGAGTTGTCTATTTTGATGGATAGATATGAGTTGCCTAGGTTGTGTAATTAGAAGTTACTTAGTTTCAAGCCTTGAAATGAATTTCTAAAGGTGTAGTAACTTATTTTGAAAAATAGACATGCCTTGATACTACGGGTGTTAGTATCTTGGGGTTTTATATAAAAATGAGTCTTTTGAAAAGAATGAACGTACGTAGTACTTTGGCTTGTTTAAATGAGAATTTTTCCATGTGTGCCTTGATAGTACTTTGGCTTGTTTAAATGAGAATTATTCTATTTGTGCCTTGATAGTACTTTGGCTTGCTTAAATAAGGATTTCTCTTGGTTTATGTAAAAAGAAGGCATGGTAATTGTCTTGGTTTATGTAAAAAGGAAAGGCATGATGTTGTCTTCGTTTGCTAAAATGATGGTTATTCATTTTATAAATAAAGGTCAAGAATGGTTTGCTTGCATATGGGTTGCTCATATAGACATTTGTGCAAGTGTCATATTTCCACATCTCCGCGTCCCTCCATAAAGGGCCAACAACTTGGTTCAAAGGATATCATGGGGTAGCTCCCCATGGTGGTGAGTGGTACACACTCACGGCGGGTCGGATACGACTCGGGCGGGTTAAATTCCCGGGATATATATAAGTCATGGATTAGCTATCCGTGATGCGAGTATCATGTACCGATGACTCATTGCGGGTCCACATGACCTATGCGGGTAAAATAGTCCCTTGCGGGTGAAATAGTCCTATGATAGGTTGAATTATAACACAGAGGGTGGTTGACCACAGCAGCGCACGACGCCGTGTTTTGAAACGGTAGTGATTTCATTAATGAAAGGGTGTAGTGTGTTTATGACTTAAAGTGGAACAGTTAATCTCATTGTTAAAGGCATAACTTAAAAAGGTAAAAATGATTGCATTACTCTCATGATTGCAAGGTTCAGTGTGCTTATTGATGTTATATTATATCATGGACTGCCGGCAGTGAGGAAGGATTCCACGGGCATGGTTGATATTATGGGCGTGAGACCCATAGTTATATTTGAGTAGTGACTTTGAGGGCATGCGTCCCTGACTTGATATGACTGCTTATGTATTATGTACTGTAGTTTGGCTATCATGTCTCTATTTTGTATAGGCGTTATGATTTCATTCTGATATTTTGATTTCACATACTTGGTACATTCTTGTCTTGACCTCGCCCGGGGCTGCGTTCATCTGCATGAGTTTAGGTACGCAGCTTGATTTGGTGATCTGCAGTGTAGGACCTGCTCGATTTTGGATAGCTCCATACATTCGAGAGTTTATCATCTTGGTATAGATCCTTCATTCTGAGCTTTTATGCGATTATGGGTACGGCGGGGCCTTGTCCCGTCATAGTTCAGTAAAACTCTTATAGGTCTGTATTCATATGTGGGATTAGACTCGTGTACATTGTAGTGCCTTTTTGTTATGTATATTATATGGCAGCCTTGTCGGCTTTGCCCTTGCATGTTCGTTGGTTTAAAAAAAAACGAGGTGTTATTTAGTTTCGCGATTTACTTGTGTCAGTTAGGTAGAAGGGTGCTCAGGTAGGGCACCAGTCACGGGCCCGGGGTACGGGGCGTGACAGAGTGGTATAAGAGCATTCAGTCCTTGGAATGTCTACAGACCGTGTCTAGTAGAGTCTTGATTATCGGTGTGTTGCGCGCCACACCCATAAACAAGAGGCTACAGGACATTTATGAGTTGGTTTCTATTCTTCTCTCTCTGAGATCGTGCCATAGAGTTGTGTTATTAAGATAATTCCTCTCTGACGTATTATTGTGTTCTGACTATGCCTCGAGGAGAAAGCGATGCCGAAGGGCAAAGCGATGCGAGAGCTACGGTCAGACTCAGAGAGTTGATAGGGCTCATGCCCAGGGTATATCGGATATTGTGCCGCAGTCGACGAGTTCTTCTGCGCCAGGTTTTGAGGCCCAAGCACCAGAGCCTCCAGTTTCTCAGTTAGGGGAAGTCTATAGGGTCATAAGGGAAGCAATTATGTTATTGACTAAGATAGCGGTGCTACAGTTTCATCAGCAGGAGGTTATTCGGCCAGTACAGACAGGTGTACAGAGGGTAGAGGGCCAACACGGAAATCAGCGTAAGAGGGCTAGACCGGTTGGTTATCCCGGTGTGTTTTTGGATGAGCAGCCTCAGCAGCGAGTGAGATATTCATCCCAGCCTACCCAGGACATACCCCCGCAGCTCACAGGTGGGAGGTTGGACCCCACAAGGTATTTAGGAGTCGGTCCGAGCTCCAAGGTTCAAAGTTCTCAGAGGAGCAGAGGATTTTCTCAGTCGAGGCCACCTATTCCTTAGTGTTTCCGATGTAGTAAGCGTTATTCAGGGAAATGCCGTCATGGCACAGGTGTTTGTTATTGTTGTGACCGTCCGGGCCATAAGCCGTGGGAATGTCCTTTTAGAAAGAGCACTGGTGAGGTGGCTCAGCCTATGTGGCCGGTGGTTAGTTCCCTTTCCTCCATAGTTATCGCGCCAGTAGGTGTTGAGATGTCGATCGGTAGTGGTAGAGGTCGAGTGGAGTTTATAGTTCGCGGTCCTTGAACCGCATAGATGACGTGCTCTTTGGCGAGGATCGGAGGCAACATCGCATGGGGTTACAGGTATATTTCGATTCTTTTGAATCATACGTGCATTGATAGATTCAGATTTCACCCTAGCGTATATGTTTTCCCTTGTTTCTAGTAGTTGTAATTGATAGCACCACCAGAGGTAGAGATACTATGATTAGTAAAGTGAAAAGTGAAGAATGTTGACAAGAATGATAAAGTGAATTGAGACTATAGTTGTGTAGGGTTCACAAGTTGTAATTACCCCATAACAGTGTGAATACCGATAGGGAAGGGTGTACAGTAGAAATACTTCGGCCTAGGTGACGAAACTCTAGTGAATGGGAGGATAAAGTGAGAAGTACCTTGAGATAGGAGAGAAATTTTTTCAGACTAAAAATGAGAAGTTAAGTGTGACGATGGGTCGGGTTGTGGATCCGTTTTGGGTCAATCGATAGTATGGAATGGGGTGATGTCAGTTGGATATGGTCCCGCTATGTGATAGGGTCACGAGGATGCAAGACCCCAGTCTAGTTAATCGTTGTACGAGTTCGTGGATGCGTTCCACCGGAATTAGGCCGTGATGGCCGAGAAGGGCCTTAGCGGAAATTCAAGTAGCAAAATGGCCAAGTTTGGATAGTAACTCCAAGGATTGGAGAACATAAACAATATTTGAAATTTTGTACATGTACTAAAATAAGTTTGGAAGTACGAGAAAGTATGACAAGTAAGAATAGGAAGGAACAAGGGTTAAAAGAACTATAGTGGTTATAGTTATGAGTAATGAAGGTGCGTAGAGAAAATTCTTTTTAGGCCATGAGTGGAAGTAAATTGTGATGATACACACGCCTTAGGTTCAGTAACATTGTCCATAGGTGCTCGTGATTGAGATGCTACTAGTATTAGAGTTTACACCGGTTGGTAAACTAAGCTAGGCAGATTATGGGTTCATGTCCCAACTAGTTTGGTGACTAAGTGAGGCAGAGAAGGGAAGTAACATGGGGGAACACATCAGTTAGCTGAGTGGGAGTCCGACTGAAGGATTCAGATAATGTTAGTCCCATGACTTAGAATACGACAGGGCCATCCCGAGTACGGGAAAAAGAAAGGAACCTCTAAGCATCCCGTTTTTTATAAGACTGTAACCTTCGAGTTTTGCGAGAAGGGACCGCAGACGGAAGGCCCATTGATATGTTTACGTATGTTATATGGTGGCCATGTGTGGCATCGTTGGTCTTGTGCAGTATTGATTGATAGGCATAGTAAAGAGACTATGCCGGAGTTTGTATAGCTTGACGACCGACTAAGAACATTCGGGGATGAATGTTTCTAAGGGGGGAAGAATGTTACACCCGTAATTCCAGGACATGTATAAGAGAATGGACGCGAGAACACGAGACTTGAAAAATTGGTACGAAAGAAAGAATTGTTTTTTCGAAGGAAAATCTTCCGAACGTCGGAAAGGAAAAATGTTCATTTATGAGAATTGGATTCTCAAAATACATTATTTGAGGAGTATGGAAATTTATTTAACATTGTGTAAATTTATTTATACGGATTTGATCACGTGGGGCCCACCCGAGAACTTTTACGTTTTGTGGGGCCCACGAGGGTTACGAAATTTTATGGATGAATGGGAGGGTGACACGTATCACCCCCCCCCCCCCCCACATAGGCTTGCACGAATTGGGACAAGGGTTTATTGGTCATTGACCAATGTGGATGATCAAGTCTTCAAGCTTGAGACTTGCCCACTTGTGTAGATATTAAGTATCCTTCATCCTAGCCACACAAGTGTTATTATCTAAGCCCTCCATTGTTTTATATATACACACTAGATGCAAGACTTAGTCTTCAACACTTAAAAAAAATTAGAGAACTTTGTGCTAGCAAGAGGAGCTCTCGGGTTTGGCTAAGATCCCACACAATTTTTTTGCAATTATGGTTCTTTATTCACAAGACTTTAACCCAAGGTCCCTAAGGGTATTGTAAGGATATCTCAATAGAAAGATCTCGGAAAAATGACGTTTTCACGTTAGTCGCAAGGAGAAAACCTAAGTCGTTTTCATAAGTTTTGATTGGAAATGGAAGAGAAGTTGTTTGTGAACTTCTAAAGGCTTCAAATAGCGGATTGGAGCTTGATGGAAAGGAGCTAAGAATTGCTAAGAAGCGACTTTGAATCTTGGAATTTTATAAGGGCTTATCAATGTAACAATCTTGTCGTTTTAGTAATTAAAGATTACTTATTGTTGTAGTTATGGATATAAACAAGCATGAGATGTATATATTGAAGTTTGATAAGTGTTATGGATATTGGAACCCTAATCCGAAACTAGCATGTTTAGCCTTTGAGATTACAATTCAATTTGATTATTAGTTTAGTCGTCGCATGTTATATAAAGAAGGAATTGTAGTTGTTAAAGTTGTTTACGACTATATAACATGTTAGACCTAACAACTTGGATTGAAAAAGAATTGGAAAGGATGTTGTGTTGTTATATGTTAGCCGAGAATGGCTTTGGATATTGAACTACTTGGTATTAATTGTGGGGCAGACTTTTACACGTATTGTAAGGCGTGTAATCCCCTTTGATTGGTTGATGTATTGAGCCTTAAATGTGGCATGTTGGTTATTGATTTCCGGGCCTTGAAAAAGGTGGAAAAGTATGTAGAAACAAAGGAGGTCTTTGATTTTCCGTAGAATAAGAGACTGTATACTTAGTATCATTCTACGTTAGAAACTAGAAGTTGATAGTCGTGTTGTGGCCATTATAGGTTGACAATTCTACGTGCGGCGTATTCGACTTAGCTTGTGGATTAAGCCGAAAAAGTATTTGAACCATCTCCTCTTCTTCTAGCATGATTCCTTATGGTAAAGTAAGTAAATCCTACTCCTTAAATGATCCACTCCTTGATTGTACTTGGATTGCCTAATATAGAAGTTGTTCTATATACTTCCTTGATTGTACTTTGGATGTTTAAATTGAAAGATTGTTATAATGACTTTAGGGGAGTCAAAGGAGTGATTTACTTAATTGATTTAAAAGGGGAGAAATGACATGATTTAAAGAGACGTAACTTGTTTTAAATGTGTGAGTTACTTGAGATTTAAAAGTAGAAGAAACTTGATTTCTAAAGTTAAGAAACTTGATTTCTAAAGTTAAGAGACTTGAAGTATTTTGAAAGTTATGTAACTTGATTTGAAAGTATATGATACTTGGTTTTAAAAGTATAAGTCTCTTGGTTATACAAAGAATGAATTTGTCTAAAACCATAAAGGGCTTATAACGGCTTTATGAGAAGTTGGTTATAACGGCTTTATGGAAGGTTAAGAAAGTTGTCTATTTTGATGGATAGGTATGAGTTGCCTAGGTTGTGTAATTAGAAGTTACTTAGTTTCAAGCCTTGAAATGAATTTCTAAAGGTGTAGTAACTTATTTTGAAAAATAGACATGCCTTGATACTACGAGTGTTAGTATCTTGGGGTTTTATATAAAAAGGAGTCTTTTGAAAAGAATGGACGTACGTAGTACTTTGGCTTGTTTAAATAAGAATTTTCCATGTGTGCCTTGATAGTACTTTGACTTGTTTAAATGAGAATTATTCTATTTGTGCCTTGATAGTACTTTGACTTGCTTAAATAATGATTTCTCTTGGTTTATGTAAAAAGAAGGCATGATAATTGTCTTGGTTTATGTAAAAAGGAAAGGCACGGTGTTGTCTTGGTTTGCTAAAATGATGGTTATTCATTTTATAAATAAAGTTCAAGAATGGTTTGCTTGCATATGGGTTGCTCATATAGACATTCGTGCAAGTGTCATATTTCCACATCTCCGCGTCCCTCCATAAAGGGCCGGAAACTTGGTTCAAAGGATATCATGAGGTAGCTCCTCATGGTGGTGAGTGGTACACACTCACGGCGGGTCGGATTTGACTCGGGCGGGTTAAATTCCCGGGATATATATAAGTCATGGATTAGCTATCCGTGATGCGAGTATCATGTAGCGATGACTCATTGCGGGTCCACATGACCTATGCGGGTGAAATAGTCCATTGCGGGTGAAATAGTCCTATGATAGGTTGCATTATAACACAAAGGGTGGTTGACCCTGACACTGGCACGACCTTCATGTTTTGAAACGGTAGTGATTTTATTAATGAAAGGGTGCAGTTTGTTTATGACTTAAAGTGGAACAGTTAATCTCATTGTTAAAGACATAACTTAAAAAGGTAAAAATGATTGCATTACTCTCATGATTGCAAGGTTCAGTGTGCTTATTGATGTTATATTATATCATGGACTGACGGCAGTGAGGAAGGATTCCACGGGCATGGTTGATATTATGGGCGTGAGACCCATAGTTATATTTGAGTAGTGACTTTGAGGGCATGCGTCCCTGACTTGATATGACTGCTTATGTATTATGTACAACATGTCTCTTGTTTTGTGTAGACTGTTATGATTTCATTATAGTATTTTCAGTTTCACATACTTGGTACATTCTTCCGTCTTGACCTCGCCCGAAGTGCGTTATCTGCATGAGTTTAGGTGCTGATTTGGTGATCTGCAGGTGTAGGACCTGCTCAGAGATTTTGGATAGCTCCATCTGTTCAGGAGTTTATCATTTTGGTATAGATCCTTCATTCTGTGCTTTTATCTGATTATGGAGTGCAGAGGGCCTTGTCCCGTCATAGTTCAGTAAAACTCTTAGAGGTCTGTACTTATATGTGGGATTGGACTCGTGTACAGTGTAGTGCCTTTTTGTTATGTATATTATATGGCAGCCTTGTCGGCTTTACCCTTGCATGTTCGTTGGTTTAAAAAAAATGAGGTGTTATTTAGTTCCGCGATTTACTTGTGTCAGTTAGGTAGAAGGGTGCCCAGTCACGGGCCCGGGGTACGAGGCGTGACACTTGGATTTGTTGAAGCTTTGTTCTTGAGAGCATCTACAGAGCAGTGGCGGCTACACTTGGAAGATTATACTTTTTCAGATTTGAAGTGTTAGATTAAAACCTTGTAATATGTTGTATATATATTTGGGAGCATGTGAGAAGCATGTGACCATGGATATGTACATTTCATCTTTTGGTTTGACCTCTAGCAAACTATAGTTGTGTTATTGTGGTTCTACCAGTCGGAACAGTACGCCAGCTTTACAACTGTATCGTTGACTATACGATGCCCAGAGGACCTGGTCCCTATCTGGTCCCTCGAGTGTTTGTCAAATCATCAAAACACGAAATAGCAAAACTTATCAATTTCCCCCTTTTTATGATGACAACCTCATAATTGACATTCCTTCTGATAATGAGGTTCCCTATTTATCCCCCCTGCGGATCAGACCTCAACAAAGCTACAGGGATTATTCCCTGTTTATTAAACAGGAAGCTGACAACATGGTGGTGTTATTGGTATATGTGGATGATTTGCTAATTACTGAAAATGATCCAAATCTTATTCAGCCCACCAAGGAGGCATTAAAGTCAACTTTTAAGACAAAAGATCTAGGAGAACTCAGATACTTTCTTGGAATATAGTTTGCAAGAAGTACTCAAGGTATACTTATGCATCAAAGAAAGTATGTCTTTGAAGTTATATCAGACATGGGGTTATCATGTGGTAAACATGTATCCTCACCTATGAATATGAATGTAAAGTTTACTATAGTCAAATTTGATCAACATGTTAGTTCTACATCATCATCAAAGTCAGATTTGCCTTTGTCAGATTCCAATATTTATAGGAGGTTAATTGGGAGGTTATTGTACTTGACAACTACTAGACCATACATTACTTTTCCAGTGCAGTGTTTGAGTCAATTCATCCATTCAAGACATCACATATAGAAGCTGGACTTAGACTTGTGAGATACATCAAACAAGAACCAAGATTGGGGATTTTTATGTCCAGTTCTAGTGCTCCTCAGTTCAAAGTATTTTGTGATGCAGATTGGGCATCTTGTGTAACAACAGAAGATCAATTACTGGATATTTGATATTATTTGGTTCTTCACCAATATCTTGTAAGTCTAAGAAGCGAGGCGGTATTGAAGCTCGTGAAGTTGAGTATAGGGCCGTGGCCTTGATGTGAAGTGATATGGCTCACTGGTTTATATCAGGAGCCTCCTTGGAGTCAAGGTTCAGATACTAATTTCTCTGTACGCTGACAACAAGTTTGCAATCCAGATTGTTGTCAATCTAGTTTATCATGAATGAAAAAAGCACATTGATATAGACTATCATTTCATAAGGAAACAAATACAAAAAGCCTAATCTACACTGCATTTTTGCGTTGTGCTGAACAACCAGCAGACTTATTGACTAAAGCTTTTGGTCGACCACAACATGCTTATTTGGTGTCCATGCTAGGCATGAAGAATATTTTCATATCTCCTAGCTTGAGGGGGGTGTAAAAGAGTTAGGGAAGTACAATAGTGCCATGAGGGGTGCTACATGAAATACTTTCTATTTAGTTAGTTGGTAGAGTTTGTTAGTTGGTTGAAAGGTAGTTACAAGTTGTTAAATGTAATTAATAATTGATTAGAAGGTTCTAGACATGTAGATAAGTATGTGTATAAATATCTTTGTGTACTCATCATTGTAATAATATGATATCATTTTCTTGTTCCTCACAAACTCACCATTTCTCTCATTCTCAGGCTTCCAGAATCTCTGCATCGTCATCGAGCTGCCATTGATCTTCAAATGGAAGTTCCTACCATTTAGTTACTATTCATGTTATTCAATTGAACATTGTTTTCACATTCCCCAAATGACACAAGTATCAATTTTATCTTTCAACATTTAAATTATGTCTTTCTCTGTTAGTTCTCCTATTTTTTCATTCTATGTCTTCCCACAGTGTGTTCCTTGATTTCAATTAAAGTGATTTTGTTGAAGACCACCATCATACCTCAATCTTTTGACGTAGATTTGATGTATTTTATATGTAATCCCACCTATATGATTCTATGTCTTACAATACAACAAAGTCTCACATTTTCTTAAAGTTGTTAGTGTTAATGTTGGGTTTGATGTTGACATTTCGCCCAGCATATCATCTTTAGCTCTGAGTTAAAATCAGAAATGTTGGAACAAATGTCACGACATTCAGACCAACATTCTTCGAAACAGTGTTGCCTTACTTCACGGAACTGAAGATCTCATGAGATTTTTACCATGATAGTATAAGTGACCTGGCAAGTAGTTTTGGAGCTGATGAAAAATGTGGGAAAACCAAGTCAAAGTCGTTGCTAAGCTTGGGGAACAAATCCAAGAAGTTAGAGGATCTTGCTCCACAATCTTCTCCAACAAATCTTATCGGCTTCCCATCTTTCTCTCAACCTCTACAACGATTCAATGAACATTTCAAGGAAGACCCTCTACTATAAATAGAGAGGTTGCACCAGTGAATCAATATCCAGAAAAATTTAGAAAAATATGAGCTCTCCGATATATCCATCAAAAAACTGGATCACAAGTGTTGTCTGAGTGTGTCGACAATATTTTGTCCAACATTATATTTGCTGTCTAGATTCTAGATTTGTTCTTTATTGAAGCAATTATAATGAGATGTTGTCTATATCTATTTAGGTAGATTTTTCAGGCAGAAGTCATCTGCGACTTCAACTTTGTAATTCCGTTTGTATTATCTTGTAATATTGTAAAAGAAGGAATTTATTCAATTGTATATAAATATATACAATACTTTCAGTCACTGACCGTCTATGTAAATATTACACCTTTGTGTTCTTTATATTTCCGCTGCATTTAATCTTAAGTTTTTCTATTTTATCGAAGTGTTGACACTTATGTTAGACGATATTATCGCTGACATTTACAAACTGTTTTAGCATTCGATTTTATTTTACATCCAGTTTGTCTCTTACTATTCTATAGTTATCCCCCAGGACCTAACAAGTGGTATCTGAGCCGACACAAAACATAATAAGTGTTTGGTCCTGTTATTTACAACTATGGATCCGGCTAACCCAACAATTGGTAGACTTCTTATTTTAGATAGATCAAACTATGTCTATTGGAATATTCGCCTACGCTCTCATATCAAATCAATTGATGTTAGGGCATGAAGATCTATTACCAACCGATATGTTGTTTCAATGCTACCACCGGATGAGGAATGTGACATACTTGTTAAACCTGAATCTGAATGGAATGCGGAAGAAACCAACAATGCAAGCTTCAACGAAAAGGCCTTAAATGCCATTTTTGGATGGGTTGATCTTTAGATGTTCAAACTCATATAAAACTGCTCCACGGCCAAAGACGCATGAGATACTTTACAAACGCATTGTGAAGGTAGCTCTAGTATTCGTCGAATGAAGCTTCGTATGCTCATGAGTAAATATGAACGTTTAAGTATGGAGAAAACGGAGGACATTAAAACCTATTTTGAAAAGTTAATTGACATCTCTAATGAAATGTTAAGTGTTTGGTGCTCCATTAACCAACACTCAACTTATGGAAAAAACACCATGTTCTCTTCCTGAAAAGTTCAATATAAAGATTTGTGTGATTGAAGAAGCTCATAATCTTGCTACAATGGACCTTCATACCTTAATGAATATTCTCAAAACCTATGAGATGAACATTGAGAATAAAAGGAAATTGTACAAGTGTAAAGATGTAGCAATTCAAGTCAAATCATTGGAGAGTCAAATCGAGGAAGAAGATGAGAATTTTGAAGAAATTGGTGATAGTGCAAATGTTGCCCTCCTTACACGAAAATTCAATTCAATAGTAAGGAAGTTCAACAATGATAGAAATAAGTTCAAATCCAAAGAACACCAAAACCAATACTTCAATCAAAAGTTCACTAGACCCCTTCATATAGTACAAAAAGGAAATCAACTAAAGAGAATCAACTCAGATCGTACCAAATTTGATCCCAAACAACTTGAAACTGTGTAATGTCATGTATGTTAAGGGTGGGGTCATTATGCTAATGAATGTGCAAATACCTTGAGGAAATTTGGGAAACGTTTGTGGGTCTCTCTTAGTGACGACGAATGAGAAGAGGAATGAGATCAAGAAATAGAGTCATAAGCAATGTTGTACTTTGTTTTGAGCAGTCCTTCTCGAACGAGAAGCGGTATTGTCAACGATGTTATGCGAATGTCACCACATTTGATTCAACATCAACGACGACATCTGCAACTCCAGCAATATCCGAAAGGTATGAATATTTTAACTATCTAGATGTTAATTGCTTTAGTAGTCTTGTTTCTAGTAGTGAGACCAACCTTGAAAATCAAGTTGACTCCAAGGACGACATGATTAAGGAATTACAAAAACTCTGTAAAGACTTAATCTTAGAATCCAAGAAACTTGACACAAAGGTTAAATTTTTAACTCTTAAGAATGCAGATTTAAAAGGCACGATAACCCATTTAGAAGTTGTACTTACCAAAAAGGACATTGAATTTGGTAAGATAAGTGCAAAGTTGGATCTAGCTGAAGCAACCTTACGTAAGCTTAATACAAGTACTTCCAAACTGAATGAGATACTCAGATTCAGTAAATCATCACAAGCAGGTATTGGGTACAAAAACTCTCTTAACGCAATATGCTCTAATTTGTTTGACAAAAATGAGAAAATGAGTTTTGTAAAAGAAAAAGGATTGAATAATAGAGTCTCATATATGTCAAAGGATATGAAGTTGTGTCATCACTGTAACTCCCCTGATCATTTAAAACCTTACTGTTACAAACTTCAGAAGTCTATGAGCAAAATGTTACCTAAAAGGTTGTCTAATATTTCTGACAACATTCGAAGCAATATTTCTGAGCCTAAAATTAAAAAAAATGTTTTAAAAGAGTTTGGGTTCCCAAAATGAATGTAACTTGTAATGTTGCGATAACTGATTTAAGGACTGTCATTGCAGGCTCTTGTTACTTTGACAGTGGATGTTCACGCCACATGACAGGTACAAAAGAGTGTGTAAAGAACTATGAATCATTCAGTGGATGTCATGTAACTTATGGAGGTGGCAGTAAAAGTAAGATAATTGGAAAAGGAATTCTAAATGCTCCTGGTTTTCCCGCCCTAAAGAATGTCTTACATATTGAAGGTTTAATGGCTAATTTGATTAGCATAAGTCAACTATGTGACGACAATCTTGAGGTAAAATTTAATAAGAATGCATGTGTAGTTACAAATGAAGCTAACGAATGTGTTATGTCGGGGACAAAGACAAGTGACAATTCTATCTTGTTGGAGAACAAGAAATCTGCAATAATGCTAGGGCAGATGACACATCTTTGTGGCATCAAAAGTTAGGGCATGTAAACTACCGTAACTTAGAAAGATTTATTTCTTATGAAGCGGTAAGGGGAATTCCTAAAATGAGTCCTAAAGGTAAAATAGTGGTCTGTGAAGATTGTCTAAAAGGTAAGCAAACCCGCGTTTCCCATAATGTTGTCCAGAATGATGGACAACATTCAGGTATGTCTCATTATTTCCAATTACTGCATATGACTCTTATGAGTCCAATTGAGGTAGACAGTTTAGGAGGCATGAGGTATTTCTATGTGATTGTAGATGATTTTTCTAGGTATTCATGGATCTATTTTTTGAAAGAAAAATCTCAAACTTTTGACATGTTTAAAGTATTACACTCTAGGATAATGAATTTGTTTCATTCTCCTATTTTTCGGATTAGGTCCGATCATGGAAAAAGACAAATAATTTGTTCTTAAAATTTTGTGAGAAAAAGGGTATTTTTCATGAACTTTCTGCTTTCAAAACTCCTCAGCAAAATGGTGTAGCAGAGAGGAAGAATAGAACACAACAAGAGATGGCTAGAGTCATGCTTAGTTCTAAGAAAATGTCAAAATACTTTTGGGCAGAAGCCTTGAACACTGCAAGTCACATCACAATAGAGTATATCTAAGACCTGGAACAAAAATGACACCCTATGAGCTAATTAATGGAAAAAAACCCAATTTGCGTTACTTTCATGTGTTTGGGTGTGCTTGTTACATTTTAAATGATAGAGATCATTTGGTGAAGTTTGACACTAAAAGTGACAAAGAAATTTTTGTTGGCTATTCTCAAAATAGTCATGTTTATCGTGTGTACAATCTTAGAACCAAAATTGTACAAGAGTCAGTAAATGTTATTTTTGATGATTTTTCTGCTATTACAGGAAATACATCTGAAAATAACATTATAGTTTCAGTGGAAAATGTGCAGACTACTGAAGAACCAGATGTTTCCCCAAATGTTACCACATCCGAAGCAACATCTGAACCTGTACCCGAGAGCACAGAAGGTGCAGATGAGGAGTCGAATGCTTAATTGCTAGATCAAGTACGAAGAGACCCCTCATCTAGGATTAGAAAGAACCATCCTATAGGTCAGGTGATAAGAGGAGTGTTTGAAGGAGTAAGAACAAGAGGAAAAGAACCACTGAATTATAGAGATATGGTAAGGTATGTGTGTTTGTCTACCATGTACCAAAAGGTCAGTTTTTCTTGTTTCATATCTACTTTAGAACCTAAGAATGTTTCAGAAGCACTCAATGATAATTGTTGGATTCAAGCAATGCAAGAAGAACTTGAACAGTTCACTCGAAATGAAGTCTGGGATTTAGTTCCACTGCCAAATAATACCAATGTAATTGGAACTAAATGGATATTTAAAAACAAATCATATGAATCAGGAACTGTTGTGAGAAACAAAGCTCGTCTAGTTGCTTAAGGATACACTCAGGTCGAAGGGATTGACTATGATGAAACTTTTGCTCCTGTTGCTAGAATTGAGTCATTTAGATTATTACTTGCCATTGTTTGATGTCTAAAGATTACTCTTCATCAAATGGATGTTAAAGGTGATTTCTTGAATGGTTATCTTGATAAGGAAGTCTATGTTGAATAACCCAAAGGATTTGAAGATCCTCGCAATCCACAGTTTGTATACAAGCTCAAAAGGCTGGATTAAAACAAGCTCCTCGAGCATGGTATGGTCGTCTAACTCACTTCTTCTTGAATTTGGTTTTAAATGTGGTGAAGCTGATTGTACTTTATTTATAAAACATAACTGAGTAGATATTGTGATTGCTCAGATCTATGTAGATGATATAGTTTTTTGTTCGACTTCACAGTCCTACCTTAAGAAATTTGTCGAAACTATGTCATCAACATTTGAGATGAGCATGATTGGGGAGCTAATTTTTTCTTAGGCTTGCAGATAAAGCAAAGTGAAGATGGAATCTTCATCTCCCAAAGTAAGTATGCCAAGAATCTAGTTTAGAAGTTTCAATTGGAAAATGCTAAACAAGTTTTAGAAGGTTTATTAATTAAATAAGTGTCTGGAGACATTTGTTTTCATGTCTCCAAAACTCGTAAATAAAGGGTGCTTGTGTTGTGGTTTTTAGTTCCTTGGCTTGTGTTCTAATAGTAACCACAGGAAGAAAGCGGGATGAGAACTCCAATGGGATCGACACAGAAGATAAGCAAAGATGATGTTGGCGAATATGTCGACCCAATATTGTACCGATCTATGAAAGGTAGTCTTCTATATCTCACTGCTAGTCGTCCTGATATAATGCTTAGTATTTGTGTATGTGCTCGATTCTAAGCCTGTCCCAAAATCTCCCACTTAAATGTCGCAAAACGTGTCATTAGATATGTTGCCGGCACATGTGAGTTGGGAATTTGATATTCCAAAGACATTAATCCTAATTTAATAGGATATATTGACTCGGATTGGGCTGGTGATATGGATGACAGAAAGAGTACGAGTGGAGGTTGTTTTTATCTTGGCAATAATGTTATTTCTTGGTATAGTCGTAAATAAAATTGTGTCTCACTTTCAACTGCTGAATCTGAATATGTACCAGCTGGAAGTTGTTGTTCTCAATTAATATGGTTAAGACACATGTTAGACGACTATGGGTTTTCAAGTAATATATTAGTTTTGTATTGTGATAATTCGAGTGATATTAATATTTCCAAAATTCTAGTTCAGCACTCACGTACAAAACACATTGATATTAGACATCATTTTTAAGAGATTTGGTCAAAAAACAACTAGTTCAAATTGAACATGTTGATACTCTTCATCAACTAGCTGATATTTTTACAAAAAACTTTGGACCATGAGAGATTTTCTAGTTTGAAGAAATCTTTTGGTTTTTGTAATCTCTAAAAAAGCACGATTGGTAAATGTTAGCTGAAATGTCTCTAACATTTCGGGTGACATTTACCTATGTAATATCATAATCTGTTTTTGTTACTGTATAATGGCATGGTGATCCTCAATAAGAACATGATTCAAAAGTGATATCGTTCTCTGCGATGATATTAGATATCATAAAAAGGGAGTATCAAAATAAGGCAAAGTCTTCACTAATCTTTTGGCAACTGTGCAATATGGGCAAAGCCCTTGACATGATATCGTTCCTATTCTATAGGAGTATCAAGTACTTAAACTGAAATTATAAGGATACTAAATAAGTATTCTTATTTTTTACACAAAAAATAATTTTGTATGTGTTTTATGATTAGATCAAGGATAATGGGAAAATATTACATTGGTCTAGTTGTCAAACTCGTAAAAATACATATAAAGTGTGTCTTGATTTGTTTCCAAAATGAAAAGTTCATACAGGATCATAAACGTGTGTTGTCCAAAATGTTGCCAACATTACTGTTAACATTCTCAGATAAATGATATTTATTGGGATACTGTTTGTAACTGACTTTTGAAAAATCAATTTTTATCGTCCCTATTTTTAATGCCAATTTTTTTTGGAATTCAAACCTTTAAAGGATTAGATCAAATCCAAATATTGATGTCTATCTTTTCCCTAAATTTAGGTGTAAGCATTTTAATACAATTCAAACACCTAAAACCAAGGATAATTGTTTTTTTGCCAAGTGTATAAAATCTTCTTCATTTGTTTTAGTCTTTTGTCTTTTTTCGAAAAAATTAAAAAAAAGAAGGAAAAAGCTCAAATCAATCTCGGTTTATTCAACCAATACCGATGGAATCATCACATCCATTTTCTTCCAAAAACCACCCAAAATCCTAAACTTTCAAGAGTCTCCTCTCCATACTCACCCATGGATACATCCCCAAAGTCAACACCCATGTACTCCAACATCTCAGACAACACACCCATGAGTATCAGTCCATTTATTTGCACTGACATTATTCTCAGTGCTTTTCAAGAACTCTTGGAGATAAGTTACCCTGGGGATGACAATAATCCTATTTATGTGGACTCAACTACTGATGTTACTGTCCCAGGAAAAAGGATAAACTTTTCATCTTTTCTATCAAGAAGATCAAGCAGAGTGTTTGAACAAACATTCCAACCAGAACATGTTGTGAAGAAGTCCAGGTTTGATATCAATGTTCCTGCTTGTTCAAGAAGTGACACAGAAGAGATGGACTTCGAAATATCTTCTGAGGATACTAAAGAAGACACTCCCGTAGAAAATCATCAAAATGAACCACAAATATTTGTTCCTCAACCTGAATCTCCAATCTCTGTTCCTCAATGTGCATCTGAGGATGAGGAAATTCTAGACGACACCCCCTTGAAGAGGTTCTGTCCCAAATAAGTTCCCAAATCTACAAGATCAAGTTTTGTCCCAGATGTTGCCCAAATATCACAACATCTCAAGCAATATTTCAGCCAACTACTTAAAAGACACATTCTCATGTCTCCTCCATCAAAACAGAATCAGAATCTGACTAAGAGGTATCTTTCTTCTCTGAAAAATTCTATTCTAAAACTAGTTCTGAAAATTGGGACTGGTACAAAAATAGAATCATTAGGTCCGAAAAGGTATTAGACATTGCTTATTGCTCAGAATATGACTTGGTAAAGTTTTTAAAGAAAAGACAACTCTTCAGATCTTTCACGATCAAAGGATCATATATTGATAATGTTACACCCCGGAATTACAGGACATGTATACGAGAATAGACGTGAGAACACGAGACTTAAAAATTTGAATGAAAGAAAGAATTATTTTCCAAAGGAAAAATCTACCGAACCTCGGGAAGGAAAATTGTTCGTTAATGAGAATTGGGTTCTCAGAATTGTTATTTGAGACTGTTGGAATTTATCGGAACTATGGAATTTCATTTTCAGAGTTGGATATATGGGGCCCACAAGGTTTCCGATATTTTGACCAATTATGGAAATTTCGGGAAAATAAATTTTATGGACGAATGGGAGGGCGACACGTGTCACCCCTCCCCCTACTTAGGCTTGTTCGAAAATTGTGACCAAGGTTAAGTGGTCAAGAGATCCAAGGTTAAGTAGTCAAGTGGATGACAAGCTTGAGATAATTGACTAAGTCAAATAAGGCCACTTGACTAGATATTTAGATTTCTTCATCCAAACCACACAAATGTTTTAATCTAGGTCCTTCATTGTTTTATATATACACACTAGTAGCAAGACAGGCTCCCAACACTTAGAAAAAAATTAGAGAAACTTTGTGCAAGACTTTTGAGCTCTCGGGTTCATGCTTTCTCCACACAAAAAGATTTCCGTTTGTTGTTCATAATTCACAATACTTTAGCCCAAGGGTCCTAGGGTATTATAAGGATATCTCAATACAAAGATCCCGGAAAAATGACATTTTCACGTTAGTCGCAAGATGAAAACCTAAGTTGTTTTCATAAGTTTTGATTGGAAATGGAAGGGAAGTTGTTTGTGAACTTCTAAGGGCTTCAAATAGCGGATTGGAGCGTGAAGGAAAGGAGCTAAGATTGCTAAGGAGCGACTTTAAATCTTGGAGTTATTTTGGGCTTATCAAGGTAACAATTTTGTCGTCTTAGTGATTAAAGATTACATGTTGTTGTAGTTATATATATTAGCAAACATGAGATTTATAATGGAGATTGATAAGTGTTATGGAATAGTTGGAAGAAAATCCGAAACTAGCATGTTTAGTCTTTGAGATTAAAATTCAATTTGGTTATTAGTTTAGTCGTCACATGTTATATAAGAAGGAATTGTAGTTTTTAAAGTTGTTTACGACTATATAACATGTTAGACTTAACAACTTGGATTGAAAAGAATTGGAAAAAGACTTTGTGTTGTTGTACATTGTTAGTCGAGAATGGCATTGGCTATTGAACTACTTGGTATTAATTGTGGGGCAGAATTTTACACGTATTGTAAGGCGTGTAATCCTCTTTGATTGGTTGATGTGTTGAGCCTTAAATGTGGCATATTGGTTATTGATTTCGGACCTTGAAAAAAGTGGAAAAGTACGTAGGAACAAAGGAAGTGTTGCCCAATTTTCCGTAGAATAAGAGACCTTATACTTAGTATCATTATACGTGAGAAACTAGAAGTTGATAGTCGTGTTGTGGTCATTATAGGTTGACAATTCTACGAGCGGCATATTCGACTTAGCTTGTGGATTAAGCCGAAAAAGTATGTGAACTATCTCATCTTCTTCTAGCATGATTCTTTATGGTAAAGTAAGTAAATCCTACTCCTTAAATGATCTATTCCTTGATTGTACTTGGATTGCCTAATATAGAAGTTGTTCTATATAATTCCTTGATGGTACTTTGGATGTTTAAATTAGAAGTTCTTATAATCCATTCCCTTGATAATATTTGGATTTTCAAAAGTGAAAGTTGTTTTACTTGAAGTACTTAGAGTCTTAAAAAGGAAGTGGTTTCCTAATCTCTTGGATAGTGTCTTAGTTCCAAAACATAAAGGTTGTTATAATGGCTTTATGAGAAGTTAGTTATAACGGCTTTAGGGGAGTCAAATGAGTGATTTACTTAATTGATTTAAAAGAGGAGAAATGACATGATTTAAAGAGAAGTAACTTGTTTTAAAGGTGTGAGTTACTTGAGATTTAAAAGTAGAAGCTACTTGATTTCAAAACCTTGAATTGAAGTTTTAAAAGTGTAGTTTGATTTGAAAAATATAAGTGGCTTGATACTACGAGTGTTAGTGTATTAGGGGTCATAAATGAATTTGGCTTTATTGGAGTACATAAAAGAATTGACTAGAGTATAAAGAGTGTAAGCCACTTAATTTGAAGAATATGTAACTTGATGTTGCAAGGCTAGGGCCTTGGGATTTTATGAAAAAGGTAAAGAACGTGCGGCGGACGTACGTAGTACTTTGACTTGCTTAAATGAGAATTTTTCTATTTGTGCCTTGATAGTACTTTGGCTTGCTTAAATGAGAATTATTCTATTTGTGCCTTGATAGTACTTTGGCTTGCTTAAATGAGAATTATTCTATTTGTGTCTTGATAGTACTTTGGCTTGTTTAAATGAGAATTACTCTTAGTTTGTTAAAAAGGAAAGGCATGGTATTGTCTTGGTTTGTGTAAAAAGGAAAGGCATGGTATTGTCTTGGTTTGTGTAAAAAGGAAAGGCATGGTATTGTATTGGTTTGTGTAAAAAGGAAAGGCATGTTATTGTCTTGGTTTGTGTAAAAAGGAAAGACATGGTATTGTCTTGGTTTGCTAAAATGATGGTTTATTCATTTTATAAATAAAGGTCAAGAATGGTTTGCTTGCATATGGATTGCTCATATAGACATTCGTGCAAGTGTCGTATTTCCACATCTCGCGTCCTCAGCCAAAGGCGCAACTTTGTTCAAGAGATATCATGGAGTAGCTCCCCATGGTGTGAGTGGTACACACTCACGGCGTGTCGGATAGACTCGGGCCGGTTAAATTCCCGGGATATAAGCCATGGATTAGCTATCCGTGATGCGAGTATCGTGTACCGATGACTCATTGCGAGTCCACGTGACCTATGCGGGTGAAATAGTCTCTTGCGGGTGAAATAGTCCTATGATAGGTTGCATTGTAACACAGAGGGTGGTTGACCCTGGCACTGGCACGGCTTTCATGTTTTGAAACGGTAGTGATTTCATTAATGAATGGGTGCAGTGTGTTATGACTTAAAGTGGAACAGTTAATCTCATTGTTAAAGGCATAACTTAAAAGGTAAAAAGGATTACACTACTCTCATGTTTGCAAGGTTCAGTGTGCTGTTGTTTTGAGTTATCATACTTGGTTCCTGTTATATGTGGACTGTGTGATCCCTTTACAGTACTTATTGTTTCATATACTTGGTACATTCCCGTCGACCCCTTTCTACGGGGCTGCGTTACATCTGCTTGAGTTTAGGTATGATTTGGTGATCTGCAAGTGTAGGACCGCTTGCTCGAGTTTTGGATAGCTCCATACATTCGGGGAGTTTATCATTTTGGTATAGATCCTTCATTCTGAGACTTTTATCTGATTATGGGTACGGCGGGGCCTTGTCCCGTCATAGTTCAGCAAAACTCTTAGAGGTCTGTATTCATATGTGGGATTGGACTCGTGTACGGTGTAGTACCTTTTGATTATGTATATTATATGGTAGCCTTGTCGTCTTTGCCTTTGCATGTTCGTTGGTTTAAAAAAAATGAGGTGTTATTCAGTTCCGCGGTTTAATTATGTCATTTAGGTAGAAGGGTGCCCAGGTAGGGCACCAGTCATGGGACCGGGGTTCGGGTCGTGACAGATAAAATAATCAGGTTGTTCTATGCTAATTTAGAATCTGTTGTAGAAGATAACAACTCAAAGAAATTTGGGAAAGTATATTTCTGTAACAAAATGTAAACTTTCACACCTCATATTATAAATCAATGTTTGGAAATAAATGATGAAGATGATGATAAAGAAACAGACCATGCAGTGGACAATAGAGATGAAATCATTAAATACCTCACATGAGGTATAATGCAAAAGTGGATCTCTAGATGTTCAGCCTCTAAACTGACAGATTTGTTTGCAACTCTACACAAAATTGTTATACACAATTGGCTTCCTTCTATGAATGAGTCAATTGTAACTTCAGAACAAGCTACCATGTTGTACAAAATTGGCAAAGATTTGAAAGTTGATCTGGGCAGAATAACTTTCGATCAAGTTGTTAACTTGGCACAAAAAGAATCAACTTCAATTCTTTATTTTCCCTCTTTAATTTTCAAAGTCCTTACTATACAAGACTTTCAACCAAAGAAGAAGGGCATATTTGGGAAAAAATCAGAGTTGTACACAGTCAACAAGGCAATTTTGAAAAGCAAAGATAGAGTCATAGATCTACCCTGGAAAATAAAAAGAAGCAGTATAGATGTTGAAAGAAATGTCACCAACATTTCTGGAAACACTGAATCAGGACAATCTCTTGACTTGTGAATCAAATTACAAAGATCAACCATCAAATTTTCGAGGTTGATACTATGAGAGAAGCCCTGGTTCAAGAAAGAGATCGTCTCCTTCTACTGCTTTCTTCACAAAAAGGAGGATAAAATGATACTGCTGCTGGTGAAGATGTTGATGTTAATGCTGATATTGAGAGGACAATGCAGGGGGAGCTGAGGAATAATGATTGGAGGTTGTTGTTGTTGTAGTTGTAGAGTCAAGCAAAAGTAAAAAGCGGTTGGAAGCTACTACTGATGCTTGACATGCAAGAGAGGTGTGAGAGAAGTTGTTATTGTTAAAAGTTGCTAATTGGTTACTGTTTGGTTACTGTTGATATTTGGGATGTAATGATCTGACAAATTAATTTTTTTTGCTGATTTGGATGATGTAATTAAATGACGATGTTTTCAAAAATTTCTAATCCTATATGAATGACATATGTTACTTGTATATGTTGTGTTTATATGTCATCATAGATTAAGGGGGGACATTATTGTAATCATAGATGTTGGGACAACATCTATGACATTGTCGTAAGTCACTTGCACAGAATAGTATAGGTTTTGTGAAGAAAGGCAAAAAGGGGAAGAATGTTAATATTGGGTTTGGTGTTGTGACATTTCGCCCAACATATCATTTCCAGCTCTAAGTTAAAATCAGAAATGTTGGAACAAATGTCACGACATTCGGACCAACATTCTGTGAAACAGTTTTGCCTTACTTCACAGTACTAAATATCTCGTGGGATGTTTACCACGATAGTAAAAGTGACTTGGCAAGTAGTTTTGGAGCTGATGAAAAGCGTGGGAAGACCAAGTCAAAGTTGTTGCTAAACTTGGGGAACAAGTCCAAGAAGTTAGAGGATCTTTGTTGCGATATTTCTAGATGCTTACGCAAGTGTACGCATCGTTCAAGTAATAAAGATCTGTAAGACCGAGTTATCATCCTCAGAGACTGGTTTGTCAAATACCGGTTATCTATTCTATGGTATCTATTTGGTTGACGTTCTTTTGTTTGAGATTTAAAACTAAGAATTATAACTAAGTGCAGAAATTAAACTAAGATTGACAATACTTTGGGTTTTAAATAGTTATGCAGGAAATAAGTCTTCCATTCTCCTCAACTATCCACTCTTTCACGTGTCAATGCAATGCTAATGATTCTTCTTCTTATTAAGATAGCAGGTTAACTAATATGTTCTATATTCCGGTTAGGATATATAAAAAGGTCAACCTTGTGCAAAAACATTATGTATTTCTATGATAGATTTTACCACACAGGAGGATTAAGAACAATAACCTTTAATACTACACAAGTATCGGGGTACTTTCGTCCACGATTTTAACATATGTCTAAACAACTACAGCATATTCAAATCTCACCTCTCGGATCTCGATTCGAAATTATATAAGTTATGACAATTAGTGATCAATTGATTACCAAGAAATCAAAACAATATTGAATAGATCTTAATATGCTAAAGAAGAACTCAATAACTATGCATTAACTATATGAAAGAGCTTCAAGAAAATTCAACGGAAAACCCTACTAAAGTAATTAGCTCCTAGACATATTCATGCTAAGAACTAATTTAATATCCATAAAACTTAATTGAAATAAGGAAAAGAAAAAGAACTTTGAATAAAAGAGTCTCCAATCTTGTTATAGCCTCTAAATCCTTACCTCCAAATCACACAATGCCTGTTTGCACGTCACCTTCCCTATAGTGCAGGGTAAGGTGAAACTCCCTGGATCTTTCAATTTTGGGGGAAGCTTCTTCTGCAAGATTGCACTGCATACCCCTGAATGTACATAATACCTATAACATCAGGGAAAAAACCGTACCAACAAAACAAGCCTCCGGAGGAATGGAGCTTCTGACACCAGACCAGTGATCCTAAGAATGAGGATTCACCACCTTTACCTACTGCGGCATGAGCGGCCCAGGAAGGGGTCGATACATGATATGTACTAAGTATGCGAAACTGGAAAATACCTCATAAGTCTAAAATAACTGGAGACATGTATGATAATCAATTTACATAACACTGTGCCTTACTAATAATGAGAACATCAAGCATATACTATACTGCATGAAAATAGGAAGCTCATAATCAAAGCAAGGTCACCCACCCGCAGTATCATTAAGCAATCCTACTCCTGGGACTATTTCACCCGCATGGGTCGTGTGGACCCGCATGAGGTATTCCTCGCATAAGTGTACCGCGCGTGGGACTATTTCACCGCATGAGCCCTACGGATTCGCATGAGGTATTCCTCGCATCATGGGTAGCAAATCCACGGAATATGCAAATGCCACAACGAGAATGACCGTAATAAATAATAATATATCACTAGCACAAACCGGCTATCATACATAATATAAGCAAGTTAAGAAATCCCCTAACTTCTTATTAGTCTTGTTCACATACATTCTCATTTTAGTTTACTTAAGGCACTAACATGTCTTTATGAAATCCGGGAATTTAACCCAAAGTACTATGTACTTCTACTCTTTTAAAACCTTAGGCAATTAATGCCTTAAAAATCAATTTGCCTTTCACAACTTCAAATCATTTATCCGTACTCATTTTACTTAGAGTAAATCTTCCTTTGTTAACCTTCCATAAAGCTAATATAACCAACTTCTCATAAAGTCATTATATTAACGTTATACATTAGTCAAATACATTTCCCTAAACCCAAGGAACTTACACTTTTAAAAAGAAACAAGAATCATATACTTAAACACATCAAGTCCCTTAACTTTGAAAACTCAAGACATCCTTAATACTTCTAAAGAAATGAGTTAATTCCCCTTACTCACCAAACTTGGCCATCCTTAAAACAAGTAAGGGATATCAAAACCTTGTACGTCTACCGTACTACATAAGTGCAACTAGTCATGCTCAAGAGATAGGAAAGTTCCACATACTTCTTCGGGTCAATCCACTTGCTAAGTCGATATACATACGTAGTATGTCAACCTATAATGGCCGTGTCGTTTATTAACCTCTAGCTTCAACGTAGAATATTCCAAGTGCAAAGTCACTAAATTCTACGGAAAATCGGGCAGCATTTCCTTTGTTTCTACATACTTTGCCACCTTTTTCAAGGCCGAATTCAACATCCAAACGCCACTTTTAAGGCCCAACAATCCAATCAATACAAAGGGAATTATACACCTAATCTTGGATGTGTAAAATTCTGCCCCACAATGCATATTTAACAAAATCAATAAGTTAAAGGTAGTATCTTGGCTATAACATGCTTACATATCATTCTTATCCAATCCTTTCATATCCAAACCATATTTCTTACATGCAATTTATCTAAGAGCAATATTAACCACTACAAGTCCTTTCTTCTTCACATGCAACACAATAAACTAGCAAAAGAGAAAGGATTGTTACCTTAGAGCTTACCCAAATTAATCCAACAAATTCACTAGCCTCCTTTCCACAATCACCACCACAAAAACTCCTACAAGCTTGCCAACAAGTTTCCTTCTTGTCACATTTTTCAGATTTTTCTCAAGTCTTGATTTCCTCTTGATTTTCTAAAGAGAAGGGAGAGTTTTTAATTTTTAGAGAGAGAGAAGAGCTTGAAGAATGACCAAGTCTTCAAGACTTGGTCAATAAATAGGACATGCAAAATCAGATGGGGTGGGGACACTTGTCACCCTCCCATGGCCTTTTTTTAAAACAAAACAGTTCAGATTTTTCCACCCAGCCTCGCAGAACCCTCCTCGGCGCCGCGGCCCTGCAACCGGCGCCGCGGCGCTGAAACCTCCTCAACCTCTCAGAACTTAGCGCGACCTCGCTTTCGTGCGCGACCACGTGGCTCTGGCCGAAATATTTTTACGTCATTGTGCAATGAACTTGTAACTTCCATAACTTTCTACTCTGATGTCCTATCGACGAACGGTTGGTTGCGTTGGGAACTAGACTCAACGAACTACGTACTAGGCCTTTGAAACACCTAGGAACTCATAATGCAACTGCACATAAACCGCCTCAAAGTTGACTAAAAACCCGCCTGAATCAATTCGTCAACCTATCTTTCTAAATTTTTAAGTCCTAATCCCTTTCGTACGTTCTCATACGCATGGCCAGAACTACGGGGTATAACATTCTCCCCCCCCCCCCCCCCTTAGAAACATTCGTCCCGAATGTTCCTTCTATGTACAACAATACTTAAGCATAATTGCCAAATTAAAACTAACAAGCAGGATAGTGGGTCACCTGGAGGTGTAGAGAATAAGTGAGGATACTTCTTCATCATGTCCTCCTCTGCTTCCCACGTCATTTCTTCCCTGTTCTCGTTCCGCCATAAGACCTTGACGGAAGCCACATCCTTTGTCCGTAGTCACCTAACCTGACGATCGAGTATCGCTATGGGACTCTCCTCATATGATAACCCCTCTGTCACCTGGACATCACGAAGCGGGTGCACTCTAGATGGATCTCCGATACATTTCCGCAACATAGACACCTGAAAAGCGGATGTCGCCTCGGATCGGACGGCAGATCCAACTCATGACAACCTTGTCTACCTACGGACAATCGTCACGCCCGATGTACCTTGGGCTAAGTTTCCTTTCTTCCCAAATCTCATCACGCCGCCATGGGTGATACCTTCGAGGAAGACCCAATCATCTACCTCAAACTCCAGTGTCGACGATGATCTGCGTACGACTTCATGCGACTACGGTGACAATAATCTCTCTGGATAAGCTTCACCTTATCCATTTGCTGTGAATCAAGTGCGGCCCGACTAATCGAACTTCTCCCACCTCAAACCAGCCTTATCGGTGACTGCACTTCCTCGTATAAGGCCTCATAAGGCGCCCGTCTGGATACTAGAATGGTAGCCGTTGTTATATGCAAACTCCACAAGAGGTAAATGATCCTCGGCTACCCACGAAATCAATAACACAAGACCGACATATACTCGAGTGCGGATAATGCGCTCGGCTTTGTCGTCGGTCACGAGGATGAAGCAGCGATCGAGACTCACTGTGTCCCTAATCCCTTCTAGAAAGACCTCGAAGTTAGCGAGAAGCGGGCTCCACATGCGAAATGATCGATATAGGCACTCGTGCGATCTCACAATCTCTCTGATATACAATCTAGCATAATCCTCGGCGAAAAAGTCGTCTGATCGCGAGAAAGTGGGTGATTTCGTCATCGTCGACAATAACCCTAATGGAATCATGTTTCCTCTGAGTGTGAGGTAACCATGTAATAAAATACTTATTTACCAGCTCACACTTCCAAGTCGGAATATCAATTGCTCGATAGCCAGCGAACTTCGGTGCTCAACTTTGACTGCGACAATTCGGACGCTGCGCCACAAACTCTGACATCCTGCGAGCCATCCCACCAATAGATACACACGAGGTCGTGGTACATCTTAGTCGACCCGGGTGAATAGAATAACGAGCCTTTGTGTGCCTCACGAAATCTGGCGTGAAGTCTGTCACATCGGGAACACACAACCAGCCCTCAAATCTTAGCACCCCATCAGGCGCTACCTCAAATAGACTCTTCTCTTCCTGAAGAGCTGCATCTCGATACCGTACCATAATCGGATCCTCATACTGTCGCCTCTTCACTCGCCGGCGATGGAAGACTCGGCAACCTCTCGAACCCGAACTCCATTACTATCAGAACCAATCAAACGAACCCCAAGGCTCGCTAGCTGATGTAACTCGCGGACCATGCCCCTCTTCTCTGGCTGCACACCTGACAGGCTACCCATCGATCTGCGGCTAAGGACATCTGCAACTACATTGGCCTTCCCTGGGTGGTATAGAATATCGACATCATAATCCTTAAGTAGCTCCAACCACCGTCTCTATCGTAAGTTCAGCTCCCTCTGGCTGAAGATATACTGGAGACTCTTGTGGTCTGTGTAAATATCTACATGAACTCCATACAAATAATGTCTCCAGATCTTCAAGGCATGAATCACTGCTGTCAACGCTAAGTCATGTGTGGGATAGTTCTTCTCATGCTTCCTGAGCTGTCGAGATGCGTAAGCTATAACATTGTCGTGCTGCATCAGCACGCATCCGAGCCCGACACCCGACGCATCACAATAAACCACATATCTGTCTAAACCCTATGGTAGAGTAAGAACTGGGGCGGTCGTCAATTTCTCCTTCAGTGACTGGAACTCTCTTCACAAGCATCCATCCACCGGAACATAACTGCTTTCTGAGTCAGCCTAGTCAAAGGTGCTGAAATGGAAGCAAACTTCTCCATAAATCTCCGATAATAACCCGCAAGGCCCAAAAAGCTGCGTACCTCCGTCGGTGTAGTGGGTCTAGGCCAAGTCTTGACTGTCTCTATCTTTGATGTATCAACCCGAATGCCATCGGCCCCGATAACATGCCCTAAGAAAGCCACTGAAGCCAACCAAAACTCGCATTTCGAGAACTTGACATACAATTGTCAGTCCCGGAGGACTCTCAACACCGTCCTCAAATGATCTGCATGTTCCTGCTCTGTGCGTGAATAAACCAGGATATCATCAATGAATACTATAACGAACATATCCAAGAATGGCTTGAACACCCGGTTCATCAAATCCATGAATACTGCTGGGGCGTTGGTCAACCCGAAAGACATCACCTTGAACTCATAGTGCCCATATCGGGTCCTGAATGCAGTCTTTGGGATATCTGTCTCTCTAACTCGCACCAGATGATAACCAGGCCGCAGGTCTATCTTGGAGAAACACCTTGCACCCTGCAACTGGTCAAACAAATCATCAATCCTGGGAAGGGGGTATCTGTTCTTGATAGTTACCTTATTGGATATGCGTAATCAACATACGCATCTGCAGCGTCCTTCTTCTTTACAAATAAAACTGGCGCTCCCCAGGGAGAAACACTGGGCCTGATAAAGCCTTTTTCCAGCAAATTTTTCAGCTGGTCTTTCAATTCCCTCAACTCAGCAGGTGCCATCCTGTATGGCAGAATAGATATCAGTCGAGTGTCTGGCGACATATCAAGGCAAAACTCAATCTCCCTCCGGGAGGATGCGGAGCTTCGTGCGGGAATACGTGCGGAAACTCTCTAACAACGGAATCGATGAAGGTGCGGTATCTCGACCTCGATGTCGAATACCGAACCATATGGTAGATATACCCTTCGCACCATCTTACAAGCCTTGAGGTAAGAAATAAACCTACCGCCGGCGGCAAAGATTCCCTTCCACTCGATAACGGCTCGCAGAAAGCTGGAACGTGCAATCTCTCTCTACAGTCCACATTGGCATAGCAAGACGCTAGCCAATCCATACCCATAATCACATCTAAATCCGTCATATCCAACTCTATCAAGTCGGCTAGAGTCTGACGACCGTATATAGTCACTGGGCAAGCCTTATATACCCGCTCGGCTACCACCGAATCACCTACTGGCGTAGCCATCTCAAAAGGTTTTATGGACTCGGGCTCTATCCCTATTCTACCGGCAATATGAGGAGATATATAGGACAAGGTAGAACCTGGATCTATCAAATCATATACATCACAGCATGAAACCAATAATGTACATGTGACGACATCTAGTGACGCCTCACGGTCTGATGGTGGACATAGCATAAATGCGATTCGAGGACCGCTGGGCGGGACCCCACCACGACCCTGCGGCGGCTCTTGGCGTGAGCATACGCCGCCCGGGCGTATAACCGTCGAAGACGAAGATCCGACAATCGACCACCGGTGAACTATAACACTCCGCCACCTGGTGGACAATCTCTCTTCAAATGGCCTGCGCCACAAGAGTAACAAGCTCACGGAGGAACACGACACTCGCACAGGTGAGACCTACGCGTCGAGCACACCGAGATGGGGGTGGTCTCGATCGGTGACGGTCTCTGCCTCCCTGAAACCCAGTCTGGAGCACGACTGCTCCTCGAATGACCGGTGATCGGACCTCCGCGAGAAAATTGAGAAGGAGCACTCTGTGCTGGCTGAAATGTGGACCTAGTCTGCTGCTGAGGCTGTCCGCCTCGAAGCGCCACGAGACCTGCTTTGTCCCGGCCTCTTGGGCTGGCCTAAGTCTAGCTGATCCTCCATCTCTCTGTCCTCTATCCCCTGCGCAAATGCCTGCATCTGGCAATATCCATACCTGGCTGAAGAGCCACCCCCAAGCATGCAGTAATCATATGACGGTCTAGCCCCATCACATAACGATGAACTCTGTCTGCCATGTCAGCTACAATTGTGTGCGCATACCTGGCCAATGAGTCAAACTCCAGGTTGTACTCTCTGATAGTCCTCCCATTCTGCCTCAAGGTCAATAATCTATCCACGCGGTCTCTCCTCATCTCAGGAGGCAAGAAGTGATCCAGGAAGGCCTCCGTGAACTCCTCCCAGCAATTTGGAAGAGCACCTCGCTCTAGACAACTCCGATGACTCAAACCAGTTCAACGCAATATCGCGTAACCGGTAAGAGGCTAGCATGACGGACTCAGCCTCCGAGGCCCTAAGCACCTGCATAGTCCGCAGAATCGCCGAACAAACTCGAGGATCCTCGCCGGATCTCGAACCATAGAACTCGGGTGGATGACAACCCAGGAAATCCCGAATCCGTAAACTGTCGGCTCTAGGGTTGGCCGCTGCTCTGCCGTGACGCCTGCTACTATGCTGGTCAATAACCGGATCTGCTCCCCGTAATCTCTATACTCAGCCCCTGACTGTGGGACTGGAGGCTCAGGTACCGCGGTCTCAGTAGCCGCTGCTGCTGCCCCGAACTCCGCTGAGGCTGGCGACGTCGTGGAACTCGCCGCCCGAAACATCATCTCAGGTAAGGACTGGGCCTGTGCCCTCGTGACCCTCCGCATCCTACTAGCAGCTCCCTCAGCTGCCTTGCCCTTCTGGGCCGCGGTTGCCTTGCGTGGAGGCATAACTGATACATAAAGGAAAATATCAGAGGAAGTTCAACCTATAACACAACTCTATTGCACGATCTTAGAGTGAAAGAATGGAAACCAATCCTAAATATCCTGCAGCCTCCTGATTATAGATGTGGTGCACAACACACCGATAATCAAGACTACTGCTAGACCGCGATGCAGACACTTTCCGAGGACTAACTGCTCTGATACCACTTTTGTCACGACCCGACCCCGGGGCCGCGACGGGTGCCCTACCGGGGCACCCCGTCAGGTATACATCAGAGAATAGCATTGTAACATACATAGCACATAAACCTGTAGATAGTAAACATCACTGGCTAGCCGACAAGGCCGCATTCCATAGAATATACTTAATCAAAAGTAAAACAGTACAACTTTGTTCTTACAGCCCAAACCACAAACGTGACTACAGACCTCACAGGAATAACAAGCGTGGCGGGGCGGGGCCATTATACCACGAATGTACATAATACCTATAGCATCGGGGAAAAAACCGTGACAAAACAAGCCTCGGAGGAAATGGAGCTTCGACACGGACCGGTGATCCTAAGAATGAGGATCCACCACCTTACCCTACTGCGGCGTGAGCGGCCCAGAAGAAATTCGATGCATGATATGTACTAAGTATGCGGCGGAAAATCCGAAAATACCTCATAAGTCTAAAATAACTGGAGGCATGTATGATAATCAATTTACATAACATTGTGCCTTACTAATAATGAGAACATCAAGCATATACTATACTGCATGAAAATAGGAAGCTCATAATCAAAGCAAGGTCACTCACCCGCAGTATCATTAAGCAATCCTACTCCTGGGACTATTTCACCCGCATAGGTCGTGTGGACCCGCATGAGGTATTCCTCGCATAGGTTGTACCCGCCCGCATGGGACTATTTCACCCGCATGAGCCCTACGTACTCGCATGAGGTATTCCTCGCATCATGGGTAGCAAATCCACGGAATATGCAAATGCCACAACCCGGGGAATGACCCCGTAATAAATAATAATATATCACTAGCACAAACCGGCTATCATACATAATATAAGCAAGTTAAGAAATCCTCTAACTTCTTATTAGTCTTGTTCACATACATTCTCATTTTAGTTTACCTAAGGCACTAACATGTCTTTATGAAATTCGGGAATTTAACCCAAAGTACTATGTACTTCTACTCTTTTAAAACCTTAGGCAATTAATGCCTTAAAAATCAATTTGCCTTTCACAACTTCAAATCATTTATCCGTACTCATTTTACTTAGAGTAAATCTTCCTTTGTTAACCTTCCATAAAGCTAATATAACCAACTTCTCATAAAGTCATTATATTAACGTTATACATTAGTCAAATACATTTCCCTAAACCCAAGGAACTTACACTTTTAAAAAGAAACAAGAATCATATACTTAAACACATCAAGTCCCTTAACTTTGAAAACTCAAGACATCCTTAATACTTCTAAAGAAATGAGTTAATCCCCCTTACTCACCAAACTTGGTCATCCTTAAAACAAGTAAGAGATATCAAAACCTTGTACATCTACCGTACTACATAAGTGCAACTAGTCATGCTCAAGAGATAGGAAAGTTCCACATACCTCTTCGGGTCAATCCACTTGCTAAGTCCAATATACCGCACGTAGTATGTCAACCTATAATGACCGTAATACGTTTATTAACCTCTAGCTTCAACGTAGAATATTCCAAGTGCAAAGTCACTAAATTCTACGGAAAATCGGGCAGCATTTCCTTTGTTTCTACATACTTTGCCACCTTTTTCAAGGCCGAATTCAACATCCAAACGCCACTTTTAAGGCCCAACAATCCAATCAATACAAAGGGAATTATACACCTAATCTTGGATGTGTAAAATTCTGCCCCACAATGCATATTTAACAAAATCAATAAGTTAAAGGTAGTATCTTGGCTATAACATGCTTACATATCATTCTTATCCAATCCTTTCATATCCAAACCATATTTCTTACATGCAATTTATCTAAGAGCAATATTAACCACTACAAGTCCTTTCTTCTTCACATGCAACACAATAAACTAGCAAAAGAGAAAGGATTGTTACCTTAGAGCTTACCCAAATTAATCCAACAAATTCACTAGCCTCCTTTCCACAATCACCACCACAAAAACTCCTACAAGCTTGCCAACAAGTTTCCTTCTTGTCACATTTTTCAGATTTTTCTCAAGTCTTGATTTCCTCTTGATTTTCTAGAGAGAAGGGAGAGTTTTTAATTTTTAGAGAGAGAGAAGAGCTTGAAGAATGACCAAGTCTTCAAGACTTGGTCAATAAATAGGACATGCAAAATCAGATGGGGGGACAACATCACCTCTCATGGCCTTTTTTTAAAACAAAACAGTTCAGATTTTTCCACCCAGCCTCGCAGAACCTGCCTCGGCGCCGCGGCGCTGAAACCTCCGCAACCTCTCAGAACTTCCGCGCGCAGCTCGGCGCGCGACCACGTGGCTCTGGCCGAAATATTTTTACGTCATTGCGACCGAACTTGTAACTTCCATAACTTTCTACTCCGATGTCCTATCGACGAACGGTTGGTTGCGTTGGGAACTAGACTCAAAGAACTACGTACTAGGCCTTTGAAACACCTAGGAACTCATAATGCAACTGCACATAAACTGCCTCAAATTTGACTAAAAACCCGCCCGAATCAATTCGTCAACCTATCTTTCTAAAATTTTAACTCCTAATCCCTTTCGTACGTTATCATACGCATGGCCAGAACTACGGGGTATAACACTATGATTATAGATGCTAACTAAATTACTTTACTTTACTTCAGATATGGTGAAAATAGGGCTTTCAAATCTCCTCAACTATCCGCTCGCTTTACTCGTTAATGCAAATAATTAAGGTTCTTCTTCTATTTTGAGATAGCAGGTTAACTAAGCCGTTTTATACTCCTGTTAAGGTAATATAAACACTCAACCCCAATGTATAACCTTTCTATCTTTCTATGACAAAATTGACTACAAAGGAGGATTAAGAGCAATAACCTATCAAGCTACACAAGTATCGGGGTACTTTTGTCCACGATTTAAAACTATGTTTATTCAACTATAGCATATTCACAATCTTCCCTTTCGGCTTTCGATTAAAAATCATATAAGTTATGATAATTAGTTATCAATTAATTACCAAGCAATCAAAACAATTATTGAATAAATCTCAACAATAACAAGAAGAAACCAAAACATGCATTAATTCATAAGAACGAGGTTTAAGCGATTCGACATGGAAAGCCCTAAATTAAGTTAGTTCCTAGTCATAGACATGCTAAGAACTAAAATAATATCCAACATATACTAGAAAGAAAATAAAATAAAGAACAAGAAATTACTCAAAAATAAGTCTCCAATCTTGATCTCAAGGTTGTGATGAATGGTGAGGTGTGAAACTCCTTCAAATCTGACCTAAAAGGTCCTTTTATATCCTCAAAAACGTGCAAAACCTTTTCCTTCTTGGCCTTGGCCCAATCCTATTCGAATTTGTCAATTTTCCCGCGTCGGCGCCGCGACCCTGCAACCGGCGCCGCAGCGCCGAAACTTCTGCGGCTCTCTGCTTCTTGGGCATCGTGGCTCTGCTGCTGCTGGCGGCGCCGCCCTGTTTCTCGCCCGGGTTGCCAACTTTTTAGCTTTTTGAGCTCTGGAACCTCTGTTTATGCTCTCTTTTCGCTCCTTCTCACCAATGTGCCTCTTTAAACCATTGTGACTCAAAAGAAAGAAAATATATACTAACACGACACATATTTGTACAAAAATAGGCAAAGGACTAACTAAAAATGACTCAAAAGGTATTTATAAAATACACCGATCAACAACCTGGGCAGTCAATGCAGTGATTGCATCCAACTCATGAATCTCAGCCACTTTCCTGCTGTTCATTGCTCTCTCATCGGCCCCCTGATGGTTGTTTGTGGCCATGTCTTCTAGCAAATCATGTACCTCATTGGCGCTCTTTCTCATGAATGTTCCCTCCGTTGTAGCATCAATTATGGTACGAGTAGTACCACACAACCCATTGTAGAATATGTGGACCAACATCCACTTCTCAATTCCATGATGTGGGCATTTCCTATATAAGTTTGAATCGCTCTCATGCATCATATAGTGACTCTCCCTCCATCTGATAAAAATTATTTAGCTCTTCTCTGAGCTTTGCTGCCTTCGCTGGAGGGAAAAAATTGGCAAGACATTTCTGGGCTAAGTCTTTCCATGTAGTGATGGAGTTCGCCTGCAATGAGTTCAACCAGCTCTTTTCTCTATCCATGAGTGAGAATGGGAAGAGTCTCAATCGAATGGCATTGTCAGTAACACCATTGTACTTAAATGTTGCACACAGTGTTACACCCCATATTTCCAAAGCAAGGAGATGAGAATGTGCGTAAGAAATTGAGATTTGAATTTTGGAAAGAAAGAAGAATTATTTTTTCTTAAGGAAAAATCTCGGAACCTCGTGAAGAAAAAGATTTATTAATTGGAATTTAGTTCTCAAATTTGGTATTTGGAACTTATAGATTATATTGGAATTTTGGATTTTAGGTTCCGGATTTGGTCATGTGGGTCCCACGAGAAATTTTTATGGTTTTGTGGGGCCCACGATATTTTGAGATATTTTGGCCAAATATGAATATTTTGGGAGATGAAATAATATTGGACCAATAATAGGGTGACACGTGTCACCCCGCCACTTGTCTTGGCTTGACTTGGACTTTAGGATATTTTGGAGATAAGTGGACAAGTGGGTCCCACCCACACTTGTCCACCATCTTGACCTTACACGTGTCATCATCTCCCCCTTTGAATACATTATATACATACACAAGAGGCTTGCAAGATTTCATTCTACACTTAGCATTATTTTCACAAAAGCCAATATATTCCTCTCCACATAGCTCTCGGCCTTGAGCCATTTTTTGGCCAAAAATTCTTAAACTTCCAAGATTTGTACCTTGATACAAGATTAAGGTCCCTAACCAAGTGATTAGCAAAATTAAGCACCCTTAACCCCTAAATCTCTAGTTGGCCGAAAGTTGGATGAAACCCTAGGGGTTTTCCGTCGACTTTTTGGGAGCAAAACGTGTAGAGAGTTTGCTCCTAATGTTGTAGGGGATACATATATATGATTGTATCTTGAAGAAGTGGAGCGAAACGAAAACTGTGGGTCAAACACCTACAGACTGTTTTGGGCGTTTTTGAGGCATTTGGAAGGTAAAATCTCTTCTTTCTTTTGAAGTAATTGGATATTACATGTTGTTATAATGTACATATGAGCTTGTGCTAAAAATAATGAAAAATAAAAAGCGTTTGAACCATTTTTTGGGCCAAAACCGTGAATGAACAGATTTGGTGATTATCGGGTTTCGTTGGTTATGGTAGTTATTAACGTCACCTATTGCATGTTATAATGGAGTAATATTGTTGTTAATAAGTTGATATAACTTATATGGAAGTATTGGAATTCGAATTGGATTAAAAAGGATTAAGGAAAGAGTAATTGAATTGTAGTTGTTGGCCGAGATTTGCCTAAAAATGTGGGGTATTGTTATGCAGTTTTGATGGACTGTTTTGTGGTATAAAACTAATGGAAAATCAGCCACCAACATGTATGTTTAATGTGGTAAATGGCTAATGAAACTCCTAAGGAATAAGGGTGTTAAAGGCTTCACATTGTACCCTTAATGTTGGTTTATTATGGACTATTTTGCGGACTATTTTGTATAGATTGTGGGGTAGAATTTTACAAGTCACGTTAGGCGTGTAATCCTCTTTGGTTAACTGTTGGTTGTGCCTTAAATGTGGCTTGTTGATTGATAAATTGGGCCTTGGAAAAGGTGGAAAAGTACGTAGAAACAAAGAAAGTGCTGCCCAATTTTCCGTAGAATTAGAGGGTCATTATTTGGTATAAGTCTTACACTAGTAAGCTTGAAGTTGATAAAAGTATTATTGTCATTTTAGGTTGAAGTACTTCCTATAGCATATTCTACTTGGCTTGAGGAATAGCCGATAAAGTTGAAGTACATTGGAGCGTATTGCTACTTGTCGTGTTGATTAGTTGTCAATGAGGTATGTGAACTTCTTCCTTCTATCGGCATGATTATTTGGAGTATACTTGACTTGTTTCTTGAAGTATACTTGTCTTGTTTCTTGAAGTATACTTGCCTTGTTATTGAAGTATACATGACTTATTTCTTGAAGTATACTTGCCTTTTTATTGAAGTATACATGACTTCTTTCTTGAATTATACTTGACTTTATTTTTTATAAAGAGAAGTGATTCTACTCCTAGAAGTTAGGGGTATTCGTGCTGTTGATTTTATACTAAATGCATGTCTAAATTCTTCCTAAAGTCCTTACCAAGTCTTATGGGAGATGTTGGTAAGAGTTTCAGAAAGCATTGGAGTCGAGTTAATTGATTTAAAGAGAAGAAGTTACTTGATCTTGAAAGAAGAAGTACATTGATACTACAAGTGTTAGTATCTTTGGATTTATTACATGAAATGATTCTTTTATAAAGATTAGATGTGCGTAGTACTTTTGGGTTTCAAGTCCTTAGTATTTCATGAAATGAAAATGCCTTGAGTTTATAAAATGGAGATTGTTATAATTATACCTTCGATAGTACTTTGAGGTTTTAAAACGGAAGATTGTTATATCTATTTCATTGGTAGTACCTTGGGTTCTTAAAGGGAAAGTTGGTCTACCTATAGTACTTTGGGTTTCAAAAGAGGTGAAGTGGATTGATTTGAAAAGTCTGAGTAACTTGGGTTTAGATTGAAAGTTACTTGGTGATAGAAAGTGGAAGTGTTGGAGACTACAGGTGTTAGTGTCTCGGGTGTTATAAGAGAGGGAACGTACGGCGGACGTACGTTGTATAGTTGAGCTTTATAGAGTAGAAGATGTGTATTTCCTTCTACCCTTACTCTTTCATGTCATGATAACGCCTTAGGCTTTCTAAAGTAGAAGACGTGTCATACCTTCTAGTAAAGTGAAAAGATGATTTCTACTTGTACATGGTTTCTCATGATGGTTATTCATGCAAGTGTTGTATTTCACCTCACCGAATCCCTCGCTTGGGGGACCGGCCTTTGTTATATGTATACATGTGATATTGATTATATGTTATACTACGGACGTGCTGACAGTGATGTTGGAATTCCACGGGCATGCTTCTGTAGGGTTGATTTTATATTATATCATGGACTGCCGACAGTGATGTTGGAATTCCACGGACATAATCCAGTGATTCTAGTTTTATATTATATCATGGACTGCTGACAATGACGTTAGAATTCCACGGGCATATTCCAGTGATGCTGATTTGATAGTATACCACAGACACGCTGACAGTGATGTTGGAATTCCACGGGCATGCTTCTGTGAGGTTGACATGCTGACAGTGATGTTGTAATTCCACAGGCACGCTTCTTTGATACTGGCTATATATTGTTCTATAGACACACTAACATTGAGTTGGAATTCCACGGGCATGCTTCTGTGAGGTTGACACGCCGACAGTGATGGTGGAATTCCATGGGCATGCTTCCTGGATACTTGTTATATATTATTCTTTGTACATGCCGACAATGATGTTGGAATTCCACGGGCATGCTTTTCTGATGATGATTGTATATTATACTTATTATATGATGATAGTGATGGTGTATTCCATGAGCATGCTTCTGTGATATTATATTATGAGGGCAGGTGTCCCTGATTTTGACATGACTTTCATATTTTAAAGTAGTACATTGGTACAATGGTACAAGGTACAATTGACTCTTATTTTATATGACACGGTAGGATCTGGTATTTGATTTTCATACTTGCCCCTGTCATTCTTTTGTACAGTTATGATTTGTTTACTGTACTTTATTTTCGTTCCATACTTAGTACATGTTGTACTGACCCCTTTCGGGGGACTGCGTTCATGCCTGCAGGTTTAGGTACTCAGTTGTGGATCCACGAGCTTAAGATCCTTGTTTAGCATTTTGGGATAGCTCCAATGTTCCGGAGCTTGTCATTATGGTTAGGTATATTGAGTGCAGTGCGGGTCTTGTCGTCATAATTCTGATCAAAATCTTAGATATTTATATTCATATGTGGGCTGGACTGGCGCGAGTTATATTTACATTGTTGTACAGTTGTAGTCTCATTCGGACGTTATATATTATGGCAGCCTTATCGGCTTTGCCTTTGTTTAAAGAAAAAAATTAGTGTTATTTATCTTTCGTAGTTTACTTGTGTTGTATGAATAGAATGGTGCCCAGGTAGGGCACCAGTCGCGGGCCCAGGGTTCGGGGCGTGACAGAGTGATATCATAGCAGTTAGTCCTCAGAATATCTACAGACTGTGTATAGTAGAGTCTTGTTTATCGGTGTGTTGTGCTCCACATCTATAAACAGGAGGCTACAGTACATTTAGGATTGGTTTCTATTCTTCTCACTCTGAGATTGTGCGATAGAGCTGTGTTGTTAGGGTAGTCTCTCCCTAACGTATTATTGTGGTTCTTGTATGAGAAAGTATGATGGCGAAAGGATTATATGGACTTCGTATCCAGGTTGGTAAAACTATTGTATAGTTGGTATAATGATGATGTGTATCTGTACGAGCGTATATATTTGGGGCCCTGTGTGTTGCCTGAAATGATTATGAATTATCATGAGTTGGTTAAGCCTTAATAATTACTTGGAATGTGTGGAACAGTTTATTGAATCCCCACCTAGGCTTTAAATATATACTGATTTGGAATAGTCAGGAGGTAATGAACTGACTAAGATTGTGATAGACTCTTGAAAGATCAGGCTCAATTGACTTAAGGACATACCCTGTTGTTAGATTAAGTCGTGTTGTACGCTTAAGTGATATGTGTGAATAATATTGGTATGGAATAAATAGGGATGTTATGGTTAAGACAACGTGATTTTGAGATTATGAGAAACTACCTTACCCGTATGCGGGGACTGATAATGTAAGCTTGGGACATGGAAAAATTGTGAACCTTAGAATATTGATAACCGCTGAGACCTTAGATGTACAAGGCTTTCTTGGGTAGTAAGATTTATTTCAGACCAAGAATGAGAGTTAAGTGCGACGATGGGTCGTGTTGTGGTCCAATTTCGGGTCAACCCGTAGCATGAAATGGATTGGGGTCAGTTGGAGGTGGTCCCGCTATTTGATAGGGTCACGGGGATGCAAGGCCCAAGTCAATTTAATCGTTGTACGAGTCCGTAGACGCGTTCCACCAGAACCAGGTCGTGGAGCCGAAAATGGCTTTAAATTGATTAGATATTTTATGGAACTGTGTGATCGAGTATCAAGGCAAGAATTGAAGTGTTTACAGTTATGAATAAATGAAGATACGTAAAGAGAATTCTTTTAGGCCATGAATGGGAGTTAATAGTGATGATCCACACTTTAGATTTGATTCCTCGTTTGGCTTGTGATTGATGTATATGTACGTGCGATATATTGTGGTCATGTGTGGCATATTCGATTGTGTAAGGTATAGTTAAATTGGGACTATACCGATATATGTTTAGATTGAACCTAGTATGAAAATTCGGGATGAATGTTTCTAAGGGGGAAAGAATGTTACAGCCCGTATTTCCAAGGCAATGAGATGAGAACGTGCGTAAGAAATTGAGATTTGAATTTTGGAAAGAAAGAAGAATTACTTTTTCTTAAGGAAAAATCTCGGAACCTCGTGAAGGAAAAAGATTTATTAATTGGAATTTGGTTCACAATTTGGTATTTGGAACTTATAGATTATATTGGAATTTTGGATTTTAAGTTCCGGATTTGGTCATGTGGGGCCCACGAGAAACTTTTACGATTTTGTGGGGCCCACGAGATTTTGAGATATTTTGGCCAAATATGAATATTTTGGGAGAAAAAATAATTTTGGACCAATAGGAGGGTGACACGTGTCACCCCGCCACTTGTCTTGGCTTGACTTGGACATTATGATATTTTGGAGACAAGTGGACAAGTGGGTCCCACCCATACTCGTCCACCATCTTGACACTACACTTGTCATCATCTCCCCCTTTGAATACATTATATACACACAAGAGGCTTGCAAGATTTCATTCTACACTTAGCATTATTTTCACAAAAGTCAATATATTCCTCTCCACATAGCTCTCGGCCTTGAGCCATTTTATTGGCCAAAAATTCTTAAACTTCCAAGCTTTGTACCTTGATACAAGATTAAGGTCCCTAACCAAGTGATTAGCAAAATTAAGCACTCTTAGCCCCTAAATCTCTAGTTGGCCGAAAGTTGGGTGAAACCCTAGGGGTTTTCCGTCGACTTTTTGGGAGAGAAACGTTAATAGAGGTTGTTCCTAAGGTTGTAGGGGATACATATATGTGATTGGATCTTGAAGAAGTGGAGCAAAACGAAAACTGCAGGCCAAACACCTACAGACTATTTTGGGTGTTTTGAGGCATTTGGAAGGTAAAATCTCTTCTTTCTTTTGAAGTAATTGGATATTACATGTTGTTATAATGTATATATGAGCTTGTGCTAAAAAGAATGAATAATAAAAAGCGTTTAAACCATTTTTGGGGCTAAAACCGTGAATGGACAGATTTGGTGATTATCGGGTTTCGTTGGTTATGGTCGTTATTAACGTCACCTATTGCATGTTATAATGGAGTAATATTGTTGTTAATAAGTTGATATAACTTATATGGAAGTATTGGAATTCGAATTGGATTAAAAAGGATTAAGAAAAGGGTAATTGGATTGTAGTTGTTGGCCGAGATTTGCCTAAAACTGTGGGATATAGTTATGCAGTTTTGATGGACTGTTTTGTGGTATAAAACTGCTGGAAAATCAGCCACCAACATGTATGTTTAATGTGGTAAATGGCTAATGAAAGTCTAAGGAATAAGGGTGTTAAAGGCTTCACATTGTACCCTTAATATTGGTTTATTATGGACTGTTTTCGGACTGTTTTGTATAGATTGTGGGGCAGAATTTTACACGTCAAGTTAGGCGTGTAATCCCCTTTGGTTAACTGTTGGTTGTGCCTTAAATGTGGCTTGTTGATTGATAAATTGGGCCTTGGAAAAGGTGGAAAAGTACGTAGAAACAAAGGAAGTGTTGCCCAATTTTCCGTAGAATTTAGAGGGTCATTATTTGGTATAAGTCTTACACTAGTAATCTTGAAGTTGATATAAGTGTTATTGTCATTTTAGGTTGAAGTACTTCGTATAACATATTCTACTTGGCTTGAGGAATAGCCGATACAGTTGAAGTACATTGAAGCGTATTACTACTTGTCGTGTTGATTAGTCGTCAACGAGGTATGTGAACTTCCTCCTTCTATCGGCATGATTATTTGGAGTATACTTGACTTGTTTCTTGAAGTATATTTGCCTTGTTATTGAAGTATACATGACTTGTTTCTTGAAGTATACTTGACTTTATTTTTTATAAAGAGAAGTGATTCTACTCCTAGAAGTTAGGGGTATTCGTGTTGTTGATTTTATACTAAATGCATGTCTAAATGCTTCCTAAAGTCCTTACCAAGTCTTATGGGAGATGTTGGTAAGAGTTTTAGGAAGCATTGGAGTTGAGTTAATTGATTTAAAGAGAAGAAGTTACTTGATCTTGAAAGAAGAAGTACCTTGAAACTACAAGTGTTAGTATCTTGGGGTTTATTATATGAAATGATTCTTTTATAAAGAATAGATGTGTGTAGTACTTTTGGGGTTCAAGTCCTTAGTATTTCATGAAATGAAAATGCCTTGAGTTTATAAAATGTAGGTTGTTATAACTATACCTTCGATAGTACTTTGAGGTTTTAAAAAAAAACTTGATGCGCGATTTATGCACACACTAAACGCAAGTGCACGTGTCGTGACAAGTAATATAGTCTAGAAGACCGAGTTATCGTCCTCAGGGATTAGTGTTCAATTATCAACTTCTATTCTGTAGTATCTATTTGGTAACCGATAAATTGATGAATTGTTTATAGCTATGATTATAAATGCTAACTAATTTACTTTATTTTACTTCAGATATGGTGGAAATAGGGCTTCCAAATCTCCTCAACTATCCACTCGCTTTACTCGTTAATGCAAATAATTATGGTTCTTCTTCTATTTTGAGATAGCAGGTTAACTAAGCCGTTTTATACTCCTGTTAAGGTAATATAAACACTCAACCCCAATGTAGAACCCTTCTATCTTTCGATGACAAGATTGACTACAAAGGAGGATTAAGAACAATAACCTATCAAACTACACAAGTATCGGGGTACTTTTGTCCACGATTTAAACCTATGTTTATTCAACTATATCATATTCACAATCTCCCCTTTCGGATTTCGATTAGAAATCATATAAGTTATGATAATTAGTGATCAATTAATTATCAAGCAATCAAAACAAATATTGAATAAATCTCAACAATAATAAGAAGAAACCAAAACATGCATTAATTCGTAAGAACGAGTTTCAAGCGATTCGACATGGAAAACCCTAAATTAAGTTAGTTCCTAGCCATAGACATGCCAAGAACTAAACTAATATCCAACATAAACTAAAAAGAAATAAAATAAAGAACAAGAAATTACACAAAAGTAAGTCTTCAATCTTGATCTCCAAGTTGTGATGAATTGTCAAGTGTGGGATTCTCAAATCTGACCTAAAAAGGTCCTTTTTATAGCCTCAAAAACGTCCAACAACTTTTCCTTCTTAGCCTTGTCCCATTCCTATTCGGATTTGGCTGATTTTCCGCCTCGGCGTCGCGGCCCTACAACTGGCGCCGCGGCGCCGAAACTTTTGCGGCTCTTTGTTATTTAGGCGTCGTGGCGCTCTGATTCTGCTAGTTGGTGGCGCCGCGGCGCCGCCCTGTTTCTCGCCCGGGTTGCCAACTTTTTAGCTTTTTGAGCTCTGGAACCTCTGTTTCTGCCCTCTTTTCGCTCCTATTTCGCCAATGTGCCACTTTAAACCATTATGACTCAAAAGAACGAAAATATATCCTAAGACAACACATATTTGTACAAAAATGGGCAAAATACTAACTAAAAATGACTCAAAAGGTGTATATAAAATACACCGATCAATATACTTGACTTGTTTCTTGAAGTATACTTGCCTTGTTATTGAAGTATACATGACTTGTTTCTTGAAGTATATTTGCCTTGTTATTGAAGTATACATGACTTGTTTCTTGAAGTATACTTGACTTTATTTTTTATAAAGAGAAGTGATTCTACTCCTAGAAGTTAGGGGTATTCGTGTTGTTTATTTTATACTAAATGCATGTCTAAATTCTTCCTAAAGTCCTTATCAAGTCTTATGGGAGATGTTGGTAAGAGTTTTAGGAAGCATTGAAGTCGAGTTAATTGATTTAAAGAGAAGAAGTTACTTGATCTTGAAAGAAGAAGTACCTTGATACTACAAGTGTTAGTATCTTGGGGTTTATTATATGAAATGATTCTTTTATAAAGAATAGATGTGCGTAGTACTTTTGGGGTTCAAGTCCTTAGTATTTCATGAAATGAAAATGCCTTGAGTTTATAAAATGGAGATTGTTATAACTATACCTTCGATAGTACTTTGAGGTTTTAAAATGAAAGATTGTTATATCTATTTCATTGGTAGTACCTTGGGTTCTTAAAGGGAAAGTTGTTCTACCTATAGTACTTTGGGTTTCAAAAGGGGTGAAGTGGATTGATTTGAAAAGTGTGAGTAACTTGGATTTAGATTGAAAGTTACTTGGTGATAGAAAGTGGAAGTGTTGGAGACTACAGGTGTTAGTGTCTCGGGTGTTATAAGAGAGGGAACGTACAGGGACGTACGTTGTATAGTTGATCTTTATAGAGTAGAATATGTGTATTTCCTTCTACCATTACTCTTTCATGTCATGATAACGCCTTAGGCTTTCTAAAATAGAAGACGTGTCATACCTTCTAGTGAAGTGAAAAGATGATTTCTACTTGTACATGGTTTCTCATGATGGTTATTCATGCAAGTGTTGTTTTTCACCTCACCGAGTCCCTCACTTGGGGGGCCGGCTTTGTTATATGTATACATGTGATATTGATTATATGTTATACTACAGACGTGCTGACAGTGATGTTGGAATTCCACGGGCATGCTTATGTAGGGTTGATTTTATATTATATCATGGACTGCCGACAGTGATGTTGGAATTCCACGGGCATGCTCCAGTGATGCTGATTTTATATTATATCATGGACTGCTGACAGTGACGTTGGAATTCCACGGGCATATTCCAGTGATGTTGATTTGATAGTATACCACAGACACGCTGACAGTGATGTTGGAATTCCACGGGCATGCTTCTGTGAGGTTGACATGTTGACAGTGATGTTGGAATTCCATGGACACGCTTTCTTGATACTGGTTATATATTGTTCTATAGACACGCTGACAGTGATATTGGAAATCCACGGGCATGCTTCTGTGAGGTTGACATGCTGACCGTGATGTTGGAATTCCACGGGCATGCTTCGCGTCTTGGCTATATATTGTTCTCTGAGACATCGGCGATGATGTTGGAATTCCACGGGCATGCTTCTGTGAGGTTGACACGCCGACAGTGATGTTGGAATTCCACGGGCATGCTTCCCGGATACTTGTTATATATTATACTTTGTACATGCCGACAGTGATATTGGAATTCCACGGGCATGCTTCTCTGATGATGATTATATTGGAATTTTGGATTTTAGGTTCCGGATTTGGTCATGTGGGTCCCACGAGAATTTTTTACGGTTTTGTGGGGCTCACGATATTTTGAGATATTTTGGCCAAATATGAATATTTTGAGTGATGAAATAATTTTGGACCAATAAGATGGTGACATGTGTCACCTCGCCACTTGTCTTGGCTTGACTTGGACTTTAGGATATTTTGGAGATAAGTGGACAAGTGGGTCCCACCCACACTTGTCCACCATCTTGACCTTACACGTGTCATCATCTCCCCCTTTGAATACATTATATACATACACAAGAGGCTTGCAAGATTTCATTCTACACTTAGCATTATTTTCACAAAAGCCAATATATTCTTCTCCACATAGCTCTCGGCCTTGAGCCATTTTATTGGCAAAAAATTCTTAAACTTCCAAGCTTTGTACCTTGATACAAGATTAAGGTCCCTAACCAAGTGATTAGCAAAATTAAACACCCTTAGCCCCTAAATCTCTAGTTGGCCGAAAGTTGGATGAAACCCTAGGGGTTTTCCGTCGACTTTTTGGGAGCGAAACGTGAAGAGATGTTGCTCCTAATGTTGTAGGGGATACATATATATGATTGGATCTTGAAGAAGTGGAGCGAAACGAAAACTGCGGGCCAAACACCTACGGACTATTTTGGGCATTTTTGAGGCATTTGGAAGGTAAAATCTCTTCTTTATTTTAAAGTAATTGGATATTACATGTTGTTATAATGTATATATAAGCTTGTGCTAAAAATAATGAAGAATAAAAAGCATTTGAACCATTTTTGGGGCTAAAACCGTGAATGGACAGATTTGGTGATTATCGGGTTTCGTTGGTTATGGTCGTTATTAACGTCACCTATTGCATGTTATAATGGAGTAATATTGTTGTTAATAAGTTGATATAACTTATATGGAAGTATTGGAATTCGAATTGGATTAAAAAGGATTAAGGAAAGGGTAATTGAATTGTAGTTGTTGGCCGAGATTTGTCTAAAACTGTGGGGTATCGTTATGTAGTTTTGATGGACTGTTTTGTGGTATAAAACTGCTGGAAAATCAGCCACCAACATGTATGTTTAATGTGGTAAATGGCTAATGAAAGTCCTAAGGAATAAGGGTGTTAAAGGCTTCACATTGTACCGTTAATGTTGGTTTATTATGGACTGTTTTGCGGATTGTTTTGTATAGATTTTGGGGCAGAATTTTACACATCAAGTTAGGCGTGTAATCCTCTTTGGTTAACTGTTGGTTGTGCCTTAAATGTGGCTTGTTGATTGATAAATTGGGCCTTGGAAAAGGTGGAAAAGTACGTAGAAATAAAGGAAGTACTGCCCAATTTTCCGTAGAATTAGAGGGTCATTATTTGGTATAAGTCTTACACTAGTAAACTTGAAGTTGATAGAAGTATTATTGTCATTTTAGGTTGAAGTACTTCCTATAGCATATTCTACTTGGCTTGAGGAATAGCCGATAAAGTTGAAGTACATTGGAGCGTATTGCTACTTGTCGTGTTGATTAGTCGTCAATGAGGTATGTGAACTTCTTCCTTCTATCGGCATGATTATTTGAAGTATACTTGACTTGTTTCTTGAAGTATACTTGCCTTGTTATTGGAGTATACATGACTTATTTCTTGAAGTATACTTGCCTTGTTATTGAAGTATACATGACTTCTTTCTTGAATTATACTTGACTTTATTTTTTATAAAGAGAAGTGATTCTATTCCTAGAAGTTAGGGGTATTCGTGTTGTTGATTTTATACTAAATGCATGTCTAAATTCTTCCTAAAGTCCTTACCAAGTCTTATGGGAGATGTTGGTAAGAGTTTTAGGAAGCATTGGAGTCGAGTTAATTGATTTAAAGAGAAGAAGTAACTTGATCTTGAAAGAAGAAGTACCTTGATACTACAAGTGTTAGTATCTTGGGGTTTATAACATGAAATGATTCTTTTATAAAGAATGGATGTGTGTACTACTTTTGGGGTTCAAGTCCTTAGTATTTCATGAAATGAAAATGCCTTGAGTTTATAAAATGGAGATTGGTATAATTATACCTTCGATAGTACTTTGAGGTTTTTAAACGAAAGACTATTATATCTATTTCATTGGTAGTACCTTGGGTTCTTAAAGGGAAAGTTGTTCTACCTATAGTACTTTGGGTTTCAAAAGAGGTGAAGTGGATTGATTTGAAAAGTCTGAGTAACTTGGGTTTGGATTAAAAGTTACTTGGTGATAGAAAGTGGAAGTGTTAGAGACTACAGGTGTTAGTGTCTCGGGTGTTATAAGAGATGGAACGTACGGCGGACGTACGTTGTATAGTTGAGCTTTATAGAGTAGAAGATGTGTATTTCCTTCTACCCTTTGTTGACACCCAATTTTGACCCTCCCGTCCAGCCATTAACCATAAAATTAGACTAATTTTGTAAAATAATTTTTTAGGATTTTTATAATAAAATACAACAATAAAACATTAAATACAGGCATAAATAATTAATTTAATAATGGCATCGCGTCTTACGTAGAGTTTTAAGCACTTAGAGTCCCGCGCCCGCATTTATTAACTTTAAGCTTTGTCGTAATTCTTAATTAATAATAAATACATAAAATAAATAATTTAGCAATGAAGTCGTGTCAAGTAGCATATCCGCATTGTAATCAATTTTAATCTAATACATGCATTTAATAGCGTCGCATTTATTAAAAAGGGCTTTAAATAATTCTTAAATATCATACTTGCATTTAGCATTTAAATAATTTAATCTAAACTCAATTCAACTCTAATTTAACCCATGATAATACGCAATAGTAATATTTTAAATAATAGCACCGCATTTTAAAATATTAGTTTATAATAATAACTTAGGCTAATAAAACACCTAAATAATTTTATCACTAATTAATTAATAATACACTACTAATTAAATACCTAATACTTAAATTAACTCCTTAAACTATCTACCAAATATTAATACCCTCGTGACCCATTTACCCGCATTCACACCCTTCTACTTCATTCCCATCACCACCATCTTCACGACGTGGCCCAACTCCCCCTTCAGCTTTAATCCCCAGTCCTTTACCCCACGCTTCCTCTTCTTCAAAAAAAACGAACCAGCACAAAATCTTGCCCAAATCATGTCAATCATTTACCTTACCTTAACCTGTTCAAATCACACTAAAATCAGCACGAAATCAGCCTTTAATTGCTTACCAATATTAGAGTCGAACGTAGGCTATATAAGTGAGGCCACTGTTACATGCAAAGGCATTCGAAAAGGGGGCAGTCCAGAGAAAACGAGTAAAAATCCAATAAAAGGGAAGCACCAGTGAAAATCTGAATCGACATCAATCCGTAAGAACAGCAAGAACACAAACTAAAACTCTTTATTTTCCGTACAAACGAGCAAAATCGTCCTAGCTTTGCTTCTCTCCAAAAAATCGCATAGCAATACACTCCGAGTGGATCGACGCTTGATACGCTGCCTCGATTCGCTGCCCGGAGAAGGTAAAATCAAAACCCCTTTGAATTTTGCTCCCGTTATTTGAATATGTGCGCGTCCTGTCATATAGGCATTCATTATACTTGTTAGTATTGTTTCACCTGTCAAATCTGCCTTACTTGGCTGATTCATGTTTGGGATGATAATATCGACTAGATCATATCTGAAATAGTAATCTATACGTGTTGCTTAGTTTCGAGTTATGTTGGAATCTGTTGTACTGTCTTAATGTTTAAGGTCATGTGGTGTTTGTTCGCCGAGATCGCAATCTGTATCGTTAATCATCTCTTGTGATAATCTGAAGCTTCATTTTATTTATCTTTGTGTGGAATACATGCTTCATGGATCTGTTTGGTCGTGTGTAGGATGAGTAATCTGCATATTAGATTGGTTTAGTTATAGTATGTAGTGTAAGATGGTCCACTGTACCGTGGTTTTTGAGCTGATTAAGCATAATTGTATTTCACCAGTTATGGCTACTGCCACTGGCATACCACTACCGTGGTGCTGCCCTGTTATATGTGTCCATACCCTGTCCTTCCAGCTCCAAATCAGACTTCATTCAATTTGTAGCGCGAGAACTATCGACTTAAGCCCTTTTAACAATTGGTGTGCATATAAACCCAAATTCCTCTCGTATTGCTTCGTCTATTATTTTATAGAGTAAAATGTAGTCTTTCGAATATTCTTGTTGTTTGTTGGGTTCGGATAACTGAAATGTTGGACTTTCTTTGTGATTGTCATGTTCGCCTTGAAGCTATCTAAAAGTGATTAAATTCCATTTCTTTGTTGATGGTTTTGTACCTATTCTAGTATGTAAATGATGGCTCTCATATCCTATTTGATTGATTGTAGTAGTATTTGAGCGAAAAATAATTGTCGGCGTTAAAGAAGCATGACATGTTTAAATCAACCCTTAGATTTTAAAGGGGCTTAAATAATTATGGTAAAGCTTGTCGCTTATGTCGAAGTTTGACTTAAGTATTGGTATTTCGTTTAGATAGCGTGCCTATAGGGCTTTAATAAAATGGCGCTCGAATTCCCATTTGATTTAGTTCCATGTAATCTCTTATTTAAAAATATAAGTCATCCGTCAAGTTACTAATTTGAGATGTATTCTTATCCAATAAGTGTGGATGTGTATAGGTTCCTACAAAATAAATGTTTTACTTTACAGTAACTATGTGTACACTTGTGCGAATTTACTCCTGTTTGTTGCATCTTGTAACCAAAGTCCAAATGATTGGAATAATCTTTGTGTCTTGCTTTGTATCATTATGTACTGTTTGTTACCGAAGCTAGATTTTTATTTATGTGGGCTATTGGTTTGGAATCGACGATCCACTTATACAGTTAAACGGGATATACATGTTTGTTTCCCTTTATGCGTACTGTTAATTGAGCATGCACTAATCCTTATCTTTTCTTTATTTACATGGCACGCACCAGAGCAAAAATAAAGAGTCTCACGGCGAGACTCATCGCAAGCCATTTCAAATGGCAACCCGCACCTGCATCCATCGAGTTCCATCTTCAGCAACTCTTAGGAAAAACAAATAGGACAAGATGTCGTGGTCATCCGTCTCGACTCCTCTTACTCTCTAAAATTAATTGCCTAATTATGCCTTTATTTGTTTATTCGCAATTCTATTTATTTTGTAATAATAAGAGACATAGAACAATTATTGTCGAAATAAATAAATTGGGCGGGTAGTTTAAAATCGTGAGCAACTTCTAATTATCTATTTTAGGTTTGTCACTTCATATCTAATTCTTTGCCTGAATTATTAAAATCGCATATCTAAAACTAACGCCTCACTTCTTTAATTGCGCAGATAAATCTATGGCCCATAAAGCACCTTTAGCATCTTAGCATTTCTAGCACCTTTTTAGCACCCTTCTAGCATTTAATAGTCTTTAGTATTTTAAGCACTTTTAAACATTTAGCATTTGCCTCTTTATTTATTTATAACACCTTTTATCCTTTTACACTTTAAGCACCTTTTAAACATCTTAACGTTTTAAGCATTTCATTAAGCAGGAGGAACTTTTATTTTGCATTTTTTAAATATAATAATCACCCTAGGTTTGGCAGGATAACCGCAAGTTAGCGGATCTTAGAGGGTGCCTAACCCCTTCCCTCTAGATTAATAAAGAACCCTTACCCAAAATCTCATTAAGTTTAGCAGACCATAAAAATGGAGTTAGTGTTGACTTTAACCTAGTTGACATTTAGGTGTCCTAATTCACCCAAACTAATTAGGTGGCGACTCCGCGAACCCTTAGCATTCTAGCAGCACTTTAGCATTTTTAGACCCTTTAGCATTTTTGCGCTTTTAGCCTCTTTTGCAATTTTAGTATCTTTTCAGCGTTTTTAAAACCTTTTAAGCATTTTTGAACATTATTAGCATTTTATTTTATTTTCTAACATTGCATTTTTAAGCAGGATTCGCTTTTTAGAAAATAAATGTCGCGGCCGAAAAAGGGCGCGACAGAAATGGCGACTCCGCTGGGGATTTTAGGTTCTTAACCACAACAGACCTAGGGCTATTATTCGGCAATTATTTTGCATTTAATTTTTTGTGTATTGTATTTTGTTTATTTTTTGCTACTTGCTTTACTGCTTTTCCTAAACTGGCATTCCGCTCATATTTCTTCCATTCTGGAAAATTCACACAAATCACACACTCACGTATTTGGTGTGCTCGCGCACCGCAAATTTCTTTCAAAAATATCCAAATTTTAGGAGAGTTGGCGCTGCGCGAGTTAGATCGGTTCGTCGATGCGGCGTAGCTTCTCGCTCGAGTTGTCGCTCGGGAACTCTGCGTCGAGAAAAAGCCAAATCTTAGAAACTTAAGATAGAGCTATACCACCGCTTTATTTTAGGGCATGCATGCATTTACCTTAGGTGGGTTGGTCCTGGCATCGACACCGATTAAGAAGACACAAACTTGTCGACGGGTTTCTCAACCCAACGACCAACCAAAGATATTATGTGTAGCGTGGCAATGACAGACAAATCCAAACCCAATCATGACATGCGAAATTGGGAAAAGTGCACCGTCATTTGGTCGTCATTTCCAACAAAGGCATTATAATTGGACGACTTGGACAAATCCGTCATAATCTCGCATAAGTGGCGTTTAGGCTTACCCGGCATAAAGAGGTCCCTGCATGTTAGGAAACGTTTGAATGTGCTATGTGCAATATATCCGCTACTTACATAAATTATGTGCTTTATGCTAACACGTTTGTTGCATTTTTAGAAAGATTTATCATCTTCCCCAAAGGTCGATTCGTATTTGACTTAGCAATGGCGAGCATCAATATTTCACAAGATCAAAGGCACGGTCCAAATGACATGACCGATTCAAGGCATCTGGCGAAGCAGTCGAACTGTCTCGTTCCTATAAAAAGCAGGTCTCGAGAAAAGAAGAAGCGTGACACCTTCTCAAAGCGGGACAATATAGGAAACGAGGCGAGTCGCAAATCCAAGCGGACCGAACGCAGATATCAAGACAAGGCGGCGAAGTCAAATGCGAATCGACCCCACAAAACTCACAAATTTTCTTTGGCGCGAGTTTTTTCATATTAATGAAGCGAAAGTGCAATAGCCAAGCGTAAAATACGACAAAGTTTCTTACGTATTAGCGAAGCGGCAAAAGCGAGAAAAAGGCAGAGGATGACAACAATCCAAAATCCGCAGCAAAAGCAGCAGCAGCGGAAAGGGGCATCAACAATCAGCAGTCAAAGTTCGAAGTTCCGCGACAAAACCTAGCGCCTCAACTCGGGCATAAAGTCAAACTTGCAACCAGCGCATCGCACACAACAAAGGCATCATAACAATTCGTCAGTTGCAGTGCAAGGGCAACATCTCAGTATTCGTCATGCATATCAGGGACGACATCTCTATCCATAAAATTGCACTTCTCATATATATTTATCATTTTGTTTAAACAGGTATACACTAACGTTTTCTCAAGCTTAGCTTGCAGGAGCATTTATTCTACGAGAGCGGCGAACACGTCCGAACGCGGCGTTATCGGCCGCAAGTCTACGCAACGGCGTTATCGGCCAAGCAAGTCCACGCAACGACGCGCGGCAACACGTCCGAACAACGGCGTGATCGTGAGTCCACGCAACGACGCCCGGCGAAGATACGTCCGCATAACGGCGTTATCGGCCGCAGAGTCTACGCGGCGCCGCGGCAACACGTCGTAACGCGGCGTTATCGGACGCAGCAAGTCTACACAACGGCGCCCGGAAGAACACGTCCGGCCCAACGACGTAATCGGCAAGTCCGTGCAACGGCGCCCGGAAGAATACGTCCGTGCAATGGCGTCATCGGCCGCAACAAGTCTACGCAACGGCGTGATCGGCAAGTCCACGCAACGGCGCCCGGCAGAACACGTCCGGACAACGGCGTGTCGGCAAGTCCATGCAACGGCGCCGGCGGAATACGTCCGTGCAATGACGTTATCGGCCGCAACAAGTCTACGCAGCGGCGCCCGGAACACGCGTCCGCATAACGGCGCAATCGGCAAGTCCACACAACGACGCCCGCAGCAACACGTCCAGTAACGGCGTTATCGGCCAATGAGTCCACGCAACGACGCCCGGCAACACGTCCAGTAACGGCGTTATCGGCAAAGCAAGTCCAAAGCGACGCCATCATCGGCGTATTACATCTACGAGGAAGATTTTCTGTTCTCAAAATTGCATTTTTATCATTCATTCTTTATTATTATTTCTTTGCAGTTATGCACTAACTCTTCCTTTAGCTTTAGTCTACGGAGCAGTGACAAGTCCAAAACGACGCCAAGTCAAAGCGACGCCAAGTCCAAAGCGGCGTCAAGTCGAAAGCGACGCCAAGTCCAAAACGACGCCAAGTCCGAAAGCGACGCCAAGTCCAAAACGACGCCAAGTCCGAAAGCGACGCCAAGTCGAAAGCGACGACCGGTCCAAGCGACGACAAGTCCGAAAGCGACGCCAAGTCCGAAAGCGACGCCAAGTCGAAAGCGACGCCGGTCAGAAAACGGCGCCAAGTCGAAAGCGACGACAAGTCCGAAACGACGACGAGTCCAAAGCGATGACAAGTCGAAAGCGGCGACAAGTCAAGATATCACATCTACGCAGGACGATTTCTGTTCTCAAAATTGCATTTTTTTCTCGTATATTATTCGTCTTAGCGATTTATGCACTAACTCTTTCTTGAGCTTTAGTCTACGAGGCAATTGCGGCAAGGACAACGTATCCGCATTCGCAATCGCAACACGTCCGTCTGGCGAAATCACAAAGATTTGCAAGATCGCATCAACACGCAGCATCATATTTTTGCGGGATAACCTTTTCTACTCACGGTTGCATTACTTTAAAATTATGCATCATCATTTTGCCTTATGATTTATGCACTAACCGTTTGTTCAAGTCTTAGCATGCGAGGGAAGCGAGAACCTGGCGTGGATTTTCTCTTACTGACAAGGGCAATTTGTTGGGGCAACCTTCGATGAATGGCGAAGCGGCCTCAGCGTCGGTCCACTCGCTTCCACATCACCATAGAACCCAAAGACCATAAGCCATAGCGGTACACGAGTTCAAGCGATTATTTTTATTTTTACTTTTGCACCTAGCCCGGTGTCATCATAACTCGACCTTGGGGCGGCTAAGTCGCGTTAGCGCGCCAGTGTTTTGACCATGGTAACCCAGTGTCATCATAACTCGACACTGGGACAACTTTGAGTCCGCATTAGCCCGCCCCGGTGTTTCGACCATGGTAACCCAGTGTCGTCATAACTCGACACTGGGACAGATTTTGATTTTTTGCGTCAGCCTTGTCTACCGCCCGGCATTTTTGCAATGCGAAGATCGAGACAAAATTGGCTGAGTCAACGTCTTTGTCAGAAGATTCTTCCATCATCTCCATACAAAGAGGACAAATTGTTGACACGATTTTGACCCTCCGTCCGCCATTAACCATAAAATTAGACTAATTTTGTAAAATAATTTTTTAGGATTTTTATAATAAAATACAACAATAAAACATTAAATACAGGCATAAATAATTAATTTAATAATGGCATCGCATCTTACGTAGAGTTTTAAGCACTTAGAGTCCCGCGCCCGCATTTATTAACTTTAAGCTTTGTCGTAATTCTTAATTAATAATAAATACATAAAATAAATAATTTAGCAATGAAGTCGTGTCAAGTAGCATATCCGCATTGTAATCAATTTTAATCTAATACATGCATTTAATAGCGTCGCATTTATAAAAAGGGCTTTAAATAATTCTTAAATATCATACTTGCATTTAGCATTTAAATAATTTAATCTAAACTCAATTCAACTCTAATTTAACTTCGCAATAATACGCAATAGTAATATTTTAAATAATAGCACCGCATTTTAAAATATTAGTTTATAATAATAACTTAGGCTAATAAAACACCTAAATAATTTTATCACTAATTAATTAATAATACACTACTAATTAAATACCTAATACTTAAATTAACTCCTTAAACTATCTACCAAATATTAATACCCTCAGCAGCCCATTTACCCGCAGCCCACACCCCTTCTACTTCATTCCCCCATCAGCCCACCATCTTCACGACCGTGGCCCAACTCCCTTGACTTTAATCCCGCCCTTACCCCACGCTTCCTCTTCTTCAAAAAAAACGAACCAGCACAAAATCTTGCCCAAATCATGTCAATCATTTACCTTACCTTAACCTGTTCAAATCACACTAAAATCAAGACGAAAATCGACCTTTAATTGCTTACCAATATTAGTCGAGCGTAGGCTATATAAGTGAGGCCACTGTTACATGCAAAGGCATTCGAAAGAGGCGATCGGAGAAAACGAGTAAAAATCCAATAAAAGGGAAGCACCAGTGAAAATCTGAATCGACATCAATCCGTAAGAACAGCAAGAACACAAACTAAAACTCTTTATTTTCCGTACAAACGAGCAAAATCGTCCTAGCTTTGCTTCTCTCCAAAAAATCGCATAGCAATACACTCCGAGTGGATCGACGCTTGATACGCTGCCTCGATTCGCTGCCCGGAGAAGGTAAAATCAAAACCCCTTTGAATTTTGCTCCCGTTATTTGAATATGTGCGCGTCCTGTCATATAGGCATTCATTATACTTGTTAGTATTGTTTCACCTGTCAAATCTGCCTTACTTGGCTGATTCATGTTTGGGATGATAATATCGACTAGATCATATCTGAAATAGTAATCTATACGTGTTGCTTAGTTTCGAGTTATGTTGGAATCTGTGGTACTGTCTTAATGTTTAAGGTCATGTGGTGTTTGTTCGCCGAGATCGCAATCTGTATCGTTAATCATCTCTTGTGATAATCTGAAGCTTCATTTTATTTATCTTTGTGTGGAATACATGCTTCATGGATCTGTTTGGTCGTGTGTAGGATGAGTAATCTGCATATTAGATTGGTTTAGTTATAGTATGTAGTGTAAGATGGTCCACTGTACCGTGGTTTTTGAGCTGATTAAGCATAATTGTATTTCACCAGTTATGGCTCGCATCGCATACCACTACCGTGGTGTCGCCTCGTTATATGTGTCCATACCACATCCTTCCACTCCAAATCGGACTTGATTCAATTTGTAGCAGGAACTATCGACTTAAGCCCTTTTAACAATTGGTGTGCATATAAACCCAAATTCCTCTCGTATTGCTTCGTCTATTATTTTATAGAGTAAAATGTAGTCTTTCGAATATTCTTGTTGTTTGTTGGGTTCGGATAACTGAAATGTTGGACTTTGCTGTGATTGTCATGTTCGCCTTGAAGCTATCTAAAAGTGATTAAATTCCATTTCTTTGTTGATGGTTTTGTACCCTATTCTAGTATGTAAATGATGGCTCTCATATCCCTATTTGATTGACTGTAGTAGTATTTGAACGAAAAATAATTGTCGGCGTTAAAGAAGCATGACATGTTTAAATCAACCCTTAGATTTTAAAGGGGCTTAAATAATTATGGTAAAGCTTGTCGCTTATGTCGAAGTTTGACTTAAGTATTGGTCTTTCGTTTAGATAGCGTGCCTATAGGGCTTTAATAAAATGGCGCTCGAATTCCCATTTGATTTAGTTCCATGTAATCTCTTATTTAAAAATATAAGTCATCCGTCAAGTTACTAATTTGAGATGTATTCTTATCCAATAAGTGTGGATGTGTATAGGTTCCTACAAAATAAATGTTTTACTTTACAGTAACTATGTGTACACTTGTGCGAATTTACTCCTGTTTGCTGCATCTTGTAACCAAAGTCCAAATGATTGGAATAATCTTTGTGTCTTGCTTTGTATCATTATGTACTGTTTGTTACCGAAGCTAGATTTTTATTTATGTGGGCTATTGGTTTGGAATCGACGATCCACTTATACAGTTAAACGGGATATACATGTTTGTTTCCCTTTATGCGTACTGTTAATTGAGCATGCACTAATCCTTATCTTTTGTTTATTTACATGGCACGCACCGGAGCAAAAATAAAGAGTCTCACGGCGAGACTCATCGCAAGCCATTTCAAATGGCAACCCGCACCTGCATCCATCGAGTTCCATCTTCAGCAACTCTTAGGAAAAACAAATAGGACAAGATGTCGTGGTCATCCGTCTCGACTCCTCTTACTCTCTAAAATTAATTGCCTAATTATGCCTTTATTTGTTTATTCGCAATTCTATTTATTTTGTAATAATAAGAGACATAGAACAATTATTGTCGAAATAAATAAATTGGGCGGGTAGTTTAAAATCGGCAAGGCACTTCTAATTATCTATTTTAGGTTTGTCACTTCATATCTAATTCTTTGCCTGAATTATTAAAATCGCATATCTAAAACTAACGCCTCACTTCTTTAATTGCGCAGATAAATCTATGGCCCATAAAGCACCTTTAGCATCTTAGCATTTCTAGCACCTTTTTAGCACCCTTCTAGCATTTAATAGTCTTTAGTATTTTAAGCACTTTTAAACATTTAGCATTTGCCTCTTTATTTATTTATAACACCTTTTATCCTTTTACACTTTAAGCACCTTTTAAACATCTTAACGTTTTAAGCATTTCATTAAGCAGGAGGAACTTTTATTTTGCATTTTTTAAATATAATAATCACCCTAGGTTTGGCAGGATAACCGCAAGTTAGCGGATCTTAGAGGGTGCCTAACCCCTTCCCTCTAGATTAATAAAGAACCCTTACCCAAAATCTCATTAAGTTTAGCAGACCATAAAAATGGAGTTAGTGTTGACTTTAACCTAGTTGACATTTAGGTGTCCTAATTCACCCAAACTAATTAGGTGGCGACTCCGCGAACCCTTAGCATTCTAGCAGCACTTTAGCATTTTTAGACCCTTTAGCATTTTTGCGCTTTTAGCCTCTTTTGCAATTTTAGTATCTTTTCAGCGTTTTTAAAACCTTTTAAGCATTTTTGAACATTATTAGCATTTTATTTTATTTTCTAACATTGCATTTTTAAGCAGGATTCGCTTTTTAGAAAATAAATGTCGCGGCCGAAAAAGGGCGCGACACCCTTACTCTTTCATGTCATGATAACGCCTTAGGCTTTCTAAAGTAGAAGACGTGCCATACCTTCCAGACGGAACTCCTAGTCTGGGCCACATGACGAACTCAATAGGTGAAGAACGTTTACAAGACTCTAGTAAACATGACCTCTATGTGGGGTGATAAATTCCTTTCATTCGCGACACACGCGATCAAGCTTAGAATTTGCCAAGTGTCTATCCAAATGACTTGATCACTTTATCTCATCTATATTAGTCGACAACTAGATCATACCCTAGATATGTCTCTTGCATTGGTCAATGACTTGGTCGACCTAATATCACTAAGAAGCTGAGTGTTCTCTCAAATATCTAATCGAGGAATGAATCATATTCTTGGCTCAACTACCACCTTAGTCTGTATCGTAATGTACCCAATTCAAGTCATGTCTTATCCTATAAGAAATTTAATCTTAGGACAGGATCAAAGTACATTACTCTACAAACCAGTTGCGTATTGACCTCAAGTCAAATGACATCTATCTTCCACATGCTGATAATACTCTAGACATGTATAACAAATAGTTTATCATCAGGATATGGCAATACCCTCTAAAAATATTCATGTGTCCATCACTAGCAACCATTACTAGTAGTAAGTGATACATACTACATTCTCTAAGAATGTGATGCATACTACATGTTGATTTATAATATATCATTGATATCTCATTCTCAATGATCATCAGTCGAGGCTTCTTTAAGAACTACTCTCTATCATTAATATCATATTCTATCAATGACAACGTAAGCTCAAGGGATGCACATTAATGAATGATATACATCTGTCCCTAAAATGATTGTCTCTGGAACATATATAATTTCAATCTCCCACTTGGCCTAGAGTCAATCTCCAACGTATCTAATGCTCATGTTTTCGAAATGACCATTATGCTTGACTAAGCTTAATGGTTTAGTAAATGAGTCTACTTGTACATGGTTTCTCATGATGGTTATTCGTGCAAGTGTTGTATTTCACATCACCGAGTCCCTCGCTTGGGGGGTCGGCCTTTGTTATATGTATACATGTGATATTGATTATATGTTATACTTCGAACGTGTTGATTGTGATGTTGGAATTCCACGGGCATGCTTCTGTAGGGTTGATTTTATATTATATCATGGACTGCCGACAGTGATGTTGTAATTCCACGGACATGATCCAGTGATGCTAGTTTCATATTATATCATGGACTGCTGACAGTGACGTTGGAATTCCACGGGTATATTCCAGTGATGCTGATTTGATAGTATACCACAGACACGCTGACAGTGATGTTGGAATTCCACGGGCATGCTTATGTGAGGTTGACATGCTGACAGTGATGTTGTAATTTCACGGGCACGCTTCCTTGATATTGGCTATATATTGTTCTATAGACACGCTGACAGTGATGTTGGAATTCCACGGGCATGCTTCTGTGAGGTTGACACGCCGACAGTGATGTTGGAATTCCACTGGCATGCTTCCTGGATACTTGTTATATATTATTCTTTGTACATGCCGACAGTGATGTTGGAATTCCACGGGCATGCTTCTCTGATGATGATTGTATATTATACTTATTATATGCTGACAGTGATGGTGTATTCCACGAGCATGCTTCTGTGATATTATATTATGAGGGCAGGTGTCCCTGATTTTGTCATGACTTTCATATTTTAAAGTAGTATAGTGGTACAGTGGTACAAGGTACAGTTGGCTCTTATTTTATATGACACGGTAGGATCTGGTATTTGATTTTCATACTTGCCCCTGTCATTCTTTTGTACAGATATGATTTGTTCACTGTACTTTATTTTCGTTCCATACTTAGTACATGTTGTACTGACCCCCTTCAGGGGGCTGCGTTCATGCCCGCATGTTTAGGTACTCAGTTGTGGATCCGCGAGCTTAGGATCCTTGTTCAACATTTTGGGATAGCTCCAATGTTCCGGAGCTTGTCATTATGGTTAGGTATATTCAGGGGTACGGCGGGGCCTTGTCCCGTCATAGTTACTGTCCAAAATCTTAGAGGTCTGTATTCATATGTAAATTTGGATAGCGCGAGTTATATTTACATTGTTGTACAGTTGTAGTCCCATTCGGGCGTTATATATTATGGCAGCCTTATCGGCTTTGCCTTTGTTTAAAGAAAAAATGAGTGTTATTTATCTTCCGCAGTTTACTTGTGTTGTATGAATAGAAGGGTGCCCAGGTAGGGCACCAGTCGCGGTCCCAGAGTTCGGGGCGTGACACACAGCTCCAGGAAGTTTGCTAGATGCATATGGGGATCTTCAGACGGTATCCCCAAACTGAACTGAGGATTGACAATACTTTGGGTTTTAAACAGTTATGAAGGAAAGAGGGCTTCCAATCTCCTCAACTATCCACTCTTTCACGTGTCAATGCAATGCTAATGATTCTTCTTCTTATTAAGATAGCAGGTTAACTAATCTGTCATTATATTTCGGTTAGAACATACAAGAGCTCAATTTTGTGCAGAAACCTTCTATATTTCTATGATAGATTTTACCACACATGATGATTAAGAACAATAACCTTAAATATTATACTAGTATCGGGGTACTTTTGTCCACGATTTTAACTTATGTCTAGACAATTTCAGCATATTCAAATCTCACCTTTCAGACTTTTGATTCGAAATCATATAAGTTGCTCGTGAAATCAAGGAAAAAAGCCTTCGCCTTCTTTTTTCAAAATGAAAAAGTAATCTCCGATTTGAGAAAGGGTATGGGGCACGAACGGTATAAAAAGAAGGCAGGCTTAGTTCGACGTGGAATGGTCAGTTAAATATCAAGCAATCATAACAATATTGAATAGATCTTAATATGTTGAAGAAGGAATCAGTAACTATGCATTAATTATATGAAAGAGTTACAAGAAGATTCGACGGAAAACCCTACTAAAGTAATTAGCTCCTAAACATTGTCATGTCAAGAACTAAATTACAATCCAACGTAAATTGAAATAAAATAATGGAAAGAAAATAACTTGAACAAGGAGATGTCTCTAATCTTGCTCTTGTCTCCTTCTTTGCCTCCACAAAGTATGATATATCATATGACAGGGTTTAGTGTATTTATATTTGAGAAAAACCTTGTTTCGGACCCTTTTACCCTTGTCAAATTCGGCTCAGAATCTGATTTTTACGCGTCGGCATCATGATCTTGATGCGAACCGCAGTGCTAATTCACTGAAAACTGCTCACCATGGAAATTTCGCGCCGGTCTTGCTGCGAGCATGCGGTGCTGTAGACCCAATTCGATTTACAGTGTAATTTTATCCGGATTTCGTATGATTTCTTCTATTCTTTCCGGGATTTTTTTGGTTTGATTTCTTGGTCCTTTTATTATGAAATTCCATCCTCAAAAGTAGTAGTCTCTCCTTTATGACCGTTGTGACTCAAAAGAAAGAAAAACAACCCTAACACTATGCTAAACTCAAAAGAAAAGAGTAAAATACTAATTAAAAAGGACTCAAAAGTGTATATAAAATACACTTAACAATCTTGCTCCACAATCTTCTCCAACAAACCTTATAGGCTGCCCATCTTTCTCTCAACCTCTACAACGATTCAATGAGGAAGATCATATACTATAAATAGAGAGGTTGCATCAGTGAATCAATATCCAGAAAAAGTTAGAAAACATATCAAAGAGAGCTCTCCGATATATCCATCAGAAAACTGGATCACAAGTGTTGTCTGAGCGTGTCGACAACATTTTGTCCAACATTATAGTTGCTGCCTAGATTCTAGATTTGTTCTTTATTGAAGCAATTATAATGAGATGTTATCTATGTCTATTTAAGTAGATTTTTCAGGCATAAGTCATTTGCGACTTCAACTTTGTAATTTTTTTGTATTATCTTGTAATATTGTAAAAGAAGGAATGTATTCAATTGTATATAAATATATACAATACTTTCGGTCACTGACCATCATAGATTATATTTTCAATATAATTTATGTAAATATTAAACATTTGTGTTCTTTATATTTTCGCTGCATTTACTCTTAAGTTTTTCTGTTTTATCAAAGTGTTGTCATTTGTGTCAGACGACATTATCGCTGACATTTGCAAACTATTTTAGCATTCGATTTTATTTTACTTTCAGTTTGTCTCTTACTATTGCATAGTTATCCGCGGTACCTAACAGTTAGTATGTAATTGTCTTGATTGTAATGAGCTTCCTTATGAATATGTTGCCAAGCTCTATCTTAGATAGCGCAATCTTTGTTATGAAAAAGCTGAGATAAAATGGTATGTTCTAAATTAATAATTATGGAGTTTCATGAGTACTAGTAAATGATATGCTCCCCTACTTTTTTTCTTCGATAGTATCTTTTACAAGATCCATCAAGGATAAATTATCTAATAACATAATTCTTTTTATAAATATGTAGCTTGCAAGTTGTATTGATAAGAAAAACATCTGTTGAATCAAGAGGATCCCAAAAGGCAGGTGAAAACGATTTTCTACTTTCTGCTCATGTGATGATATTTTTATGGCAATTGTTTATATTTTTTTTACTTAGCATAGTTACTTTCTCATGATAGTGTCTCACCTATTCTAGGGGTAGTCCCAAGTGTCTTTGGCATTTGCTTATATCTGGATTAAGATTTATATGTTTTAAAACTTGAACTAAAATTAGTCCGGCAGAAGGCATGATGTAATTGTGCGATATGTGGATATTTTTATGTTTCAATAACTTGCTCACCTTGCTAGATTGTATATGTGATCGGTGTATTTTATATACACTTTTTGAGTCATTTTTAATTAGTATTTTACTCATTTCATTTATGTTTAGTACAGTATTAGGGTCGTTTTCCTTTCTTTTGTGTCACAGCGGTCAAAAATGGAGAAATGACGAAAAGGAGATGAAATGAGCATAAAAGAGATGGAATTGCACACTAAAAGGGCCAAGAAATAAAGTCTAAGAAGTTCTGGAAATTAGAGAGGAGATCGAAGTCGGACGAAAAAGGCGGCGAAGCGGAATCGCGGAAAAAGCGTCACAGGCGCCGCGGCGCCAGGCAGCAGAGCATGCCTGTCCTAAGGAGTCTACAAGTCGTGTCTAGTAGTGTTTTGTTTATGGGTGTGTAGCGCGCCACACTTATAAATAGGAGGCTATTTGACATTTAGGGATGATTTTCATTCTTTCATCTCATAAATCGTGCAGTAGAGTTGAGTTATAAGTATTTCATTCATAATTCATCTCGCATTTACGATTCCAGTGATGTCTATAGCAAGAAAGGAATTCAATAGTGTGAGAGCGTTAAATACGGCCGTGAAAAAACGTTGTTGTATTCACTGGCTATGTAACGGAGATTAGATATGTCACCCCAACATTCGAGAACGGATATTTCTATGGGGAGAAAGATGTAACATCCCGTAATTTTGGGCGATAGTTTGAGCACCTAATCCTAGGCAAGTAGACCCGAACGTTGGGAAAATTTTGGTCATATTTACGTATGTTAATAAAGATATTAGTACAGAGGTTATGGACTAGTGACATATTACTAAATTATGACACTGAGGATATGAAGATTTTATAAGTTGTCATGGTTTAAATGAATTGGGATCAAGAATTAATTATGTGTGTGATTGATTAATTATGAGATTAATTAATTATTAATGGGGTTAACATTTAGTGGGGTATGTGGCATCTCTAAGTATGACTATTAAATGAACACATTGAGGTGGCCTCTTTAATTAGTGAGTAAGTGGAGTGAGACATGAAGTAACTACACGTGTAAGATAGAAAAAGTGTTATTAATGTCTAAAATTTCAATTGTTTCTTCGATCTCACAAATGAGATGAGAAGCTGCAATATGACAACTTCATTAGGCAGCAAGAAACGTGAACTTAAGCCTTAGCATTAACGTGGGTTCTATTGTTTTAGAATCAAAGTAGCTATTGAATAATTTGGGTCTTCCATCTATAGAGGACAAGCAGAGAAAGAATTTCAAGTGGAAGTTGAAGTCATTGGTCATGTCCGATCTAAGAATTTGGTTAGACTCCTTGGCTACTATATTGAAGGAACACACATCTTACTGGGTTATAAGTGTGTAAACAATAGGAATTTAGAGCAGTGGCTTGATAGAGCTATTTTGGGTGATTGAGAGTGATGTGCCTTGAGGATTGAATACAATGTATCAACGAGTAGATCAATGAAAGGTATGTTAAGGTAAATTATTTCTTTGTTTTGACATGTTCCATGTAACGAAACGTAACTGTGGTATTGCTCCATAATTTATTCTACTACTAAAAGTTAAGAATATTCATATTATTGATTTCTATGTTAAAAGCATGTCTAAATATATTCCTAAGTCCTTATTGAGGCACACATGAAAGATGTTTATATTCACAGTGTTATCCGAAGTTACAAGGATATTATGTCACTCATGATATTTTATTGTCATTCATGCATTTTTATTTGCATTGCATTCATATATTACTATGGACCACTTGTGATATGCACACTACTATATGGTAAATATTATATATATATATATATATATATATATATATAGAGAGAGAGAGAGAGAGAGAGAGAGAGAGAGAGGGGATGGGAAAAAGAGGGAAAGGCGTTATATACGTACAACACCTGCAGCCGGTACATGCTATCACAAAAGAGCCCTAAGAGGCCAATATTAAAGCCTGTGTGGCTAGCACGTGTCATTGTGTGTCTCATATGATATAACTGGATGTTTGTGTGGCGATATAGGTAGGTTTGCTGTGTGGACATTAGTATACCGCATTTGCATCATGCATACATTCATTAACTTGATTAGCTGGGATATGATAATGATGAAGCCTGTGTGGCTTAATAAAAAGGAAGATGAATGTGTGGCCAACATTATATCGCATTTGCATTGCATAACATGTAGGCATATGTATTAGGGTCTCAGAGGTATTTACTGTTGGTTGACTGTTTCTGTTTCAGTTATTGTTATATCTCTGTTATGCTATTATTTATGTCTGACATACTCAGTACATCAGTCGTACTGACATCCCTTTTGTTGAGGGACGTTGCGTTTCATGTCGCAAGTTCACATAGACAGGACGACGATCCACGTTAGTAGGTTGCTGACTCAGTGGATTTTGGAGCACTCTCCTTGTTTCGGAGTGTCGGTCTAATTTTGGTACAATACATTTTTGCATATAGATATGGGCACGGTGGGGTCCTGTCCTGACTTTTTGATGTTCTTTTCTTTAGAGGCTTGTAGATGATGTCATGTGGGTGTAGTAGACTAGTATGGCCTTGTCGGCTATGGGTACGTATATATATAAGTTGGTTTTTTCTGGATAAAGATTTCACATAGTTTTCTTTCGGCTTAGTCCGTAATTAATTATGATAAGATGTTAAATGTATTAATGGCAGTACTCGGCAGGTGGGATTCGGGTGCTCATCGCGACCCTCCGATTTGGATCGTGATAATATCGTCTTCTCAAGCATGATATTAAACGGTTTAAACACATACTGGGCGCCGCCTATCCAAACAATTATTTGTGAATGTTATTCTAGTTATTTAAATGGCAAATATATTGAAATTTAGCACATAAACATTATATTCATTAAATAATATATTGTATGATAATAATTGTGGGTTAAACATTCTGAACTCTGGAAAAAAAAATTGTTTTCTGGATAGGTGGCGCTGCGGCGCCAATTATTAGGGTCGCGACGCTGGTGAGGCAGAAACCTTTCGGTTTCTACATAGCATTAGCATCGCGGCGCTCCACCATGGAGTTGTGGAGCTGGTAAGGTAGAAGCCTTTCGGCTTCTGTAATGCATTAGGGATATGGCACCTACTGTACAGTAAGTCCAGAATTTTAAAAATGAAAGCTTTTAATCACGGATCTCAGACAGGAACCGCGGTTCCTGCCTGTCACCATGACAGGCGTCGCGGCGCCGTCTTGAAACCCTAGCAGGCGTCACGGTGCCCTACCAGAGGGTCGCGGTGTCGACATCCTGACATAACGTATCTGTGTTGATTTTCTAAAAATCGTCCAAACCCTAAATCCAATTTAGGGATCAGATCACACATCCTTTATCATCACCCACTATTATCAATAACGCACATATCGACCATTATCTATTTATACCCGTTCTTCATCATGCACCATGTTCGCAATGAACCGGTTATCTGCACTTTGGCTTAGTTCGAGTTAGAATGAAATGACTTTCTCGATTTAGAATAGTTGATAGTTTAGGGTGACATCAAAAGGTTAACTGTTCAGTCAAGATATGTAGGATTTCAAGAAGCCTTGTTTTAATTCATTTTGAAAATCAATTTTATGTTTAATCCATATTATTAAATTATTTAATTGTTATATAACATTGAACCAGTCTGGGTTCTGATACCACTGTAGGATTTTGTTGGGTTCAAAACATATAAATAAGGCACAACGAAAGTTTAAAATTTATTTACTTCCACCAACAAATTCCTTCTGCTTTGGTTATATGACAATCAAAACCTGTAAAGTAAAACTTAAACAAGAATACTTATAGGTTATACAATCTGGAATCTTTACTAAAGGCAAATACGTGATTGTTCCCTTTGATTTCAAGCACCTTGCTATAGTGTATTCCTCTGTCAAAAAAGCCAGAAAATATTGGCAGAGATTTAAGAAAAACTTTTTTATTCTAAACTCTAAGTCTAGAATTGTTTAAAATCATTAGTCCAATATCAATGAGGTTAGTGATGTATATATAGTTAATTTTAGTTCAAAACCGGATTAGGGTTGGGCTCTAAGCCTAGCCCAAAAACTGAGGTTCAGTGGGTCAGTCTGACTGGGCTCACTGCCGGGTCTGCGCCTTACATCTCGGTAATGTTCTTCGTTTCGATATATATTCAGCACATTTAATTAAATCCAAAATTCAGTTTTGACTTAATTAAATAATTCCATCAAATAGAAATTATCACATAGTTATTATCAATTTAAATATCTCAATCCAAATCGAATATTTAATACTTTCTCAATACACCCTTAGATCGAAGAGACAAACGACATAGTGTGACCTTATTGGCCTTCATATATTAACGCTAATCCAATTGAGGTCCATACCTAACTCCTAGACTGCGTCTTGCGACGAATTCAATATGTGAAGTACGTTTAAATGAATCTAACAAACATAACCTTTATATGAGATGATAAATTACTTTCATTCGCGATACACTCAATCAAGCTTAGGGTTTGTCATGTGTCTATCCAAATGGCTTGATCACTTTATCTCATCTATATTAGTTGAAAACTAGACCATATTCTAAATATGTCTCTTGCATTTTCCAATGATTTGGTCGACCTAATATCACTGAGAAGCTGAGTGCTCTCTCGAATATCCAATCGAGGAATGAATCATATTATTGGCTCAACTACCACCTTAGTTTACATCATAATGCACCCGACACAATCCGTATCTTATCATATAAAGAGTTTAAGCTTAGAACAAGGTCAACGTATATTACTCTGTAAACACGGTGTGTATTGACCTCAAGTCAAAAGACATTTATCTCTCACACGCTGATAACACTCTAGACATGTTTAACAAATAGTTTATCAGCAGGGTGTACCAATACTTTCCAAAAATATTCATGTGTCAATCACTAGTAACCATTACTTGTAGCAGGTGAGACATACTACATTCTCTAAGAATGTGATGTAGACCACAACATCGATATTTCATTCTCGATGATCATTAGTCGAGACTATTTTGAGAGTTACGCTCTATCATCAATATCTCACTCTATTAATGACAATGTATGCTCAAGGGATGCACATTAATAAATAATTACAAACAATAAAATAATAATTCAATAATTGCAAATGCCATAAATATATTAATCTTATTAATAATACGAATGTGTTCAAGTACATTTGTCCCAAATAATGATTGTCTCTATGATATACATACTTTCAGTTTAAAGATATCCCCATTTGTACATGTCACATTTCTATTTCTAGTGTAATAGTTGACAATAATATTATACGAGTTGGATTGGTATATTTTTGGTGTAATGATGCTTTAGTTCATCACTTCACTGTAATCAACTATAAAACTTTATAGGAATATTGATTATTTTGTACACTTCCAGAGATCTTTTTATATATTGTGTGCTTGCATATTCATATGAAACACTTCTAATGACCGGGTTTGTTATCGTAGATAAAGGTTTTTAGTGACTAGAATTACAATTAACGAAGGAAAAATCGGTCGCTAAACATCAATTATAATGATCAGAACTTTTGTTGTCGCTAAAAGAACTTTTCATTATTTTTTACCGACGGGGCATTTAGCGATCGGTGACGACCGGATTGTCTTCGATCGTTATTGACTATTAGCGACTGGATTTAGACCCTTAGCGACTGGATTTAGACCCTTAGAAACTGGATTTTACCTAGCTAAAAGCCATGTTTCTTATAGTCGATCTGACTTGCTTTCATTTAATGCATGCATCACACACCTTGTGAGCTTTGTGCAGTCCATGGACTAGGTCCATAGCAACAAGTTTGTTCTGTAGGGAGAAACTTGCATATCCCAGTCTCTTGTGCCACAGCTCAACATTATTATCCACAACACTAAGACACGTCAAATCACCACCATTCAAAGAATCAAAATCTGCAATATAGATATTCTTGAATCTTTTCGCAATCAACATAACTTTACCGGTTTTGAGATTGGTGACAGTGCACGAACAAGAGAAAAACTTCACTTTATAGCCCTTATCACAGATTTGGGACACACTTAACATACATAATAAATACTTTTAATTACATGAGAGAGTGTCTTGCCAATTTTGGCAATACCAAAAATATATCCTTTCTTGTCATTCCCAAAAGACACGCTCCCACCTTGGAAGGTCTTGAGTGAGAGAAAATTATTCATTCTTTCAGTCATATGCTTTGAGCAGCCACTATTCATGCACCATTTTGAATGTTTCCTCTCACTGCAGCCTGCAAACAAAGTCACTTGTTAGACTTAGGAAACCAAGCCAGCTTGGCTCCCTTATAATGATAGAACGGGTAAATTAGACTTCTATTTACACATGCAGGCAACACATTCTTCTTCTTTTGGGGACCAATTTTAGACTTCATTTCAACAAAAAAAATTGTTTTTATGCACAGACTGAAATTTGGCTTTACATATATCCTTGTAATGGTCAGTCTAACCATAATGAGTGCACAATCAATTATCAGTCACAGAGACATACTTGCTATAGGGATTGTAGAGGGCTTTGGCCTTTTGAAAACCAATGCCTTGCCTTCCTCCATTACTCTGGTACATAGCAGCAATTACATCAGATGATCAGGTCCAATGAAGTGACTTATCAAGATCAATTTTAACCCATTTTAAATCCTCTTGGAGTTGCCTATTATTTTCTAGCTAAGCAATGAAATTCATTTTGGTTTTCTTGAGTTTATTTTCAAGGTCAGGGTGAATCTCGGTAGCCACTTATTTTTCTATTGATAGAGTATTCATCCATTTTTCATTTGGCTATGTAACAGAGCATTATCTCTAGTTACTTCCTCAACTTGTTCCTTCAGATCTACAATGGTGACTATCATATCATCCCTTTCTTATTCTAAATGTCAATTTATTCATTTAGAGCATTGTTTATCATTAATAAGACTATGATAGACATCAATTAACACATTTGCTAAGGATATCAATTTTTTCTGAGAGTAATTTTTCAGATTTTTCTGAACATCAAAAAAATTTATCTTATATTTCTCATTGTTCATCATCAGCTTCAGATTTGGTCAAGAGTGTAAAGATTGACTCATATTCTGAAGACTCATTGTCAATAGTCATCATAGATGTATCGCCTTGATCTTCTCCATCTTCAGATTCGCTGGATGGATCTCCCCAAGCAGCCAGAGTCTGCTTCATCAAGTTGTCAGTAACATCTTTTCTATTAAACTTCTTGTCAGAGACATGGTTCCTCTTAGCCATTTTTTCACTATTTTATAACAATCCTGTTTGTGAAGAGGACGGTATTTAATGAAATGTCCAGGTTTTCCACATTTGTGACAATAGTCATTTCCTTTGAAGTACCTATTGGAGCTTCGTATCTTTGGGATCCCACCATTTTTTAAATCATCTTATGAAATCTTCGTGTGAGATATGTCATATCGGATTCATTACAGCTTGAGTCACTTTTAGCATCTTTGAGAACCAGTTATTCTCCTTCCTTGACTCTCTTCTTTTAAGATCCTTCTTTCTCTTCATCTCATAAGTCTTAAGGTCTCCAATAAGCTCATCAATAGTCAGTGTCTGCAGGTCCTTGACTTCAGTAATAACATTGACTTTGTTTCCAAGAACATTGTAGGACACAGAGTAGTTTCTGAACAAGCTTGTTAGTTGCAATTATCTCTCCAATAGAGTGGAGCTCGTTAATTATGGAGGTGAAATGGGTGTGCATATCATGAATGGACTCATCTTAATTATCTTAAATAACTCATACTCAGTGGTAAGCATATCTACTTTGGACTACTTTACATGAGTAGTTCCTTCATGGGCTGTTAAAAGAGCTTCTCATATCTCCTTAGTAGTTCCACAAGACCCAATACCACAAATCAAGATCTTATTTGCCTTGTAGTTCTTTCAACAACTTTTCTGTCAGTTTCAGAGTATTCTTTTCTCATTTTGGTACTGATTTTGGGCTCTCCGGTTCGGTCTTCATTGGGACAAAAAGACCATCACAAATGATGTCCCAAAGCTCCGAGTCCCCAGCCATTATATAATCATGCATCCTTGTCTTTCACCACCCATAGTACTTTCCATTAAACCTTGGGGTATTGTAGTTGACTGTCCTTCCTTAAAGTTTGGTGGAGCATCCATGATGAGAGATCTTTTCTAGATGTTAACCTTTTAAAAAACAACCACTCTGATATCAATTGATAGATCTATGAGTCTATCAAATAGTATAGAGAAGCATATTCTCTATTTGTTCCTTTAAGTAAAACATAAAGTAAATAAGACAAGATATTTATATGGAAAACTCCTTTCAAGGGATTAAAAATCAAGACTTACCGTAGTAGAATTTCAACTTCACTAACTGGACAATTTTCAAATTACAAGTTTTTGCAACCTAAGAATTAAACGCTTAATCTCTCACCCTCACAATAACTCTATTGTAAGGTAAAACTCTTAGATTAACTCTAGTCAAGCACTCAAACTAAATTTGACTAACTCTAGCCAAACACACCTTGACTAACTCGAGCCAAGTGTACAACTCAAAAGCTTGAGAAAATAAACTACCTACAAACAACATTTTTAGAAGAGTAGGTTTATAAGTTAAAGAGCAAATGACAGAGACTTAACAAACCCATGACTTAAGACATATTTAGTTGTTGGGATGGTCCTTGGATCTGTTGAAGCTTTGTTCTTGAGAGCATCTAGAGAACAGTGGCGGCTACACTTGGAAGATTGTGATTTTTCAGATTTGAAGTGTTAGGTTAAAACCTTGTAACATGTTGAATATATATATATATATGGAGCATATGAGAAGCATGTGACCATGGATAGGGATATTTTATCTTTTGGTTTGACCTCTAGCAAACTGCAGCTGTGTTGTTGCGGTTCTGCCAGTCGGAACAATCCCGCAGCATTACAGCTTGACTGTACGACGTACAGAAGACCTGATAGAGGACCTGATCCCTATCTGGTTCTTCGAATGTTTGTCAAATCATCAAAATACGAAATATCATAACTTATCAAGAGAAGAAGAATGTGAGATTGACATGCACCAAACACACAATATATAGACACACACATTTGTTCTAAAGGTGAATTATGAGAAGAAAAAGGAGAGTTTATCTTGGTGATGGGGGAAATAACAACTTGGGGAAGAGAGAAAGAACAAAGGAAGGAATGAGAAATATTGTCAAAGATTTTTTTTCTTTTTCCATTTTTAAAATTTCCTCTTTTTCCTTATTCTTTCTTTTGGCTTTAATTTTCATTTCTCTTTTTATCTTTTCTATATAGAAATACAAGAAAATATTGGTGTAGCATATTTTTATGATCACGAAACACATTTTTATTTTTTTTCTCACATTTTGCTTAAAGATAATTAACTATATTCTGTTTAACTCCACCGACACCCACCCACGCTCCACCCTCCTTATTTCAAGACCCTTATTTAAGATCTTTAATATTGACGATTAAGGATCACACCAGATGTGTTTGAAGACTTATTATTGTGATATAATGAAGTGGAAAGAAAATAAAGAAATAGCAAATTATTCGATAAATGAAAATTTGTGGCCGAAATTGGTTCATACTTTCCTTCTTTGTGTTATTCTAAAATTTGTAACATTTAACTACCAAATGGAGTTAATACCAACTTTAAGCAAAAAAACAAGTCTAGGTAAGCCACCTATTCAGCAATGTTTTGGCATGTGCCAGATGCAGTCTTTGATAGGGTTGTGAGTGAGTCAAACTATTCGATTCGATTCGCAAAATTCGGCTCGAAAAAGATCGATTTGAGTTCGATTCATTGCATCAAATATAGGGCCGAATCTTAGATTTTGATTCGGCCCAAATCGAGCCGAATATTCGGTCCGATCCGCCACAGGCCCAGTCTACCCCAGTCCATATATATATATATATAAAACTCTAAAATTTTATTTGTTGCGGGTCTTGCCCTCTTCAGCTTTTCTCCCTCATTTGCTGCGATTTTGCCCTCTTTCAGCTCTACCTCTTGTTGCGGTCTTGCCCTCTTCTTACTCATTTGTTCTGACCTCTCTCTAACCTTGGCAGCTAAGATTAATCCACCAGTTGAAACCTCATGATACAAACCCCCCAACGTCACCGATTTTTCCTTCATCATCAAAGTCTATGTCATATTCAGATCTTCTCATCCCCCCAAGTCCAACATCATCGATTCCGAATTCTTCAGACTTACAAGGTATAATTTTGTTTTAAACTTTTAGGGTTTTCGATATTGATACTAATTGTTGTATTTTCAATTTTGAAAGTCGATTATTACATTATGAGTTTGAATTAGGGTTTTGTATTTGAACTTTTAGGGTTTTCAATTTTTATGATTCTGATGTTCAATTGTTGATGTATGTAACTGTAACTAGGATAATTAATGTTTGATATTGATTTTGGATTTTAATTTCACTTTTGTTTTCGGTCAAAATGAGCTCATCTCTCATTTGGAAACTTCAAAAAGGTTAAAATTACTTTTTAAAAAGATCTGATTCAGATTTTACCCTTTTTTGACTTTGTTTTTTGTCATTTGGATGTACTAAAAATGGTACAAGTTATAAAGTTATGAATTCATAATTAGGGTTTTTTGTAAATTGTAATTTGTTTTGTTTTAATTCAATTTTCTTTTAATTAAATAATTACATTTTCACTTTCAAAAATCTAATAAATGACTTTCTCTTTTGTTGATTCATCAGATACTCTCCAGTTTGATTCTGATGATGATTTGGGGATTGAGAACCTAGAGTCTGACAATGATGAAGATGAACAGGGCAAGGGTACAGGAGGCTTGGGTATGCTTGCTTTGTTAAAGTTAGTTGAGGATAGCCAAGGGGTATAACAACAACAGTCTCAATCTGTTGAAGGTGGTGCTGAAGATTGTTTAGCTACTCCTGAACCATCAAACAGATCAGATGTCTGGAATCACATGGATCCAATTACACTGCCTTCTGGTGAAAAGAAGAACAAATGCAGACATTGCAGTAAACTAATATCAGTACAAGCCAAATGCACTACTTCTCACTTATTGAGGCATTTGAATGAAGCATGTCCTTTCAGGCACAAGTATTTCCCAAAACCAATCCATGGAGATAAGTCTAAACAAACTCAGCTTTCTAGTGTTGTTATTTCTAGGGGGAAAGTTCTATTCAAACTTTTGTGTTTAGATTTGATAAAGTCAAAACACTAGCTGCTCATATGATTTTGGCTCATGAGTACCCCTTTAGTATTGTTGAACATAGAGTCTTTAATGAATTCTTGAAGGCTTATACTCCTTACTACAAAAAGCTTAGTAGATGGATGGTTAGAAAAGAATGTTTTACTGTGTTTGAGAAAGAAAGAGAGAGATTAAAAGGGTTTTTAGCCAAAGTAGTAGAGTTAGTTTGACAACTGATTGTTGGTGGTCAGGTGTTCAAATAATAGGTTACAGAAGAGAGTACTCTCTTTTGTAAATGTCCCTCCACCACACAATGGTCCTGCTTTGGTCAAAGAAGTTCATAGGTTGTGTAATGTTTATGGGATTAGTGATAAAATACACTCTGTTACTGTTGACAATGCCTCTGTCAATGATGTTTGTATTTCAATTCTAAAAAAAATCACAATAAACACTCAAATCTTGTTTTGGATGGAAAATTGTTCCATGTTAGATGTTGTGCCCGTATTATAAATCTGTTAGTGAGGGATAGGTTGAAAGAGATAGAGTCCATTGTTGAGGTTGTTAGGGAATGAGTGAAATATCTATTTGGATCAGAGAACAGACTTGGTTCTTTCAATGAACATAGATTGAATCTGAAATTGCCCCCAAATAAATTAGTATTAGATAATAACACTAGATAAAATTTCACTTATGTTATTTTATCTACTGCTTACAATTACAAAGAGTGTTCTACTAAAATGGGGAGGATGATGAAACTTTTGAGAAATATGTGTCAAGTGATGCAGAATGGGCACAAGTTCATGAAGTTTGTGAATTTCTTGAGGTTTTTCTTGATGTTACAAATTTGATAAGTAGAAGTAATTATCCAACAGTTAACTTATTTCTGTTGGAGTTAAGTAGAATCAAATAATTGATCAATGCTCAGTTGGATGTTAAAGTAAAAAGCATATGAAAAATATGGCTAGGAGAATGGCCCTTAAGTTTGATAAATATTGTGAAGACTGTGATATCTTGTTATCCTTTGGCTCAATGTTAGATCCTAGGTATAAGAAGGGAATGATCACATATGCCTATACATCCATGTATCCTGATGATTACCAAAAAAGAATTGAAATGGTTGAGAAACAGTTTACTAATATGTATGAACAATATGTTCGAATATATGGTGATCCTAGAGGAAAGGGCAAGAATCATATAGTTCCTATATGAAATAACCTCTCTCCTCAACTGTTGGAAAAAGAAAATTTGATGATTTCATGATGAAGATGCAATCTAAATGGAAGGAAAAAATGATTTGAAAATATATTTTGATGAAATCTGTTTTCCAAATGTTGGAAATTTTGATGACTTGGCTTGGTGGAAAGGAAATAAAGGAAGTATAGTGTTCTTTCTAAGATGGTTATGGACATCTTATCAATCCCTATCACTACAGTAGCTTATGAGTCTACTTTTAGTGCTGGAGGGAGAGTTATTGATAAGAAGAGAGTCTCAATGAGAAGAGACACTATTGAAGTGTTACTTTGTGGTGGTGACTGGATCAAAGAGGCTTATGGAATCAGGAGTGTTAATGAGGTAAAATCTCTAATTCTCTATGTTTTAATTTCTTATTTAATCTTGTAACTGTTTAATGTTTATTAACTATGTTTTCTGATATAGGGTAATGATGATCCAATGGAGTTGGAATATGAATATGAAATGAAAGACCCTAATACAGTTCCTGGTAATTCAGTTATGTTGTTCTGGTTTAAATGTTGTCTATGTTGCCTGTTATTCTGGTTTAAATGTTGTCTATTCAGTTCTGGTTTGAATATGAAATGAAAGACCCTAATGTGTTGATTGTTGCCTGTTGGAAAAAATTATAATGCATTTCTAATAGTGATATAAGTTTGTGAGATATGACATGTGTTGACTGCAGTTTATATGTTGAGTGAAAGATGATGAATTCATGTTGTATTTCTGATTTCCTTCTCACTTATAATTCTGTTGAGTAACCTTGTTGCCTTACATACTTGGTTACTATACAATGCTATGGAAAAATGATGAAACAATTCTGATTTTCACATCCTGTTGTCTGTTGCCTTTGGGAAAAATTGAAATGATTTACTATGATGCCTATGGGCTATGAATCTATGAATTATGATGTTCTGAATTCACTTTCATTAATGATGTGTTGTTGCCTGTTGCCTTTGATGCATGTTCTGAAAAATGAAAATAAAGATGGAACCTCACTTGGCCAAGAACAAAGTAGTCAAACTATATATCCTTCACAGCCTAAGGTTGCCCAATCCTCAAAGGGAACTACAAGCCACCAAGCAATTTGAAGAAGAAGCAAAACCAAACCAAGAAGCAGAGAATAACTTGAGTGTTTTGAATTGTTGTTTTTTGGAGAACATTATGTATTTTTGAATTGTTGTTTTTGGGAGAATATTGTAATAACTAATAAGTAGACAAGTCACACTATTACTTATTTTGCAAACTATTTTTGGGTTGTGAATATGTGCACTAAGTAGACAGTGCACTAAGTATTCGCTATTAATACAGTTTTGGGCTGTGAATATGAAAAAAAATCACTTATTTTGAAAACTGTTTTTTTCATCTTTCGGATCGAACTATTTTTGAATATTCGATCCGATTTGCCGAATCGGATAGAACCTTAACTGCTCAAAAATACTGTCGAACCCGAATCGAGCTTTAATTTTTAATATTTGCTGAGTTCGGATCGAATCCAACCTAAGGTTCGAAAATTTTCGAATCAAACCAAATATATGTATTATTCGGTAGGGTTCGGCTCGGTAACAGCCCTAGCCTTTGAGTTTATGTTGATTCTTTTAGGCATTATTTATTTGTATTTAAAGAAGAAAAAAAATTTAATTTATTTAGATATTGGTTATTAAATATGTTTGTTTTTAAAATTTAAATTTAATTATTCAAATTTCAATCATTAAGTATTTTCCGTACAATCACTAAATGAATGTGACAAATCTAAATGATTAAGAATTAAGATCTATAACAAAGTCTTAATATTTTTAAGATGATATCAATTAAAGAATATTTATAAAGATAATATTTCACCACTACTATGTCCACTTTTACTGCTAACCATTTGATCACCCACCATTATCAGCTACTATCACATATCGCCCACAACCACCATCTTTAACCACATCAACAATCATCACCCCCTCCAATCACCAGAATCAGTCTTCGCCGTTATTAGCCGTCATTTACAATCATCACCACTGTTTATCATTATCACAACAAACAACAATCACTATTGTCAATCACCGTCATTAACCATTACTATATATAGACAACATCAGGTATCAATCATTAACACTACCATTAACTATATATCCACTATTACCCACAACAATTATCTACCACCACCATCAACTTGCCACTATTAATCACTACTATCAACCACCATCATCTCTAACTATGTACTCTCAATCACCGCCATCAACCGGTAGACCAACCACATCAGTGATAGTCATCACAATCACCATATAATGTTTTAAAATATTTGTTGAAAAGTGTAATATTAGTTAGTATTTTATATGAGTTTTATATTTATTACTCCCTCAATATTATTGTTATGTTTCACTTTTACGTGAGGCATAAAAAGCTACTATATAGTTGTGAACTCTTTTGAATTTTTATTTTTAGAGTCGCCACCTAATTTATAAGAGAAATTAAGAAAACTAAGTTAAAGGGTTTATTTAAACAAAATAAAATTTCTTTTAAAATCATAGTTCGAGGTAAGAGTTCTTATGATTCCTCGAGGAAGACGTAAGACACCCCGATATTAATAATTCGTAGAATACGGTTGACGTTCAGATTTCATAGTATGATTATTATGTTTCTTTGCTTAGTAAAAGTGTTTAAATTATTGTATATAAAAGTCATGGCGTATCATTTGAAATCTTTGGCAAAATCTTTTTATTTTGAAACAAGTGTGTTGAGTTTTGCTTGAAAAGTTCATATGGGTCAAAATAGTCATTTCATTTTTCGAACCAAGACACACTCAAGGTTTCCCTTTGAGTGGAGTCCATGCCATTTTGGTCCAAATATTATGTCCTATTTAATCCATCCTTATAATGAAATATTTTTCAACATATATCCTTTGTAAAAATATGCCACAAGATATATACAAGTGTTGTTTTGCAATTATTTAGTTTTTATATTTTTTTAGATGGTCAATCCTATCATTTTATAACTCTTTTCTCAAACTTGGGCTTAAGTAGAATATCTCTTATTTAAAGTAAATTTGGGTGGGCTTAGTCCAAAAAAAAATTGGAAGTTGTTTTAAATTCTAAGACTTGTCCACAATTTCTCTTTCAAAATCAGTTTTATCTAATTTCAAATTGAGAGAAGTTCTTATTTTCCCTAATAAGAAAGGTAGATAGCACTAATATTATCACAATACACCAAAGTAGCTTTCTGAATAGGACAATGGAGCTCTAAAAGAATATTATGTAACAAACATGACTCAAGTACCACATTGGCTACCCCTTGATACTCGGCCTCTGCACTTGAACGTGAAAGCGTGGATTGACGCTTGGCAGACCATGAGACCAAGTTATTACCAAGAAACATACAATAGCCAGACATAGAACGCCTGGTATCCGGACAACCACCACATTCAGCATCTATATATGAGACAAGTGTAGACGTCGACGAAGGATGCAAATGCAAGTCATAATCAAGTGTTCCCTGAACGTACCTAAGAATGCGTTTGAGAGCATTCATATGTTCAATCTTGGGGTCATGCATAAACAAACACACATGTTGTACGACATATGTAATATCAGGTTACGTGAACGTAAGATACTGAAGGGCCCCTGCAAGACTACGATAGCGAGTCGTCATAGGGGGAGCCAGCTGCAGCACCCAACTTGGGTTTAGTATCAATTGGAGTGGAAGTGGACTTACAAGATGACATCCCAACCCTCTCAATGATCTCAGCTGCATACTTCCTGTGTGATAAAAACAGTTCACCTGCATGACGCATGACAACAATCCCCAAATATTAGGCCCTAAGTCTTTCATGGCAAACTCAGAACTGAGCATTGTCATAATAGACTGACGTAATGCATCAGAAGAGGAAGTCAAGATAAAAACATCCACATATAATAGTATATAAGTCATCGAAGAACCCCGACGATATATGAATAATGGATTATCAGACCTGCTGTGAGAGAACCCAATAGTCGAAACATAGTCAGCAAACCTCTTATACCAAACATGTGGAGACTGCTTAAGCTCATACAAGGACTTCTTCAACAGACAGACATGATGAGGATGTTTGGGATCCCTAAACCCCAAGGGTTGATGCATGTAAATTGTCTCCTTGAGATCTACATATAAGAAAGCATTTTTCACATCCCACTGATGAATGGGCCATGCTTTCGATAGAGTCAAGCTGAGCACTGTGCGGATGGTAGTCGACTTTACCATCGGATTAAACGTCTCACCATAATCCACACCAACCTGTTGAGTCTTACCATCACCTACAAGTCGAGCCTTATGTCTTGCAAATGAACCGTTAGAATTGTCCTTATGAGCAAAAATCCACAAAGACCGAATAATATTAACACCAGATGGACGGAGAACCAACTCTCACGTATTATTATTATCAATAAGAGCATTATATTCATCAGTCATACTAATTTTCCAATTCGGGTCATTTAAGGCAGATATAGGATTATGGGGTAAGGGTGATTTAAGAACATTAGAATTTAAATTAAAATATTTTTTTGGTTTAAAAATATCTCGTTGGGCTCGGGTGACTGGTCCATGACTCTGGGCTGAATTTGGTGAATTTTGGGAAGGACGGGACACATGATGGACTGGCCAGCTGCCAGTGGGTCTGCTGGCCCAATACGGACAACATTGGGAGACGCTGGAACAGGACCAGTCTCGGTACTGGGTTGGGCAACTAGCCCAGTTGTCGATACTGGACCATTACATTTCTGGGAGCAAGCATTAAATGTTGTATCGATGCAGTGGGGCCAGCGGGCAGTGGGCCCGCTGGTGGATTCGGGTTCGGGGCATATCCAAAAAAAGGTGAATAATATATGGGGATATATCATCATCCAAAAAATTATACGAACTAGGCACGGGACTATCTACCTTAGCAAACGGAAATTGGAACTCACCAAATATCACATAACGACTAAAAATGATTCGATTAGAAGATAAATCAAAACATTTATAACCACTGTGATTTTACGGATAACCAAAAAATACACAAGGGGTAGAACCGGCCTGAAGTTTGTTAATTGTGGTGGACGAAAAAAGTGGATAATACAAGCACCCAAAGACCCTAATATGTGAATACGAATGAGTCTTATTATATAAAATTTGAAGAGAGGACGAATATGTCAAACTTTTGGAAGGAAGAATGTTAAGAATATATGTAGTCATTTGTAGAGCATGATGCCAAAACGACGGGGTACGGAAGCATGAATTAATAATGTTCGGATAATATTATTAATGGTACTAATTTTGCGTTCGGCTTTTTCATTTTGTGAGGACGTATGAGGACAAGAAAAACAAAAACTGATTCAATTATTAGCACAAAATTCCCGAAACACCCCATTATCATATTCTTTATCATTATCATATTGAATATTTTTTATTTTCCATTCGAATTGAGTTCTAATGAATGCTCTAAATTTTAAGAAGATGGAAAAAACTTGAGATTTTTTCACTATTGGAAATGTCCATAAAAATTTAGAATAATCATAAAAAATAGAGCATAATACCGATGACCCATAGAACTCAGAACATATCTCCATAAATCACTGTGAATAATATCAAATGACATTAAAGTACGAGAAGTAGAGTCTAGAAATGACAACTTAACAATTTTTCCTAAGGAACAAGATTGACAATTCGGAGTACTATGTGTACCCTTATAAGAAATAAGTTTATTTTTATCTTAAGACAGACAAAATAGACGTCCCCGGATGACCTAGACGAGCATGCCATAAGGAAGGAGCAAGAGCTGCAAAAGTGGAAGGCATGGCTTGACGCGAGAAACCGAGACTTGGTGTGATTGGATAAAAATCCTCCCAACTATCACACCTCATTATAGGGTTCTCCATCTTGAAATCCTTCACAGCAAACCCAAAAGGATCAAAATTAACAGACACTCAATTATCAGTTGTAAATTTACTGACATACACCAAATTTTTAATCAATTTTTGGGCATGAATTGTATTTTTCAAGACAAGTGGTGGATAGGGAGGAGACAAAGTGTTATGACTATAACCACGAATTGGAATTGAATTATCATTATCAACAATTATACCACGATTACTGCTCAAATTAGAATAAGACGAGAGAGTATCTTGATCGGATGTCATGTGGGTAGTGGTGCATGTGTCCATGCATCAATTTGGGTCCGGTTGTGTCAAACCAAGTGTGTGCATGACAGCCTCAATGTCGGTTGAAGTGGGGCCCACTATGTAATGGGCCTGAGGAGGCCGGGGACCAAACACACAGGCCTGCAACCATCTGTAAAATGAGAGGACCATTACTAACAGGAGCCCCCACGTTGCGAAGTTGAACCGCCAAGTTCTTGAGTCGTTTGCAATAATATGAAGAGTTCGGAAAATTCTCCATAGCGACTTGAGAAAATTCATGTCCAAGGGTGACAATGCGAGAAATGATTGTTATCTTGGAGTATATCACGCAAGCGATTCCAAGCAGCCATAGCTGAGGAGTTAGGTTCTATAATCGTCTGCAAGAGGTCAAGGGAGATAGTGGCATAAATTCACTGGAGAACTTTTGCGTCAAGAGTGACCCATAATTTTGGATCGTCTACTTTGGTGGGCACAGCCTCTGTAGTAGCCTCCATATTACCCTCCGTGTTAGTAGCTGAAGGGATAATGTAGTGGAGAACTTGATGTGTCATGGCATGAATTTTTGAATAATTCTGCCAATGTCTCATACTGAACGTTTTCTAGGTCAAGAATAATAGGAAGAACGCTCTTCATGTTAGAAACTGTTAGGGCAGGATGAAATGTGTTTTTATTCGTCATAGTGAAGCGAACAAAAATTTGGACTAGAAAATTTTCAGGGGGGGAGGTCTCGGGAAGCAGAAACCCGAGAGAGGAAAATTTTCAGGGAGGGGGGGTCTCGGGTATGACGAAACTGAGAGGAGGGCGTAGGAATTTGCACAAAAATCAAGAAGAACAAAAAATTTTGCGGAAGCAAGGAGAAGAACCTAGATTTTTGATACCATGAAAGAAATAATCCCTTGATTATTTTCATTGATTGAAAAACAATATATATACTTTACAAATAGGAGAATCTTATTCCTATTCTACTCCTAAATCCCTATTCTATTTAGAGATTAATAATACAATTATGGTAAAGTGTACAAGACTAATTAAGGTACAAAACTAATATGCAATATTTATTAAATCTTCCATATTGGACTGCTTTGACCGAGACACATGTTATACTGGGCTGGACCATTCTCGGCTTTATATAGATATTCAATATACATACAATATACATGTATATCATGTGTTTATTGTATGTATATTTAACATATATATTCAGTGCATACATTGTATATCAACGGAAAAAATGAATAGGCTGATATGGATCAATCCAAGCAAAGCAAAATGTATGAAAAATAAGGCCCAAAAGTAAAAGACAATTGATTAGGCCCATTGTAATTATTTAGCAGATAGTAACAAAATAGAAACCAGATGAGCCTGGTCCATGATAACTTCAACACACAACAACATAAAAAGGAAAGAATCGATGGGCCTAGCCCAAGCAAATTCTGGCGAAAGTATTGACAAATAAGAAAATAAATGGGCAAGGCCAAACAAACACGAAACAGTCCTATACTTTAGGAGATATACATCGAGATATACATGATATACAATTGTGTATAATAGGTATATGTTACACCCTGTACTTCTTTTCGTTGTGAGTTAGTCGACATAATTTCAAGGGAGAGTATTTTGAGGTTGAATGAAAGTAATCGTGATAACGTTTAAGAGGTTACAAGAGTTCCTACGCCATTTGTGCTTGTATCATTTACGTCGGTTGCATCATGAGTAAACTAATGTGAGTCGGAGAAGTTATGACACCTATATGAAGTTAAGTAAGGTCTTATACAAGTTTTAAGAGTATACTGAAAGGTTTTGGGATCAAACGAGTGGAATGAAACAAGTTTGTTGGAAAGTCAATTTGAGGGACCAATTTCACGGACCATGAAAATTTTCACAGGCCGTAAATTAGTGGCAGTACCACTGTGAAACTGGAATAGAATGTCAAGATCATAGGGAACAATTCACAGGACGTGAAAAGTTTCACGGGCCATGAAATGATGGTGGTGGTCAATCTTCTTCATTTTAAAAATGGTCCAGCCTTATTTTTTCATTATTTCAATCTAGATGAGATTTAATACTCCCATAAGATTCTCCTAACATATATTGAAGGTGTAGGAGTGAATCTAAGGTGATTTGATCCAAATCCAACTCCAAAAGTAACTCAAAGTGAAGAACAAGAGTTCTATGCTATTGTACGCTTGAAGAAGTTATTGTTGAAGGTTCCTCTGGTTATATAAGGTAAGATTAACATCTCCTTGCTTGTGTTTAAGGTATCTTGGTGTTGGTTGAAGTGTTGAGATGAAAATTCACAAGATATCCTTCTAGTTGTATGAAAAAAATATTGTTTTCTTGTTGGGACTGTTTTGAACTATCTCCAAGACTTGTGGTGGCTGAAAATTGAGGAAAATAGCATGAGCATGATGTTTTTGTTGTTGTTATTATATTCTTTCATGTATTGAGCATGTTGGTTGTGTTGTGAATGGAGACGAAGAGGTTGTAGTATTGAATTTCCATTGTAGCATGATATGAACTCTATGCACTTCAATTGTTTGACGAAATGTCATAGTAAGCCAATTTTCATATTGATGATCTGATTGTGATTTAAGTCATATATGTAATGTAGATTATCCTCTGTAAATCGGGCTGGACTCCGTTACACTATCGTAGCTAAGTAGGGATGACAATTGGGTAGGTTAGGGCGGGGCAAGTCTTTACTTGCTAAGGATTTGATCCGCTGACCCCTTTAGCAATTTTCAGAAAATATGTTCTGCCCTGTCTTGCCCCGCTAAGCCCTGTCATGCCCGCCCCGTTTATGTTATTTTTCATTTTTCACTTTCAACTTGATTTTTTTTTTTTATATAGCTAGCCTTAGACCATGTTCAAACTGCTACTGGAAAACAGAGCGAATAAATTACACTGCAGAATTTGTGGTGGACTCAAATTTTGGAACCCCAAATGCGATCACAATGACGAACAAGCACCAACAAGAGTTCTTTCGGGAGAGTATTACAATAGAGAGCTTTGCATGTGGTCCAGTTCATTTCCCCTATAACTCATGGGTTCAGTCCAAAAAAGATCATCCTGGAAAAAAAATATTTTTCTCTAATCAGGTATGCTTTCTTGTTTTTTTTTTTCCAGAACCCACCACATGTCCTGTCCCATTTCAATTTTTAACAAAACTAATTTTGTCCTGTCCCACCCTACCCTGTCCCGTTAAGAGTTTGTCCTGCCCTGCCCCGTTAAAAGCTTGCCCTGCCCCAATTGCCATCCCTATAGCTAAGACAACAAAGGTATGTAATTGCTAACCTTTTCTTTCAAAGCATGAATTCTAAACTATTTATTGATTTCCAAAGAAAACATGTCTAAGTATGTATTCTACTTTTGAGTTGTTTGTCCCTTGTCGGGAGTACTTTCATGTCTTATATTATATCCAGGGGCGGATCTATTGTGTTCATGCTTGTTCAGTTGAACAAGCATAAGTTTTGATAAAAATCCCTAGGATTTTGGCTTCTGATACCATGTATGATTGTAATAATTTCCCTTGGAGAGTATTCTCATTATTACAAAATATGTATATTATGTACAATAGATGAATCATTATTTGGTAAGGATCTTAATATACCATAAATATATATTTATCATAATTACACAATATACAGAGAATATTCGATGACTATTGATAAAACACCAAAACGACTTGTGGCAACCGGAAAGTTTAGGATCTATGCAGCTATTTTTAAGCTTGTGAAACTCTGTTTGGTGTTACCTGTAGCAACTGCAAGCGTTGAACGAATTTTTTCAGCGATGAAGCATGTTAAGAGTGAGCTGAGGAACAAGATGGGGGATCAATGGTTAAATGATCGTCTTGTAACTTTTGTTGAGAGAGATATATTCATGAGTATAGATTCTCGAGAAATTCTAGATCATTTTCAAAAAATGAGCACAAGAAAACATGAATTGTAAGATTGTTAATATTTTATTATCAGTGTAAAAAATTTATTGAATTTTATGAATTTATGTTTATAAAGATTGTTGTCTAGTTTTATTGCATCAAAGAGTAATATTGCTTGAATTTTTTTCTATATATTTCGAACAACCACTTCAAAACTCGTATATCCGTCACTGATTATATCCTGTCGAGATTGGATTTTCAACTGTTATTCTGAGCTTCTTAAGTTTCATAGTCCTCCTAAAAGGAGCGTATCAAAAGATCTATTCATACTTCTTGAGTTTTACAAGTTTACTCGCTTCAGGCACAACTTCGAATATTCACGTCTGAAGTGTAGTCTTGTGAAGGTTGAGCATCAAATTGTTTTGCCTGAAGTTTGGTATGGCTTGCCAGAGTCAACTTTGGATATTTTTTACTGAAGTTATGGACTTGAAGGGTCAAATTTTGAACTTTTTTTACTTAAGTTTTACCTTACTTGCCAGAGCTAATTGACGGAGGTTCATGTAAAAATTGGCTAAAACGTTCAGTCATGTGTGTGTGAATGTTTCATGTATGTCTGCACTTTAAATATGCATGATTGAACTGCATATAAAAATTAGCTAAAATTTCAGCCATGTGTGTCTGATTTTTTTTTTTGCCAAAAAAATATATTCTTCGAATTTTAACACCCAAATCTACTCCAAATGAGCTCAAATTTTACAAATAAATTTCATATATCATAAAAATAAACCTCCAGACCCCACATTGTGGGATTTGCACAGGGTATGTTGTTATAAAGAATAAACCTCAATAATCAATTTGTCAAAACAACAACATATCTAACAAATTCATTTAGCACCTTTTTAGTTTTATGTATGTCTGCACTTCAGTCATACATAACTGAACTACATGTAAAATTGATTTAAATGGGTCTCAGCATCTAACACACGATTCAATATCAAAATCTACTCTAAATAAGCTGGAATTTAAAACATCAGTTTAATATATCATAAAGAACAAACTCAATCATCAATTTGTCAAAAGAACAATAAATCTGACAAATCCATTTTACAATAATGGCGATTTGTTATTATTTTTAAAATTCATTTAATTTAAACTTACTTTATATATTTAAAAATTCTACAAAATATTATATCTCAATTGATATAAATTTAAAAAGTACTACTATAGAATAACTAATTAAGAAATTAAAGAAGAAGACGAAAAAGAGAAGAAGACACTTTTATTTAAAGTTATTTAATATTGAACATTCATATAAAATAAAACGTAACATGGGTACCAATTAAATGGGACACTTAAATGGGAGCCCCGTGAAATTTTTACGTGTAAAAGTTCATTTAATTACATTGTTTTCCTTTTAAATTTGTTGGTCTTTAATTTTCTCCCCTTAAATGGAACTTATGCACAATTTAGCTAGATCCTTTAAAAAACTTATGCCCAATAGATATAAAATTTATTTGAGGGAAAAAAATTAAAGACCATCCCATTTGAATAGAAAACCGTTTAATTAAATGATTTATACTATGTAAAAGTTTCAATTGTTTTATAATCGTAGAAATTGCACGATTTTCCTTCGATTTTGGCTAATCTTTACTTTTTGTTCCTTAAATGGAAGTATATCTTCAGGGGCATAAGTTCTCTATGAAATCTAACGCAACTTATATCAGATCTCGTAAAGAATTTATGCCTCGAAAAATATAATTTCCATTTGAGGAATAAAAATTAAAGACCAGTACAACACATAGAGATAGAAGTGCAAATGATCCTCTATAGACTAGGGTTGTCCAACGGGGCGGGGTGGGCGGGGCCAGGTTGGGGTGGGCAGGATCGGGGTCTAGCGGGGTTGGGGGTAGATCGAGTCGGGTTACGCGGGTGGCGGGTGTCTGCGCCCGATCGAGAGAAGTCGGTGGGTCGAGTGGCGCGCCCCATCCCAATCGAGAGGGTCGGGTGGGTCATTTTTTTATTTGTCTTTAAATTAAATAAATAAATAAATAAATAACACACATACACAACAAAATAGTTTAATAAAAATATCTCAAGACTGTTTTTGTGCCTCTTATATTATTCGAGTAGAAGTATGATTTTTTTTTTTTGTAATACAATTTCAAAATTGCAACTTCGTAATATTGAAAGTTGCAAATAAATAACATAGTAAAATACTAAAATTACAATTAAAAGAATTACATTTTAAGAAACACATTTTCTAGTTTCTTTATAATGTCTTGTGGTTCTTCGGTTGGAATTGGTATATCTTGGTCAAATTGGACGATGTCTCTTGCACATCCGTCGGATAAGATTTCGTTGTAGTTGTAGTCTTCTTCTTCGTCGATTTCCGGTTGGCCGCACCTCCTACGCTCCGTACTAATCCAGTCTCTGAATAGAACTGCAATCTCTAATGAGTCTCCTGCCAATGAATGTATGTGCTCCCCTATTTGAAATATTCCCGCAGAAAATGCGCTTTCGGACGCTGTTGATGACGCTTGAATGTTAAACACATCTCGGGCCATCTTTGCTAGTGTTGGAAAATTCTTCTCATTCTCCCTCCAGTATTTTAGCAAGTCTTAACGCCCCTCTTCATTTTCAATTGCTTCGTACGGTACAACACCCTGCAAAACAAAAACATCAAACTCGCTAATTTGGTTAGAAACGGTACCACTAAACATATCTGTCTGAGGCTTTGAATACTAGCCGCAGAAACAACATGTCATTTTTGAGGTTGTGTTGAAGAAGAAGAAGATGTCATGGAAGTCGGTTGGTTGCTAGCACTTTCTTGTTGGTAATACGTATATATTTTTTTACATTCATCTTGAATGCTTGACAACACTTCTTCTCTACTTATTTCAACAGGTGGTGGGTCATTTAGATTTTTAGGAGTTGGAGGTGGAAGTGTATCTATGCAATCGTAAATAGTTTCAACAAGATTTTTACAACCGTCTATTTTAATAGACGGATTTAATACAACACTAATCAAATAAATTTGGGGAATAGGAATAAAATATTTTTTCACTTTTTTAAACATTTTTTTAATAGATTCCTTATAAGTTGGTTTTTTCATATATTCATTAAGTAATATAAATATTAGAGCTATATAAAATAACATTGATGAAATAGTAGGATAATAAATCCCGAAAAATTCGTTAGTAGCTATATAAAATTTCTATAAAAATACATTAAGTTCTAAAATTGTATCCCAATCGGAATCTATAAGCATATCACTAGGATTTCGATTACGGGCGTTAAAGGGTTATAAGTTATTTATATTCATAAGCAGCACGTAGTTGGTTGTATAAAGAATTTCATCTAGTGCATACTTCTTCGGGAACTTTTCTGTAAGGTAGACCACAATCGTGACAAGTTTTTTTTATATTCTTTTAGTCGTTGTATTCTATTATTTTTAAAAATATAGTTTATAGCAAATTGAATTTTTGCAAGAATGTCTTCAAAAAAAATTATACCATCCTTTACAACTAAGTTATAAATATGACATGCACATTTTATATGAAACTGATCTGAAAAAGATGGAGTTAAGACAGTTTTAATAATCTAACAGCTGAAACATTAGAAGAAGCGTTATCTAATGTAATAGTCATGACTTTATCACTAATGTCATAATAATCGCAAACAGAAGAAATATTTTCTTTAATAAAAATACCCGTGTGCCTACTATCTATATATCTATATGCTAAAATACGTTTTTGCATAGACCATTTATAGTCTATCTAATGACATGTTACCGTTAAATAATCATGACCGTTAGTACTACGACCTATATCAGATGTGATAGATACTTTGCCAGGGTAATGATATAAATAATAACGTAAAAATTATTGATATTCGTGTGCAAATTTAAAAACATCTCTCCTAACAGTTGATCTAGGAAAACCGTTATAAGCATGATTGTACATTCTTATATAATGAATAAAACCAGGAGAATCTGAAAATGAAAAAGGCAAACCCTCCACTGCAACTAATTTTGATAATTCTTCACTATCTTTCATTTTATCATATTTAGGGCCTACAACTGCCCCGTCATAGAGTCAATTTGACTCTGTACCTGGTACTGGTGCGGGACAGTATGTTAAGCTTGTCCCGACTGAGAGACCATTGTTGACTCACCCTTCACTTGAGTCTTATATTCATCCCACCTAAGTTTGTATTTGTTATTCAAATGTGTAGTTAAACCTCCCGTCTCGCTCTAACATTTTCCCATTTTAAATTTATAAACATTTTTACAAATTTTGCATGTAGCAACTTGATTTTGTACGTCTCTATTAAAAAAAGTTCATACATGTGATGTTAATTTTCGTTTTGGTGGGTCTCGTCTCATACTAGGGGGAATAGGAGGCGTTCCAGTTTGAGGTGCATTAGTTGACGTGTCATCTAGATTAGTTGGTGTGTCATCTAGATTAGTTGGTGTGTCATCTAGATTAGTTGGTGTGTCATCTAGATGTTCTAAATTAACTCTTATTAATTTCCAGAAAATAGTTCATCGTCTAAATCTAAATCTAATGGTAATTCAGAAATTTTTTGAGTATCAATAAAATCATCATGTCTAGGACTAGGAGGAATAAGATGACTAGAAGAATGACTCTTGCCCTTGTTACCCCTACTAGTAGAACCAGAAATAACCTTACCCAACATATCTTTGACACCTTTCATTTAATTTATACTAATAAATAGTTAAAACTTAAAGATAATGAAATTAAGTGCGCTAATTAAAATAAAGAAACAATAATAATCTAATAAATGAACGAATGTACCAAACGCCGACGTAACGTCGACGTGTAATCGAGAGATGTTGAAAATTGAAACTTTATTTAACGGATGATCCTCAAGCTAGTTGTCAATTGTCAAATGAATAAATTAAATTGAATATTTAGAAGAAAATATAAAGAGAATGAGAGATAGATTGAGAGATTATTAGAGAGATTGTAATTATAGGAAGATCTGTGAGAAAGAATGAAGAGAAAATGAAGTATTTATAGTTGAAAAAATTGTATTAAAATGTAAATATAATAACTTAAGGGTTAAAAATAAATATTAGGGGGTAGAGGGGTTGGGGGAGGGGTATTTGGCCGTTGCTCAACAGCTACAGAGGGAGGGGGTAAATTTGTCGTTGGCAACGGCTAGAAGAGGGAGAGGGAGGGGTTCTGGGATGGGTCGGGGTGGGGCGGAGTAGGGTCGAGGTCGGCTTTTTTTATCGATCCCTTACCAATATCGAAGATCGATACCGCTACAGTGGGGGTGGGGTCGGTATACCCCCACCCCGTTGGACAACCATACTATAGACTGGGCTTCAAGAGATAACTAAGTGGGCGAAAAAGACGAGGGGCTGCTTAGGCCCATCGAATGAGCTCGACTACCGTGACTCATATGTTACTCATAGCCCTTGTATTTAAATCTTACCACCAAACCACTCCTCCTCTCTCTCTCTCTGGCTCTGCCGTATTTTCGGTGTTTGTAGCTCCGGCAGAAGGGCAAAACCGTCTTTCCTCCCTTTCCGATCCGTCTAATTTGAAGCTGCCATGTCTCAGGTTTTGATCTTTCAATAATCTTACTTTTCTTATTTTATGATATATTTATTAAAAATTCAATCTTTTCTTATTTATTTTGCGGTTTAAGATCTCTGTAATTATTTTCAATTAGAGTAGGGTAGCTGTTATGGGAGATGAGCTAATGCTTAGGGTAGTTGTACCGGGTGCAATTGGTGCAGTACAAGCTGTTGGAAACTTGATCTTGGGAAAGAGGACACAAGTTTCATTAATTACAATCAGATTCCTTAGTGTAGTTCTTTAATTATGCATTTTACCCCAATGCTTATTGTAATAGTTACTTTTAGACCCATTAGCTAGCTAGCTAGGGTTCTTTAGTATATATTCTATTGGTTTAACCATCTTTGAGTTTATCAATGAGTTTATTCCTTAGCTTTCTTCACAATTTCATTCTTGCATCGGCATGTAAATTTGAATAGATAACCTCAACTATAGTCTGTTGTATTTACTATGTTTGAGTTGTACCCTTTTTTCTGTACCTAGAATTAATGAAGAGTAAAAGGGTTTTTAACTAATTAAAAAATAAGAGTTAAAAGGCTTTTATTTGAATTTTCTACTTGTTGATTGACTTATTTACTGGTGTTGGAACAAAATGTGCGTGAATAGAGAGAAGGGATTTAGAGGATTGATTCATATAGGAGACCCCAATTAGTTTGAAGTTTAGTCATTGACGTGAAACTAGGCTTTAAAACGTGTATTGACATTCTGTTTAAACGTTTCCAGGTTGATAACAGAAATTCTTCTGCTGCCAAACGTGCCCGAACTGATGGTATGTATCCTGGTTCATAAAGACAAGATCTTTTATGCTCTAATAGTCTGTACTTATTTGTTTCATTCTGTTATTTTCTGTTTTATACTCAATGGAGAGGGTTCTTCAGGTTTGCTCCCTATTACAAGCTTCTAGTTTGTTGACATTGTAGGTGGACGTAGGGAAGATGACTGGACATGTCCGAGCTGTGGGAATGTCAACTTCTCCTTCAGAACTACATGCAATATGCGCAACTGTACTCAGTCTAGGCCTGCAGATCACAACACAGTAAGATATCAACTACTTTCTTGATTTAGGTTGAGAGAGCTACATGTATACTAGTAGTAACTTGTGCTGTTTATTTCTGTAAATTTAGCCTCTAGCTGTGTAATTATTTGTTATGCAAAGCTTGTTTTTGTATGTACACTTGCATCTGCTGGCTACATAATTTAACATAGTTTTCTGAATTACAGCTTTTCATTTATCCCCCCAAAAAAAATAAAAAAAATTGAGACATGATCTTAATCGTTTGGTGAATTTCCTTATGCCAGTTGATAAGAACCAAGTATGATTTGTATCTTCGACCAAATAAAAGTTAGTCTTTATCAAGCTGTTTCACATTTTCTCAGTGTTCACTGCATCATTTTGGCAATTACATTTTATATATTTTCTTATATATCTAGATATGAATTACGTGCGGAATACATTTCTCTTCATTATGATTATCTCCAACTCTCATGCTAGAAGCTGAGTAATAGAAAATATTGCTCTCTCCTTTCATCATTCCAAATCGAGGATGGAGGATGTTTTGTATAACGGCGTCAAAACTGAGCTCTGTACCTTGTGAAACTCAACCAACCTATCTACGAGTTTGAGAGTTGGGTTTGTATGCTTTTTAGAGGGAGGTGGTCACTTATAGGCCCAACCAGTTTGACCCATAGACATGGTTTGGTAAACACAGTTCCTGATATCTAGCCTTAAAAATCAGCTGCTGCCACAGGAGTTACTTGGATTTTCATTCACGACTCGAAACCCTTAATAGTTGCTTAACTTTATGTTTATTAAACTTGTTCTCTTAACTATCTAGAACCCCAATCTTTCAATCACCCACTCCCTGATTCAGGGACTCCTCTTATATCTTATCTCCACATCTTGCTCTATCTAATTTGATTGTTGTGGTTGGTGTCTAGATTTCTTTCCTTTTCTTTTTTCTCTTTCAATTGCAATTATTTTGTTTGGAAATGATTAAAATTGTCCAGTGATCCAAGCAGAGACTTCATTCCCATTTCTTAGCCTGTTAGGTGCCCTGAATTCTTTTGCAAAGATGGTTTTACGTTTATAGTATTGTGGAATGTAGAACATGGTTTAGTGCTCATAATGGTTTTATGAAGTTTGTTCCTCTCCATATGCTTTCAGTTTAACTATGCTCAAGACACCGGATTTATGGAGTTGTGTGAAATTTAGATTTTCTCTCTTGCCGATGATAGATGAAAATCCTTTTTTTAAATCTAAGTAATGAGAAAAACCGTCAGAAATGAGTGAAATTCACGATTGGCTTGGTTTAAAAGGATTGTTACTCCTCCAAAGAGTTGGGCAGGTTATGTTGGAACTCATTTTTCCCGGCCCAAGTTATCATGGGCCCGACTTTTGCTTAACCCGTTCCAGCCCTCATGTTTGACACCCCTGCTTCTTAATATAAAATTAGCTTATAGGAATCATTCTAGAATTGCTAAATTATTGAAAATGTGAGTATTTTTGACACTTGACTAGAGGTTTCAACTGTAGTTTATGCTTGGAGTCTAGGAGTGCTGGAGTGTAATTTTGAGATGTACCTTGGTGTTATCCTGAATAGGTTTCTTGTGGATGCATAGAATATACACGATGTAATGAATAAAAGCTATGGTAAGGATGTAAAGACTGAAGTTTTACGTGCCCACACAATCATATTACCCAAGAGAATATATTGTTCAAGTCATGTTGGTCATTATGGTAATTGTGGTATTCCCTGAGACCAAGAATATTTGTATGGTCTTCGCATCCTTCAAATAGTATCTTAATTAGGTCAAATATTCCTCTATTGTGAACACTTTGACAGTTTAACTTTCTAATCTGACCGTGTCTGGAGTGCTCATGTGGCATTGGTTGTCTTGCAATTACAGTTATTTGAGATTTTGACAAATCCTGCTAATCTTGTATCCTTTTACTGATCTCAGCAACCTTGATTTAGGTTCTCTTGTTAATAGTGATTTACCTTTGTAGAAATCTGCAGTTAGGCCCATGCAAGCTCCACAGAGCTATTCACCCTCAATTGCATATGTTGGGTCTGGTGCTCCCTCTTCAATGTATATGGGCGTAGCACCATATGGTGGTTCTTTGTTCAATGGACCATCCATGCCAGCCTATGACGTTCCCTTTTCTGGAGGTTCAGCTTATCATTACAATTTTGGGACCCGCCTTTCTGGGGGAAGCCCGTACCGCCCACTACATATCTCTGCTCCACCTCCTTACACTGGTGGGTCTGTAATGGGAAATGGTATGTATTCTTAGTCTCAACCAATCTCAAGTTAAAAAAAATGAAGAGTGCTGCTTGCAAGTTAATATATTTGTAATCTAATGCAGTTTCCAGGTGCATTGGCATATTGCATAATAGGGAATGCTTGTTTTGTCATTTATACTGTGTGTTAATGTCACACATCTAAACAGCACTTTGCAGTTAATATAGTTTGAGTTGTTCCGTAATGATGCTGTGATTTTTTTTTTTGCTTACAGGTGGGTTGTACGGTGTGCCACCACTTATGGACCGATATGGTCTGGCATTGCCAATGGCCCCTGCTGCCATGGTAGGGTTAAGTTTCTGCTTTTTCTTGAACATAATTGTCTTGTTTGACTATATTAGACAGTTGGCATTAAATTTTGGTTCTTTACATTTTTAACTGACTACTTTGTGTTTCTTTGAACACCGCCGAAAATTTCACCCCTTCCGGTATTTATGACTCAATTGACTCACTTTTTAAATCTTTCTTGATACATGAATCTATGTCATCACTTTTGCATACATGCTTATCACACTATGCATGATGTTTTTCTGCTCAGTTAAGAAGTACTCAAGTAATTTTAATTCTTATTACAGGCACCAAGGCCAGGTTTTTATCCTGATGATAATTCTCAAAAGAAAGGTGGAGATCTGCAGTATATATTTAATTCCTGTATTCTGCATTAATTTCATGGCATCTGTACTTATTACCTTCTTTACTATAAATTTCCCAGATGTAACACGTGATAATGACTGGACATGTCCCAAGTGTGGAAATGTCAACTTCTCTTTTAGGACAGTTTGTAACATGAGGAAGTGCGACACTCCAAAGTCTGGTTCTCAGGTTTGACTTGCTGTCATGTTCCAGGATTTATACCTAATAATATATGATTTTGTTTCCTTTTCAATACCCTCCACAAACTTTTTAACTATTTTGAATGAAGTTTAGTTTATACTATAAAATGTTATAAGATTTGCTTTCAAGAGTTCTGTATGTGCTAAGCTAAGCTTACATTAGATCTGATTTGAATTCAAGTTGGCCTCTGCGTTTTCTTCCTACTTTTTAAAACTCATCAAAGTAGTTTTGCAACTACATTTTGATTTTTTGTTGACTATTTTATTTGCATTTAAGCAGGTTTCCAAACCGGTGAAGAATACTAGTAAGTTTTCAGTCTTTAGCATGCTTCCGTTTACTTTTACCTTGTCAAAAAAAAAGCATGCTTCCATTTACTAATTGTCTTCAACTTTCTAACCACTCCCATTTTCAGTTACATACACACCAGGGGGAAGCTGGAAATGTGAGAAATGCAACAACATAAACTATCCTTTTCGGACTAAGTGTAACAGACAGAATTGCGGTGCGGAGAAACCATCTGAATCCAAGAAGTCTCCTTCTCAATCAGCTGATGAGAATGATCAGGTCTGTTGTGTGATAAGTTTGATTTGTATGATGATTTGTTGGCTAAAGTTGTCAATAACTTGTGACTCATCTATGCATTTATTGCACAGTTTAGACATATTATGGTCAATAAACTTTCTAAGTTTGAAATCCTGTGTTGGTGGAAGTATACCCTCTAGTCCCCAAAAGGGTACTATTTTGTCTAGTTTTCTGTCTATCTTATTTGCGATACTTCATATGTTACTTCGTCTTGTTTACTTTTATCCTTTTTCTTTTTGTGTTCGTTAGCATATATTTTATTCAGCATCTATTAATTTGAAGTTGTCTACTGTTCCAGTGAGTACTAGGGCTTGTTTAAGGGTTGAGAAGGTCCAGAGTTGTCGTCCAGCATTTCTCAGTGTGGGTGTCTGAAAGTCAGTCATGTCATCTTCCTGTTGCAGCGGTTGTCAAGTTACTGTGCCTTCTTAATGTGGTGTCAAAGTTGTACTAACTGAAATTTGGTATTTTGTGGTCCTTGTGGATATTTGTCGAGTTTCATCTGGTGTCTGCCAGCTCATTCTGGCTACATTTTATTGAGGTTTATTTGGTTAATGTTCAATAGGATTTCTTCTGGTATTGCTGCATGAAATGTTAGATGGTTGTTGGCATCCATTTGTGTTTGGTGGTTATATAAAAATTCTTATGCAGCCGCTTATCCTAGTCATTTATCGTGTTTCATATGTATTCAGTATATATACTGTCGGAGTAACATGCTGTCCAGATTGCATGTATCAAGTTCTATGGTCTAGGATCTTTTGATTTTCTCCCATAACAAAATGGGGCAGAGAATTTGTTCATTGATTAGGAAATCCCTCAGATAAGTTGAATATGAGCAGTCCTATTGCTCATTACCCCCTAATGTAGATTCACATGACACTGATCTACTGCTAAGAGAAAAAAGTTGCTAGGTTATGTTATTACATAGGGGTGTCCTGTGAAAATATAAATAGGCCGGACTTGGTGGGTTGTGTGGTGTATATCCATGATTAGGTCATCTCTATTTTATGGATTATAATCCCAGCACAATTTGATTTGGTAATTAAATAAATAATAAAAATAAGAATTAAATGATTTTGAGTTGGGTGGGTTAGAGTTATGATCCACAGTTTATTCCAAATTCAGTCGCTCCTTTTTGAGTCAATGATACATTAAGCGAGTGTAATGATTTGAGACATTTTAATCCACTAAAATACAGTCCAAATTTGATGCTCCTAGTTTTGTGTCAAAGGTCCTATAAACTTGGGGCCAGGAAAAAGAATCATCACTAATATAGAGCTCAAAATTGGATTATTGGTGTTCCTAACTTGTTTAAAATCCGCTGAACGTTTTTCTGTTTGGGACTAGTATTCAATGAGTTGCGCCGCTTGACATATATATGCGTGATATGACAATGGCTGTTAAATGGGTGGTTGAGCTGGGTTTAAATGGGCAAAAGGTGGGTTTGTTAGCAAAATTATTTTCTTTCTTTATTATTGTTATATAAAATGTAAATGTTTTTTTTGAGAATATTGTGATTAAGATTTTTCATAGGTCAATTTGGGTTGTATATTTGCCCAACTTTTTATGGTATGAAATTGGGTTGTGCTGAGCTAATAAATAGACGGGTCATGGATCGGCCCGAATTTGGGCAAGTTGGGCAGGCCCTGCACTATTTGCTTCGTCCCATGCAAGCGAATTTGGCAATTTTAGTGGGAAATAATCCCTCCGATCTTGTAGTGTTCTCGAGAGTTGGTAAAATTTAATCAAGTGTATCATAAATCAACATCAGTAATAACTTAAATTGTTCAAACTTTTGTCTCTAATTCTAGTTTTGTGTTTATTTTGCTTTTAACTTTCTTTACGCTGGATATTTTGGAAGTCACTTTATCCCTTCCTACTGCAGGGATACGACAGGTCCATCACAAAGGTTGGTTGAATTAGACCCCTAGATGAGCTTTGCGTAGTTTGTTTTGTTTCCTTTTCCTTCCATGACTTCGTTTTTTCTAAAAGTGGTATAACCACATGGTTTTCGGAATCCGTTAACACTAGAGACCTCTAATTATGAATAAACGTCTCATTGATCTCATGACATCCCTTAATGATAGCATTCCCAATTGAAAGTTTACTTTCACGGGGTCTTCTAAATTATAGTGCAGCCATGGGAAGATGTGCTAGTCCTCAATAAAGTGAGTTACGAATCATTGGATTTTTAGTTTAAATCTCAACAGAGGCAAAAGAATTTTAGGTAATTTTTTTCATTTGTTCAAGCGTTAGTAGACAGAGTTATTTGGTACATTTGTTGATGAGAGGTATCATACCCACACAATTAGTCTACGTGTATGTAGGCTTGGCTAGTGGGCCGGCCCGGTCTGTCCCGACCCGATTTCGAATAATTAAAAAAAAATATTAGCCGGACCGGGGCTCGAACCGGGACGGGAAATGATATGGTCCCGCCTGGCCCAGTACCGCGATGATCGACCCGTCCCGCGTCCCGCCCCGGTCCCGCCATTTTTGGCCTCTCCAACCCCCTACCCCCTTTATATTTATTTTAACACCTAAGTTATTATATTTATACTTTAACCCAATTTTTCCACTATAAATACCTCATTTTCTCTTCTTATTTCTCACAAATCTTCCTACAATCTCTTATCTCTCTAATCTTTCAATCAATCAATCTCTATACAATATTGTCTACTACATATTCAATATATTTATTAATTTGGGAATTAGGAGTGAAGTTGTCAACTAGCTTGAGGATTATCTATCGAGCAAAGTTTTAATTTTAATCTCTCGATTACACGTTGACTCTACGTCGGCGTTTGATACATTCGTTATCTCATTAAATTATTATTTGTCTTTATTTCATTTAGCACATTTAATTTCATTATCTTTAAGTCTTTATTACCATAATTAAAATGAAAAGAGCAAAAAGTGTTTTGGGCAAGGCCCTGGGTAACAAGGGCAAGGGTATTGTTTCTAGTATTCCTACTCCTAGACAAGATGATTTTATTGATCCTGAACAGTTTCCTGAAATACCATATGATCTTGACGACCATGTATTTTCTCAAAATGAAGAAGACTTTGATTTAGATGTCACTTTAGATGATGATACACCCACTAATGTAGATGATGATACACCCACTAATGTAGATGATGATACACCCACTAGTGAAATGCCTCCTATTCCCCATAGTATGAGACGAGGTCCGACAAAACGATCATTAAAATCAACTGTATGGAAATATTTTCACAGGGACGTACCGAATCAAGTAGCTATATGTAAAACTTGTAAAGCTGTTTATACTTTTAAAACTGGACAAGGTCATGGTGGGACGGGGTTTTTTTAGGAAGACACCTATTGCAAAAACACAAAGTCTTGCATGCCCAATACATTATTGAAAAAAATGGTGAGCAAACGCTCTCTCAATCGGGACAAGGTTCACATACTGTCCTGGATAAAGTACATGGTCAAATTAACCCTATGACGGGGGGAGTTATAGGCCCTAAATACAATAAACATAAAGATATGGAAGCACTAGCAAAATTAGTTGATGTGGAGGGTTTGCCTTTTTCATTTCCTGAATCTCCTAGTTTTATTCATTATATTAGAGATATGTATAATCCTGCTTATAAAGGTTTCCTAGATCAATTGTTAAGAGAGATGTATTTAAATTTGCACATGAATATCAACAGTAGTTACGTTATGCATTATATCATTTTAATGGCAAAGTCGCTTTAACTTCTGATATAGGTCGTAGTACTAACGACCATGATTATTTAACGGTAACCTGTCATTAGATAGATTATAAATGGTCTATGCAAAAACGTATTTTAGCATATAGATTTATAGATAGTAGGCACACTGGTGAGTTTATTTTAGAAAATATTTATTTAGTCTGCGATTATTACGGAATAATTGATAAAGTTATGAGTATTACATTAGATAATGCATCTTCTAACAATGCTGCTATTTATATTTTAAAAGAAGTTTTAACTCCGTCTTTTCCAAAAAAAAAATCATATCAAATGTGCGTGCCATATTTATAACTTAGTTGTAAATGATGGTCTTTCACTTTTTCAAGATATTCTTGAAAAAATACAATTTGCTATAAACTTTATTTTTAAAAGTAATAGAATCCAACGGAAAAAAGATTATAAAAAAACTTGTCACGATTGTGGACTATCTTATAGAAAAAATTCCGAAGAAGTACCCACTAGGTGAAATTCTTTATATGACCAACTACTTGTTGTTTATGATTATAGAAAATCTATCACTTTACTTTTTAACGCCCATAATCAAAATCAACTGATATGATTGTGTATAACAATTGAGACAAAATTAAAGAACTTATTGTATTTTTATAGAATTTTCATCGAGCAACAAAAGAATTTTCTACTATATATTATCCTACTATTTCAACTGTGTTGTTTTATATAGCTATAATATTTTTACTGCTTAAAGAATATATGGAAAAACCTGCTTATAAGGAAGCTATTAAAAAATGTTTATGAAAATAAAGAAATATTTTATTTCTATTCCCCCGATTTATATTATTGGTGATGTATTAAACCCGACTATTAAAGTAGACGGTTGTAAAAGTCTTATTGAAAATATTTATAACTGTATGGACGTACTACCACCTCCAACTCCCAAAAATTTAAATGTCCCACCACCTATTGAACAAACGCTAGAAGAAATGTTGGCTAGCGTAGAAGATGAATGTAAAAAAGTATATCGGCATTACCAGCAAGAAAGTGCTAGCAACCAACCGGCTTTCGCACCATCTTCTTGTACTTCAACACAGCCTCTAAAAACATATTGTTTCTGCGGCTAGTAATGAAAGCCTAAGAAATAGAATGTGCGGTGTAGCACTGCTAACCAAATTAACGAGTTAGATGTTTTTGTTTTGCAGGGTACTTTACCTTACCAAGCAGTTGTCAATCAAGGCGGAAAGGAAGACTTGCTGAAATATTGGATGTAGAATGAGAAGACATTTCCGACACTTTCAGTGATGGCCTGAGATGTTTTGATCATTCAAGCGTCATCAATCGCTTCTGAAAGCGCTTTTTTTGCCGATAGATTTCAAATAGGAGAGCACAGACACTCATTAGCCGGAGACAGCTTGGAGATGGCGGTACTATTCAGAGATTTGATACGAGCGGAGCGAAGAAGGTCTGATCGACAGATTAACGAAGAAGACGAAAACTACAACGACATCTTATCTGAAGGCATGAGTAGCGACGTGGAACAATTTGACCAAGATATATCAATTCCAACCGAAGAACCACACAAAATTATAAAGAAACTAGAAAAAGTATTTTCAAATTGGTAATTTATTTCATTGCAATTTTAGTATTTTTTTCTATGTCTTTTGCAAAAAATTTCAACAACAGTACAATACAATGTTGTAATTCTGAATCTTATATATTTCAATGAAATAATTAATAATATAAGAGGCACAAAAACAGTCCTGGGATGTTTTTTTACACTCTTCTTATCTTTGTTCAATTATTTAGTGTATAAATATATATGACTATATGTTAGTATTTTTAATTTAGTAAAAAAATTCAAAAAAAAAAAAAATTGTCCCAACCGACCCGTCCCGACCCTCCCCGCCCATCGCCATCGGGACGGGACACAGTATCGTCCCTGCGTCGGTCCCGCTTGACCCGCCACCGACCCGCCTCATCTCTGTCGACGCCCGTCCGAGTCCCGGCCCGGCCCACTGGCCAGCCCTACGTGTATGCAAGCTACGCCCGAACAGTTATTAAGAAGAAAAATATGTTTTCTTTAGTAGATTTGATGAGTCAACTGTGTAAGATGATATTAATCTCCCTTGATGAGTCTTTCTCATTAATATCAATATATATATAGTGTAAAATATTCATCCCTTATACAATAGTTTGGCGCTCGCCTTATGGTTCTCAGTCCACTTTCCATAGATATAAAGGAATAGTCCTAATTACAAGAGAAATTCTAGTCTTACCATAACTATATTTACACAATATATGGAATATATTCTAATTATGGGTAGGAATTTTGTATAAACACTATACACATTTACACACCCCCTCAGTCGGAGCGGGAGGAGGTCGGACGTTGAGACTGGATCTGAAGTCAAGAAATAACCGTCGGGGAAGTCCTTTGGTGAATATATATGCGTACTGATATGATGAGGGAACATGTAACACTCTGACATGTCCTAGCGCAACCTTCTCACGAACGAAATGTATGTTCATCTCAATGTGCTTGGTTCGCTGATGTTGAACTGGGTTGTGAGAAAGATAGATCACAGAGATGTTATCACAGTACATAATAGATGTCTGATGCAAAGGACACTGAAGGTCTAAGAGTAAATTTCTGAGCCAACAAATCTCAGCTACCACATTTGCAACGCCTCTGCACTCAGCCTCGACACTGGAACGAGATAGTGTGTCCCATCGCTTGGCAGACCATGAAACCCGATTATTCCCTAAAATACACAAAAGTCGGAGGTGGAGCGTCGCATGTCCGGATACCATGCACAATCTGCATCCGTATAAGAGAGCAACCTGTTTGACGCAGAGGGGTATAGATGCAAACCATAATCAAGTGTGCCCTTAATGTATCAGATGATACGCTTAAGGGCAGTAAAATAAGACTTCCTAGGGGCATGCATAAATAGACATATCTGCTGAACAACATAAGCAATAACTGGCCTTGTAAATGTGAGATATTGAAGTGCACCTACAAGGCTCCTATAAGTAGTAGGATCGGAGACTGGAGCACCATCTATAGCACTGAGCTTGGATTTTGAATCAACTGGAGTAGGCATGATTTTGCAATTTGTCATCTTATCCCTGTATACAATCTCCTATGCATACTTACGCTGACTTAAGAACATGTGGTTGGCAGACCTGGTCACTGATATCCCCAAAAAGTAACTCAGCTTGCCCAAATCAGTCATTACAAATTCGATTTTAAGTAAAGCAATAATCTCATTTTTCAACCCATCGGATGAGGCAGTAAGAACAATGTCATCCACATACAGTAGAAAGTAAGCAATGCTGCTATCTCGATGAAAAATGAAAAGGGAATTATCAATTCTGCTGCATACAAACCCAATCTGCATAATATACCTGGCAACGCGATCATACCACGACGAAGTCTGCTTTCAGTCATATAGTGACTTCATCGAGACGACACATAGTGAGGACAACATGATGGACAAACCTGCACGGTGATCATGGATCGCTTTTCAGGTCCTCATGTAGAAATGCATTTTTCACATCAAGTTGATTGATCGGTCAGTGTTTGCCCATGACTATGCTCAAAATTGTACGAATGGTAGCCGGTTTGACAACCGGGCTGAAAGTCTCAGCACAATCAATGCCCTCCTGCTGATTTGTGTCATTAGCCACAAGTCGTGCCTTATACCTCTCAAAATCTCCACTGTCTCTGAATTTGTGACAAAATAGTCACATACAACAGATCACATTCACCCCCTCCGGTCTAGGTACTAGATCTCACGTGTGTTGTTTAGTTAAAGCATTGAATTCCTCAGATATAGTCGCATTTCAATTAGGGTCTTGTTTTGCCAATTTGGGGTTCTTGAAAATTGGAGAGATGATTTGGGCAGACAAGTTAAATTGGACTTTGGGTTTGAAGATCTCATATTTGACACGAGTTTCCATTTGGTGAGTGTGGACAATGGGTGACTGCGGCGGCTGAGTGGTGGGATCTGAGACTGATGGTAAGGTCGGATATGGGGAGGGTGGAGGAGTTTCCGTCGATGGGTCGCGGCTCTGACGACGGTGTGGAGGAAATTTGTTCACTGGAGCTTAGGTGCCGCGTGCCTCATCGATGGGCCGCGACACTGACGACGGTATGACAGAAGTTTGGTCACTGGAAAGGTGGCGCCGCGGTGCCTCCATGATGGACCGCGACGCTGACGACGGTGATGACTGTAATTGACTGAGAATGATGGGAGAAATGACAGGCTCGTCAAGAAAGGAGTAATCATGTTTTTGGAATTTCTGAGGATTCTAAAATGAGAATATGGTCTCGTCGAACGTGACGTGACAGAAAATATGAATTTGACGAGTGGACATGTCATAGCATAGATAGCCCCTATGGTTCGGCGGGAAACCTACAAAGACACATGGTGTGGTCCGGGGGGCTAGTTTATGAGGGACAGTGGAGGCAAGGTTAGGATAACAGAGACAACCGAATATCCGTAAATGATCGTAAGAAGGAATTCTATGGTAGAGGATTTCGGTGGGGGTCGTATTGTGAAGGGTACTTGTCGGGAGAATATTTAGAATGTATTCTGAAATTTTTGCGGCATATATCCAGAATGACGGAGGAAGAGATGCATGAATCAATAGAGTACAAATCATATTGCTAATTGTGCGAATGATTCGTTCAACTTTACTATTTTGTGGGAGGTGTGAGGAATCCCTGAAACAAAGGGATGGATTCGTATTTTCTTGACTAGTAGACGGAAGCCTTCTCAAAAGAAAAGAATATTCGAAGCTTTTCTTGAACACCTTTTGAAAGATTTGCAGCAAAAGGGATTCCTCCTTCCCGAACGCAGCATACAACTCTCCGTTGTACTGCGCGACCACTCAGGCATTTTAGAAAAGGGAAGGGAACTTCTCACCCCGAGGGAGGCGGGAAGCTACCGCTTCTAGAATGGAAGCTTCTCCTTGACTTTTTTAGAGCGTATTGCTAGAAAGAATCTAAAGAACCAGACTCTTAACAAAGCAGGTTTCTTAGTGAAAGCGTCTGCTGGCACAGAGTTAGCCGATGCTTATTCCCCAGATACCGTCATTGCTTCTTCTCCGGAGCCCTTGTATTTCGAGTTCCCCTGGTTCCAAGTACCTCTATATAAACTCCTTTCGATGTACAAAACCGGTGAAAGGTGGAGTTATTGTATTCACGACTATTATCGCACTGAAAAGATTTTATACCTTATTTAAACTGTGTTTGGATAAGTGCGAAACTTAAGAAATTTGACAAATAGTTTCGATTTAAATTTAAAAGGATAGACCCAAATATAATGAGAAAAATCATCTAACAACACAAGATAATATATCTTACAAACTGAGGTCTTGCTAATCACCGTGTCGTAAATTAACCTTTTAGTCTCATCAATCACAACTTGTTCAATAATCTGTAGTCCTTTTCCCAAGTCAATGAAAGGGTTCACAATTTAAAAGTTGCGCATATTTTAAAGGATTTTGAAAGTTGTTTACATCTTATTCTTTTTAAAGATCTCTAACAGTGTCATAAATTGATAAAAAAAAAATAGTCCGATGCACTAATCTCTAAATTATCGCCGCTATGTGCGGGTTCGAAGAAGGACTAGCCACAAGAAATAAAAATGTAGTCACAAAATGGTAAAAGAAATAAAATTGTAGAGTTCTTAAGGCTTGTAACCTGAATAATTTTGTAATTAAAATAAGCCAGATCTCCGGATGAACGTAATCAAACTATTCTTTCATTCTCTCAGTGACGAAGCAAAAGAAACCTAAAAATTGTTCATCCCCCACGCAAGGGATTTGACTTGCTTTCACGTCTTTCAGCTCTTGTTGAACCAATGATAGAGATCCTTCCCTAACAGCAGCTCGATGTTGCATTGGATATAATTTCAATATACTATACTTCTTTTCGCTATTAATATTGACCTTGGTTTATGGATCTAACATACATTTAAACCTTCATACTTATTAAGAAGACTGAACAGGTTATTAAGCTCCCATTTGGCCATAGATTTTAAAGTTCAAACTTAAAACTTAGAAACCTAAAAATTTGATTTTTTAAAACTTTATTGTATTTGGACATGCATTTAAAAAAATTAAAGTTTTGAGCGGTTTAAGTCCCAAAAATCCATTTGAAACTTGAATTTTTTTTTAAAACAGATTTTAAAAATCTCATCCAAAATCTATGACCAAACGCTAGCTAAAATTGCTCCCATGGGATTTCATGTAAAAAGTAGACTATAACTTTAACATAATAATAATTCTTCAACACTCCAGAACATGGTAAAAAAGGATAAACAGTCATTCATAAGTCAGACCCGTGCAGTTATATGGCAAGTTGCAGAATCAAGAAAATACAATTCTTCGGTATCCTTGTCACTGCCTAAATTAAGCAAACAAAACTTACTGCATAATTCAGAATATAGGACTTTTTTGTTTTGGAGTTCAAACGCCCAACCTATATATTATATACCAGCACTAGTTTAAGATGGCAAACAAACTGCTTGAAGTAGCCTACTAACAGACCTTCTGCTTTATCCAAGTTCGGGACGTGTCAAAAGGCGAAATGGGAAGCTCAACAAAACCCGAAAAACCATTAAGACATCAGATGTTGGCTTCAGTTCAATGCATTGAGATAAAAGTCTGTGTCGAATGGAGCTTTGAAGAGTTCCATTTCCTGAAAGCTACCACTGTGACTATTAGCAGCCAATGAATGTTGTCCAGCCTGCCAGTATTGACTGGACATATGTGGCAGACCCTGTGGAATTGCCTGCATCATCTGCTCGGGCATGCTGGTCTGATTTGCATGTGTTGGGTGGTTTAGTGAAACAGTCTCAGGCTCGGATGAACCCCACGAGTTAGTTGACAGAAGAGAGAGAGCACGAGGAAATTCCGGTCCTGTAACCATATTGAACATGGATTCCTTGGCACCTGATACAGAAAACAAAAACCAATCTACTTCAGATGGAATTTTACAATCTTGCAACACTCAAGTTCGTCCATGCTTCCAAAACTTTTCAGCATTCTAGAATTCTTTGTAGAGAACATATTAAAGAGAAACACTTCAAAATTCCATATGACACACATAGCATTTTAAATTTTCAATCTCTTTTTTCTTCCATAAAATATCTTCATGAAAAGTAAATTGAGTCAATTCAGTGATCCTGACTCCATTTTCAACAAGGACAGTCAATTCTACTGCTACTATCAGTTATATATTGGACATAATACATTTTGTATCTTCCATATTTAACAAAGTATACGCAGATAAAAGATCCACAATAAATAGAGGTGATTATCTAATCTCAATTGAAATGAACCCCTGACAAAAGAGTAACTAATCAAACAATTTATAAGATATATTCTCTAGTCTTTTCTTTGACAAGACATTTTCTAGTCTTGTCAGAAGCAAATTATGAGGATGATAGTGCCTTAGGAATCAAACCCTTTATGTGTCCCAAGAAATGGTGAGTCTCTTATGTCACTTTTTGTAAGCTACTTGCAAACAATTGTTATCTACATGCAACTGAACCTTTTACCACCTCTGATGCACTGCTTCAATCTCTACTTAGGAACAACCTCGTCGACTCATCTCAAAGCTACTTCAACTCTCTCAGAAGTGGTGATATTAGGTAAGAGTTGTATGTTGTCAGCTTGTTTTTTCAATTTATTCAAGTATGAAAAAAGAAGAGAAACTAAGTCATAATCTCCAACCCCCAATGCATAGTTATAACAAGTCTGGTTCTGCTTCAACCACTTTGAAGCATCATTGATAGCGCTCTTGCAAAATTTAATAGTAGACTCCTGAATGAAAACGCCTTGGAAGTGTTTGAGGACATCTAAAACTATAGTTCAAGAAAAAATAATGGTCTCCTAGATATAAAAATAAAGCTTTCAACTGAAGTGCTTGCTACCATCTTCATCACACATGGGCCAGATGCAGAAAAGGCACAAGTAGACTATGGCACATTTACTGTTGGGTTCTAGATAAGATCATACTCTGTAACCCATAATGCTAATACAATACAGCTATTGTTGACTACTAATTAGCCTTATCAAAAGAAAAACATGAGTACTAATTAGGAGGGAGATATACGTTAATAAGAACTACTGCATTCGGGAGTCTGTAACTAATGATTAAGCCAGTAAGAAACTAAACTGATAGAACTGCTTATACAAAAAAATACAAATAGAGGCAGGGCAACAGTAGAAATCTGCTTTGCTTCTATGTGCGCGTGTGCGTAAGGAACCAAAATTTAATGCACGAAAATTCAAAAATTGCACTAAACAAAGGCTTTGGATTTACAATAGTGAAACAAACCTCGATTGAAAACCTCGGGTGTGATGCCCTTGGAGGGCAAGAGCAAGTTAGATGCACTACTCTGTGCACCCACAGCCCGTGAAAACTGGATCCCCTCCAGTAGTGACTTCCCATTTGTGCTGCCACTTCTTTCAGGCTTAGTAGTAAACCCTCTTGTTATACTGAACTTAGAGTCTTGAGTGCTCTCCCAGGTAGAGTTTGCAGCAGCTCTAGAGTGAATAAGTTGTGCGTGGTTGAGCACAAGATTCATAGGTTGCCTGCCATCTGTAAGCATGCATAATATCGCATAACATGATACTTAGTAATTGAGCACTAGTGTCTAGTTTAGTGCTTAATTTAATGCCTTTATGGATTAGCAGATGGTCCAACAAAGTACCCACTTTTCAGAAGACAATTGCTCAAGCACAACTAATTCTTATCAACTGTATGCAAAGGTTATTGTTTTAGATAGAAGTGATGTTTGCGTCTTAAATATATCTGGATTATTACACCAGCAAAGACGCAAACATCACTTTAGGAATAGATTTTTGTCAATTCAGACAAATTAATATACAGATTAACTTATTCTATAACTATTACTGAAGCATGTCATTTGAGTACTCAAAGCCAATTCCAACATAGAGACAACATACCATAAAACAATGAGGAAAGCCTTGCTGAGTTGAACTGGATAGTTTCCTGCTGAGGTTTGCGGCGCCTTGCATTGTGTTCAGAGAGCCTCCTGCGACAGCTTCGCTTCTTTTCATCAAATTCAGACACGCTATGGAACCTTAATTTCAAAAATTTAAAAATAGAAAGAATGAGCGATGAACTAATGCTACAGCTAGAAGAACAGGTTATTGCTACAAGGCACAGATGTGGGATCAAATATCGAATACAAAGATACCTTAGACTGATCAAATAGTTACCTGCTACATTGTTGACAAAAGCGGCGTGCTACACCTGCTACAATAACCTTTGAGCACTTGGAATGAGTGTCACAAACTCGATGCTTGAGATAATATTCTTTAGCTGAAGAAAGATCAAGGTTGCAGCCTTCAACCTGGCAGCGAGGAATTGGTGCATTCTGAGTAGATGATTTTGCTTTCTTTGTTGCAGCAGCAGATGATATGGGGAAGGATGAAACCTTAGCACAAATGGTCTCACATGTCCGCTTACCAAGTTTTAGACCTATCACTGGTTCAACAGAGCCTACTGAAGCCTCCATGGGTGGTGAGAGCTCAGCTTTGGAAGGTTCCAATTTCTTGCTAAGATCCTCAGGAGAGGCATCAAAAGCAAAGTTAGATACTCTAAAGCCCTCCTTTGGTGAAGAGTCGATAGAAGCTGATATTGAGCTTTTAATCGAAGAACCACCATAACCACCAGTGCCACTACCACCACTGGACAAATTGAAAGATCCCCCCTCAAGTTCTCCCTCTTCTTCAACTCCCCAATCTGTTAATTGTAGCTCTTTTGGACTTTCGGAAGCCTTTGAACCAAACATTACCAAATTTCCCCAGTCCCACTTCACATTCCACTCCATCTTCGAAAACAAGCAACGAGATCTCTTTATCAAATTTCCATGCAAAATAAGTAATTAGGACTTGGATCTGCAAAATAAAATACACAAAAATTTAACTGCTATTTGTTCCTAGTTTAAGTAGTAAGCAATTTCACAAAAGGCAAAACAAGCGTTCCATCAGACAACAGGGAAGCAAGAAGCAAAGAGCAAGTACACAAATGATGTATTAGCTCGGCTGGTTCACAAATTTGCTGTTTTACTTCTCACTAATTCTCTGTCACACTTGCAGGATCTTATTGTCTTTCCTAATCCAATTTCTTTTCCAGGCTAATTGAGCAGCTCAAAGAAAAATGAACTAAACTATGACAAATAATTGTTCCTCAAATCACTAGTTAAGCATCCACAAGCCCCATAATATAGCCATGATCTCACAGAGGGCAGCATCATCTCAACCATATCCTTTCAAACCCACTTACTACGATCTTTTTTAAGAGAGATAAATGAAAAGAACGAAAAGGGTATTGTAATCTGTCTTGTACTCTATAAAGCATATACAACCACCACATCAACTTCAATTATTTCAAGACCAAGGTAGAAAATGAGTTTCACTTCACCTATTTCACAGCTGTTGAATTCCAGACAAGAACCGCTAGTACGAGGGCTGATTAGGACACACAGAAAATTATAAGTGAACAAAGTTAACTATTCAAAAATACAGAAACAGATATCAAGCCCTTCCAGTCCAACACCACCACATCATTTTCAGCTACTTGTTTCATCACCTAATCAATGAAACCAAATAAATAATGAAAACATTAAATTGTTCATCAACCCCACAAACAAATGCTTGCCCACTGGGTCTAATAAATATGCAAGTTCAATTTTTTTTTACAAATCATACACTTGATTGTGACAGATTTACTGACACCCTCTTTACAGATTATATATAGGAAAATGAATAACACATTTTCTTGATTTTTTTTGTAGAGAAGGGTAGTTGGTACTTGTTTGGAAAGTTATGGTCCCCCATGTTAGGGTTTCATTGGAATCCACAACAAAAGAAGAAGACAGACTTTTCCATGCTTAAACTACTACTAATGGATGAACTCTTTTCCAATAAAATATGTAAGAAAACGACATCGTTTATGCAGTCAGCATCGTAAATGCTGCATACTTTAGGCCCTAAAAAATACACACATCTCCTACCAAACAAAAGGGTCTTCAAAACCCACAAAAATTTACAACAGCATAGGCAAACTAATTGGGTATCAATTTTGGTTCATTTAAATCAGTTTAATTCCAAACCCACATAATTAAAGAAGCTAAGAAGGTGAGCAAATAAAGATTATGCAAGTTTTGAGCAAATAAAGATACATTCACTTAATCTGTTTCAATAAAAACAAAGGAAGCTTAGTAGGCAATACAAACCAAGAAAAGGGTGTCTGAAACACATAAAAGTTTCCATTTAAGCTAACAAGAAAGTATTGCCTCAGTCTGTTTTTCCAAAAATAGAAACAATCAATGGAGAAGTAGTAATGAGAAACAAACCCCAGTTCTCCGGAGGTGAAAAAATAATATATAGTAATATAATTCACAAGTTGAAGCCACTAATTCTAAATCAAGAAATCACTTGTAAATGGAAGGTTTGAGCAAACCCTTAATTTGTTTGTCCAAAAAAGGAAAGTATCAATGGGAAAACAGTGATTAGCTTGGTAAATAAGGAATAATACATACATAAATTAGTGGCTACAACTTGTAAAAATAGAAGAAAAAGCTCACCTATGATGAGAGCTAATTTCTTGGAGACAACTTTTTGAGAGTTTTTCACTTTACCAAATGAAGCAAAAGGGAGGCGAGGCGAGGTGACGCATACAGTAGTAGAGAGTGGGGTGACTGGTGATTGTGACTGTGTCAGTCAGAGAACAACAGTGTGTGAGCTGGTGGTGGCAGAGGGTTTAAAATATGTGTGCTGTTTCACCATAAGGGCTGTATCAGTATGCACCATTTTTGTTTGAATGGAGTCATCTTGAATTATTTACCATTTTTTATTTAATTTATTTGTTATTATTTAACTTGATATATAATTTAAGAAAGAAATGATAATTTTTAAAATGTATGATTTAAAACAAATTTTACATAAATATGTAGATATAAATTATATCATAAAATTAAAATATTTTTAAATATAAAAATATGATATACTTTTTTGACACGTCAAAAGAAAAATAGTATCACGTAAATTGGGACAAAGAGAATACTAATTTGAAGGAGTATTTGACATACTTTACCCTTATTTATGTTTAAGTTATAATTTTTAATCATTAAATATTTATTTTATTTATATGTTATCTCTATTAATAACAAAATTTTATTAAAAGTTAAAAGAAAAATATATATTTTAAACTTCTAAAATGATAATAATTTAAGATAAATAATTTGAGCCATGTGGAGTAAGTTTATTTTTCTTTTCTTCTAAAAGAAATAATAATTTAACAGCTTTTTCTATTGCATGGAGTTTTTTGCTGCTTTTTCTTGGAACTTCCTTTCCTTCCGCTAATTAATCGTCTTTTTTTTTTTTTTAGTTTTAATGCCATCCATTTCCCCATTTTTGTGTCATGGATTTAAGTTATACAATGACCATTGTAAATAAGTTTTTATGTTTATTAGTGTAACTTAAGTCTACTGTCAGTATTAATGATTTTTATGTTTATTAAGGTAAGTTTACTTATTGTAATACTATCATGTAGCATAATTATTTTTTTATCCGCATGAGCAGCTCAGTTGGTTCTCAATGGGATATTTGGAATAATGGCCAAGATCGAATTCCATCAGCGGCAGTGTGAGGTTACTTTTTGAAATAAAGGAGGACCCCTTGTGCGCAGCGTGGTATGTGAAGTTAATGTGATGCACAAATATTTGAAATTTGCTCGTGTGTGTTTAAATAGTTGTGATGGCCTAGGGTTTAGGACTCCTTCTACTGCTGCGACTTTTTAGGCTCTTAAAACAATTACAGAATGTGCCAAGGGACATAACACACATGTGTCACTCCCCGAACTAGGGCTTGCGCGAATCAACATTCGGTACCTGAACTTGGCCAAGCGAACCAACATACACAACATGAAAACATAACTGAGTGGAATATAAGAAAATAAAGTATTTAAAGAGCTTAAAATATCATTAAGTCACGTTACTCAAAATTCTAAAACTAGTTTAAAAATATGTGTAGCCACCATGGCTAAATAATAACTGAACATTTGATATGACATGCTAGTCTATGAAGCCTCTAACATGAATATGAATATGTGAAGATATTTGGTAAGATAAATTCTGGTGCTTTCTTTTGTGTAGTGTGTCTGTATCAAGATTGATCTCATTTTTCATCAAGGGAGTGAATGTATCGCATTTTCCAAACTCTTTTTATGCTAGGCATTTGGTGAGAAGACTTATTTCTTTTATTGCCATGTGTGTAGACCATCCACACATGTTCATGTATCCCCTCACTTTGGCCTATTTATTTGGATCAAAGTTTGTTGTTGGGGACCTGTCATTTCTTTTATCCATTTCATAATGGTCGCTGATTTTGACAGTCTCCACTCGATTCTAAATCCAATCATATAGAGTCGAGTTCAATCTGTCTTTCTCTCTTTAGGTGCTGCTTGTCCTGAGTTATCTTAACTTTTGTTAGACATGAATTTTGATGGCTCTTGAAGTTGTGCGAGATGGACACACACAAATTATTGTGTTTTGGGCACTCATTCCACTGTAAGCTTTTATCTTTTTTAACTTCCTCTAGCTCTTTTAGTAAAACTTATTTTTTTTCGAGCTCATCCTGCAGTTCTTTCTTCACAACTTTAAGTGAGCTCTTTTGATCCCTCGTAGATTGCTCAGTTTGGTCTTTCATAGTTGTGATAGTTGATTCAAGCTCATTTTTTTCCTCTTGCAATGTAAGCTTGGTATTTCATAGTTGTGATAGTTGATTCAATCTCCTTTTTTTCCTCTTGCAATGTATGCTTTTCATGGCTTATAGTAAGGAAATTCTTCCTTAGTTCATCAATCATATATGCTAGGTTTCCTTGCTGATCTTCTTGGTCTATAAGATCCGTTTGAAGGGAGAAAGTGATTTTCATTATATTTCTCTTTTCCCTTTGATGTCACGATCCAAAATTCTATTTGTGTTGTGAGTGTACCTACCCTAAACTCCTAGGTGAGCCTCAAAACATACAAGTCGAAAACATGAATAAAAAGATGGAATAGTAAAGAAACACCCAAAGTACTAACAAGGTCTTAATAACTTAATACATAAAAGTCTAAGTCAAACCCCCAAAACATAAAAGTCACAAGTACAAGTGCTTCTAAATACAATAACAAGTCTAAATACTTAATACAAAGTTGTTTAAAGTACAGAAGATAGAAAATAAAAGGGATAGAGAGGAATCCAATGTTAGGAAGGCGTCGAAAGCTTACCCTGGACTCCAAATCAAGCACTCAACCACTATTCTCCACACGCGTTCAGATTTGTACCTACACACAGAAGGTACAGTAAGTGTAGAGTGAATACGGGAAGCATATGTACCCAACATCATCATTGACCGATATTAACTATAGCGATGATGAGGATTGGTACCTTCGGATACTTCTCTAATTGTTTAATTATTCAAGATATATATAGTTCAATAGCCTTTAACCTTGTAAACAAAATCCTAAGACTAAGTCAACCACATGAATCATCACTATTATCGATATTCATCATAAAGTTTTGATCCTTTCTCAAAAGTGCCAAGTATAGCCATAAGGATCCAATCAATACCCCATTTAGGACATCTAAACCCATAAAGGTTCCATCTTTTCACCCGTTGCACTAAAAAGTCGTAAAGATTCTATCTTTCTTTCCTTTTTAAGCAAGTAAACCATAAAGATTGCACCTTTATATCAATCGAGTACATATGGCATACAGTTCACATCAATAAATATAAATTATATGCAATACAAGTGATATGTATGCTATGCATTAACCATATGTACTAGTTATATACACGCTTTTGCAGTAGGAAACGTGTGACCCATGGAGAACTCATAAGGTCCATATACCTATCCAGAATCATTTCTCATCAGGTCTCAGCTCTTGGTTGTTATATCATCATCATCATCATCACTCTTTTCATATACTATATCCAATATCCGGCTCTTAAGACCCATTTTTATATTTCTCATCAATCCAATGCCAATGATATCATGTTGTATGAATGGATATGCGTATATCATGTCAATGCATAATAATATTTCAATTTATCAAAACAAGTCTTTTTCCATAATTCATACGAGATTTAGAGTGATGAATGCATGATAGTTCACATAAACACAATAATCAACCAAATATGGCTATCATAACCCAAGTAAGCAGCAATCATACCAACCTAATGGATTTACAACACCATTCCCCAAGGCCCGAATGCTAAACACATAGTCTCCGTCATAATTATAAAACTTTTTTATTTTAATTACCCATACATTTACACCAGTACTCGCACACGTGCTCATCATTTCACAGGTATGGGACCCTCAACTCCCCCATTACATCCCTTAATTCATTTACCAACACACAAACACTATAAAAACGTTTAGTAAGTCTCAACTTGCCTGAGTCTGAAGCCGAAGAGTCAATCCACAACCTTGCTCCTTCCGCTGAGCTTCTGAGCGAGTCTACTCTATTCAATTACGGATTCTACATAAGAATATGAGTATAACGCCACCCATAAAGCTATAAAATAAAATTGAGTCCCAAAAGTCAATCCAAAACCTATTCCCAAAACCTGAAGGTCGAAAATGGTAATTTATTATGAAAACATGTTCATTATGATCAAACTAGTATTCTACAAGGTTACATGAATCCAACAATACCCATATTGCTACTCTTTAATCTGAGTCCCAAAATCAACCTAAAAAGATAACCTCGGCCTACAAAGGCAAAATACTAAATTGAGCATAAAATCATCCTACCTATCACTTAAATAGTCTAAATCCAGAAAATCATAAGAATCTTGTCAAGACCCGAACCGGGGCCCGTGACTGGTGCATTACCCCGGGCACCCTAGTGATACAACATCAGAGAAAATCAGCGGAACATAAAGCATAAATATGAAACAAGAGACATGATAAATAAAAGCAAATAGGCCAACCAAAACGGTTGCCTTCCAACATATATATATAAACATTTGAACAAGCATAATCCTTACACCGCCCACAACGGTCTGCAGACCTTAAGATTTATACAACTATGACGGACAGGGCCCGCCATACCCCGAACGTCAAGAACTTACGGACTCGGGGTAACATACCAAAGATAAGCCTCCGAAGCGGAGCTTCCCAAAACGAAATGAGATCCTAAACGCGGGGATCGACAACCGATGTATTTACTGCGGCATGAACGGCCTAACGAGGTCGATAACAGTACCAAGTATGTGAAATCGTAAAATATCGTAAATGAAATCATAATAGTCTATAAAAGCGGAGACATGTATGATAACCAAACTACGATACACATGCGATTATATCAATTCGTGGTCTCACGCCCAACATCAATCCCGCGTGGAGTACCTTTCCCGCGGCGATCTATGATATGATAACAACAAGACAACCATCCAAATGGGAGCATACGTGCGCTACGCGTCGTGTCGATATGTCCAAAGGAACAAATAAGACAACATTCCAAATGGAAGCATACCCGTGCGCCACGATCGTGTCGATGAGTCCAAAGAAACAATAAGACAAAGATTCCAAATGGAAGCATACCCGTGCGCTACGCATCGTGTCAGTATGTCCAAAGGGAAACAATAAGACAACAAGACGGTAATCAAAGTGGAAGCATACCCGTGCGCTACGCATCGTGTCAGTATGTCCAAAGCGATTAACAAAAGTAACACTATCAACAGAACGCGTGCGGAATTTATCCACCACCGCCGGCCACGCCCAAGTAAGTTCTCAACAAGTCAACCGACCCTCCATCGAGAGACGCGGTAGTATAGAAACACAATTCTTGCACAACAAAGGTTATCACAACAAGCATAAGCAAGTTTCACAACAACAAGCATAGGCAAGTTTCACAACAACAAGCATAGGCAAGTTTCACAATAACAAGCATAGGCAAGTTTATACACAACTCGAAGTACTTTCATTTTATGCTCAAGTCCGGGTTTTAACCCTAAAGTACTACGTACGTTAAATTCCTTTTAAAGAGATCTATTCCTTTTATAAAAGTCACCCGATACCCGTAGTATAAAAAAATAGAGTGACTTATATCTTTTAAGTAAACCAAAACAACTTCCATACTTTCCTTTTTAAAACCAGATTAAGGCAACACCATGCTTTCTTTTTTTTACCAAAACACTTCTCTTTTTAAAGTCAAGTTACCACATTAAAACCAATGATAAAACCTTTTGTTTTCATAAGGTCGTTATAACCAACTTCCCATAAAGTTGTTATAACACCTTATGTTTTAAACCATTTTAAGACAACACAATGCCTTTCTTTTCCCTAAAGTTCCAGTTTGCCTAATTTCAATTACACAAGACTCTTTTTTGAAAAGTTTCATAGTTCAATGTCTTAATCTCTTTTAAAACAATTGAGTAACATATACCATAGGCGAATATGTTATTCTTGTTCATAATCAATCTTATTAAGCAGCCATGATCTAGAAAATGTAATATCATTTTGTCTCATCTTAGCTTCTATGCAGATGGAGGTTTCTACTGGTTTTAATAATACTTAATTATTCAATACATTCTCCTTTATTAACGCTGCAGTGGTTTGTCGATACACATTCTGATTTCCGAAATCAGTAAAACATTATTCCTTTCAAAAACCAAGTACTCATTACTCACGAATGAGGTTTCACACAAACATTCATATTAAGTCAAGTCTCTTATCTTTTAAGAATAAGTCTCTTAACTTCTAGACCATTAAACCATTCTTTTTATCTCTCTTAAGACGTTACACCTAACTTCTCATAAAGCTGGTATAACTCTTATGTTTTCAAACCAAGTATACACTTCTTTCAAAAAGTTTTCTTAATCTTTTAGAATACTCCAAGGTTCTTTATTATCACACATCAAGTCGGTTATAAGTCAAATCAGTTATCTTTTAAAAAAAAAACACAAAGCATTTCTCATTTACATAGAGCTGTTATAACCAACTTCCCATAAAGCCGTTATAACACTTTATGTTTAAAAACAATCAAATACATTTAACACATGTACGTCTATCGTACTACATAGTTATACACATATCATGCTAGAACAGATAAGAAGAGGTTCACATACCGCGACGATTATCGACTAATAGCAAAACGCCCAAGTACCTCAAACCGCTCGGCCACACTCTAAGCCAAGCAGATCACTCCACACGTAGTACTACAACCTATAGAGGCCACAAGGCGCCTATTAATATCTTTAGATCCCGACGAAGAATATTCTACAGAAAATTCGGCAAAGACCTCCCCGCAAGGCGTAATTCTCCTCCTCTATCGAGGCCGCTACCAAGCCAACCGTGTGGGTTTACACGCTTAACCGACGTACACTCTACTTCACAAGAATGCTAAACAAGTCCATCGTAATACTGATCTAAGTAATTACGATCAGCTTCATCTTAAAGTTCAGCTTAAGTCGCAAGACATTGCCGTAAAGTATTATTCAGGCTTAAGTCAAAAGACATTGCCGCTCTTCTATGTTCAATTGTATATATAGTATACCTTATCTATATTTTACATCAACATGTAATTTCCTATTTCAACAGAAGGTTAAGAGTATTTACCTCGATAAGCCCAAAATTATCCGAGTTTATATGTCGATCCCGAGCAAGGTTTAGCTCCTACTCCGTGCGCCCGACCCGCCTCCAACCAACCCTTAGAAGTTCTAACCAACTTCTACTTATAACTTCAACTACGGGTGAAGATTTACTTAGGGTTTCGTTTTTGTGGTGAGGAAGTATAATAGTATTTTCTGGCTTTTGTATAAGTGTAACCTTGGGAAAACTACAAGGTATTTGGGCATTATAACAATACTGGAGAGTATTTCTATACCACAAAAGGGGTATTTATACGAGACAACTATGCTGGGGTACCCTACTGGCTAAACACCACAAAGGGAGTGGAGGCTCTCGCCAAGGGCTCTCAAAGGGGAGGGGTGTGGTGGACGAAAAACAACAAGAGGAGAGGAGGGATTTTTCAAGACTTAGACAATTTTTGATGAATAAGTTCATCAACTTAGAGGGTATTTATAGGTCAAGAAATGGCCAACCAATGGCCAAGATCTATCCAAATGTAAGGCAAGTGTAAGGTCAAGATGAAGCCATGTGTTTGTGGGTCCCACTTGCTCATCAACTACACAAAATATCCTACCTAACCCTTGACCACAATTTTTGCACAAAAAACGTGCCAACCTTCCCCTTTGGCCGCCCACTTCTTCCAATGTGAGGTGACACATGTCACCCTCCGCTGGTCCAAAATGTTTCGCCTCTCTAAAAATCCGCAAAAATTATTAATGACATAGCCGAATTTTCCTACGAAAGTCGTGGAAACGCTTTTAAAAACGACTCTTTTGGCACTTGTACAAATTGCGAAACTTGTCAATTCTTAAGGCAAAAATTTAATACGTAAGCCCTCACGTACATACTCTGGAAATACGGGGTATGACATTCTCCCCTCCTTAGAAACATTCGTCCCGAATGTTCCTTCTCAAGGTGGATTACGAAGAAGATCTTCTAACAAGTTGCCAACGCCACGCCCGCCACGAACTAACACACGTTCTTCTTCCTTTCTTACTCGCCGTGCTCTCCGAACACTTGAACTCTTCTAGTATACGCACCATACTTCGGGCCATTGCTTCGCTTCAATACTTTGGAGTCACAACCTCCAAACTTGGTCATCTTACTAGCTTTATTTTCCTCTAAGGCCATTCCGGCCTTCACGAACCGATTCGTCGAACATATCCACAAACTCATACGATGGTCATCTAAACTGGGCCTAGCACCCTCGTGACCCTACCACCGGCGGGACCACCCAGAGCTGACCCTACCTGAACAGCCGCGGTTGGCCCTCAACATGGCCCCAACCCGACCCACTTAACGCATCACGCCTTGTTCCCGATCCGAACAATCTTACCTCTACAGTCATGAAAGCTACCACTTCCATCAGACACTACCGGGGACTTTATCACACAAAACGCTCTAGGCATAAAATGCACCGACAAGGATCACTTGCAAAATCTGTACTCAAGACGGCCTTACATCTAAGGTCTCAATCAGAATATTCTAAGGTTCATCATTTTCACCTCAAGCTTACCCTTCTCACAACCAGGTTCTACATCACATTTTAGCACAAAGCTATCCGAACATAACACTAAACACATCATCACATCATCAATACATGCAAAACTCTAGAGGGTTAAGGATATACCTGAAAATAGGCGATTTAGAGGACCGCTAAAACTGGGAACTTCCACCGCGACCTCTACCGTGGCCCACGGCAGTATGAACATCCCGTCTGCCATGGAAGGTGAAGAACCCACAACCGATCCCAGAGTCAGGCTATCCTACCGGCCTACCCTGGTCGGACAGTTTCTCCCTAAATGGCCTCGCTGGCCGCATGTAAAACAAACTCCCTGACTAGCACGACACTCCCCATCGCGAGTCTACCACGGCCACAACGAGGTATGGGTGGCTTCACCGTTAACACCCCGCTTCTCCAAAATCAACCTCGAGCCACGACCGCCTCAAAAACTCGACGCTCAAGATTGTAGAGGACCACTCAGATCGGGCGAGGCGCATAACTAGTCTCAGGCGGTGCGCCTCGAAAATCACCAAAGGACCTGCAGCTTCGCCCTCTTACGACTTTGGTCATTCCGTCGATTTCTCCGCCTCACCTCCAAGTGCATAAGCTCGCATGCGGCAATGTCCATGCCCTACCAAGAGCTACACCCGAACAACTCGCTAGGTAATCATCGAGCCTCAGAACATATCGGTGGACTCGATCCTCCATACTAGCTACTAACGCGGACGTCGCCAATGAGTCGAACTCCACATTGTACTCCCGCATCAGACGCCTGCTCGCCGCAAAACACCAAAAATCTACCGAGCCTCCTCATCCGTGGCGGCAAGAAGTGTGCAAGAAATGCCTTTGAGAACTCGCCCCAGAAGTGGCATTCTCTCCCGACGCCTCCCACGAATCAAACCAATCGATCGCGGTATCACGCACCGATGCGAACCAGACCATCGACTCGGTCTCCGAGGCCTTGATCACTTACGATCCGTCAGAATCGCCGGATGAACTCCTCGCGATCATCCTCGTGCCTCGACCCATAAAACTCGCGTTACACTCGGAAAATCCCGTAGTCTCAAACCGCTCGGGGTTGAACTACGGTGCTACTGGATCGAATCGGCCCAGCCTTTTATCCTCAAGTCCGCCACAACTCGCCATTAACTAGGCTATCTCTTGTAACCCATATCTCTCGCCTCACTGTAGGATCGAGGCTCGTGCATCGTGGTCTCGTAGAGATCGCCGCTTCTACTCGTATCTCCTTCGCCGCTTTGCCCTTCTCGGGCCCGGTTGCCGCGCGAGGCATAATCGTAAAAACGAGATACGTCGGAGGGTCCAACTTACCACACGGCTTCTAAGGCACGATCTCGTAATGAGAAGAATGGAAACCAATCCTAAATGTCCTATAGCCTCACGATTATAGATGTGGTGCACAACACACCGATAATCAAGACTTACTAGACACGTCGTAGACACTTTCCGAGGACTAATCGCTCGATACCACTTTGTCAAGACCCGAACCGGCCGTGGATCGTGCCTTACCCCGGCACCCTAGTGATACAACATCGAGAAAATCAATGAACATAAAGCATAAATATGAAACAAGAGACATGATAAATAAAGCAAATAAAGCAACCAAAGCGGTTGCCTTCCAACATATATATATAAACATTTGAACGATAATCCTTACACTCGCCCACAACAAAGCATGCACTCTAAGATTTATACAACAACTATGACGACAGTGGCCCCGCCATACCCCGAACGCATAAGAACTTACGGACTGTGGTAACATACCAAAGTTAAGCCTCAGACGAAACGGAGCTTCCCAAAACTCTGAATTGAGATCCTAAACGCGGGGATCGACAAATGACGATTTCTACTGCAGATGTAACGCACTTCAAGGAGGTCGCATAACAGTACCAAGTATGTGAAATCAGAAATATCAGAAATGAAATCATAATAGTCTATAAAAGCAGAGACAAGTATGATAACCAAACTACAAGACACACACGTAATGCTTATATCAATTCGTGGTCTCACGCCACAACATCAATCACGCGTGAGTACCTTTCTCACCGCCAGCCTCATGATATGATAACAACAAGACGGCCATCCAAATGGGAGCATACCCGCGCGCTACGATCGTGTCAAGATGTCCAAAGGGAACAAATAAGACAACATTCCAAATGGAAGCATACCCGCAGCGCTACGATCGTGTCGAAGAGTCCAAAGGGAAACAATAAGACAAAGATTCCAAATGGAAGCATACCCGCGCGCTACGATCGTGTCAAGATGTCCAAAGCGGAAACAATAAGACAACAAGGCGAATCAAAGTGGAAGCATACCCGCGCTACGATCGTGGTCAAGATGTCCAAATCGATTAACAAAAGTAACACTATCAACAGAACGCACTGCGTGGAATTTATCCGCCACCGCGGCCACGCCCAAGTAAGTTCTCAACAAGTCAACCGACCTCCATCGAGACGCCAGAGTATGAAACACAATTCTTGCACAACAAAGGCTATCACAACAAGCATAGGCAAGTTTCACAACAACAAGCATAGGCAAGTTTCACAACAACAAGCATAGGCAAGTTTCACAACAACAAGCATAGGCAAGTTTCACAATAACAAGCATAGGCAAGTTTATACACAACTCGAAGTACTTTCATTTTATGCCCAAGTCCGGGTTTTAACCCTAAAGTACTACGTACGTTAAATTCCTTTTAAAGAGATCTATTCCTTTTATAAAAGTCACCCGATACCCGTAGTATAAAAAAATAGAGTGACTTATATCTTTTAAGTAAACCAAAACAACTTCCATACTTTCCTTTTTAAAACCAGATTAAGGCAACACCATGCTTTCTTTTTTTGACCAAAACACTTCTCTTTTTAAAGTCAAGTTAACACATTAAAACCAATGATAAAACCTTTTGTTTTCATAAGGTCGTTATAACCAACTTCCCATAAAGTTGTTATAACACCTTATGTTTTAAACCATTTTAAGACAACACAATGCCTTTCTTTTCCCTAAAGTTCCAGTTTGCCTAATTTCAATTACACAAGACTCTTTTTTGAAAAGTTTCATAGTTCAATGTCTTAATCTCTTTTAAAACAATTGAGTAACATATACCATAGGCGAATAAGTTATTCTTGTTCATAATCAATCTTATTAAGCAGCCATGATCTAGAAAATGTAATATCATTTTGTCTCATCTTAGCTTCTATGCAGATGGAGGTTTCTACTGGTTTTAATAATACTTAATTATTCAATACATTCTCCTTTATTAACGCTGCAGTGGTTTGTCGATACACATTCTGATTTCCGAAATCAGTAAAACATTATTCCTTTCAAAACCAAGTACTCATTACTCACGAATGAGGTTTCACACAAACATCCATATTAAGTCAAGTCTCTTATCTTTTAAGAATAAGTCTCTTAACTTCTAGACCATTAAACCATTCTTTTTATCTCTCTTAAGACGTTACACCTAACTTCTCATAAAGCTGGTATAACTCTTATGTTTTCAAACCAAGTATACACTTCTTTCAAAAAGTTTTCTTAATCTTTTAGAATACTCCAAGGTTCTTTATTATCACACATCAAGTCGGTTATAAGTCAAATCAGTTATCTTTTAAAAAAAAACACAAAGCATTTCTCATTTACATAGAGCTGTTATAACCAACTTCCCATAAAGCCGTTATAACACTTTATGTTTAAAAACAATCAAATACATTTAACACATGTACGTCTATCGTACTACATAGTTATACACATATCATGCTAGAACAGATAAGAAGAGGTTCACATACCTCGCGACGATTATCGACTAATAGCAAAACGCTCCAAGTACCTCAAACCGCTCGGCTACACTCTAAGCCAAGCAGATCACTCCACACGTAGTACTATAACTGTAGAGGCCACAAGGCGCTATTAATATCTTTAGATCCCGACGAATATTCTACGTAAAATTCAAGAAGACTCTCCCCGCAACAACAGCGTAATTCTCCTCTCTATCGAGGCCGACTACCAAGCCAACCAGTGGGGTTTACACGCTTAACCTGACGTACACTCTACTTCACAAGAATGCTAAACAAGTCTATCGTAATACACCCTAAGTAATTACGTCAGCTTCTCATCTTAAAGTTCAGCTTAAGTCGCAAGACATCGTAAGTATTATTCAGCTTAAGTCAAAAGACATTGCCGCACAACTATGTTCAATTCTATATATAGTATACCTTAACTATATATTCCAACAACATGTAATTTCCAATTACAAATGAAGGTTAAGAGTGTTTACCTCGATAAGCCCAAAATTATCCTATTTTATATGTCGATCCTGAGCAAGGTTTAGCTACTACTCAGTGCGCTACGACCCGCTACAAACAAACCTTAGAAGTTCTAACCAACTTCTACTTATAACTTCAACTACGGTGAAGATTTACTTAGGGTTTCGTTTTGGATCGAGGAAGTATAATAGTATTTTCTGGCTTTTGTATAAGTGTAACCTGGGAAAACTACAAGGTATTTGGGCTAAGGTATTTGGGCATTATAACAATACTTGAGAGTATTTCTATACCACAAAAGTGGTATTTATACGAGACAACTAGGTCAGTGGGGTACCCACTACTAAACACCACAAAGTGAGGAGGCTCTCGCCAAGGGCTCTCAAAGGGGAGGTGTGGTGGACGAAAACAACAAGAGGGAGAGGAGGGATTTTTCAAGACTTAGACAATTTTGGATGAATAAGTTCATCAACTTAGAGGGGTATTTATAGGTCAAGAAATGGCCAACCAATGGCCAAGATCTATCCAAGTGTAAGGCAAGTGTAAGGTCAAGATGAAGCCATGTGTTTGTGGGTCCCACTTGCTCATCAACTACACAAAATATCCTACCTAACCCTTGACCACAATTTTTGCACAAAAACGTGCCAACCTTCCCTTTGGCCGCCCACTTCTTCCAGCGTGAGGTGACACATGCCACCCTCCCGCTGGTCCAAAATGTTTCGCCTCTCGGAAAAATCCGCAAAATTATTAATGACATAGCCGAATTTTCCTACGAAAGTCAGGAAACGCTTCATTTAAAAACGACTCTTTTTGGCACTTGTGTACAAATTTCGAAACTTGTCAATTCTTAAGGCAAAAATTTAATACGTACGCCCTCACGTACATACTCTGGAAATACGGGGTATAACAAATCTAACCTCAATTGAACCATCAATTTCATTAAAATCACTAAACTCACTTTTTATGGAGAACCCCAGTTTTCTACTTTAGAATTCATGGATTAAAGCTTAAACTAAAGGAAGATATCAATGAAAATCATGTAGATGAAGGTTTAGATCTTAACCCAATGAAGAAACTTGAACTTTGTACTTGAAATCTCTCAATTTCGAGCTCTCTAGTTTCTAAAATGGGTGAATGAAGGATGAAATATGAAATAGGATTTTTAATTATGTACAAACATAATTTGCACTTCGCGAATGCAATACCCTGCTCGCGATCGTGGTCCGCCATGGCCTAGCCAATCTCGAACGTGATTTGACCATCAAGATTGCAATGTGGCCCCATGACCCGGCCCAGACCCCGACTCCCTTATGCAAACATGATGCCTTGGATGCAACCATAACCCTCGGTCCCCCAAAACATCGCAAACACAATCCCTCTACTCGATCGCATAGAAGGAAAACAACAACTGAAATTAGAAAAATATGGGTTTTCCCAAATCTCGAACCAATACTTGAAACTCATTTAGAACCCTATGGACACAAACCAAATATGCATTTCTATCATAAAATATGCTCTGAATTTGCTCGCACACTCAGAATTCCAAAAAAGGTCTCCTTGACCCGAGTTTGACTAAAGTCAACTCTTAAGTTATAAAACTCCTACATCTCAACCAACTATCCAAAACACATCTGATTACCTCGAGACATGAATCTAAGGCTATACTAATTACTAAGTCATAAATGGAATTTCGGAACTAACAAAATCAAAGAAAATATAAAAATAAATCATTTACCCAAAAGTCAACAATGAGTCAAATCTTTCTATTTCTTCAACTTAAAATTTTCTAAACTTGCTAAAATATATTCGAAACTCACCAATAGACTTGGTAACCGTGCCATCCATCCATGGAAGTCACAAACACACAAGTAAAGGCTCGAGAGGCATTTTTTAGAAATTTCTAGATAGAATGATCAAAAAGACTATGCGAGTCATTACATTTAAAGATCTTCACTGGCATCGATAACAATGTAGACCACCCGTTTTAGTTTTTCTTTAGGTAGTTTTTGAACCACTTCCCTAAATTTTGAAAAATATGTCTCAAGGTCCTCATCTTCACATTTTGAGTCAGAGTTTGTTATAAGTGCCAGAGTAGCTTCTGCTTCCAATTCTTCTATTGTTATCAAGGATTTTTTTGGGTTTTCTCATTCATCTTCATCATCACTTGAGAAGTTTTTCACAACTTCTCGAGCCTTCTTATGATTTGGTCAACTTGCCTAGTGGTCATTCTATTCCTAGGAACATGTTCCTTTCTTCTTTTGTCAAGTTCAATTTTTCTTCCATTATCTTTCTTTTATGGACAATTCCTTATAAAGTGGGATGTACTTCCACATCGCCACATTCTATCTTGATTGTTTCTCTCGAGTCTTCTTGATCTTGAGGAGCTTTCTTTGTTTTGGAATCCTCCGTTTCTAATAAACTTTTGAAATCTTCTGGTGAACAGGGCCATGTCACCTTCGTTGAAGTCCTTGTTGTGATTGGATGCAAGGACCATGTTCACATATTTGGTTGATGGAGTATTTTCTATGCTTATAAATTCCTCATCTTATATATTTTTAGATTTCCTCTAAGGTCTTCCATGGTCATAGTATTCAAGTATTTGACCTCCATGATAATGTTTACTTTGCTCTCATAGGAGTCAGGTAGAATATCGAGCAGTTTGTCAATCCTTTTTTATTGAGAATGTCCACACTTAGAGAGTCTAAGTTATTGGTTATATTGGTGAACCTATTTAATATCTCTTGGATGGATTCTCCTTCATTCATCTTAAATAACTCATACTGCTTATTTAATATAAAGATCTTTTTTTTACCTAACTGGTTCCTTTATGTGGTATGTATGGTGTCTCATACTTCTTTGGTCATTTTGCAGAAGGAAATTCTGTTGTATTATTTAGGTCCAATGTCGCATGCATAAGGAGATCTTAATTTGTTTTTACTTAACTGGTTCCTTTATGTGTGGTATGTATGGTGTCCCATACTTCTTTGGTAATTTTGCAGAAGGAGATCTTGTTGTATTCTTTAGGTCCAATGTCACATATAAGTATTTTCTCGGCCTTGGCATTTTTTTGGATAAGCTAGAAGTCTTTTTTCTATATAGTCTTTCCAATCTTTTGGTGAGGACGTTGTTTCTTTATCGTTTGTGACCATGGGAATAACTAGGTCTTTCTGAATAATTTTCCATAGTTCTAAATCTTCACATGTTATGTAATCCTCTATTCTTTCTTTCTACTAGCCATAACAATTTACGTTGAAGCATAGTAGTCTTGTGGTTGATTTCCCTTCTTGTACTGTAGGAGGTGCTGCCACCTTTTAAGGTATTAGACTTTGTAGAAAGATCTAGCTCTGATACCACTTATTAGGATCAGGTTACTCCTATGCACTCTAAGAATTTGATTCTTATAGTATTTTCGTAAGAATGTAATGCAGCGGAATATAAAATCAACACAAAAATTTTTACGTGGAAAACTCCATACTCAAGGGAGTCAAAAACCACGATCTATCTTCTAGAATTTATCCAAAAGTTCACTAAATCAGGAGTCCTATAAAGGTTTAAAATAACATAAGGACATGTTTCTTAACAGTCGCCTAAAATTATAAAGTAACTGCTTTACCAATGATCACCTATTATACAATACTTGCAAAGATAAATAGATGAAATCACAATGGAAACTAACTCAGACAAACTAAAGATATAATTTCTTGATAAGCTATGGTTCTTTATCGGCGTGTAATTGTCTCTTCTTAAGACTAGTATTGGTTGCACTCACTAAGTCTGTCGTTGGAATATTGTGATTTGTGGTATGACCAAGCTCCAAACTTGTCCGTCCCGTGTTAATATAGAAGTAGTGTTGCCTCTTGAATTTAGAATTCAACTATGTTTCAATTTCATAATTGTACCAAAAAAAAAAATCAAACATTATTTGACTTGGATCTTCTTTTTTTCCATGTATGTGCGTCATCAAGTTACTTCCTACTTTAATGTTAAATTCATGTTGATTAACTTATGGTAATTTATGAAAATATTATCATAACTTGAAATTCAACTCTACATCGATAGAAATCAGTTAATATTCCATCTTCTCTAACATCGGCATGAAACAACTTCCAATCTCCAGTTGCATGATAGTAATGATCAGTTTCTTTTAGCAGTTCTTTTGTTGATATGACTACTTCACTGAACCTTTGGAGATATACTTGGATATTTTATTCTTTAAAGAATTCTTCCTCATGTCCCCCTTGATTTTCATTGGTGTTGAGTCTATTTCATATACTCTTTTGAGTCCTTTTTAGTTAGTATTTTTCCTCTTCTTGTGTGTTTAGTACAATATTAGGATTGATTTTCTTTCTTTTGAGTCACAACTGTCCTAAAGGAGGAAATATCAAATTGAGGATGAAATTGCACAAGCAAAGCCCAAGTAATGAAGCCTAAAAAGTCCCGTGATGAAGAGAAGAAATCTGGCGAAAGCTCATCAGAAACGTCTCAAGGGCCGCGGCGCAAGCCAAGGAGAGTTGCGACACTCGTTGAGCCGAGGCTGAAAGAATTAGGGCCGGGGAGTAAAAATTCTGAAGAGTTCGAAAATTAATCACCGTCGTAAGGACTGCGGCGCTTGGCAGCAGCGCCGCGGCGCCGACGCGTATATTTTCAGAAACTTGGCCGAAATTCAGTAGGGGTAAAAGGGTTCGAAGCGAGGTGTTTCTCAGATATAAAACCCTGAAACCCTGTCATTATTGATATCATACTTTGGAGAGGAAAACGGAGGCTACATAGCAAGATTGGAGACTACTTTTATTCAAGTTCTTTCTTTTCTCTTTTATTTAATTCAGTTTATGTTGGATATTAATTTAGTTCTTAGCAAGACAATGTCTAGGAACTATTTTTTTATTAGGGTTTTCCGTCGATCGCTTGAAACTCTTTCATCCAGTTAATGCATAGTTATTGATTTCTTCTTCAGATATATTAAGATCTATTCAATATTATATTGATTGTTTGATAATTGACTGGCCATTAATTGCCATAACTTATATGATTTTGAATCGAGATCTGAAAAAGGGAGATTTGAATATACTATAGTTGTTTAGACATATGTTAAAATCGTGGAAGAAAGTACCCCGATACTTGTGTAGTATTTAAGGTTATTGTTCTTAATCCTCATGTGTGGTAAATCTATCATAGAAATATAGAAGGTTTCTGCACAAGGTTGAATTTTTATATGTTCTAACCGAAATATAGAACATATTAGTTAACCTGCTATCTTAATAAGAAGAAGAGTCATTAGCATTCTATTAACACGTGAAAGAGTGGATAGTTGAGGAGATTGAAAACCCTAATTCCATTCATAACTGTTTTAACCCAAAGTATTATCATTCTTAGTTTAAATTTTTGCACTTTACTTTAGTTTTAACTCTTAGTTAATAAACCAAACAAAATAACGTTAACCAAATAGATACCATAGATTAGATATTCGGGACTTGACAAATCAGTCTCTGTGGACGATAACTCGGTCTTACAGACTATATTACTTAAGTGATACGTATACTTGCGTAAGCATACAAAAATATCGCAACAACTTTTTGGCGCCGCTGCCGGGGACTGACGTACTCTTAATATCGAATTATCTAGTCTTATTTCTAATTTGGTTTATTTTTATTTTTATTTTTAGAACGCATTTTTTTTTGCCTTGATCTGTTTGTTGTTTTTTATCAGTTTCATGAAACTTGTTTATGCGAAGTAGGAGAGGAGCAAACACTCTTATCCATCTGAATCCTGAAATTGAAAAGTTGTGCAAACAGAATAGGAAAGATAAGAGAATTGTTGATTCTTTAGCAATGGAAAATCAGCAAAACAACAATGTGGTGAATGATGAGTTACCGATTGTCATAGGGCAAGTCTCGCATCCGACAGAGAGGAGCTTAATGGACTATGTATTGCTGACAATTACAGGGGTGCAGACTTGCATCAGGCTACCCGCAGTGGAAACTAATAATTTTGAAATCAAACCAGCGATCTTGCACATGGTTCAAGGACCATTTCATTTTGGTGGGTTACCGTCTGAAGATCCCCATATGCATTTGGAAAATTTTCTAGAGTTGTGTGCAACATTTAAATACAATGGCGTTACTGATGATGTTATTTGATTAAGGCTTTTTTCCTTCTCACTCAGGGATCGAGTCAAGAGCTGGTTGAACTCATTGCAGGCGAACTCCATTACCACATGGCAAGACTTGGCGCAGAAGTTTCTTGCCAAATTCTTCCCTCCATCGAAGGCAGCGAAGCTTAGAGGAAAGCTTAATAATTTTTACCAGCTGGAGGGAGAATCATTGTATGATGCATGAGAGCAGTTCAAAGACTTGCAGAGGAAGTGCTCACATCATGGGATTGAAAAGTGGATGTTGGTTCACATCTTCTACAATGGGCTGTGTGGTGCTACTTACACCATTATTGATGCTGCTGCAGGAGGAACATTCATGAGCAAAAGTGTCAATGAGGCACATGATTTATTAGAAGATATGGCCACCAACAACCATCAGTGGTCAGATGAGAGAGTAACAAACAACAGAAAAGTGGTTGGGGTTCATCAGTTGGATACTATCACTGCATTGACTGCCCAGGTTGCCACTTTGACAAAGCAGTTGCAGCAGAGCACCATGTCCGTCAAAACAGTTCAAACATCAGTGGGTTGTGAGATTTGTAGGGGACCCCATACTTTTGATAGGTGCATAGCAGTGAATCCAAATAATGTACCTATGGAGCAGGTTCAGGCAGTTGGGAATTTGCAAAGGCCCCCCACACCAATCCTTACTCCAACACATATAATCAGGGGTGAAGAAATCACCCAAATATTTCATGGAGGAATGACCAAGGGCAGCAACCTCAGTTTTAGGAGCTATTTCAACAGACCATTCCAGCTCCTCAGGGACAGACCCAGCAACAGCAGCCCAGGCCACCAGCCCCACAAGAGAAGCCAAATGAAGTGAAAGAAGCACTGTTGACCCTGGCCAACTCCCATACACAATTCATGGTGGAAACCAGGTCCTCATTTTCAACCCTGAACAACTCCCAAACTCAGTTCATGGCAGAAATAAGATCCTCTATTAGGAACTTGGAGACTCAGATGAGGCAGTTAGCAGAGAAATTGAGTGACAGGCCGCAAGGGAACCTCCCTAGCAACACAGTGATGAACCCAAGGGAGCAGTGTCAGGAAATCAGCCTGAGAAGTGGTAAATAGTTACTTTGTATAGTGATACATATCCCCTAAGGTAAGGCAGGTTGCACTCCAACCACTGATTGAAAAGGAGAATAAGGTGGAGAAGACAGTTGATGCAGAGAAAGAGGGGGTTACTGATGATCGCCCTATTTTAGAGAAGGCTCCACCAGCAGTCATGAGGGAATATACAGACATAATTTCATACCCTCAAAGACTTCAGAAGAAGTCCTTGGATAAAAAGTTTTCCAAATTCTTAGAGGTCTTCAAAAAGCTGCACATCAATCTCCCCTTCATTGAAGCCTTGGAGCAGATGTCAGCGTATGTCAAATTCATAAAATATATCCTCTTTAAAAAGAGGAAACTGACAGACTATGAGACAGTGATGCTGACAGAGGAGTGCAGTGCAATCTTGGAGAAGAAACTTCCCCCGAAGTTGAGAGATCCAGGGAGTTTGACCTTACCTTGCACTATATGGAATGTTACATGTAAAAAGGTCATGTGTGATTTGGGGGCAAGTATCAACCTGATGCCCCTTTCTGTGTTTCAAAGACTTGGGTTGGGGGAAGCAAAGCCAAACCACAGTCAACTTACAGTTTGTTGATCGCTCAATCGTGCACCCCCGAGGTATAATTGAAGACGTATTGGTAAAAGTAGACAAATTCATCTTTCATGTTGATTTCTTCATTCTTGATATGAAGGAAGATGAGAATATGCTCATTATCCTTGGGAGACCATTCCTAGCTACAGGGAGAGCTCTAATTGATGTTTAAAAGGGGAGTTAAAACTCAGAGTCCAAGATGAGGAAATAGTATTCAAAATTTTCAGGTCACCAACCGAGTCACAAACAAGTGACAAATTATTTGCTATTAGTCTATTTGATAAAGTTGCTCCTCATGAAAGCTCCATGGGTACTGATGCTCGTGAGGTAACATTAAAGCAGTATAAAGAACCTGGGAGTAGGATGAATGAAGCTGTGAATAATGAAAAAGGGGTGAACCCTTCTGAACTTAGCCCGGTGAAAAAGAAAAGGAGAAGGAGGAAGGGGATGATAATGAAATGAATATGCTGCGGGGGTAATCAGCCCTCTTGAGTGAACAAGGAATCCGCGTCAGGCTAAATGACGTTAAAGACAACGCTACTTGGAGGCAACCCAATGTTTTAATTATGTTATTTTAATTTTTGTTTTAGTTGTTTTATTATGTCTTGAACAGTCTCACGTTCTTGGATTCTTAGTTTATGTTGTTTTTATAACAGGTGAAACGAGGAACTAACTCCAGAGATGCTGAAAAAGGCAAAATTTGGCATAGCCCCACGACGCCAACCTGCAGGGCCGCGACGCCAGAACTTCAGATAATCCCGATGCTGATGCAATTTCAAGAACCTCCTCTCAGACCTCCGTTATGACCATTGTGTTGTGTCTGTAAGTTGTACCTTTAATTTGAGTCTTTACACATTGGGGACAATGTATCGATTAAGTTTGGGGGGGGGGGGGGGGTCTTACTTTGTCTTGTGTTTGTTTTGAGTCTTTTTGTTTATTTTATGTGTTTGTGAGTCATAATTTTTTTTATGGATCAAGCATGTTGTAGTTGCTAAATATATTGAGTGGATTAAGTGGGATAATGTAATGGAATTAAAAGCAAAAATATGTGTGCTTAAGTTAGATATGCCAAAAATTCATGACATCTAATTATTTGAGATATTTTTGCTTAGCCTATGTGTGTCAATTATGGAAAGTAAGGTCGAAAATGTCTAGAAAACCTGTTTTGCTTGTTATTTAAAGCGAAATAGTTAAGATATACATATTTAGGAAAAGGATTCAGACATTCTTTGATAGCCCTTCTGACAATTCATTACATATCCTGACATAAATTGTATCCTTAATCAGTCCCTTTGAGCCTAAATAATATCTTTGTTTCACCCTATGATTCTCTGGTTGTGCCATAAGTGATAATTGAAAACTATTGGGATGAAAAGTGTTGAAAAGCAATAAAAAAATAGAGTGAAAATTTGATGCACCCCAATAAAAGCCTAAGTTTGGGGGTGCTTGTTCTTGAGTAATATGTTTCATTCTCTCAAAAAGAAAAGAGGGGAGAAAATAGGTATGAGACTAAAAAGAAAGTAAAAAAGAGTTGAATGAAAAATGCTTATGACACGGAAAAATTGAGCCTAAATGCCAACTTTTATTTACCCCTGCCTAAGCCTACATTACAATCTCTGAAAGTCATGAGGATCCTTAATGTGTATGTCTATGATTAGTTGAGAATAACAAGTAGACAAATCTATAGAATTTTGGGAAAGATGAAATGAAATTGACATCCATAGGTTAAGTGTTTGTATTTCCAGTGATTATGATCTAATTTAATTTGCGAAATATCTAACTTGAAATTCTAGATTGATGAAAATTCATGTTATGTTCTAACATATTATCTCAGTTTTCATCCATGTTTTTTGAGGCAATATTGATATAGCTACTTGATCCATTTCATAGAGTATTTTATTTGATTTTGCTTTTGCTTTTGTTTTTGTTTAGTGTTTTACTCGAGGGCGAGTAAAGTTTAAGTTTGAGGGTGTTTGTTGAGTCTATTTCATATACTCTTTTGAGTCCTTTTTAGTTAGTATTTTTCCTCTTTTCTTGTGTATTTAGTACAATGTTGGAGTTGTTTTTCTTTCTTTTGAGTCACAGCGGTCCTAAATGAGGAAATACCAAATTGAGGATGAAATTGCCCATGTAAAGCCCAAGTAATGAAGCCTAAGAAGTCCCATGAAGAAGAGAAGAAATCTGGCGAAAGCTGATCAGAAACGCCTCAAGGGCCGCGGCGCAAGCCAAGGAGAGCCGCGTCGCTCGTTGAGAAGAGGATGAAAGAATTAGGGTCGGGGCGTAAAAATTCTAAAGAGTTTGAAAATTAATCACCGTCGTAAGGGCCGCGACGCTTGGCAGCAGCGCCGCGGCATCGTAAGCGATTTGCAACGTGATTTAGGGCCGCGACGCTTGGCAGCAGCACCACGGCGTCGACGCATATATTTTCAGAAACTCGGCCGAAATTCAGTAGGGGTAAAAGGGTCCGAAATGAGGTTTTTCTCAGATATAAAATCCTGAAACCCTGTCATTATTGATATCATAATTTGGAGGGAAAACGGAGGCAACAGAGCAATATTGGAGACTACTTTTGTTCAAGTTCTTTCTTTTCTCTTTTATTTAATTTAGTTTATGTTGGATATTAATTTAGTTCTTAGCATGACAATGTCTAGGAGCTAATTTCTTTATTAGAGTTTTCCGTCGAATCACTTGAAACTCTTTCATCCAGTTAATGCATAGTTATTGATTTCTTCTTCAGATATATTAAGATCTATTCAATATTGTATTGATTATTTGATAATTGATTGACCATTAATTGTCATAACTTATATGATTTCGAATCGAGATCTGAAAAAGGAGATTTGAATATGCTGTAGTTGTTTAGACATAGGTTAAAATTGTGGACGAAAGTATCCCGATACTTGTGTAGTATTTAAGGTTATCGTTCTTAATCCTCCTGTGTGTTAAAATCTATCATAGAAATATAGAAGGTTTCTGCACAAGGTTGAGTTTTTATATGTCCTGACCGGAATATAGAACATATTAGTTAACCTGCTATCTTAATTTGATATCTTAATAAGAAGAAGAGTCATTAGCATTGCATTAACACGTGAAAGAGTGGATAGTTGAAGAGATTGGAAACCCTAATTCCCTTCATAAATGTTTAACCCAAAGTATTATCATCCTTAGTTTAAATTTCTGCACTTTACTTTAGTTTTAATTCTTAGTTCATAAACCAAACAAAAGAACGTTAACCAAATAGATACCATAAATTAAATATTCGGTACTTGACAAACCAGTCTCTGTGGACGATAACTCGATCTTACAGACTATATTACGTAAGCGATACGTACACTTGCGTAAGCATACAGAAATATCACAACAATTGGCTACATTGAAGTCATCAAAAATTCAATGTAAGTTCATACTCTATTATTAAGCCAACAACTACTCAACAATAATTATATCAAAGAAAAGTATATGATACATAAGAAATCTTAAGTGTTTGTTCATAAGCAATCTAACCATAGTAAATTGGACAGGTGATGTATAAGCTTAATAAGTTTAAATACCCCTACCTACGTCTTAAAATACAATGTGTGATACACAATGGATATACGAGATAGTATACAACTACTACTAGTGCTTTTAAAGGATAAACTACAATTACAATGTTTAACAATCTTGTAGCCAACAAGAGTTGTGGATACAACAAACTCGAGAGTTCTTGAATGGTCTTGATGTCACGACCCGAACCGGGGCCCGTGACTGGTGCCTTACCCCGGACACCCTAGTGATACAACATCAGAGAAAATCAGCGGAACATAAAGCATAAATATGAAACAAGAGACATGATAAATAAAAGCAAATAGGCCAACCAAAACGGTTGCCTTCCAACATATATATATAAACATTTGAATGCATAATCCTTACACCCGCCACAATAAAGCATGCACTATAATATTTATACAACAACTATGACGGGACAGGGCCCCGCCATACCCCTAAACGTACAAGAACTTACAGACTCAGGGTAACATACCAAAGATAAGCCTCCGACGAAACGGAGCTTCCCAAAACGCTGAAATGAGATCCTAAACGCGGATCGGCGGTACGATTTCTACCTGCAGATAACGCAACCCCCGAAGGAGGTCAAGACAACAGATACCAAGTATGTGAAATCAGAAAATATCAGTAAATGAAATCATAATAGTCTATAAAAGCGAGATGTATGATAACCAAACTACAAGACACACACATAACGCTTATATCAATTCAGTGGTCTCACGCCCACAACATCAATCCCGCCTGAGTACCTTCCTCACCGCCGATCACATGATATGATAACAACAAGACAAAGAATCCAAATGGAGCATACCCGCGCGCTACGATCGTGTCAAGATGTCCAAAGGGAACAAATAAGATAACTTTCCAAATGGAAGCATACCCGCGCGCTACGATCGCGGTCAAGAGTCCAAAGTGGAAACAATAAGACAAAGATTCCAAATGGAAGCATACCCGCGCGCTACGATCGTGTCGATGAGTCCAAAGGGAAACAATAAGACAAAAAGGCGGTAATCAAAGTGGAAGCATACCCGTGCGCTACGCATCGTGTCAGTATGTCCAAAGCGATTAACAAAAGTAACACTATCAACAGGAACGTACCCGTGGAATTTATCCACACGCCGATCACGCCCAAGTAAGTTCTCAATAAGTCAACCGACCCTCCATCGAGACGCCAGAGTATAGAAACACAATTCTTGCACAACAAAGGCTATCACAACAAGCATAGGCAAGTTTCACAACAACAAGCATAGGCAAGTTTCACAACAACAAGCATAGGCAAGTTTCACAACAAGCAAGCAAGTTTATACACAACTCGAAGTACTTTCATTTTATGCCCAAGTCCGGGTTTTAACCCTAAAGTACTACGTACGTTAAATCCTTTTAAAGAGATCTATTCCTTTTATAAAAGTCACCCGATACCCGTAGTATAAAAATAGAGTGACTCATATCTTTTAAGTAGACCCAAAACAACTTCCATACTTTCCTTTTTAAAACCAAATTAAGGTAACACTATGCCTTCTTTTTTTAGACCAAAACACTTCTCTTTTTAAAGTCACGTTACCACATTAAAACCAATGATAAAACCCTCCTTTTGTTTTCATAAAGTCGTTATAACTATCTTCCTATAAAGCTGTTATAATACTTTATGTTTTAAACCAATTTAAGACAACACAATGCCTTTCTTTTCCCTAAAGTTCCAGTTTGCCTAATTTCAATTACGCAAGTCTCTTTTTAGAAAAGTTTCATAGTTCAATGTCTTAATCTCTTTTTAAAACAATTGAGTAACATATGCCATAGGCGAGTAGGTTATTCTTGTTCATAATAAATCTTATTAAGCAGCCATGATCTAGGAAATGTAATATCAGATGGAGGTTTCTACTGTTTTTAATAATACTTCATTATTCAATACATTTCCCTTTATTAGCGCTGCAGTGGATTGTCGATACTCATTATCATTTCCGACATCAGTAAAACATTATTCTTTAGAAACCAAGTACTCATTACTCACGAATGAGGTTTCATACATCTTACAACTTTCAAATCAATTCAATTAAGTTAAGTCTCTTATCTTATAAGATCAAGTCTCTTAACTTCTAAGATCAAATAGCCATTCTTTTTATCTCTTTTAGACGTTATACCTAACTTCCCATAAAGCTAGTATAACTCTTAAGTTCTCAAAACCAAATATTACTCTTCTTAAAAAAGGGGTTTCTTAAGGAAAGACTTCAAGTTCTTTATTATTACACATCAAGTCGGTTATTATAAGTCAAATCACTACCTTTAACAATCACAAAGCACTTTCTTATATACATAAAGTCATTATAACCAACTTCCCATAAAGCCGTTATAACCCTTTATGTTTTAAACCAATCAAATACATTTAACACACGACGTCACCGTACTACATAGTTATACACATATCATGCTAGAAAGATAGGGAGAGGTTCACATACCTCGCGACGATTATCGACTAATAGCAAAACGCTCCAAGTACCTCAAACCGTCGGCTACACCTTAAGCCAAACAGATCACGCCACACGTAGTACTTCAACCTATAGAGGCCACAAGGCGCCTATTAACATCTTAGATCTCAATGTAGAATATTCTACGAAAATTCAGAAGACTTCCCGCAACAACAGCGTAAATCTCCGCCTCTATCGTGGCCGGCTACCAAGCCAACCCGGGGGGGTTAACACCTCTAACCGGACGTGTACAGTTCTACTACACAGTAATGCTACACAAGACTACTGTAGAATACACCCCATGTAGTTACTGATCGATTCTTCTTTAAATTCAGCTTAAGTCGCAAGACATTGCTGTAAGTATTATTCAGCTTAAGTCAAAAGAGATTGAATCTCAACTATGTTCAATTCTATATATAGTATACTTTAAATATATATTACTACAACATGTATTTCCCAATTACAAAAGAAGGTCAAGAGTGTTTACCTCGATAAGCCCAAAATTATCCAAGTTATATGTCGATCCCGAACAACGTTTAGCTCCTACTCCGGCGCCCAACTGCTCCAACCAACCCTTAGAAGTTCTAACCAACTTCTACTTATAACTTCAACTACGGGTGAAGATTTACTTAGGGTTTCGTTTTTGTGGATCGAGGAAGTATAATAGTATTTTCTGGCTTTTGTATAAGTGTAACCTTGGGAATACTACAAGGTATTTGGGCCAAGGTATTTGGGCATTATAACAATACTAGAGAGTATTTCCATACCACAACAAGGGTATTATACGAAAACAACTAGGCTGGGGTACCCACGGCTAGCACTCTAGGAGGGGATACTTTCGGCTAGGCTGGGAGGGCCTCGGCCGAACCACTTAGGCTAGAGGGGAGAGGGTGTTGGATAAAAGCTCGAGGAGAGGGAGGATTTTTCAAGACTTAGAACAATTTAGGATGAAGAAGTTCATCAACTTAGAGGGGTATTTATAGGTCAAGCCATGGCCAACCAATGGCCAAGATCACACCAAGTGTAAGGCAAGTGTAGGGCTAGATTTCAACCATGTGTACCTTATCCATCTACCACACAACTTGCACAAAATATCCTACCTACTACACAAGACCCAATCGTCCCAAGCATTACCGTCTGTCTTCAATGTGAGGTGACACATGTCACCCTCCCGTTGGTCCAAAATGTTACGTCTCTCGGAAAAATCCGCAAAAATTATTATTGACATAGCCGGAATTTTCCCTACGAAAGCTGTGGAAACGTTTCGTCGAAAAACGACTCCTTTTGGTAGTTATGCACAAATTCGAACCTATGCCTACTTTAAGGCTCAAATTGAATACGCACGCCTCACGCATATACTGAAATACGGGTATAACATTCTCCCTCCTTAGAAACATTCGTCGAATGTTCCTTCTCAAGACGGATAACGATGAAGTTCTTCTAACAAGTTGTCAACGCCACACCTGGCGACGCAATATCACAGGTGCTCGTCCGTCCTTAGTCGTCGTGCCCTTCTGGACACTTGAACTCCTCTAGTATACGCATCACACTTCATCATCGCTTTCCAAAACTTTGAGTCACCACCTCCAAACTTGGTCATCTTACTAGCTTCAATCTCCTTAAGGCCATTCCCGCCTTCACGATCCGCTCGGTCGAACATATCCACGAACTCATACGATGGTTATCTAATCATGGGCCTAGCACCCTCGTGACCCTACCACCTCGCGGGACCACCCAGAGCTGACCCCACTTTGAAACCGCCGCGGGTGGCCCTCAACATGTCCCCAACCCGACCCACTTACGCATCACGCTCTTGTTCCCGATCCGAACAATCTTACCTCTACAGTCCGCGAAAGCTACCACTTCCATTTTTACACTACCCAAGGAAATTTCCCATAATTACTCTACGTATGATTATACATTCGACAAAGATCACCCGCAAGATCTTGTACTCAAGACGACTTACATCTAAGGTCTCAACCGTAATATTCTAAGGTTCATCATTTCTCACCCTGTGCTTACCCTTTTTCACTAACTGTGTTTCTAAATCACATTTTAGCACAAAGCTATCCGAACATAACACTTAACACATTATCATAGCATCGATACATACAAGTCTCTAGAGGTTAAGGATATACCAAAATAGGCGATTCAGAGGACCGCTTAAAATCGGGAACTTCCACCGCGACTCTACCGTGGCTGTAGGTGTATGAACATCCCGCCTAGTGGAAGGTGAAGAACCCGCAATCGATCCCGGTTCGTGCTATCCTACCAGCACACTGGTCGGACAATTACTCCCAAAATGGCCCCGCTGCCGCATGTAAAACAAACTCCGGACTAGCACGACACTCCCATCGTGAGTCTACCACGGCCACAACGAGGTAGGGTGGCTTCACCGTTAACACCCTCGCTTCCCGAAATCAACCTCGAGCCCCGACCGCTTCCGAAAACTCGACGCTCAAGATTGTAGAGGACCACTGCATCAAGTGAGGCACATAACTAGTCTCACGAGGCGGTCCGCCTCGAAAGTCACCAAAGGACCCTATTGTTCTCGCCTCTTCACGACCTTCGTCATTTCGCCGATTTCTCCGCCTCACCTCCAAGTGCATAAGCTCGCACGCGGCAATGTCCATGCCCTACAAGAGCTACACCGAACAACTCTCTGCTAGGTAATCATCGAGCCCCGTAATATATCGGTGCACTCGATCCTCCATACTAGCTACCAACGCGGGACGCATCGCCAATGAGTCGAACTCCACATTGTACTCCCAACCGTGACGCCTGCTCGCCGCAACACCAAAAATCGTTTACCGAGCCCTCCTCATCCGCGAGGCAAGAAATGTGCAAGAAAGGCCTCTCGAACTCGTCCCATAAAGCCGGAAGTGCATGCTCTCCCGACAGCTCCACGAATCAAACACCGATCGCGGTATCACGCGGCCGACGCGAACCTAGGACCACCGACTCGGTCTCCGATGCCTTGACCACTTACGATCCGTCAGAATCGCTTGGATGAACTCCTGCGATCATCCTCGTGCCTCGACCCATAAAACTCGCGCCTACAACTCGTAAAATCCCGTAGCCTCGAACTATCTCGATCTAGGGTGAACCATGCGCATCGGAACCGCTGCGCCCACCTATCCTCAAGTTCTGCCACAACCTCGCCATTAATCGGGCCCACTGTAACTCATCTCCTCTCGCCTGCATCAGGATCGAGGCTCAGTGCATCGCGTCTCTCAGAGATCGCCCGCTTCTACTCGTATCTCCTCTCGCCGCCTTGCCCTTCCGCCCGGATTGCTCGCGCGAGGCATAATCGTAAAACGAGATACGCTGAGGGTCCAACTTACAACATGACTCTAAGGCACGATCTCGGAATGAGAAGAATGGAAACCAATCCTAAATGTCCTATAGGCTCGATTATAGATGTGGTGCACAACACACCGATAATCAAGACTCTACTAGACACGATGCCTCAGACACTTTCCGAGGACTAACTGCTCTGATACCACTTTTGTCACGACCCGAACCGGGGCCCGTGACTGGTGTCTTACCCCGGGCACCCTAGTGATACAACATCAGAGAAAATCAGCGGAACATAAAGCATAAATATGAAACAAGAGACATGATAAATAAAGCAAATAGGCAACCAAAACGGTTGCCTTCCAACATATATATATAAACATTTGAACAAGCATAATCCTTACACTCGCCACAACAAGCATGCACCTCTAAGATTTATATAACAACTATGACGGACAGGGCCCCGCCATACCCCGAACGCATAAGAACTTACGACTGTGGTAACATACCAAAGATAAGCCTCCGACGAAACAGAGCTTCCCAAAATAAATGAGATCCTAAACGCGGGGATCGACAACCGATGATTTCTACTGCGCATGAACGCGGCCCGGGCGAGGTCGATAACAGTACCAAGTATGTGAAATCAGAAAATCGTAAATGAAATCATAATAGTCTATAAAAGCAGGAGACATGTATGATAACCAAACTACGATACACACATAATGATTATATCAATTCGTGGTCTCACGCCCACAACATCAATCCCGCGTGAGTACCTTCCTCACTGCCGGCAGTCTATGATATGATAACAACAAGACAACAATCCAAATGGGAGCATACCCGTGCGCTACGCATCGTGTCGTGATGTCCAAAGGGAACAAATAAGACAACTTTCCAAATGGAAGCATACCCGTGCGCTACGATCGTGTCACAAGAGTCCAGGAAACAATAAGACAAAGATTCCAAATGGAAGCATACCCGCGCGCCACGCATCGTGTCGATGAGTCCAAAGGGAAACAATAAGACAACAAGGCGATAATCAAAGTGGAAGCATACCTGCGGCCACGATCGTGGTCGATGTCCAAAGCGATTAACAAAAGTAACACTATCAGCGTGAACGTGCGGAATTTATCCACACGCCGATCACGCCCAAGTAAGTTCTCAATAAGTCAACCGACCCTCCATCGAGAGACGCGGTAGTATAGAAACACAATTCTTGCACAACAAAGGCTATCACAACAAGCATAGGCAAGTTTCACAACAACAAGCATAGGCAAGTTTCACAACAACAAGCATAGGCAAGTTTCACAACAACAAGCATAGGCAAGTTTCACAACAACAAGCATAGGCAAGTTTCACAACAACAAGCATAGGCAAGTTTATACACAACTCGAAGTACTTTCATTTTATGCCCAAGTCCGGGTTTTAACCCTAAAGTACTACGTACGTTAAATTCCTTTTAAAGAGATCTATTCCTTTTATAAAAGTCACCCGATACCCGTAGTATAAAAATAGAGTGACTCATATCTTTTAAGTAGACCCAAAACAACTTCCATACTTTCCTTTTTAAAACCAAATTAAGGCAACACTATGTCTTCTTTTTTTAGACCAAAACACTTCTCTTTTTAAAGTCACGTTACCACATTAAAACCAATGATAAAACCCTCATTTTGTTTTCATAAAGTCGTTATAACTATCTTCCTATAAATCTGTTATAATACTTTATGTTTTAAACCAATTTAAGACAACACAATGCCTTTCTTTTCCCTAAAGTTCCAGTTTGCCTAATTTCAATTACGCAAGTCTCTTTTTAGAAAAGTTTCATAGTTCAATGTCTTAATCTCTTTTTAAAACAATTGAGTAACATATGCCATAAAGTAGCAGTTATTCTTGTTCATAATAAATCTTATTAAGCGCCATGATCTAGGAAATGTAATATCATTTTGTCTCATCTTAGCTTCTATGCAGATGGAGGTTTCTCTGGTTTTAATAATACTTCATTATTCAATACATTTCCTTTATTAGCTGCGATGGATTGTCGATACTCATTATCATTTCCGACATCAAGAAACATTATTCTTTAGAAACCAAGTACTCATTACTCACGAATGAGGTTTCATACATCTTACAACTTTCAAATCAATTCAATTAAGTTAAGTCTCTTATCTTATAAGATCAAGTCTCTTAACTTCTAAGATCAAATAGTCATTCTTTTTATCTTTTAGACGTTATACCTAACTTCCCATAAAGCTAGTATAACTCTTAAGTTCTCAAAACCAAGTATTACTCTTCTTAAAAAGGGGTTTCTTAAGGAAAGACTTCAAGTTCTTTATTATTACACATCAAGTCGGTTATAAGTCAAATCACTACCTTTTAACAATCACAAAGCACTTTCTTATATACATAAAGTCATATAACCAACTTCCCATAAAGCCGTTATAACCCTTTATGTTTTAAACCAATCAAATACATTTAACACACGTACGTCACCGTACTACATAGTTATACACATATCATGCTAGAAAGATAGGAGAGGTTCACATACCTCGCGACGATTATCGACTAATAGCAAAACGCTCCAAGTACCTCAAACCGCTTGGCCACACCTTAAGCCAAGCGGATCACGCCACACGTAGTACTTCAACCTATAGAGGCCACAAGGCGCCTATTAACATCTTAGATCTCAATGTAGAATATTCTACAGAAAATTCAAGAAGACTCTCCCGCAACAACAGTAAATCTCCTCTCTATCGAGGCCGCTACCAAGCCAACCGGGGTTAACACTTCTAACCTGACGCGTGTACAATTCTACTACACAAGAATGCTACACAAGTCTCTGTAATACACCCTATGTTGTTACGATTCTCTTCTTTAAATTCAGGCTTAAGTCGCAAGACATTGCTGTAAGTATTATTCAGCTTAAGTCAAAAGACATTGCCGCACAACTATGTTCACTTCTATATATAGTATACTTTAACTATATATTCCTACAACATGTAATTCCCAATTACAATGGAAGGTCAAGAGTGTTTACCTCGATAAGCCCAAAATTATCCAAGTTATATCGATCCCGAACAACGTTTAGCTCCTACTCCGGCGCCCAACTGTTCCAACCAACCCTTAGAAGTTCTAACCAACTTCTACTTATAACTTCAACTACGGTGAAGATTTACTTAGGGTTTCGTTTTTGATCGAGGAAGTATAATAGTATTTTCTGGCTTTTGTATAAGTGTAACCTTGGGAATACTACAAGGTATTTGGGCATTATAACAATACTAGAGAGTATTTCCATACCACAACAAGGGTATTATACGAAAACAACTAGGCTAGTGGGTACCCACTTGCAAGCACTCTAGGAGGGATACTTTCGGCTAGGCTAGGGAGGGGCCTCGGCTAACCACTTAGGCTGTAGTGGGAGAGGGTGTTGGACTAAAAGCTCGAGGAGAGGGGAGGATTTTTCAAGACTTAGAACAATTTAGGATGAAGAAGTTCATCAACTTGAGGGTATTTATAGGTCAAGCCATGGCCAACCAATGGCCAAGATCACACCAAGTGTAAGGCAAGTGTAGGGCTAGATTTCAACCATGTGTACCTTATCCATCTACCACACAACTTGCACAAAATATCCTACCTACTACACAAGACCCAATCGTCCAAGCATTACTAAGTCGAGCCTTCCAATGTGAGGGTGACACATGTCACCCTCCCGTTGGTCCAAAATGTTACGTCTCTCGGAAAAATCCGCAAAAATTATTATTGACATAGCGAATTTTCCTACGAAAGTGGAAACGCGTTTAAAAAACGACTCCTTTTGGTAGTTATGCACAAATTCGAACCTATGCCTACTTTAAGGCTCAAATTGAATACGTACGCCCTCACGTACATACTCTGGAAATACGGGGTATAACACTTGAGTCTGCGCTCTTGAGTATTTCTTGGTTCTTCGTTCCAATTGTAGCAAGCCCCTTGATCTTTTGCCACCTGAAACAAAAAGACACTAAATCTGGTAGCGTTATAGAGGCGTTGCTGAGTCGAGTGATATTCACTATATCCTTAAGACATTATTACCCCGTATATATCCTTGTACGATATGGACAACTGTCTCCCAAGATAAAATAGAACCTAAACAAATGAACAAAGGAAACTCAAGTATTTTTCAAGAAGAACATTTAAGTGTGTGAAAGTATGCTAGAGAGGAAAAGTTTTTCAGAAAATTTCAGAATGAGTGTAGTCTACAATTGAGCCTAAGGCCTCAATATATAGGTGTGTAATATGGCCTTTCAATTACCCCACAATGGCATTCAATTTCCATGTAATAGATGGACTTTAATCCCCAAGTAATTCAGAAAAATAATGGTCCATGTAATGGCCATTATTTGGAGGATTCAATGCCATTGAAACCCCCTCAACATCCAAACTTTTGGGATTCCATCGGACCAGACACTGCCTCGTTAGCGTCGTGGTGCCGCAGCTCCAGTGACCAGAGAATCATCCAGCGTCGCGGCCCTACCCTTGGGGTGCCGCGACCCTTGAAGTGGTGGCGTCGCGGCTCCCCGGCTCTTCGGCGGCGTCACGACCCTTTTTCGACTCATTTCGATCCTACACTTCGTACACTTATTCCTTCATTTACCAACATGGAACACGTGTCATTTAACCAGCGACCGTCCATCATTTCATGTCTCAAATGTTTACTCACGTAACAATATCTCTTTCACTAATGAAATTTACGATACTTGACACTAAGTGTGCACGTGTGTAGAAACTGTGTTTCCTACGTGCAGGATCCGAATTGTTCGAGTCATAAATAATGGGATAATCTTAATTCCACATTAGTAATTTTCCAACAATCTCCTCTTGAAAGAGATTTTGGCACACACACACGATGTCTTTCTAGCAATCTTTCGGCGGACTGATGTTGTATCTGGATAGGTAGCCGTGACTTTGAACCTTCTGTAGTAGATTACCATCGGACTTACTTACTGCGCGATGAACGTGATATCTTGAACCGTCAGTGTTTAGTGTAAGACAAGATAATGGTACCAACACAACAACTTTCCTTACTATATTCTTCTTAATGTTGTGCATGGAAACACTTGGATTTTTAAGTGCATTCATTTGAGGCGGCCAGTCCTCGGACTTAATTAGGTGGTCTCCTACAAGGTATCCTGCTATACCCCACTCCACAAGTGTTAGGAACCATTAAAAGTTTCTCCAAACCTAACCTCAATCGTTGAGGATCATCAAAGGTTTTGGAAGCTTAACCTTTACCCACCATGCATGTATCACTTTAAGGTCTATCACGGGAATGACATTAGATTCATATTTCTTTACATAAATCATCATCTGAAATGCTCTTACTTCCACCAAAGCGCTCAACTGAACCTTTACAACTTAGTTTTCCCATTGAACCAAATTCTTGGGATCTTCAGTAGTATGGTTGGGTATCCACCGTATTAGTTCTTATTGTTTGGGTTTTAAGCCCATTCCCCTAGACTGGCCGAACTCTTGATTTTTGGGTAGTACCTTAATTAAGGTGTTTGTTATATCCTTTAGTAATCAAGGATGTGTCACCCGATCAACTGCCATACGGTCTTATGTCTGCGACAGATATGTCCAGACGCCGTCATCCGTGCCCTTATTGACGCCAACTGACTAGTCACAGTGTATAACTGACGAAGGCACGAGTTACTCCCAATAAGGGACATCCTCTAAGAGGTCATGAAGTTACTCAACTTCTCATCATGCTTTGTACAAAGCGATAAACTCTGATTCTATCATGGATCGGCCGATGCAAGTTTTGCTTAGAGGATTTTCCAAAGACACACCATGCACATCCACTTGTGACTTTGGTGTTCTTCAAATCTGATGTCCAGTTTTTATCACTACGTTCTCCCAAAACCGCTGGACATCCAGAATACCATAATTCATAGATAAGCGAATAATTCAGATGTCGTCACATCTCATTTAAAGCCTTCTATTGATTATTTCCAGTGAACCCTAGTTCAACTGGCTACTTTGTGAGCTGATACCAGGTCATTTGTGGTGTGTAAAATACATTAAACTACATATGACCTGTTCATATCACTCCTGATATATGGGTGCACTATGATTCCAATCACTTTCCATGATTCATATCCATTGGTGATTTCAACGATACTGTCAAAATACCTCATACATGAGTTTGCAATTAGACCAGTCTGTTAGATGTCTTAGAAATCACAACTCCTAAGATGACATCTGCAATACCCATATCATTTATGTCGAAACATTGTTTCAACCCACTCTTTAGTCTCTAGGATCAGACTAGAGCTACTCTCTGTGATCAACATGTCATCTACGTAAAGACATATCATGATGAACGATCCAGGATTACCTTTCATGTAGACACATTTGTCACACTCATGAATGGAGAAACCCCTCAATAGTAAGAGTATTGTCAAGGTTTTCGTGTCATTGCTTCAGGGCATGTTTTAGCCCACACAGAGATTTAACAAGTCGACATAATTTCTTATCTTCCCTGGAACCACACACCCCTCGGGTTGTTCCATATTACTTTCTTCTTCCACTATTGGACTTTTAGTTTTCCAATTGTTGGCTTTATAGCTACATAGTCAATGTTTCTGTAGTCAGATTCATTGTTTCTATTTTATCTGAAACTTCCACGACCAAAATGTAAACATTTCAGGGACAAAAATGGAAGTTCAGGAAGAAGCCCAATAGTCCATCAAACTAACTCTCCGATTAGGAAGGTTGTCTTAACATCCATGTCACGCAAGACTGCAGTAGACCTAGATGTTACACTATTCTCAGAAGAGCACATATCTAAGTAACCGAGGCCTTATACTCGTCAATAGATCCATCTAATACGTTGAAGTCACCAATGGATATGAATCATGGAAAGTCCCATATCACAACTCCTAAGATGACATCTGCAATACCCATATCATTTATGTCGAAACATTGTTTCAACCCACTCTTTAGTCTCTAGGATCAGACTAGAGCTACTCTCTGTGATCAACATGTCATCTACGTAAAGACATATCATGATGAACGATCCAGGATTACCTTTCATGTAGACACATTTGTCACACTCATGAATGGAGAAACCCCTCAATAGTAAGATATTGTCAAGGTTTTCGTGCCAGTGCTTCGGGGCATGTTTTAGCCCGCACAGAGATTTAACAAGTCGACATAATTTCTTATCTTCCCTGGAACCACACACCCCTCGGGTTGTTCCATATTACTTTCTTCTTCCACTATTGGACTTTTAGTTTTCCAATTGTTGGCTTTATAGCTACATAGTCAATGTTTCTGTAGTCAGATTCATTGTTTCTATTTTATCTGAAACTTCCACGACCAAAATGTAAACATTTCAGGGACAAAAATGGAAGTTCAGGAAGAAGCCCAATAGTCCATCAAACTAACTCTCCGATTAGGAAGGTTGTCTTAACATCCATGTCACGCAAGACTGCAGTGGACCTAGATGTTACACTATTCTCAGAAGAGCACATATCTAAGTAACCGAGGCCTTATACTCGTCAATAGATCCATCTAATTTTTACAACCCAAATGTTCTTTTCCCGGAGGAATATCAACCATCACACAAGTATGGTTTTATCTGATGGAATTTATTTCTCTCTTTTTAGCTTCTTTCCAAAGCAGTGCTTCTGGAGATGACAATTATTAATTGTCCATGGTTCATTCTCAACCATATAAGCTAGAAGGTCTGGAACAAGTCTTTGTCCCCTCTTTTTTTCTCTATCTCGATTTAGCATCTATAATCCCCGAGTTCTGTAGATCTATAACATTAAGTTCTGGATAGTCAGCAACTTCTGAGTCCTATAGATCTGGAACGTCTAGTTCCATACAATCAGGCACTCGCGAGTTCTTGTTAACCTTGAATAATTACTCCATTTTCCTTTCCAAGAAAAGTTATCTTCAAAGAATTCAACATTATTTGACACTAATATGCGATACACACTACTGTTATTTGTAGATCTAGTGGATATGCAATCTACAGTTTTAGGTCCAACTTGACCTGTTTTGACTTAGGTACTTCAACCCTTGCCATACTACCCCATATCACAACATCTGTTTATGAGATTCTTTCCATGTTTCACATGGAGTATTATCATTATCCTTATGCGGAGTTCTGTTAAAAATCACATTATCGGTAAGAATCGTCTTGCCCCAAATATCTTGGGCATACAGATCTGCGTTTGGCAAACATTGGTCTGAGGTGAGTGAGGAGCAATCGTGTTTGATAAACGATGTTTCACATTCTCCCTCTCTATCCCTACAAATTTCAATTCGTAGGTTTTCAACTTATGCTTCCGAAGTGCCACGGCCCTGCGTGGGAGGCGCCGCAGCGCCTGAATTTCAGTAGCCAACCAAGCTTCAACAGTTTCATCTTTGTTTTTCAACAAACAAAAGAATCAATACGTTATACCATCGTCGATGAAGATCACAACGTTCTTGTCTTCCCCCTCTATTTGTACAAGCGTTAAATCACCCACGTAGGCGTGACTATGTTATAGAGGAGCGTCGCTTCTTTTGTTATTCCTTTGACGGAATGAAAATGTGTCTTTTCCTCTTCGTCTACCTCACATTCATTTGGGGTTTTATGTCGACAGATGGCAACAATCTCAACTTAATTAGTTTTGAATGACTTTCTATTTAACGTGTCTCAATCTATGAAGGCATAAATGCACGAATTACAAATATATCATTCACTTGGATACAGTCTTACTGCACCACTTAGTTATTATAGACCTGTTGGACTAGACTCAAGCCAATTTGACCAACAACGTCCTTGAACCAAGTTTGAGACATGTATCACCTCTTGTTAGAGTGATCTCATTCCCTTAAGTCCTTTAGAGGACAACCTCTTCAACTCCTTTTACTTTAAAAGTGGTGTTGCTTCACATGAAAAACCTCTTGCCATGGTTAGGTTTAACCGGATCGTATGAGGTCTAGATACTCTGTCCCACTCCAGTTGCATTGGCAGACTGAGTGTCCAATTTCTTTTTTTGTCTTTCTTTTGGCCTTCAGATCTTTTAAGATCTGGATAACTCTGGCCTACTCCAGTCGCCTATAGGCTTTGTATGACTGAATGTCCAATACTATCCTGTCAAAAGACGGATCTTCTGTCGGAAACGGTGACAGGTTTGTCTCTAGTCCTCTTCCCTTACATAGGATTGTCCATATATCCAATTTATTACAATCTAAGTCCATATCTTTTAGGCCGTTGTTAATAACAGTTCAATCTTTAAAGGGGAAGGTGAGTAGTCCAATTTATGATTTTAGGGTGTAGGGAATATAAGTTTTTAATGAAAACACTTCATATTTCTACTCTTGCTTTATTCCCTTTTATTCAGAAATTCTCTAAACATATTATGGACAAGGAATAAATATTTAACTCATACCTTTTGGATTCTGGCCCACGTCAGTGACGTGTCCAAATCCTCTTTTCCATGAGATGTAGGCTTTCTGCTACAAGATGAAACATCATCTTCAGCCTTCTCCTCAAGTTCCAGTTGACATCTTCAACCTCTCGTGGACGCTTGTTTCCACCACTCTCGGGAGCGGTGACAACAACTCTTCCTTGATCCTTAGCCTTGTCAGCATGACTCTCAGCAGTGTCTTCAAGTTCATGATTAGCAACAGAAATCTCCCCTTTGACGGAAACAGATCTGTAAATATTGTCAAAGAGAGACCCAAAACTAGGACCAGATTTATTGACAGAGACATTATTTGAACAGTTTATAGAATTGTCAACAGAACTGGTTTCAACCAGAAACCCACAGCCAGATCTGGGACCAGATCTACTAACACACATCTTTCTAGCACTAGTACAAATAATGTCTTAAGATTGTGAGATACACAATGGATGTACGGAAATAATATACAACTACTGCTAGTGCTTTGAAAGGATAAACTACAATAACAATGGTTAACAATCTTGTAGGCAACAAGAGTTGTGGCTACAACAAACTTGAGAGTTCACCAACATCTCTTTCACTACGTGAAATTTAGCTAGACGTTGTACGACGTATGCATGCGTATGAAAATCATATTTCTGTCATGCAGGACCCCATATGTTCAAGTCATTAAGAACGGGATAAACTCAATCCACTAATTAAATTTTCCAACAGATGTATCAATTTTAGAATGAAATATCTAGTGGAACAAACTGGGTGGGTTTCAGCGTGAAGTTTTTTGACGAGTTAAGAGGGTATTCCCAAAAACTTCAATATTGACGACTGTGTACGATTGCTATTGAGTGTTCCCTTCATATCACAATATTTTTTTCAAATTTATTATCTGTGGCAAAAGCTTTTCTAGATAGCTGTGTAAATTAAAGGTAAGTACAAGTCAAGTCTCAAAAGTGTGGAACATTAGAATATTGTTATAAAGACTTAAATTATGAAAACTGAACTACACGACAGTGTTTTAGAGTTTCATTTGTCCAAGTTGGGTTCCTGAACCTCAAATGTAAAAGTGAAACTCCAACTCAAATGTAAAAGAGCAATTATAAAGTCTCAAGTCTAAATATATCAAATATGCGAAAATACAACCAAATACCCCTATATCCGGTGTCATGAATATAAGGGGTCAGACCTTGTAGCATTGATCCGTTGGTAGCGATCAGACACTGAATGCGGGGTGCACATTTCGCGATTTACCCGGCGGTGGCCGCTAAGGACGGGTTCCATCGCCTCCAGGAGCCTAGTGCAGTCTTATGCAGTCTTAGCGATATAGATCTTAAAGCGAGGCGCGGATTATATAAAAAAAGAAGAAGAAGATAATTTAAGTCAAATACATTGTCTAAAATAAAATGCAAGACATAAAAGATACATGTGAAAGAATATAATCCTTGTCAACTCTTATTCTTTAAAGGTACTAGTTTTAGCTTAAAGGTTCTAAATCACTGTTGAGCCTATCGGGACCCATCAAACTATCCATCTAAGTCTTAAATCATCATATGCACCTATAGGAATCTTCAAATAGTTAATCCAAGTATATTAACCCAAAATGTTGATTTTGGTCAAATCTTAAGTTTTCAAACTCTAATTTTAATTTTTGTGATCAGAAATACACCTGAGTCCCTCGGAACCCGTGCCGCCGATGCACACAAGTCATAAAATACATATTGAATCTATAGGAAGTCTCAACTAAGACTAAGGGATTCTAAAACTCAAAATAACCGAACATGTCGTTGCAGTAACATAACTATAAATGTAAAAAAATAAATAAAATCTTTGTTAACTTGAATTTTAGAGAGGAGAAAGTGACAATGTTTGAGGCAGGAACGATGTTTGTTTTGGATCTCACGTCCTAATTAGAGGGAAAACGTATGTGTAGAAAATACAATTAACACTAAACTGTGTATGAATTCTTCTAAGTAATGAAATTCTACCCAGCCTAATGTTCCAAATGACTGCCTACAAAAAAAAAAAAAAAAATATTGTTAACACTCAAAGATAATTTAAGTGTTTAATCGAAATTCAGTAACATCCGAACTATTCTGGAGCCGAATTTACTCCTAGCTCTCGACTACAAGAACTTCATCGGCTACTAAGATATCTTAGCCGAAGCCGTTAGTTAGAGATACGACTGAGACCCACTCAGATGCAGACGCCTCAACGACTAAGTCAAAAGGGTTTCTAGACCCCTAAAAGCGGTAACGGCCAATAACAACTGAAAACAAGGGCCATTACCTGAGCAAGAGGAGTAGAGGGCGAGAAAATCGACACCATCTCCCCCATGGTCGACCATTGAACTTAGTGTGTTACTTGATGGTTGACATGGGGGGCACGTTTGTACAAGTTTTCTTCATTTTTGTATTATAAATAGGAATATTATTTTGTATATACACACAATCAATCAAACAACTCAAATTTTATCTATCTTTATCTTTTATCCTTTACTTTATCTTTTATCCTTACTGTACTCAGCTGCATTCTTTCTTCTTACTTCTTAGTTTACTAATACCACCGTCCTAACGCTTTCTAGAGTAGTTGGGGAACCCATTGCTAGAAATTAGAGTTCTGTTTTCAGCCCGAATCGCTTGAGTTAAAGACTCAATTTGTCTCCCGATTCGATCAGTCGATATAACGGCAGAAGACAGAATTTGGGGCGAGATCAATCTGATGCCGCAAATCAAAGTTGAGATCGAACGACTGCTGAAAACTGGATTTATCGGCTAAGTATGTGGAATGGTTGGCGAACATCGTACCGGTCAAGAAGAAGAATGACAAGGTGCGGGTATGTATTGATTACAGGAACCTAAATCTAGTCACTCCTAAAGACGAGTACGTCATGCCGATAGCCGACATGCTAGTCGACTCAGCAGCCGCCAATGGTGTTTTGACCTTCATGGATGGATACTCTAGTTATAATCAGATATCGGTAGCTGAGGATGACATTCACAAACCCGCCTTTAGATGTCCATGAGCGTTGGGCATTTACGAGTGGATAGTTATATCGTTCGATCTAAAGAACGCTGGTGCCACTTATCAAAGTGCGATGAACACCATCTTCCATGACTTGATCGACAAGACTATGGAGGTTTACATCGACGATGTAGTAGTAAAGTCTAAGGACTTCAAGGATCATTTAGTCGATTTTGAACGAGCATTAAATAGAATGAGGATTCATAATCTCAAAATGAATCCAGCCAAATGCATGTCCGGAGTATCGGCTGACAACTTCTTTGTCTTTTTGGTACACAAGAAAGGCATCGAAATAGATCATAACAAAGTCAATGAAGTAATGGGATCCGCACCACCCAAGACAAAGAAGGAGTTACAAAGCTTATTGGGAAAACTCAATTTCTTAAGGAGATTTATGTCTAACTCGACTGGCAAGATGAAGGCCTTCTCACCTTTGCTCAGACTTAAAGAGTCAGAAGAGCTAGTATGGGGCTCGGAACAAGAGAGACCTTTGATAAAATTAAAAATGCCTTAGCTACTGCCCCCATACTGGTGCCTCCCGTGCCAGGGAAGTCGTTGAAATTATATGTTTCAATTTCAGAATTGTCTATCGGTTGGTTGCTAGCACAAGAGGCCGATGATGAAACTGAAAGAGCGGTTTATTATCTTAGTCGAATACTCAACAATGCGAAAACGAGATATATTCCTTTGGAGATACTTTGTCTGTCTTTGTTCTATGCTTGCACAAAACTCGAATATTATCTAATGCCTCACGTTGTATACATTATGTGCAAAGTTGATATTGTCTGGTACTTGCTAAATAGACCTGTCTTGCAAGGACGATTAATGAAATGGGCCATCAAGCTTACCGCGTTCTCTATCAAGTATAAGCCACTCAGGGCCGTCAAAGGCTAAGCAATGGACGATTTCTTGGCAGAACACCCTTGTGTGGATGTGGAGGATCCATGCGCCCCCTCTACCGCATATATGGACGCCATCCCTTGGATGCTGGCTTTTGATGGGTCAAAAGCCCAGAAATGAGTCAGAGCCGGGATAACTATAACTGATACTAGAGGCGAAACACGATGGTTCTCTTATCGGTTAGATCCTGACTTGTCAAATAACAAGGTTGAATATGATATTGTCATTATAGGACTCAAACTCCTAGTCTCTATGAAAGCAAAGCACATCGAATTCCTTGAGATTCTCATCTGGTTATCAAACAGTTGGCCAGAGAATATGATTGTAAGGACCTGAATTTGTTAGCCCATTACGAAATAGCTAGCAGGTTACTTAGTGGGTTCGAATCATTACATTAAATCATGTTCCCAGAGGCATGAATGTTGAGGCTAACGACTTAGCACAAAAAGTTTATGGCTTTAGGAAGTCTCTACTCACTTTAGAGTACGACGAACTGCCGACCGAAGTGTTAGCCGTTGATGGAATTGACTCATGGAGGTAGTTACTAATTGATTACTTAAAAGATCCCTCCAGTTGCAAGGATACCAAGGTTAAAATAAGAGCATTGAAATATGTGCTTATTGACGATGACCTTTATAAAAGGAGCGTGAATGAAATACTACTCAAGTGCATTGCCAAAGCAGAGGCCTTGAGGGTCATGAGAGAGGTCCATGAAGGAGTATGCGGGTCGCACAAAGCAGGGCCGGTGATAAAGTGGTTGATCTACCGCCAAGGCTATTACTGGCCTATGATCACCGTTGACTGTTTCTAGTATGGAAAAGGATGTGGAGAATGTCAGAAAAATGGACCAATCCAACGGGTACCAGCCGAGTTGCTATACTCAGTCATAAAATCATGGCCCTTCAGAGGATGGGCTATGGACCTCATCGGCAAGATTCACCCATAATCGACTAAAGGCCATAATTTCATTATCGTGGCTACCGATTATTTTACTAAATGGGTGGAAGCTCAGACGATGAAGAGGGTTCATTAGACATATGTTATTTAGTTTATCCAACACCAGATCATATATAGATATGATATCCCTGAGATGATTACAACTCATCAAGGGACGTTGTTCACTGGTTCTAAAGTGGCAGCCTTTGCTGAAAAATTTGGGATCAAAATGATCACATCCTCGCCTTATTATGCACAGGCGAATGGGCAAGCCGAGGCAGCCAACAAGCTTATTGTGGACATAATCAGTAAAAACGTGGAGGATAAAACAGGAATGTGGCATCTCACTCTAGATGAGGCCGTTTGGGTGATCAGGAATTCTAAATCTACAGCTACTGGGGCGACACCTTATCAACTAACCTACGACCAAGATGCAGTGTTGGCATTGTAAATTAATGTCAAGTCCTTAAGGGGGGCTAAGCAGAACCCTCTACATTTAGAGGAGTATCAACAGGCCATGCTAATGGAATTGGACCAGCTAGATGAAGATCGACTGATGGCCCTATAGAAAATCGAAGCTGTAAACGAAAAATAGCTAAAGCATACAACAAACATGTTAAGCCTAAAAGGTTTGCTGAAGGAGAATTGGTTTAGAAAACCGTTTTGCCGATTGGGACGAAAGATCGTAAATTCGGCAAGTGGTCACCAAACTGGAAATGACCTTTCATAGTAAGCCAACGGATCTTCGGCAATGCATATCGATTGATAAACATTCATGATGAGGAAATGGACAGAAATGTAAACGACAAGTATTTTAAAAAGTATTATCCTTCGATTTGGTTCATGCATGAATAAAGGACAGCCACATACCAGTTGCCTGGTCGCACAAAACAAGATAATTCCCTCCGATAGGAGATGCACAGACCGGCTGCCTAGTCATAAAATACATAGGAAACCATTTCTCTCACGTGCCTATGTCATAAGGTTGGTCGTACGACTCAGACAAAGAAACACCATCCCAAGTGGTGAAAGATAATGGCCCATCAATCCTACGGGTTTTATTTTAAATTTGCTCAAGAATGCTGAGGGCAGTGCTGAAGTTAAATAGTGGGATATGAATTTCTATATCCAAGCAAACCCAACACAAAAAACAAAGGCATCGCACATACCCGAGCCCAGCGTTACATCGGAAATCAAACTCTGACAATACGGAGACATCAAAAGGACCCATGCGCCTCCAGTTGGCCTCTGTGACCAACTTCACTCGGGCTGACCGACCTAAATAATGAGCGCCCATAGTCGGCCAAGTACGAAGGTTAGCCAGACAATGGCCACCGGTAAACCAGTCACAAGTAAAAAGAAAGTCATTGTTTATCGGACTGAGGTACTGAAACAAGAGAGAATCATCTTATTCCGATCCCTGTCTAGAGTCAGGACCAACGGTTCATCAATAAAAACGCAGGGGTCAGGTCACTATCGACTAGAATATTTATTCATGATCTTCGAGATAGAAAGGATGAAGCCATGATTTTCGACTAAGAAAATGGCCAAAGGTTAGGTTGTAAACCTATGGGAAGAGGGGGAGGGGATACCTTTCCTTAAATAACCTGCAGAGACGCAACTGAGATTAATTCATTACTTTCAAAAGCACGGCTAAGAAATCATCAGAACCAATACGTGCTAATAGAGACCACTTGGTTAAAGGGAAAACACCCTCCAAAAAGTAGTCATCATTGCATTCACTAGAGAAGACGATTGAAGTGACATGCGCGTCTGTCAGACTGGAACAATAGCTATTTTTGAATACATTAACTCAACAGTCACAATCAAGTTAATGTAGGGGCAATTGTTAACACTAAAAAATAATTTAAGTGTTTTACTTAAATTCAGTGACATCCGAACTATTCTGGAGCCGAATTTACTCCTAGCCCTCGACTACAAGAATTTTATCGGCTACTAAGACATCTTAGCCGAAGTCGTTAGTTAGAGGTATGACTGGGACCCACTCAAATGTAGATGTCTCAATGACCAAGTCAAAATGGTTTCTAGCCCCCTAAAAACGGTAACCTCCAACAACAGCTGATAACAAGGGTCATTGCCTGAGCAAGAGGAGTACAAGGCGAGAAAATCGGCACCACCTCCCCCATGATCGACCATTGAACTTAGCGGGTTACTTGATGTCTGACATGGGGGACACGTTTGTACATTTTTTCTTCCATTTTGTATTATAAATAGGAACATTTTTTTGTATATACACACAATCAATCAAACAACTCAATTTTTTATCTATATTTATCTTTTATCCTTATTGTACTCAGATGCATTCATGTTTATTACCTCTTAGTTTATTAATACCACCATCCTAACACTTTCTAGAGTTGTTGGAGAATCCATTAATGGAAATTAGAGTTTCGTTTCCAGCCCGAATTGCTTGAGTTAATAAATTAATTTATCTTCCGATTCGATCAACCGATACAATGGCAGAAGACAGAATTCGGAGCGATAACAACTACTCCTCTTTTACACCAATATAATGGAGGAGAATTATAATACTTCTATGTAAGAAAAAAAAATCCATTTTGGAGAGGCAAACAGAACTTGTAAAAAGCAGTCAATACATAAATTAATTTAACATTTTTGAACAATGAAAAAGCTATCTGAAGCATTGATTCCTTAACTCCTCTAGTACATTAGTAATTAATTCCTATTATTGTACTTCTCTTAACTGAAATAGACACTTCACTATCTGTTACTACTACTAAAATATAAAGATGTTCAAACCACAGTTTTCAATCATTCGCCACTTTCTTGGATCTTTGCTTAGTCAATCTTTCATTTTTCTATATAGATACCCTCCCATAATCTTCCTTGTTTAGCAACTAATTATTTATTATTTTAATAATCAATTTCAACAGAGTCACAGTACTTTCTTCCAGTTCTATTATCTACAGCTCTCTCTATATATTTTTAATTAATATTCCTCTCGAAGTTATTCTCTTTATGCTTCTTTTATCTTTATTCCTTTTGGTAAAGCTGATCCTTCTTCTTCCAAGCTTTTAAGCTAACTTTTTTTTTTCCATTTAATATTTCCCACTTCTTACGTTATGTTTTTTTTCGTGTACTGTATGTAACACCGTTGTAAAATATATATTGTAGTAACATACCTGTACCTTAATGTGAATTTCAAAATTAATGTCGATAAAATATATATATTTACTAGGCCTATTTACTATCTTTTGGAACTCCATGATCTGGTTCTGACAGTTAAAACTTAATTAATAATGGCAGCCACGTGAGCATTATAATATGAAGTAATTTTGCTTTATGTTTGTTCATTTCTGTACTTAATCACCTTTTTCTGTTTAGAAATGTACTTATGCGATTGATAGTCCTAATAACTCCATGTTGTCTAATTTGAGCCAAACCATTCTGAAATCATTACGTTGACTGATACTTGAACATGAACAATACTTGTTCATACACGACCATGTTTACATCAAATCAAGTATTTTAAGTTTAACCGTAATAATTGATAATTAAATGTGAATATATAAGACTTAACTATAATTAAGTGACAAAAGTTTATACACAAAACACTTGTCCTGTGTTGTTAATTTGATATAAATATCATATTTTTACATAAAAAAAAGTTATTGAAACTTCGGGTTTCGTTAGTCATTAGACTGATTGAAGGTTGTAAGAAAATAATCAACTTGTATATACGGTGTTCCATGGGTCGTAATTTATTCGGCTTTTGTTCTTTAAAAAAAAATAGCACGTGCACTAAGCTCCCGCTATGTGCGGGGTTCAGGGACCACAAGGGTATGTTGTACACAGTCTTACCTTGCATTTATGCAAGAAACTATTTTCACGGCTTGAACTCGTAACCTCCTGATCACATAACAACAACTTTGTCAGTTACTACAAGACTCCACTTCTAGTTTTTATTCTTTACCATACTTAAATTAATAGGAAAGTAGGAAGATTAAACTGTGCGTAACAATTGTAGGAGGAGACATAATATTCGAACTAAATTCAAAATTTTCTCCTCTTAGCAACTAGTACTAAACTATCCTTTATATTACAAGAATAAAATCAAACGGTGACTGAACTGCTATCTCTCTCCTCTCTCTAACTTACTCCCCTAACGGTAACATCATCAACCCCTCATTCCCGATGGTAAGACCCCAACAGAACCGCTCCGACCACCAACCGACGGCGAGGGGAAAACATTTTTTTTGTGCAAAATTTCATTTGTTTTTTGTTCTTTTATTCTTTTTCTTGTTCTTGTGTTCTTTTTCCCGTAGATTTACGCAGATACTCGATTTTTTAGTGAAAACTCAAGTGAACAGTACTTCCGGTGAACAATTTTGATTCAACTGGAGTTGGTATTTTCGGTTGCCCGTATCCATTCTTTGTCCTTAACTTGTGTTAAATTTTACCGATTCTTTTCTTTAGTTATAATATTCTTGCCGTAGTGGTTTTACTTGCCTCTAGATTTTTGTTGTGCTTGCACTTTGATCCCTTCCTGTTTTAGGATAAACGTTAGAGTAGTTTATTATTTTATATTTGATTTAGTGGCTTTGGTAACTGATGGTAGACTAGGGCCATGCTCTGGGTCAGGGACGGGGGCGAGGGTTAGGGGGGTAAATTGGGTAAGGGAGATGCTAGATTGAGAATAGGGTCTTGAAATATTGAGACTTTAACGAAAAAGTCCATAGAGCTAGTTAAGATTCTTAAGAAGATGAAGATTAATATAGCATGTGTCTAGAAGACCAAATGGGTAGGACCTAAGGATAAAGATGTAGACGGATATAAGTTATGGTTCTCGGGTAGGTCGAAGTATAGGAATGGGATATGCATTTTGGTAGACAGCGAGCTAAGGAATCAGGTGGTAGAGGTGAGGAGGGTCAATGACAGGATGATGTCGATTAAGTTTTTAGTTGGAGGGTTCACTATATACATTATTAGTGCTTATGTGCCGCATGCGGGCATGAACGAGGAGGAGAAGAGACGCTTTTGGGAGTACTTAGACGAAGTGGTGAGAGGTATACCACCCACTAAGAAGTTATTTGTAGGAGAAGATTTCAATGGACATATCGGGTCACTTTCGGGGGTTATGACAACGTGCATGGAGGCTTTGGACTCGGGGACAGGAACGGGGGAGGCGTCTCACTTTTGGAGTTCGCTAGAGCTTATGGGATGGTTATAGCCAATTCGAGGTTCCTGAAGAAGGAAGAACACTTGGTAACTTTCCGTAGTTCGGTGGCTAAGACTCAGATAGGCTTTTTGCTACATTGGAAGGTTGACAAATGTCTTTCTAAAGACTGCAAGGTTATTCCGAAGGAGGATCTTGCAACCCGACATAAGTTTTTGGTGATAGATTTGGAGATCAAGATGGAGAAGAAGAAGAGGGTTGTGGATGACAGGTTAAAAATTAAATGATGGAGTTTGACCATGGCTAGTGCAAAATGAGATGTGAGAGATGTTGATGGCCAAAGAGGCTCGAGAGAGTAGTGGGCATACGATCGGTATATGGGACAGAACGACCAGTTACATTCGGGAGGTAGCTAAAGAAGTGATAGGGGCCTCGCGGGGTAACCGTGGTAGGCATTAAGGAGACTGGCGGTGGAATGGAAAAGTTCAAGAGAAGGTGGAAGTGAAGAGAGCGGCACATGCGAAATTGGTAGAAAACAAGGATGATGTAGAGAAGTTGATGAATATGGAACTGTATATGATGGCGAGAAAGGAAGAAAGACTAGAAGTTATTGCGGCGAAAACGACTGCTTTTGAACACATGTATGTGGAATTAGAAGAGAAAGACGGGGATACGAAATTGTACAGGCTAGCCAAGGCAAGAGAGATGAGGGCTCGTGACTTGGATCACGTGAGGTGCATCAAGGATTAGGACGTCAAAGTATTGGTGGAGGAAGCACATATTAGGCGGAGGTGGCAGTATTACTTCCATAAACTGTTGAACAAAAAAGGAGATGGAGACATTATGTTGGGAGATAGGTATCAGGATTTTAGGTATTGTAGAAACATTAAGGTTGAATAGGTTAAGGGTGTTGTTCACAGGATGCACAGGGAACGAGCGACTAGGCCTGATGAGATCCCAGTTGAATTTTGAAAGAGCGCGGGTAGGGTAGGTTTGGAGTGGCTGGCTGAGTTGTTTAACGTCATTTTTAAGACGACAAGAATGCCCGAAGAATGGAGGTGGAGTATAATGATTCTCTTGTATAAAAACAAAGGTGATATATAGAGTTGCAACAACTATAGGGGTATCAAGCTGCTGAGCCACGCTATGAAAGTTTGAGAAAGGGTCGCGGACATGAGGGTGAAGAGAGACGTGTCTATTTTTGAGAACCAGTTTGGATTCATGTCAGGGCGTTCGAATAATGAAGTCATTCATCTTATTAGGAGGTTGGCGGAGCACTATAGGGAGTGGAAGAGACACTTACATATGATTTTAATGGACCTCGAGAAGGCATACGATAAAGTCCATAAGGAGGTTCTATGGAGTTGTTTGGAGGTTAGAGATGTACCTGTGGCGTACACTAGGATGATCAAGGATATGTATGATGGAGCCAAGACTAGGGTACAGACAATAGGAGAAGACTCATATCACTTTTTAGTAATGATGAGGCTGCACCAGGGATCAACTCTTAGCTCAATCCTATTTGCCTTGGTGATGGACGGAATGACATGATAAATACAAGGGGAGGTACCATGGTGTATGTTATTCATAGACGACATAGTCCTGATTGATGAGACTCGCAACAGAGTAAACGTCAAGCTGGAGGTTTGGAGATAGACTTTGGAGTCTAAAGGTTCAAGTTGAGTAGGTCCAAGATGGAATAATTGGAGTGCAAGTTCAGCAACAAAAGCGACTCTGAGACAGGCGTGAAGATGAGGCTTGGTACTCAGGTCATTTCAAAGAAAGGAAACTTCAAGTACCTAAGGTCTATTATTCAAGAAAATGGAGAAATTGATGAAGACGTCACACATCGTATTGGGGCAGGGTGGATGAAATGGAGGCTCACATCTGGAGTTTTGTGTTACAAAAAGGTGCCACCAAAATTTAAAGGCAAGTTCTATAGGGTGGTGGTTAGACCAACTATGTTGTATGGGGAGGAGTGTTGGTCAGTCAAGACTTCACACATACAAAAGATAAAAGTTTTATAGATGAGGATGCTGAGATTGATGTGTGGGCATACAAGGAGAGATATGATTAGAAACGATGATATCCTTGAGAGTGTCCTCGGTGGAGGATAAGATACGGGAATCGAGGTTGAGATGGTTCAGACATGTGCAGAGAATAGACATAGATGCCCCAGTGCGGAGGTATGAGATGTTGGCTATGGACGGGTTCAGAAGGGGTAGAGGTAGGCCGAAGAAGTATTGGGGAGAGGTGATTAGATGGGATATGGTGCAGGTGTAACTTACTGAGTATATGCCCTTAGATAGGGGGTTGTGGAGGACACAAATTTGGGTAGAAGGGCAGTAGGTAGTCGAACATAGTTCTACTTACGCTTACAAAATGATAGTTGTAGTGTTATTATTGTAGGCCCGATTAGCCTATCACACGTATAAGCGTAGTATTACTTTATAGTTCCATGTAGTCTGATTTCTGTTGCTATGTGTTCTTTAGTGTACTTTATTTATCTTATTTAGCTGCTTTAGCTACTGCTTCATTTTGTTAGAATGCGCTACCATAGCGTATCCGATGTAGTTATTAGCATGTTCATACTGCTTTAATTTCTTGTCTGAATTTGACTGTTTTTCTTGATTTGTTTTGATTGTGATTATTCTTTATCTTGAGTCGAGGGTCTCTCGAAAACATCCGCTCTACCTACCAAGGTAGAGATAAGGTCTGCGTACACTCTACCTTCTCAGACCCCATGTTGTGGAATTTCACTGGAGTTGTTGTTATTGTAATAAAATCAAACGGTATCACGACAACCCGTCCAAAGCAGCAAAACTTGAATAATTTAGGCAAGTGACGTTTCATTTATTAAATGGAGATACTGATGGGGAGAATCACCTACACGGTCAAACCTCCTTATACCAAAATATTGCGTGGATTTCTCTTCATAATGGCTGGATTTTAATTTTTGCACCTCAATTTACTGATCTTTAATTTTTGTTCATACTTCTCATTTAATAAAACATTATGGGTCAAAATACCATTTGTTCGTGGGTTAAACTAAATTAGAGATTCTGGGTTCGAATTCACGGAGGCTGAATCGGTTCAAGCTGCTGCCTATTTTCTCTCAACTTCCGCAACCAACAAGTGAGAATTTCAAAGAAGTTTCACACTATAAATAGAGGAAAACCTTCTTTGTATCAGTATCCAGATTGTAAAGAAAAGAATAACCAAGGGAGTTCTCGGGAATTCACTCCAAAAACTGGATCAAACACCACTACCTAAAGTAGTGTAACAACATCTAGTCCCACATTAAGATTGCTGCCCAGATTCTAGATTAAGCTCATTGTTGTAGCAATTGCAATAAAGATGTTGTATGTTTCCTTATGGATATTTTGTCTTTAGGCTGAAGTCATCTGCGACTTCGTTTTGTGTAATTTCTTTTTATTCTATTTTTACAAATTGTAAAAAGAAATTCATTATCATTGCTGCCCAAATTCTAGATTAAGCTCATTGTTGTAGCAATTGTAATGAAGATGTTGTATGTTTCCTTATGAATATTTTGTCTTTAGGCTGAATTCATCTGCGACTTCGTTTTGTATAATTTCTTTTTATTCTATTTCTACAAATTGTAAAAAGAAATTCATTTGTAATTGTACGTAGTATATACAATTTTTCGATCATTTACCATCAAAGAATATATTAATATATACCCTTGAAAATATAAATTTATGTCTTTTACTTTTTCCGATGCATTTACTCTTTAATGTTTATTATTATTTTATCGGGTGTTGTCTCAAGCGTTGACACAACACTGAAAGCAACATAAGAAATTGTTTACCTTTTCAAGCGTTCGAATATTTAGTTTTCCTACTTTTAATTGCTTATCCGTAGTCTTGGTCCTAACAAGTGGTATCAGAGCCAACACTTAACACAATAAGTGCTTGGTCCTGTTTCTAATGGCTATGAACATAGCTATCCAAAATATTGGTAGACTTCTGATTCTTAATGGAACAAATTATGCCTATTGGAAGATTCGCCTACGTTCTCACATCAAAATCCATTGATGTTCGGGCATGGAGATATATCATCGAAGGATATGTCGTTCCTAAGCTTCCCGTGGATGATGATTGTGACATTCTTACCAAACTCGAATCCGAGTGGACTGCGGAAGAGGTCAATAATGCTAGCTTTAACGAAAAGCCTTGAATACAATTTTTGGATGGGTAGATTTATACATGTTCAAACTCATTTAGAATTGTACATCGGCCAAGGACGCTTAAGAGACCCTACAAACTCATTGTGAGGGTACTTCGAGTGTGCGACAAACATCAAACAAAGCAACGCATGCTTTGAGTCAATATGAATGCTTGAGGATAGAAGAATCAGAGGATATAAAATTTTATTTTAAAAAGTTGATTGACATTGCTAATCAGTGTCAAGTGCTTGGGTTTCCTTTGACCAATACACAACTTGTGGAAAAATCCCTCAGGTCTCTTTCTGAAAGGTTCAACACAAAGATTTGTGCTATTGAAGAGGCCCATAATCTTGTCACAATGGATCTACATGCCTTGATGAATATCTTTCAAACTTATGAGATAAACATCAAGAGCCAAATGGACATGTATAGGGGCAAAACGATGATACTCCAAGGTTAAACCTTGGAAACAAACATTGAAGACGAGGATGAAAACCTAGAGGAAATAGGTAATGGTGCGAATGTTGCCTTACTCACTCGATGTTTCAATTCGATGTTGATGAAGATCAATAATGATCGAAATAAAGCTAAATATAAGAAGCACTAAAACCCACTAATCAATAATCAGCCAATAAGGTCACCTTCAGGGCAAAGAAGTAGTAATACACTAAGAAAGATAAACTCAAATAATACCAATTTTGATCCTAAACAACTCGAGGAAGTGCAATGTCATGTATGCTCGGGTTGGAGACATTATACTAATGAGTGTGCAAAAACCCTTAGGAAAATTGGTAAAAGTCTGTGGGTGTCTCTCAGTGATGATAAAGATGAAGAAGAGGAAAGAGATCGAGAAGAAGAATCACAGGCGATGTTGGCAGCAATGTTCGAACATTCATTGTCCGAAAATAAAGATGTTGTTGACAATATTATCTCTAATGTTACAACATCTGTGACAACATTGGATACAACATCTGAAATTCGAGCAACATCGGAAAGATATGTTTATTTTGACTATTCTGATGTTAATTATTTTAGTGGTTTAATTTCTTCATGTGAAGCTGTAAACGTGGATATAGTTGACTCTAAAGATGAAGTGATAGAGGAATTACAAGACCTTTGTAAACCCTTGATCACTGAATCTGAGTAACTAAATTCAAAATCAAAATCTTTGGCTCTTGAAAATAACAATCTTAAAGGCATAATTACCCGGTTAGAGGTATCACTTATCAAGAAGGATCTAGAACTGGGTAAGATACGTGCAAGATTAAATTTAGTTGAGACCACATTCCAGAGGCTCAACACGGGGACCTCCAAGTTGGACAAAATTTTAAGCTTCAGTAAGCCTATACAGGCTGGGATTGACTATCGATCACCTCTTAAATAAAAAACTTCTAAGATCCGTAGTAAAAGTGAGAAGATAAATTTTGTTAAAGAAACACACAATGTTAAAAATCACTCACATGATACTAAGGATAGATTGAAGTTTGAATGCAGCTACTATAAGAAGTTAGGGCATCTAATTCCCTACTACTACAAACTTCAAAACTTTGTGCTCAAATCTTTGCCGAAGATGTCTTCACCAGTGTTATCCAACATTTCTGACAACATTCGAAGCAACCAGCCTGAGAATAGAAAGAAGAAGAGTTTGGAAAAAATATGGGTACCCAAACTAAACATGCGTTGTAATGTGTGTATAACTGCTTTATGTACTAACATTACAGGTTCTTGATATTTCGATAGTGGTTGTTCACGACACATGACATGTACCAAAAGCTTCATGAAGGATTATAATACATTCAATGGAGGAAACATGACCTTTGGTGGGGGAAGCAAGAGTAGGATGATTGGTAGAGGAACCCTCAATCTTCCTGAAGTACTAGCTTGAAGAATGTTCTTCATGTAGAAGGCTTAATGGCTAATCTACTTAGCATAAATCAGCTATGTGACGTTGATCTTGAGGTAAAGTTTAATAGGCGTGAATGTAGAGTTAAAGATTCTGCCAATAAATGTGTTATGTCAGGTACCCGAACTGGAGACAATTGTTATCTCGTCAGTGGACAAGAATTTTGCAATTCTGCGAGGGTCAGTGACAAAAACCGTGGCATCAAAAGTTGGGGCACGTCAATTATCGCAACTTGGATAAATTAATCTCTTATGAAGCTGTTAAAATCATTCTCAAGCTTAAACCAAAGGATAAGACAGTGTGCGGGAATTGTTTAAAAGGTAAACAGACTCATGTTCCCCATAATGTTGTCCAACACGACGGACAACACTTAGGTACGTCTCATTGTTTTCAATTATTACATATGGATCTTATGGGTCCTATTGAAGTGGACATCCTATGGGTATGAGATATTCCTTTGTGATAGTAGATAATTTTTTTAGATAATACATGTATTTATTTTCTAAAGGAAAAATCACAAACTTTTGACATGTTTAAAGTACTATACTCTAGGATTAGGAACTTGTTTTGTTTACCTATTTTTCGAATTAGATCCGATCATGGAAAAGAATTCAAGAACCGATCTTTTACAAAATTTTGCAAAAATAAAAGTATCTTACATGAATTCTCGGCACTCAAGACTCCTCAACAGAATGAGGCAGCTGAGAGAAAGAACAGAACATTGCAAGAAATGGCTAGAGTAATGTTAAATTCTAAATAATTGTCAAAAAGGTTTTGGGCAGAAGCCTTAAACACTGCATGTCACAACACTAATATAGTTTATCTAAGGCCAGATACTAGAATGACACCCTATGAACTTTTGAATGGAAAGAAACTAAATTTATGTTACTTTCATGTCTTTGGGTGTGTCTGCTATATTTTAAATGACAGAGATCAATTGGCAAAATTTGACTCAAAAAGTGATAGAAGGATATTCATTGGCTATTCACAGAATAATCACGCTTACCGGATATACAATCTGAGGACTAAGACCGTACATGAGTCAATCAATGTTATCTTTAATGACCTTACTGATATCTCAGGGAAGTCATCAGAGAATAATATTATGGTCACAGTAGAAAAGGAGCAACCAATTGAAGAAACAGACGTTGTCCCGAATGTTGTCACAACACCAGAGGCAACATATGAACCACAAGAAGAGACCACAGAGGTTGAAGTGGAGGAGGATTCTAGAACTGAATTGCATGATCAAGTAAGACGAGACCCTCCTTCAAGGATTAGAAGGAACCATCCACCTGACCAGGTGATAGAAGGAGGTTTTGAGAGGATGCATATAAGAGATAAGGAACCAATCAACTATCGCAAAATGGTAAGGTATGTGTGTATGTACACCATATACCAACAAGTTAGTCTTTCTTGTCTCATATCTACCTCTGAACCAAACAATAATTGGGAAGTTTTAAAAGATAATTCTTGGATTCAAGCAACGCAAGAAGAGCTTGAACAGATCACCCGAAATGAATTCTGGGACTTGGTTCCACGTCCTAGCAACACAAATGTTATTGGAACCAAGTGGATTTTCAAGAACAAATCAGACGAATTAGGGACACTTATTCGAAACAAAGCTCGTCTTGTTGCTAAAGGCTACACACAGATTGAAGGAATCGACTATGATGAAACCTTTGCACCTGTAGCTAGAATTGAGTCAATACGACTGTTACTTGCTACCTACAAATTACCTTGCATCAAATGGATGTTAAAAGAGCATTTCTTAATGGTTATTTGGACAAGGAAGTTTATGTTGAACAACCGAAAGGATTTGAGGATCCCCACCATCCACATTATGTATACAAGCTTAAAAAAGGCATTCACGGGTTAAAATATGCCCCACGTGCATGGTATGATCATCTAACAAACTTCCTTCTTGACTTTGGTTTCATCCGTGGAGAAGTTGATAGAACATTGTTCATCAAAAGACACGGCGTAGATGTTGTGATTGCTCAAATCTAAATTGATGACATTGTTTTCGGATCGACTTCAAAACATATTTGGAATCATTTGTTGAAGCTATGTCGACAACGTTTGAGATGAGTATGATAGAGGAACTAACTTTTTTCTTAGACTTGTAGATAAAACAGACTGAAGATGGGATCTGTGTATCTCAAAGCAAGTATGCTAAAAATATGGTTAGAAAATTTGGAATTGAAAACGCAAAACACACGAGGACACCAATGGGCTATACACAACAGGTATGCAAAGATGATGTTGACTGGGATATTGACCCAATATTGTACCGATCAATGATATGTGGTCTTCTATATTTTACTGCTAGTCGCCCTGACATTATGTTTAGCGTGTGTGTTTGTGCTAGGTTCCAAACATGTCCTAAATTATCCCACCTAAATGTCATAAACTGTATCATTAGATATGTCTCCGGTACAAGTGAGTTGGGTATTTGGTACACCAAGAACACTAATCCTAATCTAATAGGATATAGTTACTTAGATTGGGCTGGTGATATCGATGATAAAAAAAACACCAGGGGTGGTTGTTTCTACTTAGGCAATAACTTAGTTTCATGGTATAGTCGGAAATAAAATTGTGTCTCTCTTTCGACTTCCGAGTCTGAGTATGTGGCAGCCAGAAGTTATTGTGCACAATTGATTTAGATACGACACATGTTAGATGACTATGGCCTAGCAAGCAACACTATGATTTTGTACTGTGATAATCTGAGTGCAATTAATATTTTCAAAACTCTTGTTCAGCATTCACGTACAAAACACATAGATATACAACATCATTTTTAAGAGACTTAGTTGAAAAACAGTTAGTTCAGATTGAACATGTTGATACACTACATCAACTAGCTAACATTTTTACCAAATCTCTAGATCATGAGATATTTCTAGTTTGAAGAAATCTCTTGGTCTATGTTTTCTTAAAAATAAGGCAGTATAGATAGATGTTGTCTGAAATGTTGTCTCAGCATTCTGGGCAACTTTTACTATTTTGTCAATATACATGGTAGATGTTGTAGTAATGTGCATATATTTTGTCACTCAAGTATGATTCTAGAAGGACAAGTTCTGAAAGTGATAATGTTTTCTTCGATGGTATATATAAATCAATTATATATATAGCATAAAAAAGGAGTATCATAAGAAGACAAAACCTCTACATAAGATTTGGTTGTTTTACAAAAAGGGCAAAACTCTAAATATGATATTGCTCATATTCTATAGGAGTACCATATGCTTCAAAGAAGGTTGAAAATACCTCAAAAATTATTTTGTATTTTAGACAAAAGAATTATGTATGTACTCAACTAAATTGATTAAGGATACGATGAAAAACGATTACATTGGTCCAGGGGTCAATCTCATAGGGAGTTTATATAGAATATGTCTAATGCCAAATCCAAGAGTCCTTGAAGTGTCATAGTACTTGTGTTGTTCAAAATATTGCCAACATTGCTAACAACATCACTATCCAGTATGTTGATTATTTTTCAGAAAATGTCTTTCTGTTTTTTTGTCTTTTTAAAAAAAAATTAAATTCCTAAGGTTTAAACTTCAAAATCCCGTTAAATCTGGATGTTGATGGATTTTTAATTTCAAAAATTTAGATGATGTTGTGTGCTATGTTACCTCTTTGATTTAGGATTGAACAGATTTAATCCATGTACACTACCTAAATTTAAGGGAGAAGGCGTTGCAATTTGTATAAGGGCTGCCATATCATCTGCTTTCAGTCAAATCACATCAAGCACCAGTTCAATCAATGGAAGCCCAAAGATCAAATACATTTTTTTCAAATCCAATTTTAAATAAAATCCCAAACTCTTCTAAACCCTCTCCTATGTCCATTTCTCCGAAATCCTCAACAACTCCCAACACCAAAGAAAAAACTCCAATGTCGATCAGTCTATCATAAAATCAAAAGTATACAAACATTATGTACCGATTGATAACCACAATCCTGACCCGGAAGATCTTTCACAAGCTACTGTCCTTAGGGTTCTGATGAACCACTAGGAATAAGCTACTCATGCGACAATGATAATCCCATTTATGTTGATGCAATATCAATTTTTTGAGCCTAGGTACTAGACCCACAACATCGACCTTTCCATATCGAAGGTCGAAATGGATTTTTGAAAACATTATTCGTGGAAATTAGTCTGCCAAGAAGGCAAACTGTGAGTCGACTATTCCTGTTAGCAGCACTGACACAGAGTTCAATGTGGACGACATTCCAAAAACACCACCCCCTGGCAATCCTCAAGCTGCATCTGAAGGTGAGGAAATTGAGGTGTCTGATGACACACCTCTAAGAAGGTTCATTCCAAAGCGGGTCAGAATAACATACAGGAATATTGCTACAAATGTTGACTCAATATCCAAGGCAACAAACAAAAATCAGTCAGTAGACCCAGATTATGTTGCCCCAACAAATCAGACAACACCTGCAGACACACCAACAAATGACAGCAATCCAGAATATGAGTCAGATTATGAGGTAATGACTTACTCTCCCATGTTCCAAACCAAAACATGTGCGGATAACTAGAAATGGTTTCAAAATAGAGTAATTAGAGCAGAGAGAGTCATTGACCTTAATTCATTTTCTGACAATGGCCTAGTCAATTTTTTGAGTAGTAGAAATTTAATGAGTTCTGTAACTGATAAAATATCCTATTGTGATAAGGTGATTAGAGTATTTTATGTTAATCTGTCACCTGTTATTAATGACATCAACTCAAAGAAATTTGAAAAGGTGTACTTGTACAACAAGGTATATGATTTTACACCTGATATCATCAACAGTACGACTACCTTGTTACGACTTCACTCCAGTCACTACCATTTTAGGATTAGCCATTGGTGAGAGAACTACTTAGTATAATCCCGCAATTGAGGAGCTGAATGCTATTATTAAATACCTTACTGGTGGTTTGATCACAGTCTGGGCACCTCGTAGTCATGTATCAAAACTTACTGCCTTGTTCACAAACCTACACAAAATTGTCATATTTAACTGACTACCTTCTCTAAATGAGACGGTAGTGACATTAGAGCAAGCAACACTGTTGTTCAAAATAGGAAAGAGTTATAGAGTTGATTTATGATCTATCATATTTGATCATGTTGCCAATCTGGCAGAAAAGAAATATAAATATGTACTTTCATATCCCTCCTTAATCTATCAAATCTTAATCAATCAAGGGTTTAAAATCCAAAAGGGGATAAGTTGGGTCCTGCATTGAAAGTATATTCAGTCCATAGAGCAGTGTTGAATAGTAGGGAAAAATCATTGATTTGCCCTAGAATAAAGAGAACTGGAACATAGATGTTGCATTATATGTTGCCGACATTCAAGGCAACACACGACAAAATCGGTTCTTCATGTCCAAAAAATGGCTACAAAAGCACATTGTTGAACTCAACAGACAAATTAAAGAACTTGTGTGAGCCAGTAATTACTACATGGACATCCTTTCTTTACAAAAAGAGGGAAATGATGAAGATGAAGAAGGGTCAAGTAAGAGAAGGATGCAGTAAGGGGAGATGACTGCTAGTGTTAAGAGGTAAAGGTGATGATTGTGGATTATTTTGTCGAACAGAAAGCGACTGAAAGTTACTATGACATAAAGCAATCTAGATAAGGGTGACATGGTTATGCGAGTGTGATGCTAATTTGATACTTTGTTTTACGTTCTCTTTGTGACTTGTTGAGTTGATATTGTTTTGGAAACTGAAAGAATATTTTGGTCTGTAAATATTTTGATATTTTGTGGATGTTATATGACTATCAGTTTTGACCGCTTACAGTCGAGTTGTACGCAAGTCACAACTAATAGACATAAGTTCCAACAATCCCAATCATCGATACAAAAATTACTTAGAATTTGTAACTGCAGATTGAGGGGGAGTATGACCACAATCTTATTGATTTTAGATTGTTAGGGCAAAATCTAGAATCAGTATCCTAGGTATTTTTAGATTTGTATGGAGTTTTGTGAAGGATGACAAAAAGTGGGAGATTGTTGATGTTGGATGAGTGTTGTGACAACACGGGTAATTAGTTAGGACAACATCACTTATGAATATAAGAATGTTGTCTGCAGTGTTGTGACAACATCACAAACAACATCTCTATAAATGATTTTGCCTATTTTTCCGCCAAAACAGTGATTGTTACTGTGAGGTAAAAGTGATCTAGGCAAGCTAACCAGGAAGCCGTGTTTAAAACATGAGAAAAGAAGAAGTCAATCTTGGAAGGAAAGCAACGTGAAGACCAAGTCAATGTAGTCTAGAATTTCATGGAGGCTGAATCGGTCCAAGCTGCTGCCTATTTTTTCTCAACTTTCACAATCAACCAGTGAGAATTTTGAAGGAAGTTTCCACTATAAATAGAGGAGGAACTTCATTGTATCGGTATCCAGATTGCAAAGAAAAGTACAATCAATGGAGCTCTCGGAAATTCACTCCAGAAAATGGATCAAACACCACTGCCTAAAGTAGTATAACAACATATAGTCTCACATTACGATTGTTGCTCAGATTCTAGATTATTGTTGAAGCAATTGTAATGAAGATGCGACTTCGTTTTGTGTAATTTCTTTTTATTCTATTTCTACAAATTGTAAAAAGAAATTCATTTGTAATTGTATATAATATATATAATTTTTCGGGCATTGACCATCAATGAATATATTAATATATACCCTTGAAAATATAAACATTGTGTCTTTTACTTTTTTCACTGCAATTTACTCTTTAAGGTTTATTATTGTTTTATCGGGTGTTGCCTCAAATGTTGACAGAACACTGAAGGAAACATAAGAAATTGTTTAGTTTTTCAAACGTTCAAATCTTTAGTTTTCCTACTTTTAATTACTTATTCGTAGCCTCGGTCATAACAATTTGGTTTACTTTTTGTATGTATTGCATTGTATACATCTTATATTTTTGTATACATAACTGAAGATGCCTTCACAATATGTATATTCAAAAGTTTATGTATATTTGATATATATATACAAATATATATATATATATATATATATATTATTACATAACATGTATACAAGAATATATATTTGTTGACTCACAATATGTATATCTGAATGAATATCTATTAATTCACAAAATATATATCCAAAGACATACATGGTACTTCACAATGTATATCAAAACGTATACAAGATATTTCACAATATCTATCAGGATGTATATACATATACTTCACAATATATACTAGAATATATACATGATATTTCATAATATATATCAAAATATATACATTGTACTTCATAATATATATTAAAATATATACATGTTACTTTACAATATATACTAAAATGTATACATTGTACTTGTTTTCATCGAATTCCCAAACAATTTTTTCAAAAACGCTCAAATTTTGTCCTAAACAGATTTGACTGAGAACACACCCATCATTTTTTTTAGATTTATCCGAATCTTGAACAAGCAAAGCATTTACAATTTCCTGCAATGTGGGTGTGGATCCTCCAGTATATCTCAATGCGCCTTCTAATGGAGGCCACGTGTACAAATAAACGTTCACAGTTTTATTGAAGCCAAGTGTTGTTAGAATTCTTTTCTCTTTTTTTTCTATGCTAAATAGAGTGGAAGAAAAAATGACTTGATATAGGTGTATATTTGTGGCTTGGATAGAACACTCATCCTGATAACATAATTAAAGAGAAAAATTCTTAAAACATGGTTAATGTATGTCAATTTGGTGTCTTAGTTGGTACATTGTGCCAATTTCTGTGGGTTACAATGGATATACGAGAATATTATACAACTATTACTAGTGCTTCGAAAGGATAAACAATAATGAATTATAACAGTTAACAAACTTGTAGCCAACAAGAGTTGTGGCTACAGTAAACTTGTGAGTTCTTGATATGTCTTGAACGGTTCTTGGATCTGTCAGATCTTCGTTCAATTGCAACAAGCTTCTTGATCTTGAAACCTGAAACCAAGAGACACTAAATCCTTACTTGTTACAACTGTGCATGAGCCCATACTATCTTCCGTCACTCTACTCGATCAACATAGAGGAGGGTCTGAGTCGAGTGTTAGCACTCTGTCCTTAAGACATTATTGACCCGTATATATGCTTTTACGTTTATGGGCAACTGTCTCCCAAGATAAAACAACATCAAACAAATGAACAAAGGAAACTCAAGTTTTTCTCAAGAAGAGCCTTTGAGTGTGTGAAAGTATGCTAGAGAGGAAGCAGGTCAGAAAAATCTGAACTAAACAAGAGTGAAGTGTGTTCTACAATTGAGTCAAAGCCTCAATTTATAGTAGTGTAAGAATGCCTCTTCAAGTTCCCATGTAATGGTCATTTAAGTGCCATGTAATGACCACTTAATTCACCAAGTAATGCATCCAAATAATGACTGATTTATGGAGGATAAACTGACATTTCAATGCTCCAAAACGTCCTCATAATCAGCTAAACTTTTGGACTTCCATCGCACAGACACTGCCCGGGAAGCGCCGCGCTCCAATACACAAAAGACTAATTAGCGCCGCGACCCTGGTGGTAGTGGCGCCGCGGCGCCCTGACTCTGCGGTGGCATCGTGGCTCTTTTCCGACCCGTTTCGATATTACACTTCGTACACTTCTTCCTTCATTTACCAACGTGGAACACATGTCATTTAACCAACGACCGTCCATCATTTCATGTCTCAAACGTTTACTCACGTACCAATATCTCCTTCACTAATGAAATTTATGATACTTGGCACTACGTGTGTACGTGTGTGGAAACGACGTTTCCGAAGTGCGAGGCCTCAATTGTTCTAGTCATAAATAATGGGTTAAACTTAATTCCACATTAGTAAATTTCCAACAATCCCCTCTTGAAAGAGATTTTGGCGCACTCATAAGGTGCATTTCTAGCAATCTTTTAGCGGACATATGTTATATCTGGATAGGTAGTCGTAGCTTTGAACCTTCCATAGTTAAATACCATCGGACTTACTTACTGCGCGGTGAACGTGATGTCTTGAACCGTCAGTGTTTAGTGTAAGCCAAGACAATGGTACCAACACAACAACTTTCCTTACTCTGTTCTTCTTAATGTTTTGTCTGTTGTGGCCGTGGACACACTTGGATTCTTAAGTGTGTTCATTTGAGGCGGCTAGTTCTCGCACTTAAATAGGTGGTCTCCTACAAGGTATCCTGCTATACCCCACTATACAAGTGTTAGACACCATTAAAAGTTTCCCCAAACGTAACCTCAACAGATGAGGATCATTAAAGGTTTTGAAAACTTAACCTCTACCCACCATGCAGGTAGCACTTTAAGGTCTATCACGAGAATGACTTTGGATTCATGTTTCATTACAGAAATCATCATCCGAAGTGCTCTTGCTTCCATCGAAGCACTCAACTGAACCTTTACGATTTAGTATTCTCATTGAACCAAATTCTTGGGATCTCCAGTCAGTATGGTTGAGTTTCCACCGTTTTAGTTCTTATAGTTTGGGTTTTACACCAATTCCCTAGACCGGGAGAACTCTTGATCTTTGGGTAGCCCTTTAGTTAAAGGGTCCGCTATATCATTTGATTAGTAATCAAGGAAGTGTCACCCGTGATGATCAACTGCCCTACGTTCATATATCTCCGACAGATATGTCCAGACACCTTCATCTGTGCCCTTATTGACGCCAGCTGGCTAGTCACAGTGTATAACAGACGAAGGCACGAGTTACTCCCAATAAGGGACATCCTCTAAGAGGTCGTATAGTTACTCAACTTCTCATCATGATTTGTACAAAGCGATAAACTTCGATTCTATCACGAATCAGCCGATGCAAGTTTGCTTAGCGGATTTTCAAAGACACACCACACACATCCACTTATGGATTTGGTGTTCTTCAAGTCCGATGTACAGTTTGCATCACTGTATTCTTCCAGAACCGCTGGACATCCAGAATATCATAATCCGTAGATAAGCGAATATTTCAGATATCGTCATATCCGACTTAACGCCTCCTATTGATCATTACCAGTGAACCATAGTTCAACCGATCTACTTAGTAAGCCGATATCATATCAGTTTTAGTGTGTAAATTACATTGAACTACATGTGACCTTCACATATCGCTCCTGGTATATGGGTGCACCATGATTCCAATCACTTCTATGATTCATATCTAATAGTGACTTCAACAAGACTGTCAAAACACCTCACATATGAGTTTGGTTTAGACCAGTCCGTTAGATGTCTTGAAATTCTCAATTCCTAACATATCATCTACAATAACCATACCATTCATATCGAAACATCTTTTCAACATAATCTTAGTCTCTAGGATAAACCTAGGACTATCCCCTGTGATCAACATGCCGTCTACGTAAAGACATATCATGAACGAGTTAGAATTACATTTTATGTAGACACATTTTTCACACATATTTGTGGAGAAATCCTTCGATAGTAGAGTAGTATCAAATGTTTCGTGTCAATGCTTCGGGGCCTGTTTCAGCCCGTACAGAGATTTGACAAATCGACAGACTTTCTTCTCTTCCTTGAAACCACATACCCCTCGGGTTATTCTGTATTACTTTCTTCTTCCACTTTCAGACTTTTGATTTTCCAACTGTTGGCTTTCTAGCTTCAGAGTCAATGTTTCTGTCATCAAATTCATTATTTTTGTTTTATCTGAAACTTCCAGAAACAGAATGTAAACATTTCAGGGACCAAAATGGAAGTTCAGGAAGAAGCCCAACAGTCCACAAAAACAACTCTCCGGTTAGGAAGGCTGTCTCAACATTCATGTCACGCAAGACTGCGGTGGCCCTGGATGTTAAGCTATTCACATAAGAGCACATATCCAAGTAGTCGAGGCCTTATACTCATCACTAGATCCATCTACTTTTTACTCAATTTGAGTAACCACTTTTACAACCCAAAGGTTCTTTTCCAAGAGGAACAACCATCACACAAGTGTGGTTCTACCTGATGGAGTCTATTTCTATCTCTGTAGCTTCTTTCCAAAGCAACGCTTCTGGAGATGCCAATTCTTTCTTAATTGTCCATGGTTCATTCTCAACCATATAAGCTAGAACACTTGGAATAAATCTTTGTCCCCTTTTTTTTGCTCTGTCTCGGTTCAACATCTAGAATCCTTGAGTTTTATAGATCTGGAACATTAAGTTCCGGATAGTCAATAACTTCCGAGTTCTGTAGATCTGGAACATCTAGTTCCGTACAATCAGGCACTCGCGGGTTCTTGTTAACCTTGAGAAATTACTTCTTTTTCCTTCTCAAGAAAAGTTTTCTTCAAAGAATTCAGCATTCGTTGGCACCAGGATGCGATAAACACTACTGTTCTTTCTAGATCCAGTGGATATGCAATCTACAGTCTTAGCCTCTTAGGTCCAACTTGACCTGCTTAGGCTTTGGTATTTCAATACTTGCCACACTACCCCATATCACAATATTTGTAGATATGATCATTTCCATGCTTCAAATGAAGGGTTATCTTTATCCTTATACGAAGTTCTCGTTAAGACCTGCATTAGCGGTAAGGATCGCCTTGCCCACATACCTTAGGCGTATGGCTTTGCGCTTGGCTAACACTGTTAGACTGAGGTGAGTAAGAAGAAACCATTTAATGAATGATGCTTCATATTCTCCCCCTATATCCCTACAAACTCCTCAATCCGTAGGCTTAGTTGATTTTCAACTTCTGCTTTATAGCGTTTATCCGCTTCAACAACTTCATCTTTGTTTTCAACAAACAAATGATGCAATACGTTGTACCATCATCAATAAAGGTCACAAAGTACTTGTCTCCCCCTCTATTTTGTACCCACTTCAAATCACCCATGTAGGTGTGACTAAGTTCTAGAGGAGCGGTGCTTCTTTCGCTATTCCTTTGACGGAATGGAAAAGTGTTTTTGCCTCTTCGCCTACCTCACATTCATTTTATGTCGACAGATGGCAATAATCTCAACTTAATTAGTTTTGAATGACTTTCTATTTAATGTGTCTTAATCTATGAAGGCATAGATGCACGGATTACAAATATATCATTCACTTGTCTACAAACATACTGTACCATTCTTTGTTATTACAGACCTGTTGGACTAGTCTCAAACCAGCTTGACCAACATCGTCATTGAAACCAAGTTTGGGACATGTATCACCTCTTGTTAGAGTGATCCCATTCCCTGAAGTCCTTTGAAGACAACCTCTTCAACTCCTTCTAGTTTAGAAGTGGCGTTGCTTCACATGAACAACCTCTTGCCCGTGGTTTCGGTGTAACCGGATCGTATGAGATGTAGATACTCTGGCCCACTCCAATTGCCTTGGCAGACTGAGTGTCCACTTTTTTCTGCCTTTTCTTTTGGCCTTCATATCTTTTAAGATCTGGAAAACTCTGGCCCACTCCAGTCGCCCGTAGGCTTTGTAAGACTGAGTGTCCAATACTATCCTGTCAAAAGACGGATCTTCTGTCGGAAATGGTGACATGTTTGTCTTTAGTTCTCTAGTCCTCTTCCCTTACTTAGGATTGTCCATAAATCCAATTTATCGCAACCTAAGTCCATATCTTTTAGGTCGTTGTTTATAACAGTCCAATATTTAATCGGGAAGGTGAGTAGTCTATGTCGTTGCATATAACAGTCCAATCTTTAAACGGGAAGGTAAGTAGTCCAATTTCTGATTTTAGACCTTTTGGATTCTGGCCCACGCCAATCACGTTGTTGGACTGCGTGTCCAAATCCTCCTTACCATAACATGTAGGCTTTCTGCTGCATGATGGGACATCATCTTCAGCCTTCTCCTCATGTCCCAGTTGACATCCTCAACCTCTTGTGGACGCTTGTTTCCACCCTCTCGGGAGCGGTGACAACAAATCTTCCTTGACCCTTAGCCGTGCTCTCATGACTATCAGCAGTACCTTTAAGCTCGACATCAGATCCAGAGATTCCACATTTGACGGAAACAAATCTGTAGCTATCATCAAAGAGGGACTCATAACCAGGACCAAATTTATTGACAGAGATAGTGGTTGAACTGTTTACAGAACTGTCAACAGAACTAGTTTCAACAAGAAACCCACATCCAGATTTGGTATCATATCTGCTGGAAAACATCTTTCTCGCACTAGTACAGATAATGTCTTAAGATTGTGAGTTACAATGGATGTACGAGAATAGTATACAACTACTACTAGTGCTTCGAAAGGATAAACAAAAATGAATTACAACAGTTAACAAAATTGTAGCCAACAAGAGTTGTGGCGACAATAAACTTGTGAGTTCTTGATATGTCTTGAACGGTTCTTGGATTTGCCGTCCTGGATCTTCGTTCAATTGCAACAAGATCCAATTTATCCTCTCTTTTACATAAGTTGCAAATATAAAAATATTTAGGTTTAGGACAAGAAGGATGGCATATATGCTCTTGTAATAGGAGTCACATATTACAAGCTTCTGAACGAAGCTATGTATGAGTCAACAAAGAAATCATGATAATTTGATATAATTTGTGAGTAATTCAACAATATAGATCTGTTAAATATAATTTGAAGTCTTACCAACTTGTATATCACCATTCTGATGTAATATTTTTTTCTTTTGTTGTTCTGAAATCATAAAAGAGAGATATGATGAGTAAAATGAAATAAATAAAGGAGTATATGGAACAAATAAAGAAGAGGCAGACAAAAAGAAAGAAAAAATGAAATAAGTTTAAATGATGATAATCCCATAAGATAAGAGTCCTTGATTTATCCAACAAAATAGGATGAAATGTGGCACACGCCTGTTACCTGCCAAGCGAACAGTTTTAGTGTAATAACTACTCACCTTGCCTATGTATTTCAATTTATTAATTTATTTTACGAAAACATATATCTATTGAAAGTGTAGTACAAAGTAAAACATTCTCTTTAATTGCAACACTTAGAATAACAATTAAGTATTTCCTTCAATCTAATAACAAAAATATGAGTTGTCTGCAATATTTCATGAATATCCATATCCCAAATATAAATTTTCATTATCTATGGAGCCTTTGAAAGAAATAATACATTGATTATTCTTATTGATGAATGATATATATATATATACAAGTTACATAGGAAAAATCTTTTTCTATTCTACATCTAAATCACTATTTTATAAGGAGATTATCATACAATTATGATAATAATACAATCCTAATTATGGTATAAGACTTAACTATCAAATATACAAGAAATATGGACAGGTGCTACACGACCAGATATGGGCCTTGGCCCACTGCTTAACACACCCCCGCAGTCATAGCGGGCGGTCTTCGTACGCTGAGACTGTCTCTAAAATCTTCAAAAATGACCGAGGGAAGACCCTTAGCTACCTTCTCTCGAACAAAGTGAATATTCATCTCTATGTGTTTAGTACGCTGGTGCTGAACTGGATTACCAGAAAGGTAGATGACACTTATGTTATCACAATACACCAATGTAGCCTTTTCAATAGGACAATGAAGCTCTAACAGTAGATTACGTAACCAACATGACTCGGAAACCACATTGGCTACCCCTCGATACTCGGCCTCTGCACTTGAACGTGAAAGCGTGGATTGACGCTTGACAGACCATGAGACCAAGTTATTACCTAAAAATATGCAATAGCGGCGTAGGCAAATGCGGTGTCGACAACCACCCAATCAGCATCTGTATAGGAGACCAATGTAGATGTCGACGAATGATACAAATGCAAACCATACTCAAGTGTTCCCTGAATGTACCTAAAAATTCGTTTGAGCGCATTCGTATGTTCAACTCTGAGATCATGCATAAACAAACACACCTGTTGTACGACATATATAATGTCAGGTTGCGTGAACGTCAGTTACTGAAGGGCGCCTGCAAGACTACGATAACGGGTCAGATCCTCATAGGGAGAGCCAGCTGCAACACCCAACTTGGGTTTAGTATCAACTGGAGTAGAAGTGGACTTACAGGATGACATCTCAGCCCTCTTAATGATCTCTGTTGCATACTTTCTCTGTGACAAGAACAATCCACCTGCATGACGAGTTACAACAATCCCCAAAAAGTAACTCAAGGGGCCCAAGTCCTTCATAGCAAACTCAGAACCGAGCAGTGTCATAATAGACTTGCGCAAAACATCAGAAGAGGTATTCAAGATAATATTATCAATATATAGTAGTATATAAGCCATGGAAGATCCTCGACGATATATGAATAATGAATTATCAGACCTGCTGTGAGAAAAACCCATAGTCGAAACAAAATCAGCAAACCTCTTATACCAAGCCCGTGGAGATTGCTTAAGCACATACAATGACTTCTTCAATAGACATATATGATTTGAATATCTAGTATCCCTAAACCCTAAAGGCTGATGCATATACATTGTCTCCTGAAGATCACCATGTAGGAAAGCATTCTTCACATCTAGCTGATGAATGGGTCAAGATTTTGAAAAAGCCAAGCTGAGTACAATGCGAATGGTAGCCGACTTGACCACCGGGCTAAACGTCTCACAACAATCCACACCAATCTGCCGAGTCTTACCATCACCTACAAGTCTCGCCTTATGCCTTGCAAATGAACCATCATAATTTTCCTTATGAACAAAAGTTCACATAGACCGAATAATATTAACACCAGATGGATGGGGTACCAACTCCCACGTCTTATTATCAATAAGAGCATTATATTCTTCAGTCATGACAATTTTCCAATTAGAGTCATTTAGGGCAGACACAGGATTACGGGGTAAGAGAGATTTAAGAACATTATAATTTAAATTAAAATATCTTTTAGGTTTAAAAATATCCCGTTGACTACGAGTGACTGGACCATGACTCTGGGATGGATTGAGTTAATTTTCGAAAATTTCAGGAATTACCGTCGAAGGCGCCGCAGTGCCAGAAGTGCAGGGCCGCGGCGCTGGCGCCTCGGCGCCTCTGTGCAGGACCGCGACGCTGACAGTGTTTTTTCGGGGAAATCTGAAAAATGACGCAGAACATATGGGGAGATATCCTCATCCAAAAAATCATAAGAACTATGCACGGATTTTTTTACTTTAGAAAAGGGAAATTGAGATTCATCAAAGAGAACATGACGACTAATGATGATTCGTTTAGAAGACAAATCAAAGCATTTATAACAACAGTGATTTGACAGAAAACCCAAAAAACACACAAGGAGTAGAACGTGCGTGAAGTTTGTTGATTGTAGTGGATGAAAACAGTGGATATCATAAGCATCTGAAGACCCTAAAATGAGAATATGACGGAGACTTATTATATAAGACTTTGAGAGAGGATGAATATGTCAAACCTTTAGAAGGAAGAATATTGAGTAGATCGATAGCCATTTGTAGCGCATGATGCCAAAATAATGGACGAACAGAAGAATGAACCAATAAAGTGCATACAATATTATTAATGGTATGAATTTTTTGCTGATCTTTCCCATTTTGTGAAGACGTATGAGGACAATAAAAATGAAAATTTATCCAATTTTGAGCACAAAACTCCCTAAATTCTCCATTATCATACTCTCTGTCATTATAACATTGAATGTTTTTGATTTCTCGTTCAAATTGTGTTCTTATGAAAACTCTAAATTTTATGAAAATGAAAAAAACTTGAGATTTTTTCGCAATTGGAAACGTCCATAAATATTTAGAATAATCATATAAGAATAAAATATAATAACGATGACCCATAGAACTGAGAACGGGAGATGTCCATAAATCACTATGAATAATATCAAATGAAACTGAAGTATTAGAATTTGAAGCTACAAATGGTAATTTAATACTCTTTCCCAAAGCACAAGATTGACAAAGTGGAGTACTACGCGTACCCTTACAAGAAATAAACTTATGTCTATCTAAAGAAGATAAAATAGACGACCCCGGATGACCTAGAAGAGCATGCACAAGGAAGAAGCAAGAACTGCAAAAGTGGATGACATAGCTTAACGCGTGATGCTGAGACGCGTTGTGATTGGATAAAGATCCCTCTACTATCACACCTCATGAGATGAATCCCCATCTTGAAATCATTCACATAAAATCCAAATGGATCAAAATTAATAGATACCCAATTATCAGTGGTAAATTTTCGGACAAACAGCAAATTTTTAATTAATTTTTGGGCATGAAGAGTATGTTTCAGGACAAATGGTGGATGAGGATAGGACAGAGCTTTATGACCATAACCCTTAATTGGAACAAAATTGTCATTACCAACAGTTATACCACGATTAATGCTCAAATTGGAATAAGACGAGAGAGTACATTGGTCGGATGTCATGTGGGTAGTGGCGTCGGTGTCCATGTACCAATTTGGGTCTGGCTGAGTCAAGCCAAGTGTGCATTGCTGCTTCAATGTCGGTCTGAGTAGGGCCCGTGACGTGGTGGACCTGATGGGGGCGAGGCCCAAGTATCTTTGATTTCTTTGCCGCCATACGTTGGTGTGAAACACGACTCGACACGGTAGAAATTGGGCCACGGTGCACATTCTTTGCGGCGCGCGGCCGCTGTAAGGCGCCACGGCATCTTGTGGAGCCACGGTAGGTGCTGGGACCCACTTCCACTGTCCATGGGGCCCGTGTGGGCTCCAGAATTGTTGTTGCTGATGACGATTGCCTCCGTTGTTGTCGCCACGATTCTTGCCATTATTTTTTCGATCTGGCCCTTCTTATCACCCCATTTATTGTGATTTTGAGTCACGTTGGCTGGATTGGAAGGAGAGAAATTGGACGCAGTTATCATGACGATAGGGCTGGCCCCAATCACCACTTTCTTAGCCAATCCGGCTTCCTCCAAAGTAAGCATAGAACGGGCTTGATAAAATCCTGGCAGGGTGTTACTCTGTCGAATAACTGAAGCAACACCGCTATAGGCCTCTGACAGGCCTACAACCATCTGAAGAACTAGACGACTATTAGAAATAGGAGAACCCACCTTGCTGAGTTGGTCTGTCAAGTCCTTGAGGAGTTTGCAATACGAAGAAACGTTTGGAAAATTCGCCATAGAAACCTGAGAAAATCCTGCTCAAGGATAACAATTCGAGAATGACTGTTATCTTGGAATTTGTCTCGCAATCGATCCCACGCTTCCATAGCTGTGGAGTTGGATTCCATAATCGTCTGTAAAATATCCAAGGAGATAGTGACATAAATCCACTGAAGAACCTTAGCATCAAGCTTGACCCATAATTCTGGATCTGCTTCTTTAGTGGGCACAACCGTCGTAGGCGTAGCCGCCTTATCACCCTCCTTTGGAGGAGTTGGAGGAATGATGTGGTGGAGGACTTTATGTGCCAAAGCATGAATCTTAAACAATTCTGCCCAAGTTTCATATTGGACGTTTTTAAGATCAAGAACAATAGGGATGACGCTCTTGATGTTAGAAACTGTGAGGGCAAGATGAAAATAGTTCTTATCAGTCATGGGAAATAGAACAATCAAGATTCGGAGAAGGTAATTTGTGAGGAAGGAGAAGAGGTGTCTCGGGTTTTGGTCAAGAAAAGAAGACAAAAAAAAATAGAGAATTTTAGGGCAAAATTTTGAGAAAGGAGAAGAAATTTTGAAGAGCGGAAGCAGGGTAAAGAGAACCTAGACTCTTGATACCATGAAAGAAATAATTTCTTGATTATTCTTATTGATGAATGACATATATATACAAGTTACATAGGAATTTTTTTCCTATTCTATATCTAAATCCCTATTTTATAAGGAGATTACTATACAATTATGGTAATAATACAATCATAATTATGGTATAAGACTTAACTACCAAATATACAAGAAATATGGACATGTGCTACACGGCCGAATATGGGCCTTGGCCCACTGCTTAACACCTTTATAACACTTTAAGAATGAGTAAGAATAAAATTATGGGATTAAGCCGGTTATACAAAAGAATAGATATTCTAGACTGAATATGTTGTTATTGTTATTGTATTAGATATTCAACATGCTCTCACGATTCAAAGTGGGCTCACCAATAGTAGTGATGAAACAAAATTCTAACTGGCATGCTGAGTATTGAATATTCAGTATACTTCATAGTCAAGCCACTCACGGTGGAACAAGAGTTATATATAATTAAACATAATAAAATATGTGAGAGACATAAATTAAAGAATAATGGCGTACGCGACGAACAACTAGGCAATATGTAATCGCCATTATATAATTCATATCTAAGTCATGATATTTTAGTCGAATTCAATCTCTTTCTTAAGAGTTCCACATTGGTAATGTAATGGAAACATGAATTCCTTATATGGACTTGGATAATCCTCACCTTATAAGCTAGTTTTTAGAGTTGAGTTAGACCCAAAATTTATTCTTTACATGGTATCAGAGTCATGTCCATTCCAATTCTATGTTCACCGATGTTGAGTCCCCAAATTATGTTATTCACGCTCCAGTTAACTGGGTATGGCCGTGCAGGGGAGTGTTAAGAGTCTCACATCGGTAATGAAATGAAAACATAAACTCCTTATATGGACTTGGACAATCCTTACCATACAAACTAGCTTTTGGGTTTATTTAGGCCTAACATTCATTCTTTACGCTCTTATCTCAAATATCATGAAAGACTAATTTTTTTTTAAATAAAATCACGATATGAGAAACATCACTTTATCATTCGAAAACATATCATGGATTTCATAATCAACAAGTCATGAGTAATACGGTGTGTCGCCTAAATAGCACAAAGATTTTATAAGTCATAAACGACTTGACAAAGTTCAAGGCTCATTCCTTTAGACATTTCGTCATTTTAAATCAAATCATGGAGAAACCCATGCATGCTTCTCCCCACATGCATGAAATATCATTTAATACGTTAGTTCAAAAAATGTAATAGTATAAAAGCTCACAAGATAACTTAAGGTTCGACATGTGTCAATGCCTTTAAATAACAAACTGTTAGCTACAACCATCCAATTGACGACCAACCGCATCCAGTACATCAAGCTACATAAATAAATTATGTTCGTCAACGGTGTTAAGAGTTTTACATTGAAAATGGAATGAAAACATGAATTTCTTATATGAATTAAAGAATGAATTTTGGTCCTAACTCAACTCCAAAAGTTAGTGTAGGGTGAGAATTATCCAAATCCATATAAAAAATTAATGTTTCCATTCCATTTTCGACATGGAACTCTTGACAAACGACAACTCATAATAGCACCATCCACTAAGTGTTACATATAGGCTCAATTTGGATCATTTTCATAATTCTTTCATTTTGGTGAAAACGTAGTCAATCACCTAAAATTAATTCAATAATAGTGTTAATATATTCAAGAGCTCATTTGTTACGATTTAATTTCAAGCCGTGAAGACACCTACCTTCACCCGATAGGCAAGTCATCTACAACAGAGTAGACAATTCATATAAGTATAACAAGTGCGAAATTAAATAAATCAAAACCATATTTAAATCATAATAAGTCTCATATCAATACCAAAATAAGAATAAGTGCTACAAATCCCAAATTCTGAAATATATCCTAATACAATGTCTAGAATAAGAAAAGACATAAATAAAAGATAAACAAAGAATTCGGTACCACATATCAGCCAGTAGCTCACCCCGAATCCTTCGAGAGCACTCCTCAACGGGCGGTGGAGTCTCAAATATTTCTCGTGCTAGGAACTGAATCTGCACACAAAAAAGTACAGAAGTATAGAGTAAGTATGAAAAATTAATGTGTACTCTGCATCACCATCGACCGACTTTAAATTAAAACAGTAATGAGGGTTGTTCTTTCAACAACTTATTCCACACTTAGCCGCGATTAGTATAACATTACAATATTCACAATTCAATTAACCTATACGAGGGAAACCTCCACTTTCATAATGTTCACAAAGTTAATTTAGGTGAAATAAGTATGATACAAGTAACAATTCAATGAGTCATCCGACAAGGAATTCATGAAATGAATGATATTCATATGCTATGCAATGAAAATGCAAGGCCTTTCCATCACCGGTATGCATGCGCTCTATAATACGAAATACGTGACCCATGGAGGACTCGCAAAGTCCATACACCACTCAAAAAAAAATTCATCGAGTTCTTGTGAGTAATAATTGTAGTACAACAATTACAATAATTGAATGGTTACAAGGAAACAGAAATGTAAGTAACTGTTACAGAGATTATAATCTGGGAATAATAACGAAAACAAGATGTTTGCTGAGTCGAGTGATATTCACTCTGTCCTTAAGACAATATTGCCCAGTATGTATCCTTTTACGGTGATTGACAACTTGTCTGCCAAGATAAAACATCAATGAACAAGTGAGCAAAGAAAACTCAAATGTTTACCAAAAGAAGAACCTTTTGAGTGTGTGAAAGAAAGCTTAGAGAGGATGAAGTACTCAGAAATTTCTGATTGCAAGTGTGTTCTTTCAATTGAGCCAAATGACTCAATTTATAGTAGTGAAGATGACCTCCCAACTAGCCAAGTAATGACTTTCAATAGCCATATAATGGAACTTATTGAGGGGTTATAATTTAGTCAAATAATGGCTAAATTTAAGTGTCAAGTTATGGAGGATCAATGCTCCAAAACCAATCCAAAAGTCAGAAACTTTTCGTCTTCCGTTGACCTCACTGCCAGTGAAGCGTCGTGGCTCAGCCAGGGAGGCGCCGCGGTTCCTGACCTCTACTGACTAAACAGGGATTTAGCGTTGCGGCTCTTGGTGGAGGCGCCGCAGTGCTCCAGCACCGCGGCTCGAACGGTGCTGCTCCGCAGCCCTTCGCGGTTCCGCGACGATTTACGACTCATTTAATCTTTTACATATCGCACACTTCTTCCTTCATTTACCAATGTGAAACATTCGTCATTTGACCAACAACCATCTATCATTTCATGTCTCAAACATTTTGTTTACGTACCAATATCTCTTTCACTACGAAAATTTATGATCCTTGGTACAACGTGTGCACGTGTGTGGAAAATAGTTTTTGACGTGCGGGCCCCCAATTGTTCAAGTCATAAACAATAGGTTAAACTTTATTTCAAGTTAATAAATTTCCAACAATTCTCTCTTGAAAGAGATTTTGTCGCACTCACATGGTGCCTTTCTAATAATCTTTCGGCGGATCGATATCGCATCTGGATAGGTAGCCGTGGCTTTGAACCTTCCATAGTAGAATTCCATCGGATTTACTTACTGCGCCATGAACGTGATGTCTTGAACCATCAGTGTTTAGCACAAGCCAAGACAACGGTACTAACACAACAACTTTCCTTACTCTGTTCTTCTTTAATCTTTTATCCGTTGTGGCCGTGGACACTTCTTGGATTCTTAAGTGTGTTCATTCGAGGCGGCATGTCCTCACACTTAAATAGGTGTTCTCCTACAAGGTATACTTCTATACCCCACTTCACAAGTGTTAGGAACTATTTAAAATTTCTCCAAACCTAACCTCAACCGTTGAGGATCATTAAAGGTTTTGGAAACTAAACCTCTACCCACACTGCAGATAGCACTGAAAGTATATCATGGGAAAAACCTTGGACTCATGTTTCTTTACAGAAATCATTGTTCGAAGTACTCTTTCTTCCACCAAAGCGCTCAACTGAACCTTTACGATTTAGTTTTCTCATTGAACCTAATCCTGGGATCTACAGTCAGGAAGGTTGGGTATCCACCGTATCAATTCTTATTGATTAAGTTTTAAGCCTATTCCCCTAGACAGGCAGAACATCTGATCTATGGGTATGCCCTTAGTCAAAAGGTCTGCTATGTTTTCCTTGGATTTTATATAATCGATGGAAATAATACCCGTGGTGATCAGCTGTCTAACAGTATTATGTCTCCATCGAATCTGACGAGATTTTCCGTTGTACATAGAACTCCACGTCCTTCCTAGAGCCAACTGGCTGTCACAGTGGTTCATTATAGAAAGTACGAGTTTATCCCAACAAGTGATATCCTCTAAGAAGTCATGAAGCCATTCAGCTTCTTTTCTGTTTTGTCTAAAGCAATGAACTACGACTCCATCGTGGATCGGGAGATGCAAGTTTTCTTAGAGGATTTCCAAGACACAGCCCCACCACCAATCGTAAATATATATCCACTGGTGTACTTGGTGTTCTCTATATCAGATATCCAGTTTGCATCACTGTACCCCTCTAGTACAGCTGGATATCTCGAATAGTGCAACCCATAATTTTGCGTGTATTTTAGGTATCGTAGTACCCGACTCAACGTTTTCCAGTGATCATCACTAGGATTACGGGTGAACCTAGCTAACTTGTTGACTGCATAAGCGATATCAGGTTGAGTGCAGTTTGTGATGTACATCAAATTACCAATCACCTACGTATATCGCTCCTGGCACACGAGTGCACCGTGATTTTATCAGTCTTTTGATTTATGTCCAGTGGTGACGTTATCAGCGAACTTTTGAACATCTCAAATTTTCTCAACACATCCTCGATGTAAGCTAAGATAAGACCAGTCCGACAGATGTTTTAGAGATCTTGATCTCTAATATGACATTTGCAATACCCATATCCTTCATTTCAAAACATTGTTTTAACATGTTTTTTGTCTCTAGGATCAACCTAGGAATGCTCCCTGTGATCAACATACCGTCTACGTAAAGTCATATCATGATGAACTCATCAACATTACCTTTCACATAGACACATTTGTCACACTCGTTAATGGCGAACCCTTTTGATAGTAGAGTACTATCAAATATCTTGTTCCATTGCTTCGGGGCCTGTTTCAGTCCATACAGAATTTGACAAGCTGACAAACTTTCTTCTCTTGTCCTAGATCCACATACCCCTCGTGTTGGTCCATATAGATTTTTTCTTCCAAATCACCATTTAGGAAGACTATCTTGAAATCCATTTGATGTATTTCAAAATCCCGCAATGCGGCGATATCTATGAATACTCGTATGGACGTCATTCTAAACACCGGAGAGTAGGTGTCAAAGTAATAAAGGCCCTCCTTTTATCGATAGCCCTTGACTACCAACCTGGCCTTGTACTTATCTATAGATCCATCTGCTCTCAACTTTCGTTTGAGTATCCATTTACAACCCAACGGTTTTTTTCCCGGAGGAAGATCAACCAACTCCCAATTATGGTGGTATAGAATGAAGTCTATCTCACTCTCTATGTCACGACCCGACCCGACGGGCCGCGACTGGTGCCCTACCTGAGCCCCCTTATACCCACATGTCTCATATAATCAGACAAATACCAAGGAAAATGTAGAAATCTGTAAACCATATCAAAATAGGCAAGCCGACAAGGCTGCCACTATAAATGGGAACATCCCAAAATGAAGTACAACAGCACGGCTGACCAAAACACATGTACAATCCACACAAGTCCAAAATACATCTACCACCCACACCTGTCTACATACCTCTAAGAGTATGATAGTGAAACATGACGGGACATGGCCCCGCCGTACCCCTGAATATACATAATTCTATAACAAAAGGGCCTGTACCAAAATGACTTGGCTCCGGATCAATGGAGCTCTCCAAATAGCTGAACATGAATCCTAGACTGAAGGATCACCAAACTGAATATCTGTATCTGCGGGCATAAAACGCAGCCCCCCCCCCTCCCCCCCGAGAAAAGGGGTCAGTACGAACAAATGTACCGAGTATGTAAAACATAAAGTACAATAAAGAATATCATAACTGGCTAAAAGATAATAGGAGACAACATGATAACCAAAATACCAATACAACTGTGCCTTATAAAAATGAGAGTCAATTGTGCCTTATAAATGTTCGTTTTAGTACGAACAAATGTACCGAGTATGTAAAACATAAAGTACAATAAAGAATATCATAACTGGCTAAAAGATAATAGGAGACAACATGATAACCAAAATACCAATACAATTGTGCCTTATAAAAATGAGATTCAATTGTGCCTTATAAAAATGAGAGTCATAACGAAATCATGAATGCCTGTCCATAGAATCATTGTATCTATATACATATAACGTATCCTCTAGTGAGTGACTCAGTGAAATCATCATAATCATGGATACCTGTCCATATAACGTATTCCGGCCCATTCTGGGACTCGGTGAGCTCATCATCATCATGGATGTCTGTCCATGGAATCATCATATATATACATATAACGTATCCCGGTCCATCATGGTACTCGGTGAAATAATCACATATATATACTGCGCACAAACATGACCCGGCCCGGGACTCGGTGAAAGGATATAATCACATCAAGCACGAATAAATTACCATGAGTAACCATATGCAAATTAAATCATCATTTGACTCTCAATGGAATAAATAGAATGAACTATCACTTGTAAAATCAAAGACAACTATCATATCAAGTGTCAATAGGAATTAGGATTCAATGGAATTATGTACGTCCGGCGTACACTCATTTTATATAAATCATGCCAGAAAGAAGAAATGATAGTTTCACATACCGTATTGTCGAACTAACCAACTCAATATTTAGAATACGTCTCAATTAACACTTCAACCTATAATAACAATAATATGTCTGTCAACTCTATGATTACTAGTATACTTTGTATGTATCGAATGATGACTCTCTTGTTATATAAAATTAGGCAGCACTTCCCCTATTTATATATACATCCACAACTCACAAACAAGGTCAACAACATCAATAATAAGACACGTCTCAAGGTCATAACCAAATCAGTCCCATATACTTCTATATACACCATTGTTATACGTTCTTTCTCTTTACATTCAAGGAGTACAACAACTACAACAACCAAAGTGATTAATACACCTATTTCTCATGTTAATACATCCCCTTTAATCATATCAAAACAACCCTTAAAACAGTCCATATTTCCAACGACAACGAGAGTGCAACGTGAAGCTTTTCTACACCTTTATTACTTTAGGACATATACTAACAATTACCACCATGTACATACATGTTCATAATTAAATTTCCAGCATTATACCTTATCAAGAACAGTCCTTAAACACACAACAATATCCAACGATTTCAGGGGTGTCTCGGCACACCCATCATAATACCACAACTCTTCTTATAACTTCTTAAACTCCAATTTCATGTTTCAATACTTTCATATAACCAATTACAACTTTAAATATCAAGATTTCTTTCAATACTTCTTTCAATTTTAACATGCAATTAGTGACAATAATAACAACATCAACAATCAAATCCAAGGTATACAAAATAGTTCCAAATCGGCACCAACAATTCCAACAACAACCACATGCATTTTCTTACTTCCATTTCCTCTTAACTCGACTTCATCTATTAACTACAACATCATTTAACTTCCAGTTACTATAAGAAGAAGAAGTCTTACCTTAAATTTTGCCCAAAACAGTCCTTAATGCACGGTAACTGCCCCATTCCTTTTGCACCATTATTTACCATTTCTTCAACTTATAATGACATGCATGTATTCTACAAGTTAATCCATCATTCTTACATGTTTTTCTTCCAAATTTCTAATCTTCAAAATTGGAATTCCTTGGAGCAAATTGGTCCAGCAGTGCCGATTTCACCACCGTTTTGTGGAGTTTATTATGGCTTGAAACTTAGTAGAGAACTTGCTCTTGGAGAAGGGAGTTAATGTGGTCTTTTCTCGGCTATGGAGGGTGAGGGGGAGTTCGAAAATCTGTGGAGAAGAGAGAAGGAAGGTTTGAAAAAGAAGTTTACAATTAAGAGTGAAAAAGCATTGATAAATATGGGCTGAAAATCATTATGTATGGTTGGGGCTTGGGTTTACACGTGGGGGGGGGGGGGGGGGGTTCGAGTTCCCATAGTGTCCACTAATTCCAACTTATCATCATCTCCATTAAAATTAATCCCACAATTAAATAATTAATCTCCCATACTTAGTTTAAATCCTGAAATTTCGAACTGTTCAACCAATATAATCAATTTCCATCGTCACACTTGTAGTATTCAAAAATTATTCCGGGATTACATCATTTGTATACTAATTTCCGTATAAGCATATGTAAATATACTTTGCATCCAATATTAGAATCTTATTTTCTAAATTACGTTATCAAATTACTGCCCTAAGATTACGAGGTGTAACACTCTATAGCTTTTTTCCAGAGCGGTGCTTTTGGAGTTGACAACGCTTCAGTAATTGTCTGTGGTTCATCATGAACCATGTAAGCTACAAAGTCAGGACTGAAGGACTTATCCTTTATGTCCTTTTACTTATTCTTAGTTCCATCTCTGGAGCCTCCAAGTCCTGAGAATATAGAACACTAGATTTCGGATAATCAGCCACTACGGAGTCCACTAGATCTGAAACCACCTAGATCCAGGCAATCAATAACTCCGGGATCCCCTGAGCTTTGTTCATAAATTCGTTTGCGAGATGTTATGACTCTTTCCTTTCTAGGAAACATGTTCTTAAAGAAACAGGCATTCCTTGATTCCATGATTGTACCACATGGATGTCTGGTACATCTGACTTATGCGCTAAGAAGCGATAAGCACTACTGTTATTTGCATATTCGACGAATATGCAATCTACAGTGTTTGGTAAAATCTTGATCTGCTTTGGCTTAGGTAATTCAACCTTTGCCAGACAACCTCACACCTTCAAGTATTTGTAGGTGGATTTCTTTCCTTTCCATAGCTCGTATGGAGTCTTGTCCTTACTCTTATGTGGGACTCTATTAAGAATCTTATTAGCGGTTAGGACATCTTCTCCCCACATGTTTTGGGGAAGATTGGAATTGATGAGCAAGAATGTTGACACCCAATTTTGACCCTCCCGTTTAGTCATTAACTATAAAATTACACCAATTTTTTTCAACAATAATTTCTAATAATATTTAAATAATAAAATGCAGCAAATAAAACATTAATACATGCACAAATAAGCAATTTAATAATGGCACCGCGTCTTACGTAGAAAATTAAGCACTTAGAGTCTCGCGCCCGCATTTATTAATTTTAAGCTCTGTCACAATTCTCAAACGACAAAATAAATAAATACATAAAATAAATTATTTAGCAATGACGTCGTGTCAAGTAGCATAGTCGCATTTATTAATACGCAAAGCAATTTCATAATTATTGTAGCGCCTAAAGTCAGATTAATATAATTTAATTTTAGCTTAAATAATAATAAATAATGTACAATAAATAAGATTTTAAATAATAGCGCCGCATTTTACGTAAAAAACATTAAGCAATCCTTAAATATCATATATGCATTTAGCATTTAAATAATTTAATAATAATCTAAACCCCATTCAATTTTTAATTTAACATCGCAAAATATGCGTAATAAATAAGATTTTAACGGCGTCACATTACAAGATATTAAGCATTAATTAAATAGCACGCCCGTTTTTTTATAATAATTTAAAACTCAAACTTAGACTAACAAAGCACATAAATAATTTAATCACAAATTAAATAATAATTTACCACTAATTAAATACATAACACTTAAACTCTACCCCTTAATTAATTACGGCCACCATGAGCCCAGCATCCATGACGCTTGACCTCTTATTTCATCCGTCCAAAGCCCTTTTATCCTTCCCCCACGCGGCTACGGCTTCGCCCGGCCAACCAAGCCGCGCATGAGCCCGATCCTCCTTTATACTCATCTTCACCTCAGCGGTCTTGAGACAACCAAAAGCCAGCGCGCCGCCCGCGGCGCTGACCGCGATTGACCGGAAAATCCGGCGGTTTACTATCTCCCCGTCATCTTTATCCCAAAATTACCGAAAATCTTACACCAAATCGTGTGAAAATCATATCAAATCAGCCTCAAAATTGTGTCGAATCAATCACCCAAAATCACCAAAAAATCGTGCCAAAAACAGTAACAAATCCTCCCCAAAATCAGCTCCAAAATCACGAGGTATTATAACCAAATCGTTCTTATAGCAGCCCAAAAGATCATATAAAACTTACCAAACATGGGAACCAAAATCAGAGCTATAAATCAAACGATTTACACATGCAAAAGGAGGCCTTCGATTCAGTAAAAAAAAAAAACCTTCAAACAGCAGCAAGAACCCCAAAAAAGGGCATCGAAAACAGTGGGAGCTCTCCATCGAAAATCAATCGATCCAAGAACAGCAGTCCAGCCGCACTAACAGAAATTCTCAAGCCCTTTTTCTTCCTCACAATATCAGTCAAGAACCAGCAACCATTCTCGAAGCAAAAGCTTCGTCCCTTTCATTCGCACCGCAAAACAAATACGAGTGGGTCTGACGAGTCAAAACGCCGCCTCAGTTTGCTACCCAAAAAAGGTAAACTCGTCTCCTTTTAAGTTTTTCTATGCGATTTATGCTTCGTGGTCTGTATGATGATCATATACTTTTGTTAAATATGTTTAATGCAATTCAGTTTTATCATTTGTAAAGTACATTTATTTGGTGTTGAACCTGTTAGTTAATATTAATCGCTACTGATGTTCGCAACTGTAATCATTAATGTGATTTGGATAATACATGGCATTAGTAATGTGTTTATATATATGGCTGATGATCTCTGACCTTGCTGTGTTAAAGTATTAATCATTACTATACCTGATGAACAATATGATACAGTTCTATGTGTTCATATATTAGGTACCTCTGCGTATCTGAGCGACCCTTTGGTATTTGCGTGTCTCCATACGCTCACAAAACTAGCAACCCTATATGTCTCGTATATCTAATAGTCAAATGATACCTGTACTAACATCTCTTGAGTTGTTTCCATGCCATATGAAGGTTAGTCTCTGTTGCATCTCATATTCGAAAGATAATATTGCCTTGATATAGTAGAACATATGTTAGTATTGTGTCATTTGCCTTTATCTAAGTTTATAAAAAATCTCAATCTGTTAAGTGATGGGATCAGTTGGTTCGTTCATCCAAAAATAGACAAGATGTATTATGTTGTACTTTTTCAGAACTTGGTCGCATATCTCTAAGTTGTTTAATTACCCCTCATACCCTTAGCGTGTTTCCAGCAGCCCAGTTAAACAGGCATCCCCTGAATTGGATACTGAATACCCCATCGATGTGAATATAATCATCCAGGAACCTTGTATTGCACTAGGATTGCCTAGCTTAGTATCTCTAAGAGAAGTCCGAAATTGAACCCCCCCCCCTCTGTATACATCCTGAGGCCCATGTTAATAAATATTTTTCCAATCGATCTTGTCTGTTGGTTTGTGGTCTTGAATTAAAAAACAGTAAATATATGCAGGGATATATGAATGACGCAATCGGTATATCAGACCTGTATATTTAGCATGACATTATGCATATCACTGTTGTATGTATTTGGGCTTGTTTTATTTCCTCAAACCGTCTCGGCACATTAATTGTTCCCTAGGCTCGCAAACCTTTATCTTCCCCTTACCTCTGCCCCGTCCAGTTTATATGCACGTCTGGGCCAAACTCGCAGTATTCCTTATTTATTTTGGGTTACTTGTTGATCTTCAGAGTCAATCACTGCATATGTGCTTTAAAATAAATTTATATGCGTTAAATTTCATGTGAACTGCTTGCTTACTATTCTGTTGAAGATTTGGACATATACTAATCCTTTCTTTGATTTCTTGATTTTTACATGAAATGCATTGGAAGCAAATGAAGAGTCTCGTTGCGAGACTCATCATGAAAAAAATGAATATCCGCATCCGCATCCGTATCCCCGCCTCGGAACTCCTAAAACAAAATAGGACAAGATGACGTCGCCATATGTCTTAAATGCTATCCATGATTCCGCGATCCTATCCCCTTTTATCTTCTTTATTTGTTATTTAACTCTATTATTAATAGGATATCTAGAACAATTAGCCTTTGAACATATAAAGGGGGGGAGGGTAATTAAAAATCAGAACTGCACTTCTCATTATGTATTTTAGGCTTATCATGCATGTCTAAACCTTCCGCCAAATAACTTATTTCTGAATATCTAATCACGAAACTAATGCATCTTAAAAGAAATTAATAACTCTTCATTAGTACTATATAATTTATTATCCACCGACTTTGCAAACAAAGGCCTACCTTTAATCATTAAGTCAACTTTGCACAGTTATATTTTTTCTTATGTATAACACTTTATATGATTTCTTTCGAAAATTAACTTTATAAACAAATCTTATAAATCTTTTTCAGGTTGTAAAAAGAGTGCATCTTTTTTTACTTTTTAATTTGCAGGCACCTCTTCACTTAAACCTTTCAAAACATGCATCTTAGCATAATAATTACCCTAGTTTTGGCAGGACAGCCGCAAATTAGCGGATCCTTTAGGGTGCATAACCCCTTCCCTTTAGGATAATAAAGAACCCTTACCCGAAATCTCATTATGTTTAGCAGACCATTAAAATGGAGTTAATGTTGACTTTAACCTAGTTAACATTTAGGTGTCCTAATTCACCCAAACTAATTAGGTGGTGACTCCGCGAACCCCTTTAGCATTTAGCACCTTTAGCATCCTACTTTAACCTTTTGCACCTTTTAACCTTGTAGCACCTTTTAACATTTTAGCACCCCTTCAACACTTTTGCATTTTTTAGCATTCTAGCCCTCTTTAACCTTTTAAGCACTGTTAGCATTTTAGCATTTATTTTATTTCCTAACATTTATTAAGCAGGATTCGCCAAAAGAAATAAATGTCGCGGTCGGAAAAGGGCGTGACAGAAATGACGACTCCGCTGGGGACAAGTTCTTAACCATAATAGACCTGAGGTTATTATTCGGCATTATTTTTTGCATTTAATTTTGTGTGCTATATTTTGTTTTATTTATTTTTAATTGCTACTTGGTTTACTGCTTTCCTTAAACTGGCATTCCGCTCATATTTTTTCCACTCTAGAAAATTCACACTATCACACACTCACGCGCTGGTGTGCTTCGCGCACCCGCAAATTTCTTCAAATATCCAAATTTTAAGAGAGTTGGCGCCTGCGCGGAGTTAGATCGGTTCGTCTGATCAGCCGCGTAGCCTTCTTACTCGAGTTGTCCGCTCGGGAACCTTGCGTCTAGTAAATCCAAATCTTAGAAACTTAGGATAGAGCTATACCACCCCTTATTTTAAGGCATACATGCATTTACAATAGGTGGGTCAGTCCTTGGCATTGACACCACAATTAGGGAAAACACCAAATTGGTCAACGGGTTTTTATAACCCTGCGACCCAATTGCATATTATGTGGCATAGTCATGATAAACGAAACCAAGCCTGAAGTTGAAATGCCTAAGTTGGAAAATGCATACTCATTTTTGTATTATTTATTTTTAGATGGAACCTATCCCTCAGATCAGAATGGTGAATGGGATTCCGAGTAAATTGAGGATGTGGTGGTCAAAATTCGACTTAGGTAGTCATATGGCAATCAGAAGGAGGTTGGGATGCCTCATCTCATTATTCGACATCACTCCCGATCAACATTTGGTCAGAGCATTGATCTAATTTTGGGATCCGGATCGAGTCGCCTTCAAATTCAGGGATTTCGAGATGACCCCGCGCCAAAGAAAGTCGGCTATTTCTCGCTTTAGCATATCATGACAGGAAACCAGTTATTCTGCATGGCCAGTCGGGGAAAAAACTCCTCTGCTATTTGGGTTTAAAGAATACCAGAGAATTGCGTTGCTTTGAAAATAATTGGGTTTCTCTAGACTACCTGTACGAGAGATATGGTTGCCGAGACGGATACAAGTTGTTTAAAAATGAATTTTGTTGCACTGCGGACCATTGGAGAGTTAGGCGTCCTATTGCATTTGCTATGGCTTTCTTAGGGACTCTTTTATTTCCGCTCGAGCATGGAAGGATTAGTACATGCATATGTTCAGTAGTTAGAGCAGTGTTCGATGAAGTTGGTGACAAACGGCTCACTTTGACACCCATGATTTTGGCAGAACTATTTAGAGCCTTGAATAGATGCAGAAGGGGTGAATCAAGCTTCTTTGAAGGCAGTAATCTTATCTTACAAATATGGGCAATAGAACATTTCTATCAGCGTTCAAACATGACCGATGTATGCCACATCGCGGACAACAAGATCTCCACATTTTATGAAAGAACAAAGCGTTATGTGTCACCAGTCGGCACAGAGGATTGGTACAAGTACTTAGCATCTCGCGATGTGATCGATTCAATGGAAGTATCCCTTGCTTCATATGGTCAAGAGGGTCTACTTGAGACATAAGAGACTTTATTATATCAGACTTATAGGTCTAAAGGGACTGCAACCATATGCTCATTCTGCGTACTCAACGGTTTGGCCATACGCAGGTAATTCCTCTCATAGCTGACATGAGGACCTCCGAAATCCAGGTCGGACCAGAATTCATCATTCCCGAAGCCAAACAGATCCTTTATGAATGACATCATATTGACCAAGTGGAAGTCAGGAAGGACCAAGCAGGGGTCTCCCCAGAGTATCAGGCATGGTTTCTAGACCGCACAGAATATAGTTCGGAAGGGGAGCAAGGCATTGAAGACATTGGTGCGAGGAACATAATAAAGGATAATCAACTAAAAAAGAAGGTAATCACCCCAGACATGTGGGTCCTAATGCGCGATGCAGTACAGTACTTGGAACATGCAGGGGCCATACCAAAGAAAACCTAAGCTTCACCACCACATCGGCGACTTAGTTATAGGCTTTTGATGTTTTATTGTTATTTCAATAAATTGCAACTTATTCCCGATTAAAGCATTTCAATATAAGGGCTTGGATTTTTATCATGATCTTGCATATGTGACGTTTAGGCCTACCCCTGGCATAAAGGGGTCCCCATGCATGATTAGGACCCACCTGCAGCGTGACAATTTATGTGCAATATATACTTGCTAATTGTTATTCACCTTTAAATCATGTGCTAACGCAGTTTGTTGCATTTTTTAGAAGGATTTATTACTTCCCCCAAAAGGTCGGTTCGTATTTGATTCAGCAATGTCGGAGCATCCACACTTTACCAGGTCCAAGGCACGAAATGATGACATGACTGGCTCGGGGGCGTCTGAGCCAAATGGTTTGGGAATTATTCCTGTCGGCGAAACGGAACCTTCAGAAGGGAGAAATGTCACTAGTCAAGAAGAACGCATCGCACAACTACTACAACAAATTGCTGACATGCAGGTTGAGATGGAAAGACTACGGAATCTGACAAACTTATCCATTAGTTTGAATACCCCTATACCAGAGCAAAGGGAAACTACCTCACAAACTATCACAGATCGACCTCCACCACCACATATCTCACAAAACTCCCCGCAGAGACTACCAGTTACCGATCAGACTATCCCTCGCCCAGCCAATCCTCAACCCCATCCTCAAAACGACCCTCTTACTACCCATATATCTCAACCCCCGCCTGCTTACTTCACCCCAATCAGCCCGAATCGCCAGACTAACCAATACCTATACACCATACCTATTATCAGCCCCAACAAACAACCCAGGCCACTAACATACACAACAGAAACCCAGCCTTTTACCGTCCCTGTACTCCCCCAGGAAACGGATCATTACGAGAAATGGAGAAGGAAGCTCGAGCCAAAATGGACGAGGACGTAGCCAAAGAGATTCATAGCTTAAAAGAAGCTGTTCGGAGCATGCGATCGGATAAGGGTCATGAAGGATTAGATTATGAGGATTTTTGCATGCATCCAGATGTGGAGCTACATGTGGGGTACAAGGTGCCGAAGTTTGATCTATTTGATGGAAAAGGGAACCCCCGTGCACACTTGAGGTCATATTGTGACAAGCTGATCGAGGTAGGGAAGAACCCAGCAGTCATCATGAAGTTATTCATTCGAAGTTTGACCGGTGAGACATTAGATTGGTATACTAGCCAAGACCCGCGAAAATGGCATAGCTGGAATGCATTGGCCCAAGACTTTGTGGAGCGATTTAGGTTTAATACAGAAACCGTTGTGGACATGTTTTATTTAATGAAGTTAGAAAAGAAGTCTACGGAGACGTTCAGAGAATACGCCATGAGATGGCGTTTAGAGGCAGCAAAAGTACAACCACCCATGGCAGAGAGTGAGATGACCACACTATTCGTACAATCTTTGAAGGACGCAACCTACTACGAGCGAATGATAAGCGTCATCGGACGGAATTTTGCGGAAGTTGTCAGAATGGGCGACTTCGTGGAGGAAGGTATTAAAACTGGTAGGATTACGAATTTGGCAGCATTACAGGCAACTAATAAGGCAATTCAGTCAGGGACAATCGGGAGTACTTCACAAAGGAAGAAAGAGACAGTTTTGCCTTCCATGTTCATACAAGAACGTAAATCCGAAGCATTCATAACATACCAAAACTCATCCTATCAAACCCCATACTACCACACAAGTAACCAAAACTTCACACCTCACTATACACCTGCCCCTCACCCCAACTACCACACACAGCCTATATATAACGCTTCTCAAGCACCCATTTATCCTGCCCCACATCGACCCGCCCATCAAGCCCGCCAACAAAATAGAGCGCCCAATGCACCCAGACCAAACACGAATTTTGAAGGAAGACCACCCAAAGTTCGCACCCCACTGGCTGAACCCGTACCCCAAATATACGAAAGGCTGCGAGCTGCAGGCTTGATCCAACCGATTCCAGGAAGGATTCCTAACCCTATCCCAAGATGGTATGATGAGAATAAGCGTTGCGCGTATCATTCCGATAGCCCAGGGCATGACACTGAAAGTTGTTACTCCCTCAGGGACAAAATTGAAGCATTGATCAAAGAAGGGGTAATTCAGCTGAAGGATCCTGCCCCAAATGTGCATGATAATCCCTTGCCAAACCACGGCAACGCCAATGTGCACTGGATAACCTTAGATGAGGAATACAACTTGGTGGGAACCATCCGATCAGTTCGAGTTGAAGGAAGAGTGAACATACGCTTTCGTCGCCACTGTTGCGATATTTGAAAAGCGATGTTGGTGGAAAGAGCGTCGAAACATAAGGGTTCAATCACAGTTGCTCAGATGCCCGGCTGGGAATCGCCAATCAGAGTAGATCGCAGAGAAATTGGGAAGCAAGCCATAGAAGTCACCGCTGCAGGTATAACCAGGTCAGGGAGGTATTACACACATGTGGAGGCAGCCAGAGAGGTACCACAAAAGAAACCCTTGACAGAGGCTGAAGTTGAAGAGTTTTGGAGGAAGATGCCCACTAAGGAATATTCTGTCGTGGAGCAGTTGAAGAAAACATCAGCACATATCTCTCTGTTTTCGCTGTTAATGCATTAGGCCCCACACAGGATTGCGTTAATGGAGGTACTGAAAGATGCATATGTTCCAGAGGGTACAACAGACGAGAACTTGACAACTTTAGTCAGACAAGTGCTAGAGGCCCGCAGAATCGCCTTTCACGATGATGAGTTACCTGCTGGTGGCGTCAGACACAATCTTGCACTGAATATCACCATCCAGGTCGCAGGCAAGATTGTTTCAACAGTTCTGATTGACGGAGGCTCGACCGTCAACATTTGTACCATGACGACACTGCTGAAATTGGGGACAGATTGCAAGAAAATTCGTAAAAGTCATATCAGGGTCAAAGGTTTCGACGGAGTCCATAGGGTTGTCGAAGGAGAAATTGACCTCACGCTGCTGATCGGACCTGCATAATTCGTTTTGGAGTTTCAAGTATTGGATATTGCCACATGTTACAATCTGTTGATAGGAAGGTCGTGGATTCACGAGGCTGGTGCAGTCTCATCCACCTTGCATCAGTGCCTAAATTTTATATGGAATCACTGTGAAATGGTAGTATTTGGGGATAAAAAGGGAAACATCAACACCGATTATGCAGTCCCTGTCGTAGAGGACGTAAAACAGTTGGATGGTTCGGTCTTTCATGTTAATGAGATCAAGAGCGCCAGCAGGGTCAGGCCGTTGTAGCTGCCACATTCTCTCACAATGGTAGCTAAGGAAATGCTAAGAAATGGGTACGATCCCAGAAGAGGTCTTGGATCCGGTATGAAGGGGATCATAGAGCCTATCCAGTTGTTTGGGAAGAAGGACACTTTAGGTTTGGGGTACCAGCCCACCTCGAAGGATTTGGTGACTGCGAACCTCCGGAAAAAGGGATACATTCCCTTGCCTATTCCCATTCCGCCCCTGAGTCAGTCATTCGTCAAAGCCTGCACCATCCTGATGCCGAAAGAAGATGACCCAGAGGATCTTGCAGCAGGGTTTCAGAATCTGTTCATAGGTGAAGATGAGGCAGATTTTTGTATGATCACAGGGGATCACGAGGAAGAGCCCACCATTTGGGAAGCAGAGCATGAATACAGCCTGAATAATTGGACTTGCACCCCTGTCCTGACCTTCCGAGGAGTTTGGTAGAGTTTATGATAGTTCTAGCAGTGTGACTTTATATCTAAAAAGAAAAACAGACCTGCATTTACGTTTCTTTGATATGTTTTTAATCTCGCATTTTTGCTTTCATCATAAATTTCAGGATATTTTTGCAGCTTTAAAAAAAAACTTGCTTGTGTTAAAATTAAATTCTTTACGCATTCTTCTTTCAGCGATCATATTAATAAACCTGTCGATAATGCGAATATGACATGTAATGAAACCAGCGAACAAAGTTCAAATGACGAGTATAACCCCGAGGAACAAGAGGAATGTCCGCAATCAGAGCTTAGCCAAGAGCTGGAAAACTTTAAGAATAGGCCTAAACCAAGTTTAGAAGAAACTGAGTTGATAAACTTAGGCGATGAGGGAGTTGTGAAAGAGACTAGGGTCAGCGCCCACCTAAATGTCACATAGAAGAAAGAGTTGATTGAGCTCCTGAAATAATACACCGACGTGTTTGCTTGGTCGTATGACGACATGCCAGGTTTGAGTACGGACATCGTCGCACACAGGTTGCCTATTGAGCCATCTTATCTCCCCGTAAAACAAAGGCCAAGAAAGATCAAACTAGACATGAGTTTGAAAGTCAAAAAGGAGGTGTCTAAATAGTTCGACGTAAAGGTGATTCGGGTTGCAAAGTACCCTACTTGGTTAGCAAATATCGTGCCAGTAAAGAAGAAAGATAGAAGGGTCCGAGTCTGCGTGGATTATAGGGACCTCAACAGAGCTAGCCCGAAGGATGAATTTCCTCTTCCAAACATTCATATACTCATCGACAATTGTGCGAAGCATGAACTACAGTCGTTCGTTGACTGCTTTGTTGGTTATCATCAGATCCTTATGGTAGAGGAGGACGCAGAAAAGACAACATTCACTACCCCGTGAGGGGGTGTACTATTATCGAGTTATGTCGTTCGGTCTCAAGAACGCAGGCGCTACATACATGAGAGCCATGACTACCATCTTTCATGACATGATCCATAAGGAAATTGAAGTCTACGTGGATGATGTCATCATCAAGTCGCGAAAAGCGGAAGGCCATTTGGTGAACTTGAAAAAGTTCTTCGAGCGGCTAAGGCAGTATAATCTGAAACTGAATCCTGCGAAGTGTGCATTCGGCGTCCCTACTGGGAAACTGTTGGGTTTTATAGTGAGTAGAAGAGGAATTGAGTTGGACCCTTCGAAAATAAAAGCCATCCAAGAGTTACCTCTTCCGAAAAGCAGAAAAGACGTAATGAGCTTCCTTGGTCGTCTCAACTACATCAGCAGGTTCATAGCTCAGTCCACCGTGATATGTGAGCCGATAATCAAATTGCTAAAAAAGTATGCATCTACCAAATGGACAATGATCGTGAGACTTTTGATAGAATCAAAAGTACCTTTCTAATCCACCGATTTTAGTACCGCGGGCGGAGACCGTTGCTACTCTTTTTATGCGTATTAGAAAATGATTTTGGATGCGTGTTGAAACACGATGAAACGAGGAAAAAGGAAGCGAGCCATATATTATTTAAGTAAGAAGTTCACGGTGTATGAAGCTCATTACACTCTCTTAGAAACGTACTTGTTGCGCGTTAACTTGGTCGCCCGAAATTCGGGCATTATCTATCAAAGATACACCACTTATCTTATTTCGAGGATGGACCGCTTAAGTATATCCTTGAAGCCCATACCACGAGAAAACTAGCAAAATGGCAAATTATGTTGGCGAGTTTGATATCGCACGCGTCACGCAGGCCGTAAAAGGCGGTGCATTAGTGATCATTTCTTTGAGAACCCGGTAGATGAGGAATATGAGCCACTTCGAACCTATTTCCCTGATGAGGAGGTATTGTTTGTCGGAGAAGATATCTCAGAGGATTACCCAGGTTGGAGGATGTTCTTCGACGGAGCGACAAACTTCAAGAGAGTTGGCATTGGAGCAGTTTTGGTTTCAGAAACAGGTCAGCATTATCCGATCTCCGCGAAGCTCAGATTTCCATGCACCAACAATATGACAGAATATGAAGCTTGCATATTGGGACTCAGAATGGTCGTAGATATGAATATACAAGAGTTACTGGTCATAGGTGATTCAGACTTGCTGATCCATCAAGTACAGGGTGAATGGGCAACCAAGAATATGAAGATACTCCTCTACCTACACTATGTGAAGGAATTGCAGAAGAAGTTCAGTAATATAGAATTTAAGCACGTCCCAAGGATCCAGAATGAATTCGTTGATGCATTGGCAACCTTATCCTCCATGATTCAACATCCGGACAAGAATTACGTCGATCCGATCACAGTGAGTGTGCTGGAACATCCTGCTTATTGCTCTCATATAGATGAGGAAATAGACGGGAATCCATGGTACCATGACATCAAAAGATACCTCAAATCAGGGGAGTATCCAGAAGGCATAACCAACATTCAGAAGAAAACACTTCGAAGATTAGCAAACCATTTCTTTTTGAATGGGGAGGTTGTATACCGAAGGACTCCAGATCCGGGCTTACTGAGATGTGTCGATGCTCAAGAGGCGAGCAAGCTAGTAGAAGAGATACACGGAGGGACATGTGGACCTCATATGAACGGCTTCACTTTGGCGAAAAAGATTCTGCGAGCAGGTTATTTTTGGATGACGATGGAAACAGATTGTATCCGCTTTGTGCAGAAATGTCGGCAGTGCCAGATTCATGGGGATTTGATTCGAGTACCTCCGAATGAACTTAATGTGACAAGTTCTCCTTGTCCATTCGCAGCTTGGGGCATGGATGTCATCGGCCCTATCGAACCCGCTGCCTCAAATGGGCACAGATTCATCCTCGTAGCAATTGACTATTTCACTAAATGGGTAGAAGCATCATCACACAGATCAGTGACGAAGAAGGTAGTAGTTGACTTCGTTCGCAACAACATCATTTGCCGATTTGGAATTCCTGAGTCGATTGTAACCGATAACGGAACCAATCTCAACAGTAACTTGATGCGTGAGATATGTGGAGATTTCAAGATCACTCACCGTAATTCCACTCCGTATCGACCTCAGATGAATGGAGCAGTAGAAGCGGCCAACAAGAACATCAAGAGGATATTGCGCAAGATGATCAGCAACTACAAACATTGGCATGAGCATTTGCCTTTTGCACTTTTGGGTTATCGCACCACAATCCGGACTTCTACCGGGGCAACGCCATATCTTTTGGTCTATGGAATCGAAGTTGTGCTACCAACAGATGCGGAAATACCATCGTTGAGAATCATCCAAGAAGCCGAGTTGAGCGAAGCCGAATGGATACAAGATCGTTGTGGCGGTGATCTTTGATTGTGAAAAGAGGTTGAATGCAGTCTGTCATGAGCAACTTTATTAGAATAGAATGGCTAGAGCTTTTAACAAGAGAGTAAGGCCAAGGTTATTCAAGCCGGGACAATTGGTTTTGAAACGTATATTTCCGAATCAAAGTGAAGCTAAAGGAAAGTTTGCACCTAATTGGCAAGGGCCCTACATGGTTCATCGAGTATTAAGTGGAGGGGCTCTAATCTTATCTGAGATGGATGGCGAAGTATGGCCTAAAGCTATCAACGCAGATGCGGTAAAGAGATATTATGTTTAGGAGTATTTGTTTTCCATGTAATTCTTTTTACATTGTAAAAAGCTGCATTCCCTCGGTGGGATATGCATAGAGCTCATATAGGGTCTCGCCGTTGCAAATTAGAAAGCCTCTTTTGCTTGTAATTGGAACTACGTTCGACCTGATTCCCTTGGCGGATACGTAGGCGGTCACATCGGCCTCGGCCCCACATTTAGAGTTTTAGCTTTATCAAATTTCGCTTGTAATGAACTACGTCATGACCTGATTCCCTCATGGGGATACGTAGGCGGCCTAAATCGGCTTCGGTCACACCATTAGGAATCTTCCCATTAGCCCGCGTGTAACAGAATATGTTTGGTTATTCCAAAGGTGATATGAGCAACTCCTGCCAAAGTTAAGTCTCGCCCACGCGCCCGCATAGCAAAACTGGGACAATTTTACGCACCATGAAGAGATCATAATAAGGACTCCAAAAGATGTTCGTTTAGACATAATACGTGTCATATTCGGCAAATTCGACAAGGCTTTTTACACTTTATACACATGGCATATAAACGTTTATTTCTAAAAAATGTTTTGTGCATACCTCATGAAAATGCTTCGTTTTGGAAAATACTTTTGGAACGCTACCAAACATCTCAAAAAGATCAGACAGGGGTTACAGATCCAAACAAATCAGGCGCATGGACAGAAAGGACCAAGGCCGCAAAGTCAATACGAATCGACCCCCCCCCCCAAACTCACAAGTTTTCTTTGAGCGCAGGTCCTCCATATTAGCAGAAGCAGAAAGAAGCAGCAGAAGCAGAAAGGGGCAACGACAATCAACAGTCAAAATTCAAAATTCCGCAACAAAGTCTAGCGCATCAGCTCGGGCATAAAGTCAAATTTGCAACCCACGCATCGCACACAACAAAGTCATCATGACATTTCGTCAGTTGCAGCGTTTAGCATGTTCGTGCAAGGACAACATCTCAGTATTCACATCATCTGGCATATCAGGGACAACATCTCTACCCATAGAATTGCATTTATCATTTTGTTTTAACAGGTATACACTAATTCTTCTCAAACTTAGCTTGCAGGAGCATTTATTCTCGAGGGCGGCAACACGCGTCCAGCAACAACGTCGTGGCGTGCGTCTACGCAATGAATCCAGCAGCAATACGTCCGAACGCGGCGTCGCCGGCAAAGCGTCCGAGCAATGGCGTGATCGGCGTTATGTCACGCAACGCGGCGGCCGAATACGTCAGCAGCGGCGTCGATCAACACGTTGACAACGGCGTCATCGGCGTGCGCCACGCAACGGCGCGCCCGGCCAATACGTCCGCACAACGGCGTCGGCAACAACACGTCGAACGCGGCGTCGCCGGCGATTATGTCTACGCGATGGCGCCATCAAAGCTACGTCCGTGCAACGGCGGCGTTATCGGCGATTATGTCTGCGCGACACCATCGGCGTGCGTACGCAACGACGCCAGCAAACATACGTCTAGGCAACGACGTTATTAGCATTGCGTCTAGGCAACGACGTCATCAGCATTACGTCCACACAACGACGTCAGCAACAACACATTTATGCAACGACGTCAGCAGCAACACGTCTAGGCAACGACGTCAGCAACATTACGCCTACGCAATGACGCCAACATCAACACGTCCAAGCAACGACGTTATCAGCACAACACGTCCAGGCAACGACGTTATCAGCATCAACACGTCCGAGCGGCGATGTCGCCGGCGTGCGTCTACGCAACGACGCCCGGCAAGAATACGTCAGCGGCGGCGTCATCGTGATTTCGTCTGCGCGATAGCGACATCAACAATCGCAATGCGTCCGTGCAAGGACGAAAGTCACAGCATGTTACAGCATCACATCTGTTACACCCCGTAGTTTCAGGGTATGTATGTGAGGACGTACGTGCGAGAATACGACAGTAATAGTGGAAAGAAAGAAAGATGTGATTTTTCGACGAAAAAGTTTCCGGGTTTTGTGAAAGAAAAAGGTTCGTTGATGGGAATTGGATTCCCAGATTTGGTATTTGGGCTTCTTGGATTATATTAGAATTATGGAATTTTTTTTCGGAAAAGGTCACGTGGGGCCCACGGGAGAAATTTACGGTTTTGTGGGGCCCACTTTGTTTTCGAGATTTTCGGTATTTTGGATATTTTCGAAAGATGAAATATTTTGGACGAGTAAGGGGGCGACACATGTCACCCCCAGGTGGCGTGTGGTAGAATTGGTGGGACAGTGTCTTCACATCCGCGCCGAAATGGCCATGACACTTGGCTCTTGTTTTTGTTGGCCATGTGGTGTGGTGGGACCCACACACACATGGCCCAATCTAGACCACACACTTGCTATGATCTTGGCCTTTGATTTCTCTATAAATACCCCCTTAGTGCAAGACATAATTTCATTCCACCCTTAAGTTTTTCCAAGGCAAAAATATCCCCTCTCTTTGTGGTGTTCTCGTCCCCCCCCCCCTCCCACTTTGTGTAGAGAAATAATTCAAGTATTGTTGTATAATCCCAAATACCTTAGCCTAGTATCCCTAGTAGTATTCTAAAGTAATCCCAACATAAGAGCCCGAAAATACTACTTTTTTCCAATAGTCGCAAAATGAAACCCTAGAAAAATCTTCATAGCTTAGATAAAGTGTTAAGAGAAGTTGTTTAGAAACTTCTAAGGGTTGCTTGGAGCGGGTTGGAGCGTAAGGATTTGGAGCTAAACGTTGCTCAGGATCGACTTATAATCTTGGATAATTTTGGGCTTATCGAGGTAATGATCTATGTCCCCCTATTGTAATTGGATATTACATATTGTAGTAGTTTAGAATTGAGTATAAGATATATTGGAAGGATGATTATAAAGTTGATTGTATTTACATTGGTGTATTCTGATGAGACTTGTGTAGTATTATTGTGGCGAGAATTGTACACGTCAGGTTAGGCGTGTAATCCCCTTGAGTTGTTGTCTTGGTAGCGAGCCTTGTTATGAGAGGTTATTTATGTGATTGCGGGGAGGTGCTGCCGAATTTTCCGTAGGATAAGGATCCTTGTACTTAGAATTATTCTACAAAGAGAACTAGAAGTTGATAGATGTATTGTGGTTATTATAGGTGGATCTTCTACGCGCGGCATACTCGACTTGGCTTGTGGATTAAGCCGAAGAGGTATGTGATTCTTCCTATACTCTTGAGCATGATTGTTGTGAACTATATAGTACGGTAGACGTACGTGTGTGAAATAAATTTTGTTTGTTTAAAACATAAAGTGTTATAATGGCTTTATGGGAAGTTAGTTATAACGACTTTATGAAGATAAAAGAAAGATTTGATTTTGAAAGCTAAACGACTTGATTTTGAAAGTTAAGAGACTTGATCTTGAAAGGTAAGAGACTTGACTTATAAACGACTTGATTTCGGAAAAGGAGAAGTAACTTGATTTAAGTATGGGTTACTTGTTTTGAAAAGAGTAAGTTACTTGGGTTTTAAAAGTATACATTGATGTTGTTTTAAAAGAAAAGCACTTGGTTTAAAAAGTATAGAGTACTTGATTTTAAAAGCCTTATAAAGATTTTCGGAAGGTGTAGTAATTTGGTTTGAAAGGAAAACATGTTTTGATACCACGAGTATTAGTATCGTGTGGCTTTTACGTAAAAAGAGGTCATTTTTTTAAAGAATGAAAGTATGTAGTATTTTGGGGTTGAAACCCGGATTGTTGACATAAAATGAAAGTACGTTGAACTTGCCTATGCTTGTTGTGATAGCCTTTGTTGTGCAAGTGTTTTGATTCTGTGCTACCGTGTCTCTCGGTGGAGGGCCGGCTATCTGATTGATTGCTTGGACATACTGACACGTTGGATGGTCCACGGGTATGCGTCCACTTTGAGTATTATCTTGTTATTTCTTTTGGACATACTGACACGTTGGATGGTCCACGGGTATGCGTCCACTTTGAGTATTATCTTGTTATTTCCTTTGGACATACTGACACGATGGATGGTCCACGGGTATCGTCGATGGGATGGTTTCATGGCCATGCTTATACCGAGGTAAGATGCCGGGGCATGCGGTCATTGTGAGGGTTAAATTCCCGGGTTATGTTATTGGTCCATGGATCGCTAATCCATGAAGCTTGCCGCGGTGATGAGCGATCATGGGCTTGATTTGTACATGTGGTTACAGGCACACTTTAGATACTTGTCCTGGTCATTTCTCGTGTATCGGCAGGCTCTGGTAGATAGCTTAAGATACTTGCCACGGTCATATCTCGTGAGATGGTAGGCTCTGCACGTTAGCTTAAGATACTTGCCTCGGCGATTGCGTGGCTAGTTTTGGATCCGGTAGTTGGCTTAGTACTTGGCGTGAAGTTTTATGACTAGCCGGATCGGTAGTTGGCTATTCTACTTGGCCCGATCGGTTTGATAGCCTTGGCGAGGTCTAGTGTTCAGGTTCACATATGGGTGTTGTTTTACATCATGTACTGCCGGCAGTGAGGAATGAGTTCCACGGGCATGATTGATATTGTGGGCGTGAGACCCATAGTTATGTGTGAGTGATGATTTTGAGGACATGCGTCCCTTACTTGACATAACTGTTTACTTATCGTGAAATGGTTTTATAAAATGATGAAATGTGATTTCATTACAGTATTTTCAGTTTCACAAACTTGATACCTGTTGTACTGACCTCCTTCGGGGGGCTGCGTTCATGCCGCAGGTAGAGGTACACCAGTTGTTGATCCTCGCTCATAGGATCGCAGTTCAGCGTTTGGGAAGCTCCGTTTCTCCGGAGGCTTATCTTTTGGTATAGTCCCCTGTCATTGTAGGTACTTGTACATTCAGGGGTATGGCGGGGCCCTGTCCCGTCATAGTCGTTGTTACATTCTTAGAGGTCTGTAGTACTGTTGTGGGCAGGGTTTGTAAAGGATTTTAACTGTTCGGTTTTATATATATATATATATATATACGGGAAGGTGACCGGTTTTGGTTGGCCTGTTTCTTACTTTATGTCTTGTTTCATGTTTAAGTTTTTATTTCCGCTGATTTTCTCTGATGTTGAATCACTAGGGTGCCCGGGGTAAGGCACCAGTCGTGGGCCCGAGATCGGGTCGTGACAACATCAACGCAACGAGCATCACATTTTTACAGGATAACACTTTCTACTCACACAGTTACATTACTTTTAAAATTATGCATCATCATTTTGCCTTAACAGTTATGCACTAACCGTTTGTTTAAGTCTTAAGCATGCAGGAGCAGGAGCACAACGTGGATTTTCTCTTACAGCGAACCGGGGCGATTTGTTGGGGGGCCAACCTTCCCAACAAATGGCAGAAGCGGCCTCAAGCGTCGGTCCGCTCATTCCACATCACCATAAACCCAACATCATAAGTCGATAGCGATACACCCCAGGTTCAAGCCAGTTATTTTTATTTTTTATTTTTAGCACCACAGCCCAGTGTCGTCATAACTCGACACTGGGACAAAATTTGAGTCCGCGCTAGCCCACCTTGGTGTTTCGGCCATGGTAGCCCAGTGTCGTCATAACTCGACACTGGGACAAATTTTGAGTCCGCATTAACCCACCTTGGTATTTCGGCCATGGTAGCCCAGTGTCGTCATAACTCGACACTGAGACAAATTTTAAGTCCGCATTAGCCCACCTTGGTGTTTTGACCATGGTAGCCCAGTGTCGTCATAACTCGACACTGGGACAAATTTTGAGTCCGCGTTAGCCCGCCTTGGTGTTTGACCATGGTAGCCCAGTGTCGTCATAACTCGACACTGGGACAGATCTTGAGTCCGCGTCAGCCTTGTCTTAATTGCCCAACATTGTAATTCTGAGGATCGAGACAAAATTGGCTATAAGTCAACGTCTTTGTCCGAAGACTCTTCCATCATCTCCATACAAAGAGGGACAAGCTGTTGACACCCAATTTTGACCCTCCCGTCCAGTCATTAACTATAAAATTACACCAATTTTTTTCAACAATAATTTCTAATAATTTTTAAATAATAAAATGCAGCAAATAAAACATTAATACATGCACAAATAAGCAATTTAATAATGGTACCGCGTCTTACGTAGAAAACTAAGCACTTAGAGTCTCGTGTCCGCATTTATTAATTTTAAGCCCTGTCACAATTCTCAAACGACAAAATAAATAAATACATAAAATAAATAATTTAGCAATGACGTCGTGCAAAGTAGCATAGTCGCATTTATTAATACGCAAAGCAATTCATAATTATTGTAGCGCCTAAAGTCAGATTAAGATAATTTAATTTTAGCTTAAATAATAATAAATAATGTACAATAAATAAGATTTTAAATAATGGCGCCGCATTTTACGTAAAAAGCATTAAGCAATCCTTAAATATCATATCTGCATTTAGCATTTAAATAATTTAATAATAATCTAAACCCCATTCAATTTTTAATTTAACCTCGCAAAATATGCGTAATAAATAAGATTTTAACGGCGTCACATTACAAGATATTAAGCATTAATTAAATAGCACGCCCGTTTTTTTTATAATAATTTAAAACTCAAACTTAGACTAACAAAGCACCTAAATAATTTAATCACAAATTAAATAATAATTTACCACTAATTAAATACATAACACTTAAACTCTACCCCTTAATTAATTACCCCAGCCCACACCCGTAGGTCCAACACCCGCAGCCTTCAGCCCTCTTATTTCTTCCGCCCAAAGCCCTTTTATCCTCCCCCCCCCCCCACGCGCCAACAACCCACGAATTCGCCCAGCCCAACCGAAGCCCACACCCGCGGGCCCAATCCTCTTTTATACTCATCTTCACCCCTCAACAGTCTTCAGGACAACCCTAAAAGCCAGCACCCGCCGCCCACACCAGCACCCCAACCCGCGATTGACCGGAAAATCCGGCGGTTTACTATCTCCCCGTCATTTTTATCCCAAAATTACCGAAAATCTTACACCAAATCGTGTGAAAATCATATCAAAATCAGCCTCAAAATTGTGTCGAATCAATCACCCAAAATCACCAAAAAATCGTGCCAAAAACAGTAACAAATCCTCCCCAAAATCAGCTTCAAAATCACGAGGTATTATAACCAAATCGTCCTTATAGCAGCCCAAAAGATCATATAAAACTTACCAAACATGGGAACCAAAATCAGGGCTATAAATCAAATGATTTACACATGTAAAAGGAGGCCTTCGATTCAGTCAAAAAAAAAAACCTTCAAACAGCAGCAAGAACCCCAAAAAAAGGCATTGAAAACAGTGGGAGTTCTCCATCAAAAATCAATCGATCCAAGAACAGCAGTCCAGTCGCACTAACAGAAATTCTCAAGCCCTTTTTCTTCCTCACAATATCAGTCAAGAACCAACAACCATTCTCGAAGCAAAAGCTCCGTCCCTTTCATTCGCACCGCAAAAAACAAATCCGAGTGGGTCTGACGAGTCGAAACGCCGCCTCAGTTCGCTACCCAAAAAAGGTAAACTCGTCTCCTTTTAAGTTTTTCTATGTTATGCTTCGTGGTCTGTATGATGATCATATATTTTTGTTAAATATGTTTAATGCAATTCAGTTTTATCATTTGTGAAGTACATTTATTTGGTGTTGAACCTGTTAGTTAATAATAATCGCTACTGATGTTCGCAACTGTGATCATTAATGTGATTTGGATAATACATGGCATTAGTAATGTGTTTATATATATGGCTGATGATCTCTGACCTTGCTGTGTTAAAGTATTAATCATTACTATACCTGATGAACAATATGATACAGTTCTATGTGTTCATATATTGGGTACCTCTGCGTATCTGAGCGACCCTTTGGTATTTGCGTGTCTCCATACGCTCACAAAACTAGCAACCCTATATGTCTCGTATATCTAATAGTCAAATGATACATGTACTAGCATCTCTTGAGTTGTTTCCATGCCATATGAAGGTTAGTCTCTGTTGCATCTCATATTCGAAAGATAATATTGCCTTGATATAGTAGAACATATGTTAGTATTGTGTCATTTGCCTTTATCTAAGTTTATAAAAAATCTCAATCTGTTAAGTGATGGGATCAGTTGGTTCGTTCATCCAAAAATAGACAAGATATATTATGCTGTACTTTTCCAGAACTTGGTCGCATATCTCTAAGTTGTTTAATTACCCCTCCTACCCTTAGCGTGTTTCCAGCAGCCCAGTTAAACAGGCATCCCCTGAATTGGATATTGAATACCCCATCGATGTGAATATAATCATCCAGGAACCTTGTATTGCACTAGGATTGCCTAGCTTAGTATCTCTAAGAGAAGTCCGAAATTGAACCCCCCTCTGTATACATCCTGAGGCCCATGTTAATAAATATTTGTCCAATCGATCTTGTCTGTTGGTTTGTGGTCTTGAATTAAAAAATAGTAAATATATGCAGGGATATATGAATGACGCAATCGGTATATCAGACCTGTATATTTAGCATGACATTATGCATATCACTGTTGTATGTATTTGGGCTTGTTTTATTTCCTCAAACCGTCTCGTCACATTAATTGTTCCCTAGGCTCGCAAACCTTTATCTTCCCCCTTACCTCTGCCTCGTCCAGTTTATATGCACGTCTGGGCCAAACTCGCAAGATTCCTTATTTATTTTGGGTTACTTGTTGATCTTCAGAGTCAATCACTGCATATGTGCTTTAAAATAAATTTATATGCGTTAAATTTCATGTGAACTGCTTGCTTACTATTCTGTTGAAGATTTGGACATATACTAATCCTTTCTTTGATTTCTTGATTTTTACATGAAATGCATTGGAAGCAAATGAAGAGTCTCATTGCGAGACTCATCATGAAAAAAAATGAAGATCCGCATCCGCATCCGTATCCCCGCCTCGGCACTCCTAAAACAAAATAGGACAAGATGACGTCGCCATATGTCTTAAATGCTATCCATGATTCCGCGATCCTATCCGCATTTTATCTTCTTTATTTGTTATTTAACTCTATTATTAATAGGATATCTAGAACAATTAGCCTTTGAACATATAAAGGGGCGGAGGGTAATTAAAAATCAGAACTGCACTTCTCATTATGTATTTTAGGCTTATCATGCATGTCTAAACCTTCCGCCAAATAACTTATTTCTGAATATCTAATCACGAAACTAATGCATCTTAAAAGAAATTAATAACTCTCCATTAATACTATATAATTTATTATCCACCGACTTTGCAAACAAAGGCCTACCTTTAATCATTAAGTCAACTTTGCACAGTTATATTTTTTCTTATGTATAACACTTTATATGATTTCTTTCGAAAATTAACTTTATAAACAAATCTTATAAATCTTTTTCAGATTGTAAAAAGAGTGCATCTTTTTTTTACTTTTTAATTTGCAGACACCTCTTCACTTAAACCTTTCAAAACATGCATCTTAGCATAATAATTACCCTAGTTTTGGCAGGACAGCCGCAAATTAGCGGATCCTTTAGGGTACCTAACCCCTTTCCTTTAGGATAATAAAGAACCCTTACCCCGAATCTCATTAAGTTTAGCAGACCATTAAAATGGAGTTAATGTTGACTTTAACCTAGTTAACATTTAGGTGTCCTAATTCACCCAAACTAATTAGGTGGCGACTCCGCGAACCCCTTTAGCATTTAGCACCTTTAGCATCCTACTTTAACCTTTTGCACCTTTTAACCTTGTAGCACCTTTTAACATTTTAGCACCCCTTCAGCACTTTTGCATTTTTAGCATTCTAGCCCTCTTTAACCTTTTAAGCACTGTTAGCATTTTAGCATTTGTTTTATTTCCTAACATTTATTAAGCAGGATTCGCCAAAAGAAATAAATGTCGCGGTCGGAAAAGGGCGTGACAAAGACATTCATCATTTCCTTCAAAGTAAGGTTCTTGCATTCAACGACACTATTTGATTGAGGTGAGTAAGAGTCGTCGTTTGATGAACAATGCCCGACTAAGCACAATATTCTTCAAAAGGCGCTACATATTCTCCCCCTCTATCGCTACAGATTGATTTAATCCGTCCGCTTAATTGATTCTCAACTTCTTCTTCGTAGCATTTGAATTCTTCAAAGACTTCATCCTTACTTTTTAATAAGTAAAGATAACAATACCTTGTGGTATCATCCATGAAAGTCACAAAATAATTATTCCCCCTTCTAGGTTATACGAACTTCAAGTCACATATATCGGTGTGAGTGAGTTCTAGAGGAGCGATTTCCCTTTCGACGGATCTAAATGGGCTCTTTGAAAGTTTTGCCTCTACGCACACCTCATACTTATGTTGAGGGTTTACGTCGATATACGGCAACAACTCCGACTTTACCAACCTTTGGATAGATTGATAGTTTACGTGTCCTAATCTATGATGCCATAAATTAGACGACTCAAACAAATAAGAAGAAGGCTCAATTTTATTAATAGAAGGCATTAGAGATAGGACGTTAACTTTAAAGAGGCCTTCACAGACGAAGCCTCTTCCTACAAAAGTTTCATTCTTAGTGATGACAAATTTATTGGACTCAAACACTAGCTTAAAACCAACATTCACCAATAAAGGTCCATAAATTAAATTTAGGACATGCATCTCCTCCTTCAGAGTAAGCTCCTTTCCGGAAGTCATCTTCAAGATCACCTTTCCTACCCTCAGCACTTCAGAAGAAGTATTGTTGCCCATGAACAACTTCTTGTCCGTGACTGGTGTATATGTGTTACACCCCGTAATTCTAGGGCAATGAAAAGAGAACGTAAGTTAGGATATAAGATTTGAATGTTGGAAGGAAAATATATTTACATTTTCTATATGGATTAATTTTGAATACAACAAATGTGACGACGAGAATTAATATTTGTAGTTGAATTCTTTCCAATGGGGTTATGGACTTAGTGATGAATTATTAAGTCTTGGCATTATGAAGGATGGTCCATCGAAAATTTCACAAAATTTGGCTAAGTGTGGGAGATATTTTTGTGAAGAGAAAGACAAGTGGGGTTCATGGGTCCCCCCTCCACTTGTGCAATATACACTAATTATATACTTGACTTTGCAAGAATTTGTGTTCATAAAATATCTTCTACCTCAAGCTCTTATCCAATCCTTCCCCTTCAAGTTCGAAAATTCCATGGTCAAGTGAAGATCAAGATTAATTTATTTTCCAAGATTAAACTCCTTAACTAAGTTCTAAGCTAAGTTAACTCTCCAAAAACAGTGGTCACAGTTTTGTCTTAAAAACTGTCTTGTAACCCTAAGCTTGGGATGAACTTTTTGGAAGAGAAATAAGAAAGTAAGATGGTTACAAGTTTGTAAAGGATCCATGCATGTTGTTGTGACTTGAAGAAGTGAAGAAAAGTGAAGCAGTGGCCGAGAAACATAAGGACTATTTTGGCTAAAAGATAAGGTAAGATTTCTTCTTTCTCATTAAGATTAATGGAAGTTACATGATGTTATAGTTAATAGATGAACTTGTGTTAAGAGAAATGGAGAATAAGAAGTGCATGTGACAGTTTGGCATGTTAGCCGATTTTGGACTGTTTATAGTATATTGGATTCGTTGGTTGTTATTGTTACTATCATGACTAATTGCATGTTAGATTGAAGGAAATCTTGTTATTGAAAGTTGAAATGGTTTATATAAAAGTGTTGAAATATGAATTGGATTTTAAGGAGTTATGAAAAGGGGTTTGGTTTTGGTTGTTGGCCGAAACTGCATGAAACTGTGGGACATTGTTGTGCTGTTTTAGGGACTGTTTTGTGACGTTATAATGTTGGAAATTTGGTTACAATTATACATGCTTAAATGTGATAATTTCTAATGTATGTCTTAAAGGATTAATGGTATAAAAAGGTGTAGAAAGGCTTCACATTTTACCCTCGTTGTGTTTGAATATGGACTGCTTTTATGGACAGTTTTTATATGGAATAAGAGGTCGGATTAACATAAGAAGTAGGTGTGTGAATCATCTTGGGTGCTGTTTTGAACTACCCTTAATTGGTACTTGGTTATTGATGTTATTGGCCTTGTTTGTAAGTTGTGGATGTATGTATAAATAGGGGAAGTCCTGCCCGAATTTTTATACGAAAAGAGAACCATTATGTGGTATATGACTTACACTAGTATCATGAAGTTGATAGACGTGTTATTGTTGTTATAGGTTGAAGTGCTAATTGAGAAGTATTCTACTTATCGTGTTGGTATAGCCGATAAGGTATGTGAAACTATCCTTTATTCTTTTGGCATGATTATATAAAGTGAGTGTACGGCGGACGTACATAGTTCTATTTAATCTTAATCCTTAATGATACATGACATGATAGTGCCTTGATATTTCAAAAATGAAAGTTCATTTTAATGATTTTATTGAGAGTCAAAAAATGATTTAAATTACACAAGGTTGCTCATGATAGCTATCCGTGCAAGTGTTATTATTCCATTTCACCGACTCCCATAATGGGCCGGCAATGTTCGTGCGCAGATCCTTGCATCTGTTCACCGAGTCCCATAATGGGCCGACAATGTTCACCGAGTCCCTCGCTAAAGGGCCGACAATGTTTATATGTATATGTATAAGGATGATGAGCTCACTGAGTCCCAAAATGGGCCGGGACACGTTATATTGATGATTCCACCAAGTCCCACACTAATGGGCCGGGACATGATATATTGATGATTCCACTAAGTCCCTCACTAGAGGGTCGGGACACGTTATATGTATATAGACATGATAATTTCATGGACATGTATCCATGATGCGGGTATAGATACCTATGACATATATGATTTCATGGACATGTATCCATGATGCGAGTATAGATACTCACGACAGTATATGATTCCATGGACATGCTTCCATGATGTGGGCATAGATATTCACGACAGTATATGATTCCATGGACATACTTTCATGATGTGGGCATAGATACCCATGATAGTAAATGATTATATGGACAGACATTCATGACTTTGAAATGACTCTCACTATTTTTAAAAGGCACGGTTGACTCTCTATTTTCACAAGGTACAGTGGGTTTTTATTTTATATGGCACAATTGGATCTGGTATTTTGATTATCACACTTGTCCCTGTCATATTTTGGCCGTTATGATCTTATTTACAGCACTTTATGTTTACATACTTGGTACCTTATTATCGACCCGCCTGCAGGCTGCGTTAAATGCCCGCAGGTATAGGTACTCAGTTTGGTGATCCGCGAGCTTAGGATCTTTGCTCAGCTTTTGAGATAGCTCCATTGTTCCGGGACTTATCATTTTGGTACAGATATTTATTATAGGCTTACGTATATTCAGGGGTATGGCGGAACCTTGTCCCGTCACATTTCATTATCAAACTCTTAGAGGTCTGTAGACAGGTGTGGGTGGTAAATGTGTATTTGGACATATGTACAGTTGTAGTTCGTTTGGATATTTCTATGTACATTGGCGGCCTTGTCGACTTGTCTGTTTTATTATACGAATTTGTTATTACAGTTCAGGGGACAAGATTCCTTTGTTATGTGATTATGAGTTTTCCTTAGCTTCCGTTGATTATATGTGATGTGCGTGTAGAAGGGTGCCCAGGTAGGGCACCAGTCGCGGCCCGTAGGGCTCGGGTCGTGACAAAAGTGGTATCAGAGCAGTTAGTCCTCGGAATGTCTACAGACCGTGTGCAGTAGAGTCTTGGTTATCGGTGTGTTGTGCACCACACCTATAAACATGAGGCTACAATACATTTAGGATTGATTTATATTCTTTTATCTCATAGGTCATGCGATAGAGCTATGGTAGTAGGATAATCCCTCTCTAACGTATTATTGTGCTTTCAGCTACGCCTCCAAAGAAAGCGACAGCGGCCCAAAAGGGAATATATGGACTTTATATATGGTTTGGTAAGATTGTTGTATAGTTGGTGCGATGATGATGTACAACTATACGAACATATTTGTTAGGGCCATGTGTGTGTCGTCTGAGGTGATTTTGGGTTATCATGAGTTATTTAAGCTGTGATAATTGTCTGGAAGGTATGTAACAATTTAATGAATCCACCTCAAGGCATAACATATGTGCTAATTTAGAATATTGGAGAATCTTAGGATATTAAGTAACCGTTGAGACCTTAGATATCCAAGGCCTTCTTGAATATGGTATTTGATGCTTGAGCTTGGTTAAAGTATGTGGTGTATGGGATTTTTCAAGGATATACATGTCTAGACTTAAGTGTTGTTCACTTGACAGAACTGTATCTATGCAAATATGAGTGGGATCTTTTGACGGTTTGCCTATGTTAAAGTGAAGGAATGAATTTGTAGGTTAATGTGTTTGGTTAACACTTTATACTTATAAGGTATGTTTCAGCTTGTTTAGATAGTTCTCAATGAGGATATGCTGATTTGAAGATATTGATTATGTATGAAGTGTCTAGATTTGGTTTAAGGGATCGACATGTTTGATTGAAGTTGGTTTTGGCATGGTGGGTTATTAATTTAATGTGATGACCAATGTACTATTTTGGAAACTCGTTTGGCTATCTGTAAGTTGTTTAGTCATGTTATCTACCTAAAACTAGCGCCACTGATTAATTACAAGATTAGTTGTCCTATTTAACAAAACTTGTCGTATATCGTCTGATATGATAATTTAAAACTAGAAGAGAATGAGTTATGTGAATTGATATGTTTGAGGTTATATGGTGCTATTTATAATGGGAATTGATAAAGGATGGCCTATGTGATGATTGTGAGTTATGAATATTATCTAAATGTTTTTTTGTTAAAAACTATCTTAAGCTTGCTCTGTTGATTCATGGAATTTGGTATCTGCCACATGACTGTATGTTGGAATAGTCAAGAGATAATGGACTATGCATAGGGAATGGTAAGGTTATTGTACTATTACATGTTATGAAGATGTAAATCTATTTTTATATGACTTAGAAGTGATGTGAAGGACATTAGTTATGATTGTTTATTGGTATTCCCTCTCTTTGATAGTAAGAGTACGTGGTAAGAGTATTGGTTTTCAAATGTTTACTAGTTGCTTGTTTATCTTGTTATACCCTGGTATACTAGGTTGAGGTCCAGAGTTAATCTTATATAATATTTATAGGATTGATGTTATTGAAGGATCAAGTGTGTGTGTGAACTGAAATAGCATGTCAAGTTGTTTACCTTTTAATATGACATGCTCTGCATGATCAAGTCCATAGATGATCTTGCACAACCAGAAGTGGATAAAATAATCTGTATTAATTGGTATGTAGATTGTTTATGCTTGAAATAATGTTAATATGATAATTTAGGAGCTTGTTTAATTAGATAAAACAGATTTGGTATTGATATAAAATATTATGATAATATAAACTGACATGTGTGGTGTGTTAGTTTCAGACTCGTACAACACCAACGTCAGTCAAATTTATACCTAGATATTGTTAACTCCAGAGGGTTGCAAGCATATGTTATTGTTTGGATTGACTAAATGGTGTCTGGAATGATAAACTGAAACTTGCTTGGTTAGGTACACTAGTTTAAAATGTTAGCATGAGGAAATGTATGTAGGACATCCTTAAATCTTGTATGAATATTACCCTGCCTGTTTGGATCAGATCCAGTCTGCATAAAATTTATGCCATGATCTGGACCATATGATTAAGGAGCACAGTAGCTAACAGTCCCTGCCTTATCCATTGTTTGTATACTTTGAATCCCATACCTAGTAAGGAATATTATGCATTTGTGTCATGATTGTTTTCTTCGGATTCAAAGTCATGTTGAACTATTTGTTACCACATCAGTGTATTGAATAAGAATTGGGTATGATAGGTTAACCCAATTTGCTATATGTATAGTGTTTGATCCAAAAATGATTTTTCTTGTCTACTCTTGTATCTCAACTTGCTCACCCAGAGGTTAACTAAGGCATCTGAGTGCCTAGGATGATTAAAATGAAGTAAATCTCATACTTGTGTAATGCATTTCCTCAATTTGATTTTATCTGAAAGCTTGACCTTTAGTTGGTGGCCTTGCATGAATTGGTATTTATCTACATGTCTACTTGTATCCCTGGAGTGTATGAATCTAAGAATGTCTAGTGTGTATACATGTAGTGTGCCCATCCTCCTTGTTGTGAAAAACTGTGCCAGAAGCATGTCAAGCACAAATTTTCAATATGCGGATGAGTCTAGTTAAACATGTTCCAACTTTCCTTAGAACCTGTTTATGTGCTGCAGAAATATGTTTCTAGGCCTTAAGGTTGTTTGCTACTGCTAGATACATTCTGGAAGTATAGACTAATAGTAACGGTATCTTAAAAAATGGAAAGTAACATGTATATGTCGGACCTATATAAGTTGAGCTTGTAGTTTAAAATACATATTTTGTGTATGTGTTAAGAATGTTAGCATAATATAGGAGAGGTGTATCCTTAGGTTGTGCTACATTTTAAGTTGAAATGAGTTACATTTTTTTTCTTTTTAGATAATTTTGAAGCTTGGGGGCTGCTGTACCTTAGCCATTGACACTTCATGTGATTTAAGTCGTGTATAAGGTGTCTGGGTTATGTAGAGATCTAGACAATTACTCCTATGCATGTTCCTGGTGATGTATGACTTGACTAAGTTTTAATAACTACTCAAGAGCATTTGAAGTGGTACTTGGCCAACTGGAATGTGTTTTGAATCCTTGGTTATAATGTTAATAAAGATGCATGACTCTCAGACCACTTTAAGTATTTCCTTTAATCATGTGAGACATGTAAACTGGACTCAAGTAAGAACAGGGCAGAGTAATCTATATGTCTGTGATAACATGATATTTGATAGGTGTTTTGTGGTATGTTTCTGGCAATACCTTGGTTTAAATATCACATGTGTTCCTGAGAGATGACCAACCTAGTTTCAATACTTGATTTATTTGTGGAAGGTATGGTTCTTGCAGTCTCCTATTTAAAGGTGTTACCCTAACTTAGAGATTTAAATTCTGATATAGAGCATGTTGGTTTACAGTTTGATTTTCCTATATGATATGTGTTTTGTATGCCTGTTGAGATTAAATGAGAGGCATGAATTAGATATGCTATAGAAGTAACCTTAACAGGGATGTTGGAGGAGACTTAGGGGTTGTACCTATCATCTTATGTACATATGCTAGGCAAGTTGCCTTGTGCCATTGGTATGCTTGTTTGTTTGGTCTAAATCCCTATGTTGTCTGAACCTCATTTTATGTTAAATGGTTTAAACACTATTATAAGACCATGAAGTTAGAAGAAACTTGGGAACTTGAGTCTATTAAGTAAGCATAGATTGATGTGTGCTTTCAGTTCTAGTTAATAACCTGAATTAATCCATGAGAATCGATTTCCTGTTCAGATGAATTAGTGTGACAAAAAGTGCTATGATATATTGTGGCCCTGTGTGGCATCTTTGGGTTTGCTGAGTATGGTTGGAACTTGTAGAAGAAGAAGAGATAAAGTGATCAAAATGCGAGCTGTGAATTTTAGGCACAAAGATCATGCCGACGTCTTGAGGATTGTGCTGAAACTTGAGAAAGCGGCGATAATTGGGTCAGCGGCGACACTAACGAGTATAGGTTGGTAGGTATAGTTTAAAGGAGACTATGCCAAAATGTTTATAGTTTGAGACCTATTATGAACATTCGGGGACGAATGTTTCTAAGGGGGGAAAGATGTTACACCCCGTAATTCCGTAATTCCAGGGCAATGAAATGAGAACGTAAGTTATATATGAGATTTGAATGTTGGAAGGAAAGTATATTTACATTTTCTATATGGAATAATTTTGAATACAACAAATGTGAGGACGAGAATTAATATGTTACACCCCGTAATGCCAGTGCATGTATTTAAGGACTTACGAAAGAAGTAAGATTTGAATCTGGGTAGATAAGTTGGCGAAATGTTTTTGACAAATTTTTAGTCAACTTTGGAGCAATATATAAAGGCATATTAGGAGTTTTTTGGTATTTCAAAGGCGTAATATGAGGTTCGGTGAGTCTTGTTTCCAACGCAACCAACCGTTCGTTGATAGGACGTCGGAGTAGAAAGTTATGAAAGTTACAAGTTCAGTGGGCCGATGAACAGGAAAGTTGTTTCAGTCAGGCACCACAGCGCCGCGGCGCCGTAAGTACTGAACTGCTCAGAAGTTTCAGCGCCGCGGCCCCGAGGCGGGAATTTTCGCGAAAAGTAGGGAAAAATCAAAAGATATTTTGTTAAAAGCCCATGGGAGGGCGACAAGTGTCCCTCCCATCTTGTGGACCAAGAAAGGTCTTATTTATTTGACCAAGTATTGCAAGACTTGGTCATTTTCAAGATCCACCCTAAGGAAATCTCTCTTTCTCCTCTCCCTAAAAATCTTAAGAACCCTAAGCCTAGTGAATATTTTGGTGAGGCGGCAAGAAGATAAAGTGTTGATAGACTTGTGGAGGGTTCGTGTGGATGATTTTGACAAGAAAAGGAGTTGCGGAAAAAAGGGCTATAGTGGACGAAATCCTAAAGGTAAAATTCCCTCTCCTCTTGGAAGTAAAATAAGATTTCTTATTATTGTAGCTATGGATATTAGCAAGTATGAAGTATATATTATGAAGTTGGATAAGTGTTATGACTATTGGAACCCTAAGGCGTATAATCCCCTTTTGATTGGTTGGTATGTTGAGCCTTAAATGTGGCATGTTGGTTATCGATTTTCGGGCCTTGAAAAAGGTGGAAAAGTATGTTGAAACAAAGGAGGTGCTGCCCGATTTCCCGTAGAATAAGAGACCATATACTTAGTATTATTCTACGTTAGAAACTAGAAATTGATAGTCGTGTTGTGACCATTATAGGTTGACAATCCTACGTGCGGCGTTTTCGACTAAGCTTGTGGATTAAGTCGGAAAGGTATGTGAACCATCTCCTCTTGTTCTAGCGTGATTCCTTAAGATAAAGAAAGTAAGTCCTACTCCTTAAATGATCCATTCCTTGGTTGTACTTGAATTTCCTAATATAGAATTTGTTCTATATACTTCCTTGATTGTACGTTGATGTTAAATTGTAAGTTGTTATAATCCATTGCCTTAGTAAAGTTTGGATTCTCAACAGTGAAAGTATTTTACTTAAAGTACATAGAGTCTTGAAAAGGAAGTGGTTTCCAAATCTTTTGGCTAGTGCCTTAGTTCCAAAACCTAAAGGTTGTTATAATGACTTTAGGGGAGTAAAATGAGTGATTTACTTAATTGATTTAAAAGAGGAGAAATGACATGATTTTAAGAGTAGTAACTTGTTTTAAAGGTATGAGTTACTTGAGATTCTAAAGTTAAGAAACTTGATTTCTAAATATTAAGAGGCTTGAAGTATTTTGAAAGTTAAGAAACTTGACTTGTAAGTATGTGATACTTGGTTTTAAAAGTGTAAGTCTCTTGGATATAAAAAGGAATGAATTGGTCCAAGACCATAAAGGGTTATAAGGACTTTATGGGAAGTTGGTTATAATGGCCTTATGGAAGGTTAAGAAAGATGTCTATTTTGATTAATGGGCATAAGTTGCCTAGATTGTGAAAATTTGAAGTTACTTGGTTTCAAGCTTTGAAATGAGTTTTCTAAAAGTGTAGTAACTTACTTTGAAAAAATAGACACGTCTTGATACTACGGGTGTTAGTATCTTGGGGTTTTACATAAAAAGGAGTCTTTTGAAAAGAATGTACGTACGTAGTACTTTGACTTGTTAAATGAGAATTATTCTATTTGTGCCTTGATAGTACTTCGGCTTGTTAAATGAGAATTATTCTATTTGTGTCTTGATAGTACTTTGGCTTGTTAAATGAGAATTATTCTATTTGTGCCTTGATAGTACTTTGGCTTGCTTGAATAAGTATTTCTCTTGGTTTGTGTAAAGGCATGGTATTGTCTTGGTTTATGTAAAAAGAAGGCATGGTATTGTCTTGGTTTATGTAAAAAGAAGGCATGGTAATTGTCTTGGTTTGTGTAAAGGCATGGTATTGTCTTGGTTTATGTAAAAAGAAGGCATGGTATTATCTTGGTTTATGTAAAAAGAAGGCATGGTAATTGTCTTGGTTTGTGTAAAGGCATGGTATTGTCTTGGTTTATGTAAAAAGGAAAGGCATGATATTGTCTTGGTGTGAAAGGCATGGTATTGTCTTGGTTTGCTTGCATATTGGTTGCTCATATAGACATTCGTGCAAGTGTCATATATCCACATCTCCGCGTCCCTCCACAAAGGGCCGGCAACTTGTTTCAAGGATACCATGGGTTAGCTCCCCATGGGGGTGAGTGGTATACACTCACGGCGGGTCGGTATTTGACTCGGGCGGGTTAAATTCCCGGGATATATATAAGCCTTGGATTAGCTATCCGTGATGCGAGTATCGTGCACCGATGACTCATTGCGGGTCCACATGACCTAAGCGGGTGAAATAGTCTCTTGCGGGTGAAATAGTCCCATGATAGGTTGCATTATAACACAGAGGGTGGTTGACCCTGGCACTGGCACGACCTTCATGTTTTGAAACGGTAGTGATTTCATTAATGAAAGGGTGCAGTGTATGTATGAATTAAAGTGGAACAGTAATTCTCATTGTTAAAGTCATAAATTAAAAGATAAAAAGGATTGCATTACTCTCATGATTACAAGGTTCAGTGTGCTTACTAATGTTGTATTATATCATTGACTGCCGGCAGTGAGGAAGGATTCCACGGGCATGATTGATATTTTGGGCGTGAGACCCATGGTTATATTTGAGTAATGACTTTGAGGGCATGCGTCCCTGACTTGATATGACTGCTTATGTATTGTGTACTGTAGGTTGGCTATCATACATGTCTCTTGTTTTGTTTAGATTATGATTTCATTACTGATGCTAACATTTCATCTTGCCATACATTGCCGTCTTGACCTCGCCCGGGGTTGCGTTCACGCCGCGAGTTTAGGTCTGTGATTTGGTGATCGGCAGTGTAGGACCGCTTGTCACGACCCGACCGGATCCGTGACGGTGCCTTAACGGGCACCTCTGTGACACAACATCAGAGAAAACCAGCGGAATATAAACTCACAATAAACAACTATAATGTTATAAAATAGTTCAGCCCAAAATGGCTACCCAAAGTACATAAAACCGACGATTACATCCTTAAACAAACCAAGTTATGACAAGACTACAGCCTCTACAGAAGGAGTAACACTATGACGGGACGGGGCCGTCATGCCCCGAATGTACAAAACATCAACAACGCGGGAGAACCATACCAAAAGTCGAGCCTCGAAGAAATGGAGCTCACGACACTGAGTAAAAGATCCTAGGAATGAGGATCTACCACCTTTCCCTTACCTGCGGCATGAGCAGCCCAGAAGGGTCGAGACACAACGTACCAAGTATGTAAAGCGGAAAATCTAATAATATCATAAGTCCAAAATACGAAGTTATAGATCAAAATCAAATTAGGTTGCATTGTGCCTTACTAACAATGAGTAACAAGTATAAGTATAATCTGCATAAAAATAGGAGGCTCATGATCAAAGCAGGATCTCTCGCGTAGTATCATTAAGCAATCCTACTCACGGGAATTTGTTTCACGCGTGGATCCCGTGGATCCGCATAAGGCCATCCGCCTCGCGTGGGACTATTTCACCCGCGTGAGACTATTTCACCCGCATGGATCCCGTGGACCGCGTGGGACTATTTCACCGCGTGGACCCGATGGGCCCGCATGAGTACAAGCGCCGCTTTCGCGTCATGGGTAGCAAATCCATGGAATACGTGATAATAACAATGATAATACATAAATCAACACAATGGCTAGTATGCATGCATAAAGCGCTACCGCTTATCGAATACTCGGTGATAACAATAATAATACATAAATCAGACAATGGCTAGTATACATAACATAAGCGCTACCGGCTTATCATAACATAAACAAGATAAGAAATCTTCTAACTTCTTATGAACATTATTAATATAAATCCTCTCATTTTAGCTCATTAAGGAACTACATGTCTTTTAAGAGAAATCAGGAATTTAACCCAAGTATCACATACCGTAAACCTTTTGAAATGACTCTTTTTATATAAAACTTCCAAGATACTAATATCCCTAGTATCATGTCACAACCCCTTTCAAAACAAGTCACAATTTTCCATTTAGAAAATATCCCAAGCTTCTAAATCAAGTGACTTCATTTCCTTTAAAAACCTTAGGCCATTAATGCCTTAAAACAATTTACCTTCCACAAATTCAACTCATTTTCCCCTTGCTTATTTTATGTAAAGTAAACCCTTCTTTATTTACCTTTTTCTCAAACTAATATAACCAACTTCCCATAAAGCCGTTATATTAACATTTTACGTTAGTCAAACACATTTCCTATGTCGAGGAGTTATACCTTTAAAGCGAAACAAGTATCATATACCTCAAAACAAGTGAAGATTATCAAATCTTGTGCATTATCCGTACTACATAGATACAACTACTCATGCTCAAGAGATAGGAAAGCTCTACATACCTCTTCGGTCAATCCACTTGTTAATTCCAACTATCGCACGTAATACGTCAACCTATAATGACCATAATACGTTTATTAGCTTCTAGTTTCAAAGTAGAATATTTTCAAGTTCAAGGTTACTAATTCCTATGGAAAATTGGGCAGCATTTACTTTATTTCTACTCACTTTGCCACCTTTTCAAAGGCCGATTTTTAACACTCAAACGCCACATTTAAGGCCCAACATCCAAACCAACACAAAGGGGATTACACACCTAAATTTGGGTGTGTAAAATTCTGCCCCATAAGTTATAACAATTAATCTTAACAAGTTTAAGGTAATTTTTAGGCTACAACATGCTCACATAACCTCTTTAGCCAAATCCTTCATACCCAAACCACATTTCTTGCATGCAATGACTCTAAGAGCATTATTTACTATCACAAGTTCTTTCTTCTTAACATGCAACACTAAAAACTAATTATAAAGGAAGAATCATTACCTTAGAGCTTTAGCCAAATTTTTCCAACAACTTGCTAGCTTCCTTTCCAAGAACACCACCACAACAACCTTCACAAGCTAGCCACAAGCTTCCTTCTTGCCTTTTCTTTTCAGATTTTTCCTAAGGCTAGAATATCTCTTGGAATTTTAGAGAGAAGGAAGAGCTTTTGTCTAAGAGAGAGATGAAAGATGACCAAGTCTTCAAGATTTGGTCAATATAATGCATGCAAAATCAGATGGGGACACTTGTCACCTCCCATGGCCTTTTAAAAGAAAAGATCGATTTTCCTAAGTTTTTCGCCAGATTTCCGCCTCGCGGCCTGCGATCGATCTTGTGCGCGCAAGAACTCGAGGCCACGACCGAAATTTTCGATTTGAGTCCTAACTCCTTCCTTCGCGGCCCATACGCGGCACGAACCACGGGTATAACATTTCCGCTCGAAGTTTTGGATAGCTCCATCGCTCGTGAGTTTATCTTTTTGGTATAGATCCTTCAAGCATGTTTTTATGCGATTCACGAATGCAGCGGGGACTTGTCCCATCATAGTTCAGTAAAACTCTTAGAGGTCTGTATTCATATGTGGGATTGGACTTATGTACAGTGTAGTGTCTTTTTATTATGTATGTTATATGGCAGCCTGGTCGGCTTTGCCCTTGCATGTTCGTTGGTTTTAAAAAAAAATGAGGTGTTATTTAAACTCATGATTTACTTGTGTCGATTAGGCGAAGGGTGCCTGGTAGGGCACGATCCACGCCTTGAGGTTTGGGGCGTGACATAATATTTGTAGTTGAATTCTTTCAAATGGAATTATGGACTTAGTGATGAATTATTAAGTCTTGGCATTATGAAGGATGGTCCATCGAAGATTTCACAAAATTTGGCTAAGTGTGGGAGATATTTTTGTGAAGAGAAAGACAACTGGACAAGTGGGGTTCATGGGTCCCCCCTCCACTTGTGCTATATACACCAATTATATACTTGGCTTTGCAAGAATTTGTGTTCATAAAATATCTTTTCCCTCAAGCTCTTATCCCTTCTTTCTCCTTCAAGTTCGAAAATTCCATGGTCAAGTGAAGATAAAGATTAATTTATTTTTCAAGATTAAGCTCCTTAACTAAGTTCTAAGCCAAGTTAACTCTCCAAAAACAGTGATCACGGTTTTGGCGTAAAAACGGTCTTGATACCCTAAGCTTGGGATGGACTTTTTGGAAGAGAAACAAAAAAGTAAGATGGTTACAAGCTTGTAAAAGATCCATGCATGTTGTTGTGACTTGAAGAAGTGAAGAAAAGTGAAGCAGTGGCCGAGAAACATAGGGACTGTTTAAAAGATAAGGTAAGATTTCTTCTTCCTCATTAAGATTAATGGAAGTTACATGATGTTATAGTTAAGAGATGAACTTGTGTTAAGAGAAATGGAGAATAAGAAGTGCATGTGACAGTTTGGCATGTTAGCCGATTTTGGACTGTTTATAGTATATTGGATTCTTTGGTTGTTATTGTTATTATCGTCACTAATTGCATGTTAGATTGAAGGAAATCTTGTTATTGAAAGTTGAAATGGTTTATATAAAAGTGTTGAAATATGAATTGATTTTAAGGAATTATAGAAAGGGGTTTGGTTTTTGTTGTTGGCCGAAACTGCATGAAACTGTGAGACATTGTTGTGCTGTTTTAGGGACTGTTTTGTGACGTTATAATGCTGGAAATTTAGTTACAATTATGCATGCTTAAATGTGGTAATTGCTAATGTATGTCCTAAAGGATTAAGGGTATAAAAAGGTGTAGAAAGGCTTCACATTTTACTCTCGTTGTGTTTGAATATGGACTGCTTTTATGGACTTTTTATATGGATTAAGAGGCCGGATTAACATAAGAAGTAGGTGTGTGAATCAACTTGGGTGCTGTTTTGAACTACCCTTAATTGGTACTTGGTTATTGATGTTATTGGCATTGCTTGTAAGTTGTGGATGTAAGTATAAATTGGGGAAGTGCTGCCCAAATTTTTATATGAAAAGAGAACCATTATGTGGTATATGACATACACTAGTATCATGAAGTTGATAGACGTGTTATTGTTGTTATAGGTTGAAGTGCTAATTGAGAAGTATTCTACTTATCGTGTTGGTATAGCCGATAAGGGATGTGAAACTATAATTTCTTCTTTTGGCATGATTATATGAAGTGAGTGTACGACGGATGTACATAGTTCTATTAGATCTTAATCCTTAATGATACATGACATGATAGTGCGTTGGTTTTTCAAAAATGAAAGTTTATTTTAATGATTTTATTGAGAGTCAAAAGATGATTTAAATTGCACAAGGTTGCTCATGATAGTTATTCGTGCAAGTATTATTATTTCATTTCACCGAGTCTCATAATGGGACGGCAATGTTCGTGCGCAGATCCTTGCATCTGTTCACCGAGTCCCTCGCTAAAGGGCCGGCAATGTTTATATGTATATATATAAGGATGATGAGCTCACCGAGTCCCAAAATGGGCCGGGACACGTTATATTGATGATTTCACCGAGTCCCACACTAAAGGGTCGGAACACGATATATTGATGATTCCACCGAGTCTCTCACTAGAGGGACGGGACACGTTATATGTATATAGACATGATGATTCCATAGACATGTATCCATGATGCGGGTATAGATACCTATGACATATATGATTCTATGGACATGTATCCATGATGCGAGTATAGATACTCATGACAGTATATGATTTCATGGACATGTTTCCATGATGTGGGCATAGATACTCACAACAGTATATGATTCCATGGACATGCTTCCATGATGTGGGCATAGATACCCATGACAGTATATGATTATATGGACAGACATTCATGACTTTGAAATGACTCTCACTATTTTTAAAAAGCACAGTTGACTCTCTATTTTCACAAGGTACAGTTGGCTCTTATTTTATATGGCATGATTGGATCTGATATTTTGATTATCATACTTGTCCCTGTCATATTTTGGCCAGTTATGATCTTATTTACAACACTTTATGTTTACATACTTGGTACCTTGTTTTACTGACCCCCTTCTCCGGGGGGCTGCGTTCATACCGGCAGGTATAGATACTCAGTTTGGTGATCCGCGAGCTTAGGATCTTTGCTCAGCTTTTGGGATAGCTCCATTGTTTCGGGGCTTATCATTTTGGTACATATCTTGATTATAGGCTTACGTATATTCAGGGGTACGACGGGGCCTTGTCCCGTCACATTTCATTATCAAACTCTTAGAGGTCTGTAGACATGTGTAGGTGATAAATGTGTATTTGGACATATGTACAGTTGTAGTTCGTTTGAATATTTCTATGTATAGTGGCGGCCTTGTCGCCTTGCCTATTTTATTATACGAGTTTGTTATTACAGTTCTGGGGGCAGGATCTCTTTGTTATGTGATATGAGTTTTCCTTAGCGTCTATTGATTATATGTGATGTGCGGGTAGAAGGATGCCCAGGTAGGGCACCAGTCGCGGTCCGTAGGGCTCGGGTCGTGACAATATGTGGAGAAGGTTTCTCTATTGGAACAGATGTGACGGGTAGCACCCGTGTACATCCACCACTGCATAGGATTCTCAATGAGGTTTGCTTCAAGTACCACCGTCGAGAATTCCTCAATCATATTGTCAAGAAGCGTGTCTTCGACGATGTTAGCCTTAGCCTTGCACTTGGCATTTTCTTTATTCTCATTTTTGAGTTTGCGACAATCCTTGATCATGTGACCAGGTTTCCGACAGTGATGACAGTTCCCCTTAAACTTCTCTGTTATTGGGGCCTTACCATCCTTCTGGAACTTTCGCTTCTTGCTCGTATTCCCTTTAGAATCCGCCAGATTTGATTTTGCCTCAGCGGGTTGCTTACCTTAGGCATGACCTTCTTATTATCCTCCTGAATCTACAGTTTGATAATAAGTTCCTCAAGGGTCATCTCCTTGGTTTTGAGTTTTAAGTAACTCATTCCACGAGAGGTAACTTCTTAATTAATGAGGCAACCAAAAATTGTTCATTTGGTTTCATTCCTTCCAAATTCAGGTGATGTAAATCATTTGGAATTCCCGGACTTGGACATCACAGTTTTGTTGTCCACCATTTGAAATTTTAGAAATTTTCCAACGATTAACTTCTTAGTACCATCATCTTGTGCGTTATACTTTTTCTGCAGTTTATCCCACAACTCTTTGACGGTGCCAACGGTGCAATACACTGTGTAGAGAGTGTCAGAAAAATAGTTCAGAATATAGTTCTGACAGACGAAATTACTATGACTCTATGCATCAAGAGTCATCTTCATGCCATTAATGACATGAATATCTTGGTCCCATCCAGCCGTTCCATTTGGTTGAGGGTCTATTTCATCTCTAGCTTGTGGAGGATCTTCTGTTAGGAAATGAGGCATTCCTAAAATAGTCAGATAAAACAATATTTTCTGCTGCCATCTCTTGAAGTTGGATCCCATGAACTTTTCTGTGCGTTCATAGTGGAATCCAACGGGTGGAGGAACTATAGTGTTTCCTTGAGCGGCGGGAAATGCGTTGTTTTAGCCTTGTGCAGCAGTGGGGAAGACACTAGGTGTTCCTTGAGCAGTAGAGGGGAAGGAATTGGGTGTGCCTTGGGCAGCAGCAGAAGATCCAACAACAAATTGTTCTCTTCCAGTCATCTTTGTTGTCACTTACTGCGAATATTGTCTTATAATTGTGAGTAATAATTATAGTACAATAATTACAATAATTGAATGGTTACAAGGAAACGAGAATGTAAGTAAATGTTACAGATATTATAATCTGGGAATAATAACGAAAACAAGATGTTTGCTGAGTCGAGTGATATTCACTATGTCCTTAAGACAATATTGCCCAGTATGTATTCTTTTACGGTGATTGACAACTTGTCAACCAAGATAAAACTTCAATGAACAAGTGAGCAAAGGAAACTCAAATGTTTACCAAAAGAAGAACCTTTTGAGTGTGTGAAAGAAAGCTTAGAGAGGAAGAAGTACTCAGAAATTTTTGATTGCAAGTGTGTTCTTCCAATTGAGTCAAATGCCTCAATTTATAGTGTAGTGAAGATGACCTCCCAACTAGCCAAGTAATGACTTTCAATAGCCATAATGGAAATTATTGAGGGGTTATAATTTAGCCAAATAATGGCTAAATTTAAGTGTCAAGTTATGTAGGATCAATGCTCTAAAACCAACCCAAAAGTCAGAAATTTTTCGTCTCCCGTCGACCTCACTACCAGTGAAGAACTGCGTCTCAGCCAGGGAAGCATTGCGATGCCTGAGCTCCAGTGAATAAATGGGGATTTAGCGCCGCTGCTCGGATGGTGCTGCATCGCGGCCCTTCGCGGCTCCGCGGTGATTTATGACTCATTTCATCTTTTACACATCGTACACTTATTCTTTCATTTACCAACGTGAAACACTCATCATTTGGTCAACAACCGTCTATCATTTCATGTCTCAATCATTTTGTTTACGTACCAATATCTCTTTCACTAAGAAAATTTATGATCTTTGGTACAACATGTGCACGTGTGTGGAGACAACGTTTCCGACGTATGGGGCACCAATTGTTCGTGTCATAAATAATAGGTTAAATCACGTTAATAAATTTCCAACAGTTCTTATCCACTTAGTCTCCAAATATCAATCACTTAGCCATTAAGCTCACATTACATGTCTTTAACCCATTCAACTTCTTACTATTTGCATCACTCCATCAGACATCATATGTATATCCTCAAATGTAATATACATGATATATCATATGAAAGCATGAACATGGCATATCCAATAGAGGCAATAAGGCTAATAAGCAAAAAGATCCAATCTTTATCATTTTTCCTCTTTTAGACGAGCATTACAGAGTGATGAGAACACATAATCACAAATAGGACAAGCATATAATTATGAAAACATCAAACTATGGGCCTCATAGCCAAATCATAGTCCACATAATCAACTAAAGGATCAACAAGTTCTCAAAGCATGGCTTTCAGACTCTAATTGCATGACTCGAGTATAAAACACACTCCCAAAACATACTATCGGTCACAATACGGTTGTTCATCTCCTTACACGTACGAGACCCCTATTAGTTCCACATTACTCTCTCTTCTAGTTTATTTAGACCAACTATGCGCTTTAAATAGAGTCAAGTAAGGTCTCAACTTGTCTGATTTAAAGTCCGACATTCACAATGAAGCCTTGCCCTTTTATAAAGCCTTCAATCGATCCTAGTCTATTCAAATATGGATTCTACATTATAATACGAGTTCGTAGACACCCATATTACTATACTATTATTCCATACCCAAAAAGTCACCAAAACAGCAATCCCGAGCCACAAATGAAAAAATGAAAATTTAATCCAAAATTGGTTTACCCATAGCCTAGGGAGTCTACATCCCAAATATAAACAATTCTGACATAAATTTAACATTCAATTCGAAGAAAACCTTAATTTCAACCTAGGGATTTTTAGTCCCAAATCTACCACACAAATCGTGATTTAAATGATAAAATTTCACAGGAATCTAAGATAGAAAGGTAAATCGAAGGTTATAATCTTACCCCCACAAAGAACTTTGAAAATTCCTTTAGAAATATCTCAAATCCATGGTCTAGAGCTCAAATGGTGGAATAAAATGCCAAATCCCATAATTGAGAATTAATATTCTGCCTCGTGTGACCTTTATACGCGATCGCAGGCCCCAACCACATGATCGAGGGACCTGCCCCAACTATTCCTCGCGATCGCGAAAACCACAACTCGCGATCGTAGACCGTCTACCCGACTTGGCCCATGGAGTTGCTCTAGGCGATCGCGGCCATAGTCCAAGCGATCAAGGGAATTGTCCACGAGGCTCATCACGATCGTGGAACGTGGCCTCACAATCATAATAGAGAAAACCAGAATTGGAAACCAGAATTTTCTAACTTGGAATCGACGTCGGAAACTCATACAAGATCGCTCGAACACAAATCAAATATGTATTTCAGTCATAAAATATATTTCGGACTTGGTCGCGCACTCAAAACACCAAGAAAAGGTTGTATTGACCCGATGTTGACCGCATTCAACTCCAATCCTTACTTAAACTATTTTCTCAACCAATGACCCAAAATACATCTGAAAACCTCGAAACCCGAACTAATGACTCGACTAAGTCATAAATTGTACTCCAAACCTAATGGAATCGATGAAACTTCAAAAAGACGCGTTAATCCCCGATGTTGACTTTGGTCAACCATATTCATTCTTAACTTAAGAAATTTCTTATCTTTCTAAAAGTGATCTAAAATCACCTAAGTTCTTGGGGAATCGTGCTACCTATCCCCACAAATTAAAAATATTATTCAATATTGACTTGGGGAATCACAGTCTCTGGTAGAAATGCAAGGTAAGACTACGTACAATAGACTCTTGCGGTCCGATCCTTCTCGGACCACGGACATGTGGGAGCTTAGTGCATCGGGCTACCCTTTTTTTCCATTCAAAGCTACGGGAAGGGTCGTTCATGCAAAAAAGGGACCTAGAACTCAAAATGACATATCAAGTCGTTACATCATCCACCACTTAAACATACGTTAGTCCTCAAATGTAAAGGAAAAGAAAGTACTTGAACTGTCGAAAGTTGAGGATGTCTACTCTGCATGTCCAGCTCGATCTCCCAAGTAACCTCCTCGACCGGACAATGCCTCCATGAATCTTTACATAAGCTATCTCTTTGGACCTCAACTTTTGAATTTGCCTATCCAAAATGGCCTTCAGTTTTTCTCCGAAAGTCAAATTCTGATCAAATAATACTAAATCCCATCGAATTACATTAGAATCATCCGAATGATACTTTTTTTGCATTAAAACATGACATACGGGGTGAACACCCGATAACCCAGGTGGAAAATCCAACTCATAGACTACCTCACCAATATGCTAAACAATGTCGAATGGGCAATATACCTCGGGCTTAACTTGTCCTTCATTCCAAATCTCATCACACCCTTCACAGGGGAAACTTTCAACGAAACATGATCACCAACCATGAACTCCAAAGTGAAAATTCTCTGATTCGCGTAACGTTTTTGTCGACTCTGAGCTATGAGAAGTCTTTCCTGAATCAACTTAACCTTATCCAATGAATCCCTCACTAAATATGTACCCCAAGGCCTAACTTCAAATGCGTTGAACCAAACAATCAGAGAACGATACCTCCTACCATATAATGCCTCGAACGATGCCATATCAATACTCGAATGATAGTTATTATTTTACACAAACTCCGCCAAAGTCAAGAACTTATCTCAATGGACACCAAAGTCGATTACATAAGCCCACAACATATCATCGAGAACCTAAATAGTCCACCCGGACTAACCATCCGTCTATAGGTGAAATATTATGCTAAGCTTCACTCGAGTATTCAACTTCTTCAGCATCGACCACTAAAAGTGGGACGTAAACTGCATGTCTGATCCGAAATGATAAAAATAGGTACTCCATGCAATCGAGCTATCTATCGGATGTAGATTTTTTCCAATTTCTTTAAATTATAAGTAGTTTCAATGGGAATGAAATGTGCGGACTTAGTCAACCGATCCACGACAACCCAAATGGAATCAAACTTTCCCATGGTCCATGAAAATTTAACCATGAAGTCCATAACAATCATCTTCCACTTTCACTCAGGTATGTGCAGTCTCTGGCTAATACCACCCAGCTTTTGGTACTCATACTTAACTTGTTGGCAATACAAACACTGATACACACCCCCACGATATCCTTCTTGATACTAAACCATCAATAATATTATTTCAAGTCCCGATACATCTTTGTAGATATGGATGAATAGAATATCTCGAACTATAAGCCTCTTCTATAATTAAATGAGTCAATTCATCAGTCTGAGGATCACATATGCAACCCTTGATCCGCAAAACCCCTTCATCATCGAGAATCACCTCCTTGGACTTCCTTTTCAACACCTTATCCTGAATTTTACACAACTTCACATCATCAAACTATTGAGTCTTAATCTGCTCCAATAAGGAAGACCTTGCCTTCACACAAGCTCAAACCTTGCCCAATTCTGAAATATCAAGTCTCACTAAGTTGTTGGCCAAGGACTCAACATCCATAGCAAAATGCCATTCTCCCACCTGCAATCACTCTACGCTACCCATACTCATCGTTTCTGGCTCAAGGCATCCACCACTATATTAGCCTTGCCCGGATGTTAAAGAATAGTCATGTCATAGTCCTTGAGAAACTTTAACCATCTCCGTTGCCTCAAATTGAGATCTATCTGATTGAAAATATGTTGAAGACTACTATGATCGATAAACATCTCACAATGCACACCATAGAGGTAATGTCTCCAAATTTCAAGGCAAATATTACTGCTGTCAATTCCAAATCATGAGTGGGTAGTTCTTTTAGTGAACCTTCAACTGCCTCGAAGTATATGCTATCATCCTTCTGCTCTGCATCAAAACACAACCAAGTACAATCTGTGTAGCATCATAATACACAGTGAAACCCTCGTCCTTAACTGAAAAAGTCAAAATTGGAGTCGTAGTCAATATAGTCTTGAGCTCTTGAAAGCTTGCCTCACAGTCGTTCAACCATTGGAACGACACATTCTTTTAAATCAATCTAGTCAAAGGGGATGCAATGGATGAAAACTCTTTCACAAAATGTTGATAGTAACTCGCAAAACCAATAAAACTCTGAATCTCACTGACCAAAGTAGGCCTGACACAATTACGAACCACCTCAATCTTCTTATGATCTACTATAATACCATTCTTGGACACAATGTGTCCCAAAAATGCCATAGAGCTAAGTCAAAACTCACACTCCGAAAACTTGGCATAGAGTTTCTTCTTCTTTAGAATTCTGAGCACAATCCTCAAATGTTGCTCGTGCTCCTCTCAACTATGAGAGTATATCAGAATGCCATCAATAAAAATGATGACAACGAAATCCAAATACAATATGAATTCCTTATTCATCTAATCCATGAAGGTTGTTGGGCATTGGTAAGCACGAAAGACATCACTAGAAACTCATAAGGGCTATACCGCATCCTGAAAGCCGTCTTAGGGATCTCCTCCGTCCTAATTTTCAACTGGTGATAAACGAAGCTCAAATTAATCTTAGAGAAAATTGACGCACCTCGAAGCTGATCAAACAAGTCATCAATACGAGAAATGGGATACTTGTTCTTGATGGTAATCTTATTCAATTGTGGATAGTCAATACACCTTTGCATAGACCCATCTTTTATCTTCACAAATAGTATGAAAGCACCATAAGGGGAAACACTAGGTCTATTGAGCCCTTTACTCAACAAATTTTGTAATTGTTCTTTCAACTCCTTCAACTTTGCGGGTGCCATCCAATATGGTGAAGTAGAAACGGGCTTCGTGTATGGATCTAATTTAATATAGAAATCAATTTCCCAATCAGGTGGAATAACCAGCAAGTCTATCAGAAACACCCCCGAGAACTCACTCACTACCGGTACTGACTTAAGCGAAGGAGTATCGACACCAGTTTCTTAAATATGTGCTAAGTATGCCAAATATCCTTTCTCCGCCATCCTTCTAGCCCTTAGGAAAAATATTACCTTTTTCGACGCATGACTAATAGAACCCTTATGCTCTAACCTATGGATTCCCGGCATGGCCAATGTAACTTTCTTGGCATAACAGTCCATAGTTGTATGATACAGAGACAACCAATCCATGCCCTTAATAATATCAAAATCTATTATGTCTATGATTATCATATCAGCCAAAGTACTATAACCTATCAATGTAACCACAAAAGATCGATGCATGCAATCCACCATTACAGAATCCCTAACAGGAGTAGTAACACTAACAGAGAAGTCAAGCGACTCACACAATATATCCAGACCAAAATCAAAATAAATAGACAATAAGAGTATGTAGAGCCTAGATTAAATAATGTTGTAACTGACCAACAACAAACCAAAATAGTACTTGTAATAACTGCATCAAAAGCATATGTCTCTGTCTCCCAGGAAATGCATAGCACAGAGCACGACCACCCTTGGATTAAGAACCTTCAGGGACAGACTGAGCACTACCCCTGATATAATATGAATCACATATGCCGCTCTGTGCACCGCTTCTAGACGACTGTGTTTCTACTCTAGGTGCGGAACCATGAGAACCAGAGTGTTGACCACTCTACTTGAGTCTAAGGCAATCTCTCATGAAATGACCTATGTCACCACACTCAAAACCTATCTGGAATGCCATAGTCTATTGAGGAGATCTATTATAACTCAAGTGACCACCTCAACTTCTGTGCTTGAACAAAGAACCCGGGGAACCCCATTCCCAACTATGAGCACCACGACCCGAAGAACCTCCGATCAAAGTCTGAATCGCTGCCTGAATTAGTCTGCCAGAATATGGACAATACCCTCTTATATGGTGACCTCTAGATCTAAATGAGGTACCGTCATAGCTGCCAGAATTGCAGGGCTTCATTTCCACTCTCCCCTCAAACTCTTGACGCCTAATAGCCTACATCTCTCTAGTGGTATCCATCATTCGTTGAAAGTACCTGCAACTGCTACATGTGATGCTTTAACTCAAAGTGGATAAGTTAACCCTCTAACAAAGCTCGAATCCTCTCGGTATCATCAGTCAGAATGAACAATACATAATGAGACAAGGCGTGGAACCTCATCTCATACTCATTCACATAAATCCCATTATGATCCAATCTATCAAATTGTTCTCATCTGTCCTCCCTCACACTACGGGGAACCGAATTTTTTAGAAATAAATAAGTAAACGTGACCTAAGTAAGTGGAGGCGACCCAGCTGACCTAGTATTAACAAAAGCATTCTACCACTTCTTGGCGGGGCCAATCATCTAGAACACTTATAAAATCAACATTGTTAGATTCAACCAATTCCAAATTGCATAGCCTCTCACGAAAACTAACCAATAACTCATAAGCATCATCATTAAGAAGTCCACCATATTGTGGTGGCTTTATCTTCTCAAACTTGTTCCACCTTTTTTGCTCATCGATTGTCATAGTGGGATGAGCAACTAGTCGGATAACAACACTTGAAACTGGCAAACCTGAAAACAGAAGAGCCACAATAGTATATGGCTATGCCCTTGGGGTCCTAAACCCTACAACAACTATAGGATCATGAGTATTAGCTCCAACTATGGTCTGAGAATCGCTTGGAGTCACCGGTAACATGCCTACCTGGGCCATACCATCAAAGTAGCCTAAAATACAGACAAAGCCATCCTGAATAACTAGACTAGCAATGAACCTAGGTGGTGCCTATGCGAGTCCAACCTCATCTACCTGAACCGGCTTCTCCTCAGAAACATCCACTAGGTTCGGAGTCACCTCCCTAATAGGGTCCTGAGCTTGTGTTGGTGCTTGATCCTAGATAGTGCAGTAGCATGTACCATGGCCCATGCCCTGACCCCTACCTCTCCCACGTGTAACTGCCTCGACAGTGGGTGTGGGTTCAAGTGATTAACCTCTATATGTGGTCAATCGCATGCTCACCATCTTTGAGAGAGTAAAAGAAAGAAACTTAGAACTTTAATATAATCAAGTAGGACAAAAAGGAAAGGAACTCATTTTGCTTTGTCTCGGGATCGACTCAATCAATGAGAACCACAACGAAATGCTTCTGGCATGCCAAAGCATGAAAGATTAGGATATTCCTAAATACCCTTTAGCCTCTCGAAGATAGGTACGAACATCATCGTACCGCTCCGCTAGACTCTACTAGATGTTGTTCTTGTAATGTGAGACTGATGAACCTAGTGTTCTGATACTAATTTTTCACGACCCAAATTCAAGTTGTGAAGGAACCTACCCCCACCCGATATGCAAGTCATCTACAACCGAGTAGACAATTCATACAAGTATAAAAAAATGCAGAATTAAGTAAATCCAAACTAGTTTTAAGTCTTAATAAGTAAGGTTGGCCAGTGGGCCGAGACGTCCCGATCCTGCCCCGGCCTGTTCCGATATCGACCCGTCCCGTTCTGGTCCCACCGGGTAAATTAGGGGAAGGGGATTATCGGTAATCAGGTTCGAAATCAGGACGGGACTAGGGCTGGTCCCTCCTATCCCGGTCTCGCCCGGTTCTGCCCCATCCCGCTATCGACCCGACCTATCCCGCCCCGATCCCGTCCCGTTTACTGATTATAGTTGTTGCACAAACGGCCATTTGCAATTATAGTCGTTGGCAACGACTACAAATGACCATTTTGGCCCCCATCACCCCATAAACCCCCCTACCCCCTTAATATTTATTTTTAACCCCTAAGTTAGTATATTTATACATTAAATCTATTTCTCAACTATCAATGCCTCATTTTTCCTCTTTATTTTTCTCACAAATCTTCCGACCAACTCTATAATCTCTCTCTCTACAACTCTAAATTACACACTAAATATTATATTTGTTAATTTCTATCAAAGTTAAAAAATTGGGAGTGAAGTTGGCAACTAGCTTAAGGATCATCGAGCAAAGTTTCAATTTTCAACATCGATTACACGTCGACGTTTGGTACACTCGTTCCTTCTTTTATTTAAATTAGTATTGTTACTTAATTTTAATTATCGTACTTAATTTTCTTAACTTTAATTATTTATTTGCATAATTATAATGGAACGAGATGGACGTTTTTCTGGTAGAGGTAGTAGGGGTAACATAGGTAAGGGTGCATCTTCTAATAATCCTAATTATGAAAATTTCACTCATATAGATTAAACTAAACTTTTAACGTTAATATTAATATACCATTAGATCATGAGGTATATTCTGCATCTGAACCAGACTGTGATTTAGAAAATAAATTAGAAGATAATTTAGATAACACACCCACTAGTGCAACTCCACCTCAAGCTCAGATTGAGTCTCAGGCTGAAACTGAAATTGGAATCCCTCATATTCCCCCTAGTATGAGAAGAAGCCATAAACAACGAAAATTAAAATCACCTGCATAGGATTTTTGTGAAAGGGACATTCCTAATCAACTAGCTATTTATAAAATTTGTTGCGAAGTTCATAAATTTAAAACTGGAAATGGTCAAGGTGGGACAAGAGGTTTAATGAGACATGTGGAAAAAGATCACAAAGCAAGGTATAACCAATACTTGGCTGAAAAAGCGGGTGTGCCAATGTCTTTTGAGTCGGAAAAAGGTTCACATAGTGTCCCCGACCAAGTACAATATCGAATTAAAATGATGACGGGGGGGGGTTATCGGTCCGAAATATGATAAACACAAAGATCGAGAAAATTTAGTAAAATTAGTTGATGTAGAGGGTTTGCCTTTTTTCATTTCCTCCCTCTTCTGTTTTTATTCATTAGATTCGAGAAACATATAGTCTTGATTTTAACGGTTTTCCTATATCAACTATTAGAAGAGATGTTTTTAAATTTGTGTATGAATATTAACAATATTTACGTTATGTATTGTATCATTTTAATGACAAAGTGGCTATTACTTCTGACATAGGTCGTAGTACAAATGGTAATGATTATTTAACTATTACATGTCATTAGATAGATTATAATTGATCTATGCAAAAATGTATATTAACATATAGATATATTGATGAAAGGCACATTGGAATTTTTATTTCAAGAAATATTCATGAAATTAGTGAATATTATGAAATTACTGATAAAATTATGACTTACATTAGATAATTCATCTTCTAATGATTATGCTGTAAACATTTTAAAAACTCGATGTACTCCATCTTTTCTCGATATTTTTATGTTAGACGTGCATGTCATATTTATAACTTAGTTGTAAAGGATGACCTAAAACCTTTTAAAAATATGCTTGATAAAGTACACTTTGCTATCAACTTTATTTTTAAAGGTAATAAAATACAAAGATGCAAAGAGTTTAAAAAAATATGTCATGATTGTGGATTACCTTATAGAAAAATTACAGAAGAAGTTGCAACTATGTGAAATTCTTTGTATGAATAATTAGTCGTTGCTCACGAGTATAGAAGACTTATAACTTTATTATTTAACGTCCATAATCAAAATCTTTCGAATATGCTTGTAGATGATGATTGAGATACAATTTTGAAACTTATTGTATTCTTAGAGAATTTTTTTCTAGCTACTAAGGAATTTTCTGGTATTTATTATCATATTACTTGATCTATGTTATTTTATATAGCTCTAATATTTTTGTTATTTAATTAATATATGAAAAAAACAACTTAAGCTCAAGCTATTACAAAAATGTTTGTAAAATTTAATTTTTTTTCCTTTTCCACTATTTATTTTATTGGTGATGTATTAAATCCTATTATTAAAGTAGACTGTTGTAATGCCCTTATAGAACGCTTTATGAATGCCTAGAAATACTTTCAACAGATCCAACTAACGAACCAACTAAAGAAGATGTTATCTCTAGCATACAAACACAATGCAAAACTATGTATATGTTTTACCAAGAGCAAAGTGCAAATAATCAACCGGCTTATGTACCATCTTCTTCTACTTCACTTCAACCTTATAAAAACATGCAGTTTCTGCTTTAAGTATTCAAGGCCTTCGAAATAGAATGTATAGTGGTTCAAGTGCTTAACAAATTAGCGAGCTTGATATTTATGTTTTGTAGGGTGTTGTACCGTTCGAATCAATTGCTAATGAAAATGGACGTGAAGACTTGATGAAATACTGGAGGGAAAATAAAAAGACATTTTCGACTCTATCAAAGATGGCCCAGATATGTTGAATATTCAAGCGTCATCTACATCTTTTGAAAGCACTTTTTCTGCTGGAATGTTTCAACTATGAGAGCACAGACACTGATTGGCAGGAGACAGTTTGGAGATTGTAGTTTTATTTAAAGATTGGATTAGTGCGAGCGTAAAAGGTGAGGTCAACCAGATATCAATGAAGAAGACTACAAGTACAATGAAATCTTATCCGAGAGAGAAGAAAGCGACGTTGAACAATTTGACCAACCACTTCCAATTCCAATAGAAGATCCTCAAGAGATTGTCAAAAATTAAAAAAATGTATGGTTGAATATGCATTATGGCAATTTTACTATGTGATTTGCAATTTTTGAACTACGAAACAAAGTTATAAATTTGAAATTGTATTAGAAAAAAATCATAATTCCATTAAATAATATAAGAGGCAATTAGACTTGGGATGTTTTTACTATCTTGTTCAATTATTTAAGTGTTTAAATATATTATTTTTAAAAAAAAAAAATCTCCCAAATCCCCTTCATGTCTTGTTCCATCCCGTCCCCTATGATAGCGGGATGTGGGACGGGACGAGACCACTTGCCATCCCCTAATCCCGTCCCCCTCTGTCCCTCCTATCCTGATCCCGACCAACCCCACCGTCCTCCCAAATCCTGTCCTGTCCCACTGGTCATCCTTAATAATAAGTAACAAATCAATACCAAAATACGAATAAGTGCTACATATTCCAAAGCCTAGAGGCATCAATACAAGAACATCTTGAATGAGCATACAAGCCTAGAATATATCCTAATAATTTTGGCTATCGCTGGTGTCGGGTGTTCGCACCAGCGGACTTGCATCAACTTCTGTGTGCCTGCCTCTATGAAGGTTTGGCTCGCAGAAGCGAGAGTGACTAGGTGTTGAGTATTCGCTTCTGCGGATGATTTCCTTGCAGAGGTGGGTGTGCCTCTATAGAGTCGTGTTTCGCCCTAGCGCATATCATGTAGGGTAAGTGACCTCACCTCGACGGATTCCGTTTTCGCTGAAGCGCATCCGCGTCAGGGGAGTCGATTCCGCTGGAGTGGAATCACTGTGTAGATTAAATATGAAATGACCTAGAAATCAATCCCATTTCCCAAATATTCTTTACCTTGAGACTAGAGCTCGATCATTAGTGAACTTCTTAGAGATTGTGACTAAGTCTTCAATAGAAGTAAATTCCATTCCCTTTTTATTGGTGATTTATCATTAAGTGATTATCTAGAGTAACCTTTCAATGGATAAAATGGTGACTTAGTTACATGATAAGATAAGAGAGTAGGATTTGAGATTTGGAGATTGATTATTGAATTATTAGTGTTAATACTGCAATCTAGTATTGTATTATTTAGAAGATGATGTTTAGCTGATCTATTCCATGTTAGAAACCCTTTTGGAAATTAGGGGAAATTCTAAGTTTATAATTGGGGCTTTTTTGTCTAAACTTGAAATTGAGGATCAAATTGGGCTTAGGTATCGAAATAAATTGAGATTATGACTAGTTAGCATGTTATTTGAGTAATAAAGTTCGTATTTTGTTAATGTGGGTTTGGGGTTCCTGTATAGTTTAACTTGAGGGTTCTAGTTGTAAATACCGTTATGGGTACTGTTAGACCCACATTCTCATCTAGTTAAGGTATGTGAACAGAGTGGTCTCGCGAGGAAGCTCAGAGGAAAGAGAGAGTTGCTATGTGATTCTTCAACTCTGAAAATAGGCAAGTTGAGATTTACCAGACTCTAGTATAGCATTTATGTGTTAGTATGCTGTTAATGAATTAATGGTAGTAATGAGGAATTGGGGGTCCTGTATTAGTGAGGTGACAAACATTAATACGGGCAGCGGTGAACTTAACTTGGGTAATTGATGAACTAGTATGATATATTTGAATGAGTTTATGTGTTTAGCCTTCGGGTCAAGAGCGTGGTGCATAAATTCTCTTAGGTTTGGTATGATTGTTGATTATTTGAGCTCGTAGCCATGCTTGATATTATACGCTTGATTTGATTTGTCATGCATTCATCATACTACATCTCGTCTAAATACTTAAAAAGAACTAATAAATACTGGTTTTATTGATTATGTTGATTGCATGGTGTACATATATCCATATCATTCATACATATTATATTTGACATTGAACTGTTGAGATCGACTTGGGAAGTCGGTTATGGGATATGGTACATGATACGGGAGTGATGACTAATGATGATATTTCAGCCATAGAGTTGGTATCTGATGGGATCAGATGGGTATATGGACCTCATGAGTCCCTCATGAGTCACGTGATAGCTACTGTAGAAGCGTGTGTATATCGAGTACATATGACCATTGCATACATACATATATATCATCTGCATTGCATTGCATTCATATTCTTGATATGTATTTGATAATGTGTGTACTCGATGTTGCTTTCTGGTAGACTTTATGATCATGTGACCTTTAAGGAAGGAAATCATGACACCTTGTAACGTATACTTGATGTAAAAAGAAAATATGAGACATTATAGTGATGATATAAAGATGAAATCTTTATGACTTGGATTGTTCGAAATGATATAGAGATGGGATCTCTACATGTTCCTTAGTATAAGAACTAAAATATTGAACCTTTAATGATTAACATGTTTGTTTGGATAAAAGATTGAAACTTGATAGTGATCGTGCCTTAATTCGTGAAAGGGTTGGACCCTTATGAGTAGAACTTACTTAATTTATTAAAAGAGGTAATCTTCGAGGACTTATATGCTGATTTGGCAAATGTTGAAATTTTATTACTACATCTATCCCAATTATGGTAAAATTAGAACTTTATGATGTTCTTTGAAGAGCAATGAACTTTATGACTTGGGGTGGTTGTAGAACATTTACTTAAATCGTTTAATTACTTATAAATTGTATAATTTGAATAACCAAGCAAGAAGAGAAGTATTGGGAGTACCAACCCTCGTCACCGTTATAGTTAGGATCGATCGACGATGTTGTTGGGTACACGTGCTTTCCATATCCACTTTATACTTGTTGCACTTTATGTGCAGGTACTGATCCGGATGCCAGCGGAGGAGCTAAGACGCGGCGCTTGGAGGTATTTTTTTAGAGTCCAGGGTGAGCTGCAGACACTATCCCGGCACTGAAACTCTCCCCTTTGTTATTTTTACCTCCTATTCCTAGATTTCAGACAGTGATTTGTATATCATTTCAGACTTGTATTCCAGTTAGTAGCTCTGTACTCATGACAACCAGATTTTGAGATTTTCTTTCAGGGTTTATGTATTAAGTTCAAAGACTTAATAATACTTATGTTGTTTCCTTAATTTTTTCAGAATTTGATTATATTATTGATATTTAGATGTTAGGGGTTCGCCTACGGATTATGGTAGGTGCCCTAACGGCACAAAGAGATTTTGAGTCGTGACAAAATGACAAACTGGTAAAGCTTTGCTGCTTTTCCCAGAGGTTTCATGCACATTTCTAGCAAAAGAGTAATGACATTTGTCAACTTCTTCTTCTCCAACAAGCTCATGTAACAGGTAACGTGTCACCACTTGTGTACCCTCTCCCTTTTCTATTTTATCTGAAATCGCAAGGACATATATCATAATGTTCTTTATCCCATTTCAAAATCTAATTCCTTTAGAAATTCACAAATTTTAGATCCAAAGGGATCTCACATCTGCCTCGTTCCTTCAAGCCCTAATAATTGGGGGTTTTATAAAAAGAACTCCCAGACAATCAAGTATAAGGGAGATATAAAGAAGGTATTGAAGAATAATAAGTCCAAACAGTTCTCTAAAGGATTAAGTTAAGAAATCATAACATGAGAGAACCTGTTTAAAAATATTAATCCTTATCAAGTTACACTGGAGACTGTCGAAGAGCCATTTCATGCCAATTAGGAGAATTGAAATTATTGAATCATTCCTATTCGATGAAAAGTTGGACTTCGAATTATAAAAATATTATCATTAACTATGTACATTGAATTAGCAGTGGAGTAGAAAAAGAAGAAGTCGACGCAAATACAAGGAAATTAGGTGTCACGACCCGAAACTGGGCCCGTGACTGGTGCCTTACCCCGGGCACCCTAGTGACACAACATCAGAGTAATCAGCGGAACATAAAACAACAACATGAGATAACAGAAATATAAAACAATGATTCATGGAAAACGGCCTTTCGGCATATATATAACCATCAACTCTTTTACAAATGAACGGCAATCCTTTTTACAATCACGCCCATGGCGATTACTATGGACCTCTAAGAAATGATACGACACTATGGCGGGGCGGGGCCCAAACCCACGAATGTAAACACTTACGACGGCGAGGACTATACCACCGATAAGCCTCGAGAAACGGAGCTTCCCAACCAAATGGCGTGACCACGAGAGCTAGGATCAACGGCTGGTGTACCTCAACTGCGGCATGAACGCAGCCGGCGAGGTCGATCTAACAGTGCAGAGTATGTGGCGAAAATACATCGTAAATGAAATCATAGCGATCATATAAAGCAGGAGACATGTATGATAACCAAACTACGATTTACAACAAGCGATACGCGTCAGTCGTGGACTCACGCCTCAAGTCATCACTCAAGTATAACAATGGGTCTCGTGCCCACAACATCAATCATGCGTGGGATACCTTCCGCCAGCTGCGGCGATCTATGATATAAAAGCACCAAGGAACACACTGAACACCGTGTCCCACGTGTCATAATAAAGCATGCGGGGTAAGTACGGCGAGGCATAGCCGACTACTAAAACCCACGGTACTAACAAGGTCATGAATCGTATCATAAGATCTGTCTGCACCGTCACATGATCAAAGCCGCCACTTGCCCGATATCAATGTACGCGTCTAACCTCGGAACTCCCGACTCGCATAGGCCAATCTCATCGGCCGCGTGAGGCATTCCCGCGTCGAGGTAGCTACTCCCGGCATCGCCCCGAACGCGATCCGCATAGCCCAAGGACCGCATGCCCATAAGGGCGTCACTAACACGGAACTCGTAGTTCGCGCAGGCCGGGACTGCGTGAGGTATTCTCGAATCATAGGTCCATCGACGCTCGAGTCTACCCGCGTGAGGCGGCTTAACCGGAATCATCTCAAGAGATGAATGCCACAATACTATCATAACGTCGATAGTTAATAAGCACAATCAAGAAACCCTTCACACAAACATCACAAGATACTAACACACGTAGCGTCCCAACACGTTTACTTATCAACGCAATCAAGAAAGTATTACAAGGCTATCACAAACCAATACAATCAAGTTGTTCACACAAAGTACCTTCTACTATATGATTAACAAAATCGGGTTTTTATCTCCAAAGTACTTCATACATCAACTCTTTAAAAGATACGTTACTTTCACAATGTCACACAATACCCGTAGTATAAAATAGAGTGACTATCCTTTTAAAGTAAATCAATTACTTCTTTTGTAAAATCAAGTAGCAACATTCTTTTCTAATGATCAAGTTTGCCTAATTTCCAATGTTCAAGTTTCTCATTTTAGAAAGGTTTCGTAGTTCATAGTCTTATTCATTTGAGAATATAATTCTCCTTAAAACTATCCGAGAAACATAAGTCTTATATGTGAGTAGGATATTCTTGTTTATAACAATCTTATTACTGACCATGATCTAGGAAATATCATTTTGTCTCATCTTAGCTTACATGCGGATGGAAGTTTCTCGGTTTTAATAATACTTAATTAGTCAAAACATTTCCTTTTATTAACGCTGCAGTTGGTTTGTCGATACACATTACGATTTAGAAATCAAGAAAACATTATTAAGCAGTTATACCTAACTTCCCATAAAGCTAGTATAACTCTTAAGTTTTCAAAAAACAAGTATTACTTCTTCTTTCAAAATGATTCAAAAATCTTTTGAAATACTTCAAGTTCTTTATTAACACATAACAAGCCAGTTATAGTTCAAATCAGTACCTGTTAAAAACCACCTGTAGTTTCTTACCAACATAAAGTCGTTATAACAACTTCCCATAAAGTCGTTATAACACTTTATGTTTTAAACCAATCACATACATTTAGCACGTATGCGTCACCGTACTACATAGTTCACACATATCATGCTAGAAGAGATAGGAAGAGGTTCACATACCTCGCGACGATTATCGACTAATAGCAAAACGCTCAGTACCTCAAACGCGGCTACTCCTAAGCCAAGTAGATCGCGCCACGCATAGTACTTCCACCTATAAGGCCACAGCGCTTATTAACATAAGGTCTCTTCGTAGAACATTCTACGAAAATTCGAAAGACTCTCCCGCAACAGCGTAAATCTCTCCTCTATCGAGGGCTACCAAGCCAACCAGGGGTTATACATCTAACCCTAACGGTACAATTCTACTCCACGGTACTACTTCACAAGTCTCTAATACATGTCTAAGTAATTACGATTCAAGAATCTTCTTTAAATTGGGCTTAAGTCGCAAGACATTGCGTAAGTATTATTCAGGCTTAAGTCAAAAGACATTGCCAATAACTACGTTCATTCTATATATAGTATACTTCAACTATATATTCAAGAAATCATGTAATTTCCAATTACAATAGAGGACAAGATAATTACCTCGATAAGCCCATAATTATCCTAGCTTAAAGTCGATCTGGGCAATCGTTTAGCTCCACTCAGCGCTCCAACCCGGCTCTAAACCACCCTTAGAAGTTCTAACCAACTTCAACACAATACTCCAACTGACTATGGAGAATTTCCTAGGGTTTCGGTTTTGTGCCTGACGGGAAGTATAAGAGTATTTTCGGGCTTTAGATAGGTAGAACCTTAGAATACAACAAGGTATATGGCTAAGGTAATTTGGGCATTATAACAATACTTTTGAGAGTATTTCTACACCACAAAGGGGGGGGTACATAATACGAGAACAACACCACAAGGAGGGGTGAAGTCGGCCTGAGGCCACTCGAGGGAGGGCTCTCGGCGAGGAAAGGGCGAGAACAAGGTGAAGGGAGGAGGAAGAGCTCACAAGGCGGCATTTTTGGATGAAGAAGTCTTCACCTTAAGGGGTATTTATAGGTCAAGGGATGGCCAACCAAAGGCAAGATCAATCCATGTGTTAGGCAAGTGTAGGGCTAGGATTTACCAACACAAATATCCTACCAACTCCTTGACTTTTCCAAGGCACCAAAAACGTGCTCCTCTTTGTCCAATTCGTCCAAATGGACGTTCAAGTCCACCAATTGGAGGGTGCCAAGTGTCGCCCTCCCGTTGGTCCAAAATGTTCCGTCTCTCGCAAAAATCCCCAAAAAAAAAAAATGAAATCGCCGGAAATTCCCCTACGAAAGTTTTGAAAACTTTTCGTCCAAAAACGACTCTAAACGGGTGTTGTGCACAAAAAATTTTCGGCCAAGCCAATATTAAAAGTTTCAAATTTTCTACGTACGTCCTTACGTACATACTTTGGAAATACGGGTATTACATTCTCCTCGCCAGAAACATTCGTCCCGAATGTTCCTTCTAAGTCTCAAAACAAACATGCGCCAGTATAGTCTTCACTACTATACTTACGAGAACAATCCTTGCCACACATGGCCACAGAAACAACTAGCGCAAAAAGCTTACATCCAAGTCCACGAGGAAACACCTCTAACATCACCATAAAACACTTCTCACCGGGGTTTAAAATATACCTCCTTCGCACCTTCTCTTTACAAAAGAAATGATCACACCTATGCTCGCCATACATGCTTCTCTCTTTTACTCGTCGTAGATACCACTTTGTCACTTTGCTCGAGGCATTAACCTTCTCAAGCGACCCAACAAATGGTACCATCGCACGCGATCCCCGAGGATGTCGATACTCGAACTCTTTCCACATTTAAATCGCTTGATTTAAAACTCGGGGTTACTATCTCTAACGTGGTCATCATTAGCGGGGACACTGGATGGATCTTCGATACTTCCCGAACATCACAATCGGAAGACCGGACCTTCGCCTCCTACGTCGGACGACAAATGCTAACATATAGGCAACCCGCCTATCCTTCATGAACTCACAAAGGCCCAAAGTAACTCGGGCTAAGTTCCTCTGTTTTCCAAAACTCGTCGCACTGAACCCGGGTGGTACTTTCAGAAGACCGGCCAACTCAACTCTAGCGTCGTCGCCGATTATCCGCACGATTCCTCCGAGCTGCCGAACCTCTTCTAGACAAGCTTCACTATCCACGATCTGCTGGAACAAGCTCGAACCAAGTATGCGAACGCTTGCCAACATCGAACCAATCGATCGACAACTTACACTTCCGCCCTTACAAGGCTTCATAAGGCGATAACCGAACACCGAAATGGTAGATCAAACACTACCTCCGGAGACAACAATCCCCAACGACTACCTCAAATCACGCGCGGCGGGGCGAATGCGGTCTGAGACTCACTGAGTTCTTAACCTGCACGTAAACTTTTAGAAGGCGAAAAATAGCCACACGGGCTTCACTGCGACATAAGGTGAAGGTAGGCACCGTGCGACCTTACAACCTTTACGATAAAACAATCCGCCGAGTAAACGATCTTTGCTAGAAGACAAGGCGGTGACCTCCTCGGTCCGACTCATCGGTCGAACGTCCACGAGTTCGTCTGTGTTAATTAAACTTGGGCCTAACACCTCGTGACCCTACCCGCGGCGGGACCACCACAAACCGACCCACCACCAAACATGCCGCGGGTTGACCCGGCGTGGACTCAACCCACCCGCAACGCCGCATAATACTAGCTCCCCGATCCAGAACAATCTCACTAATCACGTTTCGAAAACCTAGCGGTCTTAGCTCAACTACCCCTTTCATTCCACACTACTAGGGACCTATCCCAAACATAACTCACGTGCACTATGCACTTCCATAAGGATCAAACATAATACTACACCTTTACCTGAGATGGCCTTACCTCTAAGGTCTTTACGTAAACATTCTAAGGTTCACACCTTTTCTATCCCCCAAAATCTTACTCGGTTAACCCACCATGATTTCTAATCACAACTAACACAAAGCACTTAAGGTATACCCACCTTATCACATAAACAAAACTCTAGAGGGTTAAAGATATATCTATATCTCTTTCTTGCTCCTTAGTCGTTCTAATCAAACCGCCCGTAGGCGATAGCTAAGGAAAATGACGAACTACCCACCAATCTCGAAGGCTAAGTCCTCCTGAGGACACTCTCTCGACACATGGCCACGGCGACCGCAGTACAACAAGTACCAACTAAAAGACGACATTCCCCGGGATGACGTCACATCATGTGAAGGAAGCCCTGGAGTTCTGACCAACTCCTACACACCCCGAACGTCCTGAAATCTGTGGAAGACCACTCTGCACTGGCGGAGGTGCATATCTAATCTGCTGGTGAGGCGACTCGCCTCGAAAGTTACTAAAGGACCTTGCTGCTCTGGCCCTCTTCTGGTGTCCTTCGTTAACCTGTCGATCTCTACACGTCTCGGCCTGCTGCGCATAAGCCCGTACACAGGCCATGCTCAAGCCTAACTGAAGAATTACTCTTGCACAACCCTCTTTTAGATAGTCCTCAAGACTCGCGGTACATCGGTATACTCTCTGGTAGCCAAATCTATAGCTAGTAACAGGGTCGCCTCTTTGCAATCTAATTTCACTGTTCCCGGTCGTGGAACTAAAGGTTCAAATGTCATGGCCGCAGTAGGAACTGCCGCCGCCGTGCTAAACTTTACTGGGGCTAGTGACGTCGCAGAAATCCCCGAATGAAGCATTACCCTAGGTAATGATTGGGCCTGTGCCCACGCCACCCTCTGTACTCTACTCGCAGCTCCCTCGGCTGCCTTGCCCTCCTGGGCTCGGGTTGCCCTACGCGGAGGCATATCGGTAAGGGAAAGAAATACGTTAGAGGGTCCAACTTACAACACAGCTCTAAGGCACGATCTCAGAGTGAGAAGAATAGAAACCAATCCTAAATATCCTATAGCCTCCTGATTATTGGTGTGGTGCACAACACACCGATAATCAAGACTCTTGGATCGATGCGTAGACACTTTCAGGATTAATCGCTCGATACCACTTTTGTCACGACCAAATCGGGCGTGGATCGGTGTCTTACCCCGGGCACCCTAGTGACACAACATCAGAGTAATCAGCGGAACATAAAACAACAACATGAGATAACAGAAATATAAAACAATGATCTGTGAAAACTGGCCTTTCGGCATATATATAACCATCAACTCTTTTACAAATGAGCGGCAATCCTTTTTACAATCCCGCCACAACGATACTCGGACCTGCAGAAATGATCGACCACTATGGCGGGGCGGGGCCGCCAAACCCCGAATGTAAACACTTACGACGGCGGGGACTATACCACCGATAAGCCTCCGAGAAACGGAGCTTCCCAAGCTGGCGTGACCACGAGCTAGGATCAACGGCGGGTGTACCTCAACTGCGGCGTGAACGCGGCCAAGCGAGGTCGATCACAGTGCAGAGTATGTGAACCGAAAATACATATCAGTAAATGAAATCATAGCGATCATATAAAGCGAGAGACATGTATGATAACCAAACTACGATTCTGACCAAAGCGATCGCGTCAAGTCGTGGACTCACGCCTCAGTCATCACTCAAGTATAACAATGGGTCTCGTGCCCACAACATCAATCATGCGGTGGGATACCTTCGCCGGCTGGCGATCACATGATATAAAAGCACCAGGAACACACTGAACACCGTGTCCCACTGTGTCATAATAAAGCATGCGGGGGTAAGTGCGAAGGCATAGCCGACTACTAAAACCCACAGTACTAACAAGGTCGCGTATCATAAGATCTGTCTAGGCGTCACATGATCAAAGGCGGCCACTTGCCCGCGATATCAATGTACGCGCGTCTAACCTCGAACTCCGCGACTCGCGATAGGCCAATCTCATCGCCCGCATGAGGCATTCCCGCATCGAGGTAGCTACTCCCGGCATCGCCCCGACTTCGCGATCCGCGTAGCCCACAAGGACGCATGCCCATAAAGGACGACACTAACACGGAACTCTCGTAGTTCCGCATAGGCCGGGACTGCGTGAGGTATTCTCGAATCATAGGTCCATCGACCCGCTGAGTCTACCGCGACGGAGGCGCTTAACCCGGAATCATCTCAAGAGATGAATGCCACAATACTATCATAACGTCGATAGTTAATAAGCACAATCAAGAAACCCTTCACACAAACATCACAAGATACTAACACACGTAGCATCCCAACACGTTTACTTATCAACGCAATCAAGAAAGTATTACAAGGCTATCACAAACCAATACAATCAAGTTGTTCACAAAGTACCTTCTACTATATGATTAACAAAATCGGGTTTTATCTCCAAAGTACTTCATACATCAACTCTTTAAAGATACGTTACTTTCACAATGTCACACAATACCCGTAGTATAAAATAGAGTGACTATCCTTTTAAAGTAAATCAATTACTTCTTTTTGTAAAATCAAGTAGCAACATTCTTTTCTAATGATCAAGTTTGCCTAATTTCCAATGTTCAAGTTTCTCATTTTAGAAAGGTTTCGTAGTTCATAGTCTTATTCATTTGAGAATATAATTCTCCTTAAAACTATCGAGAAACATAAGTCTTATATGTGAGTAGGATATTCTTGTTTATAACAATCTTATTACAATGACCATGATCTAGGAAATATCATTTTGTCTCATCTTAGCTTCATGCAGATGGAAGTTTCTCTTGGTTTTAATAATACTTAATTAGTCAAAACATTTCCTTTTATTAACGCCGCGATGGTTTGTCGATACACATTCGATTTAGAAATCAAGAAAACATTTTAAGCCGTTATACCTAACTTCCCATAAAGCTAGTATAACTCTTAAGTTTTTCAAAAACAAGTATTACTTCTTCTTTCAAAATGATTCAAAAATCTTTTGAAATACTTCAAGTTCTTTATTAACACATAACAAGCCGCTTATAGTTCAAATCGCACCTTTTAAAAACCACTGTATTTTCTTACCAACATAAAGTATTATAACCAACTTCCCATAAAGTCGTTATAACACTTTATGTTTTAAACCAATCACATACATTTAGCACGTACGCGTCACCGTACTACATAGTTCACACATATCATGCTAGAAGAGATAGGAAGAGGTTCACATACCTCGCGACGATTATCGACTAATAGCAAAACGCTCCAAGTACCTCAAACCGCGGCTACTCCTAAGCCAAGTAGATCGCGCCACGCATAGTACTTCCACCTATAAGGCCACGCGCTTATTAACATAAGGTCTCTTCAGAGAACATTCTACGAAAATTAGAAGACCTCCCCGCAACAGGCGTAAATCTCCTCTCTATCGAGGCCTACCAAGCCAACCAGGGGTTATACATCTAACCTAACGGTACAATTCTACTCACGGTACTACTTCACAAGTCTCATGTCAGACCCTAAGTAATTACGGTTCAAGAATCTTCTTTAAATTCAGCTTAAGTCGCAAGACATTCTGTAAGTATTATTCAGGCTTAAGTCAAAAGACATTGCCAATAACTACGTTCAGTTCTATATATAGTATACTTCAACTATATATTCAAGAAATCATGTAATTTCCAATTACAATAGAGGGACAAGATAATTACCTCGATAAGCCCATAATTATCCTAGCTTAAAGTCGATCCTGGGCAATCGTTTAGCTCCAACTCCGAGCGCTCCAACCCGCTCTAAACCACCCTTAGAAGTTCTAACCAACTTCTACACAATACTCCAACGGACTATGGAAATTTTCCTAGGGTTTCGGTTTTGTGACTGACGGGAAGTATAATAGTATTTTCTGGGCTTTTCGTATAGGTAGAACCTTAGAATACAACAAGGTATATGGCTAAGGTAATTTGGGCATTATAACAATACTTTTGAGAGTATTTCTACACCACAAAGGGGGGGGTACATAATACGAGAACAACACCACAAGGAGGGGGGTGAAGTCTCGCCACAGCCAACTCGAGGGGAGGGCTCTCGGCGAGGGGAAAGGGCGAGAACAAGGTGAAGGGAGGAGGAAGAGCTCACAAGGCGGCATTTTTGGATGAAGAAGTCTTCAACCTTAAGGGGTATTTATAGGTCAAGGGATGGCCAACCAAAGGCCAAGATCAATCCATGTGTTAGGCAAGTGTAGGGCTAGGATTTACCAACACAAATATCCTACCAACTCCTTGACTTTTCCAAGGCACCAAAAACGTGCTCCTCTTTGTCCAATTCGTCCAAATGGACGTTCAAGTCCACCAATTGGAGGGTGCCAAGTGTCGCCCTCCCGTTGGTCCAAAATGTTTCGTCTCTCGGAAAAATCCGCAAAAATTAAAAATGACATAGCCGGAAATTCCCCTACGAAAGCTGTGAAAACGTTTCGTCGAAAAACGACTCTAAACGGGTGTTGTGCACAAAAAAAATTTCGGCCAAGCCAATATTAAAAGTTTCAAATTTTCTACGTACGTCCTTACGTACATACTTTGGAAATACGGGGTATTACATTAGGAGATCCAAGTCAAACAAGGATTGATTTTTTCATACAAATATAAAATAAATACTTGGTTGGATTCAAACAAAACAAGAGGACAACTACTTCTATATAAACAATACGAACAAGTTTTGGAGTTTAGCTACATATATCCAACGAGAGGCATCAAGAGTGAGTGGAGTCAACACTTGAGTCTCTAGAGAGACAACTATATACCAACAAAGAACCAGAGCTTATCAAAGTTTATTATTCAATTATTATGTTGTAATAGTTCTAGTTGTGGTTCCATCTATTTACCTTTGTTAGAATTGTTTAATAGGCGTTTATTGAGTGGTAAGGGATTTTCTTGACTAGAGAGAGTCATTGAAGTGGAGCTAGCGGTTGAAACCGTTGAGTATTAAGAGGGTAGAGGCAAGACTATTTGAAGCAGTTCTTAGGTGTTACAAGGACGGTTGTAAACTTTAAATTTATTGGAGCTCGTTTCGTGAAGTGTTTGGGAAAATTTCTACTGGGTAGGTCGTGATTTTTTCTCCCTTGAGCAAGCAGCGTTTTCACGCTAAAATACTTATGTTAATTTACTTTTAGCAATTTACTTTCTTGCATAGTTGCTCAAAGAACTTGGTTCTTTGAGTGTTAAGGTTGTAGCCACAAACTTATGTGTCATGTCATGTCTAATCACCTCTCCAAGTTCTTTTTTGACCTATCTCTACTTCTCCTAGCTCCTGCCACAACCAACCTCTCACACCTCGTCACTGTTGCATCCTCGTACCTCAATTTTACATGTCCGAACCATCTCAACCTCGATTCCCTTATCTTGTCCGCCACTGAGGCCACTCCCACCTTGTCTCATATAACTTCGTTTCTAATTCTATCTCTCCTAGTATTCCCACACATCCATCTAAGTATCATCATCTCCGCTATCTTCATCTTTTGAACATGGGCATTTTCGAAGTTGTATTTGAAATTTGAAAAATATCTAAAATGTTGTTTTCACTTTCAGTACATTCAAACAACCAAATATTCTTTGCAAAAACTATAATCAAACACAACTCCATCTTCAACCCCAAATTCAAAATTTCAAATTAAATGAAAAATATTTTATTTTCATGGTCAAACGCCTACTATATATCTACAGTGGGAGGCTTTAATCATCAGAAAAATAAGTAGATATCCTATATACATAAGAAAAGTTTTTAATCTTCTAACCCAAAAAAAATCTAATCTAAAAATTATTCAATTAAAATTCACTTCCGTAGCTCCTCCTTGATTATTGATACTCACAAAAAAATTCAAAAGTTTTTCAAAGTATGAATTTAGACCAACTATTGTACTTTGACGAAAAAGAGTCGAGAAAAGATGAAAGGATAGGCCATTAGTTTCATTGCAATATTGCATCAGGTGTAGGGTTTTTGTCGGTCGGTAGAACTGTAAGATGATTACAACAATGTAAAACACATAGTAACTGTAATGCTTCGATAAGAACACTTACAGTTAGAGCAGCTTCCAAATCTTCAGTCATGAGGGTGCGCACGCAAGAGTCCCTCGATTTGCAAGTCAGAGACTTTGATGTAATTCTCTTTCGGAAAATTAGGAAATCCGGCAGAGTTTCAGCAGAGTTTTAATCTGATAAAAGATGGTGTATGATTTGTGAGGCTAAACCCTGTATTTATAGCTGAATAAATCAGCTAGGGATTTTCGTGGGCGGACCAGCGATGCGAAAGCAGTCAACTTGGACATTTGGGCCGCGAGAGCGCGGCCCGAGTAAGTGGCGTTGTGGAGCTTGAGGCACCGCGGCCCTAGCACACTGAGTCGCGACCCTCGCTCCATTTTTCTTCATTTCTATTTTATTTTAATGTCTCGATCATCAACCGAACATTTATTAACTCTCTGATTACATCTTTGAATCGACGGAACAATTGACATAGTGTTACCCTACAGGCCTTCACATACTGACACTAATATCATTAGGGTCTACTCGGAACTCCTAGACGGCGCCGGAAGACGAACTCAATATATGAAGTCTAGTTATACGTAACCTGTGAACTGAACCTTTATGTGGGAAGATAAAATTCTTTCATTCACGACATACTCAACCAAGCTTAGGATCTGTCAAGTATCTATCCAAATAGCTTGATTATAACTCATCTATATTAGTTGACATCAAGACCATATCAATGACATGTCTACTGCGTTGGCCAACGACTTAGTCAACCTAATACCATATGAGAATCTGAGTGTTCTCTCTCGAAGATATATTCGAGGAATGAATGTTTATCTTGGCTCAACTACCACCTTTAATCTACTTCGCAATGTACCCAAAACAAGCGGTATCTCAACCTACAAGACATTTGAGCTTAGGACAGGATCAAAGTACATTACTCCGTAAATAAGTTGATATTGACCTCAAGTCTGAGGACTTCTATCTCCCACACGCCAATAAAAATATAGACATATGAAACAAACATTATATTAGTAGGGTGTACCAATACGTCAATAAGTATCCATGTGTCCATCTTGAGTCACCACAATTCGTAGCATGTGAGACATACTAGATCCCTAAGGATATGATGCAGACCATATGTCGACGTATCGCATATCATCGAAATTCCATTCTCGATAATCATTAGCCGAGGTAATTTAAGACTTACGCTATTACATTAATATCTCACAGTAATAATAAACACGTAAGCTCTAGGGATGCATTTATAGAATATTGTAAGCAATCAACTAATAATTCAACAAATGCAAAATGTCATAATATTAATTGTCATTAATATAAAACCGAATGTGTATAAAGTATATTTTGTCCTAATACAGATTCTCTAGGACATACATATACCTTCAATCTCTCAATTGGCCTAGAGCCAATCACCAACATATGTAATACCCATGTTCTCAAAATGACCATTATGCTTAGCCAAGCTCAATGGTTTAGTAAACGGGTCTGCTAGATTATTGTCTGTGGGAATATAATCTATCTTGATATCTTCAGCTTCCACCATCTCTCTCAGGATGTGGTACTTTCTTGGTACATGTTTGTTTCTGTTTGTTGATCTTGGTTCATTTGCCTGTGCAATGGCACCAGTGTTATCACAATAAATGGTTATCGGACAACTGACACTCGGAACAACCCCTAGTTCCTTCAGGAACTCAGAAATCGCGACAACTTCTTTAGTAGCTTCCGATCAAGTAATGTACTCCGCTTCAATAGTCGAGTCTGCAATAGTAGCCTGTTTGGAACTCTTCCAGCTTACTGCTCCTCCGTTGAAAATGAACGTGTAATCAAAATGAGATTTGAAATCATCAATATCTGTCTGGAAACTAGCATCGGTATACCCAGCGGCAACCAGCTCATCAACTCTACCATAGACTAAGAAGTAATCTTTAGTACGCCTGAGGTACTTGAGAATACTCTTGACCGTTTTCCAGTGTTCCTCGCCAGGATTATGCTGGAACTTGCAAGTCATGCTAAGTGCAAAGGCCACATCTGGCCTAGTACAGGTCATGGCATACATGATTGATCCTATAGCCGAAGCATATGGAATCCTCTTCATGCGCTCAAGTTCAATAGCATTAGAAGGACAACCCTTCTTTGATAACTTGATGCCTTGACCCATCGGAAGATCGTTTTTCGTGAAATTCTCCATTGAAAAGCGTCTAAGCACTTTGTCTATGTAGACTGACTGTGACAGCCCCAACAATCTATTAGGTCTATCTCTATAGATCCTAATTCTCATAATGTAGCAGGTTTCACCTAAATCTGTCATCATGAAGGTCTTGGACAACCAATCTTTAACTGACTGCATGAGGGTCTTATTATCTCCCATTATCAATATGTCATCAACATATATAATAATGAAGACAATACCCTCATCCGTGCGTTTGGAATAAACACAAGGATCCTCTTTGCTTCTGACAAAATTAAAAGATTTGATAGCATTGTTAAAACAAATATTCCAACTCCTAGAGGCTTGCTTAAGCCCATAAATGGACTTATGTAGCCTGCACACAACATCTGATCTGGACGCACATGAAAAACCCTCGGGTCGTTTCATATGCACTTCCTCAATTAGATTACCATTGAGGAATGCAGTTTTGACGTCCATCTGCCAAATGTCATAATCATAATGTGTAGCTATCGCAAGCAAAATCCGAATAGACTTTATCTTAGCCACCGGTGAAAATGTTTCATTATAATGCACACCAGGACGCTGAGTAAAACCTTTAGCCACTAGTCTAGCTTTATAAGTATGAACCTTGCCAGATGCATCAATCTTCTTCTTGAAGACCAATTTGCATCCTATGGGTTTAACCCCATTTGGCAAATCAACCAAGTTCCACACTTGATTGATATACATAGATTCTATTTCGAATTTCATGGCTTCTTGTCATCTCTTCGAATCAATGTCTAGCATTGATTCGTTATAGGTTCTAGGCTCGTCAACATCTGGAATATCTAGCTCATTTTGCGTTTCCACAAGTAGATTTAGTCTTTCCGGAGGACGATGAGATCTAGTAGACCTACGGAGTTGATTGTCTTGCAGTTCAGTTACAGGTATGTTCTGACTGTGAGTAGGTTCTTGTGCGCTAGTTGATCCACCAACATTAGAGCTTTCAGGAATATCATTTTCATGTCTTTCCTGAATGGGAGGAAATGCAACTGGTGCACTTGCTCCCAAGGTCTGTGTCGGAAGATCTTGCATTTCTGCATTATTCCTCGTAGCACTCCCACTGGCCTAAGGGGGTACCCTAAATACCCCATCTTATCCAAAAGCTCCCACAGAATTCTTGCCTTCATCATCGAGCAAGGATTCAACCTCTTTGTCACCTTGTTCTTGAATTTCTTCAAGTTCTATCTCCGTGCAGCTCTCATCTTTGTAGATATTTATCTTCAAGGAAAGTTGCGTTCCTAGAAACAAATATCTTATGTTCTCTAGGAAGATAGAAATAGTATCCCTTAGTTTCCTTCGGATACCCAACAAAGTAACATTTCTCACTTTTAGATTTCAACTTATCAGTGATCAACTTCTTGACATATGCAGGACACCCCCAGAGCCTCATGTGTCTTAGTGATGGCTTTTTGCCATACCATACCTCATATGGCGTCTTTTCTACTGATTTAGATGGAAATCTATTTAGAACATATATATAGTGTATCCCCAAAGGTATGTAGGAAGAGCTGAAAAGCTCATCATGGAACGAACCATGTCAAGCAAGGTTCGATTTTCTCCTCTCGGCAACACCATTCATCTGTGGTGTTCCAGAAGGTGTCCATTCAGAATGAACTCCATGTAGCTTTAAGTAGTCATGAAATTATTTACTTAAGTATTCACCCCTACGATCTGATCGGAGAGTCTGACACTCTTTGAGAGTTGTTTCTCAACTTCACACTTAAACTCCTTAAACTTCTCAAAAGCCTCGGATTTATGTCTCATAAGATACACATATCCAAACCTTGATAAGTCGTCTGTGGAAGTGATGAAGTAAGATAATCCCTCTCTAGCTTGAGTCGGAAATGGTCCACATACGTCCGTATGTACCAACTCAAGCACCTCCTTGGCACGGATTCCCTTTTCCAGAAAGAGGTTTAATGGTCATCTTACCCTTCAAACCGTTCTATCCTTGTTTGACTCTTCGAGGTAATTTAATTTCCTCAACCGTTCTATCCTTGTTTGATTGATATGACCAAATCTGCAATGCCACAAGTAGGTAGAATTTCTTTCATTTAACTTAGCTCTTTTATTTTGTACTTTAATTTCAATGATGTACATACCTTATCCACTAGAGGTAGAAGCATCTTGTGCTCTTCCTCCTAGTGCAGTGCAGTCCTTTCTTCCAATGCCCTTCATATTATAGTTAGGCATACATTTGGCCGGAATCACCTTTTCTTCTTAACACCTCCCTTAGGCTTCATAGCTGAGGGCGCAGTGACTGCCTTGTCCTTCTTCTTCTTCTGTCATTTCTTACCTTTCGGCTTGGTCCGGCTAGAGGAGCTCATCATGAGCACAACTTTGCTCTTGGAAATTAAAGATTCAAAGGTTTTTAACATGTCATGCAGTTCCGGCAGATGGTGGAAGCGACGTTACACCGCAGCCTTATGCCAATCGAGGTCAGCCTTTCTATCAGCCTTATCATCTTCAACACATGCTGAGACACTTGACTCCCTTCACTTAGCTTACACTTGAAGAGTTCTATTAACACCTCAATTTCAAAGTTTGGAATTGAGAGTCAAGGAGATTCTTCAAATGTTCGAGCATCTCGTTAGGGACCATGTTCTCATGTTGTATCTGTAGTTCCACTGACATGGAAGACAACATGACACATCGTGCTAAAGTGGCGTCATCTAGGTTCTTATGGTAGGATACCTTATCAAATGTGGCATATTTTGCAGAATCATCAACGGGCACTGTGGGGAATACTTTGTCCAATACGTATTTTATCTTTTCTTGCTTTTAGGACAATTCTTAAATTTCCTTAGTCAGTCTAGATAGTTCGGTCTGGTGAGTTTGTTCATTTCAATGATAGGTTCGACATTTTGAAGTTTTGAAGATATAGATAGACTCAGGAAAATGCAATCAACATTCATTCTTCTAATTTATACACATTCATTATAGATTAATTTAACATGGCCTTTTGTTTAATTTGCTCCCACTATTTTTCATACTTCTACGACCCCATGATAGAATACAGACCTAAATCAATATAAAGGTCATAATGGGCCAAGATCCAAACATATGCTATATCCGTGTTTGCTTTGGCTGATAACTTCAATAACACACTTTTGGTAGGTCATCAACCAATTGTAAAGCAACTCTACCACTCTTGGTTTGATTAAATATCTTTCACTTTAATCTTACGTCTTTAGACTAGTCCGACACTTTGACACCAAGATTCATCTAAACAAGTCAACCCCATTACACGACTGCGTTTAAATGCCTAAGTAAACTTAGTCTTTGTAAGTAAACACTTTGGTGTAAATACCTACAAAAGTTTATTATCTACTTTCATTTTAACACATCTATGAAAGGGCCTTGGTCCTCTTAGACTTAGAGCAAATGTTTTGGCATAAATACCTTTATCGCCAAAAAGGACTTAGCACCCTAACAATTCTATGAAAGGGCTTTGGTCCTCTTAGACTTAGAGCAAATGCTTTGGCATAAATATTGTTATCGCCGAAAAGGACTTAGCACCCTAACAATTATAATGGACGACGCGTTATAATTAGACTTGTATTTAATGTTTGAGGAACATTTTCAGTTTTCGGGGATTCATTCAAGATCAACAATCAAGTCATACATCATATGACATCATATTCATATCATGCAATTTTCTAAACACAATTAGATAGGTAATCATCAAACTCAATAGGCATGATATCAAGATGATTTTAATCAAGTACTGGATGCCGCCTATCCAGACAGTTATCGCGGTCATTTGAAAGTAAATAATTCTTGGTAGCGCTACCTGCATAATAATTGTGGACGCTATGCTAATAATTTAAATGCATCACATTCAATCACTTAGCACATTTGTATATTATAAATAATATACCATTGATGATAATCATGGGTCTATTCGTCTATACTCTAAACTCCATGTCTATGCCAAACAGTCCTAAATAATTTTTGATTTTCTGAAATTTTGTAAACTTTTCAAAATTTACAGTTTAGTCCCTCAAGAATAAAATTTCAATTTGAGTCCTATAAAATTCAGAAAATGCAATTTTAACTTTCAGAAAATATTTTCAGGTTTCAGGGATCAGTTTGCAATTTTCAGATTTCAAAATTTCAATTTTCAGAAACTTTACTTAATTACAGAATTGCCCGAAAGGACCAAATCTGTCTAATTTATAACTTTAATCTTCCAGATTCTGAATAATTAAAATTTTAGGATCAGAATCTGAATACTTAAAACTTTAGTTTCTGATTTCGATTTTTTTTTTTGAAAATTTACCATCGGCGCCGCGGCGCCTGACGGGCAGTGAGCAATCTGGAGCTAAAATTAATTAGAGCTGCGGTGCCTCGACCCCAGAAACGCGAAATCCGTATTTCCGAAGCCCTAAAACTAGTTCAGGGTCAGATTTTCAGATTCACCCTTGTTCCCTTTCATTTTCAAACAACACGTTCATCGACTATTATCCAATCCCTTCTCGTTCTTCGTTTCAGTGCACCATGTTCACAATCGAACCGGTTACGCACGTTGACTTAGAAGAGTTAGATTGGGATAACTTCCTCGACTACATAATTGTTCAATAAATCCAGAGACAAGGATTATGCCTTCTTGAGATTTTAAGGTTTTAAAGCTTTTAAAAGACAAAATTTACATCTAGACAAATCCTAACCCATATTATCATTAATATTAATTGTTATAATCACACAAAACAACCCAGACTCTGATGCCACTGTAGGGTTTTTGTCGGGTTCGTACACGCAGCGTAATTTGAAAATTTATGTTTCAAACCCGACGTCGGTAGAACTGTAGGATGATTACAACATGTAAAACACATAGTAACTGTAATGCTTCGATAAGAACACTTACAGTTAGAGCAGCTTCCAAATCTTCTAATTGAATTTGTGTGTCCTGAGGGTGCGCACGCAAGAGCCTCTCGATTTGCAAGTCAGAGACTTTGATGTAATTCTCTTTCGGAAAGCGGAAATCCGGCAGAGTTTTAGTAGAGTTTTAATCTTATAAAAGACGGTGTATGATTTGTGAGGCTAAACTCTGTATTTATAGCTGAATAAATCAGCTAGGGTTTCCTAAATGGGCGTGCCTAGAAATCGATGCGAGCAATGTCAACTTGGACCATTGGGCCGGCGCGCGCCTCGAGTAAGTGGCGTCGCGGCGCTTGAGGCACCGCGGCCCTAACTCACTGAGTCGCGGCCCTCGCTCTATTTTGCTTCATTTCTATTTTATTTTAATGTCTCGATCATCAATCGAACATTTATTAACTCTCTGATTACATCCTTGAATCGACAGAACAATTGACATAGTGTTACCCTACATGCCTTCACATACTGATGTTAATATCATTAGGGTCTACTCGGAACTCCTATACTGCGCCGGAAGACGAACTCAATATGTGAAGTCTAGTTACACGTAACCTGTGAACTGAACCTTTATGTGGGAAGATAAAATCCTTTCATTCACGACACACTCAACCAAGCTTAGGATCTATCAAGTGTCTATCCAAATAGCTTGATTATAACTCATCTATATTAGTTGACATCAAGACCATATCAATGACATGTCTACTGCGTTGGCCAACGACTTAGTCAACCTAATACCATATGAGAATCTGAGTGTTCTCTCTCGAAAATATATTCGAGGAATGAATCCTTATCTTGGCTCAACTACCACCTTTAATCTACTTTGCAATGTACCCAAAACAAGTCGTATCTCAACTCACAAGGCATTTGAGCTTAGGACATGATCAAAATACATTACTCCATAAACAAGTTGATATTGACCTCAAGTCTGAGGACTTCTATCTCCCACACGCCAATATAAATATAGACATGTTAAACAAACATTATATTAGCAGGGTGTACTAATACTTCAACAAGTATCCATGTGTCCATTTTGAGTCACCACAACTCGTAGCACATATTACATCCCTAAAGATATGATGCATACCACATGTCGACGTATCGCATATCATCGAAATCTCATTCTCGATGATCATTAGCCGAGATAATTTAAGACTTACGCTATTACATTAATATCTCACAGTATTAATAAACATGTAAGCTCTAGAGATGCATTTATAGAATATTGTAAACAATCAACTAATAATTCAATAAATGTAAAATGTCATAATATTAATTATCATTAATATAAAATTAAATATGTATAAAATATATTTTATCCTGATATAGATTGTTCTTAGCATATAGTCATATTAATATACTTTGATCAGTTTCAGTCCAAAGATTCAACAAAGCAATGAAAAGCAGTAAACGGAGTGCGCACGTAAAAGAAGGATTCTTAGTAATTATTGTGGAGATCATCATCATTATTAGGCATCTCTTTCCATTACACACTCTTCCCTAGACTCCAAAATGAAATCATTATTCACCGCAAACTTGACAACCTTAATCATTCATTTAGCTTTACTCAACAATTTTTATTGTTAGATCATTTTAAGTATATATTCTACCAATTCACTTATGCACGGATGTAAGTATAAAGTGGATTTTGTGATTTCTATGCTTTCAACTACATTATGTATACATAAATAAGTAAGAAGAATTCAAAATATGTATTAATTTATTCTAAAACCTACCGACCTCACATGTAATTTGGACTTCAAATAGTTTTTGTTGTGAAGGCGAATTGGTGCCTCTTCTTTCGAGTGCGCAGAGTGAAACTCCCCGATCGATGCAGCGCAAACCACGTCGGATGTAAACCACACTTGGCCAGTGTGTGCTCAACCAAGAAGGTTTATGCAGGATCGAACTCGTGGCCTTGCGGTCATTTCTCTTCTTCTGACTACCCTCAAGAAGTTTGTGTTAGTTTATGATGACATTTGAATAAAACTTCAACTTCCAAGGTAGATTTTCAGTTCCAAGTTTGTGACTGTAATTTTTAAAAAATTAAAACTTAATCATAAATTTATATTTTGCAAAAAAAAAAACATAATTTTAAATTTATGCAAAAGAAAAAAACATATTCGGCGTGAAGAGATTGTATTTACTATGTGGCAGAATTATATCAAGGAACACCTAGTTATTACTATCGTTGATTTATTGAACCACTGCTTGATATCTTTGTAAAATTATGTGTATTTGAAAATTTGTAATAACATGACATTGCAATCATTTATTTATAAAAAAGATGATGGAGATATGAGTTTTATTAATGTAGCGTCTTAGAATATTTATAGACCTGTTTATGAACTATGATTTGCACATTTAATATAGTTGTATAAGAGTTAGAAAGTTTTAATAGTTTTCATAAATTATAAAAAAAATTATATTTATAAAAAAAAGCCTTTAGAATTCAAATTATATATTCAAACAAAATTTTAACTTCAAATCAATATCAAATCATGATTTCAAATTCCTATAGAAGGTACTTTCTTTATCCTCGTGACCTTTTTTATTTGATATTCAAAGAAATGACTCTTTGATAAAAGGACGTACAAGATGAAAAGAACTCGGTCAAAAAGTCAAGTATAATTCAGCATAATGAGTTCAAATTTAGTAAACTGTTTAAATTAGATTCTCTTTTCTTGCTAATTATGTCGAAATGTATAAGTAATCTTACACTTATCTATCATATATAATATTATATGCTGCTAAAGAATAGCCATCTCTCCCATAATTATATGTTGCTTTCTTTTTTGAAAAAATTGTCAGTAAATCTCGAATTAAAGATAATTAATTTGTCTTCAAGAAAGGAATATAGATGATGGAGTGGATAGAAATATAAAGATGAGTTATGAGTAGTAGTCATGGGTAGGATGATGGGATGAGGCATGTAATGTGACCTCATAATTAATTGTTGGAAATATTTATTAAAAGTGAAATAAAATTAATTATATTTAATTACGAATCGAATATTAGGGGCTCCACACGTCGGAGACGTTGTTTTCACACACGTGTACATACAATGTCAATAATCATAATTTCCTTAAATGGAAGAGATATTGATACGTATACGAATTGTTTGAGACGTAAGGTAATAGATGATTATTGGCCAGATGACGTAGGTTTCTGTCACGACCCGAACCCGGGCCCGTGACTGGTGCCTTACCCCGGGCACCCTAGTGATACAACATCAGAGTAATCAGCGGAACATAAAACAAGACATGAAAATATTATGAAGTAAGAAACAGTAATCGGAGAAAACTTGCCTTACGGCATATATATAAATCAATTTAAAACCGAACAGTTACATCCCATTACAACTCTGCCCACAACAGTACTACAGACCTCTAAGAATGATATGACAACAACGACGGGACAGGGCCCCGTCATACCCCTAAATGTAAGCACCTACAACAACAGGGGACTATACCAAGACAAGCCTCCGGAGAAACGGAGCTTTCCCCAAACGCTGACCACTAAGCACGAGGATCGATAGCGGTGTACGCTACTGCGGCATGAGCGGCCCGAAGAGGTCGATAACAGTACCAAGTATGTGAAATCGAAATATCGTAAATGAAATCATAATAGTCTATAAAGCGGAGACATGTATGATAACCAAACTACGATTCCTGATAAATAGCGATCGTGTCAAGTCGTGGACTCACGCCTCAAAGTCATCACTCAAATGTAACTATGGGTCTCACGCCATAACATCAATCATGCCGTGGAATACCTTCCTCATCGCCAGGTTTATGATATAAAGCACCAAGAAATACATGAACACGTGTCCCACTGTGTCCTAATAAAGCGATGCATGGTAAATGCGAAGGCATAACCGACTACTAACACCCCGGTACTAACGGGTCATAAAGCGTATCATGATATCTGTCTGCATCGTCACATGATCAAAGCCGGTCACTCGCCCGCGATATCAAATGTGCGCGTCTAGCCACGAACTCTCCGCGATTCGCGATAGGCCAACCTCATGTAGGCGCGTGAGGTATTCCTCGCGTCGAGGGTAGCTCTCCCGGCGTCGCCCCGACTCGCGATCGCGTAGCCACAAAGACCGCATGACCACAAGGGCCGCAAACTAACACGGAACTCCGTAGTTCCGCATGGATCCTGGACCCGCGTAGGTATTCTCGAATCATGGTCCTGCATCACTGAGTCTACCGCGTCGGAGGCGCATAACCTCGGAAACAAGTCAAGGTGAGTGGTACAATACCAAAATAACGGCTGAGAGTCAAACAACTTTAAGCGCAGTCGAGGGGATACCCCTTTACACTAACATCACAAGATACTAACATACGTAGCATCCTAGCATGTTTACTTAACAAATCAACAAGAAAGTATTACAAGGCAATCACAAACCAACATAATCAAGTTATATACACAAGGTACTTTCTACTATATGATTAACAAGATCGGGTTTTTATCCCCAAAGTACTTCATACATTAACTCTTTAAAAGATACGTTACTTTCACAAAAACCACACAATACCCGTAGTATATGAAAATAGAGTGATTATCTTTTGAAGTAAATCAAAACACTTACCTTTGTAAAATCAAGTAACAACATTATTTTCCAAACATCCAAGTTTGCCTAATTTCAAATGTTCACGTTTCTTATTTTAAAAAGGTTTTGTAGTTCATAGTCTTATTCATTTAAGAATGTAATTCTCTTTTAAACAATCGGAGGAACATAAGCCTTATATGTGAGTAGGATATTCTTGTTTATAACAATCTTATTACAGCAGCCATGATCTAGGAAATATCATTTTGTCTCATCTTAGCTTCTATGCAGATGGAAGTTTCTACTGGTTTCAATAATACTTAATTATTCGATACATTTTCCTTTATTAACGCTGCAGTGGTTTGTCGATACACATTTCTGATTTCCGAAATCAGTAAAACATTATTCCTTTTAAAACCAAGTACTCATTACTCACGAATGAGGTTTCACACGAAATTCATATCAATTCATTTAAGTTAAGTCTCTTATCTTACAAGATCAAGTCTCTTAACTTCTAAAGCGTTCGTTTTATCTCTCTTAAGCCGTTATACCTAACTTCCCATAAAGCTAGTATAACTCTTAAGCTTTTAAAACCAAGTGTTACTCTTCTTTTAAAAACAGTTCTTAATTATCTTGAAATACTTCAAGATCTTTATTATTCGGGCTTAAGTCAAAAGACATTGCCGTACAACTACGTTCAATTAACACACGTACGTCTACCGTACTACATAGTTACACACATATCATGCTGGAAGAGATAAGAAGAGGTTCACATACCTCGCGACGATTATCGACTGAAAGCAAATCGCTCCACGGCTATAACCCGGCTAGCCTGGTCCACCTTCTCAAGTAGCACATGCTACTCGCAGAACATTCAACCTATACAGGTACAAGTCTATCAAAGTCTAGACTACTCGGTAGAATAAATCTAGATGCAAGATCCTACGGGAAATTGGGTAGCCCTTCCCACCACAAACTACACAAGTCTCATCACATACACCCTATGTAATTACAGTTCAGTTCTCTTCTTTTAATTCAGGCTTAAGTCCAAGGACATTGCCACAAAGCTATGTTCAGTTCTATATATAGTATACTTCAACTATATATTCCTACAACATGTAATTTCCAATTACAATAGGGGGACAAGATATTTACCTCGATAAGCCCATAATTATCCAAGTATAATGTCGATTCCTGGGCAACGTTTAGCTCCAACTCCGTGCGCTCCAACCCGCTTCAAACCACCCTTAGAAGTTCTAACCAACTTCTACATAACACTCCAACTAACTATGGAGATTTCCCTTAGGGTTTCGGTTTTGTGACTGACGGGAAGTATAATAGTATTACGGGGCTTTTCGTATAGGTATATCCTTAGAATACCACAAGGTATACGGCTAAGGTAATTTGGGTATAGTAACAATACTTTTGAGAGTATTTCTACCAAGAGGAGGGTATTTATACGAGACAACACCACAAAAAAGGGGGGGTGTATACCCCTCGGCCTACCCCACTAGGAGGGGGGTACTCTCGGCCAAGGGGGGGAGGGGACTCTCGGCCAAGGGGCCCTTTCAAAGGGGGAGGGGTATTTATAGGTCTAGCAAAGGCCAACCAATGGCCAAGATCTTGCCAAGTGCAAGGCAAGTGTAGGGCCAAGATCTTGCCAAGTGCACCTTATCCATCTACCACAAAAAAATCCTACCAACCCCTTGACCAAACAAGGCCAATTCGTCCCACTTGTACCGCCCACAACGTGCTCCAATGAGAGGGTGCCAAGTGGCGCCCTCTTGTTGGTCCAAAATGTTTCGTCTCTCGGAAAAATCCGCAAAAAATAAAAATGACATAGCCGGAATTTTCCCTACGAAAGCTGTGGAAACGTTTAAAAAACGACTCTAACCGTGTTGTGCACAAAATAATTCGCCTAGCCACTTTAAAGCCCAAACTTTTCTCGCACGCCCCACGCATATACTCGAAATACGGGTATAACATTCTCCTCTCTAGAAACATTCGTCGAATGTTCCTTCTAAGTCTCAAAACAAGCGCGCGCCAAGATAGTCTTCACTACTATACTTACGAGAACAATCCCGCCACACCGCCACGAAACACTGCGCAAATGCTTACATCAAGTCCACGAGGAAACACCTCTAACATCACAAAAGCTCCCACCCAAGGATTAAAAGATACTCCCTTAGCACCCCTTACTTAACATACGAAATGCTCACATCTACGCCGCCATACATGCTCGCTCTCCCTTTACTCGTCGTGATACCACTTTTGTCACTTTGCCGCGAGGTTCTAGTGTCACTCCGGCGACCCAACAAATGGTACCGGGCTGCATGCGATCCCTGAGGCTGTCGTACACTCGAACTCTTAGCACATTTACATCGCTTCGCTTCAAAACTCGGGGTTACTATCTCTAACGTGGTCATCATTAACTGGGAACACTCTGGATGGATCTCCGATTTCCTTCTCGAACATAACACGAAAGACTGGACGCACTGCCTCCTAAGTCGGACGTCAAATGCTAACATATAGGCAACCCGCCTATCCTCACATGAACTCAAAAGGCCCAAAGTAACTCGCTAAGTTTCTTACACTTATCCGGTGGTACCTTCAAGAAGACCGACCGTCAACTGAACTCTAAGCGTGCCGTCGATAATCCGCACGATTCCTCCGAGCCGCTAAAAACCTCTTACGGATAAGCTTCACTTTATCCACCGTCATTGGAACAAGTGCGAACCAACTACGAACCTTGCCAATATCAAGCCAACGGCCGGAACTTACACTTCCGCCCCTACAAGGCTTCATAAGGCGACATTCGAACACTGAAATGGTAGCTAAAAACACTCATTCAACAGGAGACCACAATCCTTGCAACTACCCCTGAAAATCAAACACCGCCCGGTGGCGAACGCGACTCGAGACTCACCGAGTTCCTAACCCCGCTGGTAAAACTTTCAGAAAACGAAAATAGCCACAACCTGGGCTTCACTGTCTGTCATAAGGTGAAGGTAGGCACCCCGTGCAGCCTTACAACCTTTCTGATATAATCAACACTACTGAGTACACGGTCTTTGCTAGAAGACAAGACGGCCGACCTCGCCCGACCATCGGTCGAACGATCCACGAACTCGTACGCTGGTTAACTAAACTTGGGCCTAACACCCTCGTGACCCTACCACAAGGCGGGACCACCACAAACTGACCCCGCCATAAAACAGGTCGCGGTTTGACCCGCAACATGGCCTCAACCCGTCCCGGCAACGCGCAAAACACTAGCTCCCCGATCCGGAACAATTTCACAAATCACGTTGCGAAAACCTAGCAGTCTTCTTAGCTCAACTACCCTCTTTCATTCCACACTACTCAGGGACTTATCCCACAAACATAGCTCACGTGCACTATGCACTCTGACAAGGGTCAAACATAAACATACGTCTTTTACTCGAGATGGCCTTTCCTCTAAGGTCTCTACGTAAAAAGCTCTAAGGCTCACACTTTTCCTTATCCCCCAATATTTCCCGGTAACTAACCATGATTTCTAATCACAATACACTTATGTTATCTGAACATAACACTTAAGATATACTCATCTCATCACACAATACTAATCTCTAGAGGGTTAAAGATATGCCTGCATCTACTGCTTCACTCCCCTTAGTCATTCTAATCAAACCTGCCCCGTAGGGCGCATAGCTAAGGAAGATGACAAACTACCCACCGATCCTGAAGGCTAAGTCCTCCTACTAGGACACTCTTCCGACATCAGACCCTGACGGTCGTAGGTACAACAAGTACCCATCTAAAAAGACGACATTCCCCGGGATGACGTCCGCCATACTGTGAACCGGAAGCCCTGGAGTTCTGACCAACTCCTGCATACTCCGAACGTCCTGAAATCCGTGGAGGACCTCTCTCAGACCGTGGTGTGCATAATCTAATTCGCCGCGAGGCGACTTGCCTCGAACGTTACCAAAGGACCTTGCCGCTCGCCCTCTTCGCTGCCTCGTTAACCCGTCGATCTCTACGTTTTCTACCACGCGCATAAGCCCGCATACGTGCCATGCTCAAGCTTCAATCGAAGAATTACTCTTACACAACCTCTCTTTGATATTCATCAAGACTCGCGGACATCGATACTCTGCGGTAGCCAAATCCATTGCTAGTAATGGTCGCTTTGCAATCTATATTCTCTGCCCTGGCCGGAACCGGTTCAAATGTCATGGCCGCAGCAGGAATCGCCGCCGTGCTAAACTCGCTGGGCTAGTGACGTCAGAACTCCCCAAATGAAGCACCCAACCTAGGTAAAGATTGGAGTGCGCTCACGTAACCCTCTCAGACTAACTCGCAGCCTCCGCCGCTTGCTCTCTCGGTCCGGTTGCTTCACGCGAGGCATAGCGCAGTGGAAAGAAATACGTTAGAGGTCTAACTTACAACACGGCTCTAAGGCACGATCTCGGAGTGAAAAGAATAGAAACCAATCCTAAATATCCTATAGCCTCACGATTATTGGTGTGGTGCACAACACACCGATAATCAAGACTTCATCGGATACGGCCTCAGACACTTTCCGAGGATTAATCGCTCGATACCACTTTTGTCACTTTGTCGCGAGCCTTGCTCCGACGACCCAACAAATGGTACCGGCTGTTTGCGATCCTCGAGGCATGCCTACTACTTCTCGGGATGTGCCATACGGAGAGCCACGTCGGTCTGTTCTCGTGCAGGCTCGCCTCTTATACGCCACTTCGGGCGAGGTCGATAACAGTACCAAGTATGTGAAACTGAAAATATCAGTAAATGAAATCATAATAGTCTATAAAGCGAGACATGTATGATAACCAAACTACGATCACAATAAATAGGCGAATATGTCAAGTCGGGACTCACGCCTCAAAGTCATCACTCAAATGTAACTATGGGTCTCACGCCCATAACATCAATCATGCGTGGAATACCTTCCTCACCGCCAGCTTTATGATATAAAGCACCAAGAAATACACATGAACACTGTGTCCCACTGTGTCCTAATAAAGCGATGCAGGGAGTCACGAAGGCATAACCGACTACTAACACCCACGACTAACAGGTCATAAATCGTATCATGATATCTGCTCTGCATCATCACATGATCAAAGCCGTCACTCGCCCGCGCAGATCAAATGCGCGCGTTTAGCCACCGAACTCTCCGCAGCTCAAGATAGGCCAACCTCATGGCCCGCATGAGGTATTCCTCGACGAGGGTAGCTACTCCCGACATCGCCCCGACTCGCATCCGCATGGCCACAAAGACCGCATGACCACAAGCGGCCGCAAACTAACACGAACTCCGTAGTTCCGCATGGATCCCCGACCCGCATGAGGTATTCTCGAATCATGGTCCTGCATCACCGAAGTCTACCCCAGACGGAGGCGACTTAACCTCGGAAACAAGTCAAGGTGAGTGGTACAATACCAACATAACTACCGAGAGTCAAACAACTTTAAGCGCAGTCGAGGGGATACCCCTTTACACTAACATCACAAGATACTAACATACGTAGCATCCTAGCATGTTTACTTAACAAATCAACAAGAAAGTATTACAAGGCAATCACAAACCAACATAATCAAGTTATATACACAAGGTACTTTCTACTATATGATTAACAAGATCGGGTTTTTATCCCCAAAGTACTTCATACATTAACTCTTTAAAAGATACGTTACTTTCACAAAAACCACACAATACCCGTAGTATATGAAAATAGAGTGATTATCTTTTGAAGTAAATCAAAACACTTACCTTTGTAAAATCAAGTAACAACATTATTTTCCAAACGTCCAAGTTTGCCTAATTTCAAATGTTCACGTTTCTTATTTTAAAAAGGTTTCGTAGTTCATAGTCTTATTCATTTAAGAATGTAATTCTCTTTTAAACAATCGGAGGAACATAAGCCTTATATGTGAGTAGGGTATTCTTGTTTATAACAATCTTATTACAATGACCATGATCTAGAAATATCATTTTGTCTCATCTTAGCTTCATGCAGATGGAAGTTTCTCGGTTTCAATAATACTTAATTATTCGATACATTTTCCTTTATTAACGCCGCAGTTGGTTTGTCGATACACATTTCGATTTCAAATCAAGAAACATTATTCCTTTTAAAACCAAGTACTCATTACTCACGAATGAGGTTTCACACGAAATTCATATCAATTCATTTAAGTTAAGTCTCTTATCTTACAAGATCAAGTCTCTTAACTTCTAAAGTAAATAAAGCGTTCGCTTTATCTCTCTTAAGCCGTTATACCTAACTTCCCATAAAGCTAGTATAACTCTTAAGCTTTTAAAACCAAGTGTTACTCTTCTTTAAAAAGCTTCTTAATTATCTTGAAATACTTCAAGATCTTTATTATTCGGCTTAAGTCAAAAGACATTGCCGCACAACCACGTTCAATTAACACACGACGTCTACCGTACTACATAGTTACACACATATCATCTGAAGAGATAAGAAGAGGTTCACATACCTCGCGACGATTATCGATCGAAAGCAAATCGCTTCCACGGCTATAACCCTACTAGCTGTCCACCTTCTCAAGAGCACACGCTACTCGCAGAACATTCAACCTATACAGTTATACAAGTCTATCAAAGTCTAGACTACTAGAGAATAAATCTAGATGCAAGATCCTACGGAAATTGGGCAGCCCTTCCCTACCCACAACTACACAAGTTCATCACATACACCCTATGTAATTACTGATTCTCTTCTTTTAATTCAGCTTAAGTCCAAGGACATTGCCACAAAGCTATGTTGAGTTCTATATATAGTATACTTCAACTATATATTCCTACAACATGTAATTTCCAATTACAATAGGGACAAGATATTTACCTCGATAAGCCCATAATTATCCAAGTATAATGTCGATTCACGGGCAACGTTTAGCTCCAACTCCGCGCCCAACCCGCTCCAAACCACCCTTAGAAGTTCTAACCAACTTCTACATAACACTCCAACTAACTATGGAGATTTTCCTTAGTTCGGTTTTGTGGACCGACGGAAGTATAATAGTATTACTGGCTTTTCGTATAGGTATATCCTTAGAATACCACAAGGTATACGGCTAAGGTAATTTGGGTATAGTAACAATACTTTTGAGAGTATTTCTACCAAGAGGAGGGTATTTATACGAGACAACACCACAAAAAAGGGGGGGTGTATACCCCTCGGCCTACCCCACGAGGCGGGGGGTACTCTGCCATGGGAGGGACTCTCGGCCAAGGGGGCCTTTCAAAGGGGGAGGGGTATTTATAGGTCTAGCAAAGGCCAACCAATGGCCAAGATCTTGCCAAGTGCAAGGCAAGTGTAGGGCCAAGATCTTGCCAAGTGCACCTTATCCATCTACCACAAAAAAATCCTACCAACCCCTTGACCAAACAAGGCCAATTCGTCCCACTTGTACCGCCCACAACATGCTCCAATGAGAGGGTGCCAAGTGGCGCCCTCTTGTTGGTCCAAAATGTTTCGTCTCTCGGAAAAATCCGCAAAAAATAAAAATGACATAGCCGGAATTTTCCCTACGAAAGCTGTGGAAACGTTTCGTCGAAAAACGACTCTAACCGGGTGTTGTGCACAAAATAATTCGGCCTAGCCACTTTAAAGCCCAAACTTTTCTACGTACGTCCTTACGTACATACTTTGGAAATACGGGGTATAACAGTTTCACGTTGGTAAATGAAGGAAGAAGTGTATAAATGTGCCGCGGCGCCAAACTGCAAGGCCACGGCGCCAACTCTCTGAAGTTGTGGCGCCGTGACGCCGAACTGCAGGGCCACTGCGCCAACTCTCTGAAGTTGTGGCGCCGCGGCGCCTCCCTGCAGGGCCGCGGCGTCGGTAGTCCAGAGGCTGCGACGGGAGATAAAAAGACACGACTCTTGGGCTGGTTTTTGAGGCATTAAACCTCCATTACATCCCAAATGAATTCAGCCATTATTTGGCTGAATTAACACTCCATAATCAAGGTAATTACATGGGCAATTGGAGTCATCTTCACGACACTATAAAATGAGGCCTTAGGCTCATTTGCAAAACACTTGAAATCTGAAATACTTTTTCCTCTCTTGCAATCACAAAACACTCAAAGATCTTTCTTTCAAAGTAAACACTTGAGTTCCCTTTGCTCATTTGTTTGATTGATGTTTTATCTTGGGAGATAAGTTGTCATTACAACCGTTGAAAGAATATACGGGTAAATATTATCTTAAGAATAGATCAAGAATTTAGTCGACTCAGCAAACCCTTCTATTTGATCATTTCCAAGTTTTATTACAATTTGTTGTTGTTGTTATTTTTCCGTTTTACACATTACCACTCACATTAATTATCATCATTTTTAGTTTGCGACCCAGCAAAGCCCCCATTATTTTACTGTACTTAATTGTGTATCACATAATTGTATTTAAACTTGTTGATGGTTTGTCACTGACATACTTATAGTTACGTTGGTCCCATTTGTATTCTCCCACATCTCGAAAGCTAAATTTGAAATACAATAACTATAGAATATATAAATTATCAATTCCAAAGTTTTATATTTTATTGAGGGATAGTGCTTTCCAAATCTAAAAACTGGTTAATTATAATACCAATTACCAAAGCTTATATTGTTCTCCATTTCCATTCCTTGCCTTAGGTTAAATATGCAATCCCAATGATTTACGTGAAGAATTTAACTCACCAAAACATTGTGGTGAGGTGCCCTTCAATCCTTAAATAGAATTTTCAAATTTGAGTCCTAGGAGTATGTTAGGGTTTTTCCGAAATTTTCTATCTTAGTTGAATTTTATCGTAATTGTATTTTATTTCAAAAATATTTTTTAGGTGGAAAATGTTTTCTTTGGCGTAAAAGAATTCTACCATATTTATCATTTTCTTGGACGAGAAATTTTGGACTCTATTTAATCATATTTTTCTCATAAACAACACAATAACATCCACAATGTAGTCGTTTAGAGAGTTTCGGAGAATATTTTTACCTCAATAGTTTTTATGCTTTTAACTAGTTTTTGATGTATAGATCAATTTATCAAACCATATAGAATATTATGCATTTTTAGTATATTTTTTTCTTGTCTGATTTATCATCGTTAAAATTTTGCAATTGATAGCATCCACATGACACCCGGTTATTTCGACTCCCAACAAGTGGTATCAGAGTCAACGATTCAATAGGTTGAAGATATACTTAAGGCGGTCAGTTCAAATAAAGGTGCAATCAATATCACGATAATGAATATTTTCAACCATATTTTCAACATCAATGCTAATATAAAGCAAAATATTTTTAAACCAATATTTAATCATAATATTTTTAACCTTATTTTTAACCATGACAAGCAACAATAATGAAGACTATGTGAAGAAGAATAATCAAGATTAATTTGCTAGAAAATTCAGGCCAAGGGGAGATTTGTTAGGGTTTGTCCTAAATTTTCCACCTTAGTTGAATTTTACCATAATTGTGTTTTACTTCAAAACTGTTTTCTTGGTGGAAAATATTTTCTTTGTGAAAAGATTCTATCATATTTATAATTTTCTTGGACGAGAAGTTTGGACTACTATAAATAGGAGATTCTTTCTTCTCATAAACAACACAATATCATCCATAATGTAGTCGTTTAGAGAGTTTTTGTTGGTGAATATATCCCAAATTATTACAGTTGAAAATTATAATAAAATGAACAAAAATAAATAAATAAATATTCAGGCTGAGGCGCGGATATCTCGCTCTCTTTAAGGAGATTCAAGCCCACTGCGTCATTATCTTCACCAGTCCAGCAGTAACACTCTTGACTCGTCCCCTCCAGGATACAACAACCCGACAACGTCGTGTGACTCAAACAACTCCAGACTAGTTGAAGAGACCAAAGCTCCACCATAAGAACATCTTCCTTCAACACAAAAATATAAGTTGGATACTTAGAGTAATTTTCTCTCTCTCAACTCCCTCTTTCACTACTCCAACCTCATAGTGAATAAGTTGGATATTTAGAATAATTTTCTTTCTCTCAACTCCCTCTTCCACTACTTCAACCTCACTACACACTATAATATTTCCACACTACACAATATAATATTTTTTCCATATCAACTCATGGAAGAAACACCTCCATATGCAGGTGTAGGAATCATCTATATCGTAAATATAGAGAGTAGTGGATATTTTTGGTGAGGAAGAACATGAAAATGTGGTTAATGAGAGTAATAATCACATTCTACATCATGGAGTAGTGGGGGAGTGGGAGTTATGGCCATCTTCTAGGTTTTATGGTCACTAACAAATATGAGAGATGAATAATTTATTTTAATAATAAAATATACTCCAACAATCCTCACTTATTTTAATATTAAAATAAAAGAGCACCAATTTAATTGAAGGGAGATTATTATGCATAATGAAGGTGTGCTCTAATTGAACCTCCACTTAGTAAAACATCGATCTCTGCTCCAGAGTCAGTAGTATGCTTCGCATTGAACTATGACTGCTTAGGGGAAATAAAGTATCACTGCTTACACATAATAATCAAGGTGTTGACACAAGTTTTAATAGCCAGCACATTACTATCTTGTGCTATCCCAATTTCATGAGTAATTTTGTGAACAAGCCCAATTCTCATAGGAAGCGGCCTACCTCCACACTCACATAAGTGAAATTCTGTCAAAGATGATCCTGTAATTTTAACACCCCACTGATACGATCTACATATTTTCATTAAGTGTTTGTAGACTCAACCTTCACACATCACACAGAATATACGCATATACACCACAGGGAGGGAATAAAATATATATATATATAATAGTGTATTTCACAACAAGTCATCACATGATTTATTCTTTTCATTGAACCTAGTAATAGGATATCTAGTTCAAGATTGGGTTTTCTCATATATGACTCATGTATTTTTGAGCTTCAATTCCATCCCCTCGAGGTGCTCCAGATCTTTTCCAAAGACCTTTGTCTATAAATCTGCAAGATTATCACAAAATTTAACACAATCAATATTTATGGTATACCACTTTTCACAAATGATCTAACTGTATACTATTATCCTTATGGGTCTGAACTTAACAGTGTGATAACAGTGTTTTACTCTACCAATACCAATAGCAGCGGTGCTTTCACAATCAATCAAAATTAGGTAATTGATTTCTCAAAATAAAGTTTTGATATAATAAATTTCTAAATTAATTTCTTTTTTCACTATATGAAGTTAAATAATAAATCAAGCCTCCATGGTAGAGTTAGCAATAATATTTTTTCTCAACAAATAGCGTCAAATATTTTCGTAAGTAAATATATATGATTTGTTTGTATCTGCTAAGTACTTCTACTGCATACGTAATTTCAGATCGAGTGCGGTCAGTCACATATCTCATATAGGCTAGAATACTCCTTTTTAATTTTTCACAATTTTTCACTTTGAATTGAAAATAAATAAACACTTAATCAAAAGAAATTGCAAAACATGTACATTCCACAAAGTGTACTCAGCATAATGTGATTGATTAAGAAAAGTTCTATTACATGTATCTTTTTTATTTTTCACGTCAAGAATGAAATTTCCCTCACTCAACTTTCTCACATTAAAATGCCTGATAAGCATATTTTTAGTTTAATTTAGTAACACCAGTGTTAGAGCCAAATATCAACAAATGATCAATCATGAGGCAATAACAACATGTGAATTTTATAATAAGGATGCATGAGATACTTTACAAATTTATTGTGAAGGTAGCTCAAGTGTTCGTCGAATTAATCTACGCCTGCTCATGAGCAAATATGAACGTTTAAGGATGGAAGAAGCGGATGATATTAATTTTATTTTGAAAAGTTAATTGACATCTCTAATGAATGTCAAGTGCTTGGTGAATCATTAACCAACACTCAACTTGTTGAAAAGGCTCTCCGCTCTCTTCCTAAATTCAATTTAAAGATTTATGTCATTGAAGAAGCTCACAATCTTGCTACTATGGACCTACATACCTTGATGAGCATTCTAAAAACCTATGAGATGAACATTGAGAATCACAGGAAATTATATAAAAGCAAGAATGTGGCACTTCAAGTTCAATCCTCAGAGAATCAACTCGATGAAGAGGATGGGAATCTTGAAGAACTTGGTGAAGGTGCTAATGTTGTCTTACTCACGTGAAAATTCAATTCGATGGTGAGAAAGTTCAATAATGAGCGAAATCAATCTAAACCTAAACAACATCAAAACCAAGACTTCAATCAAAAGCTCACCAAGTTCTTTCCGAGTACTCCAAAAGGAAGTCCACTAAGAAGAACTAACTCAGATCGTACCAAATTTGATCCCAAACAACTCGAGTATGTGCAATGTCATGCATGCTCGATATGGGGTTATTATGCTAATGAATGTGCAAACACTCTTAGAAAATTCGGTAAGAATCGGTGGGTCTCACTTTGCGACAACGAAGGATATCAAGAAGGAGAATCACAAGCAATGCTAGCCACTGTTTACGAATATCTCTGTCAGACAATGAAGATGTCATATGTAATATTTCCTCAGATGTCACGATATTTCAGGAAACATCTGCAACAACATCTGCATTACCAGCAACATCCGAAAGGTATGAATTCTTTAACTATCCTGATGTTAATTGCTTTAGTGATTTTATTCCTAGTGGTGAGACTGAGAGTATGGATCAAGTTGAATACAACGATGACATGATTAATGAATTACAAAGTATTTATAAAGCATTAATCATAGAATCTAAGCAACTTGACACAAAGGTAAAATCTTTAATTCGTGAGAATGTAGATCTAAGAGGCACAATAACCCGACTAGAGGTTGTACTTACCAAAAATGATACTCAATTTGGTAAGATTCGTGCAAAACTGGATTTAGCTTAAGCAACCTTCCGTAAGCTTAACTCAGGGACTTCTAAATTGAATGAGATACTCAACTTTAGTAAACATTCACATGCAGGTATTGGGCACGAAAACTCTCTTAAAACTATATGCTCTAGTTTGTTTGGCAAAAATGAGAAAACATGCTTTGTAAAATAAAGAGGAATAAATAATAGGTTCTCATATATGTCAAAGAATATGAAATTTGTGTATCGCCACTGTAACTCTCCTGGACACTTAAAACTATACTATTTCAAACTTCAAGATTCTGTGAGCAAGATATTGCTTAAAATGTTGTCCACCATTTTGGACAACATTTCTACGCCGAAAGGTAAAAAATATTTTAGAAGAGTTTGAGTTCCCAAAATGGATGTAACTTGTAATGTTACGATAACAGCTTTAAGAACTAACATTTCAGGTTCTTGGTACATTGATAGTGAATGTTCTTGACACATGACAGGTACAAAGGACTTTCTAAAGAAGTAAGAGTCATTCAATAGAGGTAACATAACTTATGGAGGTGACAGTAAAAACAAAATAATTGAAAAAGGAATATTGAATGTTCTTGAATTTTCAGCTTTAAGAAATGTCTTACACGTTGAAGATTTAATAGCTAATTTGATTAGTATTAGTCAATTATATGATGATAATCTGAAGTAAAATTTAATAAGAATGCATGTAAAGTTACGAATGAAGCTAATGAATGTGTCATATCAGGTACTAGAACATGTGATAATTGATATCTTGTTGCAAGACAAGAAACATGCAATAAAGTCAAGATAGACGACACAATACTATGACATCAAAAGTTGAGACATGTCAACTGTCGCAATCTGGAAAAATTGGTCTCATATGAAGTGGTTAGAGGCTTACCCAACCTTAGACATAAAGGTAAAACTGTCTGTGTAGATTATCTACAAGGTAAGTAAACCCGTGTTTCCATAATGTTGTCCAAAATGACGGACACCATTCAGGTACGTCTCACTGTTTTTAATTTTTGCACATGAATCTTATGGATCCAATTGAGGTAGACAGTTTGGGAGGCATGAGGTATTCCTATGTGATAGTATATGACTTTTCTAGATATTCATGAATATATTTCTTGAAAGAAAAATCATAAAGTTTTGACATGTTTAAAATTTTGCACTCTAGAATTAGGAACTTGTTCTATTCTCCTATTTTTCGGATCAGATCCGACCATAGAAAAGAATTTGAAAACAACTTCTTCACAAAATTTTGTGAGAAAAAATGAATTTTCATGAATTTTCTGCTATCAAAACTCCTCAACAGAACGGGGTAACTAAAAGGAAGAATAGAACATTGCAAGAAATGACTAGAGTTATGCTTAGTTCTAAAAAGTTGTCCAAACGTTTTTGGGCTGAAGCCTTAAATACTGCTTGTCACATCACTAATAGAGTCTATTTAAGGTCTGGAACCTGCTTGCTTAACCGGATACACGGAATTGAGATCTCTGTTGCATGCAAATCTTTCTATCGGGAAAGCCTCGCTTATTCAAATGGCTTCTTATTTAGAACCTTTTTTTTCTTAGTTATAAGTAAACTCGTTTACAAAATCCTTGCTCTTATAAAAGCGCGAGCTTCAACCACTCTTTCGAAGGCAGCAAAGCGGCACGCAGCAGAGGAAAAGATCTGGTAGCATCCTCAGCCTTAATCTGGCTTCTAAAGTGATTTCTTTCACCGCGCCACACAATTTTTTCGTGAAGCGCTATTTCCACTCCTGCCCCCGCAAGCAAAGAGGTTTCAAGATAGCAGGCGACCAAAAGATGACACCCTATGAGATTATAAATGGAAAGAAACCTAACTTGCATTACTTTCATGTTTTTGGATGTATTTGTTACATTTTAGATGATAGAGATCATTTGACAAAGTTTGACTCTAAAAGTGACAAAGAAATTTTTGTTGGCTATTTACAAAATAGTCATACTTATCGAGTGTACAATCTAAGGACCAAAATTGTACAAGAGTGTAAATATTATTTTTGATGATTTTTTTGTTTCTACAAGAAATATAACTGAAAATAACACTATAGTTTCAGTGAAAAAATTGCAGACTGCTGAAGAACCAGATGTTGCCCCAAATGTTGTCACATCCGAAGCAACATCTGAACCTGAACCAAAAATCATAGAGGATGCGAACGAGGAGTCAAATGCTGAATTGACATATCAAGTTCGAATGGACCCCTCATCAAGGATTAGGAAGTAGCATCCAACAGGTCAAGTGATAGGGGAGTTTTTGAGGGAATTAGAACAAGAGGGAAAGAACCACTCAATTATAGAGACACGGTAAGGTATGTGTGTATGTGTACCATATACTAAAGGGTTATTCTTTCTTGTTTTATATATACTTTAGAACTAGAGAACATTTTAGAAGCACTTAAAGATGATTTTTGGATTCAAGCAATGCAAGAAGAGCTTGAACAATTCTCCCGAAATGAAGTCGGGGACTTAGTTCCACGTCTAAGTGATACAAACATAATTGGAACTAAGTGGATATTTAAAAATAAATCAGATGAATCGGTATTGGTTGTTAGAAACAAAGCTCGTCTAGTTGCACAACGCTATACTCAGGTTGAAGGAATCGATTATGACGAAACCTTTGCACCTTTGGTTAGAATTTGAATCAATTAGACTCCTCATTGCCATTGCTTGCTTTCTAAAAATTACCTTGCACCAAATGGATGTAAAAAGTGTCTTCTTAAATGGTTTTCAAGATAATGAAGTCTATGTTGAACAACCAAAATGATTTGAGGATCCTTACCATCCACACTATGTATACAAGCTCAAAACGACTTTCTATGGGTTAAAACAAGCCCCTTGGGCATGGTATGGTCGTCTAACTAACTTCTTTCTTGAATTTGGTTTTAAACGTGGTGAAACTGATCGTACTTTATTCATTACATCATGGTGTAGATATTATTATTGCTCAAATCTATGTAGATGACATAGTTTTTTGTTCGACGTTGTCTTACCTAAAAAAAATTGTTGAAGCAATGTCATCGATATTTGAGATGAGCATGATTGAGGAACTAACTTTTTTCTTAGGCTTGCAGATTAAACAAAGTGAATATGGAATTTTCATCTCCCAAAGTAAATATGCCAAGAATCTAGTTAAGAAGTTTGGATTGAAAAATGCTAAACAGATGAAAACTCCAATGGGATCGTCACAGAAGATATGTAAGGATAATGTTGACCCAATATTTTGTCGATCTATGATAGCTAGCCTTCTAGATCTCACTGCTAGTCGTCCTGATATAATGTTTAGTGTATGTTCTCGATTCCAAGCCTATCCCAAAATTTCCCACTTAAATGTTGTAAAACGTATCATTAGATATGTTGCCGACACATATGAGTTGATAATTTAATATTACAGAGACAATAATCCTAATTTAATAGGATACATTGACTCGTATTGGGCTGGTGATGTAGATGATACAAAGAGTACAAGTGAATGATATTTTATCCTGGCAATAATCTTGTTTCTTGGTATAGTTGTACATACAATTGTGTCTCACTTTCAACTGCGGAATCTGAATATGTAGCAGCTGGAAGTTGTTGCTCTCAATTAATATGGCTAAGACACATGTTAGAAGATTATAGTTTTTCAAGTAACATCTTAGTTTTGTACTGGGATAATTTGAGTGGGTAAATATTTCCAAAAATTCAGTTCAGCACTCACATACAAAATATATTGATATTAGACATCATTTTTAAGAGATTTGGTTGAAAAACAGCTAGTTCAAATTGAACATATTGACACTCTTCATCAACTAGCTGATATGTTTACAAAAGCTTTAGACCATGAGAGATTTTCTAGTTTGAAGAAATTTCTTGATCTTTGTAATCTCTAAAAAAACATTTTTAGTGAATGTCGGTTGGATTGTCTCTAATATTTTGGGTGACATTTACCTGTGTAATATCATAAACTGATTCATGTTGCTGTATAGTGCATTAATTTTGGTCACACAAGTATGATCCTTCAAACGAACATGATTTCAAATTGATACTGTTCTATGAGATGATATTAGATATCATAAAAAAGAGTATCAAATAAGGCAAAGCCTTTACAATTTTTTAACAACTGTGCAAAATATGCAAAACTCTTGAAATGATATCGTTCCTATTCTATAGGAGTATCAAGTGCTTCAAAAGAATTTTTGAGAATACTAAATATGTATTCTTATTTTTTACACGAAAAATAGTTTTGTATGTGTTGTATGATTAGACCTAGGAGACAATGGAAAAAATGTTACATTGGTCCAGTGGTTAAACTCATAAAAATACATATAAAACATGTCTTGATTGGTTGCCAAAATGAAAAGTTCTTGCAAGATAATAATGCTTGTATTGTCCAAAATGTTGTCAATATTGCCGTTGACATTTTCAGATAATGATATTTTTTTGGGATGTAGCTCATAACTGACTCCAGAAAAATTAGTTTTATCTTCCCTATTTGTATGTCATGTTTTTAATTGGAATTCAAACTTTAAAAGGATAAGATTAAAATTTCAAATATGATGTCTATCTTTTTATCTCAAAATTTTAGATGTTGGTTGTTGAATAAGTATCAAACACCTAAAATTAAGGATTTGTTTTAAAAAAGCTTGCCAAGTATATAAATATTCATCTCATTTGTGTTTTCTTTTTACCATTCTTGTTTTTTCCTAAAAGTAAAATTTTAAAAAAAGGAAAAAATCACATCACAAACCTCGATAAAATCCCTACCTACCCGATGGAACAATCACCATTCCAAAACTTAAACCCTAATTTCCCGCAACACTCTTCTCAATACTCACTAATGCAAACATCCTCTGTGTCAACAATATTGTTAGACAACACACCGACCAACACGCCCATGAGTACTAGCCCTCCTTTAAACACTGAACCTCGGCAACATTGCCAGTCATCTTCTTCCAGTTCATAGAGGACTTATGCAAGGCCATAATATTTAAGGGTTTAGAGGAACCTTTAGATATAAGCTACCCAGACGATGATAACAACCCGATAGATGTTGATGAAACATCTAAAATTTCAGCCTTGGGCAAATGACCTAGCTCTTCCACATTCCCTACTTGTCAATCGAGTAAAGTGTTTAAAAATTAATTCGAGCAGAACCAAGCAATAAAAGGTCCAGATTTAAAATGCCTATATCTGCTTGGTCAAGCAGTGATAGTGAGGAAATGACCTTTGAACTCTCGACTGAAGAAAGTGAAGTAGAACAAGTTATTTCTGTACCACAAAAGGTGTCTCTGGAGAAGGAAATCCCAGATGAAACTCTCTTGAAGCAATTCTTTCCATAGGGAGTTCCTAGGACTATAAGGTCAAGTGTTGCTAAAAAATATTGCCACAACATTTCAGACAACATTCCAGCCAACACCTGAAGATGCACACACTCTAACTTCCTCCAGCAGTTCAGACTGATCTGATTCAGATCTTGAGGTATCTATCTACTAAGACAAATTCTATTAAAAAAACTAACTCTCATAATTGGGAATAGTACAAAAATAGAATTATTAAGTCTGAAAAATGTTAACATTGCCTCATGCTCTGAATATGATTTGATAGAGTTCTTGAAAGAAAAAAAGCTTCTAGGATCTGTTACGGACAAGGGACCATATGTTGATAAAATAGTTAGGTTATTTTTGCTAATTTGAGTACTGCTATAGGGAATACCTCCTCAAAGAAGTTTGGGAAGGTATATATCTATAACAAAGTATATTCCTTCACACATGTTATTATAAACCAATGTATGAGAGTAAATGTTGAAGAAAATGTTAGAGAAACATACCCTGTAGTGGATAATAGATATGAAGTGATTGAGTACCTCACAAGAGGTATAATGTAGAAGTGGATCTCTATGTGTCCTGCCTCTAAACTAACAGCCTTATTTGCTATCCTTCACAAAATTGCTATACACAATTGAATTCCTTTGATGAATGAGTCAATTGTGACTACAAAACAAGCCACCATACTGTATCAGGAAAGGGTTGAGAGTTGATCTTGGCACAATAATCTTCCATCAAGTTGTCAACTTGGCACAGAAAGAATCAACCTCAATCCTCATTTATCCCTCTATGATATTAAAGTTTTAACTACCCAAGTTCTTAAGCCTAAGAGAGATGGCACATTAAGGAAGGATCTTGAATTGTACACAGTAAACAAGACAGTTTTGAAAAGTAGAGATAGAGTCATTGATCTACCCTGGAAAAAGGAAAGGAGTAGTGCAGATGTTGACAGGAATGTCACTGACATTCTTGGCAATACTGGTCCAAGACAGTCTCCACTGTCTACTGAATGACTTGTTAATCAAATTACAAAAGTCAACCAACAAATCTCTGAGGTTGATGTCGTGCAGAATGCTCTGATACAAGCTAGGGCCCACTTCATGTAACTATTTATCACAAAAAGTGAGAGGTAATGAAGCTGAAGAAAGTAAGGGGAAGTGCTGATACACGGGGAAAAGAGGTAGCTGAGGAAACTGATACAGGGAGAGCTGAAGAGGAGTTGTTGATGCTTAGGGAGCTGAGGAAAAAATAACAGATGAAGAAAAGAGATTGAAGCTATTGTGCAGAAGTAGAAAACGGCTGAAAAATACTACTGATGCATAACTAGCTAGGAGGAACATGCTCATTTGCTCATGATTTGTTAACTGAATCTTATGTTGTCTAAACTACTGAACAAATTGTTTTTATTGGCTGATGTAGTTGACTAGATGTTTGATAAATTGGTGTTGAGAATATGATTTTGTATATTGGGTGATTTGTGTATATTTATTTATATTTTCTAATCCTATATGATGTGACTATGTTTGTGTTAACATTGTGTTTAATCCTATATAGTAGTATACACTAGTATACATATGTGTGTTTATATGCCATCACAAGTTAAGGAGGAGCATTATTATAATCATATATGTTGGGACAACATCTATGACACTGATGTAAGTCACTTGCACATATTAGAATAGGTTTTGTGAAGAAATACAAAAAGGGGAGAACACATTTGCCCAACATATCATTTTTAGTACTAAGTTAAAATTTAGAAATGATGAAACAAAGTCACAACATTCGGACCAATATTTCTGTGACTAACAATTTTGCCTTACTTCATGGACTGAAGGAAATCTTATGGAAATTTTACCACGGAAATGTGACTTGGCAAGATGATTAAGAGCTGATGAAAAACGTGGGAAGAACAAGTCAAAGTTGTTGCTAAGCTTGGGAAACAAGTCCAAGAAGTTAGAGGATTTTGCTCCAAGATCTTCACCAACAAACCTTATCGGCTGTCCACTTTTCCCTCAACCTCTACAATAAGTTGATGAACTTTTCAAGGAAGACTCTCTACTATAAATAGAGAGGCTAGAAGAGTGAATCGATATCCATAATCAGATTGCAAAAATATCAAGAGAGCTCTCGAGAATTAATCTCATAAAACTGGATCACAAGTGTTGTCTGAGCGTGTCGACAACATTCTGTCCAACATTATAATTGATGCTCAGATTCTAGATTTGTTATTCATTGAAGCAATTATAATGAGATGTTGTCTATGTCTATTTAGGTAGATTTTTCAGACAGAAGTCATCTGCGACTTCAACTTTTTAATTCCTTTTGTTTTATTTTGTAAAATTATAAAAGAAGGAATTCATTCAATTGTATATAAATATATACAATATTTTCGGTCACTGACCGTCATAGGTTATATAATCAATAAACCTATGTAAATATTAAATCTTTGTGTTCTTTATTATTTTCGCTGCAATTTACTCTTCAAAGGTTTTTCTGTTTTATCGAAGTGTTGTCACTTGTGACTGACAATATTGTTACCGACATTTGCAAACTGTATTAACATTCGATTTATTTTTACTTCTAATTTATTTTTATTTTCATAGCATACCCCGGGATTCAACAGACATTATGACATAAATTTAAATTAATGAGACCCTAAAACAAATATCGGACAATGAACACAGATGGGGGACCAAAACACGATACTCGTCCAATAATTCAAACTAAACGTAATTTACTCAAAATTGCAACTTCAAACTAGAAATAAAAGTTCTATAAGGGTAAGAAGGTCAATACTCTGTTAAATAATTAAGCAAAGATTTAGACAACGAACCATAGCCGGGCCTCTTAAATTATTCTGTTGAATTTGGTTATTCTACCAATCTCATGTTGCCATTTCTTTACTTGAGTGGCATCTCATGTAACATCCAATGCTTCCAATGTGCATTTACTTGCTTTACGAGTAAGCAATGGTTAGTAGACATTCTAATTAAAAAGAATTTAGGGAAAAAAAGAAAAAAAAACGAAAATCTATTTGTACAAAGGTCGGGTTGTTCAAATATTTTATTTATCAAATTAAATTAATTATATCGTATATTATAGCTATAACCCAAAACAAAGCAATAAAAGCCGAATTTTTCATTCTCTATTTTTTCCTGAATTTTCGATTTTCTCAATTTTCAGAGTTTTTCTTTGTGGTTCATTACTAAAAATATCCTGTTCCAAATTCTACAACAACATACATAGTATAGTCCCACAAGTAGAATCTGAGGAGGCTGCTTGTTCCAAATTTTATTTCATAAAAGTTGTTTAATTGTACTTTATTTTGAGGAGGTAAAACATGATTGTGTATATGCTTAACTCAAACTTTGTCAATATGATGTTGGAAGTAGTTGAACCAAAAGTTGTTGAAAATATTTATTAAACGTGAAATAAAGTTAATCTTATTTAATTATGACTCGAACAATTGGGGTCTCGCACGTGGAAAACCTTGTTTCCACACACGTGCACACGTAATGACAATGATCATATTTCCTCAATGGAAGAGATATTAGTACAAATATGAATTGTTTGAGACGTAAGGTAATAGACGGTTATTGGTCAAACGACGTTGATTTAACGTTGGTAAATGAAGGAAGAAGTGTACAATGTGTTTAAAGATGAAACGAGCCATGAATCGTCGCGGCCCGATAGTCCAGAGGCTGCGACGGGAGACGAAAAGACATGACTCTTGGGCTGATTTTGAGGCATTAAACCTCCATTACATCCCAAATGAATTCAGCCATTATTTGGCTGAATTAACAATCCATAATCAAGGTCATTACATGGTCATTTAAGGTCATTACATGGGCAATTGGAAAGTCATCTTCTCAATACTATAAAATGAGGCCTTTGACTCATTTGCAAGAACACACTTACCACATTCTCTAGACAATTTCCTGAAATTGTTCTTACTCTTTAACAATCAAACACTCTAAGATCTTTCTTCCTATAGCGAACTCTTAAGTCTCCTTTGCTCATTAGTTTGTTGCTGTTTTATCTTGGAAAATAAGTTATCATTACTCCGTTGACCATCAATCGACTCAGCGAGACAAGTTTCTTTGTTCACATTGATTGTTATTATAACTTTTTCCGTTCCTTGTTATTACCAATATATTCCAACAAAAGCATCATAAATAAGTCGTGTTGCAATTTTCATTTCTATAATCATGTAGTAGTACAATAATGAGAAAGAACAGAATACGGACGAAGAAATGGGTACAAGTAATCGTAGCCGTTCATCACTTTTAAGGGAAGGGTGAATTATGGCACAAGTATACAAATGCTGCTAAGGCATAAGGTTTCGGTCCCATCCAAGTTGAAAATGAACCTCTCTTTAACCAAGGAAAATCTAATAATTTTCTATTAAAATATGTGTTTAGTCAAACTAAAACACTTAAATTAAGACGGAGAAAGTAATAAATAACGTCACCAACCATGATATATTACAAGTTGAGTGACCCTATCTTAGCTAACTAAAAGTCACATTTGAACTCAGCCTTTAATAAGTAAAATCAATAATGTAATTATTTAATATGTCTGGAAACTTAATAATGAACTCAATGAAATGAAGTCTGGAATATCACTCAGTGACATTCACGGAAACATGTTTCACAAGCAAGCATGAACATAATATAAGCTATGAAAACTGACTTATTATTTTAAAGAAATAGCTTTTCTAAATAAAAGAGTTTTTCACATATGACCCTGTGTGCGTAAGAATCTGACATACTAAGGAGTGTCGATCGATTTTCCCCAACAAATAATTGTCACCAATCATGTCGTATGTCAGGTGTTGAATCGCAGGTGGTGTTTGGTGCTATTCTACCCAGCCACAGTATTTCAACTTAGGTAGGTATAATGTTCTAATTAAATTGTGGTGAGACCATAGTTTATCTTTAGCTTTAATGCATGACTAATTTAGTGAAACGATCACTATTACTTGAATGGAGGACAAAAATATAAAATGATGGTTTGTATATAATGATGAAAGTGAAACCAAAGCATCGGTAATTAGTTGCCGTTTCGGAAAGAAATTAATCAATTGAGGAAACAATTTATGAACTAACTCCTCTATTAAGAATGAGATAACACCTTATAAAATTGTTAGTAAATTATATTAATTTCCTTAGATGGAAATACTTCTTGTTAACTTAATAGTTTCACGTTTTCTCCAATTGATAATTCAAAGAGTTGGTGAAGCATTTCTTTTTCTTCAACCGTTTTGATTTTTTTAATGTATAATTGTTGGACATCACCTTGGAGAACTTATCTTGCTTCTAAGGTTCCTTTCCTATTTCCTTCTTTGTATTCTAAAATTATGTTTAGTTTATCATAATTGAAAGTTATCCTGTAAAGTGAATCCAAGTTCGGTATTCTGTAAGTTCCTAGGTCATATCGAAATGACTTCATTGAGAGTAAGATCTGTTCGATATGTGTCTAATAATTCAACGATAGAAAACGAAATGCCACTTTGCACAGGAATTGTATTCCATGGGAATTTCGACAATGGCCTTTTCCCTCTTTTTTTTTTCGTTAGCCAACTTTTTGAAACATTTAAAACAAACGAGTCTTTTGTTTGACTTAACTTTTTCTTTTAAAAAAAATATAAGCTCTATTTCAGTCTCTAGTCTTAGCAGACGTTTGATCATGAAAACTAAATAATTTTTATTTTATTTGGAATTTTAAAGTTAGAGTTGAAGATAGAGTTGTGTTTAGTTATAATTTTTGTAAAGAATATTTGGTTATTTACTTGTACTGAAAGTGAAAAAAGTAAGAAAAAAATTAAAACAACATTTTATGTGTTTTCCAAACTCTAAATATAACTTCAAGTTTGTTACATGATATGTGGTATCTTGACATAGTTAAATGGAAGATTTTATATGTGTTTGGTACATGATGTTTTGGTACCTTGGCATAGCTAGATGAAAGATTTTATATGTGTTTGGTACATGATATATGGTACCTTGGCATAATTAAATGGAAGATTTTATATGTGTTTGGTACATGATATGTTGGTACCTAAGCTTGTTTAAATGAAAGATTTATATGTGTTTGGTACATGATATGTGGTACCTTGGCATAATTAAATGGAAGATTTTATATGTGTTTGGTACATGATATGTGGTACCTTGGCATAGTTAAATGGAAGATTTTATATGTGTTTGGTACATGATATGTGGTACCTTGACATAGTTAAATGGAAGATTTTATATGTGTTTGGTACATGATATGTGGTACCTTGTCATAGTTAAAGGGAAGATTTTATATGTGTTTGGTACATGATATGTGGTATCTTGACATAGTTAAATGGAAGATTTTATATGTGTTTGGTACATGATGTTTTGGTACCTTGGCATAGCTAGATGAAAGATTTTATATGTGTTTGGTACATGATATATGGTACCTTGGCATAATTAAATGGAAGATTTTATATGTGTTTGGTACATGATATGTGGTACCTTGGCATAGTTAAATGGAAGATTTTATATGTGTTTGGTACATGATATGTGGTACATTGGCATAATTAAATGGAAGATTATATATGTGTTTGGTACATGATATGTGGTACCTTGGCATAGTTAAAGGGAAGATTTTATATGTGATTGGTACATGATATGTGGTACCTTGGCATAGTTAAATGGAAGATTTTATATGTGTTTGGTACATGATGTTTTGGTACCTTGGAATAGCTAGATGAAAGATTTTATATGTGTTTGGTACATGATGATTTGGTACCTTGGCATAGCTAAATGAAATATTTTAATGGTCGATACATGAGATGTTGGTACCATGGTTTCATTTCCTTTGGGAGTCAAAAGATGAGTTAAATTACACAAGATTGCTAGGATATGGGTTCAACTCACATGACAATATTTGTTTATATAGACAGACGTTCATGATTTTGACATGGCTTCCCTACTTTGAAAAAGTACAGTGGTACAGTGATACAGTTGTCTCTTATTTTATATGGCACGGTAGGATCTGGTATTTGATTTTCATACTTGCGCTGTCATTCTTTTGTACAGTGATGATCTTGTTTATTGTACTTCATGTTTACATACTTGGTACCTTGTTGTACTGACCCCCTTCGGGGGGCTGCGTTCATGCCCGCAGGTTTAGGTACTCAGTTGTGGATCCGCGAGCTTAGGATCCTTGTTCAACATTTTGGGATAGCTCCAATGTTCTGGAGCTTGTCATTATGGTTAGGTATATTCAGGAGTACGACGGGGCCTTGTCCCGTCATAGTTACTGTCCAAAATCATATAGGTCTGTATTCATAAGTGGACTGGACTGGTGCGAGTTGTATTTGCATTGTTATACAGTTGTAGTCTCATTCGGGCGTTATATATTATGGAAGCCTTATCGGCTTTGCCTTTGTTTAAAGAAAAAAAATGAGTGTTATTTATCTTCCGCAGTTTACTTGTGTTGTATGAATATAAGGGTGCCCAGGTAGGGCACCAGTCGCGGGCTCGGGATTCGGGGCGTGACATGTAATTATGGTAGTTTTATTAGAATATAATTTTCTTGTTAGACTAGGGAAAGAAATAACTTACATCTATGTAAGGAGGTCATTGTGTTGAATGAAAGGCGAGAAAGAATGTTCCCATTATTCTTCTTCTCTCTAAATTTTCGTCCACTGTTGATTTTAATATGGTATGAGAGCCTCGTTAAAAGAACACAAAAACCCTAAATAATGACGGGTGACGGAGAAACCAGCGATAAAAAAAAGAAATCGCCGGTGAAGAAAATAAAATTCAAAGAAAGACAATCTCCTCTTATGATATTACGTCAAATGGTAATCCCAGAATTGTAATGACACAAGTCCAGTTGAAGGGAGTGAATTATAAAGAATGGGCTAGATCCATGAGGACGACCCTAAGATCAAGGAAAAAATTCGGCTTCGTTGATGGTACGATCAAGAAGCCGGGAAGAGTCGTCGGACTTAGAAGATTGGTAGACTATAAACTCTTTGTTGGTGTCGTGGATTTGAAATACCATCGAACCAACGCTTTGCTCAATATTTCACATAAAGAGGAAGCGAAAGAATTATTGACGGGCATTCGAGAGCGGTTCGCTGTTATCAACAGCCCTCGGACGCAACAACTGAAGGCAGAACTTGCGGAGTGCAAGAAGAAGGGAAGGACCATAGTGAAATACTATGGAAAACTAACTAAGTTGTGGTAAGAATTGACAAACTACGAACAAATTATGACTTGTAAGTGCGGAAAGTGCATGTGCAACCTAGGTATAATCTTGAAAACCAAAAGAGATGAAGAAAAAATGCATATTTTTTCATGGAATTGAATAAGGCAATGTATGAAACGGTGAGATCGAACATACTGGCACATGAATCTTTGTCATTGAACAAAGTTTATTCGAAGCTAGTGTAAGAAGAGCATGTGAGGGGACTCCCACGAAAAATGGAAGAACGGAATAAAATCATGGCATTTGCCATACAAGGGAGAAATCCTTACCATGACCAAGTTGAAGGGAAGAACGATAATACATTCTGCACGCATTGCAAGAGATCTGAATATGTTATGGAAGGATGTTTTCAACTTATTGGGTATCTAAAATGGTGGCCAGAAAATAAAAAATGAGTAAAAAAATCCGGAAGAATAAGACGAGTACAACAACAACAGCAAAGTGAAGCTCGGGATCAGTTCGCGAAAGAGGAAACTATCGGGCTAACTCCGTTGTTGTCAAGGATACACAATCTGAGATAAAACAGATGAACACATTCAGGATAAGACCTTACAATCTGATCGAGGAGATTAAAAAAATGTTGATTCACATGTTGAATTCAGAAGGAATAAATCTGAATGGCAAGATAAAAAACTCATCTTGGATTATTGACTCTGAAGTTACCAATCACGTGATAGATAATCTAGAGAAACAGAGCGATCGGCGGGACATTCATACGTATCTGATTTGGCTTTCAGATTGAAGTAGCTCGGTGGCCACGAGATAAAGAACAACCAGGATAAATAATAGAATTTGGTTAAAGGATGTCCTATATGTTTTGAATTTAACTTGCAATTTAATTTTTATATCACAACTTGTTGATCATTTAGATTGTGATGTAAATTTTAATAAAACTATGTGTACTATACAGGACCCACCACGAGAAAGTTGCTTGGAATGGGTGAGTGACGAGGTGGACTTTACTATTTTCGGAATGTGACGCAAATATGAGCTATGAAGGCGAAGGCAATTGATTGGTTCGATCTTTGGCACAAAATGTTAGGTCATCCATCTGCACAAGTGACAAAGTCCATTACATCATTAGGTTTTAAAAAATAGTGTTAGTTTAGATAAAGAATGTGATGTATGTCAAAGGGCAAAACAAACAAGAAATATTTTTCCTTCAAGTGATAATATAAATTCCAATATTTTTTATATGATTCAATGTGATTTATGGGGGTCATATAGAACACCTTCTTCTTGTGGTGTTTCGTATTTCTTGACTGTTGTGGATGATCAGTCGCGAGCCGTATGAATTTTTCTTTTTATTGATAAGAAAAAAGTGTCCCAAGCTTTGAAAAACTTCTTTGCACTGGTTGATAAGCAGTTTGGTAAGAAGCTGAAAATTGTTAAAAGTGATAACAGAACTGAGTCACATGTATGAATACTTACTTCTTCGATCATGAAATTCTTTTTCAAACTTCTTGCACAGGAACAGCGCAACAGAATAAAATGAAAACACCATCACACACTTAATGTGGCGCGAGCATTAAGATTTCAGGGTCATCTTCCGATCAGATTCTGAGGAGAATGTGTTTTGATTGCGAGATACTTGATCAATAGAACACCATCTTTGATTTTGAATGAAAACCCCCCCTATGAAATTTTATACGGGGAGACACCTCATTATGATCACTTAAAGGTGTTATGGTCACTATGCTATGCACACAAAAGGAAAGAACAAAAGACAAGTTTGAGAGTCAGAGTCGTAGGTGTGTCTTCTTGGGACACCCATACAGACATAAATGTTGGAGATTGTATGACTTATAAAATGATGAATACTTAGTCTCATGAGATGTGGACTTCTACGATACTAAGTTCCTTTTTATCGTAGAAACGGGTAACTTGGTCGACAACATAGAAGTGAACCCGGATAAAATAAAATAAGAAATAAATCAACACATTTTTGAAGTAGAACAAATAGATAATGTAGGTGCGAACAAAACTCAGGTAGAAGAAATCTGAACACCGGATACCAAATCTACAGATCAACCATAATTAAATCGGAATATGCTAGTCCAAATAATGAAAATATGGAAAACGTATAAACGGAAGGTATCCGAGCCAATGAAAAGTCACAGGAGAAACAATTGTGTTGAGGTAAACGTTAGAAGCATGATTCAGTTTGATTACGTGACTACGTTACTAAAACATTCTGGAAAGAAAGTCCATCAACGAGTTCTCCCGATCCTCGACAACCCTCAGGTGCACCTTATCCTTTAGCTCACTATATATCTTGTGATAATTTTTCATCGTGAAACCAAAGCTTCCTTGCAGCAATTATCACAACAATTGAACCAAAACCCTTCTCGGAGGCCATGAAAAAAGAATGTTGGAGAGAAGTCATGCAACAAGAAGTTCAAGCATCAGAGGACAATGGCACATGAACATTGAAAATATTATTGCCGGATAAGAAAGCACTCGGATATATGTCACGACACGACCCGATGGCCCGTGAACATGGTGCCCTAATGACGCCATTATACTAACATGTCACGTAATCAGGCTGACACTAAGGATAATATGACATTCGGCATCATAACGCTGCAATAATAACACAATGTCAGAATAGGCAAGCCGACAAGGCTGCCTCTACACACGAATAATCTTGTCTCTCGAGGAGTCACATCTAATCAAATATAATAAGGGACGTAAGCCGACAAGGCTACCACTATACACGAGAACATCCCAAAAATGAAATACAATAGCACAGCTGAACAAAACATATCTATAATCCTCATATAACTAACCCACACATATACAACCCACAACTATCTACAAACCTCTATGAGAAGGATAATGAAATATGACGGGACAGGGCCCCATCGTGCCCCTAAATATACATAAGTCAAAAATAAGATTCTGTACCAAAATGACAAAGCTCTGAATCAATGGAACTGTCCAAACAGCTGAACAAGAATTCTAGACTGGAGGATCACCAAACTGAGCACTTGTACCTGCGGGCATGAACGCTGCCCCCCGAGGAAAGGGGGTCAGTACGAAATAATGTACTAAGTATGTAAAACATGTAGTACTGTAAAGAAGATCATAACTGTGTCAGGTAAAATAGAGAGTCAACTGTGCCTTATAAAAATAGAGTCATATCAGCAATCATGAATGCTTATCCATATAATTGTTAAGAATATTTTATATACACTTTTTGAGTCATTTTTAGTTAGTATTTTACTCATTTTGTTTGAGTTTAGTATAGTATTATGGTTGTTTTTCTTTCTTTTGAGTCACAACGGTCATAAATGGAGAAATGTCAAAAAGATGATGAAATGATCTTATTTGAGATGGATTGCATAATAAAAGGCCAAGAAATGAAGTCTAAGAAGTTCCGGGAAGTATAGAAGAAATCAGACGAAGTCCGGACGAGAAAATAACGAAAAATCAGAAAATCCAGAATGGGAAGCCACCGGCACCGCGGTGCCTAATATTCAAAGAGGCTGCAGTACTTTCGGCACCGTGGTGCCATTCTGCAGGACAGCGGTGCCGAGACTCGTTTTTCCAGATCCGAGGCGAAATTGGCCAGGGGCAGAAGGGTCCAGGGCACACAATTTTTGCAGTATATAATCCCTAAAACCCTGACCTAAGAGAGGCATCTTGTACATAATTCTAAATCATACTTTGGGGAGGCAAGAAAGGAGGCTACAACACAGGATTGGAGACAACTTTGGTTCAAATTTCTTTTTTTTTTCTTTGTTTTTATTTCATTTTATGTTGGTTTGTATTAGTTCTTGATATGACAATGTTTAGGAGCTAATTACTTAATTAGGACTTTCCTGTTGAATCGCTTGAAACTTTATTTCATGAATTAATGCATTAGTTTGATTTCTTCTTCACTTGATTAAGATTTATTCAATATTTGGTATGAATGTTTGATAGTTAACTGACAATTAATTATCATAATCTATATGATTTCGAATCAAAAACCGAGAGGAGAGATTTGGATATGCTGTAATTGTATAGACATAGGTTAAAATAGCGGACGAAAGTACTCTGATACTTGTGTAGCATTATAGGTTATTGTTCTTAATCCTCCGATGTGGTAAATCCTATCATAAAAATATATAAGGGTTCTGCACTAGGGTTGAGCGATTATATATCCTAACCGAAATATAAGATAGTCTAGTTAACCGCTATCTTAACGTAGAAGAAGAAATCATTCTATTGCATTAGGGATTGAAAAGAGTGGATAGTTGAAAATATTGGAATGCTCTATTTCCTTCATAACTGATTTAAACCAAAGTATTATCATAGTTAGTTTATTTTCTGCAATTACTTAGTCTTAGTTATTAGATAAAAATACAAATAAATTAACGTTCACCAAATAGAAACTAAAGATTAGATAATCGGTACTTGATAACCAGTCTATGAGGACGATATTCGGTCTTACAAGACTATATTACTTGTGAACGATACGTGCACTAGCGTGAACATTTATAAAATCTCTAACAAGTTTTTGGCGCCGTTGCCGGAGACTGGCGTACTTTCAATATCGATTTATCTAATCTTATTTCTAATTTGGTTTGTATATATTTGATTATGTTATTTTATTTCTGATTTGGTTGCTCCAGGAACAAGTTTCTCCGGACATCTTTTTATCACTTTTTGTTGTTTTTCTTATTTTGTAGGTAAAGTTAAAAAAAAAATAGACTACTACTATCATGGGCAGTGGAATCATCAACAACAGCCTAACCCACAAGTTCCACAGGAAGATCAAAATGAGTTGCAGGCAGGCATACTCACGCTCACCAAGTGTCAGACTCAGTTTATGGCTGAGACAAGGGTGTCCGTCAAAAATTTGGAGACACAAATAGGGCAACTGATGGATATGGTGATCAATATACCACAAGAAAATCTGCCTAGCGACACAGTTGTGGGAAGTGATGAGCAGAATGAAGAACCTGAACCACAACAAGCTGTTGAGAATAATGAGGAATTGAGAGAGATAGTTGGTGTAGAGAAAAAAGAGGTTACTGAGATCCAATTGTTCATCTTTTTGGATTCCTTGGAACTTCTCTTTCATATATCCGTTGCAGAAGAGACACCACTAACTATCATTGATGAGCCCCAACCAGAAAGTCCATACCCTCAAGGGCACCCTCAAAAATTGAAAGATGTAGGGAGTTTCACTGATCCCTACATTACAGAGAGCCTAGAAGACAAGTCTGCCTTGTTTAATTGGGGGATAATCTTATATCTGAGGCCTTTGTTTGGTGAAACTGTTGTAGGTGGAGTGAGACCTGCAACAATAACTGTGCGGATTGCAAGCCATTCGCAGAAGGATCCACTGGGCACTAGTAAGGATTAACTGCGTCCGGCTAAAATACGTTAAAGACAACGCTTGTTGGGAGGCAATCCAATGTTTTTAATTAGGTTATTTTATTTTTTGTTTTATTTTATCTTAAACAGTCTCACGGTCTTGTGTTTTGTCTTATGTTTTGATGACAGGTGGACTAGGGACTGACCCTAAGGGGGAAAGAATCAAAAGCGCTGAAACTTCAGAGAGCCCAAAAGATGTGCAATTTCCAAAATCTCATCCCAGACCTCCGTTATGATCGTTGTGTTGTGACAGTAAGTTGTTTCTTATTTTTAGTTTGCATACATTAGGGACAATGTGTCGTTTAAGTGTGGGGGGATCTTAGTTTGTTTTGAGTGTCTGTTTTTTAGTCTTTTTTATTTGTCTTTGTGTTGTTCCATCTGTCTTCAAGTCATAATTTTTTTATAGATCAAGCATGTTGTAGTTGCTAAAGATATTGAGTGGATAAAGTGAGATAATGTAATAGAATTAAAAGCGACAATCTGCGTGCTTAAGTTAGATATGCCAAAAATTCATGACATCTAATTCTTTGGGATATCTGTGCTTAGCCTATGTGTGTCAATTATGGAAAGAAAAGATGAAAAATGTCTAGAAAATCTATTTTCTTACATGTTTAGGGAGATGATTCAGACGTTTCTTTGATAGCCCTTCTTACCATTCATTACTTACCCTGACATGAATTATATCACTAGTCAGCCCATTTGAGCCTAAAATAAGATCTTTGTTTGACACCCTATGATTCCCTGTTTATGCCATAAGTGATAATTGAAAGTTAGTGGAATGAAAAGTGTTGAAAAAGAAACAAAAAGAGAATTGAAAAATTTGATGCACCCCAATGAAGAATATGCAAAAGCCTAAGTTTGGGGGTGTCTGTCATTTATAATGTATCTCATTCTCTCAAAATAAAAGAGGGGAAAAATAGGTATGAGATAAAAAAGGAAATCAAAAAGAAGGAAAAGAAGTTGAATGAAAAAAGTCTATGGTACGTAATTGAGCCTAAATGCCTATTTTTACCTACCCCTGCCTAAGCCTACATTACAACACTTAAAAGTCCTGATGATATTTAATGTGTATGTTTATGATTAGTGGAGAATAGCAAGTAAACATGTCTATAGCATTTTGGGAAAGATGAAATAAAATTGACATGCATAGGTTAGGTGTTTGTATTTCCATTGACCATGATCCAAGTGAATTTGCGAAATATCTAACTTGAAATTCTAGATTGCTGATTATTTATGCTATATATGTTCTAACATATTATCCCATCTTTCATCCATGATTTTGAAGAAGCATTGCTATAGCTACTTGATCCATTTCATAGAGTCTTCGTTTGTTTTATTTTCGTTTTTATTTTTGCTTTACTCGAGGGCGAGTAAATGTTACGTTTGGGGTTTGTTAGACATATTTTATATACACTTTTTGAGTCATTTTTAGTTAGTATTTTACTCATTTTGTTTGAGTTTAGTATAGTATTATGGTCGTTTTCTTTCTTTTGAGTCACAGCGGTCATAAATGGAGAAATATAAAAAAGAAGATGAAATGAGCTTATTTGAGATGGAATTGCACAATAAAAGGCCAAGAAATGAAGCCTAAGAAGTCCCGGGAAGTATAGAAGAAATCAGACGAAGTCCGGACGAGAAAATAACGAAAAATCAGAAAATCCAGAATGGGAAACCACCGGCACCGCGGTGCCGTAATGCAGCACCGCAGTGCCTAATATTCAAAGAGGTTGCGATTTTCGACCGCGTGCCATTCTGCAGATCATGCGTGCTAGACGCAGCGTTTTCAGATTCGAGGCGAAATTGGCCAGGGGCAGAAGGGTCCAGGACACATGATTTTTGCAGTATATAATCCCTAAAACCCTGACCTAAGAGAGACATCTTGTACATAATTCTAAGTCATACTTTGGGGAGGCAAGAAAGGAGGCTACAACACAGGATTGGAGACAACTTTGGTTCAAGTTTCTTTCTTTTCTTTGTTTTTATTTAAGTTTATGTTGGTTTGTATTAGTTCTTGACATGACAATGTTTAGGAACTAATTACGTAATTAGGGATTTCCTGTTGAATCGCTTGAAACTCTATTTCATTAAATAATGCATTAGTTTGATTTCTTCTTCACTTGATTAAGATATTCAATATTTGGTATGAATGTTTGATAGTTAACTGGCCATTAATTATCATAATCTATATGATTTCGAATCAAGAACCGAGAGGAGAGATTTGAATATGTTGTAATTGAATAGACATAGGTTAAAATCGCGGACGAAAGTACCCTGATACTTGTGTAGCATTATAGGTTATTGTTCTTAATCCTCCTATGTGGTAAATCGTATCATAGAAATATAGAAGGATTCTGCACTGGGGTTGAGCGATTATATATCCTAACCGAAATATAAGACAGTCTAGTTAACCGCTATCTTAACGTAGAAGAAGAAATCATTCTATTGCATTAGGGATTGAAAAGAGTGGATAATTAAAGATATTGGAATGCCCTATTTCCTTCATAACTGATTTAAACCAAAGTATTATCATAGTTATTTTATTTTCTGCAATTACTTAGTCTTAGTTATTAGATAAAAATATAAACAAATTAACGTTCACCAAATAAAAACTAAATTAGATAATCGGTACTTGATAACCAGTCTCTGAGAAAGATATTCGGTCTTACTAGATTATATTACTTGTGAACGATACGTGCACTTGCGTGAGCATTTGTAAAATCGCTAACAATAATCGTCATATATAAATAAGTAAGTTGCCCGGCCCTCTGGTGAGGGACGCGGTGAAATATACTATCCTGGGTATCTATACCCGCATCATGTGTACATAAACTGTCCGGCCCTCCAGTGAGGGACGCGGTGAATTATACAATGAATCTGCGCGTGTATCTGCCCGGCCCTCTGGTGAGGGACGCGGTGAAGTATCATATATACATAAACTGCCCGGCCCTCTAGTGAGGGGCGCGGTGAAGATTAATAGTAACACTTTGCACGAGTAGATATCATGAGCAACCATATGTTATTTAAATCATCATCTGTCTCTCAATCAAATCATTAAAATGAACTTTTTACTAGAAAATCAAAGACACTTCTCATAACTCATATTACTAGGAATTAGACTGTATAAGAATCATGTACGTCCGCCGTACGTTCACTTTATATAAATCTTGCCAAAAGAAAGAAATGATAGTTTCACATACCTTTTGGTCGAACTAGCCAACTCAATATTAGAATATGTCTCGTCTAGTACTTCAACCTATAATAATGGTAATACGTTCGTCAATCCTATAATTACTAGCATACTTAATATCGAATGACGACTTCCTATTCTATAAAAATTCGGGCAGCACTTTCCCTATTTATATGTACATCCACAATTTACAACAAATGCCAACAGTACCAATTAATAAGTCACAATTCCAAGATATCACAAAATCAGTCCATATACTCTACTTACACGGTTACACCATAGTTATGCATTTTTTCTCCTTACATTTATGGAATACATCAATCAAGAGTGCAATGTAACACCCTTTTTATGCTTTAATTCCTTTAAGACGTATATTAGTAATTTCCACAACGTATATACATGTTCATAACTAATATTTCCATCACCATATCTTAACAAAAACAACCTTTAAAACGAGACAACCACGTCCAACAATTTCATGGAAGTCTCGGCCAACAACAACATAATTTTCCAACTCTCCTCTTAATTTCTTAACCTTCAATTATACTCCAATAGTTTCATATGAACAACTACAACTTAAACATCAAGATTTCCTTTAATTCCAACATGCCATTAGTGACGATAATAGCAATAACACAATCGAATTCAATGTATACCAAAAACAGTCCCCAATTCGGTATCAATATCTAAAATATTCACATGCAATGTCTTAATTCCAAATTTTTCTTAACACAAATTCATTTCTTAAACTACAACAACATACACTTCAATTATACCATAAAAAGAAAAAAATTTACCTTAATTTCAAGCCCAAAACAGTCCCAATAAATCGGCCACTGCCCTCCTCATTTCTTCACCAATTTTATCAATTCTTCAACTCCAAATTGACATGCATGAATTCTACAAGTTTAATCCACCTTTCTTACACGTTTTTCTTCCAAAAATTCGTCCAAAAAAAATTGGAAAATCTGTCTCCAATTCGGCCAGCAGTGGCGAATAATTTAGCCACTGTTTTGATGCTTAACTTTGCTTAGAATTTTATTTAGGAGTATAATCTAGGAAGAGAGGAAAATAAAAGGCTTCAATTTCTATGGAAATGGGGGAGGGGATCAGCTAAGAGGGAGAGGGAGATGAGAGGGAGTGTTTGGAAAATGAAGTGTGGGAAAATAACATTTAAAAGATAAAGGGTTAATATGTTTAGGCCCAAAATTTGAAAATCTCTAATTGCAATTAGGTCCACATCTCACAATTAATCAACCTTATGTCTCACTCCTTTTAAATCTTGAAAATCTCATAAGACCTCGCATCCTCGTTGGCGTAACTTATATAATATGTTACTAATTCATAACGTGAATATACAACTATCATAATAAGTTTCCAACGTCACACCCGTTGTAACCAACATTTTCCCGAAATCACATCCTCTTGTATACTAATTTCCGTGTTAACACATGTAAGTATACTTTATATCCAATATTCGAATCTTACTTCTTTAATGACGTTCTTAATTATCGCCTTACTTACGAGGTGTAACAATATAGATGGGTGTAAAATATCAAATACAACTCAGACGACATAATTAAACGGTATAAAGCTCTGTTAGTCATCCTTGGAAATAAGCAGGACGAAGGTATTGACTACAATTAAATGTTTGCTTCGATTGTGAAAATAGTGAACGTACGGACCTTCTTAGCGATAGCGACCACTCAAAATGGGGAGTTGCATCAGATAGATGTTCATAACGCCTTCTTGCATTGGAAGAAGTTTATATGAAATTACCATCGGAATTTCGTGTGTCTGGTCCGAGGTAAGTATGTCAACTCCAAAATATTTTGTATGGGTTGAAACATGCCCCACAGTGTTGGTTTGCAAAATTATCAAGTACCTTGATGAAATATGAGTTCAAATAGTCAACTCTGATTATTCTCTCTTCACGATGCACATGGGAGGTATACAAAATAACATCTTAGTTTATGTGGACGACTTGATAATCTCTGAAAATGACCATAGTGTCATTGCAAGATTCAAAGACTATCTCCGAACCTGTTTTCACATGAAGTATTTGGGTCCCCTAAAGTATTTTCTGGGGGTTGAAGTTGCGCGTGGACCAACCGGGTTGTCTCTTTGTCAACGAAAATATGCCTTGAATATAATCTCTGAGTCCGGGCTACTGGGAGCAAAATCGATTAATACTCCTATGAAACAGAATACCAATTTGACGCTGGCTAAAGGGGTTAATTTGGAAGATCAAGAACCATATCGACGTTTGATCTGTAGATTGATATACCTCAAATTTACGCGACTAGAGTTGTTGTATTGGGTGCATATTTTGTCCCAATTCATGCACCATCCGAATGAAGAGCAATAGAAGAACTTACCTCTATATAAAGGAGATTATTGTGTTTAATGAAAGAGTTAAATATTTGGAGGTTTTGTGTGTGTACAGTAAAATAAATCCATTCTTGTCATTTAATTCTCTATCCGCAACTGGAAATTAATGCTTACCTGAAAAGGTAAAGCGAACTCATAATACTTCAACTAATTTATAGCTTGGAAGTTAAAACAAACCAACCAATATAAAAGTTGTAAATAAAGGTTAAAAATTACAATTATTTTTTCCCACATGTTAACATAAAAGTAAAGAATACACAATTAGCTAATGGTAACCAAAAAACTAATCTAAACTACCGACACTCTTACTTGAGTTATGTTGATTAGATGCTCCTATTAAAGCAAGAAAAGAGAATTAAAATGATTTTTCTAATTTTGAAGAAAATAGCCAAATGCTATGCCCCCCCCCCCCCCACCAACCAAATCTGTCCAGATTATTAACTGTACATTTTTTCTACACAGGGATCCTATCACCCCAGATCTTTTTAAATTGTAATATATACACCATTAGGCCCTAGATGCTGAGGTGACACTCTCATGAAGGGATGTGATAGGCAAAAAAAATTAAAATCTAATTAGCTTATAAACATGTCACTTTTTAGTTCGGTTTCACATGTCATTACACATAATTAATTATCATTATAACTTAAAAGTTTTTTTTCTTTTTCCCAAAAGTTCTTGTTAACTCTTCTTCATCACCATTACAGACGAAATATCAAGTTCCTAAACCTTAATTAAAACACATTACACACTACCATTTTGATCCCAAAGGTCCTTAAACTTGACGGACAGACCATTAGCAGTGAATATTGAAACATCAGCAAGGATATCACTAATGTCTGGAGGAAAGGCAGTGGTGAAAAAACTACTGCACCCCTCAGTTTTTAGTCCGCGTGGTGCAGTAGTTCCGGTGGAGTATCCCCAGTGGTGTACGTTAGAGGAGTGGGATGGGGTAGGAATTGTTACCTTGTATTCAGAGACTTGAGAGAAAGGGGTAGACAGAAAGTTATGAAAAAGAACTTAGAAAAATATTAAACAATTAATTTTTTGTCAAGTGTATCGGTGTAGGCGTGTGCACTTCAGTCTCCCACCACATAGTTGAGATTGATATTTTAGGGAGCGCTATATTACATTTTGAAAAGATTTATGGGATAATAGAACATTCGTGTAGAAAATGTGTGTAGTTGAAAATCTAGTAATATTTTTCTCGCCCCAAATTTTATCTTCTGTTGTTGTATCGGCTGATCAAATCAGGAGATAAATTGATTCCTTAACTCAAGAAATTCGGACTGGAAACAGAACTCTAATTTGCAGCAATGGGTTCCCCAACTACTCCACAAAACGTTAGGACGGTGTTACTAGTGAACTAATAGGTAAGAAAACATAAATACAGTTGAGTACTGTAAATAATAAAGTAAAGTAAGGATAAAAGATAAAGATAGATAAAAGAATTGATTTGTTTGATTGATTGTGTGTTTGTATATACAAAAGAATATTTCTATTTATAATACAAAAAGGAAAAAATTGTACAAACGTGTCTGCCCATGTCAGCCATCAAGTAACCCACTAAGTTCAATGGCTGACTATGGGGGAGTTGGTGTCGGTTTTCTCGCCCTCTACTCCTCTTGCTCGGATAATGGCCCTTGCCTTCAACTGTTGTTCGTCGTTACCGCTTCTAGGGGTCTAGAAACCCTTTTGACTTGGCCGTTGAGGCGTCTGCATCTGAGTGGGTCTCAGTCATACCTCTAACTAACGACTTCGTCTAAGATGCCTTAGTAGTCGATGAAGTTCTTGTAGTCGAGGGCTAGGAGTAAATTCAGCTCCAGAATGGTTCGACTGTCACTGAATTTCGGCTAAACACTTAAATTATTTTTGAGTGTTAATAATTGCCCCTACATTAACTCGAGGGTGACTGTTGAGTTAATGTATTCGAAAATAGTCATCGTTTCAGTCTGACACCCGCACATGTCACTTCAATCGTCTAATATCTAGTGCATGCAATGATGATTTCTTTTGAATTGGGTTTTTCCTTCAACAGAGGAATCTTTGTGACCACTAATCGGTCCCAATGTGTTCTTAATCGTGCGTTCGAAGAGTCATCCCCAATTCCTGCCGCGCATCAAAATCTATTTTAATGAGAGATCTATTTCTTAGAATTTTTTCATTCGCTCTTAAAATCATCTTCGATTTCTTTCCTTCTGTAAAGAAGAACCCTAATCTAGACCCTTTCCTTATTCAAATACTATGACTTCTTCTTCCTCTTTTCAGAAGGTATATGAGACCACTTTAGCCGATAAAGACCTAACCGATGTCCTGGTCCTTATTGGTGAGCAGTTACTTCTGGATCCATATAGTAGAACGGAACAAGGCGACATTCCTTTATCTCAACACCTCAGTCCCGATGACCTTGACCTTCCCCTCAACTGCGACTAGTTCACTGCTGACCGCTGTCTAGCTAACTTACGCACCTGGCCTACCAAATTCATCAGTTATTCTGCTTGGGTGGACCGGGTCAAGTCGGCCAAGGGAACTAAGTCGAAACACATGGGTCTTTACAACACCATATCTCCCGTAATATCGGCCTCATATATGCATTCCTTGATTATTAGTCGACCACCGCCAATATCTTTGTTTTTCTTTGGGGGATGATAACTCTCACCTTTCATGATGTAACGACGATATTAGGTCTTCCGATACTGGGAGCCGAAACATCTACTCTGAGTGAAATCAAACTTTTCGACTTAGGAATTATTGTTTCAAAAATTCCTCTAGCTATGGTACTTTCATTGTCGCTAACGTCGAAATTCGCCTCTTTCGATTGATGATGTTGAGCATCATGACTTTGGGTGATGCTCAAGCCAGGTTATGATATTCTAGGAATCTGGATACTCTGGTCGATCCTCAGTGGTTCCTTCAGTCGTGGATCACTTTGTATTTTCCAGAGTTCATCCTTGCCAATTTTGACGACAATCGTTCCTTGCTAGATCCGCCAGTGTTAGATGACAGTCTTCGGGGAACACCTTTGGTGCCCCATGATATTTTTACTGCGATCTCCACCCTTCATAGTCTGTCTTGAGACCATTACGCGGCTTGGCAACCGATCCTTAAAAAATGGGCCACTCCTGATTGAGTTGATCAAATAGCTGATCTTACGTTTACTAAGCGGAAGGTCATGAATCGAGTGTGGGAGCGTATCCTTACAGCCAGGGATCTTTTGGGAGGCTTGAAGCCTAACTCTAGGCATAATAAGGTGACTACGGAGCCCTATCGATCCAATTTTGTGTAGCGGCAATTTTGCCTAACTCAGTATATACTGTGGCCTCACCATAGTGTGGCTCATTTGACCCACCGTTGCTCTCTAAATTCCAAGCAAACAGATGAGGTAGCCGCTCACAATCTGGATAAGCTTTCCCTATTCGTGTGAAAGTCGTTCTCCCCAAGGGTCGACACCACTATTGCTTTTGTTGACTAGTGGAGGGTAGCCAAAGAAAAATTCTTCTAATATTCTTTGGAAGTCTATTGCGATTGGTTGATCCAGGCAAAGCAGAGTGATCGTCTAGCCCATCCGAAGAAGAAAAACCCAGCAGACGCTCATCCAAGGACAAAAGAACCCCATCCAAATGTGGTTTCAATCAATTCGGCTAGGCCTATTGCCTCTTGGTCTTTCGTCAGGTGGCGACAACCGAAGAGAAAAGTTGAATTATTTTTTCTTCATAAATGTTGGCCATAATTTATTATATATTCTAGGCTAAAACTTTTTATTAACTTCATTTTCCTCAGGGTTTGTTGATTTGGAGGGATCTCCGTTGACTAGGCGATCCATTTCAAAGCAACACAGGCTGGGTAGAGGGGTTGTTATTCGTGAACGTAGGGAAAAAGACCTTGCGGGACCCGAGTCCCTGTTTTTGAAGAGGAATATTATGAGGTATATTCTTTATCTAACTTGGCTACCTCTGTATCGACTACCTACAATGACTCATGTTTCTTTATTCTGTCTTTTAAGAGTCGCTGCTATTAAAGCGCATTAGGCGGGGGAGAGTACATGATGCCTCTCTCCGTGCTGAAGGGACGTCCTCTTCGGCTCGTACTTCCGAACACCTGTATGATTCTCCATCGGCTAGCCTCGATACCAGAGTTCCTCCTATTGATCTAGACGAAGGGGTAACCGTAGAGGTATATCCTTTTCTTTCCAATCTTATTATCATCTATCTCTAGACTGTTTGCATCTCTTTCTGAAATTATTCTTTATGTGCAAAAGCCAGCTAGCAAAAGTTCCTCGGCTGAAGATGACCCCATCGATGACCCAGAGGCACCGACCGAAGTCATACATGAGGAGGTACTGTTGTAGTATTTTCGCCTAGCCGATACTATGCATGTACCCTCTTCGTCGATTAGTGTTCATGGAGAGCGAGTTGACGAGTTTTTAGCCAAGGGTATCCCCACCAGCAAGGAGAAACTTCATTCATTGAAGACCTCTTTGTTCCGGTTGTCGAAAGAGGCGAGAGACTCCCCAGCTTTAGCAGCCGCCTACAAAGAAATAGTCTTGGCCTTGAGTGACATATTTGTTTCCCATAAGGTGGCCAAAGATAGCCGTGATGAGGCTGTTGCAACTCTGCAACACTTAAAATCCCTTCGGCAACAAAAAAACCAAGTTCAGGCTACTTTCACCCAGGTAAAGTTAGAGAGGATCCAGGCGGAACTAAGGACTATAACCCCTACAATAAATGCTCTGAACTCTACTATTAAAAACACGACTCCTCTCGCTCTTCTTTGTTTCGACAAGGCCGTAATATGGATAGTGAGATAGGGAAGCTTGGCAACCAACAAGATGTTTGAGAGTCAGATTTGAGAATGGGTAATGAACGGCGGGCCCAGCTGGAGGATGAGTGTGCTGAATGAAGGGCCAAACTTGCTTGTGTAAAGATGTTATTACCTGTTCATCTTTCTGAAGTGGTGCCTGAAGCGCATCTGTTACACCCCGTAGTTCAGGTCATGCGTTTGAGAGCGTACGAAAGGGGGTAAGACTTAAAATTTTCGAGGGATAGGTTGACGGGTCGTTGCGGACGGGTTTTAGTCAACTTTGAAGCGGGTTTTGACCCGGTACATTGAGAGTTCCTAAGTGTTTCAAAGGCCTAGGGCGTAGTTCGTTGAGTCTAGATTCCAACGCAACCAACCGTTCGTCGATAGGACGTCGAAGTAGAAAGTTATGAGAGTTACAAGTTCAGCGCAATGCGGCGAGATGCAGTTCGAGCAGCGGCAGGCGGGCGCGGATGCAGGCGCGCGCTAAAGTTCGGGAGGGTCACTGAAGTTGCAGCGCCGCGGCGCCGGGATAGCAGGGCCGCAGCGCCGAAAGTCCAGAGAGCCGGCGGAAGTTTCAGCCACAGCCGGCGCGATTTTGGGCGAAAAACTTAGGAAAGTCGATTTTCTTTTTAAAAGGCCATGAGGGTGACAAGTGTCCCCCATCTGATTTTGCTTGCATGCCTTATATTGACCAAGTCTTGAAGACTTGGTCATCTCTCAAACACCTCCTCTCTCTAGAAAATTTAGCCTCCCTTCTCTGCAGAGTTTTAAGAAAGAAAAACTTAGGAAAAATCTGAAAAGGTGTGGCAAGAAAGGAAAGGTTATTACAAGCTTGTGAAGACTATTGTGGTGGTATTCTTGGAGTAGAGGCTAGCAATTGTTGGAGTAAATTGGCTAAGATCTTTAAGGTAACATTTCTTCCTTTAGAATTAGTTCTAAGTGTTGCATGTTTAGAAGAAAGAACTTGTGGTAGTAGATAATGCTCATAGAATCATTGCATGCTAGAAATGTAGTTTGGATATGAAAAATGGGTTAAGAAGAGATATTAAGCATGTTGTAGCCTAAAAACTACCTTAGGATTGTTAAGTGAATTGTTGGATTGATTGAGCCTTAAAATGTGGTGTTTTGATGGTAAATTCGGCCTTGAGAAAGGTGGCAAAGTGAGTAGAAACAAAGGAAATGCTGCCCAAATTTCCGTAGGATTTAGGGGCTTTGAACTTAGATTATTCCTACATTGAAATTAGAGGTTAATAAACGTATTATGGTTATTATAGGTTGGCATATTACTTGCGGTAGTTTGAGCTTAGCAAGTGGATTGACCGAAGAGGTATGTGAAGCTTTCCTATCTTTGAGCATGAGTATTTGTATCTATGTAGTACGGTAGACGTACAAGATTTAGTATTTTTACTTGTTTAAGTATAAACAAAGACTTGTTTTGTTTTAAGAAGTATAAGTCCTCGTTAAGGAAAAGTATGATTTTACAAAAGTATAGAGTACTTGGTGTGAAAGTATTGAGTATTGAATTATTCTAAAGATAAGAGGCTTGAAGTATTTTTGAAAATTGTATGAATTTGTTTGAAGTATAAGCCTCTTGGCTAGTAAAAGAACGAAATGGTTCATAAGGAGTTATAACGGCTTTATGGGAAGTTAGTTATAACGGCCTTATAAATGGATAAGGATGTCGTAAAATTCTAAAGCATAAAGTTAGTATAACGGTTTTATGGGAAGTTGGTTATAATAACTTTATGAAAGGTTAAAGAGTTGGTTTTTCTTGAATAAGGTCATGAAAATGAGATTCATTTTGTATGTTAATGAAAGCAAAGAAGTTATGAGTTACTTGACGCATGCTTGATGATGAAGGATTCCAGGTATGCTTCCATTGTTCGATTATGAGTTACTTGGACGCATCGCTTGATGATGAAGGATTCCACGTATCTTCCATTGTGCGATTATGAGTTACTTGACGCGTCGCCATGATGGAGGATTCCACGGTATGTTTCCATTGTTCGATTTAGTTTACTTGACGCGTCGCTTGATGATGGAGGATTCCACGTATGTTTCCATTGTTCGATTCTGAGTTTACTTGGGCGCATCGCCGATGATGGAGGATTCCACGGTATGTTTCCATTGTTCGATTTGAGTTTACTTGGGCGCATCGCTTGATGATGGAGGATTCCACGGGTATGTTTCCATTGTTCAGTCACGAGTTTACTTGGACGTACCGCCAGTGATGGAGGATTCCACGGGTATGATTCCATTGTTCGATTTAGTTTACTTGACGCGTCGCCGCTTGATGGAGGATTCCACGGTATGTTTCCATTGTTCAGTTACGAGTTTACTTGGACGTGCCGCCAGTGATGAAGGATTCCACGGGTATGCTTCCATTGTATTTGATTTATGAGCTTTCTATTCTTCATGTCGTGTAGTATATGATTGGTGTTCTTATTGATGGTAAGGCACAGTAAAAGGTAATTTCATTTCATCCCTGATCCCAGCTTGTTTTCAGACTTATGTTTTCATTACAGTATTTTCGCCACATACTTGGTACTGTTATCGACCTCGCTTCGAGTGCGTTCACGCCGCAGTCGAGATCGTAGCTACCGGGTCCGCACTCTTAGGACCACTGCTCATTTCTGAAAGCTCCATCCGCCGGAGGCTTTGTCTTTTTGGTATGATTCCCTGAGGTTATAGACTTTTGTACATTCAGGGGGTATGGCGGGGCCTCCGCCGATCGATTCCTGAAGTGCGTAGTCACGTTTGTGGTTTGGGCTGTAAGAACCAGTTGTATTATAAATACGTTGGTTAAGTATGTTTATGGAAGGCAGCCTTATCGGCTGGCCAGATATGTATTACCCTTTTTTTTTATGATGTTATGTGTTGTGTTATGTTCCGCTGCTATTCTCTGACATATACGGCGGTACCCAAGAGGTACTAGTCGCGCCGGCCGGGTCGTGGACAAAGATCATATTTTGGTTGCGACAATTTCTTTGCCAGCTGATCCTGTCTTCCAAGTGCCAGATGATTTTTCTACAGTATTGCAAAATGCATCAGCCCGATCAGAATAGCAACTAGAAGACACTCCAGCATCCGATACACATGTGTTTATCGAGACCCAATCACCTGGTGTGGCTGAGATCGTACAGGGAGTGGAAATCCTTAAAGAGTTCGAGGTGGTGGTCGTTGGTGCGACTGGTGAGGAAGATCAAACTATAGCAATTAGGGAAGACCAAGCAATTGTTGATTCGGCTGATCCTAGGACTTCGACGATAGATGATGTAGTGCAGTCTTAGATAAGTTCGAGACTGACCAATTTCGACTTTTTATTTGTGTCGACCCTAAGTCGAATGGTTTGTCATTGTGACCAGACAGCTGGTCTGTGGCTGTTGTTTGCCCGTATCTTTCTCCAAATCGAAGGAAAACTAACTTCTTTTATGACCAAGCAATCGGTCTACGGCTGTCGATTATTTATGCATGCCCAAAGAGTGATGGGTAATATTTATTCAAATATTTTCATGCATAGTTATCACTTGATTCATATTACCGGCAACCAGTGGGTTCGCTACAAAGGGTCCTTCCCAATTTGGTGATCATTCGCCGAATTTTTTATCTTTCATCCTAATCGGCAAAATGGTTTTCCAAACTAAGTCTCCTTCCTAAAAGATAAGCTTTTGATGCATAGTAGAAGTAAGACATCGACTGGTGTGAATCCAGTCCCTACCCAGTAGAATGGTATAGGACGGCTTGCCATCTATCACAAAGAAGGTAGACCTGACTGTCTTAGGGCCCACAATGATTTTTGCCACTAGGATCCCCAATGTTTCAGAGGCTTCTCCTATAAAGCTGGTCATTTTCATATTAGTTGGGATGAGGCCCTCCTTTGTTTTGTTAATATCCTTCAAGGTGAGCAACGGTATCACATTCAGCACAACCCCATTATCAACAAACACCCGATTGATCATGTTATCGTTAATGTAAGCCTTGACGTAAAGGGGTTTGAGGTGTTTAACCATATATTCAGTAGGCACGTCAAATACGGTGTTTAAAGTGTCCCTAACCGGGGTATCAGCTATTGTTGCCCATTTTGCGTCTTCCACGCAAATATCGCCTTTCAAGCTATCCAGCAATGATCGGATGACCGAGAACTAACATGGGAGTAGGCTGACCATTTCAATGTCTGCCCACATCTGATCAACTAGGTCATGGATGAATAAATCGAGGATGGAATTTGCTCTTTTATTTAATTCGGATGGCCAGAAGATCATATCTTCTATTTCCTAGAGACAAATAGGGATCGGCTGAGGATCCTCTGATTGAACCCCTGCATGATCTGCTGGATTGACTCGATTAGAGGTCCATCTGAAGCCACATTCTCTTGTCGGGGTTCCTCCATCGGGTTGTCGGTACGTTGTTCGTCCAGTTTTGGTTGGCCCGACATTTCTCATTCAGATGTAATTGCCTCTGAAGCAATTGAGTCGATTGCCCGCTTGATAGCCTCGACTACGGCAGACTCAGGAATCTCCTGATTTTCGGATGCCTTGGTGTTGGAAATTAGATGCAATTTCTGCTACATCTTATGCAAGGTCTTGGCACGTTGCATCTTTCTTTTCTGAGTTCTAGATGCGACTCTCCATGGTGCCTCTTTCTTTTCGGGAGTCTGATTGATAAACCACTTCCTTTCTTCTGTGTTGGTAGTTAGTTTAATCATTCTCTAGGGTGTCACCTGGTTCTTATTTCTCGTTGTGATGCGTAAGGACGAAACACCCTCATTTACATTAAACTCGATCACCTTTTGTCTAGTTTTAGGTAGTGTTTCTTCATCTATTCTAGGCATGCTCAACTGCCAGTTGGTTGACATCCGTATTTTCCCTCCAGGACTCTCCTGGCATCAATAGGGACCTTTCTGAACCTCATGGTCCGTTCTTGAAGTTCTCGTTCTAAGTCTCTTGGGTATTTTGGGCGGCCATGAAAATTACTTCTAGTTGCCTATTATCATGAACGTCATATAGGCTGCCTAACCGGTTGAACACAGAGGTCTTTGTGGCCTTCTCCACTTCGGTAGGTTTCTTTGGAACACATACCCTTCTCATCGATTATTTTCCTTGACTCATCGATCTTAGAAAAAAATACCATAGATATTGGTACCGCGGGAAAGGGGTCAGTATCAATAGACATTTCAGCCAACTTTTGTCGGCTAGTTTGAACCTCCCCTCCCTGATGTCGTTTTGGATCTCCTTTATGAAGACCACACAATTAGAAGTAGAGAAACTATATACATTGTGCCACTTACAATACTTATTATCTTTGAGTTCCTCGCCAGGTAGAATCCTATGACCATCAAGCCATCAAATCTGCTTATATTTGAGAAGATGGTTAAATATCGTAATGCCTTTATGATATCGCACAAGTAACCTACATTGTCATCAGATGAACTTGTTTCCTTGTCTTTGACAATTTTCAAGGTTGGACAAGAGTAAACCTTACTCCTAAAAATATCGGCCACCATTGCGTCTGCCGTGCAGTCGGCTGACTCTGAATCAGACTCATCCGCTTCAATAATGGATACCAAGTGGGAGCCTCGATTTCGACTAGCTCTTCTTCGCTCATTCTCTTGGACGTACTACTCTATTTGGCTAGCCTTTTTGGCTAACTGGCTCAAGTTAGAGCAGGATTGTCCCACCAATTTCTTCTTTAACTGAGGGTGCATGTTGTTGATTATCATGTGGGAACACTCAGATTTGGGAAAGTGTACAGTGTATTTGCCAACCTTCTTCCTGAATCTCCCGATAAAATCGGCAGCCGATTAATCGACCTGCTACTTGAGATTAGTTAGATCAGTTATGGTAATCTGAGGTTGGGACCAATAGAATCTATCATGGAAGCAACCCTCCATATCAGTCCAGCTCTGCACGGAATCAGGAGCCAAAAAGGAGTATCATCCAAAGGATGTTCCTGTTAGAGATAGAGGAATAACTACAACTTGTGATACTCATTTTGGCCAGCCTCGCCGCATTGGACGGTGAATCTATCGATGTGCTCGATAGTGGATTTACCGTCGTCGCCAGAGAAGATGACAAACTATGGTATTTTAAAGCCTCTTGGCAAAGATGTTATCCGATCTACCCAATCAGGGTAAGGCTTCTTATAAATAGGCTTGTCCAAAGATTTTAGTTGGATGTCGAAATACCTCCGCATGGTGTTAGCAATGATTTATGGATTTATTAGTTGTGACGTCCCCTGCCGATTTTCGACTGGATTTGGCTGGTAAGTGTTCTGCACTGACGGCCTCCATTCTGTACTTTGTTAGATAGGATTTTGTAGGTTGTAGGTGGTCTGCTGGCAATTTCTAATAGGTGGGGTAATGCCCCATTGCAGTTGTTGGATTTGGCTACCAAAGCCTACAACTTGAGCTCTGGAACCGCTAACGGAACCTAAGGATAAGGTGGAACAGTATTCCATGGTTGCTCTCCTCGGACGTCGGCCATTCTTAGAAATTTTATGCTTCCTGGAAGGTATGGATTGGGTACCAACAATGACTGTTGGAATGGTAACCCTCTGTAAATAGCGTCACCAGATAGTCGAGCTAAGTCATAGCCGGGGGCCATCGACGACCAATTCAGCTGGCCAACATTGTTCGCCTGCATCATAGGACTGTTCATAGAAATGTACGGCAATCCAAAGTGTCCTGGAGCCTGAACTGGTCTCCGAGCCATGTTGATCTGCTCATACTGTAGACTTTCTTGGTCAGGCGATACATTTTCCCCCCAAAGGTTCGGCGGCGACCATGCAGTGTGCTGGTTACCAGGCGATGGAGTTTGTGTTTCTCGGTGTGCTATCGACTGCACTCGAGTAGGCACTGACTGATGCACATACGACCGAGTAACAACACCGGGAGTCATGGTCTCATGTTGGACAACACCACTCGTTAGAGGGATGACAACACTAGACGAGAATTCTCATGGGTGTATTCGATTGGTTTCCATCTCCCTCACTTGCTGAACCTCATTATGTACCATCGGCTTCACAATGTCAGCCAACTATTTAGAAACTTGGTATCAACCGATGTAGGCATACCCGAGGAGGATGCTGGTTCGTTGTTTCTTCTGGGAGGATTTTGTTTAAGACGTGTACTGGACTCGGGGTTCATCTTCTTACCGGACCTTAGACGCATACGCTAAGAATGATCATGATCTGGAGAATCTAACTTCGCTATTAATTTACCTATGGTCCCACTGGACGTGCCAAATTTGTTCTTGCCCCGAATCATGTCTTTTGTCGTTGTATTGGCTGATCGAATCGGGAGAAAAATTGATTCCTTAACTCAAGCGATTCGGGCTGGAAACAAAACTTTAATTTCGAGCAATGTGTTCCCCAACTACTCTAGAATGTGTTAGGACGATGTTACCACTGAACTAAGAGGTAAAAAACATGAATATAACTGAGTATCGTAAAGGAAAAAGTAAAGTAAGGATAAAAGATAAAGATAGATAAAATATTTGATTTGTTTGATTGGTTGTGTGTTTGTATATACAAAAGAATGTTCCTATTTATAATACAAAAAGGGGAAAAATGTACAAACGTGCCCCCTCCCCATGTCAGCCATCAAGTAACCCACTAAGTCTAATAACCAACTATGGGGGAGGTGGTGCCGATTTTCTCGCCCTCTACTCCTCTTGCTGGGATAATGGCCCTTGCATTCAGCTGTTGTTGGTCGTTACCGCTTCAGGAGTCTAGAAACCATTTTGACTTGGCTGCTGGCGTCTGCGTCCGAGTGGAGTCTCGATGCACTTAACTAATGACTTCGGCTAAGATGCCTTAGTAGCCGATGAAGTTCTTGTAGTCAAGGGCTAGGAGTAAATTCGATTCCAGAATGGTTCGGCTGTCACTGAATTTCGGCTAAATATTTAAATTATTTTTGAGTGGTAACAAATACGTTGGGGGCATTTGGCTGTTTTCTCTCTAATTTTTGGTGCTAAATATTTCATTTCAAACTTTACTCATATATAGGCAACATATTCGTCCTAATCTGTGATAACGGAGGAAAGTTATAGTAAGCTGACAGCTAGTATAAAAGTAATATGACTATAATAAATCATCTACATAAATGAATATGAACAAATATATTGAATACAAGATATTCATATAGAAATAACAAATAAATACATATTCAATGTATTTTCACGTACGAGGTCTGAGAAAAATAGATGTATGCATATTATATCCTACCTTATATAGGTAGAGATGTTTTAAAAAATCATCAGTTTAAATAACTCATAACAAAACAGATTGAAGAAAAAATTATATAAGTAAATAAGACATAATAAATAAAATATAGTAAATACAATCAAACCTTTATGTAACATCATGGTTGGGTCGTGAATCTTTTTATTGTTACTAGAGAATGTTTGTTAACTTGTTATACATTTATAACAATATTTGATATTTAAATAATACTTGGGCTATTGTAGATAACAAAAGATGCATAAAATCTACTTTTTATTTTTTTATTGTTATATTTTTTTTGTAAATTTTAAATCTCTAAGATATACATACTTCACTAACTTAACATTAAAGAAACTTAATACAATTTCAATATACTCATAACTGAATGTAAAAAATTTGAAGCTCTAAGGCACATATTTTAAATCTATTTGAAAATTAAATTCTTTTAAAATTGATGGAAGAATTTATAATTTTAGCTTGTTTAGTAGATTCCAATCTCTAAGTGGTGATATAATGCTTGAATTGACGTAGATTTGCGTCCAAACTTTCAACAAATGTGTATCCAATTGCTTTTCCATAATTTTCCATTTTAAAAAGGTTAGAAGGAATCAAAGATTTGTCTATTTGCTTGTTCTAACTAATAAGATTCACACTCCTTATTCACATTGTTTTCCTTCTTGAAAATTATTTATATATAAACATAGAAGATAATAATATTTTTAGATTACAAATATGTATTCATATGTAATATTATGACATAAATATAGCACATTAAAGTATCAAATTAATTAAATATTTGATCAAAATCACTACATTTATAATTGCTAATCATAGCTATTATATTTATATAAAGATGATTAATTATTATATTACAAAAAAAGTAAATAGCTGTTATATGAGTGTAATTTTACAAAGAGCGTACTGTTATAAAGTTGGTTGTTACCGTTATATATAAAATGTTGTTATAAAAAAATAAAATTAACATAAAATTTGGTTATTATAAAGAGATCTGACTATAATAAAAGTGGCGTGACATAACATTGTGAACAAAATTAAGATATTAATTAATTTGTAAATAATTACTAGTAGTAAGAATTTAATGTAAAGTAAATGGAAATGGAGGAGGTTAGATTGGGAAAAAGGGAAGGAATAAAGAGGAGAGAATTGATTAAAAGTTACGTACACGGTCAAGACTCAATACTAGTCATGATCAAAGGGCCCCTAGTTGATGTGTAAATTATACTAAATACTACATAAAAGAGTGGGTGATAAGTATCACACGAACAAACACACCCCCAAAGAAAAGAAAAAGAGGGATTATTTTTTCATTTTTCAGATGGATAGATACAACTAAGAGGAGAAGGCAGAAGAGGGGTGGGTGAGATCCTGAAGGGCATGGAAGTGTTGGCCATGCTGAGGCAACTCATTGGACAAGTTAAACAACTATTACAACAACAACAACAACACGCTGCTTCTTCTTCTTCTTCACCACTTGTTACTTTTAATCTTCAAACGCCACCACTTTTACACCTCCCAAGGTTTGATTTTTCCCTTTCATTACTTATTTACCCACATGGGGTATCCCCTGATTTAAGTTTTTTTGTTTGTATTTTGTTTGATGTCTGTGATTAATGGTGTTTCATATGAAATTCCCAATTCTTGAAATGTGCTTATTTGAGCTTTTAGGTGTAAAGGTTTTAACTTTGTGATTTTTCTGAGGGTTTGGGTATCTTTGTTATGTTTTTCTTTGTGGGTGTGTTGCATTCTCTTTGTTGATCAAATTGGAACTTTAGGGAAATTGTATTGTTTTGTTTGTGTGATGTTTTCTTGTTCAGTAGTGTTTGAATAGTCAAGTTGCTCTTTTGTAAGTGTTCCTTGGCACTATCTAACTGTCAAATTTGTAAAACTTTAGGTCTTACATTTTTTTTATGACAACCCGCTCCTGTGTAATAGCCCGCAAACCACACAAGAGAGATAACCCACACTAGGCAAGCAAACCCCTGCAGGGGGTTTCGACCCTGAGACCTCCATTATGGAAGCCCCAAGCTCAACCAACTGAGCCACCCTTGCGGTTAGGTCTTGCATTTCTCTAGTCAATAAAAATATTTCATAGGTCTTGTTTGAATTTCAAGGGATAATATACTCTGATCACCTGCAACCATGATAAACTCATAGTCCCTATATTTGTTGTTTCTAGTCATGTCTTTATCAGTCTATAGGTGCAGTGTATACATTCACTTATCAGGATAATCATTTGTTGTGATGAGGTGTAATTTTAGGATCATTCCGGATACTAGAGCTTTAACTCGACCTCATATTTTCTTGTTTATAGAATGATCATGTCAAAAGTTGTTGTTCCCAATCCACAATGGTACAGTAGTGTTCTAATTGTTTAGTGATTCATATGTTGCTTCATCTGTAATGTTGTGTGCTGTATGGTATGTAAATACTCAATTATGACATTTTTACAGAATGGATGTCTGAATTTTCGAGGAGGATTCAAAGAAATCCATCCATTCTTTAACTTTTTGTATTGAAACAGCTGGTAAATAGGCAGCCACTGGGTGAAGCGATGGGGTCTGTTAGACAAAGCTAGTTGGTTCTCAAATGCAAACAGTTGGAAACGATATATATTAGCCTAGGAACTTGGTTCAAGTGTCTTTAGGGATTGTTTTGCTATTCCCCACCAGAGAAAGAACATTTATATTGCTTTGTACTTGTGTTTTTGCCCCATGCTCTTTGTTTTGGAACATGACAAGTTGGAGAACACTTTTTCTGAGTTTAAAATATCTTGCTAAGAAAGAGTCTTTGCAATTTAGCCAACAATTTTTTTTTGTCTACTGTCTTAGAGTCGTGTCATTTGGAGAGCAAAATAATTTTTTACACCTTCTAGGACTGCTAATATCAGAATGAGATACTATACTAGTTTCTCTGTTAGTTGTGTGATATTTTAAAATTATGATAACTAAAACCTATTTGGTTGCCTAAATTTTCCTTTCATTTGTGGAACACTATATGGATCTATTTGTTTTCTTTTTGTTTTTAAAATGATGTAATGGGTCGGAGATTTTCCTATTTACTTGCTGGAAAGCCTGTTAAAGACCAATATCTCTAACAAAAGTACCCTGATGTATTGGAATTATCAAAAGATGCTTTTAACAACTTATTTTCCCTCCATTTTGAAGTCATTGTTCTATCATTTGAGCTTGTTGCATCCTCATTGCAAAGTGCAGTCTTATAGGAATACATGGAAGTCAAAACTTTCTTCTTCTTCATCTTCTTCCTTTTTTCTTTTTAAACTTAAGCAAATGGAGTCCAAAGTTCTACTCAATACAATGGTGAGGATTAGTAGGATTGAAGTTGAAAACTCATTTTTAATTGATTTAAAAGAAACTTTACCCTCTTAAAAGTTTTATCTGGCTGATACTTGTCATGTTAGTTGAAGTTGGTTGCCTTCTTGTGTGGCATCAACACTATAGTTAAGGTTTCTAGCATCTCTCTCCTTCTATTTTTATTTTTATAAAAGTGATGTTTGGTCCAGTTTGAGCACACCTTAGCTATTCCATCAGGTACCTCCTCTCACAAGTATAGTACCGTGAAACTCATCCCACCAAGGCTTAGGAAGGTGGGAAGTTACCTAGTGTTTTTGTATCTACTGGGATTTAAACCCTAGTCTCTCATGTTTATACACCCCCCCCCCCCCCCCGGTGCTGGTTTCTAGCATCTGTTACCGAGTTTTCTGCATTTGAACACTTTTTCTTCTCCTTTAAGTAAACATCAATGGGTGTTGTATAGAATAAGCCGAAGTATTTGAAGGTGCGTAGTGTTTGCATAGGATAGCTACTTTGTGCTTTGGTGAGTGAATTAGGTAGAATAATCACATGTTAAGACTAGCAGTTATGTCCCAGTTACATGAGAAGAATAATTAGGGAAATGCTGTTTTTAGTAGTAGGTTTGTTTCTGGATATTCAAGTTACTAGCTCTGCTAACTCTTACTCTCAGAGTAAAAGCTTTTCTGGCCTATTCCTCTCTAGAACCACTAAAGTTGAGGATATATTGGTTACACGGGTCTGGCTAAAATGGAGACTATGCATTAATTTGTGTATCAGTCAAACTGACCATAAAAGTGAAACATGTGAAAAACAGATCAATCTTTTAACATGAGAAAGTTCTCCATGTTCAATGTTTTCGTAGACTTGATGGTTATCTTATAAGTTAAATAAGCTTGTAAAAATAGAACTTAGAAAGTTGAGCAAGTTTGTAAAATTGACTTCCTCAGTAGCTTTGCAAAGGTTGATTTATGCGGCGGACCTATATTTACCTATCTGGAATCTTCTCATATTACCTGAGCATTTTAGATAGAGCTGATGCAGTGCCACAACACTTGTCACAGGGTGATTTTGCTGAGTTCCTTTGACGTGGTTCCCTCGAGTGTCCATACTTTATTTGTTCAGTTGTATCAGTTTGGGAACGCTCTGTCACACAGGAGGATCACACCCAATTCAAAATACTTTTAAAAGTACTTCCTGAATAAATAATAAAACTAGTAATTAGATCCATGGTTATCCCCAATTTTTAGATTACCAGTGTAACAACTCAGCCCACTAGTGATATTGTCCGCTTTGAGCCTAGAGCAACACGGCTTTAAAGCGCGTCACTAGTATCTAAGACATACTTTTTTAAATACCCAGCATCCTGCTGTGTTTTGCCGATGTGGGATTCTCCTAGCTGGAGTATCACATGCACCCCCTCTTATGGACTCAGCGACTCAGCACCGAGGTTTGTTCCGCCTAACTGGGATTTGCCTAAACTCGAACTCTGGACCACACCGACAAGGCTGACACAAGAGTGGCTCTGATACCAAGTTCTTATCATTGTACAATATATGCGTAATGTGAATATATAACCCAAATTCTAAGTGTGTATGAAGCCTCTAAACTGGAGATAATGACTACATAAAAGGAATTAACTGAATAAGAATATATTAGAAAGCCAAGATGGTTCGCTCGGTCAAAGTTAAGATATCGGGTGCCGATCACAGTTTGATCAGAGTCGTGGCAATCAGGGGTCGTCTGGTAAGAGGTATTAGAAAAAATAATACTGGTATAACTTTGGTATTATTTAATCCCCTGTTTGGTAATGTTTACAACCTATGTATAACTAATACATGAATTATTTACACACCCTGTTCAGTACCATTCTTATACATAGTAAACCATTGCACTAACAATACCAGTACTATTCCGATTCTAATACGCCATATTAAGTACTATTTAGAAATTATCCTATGCATGTTATTTAATATAACAAACCAAGCGGTCGATAAAAAATAATGTTAGCATAACTAATCCCAACATTACTAATACACCCTATTCAATATTATTCTTATAAACCCTACCAAACGACCCCTTAAGGGTTAACTTGCAGGGATGTTCAGTCCTTTTTCAGTTTCTCATAAAGATATTGATTTCGTTGATTCACTGCATAATGCAATTTTCAGAATTTTTTAGCTTGGTAGAAAATATGTAAATGAACCAGTTCTGCATATGTGCAGATGTTATTTTCTGAATCTTGATGACAATTCTGCTGAAGATAGTTGCTACAATATCATCATGACTGCCGGAAAATCTGAAAATCTCAAGATGTTGGAACCTGGAAAGCCTCCACTAAAAAAGAAAGTCCGGAAGGAGAGGAATTGGGGAAAAGTGACTGGAACTTCATGCTCCATCGAGAATTTGGATGAGCAAATTTGGAAAGAATTTCCTGAAGACCTATTCGAAGCTGTTGTTGCAAGACTACCAATAGCCACTTTTTTCCGATTCAGATTAGTTTGCCGCAAATGGAACTCAATGCTGACGTCCCAAAGTTTTTCTGAACAGTACGCCCAAGTTCCTCAACCACAACAGTGGTTCTACACCATTACTCATGAAAACGTGAATACTGGAGCCATGTACGACCCAACATTGAAGTATTGGCATCATCCTACTATACCTGCATTGCCAACCAAGTTGATAGTCTTGCCAGTTGCTTCTGCAGGAGGTCTTGTCTGTTTCCTTGATATTGGACATAGGAGCTTCTACGTATGCAACCCTCTTACTAGGTCCTTCAAAGAGTTACCAGCCAGATCTGTTAAGGTGTGGTCCCGGGTGGCAGTAGGTATGACATTGTGTGGGAAATCAGCCGGCGAGGGATACAATATCCTTTGGGTTGGTTGCGATGGTGAGTTTGAAGTTTACGACTCCAGAAGTAACTCTTGGGCTCGTCCAGGAACCATTTCCTCGAATATTAAGCTCCCTCTGGCACTCAACTTCAAGTCGCAGACAGTGTCCATTGGTAATAAACTTTACTTCATGCGCTCGGACCCTGACGGAATCGTGTCGTATGACATGGTTACTGGGATTTGGAAACAGTTTATTATCCCTGCCCCTCTACATTTGAGTGATCATACACTAGCAGAATGTGGGGGGCGCATAATGCTTGTGGGTCTGCTGACAAAGAATGCAGCCACTTGCGTGTGCATATGGGAGCTGCAAAAGATGACTCTTTTGTGGAAGGAGGTTGACAGAATGCCAAACATATGGTGCTTGGAGTTTTATGGAAAGCACGTTCGAATGACTTGCTTGGGTAACAAAGGTTTGCTCATGCTATCGCTTAGATCAAGACAAATGAACCGGCTAGTTACGTATGATTTCTCAACAAGAGAATGGATGAAGGTCCCTGGTTGCGTCTTGCCACGTGGGAGAAAGAGGCAATGGATTGCATGCGGGACTGCTTTTCATCCATGTCTAACAGCTGTGGCTTGATTTGGGCTGCCCAGTAAATTTCTAGTCACAGCCAGGGCGCGATATATTATCATGTTGTTCTAGCTTTTCCAATCATAATTTGCAGCCCATTCTTCTGTGCTGATATAGAACTAAAGGATCTGTGAATTTATTCCCACTTTCTCTCTTTTATAAACATCTACTACTAGTTTTTAAGCTTTTGATTCCAGAGGAGACTAATCTACAATGCTCTACTTGTACTACTAGTTTTTAAGCTTTTGATTCCAGAGGAGACTAATCTACAATGCTCTACTTGCTATAACATTAACCGACGGAGTACAACCTCTCAGAGTTTGTTCTATTATGGGGGATATTTCTTATGTATCGGATAATTTCCTTCTACCTTTCTGTTGATATTCACTGTGGATCCTGCGTTTTACATGATATTGGAAATTTCAGATAGTATGGTGTTTTACATTGACCTGAGTAATTACATTTTGTTGTAGTGCTACCAAAATGAGAAACCAGAAGTATTGCACTACTAGTCATCCAAATGAGAACCGGTAGTAGTATTATTATGGACTTTCAACTCCAATTCTTCAAAAGTATTATAGTCCGATAAATGTGCGCTTCTTCATCTTAAATGGATTGACTTTATTATCGATTGAAAAAGAAATGTTAAACGAAATTGATTATAATAATTTAATTAATGATTTTGCATCTCATAAAGCTCGAAAAGTAAAATTCTAAACAAAAAAAATTACTTTCACCAATTTTTTTTATTAATAACTAAAGCCTCATTTTAGAATTCCGCTAAGGCCTCAACATGTGTTGGACCCTGGTCACCACTAGTATAACTTTGCATGCTTTAACCATGCCCCAGCTGGTTGCTGTCATTATCTGGAACAAAGCTGGAATGGTAGAAAAAATTCAACCAAAACGAGCACAGCAGAATAGCAAAGAAATATGCATGTGGGAACCTAGGTGACATGAAAGACTTACATGAATACAAAAGAAAAGAGACCAACCTACCAACTCCGGGAACCTAAATAGCTTGAAAGAATTGTATGTGAAAGAACAATAATCTCTCAAAGATGAACAAAATAGGTTCTCTTAAATAAAAAGGGCCAACCTATCTACTCCATTGCTAAATATTTATTCACACACACCTTGTTAAGATTCTAAACCTCTCTGATCAATTAAAAGATATGAAATCAATCAACATATCAATCATGTGAATCACGAAAATTAATCAAAATAATGAGCTACGAAAAAATTAAAATGAGCAATTAATCCGTGGCAACTACATATTAAGAGCTAAAATAAGAAAAGAAATAAAATATGGTGTGAAGCAAATCTACCACATCGGTGGGAAAAAGAAGAATTGCTCATATTATAAGTCTCAAAACTAGAAAAGGGTTTGGGATCCCCAAGGGGTAGCCCATGTGTTTGAAGGATGGAGGACCTAGGTGTGCTTGGGCTCAAGGCTAGGCCCACACGTGTACCACCACCCACGCGGTTCGGGTCGTGGGGATGATATTATCTTTTTGGACCCCAAACATTGTAATATTTATAGTTTGGTTCCTGAAGTTTCAAGAAGGAAAAGTTGGCAAATGCTACATCCATTTGTCTTAAGAACAAAGTGAATATCACTCGACTCAGCACCCTTGTAACAATACCAGATTTAGTCTCTTAATTTCAGGTTATCAAGATTCAAGGAGCTTGCTGCAGTTGAAACAAAGATCCAAGATTGATTCAAGAACTCAAGAGCTTGTTGTGGCTATGATTCTTGTTGGCCGATACAAGTTTGTTACTATTGTAATACTTTAGTGTTTATCCTTTCGAAGCACTTGTAATAGTATTTTACTATTCCCCGTACAATCATTTGTTTCTCAACAATCTTAAGACAAGATTTGTAATAGTGATAGAAAGATGTTTGCCAGCAAATATGCTCATAAATCTGGCTGTGGTTTTCTTGTTGAAACCAGTTCTGTTGACAGTTCTGTTAACCGTTCAAACACTGTCTCTGTCAACAACTGTGCTTTCAAATATGGTCCTAGTTTTGACTCTTTCTGTGATGACAGTTACAAATCTATTTCCGTCAAAGGAGGGATCTCTGGATCTGATGTTGAGCTTCAAGATACTGTTGATAGTCATGCTAGTACGGCTAAGGATCAAGGACGAGTTGGTGTCACCGCTCCCGAGAGTGCGCCCACGAGAGGTGGAGGATATCAACTGGGACAAGAAGAGAATACTGAAGATGTTGTTCTATCTTGTAGCAGAAGGCCTATATCCGTCCCAAACAAAAGATCTGAACTATGGTAAGGAGAATATGGACACTCAGTCCAACAAAGGGTCTGACGTGGGCCAGAATCCAAAAGGTCTAAGGTAATTCTCCTTCCTTGTCTATATTGTGTTTAGACAATTCCTGAATAAAAGTGTGTAAGCGAGGCTAGAAATATGAAAGTGTTTTCATTAAAAACTTATATTTCCTACACTTTAAAATCTGAAGTTTAGTCTCGCCTTCCTTCCCGTTTAAATATTGGACTATTGTAAATAAGACTTAAAAGATCCGTTCTTTTGGGTGTAATTATTAAAAGTGTTTAAAGTATGTTCGCACATACGAATGGGAGAGATCCGCTGACTGTGCGAAAGCTGTTACTACTCCTAAGTAAGCGCTAGAGATTTCCTGGGTGCCAATCACAAGGGAAAAAGACTAAAGACAAACCTGACACCGACAGAAGATCCTTCATTTAACAGGATGATATTGGACACTCAGTTGTACAAAGCCTACGAGCGACTGGAGTGGGCTAGAGTTTCTTGATCGTAAACGATCTGAAGGCCAAGAGAAATGCAAAAAAGAAATGGACACTCAGTCTGCCAAGGAAACTGGAGTGGGCCATAGTATCTAGATCACAAATGATCCGGTTGTGCCCTAACTATGGGCAAGAGGTTATTCATGTGAAGCAACGCCACCTCTAAAGTAGAGGGGTTGGAAAGGATGTCCTCAAAAGGACTTAAGGGAATGAGATCACTCTAAAAGGAGGTGATACATGTCCAAACTTGGTTTCAGAGACATTGTTGGTTAAACTGGCTTGAGTCTAGTCCAACAGGTCTGTAATAACTAAGAATGGTACAGTATGTCTGTGGCCAAATGAATGATGTGTTTGTAATTCGTATATCTATGCAATTATATATTAAGACACGTTAAATAGAAAGTCATTTAAAAACTAACTAAGTTGAGATTGTTGCCGTCTGTCGACATAAATCCTCAAAATGAATGTGAGGTGGGCGAAGAGGAAAAATCACCTTTCCATTCCATCAAAGGAATAGCGAAAGAAGCACCACTCTTCTAAGAACTTAGTCACACCAACATGAGTGATTTTAAGCTTGTATAAAATAGAGGGGGAGACAAGTACGTTCTGACCTTCATTGATGATGGTACAAAGTATTACATCATTTGTTTTGTTAAAAAGCAAAGATGAAGTTGTTGAAGCGGATGAGCGCTACAAAGCAGAAGTTGAAAATCTACTAAGCCTACGAATTGAGGAATTCGTAGGGATAGAGGGGGAGAATGTGAAGCATCGTTCATGAAACGACTGTTCCCTACTCACCTCAGTCTAACGGTGTTAGCCAAAGCGCAGAGCCATACGCCCAAGATATGTAGGGAAAGGCGATCCTTACCACTAATGCGATTCTTAACAAGAACTTTGCATAAGGATAAGGATAACCCTCCATGTGAAACATGGAAATGATCCCATATACAAGTGTTGTGATGTGGGGTAGCTTGGTAGAGGTTAGAATACTGAAACAGATCAAGTTGGACCTAAGACTATAGATTGCATATCCTCTAGATCTGCAAGTAACATTAGTGCTTATCGCATCTTGGTGTCAAAGAATGCTAAATTCTTTGAAGATAACTTTCCTTAGGAAGAAAAAAGAAGTAATTGCTCGAGGTTAACAAGAACACGCGATTGTTTGACTGTACAGAACTAGACGTTCCAAATCTATAGAACTCTGGGATTCTAGATGGTGAACCGAGACAGAGTAAAAAGAGGGGATACAAACTTATTCTAGGCCTTCTAGCTTGTATGGTTAAGAATGAACCATGGACAATTAACGAATAATTGTCAACTCCAAAAGCACTATTTTGGAAAGAAGCTACAAGAGATAGAAATAGACTCCATCAGATAAAACCATACTTGCGTGATGGTTGATCTTCCTCTGGAAAAAGAACCTTTGGGTTGTAAGAGTGGATGCTCAAATTGAGTATGAAGCAGATGGATCTACTGACGAGTATAAGGCCTCGGCTAATTGGACACATGCTCCCATGTGAATAGCTTAACATCCAGGGTCACTGCAGTCTTGCATGACATGGATGTTGAGACAGCCTTCCTAACTGGAGAATTGGTTTGGTGGACTATTAGGCTTCTTTCTGAACTTCTGTTTTGGTCCCTGAAATGTTTACACTTTGGTCCTGGAAGTTTCAGTTGAAATAAAAATAATGAATATGACATCAGAAACATTGACTCTAAAGTTAGAAAGCCAACAATCCGAAAGTGGAAGAAAAAAGTAATACGGAACAACCCGAGGGGTATGTGGTTTCAGGAAAGAGAAAAAGTTTATTGACTTGTCAAATCTCGGTACGGGCTGAAACAGGCCCGAGACAATAGAACAAAATGTTCGACAGTACTCTACTATCGAAGGGTTTTCTCCATTAATGTGTGTGATAAATATGTCTACATAAAAGGTAATTTTTACTCTTTCATGATATGTCATTACGTAGACGACATGTTGATCACAGACAGCGGTCCTAGTTTGATCTTAGAGACTAAGAGTATGTTGAAACGATGTTTCGATATGAAGAATATGGGTAATGCAGATGACTTATTAGGAATTGAGATTTCTAAGATATCTAACAGACTGGTCAATTTCCAAATTTATCTGTGAGATGTTTGACAGTCTCGTTGAAGTCACAAATTGATATGAATCATAGTATTGATTGGAATCATGATGCACCCGTATACCAGGAGCGATATGCACAGGTCACATGTAGTTCAATGTATTTTACACACTACGACTGACCTGGTAAACGACCTATAAATAAGATCAGTTAAACTAAGGTTCATTCACGATTCTGGAAATAATCGATAGAAGGCGTTAAATCGGATATGACGATATATGAAATATTCGCTTGTTTACGGATTATGGTATTTTGGATGTCCAGCAGTTCTGGGAGAACACAGTGATGCAAACTGGATATCAGACTTGAAGAACACCAAAGCCATACGTGGATGCGCATGGTGTGTCTTAGCAAATCCTCTAAGTAAATTTGCATCGGCCGATTCGTGATGGAATCAGAGTTTATCGCTCTGGACAAAGGATGATGAGAAGTTGAGTAACTTCACGACCTTTTAGGGGATGTCCCTTATCGGGAGAAACTTGTGCCTTCATCAGTTATACACTTTGAGGGCACGAATGGCGGCGTCTGAACATATCTGTCGGAGACATAAGACCGTATGACAGTCGATCATCATGGGTGCCACTTCCTTGATTACTAATCAAAGGATATAACAGACCTTTTAACTAAGGGACTACCCGAAGATTAAAAGTTTTGCCTGTCTAGGGGAATATGTGTAACACCCAACCAATAAGAACTGATATGGTGGATACCTAACCTTACTGGCTGGAGATCCTATGAATTAGGTTAAATGAGAAAACTAAATCGTAAAGGTTCAGTTGAGTGCTTCGGTAGAAGCAATAGCACTTCGGATGATGATTTATGTAAAGCAACATGAATCCAAAGACGTTCCCGCGATAGACATTTAAGTGCTACATGCATGGTGGGTAAAAGTTAAGCTTCCAAACCTTTAACGATCCTCAAACGGTTGAGGTTAAGGTTTGGGACACTTTTAATAATTCCTAACACTTGTGAAGTGGGGTATAACAGGATACCTTGTAGGAGATCACCTATTTAAGTGCGAGGACATGCCACCTCAAATGAACGTACGTACGAATCCAAGTGTATCCACGGCCACAACGGACAGAACGATAAGAAGAAATGAACAAATGGGAGGTATTGTGCAGGTATCATTGTCTTCGCTTACATTAGACACTGACGGTTCAAGACATCACGTTCATCGCACAGTAAGTAAGTCCGATGGTATTCAACTAGGGAAGGTTCAAAGCAGAAGCTACCTCTCCTGATGCAATATATTTTCGCTGAAAGATTACCAAAAGAAGGCACCTAGTGTGTGCCCCAAAATCTCTTTCAAGAGGGGATTGTTGAAAATTTGCCTTTGGTGGGGGTTGCATCTGCCCATCTTTAATGAATTAAACATCATGGTTCCTCATGTTAGAGACTTTGGTTCTTCACACGTGCATAATCTACTAAGTGAGTATATGATCGTAGGCCCAAGGATCGTCAAATTTTGTTAAGAAATGAAAGAGATATTGGTCCACAAAGTAAGGTATTTGAGGCATGAAAATATGGTGTGTAACAAATCTACCACATCAGTGGGAAAATGAAGAATTGTTCATATTATAAGCCTCAAAACTGGATAAGAGTTTGGGACCCTAAGGGGTAACCCATGTGTTTGAAGGAGGGAAGAACCTGGTTTGGTTCCTGAAAGCCAACCAGGTTGATGGCATTAACCTACTGAAACATTTTGAACTTATTCCAAAAATGTTTCTAGTGTCCTCTTAACATCTCTCCTCATCCTAAACACTATAAATTGGAACCTCATTCAGATTTGAGCAACACACACTACATAAAACATAAGACATAAGTCTTGATAAAGGTCAGTTCATGAAAGTTCTTTTTTTCTATTCTTTAGCAATCGTTTCGTGTTTGTTTTCTTTGCTAGGATCACTTGTGTTTGCTTTGCACAAATGATATGTTGATATTTTATCATGAGAGATAATTGCCCGCTAACGTAAAAACATATATACAGAGTAATCTTGTCGTAAGGACATAGTGAATATCACTCGACTCAGCACCCTTGTAACAATACTAGATTTAGTGTCACTTGATTTCAGGTTATTAAGATTCAAAAAGCTTGGTGCAGTTGGAATAAAAATCCAAGATTGATTCAAGAACTCAAGAGTTTGTTGTGGCTATAATTCTTGTTGGCCGATACAAGTTTGTTACTATTGTAATACTTTAATGTTTATCCTTTCGAAGCACTTGTAATAGTATTTTATTTCCCAACGTAATAAAATTATATTAGTATGTAATATAGAGTTGTTGAAATGGAGAAATCACTGATGGTGAGAGGTGCATTAGAGGTTGGTTAGTTGAAGTGGTTAAGAGTTTGTTATGATTAGTTAAGGTGGTTAGGAGTTTGTTAGGTTGTTAAATATTTTCTTCCTTTTTTATTTTCTGTTTTTATCTGTATAAATAAGTGCACAGTTGTGCATTGTGAAGGTATCAGAAAATAAGAAAAGTTCTCACAAAACCTCTCTTCTTCCTTTCTTCTACTTCTTCGATAAGCTCTCTGTTGCAATTGCGATAAACAGGTTTGTACATGCAAACCAAAATTGACTCAGATCATGTCGATTAACATGGTATCAGAGCTCAGATGAAGTGAATCGAGGGATTTTCTGATGGCATTATAACAGAAAATCGAGGGATTCATTAGGCGCGTTGTTCTTCCCCAATTCTATAATTCTGTAAGTGCAATTATGTAAACAATTATGTTAATACAACACTGTAATTATGCAATTATGTGTTTTTTATGGAGAATACATCGCCAATTATTTTGATTAGTGCTGATGAAAGTTCGAATTCGACTTTGAACATAGTCGATCACAACCATCCACTGTTCCTGAGTGCTTCAGGCACTCCTGGAGTAGTGCGGGTGTAACTGTAGATACAGTTGATAGGTATGAAAAATTATACTCTATGGAATAGAGATATGAGATTAACTTCTTTAACAAAAAATAAGATTAATTTCATCGATGGAATAGTTAAAGAAGATACCTATGGTGCTAATCAAATGAAACACTGGATTAGTGTAATGCAATGGTGATTTCATGGATCATGACGAATGTGAATAATAATCTGCTTTGTGGCATATTATATAGATCAACTGCATATACAATGTGGAAGGATTTGAAGGAGAGGTTTGACAAAATCAATTTGTCTAGGGTATATCAACTGAAAAAGGAGTTTGCTATGTTGCATCAAGGTGTTTTACCAGTTTCTAGCCATTATTCTAGGATGAAGGATCTATGTGATGAGATTGATTCGATCATTCATCCACCTACATATGACTGTGATAGTCCTAGAGTATATATAGAACATTTAGCAAATCAAAGATTGTTATATTTTTTATGGGATTAAATGATGGTTACAATAAGGCGATAAGTCATATTTTTCTAATGTCACATACTCTTAGTGTCAATCAAGCATATGTAATGATTGCACAAGATGAGAGTCAATAATTGACTACTGGAAAGTACACAGGAGTAGAGTCTGCTGAGTCAATAGATTTGTTTGGGAGATCATCTCAAAACAAGCAGAGAAAGCCATATCCATACATGTTCTGTGATTTTTGTCAAATGAAAGGGCATAGTAGAGAAACATGTTATAAGTTTATGTACTGTGACTATTATAAAAATAAAGGACATATGAGAGATAACTGTTACAGAATCATAGGTTACCCTCCTGAGTTCAAAGAGAAGAAGAAAGTCAATGTGGTTATGACAGGTTTTCCATCGGGAGAAAGTGATGGTTTACATCTACAAAATGGTAGTCAGCCAAACCAGAGATACATGAGAGGATTAAGGCAGTTGTCTCAGGAACAACATGATCATCCCAATTTCATGTTAAAGTCATGCACACCAGTCAAATATGAAAGAGTATTGGCAATACTTAATCAACAAAATGAGGTTGGTGTATCTCTTAACAATGCACCAATACCTAAGGTGCACATGGCAGGTAATCCTGTATTTCATAAGACTAAGAAGACTAATTTTGATTGAATAGTTGAATTAGGATCAACTAATCGTATGGTGAGTGATAAGAACATGATTGAAATAAATGATATAGACAATGCAGGTTATGTGCAGTTGTCTACTGGTGAAACAGTAACAATTACACAGACAGGGAGTTGCAGATTAGAAGGATGAGATCTTATTAAACATGTGTTATGTGTGCTAAGTTTCAAGTTTAATCTTCTCTCAATTTCAAAGTTAACCAGGGAATTAAATTGTTGTGCAAATTTTTTTCTTGATTTCTTTGATCTGTAGGATCTCTTCATTGGGAAGGTGAAATGGACTGGTAGAGAGGTAGATGGTCTATACATGCTAGAGTAAAGGAAGAACTACTTAAAAGCACAAGAACATTTGTCAACAACATTCACAAAGGCTGAATTAGAGGCAAAACTCTGGCATAGAAGATTGAGACATATTCCAATGTATGCTTAGAAAAATAAGTGGTTTTGGAGATAGATCCAGTTTTATAATAAGACATTGTGATGTTTGTCCTTTAGTTAGACAAACTAGTAAATCATTTTCGGATAGTACCAGTAAAATATATGATGTTTTTCAATTGTTGCACCTTGATGTATGGGGACCATACAGGGTGCCCACTTATAATGGCATGAGGTATTTTCTTACAGTTGTAGATGATTGCACCAGATGGACTTGGGTGTTTTTATTACATGTTAAGTCTGATGTAACAATTATTCTTAAAAATATGCTTGTGGAAATCAGAACACAGTTTAGTGTAAATGTTAAATGTGTAAGAACATACAATGGCACATAATTTTTCAATAATGCTTGTTATGAACTGTTTAGTCATCTTGGGATCATACATCAAAACTCTTATCCATATACTCCACAACAGAATGGGGTGGTAGAAATGAGGCACAAACACATCTTAAAGATTGTCAGGACCATCAAATTCCAAGGACATTTACCAGCAAGGTTTTTGAGAGACTGTGTAGAAACAACAGTCTATGTGATCAATAGAATACCATTTGTTATCATAGGGAATACATACCCTTATGAAAAGTTATTTAAGAAGACACCTCTTTATCTCATAGGAAGGTCATAGGGTGTTTATGTTATGTTACTAATCTGATCAAGAAAGACACGTCTGATACTAAAGCTATCAAAGTAATATTACTTGGGTATGCAGCCAAGAAAAATGGATATAAGTTGCTTGACTTATCCAACAAGATTGTGTTTGTGAGCAGAGATGTCACTTTCTATGAAGATATATTTCCTTTTGAACAGATTAAGGAAAGTGGAGATTCATATAATAACTATTCTCCTGTTTCTAATGTACATGCTGATGATGAGCAAGTAGTTGCAGAAAATGTTGTTGATTCTGAAGTACTGGGAGTGCACAATGATAATGAACCAGAGATGGATCTTAATGATGAGGGAAGAGATGAAGATCTGTTACATACAGAGGGTGTGGTACTACCTCATGACCATTCTGAGTTCATAACACAAAATTTGACTGATACTCAGGAACAACCAGAGACCAGAAGGTCAACCAGGGACAAAAGAACCCCCATTTGGATGAAGGATTTTGTACATTCAATAGCAGAGTCAAGGTGTGTCAAAACTTGCTCATATCCATATTCAGATGTTGTTAATTATGCTGGTTTATCTGCATCTTATCAGAGTTTCATAGCTAAAATATCAGAGGAGTTTGAGCCACAGTCATATTATGAAGCAATTAATGATAAGAAGTGGATAGAAGCCATGAAGCCAGAAATCCAATCATTGGAAGATAATAAGACTTGGGAGGTGGTTGACTTGCCAATGAATAAAAGACCCATATATTGAAAATGGGTGTACACGATCAAGTACAAGGCTACAGGGGAAGTTGAAATGTTTAAAGCAAGACTTATGGAAAATGGGTACAACCAAAAGGAAGGGATTGACTATCAAGATACATTTTCTCCCGTGGTGAAGATGGTGACAATAAGATCAGTCATTTTTGTTTCTGTTGCTAAAGGGTGGATTGTACATCAAATAGATGTGTTTAATGCTTTTTTTGCAAGGAGATCTTAATGAAGAAATGTACGCGAGTTTGTCACAGGGCATCACACACAAATAAGGGAAGGTTTGTAGGTTGCTTAAGTCATTGTATGGGCTCCAGTAAGCTTCAAGGCAGTGAAATATCAAATTGACTACTACTTTGATGTCTTCTGGAATCACATAAAGCCATTTGGATTATTCACTACTCACAAAGAAGAATAAGTATAAGATAGTAGTAATGTTGATTTATGTGGATGACCTACTCAAAAATGGAAATGATGAAAATCTTATTGGATAAACAAAAGCCAATTTGCAACAACATTTTAAGATCAAAGATCTAGGGGAGTTGAGATATTTTCTGGGGTTTGAATTTGCTAAAAATAAGAGTGACATTGTGATGCACCAGAAGAAATATTCACTAGAGCTGATTGCAGATATGTAGTTAATAGGAGTAAAACCTGTTGGTTTACCAATGTAATCAAATGTCAAGTTGACCTCTGCAGAGTATGATTAACATTTCAATAGTGAAGTAGCTATTAAGGATGGTACTAAGAGTGTGATTGATGATCCTATTTTGGAGGATTCAACCAACTTAGAGGCTCATTGAAAGACTGTTATATTTAACTAACACCAGACCAAACATAGTTTTTATAGTTCAATGCTTAAGTCAATTTATGCAAGCACCAAATGTGTCACATATGCTGGCAGAAGAAAGGGTAGTGAGGTATGTAAAACAGTCACCAGGCTTAGGCATTTTCATGCCTGCAGGAGATGTTAATATGTTATCTGCCTATTATGATGTTGACTGGGCTTCAAGCCCCAATGATAGAAGATCAGTTATATGTTATCTTATGTTCTTTGGGTCCTCACTTATCTCATGGAAGTCTAAAAATCAGCAGCCTATTTCCAAAAGCTCAGCAGAAGCTGAGTACAGAAGTTTGGCATCGATTGTGGCTGAAACAGTTTGGCTTTCTGGCCTGTTTGTAGAGCTCAATGTGTGTATACAACTACATATTTTTGCATATTGTGATAGCAGACCGACTATTCAGATTTCAGCAAATCTAGTTTTTCATGAGCGAAAAAAGCATATAGATATTGATTGTCATTTTATCCGGGAAAAGGTACAACAAGGATTGGTGTCTCTTCTGCATATTGCTACTACAGAACAACCTGCAGATATGATGACTAAAGGGCTGTTACAAGGGAAACATGCTTATATATTATCTAAGCTAGGACTGAAGAATCTATTCTTTACACCTAGCTTGCGGGAGGGTGTTGAAATGGAGAAATTACTGATGGTGAGAGGTGCATTAGAGGTTGGTTAGTTGAGGTGGTTAAGAGTTTGTTATGGTTAGTTAAGGTGGTTAGGAGTTTGTTAGGTTGTTAAGGATATTTTCTTCCTTTTTTTTTCCTGTTTTCATCTGTATAAATAAGTGCACAGTTGTGCATTGTGAAGGTATCAAAAAATAATAAAAGTTCTCACAAAACCTCTCTTCTTCCTTTCTTCTACTTCTTCGATAAGCTCTTTGTTGCAATTGCGATAAACATGTTTGCACATGCAAACCATAATTGATTCAGATCGTGTCGATTAGCAAGAGTAAGTTAATAACTCTTGTAATTCAATTTATTTGAACATGATTGGATCATAAAGGGATTGATAATGGATCCTAAAACTCTAGTCTTGTCAATAAATCATATCTTCACGAGTTTGAGGGGTTGATTTCATGTTTGACCATTAATTTTTACTTTATTGCATTAAAATTATAAAATTATTTTTTATTATAAAAAATCACTCACTTTTATCTAAGTATCATGAATGCCGCGAAATTATTTTTTTGTAACAAAATTCTCCTTCAACTTTGCATAAATGTCACAAAAAATTCATTAGGAGAAAATAAATATGATAGTTTATACTTAGGCAGATGAATGAATTTTTAAAAGAAAATTGTTTAGTGAGTATTAGGCAAAGTTAATTGATTTTTTATTATAAAAAAAATAGTTTTACGACTTTTACGATACTTGGGCAAAATTAAGTGATATTTATGTCACAATAAATTATTTAATGACTTTGATGAAATAATATAAATACATAAGTATACGAGTCTGTAAACACATATATTGCTATACCTTTACCTGGAAATCCAAAACAAACCCAAAATGGCCAAATTCGTGCACCAAGGGTTACTCTGGAAATTTATTTTAGAAATAATTTACCCATATCCTAAATAAGCTAAATCCAGAATATCATCCAAAACTAAGCATGAATCAACCTCCATTTTCATTTACTCGGAAACCCAAAACAAACCCAAAATGGCCAAATCCATGCCCCAAGGGTTAGGCTAGAAATTTATTTTAGAAATAATTTACCCATAGCCTAAATAAGGTAAATTCAGAATATCATCCAAAAATAAGCATGAATCAACCTCCATTTTCAATTTTCATGATAAACTCATTTCTAGGGTATGGCTAAAAAAACCCCAAAATTTTCAATCTAAAATATGATTTAAACCACTAATTAATGATAAGAATCAAGTGAAATCGAATTGGGAAAGAAAATGGTGATTCTGCCTAGCGACGTCGCATCTGCGGAAATTTCATTACAGGTGCGTGCCTCGCTTACCACGTTGTCCCTCTTATATGTAGAAGAGACCTCGCACTTGTGGCGATGCGGGGAATCACCCGCAGATGCGGCCCTTGCCCGCAACCCAATCCTCGCAGATGCGGAAGTATCATGCATCGATGGGTGCGCGGAAGAGGAACAACCTCCGCATGTGTGGACTCTTACCAACTTACCCAAACTCTCACATGTGGCTACACTATGAACTTTCTCGCGCACTCAAAACCCCGAGAAAATACCTTCTTGATCCAATGTTGACCGTAGTTAATTCTTAACCTTAGATTTAACTAGTTTCCACTCAAAGATCCGAAACACTCCCGAACTCCTCGGGATCCGAATCAACTACTCACTAAGTAAAAAATTACGTTCCGGACCCAATGAAATCGACAAAATTCGCAATTACTCCCGATATTGACTTTGGTCAAGTTTTCTCATTATTTCAACTTAACTACTTCCATTTTCACTAAATTTGCTCTGAAATCCACCTGATTGCCTCGAGAACCGTGTCACCCATCCCCGCAAGTCATAAATATCAAAATGAAACTATGAAAGAGTATTTTGGGAATAAAAATTTAAAATGCATAAAACGACCTGGAGTGTCGTTACACATCTGCTCATATACTTATCAGTTATGGGCCATGCAATGCCAAAAATACACTATTCAGCCATATTTTCGCAATAAAATTCAAGCTTCACAAATGGGTTAATGGAGCATAATTAATTTCATATTTTGGGTTAAATGGGTAGGAGTTATGGGCCACGGGTGAATGAAATAATATCAAAATAATTAATTTTAGAAATGGGTTAAGCATTAATAACATGAAATTATGTAATTAAATTGAGTAGGGGAATCTGTTAGGTTTGAGGGTGTCACAATGGAGTATTGTGACAGAGTTTATTTAATTTCAATTGCCACCGTCGAAAATGTTAGGGTTACAAGACGAGTTGCGTGCCCTAAGAAATCAGTTGACGACATTCATTGACGACACCGAAAAGAGGTTAGCATCATTGGAAACTAATCAATTACATTTTCAATCGTAGTTTGAAGAGTCACGAGAAACCAATAAGAAATTGGATTTGATTTTGTCGAAAATCCAAACAACGAGCTCCACACCACTAATGATTTCGAACCCTAGTTCTCCGGCGACACTAGAGACCACAACGACATTAAGGGAATTAATAGAGGAAACACCACCAGTTCCAAGTCACAGTGAAAGCATAACAATTATGGACAAAGTGTTTGATAAAAGTCTTCAAAGAAATTAAAAGCTCTTTGGTGGAGAAAATATTCTGAATGAGGAAAATACTTTAGATGACGTTGATTGGAAGAACGTGGTACCAATTGACACCAAAAAAGAAGATAACGAATATCAAATGCTTGACCAAATTCTCCTAATGTATGAAATCGATGTGACAGATTTACAATGGGATAAAAGTGAAGAAGATGAGTCTCTTGAGATAAAAAATGGTGAGTGAAAGTCATCAATTACGGAGGAGGACCAGGTGTTTGATAAATGTCCTAACGGTAATGGCGCTGAAATACAAAGGTGAAAGAATTTGGAGTCCCTGACACAGTCAAGTCGATGTCTTGGTGTGGTGAGAATATTTTCTTGGGGATTAGAAGAGAATGCATGATATTGAATACCACAAATGATGCATTATCTGAGGTGTTTCCTTCAGGAAGGGTCGCCGCACCTCTTTTGGTGTCTCATCCCTCTGGAGAACTTCTTTTGGGCAAGGATAATATTGGTGTCTTAGTTGACCAAAATGGAAAGTTGATCCAAGAGGGGAGAGTTTGTTGGTCTAGGCTCCTACAATTGTTATTCAGAATCCTTACACAATAAGTATCTTACCATGACATGCTGAGATGCGTTCTCTTCATGTTCTTTATCCTTTGATTCAAACAACGGTCCTTCAGAATGTTCGTCGTCTTGTACAAAGCAATAATATTGTTATTGTTACTCTTGATTATTCATTTTTTAGACTTTTTCCTGTTCCTCTGTGTGCACAGATTGTACAACTAACATCTAGGAACTTTGAGGAGGCCTTCACTTTATGCAAATTACTACCACCAGAAGATTCAAGTCTCAGATCTGCAAATGAGTAATCACTTCATATAAGTTATGCACACTTTCTGTTTGAAAATAGGAGCACTTTCTCTTGTTACAAATGATATTGGAGTTCTTCTAATGTCCTTGCTATAACTACTCTACCACTTTCAGAGGACTTAAAATACTTGAAATCTTCAGTTGTAAATGTACGGTTACTTGGGTATGAGTTCCCTGAGACTATAATGATCTTTGGGAACAAGCAGATATATTTTCTGTGTAGCCAAAAGAGAGATTTATTACTGGATATTGTGAAATTGACTGCTAAAGAGGATGCGGGAGTGGAAGTTGTCATGCATGTGAAGGCCAAAAGTGAGGATGGGACTACTAAAATGGACAACGTGCTCCATGCTAGTGCAAGAAATATCAGATGCTTATGATACTCCTGTTATTGGATATATTGCACGAGAAGGCCTTGAAGGGAAACTCTTGGAGACAATGGCTTATATGCAGATGGTAGATAGGCTAGATAAAGGCATTATAGGACCAGATCTCTGTCCATTTGAGTATAAAGGGCTTTACAAGGATGCTGGTAAGGCACTCTTCAGGGCACATATAGAAGGCCAACTGAAGAGCGAGATAATGTCTAAATATGAACTATTTGTAGAACCTGATCCTGAGCTACCTTTGGCATTATTGGATCAAAAAGAGGCTAGGAAGAGGCCCTTACTGATTACAAATTCAGATTATCATTACACGGACAAAATGATGCAGCATTCATTCAATCGGTACCTTCCCAAAGATATGAGCTGGCGAGATCTATTTGAGATGGTTGTAGTCTCAGCTAGGAAGTCAGAATTCTTCCAAATTTCCCAGATGTATAGAAACTACTATAGAGATCTGTTAAAGAAAGATATTGAGGTTGTTAATTCTGGAGGAGAGCGCAAACGTCTTGTTAATATAGCAATGCAACTCCGAAAATATTGTAATCATCCATATATTTTCTAAGGAGCTGAGCCAGGACCTCCATATACAACTGGTGAGAATCTCATAGAAAACGCTGGCAAAATACTTCTTCTAGATAAGTTGTTTCTTAAGCTGATAGAACGTGGCTCGAGGGTTTTAATATTTTCACAGATGACACGACTACTGGACATCCTTGAAGACTACCTGATGTACCAAGGTCACCAGTATTGTCAGATTGATGGAAACACTGGTGGAGAAGATCATAATGCTTGTATTGAAACATTTAGTAGACCAACGAGTGAAAAATTTGCCTTCATATTATCAACCAGAGCTTGTGGTCTTGGTATCAATCTTGCTACAACAGATATTGTAATTCTTTATGATAGTGATTGGAATCCACATATTGACTTGCAGGCTTAGGACCGTGCCCATAGGATTGGACAGAAGAAGGAAGTCCAAGTATTTCATTTCTGCACTGAGTACACAATTGATGAGAAAGTGATTGAAATGACTTATAAGAAGCTGACACTTGATGCATTGGTTATCCAGTAGGGACGGTTGGCGGAGCAAAAAACTGTTAATAAGGATGAGTTGTATGAAGTGGTAACTGGTGAAGGTCTAATGTGTCCTTATTTTAAGGCTCGCCCGGGTGGATTATATTCTGGAGGAAGTGCTCAGATGGTGAGAGTTTGCTCAACGTTCACGGAGATGAAATCTTATATGTTGGTGATCATATCTATATAGATGTAAGCCAATCCAAAGTTCATCTTTGGTGGAGAACTACTTTGATTTGTCGAGAACTAAAGGAGGAATATAATGCATTAATTGATAGTCAGCTGCAGAGAGATACTTTGATAGATCTTATCAATCAAAAAGAGGTTTTAGGTGATCTCTTTAACCAACTAAGGCTTGCTCTTCAGAGAAGATATTATTTACTACTCTTCGTAATCCTTCCAAATGTTGAGATCAATTCCCAATTGGAGGACAATATTGTAGTATTACTGATTTTGGTAGTTGTCTGTCTCAAGATAGTAATTGATGAGTACTTGAAAATGATATTCACTACTAGTGCACTGGAGAACTTGATAACTGGTTGTATTCTCTTAGTTACCTTTGGGATTGAAGTAAATGGAGGCATTGAACCCAACAAACAGCTGGAAGTTCCCACTCTTGTTTGTAAAATAATTGTGAGTGATAAGAGTTGCTTTCTGGTGCCTTATATTACTCACAAGTTGGTTATTCTTGAGATCATGCAACTGATAGTAGAGAAGGTCATATATGTATTTTCTAATGGATCATCTAAAATGGAAAGTGATGGAGATAATTGGGAACATTTGACAAAAAATGACAGCACGCCATTTAGAGCCAGAGCAGCTGGATCTCAAGGATCCCTCTTAGATGCACACTTGTTTGTGCTAAAGGAAACTATTGGAGCGACACCTTCTTCGCTGTCAAAGGAGCTTGTGAATATGCTAACATGTGACTAAGTTTCTAAAGTATTACCCCTTTCGTGTTCTCCGAATGATAGTGAAGCTTGTAATTATTGGGAGGAAAATGATGCTGGCCTTGCCATTGTTAATTTCTTACTTCAGTGTGTCCCTAAAGTTAAAATCTGGAAGTGCAACTCCAACTTGCTTACTGGAAGGTGAAATTGCATGTGCTAAATATAGTTATGTACATCGTGTTGATCCGTGGCTTGAAGAAGCTACTCGGAAAGATTTTCAGTTCATTAAATCACAATTTCCAGAAATAGCTAACTTTTGAAGGCATAAGTTTGTTCTCAAGGGGAACGGAGTGTCACAATAGAGTATTGTGATAGAGTTTATTTAATTTCAATTGAGTCCCCTAGGTTTTAAGTCATCATTTCTAGTATAGTAGTTATAATTTCTGTACTGAAGTTATGTTAATTTCATATTAATACCCTTAGTTAGTAAACCACTGAAGAAGCCCACTTGTCGGCCTTATATGACCGGTTCACTGTGCAATGAAATCATCCAGAAATTATACAAAATTATCTTCTTCTTTCTCTTTTTTTCCTTACTGTTACTTCATCTCTGTAGTCACTCTTGTTACATAGGGTAATTTCTAGAACTTTTGTATTGTGGGGGTAAATTTGGCTATATAGTATAGTGAAGGATGAATGTAACTAATATTTTGAAGTAGCGGATAAATTTGACCTTTTTTGCTTCAAATTATTGTGTATATATAGTGTGTGTTGATTCATTCATTCAAGAAAATAAAATACAGATTCGTTATCTTTGAAGATTAAAAAAACATTGTAAATAAATGGTTAGTATTAGACATACAGTAAACAAGAGAGATAAAGTTCTACTAATAAACAAGGGAAAGCGATAAATTTAATTTGAAGGCAACAAAATTGACAAGGGACAAAGACATAAATGTTTATTTGGGTGAAACTATTGACACCGGATGATCCAAGAAGCTAATAGACATTTCTTCGTAGCCTTTTTAAAACTAACTCCAATATATGTATAAAAATAGTATCATTGTTGTATAGAATATGTATAGAAACTGTATCATTATTGCGTATAACATGTATTCCTACCGTATGTGTATAAAAAATCATTGTATAATTTGTGTATACATTTATTATACAATTCATATATACACTTTTTATACGATATATACACATTGTATACATCTTTTTGTATTTTTATGTATAATAAATATATACTCAATGTATAATATATACACACTAATTATATATATATATAAGGTTACGTTATCCCACAAATGAGAAGTGTTATTTGAAGAGCGACACGCTTTCGTTATGTGAAGAAACAAAATGGAGCTTCTTCAGCGGGAGACTGAAAAATAACTATATGTGTCGAAATTAATTATCTTTGGTTGGACTTATCTTACATTATTTGACGACATGCATGGTTATGGAACCTTATCTTAATTCAGGCAATGTAAGTTAAATAAGTTTATAATAAGAGAGTATAAAGACAACAAATGCTTGATGATGATATATACATTCACAAGTTGCCATATATTTTTCTTCGTGTCAGTAACATTACAATGATTGATAGAGCCATTTTGCCTGCCTGCACGATTGTGACTAGCTAGCTTGGTGCATGCAGGACCCATACAAAGTGTTACAAAACAATTGAATTTTTTATAATAAATTACAAAAATGCTTCAATTGATTGCCCAACTGTGTTCAAAAAAGGTTTTCTTCACATTATTGATTGCGCATGAGTACACACACGTATTTATTTCAACTTTAAGTTTATCCCTTTTCAATTTTGGTGGAATACACATCATTTTTGGTGTTTGATTTGGGAACTCCCCTATTGCTTTTATTCTTTTTTAAACATAATAACTAATATTAATGCTACACAACTTGTAGGTCGGAATCAATAGGTGTCGCATGGTAGCTCCCAATGGCTTGGAATAAATTAAAGGAGTATGAAAACATTTGTTAGGAGATTTTTTTTTTGTTATTTTGAGTGAAAATGAACATGTGAATATTAAGGCTAAAGATGGAAGTACAATTGTAATTGGACATTAAATTGTGTAACTCATATATAGATACAACTATTAAAAACCGTCCATAGTTGTGATGAATGAGTAAGTAGTTTTTGATTATTAATGAGAGATTTCGAATTTGAATCCTGCATATGAAGTCACATTTAAATATTTAATATGAAGTGTAACACTTTTCAAAGTGAAATTTTCTGACGTGTATTTGGATTCACTATAAGAAAAATGATCTACGCGATTGTTAAAAATCGCTATCGGAGGGTGGATGATGATTTTGTAGGTGCTATCAGTAGGCGTACATGATAGGTCCTTCATAGATGATGGTATAAATAACTATCACATAATATGTGACGGGCATAAACCGTCACACATTTAGTCGTTAACTTTGACTATTTCCCTCTTTATTTTATTTTTTTCCCGAGTATTTACAAATTTTGGCGATAAAATATTTGAATTTTATTAATTTAATATATTTTTTGGCAGTAAATTTTTAAATAAATTTTAATTTTAATTATTTAATTTAAATATAAAACAATTGCAGAAAATTTGATTTTGACGCATTTTGTATTTAATAATTAATTTTAATTAATTAATTTTTTTTAATTTTTCAACAATAGTTAAATTGGTGGGGAAATGACATATTGTAACTAAAATGTAACTAATTAATCAAATCATTTTAATACATACTGAAACATTTACGATTGTAACTAATTAATCATATCATGTCTCATTGTTCCCAAATGTATCCAAAACAAAATGAGCCTAAGTACATATTATCCAAATATCATGAATGTGGCACAACTTCTGTAGTACGGATAATCTTTGAGAATGATGCACCCACTCAATCCGGACCTCATCAAACTACTACATTTCTAGGCTAATGCGACGACTCATATATGTCTAATGCAACGCCATATGTAGTACCGTTGCATTAGATGTGGCTAATGCGACGGGTTCAAGTTATAACAAATCAGAAAATATGCTAATGCAGCGGTATTTTGTGGCCGTTGCATTAGATAGGCTAATGTGACAGTTTATATCGTCTAATGCAACGCCCAAACACGACCGTCGCATTAGCCTATCTAATGCAACGACTGTCCAAAGATAATGCAATAATTCATATGTTTTAATATCCCCAAATTACACGACAGGTCACATTTCATTTCAGATACCCGATACATAGCCCCATTCTTCTTCCTAATCCCTAGTCGTCACATCCCCTTCCCCCAGCTCGTCGTCGCATCTACCATACCTCGTTGCCGCCTTACCCTTCCACTGCTCGCTGTCGCGTTACCCAGCTTCCACTGCTCGTCGAACTGCTCTTCCCTCTTCTCCAAGGTTAGATTATGTTTTACCGTCGTTTTACCTTCCCCTTTCATGTTTTATCGTTGTTAATTCAAGGTTAGATTACTGTATGTGTATAGATTTGCTCAGATTTTACCGTCGAACTGATCAAATTGAACTGTTCAGATTTTATTCATTGTTCTTCTCACATTTTGTTTATTTGTAAATTGTATTTCCAAATTAAATTACAGAGAATGTAATTTAATTTGTTCACTGTATGTATTTCTAGATTTTGTTTATTAGTCTCTTAAATAATACATTGAGAAAATAGATTGTGAAACTGAGGAGTGGTGGATGACTGCCAAATAGAGTGATGAATATGAACGAGGAGTAAACGAGTATATTAAAAAGGCTTTTGCTACAAAGTCTCAAGGAAACAAATTTGTTGTCCATGTGATAGTTGTCACAATCGTTATTGACAGCATGAGAATGTTGTAAGAGATCACCTAATATGTAATGGTTTTGTGCCAAAAACAGATAAGTTATCTGAATTAGGGATCGAAATTGAAAGAGAAAGAACTAATCTGGATCATGATGAACAATCAAATATGGATAATTGCAATGATGACATAGCAGGTTGTGACTGATGCTTGTGATGTTTTTACAGAGGGGCCGAATGACGAGACAAAAAAGTTTTTCAAGTTAATTGAAGAAGGTCAGGAGGAACTATATCCCGGATGCAAGAAACATTCAAAACTTTCCTTTATGATTCGACTATTTATTTTGAAATGTGATCACAGACTTACCAATGTAGTGTTACCCGATGCAAAATTGCCTAAGTCTTTTAATGAAGCGAAGAGTGTTTTAAAAGTACTAGGGTTGAATTATACTAAGATATATGCATGTCCCAATGATTGCATGTTGTATTGGGAAGAACATGCAAATGCTACAAGCTGCCATATTTGTGAGACACCAAGATGGAAGTTGAATGATACAAAGAATGACACACAACATGAAAATGGAAAGATCCATAGGATTCATACTAAAATCCTTACGTACTTTCCAATAAAGAAAAAATTGCAAAGGTTATTTATGTGCGAAGAGACAGCGAAGTACATGACATGACATGCTGATGGACGTGAAAAAGATTGGATTTTACAACATTCAGTGGATGACCAAGCTTGGAAAGAGTTTGATTCTGTATACTCAAAGTTTGCAGAAGATCCGCGCAATGTGAGGTTGGGGTTAGCCACAGATGGATTTAGCCCATTCAACTCGATGAGCATTGTTCATAGTACATGACTTGTTATATTGATCAATTATAACTTGCCTCTATGGATGATTATGAAGCCATAGTTTTTGATATTAACTTTACTTATCCCTGGTCATTCTTCCCTGGGTAATGATATTGACATATATTTACAGCCACTAATCAAGGATTTGAAGGATTTGTGGGTGTCTGAGTTGGAAACTTACGATTCTTCAAGTAATCAAATGTTTGACATGTGTGTAGCTTTGATGACTACTGTTAGTGATTTTTCAGCTTATGCAATGTTATCGGGGTGTAGCACAAAAAAATATTTGACATGCCCTTCATGTCATTATGAAACAGATTCTGAGAGATTGTCTTATAGTAATAAGAATTTCTACAGGGCAACTCGTAGATTTCTTGCTACAGCAGCTGCTGCCTCGACATCTTCAGCCTCGACAACAACTGTTGCTTCGACATCTTCAGCCTCGACAGCAGCTGCTGCCTCGTTTACAGCTTCAACCTACGATACTAAATTTTAAGGCTGATGGAATGTCTATAAAACATACTCTAATTTCGTCCATTACATGTTTTAGCTCGGCCACAAACTATGGAGGATTTTGTGAAAAAGAATAATTCAAAACAGAAGCATCATCAAGTTGAGAAGAATCAACAATCTTTTGACCATCCTAATTCTGAGATAGAGTATCGTAGTCTTGTACCGCAAAAACAACAGAAAAAGAGGTCATTTTGTTCTCCAGGTTCTATGTCAGCATATCTTGAATTGCGAAAAAACAAGTAGAAAACAATAAAATGGTTGCAACAAGGAATGAGATTGTCACTCATACTAATACATCAGCAGAAAGAAAAGATACTGGAAGAGATGATAATGATTATGTCCAACTAAATGATAATGACAATGATGCGGGACATGACCATGCAGATTGTGATTTGGAATTAGCGGCTGAAGACGAAAATGAAAGTACACATTAGTATTTATTAATCATTTATCTTATTAGCATACTAAATTAATACATGAATTAACACTTGAATCTAAAACAACTACCAAAAAGAAGAAGCATCGAGGGCCAACAAAGTTTACAAAGGTTCATGCGCGTACAAAAGAGGAGCGCCAAGTTATTATTTTGAACTCATTAGGACAACCAGTTGGACCTACGAAGGAAATAATTGATGAATTTAAATTTTTCTTGGGAGCTTTTAGGAAGGATTCCGAGCTTGTACCACTGAATTATACTAGTTTTCCAAGTCTTCCCACACATGACACAATATGGGATTATGTTTTGGTATGTTGCAATATTGTTCTTTGAAGTATTACGAGTATATTCTTGGTTATAGACCTTTATCTATTACTAATGTGTCGCTTTAATGATTGATATAGGAAAAGTATATGGTTGCTGAAGATGGAAGAAAATATGTAATGGAGGTAGTTAATGCAAGTTGGCGTAGTTATAAATGCAGATTTAAGAAGAATCACTTCTATAAATATGATAGTGATGAGTTAAGATGGTTTCACAAACCTGACACTATTTTAGTACCTCAGTTTCAGGACCTCTTAAATTATTGAAATTGTGAACAGATTAAGGTATTCAATTAAATTTGCTTATGTTTTCGTATAATAATGAGGTAATATTATTCTAACTTATTATTTTTATCTCACAGGCAGAATGTAAGACAAATTGAGACAATCGTCTATTGTTAGATGATATGCACACAATGGGTCGTAAGTTGTTTGCAATGTTACGTCATGAATTAGTATACACTTTTCTTTTTCAATAATTGAATTATCTCTTTGCTTCTATTAATTCTCACTAATTTTAATTTGTAAAAATTTAAGTCTTAGGTATTTGTGTGATTTGTATGCTAAATTTCATTTTTTTTTACAGCAACAAAAGGATCTGAATAAGGAAGAACATTCTCAAGAAAAGGTCTACAAAGAATCAAGGTAAATAGTTCCAGGGAGAACATACCATACCATCAATGAGAAAACCGAACAGAATATTGTGAGTTAACAAATTGTATTATCATATATTTGCGTACTTTTGATAATTTAGTAAGACAATGACTTAATATTCTATAAATAGGCAAAGATAAATGCTATGGAGTCCACCCAACACGGAGAAGGTAGCAACTCTAAAGATCTAGTTCTTTTACTCTGAAGTGCTTCAAGGTCCCAAAAGCAAAGATCTCTTACGACTTGTCCGAAAAGGTGTGACAAAGACTGATTTGAAGAAAAAAGAGAAAAAAATCATGTTTCATAATTTCGGAGGAATTCTTGCAGAGTATGATAGCTGAGTTAGTGCAACAGCTTGCACCGACCGTTGCATCAGGGATTATATCACAACTTCAATAAGCTAATCCTGAAATAAATCTTGTCATTCCTTCTTTTGTGAGTCCATCAATTCCAAATGATTCGTCTAGTGCACCGCATGTCAGTGAACCAAATGGGCAGTCTGTTGGGACAGTTAATCAGGTAATTTTTGTGTTTTCCTTCTTTCCAACACATAATAATGTTCTGGCGCTTGAAATTTTATATATTATTATATTGTAAAATTATATGTTTTTATATGAGTAAACTACATTGAAGTTATTATTTATGATGTTTTGGCTAGTCTACCATTTTTTTACTTATGACTATTCATTATGTTAACTTGTAGGTGTCTGGTGAGCTAAATGGAGAAGAAATCTAGCAACCTAACAAATGGTGGGTGGCGACTTATCACGCGTTTGTTTTTGCGTCAATTTTTTGTTTCTAGTACTTATGCTAAATTTATTATATATATATGGAGATACTTTTGAGAACAATTGTTTCGTAATATGTCCTATGTGGTCTAATATTGTAATATCGTATTTTTGTGAATAATTAGTAAGACAATTCCTTTTTATTATTATCTTTCTCTTTTTATTATTTATTTTGTCATTATTTTTTTCTATACCATTGCATTAGGTGACTCTAGGCTTATTAAAACCAGTTGCATATCTAATGCGACGACTGTACAGGGCCGTCACATTAGGTCTATCAGCCGTTGCATTAGATATGCACCTAATGCGATATGCACCTAATGCAACAACTGTACAAGGCCTCCACATTAGGTCCCTTTTGTCGTTGCATTAGATCTAATGCAACGCCAGATGATTCAACGGCTCCTCGTCGTTGCATTAGGTCTAATGCAACGGTGAAATGGACCTAGTGCGACGATTTTGAGGCGTCGCATTAGCTTTGAAATGTAGTAGTGCACCGTAGGTCCTTTTTCTTATAATGATTAGTCGATCCCAATTAAATATCGGATGAAAAACAATAAAAATACTAATAAACTGTAACTCTAATCTTTTTGTACGAGAGATTAATAACATGTAAAGTGTAGGTCAAAGTTCATAACCTTTCTTGTGCTTTGGTAATAAGTACAGACATTAAAATACAAAGTCTTAACACGTGTGATTTTTTTCTTCTTATAATTGTTTTGGTGAAGGCGTGAACCTGTGTTAGCATAATTGCATGTAGGTGGTGATTGATGACGTGTATCATTTCAAAAGGTCAAAATGTATTAGCTGTTAAAAGACAAATGTACAACGTAACATGCATGATCTATAAACCAAGTAGCTTAATTAGCCATATTATTATTGGTCTTGTTAGTTATAAAAATAACTGTGTCTGATCTAGGTATTGTTTTATTCCTTTTATTTATTTTAATTTGTTTCTATGACGTACATGAGAATTAATTATTTGTGGTACCTTTTCGAGTGAAAATGACTAAAATAGCGGCCAGCGTTTATCATGAGATCAGCTAAAACTCAAACTCAATTGGTTGATGATTCATGACTCGTTAGGTTCTGTTTGGTTTCGACAGAAATATGCCATCATCATCATGGTTGGTGCCAAAACCACATCATTATTTTAGGGCTTTTGTAGTCCCTCTCTTAATTATATTTAAATTAAAGTAATTAAATAAAATTTAATGTGCTAGCTAGGAGAATGGGTCTTGATGGTGTGGTTCGGTTCGATTTTCCTCTAAAAGATAATAAATCAATTTGTCGAGTTTTTAAATGTTAGAATAAAATTAAACTAATTAAGTCAGCTTTTCATTGGTATAATTTTTGTCGATTTTGTTGTTTTTTTGGTTTTATTCAAAATTTTATTGGTTTGTTACTCTGTATTTAAGTATAGTGTTTGCTAACAGCTTCTGTGCCTAATCCCTTTGAGAAAGGAGACCCGACTGCTACGACATCGAAAGCAATATTAACTCGCACGAAGGCAAGTCAAGAAGGAACTGAGAGTTTCAAATTCAAATTAAAACCTGACACCCGACAATTCTTTTACTGCCGACTTTATTTTTTGCCATATATATATATAGCTTCCTCAATCATGCGCATTGTCTAAGAATTTAACCATTTTCAAGGAACATATATAAAAGTTCTTACAATGAATTTATTTTTGTGCAAATAATTAAAAATCTTGTTGTGATAATCAAGATATCTTGATGATAATTGAATTAAATAATGATGAATAATTAAATGACTCCAATACAAATTATTTTGAATATAGAATAGATTTTTATTAACAAGATGAATATTACAAATTAAAAGTAGAAAGTGAAGACAAAGAATTGGATTACTATAAAGGTGAACACCTAAATTATTGTTATACTTCGTATTTATAAGAAAATGATATGAGAACGTACGTAAGGAACTAAATCTTGAACGTTGGAAAGAAAAGTATAATTCCATTTACAAGGAAAATTTCGGAAAATTTGTGAAGGAAAAACTTAATTACTTGGAATTAGAGTCTCAAATTTGGTTTAAGGGATTAGTATATGATTATGAAGGATTGGATTTTTAAGTCTTGAATTTGATCATGTGGGGCCCACCGGAAATTTTACGAATTTGTGGGGCCCACAAGATTTTGAGATATTTTGGCCAATATGAAATTATTTTGGGAAGAATTAATTTTTGGACCAATAGGAGGGTGACACGTTTCACCCCTCCACTTGGCTTGCAAGATGACAAGTCTCTAAGATATTTTGAGGACAAGTGGGCATGTGGGACCCACTCCACTTGGCAATTACACTTGTATATATCCAAGTCTTGCAAGACTTGAATTCATATTCTAGACTTCATACAAAATAACTCCCATCTCCTTTCCATTTAGCCCTTTGGCCGAGAGCTCCCTAGCCAAGAACACAAGTGTTGATTAAGTTTCTTATCTCTAAGATTAAGCCCCTACACCAAGTGCTAAGCCTAGATTAATATCCCAACTTTGGAAAGCATTGTTGGCCGAGAATGGTGTTGCCAAAACCCTAAGTTTTATCAACTTTTTGGAAATGAAATATAAAGAGAAGTTGGTTATAAGCTTGTGGTAGATACATATATGTGATTGAAACTTGAAGAAGTGGAGCAACACGAAAACTGCGGGCCAATTTTACCCGGGCTATTTTAACATTTTTGGGCTAAAAAAGAGGTAATAATTCTTCCTCTTTTAAAGTAATTGAATATTACTTATTGTGTATATGTAGGGATGAAAATGTGTTAAGGAAGAAATGGAAAATAAAAAGTGTAGGTGTAGATATTGGTGTTGGCCGAGAGTTGCCAATCTTGGTGTTGTTGGATTATAATGTTGTTATCTACACTTGTCGCATGTTAAAATGAAGTAATATGGTTGTTGATATGTGATATGGAATATATATAAGTGTTGAAATGAGAATTGGATTATATAGAATCATGGAAAAGGACTTTGGATTGTTGGCTGAAAACTGCCGAAAACTGTTAGACGTCGTCGTGTCGTTTTATGGACTGCTTGGGGGTGTTATTATGCTGGAAAATCAGCCCCTAATATGCATGATTAATATGGTAAAATGGCTAATGAAAGTCCTAAGGAATAAGGGTGTTAAAGACTTCATATTGTACCCTTAATGTTGGTTAATTATGGATTGTTTTATAGATTGATTTTATATCGTTGTGGGGCAGAATTTTACACGTCAAGTTGGCGTGTAATTCCCTTTGGTTGTTGCTTTGGTTGTGAACTGTTTATTTAAGTTAAGGAGCTGAATTTTGCACGTAAGGTATGCGTGTGATCCCTTTTGGTTAACTGCTGGTTGTGACCTTAATTGTGGCTTGCTTGTTGTTGAATTTGGGCCTTGAAAAAGGTGGAAAAGTACATAGAAACAAAGGAAGTGTTGCCCAAATTCTCGTAGAATAAGAGGGTCATTATTTGGTATAAGTCTTACACTTGGAAGCTTGAAGTTGATAGAAGTGCTATTGTCATTTTAGGTTGAAGTACTACGTGTGGCATATTCTACTTGGCATGTGGAATAGTCGACAAGGTTGAAGTACATTGGGGCGTATTCTACTTGTCGTGTTGGTTAGTCGTCAACGAGGTATGTGAACTTCTCCCTTCTATTGGCATGATTGATTATTGGAGTATACATGACTTGTTTCTTGAAGTATACTTGCCACGTTATTAGAGTATTCATGTTATTGATTCTATGCTAAAGGCATGTCTAAATTATTCCTAAGTCCTTACCAAGTCTTATGAGAGATGTTGGTAAGAATGTTTAGTAAGCATTGGAGTCGAGTTGATCTTGCTAAGTTACAACACTAATGAGACTTGATTTATTTGAAAGTAATGAGACTAGATTTATTTGAAAGTCATGAGACTAGATTTATTTGAAAGTCATGAGACTAGATTTTCGAAAGTTATGAGACTTGATTTTCGAAAGTTATGAGACTTGATTTATTTGAAAGTCATGAGACTAGATTTATTTGAAAGTTATGAGACTTAGTTGAAAGTATATGAGACTTTACTTGAAGGTATATGAGACCTTACTTGAAAGTATATGAGATTTGATTAGATGAAGTATAAGAGACTTGGTTTATATGAAGTATAAATGACTTGATTTTGGGAAAGAAGAAGTAACTTGATTTAAAGGTATAGGTCACTTGATTTGAAAAGAATAAGTTACTTCAGTTTAAAAGTGTAAGTAACTTGTTTTTAATAGTGAAAGTGCCTTGATGCTACAAATGCTAGTATCTTGGGGTTTTATAAAGGAAAGAATAGATGTACATAGTACTTTTGGGTTCATTTCCCTAATGTTACATCACATGATAATGCCTTGGTTTTATTAAAAGGAAAGAGGTGATAGTGCATTGGTTTGTTTAAAAAGAAAGATGTGGTAGTGCTTTAGTTTCTAAAATGAAAGTTTGTTATAATGACTTTATGGGAAGTTTGTTATAACGACTTTATGGAAAGTCAAAAGATGGTTTAAAATGTTATATGGTTGAATTGATACACCGAGTCCCATGGTGGGCTGGGACACGTTGCATGTACACATATGAGGGTTATAAGGATAGTCATGATTACACCGAGTCCCCTAAAGGGTCGGGACATGTTATACGTACATATGTGAGGATGATGAACGCACCGAGTCCCATAATGGGCCGGGACATGTTATACGACTTATATGACTTTACACCGAGACCCAGAAAGGGTCGGGACATGTTATACCTTATATGACTTTACATCGAGACCCAGAAAGGGCCGGGACATGTTATACCTTATATGACTTTACACCGAGACCCAGAAATGGCCGGGACATGTTATACCTTACATGACTTTACACCGAGACCCAGAAAGGGCTGGGACATGTTATACCATATGTGACTTTACACCGAGACCCAGAAAGGGTCGGGACATGTTATACCTTATATGACTTTACACCGAGACCCAGAATGAGCCGGGACATGTTATACCTTACATGACTTATATGACTTTACACCGAGACCTAGAATGGGCCGGGACATGTTATACCTTACACGACTTATATGACTTTACATCGAGACCCAGAAATGGCCGGGACATGTTATACCTTATATGACTTCACACCGAGTCCCAGAATGGGCCGGGACAAGTTATACCTTATACGACCTTACACCGAGTCCCAATATGGGCCGGGACATGTTAGATACAGAGTATGAGGACCGAGTTCCAAGATGGGCCGGGATAGGTTATAGGTACGGAGTATGATATGTTATCTATACGTGTATGCACATGATGATTCTATGAGTAGGCATCCATGAGGCGAGTACTGAGTCTGATGGTACAGTACAAATGATACAAGGTACAATTGACTCTTATTTTATATGCACACGATTGGATATGGTATTTGATTATTTTTGCCCATTTGTCGTTTCTTGGCGGCCATGATTTTATCGTACTTTATTTATTTTCCATACTTAGTACTTGTTAGATCGACTTCGAAGCTGCGTTCATGCCCGCAGGTTTAGGTTCGCAGTTGGGTGATCTGCGTGTGTGGGATCTTGTTCAGTTGTTGAGGTAACGTCCTTGTTCTGGATCTTACCATTGGTACGGTTGGTTTAGACTGTTATATATTTCAGGGTACGGTGGGGCCTTGTCCTGTCATAGTTGTTGTCAAAACTCTTAGAGGTATGTATTCATATGTGGGTTGGACTGACGTGAGTTGTATTTATATTGTTGTACAGTTGTAGTCCCATTCGGGTGTTATATATTATGGCAGCCTTGCCTGCTTTGCCTTTGTTTAAAGAAAAAAAATAGTGTTATTTAACTTCCGCAGGTTACTTGTGTTGTATGAATAGAAGGGTGCACAGGTAGGGCACCAGTCGCGGGCCCGGGATTCGGGTCGTGACAGAGTGGTATCAGAGCAGTTAGTCCTCGGAATGTCTACAGACCATGTATAGTAGAGTTTTATTTATCGGTGTGTTGTGTACCACATCTATAAACAGGAGGCTACAATACATTTAGGATTGGTTTCCCTTCTTCTCATTCTGAGATCGTGCGATAGAGCTGTGTTGTTAGGGTAGTCTCTCCCTAACGTATTATTGTGGTTGCAGCTATGCCTTAGAAAAAGGCATCAGTGGCCCAGACAGGAATGCATGGACCTTGGTATACATGTTGGTAAAATTGTTGTATAGTTAGTATAATAATGTACATCTATACGGATATATTTATTAGGGTCATATGTGTGTTGCCTGAAATGTTACGAGTTATCACGAGTTGGTTAAGCTTTGATAATGGCTTAGAGATATGAAATCAGTTAATAAGTATAAACAGAACTATACGATCGAGTATTGAGGTAGAGATATTTGTGGTTAATAGAAGGATTACTACAAGGATGATAAAGGTAAAGGAAATTGAAACTAAGTATAATGGCCAAGTTGGATATAGTAACTCCAAGGATTTGAAAACAGAATCAATATTCGAAATTATGTACGTATACTAGAATAAGTTTGGAAGTACAAGAAAAGGAGCGAACAAGTGTTAAAAGAATTGAAGTGTTTATAGTTATGAATAATGAAGGTACGAAAAGAGAATCCTTTTAGGCCATGAATGAGAGTTAATAGTGGTGATATACACTCTAGATTTGATTCCTCGTTTGGCTTTTTATTGACGTATATGCATGTGTGATATATTGTGGCCATGTGTGACATATTTAGTTTCATTGAGTGTAGTTTAAGGAGACTATGCCGAGATTTGTTTAGCATGAATCTGTTATGAACATTCGGGACAAATGTTTCTAAGGGGGAAGGATGTTACACCCCGTATTTCTAAGGAAATGATATGAGAACGTACGTAAGGAAATAAGTCTTGAACGTTGGAAAGAAAAGTATAATTACATTTACTTTCGGAAAATTTCGGAAAATTTGTGAAGGAAAAACTTAATTACTTGGAATTAGAGTCTCAAATTTGGTTTAAGGGATTAGTATATGATTATGAAGGATTGAATTTTTAAGTCTTGAATTTGATAATGTGGGGCCCACCGGAAATTTTACGAATTTGTGGGGCCCACAAGATTTTGAGATATTTTGGCCAATATGGAATTATCAACTTTTTGGAAATAAAATATAAAGAGAAGTTGGTTATAAGCTTGTGGTAGATACATATATGTGATTATAACTTGAAGAAGTGGAGCTAAACGAAAATTGTGGGCCAATCTTACCTGGGCTGTTTTAGCATTTTTGGGCTAAAAAATGAGGTAATAATTCTTCTTCTTTTAAAGTAATTGGATATTACTTATTGTGTATATGTAGGGATGAAATTGTGTTAAGGAAGAAATGGAAAATAAAAGTGTAAGTGTAGATATTGGTGTTGGCCGAGAGTTGCCAATCTTGGTGTTGTTGGATTATAATGTTGTTATCTACACTTGTCGCATGTTAAAATGAAGTAATATGGTTGTTGATATGTGATATGGAATATATATAAGTGTTGAAATGGAAATTGGATTATATAGAATCATGGAAAAGGACTTTGGATTGTTGGCTGAAAACTGTTAGACGACGTCGTGTCATTTTATGGACTGTTTTGGGGTGTTATTATGCTCGAAAATCAGCCCCTAATATGCATGATTAATATGGTAAAATGGCTAATGAAAGTCGTAAGGAATAAGAGTGTTAAAGGCTTCATATTGTACCCTTAATGTTGGTTAATTATGAACTGATTCAGTGGTAGGTTTTCCATGGTCACTGAATCAGCTATCCTTTTATTTCGCCTATTTTACTTGCACGTTTTCTCAATTTCAGGGTTGAAGGGAACAAGTGTATCTGCTCCTCTCCTTCTTCGCATATACTAAATCCCTGAAATAGACCAAAATCAACAAACAAATCAAGGCAACAGGGTTCTAACAGTAAAAATAAAAATAAAAATAAAGCCAAAGTAGAAATAAAGATAGATGGTTTGATATTAGAAGTACGACAATCCCCGACAACGGCGCCAAAAACTTGTTGGGCGATTTCCACGTGCTCACGCAAGTGTACGTATCGTTCACAAGTAGTATAGTCTGATAAGACCGAATATCGTCCTCAGAGACTGGTTTCTAATTATCGTACATGTACTCTATGTTATCTATTTGGCTAATCGATAGTTTGAGTTGGGTTTTTTTGTTTAACTACTAGAATAATTGCAAGAATTAACTAAACTATTGAAGTTGTAATCAGTTATGAAGGAATTAGGGCTTCCAAAATTCTCGACTATCCACTTTATTCAATCCTTAATGCACCTAGAATGACTTCTTTTTCTACGTTAAGATAGCGATTAACTAGACTGTCTTATATTCCGGTTAGGATATATAACCGCTCAACCCCAGTGCAGAACCCTTCTATATTTCTACGATAGGATTTACCACATAGGAGGATTAAGAACAGTAACCTATAATGCTTACAAGTATCGGGGTACTTTCGTCCACGATTCTAACCTATGTCTATTCAATTACAACATATGCAAATTTGTCTTCTCGGTTCTTGATTCGAAATCATATAGATTATGATAATTAGTGATCAATTAACTATCAAACATTCATACCAATTATTGAATAAATCTTAATCAAGTGAAGAAGAAATCAACTAATGCATTAAGTCATGAAATAGAGTTTCAAGCGATTCAAAAGAAAAGCCCTAATACAGTGTTTAGCTCCTAGCCATAGTCACACTAAGAACTAATACAATTCCAAACATAAACTGAATTAAAAAGAAAGAAAGAAAAGTACTGCGAACTAAAGTCTCCAATTGTAGCTTCCAATCATTGCCCTGTGATGTGTTGTGTGTTAGAATGACCTCATTTTCCCTAGACTAATCCCGGGCTTTTATATGTTGCAATTTTCGTGCCCTATGGACCCTTTTTCCCCTGGCTAAATTAACTTCGGATTCTCGATTTTCGTACCGGCGCTGTGGCGCCCAAAGTTCTGTGGCTTCTATGATGTTCGGCTGGCTACTGGTTTTCGTCGGTCTTGATTTCTCCTCTTTCGACCTCAGATTCCTCCTTTTATGCCCATTTTTCGTTCCTTTTCGCCATTTTGCCTTTTTGAACCGCTGTGACTCAAAAGAAAGAAAAATAAACTTAATACTATACTAAACACAACAAAAACGAGTAAAAGACTAACTAAAAATGACTCAAAAAGCGTATACAAAATACGCTTAACACCTATGTCCAGGAGTCCAAATGGGTAGAACGTAAGGCTAAGAATGTATACATGTATAAGTTATGATTCTCGGGTAGGTCGAAATATAGGAATGGGGTAGGCATTTTGGTAGACAGCGAGCTAAGGGATCAGGTGGTAGAGGTGAGGAAGGTCAATGACAGGATGATGGCGATTAAGTTGGTAGTTGGAGGGTTCACTATGAACATTATTAGTTCTTATGCGTCGCAGACGGGCTTGGACGAGGAGGAGAAGAGACGTTTTTAGAGGATTTGGACGAAGTGGTTGGAGGTATACCACCCTAAAAAGTTATTTGTAGGAGTGGATTTCAATGGACATATCGGGTCACTTTCGGGGGGTTATGTCGACGTGCATAGAGGCTTTGGACTCGGGGATATAAACGGGGAAGATGTCTCACTTTTGGAGTTTGCTAGAGCTTATGGGATGGTAATAGCCAATTCGAGATTCCTGAAAAAGCAGGAGCACTTGGTGACTTACCGTAGTTCAGTGGCTAAGACTAAGATAGAAATGCTTCTTAAGAAGGTTGACAAGGATCTTTGTAAAGACTTCAAGGTTATTCCGAATGAGTGATGCGCGAAAAGATGCACACATTTTAACGCAAGTGCACGTTATCGTGACAAGTAATATAGTCTAGGTAAGACCGAATATCGTCCTCAAGGATTGGTTTTCAAGTACCGATTATCTATCCTATGGTATCTATTTGGTTAACGTAAATTGAATTTGTTGATTATAACTAACAATTATAAAGACTAATTAACTATGTGTTTACTTCAGTGATGATAGAAATAGGGCTTCCACGTCTCCTCAACTATCCGCTTATGTTACTTATTAATGCAATGAATTATGGTTCTTCTTCTCTTGGAGCTAGCAAGTTTACTAAATCGTTTTATACTCCCGTTAAGGCTATATAAACACTCAACCACAGTATTGCTCCTTTCTACCTTTCGGTGATAAGGATGACTCTATAGGAGGATTAAGACAAAAAACCTAGTTAACCGTCACGCGCCATGCGTAAAATTAGGTGTTTTAAGCCTCTCATTAACGCTACATAAGTAATTGAGGTATTTTCATCCCCAATCCAAAATATGTCTACCCAACTTACAACATATTCACAACCTCCTCCTTTCGAAGTTTGATTAGAAATCATATAAATAATGATAAATAGTGATCAATTAATTACCAAGCATTCAAAGCAATTATTGGATAAATCCCAATAATAAGAAGAATAACCATAAACATGCATCAATTCATAATATAAGGTTCTAGTGATTTAACATGGAAAGCCCTATAATGGAATTAGTTCCTAGCCATTGACATGACAAGAACTAATTCAATATCCAACATGAAAACTGAAAGAAAAGAAAGAAAGAAAAGAAAATACTTAAGAATGAGTCTCCAAGCCTTCTAGCATCCAAGGGTTGTGTTGTGGAATATTTACAAGATGGATTGGTGGATGGAAGGATGTAGAATGGTGAATGGTGGAATGGAGAATGAATTCTTCTAATGATGTAGAGACTATTTATAGACCAAGAATCCTTTAGGTGAAGGGTTAAGGATTTGTAAGTAGGAAAAGTTATTAGAATCCTTTTAGGTAAGAGTTTTAAGGTAGGAAAAGTTATCCCTTTAGGTAGGAAAAGTAATCCCTTTAGGATTCTGAAAACATGTCAAATTCGCCCGCATTTCATAAATCCCGCATCGGCATATGATCAGCCGCGCTAAAAAATCAGCAACTCTCGGTCTTTCAAGATTTCAGCCATGGCGCCACGCTACGCGCCTGGCTCCGGTGACGTTTTTCAGGCGGATTCTGTTTCGTCGTCCTTTTCTCGTCCGGACTTCGTCTAATCTCCTCTATAATTTCCGGAACTTCTTAGACTTCATTTCTTGGCCCTTTAGTGTGCAATTCCATCTCTTTTATGCTCATTTCATCTCCTTTTCGCCATTTCTCCGTTTCTGACCGCTGTGACACAAAAGAAAGGAAAACGACTCTAATACTATACTAAACATAAATGAAATGAGTAAAATACTAACTAAAAATGACTCAAAAAGTGTATATAAAATACACCGATCAAATACCCCCAAACTTAACCTTTGCTCGCCCTCGAGCAAAGATCAAAAATATAAACAAAGACGTGAAAGAAAAGAAAATGACTCAAAGACACTGATCATTTTGCTGCACAATTGTCACTTAGAAAAAGCATGAATATTAGTAGGATAATATGTAGGAACATATAGCATGTATTTTTAGCATTCTAAACACTCAAGTCAGATATTTCGCAAATTCAATTTAATCATACTCAATGGAAGTGAGAATACCTAACTATGCATGTTAATTTCAAAATCCTATGACATGTTTACTTGCTATTCTCCACTAATCATGGATACGTATCTTAGAGATCTTCAGGGCTTTTCAGCGTTGTAATGTAGGCTTAGGCAGGGGTAGGTAAAAATAGGCATTTAGGCTCAATTTACGTACCATAAGCTCTTTTTCTTTCAACTCTTCCCTTTTCTTTTGATTTTCTTTTTCACTTCATACCTATCTTTCTCCTCTTTTGTTTTGAGGTGTATGATGAATAGCAGGCACCCCCAAACTTAGGCGTTTGCCTATTTATTATTACTTTTTCATTGGGGTGCATAAAAATTGTTTACTCTCTTTTGTCTCTTTTTCAACACTTTATATTCCAAACATCTCAATTTTTCACTTATGGCACAAGTATGAAATTATAGGGTGTCAAAGAAAGGTCTTATTTTTAGCTTCAAAGGGGCTGACTAGGGATATAATTTGACTGTCAGGGATAGACAAAGAATGGTAAGAAAGGGCTAACAAAGAAATGTCTGAGTCATCTCCCTAACATGCATATCCTAACTATTTCGCCTCAAATAGCAAGCAAAGGCATACATAGGTTTAATCACTAACAATGCATAAATCAAGCAAGATACCCCAAATAGTTCGATTTCATGAATTTTTGGCATATCTATCCTAAGTGTTCAGATGGTTGCTTCTAATTCCATTACATTATTTCACTTTACTTCATTAGGCGTTTCAAGTAACTACAGCATGCATGCTCATAAAAAAAATTATGACTCAAAAGTGACTCAAATATTACTCAAAAATACACAAAACAATTCAAAAAGACTCAAAAACAATAAAATATCCCCCCAAACATAAATCACACATTGTCCCCAATGTGTGCAAGACTCAAAGAAAATAAAAGAAAAATGACAACTTACTGACACAACACAGCGGTCATAACGGAGGTCTAGGAGGAAAAATTCTGGAATTTGCACGGAAATATGGCTCTCTGAAGTTCGGTGCCGCGCCGAGATTAAGCGCGCACTGCTAGTCTTGTGGCTCTCTGAGATTCTGGCCGCTGCTCGACTCAGCCGGCGCCGACGATATTTTTCCTTTTTTCGCTTTTGCTCCTTTTCCTGCTTTAGCTTTGACCCAATCACATCCAACAACACAAAACAAGAACTCAAGACCGTGAGACTGTTTCAAGACAAATTAAAATAAAATAAAGACAGAAATTAAAATAACATAATTAAAAATATTGGGTTGCCTCCCAACAAGTGCTGTCTTTAACGTCTTTTAGCCGGACGCAATTAACCTTTACGAGTGCCCCTTGGATCCTTCTGCGAACTGCTTGCAATCCGCAGAGTTATTGTTGCAGGTCTCACTTCAACTACAACAATTGCTTCAAACAAGGGCCTCAAATATACGATTATCCCCCAAGTACACAAGCATGCTTGTCTTTGTGCTCTCTCTAATGTAGGGATCAGTGAGATTCCCAACATCTCTCAACTCTAGGGGGTGCCCTTGATGGTATGGACTTTCTGTTTGGGGATCAACATTGACAGCTGGTGGTGTTTCTTCTGCAATCGGTACAAGAAAAAGATTTTCCAAGAAATCCAAAAAGATGAATGATTGGATCTCAGTACCCTTTTCCTTCTCTACACCAATTATCTCGCCAGATTCCTCAACAGCTGAGTGTGGTTCAGGCTCTTCTATTTTCTTACCACCTCCCATAATGATGTCGCTAGACAGATTTGCCTGAGTTGTATTGCTCATCTCATCCATAAATGACCCTATTTGTGTCTCCAACTTTCTGAGGGACTCCCTTGTCTCAGCCATAAACTGAGCCTGGCACTTGGCGAACATAAGTATGCCTGCCTGCAACTCATTTCGATCTTCCTCTGACATTTGTGGGTTAAGCTGCTGTTGATGACTCCATTGTCTCTGATAGTAGTAGTCCATGTGTCATGATTTTATTATTTATATATATATATATATATATATATATATATATATATATATTTTCGAATTTAACCTGCAAAAATAAGAAAAGCAAAATAAAAAGTGATAAAAAACTGCTCGCAGAACAAGTTAGAAACTTGTTCTTGGAGCAACCAAATTAGAAATAAGAATAGATAAGTCGATATTGAAAGTAAGCCAATCCCCGGAAACGGCGCCAAAAACTTGATGCGCGAAAAGATGCACACACTTTAACGCAAGTGCACGTTATCGTGACAAGTAATATAGTCTAGGTAAGACCGAATATCGTCCTCAAGGATTGATTTTCAAGTACCGATTATCTATCCTATGGTATCTATTTGGTTAACGTAAATTGAATTTGTTGATTATAACTAACAATTATAAAGACTAATTAACTATGTGTTTACTTCAGTGATGATGGAAATAGGGCTTCCACGTCTCCTCAACTATCCGCTTATGTTACTTATTAATGCAATGAATTATGGTTCTTCTTTTCTTGGAGCTAGCAGGTTTACTAAATCGTTTTATACTCCCGTTAAGGCTATATAAACACTCAACCCCAGTATTGCTCCTTTCTACCTTTCGGTGATAAGGATGACTCTATAAGAGGATTAAGACCAAAAACCTAGTTAACCGTCACGCGCCATGCGTAAAATTATGTGTTTTAAGCCTCTCATTAACGCTACATAAGTAATTGAGGTATTTTCATCCCCAATCCAAAATATGTCTACCCAACTTACAACATATTCACAACCTCCTCCTTTCGAAGTTTGATTAGAAATCATATAAATAATGATAAATAGTGATCAATTAATTACCAAGCATTCAAAGCAATTATTGGATAAATCTCAACAATAAGAAGAATAACCATAAACATGCATCAATTCATAATATAAGGTTCTAGTGATTTAACATGGAAAGCCCTATAATGGAATTAGTTCCTAGCCATTGACATGACAAGAACTAATTCAATATCCAACATGAAAACTGAAAGAAAAGAAAGAAAGAAAAGAAAATACTTAAGAATGAGTCTCGAGCCTTCAGCGTCCAAGGGTTGTGTTGTGGAATATTTACAAGATGGATTGGTGGATGGAAGGATGTAGAATGGTGAATGGTGGAATGGAGAATGAATTCTTCTAATGATGTAGAGACTATTTATAGACCAAGAATCCTTTAGGTGAAGGGTTAAAGATTTGTAAGTAGGAAAAGTTATTAGAATCCTTTTAGGTAAGAGTTTTAAGGTAGGAAAAGTTATCCATTTAGGTAGGAAAAGTTATCCCTTTAGGTAGGAAAAGTAATCACTTTAGGATTCTGAAAACATGTCACCCGCCTGCATTTCATAAATCCCAGACGGCGCGCGGCCTCGCATCGGCCATGGCTACCAAAATTAGCAACTCTCGGGTCTTTCAGCACTTTGGGCGCCGCGGCGCTGCTGCCAGGCGCCGCAGCTCCGGTGACGTTTTTGTGACTGCTTTCGTCGTCCTTTTCTCGTCCGGACTTCGTCTGATCTCCTCTATAATTTTCGGAACTTCTTAGACTTCATTTCTTGGCCCTTTTAGTGTGCAATTCCATATCTTTTATGCTCATTTCATCTCCTTTTCACCATTTCTCCGTTTCTGACCGCTGTGACACAAAAGAAAGGAAAACGACCCTAATACTATACTAAACATAAATGAAATGAGTAAAATACTAACTAAAAATGACTCAAAAAGTGTATATAAAATACACCTATCAATGAGGATCTTACAACCTGACGTATGCTTTTGGTGATGGATTTGGAGATCAAGATGGAGAAGAAGAAAAAGGTTATAGATGACATGTTAAGAATCAAATGGGGGAGTTTGACTATGACTAGTGCAAAGGAGATGAAAGAAAGGTTGATGGCTACGGGGGCTTGGTGGAGTAGTGGGGATGCGACCGGTATGTGGGCCAGGATAGTTAGTTGCATTCGAGAGGTAGTTAGAGAAGTGTTAGGGGCCTCACAGGGTAACCGTGGTGGGCATCGAGGGGACTGCTTTTCTCTCTTCGACTTCTGTTACATCTCATGAAATTCCGTCTTCTAAGCCAGAGCCAGCTCAGTCTAAATGGAAGTATACCAAGTAGTTTCATAGGAAGAAATGTGAAAGTAGGGGCTGCTAAGTGCCCAGACCCAGAATTCAGTGAAAATGGGGTTGGATTCTCCAACTTTTGCAAATGAACCCCTCCATCCCAACTGTCTCATCTGGATTCGAGAACAAGGCATTCTAGCGAAAACATCTCATTCTCTGTGCGTGGATATCTTCTACCAATTCTTGCAAATAGGTACGACGAAGCTCGCGGGGTGACACATGGTTGTACTGGTCAGCTTTGGGCTGGAGATTGATGATTGACTGAGCGTGCTTTGGCAGCTCGTGGTGGAGTACTCTCTGACGGATTTGCTCTATTATTGCCTCATATTCTTGAGGGAGTGATCGGGATTAAGTATGATGGAATGGTAAAGTTCAAGAGAAGGTAAAAGTGAATAAAGTGACGTATGTGAAATTGGTAGAAAGCAAAGATGAGGTGGAGAAGTGAATGAATATGGAACTGTATAAGATGGCGAGGAAGGAGGCAAAACTAGCGGTTATGACGATAAAAACAACGACTTTTGAATGACTGTATGTGGAATTAGATGAGAAATGCGGGGATAAGAAGTTGTATAGATTATCCAAGGCAAGTAAGAGGAGGGCCTGTTACTTGGATCACGTGAGGTGCATCAAGGACGAGGAATACAAAGTACTCATGGAGGAAGCACATATTAGGCGGAGGTGGCAGTCTTACTTTCATAAACTCTTGAAAAAAAAAAGGGACGAAGACATTGTGTTGGGAGATTTTGAGCATTCTGGTAGGTACTGAGATTTTGGGTATTGTAGAAGAATTAAGGTTGAGGAGGTTAAGGGTGTTGTTCGCAAGATGCACAGGGGACGAGTGACCGGGCGTATTGAAATTGCAGTTAAATTTTTGAAGAGCGCAAGCAGGGCATGTTTGGAGTGACTGACTGAGTTGTTTAGCGTCATTTTTAAGACGACAAGAAAGCCCGAATAATGTAGGTGGAGTAAAATGATCCCCTTGTATAAAAGCAAATGTGATATCCAGAATTGCAACAACTATAGAGGTATCATGTTGTTGATCCATACTATGAAAGTTTGGGAATGAGTCGTGAAGATGAGGGTGAAGAGAGACATGTCTATTTATGAGAACTAATTTGGATTCATGTTGGGGAGTTCGACTACTGAAACCATCCATCTTATTAGGAGGTTGGTGGAGCAGTATAAGAAAAGGAAGAGAGACTTACAAATGATCATCACCGACCTCGAGAAGGCATACGACAAAGTCCCTAGGGAGGTTCTATGGAGATGTTTGGAGGCTAGATGTGTACATGTGGCGTACACTAGGGCGATTAAGGATATGTATGATGGAGCTATTAATAGTGTACAGACAGTAGGCGAAGGCTCGGAGCACTTCCCAGTGATGATGGGGCTGCATCAAGGATCAACTCTTAGCCCATTCCTATTTGCCTTGGTGATGGACGGACTGACGCGACAAATCCAAGGGGAGGTACCATGGTGTATGTTATTCGCAGACGACATAGTCTGATACTCACAGTGGAGTGAATGCCAAGCTGGAGGTTTGGAGACAAACTCTGGAGTCTAAAGAGTTCAGGTTAAGTAGGACCAAGACAAAATATTTGGAGTGTACGTTCAGCAACGGGAGCGACCCTAAGACAGACATGGAGGTGAGACTTGATACTCAGGCCATTCCAAATAAAGGAAGCTTCAAGTACCTAGGGTCTATTATCCAAGGGAATGGAGACTTTGATGATGATGTCACACATCGTATTGGAGCAGGGTGGATGAAATTGAGGCTCACATTCGGAGTTTTGTGCGACAAGAAGGTGTCACGAAAACATAAAGACAAGTTCTAAATGGTGGTGGTTAAAGCGACTATGTTGTATGGGGTGGAGTGCTGTTCAGTCAAGACTTCGCATATACAAAAGATGAAAGTTGCGGATATGAAGATGTTGATATGGATGTGTGGGTATACAAAGAGAGATAAGATTAGAAATGAAGATATCCGAGACAAACTGGGAGTGGATTCGATGGAGGATAAGATGCGGGAAGCGAGGTTGATATAGTTCGGGCATGTGCATAGGAGACACACATATTCCCCAGTGCGGAGATTGGCTATGGACGGGTTCAGAAGGGGTAGAGGTAGGACAAAGAAGTATTGATGAGAGGTTATTAGACGGGATATGACGCAGGTGCAACTTACTGAGGACATGACCTTATATAGGGGGTTGTGGAGGACACAAATTAGGATAGAAGGCTAGTAGGTAGTCGAGCGTAGTCCTACTTACGCTTACAAAATGATAGTTGTAGTGTTTTACTGTAGACTCGATTAGCCTTTCACACTTATAGACACAATATTGTTTTACTGTAGTGTACTTTGTTGATATTATTTATCTAAGTTAACTACTGCTTCCTTCTGTAAGAATGCGCTACCATGACGTATCCGATTTTATTATCGACATGGTCATATTGCTTTAATTTCTTGTTTGGGTCTGACCATTTCTCTGCGTTGCTTTGCTTGCTTTACTTTTGTTATGCTTTGTCTTGAGCCGAGGGTCTCCCGGAAATAGCTACTCTACCTACAAAGGTAGAGGTAAAGTCTGTGTACACTCTACCCTCCCCAGACTCCACATTGTGAGATTTCACTGGGTATGTTGTTGTTGTTGTTGTATAGTAAGGTTGGCTTGATTAATGCTTAAAATCAAAATTGGACTATATTTTATCAATAAAAGAATTACTAAATCAAAAAGTAATAATTTTTTTCTTTGATTTAATGCAATTTTTAATTTGATACGATTTTTCAATTTTCCGTAAACGCTCCTAGAGAATACTACTTGATTACTTTAACAAGTTTCTTTCACCTTTAAACACAATAGGGGTATTAGACCGACAAGATGGGAGATTGGATGTCATGCTGCTGAAATTCTTACATATCTTTCCTTCCATGATTTATACCATAAGGGGTCTGAACATAAACAATTCTAAAATATTAAATCAACATGCAATATATTAATATTTCTTCGTGACAAATATGTTTTAAACTTCACACACTCATATATAAATTTCTATTATATATAGTTCAAAGAGTAGTGGGTACGATTAGGCTCACTGCTAATACTATAAGTTGTCCCTTAATTAGTGGGTGAACAAAAGAGAAGGAAATGTCAATATAGTTTGCTTGAATTAGAACACATACGTTTACCATTTGAGAGTCATCATACATTAACTTTTCATGTGTATAATATATATGATCCAAATTCCTTTAAATTAAATTTTTAACATTGTCAAAATTGATTAACATTTTATTTTTTGAGTTAGGACAAGTGGTTAGGTTAAAAACAAAAGAATAAGGTTTTGGGCGAGTTCCCACCCTCAATCACGTGGATGGATCGCTATCACAAACGTCTTATTCTTTAGTGGGGCTAATGACCCACCAAAGCAACAATAATCCCCTATTGCTTTATTCTTATAATTAAAAGTAATTATATAAATCATTAGTTGAACTTTGTTTTATACTTTAATTCTTACATTCTTCCCCTTCAGCTGAACCATGTCTTTTCAAATTCATAATACTCCCTCATGTCCTTTTCAGTTATCGTGTTTACTAAAAATAATTAATTCAAATTCAAAATAGTTGTCATTTTAGAAAATTAAGATATAAATAATTCAAAACTTGTCTGTACTTAGTTAAAGGGGCAAGACGATCTAATAACCTTTTAATACGGGACACTACCTCAGATGGAGGAGTATGCAACCTAAATATATATTACTCGTTTTGTTTCAATTTATTGAATATGGAGTTTAAAAAAGACTTATAATTTTAAATATATCCTGATTTATGTACCTACATTAATGATATAATAAAAAGGTTGAAGCTTTTTAACGGACTAATAAAAATTTATATCACATGAAATAAAAGGGATGGAGTAACTTTTTAGAAACTCTTAAGCAACGTAATATATAACGTTACAAAAGTTGTATCAAATGACAAGTCAAAATAGGAGTATATTAAAATACGAAGTTAGGAATATGTTGGAGAAACAAAAAGTCATGATGACTTTGTGTAAATGTAGAAGATGTAAAAAGAAATAATGGATCAATTAGTAAGTCTAATGTTTATGACTTTAAAACCTAATGCTTTTTTTTGTCGAGGTTTTTGGTAAGAGTAATCTGAAGTTTCGGCTTCCATGTCTGTAGAAGTTACTTTCTCGCTGTCTGATTGTCGGATGTTCTTTTGTGATAACATCTTTGTGTTTTTTTTCAAATTTTTGTTATTCCGTGGGTCTCGGAGTATACTATGAAATAATAAAACAAACTGAAAGTAAAATTAAATCGAATGCAAATTACATTTTATAAATGTCAGCGATAATATCGTCTGTCACAACTGACAACACTTCGATAAAACTGAAAAATCTTTGAAGAGTAAAATGCAGCGGAAATAATAAAGAACACAAATATTTTACATAGGTTATATTGAATATATAACCTATGACGATCAGTGACCGAAAGTATTGTATATATTTATATACAATTAAATAAATTCCTTCTTTTACAATTTTACAAAATGATACAAAAGGAATTAAAAGGTTGAAGTCGCAGATGACTTCTGGCTGAAAAATCTATCTAATGTTGGACAGAATGTTGTCAACACGCTCAGACAACACTTGTGATCCAGTACGAGCGTATTTACTTGGGTTCATATGTATGTTGCCTAGAATGACTATGAGTTACCATAAGTTGGTAAAGGCTTGATAAATACTTGGAGGGTGTGAAACAGTTTATTTAATCCCCACCTAGGCTTTATGTATGTACTGACTTGGAATAGTCAGAAGGTAATAAACGGTCTGAGATTGTGATACTCTTAAAAGAGATCATGTTTTATTGATTTGAGAGCATATCATGTTGTTAGATTAAGTTGTGTTGTACGCTTAAGTGGTTATGTGAATAATATTGGTATGGAGCAATTAGAGTTGTTGTGAGTGAGACAACGTGATTATGAGATATTAAGAAGCTACATTTCCTGTATGTGGGGACTGATAATGTAGGCTAAGGACATAGAATAATTTTTAACATTAGAATATTGATGACCGCTGAGACCTTAGATGTATAAGGCCTACCGAGGCAAGAAGATTTATTCGGACCAAGAATGAGAATTAAGTGCGACAATGGATCGGGTTATGAAAGCATTGCGGTCAACCGTGGCAGGAATAGAATAAGTCGATTGGAGGTAGTCCCGCTATGTGATAAGGTTACGAGGGTGTAAGGCTCAAGTTTAGTGTTACACCCCGTAAGTCCAGGACATGTATAAGAGAATGTATGTAAGGAATCAAGACTTGAAAATTGGTACGAAAGAAAGAATTGTTTTTACGACGGAAAAATCTTCCGAACATCGGAAAGGAAAAATGTTCGTTGTTGAGAATTGGATTCTCAAAATGCATTATTTGAAGAGTATGAAACTTATTAACATTATGGAAATTTATTTTACTTGATTTGGGCCCACCCAAGGAATTTTATGTTTTGCGGGGCCCACGAGGGTTACGGAATTTTATGGACGAATGGGAGGGCGACACGTGGCACCCCCACCACTATGGTCTTGGACGAAAATATACAAGGTTAGAATGGTCATTTGACCATTGTGGATGATAAGTCTTGCTAGCTTGATAATATTGACCAAGTCAACTTGTCCACTTGGCTATTTAATTAATGATCTTCATCCAAGCCACACATTTGTTATAATCTTGACCCTTCATTGTGTTATATATACCACACTAGTGCAAGACTAGCTCTTCAACACTTAGAATTTTTTACAACATTGTTCTTCACTTAAGGCTCACGGGTTCAAGGACTTATCCACACAATTTTTTGTAATTTTGTTCCATTATTCGCAAGACTTAAACCCAAGGTCCCTAAGGGTATTGTAAGGATATCTCAATAGAAAGATTTCGGAAAAACGGCGTTTTCACGTTAGTCGCAAGGCGAAAACCTAAGTAGTTTTCCTAGTTTTGGAAATGGAAGAGAAGTTGGTGGTGAACTTCTAAGGGCTTCAAATAGGCCGGATTACGTTATGAAATACACCGATCCTACAAATAGGCCGGATTACATTATGAGATACACCGAGCCTACACATAGGCCGGGTTACGTCATCTTACACCGAGCTCCACAGGCGGGCCGGATTATGCTACATGATTCCACATTACACCGAGCTCCACAGGCGGGCCGGATTATGCTACATGATTCCACATTACACCGAGCTCCACAGGCGGGCCGGATTATGCTACATGATTCCACATTACACCGAGCCCCACAGGCGGGCCAGATTATGTCACATGATTCATCAGTACACCGTGTCCCGCAAATGGGCCGGATTACGTTATCACGTACGGATAATCAAAGTAAGCTCCCAAATAAGAAGTCCCTCCATAAATGGTAGGATTATGTTATGTAAGATATTTAAGTTATGTGGAAAAACTTGATTAAATCCTTAAAGTAAATGCGTAAGAATATGATGTTAATTCATTGAAAGAAGGAAAAGAGCGGTTAATATACGATTGATTTCGGGAGTTAAAATGGCACAGTAGGATCCGGTATTTCATTTTTATACTTGCCTGTCATTTTCTTTTATCTGATTATGATTTGGTCATCAGCCTTGTTTTCTGCTCCATACTTTGACTGTTAGATCGAATTCTTCTGGCCGCGTTCATGCCCGCAGTGTTAGGTACGCGATTGGTGATCTGCAGTGTAGGACCGCCTTTCGAGTTTTGGATAGCTCCATCTGCTCGTGAGTTTATCTTTTGGTATAGATCCTTGATGTGCTTTTACTGATTATGGGTATGGCGAGCCTTGTCCGTCATAGTTGATAAAACTCTTAGAGGTCTGTATTCATATGGATTGGACTCATGTACAATGTAGTGTATTTTATTATGTATATTATATGGCGGCCTTTTTCGCTTTGCCTTGCACGTATGTTGGTTTTAAAAAAAGGTGTTATTTAAATTCATGATTTACTTGTGTTGTTAAGGTAGTAGGGTGCCCGGTAGGGCACCACGAACCGGGTTCGGGCGTGACAGAGTGGTATCGTGAGCCGTCCCTCGGAATGTTTCTGACCGTGTCTAGTAGAGTCTTGATTATCGGTGTGTTGCGCCACACCCATGTGAGGCTACAGGACATTTAGGAGTTGGTTTCTATTTTTCTCACTCTAAGATCGTGCCATGAGGCGTGTTAGTAAGATAATTCCTCTTTGGCGTATTTTTTTGTGTTACTATGCCTCGAGAGGGCAACGATGCCCGAAGGGCAAAGGGGTAGCAGGAGCTACCAGTCAGACTCATAGAGTTGATAGGGCTTATGCCCAGGGTATACCGGATGTTGTGTCGCAGTCGGCGAGTTCTTCTGCGCCAGGTATTGAGGCCCCAGCACCAGAGCCTCCAGTTTCTCAGTTAGTAGAAGACTATAGGGTCATGAGGGAAGCAGTTATGTTATTGACCAAGATAACGGTGCTACAGTTTCATCAGCAGGAGGTTATTCGGCTAGTACAGACAGGTGTACAGAGGGTAGAGGGCCAACGCGGGAATCTGCGTAAGAGGGCTAGACCGGTTGGTTATCCCGGTGAGTTTTTGGACGAGTTGCCTCAACAGCGAGTGAGATATTCGTCCCAGCCTACCCAGTACATACCCCCGCAGCCCACAGGTGGGAGATTTGACCCCACAAGGTATTTAGGAGCCGGTCCGAGCTCCAGGAGTCGTGGTTCTCAGAGGAGCAGAGGATTTTCTTAGTCGAGGCCACTTATTCCTCAGTGTTTCCAGTGTAGTAAGCATCATATGGGGGAATGCCGTTATGGCACAGGTGTTTGTTTTTATTGTGGCCGTCCGGGCCATATATTGAGGGTATGTCCTTTTAGAAAGGGCACCAGTGAGGTGGCTCAGCCTATGAGGCCGGTAGTTGGTTCCATTTCCTCCACGGTGCGTTCCCGCAAGGTGTTCGATGTCACCACCGTGTGGCAGAGGTCAGGGTGGAGTTTATAGTTCTGGCGGTCCTTCGAACCGCATAGATGACGTGACTATAGGGCAGGATCAGGAGGCGACATCGCATGAGGTTACAGGTATATCTCGATTCTTTTGAATCATACATGCATTGATAGATTCAGATTTCGCCCTAGCATATATGTTTTCCCTTTGTTGCTAGCAGTTGTGAGTGATAGTACCCCCATAGGTAGGAATACTTTGATTAGTAAAGTGAAAAGTTAAGAATGTTGACAAGAATGGTAAGTGAACTGAGACTATAGTTGTGTAGAGTTCACAAGTTGAAATTGCCCATGTGATGTAAGACCAGATAGAAGGATATACAGTAGAGATACTTTGGCTTATGTGACGAACCTCTAGTGAATAGGGGGATATGGTAAGAGGTACCTTGAGATAAGAGAAAGATTTATTTCAGACTAAGAATGAGAAGTTAAGTATGACGATGAGTCGGGTTATGGACTCATTTCGGGTCATCCGGTAGTACGAAATGGGGTGATGTCAGTTAGAAATGGTTCCGCTATATGATAGGGTCACGAAGATGCAAGGCCCAAGTCTAGTTGATCGTTGTACGAGTTTGTCGACGCGTTCCACCGGAAGCAGGTCGTAAGGACCGAGAAGTGCCTTAGCGGAAATTCAAGTAGTATATGGCCAAGTTTGGTTAGTAACTCCAAGGATTGGAGGACAGAAGCAATATTTGAAATTTTGTACGTATGCTAAATAAGTTTGGAAGTACGAGAAAGTATGACAAGTACGAAAATAAAGGAACCTCTAAGGATCCCGTGTTTGAGAAGACTGTAACCTTCGAGTATTGTGATAAGGGGCCACAGACGGAAGGTCCATTGTTATGTCTACGTATGTTATGTGGTGGTCATGTGTGGCATCGTTAGTCTTGTGGAGTATTGATTGATAGGCATAGTAAAGAGACTGTGCCGGAGTTTGTATTGCTTGACAACCGACTAAGAACATTCGGGGATGAATGTTTCTAAGGGGGGAAAAATGTTACACCCCGTAAGTCCAGGACATGTATAAGAGAATGTATGTAAGGAATCAAGACTTGAAAATTGGTACGAAAGAAAGAATTGTTTTTACGACGGAAAAATCTTCCGAACATCGGAAAGGAAAAATGTTCGTTGTTGAGAATTGGATTCTCAAAATGCATTATTTGAAGAGTATGAAACCTATTAACATTATGGAAATTTATTTTTACGGATTTGGTCATGTGGGGCCCACCCAAGGAATTTTACGTTTTGCGGGGCCCACGAGGGTTACGGAATTTTATAGACGAATGGGAGGGAGACACGTGGCACCCCCCACCACTATGGTCTTGGACGAAAATATATAAGGTTAGAATGGTCATTTGACCATTGTGGATGATAAGTCTTGCTAGCTTGATAATATTGACCAAGTCAACTTGTCCACTTGGCTATTTAATTAATGATCTTCATCCAAGCCACACATTTGTTATAATCTTGACCCTTCATTGTGTTATATATACCACACTAGTGCAAGACTAGCTCTTCAACACTTAGAATTTTTCACAACATTGTTGTTCTTCACTTAAGTCTCACGGGTTCAAGGACTTATCCACACAAATTTTTGTAATTTTGTTCCATTATTCGCAAGACTTAAACCCAAGGTCCCTAAGGGTATTGTAAGGGTATCTCAATAGAAAGATTTTGGAAAAACGGCGTTTTCACGTTAGTCGCACGGCGAAAACCTAAGTAGTTTTCCTAGTTTTGGAAATGGAAGAGAAGTTGGTGGTGAACTTCTAAGGGCTTCAAATAGGCCGGATTACGTTATGAAATATACCGAGCCTACAAATAGGCCGGATTACGTTGTGAGATACACCGAGCCTACACATAGGCCGGATTACGCCATATTACCCCGAGCCTACACATAGGCCGGGTTACGTCATCTTACACCGAGCTCCACAGGCGGGCCGGATTATGCTACATGATTCCACATTACACCGAGCTCCACAGGCGGGCCAGATTATGCTACATGATTCCACATTACACCGAGTCCCACAGGCGGGCCGGATTATGTCACATGATTCATCAGTACACCGTGTCCCGCAAATGGGCCGGATTATGTTATCACGTACGGATAATCAAAGTAAGCTCCCAAATAAGAAGTCCCTCCATAAAGGGCCGGATTATGTTATGTAAGATATGTAAGTTATGTGGAAAAACTTGATTAAATCCTTAAAGTAAGTACGTAAGAATATGATGTTAATTCTCATTGAAAGAAGGAAAAGAACGGTTAATATACGATTGATTTCAGGAGTTAAAATGGCACGGTAGGATCTGGTATTTCATTTTTATACTTGCCCCTGTCATTTTCTTTTATACAGTTATGATTTGGTCACTGTACCTTGTTTTCTGTTCCATACTTGCACCTATCAGATCGATTCTTCGAGTCTTTGCGTTATGCCCGCGTGTGTTAGGTACGTGATTGGTGATCTGCAGTGTAGGACCGCTCGAGTTTTGGATAGCTCTATCTGCTCGTGAGTTTATCTTTTTGGTATAGACTTCAAGATGTGCTTTTGTACATTTACGATGCGGCGGGCCTTGTCCGTCATAGTTGATAAAATTCTTAGAGGTGCGTATTCATATGTGGATTGGACTCATGTACAATGTAGTGTCTTTTATTATGTATATTATATGGCGACGCTTTGCCACTCGCACGCGTATGTTGGTTTTAAAAAAAAAGGTGTTATTTAAATTCCGCAGTTTACTTGTGTTGTTAAGGTAGTAGGGTGCCCAGGTAGGGCACCAGTCACGGGCCTGGGGTTCGGGGCGTGACATTTAGTTAGTCATTGTACGAGTTCGTGGACGCGTTCCACCGGAACCGGGTTGAGAGAACAAAAAAATGACCAAGTTGGATATAGTAACCCCAAGGAATTGAAAACAGAAGCGATGATTGAGATTATGTACGTATGCTAGAATAAGTTTGGAAGTATGAGAAGAATACAATAAGTAAGAAACGGAGAGAACAAGGGTTGAAATAATTGAAGTGTTTATAGTTATGACTAAGAAAAAGTTCGAAAAGAGAATCCTTTTTGGCCATGAATGGGAGTAAATAGTGATGATGCACACTTTGGATTTGATTTCTCATTTGGATTATGATGGATGGATATGCATGTGCGATGTATTAGGGCCATATGTGACATAATTAGGTTTCATTAAGTGTAGTTTTAATGAGACTATACCGAGAAATGTTAGATTGAGCTCCGAAAGAACATTCGGGGACGAATGTTTCTAAGGGGGAAATAATGTTACACCCCGTAATTCCAGGATATGTTTAAGAGAAGGTACGTATGGAAACAAGATTTAAAAATTTGAACGAAAGAAATAATTGTTTTCCAAGGAAAAATCTTCCGAACCTCGGGAAGGAAAAATTGTTCGTTAATGAGAATTGGGTTCTCAGAACTTTTTATTTGAGACTGTTGGAATTTATCGGAATTATGGAATTCTATTTTCAGAGTTGGATACGTGGGGCCCACCCGGGAAATTTTACGTTTTTGTGGGGCCCACGAGGTTTCCGGTATTTTGACCAATTATGGAAATTTCGGGAAACGAAATATTTTAGACCAATGGGAGGGCGACACGTGTCACCATCCACATGGGCTTGTTGGATGAATAAAAATGGACCAAGTCAACTAGAAAAATGGAGCTTGACATTATTGACCCAATCATATCCATCCATATGTTTTAATCCTAGCCATTGGTTGTAGTATATATCCACACTACTAGTGCAAGACTAGACAAATTCCATACTTAGAGAAAAATTGAGAAATCTTGTGTGTACATTAGGAGCTCTCGGCTAAGCTAAGGAAGAAGACGATTTTTTTTTCGTTTGTAGTTCAATAATCTAAATACTTTAAACCAAGGTTCCTAGGAGTATTACAAGGATATCTCAATAGAAAAATCCCGGAAAACTACGTTTTTACGTTAGTCGCAAGGTGAAAACCTAAGGTGTTCTTCAACTTTGAAGTTGTAAATGGAAGAGGAGTTCTTCACAAGCTTCTTAGGGTTGCAAATAGCGGATTGGAACGTCAAGAAGAGGAGTTAAAGTTGCTAAGGATCGACTTTGAATCTTGGATTGGATTTGGGCTTTTGAGGTATACATCTTCGTCTTACTATTGTGATTGAAGATTTCATGTTATGATAAGTTAGAAATGATCATGTGATATATATTATGAAGATTGATAAGTGTTATGGAATTTTGGAAGCCTAAATCCGAAAAGTTCATGTTAGCCATTAAGATTGTAATTCAATTTAATTGTTAGTTACGATCGTCGCATGTTATAGAAAGAAGGGATTTGTCACGACCAGCTCGATCGCGATCCAGTGCCCTACAGGCACCTTACAGTAAACATCGAGAAAATCAGCGGAACATACATGAAACTTATAAAATAAAAACAACGAATAAAACAACGAGTTAGCCGATAGGTTACCTTCCGAACGCATACATACATAAACGCGGTTGCCTCCTTTCCTTTACAAATCGACCCATAATATGTGACTACTGGACCTGCAGGAATAACAGTTGTGGCGGGACAGGGCCCGCCATACCACGAATATACATGAATCTTCTACCTCGTGGAAAACCGTACCAAGAGATAAGCCTCGGAGCAAGTGGAGCTTTCTCAAAATCGAACCGAGATCCTAAGAGCAAGGATCACCAACCAGGTACCTAAAACTGCGGGCATGAACGCATCCCGAAGGGGTCGATAACAACAGTGCAGAATATGGAATGAAATAACGTCGATGAAATGGATCATAAGCGTACAAAGGAATGACAAGGACAAGTATAAAAATACATACGGATCTCGCCGTGTCATTACCACATGAACTTAATTTCACATCAATATCTTTTACATTCCATTAAGAGTTATAGCCATATCTTACGTACTTACTTAGGAGAAGTCATTAAGTTCATCTCTATCTAACTTACTTATCTTTCATAACATAGTCCGCCCATTCTGAGGGACACATATACTACCCGACCCAACTGGGACGCGATCAAATCACACAAATAGCAAAGTGTGCGTGGAATACCCTCACCGCCAGCGGTATAAGTGTAAAATATAACCATGACGCGCCTGGCATCCCACCTCACCGCCGGGCGCACACCTACACAATACATACATATATCTCCCGCGTGGAATCCCACATCATCGGCGACTATAAGTGTAAAACATAACCATGGGTCTCACGCCCATAATACCAATCAAAACGGTGGTATAGCGTCTGGGCTTGCCTCATTTATACTCTTACCCTGGAGAAGGTGGTACAACGTCTTGGGGCTTGCCCCTCATTTGTACTCTTACCCTGGAGAAGGTGGTACAACGTCTTGGGGCTTGCCCCTCATTTATACTCTTACCCTATCTCCACGTGACAATCAACACATAAAGCAGGTGGTACAGCGTCTTGGGGGTTTACCCCTCACTTATACTCTTACCCTGGAGAAGGTGGTACAACGTCTTGGGGCTTGCCCCTCATTTATACTCTTACCCTATTTCGACCGACCATCAAACAAGACATAAGCACTAACATGTCTTTTATAAAAATCCGGGAATTTAACCCAAGTACTCCAAATAACGGAAGCATACTCGTGGGATCCCACATCACTGTCGGTACGTCCCAGTAACTTACAACAAGACAGCCGACCCTTCAACCGAGAGTCGCGGCAACTTAATAAAACATAATACTTGCACTCAAAGGCTATTACCATCACATATAGGCAAGTTCTCAATTAACCAAGCCAAAGTACTTATCAAGGCACACATAGGATAAATTCTCATTTAACAAGCCAAAGTACTTATCAGGGCACAAATAGAATAAATTCTCATTTAACAAGCCAAAGTACTTATCCGGGCACAAATAGAATAAATTCTCATTTAACAAGCCAAAGTACTTATCAAGGCACAAATAGAATAAATTCTCATTTAACAAGCCAAAGTACTTATCAAGGCACAAATAGAATAAATTCTCATTTAACAAGCCAAAGTACTTATCCGGGCACAAATAGAATAAATTCTCATTTAACAAGCCAAAGTACTTATCAAGGCACACTTAGACAAATTATCAATTTATCAAGCCAAAGTACTACGTACGTACATTCTTTTATAAAAGACTCCTTTCTATGTAAAGCCCCAAGATACTAACAACCGTAGTATCAAGTCCTATTCACCTTTCAAGACAAGTCACAATACCTTTTTAGAAATACAAATACCGCTCTAAATCAAGTGACTTCTTTTATTAAAACCTTAAGCAATTGGTACCTTTAAACCAATTTGTCGTTCCTTAATACAAGTTATTTCTTTGATTACTTTATTAGAAAACTATTCTCTTAACCTTCCATAAAGCCGTTATAACTTGACTTCCCATAAAGCCGTTATAACCGCTTTATGGTTTAGACAACACGTTCCTTTTATAACGAGAGACTTACTTTTTGAAACCAAGTATTAAATACTTTCAAATCAATTCTCATACCTTTCAAAAATACTACTAGTCTCTTAACCTTGAAAACAAGTGACTCATTTTATATAAAACCTTAGGCAATTAATGCCTTAAAAACAAGTTGCCTTTTCACTAAAATCAAGTCATTTACCTTTCCATAAAGCAAATATAACCAACTCCCATAAAGTCGTTATATTCACTTTATACCTTAGCCAAATACAATTTCCTATCCAAGGGACTTATACGTTCAAAGCGGAACAAGTATCACATACTTTAAAACTCTTCAAGTCCCTTAACTTTAAATAAAACTTAAGACATCCTTTATACTTTCAAGGCGAGTTAATCTCGACTCACCCGACTTGGCCATTCAATAAACTAGTAAAGGATAACGAGGTGTTGTCGTCTCTTTGTACTACACGCGTGCAACTAGTCATGCTCAAAGATAGGAAAAGTTCTTCATAGAGTAAATCATACAACTACCTCTTAACTTCTAAGAGTAGAAGGAAACATGAAATGATACCACAAGTATATTCCATACATAGAATCATGCCAAAGGAAGGAAGAGGTTCACATACCTCGCGACGATTATCGACAGTAGCAAAAGCTCCAAAGTACTTCAACCTTGATAGCTAGTCCATCCTTCAGTAGGATACGCTATACTAAGTACTTGACCTATAATGGTCACAATCGTCCATTAACCTCTTACTTGACGTAGAATATTCTAGGTGCTAAGTCGCTAAATTCTACGGAAAATCGGACAGCACCTCCTTTGTTTTTACTTACTTTGCCACCTTTTTCAAGGCCGGAAATACAATAACCAAACAGCCCCAATTGGCTCACAATTTAGAAAGTAGTCCAATACAAATGACTAACTAAACATCCCCAATTGGCTCACAATAAAATAACCAACTAAATGCAAACTACAAGTCCAAAATTTGGCCACCTTGAGTTCAACAAAACCAATTCTTATCCAATTTCCATTTCAATCCAAATTGGTAGCATAACATGATATCAAGTCGCATTTGATTATAACAACCATAATCTTTAAGTCAATAACATGCGACGATTCCAATAACGATCAAATTATATTCCAACTAAACATGACTTACATTACATTTCGGATTTAAAGCTACAAGCAATCCATAATACTTATAAAACTTCAACACATATACTACATGCTAGTAAAATGTAAGGCTAACAACAATACATAATCTTGTAACACTTAAAGAGAACAAGATTATACCTCAACGAATCTCAATCTAACTTCCAAATCCGAAGTCGCTCCTTAGTAGTTTAGAACCTCTCCAAGACACTTCAATCCGCTTGTTGAGACCCTTAGAACCACACCAACAACTTTCCTTCAACTTACAATCCAAATCCTAGAAAAGCCATTAGGTTTTCACTTTGCGACTAATACGAAAACTCCCTTTTTCCGGGATTTTTCTATTGAGATACACTTACATAACACTCATGAACCTTGGTTTAAAGTGTGGAGCTCAAAGACCAAGAAACAAATTTTTTTCTTCCTTGCTAAACCCAAACTCGAGAGCTTTCTTGCCCATCTCTCAATTTTCTTGAAAATTTTCTAAGTGTTAGACAAGGTCTTGCTACTACTAGTGTAATAAAGGGACATGGAGGGTCAAGATGTGTACAATTGGGTGGCTAGGATGAGGTCTAAGCAAATATCAAGCCTTAGTGGGTCCATTGACTTAGTCAATATTGTCAAGCTACTCTTGCAAGACTTGTTCATCAAAGACTTATGGTAAATGACCATTATGGGCATGCCTAAATTCGTCCAAGGCATTCTAAGGGGGGGTGACACGTGTCGCCCTCCCATTCGTCACAATATTACGTTTTCCGACAATTCCATAATTCCGTTAAAATTTTTACAGTCTCAAATTTTAACACTTGCGAGTTCTTACGTACGTTCTTAACACATGTCCTGCAAATACGGGGTGTAACAGGATTATAGTTGTTATAATCGTTTGAGGCTATATAACAAGTTAGAATAACAATTTCGATTGAAGAGGAATTGGAATGAACTTTATGTTGTTACACATTTTGAGCCGAGAATTCGCCTTAATTTTTGGACAGTTTCGTATTAATTGTGGGGCAGAATTTTACACGTCCTGTTAAGGCGTGTAATCCCTTTTGGTTAGCTGAATTGTTGAGCCTTAAATGTGGCATGTTGGTTATTGATTTCGGGCCTTGAAAAAAGTGGAAAAGTACGTAGAAACAAAAGGAAGTGTTGCCCAAATTTCTGTAGAATAAGAGACCTAGCACTTAGTATTATTCCACGTTGATAAGCTAGGAGTTGATAGACATGTTATGATTACTATAGGTTGAAGTACTACGTATATCGTATTCTACTTGAAGGGTGGAATAGCTAACAAGGTTGAAGTACTTTGGAGTATTTTACTACTTGTCGATAGTCGTCGCGAGGTATGTGAACCTCTTCCTTCTTTTGGAATGTTCTATGTGTGAAATATACATGTGGTGTTATTTCATGATTCCTTCTACTCTTAGAAGTTAAGAGGTACGCATGTTGATTTGCTCTATGTAAAAGGTATGTTCAAGTTATCCTAAGTTCTTACCAAGTCTTATGAGGGATGTTGGTAAGAGTCGTTAGGAAGTATGTGGAGTCGAGGTGACTTTACTAATTTACTGCACTAATGAAAATAAGTATCGAACAAGCCATTGCATCGTTAATAAAAAAAATGTATCGACAATCAATTATACTAAAATGAGTAGAATTCTCCATCTGCATAGAAACTAAGATAAGACAAAATTGTATTACATTTTCTAGATCATGGCTGCTTTAATAAGATCGTTATAAACGAGTATAACCTATTCATAACTCATAAAAGTATACGTTACTTAATTTAAAGAGTTTATGTTATGAAGTTTTAAGACTATGAACATTGAATTCTTAAAAGGTTAAGAGACTTTATTTTTCAAGTTATGTGTTATACCCCGTATTTCCAGAGTATGTACGTGAGGGCGTACGTATTATAATTTGAGCCTTAAAGTAAGCATAGTTTCGAAATTTGTACACAAGTGCCAAAAAGAGTCGTTTTTCGACGAAACGTTTCCACAGCTTTCGTAGGGAAAATTCCGGCTATGTCATAAATAATTTTTACGGATTTTTCCGAGAGACGAAACATTTTGGACCAACGGGAGGGTGACATGTGTCACCCTCACATTGGGAGCAAGTGGACGGCAAGGGCAAGTCAAGGGCACGTTTTTTGTGCCTTTGGTTAGGTAGGATATTTGTGCAAGTTGGTGTGGTAGATGGATAAGGTCCACATGGTTGAAATCTAGCCCTACACTTGCACCACACTTGTCTTCATCTTGGCCATTGGTTGGCCTTTACTTGACCTATAAATACCCCTCTAAGTTGAAGACTTTCTTCATCCAAACTTGAGCAATCTTTCTAAGTCTCACACTACTCCCTCCCTCTTGTTTGCCGTCCAAGCCCTCCCCTCCTTGTGAAGCTTTGGCGAGAGGGCCTCCCACTTTGTAGAGGCTTGGCCGTGGGGTACACCACTAGCCTAGTTGTTTCGTATAATACCCCAGTTTTGTGGTATAGAAATACTCTCTAGTATTGTTATAATGCCCAAAAACCTTGGCCCAAATACCTTGTAGTATTCCCAAGGTTACACTTATACAAAAGCCCAGAAAATACCATTATACTTCCTCTTAGCCTCTAAACGAAACCCTAAGGAAATCTTCATTGTTAGTTGAAGTATTTAGGTAGAAGTTGGTTAGAACTTCTAAGGGTTGTTTGGAGCGGGTTGAGCGCCGGTGTAGGAGCTAAACCTTGCTCAGGATCGACATTTAAACTCGGATAATTTTGGGCTTATCGAGGTAAACACTCTTGACCTCCTGTTGTAATTGGAAATTACATGTTGTAGGAATATATGGTTGAAGTATACTATATATAGAACTGATTATAATTGTGCGGCAATGTCTTTTGACTTAAGCCTGAATTTAAAGAAGAGAACTGAACTGTAATTACATAGGACTGTATTACAGTAGACTTGTATAGCATTACTGTGAAGTAGAATTGTACACGTCCGGTTAGACGTGTAAAACCCCCCCTGGTTGGCTTGGTAGCCGGCCTCGATAGAGGAGGAGAATTACGCTGTTGCGGGGGGGGAGGTGCTGCCGAATTTTCTGTAGAATATTCTACGTCGGGATCTAAAGATGTTAATAGGCGCCTTTTGGCCTCTATAGGTTGAAGTACTACGTGTGGAGTGATCTGCTTGGCTTAAAGTGTAGCCGACGGTTTGAGGAACTTGGAGCGTTTTGCTATTAGTCGATAATCGTCGCGAGGTATGTGAACCTCTTCCTATCTGTTCTAGCATGATATGTGTATAACTATGTAGTACGGTAGACGTACATGTTTTAAATGTATTTGATTGTCTTTAAACATCTTTATAACGGCTTTATGGAAAGTTGGTTATAACAGCTCTATGTAAATGAGAAATGCTTTGTGGTTTTTAAAAGATAACTGATTTGACTTATAACCGACTTGATGTAAAAGAACCTTGAAGTATTCTAATAGATTAAGAAACCTTTTTGAAAGAAGTGTATACTTGGTTTGAAAACATAAGAGTTATACCAGCTTTATGAGAAGTTAGGTGTAACGTCTTAAGAGAGATAAAAAGAATGGTTTAATGGTTTAGAAGTTAAGAGACTTATTCTTAAAAGATAAGAGACTTGACTTAATATGGATGTTTGTGTGAAACCTCATTCGTGAGTAATGAGTACTTGGTTTTAAAAGGGAATAATGTTTTACTGATTTCGGAAATCAGAATGAGTATCGACAAACCACTGCAGCGTTAATAAAGGAAATGTATTGAATAAAGAAGTATTATTAAAACCAGTAGAAACCTCCATCTGCATAGAAGCTAAGATGAGACAAAATGATATTACATTTCCTAGATCATGTGCTTAAATAAGATTTATGAACAAGAATAACCTACTACTTTATGGCATATGTTACTCAATTGGTTTAAAGGAAATTAAGACATCGAACTATGAAACTTTTCTAAAGTAAAGAGACTTGAGTAATTGAAATTAGGCAAACTGGAACTCTAGGAAAAAGAAAGGCATTGTTTTGTCTTAAATTGGTTTAAAACATAAAGTGTTATAACGACTTTATGGGAAGTTAGTTATAACGACTTTATGAGAACAAAGAAGGATTTTTATCATTGGTTTTAATGTGGTAAATTGACTTTAAAAGAGAAATATTTTGGTCCAACAAAGAAGGCATGGCATTGCCTTAATTTTGGTTTTAAAAGGAAAAGTATGGAAGTTGTATTGGTTTACTTAAAGATGTAAGTCACTCTATTTTTATACTACGGGTAACGGTGACTTTTATAAAAGAGCAGATCTCTTAAAAGAAATTAACGTCGTAGCACTTTAGGGTTAAATCCGGACTTTGGCATAAAATGAAAGTACTTTGAGTTGTGTATAACTTGCCTATGCTTGTTGTTGTGAAACTTGCCTATGCGTGTTGATGTGAAACTTGCCTATGCTTGTTGTTGTGAAACTTGCCTATGCTTGTTGTGATAGCCTTTGTTGTGCAAAAATTGTGTTTCTATACTCTGGCGTCTCGATGGAGGGTCGGTTGACTTGTTGAGAACTTACTTGGGCGTCTGGCGTGACGGAGAAATTCCGCAGATGCGTTCGCTTGATAGTGTTACTTTTGCTAATCGCTTTGGACATACCGACACGATCGTGGCGCTGCGGGTATGCTTCCATTTTGATTGCGCTTTGTTGTTTCCTTTTGGACATACCGACACGATCGTAGCGCTGCGGGTATGCTTATTTGGAATCTTTGTCTTATTGTTTCCCTTTGGACATACCGACACGATCGTAAGCGCGGGTATGCTTCCATTTGGAATGTTGTCTTAGTGTTTCCACTTTTGGACATCTCGACACGATGCGTAGCGCGGGTATGCTCCTTTTGGATTCTTTGTCTTATTGTTATCATATCATAGGCTGCGGTGAGGAAGGAACTCCACGAGCACAGTGATGATTTGGAGGCGTGGTTCACGACTTGATATGACTATTTATATGTTGTGTCTTGTAGTTTGGTTATCATACATGTCTCTCGCTTTATATAGGCGCTATGATTTCATTTCTGATATTTCTGATTCACATACTTGGTACTGTTGTCTTGACCTCCTTGAAGTGCGTTCATCTGCGAGTAGAAGTACATCGGTGTCGATCCATTTTAGGATCACCTTTCAGCGTATTGGGAAGCTCCGTTCCTTGGAGGCTTATCTTTGGTATGTTACCACAGTGCAGAGGTCCTTGCATTCGAGGGTATGGCGGGGCCACTGTCCGTCATAGTTGTTGTATAAATCTTAGAAGTGCAGTAACCTTTGTTGTGGCGGGGTTTGTAAAAAGGATAAGCGTTGGTATTTATGTATATATGATGAAGGCAAGCTATTTGTTTTGGTTGCTTTGTTTATTTATTTTGTCTCTTAATTCATGTTCATGTTTTTATTTCCGTGATTTTCTACGATGTTGTATCACTAGGGTGCGGGGTAAGGCACGATCCAGGCAGGTTGAGTGCGTGACAAAAGTGGTATCGAGCGATTAATCCTCGGAAAGTGTCTGAACCGTGTCTAGTAGAGTCTTGATTATCGGTGTGTTGTGCACCATCTATGTCAGGAGGCTATAGGACATTTAGGATTGGTTTCCATTCTTCTCATTACGAGATCGTGCCTTATAGTGTGTGATGAGTTGAACCCTCCAGCGTATTCCTTTCCTTTACCATTTATGCCTCGCGTAAAACCCGAGCCCAGACGGCAAGCGGCCGAGGAGGCGCTAGTGAGATCTGAGGAGAATGCGCGAGCGGTCGATACGAGATAGTACTTGAGACAGCGAGTTTTGCGACACGCCCGGCCAGTGAGTTTAGAGCGCGGCGGTGGGCTGCTGAGACTACTGATGCACGAGCCTCGGTCCGGCTGGAAGCGGATGAGATAAGTACAAGGAGATGGCGATTCGGCGGTCGTGGCGATATGAGGATAAGTGGGCCAGCGGCGGTTCCGATGCACGATGGTTCACCGTCCGGATAGTTTGAGGCTACGGACTTCACGAGATGTAGCGCGAGTTCTGGTCGAGGCACGAGGATGATCCGCGAGAGTTCATCAAACGATTCGTGGATCATGAGAGTGATCGAGCTTGGAGACCGAGTCGGTGGTCTAGGTTCGTCGGCTGCGTGATCCGCATGATCGGTGGTTTGATTCGTGGGAGCTGTCGGGAGAGAATGCACTTCCGGCTATTTGGGGCGAGTTCGCGAGGCATTTCTTGCACATTTCTTGCCTCGCGGATGAGGAGGGCTCGGGCCAGATTTTTGGTGTTGCGGCGAGCAGGCGTGCGGTTGGGAGTACAATGTGGAGTTCGACTCATTGGCGTGCGTCCCGCATTAGTGGCTAGTATGGAGGATCGAGTGCAGATATGTTCGAGGACTCGATGATTACCTAGCAGAGAGTTGTTGGTGTAGCTCTTGGTAGGGCATGGACATTGCCAGCATGCGAGCTTATGCACTGGGGTGAGGCGGAGAAATCGGCGGAATGACGAGTCGTGAAGAGGCGAGCAGCGAGGTCCTTTGGTGACTTTCGAGGCGGACCGCCTCAGCAGACTAGTTATGCGCCTCGCCCGATCGCAGTGGTCCTCGCAATCTTGAAGGCATCAGTATTGAGGAAGCGGTCGGGGCTCGAGGTTGATTTTCGGAGAAGCGGGTGTTAGCGGTGAAGCCACCTACCTCGTTGTGGCCGTGGTAGACTCGCGATGGGAGTGTCGTGCTAGTCAGAGTTTGTTTTACATGCGGCAGGCCATTTTAGAGCTGTCCACCGAGGTAGCGGTAGGATAGCCTGACTACGAAATTCGATTGCGGGTTCTTCACCTTCCATAGCTAGCGGGATGTTCATGCAGGCGGGCCACGGTAAGTCGCGGTGGAAGTTCGATTTTAGCGGTCCTTTGAACCGCCTTTATTTTCGGTATATCCTTAACCATCTAGAGTTTTGTATGTTATGATAATGTGTTAAGTGTTATGTTCGGATAGCTTGGTGCTAAAATGTGACTTAGAAACATGCTTAGTGAAAAAGGGTAAGCCTGGGGGTGAGAAAATGATGAACCTTAAAATATTACAGTTGAGACCTTAGATGTAAGGCCGTCTTGAGTACAAGTTTTTGCAAGTGATCCTTGTCGGAGTGCATTTTATGCCTAGAATGTGTTGTGTGATAAGTCCCTGGGTAGTGTGAAATGGAAGTGGTAGCTTTCGCGACTGTAGAGGTAAGATTGTTCGGATCGGAAACAAGAACTTGGCGTTAAGTAGGTCGGGTTGGGGCCATGTTGCGGGCCAACCCGCGGCTGTTTGAGGTGGGGTCAGCTCTGGGTGGTCGCCGGTGGTAAGTCACGAGGGTGCTAGGCCCAGTTTAGTTGACTATCGTATGAGTTCATGGGTGTGTTCGACCGAGCGGTCGTGAAGGCGGGAATGGCCTTAAGGAAGATTGAGGCTAGTAAGATAACCAAGTTGGGCGTGGTGACTCGAGTTTGGAGAAGCGAGGCGATGGCGAAGTGTGAGTGCGTATACTAGAAGAGTTCAAGTGTTCGAGAAGAGCGACGAGTAAGGGTAGAGCGAGCATGTAGTGCGAGCATAGATTTGATCATTTCTTGTGAAGGGAGAAGGTGCGAAGGATGTATATTTTAGACCTCAGGGATCGCATGCAGTCCGGTACCATTGGTTGGGTCGCTGGTGACACTAGAACCTCGCGGCAAAGTGACAAAAGTTTGTGATGTTAGAGGTGTTTCCTCGTGGACTTGGATGTAAGTATTTGCGGGTGTTTACGTGGCGGTGTGGCGATTGTTCTCGTAAGTATAGTAGTGAAGACTATCTTGGCGCATGTTTGTTTGAGGCTTAGAAGGAACATTCGGGACGAATGTTTCTAAGGAGGGAGAATGTTATACCTGTATTTCAGTATATGCGTGAGCGTCGTATTATAATTTGAGCCTTAAAGTAAGCATAGTTTCGAAATTTGTACACAAGTGCCAAAAGAGTCGTTTTTAAAGAAGCGTTTCCACGACTTTCGTAGGAAAATTTCGGCTATGTCATTAATAATTTTATGGATTTTTAGAGGCGAAACATTTTGGACCAGCGGGAGGGTGACATGTGTCACCCTGCATTGGGAGCAAGTGGGCGGCAAGAGAGGCAAGTCAAGGCACGTTTTTGTGCCTTTGGTTAGGTAGGATATTTGTGCAAGTTGGTGAGGTAGATGGATAAGGTCCACGTGGTTGAAATCTAGCCTACACTTGCACCACACTTGTCTTCATCTTGGCCATTGGTTGGCCTTTACTTGACCTATAAATACCATACAAGTTGAAGACTTTCTTCATCAAACTTGAGCAATCTTTCTAAGTCTCACACTACTCCCTCCTCTTGTTTGCTTCGTCCAAGCCCTCCCTCCACTTGTGAAGCTTTGGCCGAGAGGCCTCCTCCCTTTGTAGAGGCTTGGTGGTAGGGTACACCCCTAGCCTAGTTGTTTCGTATAATACCTCCCTTTTTGTGGTATAGAAATACTCTCTAGTATTGTTATAATGCCCAAAACCTTGGCCCAAATACCTTGTAGTATTCCCAAGGTTACACCTATACAAAAGCCCAGAAAATACCATTATACTTCCTCTTAGCCTCTAAACGAAACCCTAAGGAAATCTTCATTGTTAGTTGAAGTATTTAGGTAGAAGTTGGTTAGAACTTCTAAGGGTTGTTTGGAGCGGGTTAGCGCCCGGTGTAGGAGCTAAACCTTGCTCAGGATCGACATTTAAACTCGGATAATTTTGGGCTTATCGAGATAAACACTCTTGACCTCCTGTTGTAATTGGAAATTACATGTTGTAGGAATATATGGTTGAAGTATACTATATATAGAACTGATTATAATTATGCGGCAATGTCTTTTGACTTAAGCCTGAATTTAAAGAAAGCGAGCTGTAATTACATAGGGTGTATTCTGATGAGACTTGTATAGCATTCTTGTGAAGTAGAATTGTACACGTCAGGTTAGGCGTGTAAAACCCCTGGTTGGCTTGGTAGCCGGCCTCGATAGAGAGAGGAGAATTACTGTTGCGGGGAGAGTCTTTGCGAATTTTACGTAGAATATTCTACGTCGGGATCTAAAGATGTTAATAGGCGCCTTTTGGCCTCTATAGGTTGAAGTACTACGTGTGGAGTGATCTGCTTGGCTTAAAGTGTGGCCAAGCGGTTTGAGGAACTTGGAGCGTTTTGCTATTAGTCGATAATCGTCGCGAGGTATGTGAACCTCTTCCTATCTGTTCTAGCATGATATGTGTATAACTATGTAGTACGGTAGACGTACATGTGTTAAATGTATTTGATTGTCTTTAAACATCTTTATAACGGCTTTATGGAAAGTTGGTTATAACAGCTCTATGTAAATGAGAAATGCTTTGTGGTTTTTAAAAGATAACTGATTTGACTTATAACCGACTTGATGTAAAAGAACCTTGAAGTATTCTAATAGATTAAGAAACCTTTTTGAAAGAAGTGTATACTTGGTTTGAAAACATAAGAGTTATACCAGCTTTATGAGAAGTTAGGTGTAACGTCTTAAGAGAGATAAAAAGAATGGTTTAATGGTTTAGAAGTTAAGAGACTTATTCTTAAAAGATAAGAGACTTGACTTAATATGGATGTTTGTGTGAAACCTCATTCGTGAGTAATGAGTACTTGGTTTTAAAAGGGAATAATGTTTTACTGATTTCGGAAATCAGAATGAGTATCGACAAACCACTGCAGCGTTAATAAAGGAAATGTATTGAATAAAGAAGTATTATTAAAACCAGTAGAAACCTCCATCTGCATAGAAGCTAAGATGAGACAAAATGATATTACATTTCCTAGATCATGGCTGCTTAAATAAGATTTATGAACAAGAATAACCTACTCGTCTATGGCATATGTTACTCAATTGGTTTAAAGGAAATTAAGACATCGAACTATGAAACTTTTCTAAAGTAAAGAGACTTGAGTAATTGAAATTAGGCAAACTGGAACTCTAGGGAAAAGAAAGGCATTGTTTTGTCTTAAATTGGTTTAAAACATAAAGTGTTATAACAGCTTTATGGGAAGTTAGTTATAACGACTTTATGAGAACAAAGAAGGATTTTTATCATTGGTTTTAATGTGGTAAATTGACTTTAAAAGAGAAATATTTTGGTCGACAAAGAAGGCATGGCATTGCCTTAATTTTGGTTTTAAAAGGAAAAGTATGGAAGTTGTATTGGTTTACTTAAAAGATGTAAGTCACTCTATTTTTATACTACGGGTAGCAGGTGACTTTTATAAAAGGCAGATCTCTTAAAAGGAAATTAACGTCGTAGCACTTTAGGGTTAAAACCGGACTTTGGCATAAAATGAAAGTACTTTGAGTTGTGTATAACTTTATGCTTGTTGTTGTGAAACTTGCCTATCTTGTTGATGTGAAACTCGCTATGCTTGTTGTTGTGAAACTTGCCTATGCTTGTTGTGATAGCCTTTGTTGTGCAAAAATTGTGTTTCTATACTCTGGCGTCTCTCGATGGAGGTCGGTTGACTTGTTGAGAACTTACTTGGGCGTCTTGCGTGTGGAGAAATTCCGCAGATGCGTTCACGTTGATAGTGTTACTTTTGCTAATCGCTTTGGACATACCGACACGATCGTGGCGCGCGGGTATGCTTCCATTTTGATTGCCGCTTTGTTGTTTCCTTTTGGACATCACGACACGATCGTAGCGCTGCGGGTATCTTCTATTTGGAATCTTTGTCTTATTGTTTCCCTTTGGACATCACGACACGATGCGTAGCCGCGGGTATCTTCCATTTGGAATGTTGTCTTAGTGTTTCCACTTTTGGACATCTTGACACGATCGTAGCGCACGGTATGCTCCTTTGGATTCTTTGTCTTATTGTTATCATATCATAGGCTAGGCGGTGAGAAGGAACTCCACGGGCACAGTGATGATTTGGAGGCGTGGTTCACGACTTGATATGACTATTTATATGTTGTATCTTGTAGTTTGGTTATCATACATGTCTCACCTTTATATAGGCTATGATTTCATTCTGATATTTCTGATTTCACATACTTGGTACTGTTATCTTGACCTCCTTGAGGCTGCGTTCATCTGTGAGTAAGTACATCATTGTCGATCCCCGCTTTAGGATCACCTTTCAGCGTATTGGGAAGCTCCGTTCCTTGGAGGCTTATCTTTGGTATGTTACCACGAGTGCAGCAGGTCCTTGTACATTCGAGGTATGGCGGGGCCACTGTCCGTCATAGTTGTTAATATAAATCTTAAGTGCAGTAACCTTTGTTGTGGCGGGGTTTGTAAAAGGATAATTGTTCGGGTATTTATGTATATATGATGAAGGCAAGCTGTTTTGGTTGGCTTTGTTTATTTATTTTGTCTCTTAATTCATGTTCATGTTTTTATTTCCGCTGATTTTCTCTGATGTTGTATCACTAGGGTGCCCGGGGTAAGGCACCAGTCACGGGCCCGGGTTCGGGTCGTGACATTATGGGACTTGATTCTTAAAGAAAGGAAAGACTTAATTTAAAAAGTATGGTTTCCATGATTTATTTCAAAAGTTAAGAGGCTTGATTTCAAAAGAGAATGTAACATGAGTTTTACAAATATATAGTACGGTGGACGTACGAGTTTTAAAGGAATTTGACTTCAGTTTGATATCATTGCCTTAATCTAAGACTGTCTAAGTTTGGTTGAGTTAGAGAATTAACTCACTTGTCTTTAAAAAATGAAACTACCTTAATTGTCTAAAACATAAAGAGTTATAACGGCTTTATGGAAGTTAGTTATAACAGCTTTATGGAAAGTTAAAAGAAGGGTCTACTCTAGTAAGGTAAACAAAAGGTAAATGAATTGAAATGAAGAAGGGCAATTGGATTTAAAGGCATCAATTGCTTAAATATTTTAATGTGAAAGTCACTTGGTTTAGAAGCCTAAAAAAGTATTTATAAAAGTATAGTAACTTGTTTTGAAATGTAGACAAGCCTTGATAATACGAGTGTTAGTATCTTGGGGGTTTTATACGAGAAAGAGTCATCTTTGAAAGGATAAAGGTATGTAGTACTTTGGGGTTAAATTCCCGGATTTTTGATGACATGATAGTGCCTTAAGTTTAATAAAATGAAAGTGCATGTTAATTAAGTCTAATAAGAAGTTAGGGGATTTCTTAACTTGCTTATGATATTTATGATAGGTCGGTAGTGCTTATGTTGTGATATTTATGATAAGCCAGTGGTGCTTATGTTGTTATGTATGATAGCCGGTTGTGCTAGTGTTATGTTATTCTTGCGGGGTAAACCCCTGGGTTACTACTTATTACATGGATTTGCTACCCATGATGCGAGTGCGACATTTGTACTCATTGCGGGTCCACCGGGCCTATGCGGGTGAAATAGTCCTATGCGGGTGAAATAGTCTCATTCGAGGCGGATGACCTCATTGCGGGTCCACAGGACCTATGCGGGTGAAATAGTCCCAGGAGTAGGATTGTCAAATGATACTATGGGCGGGTGGCCCTAATTTGATCATAAGCTTCCTATTTTTATGCAGTATACCTTTATGGGCAGACTTATGTGACTTTACCGCGTCCCAGAATGGGCCGGGCAGTATACGTTCGTGGGAAAACTTTTTATGACTTCACCGTGTCCCGTAAATGGGCAGGGTTACGTTATCACGTATGGATAATTAGAGTGAACTCCAAAATGAGACGTCCCTCCATAAAGGGTCAGATTATGTTACGCAAGAGACGTAAGTTATGTGTTTATGAACTTGATGATTTTTCCTAAGTATGTATGTAAGAATTTGATATAACTCTTATTGAAAAAGGGGAAAAGATAATAATGTGCAATTAAGTTCATGAGTGGTAATGACACGGTAGGATCTGGTATTTACTTTTTTATACTTGCCCCTGTCATTCTTTTGTACAGTTATGATTTGTTACTGTACCTTATTTTTGTTCCATATTCGCACTGTTGTCTGACCCCGCCTTGAAGTGCGTTCATGCCCGCAGGTGTTAGGTACACAGGTTGGTGATCCTTGCTCTTAGAATCTCTGTTCAGTCCTTGGAAAGCTCCATTTCTCCGGAGGCTTTGTCTTTTGGTACAGTTTCCTGAGGTTGTAGATTTATGTACATTCAGGGGTATGACGGGGCCCTGTCCCGTCACAGTTGTTATGTCAAAAATTCTTTGAGGTCTGTAGTCATATCTTGTGGGTCAGTTTGTAAAAGAAAAATGATGTAACTTCTTTTGGCTACATATATATATATATATGTCCAGGGAGGTAGCCTTATCGACTAACCTGTTGTTTATTTCTTGTTGATTTATTTTATAAGTTTGATGTATGTTCCGCTGATTATCCCTGATGTATACCTGTAAGGGTGCCCAGGTGGGGCACCAGTCGCGGCCCGGGGTCGGGTCGTGACACTTGGGTTCCAAAGTGCCTTTATGCAATTATCGGGAAAAAATCCCATACTAGAGATTTCGGGTATATAGGTTCATTTCCGAGTTCTGTCACTTTCGGTAGTTCCGTAGGATCATTTATGACATAGTAAAGTTATTATCTCACTTCTCGAGGCATTCATAGAAAAGAATATCTTAGCACGGTCGTATGAGAAATCTGAGGGTGCAAGTGAGTTTATAACATTGTTTACCTTGGGGTAGCATGTTTGGTTTGTGCAGGGGGGGGGGGGTCCTGGAAGTGTTTCAGAAATTTAGTGGGAAAATTATCTAGTTTCTATGTTGCTGGTGTCTAGTGTCCGAATCATCATCGGCTGTTTGGTTGCTTCTTTGTGTCCGCCTCTACGGAGGTCGTCTAATAGACATCTTTGTTGAGGTTTCTGCTTCTGTGGTTGCTTTCCCGCAGAGGTGATGACGCCCCTAGGAGATATTTATCGCTCTAGTGCTAATCTGGCATGTTAAATGATTCTGCCTCACCAGATCTTTTCCTGTTAAAGCGTGACCACCCATGCGAAGTCGATTCCACCGAAGCAGAATCGTTGTTTCAGTCAGATTATAAAATTGTCCTAAAATGATTTCATTCCCCCAAAATAATTTCTCTTGGGATTATAGCTCGGCTAAGGGAGAATTTCTTGAGAATATCACTTTGATTCTTCATTGGAGGTATAATCTCACCCTTTTCATTCTAATCCTAGTATATATTTTATTTGGATAGGAGAATATCTTAATCTTTCATGCTAGAATAAGAGGACTAGAATCTTGATTTGAGGGTTGATTATTAATTAGATGAGTATGATATTGTGAACTAGTGTTGGTTAATGTTAGATGGTGATGTTGTGATGATTAATTTATTAATAAAACCCCTTTTAAAATTTGGGGAAAACCTAGAGTTTGAAAATTGGGGATTTTACTAAATCTTTCGATTGAGGGTCCAATGGGGTTTTGTTTTTAAATTAACTTAAGGATAAGATTACTTAATATTTTATCATGCTTTTGAATAATAAAGTTCGGATTTTGATATCATGGGCCCTGGGTCAATTTTGGATGTATCTTGGATTGTTTAAGGGTATGTGTATAAACCTAATTATTAACGTAGAATCTATATATGTTAGACTATGAGTAATCCAAGGCAATTCGAAAGGGAAAGCCTGCATTGAGGATTGACGGTCCATGGCTCCTGCTCAACTCTGAGGTAGGCTATGGTTTCTCTTTTATAGACTTCGATAGAAGTGTGTATTAGTTATAAATATGAGGAGTATTGGGTGTTTTGGGGATCCCACCTTAGAAGTTGTGATGAAAGCTTGTATGGGTACCGGTGTTGAATTGTGATGATGGGTGATTTGAAGAATCAACTTTAAGTTGATTTCGATTGCTGTTGTTTGGGCTTGTCATGCATTCATCACCCTATATCTCGTCTAATACATGAAAATGTTTTGATAATACTGATTATATTGATTATGATATTTCATGGTGTACTCATATTCATATCATCCATACACAGTATTATTCATATTTAAAGTGTTAAGATACCGATATAAATGGCTTGAAAGCCAATTACTGGATATGATATATGGTACGAGGGTGATTGATGATGACACTACAACCACAAAGTTGGGATCCGATAAGAAATTCTAGATGATGATGACATTACATCCATAGGGCTGGGATCCGATGAAAAAATATGAATGGGTATATGGATGTCATGAGTCCCTCATGGGTCACATGACACCTACTAGAGAAACATGTGTATGCTGGGTATATATGGTCATTACATATATACATACATACATACATATCATTTACATTTGCATTCTTATCGCACATACACTTATACATCTAGTACATGTTGTTTGGTAATGTGATTCAGAATGATTATTGGAATTTGGATAACTTTCACGAGTAAATGAACTTGATTGATTGGATTGATTCTATTGAATTAGGTCGGTTGCCATGATTGGGTTTGTTCTTTGTGAATTTGGTTTTGTGGTTTACAACTTATGAATTTAAGTAATTGGTGTTAACTGATAATGTGGCCGGTAATTCCTTTATGTCAGGAATATCAGTTAGATAAAAATGGAACTATGTGTATCTATGCATTATTTGGTGATTAATAGTGTTATTCTGTAAAGTGTCTAGTAAAGCACTTGTTAGGGTGTCGCTAATGGTAGTCATTAACTTGTATGCTAAGTTTGTGAAGATTCCCTCCATAATCAAAGGGTGTAAGTTGTATACTTCTACTTGGAATATAATGAGGATTAATAAACTAATATGTGACATGCCCGTAAATGCATAGGGTAGTAACTAAGTCTAAAGGCTAAAGTAAATAAAAGAGCTAATGTGGTTATGGTTAGTCTGATTATAATATCCTTGGAAAACATCTTAAGATGATGTTGTGTACTAAGTATCAACTTTCTTATTGAATGTGTTAAGTTGGGTAAGTGGGGCTAAATATGCTTATGACTTAGACAGAGTGTCAGATCGGTGATTATTGCTAGTAAAATCCTTGTGTGCTACATGAATTGGAGTGTGCTTGGTTGTGATTGACCCTTATGTGAACTATATGATTTATATGATTCATGAACGCGTATGTGAATAAGGTAACTTATGTGACTATTTGAACTGCCTAGAATAGGATCTATTTGAGATTCAACTGGATTTTTATATTTGTTATGTAGCTTTCATCATTGTCGACCTATGATGCCTACAGGGGTACGTTGTGTAATCATGATACGCTTGATGCATATTTCACGTGGATGTAGGTACTCAGATTATTAAGGTTTTAGCTCGAAGCATGAGAAGGTTAAGGCGGACCACTAATTATCGGTAGCCTTGGTCTTCATCCAGTCAAACTGGCCCTATTCATTCTGGGCGGAGTCATTAATTCTTTCATTATTACTTTGTATCTTACAGTCCTTGTATTGTTAGACCAGGTTTTGGAGAGGAGGGGTAAACGTTGTAATTGGTTAAATGATGTAAATATTTAAATGAGCATTGTTATATTATGTAGTTTACTTATCTTCTGCATTGTTAAACTTTTATGATTTTAAATGGTTTTTGGGATTGCTTTTCCTACCGTGGGATAATATAAGTGCCACAACATTACTGTGATTTGGGTTGTGACAAATTGATATCAGAATTCTAGGTTCACCAATCTCACGAGTACAAGGATAGTGTTTGGTAGCGTCTCGCGGATAGGTACGTAGAAATTTGTACCCATCATCGAGAGTCTATAAGACATTTAGGAAATCTTACCTTCTTTCATTCGTGCAACTTCATTCAAATTGGTATCAGGTCAATTCTAATTGGTATCTGAAACTTCTTCATCCTATTCTATCACCGATGGTGGGAGCATGCTCTTAATTTCATATGTGAGTGGTTTGATATGACATTGTGCGGTAGGGTATAAGATGTGCTACGGTGATACATATACATGACCAAGTTCAATATTCAACTATGATTTGAAGGTTTAGTTTAATATGGTTATGTTTGGGATCCTTCAGTTTGGTGATGTTCTGTGAAAGTGGGAATGATAATGCAGAGGTGCAAGAAAAAAAATTGGATGGATTAACTCCGCTCTATGAAGGGAAAAATTGATATATGGCGTACTTGTAAAGAGGATGTTGCAATATGTATGAGGGTGAATGTCGTATAAAGTTATGAAAGTTAAGTTGAGCTTCGACGTGATAGAAATATAGTAGTGGAGTGAGAACTAGTGGTTGTGGGTACCTTCAGAGAGTGACTATCTGTTCTAGGTCAGGTGGCAAGGTTAATTATGACTTATGAAGCTTATGGAAAAAGACAATCGGGTTTCTTCAAATAAGGTGTGTGTTCATAGGGTCACTTGGTGTTTCAAAGTTAGTTATAAAAAAAGGATTGTTGAAAATAAGAGATTGTTGATTTGTGAGTTATTTCACAGCTATTTAGTAGAGAGTAAGTGTAAGAGATCATTTATGAGTTGGTACATCGGACTACGTTGTAGGCTAATGGAGCTGGTGATCGACTAATGGGAATAACTTTAGCATTGGAAAATGGTGAAGTTTTATTATAAGGAGTTATCGGGTGTTGCATCTAGATCTTGGATAAGATTTGTGGGCATGGTATATAAGGGTAATATTTGAGAGGTTTCTACAGTTATGAGTGATGATTTTGCGAAGTGGACTGACTAAGAGGAATAGTCACGCAATGCATTTAAGGTGTTCTGATTAGGAAATTAAGGCTAAAAATGGTTCTTCACGGATGATGTCAGGACCCGACCCGGTGGGCCGTGAACATGGCGCCCTAATTGGACGCCATTATACTAACCTGCCACACGTAATCAGGCTGACACCAAGGACAATATATAAAACTGTAGCACACGCTATAAAGCAAAATAGGCAAGTCGACAAGGCTGCCTTTTACACCCGAATAAATCTGTCTCCTGAGGAGTCACGACTAGCCAATATAATAAAATAGACAAGCCGACAAGGCTGCCACATATAGTATCACTTATATGCGGGAACATCCCAAAAATGAAGTACAACAACACAAATGACCAGAACAGGTTTACAAATCCACATACGTACAACCCACCACTGTCTACAGACCTCTATGAGAAGGATAATGAAATATGACGGGACAGGGCCCCGTCGTGCCCCTAAATATACATAAGTAAAAAAACAGGGTTCTGTACCAAAATGACAAAGCTCCGAATTAATGGAGCTCTCCAAAATAGCTGAACATGAATCCTAGACTGGAGGATCACCAAATTGAGCACCTGTACATGCGGGCATGAACGCAGCCCCCCAAGGAAAGGGGGTCAGTACGAAATAATGTAATGAGTATGTAAAATATGTAGTACTGTAAAGCAGATCATAATTGGCCAATAGATAACATGAGACATGTACGATTATCAAATACCAAATCCAACTGTGCCATATAAAATAGAGAGTCAAATGTGCCTTATAAAAATGAGAGTCATATCAAAATCATGGATGTCTGTCCATATAATCATATATTTGTATATACTATCATGAGTACTTGTACCCGCATCATGGATACATGTCCATGAAATAATCATATACTTTTATGGGTAACTGTATCCGCATCATGGATACATGTCCAGGGAATCATCATATATATAAACATTGTCGGCCCTCTAGTGAGGGACTCGGTGAACAAATGCAAAGATCTGCGCACGAACAACGCCGGCCCGGGACTCGGTGAGGTGGAATAATAACACTTTGCACGAATAGCTATCATGAGCAACCATGTGCGATTTAAACCATCATTTGACTCTCAATAAAATTATTAAAAAACATTATCATATCATACATCATTTAAAATCATCATTTGGAAAATCAAGGCACTAGATATCATATATCATTTTAAATCATCATTAGGAAATAGGATTCATTAGAACTATGTACGTCCGCCGTACACTTATTTATGAAAGTCATGCCAAAAAAAAGAAGGAAGAGTTTCACATACCTTATTGACGAACTAACCAACTCAATAAATAGGATTCGTCTCAACTAGTACGTCAACCTATAACAATGATAACACGCCCGTCAACTCTATAATTTCTAACGTAGGTTATATTGAATGCCGACTCTCATTTCTATAAAAATTTGGGCAGCACTTCCCCTATCTATACACGCATCCATAATTCACAAACAAAGCCACAACACCAATAACCAAGCACGAATCAAGGGTATACTAAAATAGTTCCATATACTCGACATATACCATCCTTATACATTCTTTCTCCGTTCATTCATGGATTATAACCAAAACAACAACCAAGGTGACTAATACACCTATTTATCATGTTAACCCAACCCCTTAATCATGTTAAAATAGCCTATTAAAACAGCCCACACTTTAACAATAACGAGAGTGGAATGTGAAGCTTTTCTACACCTTTTATACCTTAATTTCTTTAGGACATATATCCACAATTACACCAAGGTATATGCATATACATAGCTTATAATTCCAGCATTATAACATCAACAAAACAGCCCCTAAAATACAACACAACGATGTTCAACAATTTCCTACAAGTCTCGACCAACAATGCCCAAAACTCTTCTTCTAATTCCTTAAAGTCCAATTCATGTTTCAACACTTCCATATAACCAATTACAACTTAAAAATCAAGATTTTCTTCAATTTCAACATGCAATTAGTGACGATAATAGCAATAACACAATCGAATTCAATGTATACAAAAAAACAGTCCCCAATATCGGCTATAGCACCCACAACATCACATGAATTGTCTTAATTCCAAATTTTCTCTTAACACAAGTTCATTCCTTAATTATAACAACATGCAACTCCATTATATCATAAGAAGAAGAATTCTTACCTAAATTCTTGCCCAAAACAGTCCCAACAATCACGGTAGAATGCTCAAGCTTTCTTCACCATTTTTATCGTTTCTTCAACTCCAAAATGACATGCATGTGTCCTATAAGTTTAATCCATCTTTCTCACATGTTTTTCTTCCAAAACTTTCATCTTAAAATTGAGATTTTTCTGGGTTAAAAATCGGCCAGCAGTCAACGTTTGGCCACTGTTTGTGGTTTTTCTTTAGCTTGTAATTTATGGAAGAATTTAGATTAGGAAGAAGGAATAAAAAGTTTCAATTCTTGGCTATGGGGGAGAGGATTTTTGACCAAGAGGGAGGGAGAAGAGGATGAGGGAGTGTTAGAGAAAATCTGGATTTTCCTAGGGTGAGAATGTGAAGCGGTGAAGGGTTATAAGGTTTAAATTAATATCTGAAAATTTAATTACACTTTGGTCCAATTCTCTTAATTAATTAATCTTAAATCCCACTTCTTTTAAATCCCGAAAATTTCATAAGACCTCGTATCCTCGTTGTTATAACTTATATAAAACGTTACTAATCTTTAACGGGAATATACAATTTTCATTATAAATTTTCATCGTCACACTCGTAGTAACCAAAATTATCCCGGAATCACCTCTTCTTGTATACTAATTTCTTATTAACATAAATAAGTACACTTTATTTCCAATACTCGAACCTTATTTCGTAATTATGTTATCTAATTTTCGTCTTAAAATCACGAGGTGTAACATCATTCCCCCCTTAGAAACATTCGTCCTCGAATGTTCTTAATAGGTCTCATGCAAGAAATTTTTTGGCAGAGTCTCCTTTATAACTATACCTATTCACCAATATTCATCAACCCAACAAATGTCTCACAGGGCCACAATAACACATATACAATTCATCAATTACTATAATCAAATAAGAGATCGAGTTGAATTACCTGGAGGCACAGGGAACAAGTGAGGATACTTTTTCTTCATTTCATCTTCTGCCTCCCAAGTCATTTCCTCCCTATTGTCGTTTCGCCATAGTACCTTGACGGAAGCCACATTCTTCATCCGTAATCTCATGACCTGGCGGTCAAGTATGGCTATGGGGTTCTCCTCATAAGATAACTCCTCTGTTATCTGGACATCATCAACCGGGAAGACTCTAGAAGGATCACCAATACACTTACGCAGCATCAAGACATGAAAAACTGGATGTACTACTTCCAAATCAGATGGAAGGTTCAGCTCATAGACAACCTTGCTTACCCTATGAATAATCTGGTAAGGCCCAACATATCTTAGGCTAAGCTTCCCTTTCTTACCGAACCTCATCACATCCTTCATGGGTGACACCTTCAAGAACACCCAATCATCAACCTGAAATTCCAAGTGTCGACGTCGATTATCTGCATATGACTTCTGTCGACTCTGGGCTGCTAATAATCTTTACTGAATAAGCTTCACCTTATCAACAGCTTGTTGAACCATGTCTGGGCCAATTAACTTAGTCTCACCTATATCAAACCAACCAATAGGTGACCTGCACTTCCTCTCATATAAGACCTCGTACGGAGCCATCTGAATACTAGAATGGTAGTTGTTGTTACAAGCAAACTCGATGAGTGGTAAATAATCATCCCAGCTACCTCTGAAGTCAATAATACAGGTTCTCAACATATCCTATAGTGTCTAAATAGTACACTCTGCCTGCCCATCAATCTGAGGATGAAATGCTGTGCTGAGGCTCACCTGTGTCCCCAACCCCTTCTGGAACGACCTCCAAAAGTTAGCTGTGAACTGAGCTCCTCGGTCAGATATGATAGATGTGGGAACCCCATGTAGTCTCACTATCTCCCTGATGTATAGCCTAGCATAGTCCTCGGCTGAGTAAGTAGTCCTGACTAGAAGAAAATGGGCTGATTTTGTCAGCCTGTCAACAATAACCCATATGAAGTCACACTTCCGCTGAGTGCGAGGTAAGCCGGTAATAAAGTCCATATTAATCATTTCTTATTTCCAATTCGGGATCTCTATCTCCTGTAATAATTCACCAGGCTTATGATGCTCAACCTTAACCTGTTGACAATTCGGGCACTGGGAAACAAACTCTGCTATGTTTCTTTTCATGTCATCCCGCCAATATAAACATTTGAGGTCATGATACATCTTCGTTGACCCTGGATGAATGGAATAACGGGAATTGTGTGCCTCACACATAACCCGTTGTCATAGCCCTTCAACATCCGGTACACATAATCTATCTTCATACCTTAGCATACCATCAGGTTCAACCTCAAATAGAGTCTTCTCCTTTCGGAGAGCTGCATCTCTATACCATACCATAGTAGGATCCTCATACTGATGTCTCTTTACCTCTTCTACGATAGAGAACTCTGCAACTTCTCGAACAAGAACCCCACTATTTTCCGAATCCGCCAACCGGACTCCAAGACTAGCTAGCCTGTGTATCTCAAGAACCATCTCTTTTCTGTCTGGCTGCACATACGTCAAGCTACCCATAGATCTACAGCTAAGAGCATCTGCTACAATATTTTCCTTTCCGGGATGGTACAAGATATCAACATCATAGTCCTTTAGTAACTCTAGCCACCGTCGTTGTCGTAGATTCATCTCTTTCTGCCTAAAGATATATTGGAGACTTATGATCCGTATAAATGTCAATATGAACACCATATAAGTAATGTCTCCAGATTTTCAAGGCATGAATCACCGCTGCTAACTCCAAATCATGAGTGGGATAATTCTTTTCATGCTTTCTGAGCTGTCGGGAGGCATAAGCTATAGCCTGCTAGCCCCAGAAAATTGCGTACCTCAGTAGGTGTCATAGGTTTGGCCAAGTCTTCACTGCCTCAATCTTCTGTGTATCTATCCGAATATCATCAGCTCCAATAATATGCCCCAAGAATGCTACTGAAGTCAACCAGAATTCACACTTATAAAGTTTGGCATAAAATTTCTTGTGCTGGAGGACTCTAAGTATTGTCCTCAATGGTCTGCCGACTATGTATAACCACCGAACAATTTCTATATACTCGTTTAACTATAACAGGATCTCCCACCGGTGTAGCAACCTCTTTGAGCTTGTTCATCTTGCCCATTAGTTCATATATCTATGTACCTCTCTTATTTGTTTTCCATCATTCTATTACTGTCTTTAGAAATTCAGGGTCCAACCTTAACCTATTAAAGTATCTGAACCTGTACTAAATCTCTATGTCTCCTTCTCACCTAATTATTCCAAGAGGATGATCATATAGGCCTGGTTTCATGAAAGACACTTTAGAAACATGTAGATTATCAACCCATTCTTGATTAGTAAGTACTGCTATACACCCTTTTTAGCACACTATATTTTTCACCATAATCTTCTATATACAGCTTAAAATCACTTATCTTAGTCATAGTAACCAGACATTTCACCCTTTCATCTCTCTCTAATACACAATTGAAATCACTTATTATTGCCTATGGTCCTTGTACCTGGTCATGTAACCTTCCAATATCTATTCACATTTCCCTTTTAAGAGCCACATCATTGAACGCATACACCAAGGTCATATGGAAACTTTTCTTTATACCCCGCAGTGTTCCAATTATTATGTGCAGTTTTTAATATCTACCTCATAGAGATGAGGCTTCCACAATAATCATATTCTTCCAGTTGGACGCTCAGTGAGATTAGTACTAAAATATCACCCACTACACAAGTTAAGAAAGGCATTATGAGCTTCTTCTCTTTTAACATTTGGTTCCAAGAGACCAAATAACCCCATCTTAGCATTCTGCGTGAACCAATGCATTGAAACAGTGCACGAATGCATACCTCGGTTACTAATCCTTCAAATAACTTCTTAACTGAAAATATGAATTCCAGAGGTTCGCTGCACGTCCTTGCTTTGCTTTTTCAATTTTTGTGCGCTGAACACTACTCTTTACGATATTTTAAATGTTTGACACAACTATACACTGATGCTCATTATTCCCAGGTTCTAAGTCATTTGCGAAAGAAACTCAAATAATCCATATGTCCAATACTTCCCTGAACTCGGTCCAAAGTAAGGAAAACGCTTTCATTCTTTTGTATCAACCTTATCATTCAAGAAGTAATAGTCCCTTCTTATTCTTACAGGGGAACAATATTCTCTTGCAGTTTCCTACTTTACATAGTCCAGCAACATGGTATACCATAAAACGGTCATAGATTCTAACTATTAGAGGTATGTAGGAGAAAAGAGTAGATAAACTTCATTTTTCTACCTTTGGGAGGAAAAGTTCAATATCTGTAACTATAAAGCATATAATGTGGCATAATGGAGTACCAATTCGTAAGATAGAGAATGTCGCAATACATTTCATAAGTTAACACCTCATTCACTCATTTCTTACTTGACGTACTTTTCATAATTCCAACATATTCTTAGTATACATACGTAATCTCGGACATTACTCCTGGTTCCAATCTCTGATTATACCATCCCTTAAGTGATGAATCGTTAACTTATTCTCTTATTCGGTACGTAGAAGGTTGTGAAGAGTTGCATTACCTGATGTTGACCTAGTATCTCCAAACCTGGTCATCATACTTCTATTCAAATTCTTTCACATCCCTTATGGCTTGATACACTAAGTCATGTCCAAATAACTCTGATTTTCCATTCCAGGCCACTGTCGCTTTCTTTTGGAACATAGCTGCAACCACAATAATTTGTTTGGGGGGGAGGGGGGATTATCCTGATGACATAGCTCTATTGCAAGATCTATGAGATGAAAGAATAGAAATGAATCATAAATGTCCGGCAGCCTCCTACGTATAAGTATGGTGCACAACATACCCATACACAAGACTCTACTAGACACGGTCTGTAGAAATTTCGAGGACTAACTGCTCTAATACCACTTTTGTCAGGACCCGACCCGACGGGCCGTGAACATGGCGTCCTAATTGGACGTCATTATACTAACCTGCCACACGTAATCAGGCTGACACCAAGGACAATATATAAAACTGTAGCACACGCTATATAGCAAAATAGGCAAGCCGACAAGGCTGCCTTTTACACCCGAATAAGTTTGTCTCATGAGGAGTCACGACTAGCTAATATAATAAAATAGGCAAGCCGACAAGGCTGCCACCATATAGTATCACTTATATGCGGGAACATCCCAAAAACGGAGTACAACAACACAAATGACCAAAACAGGTTTACAAATCCACATACGTACAACCCACCACTGTCTACAGACCTCTATGAGAAGGATAATGAAATATGACGGGACATGGCCCCGTCGTGCCCCTAAATATATATAAGTAAAAAAATAGGGTTCTGTACCAAAATGACAAAGCTCTGAATCAATGGAGCTCTCCAAAACAGCTGAACAGGAATCCTAGACTGAAGGATCACCAAACTGAGCACCTGTACCTGCGGGCATGAACGCAGCCCCTCGAGGAATGGGGGTCAGTACGAAATAATGTACTGGGTATGTAAAACATGTAGTACTGTAAAGCAGATCATAACTGACCAATAGATAACAGGAGACATATACGATTATCAAATATCAAATCCAACTGTGCCATATAAAATAGAGAGTCAACTGTGTCTTATAAAAATGAGAGTTATATCAAAATCATGGATGTCTGTCCAGATAATAATATATTTGTATATACTATCATGGGTACTTGTACCCACATCATGGATACATGTCCATGGAATAATCATATACTGTTATGGGTAACTGTACCCGCATCATGGATACATGTCCATAGAATCATCATATATATAAATATTGTCGGCCCTCTAGTGAGGGACTCGGTGAACAAATGCAAGGATCTACACACGAACATTGTCGGCCCGGGACTCAGTGAGGTGGAATAATAACACTTTGCACGAATAGCTATCATGAACAACCATATGCGATTTAAACCATCATTTTACTCTCAATAAAATTATTAAAAAGCACTATCATGTCATACATCATTTAAAATCATCATTTGGAAAATCAAGGCACTAGATATCATATATCATTTTAAATCATCATTAGGAATTAGGATTCATTAGAACTATGTACGTCCGCCGTACACTCATTTATGAAAATCATGCCAAAAAGAAAGAAGTAAGAGTTTCACATACCTTATTGACGAACTAACCAACTCAATAAATAGAATTCGTCTCAACTAGTACGTCAACCTATAACAATGATAACACGCCCGTCAACTCTATGATTTCTAACGTAGGTTATATTGAATGATGACTCTCTTTTCTATAAAAATTCCGGCAGCACTTCCACTATCTATACACGCATCCACAATCCACAAACAAATCCACAACACCAATAACCAAGCACGAATCAATGGTATACTAAAATAGTTCTATAAACTCGACATATACCATCCTTATACATTCTTTCTCCATTCATTCATGGATTATAACCAAAACAACAACCAAGTTGACTAATACACCTATTTATCATGTTAACCCAACCCCTTAATCATGTTAAAATAGACTATTAAAACATCCCACACTTTAACAATAACGAGAGTGGAATGTGAAGCTTTTCTGCACCTTTTATACCTTAATTCCTTTCGGGTATATATCCACAATTACACCAAGGTATATACATATACATAGCTTATAATTCCAGCATTATAACATCAACAAAACAACCCCTAAAATACAACACAACGATGTCCAACAATTTCCTACAAGTCTCGGCCAACAATGCCCAAAACTCTTCTTCTAATTCCTTAAAGTCAAATTCATGTTTTAACACTTCCATATAACCAATTACAACTTAAACATCAAGATTTCTCTTCAATTTCAACATGCAATTAGTGACGATAATAGCAATATCACAATCGAATTCAATGTATACAAAAAAACAGTCCCCAATATCAGTTATAGCACCCACAACATCATATGCATTGTCTTAATTCCAATTTTTTCTCTTAACACAAGTTCATTCCTTAATTATAACAATATGCAATTCTAATTATATCATAAGAAGAAGAATTCTTACCTAAATTCTTGCCCAAAATAGTCCCAACAGACACGGTACAATGCTCAAGCTTTCTTCACCATTTTTATCGTTTCTTCAACTCCAAAATGACATGCATGTGTCCTATAAGTTTAATCCACCTTTCTCACATGTTTTTCTTCCAAAACTTTCATCTTAAAATTGAGATTTTTCTGGGTTAAAAATCGGCCAGCAGTCAGCGTTTTTGGCCACTGTTTGTGGTTTTTCTTTACCTTGTAATCTGTGGAAGAATTTAGATTAGGAAGAAAGAATAAAAAGCTTCAATTCTTGGCTATGGGGGAGAGTATATTCGACCAAGAGGGAGGGAGAAGAGGATGAGGGAGTATTAGAGAAAATCTAAATTTTCCTAGGGCGAGATTAGGGCTGGCCAGTGGGTCGGGCTGGGCCCACTGGGATCGGGATCGGCGGGCTCGGGACGGGGTCGGGACGGAGAGGATGGTCGGACTGGGGCTGGACAGGTGGGACCGGGACTAGCGGGACGATACCGTGTCCCATCCGTCTGCAGTCCTGGGCCCAGGAGCTGGCCTGGACGGGTCGGACGGCGGTTTTTTTTTTTTCTTTTAATTTTCCACTAAATTAAAAATACTAAATTACTAACAAAGTAACATATAGTCATATAGTGATAGTCATAGACTCATATACTCATATTATACTATTATAGTATTATACTCATATATATTTATAAACTAAATAATTAAACAAAGACAAGAAGAGTGTAAAAAAAAACATCCCAAGATTGTTTTTGTGTCTCTTATATTATTAATTATTTCATTGAAATATACAAGATTCAGAATTACAACATTGTAGTGTACTGTTGTTGAAAAAATTTGCAAAAAACAGAAAAATTAAAAAATTGCAATGAAATAAATTACCAATTTGAAAATACTTTTTCTAGTTTCTTTATAATTTCGTGTGGTTCTTCGGTTGGAATTAGTATATATTGGTCAAATTGTTCTACGTCGCTACTCATGCCTTCAGATAAGATGTCGTTGTAGTTTTCGTCTTCTTCTTCGTTAATCTTTGGTTGACCGCACCTTTTTCGCTCCGCTCGTATCCAATCTCTGAATAGTACCTCCATCTCCAAGTTGTCTCCGGCTAATGAGTGTTTGTGCTCTCCTATTTGAAATCTTCCTGCAGAAAAAGCGCTTTCAGAAGCGATTGATGACTCTTGAATGTTCAAAATATCTCGGGCCATCATTGAAAGTGTCGAAAATGTCTTCTCATTCTGCATCCAATATTTCAGCAAGTCTTCCTTTCCGTCTTCATTGACAACTGCTTGGTAAGGTAAAGTACCTTGCAAAACAAAAACATTGAACTCACTAACTTGGTTAGCAGTGCTACCACCGCACATTCTATTTCTGAGGCTTTCAATACTAGCCGCAGAAACATCATGTCTTTTTTGAGGTTGTGTTGAAGCAGAAGAAGATGGTACGAAAGCCGGTTGGTTACTAGCACTTTCTTGTTGGTAATGCCGATATACTTTTTTGCATTCATCTTGTACGCTATTCAACACTTCTTCTAGCGTTTGTTCAATAGGTGGCTCAACATTTAAATTTTTGGGAGTTGGAGGTGGTAGTACGTCCATACAGTTATAAATATTTTCAATAAGACTTTTACAACCCTCTACTTTAATAGTCGGGTTTAATACATCACCAATAGTATAAATAGGAGGAATATGAATAAAATATTTCTTTAATTTCATAAACATTTTTTTAATAGCTGCCTTATAAGCAGGTTTTTTCATATATTCTTTAAGAAGTAAAAATATTATAGTTATATAAAACAACATAGTTGAAATAGTAGGATAATATAAAGTAGAAAAATCTTTTGTTGCTCGTTGAAAATTCTCTAGAAATACAATAAGTTCTTTAATTTTGTCCCAATCATTATCCACAATCATATCATTTGGATTTTGATTATGGGCGTTAAAAAATAAAGTTATATGTTTTCTATAGTCATAAGCAACAACTAGTTTGTCATATAAAGAATTCCACCTAGTTGGTACTTCTTCGGGAATTTTTCTGTAAGATAGTCCACAATCGTGACAAGTTTTTTATATTCTTTTCTCTGTTGAATTCTATTATTTTTAAAAATAAAGTTTATAGCAAATTGTATTTTTTCAAGAATATCTTGAAAAAGTGAAAGATCATCCTTTACAACTAAGTTATAAATATGACACTCACATTTGATATGAAAATATTTTGGAAAAGACAGAGTTAAAACTTCTTTTAAAATATAAATAGCAGAATTGTTAGAAGCTGCATTATCTAATGTAATACTCATAACTTTATCAGTTATTCCGTAATAATCGCAGACTAAATAAATATTTTCTGAAATAAACTCACCAGTGTGCCTACTATCTATATATCTATATGCTAAAATACGTTTTTGCATAGACCATTTATAATCTATCCAATGACAGGTTACCGTTAAATAATCATGGCCGTTAGTACTACGACTTATATCAGAAGTTAGAGCGACTTTGCAATTTAAATGATATAATTAATAACGCAAATATTGTTGATATTCGTGTGCAAATGTAAACACGTCTCTCTTAACCGTTGATCTAGGAAAACCTTTATAAGCAGGATTATACATATCTCTAATATAATGAATAAAACCAGGCGATTCAGGAAATGAAAAAGGCAAACCCTCCACAACAACTAATTTTGCTAGTGCTTCCCTATCTTTATGTTTATCGTATTTAGGGCCTACAACTCCCCCCGTCATAGGGTTAATTTGACCCTGTACTTTGTCCGGGACAGTATGTGAACCTTGTCCCGATTGAGAGGACGCTTGCTCACCATTTTTTTCAATAAGGTATTGGGCATGCAAGACTTTGTGTTTTTGCAATAGGTGTCTTCCTAAACCCCCTTTCCCACCATAACCTTGTCCAGTTTTAAAAGAATAAACAGATTTACAAGTTTTACATATAACTACTTGATTCGGTACGTCCATGTGAAAATATTTCCATACAACTGATTTTAATGGTCGTTTTGTCGGACCTCGTCTCATACTGGGGGGATAGGAGGCATTTCACTAGTGTGTGTATCATCATCTACATTAGTAGGTGTATCATCATCTAGAGTGTCATCTAAATTAAAATCTTCTTCATTTTGAGGATAAACATTTGTGTCAAGATCATATGGTATTTCAGGAAACAGTTCAGGATCTATAAAATCATCTTGTCTAGGAATACTAGAAGAAGTACCATTGCCCTTGCTCTTGCCCTTCATACCCAAGGCCTGGCCCAAAACATTTTTGTTCTTTTCATTTTAATTATGGTAATAAATAGTTAAAGACTTAAAAAGTTAAAGATAATGAAATTAAATGTGTTAAATGAAATAAAAATAAAATAATAATTTAATGAGAGAACGAATGTACCATACGCCGACGTAGAGTCGATGTGTAATCGAGAGAGGTTGAAAATTGAAACGTTGCTCGATAGATTAATCCTCAAGCTAGTTGTCAACTTCACTCCCAATTCTCAAATTAATAAATAGAGTGAATATATAGTAGACAATGTTGTATAGAAATATTGATTGAGATTTGAGAGATTAGAGATTGTAGGAAGATTGTGAGAAATAAGAAGAGAAAATGAGGTATTTATAGTTGGAAAATTGAGTTAAAGTGTAAATATAATAACTTAGGGGTTAAAAATAAATATAAAGGGGGTAGGGGGGTTGGGGGAGTGGAGGAAGCCAAAAATGGTCGTTGCAATAACAGCCAAAATGTAAAATGGTCGTTATTGCAATGCCTATTTTGTAAGCAGGCCCGGGGCGGGATCGGGCAAGGACGGTCGGTCTGGCGGGATCGGGTCGGGCGGGACCATACCATGTCCCGTCCCGGTTCGAGCCCCGGGCCCGCTATTTTTTTTATTTATTTAAACGGGATCGGGACCGGGTCGGGTCGGGACCGGGACGGCCCGGCTCACTGGCCAGCCCTAGGCGAGAATGTTAAGGGGTGAAGGGTTATAAGCTTTAAATTAAAATCTGAAAATTTAATTACACTTTGGTCCAATTCTCTTAATTAATTAATCCTAAATCCCACTTCTTTTAAATCCTAAAAATTTCATAAGACATCGTATTCTCGTTGTTATAACTTATATAAAACGTTACTAATCCTTAACGGAAATATATAATTATCATTATAAATTTCCATCGTCACACTCGTAGTAACCAAAATTATCCCGGAATCACCTCCTCTTGTATACTAATTTCTTATTAACATAAATAAGTACACTTTATTTTCAATACTCGAACCTTATTTCTTAATTACGTTCTCCATTATCATCTTAAAACCACGAGGTGCAACAGATGAGCATCATATAAGGACTCTCGAATAAGGTGTTGGTCAATGGGGATACTTACAGTAGCAGATTGATGATGGTTTAAACTAATTCTAGTTTTGAAAAGCTTCGTGTGTCGATGATCGAGTCAGTAACTTATGAACCAATTAAAAATGATTATTTCAGTTAGGGATTCTTGTCAAGGGTACTTCGACGAAACTATATGAGAATGTTAGCAGAATTTTATGTTCGGTAATTAAGGATCAACCTTCAGATTATAGACCGATTCAGTGATAGTTTGGGTTATCGCTTGGGTACTAAATAATATTTTATTAGAGTAATCAAAGTGGGTTTTTACCTTTATAGTGGAGGAATTTTATAAAGTATGGTACATGGGATGTGCCATATTTGGAAGGAGCTTTCAGTTTAAAGGTTCGAGTGAGGCGACAGAAACTCTCAGTGATTGGGTATGCAGTGTCCTAATATTCCAAGATCAGTTCAGTTATTTTGCGAGACCTATGATATTTCAGTACACTTTGGAATAGGTTTAAGTAAGGATCAGTCTATGTTGGTGAATGTAATTGAAATGAAAGATGGAAATTTAAAAAACTCGATAAATACGTGATTGATCTAATTTAGAATGAGTAAGGTGCCTCTTCAAGATATAGGAGGATTTGGATTTGAATAATGGAATTTCTTGGGGTAGGTGTGGACTATGTTGGCATTATTCTTGTATCTTTCAGATCAGTTGAAATTGTTTAGTACGCTCAGAGGAGTAGGTCTATGGTAATTGACTAAGTGTTATGACGAATGTTCAATGGGGTTTATGATTGGAGACTAGTGGTAGATTGTGTTGTAGCATTGTTGAATAATAGCATAAATGAGTACTTCAGGTATTAAAGACTTGGAACTAATTGCATAAGGTAAGGTTGATACGTTAGAATTTGGTATGGCGCGAAGGTCGCGAGGTTTGATACTTTCTGGATTGATAAAGGGTAGTAAGGTATTACTATTGGAGACTCGATGGGTGGAGGTGTAGTAAATGAGGCCGCATGCTTTACGTCAAAATATTTAGAGTTGTGGGTGAGTTAAGAGAAAGTACAAGGAGGATTTGATGTATTTAGGGTTCATGGAGTTCTATCAGATTTGTGTATCGAATGGAAGTTGAGAAATATAAAGACTACAGTCATAAAGTAAAGTTCTTTGGTACTAAGTTGATGACTTGGATAGAATATGGGTTTTGGAGTCGTGGGTGATGTCATATGATTGATTATGCATGGGAAAAGAGATGGAAGCAATGTTTTGAATGACCACTATTCAGACATTTTTTAATGATTTACAAGAGTAATTAGCAATGTATTGAGGAGGTACAAATTGTTATGGGAAGTCTTCAGAGTGATACATTGATTTTCTTCGAATTTTCCACGGCAAGATAATCAGTAGGTATGCTTATTAGTATGATGATTTTGACTTCGACATACAAATTAACGAGACTGGAATTAGCACAATCGGCATTGGATAAGAATAGTTTTGAAATGGAATTACTTAGATTTTTTTTAGATAAGGCAAGGATTCTTTTCTGGAAAAAATAAGTCATGATTTGGGCTAGTGGTGTGTGTCTATGTATTTCTAAGGAATCATGGTGTGAAGAACGGCCTGGGAAGGTGTGAGAGAATGATTGGTATACGCAGAATATTTAACCCTTACATGTTGGATACTGGTTTGTGGCTATAACTAAAGGATGGTGGTGAATAAGATGTTATTGGTGAACTAGTGTTGATTAATATAGGGGTGGCTAATGGGTTGGGGTGGGGCGGGAGGGGTGGGTACCGGCGGGACAGAGGGAAGGGTCGGGATTGGGTCTCCAGCGGGACAAGCGGGCCGAGATTAGCGAGATAGGCAAATGTCCCATCCCATCCATCATCCCGCCTGAAAAGTGGACCGGTGTTAGGGGGACGGGGCGAGGTCGGGATCGAGATTTCGTTTTTTTGCACTTAATTTAAAAAATAATATATATAAATACTTCAATAATTGAACAAGATAGTGTAATAAAAATATCTCAATATTATTTTTGTGCCTCTTATATTATTTAATAGAAGTATGATCTTTTTAGTAATACAATTTCAAAATTAGAACTTTGTGGTGTTGTTCAAAAGTTGCAAATCACATAGTAAAATTGCAATTAAAAAATTACATAGTTAACCATTCTTTTTTTAATTTCTTCACAATGTCTTGAGGATCTTTGGTTGGAATTGAAAGTTGTTGGTCAAATTGTTCGACGTCGCTTCCTGTTCCCTCAGATAAGATTCATTGTAGTTGTACTCTTCTTCTTTGTTAATCTCCGGTTGACCGCACCTTCTACGCTCCGCTCGAATCCAATCTCTGAATAGAACTGCAATCTCCAATGTGTCTCCCGTCAATGAATGTATGTGCTCTCTTAATTGAATCTTCCCGCAAAGTGATTTCAGACACTGTTGATGACGCTTTAATGTTCAACACATCTCGGGCTATCTTTGCTAGTGTCGAAAATGTCTTCTCATTGTCCCTCCAGTATTTCAGCAAGTCTTCATGTCCTTCATCATTGACAATTAATTTGTACGGTACAACACCTACAAAACATAAACATCAAATTCGCTAACTTGTGAAGAAGTTGAACCACTAAATTTTTTATTTCTAATGCCTTGAATACTAGCAGCAGAAATCGCATGTTATTTACAAGGTTGCAGCAAAGTAGTAGAAGATGGTACAGAAGTCGGTTGATTATTTGCACTTTGTTGTTGGTAATACATATATACGTTTTTGCATTCAGTATGTATGATAGACGTAACTTCTTCTTTAGTTGGTTCGTTAGTTGGGTCTGTTGGAAGTCCTTCTATACAATCATAAATCATTTCTACAAGTGTTTTACAACCGTCTACTTTAATAGTCTGATTTAATACATCACCAATAATATAAATAGTGGAATAGGAAAAAAGTTTTTTTAAAATTTTTTTAAACATTTTTTCAATAGATGTCTTATTAGTTTGTTTTTTCACATATTCATTAAGTAACAAAAATATTAGAGTTACATAAAATAACATAGTTGAAATAGTAGGGTAATAAATATCAGAAAATTCTTTAGTAGCTTGAAAAAAAATTCTCTAAAAATCCATTAAGTTCTAAAAAAAATTCCCAATCACTATCTACAAACATATCCCTTGGATTTTTATTATCGGCGTTAAATAATAAAGTTATAGTTTGTGTATAATTATAAGCAACAAGTAATTGTTCATATAGAGAATTTCATCTAGTCGCTACTTCTTCAGGAATTTTTCTATAAGGTAATCCACAATCGTGACAAGTTTTTTTTACTTTTTGCGTCTTTATATTTTATTACCTTTAAAAATAAAGTTTATAGCAAATTGTATTTTATCAAGAATGTTTTCAAAAAGTTTTAGGTCATCCTTTACAACTAAGTTATAAATATGACACGCACATCTTATATGAAAATGATCAGGAAAATATGGAGTTAATCGAACTTATAAAAGTCTAATAGCATAATCATTAGAAGTAGCATTATCTAATGTAATAGTCATAAGTTTATCAATTTATTCCATAATAATCACTAATTTCAAAATATTTTGTGCAATAAAAGTTCAAGTGTGCCTATCATCAATATATCTATATGCTAAAATCTAAGATGATGATTTTATGATGATTACTTTGTTAATAGAAACCCTTTTGAAATTGGGGAAAACCTAGGGTTTGAAAGTTGGGGATTTTACTAAATCTTGCAATTTAGGGTCCAATTGGGTTTAGTTTTTAAATTAATTAAGGTGTGATTACTTAGTATGTTATCATGCTTTTTGGGTAATAAAGTTCAGATTTTAATACAGTGGGCCCAGGGTCTATTTTGGGTGTTCTTATATTATTTAAGGACTAAGTCCTTGTCTGTGTTGAAGATTGACGGTTCGTGGCTCCTGCTCGGTTTTGAGGTAGGCTACAGTTTCTCTTTTATATACTTCGATAGAAGTGCATATTAGTTATAAATATTGAGGGGTATTGGGCGTGTTTCGAGGTCCTACCTTAGCGGTTATGATGAATTCTTGGGTGGGTATCAATGTTGAATTATGATGATGAGTGATTTGGAAAATTAGTCTTAAGTTGATACCAACTACTGTTGTTTGGGCTTGCCGTCATTGTTGATATTTCTATGTATATTCATCACATTAATTTCAATATGATAAATGGATATACATGAAGTTACGTGTTATTTGGGCTCGTAGCCATGTTTGATACTTATTATGATTTGACTTGTCATGCATTCATCATCCTACATCTCGTCTAAATATTTAAAAATGATTTGATAATACTGATTGCATTGATTATGCTATTGCATGGTGTACTCATATACATATCATTCACACACATTATTATTGACATTTGAACTATTGAGATAACGATGAAAGGGGCTTGAAAACCGGTTACTAGATATGATACATGGTACGAGGGTGATGATTGATGATGTCATTGCAACCATAGAGCTGGGATCCGATTAGATATTATAGATGATGATGACACTACATCCACAAAACTGGGATCCGATGGGAAATTTTGGATGGGTATATGGACCTCATGAGTCCTTCATGGGTCACGTGACACTTACTGCAGGAACGTGTGTATATCGGGTATATATAGCCATTGCATACATATATATCATTTGCATTTTCATTGATATCACACATACTTATACATTGATTGGTAATGTGATTCGAAATGATTATTGTAATTCGGATGGCTTTCATAAGTAAATGAACTTGGATGATTAAATTGATTTTATTGAATTAGGTCCTTTTCCATGATTGGAATTGTTCTCTTGAATTTTGTTTTATGGTTTACAATTTATGAGTTTAAGTACTCGGTGTTAACTGTTAATGTGGCCAATAATGCCTTTATGTCAGGACTATTAGTTAGATTAAAAGGAAAATATGTGTATTGTTTGGTGATTGATAGCGTTATTCGGTAAAGTGTCTAGTAAAGAACTTGTTAGGGTGTCGCTAATGGTAGTTGTTAACTTGTATGCTAAGTGTGTGAATAATCCCTCCCTAATCAAAGGGTGTAAGGCGTACTTCTACTTGGAATATAATGAGGACGTTTAATGAACTAATATGTGTCATGCTCGTAAACGCATAGGGTAGTAACTAAGTCTAAAGGCTAAAGTAAATAAAAGAGCTAATGTGGTTATGGTCAGTCTGATTATAATATCCTTAGAAAACCTTCTTAAGATAATTTGATGTACTAAGTGTCAACTTGCTTATTGAATGTGTTAAGACGGGTAAGTGGGGGCTAAATAGGAATATGACTTAGTCAGAGTGTCAGATCGGTAGGTATTGATAGTAAAATTCATGTATTCTACATGAATTGGAGTGTACTTTGATTGTGATTAACCTTTATGTGAACTAAATGATTTATATGAGTCATGAACGCATATGTGAATAAGGTGACTTATGTGACAATTTGAACTACCTAGAATAGGACCTATTTAAGAGTCAACTTGATGTTTATATCTGTTACGTAGCTTTAATCGTTGTCGGCCTAGGATGCCTATGGGAGTACGTTGTGTACTAATGCTATGCTTGCTACATCATTTAAATGGATACAGGTAATCGATCTATTCAGGTTAAGGCAGGCCACTCATTCTCGGTAGCCTTGGCCTTTATTTAGTTAAACTGCCCTATTTATTCAGGGAGGAATCAATAATTGTTTCCTTACTTTGTTTGTTAGAGTCATTGTATGAGTTAGATCATGTTTGGGGGGGGGGGAGGGGTAAACGTTGTAATTGGTTAAACGGTGTAAACGTATAAAGGAGTATTGATAAATTATGTACTTTACTTATCTTTTGCATTGTTAAACTATTATGATTTTAATTTATTTTTGGGATTAATTCGCCTACCGGAGGGATAGTTTAGGTTCCACCACGATTTCGTGATTTGGATAGTGAAACCAGGTCACTTGCCATCTCTTAAAGTGAAGGCCACTCATTGTTTTACATATTTCTCCCAACCTTCAGAGGGTACTTGCGAAATTTCTCCTAGACTTTGGGCATTTAGAGTAATTTCAACTCTCAAAATAGTGTTAGTAATGTGGTTTTCCTTCAAGGTGGCATTAACATAAAATTTAGTTACATGCTCCTTGCATAGTTTTCTCTTTTCCTCTCTCGCCGGGAACAAGTAACCCCATCTTTGATGCTCTATCTTTTCTAGAAATATAGTCATTTCATGTGACCAGTGACTACCCTTGCTCTCAACACAGATTGTCTCTTGATTGTTAGGAACTTATGTTTGTCCAGATCGATTACCTCTTCAGGGTCGAAGTAATTTTCAATATTCCTAAAGTCTTGATCCTCAGACTCAGATAAGAATTCGTCTTTTTCACTCTTAGTTTGTTGATCCATCAGTTTGAGTTGAGATTTCCCCTTAGAAGAACCAGGTTTTCCAACCTATTTCTTTATTCCTTTTTTCTTGACTATGAGGTTTCCATAATCTTCCATTTTTGTTTCTTCTCCATCGATGCCTTATTCTCTATAAATTCTCCCGATAATTTCGAATCAAGCCGAGCAGTGCTAGTTCTAGAAGTAGTGTGCTTTTTTACTACCTTGTATTGCCTTTTTCAGTTCTTGCTCGGCTCTATTATTTTTACCCCTAGTGTGGGGAGTTTTGGGTTCTACTATGGTTTCACCTTTCTTAGCTACTTCTCATTCAAGCCTTATAAAAGACTCACCCAATGCCTTTCTAAGTTTCTATCTCGCCTTCTTCATAGTAAATTTTGTGATAAGCACCTCATCTTTTGAAGCAATTAGCTAACTTTTACCAAGTCGAGAGACATGTTCCATTAGAGTATCAATTTTCATTGTTGAAACTGGTGTCTTTACTTGTTCCACCGGAGCATGGTGGTTAACAGTGGATGATTCTCCCTAAGCATTCTCAGTAATTAACTCATTTGTTTTCTCATCACCCTCACCCATGCTACCTAGTACGTTTGCAATTTCCACCCTTACTGATTTTTCCACTTCTATTGGTTCTTCTACCAGTTCAATATTTCTCAACCCAACATATGATAATCTTCTATTGTAGGGACTCTCATAAATTTCCCCTCACTTTGAGCCTTCCCCCTTTTCTCATAAACTCCTTTCACTCACCCATCACATCCTCATCAATTTCCTTTATTTCGTCCCTTATGTCCTCAATAGATTTTACTACATGAGCCACTGATTTATCAACAATTATTATTGTTGAAATCCGGTAATTCTTGATTCCATAATTGTACCTTCATGAATATCCGGTATATTTGACTTATGCACTAGGAAGCGATAAGCACTACTGTTATTGGCATATCCGATAAATATGCAATCCACAGTCTTAGGTTCAATCTTGACCTGCTTTGGCGTGGGTACTTTAACATTGGCCAGACAACCCCATAACTTCAAGTATTTGTAGGTGGGTTTCTTCCCTTTCCACAATTCGTAAGGAGTCTTGTCCTTACTCTTGTAGGGAACTCTATTAAGAATTTTATTTGCGGTAAGAACAGTTTATCCCCACATGTATTAAGGAAGGCCTGAATTTATAAGTAAGGCATTCATCATTTCCTTTAGTGTTTGGTTCTTGCGTTCATCAATTCCATTTGATTGAGGTGAGTAAGGAGTCGTCGTTTGATGGACTATACCCGATTGGGTACAAAACTCTTTAAAAGTCGCTACATATTTTTCCCCTCTATCGCTATGGATTATTTTAATCTGTCCGCTTAGTTAGTTCTCTACTTCTGCTTTGTAGCGTTTGAATGCTTCAAAGGCTTCATCTTTACTCTTAAGTAAGTAAATGTAGCAAAACCTTGTGCTATCATCTATGAAAGTCACAAAATACTTATTCCCCCTCCCCCCCGTGTTTGAGCGAACTACAAATCACATATGTCGGTGTGTATGAGTTCTAGAGGAGAAGTTTCCCTTTCGACGGATCTAAAGGGACTCTTTGAAAGTTTTGCCTCTACGCACAACTCACATTTACGTTGAGGGTTTACGTCTATAGATGGCAACAATTCCAACTTTACCAATCTTTGGATAGATTGATAGTTTACATGTCCTAATCTATAGTGCCATAAATTAGAAGACTCAATCAAGTAAATGGAAGGCTCAATTTTATTGATAGTCGAAGTAGAAGACATTACAGGTGTACCATTAAACTTAAGGAGGCCTTCACATGCTAAGCCCCCTCCTACAAGTGTTCCGTTTTTAGTGATTACAAACTTATTAGCCTCTAACACTAGCCTAAAACCAGCATTAACTAATAAATTTCCAGAAATTAAGTTTCTTCGAATTTCTGGGACATACATCACTTCTTTCAGAATCAGTTCCCTTCCGGACGTCATCTTGAGGATTACTTTTCCTACTCCTAGCACCTCTGAATAAGAATTGTTACCCATGAACAACTTCTTATCAGTGATTGGTGTATATGTGGAGAAGGCGTCTTTGTTGGAATAAATGTGACGAGTAGTACCCGTGTCCAACCAACATTGCGTTGAGTTCTCAATAAGGTTGGCTTCCAGCACAACTGCTGCGAATTCTTCAACCATATCATCTAGGAATGTGTCCTTGACGATGCTTTCCTTAGCCTTGCCTTCTTGGTTGAGCTTGTGGCAGTCTTTGGCTATGTGACCAACTTTACCACAGTGGTTGCATTCCTTACGGACTGCCTTCATGTCATCATAGACATGGATACCTTGATTCCCTCCCGCCATATTACTTGGTTGAGGGTACGCGTCTTCTCCAACTAGTGGAGGGTATTTGGTTAGGAAATGTGATATTCCCATAACCTTCATGAAGAGTAACATAGAAGCAAAGATGTCTAGAACAACAGGCTTGAAGCCTAACAAGAGTTGTGACAACAACAATAAGTTTTGTGATCTTGAACTTTTGTCCTGTATCAATCTTGGATCTGCCGTCCTAGACCTTCATTCCTATTGCAACAAGCTCCTTGATCTTGATATCCTGAAACCAAAAAATACTAAATTTGTATTTGTTACAACTGTGTTGAGTCAAGTATTAGCACTCTGTCCTTAAGATATTATTGCTCCGTATATATCCTTTTACGTTGGCAGACAACTATTTCTCAAGATAAAACAACATCAAACAAATGAGCAAAGGAAACTCAAGTGTTTCTAAAAAAAGAACATGAGTGTGTGAAAGAATGCTTATAGAGGAAGAAGATTTTCAGAAAATTTGATTATGTGTATTCTTCCAATTGAGCCTAAGGCCTCAATTTATAGTGTGTGAAAGATGACCTCTCATCTAGCCAACTAATGAGAATCAATAGTCATGTAATGACACTTATTGAGAGGTTTCAATCAGCCAAATAATGGTTGAATTCATATGCCAAGTAATGGAAAATCAATGCCACAAACCATCCCAAAAGTCATAAAGTTTTCAGCTCTCGTCGACCATTCTGCCTCTGAAGCACCGTGGCTCTGCCTGGGAGGCATCGTGACGCCTCGGAATCAGTGAACAACCCAATAATTAGCACCGCGACGCTTGGCTGGAGGAGTTGCGGCGCTACGGTGCTGCGTCGCGGCCCTTCGCTGCTCCGCGACAATTTTCAACTCATCTCATCTTTTACACGTCGTACACTTCTTCCTTCATTTACCAACATGAAACACTCATTAATTAACCAATAATCGTCCATCATTCTATGTCTCAAATATTTACTTACGTACCAGTATCTCTTTCACTAATGAAATTTATGACAATTGGCACTACGCGTGCACATATGTGGAAACGACATTTTCGACGTGCGGGACTCCAATTGTTCGAGTCATAATTAATGAGATAATCTTAATTCCACATTAGTAAATTTCCCACAATTCCCTCTTGAAAGAGATTTTGGCGCACTCACAAGGTGTCTTTCTAGCAATCTTTCGGCGGATCGATGTTGCATCTGGATAGGTAGCCGTAGCTTTGAACCTTTCATAGTTGAATACCATCGGACTTACTTACTGCTTTGGTGAACGTGATGTCTTGAACCGGTAGTGTTTAGTGTAAGTCAAGACAACGGTATCAACACAACATATTTCCTTACTCTTTTCTTTTTAATGGTCTGTCCATTGTCGCCGTGGACACACTTGGATTCTTAAGTGAGTTCATTTAAGGCGGACAATCCTCACACTTAAATAGGTGGCCTCCTACAAGGTATCATGTTATACCCCACTTCACAAATGTTAGAAACCATTAAAAGTTTCCCCAAACCTAACCTCAACTGGTGAGGATTATGAATGGTTTTGAAAACTTAACCTCTAGCCAACATACAGGTAGCACTTTAAGGTCCGCGAGAACGGCTTTAGATTCATGTTTTTTTTATAGAAATAATCATCTGAAGTGCTCTTGATTCCACCAAAGCGCTCAACTGAATCTCTACGACTTAGTTTTCCCATTGAACCTAATTTCTGGGATCTCCAGTCAGTAAGGTTGGGTATCCACCGTATCAGTCCTTATAGTTTGGGTTTTACGCCAATTCCCCTAGACCGAAAGAACTCTTGATCTTCGGGTAGCTATTTAGTTAAAGGTTCTGCTATATCCTTTGATTAGTAATCAAGGAAGTGTCACCCGTGATGATCAACTGCCATACGATCTTATGTCTCCAATAGATATGTTCAGACGCCGTCATCCGTGCCCTTACAATGTATAACTGACGAAGGCATGAGTTACTCTCAATGAGGGACATCCTCTAAGAGGTCATGAAGTTACTCAATTTCTCATCATGATTTGTACAAAGCGATAAACTCTGATTCTATCATGAATCGATCGATGCACATTTGCTTAGAGGATTTTCAAAGACACACCATACACATCCACGTGTGGCTTTAGTGTTTTTCTTGTCTGATGTCCAGTATGCATCCATGTGTTCTCTAAGAACCACTAGACATCCGGAATACCATAATCCATAGATAAGTGAATATCTCAGATATCGTCATATCCGAGTTAACGCCTTCCATTGGTCATTTCCAGAATTATGAGTGAACCTTAGTTCAACTGATCTACTTTGTGAGTCGATGCCAAGTCGTTTGTGGTGTGTAAAATGCATTGAACTACATGTGACTTGCGCATATCACTCCTGGTATATGGTTGCACCGTGATTCCAATCACTTCCCTTGATTCATATCTATTAGTGACTTCAACGAGACTGCCAAAACACCTCACAAATAAGTTTGATTTAGACCAGTCTGTTAGATGTCTTAGAAATCCCAATTATTAAGATGTCATCTGCAATACTCATATCATTCATAATTTCATATCGAAACATCATTTCAACATACTCTTAATCTCTAGGATCAAACTAGGACTTATCCATGTAATCAACATGTCATCTACGTAAAGGCACATCATGACGAATGTGTCAGAATTACCTTTCATGTAGACACATTTTTCATACTTATTAATGGAGAAACCCTTCGATAGTTGAGTACTATCAAAGTTTTCGCACCATTGCTATGGGGCTTGTTTTAGCCCGCACAGAAATTTGACAATTCGACACATTTTCTTCTCTTCCCTGGAACCACATACCCCTCGGGTTGTTCCGTAATAATTTCTTCTTCCACTTTCAGGCTTTTGGTTTTCCGACTGTTGGCTTTCCAGTTTTAGAGTCAATATTTATGTAACCAAATTCATTGTTTCTATTTTATCTGAAACTTTCAAGACCAAAATGTAAACATTTTCGGGACCGGAATGGAAGTTCAGGAAGAAGCCCAACAATCCACAAAAATCAACTCTCCGATTAGAAGGTTGTCTCAACATCTATGTCACACAAGACTGCGACAACCCTGTAGGATAAGTCATTCACATAAGACCACATGTCCAAGTAGCCGAGTCCTTATACTCGTCAGTCGATCCATAGAATTTTTACTCGATTTGAGTATCCATTTTTACAACCCAAATGTTCTTTTCCCGGAGGAAGACCAACCATCACGTAAGTATGGTTCTATCCGACAGAATCTATTTCTCTCTTTTTAGCTTATTTCCAAAGTAGTGCTTCTGGAGATGACAATTCTTTGTTAATTGTCCATCATTTATATCCAACCATACAAGATTGAAGGCCTGAAACAAGTCGGTGTCCCCTCTTTTGCTCCGTTTTGGTTTAAAATATAGAATCCCTGTTAGCGATTTTACAAATGCTCACACAAGTGTATGTATCGTTACAAGTAATATAGTCTGTAAGACCAAATATCGTCCACGGAGACTAGTGATCAAGTACCGAACTACTAAACTTTGGTTTCTATTTCGCAATTGATAAATATTTTGGTTTTATATTTAGCTACTAGAATAATTGCAAGACTTAAACTAAATTGTTGAAGTTGTAATCAGTTATGAAGGAATTAGGGCTTCCAATCTCCTTAATTATCCACTCTTTCGCTTGTTAATGCAATGCTAATGGGTCTTCTTCTTATTAGATAGCAGGTTAACTAGATAGTCATCATATTCCGGTTAGGATATACGAGAGCTCAATCTTGTGCAAAAACTTTCTATATTTCTATGATAGATTTTACCACACAAGAGGATTAAGAACAGTAACCTTAAACACTACACAAGTATCGGGGTACTTTCGTCCACGATTTTAACATATGTCTAAACAACTACAGCATATTCAAATCTCTCCGCTCGGTTCTCGATTCGAAATCATATAAGTTATGACAATTAATGGTCAGTTAATTATCAAGCAATCAAAGCAATATTGAATAGATCTTAATAATGTTGAAGAAGAATTAAATTAACTAATGCATTAACTATATGAAAGAGTTTCAAGAAGATTCGATGGAAAATCCTACTAAAGTAATTAGCTCCTAAACGTTGTCACGTCAAGAACTAAATTACAATTCAACATAACTGAAATAAACTAAGGGAAAAGAAAAGAAATACTTAGAACTAGGTCTCCAATCGTAGCCTCCAAGCCTTGCCTTGTGATGTGTGTTATGATGGATGATAGAATAATCCCTAAAATCTGTCCCAAGGGCTTAAATATGCAGCAAAAATTGTGTGCCCTGGACCTTTCTGACCCTGACCAATTTCGCCTCGGATCTGAAAAAATGCGCCAAAGACCGCTGTCCTGCAGTTGCACGCGATCTTGGAAGTCTTGTAGCCAACCCGAACTTGCAGATCTTTTGGCACCGTAGTCCACTGGTGGCACTGCGCGCCGTAAGTCTAGAGCCAAATTTTTTTTTGTCATTTTCGTCGGACCGTCTGATTTCTCCTATGCTTCCCGGAACTTCTTAGACTTCATTTCTTGGCCCTTTTAGTGTGCAATTCCATCTAAATCAAGCTCATTTCATCCTCTTTTTGTCATTTCTCCATTTATGTCCGTTGTGACTCAAAAGAAAGAAAAACGACCCTAATATTATACTAAACACAAACGAAATGAGTAAAATACTAACTAAAAATGACTCAAAAAGTGTATATAAACTGCGCCTAACAATCCCTGAGTTCTCTGGATCTGGAACATTAAGTTTCGGATAGCCACCAACTTCTGAGTCCTATAGACCAAGAACGTCTAGTTTCGTACAATCAGACACTCGCAGTTTTTTGTTAACCTCGAGCAATTACTTCTTTTTCGTTCTTAAGGAAAGTTATCTTCAAAGAATTCAGCATTCTTTGGCACCAAGATGCGATAAGCACTACTGTACTTTGCAGATCCAGTGGATATACAATCTACAGTCTTAGGTCCAATCTTGACCCGTTTTGGCTTTGGTATGTCAACACTTGCCACACTACCCCATATCACAATATTGGTAGATAGGATCCTCTCCATGTTTCACATGAGGGGTTATCTATTACGCCCCGTAGTTCCAGGGTATGTATGTGAGGACGTACGTACGAGAATACAACATTAAGTTCGAAAAGGAAGAAAGATTTGTTTTTCCGACGGAAAATATTCTGAATCTCGTGAAAGAAAAAGGTTTATTATTGGGAATTGGATTCTCAATTTTGGTATTTGGACTTTTTGGTATATATTAGAATTATGGATTTTATTTTCCAGAATTGGTCACGTGGGGCCCACGGGAAAAATTTACGATTTTGTGGGGCCCACAATATTTCAGAGATTTTGGCCAATATGGATGTTTTTGGGAGATGAAAATATTTTGACGAATAGGAGGGCGACACGTGTCACCCCATGTGGCCCATTTGGCCGAAATCTTGTGACAAGTAGACAAGCCAAGTGTCCCAAGTCTTGTGTTGGACAAGTGGCTTGTGGGACCCACACACACTTGTCCCCAATCTCAACCACACACATTCTTGCATCCTAGCCCTTGGTTGTCTTATATAGACACATAGAGGTGCAAGACTTCATTCCACACTTAGAATTATTTCAAGAATTATACTCCCTCCTTTAAAGAGCTCTCGGCCAATACCCATTTGTGATGAAAAAATTCTTCAATTGTTGTTGATAAATCCCAATACTTAAACCAAGTATCCCTTGTAGTTTTCTAAAGATATCTCAACGCAAAAATCCCGGAAATACTACGTTAATCCGATAGTCGCAAAGTGAAACCCTAAGGTGATCTTCATATTTTTGGATAAAGTGTTAAGAGAAGTTGGTTAGAGACTTCTAAGGGTTGCTTGGAGTGGATTGGAACGTAAGAAATTGGAGCTAAGATTCCTAAGGATCGACTTTTAATAATTGGAAAATTTTGGGCTTATCGAGGTAATGATCTTTGTCCTTCTATTGTAATTGAAGATTACATGTAGTAGTAGTATATGATATGTGGAAGGAAGATTGAAAAGAATTAGACCTTATCAAAAGTTGTAAAAACATTACATATTACTTGTTGACAGTTAATAACAAGTTAATATAACTTATATAAAGATTGGAATATAAGTTGGAATAATAAAGAAGTAATGAAACAAGTATTGGCATGCTAACCGAAAACTGGACAGTTTTGATTGTAGTAGTTGGCCAAGAACACCAACTAAAGGACTGAACTAATGGATTGTATTAGTGGACTAATGGACTATTTTTACTTTGGACTAATGGACTATTTTGTATAATTGTGGGGCAGAATTTTACACGTCCAGTTAGGCGTGTAATCCCCTTTGAGTTGCTGATTTACTGCGCCTTAAATGTGACATGTTGGCTATTAATTTCGGGCCTTGAAAAAGGTGGAAAAGTACGTAGAAACAGGGGAAGTGCTGCACAATTTTCCGTAGAATAAGGGACCTTATGCTTAGAAATATTCTACGAAGAAAACTAGAAGTTGATAGACGTGTTATGGTTTTTATAGGTGGATATTCTACGCGCGGCATATTCGACTTGGCAAGTGGTCTTAGCCGAGGAGGTATGTGACTCTTCCTATACTCTTGAACATGATTGTTGTGAAATATATCGGTAGACGAACGTGTGTTAAATGAATTTGGTTTCATTTTGATGTCATTGACTTCTAAATCTTAAGAGCCTTGAATTATTCAAAAAAGTTGTGAATCATTATTTGAAAAGAAATTGATACTTGGTTTTAAAAGAATAAGTTCTCTTGGTTTTCCAAATGATGTAGTTGTTTTGAATTGCTTGAAAAATAAGTGTTATAATAGCTTTATGGGAAGTTAGTTATAACGACTTGAGAAGGATAAAAGAACGGTTTACTTACTTGATTCTAAAGGCCTTGTAAAGATTTTATGAAGGTGTAGTAATTTGGTTTGAAAATAAAACGTGTTTTGATACTACGGGTATTAGTATCGTGTGGCTTTTACGTAAAAAGGGATCTTTTTGAAAGAATTAAAGTATGTAGTACTTTGGGGTTAAAACCCAGATTGTTGGCATAAAATGAAAGTACCTTGAGTTTATAAAATAGTGAATTAGTTTACATGTTAATGAAAGTTTAGAAGTATGGTAACTTGCCTATGCTTGCTTGTGATAGCCTTGTTGTGCAAGTGTTGTATTCTTATGTTACCGCGTCTCTCGATAGAGGGCCGGTCATCTTGTTATTTACTTGGACATACCGACACTGCTGGATGGTCCACGGGTATGTTTCCACTATGATTGTTATCTTGTTATTTACTTGGACATACCAACACTGTTGGGACGCCCACGGGTATGCGTCCACTATGATTGTTCCATGGCCATGCTTACACACGATGAGAGATTCCGGGGGCATGCGGCCATGGTGCGGGTTCAATCCCCAGGTGATGTTGTTATTCCATAGACTAGCTCCCCGTGAAGTTTCGTGATGCAGGAGGTACCTGGTAGTTAGCTTTCGTACTTACCCCGATCAGCTACGTGATGCAGGAGGTACCTGGTAGTTAGCTTTCGTACTTGCCCGGTCGCCGTGATCTGCGGCTCGCACAGATGAGAGATTCCGGGGGCATGCGGCCATGCTTTAGATACTCTCTTTGGTCATTTCTCGTGAGCGGCAGGCTCTGGTAGGTTGGCTTAAGATACTTACCCCGGTCATATCTCGTGATACGGTAGGCTCTGGTAGTTAGCTTTCGTACTTGCCCCGGTCAGCTTCGTGACGCAGGCGGTATCTGGTAGTTGGCTTTCGTACTTGGCCCGGTCAGTTTTATGATGCAGGCGTGATTTGGTAGTCGGCTCTCCTACTTGGCCCGGTCAGTTTTATGACGCAGGTGGGGTCTGGTGTTCGGGTACACATATTGGTGTTATATTATATCATGGACTACCGGCAGTGAGGAAGGAATTCCACGGGAACGCTTGATATTGTGGGCATGAGACCCGTGGTTATATTTGAGTAATGATTTTTTAGGGCATGCGTCCCTGACTTGACATGACTGCTTATATGGTGAAATGGTCTTTTAAAAGATGAAATTGATTTTCATTACTCTTGTTGTTAACCAGGCTTTGTGTACGGTATTTTGGTTATCATACATGTCTCCTGTTTTATTATAGACTATTATGACTTCATTACAAGATTTCGCCACATACTGTACTGTTGCATCGACCTCCTTCGGGGAGCTGCGTTCATGCCGCAGGTAGAGGTACACCGGTTGTTGATCCTCGCTCATAGGATCACAGTTCTGCGTTTGGGAAGCTCCGTTTCTCCGGAGGCTTATCTTTTGGTATGGTTCCCTGTTAGTGTAGGTACAGGTACATTCAGGGGTATGGCGGGGCCCTGTCCCGTCATAGTTGTTATGTCAAACTCTTAGAGGTCTGTAGTCCTGTTGTGAGTTGGGCTTGTAAAGGATGTAACTGTTCGGGCTTTTAAGATATATATACATTGTTGAAAGGGGACCTTATCAGTTAGCATGTTTCTTATTTTACATTGTTCCATGTCTATGAGTTATTTCCGTTGGTTTTTCTCTGATGTATGATCACTAGGGTGCCCGGGGTAAGGCACCAGTTGCGGGCCCGAGGTCGGGTCATGACAAATGTGGTATCAGAGCAGTTAATCCTTGGAAAGTGTCTACAGACCGTATTTAGTATAGTCTTGATTATCAGCGTGTTGTGCACCACACCTATGATCAGGAGGCTACAGGATATTTAGGATTGGTTTCCATTCTTCCCACTCTGAGATTGTGCGATAGTGTTGTGTTATAAGTTGGACTCCCTCTGACGTATTCTTATGTACCAGTTATGCCTCCACGCAAGGCAACCAGGGCCCAGAAGGGCAAGGCAACAGATGGAGCTGCTAGTAGAACACAGAGGGTTACGAGGGCACAGGCCCAGTCTTTACCTGAGATATTGCTTCAGACGACGAGTTCTACGACGCCGCCAGGCCCAGCAGAGTTTAGAGCAGCGACAACAGCTACAGAGGCCACGGTACATGAGCCTCTATTTCCATGACCAAGAGCCGAGGATATGGGTTACAAGGAGATGGCCCAGTTACTAGCTAGGATTGTGGCGAGGCATGAGGACAGACGGGAGTCGGTGGTTCCGGCAGTACCGATGGTTCACCCCAGAACTGATAGTTTGAAGCTTCGGGACTTCTTGAGTTGTAATCCACCAGAGTTCTATGGATCGAAAACTGAGGATGATCCTCAGGAGTTCATCGCATGAATCTGGCGGATCATGAGTGATTAAGGCCTCGAGTAAGTCAGTGGTATTGAGTTCTCATCGGCTGCGTGATATTGCAGTCAAACTGGTATGATTCATGGGAACTGTCTTGGGGGGGGGGGGGGGGTCATGCGCTTCCAGCTGGTTGGGACGAGTTCTCGGAGGCAGGCATTTCTTAACCACTTCTGGCCTCCACAGATGAGGAGAGCCCGGGTGGATAGGTTTATGATGTTGAGACAGAATGGGCAGACGGTTCGGGAGTACAACATAGAGTTCAACTCATTAGCTCAGTTTGCCCCCACTCTAGTGGCAGACATGGAGGATAGAGTGCACCGATATGTCACGAGACTTGATGACTATCTAGCAGAGGGTTGTACGGGAGTAGCTCTTCAGTCGGGCATGGACATTGCCCGCATACAGGCTTATGCACAGGGGACTGATGAACGTAGAGGTCGACGAAATGACCAAGATTAGCATAAGAGGGCCAAGACATCAGGGTCCTTTGGTAACTTTCGAGGCAGGCAGCCTCAGCAGCAGGCTAGTTATGTACCTCAGCCAGTACGGAGTACTCATTCACAGTCTTCAGGACATCCGAGGTATTCAGGAGCAGGTCAGGGCTCCAAGGTTTCAGGTTTTCAGGGGAGTAGGGGTGTTAGCCATATGAGGCCACCCCTACCTCAGTGTGGTCGTTGTGGTAAACTCCATTACGGGGAGTGTCGTGCTAGTTTGGGAGTTTGTTATACTTACGGCCGACAGGGCCACTTTGTGAGGGATTGTCCGACCAGAGGTAGCGCAGATGTTAAGACTCAGCCTTCGGGATAGGAGGTTGGTTCATCGCCTTCTATAGCTATGCGCCCTGCAGGGCAGGATTATGATTAGAGCGACTAAGGGGAAAATGAAGCAATAGTTACATGTATATATTTAACCCTTTAGAGACTAGTATGCGTTGATAAGATGGTTATGTTAAGTGTTACGTATGGGTAGTATTGTGTAAATTGTGATTTAGAGAACCTGTTTAGTAGAAAAGGTAAGTTTGGGGACATGGAAATTGTGAGCCTTAGAATATTGATAACCGTTGAGGCCTTAGATGCAATGCCGTCTTGAGTAAAAGATTTTACGGTTGATCTTGGTCAAAGTACATAGTATACGTGGAGTATATTAGTGTGTTAATTCCATGGGTTGTGTGAAATGAAAGTGGGTAGTCAAGCTAAGAAGACCACTAGGCTTTCAGAACTTGAATAGTGAGATTTGTTCCGGACGAGGAATGAGGTTTTAGTGTGATAATGGGTCGGGTTGAGGACCAATCACGGGTCAACCCGCAACCCAGAATGAAGTGGGGTCAGTTTGAGGTTGTCCCACTAGGTATAGGGTCACGAGGGTGCAAGGCCCAAGTCTGGTTAATCATTGTACTGGTTCGTGGATGCGTTCCACCAAGACCAGGTCGTGAAGGCCAAGAATGGCCTTAAAGTAAATTGAAGCTTGTATAATGACCAAGTTTGGAGGTAGTAACTCCAAGGTTTTGAGAAATGAAGCAATGACTGAAATGTGGTGCGTGTACTAGAAAGAGTTCGGTTGTACGATGAGAGTACGACGAGTAAGAAAAGAAGTGAATATGTGTTAAAAGATTGAAGTGTTTATATATGTGAAGTGAAGGTACGAAGGGGGTATCCTTTTTAGACCTTGAATGGGAGTTAATAGTGATGTTATACACTTTAGAGGTGATTCTTCGCTGGCTTGGATTTAAGTGTTTGCGCGTGTGTTATATTATGGCCATAGGTGGCATAATTGGTTTTGTGAGTATAGTAGTGAAGACTATACCGACGCATGTGTTATTGAAGACATAGAAGGAACATTCGGGACGAATGTTTATAAGGGGGGAGAATGTTACGCCCCGTAGTTCCAGGGTAAGTATGTGAGGACGTACGTACGAGAATACAACATTAAGTTCGAAAAGGAAGAAAGATTTGTTTTTCCGACGGAAAATATTTCGAATCTCGTGAAGGAAAAAGGTTTATTATTGGGAATTGGATTCTCAATTTTGGTATTTGGACTTTTTAGAATATATTAGAATTATGGATTTTATTTTCCAGAATTGGTCACGTGGGACCCACGGTAAAAATTTACGAATTTGTGGGGCCCACAATATTTTCGAGATTTTGGCCAATATGGATGTTTTTGGGAGATGAAAATATTTTGGACGAATAAGAGGGCGACACATGTCACCCCATGTGGCCCATTTGGCCGAAATCTTGTGACAAGTGGACAAGCCAAGTGTCCCAAGTCTTGTGTTGGACAAGTGGCTTGTGGGACCCACACACACTTGTCCCCAATCTCAACCACATACATGCTTGCATCCTAGCCCTTGGTTGTCTTATATATACACATAGAGATGCAAGACTTCATTCCACACTTAGAATTATTTCAAGAATTATACTCCCTCCTTTAAAGAGCTCTCGACCAACACCCATTTGTGATGAACAAATTCTTCAATTGTTGTTGATAAATCCCAATACTTAAACCAAGTATCCTTTGTAGTGTTCTAAAGATATCCCAACACAAAAATCCCGGAAATACTACGTTAATCCGATTGTCGCAAAGTGAAACCCTAAGGTGATCTTCATATTTTTGGATGAAGTGTTAAGAGAAATTGGTTAGGGACTTCTAAGGGTTGCTTGGAGTGGATTGGAACGTAAGGAATTGGAGCTAAGATTCCTAAGGATTGACTTTTAATCATTGGAAAATTTTGGGCTTATCGAGGTAATGATCTTTGTCCTTCTATTGTAATTGGAGATTACATGTTGTAGTAGTATATAATTGAGTATATGATATGTGGAAGGTATATTGAAAATAATTGGACCTTATCAAAAGTTGTAAAAACATTACCTATTACTTGTTGACAGTTAATAACAAGTTAATATAACTTATATAAAGATTGGAATATAAGTTGGAATAATAAAGAAGTAATGAAACAAGTATTGACATGCTAACTGAAAACTGGACAGTTTTGATTGTAGTAGTTGGCCAAGAACACCAACTAAAGGACTGAACTAATGGATTGTATTAGTGGACTAATGGACTGTTTTTACTTTGGACTAATGGACTGTTTTGTATAATTGTGGGGCAGAATTTTACACGTCTAGTTAGGCGTGTAATCCTCTTTGAGTTGCTGATTTACTGCGCCTTAAATGTGGCATGTTGGCTATTTATTTCGGGCCTTGAAAAAGGTGGAAAAGTACGTAGAAACAAGGGAAGTGCTGCCCAATTTTCCGTAGAATAAGGGACCTTATGCTTAGAAATATTCTACGAAGAAAACTAGAAGTTGATAGACGTGTTATGGTTTTTATAGGTGGATATTCTACGCGCGGCATATTCGACTTGGCAAGTGGTCTTAGCCGAGGAGGTATGTGACTCTTCCTATCCTCTTGAGCATGATTGTTGTGAAATATATAGTACGGTAGATGTATGTGTGTTAAATGAATTTGGTTTCATTTTGATGTCCTTGACTTGACTTCTAAATCTTAAGAGCCTTGAATTATTCAAAAAAGTTGTGAATCATTACTTGGAAAGAAATTGATACTTGGATTTAAAAGAATAAGTTCTCTTGGTTTTTCAAATGATTGTAGTTGTTTTGAATTGCTTGAAAAATAAGTGTTATAATAGCTTTATGGGAAGTTAGTTATAACGACTTGAGGAGGATAAAAGAACGGTTTACTTACTTGATTCTAAAGGCCTTGTAAAGATTTTCTGAAGGTGTAGTAATTTGGTTTGAAAAGAAAATGTGTTTTGATACTACGGGTATTAGTATCGTGTGGCTTTTACGTAAAAATGGATCTTTTTGAAAGAATTAAAGTATGTAATACTTTAGGGTTAAAACCCGGATTGTTGGCATAAAATGAAAGTACCTAGAGTTTATAAAATGGTGAATTAGTTTACATGTTAATGAAAGTTTAGAAGTATGGTAACTTGCCTATGCTTGCTTGTGATTGTCTTGTTGTGCAAGTGTTGTATTCTTATGTTACCGCGTCTCTCGATGGAGGGTCGGTCATCTTGTTATTTACTTGGACATACCGACACTGCTGGATGGTCCACGGGTATGCTTTCACTATGATTGTTATCTTGTTATTTACTTGGACACACCGACACTGTTCGGAGGCCCACGGGTATGCGTCCACTATGATTATTCCATGGTCATGCTTACACTGATGAGAGATTCTGGGGGCATGCGGCCATGGTGAGGGTTCAATCCCCGGGTGATGTTGTTATTCCATAGACTAGCTTCCCATGAAGTTTTGTGATGCAGGAGGTACCTGGTAGTTAGCTTTCGTACTTGCCTTGGCCATTACGTGATGCGGGAGGTACACGTAGTTAGCTTCGTACTTGCCCGGTCGACCGTGGACGCAAACGGCACGCTTACCGATGAGAGATTTCGGGGCACGCGGCCATGCTTTAGATACTCTCCCGGTCATTTCGTGTGGCAGGATCTGGTAGGTTGGCTTAAGATACTTGCCTGGCCATATCTCGTGATCTGATGAGCTTTGGTAGTTGGCTTCGTACTTGCCCGGCCACCGTGACGCAGCGGTATCGTAGTTGGCTTTCGACTTGGCCCGGCCGGTTTTATGATGCAGCGTGATCCGTAGTCGCCTCTCCTACTTGGCCGTCGATTTTATGACACAGTGGGTCCGTGTTCGTACACATATTGGTGTTATATTATATCATGGATCTTGGCGATGAGGAAGGAATTCCAGGCATGCTTGATATTGTGGGTACGAGACCCGTGGTTATATTTGAGTAATGATTTTTTAGGGCATGCGTCCCTGACTTGACATGACTGCTTATATGGTGAAATGGTCTTTTAAAAGATGAAATTGATTTTCATTACTCTTGTTGTTAACCAGGCTTTGTGTGCGGTATTTTGGTTATCATACATGTCTCATGTTTTATTATAGACTATTATGATTTCATTACAGTACTTTCAGTTTCACATACTTGGTACGTTGCATCGACCTCGCCCGAAGTGCGTTCATGCCGCATGAGGTAAGTACCGGTTGTTGATCCTCGCTCATAGGATCACAGTTCTGCGTTTGGGAAGCTCCGTTTCTCCGGAGGCTTATCTTTTGGTATGGTTCCCTGTCAGTGTAGGTACAGGTACATTCAGGGGTATGGCGGGGCCCTGTCCCGTCATAGTTGTTATGTCAAACTCTTAGAGGTCTGTAGTCCTGTTGTGAGTTGGGCTTGTAAAAGATGTAACTGTTCGGGCTTTTGAGATATATATACATTGTTGAAAGGCGACCTTATCGGTTAGCCTGTTTCTTATTTTACATTGTTCCATGTCTATGAGTTATTTCCGTTGGTTTTTCTCTGATGTATGATCACTAGGGTGCCCGGGGTAAGGCACCAGTTGCGGGCTCGAGTTCGGGTCGTGACATTATCCTTATCCTTATGTGGAGTTCTCGTTAAGAATCACATTAATGGTAAGGATCGTCTTGCCCCACATATTTTGGGCATTTGGCTAACCCCGTTAGACTGAGGTGAGTAAGGAGCAGTCGTTTGATGAACGATGCTTCGCATTCTCTCCCTCTATCACTATGAATTCCTCAATTCGTAGACTTAGTAGTTTTCCAACTTCTGCTTTGTAGCGCTCATCCGCTTCAACAGATTCATCTTTGTTCTTCAACAAAGGATGTAATACGTTGTACAATCGCCAATGAAGATCACAACGTACTTGTCTCCTCCCCTATATTTGTACAAACTTCAAATCATCTATGTAGGTGTGACTAAGTTATAGAGGAGCGGTGTTTCTTTCGTTATTCCTTCGACAGAATGGAAAGGTGATTTTGCATCTTCGCCTACCTCACATTCAATTTGAGGGTTTATGTCGGTAGACTGCAACAATCTCAATTTAATTAGCTTTTGAATGACTTTCTATTTAACGTGTCTTAATCTATGATGGCATAGATGCAGGGATTACAAATATATCATTCATTTGGCTACAGACATACTGTAACATTCGTAGTTATTATAAACTTGTTGGCTAGTCTCAAACCATCTTGACCAACAGCGTTTCTGAAACCAAGTTTGGGACATGTATCACCTCTTTTTAGAGTGATCACATTCCCTGAAGTCCTTTGAGGACAACCTCTTCAACTCTTTCTTTGAAGGTGGCGTTGTTTCACATGAACAACCTCTTGCCCGTGGTTAGGGCATCGTCGGATCATATGTGTTCTAGATGTTCTGACCCACTCCAGTTTCCTTGGCAAACTGAGTGTCCAATTTTTTTTTGCCTTTCTTTTGGTCTTCAGATTTAAGATTTGGAAAACTCTGGCCCACTTCAGTCGCCCGTAGGCTCTGTATGACTGAGTGTCCAAAACTATCCTGTAAACAAATGGATCTTCTGTCGGAAACAGTGACAGGTTTGTCTCTAGTCCTCTTCCCTTCTGATTGGTGCCTAGAGAAATTCCTGGCGCTTACTTAGGATAGTCCATAAATCCAATTTATTACAACCTAAGTCCATATCTTTTAAACCGTTGTTTACAATAGTCCATTCTTTAACCGGGAAGGAGAGTAATCTAATTTTTTATTTTAGGGTGTAGAGAATATAAGTTTTAATGAAAACACTTTATATTCCTAGCCTTGCTTTATTCCCTTTTATTCAGAAATTATATAAACATGTTATGGACCAGGAAGAATTATTACCTTAGTCCTTTCGGATTCTGGCACACTTCAGTCACGTTGTTGAACTGCGTGTCCAAATCCTCCTTACCATAAGATGTAGGCTTTATGCTACAAGATGGAACATCATCTTCAGCCTTCTCCTCATGTCCCAATTGACATCATCAACCTCTTATGGGCGCTTGTTTCCACCACTCTTGGGAGCGCTGACAGCAACTCTTCCTTGACCCTTAGCCTTGCTAGCATGACTATCAACAGTATCTTGAAACTCATCATCAGTGACAGAACTCTCACCTTTGACGGAAACAGATTTGTAGATATCGTCAAAGAGAGATCCAAAACTAGGACCAGATTTATTAACAGAGACAGTGTTTGAACTGTTTATAGAACTGTCAACAGAATTAGTTTCAACAAGAAAACCATAGCCAGATTTGGGATCACATCTGTTGGCAAACATCTTTCTAGCACTACTACAAATAATGTCTTAAGATTGTGAGTTACAATGGATGTAGGGAAATAGTATACAACTATTACAAGTGCTTTGAAATGATAAACAATAATGAATTACAATACAACAGGCATGAAGCCTAACAAGAATTGTGACAACAACAATGAGTTTTGTGATCTTGAACTTTTGTTTTGTATCAATCTTGGATCTGTCGTCCTGGTCCTTCGTTCCTATTGCAACAAGCTCCTTGATCTTGATAGCCTGAAACCAAAATACATTAAATCTCTATTTGTTACAACTCTGCTGAGTCGAGTGTTAGCACTCTATCCTTAAGACATTATTTCCCCGTAATATATCATTTTACGTTCGCGGGCAATTGTATCCCAAGATAAAACAACATCAAACAAATGAGCAAAAGAAACACAAGTGTTTCTAAAAGAAGAACCTTTGAGTGTATGAAAGAATGCTTAGAGAGGAAGAAGATTTTCAGAAAATCTGATTATGTGTATTCTTCCAATTGAGTCTAAGGCCTCAATTTATAGTGTGTGAAAGATGACCTCTCATCTAGCCAAATAATGGCAATCAATAGTCATGTAATGACACTTATTGAGAGGTTTCAATCTGCCAAATAATTGTTGAATTGATGTGCCAAGTAATGGAGAATCAATGACAAAACCAGCCCAAAAGTCAGAACTTTTCAACTTCCGTCGACCATCTACCTCTGAAGCTCCGCGGCTCTGCCAGGGAGGAGCCTCGGCTCCAGTGACCAAACCAACAATTAGCGTCGCGGAACTTGGCTAGAGGCATCGCGACTCCGTGGTGATTTCTGACTCGTCTCATCTTTTACACGTCGTACACTTCTTCCTTCATTTATCAATGTGAAACACTCGTCGTTTAACCAACAACCGTCCATCATTCTATGTCTCAAACATTTACTTACTTACCAATATCTCTTTCACTAATGAAATTTACGATATTTGGCACTATATGTGCACGTGTATGAAAACGACGTTTCCAACGTGCGGGATCTCAATTGTTCGAGTCATAAATAATGGGATAATCTTAATTCCACATTAGTAAATTTCCAATAAATTTTTCTAAGTTGAGTAATCATTTGAATAATTATCCAATTATTATGCAAATTCATTGCAAACATTTTTCTCTCTCACAAATTTAGTACAATTGGCTTTCGTACTATTTGAGCTAAAACACAAACCAATTTGATTCGCATTTATTCACTTCACCCAAGCTTAAGTATGTCCTTATACCGATCATCTATCAAAAATAGTCTTTTTATTTCTCAAGGTAGGGGTAAAATCTGCGTACATTATATCTTCTCAAATATGATTTTGTGGATTTCACCGAATATATTGTTATTGTATCCAAGCTTAAGCCCATATATTAATTTAGGCTTATCTTATCATATTTCTTTTTTTACTGGCTTATTTTATCATTTTTGTCTGAAATTGTCCAAAAAAATCTTGGTTGGGACTGCTACTTTGATTCAAACACAAAACTAGATATATGAAGTGAAGCCAAGATATACAATCCAGCGTGGTACTGCTGGGAATCTCACATATATTAAGTGTATGCCTCAAAGTTTTCCCATTTCCTTTTTCCTTTCCTGGTTGTTCAACATAATTATAAAAATATAATTTAATTACTTTTTAATCTTAGCCTAAAAAAATTACAATTTTAAAGTTAATATATCAAAATTCTTATTTAAAGAAAAAGAGATTAAGTTAAAGAAATATTGAGAAGTACCTATCCAAACATTGACCCCTTTGTTTTGAGTTTTTTGTAAAAATAACTTTTTTTCTTTGTGATTAAAGATTTTAGGGAAAAGGGTCAAATTTGTCCTCCAACTATGTTTTATGGAATAACATTATCCTTCGTCAAACTTTGAGAATGTTGGTGCCACTTATCAGAGGGCAGTGAACACTATCTTCCATGACTTGATCGGCAAAATTGTGGAGGTCTACATTGACGATGTGGTGGTGAGGTCTAAAGACTTCAAAAATCATTTAGCCAATCTGGAACAAGCACTAAAAAGAATGAGGATTCATAACCTTAAAATGAATCCAGCAAAGTGCATGTTCAAAGTATTGGCTGGCAAATTCCTTGGATTTTTGGTACATAAGAAAGGTATTGAGATAGATCATAACAAAGCTCAGGTAGTTATAGAATCTCCACCACCCAGAATGGAGAAAGAGTTACAAAGCCTGTTACGGAAGATCAACTTTCTGAGGAGATTCATATTCAATTCAGCTGGCAAAATAAAGGCTTTCTCACATCTACTTAAGCTTAAAGGGTCAGAAGATCTAGTGTGGGGCTCGGAACAGCAAGAGGCATTTGACTAGATTAAAAAAGCTCTAGCAACTCCTCTTGTGTTGGTGCCGCCTAGACTAGGAAAATTGTTGAAGTTGTACATCTGCAGATGCGTCTATCGGCTGCCTGTTAGCATAGGATGCCGATGATGGAACTGAAAGAGCGGTTTACTACCTTAGTTGAATGCTTAATGAGGCTGAAACTAGATATACCCCTATAGAGAAGCTTTGTTTGTCCTTATTCTATGCTTGTACAAACTTGAACATTATTTAATGTCACATATAGTTCACGTTTTGTGCAAAATTGACATCGTCTGGCACCTACTGAATAGACATGTTTTGCAAGGATGACTAATGAAATGGGCAATCAAGCTCACTACGTTTTCTCTCGAGTATAAGCCACTACAGACAGTTTTGTCATTGCGGGTGGCTAAACATAATTCTTTAATCTTAGAAGAGTATTAGCAGGACATGCTAATGGAGTTAGATCAGCAAGATGAAGATCGACTGTGTTACACCCCGTAATTTCAGGACATGTATATAGGAACCTACGTAAGAGATAAACAAGACTTTGAGATTTGAGACTTGTAGAATTTATCAAAATTTTTGGAAATGTCGGGAAACGAAATATTGTGACGAATGGGAGGGCGACACGTGTCACCCCCCCCTTTACATAGGCTTGGTCGAAATAATGGACCAAGGTTAAATGGTCTAAGTGACCAAGGTTAGTAGTCTAATGTGGATGAACAAAGCTTGAGAAAATTGACCAAGTCAACTATTCAAGTTGACCCTTGACATTTTAATTTCTTCATCCAAGACCACACAAGTGTTTTAATCTTGACCGTACATTTAATTATATATACACCCTTGTAGTAAGACAAGTTCTAACACTTAGAAAAAAATTCAAGAAACTTGTGTGTTTCTTTAAGAGCTCTCGGCTAAGCTCAAGAGAAAGAAGAAAAATATTTCACAATACTTAAACCCGAGGTTCCTAGGGGTATTATAAGGATATCTCAATACAAAGATCCCGGAAAAGCTACGTTTTTACATTAGTCGCAAGATGAAAACCTAAGGTGTTCTTTAACTTTGAAGTTGGAAATTGAAGGGAAGTTGTTTATGAACTTCTAAGGGCTTCAAATGGCGGATTGGAGTGTGAAGGAAAGGAGCTAAGTTGCTAAGGAGCGACTTTGGATCTTGAAGTTGGATTAGGGCTTATCAAGGTAACCATCTTGTCGTCTTAGTGATTAAATATTTCATATTGTTGTAGTGATGTATATAAACAAGCATGAGATATATATAATGAAGTTTGATAAGTGTTATGGATATTGGAACCACTAATCCGAAACTAGCATGTTTAGCCTTTGAGATTGTAATTCAATTTGGTTATTAGTTTTAGTCGTCGCATGTTATATAAAGAAGGAATTATAGTTGTTAAAGTTGTTTACGACTATATAACATGTTAGACTTAACAAATTGGATTGAAAAAGGAATTGAAAATGATTATATGTTGTTGCACCTATTAGCCGAGAATGGCATTGTCTATTGAACTACTTGGTATTTAATTGTGGGGCATAATTTTACACGTCCTGTTAGGCGTGTAATCCCCTTTGGTTAGTTGATTGGTTGAGCCTTAAATATGGCATGTTGGTTGTTGATTTCGGGCCTTGAAAAAGGTGGAAAAGTACGTAGAAACAAAGGAAGTGCTGCCCAATTTTCTGTAGAATTAGAGACCTAGCACTTAATATTATTCCACATTGATAAGATAGGAGTTGATAGACATGTTATTTCTATTATAGGTTGAGTACTACGTGTAGCGTATTCTACTTGAACGGTGGAATAGCTAACAAGGTTGAAGTACTTTGGAGCATTTTGCTACTTGTCGATAGTCGTCGCGAGGTATGTGAACCTCTTCCTTCTTTTGGAATGTTCTATGTATGAAATATACATGTGGTGTTATTTCATGGTTCCTTCTACTCTTAGAAGTTAAGAGGTACGTATGTTGATTTACTCTATGTAAAAGGTATGTTTAAGTTATCCTAAGTTCTTACTAAGTCTTATGGGGGGATGTTGGTAAGAGTCGTTAGGAAGTATGTGGAGTCGAGGTGACTTGGCTAATTTACTGCACTAATGAGAATAGATATCGAACAAGTCATTGCAGCGTTAATAAAAATGTATCGACAATCAATTAAATTAAAATGAGTAGAATTCTCCATCTGCATAGAAACTAAGATAAGACAAAATTGTATTACATTTTCTAGATCGTGGCTGCTTTAATAAGATCGTTATAAACGAGTATAACCTATTCACAACTCATAAAAAGTATATGTTACCTAATTTAAAAGAGTTTATGTTATGAAGTTTTAAGACTATGAACCTTGATTTCTTAAAAGGTTATGAGACTTTATTTTTCAAGTTATGAGACTTGATTCTTAAAGGAAGGAATGACTTGATTTAAAAAGTATGGTTTCTATGATTTATTTCAAAAGTTAAGAGGCTTGATTTCAAAAGAGAATGTAACTTGAGTTTTCAAAAGAAGAAGTTTATTGATTTAAAGAGAAGGAGTTTTATAATTCTTTTTAAGTATGTATGTACGTAGTACTTTTGGGTTTAGTTTTCCCTAATGTAATAAGAAATAAAAGTGCCTTAAGTTCTCTAAAATGAAAGGTTGTTATAATAGCTTTATGGGAAGTTGTTATAACGACTTAAGAAGAAGTGAAAAGATGGTTTAAAATGTTATGTAAGGAAAATCACACCGAGCCTACAGAATGGGCCGGGCAGTATACCTTTATGGGCAGACTATATGACTTTATCGCGTCCCAGAATGGGCCGGGCAGTATACATTTATGGGCAGACTATATGACTTTACCGCGTCCCAGAATGGTCCGGGCAGTATACCTTTATGGGAAGACTATATGACTTTACCGCGTCCCAGAATGGGCCGGGCAGTATACCTTTATGGGCAGACTATATGACTTTACCGCGTCCCAGAATGGGCCGGGCAGTATACCTTTATGGGCAGACTATATGACTTTACCGCGTCCCAGAATGGGTCGGGCAGTATACCTTTATGGGCAGACTATATGATTTTATCGCGTCCCAGAATGGGTCGGGCAGTATACCTTTATAGGCAGATTATATGACTTTACCGCGTCCCAGAATGGGCCGGGCAGTATACCTTTATGGGCAGACTTATGTGGTTTTACCGTGTCCCAGAATGGGTCGGGTAGTATACCTTCGTAGGAAGACTTTTTGTGACTTCATCGTGTTCCGCAAATGGGTCGGGTTATGTTATCACGTATGGATAATCAAAGTGAACTCCAAAATGAGACGTCCCTCCATAAATGGTCGGATTATGTTATGCAAGATACGTAAGTTATGTGTTTATGAACTTGATAATTTTTCCTAAGTATGTACGTAAGAATTTGATTATAACTCTTATTGAAATGGGAAAAGATAATGATGTACGATTCAGTTCATGAGTTGAAATGACACGGTAGGATCTGGTATTTACTTTTTATACTTGTCACTGTCATTCTTTTGTACAGTTATGATTTGTTTACTGTACCTTATTTACATTCCATGTTAAATTTTTGTTGTACTTGTCACGACCGAACTGGGCGTGGATCGTGCCTTACCCGGGCACCCAAGTAGTCATACATCAGAGAAAATCAGCGGAACATAAAAACAAGACATGAAGCAAGAGATATAATATAAAACAGGCCAACCAAAACAGTTGCCTTCAGTATATAAATACATAAAAACCCGAACAGTTTAATCATTTTTACAACCACCTTGTGATTACTACGGACCTCTAAGATTTACAACAACCATGACGGGACAGGGCCCGCCATACCACGAATGTACAAGAACCTACAACTCGGGGAACACATACAGAAGAATAAGCCTCGGAAAAACGGAGCTTCCCAATCTGACGTGATCCCATGGCGAGGATCAACTAGGTGTACTCTACTGCGGCATGAACGCAGCCCGAAGGAGGTCGATCTAACAGTACCAAGTATGTGAATCGAAAATCTGCAGTTAAATCATAACGATCTATATAAAGCGAGAGCATGTATGATAACCAAAATACAAGACGCAACATAAGCGATCAAGTCGTGGACTCGCGCCTCAAAGTCATCACTCAATATATCACTACGGGTCTCACACCCACATCAATCATGTTCGCATCGCGGCCACATGCCCGGAGTGCATCGGTGCGAGCGTATCCATGATGCAACAATAACAATGCCGCGTGGCCACGTGCCTCGAATGCGACGGTGCGACATGTCCATGTAACATCAACAACAATATCTTGGGTGGTCAACCTGCCGCACGCCATGCCCGTGCCGGAGTGCGTCGGTGCGAGCATGCCCATGTAACAATAATAACCATATATCGGGTAATCAACCCTACCGCACGCCACACGCCCGAATTCTCGGTGTAGACATGCCCATGTATAACAATAATAATGGAAGCATACCCGTGGAATCTTCCGTCACCGCCAGACGCGTCAAGTAAGCTCAACAAGTCAACCGGCCCTCCATCGAGAGACGCGGTAGTATAGAAACACAATTCTTGCACAACAAGGCTATCACAACAAGCATAGGCGAGTTACACAACAACAAGCATAGGCAAGTTATACAACAACAAGTATAGGCAAGTTATACACAACTCAAGGTACTTCTATTTTATATCAAAGTCCGGGTTTTAACCCTAAAGTACTACGTACGTTAAATTCCTGTTTAAGAGATCCATTCCTTTTATAAAGGTCACGATACGTAGTATAAAAATAGAGTGACTCACATTTTTAGGTAAACCAAAACACTTTCCTTTTCAACAACATTCTTTCCCCTAAGGTTCCAGTTTGCCTAATTTCAATTACTCAGGTCTCTTTATTTTTAGAAAAGTTTCATAGTTCATAGTCTTAATCATTTAAGAATATAATTCTCTTTTAAACAATCTGAGAAACATATGCCTTATGAGTGTAGGTTATTCTTGTTCATAATCAATCTTATCAAGCAGCCATGATCTAGGAAATGTAATATCATTTTGTCTCATCTTAGCTTCTATGCAGATGGAGGTTTCTACTGGTTTTAATAACACTTCATTATTCAATACATTTTCCTTTATTACGCTGCAGTGGTTTGTCGGTACTCATTCTGATTTCCGAAATCAGTAAAACATTATTCCCTTTTAAAAACCAAGTACTCATTACTCACGAATGAGGTTTTACACAAACATCCATATTAATTCAAGTCTCTTATCCTTTAAGATCAAGTCTCTTAACTTCTAAAAATCAGTAAACCATTCTTAAGACGTTATACCTAACTTCCCATAAAGCTTAGTATAACTCTTATGTTTTCAAAACCAAGTATTACTCTTCTTTCAAACCGGTTTATTAATCTTTTGAAATACTTCAAGATTCTTTATTATTCAGGCTTAAGTCAAAAAACATTGTCGTAACACTACATTTAGTTAACACACGTACGTCTACCGTACTATATATATATTCCTTTTAAAATATTTCAAGGTTCTTATTATTCAGGCTTAAGTCAAAAGACATTGCCGTAACACTACATTCAGTTAACACACGTACGTCTACCGTACTATATATATATTCCTTTTAAAATATTTCAAGGTTCTTATTATTCAGGCTTAAGTCAAAAGACATTGCCACACGTACGTCTACCGTACTATATGTATTCTTTTAAAATACTTCATGCTCAAGAGTATAGGAAGGATCACATACCTCGCGACGATTATCGACTATAAGCAAAACGCTCCACGGCTATAACCCAGCTAGCCTTGTCCACCTTCTAAGTAGCACATGCTACTTGCAGAACATTCAACCAATAAAGGTTATCAGTCTACTGTAAATACAGTCCTATGTAAATACAGTTTAATCTTCTACTCTAATATTCTTCTGATGTGATTTGATTCAAGTCTTTTACGTAATATCCTTCTATTACGGTTCAATTCTCTTATGAATCTTATATTCATTTCTATACTACTACGATGTAATTCCCAATTACAATAGAAGGGCGATAGTATTTACCTCAATGAGCCCAAAATTATCCAAGTTTAATGCCGCTCCCGAGCAACGTTAAGCTCTACTCCGCGCTCAACCCGCTCCGAACAACCCTTAGAAGTTCTACGACTTCTATTTAACACTTCAACCGACTATGGAGGTTTTCCTTAGGGTTTCGTTTTTGTGACTTAAGGAAATATAGTAGCATTTCCGGGCTCTACGTAGAGGTAACTTTGGAAAGTACTAAAAGGTATATGGGCTAAAGTATTTGGGCATTATAACAATACTTGGAAGTATTTCTATACCACAAAGGGGTATTTATACGAAAACAACTAGGCTAGGGGAGGTAGGCTCGGCTAGAACCACTAGGCAAGGGGTACTTGGCCGAGGGCTTCTCAAAAGGGGGAGGGGGGTGTGGTGGACGAAACTCAAGAGGGAGGGAGTATTTGAGACTTAGAAAGATTGCTCAAGTTTGGATGAAACAACTCTTCAACAAGGGGGGTATTTATAGGTCAAGGAATGGCCAACCAATGGCCAAGATCCATCCAAGTGTAAGGCAAGTGTAGGGCTAGATTTTAACCATGTGGACCTTATCCATCTACCACAACAACTTGCACAAAATATCCTACCAACTCCTTGCCCTTCACGCCCAAACCGCGGCGTGCTCCAATTAGAGGGTGACAAGTGTCACCCTCTCGTTGGTCCAAAATGTTTCGTCTCTCGGAAAAATCCGCAAAAATTAAATATGACATAGCCGTATTTTTCCCTTCGCAAGTTTAGTAAAACGTTTCGTCGAAAAACGACTCTTTTCGGCACTTGTGTACAATTTTCGAAACTTGCCAAATCTTTATAACAGTACTGACCCCCTTCGGGGGGCTGCGTTCATACCCGCAGGTATTAGGTACACAGGTTGGTGATCCCTTGCTCTTAGGATCTCTGTTCAGTTTTTGGGAAAAAGCTCTATTTACTCCGGAGGCTTATCTTTTGGTACGGATCCCTGTTGTTGTAGATTATGTACATTCAGGGGTATGACGGGGCCCTGTCCCGTCACAATTGTTATGTCAAATTCTTAGAGGTCTGTAGTCATATCTTGTGGGTCGGTTTGTAAAAGAAAAAGAAGGGATGTAACTGCTTTTGGCTGGCCTGTTGTTTATTTTCCTGAAAATGTACGAGTGTCATGTATGTTCCGCTGATTTTCTCTGATGTATACATGTAAGGGTGCCCAGGTAGGGCACCAGTCGCGGGCCCGGGGTCGGGTCGTGACAGACTGATGGCCCTAGAGAGAATCGAGGCTGGTAAATGAAAATGGCCAGAGCATACAACAAACATGTTAAACCTATGAGGTTCACCGAAGGTCACCTGGTTTGGAAAATCGTGTTGCCACTTGGAATAAAATATCGCAAATTAGGCAAATGGTCGCCAAGTTGGGAAGGACCCTTCGTAGTAAGCCAACTGATTGCTGGTTATGTGTATCGGTTAATAGAGATGCATGATGAAGAACTTGACAGAAACATAAACGACAAATACTTAAAAAAAAATACTCTTCGATTTGGGGTATGCATGAGTAAACAACAGCGACTGACTGGCTGCCTGGACGCACTGAAGAAACTAATTCCCTTCGATTTGGGGAATACATGATAGTCACAGGTCGGTGGCCTGGTCACAGTCACATGTAAAAGGCAAAAAAGTACTTCCCTCCGATTTGGGAAAGACATGAGTAAACCACAGCCACATATCGGCTGCCTAGTCACAAAAATAGACCCTTCGATTTGGGGTCACTAAAACTAGGAAGCCAAGTTGGTTGGCATTCCACCAGCTACAGGTTGAGCTATATCATCAGCTAAAGAAGTCTCAGGATTAGCTGAATCTATGGCTGCTCGGGCATCTTGCGTATCCATGTTTCTTTTTCACCTCGATCGCACTAACTCTTATATCATCCGCCCTACTCTTACCCTTTCGGCATCGGCAAAGGCTCGTACTACAACTGATGGGGTCTCGGTAAAAGCCTGAGTGTTGGTCGATACCTCTTAAATAACAGAAGCAGTGATGGCTTCAGATTGCAAGTCCATAAGGGTGTCTGCTGACAAATTAGAAACATGATCAATTAGCAAATGAGTAGTGAGTATTGGCATTGCTTGAGCAAGACTGCTTTTCCACGCAGTCCTCTTATTCTCCAGTTTGGCTAGTCATTCACTACTCATTTTCTGATCCAATTCCCAAACCACATGTTGGCTACCGAGTTCCAGAATTTTGTTATCAAATTGAAGGTTCTGCCGAAACAAAGAAGAGCGGGAGGAGTCCTGGGCATTAATAGTCGATTCCAAGGTACCTATGGCCAGAGTAATAGCCTTTATCTCCACCTGGATCCTCTCCAAATTGGCTCGCAGTTTTGACAGTTGCTCTTGTAAGTCATTTCTTCGACTGACATTTTGTTGCCTATTTGTATTCACCTCATTAAAAAAAGTCTGAATGTGGATCTTCTCCTACCGAAGAGATCCCAAGTGTTGCAAAGCAGTGACAGCCTCATCATGGCTATCTGGCCATTTTGTGTAAAGAAAATAAGTCATTTAGAGCCAAAGTCATATTATTATAGGTGGTTGCCAAAACTGGGGAATCCATTGTTTCTTTTGACAATTGGAATAGAGAAGTCGTTAAAGCATAGAACTCTTCTTTGTTAGTTGGTAGACTCCTGAACTCACTCTCAATGAATGCCAACAGGCGAAGATGGTAAAGGTACAATGTCGATTGAGCCGAAATATTGCAAGAGCACGTTTTCAGGGATTACCTCGGCTAGCACTTCGGAGCCATCAATAGGGTTGTTTTCAGTCGAGGGATTATCTCCAACCATCTTCTGTACAGAAAGGACATGTTTAGAATAAAGGCAAGGGTTTAGAAACAGTAAAGGACCAAGTATAAGAGAAAAGGGTATACCTCTACGGCTGCATCAGCATCAAAATCCTTGGCTGCCTTGACATGAGAAATCTTGGTCGTGAGGTTAGCCAATAATGGATCCTGTAGATGCATGGAAGTATGATCCAAAGAGGATGACCCTCCAATATGAAGAGGGGCATCAGATGTTTCCGGCAGTCGTCTGCGATTTAATTGTGGTCCCTGAAGGGTAAACAGAAAACATAAATATTGATAGTTGATGCAAAAGTGTTTTAGCTAGCCAAGTAATATACCTCAATTTCCTCCTCTTCCTTGGCATGAACAGAAACTCTGATTCTGTGGGGGTCTTCCTCATTATAATCTCGGACGACAACCCCTCCGCTTTGCCTGGGTTGCTTAGGCACAGATCTTTTGGATAATGGGGATTCGAGTTGAAAGTGGTCTCTAGATCAACAAACGTTGGAGCGGATTGAGTTACTGAAAGACACATAAGAGATGCTAGCCGGAAATTTACAAGAACAATCTGGCCGACACATATGTAGAAAGCAATTTACCTTTTCTCTTCATTTGCCACAACTGATGGAAGACCTTGAGGCAGCAGGTCTAGCCGATTTAAGGGGAGCAATTTTCAGAGTGTCTTCTTTTAGCCACGATTTAGAGGTTTCTAAGGTCTTCTTTTTCTTTTATAGAATCAGCCTATCATAATAGACATCTAGAGGAGACTGGAAGAGTTTCTCCTTGGTCGTGTTCCACCAATCGTCAAAAGCGACGGTAGTATTTTCTCTCAGGGGAAATGACTGCCAGTCAAACATGGCAAGTCTGTCAAGATTGTGATCAGCTAACTTCTTTGTATGTACTGCATCAAGAATGCAGCGTTGGGTTGAACAAACAATATTGCGGTGAGGCTATGGCACGTGCTGAGTGAGACTGGATTGCCTTGCTACAAAGTTTGGCTGATAAGGCTCTGCGGTCAACTTATTATTTCTAGAAGTGGGCTTCAAACCACCCAATAAGTCCCTAGATGTGAGAATCTGCCCCAATATGAGAACCATATTTCTCCGCTGAGAGAATGTAAGGTTGTCATCGGCTACTTGACGGACCCAATCGGGGGTGGCATATCTTTCTAGAATTGGTTTCCACACTATGTAATGGTCTCGAAACAGATCATGTAGTGTGGAAACTGCAGCAAAAGCATATTGGGGCACGAGGGGTGTTTTCCAAAGAGTATCGACTAACACCGACGAGTTTAATGGAAAATGGCAGTCATCAAAATTATCAGGAATAAACTCCGACAAATACAGGGTAATCCACAACTGAAGGAACCGCAGAGGATCGGCTATAGTATCCAGATTTCTGGAGTCCCTTAATCTGGCATGGGCATCGCCAAGACCCATATAAAGATAAGTCAGGAAGAGAGATGTCCAACTGACATCTTCCCCTGAAACGGCTAGAGTCGCATAAATTTCTAGCTCCTTCACAACTGCACAAGATCTTGTGCAGACAAAATATCGGCTAAACCAAAAAAACAGGAAAGGATAATGCTCGGCATCGTCGACTAGAAGGGGCGACATCTGGCGGTTGTTGGCCATCAATTGACCATAGACAGAAAAAGTCTTTGAGACTTTGATGCCTAAGTCGGCAACATCTATGTCGCTTAAGACAGACGCCTTGACTCCCAGTATCGGAAGGCCAAGTATAGTCGTCACGTCGAGCAGTGTGGGGGTTATCATTCCCCAAGAGAAAATAAAGGCATTAGCAGTGGTCGACCAGTAACCAAGAAAAGCGTACATAAGACCAATGTTATATGAGGAGTCAAACTCCGATAACGCAATGGCGTCGTAGAGACCCATGCGTCTCCATTCGGCCTCTTTGGCCGACTTCACTCGGTCCAACCAATCAGAGTAGTTGGTAATCTTGGACGGCCAGGTACGCAAGCTAGTCGGACAGCAGTTCCAGTTAACCAATCGCAGGTAATGGGAATGTCATAGTTTGCCATGCTAAGATATCGAGAAAGATGGAGCTCGTCTTGTTCAGATGTATCAAAGGGAGCGAGAACCAGTTGTTCATTGATGAAGGCAAAGATAGGGGTTAGGTCATCGGCAGCCAAATCGGCGTTACCCGATCCTTGAGATGGAGAAGAATAAGATGAAGACATTGTTTTTTCTGATTAAGGAAATAGCGTTTATGTGAAGAGGGCAAGAAATTTAGGAACGATTGAAGTTCGAGTGAAAGACCTTTTTGGGGGTGTCTATCATAAATATTTGTTTTCTTGGATATGCGACTGACACGCATTTGGGGATATTTTCTTTCAAACATGCAGCTACAATGCATCAGAATTGAAGTGACACCCACGACTGCCACACGAAACGACGGTTATCTCTGAATACATCAACTTAACAATTGCACTCGAGTTAATGTAGGGGACAATTGTTAACACTCAAAAATACTTTTAAGTGTTTAGACGAGCCAAGTGACATTCGAAGGTGGAACCTCAAAATGAGCAGGCAAGAGAATTCCAAGTCGATAACTGAACTGACTCGTAGTCGAATCTATCAGTCCTAGCCTTCGGCTAGAAAGGCTTCATCAGCTATTACGGTAACCTGGCTAAGTCATAATCTTAAAGAATGACTGAGACCCACACATATTTGGACACCTCGAAGACCAAGTCAAAGAACCTTCTAGACCCCAAGAAACAGTAGCAACCAGCAACAAACTAGAAGGGAGTGTCGTTGATCATGCTAGAGGACAAGGCGCAAAAATCGACACCACCTCCTCATAGTTGGCTAGTGGATTTAGTTGGTAATTCGGTGGCTAACATAGGGGGATCACGTTTTATTCTTTTTGTCTATAAATGTACGATCGTTTGTACAAAATAGGAACACAATCAATCAATTAAACAACTGATTTTATATATCTTCGTTTTATCTTTATCGCCTTTACTGCAATTTAGCTGTGTTTATGTTTCTTACCACCTACTTTACTTACTCAATCACCATCTCAACGCTTTCTGGAGTAGTTGGGGAACCCATTACTGAAAGTTAGAGTTTCGCTTTCGGCCGAAATCACTTAGTTATTGAATCAATTTGTCATCCGATTTTGTTAGCCAATAGACGACAGACATTTCAGAAGGAAACACGATCGTGTCGGAATCAATATAAATTGATCTTCCTATCACACTCTCAATCCTGCTAATCGAATACATAACAGCTTAAACGGGAGGTTAGAGAGTTTCACCCATAATGGAATCATTTGTAAAACCTCTTTATGGGATTCCAAGTATAACATTTCATCCCTATCTTCAAGACTCATAAACATGATAAGAAAATATCCTTCGTTGTGATAATACATCTTTGGCTTAGCTATGTACCTTTCTAGTGCCCTAATTGAGGATGAGTTTCCCACTGCATAGTGGATCAAAACATATCTCCACTTATCAGTCTTCCTCTTGTTTCAACTGGACCATCTTCTCCCCATTTACAATTATTAGGGCAACTCCATTCCTCATGCAACCAACTTATTCTCAGCAAACAGTTTATCATGCGCCATAGGATAAACTTTTATTTTATTTTTGAAAATATTTACTTATTTGTAAAAATAGCTTTTACAAACTCATTTCTAAATTTTTGAAATATGTTAAATTGCTAACATTCTTGCAAGTGAAAGTCACTTTTTAAAAGTATTACTGATAATATAAGAGAAAAGGAACCTATCTGATGAGTTTGAGATAATAAACTTTTTAAGGAGAAGTTTGATTATGAGAATAATTCACTTTTTAAATACTATTGTACTTTATTTTAAAATTAATATTTGGTTATAGAATTTTTAAAATCCAACTTAAGAGTTAAACTTCAAATTTGAAATAGTGCTTCAAATCTATTTTTTAACTCCATCTTAATAAAATATCAAATAAAGTGTCTTTCTTTCACCTTTGCAAAATGTATAACGCAACACAACTCCAACAAAAACATACCCAGTAAATCTCACAATATGGGGTCTGGGAGGGTAGAATGCACGCAGACCTTACCTCTATATTGACAGGTAGAGAGGTTGTTTTCGATAGACCATCGGCTCAAGACAAAGCACAAGCACAAACAAAATAAGACAAACAAAGTGAATAAGTCATGATATTTCATTCTTAAAAAGAAGCAATAACTAATGTAGTTAAATAAGATAAACACGGTACACTAGAAAACACATATCAACATAAATCAAACGACAAGGGACTATAAAGCAATATTGTGCCTGCTAGTATGATAAGCTAAGCGTGCTACAATAATAACACTACAACTACCAGTTTGTAAGCGTAGGTAGGACTACACTGAACTACCTACTACCTTCTACCTTCTACCATAATATGTGTCCTCCATACCCCTTATCTAAGGTCTTAGTGAGTTGTACCTGCTTCATATCCTATCTAATCACCTCTCCCCAATACTTTTTCGGCTTACATCTACCCCTTCTTGAACCCATCCATAGCCAACCTCTCACACCTCCGCACTATGGCACTTGTGTCTCTCCTCTACATATTCCCGAACAATATCAATCTCGCTTCCTGCATTTTATCCTCCACCGAGGCCACTCCCACTCTGCCCCAGATATCATAATTTCTAATTTTATCCCTCCTTGTATGCCCACACATCCATCTTAACATCTTCATCTCCGCAACTTTCAACTTGTGGGTGTTTGAAGTCTTGATCGGCCAATACTCCGCCCCATACAACATAGTCGGTCTGACCATCACCCTATAGAACTTGCCTTTAAGTTTTTGTGGCATTTTTTTATCGCACAAAACTCCAAATGCGAGCCTTCATTTCATCTAATTTCATCTACCTTACGCCAATACGATGTGTGGCATCGTCATCAATCTCCACATTCCTTTGTATAATAGACTCGAGGTACTTGAAGCTTTCTTTCTTTGGAATAACCTGAGTACCAAACCTCACCTCCACGACTATCTCAAGGTCTCTCATGTTACTGAATTTGCACTCCAAGTATTCTGTCTTGGTCCTACTCAGCCTGAACTCTTTAGACTCTAGGGTTTGTCTCCAAACCTCCAGCTTAATGTTCACTCTGTTGCGTGTCTCATCAATCAGGACTATATCGTTTGAGAATAACATACATCATGGCAGTGATGGCACCTCCTCTTGAATTTGTCGCGTCAGTCCATCAATCACTAAGGCAAATAAGAATGGACTAAGAGTTGATTCTTGTTGCAGCCTCATCATCACCGGAAAGTGCTCCGAGTATCCTCCTGATGTATGTACCCTGGTCTTGGATCCATCATACATATCCTTGATCGTCCTAGTGTACGCCACAGGTACACCTCTAACCTTCAAACATCTCCATAGAACCTCCCTAAGGACTTTATTGTATGCCTTCTCGAGGTCGATGAAAATCATATGTAAGTCTCTCTTCCTCTTCATATACTGCTCCATCAACCTCCTAATAAGATGAATGACTTATGTAGTTGAGCGCCCCGGCATGAATTTAAATTGATTCTCAAAAATAGATACTTCTCTTCTCACCCTCATTTTCACGATCATTTCTCAAACTTTGATAGTGTGACTTAACAGGTTGATACATTTATAAACAAAGTTTTAAAAAAATCTTTTAAAAAAAGTATTTTATTTTGATTTTTTTTCTCAAACATCCAACTCTTCATCGGAGTCACGAACTAAAATGCAAAATGTTTAATGTTTTTGTTTTTGGTTGGAAAATTGTAAGAAGTGGCCATGTGGAGGAGTAGATGAGCATTAGAGTGTCCTTTGTCCTATAGGCAGCAAAGACCCCCACACCCACCACCCCACAAGGACACGTGGTAAATAGGCTTTTAGCTATCTACGCTTGAGAGTAAGTACACGTAGGTGATGTGCGCATTAAACGTTGTAGGTTGTAATTGGTCACAAGTCAGAGAACAGGTGGATTGACATGGAACGTCGCTCTCTATAAAGAAAAAGACAAGCTTTGTAGTGATGGCCTAATCACGACTCCCTTTCATTCTTCATCTTCACCCTTACCTTTTCCTTATATTCACCATTCTGCGATTACTACCGTGAATATATTAGGATTCGTGGACATGCGATTGCATCTAGTGATTTTAAATTAGTATTTATTTATATATTTTACACAAAATTTTAACTTTAATATTATTATTATTTTAATTTTTTTAAATGTAAAACTTGACTCATAAGTTTATATTTTGTAAAAGAGGATTCATAATGTTATAGTTGTTAATGATATTGACCAACAAATGGCTCAAAGTAACAATATTGGTTCGACTTCTTGGTCATCTGATCGGAAAATACATACTCGACGTGTATTGTTCGTACCATATGGGAGGATTATATTAAAGAGTAGTTACATTACTATTCATGTTAATTTTTCATTTTTATTGAACTAAAATTTGAGCAATTGATGTTTTTTTAAAAAGATCTTCTAGTAGCGTATTAATTTTGTTATGAACTATGACTTGGTCATTTGATAAGATTGTATAAGAATTGAGAAAATTTTGATGATTTTTACAACTTCTCGATTTTTTATGTCTATAAGACAAAATACAACCTAAGAAATTCAAATTGCATGTCCAAATAAAACTTTAACTTCAAATAATCATGTCCAAACCACTCCTTAATATTACTTATATATTAGTACGGACATACAATAATTTAAGAGCACGGAATCCATTACTTCAAAAAGAGCAAGTGGCGCAATGCTGTTTGGTCTTTAGTTAAATTCTGTTAAATTTAAACAATTGACACTGTATTTTAGATTTGCTCTTAATCTCATAAATCTATTTCTTCACGTATTTTATAGTAATTAAGCTGATTTGAGTTATGATTATTTAATCACTGGTATTTCTTTAGAAAATGTGAACTCGAGTCGTGTAGTAAATATACATTTGAGTAATTGGTTGATTAAAAGTAGGATAATATGAATTGTTCAAAGACGTACATTTTTAGGTGTTGAAGTTGATTTTCGATATAAATAGTTAAGCTCTTAAATAAAAGTGTCGGAAGTTGATAATAAACCATTGATATATTTGATTGAATGATGTTGATAAGTAGTTTTTCTACTAAGATGATTGAAATGTATTCAAAGCTATTTTTGAAAAATATAAATTCAAAAGCATTACATAAAAAGGACAAATGAGGAACTAGAATAGAAAAATAACCAAAAGTTATGATTTAAGAAAGTATTATAGATATTATAGAAAATATTAGGGATAAATTCCTAAAAGACTTGATTAAATAAAAGTGCTTATAGGTTCTAAAACCATCAATTGAGGGTGATCAACTTACCATTTATGACTGATAAATTTACCAAACGCGTAGATAAATCAAAAAGTACTTATAACTTAATTTTATCAGCTTATAAAACTTACTTTGTGATTCTGGATGCAAGTGCATTTTTTTTAATAATATCGAGAATCAATTAACAAAAAAATCTATATCCCCTACCTATGAGTAAATATTTCAATATAACCCCATTAAATTGTACGTCTTTCTTACTATATTTAGATAATAGATAGGAACATAATTGTTGAAGCACTTGACAATTTAAAATTGGTCATTAAATCATTAGCACCATGCCACCACATAAGAACATTTCTCCAAAATAATTGTTAATAAGAGAAATTCTGTTATAAAACCTTTATGTACAATCAATGTACTCTTGGAGAAATTGTGTATATGCTTGTGACACTATCAAGTCAATCTTAGCTTGCCAACACTTTGATGCCACAATCTACTAAGAGAAATGGTTTGTTTATTTGGGGCAAAAAGACGAAATTTTTCGCCCATAAGATCCCATCTTCGGCCCGACAAAAATTGGTGAAGGAAATAAATCATGGTGACTCAGCGGCCCATTAGGTGGGAGACACAATGTCTGATGTCCACAAAGAGTCATCCCTACAAAGAAGGAATGAAACTCCCACACTGGGAAGAAGTGAAAGCCATTGTTATGGAAACCTTAGCTTGAGAGGAGATTTTTTAGACCAAATAAAAACAAGAAACTTGGAGGGATAAGAATTGACTCAATGAAGCATTAGCCTACACTTGTGTACGTATCCGTCCAAAGGGAAAATATCTTTCTACAAGCTTCCATATTGACTGATATTTTTCTTGTTTTATTCAAGGCATATCAGGAAGAGCATGTGCCTTTTCAAATTGAACAAGTATTTGTTCCTATTACACAATAACAAATTGCAGCACTGTTGAAACCACTCAACCTAAGAAATACTCGTAGAATAAGAGCTAATCCAAAATAATGATATGATCCGGAGAACAAGGGTTAACGTATCTTATTTTTTGAATTTGGACATTAATGAGTACTTGATATTCTAAAAAATATATTATTATATAAGGGGGAAAAGTGAAATGAAGAAGGAGATTACTAGGTGGAGAATCGAACCATCGCTAATAAGGTGAAAGTTCACATGCAAAAAGTAATATAAACCACAAAATTCTGTAAGATGAGATAGAGAGAGTATACTGATTTTATTGAGGAAACTACCTAGTTTTTGGCCTTTCAGAGTCCAATATTAGCTAATTTATCAAATACTATCATCAATATTAGCCAATTATTCATAAAATACTACCAATACCAACCAAATTAGTCTATACGATTGCTAATTGTAAATTGAATTAGTGCCCAAATAGGATTAATGCTAATTGGACAGTAACACTTCCTTAACCATGAATTGAAATGAGTGCCCTACATATGAAGACAGACAAAATGAATCTTCCTACAACTTTTCCATTATCAATTTTGAGACTTGGATGTCAATAACCAAATTCCAGTACAATTACTTATTCCTTTCTTAAAACTGCATTTATTTTTTACATGTAGTTGTGAAATAGACAAGATTACAGAGACGAGCAACCTATGTCATATAGCATGTTTATTACAGTTATCATATTGTGTTTGCACTTGTTATTTATATTCATAATTTTAGTTCAGATAGTTTACTTGTATATCACTTTATATCTATATTGCTTTATATATGCCCGTATGAATTACTAGTAATTTTTTGGGGGTAAAAAGGTGAAATCTCTCGCCTATAGGGTCCCCACCCCCGGTCCGACAGAGATTGGTGAAGTAGGTAAATCATGGTACTAACTACCACTAGGTGGAAAGATGGTGTCCAGTGCACATGATGTCATCCACAAAAGAAATGAAAGCTACCAGCTACATCAGCGCTGACACTATCTACTGGGCAATCTACCCGAACTAATCGACTACGCGTCTTGGTGAATTACTAGTAATTTCTAAACACTTGAACCGAGGGTAAGTTGACTCTTTGTCTTTTTAGCCTTATTTTCATTTGGGTAATACAAGGAATTAAGCCTACATTTTTAGTAACATATAGTATATCAGAAAGTTAAGAGGAAATTTGTTTCCAATAATAAGACATCTTTGTTATAGCATCAAACGAGGAAACTACAAAATTATATTTACGTTACATCAACCATTTCTTTCATTGCATAATTAGATATCTCACTAAAATAAGTCTACGTCTATAGTATATCTTATAGGAGTACTAGTGTAATACCATATTTGGCTTATCCTATGCAGAATCTTTCTGTTCATTTCTTAAACAAGTTCTATAAAATATACTAAACTCAACAAAATGAATTAAAACATTCCAGACATGCCAAAGTACTTCATTTGTATCAATTTATATGGCGATGTTTGATTGGGAAGATAATTTAAAAACGGAAAAAAAGCTTTTGAAATTTATGATTTAAGACGAATTATATATATTTGTGTATTAAAATCATTTCATTAAGAATAAAATAAAAGTTAAACTATTTTTTAAATCAAAGAGTATGCCATTCTTTTTAAGATAAACTAAAAAGGGAAGTACTTATACAAAAAATAATCACAATTTAAAGTAACATATTCTCTCGAGAGCGTTATAGTTATGAAGGCATTGAACATAAACTTTCTATACTACATATGGACATACAACTAATGATTAGCTACTAAGTAGTTGAATCGGGTAAATAACTACATTTAGAAGTTTGTATTAATATTGGGATTATATTTATCATCTGTTAGTAGTGCTATAATATCCGTAGGCCCTAATCATCAGTGTAATCTTATAAGTGGACTTTGAGAGGAATATGAATCTTAATAATACAATATAACAAATTGTGATTGATTTCCCTTAAAAGAATATTTGTTGTTGTCTCATTTTCACTTATTCCTCTTGGTATTAGATACCATGCATGGTATATTGCTCAACATGTAAGGGCAATTTTGTCAATTAAAATTTAGAAACGTACCAAGGAATGGAGTTTAACAACTTGGCGTGTAACCATAGGACTTGTCTTGTGTGGATAGGCATAGGATAGTTAAAGCGATGTGAACACAAAGCTGTGGAAGGATGAAAAAGAAAGAAAAAAATAAGTCATTTTCCTACTGAGTGGAAGTATACTTTTCTGCCCTTTTTTAAAATAATATTCTATATTTTATTATAAGGAGGAATATGGTCATTTAATTGTTTTCTTTTATTAATTTAGATGTAGACATAAATTGGATAACAGACCGTGGCAGCAGACATTTCTACCACCACCGTATTCCTTTCATCTTTGCTTTTATAGATTCTTTATGAGTAGCTTATATTACTAGTGTTTATGTACCAAAACTCTTTTATCGTTTCCTCATTGAGGGTACACATATTTACTGACAAATTGTGTACTTATTGACTTGAAAGAGAGAACTCAAGAACAACAACAAGTGTGTTATTTTCTATTGTAGTTGTGGTGTTTCTTTATTTTACAACTAGAATTAGCTTGGAGAATCCTGATTTGGCCCATTGTTTTTTTTTTAGTTTAGGTTAGTAGCTTACTAGGCTTGGAGATCCCTTGATTCTTTTTTGGCTTTTTGCTGTTTCTTATTTTCTTCATCAATTCTTGCTTCTCCAGCATTCCCCTAATTTGAAGGAAATATAGTATCAAATTCACTTCTTTATTCCTCATCAACATCTTCTTCCTAAAGTTTGAATCTTTTGGTGATGTTAGGTTGAGTAGAGTGCTCATAGCTTGTTAATTCTAGTGATTCTTGAAAAGGGTCTTTAATTTGTTTGATGTGTTCCAAGTTGGCATCTTGGTTGTTTCTTGGATGAGTTTGTGCATTCTAGTGATTCTTGCAAAGGGTGTTTGTTTGATGTGTTTCAAATTGGCAATTTGTTGGTTTCTTGGATGAGCTTGTGAATTCTAGTGATTCTTGAAAAGGGTATTTGTTTGATGTGTTCCAAGTTGGGAACTTGTTGGTTTCTTGGATGAGTTTATTCCATGTGATTGGGTTTGGTTTGAAATTTGGGAACCTAGTATTGACTCTATGTTGGTAGTTTGTGTGTGTGATTTCCATGAATTGGTTAAATAATGGTGAAGTTATGACTACCAAGACTACTTTGCTTGGTGATGGGGAACAGATAGTGATGAAATTGTGGGAAGGGATAGCAGAGCTGAGTGCTAAGATTTACCATTGTTACCCTCAGTATGTTGGGACCAGGAAAGTGGGAAAGAAGTGGTGGAGGAAGCTTTTGATAGCATGGGTATTATTTTGGATTATTGTATCTTTTTCAGTGTTCTGGTACATGAGTACCCAAGCTTTTGAGAAGAGAAAAGAAACACTTACAAGTATGTGTGATGAGAGGGCTAGGGTGTTACAAGATCAGTTTAATGTTAGCATGAACCATGTGCAGGCCATATCCATTCTCATCTCAACTTTCCACCATGGCAGGAACCCTTCTGCTATTGATCAGGTCAAATTACTCATCTTTAGAATTTCATGTTCTTGAAAGATATAGGGACTACACAAATTTTTACTTCCCGTCCTCGGATCCAGGATTTAAATTTGATCGATTCAATCTTAAGTTTCTTAGCACTGAATTCATTGTACTTTTGAAATTATGGGTTCAAGATTTAACATTTCTGGAATTTCCAGTGACATATATATCTATTTCCCTTGAGTAGTGAACTCTAAATCATAAATTCTTGTGCTTTGTCATGAGCCATTTAATTTGTCACTTTTATATTGAACTCCATAGTCCTGTTTTTAATCAAATAAAAGTGACTGTCTAATTTTTTGCAGTTTAATCAAGTCTTCTAGGTATTCTTATAGTTTACGTTGAACCTATAGAACCAACTTAGTATTCTTTCTATTTATTAATTCACGAAAATACCGAATAACTCTGTCCGTGCAGAGTACTTTTGCAAGATATACAGAAAGAACAGCTTTCGAGAGGCCTCTTACAAGTGGAGTGGCATATGCAGTAAGAGTGCTCCACTCTGAAAGAAAAGAGTTCGAGAAGAAACACGGTTGGAGTATTAAGAGAATGGATATACTTGAACAAGCTCCAGTTCACAAAGACGATGAGTATGATAGAGATGGCTTGGAGCCATCGCCGGTTCAGGAGGAATATGCCCCTGTTATTTTTGCACAGGATACAATTGCACATGTAATTTCTGTTGATATGCTCTCCGGAAAGGTAACTTTTTTATTAAATCTTCCCGGAATGTTTTTTGAATGTACATTATTAGATAGCTAGATTTAGTCATTTTAATTGTGCGTGACCCTTACAAATAATTGCACGAAACAGGAAGATCGTGAGAATGTTTTACGTGCAAGGGAATCAGGAAAGGGTGTTCTCACGGCTCCGTTCAAGCTACTTAAAACGAATCGCCTTGGGGTGATAAAGACATTTGCAGTCTACAAAACTGATCTTCCTTCTAACGCAACTCCAAATGAAAGGATCCAAGCAACTGACGGGTATGCAATCTAATTACATACATATCACTCACTGACTACTCAACTTTTGGAATATGTTGCCCCTTTATAGTAGCAAAAGAATCTCAGAACTGCAAGAGAAAGACAAAAGATAATGATCTTACCAAATTATGTTAGCAAATTACACGGATACTTTAACGCTTGTTCTTTTTCCAAGCAGGTATCTTGGTGGAGTCCTTGACATTGAGTCACTTGTAGAGAAGCTTCTTCAGCAGCTTGCGAGCAAACAAACTATCCTTGTGAACGTTTATGATACGACTAATATCTCCCACCCTATTAGCATGTATGGGTCAAATGTGTCGAGTGATGGTCTGGAGCATGTCAGTGCCCTCAACTTTGGGGATCCATTTAGAAGACATGAGATGCGTTGCAGGTGATTGTGTGTGCTTTCATCTATGGATGTCTTCTTTTTCAACTTCATCTTGTGGCCTTGCTACCTTCCGTGTTGCTGATTATGCTATTTTGTTTGATGGAAGCATATGGGAAGATATTATTTAGTTGAATGTGGTGTCAATGATTATTTTAACTTCTTTTGTTTTTATTCATGATTCCTGTCATTTTAGGCCTTTTCTAATTTCTTTACTGGATATGAACACTAAAGATTAGCGAAGTCTCCAGAGAATTGAATTTAAGATTGAATCCTCTGATATTTTTATTGTTTTTTGCAGATTCAAACAGAAACCACCATGGCCTTGGCTAGGCATCACAACTGCGACAGGAATTCTTGTGATCGCATTGCTTATAGGGCAAATATTTCATGCAACAATAAACAGAATAACCAAAGTTGAGGATGATTATCATGAGATGATGATGCTGAAAAAGCGTGCTGAGGCTGCTGATGTTGCAAAATCACAGGTATATACAGCTTTTCTTAGTTTGATAAATACTTTGTCCAAACACTTGTTATGGGATATGTTCTAACCTGACCTCTTTCTTGTAGTTTCTTGCTACTGTTTCCCATGAGATCAGGACCCCCATGAACGGTGTTCTTGGTGAGTCTCAAAATTTTCATTTTGCTGTGTCGTTACTCTTAGTATATTTTAGAGGATATCGGAGTGATTACGATAAACACGCATGTAATTGTTTGACAGGAATGCTTCATATGCTTATGGACACTGATCTAGATGTGACACAACAAGATTATGTCAGCACTGCTCAGGCCAGTGGTAAAGCTTTAGTTTCACTCATAAATGAGGTTTTGGACCAAGCAAAGATCGAAGCTGGTAAGCTTGAGCTTGAGGCAGTTTGTTTTAACGTGAGAGCTACTCTGGATGAGGTTCTCTCGCTCTTTTCGGGGAAATCTCAAGAAAAAGGAGTTGAGGTACTCCGCATCTTAAGACTTTCTATTTATTACTGCCTTCCTTTTCCTGCTGTGATCTAATTAATTAGCCTTTTTCTCTGGAGAGCAGTTGGCAGCTTACATCTCTGAAAAGGTTCCTGATGTGCTCATTGGTGACCCTGGACGGTTTCGTCAGATTATCACAAACTTGATGGGAAACTCTATCAAAGTAAGTTCACTGGTCTCTTAGACTTTTCCCCAGAAAATATAGCGGCGACAAAGAGCTTGACTTAGCTAGGAGCAAAAGCAGAAGAACGCTACTCTGTAACCGAGTTTAAACTGGAGTAGATACATGAGCTTGTGCATGTTTGCATTATCTAAATTCTCAATGGATATCTGAAATCGCTAAATATCCATCAGTTGCTTTTATTATGTAGGCATTGACTGAGAGAGTTGCGGAAAAAAGGAAGTAATTAATGCAGTCGATAACGTGTTTTTGTCATGTTCCGCTAATTCATTTATCAAAGTTGCGTCAGATTTCGTTATGTCTGTTATCTAATATATATCACTCACCTTGATGAATAATAAGGACTTTGGGCCTAACTCAACCCCAAAAGCTAGCTTATGAGGGGACGATTGCCCAAGACCATATAAGGAAACCTAGAACCCATCCCACAAACGATGTGGGACTCCAACAATGAAGATATATAATGTCCTACATCAGGGATAGTCTATATGTACTTGATATGATTCATTCTAGCCGACCCCAACTTGCTTGGAATTGAGGCGTAATTCTCATTGTTGTTTCAGAGATATAAAGGCATTTAAAGGATTCTAACCAATTTAATTGCGTGATTTTAGCTTGAATGCTTAGATTTGTGACAAGGTATCAGCACCAACTTTTGGTAAACCTATTCTCACACGTGTAAATGTGCATTCAAGTCTACTTGAGAACCCCATATTTGACTTACATGTGCTAGAGAGTGCTGGAGATATGGAATGACTCATATCAAGTATGTAAGGCTGTAAGGGCAAGGAGCAATGACACAATGATATATATAAGGACAAGAAAAAGTTTTGGTGATATATAAAATCAAGCATCGCATGTATAAGGGCATATAAGGGGTTAGTTGTGGAAACTCCGTGATTATACTTTTCACACACTCTAAATTATAACGTCTTTTTGCAGTTCACTGAGAAAGGTCATATATTTGTGACGGTCCATCATGTCGAGGAAGTGATAGAGTCAGCTGAGGAGTTCAAGATGGAATCATCGTTAAAGAGCACTTTGAGTGGATTGCCTGTAGCTGATAAACGACAGAGCTGGAGAAATTTTGTGTGTTTCAATCAAGAAGGATGCGCTTCTTTCACATCTTCCTCTTTGGACCAGATCAATCTGATGGTTTCTGTAGAAGACACTGGTGTTGGAATTCCTTTAGAAGCTCAATCTCGTATATTCACCCCCTTCATGCAGGTTGGTCCTTCTATTGCTCGCATCCATGGAGGAACCGGTATTGGGCTTAGCATAAGCAAATGTTTGGTAAAACTTATGAAAGGTGAAATTGGATTTGTAAGTTTGCCAAAGATTGGATCCACCTTTACTTTTACTGCTGTTTTCACCAATGGCCGCTGTAATTGGAACGAGCAGAAGAGCCAGAAAATCAACAATCAATCAAACTCTGTTTCTTCAGATTTCCATGGGATGAGAGCCTTAATTGTTGACCCAAGAACTGTCCGTGCAAAGGTCTCACAGTGTCACATGAAACGACTTGGAGTCCATGCTGAAGTGGTCTCAGATTTGTCTTACTTAAGAACTGAAAATGGAGTCACGAATATGATCCTCATTGAACAGGAGGTCTGGGATACTGATATGGAAAAGTCAAGTCTCTTTGTCAAAAACTTAACGAAGATCAATGCTAGTGTTTCACCTAAGCTTTTTATTTTAGCTAATTCTATAAATTCTAGCCGAGCTGGTGTCTCAGCCAATGGCTTTCCTACTCCATTTGTCATCATGAAGCCACTAAGGGCGAGTATGCTTGCTGCATCACTCCAACGTGCCATGGGTGTTGGTAACAAAGGAAATTGCACGAATGGAGAGCTCTCCGGTCTCTCTCTTTCCAAGCTCCTTCAGGGGAGAAAAATTTTGGTTGTGGATGACAACAACGTGAACCTTAGAGTAGCTGCTGCTGCACTAAAGAAGTATGGTGCTGATGTTGTCTGCACAGACAGTGGAAAAAAGGCACTCACTTTTTTACAGCCACCTCATCAATTTGATGCCTGTTTCATGGATATTCAGATGCCAGAAATGGATGGGTATGTTTCTTAAGAAAAACTATATTTTCTACCACTGCTAGACCTAATTTATATTTTCTTTCTTATTTTTGCATAACCGTGAGCTTCTGCTCCCATCGTAGCAATTCCTTTATCGCACCTTCTGGGTTGCAAAAGTATCCTTTTGAGATTATGCAAAAGCTCTGTTATATGTTTGACAAATTAAATCACTTTTAAGACAACTGTAACACTATAAATTATACGACAGGTTTGAAGCTACAAAAAGAATCCGCGTAATGGAATCTGATATCAATAGCCGTATCCAACTTGGACAACTTCCTCCTGAAGCGTGTGGAAATGTTTCAAGCTGGAAAGTGCCCATTCTGGCCATGACTGCTGACGTAATTCAAGCTACAAACGAACAGTGTCAGAAATGTGGAATGGATGGTTATGTCTCCAAGCCGTTTGAGGCTGAGCAGCTTTATCAAGAAGTATCACGCTTTTTCCATATCAAGCCAAATCAGAATACCTGAAGAGCATTCCTGGTAAATTCTTGTGATCAACCTCGAGTCAAAATGCCATCAACTTCATGGTGCCTCGGGGCCGTTCACGTTTTTTTTTTTTAACTGTGAGTGATCTATATGGCCCAAACATGATTACTTCTGCAGGTTAGAAACTTCTTCAGATTCTCGATGTCCACCACTTGGATTCCAATGCATTCTTTTTCAGGGAGAATGAATCTCTGAAACTAAACACAGAATGTACATAAAACTTCAAGTATTGCTTTTGGATTCTTTGTTGGGGTTTGATCTTGCATCTTCCAAGCTTGAGGAGCAGGGACTTGGCTCATCAAGAAAGAAACCTTACGAATGTTCAATCCTTTTGATGCTTTAGGCTTCGTAGAATGGATGATGCCTGTTACCATAGAGAGTGGTTTAGTTTATATAGCAACAAACATTGTTTGTAACACAAATACATTTCATGTATATTCTCAAATCCTACAAGGCGCATAGGAAGTAGTCATAAGTAGGTAAAAAGTTTAGTTCAGTCATAGTTGGCATAAACATAGGGACAGCAAACAGCTGAATTGCTTCTTTTTCCTTGTGTATAGTAGTACAAAGAACAAGTTTGATGTAGGACACTTTGATGTCAAGTATAAAGTAAGCATTCAAATGTTGCTTTTGCAAATGCACAATTATTTTGATATTGCTTCTTGCTCTCCCCTTGAAGCGAAATAACCTGTCTACTACTCGACTTCAAGTAACTACTACGCTTTGGAAGATGGTCTTTTTTCGTTAAGATAATATAATATAGATAGTGTGTTAGTGATGCAGTTCGATGTTACACGAGTATATAGCTTGACGGAAGTTTATCCGAAGCATGAGCTGACCTATTAGCTTTCTATATGCATTTTTACTAGCAATTTTTCACAGTAAGATAGTATTAATAAAAACTTGTATAGTAGATGCATCTTATGGCAATTAGAGTTTGGTGTCACGTCACAAGTGTCAAATAGTCAGCGTATTAGGTAGACAGGGATGTACTAACCACCAAGTCTACAATTTGCTACCAGTGGGGATTGTTCTTGGTAGTAGTATCATATAGTCCAGACATCGATAGTGTAGTAATTTATTTTTAGTACATAGTATATATATGTACTAGAGACAATCTATATTAAGATAAAATGTACTTTATACACATTCACATTTATATATTAATAATGATTAATATTATGACATTTGCATTTGTTGAATCATTAGTTGATTGTTTATAATATTCTATAAATGCATCCCTAGAGTTTATGTGTATTAATGATGTGAAAATTAATATTATAACGTAACTCTTAAATCGTCTCGACTAATGATCATCGAGATTGGAATATCGATGATATGTGATACGTCGACATGTGGATTGCATCATATCCTTTGGGGATGTAGTATGTCTCATTTGCTACGAGTTATGACAACTCGTGATGGACGCATGGATACTTGTTGAAGTATTGGTATACCCATTGATGCACTGTTTGTTATATGCCTAAAGTGTCATCGGTGTGTGGGAGATAGAAGTCCTTGGACTTGAGGTTGATACGCACCTTATTCACTGAGTAATGTACTTTGATCATGTCCTAAGCACAAATGTCTTATAGGTTGAGACGCGGCTTGTTTTGGGTACGTTACGAAGTGGATTAAAGGTGGTAGTCGAACCAAGATTGGGATTCATTCCTTGAATGTATATTCGAGAGAACACTCAGATACTCATAAGATATTAGGTTGACTAAGTCGTTGACCAACGCAATGGACATGTCTTTGATATGGTCCTGTTGTCAACTAATATTGATGAGATATAATGATCAAGCCATTTGGATAGACACTTGACAAATCCTAGGCTTGATTAAGTGTGTCGTGAATGAAAAGATTTTATCTTCCCACATATAGGTTCAGTTCACATGTTTCGTTTAGCTAAACTTTACATATTGAGTTCGTCTTCCGGCGCAGTCTAGGAGTTCCGTTAAGACCCTAATGTTATTAGTGTCGATATGTAAAGGCTTGAACGGTAACACTAAGTCAAATGTTCCGTCGATTGAAGGATGTAATTAGAAGGAGATTATACAGATGTTCGGTTGATGACCGGAACATAAGAAATGGGAAAAGGGGAGAAAATGGGACAGGACCGCGACGCCATTGATTCAGGGCCGCGGCGCCGAGGCGCGTTCTGGCAGTCTGAATTTGACCCAGTCCATTTTCTGCGGGGCCTGGCCCAAGGGAACCCTAAGTTGTCCATTCTCAACTATAAATAGAGGGTTTTCCCCTCCCATTTCATTACACCAAAAGCAAGAGACTAATCTCTTCTAAAGCTCTGTTGGAATTCCTAGCATTCTAGACTTAGCAAATTACATCAAAGTTTAATAGAAACTTGTAAATCGAGGGACGTTTGCGTGTGCACCCTCGCACTACACAAAGCTCCAGATTTCAGAAGTGCTATCTACAAAAATGTAAGTCTTCGTCCGAAGTATTACATTATTGCTTTGTGTTTACTTTACATCATATTTTCATACTACAGTTTGATCGAATGTCGGGTTTGAAACATAAATTTTCAAATTCTACTGCGTGTACGAACCCGACAAAATGCTTACAGTGGTATCAGAGTCTAGGTTGTTTTGTGTGTTTATATGATGAATATTAATGATAATATGGGTTAAGATTTGTTTAGATCTATTTTATGTTGTTAAAAGCTTTAAAATCCTAAATCTTTAGAACACATGATCCTTGTACCTTGATCTGTTAAAAACAATTATGTATTCGAGGAAGTCAATCCAATAAATAACTCTTCTAAGTTGATATGTGTTATCCGGCTCGATTTAGAGCATGGTGCATTGAAACGAAGAACGAGAAGAAAATTGGATTCGTTGGCCGATGAACAGATTGTTTTAATGGTGATGGAGATATAAGTGATACATCTGAAGATCTGACCCTACACCAGTTTTAGGGGTTCAGATTTTCAATTCTTGTGTTTCTGGAGGTAAGGCACCGCGACTCCACGATAGAGCGTCGCGGTGCTGCTAGGGTTTTGTGGCGGTGCCGGGGCTCCACGATGGAGCTTCGCGGTGCTGCCCAGATGACGCCAGAGGCATTGATCGGTGTATTTTATATACACCTTTTGAATAAACATAAGTTAAATCGTGGACGAAAGTACTCCGATACTTGTGTAGCTTAATAGGTTATTGCTCTTAATCCTCCTTTATAGTCAATCTTGTCATCGAAAGATAGAAGAGTTCTATATTGGGGTTGAGTGTTTATATTACCTTAACAGGAGTATAAAACGGCTTAGTTAACCTGCTGTCTCAAAATAGAAGAAGAACCATAATTATTTGCATTAACAAGTAAGACGAGCGGATAGTTGAGGAGATTTGGAAGCCCTATTTCCACTATATCTGAAGTAAAATAAAGTAAACTAGTTAGCATCTATAATCATAGCTATAAATAATTCATCAAATTATCGGTTACCAAATAGATACCATAGAATAGAGGTTGATAATTGGACATTAATCCCTGAGGACGATAACTCGGTATTCTAGACTATATTACTTGTCACGACACGTGCACTTGTGTTTAGTGTGTGCATAAATCGCGCATCAAGTTTTTGGCGTCGTTGCCGGGGATTGGCGTAGTTCAATATCATTCTATCTATTCTTAATTTCTAATTTGGTTTTTCTTTTTTCTTTTTATTAAGTTTTTTTTTGTGAAACCGTGCGCCGTGATCCGTTTGTTGATTTTGATCTGTTGCGGCATCTAGTTTATGCGAAGGAAAAGAGGAGCAGACACACTTGTTCCCTTCAACCCAGAGATTGAAAAGACCTACAAGCAGAACCGGAGAAACAAACGAATCTTGACCTTAATAGCAATGGGAGGCTTACAGAATAAAAATGAGATGGACGAAGGGTTAGGTGATCATCAACCTAATCAAAGAATGCCCCGGAGGTTACCAATGGATGTGGAAGAAAGGGTCCAGGTCCAAGCTGAGAGAAGCTTGGGAGATTATGTGCTGTCAAGGGTGAATGGAGCACAAACTTGCATCAGGCTCCCAGCAATAGGAGCAAATAATTTCGAAATCAAGTCTGCGATCCTGAGTATGGTGCAGAATACAGTTCAATTCGGAGGGTTTCCATATGAAGATCCTCATATGCACATAGCGAATTTCTTGGAGTTGTGTGCAACTTTCAAGTATAATGGCGTTACTGACGATGCCATCCGATTGAGGCTCTTTCCCTTCTCACTCAGGGATAGAGCAAAAGCTTGGTTGAATTCCATGCCTACAGATTCTATATTCACATGGCAGGAGTTGGCACAGAAGTTCTTAGCAAAGTTCTTTCCACCGTCCAAAGCAGCTAAGTTGAGAGGAGAGTTGAACAATTTTTACCAGGCTGATGTCGCTCAGTGAGGCTTAGGGTGATAAAAGTGTCAATGCAGAAAAAAAATTTGTTGGAATTTGGTGAATTTGCTCCATATTGGCTATTTTCTATAATAAGCGGGACCGGCACAAGAGGCATCACTGCAGCAACGAAGGTGGAACGTGGAACGGAAGCAGGCGCTGCGTTGGCCATTTGATGCTGAAGCTAGAAGAAGTGTAACGACGAGCAGCCGGCGTAAGAAGGAAGAGAGCGGTAGAAGGAAGGAATCGATATCGATGTCATCACGGCAATGGCGTTAAATCTCTGCTGCAAGCAAGCTGCGAGCGAACGCTGTGTCGCTGAAATGTGTTTCGGATACGTTGAGTTTGAGATGTGTGGGTCCTCACTTACTTTGAGGTGTGGTTCCAGTGACCCCAACAACATCTACATGAGCAATCCAGAGATGTATGCGGTGTGGGGACAACAAGGCCCGAAAACCCTATTCATCAACCTACAATCATCATGGTGGAAAATACTTTAAATTTTCATGGAGGGTGATCGGCGGCGTGAGAACCGGTTTGAGGCCAATACCAAAATCAGCAACCATTCACTCAGCCTCATCTTCACAACAATTGGTGCACTTTCAACAAGAAAAGCCAGATGAGTTGAGAGCAGCCCTGTTGACACTCACCAACTCACAGACCCAGTTCATGGCAGAGACAAGATCCTCTATAAGGAATTTGGAGACGCAGGTGGGACAGCTAGCAAAGATGGTGAATAACAGGCCACATGGCACTCTTTCTAGTAATACATAGATGAACCCCAAAGAACAGTGCTAGGCGGTGCAGCTGAGGAGTGGAAAGTAGCTAGAACAACCTACACCCCAGCCTGTGGTAGAACAGAGAGTTGAGCAGAGAGTAAATGCAGAGAAGGAGGGGGTTACTGAAGACCGCCCTATGTTAGAGAAGGTTCCAACAGTCCCATTGAGGGAATACACAGAGAAGATTCCTTACCCTCAGAGGTTGCAAAGGAAAGCAGTTGATAAGCAATTCTCCAAGTTCTTGGAGGTATTCAGAAAGTTGCACATTAACATTCCGTTCATTGAGGCGTTGGAGCAAATGCCTACTTATTTCAAATTTATGAAGGAAATTCTCGGGAAGAAGAAGAAGAAGCTAGCTGAGTATGAGATAATGGCATTGACAGAGGAACGCAATTCCATATTGCAGAAGAAATTGCCCCCCAAGCTTAAGGATCCAGAGAGCTTCACATTGTCTTGCACATTTGGCAGGGTGACATATAACAGGGCCCTGTGTGATTTGGGGGCCAGCATAAATCTCATGTCCTTGTCCGTTTTCAAGAGGTTGGGTTTGGGTGAAGCCAAACCAACCACTGTGAGCTTGCAATTGGCGGATAGGACAGTGGTACATCCTAGGGGAGTAATTGAAGATGTATTGGTTAAGGTGGGAAAATTTTTCTTTCCTACAGACTTCCTCATCCTTGATATAGAGGAAGATGATGAGATCCCTATCATATTGGGAAGACCATTCTTGGCAACTGGGAGAGCCCTGATTGATGTGGAGAAGGGCGAGCTGACACTCAGAGTTGAGAATGAAGAGATGGTGTTCAAGGTGTTTAGACACGTCGTTGAACCCCCAGTCATAAGCAAGTATTTCTGATCAAGATCACACATCGGTTGAGCGGCCAAAGGCTAAAGCAGTGGAAATCGATCGCTTGAGACAAGTGAGCAACGCTAAACCTTCTCTTGAGAAAAAAGAGAAAAAGAAAAACAGAAGGCGGAAGCGAAAAATGATTATGAAATGGATAGGTTTTGGGGTTAATTTACCCTATGCCTCTTGATAAGGAACTTGCGTCCGGCTAAAAGACGTTAAAGACAGCGCTACTTGGGAGGCAACCCAAGGTTATTTTATTTTATGCAATTTAGTTTTAGTTAGAACAGTCTCACGGGAGGTATTGTTTGCATGTTGTGATGACAGGTACAGGGCCAAAAATTAGAGGACGGAAACGTGAAGAGAAGAAAAAAAATCGGCTCGGCGCCACGGCGCCCAGCAGAGGGCCATGGCGCCGAAAATACAAAAAGGAGCAGGAGATTGGGCGCCGAAGGCAGGGCCGCGGCGCCAAAAGTCCAGAAGGTCTCTGAAGTTTAGGCGCCGCGGCACCAAATCAAAGCGCCACGGCGCCGATCTCAGGGTCACGGCGCCGCAACGAAAAATCTGTAAAATAAAAGAGCCCTAGAAACGATTTCTCTCTTCCATTCTGACGGGATTTCTGACGTTATCTGTCATGCATTATCCGCCGCCACCGCCACCATTTTAAACCAAGTTTGTAAGTTGTTCCGTTTTTCTTTTATTTTTTAGTCTTGCACACATTAGGGACAATGTGTGATTTAAGTTTGGGGGTGTTTTATTGTTTTTGAGTCTTTTTGATTTGTTTTGTGTGTTTTTGAGTATTTTTGAGTCATATTTTTTTTTATAGATCATGCATGTTGTAGTTACTGGAAACGCCTAGTGAAGTAAGGTTGAATAATGTAATGGAATTAGAAGCAACCATCTGAATACTTAGGTTAGATATGCCAATAATTCATGAAATCGAACTATTTGAGGTATTTTTCTTGATTTATGCATTGTTAAGTGATTAAAACCTATGTGTCTGCTTGCTTGCTATTTGAGGCGAAATAGTTAGGATATGCATGTTAGGGAGATGACTCAGACATTTCTTTGTTAGCCCTTTCTTACCATTTTTACCTATCCCTGACATTACAATTGTATCCCTAGTCAGCCCCTTTGAGCCTAAAAATAAGACCTTTCTTTGACACCCTATAATTCCATATTTGTGCCATAAGTGAAAAATTGAGATGATTGGAATATAAAGTGTTGAAAAGGAGACAAAAGAAGTGAACAATTTTGATGCACCCCAATGAAAAAGTAATAATAAATAGGCAAAAGCCTAAGTTTGGGGGTGCCTACTATTCATAATACACTTCATTCTCTCAAAACAAAAGAGGGGAAAGATAGGTATGAAGTGAAAAGGAAAATCAAAAGAAAAGGGAAGAGTTGAAAGAAAAAGAGTTTATGGTACGTAAGTTGAGCCTAAACGCCTATTTTTACCTACCCCTGCCTAAGCCTACATTACAACCCTGAAAAGCCCTGAAGATCTCTTATATGTGTATCCATGATTAGTGGAGAATAGCAAGTAAACATGTCATAGAATTTTAAAATTAACATGCATAGTTAGGTATTTTCACTTCCATTGAGCATGATTAAAGTGAATTTTCGAAATATCTAACTTGATGTGTTTAGAATGCTAAAAATACATGTTATATGTTCCTGCATATTATTCTGCTAACCTTCATGCTTTTCTAAGTAACAATGATGCAGCAAAGTGATCAATGTCTTTGAGTCATTTTATTTTCTTTTCCTTCGTGTCTTTAGTTCTTTCTTTTGATCTTTGTTCGAGGGCGAGCAAAGGTTAAGTTTGGGGGTATTTGATCGGTGTATTTTATATACACCGTTTGAGTCATTTTTAGTTAGTCTTTTACCAATTTTTGTACAAATATGTGTCGTCTTAGGATAGATTTTCTTTCTTTTGAGTCATAATGGTTTAAAGTGGCACATTGGCGAAAAGGAGCGAAAAGAAGGCAGAAACAGAGGTTCCAGAGCTCAAAAAGCTAAAAAGTTGACAATACGGCGAAAGCGGCGCCACCAACCAAGAAAGATCGAGCGCACGGCGCCAAAGAACAGAGAGTCGAAGTTTGGCGCCGGTGCGCCAGAGGCCGAGGCGGGAAATCAGCCAAATCCGAATGGGAATGGGCCAAGGCCAAGAAGGAAAAGTTGTTGGACGTTTTTGAAGCTATAAAAAGGACCTTTTTAGGTCAGATTTAGGAGATCCCGCTTTGGAGAATTCATCACAACTTGGAGATCAAGATTAGAGACTTTCTTTTAAGTAATTTCTTGTTCTTTATTTTATTTCTTTTTAGTTTATGTTGGATATTAGTTTAGTTCTTGACATGTCTATGGCTAGGAACTAACTTAATTTAGGATTTTCCATGTCGAATCGCTTGAAACTCGTTCTTCCGAATTAATGCATGTTTTTGTTTCTTCTTATTATTGTTGAGATTTATTCAATATTTGTTTTGATTGCTTGGTAATTAATTGATCACTAATTATCATAATTTATATGATTTCTAATCGAAATCCGAAAGGGGAGATTGTGAATATGCTATAGTTGAATAAACATAGGTTAAATCGTGGACGAAAGTACTCCGATACTTGTGTAGCTTAACAGGTTATTGTTCTTAATCCTCTTTTATAGTCAATCTTGTCATCGAAAGATAGAACGGTTCTATATTGGGGTTGAATGTTTATATTACTTTAACAGGAGTATAAAACGGCTTAGTTAATCTGCTATCTCAAAATAGAAGAAGAATCATAATTATTTGCATTAACAAGTAAGGCGAGCGGATAGTTGAGGAGATTTGGAAGCCCTATTTCCACCATATCTGAAGTAAAAATAAAGTAAACTAGTTAGCATCTATAATCATAGCTATAAATAATTCATCAAATTATCGGTTACCAAATAGATACCATAGAATAGAGGTTGATAATTGGACACAAATCTCTGAGGACGATAACTAGGTCTTCTAGACTATATTACTTGTCACGACACGTGCACTTGTGTTTAGTGTGTACATAAATCGCGCATCAGGCGTCGCGGTGATGTTCATTCAGAAAGTTTAAAATTAATTTTCGGACCTACTGCCTCTGAGGCGGCGCCACCTATTAGGGTCGTGGCGCCGACGACGGTAATTTTAAAATAAAAATTCGAAATCAGAAACAGAAGTTTAAAAGTTTCAGATTCTGTGTCTGAAGTTTTTAAAAGTTTCAGTTTCTGAAAATAAGTTTTAAATTGAACAGATTTGGTCCTTTTCGGGCAAATATGTAATTAAAGAAAGTTTCTGAAAATTGGTTTTAAGTTCTGGAAATCGCAAACAGGTCCCAGAAACTTAAAAATATATTTTTGAGGTTTAGAATTGTATTTTCTGAATTTATAGGGGTTCAGAATTGAACTTTTAAATTCTTAAGAGACTAAACTGTAAATTTTAAAATTAGAAAATGTTAAGGCATTGTTTGGAATAGACATAGATTATAGAGTTTAGACAAATAGACTCATGATTATCATTAATGGTATATTATTATATAATATACAAATGTGTTAAGTGTTTGAATGTGATGCATTTAAATTATTAGCATAGCGTCCGCAATTATTGTTTGGGTAGGTGGCGCCCAGTAATTGTTTAAATTTCAATGACCTCTATAACTGTCTGGGTAGACGGCGCCCAGTATGTGATTAAAACCATCTTATATCATGCCTATTGGGTTTGATGGTTTCTCATCTAAATGTGTTTAGAAATTGCATGATAGGATAGCATATGATGTGTGCCGTAATTGTTGATCTTGAATAAATCCCCGAAAATTGAAAAATGTTCCCCAAATGATAAATACAAGTCTAATTATAACGCGTCGTCCATTATAATTGTTAGGGTGCAAAGTCCTTTTCGGCGATACGAGTATTTATGCCAAAGCATTTGCTCTAAGTCTACAAGGACTCAGGCCCTTCATAGATGTGTTAAAGTAAAAATAGATGATAAACTTTTGTGGGTATTTACACCAAAGTATTTGCTCGCAAAGGCTAAATTTACTTAGATACTTAAACGCACTCGCGTAATGGGGTTGGCTTGTTTAGATGAATTTTGGCGCCAAAGTGTCGGACTAATCTAAAGACGCATGATTAAAATGAAAGATATTTAATCAAATCAAGAGTTGTAGAGATGTTTTACAATTGGTTGAGGACCTACCAAAGTGTGCTATTGAAGTTATCAGCCAAAGTAAACGCAGATATAACATATGTTTGGATCTTGACCCATTATGGCCTTAAAATGTTTTAGGTTTGTATTCTACCTTGGGGTCGTAGTAGTATGAAACATAGTGGGAGCTAATTAAATAAAAGGTCATGTTAAATTAGCATATAATGAATGTGTATAAATTAGGAGAATGAATGTTGATTGCATTTTCATGTTCTATCTATATCTTCAGATCTTCAGAATGTCGAGTTTTTCGTTGAAAATGCTTATGGAGTCCAACAGATTAACTGGACCCAATTTTATAGACTGGCCAGGAATGTGAGAATTATCCTAAGACAAGAAAGATTGAGTATACTTTGGACCGAGTATTCCCTACAGCTCCTGCGGAGGACTCTGCTGAGTATGCCACCTTCGATAAGACTGCTTACGAGAAACATTATGAGGATGCCACTTCAGCTCAATGTCTAATGCTGTCTTCTATGTCACCACCATTGCAAAGACAGTATGAGCACATGGGGCCCAATAAAATGTTAGCACATTTGAAAGTCTCAGACAATGGAGTATGAATTGCTCATAGAACTTTTCAAATGTAAGCTAAATGAAGGGGACCAGGTGTCTCCACATGTGTTAAAAATGATTGAGTTGATGGAGAGGTTGGCCTCCATCGACATAAAGTTTCATGACAGAGTCTCCACCACCCTCATCCTACATTCACTTCCAAGATCGTTTGAGAGTTTCATTGTTAATTATAATATGAATGGAACTAAAGAGACATTGTCGGAGTTGCATAATATGCTGAAAACCTTCAAATCTTCGACCTCTAGGAGCAAACCGGTACTTTTGGTTGGCTCTTCTACTCATCCCAAAACGAAAGGTAAGGGAAAACAAAAGAAGAAGGGCAAAGTTGTGGCTACGACCTCAGCGATGAAGCCCAAGAGAGGGGCGAAGAAGAAGAAGAAACTGTCGGCACATGATGTGTGCATGAACTGCAACAGGAAGGGGCACTGGAGAAAGGATTGTACTGCTCCAGCGGAGGAATGACACCGGCCTCTACTGGGCAAGGTATGTTTGTAATTGAAATTAATTTGTCTATAAATGATTCTCATTCCTGGGTACTTGATACCACTTGTAGCACACATTTGTACATATGTGCAGGGGCTAACTGATAGCAGAAAGGTCGGGCCTCGAGAGGTGGACTTACGCGTCGGAAATGAAGCATGAGTTGGTGTTGAGCGCGTGGGAACATATAGACTAGATTTACCTTCCGGCAAAATTTTAATGTTGAACAATTGTTATTATGTTCCTTCTTTGACAAGGAACATTATTTCCATTCTTGTACTTGACACTGAGGGATTTTCCTCAAGAATTAATAATGGCAATATGGTTTTGGCTTTTGATAATGTTGTGTATGGAATTGCGCGCTCTTGTGAATGAATTGTATACATTAAACTGCCGCAGGAAAATTTTTAATGTACAAAATAAAAGAGCTAAGTTAAATGAAAGAAATTCTACCTACTTGTGGCATTGCAGACTTGGTCATATCAATCAAACGAGGATTGAACGGTTGAGAAAATTAAATTACCTCGAACCATTTGACTTACAATCTTATGGTAACTGTGAATCCTGATTGAAAGGTAAGATGACCATTAAACCTCTTTCTGGAAAGGGGATCTGTGCCAAAGAGGTGTTTGAGTTAGTGCATACTGCGTATGCGGACCATTTTCGACTCAAGCTAGAGAAGGTTTCTCATACTTCATAACTTTTACAAACGATTTCACGAGGTATAGATATGTGTATCTTATGAGACACAAATCCGAGGCCTTTGAAATGTTTAAGGAGTTTAAGTGTGAAGTGGAGAAACAACTCTCAAAGAGTATCAAGACTCTCCGATCTGATCGATGGGGTGAATACTTGAGTAAAGAATTTCTTGACTACTTAAAGCTTCATGGAGTCCATTCTGAATGGACACCTCCTGGAACACCACAGATGAATGGTGTTGCCGAGAGGAGAAACCGAACCTTGTTTGACATGGTTCGATCCATGATGAGCTTTTCAGCTCTTCCAACATACCTTTGGGGATACACTATTTTAACCTCGATATATGTTCTGAATAGAGTTCCTTCTAAATCAGTTGAAAAGACGTCATATGAGGTATGGTGTGGCAAGAAGCCATCACTTAGACACATGAGACCCTGGGGGTGTCCTGCATATGTCAAGAAGTTGATCACTGATAAGTTGGAGTCTAAAAGTGAGAAATATTACTTCGTTGGGTATCCAAAGGAAACTAAGAGATACTACTTCTATCTTCCTGGAGAACATAAGATATTTGTTTCTAGGAACACAACTTTTCTTGAAGATGAATATGTCTACAAAGAAGAGAGTTGCACAGAGATAAAACTTGAAGAAATTCAAGAACAAAGTAACATAGAGGTTGAACCCTTTCTGAGTGAACAAGGTAAGGATTCAGTGGAAGCTTATGGCGAAGATTGGGTACTCAGGATACGCTCTTCGGCCAGTGAGAGTGCTACGAGGAGTAATACAGAAATGCAAGACCCTCCTGCACAGACCTTGGTAGCTAATGCACCTCCTCTCATTCAGGAAAGACATGAAAATGATATTCCTGAAAGCTCTAATGTTGGTGGATAAACCAACGCACAACAACCTTCTCACAATCATAACATACCTATAACTGAACTGCATGACACTCAACTCATTAGGTCTACTAGAACTCATCGTCCTCCGGAAAGGCTAACTCTGCTTGTGGAAACACAAAATGAGATGGATATTCCTCATGATGACGAGCCTAGAACCTATAACGAAGCAATGCTAGACATTGATTCGAAAAGATGGCAAGAAGCCATAAAATCCGAAATGAAATCTATGTATATCAATCAAGTGTGAAACTTGGTTGATTTGCCAAATGGGGTTAAACCCATAGGATGCAAATGAGTCTTCAAGAAGAAGATTGATGCATCTGGTAAAATTCAGACTTATAAAGCTAGACTAGTGGCTAAAGGTTTTACTCAGCGTCCTGGTGTGGATTATGATGAAACCATTTCACTAGTGGCTAAGATAAAGTCTATTCGGATTTTGCTTGCGATAGCTGCACATTATGATTATGACATTTGGCAGATGGACGTCAAAATGACATTCCTCAATGGTAATCTAATTGAGGAAGTGTATATGAAACAACCCGAGGGTTTTTCATGTGAGTCCAGACCAAATACAGTGTGGAGGCTACAAAAGTCCATTTATGGACTTAAGCAAGCCTCTAAGAGTTGGAACATTTGCTTTGACAATGCTATCAAATCTTTTGATTTCGTCAGAAGCAAAGAGGATCCTTGTGTTTATATCAAACGCAAGGGTAAGGACATTGTCTTCATTATTATATGTTGATGACATATTGATAATGGGATACAATAAGGTCGTCATGCATTCAGTTAAGGATTGGTTATCCAAGACCTTCATGATGAAGGATTTAGGTGAAGTCTGCTACATTCTGGGAATTAGGATCTATAGAGATAGACCTAATAGATTGTTGGGGCTGTCACAGTCAATCTACATAGACAAAGTGCTTAGATGTTTTTCAATGGAGAATTCCAAGAAAGGCGGTCTTCCAATGGGTCAAGACATCAAGTTAGCTAAGAAGGGTTTCCCTTCTAGTGTTGTAGAACTTGAGCGCATGAAGAGGATCCCATATGCTTCGGCTATATGATCAATCATGTATGTCATGACCTGTACTAGGCCAGATGTGGCTTTTGCACTTAGTATGACTTGCAAGTTCCAACAGAATCCTGGTGAGGAACACTGGAAAGCAGTCAAGAGTATTCTTAAGTACCTCAGACGTACTAAAGATTACTTCTTAGTCTATAGTGGAAATAATGAGCTGGTTGCCACTGGGTATACCGATGCTAGTTTTCAGACAGATGTTGATGATTTCAAATCTCAGTCTGGTTACACGTTCATTTTCAACGGAGGAGCAGTGAGCTGAAAGTGTTCCAAACAAGCTACGATCACGACTGACTCATCGCGAGTACATTGCTTCGATCGGTTCGCCACGATTTCTGAGTTCCTGAAGGAACTAAGGGTTGTTCCGAGTGCTAGTTGTCCAATAACTATTTATTGTAACAACACTGGTGCGATTTCAAAGGCAAAGGAACCAAGATCAACTAACAGAAACAAGCATGCACCGAGGAAGTACCACATTCTCCGGGAGATGGTGGAAGCTGAAGACATCAAGATAGATTATATTCCCACAGAAAATAATCTAGCAGATCCGTTTACTAAACCATTAAGCTTGGTGAAGCATAATGGTCATTTTGAGAACATGGGTATTAAATATGTTGGTGATTGGCTCTAGGCTAAGTGGGAGATTGAAAGTATATGTATGTCCTAGAGACAATCTGTATTAGGACAAAATGTACTTTATACACATTCACATTTATATATTAATAATGATTAATATTATGACATTTGCATTTGTTGAATCATTAGTTGATTGTTTATAATATTCTATAAATGCATCCCTAGATTTTGCGTGTTTATTAATGATGTGAGAATTAATATTATAACGCAACTCTTAAATTGCCTCGACTAATGATCATCGAGATTGGGATATCGATGACATGTGATCTGCATCATATCCTTTGGGGATGTAGTATATCTCATTTGCTACGAGTTATGGCAACTCGTGATGGACGCATGAATACTTGTTAAGATATTGGTATACCCTACTGATGCACCGTTTGTTTGATATTGTTTCTTGCTCTCCCCTTGAAGCGAAATAACCTGTCTACTACTCGACTTCAAGTAACTACTACGCTTTGGAAGATGGTCTTTTTTCGTTAATATAATATATATAGTGTATTAGTGATGCAGCTCGATGTTACACGAGTATATAGCTTGACGGGAGTTTATCCGAAGCATGATCTGACCTATTAGCTTTCTATATGCATTTTTACTAGCAATTTTTCACAGTAAGATAGTATTAATAAAAACTTGTATAGTAGATGCATCTTATGGCAATTAGAGTTTGGTGTCACGTCACAAGTGTCAAATAGTCAGCGTATTAGGTAGACAGGGATGTACTAACCACCAAGTCTACAATTTGCTACCAGTGGGGATTGTTCTTGGTAGTATCATATAGTTCATCCTTCTTTCGAGGGTGACATCGATAGTGTTTCCTAACTGTTAAAGTAATTTATTTTTAGTGCATATTGAAAGTATATGTATGTCCTAGAGACAATCTGTATTAGGATAAAATATACTTTATACATATTCACATTTATATATTAATAATAATTAATATTATGGCATTTGCATTTGTTGAATCATTAGTTGATTGTTTATAATATTCTATAAATGCATCTCTAGAGTTTACGTATTTATTAATGATGTCAAAATTAATATTATAACGTAACTCTTAAATCGCCTCGACTAATGATAATCGAGATTGGGATATCGATGATATGTGATACGTCGACATGTGGTCTGCATCATATCCTTTGGGGATGTAGTATGTCTCATTTGCTACGATTTATGGCAACTCGTGATGGACGCATGGATACTTGTTGAAGTATTGGTATACCCTACTGATGCACTGTTTGTTATATGCCTAAAGTGTCATCGGTGTGTGGGAGATAGAAGTCATTGGACTTGAGGTTGATACACACCTTTTTCACGGAGTAATGTACTTTGATCCTGTTCTAAGCTCAAATGCCTTATAGGTTGAGACGCGGCTTGTTTTGGGTACGTTACGAAGTGTATTAAAGGGGTAGTCGAACCAAGATTGAGATTCATTCCTTGAATGTATATTCGAGAGAACACTCAGATACTTATAAGATATTAGGTTGACTAAGTCGTGGACCAACGCAATGGACATGTCTTTGATATGGTCATGTTGTCAACTAATATAGATGAGATATAATGATCAAGCCATTTGGATAGACACTTGACAAATCCTAGGCCTGATTAAGTGTGTCGTGAATGAAAGAATTTTATCTTCCCACATATAGGTTCAGTTCACATGTTTCGTGTAGCTAAACTTTACATATTGAGTTCGTCTTCCCGCAGCTTCAGAGTTAGTTAAGACCCTAATGTTATTAGTGTCGATATGTAAAGGCCTGCACGGTAACACTAAGTCAAATATTCCGTCGATTGAAGGATGTAATTAGAAGGAGATTATATATATGTTCGGTTGATGACCGGAACATAAGAAATGGGAAAAGGGCAGAAAATGGGACAGGACCGCGACGCCATTGATTCAGGGCCGCGCCGAGGCTGCTCGGCACGAATTTGACCTACCCATTTTCTCATGGGCCCGCCCAAGGGAACCCTAAGTTGTCCATTCTCAACTATAAATAGAGAGTTTTTCCCTCTCATTTCATTACACCAAAAGCAAGAGACTAATCTCTTCTAAAGCTCTGCTGGAATCCCTAGCATTCTAGACTTAGCAAATTACATCAAAATTTTCCATAAACTTGCAAATCGAGTGAGGTTTGCGTGTGCACCCTCGGACTACACAAAGCTCCAGATTTCAGAAGTGTTATCTATAAAAATGTAAGTCTTCGTCCGAAGTTTTATATTATTGCTTTGTGTTTACTTTACATCATATATTCATACTACAGTTTAACCGAATGTCGGGTTTTAAAACATAAATTTTTAAATTTCGCTGCGTGTACGAACCCGACAAAACACGTACACATAAATACATGGAAAATCGAATTGCGATATACTTGCACAAGTCCTGCAATGTGACATCAAAAATTCATTGGTTGGTACCGAATATGTAAGGTCCCGCCTAGACTCTCAACAAATCAAGTCAATATGTCCGAGTGGTTAAGGAGACAGACATGAAATCTGTTGGGCTTTGCCCTGCTGTAGATGACAATATCTTTTTCTTTCCTTTTGCATTGTTTTTTCTTTAATCATCCTCTCATTTGTGTTAAGTTAAAATAAAGATAACAAGTTAATAACACTTGGTTTAACAGTATTTAACATAACAAATGTAAAGGAAAAACTTCAAATTAAAGTCTTCTATTAGTTTAGACAAGAGGATCTTTGGTATGATTCATTCACAAAAGAACAGTCCAGTTTGATTTGTTTGAAAACAACTACGTCTGGGTATTCATCGGCTGGTTCAGTATGCTTTAACATATTTTGGTTGGATATTGGGCCCGTTTGGCTATCAAAATTTGTGAGTATTTATAAAAAATATTATCTTCAAAGTGAAGTAAAAAATGATTTTTGAAAATTGAAGTTGTGTTTGGCCATGAATATAAATTGGACTTGTTTTTGAATTTTTATGAGTGATTTGGAGTGACAATTAAAACAACTTTTTGGCATTTTTTCAAATTCCGAAATCCTACAACAACAACATACCCAGTGAAATCCACAACGTGGAGTCTGGAAAGGGTAAAGTGTACGCAGACCTTACCCTTGGTAGGTAGAGCGACTGTTTTCGGGAGACCTTCGGCTCAAGACAAAGCATAATCACAAGCAAACAAAGCAAAACAAAAGAAATGACCAGACCCAGACAAAAAATTAAAGCAGTATGAACATGCTGATAATAAAATCGAATACGCCATGGTAGTGCATTCTAACAAAAGGAAGCAGTATATAACCCAACTAAATAAGATAAACAAAGTACATTAAAGAACACATAACAGTAGAAATAAAACTACAGGGGGCTAGGCAACAATACTATAGGCTAATCGGGTCAACAATTATAACACTACAACTATCATTTTATAAGTGTAGGTAGGACTGTGCTCGACTACCTACTATCCTTCTACCCTAATATGTGTCCTCCACAACCCCCCCATATAAGGTCATGTCCTCAGTAAGTTTCACATGTGTCGTATCTCATCTAATCACATCTCCCCAATACTTCTTCGGCCTATCTCTACCCTTCCTGAACCCGTCCATAGCCAACCTTCGCACTGGGGAATTTGTGTCTCTCCTCTGCACATGCCAGAACCATCTCAACCTCGCTTCTCGCATCTTATCCTCCATCGAGGCACTCTCACTTTGTCCCGAATATTATCATTTCTAATCATATCTCTCCTTGTATGCCCACACATCCATCTCAGCATCTCCATCTACGCAACTTTCATCTTTTGTATGTGTAAAGTCTTGACTGGCCAACACTCCGCCCCATACAACATAGTCGGTCTAATCACCACCTTATAGAACTTACCTTTAAGTTTTGGTGAAATATTTTTGTCACACAAAACTCCAAATGCGAGCCTCCATTTCATCTACCCTACCCCAATACGATGTGTGTCATTGTCGTCAGTCAGTCTATTACTTTGGATAATAGACCCTAGGTACTTGAGGCTTCATTTCTTTGGAATGACATGAGTATCAAGCCTCACCTCCACGCTTGTCTCAAGGTTGCTGAACTTGCACTCTAAATATTTTGTCTCGGTCCTACTCAACCTGAACCTTTTAGACTCCAGAGTTGGTCTCCAAACCTCCAGCTTGGCGTTCACTCCGTTACGAGTCTCAACAATCAGGACTATGTCGTCTGCGAATAACATACACCATGGTACCTCCCTTGAATTTATCACGTCAGTCTGTCCATCACCACGACAAATAAGAATGGGCTAAGAACTGATCCCTGGTGCAGCCCAATCATCACTGGAAAGTGCTCCGAGTATCCTCCTACTGTATGTACCCTAATCTTGACTCCATCATACATATCCTTGATCGCCCTAGTGTATGACACATGTACACCTCTAACCTCCAAACATCTCCATAGAACCTCCTTAGGAATTTTGTCGTATCATGGTGTTGGTGGAGCAGTATAGGGAGATGAAGAAAGACATACATATGGCCAAACACAATTTTCAGAATTCAACCCCGAAAAAAAGGAAAAAATATTAATGGCCAAACGGCCACTAATGACCCATTGGCCATGAGAATTTTTCACTTTTTTACGAAAACCTTTTTCGCTTCTTTTAAGAAAATTAGTGTTTGACCATGAAAATTTCAAATACAACTTCAATTTGGAAAACACCAAAACCTTGTGTTGCTCCCAACCGCACACGCAAGTATACGCGGTCGACAAGTAATATAGGATTGTGAAGTTCAGATATTGTACCAATAATGACTTGTACTTTTCTACTGCTTATCTAATTTAAATTCGTTCGTAACTATCCAAGAGAGTAACAATCAAGGTATTTTATGAAACTAACTACTACTAAAACAATAAGTAACAATTGGGTATTTTTGTAACTGAGACGATTGAGACTAAGACTGTAAGATTTATCAAATGGTGACGGAATCCAGGGTCATGGCTTTTTGACAATCTAGTTAGTCTTTCAATATTTCTACTTATTTTGATTTGTTGGGTTACTAGTTGACAGGTTGATTTTAACTTTATGATATCCTTTCAGACTACTCACAAGCTTGTAGATGGTACTATAACGTCTATATTTTTATGATCGCCAGAGTTAACAATAATGCATTTAAAACTCTGTATCCAACTAAGTAGGGCAAAAGGATATATTTCTATCTTCAGTAGCGAAACGTATAAATACGAACGAACTCTATTTATTCTTATTACATACGTGAATTCCATCTTTCAAGTCCAACTCACGCACCACAGATAGCGTTCAACTAATTCGTCAATTAATCAAACAATTAAGCTCAAAAATCAATAAGCAACCCAATAATGGAAATCTGATACGCAAACCTATCATTAAACCAACATGTCTTTAACATAACCCCAAAATTAAGGATATTAGTTACTCATGATTCGAAGAACAACAAAAGAATTCATGAAATAACCTAGGGTTTATGGATAGAAAATAAGAAAACCAAAATGAAAGAAATAAGGGCGGCTTACAAGTCTCAATAATATCCCAGCACGCCGTTTACATTGACAAAACGTCTATTTATAGTCTAGGTTAAAATTAAAATAAGTAGACCAAATTTCGATCAAAAAAGTTGACGTCGTCCTGCGGCACCCACGCGACACGGAGTGCCGCACAAGAATGAAAATCCGACTGCATTTTGTTGACGTGCGACACCCTTGAGACGCAGAGGTGCCCGCCAATGTGGTCAATCTATGTATTTTTATGTGCACTTGTGGCACCCCTACGACGCGAAGGTACCGCACATCTTTTCAGTGATTCAATTCCATCCCGAAATTCTCCCAAATCATCGTTAAAATGCTCAAAATTCATCAAGTCTGTCTCGTGGAGCTTGAAGACACAAATACCGCAATATAAGCTCAATTATAGCAAATTCAATGCAAGAAGTATGGTGAAAGTGCTAAGCAACCGAGGAGAAATGACGCAAAATATAGATATTTGTGCCAAATATCACCACCCCTACCTAGACTGTGCTTGCCCTCGAGCAAACACTTATCAATGACCAACCTATAACAGTTTCAACATGTCATTCAAACAGGTCTACTCAGGCTTCGGCTAATATGGCTAATTCAAAATAATTCAAAGTTCAAACAATGAGCCAAAACTTATGAAAGTTATACCAAAATTAAAAATTTCAATTTTCATTACAAACAACCAACCATCTCAAAAACACGTTACTTTTAGGAACATATGACTCAACGACGCTACTTAAAATAATGCGATCATGCTACTTATTCAAGAATCTAATATTTTCACCACTCTATTGCCCATTATGTGCCCTCACCGAAAGAGAGTTGTCCATATCTTCACCAGAATCAAATAGAATATTTCAATGGACATAAATTCAACAAATATGATCACCCTCACAAAGAACATCACGTGTCAAATATGATGAATCATAAGCTTGCCCGTAGTGTAACCACTTCACTAATACAAGTGTGTTGAACCTAGGATCAAGTAGAACTATAATGGGTTGTAATGTTGGCTAAGAAATGGGTAGGACATATTTGGATAATAGTGACTAACTCTAAGCACTTTAATACACACAACATTTATCAGTTTTCTCACTTTCCTTACCAGCCACTAACAGCACCAACCAACACAAAAATTCTCCCAAATCACACCCCTTTATTTCTTTTTGTTTAAGCACCGCCTTGTTGACAACACACGTTAGAAGGGAACTTTTCTTGATGAATAATTATAAAATATTTTTAATTTTTTTCAATTCCCAACTAATCAAGTGTACTCTTTCTTTTCATTCGTTGCCCCAATAGATTTCACTAGATCTCAACCAACAATCAATTCCCCCTTTTTTCTTCACATCCCAACTCCCATCACATAATTAATTAAAGTGCTCACGAAGTATATGGGTCAAAAATCAAATTAATTAGAATGAAAGGATATGGCTCATCGACTGTTATCAAAGAAAATGCTAAAGGCTCAACGAGGTTAACTAGGATAATATTTACATATTGGTAGGATAAGACAATTTAGGCTATTTAGGCTAACAAAGAAATGACTCTATCACTTCCTAAGTTAACAAACTTCATTTCACTTTACGAACACACAAGGCAAGTTTTAGACATAATTACAAGACATGGATTAAACAACTTATATCCTCACACACACATTAAAGATAATCAACGCAAGAGGGATCCATATCGCCTATCGAATCAAGCAACATATATATCAACAATGTCAAGTGGGTCATAAATGAGTCAAGCAAAATACAAATTAAGTGTTTCGAGAAAAGTTATGTATTTTTCAAGGCATGATTTCACAAAATAAATCAAGAATTGCTCATATGCCAATATTCCATCTAACCCGAGCACCTAACATTTGAATGGCCTTAACCTATGGACTAATTTTCCCTTAAGCATGTTACCATCCACCCGTCATCATGAAAAACCCTTTCTACGACAAAAAGATCTAACTACACCCGATTTAAAGGTACCCTCTCTGGAAAGAATCGGTGTCATAAGAAAACCCAAGGGAAGGATGATGTACGCCACTAATGAGGGACTTAAAAGAAAATAAAAAAATTGGAATATTTTCATTTTTTTTGTTTTGTTATTTTTCGACACCAAGACTCAACCTACTTAAAACAAATCCTACGACATATTTTATCATCATCCTCAACCTCAAAATATTGTTACATAAATATGGATGCGTTTCCCGCCCCACACTTAAAACTATGCAATGTCCTCAGTGCATATAGAAGGAAAATTTAAAATAAGCAAAGAAAGAAATACTCCATGGGGCCCACTAGGACCTAGTCGTCATCCTAATCATCATCGTATTTGCCATCAGATGGCTCAGACTGCTCATCATCATCACCACGATCGAGATCATCATGAGCATGTGATATCCACTCAACACCTTTCTTCTCAGCAAGCACAATCTTATCCTCGGTGCACACGTCCTCGTTCTTAAGAATTTCAATCTCATTCTCTCCCAGAAGCCTCTTTGCATGAACAGTATGTGGAACCTCGTCAAACATACTCAAGATGTCCAATTGGGTTGTTGGTACTAGAGTATATGTATCTTGTACACTATGATGAGCAGGTTTGACTGGGCTCCTCTCTCTTCGGTCACGATGAGTGCTTTCTTTGCATTTATATCAGGGCCTTTGACATTTGAGATCTCAACCAAGTATATGGGCGCATTAAGTACCCTATCCAGAAGGTTTTTCAGATCTGAATTAAATCGTGTGATCACTTAGTGAAGGTGCTCCCAAAGAGGAGGCGACAACACTTATTTTCTCTCATCCACCATATTTCTTTCAACATTCAATGTCCAATATTGATGGGCTGCCCCATCATGAGGAAGTATACCATACACACTCGATCTTTTGACATAATTGGGTAGTGCTCAAGAGACATTATTCTCTGATTGATTAAATAAAGCCACACCCGTGATGTCTTCTCAAAGTTGGCCATGAGAATGTTTTGTGCTTCTGAAACTTATCATCACATCTCTTCTAAGTAGCAAGAGACCCTGACCTACATACGATTTCTCAGATGGCCTTGTAATCAGGTTTCTTAATGAAGTCATCTAACGAATCAACATGGCAATTCGGTACCCAAATGACTTTGCACAAAATGGATGCGGTTAGTGAGATTGGGCAGCCATGAACCTTGACTATCGGCTTCTACTCAGAATTTTCCTGCTCCATTTGTGCATATAATTCCAAAACCAACTCAATGTTGACAGGCCCTAGGATCTCAAAATAGGTTTTCCACCCCTTCTCATACTTGCGTCATGAATTGTCCGAAAGTTTTTTCTCAAGGGGTCCTTGGCCACCCCTATTTCATGACTATAGCCTTTGGAGGTGTCAAAATTTTCGTACCACTCATCTACAACCACATATAAAGAACCTCTATCTGTATAGTGGTTTTGGAATGGTTGTGATCGCATTTTTTCTCCCTCTCCTTTTTGTTTTTTTCTGTAATTTGTGGGGGATATATCCCCTCCTTCATTTTGATTGTAAGGTGGAGGTGGTTGTATTTCCCTTAGGTTTACCCATGGTACCTGGAAAACAATTCATCTCCATTCATAAGTAACCAAATTAATAATGAAAAGGGTTGTGACTCGTATATGACTCCACGCTTAATTTCCCTCTTTGGGTACTCACGATGGATTCTAGCATGCAATGAGATAAGGATCACCCCACACTTATTCTACACTATGATACAAAAATCGAAACTAAGAAGTTAACTATCATATTCTATTGTAGCAAAAGAAAAACAAAAAGAAATAAATCATGTTGTAAGACTTGGGTTGTGGGGTTTGCCCATATTCAAATTTCTTTTCATCCAAATCTCCATTTTTTTAATTCACATTGTGCTCAAGGGTTCATATAGTTGTTTAGTGCTACGTGTTTACTCAAGACTTCACAACTTCACACAAAAAATTGTTTCAAGCATTTAATCGAACACCTTGTGGGCGTAGAATCTTCCTTTAATTTTTTACAACAAAAGTGGGTTGTGAAACCCTCGCTTATGAAATGGAGTCATGTTCTAGCCATAAACAACACAAATAATCATATCAATACTAAACCCCACCCCAATTTCGCCCAAACCCAACAACCCTAACTTTTAACTTTTCAAAAACATCAAGAACAAGGAAAAGGGGAAAGGGGAGTTCGAAATACCTTGTGGTGTTAGTGAAGATCTTGTAGATTTTCCTTGAGTTTTGAATGTGATTGTAAGAGAAGTGGGTAGGGTTTTTGGTTTTTTTCTAGAGAGAAAGAAGTATAATATTGTTGTTTGAAAGAAGTGGGAAATAAGGGGCCGACTGGGGTTTAAAAACTTTTAAAAAAAATCGGCCAAACCCAAACCGTGTGACACCTCCATGTCGCGTGGGTTCCGCAAGTGTGACCCCTTTCTGCCCATTTTTTCCACAACTGCGGCACCCATGAGACGCAAGGGTCTGCGAGTTGCCTTAGAGAAAAAACAATTATTTTATTTAAAACAGGTTCAGGTGCGATTTTGTGCTTGTGCGGCACCTCTGCGTCGTGAGGGCATGTTTTTTCAACCTCCTTTCATTCTTTTGCATTCCCGTTCCTTCCCTAATCCTGCAACATGAACAAATATGATACTATAACACACACAAGTTGGGTTGTTTCCCAACAAGTGCCTTAGTTAAGGTCATGGCATGACATCTTTTTTTATTTTTCTTATTTTTTTTTTATCTAAACTACTATTACAAGCTTGGGTTGCCTCTCCAGAACCGCTTGACTTAACGTCTCAGCACGACTCAAGTTCTCTCAAGCCTCTTCCAATTCAACAGAGATCCTCTCTAGGGTAATGCTTCACTCTCTACCCGTTAACCAAGAAAGTCTTGTCAGAATTTAGCGGTTTCATCTCAACTGCTCCATGTGTTGTCACCCGAACTATCTTGAATGACCCAGACCACTTACTCTTCAATTTCCCACCAAACAACTTCAGTCAGAATTATACAACAAAACTAACTGCCAGGGTCGAACTCACGATGTTGAATGGACTTATCTTGTATTCTCTCCATCCGCTCTTTGTACATTTGGGCTATGAATTGTTTCATCATATCTTCTAGTGAACTGCAAGCTGGTTGAGCTTGAGGCTTCTAATAATTATTCTGGTTGTAGAAGTCCTGCTTCTCGAATTGAGGATTATAATTGTTTCCGAAATAGTTTCCCTAATTTTCACCACCATGATTGTGCTGCCCCACATAATAGACTGACTCTGGATTCAGAGGCCAATTAGAATAGTCATGCATCTCACAACAACTTTCACACGCTGCCTGTTGGACATGTTGAATGGGTTAAACCTTTTGAACATGAGGAAATGCCCTTGTAATCACATTGCAAAGTGTCCTAATATTTTCCCGAATAGCTTCAACATCATCTATCTGAAGAACTCTATAGGCTCTCTGTGGTATCCCAAAACGGTGGCATACCTCATTTTAATCGGAGTCGAAAATGGTTGTACGACATATGTGTGAATCATGAAATGCATTTTAAGAAGTCGTCACCTAATTATTTAAAGATGAATTAGGACATCTACCTAGCAAAAAATGCTAAAAATAACTCCAATTGATGGTCTGCGAAACTAATGAGATTCCGGGTAAGAGTTCTTTATTATCCTAAAGGGAATGGGTTAGACATCCTATAGGATCCGCTAAATCACAGTTGTCCAGTCAAACTTAGGCTTAATCAATGTATAAAAATGCATGTTTTGAAAATATAAAGTTCAAGAAAAGATGTTTACAAATGATTGCTTGAAGTATATATATTCTCCATAAAATTTGGATTAAGATTTTGTTTAAAAATGCATGAAAAGGAGTTTGTTTGAAAATCATATGTTATGAATAAAATTAAAGTTTTATGAAAATATGCACTTGCGAGGCATTATTAAAAAATATGTTTTAGAGATATTAAAAAATAATTTTTCCATTTTAATCTACCTTCCTCTTTAATCTATTAGTCTCAAGTCTACCTATTCTACACATTTCAATAATTATATAAGTGCAATAAATTGAATTATAACAAAAGTAAATGGCGGAATTTAAAGAATTAAAGTGGCTAAGACGGGTGACGACGTCATCCCGCCCTATTTGTTTAGAAGTCCCAAGGCCGAAGAATGCAAGGAATGTGGATGTGGATCTTCATTTTTTTCGTCGTGTCGCGTTGAGTCTCATATCGAGACACTTCATATGCTCCCGATGCATTTCATGTTAAAACAAAGAAAAAAAAAGGATTAGTGTATATTCCAAAACCTTACCAAATAATAAACAAATACTGATATAAATTTTAAACACAAATAAATCAACTTATTTTATTTTTTTGATTGTTCAGAGGACAAGCGGGAGTAGAATAGTGGTCAAACAATTTTAGCCAATAAATTGGGTTTCAAGATGTACACGCGGATAACAGAAAAATAGAACATGACCAAAAATAAAACTGTCAGGTCCGAATAACAGGCAGGAATAAAAGCAGACCCACTTGGTTACTATCCTGTGCCATGTGAGAAAAGATGGAAAACGAACCCAAATCTTTACAATTATAAACGCAGGAAGCAAACCAATAAATAATATGTCCAAGTAAATATATGTTACACCCCGTAGTTCCAGGACATGTATATGAGAGCATACGTGAGAAAACAAGACTTTAAAGTTGAAACGAAAGAAAGAATTGTGTTTCCTAAGGAAAATCTTCCGAACCTCGTGAAGGAAAAAAGTTTATTAAATGGAATTTGGTTCTCAAATTTGGAATTTGATACTTTTTTAATATATAAGAATTATGGATTTTTAAGTTCGGATTTGGTCACGTGGGGTCCACGAGAAAATTTTACGGTTTTGTGGGGCCCACAATATTTTTGATATTTTGGCCAATATGGACGTTTTTGGGGATGAAATATTTTCGGACCAATAGGAGGGTGACACGTGTCACCTCTCCCTTTGACTTTGGCTTGTCTTGAGATATTTTGAAGACAAGTGGACTTGTGGGTCCCACCCACACTTGTCCACCATCTTGACACTACACTTGGATTGATCTCAACCCTTGGTTGCTCTATATATATCCACATAGAGGTGCAAGAGTTCTACACTTGGTGAAATTTCAAGCAAAACTTTGTGCACCATAAGGGGGCTCTCGGCCAAGGCAAGATTTGAGGGACAAAAATTCTTCAATACTTGTTGATAAATCCCTATATTCAAACCAAATATCCTAGTGGTATACTAAGCATAAACAACCCTTTAAACCCCGGAAATACTATGTTGTTCCATTAGTCACACCTTGAAAACCTAAGGTGTTCTTGGACTTTTGTGTTGGAACTTGAAGAGAAGTTGGTTATGAACTTCTAAGGGTTGTATATTGTGGATTGGAACGTAAATAAAAGGAGCTAAACATGCTAAGGATCGACTTTAAACTTGGATTATTTTGGGCTATATTGAGGTAAGGATCATCTTTCTCTTAATGTAATTAGATATTACATGTTGTGGATATATGTAGATGACCTTGTGCTAGAAAGAATGAATATTAGAAATGGTTTGGACCACATTTGGATGTTGAGGCCGAGAGTTGGTTGATATTGGCCATTGTAAATTGTTGACCATTTTGTTGTTAATAACACTTGTCGCATGTTATATAATGAAGAAAATATTGTTGTTGATAGTTAATATAACTTATATAACATGTTGGAACTTGATTTGGATTAAAAAGGAATTAAGGAAAATGGATTTGGATTTAAAGTATATTGGCCGAGAATGGCCCTTAATTTGGTAAATAATGGACTGTTTTAATATAGATTGTGGGGCAAAATTTTACACGTCCAGTTAGGCGTGTAATCCCATTTGGCTAACTGTTGGTTGCGCCTTAAATGTGGCTTGTTGGTTGATGAATACGGGCCTTGAAAAAAGTGGAAAAGTACGTAGAAACAAAGGAAGTGCTGCCCAAATTTCTGTAGAATTAGAGGGCCATTATTTGATATAAGTCTTATTATAGTAGTTTGATATTGATAGAAGCGTTATCATCATTATAGGTTGAAGTACTACGTGTAACATATTCTACTTGGAGGGTGGAATAGCCAATGAGGTTGAAGTACATCGGAGCGTATTGCTACTTGTCGTTTGGGTTAGTCGCCAACGAGGTATGTGAACTTCTTCCTTCTATCGACATGATTATCCTTGAAGTATACTTGCCTTGTCTTGGAGTATACATGACTTATTCTTGAAGTATACTTGTCTTGTTATTTGGAGTATACGTGACTTGTTTTCTTGAAGTACTTGCCTTGTCATTAGGAAGTATTCATGTTATTGATTTTTATGCTAAAGGTATGTCTAAAATATTCCTAAGTTCTTACCATGTTTTATGGGGGATGTTGGTAAGAGACGTTAGGAAGTATTAGAAACGAGTATAACCTATTCACGGTTCAAATGAGTGTTAATTTTAAATGTATGAGTGACATGGTTTGAAATGAATAAGTTACTTGAATTACTTTAAAGTTATGAGATTTGATTTAAAGTAATGAAACTTGATTTTCAAGGTTAAGAGACTTGTTTTAATTAAAAGATTGCGAGACTTTATTTTCAAGTTATGGGACTTGATTTTGAAAGTCGTGTGATTTGATTATATAAAGTATAAGTGAATTGATTTTGAAGTACATGATACTTGGTTTTGAAAGTATAAAGTCACTTGATTTTTGAAAGTTATAATACTTGAATTGAAAAGTACAAGCTTACTTGATTTTAAAGAAGAGAAGTAACTTGATTTAAAGGTATAAGTTACTTGATTGATTTAAAGAGAATAAATGATTTGGTTTGGAAAGAGTAAGTGACTTGATTTAAAGAGAAGTTACTTGATTTCAAAACCTTTAATTGAATTTCTAAAGGTGTAGTAACTTAATTTGGAAAGTATAGATTACTTGATTTGAAAAGTATAGATTACTTGATTTGAAAAGGTAGGGATTACTTGATTCGGAAAGAATAAGTAACTCGATTTGAAAAGTATGGATTACTCGATTTAAGGAGAATAAATGACTTGAGGTTGAAAGAAGAGATTCTTGGTTTTAAAAGTATAAGTTACTTAAGTTTAAAAGCGTAAGTAACTTGATTTTGATAGCAAAAGTATTTTGGGATTCATTTTCCCTAACATTTCATGAAAAGATTCTTTTTATAAAGAATAGATGTACATAGTACTTTTGGGTTTAATCCCCTAACATTACATGATTTGAGTCTTCTTGTAAAGAAGTGAATGTACGTAGTACTTTGGGTTCAACTCCCTTACATGACGTGATAATGCCTTGGTTGTATTAAAATGAAAGATGTTATAACGGCTTTAAGGAAAGTTGGTTATAACAGTTTGTGGAAAGTCAAGAGATAGTATAAAAGGTTATAAGGAAATTATGTGAGAATGTTCATGATTAAGTCCTTAATATATTACATGAAATGAAAGTGTCTTGAGTTTATAAAGTGAATGTACGGCGGACGTACATTGTTGTAATGGATCTTAATCCTTAATGAACTATGTGATAGTGCGTTGGAGTTATAAAATGAAAGACTTGTTAGTGTCTTGGTTTTTCAAAGAGAATGATAGTTCATTCTATTTGTGCTAACGAGAGTCAAAAGGTGATTTAAAGTGTACATAGTTGTTTGTGATAACTTTATGTGTACAGTGGTTTATGTTTACCCCGAGTCCCAATGGGTCGGGACATGTTGTACCTCGCATGGTATTGTCTTGGTTATTTTAGAAAGGAAGGCATGGTATTGTCTTGGTTATTTTAGAAAGAAAAGCATGGTATCGTTTTGGTTATTTTAGAAAGGAATGCATGGTATTGTCTTGTTCGTTTTAAAAGGAAGGCATATGGTATTGCCTTGGTTGTTTAAAAAGATGGTGCATTCATTTTGTCTAATGAGAGTTAAAGATTACTTAACTTGCATATGTTGTTCATGATAGTCATTAGTGCTAGTGTTATAAGTATAATTGCGGGGTAAACCCCCAAGACATTATACATATTTCGTGGATTTGCTCTCCACGATGTGAGTATCACAGATATGCTCATCATGGGTCCGTAGGGCTAAATAGTCCTACGCGGCAAATTGCCCTATGCGGGTCCACAAGACCTATGCGGGTGAAATAGTCTCATGAGTAGGATTGCATAATGATACTACGGGCGGGTGGCCCTAGATTGATCATAAGCTTCCTATTTTAAAGCATGTAAAGTTTACTCTTATTACTCTCATTGTTAATAAGGCACAATGTACTGTTAATTTGGTTATCATACTTGTCTCCTGCTTTATATTTGACTGCATTTATCTCCTTTACAAGATTTACGCTTTACATGACTTTATGCGCGCTTTACTAAAAGTCGGGCAAGATGTTGTCTGATGTTACAAAGAGTACGGTGAGACAAGGTCTGATTGGCTCGATTTTATATGACATCGTAGGATCGGTATTTGATTTTCATACTTGCCTCGCATTCCTCGTACAGCTTATGATTTGTTTACTATACTTTATTTTCGTTTCCATACTGGTACTGACCGATTTCTTCTGGCTACAATCATGTCTGCATGTCTAGGTACTCGGTTGTGGATCCGCGAGCTTAGGATCTTTGTTCAGCATTTTGAGATAGCTCCAATGTCCCAGAGCTTGTCATTATGGCTAGGTATATTCAGGGGTACGGCGGGGCCTTGTCCCATCACAGTTTACTTCTTAGAGGTCTGTATTCATATGTGGGTTGGACTGGCTAGAGTTGTATTTACATTGTTATACAGTGTAGACCCATTCGGGTGTGATATATATTATGGTGGCAGCCTTATCGGCTTTGCCTTTGTTTAAGAAAAAAATTGAGTGTCATTTACCTTCCGCAGTTTATTTGAGTTGTGTAAATAAAAGGGTGCCCAGATAGAACACCAGTCGCGGGCCCGGGGTTCGGGGCGTGACAATATATGTCGACACACTTGAATGCACAAGAAACATCTGACAAGTACGTAAGACGTATGAGGCAGGAGGCTATCACATACACCAAACAAACTAGTCCATTTTAGTGATCTTCTAATTCAGAAAATAAGTCCATAAGGACAAGTTCAGCTAGCACATACATTCAGGGGATCATGAAAAATAAGAACCAAACTCATACATTGACTTTATATAAAGAAAACAAGTACACACTTCTTATTTAAAATTAATATGAAGGATGCATGCTTCAGGATATCAAAAGATCGCATTTCAATTAAGAACTTGGAAAGACAGGTCCAATTTATGCGCAAGCAAAAGTAAAATCTCATTTTTTAGATTTCATGCAAACAAGCTTATTCAAATCGAGACAGAGGTTACCAACTCTCAATCAGAAGTAAAAGGAAGAGGGAGTCTTAAGACTTTGCCAAATTTCACAAACAAATTAAGCAGGTGGAAATTGATCTATGATAGGCAAGACAAACAGGGATGACCCGGTAAATTTTCTAAAGAAATAATATCTAATAAGCAGGGTGTATAGGAGGCATGTTATACAACAGTGGGGTACATATACTTATCTTTATAAAGGAGAAGAAAACAAAAGAGCGACAAGCACAAGTTGATCTTAACTTTAGATCAAATATAGGTACATCTATGTATTTAGGCAAGCATGATACAAATAGGCAGCTAATTGAAAGGGAGGGCAGACTTCAGTATTTCCAGCCTACAGGTAACCCATAAGGACCCAAACCATAGGCAACATACTCATATATAAAATGACCAAGGTAATAAACACCAGCACACAGTACATCACTTATCTACCTAAAAATTGTTGCATATTGATTTAGTAGGCTCAACAATAATAATGAGTGTTAACAGTTATCCGATCTACTGAATATCTATTTGGTAAATACAAAGAGCACCACTTAGGTCCTTAGTTAAATGTGACTTAGCTAAACCCATACGGTATCATTTCAACAGTCATCAACGACCTCTAAATTTTAATCAAACACAATAACAATATGGATAGTTATAAATTAAACTAGACATAGCTAATAGACAAATTCAAATGATCTTTAATATATATGTATTGAACACGCCTGAATACTGAACTAACAGATCTAAAACAGGAACTAAAATTTAAAAACTAAATGTTTTTAACACGTAATTGATCCATAAGAGAAACACATAGCAAAAATTAAAGAGCAGCATTGGGAGGAAATGAATTTACCTTCTTCGGGTGCGGCGAACTGAAACGAGGCCTTCGAATCCGACTTCGAACCTTACCGAATCCAGAAAATATTTGTAAAGAGCTTATATTTAATGAGTTTAGTAAGAATTTTGGAAATACTTTAAGATTTAGAGATAGAAGAAATGGCGGCCGAAAAAAAACTTGTATTTTCAAGGCTAAAAACAAGAAGTGCTAGGCTTTGAGAATGGGGTAAGGCGCGGCCAGAAGCTCCTGAATTGAGCTTCAATATGTTGTATTTATAGGGGGGCCTTTGCTAGGGTTAGGATTTGGGCGAGATTCCACTTTGATTTAGAAAAATAGTCAAGCAACTCGTTTAAATTCGAACGTTTGGATGAATTTCAACGTCTCACGTGATAGAACACGAAAATAGACACACAATCCTGTGTATTGTGGAAAGAAACTTTGGTGTTACTCAAAAATGGAAAGGGATGAGAGTGATGGTTGTTGCGTTGCTCTGTTCTTCGACAGAGAGAACGTTTTTCTTTTCTGTTTCTTTTTCTAGGTTAGGGATTTTAGGTCTTGGGGGATAAAAGGGAATTGGGTTGGGAATGGGTAATGGGTTTCTAGTGTTTTCATATTTTAATAGTAGGTGGTAAAAAAAAACAATGATTTATCAAAATTATAAATTATGAGTTATAAAGATAAAAGATCAATGTAATAATAAATAATACAATGTTATTTTGTGAATAACATAGAATATTAGGACAAAAATTAATATTGTGATAAAAATGTTACAATAGTAAAAAAAATAAGAATAAAGATAATAATAACAATAAATAGTGATTATTTGAGAATATGAAAATTATTATTTATGTATATATATGTGTAAATATATATGTATATATATGTGTAAATATATATATGTATATATATGTGTAAATATATATGTATATTTTTGTGTGTGCATGTATATATATAAAAAAAAATATTGCGGTGTTAAAAATAGTTTAATTTATTGGTGAGAAAATTAAAAGAAGAGGACAAAATTGGGTGTCAACAAATGGTTCAGTCTCTTGATACTCTTGAGTACCCTTAGACATTAGCTTGAGTAAAGCTTCAATTTTCTCATGCGTAGTCAAGATCTGGCCCTGAGCTGAAGCATTCAACAAATCTCTCGAATCATGCTTTAAACCCTCGATAAAATAGTGCCCAATGATATCCTTCAACTGCATGTGAATGATGATAATTTCGCAAATATCTCTTAAACCTCTCCCACATTTGTGGTAGAGATTTGTAGTCCTTCTGAGTGAAATTGGTAATTTTCCCTCTATTTTCTCGATAAGATCTGCCATGAAATAATCAATCCTGGAGGAAGATTCGGCAACCATTCCTTTGCTTCACCAATCAATGAGAACATGAACAAAGCCAGCTTCACATAATCGTCGGAGATATCTCTATATTGGAAAATTGTCGCTCAACTCTATGAATTACATCAAGTGTTTGTGTGGGTCTGCATGAGATTTATCCATATACTGGCACGTGTTTTGCACCAGCCACATTGTCCCTTCTTTTAGTTCAAAGTCCCCGTCGATGTAAGGATTGACAATGGCCTTAGCACCATTGGCTAGACTAGGTCTAGCAAAATTCTGATTGAAACTTTTGTCGGTGGTTTTGTGTCATATGAGCAGGTCTCACAATATTCAATTCTCTATTATTTCTCTTTCTGCTAGCTCAAGTGCACGTCGAGCAAATTTTTGTCCGCCAACTTTTTATGCCCGTGTAAAGCTCCTTCAATTTCGAAATCAAAACCAGCTAACGGTTTTTCTTGACTTCTAGTGTTTGGCATAAATAATAGAAATAACATGAGATTGCACATAAACCGACAAAAAGAGTAAATACTTGATTATAAAAACAAACTCAAATTAGAAAATAGTAAATTTTTCTAAGTCTCCGGCAAAGGCATCAAAAATTTGTTGCTCTCAAACACATATGCAAGTATACGCGATCGACAAGCAATATAGGATTGAGAAGTCTAAATATCGTACCCATGGGAACTTATACTTTTCTGCTGCTTATCTAATTTAAACTCATTCGTTACTATCCAAGAGAGTAAAATCAAGGTATTTTGTGAAACTAACTACTACTAAAAGAAATAAGTAACAATTGGGTATTTTTGTGACTGAGATGATTGAGAGACTGTAAGATTTATCAAATGGTGAAGAAATTGAGGGTCGTAGCTTTTCGACAATCTAGTTAGTCTTCCGATAGTTCTACTTATTTCGATTTCCTGGGTTACTAGTTACCGGGTTGATTTTAACTTTATGATATCCTTTCAGACTACTCATAAGCCTAGATGCTACTATACCGTCTATATTTCTAACATCGCCAGAGGTAACAAGAATACATTTAAAACTCTATAACTTTTCCTAAGTCTTTACTTAGGGCGTAATGGCACCTGGACAATTATTTTTCCACCAGGAGCACCATTTAATTCTCTTTATTTAGAAATTTGAACTTATATTCAAATACGGAGCGATTAATAAAAATAACAATAAAGAAAATCTGTTTATGACTTTATAAAAAAACATAACGCGAGCCCATGCTCGTACAAATATTGTTTCAACATAGACATACTGACAAATATTATTCTAAGTTGGAAGGGAGATCATTCCACACAGGCATATCCCGAGACATCGAACCGACATTACGAACTCGACGAGTACCAAACCCAAACAATGGACTTGGTATGACAAGAGGTCATGGACGATCGCTAGCCTTGACGTGAGCCTTTCTCTATCACTCTTTCTGAAACAATGTTAAATAAAGAGTCACCTACCATCCAAATGGTGAGAACCTTACCTGCAATTCAAAGTAACACCACAATATTCCAAGCGCAATCACATTATAACGTAATAGACATATTACAAAACATATCGTTACTGAGATTTTTAAAAATGCAACAACTCCTCATAGGAAATTCTCGATTTAACTAACACTTCATTTTATCTCGTATTATACGTTAAGACATTCCCCTGCATTTCCACATGTTTATTACATTTATATATTTGTGAACGCGTATTCACTTTTCATATTTATATATAGATGAACATGTATTCATCTTTCATATTTGTTGCGCGCAACCCGATCCATTATATTTACGTATTTGTGAACACGTATTCACTTTACGTTTTGTTGCGGCGTGAAACCCGATCCATTATATTTACGTATTTGTGAACGCGTATTCACTTTACGTTTTGTTGCGGCGTGCAACCCGATCCATTATATTTACGTATTTGTGAACACATATTCACTTTACGTTTTGTTGCGCGCAACCCGATCCATTATGTTTACGTATTTGTGAACGCGTATTCACTTTACGTTTTGTTGCGGCGTGCAACCCGATCCATTATATATTTATATATTTATGTGAACACGTATTCACTTTTCATATTTTTCAGAAGATCGAATAAATATTATTCTCTTTTCTAACATTTTGTCATTCATACTTGTAACGATTATAACTTTTTAACCATAACTCCAACTAAGGTGTTTCTCCAGCGGAAACTAAGGTAAGACGGGGATCTTTCACTGTACCAAATTTCATTTAAAACTACTTTGGGTAACTAACACAAATTTATCCTCAAAACAGCCACATGAAATTTGTTTCGGCAGAATTTTTATTAAACAACACTCAATCTTAGAATAATCATAACTCCTAATCTGTAAACCCGTTCAAGCCCCATAAAATCTCAAAACGACGAGAACAGAGAGATACACGTCTCCATGTGAACTATCCTTTCATATTCTGTACCATTTGTTACAGTTTTACACTTTTATTCGCTGCCCTTCCTGGATCTCGATAGATCTGAGGCAGAAACTTTAAACAGCGATAACTCTCAATCCGTAAGTCGGATAGACCCCCGTAAGGTCTCAAAATGTCCAAAACAAAGAGATCTAGAACTTTCATTTAGCAACAATTTTCATATTCCCCACAGATTAGTACAGTTTTACGTTTCAACGTCCTGCCCTTCTGGATTCCGACGAATCCGAGGCAGCAACTTCAAACTACAATAACTCTCAACTCGTAAGTCCGTTTTAATAACTCTTTATCTATATCTGTCCGTAACAGAGAGATTTACAACCATGTAAATTTTCATATAATTCTAATAAGTAAAACTCAAAAAAAAACAGTCCATAATTATGCCTTTCCGAATTTCGACCAAATCTAAGGCAGAAACTTTGAACTATGATAACTTTCAAACCGTACGTCCATTTTACCTCATTTTTGGTTCTATATGATCATATTAGAGAGGTGTACAATTATTCAGAATTTCATCAAATTCTAACAATTATAACTCAGTGAGAACAGTTCGTAAAGTTCATGACGCAACTAGTTGTCTAAACAATCAAAAGTTCAATATTTCTTTTCAACACTCAATTCTTATTCTAACATGTATTGAACTTAAAATAAAGGATATTACCAAGAATTTCTGAGTGAGAAAACTCACCTTGTAAGTGTAAAAAAGATTGTGGTTCGGTTGCTACAAGTGGTCCTTGCTCCTTAGTGTTCCCTAATTTTATTGTTCTCCTTCCTCCCTTGATATTTTCTTGATTTTTTTCCTTCTTGTTCCCTTGTTTTTTTCTGATTTTCTAACCTTTATGTTATGTCCTTTGTTTGTGTGTAAATACAATGTATAAATGAATGAGTTTTCTATAACCTATGGGAGGTGAAAAACCAAAAGATTGAAGGGAAAAAAGGGAAGGAAGTAAGGACGTGCATCTCATATCTGCATGCATCTTCATTTTTTTTTTCTTTTGTTTCTTTTTTTGTTTTTGTTTTTGTTTTCTTATTTTCATTTTATCTATCTATTTTATCCAACTTTAACACTAACTCTATCCCATGCAATTTATTCTTTGTTTTCTTATATATATTTATTTATTTATTAACCCAACCACAACTATATATTATTATTATTTTTTTCCGGATTTTACATTCTCTCCTCCTTAAGCAACATTCGTCCTCGAATGTGAATAAGGTCGTAACATAATCACAAAGACCCAATAATGTTTATTGTTATTGTAACAAATTTGGGGCTTCACATTCTCCCTTCCTTAAGAAGCATTCGTCCTCGAATGAGAATAAGGTTGTAACACATGCATAAAGACACGCAAATGACACACATATGAAGTACTATGTAATGCATTTTTTTTATTACCTTAGTCAAATAGGAACGGATATTTGACTTTCACCGCCTCTTCCGTTTCCCAGGTGGCTTCCTCAGTGGAGTGGTTCCTCCATAGGACCTTCACGGAAGCAATATCTTTATTCCTAAGGCGCTTAACCTTCCTATCAAGTATTTCCACCGGAACTTCTTCATATTGAAGCTCCTCATTAAGAATTATCTCCTGGGGAAGGATGACGTGACTTGGATCGTGCAAGTATTTTCGTAACATTGACACATGAAATACCGGATGCACTGCTTCCAGCTCTTGTGGAAGTGCTAATTTGTAAGCCACATTCCCCACTCTTCGCAAGATCTCATATGGCCCAATAAACCTTGGGCTCAATTTTCCTTTCTTACCAAAACGCATAACTCCCTTCATTGGGGACATTTTTAAAAATACTTTTTCTCCCTCTTGAAATTCAAGGTCTCTTTTCCGATGATCCGCATAGGACTTATGACGACTATGAGTTGTTTTGATCCTCTCCCGAATCATCTGTACCTTACCATTTGTTTCCTGAATGACTTCAGTCGAACGATTGCGTCACCCACCTCGAACCATCCAAGTGAGACCTACATTTTCGCCCATATAATGCTTCAAACGGGGTCATTTGTATGCTAGAGTGAAAACTATTGTTGTAGGCGAACTCAATTAGACATAGATGGTCCAACCAATTTCCTCGAAAATCTAACACACAAGATCGCAACACGCCCTCGTGTTTGAATTGTTCGCTCACTTGCCCATCTGTTTGCGGGTGGAAAGCCGTGCTTAACTTAACTTTTGTCCCGAGACCTGCTGAAACTTTGCCAAAAGTGTGAGGTGAACGGGAACCCTATCTGAAATAATTTGTAAAGGAATCCTGTAACCGCACAATCTCCTTCAAATAAATGCGCATCGTGGTGCGATACGTAGTCTTGACCGATAAGAAATGGGCTGACTTTGTAAGCCGATCAACAATCACCCAAATAGAATCGCACCTTCTCGAGTTTTCTGAGACCGATTCTGAAATTCATATGAATCGCCTCCCATTTCCACATGGGGACTCCAATGTCCTGAAGTAATCCGTCAGGTTTTTGATGTTCATCTTTCACCTGCTGACATACAAGACACCTCCCGACAAACTCCACAACGTCTTTCTTCATCCCGTCCCACCAGTAATTTGCCTTGAGGTCCTGATACATTTTTGTTGACCCTGGATGAATGGAATATCTTGTGTTGTGACCCTCTTCTAAGATCTTCCTCCTTAGATCCTTTACCTTAGGAACACATAACCTACCCTTAAACCGAAGGGTTCCGTCATTATCTCTCAATGTAAATCGTGAAGGTTTTCCTGTTGGATTCTCTCCGAAATCCAACAAACTCAGATCCTCAAATCGACTTTCTTTTATTTCGAAGCTAAGGCGCATCGCGAGGTATCATGTACCACCACCCTACCTTCACCGATTTCAGTTAAGCTAACCCCGAGGTTTCCCAATCTTTGTACCTCCCGAACGATACCCCTCTTTTGTATTGTCAAATGGGCCAAGCTGCCCATTGATCTCCTACTGAGTGCGTCAGCCACCACGTTGGCTTTCCCAGGATGGTAAAGAATACTAAGGTCATAATCCTTAAGCAACTCTAACCATCTTCTTTGTCGGAGATTCAAATCCTTCTGCGTGGTTATGTACTGCAAACTCTTATGATCTGTAAATATATCCACATGCACACCATACAAATAATGTCTCCATATTCGTAAGGCAAACACCACCGCAGCTAATTCCAAGTCATGAGTTGGGTAATTCTTCTCATGTATCTTCAATTGTCTAGATGCATACGCAATAACCTTTCCAAACTGCATCAAGACACATCCTAACCCAACTCTAGAGGCATCGCAATAGACTGTGAACCCTTCCTGTCCGGATGGTAAGGTTAAGACTGGTGCAGTAGTCAACAATTCCTTTAGTTTCTGAAAACTTGTCTCACATGCTTCTGACCACTGGTACTTAACCGCTTTTTGAGTCAACCGGTCAAAGGAGCGAAGACTAGAAAAACCTTTACGAATCTTCTATAATACCCACCAAACCCAAGAAACTTCTAACCTGCAGCCGGAGTGGTCGGTTTGGCGATTCTTCGCTTTTATCTTACGGGGTCTACCATAATTCTATCCCTTGACACAACATGGCCCAAAAAGGCTACCTTTTCCAACCAAAATTCACACTTTGAAAATTTAGCATATAGTTTCTCCTGTTTCAAGACTTCAAGACTACCTCGACGCTCTTCATGTTCTTCAACACTCTTATCAGAGATTAGGATATCATCTATGAACACAATCACGAACAAATCTAGGAATGGTTTGAAGATTCTGTTCATTAAATCCATAAAAGCTGCTGGGGCATTGGTTAACCCAAAAGACATGACCAAAAGTATGACTAAAGAGTATATTTCTATCTTTAGTAGTGAAACATATAAATACGAACAAACTCTATTTATTCTTATTACGTACGTGAATTTTCTCTTTCAACTCTAGCTCAAGAACTACAGATAGTGTTCGACTAGATCATCAATTAATCATATAATTAAGCTCAAGAATAAATAAGCAACCCAATAATGGAAATTAATACGCAAAATTGTCATTAAACCAACATACATGTCTTTTCCATAACCCCAGAAATTAAGGAGATTAGCTACTCGTTCGAAGATCGACAAAGAATTCATGAAATAATCTAGGATTTATGGATAGAAAATAAGAAAACCAAAAGAAAAGCAATAAGGGCAGCTTACAAGTCTAAACAATATCCCAGCACATCATTTACGTTGATAAAATAGCTATTTATAGTTTAAGTTAAAACTAAAATAAGTAGACCAAATCCCAATCAAAATAGGAAAAGTTGATGTCATCCTGCGACACCACACGACGCGGAGGCACCGCACAAGAAGGAAAATTCGGCTGCATTTTGTTGACGTGTGACACCCCTATGACGCGGAGGTGCCACCGATGTGGCCAATCTCTGTACTTTTTATGTGCACCTGAGGCACCCCTACGACGCAAGGGTAATAGATCTGCAAGATCTTATAGCTAATTACAAAAAGCAAGAGGCTTACGATGTAAAATGAGATTTTTTACTGTGAAAGTTGGAGTCGGGTAGGATTTCTAATTTTGAAAGAAAAAGCAAAGAGGGTTTCTAATTTTGAGAATTAGAGGCTTGGAGCTTGTAAGGTTTCTTTTGTTAGAGATATGTTTCCACTTAGTTTTTTTATTGGGCCTTTTGAGAATTATAGGCTTAAATGTATGCACCATTTAAAAAATAAATTCCAAATCTGAATATAAAATACATAAATTATGAAAATATTTAAGAAAATACTTATAAAATTGCATTCTAGGTTATAGATATATTTAATAAAAAAATGGATTCATGGGTCGGATCTGGACCGGACACGGATCTCAAATACAAGATCCAGATCCAGATTCAATCTATCAGAAACAAATTTGGGTCTGATCCGGATCTGTCGGGTCCAAATTTTGAAGATCCATATCCTATAAAACGGATATGGATCCACTGGATCCGGACCGGGTCTAGGATTCACTGTCATCTCTAGTAATAAGACGTTGGCCCTTCCATGACCGCATCATCATCCATGATACCACAAGGATATCATAACTTTCCTGAAGATCGATTGATCCATATCAAACCGTACTGGAACATTTCTATATTGACACTTGATTTCCCAACTATCACAACTTACCTATGAGTTGGACTACTTTCTAAGGATTATTTCATAACTTAGGGTCCATACTCGTCTTATACACGGATAGCATATAAAAATAGATTCTGAATCGATCAATACCTATTTTATACATAAAATGAAGGGAAGATCGTTAGGTTACCTTCAACAAGGTCAAGTGCCTCTTGATCATGTCGCCCTATCAAAGAATAGTTACGGTGTTAGCTACTGTCGGGGCCAGATGCCCTACCTCTACCTCAGCCCCTACTAGCTACTGTCTGAGGCCCACACTCTATGGGATGCTCTGAGGACGATGAACCAGATGTTGATCTGGTTGGTTGAGCCATACTAATTTTGTCCTTCATTGGATAATTTTGCATAAAGTGACTGGGATCCCCACAAGTGTAACAGATATTAGAATATTGATTACACCTCCCTGAATGGCCCTACCACACTAATTACATGGCAGAGGAAGTAGTCTCATATGCATCGGCCTTCTCCGCTGTTGAAAGCTCAAAACTCGAGAACTCTGACCCAATCCTAAATAAGTAGATCTATCATACTATTGCCTCTAGGCCTGGGAAGATGTACTAACTGCAGGACCGACTGAAGGCCTAGGATTATTCCAATCATACTCAACTTGGCTGGCCGATATAGCCCACTTAAGTTGGCTCGCATCACCCGCCTCCTATTATTGCCGCTTTCGAACTTCAAAATTCTGAGCATATGCATGTATGTGAGAGATATTTATCCCCACATTCAAAGAGGATGTAGTATAATCATTAATCATATGTGGCCCTAAAACGTTCACAAATCGATGCACCCGATCACTCATTTCGACCACAATTGTTGGGGCATACCTAGCCAACGAATTGAATTGAAGTTTATACTCCAACACACTTATATCACCCTGCTACAGAAGTAGAAACCTATCTTGTCGAGCCCGTCGAATCTCTACCGATAAGTAATGATGCAGAAAAGCCTCAAAGAACTATCTCCATAATGCTGGTGACGCGTGTGATCCCCTAGACTGCACTCACGTCTCATACCACATAACCACAATATCTCGCAATCTATAGGAAGCCAACTTTACTGCCTTCGTATCACTAGCATGTATCACCTGTAATGTTTGGTACATTTGGTCCAAGAAATTTTACGGATCTGCATTCAGATCAAACCCCGTAAACTCCGGAGGATCCAAATTAATAAAATCCCAGACCCTCGCACTAATCGCCCTATTATAAGATCTAGCACTCCCACCTTGGAGCTGGGCCTGAGCGGCTACTAAGAGAGTCAACAATCGTACTACGCTCTGCATATCCATGTCCTCATCATATGTCTCAAACGGAGGAGTTGAATGCACTTGTTCCTTTGTCTGCTCTTCCAGGGCTGGTGGGTTCAACGGGTCCTGTGGGGGTATCACATCCATGATATGGGCCTCACTCTGGTTGTCGCTAATAGGTGGTACTCTACTTGCACCCTTATCAACTACTGTGTTTCCCTTTTGGCTAGCTAAAGCTCTCCGATTCACAAGCATCGTTGTATCCAAAGCAAGGCAAATGGTTAAGAATCCAATTCCTTACACTTCAGCTCTATCGCACGATCTGAAATGAGAAAGAAAGGTAGCCATCATAAATGTCTTGTAGTATCCTGTTTATAAGTATGGTGCATAACACACTCATAAACAAGACTCTACTAGACTCGACTTTGTAGACTCCCTAGGACATAACTGCTTTTATACCAAGTTTGTCACACCCTAGCCTTGGGGTGTGGCCGGCACCCAGTACCTTGACGACCCAAGAAAACCACCTGGATATCATCACATAAACATACAATTGTCTGGGCCGATGAGACCTCGGGATAATAATTGAGACAAGTATTACATGAAATCCTGCAAGCAAAAATCCAAACTTAGCATATATGTTCATACTGTGGTCGACAAGGCCATACATCCACGACCGAGCCTGATCGCGATCGTGCCCTACCCGGGCACCCTTACTGTAAACATCGAGAAAATCAGCGAACATACAAAAACTTATAAATAAAACATCGGAAGTAAAACAACAAAGTTAACCGACAGGCTACCTTCCGAACTTATATAAATACAACCGGCGGTTGCCTCATTTCTTTTACAACCGACCACAACATGCGAATACGGACTTCAGGAATAACAATCGAACAATCGTGAGTGACAAGGCCCCGCTGCACTGAATATACATAGCCATGACAACTCCTAACATTGGAGCCATCTCAAATGCTGAACTAGGATCCTAAGCTCGCGGATCCATAATCGTACCTAAACTCGCGGACATTTAACGCAGCTTCCGGGCCGCATAACAAAAATTTAATATGGAATGTAAATAACGTCTGAAACAGATCATAATCGCATAAAAGAATGACAAAGACAAGTATAAAAATATACATACGGATCTCGCCGTGTCATTACTACTTATGAACTTAATCGTACATTAATCATTCTTTTCCTTCTTTCAATAAATTAACATCATATTCTTACATACATACTTAAGAATTCAATCAAGTTTTTCCACATAACTTACATCAATATCTTTTCCATTCCATTAAGAGTTATAGCCATATCTTACGTACTTACTTAGAGAAGTCATTAAGTTCATTTCTATCTAACTTACTTATCTTTCATAACATAGTCCACCCACTACGAGGGACACATATACTACCCGCCCAAATCGACGCGATCAAGTCACACCAATATCAAAGCATGCGTGGAATCCCCATCATCCGCCGATACTAAAAGTGTAAAACATAACCACGGGTCTCACGCCCATAATATCAATCAAACAGTGGTATAACGTGCCGGGGCTTGCTCATTTATACTCTTACCCGAAGAAGGTGGTAAAGCGGGGTATAACGTCTTGGGGCTTGCCCTCATTTATACTCTTATCACGGAGAAGGTGGTATAACGTCTTGGGCTTGCCTCATTTATACTCTTACCCTATCTCGACTTGGTCAAAACAACACATAAAGCGGGTGGTGCAGTCTGGGGTTTACCTCACTTATACTCTTACCCCGGAGAAGTGGTATAACGTCTTGGGCTTGCCCTCATTTATACTCTTACCCTAACTCAACCGTCATTATACATAACATAAGCCCTACCGACTTATCATACATAATATAAGCACCACCAAATTTACATACATAACATAAGCACTACCGCTTATCATACGTAATATAAGCAAGTTAAGAAATCCTCTAACTTCTTATTAGCTTGTTCATATACACTCTCGTTTGTTTACTTAAGGCACTAACATGTCATTATAAAATCCGAATTTAACCCCACGTCTCACGTGCCTCTACTCCTTTAACATGATTCTCTTTCAAATAAAACTTCCAAGAGACTAATAACCGTAGTATCAAGTCATATCTACTTTTCACGACAAGTCACAATACTTTTTAGCGATACATTTATAGGCTTCTAAATCAAGTGACTTCTTTCTTTGAAACCTTAAGCAATTGGTACCTTTAAAACAATTTGCCCTTCTTTATTTCAAATCATTTCTTTGCTTACATAACTGAGGAAAATCATTCTTTTAAATCTTCCATAAAGTCATATAACCAACTTCATAAAGCCGTTATAACTCTTTTATTTCTTAGACAAATACATTCATTTGATAACCAAGAAACATATACTTTCAATTCAAATCGCATAGCTTTCAAAATACTTTCCAAATCAAGTATTCTATACTTTTAAATCAATTCATTTCTCCTTTAAGAATCAAGTCCCATAACTTGAAAATAAAGTCCCTTAACCTTTTAACAATTTGAGGTCCATAGTCTTAAAACTTCGTACGTAATTCCTTATAAATTAAGTAACATATACTTTGGTGCGTTGTGAGTAAGTTATGCTTATTGATAACGATCTTAATCAAGTAGTCATGATCTAGAAAATGTAATACAATTTTGTCTTATCTTAGCTTCTATGCAGATGGAGAACTCTACTTGTTTTAACATAATTAATTGTCATTACATTTTCCTTTATTAACGCCGCAATGGTGGTTCGATACTTATTCTTATTCGTGCAGTAAATTAGCCAAGTCAACTTGCTCCCAATACCTCCTAACGACTCTACCAACATCCCCATAAGACTTGGTAGAACTTAGGATAACTTAGACATAACCTTTACGTAGAGTAAATCAACATACATACCTCTTAACTTCTAAGAGTAAGGAATCATGAAAGAGTACTACATGTATATTCCATACATAGAATCATGTCAAAAGAAGAGGTTCACATACCGCGACGATTATCGACAAGAGCAAAAGCTCCAAAGTACTTCCACCTCGAGCTATTCCATTCTTCAAGTAGGATACGCTATACCTAGTACGTCAACCTATAATGGTCACCATACGCCCATTAACTTCTTACTTCATCGTAGAATATTTTAGGTGCTAAGTCGCTAAATTCTACGGAAAATCTGACAAAGACCTCCTTTGTTTCTACTCACTTTGCCACCTTTTCAAGCCGAATACAATAACCAAACAGCCCCAATTGGCTCACAACAATATAGAAGGTATTCCAATACAAATGAATAACTAAACAGCCCGATTGGCTCACAATAATATAGAAAGTAGTTCAAAACAAGCGAATAACAAACTAAAAGTCCAAATTCGGCCACCTAGAGTTCAACCATACCAATTCTTATCAAATTTCCATTTCAATCCAAATTGGTAGCATAACATGATATCAAGTCGCATTTGATTATAACAATCCATAATCTCTAAGTAGGTAACATGCGACGATTTCTAATAAACGACCAATTAGTAAACAAATTTTCAAGTGGCTTATATAACATTTCGAATTTAGCTACAAGCACTCCATAATACTTATAAACTTCAACTTAACCACTTCATGCTAGCAACATGTAAAGCTAACAACAACAATAAAAATAATCTCAAATACTTTCAAAGAACAAGATTATACCTCCACGAATTGTAATCCAATCTTCAAAACCGGTTGCTCCTTAGCAACCTAGAGCCTCATCAAGACACCTCAATCCGCCTCCGAGACCCTTAGAACCACACCAACAACTTTCCTTCAAACCTTCAATCCAAAACCTAGAAAGTCTCTAGGTTTTCACTTTGCGACTAATACGAAAACTCTCTTTTTCCGGGATTTTTCTATTGAGATACACTTACTATACCCTCATGAACCTTGGTTTAAAGAGGGGGAATAATTGGACAACAATAGAATTTTTTTCTTCTTGAACCTCAAACCCGAGCCCTTAATAGTTTCCTCAAACATTTCTTGAAAAAAATGACTAAGTGTAGGAACTAGTCATCCTACTAGTGTTTATAAGACACAAGGCGGTTATGATTAAAACAAATGGGTGGCTTGGATGCATTTCACGGATCAAGCCAGTGGCCTTTGACTTAGTCAATAAAATCATGCTACTAGTCTTTGCAAGACTTGGCCATTTAAATTATGGTCAATGACCATCCTATCCATGAATATTTCGTCCAAGACTAAAAATAAGGGGGGGTGACACGTGTCGCCCTCCCATTCGTCACAATAAAACGTTTCCGACAATTTCGTAATTCCGATAAAATTTTACAAGTCTCACTTCTTGACACATTAGAGTTCTCACGTACGTTCTTAAAACATGTCACGAAAATACGGTGTAACATTCTTCCCCTTAGAAACATTCGTCCCGAATGTTCTTTCGAGTCAATCTTTATAATTTGCGACATAGTTTCCTTTCACAACCTCACATACCAACAATGCCACACATGGCCCTAATACTTGTACACGCATACCTGTCCATCCTACGCCCAAAAGAGATTATCTTTTCGTACTTCCAACTCCTTCTAACATACTTACATAACTTCCATACCAATTCTGGCCTCTAATCTTTGGAGTCACTCTATAAAACAATATAAGGCCATTTCCGCCATGACTGGTTCGGTGGAACGCGCCCACGAACCCGTAAAATGGTTAACTCAACTCGCCTGCACTGCGTGACTCGCCACGTGGCGAACTATTATCAATCGATCCCACTCCATTCCAGCCATGGGAGACGTAATGTGTCCTCGACCCTACCGGCCACGCACTTAACTCTTATCCTCGTCCGACTTAAAATCTTATCGGAGAAAACCTTATACATTTAAGGTCTCGGCTTATCAATATTCTTAGGCTCGCAATTTCCATGCCCAAGCCTACCTTACCAATCCCCAATAACGGGTATAAAAACTTCTCATAAAACCATAACCATGTGTTCTAACACAACGACCATTACTTACTCCTATACAGCCTCGTCAGTATAATTCTCTTAAGCATACTACACACCTTAATCTATTAACATGACATTCCATTAGGTTCCTTAATATGGCTTCTGGGGTTCACTACCCTATCGCAGACCTCATCCTCTCCCAATTATCTCGAAATAAAACACAAAACCTTGGCGAAAAATTCATTAACTATTCCATACCTTCCGGTATCTAGTTAGTCTTTACCGATTCTGGTAATCTAAAATCATTCTAGGCAACACGCTGCCCGACTTTCATACATAACTCCGTATAGATGTATGTCACAATACCAACTATACTATAATCGTTACCAACCCGGATACGCAATCCACATAGTCGTTCCCGGTCATCACGCTTTCTCGCTCGCAATCAACATAACTCGTGAGGACGACCCTAACAACACACTTCATCGCACGATCTCGAGTGAGAAGAATGGAAACCAATCCTAAATGTCCTGCGGCCTCACGATTATAGATGTAGTGCACAACACACCGATAATCAAGACTACTAGACACGGCTCAGACACTTTCCGAGGACTAATCGCTCGATACCACTTTTGTCACGACCGAGCCTCGGGATCGCGATCGTGCCCTACAGGGCACTTACTGTAAACATCGAGAAAGTCAATGAACATACAAAAACTTATAAATAAAACATCGGAAGTTAGCCGACAGTGCTACCTTCCCGAACTTATATAAATACAACCAAGGCCATTTCATTTTTACAAATCGACCCACAACATGCGAATACTGCACTCTAGAATAACAATCGAACAATCGTGGCGGACAAGGCCCCGCACTTGAATATACATAGCCATGACAACTCCTAACATTGAGCCATCTCAAAATCTTGAACTAGGATCCTAAGCTCGCGGATCCATAATCGCGTACCTAAACTGCGGACATTTAACGCACTTCAAGTCGGGCATAACAAAACAGTTAATATGGAATGTAAATAACGCATAAGAAATGATCATAATCGTACAAAAGAATGACAAGGACAAGTATAAAAATATACATACGGATCCTCGCCGTGTCATTACTACTTATGAACTTAATCGTACATTAATCATTCTTTTCCTTCTTTCAATAAGAATTAACATCATATTCTTACATACATACTTAAGAATTCAATCAAGTTTTTCCACATAACTTACATCAATATCTTTTTCCATTCCATTAAGAGTTATAGCCATATCTTACGTACTTACTTAGGAGAAGTCATTAAGTTCATTTCTATCTAACTTACTTATCTTTCATAACATAGTCCGCCCACCACGGAGGACACATATACTACCCTACCAAATCGGGACGCGATCAAGTCACACCAATATCAAAGCATGCGTGGAATCCCCATCACCGTCGGCCTAAAAGTGTAAAATATAACCACGGGTCTCACGCCCATAATATCAATCAAACAGTGGTATAACGTGCGGGGCTTGCCTCATTTATACTCTTACCACGGAAGGTGGTAAAGCGGGGTATAACGTCTTGGGGCTTGCCCTCATTTATACTCTTATCACGGAGAAGGTGGTATAACGTCTTGGGGCTTCGCCTCATTTATACTCTTACTATCTCGACTTGGTCACAAACAACACATAAAGCGGTGGTGCAGCGTCTTGGGGGTTTACCCTCACTTATACTCTTACTCGGAGAAGGTGGTATAACGTCTTGGCTTGCCTCATTTATACTCTTACCCTAACTCAACCGGCCACATATACATAACATAAGCCCTACCGACTTATCATACATAATATAAGCACCACCAGCTTACCATACATAACATAAGCACTACCGGCTTATCATACGTAATATAAGCAAGTTAAGAAATCCCCTAACTTCTTATTAGCTTGTTCATATACACTCTCATTTGTTTACTTAAGGCACTAACAGGTCATTATAAAATCCGGGACTTTAACCCCACGCATCACGTGCCTCTACTCCTTTAAAATGATTCTCTTCAAATAAAACTTCCAAGATACTAATAACCGTAGTATCAAGTCATATCTACTTTTCACGACAAGTCACAATACTTTTAGCGATACATTTATAGTTTCTAAATCAAGTGACTTCTTTCTTTGAAACCTTAAGCAATTGGTACCTTTAAAACAATTTGCCCTTCTTTATTTCAAATCATTTCTTTGCTTACATAACTGAGGAAAATCATTCTTTTAAATCTTCCATAAAGCTGTTATAACCAACTTCCCATAAAGCCGTTATAACTCTTTATTTCTTAGACAAATACATTCATTTGATAACCAAGAAACATATACTTTCAATTCAAATCGCATAGCTTTCAAAATACTTTCCAAATCAAGTATTCTATACTTTTAAATCAATTCATTTCTCCTTTAAGAATCAAGTCCCATAACTTGAAAATAAAGTCCCTTAACCTTTTAACAATTTGAGGTCCATAGTCTTAAAACTTCGTACGTAATTCCTTATAAATTAAGTAACATATACTTTGGTGCGTTGTGAGTAAGTTATGCTTATTGATAACGATCTTAATCAAGTAGTCATGATCTAGAAAATGTAATACAATTTTGTCTTATCTTAGCTTACATGCGGATGGAGAACTCTTGTTTTAACATAATTAATTGTCATTACATTTTCCTTTATTAACGCTGCAATGGTGGTTCGATACTTATTCTTATTCGTGTCAGTAAATTAGCCAAGTCAACTTGGCTCCCATACCTCCTCACGACTCTTACCAACATCCCCCATAAGACTTGGTAGGAACTTAGGATAACTTAGACATAACCTTTACGTAGAGTAAATCAACATACATACCTCTTATCTTCTTAGAGTAGAAGGAATCATGATAGAGTACTACTTGTATATTCCATACATAGACTCATGTCAACAGAAGGAAGAGTTTCACATACCTCGCGTCGATTATCGACAAGTAGCAAAAAGCTCCAAGTACTTCCACTCGAGCTATTCCATTCTTCAGTAGGATACGCTATACCTAGTACGTCAACCTATAATGGTCACCATCGTCCATTAACTTCTTACTTCATCGTAGAATATTTTAGGTGCTAAGTCGCTAAATTCTACGGAAAATCGGACAAAGACCTCCTTTGTTTCTACTCACTTTGCCACCTTTTCAAGGCGAATACAATAACCAAACAGCCCCAATTGGCTCACAACAATATAGAAGGTATTCCAATACAAATGAATAACTAAACAGCCCCAATTGGCTCACAATAATATAGAAAGTAGTTCAAAACAAACGAATAACAAACTAAAAGTCCAAATTCGGCCACCTAGAGTTCAACCATACCAATTCTTATCAAATTTCCATTTCAATCCAAATTGGTAGCATAACATGATATCAAGTCTCATTTGATTATAACAATCCATAATCTCTAAGTAGGTAACATCGGCGATTTCTAATAAGCGACCAATTAGTAAACAAATTTTCAAGTGGCTTATATAACATTTCGAATTTAGCTACAAGCACTCCATAATACTTATAAACTTCAACTTAACCGCCGTACTAGCAACATGTAAAGCTAACAACAATAAAAATAATCTTGTAATACTTTCAAAGAACAAGATTATACCTCCATAATTGTAATCCATCTTCAAACCGGTTGCTCCTAGCAACCTAGAGCCTCATCAAGACACCTCAATCCGCTCCTCGAGACCCTTAGAACCACACCAACTTTCCTTCAACCTTGATCCAAAACCTAGAAAGTCTCTAGGTTTTCACTTTGCGACTAATACGAAAACTCTCTTTTTAGGGATTTTTCTATTGAGATACACTTACTATACCCTCATGAACCTTGGTTTAAAGTGGGGAATTATTGACAACAATTGAATTTTTTCTCTTGAACCTCAAACCCGAGAGCCCTTAATAGTTTCCTCAAACATTTCTTGAAAAAAATGACTAAGTGTGGGAACTAGTCATCCTACTAGTAAGCTTATAAGACATGAGGAAGGGTTATGATTAAAACAAATGGGTGGCTTGGATGCATTTCACATGGATCGCCAGTGGCGCTGACTTAGTCAATAAAATCATGCTACTAGTCTTTGCAAGACTTGGCCATTTAAATTATGGTCAATGACCATCCTATCCATGAATATTTCGTCCAAGACTAAAAATAAGGGGGGGTGACACGTGTCGCCCTCCCATTAAATCCTGATAAAGCGTTTAGATAATTTCGTAATTCCGATAAAATTTTACAAGTCTCACTTCTTGACACATTAGAGTTCTCACGTACGTTCTTAAAACATGTCCTGAAAATACGGGGTGTAACAATACCGAACAAATTATACAACATAGAACCTCTCTATAAAGCATCTAGGATATTTGTCAACACAAAACATAAGTCGGACAAGGCTCCTGACATACCCAAAGTACCCAAAGAGATATAAATGAAAGTCTGACTCGACAATACTCTATAAGGAAATGAAGCTCACCAATAAATGTTGATATCGACATACGATCTACGAGGCGGACCTCTCCTCGCCTACCTGAACATGTGTGGCATAAAATACAGTGTCCCTAGGAAAAGAGACATCAGTCAAATAATGTACTGAATATGTAAGGCGGAAATAAAATGTAATACGACATAATCATAAGAGAAAAAGGAGGTTCGAGTCAACCTGAGTCTCTGAACTACCGCTGACACTACAACATATACCAAGATCTTGCTTATCATATATCCTTATTTATACCTTTACGTCAACACCCTAGCTCTACATGTTCGAATGTCCAATTAACTAGTAGTAAATAACATGTCTATCCAGCCAGTAGTATCCAACGATACATAACTGCCCAATTAGTGGTAATTGTATAACTGCTCATACGGTCATGGTCCGGTAATGGATACAAATCTGCCCGAACATGATCAACATCATATCGTACCCGACCCATAGGAGGGACTCGGTCGTACCTGGCCCATAAGAGGAGCTCAGTCGTACCCGACCCATAATAGGGATTCAGTAATATCAAAACCAACTTCAGTGGTAATATTCGCCTGTCCAATCGACATACCGGAACCGGTCCGTTAAGCTTATCAGATATATCCGGACCGGTCCGATAAGCCTATCGATCCTATTATGCGGGCCGGACGGTCGGTACCTTAGATCGGTACCCAAGTCGGACCGATAATTTTTTATTGGATCTTCTGGATACCGGTCCGGACCATAAACCGACAGAACAAGAAATGTGTTGTTATCGGTCCGGTTCAGAACCGGACCGAGAACCGACAGAGCCACATAAATACATAATGACGCGACGCGCAAAAAATTAATGGGTAAAGTGGTATCCATTTCAATTCCGAATCAAAATTAACAACAAATAAAACCAAACACGATGACAAATGTTGTTGCGGTCTTGGCGGTGCACTTGCCGAAGAAAGCGTGCCAAAAGTTCAACCAAAACATTTGAGTTAAATCTAAAACATTAAACTTTACAAGGAAACAAGCGAACAACCAAATGTCCAAAATATTGAAATCCAAAACTACAAGTCCAAATCTATTTCCCTTGAGTCCACAATGCATGATTCAAAAGTTGAGTTAAATTTCATCCTACAATCAAAATATTAAGAAAAGTTAGTATCACAATTCACAATTCACAACGTACAATATAAAATTAAAGGATAATGCAAATGAATCAATCAGGCAAGAATATTACATTTGCAAAGTAGTGCTCTAAATGCTCGTCTACTTCTTCTTCTTGAAGCTACATTCCAAATTTTAAAACATTAGAAAGAACACAACATATACATTCATAAAGTTAAAGGAAAAGAATAAATGAAGGAATACATACCATACTGCGCCCGTGACCTTTCTTGATTCCATATAACTCTTTAACCCAATCACCTCCACACACTAGCATTTCAACAGTTTCTACCTTCATTGATGCTCTCTTTGGGTCAATAATTCTTTTGCCCGTACTAAAAGTTATACGAAACAGCGGTTATGAGGAATAGAGAACATCCTTCGCCAACTAACTAAGAATGGGATATTTCGGTTCGTTAACCACCCACCATTGTAAGACATCAAACTTTTCCCCCTTCCCTCGAACTCTAAGTGGATCATCTTCAAGATAATAATCAAGATCAGACTTTGTTTTATCAACTACCTCGACACTGTCAAGGTACATCTCAAAACTTCTTTTTCCCAACCATGAACTTGAACTACTTCCCCCTTCTTTACTATGAACTTGCACACCATTTTCTTTCTTGTATATTTTCTCATATTCCTTAAACAAAGACAATATGTTGTTTGATAACAACACCTCATTTCTTATAGCACCATTAGGCCCATACATGTAAGGATAAACCCATGAAATAAACACCATTTTATACCTAAAGAGTAAAGAAAGACAATGTTAATTCTCCAACTAAGTAGGAGCTACACAGATGAGCTAAGACTTGTATTTATTTGAGAAACAAGCAGCGGACAACAATGAGGTTGTTGGTTACCTTAACAGAGAACAAGAAATGGTTACCTTAACAGAGAACAAGAAATGTCATTGTTTCATATGTCTTGAATAAATATTTTATGTAACAATTTTATATAGTGGTTACTTAAAACAGGAAACAAATGAAGATCATAGAAATGGTTACCTTGGATCAAGAAAATCCCCAATAGATAGCAAGATATCGCATTGCGACCAATATTTGTCTATTTTAACTTCATTTCCATTGCCATTGTTTGCAAGTGAGGCTTGGAGTTCAATTGAATATTTTCATCCAATAGAACCTTTACCCTCCAAAGCTCGGACAAAAATAAATTTACAGTAGGATAAGAAGTGCCACTAATAATATTCGTAATATCCGCGAACACTTCTAATAACTTGCAAATATCATTAACCATCTCCCAATCACTATCATTCGGCAAATAGTGGATAAACGATGCATTCTCCTCTGCATACCTTGGCCAAACTGTTTTATAGAAATAAGCAGTGGACAACATTAACCATGTCGAATTCCATCTTGTTTTAGTATCCAAAACTTGTAGCCTGCCCATAAGATCTAACTCCTTAACTATCTTTTCAAAATGTTTGCATCTTGCCTCAGAATTCAATAAATATTTTACACCCCCTCTTATTTTATTCACCACTGGTTTAATAACATCAATGTCATCTTGAACCAACAAGTTCAAGATGTGTGCACAACATCATACGTGAAATAATTGGCCATTTAATGGTAGCTGCCTCTTATTAGTAAAATCGCCTTGGGCGTGCAATGCAGTTATCATTGGCAGATGCATTATCCACACTAATAGAGACAACTTTCTCCTTTATGCGCCAATTATCCATAACCCTAATCAATTCCCTAGCAAGTACCTCTCCAGAATGAGGTGGAGGTACATTCATGAAAGCCAACACTCTCTTATGAAGTTGCCATTTTGAGTCAATAAAATGAGAAGTTACGGTCATGTAACCTATCTTTTGTTCGCCGGACCACCACAAATCAGTAGTCAAACTAATCCTATTAACTTTAGACATTACTATTTTCATCTTTGCTTTCTCACCTTTATAGTAACTTTCACAGTCCGTCTTAACAATATGTCGTGTTATCCTTTTGTACCATGGATATATCTCCTTCAAAAACCGATTGAAGATAACACCTTCCATTATCATAAACGGAAATTCATGCCCTAAAACTATATGGGCAGCAAGATATCTAACCTTAGCATGGTTATATTGCCAAGTAGCAACACTCGGACTAGTAGCATCACCAAATGTACCACTTATCTTTGTTTGTGTGGGTTCTTTTTCATTTTCCATCTTTCTATTAAAACATTTTTCCAAATGTTTTTTCGCATTTGAGGTACCATATTTTGAATCAACTTTGAAAAGAGATACACACCACTTGCATTTCCACTTTTAGAGCCATCTGGGAGAGAGACAATATACATTTCTTTGTGTATGATTGATTTTTTTTCACGTACACGCTTCCCCTATGCATTCTGCAATGGATCTTCCTCACCTCCAGTTGATTGACAGACATCATTCTATCCATCAATTTGACTATCAGATATTAATTGAGCATTGTCAATTAAATTCAAATGCTCTCCAATTTCAATTCCTCTTACGGTCTCTTCATCATCATCATGGTCATTCACTTCTATGTATGAATCTTGTGAAGTCATAGGAGTCACTGAAGAATCTTGAAATGACATAAGTACATAACACAAATACACAATAAGTTCAAGATTATTACATAAATTTACAAGTTACAACATGTTATTTTAAAAATTACAGATTTATTACATAGATGATAGAACAAATTTATTACATTAAAAAATTACAGATTTATTACAACATGTTATTTAAAAAATTACAGATTTATTACATAGAATCGTAAATTACAGATTTATTACATAGAACAGATTTTGAGGATCGACGAATCGAATGATATTTCTGTTTTATTACATTAAATAATTACAGATTTATTACATAGAACAGCCAACAGGAGCATGCATTATTATTAAGACACCAAAAATTTGAAGTTTTAACAGAGAATCGTACTTTAATTTAACAATTTATGATATCGAATTACATAAAATTCAGAGAATAAAGTATTGAACATATCAAAAATAAATAACATGCATATATTATTATGTATGATTATTGAATTATGATAGCATGGAGATAGAAGACCATACAAGTCACAAGGGAAGTGATGACCAGGTAAGTGATGAGTTGGGCGGTTGTTGGGCGTTGATCGGAGAAGAAGACGATCGAGACTCGGCGGAGAAGAATCGAGATAGAAGAGGGCGAAGGAGTCGAGCGATCGGCGTAGCGATCGCGAAGATGGTAACGACAACTAGCAGATGGGAACGACAATGGCGATTCGCGAACAGTGTCGGGAGAACGACCAGTCGAGACTCGAGCAGGAGAGAATCGAGATAGAAGAGGGCCAAGAGGAGTCGAGCTGCGCAGTCGCGAAGATGGGAACGGCAACTAGCAGATGGGAACGACAATGGTGAATCGGCGATTCGCGAACGAGGGAACAAAACACTAGAGCAGCCGAATGGAATTTTAGGGATTTAGAAATTAGGGTTAGGAGTTAGGTAATTTTATTTATATATGTATTATAAATCGGTTCTCTTACCGGGTTACCGGACCGGATCTCTTACCGGTCTGGGTAAATTTCTCATACTCATATCCGGACCGTTAATTTTTTTGTCCGATTTTTTTGGTCCGATTTCGGTCCGGATATTTCGGTCCGGTTTCGATCCGATTCTCGAGTATATCCGAACCACTAACAGCCCTACAAACCGGTCGTAGCCCAGAAGTGAATATATGCCTGCCCCTATATGTATTTCATACGTACATACATACATGAAAAGTCATTCTAGCCTTCTATAAACTTATCGTAATATGTAAAATCATCACTTTCTCAATTAGCGTTTGGGGACTATCACTATGATGATACTATACTCTTACTCTTCTATTCCTTTACAAGAGTTAACAAGGCGACCTACATCACTTCTAGCCTTCATGGAACTACCGAAAGAGACCAAAGACCATGGGATCCTCTCACGAATGAAGGACAAGCATTTCCCCCTAGCATACGTCTCATCATTTATCGACTATTCAATAACTATGCTAAGAAAATAAGGATTGAGCCTTAACATACCTTGAAATAGAATCTCCGGTGACGACAGTGTGATTCGCCTCCTTACACTCCGCCTACAATAACAAACATTACCAACACTAAGGACAACTTATACTTCATGATTTCCAACCACTCATCACCCAAGAATTTCTCTCAAAACAACTCATATCTTCTATAACATGAAGCCATATCTTTACATTTTTTCTAGTTACTCTTTTTCTTTAACTTATGATGAAATTTTCAATCTTCAATACCAACACTTAGGCAAGCACCACATCATCATACACATCATATATAAGCTACTTCCCATAAATTCCAACTACAACAAATCATAATTATTGTTGTAAAACAGTCCAACAACAAACCAACTACGTCTCCCTTTATTTCAAGTTCTAGTTCATGATTCTCCATCCCAACAACTCATCTAACATGAGACTAACCTTAAACACAATAAAAGAGTGATATACATACCTTATATAGCAGATTCAACTTGGGTTCCAAGTCCCACCTAATTCACAACAACCCTTAACTTCACATGAACAATACACAAGCTTCTTCTTGTGATTTCCAACATCTTCATGCTTAACTTGGGTTGGTTTGCTTTAGGATGACTCTTGGATCTTCAAAATATGTTAGGGGAGCTCTTAGGGGGTGAGGGGACTTCTGTTGGTCGAAAGTGAGGCTCTCATCGCTTAAATAGGTCAAGAAGGCCGGCCACCACCTTTTATCTACGAGACTATATGTGTCGCATATGGCCATGTGCAGGCCCATATGAGATTGGATCATGTTCTAGAAAATCCCTCAACTTATCATTTTCTTTTGCGATCCCATCTGCGAGGCGGATCCCATCTGCAAGGTAGATCCCATCCGCGATGCAAAATGTTTAGCGTATCATCCGATTTTCGTCAAACTTTGTCGAGTAATGATTTCTTCAATCCTAATGACCTCCAACCTTCCGTACATTCTCTTAAAGTCCCTCTAAATAATAAATGACCCTCGAAAAGAATGTCAAGTCGTCGAAGCTCACATCAGCTAACTACACTCCTATTCACACACGGAACTTCGGGGTGCAACACGAAGTGGGATAATGGGTCAAGGTGTGATATCCAACATTAAGTTTAGGCTTCATTCATACTCCATCTGTTTGAATTTCTATGACACGATTATTTTTTAGTCAGTCCGAAAAAGAATGACACATTTTTTTATTTGACAACAATTTAATTTTAAATTTTACCTTTTATGCTTAACAAGATTATCTATAACTACACAAATATTTTTAATTTATTTTAGATCACAATATTCAAAAGACTTCTTTTATTTTTTAAACTTCATGCTCAATCAAACTACATCATATAACTTAAGACGGAAGGAGTAATCTATTTGATAAAAGTATAAATTTATCGTATACATAGTATCCCGCGTATCAAATAACCCCTGAGCAACAAAGAAGCTTGATTGAAAAAAAAGTCTTAGTTAATAACTATGTTCCCACTTAAATTGATAATTTACTCATAATAAATTACTCAATTTGTTGGCAGCCCTAAATAGGAACAAAATCCTTCTTTCACACGCCAACAGCAACGAGCGTTGATTTGACGCCAACAAGAGCGACCCTTCCCCATAGTTAATTGATATGATATACTTATTTTTAGTTAGTTTTAAATAAAAATATTATATTTTTTATTTGATAATAATATAATTTTAAATTTTATTTTTTATGCTTAATAAAATTATATTTTATCACACAAATATCTAATCAATTTTATTGGTGACGAATCGAACTAGGTCATGTAAATTGGTAACGGTCGGAGTATGTATATATAAGGGCACCCCACCAACATATCTCCACAAAAACCATTCTCTTCCAACAAAAACATTCATCAGAAAATGGAGGCAGAGACAGTGGCAAAGGCATTCGTGGAGCACTACTACTCCACCTTCGATACCAACCGTGCAGGCCTCGGAAATCTCTACCAAGAAAATTCCATGTTGACATTTGAGGGTATTAAAACTCAAGGTTCCCAAAACATTGTTGCTAAACTTACTAGCCTTCCGTTCCAGCAGTGTCAGCATACTATCACTACTATTGATTGTCAGCCTTCTGGTCCTGCCTCAGGCATGCTTGTCGTCGTCTCCGGTCATCTCCAGCTCGCCGGCGAACAACATGCTCTTAAGTTTGCTCAGGTATTAATATGTCTTTCAATGTTCTGCTATTATATGATTTTTTACTGTGGGTTTGTTTTGTTAGTGCAATTATGATGTGGGTTTGTTTTATTTGCAACGGATATGGATTTTTCTGTTAAAAGGTTGAGACATACAGGGTGTGTTTGATATGAAGGAAAATGTTCTTTGTGGATAACGTTTCTTTGAGAAACAAGTGAGTTTCTTACTTGTTTGGTAAATAAACAAAAAACTGATAATGTGTTTCAATGTTCTGCTATGACGTGTTTTACCTAGTATTTGTGCAATATCTTCTTCTTCATTTTTTACTAAACCTGTTACCTCATTTGCTCTGTCTAATTTGTTTATCTTGCTATTTTGTTGTCGTTATTTTCGTGTCTGTCTTGATATGATTACAAAGGGTCTATCTAAAACAGTCTCTCTAGGGTAAATTTAAGATCGTATCCTCCTCAGACGTCACTTGTGGGATTATATTTCGTATGTTGTTAGTTTTGTTGTTTTAGATGGTTTTCTTATGTGGGGTTGTTTGTTAGTGCAATTTATGATTTTTCTTAACTGGGGTTTGTTTTGTTAGTGAAATTTATGAATTTTATGATGTGGGTTTGTTTTGTTAGTGCAATTTATGATTTTTTTTTAAATCAACCGGGGTTTGTTTTATTTGCTGACGGATATTGAATTTTCTATTTAAGAGGTTGCTGTCTTGAAGCTGAAATTTATTTTGGGAGAAGAAAAAGTTGAGACGTATAAATCTGTGACTCTGTGTTAATGGAAATATATCAGAATCTTGACTGATGCAATATAAGATAAAAGTCTATCAATCATAATATGCCTCGAACTCAAACTAGGTGCAGTGCGGTATATGATTCATGTATGATTGATAGCATTCATCATAGTTAAGCTAGTCTGTAAGATATTACAACCTTGTTTCTTTATCCAGGTTAGTAAAACTCACATGCGAAGTGTCATAAATAAAAGTCTGCAACAATAACAACAACAACATACCCAGTAAAATCCCACAATGTGGATCTGGGGAGGGTAGAGTATACACTGGCCTTACCTCCACCTTGATAGGTAGAGCGGATGTTTCCGAGTCTCTCTCAAGACAGTGCATAATCACAGTCAAAGCAGAGGCAAGAGAAACGATCAGACGAGAATGAGAAATTAAAGCATTATGAACATACAAATAATAAAATCAGATGTCATAGTAGTGCATTCTAACGAAGCAGTAGTTAACACAACTAAATAAAATAAACAAATTACATTAAAAAACACATAGTAGCATGAATCAAACTACAACAACAACATACCCAGTGAACTCCCACAATGTGGGGTCTGGGGAGGGTAGAATGTACACAGACCTCACCTCCACCTTGGTAGGTAGAGCAGAGCGACTGTTTCCGGGAGACTTTTAGCTAGCATGAATCAAACTACAAAGAACTATAAAGCACTAATGCGCCTATAAATGTGATATGTTAATCGGGCCTACAGTCATAACACTACATTATCACTTTGTAAATGTAAGTGGGACTACGCTCGACTACTTACTACCCTAATATGTGTCCTCCACAACCCCCTATCTAGGGTTATGTCCTCAGTAAGTTGCACATGCGCCTTATTCCGTCTAATCACCTCTCTCCAATACTTTTTCGGCCTACCTCTACCCCTCCTGAACCTGTCTATAGTCAACCTCTCACACCTCCGTACTAGGGCATCCGTGTCTCTCCTCTGTACATGCCCGAACCATCTCAACCTCGTTTCTCGCATCTTATCCTCTACCGAGACCACTCCCACTTTATTCCGGATATTCTCATTTCTAATCTTATCTCTCCTTATATACCCACACATCCATCTCAACATCCTTATCTTCGCAACTCTCATTTTTTGTATGTGCGAAGTCTTGACTGGACAACACTCCGCCCCATACAATATAGCTGGTCTAGCTACCGCCTTATAGAACTTGCCCCTAAGTTTCGGTGGCACATTTTTGTCGCACAAGACCAGATGCGAGCCTCCATTTCATCCACCCTGTTTCAATATGATGTGTCACATCGTCATCAATCTCTCAATTCCCTTGGGTAATAGACCCTAGGTACTTGAAGCCTCCTTTCTTTGAAATGACCTAAGTATTAAACCTCACCTCCACGCCTATCTCAAGGTCTCTCCCGTTGATGAACTTGCACTCCATATGTAAATCTTTCTTCCTCGAAGTTGATGAAAACCATATGTAAATCTTTCTTCCTCGAAGTTGATGAAAACCATATGTAAATCTTTCTTCCTCTCCCTATACTGCTCCACCAACCTCCTAAGATGAATGACTTCAGTAGTCGAACGCCCTGACACGAATCCAAACTGATTTTCGGAAATAGACATGTCTCACCTCACCCTCATCTCCGCGATCCTTTCCAAACTTTCATAGTGTGACTCATTAGCCTGATACCCCTATAGTTATTGCAACTCTGGATATCACCTTTATTTTTATACAAGGGAATCACTGTACTCCACCTCCATTCTTCGGACATTTTTGTCGTCTTAAAAATGTTATTAAACAACTCAGTCAATCACTCCAAACCTGCCCTGTCTGCGCTCTTCCAAATTCAATTGGAATCTTATCAGGTCCGGTCACTCGTCCCTTGCACATTCTGCGAACATCACCCTTAACTTCCTCAACCTTAATTCTTCTACAATACCCAAAATTCCAGTACCTATTAGGATGCTCCAGATCTCCTAGCACAATGTATCCATCTCCTTTTTTGTTCAATAATTTATGGAAGTAAGACTGCCGCCTCCGCCTAATATGCGCTTCCTCCACTAGTATTTTGTCGTCCTCATCTTTGATGCACCTCACGTGATCCAAGTTAGGGGTCTTTTTCTTCCTTACCTTGGCTAGTCTGTACAACTTATCCCCATATTTTTCTTATAATTCCACATACAGACGTTCAAAAGCCGATGTTTTCGCTGCGGTAACTGCTAGCTCTGCCTCATTCCTCGCCATCTTATACAGTTCCCTATTCGTCCACTTCTCCATCTCGTCCTTGCTTTCTACCAATTGTACATACGCCGATGTTTTCGTGTCCACATTCTCTTGAACTTTACTATAACACCACCAGTCCCCTCGATGCCTACCACGGTTACCCCGCACGACCCCCAACACTTCTCTAGCTACCTCCCGAATGCAATTGGTCGTCCTATCCCACATACCGGTCACATCTCCACTACTCTCCCAAGCCCTCTTGGCCATCAATCTCTCCCCATCTCATTTGCACTAGCCATGGTCAAACTCCCGTATTTGATTCTTAACCGATCATCCACAACCCTCTTCTTCTCCAACTTGATCTCCAAATCCATCATCAAAAGCTTATGTCGAGTTGTAAGATTCTCCTTCGGAATAACCTTGCAGTCTTTACATAAACCCTTGTCAATCTTCCTAAGGAGCAAAAAGTTTATCTGAGCCTTCACTACTGAACTACGGAAAGTCACCAAGTGTTCCTCCTTCAGGAACTTCGAATTGGCTATCACCATCCCATTAGCTCTAGCGAACCCCAAAAGTGAGACACCTCCCCTGTTTCTGTCCCCGACCCCAAAGCCTCCATGCACGTCGTCATAACCCCAGGAAGTGACCCGATATGTTCATTGAAATCTCCTCTTACAAATAACTTCTCATCTCAGTGGGTGATATACCTCCCATCACTTTGTCTAAATCCTCCCAAAAGTCTCTTCTCCTCTTCGCCCAAGCACGCCTGCGGCGCATAAGCACTAATCATTGTGCACCCTCCAACTACCAACTTAATCGCCATCATCATGTTATTGACCTGTCTACCAAAATACCGACCCCATTCCTATACTTCGACCTACCCGAGAACCATAACTTATATCCGTCTATATCCTTAGCTTTAGGTCCTACCCATTTGGTCTCCTGCACACAGGCTATATTAATCCTCCTTTTCTTAAGAATCTTCACTAGCTTTATGGACTTTCCTGTTGAAGTCCCAATGTTCCAAGACCCTATTCTCAATCTAGTCTCTCCCTTACCCTGTTATCCCCCTAGCCCTCGCCCCTGTCCCCGACCGAGAACATGACCCTAGTGTACCATCATTTACCAAAGCCACTAAAGCAAATATAAACTAATAGACTACTCAAACGTTTACCCTAAAACATAAATAAATCAAACTGCAAACACAAGTTACCAAGAATCTAGAGACAAGTAAAAATAACACGCTAAGAGTGCTATATCTAAAGACAAGAAAATGGTAATTTATCAAGGTTAAGGACAAAGAATGGATACGGGCAATCGGAGGTACCAACTCCAGTTGAAATGAACTTGTTTGCTGGCGCAATCACTACTCCTTGTACTGTTTGCAGTCTCTCAATACTGTTCACGGCACTGTTCCGGTCGCCGGTTTAAAAAACAGATCGAGTACCTGCGTAGATCTAGGAGGAGAAAATGAACGCAAGAACCAGAAAAGGAACAAAGGAACGGAAAAACAAACAAACAGAAAATTGTATTCACTGCCGAAGTACTATATACTGCCGGAGTGCGTCGGTGCAGCTTAGTAACTGGCTGCTGATTGGAGTGCCAGAAGAAGAAAAAAAGGTGCCAAAAAAGAGAAAATGAAGAAGAGAAAAAAAATGCCGGAAAAAGGTCGCCGCCTGCGTTACCTGGTCCGGTTACCTGGTTGAAGGAGTGGTTACCGTCGGGGAAAGGGGTGGGGTGTGGTGGGGATTTGATATGTTACCGTTATGTTGGGAAGAGAGAGGGGAGAGAGGAGAAGCTGCCCCTTGTTTTCCTTTGTTCTTTGGTTCTTCTAAGGAAAGGTATTTCTAAGGAGTCCTCTTCCCTACGTATGTTGAGAAGAATCCAAACTGCAAAAGGACTACAAACATTCAGAAAACAGAAGAAGTTTCTTCAAATAAAAGTCTGCAAGTGAAATAGATTTTTATGAGCTTTTTCTTCAAGTCTCTTTCGTCTTTGAGGATTCTCTTGTTGTAGTATGATGCTTAGAGGCGAGGCGAGGTACCGGGTTCCGAACCTTTTAACATGTACACTGGCTCCGCCCTTGAGTTTCATAGTCTGGAAATGTATACAGTTTTGTTCTGAATGCTAAGTGGGTGGAATTTAGCTTCAGTGGAAATGAGAAATTAGCTAGTGAATGGTGAGAGTCTTCAGCTTGATTTGAATTACTTTGGTATTTGGATTTAAGAATTTTCCTTTTTCGTTTCGAGGAAGCTTAAAGGAGGGTGAATAAGGTTATTTGGTTCCTAATTTTGCTACTAGCATCTTCTTCTGCTCAGAAAGTAGTCCAAAGACATTTGTATGTTTTGAACTCCTTCCTTGTCAGTACTCTCTTGAAATAACATAATAACATTTATGTTCTACCCGTGCAAACATGAGCCATTGTTTATAAAAGTAACAGAGGGAAAGGTTCCATATTTTCAGAAGTTACAAGTATTTGCATTAGTTTTTCCTTGAATTGATTATGTGATGTATCCGATACAACAACTGTGCTTCAATTCAAAGATTTTTACAATCCGTTTCGCTCTATTTGGACTCGTCATTTTGATATTCAGTACATGATGTTTGTGATACTCTTTTCTTTTATCAAAATATAATACTGTGTTCTTTTTGGTTTCCACTGCTTGTAACAGCCTCCCACTACCATAAAAAGGGTTGGTGTTTTCCTTTACCTTTTGGAAGATAATAAAATATGGATGGGGGCTTGGTTAGTATATATTGAGCTTGGGTTTGTTAACGTGCAAGTTGGTTTTTTATTCTCAAACTTTTTAATAGATGCATTCTAAGTGAGTTGTATCGGACATTAACTTTGCTTGTGGATAGAAAAACAGTTATTAATGTTAAAGCTACCGGGATCAATCTCTGTGAAACTTGTGCTTGTAGATTGTATTTCCTGTAACCTCGGTGAAGGTATATTTATTCAATGTGCAAGTATGGGGAATCTTTATGTCACATGTTATATAAGTCTTTGGGCAGCCATGCCCAGCCTCCCAATAATGTCATTTAAAGAAGGAACAGAAAGTTAATCTTGGCTCAGGCTGTCAGGCATGACTTGGTTTCAGGTTTAACCTCTTATTTTGATGGAAATTTTGGTAAACTTTCATACATGTGGTGAATGGCTTCTCTGAGATTTTAGTTCCCTCATCTAATTTAACCCCCCCCCCCCCTCTCCTTATTGGCAATAATTTAAGTAGCATTAACTGTTCCTATATAATTTATTACATTTAAAACAAATAATTCTAAAAAAAACTTATTACATTTAAAAAACAAAGAATTGGCCATTGCTTTAGAGGTTTCCTGGTATTTGAGACACAGGATTCGTTTCAAAAGATGATGCATTATTGTCTTTGATGACACTTCGATAATTTGTTCTTTTTCTGTTGCTTTACTTCAACTCTCCTTTTCTCGCAGATGTTTCATCTGATGCCAACACCACAAGGAAGCTTCTATGTGTTCAATGACATTTTCCGGTTGAATTATGGTTGAGATGCCCAAGATGATGCTAATTAATTCGGTCTCTTCTAAGTTCTGGACTTCGGATGAATTACAAGTTTCTTTTTACTGAAATGATATTGTGTCTCTCCTTCATGTATTGATTTGGAAAATTGTTTGATTGAATGCCTAGAGCTGCTCCAGTCTCTGCTTTGATGACATCAAAATATGAGTGTCATTGGTTTAAATACAGCTTGTGTTGGAAACAAATGATGCAAAAGTACTAGCATTGCACCATGAATCCATGCATTAATCAAACCAACCCTTATCCCTTGTATTCATGCAGTTTACAAAGCTATTACATGCACAAGTTTCTGTTTTGAAATAATGTAAAAACTGAACGGAAAGTGCTAGTCTTCATCATTGATGAAGTCCAAACATGTCTTCTCCATATGAGGAAGCTCCGGAACTTCTATCTTTGGGAGACGCATAGCCTCAACTTTATGTTTTAGCTGCTTTGCAGAGTCGTTTAGATCGCCTTCTTTACCATTTAATCCAGTCGGATGACGCTTAATCCAGCCTATCATACTACCAATGGATCTCAAGGGATTATTTAATCCATCTTTTATTTTTAAAATGAGAGAGACCTCGGATAGTTGCCATGTCACAGTGAGGACAATCATGGCTGATAAAAGGCAATGAGTGATAAAATTCTGCTTCTGAATCTTCCTCAGCTCTTTTACAACCTTTTCTTCAACCTTGTTTACTGATGGAGTTTCGTGCAAGTTGGTTGATTGATCAAGTGGGGTTTCTTCTTTTAACGAATCCAGCTGTAAAGAATCAGAGTAATACAATTTTCTTTAATCCAAAAAGTGGACACAGTACTCTACAAGTGGTCTAGCAGGAATTTGAGACCTGGAAAAGAGAACAGAAAGGATGATGACACAGTTCTCTTATCATTGCACCGGAAAGCACTTCTTTTTTACTTGCCAGTTCACTGTTTCATACAACTGACAAATGAAAATTTTAAAAGAAAGGGAAGATGATAACAGACCAGCGAAATACCAGGATCTAAACTTCTTTAATGGGATGTTAGTTGCTTCTAGTATTGGTATGAATATGGTAACCTAATGTTACATGATCCTCAACACAAATAGTTCAAAATGACTACAACAATAACAATACAAGAGTGTAATCCCACAAGTGAACTTTACCCCTACCTCTCTCAGGTTGTTTCCGATAAATAGTATGGAGTAGCATCATACACATAGTTCAGGTAAGAAAAGAGTGGATTTAAGTTAAACCCACATAATCTTCTATAATGAGATACCTGAGTTAGAAGTTGGGAGAGGAGTTGGTGGCGGTGTTGGGCTTCCTTTTCACCGTCATCAACGAAGGTGCTCTCATCAAGAAGATGACATGTTTTGGATTGTTCTATTAATTCTTGTATTTCTTTCTGTATGAGCTTCACTTTCTCTACCCTTTCCATTTCCAGTTGCTTCTTTCAACCGACCCCAAAAAGAGACGTGCTTAGTGGATGTGGCTGTGGCTGTGGCTGTGGCTGTGGGTCATACAAATACTAATTCACAACAAAACAAAGAGGAAATAGGTTATAGAAAGAGTCAACACCGACCTCAACATTAACCATTCGTCCCTTCACACGTACCAATATTCCCCTAATCTTTTCTTTGGTTCTGAGACAAGTTAGCGTCTAATTCCTCATATAAATATCTTAATTCAAATTGAATTTTGATTCTATATAATAATACAAAAAAATCAAATAACATGAGCGAGTATTATAGGCAGGCTCCATTTATTTGCATTAAGATTAATATATTTAAATCTGTATGCACGTTGTCTCAAGATTGATTATCTTTCAATATTTGAAGGTGCATAATTTATATTTTTAAATATAATTTATTATGTACAATTCAAATAATAAAGTAATTAGATGTTAGAAAAAAATTATAAATTTAATAAAATAAAATTACTATTTAATAAGATATTTATGTTCACTAATGATGATGGAGATGGTTTGTAGCGGTGGTGGTGATAATTGGTGCTAGTGGCTAGTAATGAGTATATAGTTGGTGTTATAATGACTGACACAATGGTAACGCTTTGTAGTGGCGGCAGCGGTTGTAATAGTGGAGCTGGTTCATGTTAGTTGTTGGAGGTGTTGGTGGTGGTGACTGAAACACATGTGGTGGTTGACAAGAGTGTTGGTGGTAGTTGACGACGGTGCTAGTTGTGATGGTGAAGGCAGTTGGTAGTAAAAATTGGTCACGTGGTGATTGATAGTGATGGAGGAGGTGGCAGTGGAGGTGACGATGATGGCCGTGGATATAATTATAATAATGAAGACAGTAGATGCTATCAGTAGTTGTCGGAAGCGGTGGTGGTTGCTGGTACATTGACGACACATGAACGTGTGTTTAGCTCTAGATTCTTAATTAACCAAAAGTCTCAAGTCTGATTTGGAAAATCTGTTTGTCCTGTTAGACACATCTGACTTTTGATTGATGAACTTTGTGAGCTAAACAAATGGACTCAACAAGATTATAATGTGATTTATTGTATTATAGTGGTAGATCAATACAGCAAATAAATTTAATTTCCAAAATCAATCCCATTGACTTGAGATTGATTTTGTAAACATATGCAGAAGGGTTGAGAATTTCTACTAATATGTTGATGTATTCCTGAAACTAACAAAATAAAATAGGCAGTCATGCAAGTGACTACGACAATTTTCCCCTAGTATTTACCCTTTAACGATGAACTGTTTAGCACCTAAAGGCGCTCAAGCACAAATGAACAAGTTGGAAAAGAAAAGAAAAAAGAAAAACTTCCAAGCTAATCTTGCAGGCATAAGATAAAAGTTCAAGTCCTGAACCTACCAAACCTACACACATATTATGAACAGCAGCACCTACAAAATACATACCTCACAATGACTTACAAATTGCAATAACCAAACTTCAATATGCAATTCTTGAACCTACTGAGACTAGTTTGGATGGCAATGAAGAGGTCAGTTGGATTAATAACTACGGAACTGATATATGTCATCATTTTCCATGTTAGACATGTCACCATGAGCAGTTGATGCTGTTTCACTGTCCGCACCTTCAAGGTCAGCCTGCCGTTCAATGAAGAATATTAGTTCATGCTATTTTCCTGATTTCGAACTATGAAAGTGGATCTAAATGTTCCCTATCCCCCTCCTTAAAATTGACAATATGGTGCCCTTAGTAGAGTTTCACACACTGCTCTACAAACTACTATGCTGCCAGAGAATGTGCAAAACCAAGTGGTTTAATGAGAGGAGTCTGAAAAGCGTCACAATTTTCTTCAAAAGAATGAAGTATGCTGTGGACAAAACACATGGATCACAGCTAATTATACTGCCACCCATATCCCAGATACGCTGGTAATAATTAAGAGACACAATAACATTCATTCACCCATATGTTTCCAGTTGCATGGACACTGCCACCAAACAATAACATACCCAATATAGTCCCACAAAGTGGGGTCTGGGGAGTGTACGCAGACCTTTCCCCTACCTCGGAAGGTAGAGAAGTTGTTTTTTCTAATAGACTCTCAGCTTGAAAAACACAAACTAAAGCAGTCAAGAAAAAGGGAAAAAAAGCAGTAAAGAGTCCTGGCAAAATACTAGGTAAAGCATGATACAGCTGAAAAAGGGACAATAATGTAACTACCACGAAATAATACGACAATCGAAATACAAGAAATAACAAATACTAATAGAAATCAAAGGACAAGAAACTACCAAGAGTACTACTAGGTGTCAACGCGCAACTACCTACTACCAATATCCTCATATTTGGATTATAGTATGTCCTAGTTCAATCGCATACGACATAGCTACTCCAGAACATGGCTATTTTTATGACGACATCTTCGCTAAAGCAATGTTATCAAATATTTACATTTATGTGATACTAGGAGATGGATAAAAAAACAAAAGACCTTTTTTTCCAGCCTTTGAAGAAAAGGTAAAAAAAAAAGCATAATGGAGTATATACTTTATGCACCTGTGTCCCTAAGATTTTACAAAAGAGATAGAGGATGGATAGAGTACACCCAAATGACGTACATAAAGCATTCTGCATGCAAAATACTAAGTAAATATCCATCTATTGGAAGTTCACTAGCTCATGTATATTAATCACAGAAATGCCATAGTAGAATGATGCTTTAGCTTACCTTAGCTTGCCGGTACTTCTCAAGAATCCGATGATATTGCTGACGTGCCCCCGGAGATTCAACCATTGATAGAACTCTCGAGACAGCCTCATCGAGAGCAGCATCAACTTTTTGTTTGCGGAACACCTTGAGAATGTCTTCATCCTCACTTTCATCAATTGATTCGGTGTCATGTCGAAATCCTCGAAGACCAACACCTCGTCGACGCCACCTTAGCACCACCTTCTCCAAGATTCCAACAGCCCAACATACCTTGTATTGCTTTCTAACCTGATACCCCCGTACATGAGCCTGCCATGGAAAGAACCAGCAAGTCACTTTCTGCTGAAAGAATAATTTTATGTTCCCAAAACATTCTCCATCCCCCCTCCCAAAAACCCAAAAAAAAAGACAGTTCGGTGCACTAAGCTCCTGCTATGCGCGGGGTACGGGGAAGGGCCGGACCGCAAGGGTCTATTGTATGCAGCCTTACCTTGCATTTCTGCAAGAGACTGTTTTCACGGCTTGAACCCATGACCTCCTGGTCACATGTCAGCAACTTTACCAGTTACTCCAACTGACAAATGATTCCAACTTACATATGTTCGTTTTTTTTACCCCAATAAATATGATTACACTTCTATATTAGTGACAGATTGTATTTGAAGTCTATCACCACTTAACTTTCCTATTTTCGAGTAATGAGGCTTCAATTGTCAATTTTGACTTCAAACATTTAAAGCACCTGTATCTTCACAACTTTCTGGCGGAATGCAAGAAAATCTTTCCGGCCTTTCCATCCTCGATATTTTTTCTGAATAGCTAAGGCTGCTGAGTTGTAGTCTCGCGTGTTGCGGAATGCCAACTTTGATGCAGCTGAAAGCCCGTGAATATCGTTTGAGAAGATACCATATTCATCTCCACTTGTGGTAGCAGAAACAACATATTCTCTCTGTTGCCTTTTGCGGAACGAATGTGCTCGGAATGCAGACTGTATACGAGCAGCAGCCTGAGCTGCATTACGGACTGCAGCTAAAGTGTCCTTTAAAGAACGCTGATCCTCATTTATGGTGGAACTTGTGTTTGATATGCTACTAATAGTTTTTTCTGCTTCCACATCAGCAGTACCTTTTGAGAGCTCACTCTCCTCAAATGTGAGCGATGAAAGATGACTGGTGAGAGCTACCTCTGAAAGGTATCCTGCAAGTCCCTTATGACAACAGCTGGAAGCAATTGATGCAGCAGTTTTACCAACTGGATCTCGTGAAGAGGGATCTGTAACAGCTCCAGCCGATGCCCCGGATGCAATGAGTGAAGCAACCATTTTTTCCCTGTCACGGATATGGATATTTAATAGACTGAGCTTATACAGCTACCATGCATAAGGTCCTTGCAGAGATTGTCATATGCAAATTCACTACACATGCAAACACAGAGACATAAAGGGAGAAAGATTCAAGGAGTTCACCCTGATCTCTCTCTCTCCCTCTTTTTTTTTTGTTTTTGAAATAACCCAGAAATCCCTGAGGGCCGGTGGTTCACACCTCACAATTTGAAACTCGGTGCATAATGGGCCCGCCCTATACCCTTCTCCACTTCAATATCAAGCTTTTTTGTGCAGCAGGGTTCAAATCTGTGACATGCGCTCACCCCAAACATCACCCCGATATCTCAATGTCCATGAAGTGTTTCAAAGCTGAATTTCTTCATGTTGTTGATATATTACTCCATATTGAATTTGAGAAGTTGAAAAGTACTGACTAATGTGCTCAATTTTAAAATTCACATAAGCAAATTAGGAATAAGACAAAATATTTTATCAAATCAAAATATCATTCATGTTTATACTTTTTGTATGTAGACCCAGAATGTAGAAGCGAGACATTGTTTTTTCTCTTTAAAATAACCGAGAAATCCCATAGGCCGGTGGTGCACGGTTCAAAACTTTGTGGATGATGCCCCCCCCTATACCCTTCTCCACTTAAATACCAAGGCTTTTGTTTGCGGCAGGGTTCGAATCCGTTATGTGCAACTAACCCTCACATCACATTATGCTCTAACCACTAGACCAAAGCCTGGATGCTAGAAGTGCGACATGTTGACTTCCTAAAAGTTGTTAATCCAGCTTCTATTGCTACTTATACCAATATAACGTGATAACTGAAGTGCAATGATGTGAGAAGTTTTTTATCAAACAACAAGAATCATAGATTACCTTCCAAAGCGTGCAGCCCAGTGCAGGGCAGTCCAACCGTTAATATCACGGAAGTTAACACTGACTCCAGCATTTAGAATTGGGTGAAGCGCCCACTCAAATCCCAATCCAGCAACCATGTGAATTATTCCTTGCTCTTTCTTAGATAAAGAACAGCCTATCTTATTGTCTTTTTGTTGCAATTTACAAGAAAGCCACTGCTGGAACTTGTCTTTCAAAAGCTCTTCAAGAAGCCAATCAATGGTTATCATTGATCTTGAAGTTCCAAACAGAAGAGATATAATGACCTGGGACCATGAATCTTCACTTGCTTTGGATTTTTCCAAGAAATTATTGCCTAATCCAGAACTATCTCCTTTTTGGACGGATAAGTCTGATAGAAGCAGCTGCACGAACCTGACAAGTAACAACAGTTCCTCTGTACTTCTATAAGATCCTTCTACATCAGGTTGATTATTTCGAGCAGAATCATCAGGCTTAACCCGGTATTCGAACTCCCTCACCTCACTGCATGACTCCCGATTGCCACTAGTAACACAGAGGGTGACTTTACCAGGCAAGTGACGAGGAGCTTGACAACAGATAACACCTTCTTGAATGATCTGAACAGGAACTTCAATATCACCAAACATGCAAGTCCACGTGCACTCTGACGGATTACAAAGAAAAGATCCAATGATAACAACCTGCATTGAAGAGCTAAAACATTATAATAATAATAATTTTAAAAATCCAGATGAAAACCAGCTGAAAACTATTAAATAAGTCAATATCCTGAGCAGGGTCATTGATATAAGGTGCACACAAGGATTTAAACAGCTTTTATGATAAGCTACATCCAAATTGTTCAGCATAATTTGACTATGAGAAATCATTTACAGAGGTTTCAACTGAACAAAAATATCAAAATTTTACTGGATTTTCAAGCATTGAGCATCTCAATGGTTGATAAAAGACATTTGAATTAGCGATCATGAGTTGGTTACTGGAGCCAGTAGCAGCTCTTCTTCCTTTTGACCTTTTCATTACTTTAAAGTGCGATACATTTTTCCGCGTCCAGCAATAATGAGCCAAATTAAGCCATGAAATAAAAGCATTTCATCCGAGATTTTGAAGTAATACTATTCAAAGTAGCCAGTTGCAAAATGATGGAAATCTGCGTGCTTGGAAGCCATAAAATATTACTCCCTCCGTTTCATTTGAAGTGTCTTAGTTTGACTGGGCACGGAGTTTAAGAAATGAATCTTGTGGTCTTAAATTAAAGATGTGTTTCTAAAACTTGTCAAAACTTACTAAATATAGAAAGAGGCACTCTTTTTGGGGCAGATAAAAAAGGAAGTGACACTTAAATTGGGACGGAGGGAGTATAAGATATTGGGGCACGGAAAATAGAATACTGAAATTTAAAATGACTAAACAGAAATATAAGCAATCGACTGGGATTTTGACACCACTTGCACATGCAGAAAACAAAATTTCAACAAACACAACAAGTCCACAACCATGGAGACCAGACATGTTTTATGGTACGACCAACAATCAACTAAATCATAACATATACCTTTGTTGCCTCAGATGAATACCCCCAATCAGGGGATATATCTCGAATTGTGAATTTCTGCTTCTGGGCAACAGTTAAGCTCATCTCATCTTCAAGAGAAGTACCAATCTGATCTTGGTCAAATATTGTTGTATAATGGTCAGGGTTGGATCCAAAAGTAGTTATTTCAGGAGGATATGTAGGATACTTGAAATCTTCAAGTTGTTTAAAAGCTGGTACAGAAGCTGCAAGGAAATATGAGTTTTCCAGAAATTAACTAATTACTGACATTTCTAGAGGTAGTAGACATAAATTATCAGCTGGAGGAGAAAAAAATTATTACCCGTTTGAGCCTCCTTGTCGCTGAAATTAGTCCACTTGTAGCTTTCATATGCTTCTATGACCTCTCTCTCTGATGAGGTTTGCAGCATTTCCTATGGTACATACAGACATGCAAAAGATGACTAGGTTTTAAAATTAAATTGTATAGCTGCTAGCCTGCTATGAGTATATTAGACGAGGCAAATGTTGTATTTGGTCAGAAGGCCCTGAAATAAGGTCTCTAGCACTATATTTTGATGTTATATGCATCTATAGTCCTAATGAAACAGAGCTAACTATGAAGTACACTTTTCTCACATTCTCATCCATCTTGTGCAAATATTTGGTTTGTGATTCAGCAGCTGCAGAAACCCCATAGTGATCCAGCATATCTTTCCACATGTGACCATCTTGGGTCAGATGTTGATGATTAGATTCACTGCTCTCACCTGCAGAGGCACACTCTTATCAGCATACCTTCACGTTTATTGCTTCTGAACAAAAAAAAATGAGATCTCCATCTAATACAAAAACAAGTACAAGAAATAACGCAAGCAAAAGGCATGGAAGTAAATATCCAAGAGGAAGCATCACGTTATCTGGTGTCAGATCTTAAAAGCTACACTTTCACTTTTTTATAAGGTAAATAAGTTTATTAATAATGGATGGTTATAACATATACAAGTCTAATGGATTAATTAGTTTAATGGATAAGCATACAAGTACTCAAATCCTATTGTGCCATGAAAAACTATAACTAGTTATGTTTTTAAATTTAATGGATTAACTCTAATAGTGTACAGTTTTTGACTAACTCTCAATGGACCTTCAGATGCTGATGTACCAATCAACGTTCAGCCGAGGTTAAATGATTAGGAAAATAAATAATAAAATACCCGGTTGCAAACACTTCTAACTCAAAAAAATCTACTGTTAAGAGTCCAGATCAACAATTTCAAGGCCAAGAATAAACAGTCAGCCACACCAAACAAATTGACACAAATATCTACCTAGTTCATGACAAAGCACAAATAAGTAAGAAAATCTCCGAACTGTGAGATGCCTGTAATAGAGATCTATAGCTGAGAATCATAAGGATCTGTATGTGCATTCTACAATAATATTAAGGCATGACAATGACAAACCTGAATGATGTTGCAACAGCAGACTGTTTGAATTCCCCTGCATCTGGATAAGTGAACTGTCATCATTTATTGCATCAGCATAGAGGGGATCAATTTCTTTGATGCTGTCATCATTTAAACTTAACTGCTCCTCGAGCCTTCGCAATGCTTGACTCATCTCAAGCCCCGGTGATCTGATGACCTCCTCTGTTCTCCCTGTGGTGTCTGACATCCCGTTATTATTGATGACTGCATCAGAACAAATTTCTCCAGGGCTAGATTGGTTCTGGTATTGCTCATAAGATTCACTGGCAATGACAGTAGAGCCGGTCTGCTGAGTAGAATAGGAGCTTGGACTGGGAGAGAAAGCAGAAGAAATTGGAGAAGATTGCGACATGAAGGCTGGATTCTGCCTACCCTGTGCTCATATGTAAAACCAATGATGTTAGGACTAATTATACTTTTTATATATTATATTGCAACCTATTTAAGTTTTAGATAATAAACAGCTCGATAAAATGCATTAAACAGATATTTAGCTCTCCAATATTAGCTGTACATACAGATATTAACACAGATCTTGGAAGCACCTCAAGCATCACATTATAGCCGCATTCACAGGGAAATAAAATTACACAAAGACATGATGGTAGAAAGTAGAAACTGAAGAACAAAATCTTAATGATGAATAGATCTCCTTTGGTTGATGAAAAGTAATTTCAGGTGGTACCGAGAACTATTGTCATGACATCATATTTGGGTATACTGGTTCCAGAAGACTGACCTCGGTTATATCTCTGTAGTGAACCAAAACAATGTGATCGTACGCACTGCCCAAGCATGAAAAGTTGTCAACAAATAAGAGAAAAAGAACAATCAGTCACCTCCCAACCTTTTGCTCCGAGAGATTAAGAGAAAGAAAGAGATTGAGATAGAGAGAAAGAGAGATGAGACAGAAATGAAAGCCCTAGAATCTTAAGCTTAAGTGCATTTTATGTTTCTTTCGTTAATTTTTTTGCAACTCCTACTAATTTCAGTGTCATTTGAAACTATGGTGTGCTTAGCGCCTCTTTCTTAAAAGTGATCATACCCATAAATTACCATTTTACAGATAGATAAGAGCAAGTACACTCACGGATCCAACATCCAATAGCTGCGTCTCTGGAAGTTAGGATTTTTCTCTCCATGTGCATAATAACAATTCAAGGCTTCAGCATTTCCAACCTGGACATGAACGAGACAAATAGGAATTTCTCATTCAATAAACAGTTGTCAGGGAAACGGGAGATGAATGTGAAATGCATATATTTTGGGGATTGATCCTATCCATGTGAAAATTACACCAAATTTTTCTTAAAAAAAAATCATTTGCTATATTAACAACACGATGCTTCCTAAAAATGGTTACCTTAAGTCGTTCATGTGCCTCCCCAACAGTTCTCCCATCTTTTTTCTTGCGCCAACTATGACCATCTTTACGGAAGAACCTGAGGACCCTCTTGTTAAAGAGAAACAATGATCCACCTGTTGATAAACCACTTTGTCAGATGATATGATGAAAGAGGATAACAATCCAACAACAAGGTTCCAATGTAAGACGGTTAGGAGAGTACTGGGTGGCTTTTGAGGTGGCTCATTGGAGAGCTGGTGGTTCTCATGATTTCGCAGTATGAAGAGAATTTCAGCGGGCTTCAACCACCTGATTTGGGCTTCTCGAACCAAATCATTGATATCATATCCTGAAATGTAGAATAGCAGCAGTTTCTAAATATTCTAGTTCATAAGGTCAGACAGTAGTTTCCCAAGGAAAACAACTATATTAATAGGGAGAAACAGTTTCAAGTGGTTACTTATGGAAAACTTCTAAAAAATGTGAAAGTTGAGTCATAATAGCAATAGTGACAACAGGATTATACATTCGGCGTGCTGTGCAGTTACAAATTTAAATTACACATGTTACGCTAGAAATTCAGAACTCTTGGCTTTTGTTCTGTTACATGTCTCGTAAATGAAGACCATAAGATGTAACATCTCCTTAAACCTAAGTAAGATAGGACAAGAAAACGGTATATCGTCTAGTAAAAAAAGTCATGATAGGCAAACTAACAGCACATTAAAACTAACCAGAAGTTGACGAAGGATTTCAGTTATGACATACTTGAGGAAAACTGGCAAATTTTATGAACTCTAAACAATCATATTAACGCATCCCCCCCCCCCTATCTTTCAATGAGAATCTAGTAATATATCTTCAATTCCAGAGAGTTGGAAGCCTTTGTCGGAGAGTCTACAAGTAGTTCTCACAATCCAAGGGCTAGCTCCAAGTACTGAAAGCGTCAAGATTAAGTAAGAAGTTTGATGTTGAAGTAACAGTTAGTTGTTCAACAGCAATTGGTTTTCCAGCCATTAGGTGCTATTTTTCTGCCGGGACAGTTAGAAGTGATGCCTTTCTTTATTTGTCATCATTACAGGTTCATATTTCTTACCTCATTTATCCTCGCAAACTGTCCCATGCAGGCTCTTTCACTATACCAGCATCCCTGTCGTTTCACATAGTTGCAGGGAGGAGTAATGGCTCTTATGAAGCTTGGGGCAGGGTACATAGATTTTCTGCTCTTTGTTCCCTCTTCTATGAATACTCAGAAGTAGACTTCAATTATGGCCATATCACACGCCTTTGTTTTCTCAAAGGAAACTTGGATTTTCCAATTTCAATCAGTCAAGCAGTTAAGAGTGCTTCCATTGACAATCTTCCTCCACAACCACATCATTTATTTATTTTGTTTATTCATCGACATCCTATTAACTAAAATATAACATTATCCTGACTACATTGGATAATGCCACCTACATTTCTTTTCTCTCTCTTTTTGCCATCATTCCTTTTACTCTAGTAGGCACCAAATATTCCCTTTACTCTCTCTGCCATTTTTCTCATCAAGACAATTGGTTTCTTGAGGAAAAAAAGTTCATTTGACGACTTCATTGAAAATTTTGGATAAGGATTTGGTCGAAGATTTAGGTCCCTTGGGGCTTACTATATCATGATGTAATTGGCTGAGGGACAAAAACATCAGTAAATTGCATTTCTATAGTGTGAAGTGGATTGATCATACAACAATAGACTTGTCAAATGGGCCGTGAACCCACGAAACGACCCTTATAATCTCTCAAAACAGGCCCTAACTGCTTCCCAGCCCATAACCAACCCGATCCTCTAACTTAGTAAGGGGTTTGAGCTGGGTCCATTACTTTACACCCTTAACCGGATCTGGTAAGGAACCAGCCCACATCCCACGGGCCAACCTGATCCAGTAAAAATGAAAATTATTTTTAAAAAAAGGAGAAAAAAAAACCCTCCCACAAGAATTAGTCAAATTTACTTGTAATACTTTACAGAGTTGCATTTTAGTAAAGTTTTTGATGTTTTATTTCCATCAGAAATAGTTATTTTCTTTAGCTTATTCCAAATTTTGAGTTAGCCAATTTGTAAGAATACGTTTTTCATCATTCAAATTTCGAATTTGAAAATTAATAAAGTATAAAGTTTTTCTTTCATTTGTTATTCTTGTATTTGTTTATTTTTGCAAAAGGTAACATTTTATATTTGTTTCTTATATAAGTGTTTTTCTATCTAACAATTTAACTATGATAAATTATTAAATTTAATACAACATAAAATATAAAAGGGAAAAGGGTCATATTTGTCCTCAACGTTTAGGAAAAGGTTTGTATTTGCCCTCCGTTAACGTTTGGGGTCAAATATGCCCTCCGTTAGTCCAAACTTATTGTATTTGCCCTTATTTAACAGATCTGCCACGTGTACGCCACGTCGGATTCACGTGGAGGACACGTGGCAAAGTGGGACCCACACCTTCACCCCCAAAACTTCCACTGGTGGCGTTGCCGCCACTGGTTGCCGGAAGTTAATATTATGATCCAAAGAAAATTGTTTGTTGCATTGTGGGTGTATTAACAGTGGGAAATGGTCGGTAAAGGACTGCATCACCTCACTCGGAGGTTGTCCAGTCGCCGGAGAGGCCATAATCGCCGCCAACTGAACAGAAAAATCGTCGAAAATGGAAACTGAAACAGTCAGCTTCGGGAGTGGGTGTATATTGAAGAGAATGACGAGACGAACGCAATGGTACCACCTAATGCCATCGTCGATACCTTAAATGACCGAAAAATGCAAAAAATCAGTCGGGTTTTTCGATTTGGTCGATCGGAAAAATGGGTAAGAATTGAAGGTGGTGGATGGGTGCAGCACGTCGGCGAGGTGATGGTGAGTCTATTGGTACCCCTGCCGACCGTCTATTGTAGCCCAGGTGGCCGGAAAATCGATCGGCGGCGTCTAAGGTTTATGAACTTCGATTTGTGCTAAGTTGATGTAGAGGTTGAATCGAACTGCAGCGTGGGTATGGAAATGACGGGGAGATGATGGTGGTCACAAAGGTGTGAGCCACTGCCGTCAATTCGATCGACGTACGCCGAAAAATTCAAATCTCCGTCAGAGATATATACGTCCAGAACTTCGATCACCAAATTGACAAAGAAGATGATGAAATCGACGGTAATGGGTAGTATAGAATTGAAGAGGATGAAGAGACGAATCTTTCGGTATATCACACGTCGCCGGAGCTACCGTGGTTTGGCCGAAAATTTCAAATTTCCGGTGAGGGTACTGTAGCCCGCCATAATTGCCGGATTTTGGAAGTTTTGGGGTGAAGGTGTGGGTCCCACTTTGCCACGTGGCTCCGACGTGGCGTACACATGGTGGATCGGTTAAATAAGGGCAAATACAATAAGTTTGGACTAACTGAGGGCATATTTGACCCCAAACGTTAACGGAGGGCAAATACAAACCTTTTCCTAAACGTTGAGGGCAAATATGACCCTTTTCCCAATATAAAATATAACATTTATGAAAAAACAAAAACAAAAAAAATCAAAACCCCTCAACAGTTCAACACTGTTAAAGGGGTTAGCGGTCAAGGGGTCAGACCACCGGGTCCAAGTGTTTCATAAAGGGGTTAGACCCCGCCCGTGAAGAACTTGAACTGAACATGACGAACCACGACCGGTGGGTCTAACCCTAACGGACCAGATCAGGCTTGGGTCGGCCCGTTTAACAGATTAGGAAAATGTTGGATTTCTACCCAAATTAAGGCAATAGAAGAGGCCACATCTAGTTTCCTTTTCTTCTCAACTCCGCATTGGCTTCTAATACCAGATAATGAATACAAGATGTCTCCTGCTGCTCCAATCTCTAACATGAAAAGCATTCTTACATCACAAGTGCCACTTATAAAATGTAATTACCTCAAAACAAGCAAATGAACAAAATTACCGGATATACTAACAACTACTAGACATGCTAAGACCTCTTCCAAAAGTATAAGCAGTAACACCGCAGATCAACAAAGCTGAGCAAGCAATATGTGCCTTGCAAGCCCAGAGATGTTTTGCACGTCCAAGTCTCTCAAGTTGCAAACAGCTTTTCTTTTTAAGCTTCTGCATGCCTGAGTCTCTCGAGTTGCATGCAGGTTTCGTTTCTCTCTCCTTTTGTTGGGGGGTGGGGGTGGGGGGAGGGGGGTTATGCCTAACCATTGTGATTTGAGGCGACTTGCCCATTCACCTACTCTGTGTTGAATGCTTAGATTCTTTTCATATGGAACCAAAATTAACCTTTTGCAAGCCCATTCTCCACACATAAGTCCACATTAAATACACATGTAAACCCCACATTCGAGTTACGTTGAAAAAGGGTGTTAAGTTCTATAGTGTCTCACATCAAGTATTAAAGGACATCGGAAGAGGTGTAAGAATTGTGGGTCAATCCACTCATTGCCTTAAGGTTTTAGATCGGCTGCTCAGATTCTCTTACTTCCAAAGGAAGCTTGCATAGCCATGTTTTATCATAACAACCCACTCTATTATGTCATTATTCATGTGTCAATCAAATGATGAGCCTCAATGTGAGATGACTTTTCAAATTAATGGGCTCTCCTTCTGTTAATTATTTATTCACCCATCACATGCATGAAATGGTTTGGATGGACGAACAGACAAAAACAAGGGAAAGGCATGAATAGAAAGAAGGGCGAATTTATGGTGTAAATCATGGTTGACAGGAACTCATGGTCGCTCTGCCAAACTAGATATTTTATGTACATATTTCCTAGAATTGACATAATATTACATGTTGGTATCCATGCTCTAAGAAGGCTTAATGGTGCACTTGGTTGAATGTAGAGTTGTTTACCTAGAGGAATAGGGATTGATTCCCACCTAGTACATTTTTTCCTCCTTTTTTCAATGATGCACCCATGTTCTAGAAATCCTAGATATGCCTATGAAGGAAGAGCTCACTTGCACAAGATAGATGAGGGCTAGAAGAGCTATGATATCCATTGGGAGATGGACTCAAGAAAATGTGTACTGCAACTCCATCTAACTTATGCCAACATTAAGAGCAATATTTTAGTGTTTAACCATTTACAAGTGAGATTTCTTGCAGGATTTGACAACATATAGCATGCCATCAAACTGCTACTCTGTTAAGACCTTTCAGGCTTTGTAGGGGGGAAATTTCCCCTTTTTGAACACAATTCAAAAAGGAATTTATTTTGCACCGTTTGTAATCCATGCAATCAGAGGTGTTTAACCGGGGACCTCTAACTAGCTGGGATCTTTAGAATGCACTAGTGCCTTCTAGTGAGGGCTGGTAGGGGGTCACTCTTTTAATTAGCCCTTCCCATTGGAGCAAGCCTAGATAATGGATAATGGGTCACCTTGACTGACCGACTGGGCAAGCACAAAGGAAAGCCAAAGCCCTTCTAACATGGGACAGAGGAGAAAGAACCATTTAATTCAAAAGTGAGTGTGCCCTTAGTCAATTAGCTGAATGAGACAACCTTTTCACTTTAGTCAATCAGCTGAAAGAGATGAGCTTTTTGCTTTTCTCTATTGTTCTCTTTCACTTAGGCATAGAATACTGCGATTCTGTTTGATAGAGCACAGCCTCGTCACTCCAAAGAGAATATATGATGACTATAATGGAGGTCTGGGGTTCGAAACCCCTGCCTACAACAACATGGAATTTTCCTTCTAGGTCGAGTTCGTCGTACGGGGCTTGCCTAGTGCGGGTTTATCTCTCATGTGTGGTTTTTGCGCACCCGAAGGGTAGCGGCTGCGGTTTCCCTTGTCATCAAAAATATATCATGACGATAAAACAATAAACTCATTCCTTAGTCATAGAATGTAACAACCACGGCACTCCGCTCATCAGACACATAGTAATCCATGTTTTTCCAGTATGACATGCTTTTATAATTTGTAAACCACAAAGTTCTAGATCACTACTAGCCAAGGAAATCATGCCCATGAAATGGTCAATCCATCAAATTAGACAGTGTCAGCTATACTAATCCTCTGTATCCATTTTGCTGTACTCACACTCATTTCTTTCCAATACTCAAATTTTCTTCCTTACAAAACTAACTCCACCTAGTGAAAGTATATTTTTGTCCTAGAGACAATCTGTATTAGGATAAATGTACTTTGTACACATTCGTATTATTTTTAATGGAGATTAATATTTTGGACAATAATCGAATTATTAGTTGATTGTTTATAATATTCTATAATATGCATCCCTATAGGTTACGATTTTATTAATAGTGTGAAATATTAATATTATAACGTAACTCTTAAAATAGTCTCGACTAATAATCATCGAGAATGGGATATCGATGATATGTGGTCTGCATCATATCCTTAGAGGATGTAGTATGTCTCATCTGCTACGAGTTATGGATACTCGTGATGGACACATGGATATTTTGAAAGTATTGGTATACCCTGCTAATATACTATTTGTTATACATGTGTAAAGTATGATCAGCGTGTGGGAGATAGAAGTCCTTAGACTTGAGGTCGATACGCACCTTGTCTACAGAGTAATGTACTTTGATCATGTCCTAAGCTCAAATGCCTTATAGGTTGAGATACGGCTTGTATTGGGTACATTACGATGTGGATTAAAGGTGATAGTTGAGCCAAGATTAGGATTCATTCCTCGAATGTATATTCGAGAGAACACACAGTTTCTCAGTGATATTAGGTTGACTAAGTCGTTGACCAATGCAATAGATATATCTAGGATACGGTCTTGTTGTCAACTAATATAGATGAGATATAATGATCAAGCCATTTGGATAGACACTTCGCAGATCCTAAGCTTGATCGAGTGTGTCGTGAATGAAAGAATTTTATCTTCCCACATAGAGGTTCAGTTTACCAGATTCGAGTAAATGTACTTCACATATTGAGTTCATCTTCCAACGCCATCTAGGAGTTCCGTGTTGACCCTAATATGATTAGTGTCGATATGTGAAGACATGTAGGGTAACACTATGTCAATTGCTCCTTCGATCTAAGGATGTAATGAGAAAATATAAATGTTCGATTTATGATCGAGACATTTGAATGAATAATGATTATTTAATTAAGTCGAGATTGAATTTCATATTTAATTAAAATGAAAACGAGACGTCGTCTGCACTGGACTAGGGCCACGACGCATAGGACACAGGGCCGCGGCGCCATAGCGCTGCCAAGGCAGTGGGCCAGTTTTATTGACCCACTGCGCCTCGTTTTATGGGTCTGGCCTACGTGTAACCCTAGCTGCGTTTTAGGTTCAAAATGCAGCTATAAATACATGGTTAAATTGATTATTCTACACACATGATTTTAATATCATTCTAAGTCTTAGAAACCTAAAATTAAAAGTATTCTCTCGAACCTCTCGCGAATTTCCTAGCTGTTCAAAAGAGGATTACATCGGAGCTTGCAATCGAGGATAAATTGCATGCGCACCCTCGGATTATACGCCAGATTAATCAAACCGTAAGTATCCTTTCGATGTATTACAGTTATTACATGTTAATGTGATTTACATGTATTAAATATTGTTACATAATCATCCTACAGTTCGTCCTTTATTGGATTTGAAACATAAATTTTCAAATTTCACTGCGTACACGAACACAACAAATCCCTTCAGTGGTATCAGAGTCTGGGATGTTTTATGTGATTATGTAGTAATTACTAATGATAATATGGGTTAGAATTTGTTTAAATCTGAATTTATGTCTTTTAAAGTTGAAAACCTAATATGTTAAGAACGCATAATCTTTGTTTCCCGAACTGTTAAACAATGATGTAATCGAGGAAGTCATTCCAATCTAAATATTTTAAGTTGATGTGCGTAACCAGTTCATTACGAGCATGGTGCACTGAAGCGAAGAACGAGAAGGGATTGAATGATGATCGATGAACGTGTTGTTTGATAGTGAAGGGTAATGAGGATGAATCTGCATATCTGATCCTGAACCAGTTTTAGGGTTACACAAATGCAGATTTTGTGTTTCTGAGACAGAGGCGACGCGGCTAGGGTTTTAATGGCGGCCATGACTGCTCATCCGAAGCTTATTTTATACTCATTTGCCTACAGTGTAGGCTCGATAACAAAAAAATCTAATAAAAAACTGAAGTTCTAAAGTTTCAGATTCTGAAACTTTTAAACTTCAAAATCTGAAATTAAACTTTTTCAAATATGATCCTTTGGGGCAAATCTGTAATTAAATAAAGTTTTTGAAAATCAGATTTTTAAATTCTGAAAATTGCAGATAGGTCCCTAAAACCTGAAAATATTTTCTGAAAATTAAAATTGGATTTTCTATATTTAAAGGGGTTCAAATTGAAATTTTAAATTCTTGAGGGACTAAACTGTAAATTCTAAAAGTTTGCAGAAATACCCTTAAAATCATAAAATGTTTAAGGGATTGTTTGGATTAGATTAGAGTTTAGACAAATTAACTCGTGATTATTATTAATTGTATATTATTGAATAATATACAAAATATATGCTAAGTGTTTAAATGCGTACGTTTAAATATTAGCATAATGTCCGCTATAACTGTCTGGGTAAGCGGCGTCCAGTAATTGATCAAAACCATCTTATATCATGCCTATTGGGTTGATGGTTCCCAACTAAATGTGTCTTAGAAATTGCATGATAAGATGTCGTATGGGATATGACAGAAAATGTTGATCTTGGTTAAAATTTCCGAAACTGAAATGTTCCCCAAAACTTTAAATACAAGTCTAAATTAGAACGCGTCGTCCATTATAATTGTTAGAATGCAAAATCCTTTTCGGCAAAACGAACATTTATATCAAAGTATTTGCTCTAAGTCTACGAGGACTCAGACTCTTTCATAGATGTGTTTAAATGTAAAGGAAGATGATAAACTTTTGTGGGTATTTACACCAAAGTGTTTGCTCACAAAGGTCAAGTTTACTTAGATATATAAACGCAGTAGTGTAATGGAGTTGACTTGCTTAGACAAATATTGGCGCCAAAGTGTCGGACTAATCTAAGGACGCAAGATTGAATTAAATATTTGATCAACCAAGAGTTATAAATAAGTTTTGCAATTGGTTTAGAACCTACCAAGATGTGCTAGTGAAGTTATCAGCCAAAGCAAACGCGGAGATAGCATAGGCTTGGATCTTGGCCCATTATGACCTTAAAATAAATTTAGGTCTGTATTCTACCCTGAAGTCGTAGAAATATGCTAAAATAGTGAGAGCTAATTAAACAAAAGGTCATGTTAATTAGCCTAAACGAATGTGTATAATAGGAAATAAATTTGATTGTAGTTTCCTGTCTATCTAACTCTTCAGATTATCAAAATGTTGAGCCTATCACTAAAAATGCTGATGGAAATGAACAAACTCACCGGACCAAATTATCTGGACTGGCTTAGGAACCTAAGAATTGTCCTAAAACAAGAAAGGATATAATACGTGTTGGACAATGTATTCCCCGCAGTTCCTGCCGAAGATTCTGCTGAATATGCCACATTTGACAAGACAGCCTACCAGAAACACCTAGATTACGCCACTTCAGCTCAATGTATCATGTTGTCTTCCATGTTAGTGGAACTTCAGAGACAACATGAGAACATGGGCCCTAACAAGATGCTCGAACATTTGAAGAGTCTCTATAACTCTCAGTCCCAGACAATGGAATATGAGCTGTTAATAGAGTTCTTCAAATGTAAGCTGATTGAAGAGGCCAAGTGTCTCAGCATGTGTTGAAGATGATAGGGCTGATAGAAAGGTTGGCCTCGATCGGTATAAAGATGCAGAGTAACGTCGCTTCCACCCTAATCCTGAACTCACTCACTCTCACTCGTTCGTTCGAGAATTTCATTGTTAACTACAACATGAACGGAACGAAGGCGAGTCTGCCGGAGCTGCACAACATGCTAAAGACCTTTGAATCTTCAACTTCCAAAGGCAAAGTTGTGCTCATAGTGAGCTCTTCTAGACTGCCCAAGCCGAAGGCAAGGAATGGCAGAAGAAGAAGGGCAAAGCAATCGTTGCGCCCTCAGCTATGAAGCCTAAGGGAGGCGTGAAGAAGAAGAAGGTGATTTCGGCCAAGGATGTATGCCTCAACTGTAACAGGAATGGGCATTGGAAGAAGGTCTGCACCGCACCGGGAGAAGAGAAAGCACCAGGTGCTCCTGCCTCTAATGGACAAGGTATGTACGTCATTGAAATAAATTTGTCTATAAACAATTCTCATTCCTGGGTATTGAATACCGCTTGTGGCTCACACATTTGTACAAATGTGCAGGGGCTAACTGACAGCAAGAAGGTTGGACGTACGCGTTGGAAATAGAGCACGAGTAGATGTTGAGCGCATAGGAACTTATAGATTAAATTTGCCTTCTGGCCATTGTTTAGTGTTGAATGATTGCTACTATGTACCCTCGTTAACGAGGAATATCATTTCTATCCCTGTTTTGGACATGGAGGGTTTTTCCTCATATATTTATAATGGCAGTCAAGTACTGTCTTTTGATAATGTTATATATGGAACTGCGCCTCTTGTGGATGGATTATATACACTAAACTGTAGTCGAGAAATATTCAATGTACAAAATAAACGAGCTAAGAAAAGTAATAGAAACTCTACCTACCTATGGCATTGTAGACTTGGTCATATCAACGAAACATATCAAGTTGGTGGATTAACCAACACACAAGAACCCTCTCACGGACAGAACATATCAAGTGCTGAACTGCAAAAAAATCAACTCCGTAGGTCCACTAGGACTCATTGTCCTCCTGAAAGACTAAATCTAATTGTGGAAACACAGTGAGATAGATATTGTCGATGACGATGAGCCTACAACCTATAGTGAAGCAATGTTTGACATTGATTCGAAGAGATGGCAAGAAGCCATGAAATCCAAGATGGAATCTATGTACATTAATCAAGTGTGGAACTTGGTCGATTTGTCGGATGGGGTTAAACCCATAGGATGCAAATGAGTCTTCAAGAAGAAGATTTATGCGTTTGGCAAGGTACAGACTTACAAAGCAAGGCTGGTGGCTAAATGTTATAATCAACGGTCTGGGGTCGATTATAGTGAAATATTTTCACCTGTTGCTAAGATTAAGTCCATTCGAATTTTGCTTGCAATAGCTGCATATTATGATTATGACATTTGGCAGATGGACATCAAAACCGTTTTCCTCAATGGTAATCTAATTGAAGAAGTGTATATGAAACAACATGAGGGTTTTTCATCTGAGTCCAAGCCAAATATTGTATGCAAGCTACAGAAGTCCATTTATGGGATTAAGCAAGCCTCAAGGAGTTGAAACATTTGCTTTGACAAGGCTATCAAGTAATTTGATTTCGTCAGAAGCAAAGAGGATCCTTGTGTTTATAGTAAATGCAAGGATAGGAGTATTGTCTTCATTATTATATATGTGAACGACATATTGATAATGGGAGACAATAAGACTCTCTTGCAGTCAGTCAAAGAGTGGTTGTCTAGTACCTTCATGATAAAGAATTTAGGTGAAGCCTGCTAGGGAATTAGGATCTATAGAGATAGACCTAATAGATTGTTGGAGCTGTCACAGTCAGTCTACATAGACTAAGTACTTAGACGTTTTTCTATGAAAAATTCCAAGAAATGCGGTCTACCTATGGGTCAAGGCATCAAGTTATCTAAGAAGGATAGTCCTTCTAATGTTGTAGAACTTGAGCGTATGAAGAGGATCTCATATGCTTCGACTATAGGATCAATCATGTATGTCATGACCTGTACTAGGCTAGATGTGACATTTGCATTTAGTATGACTTGCAAATTCCAGCAGAATCCTGGAGAAGAACACTGAAAAGCATTCAAGAGTATTCTTAAGTATCTTAGACGAACTAAAGATTACTTCTTGGTCAATGGTGGAGAAGAAAAGCTAGCTGCTGATGGGTACACTGATGCTAGCTTCCAGACGGATCTTGATGACTTCAAATCTCAGTCTGGATACACGTTCATTTTCAATGGTGGAGTAGTGAGCTGGAAAAGTTCCAAACAAGATACAACTGTTGATTCGACAACAGAAGATGAGTACATTGCTGGATCGGAAGCTGTCGCGATTTCTGAGTTCCTGAAGGAACTAGGGGTAGTTCCGAGTGTCAGTTGTCCAATGACTATTTATTGTGACAACATTGGTGCGATTGCACAGGCTAAGGAATCAAGATCAACAAACAGAAACAAGCATGTATCAAGAAAGTACCACATACTCAATGAGATGGTGGAGACGGAAGAGATTAGATTAGACTATATTCCCACAGACGATAATATAGCTGTCACACTCACTAAACCATTGAGCTTAGTTAAGCATAATGATCATTTTGAGAATATGGGCATTAGATATGTTGGAGATTGGCTCTAGGCCAAGTGGGAGATTGAAAGTATATTTTTGTCCTAGAGACAATCTGTATAAGGACAAATGTACTTTATACACGTTCGTATTATTATTAATGGAGATTAATATTTTGGCATTTGCAAGTATTGAATTATTAGTTGATTGTTTATAATATTCTATAATATGCATCCCTAGAGGTTACGCTGTTATTAATAGTAAGAGATATTAATATTATAACTCAACTCTTAAAGTAGTCTCGACTAATGATCATCGAGAATGAGATATAGATGATATGTGATATGTCGGCATGTGGTCTGCATCATATCCTTAGAGGATGTAGTATGTGTCACCTGCTACGAGTTATGGATACTCGTGATGGACACATGGATATTTTGGAAGTATTGGTATACCCTGCTGATATATTGTTTGTTATACATGTCTAAAGTATGATCAGCGTGTGGGAGATAGAAGTTCTTAGACTTGAGGTCGATACGCACCTTGTCTACAGAGTAATGTATTTTGATCATGTCCTAAGCTCAAATGACTTATAGGTTGAGATACGACTTGTATTGGGTACATTACGATGTGGATTAAAGGTGGTAGTTGAGCCAAGATTAGGATTCATTCCTCAAATGTATATTCGAGAGAACACTCAGTTTCTCAGTGATATTAGGTTGACTAAGTCGTTGACCAATACGATCGATATATCTAGGATATGGTCTTGTTGTCAACTAATATAGATGAGATATAATGATCAAGTCATTTGGATAGACACTTCACAGATCCTAAGTTTGATCGAGTGTGTCGTGAATGAAAGAATTTTATCTTCCCACATAGAGGTTCAGTTTACCAGATTCGAGTAAATGTACTTCACATATTGAGTTTATCTTCCGGCGCCGTCTAGGAGTTCCGTATAGACCCTTATATGATTAGTGTCGATATGTGAAGGCTTGTAGGGTAACACTATGTCAATTGTTTCTTCGATCTAAAGATGTAATGAGAGAATATAAATATTCGATTTATGATCGAGACATTTGAATGAATAATGATTATTTAATTAAGTCGAGATTAGATTTCAGATTTAATTAAAATGAAAACGAGACGACGCCTGCATCGACTAGAAGCGTACAGATAGACAGCGGCGCCATATGCGCCTGAAGGCAGCGCCACCGATCGACCCACTACGCCTTGTTTTATGGGCCTGACCCACGTGTAACCCTAGCTGCGTTTTAGGTTCAAAACACAGCTATAAATACATGGTTAAATTCATTAATCTACACACTTGATTTTAATATCATTCTAAGTCTTAGAGACCTAGAATTAAAAGTATTCTCTCGAACCTCTGGCGAATTTACTAGTTGTTCAAAAGAGGATTACATCGGAGTTCTAGGAACTTGCAATCGAAGATAAATTGCGTGTGCACCCTCGGATTATACTAAAAGACTCCAGATTAATCAAACCGTAAGTATCCTTTCGATGTATTACGGTTATTACATGTTATGTGATTTACATGTATTAAATATTGCTACATAATCATCCTACAGTTCGTCGTTTGTAATGGTTACACTCAGGGCATTCCATTGATAGACTCGGGTTCGTTCTGAAGAGGTGGACATACAAGGACTTGACTCATTGCCATTGGTGAAATGAATAAGTTTATCGTTTGTTGAGTTTGAAACATAAATTTTAAATTCCGCTGAGTACACGAACCCAACAAAACCCTTCACCTAGTCCATATAGATTTTTGATGAGTCGTTACAAACGATATGCCCGAGAAGGGTACCTTCAAAAAATGATTATAAACTACCATTGAAACTCTCCAATCTGGTATCTCAGACCAGTCAAAATTACATCCTGATTAAAATATTAACAATGGATCATATACTGGTTTAACCAACACCAAAAATATTGAAACACACAAGTCAACTCATCTAAACAAAAAAACATTTCTCAACACAAAACTAATCGAGGATATTTAGCACAAAATGACTGAACTCACAGTAACAGTAAAAATAAATAAAATAAAGGACTTTTTACGGCTAAGTGATCCAAGTACATTTAATTTACCTGATTCGGCCATAATTCGTAGCAGTCAATAGTATTTTTTGACAGTGATGAACAAGTGCAGAGAAATGTTCCTGCCGGCTTTCATTTTATTTTTCCAACCACTCGAATGGCCACCGAAGATTAACCTTGACGGAAAAGTTAACGGCAGAAGTCGACGGTGACGGAGTATTTTGACTAGAATTTTGTAAGAGTTGGATATAGGCTCTGTAACGAACGAGTTGAGAGTGAAAGCTACACGAAGCTACCACGCTTCACAAATTTATATTTTCAATGTGTGTGTAACGCATGGGTAAGGATTGGTTTACACACATAAATAATTTATCATAGTACTCCAATAATTTTAAGCTTCATTTATTTTCATTAATATTAACATTAAAATGTTGTCTTTATATCTGACACTAAATAATTAAAATTATTTATTTTTAAACGAAGAATATATAGTTACTTTCTCTCAATTTATTTGATACAGTTTAAATTTCGAGAGTGAAACAAGAAAATATTTGATAGTTATTTATTTGTATGTTATTTAAATTATTATTATTGTGACTTATATTACTTTTTATGTAGTTTTTAAATATGTAAATTATTTTTCAAAAAACTTAAAGACTGTATGACCAAATTCATGATCAAAATAAAGAAATTTTTCTCTCATAATTCAAAGTTTATCACGTAAATTGGGATATATAAGAAGTATTATAATTTTTCTTATATCAAAACTATTAATTAACATAATAAAGAGAAATAGAACCTTGAATTTGAAACTAGTTATCACTATACTGCCCGCGACACAGTAATTTTAACCAGTGATTGAAAATTCTAAACTTCCATTAGATTTTTAACCTACAAAGCTCCAGTTTCAACCCAAAATCCACTCTCTACCACATATTTCCCAAACCTCCATTAACTGCAAACAAATGAGGTCGAGGTCATTTGGTATGCAAGGTAATTTTGAAATTAAGCTTGAGATTAAATTTAGGCTGCGAACCAAACGACCCCTTAAGATTATAATCCTTCGATTAATTTATTTCATCCGAGATAAAATAACATCAAGTTTGATGGGATAAGAAAAAATATTCAGAATTAAATAAATTTATACTTTCAATCAAACAAAATATAAAATTAATCTCAAACTTAATTTTGAGATGCCCGCCTTAACCCATGAACCAAATGACCCCTAAAGGATTCTTTGATGTGGTGGGATAAGAGATAACAATCTCCGTATAAATGCGAATTATTTTATTTTGCGTGGAATATGTGTAAATTAATTTTTGAGAATTGTTTTGTATAAAATAGTGGGATTAGTTATTTTCTATAGAAGGTGTGATAGCTAATTTCTGTTGGAAATTTATTAATGTGGAATTAAGTTTAACCCATTGTTTATGACTCGAATAATTGATGTCTCAAACGTCGGAAACGTTGTTTCACACACGTGCACTCGTAATGTCAAGTATCGTAAAATTCATTAGTGAAAGAGATATTAGTACGTGAGTAAACGTTTGAGACATGAAATGATGGACGATCGTTAGTTAACTGACATGTGTTCCACGTTGGTAAGTGAAGGAAGAAGTGTATGAAGTGTAAGATTGAAACGAATCGAAAAAGGGTCGTGGCGTCATACACAAGATTGAAACGGGTCGGAAAAGGATCGCGGCGTCACCGCGGCGCCACCACCACAAGGGTCGTGGCGCCGCGACGCTAATGGCACTTAAATGGCCATTATATGGGCACTTGAAGAGACATTCTTACACTACTATAAATTGAGGTCTTTGGCTCAATTGTTCAACACACATTCTCTGATTTTCTGAACTACTTCCTCTCTAAGCATTCTTTCACACTCAACAGTTCTTCTTTTAGTAAACACTTGAATTTCTTTTGCTCATTTGTTTGATGTTGTTTTATCTTGGGACACAGTTGCCCATAAACGTAAAAGGATATATATGGGGAAATAATGTCTTAAGGACAGAGTGCTAACACTCGACTCAACACAATTGTAACAAGTAGAGATTTAGTGTCTCTTGGTTTCAAGTTATCAAGATCAAGGAGCTTGTTGCAAAAGGAACGAAGATCCAGGACGGCAGATTCAAGATTGATACAATACAGAAGATCAAGATCACAAAACTCATTGTTGTTGCCACAACTCGTGTTGGCTTCAAGCCTGTTGTATTGTAATTCATTATTATTTATCATTTCGAAGCACTAGTAATAGTTAGTTACTATTCTCGTATATCCACAATTGTGTAACTCACAATCTTAAGACATTATTTGTACTAGTGCTAGAAAGATGTTTGCCAGGAGATATGATCTCAAATCTGGCTGTGATTTTCTTGTTGAAACCAGTTCTGTTGATAGTTCTGTAAACAGTTCAAACACAGTCCTTGTAAACAAATTTGGTCCTAGTTTTGGGTCCTTCTTTGAAAATAGTTACACATCTATTTTCGTCAATGGTGGGATCTCTGGATCTGATACTGAGCTTCAAGATACTGTTGATAGTCATGCTGGTACGGCTAAGAATCAAGGAAGAGTTGCGGTCACCGCTCCAAAGAATTGTGGAAACAAGCGCCCACAAGAGGTTGAGGATGTCAACTTGGACATGAAGAGAAGACTGAAGATGATGTTCCATCTTGTAGCAGAAAGCCTACATCTTATGGTAAGAAGGATTTGGACATGCAGTCCAACAACGTGACTGGCGTGGGCCAGAATCCAAAAAGGTCTAAGGTACTTATTCTTCCTTGTCAAAGATAAGATTAAAAGATGTCAATAATGATATTAAAATGAGTATAGTAAGGCTAAAAATATGAAGAGATTTTCTAAAAAAAATTATATTCCTTACGCTTTAAAATCAAAAGTTTAATCTCATTTTCCTTCTCGCATAAAGGTTGGACTGTTATAAACATAAAAGATATGGACTTAGGTTGTAATAAATTAGATTTATGGACAATCCTAAGTAAAGGAAGAGGACTAGAGACAAACCTGTCACCATTTCCGACAGAAGATCCATCTTTTGACAAGATAGTATTGGACACTCAGTCATACAAAGCCTATGGGCGACTGGAGTGGGACAGAGTTTTCCAGATCTTAAACGATTTGAAGGCCAAAAGAAAGGCCGAAAAGAAATTGGACACTCAGTCTGCCAAGGCAACTGGAGTGGGCCAGAACATCTAGATCACGTATGATCCGGCGCAAGAGGTTGTTCATGTGAAGCAACGCCACCTTCAAAGAAGAAGGAGTTGAAGAGGTTGTCCTCAAAGGACTTCAGGGAATGGGATCACTCTAAAAAGAGGTGATGTATGTTCCAAACTTGGTTTCATGAACGTTGTTGGTCAAGCTGGTTTGAGATTAGTCCAACAGGTCCATAATAACTAAGAATGGTACAGTATGTCTATAGCCAAATGATTGAGAATTTGTAATCTGTGCATCTATGCCATCATAGATTAAGACATGTTAAATAAGAAGTCATTCAAAATCTAGCTAAGTTGAGATTGTTGTCTTCTGTCGACATAAACCCTCAAAATGAATGTGAGGTAGCCGAAGAGGCAAAATCACCTTTCCATTCCATCAATGGAATAGCGAAATAAGCATTGCTACCCTATAACATAGTCATACCTACGTGGGTCATTTGAAGCTTGTACAAATAGAGTGGGGAGACAAGTACGTTATGATCTTCATTGACGATGGTACAACGTATTGCATTCTTTGTTGAAGAACAAAGATGAGTCTATTGAAGCGGATGAGCGCTGCAAAGCAGAAGTTGAAAAAATACTAAGTCTACGGATTGAAGAATTCGTAGTGATAGAGGGGGAGAATGTGAAGCATCGTTCATTAAACGACTGCTCCTTACTCACCTCAGTCTAACGGGGTTGGCCAAATGCCTAAAATATGTGGGGCAAGACGATTCTTACCACTAATGCGATTCTTAACGAGAACTCCGCATAAGGATAAAAATAACCCTCCATGTGAAATATAGAAAGGATCTCGTCTACAAATATTATGATATGGGGTAGTCTGGCAAGTGTTGACATACTAAATCCAAAGCGGGTCAAGTTGGACCTAAGACTGTAGATTGCATATCTACTGGATCTGCAAATAACAGTAGTGCTTATTGCATCTTGGTGCCAAAGAATGTTGAATTCTTTGAAGATAATTTTCCTTGAGAAAGAAAAAGTAGTAATTGCTCAAGGTTAACAAGAACCCGTGAGTGCCTGATTGTACGGAACTATTCAAATCTACAGGACTCAGAAGTTGTTGATTATCCGAAACTTAATGTTCTATATCTACAAAACTCAGGGATTCTAGATGTGGAATCGAGACGGAGCAAAATAAGGGACAAAGACTTGTTCCATGCCTTATAGCTTGTATTTTTTTAGAATAAACCATGAACAATTAATAAAAATTGTCAACTCCAGAAGAACTGCCTTGGAAAGAAGCTACAGAGAGAGAAATAGATTCCGTCAGATAAAACCATACTTATGTGATGGTTGATCTTCCACCGGAAAAAAAAAATCTTTGGGTTGTAAAAATGGATACTCAAATTGAGTAAAAAGTAGATGGATCTAATGACGAGTATAAGATCTCGACTACTTGGACATGTATGCCTATGTGAATAGCTTAACCTCCAGGGTCACCGCAGTCTTGCGTGACATGGATGTTGAGACAACCTTCCTAACCGGAGAGTTGGTTTTGTGGATTGTTGGGCTTCTTCCTGAACTTACATTTTGGTCCTGGAAGTTTCAGATAAAACATAAATAATGAATCTGACTACATAAATATTGACTCTGAAGCTAGAAAGCCAACAGTTGGAAAACCAACAGTTTGAGTGTGGAAGAAGAAATTTATAGGGAACAACCCGAGGGGTATGTGGTTCCAGGGCTAGAAAAGAAAGTTTGTTGACTTGTCAAATCTCTGTGCAGGCTGTAACAGGTACCGAAGCAATGGCACGAAAACCTTGATAGTACTCTACTATCGAAGGGCTTCTCCATTAATGAGTATGACAAATGTGTCTACGTGAGAGGTAATTCTGTCTCATAAGTCATGATGTGCCTTTATGTAGACGACATGTTGATCACAGGGAAAAGTCTTGGGTTGACCCTAGAGACTAAGAGTATGTTGAAATGATGTTTCAATATTTATGATATGAGTATTGCAGATGAAATCTTAGGAATTGGAATTTCTAAGACATCTAACGGACTGGTCTAGATCCAAACTCATTTGTGAGGTGTTTGACAGTCTCGTTGAAAGGCACCAATGGATATGAATCATAGAACTTATTGGAATTATGGTGCACCAATATACCAGGAGCGATATGCTTAGGTCACGTTTAGTTCAATGTATTTTACACTACACCTGACCCGATATCTGCTTATAAAGTAAAACCAAGGTTCACTCGTGATTCTAGAAATAATTAATAGAAGACATTAAATCGTATATGTCGAGATCTAAAATGTTTGTTTATCTATGTATTATGGTATTCTGGATGTCCAGTGGTTCGGGGAGAACTCAGTGATGCAAACTGGACATCAGACTTGAAGAACCAAAGCCACAAGTAGATGTGCATGGTGTGTCTTTGGAAAATCCTCTAAGCAAATTTGCATCGGCCGATTCGTGATGGAATCAGAGTTTATCGCTTTGTACAAAGCATGATGAGAAGTTGAGTAACTTCATGACCTCTTAGAGGATGTCCTCATTTGGAGTAACTCGTGCCTTTGTCAGTTATACATTGTAAGGGCATGGATGACGGCGTCTGGACATATTTGTCGGAGACATAAGACCGTATGACAGTTGATCATCACGGGTGATACTTCATTGATTACTAATCAAATAATGTAGCGGACCATTAAACTAAAGGGCTACCCGAAGATCAAGAGTTATGCCAGTCTAGGGGAATTGTCATAAAACCCAAACTATAAGGACTGATACGGTGGATACCCAACCTTACTGACTAGAGATCCCAGGAATTAGGTTCAATGGGAAAACTAAGTCGTAATGGTTCAGTTTAGCGCTTTGGTGGAATCAAGAGCACTTAGGATGATGATTTCTGTAGAGAAACATGAGTCCAAATTTGTTCTCGCGATAGACCTTAAAGTTCTACATGTATGGTGGGTAGAGGTTAAGTTTCCAAAATCTTTCATGATCCTTACCGTTGAGGTTAGGTTTGGAGAAATATTTAATGGTTCCTAACACTTGTGAAATGGGGTATAGCAGGATACCTTGTAGGAGACCACATATTTAAGTGCGAGGACTGGCCGCCTCAAATGTACTCACTTAAGAATCCAAGTGTATCCACGACCACAACGAACAAAACATTAAGAAGAACAGAGTAAGGAAAGTTGTTGTGTTGGTGCCGTTGTCTTGGCTTACACTATACACTAACGGTTCAAGACATCACGTTCACCACGCAGTAAGTAAGTCTGATGGAATTTAAATATGAAAGGTTCAAAGCAACGGCTACCTATCCAGATGCAACATCGGTCCGCCGAAAGATTGCTAGAAAGACCCCTTGTGAGTGCACCAAAATATCTTTCAAGAGGGGATTGTTGGAAATTTACTAATGTGGAATTAAGTTTAACCCATTTTATATGACTCGAACAATTGAGGCCTCGTACGTCGGAAATGTTGTTTCCACACACGTGTACTCGTAATGCCAAGTATCGTAAAATTCATTGGTGAAAAAGATATTGGTACGTGAGTAAACGATTGAGACATGAAATGATGGACGGTTGTTGGTTAAATGACATGTGTTCCACGTTGGTAAGTGAAGGAAGAAGTGTACGAAGTGTAAGATTTAAACGGGTCGGAAAAGGGTCGCGGCGCTAATTGGTCCTTTGGCCACTGGAGCCGCAGCGCCTCTGAGGTTGAATCGCGACGCTACCGATGGCAGTGTCTGTTCGATGGAAGTCCAAAAGTTTGACTGATAATGGGGACGTTTTGGGGCATTAAGATGTCAGTTTCTCCTTCATAAATCAACAATTATTGGGCTGCATTACTTGGTGAATTAAGTGGTCATTACATGACACTTAAATGGTCATTGCATGGGCACTTGAAGAGGCATTCTTATACTACTATAGATTGAGGCCTTTGGCTCAATTGTTCAACACACATTCTCTGATTTTTTGAACTACTTCCTCTCTAAGCATTCTTTCACACACTCAAAAGGTTCTTCTTTTAGTAAACACTTGAGTTTCCTTTGCTCATTTGTTTGATGTTGTTTTATCTTGGGACACAATTGCCCATAAACGTAAAAGGATATATATGAGGCAATAGTGTCTTAAGGACAGAGTGCTAACACTCGACTCAACACAGTTGTAACAAGTAGAGATTTAGTGTCTCTTGATTTCAGGCTATCAAGATCAAGAAGCTTGTTGCAAAAGGAACGAAGATCCAGGACGGCAGATCCAAGGTTGATACAAGACAGAAGATCAAGATCACAAAACTCATTGTTGTTGCCACAACTTTTGTTGGTTTCAAGCCTGTTGTATTGTGCTTCATTATTGTTTATCCTTTCGAATCACTAGTAATAGTTAGTTACTATTCACGTACATCCACAATTGTGTAACTCACAATTTCATAGGATATCTCAATTATGTGATTTTCTTGTCTATTTCATCGTGAACGAAGATGAAACACTTATTTTTTTCCGATAATATATTTAGTACTTAATTATAGTTATACGATAAAAGTGTGTCTATAACACATATGTTATATATTCATTGCTTCTCTTAATTTATAAATTTGGTATAAACATTACGTGTGAACGAATTCGTTTTAAATGGATTCATATTCACAAATTATATCCCGCTCTTTTAGGGGAGAAGACTCAATCAAGTCTTCTTTTCAATCATAAAATATGTATATAGTGGACTAATTTATAAATCTACATTGTCTTTTTTTATTTTTTTAATGTAATGAATCAACGTTATTTTGTCTTAATACATGTCGCGTCACATGTAATCTCGATTTCCCATTTGTTTTGGTTCTACTTTTTAACAATTAGAGAACTTTTATTTTATTGTATAAAGAAAACAATTCAAGATTTCACAGAGGTACAGTATCTCCTTTGAATAATTTATATTCTTACACTAAGTTTTTCAAAATTACTATTTGTTTGCTTCTTCGAGAAATGTCACAACCAAAAGTAACGCGAATTTTGTTTGAAATTTGTGTTGGAAATTTACTAATGTGGAATAAAGTTTATCTCATTATTTATGATTCAGACAATTGGGGTCCCGCACGTCGGAAATGTCGTTTCTACACACGTGCACACATTGTACCAAGGATCGTAAATTTCATTAGTGAAAGAAATATTGATACGTAAGTAAAGTGTTTGAGACATAGAATGATGGACATTCATTGGCCAAATGACAAGAGTTCCACGTTGGTAAACGAAAGAAGAAGTGTGCATAGTGTAAAGATGGAACAGGTCGGAAAGGGTCGTTGAGCCGAGAAGGGTCACGGCACCACCGCGGCTCCGCTGAGGCTCGGCCGCGACGCTAATTCGGCTCCAAATTTCTGGAGACCCGGCGCTTCTGAGGCTCAGCCGCGACGCTAATTCTGACAGAAAGTATGAAACGGAAAATCTGATTTTTGGAGACTTTTGAAAAAGATGCCCTCAATGACATTCATTTCAGCATTATTCAGCCATTATTTGGGCTTATAAATGAGTGTCATTACTTGGACAATTCATTGTCATTACTTGACACTTGAAGAGACAAGTTTTACACTATAAATTGAAACTTTTGGCTCAATTGTTAAACACTTGAAAAAATAAAAAAATCTGAAAATTTTCTTCCTCTCTAGCATCCTTTCAATTCTCAAAAGTTCTTCAAGAGAAACATTTGAGTTTCCTTTTCTCAATTGTTTTAGTAGTTATTTTATCTTGGAAGACTATTGTCTAGCAACGTAAAAGAATATATACGAGACAGTCTTGTCTTAAAGACATAGTGTCATCACTCGACTCGGTAAAGATTTAGATCAAGTATTGATTCTATTTTTCAGTTGTTTGTTAAGATTATTTCTTTTATTGTAATATTTTATTCTTCATTTTCCCTAGTTCCTAGTTCTTGTAATAGGTGTTTGCAATTTTTCATTTGTTGCTTTTACTTTTCCTAACTATTCCTACCACAACAATGTAATTGTAGATAAGAAGTTATATTTATTCGACATTATTGCTAGATAAAAAAATGACAGTACTGTACACTAAAATTATTAAAGTGTCAAATCTCCAAAGACTTTAGTGCTAAAGTCTTGTGACATTGAGATGACATAGTAGACAGAAGTTTAAGATAAAAGTAGTAATGCATATTAGTTTGTTGGAGTGAAATAATATACTTACAAAATCAGTTTTATAGTATCACTTAGGAGTAGTTTGATAACGTTGATTAAATTATCTCGAAATTATAATTTTGGAACTAATTTATTTCATTTCTCAGATGAGATAAATTTATACCTTTGGTATACAAAATTAATTTTAAACTTAATCATGAGATATTACTTTATCTCATCTATCAAACAACCCCTTAAAGTTCAATAACATGATTTATACCCAATGAAATTGGGCTTTGATTATATTGTCTAGGGAAGGTGACAACCACGGAACATCCAAAGATGTTTACAAGTTGAAGAGAGTTTTATATATATATATATATATATAAACGTGGACAATGTGTGGCTTGTTTATTGCTTTGTTGTCTTAGAGCAGATGCACTACTGCGAGCTGACATGTAAAGTGATACTAAACCAGAGAATGACATTTGTTTGTGAAAAAACTATGCGAGTTGGCACTTCTTTCTTTAACGATTTATAAGCAATAGCGAATTTAAATTAATTTGATTTCTAAATACGCTATATTAAATTCTTATAAGAACATATTAATACCAAAAAATGTCAAAACTATTCGCATTTTGCAACTTTCATACTTAAATTAAGAAATTATTATTACCCATCAACTGCAAAATTTCTTATTTAAAATTTCCCGAATGAAACTTAATTAATGTATGCATTTCACGCGCCGTTCACGTGCTAACTTAAGTCAAATGCAGAGATGACAACAGATTCTGGACCCGGTCCGGATTCGGTGGATCCAGATCCATTTTATAGGATATGGATCTTGTTTTTGAGATTCATATCTGGTCCAGATCCGACCCATGAATTCATTTTTTATTAAATACATTATACATTTATACATCCATAAGACCAGTCTGATTATTATATTAATTTAGAGTTATCATTATTAACTACTACATAGTACACTCAACTAATTAAAATAGAAATTTTGATTTATCCTTCCAGGTTTTACATATTCTGCCAATTATGAAAATCCTGAAACAGGATATGGAGGGAATCTGTACCCTGCTCCTTATGTTGTACATCAGATTTGTAATTACATCTCTCTGACATTCTAAAATTGTTTTATCTCCTAATGACTTTTGATTTGATATTTTCTGTAGCATTTTGGATAAAGTAATTTCTATTTGGGTGGCAGCAATGAGATGTCTATTAAGTATTTTTTGTTTGCCTGTTGTTGATAATCCGGATCGACCAGGCGCAACTAACTTCTAATAAGATGGAGATGACTATTTAAATCCCTCTACCATTTAAGTTTCCTCTGTTCGCAGTCTGTCAATGAGCTAAATTAGCATAGGCAGTACTAGAATCTAATCAACTTCCATGTGATAAGCTCTATAAGAAGTTAGACTCTTGTAATTTTATTTTTCTATGATATGGATCCAGATCCGATCCGATCCGTGGATCCGATAGATCTGAATTTGGATCTGATTTTTATGGATCCGATGAATCTGGATACAGGTATGAAAAACAGACCTGGATCTGAATCTAGTAGGATCCGGTCCAGATCCTATCCGCTGTCATCTAGTCAAATGGCATGATGATTGGTATTTTCTTCAAAATAACACTCCCCCTCCCCCCCACTCCACAAACTTATTAATATTTACAATGACAAACTTTGGTTGGGACGGCCAGATTTTGAATCGCCTATTAATATTTGACCACTTTTGGAACGTAATTGAAAATAATTACTTTTAATGCAAAAATAATATTTGGAGAAATACTCCTATAGAAAAAAAAGAAGCTGCAATATATTGAAGTTCGACACTTTTATAAGTGAAATTCCAGTATACTATGTTGGAGTTTGACAATTCTCTGCATATGAAACTCCAGAGCACAGTGTAATGGATTTTAAAACTATTAAAGTTGAAATCCAACACAATATGTTGGAGTTTGAATAACGAATTTGTCACACCCCAACCTTGGGGGTGTGGCTTGCACTCAACATCCGGAGGCCTTAGTGAATCACTATAGTATTTGAAATATGTAATACGAAACTTAGCTGACAAGACCGTTATATAATCATACAAGACAAGAATGTATGACAACCTGCACGCAGAAGAGTCCCAACATGATATATATACAAATAACCAAGGCCAACAAGGCCACAAAAAAGAGTACACTACTAACAAAAAGGGTCCGACAAGGTCACGACATACATACACCCACTATACACAAGTCTGGAAGCCTCTAAGAGTGACATAATACATCAACAGGTCGGGACAGGGCCTCGCCATACCCAAAATGCTAGTAACATATACAACAGTACCTAAAGACTCCCGTATAGCAACTCCGATGGAGAGGAGTGCGACAATCACAACTGAACAGACAACCTACTGAGGAGGGGTGTCGCTCCGTCTATCAGTACCTCAGGGCATGAACACAGTGCCCCAAGGAGGGGGCATCAGTACGAAAGATGTATTGAATATGTAAGGCAGAAAATATAAGTAAGCAAGAATGTAATATGAGTATGCGTATTGATCCTACGCTCATGAATTTCAATACAACCATTTTGGAGCATATAGAATCTCAGAGATATTTATAAATGGAAAATACATGAGGAATATGATTGACTTATCAAGAAAGGTGTTTCATTAGTTGGTTGCACGAGATGTAATTCACTTTCAAGATAACATTTTGTCAAGTCATGCTAAGAAAGACAGTTTGCACTACATACCTTTGTCACAAAGTTACCGATGTCCCACGAGTCATCGCACCTTCTATGGATTGATTATTTATATTATATAAAGGATTGGTATTAATATTGAATTCATATCCTATAGAGAAATTCATTTAGATTTTTTATCGAGCAACTTAAGTGCATTAGGTTCTTAGGCTTCTCTATAATGGAAACTTATGTAATTCAACACCATTGTTGACACCCAATTTTGACCCTCTCGTCCAGTCATTAACTATAAAATTACATTAAATTTTTCAAAATAATTTTAACAATTTTATAATAATAAAATGCAACAATAGAACATTAATACATGCATAAATAAGCAATTTAGTAATGACATCACATTTTACGTAGAGTATTAAACACTTTGAGTCTCACGTCCGCATTCGTTATTTGCATAAATATTGTTCATAATTTAAGCTCTATTCTATTTCCATTAATTCTTAATAATTTTAGTAATAATAAATACGTAAATAAATATTTAATAATGGCGTCGCATCAAGCATTTCTTAAAATTATATCCACATTTATTATTATTCAAAGCAATTTCATAATTATTATTTTGCAATTCAAACCCCATCAAGTTAATTTTAAAGTAGGCATAATAAATAAGATTTTAGTAACGACATCGCATTATAAATATTAAGCACTAATTAAATAGTACGTCCGCATTTATTATTATAATAATAAAAACCCAAGCTAAATTAATAAAACATCTAAAACTAATACCTAATTAAAAACTCTATTTATTTATCACTAATTAATTAATAACACACTACCCAAATTAAATAATTAATACCCACAAGCTCAAAAAAAACCTACCCAGCCCAAGCCCAAACCGCCTAGCCCACTAGCCCCTTTATACTCATCCCCATCGCCCAATAGAAAGGAAAACCTAAAAAAAAAAAACACAAAAACAAACCCTAGAAAACTAGAGAAGCCCGCCGCACCTCCAGCTGCCGAAATCCTCGCCGGATTCTCGTCGGAAAATTCGGGATCATCCTTGTTCGCATACTGTGTCACCTTCCTTATCAATAACCAAATCAGTACCAGCAAGACTCCCAAAACCGAATCATGCTATTACCTTAGTTAATCCTAGGTCCCAAAACTAGAACAAATTTTAGGAAAACCATTACTTACCATTCGAAACTAGTATAAAATCACCCCCTAAACCACGAAATCCCCGGAAAAAATCAGATTTTTACCATATCCAAATCACACTAATTACACCCAGAATCAGCTCCAAAGTTTCAGAAAAAATCGAATCTTGGGGATTTCTGACCATCTTTTCAAACCCTAGCAACGACTGTATAAATACAGAAGCAATTCATTAAAAAAAAGGGGGAGATGAAAAAACAGGGCAGAAAAGGCGAGAGAAACAGGAGTTTTACACAGAGGAAACCCCCTCAAAATCAAGAAAAATTAACAACGAAGGGGAAGCAAATCGAAATATTTGGCTAAAGGCATCCGAAAATACAACATCGGCAGCAATACGTAAGAACAACAAGAACACAAAACTAAAACTCTTTTTTTTTTTTGCACAAACGAGCAAAATCGTCCCCGCTTTGCTTTTCTCCCAAATCGCATAGCAATACACTCCGAGTGGATCGACGACTTGATACGCTGCCTCGGTTCGCTGTCCGGAGAAGGAAATGCATTGGAGCAACGAAGAGTCTCATTGCGAGACTTATCGCGACCTTCGTCAAATGAAGACCCTACGTCTATGTGCACCGCATCCGCATCAGAAATTCCAAACAACAGGCGGAATGACACCGCCATGCCTTCGAGTCCTCTTTTGATGTCCTACCCCGCCCCATTCATTTATTGTAATTATTTTGCCTAACACTACTAATTAGTAGAACACTTAGAATAGTTAAACCTTGACTCAACAATTAGAAAGTAATTGGGTGTTAGAAATTTGGTCTTCCCCTAGTTATTTATCTTAGACTTGATATGCATGTCTAAACTTTTGCCATTAAAATTGCCTATCTAATCATAAGGTTAATGCATAACAAAAGAAATTAATTTTCTCTTAAATCACTAAATGACATTATAATTCATTTCATAAAAAATTTATCTTCTTATTATCAATTGTAAAAAATATAGAATCTTTAAATCATACCTTGCATATGTTAATCAAAATTGATTTTGCAAATGAAAGGCACATCTTTAGTAAATACATCAATTTTGCATCATTTTATAAATGCACGCTTTAAGCTGCACGTATATTTTTATAGCATTAGTCTTATAAATCTTTTATCAAAAAATGCATTCTTTCATAAAGTTCTTGCAGCATCCTTTTAAACACGTATTTTCTATAACATAATAATTTACCCTAGGTTTGGCAGGACAACCGCAAGTTAGCGGATCTTAGAGGGTGTCTAATCTCTTCCCTCTAGATTAATAAAGAACCCTTATCCAGAATCTCATACTAGTTTTGCAGACCATTAAAATGGAGTTAATGTTGACTTTAAACTAGTTAACATTTAGGTGTCCTAATTCACCCAAACTAATTAGGTGACGACTCCACGAACCCTTTAGCCTCTTTAGCACCCCTTTAGCATATTTTAGCATTTATTTTATTTTCTAACATTATAATAGCACGATTCACTAAAATAATGTCGCGGTCGAAAAAGGGCGTGACAACCACAACCTTCCAAAACACACTTTCTTCAATCCCACAACATATACAACAATGTTGATCATGAATTTCACCTCATACTTCAAGTAAAACAACCCAACAAGTCATACCACTATGAATTTAAAGCTTACAAGTTTCTTAGCTTACTTCGACATCAAGGTACCTTCTAAATTGTTACAACGATCAAAGAGAGATGTTAACGATAACCACGAGGTTCTTTACGATGATTGGCTAGGTTTGGCTATGGATTTAACCTCAAGTTAATGGAGAGCCTTAGAGAGGGGTTTGGAACTGATTTAGGTTTTTCATCAAGGGGAAATGAAGACCCAAGGTCAAGGGCTTCATATATATATATATATATATATTAGAAAAAAAGAAAAAAATCTACACCGCCCAATTATACTGTCACGATCCGAGCCGACGAGTCCTCGACTGGTGCCCTACATGGGCACCCTTATACCCACACGTCACATATAACCAGCGGAAGCTTAAGAACAACTCATATAATAAAAACAGGCCAGCCGACGAGACAGCCACTGTATACAGAATTTTTCAAAACGAGTTACTATATATACAAACCACATGTAACCAGATACATATTTACCACCCACACCTGTCTACAGACCCCTAAGAGTTGGATAATGAAATGTGACGGGACAAGACCCTGCCGTACCCCTGAATATACATAAGTATGTATCTAAATGACAAGCTCCGGAACAATGGAGCTATCCCAAAAGCTGAGCAAAGATCCTAAGCTCGCGGATCACCCAACTGAGTACTTAATACCTGCGGGCATGAACGCAGCCCCCCGAAGAAGGGGGTCAGTACAACAATGTACTAAATATGTAAACATAAAGTACAGTAAATAAGATCATAAATGACCAAAAGATGACAGAGACAAGTATGAAAATCAAATACCAAGATCCAACCATGTCATATAAAATAAGAGCCAACTGTACTTTGTAACCATAGAGAGTCCACTGTGCCTTTTTAAAATTGAGAGTTAACTGTGCCTTTTAAAATAGAGTCATGTCAACATCATGAGACGTCGGCCCATATACTTATCATATATATATATATATATATATCAGTGTTGCGGATCGTGCAACCCGTCCCAATATATATAATAGTGTTGCGGATCGTGCAACCCGTCCCAATAAATATATAAGTGTTGTGGATCGTGCAACTCGTCCCAATAAATATATAAGTGTTGCGGATCGTGCAACTCGTCCCAATAAATATATAAGTGTTGCGGATCGAGCAACCTGTCCTAATATATATACAAGTGTTGCAGATCGTGCAACCCGTCCCAATATGTATACATATAACTATCATGGCAACCCTGTGCAATTTAAATCACCTTTTGACTCTCAATAACATCATCTTTAAAATGAACTTTCATTTTTGAAAAACCAAGGCACTATCATACCTTTCATTTATAAAACACCAAGGCACTATCACATCTTTCATTTTGGAAAAACCGAAGCACTATCATGTCATATAATATTAGTGACTTGAACCCAAAAGTACTATGTACGTCTACCGTACATTAATTTTATAAAAAGAGTCATCATGTATCATTAGGGACTTGAACCCAAAAGTACTATGTACGTCCACCGTACATTCATTTCAAGTAAATCAATCACTTTGATTCTTAATGGAATAAAATAGAATGTCTTTCATTTATAAAATCAAGACACTTTCACTTTTAACATCAAGACACTTACACTTTTAAAATCAAGTCACTTACACTTTTAAAATCAAGTCACTTACACTTTCATATCATAAAGGATTCAATGGAATTAAGTACGTCCGCCGTACACCCATTTCATATAAATCATGCCAAAAGAAGAAAGGATAGTTCACATACCTTATCGGCTTATACCAACTTGATAACTAGAATCCGCCTCAAGTAATACTTCAACCTATAAATAAAATAACACTTCTATCAACTTCATGCTTACTAGTGTAGGTTAATACCATGTAATGGTTCCCTTTTCCTACAAATATTTGGGCAGCACTTCCCTTATTTATACGTACTTTTTCACCTTTCAATAAGACCAATTTCATCAACAACCAAACACCAATTAAGGGCACAACCAAACAGCAACCAAAGGGGATTTACACACCCACATTCATAAAAACAGCCTCATAATCTCGGTAAACATTCCACTAAAAACAGTCCAAAATCCAACAACAACGAGGGTAAAATGTGAGGCCTTTCAACACCTTTCTATAATCTTATTATTTTAGGACTTATATTAGCACTTACTACATTTAAACATGCATATTGGTGGCTGAATTTTCAGCATTTCAATACCACAAAACAGTCTCTAAAACTGCATTACAATATCCAACGGTTTTATACAAGTCTCGGCCAAACAACCACAACCAAAACCCTTTTCAATATCCCTTATAATCTAATTCAAGTTTCAATACTTTAATATGAACCATAACAACTTGTAATAACAAGATTTCCTTCATTTTAACATGCAATAGGTGAGGATAACAACAACAATAACCCACGAAATCCAATAAGATAAAACTGTCCAATTCGGCCCACTTAGCCCAAAAATGTCCATACACTTATTCTCCATTTCACTTAATACATGTTCATCCCTTAACTATAACAACATATAATACCCAATTACTTTAAAAGAAGAAGAACTCTTACCTCAACTTGTAGCCCAAAACTGCCCACAAAGGTCTCGGCCACTAGCTTCCCTTTGTACCACTTCTTCAAGTTCCAACAACACCCATGTATCTTATACAAGCTTGTAACCATCTTACTTTCTTGTTTTCCTTCCAAAAAGTTCATCCCAAGCTTAGGGTTTCTTGAACAAAATCTGTCCAAAACCGTGACCCTTGTTTGTGTATTTAACATTGGCTTAGAACTTAGGTAAGGTGCTTAATCTTGAAAAATAAGTTGAACTTGTTCTTCACTTGGCTTGGGGAATTTCGAATCTTGAAGGAGAGAAAGAGATAAAAGCTTGAAGATATTGATATTTTGTGAGCTAAGTCTTGCCAATAAGTCTTGCAAGACTTGCATATATCAATGTATATAGCACAAGTGGAGGGGGGACCCTTGAACCCCACTTGTCCACTTGTTCTCCTCTTAAAAAGAATATCCCACACTTAGCCAAATTCTTGCAATACATATATATATAATTAGAGCTTTGTTACACAAGTGGGGAGGGACACGTGTCACCCTCTAATTCGCCCATAATTCTCTTCACAAAAATAATTCCATACTTAGCCCAGAATATCTTAAAAATCGATGGCCCACAAAATTATGAAATTTTTGGTGGACCCCATATTATCAATGCCAAGACTTCATAATACAATACTAATTCCATAAATCCATATTAAGGAATTTAACTACAAGTTAATAAATTTTCGTCGTTACATTGTTCCAAAATTTTCAATATAAAAAAATGTAAAAATACTTTCCTTCCAACATTCAAATCTTATTTCCATAATCATGTTCTCTCTTAGCAGCCATGGAATTACGGGGTGTAACACATACGGTCCAAATATACGGTGTTCTCTCTTAGCAGCCATGGAATTACGGGGTGTAACACATACGGTCCAAATATACGGTGTTCTCTCTTAGCAGCCATGGAATTACGGGGTGTAACATATACGGTCCAAATATACGGTCCGTATAATTTTGTACGGTCCATACATTTGGACCATCAAAATCAGAACTAAAGCCTGACATTCTGTAGGAAATTCTATGGTGGCTCGGTCCAATTTGTACGATCCATACAAAATTGTACGATCCGTACATTTTGGCCATCAATTCAGAATCTTGCAGATTTTATCGAATCGTATTTTCTTCAATCCAATTAACTTCTATACACTCCAGTACACCCGTAAATAACCTATAAACTCTTATTATCCTTTCGTAAGGTCACGTAACCTCCTGGAATACCGATATCAATCGACATGACAGAACATAAAACTACGAGGTGTAACATCCTTCCCCTATAGGAACATTCATCCATGAATGTTGGAAATATTCTTAACTTCTCAAGAATTTTAAAAATTTCAGTAGAGTTTCCTTTGTAAACAGGACTATCCACAACCTGTCAAGCAACCCAAATATATATCCAATACCATACAGGGAAATATAATAACAAGATAATATAAAATTAGCCTCACACGAATGCTTGCACTTATAATAACAAAAAAAAAAGTGAGTCATAACTCACCTTAGTATTCTCCTACTGATACATGTGATGCATCTGTCATACTTGTTTCAACAACATCACATAAATATGGTATATGAATCAAGTTCGGTAAATAGAATAGGAATAGAAGAATCGTATCGCACGAATGTTAATATGAATATGAAGTCTAAAACATATTAGGGTATCTGTATTTCATATCTTCCTCGGCCTCCCATGTTATTTTCTCTATATTGTTATTTCTTCAAAGCACCTTCACTGAGGCCACATCTTTGGTCTGTAGCTTACGAATTTGAAGATCTAAGATAGCAATAGGAACTTCTTTGTACGTTATATCTTTCGTGACTTGAACATCCTCAGTAGGGGTAATGCGAGAGGGGTTACCTAAGCATTTGTGAAGCATCGATACGTGAAATATCGGGTGAACCACTTCCAATTCTAGAGGTAGCTCAAGCTTATAAGACACTTGACCTATGCATTGAATAATCTTATACGACCCAACATATTTGGGTTTAAGTATACCTTTATTATAGAACCTCATTACACCCATCATAGGCGACATCTTTAAGAACACCCAAACTCCCACAGTAACTCTAAGTCCCGACATCGATTAGCTGAGTTGGACTTTTGTCTACTCTGAGCTGTCAACAATCGCTCCTGAATTAACTTCACCTTTTCTACAGCTTGTTGTACCAAATCAGGTCCTAGTAGTTTTGTCTCACTAACATCGAACCAACCAATAAGAGATATGCACTTTCACCCGTATAGTGCCTCATATGGTGCCATCTAAATACTAAAATTATAGTTGTTATTATAGTCGAACTCAATAAGTGGCAAATGGTCTTTCCAGCTTCCCTTGAATTCTAGAACACAAGTTCGTAGCATATCCTCAAGCGTTTGAATAGTGCTTTTGGCTTGCCCGTCGGTCTGCGGATGAAAAGATGTACTAATGCTAATCTGAGTACTCAAATCTTTATGAAAGGACTTCCAAAATTTAGTTGTAAACTGAGCACCTATGTCAGATAATAGACACCAGAACTCCATGAAGTCAAACTATCTCCTTAATATACAATCAAGTATAGTCTTCGACTGAATAAGTAGTCATGACATGTAGGAAATGAGTTGACTTCATTAGTCTATCCACAATGACCCATATATAATCGAACTTCCAACTAGAATTAGGCAATCCCGTAATGAAATCCATATTAATTGTCTCTCATTTTCATGTCAGAATTTCTATATTCTGCAGCAACCCTCCAGGTTTCTGATGTTCAACCTTAACTTGTTGGCAATTCAGACACTGAGCGATGAATTCTGCAATATTCTTCTTCATATCGTTCCACGAGTATAACTGTCAGAGATCATGATACATCTTTGTAGAGCCAAAATGAATAGAATATCTGGACTGGTGAATTTCTACCAAAATCTTCCTTCGAAGTCCACCAACATCGTGCACACACAACCGACCCTTATACTTAAGAACTCCATCTTCTGACAACTCGAACATTCGCTTCTTTTGAGAGGGATTGCCTTCCTTAATTCTCACTAAGGTTGGGTCGTCAAATTGGCACGGCTTCACTTCTGCCACTAAGGAAGATTCAACGGCATTCTAAACTACGGTGCCCTCGTCGCCTACATCAACCCCTCTGACACTTAGGCTGGCTAACTGATACAGATCCTTTGTCATTTTCAACTTGTCGACTCTCACATACTTTAGGATACTCATAGACTTCTGACTTAACACGTTGTCCACAATATTTACCTTGCTTGGGTGATACAAAATATCCACATCATAGTCCTGTAGTAGTTCAAGTCATCTTCGCTGACTCAAATTCAATTCTTTCTATTTGAAAATGTAGATATTTTGAATGGTACACTAGAAAATTTTGATTATTTTGTTTACTTTCCTACATTACTAGTGATGAGTGATGACGAAACAGGAGCATGGTACTGGAATATAATTAAGGTGGAGCCTCAAGTTAATTATTTGGATATGATTTAATGAGACATTAATGTCCATAAGTTTTCTACAATAATGTAACGTGTTTTACTGGGTAATCCACTCATGGCCTCAGATTTTACATCCGCCGGCGCCCTATCATTTATGTCGACATTTTTTTCATTTCCTTTTCCATAAATCAAACGTCATTCATGAAATTTGTTTTCTTCATTTTTTCAATTATCCCTCTTGAGAATCAGTTGAGCTGCCCATGAGGACTAAATTTATTTTCTTCATGTTATATCTTATATATGTTTATTAGTAAAAGAATATTTTTTATCCAATTAAGTGATAATAAGGGGTATTTTTAGTTCAAACTATTTACGGTAAGAATATTTTTGAACCCAACTATTGATGAATGGCATTTTTATTCAATTCACCATAATTTAAAGACATTTCTTTACCCTTTTTTGTAAATTATAAGCCCATCCAAATATACTTTAAGTCATTTCCGATTGTTTACATGAAAAGGAAGGTATCGAAGGAATAAACACATTTAGAGTTGTCAGACTTCGATGAACATAATGTCCCATTAGACACTACTAAAAAGTCTTTATTTTCCCTCATCAAAATGTTCGGTGACTATTTTCTATTGAATGCCGGTGAGATAAATCTAAATAGTAGTGTTTTCACACAGAAGAATTAGGAAGTTTCTCAACATTTCAATGACAACTTGTTTTCCACCATGCATTTTTCCACTGAACTGATTCGGTGGAAATGTGATGGAAAAATCATATTTTATAGCATAAATTTCTGAATGTCGATGATAAAAACCTCTATTTTTAGTAGTGAGAATGGGCAGAAAATAATCTACCATTGACACGTGTAGAATGGGAGGGTGACACGTGTCATCCCCCCACATGGACTTGGTCGAAATTGACCAAGGGTAGGATGGTCAAGTCTTGAAGCCAAGACTTGATATAATTGACCAAGTCAAGGAAGACAAGTGGGAGCTTGATATAATTGACCCAATCCTAGCCATCCATTTATTTTGATCTCACCCCTTGGTTGTAGTATATATCTACATTACTAGTGCAAGACTAGACATTCCAACACTTAGAAAAAATTGGCAAGACTTGTGTGCTCACTAGGGAGCTCTCGGCTAAGGCACTCAATCCACACAAAATTTTTGCAATCTTGCTTCATAATTCACAATACTTAAACCTAAGATCCCTAGAGGTATTCTAAGGATATCCCAACACAAAAATCCCGAAAAAACTACATTTTTACGTTAGTCGCAACATGAAAACCTAAGGTGTTCTTCAACTTTGAAGTTGGAACTTGAAGAGGAGGAGTTCTTCACAAGCTTCTAAGGGTTGCTTGGAGTGGATTGGAACGTCGAGAAGAGGAGCTAAAGTTGCTAAGGATCGACTTTAGGTTTTGGATTGTATTTGGGCTTAAAGAGGTAATAATCTTCGTCTTGCTATTGAAATTCAAGATTTCATGTTGTAGTAGTTGATAGATGAGCATGTGTTATATAGAATGAAGTTTGAAAAGATTTGGATCATGTTGAGATGTTAAAACCGAAAATTGGCATTGTTACACCCCGTAGTTCAGGTCCTGCTTATGGGGACGTACGAAAGGAGTTAAGATTTAAATTTTTGAAAGATAGGTCGACAGAATGTTTCAGACGGGTTTTTAGTCAACTTTGAGGCGGTGTATGTCCAGTTACATTGAGAGTTCCTAGGTGTTTCAAAGGCCTAGTACGTAGTTCGTTGAGTCTAGTTTCCAACGCAACAAACCGTTCGTCGATAGGATATCGGGGTAGAAAGTTATGGAGGTTACAAGTTCAGCGCGCAGTCGGGCAGGAGAGCAATCTCGGTCAGGGGCCACAGCGCCGCGGCGCCGGTTATACTGAGATTTATCGGGAGTTGCAGCGCCGCGGCGCCGGAAAACAGGGCCGCGGCGCCGGAAGTTCTGAAAGGTTGCGGAGGTTTCAGCGCCGCGGCGCCGGCTGCAGGGCCGCGGCGGAGTTTTTGGCGGAAAACTGGGAAAAATCAGATATTTTCTTTTAAAAAGGCCATGGGAGGGTGACAAGTGTCCCCCCTATCTGATTTTGCATGTCATATTTATTTGACCAAGTCTTGAAGGCTTGGTCATTCTTCAAGCTCTCCCTTCTCTCTAAAATTAAAAGCTCTCCATTCTCTCTAGAAAATCAAGAAGAAATCAAAGCTTGAGAAAAATCTGAAAAAGGTGGTAAGAAGGAAACATGTTGGCAAACTTGTAGGAGGTTTTGTGGAGGTGATTGTGGAAAGGAGGCTAGTGAATTTGTTGGATTAAATTGGGTAAGCTCTAAGGTAACAATCCTTTCTCTTTTTGCTAGTTTATTGTGTTGCATGTGAAGAAGAAAGGACTTGTAGTTGTAAATATTGCTCTTAGATAAATTGCATGTAAGAAATATGATTTGGATTTGAAAGGATTGAATAAGGTTAGTATGTGAACATGTTGTAGTCAAGATACTACCTTAAACTTATTAAATTAGTTGTTATACATTGCGGGGCAGAATTTTACACGTCCAAGTTTAGGAGTGTAATCCCCTTTGAATTGTTTGGATTGTTGGGCCTTAAAAGTGGCGTTTGGATGTTGAATTCGGCCTTGAAAAAGGTGGCAAAGTATGTAGAAACAAAGGAAATGCTGTCCGATTTTCCGTAGAATTTAGTGACTTTGCACTTGGAATATTCTACGTTGAAGCTAGAGGTTAATAAACATATTATGGTCATTATAGGTTGACGTACTACGTGCGGTATATTGGACTTAGCAAGTGGATTGACCGAAGAGGTATGTGGAACTTTCCTATCTCTTGAGCATGAATAGTTTTACCTATATAGTACGATAGACGTACAAGACCTTGGTATCCTCTACTCGTTTTTAAAGTGTTCAAGTCGGTGGAGTTAGGGGATTTGCTCACTTCTTTAAAAGTATTAAGGATGTCCTAAGTTTTCAAAGTTAAGGGACTTGACGTGTTTTAAGCATGTGATACTTGTTCCGGTTTAAAGGTATAAGTCCCTTGGATTTAGAAAAGTGTATTTGACTAATGTATAAGGTTAATATAACGACTTTATGAGAAGTTGGTTATATTGGCTTTATGGAAGATTAACAAAGAAGGCTTTACTCTAAGTAAAATAAGTACGGATAAATGACTTGAATTAGTGAAAGGAAAATTGATTTTAAGGCATCAATTGCCTAAGGTTTTAAAAGAAAAGAAGACATTGGTACTGGGTTAAATTCCCGGATTTCATAAAGACATGTTAGTGCCTTAAGTAAACTAAAATGAGAATGTATATGAACAAGACTAATAAGAAGTTAGGGGATTTCTTAACTTGCTTATATTATGTATGATAGCCGGTTTGTGCTAGTGATATATTATTCATTACGGGGTCATTCCCCGGGTTGTGACATTTGCATATTCCGTGGATTTGCTACCCACGATGCGAGGAATACCTCATGCGAGTCCGTAGGGCTTATGCGGGTGAAATAGTCCCATGCGGGCAGGTACAACCTATGCGAGGAATACCTCATGCGGGTCCACACGACCCATGCGGGTGAAATAGTCCCAGGAGTAGAATTGCTTAATGATACTGCGGGTGGGTGACCTTGCTTTGATCTTGAGCCTCCTATTTTCATGCAGTATTGTATATGCTTGATATTCTCATTATTAGTAAGGCACAGTGTACTGTAAATTGATTTTCATACATGTCTCCAGTTATTTTAGACTTATGAGGTATTTTCAGTATTTTCCAGTTTCGCATACTTAGTACATATTGTGTACTGATGTCACGACCCGACCCCGGGCCCGTGACCGGTGCCCTACCTGGGCACCCTTACAGGTAAACATCAGAGATAATCAGCGGAACATACATGAAACTAAAATTAATAAATAACAGAAGTAAAATAACAGGTTAGCCGATAGGGCTACCTTCCTGGACATAATATATACAACAGAAGCAGTTGCCTCCTTTCCTTTACAAACTGACCCACAATAGGTGACTACAGACCTCTAAGAGTTTTAACACAATAACTGTGGCGGGATAGGGCCCCGCCATACCCCTGAATATACATGAATCTACTACCTCAGGGAAAACTGTACCAAGAGCTAAGCCTCCGGAGCAAATGGAGCTTTCTCTCAAAAACTGAACCGAGATCCTAAGAGCAAGGATCACCAACCTGGGTACCTAAAACCTGCGGGCATGAACGGCCCGGAGAAGTCGATAACAACAGTGCGAATATGAAATGAAATAACGTGATAAACAGATCATAACTGTACAAAAGAATGACAAGGACGAGTATAAAAATACATACCAGATCCTGCCGTGTCATTACCACTTATGAACTTAATCGTACCTTATTATCTTTTCCCATTTTCAATAAAAGTTATAGTCACACTCTTATGTACATGATTAGGGAAATCATTAAGTTCATTACCATAAAACTTACTTATCTTTCATAACACAATCCGGCCCTTTTGGAGGGACGCATATACTACCCGGCCCAATCCAGGACGCGATCAAGTCACACAAAATAGCAAAGTGTGGCCGTGGAATCCCCCATCACTGCCGACAGCTATAAGTGTAAAATATAACCATGTGACGCGCCCGTGGCATCCCACCTCACCGCTCGGCGTACATACACAATACATATATATATCTCCTGCCCGTGGAATCCCACATCACTGTCGACAGCTATAAGTGTAAAATATAACCATGTGACGCGCCCGTGGCATCCCACCTCACTGTCGGCGTACACATACACAATACATATATATATCTCATGCCCGTGGAATCCCACATCACCGTCGCGACTATAAGGGTAAAATATAAACATGGGTCTCATGCCCATAACATCAATCAGCGGTGGTATAACGTCTTGGGGGTTACCCCTCATTTATACTCTTACCCTGGAGCAGGGGGTAAAGCAGGTGGTATAGCATCTTGGGGGTTTGCCCCTCACTTATACTCTTACCCTGGAGAAGGTGGTACAACGTCTTGGGGCTTGCCCCTCATTTATACTCTTACCCTATCTCAACCGTCCGACAACAACACATAAAGCAGGTGGTACAGCGTCTTGGGGGTTTACCCCTCACTTATACTCTTACCCTGGAGAAGGTGGTACAGCGTCTTGGGGCTTGCCCCTCACTTATACTCTTACCCTATCTCGACCGACCATCAAACAAGACATAAGCACTACTATGTCTTTTATAAAAATCCGGGAATTTAACCCAAGTACTACGAATAACGGAAGCATACGTGGAATCCCACATCACCGTCGACGCGTCAAGTAACTTACAACAAGACAATGACCTTCCAACCGAGTCGCGGCAACATAATAAAACATAATACTTGTACTCAAAGGCTATCACCAGCACACATAGGTTAATTCTCAATTAACCAAGCCAAAGTACTTATCAAGGCACAAATAGAATAGTTCTCATTTAACAAGCCAAAGTACTTATCAGGGCGCACTTAGACAAATTTTCAATTTATCAAGCCAAAGTACTAATCAAGGCACACTTAGACAAATTCTCAATTTATCAAGCCAAAGTACTAATCAAGGAACACTTAGACAAATTCTCAATTTATCAAGCCAAAGTACTAATCAAGGCACACTTAGATAAATTCTCAATTTATCAAGCCAAAGTACTAATCAAGGCACACTTAGACAAATTCTCAATTTATCAAGCCAAAGTACTAATCAAGGCACACTTAGACAAATTCTCAATTTATCAGGCCAAAGTACTAATCAAGGCACACATAGAATTATTCTCAATTAAACAGGCCAAGTACTACGTACGTACATTCTTTTCAAAAGACTCCTTTCCAAATAAAACTTCCCCGATACTAACAACCGTAGTATCAAGTCCTATCCACCTTTCAAGACAAGTCACAATACCTTTTTAGAAATACAATTACCGACTTCTAAATCAAGTGACTTCTTCATTAAAAACCTTAAGCAATTGGTACCTTTAAAACAATTTGCCCTTCCTTAATACAAGTTATTTCTTTGATTACTTCATTAGAGAAAACCATTCTCTTAACCTTCCATAAAGCCGTTATAACCAACTTCCCATAAAGCCGTTATAACCCTTTATGGTTTAGACCAACACGTTCCTTTTATTACCAAGAGACTTCTACTTTTTGAAACCAAGTATTATATACTTTCAAATCAATTCTCATAACTTTCAAAAATACAATTAGTCTCTTAACCTTTAGAAAACAAGTGACTCCTTTTATTATAAAACCTTAGGCAATTGATGCCTTAAAACAAGTTGCCTTTTCACTAAAATCAAGTCATTTATCTTTCCATAAAGCAAATATAACTAACTTCCCATAAAGCCGTTATATTCACTTTATACCTTAGCCAAAAACAATTTCCTATCCAAGGGACTTATACGTTTAAAACGGAACAAGTATCACATACTTTAAAACTCTTCAAGTCCCTTAACTTAAATAAAACTTAAGGCATCCTTTATACTTTCAAAGAAGTGAGTTAATCTCCCAACTCACCCGACTTGGCTATTCACAAACTAGTAAAGGATATCAAGGTGTTGTACGTCTACCGTACTACATACGTGCAACTAGTCATGCTCAAGATAGGAAAAGTTCTACATAGAGTAGATCACACAACTACCTCTTAACTTCTAAGAGTAACAGGAAACATGAAATGATACCACAGGTATATTCCATACATAGAATCATGCCAAAGGAAGGAAGAGGTTCACATACCTCGCGACGATTGTCGACAAGTAGCAAAATGCTCCAAAGTACTTCAACCTTGAGCTATTCCACTCTTCAAGTAGGATACGCTATACTTAGTACTTCAACCTATAATGGTAACCATACGTCCATTAACCTCTTATTTCAAACGTAGAATATTCTAAGTGCTAAGTCACTAAATTCTACGGAAAATCGGACAGCACCTCCTTTGTTTCTACTCACTTGCCACCTTTTTCAAGGCCGAATACAATAACCAAACACGCCACATTTAAGGCCCAATCAATGAAATCAACAATAGGGGATTACACGCCTACTAGACGTGTAAAATTCCGCCCCACAAACGATATCAAATTAATACAACTTACTAGGCCAATTCGGCTAACTTGAAACACTACAACATCAATTCTTATCCAAATTCCATTTCAATCCAAGTTGTTAGCAATACATGATATCAAGTCGCAATCGGCTATAACTACTATAATCTTCAAGTCAACAACATGCGACGATTCTAATAACGACTAAATTGTAATCCAACTTAACATGGCTTACATACATTTTGGATTTAAAGCTACAAGCAATCCATAATACTTATAAACTTCAACATATCAACTTCATGCTAGCAACATGTAAAGCTAACAACAATATAAATAATCTTGTAACACTTTCAAAGAACAAGATTATACCTCAACGATTCTTAATCCAAATTCCAATCCGAAGTCGCTCCTTAGTAGTTTAGAACCTCTCCAAGACACTTCAATCCGCTTGTTGAGACCCTTAGGACAACACCAACAATTATCCTTCAAAACCCCAAACAAAACCTAGAAAGACCATTAGGTTTTCGTTTTGCGACTAACCCGTAAACTACCTTTTTCCAAGATATTTCTATTGAGATATGCTTACACTACCCTCAAGAACCTTGGTTTAAAGTGTGGAGTTGAATGGACAAGAAACGAAATTTTTTCTTCTTTCTCCTTCATGAACCCGAGAGCACTAGCTCTTGTTCTTCAATTTTTCTTCAATTTTTTCTAAGTGTTGGACTAAGTCTCACTACTAGTAGTATAATAAAGGGACATGGAGGGTTGAGATTAGCACAATTGTGTGGTTTGGATGAAGTCTTAGTAAATATCAAGTAAGTGGTCCCATTGACCAAGTCAACATTGTCAAGCTACTACTTGCAAGGCTTGTCTTGCTAACCAAGGTCCAATGACCCTCTTGCCCTTGCAAGATTTCGTCCAAGGCATCATTTAAGGGGGGTGACACGTGTCTCCCTCCCATTCGTCACAATAGTACGTTTTCCGATAATTTCATAATTCCGATAAATTTTTTTACAAGTCTCAAATCTTAACACTTATGAGTTCTTACGTACGTTCTTAAAACATATCCTGTAAATACGGGGTGTAACATTCTTCCCCCCTTAGAACCATTCGTCCCCGAATGTTCTTTCGGAGTCAATCTTTATAATTTGCGACATAGTTTCCTTTCACAACCCCGACATACCAATAATGCCACACATGGCCCTAATACCTCGCACACGCATATCCGTCCATCATAAGCCCAAAAGAGATTACCTTTTCGTACTTCCAACTCCTTCTAACATACATACCTAACTTCCATACCAATTCTGGCCTCTAATCTTTGGAGTCACTCTATAAAACAATATAAGGCCATTTCCGCCACGACTGGTTCGGTGGAACGCGCCCACGAACCCGTAAAATAATTAACTAGACTTGGGCCTTGCACTGCGTGACTCGCCACGTGGCGAACTACTACCAACTGATCCCACTCCATTCCAGGCCATGGGGAGACCCGTAACAGGTCCTCAACCCGACTCAGCGTCGCACTTAACTCTTATCCTTGGTCTGACTTAAAATCTTATCGCCAGAGAAAGCCTTATATACCTAAGGTCTCGGCAGTAATCAATATTCTTAGGCTCGCAATTTCCATGCTCCAAGCCTACCTTACCAGTCCTCCAGTAAACGGGTACAAAAACTCCTCTTAAAACCAAAACCATGTTGTCTCGATCACAACAACCATTACTTACTCTATACGGACCTCATCCGTACAATTCTCTTAAGCCTACTACGCAGCTTAATCTATTAACATGACATTCCGTTAGGTTCCTTAAAATGGCTTTCTTAAGGGTTCACTACCCCATCAGACAGCTCATCCTTTCCCAATTATCACGAAATAAAACACAAAACCTTGGCGAAAATTCATTAACTATTCCATACCTTCCCGGTATCTAGTTAGTCTTTACCAATTCCTGGTAATCTAAAATCATTCTAGGCAACATGCGTCTGACCCTCATACATAAATCCGTATAGATGTATGTCACAATACCAACTATACTATAATCCTTACCAACCTGGATACGCAATCCACATAGTCATTCCTGGGTCACTGCTGCCTTTCTCGTAGCCGCAATCAACATAACTCGTTAGGGAGAGACGACCCTAACAATACAGCTCTATCGCACGATCTCAGAGAGAGAAGAATGGAAACCAATCCTAAATGTCCTGCAGCCTCCTGATTATAGATGTGGTGCACAACACACCGATAATCAAGACTCTACTAGACACGCGTGCAGACACTTTCCGAGGACTAATCGCTCGATACCACTTTTGTCACGACCCGACCCCGGGCCCGTGACCGGTGCCCTACCTGGGCACCCTGACAGGTAAACATCAGAGATAATCAGCGGAACATACATGAAACTAACATTCATAAACAATGTAAAATAACATGTTAGCCGATAGGGCTACCTTCCTGGACATAATATATACAACCGAAGCAGTTGCCTCCTTTCCTTTACAAACTGACCCACAATAGGTGACTACAGACCTCTAAGAGTTTTAACACAATAACAGTGGCGGGACAGGGCCCCGCCATACCCCAGAATATACATGAATCTACTACCTCAGGGAAAACTGTACCAAGAGCTAAGCCTCCGGAGCAAATGGAGCTTTCTCTCAAAAACTGAACCGAGATCCTAAGAGCAAGGATCACCAACCTGGGTACCTAAAACCTGCGGGCATGAACGCAGCCCCCCGGAGGGGGTCAGTACAACAGGTACCGAATATGGAACAGAAATAACGTACAGTAAACAGATCATAACTGTACAAAAGAATGACAAGGACGAGTATAAAAATACATACCAGATCCTGCCGTGTCATTACCACTCATGAACTTAATCGTACCTTATTATCTTTTCCCATTTTCAATAAAAGTTATAGTCATACTCTTATGTACATGATTAGGGAAATCATTAAGTTCATTACCATAAAACTTACTTATCTTTCATAACACAATCCGGACCTTTTGGAGGGACGCATATACTACCCGGCCCAATCCAGGACGCGATCAAGTCACACAAAATAGCAAAGTGTGGCCGTGGAATCCCCCATCACTGCCGACAGCTATAAGTGTAAAATATAACCATGTGACGCGCCCGTGGCATCCTACCTCACTGTCGGCGTACACATACACAATACATCTATATATCTCCTGCCCGTGGAATCCCACATCACTGTCGACAGCTATAAGTGTAAAATATAACCATGTGACGCGCCCGTGGCATCCCACCTCACTGTCGGCGTACACATACACAATACATATTTATATCTCCTGCCCGTGGAATCCCACATCACTTTCGACAGCTATAAGGGTAAAATATAAACATGGGTCTCATGCCCATAACATCAATCAAGCAGGTGGTATAACGTCTTGGGGGTTACCCTTATTTATACTCTTACCTCGAGGCGGGGTAAAGCAGGTGGTATAGCATCTTGGGGGTTTGCCCCTCACTTATACTCTTACCCTGGAGAAGGTGGTACAACGTCTTGGGGCTTGCCCCTCATTTATACTCTTACCCTATCTCAACCGGCCGACAACAACACATAAAGCAGGTGGTACAGCGTCTTGGGGGTTTACCCCTCACTTATACTCTTACCCTGGAGAAGGTGGTACAGCGTCTTGGGGCTTGCCCCTCACTTATACTCTTACCCTATCTCGACCGACCATCAAACAAGACATAAGCACTACTATGTCTTTTATAAAAATCCGGGAATTTAACCCAAGTACTACGAATAACGGAAGCATACCCGTGGAATCCCACATCACTGTCGGTACGTCCAAGTAACTTACAACAAGACAGCCGACCTTCCAACCGAGAGTCGCGGCAACATAATAAAACATAATACTTGTACTCAAAGGCTATCACCAGTACACATAGGTTAATTCTCAATTAACCAAGCCAAAGTACTTATCAAAGCACAAATAGAATAGTTCTCATTTAACAAGCCAAAGTACTTATCAGGGCACACTTAGACAAATTTTCAATTTATCAAGCCAAAGTACTAATCAAGGCACACTTAGACAAATTCTCAATTTATCAAGCCAAAGTACTAATCAAGGCACACTTAGACAAATTCTCAATTTATCAAGCCAAAGTACTAATCAAGGCACACTTAGACAAATTCTCAATTTATCAAGCCAAAGTACTAATCAAGGCACACTTAGACAAATTCTCAATTTATCAGGCCAAAGTACTAATCAAGGCACACATAGAATTATTCTCAATTAAACAGGCCAAGTACTACGTACGTACATTCTTTTCAAAAGACTCCTTTCCAAATAAAACTTCCCCGATACTAACAACCGTAGTATCAAGTCCTATCCACCTTTCAAGACAAGTCACAATACCTTTTTAGAAATACAATTACCGGCTTCTAAATCAAGTGACTTCTTCATTAAAAACCTTAAGCAATTGGTACCTTTAAAACAATTTGCCCTTCCTTAATACAAGTTATTTCTTTGATTACTTCATTAGAGAAAACCATTCTCTTAACCTTCCATAAAGCCGTTATAACCAACTTCCCATAAAGCCGTTATAACCCTTTATGGTTTAGACCAACACGTTCCTTTTATTACCAAGAGACTTCTACTTTTTGAAACCAAGTATTATATACTTTCAAATCAATTCTCATAACTTTCAAAAATACAATTAGTCTCTTAACCTTTAGAAAACAAGTGACTCCTTTTATTATAAAACCTTAGGCAATTGATGCCTTAAAAACAAGTTGCCTTTTCACTAAAATCAAGTCATTTATCTTTCCATAAAGCAAATATAACTAACTTCCCATAAAGCCGTTATATTCACTTTATACCTTAGCCAAAAATAATTTCCTATCCAAGGGACTTATACGTTTAAAACGGAACAAGTATCACATACTTTAAAACTCTTCAAGTCCCTTAACTTAAATAAAACTTAAGGCATCCTTTATACTTTCAAAGAAGTGAGTTAATCTCCCAACTCACCTGACTTGGCTATTCACAAACTAGTAAAGGATATCAAGGTGTCAGACGTCTCACCGTACTACATACGTGCAACTAGTCATGCTCAAGATAGGAAAAGTTCTACATAGAGTAGATCACACAACTACCTCTTAACTTCTAAGAGTAACAGGAAACATGAAATGATACCACAGGTATATTCCATACATAGAATCATGCAAAGGAAGGAAGAGGTTCACATACCTCGCGACGATTGTCGACAAGTAGGAAAATGCTCCAAAGTACTTCAACCTTGAGCTATTCCACTCTTCAAGTAGGATACGCTATACTTAGTACTTCAACCTATAATGGTCACCATACGTCCATTAACCTCTTATTTCAAACGTAGAATATTCTAAGTGCTAAGTCACTAAATTCTACGGAAAATCGGACAGCACCTCCTTTCTTTCTACTCACTTGCCACCTTTTCAAGGCGAATACAATAACCAAACACGCCACATTTAAGGCCCAATCAATGAAATCAACAATAGGGGATTACAAGCCTACTAGACGTGTAAAATTCCGCCCCACAAACGATATCAAATTAATACAACTTACTAGGACAATTCGGCTAACTTGAAACACTACAACATCAATTCTTATCCAAATTCCATTTCAATCCAAGTTGTTAGCAATACATGATATCAAGCCGTAATCGGCTATAACTACTATAATCTTCAAGTCAACAACATGCGACGATTCTAATAACGACTAAATTGTAATCCAACTTAACATGGCTTACATACATTTCGGATTTAAAGCTACAAGCAATCCATAATACTTATAAACTTCAACATATCAACTTCATGCTAGCAACATGTAAAGCTAACAACAATATAAATAATCTTGTAACACTTTCAAAGAACAAGATTATACCTCAACGATTCTTAATCCAAATTCCAATCCGAAGTCGTTCCTTAGTAGTTTAGAACCTCTCCAAGACACTTCAATCCGCTTGTTGAGACCCTTAGGACAACACCAACAATTATCCTTCAAAACCCCAAACAAAACCTAGAAAGACCATTAGGTTTTCGTTTTGCGACTAACCCGTAAACTACCTTTTTCCAAGATTTTTCTATTGAGATATGCTTACACTACCCTCAAGAACCTTGGTTTAAAGTGTGGAGTTGAATGGACAAGAAACGAAATTTTTTCTTCTTTCTCCTTCATGAACCCGAGAGCACTAGCTTTTGTTCTTCAATTTTTCTTCAATTTTTTCTAAGTGTTGGACTAAGTCTCACTACTAGTAGTATAATAAAGGGACATGGAGGGTTGAGATTAGCACAATTGTGTGGTTTGGATGAAGTCTTAGAAAATATCAAGTAAGTGGTCCCATTGACCAAGTCAACATTGTCAAGCTACTACTTGCAAGGCTTGTCTTGCTAACCAAGGTCCAATGACCCTCTTGCCCTTGCAAGATTTCGTCCAAGGCATCATTTAAGGGGGTGACACGTGTCGCCCTCCCATTCGTCACAATAGTACGTTTTTCGACAATTTCATAATTCCGATAATTTTTTTTACAAGTCTCAAATCTTAACACTTATGAGTTCTTACGTACGTTCTTAAAACATATCCTGTAAATACGGGGTGTAACAACTGACCCCTTCCTCGGGGGCTGCGTTCATGCCGCAGGTAAGGGTAAGCAGGTGGTGGATCCTCATTCTTAGGATCACTGGTCTGGTGTCAGAAGCTCCATTCCTCCGGAGGCTTGTTTTGTTGGTACGGTTTTTCCCTGATGCTATAGGTGTTATGTACATTCAGGGGTATGGCGGGGCCCTGTCCCGCCACAGTTGTTATTCCTAGAGGTCTGTAGTCACGTTTGTGGTTTGGGCTGTAAGAACAAGTTGTACTGTTTTACTTTTGGTTAAGTATATTCTATGGAAGGCGGCCTTGTCGGCTAGCCAGTGATGTTTACTATCTACAGGTTTATGTGTTATGTATGTTCCGCTGCTATTCTCTGATGTATACTGATAGGGTGCCGGTAGACGATCAGCGCCCGGTCGTCGTGACAAAAGTGGTATCAGAGCAGTTAGTCCTCGGAAAGTGTCTACAGACCGTGTCTAGTAGAGTCTTGATTATCGGTGTGTTGTGCACCACATCTATAATCAGGAGGCTGCAGGATATTTAGGATTGGTTTCCATTCTTTCACTCTAAGATCGTGCAATAGAGCTGTGTTATAGGTTGAACTCCCTCTGATATTTTCTTTTATGTATCAGTTATGCCTCCACGCAAGGCAACCGCGGCCCAGAAGGGCAAGGCAGCTGAGGGAGCTGCTAGTAGGACGCGGAGGGTCACGAGGGCACAGGCCCAGTCCTTACCTGAGATGATGTTTCGGGCGGCGAGTTCCACGACGTCGCCAGCCTCAGCGGAGTTCGGGGCAGCAGCAGCGGCTACTGAGACCGCGGTACCTGAGCCTCCAGTCCCACAACCAGGGGCTGAGTATAGAGATTACGGGGAGCAGATCCGGTTATTGACCAGCATAGTAGCGAGCGTGGCAACGGCGGTTTCTTGATTCGGGATTTCTGAGTTGTCATCCACCCGAGTTCTATGGTTCGAGATCAGGAGGATCCTCGGGAGTTTGTTCGGCGATTCTGACGGACTATGCAGGTGCTTAGGGCCTCAGAGGCTGAGTCCGTCATGCTAGCCTCTTACCGGTTACGCGATATTGCGTTGAACTGATTTGATTCATGGGAGTTGTCTAGAGGTGAGGGTGCTCTTCCAGCTGTTTGGGAGGAGTTCACAGAGGCCTTCCTGGATCACTTCTTGCCTCCTGAGATGAGGAGAGCCCACGTGGATAGATTCTTGACCTTGAGGCAGAATGGGAGGACTATCAGAGAGTACAGCCTGGAGTTTGACTCATTGGCCCGGTATGCGCACACCATTGTAGCGGACATGACAGACAGGGTTCATCGCTATGTGATGAGACTAGACCGTCATATGATTACTGCATGCTTGGGGGTGGCTCTTCAGCCAGGTATGGATATTTCCAGGATGCAGGCGTATGCGCAGGGGATAGATGACAGAGAGAGGGAGGATCAGCTAGACTCGAGCCAGCAAGAGGGCTGCAGCGGCAGGTCTCGGGGCGATTTGAGGCGGGCGGCCTCGGCGAACTAGATCCACATTTCAGCCAGCACAGAGTGCTCCTTCTCGGTTTTCTGGCGGGAGGTCTGATCAGCCGGGTCATTCAGGAGCAGGTCAGGGCTCCAGGACTTCGGGGTTTCAGGGAGGCAGAGACCGTCACCGATCGAGACCACCCCCATCTCGGTGTGCTCGATGCGGTAGGTCTCACCCAGGCGAGTGTCGTGTTCCTCCAGGAGCTTGTTACTCTTGTGGCCAGCAGGGCCATTTGAAGAGAGATTGTCCGACCAGAGGTGGCGGGAGTGTTATGGGTCAGCCGACAGGGTCAGTTGCTGGATCTTCGTCTTCGACGGTTATGCGCCCCGGAGGGCAGGGTGTTCACGGACCAGCAGGCCGCGGCAGGGGTCGTGGTGGGGGTCCCAGTTCCAGCGGTCCTCAGAACCGCATTTATGCTATGTCCAGCCGTCAGGACCAGGAGGCGTCACCAGATGTCGTCACAGGTACATTATTGGTTTCATGTTGTGATGTATATGCTTTGATAGATCCGGGTTCTACCTTGTCCTATATATCCCCTCATATTGCTGGTAGATTAGGGATAGAGCCCGAGTCCATAAAACCTTTTGAGGTGGCTACGCCAGTAGGTGATTCGGTGGTAGCTGAGCGGGTATATAAGGCTTGCCCAGTGACTATATACAGTCGTCAGACTCTAGACGACTTGATAGAGTTGGATATGACGGACTTTGATGTGATTATGGGTATGGATTGGCTAGCGTCTTGCTATGCCAATGTGGACTATAGAGAGAGATTGGTACGGTTCCAATTTCCTGGTGAGCCGGTTATCGAGTGGAAGGGGAATACTGCGTCGCCGAGGGGTAGGTTTATTTCTTACCTCAAGGCTAGGAAGATGGTGCGGAAGGGGTATATCTACCATATGGTTCGGGTATTCGATACTGGTAGAGATACGGACCTTGATCGATTCGGTCGTTAGAGAATTTTCGGCGTATTCCCGCACGAGCGGGTATCCTCTCCCGAGAGGAGATTGAGTTTTGCATTGATACGCCGCGGATACTCGACCGATATCTATTCCACCATCTGAGGATGGCACCTTGGTGAGGAATTGAAAGACCAGCTGAAGGACTTGCTGGAAAAAGGCTTTATTAGTCCAAGTGTTTCTCCCTGGGGAGCGCCAGTGTTATTTGTAAAGAAGAAGGATGGGACACTGCGTATGTGTGTTGATTACAGGCAGCTGAATAAGGTAACTATCAAAAACAGATACCCTCTTCCCAGGATTGATGATTTGTTTGACCAGTTGCAGGGTGCAAGATGTTTTTCCAAGATAGACCTGCGGTCTGGTTACCATCAGGTGCGAGTTAGAGAGGCAGATATCCCAAAGACTGCATTCAGGACCCGGTATGGGCACTATGAGTTCAGGGTAATGTCTTTCGGGTTGACCAACGCCCCAGCAGTATTCATGGATTTAAAGAACCAGGTGTTCAAGCCATTTTTGGATATGTTCATTTTTGTCATGACCCGACCCCGGGGGCCGCGACTGGTACCCTATCGGGGCACCCTGTCAGGTACACATCAGAGAATAGCAGCGGAACATACATAACACATAACTTATAAAAAGGTAAACATCGCTGGCCAGCCGATAAGGCTGCCTTCCATAAAACATACTTAATCAGAAGTACAACTTATTCTTACAGCCCAAACCACAAACGTGACTACAGACCTCTAGGAATAACAACTGTGGCGGGACAGGGCCCCGCCATACCCCCTGAATGTACAAAAGTCTATAACCTCAGGGAATCATACCAAAAAGACAAAGCCTCCGGAGAGATGGAGCTTTCCAAGAAATGAACAGTGATCCTAAGAGTGCGGATCAGCAAGCTACGTATCTCGACCTGCGGCATGAACGCAGCCCCCCGAAGGAGGTCAGTACAACAGGTACCAAGTATGTGAAACTGAAAATACTGTAATGAAATCATAATAGCATATATAAAGCAGGAGACATGTATGACAGCCAAACTACAGTACACAACATATACGCAGCCATGTCAAGTCAGGGACTCACGCCCTCTAAGTCATCACTCAAATATAACCATAGGTCTCATGCCCATAATATCAATCATGCCCGTGGAATTCCTTCCTCACTGCCGGCAGTCTATGATATAACAACACTAAGGAGTACACATGAACACTAGATCCCACCTGTGTCATCAGAACCGTACGAGGCAAGTACGAAGGCATAGCTACCAGATCCACCCTGCATCCTCAACCGACCGGGGCAAGTACGAAAGCCAGCTACCAGATCCACCCGTACCAACAATACTATACCTGAATCACGAAGCTGACCGGGGCAAGTGCGATAGCCTCTACCAGATCCACCCTGCGTCACATCGCTGACCGGGGCAAGTACGCAGGCTAACCACCAGATCCACCCTGCATCACACCACTTCGCCCTAACCCTGACCGGGGCAAGTACGAAAGCCAACTACCAGATCCACCCTGCATCACGTCTCTGACCGGGGCAAGTACGAGGGCTAACTACTAGATCCACCCTGCATCAGTAGACCTCATGGAGAGCTAATCCATGGAATAATACAGTCAATAGGGAAACGAACCCTCATCATGGCCGCATACCCGTGGAATCCTCCATCACTGACGGTACGCCCAAATAGACTCATAACTACATGCTTTTAATTCGAATTGCAATACCATGCCTTTACATAAACCAAGACAATTACCATGCCTTCTTTTCACATAAACCAAGAGAATTCTTATTTAAGCAAGCCAAAGTACTTATCAAGGAACACATAGAATAATTCTCAATTAAACAAGCCAAAGTACTATGTACGTACATTCTTTTCGAAAGCCTCCTTTTTATGTAAAATCCAAGATACTAACACCCGTAGTATCAAGGCGTATCTATTTTTCAAAGTAAGTTACTACACCTTTAGAAAACTCGTTTCAAAGCTTGAAACCAAGTAACTTCAATTTTTCACAATCTAGACAACTTATGCTCATTAATCAACATAGACAACTTTCATAACCTTTCATAAAGTTATTATAACCAACTTCTCATAAAGCCGTTATACTAACTTTATGCTTTAGAAATTTAAGACATCTTTATCCTTTCATAAGGCCGTTATAACTAACTTCCCATAAAGCCGTTATAACTCCTTATAAACCATTTCGTTCTTTTACTAACCAAGAGACTTATACTTCAAACAAATTCATACAATTTTCAAAATACTTCAAGCCTCTTATCCTTTAGAAAACAAGTTTCTTACCTCAAAAATTTAAGTCTCTTATCTTTTAGAATAATTCAATACTCAATACTTTCACACCAAGTACTCTATACTTCATTATGTCAAGAAATACTTGTCTACCTTATTTAGGATAAACCACTCCTTAAGAACAAGCGGGTTAACTACTTAACCCAACCAACTTAGACATTTTCTTAAAACAAGTCAAGTATAACAAAAGTATTTACTTCATTCAAAACACGTACGTCTACCGTACTATATAGTTATAACTACTCATGCTCAAGAGATAAGAAAGTTTCCACATACCTCTTCGGTCAATCCACTTGCTAAGCCCAAACTACCGCAAGTAATAAGTCAACGTATAATAATCATAATACGTTTATTAACCTCTAATTTCAATGTAGAAATAATCTAAGTTCAAAGCCCCTAAATTCTATGGAAAATTGGGCGGCATTTCCTTTGTTTCTACATACTTTGCCACCTTTCTCAAGGCCGAATTCAACACCCAATTGCCACATTTAAGGCTCAACAATCCAAACATTTCAAAGGGGATTACACACCTAAACTTGGGTGTGTAAAATTCTGCCCCACAAGGTAAAACGACTAACTTAACAAGTCTAAGGTAGTTTTTAGGCTACAACATGCTCACATAATCTTCTTAACCAATTCTTTCATATCCAACCCATATTCCTTACATGCAATGAATCTAAGAGCATTATTTACTACTACAAATCCTTTCTTCTTCACATGCAACACAATAACTAGCTACAAGAGAAGAAATGTTACCTTTAGAGCTTTAGCCAAAATTATTCCAACAACTTTGCTAGCCTCCTTTCCAAGAACACCACCACAACAACTCCTACAAGCTAGCCACAAGCTTCCTTCTTGTCCTTAACTTTTCAGATTTTTCTTAGGCTTTGAATTCCCCTTGGAATTTTAGAGAGAAGTGAGAGCTAATTTAGAGAGAGAGGTTTGAAAGATGACCAAGTCTTCAAGACTTGGTCAATATAAGGCATGCAAGAAAAATCAGATGGGGGGGGGGGACACTTGTCACCCTCCCATGGCCTTTTTAAAAGAGAAAATAAGATTTTCCTAAGTTTTTCCGCCCAAAATCCCACCTCGGCGCTGAAACCTCCGCAGCTCGAACTTCCGCGCGCCTGCTTCCGGCCTGGGCGCTGCAACTTTAGCGACCCCTCAGTATATCCGGCGCCGCGGCCCTGCCTCCGGCACCGCGGCCCTGTCGCTTCTGTTCGAGACACATTTCTGCCCGTCTACACACTGAACTTGTAAATCCCATAAGTTCCTACTCCGATGTCCTATCGACGAACGGTTGGTTGGGTTGGAAACTAGATTCAACGAACTACGTACTAGGCCTTTGAAATACTTAGGAACTCTCGATGTACCGGGTCATACCCCGCCTCAAAGTTGTCTAAAACTCATCCGGAACAATCCGTCAACCTATCTTTTGAAAATTTTAAGTCTTACTCCCTTTCGTACGCTCTCATGCGCATGACCTGAACTACGGGGTGTAACAGTTATAGTATTCATTGATGATATCCTGGTTTATTCGCGCACAGAGCAGGAACATGCAGATCATTTGAGGGCGGTATTGGGAGTCCTCCGGGACCGGCAGTTGTATGCCAAGTTCTCGAAATGCGAGTTTTGGTTGGCTTCAGTGGCTTTCTTAGGGCATGTTATCGGGGCCGATGGTATTCGGGTTGATACAGCAAAGATTGAGGCAGTCAAGACTTGGCCTAGACCCACTACACCGACGGAGGTGCGCAACTTTTTGGGCCTTGCGGGTTATTATCGGAGATTTGTGGAGAAGTTTGCTTCCATCTCAGCACCTTTGACTAGGCTGACTCAGAAGGCAGCTATGTTCCGGTGGACGGATGCTTGTGAGGAGAGTTTCCAGTTACTGAAGGAGAAATTGACGACCGCCCCAGTCCTTACTCTTCCAGAGGGTTTAGACGGATATGTGGTTTATTGTGATGCGTCGGGTGTCGGGCTTGGGTGCGTGCTGATGCAGCACGACAAAGTTATAGCTTACGCATCTCGACAGCTCAGGAAGCATGAGAAGAACTATCCCACACATGACTTAGAGTTGGCAGCAGTGATTCATGCCTTGAAGATCTAGAGACATTATTTGTATGGAGTTCATGTGGATATCTACACAGACCATAAGAGTCTCCAGTATATCTTCAGCCAGAGGGAGCTGAACTTGCGGCAGAGACGGTGGTTGGAGCTGCTTAAGGATTACGATGTCGACATCCTATACCACCCAGGGAAGGCCAATGTAGTTGCAGATGCCCTTAGTCGCAGATCGATGGGTAGTCTGTCAGGTGTGCAGCCAGAGAAAAGGGGCATGGTCCACGAGTTACATCAGCTAGTGAGCCTTAGGGTTTGTTTGATTGGTTCTGATAATAATGGAGTTCGGGTTCGAGAGGTTGCCGAGTCTTCCATCATCGAGGAGGTGAAGAGGCGATAGTATGAGGATCCGATTATGGTACGGTATCGAGATACAGCTCTTCAGGAAGAGAAGAGTCTATTTGAGGTAGCGCCTGATGTGGTGCTAAGATTTGAGGGACGGTTGTGTGTTCCCGATGTGACAGGGCTTCGTTAGCAGATTCTGGGGGAGGCACACAGTGCTCGTTATTCTATTCATCCGGGGTTGACTAAGATGTACCATGACCTCAGATGTGTGTATTGGTGGGATGGCCTGAAGAGGGACGTTGCAGAGTTTGTGGCGCAGTGCCCGAATTGTAAGCAGGTCAAGGTTTAGCACCAGAAGCCCGGTGGGCTATTGCAGGCTATTGATATTTCGACCTGGAAGTGGGAGGTGATCAATATGGACTTTATTACAGGATTACCTCACACTCAGAGGAAGCATGATTCCATTTGGGTTATTGTCGACAGGCTAACGAAATCAGTCCACTTTCTTCCAGTCAGGACGACTTTTTCGGCCGAGGATTATGCTAGATTGTATATCAGAGAGATTGTGAGACTGCACGGAGTGCCTATAACGATCATTTCAGACAGGGGAGCCCAGTTCTCGGCTAACTTCTGGAGGTCTTTCCAGAAGGGATTAGGGACACATGTGAGTCTCGATCGCATTTCATCCTCGGGCCAAGCGGACGGGCGAACGCATTATCCGCATTCGGAGGATATGCTGCGGGCTTGTGTTATTGATTTCAGGGGTAGCTGGGAGGATCATTTAACTCTTGTGGAGTTTGCATATAACAACAACTACCATTCTAGTATTCAAATGACGCCTTATGAGGTCTTATACGAGAGGAAGTGCAGGTCACCGATAGGCTGGTTTGAGGTGGGAGAAGTTCAGTTAGTCGGGCCAGACTTGATTCAACAGGCAGTGGATAAGGTGAAGCTTATCCAGGAGCGGTTATTGTCAGCTCAGAGTCGACAGAAGTCATATGCAGATCATCGGCGTCGACACTTGGAGTTTGAAGTAGATGATTGGGTTTTCCTGAAAGTATCACCCCTGAAGGGCGTGATGAGATTCGGGAAGAATAGAAAACTTATCCCAAGGTACATTGGGCCTTATCAGATTGTCCGTAGGGTAGGAAAGGTTGCCTATGAGTTGGATCTGCCGTCCGATCTGGAGGCAGTACATCCAGTTTTTCATGTATCTATGTTGCGGAAGTGTGTCAGAGATCCATCTAGAGTGCACCCGATTCGTGATGTCCAGGTGACAGAGGGGCTATCATATGAGGAGAGTCCCGTAGCGATACTCGATCGTCAGGTTAGACGACTATGGAAAAAGGATGTGGCTTCCATCAAGGTCTTATGGCGGAACGAGAACAGGGGGGAAATGACATGAGAAGCAGAGGAGGACATGAAGAAGAAGTATCCTCACTTATTCCCTACACCTCCAGGTAACCCTTTTTCCTGATTGTTAGTTTTTGAAATTTAGCATTATGCTTAAGTATTGTTATGGCCATATGGAGCATCTTTATTTGCAAGAAGAATAGTTAAGAGGGTCTATGTCGATATTGTGAATTAAGTAAGCCTAGAAGGAACATTCGAGATGAATATTTTTAAGGGGGGGAGAATGTTACACCCCGTAGTTCAGGTCCTGCTTATGGGGACGTACGAAAGGAGTTAAGATTTAAATTTTTGAAAGATAGGTCGACAGAATGTTTCGGACGGGTTTTTAGTCAACTTTGAGACGGTGTATGTCCAGTTACGTTGAGATTTCCTAGGTGTTTCAAAGGCCTAGTACGTAGTTCGTTGAGTCTAGTTTCCAACGCAACAAACTGTTCGTCGATAGGATATCGGGGTAGAATGTTATGGAGGTTACAAGTTCAGCGCGCAGTCGGGCATGAAAGCAATCTCGGTCAGTGGCGCTTGCGGCCGGATGCAGGACGCGCGCCGGTTATCTTGAGATTTCGGGAGCTGCAGCCATGGCGCCGGAAAGCAGGGCCGCGGCGCCGGAAGTTCTGAAAGGTTGCGGAGGTTTCAGCGCCGCAGCGCCGGCTGCAGGGTCGCGGCGCCGAGGCGGAGTTTTTGGCGGAAAACTGGGAAAAATCAGATATTTTCTTTTAAAAAGGCCATGGGAGGGTGACAAGTGTCCCCCCCCCCCAATCTGATTTTGCATGTCCTATTTATTTGACCAAGTCTTGAAGACTTGGTCATTCTTCAAGCTCTCCCTTCTCTCTAAAATTAAAAGCTCTCCCTTCTCTCTAGAAAATCAAGAAGAAATCAAAGCTTGAGAAAAATCTGAAAAAGGTGGTAAGAAGGAAACATGTTGGCAAGCTTGTAGGAGGTTTTGTGGAAAGGAGGCTAGTGAATTTGTTGGATTAAATTGTATAAGCTCTAAGGTAACAATCCTTTCTCTTTTTGCTAGTTTATTGTGTTGCATGTGAAGAAGAAAGGACTTGTAGTTGTAAATATTGCTCTTAGATAAATTGCATGTAAGAAATATGATTTGGATTTGAAAGGATTGAATAAGGTTAGTATGTGAACATGTTGTAGTCAAGATACTACCTTAAACTTATTAAATTAGTTGTTATACATTGCGGGGCAGAATTTTACACGTCCAAGTTTAGGCGTGTAATCCCCTTTGAATTGTTTGGATTGTTGGGCCTTAAAAGTGGCGTTTGGATGTTGAATTCGGCCTTGAAAAAGGTGGCAAAGTATGTAGAAACAAAGGAAATGCTGTCCGATTTTCCGTAGAATTTAGTGACTTTGCACTTGGAATATTCTACGTTGAAGCTAGAGGTTAATAAACGTATTATGGTCATTATAGGTTGACGTACTACGTGCGGTATATTGGACTTAGCAAGTGGATTGACCGAAGAGGTATGTGAAACTTTCCTATCTCTTGAGCATGAATAGTTTTACCTATATAGTACGATAGACGTACAAGACCATGGTATCCTCTACTCGTTTTTAAAGTGTTCAAGTCGGTGGAGTTAGGGGATTTGCTCACTTCTTTAAAAGTATTAAGGATGTCCTAAGTTTTCAAAGTTAAGGGACTTGGCGTGTTTTAATCATGTGATACTTGTTCCGGTTTAAAGGTATAAGTCCCTTGGATTTAGAAAAGTGTATTTGACTAATGTATAAGGTTAATATAACAACTTTATGGGAAATTGGTTATATTAGCTTTATGGAAAATTAACAAAGAAGGCTTTACTCTAAGTAAAATAAGTACGGATAAATGACTTGAATTAGTGAAAGGAAAATTGATTTTAAGGCATCAATTGCCTAAGGTTTTAAAAGAAAAGAAGTACGTGGTACTTTGGGTTAAATTCCCGGATTTCATAAAGACATGTTAGTGCCTTAAGTAAACTAAAATGAGAATGTATATGAACAAGACTAATAAGAAGTTAGGGGATTTCTTAACTTGCTTATATTATGTATGATAGCCGGTTTGTGCTAGTGATATATTATTCATTACGGGGTCATTCCTCGGGTTGTGGCATTTGCATATTCCGTGGATTTGCTACCCACGATGCGAGGAATACCTCATGCGAGTCCGTAGGGCTTATGCGGGTGAAATAGTCCCATGCGGGCGAGTACAACCTATGAGAGGAATACCTCATGCGGGTCCACACGACCCATGCGGGTGAAATAGTCCCAGGAGTAGAATTGCTTAATGATACTGCGGGTGGGTGACCTTGCTTTGATCTTGAGCCTACTATTTTCATGCAGTATAGTATATGCTTGATATTCTCATTATTAGTAAGGCACATTGTACTGTAAATTGATTTTCATACATGTCTCCAGTTATTTTAGACTTATGAGGTATTTTCAGTATTTTCCGCCGCATACTTAGTACATATCAGGTATCGACCCTTCCTGGGCCGCGTTCATGCCGCAGGTAAGGGTAAGCAGGTGGTAGATCCTCATTCTTAGGATCACTGGTCTGGTGTCAGAAGCTCCATTCCTCCGGAGGCTTGTTTTGTTGGTATGGTTTTTCCCTGATGCTATAGATGTTATGTACATTCAGGGGTATGGCGGAGCCCTGTCCCGCCACAGTTGTTATTCCTAGAGGTCTGTAGTCACGTTTGTGGTTTGGGCTGTAAGAACAATTTGTATTGTTTTACTTTTGGTTAAGTATATTCTATGGAAGACGGCCTTGTCGGCTAGCCAGTGATGTTTACTATCTACAGGTTTATGTGTTATGTATGTTCCGCTGCTATTCTCTGATGTATACCTAAACGGGGTGCCCCGGTAGGGCATCAGTCGCGACCCCGGGGTCGGGTCGTGGCAGGCATGCTAGCCATTAAAATTGTTAGTTATAATCGTCGCATGTTATTTAAGGAAAGGAATATAGTTGTTACAATTGGTTATGACTTATATAACATGTTAGAATAACGACTTGGATTGAAAAGAATTGAAAAAGGGCTTTATGTTGTATTGAATTGGTTGTGGCCGAGAATGGCCCTAGAAATTGGTAAAAAAAATGGACAATATAAATGGACTATTTTTTATTAAATTGTGGGGCAAACATTTTACACGTCGTAGGCGTGTAATCCCCTTTGAATTGCTGAATTGTTGAGCCTTAAATGTGGCGTATTGGTTGTTGATTTCGGGCCTTGAAAAAGGTGGAAACGTACGTAGAAACAAAGGAAGTGCTGCCCAAATTTCCGTAGAATAAGAGACCTTACACTTAGTATGATTCTACGTTAAAAAGCTAGGAGTTGATAGACGTATTATGGTTATTATAGGTTAAAGTACTACGTATAGCGTATTCTACTTGAAGGGTGGAATAGCTATCAAGGTTGAAGTACTTTGGAGCATTTTACAACTTGTCGCTAGTCGTCGCGAGGCATGTGAACCTCTTCCTTCTTTTGGCATGATTCTACGTATGAAATATACATGTGGTGTTATTTCATGATTCCTTCTACTCTTAGAAGTTAAGAGGTACGTATGTTGATTTACTCTATGTAAAAGGTATGTCTAAGTTATCCTAAGTTCTTACCAAGTCTTATGGGGGATGTTGGTAAGAGTCGTTAGGAAATATGTGGAGTCGAGGTGACCTTGCTAATTTACTGCACTAATGAGAATAAGTATCGAACAAGACATTGCAGCGTTAATAAAAATGTATCGACAATCAATTATATTAAAATAAGTAGAACTCTCCATCTGCATAGAAACTAAGATAAGACAAAATTGTATTACATTTTCTAGATCATGGCTGCTTTAATAAGATCGTTATAAACGAGTATAACCTATTCGCAGCTCATGAAAGTATATGTTACTTAATTTAAAAGAGTTTATGTTATGAAGTTTTAAGACTATGAACCTTGATTTCTTAAAAGGTTATGAGACTTTATTTTTCAAGTTATGGGACTTGATTCTTAAAGAAATGAATGACTTGATTTAAAAAGTATGATTTCCATGATTTATTTCAAAAGTTAAGAGGCTTGATTTCAAAAGAGAGTGTAACTTGAGTTTTCAAAAGAAGAAGTTTATTGATTTAAAAGAAAAGGAGTTTTATGATTCTTTTTAAAGTATGCATGTACGTAGTACTTTTGGGTTTAGTTTCCCCAATGTGATAAGAAATAAAAGTGTCTTAAGTTCTCTAAAATGAAAGGTTGTTATAATAGCTTTATGGGAAGTTGTTATAACGACTTAAGAAGAAGTGAAAAGGTGGTTAACAATGTTATGTAAGGAAAATTACACCGAGCCTACAAATAGGCCGGGTTATGTTATGAGACACACCGAGCCTACAAATAGGCCGGGTTATGTTATGAGACACACCGAGCCTACAAATAGGCCGGGTTATGTTATGAGATACAATGAGCCTACAAATAGGCCGGGTTATGTTATGAGACACACCGAGCCTACAAATAGGTCGGGTTATGTTATGAGATACACCGAGCCTACATATAGGCCGGGTTACGCCATATGCACCGAGCCTACACATAGGCCGGGTTACATCATCTTACACCGAGCCTACACATAGGCCGGGTTACGTCATATTACACCGAGCCCCACAGGCGGGTTGGGTTATGCTACATGATTCCACAGTACACCAAGCCCCACAGGCGGGCCGGGTTATGCTATATGATTCCACAGTACACCGAGCCCCACAGGCGGTCCGGGTTATGCTACATGATTCCACAGTACACTGAGCCCCACAGGCGGACCGGGTTATGCTACAGATTCCACAGTACACCGAGCCTCACAGGTGGACCGGGTTATGTCACATTATTCATCAGTACACTGTGTTCCGCAAATGGGCCGGGTTACGTTATCACGTATGGATAATCAAAGCAAGCTCCAGAATGAGAAGTCCCTCCATAAAGGGTCGAATATGTTATGTAAGCTCTGTAAGTTATGCAGAAAAACTTGATCAAATTCTTAAGTATGCATGTAAGAATATGATGTTAATTCTTATTGAAAGAAGGAAAAGAACGGTTAATGTACGATTGATTTCATGAGTTAAAATGGCACGGCAGGATCTGATATTTTATTTTTATACTTGTCCCTGTCATTCTTTTATACAATTATGATTTGGTTACTGTACCTTATTTCCGTTCCATACTCTGCACTGTTAATCGACTTCTTCCGGGCCGCTCATGCCCGCAGGTGTTAGGTACACAGGTTGCTGATCCTTGCTCTTAGAATCTCTGTTCAGTTTTTGGGAAAAAATTCCATTTACTCCGGAGGCTTGTATTTTGGTATGAGTCCCTGTTGTTGTAGATTTATGTACATTCAGGGGTATGGCGGGGCCCTGTCCCATCCTAGTTGTTATGTCCAACTCTTAGAGGTCTGTAGTCATGTATGTGGGTTGTACGTTGAAAAGATGTAAGTCCTTTTGTTATGTATGTATGTTTGGTGGCAGCCTTATCGATTTTGCCTTTGTTAGAAAAAAATGAGTGATATTTATCTTCCGCGTTTTACTTATGATGTATGACTAGAAGGGTGCCCAGGTAGGGCACCAGTCACGGGCTCAGGGTTCGGGTCGTGACATCGCCTGCCATACCTCGGTCCTGCTTTGGCCTTTTCCCTCTGTTCCAGAGACATCATTACATGTCCATTTGTTAGACCTCTTTCCTTCTTTCCTTATCTTTTGATTTACCCGAGAACAAGATACAAATGGTTTTCTTTTCTTTGCTCTATAAAGAACCCTTTTTTGCTCTTTGTTTCGTTTCTCTTCCCTTTACCGGAGAACCTAATAAATGGCTTCATTGACTCCCCCTCAACTCGAAAATGCATGGTATATGAATATGGGGTCACGTCTCACCTCACCAATAATTCTGGTAATCTTCTTCCACTGCGGAGTTTAAATACTCCACAATCTATTATGATCGGAAATGGTCATCGCATTCTAATTCAAGAGTTTGGTCACACGCTAACCCCACTACCACATTCCTAATTCTGCATGAATAATGTCTTATATGCTCCTAACATTATCACAAACTTAATCTCCTTTAACAAATTTGCCACCGATAATTCTGTCTCAATTAATTTTGATCCTTTTGGATTTTTCGTAACGGACCTCCGTACCGGAAAACTCCTTACGAGATGCAATAGTGAGGGTGATCTCTATCCTTTCCTATCCACGTACGCTGCTAGTGTCAACCCTCCCACATCTCTAACTGCCCATGTCACTCCTCTCACCGTTCTAGCAACAATTTCCCCATCAACCTGACACAATAGACTTGGACACCTAGGAGCCCATGTTTTTAATTTTCTTAGAAATAATAATTTAATTCATTGTCATAATGGAAAATTCGCCCAACAATGTCTTTCTTGTCCTTTAGGCAAACATATTCGCCTTCCGTTTCATTCATCTTCAAATGTTATGTATTCTCCCTTTGACATTTTTCATGCAGATTTATGGACATCTCTCATCACTAGCTCACTTGGTCATAAATTTTATCTCACCTTATTAGATAACGTTTCTCACTTTGTCTGGGTTTATCCACTTAAATTGAAGTCTGAAGTGTTTGCCAAGTTTCTTGCATTTCGTGCCTATGTCAAAACATAATTTGAAAAAGACATCAAATCGCTTCAATGCGATAAAGTCGTGAGTTCAATAATTCTGAGTTTCACAATTTTTTATCAACTAATGGCATGATTTTTCGGTTCTCGTGTACTCACACCTCCTCCCAAAATGGCAAGGCCGAACGAATCATTCGCACTCTCAACTATATGGTTCGTACGATCCTATTTCATGTCTCTCCCCCTCCCTTTTGGGTCTATGCTGTGAAAATGGTCGAATATAATATAAATATTTGGCCCACTCAGACTCTCCAAAATAGAACACCCACTGAAATTTTATTTCGTAGGATCCCAACCTGTGAGCACTTACAAATTTTCGGCTGCCTGTGCTACTCAAATATTGCCTCGACGGCTCCGCATAAACTTGCACCCCGCACCACCCCTTGTGTGTTCTTAGGTTTCTGCCCAATCATAGGGGATATATATGCTACGACTTGTCTTCCCCCAAGATCATCATCTCACGTCACGTCACGTTTGACGAAAAGATATTCCCATTCGCAAATATCCAAAAATTCCAGAATTCGGATTACATATTTTGGACGAGTCTGACACATCACCACTTCTCCGCCTAGCTCTCGGCCGTGCTGTCGCTGTTCCGGCACCACCACATATCACTGCCACTACCGGAAGTACCTCCGACAGGCCATAACCACCACTGATTGTCTCCCACCGACGACAATCGGTCGGCTTCCTCAGTGCCACTGACAATGTCTTTGCGCCCGTGTCATCGCCTCTGTCTCAGTCACCAATATTACTGATTGCCGGTGGTGGCAATCGGTACACCGTCTTTGTTCCTCCACTGGTAAACGTCCATATCACCAACTGAAACCCTCAACCACCACATATTGAGTCGCCACCTCCAGAAAATACCCTCGCCAACTATCTAGTCACCCAACCCCCCACCGATACCCTACCAGTCACCAGAAACATGAACTTGATGACTCCAATTACCCGAACCGCCAATAAAAATGAACCCACCACCAGTACCGTCCTAACCCACCCCGACACACTACCCAACATCGTCGACTGTTGAGTGTATTTTATACACTCTTTTGAGTCCTTTTTAGTTAAGTATTTTACTCTTTTCGGTTGTGTTTAGTATATTATTAGGTTTGTTTTTCTTTCTTTTGAGTCACTGTTGTCTTAAAGGAGAAATGCCACTTTTGAGGATGAAATGAGCATAATGGAGATGAAAATTGCACAAGCATAACCCAAGGAATGAAGCATAAGACGTGCTAAGAAGAATAGAGAAAATCTGGTAATTCCGGATGAAAGAAGAGTGGCACCGCGGTGCTGAATAACCGCGGTCAAGAGAAGTAGGGTCGCGGCGTAAAATTTTTAGAAAGTACGAAACTGAAACACCGTCGAAGGCACCGCGGTGCCTGGCAGCAGAACCGCAGTGACATATTTCCAGGAAGCTACAGTGAATTCGGCTGAATAAGCACCGCGGTTCCTGGCAGTAGAACCGCGGTACCGACGCGTAAAAATCAGATTTCGAGTCGATTTTTGACAAGGGTAAAAGGGTCCGAAGTTTTCTCAGCTATAAAACCCCTAAACCCTGTCATTATTGGGAACACACTTTGGAGAGGAGAACGACGGCTACAAGCTACAATTGGAGACATCTTATTGTTCAAGTTATTTTCTTTCCTTTGTTTTTATTTCAGTTTATGTTGGATTTTGTATTAGTTCTTGACATGACAATGTTTAGGAGCTAATTACTTTAGTAGAGTTTCCATCGAATCTTCTTGAAGCTCTTTCATATAGTTAATACATTAGTTATTGATTTCTTCTTCAGTGTATTAAGATCTATTCAATATTGTTATGATTGCTTGATAATTAACTAGCTATTAATTGTCATATTATATGATTTCGAATCAAAAGTCTGAAAGGTGAGATTTGAATATGCTGTAATTGTCTAGACATAGGTTAAAATCGTGGACGAAAGTACCCCGATACTTGTATAGTATTTAAAGGTTATTGTTCATAATCCTCCTATGTGGTAAAACTTATAATAGAAATATAGAAGGTTTCTGCACTAGGTTGAGCTCTTGTATGTCCTAAACGGAATATAATGATAGATTAGTTAACCTGCTATCTTAATAAGAAGAAGAATCATTAACATTGCATTAACACGTGAAAAAGTGGATAGTTGAGGAGATTGGAAGCCCTATTTTCTTCATAACTGTTATAAACCCAAAATATTATAATCTTTAGTTATTTTCTACACTTAGTCATAATTCTTAGTTATAATTCTCAAACTAAAGAACGTCAACCAAATAGATACCATAGAGTAGATACTCGGTACTTAATAAACCAGTCTTTGTGGACGATAAACTCGGTCTTACATATCTTTATTACTTGAACGATACGTACACTTGCGTAAGCACTTAGAATATCGCAACATCGACACATATCGACCAGTTATCGAACAATCTCCACACACCTCACCCACTACCTCCTCCCATCGACTGCACCTGTCAAACCTCCGCCTGAAACTACCACACCAGTGACCCGACACCACCAACCAAACAAATCTCCCATCCACCCACTTCACCCACACATCCGATAGAAACCCATGTCCAACACGGGATTTTCAAACCCAAAGTCCAATTTAACCTCTTAACACAAACCATTTCCACAATACCCAAAACAAGTCAAACTAGACCCTAATTGGAATGCGATCATGCGTGAGGAATTTAATGTTTTAACGAAGTAGCACACATGAGATTTGGTTCCTAGACCGGAGAGGGTGAATGTGATTAATTGCATATGGATTTCTATCACAAATGCAGAGACAGTGGTGAGTTAGATATGTATAAGGCAAGAATTGTGGCTAATGACACAAATCAACAGGAGGGTATAGTTTGTGGTGAGACTTTCAGTTCGGTTGTTAAACCGACCACCATTCGTACAATTCTGAGTATTGCTATGGGTAAGCATTGGCCTATTCATCAACTTGATGCGAAAAATGCGTTTCTACATGGTGATTTGAAAGAAACTGTTTACATGCGTCCACCTCAGTATGTATGTTGTCTTCGTAAGTAACTTTATGGTTTAAAACAGGCCCCACAAGCATGGTATTATCGATTTGCACAGTATATTAGGCAGATTGAGTTCGTTTGCAGCGAATGTGATACATCTCTATTTATTTTTCAGCGTGGTAGTAGCACTACTTATTTATTGTTATATGTGGATGATATAGTACTTACTGTCTCCTCTGAGTTGTTGAAAAATGAGATTATTGTGTTGCTTAAAACTGAATTTGCTATGAACTTGGACAAGTTGAGCTATTATTTGGGAATTTCAGTGACTCGGTCTGCAGGTTCTATGTTCTTATGTCAACGCAAGTATGTAGAGGATATAGTGTACAAGGCTAAAATGACAAACTGCAAGATCATGTCCAATCTAGTTGACTTTAAGTCAAAGCTTAGTGTCGTTGATGGTATTCCCATGGCCGATTCCACTCTTTATAGGAGTCTTGCATGTGCACTTAAATACCTTACATTCACTAGGTATGACCTTGCATATGCGGTTCCGCAGATATGATTATTCATGCATGCCCCCAGAGAGCCTCACTTTACAGCCCTTAAGTGTATCATTCGATATGTAAGGGAACACTTGATTATGGATTGCACCTATACCCCACCGCCTTCACGGTATTTGTCATATCTGATGATGATTGGATGAGTCGTTGAGACGTGACGCTCCACCCCCGGCTACTGTGTGTTCTTAGGGGATAACCTAATTTCATGGTCTGCCAAGAGGCAAGCCACCTTATCCAGTTCGAGTGCAGAGGCAGAATACAGAGGCGTTGCGAATGTTATTACTGAGATCTGTTGGCTCCGAAACCTTCTTTTGGAGCTTCCGTGTCCCTTGCGTAAGGTGTATTTGGTTTATTGTGATACATATCCGCCATATACTTATCTCATAATCTGGTTCAGCATCAGAGAACCAAGCATATTGAGATGAATATACATTTTGTTCGTGAGAAGGTTACTCTTGGTCATGTTAGGGTATTACATGTGGCTTATTCGTATCAATATGCAAACATATTCATGAAAGGCCTTCCTAGAAAACTATTCATTGACTTCAGATGCAATCTCAACGTCCGACCTCCTCCCGCTCCGACTGAGGGGAGTATTAACATGTACATCTCTTTGTATATTTAGTGATATGTAATTATGGTAGAATTAGGATCCCTATTGTATAAGGATTCCACATTTTACACCTATATATAATTGATATTAATGAGAAAGGCTCCCCAGGAGAGATTAATACAATCTTACAATTTTCATTTGTCATCAACTTCTTGAATCATATATTTATTATTTTGATTTTCTAGTCTTTTCATCTAAAGTTTATTATTTTTCATATTCTTACATCATATATATATATATATATATATATATATATATATATAGCAGTAAACAAATACTATTAAACATTTAAGAGATTATTAGTAAAAGGGACCGATTCAACTGACAAAGATTTTCAAAGGATAAATTCTTCATGACCTAGCCATGGACTAATGTTGATAAATGAATTGACTATATTATTAATTAAAACTGTTAGAAGAAATTGATTATAAAACCGTTTTTTATATAATTTTACATCTCAAAATGCTGAAAATATTGTTAGCGAGAATATTCATAGAATATTTTCTGTATATTGTGTAATTATGACAAATGTATATTTATGGTATATTAGGATCCTTACCGAATTAAGATTCCTGCATTGTACACAATATAAATATTTATAATAATGAGAGGACTCCCTAAGAGAAATTATTACAATCTTACATGGTATCAGAAGCAAAAATCCTAGGATTTCTGTAGTAACTGCCGCCTCCCCGCCTACCCTCTCTCGGGTTCACTTGCGGCAGTCCTCCGAAATTCACTTTACGTCCATTTTTTCTCCTTTATTTCTACCTTCTCCACTAAAATACCATGACTAATTCGAATACTCCCAATCCCCAAATCACAACCGAAACTTCATCCTCCATAGTAGCAACTTCAGACGTCCAAAAAACATCTTTCTCTCCATATATATATATACGATCTTAGCAGTAAACAAATACTATTAAACATTTAAGAGATTATTAGTAAAAGGGACCGATTCAACTGACAAAGATTTTCAAAGGATAAATTCTTCATGACCTAGCCATGGACTAATGTTGATAAATGAATTGAATATTATTAATTAAAGCTGTTAGAAGAAATTGATTATAAAACCGTTTTTTATATAATTTTACATCTCAAAATGCTAAAAATATTGTTAGCGAGAATATTCATAGAATATTTTCTGTATATTGTGTAATTATGACAAATGTATATTTATGGTATATTAGGATCCTTACCGAATTAGGATTCCTGCATTGTACACAATATAAATATTTATAATAATGAGAAGACTCCCTAAGAGAAATTATTACAATCTTACATGGTATCAGAAGCCAAAATCCTAGGATTTCTGTAGTAACTGCCGCCTCCCCTCCTACCCTCTCTCGGGTTCACCTGCGGCAGTCCTCCGAAATTCACTTTACGTCCATTTTTTCTCCTTTCTTTCTACCTTCTCCACTAAAATACCATGACTAATTCGAATACTCCCAATCCCCAAATCACAACCGAGACTTCATCCTCCATAGTAGCAACTTCAGACGTCCAAAAAACATCTTTCTCTCCATCCATCCATTCAGCAATTGCTGTCACAAACATCAAGAACTGTCTCCCTATCATTCTTGATCAGGAAAATGGTCAATACACACCATGGGTCGAGCTTTTTCGTATTCATGCATGTCTCTACAACATACTTGACCACATAGATGACTCATTCCCTTGCCCTCATGAAGTTGACGACGCTCTTTGGCTTCGGCTTGACGCTGCTGTCAAACAGTGGATCTATGGAAGTATTTCTCAGGATTTGCTTCTCACTATAATGAAATCTGGCCCCTCAGCCCGCGACTTGTGAATTCGTTTGGAGGAAATATTTCAAGACAACAAGCACACTCGCGCTGTGTACTTGGAGGAATAATTTAATTCAACACGTCTTGAAAATTTCTCCAACATGACTGAGTATTGCAAACAGTTAAAACTTATGGCGGATCAACTCTTTAACATCGGCTCGCCTGTCTCAGAAACTAAGATGTTCTTACAATTGATTACAGGGCTTCCGAAAGGTGAGTACGGTACTTTGGCCACCATGATCCAACTGGCGGATCCGTTACCAAGTTTCAACAAAGATTATTCACAATTATTGCTAGAAGAAACCCGCCATGCTAAGCAGGAAGAGAACAAGCATTAGCCGTCGAGACGCAACCTCCAAATCAAAATTCCGCCGGCCAAACCTCACCGGAAAATTCCCAACCGCGATAGAACCACAATGACAAGGGTGGCAGAGGTCGCGGCGGCAGAAGAGGTTATGGGCGTGAGAAGGGCCGCGGCCAGCAACACCAGCCGCAATAGCCAAAGCCCAACTATCAGCAATATTGGAATGGGCCAACAGTCCAAAATTAGTTCCAGAACTGGGCCATTGGACCGACCTAGACGTAGGCCCAATACCCCTACAATGAGCAAGGGTTGTTGAGCCCTGCTCCAGGTCCTCGGCCCAGCTTCTTCCCGCAGTAGCAAGCCCACTTCGCCAAGGCCCACTACATGGAGCCTTCAACGGGGTAGGTCCCAACCGACTTGGGCCAAGTGTTTAGCAGTATGAACTTGTAAAAACCAGATGAAAATTGATACATAAACTCGGGCGCCACATCTCACCCGCTCTGCAGGTAATATTTCCACAATGTTTAAATTAAAACATCATCAATACATTACTGTCGGAAATGACCATCGCATTCCAATACAAGGCTATGGTACTTCCCACACAAAACCACCACATCCCCTGTTTTCCCTTTATCATGTCCTATATGCACTAAATATAATTAAAAACCTCATTTGTCTATAAGTTTACTTGTGATAATTCTGTATCTATTGACTTTGACCCGTTTGGTTTTACTGTGAAGGATCTTCATACGGGGAACCGTCTTATGAAATGCAATAGCACGGGGATCTCTATCCATTCCCTTCCACCTCCGCTGCCGGATCTCGCTCTCCCATCTCTCTAGCTGCTATCTCTCCGTCTGTCTAGCATAATCGGCTTGGCCACCCTGGCACCCCAACTTTTAATTTTCTTAGAGGCAATAACTTCATTAAATATAATAATGGGAAACTTGCCCATCACTGTGTTTCATGTTCTTTAGGCAGACATATTCGTCTTCCGTTTAAATCATCTACTAGTGTTACTTTTGCACCGTTTGATATTATACATGCTGATTTGTGGACATCCCCAATTTCTTGTTCCATCAGTCATAAATATTATCTTGTGTTGCTTGATGATTTTTCTCACTATATTTGGATTTATCCTCTCAAATTTAAATCAAAAGTATTTGCTAAATTCCTTGAGTTTAGAACTTTTATCCAAACACAGTTTGAAAAAGGTATAAAAGCTTTTTAGTGTGATAATGGGCGTGAATTCAATAACTCTACATTTCACCGATTTTGTACAAACAATGACATGGTTTTTAGTTTCTCATTCCCGTGTTAGCGAATTATCCACACGCTTAACGTAAGTGCACGTATCGTGACAAGTAATATAGTCTGGATAAGACCGAATATCGTCCTCAGGGATTAGTGTTCAATTACCAATTTCTATCCTATGGTATCTATTTGGTGATTGATATTTTGATGGTTGTTTGTATCTATGACTACTAAATAATTATAAAAGTTAACTAAATTATTTTACTTAAATCAGATATGGTGGAAATAGGGCTTCCAATCTCCTCAACTATCCGCTCGCTTTAATCTTTAATGCAATGATAAAGGTTTTTCTTCTATATTAAGATAGCAGGTTAACTAAGCCATTTTATATTCCGGTTAGGATATATAAACATGCAACCCCGATGCAGAACCCTTCTATCTTTCGATGATAAGATTTACCACAAAGGAGGATTAAGAATAATAACCTATCAAACTACACAAGTATCGGGGTACTTTCGTTCACGATTTTAACCTATGTTTATTCAACTATGGCATATTCACAATCTCCCCTTTCGGATCTCGATTAGAAATCATATATGTGATGATAATTAGTGATCAATTAATTACCAAGAAATCAAAGCAATTATCGAATAAATCTCAACTATATAAAGAAGAAACCAAAACCATGCATTAAATCATAAAACGAGGTTCAAGTGATTCGAATGAAAAGCCCTAATTAAAGTTTAGCTCCTAGCCATAGACATGCTAAGAACTAAAAGATTATCCAACATAAATTGAAAAATAAATAAAGTAAGAAAAAAGAATTACTCAAGAACAAGCCTCCAATCTTGTAGCTTTCAAGAAATATGTGTTGTGTAGAGTTAGGGATTGTGGAACCCTTCAAAAATATCCCCTAAGACCTTTTTATATCCTCCAAAAACGTTCCCAACTTTCCCCCCTTGGTCTTGGCCCATTCCCATTCAGATTTGGCTGAAAATCCGCGTCTGCGCCACGACCCTGAGACCGGCGCCTTAGCGCCGAAACTCCTGCGACTCGTCAGATTTTTAGGCGCCGTGGCGCTGCTTTGGCTGATAGAATGGCGCCACGACGCCGCCCTGTCCTTCGTCCTGGGTGCCAACTTTTCGTCTCTTTTGGCTCTGGAACCTCTGTTTCTGCCCTCGTTTTGCTTCTTTTTGCCAATGTGTCATTTTAAACCACTGTGACTCAAAAGAAAGAAAATCTATACTAACATGACACATATTTGTACAAAAATGGGCCAAAGACTAACTAAAAATGATTCAAAAGGTGTATATAAAATACGCCTAACAAACACCCCCAAACTTAACCTTTGGTCGCCCTCGAGTAAAGATCAGAAATAGAGACAGAGAGACGAAAGAAAAGAAAATAAAAGGACTCAAAGAAACTGATCAATCTGCTGCACAATTGTCACTAGAAAAGCATGAAGGTTAGTAGGATAATATGCAGGAACATATATCATGGATTTTTAGCATTCTAAAACTCTTAAGTCAGATAATTCGCAAATTCAATTCAATCATTCTCAATGGACGTAAGAACACTTAACCTATGCATGTCAATATCAAAATTCTATGGCATGTTTACTTGCTATTCTCCACTAATCATGAGTACACATACTAGAGATCTTCGGGACTTTTCAGGGTTGTAATGTAGGCTTAGTCAGGGGTAGATAAAAAAAAATAGGCATTTAGGCTCAACTTACGTACCATAAGCTCTTTTTCTTTCAACTCTTCCATTTTCTTTTGATTTCCTCTTTAACCTCGTACCTATCTTTCCCCTTTTTTTGTTTAGAGAGAATGAGGTGCATTGTGAATAACAGACACCCCCAAACTTAAGCTTTTGCATTTTTTTTTCATTGGGGTGCATCAATTTTTTTTCACTTCTCTTTGTGTCCTTTTTCAACACTTTTCATTCCAAACATCTTAATTTTCCACTTATGGCACAATTATGAAATTATAGGGTGTCAAAGAAAGATCTTATTTTTGGCTCAAATTGACTGATTAGGGATATAATTTTAATGTCAGAGATAGGCAATGAATGGTAAGAAAGGGCTAACAAAGATATGCCTGAGTCATATCCCTAACATGTATATCCTAACTATTTCGCCTCAAATAATAAGTAAGCAGACACATAGACTTAATCATTAACAAATGCATAAATCAAGCAAGATACCCCAAATAATTTGATTTCAAGAATTCTTGGCATATCTAACTTAAGCGTTCATATTTTCTGCTTCTAATTCCATTACATTATCACACTTTACTTCATTAGGCGTTTCAAGTAACTACAACATGTATGATCATAAAAAGAAAAATTAGACTCATATAAGACATAAAAATAAACAATAACAAGACTCAAACACACAAAAATAGACTCAAAAATAAACTATCAAAAATAGACTAAGAACAAAAATAAACTAAGAACCCCCCCAAACTTAAACCACACATTGTCCCTAATGTGTGCAAGACTCAAAAATAAAAGAAAGACGGGACAACTTACAGACTTGTGGTTTAAAATGGTGGCGGTGGGTAATGCATGGCAGATAATTTCAGGGTGGCGCCGCGACTCTGCATGTCGACACCGTGGCGCCCAAAGTACTGCGAGGTCTGAGAACTCGGCGCCATGTTTTTGGCCTTGTACCTAGCATCACAACATCAAAAACAATACCAGACGTGAGACTGTTCTAACTAAACTAAAAATGCATAAATTTAAAACCTTGGGTTGCCTCCCAAGTAGCGCTGTCTTTAACATCTTGTAGCCGGACACAGGTTCCTCTTCACACTGGCTTGAGATGGGTCACAGAGCTCACATGTTCCATGTCATTTATCAAGTACGGTTTCAATCTCTGTTCGTTCACTTTGAACGGTTCTCCCTATTTTCCTCTTATTTCAACCGCACCATAGGGAAATACTCTTTCAATAGTGAATGGGCCTGACCATCAAGATTTAAGCTTACCTGGGAAGAGTCGCAACCTTGAGTTGAATAAGAGAACTTGTTGTCCTGCTTTGAATTCATTAGGGATCAAGTTCTTATCATGCCATGTGTAAAATCCGGAAAATAAAATAGTAATATATAGTTGTGGTTGAGTTAATAAAAATATATATATATAAGAAAACAAAGAATAAATTGCATGGGGTAGAGTTAGTGTTAAAGTTGGATAAATAGATAGATAAAATGAAAATAAGAAAAAAAAAATCTGCACATTAACATGCACGTCCACCCCTTCCCTTCCCCCCTTTTCATTTCCCCTCCAACTCTTGTCCTTCCACCTCTTATAGGTTATACAAACACTTCAACTTATATAGTGTATTTAGCACAAAATAAAGTACCTAGTACAAGGAATATAAATCAGGAAAATAATCAAGTGAACAAGAAGGAAAAAAACAAGAAAATATCAAGGGAGGAAGGAGAACAAGAAAATTAGGGAACACTAAGGAGCAAGGACCACTTGTAGCAACCGAACCACAATCCTTTTTCACACTTACAAAGTGAGTTTTCTCACTCATAAATTCTTGGTAACATCCTACATTTTAAGTTCAATACATGTTAGAATAAGAATTGAGTGTTGAAAAGAAATATTGAACTTTTGATTGTTTAGACAACTAGTTGCGTCATGAACTTTACGAACTGTTCTCACTGAGTTATAATTGTTAGAATTTGATGAAATTCGGAGGAGTGGTACAACTCTCTAATATGATCATATAGAACAAAATATGAGGTAAAATGGACATACGGTTTGAAAGTTATCATAGTTCAAAGTTCCTGCCTTAGATTTGGCCGAAATTCGGAAAGGCATAATTACGGACTGTTTTTATTGAGTTTTACTTATTAGAATTATATGAAAATTTACATGGTTGTAAATCTCTCTGTTACGGACAGATATAGATAAAGATTTATTAAGACGGACTTACGAGTTGAGAGTTATTGTAGTTTGAAGTTGCTGCCTCAGATTCATCGGAATCCAGAAGGGCAGGACGCTGAAACGTAAACCTGTACTAATATGTGGGGAATATGAAAATTGTTTCTAAATTAAAGTTCTAGATCTCTCTGTTGTGGACATTTTTAGACCTTACGGGGGTCTATACGACTTACGGATTGAGAGTTATCGCTGTTTACAGTTTCTGCCTCGGATCTATCGAGATCCAGGAAGGGCAGCGAATAAAAGGGTAAAACTATACCAAATGGTACAGAATATGAAAGGATGGTTCACATGGAGACGTGTATCTCTCTGTTCTCGTCGTTTTGAGATTTTATGGGGCTTGAACGGGTTTACAGATTAGGAGTTATGACTATTCTAAGATTGAGTTCTGTTTAATAAGAATTCTGCCGAAACAAATTTTATGTGGCTTTTTGAGGATAAATTTGTGTTAGTTACCCAAAGTAGTTTTAAATGAAATTTGGTACAGTGAAATATACCCGTCTTACCTTAGTTTCCGCTTGAGAAACACCTTAGTTGGAGTTATGGTTAAAAAGTTATAATCGTTACAAGTATGAATGACAGAATGTTGGGAAAGAGAATACTATTTATTCGATCTTCTGAAAAATATGAAAAGTGAATACGTGTTCACATAAATATATAAATATAAACATAATGGATCGGGTTGCACGCCTCAACAAAACGTAAAGTGAATACGCGTTCACAAATACGTAAATATAATGGATCGGGTTGCACGCCGCAACAAAACGTAAAGTGAATACGCGTTCACAAATACGTAAACATAATGGATCGGGTTGCACACCGCAACAAAACGTAAAGTGAATACGTGTTCACAAATACGTAAATATAATGGATCGGGTTGCACGCCGCAACAAATATGAAAGATGAATACATGTTCACCTATATATAAATATGAAAATTGAATACTCGTTCACAAATATATAAATGTAATAAACATGTGGAAATGCAGGGAATGTCTTAACATAATACGAGATAAAATGAAGTGTTAGTTAAGCGAATTTCCTATGAGGAGTTGTTGCATATTTAAAAATGTTGTAACCTGATATGTTTTTGCAATATGCTTATTACGATATAATGTGATTGCACTTGGAATATTGTGGTGTTACTTTGAATTGCAGGGTAAGGTTCTCACTCAGCCCCAGATGGTAGGGCTGACTCTTTATTAACATGTTTGAAAGCGTGATAGAGGAAAGGCTCCACGCCAAGGCTAGCGATCGTCCTGCAGCCTCTTGTCATACCAAGTCCATTGCTTCGGGCTTGGTATTCGTCAGGTTCAGGATGTCAGTTCCAGTGTCTCGGGAAATGCCCGTGTGGAATGGTCTCCCTTCCAACTTAGAATAATCTTTGTCAGTATGTCTATGTAGAAACAATATTTGCACGAGCATGGGCTCGCGTTATGTTTTTTTTATAAAGTCATAAACATATTTCTTTATTGTTATTTTTATTAATCGCTCCGTATTTGAATATAAGTTCAAATTTCTAAATAAAGAGAATTAAATGGTGCTCCTGGTGGGAAATAATTGTTCAGGTGCCATCACGCCCTAAGTAAAGACTTAGGAAAAGTCGGGGCGTGACAAGTTGGTATCAAAGCTAAACCAAGTTTGGAGATCCTAGGAAGTTTCTTCGAGTCGGGTGTTTGAACGGTTACTTATTGCGACGGTGTGCGCGCCACCTTAGTAATAAGTGAACGGAATAACATCCTAAAGTTTCCCTTCTTTCATACTCCTCTCGTGCCTATCTTGAGTCATTTTCAAGACTTGATTCTTGTACTACATCTTTCACGCGGGTTAGGAAGAAGATTGTACAACGTTATACTGACCAATAATTGTTGTGTAGATGGTGATTATAAGACGAGTTCCAACAAAGAGGGAAGTACTCGAGGAACAGGCAAAGGAGATGCAAGCTCAGAAGAAATTCATGCGTCGTAAGATGAACTCGGGAGATGATTTTAACGAGTATATGTGCGACACAATCGAACTTTGCGCGTATTTGTTTAGGAGTAGACAGAAGAGGCGTTCCTACGACCCAACCTTCTTCAACTTTCCGATTGGAGTCATATTACAGATAATATTCAACTCTGTCCCGGAAAAATTCTGATCCTCATTCAGAGGGGCAAATATGCTAAGAGGAGATGTTACAGAAGGTTCCTGGATCAAATTTCTATTTCAGGTAATAGTAGTAGGGGAAAGAATGAGCGAAATGGAAAGGGAAGCAAGGAAGAAGGTTCACAGGGAGTTGAATGCCAATCAACAGAATAGACGAATTATGCGGTTAAGCCCTTTAGAACGTGTTGTAGTAGGTGCATGTTCGAGTAAGAGAACTATAGGGAATGACATAGAATGACATGCTCTGATGTATTGTAATGTCATGAAATATTTTCAAATATGAGGAATGAAACATTATTAATGCAAGTTATGAGTTGTCATTATTGTTTATTTAATCTGCGTTTTCTTGTGGTGTTGCATGCTTATGAACTATAAGAAAATTTTAAGAGCTAGAGTAGACATTCCGTCTTCTAAAATATGAGTGTGTTTTTCTTCACAGAAAATGGTGAATTCACAAATCCAGGGGCTCGAGGAGGTTCATCACGAAGCTCATGTACCTCAGATTGGCGTAGTGGTGTATGCGAAGGAGCGGAGAAAATGTCGGAGAAAATGTTGGAAAACGAGAGTCAAATGGCCCAAGAAACGGTGGGACAAAAACTAGATAGACTCATAGAGTTAATGGCAGTGCAGTTCCACACATGGTTCGCCGCACCTAGTGTCTCTGTCAGCCCGAACGAGCAGACGGCCCGGGGGACCAGGTGCGGCGCACGCGGACCGAGAGTGTAGAAGCTCAAGAAGTACTGATAGGCTATGGGCAAATTTTATGAGGAGAAGAGAACCATCGTACTCGGGGAAGGACCCAGGCCGACCGATAGTATTCCTCGATGAAGTTGAAGACTTAATGTTCACGTTGGGATGCGTGGAGGCGTGGCGTCAACTTGGTAGGCGTATGACTAGTGGATGATGCGGGTGTGGTGGAGAATTTTAGGAAAAATCGTCCCCGATGTCACCAATGACTTGGGAGGTTGAGCGGCATTCATTGAAATTTATGCCTAATACGCGCAAGGATGCGCTCGGACGGAGTTTGAACAATCGAAGCAAGGTGACCGCGGTGTACAAGAATATGATACGATTCGTGAGGTTATCGGCATCTGACACACATGTCGTCCCTACGAAATGGATAGAGTCAGCGATTTGTAGAGGTTTAAACCGAACATAGCGAGAGAAAGGTGGTGGCGTTAGCCAACGATCGAACTTATCTTGATTGTCGATATGACTTTGAGGGTAGAAGGTTTCGCTAAAGCAAAAGAGAATATTCGCGAGAAGAGATTTGGACGTCAAGATCATTTAACGAGTCAAAATCGAAGCGGGAGTTTAGTAAGGGATCTTGAGGACCGAACCAATGCAATGGGCGATCTTATTTCAAGCCTAAGGGGCACAGTTGGTCTAATTAACAATGTAGCAAGGACAAGGCCACCAACCCTAACACAGGAAATGACAAACCGATTTGTAAGATTTGTCAAAGAAAACACACTGGAGAATGTCGGCTCTTAACGAAGACATGTTATAACTGTGGAGAGTCAGGCCACTATGCCAGAGATTGCAAGAAGAGGACCCAAACTCAATCTATTCAGGGGAGATCAGAAGCAACCACAGTGCCTCTGGAAATCGGAAACCAACCCCTTGAGTCGGGAGGTCAACAACTCAACAATTCTAATCGGCTCACGCTTTTCCCCGGAGGAATGAGCGAAGCATCTAATGTGGTGGTCACAGGTATTTTGCTAGTCTCGAGTATTCCTGCATTTGTATTGTACGATCCCGGCTCTACATTTTCATATGTGTCAATGGGCTTTGCTAAGAATTTACAAGTAGAACCTTCTTATTTAAGTGAACCTTTTGAGGTTATGACACCAGTAGGGGCCTCAATTTGGGCCTCTCGGGTGATAAATAATTTCCCATTAGAAGTTAATGGCAGGGGAACAATGGTGAACCTAGTACTACTTGATATGGTAGACTTCGACGTCATTTTGGGTATGGATTGGTTGTCGGCATGTTATGCCATGTTAGATTGTCGGCGAAAGATAGTGAGATTAACTTTTCCCGGAGAACCAGAAGTTGTTATAAGGGGTAGGGTTGGAATATCCTCAGGTCAGTTTATTTCCTACCTTGGGGCTTAAAAGTTATTGAGAAGTCACAGAGTGGAGTATGCATATATGGCTAATATAGTGGATACCCAAAAGGAATCCCCAACAGTGAATGATGTTCCTATTGTTCGAAATTTTCCAGAGGTTTTTCCTGAAGATCTTCCAGGCCTTCCTCCGGATAGAGAAGTGGAGTTTGCTATAGAGTTAATTCCGGGTACAAGACCCATTTCTATTCCTCCATATCGAATGGCCCCAGCTGAATTGAGTGAGTTAAAAGAACAATTGAAGGATCTTCTGGATAAAGGCTTTATAAGGCCTAGTGTTTCCCGCAGGGTGCATCGATCTGTTTGTGAAAAAGAAAGATGGATCGCTCGAATGTGCATCGATTATCGGCAGCTCAATAAGGTCACGATCAAGAAGCGATACCCATTACCAAGAATCGATGATTTTTTGACCAACTTCAGGGAGCTAGCTATTTTTCCAAGATTGATCTCCGTTCGGGATATCATCGGCTGAAAATAAATCCAGATGATATATCCAAAACAGCCTTTAGAACCCGATACGACCATTATGAGTTCTTGGTCATGTCTTTTGGGTTAACGATGCCCCATCGGCTTTTATGGATTTAATGAGCAGAATCTTCAAACCATTCCTAGATTTGTTCGTGATTGTGTTCATAGATGATATCCTAATCTCTGATAAGAGTGTTGAAGAACATGAAGAACATCGAGGTAGTGCTTGAAGTCTTGAAGCAGGAGAAACTATATGCTAAATTTTCAAAGTGTGAATTTTGGTTGGAAAATGTAGCCTTTTTGGGTCATGTTGTGTCAAGGATGGAATTATGGTAGACCCAGAAGATAGAAGCGATGAAGAAGCGGCCAAACGACCACTCCGGCGGAGGTTAGAAGTTTCTTGGGTTTGGTGGGTATTATAGAAGATTCGTAAAGGTTTTTCTAGTCTTCTGCTCACGGCGGTTGACTCAAAAAGCGGTTAAGTACCGGTGGTGAAGCATGTGAAACCAGTTTTGAAACTAAAGGAATTATTGACTCTGCACGATCCTAACCTTACCATCGGGACAAGAAGGGTTCGATCTATTGCGATGCCTCTAGAGTTGGGTTAGGATGTGTCTTGATCGGATTTGGAAAGCTTATTGCGTATGCATCTAGACAGTTGAAGATACATGAGAGGAATTACCCAACTCATGACTTGGAATTAGTTGCGGTGGTGTTTGCCTTATGAATATGGAGACATTATTTGTATGGTGTTCATGTGGACATATTTACAGATCATAAGAGTTTGCAGTACATAACCACGCAGAAGGATTTGAATCTCCGACAAAGAAGATGGTTAGAGTTACTTAAGGATTATGACCTTAGTATTCTTTACCATCCTGGAAAAGCCAACGTGGTGGTGGCGACTCGATGGGAGATCAATGGGCAGCTTGGCCCATTTGGCAATACAAAAGAGGAGTATTGTTCGTGAGGTACAAAGATTGGGAAACCTCGGGGTTAGCTTAACTGAGATCGGTGAAGGTAGGGTGGTGGTACATGATACCTCATGATGCGCCTTAGCTTGAAATAAAAGAAAGTCGGTTTGAGGATACGAAGTTTGTTGGATTTCGGAGAGGATCCAACGAGAAAACCTTCACGATTTACATTGGGAGATAATGGCGGAACCGCCCGGTATAAGGGTAGGTTATGTGTTCTAAGGTAAAGGATCTAAGGAGGAAGATCTTAGATGAGAGTCACAACACAAGATATTCCATTCATCCAGGGTCAACAAAAATATATCAGGACCTCAAGGCAAATTACTGGTGGGACGGGATGAAGAAAGACGTTGCGGAGTTTGTCGGGAGATGTCTTATATGTCGTGGTGAAAATTTGAACATCAAAAACTGGCGGATTACTTCAGGACATTGGAGTCCCCATGTGGAAATGGGAGGCGATTCATATGGATTTGTATGGCGGTCTACGAAAACTCGAGAAGGGTATGATTCTATTTGGGTGATTGTTGATCGACACAAAGTCAGCCCATTTCTTACGGTCAAGACTACGTATCGCGCACCACGATGCGCATGATTTATTTGAAGGAGATTGTGCGGTTACGGGATTCCTTTACAAATTATTTCAGATAGGGGTTCCCAGTTCACCTCACACTTTTGGCAAAGTTTCAGCGGGGCTCGGGACAAAAGTTAAGTTAAGCCACGACTTTCCACCATGAAGCAGATGGGCAAGGTGAGCGAACAATTCAAACAACGAGGGCGTATTTGCGATCTTGTGTGTTAGATTTTCAGGGAAACTGGTTGGACCTTCTATGTCTAATTGAGTTCGCCTACAACAATAGTTTTCACTCTAGCATACAAATGGCCCCGTTTGAAGCATTATATGGACGAAAATGTAGGTCTCCACTTGGATGGTTCGAGGTGGGTGAGACGCAACTGTTCGGACCTGAAGTCATTCAAGAAACAAATGATAAGGTACATATGATTCGAGAGTGGATCAAAACAGCTCATAGCTGTCATAAGTCCTATGCGGATCATCGGAAAAGAGATCTTGAATTCCAAGAGGGGGAGAAAGTATTTTTAAAAGTGTCCCCAATGAAGGGAGTGATGCGTTTTGGTAAGAAAGGGAAATTGAGCCCAAGGTTTATTGGGCCAAATGAGATCTCGCGAAGAGTGGGGAATGTGGCTTACGAATTAGCACTTCCACAAGAGCTGGAAGCAGTGCATCCGGTATTTCATGTGTCAATGTTACGAAAATACTTGCACGATCCAAGTCACGTCATCCTTCCCCAGGAGATAGTTCTTAATGAGGAGCTTCAATATGAAGAAGTTCCGGTGGAAATACTTGATAGAAAGGTTAAGCGCCTTAGGAATAAAGATATTGCTTCCGTGAAGGTCCTATGGAGGACCACTCCACCGAGGAAGTCAACTGGGAAGACGAGGACGCGATAAAAGTCAAATATCCATTCCTATTTGACTAAGGTAATAAAAAAAATGCGTTACATAGTACTTCATATGTGTGCCATTTGCGTGTCTATATGCATGTGTTACAACCTTATTCTCATTCGAGGACGGATGCTTCTTAAGAAAGGGAGAATGTGGAGCCCCAAATTTGTTACAATAACAATAAACATTATTGTGTCTATGTAATTATGTTACGACCTTATTCACATTCGAGGACGAATGTTGCTTAAGGAGGAGAGAATGTAAAATCCGGAAAAAAAATAGTAATATATAGTTGTGGTTGGGTTAATAAAAATATATATATATAAGAAAACAAAGAATAAATTGCATGGGGTAGAGTTAGTGTTAAAGTTGGATAAATAGATAGATAAAATGAAAATAAGAAAACAAAAAAAAAAATCTGCACATTAACATGCACGTCCACCCCTTCCCTTCCCCCCTTTTCATTTCCCCTCCAACTCTTATCCTTCCACCTCTCATAGGTTATACAAACACTTCAACTTATATAGTGTATTTAGCACAAAATAAAGTACCTAGTACAAGGAATATAAATCAGGAAAATAATCAAGTGAACAAGAAGGAAAAAATCAAGAAAATATCAAGGGAGGAAGGAGAACAAGAAAATTAGGGAACACTAAGGAGCAAGGACCACTTGTAGCAACCGAACCACAATCCTTTTTCACACTTACAAAGTGAGTTTTCTCACTCATAAATTCTTGGTAACATCCTTCATTTTAAGTTCAATACATGTTAGAATAAGAATTGAGTGTTGAAAAGAAATATTGAACTTTTGATTGTTTAGACAACTAGTTGCGTCATGAACTTTACGAACTGTTCTCACTGAGTTATAATTGTTAGAATTTGATGAAATTCGGAGGAGTGGTACACCTCTATAATATTATCATATAGAACCAAAAATTAGGTAAAATGGACATACGGTTTGAAAGTTATCATAGTTCAAAGTTCCTGCCTTAGATTTGGCCGAAATTCGGAAAGACATAATTACAGACTGTTTTTATTGGGTTTTACTTATTAGAATTATATGAAAATTTACATGGTTGTAAATATCTCTGTTACGGACAGATATAGATAAAGCGTTATTAAAACAGACTTACGAGTTGAGAGTTATTGCAGTTTGAAGTTGCTGTCTCGGATTCATCGGAATCCAGAAGGGCAGGACGCTGAAACGTAAAACTGTACTAATATGTGGGGAATATGAAAATTATTTCTAAATGAAAGTTCTATATCTCTCTGTTGTGGACATTTTGAGACCTTACGGGGGTCTATCCGACTTACGTATTGAGAGTTATCGCTGTTTAAAGTTTCTGCCTCGGATCTATCAAGATTCAGGAAGGGCAGCGAATAAAAGTGTAAAACTGTACCAAATGGTACAGAATATGAAAGGATGGTTCATATGGAGACGTGTAGCTCTATGTTATCGTCGTTTTGAGATTTTATGGGGCTTGAACGGGTTTACAGATTAGGAGTTATGACTATTCTAAGATTGGGTTCTGTTTAATAAGAATTCTGCCGAAACAAATTTTATGTGGCTGTTTGAGGATAAATTTGTGTTAGTTACCCAAAGTAGTTTTAAATGAAATTTGGTACAGTGAAAGATACCCGTCTTACCTTAGTTTCCGCTTGAGAAACACCTTAGTTGGAGTTATGGTTAAAAAGTTATAATCGTTACAAGTATGAATGACAGAATGTTGGGAAAGAGAATACTATTTATTCGATCTTTCGAAAAATATGAAAAGTGAATACGTATTCACATAAATATATAAATATATACATAATGGATCGGGTTGCGCGCCGCAATAAAACGTAAAGTGAATACGCGTTCACAAATTCGTAAATATAATGGATCGGGTTGCACGCCGCAACAAAACGTAAAGTGAATACGCGTTCACAAATACGTAAACATAATGGATCGGGTTGCACGCCGCAACAAACGTAAAGTGAATACGTGTTCACAAATACGTAAATATAATGGATCGGGTTGCACGCCGCAACAAATATGAAAGATGAATACATGTTCACCTATATATAAATATGAAAAGTGAATACGCGTTCACAAATATATAAAGGTAATAAACATGTGGAAATGAAGGGGAATGTCTTAACGTATAATATGAGATAAAATGAAGTGTTAGTTAAACCGAGAATTTCTATGAGGAGTTGTTGCATATTTAAAAATGTTGTAACCTGATATGTTTTTGCAATATGCTTATTACGATATAATGTGATTGCACTTGGAATATTGTGGTGTTACTTTGAATTGCAGGGTAAGGTTCTCACTCATTGGATGGTAGGTGACTCTTTATTTAACATGTTTCAGAAAGCGTGATAGAGGAAAGACTCACGCCAAGGCTAGTGATCGTCCATGACCTCTTGTCATACCAAGTCCATTCTTGGGCTTGGTATTCTTCAGTTCGGGATGTCGGTTCGGTGTCTCGGGAAATGCCCGTGTGGAATGGTCTCCCTTCCAACTTAGAATAATCTTTGTCAGTATGTCTATGTAGAAACAATATTTGCACGAGCATGGGCTCGCGTTATGTTTTTTTTTTATAAAGTCATAAACATATTTCTTTATTGTTATTTTTATTAATCGCTCCGTATTTGAATATAAGTTCAAATTTCTAAATAAAGAGAATTAAATGGTGCTCCTGGTGGGAAATAATTGTTCAGGTACCATCACGCCCTAAGTAAAGACTTAGGAAAAGTCGGGGCGTGACACCATGCCTTGTAGATCTTTGCGTTCTCATAGGCGTTATATTTGAATTCATCCAAATCAATCAACTGTAGCAACCTCTTATGTCCTGCTGCCTTGGCATCCATGTTCAACTTCTTCATCACCCAATAAGCCCTGTGTTCTAACTCCACCGGCAGATGACAAGCTTTCCCAAAAACCAATCGGTATGGTGACATTCCAATGGGAGTTTTGAACGCTGTTCTATAGGCCCAGAGTGCGTCATCCAACTTGATAGAACAATTCTTCCTTGAGCTATCCACTGTCTTTTCCAGTATGCTTTTTACCGCCCTGTTTGAAATTTCAGTTTGCCCATTCGTTTGAGGATGATAGGGCAGTGTGGTGCGGTGGTAGACTCCATAGCGACCAAGTAGTGTATCAAGCTGCTTGTTACAAAAGTGGCTTCCTTCATCGCTGATAATGGCTCTGGGAGTACCAAACCTTGTAAATATGTTCTTTTGGAGAAACTTTTGGACTGTCTTACTGTCATTCTCTTTAGTGGCTACTTCTCTTTAGTGGCTACTGCTTCTACCCATTTGGATAGATAATCCACTGCAAGAAGAATGTATTGATTCCCAAAGGACGACGGGAAAGGACCCATAAAGTCGATCCCCCACACATCAAATAGCTCCACCTCCAAGATCCCATTCAGGGGAATTTCATTTCGCCATGATATGTTCCCCGTTCGTTGACAACGATCGCAACCCTTCACAAAGGCGTTGGCATCCTTGAATAGGGATGGCCAATAAAACCCACTCTACAATACTTTGGCGGATGTCCTTAATGCTCTAAAATGCCCACCACATTGTAAGGTGTGACAATGAGTGAGAATCTGGTGCATCTCATCTTCTGGTACGCAGCGCCTAATTACTTGGTCGGCGCAGTGCTTGTAGAGCATTGTCTCCTCCCAATAGTAATGTTTTACCTTTGAGTGGAACCTCTTCACCTATTGTCTTGTCAATCCTGGGGGTACTACCTTAGCTGCAAGAAAATTAACAAAATCAGCGTACCAAGGTAAATTAAAGACAGCGCTTACTTGAAACAATTGCTCATCTGGGAAGTGATAATTTATCTGCACATTCTTGGTGTTCTGGCTCTCTTTGTTTTCAAGCCTTGACAGGTGGTCAGCAATTGAGTTCTCTGTCCCCTTCTTGTCACGAGTTTCCATTCAAATTCTTGTAATAGCAGTACCCATCGGATAAGGCGGGGTTTTGCATCCTTTTTTGTCATTAAGTACTTTATGGCAGAGTGGTCCGTCTATACTATCACCTTATTGTCAATTAAGTATGGCCTGAACTTCTCAAATGCATATACTTGTTATACCCCGTATTTCCGGAGTATGTACGTGAGGGCGTACGTTTATAATTTGAGCCTTAAAGTTTGGCTAGGTTCAAAATTTGGGCACAAGTGCCGAAAGGAGTCGTTTTTCGACGAAATGTTTTACTAAACTTACGAAGGGAAAAATACGGCTATGTCATTTTTAATTTTTGCGGATTTTTCCGAGAGATGAAACATTTTGGACCAACGGGAGGGTGACATGTGTCACCCTCACATTGGAAGCAAGTGGACGGCAAAGGCAAGGCTAAGGCACGTTTTTTGTGCCTTGGGTTAGGTAGGATATTTGTGCAAGTTGGTGTGGTAGATGGATAAGGTCCACATGGTTGAAATCTAGCCCTACACTTGCCTAACACTTGGATGAATCTTGGCCATTGGTTGGCCTTTACTTGACCTATAAATACCCCTCTAAGTTGAAGACTTTCTTCATCCAAAACTTGAGCAATCTTTCTAAGTCTCTAAATGCTCCCTCCCTCTTGAGTGTTCTCGTCCAAAGAGTCTTCCCCAGAGTGAGCCTTGGCGAGAGCCTCCTCCCTTTGTGGTGCCACTAGCCAGGGTACCCCCTCTAGCCTAAATTGTTTTCGTATAATACCCCTTTTTGTGGTATAGAAATACTCTCCTAGTATTGTTGTAATGCCCAAATACCTTGTAGTATTCCCAAGGTTACACTTATACAAAAGCCTAGAAAATACTATATACTTTCTTTAGCCACTAAACGAAACCCTAAGGAAAACCTTCATAGTCGGTTGAAGTGTTAAGTAGAAGTTGCGTAGAACTTCTAAGGGTTGTTTGGAGCGGGTTGGAGCACTCGGAGTAGGAGCTTAACGTTGCTCAGGAGCGACATTATACTTGGATAATTTATGGGCTCATCGAGGTAAATACTACTGTCCTTCTATTGTAATTGGAAATTACATACTGTAGTAGTATATAAATGAATATAAGATTCATAAGAAGAGGTTTGAACTGTAATAGAAGGATATTACAGAAAAGGATTGAATGAAATCACTTGAGAAGAATATAAGTAGAAGTTAAAGCGTACTTACATAGATTGTATTCTGATGGTGATAACCTTTATTGGTTGAATGTTTTGCAAGTAGCATGTGCTACTTAGAAGGTGGACAAGGCTAATAGGGTTATAGCGAGTGGGCGTTTTGCTTATAGTCGATAATCGTCGCGAGGTATGTGATTCTTCTATACTCTTGAGCATGAAGTATTTTAAAAGAATACATATAGTCGGTAGGCGTCGTGTGGCAATGTCTTTTGACTTAAGCTGAATAATATGTATATATTATATGGTAGATGTACGTGTGCTAACTGAATATAGTTATGCAATGTCTTTTTGACTTAAGCACGAATAATAAGAACCTTGAAATATTTTAAAAGGAATATAAATATAGTACGGTGAGCGTCGTGTATTAGCGAATGTAGCGTTACGGCAATGTCTTTTGACTTAAGCTGAATAATAAAGTCTTAAAGTATTTCAAAAGAATTAAGGAACCTTTTTGAAAGAAGAGTAATACTTGGTTTTGAAAACATAAAGAGTTATACTAGCTTTATGGGAGGTTAGGTATAACGTCTTAAGAGAGATAAAAAGAATGGTTTCTTGATTTTTAGAAGTTAAGAGACTTAATCGAAAAGATAAGAGACTTGACTTAATTGTTTTGATATGAAGTTTGTTAACAATGTGAAACCTCATTCGTGAGTAATGAGTACGTGGTTTTAAAAGGAATAATGTTTCTTGATTTGAAAATCGAATGTGTATCGACAAACCACTACAAGCGTTAATAAAGGAAAATGTATTGAATAATGAAGTATTATTAAAACCGGTAGAAACCTCCATCTGCATAGAAGCTAAGATGAGACAAAATGATATTACATTTTCTAGATCATGGTGCTTAATAAGATTGATTATGAACAAGAATAACCTACTACTTTATGGCATATGTTACTCAATTGTTTTAAAGAGATTAAGATATTGAACTAGGAAACTTTTCTAAAAGAGACTTGCGTAATTGAAATTAGGCAAGCTGGAACTTTAGGAAAAGAAGGGCATTGTGTTGTCTTAAAATGGTTTAAAACATAAAGTGTTATAACAAGCTTTATGGAAAGTTGGTTATAACGACTTTATGAAAACAAAAGAAGGGTTTTATCATTGGTTTTAATGTGGTAACTGGACTTTAAAAAGAGAAGTGTTTTGGTCTAAAAAGAAGGCATGGTATTGCCTTAATTGGTTTTAAAAAGGAAAGTATGGAAGTTGTTTTGGTTTACTTAAAAGATGTAAGTCACTCTATTTTTATACTACGGGTATCGGGTGACTTTTATAAAAGGAATAGATCTCTTTAAAAGGAATTTAACGTATGTAGTACTTTAGGGTTAAAACCCGGACTTTGGCATAAAATGAAAGTACTTTGAGTTGTGTGAAACTTGCCTATGCTTGTTGTTGTGAAACTTGCCTATGCTTGTTGTTGTGAAACTTGTCTATGCTTGTTGTGATAGCCTTTGTTGTGCAAGAATTGTGTTTCTATACTCTGGCGTCTCGATGGAGGGTCGGTTGACTTGTTGAGAACTTAATTGGGCGTCGGCGTGTGGAGAAATTCCGCAGTGCGTTCGCATTGATAGTGCTACTTTTGCTAAACGCTTTGGACATACCGACACGATCGTGGCGCGCGGGTATGCTTCCATTTTGATTGCCGCCTTGTTGTTTCCTTTTTGGACATCTCGACACGATCGTAGCGCTGCGGGTATGCTTCCATTTGGAATGTTGTCTTATTGTTTCCCTTTGGACATCACGACACGATCGTGGCGCGCGGGTATGCTTCCATTTGGAATGTTGTCTTAGTGTTTCCCTTTGGACATCTCGACACGATGCGTAGCGCGCGGGTATGCTCCATTTGGATTCTTTGTCTTGTTGCTATCATATCATAGTCTGCCGGTGAGGAAGGAATTCCACGCACGCAGTGATGATTTGGAGGGCGTGAGTCCCGACTTGATATATTTGTTTATATGTTGTATCTTGTAGTTTGGTTATCATACATGTCTCTGCTTTATATAGTGCTATGATTTCATTTCTGATATTTCTGATTCACATACTTGGTACTGTTGTCTTGACCTCGCTTGAGGCTGCGTTCATCCGCGGTAGAAATCATCGGATGTCGATCCGCATTTAGGATCTCATTTGGTGTATTGGGAAGCTCCGTTCCTTGGAGGCTTATCTTTGGTATGTTACCACAAGTGCAGTAGGTTCTTGTGCATTCGGGGTATGGCGGGGCCACTGTCCGTCATAGTTGTTGTATAAATCTTAAGTGCATAGCATTGTTGTGGCGGGGTTGTAAGGATTGTAACTGTTCAAATGTCTATATATATATGTTGAAAGGCAACCATTTTGGTTGGCCTATTTTCTTTATCTTGATCCATGTCTATTTAAATGTTTAAGTTTTTATTTCCGCTGGTTTTTCTCTGATGTTGTATCACTAGGGTGCCCGGGGTAAGGCACCAGTCACGGGCCCGGGTTCGGGTCGTGACAATACTATTGCTATAAATTCATTTTCTGTAGTGGCATAATTCAATTGTGCATCATTAAGGGTTTTGCTAGCATAGTAAATGGATCTGAATACCTTATCAACTCTCTTCCCAAGAACTGCTCCCACTGCATAGTCACTTGCATCATACATTAGTTCAAATGGGAGATCCCAGTTTGGTGCAATGGCTATGGGTGCTGAGATTAGCCTCTCCTTGAGTGTCTGAAAGGCGGTCATGCATTCCTTATTGAATTCAAAAGCAACTCCAGTCATTAGCAAGGTGGAAAGGGGTTTCGAAACTTTTGAAAAGTCTTTGATGAATCTTCTATAGAAACGGCGTGCCAAGAAAACTTGACCCGCACTGGCGACCGGAGGTGGTAGATTTTCAATCATGAAATCTTTGCTCTGTCACCTCAATACCTTGGTTGGATATTTTGTGTCCAGACAATCCCCCTCTGCGTAGTGACACTTCTCCCGATTCAAAGACAAGTTGGACTCTTCACACCGTGTCAACACTGCTTCTAAGTGCCTTAAACACTCGTCGAAAGAAGACCCAAAAACTGAGAAATCATCCATGAAAATATCTATGGTCCTCTCCACCATGTCAGAGAAAATTGCCATCATGCACATCTGAAAGGTGGCAGATGCATTGCAAAGCCCAAATTGCATCCTTCTGAAAGCAAACGTACCAAAGGGGCAGGTGAATGTTGTCTTTTTCTGATCTTCTGGTGCTATGACAATCTGATGATACCCTGAGTAACCATCCAAGAAACAATAATAGTTGTGCCCTGCAAGCCTATCCAGCATCTGATCTAAAAAGGGCAATGAAAAGTGGTCTTTTCTGGTTGCCTTGTTCAACTTGCGGTAGTTGGTGCGCGATTTATGCACACACTAACGCAAGTGCACGTGTCGTGACAAGTAATATAGTCTAGAAGACCGAGTTATCGTCCTCAGGGATTAGTGTTCAATTCTCAAATTCTATTCTATGGTATCTATTTGGTGATCGATGATCGATAGATTGTTTATAACTATAATTAAGAATACTAACTAGACTACTTTGTTTTACTTCAGTTATGGTGGAAATAGGGCTTCCAAATCTCCTCAACTATCCGCTCATCTTACTTGTTAATGCAATTAATTATGATTCTTCTTCTATTTTGAGATAGCAGGTTAACTAAGCCGTTTTATACTCCTGTTAAGGTAATATAAACACTCAACCCCAATATAGAACCCTTCTACCTTTTGGTGATAAGATTGACTATAAAGGAGGATTAAGAGCAATAACCTATTAATACTACACAAGTATCGGGGTACTTTCGTTCACGATTTAACCTATGTTTATTCAACTATAGCATATTCACAATCTCCCCTTTCGGCTTTTGATTAGAAATCATATGGATTATGATAATTAGTGATCAATTAATTACCAAACATTCAAGACAATTATTGAATAAATCTCAACAATGATAAGAAGAACAAAAAACATGCATTAATTCATCAGAATAAGTTTCAAGTGATTTGACATGGAAATCCCTAGATTAAGTTAGTTCCTAGCCATAGACATGACAAAAACTAAATTAACATCCAACATAAACTATAAAGAAATAAAACAAGAAACAAGAAATTACTAAGAAGTGGTCTCCAATCTTGATCTCCAAGGTTGTGTGAATTGGCAAGGGTTGGAACCTTAATTCTGACCTAAAGGCTGCTTTTTATAGCCTCAAAAACGTTTTCCAGGTTTTCCTTCAGGCCTTGGCCCATTCCCATTTGAATTTGCCAGTTTTCCCGCCGCGGCCCTGCAACTGGCGCCGCGGCGCCGAAACTCCTACACGTCTCTGTAAATTGGGCGCCGCGACGCTCTGAATCTGCTGGCTGGAGGCGCCGCGGCACCGCCCTGTTTCATGTCCGGTTCGCCAACTTTCTCGCTTTTCGAGCTCTGGAACCTCTGTTTCTGCCCTCTTTTTGCTCCTTTTCCGCCAATGAGCCACTTTAAACCAATATGACTCAAAAGAAAGAAAATCTATCCTAAGACGACACGTATTTGTACAAAAATGGGCAAAAGACTAACTAAAAATGACTCAAAAGGTGTATATAAAATACACCGATCAAATACCCCCAAACTTAACCTTTGCTCGCCCTCGAGCAAAGATCAAAAGAAAGAATTAAAGACAAGAAAAAAAATAGACTGACTCAAAGACACTGATCACTTTGCTGCATCATTGTTACTTAGAGAAGCATGAAGGTTAACAGAATAATATGCAAGAACATATATCATGAACTTTTAGCATTCTAAACACATTAAGTTAGATATTTCGCAAATTCAATTTAATCATGCTTAATGAAAGTAAGAATACCTAACGATGCATGTCAATTTCAAAATCCTATGACATGTTTACCTGCTATTCTCCAATAATCATAGATACACATGTAAGATATCTTCAGGGCTTTTCAGGGTTGTAATGTAGGCTTAGACATGGGTAGGTAAAAATAGGCATTTAGGCTCATTTTATTTACCATAAGCTCTTTTGTTTTTCAATTCTTCCCTTTTCTTTTGATTCTCTTTTTAACCTCATACCTATCTTTCCCCTCTTTTGTTTTGAGAGAATAAGGTGTATTATGAATAACAAACACCCCCAAACTTAGGCTTTTGCCTATTTATTGTTACTTTTTCATTGGGGTGCATCAAAATTGTTCACTCTTTTTGTCTCTTTTTTTAACACTTTCTATTCCAATCACCAAAATTTTCACTTATGGCACAAGTGTGGAATTATAGGGTGTCAAAGAAAAAGTCTAATTTTTAGGCTCAAAGGGGCTGACTAGGGATAAACTTTGAATGCCAGGGATAGGCAAATATGGTAAGAAAGGGCTAACAAAGAAATGCCTGAGTCATCTCCCTAACATGCATATCCTAATTATTTCGCCTCAAATAGCAAGCAAGCATACACATAGGTTTTATCATAAACAATGCACAAGTCAAGCAGAATACCCCAAATAATCTGATTTCATGAATTTTTGGCATATCTAACCTAAGTGTCTAGATGGTTGCTTCTAATTCCATTACATTATTCTACTTTACTTCACTAGGCGTTTCTAGTAACTACAACATACATGATCTTTTAAAAAAATTATGACTCAAAAATACTTAAAACAAATAAAATAAAAACTTAAAAACACTAAGACAAATAAGACACCCCCCCAAACTAAAATCACACATCGTCCCCAATGTGTGCAAGACCCAAAAAAAATACAAAAATAAAATAAAACAGGACAACTTACAAACTTGGTTTAAAGTGGTGGTGGTGGTGGCGGATAATGCATGGACCACTGGTTGAACAAAGAACTCATCTCATCAACTCTCTGGTGCAACTGTTGTTGCTCCTGCCTTAGTTCTTGTTGTCCTTGCCTCAGGTCCTGTTGACCTTGTATCATCATGGCAAAGTTCTGCATCATCCTTCTCTGGTTCATGAGCAACTGCCCCATTATGGGTACTGGAGGTTCAAATTCTGGGGGTTGTTGTTGGCTGCTTCCTGCCTCATGCTGAGCCTCTGTCTCAGGCTCATCTTCATCCATGACAGCTTCTGCTGCTGCTGGTGCTGGTCTCCTTCGTGCTGCTGCTGGAGGGAGTGGGTCTGGGAAGGAATGCACTAGCCCATATGACACAAGGATTGGACTTTCTCACATGTATCAGTGGGTAGGGTTGGGACCCCATGTCTGGAGCATAAGCTGCTGATAAGTGAGCCATGTCCCAACCCACCTGTCGTTACCACCTACTGGTTTCTCCAATGTTTTGCAATAGTTCCTTCCCAACGTCAATCGTCTTCCCTGACATGATTCCATATATTATTTTTATTCTATCTGCTGGCACTCTGGTGAAGTGCATCGATGGAATTAAGCGGGCACTGACGAAATATAACCAACCCTTGGCTGTTTTGTTGAACTGACATCTGCTCAGTCCTCTTGATCCATTTCTTGCAATATCGTACTCAGCCCCAGGGTAGCATACTGTGCTTGCGACGACATCCCAGTCGATGTTGTTGGTGTCTCTAGACCAAGTTCTGAAATAGCTCCGGTCGTCACCTCTTTCCTCAACATCGGCTGTATTTAATATGACATTCACCACTTCGGCCGTCACAGGCACATACCTTCCCCTCACGAAGCATCTACCATCCACCATCTCTGGAAGGTTAGCATAAAATTCTCTCACCATTACAGTGTTCTGCGGTGCTATTCTTTCTGGGTTAACAAATCTCTTCCACCCCATAACCTCTATCATCGCCCGAATAGGCTCATAGACATCTCCCTCCTCAAATGACTCCCTTTGGTACTCCATTCCTCTTTCAGGGATCAAGGGTCTAGCACTAAGTTTTTGATATCTATCTTCAGCTTTTTGGCTGACAAACCTAGTAGTATCATATTGAGGGACGGAGGTGGATGTGGAAGCTCTCCTCTTCTTGGCAGATATTTTTAGATAACTTGGCAGCGTTTTCTTTGTTCAACGATATTACCCAACACTATCAATCAATAATTAGCAGCTACAACACTTATCAACCCCCACACTTCACTCAAAAAGCTCCGGCACAACACCCCACACTCACTTCATATAATCTTCCGCTAAATCTCACACCCAACTTCAACACACCACACACCTTCCACCAATAAAGCACCTCTTCACCTATTACCTCCCCTGATTGTATTGAAGATTTCAAGAAAAGTGATAAAGGTTACCTTGGACGGTGTTCTTCAAGATTTTCTTGTTCCTAATGATGTATTGAGGCAATGGAATGAGGGTTGTTGTTTAAGAAGGTTAAGGGTTTAAGGAAATTAAGTACTTTGGTTGTGATTGGGTTTAGTTTGTGGAAGATTTTTAGGAAAAGGGGTTAATTTCGTGAGTTTTGGAGAGAGGAAAGGTTTTGGTTTTGATTTGGAGTGAGGAAAATCGGATTTAGGGCTCCTTTAAAATTCAGAATTTTCGTCGCGGCGCCGCGGCCCTGCAACTGGCGCCGCGGCGCCCAAACTTCTGCGCCTCTCTGAACTTCCAGCGCCGTGGCGCTCTGCTTTGGCACCGCGGCGCCCAAACTTTTGCGTTTTTCTGGACTTTCGGCGCCGCGACGCTCTGATTTGGCGCTGCGGCGCTGGGCCGATTTTTCTTTGATTTTTCTTTGATTTCTCCGTTTTCGTCCTCCAAATTCTTGGCCCTGTACCTGTCATCACAACATATAGACAATACCCTCCGTGAGACTGTTCTAAGTAAAGAAAAAAACTAAATTGCATTGAATTGAATAAAATAAAATAACCTTGGGTTGCCTCCCAAGTAATGTTGTCTTTAACGTCTTTTAGCCGGACGAAAGTTCTTTACTCAAGAGGCATGAGGTAGATTAACCCCACAACCTATCCATTTCATCAACATTTTTCGCTTCCTCCTTCTGTTTTTCTTTTTCTATTTTTTTTCAAGAGGAGGTTTAGTATTACTTACCTGTTTTGGCGGACTTATTTCCCTTGCTTTTGCTTGTCTTTGGCTCAATGATGTCTTGTGAGTGCTAATTGCAAAGCACTTGCTCATGACTGGGGGTTCAATGATATATTTGAACACTTTGAACACCATCTCTTCACCTTCCACTCTAAGTGTCAGCTCACCCTTCTCCACGTCAATTAGGGCTCTCCCGGTTGCCAAGAACGGTCTTCCCAATATGATGGGGATTTCATCATCTTCCTCTATGTCAAGGATGAGGAAGTCCGCAGGAAAGAAGAATTTTCCCACCTTAACTAGGACATCTTTAATCTTTCCCCTGGGATGCACCACTGTCCTATCTGCTAACTGCAAGCTCACAGTGGTTGGTTTGGCTTCACCTAACCCCAACCTCTTAAAAACAGACAAGGGCATAAGATTTATGCTAGCCCCAGATCACACAGGGCCCTATTACATGTTACCCTGCCAACTGTGCAAGGCAGTGTGAAACTCTCTGGATCCTTGAGTTTAGGGGGCAATTTCTTCTGCAAGATGGCACTGCATTCCTCTGTCAGTGCCACCATCTAATACTCCGCCAACTTCTTCTTCTTTACCAGAATTTCCTTCATGAATTTAAAATAAGTGGGCATTTGCTCCAATGCCTCAATGAATGAGATGTTAATGTATAGCTTTCTGAATATCTCTAAGAACTTGGAGAATTGCTTATCAACCACTTTCTTTTGCAACCTCTGCGGGAAAGGAATCCTCTCAGTGTACTCCTTCACTAGGACTGTTGGAGCTTTCTCTAATATCGGGCGGTCTTCAGTAACCCTCTCCCTCTCTGCATCTACTCTGTTCAACCACAGGCTGGGGTGTAAGCTGTTCTAACTGTTTTCCATTCCTCAGCTGCACTGCTTGACACTGTTCTCTGGGGTTCATCTCTGTATTGCTAGACAATGTGCCCTGTGGCCTGTTGTTTGCCATCTTCGCTAGTTGTCCCACTTGCGTCTCCAAATTCCTGATAGAGGATCTGGTCTCTGCCATGAACTGGGTCAGTGAGTTGGTGAGTGTCAACAGGGCTGCTCTCAGCTCATCTGGCTTCTCTTGTTGGGCAGGTGCACTGAATTGTTGTGAAGATGAGGCCAGAGTGAATGGTTGCTGATTTTGGTATTGGCCTCGAAATTGGTTCTGCTGCCCTTGATCACCCCTCCATGAAAAGTTACGGTGATTCCTCCACCCTGGATTGTAGGTATTCAAATAGGGGTTGTTCTGGGGCCTTTGATAATTCCCTACTGCTTGGCACTCTGCTTGCTCGATCGAGATGTTGTTAGGATCAGTTGATGGGCACCTATCATTAATGTGGACCTCCACACATCTCGCAGCTCAATGGCATTTGGACTGCATTCACTGATACTGTGTTTTGTTGCAGTTGCTTGGTCAGGAGAGCAACTTGTGCATTTAATGCTGTGATGACATCAATCTCATGGACTCCTACTGCTCTTCTACCACTCACCCCTCTGTCCTATGTTACATGATTATTGGTGGCCATGTCTTCCAATAAATCATGAGCTTCGTGTGCTGTCTTTCTCATGAAAGTTCCACCTGCGGCTGCGTCAATGATAGTTCTGGTAGTCCCGCTTAGCCCATTGTAGAAAATATGGACCTAATTCCACAACTCAATGCTGTGATGTTGACACTTTCTTTGCAAATCTTTGAATCTCTCCCAAGCTTCATAGAGTGACTCTCCATCAGCTTGATAAAAAATGTTCAACTCTCCTCTCAGCTTAGCGGCTTTAGACGGTGGAAAGAACTTTGCTAAGAACTTATGTGCCAGCTCTTGCCATGTGAATATCGAATCTGTCGGCAAGGAATTCAACCAAACTTTCGCTTTATCCCTGAGTGAGAAGGGAAAGAGCCTCAATCGGACGGCGTCGTCAGTAACACCATTGTACTTGAAAGTTGCACACAACTCCAAGAAATTCGCTATGTACATGTGAGGATCTTCCGATGGCAACCCTCCGAATGAGCGATGTGCGCACCATACTCGGGATCGCGGGCTTGATTTCAAAATTATTTGCTCATGCGGGAGCTGATGCAAGTTTGTGCTTCATTCACCCTTGGCAGCACATAATCTCCCAAACTTCTCTCAACTTGGACCTGGACCCTCTCTTCTACATCCATTGGCAATCTCCAGGGCATCCTTTGGTTAGGTTGATGATCACCTAACCCTTCGTTCATCTCATTGTTATTCTGCAATCCCCCCATCGCTATTAAGGCCAAAACTCGTTGGTTTCTCCTGTTCTGTTTGCAAGTCTTTTCAATTTCCGGGTTGAAGGGAACAAATGTGTTTGCTCCTCTCCTCCTTCGCATAAATTAGATGCCTGCAACAGATCAAAATAAACAAACGGATCACAGCACACTGGTTTTCATAAATAAAAGAAAAAAAACAAAAATATAGTAATAAATAAAAAATAAAAAATAAAAAACCAAATTAGAAATTAAGAATAGATAAAATTGATATTGAACTACGCCAATCCCCGGCAACGGCGCCAAAAACTTGGTGCGCGATTTATGCCCACACTAACGCAAGTGCACGTGTCGTGACAAGTAATATAGTCTAGAAGATCGAGTTATCGTCCTCAGGGATTAGTGTTCAATTCTCAAATTCTATTCTATGGTATCTATTTGGTGATCGATGATCGATAGATTGTTTATAACTATAATTAAGAATGCTAACTAGACTACTTTGTTTTACTTCAGTTATGGTGGAAATAGGGCTTCCAAATCTCCTCAACTATCCGCTCATCTTACTTGTTAATGCAATTAATTATGATTCTTCTTCTATTTTGAGATAGCAGGTTAACTAAGCCGTTTTATACTCCTGTTAAGGTAATATAAACACTCAACCCCAATATAGAACCCTTATACCTTTCGGTGATAAGATTGACTATAAAGGAGGATTAAGAGCAATAACCTATTAATACTACACAAGTATCGGGGTACTTTCGTCCACGATTTAACCTATGTTTATTCAACTATAGCATATTCACAATCTCCCTTTCGATTAGAAATCATATGGATTATGATAATTAGTGATCAATTAATTACCAAACATTCAAGACAATTATTGAATAAATCTCAACAATGATAAGAAGAACAAAAAACATGCATTAATTCATAAGAATAAGTTTCAAGTGATTTGACATGGAAATCCCTAGATTAAGTTAATTCCTAGCCATATACATGACAAGAACTAAATTAACATCCAACATAAACTATAAAGAAATAAAATACGAAATTACTAAGAAGTGGTCTCCAATCTTGATCTCCAAGGTTATGTGAATTGGCAAGGGTTGGAACCTTAATTCTAACCTAAAGGATGCTTTTTATAGCCTCAAAAACGTTTTCCAGGTTTTCTTCCAGGCCTTGGCCCATTCCATTCAATTTGCGGTTTTCACTCGGCGCGCGGACAGCTGGCGCGCGTGTGCTGAAACTCCTGCGTCTACGTAAATTGGCGCGCGTGGCCTCGACTCTGCTGTTTGGGCGCCCATGGCGCTCGTTCATGCGGATTCACCAACTTTCTCGCTTTTCGAGCTCTGGAACCTCTGTTTCTGCCCTCTTTTTGCTCCTTTTCTGCCAATGAGCCACTTTAAACCAATATGACTCAAAAGAAAGAAAATCTATCCTAAGACGACACGTATTTGTACAAAAATGAGCAAAAGATTAACTAAAAATGACTCAAAAGGTGTATATAAAATACACCGATTAGTAGTCAATGCAAATCCTCCACCCAGTGATTGTTCTAGATGGAATGAGCTCATTCCTTTCGTTGGTCACCACTTTTATGCCACCTTTTTTTGGAACCACTTGCATATGGCTCACCCATGCACTGTCAAAGATAGGATAAATTATCCCAGCGTCAAGCCATTTCATGATTTCTTTTCTTACTACCTCCTTCATGTTTGGATTCAGTCTCCGATGTGCCTTAATGGAGGATCTGCTCTCATCTTCTAGACGGATCTTATGCATAACTGTTGAGGGACTTATCCCCCTTATGTCTGCTAATGTCCATCCAATGACACACTTATGAGTTCTCAACACTCTCAACAACTTCTCAACCTCCACTGTGGATAGCTGACATGATACGATCACTGGTAAGGATTGGTTCTCACCCAGATATCGGTATTGCAAATGATCTGGCAGAGTCTTCAACTCTAACTCTGGGGCTTTTTCTGTGGATGTTACTGATCTCTCTAGCATCTGCCCTAGCTCTTCATATTTCTTCTTATAACATTGCTCATACGAATCCATCCAATTTGCACACTCCATCAATTTCAGGTCATTGTCGCTATTCTCACCCCATTGGGTCAACACTTCTTCAAGAGCATCAGCACTCTTGACCCCATTTTCTGAAACTGCTTCTTCAATCATATCAATGGCATAACAGTTGTCATTTGCCTCTGGGAAGGTTGCTGCTTGGAATACATTGAAAATCACCTCTTCTTCTTCCACACGAAGCCTCAGCTCACCTTTTCGAACATCAATGAGTGCCTGTCCCGTGGCTAGGAATGGTCTGCCAAGGATAATGGGGGTCATGTCATTGTCTCTCATGTCTAAGATGATGAAATCAGCAGGAAAGATGAACTTGTCCACTTTAACCAACACATCCTCGATGACTCATTTGGGATGGACGATGAAGCGATCAGGTAGCTGTAAAGTGATATTTGTAGGTCTTGCTTCTCCCATTCCAAGTTTACAAAGCACCAAATAGGGCATCAAATTTATACCTGCCCCCATATCACACAACGCCTTATGACATTCAAACTTTCCTATAGTGCAAGGGATGGTGAAGCTTTCCGGATCTTTCAACTTCTGAGGTAACTTCCTCTGTAGGATGGCGCTGCATTCTTCAGTCAACAATACTGTTTCATGGTCATCTATCCTCCTCTTTTTATTGAGAATCTCCTTCATGAACTTTACGTAACTCGACATCTGCTCTAGAGCCTCAGTAAACGGGATGTTGTTGCAGTTGTTTGAGAACTTCCAAGAATTTAGAGAACTGCTTGTCAAGGGAACTTGTCTTTAGCCTCTGAGGATACGGTATCTTCACTTGGGGTGCGTCTACAACTGTTGTCAGTCCTTCTTGTTCCGGAAGAAGGTCTCCAACAACCACTGCGCCTTCTGATCTTGCGGCGCCACAACCCTGAGATTCGGCGCCGTGGCGCCCAAACTCCTGCAAAGTCTCTGGACATTCGGCGCCATGGCGCTGCTCAGTGGCGCCACGATGCTGCAAATACTGCGAGCATTCTGGACCATCCTTCTCTCGATATGGCGGTGGGGAGCTTGCTTCCACTGGTTCGCCATTTCTTAGGTCAACCGCCTGACATTTCTCTTTGGATTCGCCCCAATATTGTTAGGGTGATTCCCTTGTATTCTGTTGCTTAGTATGCCCGCGAGTTGTCCTATTTGTGTCTCCAAATTCTTTAGGGACACTCTTGTCTCATCCATGAACTGAGTTTGATGCTTAGTTAGCCTGAGTATGGCCGCTCGCAACACATTCTGCTCTTCCTGTGGGACATGAGGGTTACATTGTTGTTGATAGTTCTTTAACCCGTGATAGTGGTAGTCCATGTTTGCTGGATCCCTGAGATGAATCAAAACCAACAAACGAATCACGACGCATGGTTCCACAAATAAAATAAAATAAAATAAAAGAAAATAAAAACCAAATTAGAAATTAAGAATAGATAGATTGATATTGAACTACGCCAATCCCCGGCAACAACGCCAAAAACTTGTTAGCGAATTATTCACACGCTTAACGCAAATGTTCGTATCATGACAAGTAATATAGTCTGGATAAGACCGAATATCGTCCTCAGGGATTAATGTTCAATTATCAATTTCTATCATATGGTATCTATTTGGTGATTGATATTTTGATGGTTGTTTGTATCTATGACTACTAAATAATTATAAAAGTTAACTAAATTACTTTACTTAAATCAGATATGGTGGAAATAGGGCTTCCAATCTCCTCAACTATCCGCTCACTTTAATCTTTAATGCAATGATAGAGGTTCTTCTTCTATATTGAGATAGCAGGTTAACTAAGCCGTTTTATATTCCGGTTAGGATATATAAACACTCAACCCCGATTCAGAACCCTTCTATCTTTCGATGATAAGATTTACCACAAAGGAGGATTAAGAACAATAAACTATCAAACTACACAAGTATCGGGGTACTTTCGTCCATGATTTTAACCTATATTTATTCAACTATAGCATATTCACAATCTCCCCTTTCGGATCTCGATTAGAAATCATATATGTGATGATAATTAGTGATAAATTAATTACCAACCAATCAAAGCAATTATCGAATAAATCTCAACTATATAAAGAAGAAACCAAAACCATACATTAAATCATAAAACGAGGTTCAAGTGATTCAAATGGAAAGCCCTAATTAAAGTTTAGCTCCTAGCCATAGACATGCTAAGAACTAAAAGATTATCCAACATAAACTAAAAAATAAATAAAGTAAGAAAAAAGAATTACTCAAGAACAAGCCTCTAATCTTGAAGCTTTCAAGAACTATGTGTTGTGTAGAGTTAGGGATTGTGGAACCCTTCAAAAATCTGCCCTAAGACCTTTTTATATCCTCAAAAAACGTTCCCAACTTTTCCCCCTTGGTCTTGGCCCATTCCCATTCGGATTTGGCTGAAAATTCGCGTCGGCGCCACGACCCTGAGACTGGCGCCGTGGCGCCGAAACTCCTGTGACTCATCAGATTTTTGGGCGTCGTGGCGCTGCTTTCGCTGATAGAATGGCGCCACGGCGCCGCCCTGTACTTCGTCCAGGGTGCCAACTTTTCATCTCTTTTGGCTCTGGAACCTCTGTTTCTGCCCTCTTTTTGCTTCTTTTCGCCAATGTGTCATTTTAAACCACTGTGACTCAAAAGAAAGAAAATCTATACTAACATGATACGTATTTGTACAAAAATGGGCCAAAGACTAACTAAAAATGACTCAAAAAATGTATATAAAATACGCCTAACAGCCCCCACACTTCCTCACAAAACGGTAAGGCTGAATGAATCATTCACACCATTAATAATACGATTCATACTTTATTGATTCATGTATCTCTCCCTTCGTCTTTCCGGGTATATGCCGCAAAAATTTCTAAGTATATCCTAAATATTCTGCCCACTAGTACCCTTCACAACATGATGACCGAAATTCTATTTCGTAGGATTCCCTCATACGACCACTTACGAATAATCGGTTACCTGTGCTATCCCAATCTTGTCTCCACCTCCATTCATAAACTAACACCTAGAACCACACCGTGTGTCTTCCTAGGATTTCTGTTAGAACCCGTATTTCCAAGGTAATGAGATGAGAACGTGCGTACGAAATTGAGATTTAAATTTTGGAAAGAAAGAAAAATTACTTTTTCTTAAGGAAAATTCTCGGGAATTTGTGAAGGAAAATGTTTATTAATTGGAATTTGGTTCTCAAATTTGGTATTTGAGACTTTTGGAATATATTAGAATTATGGATTTTTAAGTTCGAATTTGGTCACGTGGGGCCCACGGAAAATTTTACGGTTTTGTGGGGCCACAATATTTTTTCGATATTTTGGCCAATATGGACGTTTTTGGGGGATGAAATATTTTCGGACCAATAGGAGGGTGACACATGTCACCTCCCCTTTGACTTTGACTTTGACTTTGACTTTGGTTTGTCTTGAGATATTTTGAAGACAAGTGGACTTGTGGGTCCCACCCACACTTGTCCACCATCTTGACCCTACACTTGGATTGATCTCAACCCTTGGTTGCTCTATATATACACATAAGAGGTGCAAGACTTGTCTTCCAACACTTAGCCAAATTTCAACAAGAAATATATCTCCCTCCTTGGAGAAACTCTCGACCAAGGGCAAATATGGAAGACCAAAATTCCCAAATCTTCCAAGCTTAGTTTATTATACAAGATTGAGGCCCCTAACCAAGAGATTAGCAAGATTAAGCACCCTTAACCCCTAAATCTAGGTTGGGCCGAAAAAGGGGATGAAACCCTTTAGGGGTTTCCGTCGACTTTTTGGAAGCGAAATGTGAAGAGAAGTTGCTCTTAAGGTGTAGGGGATACTTATATGTGATTAGAACTTGAATAAGTGGAGCGAAATGAAAACTGCGGACCAAAACTTAGCATTCTGCCCGGAACGTTTTTGGGCACAAAATTGAGGTAAAAGTTCTCCTTCCTCCGCAGTAATTAGATGTTACTCATTGTTATAGTATATAGATGAACTTGTATTAAGGAAGATATGGAAAATAAGGTGTGAATGTCCCATTTTTGGGAGTAAGGACGAGAGCTAGTAGTTTCCGGGCCATTGGGTTCGTACATTTTTATTGTCGTTATCTACACCTATTGCATGTTAGATGAAGTAATATGGTTGTCGATAAGTTGATATGCCATATATAGAAGTGTTAGAACTCGAATCAGATTAAAAAGGATTAAGGAAAGGGTAATCGTATTGGGTGTTGTTGGCCGAGAAATGTAGTAAACTGTGGGCCATTGTTGTGCAGTTTTTATGGACTGTTTTGTGGCGTTAGAATTCTGAAAATTCAGCCACAAATATGCATGTTTAAGTGTAGCAATTGCTAATGAAATTCCTAAGGAATAGGGGTGTTAAAGGCTTCACATTGTACCATTAATGTTGGTTTATTATGGACTGTTATAATGGACTGTTTTATATAGATTATGGGGCATAATTTTACACGTCCAGTTAGGCATGTAATCCCCTTTGGTTAACTGTTGATTGTGCCTTAAATGTGGCTTATTGGTTGATGAATTCGGGCCTTGGAAAAGGTGGAAAAGTACGTAAAAACAAAGGAAGTGCTGCCCAAATTTCCGTAGAATTAGAGGGCCATTATTTGGTATAAGTCTTATACTAGAAAGTTTGATATTGATAGAAGCGCTATCATCATTATAGGTTGAAGTACTACGTGTAGCACATTCTACTTGGCTTGTGGAATAGCCAATAAGGTTGAAGTACATTGGAGCGTATTGCTACTTGTCGTTTGGGTTTAGTCGCCAACGAGGTATGTGAACTTCTTCCTTCTTTTGACATGATTATTTGGAAAGTCTATGTGACTTGATTTTGGTGAGTCTACGTGACTTGATTTATTGAAGTAAGTAAATTTGATTTTGAAAGTATATGAGTCTTGATTATGAAAGTATGAGTGACTTGGTTTGAATTTTATAAGTTACTTGAAGTACTTTAAAGTTATGAGATTTGATTTAAAGTTATGAGACTTGATTTCTTTAAAGATTATGAGACTTTATTTTTCAAGTTATGGGACTTAATTTCTAAAGTTAAGAGACTTGATTTATTTGGAAAGTATGAGACTTTATTTTTCAAGTTATGGGACTTGATTTCTAAAGTTAAGAGACTTGATTTATTTGGAAAGTTTGAGACTTTATTTTTCAAGTTATGAGACTTGATTTCTAAAGTTCAGAGACTTGATTTATTTGGAAGTTATGAGTCTAGAGTTATTTGAAAGTCAAGAGACTAGAATTATTTTAACAAGTATAGATTACTTGGTTTAAAGAGACTGCATGACTTGATTTTAAAAGATAGGAGTAACGTTATTTGAAAAGAATGAGTTACTTGAGTTAAAAGAATAATTGCCTTAATGTTGAAAGTAGAAGTTACTTAAGTTTAAAAGGGTAAGTAACTTGGTTTTAATAGTGAAAGTGCTTTTGGATTCAACTCCCTAAATATTGCATGAAACGATTCTTTTATAAAGAATAGACGTATATAGTACTTTGAGTTCAAATCCCTTACATGACATAGTAGTGCCGTGGTTGTATTAAAAGGAAAGATGTGGTAGTTCTTTAGTTTTCTAGAAATGAAAGTGTTATAGCGGCTTTATGGGACGTTTGTTATAACAAGGTTTGTGGAAAGTCAAGAGAGGGTTTAAAATGTTGAAAGGAAATCATGTGAGAACGTCCATGATTAAGTCCTTAATATAGTACATGATACACGTCACTTTGATCTTCAAAGATGTTATAAAGTAATACGTGATGTCTAGTGACTTGATTTGCCAAAACCATGTCTTAGAAAGATACTTCGTATGATAAGTGTCTTGATTTTCTAAACGATGGTTTCAAATGATACATGTATTGGATCCTACTTCCTAGTGATACATGTAGTACTTGGCTTTTCTAAATGGAAATTTAGTTTATAAAGTTAATGTACGGCGGACGTACAATTGTAGTAATGGACTTTAATTTTAGTGATGCAAGGTGTGATAGTGCCTTGGTGTTATAAAATGAAAGATTTGTTAGTGTCTTGTTTGTTTTAGAAAAGAAGACATGGTATTGTATTGGTTATTTTAGAAAGCAAGACATGGTATTGTCTTGGTTATTTTAGAAAGGAAGACATGGTATTATCTTGTTTGTTTTAAAAGGAAGACATGGTATTGCCTTGGTTGTTTAAAAAGATGGTGCATTCATTTTGTCTAATGAGAGTTAAAGATTACTTAACTTGCATATGTTGTTCATGATAGTCATTAGTGCTAGTGTTATAAGTATAATTGCTGGGTAAAACCCCAAGACATTATACATATCCGTGGATTTGCTCTCCACGATGTGAGTATTGCGTATATGCTCATTGTGGGTCCGTAGGGGCTAAGCGGGTGAAATAGTCCTATGCGGGGCAAATTGTCCTATGCGGGTCCACAAGACCCTTGCAGGTGAAATAATCTCAGGAGTAGGATTGCATAATGATACTACTGACGGGTGGCCCTAGATTGATCATAAGCTTCCTATTTTAAAGCATGTAAAGTTTACTCTTATTACTCTACTTTTAAAAAGGTATAATGTACTGGTATTTGATTATTATACTTGCTACATGCCGACAGTGATGTTGGAATTCCATGGGCATGCTTATCTGATGATGGTTGTATATTATACTTGTTACATGCTGACAGTGATGTTGTATTCCACGAGCATGCTTCTGTGATACTATTTGATGAGGGCAAGGGTCCCTGATTTTGGCATGACTTTCATATGTGAAAGTGGTACGGTTGTTCTGATGAGTACGGTGATACAAGGTCTGATTGGCTCTGATTGTTATATGACACGGTAGGATCTGGTATTTGATTTTCATACTTGCCCCTGTCATTCTTGTGTACAACTATGATTTTAATACTGTACTTTATTTCCGTTCCATACTTGATACCTGTTGTACTGACCCCCTTCGGGGGCTGCGTTCATGTTCGCAGGTCTAGGTACTCAGTTGTGGATCCGCGAGCTTAGGATTCTTGTTCAGCATTTTGAGATAGCTCCAATGTTCCGGAGCTTGTCATTATGGCTAGGTATATTCGAAGTGCAGCGGGGCCTTGTCGTCCACGATTTATTGTCTAAATTCTTAGAGGTCTGTATTCATATGTGGGTTGGACTGGCTAGAGTTGTATTTACATTGTTGTACAGTGTAGACCCATTCAGGTGTGATATATATTTTGGTGGCAGCCTTATCGGCTTTGCCTTTGTTTAAGAAAAAAAAAATTGAGTGTCATTTACCTTCCGCAGTTTATTTGAGTTGTGTAAATAAAAGGGTGCTCAGGTAGGGCACCAGTCGAGGGCTCGGGGTTTGGGGCGTGACAAAGTGGTATTAGAGGAGTTAGTCCTCGGAATGTCTACAAACTGTGTATAGTAGAGTCTTGTTTATCGGTGTGTTGTGCACCACATCTATAAACAGGAGGCTACAGTATATTTAGGATTGGTTTCCCTTCTTCTCACTCTGAGATCGTGCGATAGAGTTGTGTTGTTAGGTTAGTCTCTCTCTAACGTATTATTGTGATTGCATCTTTGAGAAAGGTAACAGTGACCCAGAAAGGATTATATGGATTGCGTATCCAGGTTGGTAAAATTATCGTATATATGGTATTATGATGATGTATATCTGTACGAGCGTATTTACTTGGGGTCATATGTGTGTTGCCTAGAATGAGTATGAGTTACCATAAGTTGGTAAAGCCTTGATAAATGTTTGGAAGGTGTGAAACAGTTTATTGAATCAACACCTAGGCTTAATATATGTACTGATTTGGAACAGTCAGGAGGTAATGAACTGTCTAAGATTGTGTTAGACTCTTAGAAGATCAGGTGCAATTTATTTGATAACATACCATGTCGTTAGATTAAGCTGTGTTGTACGCTTAAGTGATTATGTGAAAAATAATGGTATGGAGTAATTAGAGTTGTTGTGAGTAAGACAACATGATTATGAGATATTAAGAAGCTACATTTCCCGTATGCGGGGACTGATAATGTAGGCTTGGGACATAGAATAATTGTGAACTTTAGAATATTGATGACCACTGAGACCTTAGATGTACAAGGCATTCTCGGGCAGTAAGATTTATTTCAGACAAAGAATGAGAGTTAAGTGCGACAATGGGTCGAGTTGAGGGCTGATTACGGGTCAACCCGTAGCCTAAAATGGAGTAGGGTCAGTTGGGGGTGGTCCCGCTATGTGATAGGGCCACGGGGGTGCAAGGCCCTAGTTAATCGTTGTACGAGTTCGTGGAGACGTTCCACCAGAACCGGTTCGTGAGGGCCGAGAAGGGCCTTAACGGAAATTGAATCTAAGTATAATGACCCAGTTTGGATATAGTAACTCCAAGGATTTAAAAACAGAAGCAGTGTTTGAAATTATGTACGTGTACTAGAATAGGTTTGGAAGTACGAGAAGAGTACGACAAGTAAGAAAAGGAGCGAACAAGTGTTAAAAGAATTGAAGTGATTATAGTTATGAGTAATGAAGATACGAAAGGAAAATCCTTTTAGGCCATGGATGAGAGTTAATAGTGGTGATATACACTCTAGATTCGATCCCTCGTTTGGTTTTGATTGATGTATATGCATATGTGATATATTTGGGCTATATGTGGCATAATTGGTCTCGTTGAGTATAGTTTAAGGAGACTATACCAATATTTGTTTAGCATGAACCTAGTATGAACATTCGGGACGAATGTTTCTAAGGGGGGAATGATGTTACACCCCGTATTTCCAAGGCAATGAGATGAAAACGTGCGTACGAAATTGAGATTTGAATTTTGGAAAGAAAGAAGAATTACTTTTTCTTAAGGAAGATTCTCGGGAATTTGTGAAGGAAAACGTTTATTAATTGAAATTTGGTTCTCAAATTTGGCATTTGAGACTTTAGAATATATTAGAATTATGGATTTTTAAGTTCGAATTTGGTCACGTGGGGCCCACGGGAAAATTTTACGGTTTTGTGGGGCCCACAATATTTTTTCGATATTTTGGCCAATATGAACGTTTTTGGTGGATGGAATATTTTCGGACAAATAGGAGGGTGACAAGTGTCACCTCCCCTTTGACTTTGACTTTGACTTTGGTTTGTCTTGAGATATTTTGAAGACAAGTGGACTTTGGGTCCCACCCACACTTGTCCACCATCTTGACCCTACACTTGGATTGATCTCAACCCTTGGTTGCTCTATATATACACATAAGAGGTGCAAGACTTGTCTTCCAACACTTAGCCAAATTTCAACAAGAAATATATCTCCCTCCTTGGAGAAACTCTCGACCAAGGGCAAATATGGAAGACCAAAATTCCTAAATCTTCCAAGCTTAGTTTATTATACAAGATTAAGGCCCTAACCAATTGATTAGCAAGATTAAGCACCCTTAACCCCTAAATCTAGGTTGGGCCGAAAATGGTGATGAAACCCTAGGGGTTTACGTCGACTTTTTGGAAGCGAAACGTGAAGAGAAGTTGCTCCTAAGGTAGTAGGGGATACATATATGTGATTGGAACTTAACGAAGTGGAGCGAAACAAAAACTGCGGACCAAAACTTAGCATTCTGCCCGGGACGTTTTTTGGCACAAAATTGAGGTAAAAGTTCTCCTTCCTCCGCAGTAATTAGATATTACTCATTGTTATAGTATATAGATGAACTTGTATTAAGGAAGATATAGAAAATAAGGTGTGCATGTCCCATTTTTGGGAGTAAGGACGAGAGCTAGTAGTTTCCGGGCCATTGGGTTCGTGGATTTTTATTATCGTTATCTACACCTATTGCATGTTAGATGAAGTAATATGGTTGTTGATAATTTGATATGTCATATATAGAAGTGTTGGAACTCGAATCGGATTAAAAATGATTAAGGAAAGGGTAATCGTATTGGGTGTTGTTGGCCGAGAAATGTAGTAAATTTTGGGGCATTGTTGTGCAGTTTTTATGGACTGTTTTGTGGCGTTAGAATTCTGAAAATTCAGCCACAAATATGCATGTTTAAGTGTAGCAATTGCTAATGAAACTCCTAAGGAATAGGGGTGTTAAAGGCTTCACATTGTACCATTAATGTTGGTTTATTATGGACTGTTTTGTATAGATTATGGGGCATAATTTTACACGTCCAGTTAGGCGTGTAATCCCCTTTGGTTAACTGTTGATTGTGCCATAAATATGGCTTATTGGTTGATGAATTCGGGCCTTGGAAAAGGTGGAAAAGTACGTAGAAACAAAGGAAGTGCTGCCCAAATTTTCGTAGAATTAAAGGGCCATTATTTGGTATAAGTCTTATACTAGAAAGTTTGATATTGATAGAAGCACTATCATCATTATAGGTTGAAGTACTACGTATAACACATTCTACTTGGCTTGTGGAATAGCCAATAAGGTTGAAGTATATTGGAGCGTATTGCTACTTGTCGTTTGGGTTAGTCACCAACGAGGTATGTGAACTTCTTTCTTCTTTTGACATGATTATTTGAAAAGTCTATGTGACTTGATTTTGGTGAGTCTATGTGACTTGATTTATTGAAGTAAGTAAATTTGATTTTGAAAGTATATGAGTCTTGATTATGAAAGTATGAGTGACTTGGTTTGAATTGTATAAGTTACTTGAAGTACTTTAAAGTTATGAGATTTGATTTAAAGTTATGAGACTTGATTTCTTTAAAGATTATGAGACTTTATTTTTTAAGTTATGGGACTTGATTTCTAAAGTTAAGAGACTTGATTTATTTGGAAAGTTTGAGACTTTATTTTTCAAGTTATGAGACTTGATTTCTAAAGTTAAGAGATTTGATTTATTTGGAAGTTATGAGACTAGAGTTATTTGAAAGTCATGAGACTAGAATTATTTTAACAAGTATAGATTACTTGGTTTAAAGAGACTGCATGACTTGATTTTAAAAGATAGGAGTAACATTATTTGAAAAGAATGAGTTACTTGAGTTAAAGGAATAATTGTCTTAATGTTGAAAGTAGAAGTTACTTGAGTTTAAAAGGGTAAGTAACTTGGTTTTAATAGTGAAAGTGCTTTTGGGTTCAACTCCCAAAATATTGCATGAAACGATTCTTTTATAAAGAATAGACGTACATAGTACTTTGGGTTCAAATCCCTTACATGACATGATAGTGTCGTAGTTGTATTAAAAGGAAAGATGTGGTAGTGCTTTAGTTTTCTAGCAATGAAAGTGTTATAACGACTTTATGGGACGTTTGTTATAACAAGGTTTGTGGAAAGTCAAGAGAGGGTTTAAAATGTTGAAAGGAAATCATGTGAGAATGTCCATGATTAAGTCCTTAATATAGTACATGATACGCGACACTTTGATCTTCAAAGATGTTATAAAGTAATACGTGATGTCTAGTGCCTTGATTTGCCCAAACCATGTCTTAGAAAGATACTTGGTATGATAAGTGTCTTGATTTTCTAAACGATGGTTTCAAAATGATACATGTATTGGATCCTACTTCCTAGTGATACATGTAGTACTTGGATTTTCTAAATGGAAATTTAGTTTATAAAGTGAATGTACGACAGACGTACAATTGTTGTAATGGACTTTAATCCTTAGTGATGCAAGGTGTGATAGTGCCTTGGTGTTATAAAATGAAAGACTTGTTAGTGTCTTGTTTGTTTTAGAAAAAAAGGCATGGTCTTGGTTATTTTAGAAAGGAAGTCATGGTATTGTCTTGGTTATTTTAGAAAGGAAGGCATGGTATTGTCTTGTTTGTTTTAAAAGGAAGGCATGGTATTGCCTTGGTTGTTTAAAAAAATGGTGCATTCATTTTGTCTAATGAGAGTTTAAGATTACTTAACTTGCATATGTTGTTCATGATAGCCATTAGTGCTAGTGTTATAAGTATAATTGCGGGGTAAAACCCCAAGACATTATACATATCCGTGGATTTTTTCTCCACGATGCGAGTATTGCGTATATGCTCATTGTGGGTCCATAGGGCCTAAGCGGGTGAAATAGTCCTATGCGGGTCCACAAGACCCTTGCGGGTGAAATAGTCCCAGGAGTAGGATTGCATTATGATAGTACGGGCGGGTGGCTCTAGATTGATCATAAGCTTCCTATTTTAAAGCATGTAAAGTTTACTCTTATTACTCTACTTTTAAAAAGGTATAGTGTATTGGTATTTGATTATTATACTTGTTACATGCCGACAGTGATGTTGGAATTCCACGGTCATGCTTATCTGATGATGGTTGTATATTATACTTGTTACATGCTGATAGTAATATTGTATTCCACGAGCATGCTTCTGTGATATTATATGTTGAGGGCAGGTGTCCCTGATTTTGACATGGCTTTAATATGTGAAAGTGGTATGGAGTTCTGATGGTCTGATGATACAAGTCTGATTGGCTCTGATTGTTATATGACACTGTAGGATCTGGTATTTGATTTTCATACTTGCCCATGTAATTCTTGTGTACAACTATGATTTTAATATTGTACTTTATTTCTGTTCCATACTTGGTACCTGTTGTACTGACCCCCTTCGGGGGGCTGCGTTCATGTCCGCAGGTCTAGGTACTCGGTTGTGGATCCGCGAGCTTAGGATCCTTGTTCAGCATTTTGAGATAGCTCAAATGTTCCGAAGCTTGTCATTATGGCTAGGTATATTCAGGGGTACGGCGGGGCCTTGTCCCGTCATAGTTTACTATCCAAATTCTTAGAGGTCTGTATTCATATGTGGGCTGAACTGACTAGAGTAGTATTTACATTGTTGTACAGTGTAGACCCATTCGGGTGTGATATATATTATGGTGGCAGCCTTATCGGCTTTGCCTTTGTTTAAGAAAAAAACATTGAGTGTCATTTACCTTCCGCAGTTTATTTGAGTTGTGTAAATAAAAGGGTGCCCAGGTAGGGCACCAGTCGCGGGCCCGGGGTTCGGGTCGTGACAATTTCCACCTAATCATCGGGGCTATCTGTGCTATAGCTTGTCCACTCGTCAAATCCACATATCTCGTCACGTTACGTTCATCGAGACCACATTCGCGTTTTCGAATATCCAAAAATTCCGGAAATATGACTACTCTTTTCTTGATGAGCCCGCTGTCTCCCCCGGTCATCCTCGGTCAAATCATTCATCCCACAGCCGGAATCTCACCTCGGTCCTCAGTTTCTGTCACGACTGACAGTCGACCGACGAAGCTACCATCGGCGGTGTCATCTCCCCCATCGTCCTCGACTGCCCACAACTCCAGCAACTGATCTCCTATCATCTCTGTATCGGTTCACTTCCAGCAACCACCCAGTTACTACCAACAACACCGCCAGATATACCCCATCACACCATCCATACTTCCAAACACACCGACATCCAACGGGCCATCGTCGTCCAGCTGCCACAACCGACACCACCACCCACCCACTACCCGATACTACCCATACCACCACCATCCACCAACCCAGATCGACCACACCCCGTCCCTCCACAAACCCCAAGACACTGTTCAGACACCCCACTACAAACGACCAGCCCGTAACACCCATTACCACCACCAGCAAACCACAAGCCACCCAACACACACACTTCCTCCACTCACCAGGTGGAAATTCGTGCCAAACACGGGATTTTCAAACCCAAAATCCAGTTTAACCTGTCAGTCCAAACAACTTCCCCAATTCCCAAAAACCCCAAACTACCCAAAATGGACCCTAATTGGAATACAACAATGTGTGAAAATTTTAATGTTTTAATGAAACAACACACGTGGGATTTGGTACCTAGACCAGAGGGGGTGAATGTGATCCATTGTATGTGGCTATTTCGCCACATATTCAGAGACAATGAAGACTTAGAGAGGTATAAAGAACGCCTTGTGTCTAACAGCACCAATCAGCATGCGGGTATTGATTATGGAGAGACATTTAGTCCGGTTGTCAAACCGGCTACCATTCGTACAGTTCTGAGTATAGCCATGTGGAAGCACTGGTCGATACATCAACTTGATGTGAAAACTGCATTTATACATGGGGACTTGAAAGAAACAATGTACATGCACCAACCACCTGACTTTTTCCATCCAACAACCCCTCACTATGTTTGCAGGCTCCGTAAGTCACTGTACGACCTGGAGCATGTCTCGCGTGCTTGGTATGATCGATTTGCCAAGTAGATTATGCAGATTGGTTTCGTATGTAACATGTGTGATAATTCTCTATTCATTTTTCATCGCGGTAATAACACTGCTCTTACTGCTCTATGTGGATGACATTGTTCTCACTGTCTCATCTGATGTGTTGAAAAATGAGATTATTGCTCTACTTAAAACCGAATTTGCTATGACTGACTTGGGCAAGTTGAGTTACTTCTTGGGTATATCAGTGACCAGATCTGCATACCATATGTTCTTGAGTCAGTGCAAATATGTAGAGGAGATATTATATAGGGCCAAGATGGCAAATTGCAAAATCATGCCCACGCCAGTTGATTCAAAATCAAAGCTCAGTGCTATGGATGGTGTCTAGTCTTAGATCCTACTTTATACAGAATCCTTTCAGCTGCACTTTAGTATCTCGCCTTTACCAAGCTAGTTATTGATTATGATATGCATGCCCCAATAGAGTCTCATTTCACTGCACTTAAGCGTATCATCCGATACATTAAGGACACACTTGATTATGGATTACACCTATACCCCTCTGCACCAAACAGGTTGCTATCTTATACGGATGCAGATTGGGCAGGGTGTCCGGACACGCGACGCTCCACCTCCGGTTATTGTGTTTTTTAGGAGATAATCTGGTTTCATGGTCTGCCAAACGACAGGTCACCCTATCTCGTTCTAGTGTCGAGGCTGAGTACAGAGGCGTTTCAAATGTTGTAGCTGAGATGTGTTGACTTCGAAATTTACTTTTGAAGCTCCAGTGTCTTTTGTGTCGGACATTTATTGTGTATTGTGATAATATATATGTCATTTATCTTTCTCACAACTCAGTTCAGCATCAGCGAACAAAACACATTGAGATGGACATTCATTTCGTTCGTGAGAAAGTTGCTCTAGGACATGTGCGAGTCTTACACGTGCCTCAATATCAGTATGCAGATATATTTACCAAGGGTCTTCCCCGACAGTTGTTCCTTGACTTCAGATCTAGTCTCAGCGTCATGCCTCCTCCCGCTCCGACTGAGGGGGTGTATTAGTGAGAATATTCATAGAATATTTTGTGTATATTATGTAATTATGATAAATGTATATTTATGGTATATTAGGATCCTTACCGAATTAAGATTTTTGCATTGTACACAATATAAATATTTGTAATAATGAGAAGACTCCCAGAAAAATTATTACAATCTTACAAATATAATCTCTGTATATTTATTTTAAAAAATTAAGATCTTTAATTAACGTTTGGTTTTAGATCATCAAATTTATTGAGCCGCCGGTGATTACTACAAATCTCAAGATAAAGAGCAAAACGTGCAAACACTTCCAACCATTTCTTCCCCCAAAATTATTCTGCCATTGGTAAAGCGGAGAATCAGTGTTTACAATAAATTATTGAAAGGAGAATAAATAAAAGGTAGTTGCACAAATCTACACATAAAAAAAGGAGAAAAAATAATTTTACCATTATTTATGTCTTAAGTTATAATATTTCTTTATTAAATATTTATTTTATTTATGTTTCATTTCATTAATGACAAAATTTTACTAAAATAGAGAAAAAATAATTAAATATGTCTTAAACTTCTAAAATAACAAACAGTTTAAAACAACTATTATTAGTAACCACGATAAATAACTTGAGACTAAGAGAGTATGAAGGGGGGAAATTTTATTTATGAACTAAATGTATCTCGAAATGCTTTCTACAATCTCCATTCGATCACTTCTTGTTATGAAAATAGCTAGTATCACACTTATTTTTAATAATAATAATATGAAACATATTTTAACTAGATGAAAACATATTTCTATATTATCTGATTATAAATTTTAACTAGACATGATTTAAAATATCAAATCTTAACTAATTTACTTTTCTATAACTTTAAATTATTATTTGCAAACGAGTATATTAAGTGAATGTAGGCAATTAAATTGTTTTTTTCACCGTCAAGACAGCACAAACAAAAAGGGAATAGCGGACATTTTATTTCATGTGAGACTGCCACGTACTTTTGAGCTTGCTTCAGCATCCGCCAGCGGTCGTCCATTGCATATCAATTTCCAATTTCTTTAGAAACGAATTGAAATATAATAACGAGGAACGTCTTTGGCCGGTGCGAGATGTGTTACCGCACATAAACCTCGAAAAATGAAATTTTTTAGGAGTCTCTTTTTTCATTTTTTATTAAGTAGTATTATCCAGAATTTACTGTAAAAACTCATAATTCGCAGGTCTTAGTCCAATTAAAGTAGGGGTTGATTAACTTGAAGTCGTATAGGATTGTTATTTACAATTTAAAATATATTCTAATTATTAAAATCATATATTTACTTATATTAAGAGTCTATTTTTACGAATTAGAATAAAATCTCTAAAATATTTGAGACTGATAATAACGACCATGCTTAAAAATAAAATTACACATAATTGTATCATTTTCTTACACGAATGCTTTTTCTATGTTTGTCTTCCTCGTAAACACGGGTTATGCTTACTTCTTCTTTATGCCAACAACAATTATCTTTTAATTACAGAAAATAGTGACCTTTCATATTGAACCTGCTATACTATTGAAATAAGTTATGACTAGTCATTGAACTATATATCTCTTTAGTGAGTGAAAACTAATTCACTAATTATACTTGACCCTATGGGCGCTTGACAATTTGCAAGACATTAATGTATGTATCTATTACAACCTATATCGTGTATAACTCTTACCATGTAGAAGAGGGAGTAAAAGTTGAGATACATATAAATAACATAAAATTAAAGAGTTAGATTTATGGTATCGTCACTGTAGGGTTTTGTTGGGTTCGTGTACACAGTAAAATTTGAAAATTTTATGTTTCAAACCCAACATGCGGCGAACTACAAGATAATTATGTAATGATATATAAACATACACACATGTTGTTAATCGTAATACTTCGAACGGAAACCTGCAGTTTGTATAATCTGCAATCTTCAAGTGTGTACCGAGGGTGAACACGCAACTGTTCCTCGATTGCAAGTCCAAGACTCCGATGTAATTACTCTTTCGGAAAGCTAGGAAATTCGGCAGCGTTTTAGCAGAGAATAATTCTTATGAATTGAGTGTATTAAAATAATGATTAAACCCTTTATTTATAGCTACAAATAGCATCTAGAGTTCCCACGTGGGCCAGGTCTGGAAACCGAGGCAAAATGGGTCATTCGGTTTCTGAAATCCTATCTCGATTTAATTAAATAATCATTATTTAATCTAATATGTATCGATCATAAATCGAACATTTATATTCTCTCATATTACATCTTTGAATCAACAGAACATTTGACTTAGTGTTACCCTACATGCCTTCACATATCGACATTAATTACATTAGGGTCTACACGGAACTCCTAGACGGCGCTGGAAGATGAACTCAATATGTGAAGTATAGTTACACGAATCCTGTAAACTGAACCTCTATGTGGGAAGATAAAATCATTTCATTCACGACACACTCGATCAAGTTTAGGATCTGTCAAGTGTCTATCCAAATGGCTTGATCATTATTTCTCATCTATATTAGCTGACAACAAGACCATATCATAGATATGTCTACTGCATTGGCCAACGACTTAGTCAACGTAATAGCATATGAGAATCTGAGTGTTCTCTCGAAGATACATTCGAGGAATGAATCCTAATCTTGGCTCAACTACCACATTTAATCCACTTCGTAATATACCCAATACAAGCCGCGTCTCAACCTATAAGGAATTTGAGCTTAGGACAGGATCAAAGTACATTACTCTGTAGACAAGGTGCGTATCGACCTCAAGTCTAAGGACTTCTATCTCCCACACACTGATCATACTTTAGACATTGTATAATAAAAAATATATCATCAGGGTATAGAAATACTTCCAAAGTATCCACGTGTCCATCATGAGTTACCATAACTCGTAGAAAATGAGACATACTACATCCTCTAATAATATGATGTAGACCACATGTCGACTTATCACATATCATCAATATCCCATTTTCGATGATCATTAGTCGAGGCTGTTTTTAAGAGTTACGCTATAATATTAATATCTCACAATATTAATAACCACGTAACCTCTAGGGATGCATTATAAAATATTATAAACAATCAACTAATAATTAAATAATTGCAAATGCCATAACATTAATCTCCATAATATAAATGCGAATGTGTATAAAGTACATTTGTCCTAATATAGATTGTCTCTAGGACATAAATATACTTTCAATCTCCCACTTGGCCTAGAGCCAATCACCAACATATCTAATACACATATTCTCAAAATTACCATTATGCTTAACTAAGCTTAATGGTTTAATGAAATGGTCAGCTAGATTATCATCTGTGGGAACATAGTCTAATCTAATTTCTTCAGTCTCCACCATCTCCCTGAGTATGTGGTACTTCCTTGGTACATGTTTGTTTCTGTTTGTTGATCTTGGCTCCTTAGCTTGTGCAATCTCACCAATGTTGTCACAATAAATAGTTATTGGACAACTAGCACTCGAAACTACCCCTAGTTCCTTCAGGAACTCAGAAATCACGACAACCCTTTACCAGCTTCCGATCCAGCAATATACTTAACTGCAATTGTCGAATCAGCAGTTGTAGCTTGTTTGGAACTTTTCCAACTCACTGCTCCACCATTGAAAATGAACGTGTAACCAGACTGAGATTTGAAGTCATCAATATTTGTCTGCAAGCTAGCATCAGTGTACCAAGTACAAGTTAGCTTATCATCTCAACCATAGACCAAGAAGTAATCTTTAGTACGTTTGAGATACTTAAGAATACTCTTGACTGCCTTCCAGTGTTCATCCCTTGGATTCTGCTGGAATTTGCAAGTCATACTAAGTGAAAATGCCACATCTAGCCTAGTACAAGTCATGACATACATGATTGATCCTATAGCCGAAGCATATGAGATCCTCTTCATGCGCTCAAGTTCTACATCATTAGAAGGGCAATCCTGCTTAGATAACTCGATGCCTTGACCTATAGGTAGATCGCCTTTCTTGGAATTTTCCATAGAAAAACGTCTAAGCACTTTGTCTATGTAGCAGACTTCACCTAAATCCTTCGTCATGAAGGAATTGGACAACCACTCCTTGACTGACTGCATGAGAGTCTTATTGTCTCCCATTATCAATATGTCATCTACATATATAACAATAAAGACAATACCCTCATCACTGCGTTTGCTATAAACACAAGGATCCTCTTTGCTTCTGACGAAATCAAATGACTTGATTGCATTGTCAAAGCAAATGTTCCAACTCATTGAGGCTTGCGTAAACCCATAAATAGACTTTTGTAGCTTGCATACAATATTTGATTTGGACTCAGATGAAAAACCCTCGGGTTGTTTCATATACACTTCCTCAATTAGATTACTATTGAGGAAAGCGATTTTGATGTCCATCTGCCAAATGTTATAATCATAATGTGCAGCTATCGCAAGAAAAATACGAATGGACTTAATCTTAGCAACAGATGAAAAAGTTTCATCATAATCGACCTCAGGTCGTTGATTATAACCTTTAGCCATCAGTCTAGCTTTATAAGTATGTAGCTTGCCAAATGCATCAATCTTCTTCTTGAAGACCCATTTGCATCCTATGGGTTTAACCCCATTTGGCAAATCAACCAAGTTCCACACTTGATTGACCTACATAGATTCCATTTCAGATTTCATGGCTTCTTATCATCTCTTCGAATCAATATCCAATATTGTTTCGTTGTAGGTTGTAAGTTCATCATCATCTGGAATATCTATCTCACTGTGTGTTTCCACAAGTAGATTTAGTCTTTCTGGAGGACGATGAGTTCTAGTAGACCTACAAAGTTAAATGTTTTGCAGTTCAGTGTCAGGTATGTTTTGATTGTGAAAAGGTTTTTGTGTGTTGGTTGATCCACCAACTCGAGAGCTTTCAGGAATATCATTTTCATGTATTTTCTAAATGGGAGGAGGTGCAACCAATGCACTTGCTCTCAAGGTCTGTGTATGAGGATCTTGCATTTCTGCATTCCTCGCAACACTCTCACTGGCCGAAGGGCGTACTCGTAGTACCCAATCTTCGCCAAATGCTCCCACTGAATTCTTGCCTTGGTCATTCGGCAAGGATTTAACCTCTATGTTATCTCGTGGTTCTTGAATTTCTTCAAGTTCTATCACAGTGCAACTCTCTTCCTTGTAGACATATTCTTCTTCAAGGAAAGTTGCATTCCTGGAAACAATGACGTTATGTTCACCAGAAAGATAGAAGTAGTATCCCTTAGTTTCCTTTGGATACCCCACAAAGTAACATTTCTCACTTTTGGTTTCCAACTTATCAGTTATCATCTTCCTAACATATGCAGGGCACCCCCACGGTCTCACATGTTTAAGAGCTGACTTCTTGCCACACCATATCTCATATGGTGTATTTTCAACTGATTTAGAAGGAACCCTGTTTAGAACATAAATTGAGGTTTGTATAACATATCCCCAAAGGTATGTTGGTAGAGCTGAGAAGCTCATCATGGATCGAACCATATCTAGTAGGGTTCGGTTTCTCCTCTCGGCAACACCATTCATTTGTGGTGTCCAGGAGGTGTCTATTCTGAATGAACTCCATGTAGCTTCAAGTAATCTAGAAATTCTTTGCTTAAGTATTCACCTCTTCGATCAGATCGACGAGTCTTGATACTTTTTGCTAGTTGTTTATCAACTTTAGACTTGTACTCCTTAAAATTTTCGAAGGCATCAGATTTATGTTTCATAAGATACACATATCTAGAATTTGGCGATTGGTAGGGCGACCGATCCGTCCTCGCCCGATTAAATTAAAAAAATTAGCGGGTCGGGGCTCGGCCGGGGCGGGACATGGTATGGTCGGCCAGACCGGTCCGCTAGGACCCGACCGTCCGATCCTTGATCCGCCATTTGCCAAAAATAACCGTTGTCTAACGACCACTTTACATTTTGGCCGTTAGACAACGACCATTTTTGGCTTCCCCCACTCCCCAAACCCCCCTACCCCCTTTATATTTATTTTTAACCTCTAATTTATTATATTTACACTTTAACCCAATTTTTCAACTATAAATACCTCATTTTCTCTTCTTATTTCTCACAAATCTTCCTACATTTTAAGAAAAAGATTATTTTTTTATAAAATGGAAATATAAGAAATTATATCGCCATGGGAGATTATAAAAGAGAAGAAGTGTTGAGTAGCGACGTGGAACAATTTGACCAAGATATACCAATTCCAACCGAAGAACCACACGAAATTATAAAGAAACTAGAAAAAGTATTTTTAAATTGGTAATATATTTCATTGCAATTTTAGTAATTTTTTCTATGTCTTCTACAATGTTGTAATTCTGAATCTTGTATATTTCAATGAAATAATTAATAATATAAGAGGCACAAAAACAGTCTTGAGATGTTTTTTTTACACTCTTCTTGTCTTTGTTTAATTATTTAGTTTATAAATATATATGAGTATAATACTATAATAGTATAATATGAGTATATGACTATCACTATAATATGACTATATGCTACTTTGTTAGTAATTTAGTATTTTTAATTTAGTGGAAAAATTAAAAAAAAAAAAGGGCCCGCCCGTCCAGGCACCCGTCTATCCCGACCAATCGCCCGGGCCAGTGCTGGGGCGGGACACGATATCGTCCCTCGATCTGGTCCCACCTGCGCCCGGCCAGGCCCGCCTCCTCTCCGTCAGGCCGTCCAGGCCCGCTATCCCGATCGGTGGGCGGCGCCGCTGGCACTCCTACGTATCCATACCTTGTCAAGTCGTCAATAAAAGTGACGAGGTAAGGGAAACCTCCTCTAGCTTGAGTCGAAAATGGTCCACATACGTCAGTATGTACCAACCCAGCTCACACACCTTTCCTAGAAAGGGGTTTATTAGTCATCTGGTTATAGGTAGTCAAGTTTCCTTAACCTTGATATCCTTGTTTGATTGATATTACCAAGTCTACAATATCAAAGGTAGGTAGAATTTCTATTACTTATTTTAGCTCGTTTATTTTGTACATTGAAAATTTCTCGACTACAGTTTAGTGTATACAATCCATTCACAAGAGGCGCAATTCCATATATAACATCATTAAAAGACAATACCATACCGCCATTGAATATATATGAGGAAAAACCCTCCGTGTCTAAAACTGGAATATAAATAATGTTCCTCGTTAACGAGGGTACATAAAAACAATTGTTCAACACTAAACATTTGCCACAAGGTAAATCTAATCTATAAGTTCTCACGCGATCAGCATCAACTCGTGCTCTATTTCCAACGCGCAGATCCACCTCTCTCGATCCTACCTTCCTGCTGTCAGTTAGCCCCTGCATATTTATACAAATGTGTGAGCCACAAGCGGTATCCAATACCCAGGAATGAGAGTTGTTAATAGATAGATTTATTTCAATTTCAAACATACCTTGTCCATTAGAGGCTGAAGCACCCGGTGCCTTTCCTCTTCATGGAGTAGTGCAATATTTCTTCCAATACCCCTTCCTATTACAGTTGAGGCATACATCCTTGGTCGGGATCACTTTTTTCTTCTTCACCTTTCCCTTGGGCTTCATTGCTGAGGGTGCAGCGACAACTTTTCCCTTATTCTTCTGCCATTCCTTAGCTTTCGGTTTGAGATGACTAGAGGAGCTCACCATGAGCACAACTTTGCTCTTGGAAATTGAAGATTCAAAAGTCTTTAGCATATTATGCAACTCCGGCAGACTTGCTTTAGTTTCATTCATGTTGTAGTTGATAATGAAACTCTCGAACGAACTGGGAAGTGAGTTCATGATGAGCGTGGAAGAGACTCTATTGTGTAGCATTGTTCCAATTGTGGCCAGCCTCTCTATCAGCCCAATCATCTTCAGCACGTGCTGAGACACTTGGTTCCCTTCAGTCAGCTTACACTTGAAAAGCTCTATTAACAACTCATATTTCATTGTCTGGGACTAAGAGTCATAGAGGCTCTTTAAGTGTTCTAGCATCTCGTTGGGATCCATGTTCTCATGCTGCCTCTGTAATTCCATTGACATGGAAGATAACATAACACATTGTACATATATGGCATCATCTAGATGTTTTTTATAGGCCACCTTATCAAATGCAGCATACTCAGCAGAGTCTTCATCAGGCACTGCGGGGAAACCTTGTCCAATACATATCCAATTTTCCCTTGCCTTAGGACAATCCTTAGATTCTTAAATCAATCTAGATAATTCGGTCCGATGAGTTTGTTCATTTCTATTAGCATGTTTAGTGATATACTCGACATTCTGAAGATCTGAAGAATTAGATAGACAGGAAAATACAATCAAAATTTATTTCCTATTATACACATTCATTTAGGCTAATTTAACATGACCTTTTGTTTAATTAGCTCCCACTATTTAGCATACTTCTACGATCCCATGGTAGAATAATACCTGTCACGCCCCGAACCCCGGGCCCGTGACTGGTGCCCTACCTGGGCACCCTCCTATTCATACAATATAATAAGCCGCGGAAGATAAATAACACTCTTTTTTTTTTAAAACCAAGGCAAAGACGATAAGGCTGCCATAATATAAATCACCCAAAAAGGGTCTACACTATCCAACAATGTAAATACAACTCTAGCCAGTACAGCCCACATATGAATACAGACCTCTAAGAGTTTGGACAAATTTTTATGACGGGACAAGGCCCCGCCGTACCTCTGAATATACCTATCCATAATGACAAGCTCCATAACATTGGAGCTATCCCAAAATGCTGAACAAGGATCTTAAGCTCACGGATCCACAACTGTGTACCTAGACCTGCGGACATGAACGCAGCCCCCCGAAGGAGGTCAGTACAACAGGTACTAAGTATGGAACGGAAATATAGTATAGTAAACAAGATCATAACTGTACAAAAGAATGACAGGGGAAAGTATGAAAATCAAATACCAGATCCTACCGTGCCATATAAAAATCAGAGCCAATTGGACCCTTGTATCACCGTACCACTGTACTACTGTATCACTGTACCATTTTCAAATATGAAAGTCATGGCAAGATCAGGGACACCTGCCCTCAACATATAATATCACAGAAGCATGCTCGTGGAATAGAACATCACTGTCAGCATGTAACAAGTATAATATATAACCCGTATCAAGGGAGCATGCCCGTGGAATTTCAACATCACTGTCAGCAGTCCATGATATGATATAAAGTCAACTGTCATGTCTATATGCCTATGAGTGTCCCGACCCTTTAGTGAGGGACTCAGTATAATGAGAGTAAACTGTACATTTTTAATAATAGAAAATCAACTCATCGGACTATTTCACCCGCATGAGACTATTTCACCCGCATGGATCTTGTAGACCCGCAATGAGTATATATATAGATATACCCGCATCATGGAGTAGAAGTCCATGGAATAATCATGGGAATTGAACCCGCATGGGACTATTTCTCCCGCATGAGACTATTTCACCCGCATGAGGTATTCCTCGCATAGGACTATTTCACCCGCATGAGACTTTTTCACCCGCATGAGCCCTGTCACGACCCGACCCCAGGCCCGCGACTGGTGCCCTACCTGGGCACCCCTTACAGGTATACATCAGAGAATAGTAGCGGAACATACATACAACTCAAAAAGAAATAAATAACAGGTTAGCCGATAAGGCCACATTCCAAAAGTATACACATAACCCAAAAAGCAGTTACCTCTTTTTTCTTTACAACCCAATCCACAAGATATGACTACAGACCTCTAAGAATTTTTTACATAACAACTGTGACGGGACAGGGCCCCGCCATACCCCTGAATGTATATAAATCTACAACCTCAGGAAACTGTACCAAACGACAAAGCCTCCGGAGAAAGGGAGCTTTCCAAGAACTGAACAGTGATCCTAAGAATGAGGATCATCAAGCTATGTACCTCAACATGCGGCATGAACGCAGCCCCCCGAAGGAGGTCAGTACAAAATATGTACCAAATATGTAAAACTGAAAGTACTGTGATTTAAATCATAAAGTCTAGATATAAAAAGCTGGAGACAAATATGATAATCAAATTAACAATACAACTTTGCCTTGCCGAAATGAAAGTAATGAAAGTCAGTTTTACCTTTTAAAAGACTATTTCAACACATGAACAATAGTCACACCATGGCTAGGGACACAAGCCCTCAAAACCATCACACAGTCCAGTAAGGGTCTCAAGCCCTCAAACATCACAGCGTGCCCGCGGAATCCTCCATCACTGCCGACAACCGTAAGTGTAAAATATATCCATGTAACGCGCCCGTGGCATCCCACATCACTGTCGGTGTGCACATATGCAATATATATATATATATATATCTCATGCCCGTGGAATCCCTCATCTCGGGTACATGACTTCATGGAGAGCTAATCCATGGGGTAATAATCGTATATAACATGCCCGTGGAATCCCTCATCTCGGGTACATGTCTTCATGGGGATCTAGTCCATTGAGTAATAGTATATAACATGGTCGCATGCCCCGGAATCCTTCATCGTATAAGCATGGTCATGGAGTAATAATAGCATCCGGGAATTTAACCCGCATCATGGTAGCATGCCCCGAAATCCCTCATCGTATAAGCATGTCCATGGATCAATCACAATGGAAGCATACCCGTGGAATCCTCCGTCACTGTCGGTACGTCCAAATAAATTCACAACAAGACAACCAGCCCTCTAAATGAGAGTCACGGCAGCGTAAAAATATAATACTTGCACTTAAATACTATCACAAGCAGGCATAGGCAAGTTCATAAAATCTTTTAGACTTTCATTATCATACAAAAATGAATTTCATTTTATAAACTCAAGGCACTTTCGTATTATAAAAAATCCGGGAATTTAACCCAAAGTACTACGTACTTACATTCTTTTCAAAAGACTCCTTTTCATATAAAACCCCAAGATACTAGTACCCGTAGTATCAAGGCATGTCTACATTTCAAACAAGTCACTACACTTTTAGAAATACATTTTTAGGCTTCTAAATCAAGTGACCCTTACTTTAAAACTTTAAGCAATTGATACCTTTAAATCAAATTGCCCTTCTTTATTTCAAGTCATTTCTTTGTTTACATTACTAGAGAGAACCATTCATTTAACCTTCCATAAATTTGTTATAACCAACTTCCCATAAAGCTGTTATACTAACTTCATGCTTTAGAAACTAGGACATCTTTAACCTTTCATAAAGCAGTTATAACTAACTTCCCATAAAGCCGTTATAACTCTTTATGTCTTAGACAAATTCATTCTTTTTATAACCAAGAGACTTATACTTTCAAATCAAGTTACATAACTTTCAAAATACTTCAAGTCTCTTAACTTTAGAAATCAAGTTTCTTAACTTAGAATATCAAGTCTCTTTAACTTAGAATATCAAGTTATCAATCTTTTCCAAATCAAGTATTCTATACTTTTCAAGTCAAGTAACATATACTTCTTTGAAAACGAGTTACTACACTTTCGAAAATCCAAACAAGGATACCAAAATGAAACCGAGTTCATTTAAAACACGTACGTCTACCGTACTATACATTTCATAAGATTCATGCTCAAGAAGATAGGAAGAGTTCACATACCTTCTGACTCAATCCACTTGCCAAGTTGAATACGCCGCGCGTAGAATGTCAACCTATAATGACCACAATACGCCAATCAACTTCTAGCTTTCAACGTAGAATATTTCTAAGTATAAGGACTCTTATTCTACGGAAAATCGGGCAGCACTTCCTTTGTTTCTACGTACTTTTCTACCTTTTTCAAGGCCCAAAAATCAATAACCAAATTCCACATTTAAGGCTCAACAATTCAGAAATTCCAAGGGGATTACACACCTAGCCGGACGTGTAAAATTCTGCCCCACAATTATATAAAACTGTCCATAATCCAAAGTCACTCTCGGCTACAAGCAATGCCACAATGATACCAATTTCCTTTCAATCCAAGTTGTTATTCTAATATGTTATATACCTTATAACAATTATAAATCCTTTCTTTCTTAACATGCGACGATTGTAACTATCGACCAAATTGATTACAACATAAATGACTAACTTGTCCATTTTTGGTTTTTAACATGTCGACATGATCCAAATCTTTTCAAACTTCATCTATTTACCACATGCTCATTTATCAACTACTATAACATGTAATCTTTAATCACATAAAGAAGATGAAGATTTTACCTCAATAAGCCCTAATAATATCCAAGCGTCAAAGTCGATCCTTAGAAACTTTTAGCTCCTCTTCTTACGTTCCAATCCGCTCCAGACACTCCTTAGAAGCTCATGAAGAACTCCTCTTCAAGTTCCAACTTCAAAGTTGAAGAACACCTTAGGTTTTTATCTTGCGACTAACGTAAAAACGTGGTTTTTCCGGGATCTTTCTATTGAGATAACCTTAGAATAACTTAAGGGATATTGGGTTTGAATATTGGGATTTATCATCGACAAACGAAATTTTTTCTTGTTCATCCATGCCCATTGCCGAGAGCACCTTATCAAGAACAACAAGTTCTTGATTTTCTCTAAGTGTAGAATTGTCTTGCACTAGTATAGGATATATACTACAACCAAGGGCCTAGATTGAAACACTTGTGTGGATGAGATGTGGTCAACATTATCAAGCCAAGTGGCTTCTTGACTTGCTCTCAAATTTCCACCCCACATGGGCCCATGGAGGGTGACACGTGTCGCCATCCGGTTGGTCTAAAATATTTCATCTCCCGAAATTCTGATAAATTCTATAAGTCTCAAATATCAAATTCGGAAACTCAATTCTCATTAACGAACATTTTCCTTCCCGAGGTTCGGAAAACTTTTCCTTAAGAATAACAAATCTTTCCTTCGTTCAAATTTATAAGTCTTGTGCTCTCACGTCTATTCTCGTAAACACATGTCCTGGAACTACGGGGTGTAACATTCTTCCCCCCTTAGAAACATTCGTCCTCGAATGTTCTTTCGGAGTCCAATCTAATTAGATAGCGACATAGTCTCATTTTACTACACCCTTCATACAAAATATGCCACCAATGGCCACATAACAATACTTATACTAAAACGTCAACCTGAACTCTAAGTGTCGACGTTGGTTATCTGCATAAAGCTTCTGCTGACTCTGAGCTTTACTAATAATCTATCCTGGATAAGCTTCGCCTTATCCACAGCCCGCTAAATCAAGTCTGGGCTAATTATCTGGACCTCGCCTACGTTGAATCAACCAATCGGTGATTCTACACTCTCTTTCATACAAGGCCTCATACAGGGCCATCTGAATACTTGAATGGTAACGGATATTATACGCAACTCAACGAGAGGCAAAAGATCCTCCCAGCTACCCCTGAAATTAATAACGCAGGCCCGCAACCTATCCTCAAGTGTCTGGATAACATGCCCTGCCTGTCCGTCGGTCTGAGGGTGAAATGTAACACTGAGACTCATCTGTGTCCCCAATCCCTTCTGGAAAAACCTCCAGAAGTTAGCCGTAAACTGGGCTCATATGTCGGTCATAAATAAATGTAGGAACCCCGTGCAGTCTTATAATCTTCCTGATATATAATCTCGCATAATCCTCAATTGCCTCAACACAATACTTTTCCCCCGGTTATCTAAAGTTGTAACCTATGGCATGACGATACTGAAAATCTTACCAGTCTCACATCCATCGCCTAATAACATGGGTACACATAACACCATAATACGTAAAACCATCCTTTTGCGTGGGGGAGAGAGCTTATCTCCCTTTCCTAATCTTGATCATCAAACACCACCTTATAATCGTATAGACTTTTAAAAACCTGCCAACGATGTCTTCTGTTTTCCGCAGGCAGCACTCGTACTTATCTTATTCCTGCTTTGCGCATTCTCTAGAGATTATTTGGAAAGTCGTGACCCTGACCGCCACACTAAACCAATTCCAAGTACCTCCAAGGGCACTTAACATGAACTTTTTCAATGACCGCACACTTTCATTTCCATCTCTAACTTCTTCAAATTCAACTATTCCATACTTTCTACATCAATTTATCTTAATGAACAAGTCACACAGACTTACCAAAATCAAGTCACATAGACTTTTCAATTAATGATGTCAAAGAAGGAAGGATAACTCACTAGTTACAGTCACTTCCCTTCCTTTACACTTGGTTGCTCTCTTTCTTACTGGTCGCACTCTTCCCGTACTTCCCAACTTATTATAGCATACGTACATAACCTCCATACTGATTTTTGGCCTCCAATCTTTGGAGTTACTATATCGAACAATATAAGGCCATTTCCGGCTTTCACGACCTGGTTCCGGTGGAACGCATCCACGAACCCATAAAATAATTAACTAGACTTGGGCCTAGCACCCTCGTGACCCTGTCACGTAGCGGGACTACTACCAACTTATCCCACTCCATTTTTGGCTACGAGGCGACCCATAATAGGTCCTCAACCCGACCCACCGTCGCACTTAACTCTTACCCTTTGTCTGAATTAAATCTTATTGCCCGAGAAGGCCTTATATACCTAAGGTCTCGGCGGTTATCAATATTCTTAGGCTCGCAATTTCCATTCTCCAAGCCTACCTTACCAGTCCCCCCGTAAACGGGTACAATAACTTCTCATAATACCATAATCGTGTTGTATTGATCACAACAATCATTACTTACTCCATACGGATCTCATCCGTACAATCCTCTTAAGCATACCACGTAGCTTAATTTACTAACATAGTCTTCCATTAAGTCCCCTAACATGATTTCTTAAGGGTTCATTACCTTTCTCAGACAACTCATCATCTCCTAATTATTTCAAATTAGCACGTAAAACCTTGATGAGAATTCATTAAACTGTTTCATACCTTTCCGGTATCTAATTAGTCCTTACCAACTCTTGGTAACATAAAATCATTCTATGCAACACGCGTCTGACCCTCATACATAAATCCGTATAGTTGTATGTCATTATACCAACTATACAACAAATATTACCAACCTGGTTACGCAATGTCACAATTAATATAAAACTGTCCATAATCCAAAGTCACTCTCGGCTACAAGCAATGTCACAATGATATCAATTTCCTTTCAATCCAAGTTGTTATTCTAATATGTTATATACCCTATAACAATTATAACAACTATAAATCCTTTCTTTCTTAACATGCGACGATTGTAACTATCGACCAAATTGATTACAACATAAATGTCTAACTTGTCCATTTTCAGTTTTTAACATGTCGACATGATCCAAATCTTTTCAAACTTCCATCTATATACCACATGCTCATTTATTAACTACTATAACATGTAATCTTTAATCACATAAAGAAGATGAAGATTTTACCTCAATAAGCCCTAATAATATCCAAGCGTCAAAGTAGATCCTTAGCAACTTTTAGTTCCTCTTCTTACGTTCCAATCCGCTCCAAACACTCCTTAGAAGCTCATGAAGAACTCCTCTTCAAGTTCCAACTTCAAAGTTGAAGAACACCTTAGGTTTTCATCTTGTGACTAACGTAAAAACGTGGTTTTTCCGGTATCTTTCTATTGAGATAACCTTAGAATACCTTAAGGTATCTTGGGTTTGAATATTGGGATTTATCATCAACAAACAAAAAATTTTCTTGTTCATCCATGCCCATTTCCGAGTGCACCTTATCAAGAACAACAAGTTCTTGATTTTCTCTAAGTGTAGAATTGTCTTGCACTAGTATAGGATATATACTACAACCAAGGGCCTAGATTAAAACACTTGTGTGGATGAGATGTGGTCAACATTATCAAGCCAAGTGGCTTCTTGACTTGCTCTCAAATTTCCGCCCCACATGGGCCTATGGAGGGTGACACGTGTCACCCTCTGGTTGGTCTAAAATATTTCATCTCCCGAAATGCTGATAAATTCTATAAGTCTCAAATATCAAATTCGGGAACTCAATTCTCATTAACGAACATTTTCCTTCCCGAGGTTCGGAAAACTTTTCCTTAAGAATAGCAAATCTTTCCTTCGTTCAAATTTATAAGTCTTGTGGTCTCACGTCTATTCTCGTAAACACATGTCATGGAACTACGGGGTGTAACTAGCCCTACGGACTCGCTTGAGGTATTCCTCGCATCGTGGGGAGTAATTCCACGGAATAGGTAAAATGCAACATGATCCGGGGATTGACCCCGTAATAAATACTATGACACTAGCACAACCGGCTATCATAAATAACATATGCAAGGAAATCATCTTTGACTCTCATTACAATAAAATGAACAACCATCATTTTATACTATCAAGAAAATGCCATGCCTTCCTTTAAACCAAATCAATACAATTATCATTTTAGCAAGACAAAGTACTACGTACGTTCGCCGCACGTCCTGTTCCTTTATATAAATTCCAAGGCACTAGCCCTGCAACATCAAGTTACTTTTTCATCAAATCAAGCGACCTACATGCTTTATATTCTAGTTACTCCTTTCATGTACTATAATGAAACCAAGTTCATTCTATTAACCATATTTAGACTTTTCATAAAAACAGTTATAACCACTTCCCATAAAGCCATTATAACAACTCTTATGAAACTAAGGTGCTATCACACCTTTCCTTTTAGAACCCATCAAGGCGCTATCAAGACACTTATCATTTCAAGTATCTATTAAAAACATGATTTGGAAAATCAAGGCATTAGTTACCATGTATTATTTGGGAGTTGAACTTTACTACGTACATACATTTGTTATAACAAGAATCATTTCATGAAGTATTAGGGCGTTTGGACCCAAAGTACTTTGTACATCATTTCTTTATTAGAAGATTTAAACCATGAAATGTTAGGAAACAAAATAAACTCAATCTGCTGACTTTCAATATTCAAGTATCATATACTTTCAAACAAATTCTCATACTTTCAAAATATATAAAGTCTCTTAACTTTTTTGGAATCAAGTCCCATAACTTGAAAAATAAAGTCTCATAATCTTTAAAGTAATTCGAGTGACTTATACTTTCATAATCAAGACTTATATATTTTCAAAATCAATTTACTTACTTCAAATAAATCAAGTCACTACATATTTTCGAAATTCAAGTCTCAAGTACTTTCCAAATTAATATTTTTATGAGTCGTGAATATGTTATACTCGTTTATAACGATCTTGTCCATTGAGCTATGATCTAGAAAATGTAATACAATTTTGTCTCATCTTAGTTTCTATACAGATGGAAGATTCTACTCATTTCAATGTAATTGATTACCGATACATTTTCATTTACGCTGCAATGGCTTGTTCGGTCCTTTTTTTTCATTAGTGTAGTAATTTAGCAAGGTCAACTAGACTTCAATACTTCCTAACGACTCTTACCAACATTTCCCATAAGACTTGGTAAGAATTTAGGAATATTCTAGACATACCTTTAGCATAAAATCAATAACATGAATACTTCCTATGACAAGGAAAGTATACTCAAGAACAATTCATGTATACTCCTAACAACAAGGCAAATATACTTCAAATATCAAGGCGAGTATACTCCTAACAACAAGGCAAGTATACTTCAATATCAAGGCAAGTATACTTCAATATCAAGTCATGTATACTCCTGATAACAAGGAAAGTATACTTCAAACAACAAGTCATGTATACTCCTAACAACAAGGCAAGTATACCATAAAAATACTCATGTCTATAGAAAGAAGAAGTTCACATACCTCTTGACGACTAACCAATGCGACAAGTAGCAAAATGCTCCAAAGTACTTCAACTTCATCGGCTATTCCTTAAGCCAAGTAGACTCTGATACACGTAGTACTTCAACCTAAAATGGCCATAGTACTTCTATGAATATCATACTTACTATTGTAAGACTTATAACAAATAATTGCCCTCTAATTCTATGGAAAATCGGGCAGCACTTCCTTTGTTTCTACGTACTTTTCCACCTTTTCTAAGGCCCATATCCATCAACCAACAAGCCACATTTAAGGCTCAACAATTTATCTAACCAAAGGGGATTACACGCCTAACAAGACGTGTAAAATTCTGCCCCCCAATCAAAGTAAAATTGTCCAATATTCTTGGCCATTTTCGGCAATCACAAGGATAACACCACATCTATTCTTTTCCAATTCCTTTTCAATCCAAGTTGTTATTCTAACATGTTATATAGTCGCAATCAATTATAACAACTATAATCCCCTTCTTATATAACATGTGACGATCGTAACTAACAACTAAATAAATTACAATTTCAATGGCTAAGCATGCTAGGTCTCGAATTTAAGGCTTCCAAATTCCATAAAAATTATAAACCTTCATTCCATAATATCACATGCTCATCTATCAACTACTACAACATGAAATCTTGAATTACAATAGCAAGACGGAGATTATTACATCTTTAAGCCCAAATACAATCCAAAACCTAAAGTCGATCCTAGCAATTTTAGCTCCTCTTTTCGACGTTCCAATCGCTATTTGAAACCCTTAGAAGCTTGTGAAGAACTCCTCTTCAAGTTCCAACTCCAACTATGAAAAATCCCTTAGGTTTTCATGTTGCGACTAACGTAAAAACGTAGTTTTTCCAGGATTTTTGTGTTGAGATATCCTTAGAATACCTTTAGGGATCTTGGGTTTGAATATTGAGATTTATGAAGCAAGATTGCAAAAAATTTCTCTCCTAAAGGAGCCTTGGCCGAGAGCCTCTCTTTGCACACTAAAGTTTCTTGATTTTTTTCTAAGTGTTGGATTTGTCTAGTCTTGCACTAGTAATGTAGATATATACTACAACCAAGGGGTGAGATCAAAACAAATGTGTGGCTAGGATTGGGTCAATTAAATTTCTTGTGTCAACTTTGACTAGTTGACTTGATCAATTACCTCAAGCTTGATCATCCACTTAACCTTAGTCACTTGACTACTTAACCTTGGTCAATTTCGACCAAGCCCATGTGGGGGGGGGGGGGGGTGACACGTGTCTCCCTCCTATTAGTCTAAAATATTCCATAATTCGTCAAAATATCGGAAACCTCGTGGGCCCCACAAAAACGTAAAATTTCCCGGGTGGGCCCCTACGTGATCAAAACCGTAAATAAATTCCCACAATTCTAATAAATTCTACACGTCTCAAATAACACCTTTTGAGAATCTAATTCTCATCAACGAACATTTTTCCTTTCCGAAGTTCGGAAGATTTCCCTTGGAAAAACAATTTTTCCTTTCGTATAAAGTCATGATTCCTTATGTGCATTCTCTTTTAAACATATCCTGGAATTACGGGGTGTAACAATACCTAGGTATATTTAAGGTCATAATGGGCCAAGATCCATAAAAATGCTATATCCGTGTTTGCTTTGGCTGATAACTTCGATGTCACATTTTGGTAGGTTCTAAACCATTTGCAACTCTTGGTTGATTAAATATATTTCATTTTAATCTTGCGTCCTTAGATTAGTCCGACACTTTGACGCCAAGATTTGTCTAAGCAAGTCAACCTCATTACACGACTGCGTTTATGTATCTAAGTAAACTTGGCCTTTGTGAGCAAAAACTTTGGTGTAAATACCCACAAAAGTTTATCATCTACTTTTACATTTAACACATCTATGAAAGAGCATGAGTCCTCATAGACTTAGAGCAAATGCTTTGGCATAAATACTCGTATCGCCGAAAAAGATTTTGGGCTCTAACAATTTTAATGGACGACGCATTTTAATATAGACTTGTATTTAAGCTTGGGGAACACTTTTTAGTTTTCGGGGATTTCAACCAAGATCAACATACATGTCATATCCAATACGACATCCTATCATGCAATTTCTAAAACACGTTTAGATGGAAAACCATCAACCCAATAGGCATGATAAAAGATGGTTTTAATCAACTACTGGGTGTCGCCTACCCAGACAGTTATAGCGGACACTACCAATTACTGGGCGCCGCCTACCGAGATAATTATGGGTAATTTGTCTAAACTCTAAAATCTATGTCTATGCCAAACAGACCCTAAACATTTTTTTATTTTAAAACTGATTTTTCAGGATATTTCTGCAACCTTTTCAGAATTTACAGTTTAGTCCCTCAAGGATTTAAAAATTCAATTTGAACCCATTTAAATTCAGAAACTCCAATTTTAAACTTTCAAAAAATATTTTCAGGTTTCATGGACCTGTCTGCAATTTCCAGAATTTAAAATCTGATTTTCAAAAACTTTATTTAATTACAGAATTGTCCGAAAGGACCAAATCTGTCTACTTAAATGTTTTAATTATCAGATTCTGAACATTTTAAACTTTTAGATTCAGAATCTGAATATTTAAAACTTCAGTTTATGATTCCGACTTTTTTTTTTTGAAAAACACCGTCGGCACCGCAAACTTAAGGTGGCGTTGCGTCGCCTCAGAGGCAGTGACGATTGTTTTTATTGTAAGCTTTCGGGATGTCGTGGCGCTCCATTGGGAGCCGCGACGCCTCTGCCCCAGAACAACAAAATTTTGCAATTCTGAAACTCTAAAATTGGTTCAGGGTCTGATTTGCAGATTGAACCTCGTACCCCTTCACCATTAAACAACACATTCATCGATCATCATCCAATCCCTTCTTGTTCTTCGTCTCATTGCAACATGTTCGAAATGAACTGGTAACACACATAAATTTAGAAGAGTTAAATCAGAATGACTTCCTTGATTACATCATTATTCAATAGTTTAAGAGACAAGTATTATGTGTTCTTGAAATTTAAGGTTTTAAAGCTTCTTAATGATATAAAATTAGATTTAAACAAATCCTAACTCATATTATCATTAGCTATCGTTACATAATGACACAAAACAACACAGGCTTTGATACCATTGTAGGGTTTTGTTGGGTTCGTGTATACATCGGAATTTGAAAATTTTATATTTCAAACCCAACATACGGCGAACTGTAGGATGATTATGCAATGATATAAACATACACACATGTTTTTATCGTAATACTTCGAACGAAAACTTACAGTTTGTATAATCTGGAATCTTTAAGTGTGTACCGAGGGTGAGCACGCAATTGTTCCTCGATTGCAAGTCCAAGACTCCGATGTAATTACTCCTTCGGAAAGCTAGAAAATCCGGCAGAGTTTTAATAGATAATAATTCTTATGAATGGGGTAAATTAAAATAATGATTTAACCCTTTATTTATAGCTGCAAATAGCAGCTAGGGTTCCCATGTGGGTCAGGCCCAAAAACCGAGGCAAAGTGGGTCATTCAGACCCCACTGGACATGTGGCGTCGTGGCTCTAATGGGTGGCGCCACGGCCCTGGGTCCTGAGCCCCGCGACCCTAGTTCAATTTTGCCCGTTTCTATTTTAATTAAATCTGAAATCCTATCTCGATTTAATTAAATAATCATTATTTAATCTAATGTCTCAATCATAAATCGAACATTTATATTCTCTCTTATTACATCCTTGAATCGACAGAACAATTTGACTTAGTGTTACCCTATAGGCCTTCACATATCGACACTAATTACATTAGGGTCTACACGGAACTCCTAGATGAAACCGGAAGACGAACTCAATATGTGAAATATAGTTACATGAATCATGTAAACTGAACCTCTATGTGGGAATATAAAATCCTTTCATTCACGACACACTCAATCAAGCTTAGTGTCACGCCCCAACCCGATGGGCCGCGACTAGTGCCCTACTTGGACACCTGTATACGAACCTGTTACATATAATCATACTGATACCAAGGACAATGTAGAAATCTGTAAAAGTACGTTGCTGACTCATAACGCTACATATCAAAATGAACCTGTATCCTGAGGAGTCACAACCAACCAAACTTAACAAGATAGGCAAGACGATAAGGCCGCCACTATACATAGGAATATCCAAAATGAACAACAACCGTACAGTCGACCTAAACACAACTACAACCCACACATGTCCAAAACACATGTACCACCCACACCCGTCCACAGACCTCTAAGAGTATAACGGTGAAATAAGACGGGACAGGGCCCCGCCGTACCCCTGAATATGCATAAGTCTATAACAAAGGATCTGTACAAAAATGACTAGGCTCCGGAACAATGGAGCTCTCCAAATAGCTGAGCAGAAATCCTAAGATGGAGGATCACCAAAATGAATGTATGTACCTGCGGGCATGAAACGCAGCCCCCCGAGGAAAGGGAGGTCAATACGAAAAATGTACCGAGTATATGAAACAAGAAGTACAATAAAGAAGATCATAACTGGCCAAAAGAAAATAAGAGACAAGTATAATAATCAGGATACCAATGCACATGTGCCTTATGAAATGAGAGTCATACATGTCCATATAATATATTGTACCCGGCCCATTCTGGGACTCGGTGAATGAAGGCATATACATATATCCGTACTCGGCCCATTCTGGGACTCGGTAAATAAAGTCATATACATATATCCGTACCCGGCCCATTCTGGGACTTGATAAAATAATCACATATATACATACCGTACCCGGTCCTCTAGTGAGGGACTCGGTAAACAATGCAATGAAGTTGTGCACAAACATACCCGACCCGTGACTCGGTGAAATGATATAATAACATTTTGCATGAAAAGTATATCATGAACAACCATATACAAATTAAATCATCATCTGAGACTCAATGAAATAATTAGAATGAACCATCACTGGAGAATCAAAGGCAACTATCATATCAAGTATCACTAGGAATTAGAATTCATTGGAATTATGTACGTCCGTCGTACGCTCATTATATATATATATATAACTCATGCCAAAAAGAAGGAAGGGATAACTTCACATACCGTTTGTCGTCTATATCAACTCAATAATTAAGATTCGTCTCGATTAGCACTTCAACCTATAATAATGGTAACATGTACGTCAACTCTATGATTACTAGTATACGATCGAATGATAACTTTCTTTTTATATACAAATTCGGGCAGCACTTCCCCTACTTATACACACATCACAACAAGGTCGATAACACCAATAACCAAGCACGAATCAACGATATGACCAAATCAGTCCCATATACTTCTATATACACCATTGTTATACATTATTTCTCTTTACATCCATGGAATACAACAACCACAACAACCAAAAGGTGATTAATACACATATTTCTCATGTTAATCCAGCCCCTTTAACCATATTAAAACAACCATTAAAAACAGTCCATACTCCCGCAACAACACGAATGAAAAGTAACATTTTTCTACACCTTTATTCCTTTAGGACATATATCCGCAACTACAACAATGTACATGCATATTTATAACTAAAATTCCATAATTCTAACTCAACAAGAACAACCCCTAAATACCATACAACATGCCCAACAATTTCATGAATGTCACGGCTCACAAAACATATTACCATAACTCTTCTCATAATTCCTTAAAATCCAATTCATATTTCAACACTTTCATATAAACCATTACAACTTTAAATATCCAGATTCCTTCATTTTTTACATGTAATTAATGGCAACGAGAACAACAACAATCCAACCCAATGTAATTAAAATAGCTCCAAATCGGCTCAACTACAACACCAAAATAATCACATGCCTTTTCTTACTTCCAATTTCTCTTAACACGACTTCATCCCTTAACTACAACATCATTTAACTCCAATTACTCTATAAGAAGAAGAAATCTTACCTTAACTTAGCCAAAACAGTCCCTGCTTGAATCGGCACTCACTGCTTCAATTTGCACAATTTCTTCAACTTACAATGACATGCATGCATTCTTTACAAGTTTAAACCCATCTTACTTACATGTTTTTCTTCCAAATAGCTCATCTCATAAAGTTAAAGTTTCTGGGCTATGTCTCGGCCAACATTTACCGTGACACCACTGGTGGGGGTTTTACCATGGCTTAGAACTTGGTTGAAGAACTTAATCTTGGAAGAGGGAGTTAATTTAGTCTTTAACTTAGTTATGGAGTTGGAAGAAAATCTATTTGGATGAAGATGTGGGATGTTGAAAGATTAGAAGGGGTAAATTTTGAACTAGAGGTAAGGAAATGAGAGACATGGATATATGGGCTGATTAGCCTATGCATGTTAGTGCTATTGACACTTGTCCCACGCGTGGGGGAGGGCACAAGCCTCCACAATTTGTCCACTAGTTCCCACTTATCATCCTTTCCACTAAAATAAATCTCACACTTAATTAAATCCTGAAAATTTCGATATTCTCATATTCTCGACGTCAAACATTTTTATAATACGACTCTAATCCATAACCCCATTGGGAATATACAACTACTAGTATTAATTTCCATCGTCACATTTGTTATATCCAAAATTATTCCGAAATTACATTCTTTGTATACTAATTTTCAATACTCGAATCTTATTTTCTTAATTACGTTCTCAATTTATTGCCCTAAAATTACGAGGTGTAACATCATTCCCTCCTTAGAAACATTCGTCCTCGAATGTTCATAGTAGGTCTCATGATATAAAAAAAATCGGCATAGTCTCCTCTATAACTATACCTACCAACCTATATTCAGAAAACCCATAGATGTCTCTCAGGGACACAATATATCACATGTATTATTTACCAATCAATATAGTCAAGTAAGGCATGGAATTACCTGCAGGCGTAAGGAACAAGTGAGGATATTTATTCTTCATCTCGTTTTCTGCTTCCCAAGTCGCCTCTTCCCTATCATTGTTATGTCATAACACTTTGACGGAAGACACGTCCTTTGTATGTAACCTTCTAACATGATGATCAAGTATAGCTATGGGGCTCTCCTCATAAGACAACTCATCTGTCACCTGGACAACATCTACAGGGAATACTCTAGAAGGGTCACCAATACATTTACGTAGCATTGATACATGAAAGACCGGATATACCGCTTTCAAATCAGATGGTAGATCCAACTCATAGGCAACCTCTCCTACCCTATGAATAATTTGATAAGGCCAAATATATCTCGGGCTAAGTTTCCCCTTCTTACTGAATCTCATCACACACTTCATAGGTGACACCTTCAGGAATACCCAATCACCAATCTAAAACTCTAAGTGTCGACGTTGATTATCTGCATATGACTTCTGTCGACTCTGGGCTGCCAATAATCTCTCCTGAATAAGCTTCACCTTATCAACAACTTGCTGAATCATGTCTGGGCCGATTAACTTAGTCTCACCTACATCGAACCAACCAATAGGTGACCTGCACTTCCTCCCATATAAATCCTCGTACGGGGCCATCTGGATACTAGAATGGTAGCTATTATTATAAGGAAACTCAATAAGTGGTAAATGATCATCCAGCTATCTCTGAAGTCAATAATACAGGCTCGCAACATATCTTCTAGCGTCTGAATGGTACACTCAGTCTGCCCATCAGTCTGAGGATGAAATGTCGTGCTAAGACTCACATGTGTCCGCAATCCCTTCTGGAACGATCTCCAAAAGTTAGCTGTAAATTGAGCTCCTCTGTCCGATATAATAGATGTGGAAACCCCATGAAGCCTCACTATCTCCCTGATGTATATCCTCACATAGTCTTCAGCTGAATACGTAGTCCTGACTGGAAGAAAATGGGCTAATTTTGTCAGCCTATCCACAATAACCCATATAGAGTCATACTTCTGCTGAGTACGAGGTAAACCCGTAATGAAATCCATATTAATCACTTCCCATTTCCAAGATGGGATCTCTATCTCCTGCAGTAATCCATCAGGCTTCTGATGCTCGACCTTAACCTGTTGATAATTCGGGCACTGAGCAACAAACTCCGCTACGTCCCTTTTCATGCCATCCCACCAATATAAGCATCTGAGGTCATGATACATCTTCGTTGACCCTGGATGAATAGAATAACGGGCATTGTGTGCCTCTACTATAACCTGCCATCGTAGCCCTGCAACATCAGGTACACACAATCTGCTGCCATACCGTAGCACTCCGTCAGGTGCAACCTCAAATAAGGTCTTCTCCTTTCGAAGAGTTGCATCTCTATACTGTGCTAGAATAGGATCCTCGTACTGATGTCTCTTTACCTCTTCTATGATAGAGGATTCAGCAACTTCTCGAACAAAAACTCCACTATCTCCAGAATTAGCCAAACAGACTCCAAGGCTAGCTAGCTGATATATCTCACGAACCATCTTCTTTCTTCCTGGTTGCACATCCGTCAAGCTACCCATAGATTTACAGCTAAGAGCACCAGCTACAACATTTGCTTTCCCTGGATGGTATAGAATATCGACATCATAATCCTTTAGTAACTCTAGCCACCGTCTCTGTCGTAAATTCAGCTCTTTCTCCTTAAAGATATATTGGAGACTCTTGTGATCCGTATAAATATAAACATGAACTCCATATAAATAATGTCTCCATATCTTCAAAGCGTGAATCACTGCCGCTAACTACAGATCATGAGTAGGATAATTCTTCTCGTGCTTCCTGAGTTGTCGGGAGGCATAAGCTATAACCCTGTCATGCTGCATCAACATACAACCTAGTCCAATACCTGAAGCGTCACAATAAATAACATAACCATCTGGTCCTTCAGGAAGAGTTAGAACTGGAGCCGTAGTCAAATTGTCTTTCAACAACTGGAAGTTTTGCTCACAAGCACTAGTCCATTGGAACTTAGCTTCCTTCTGAGTTAGCCTTGTTAAAGGCACTGAAATCGAGACAAACTTTTCTACGAACCTCCTGTAATATCCTGCTAGCCCAGAAAACTGCGTACCTCAGTAGGTGTCATAGGTCTGGGCCAAGTCTTTACTGCTTCAATCTTCTGCGTATCTACCCGAATACCATCAGCTCCGATAATATGCCCCAAGAATGCTACCGAAGTCAACCAGAATTCACACTTAGAAAATTTTGCATACAACTTCTGGTGCTGGAGTACCCTAAGTACCGTCCTCAAATGGTCTGCATGCTCCTCTTCTGAATGTGAATAAACCAGAATATCATCAATGAATATAATAACGAACATATCTAGGAATGGCTTGAACATTCGGTTCATCAAATCCATAAATAATGCTGGAGCATTGGTCAGCCCAAAAGACATCACTCTAAACTCATAATGCCCATATCGGGTCCTGAATGCTATCTTCGGAATATCTGCCTCCTTTACCCGCACCTGATGATAACCTGACCGCAAGTCTATCTTCGAAAAACACTTAGCACCCTACAACTGGTCAAATAAATCATCAATTCTGGGGAGGAGATACATGTTCTTTATTGTTACTTTATTCAGCTGCCTATAATCAATACACATCCGTAGCGACCCATCTTTCTTCTTCACAAATAGTATCGGTGCTCCCCAAGGTGATGTACTAGGCCTGATGAAGCCTTTTTCCAACAAGTCTCTCAGTTTCTCCTTTAGTTCCTTCAGCTCTGCAGGTGCCATTCTATAAGGAGGAATAGATATGGGTCGGGTATCTGGTAGTACATCTATAGTGAACTCTATCTCCCGTTATGGAGGAAGACCTGGAAGATCATCTAGGAATACATCTGGGAATTCATTAACTACCGGAACTGACCGAAGAGCCGGTACCTCTACTTTCATATCATGCACTCGAACCAAATGATAAATATAACATTTTCTAACCATCTTCCTTTCTTTGAGGTATGAAATAAACTTACCCCTCGGCGATGTTGTATTCCCTTTCCACACTATAATTGGTTCACCTGGAAACTGGAATCGAACTATCTTTTCTCTACAATTGACATTGGCATAACAAGAAGCCAACCAATCCATACCCATAATAACATCAAATTCAGTCATGTCTAACTCTATCAAATCTGCTATGGTATGACGACTATATATAACCACCGAACAATTTCTATATACTCGCTTAGCTATGACCGAATCTCCTACCGGTGTAGCTACCTCAAATGGTTCTATCAACTCAGGTTCTATTACGATTCTTCTAGCAACAAAGTGAGATATATATGATAAGGTGGAACCTGTATCTATCAATGCATATAGATCTCAGAAAAAGATCGATAATATACCTGTAACCACATTTGATGACGCCTCCTGATCCTGCCTACTAGCAAAAACATATATGCGGTTCGAGGGACCGCTAGAACTGGAAGCTCCACCACGACCTCTACCACGACATGCTGGCATATAAATACCCTGCCCTGTGGGGCGCATAGCTATAGAAGAAGATGAACCAACAACTGATCCAGTAGGCCGAGCCATACCACCTGTACCACTTCCATAAGGACATTCTCTCATCATATGGCCTTGACGGCCACAAGAAAAACAAGCACCTGTAGCAAAACGACATTCCCCAAAATAGGACCTACCACACCGAGGCAAAGGTGGCCTCGACTGACTCGAACCCCTGTTCATCTGTGAACCTGAAGCCTTGGAGCTCTGACTAGCTCCTGAATACCCTGTGCGGTCAAATCTCCTACCTGTGGACTGTGGGGGTGTACTCTGTGCTGGCTAAGAAGAATACCTAACATGTTGTTGAGGCTGCCCACCTCGAAACTCACCAGGATGGCCAGCCGATCTAGCCCTCTTATGCTGGCCTCTGTCGTGATCCCTATCTGGATGACATCCTCTGTGTCGATCCTCTACCCCCTGTGCATAGGCCTATACCCGGGCAATATCCATACCTGACTGAAGAGCCACTGCCATGAAACCATCAATCAAATAGCGATCTAGTCCCATCACATAACGATGCACTCTATCTTCCATATCAACTACAATCGTAGGCGCATATCTAGCCAACGAATCAAACTCAAGAATATACTCGCGAATGCTCCTGCCATTCTGCCTCAAATGTAGGAATCTATCAACTCTAGCACTCCTCATCTTTGGAGGAAGGAAGTGGCCAAGGAAGGCCTCTGCAAACTCAACCCATACTGTTGGAGGAGCACCCTCTCCCCTAGATAACTCCCAAGACTCATACCAATTAGTCTCTATATCCCGCATTCGATACGAAGGCAACTCAACAGACTCAATCTCATAAGCCTTGATTATCCTCAATGTACGCTGTATCTACCGAATAAACTCTTGCGGATCATCCTCGGGCTTTGACCCGAAAAACTCTAGAGGATTACAACTTAAGAAGTCACGAACCCTCAAACTGTCAGATCTATAGTCACATCCTAGTCCCTGCCTACGAGTCTTCCCTGCCACTAATCGAGTCCGCAGTTGAACTGCATCTCTCATGGCACTATCCTCTGCCCCTGGCTGAGGAGCTGGAGGCTCAGGTGCTAGGTCTCGGGAGCTAGCGGTGATGCTGCCCCCTGAACTGGAGTCGTTGCTGCTCTACGCTCATCTGAAGGAGATGGTGTAGCAGAGCTCGCCGACTGGAGTACAATCCTAGGCATAGACTAGGCATGGGCCCTAGTAACTCTCCGGATATGACTAGTATCTCCTGCTACTGATTTTCTCTTCTGGGCAGCTGTCGCTTTCTTTGGAGGCATAACTGAAAACATAATAATTCGTTAAAGAGAGATTATCCTAATAACATAGATCTATCGCACGATCTTAGAGTAAAAAGAAAAGATGACATCCTAAATGTGTTGTAGCCTCCTGTTTATAGATGTGGTGCACAACACACCGATAAACAAGACTCCACTGCACACGGTCTGTAGACATTCCGAGGACGAACTGCTCTGATACCACTCTTTGTCACGCCCCAACCCTATGGGCCGCGACTAGTTGTCACGACCCGAACACCGGGCCCGCGACTGGTGCCCTTCTTGGGCACCCTTTTATCCATACAACACAAGTAACTCGCGGAAGCTAACTAACACACTCTTTTGTTTTCAAACAAAGGCCAAGCCGGTAAGGCTGCCATAATATATAATACCCGAAAGGGACTATAAGTGTACAATAATATAAATACAACTCACGCAAGTCTAGCCCACATATGAATACAGACCTCTAAGAGTTTGGAAAAATACTATGACGGGACAAGACCCTGCCGTACCCATAAATGTACAAGACTCTAATACAAACTTCGTACCAACATGACAAGACTCCGGCATAGTGGAGTTGTCTCAATAGAAGCTGACTGGAGATCCTAAGCTCGCGGATCACCCAATTGAGTACCTAATACCTGCGGGCATGAACGCAGCCTCCCGAAGGGGGTCAGTACAACAAGTACTAAGTATGGAACGGAAATAAAGTACAGTATTAAAATCATGGTTGGCCAAGAAATGACAGGGACAAGTAAAATAATCAAATACCAGATCCAACCGTGTCATATAAAATAAGAGCCAACTGTACCTTGTATCACTATACCCCTGTACCACTGTACTACTGTACTCGTCTCATGGATGCCTACTCATAGAATCATCATGTTCATACACTTATAGATAACGTAATATACTCCGTACCTATAACCTGTCACAGCCCATATTGGGACTCGGTCCTCATACTCTGTATCTAATATATCCCGACCCATATTGGGACTCGATGTAAAGTCGTATAAGGTATAACATGTCCCGGCCTATTCTGGGACTCGGTGTGAAGTCATATAAGGTATAACATGTCCCGGCCCTTTCCGGGTCTCGGTGTAAAGTCATATAAGGTATAACATGTCCTGACCCTTTCTGGGTCTCGGTGTAAAGTCATATAAGTCGTATAACATGTCCCGGCCCATTATGAGACTCAGTGTGTCAATGCAACCATATGACATTTTAAACCATCTCTTGACTTTCCATAAAACCGTTATAACAAACTTCCCATAAAGCCATTATAAAAAACTTTCATTTTAGAAACTAAAGCACTACCACATCTTTCTTTTTAAACAAACCAAGGCATTATCACCTCTTTCCTTTTAATAAAACCAAGGCATTATCATGTGATGTAACATTAGGGAAATGAACCCAAAGTACTATGTACATCTAATCTTATAAAAAGAATCATATCATGCCTTATAAGGGAGTTGGACCCAAAAGTACTATGTACATCTATTCTTTCCTTTATAAAACCCCAAGATACTAGCACTTGTAGCATCAAGGCACTTTCACTATTAAAAAACAAGTTACTTACACTTTTAAACTCAAGTAACTTATTCTTTTTAAATCAAGTAACCTATACCTTTAAATCAAGTTACTTCTTCTTTCCCAAAATCAAGTCATTTATACTTCATCTAATAAAATCTCATATACTTTCAAGTAAGGTCTCATATACCTTCAAGTAAAGTCTCATATACTTTCAACTAAGTCTCATAACTTTCAAATAAATCTAGTCTCATGACTTTCAAATAAATCAAGTCTCATAACTTTCAAATAAATCTAGTCTCATGACTTTCAAATAAATCAAGTCTCATAACTTTCAAATAAATCTAGTCTCATGACTTTCAAATAAATCAAATCTCATAACTTTCAAATAAATCTAGTCTCAGGACTTTCAAATAAATCAAGTCTCATTAGTGTTGTAACCTAGCAAGATCAACTTGACTCCAATGCTTACTAAACACTCTTACCAACATCTCTCATAAGACTTGGTAAGGACTTAGAATAACATAGACATGCCTTTAGCATAGAATCAATAACATGAATACTCTAATAACGAGGCAAGTATACTTCAAGAAACAAGTCATGTATACTCCAATAAGCAATCATGCCGATAGAAGGAAGAAGTTCGCATACCTCGTTGACGACTAACCAACACGACAAGTAGAATACGCCCCAATGTACTTCAACCTTGTCGGCTATTCCATATGCCAAGTAGAATATGTCACACGTAGTACTTCAACCTAAAATGACAATAGCACTTCTATCAACTTCAAGCTTCCAAGTGTAAGACTTATACCAAATAATGACCCTCTTATTCTACGGGAATTTGGGCAACACTTCCTTTGTTTCTACGTACTTTTCCACCTTTTCCAAGGCCCAAATTCAACAAAAACAAAGCCCCAATTAAGGGCACAACCAGCAGTTAACCAAAGGGGATCACACGCATTCCTTACGTGAAAAATTCAGCCCCTTAACTTAAATAAACAGTTCACAACCAAAGCAACAACCAAAGGAGATTACACGCCAACTTGACGTGTAAAATTCTGCCCCACAATGATATAAAAGCAGTCTATAAAATAGTCCATAAATAACCAACATTAAGGGTACAATGTGAAGTCTTTTTCACCCTTATTCCTTAGGACTTTCATTAGTCATTTTCCCACATTAAACATGCAAAAGGAGGGCTGAATTTCCAGAATTCCAACGCCCTAAAACAGTCCCTAAAAAATTGTATAATAACGTCCAACAGTTTTATAGATTCCACGGCCAATAACTACAATCCGATAATTCTTTCTTTAATTCATTTATTCCAATTCAAGTTCCAACACTACCATATATGACATACCAAATTATCAACAACCATATTACCTCATTTTAACATGTGACAAGTGTGGATAACAACAACAATATAACCAACGAAACCAATGGCACAAAACTGCCTCAAATCGGCCAACAACACATCTATCACATACACATCTTATTTTCCATTTCTTCCTTAACATAAATTCATCCCTTAAACATAACAATAAGTAATATCCAATTACTTTAATTTAAGAAGAACTATTACCTCATTTTTGTGCCCAAAATCGTCCAAAACAGCCCCTACTATATTGGTCCGCAGTTTTCGTTTTGCTCCATTTCTTCAAGTTCCAATCACATATATGTATCTACTACAAGCTTATATCCAACTTCCCTTTGTATTTCACTTCCAAAAAGTTGATAGAACTTAGGGTTTTCTTCCACCCTTTCTCGGCCCAAACAAGTCTCCAAAGGTTGAGATGTTAATCTTAGTTCAACACTTGGTTTAGGGGATTAATCTTGGAGAAATAAATTGATCAAGAATGGTTGTTCTTGGTCTAAAGGTGCTCGAGATTTAGAGCTCAAAGGGAGAGAAGACGGTGAGATATATGGCTAAGTGTAAGTGAGATACAAGTCTTGCAAGACTTGGATATGTATAGCCAAGTAGAGTGGGACCCACATGTCCACTTGTCCTCAAAATATCTAACATGTTGTCATCTTAGCAAGACAAGTGGAGGGGTGACACATGTCACCCTCCTATTGGTCCAAAATAATTCTTCACCAAAATAATTTATATACTTGACCAAATATCTAAAAATTTCGTGGGCCCCACAAAATTGTAAAATTTTCGGTGGGACCTACATGACCAAATCCGAGACTTCAAAATCCAAAACTAATTCCGTACCTCCAATTAGGGGAATTGAACTCCAAGTTAACAAATTGTCGTCTTCACATTTTTCCGAAACTTTCCTTAAGAAAATGTAATAATTCTTTCCTTCCCAAAATTCAAATCTTAAATCATTAATCACGTTCTCAATTAGTAGCCCTGATATTACAGGGTGTAACACTAGTGCCCTACTTGGAAACCCATATACGAACATGTTACATATAATCAGACTGATACCAATGACAATGTAGAAATCTGTAAAAGTACGTTGCTGACTCATAACGCTACATATCGAAATGAACATGTCTCCTGAGGAGTCACAGCCAACCAAACATAACAAGATAGGCAAGCCGAAAAGGCTGCCACCATACATAGGAATATCCAAAACGAACAACAACCGTACAGTCGACCAAAACACAACTACAACCCACACATGTCCAAAACACATCTACCACTCACACCTGTCCACATACCTCTAAGAGTATAACGATGAAATCTGACGGGACAGGGCCTCGTCGTACCCCTGAATATGCATAAGTCTATAAGAAAGGATCTGTACTAAAATGACTAGGCTCCGGAACAATTGAGCTCTCCAAATAGCTGAGCAGAAATCCTAAGCTGGAGGATCACCAAAACGAGTGTCTGTACCTGCGGGCATGAAACGCAACCCCCCGAGGAAAGGGGGGTCAATACGAAAAATGTACCGAGTATATGAAACAAGAAGTACAATAAAAAAGATCATAACTGGCCAAAAGATAACAGGAGACATGTATAATAATCAAGATACCAATGCACCTGTGCCTTATGAAATGAGAGTCATACATGTCCGTATAATATACCGTACCCGGCCCATTCTGGGACTCGGTGAATGAAGTCATATACATATATCCGTTCCCGGCCCATTCTGGGACTCGGTAAAATAATCACATATATACATACCGTACCCGGTCCTCTAGTGAGAGACTCGGTGAACAATGCAATGAACCTGTGCATGAACATACCCGGCCCGAAACTCGGTGAAATGATATAATCACATTTTTCATGAATAGAATATCATGAACAACCATATACAAATTAAATCATCATCTGAGACTCAATGGAATAATTAGAATGAACTATCACTGGAGAATCAAAGGCAACTATCATATCAAGTATCACTAGGAATTAGAATTCATTGGAATTATGTACGTCCGTCGTACGCTCATTTTATATATATATAACTCATGTCAAAAAGAAGGAAGGGATAGCTTCACATACCGTTTGTCGTCTATATCAACTCAATAATTAAGATTCGTCTCCATTAGCACTTCAACCTATAATAATGGTAACATATTTGTCAACTCTATGATTACTAGTATACGATCGAATGATAACTTTCTTTTTATATACAAATTCGGCCAACACTTCCCCTACTTATACACACATCACAACAAGGTCGATAACACTAATAACCAAGTACGAATCAAGGATATGACCAAATCAGTCCCATATACTTCTATATACACCATTGGTATACATTCTTTCTCTTTACATCCATGGAATACAACAACCACAACAACCAAAATGTGATTAATACACCTATTTCTCATGTTAATTCAGCCCATTTAACCATATTAAAATAGCTTTCAGAGAACAATAGATTAAAGATATGAAAAGAGTTAGTTGTAATATTGAATTCTTTAGGTGGTTCCAAATCACGGGCCAATTAGATAATAAAGAATCTCTTAATACCCTTGTAAATAAATGGTATACAGGAAGTAGAACCATCGAATCTGAAACTCCACCTTTAGAGCAGATTAGGATCCCAGTAGACGAAGAAATCCTATTATCAGCCCCGTTTAAGACATAAAAGCGGAATTAAGTTTATCAATTTAAAATAAAGAGAAAGCAATAATTAATAAAAACTTACAGTTTTATTTCAAAAGGAAAGAATAGTAAGGTACATAAGATCAGGCAGGGAAAAGAGAGAGAGAGAGAGAATTTCCGAATGTCTTATAAGTTACAATTTGAGAACCTTATATAGGCCTCGACAAAGCTATTCGTCCTAACACGTGAACAGTTCTGGTTAAAACAAATGAACGACTAAGATTACACGACTTTTACTTTTCTGAAGAGTCATTTGTCTTTATCTGCTGCTTTTCTCAAGGGGCAAATGTCGTTGTCTGCTTTATCTTTCGGCTGCTTTATCCCTTGCTTTTCCAAAGGGTCAAGCGTTGCTATCTTCTTTATGCTTTTGTCCTTATCCTAGTAGATAAACATCTGCATAGGCTTTTGCAATTCCGTGGGGGACCATCATGTCTCCGTTATCTGTTTCACTGTGGTTAGATTCCACGTCTTCATCTTCCAATTTTGCCAAAGCTTCTAGGAGCTTTCTTCTGGTTTCCGCTTTTGAAGTTGTGGTTTCTTCTGAAGAAGATGAACCTTTCTTTTTAAGTTTAGCTTCTTCTCTTACCTTGGGACTCCATCCTTTGATTTTGATGGTCTTGCTTAAATACTTGATTCTGTTTATTTATTGGATGTTGAATGTCCAATTTATGATATATGAAATTCGTTTATGAAAGAAGAATTTACACAATTTAATGATTTTACCGCGTCCCAGGATGGGCCGGACAGTATACCTTACACGACTTTACCGCGTCCCAAATTGGGCCGGGCAGTATACCTTACACGACTTTACCGTGTCCCAAAGGGCGGGGCAGTTTGTGTATATATGATGATTTTATATGGACTTATATGACTCTCACTTTATAAGGAATAGCTGACTCTCATTTGTATATGACACAGTTGAAATGATAATTTGATTATTATACTTGTCTCATGATATCCTTTGGCCAATTATGATCTTTCTTACAGTACTTCATGTTTTACATACTCAGTACATTATTTCGTACTGACCCCCCTTTCCTCGGGGGGCTGCGTTCATGCCCGCAGGTACATATATTTAGTTCGGCAATCCTCTGGCTTAGGATTCCTGCTCAGCGGTTTTCTTGGGAGCTCCACTATTCCGGAGTTAGCCATTTTGGTACAGATTCGCTATTGTAGACTTATGTATATTTAGGGGCACGACGGGGCCCTGTCATATCATATTTTGTTATCCTTCTCATAGAGGTATGTAGGCAGTTGTGGGTTGTACATATGTAGAGTTATAAATCTATTTTGGTCAGCCAGGTTATTGCAATCTGTGTTGGGATGTTCCCGTGTATACGTGATATTATTTTATGGAAGCCTTGTCGGGTTGCCTGTTATATTATGTTGGCTAGTTGTGACTTCCCAGGAGGCATGTACATTCTTTTGTAAAGGTCGCCTTGTCGGTTTGCCTATTCTGGCATGTGTTATTGTTGTGACGTTATGCTGCCGGATTTCATATTTGCCTTAGTGTTAGTTGGATTATGGGTGTCAGGTTAGTATAATGGCATCACTAGGGCATTTAGTTGCGGCCCGTCGGGTCGGGTCGTGACATGTATGGTGTCGCCAGTAATTGGTGGTATCAAAGGTTGGGTAAGTACTGGGTGTGGTGTTGAGTTCGGTTCTTGGTGGTGGTGTGATGATGTAGTTGGACTCTTTAGTTCAGGTAGTGGGTTATGTAGCTGGGTACCGATCGCGGAGTAGATGGGTGGTGTTGTGTTGGTTGAGTTTCTGGATTTTGGCTCAGGTGGTTGGTGGTGGTAGGTGGGTGAGCCAGGTGGGTCGACCATGGGAGAAAGTGACCAAGAACTGGGTGGAGCAGGGGTGTTGACTGGATTGGAAACGGACGGTGATGGGATAACTGGAGTAGATTCCGACAGGGCATGAACAGTGTGTTGGTGGTGGAACAGTGATCTGATGGTATGGGACAGATATGTCTTATCGAGGAACGTGTAATCCGTGGTTTGAAATTCCGGAGATTCGAAAATGGAAAATTCATCTCGACAAATGCGACATGGCGTGAGACAATGCTTTTACGATTGGACATGTCATAACATAGGTAGCCCCTATGATTAGGTGAAAACCCAATAAAGACATAGGGCGTGGTTCTCGGGGCTAATTTATGAGGGGCTGTAGAGGCGAGATTGGGGTAGTACAAGCAACCAAAACTTCTGAGTTGGTCATAGAATGGGATCCTACGGTATAAAATTTTGGTGGGGGTCTTGTTTTGGAGAGTGCTAGTGGATAAAATATTAAGGAGATATTTTATCATTTTAACAGCATTGACCCAGAAAGATGGTGGAAGACAGGCATGAAACAGGAGAGTACGAACCATGTTATTGATGGTACGTATAATTCCTTCAGCCTTTCCGTTTTGAGATGAAGTGTGGGGACATGAAAAACGGAAAAAACATGCCTTGATTTGAGCAAAAATTGTGAAAGGTCAAATTATTAAATTCACGTCTGTTATCACATTGAAGGGATTTTATGGATTTTTCAAATTGAGTTTTAATGAATTTTGAAACTCAAAAAAACTTTGAATTTGTTATACCCCGTAGTTCTGGCCATGCATATGAGAGCGTACGAAAGGGATTAAGACTTAAAATTTTCGAAAATAGGTTGTCGGATTGTTTCGAACGGGTTTTTAGTCAACTTTGAGGCGATTTATGTCTAGTTGCCTTATGAGTTCCTAGGTGTTTCAAAGGCCTAGTACGTATTTCGTTGAGTCTAGTTCCCAACGCAACCAACCGTTCGTCGATAGGACGTCGGAGTAGAAAGTTATGGAAGTTATAAGTTCAGTCGTGATCGGACGTAAAAATAATTCGGACAGAGCCACGGTGGTCGCGGCACCGGAAGCGTGGCGCGCGGAAGATCCGAGGTGGCAGAGTTTCAGCCGCGCGGCCGGCCGCAGGTCGCGCGCGAGGCGGGTTCTGCGGTGAGTGGAAAAATCTGAATCGCTTTGTTTTAAAAAGGCCATGGGAGGGTGACAAGTGTCTCCCCCATCTGATTTTTGCATGTACTATTTATTGACCAAGTCTTGAAGACTTGGTCATTCTTCAAGCTCTTCTCTCTCTCTAAATTAGAAGCTCTTCCTTCTCTCTAGAAAATCAAGAGGAAATCAAGGATTGGGAAAAATCTGAAAAGTGTGGCAAGAAGGAAACTTATTTGCAAGCTTGTAGGAGTTATTGTGGTGGTGTTTTTGGAAAGGGGGCTAGCAAATTTGTTGGATTAATTTGGCTAAAGCTCTAAGGTAACAATTCTTTCTCTTGTTGATAGTTTTTGGTGTTGCATGTGAAGAAGAAAGAACTTGTAGTTGAAAATATTGCTCTTAGATAAATTACATGTAAGAAATATGGTTTGGATATGAAAGGATTTGATAAGAAGGTTATGTAAGCATGTTGTAGCCAAAATACTACCTTAAACTTGTTAAGTTAGTTGTTATACATTGTGGGGCAGAATTTTACACTTCCAAGTTTAGGTGTGTAATCCCCGTTGAATTGATTGGATTGTTGGGCCTTAAAAGTGGCGTTTGGATGTTGAATTCGGCCTTGAAAAAGGTGGCAAAGTGTGTAGAAACAAAGGAAATGCTGCCCGATTTTCCATAGAATTTAGTGACTTTGCACTTGGAGTATTCTACATTGTAACTAGAGGTTAATAAACGTATTATGGTCATTATAGGTTGACATACTACGTGCGGTATTTTGGACTTAGCAAGTGGATTGACCGAAGAGGTATGTGGAACTTTCCTATCTCTTGAGCATGAATAGCTTTACCTATATAGTACGATAGACGTACAAGGTTTTGATATCCCTTATTTGTTTTAAGGATGGCCAAGTTTGGTGAGTAAGGGGGATTAACTCGTTTCTTTAAAAGTATTAATAATGTCTTGAGTTTTCAAAGTTAAGGGACTTGATGTGTTTAAGTATATGGTTCTTGTTTCTTTTAAAAAAAATGTAAGTCCCTTGGGTTTAGGAAAAATATATTTGACTAAGGTATAACGTTAATATAACGACTTTATGGGAAGTTGGTTATATTAGCTTTATGGAATGTTAACAAAGGAAGATTTACTCTAAGTAAAATTAGTACGGATAAATGATTTGAAGTTGTGAAAGGCAAATTGATTTTTAAGGTATTAATTGCCTAAGGTTTTAAAAGAGTAGAAGTACATAGTATAGTACTTTGGGTTAAATTCCCGGATTTCATAAAGACATGTTAGTGCCTTAAGTAAACTAAAATGAGAAGGTGTATGAACAAGATTAATAAGAAGTTAAGGGGTTTCTTAACTTGCTTGCATTATGTATGATAGCCGGTTTGTGCTAGTGATATATTATTATTTATTACGGGGTCATTCCACGGGTTGTGGCATTTGCATATTCCGTGGATTTGCTACCCACGATGCGAGGAATACCTCATGCGAGTCCGTAGGGCTCATGCGGGTGAAATAGCCTCATGCGGGTGAGTACAGCCTATGCGAGGAATACCTCATGCGGGTCCACATGACCCATGCGGGTGAAATAGTCCCAGGAGTAGGAGTGCTTAATGATACTGCGGGGCGGATGACCTTGCTTTGACCATGAGCTTCCTATTTTCATGCAGTATAGTATATGCTTGATGTTCTCATTGTTAGTAAGGCACAGTGTTCTGTAAACTGATTTTTATACATGTCTCCAGTTATTTTAGACTTATGAGGTATTTTCAGTATTTTCCAGTTTCTCATACTTAGTACATATTGTGTACTGACCCCCTTCCTCGGGGGCTGTGTTCATGCCGCAGGTAGGGGTAAGCCGGTAATGGGTCCTCACTCTTAGGATCACTGTTCTGGTGTCAGAAGCTCCATTCCTCCGGAGGCTTGTTTTGTTGGTACGGTTTTTCCCTGATGTTATAGGTATTATGTACATTTAGGGGTATGGCGGGCCACTGTCCACGATTATTATTCTGAAGTGCGTAGTCACGTTTGTGGTTTGAGCTGTAAGAACAAGTTGTACTGTTATACTTTTGATTAAGTATATTTTTATGGAAGGCAGCCTTGTCTGCTGCCAGTGATGTTTACTTTATACAGGTTTATGTGTTATGTATGTTCCGCTGCTATTCTCTGATGTATACCTGACGGGGTGCCCCGATAGGGCATCAGTTGCGGCCCCGGGGTCGGGTCGTGACAGAATTTGAACTTTAGTGGGTAAATCCGGATAAAATGAGAAAATCATCTAATAAAACTAGATAAAATTTGTGACTCAGTGAGCTAACAACATGAGATGTCCACAAATCAGCATGAACAATATCAAAAGGAGAAATGTAACACTTAATAAAGACATAAACGGAAGACGAGTATGCTTGCCTAGTTGGCAAGAAAAAATGTGTTGGGCAAGTTTCTCACTATTACATTGAATACGCTTATTGTTCCTAAGAAAATTAAAAACAGGTGTTCCTGGGTGTCCAAGCCTATTGTGACAAGTTGGCGGAGAGATTGCATCAAGAGAGGTAGGTGATTGAGGTCTGACAACAGAAGATTGAGTTAAGAAGTAGAGGTCTCCCACACTATTGCAGAGCGTAAGAATTTTCCCCGTATTAAGATCCTTCACAGAGAAACCAAAAGGGTCAAACTCAACAGAAATGAAATTATTGTGAGTGAATTTTCTAACTGAGATCAAATTTTTAATGATATTGGGGGTGTAAAGGACATGGTTTAGGGAGAAAGACGGGTGGGGATGTTTGGTATGTGTGTTACCGTAACCTTCAATTGGAATACGGTGACCATGGCCAACAGTAATAAATTAAGAATGCTTTAACCGAAACAGTTGAGATAAATTACCTGGCGAGCGGGTGAGATGTGGCTTCGGTGTCCATGTACCAATTTTCATCGGGCTGTTGAAGGTTCAATGCATTGAAGGTCTGGCCCAAATTAGTGGGGCCAGGCTGTGAGCTTGCGGATTCTGCTGGGCCGAGACCAGGTTGGCCTGATAGGTAGGTTGGTGGGCCTTCCTATTTGTTGGGAGGAGCCCAGAATCCTGGTCATCCAGGCCTACTGGAACTGGGCCCCTGCTGTTGGGTAGGGGCATGCAGGCGAGGCCCAGTTCCCAACATTAGGGCAGTCTGGTTGTCTAGACCACTGGAAATATGGAGCAGACGTTGGGCCTGCCTGCTGGGCCTTTAGGCCTCTGCCACCACGACCCGTCTCCTTGTTGCCATTGTCGTGGTTTCTGCCGCCTCGTCCTCCGCCACGAGTTTCACGCTGGTGATGTTGGTCCAACAGTGGTGGTTGGGTGGTGGGGGTCGTTGGTGGTACCATGTTTTCAATAGCTAAAGCTTTTTTATTGTGCTCATCTTGTTTAGCACGTCAGGTCTCTTCCAACAAAAGTTGTGAATGTGCCTTGTTGAAACTCGGTAGCGGGTCGACCTATTGAATCATCATTGTTGTAGTATTGTATTCCCCTTTCGGTAAGCCTGCAACGAGTTGTAGCGCCATCTTTGTTTCAGAAATAGATGTCCCAACGTTGGAAAGTTGGTCAGCGATGAGTTTCAGTTGTTTGCAATATTCTGATATGTTAAAATTCTCGAGACGCGTATTGTTGAATTGCTCCTCCAAATACACGATCCGAGTATTTTTATTGTCCTGAAAAAGTTCTTCTAATCGCACCCAAAGTTCACGCGCCAAAGCACCTGTTTTCATGATAGTACATATCAAGTCTTTTAATATAGTGTCGTATATCCACAGCTTGACGATGGCGTCAAGGCGATGCCATGTCGGGACTGCAACATCCGTGGAGCGAGGAATAGAATCATCAATGTGGTCGATCACATTTATAGAAAAGTTATACCCACATGGAATATTGACAGTCTTCTTGATCAAGAATTATGGGGATAAAATTCTTGATGTTGGTAACGGCAAAAGTCGGATAAAAAAAAGACGATGAAGATGGAGGGTGGTTGTCAAATACACCTGTGGATGAACCAGAAGTTTTAGGAGAAGTGGGAGGAGACATGGTAGTCACAAAATTTGGAATGAGTTTATGTAGGGTGGTCGTCGATGGAAGTAGATGTGTGGGGGTGTCATTGTTATACCGTATTTCGGTATATGCGTGAGGAATACATCAAAAAGTTGGCCTTAAAGTTTAGGCCTTGGGCGATTTTGGGCACAACTCACAAAGCAAATAGTTTTCGACGAAGCGTTTCCCACGACTTTCGTAGGGTAAATTCGGCTATGCCATTTCTAATTTTTGCGGATTTTTAGAGGCGAAACATTTTGGACCAACGGGAGGCGACACTTGTCACCTCCAATTGATGGACTTGTGGCGGAATTGGACCGAATTGGAGAGCCATTTTGTCAAGTAGTTGGTAGGATATTTTGTGTGCAAGTTGGCTAGATACACTTGCCTAATCTTGGCCTTACACTTGCCTAGCACTTGGCTACATCTTGGCCCTTGGTTGGTCATCCTTGACCTATAAATACCCTCAGAGATGAAGAGTTCTTCATCCACAAAAGCTTCCAAGTCTAAAAATCCTCTCCTCTCCTTTGTAGCCTTTTAGTCCAAACACCCCTCCTTTTGAAGTTTGGCGAGGCCCCCAGCCTAGCGAAATCTACCCCACTCCCTTGGTAGAAAAGTTGTCTTCTTGTATTGTTATAATGCCCAAAATACCCTAGCCCAAATCCCTTAGTACTTGTAGAAGTTGTGAAGAACTTAAGGTTTCCTTGGAGCATACAACTTAGGAGCAAAACCTTGCTCGGTAGCGACTTTATCTAGGATATTATTGGGCTTACCGAGTAACTAATCCTAACCCTCTTTTGAATTAGAGAATACTTCGTAGTAGTATAAGAATAAGTATTAGATACTTAGAAGAATATTGCGAGAATAGAATTGGTATTATCACGATAGAAGGGTTTAAAGAAGAATAATCAAAGCTGTACTTACATGAATTTGTTTTCACGATGAACTTGAGTAGCTCAGGGTAGGAAAATCGCCCAATTTTCCGTAGGATATAGAACCCTCTGTTTAGAATGTTTACAAAGTAGTGAGCGTTGATAGGCGTGTCGACTATTATAAAGATTCTCTGCGCGACATATTCAACTTGGCGGTGGTTTTTTGAGAAGGTATGTGATTCTTCCTAAAGCATGATATTTTACAATATATATATAGTGCGGTGAGCGTACATGTGTTAAGCGAATAATAACTACGGCAATGTCTTTGACTTAAGCTGAATAATACTTACGGCAATGCCTGTAGCTTAAGCTCGAATAATACTTACGATGCCTCACTTAAGCTTTGAATAATAAAGAAGCGAAAGCATTTCAAAAGAATCTTGAATCATTTTTATGAAGAGAACTAATTGGTTTTAAAGCGAAGCTTAAGAGTTATACTAGCTTTATGGGAAGTTAAGTATAACCACTTAAGAATGATAAAAGAAACAGTTTGCCTCTGTGTTTATAACAGACTTATATTGAATTGTGAAAAGAATAAGAAGATGGTTTGATAAATAGACCTGATATGATGAGATGTGTGTGAGGGTCTGGTAACGTTTGTATAGGAGAGTATTCTTGTTGTGCTTATGTTGTTTAAAGATAAGTTGTTATGTTAGTGTACTATCACTCACTCTTGACATATTACAGGGGTTGGCGCCTCCGACGCGGGGGTAGACTCGGGTGATGCAGGACCATGATTTGAGCATACCTCATGCGGGTCCAAGGGACCTATGCGGAGCTACGGGAGTTCCAGGTTAGTCATGCGGGGTTATACCTCATGCGATTATGTGGCCGTGCGGACTACGAGTCGGGGCGATGCAGGAGTAGCTACCTCGATGCGGGGTTATGTACCTATGCGGGCCTATGTGAGTGGCCTATGCGGACTACGAGTCCGGATTAGGCTTGCATGGTGATACTACGGGCAATTGGCCTGCTCGATCATTCGCGGCCTAGAAAGGACACATTCTGATTTACCTATTGTTGCTCTTGTTTATGATGTGACTTATGCGGTCCCTTGGTTGTTTCATACAAACTTGTAAAGCGATTTTAAAATGATATGTTTTCATTTAAGTATTTCTGATTTCATATACTTAGTACTGTTATCGACCTCTCCTTGAGGCTGCGTTCATCCGCGGTAAGAGCGGCAGTGCTAGATCCACATTCTTAGGATCTACGTTGGTGTCGGAGCTCCATCTTTCCGGAGGCTCTACTTTTGGGTATGATCTCCTGTTGTAAATAGTTTTGTCTGATCGAGGGTATGGCGGGGCCTGTCGCCATAGTTGTATATTTCCTTAAGTGGTAGTCATGTATTTATGCAGATATCGGATGTAGCTGCTAAACCATGTTTATATATATATCTTAGAAAGCGATGTTTTCTCACATAAAGCGTGTCTTATTTTATAAAGCTGTTTCATGTCTTGTTTTATATTTCCGTGATTACTCGATGTATGACTACTTGGGTGCCGGTAAGGCACGATCCACGAGCCTGGAATGGGTCGTGACAAAAGTGGTATCGAGCGATTAATCCTCGGAAAGTGTCTGACAGTATCTAGTAAGTCTTGATTATCGGTGTGTTGTGCACCACACCATAATGTCGAGGCTATAGGATATTTAGGATTGGTTTCCATTCTTCTCACTCTGAGATCGTGCTTTAGAGTCGTGTTAAAGTTGGACCCTCTAACGTATTCCTTGTTACATGTGATTATGCCTCGCGTAAGGCAACCGGGCCCGAGAAGGGCGGCCAGGAGGCGCTAGTGGGACACCTAGAGTCACGAGGCTCGAGCCCGGTCTATACCGCATGACGGCGAGGTTCTATGACGCCGCCCGGCGGCGAGACCAGTACCACGCCTCGTCCCGGCACTGGGCGGAGGAGTTAGGCTCTGAGAGATAACCCGGCTATTGGCTAGAAGTTGTGGCGAATCGAGGATAAATTTGAATCTGCGGCGATTCGATTCAGCTCGGCTCGGTCGCACCCGTGGCGCGCGAGGCGAATAGTTTGAGGCTACGAGATTTCTTGAGTTGTAGCTTGAGTTTTCTGGTCGAGGCGGAGGATGATCGCGGGAGTTCATCCGTCATTCTGAAGAGATCGTGCGGGTGATCGAGGCCTCGAGGCAGTCGTGACGCCCGGTTCGCATCGGCTGCGTGATACCGCGATCGATTGGTTTGATTCATGGGAGTTATCGGGAGAGCAGCGTCCCAGCTACTTAGGATGAGTTCTCGAGGCTTTCCTCGCTCACTTGCCTCGCGGATGAGGAGGCGCGGTGATAGATTTTTCTTCTGGCGAGAGAAGGGCGCCTTGTCGGGAGTACAATGTCGAGTTTGATTCATTGGCTCGATATGTCCCGGCATTAGTAGCGATTATGGAGGATAGGGTGCACCGCTACGTCACGGGCTAGATGACTATATGGCGAGTCGTATGCGGGTGTTTCTCTTGGCGGTATGGACATTACCGCGTGCGAGCTCATGCTCGGATGTGAGGCGTAGAGACCGCCGGGTTGTGTGACGGCGAGAAGACCGGGGCGGCGAGATCTTTTGGTGGCTATCGTGGTGGCGGCCTCGGGCGATCTAGATTTGCACCACGGCCGGCTCGAGCACTCTGCGCACCGTCCTCGGCCGCGGCGGAGATATTCGAGGCGGGCGGGGCCCGGGACTTGAGCGTCGAGCGGCGAAGTGCGGCGTCGGGACCACACCCGCCGGTGTGGCGTCTGGCGAATCCCACGGGAGTTGTGGTGCTACGGGAGCTTGTTTGATTATGGCAGCAGGGTCACTATCGCGGCTGTCAGGCGAAGCGATCTTGATGGTAAGTCGGCTACGAGTTCTTTCGCCGGTCTTCTTCATCCCAAGCGATTACTCGCCCGGAGGGCAAGGTACTCATGGACGGCCAGTCGCGGCGAGGTCGTGGCGGGTCGATTCTAGCGGTCCTCGAGAACCGCATTTATGCCTTGTCGGTAAGCGGGATCGGAGGCCTCACGATGTCGTCCACGGTACCTTATCGGTTCTGGGTTTGATGTGTATGCTTTGATAGATCGGGTTCTACTGCATCCTATATATCTCCCCTTGTTGCTAGTAGGATAGGGATAGAGCACGAGTCCATAGACCACTTCGAGGTAGCTACGCGATGGGTGATTCGGTGGTAGCTCGGCGGGTATATAGAGCTTGTCTGTGACTATTCTGATCGTCGGACCACTGGCGACTTGATAGAGTTGGAGATGATTGACCGGCGTGATCATGGGGATGGATTGGCTAGCTTCTTGCTACGCCAATGTAGGCTGCAGAGAAAGTAATGCGGTTCGGTTTCTGAGGAGCCGTTGTTGAGTGGGAGGACACGGTATTGCAGAGGGTAGGTTTATTTCCTACCTCGAGGCTAGGAAGATGGTGCGAGAAGGGTATATCTACCATCGTTCGGGTGTTTGATCTGAAGGCTGCGGTACCAGATTTTCCGTCGATTCGGTGGTCGAGAGAGTTCCCAGACGTGTTTCCGCGACCTCGGGTATCCTCACGAGAGGAGATTGAGTTTTGTATTGACATATTGCGGACACTCGGCTTTATTTCCATTCGCCCATACGAATGGCACTGCCGAGTTGAGAGAGTTGAAGGATCGGCTTAGAGATTTCTTTGGAGAAGGGCTTCATCGGGCCTAGTGTTTCTCCCAGGAGCGCGGTATTGTTCGTGAAGAAGAAGGGCGGGGCAGCTGCGCATGTGTGTTGATCTGACGGTGAACAAGGTGACCATTAAACGAATACCGCTTCCGAGATTGATGATTTGTTCGACGATTGCGAGTGCGAGATCTTCTCCAGATTGATCTACGGTCGGGCTATCATCAGTGCGAGTCGAGAGGTGGATGTCCCTAGGATCGCATTCGGGACGAGTGCGGGCATTATGAGTTCGGTCATGTCTTTTGGGTTGACGATGCTCGGCGGTATTCATGGATTTGATGAACAAGTGTTCAAACCATTTTGGAACGCGTTTGTGATAGTGTTCATTGATGATATCTTGGTTTATTCGCTCGAGCGAGAGCATGCGGAGCATTTGAGGCTGTCTTGTGATTCTCCAGACCAGCGATTATGCGCCAAGTTTTCCAAATGTGAGTTTTGGTTGACTTGATGGCGTTTACGGGCATATTAGCCGAGTGATGGCATTCAGTGGATCGGCGAGATCGAAGCGATCGGGACTTGGCCTGAACCTCTTACTCGGCGAGAGGTTCGCGATTTACGGGCCTTGCGAGGATATTATCGGTTCGTGGATAAGTTTGCTTCTATCTACGCACCATTGACTAAGTGACTCGGAAAGCGGCGAGTTTGATGGTGATGCTTGTGGCGGGGTTTCGATTCTTTGAAAGAGGCGCGGCCGCCCGTTCTTACTCTTCGGAGGTCGGATGGTTATGTCGTGTATTGCGATCGTCGGGCATCGGGTTGGGATGTGTGTTGATGCAGCATGGCGGGGTTATAGCATATCGTCCGGTGAATCAAGAAACACGAGAACTACCCGCGTGATTTGGAGTTGGCGGTGTGATTCACGCTTTGAAGATCTGGAGGCACTATTTGTATGGGGTTCACGTGGATATTTTCTGGACCACAGAGCCTCGGTATATCTTGACGAGAGGAGCTGAACTTACGGCGAGGCGGTGGTTAGAGTTGCTTAAGGATTACGATGTTGATATCCTGTACCACGGGAAGGCGATGTTGTGGCGGATGCTCTTAGTCGTAGGTCGATGGGAGCCTATCGGATGTACGGCTAGAGAGGAGGACATGGTTCGTGATTTGCATCGATTAGCGAGCCTTGGTGTCCGTTTGATTGATTACGATATCGGTGGGGTTAGAGTTCGTGAGGTTGCGAGTCTTCCATCGTCGAGAGGTGAAGAGGCGGCGATTCGAGGATCGGCTTTGATTCGATATCGTGATCTGACTCTTCGTGAGGCAAGGGTCCTTTTGAGGTAGCACTTGATGGGGTGCTAAGGTTTGAGGCGGGTTGTGTGTTCGGATGTTTGAGGACTTGGCGAGTTCTTGGGAAGCACAGCGCGGCGTTACTCTATCCATCAAAGTCGACCAAGATGTACCACGACCTTAGATCGTGTATTGGTGGGATGGCTTGAAGAGGGGCGTTGCGAGTTCGTAGCTCGATGCGTGTTGTCGGCGGTGAAGGTAGAGCACGGAGGCACGGTGGTTTGTTCTGACGATTGAGATCCCGACACGGAAGTGGGAGGTAATCAACATGGACTTTATCACGGGATTACCTCGCACTCGGAGAGACATGATTCTATATGGGTTATCGTCGGCCAGTGTGAAATCAGCCCACTTTCTTCCGTCGGGGCGACTTTTGGTGAGGATTATGCGGACTTTACATCAGAGATCGTCGGACTACATGGAGTCCCTATTTCGATCATATCGCAGAGGAGCCCGGTTCTGGCTAACTTACGGAGGTCCTTTCGAGAGGTTTAGGGGCGCAGTGAGCTTTAATCGCATTCCATCCACAGAGCAGACGGGCGGGCGAGCGCACTATCGGACTCTTGAGGATATCTTTGCGAGCTTTGTGTTATCGACTTCGAGGTAGTGGGAGGATCATTTGCCTCTAGTTGAGTTCGTGTACAATAATAGCTACCACTCCAGTATTCAGATGGCGCCTTATGAGGCCTTGTATGGGAGGAAGTGCAAATCGCCTAAAGGTTGGTTCGATGTGGGCGAGGTGCAGCTAGTGGGACCAGATTTGGTGCAGCGGCGATGGATAAGGTGAAGCTTATCCGAGGCGGCTATCGACATTTCAGGCGGCGAAGTCGTATGCAGATCATCGTCGGCATCGGAGTTCGCATTCATGATTGGGTTTTCCTAAAGGTGTCACCCATGAAGGTGTGATGAGATTCGGGAAGAAGGAAACTTCGGCCCAGGTATATTGGGCGTTTGATTTCCGCGAGGTAGGCAAGGTTGCTATGAGTTGGATCTGCCGTCCGTCTGGGCGATGCATCCGGTTTTCACGTATCTATCTTTGAGGAGATGTATCGGGGATCCATCTAGGGTACACCCGATTGGCGATGTCGGTGGCCAGGGGTTATCGTATGAGAGATTCCCATGCGATAGTCGATCGTCGGGTTAGGCGTCTGCGGACCAAGGGCGTGGCTTCCGTCAAAGTCTTGTGGCGGAGCGAGCTCGGGAGGAGATGGCGTGGGAAGCGAGGAGGACATGAGGCGAAGTATCCTCACCTATTCCCCACCTCCGGGTAATTCACTTTCCTACTTGTAAATTTTCGTTATCGTTTTTGCCTAAGTGTTGTTTGTGGCGTGTGTGGCTTTTGCAAACTGTTTAAGTTATGAAGAACCTTATAATTATCTGTCTTGGGAAGGAACATTCGGACGAATGTTTCTAAGGAGGAGAATGTTATACCGTATTTCCAGTATATGCGTAAGGGAATACGTCTGAAAAGTTGGCCTTAAAGTTTAGGCCTTGGGCGATTTTGGGCACAACTCACAAAGCAAATAGTTTTCGACGAAACGTTTCCACGACTTTCGTAGGGTAAATTCGGCTATGCCATTTCTAATTTTGCGGATTTTTAGAGACGAAACATTTTGGACAACGGGAGGCGACACTTGTCACCCTCCAATTGATGGACTTGTGGCGGAATTGGACCGAATTGGAGAGCCAATTTTGTCAAGTAGTTGGTAGGATATTTTGTGTGCAAGTTGGCTAGATACACTTGCCCTAATCTTGGCCTTACACTTGCTGCAGCTACATCTTGGCCTGGTTGGCCGTCCATCCGACCTATAAATACCCTCAGAGATGAAGAGTTCTTCATCCACAAAAGCTTCCAAGTCTAAAAATCCTCTCCTCTCCCTTTGTAGCCTTTTAGTCCAAACACCCTCCCCTTTTGAAGTTTGGCCGAGGCCCCACTAGCCTGGCGAAATCTACCCCTCCCTTGGTAGAAAAGTTGCCTTCTTGTATTGTTATAATGCCCAAAATACCTAGCCCAAATCCCTTAGTACTTATAGAAGTTGTGAAGAACTTCAAGGTTTCTTGGAGCATACAACTTAGGAGCAAAACCTTGCTCAGCGACTTTATCTAGGATATTATTGGGCTTACCGAGGTAACTAATCCTAACCTCTTTTGAATTAGAGAATACTTCTTGTAGTAGTATAAGAATAAGTATTAGATACTTAGAAGAATATTGAGAATAGAATTGAACTATTATCACAGAGAAGGGTTTAAAGAAGAATAATCAAACTGTACTTACATGGACTGTTTTCTGATGAACTTGAGTAGCTCACGGGTAGGAAATCGCCCAATTTTCCGTAGGATATAGAACCCTCTGTTTAGAATCGTTTACAAAGTAGTGCGAGCGTTGATAGGCGTGTCGACTATTATAGGCTGATTCTCTGCGCGACATATTCAACTTGGCGGTGGTTTTATTTGAGAAGGTATGTGATTCTTCCTAAAGCATGATATTTTACAATATATATATAGTGCGGTGAGCGTACGTGTGTTAATCGAATAATAACTACGGAATGTCTTTGACTTAAGCTGAATAATACTTACAAGAATGCCTCACGGCTTAAGCTGAATAATACTTACAGCGATGCCTCACGCTTAAGCTTTGAATAATAAAGAGCGAAAGCATTTCAAAAGAATCTTGAATCATTTTTTAATGAAGAGAACTAATTGGTTTTAAAGCGAAGCTTAAGAGTTATACTAGCTTTATGGGAAGTTAAGTATATCCACTTAAGAATGATAAAAGAAACAGTTTGCTATGTGTTTATAATGACTTATATTGAATTGTGAAAAGAATAATAAGATGGTTTGATAAGTAGACATGATATGATGCTATGTGTGTTAGTGTCTTGTAACGCGTTTGTATAGGAGAGTATTCTTGTCGTGCTTATGTTGTTTAAAGATAATTTGTTATGTTAGTGTACTATCACTCACCTCTTGACATATTAAGGGGTTAAGTCGCCTCCGTCGGGGTAGACTCGGTGATGCAGGACCGTGATTCGAGAATACCTCATGCGGGTCGAGGACCAACGCGAGCTACGGAGTTCGAGGTTAGTGATGCGGGGTTATACCTCACGCGATGCATGTGGCATGCGGACTACGAGTCGGGGCGATGTCGATGAGTAGCTACCCTCGATGCGGGGTTATGTACCTATGCGGGCTATGTGAGTGGCTTTATGCGACCACGAGTCCGTGATTAGGCTTGCGTGGTGATACTACAGGCGGTGGCCTGCTTGATCATTCGCGGCCTAGAAAGGACACATTACGGTTACCTATTGTTGCTCTTGTTTATGATGTGGCACTATGTGCGGTCCCATGTTGTTTCACAAACTTGTAAAAGCGATTTTAAAATGATATGTTTTCATTTAAGTATTTCTGATTTCATATACTTAGTACTGTTATCGACCTCCTTCGAGTGCGTTAATCTGCCAGTGGTAAAGCGGCAGTGCTAGATCCACATTCTTAGGATCTCTACGTTGGTGTCGGGAGCTCCATCTTTTCCGAGGCTCTACTTTTGGGTATGATCTCCCGTTGTAGATAGTTTTATACTGATCGGGGTATGGCGGGCCACGACGCCATAGTTGTATATTTCCTTAGAAGTGCAGTAGTCGTATTTATGCGATTTCGGATGTATCGCTAAACCATGTTTATATATATATCCGAAAGGCGATGTTTTCTCACATAAAGCGTGTCTTATTTTATAAAGCTGTTTCATGTCTTGTTTTATATTTCGTGATTACTACGATGTATGACTACTTGGGTGCCAGTGAGCACGATCCACTGCCCTGGAATGGGTCGTGACATCGACGGCACTTGAAGAAGAAAGAAAAGTGGGGTTTATGGTTTGCCTACTAATACCATGTAAGTTTGGAATAATCTCCCTTGATGAGTTTTCATTAATTCACAATATATATATATATATATATATATATATATATATATATATATATATATATGAGGTTGATTTCTAATACAGTAAGAATCTTAAGTTATCATAAATATATAACAATTATAATTAAAAAATATACAATTAATATTTAGAAAATATTCGCTAATACGAATATAATTATTAATTACCATAACCACTATAAGAAAAGAAAAAAAAGGCATGTGAAGTGGCGAATCAAACTCTCTTTCTACAAATCTAGACGTCATCCTCAGTCCCTCACTTTTTTTTATTCCTTCCTTAATGCAATACTTGTTGTGTTTTTAAAAATGAAAGAAAGCTTATTCATTCGAACTATATATACAAGAAAATATACACACAGACAATATAAAAACAAAAAAAAAAAAGATGTCGGATTGGGGGCCAATATTGATGGCAGTAGTACTGTTTGTGCTATTGAGTCCAGGCCTATTGTTTCAGTTGCCTGGTAGGCAGAGAGTTGTGGAGTTTGGGAACATGCAGACCAGTGGCCTCTCCATACTTGTCCATACAATCCTCTATTTTGGACTCATTATTGTCTTTCTTATTGCTATTGGAGTTCACATCCACACTGGCTAATTATTTTCTTAATTACTTTATCACACCTTTAATTTGTTGTGCTTGGGATTTTCTTTGGGGTTGAAGATACAACTTTATTTTCTTTAAATTGTTTCTATTTTATGGGATGTGATAGAACAAGTTGCTTTTTTTGTTTCATTGTTGTAATGCAATTGTACTACCAGTAATGCGTATTCGGTTAAAGTTGCAGGAGCAAAGCAATAGAGAAGAGTTGAGAGAGAAGGAGAAGGAGTGAAGTACTGTGAAGAGCACAAGAATGCAGTAAGAGAACGAGATATTTTTGGGAGCAAATGAAATGCTCTTCTGTATTCTATTTTTCTAACTGTAATGAATTGTTATTACAACCTATTTATAATAATAACTTTGCAGAAATGACGATTGCAGAAATAACCACTAACTAAAACTAACATTGTATATGTATACTACTAAGTATACTAATGAATATTTCAACATCCCCCTCAAGCTAGACACTGAAAATAACGGTTTCAGTCCTAGTTTGGAAACAATATCAAAACACTCCACTAACAAGACTTGTTGTGGTATCATGGATAACCAAACGATATTCTGGAATTGCAGTTGTATATGGAGTGGCTGCAAAGTTTGCATCTTCCTCATCTTGAAGTATTTGCTCCAATTCTGGCCACAATTGTTCTCTCCAGGCAGAAGGGAAAAGAAACATCTTCAATGCACTGATCATCAGCATCAAGACCAGTCACACCAATATAATCCTAAAAAATAATGATCCTCAGAACAGTTTGTTCTGTCTTCTGCACTCCTTTTTTCTTTTACAAGAGAGGAAATTAACCCAATCCACTGTAATGGTACATATCTTCCAAAAAGTAATTTGAATGAAATCGGTTTTGGAAGGGAAAAGAATTACTAGAAGTTGTGACATCTGTCACTCTTAAAGGAAACCTCCATCAGTCCATTTGGACTGTGATTTTCCACCGTGAACATGTTTATTATTGGATGCACTTTGGACATTATCATATCCATCAACGTTAGTCGCAGTAAAATTAGTTGAACCAGCCACAACACTGGCTGCATCAGCAGCAAAATTCCAACAACTGTCTCTGCAGGAACTAAAAATGATACACCAGCAGGAACTAATCTCAGCATCATTACAGTACTAGCACACATTTCAGATGCCATTAACAAGGTTGTATTAGTTGTATTAGCAGCCTCCAGAGCACTTATCTTCTCCTCTGCAAACCATGGCACCAGCAGTAAAAAAACAGTCTTGCAACAACAGTAAATACCAGCATCAACAAAACTGCTTCAACACTAGAAACAACAGCAGCTCCTACATATTAATTCCAGCAGGTTTAGCAATGACTCCAACTCTAACACTATCACCAACACTTAGCAGTAATAGTGATCCCAGCAACTGAAACAGACACAGTGTATCCACATCCAAGTCACTGTATCATTAGTAGCTTGGTCATAGCTGCAATCTACCCCTTAGCAGAGACCACAACCCTGCATTGCCACCAACAACATCAGCAATAACAACAGTGACCAACATTTAATCAGCAGGCCATTCAACTCCCACAACAATAATGAAGAACCTCTCGTTCTTTAGTCTCGCTCGGACTAGAGAATCCCTCGATTCTCCTTATATCAATGCTATGAAGAACCTCTCGTTCTCTAGTCTCGCTCGGACTAGAGAATCTCTCGATTCTCCTATAGCAATTTCTATAATAAGTTCGGACATGCCTTGGAGTCTCTCTCAATTTCTAGTCCATTTTCGGCTAGAAACTCCTCGATTCTCCTATCCTGAGCTACACATATGAAAACAGGCAATCTAACACTTGATCGACCTGTGAATTACTTTTTGAATCCTTGAATTGAGCTTCAACTCAATCCATATCATTTTCGACGAAGTATTCCTCAATTCTTAGTCTATTTGTCGCTAAGAACTCCTCGATCCTTCAATCGATCTATTGAATATGCAACTCTCAAATCGACAATCAGATACTTAAGTTATGCAGTCGATAATACCAATTTTCCAATCTGCTTGAATAAAAAAAGAACCACAGTTTCTTTGAACTGGAGTTCCACTGATCTTGAATGTGCAATCCATAAGTTTGACAACTACATCAGCTCGACATACAGTGACTACTTGTGAATTTCACCAACGCAGTGTCAATTCACCAACATTTATTACTACCAACACAGAACAGATAACAACAACATAACAACAACAACGACGATCTCGACACCTTTTCTCCAATTCGTCAATTCACCAACACGAATTCAGTTCTAACACTACAAAACGATTCACCAACACATGAACCAGTACAAAAATGAAATTGAATTTTTAGAAATATTTTCAGCTATCTTCGACGTCGCAATGATAGCCAAAGGCTGAGTGTATCCGCACAAACCAATAACATCTTCATATGACTCGATCGACAAAAGCGATAATCAAAACAGTAAAACAAAATTAGAATGAATCGATCTTCGATTCTGTGTCACTCGCACAGAATCGATCGATATTCTACAGAGATTACCTCAATATTCTGTCTCCTTCGCAGTTTGATTTTTCAGAAGAAATCGCGATTTCTGATTTTCAGAAAATCGCAATTCTGATTTTCACGATTCTGATGCGTTTCTGATTCTCACAATTCTGATTTTTCTCATGTGAGATCGACTCCTTTGGATCCTTCGATCTCGGTTGCGTCGCGATTCTGATTTTCGGTAAATCGCGACTCTGATTTCTCCTTCGCTTCTGATTTTCACCTCTCAATCAATTCCTTCGATCTCAATCTCGATTGCGCGATATGAAAGTCCTACGAATCAATAGGCTTTGATACCATGTTAAAGTTGCAGGAGCAAAGCAATCGAGAAGAGTTGAGAGAGAAGGAGAAGGAGTGAAGCACTGTGAAGAGCACAGGAATGCAGTAAGAGAACGAGATATTTTTGAGAGCAAATGAAATGCTCTTCTGTATTATATTTTTCTAACTGTAATGAATTATTATTACAGCCTATTTATAATAATAACTTTACAGAAATGACAATTGCAGAAATAACCACTAACTAAAACTAACATTGTATATGTATACTACTAAGTATACTAATGAATATCTCAACATATTCGCGCCTTCTATTTTTCATAACTAACAACTAACAAGTCAAGCCAACAATACTTTACACTGCTGAGGCAACAAATAGCTCATTTCTTATATGTAAAATCTGAGCCTAAGTATCTGGTGGACTTGTATTAAAGTATATTAATTGCAAGAACTGCAAAAGGGGGGAGGGGCATAGAGGTGGACCGAATGAAAGATCCAAGGTATATAATCCCTTGCTTTGCTTTATACTTCACGAGGAGATCGATATGATCATCATAAATATGGATAGAAAATAATGCAAAAAATCTGTACATAAAACAAAAGAGAGAACAGAGGAAACTCATTTCCTATATGTTTAAGTTCCATTCTTGGGCAACAAATGCACGCGAAATGACCATTCATTCCTATGCATTTCATGGGAATCTAACGCATAGTTAACGGTTAAATACAACATAGTGCACTAAGATGAAACAACGTGGCACATCCATTTTGATCTTTCATATACTGTAAGTTGTAGCTAATCCAATATTTTCACTTTCAAATGCCTAAGCTGTCCTCCTGTAATAAAGACCAGCATGTGATGTATAGATCCTGCGTCCATTCTTCAAACATTGCAGGAAACTGCACCTACTAAAGAGTTCAACAATGCTCCTCTCCCTTGTTGTGTCCCAATACAAATGTTCAAATTGCTTCACAATATTTTACAAGCTGCAATACAGAATACAAACAAATGAGGCAAAAGAGATACAAGTATGAAACATGGAAAATCACAGAGAACTGGAGAATACATCTTGCACCACATCAGAATCTCAACACGTCAGATGAATCATTCTGGAGAAACATAGAGACTATAAATAAACAACAAGGATATGAAACTTGAGATATCACTAGAACTGGACTATACATCTTGCACCACATCAGCATCTCAACATCCCGCATAAATCATTCTGGAGAAGAAACAACTATTTGTTGAGTGAACAAAACAAAAAATGGGAAGTACGACCCCAAGTTTCTACCCTATTTCGGAAAAGGAAAACAGCTTACTGATTGAATTTAGCGGAGGAGCAAACAAAGCTAATTTCTCTGCCATACTATTTTCCTTATAGAGTAGAAGCTAATGAGTTGTAATAAAGTCGCCAGTCCCCTCACAAATTTAAATAAATTTAGATAGACGTTATAAATCTCAACTACATAAATAATTGGTAACATCTATATCCCGCAACTGCTTGATTTCACACACTGATTGAACTGTTTGTACATAGCTTGTCAATGAGAAGCTTAAAATTAGATTGTCTCCTCAAATAGGTAGAATGCACATACTAAGAATTTGCGACTACTGGTGCCAAGAACTGTGTGCAAAACCTCCCCTACTTGTGGATTCACAGGCAAGTTTCTTGTTTACCACAAATTGCAGTTAAATATTATGCAGGTATTTCCTCCATTTTATTGCTGGCATGCACCATCATCAATTCATCATCATAAACTACAAGGCAAACTAAGTTCTTAATTACCTTAAAATACATTATAAATAATTTTTCATTCTCAACGGTTTCTGTTATGTCCAGCTAGACTTTGCAGTAACATACTTTATTTGTTTTCCAGATATATAGTAAATCAAACCTTAGCAAAGTGAAAAACAGCCTATCCCCTTTCATTATATTTTCACTCACTATACTACTGGAAAGACTAAAAAACATGGATGCAAGGTTGACCAAGAAACAAAAAAACAGGTACTCTAATACTATATGCAAACGACAACCCCAGGCCAAACAGTTGCTAATATATTGGAAATCACGGAGAGAAAAATTGGCAACTATCCAGAAAAACCCAACCCTACTAATCGATGCTCAAGTTTTGAAGGTAAGCAAAGTTGTTAACAAGGCGATTTGGTTTTTGACATAACAAGGTATGTAGCATGCAATAACTTAGGACACCTTCGAGTGAATGAAATCATGTTCACAAATATGAAGTACAAGGAGACTAGATGAGGAAAACTCTGATAAATAAAGGTGTTAAATCCAAATTATTAGTTCTTATCACAAGAAATATCAGAGAACCAGGAATACATGTTTCATTGAACTAACCTGAGTTACCTCGCCTTCCAGTTTTCATTCCTTCACGAAATAAAGTTATTACATTCACTTCTATGGAAAGCTCTGCGCCTTTGTAAGAGTTTTAACTTGCTTTTAGCCTATCTGAAGGTCTTATTAGTTAAGTCATCAACCATCTCATATAGTTTCCATTTTGAATCGATTAGTACAAATGCATACCTGGTGCCAGCGAGTAGCCGAGTATATAATCATCAAACTTATACATTTAAGACCTCCTTTCATAATTAAAGAGTTTTAACTTAGATGAGCTGATATTAGACAATAATATAAATAACCTCCTAAATCATTAAACTACTGTAGTGCTCCCTTTGTTTCAAATTGTTTGTCTTACTTTCCTGTTTAGTCTGATGAAAAAAGTATATCTTTCCTAATTTGACAAATCTTCAATTTCAACATTCCATGTAACATGTTTAAAACGATAAGATTAAAAGTCATTTACATATCTTTAGTTTAACCATAAAATTCAAAAGAAAGGTGCAAACTTTAAAAAAAAGAACAATCCTTACGTTGAACATCTTTTCTGGGCAACTGGGAGGAAGGCATATGACAGAAAATAGCTCGTCCAATCATTGACAAAGTAGATACAATTCCAGCTATATACAAAACCATCACAAATCCAAGAACCCACGGCATCATGAAAAACCCAATGAAGAACGTTACAGATCCACAAAGCATCAAAGCCAAAGAAATACCCAGAAGCAGAGAAGCAAAACCCACCGGAGTAATCTGCTGCATCGGCACCCTCACCGACGCCGGCGAGTGTGTAGTACTGCGTTGAACAACCGGAGACTGATCGGAAAACTCGAACGGCGTCGTAGTTGGAGATCGGAGAATGTTGAGAATTAAAGTGGAAAGCTCGTAGAGAAGCTTACTATTAGATTGTTGATCATCTTCTTCTTGTCTTCTCATCATGTTTGCTAAAGATTTTTTTCCTTTTCTTTTAGAGAAGAAGATTTATACGATATATTTTTTATTTAATTTTAAATATTTTTTATATTTAACGAAATAATCTATAATTATATAAATATTTTTATTTTATTTTAAATGATAGATCAAAATCTTTTTTACTTTATAAGATTCACGACAAATTCAAATTATATTATATAAATTAAGACGGAGAAATTATATATATATTAAATGGAAAAAAAGAGATAATGCAAAAAACGAGGCAAGTGGGTAAAATTTCTGATTATTTTGATATATATCCAATCGAACTTTCTCTGACTCAAAAAAAAAAAAAAGTGAAAGACGCGGCGGTGCTGTTCTCATCCACGTCCATTCTTTAAATCCATTTGAATATGTGTACGGTGTTTAATTTGATTTAAGGTTTAATAAAGTTAATTTAAATATTTAAATTATTAGAGGATGTTTGATAAGCTCATAAGTTGATGAAATTAATACAAATAATAATAAAATATTTAATGTGATTTCATGGGTTCTAGAAAAGTAGATAAAACAATATTTTATCTCTATTTTTGTGGGACAAATAAATTATTTCAAAAAGATCTTCAATTTAAGAAAAAAAAAAGAAGAAAGGAGGAAAAGTAATTCGAAGAAGATATGACAAGCGGTAAAATAACAAGATACAACACAAATAATGTTCAATAAATGGTAATGTGTACTGAAGAGTAAAATAATTACGTGTACTAAATAAAGTTGCTAAGAGGCAAAATATACGCAAAAAATACTTCATTTTTTTCAATTTATGTGATATCATTTTTACTTTTTGGTCTGTCCAAAAAAGAATGTCATATTTCTATATTTAAAAATAATTTAACTTTATGATATGATTTACAGTCACACATTTATATACGATTTGTTTTGAATAACACATTTCAAAAATTTTCCTTTCTTATTGCTCTTCTGTCCCAAAAAGAATGACTCGCTTTCTTTTTTAATTCATAAAAAAAGATATATTTTTTTACTTTGCAAAATATCTTTCTCAAACAAAATGCTGTCTTCCACCTGTATTCCTCGTTCACCTTTTCAACACTTTCACCAGCTCTATCTAAACTAATTATTTATAAAATTAATTTCAAAATTTAAAGTTTATTAGCTATCTACGATCAACTAAAGCAAATTAGCTTTTAATCTCAAATTAAACATCAATATGATTAAAAAAATCATATAGTTAATATAACGTTCTAAACGAACCATTGAATTCACGAAATTGATGTAGTTAGAAAATTACAACTCGACCTCACCATACTCCATAATCATATAAAGAGAGTTTAATGGTGCAACAGTTAGCAAGAGAACTACATAAAATATTGTAGTTGGGTAATGCCTTTTTATCTTTAATTAAAGATTTCGAAGTCAAATTATGAAAATAAAATTATTCTTCCTAAAGTGCGCTTTGTTCTTAAATTAAGATTTTTCAACCGAAATTGAAATGAATCGATCTAAAATAAGTATCAAATATCCGGTGAGATTTTAAAAAAACAGTACTAAGAGATATGAGTTGTTGTAGGGTTTTGTTGGGTAAACACGTAATTAAGACACAACGAAAGCTTAAAATTTTGTTTAACTTACTTACCCCAATAATTTCGTCTGGTATGATTACGTTACAATTGAAATATGTAAAGACAGAAGGATAAACTTACGGTTGTTAATTCTCTGGGGTCTCTACTATAAGGAGCGCACACGACTGTCCTTTCGACCGCAAGCCTTGATGTGGTATATTTCTCTGTTAGGAAAGCCAGGAAATCTTGGCAGAGGTTTGAGAGAATTTTATTCTCTGAACTCTGAGTTCAGAAAGTAAGAATTGAGTTATCAATTTCAGTAACCAAATAATGGGGTTAAGTACTGAATATGTAGGGGAGGTTATGTTACAAATCAGATTAGGATTAGGTATAAAACCTGACCCAAATTCTGAGATTCAGTGGGCCAGTCGGACTGGGCCCACTGTCGTACAGGCGTCGCGGCGTTCCCGCCCTGTTTTAACGTTTCAGCACGTTTTAATTTAATTAAATCCAAAATCCAATTTTGACTTAATTAAATAATTTCCATCGAATAGAAATTATCTCATAACTATCATTGGTTTAAATATCTTGATTCTAAATCAAATGTTTTACATTCTCTCAATATATACCCTTAGATCGAAAAGACAATCGACTTAGTGTGACCCTTTAGGCCTTCACACATCAACATTAATCAAATTAAGGTTCATACAGAATTCCTAGATTGTGTCATATGACGAACTCAATATGTGAAGTACGTTTACATGACTCTGGTAAACATAACCTTTGTGTGAGATGATAAATTCCTTTCATTTGTGACACACTCGATCAAGCTTAGGATTTTTCATGTGTCTATCCAAATGGCTTGATCACTTTATCTTATCTATATTAGTCGACAACCAGATCATATCCTAAATATGTCTCTTGCATTGGCTAATGACTTGGTCGACCTAATATCACTTAGAAGATGAGTGTTCCCTCTCGAATATCCAATCGAGGAATGAATCTCATTCTTCACTCAACTACCACCTTTGTTAACATCGCAATGTACCCAACACAAGTCATGTCTTATCCTATAAGGAATTTAAGCTTAGGACAGAGTCAAAGTACATTACTCTGTAAATTATGTGCGTATTGACCTCAAGTCAAAGGACCTTTATATCCACATGCTGATAATACTCTAGACATGTATAACAAATAGTTTATCAGCAGAGTATACCAATACCCTCTAAAAGTATTCATGTGTTCATCACTAGTAGTCATTACTAGTAGTAAGTGAGACATACTACATTCTCTAAGAATGTGATGCAGACCACATGTTGACTTATAATATATTATACGCGCATACGTTTTCTTTCCTCCTACTGGATAGAAAATAAATAACGGATAGGTAAATCTACTTCCTGAGTAGGAAGGGAAAAAAAAAGCCCTTTCTTTTGGGCTTTATATGGATACCAATCTATTTACATATGGCAGGGGTGAAGATATCGAGGCGATCGCTGATGCGCGATTTATGCACACACTTAAACGCAAGTGCACGTGTCGAGTCAAGTAATATAGTCTTTGAAGACCGAGTTATCGTCCTCAGGGATTAGTGCTCAATTACCAATTTCTATTCTTTGTTATCTATTTGGTGACCGAATATTGATTTGTTGTTTATGACTAATAATTATAAAAACTAATTAACTATGTTGTTTACTTCAGTAATGATGGAAATAGGGCTTCCAAATCTCCTCAACTATCCGCTTAATTTACTTATTAATGCAATTAACTATGGTTCTTCTTCTTTTGGAGATAGCAGGTTTACTAATCCGTTTTATACTCCTGTTAAGGTTATATAAACACTCGACCCAGTCTGACACATTTCTACCTTTGGTGATAAGGTTGACTCAGAGGAGGATTAAGAACAAAAACCTATTAATGCTACACAAGTAATCGGGGTATTTTCATCCACGATTCAACCTATGTCTACCCAACTACAAAGATAGTCACAACCTCACTTTCGAATTTCGGTTAGAAATCATATAAGTAATGATAATTAATGATCAAGTAATTACCAAGCAATCAAAACATATATTGGATAAATCTCAACAATAAGAAGAAAAACCACAAACATGCATTAATTCATAAATATAAGGTTCAAGTGAATTGACATGGAAAGCCCTATATTAGAATTAGTTCCTAGCCATAGACATGACAAGAACTAATTCAATATCCAACATAAAACTGAAACTAAAGTAAAAGAAAAGCAAGAAATTATTAAAGAATGGTCTCCAATCTTGAACTCCAAGATGTGTTGTGAATTGACAAGAAAGGGAACCCTTAATTCTGACCTAGGGTTCTCTTTTTATAGCCTCCAAACCGTCATTAAGGTTTTCCTCGGGCTGACCCACTATTCGTTCAAAAACTCGATTATTCAGCGTCGGCGCCGCGACACCTTTCAGCGCGCGGCTGGGAAGTTCTGCAAGCTTCTGAATATTAGGCGTCGTGGCTCCTGGCCCTGCTGGCTGGAGGCGCCGCCGCGGCGCTGACCTGTTTTTGTGCCTGGTTCGCCACTTTCTCGCATTTTGAGCTCTGGAACCTCCGTTTTTGCCTTCTTTTCGTTCTTTTTCCGCCAAAGAGCCACTTTAACCAATTTGACTCAAAAGAAAGAAAATCTATCCTAAGACGACACGTATTTGTACAAAAATGGACAAAAGACTCACTAAGACTCAAAAAGTGTATATAAAATATACCGATCAAATACCCCCAAACTTAACCTTTGCTCGCCCTCGAGCAAAGATCAAAAGAAAGAAATAAAGACACAAAGAAAATAGAAAGACTCAATGACATTGATCACTTTGCTGCATTGGTGTTATTTAGAAAAACATGAAAGTTAACAGAATAATATGCAGGAATATATAGCATGAAATTTTAGCATTCTAAACACGTTAAGCTAGATATTTCGCAAACTCATTTTTAATCATGCCTAAAGGAAGTAAGAATACTGAATTATGCATGTCAATTTCAAAATTCCTATGACATTTTTACTTGCTATTCTCCACTAATCATGGATATGCATATAAGAGATCTTCAGGACTTTTCAGGGTTGTAATGTAGGCTTAGGCATGGGTAGGTAAAAATAGGCATTTAGGCTCATTTTGTGTACCATAAGCTCTTTAGCTTTTCAATTTTTTCCTTTTCTTTTGATTTATTTCCTTCACTTCATATCTATCTTTCACCTCTTTTGTTTTGAGAGAGTGAAGTGTATTATAAATCACAGGCACCCCCAAACTTAGGCTTTTGCCTATTTTTTATTACTTTTTTATTGGGGTGCATCAAACTTGTTCACTCTTTTTGTCTCTTTTTTAACACATTCTATTCCAACTATTTCACATTCTTACTTATGGCACAAGTGTGGGAATATAGGGTGTCAAAGAAAAAGTTTCATGTTTAGGCTCAACGGGGCTGACTAGGGATATTTTTAATGTCAGGGATAGAAAAGAGTGGTAAGAATTGGCTAACAAAAAATGCCTGAGTCATCTCCCTAACATGCATATCATAACTATTTTGCTTCAAATAGCAAACAATCATACACATAGGTTTTAATCATTTAACAATGCATAATTCAAGCAAGAAACCCCAAATAGACAGATTTCATGAGTTTTTGGTATATCTAACCTAAGTGTTTAGATAGTTGCTTCTAATTCCATTAAATTATTCCACCTTACTTCACTAGGTGTTTCTAGTAACTACAACATGCATGATTTTTGACAGACAATTATGACTCAAAAAGAAGAAAAAAAATTATGACTCAAAAATACACAAAACAATTCTAAAAAACTCAAACATACTACAACAATAAGACACAAATAAGACACCCCCCAAACTTAAATCACACATTGTCCCCAATGTGTGCAAGACTCAAAGAAAATAAAAGAACCAGGACACTTACAAACTTGGTTTAAAATGGTGGTGGTGGCGGTGGATAGTGCATTTACCACTGGTTGAACAAGGAACTCATCTCGTCAATTCTCTGCCTCATTTCTTGTTGTCCTTGTATCACCGTGTCAAAATTATGCATCATTCTTATTTGGTTCTGGAGCAACTGCTCCATCATAGGCACTGGAGGTTCTGATTCTGTGGGTGGCTGATGGCTGCTTCCTGCCTCATAGTGAGCCTCTATTTCAGGCTCATCTTCATCCGTGGCAGCCTCTGCTGGTGGTGGTGCTGGTGGTCTTCTTCTTGCTGCTTCTTTGGAGGATTGGAGTGCAGGAAGGAGTGCACTATCCCGTATGACACAGGAAGTTGGTTTTTCTCATAAGTATCAGTGGGTAGGGTTGGGACCCCATTTATGGCGCATAAACATGTAATAAGTGAGTCATGTCCCAACCCACCTGTTGTTACCAACCTGCTGGTCTCTCCAATATTTTGCACTATCTCCTTCCCCACATCAATCGTTTTCCCCGACATGATTCCATATATCAATTTGATTCTGTCTTCTGGCACTCTGGTAAAGTGCATTGATGGAATCGGTGAATCGACGAAATACAACCAACCGCGTCGCTTTGTTGAGCGACACCTGCTCAGTCCTCTTGACCCATTTCTGGCAAATTCATATGCAGCCTCAGGGTAGCTCACTGTGCTTGCTACGACATTCCAGTCGATGTTGTTGGAGTTTCTGGACCATGTTCTAAAATAGCTCAAATCGTTATCTCCTCCTTCAACATCAACTGTTTTCAATAACACATTTACCACTTCTGCCGTCACAGACACATATCTTCCCCTCACAAAGCATCTATCGTCCACCTTCTCGGAAAATTAACATAGAATTCTCGCACCATCACTGTGTTCATTGGTGCTATCTTTTCCGGGTTTACAAATCTTTTCCACCCCATCATCTCAATCATCGCCCGAATGGGCTCATAGACATCCCCCTCTCCAAGCGACTCCCTTTGATAATTCATTCCTCTTTCAGGGATTAAGGGCCTAGTACTAAGTTTTTGGTATCTATCATGAGCTCTTTGGCTGACAAACCTAGTATTATCATATTGAGGGGCTGAGGTGGATGTGGAAGCTCTTTTCTTTTTGGCAGACATTTTTAGATAACTTTTTGCAGCGTTTCCTTTGTACCAACAACGTTAACCAACACTATCACTCACCAATCAACAACTACAACACCTATCACCCCCAAACTTCACTTAAGAAGCTCCTGCACAACACCCACACACACCTCGTATACTCTTCCTCGAAATATCACAACCAATTTCAACACCCCAACACACCCTCACAGATACAACACCTCCTCCAATCTACTACCTCATCTGCCTACAGTAAAGCTTTCAAGAAAAGACGAAGGTTACCTATGACGGTGTTTTTCAAGGTTTTCTTGCTTCTAATGGTGATTTGAGGCAATGGGATGAAGGTAGTTGTTTAGGATGGTTAAGGGTTTAGGGAATTTAAGAACTTTGGTTGTGTTTGGGTTTGGTTTATGGAAGATTTTTAGGTAAAGTGTGGATTTTCGTGGTTTTTGTGGAGGGGAAGGTTTAGGTTTTGATTTGGAATTGGGGAAAAATCGGATTTGTGCGTCTTTAATTTCTGGATTTTCGCCTCGGCGCGCCCACTGGCGCGCGGCTGATTCTGGCCTTCATTACGAACTTCTGCGCGGCCCTGCAAATGGCGCGCGGCGCTGAACTTCAAAAATTTACGGATTTTTGGCGCGCGGCCTGCTCTGGCGCCGCGGCGCTTAATCTCCTGCGCCTTTCTGCTCTTTTGGCGCCGCGGCCCTGCTACTGGGCGCCGCGGCGCTAACCCGATTTTCTGGAAATCCCTTTGCTTATCTTCAGTTTTCGCCCTCCAAATTTGTTGGCCCTGCACCTGTCATCACAACACATAAACAAGACCTCCGTGAGACTGTTCTAGACAAAATAAAACAAACTAAAGACAGAAATTAAAATAACATAATTAAAAATATTGGGTTGTCTCCCAACAAGCGCTGTCTTTAACGTCTTTTAGCCGGACGCAATTAACCTTTACGAGTGCCCATTAGATCCTTCTGCGAACTGCTTGCAATCCGCAGAGTTATTGTCGCAGGTCTCACTTTTCCTACAACCATTTGTTCAAACAAGGGCCTCAAACATAAAACTATCCCCCAAGTACACGAGACAGTCTTGTCTTTTAGGCTCTCTATAATGTAGGGATCAGTGTAATTCCCTACATCTCTCAACTCTAGGGGTGCCCTTGATGGTATGGACTTCCTATTTGGGGATCAACAGTGATAGCTAGTGGTGTTTCTTCTGTAACAGGTGCAGGAAAAAGAATTTCCACAGAATCCAAAAAGGTGAATGATTGGATCTCAGTAACCTTTTCCTTCTCTACACCAATTATCCCGCCAGATTCCTCAACAGCTGGGTGTAGTTCAGGCTCTTCAATTTGCTTACCACCTCCCATAATGATGTCGCTAGGCAGATTTTCTTGAAGTGTATTGCTCATCCTGTCCATCAGTTGCCCTATGTGGGTCTCCAAATTTTTGAGGGACTCCCTTGTCTCAGCCATAAATTGAGTCTGGCACTTGGTGAGCATAAGTATGCCTGCCTGCAACTCATCTCGATCTTTCTCTGGAACCTGTGGGTTTAGCTGATGTTGATGACTCCACTGTCTCTGATAGTAGTAGTCCATATATATATTATTTTTTTTCGATTTTTTTTTTTTTTGAATTTAACCTGCACAATAAGAAAACAACAAAAGGTGATAAAAAGATGCTCGCAGAACAAGTTAGAAACTTGTTCTTGGAGCAGCCAAATTAGACATAAGAATAGATAAAATGATATTGAACTACGCCAATCCCCGACAACGGCGCCAAAAACTTGATGCGCGATTTATGCACACACTTAAACGCAAGTGCACGTGTCGAGTCAAGTAATATAGTCTTTGAAGACCGAGTTATCGTCCTCAGGGATTAGTGCTCAATTACCAATTTCTATTCTTTGTTATCTATTTGGTGACCGAATATTGATTTGTTGTTTATGACTAATAATTATAAAAACTAATTAACTATGTTGTTTACTTCAGTAATGATGGAAATAGGGCTTCCAAATCTCCTCAACTATCCGCTTAATTTACTTATTAATGCAATTAACTATGGTTCTTCTTCTTTTGGAGATAGCAGGTTTACTAATCCGTTTTATACTCCTGTTAAGGTTATATAAACACTCGACCCCAGTACAACACATTTCTACCTTTCGGTGATAAGGTTGACTCTAGAGGAGGATTAAGAACAAAAACCCTATTAATGCTACACAAGTAATCGGGGTATTTTCATCCACGATTCAACCTATGTCTACCCAACTACAGCATAGTCACAACCTTCCCTTTCGGATTTCGGTTAGAAATCATATAAGTAATGATAATTAATGATCAAGTAATTACCAAGCAATCAAAACATATATTGGATAAATCTCAACAATAAGAAGAAAAACCACAAACATGCATTAATTCATAAATATAAGATTCAAGTGAATTGACATGGAAAGCCCTATATTAGAATTAGTTCCTAGCCATAGACATGATAAGAACTAATTCAATATCCAACATAAAACTGAAAATAAAGTAAAAGAAAAGCAAGAAATTACTAAAGAATGGTCTCCAATCTTGAACTCCAAGATGTGTTGTGAATTGGCAAGAAAGGGGACCCTTAATTCTGACTTAGGGTTCTCTTTTTATAGCCTCCAAACCGTCATTAAGGTTTTCCCTCAGGCCTGACCCATTATTCATTCAAAAACCTGATTTTCAGCGTCGGCGCGCTCTCTACGGCGCGGAAGTTACGCAAGCCACGAATATTAGGCGTCGTGGCGCTGGCCTGTGGCTGGGAAGCGCGTGTGCGACTGTTCGTGCTGGTTCGCCACTTTCTCGCATTTTGAGCTCTGAAACCTCCATTTTTGCCTTCTTTTCGTTCCTTTTCCGCCAAAGAGCCACTTTAACCAATTTGACTCAAAAGAAAGAAAATTTATCCTAAGACGACACGTATTTATACAAAAATGGACAAAAGACTCACTAAAAACGACTCAAAAGTGTATATAAAATACACCGATCAATCGCGAACTGCAAGAAAAGAGAAAAGTCAACAGGAAAGGTAGATTTTAAAAGAAAAACGCTTAAATAATAAAGCTGCATGACGAGCTATTCAATCAGGAGAACCGACTTTGTTTTATGTCTTCATGTTTCAAAAAGAAAAGGGAGATTGCTTACGTTTTCTTCTTTGTATTCTATAAGCTCGATGTACCCATTTTCAATAATCATCAGTGAAGGCTATTTTGAGAGTTACGTTTTATCATTAATATCTCACTTTATTAATAACAACGTAAGTTCAAGGGATGCACATTAATGAATAATCACAAGCAATCAAAATCATAATTCAATAATTGCAAATGTCAAACTATATTAAACTCATTAATAATATGAATGTATTCAAGTACATTTGTCTCTAAAACGATTGTTTCTATGACATACATACTTTCAATCTCTCACTTGGCCTAGAGCCAATCACCAATGTATCTAATGCTCATGTTTTCAAAGTGACCATTATGCTTGACTAAGCTAAATGGTTTAGTAAACAAGTCAGCTAGATTTTCATCTGTGGAAACGTAATCTAATCTTATTTCTTCAGTCTCCTCCATCTCCCTAAGTATGTGGTATTTTCTTGGTATATGCTTGTTTCTGTTCGTTGATCTTGGTTCCTTAGCTGGGGCAATCGCACCAGTGTTGTCACAATAAATCGTTATTGGACACGTGGCACTTGGAATAACCCCTAGTTCTTTCAAGAACTCAGATATCGTGACAGCTTCCTTACCAGCTTCCGATCCAGCGATGTACTCGGCTTCAGTTGTTGAATCAACAGTTGTAGCTTGCTTGGAACTTTTCCAACTCACTATTCCACCATTTAAAATGAAAGCATAACCAGATTGAGATTTGAAGTCATCAAGATCTGTCTGGAAGCTAGCATCAGTGTACCCAGTAGCTACTAGCTTTTCTTGTCCACCATAGACTAAGAAATATTCTTTAGTTTGTCTAAGATACTTAAGAATACTCTTGACTGCTTTCCAGTGTTCCTCCCTAGGATTTTGCTGGAATTTGCAAGTCATACTAAGTGCATAGGCCACATTTGGCCTCGTACATGTCATGACATACATGATTGATCATATGACTGAAGCATATGAGATCCTATTCATGCGTTCAAGTTCTGCAATAGTAGAAAAACTATCCTTCTTTGACAACTTGATGTCTTAACCTATAGGAAGACTTACCTTTTTGGAATTTTCCATATAAAAATTGTTTTAACACTTTGTCTATGTATACGGATTGTGACAGGCCCAAAAATCTATTAGGTCTATCTCTGTAGATCCTAATTCCAAGAATGTAGCAGGCTTCACCTATGTCCTTCATCATGAAGGTGCTGGATAACCATTCATTGACTGACTACATGAGAGTATTATTATCTCCCATTATTAATATGTCATCAACATATATAACAATGAAGACAATACTCTCATCCATGCGTTTACTATAAACGCATGGATCTTCTTTGCTTCTAACAAAGTCAAACGATTTGAATGCTTTGTCAAAGCAAATATTCCAACTCCTTGAGATTTGCTTAAGTCCATAAATGGACTTCTATAATTTGCATACTGCTTTTGACTGAGTCTTGAATGTAAAATCCTCTGGTTGTATCATATACACCTCCTCAATTAGATTACCATTGAGGAAGACAATTTTAACATCCATTTATCAAATATCATAATCATAGTATGCAGCTATTGCAAGCAAAATCCGAATTGACTTAATCTTTGCAACTGGTGAAAATGTTTCATCAAATCGACCCCAGGCCGTTGATTATAACCTTTAGCTACCAATATTGTCTTATAAGTTTGTACCTTGCCATATGCATCAATCTTCTTCTTGAAGACCCATTTGAATCTTATGGGTCTAACCCCTGTTGACAAATCAACCAAGTTCCACGCTTGATTGATGTACATCGAGTCCATTTCGAATTTCATGGCTTCTTGTCATCTTTGCGAATCAATGTCTAATATAGCTTTGTTGTAGGTTGTAGGTTGTAGGTTCACCGTCCTCAGGAATATCTATCTCATTGTGTGTTTCAATAAGGAGATTAAGTCTTTCAGGTGGACGATGAGTTCTAGTGGTCCTACGGAGTTGAATATTCAATGTTTCAGTGTTTATGATTGTGAGAAGGTGTTTGTGTATTGGACAATCCACCACCTTGAGAGTTTTCAGGAATGTCATTTTCATGTCTTTCCTGAATGAGATGATGTACAACTATTGTATCATCTTTCATTGGTTGTGTATGAGAGTCTTGCATTTCTGCACTATCTCTCACATCACTCCCACTGACTGAAGGGCGTACTCTAAGTACCAAATCTTCACCAGATACTCCCACTGAATCCTTGTCTAGGTCATTTGACAAGGGTTCAACCTCTGAATTATATTGTGCTTCTTGAATTTCTTCAAGTTCTATCATAATCCCTTAGTTTCCTTTGGATACCCCACAAAATAATACTTCTCACTTTTGGATTTCAACTCGTCAGTAAGCAACTTCTTTACATATACAGGCACCCCCAGGGTCGCATGTGTTTAAGTGATGGCTTCTTGCTGTTCCATATCTCATATGGAGTTTTCTCTACTGACTTTGAAGGAACTCTATTCAAAATATAGATTAAGATTTGTAATGCATATCCCCAAAGGTATGTTGGCAGAGCTGAGAAGCTCATGATGGATCTAACCATATCTAATAGGATTTGATTTCTCCTTTCAGCAACACCATTCATTTGTGGCGTTCCGGGATGTGTCCACTGTGATTGGACTCCATGAAGCTTCAAGTAATCTAGAAATTCTTTACTTAAGTATTCACCTCCTCGATCTGATCAAAGGGTCTTGATACTTGTTTCAAGTTGCTTCTCCACTTCTAACTTGTACTCCTTGAATTTCTCAAAAGCTTCGGACAAACCTTGTGAAATCGTCTGTAAAAATGATGAAGTAAGGGAAGTCTCCCTTAGCTTGAGTTGAAAATGACCCACATACATCGATATGGACTAACTCAATCACATCTTTGGCACGCACCCCTTTCCTAGAAAGTGGCTTGGTGGTCATCTTTCCTCTCAAGCAAGATTCACAATTTCCATAGGACTCTAAGTCAAATGGTTCTAGGTAGTCTAACTTCCTTAATCTTGCTATCCTAGATTAATTAATGTGACCAAGTCTACAGTGCCATAAGTAAGTGGGGTTTCTTGGATTACTTATTTTAGCTCGTTTATTTTGTATATTGAAAATTTCATGACTACAGTTTAGAACATACAATCCATCCACAAGCGGTGCATTTTCACAAATAAAACCATTAAAAGATAGCAGAAAATTGCCATTTGTAATAAATGAGGAAAACCCCTCAACGTCTAACATTGAGACAAAAATAATATTCCTCGTTAATGAGGGAACAAAATAACAATTATTGAGTTCTAAACAAAAGCCAGAAGGTAAATCTAGTCTATAAGTCCCTACGCGTTCAGTATCCACTCGTGCTCCGTTTTCAACGCGTAAATCTACTTCCCACGGTCCAACCTTTCTGCTGTCAGTTAGCCCATGCACATTGTTACAAATGTGTGAGCCACAAGTTGTATCTAATACCCAGCAGTGAAAATTAGTTATAGACATATTTATTTCAATAACAAATATAGCTTGTCCAACAGGTCCAGAAGCACCTAGTACCTTGTCTCATCTTGTATCTGTGCAATGTCCCTCATAAGTTTTTAGCATGTTGTGAAGTTCTGGAAGATTCGCCTTGATTCCATTCATGTTGAAATTCACTGGGGCGTGTACTTGCGATTCTTGGGTGGATCGATGGGAAAAATAGAAGCGATGGGGCGATGGGCGATGGGCGTTGGTGGATTTGAGGTGCGTGACATGTTCGAAAAATAGTGAATAATATATAGGGATATACCATCATCCAAAAAATTATACGAATTAGGCACGAGACTACTAACCTTAGCAAACGGAAATTTGGACTCATGAAAAATAACATGGCGACTAATGATGATTTTATTAGATGATAAATCAAAATATTTGTAAACACGATGATTAGAAGGATAACCCAAAACACCCAAGGAGTAGAACGGACCTGAAGTTTGTTATTGTGGTGGACGAAAACAACGGATAACATAAGCACCCAAAGGACCTAAGATGTAAAAATGAAGGAGTCTTATTATATAAAATTTGAAAAGGGGACCAATACGTCAAACTTTTGATAGAAATAATGTTGAGCATATATGTATTCATTTGTAAAGCATGATGTCAAAAAGTAGGGGATATGGAAGCATGAATCAATAACGTTTGGATAACGTTATTAATGATACAAATTTTTCGTTCGGCTTTCCATTTTGTGAAGACCTATGAGGACAAGAAAAATTAAAATTAATCCCATTATTAGCACAAAATTCTCGAAATACCCATTATCATATTCTTTATCATTATCACGTTGAATATTTTTTATGTCCCGTTCGAATTGAGTTCTAATGAATCCTCTAAATTTTAAGAAGATGGAAAAAACTTGAGATTTTTTCGCTATCGGAAACGTCAATAAAAATTTAGAATAATCATCCAGAAAGAGAACATAATACCGATGACCCAAAGAACTAAGAAAATGAGACGTCCATAGATCACTATGAATAATACCAAATGACATTAAAATCCTTCACAGAAAACCCAAAATGATCAAATTCGATAGAAACATAATTATATGTGGTAAATTTATGAACATACACCAAATTTTTAATCAATTTAGGAGCGTGAATGGTATTTTTTAAAATAAGGGGTGGATGGGGGAGACAACGTTTTATGACCGTAACCACGAATTGGAATTTAATTATCATTACCAATAATTATACCACGATTGTTGCTCATGTATCAATTTGGGTCCGAAGGATTTACTCCAAGCGTGTGCGCGGCTTAAATATCGGTAGAGGTGGGCCCCGCTGCATGATGGGATTGGTAGGGCCCAGGTCGCGTCCCTACTGACCCGAAACCCCACTGGATCGCTGGACAAAATGTGGGCTGGGGTAGCTGGGCCGAAAGAGTGGCTGAAATTGGGCCCAATTTTCGTGGGCTGAAAAATTGGGATTGGTGGGCCACTGCCCACTGGCCCACGACCAGGGAGCCCAAGGCTGGGACCAGTTAGGCTGTCACGACCCGACCTTGGACCCGTGACTGGTGCCTTACCCCGGGCACCCTTGTGATACAACATCAGAGAAAACCAGCAGAAGTAAACTCATAACAAGAAACCATATAAAATATGAAACAGGCTAACCTAAAATGGTTACCTTTCCGTAAACATAAATATAACAAAAACTGAATAGTTACATCCCAATTTATAACAGGACTACAGGCCTCTAAGAGTGTGTAACCACTATGACGGGACAGGGCCCCGTCATACCCCTGAATGTACATAATATCTACAACATCAGGGAGAAGCAGTAAAAGTCAAGCCTCCGGAGAAATGGAGCTTCGACACTGAGCAAAGATCCTAGAATGAGGATCCACCACTCTTACCCCTACTGCGGCATGAGCGGCCAGGAAGAAATTCGATACCTGATATATACCAAGTATGTAAAACTGGAAAATACTGTAATAATATCATAAGTCTAAAATCAACTGGAGTCAGGGATGAAAATCAAATTACATTGCATTGTGCCTTACTAACAATGAGAGTAACAAGTATAAACTTTACTGCATAAAAATAGGAGGCTCATGATCAAAACAGGGTCCCTCGCCCGTAGTATCATTAAGCAATCCTACTCCTGAGACTATTTCACCCGCATAGGTCCTGTGGACCCGCATGAGGTCATCCGCTCGCGTGAGACTATTTCACCGCGTGGGACTATTTCACCCGCATGGACCGGTGGGCCGCATGAGTACAAGCGCCGCTTTTCGCGTCATGGGTAGCAAATCCATGGCATAAGTAGTAACGGGGTCTACCCGTAATAATAATAATAATCGTAACCTAGCACAATGGCTATCATACATAACATAAGCTCTACCGGCTTATCATAACATAAGCAAGTTAAGAAAATCCCCTAACTTCTTATTAACATTATTAATATAACCTCTCATTTTAGTTTACTTAAGGTACTAACATGTCATTTAAGAGAAAATCCGGGAATTCAACCCAAGTACCACGTACCTCTACCCTTTTAAGAAATGACTCATTTTTATATAAACTTCCAAAATACTAATAACCGTAGTATCAAGTCACGACTACTTTTCAAGACAAGTCACATTTCCTTTTAGAAATATAATAGGCTTCTAAATCAAGTGACTTCATTTCTTTTAAAACCTTAGGCAATTAATGCCTTAAAATCAATTTGCCTTTCACAAATTCAAACCATTTATCCGTACTTATTTTACTTAGAGTAAATCTTTCTTTATTAACCTTCCATAAAGCTAATATAACCACTTCCCATAAAGTCGTTATATCAACTTTATACATTAGTCAAATACATTTCCCTATATCCAAGGGAATTATACTTTTCAAACGAAACAAGTATCATATACTTAAAACACTTCAAGTCCCTTAACTTTGAAAACTTAAGACATCCTTAATACTTTTTAAAGAAGTGAGTTAATCCCCTTACTCACCAAACTTGGCCATCCTTAAAACAAGTAAGGGATATCAAAGCCTTGTACGTCTACCGTACTACATAAGTGCAACTATTCATGCTCAAGAGATAGGAAAGTTCCACATACCTCTTCGGGTCAATCCACTTGCAAGTCCAATATACCGCACGTAGTATGTTTAACCTATAATGACCATAATACGTCCATTAGCCTCTATCTTCAACGTAGAACATTCTAATTGAAACGTCCCTTATTCCTACGGAAAATTGGACAGCACTTCCTTTGTTTCTACATACTTTGCCACCTTTTTCAAGGCCGAATTCAATAACCAAACACGCCATCTTTAAGGCTCAACAATGAAGTTAACAAATAGGGGATTACACGCCTACTAGACGTGTAAAATTCCGCCCCACAATTGATATCAAACTAGTACAAACTACAAGGTCCAATTCGGCAACTTTGAGGTATAACAACATAAATTCTTATCCAATTCCTTTTTAATCCAAATTCTTATCCAATTCTTACATGCAATAAATCTAAAGGCAATATTGACAACTACAAGTCCTTTCTCCCACACATGCAACACAATTTACTAGCAAAAGAGAAATGATTGTTACCTTAGAACTTACCCAAATTAGTCCAACAAATTCCACTTGCCTTCCTTCCACAATCACATCCACAAACCTCCTACAAGCTTGTCAACATGTTTCCTTCTTGCCACCTTTCCAGAATTTCTCTAGGCCTTGGTTTCTCCTTGAATTTCTAGAGAGAAGGGAGAGGAATTTTAGAGAGAAGGAAGAGATTTTAGAGAGAGGAAGGTTTTTCAAGAATGACCAAGTCTTCAAGACTTGGTCAATAAATAGGACATGCATAAAATCAGATGGGGACACTTGTCACCCTCCCATGGCCTCTTTTTAAAAAAGCGATTCGATTTTCCCAGTTCGCGAAACCGCCTCGGCGCGGCTGAAACCTCTGCAACCTCTCGGCACTTCCGCGCGACCCGCTTTCGCGCATGGCTGCAACTTCAGCGATTTTCCAGTTATCCGTGCAAGGCCGTACTGCCCCTGACCGATGTTGCTTTTCTGCTCGACTGCGCACTGAACTTGTAACTCTCATAACTTTCTACTCCGATGTCCTATCGACGAACGGTTGGTTGCGTTGGAAACTAGACTCAACGAACTACGTACTAGGCCTTTGAAACACCTAGGAACTCTCAATGTAACGGGACATAAACCGCCCCAAAGTTGACTTACAACCCGTCTGAAACATTCTGTCAACCCATCATTCTAAAATTTAAGTCTCAATTCCTTTCGTACGTTCTCAAAAGCATGACCTGAACTACGGGGTGTAACATTCTCCCCCCCTTAGAAACATTCGTCCCGAATATTACTTCTAGGTTTACTCAAATCACAATATCGACATAGACCCTCTTAACTATTCTTCTTGCAAATAAAGACGCTCCACATGGCCACAACAATACTTAAGCATAATTGCTAAGTTTAAAAACTAACAATCAGGAAAGTGGGTTACCTGGAGGTGTAGGGAACAAGTGAGGATACTTCTTCATCATGTCCTCCTCTGCTTCCCATGTCATTTCCTCCCTGTTCTCATTCTGCCATAAGACCTTGACGGAAGCCACATCCTTTGTCCGTAGTCGCCTAACCTGACGATCGAGTATCGCTATGGGACTTTCCTCATATGATAGCCCCTCTGTCACATGGACATCACAAATCGGGTGCACTCTAGATGGATCTCCAATACACTTCCGCAACATAGACACATGAAAAACTGGATGTACTGCCTCCATATCGGACGGCAGATCCAACTCATAGGCAACCTTACCTACCCTACGGACGATCTGGTAAGGCCCAATGTACCTTGGGCTAAGTTTCCCCTTCTTCCCAAATCTCATCACGCCCTTCATGGGTGATACCTTCAGGAAGACCCAATCATCCACCGCAAACTCCAAGTGCCAACGCCGATGATCTGAAATACGACTTCTGTCGACTCTGAGCTGACAATAACCGCTCTTGGATAAGCTTCACCTTATCCACTGCCTGCTGAATCAAGTCTGGCCCGACTAACTGAACTTCTCCCACCTCAAACCAGCCTATTGGTGACCTGCACTTCCTCCCGTATAAGGCCTCATAAGGCGCCATCTGGATACTAGAATGGTAGCTGTTGTTATATCTGAAACTCCAAGAGGTAAATGATCCTCGGCTACCACGAAATCAATAACACAGGACGCGACATATCCTCGAGTGTCGGATAGTACGCTACCGGCTTTGTCCGTCGGTCGAGGATGAAGCGCGATCGAGACTCACTGTGTCCCTAATCCCTCTGGAAAGACCTCAGGAAGTTAGCGTGAACTGGGCTCCTGCATGCAAAATAATCGATATAGGAACTCCGTGCAGTCTCACAATCTCTCGGATATACAATCTAGCATAATCCTCGGCCAAAAAAGTCGTCCTGACTGGAAGAAAATGGGCTGATTTCGTTAGCCTGTCGACAATAACTCAGATGGAATCATGCTTCCTCTGAGTGTGAGGTAACCCTGTAATAAAGTCCATATTGATCACCTCCTATTTCCATGTTGGAGTCTCTATCATCTGCAACAACCCACCAGGCTTCTAGTGCTCCACCTTGACCTGCTGACAATTCGGACACTGCGCCACAAACTCCATGGCGTCCTCTTCGAGCCATCCGCAATATATGCACCTGAGGTCATGGTACATCTTAGTCGACCCTGGATGGATGGAATAACGAGCACTGTGTGTTTCCCCCAGAATCTGCTGGCGAAGTCCTGCTACATCGGGTATACATAACCTGCCCTCAAATCTTAGAACCCCATCAGGTGCTACCTCAAATAGACTCTTCTCCTCCCGAAGATCCGTATCTCAATACCGTACCATAATCGGATCCTCATACTGTCGCCTCTTCACCTCCTCGACGATGGAAGACTCGGCGACCTCTCGAACCCGAACCCCACTACTATCAGAACCAACCAAACGAACCCCAAGGCTCGCTAGTTGATGTAACTCGCAGACCATGCCCCTCTTCTGCTTTGCGCACTGACGGACTACCATCGTCTGCGACTAAGGGCATCTGCAACTACATTGGCCTTCCCTGAGTGGTATAGGATATCGACGTCATAATCCTTAAGTAGCTCTAACCACCGTCTGCCGCAAGTTCGGCTCCTCTGTTTGAAGATATCACGGAGACTCTTGTGGTGCGTGTAAATATCCACATGAACTCCATATAAATAATGTCTCGGATCTTGAGGCATGAATCATCTGCGCCAACTCTAAGTCATGTGTGGATAGTTCTTCTCATGCTTCACGAGTTGTCGAGATCGTGGCTATAACTTTCTGCGTCTTTGCATCAAAGACGCACCCAAGCCCGACACCCGACGCATCACAATAAACCACATATCCGTCTAAACCCTCTAGAAGAGTAAGAACTGGGGCGGTTGTCAATTTCTCCTTCAGTAACTGGAAGCTCTCCTCACAAGCATTCGTCCACCGGAATATAGCTGCCTTTTGAGTCAGGCTAGTCAAAGGTGCTGAAATGGAAGCAAAATTCTCCACAAATCTCCGATAATAACCCGCAAGGCCCAAAAAGTTGCGCACCTCCGTCGGTGTAGTGGGTCTAGGCCAAGTCTTGACCGCCTCAATCTTTGTTGTATCAACCCGAATACCATCGGCCCCGATAACATGCCCTAAGAAATCCATTGAAGCCAACTAAAACTCGCATTTCGAGAACTTGGCATACAACTGTCGGTCCCTGAGGACTCCCAGTACCGTACTCAAATGGTTTGCATGTTCCTGCTCTGTGCGCGAATAAACTAGGATATCATCAATGAATACTATAACGAACATATCCAAGAATGGCTTGAACACCCGGTTCATCAAATCCATGAATACTGCTGGGGCGTTGGTCAACCCGAAAGACATCACCCTGAACTCATAGTGCCCATACCGGGTCCTGAATGCAGTCTTTGGGATATCTGCCTCTCTAACTCGCACCTGATGATAACCAGACCGCAGGTCTATCTTGGAAAAACACCTCGCCCCCTGCAACTGGTCAAACAAATCATCAATCCTGGGGAGGGGGTATCTGTTCTTGATAGTTACCTTATTCAGCTGCCTGTAATCAACACACATACGCAGCGTCCCATCCTTCTTTTTTACAAATAAAACTGGCGCTCCCCAGGGAGAAACACTAGGCCTGATAAAGCCTTTTTCCAGCAAATCTTTCAGCTGGGCCTTCAATTCCCTCAACTCAGCAGATGTCATCCTGTATGGTGGAATAGATATCGGTCGAGTGTCTGACGACATATCAATGCAAAACTCAATCTCCCTCGGGAGGGATACCCGAGCTTCGTGCGGGAATACGTGCGAAACTCTCTAACAACCGGGCCCGTGAAGGTGCGGTATCTCGACCTCGATGTCGAATACCCGAACCATATGGTAGATATACCCCTTCCGCACCATCTTTCTAGCCTTGAGGTAAGAAATAAACCTACCCCTCGGCGACACAGTATTCCCCTTCCACTCGATAACCGGCTCCCCAGGAAACTGGAACCGTACCAATCTCTCTCTACAGTCCACGTTGGCATAGCAAGACGCTAGCCAATCCATACCCATAATCACATCAAAGTCCGTCATGTCCAACTCTATCAAGTCGGCTGAAGTCGACGATGTAATATAGTCACTGGGCAAGCCTTATTTACCCGCTCAGCTACCACCGAAACACCTACTGGCGTAGCCACCTCAAAAGGTTTTATGGAATCGGCCTCTATCCCTATTCTACCATCAATATGAGGAGATATATAGGACAAGGTAGAACCTGGATCTATCAAAGCATATACATCACAACATGAAACCAATAATGTACCTGTGACGACATCTGGTGACGCCTCCTGGTCCTGACGGCTGGACATAGCATAAATGCGGTTCTGAGGACCGCTGGAACTGGGACCCCCACCACGACCCCTGCCGCGACCTGCTGGTCCGTGAACACCCTGCCCTCCGGGGCGCCTGACCACCGAAGACGAAGATCCAGCAACTGACCCTGTCGGCTGAACCATAACACTCCCGCCGCCTCTGGTCGGACAATCTCTCTTCAAATGGCCCTGCTGGCCACAAGAGTAACAAGCTCCTGGAGGAACACGACACCCCCCATGATGGTAATCACCACATCGACCACACCGAGGCATAGGTGGCCTCGTCGATGGAACTCGTTCCTCAGGAACCAAGCCTGAGCCACCCGCCCGAATTTACCGCTTTCGAATACCTGGACGCCCGGAAGACGGTGGAGGAGCGTTCTGAACCGGCTGAGGTGCAAATCCGGTCTGCTGCTGAGGTTGTCTACCTCAAAACTACCGAGAGGACCTGCCGTCCCGGCCTCTTCTGGCGATATCTATCGATCTGCCGGCCCTACGTTCCTCGCACCAGTGCATAAGCCGACGCGGGCAATGTCCATGCCCGAAGAGCTACTCGTGCAACTCTGCTAAGTAATCATCGAGCCGTGACATAGCGGAGTACTCGTCCTCCGTATGCGCCACTAAAGCAGGAACATACCGAGCCAACGAGTCAAACTCTACGTTGTACTCCCGGACCGTCCGCCCACTCTGTCTCAACGTCAGAAATCAATCGGCCCGAGCTCTTCTCATCTGCGGAGGCAAGAAATGGCTAAGAAACGCCTCTGAGAACTCGTCCCAAACAGCTGGAAGCGCATGCTCCCCCCGAGATAGTTCTCATGAATCAAACCAGTCAAATGCAGTATCACGCAGCCGATGATAACCCAATACTACTGACTCTGTCTCCGAGGCCTTGATCACTCTCATGATCCGATATAACTGTCGGATAAACTCCTGAGGATCATCCTCAGGCCTCGACCCATAGAACTCTAGTGGGCTGCAACTCAAAAAGTCCCGAAGTCTCGAGCTATCAGATCTGAGGTGAACTCTGGTACTAACCGGAACTGTCTCCGTCATCCTCCTGCCTTGCCACGATCCTGGCTAATAACTGGGTCATCTCCTTGTAGCCCATATCCTCTGCTCCAGTGTATGGCGGAGGCTCAGTATCGCGGTCTCGATGGCGTTCTTCTTTGCTCGGACTCTTTGGGGTTGGCGACGTTGTGGAACTCGCTGTCCGAAACATCACCTCAGGTAAAGGCGGGTGTGCCTGCGTAACCTATGTGTCCTACTAGCGGCTCCCGCTTTGCCTTGCCTCCGGGCGCGGTTGCCTGCGTGGAGGCATAAGCGATACATAAAAATATGTCGGAGGGAGTTCAACCTATAACACGGCTACATTGCACGATCTTAGGGTGAAAGAATGGAAACCAATCCTAAATATCATGTAGCCTCCTGATTATAGATGTGGTGCACAACACACCGATAATCAAGACTCTACTAGATATGGCCTGTAGACCCTTTCCGAGGATTAACTGCTCTGATACCACTTTTGTCACGACCCGACCTTGGACCCGTGACTGGTGTCTTACCCCGTGCACCCTTGTGATACAACATCAGAGAAAACCAGCAGAAGTAAACTCATAACAAGAAACCATATAAAATATGAAACAGGCTAACCCAAAATGGTTACCTTTCCGTAAACATAAATATAACAAAAACTGAACAGTTACATCCCAATTTATAACAGGACTACATGCCTCTAAGAGTGTGTAACCATTATGACGGGACAGGGCCCCATCATACCCCTGAATGTACATAATATCTACAACATCAGGGAGAACCGTACCAAAAGTCAAGCCTCCGGAGAAATGGAGCTTCTGACACCTGAGCAAAGATCCTAAGAATGAGGATCCACCACCTGCTTACCCCTACCTGCGGCATGAACGCAGACCCCGAGAAAGGGGGTCAGTACACAATATGTACCAAGTATGTAAAAATGAAAAATACTGTAATAATATCATAAGTCTAAAATCAGCTGGAGTCAGGGATGAAAATCAAATTACATTGCACTGTGCCTTACTAACAATGAGAGTAACAAGTATAAACTTTACTGCATAAAAATAGGAGGCTCGTGATCAAAACAGGGTCCCTCGCCCGTAGTATCATTAAGCAATCCTACTCCTGGGACTATTTCACCCGCATAGGTCCTGTGGACCCGCATGAGGTCATCCGCCTCACATGGGACTATTTCACCCGCATGAGACTATTTCACCCGCATGGACCCGGTGGGCCCGCATGAGTACAAGCGCCGCACTCGCATCATGGGTAGCAAATCCATGGCATAAGTAGTAACCCGGGGTCTACCCCGTAATAATAATAATAATACGTAACCTAGCACAACCGGATATCATACATAACATAAGCTCTACCGGCTTATCATAACATAAGCAAGTTAAGAAAATCCCCTAACTTCTTATTAACATTATTAATATAACCTCTCATTTTAGTTTACTTAAGGCACTAACATGTCATTTAAGAGAAAATCCGGGAATTCAACCCAAGTACCACGTACCTCTACCCTTTTAAGAAATGACTCCTTTTTATATAAAACTTCCAAGATACTAATAACCGTAGTATCAAGTCACGACTACTTTTCAAGACAAGTCACATTTCCTTTTAGAAATATAATAGGCTTCTAAATCAAGTGACTTCATTTCTTTTAAAACCTTAGGCAATTAATGCCCTAAAATCAATTTGCCTTTCACAAATTCAAACCATTTATCCGTACTTATTTTACTTAGAGTAAAACTTTCTTTATTAACCTTCCATAAAGCTAATATAATCACTTCCCATAAAGTCGTTATATCAACTTTATACATTAGTCAAATACATTTCCCTATATCCAAGGGACTTATACTTTTCAAACGAAACAAGTATCATATACTTAAAACACTTCAAGTCTCTTAACTTTGAAAACTTAAGACATCCTTAATACTTTTTAAAGAAGTGAGTTAATCCCCTTACTCACCAAACTTGGCCATCCTTAAAACAAGTAAGGGATATCAAAGCCTTGTACGTCTACCGTACTACATAAGTGCAACTATTCATGCTCAAGAGATAGAAAAGTTCCACATACCTCTTCGGGTCAATCCACTTGCAAGTCCAATATACCGCACGTAGTATGTTTAACCTATAATGACCATAATACGTCCATTAGCCTCTATCTTCAACGTAGAACATTCTAATTGAAACGTCCCTTATTTCTACGGAAAATTAGACAGCACTTCCTTTGTTTCTACATACTTTGCCACCTTTTTCAAGGCCGAATTCAATAACCAAACACGCCATCTTTAAGGCTCAACAATGAAGTTAACAAATAGGGGATTACACGCCTACTAGACGTGTAGAATTCCGCCCCACAATTGATATCAAACTAGTACAAACTACAAGGTCCAATTCGACAACTTTGAGGTATAACAACATAAATTCTTATCCAATTCCTTTTTAATCCAAATTCTTATCCAATTCTTACATGCAATAAATCTAAAGGCAATATTGACAACTACAATTCCTTTCTCCCACACATGCAACACAATTTACTAGCAAAAGAGAAATGATTGTTACCTTAGAACTTACCCAAATTAGTCCAACAAATTCCACTTGCCTTCCTTCCACAATCACCTCCTACAAGCTTGTCAACATGTTTCCTTCTTGCCACCTTTCCAGAATTTCTCTAGGCCTTGGTTTCTCCTTGAATTTCTAGAGAGAATGGAGAGGAATTTTAGAGAGAAGGAAGAGATTTTTAGAGAGATGAAGGGTTTTCAAGAATGACCAAGTCTTCAAGACTTGGTCAATAAATAGGACATGCATAAAATCAGATGGGGGGACACTTATCACCTCACATGGCCTCTTTTAAAAAACGATTGATTTTTCCCAGTTCGCAGCTCCGCCTCGGCGCCTGCACTGCGTGGCGCCGCGGCGTTGAAACCTCTGCAACCTCTCGGCGCGCCCACGGCCTCGCGCGGCGCTGCATCTCAGCGATTTTCCAGATTATCCGGCGCGCTGACCCTGCATCCGGCCGCGGCCGTAGCCGATGTTGCTTTTACGCTCATTGCGCGAACTTGTAACTCCCATAACTTTCTACTCCGATGTCCTATCGACGAACGGTTGGTTGCGTTGGAAACTAGACTCAACGAACTACGTACTAGGCCTTTGAAACACCTAGGAACTCTCAATGTAACGGGACATAAACCTCCCCAAAGTTGACTAACAACCCGTCCGAAACATTCCGTCAACCCATCATTCTAAAATTTAAGTCTCAATTCCTTTCGTACGTTCTCAAAAGCATGACCTGAACTACGGGGTGTAACATAGGCCGTGGCCCACTACTATTCGAGTGGGATCCACTGCCGTCGTTACCACCGCGTTTGCCATCGCGATTTTTTCCATTATTTTTCCATTATTTTTGTCGCCACCGTGAGCATGATTTTGGCGGAAGTATCAACAAAACCCGGAGAGTTGGTGGAGGACATCATCATGACTATGGGAAAGTCCCGGTAGCCGCCTTCTTAGCGAAACCGACATCTTCCAAAGTAAGCATGGAACGAGCTTGATAGAAATTTGGGAGAGGGTTACTTTGACGAAGTAGAATCCCAACACCACTATAGGCCTCGGAGAGGCCAACAACCATCTGTAGAACAATGTGGTCTTCACTAACGGGCGCACCCATATTGCGGAGTTGGTCCGCCTATTCCTTCAACCTTTTGCAATACGCCGAACATTCGGGAAATTTTCCATGTTGATGTGGGAAAATTCCTGCTCAAGTGTAATAGCTCTGGAATTATGATTATCTTGGAATATGGCACGCATCCTATCCCAAGAAGCCACTGTCGTAGCGTCAGGCTCAATAATCGTCTGCAACAGGTCAGTAGAGATAGTGGAATAAATCCACTGAAGTACAGTGGCATCAAGTGGTGTCCATAACTTAGGATCATCCTCGCGTTTAGGCACCTCCGTATCCTCAGGAGTTGCGGGGATTATGTGATGGATAACTTGATGCGAACGTGCGTGAATTTTGTACAGTTTGGTCCACATCGCATATTGGACGTTTTCTATTTCAAGAATAAGAGAGATGTGATTCTTGATGTTAGAAACAACAAGGACAGTGTGAAACGTGTTATTTGATGTTGACATAACGAACAACAAAACATTGGGTGATTGAGGGATTTTAGAAGAAAGAAATCGGGAGAGAGGGGCTGCTCGAAAATCGAGGCAAAAACTGGCCGAAAATTTGAAGGGAAAAAAATCAACCTAGACTCTTGATACCATGAAAGAAATAATCCATTGAATATTTTCATTAATGAAAGAAAATATATACAAGTTACAATTTTCATAATACGAGAATCTTATTTCTATTCTAATCTGAAAACCTATAATAATGGTAAGTGTACAATACTAATTAATGTAAAATATTACCTAAAACTAAGTACAAAATCGTGTACAAATCTATACAAAACCGAGAGCAACAATCTGTACAACACGTGATATACATTAAGTGTATATCACGTGTATTTAACAAACTCTTTATTGCTATTACCAGGGACAGCTACGAGACTATAGTTATCTGAATGCTATTGAAAGTAAGTGCAAAGTCCACGTATTTGGATTCTAAAGGATCATCAGTATCCAAGATCACAATTTAAATAAACAGAGAAAAGGTATACATATTTAGGAAGCTATATGTAAATTAAAAGGTTCGACGTTTGGAAGATGGCGGTAGATACAGACTACAACATATTATCCCTCAAAATTAGCTTCAGTACTCTGTATACATTCATGTTAACATGAGAAGACATTATCTTAAATTTCAAGGAGGGTATGGAGTAATTAATAATGTGAAGAATCGAAGATCTTTTGAGAGATGTAAAACTTAACTCATATGACTGTTACATATGTATGTACACCTTTAAGACAATTATTTCCCATGTCTTCTTGTGTTCTTGTTCAAACTCTCTTGTTAAATTTTAAAAGATCACACTTTATTTACTTAGTTACATTTTCAACCCACATGCACATGTTGTTGAGTTTGTAAATCCGTTGTGGATATACTTCTGTTCCTAACAATAATATTTTTATACCATTTTTAATGCCCCACACGATTCTAATAGTTTAGAAACAAGGGAGCAATTGTACAGTACCATGGTGCAATAATAGACACGTCTAACCCTTCAAAGTTACTGAATCACTCTATAGCGCTTTAGTACTATGTACGAATATATTTTGTCATAATACATATGAAACTAGGCCCATGATAATAATTGAAACAATGTGAGCTTAATCCATGACTTTGATAAATTATATAACAAAGTCATTTAATTTTATTTTGTATCAATAAAATCACTCAATTTAAGATTTTTCTCTTATAAAATCATTTAACCATATTTGTCATTAAAAAATATGACATGATAAATAGATTAATTTTTTTCATGTCATGTAGACATGGACCCCACAAATAATAAAATTAAAGAAAAACCATATCTTATACCTGACGTACCCACCCACAAATAAAAAAATTCTTTAATTTTGATATTCTACAATTAAAAAACAAAATGGCTGAAAAATTATACTTTTTACCTCTTCATGTGATAAACATACCCGTCTCATCATAATTAATTAATTTAATGAAAGAAGTTTATGTTCAAAAACATTTCATAAATTTGTTTATTGGTTAACTTAGTGCAAACATCCGGTAGGAGTACGCAAGTTTTTATCCATCCTTCAGCAATAAGAAGTTACTATTTATATGGCTACTTTGCAGGTAAATGAGGCTTGAGACAAGGGGATCCTATGTCTCCTACTTTATTTATACTTTGCATTAAATATCTCTCAAGACTTCTATAGAAGAAGACATTGGCTCCGGAATTTTCCTATCATCCTAAGTGTAAAACTTTGGATATCACTCATCTTATGTTTGCGGAAGATCTCATGCTTTTTGCTAAAGGAGATGAAGCCTCGGTTGGTATACTTATGGAGTGTCTTGAGAATTTGGAAGAGGTTTCCGGTCTATCTTTGAATCCCTCTAAGTCCGCCATCTATTTAGCGGGAGTTCACGATATTCATCGAGACAGGATCATGGCTCGAGTTGGTTTTTCGATAGGTGAGTTTCCCGTGCGGTATCTAGGGGTTCCTTTGGCCCCACTTTCAGTCTCGATGGATCAATTTGCTCCATTCACAAATGCCATCTCGGGTTACATTAAAAAATGGGGGCATCACTCCTTATCTTATGCAGGAAAACTTGAGTTGATCCGATCGGTTATTCAAGGGGTTGAAGGCTTTTGGTTTCGTGCATTCCTGCTCCCTACTGCGGTTCTCAACAAGGTGCGCTCAGCCTGTATCAAGTTTTTGTGTGGGGGCAAGCCTGCTCGTGTTGCCTGGGATGAGATATGTGTTCCTCAATTGGAAGGTGGCTTAGGACTTATCGACGTGAAGGTATGGAATCAGGCCTTGCTCTCTCGATTCATTTGGCTCTTTCATACGAATGTGAATTCATTGTTGGTGAAATGGGTGAATTCTTACTATCTGAGAGGTCAATCGATTTGGGCTTATGAGGTACGTGACAGAGACTCACTCTTGTTCAAAAAACTTTGTGGTATCCGTGATAATTTCATATGCATTTTTGGTAACCACGAGGATATTATAACTGGATTGGAGAGGTACTGTGTCAATGGAGGGTTAGACTCTAGCCTTGTGTATGATGTTTTGCGCACCCCCGTGAGCATAAACTATGGATGTCTCAAATTTGGAAGAGCTATATACCACCCAAGTACTCTTTCGTGGTCTGGCTTAATTGTCGGAGGCGTCTTGCTACCAAAGACACTCTCTCTTATCTTAATATTGAGGATGTGACTTGTGAATTTTGTAAGAGGGAAAATGAAACTCGTTCTCACCTCTTCTTTGCTTGTCCTTATTCAAACAAGATTTGGAAACACATCAGAGATTGGTTGGGGATTAGGCGAGAAATGAACACCATCAAAAGTGCTCTCAAGTGGATCAAAAAGGAACACCAAGGAACGAGCATTCGGTCCAAGGCTACTCTACTTGCCTTCTGTGTAGTAGTTTCTGAAATTTGGAAGGCCCGAAATGCATTAATCTTTGAGGGAACAAATTCGAGTGAAGATGAAGTTATTGCTAGAGTCAAGCTAGCAACCTATAGAGTCCTTTTCCATCTATCCCCTTCTTACATTTTTTAAAATGTACCCCTCCCGTCCATTGCATGCTTGAGTTCATGCTCTTGTTTATTTTATTTTTCATTGAGGTTTGAGAACCCTCAATGATTGATTGTAACTTTCTGATTTCTAGTAATAATATCATTTATTTATCCAAAAAGAAGAAGAAGTTACTATTATATAATAAATACTAACAATTAGAACGATTACACGAGTAATTAAGCAAAAAACATGAAAAACAAAAATTTGGCTGTGGCTCTGGGATCAGCTAGCAGCACAGTTACTGCCAAATCCAATTCTTCACCCTTCCAAATAGAGGTAAAAATGGTATAGTTTTCAGCTATTTTATTCCTTTATTATAGAATATGAAATTCTATTATTAAGAATATAAAAAAATCTTTTTTTTATTTGTGGGTGGGTTGGTCGGGTATAAGATATGAGTTCTTTTGATATTGTTTTATTTATGGAATACACCACGTACATATCTTATTTTTATATAACCATATCATACTGTATTTTCTTATATCACTTCAGATACCACATGCTTCTTTGTATACTATATAGACACGCATCATACACCACTTCATATAGACCAATATACCTCCTCCTATACCCTATACACACACCACTTCATATACACCAATGTACCTTCTCTTATACTCTATACATATACTGTTGAAAAATAATTGATGTACGAGAATAGTAACTAACTATTACAAGTGCTTTGAAATGGTAAACAATATGAATTACAAAAGCAACAAACTTGTAGCCAACAAGAATTACGGCCACAACAAGCTCTTGAGTTCTTGAATTAGTCTTGGAGTCTTGAATTTTTGTTCCAACTGCCGAAACCTCCTAGAATCTTAATGACAACTTGAAATCAAGAGACACTAAAACAAGAAGGGTTACCTGTGCTGAGACTAGTGATGTTCACTATGTCCTTAAGACAAGATTGCCCCGTATATATCTTTTTACGTTGATGGGCAATATCTCCCAAGGTAAAACATCATCAAACAAATGAGCAAAGGAAACTCAAGTGTTTCTCAAGAAGAACCTTGAGTGTTTGAAAGTATGCTTAGAGAGGAAGAAGTTCAGAAAATCTGAGTGTAGTAGTATCCAATTGAGCCAAAGGCCTTAATATATAGTAGTGTAAGAAGGCCTCTTCAAGTGCCCATGTAATATTGTCATTTAAATGCCATGTAATGACCATTCAATCCACCAAGTAATGTAGTCAAATAATGGCTGATTTATGGAGGAAAAACTGATATTTGAATGCTCCAAAATGTCCCCATAATCAGTCAAACTTTTGGACTTCCGCCGCACAGACACTGCCTCGAAAGCGCCGCAACTGGACCTTGGAAGCATCGCGGCGCAGTGGCTCCAGTAGCTGAAACTTGAATTATCACCGCGGCTCGGCCATTGAGGCGTCACAACCCTGATGGTGGCGGCTCCGCGGCGCCCCGGCTCCGCGGTGGCGGCACGGCCCATTTCTGACCCGTTTCAATCTTACACTTCACACACTTCTTCCTTCATTTACCAACGTGGAACACTCTTCATTTAGCCAACAACAATCTATTGTTTTATGTTTCAAACATTTTACTTACGTACCAATATCTCTTTCACTAATGAAATTTACGATATTTGACACTACGAGTACACGTGTGTGAAAACGATATTTCCGACGTGCGGGGCCCCAATTGTTCGAGTCATAAATAATGGGATAAACTTAATTCCACATTAGTAAATTTCCAACAATCCCCTCTTGAAAAAGATTTTGACGCACTCACATGGCGTCTTTCTAGCAATCTTTCGGCAGACCGATGTTGCATCTGGATAGATAGCTTTAGCTTTGAACCTTCCATAGTTGAATACCATCGGACTTACTTACTGCGCGTTGAATGTGATGTCTTAAACCGTCAGTTTTTAGTGTAAGCCAAGACAACGGTACCAACACAATAACTTTCCTTACTCTGTTCTTCTTAATGTTTTATCCGTCATAGGTCGTGGACACGCTTGGATTCTTAAGTACGTTCATTTTAGGCGCCCTGTCCTCACACTTAAATATGTGGTCTCATATAAGGTATCCTGCTATACCCCACTTCACAAGTGTTAGGAACCATTAAAAGTTTCCTCAAACCTAACCTCGACTGGTGAGGACCATTAAAGGTTTTGGAAACTTAACCTCTACCACTATGCAGGTAGCACTTTAAGGTTTATCACGGGAACGACTTTAGATTCATGTTTCTTTACAAAAATCATCATTTGAAGTGCTTTTGTTTTCACCGAAGCACTCAACTAAACCTTTTGCATCTTAGTTTTCCCATTGAACCAAATTCTTGGGATCTCCAGTCAGTATGGTTGGGTTACCACCGCAAAGGTTCATATTGTTTGGGTTTTAATCTCATTTCCCTAGACAGGTAGAACTCTTGATCTTCGAGTAGTTCCTTAGTTAAAAGGTCTGTTATATCATTTGATTAATAATCAAGGAGGTGACACCCATGATGATCAACTGTCATACGGACTTATGTCTCCGACTAAAATGTCTAGACACTGTCATCTGTGCCCTACAATGTTTAACTGACAAAGGCACGAGTTTCTCCCAATAAGGGACATCCTCTGAGAGGTCGTGAAGTTACTCAACGTGATAAACTCGGATTCCATCACGAATCGCCCGATGCAAGTTTGCTTAGAGGATTTTCACATCACACACATCCACTTGTGGATTTGGTGTTTTTCAAGTATGATGTCCAGTTTGCATCACTGTGTTCTCCCAGAACCGTTGGACATCAAGAATACCATAATCAGTAGCTAAGCGAATATTTCAGATATCGTCATATCCGATTTAACGTCTTTTATCGATCATTTCCAGAATCACGAGTGAACCTTCGTTCAACTGATCTACTTTATAAGCCGTTACTGGGTCAGTTGTAGTATGTAAAATATATTAAACTACACGTGACCTGCACATATCACTCCTGGTATATGGGTGTATCGTGATTCCAATCAATTCAATGATTCATATCCGTTGAGGACTTCAACGAGACTGTCAAACACCTCACAAATGAGTTTGGAATTATACCAGTCCGTTAGATGTCTTAGAAATTTCAATTTATAAGATGTCATCTGCAATACACATATTATTCTTATCGAAACCTCGTTTCAACATAATAGGATCAAGCTAGAACAACTTCATATGATCAAACATGTCATCTATGTAAAAGCATATCATGACGAATGAGTCATAATTACATTTCATATAGACACATTTGTCACACACATTAATGGAGAGATCCTTCAATAGTAGAGTACTATCAAAATTTTCGTGCCATTGTCTCGGGGCCTATTTCATCCCATACAGAGATTTGAAAAGTCGACAGACTTTCTTCTCTTGACCTGGAACCACATACTCCTCGGGTTGTTCCATATAAATTTCTTCTTCCACTTTCAGACTGTTGGTTTTCCCATAGTTGGCTTTCTAACTTCAAAGTCAATATTTCTGTTGTCAGATTCATTGTTTCTGTTTCATCTGAAACTTCCAGGACCAAAATACAAATATTTCAGGGACCAACGGAAGTTCAAGAAGAAGCCCAACAGTTGTTAGCGATATTTCGACTGCTCACGCAAACGTACACATAGTTCACAAGTAATATAGTCTGTAAGACCGAATATCGTCCACAGAGATTGGTTTCTAAGTACCGTTCATCTATTTTATGTTATCTATTTGACAATCGATATTTGATTGGGGTATTTATTTAACTACTAGAATAATTGCAAGATTTAAACCAATAAAATTGTAATCAGTTATGAATAAATTAGGGCTTCCAAAATCCTCGACTATCCACTTTATTCAATCATTAATGCAACTAAAATGATTCTTCTGTTTCGTTAAGATAGTGGTTAAACTAGACTGTCTTATATTCCGGTTATGACATATAATCACTCAACCCCAGTGCAGAACCCTTCTATATTTCTGTGATAGGATTTACCACATAGGAGGATTAAGAACAGTAACCTATAATGCTACACAACTATCAGAGTACTTTCGTCCGCAATTTTAACCTATGTCTAGTCAATTACAGCATATCCAAATCTCTCCTCTCGGTTTTTTATTCGAAATCATATAGGTTATGAAAACTATTGATCAATTAATTATCAAACATTCATACCAAATATTGACTAAATCTTAATCAAGCGAAGAAAAAATCAAACTACTACATTAATTCATGAATAACAGTTTCAAGCGATTCATAAGGAAAGCTCTAATAGAGTGTTTAGCTCCTAGTCATAGTCACGCTAAGAACTAACACAATATTCATACATAAAATGAATTAAAAACGAAAGAAAGAAAATTACGTAGAACAAAGTCTCCAATTGTAGCTCCAAATCCGCCTGTGTTGTGTTGTCTTATAGAATGACCAACCTCCCCCACAGCATTAATCCCTAGTGCTTAAATATCCTCTAATTTTCGTGCCCTATGGACCAATCCTCCCTTAGCCAATTTGCCTTCGGAACTGAAATTTCCCACGTCGGCACCGCGATTCTGCATACCGGCACTGCGGTGCCGAAACTCCTGCAGCTTCTCAGCACAAATGACACTGCGGTGCTGAAAGTCCTGTAGCTCATCGGTAAATATAGCACCGCGGTTCTACATAGTGGCACCGCGGTGTTGCCTTCTTTCGCTCTGAGTTGCCAACTTTCGTCCTTTTCGCCTCGGGAGCACCTTTTCTGCCCATTTCTCGTTCCTTTTTGCCATTTTGTCTTTTTGCATCGCTGTGACTCAAAATAAAGAAAAACAAACCTACTACTATACTAAACACAACAAAAACGAGTAAAATACCAACTAAAAATGACTCAAAAGGCGTATACAAAATACGCCTAACAACAGTCCACTAAACCAACTCTCCAGTTAAGAAGGTTGTCTCAATATCCATGTCACGCAAGACTGCAGTGGCCCTGGATGTTAAGCTATTCATAGGGTGCATGTGTCCATGTATCCGAGGCCTTATTCTCGTCGGTAGATTCATCTACTTTGTACTCAATTTGAGTATCCATTTTTACAACCCAGAGACTCTTTTCTCGGAGGAAGGTCAACCATTAAAAGTATGATTCTATCTGATGGAATCTAATTTTTTCTATGTAGCTTCTCTCCAAAGTAGTGCTTCTGGAGTTGACAGTTATTTGTTAATTGTCCATGGTTCATTCTCAACCATACAAGCTAGAAGGTCTGTAACAAGTCTTTGTCCCCTCTTTGCTCCATCTCGGTTCAACATCTAAAATCCCTGAGTTATGTAGATCTGGAACATTAAGTTCTGGATAGTCAGCAACTAAGCTGCAAAAGGTTCAGTTGAGCACTTCTGCATTTAAATGAATATTTAACAAAATGATAATATCATTATGAATATAAATACTAATATCAATGAAATAACACAAGTCATTCACTATTAATCTTAACATTACATGTTGGTCGCATAATTATTTCACCTATTGCAATAAAAACAAGAACATTTCACATTGATGATATGTAGTTATGTCATCAATTTCAATATAGATCATATGTATTATAGTAACCATTTGCAACATGACTAAAAAAATATGTGATGTTCATGTATAGTTATATCACCAATTTCAAGTTGTTACATATAGCTATGATCATCATAACTTTTTCTTCAACACATTATTATTATTACTCATTAATTATTTGCATTATTTTAGATAATTATAGTGTTATTTCACTAATTTCATGATAATAACATATTGTTTAGTTACAAATATAAGTTTTATAATCTAAAATTAGTTCACTTCTTATTAAAAAAAAATTGGTTACAAAAGATGAAATAATACAATCGTTCGCTATTAATCTAGACATTATAAGTTGATCAGATAATTATTTCAACTATTGCAATAAATACAAGAACATTTCACATTGATTACATGTTTATGTCATAAATTTCAATATAGATCATATGTAGTATAACAACCATTTGGATCATGGCTAAAAAAATATGTGATTTTCACATATAGTTATGTAACCAATTTCAAGTTGTTACATATATATATGATCATCACAACTTTCTTTTCCAACACATTATCATCATTACTCATTAATTAATATTATTTTAGATTATTATAGTATTATTTCACTAATTTCATGGTGATAACATATTGTTTTGTTAAAACTAGAAGTTTTATAATTTAAATTAGTTCACTTCTTATTAAAAAAAAAATTGTTGCAAAAACAAATGTAACATTATAGATTCTAATGTTACATAGTTGGTCTTTAATAACTCAGAGTACGCAAGTACGGTGACACAACCCTTTGAGAACTCCATTCTCCTGTCCCAAAATACCACATTAACTAGTTTCAACTACTATCAATCCTATCCGAAGCCCTAGACCAGTTGGTCTTGAAGACAGAGGGTATCCTCATTGGGTGGTGTGGAGAGCTTGGTCACAAGTTCGAAACCTCAGGGTAACGTCTGGCCTGCCTTCGCCTCTTGGGGGGAGCCTGTCACACCTGGCTTGCCAAGTGTGGTTTAACTGGCTGACGTGGTTTGCAGGCTATTGCGTCAGTCCGGGGTTTACCCTGTGCGCACTCGAAAGAGCAGCGGCTGCGGGTTCCTTCGTCAACAAAAAAAAAAACTACTATCAATCCTCAATTCTTGAGAAGACCAAAAGGTATTGCTAGGATTTGATGGCAACAGTCTCTTCGTGGTAAAGATATGAGGTAGACTAAATGGTACAAAACATTCATGAAGACATAATCAACAGTGAATGTATTTATGTTGTTGGTCTATGCATAATCATTGTCTCGTCTATAATAAAAGTTATAAATCTGAAATGTTCATCTTCAACCTCAAGCTCAAATCTAAAATATTCATCTTGCAAGAAGGCCAAAAGGTATTGCTAGGATTCAATGATAATGACCTTTTCATGGTAAAGATATGAGGTAGACTAAACGGTGCAAGACATTCATGAAGACATAATCAGCAGTGAATGTATTTCTGTTGTTGGTCTATGCATAATCGTTGTCTCGTCTAAAATAAAAGTAATAAATCTGAAATGTTAATCTTCAACCTCAATTCTAAAATGTTTATCTTGTACTTCAAGCTCAAATATGAAATTTTATACAAAACCACCTTAAATCTTCTCCAAACTCTCTTAAATTTGAGATTTAGACTCCTCACTAACAAAACTTAATAACACCCACTTGAAATAAATCACTCATTCATAAAATTAATTTTTCAAGTTTGAAGCTCAAACTATAATAATGGCTATACTCAAGCTCAAATCTAAAATGTAATCTAAAATAACCTTAAATCTTCTCGAAATTCTCTAAAAAATGATATTTAAACTCATCAAAAGATCCCTAACAAAATTCAATAACACTCACTTAAAATGAATTACTCTTTTTTCAAGCTTTAAGCTCAAGCTCCAACAATGAAGCATATTTCAGATGTAGCAATAAAACGTGGGAATGAATTGAGAAAGAAGAATATAATTTTATATTTTTATAAGGTAAAAGATATATTTTAAATTTTTTATTTTGGTTAATATTATTATTTCTTACTTTGGCTCAAAATGTATATATAAAAACTTGGGAGATGGTTTGGAAGCTTGAAATAGTTATATTTTTTTTTAAAAATCATTGGATGAAAATGTATTTTTTAAAACTTAAGAATTTGTTTTGACGCCTCAATAACTTGTCTCCACTTAATCTAATCTTAAAAAAGATCCTGCCACCTGATAATTAAAACATAGGATCCAATTTTTTTAAAAAAAATTAGCTTTGGGCCCTGTCATCAAATTTGCCCATAAGTGTGAAATCATTTTGTCTTCTTCTTGTGTGAACTATTTTTAGTAGAAGGAGATAGCTTCGAAGACATCCGAAGCCCTAGACCAGTTGGTCTTGAAGGCAGAGGTATCCTCATTTGTGGTGTGGAAGAGTTTGGTCACAAGTTTGAAATCCCAAGGTAACACCTGGCCCGTCTTCGCCTTTTGATGAGTCACACTTTGCCAAGTGTGGTTTAAGCTGGTGACGGATTTATTACGTCGATTACGGTGATTTACCCAGTACGCACCTTCGAATAACGGGTGCGGATTTCACGTTAAACAAAGATAGCTTCTAAGGCCATAAATTCACTTCCTCAACCCAATCAACAACTGAATTTTGAATTCTTTTGTGTTGTAACTTGTTTCTCATCTCATTACCTAGATTATGAATGAATCTAATATTCCTATCCCCTTCGGTAAACTATGTCAGGCCTGATTTCTACCTCCAAAATTCCTTTGCAAAATGCAAATATTTTTTAATTCAACTAGGATCCTCCTCAAATAATTTTTCACAATGTCTTCCTTATTGTAAACTGCTTGAAAATATCCCTTAAGTATCCTTGCTTTGTTTGAAAAAAGCAACTTCACATTCTGAATTTTTTGCTTAAATACAAGAAATGGATTTCCCATAAAGTTTGGCTTCCAATTAATAAGTCTCACAACATCTAAAACTGATTCATGTTCGGTCTAGAACTTCGAAAATCTAGATGGCTTGATGTGCGGCGCTTTTTATTTATTGTTTTATTTGACCTTGTGGCCTGTAATTATAACTTTGAATTCTTTTTAGCATGTAATAATTAGTATTTTAGTTATCTTTTGTCTTTGTAATTTTATAATTTTAGGAGTTGTTTAGGAGCTTATTGAAAATTACGAAAAAACTAAAATATGTCTTTATTTTTTTTTGTTTATTTTATTCCAATTTTAGATAGTAATAACCCCTAGTTTTTTTTATGTCGCGGTTATGTTTATAAATTGATGTTTTTGAATCAGATGTAGTTACTTTTTATTTCTAGGAGCACAAAATTCAGTGTCATTGTGTGCATTCATTCTGATTTTTGTCTATGCCTGGTGTAGAATTGTATTAATCTATCTTAGGGAGTCTTTCTCATTAATACAATATATATAGTGTGTTTAATGTGGAATACTAATACAAAAGGGATCATATAATTACCATAATTATACACCACTAATAATTACAAAATATATGGTGAATATTCTACTAATATTCACTAATACCCCCCCCCCCCCCCCAGTCGGAGCGGGAGGATGTCGAACACTTAGACTAGATCTGAAGTTGAGGAATAACTGTATAGGTAGTCCTTTAGTGAATATATTTGCATACTGATATAAAGAAGACACATGCAATACCTTGACATGTTCGATAGCAACCTTCTCACGAACAAAGTGTATATCCATCTCAATGTGTTTGGTTCGCTGATGCTGAACCGGATTGTGAGATAAATAAATATCAGATATGTTATCACAATAGACTATAGACGCCTTATGCAAAGAACGCTGAAGTTCCAAAAGTAGATTTCAGAGCCAGCATATATCAGCAATAACATTGGCAACGCCTCTGTACTATGCTTCTAAACTCGAACGGGATAGTGTGTCCTGTTTATTGGCAGATCATGAAACTAGATTATCCCCTAAGAATACATAATAGCCGGAGGTGGAGTGTCGTGTGCTCGGACATCCTGCCCAATCTACATTCGTATATGATAGTAACCTGGTAGGTGCAGAGTATAGATGTAATCCATGATCAAGTATGTTCTTAATGTATCAGATGTAATCCATGATCAAGTATGTTCTTAATGTATCAGATGATACACTTAAGGGCAGTAAAATGAGTCTCCCTAGGGGCATGCATAAACAAACACACATGCTAAACATCATAAGCAATATCAGGCATGATGAATGTGAGATACTGTAGTGCACCTGCAAGACTCTTATAAAGTGTGGGATCGAACACCGGATTACCATCAACAATACTAAGTTTTGATTTAGTGTCAACTGGAGTGGACATAATCTTGCAGTTTACCATTTTAGCCATGTGTAGTATCTCATCTGCATACTTACGCTGACATAGAAACATAGAGTCTCCAGATCTAATCACTGATATCTCCAGAAAAAATAACTCATTTTCCCAAGTCGGTCATGACAAATTCAGTTTTAAGCAATGCAATTATATCATTTTCAACAAATCAGTTGAGGCAGTAAGCACAATGTCATCCACATATAACAATAAATAAGCTATGTTGTTACCTCGATGAAAAATGAAAAAAGAATTATCACATTTGCTACATACAAACCCAATCCGTATAAGATAATGTGCAAAAATAATCATACCATGCTCTAGGGGTCGTTTCAAACCATAAAATGACTTACGGAGATGACATACATACTGAGGGGATGCTGGATGGACAAAGCCAGATGGTTGGTGCATGTAAACAGTCTCTTTTAAATCCCCATGTAAAAATGATTTTTCACATCAAGATGATGAATCGGCTAATGCATACCCATAACAATTCTAAAAACAGTGTGAATTGTAGCCAATTTAACAGCCGAACTGGATATCTCACCACAATTAATACCATCTTATTGATTAGTGTCATTAGCTACAAGTCTTACCTTATATCTCTCAAGGTCACCACTGTCTAGGAATTTGTGACGAAAAAGCCACATGCATCGGATCACATTCACCCCCTCCGGTCTAGGAACCAAATCCCAAGTATGTTATTTTGTTAAATCATTAAATTCATCACACATGACCACATTCCAATTAGGGTCTTGTTTGGATAATATTGGGCTTTTGGGAATTGGGGAGATGATTTGTGGGGATAGGTTAAATTGGACTTTGGGTTTGAAAATACTGTGTTGGGCATGGGTTTCCATACGATGTGAGGGGGGGGTAAGGCAGTGTGGTTTTTGGGTCGGTTTCAGACTATGGGTGTGGGTCCGATATTTGGTGTGGTGGTGGGATCGGGATCTAGGAATGTGCGACTATAAAGTGGTGAATGTCTGGGATTGATGGTGGGTTCGTTGGTGACACTGGTCTGCGTAGAACGAAGCGGGTGGTGGACGCTGTAGGGTAGGATGTCGGTGGTAGGTTAGGACCAGAGGGGTGGTTTGGTGGTGTGATTGTGGTGGTGCAAGTAGGGTTTCCAATAGCGGGTGGGCGATGGGATGGTGGATCGATTGCAGCCTGGGGTGACAACACAATGGTGGGGATGATTTCTGATAGTGATACCGAGTTGACGAACCGACTAGCGATGGTGGTGGCAGTCGGCGACAAATGTGACAGAGAATGGGGCTGAGAATGAGAAGGTGATGGAGATGTAGAGGTGCGATTTCCGGTGGTGGCAGACTCGAAAGGACGAGGAGGGGAGACCGCGACTAGACTGCCGGTGGTCACCATTGGTGCATCTGCTGCCGCCAGAATAGTGGCCGCCTTACGAAATGCTTGTGGACAAGCGGTGATGGGTACAAATCTTCGAGGAATTGGTAATCAGTAACTCAGAATTTTTTAATGTTGTCAAACGGAAAAACATACTCAACAAAGGTGACGTGGCGAGAAATTATGATTTTGTTGGTGGAGAGCTCATATCACAAGTAGATCTGGGTGCCAATTTGTAGGGGGTCGTGGATGTTAGATTAGGGTAACACAAACAATCGAAAATTCTAGGTAGGGTCCAACAGTAGAGAATTTCGATGGGTGTCCTATTTTGAATTACACTGGTAGGTAAAATATTGAGAATGTTTTCTACAATTTTTAGTGCATATACCTAAAACGTATAGGGGAGAAACACATGAAAAAGAAGGGTACAAATCATATTATTAATTATTCAGAGAATTCTTTCGGCTTTTCCATTTTGAGGGGAGGTATGGGGGCACGAGAGATCATGCCATTAACCGCACAAAATTTATGAAATAGAGAATTGTTAAACTCATAACCATTATCACATTGAAATGATTTTATGTTTTTTTCAAATTGCGTTTTAACCAGTGTACGAAACTCAACAAATTTAGAGAAAACTTGAGATTTGAGTTTGAGTTTGAGTGGATAGACAAAAATAAAGTGAGAGAAAACATTTAAAAATACTAGATAATATTTGTGGCCTAAGTTTCTAGTTATGATAGATGTCCATAAATCAGCGTGAATAATAACAAAGGGAGAGAAAGTAGTACTCATAGAGGTCATAAATGGTAGCCTAACACATTTTCCTAACTGACAAGAGGAGAAAATATGAGAAAGGTCCCCTTTATTACATTAGATTAAATTTCTATTTCTAAGAGAATAAAAAAATGTGAGAACCCGGATGACCAAGTCTACTATGACACGTAGAGGGAGATATGGTAGTTAAACTTAAAAAACGGTGGGAGGAGTGACACTAGCAGCAGATGTGGGTAGGAAAGGATATAGGTCCCCCTTACTATTGCATCTCGTAAGGAGTTTCCTGGTACGGAAGTCCGTTACAAAAAATCTAAATGGATCAAAATTAATTGAGACATAATTATATGTGGCAAACTTTCTAACATAAATTAGATTTTTGATGATGTTTGGGGCATAAAAGATGTTTTAAGAGAGAAGTGGGGATGCGGTGGTGGGGTAAGGGTGTGACCGAATCCTTGAATTGGAATGTGATGGTCATTGCCGACCATAATAGACTGCAGAGTATTTAAATTTTATAGTTAAGTAAGATTACCAGAATTATTGGTGAGATGAGACGTGGCTCCCGTATCCATATACCACGCATTATCGGACTTTCGAGGAGTCAATGTGCTGAAAACATGGCCCATATTGGATCGGAAAAATCCTGGAGTGCACGGCTGGCTCTCAAGTGACTGGACCTGCTCATTGTGGCATGTACGCAATTGGGGCGGACATGTATGGGAGGCCCAGACCCCGATGCTGATTAAGCGATGGTGATGGAAGAAGCATTGGTAGGCGCAAATCTTGGGCCACTGGTGGAAGGCGATGGGCTTATGCTTAAGGCCCAGTGTCCCTGCTACTGCCAGGGTAGTGGACTCGTGTATAGGACCCAACACCCTCTGCCACCACTGCGCCGCTGGCCACTGCCACGTCTGTGGTTGTGCTCGGTCATGACGGTTATCGGAACATGTGAGAGAGATAGCGAACATATATGGGCAGTATACGAGGCAAAAATAGCCATATACGAAGTGTATAACGGCTCATAGAGGTTGTATATGGATAGTATATAGTGGAAAAGAGGGTATAACAATCGTATACATAGTGTATATCAGTGTGTATATGCTATATACGAAGGGTATACGACTGCCATAGATATAGAAAAGGAAAGAGGGTTATATATCAGTAGTATACCAGGGGTATACAAGGCTGTTTTGCAGAATTGAAGGGTTGGGCCACTGTATATCAGCGTATATCGTATGTATACCGGCGGTATACGAGTGGTTCAGCGCTGAAAAAATAGAGGGATGGGCGGCCAAAATTAGGTCTTAGGTCGGGAAAGATTGATGACTCTTGATACCATGTAATATTGTATTAATCTCCCTTGGGAGCCTTTCTCATTAATACAATATATAGTGTGTACAATGTGGAATCCTAATACAAAAAGGATTCTATAATTACCATAATTATACACCATTAATAATTATAAACCTTGAGAGTAGTGAAGGATTTTGTTGTGACGTCTAGTCTCACATTTTGAATCGTGTATAAGTGATATAAATATTTGACTTATCTTAACTACTTTGAGGAGAAAGTTGGGATACATCTGATCCTGAGAGGATAGTGAAGGGCGCTCCAGATCAAAATAAAAACAAAATGAACAAAATTCAATCGACTACAAGTACAGTTTCTGAATGTTAGTGAAAATGTCGTCCGACACCAGTGACAACACTTGAAAAAACAGAAAACCTTTAAGAGTAAAATGCAGCAGAAAAATAAAGAACACGAAGGTTTATATTTTCATAAGTTATATATTGATATAACTTATGATGGTCAATGACCAAAAGTATTGTATATATATATTATATACAAATTCCTTTATTTATAATTTTACAAGATAAAACAAAAAGAATTAAAATGTAAAGTCGCAGATGACTTTGGCCTGAAAAAATCTAACGAAGTAGATATATACAACCTTTCATTACAATTTCTCCTTACATAACAAATCTAGAATCTAAGCAACAATTGTAATGTTGAAGAGAATGTTATCAACACACTTCAGGCAACACAGTTGATCCAGATGTCTAAGTTGAAATCCCGAGAGCTCTCTTAGAATTCTTATAATCTTTTTCTGGATATCGATACACTGTTGTGGCCTCTCTATGTATATCAGAGAGTTCCCTTGAAAGGCTCATCGATCGGTTGCGAAAGTTGAGGAAAAGATGGACAGCTTGTGGTAGATGATTAAGGAGTAAAAATCTCAACAACTTTGACTTATTCCTTACTCGACTTCTTCCGCAAGCTTTGACTCTTTCTCCTATGTTTTACACATCTCCAATTCACCACGCCTAAGTCATTTTTACCTCACAGTAAAATATTATTGTTTTGCGTGAAGTAAGGCAAAATTGTTCTAAAGAATGTTAGTTGCGTATTATTTATTCCAACATATTTATACATACATATCAATACTCAAAGTTATATGTTGGTACAAATGTCACAACACCAAATTCAACATTAAAAATCTCCCCAACATTTGTGATTAATAATATCAATGTTATGCTCCCCCTTAACCTGTGAAGGCATTCAAGTAATCATGTGTGTACCGATTCATAGGATTAGAAAAGAAAAAATATGTTAGCGAATATATACATATCATCCACTTATATATATTTATATATATACCATAAATAGAAATATTCCATCATCCACATAAATCAATATCCATCCCGGCAAATAGTATTTTACTCAGATTGAGCAATATTCACAACCCTCATACAGTATCAACCAGTAGAAACATCTCCTCCTATCTCATCATATAGCGGCATCAGCTTCCAACAACTTTCTACTCTTGAATAATGGCGTCTCTGCACAGAACAATAGTCTCAATCATTCTTCCTCAGCTCCCCATGCATCAGCACTTCCTCTGCTTTTTTCCTCCGCTCCAGCATCATCTCCCCCTTTTTATGAAGAAAGCAACAACATAAAATGGTCTCTGTCTTAATTCAGGACAGTCCTCACAACATCAACCTCAAAGATTTGTTGGCTGATCTTTGCAATTTGATTCACAAGCCATTCAGTAGCCTTCTTGGACCAATATTTCCAAGAATGTTGGTGACATTCATGTCAACATCTGCACTATTTCCTCCCCTTTTCCAGGGTATATCGATGTCTCTGTCTCTACTCTTCAAAACTGTTTTGTTTACTATTTACTGTTCAGGAGCCTTCCCTAATGTGTCCTCTCTCTTAGTCTTAAGGCCTTTGATAGTTAAACCTTTGTATATCACAAAGGAATAAGGAATGATTGAGGTTGATTCTTTTTGTGCCAAGTTGGCAAATTGATGGAAGATCATTTTGCCCAGATCAACTCTCAAACTTTCCCAATTTTATACAGCATGGTGGCTTGTTCTGCAGTTACAATTGACTCATTCATTGAAGAAAGTCAATTGTGTATAGCAATTTAGTGAAGGGTAGCAAACAAGGTTGTTAATTTAGAGGCTGGACATCTAGAGATCCATTTATGCATTATACCTCATGTGAGATACTCAATTACTTTATCTCTATTGTCCACTACAAGGTCTACTTTTCTAACATTCTCCTCAGCATGTAGTCACATACATTGGTTTATAACAGCATGTGTGAAAAAATATACTCTATTATAGAGATATACCTTTCTAAATTTCTTCGATGAGGTATCCTCTATAGCAGAACTCAAATTATCATAAAACAACCTTACTATTTCATCAATATACGGTCCTTTCTCAGTAACAGGTCCTAGGAGATGCCTTTCTTTTAAGAACTCTATCAAACCATATTATGAACAAGAGGCAATGTCTAATACTTTTCAGACCTAATAACTCTATTCTTGTACTAGTCCCAATTATCAAAATTAGTTTTAGAATAGAATTTGTCTTAGTAGGTAGATACCTCAAGGTCTTAATTAGATTCGATTTTTCTGGAGAATGTTATTGTTTGCGTCTCTTCTGATGTTGGTTGAAATGTTGCCTGAGATGTTTTGGCATCAATGGAAACATTCGGAGCAGCACTCGATTTGGCATATCTGGGAATTCCCTTTGGAAATAATTTCTTCGGTGAGATTTCATCAGGGACTTCCTCGTCTTCTTGAGACATATTTTGTTGTACAAGATCAGTTGGTTCTTCTTCACTTTCTTTAGTTGAGAGTACAAAGTCCGTGTCATCACTATCACTGCTCGAGTAAGTAGGTATAAATGTAGCAGAAGAGTACCTTTTGTTGCTTGGCTCTTCATGTACTGTTCTCCCAAACACTCTACTCGATCGACGAGTATGAAAGGTAGAGGATCTTGGTCTTTTATCCAATGCCGAAAAATCAGATGTTTCATCAATATCTATTGAATTATTGTCATCACCTGGGTAGCTAATGTCTAAAGGTTCATATAAATATTTAAACACTATAGCCTTGGACAAGTCATCTGTGGATGTTGAAGAAGATAACCGGTAGGGTTGTTGCGGTTCATTTTGCTCAAATGATTCAGTGTTCATAGGAGGGCTTGTACTCATTGGGGTGTTGGTCGGAGTGTTGGCTAACAATGGTGTTGACATTGGAAATGTTTCCATCGGTGAATATTTTGGAGAAGGTTTTGGGGATTTAGGGTTTGAGATTGAGAATGAAGTTTGGAAAGGTGATGATTCCATCGGGTAGGAAGAGTTATACCCGAGGTGTGATGTGATTTCCCCTTGTTTTTTTTGTTTTTTCCGGGAAAATCAGAAATGATAAAAAAATAGCAAATGAGAGGAATATTTATATACATGGCAAACCTTTCTAAGCAACAGATATTCCTTAGTTTTAGGTGTTTCAGATTTATCTAATAACTTACACCTAAAATTTTGGGATAAAAAGATAAACATCACGGTAGGAATTCAATTTAATATTATCATTTTAAAGTTTGAAATTCCTATTAAAATAAGGCATAAAGATAAAGAGAAAATCTGATTTTTCTGCAATCAGTTAAGAACAACATCCCAACAAATATCACATTCTGAAAATGTCAGCACTAATGTTGGCAACATTTTAGACAACACAAGTATTATGATCCCACAAGAACTTTCTATTTTTGGCAACAAATCAAGACACACTTTTATAAGTATTTTATGACTTTTGACCACTAGACCAATGTAACATTTTCCCATCGTGTCCTCAATCAAAGTATACAACACATATAAAAACTATTTTTCGTGTCAAAAATGAAAAATACTTGTTAAGGTATTTTCAATGTCTTTTGAAGCACTCGATGCTCCTATAGAATATGAACGATATCTTTTCAAAGGCTTTGCCCATTTTCACAGTTGTCACATAATCTTTTCAAAGGCTTTGCCCATTCTTATTGAAGGATCATACTTGTGTGACAAAAAATTAATGCACAGTACAACAACAATAAATAGTCAGTAATATACCATAGGTAAATGTCGCCCGAAATGTTAGACAACATTTCAGCCGACATTCACCAAAACTACCTTTTAAGAGATTACAGAGACCAAGAGATTTATTCAAATTAGAAACTCTCTCATGATCCAAAGCCTTTGTAAAAATATCAGCTAGTTGATGAAGAGTGTCAACATGTTCAATTATAACTAGTTGTTTTTCAACTAAATCTCTTAAAAAGTGATGTCTAATATCAATATGTTTTGTACGTGAGTGTTGAAGTGGATTTTTGGAAATATTTATAGCACTCAAATTATCACAATACAAAATCAAAATGTTATTAGTAAAATCGTAGTCGTCTAATATGTGTCGTAACCATATTAATTGAGAGCAACAACTTTCAGCTGTTACATATTCAGATTCAGCAGTAGAAAGTGAGACACAGTTTTGTTTACGACTATACCATGAAACAAGGTTATTGCCAAGATAAAAACATTCTCCATTTGTACTATTCGTATCATCCACATCTCCATCCCAATCTGAGTCACTAAATCCTATTAAGTTAAGATTGGTATATTTAGAATACCAAATTCCCAACTCACATGTGTCGGATACATATCGAATGATACATTTCACGGCATTTAAGTGGGATATTTTGGGACAGACTTGAAAACATGCACAAACGCAAACACTAAATATAATATCGGAATGACTAGCAGTAAGATAAAGCAGGATACCTATCATATATCGATACAATATTGGGTCAACATTTTCACAAACATTATCCTTACATACCTTATGCGATGATCCTATTGGCGCTTTCATATGTTTAGCATTTTTCAACCCAAATCTCTTGACTAGATTTTTGGCATATTTACTTTGTGAGATAAAAATTCCATCTTCACTTTGCTTAATCTGCAAGCCTAAGAAAAATTTTAGTTTTCAATCATGCTAATTTTAAATGTCGATGACATATCTTCAACAAATGACATTAGATAAAGACTGTGAGGTCAAACCAAAGACTATGTCATCTACGTAGATTTGATCAATAATAATATCTACACTGTGACGTTTAATGAATAAAGTACGATCAGCTTCACCACAGTTAAAACCAAATTCAAGAAGGAAGTTAGTTAGACGGTCATACCATACATGAGGAGCTTGTTTCAATCCATACAAAGTCTTTTTGAGCTTGTACACATAGTGTAGATAGTAAGGATCTTCAAATCCTTTTGATTGTTCAACATAGACTTCCTTATCTAGATAATCATTTAAGAATGCACCTTTTACATCCATTTGGTGTAAGGTAATATTCAGACAACAAGCAATAGCAAGCAAAAGTCTAATTGACTCAATTCTAGCTACATGTGCGAATATTTCGTCACAATTGATTCCTTCAACCTGAGTATAGTCTTGTGCAACTAGACGAGCTTTGTTTCTAACAACTGTTCCTGATTCGTCTGATTTATTTTTAAAAATCCACTTAGTTCCAATTACATTGGTATTATTTGGACGGGAACTAAGTCTCAGACTTCATTTCGAGAGAATTGTTCAAGCTCTTCTTGCATTACTTGAATCCAAAAATTATCATTAAGTGCTTCTAAAACATTCTTAGGTTCTAAAGTAGATATAAAACAAGAAAGACTAACCTCTTGGTATATGGTAGACATACACGCATACCTTATCATTTCTCTGTAGTTGAGTGGTTCTTTCCCTCTTGTTCTAATTCTTTAAAAAAAACTCCCCCTATCACTTGGCCCGTGGGATGATTCTTCCTAATCCTTGATGAGGGGTCCCTTCGAACTTGATCTAGAAATTCTGCATTTGACTCCTCATCCATGGCCTCTGTGGTCTTTATTTCAGGTTCAAATGTTACTTCAGGTGTGGTAACATTTAGGGCAACATCTGATTCTTCAACAGTCTGCGCATTTTACACTGAAACTATAATGTTATTTTCAGTTGTATTTTCTGTAAGATCATAAAATCATCAAAAATAACATTTATAGACTCTTATACAGTTCTAGTTCTCAGATTGTATACTCGATAAACATGACTATTTTGTGAATAGCAAACAAAAATTCTTTTGTCACTCTTAGTGTCAAACTTTGCCAAATGATCTCTATCATTTAAAATGTAACAAATACACCCAAAAATATGAAAGTAATGCAAGTTAGGTTTATTTCTATTTATAAGCTCATAGGGAGTCATCTTTGTTCATGGCCTTAAGTAGACTCTATTACTGATGTGACAAGCAGTATTTAAGTCTTCAGCCCAAAAATATTTTGACATTCTTTTAGAATTAAGCATAACTCTAGCCATTTCTTGTAGTGTTCTATTCATCCTTTCTGCTACCCCATTCTGTTGAGGAGTTTTGGGAGCAGAAAACTCATGGAAATTCCTTTTTTTCATAAATTTTGTGATTGAACTATTTTCAAATTTTTTTCCATCGTCGGATCTAATTGAAAAATAGGAGAATAGAACAAATTTCTAATTCTAGAGTGCAAAATTTTAAATATGTCAAAAGTTTGTGATTTTTCTTTCAAAAATTATATCCATGAATATCTAGAAAAATCATCTACAATCACATAGAAATATCACATGCCTCCTAGATTATCTACTTTAATTGGACCCATTAGATACATATGTAATAATTGAAAACAATGAGACATACATGAATGTTGTCCGTCGTGAACAACATTATGGGAAACACGAGTTTTCTTATCTTTCATACAATCTTCACAGACTATTTTACCTTTAGGGCTCAATTTGGGTATGCCTCTAACCGCTTCATATGAGATCAATTTCTGAAAATTGTGTTAGTTGACATGCCCCAACTTTTGGTGCCACAGTGTTGAGTCATCAATCTTAGAATTATTGCACGTTTCTTGTCTTCCAACAAGATAACAATTATCACCATTTCTTGTACATGTCATGACACATTCATTTGCATTGTTCATAACTACATAATCACTCTTATTGAATTTTACCTCAAGATCGTTATCATACAGTTGGCTGATACTAAGCATATTAACCATTAAGCCCTCAACGTGTAATACATTACTTAAGGCTGGAATATCAGGAAAATTCATGATCCTTTTTCCAATTATCTTGCTTTTACTGCCACTTCCAAAAGTCATGTTTCCTCCATTGAATGACTCATAATTCTTCAAAAACTCTTTTGTACCTGTCATGTGACGAGAACATCCACTATCGAAGTACCAAGAACTTGAAATATTAGTTATTAATGCAATTATACAAATATTACAAGTTATATCCTTTTTGAGAACTCACACTATCTTAAAACATTTTCTATTTTTTCGCTCAGAAATGTTGCTTCAAATATTATCTGGAATGTTGAACAACATTTTAGGCAACATTTTGCTCACATAATCTTTAAGCTTGAAGCAATATGGCTTTAAGTGCCCAGAGGACTTACAGTAACTACACACAAACTTCAAGTTATTCTTTGATTTATATGAGAAACTCTTATGCATCCCCTTTTCTTTTACAAAACATATTTTCTCATTTTTATCGAAGAATTTAGAGCAGACAGTTTTAAGAGGGTTTTTGTACCCAATTCCTGCATATGAAGGTTTACTAACATTAGGAATCTCATTCAATTTTGAAGTTCCCGTGTTGAGCTTATGAAAAGTAGCTTCGGCTACATCCAGTTTTTCACTGATCTTACCAAATTCAATATTTTTTTTTGGTAAGTGCAACCTCTAGTCGGGTTATTGTTCCTTTTAAATGTACATTCTCATGAGTTAAAGATTTTACCTTTGTGTCAAGTTGCTTGGATTCTATGATTAAGACTTTACAAAGATTTTGTAATTCTTTAATCATATCATCTTTGGAATCAACTTGATCCACACAATCAATCTCACTAATAAAAATAAAACCACTAAAATAATTAACATCAGAATAGTTAAAGAATTCGTAGCTCTCGGATGTCGCTGGGGATATAGATGTCGTTGTTGATGTTGAGGCAAATGTTATGACTTTTGATAAAACATTGTCGATGACATCTTCATTGTCCGATAGAGACTGTTCAAAAACAGTAGCCAACATTGCTTGTGATTCGACTTCTCGATCTGCTTCCTCTTCTCCTTCGTTTTCATTAAGAAAACCCCATAGACTCTTACCAAATTTTCTTAGAGTATTTGAACATTCATTAGCATAATGACCCCCAACCCGAGCATGAACGACATTGAACGAACTCAAGTTGTTTGAGATTAAATTTGGTACGATATGAGTTTGTTCTCATTAGTTGATTTCCTTTTTGTACATTTGGAAGAAATCTAGTGGACTTTTAATTGAAGTGTTGGTTTTGGTGCTCTTTGGTTTTGGATTTATTTCTATCATTGTGAAACTTCCTTATAATCGAATTGAATTTTGAGTGAGTAGGGCAACATTTGCACCGTCACCAACTTCTTCAAGGTTCTCATCCCCTTCTTCGATTTGACTCTCCGAGGATTGGACTTGAAGTGCTACATTTTTGTTCTTATACAATTCTCTTTGATTATGTTCATATCATAGTTTTTAGAATGCTCATTAAGGTATGAAGGTCCATTGTAGCAAGATTGGGAGCTTCTTCAATCGCACAAATCTTTATATTGAACTTTTCAGGAAGAGAACGGAGAATCTTTTCCATAAGTTGAGTGTTGGTTAAAGGAACATCAAGCACTTGACATTCATTTGAGATGTCAATCAACTTTCAAAATAGGATTTAATGTATTTTGTTTATTCCATCTGTAAATATTCATATCTGCTCATGAGCATGCGTAGCTTTGTCCAACGAATACTTGAGCTACCTTCACAATGAGTTTGTAAAGTATCTCACGCGTCCTTACCCGTAGAATAATTTTGTATGAGTTTGAACATGTAAAGATCAACTCATCCAAAAATTGCATCTAAGGCTTTCTCGTTGAAGCTTGCATTATTGATTTCTTCCGCGATCCATTCAGATTCAGGCTTAACAAGAATGCCACCTTCCTCATCCGGTGACAACATTAAAATAATATACCCATTGTTTATAGATCTCCATGTCCTAACATCAATTGATTTGATATGAGAACGTAGGTGAATCTTCCAATAGGCATAGTTTGAACCATCTAAAATGGGAAGCCTACCAATAGTTGGATTTGCCGGATACATAGCTTGAAATAACAGGACTAAGCACTTATTATATTAAGTGTTGACTCTGATACCACTTAAAGGGTGTTACAGATCAAAATAAAAACAAGATGAAAAAAATTCAACTGACTACAAGTACAGTTTTCAAATATCGATGACAATGTCATCCGACACCAGCGACAACACTGGATAAAACATAAAACTTTTAAGAGTAAAATGTAGCGGAAAAAGAACACAAATGTTTATATTTTCATAAGTTATATATTGATATAACTTATGATGGTCAATGACCAAAAGTATTGTATATATATTATATACAAATATACAAATTCCTTTCTTAACAATTTTACAAGATAAAACGAAAGGAATTAAATGTGAAGTCGCGAATGACTTCGACTTAAAAAATCTAACTAAGTAGACATAGACAATCTCTCATTACAATAGCTCAATACATAACAAATCTAGAATTTAAGCAACAATTGTAATATTAGACAGAATATTATCAACACACTTAATGCAACACAGTTAATCCAGATTTCTGAGTTGAAATCCCGAGAGCTCTCTTAGAATTTTTGTAATCTTTTTTTGGATATAGATACACTGTTGTGTCCTCTCTGTTTATAGCAGATAGTTCCCTTGAAAGTCTCATCGATCGGTTGTGGAAGTTGAGGAAAAAATGGGCAGTTTTTGGTAAATGATTAAGGAGTGAAAATCTCAACAACTTTGACTTGTTTCTTACTCGACTTCTTCCCCAAGTTTTGACTCTTTCTCTCATGTTTTACACAACTCCAATTCACCACGCCTAAGTCATTTTTACCTCACAGTAAAATATTACTACTTAGCGTGAAGTAAGACAAAACTGTTCTAAAGAATGTTGGTCTGAATATTGCATATCATTTGTACCAACATATTTACACATACATATCAATACTCAAAGATATATGTGGGTACAAATGTCACAACACCAAATTCAACATCAACAAATAGGGTGTCATGTGTGAGAGAATGTTTTTGTTGACAATCTGTATATGTCACATGATGTCTAAAACTCGCCCCAATGTGTGCAACGCAGCGCAAAAGGTAAGTCTTGTTCAGTTTCCGGAGTGATATAGATATATCTTTGTGAGCCACATATGTCTCTTTGCCCACCTATTTTTGTGTATCCTAGTAGGCCCCTTGAGCTGGTAATTATGTTTCTTTGCCAACTAAGCTACTAGATTAGCTCCTTTGATTTGATCTGACTATCTTTTTAGACATAAGACCTCTCATGAGCACTTGATATTATTATGCGCTATTTAAAACTAAGGTTGGCCAGTGGGCCACATATGTCTATTTGCTCACCTGTTTCTTTGCATTCAGTGCATTACACAATGAATGCAAAATAGTATATACGCATTACCAACAAGAAAGTGCTAGCAAACAACCGGCTTCTATACCATCTTCTTCTTCTTCTTCTTCTTCTTCTTCTTCTTCAGTACACCTTATAAAAATATGTTGTTTCTGCGGCTCGTATTGAAAGCGACATCGACTAATTTGACCAACTTATTCCAATTCCAACCGAAGAACCACAAGACATTATAAAGAAACTAGAAAAGGTGTTTATAAAAATGTAATTTTTTAATTGCAAATTTACTATGTTATTTGCAACTTTCAACACCACAAAGTTGCAATTTTGAAATTGTATTATAAAAAAATTATATTTCTATTAAATAATATAAGAGACACAAAAATAGCATTGACATATTTTTATTACACTATCTTGTTCAATTATTGAAGTGTTTATATATCTTATTTTTTAAAAAAAATAAGTGCCAAAAAAAACTACACCACTTCCAGGCCAGGCACTTTTTCAGCGGAACCGGGGCCAGGGGCGGGATATCGGCGGATCCGTCGATCCGTAGAGAGGCAGTCCCTCCCTCCCAGACTGTCGGTCCGTAGGACCCACCAAACACCGGCCACCCCTATTTAAAACTAAGTGAAAGTTTTGTTGAAATTTTTAGTGAAATTTTTTAAAAGGAGAAATGTACATCATTTTAAAAGAAATGTGAGCCACTGGTAAAGATTGAAAAATAATAATAATAATTCCTTGCGTGTGGTAATTCTTACCCTTTTTTGTGCTTGTAGAAAAGGGATACTTGTGATAGTATATGTATGTCCTAGAGACAATCTGTATTAGGACATAATGTACTTTATATACATTCGTATTTATATTAATGATGATTAATATTATGAGAATTTGCATTTGTTAAATTATTAGTTGATTGTTTATAATTTTCTATAAATGTATCCCTAGAGGTTACGTGTTTATTAATGATGTGAGAATTAATGTTATAACGTAACTCTTAAATTACCTCGACTAATGATCATCGAAATTGTGATATCGATGATATGCGATACGTCGACATGTGGTCTGCATCATATCATTAGGAGATGTAGTATGTCTCACTTGCTACGAGTTATGGCAACTCGTGATGGACACATGAATACTTGTTGAAGTATTGGTATTCCCTGCTGATGTACTGTTTTGTTATATGTCTATAATATCATCGGCATGTGGGAGATAAAAGTCCTTAGACTTGAGGTCAGTATCATCTTGTTTACAGAGTAATGTACTTTGATCCTGTCCTAAGCTCAAATGCCTTATAGGTTGAGACACGACTTATTTTGGGTGCATTACGAAGTAGATTAAAGGTGGTATGTGAGCCAAGAAATGATTCATTCCTTGAATTTATATTAGAGTGAACACTCAGGTACTCATATGGTATTAGGTTGACTAAGTCATTGGCTAATGCAATGGACATGTCTGTGACATGGTCCTGTTGTCAACTAATATAGATGAGTTATAATAATCAAGCAATTTGGATAGACACTTGACAAATCCTAAGCTTGATTGAGTGTGTCATGAATGAATGGATTTTATCTTCTCACATATAGGTTCAGTTCACATATTTTGTATAGATAAACTTTACATATTGGGTTCATCTTCTGGCGCAGTCTAGGAGTTCCGTGAAGATCTTAATGTAATTAGTGACGATATGTAAAGGCCTGAAGGGTAACACTAAGTCAAATGTTCCGTCGATTGAAGGATGTAATTAGAAGGAGATTATACCTAAATGTTCGGTTGATGACCGAGACATTAAAATGAGAAAGTGGGCAGAAAATAGGATGAAACCGCGGTGCCTTGACTCAGGACCGCGGTGCCAGGCTGCGATGTCGACCGCGCGATGCCTCATCGAGGACGCGGTGCGGGGCGTGGTGCAGCGATCAATTTTACCTAGTCTGATTTTCTGCTGGGCCCAGCCCACGGAAACCCTAAGCCTCTGTTTAAAACTATAAATAGAGGGCTTACCCTCCCATTTCTACACAAGACAAAAACCTAAGAAAGGTCAATCTCTTCTAAAGACCTGTCAGAATCACTAGCATTCCTGACTTAGCAATTACATCAAAGTTCTATAACTTGCAAATCGAGGGACGTTTGCGTGTGCACCCTCGGACTACACAAAGTTCCAGAAGATTCAACTGTTTGGCTGATTGCTTCGAGAATGTAAGTCTTCTGTCGAAGTTTTACATTATTCTTTGTGTTTGTAATTTCATTACTTATCATACTGCAATTCGACCGTCGTCGGGTTTGAAACATAAATTTTTAAATTCCGCTGCGCGTACGAACCCGACGTAAACACCTACAGTAGCATCAGAGCCTTGGTTGTTTCGTGTGATTTGTAATGATATTAATGATAATATGAGTTAGGATTTGTTTAGATCTATATTTTATGTTGTTAAAAGCTTTAAACCCTAAACCTTTAGAACACATAGTCCTTGTGACCAGATCTGTTAATGTAATTATGTATTCGATCAAGTCAATCCAATATATAACTCTTCTAAGTTGAAATGCGTTATCCGTCTTAAAACATAGTGCATTAAAACGAAAAACGAGAAGAAAATTAGATCTGATGGTCTATGAACATGTTGTTTTAATGGTGATGGTAATACAAGTAATATATCTGAAAGATCTGGCCCTAAACCAGTTTTAGTGGTTTGGAAATTTCGGATTTTGTGATTTTGGAGGAGAGGCACCGCGGTTCCATGATGGATCACCGCGGTGCCTGCTAGGGTTTTGTGGCGGCGCCGGGATTCCACAATTGGAACACCGCGGTGCTTCCCAGATGAAGCCAGAGGCACCGCGGTCCTGTTCACGGAGCGCGGTCTTTGTTCATCGAAGCTTAAAGTTAATTTGGACAATCCGCGCCCGAAACCATTTCACATGTTAAGACCGCGGTGCCTGTGACGAAAATTATGAGGCACCGCGGTGCCACTTGTTAGGACCGCGGTGCTAATTAATTTGCATATTCCATTGGCTTACTGCCTCAGAGGCACCGCGTTGTCACCTGTTGGAACCACGGTGCCGACAGACAAATTTAAAAAAAATCGAAAAATTAGAAACAGAGATTTAAAAGTTTCAGATTTTGAATCTGAAATTTTAGAAGTTTCAGTTTCTGAAAATAAAGTTTTGAATCGAACAGATTTGGTCCTTTCGGGCAAATTTGTAATTAAAAAAAGTTTTCTGAAAGTTAATTTTAGGTTCTGGAAATTGCAAATAGGTCATAGAAGTTTGAAAATATTTTCTGAAGTTTAGAATTGCATTTTTATGAATTTATAAGGGTTCAGAATTGAATTTTAAATTCTTAAGGGACTAAAGTGTAAATTCTGAAAATTTACAGAATCCCCGAAAATCAGAATTTTAAAATCAGAAAATGTTTAGGGACTGTTTGGCATTTACATAGATTATAGAGTTTAGACAAATAGACTCATAGTTATCATTAATAGTATATTATTGAATAATATACAAATATGTTAAGTGATTAAATGTGATGCATTTAAATTATTAGCATAGTGTCCACAATTATTGTCTGGGTAGGCGACGCCCAGTAATTGTTTAATTTCAAATGACCGTTGTAACTGTCTGGGTAAACGGCGCCCAGTATGTGGTTAAAATCATCTTTTATCATGCCTATTGGGTTTGATGGTTTTCCATCTAATTGTGTTTAGAAATTGCATGATAGGATGACATATGATGTATGACTTGATTGTTGATCTTGAATGAATCCCCGAAAACTAAAATATTCCTCAAACATTAAATACAAATCTAATTATAACGCGTCGTCCGTTATAATTGTTAAGGTGCTAAGTCCTTTTCGGCGATAAATGTATTTATGCCAAAGCATTTGCTCTAAGTCTAAGAGGACCAATGCCCTTTCATAGATGTGTTAAAATGAAAGTAGATAATAAACTTTTGTAGATATTTACACCAAATTGTTTGCTTGCAAAGGCTAAGTTTACTTAGGCATTTAAACGCAGTCGTGTAATGGGGTTGACTTGTTTAGATGAATTTTGGCACCAAAGTGTCGGACTAGTCTAAAGACGTAAGATTAAAATGAAAGATATTTAATCAAACCAAGAGTTGTAGAGTTGTTTTACAATTGGTTGAGGACCTACCAAAGTGTGTGATTGATGTTATCGGCCAAAGCAAACGCGGATATACATATGTTTGGATCTTGACCCATTATGACCTTTATATTGATTTAGGTCCGTATTCTACCTTGGGGTCGTAGAAGTATGAAAAATAATGGGAGCTAATTAAACAAAAGGTCATGTTAAATTAGTTTATTATGAATGTATATAATTTAGGAGAATGAATTTTGATTGCATTTTTCTATTCTATCTATTATCTTCAGATATGTCAAACTTTTCATTGAAAATGCTCATGGAGTCAAACAGACTCACCGGACCAAACTTCATTGACTAGCTAAGAAATGTTAGAATTGTCCTTAGACAGGAAGAAACTGAGTATACATTGGACAAAGTATTCCCATCGCTCCAGCGGAGGACTCTGCAGAGTATGCAACTTTTGACCAGGTTGCTTACAAGAAACATTATAAGGATGCCACTTCTGCGCATGCCTGATGTTGTCTTCTATGTCTCCTACGTTGCAAAGACAGCATGAAACTATGGGGCCCAATGAAATGTTATCCCATTTAAGGAGTTTTTATGATTCGCAGAGTCAGACAATGGAGTATGACCTGCTCATAGAACTTTTCAAGTGTAGGCTAAATGAAGGGGTCCAAGTTTCACCTCATGTGTTGAGGATGATTGAGTTGATTGAGAGGTTAGTTTCTATATACATAAAGTTTCAAGACAGAGTCGCCACCACCCTCATCATGCACTCACTTCCTGGGTTGTTTGAGAGTTTCATTGTCAATTATAATATGAATGGAACTAAAGCGACATTGCCGGAGTTACATAATATGTTGAAAACTTTTGAATCTTCGACCTCTAAGACCAAGCCTATTCTGATGGTTGGCTCCTCTAGTCGCCCCAAACCAAAAGGTAAGGGACAACAGAAGGGGAAGGGCAAAGTTGTTGCTCCGGCAGCAGCAATGAAGCTCAAGGGAGGGGTGAAGAATAAAAAATTGTCGGCATCGGATGTTTGCATGAATTGCAACAGAAATGGGCATTGGAGAAAGGATTGTACTGCTCCAGGCGGAGGAATGACACCAGGTGCTAATGTGCAAGGTATGTTTGTAATTGAAATCAATCTATCTATAAATGATTATCATTCCTGGGTACTTGATACCGCTTGTGGCTCACACATTTGTACAAATATGCAGGGGCTAACTGATAGTAGGAAGGTCGGGCCTCGCGAGGTGGACCTGCGCGTCGGAAATGGAGCACGAGTTGCTGCTGAGCGCGTGGGAACTTATAGGATAGATTTACCTTTTGGCAAAGTTTTAATGTTGAACAATTGTTTTTATGTTCCTTCTTTGACAAGGAATATTATTTCCATTCCTGTACTTGATTCAGAGGGTTTTTCCTCAAACACGTCTAATGACAATATGGTTTTGACTTTAGTTAATGTTGTGTATGGAATTGCGCCTCTTGTGAATGGATTGTATACATTAAACTGCCACAGAGAAATTTTCAATGTACAAAATAAAATGGCTAAGTTAAATGAAAGAAATTCTACCTACTTATAGCATTGCAGACTTGGTCATATCAATCATACAAGGATATAACGGTTGAGGAAATTAAATTACCTCGAACCATTTGACTTACAATCTTATGGTAACTGTAAATCCTGTTTGAAAGGTAAGATGACCATTAAACCTCTTTCTGGAAAGGGGATCCGTGCCAAGGAGGTGCTTGAGTTGGTACATACATGTTATACCCCGTATTTCCAGAGTATGTACGTAAGGGAATACGTACAAAAGTCTAGCCTTAAAGTTTAGGCACAAAACGTTTTTCTTGGGCACAACTCACAAAACGAATAGTTTTCCGAAGCGTTTCCACGGCTTCGTAGGGCAAATTCCGGCTATGCCATTTCTAATTTTGCGGATTTTTCCGAGAGGCGAAACATTTTGGACCAACGGGAGGCGACACTTGGCACCTCCAATTGATGGACTTGAAATCGTCCATTTGACGAATTGGACTTAGTGTTGCACGTTTTTGTGCCTTGGCACAAGTCAAGGATTAGGTAGGATATTTTGTGTGCAAGTTGGCCAAGGACACTTGCCTAATCTTGGCCTTACACTTGCCTAGCACTTGGCTTAATCTTGGCCATTGGTTGGCCACTTCGACCTATAAATACCCTCTTGAGATGAAGAGTTCTTCATCCACAAAAGCTTCCAAGTCTAAAAATCCTCTCCTCTCCTTTGTAGCCTTTTCGTCCAAACACCTCCCCTCCCTTGTGAAGGCCCTTGGCCGAATACCCCTCTAGCCTAAGTAGTTTGGCCGAGGCCCCCCGTAGCCTCGCCAAAACCTACCCCCCCTCCCTTGGTAGAAAAGTTGCCTTCTTGTATTGTTATAATGCCCAAAATACCCTAGCCCAAATCCCTTAGTACTTAGTAGAAGTTGTGAAAAACTTCTAAGGTTTCCTTGGAGCATACAACTTAGGAGCAAAACCTTGCTCAGGCGCGACTTTATCTAGGATATTATTGGGCTTCAGGGTAACTAATCCTAACCCTCTTTTGAATTAGAGAATACTTACTGTAGTAGTATAAGAATAAGTATTAGATACTTAGAAGAATATTGCAGAATAGAATTGAACTGTTATCACAGTAGAAGGGTTTAAAAGAAGAATAATCAAACTGTACTTACATAGGACTGTTTTCACAATAGACTTGAGTAGCTCACCGGGTAGGGAAGTGCTGCCCGACTTTCCGTAGAATTGTGAACCCTCTGTTTAGAATGACCTTCAGAGTAGTCTTTGATAGATGTCTGTGACTATTATAGGCTGACTCTCTGCGCGCGACATATTCAACTTGGCAGGTGGTTTTCGCTGAGAAGGTATGTGATTCTTCCTAAAGCATGATATTTTATAATATATATGTAGTACGGTAGACGTACATGTGTTAACCGAATAATAACTACGGCAATGTCTTTGACTTAAGCCTGAATAATACTTACGGCAATGCCTCACGGCTTAAGCCTGAATAACACTTACGGCAATGCCTCACGGCTTAAGCCTGAATAATAAAGAACTGAAAACATTTCAAAAGAATACTGAATCATTTTTAATGTAAGAGAACTAATTGGTTTTAAAGCGAAGCTTAAGAGTTATACTAGCTTTATGGGAAGTTAAGTATAACCACTTAAGAGTGATAAAAGAAACAGGTTGCCTATGTGTTTATAACAGACTTATATTGAATTATGAAAAGAATAATAAGATGGTTTGATAAGTAGACATGATATGATGCTATGTGTGTTAGTGTCTTGTAACGTTTGTATAAGAGAGTATTCTTGTTGTGCTTATGTTGTTTAAAGATAAGTTGTTATGTTAGTGTACTATCACTCACCTCTTGACATATTGCCGGGGGTTAAGCTGCCCTCCGATGCGGGGTAGACTCAGGCGGTCTGGGACCATGATTCGAGAATACCTCATGCGGGTCCAGGACCTATGCGAGCTACGAGTTCGTGTTAGTGATGCGGGGTTATACCTCATGCGGTCTATGTGGCCATGCGGACTACGAGTCGGGGCGATGCCGAGGAGTAGCTACCCTCGATGCGGGGTTATGTACCTATGCGGGCCTATGTGAGTGGCCTATGCGGACTACGGAGTCGTGATTAGGCTTGCATGGTGATACTACGCAATTGGCCCGCTCGATCATTCGCAGCTAGAAAAGACACATTCTGATTTACCTATTGTTGCTCTTGTTTATGATGTGGCACTATGTGCGATTCCTGGTTGTTTCATACATACTTGCAAAACGATTTTAAAATAATATGTTTTCATTTAAGTATTTTCTGATTTCATATACTTAGTACTGTTATCGACCTCCTTGGGGCTGCGTTCATGCCGCAGTAAGAGCAGTGCTAGATCCACATTCTTAGGATCTCTACGTTGGTGTCGGGAGCTCCATCCTTTCGGAGGCTCTACTTTTAGGTATGATCTCCTGTTGTAGATAGTTTTGTCTGATCAGGGTATGGCGGGCCCGTCCGCCATAGTTGTATATTTCCTTAGAGTGCAGAGTCATGTTTATGCAAGATCGGATGTAATCGCTAAAACCATGTTTATATATATATGCCGAAAGCGACGTTTTCTCACATAAAGCGTGTCTTATTTTATAAATTGTTTCATGTCTTGTTTTATATTTCCGCCGATTACTCGATGTATGACTACTTGGGTGCCGGTAAGACACGATCCACGGGCCGGAATGGGTCGTGACAAAAGTGGTATCGAGCGATTAATCCTCGGAAAGTGTCTGAGCCATTATCTAGTAAGTCTTGATTATCGGTGTGTTGTGCACCACCAATAATGTGAGGCTATAAGATATTTAGGATTGGTTTCCATTCTTCTCACTCACGAGATCGTGCTTTAGAGTGTTAAAATTGGACCCTCTAACGTATTCCTTTTATGCTGATTATGCCTCCACGTAAGGCAACCGGTCCCAGAAGGCAGCGGAGGAGCCGCGATCGGACACCGAGAGTTACGAGGGCTCAGGCCCAGTCTATACCGCAGACGGCGAGTTCTATGACGCCGCCGGCCCAGCGAAGACCAGTACCCATACCTCGCATCCCACACCGGGCGGAGGTTAGGTACTGAGAGACGGCCCGACTATTGGCTAGAGTTGTGGCCATATACGAGATAGGCCGGATCTGGCGGTTCGATTCAGCTCGGCTCGGTCGCGCACCGTGGTGCACCCGAGGCGAATAGTTTGAGGCTACGAGATTTCTTGAGTTGTAGCCCGCGAGTTTTACTGGTCGAGGCGGAGGATGATCCGCAGGAGTTCATCCGCCATTCTGAAGGATCATCACGGGTGATCAAGGCCTCGAGAGGCAGTCTGTGACGCCGGTTCGCATCGGCTGCGTGATACCGCAGTCGATTGGTTTGATGCATGGGAGTTATCCCGGGAGAGCACGCGCGTCCCGGCTACTGGGATGAGTTCTCGAGGCTTTCTCACTCACTTCGCCTCGCGGATGAGGAGGCGCGGTGATAGATTTTTACTGCTGGCGAGGCAGAGGACGCCTTGTCGGGAGTACAATGTCGAGTTTGATTCATTGGCTCGATATGTCCCAGCGTTAGTAGCGATTATGGAGGATAGGGTGCACCGCCACGCCACGGGCTAGATGACTAAATGGCCGAGTCATGTGCGGGTGTTTCTCTTCACGGTATGGACATTACCCGTACGCAGCTCATGCTCTTGGATGTGAGGCGTAGAGACCGGGTTGTGACGGCAGCAGAAGAAGGCCGGGGCAGGTCTTTTGGTGGCTATCGTGGTGGCGGCCTCGGCCAGCCTAGATTTGCACCACGGCCGGCTGAGCACTCGCACCGTCCTCAGCCGCCCGAGATATTCGAGGCGCACTGGGGCCCCAGGACTTGAGCGTCGAGCGGCGAGTGCGGCGACGGGACCACCCGCCGGTGTGGCGTCGCGGCGATCCCACGGGAGTTGTGGTGCTACGAGCTTGTTTCGATTGTGGCGGCAGGTCACTATCGGCTTGTCGACGAAGCGATCGCGATGGTAAGTCGGCTTCTGAGTTCTTTCGCCGGTCTTCTTCATCCCCGAAGCGATTACTCGCCACGGAGAAAGGTACTCACGACCAGCGAGCGCGGCGAGTCGTGGCGCGGGTCCGATTCTAGCGGTCCTCGAACCGCATTTATGCTTTGTCGGCCAGCGGGATCGTGAGGCCTCACCGATGTCGCCACGGTACCTTATCGGTTCGGGTTTGATGTGTATGCTTTGATAGATCCGGGTTCTACTCGTCTATATATCTCCCTTGTTGCTAGTAGGATAGGGATGAGCCCGAGTCCATAGACCACTTTCGAGGTAGCTACGCCATGGTGATTCATGGTAGCTCGGCGGGTATATAGAGCTTGTCTGTGACCATTTACGTCGGACCTAGCCGACTTGATAGAGTTAGAGATGATTGACTTGACGTGATCATGCGGATGGATTGGCTAGCTTCTGCTACGCCAATGTAGGCAGAGAGAGAGTAATGCGGTTCGATTTCTGAGAGCCGGTTGTTGAGTGGGAGGAGCACGGTATCGCAGAGGTAGGTTTATTTCCTACCTCAAGGCTAGGAAGATGGTGCGAAGGGTATATCTACCATCTCGTTCGGGTGTTTGATACTGAAGCTGCGGTACCAGATTTTCCATCAGTTCCAGTAGTGAGAGAGTTCCCAAACGTGTTTCCAGACGACCTCCCGGGTATCCCTCCTGAGAGGGAGATTGAGTTTGTATTGACATATTGCGGACACTCGGCCTATTTCCATTCCGCCATACGTAATGGCACCGCCGAGTTGAGAGAGTTGAAGGATCGGCTTAGAGATTTGGAGAGAAGCGGCTTCATCGGCTAGTGTTTCTCCCAGGGAGCGCCGTGTGTTCGTGAAGAAGAAGGGCGGGGCGCTGCGCGTGTGTTGATTACGTGCAACAAGGTGACCATTAAGAACGTATACCTTCTTCCCGTGATTGATGATTTGTTCGACCCGATTGCGAGTGCGAGATGTTTCTCAAGATTGATCTGCGATCGCTATCATCAGTGCAGTCGAGAGGTGGATGTCCCTAGATCGCATTCGGACGTGACGGGCATTATGAGTTCGTGGTCATGTCTTTTGGGTTGACCAATGCTCGGCGGTATTCATGGATTTGATGAACCGAGTGTTCAAACCATTTTTGACACGTTTGTGATAGTGTTCATTGATGATATCTTGGTTTATTCGCGCCAGAGCAGAGCACGCGGAGAATTTGAGGCTGTCTTGTGATTCTCCAGACCAGCGATTGACGCCAAGTTTTCCAAATGTGAGTTTTGGTTGACTTGATGGCGTTTCTTGGGCATATTGTCGGGGTGATGGCATTCGAGTGGATACGCCAAGATCGAGCGATCAGACTTGGCCTGCACTCTTACTCCGCGAGGTTCGCGATTTCGGGCCTCGCAGGATATTATCGGTTCGTGGAGAAGTTTGCTTATCTCGCACCATTGACTAGCCGACTCGAAGCGACCAAGTTTGATGGTGATGCTTGTGGCGGGGTTTCGATTCTTGAAAGAGAAGCGACGACCGCCTCGTTCTTACTCTTCCGCAGGTCGGATGGTTATGTCGTGTATTGAGATCGTCGGGCATCGGGTTGGGATGTGTGTTGACGCGGCATGGCGGTGGTTATAGCATATGCATCCCGACACCAAGAAACACGAGAGGAACTACCCCACCCATGATTTGGAGTTGGCGGTGTGATTCACGCTTTGAAGATCCGGAGGCACTATTTGTATGGGGTTCACGTGGATATTTTTACAGACCACAAGAGCCTCGGATATCTTCACCCGGAGGAGTGAACTTACGGCGAGGCGGTGGTTAGAGTTGCTTAAGGATTACGATGTTGATATCTGTACCACGGGAAGGCCATGTTGTGGCGTATGCTCTTAGTCGTAGGTCGATGGGAGCCTATCGGATGTGCAGCTAGAGAGGAGGACATGGTTTGTGATTTGCATCGATTAGCGAGCCTTGGTGTCCGCTTGATTGATTACGATAGCGGTGGGGTTAGAGTTCGTGAGGTTGCGAGTCTTCCATCGTCGAGGAGGTGAAGAGGCAATTCGAGATCCACTCTTCGTGAGGGCAAGGGTCCTGAGGTAGCACCGATGGGGTGCTAAGGTTTGAGGCGGTTGTGTGTTCGGATGTTTGAGGACTTCAGCAGGTTCTTGGGAAGCACAGCGCGCGTTACTCTATCCATTCGGTCGACCAAGATATACCACGACCTTAGATCGTGTATTGGTGGGATGGCTTGAAGAGGGGCGTTGCGAGTTCGTAGCTCGGTGCGTGTTGTCGCAGTGAAGGTAGAGCACCGAGGCCCGGTGGTTTGTTCTGGCGATTGAGATCCCGACCGGAAGTGGGAGGTAATCAACATGGACTTCATCGGGATTACCTCGCACTCGGAGAGACATTATTCTATATGGGTTATCGTCGACGGTGGCGAAATCAGCCCACTTTCTTCCCGTCAGACGACTTTTTCTACCGAGGATTACGCCGCACTTTACATCAGAGATCGTCGATCGCATGGAGTCCCTACCCGATCATATCGCATGAGAGCCCGGTTTATGGCTAACTTCGGAGGTCCTTCGAGGGGTTTAGGGGCCAGTGAGCACGATCTTGCATTTCATCCTCAGACCGACGGACAGGCAGAGCGCACTATCCAGACTCTTGAGGATATGCTGCGAGCTTGTGTTATTGACTTCAGTGGTAGTTGGGAGGATCATTTGCCTCTAGTTGAGTTTGCGTATAATAATAGCTACCACTCCAAAGATTCGATGGCGCCTTATGAGGCCTTGTATGGGAGGAAGTACAGATCGCCTATATGTTGGTTCGATGTGGGCGAGTGCGGCTAGTGGGACCAGATTTGGTGCGGCAGCGATGGATAAGGTGAAGCTTATCCGAGAGCGGCTATTAATGACTCGAGTCGGCGAAGTCGTATCACGAGATCATCGTCGTCGACATCCGAGTTCGCGATTGATGATTGGGTTTTCTGAAGGTGCCACCCATGAAGGGTGTGATGAGATTCGGGAGGAAGAAACTTCGGCCAAGGTACATTGGGCGTTTCAGATTGTCCGCAGGGTAGGCAAGGTTGCCTATGAGTTAGATCTGTCGTCCGATCTGGAGGCAGTGCATCCGGTGTTTCACGTATCTATGCTGAGGAGATGTATCGGGAATCCATCTAGGGTACACCCGATTGACGATGTCCAGTGACCAGGGGTTATCGTATGAGAGATTCCCATAGCGATAGTCGATCGTCAGTTAGGCGTCTGCGGACCAAGGATGTGGCTTCGTCAAAGTCTTGTGGCGGAACGAGCTTAGGAGGAGATGACGTGGGAAGGCGAGGAGGACATGAGGCGGAGGTATCCTCACCTATTCCCCACCTCCGGGTAATTCACTTTCCTCCTTGTAAATTTTCATTATCGATTTTGCCGAAGTGTTGTTTTGTGGCCGTGTGTGGCTTTTGCAACCTGTTAAGTTATGAAGAACCTTATCGTTATCGGTCTTGGGAAGGAACATTCGGGACGAATGTTTCTAAGGAGGAGAATGTTATACCGTATTTCGGAGTATGTACGTGGGGAATACGCATAAAGTCTAGCCTTAAAGTTTAGGCACAAAACGTTTTTCTTGGGCACAACTCACAAAACGAATAGTTTTCCGACGAAACGTTTCCACAGCTTTCGTAGGGCAAATTCCGGCTATGTCATTTCTAATTTTTGCGGATTTTTCCGAGAGACGAAACATTTTGGACCAACGGGAGGGCGACACTTGGCACCCTCCAATTGATGGACTTGAAATCGTCCATTTGGACGAATTGACTTCGTGTTGCGTTTTTGTGCCTTGGCACAAGTCAAGGATTAGGTAGGATATTTTGTGTGCAAGTTGGCCAAGGACACTTGCCCTAATCTTGGCCTTACACTTGCCTAGCACTTGGCTTAATCTTGGCCATTGGTTGGCCACTTCTTGACCTATAAATACCCCTCTTGAGATGAAGAGTTCTTCATCCACAAAAGCTTCCAAGTCTAAAAATCCTCTCCTCTCCCTTTGTAGCCTTTTCGTCAAACATCTCCCCTCCCTTGTGAAGGCCCTTGGCGAATACCCCTCTAGCCTAAGTAGTTTGGCGAGGCCCCTAGCCTAGCCAAAACCTACCCCCTCCTTGGTAGAAAAGTTGCCTTCTTGTATTGTTATAATGCCCAAAATACCTAGCCCAAATCCCTTAGTACTTAGTAGAAGTTGTGAAGAACTTCTAAGGTTTCCTGGAGCATACAACTTAGGAGCAAAACCTTGCTCAGCGACTTTATCTAGGATATTATTGGGCTTACCGAGGTAACTAATCCTAACCCTCTTTTGAATTAGAGAATACTTACTGTAGTAGCATAAGAATAAGTATTAGATACTTAGAAGAATATTGCAGAATAGAATTGAATGTTATCACAGTAGAAGGGTTTAAAAGAAGAATAATCAAACTGTACTTACATAGAATGTTTTCACATAGACTTGAGTAGCTCACGGGTAGGGAAGTGCTGCCCGACTTTCCGTAAAATTGTGAACCCTCTGTTTAGAATGACCTTCAGAGTAGTCTTTGATAGATGTCTGTGACTATTATAGGCTGACTCTCTGCGCGCGACATATTCAACTTGGCAGGTGGTTTTCGCTGAGAAGGTATGTGATTCTTCCTAAAGCATGATATTTTATAATATATATGTAGTACGGTGAGCGTACGTGTGTTAACCGAATAATAACTACGGCAATGTCTTTGACTTAAGCTGAATAATACTTACGGAATGCCTCGCTTAAGCTGAATAACACTTACTATGATGCCTCACTTTAAGCCTGAATAATAAAGAACTGAAAACATTTCAAAAGAATACTGAATCATTTTTAACAGAAGAGAACTAATTGGTTTTTAAAACAGAAGCTTAAGAGTTATACTAGCTTTATGGGAAGTTAAGTATAACCACTTAAGAGTGATAAAAGAAACAGGTTGCCTATGTGTTTATAACAGACTTATATTGAATTATGAAAAGAATAATAAGATGGTTTGATAAGTAGACATGATATGATGCTATGTGTGTTAGTGTCTTGTAACGTTTGTATAAGAGAGTATTCTTGTTGTGCTTATGTTGTTTAAAGATAAGCTGTTATGTTAGTGTACTATCACTCACCTCTTGACATATTACCGGGGGTTAAGCTTCCCTCCGATGCGGGGTAGACTCAGGCGGTCTGGGACCATGATTCGAGAATACCTACGCGGGTCCAGGACCTACGCGGAGCTACGAGAGTTCCAGGATAGTCATGCCGGGTTATACCTCACGCGGTCTAAGTGGCAATGCGGACTACGAGTCCGGACGACGCCGAGTAGCTACCCTCGATGCGGGGTTATGTACCTATGCGGGCCTATGTGAGTGGCCTATGCGGACTACGGAGTCGATTAGGCTTGCATGGTGATACTACGGGCAAATGGCCTGCTCGATCATTCGCACCTAGAAAAGACACATTACAGTTTACCTATTGTTGCTCTTGTTTATGATGTGCACTATATGCGCTTCCTCGTTGTTTCATACATACTTGCAAACCGATTTTAAAATAATATGTTTTCATTTAAGTATTTTCTGATTTCATATACTTAGTACTGTTATCGACCTCCTTCGGGCTGCGTTCATGCCGCAGTAAGGCAAGCGAGTGCTATATCCACATTCTTAGGATCTCTACGTTGGTGCCTGAGCTCCATCCTTTCCGGAGGCTCTACTTTTGGGTATGATCTCCACTGTAGATAGTTTTGTATGCGATCGAGGTATGGCGGCCCCTGTCGCCATAGTTGTATATTTCCTTAGAGTGCGTAGTCATGTTGCAAAGATTTCGGATGTATCGCTAAAACCATGTTTATATATATATGCCGAAAGGCGACGTTTTCTCACATAAACTGTGTCTTATTTTATAAACTGTTTCATGTCTTGTTTTATATTTCCGCTGATTACTCTGATGTATGACTACTTGGGTGCCCCGGTAAGGCACCAGTCACGGGCCCCGGAATGGGTCGTGACAATACAGACGCATGTGGACCATTTTTTACTCAAGCTAGAGAGGGTTTCTCTTACTTCATCACTTTCACAGACGACTTATCAAGATTTGGATATGTGTATCTTATGAGACACAAATCCGAGGCTTTTGAGAAGTTTAAAGAGTTTAAGTGTGAAGTTGAGAAACAGCTCTCAAAGAGTATCAAGACTCTTCGATCTGATCGTGGGGGTGAATACTTAAGTAAAGAATTTGTTGACTACTTAAAGCTTCATGGAGTTCATTCCGAATGGACACCTCCTGGAACACCACAGATGAATGATGTTGCCGAGGAGAAACCGAACCTTGCTTGACATGGTTCGTTCCATGATGAGCTTTTCAGCTCTTCTTACATACCTTTAGGATACATTATTTTGATCTCAATATATGTTCTAAACATAATTCCATCTAAATCAGTCGAAAAGACACCATATGAGGTATGGTGTGGCAAGAAGCCATCACTTAGACACATGAGGCCCTGGGGGTGTTATGCATATGTCAAGAAGTTGATCACTGATAAGTTGGAATCTAAAAGTGAGAAATGTTACTTTGTTGGGTATCCTAAGGAAACTAAGGGATACTATTTCTATCTTCCTGGAGAACATAAGATATTTGTTTCTAGGAACACAACTTTCCTTGAAGATGAATATGTCTACAAGGATGAGAGTTGCACAAAGATAGAACTTGAAGAAATTCAAGAACAAGGTAACAAAGAGGTTGAATCTTTGCCCGATGATAAAGGCAAGAATTTAGTGGGAGCTTCTGGCGAAGATTGGGTATTTAGGGTACCTTCTTCGGCCAGTGGGAGTGCTACGAGGAGTAATGCAGAAATGCAAGATCTTCCGGCACAGACCTTGGGAGCAAGTGCACCAGTTGCATTTCCTCCCATTCAGGAAAGACATGAAAATGATATTTCTGAAAGCTCTAATGATGGTGGATCGACCAGCGCACAAGAACCTACTCACAGTCAGAACATACTTGTAACTGAACTGCAAGACAATCAACTTCATACGTCTACTAGATCTCATCGTCCTCCGGAAAGACTAAATCTGCTTGTGGAAACACAAAATGAGCTAGATATTCCAGATGATGACGAGCCTAGAACCTATAACGAAGCAATGCTAGACATTAATTCGAAGAGATGGCAAGAAGCCATGAAATCCGAAATGTAATCTATGTATTTCAATCAAGTGTGAAACTTGGTTGATTTGCCAAATGGGGTTAAACCCATAGGATGCAAATGGGTCTTCAAGAAGAAGATTGATGCATATGGCAAGGTTCAGACTTATAAATATAGACTAGTGGCTAAAGGTTTACTCAGCGTCCTGGTGTGGATTATGATGAAACTTTTTCACCTGTGGCTAAGATAAAGTCTATTCGGATTTTGCTTGCGATAACTGCACATTATGATTATAACATTTGGTAGATGGACGTCAAAACTGCATTCCTCAATGGTAATCTAATTGAGGAAGTGTATATGAAACAACCCGAGGGTTTTTCATGTGAGTCCAGACCAAATGATGTGTGCAGGCTACATAAGTCCATTTATGGACTTAAGCAAGCCTCTAGGAGTTGGAACATTTACTTTGACAATGCTATCAAATCTTTTGATTTTGTCAGAAGCAAAGAGGATCCTTGTGTTTATTTCAAACGCAAGGATGAGGGTATTGTCTTCATTATTATATATGTTGATGACATATTGATAATGGGAGATAATAGGACCCTCATGCAATCAGTTAAGGATTGGTTGTCCAAGACCTTCATGATGAAGGATTTAGGTGAAGTCTGCTACATTATGGGAATTAGGATCTGTAGAGATAGACCTAATAGATTGTTAGGGTTGTCACAATCAGTCTACATAGACAAAGTGCTTAGACGCTTTTCAATGGAGAATTCCAAGAAATGCGGTCTTCTGATGGGTCAAGGCATCAAGTTATCAAAGAAGGGCTGCCCTTCTGAGGATTTCATATGCTTCGACTATAGGATCAATCATGTATGCCATGACCTGTACTAGGCCAGATGTGGCCTTTGCACTTAGTATGACTTGCAGGTTCCAGCAGAATCTTGGCGAGGAACACTGGAAAGCAGTCAAGAGTATTCTCAAGTACTTCAGGCGTACTAACGATTACTTCTTAGTCTATGGTGGAGTTGATGAGTTGTGTTACACCCCGTAATACCAGGGCTACTAATTGAGAACGTGATGAAGGATTTAAGATTTGAATTTTGAAAAGAAAAAATTATTACATTTTCTTAAGAAAAAAATTGGATGAAAAGTGACGACGAAAACTTATTGAAGGGTAAATTCGTCGTTTTCAAGGGCTAGAAGGTCTTATAATAATATTGAGGAGTCTTGGGGCTAATAATATAGGGTCCGAGAAAATTTTCACAATTTTGCGGGGGACCTTCCAGAAATATTATATCAAGATATTTTGGCCAAGTGGGATATTTTGAGAAAACGATAATGTGACCAATGGGAGGGTGACATGTGTCCCTCCCAAGTCTTGCAAGACAAATATCCATATATGGATATGTTAGAGACTTAGAGACATTTTCATTTCATTTTTCTCTTCAACCAAAGTTCTCTCTTTCTCTCCCTAATCTCGAACCAAACCAAGAAATTTCCAAGATCAATAGTGGATTATTATCCAATACTAAGCTCCCTAATGGAGTGCTAAGCCAAGATAAACCCTTAAACCCCAAGAACATGGTGTTGGCCGAGAAGAGGGTTGAAACCCTAGGGTGTTCCGTCGACTTTTTGGTGTCGAAATACAAAGTGAAATTGTGTATAAGCTCATAGGGGTCACATATATGTGATTGGAACTTGAAGAAGTGGAGCGAAACGAAAACTGCGGACCATTGTAGCTCGGACTGTTTTGGGACGTTTTGGGCACAAAATGAGGTAAAAGTTCTTCTTCTTTTAAAGTAATTGGATATTACTTATTGTTGTTACGTATGGATGAGCATGTACTAAAAATAATGAAGATTAAAACGTGTTTGGACCATTTTTGGCAAGTTGGCCGAGACTAGGCAATGTTTGTCGTCGTTGGATTCGTTGGTTATTGTCGTTGTTATCGACACTTGTTGCATGCTAAAATGAAGTAACCTTGTTATTGATATGTGATATGGAATATATATAAGTGTTGAAATGAGAATTTGATTATATAGAATCATGGAAAAGGACTTTGGATTGTTGTAGTTGTTGTTGGCCGAAAACTGCCCAAAACTGATAGACGTCGTTGTGTCGTTTTATGGACTTTTTTGGGGTGTTGTTATGCTGGAAAATCAGCCCCTAATATGCATGTTTAAGTGTAGTAGTTGCTAATGGAAGTCCTACGGGAATAGGGGTGTGGAAAGGTGTTGAAACGCCTTACATTTTACCCTCGTTATTGTTGGATTACAGACTGTTTTTATGGGCTGATTAGTGGGCTGTTTTGTATAATTGTGCGGTAGAATTTTACACGTCTAGTAGGCGTGTAATCCCCTTTGGTTGTTGCTTTGGTTGTGAACTGATTTATTTAAACTAAGGGTCCGAATTTTGCACGTAAGGTATGCGTGTGATCCCCTTTGGTTAACTGTTGATTGTGCCTTAAATAGGGCTTGATTTGTGGTTGGATTCGGGCCTTGGAAAAGGTGGAAAAGTACGTAGAAACAAAGGAAGTGTTGCCCAAATTTCCGTAGAATAAAAGGACAATTATTTGGTATAACTCCTACACTTGATAGCTTGAAGTTGATAGAAGTGCTATTGTCATTTTAGGTTGAAGTACTATGTGTAGCATATTCTACTTGACTTGAATAGCCAATAAGGTTGAAGTACATTGGGGCGTATGCTACTTGTCGTATTGGTTTGTCGTCAATGAGGTATGTGAACTTTCTCCTTCTATCGGCATGACTTATTCTTGAAGTATACTTGCCTTGTTATTTGGAGTATACGTTACTTGTTTCTTGAGGTATACTTGCCTTGGTTTTAGAAGTATACTTGACTTGATCTTTATATAGTTCTATTGGAACCTAATCCTTAGTGATATACTTCTTGGATAGTACTTTGGATTTCCTAAACTAGAAGTTGGTCTATATACTTCTTTGATAGTACTTTGGATTTCCTAAACTAGAAGTTGTTCTATATACTTCATTGATAGTACTTTGGATTTCGAAAATGGAAGTTCCTTTTTATGGTTTGAAAAGAACAAGTAACTTGGTTCGAAAAGTATAGATTACTTGATTTGAAAAGTATATATTACTTGATTTGAAAAGTATAGATTACTTGATTTGAAAAGTACAAGCTTACTTGATTTTAAAAGATAGGGGTAACGTTAATGGAAAAGAATGAGTTACTTGATTTAAAGGAATAATTGCATTAATGTTGAAAGTAGAAGTTACTTGATTTTAAAGCCTTGAGTGGAATTTTAAAAGGTGTAGTAACTTGATTTGAAAAGTAGACGTGCCTTCATACTACGAGTGTTAGTATCGTGGGCTTATTGCATGAAATGATTTTTTTTATAAAGAATAGATGTACGTAGTATTTTGGGGTTCAACTCCCTAATGTTACATGAAACGATTCTTTTCATGAAGAATAGTTATACAAAGTACTTTGGGTTCATTTCCCTAATGTTACATGACATGATAATGTCTTGGTTGTATTAAAAGGAAAGATGTGGTAGTGCTTTAGTTTTCTAAAATGAAGGTTGTTATAACGACTTTATGGGAAGTTTGTTATAACAGTTTTATGGAAAGTCAAGAAGATGTTTTAAAGTAATACGTGATGTCTAGTGCCTTGATTTGCCAAACCATGTCTTAGAAAGATACTTGATATGATAAGTGTCTTGATTTTTTAAATGATGGTTTTAAAATGATACATGTATTGGATCCTACTTCCTAGTGATACATGTAGTGCTTGGGCATTTCTAAAATGGAAATTTAGTTTATAAAGTGAATGTACGGCGGACGTACATTGTTGTAATGAACTTTAATCCTTAGTGATGCAAGGTGTGTTAGTGCCTTGGTGTTTATAAAATGGAAGACTTGATAGTGTCTTGGTTTATCTAAAATGAAAGTTCATTTGAAAGATAATGTTGTTGAGAGTCAAAAGGTGATTTAAATTGCACGAGGTTGCCATGATAGTTATATGTATAATTATTGGGACGGGTTGCACGATCCGCAACACTTGTATACATATATTGGGACGGGTTGCACGATCCGCAACACTAGCATATCTGGGGACAGGTTGCCCGATCCGCAACACTGATATATATATATATATATATATTTGATCAGTAAATGGGTCGGCGTCCCATGATGTTGAACATGACTCTCGGTTAAAAGAAAAGAATGGTACATTTGGTTTATTTAAAAAGGAAGGCATGATATTGTCTTAGGTTATTTAAAAAGGAAGGCATGGTATTGTCTTGGTTATTTTTAAAAAGGAAGGCATGGTATTGTCTTGGTATTCCTAGCAAGGCAGACATGGTATTGCCTTGGGTTTTCTAAAAAAAAAAAAAAAGTACATTCTATTTTTTCCTAATGAGAGTCAAAGATTGTTTTAACTTGCATATGTTTACTCATATAGCTATTTGTGCATAGGTACTGTCTGTGAACTTGTATTCACGATGCGAGATAGATTTCCCATGAGATGTGTATAGAGTATAAGATTTCATGACTAGATATACATGGTTTTAAAATAACTCTCTTTTGAAAAAGGCACAGTTGGCTCTTATTGTATATGACACAGTAGGATTTGGTTTTCATACTTGCTCCTGTCATTCTTTTGTACAGTTATGATCTGATTTACTGTACTTCTTGCTTACATACTTGGTACCTGTTGTACTGACCCCCTTTAGGGGGATGCGTTCATGCCCGCAGGTTAAGACTAAGGGCCTTGTGAACCCTGCAAGAGATTACCGGGGGGGGTATGAAGAGTTAGTGCAGGGCTTTTTAAATGAGACCCGCACTCCGATGAAATTTCTATCGGTGGTAACTAATGAGGTCCTTTGGTCGAGTTTGCTTCACTTCCTGAGCCCTCATGTCTTGACTTGGGCTTGCGCCTTTGTCCGTTCGTATGGCGTAAAAGTCGTTTCAATCGGGGGAAGATCTCTGCTGATGATATTTTCTATAGTTAGAACTACTGTGAGCGATCTAAACTAGGTACTCAGTTGTGGATCCGCGAGCTTAGGATCTTTGTTCAGCATTTTGGGATAGCTCCAATGTTCTGGAGCTTGTCATTATGGCTAGGTATATTTAGGGTGTCACGACCCGATCTCGGGCCCGCGACTGGTGCCTTACCCCGGGCACCTCAGGGATACAACATCAGAGAAAATCAGCGGAAATAAAAACTTAAACATGAAACAAGATATAAAATAAGGAACAGGCTAACCAAAACGGTCACCTTTCTACATATATATATATATATATACCTGAACAGTTACATCCTTTACAAACCCTGCCCACAACAGTACTACAGACCTCTAAGAGTTTTTATAACATCTATGACTGGACAGGGCCCCGCCATACCCCTGAATGTACAAGTACTTACAATAGCAGGGAATCTATACCAAAAGATAAGCCTCCGGAGAAACGGAGCTTCCCAATACGCTGAACTGTGATCCTATGAGCGAGGATCAACAACCGGTGTACCTCTACCTGGGGCATGAACGCATCCCCCCGAAGGAGGTCAGTACAACAGGTACCAAGTATGTGAAACTGAAAGTACTGAATTAAAATCATAATATTTTAAAACCAATTCACACACATGTACGAAACAAACCAATTTAACTGCACATAGTGCCACAGCATAAACAAGAGCAAATAGATGTAACACAACCGGTCTTTTCTAGGCTGCTAATGATCGAAGCAGGGCCATTCGCCCATAGTATCATTGTCCGAGCCTAATCCTGGAACTCCCGCAGTCCGCATAGGTCCCGTTGACCCGCATGAGGTACTCCTCGCATCGGGGGTAGCTAACCCGCGACATCTTCCTGGACTCCCGCAATCCGCATGGCCACTTCGACCGCATGAGATATTCCTCGCATCGGCGTAACATACCCTGAGTGATTCCTGGACTACCGTAGCCCGCATAGGTCTCTTGGACCCGCATGAGGTATTCCTCGCATCGGGGGTAGCTAACCCGCGACAACATAACAAGTCAGGGGGGTATATGATATAATACAAGCGCAACCGGCTTATCGTAAACAACATAAGCACAACAAGAAAACCCCCTCAATACAACAAGTCTCAGATACTAACGCCCGTAGTATCATAACAGTCTATATATAAGCAGTAATGTCAAGTCAGGGACTCACGCCCTCAAGTCATCACTCAAATATAACCATGGGTCTCACGCCCGCAAAATCAAACATGCCCATGGAACTCCTTCCTCACTGTCGGCAGTCTATGATATAACACCAAAAAGTACCCATGAACACCAGGTCCCACCTGAGCCATAAAACAATCGTAATAACCGGCCCTCCATCGAGAGACACGGTAGCATAGAAGTAAAACACTTGCACAACAAAGGCTATCACAACTAGCATAAGCAAGTTTAACATACTCTTAGACTCTCATTTTGTGCCAAAAATCCGGGTTTTATCCCCAAAGTAATACATACTTCAACTCTCTTAAAAAGAACCATTTTAAGTACAAAATCACGCGATACTAATACCCGTAGTATCAATCATAGAGGAACTATCAAAACAATATCATGCCTTCTTTTTAAACCAAAACAAGACAATACTTATGCCTTCCTTTAAACAAAACACTTCTCCTTTTTAAAGTCAAGTAGCAATATAATTTTTAAACCAAGTGGCTTACTCTTTTCAAAACAAGTAACCTATACCTTTAAATCAAGTTACTTCTCCTTTCCAAAATCAAGTTGTTTATAAGTCAAGTCTCTTTACTTTCAAAATTTAGTCTCATAATCTTTTAAATCAAATCTCATATCTTTTAAGGAAACCAACCTCCAAACTTTTAAAGTGTCAAGCTATCATTTTAAATCCAATAATAAAACAATTCTTTCATTTTCATAAAGTTGTTATAACTAACTTCCCATAAAGCTATTATAACACTTTATGTTTTAAACCAACCAAGGACAACTACTCTCATTTCCGAAATCAAGATAACTTTATTCTTTAAAAGACCAAGCACACATTACTCACGAATGAGGTTTTACAACTTTTTAACATAATTCAAGTCCTTAATATTTCATACCAAGTCACTTAGCTTTAGAATCAAGTCAAGGACACAAAAGGAATATCAAACTCCTTTAACACACGTACGTCTACCGCACTATATATATTTCACAAATATCATGCTCAAGAGAATAGGAAGAATCACATACCTCTTCGGCTTAATCCACAAGCCAAGTCGAGTATGCCGCGCGCAGAATATCCACCTATAACAATCACAATACATCTATCAACTTCTAGACTTCTTCGTAGAATATTCAAAGTATACAGTTCCTTATTCTACGGAAAATCGGGCAGCACCCCCCCCCCCCCACAGTCATAAAAATATCCTCCTATATCAAGGCCCGCTACCAAGCCAACAACTCCAAGGGGATTACACGTATACCCGGGCGTGTACAAAACTGTCCCACGGTAATACTACATCGATCCATCAGAATACACCCAATGTAAATACAGTTCAATTCTTTCTAATCATCCTTCCATATATCTTACTCAATTATAAACTACTACAATATGTAATCTCCAATTACAATAGGGGGATAAAGATCATTACCTCGATAAGCCCAAAATTATCCAAGATTATAAGTCGATCCTTAGCAACGTTTAGCTCCAAATCCTTACGTTCCAACCCACTCCAAGCAACCCTTAGAAGCTCCTAACCAACTTCTCTTCAAGATCCAACTCCAAGAAGTGAAGAACACCTTAGGCTCAAACTAGGCAATGTTTCGGCCAAGAGGGTGTATTATAGGCTAGGGGTGTGAAATCTTTTCTAACACTTGGTTCACAATCTTCCTAACACCTTAAGGAAGAACACTTAAAAGTTTAAGAATTTTTGGACAACCTTAGGTCAAGGGGGTGGGCTATTGCCGAAATACACAAGGGAAGGGAGGGAGCATTTTGCCTTGGAACAACACTAAGTGTGGATGATGAAGTCTTGCAACTTAAGGGGGTATTTATAGGCCAACCAAGGGCTAGGATGAAAGCATGTGTATGGTGTAGATTGGGGACATGTGTGTATGGGTTCCACCAACCACATGTCCCCCACAAATTTGAGACATGTGGCTAGCCACATGTCTCCCTAAAAAACGTCCCACATGCCAAATGGCACACCTAATTCGGCCATAGGGCCACATGGGGGTGCCATGTGTCGCCCTCCTACTCGTCCAAAATATTTCATCTTCCGAAAATATCCATAATGTTAAAAAAACTCCCGAAAATAATGTGGGCCCCACAAACCCATAAATTCCTCCCGTGGGCCCCACGTGACCAATTCCGGAAAATAAAAACCATAATTCTTATAAATTCTTAAAGTCTTAAATACCAAAGTTGAGAATCCAATTCTCAATAATAAACCTTTTTCCTTCACGAAGTTCAGAAAATTTCCGTCGGAAAAATCAAATCTTTCTTTCTTTCCCACCTTAATGTCGTATCCTCGTACATACGTCCTCGCATACCTATCCTGGAACTACGGGGTGTAACATTCTTCCCCCCTTAGAAACATTCGTCCCGAATATTCCTTCTAAGTCTCCAAACATACCTGAGCTGGTATAGTCTTCACTACTATACTTACAAAACCAATTATGCCACACATGGCCATAATATAACATACGCGCAAAAACTCATATCCAAGCCAACAAGGAATCATCTCTAAAGCGTACAACATTACTATTAGCTTCACACATGGTCTAAAGGATACTTTCTTCACATCTTTACTTCACAAAAAAGGTCACTTCCATTCTCTTAACACATGTTCGCTTCTTTTCTTACTCGTCGTACCCTCCTCGTACACTCGAACTCTTTCTAGTATACGTACCACATTTCCGTCATTGCTTCAGTTTTCAAAATATCGGGGTTACTATCTCCAACTTGGTCATTACTAGCTTCAATTTCCTTTAAGGTCATTCCCAGCCTTCACGATCCGATTCTGGTCGAACACATCCGCGAACTCGTACGGTGGTTACCTAAACTTGGGCCTAGCACCCTCGTGACCCTATCACCTGGCGGGACCACCTCAAACTGTCCCCACCTCATTCCGGGATGCGGGTTGACCCGCGATCTTGCCTCAACCCGACCCATCTCGTACCCAACTCTTGTTCCCGGTCCGGAACAATCTCACTAATTAAGTCACGAAAACCTAGTGGTCTTCTTAGCTCAACTACCCACTTTCATTTCACACCACTCATGGACTTATCACATAAATATACCTCACGTATCCTATGTATCTCGACAAGGATCAAAAACGTAAAATCTTTTACTTAAGTCGGCCTTGCATCTAAGGTCTCCATGTGTAATATTCTAAGGCTCACACCTTCCATGTCCCTATACTTACCTTTTCAACTACCCACGTTTTCTAATCACAACTTTACACAATGCTATCCGAACATAACACTTAATATATAATCATCTTATCACACATACTAATCTCTAGAGGGTTAAGGATATACCTGTGACTATTTCTTCACTTTCCCTTCGTCACTCTAATCAAAGTCCTGCCCTGCAGGGTGCATAGCTAGAGAAGGAGATGTACCAGCCGCAGATCCTGAAGGCTGAATCTCTACATCCGCGCTACCTCTGGTCGGACAATTTCTCACAAAATGGCCCTGCTGGCCGCAAGCATAACGAGCTGTCGAAGTAGTACGACACTCCCCACGATAACACCTACCACAACGGCCACACCGAGGTAGGGGTGGCCTCCTCTGGCTAACACCCCTTCCTCTCCGAACCATCGAACTCAAGAATCGACCGGTGGCCGAGTCATCCCACCTGTATCCCTCATACTAGGACATTCTCTCCTCACATGGCCCTGACGGCCGCAAGTAAAACAAGCACCAGTAAAAAGACGACATTTCCCGGAATGACGCCTGCCACATCGTGAACACTGGGGGAAAAATGATTCCGGCTGGCTAGAACCTATGTGTATCTGTGAACCAGAAGCCCTGGAGCTCTGACCAACTCTTGAATACCCCGAATGTCCTGAAGTCCATGGAGGACCACTCTGTACCGGCTGAGGTACATATCCAGTTTGCTGCTGAGGTTGCCTGCCTCGAAAGTTACCAAAGGACCCTGCTATCCTGGCCCTTTTCTGCTGATCCGGGTCATTCTGTTGACCTCTACGTTCTTCAGTCTGCTACGCATAAACCTGCATGCGGGCAATATCCATGCCCGGCTGAAAAGCTATACCCGTGCAACCCTCTGCTAAATAATCGTCAAGTCCCGTGACATCTCGGTGCACTTTATCCTCCATGTCCGCCATTAGAGTGGGGGCATACCGAGCTAATGAGTTGAATTCTATGTTGTACTCTCGAACTGTCCGCCCATTGTGTCTCAACATTAAAAAACCTATCCACTCGGGCTCTCCTCATCTGCGAAGGCAAGAAGTGTATAAGAAATGCCCCTGAGAACTCGTCCCAACCAGCTGGAAGCGCATGCTCCCCCGGGACAGTTCTCATGAATCAAACCAGTCGACTGCAGTATCACGCAGCCGATGTGAACCCAATACCACCGACTCTGTCTCAGAGGTCTTGATCACTTTCATGATCCGCTGCAACTGTCGAATAAACTCCTGAGGATCATCCTCCGCTCTCGATCCATAGAACTCTGGTGGACTGCAACTCGAGAAGTCCCGAAGTCTCAAACTATCGGATCTAGGGTGAACCACTGGTACTACTGGAACCTCCGACTCTCGTCTGTCCTCATGTCTAGCCACAAACCTAGCTAGTAACTGGGCCATCTCTTTGTAACCTATATCCTCGGCTCCTGGCCGTGGAACTGGAGGCTCAGGTATCGTGGTCTCTGTAGATACTGATGTTGCTCTAAACTCTCCCGGGGCTAGCGGCGTCGCAGAACTCTCCGAATGAAGCACCACTCGGTGATGATCGGCGTGTGCCTCGTAACCCTCGTGTTCTACTCAGCCTCCCTCTTTGCCTTGCCTTCGGGCCACTGGTTGCCTTTCGCAGAGGCATAACTGGTACATATGAATACATCAGAGGGAGTCCAACTTATAACACAGCTCTAAGGCACGATCTCAGAGTGAGAAGAATGGAAACCAATCCTAGATATCCTATAGCCTCCTGATTATAGGTGTGGTGCACAACACGCCGATAATCAAGACTCTACAAGATACGGTCTATAGACACTTTCCGAGGATTAACTGCTCTGATACCACTTTTGTCACGACCCGACCTCGGGCCCGCGACTGGTGCCTTACCCCGGGCACCTCAGTGATACAACATCAGAGAAAATCAGCGGAAATAAAAACTTAAACATGAAACAAGATATAAAATAAGGAACAGGCTAACCAAAACGGTCATCTTTTTGCATATATATATATATATATACTTGAACAGTTACATCCTTTAAAAACCCTGCCCACAATAGTACTATAGACCTCTAAGAGTTTTTATAACATCTATGACTGGACAGGGCCCCGCCATACCCCTGAATGTACAAGTACTTACAATAGCAGGGAATCTATACCAAAAGATAAACCTCCGGAGAAACGGAGCTTCCTAATACGTGATCCACATGGCGAGGATCAACAACCGGTGTACCTCTACCTGCGGCATGAACGCAGCCCCCCGAAGGCGGTCAGTACAAGAGGTACCAAGTATGTGAAACTGAAAGTACTGAATTGAAATCATAATATTTTAAAACCAATTCACACACATGTACGAAACAAACCAATTTAACTGCACATAGTGCCACAACATAAATAAGAGCAAATAGATGAAACACAACCGGTCTTTTCTAGGCTGCTAATGATCGAAGCAGGGCCATTCGCCCATAGTATCATTGTGCGAGCCTAATCCTGGAACTCCCGCAGTCCGCATAAGCCCCGTGGACCCGCATGAGGTACTCCTCGCATCGGGGGTAGCTAACCCGCGACATCTTCCTGGACTCCCGCAATCCGCATGGCCACTTGGACCGCATGAGGTATTCCTCGCATCGGCGTAACACACCCGGAGTGATTCCTGGACTACCGTAGCCTGCATAGGTCACTCGGACCCGCATGAGGTATTCCTCGCATCGGGGGTAGCTAACCCGCGGCAACATAACAAGTCAGGGGGGTATGTGATATAATACAAGCGCAACCGGCTTATCGTAAACAACATAAGCACAACAAGAAAAACCCCTCAATACAACAAGTCTCAGATACTAACGCCTGTAGTATCATAACAGTCTATATATAAGCAGTAATGTCAAGTCAGGGACTCACGCCCTCAAGTCATCACTCAAATATAATCATGGGTCTCACACCCGCAAAATCAAACATGCCTGTGGAACTCCTTCTTCACTGCCGGCAGTCTATGATATAACACCAAAAAGTACCCATGAACACCAGGTCCCACCTGGGCCATAAAACAATCGTAATAACCGGCCCTCCATCGAGAGACACGGTAGCATAGAAGTAAAACACTTGCACAACATGTCTTTAAGGGTAGGTTAGGGACTTAAGTAACGCTCCTATTTCTACGAAAAATTGGGCAGCACTTTGTCACGACCCGATCTCGGGCCAGCGACTGGTGCCTTACCCCGGGCACCCTAGTGATAACAACATCAGAGAAAATCAGCGGAAATAAAATTTAAACAGGAAACAAGAGACAACATAATAAACCAGGCTAACCAAAACGGTTACCTTCATGTATATACATAAAATCGAACAGTTACAATCCTTACAACCGCCCTTACAGTACTCTGGACCTCAAGAGTGTAACAACAACTATGACGGGCGGGCCCGCCATACCACGAATGTACAAGTACCTACAATGACAGTTATACTAAAGATAAGCCTCCGGAAGCGGAGCTTCCCGTGAGCTGTGATCCTACGGCGAGGATCCACAATCGATGTACCTACTGCGGCATGACGCGGCCGGGCGAGGTAAGTACAACAGTACCAAGTATGTGGCGAAAATCGTAAATGAAATCATGGCAGTCTAATATAAAACAAAAGACATGTATGATAACCAAACTACAGTTCACAACATAAAAGCAGTCATGTCAAGCTAGGGACTCACGCCTCAAAGTCATCCTCGTACGTGGAACTCCTTCGCCACCTGCCGTGATCTAGGTATAAATCGTATGATACATATAACATGTCTCGGCCCATCTCATGGGACTCGAGGTGGAATCGGGTGGAATACATATCTCGGCCCATCCCATGGGACTCGAGGAAAAATCGGGTGGAATACATATCTCGGCCCATCCCATGGGACTCGAGGTGGAATCGGATGGAATACATATCTCGGCCCATCCCATGGGACTCGAGGAAAAATCGGGTGGAATACATATCTCGGCCCATCCCATGGGACTCGAGGAAAAATCGGCCATAACGTTTAAACTCTCTTTTAAGACAGATTAAGACACTACCATGCCTTCCTTTTAAACCAAAACACCTTCCCTTTTAAAGCCAAGTAACAACATTCTTTTCCAAAAGTTCAAGTTGCCTAATTTCAAATACTCAAGTCTCTTATTTTCAAAAGATTTCATAGTTCATAGCCTTAATCAAATAACGTAATCTCTTTTTAAAACCATTGAGTAACATATGCCTTATGTGTGGGTAGTTATTCTTGTTTATAACAATCTTATTAAAGCAGCCATGATCTAGAAAATGTAATACAATTTTGTCTTATCTTAGCTTCTATGCAGATGAAGGTTTCTACTGGTTTTAATATAGTTAATTAGTCAATACATTTTCCTTTATTAACGCTGCAGTGGTTTGTTCGATACTTATTCTCATTTCCGAAATCAGTAAAACATTATTCTTTAAAAAGCCAAGTACTCATTACTCACGAATGAGGCTTCACAACTTTTTAACAAAACTCATAGTCCTTAATATTTCATAAAACGTCATTTATAAGTTAAGTCTCTTATCTTTTAAGATCAAGTCTCTTAACTTCTAAAATCAATAAACCATTCTTTTACCTACATAAAGTCGTTATAACTAACTTCCCATAAAGCTATTATAACACCTTATGTTTTAAACCAACCAAAGCTCGTTTAGCACACGTACGTCTACCGTACTACATAGTTCACAATAATCATGCTAGAAAAGATAGGAAGAGGTTCACATACCTCGCGACGATTATCGACAATAAGCAAAACGCTCCAAAGTACTATAACCTTGCTAGCCTTTTCCACCCTTCAAGTAGAATACGCTACTCGTAGTACTTCACCCTATAAAGGCCACAAAACGTCCATCAATTTCTCGATCTCTTCGTAGAACATTTCTAAGAACAAGACTCCATATTCTACGGAAAATTCGGCAGCACCTCCCCCCCCCGCAACCACATAAATCTCCTCCTCTATCAAGGCCCGCTACCAAGCCAACAACTCCAAGGGGGGGTTACACGTCTAACCGGACGTGTACAATTCTACTCCACAATAATACTACAAGTCTACTGTAAATACAGTCCAATGTAAATACAGTTCAATTCTATCAATCTTCTATCCTCATATAATATACTCAAGTATAACTACTACAACATGTAATGTCCAATTACAATAGGGGGACATAGATCATTACCTCGATAAGCCCAAAATTATCCAAGATTATAAGTCGATCCTGAGCAACGTTTAGCTCCAACTCCTTACGCTCCAACCCGCTCTAAGCGACCCTTAGAAGTTTCTAAACAACTTCTCTTAATACTTCAACCAAGCTAGGAAGATTTTCCTAGGGTTTCACTTTGCGACTATTGGAATAAAGTAATATTTCCGGGCTCTTAGTATTGAAATAACTTGGAATACTACTAGGGATACTAGGCTAAGGTATTTGGGATTATACAACAATACTCAAAGTATTTTCTACACATGTGGGGGGGAGGGACGAAACACAAGCCTAAAGGGATGAAGTATTTGCTTTGGAAAGTATTCAAGTGTGGGATGAATTTAGTCTTCAACTTAAGGGGGTATTTATAGAGAATTCAAGGGTTAAGATCATAGCAAGTAGGTGGTCAAGATTGGGCCATGTGTGTGTGGGTCCCACCACACTACATGGCCAACGAAATGGTGCTCCAAGTGTCATGGCCATTTCGGCCAAGGGGACACATGGGGGTGACACGTGTCGCCCCCCGACTCGTCCAAAATATTTTGTCTTCCGAAAATATCCAAAATACCGAAAATCTCAAAAACAAAGCGGGCCCCACAAAACCGTAAATTTCTCCCGTGGGCCCCACGTTACCATTTCCGAAAATAAAATCTCATAATTCTAATATAATCCAAGAAGCCCAAATACCAAATCTGGGAATCCAATTCCCATTAACGAACCTTTTTCCTTCACAAAACCCGAAAACTTTTCCGTCGAAAAATCACACCTTTCTTTCTTTCCAAAATTTCTGTCATATTCTCGTACGTACGTCCTCATATACATACCCTGGAACTACGGGGTATAACACACTTCTTTTGTTTCTACGTACTTTTCCACCTTTAAAAAGGCCCAATTTCAACAATAACCAAGCCCCGACTAAGGGCACAATCAATAGTTAATCCAAAGGGGATTACACGCCTACTAGACGTGTAAAATTCTGCCCCACAATCATATGTAAACAGTCTATAAAATGCATATAACAAGGTTCAATAATTTCCATACCAATTTCGGCCACAACGTCACCACTCTATGACTCTTTCCTTAATTCTTAATCCAACTCACCTTCCAACAATTCCATATAACAAATACATCTTTAAACATCAATGTTTCCTTTAAATTCTCCACATGCAATTAACAACCATAATAACAACAATAACACTTTAATCCAATGTATACAACATGGTCCTAAAATCGGCTACAACACTAAATTTGTCACATGCATTGCCTAAACTTCACGTTTCTCTCAACATACATTCATTACTTCAATTATAACAACATGCAACTCAAATTATATCATAGAAGGAAGAATTTTATACCTCAAACAAAGCCAAAACAACCCCTAATTCGAAGTTTCGAACCCACTGCTTCGCCGAACAACCCACGGTTTTATCAACTGTTTTTGCTTAATTCCTCACTTTTTCAACTCCAATTCAACATGCATACAATCTATGATGTTAACCCATCATTTATACACATTTTCTCTTCCAAAAACTTGTCTCAAAAACTTGAATTTCTCTGCTCAAAATCGGTCAGCAGTGGCTGAATTCACTGTTCTGTCAGCTGAAATTGTAACGTTCATAACTCTCTACTCCGATGTCCTATCGACGAGAGGTTTATTGAGTTGGAAACTAGACTCGACGAAATTTATTTTAGGCTTTTGAAACACCTAAAAACTCCTAATATACTAGGATATATACGCCTCCAAATGTGACTGAAAATCTGCCCAAAATTCTGCCAAGCAGTGGCGAATTTCTGCCACTGCTTTTCACGATTTCTTTTTTTTTTTTTTTGGAAATTTTTGAAGTGATTTAATCTTGGGAAGGGATTACAAATCTTCAATTTGGTGAGGAGAAGGTGAAATTTTCGACTAGGCTTGAGGGGGAAAAGAGATGAACATGGTGTTTGAGAAATGAAAATGAAATGGAAATGTGAAGGGTTTTGTATAAGTCTTGAAACAATCACCCAAATCTGAAAATTCTTTTTAAAACTTATACTTTGATCCCTTAATACCCTCTTAGTTTAAAACAAATCTCAAGTAATAAATCTTAATCCTACTCATTTTAATCTTAACTCCCGTTTCCTTTAATTCCCGAGAATTTCATAAGGTCTCGTATTCTCCATATCATAATTCTTATAATACGTTACTAACCCATAACGGGAATATATATAATTATCATCTTCAATTTTCTTTGTCACGCTCGTAGTAACTAGAATTTTTCCGGAATCACATCATTCGTATACCAACTTCCGGATTAGCATATATAAACATACTTACTAAACAATATTCGCATCATATCTCCTTAATTACGTTCTTAATTATTGTCTTAACTTACGAGGTATAACATCCTTCCCCCCTTAGAAACATTCGTCCTCGAATGTTCATTATAGGCCTCATGCTAAAAAACAATCGGCAGAGTCTCCTTTATAACTATGTATATTCACCTGTATCCAGCAAACCAACAGATGCCTCACAGGGCCACAATACAACACACATTCAATTCACCAATTCAAAATAGTTAAGTAAGGAACCAAATTACATGTGAATATTCAACTGAATCTTATGTAATATCTTGAACAAAGTTAAAGAGTCTCTATGCGGTGCTATATTCCTCTATTTTCGAATTTGCCACAATATTCCAGCTGGTACTACCTTGTACACCTGCTTCAATTTATAATGGTATGTAATATTTCCCCCAAATCTGTATTGCATGCTTAACATGACGACAATTCATGTGTATACCCGTTGCATCAACAGTTGTCACTTTGGTTACATTACCCTGAATATCTATTATCACTTTGTTGAATTCATCTATATCTTTGTACCTCTCTTATTTGTCTTCCACCCTTCTCATATCGAAGTATCTGAACATGTACTGAATCTCTATGCCTCCTTCCCACCTAATTATTCCAAGAGAATAATCATATAGGCCTGGTTTCATGAAATGCATTTTTAGACGCACGTAGATTATCAACCCATACTTGATTAGTAAGTACTGTTATATACTGCTTAAAATTTCTTATCTCCGTCATAGCGACATGGCACTTCACTCTTTCATTCCTCCTGAATACCCAGTGGAAATCACTCATTATTGCTTATGGACCTTGTACCTGACCACGTAACCTTCTAATATCCATCCACAGTTCCCTTTTAAGAGCCTCATCATTGAATGCACACACCAATCTCCTATGTAAACTTTTCTTATATCTTCTCACTACTCGTAATTATAAACAACTTCATTTCTTTTAACACTTGTTCACTCATTTCTTACTTATCGTACTTTTCATAATTCCCACATATTCTAGTATACATACATAATCTCGGACATTGCCCCTGTTTTCAATCCCTGATGATACTATTCCTTTAAGTGATGAATTATTAACTTATTCTCTTATTTGGTACGTAAAAGATTCTGAAGAGTTACCTTACCTGACGTTGACCTAGTATCTCCATACCTGGTCATCATACTTCTATTCAAACTCTTTCACTTTCCTTATGGCTTGACGCACCAAGTCTAGTCCAAATAACTCTGATTTTCCCTTCCGAGCCACTGTCGCTGTCTTTCGAGACATAGCTGCAACCACAATAATTATTAGGAAGAGGGGGGAAATTATCCTAATGACATAGCTCTATTGCACGATCTACGAGATGAAAGAGTAGAAACCAATCCTAAATGTCCGGCAGCCTCCTGCGTATAAGTATGGTGCACAACATACCAATACACAAGACTCTACTAGACACGGTCTGTAGACATTCTGAGGACTAACTGCTCTGATACCACTCTGTCACGACCCGAACCCCGGGCCCGCGACTGGTGTCCTACCTGAAAACCCTTCTATCCATACAACATAAGAAATTCGCGGAAGCTAAATAACACTCTTTTTTAAATAAAAAAAAAATCCTCTCATGTAATAAACTCCAAGATACTAGCACCCGTAGTATCAAGGCACTTCTACTTTCAAAATCAAATAACCTATACCTTTAAAGTCATTTCCACTTATAAAATAAATCAACTTATACTTTCAAAACCAAGTAACATATACTCGTAAAACCAAGTAACATATACTTTTTAAATTTAACTCGAGGCTTTAAAATCAAGTCACTTACATCTTTTGAAACCAAGTCATTTATACTTCATATAACTCAAGTCGCTTACTTTCAAAATCAAATCATATATTCTTTCAAAATAAATCAAGTCTCATGACTTTCAAAACCAAGACAAGTATACTTCAATAAGCAAGGCTAGTATACTTCAAGAATAATCATGCCAATAGAAGGAAGTTAGTTCACATACCTCAGCGTTATTCTACCAACCCGCTAAGTGGAATACGCTCACGTAGCACTTCCACCTATAACGACAATAGCATGTCGATTAACTACATGTCTTTAAGGGTAGGTTAGGGACTTAAATAACGCTCCTATTTCTACGAAAAATTGGGCAGCACTTCCTTTGTTTCTACGTACTTTTCCACTTTTAAAAAGGCCCAATTTCAATAATAACCAAGCCCCGACTAAGGGCACAATCAACAGTTAATCCAAAGGGGATTACACGCCTACTAGACGTGTAAAATTCTGCCCCACGATCATATGTAAACAGTCTATAAAATGCATATAACAAGGTTCAATAATTTCCATACCAATTTCGGCCACAACGTCACCACTATATGACTCTTTCCTTAATTCTTAATCCAACTCACCTTCCAACAATTCCATATAACAAATACATCTTTAAAAATAAATGTTTCCTTTAAATTCTCCACATGCAATTAACAACCATAATAACAACAATAACACTTTAATTCAATGTATACAACATGGTCCTAAAATCGGCTACAACACTAAATTTGTCACATGCATTGCCTAAACTTCAAGTTTCTCTCAACATACATTCATTACTTCAATTATAACAACATGCAACTCAAATTATATCATAGAAGGAAGAATTTTATACATCAAACAAAGCCAAAACAGCCCCTAATTCGAACCCACTGCTTCGCCGAACAACCCACGATTTTATCAACCTTTCTTGCCTAATTCCTCACTTTTTCAACTCCAATTCAACATGAATACAATCTATGATGTTAACCCATCATTTATACACATTTTCTCTTCCAACAACTTGTCTCAAAAACTTGAATTTCTCTGCTCAAAATCAAACAGCAGTGGCGGAATTCACTATTCTTTCAGTTGAACTTGTAACGTCCATAACTTTCTACTCCGATGTCCTATTGACGAGAGGTTTATTGATTTGGAAACTAGACTCGACGAAATTCATTTTAGCTTTTTGAAACACCTAAAAACTCCTAATATACTAGGAGATATACCCCTCCAAATTTGACTAAAAATCTGCCCAAAATTCTGCCAAGCAGTGGCGAATTTCTGCCACTGCTTTTCACGATTTCTCTTCTTTTTTTTTGGAAATTTGTAAAGTGATTTAATCTTGGGGAAGGGATTACAAAGCTTCAATTTGGTGAGGAGAAGGTGAAATTTTCGGCTAGGCTTGAGGGGGAAAAGAGATGAACATGGTGTTTGAGAAATGAAAATGAAATGGAAATGTGAAGGGTTTTGTATAAGTCTTGAAACAATTACCCAAATCAGAAAATTCTTTTTAAAACTTACACTTTGGTCCCTTAATACCCTCTTAGTTTATAACAAATCCCAAGTAATAAATCTTAATCCTACTACTTTTAATCTTAACTCCCGTTTCCTTTAATTCCCGGGAATTTCATAAGGTCTCGTATTCTCCAAATCATAATTATTATAATACGTTACTAACCCATAACGGGAATATATATAATTATCATCTTCAATTTCCATTGTCACGCTCGTAGTAACCAGAATTTTTCCGGAATCACATCCTTCGTATACCAACTTCCGGATTAGCATATATAAACATACTTACTAACCAATATTCGCATCCTATTTCATTAATTATGTTCTTAATTATTGTCTTAACTTACGAGGTGTAACACTAGCAACACAAGAATGGAATTGCCTTGGTATTTCTAGAAAGGCAGGCATGGTATTGCCTTGCATTTTCTAAAAAAAAAATAGTACATTCTATTTGTTCAAATGAGAGTCAAAGATTGTTTTAACTTGCATATGTTTGCTCATATAGCTATTCGTGCATGGGTACTATCCGTGAACTTGTATTCACGATGCGGGATAGATTTCCCATGAGATGTGTATAGAGTATAGGATTTCATGACTAGATATACATGGTTTTAAAATAACTCACTTTTGAAAAAGGCACAGTTGGCTCTTATTGTATATGACACGGTAGGATCTGGTATTTGGTTTTCATACTTGCCCCTGTCATTCTTTTGTACAGTTATGATCTGATTTACTGTACTTCTTATTTACATACTTTGTACCTGTTGTACTGACCCCCTTTGGGGGGCTGCGTTCATGCCCGCAGGTCTAGTTACTCAGTTGTGGATCCGCGAGCTTAGGATCCTTGTTCAACATTTTGGGATATCTCAAATGTTCCGGAGTTTGTCATTATGGCTAGGTATATTCAGAGGTACGGCGGAGACTTGTCCCGTCATAGGTTACTGTCCAAATTCTTAGAGGTATGTATTCATATGTGGACTGGACTGACGTGAGTTATATTTACATTGTTGTACGGTTGTAGACCCATTCGGGTGTTATATATATTATGGCAACCTTGCCGGCTTTGCCTTTGTTTAAAGAAAAAAAATGAGTATTAATTATCTTCCGCAGTTTGTTTGTGTTGTATTAATAGAAGGGTGCCCAAGTAGGGCACCAGTCGCGGGCCCGGGGTTCGGAGCGTGATAGAGTGGTATCAGAGCAGTTAGTCCTCGGAATATCTACAGACCGTGTATAGTAGAGTCTTGTTTATCGGTGTGTTATGCAGCACATCTATAAACAAGAGTCTATAGTACATTTAGGATTGGTTTCCCTTCTTCTCACTCTGAGATCGTGCGATAGAGCCGTGTTGTTAGGGTAGTCTTTCCCTAACGTATTATTGTGGTTTCAGCAATGAGAAAGGCAACAGTGGCCCAGAAATGATTATATGGATCTCGTATCCAGGTTGGTAAAACTATTGTATATTTGGTATAATGATGATGTATATCTGTACGAGCGTATTTATTTGGGGCCCTGTGTGTTGCCTGAAATGATTATGAATTACCATGAGTTGGTTAAGCCTTAATAATTACTTGGAATGTGTGAAACAGTTTATTGAATCCACACCTAGGCACAATATATGTGCTAATTTGGAATAGTCAGGAGGTAATGAACTGTCTAAGATTGTGATAGACTCTTAAAGGATCAGGTTCAATTGACTTAAGGACATACCATGTTGTTATATTAAGTTGTGATGTACGCTTAAGTGATTGTGTGAATAATATTGGTATGGAGTAAATAAAGTTGTTGTGATTAAGACAACAGGATTTTGAGATTTTGAGAAGCTACCTTACCCGTATGTGGGGATTGATAATGTAAGCTTGGGGTATAGAACGAATGTGAACCTTAGAATATTGATAACCGCTGAGACCTTAGATGTACAAGGCCTTCTCGGGTAGTAAGATTTATTTCAGACCAAGAATGAGAGTTAAGTGCGACGATGGGTCGGGTTGTGGGCCAATTTCGTGTCAACCCGTAGCCTGTAATGGAGTGGGGTCAGTTGGAGGTGGTCCCGCTATGTGATAGGGTCACGAGGATGCAATGCCCAAGTCTAGTTAATCGTTGTACGAGTTCGTGGACGCGTTCCACCAGAACCGGGTCGTGGGAGCTGAAAATGGCCTTAAATATTTGGGTGTAGTAACTCCAAGGATTTGAAAACTTAAGCAATAATTGAAATTATGTACGTATACTATAATAGGTTCGGAAGTACGAGAAGAGTACGACAAGTAAGAAAAGGAGCGAACAAGTGTTAAAAGAATAGAAGAGTTTACAGTTATGAATAATGAAGGTACGAAAAGATAATCCTTTTAGGCCATGAATGGGAGTTAATAGTGATGATACACACTTTAGATTTGATTCCTCGTTTGGCTAGTGATTGATATATATGCATGTGCGATATATTGTGGCCGTATGTGGCATCGTTGGTTTTGTGGAGTATAGGTGTGTAGGTATAGTTAAAGGAGACTATGCCGAAAGTTGAATAGCTTGAGAACCTAGATGAACATTCGAGGACGAATGTTTCTAAGGGGGGCAGGATGTTACACCCCGTAATACCAGGGCTACTAATTGAGAACGTGATAAAGAATTTAAGATTTGAATTTTGGAAGGAAAAAATTATTACATTTTCTTAAGGAAAATTTTGGATGAAAAGGGAGGATGAAAACTTATTGAAAGGTAAATTTGTCGTTTTCAAGGGCTAGAAAGTCTTATAATAATATTGAGGAGTCTTGGGGCTAATAATATAGGGTCCGAGAAAAATTTCACCATTTTACGGGGGACCTTCCAGAAATATTATTTCTAGATATTTTGGCCAAGTGGGATATTTAGAGAAAAAGATAATGTGGCCAATGGGAGGGTGACATGTGTCCCTCCACCCTCCCAAGTCTTGCAAGACAAATATCCATATATGGATATGTTAGAGACTTAGAGACATTTTCATTTCATTTTTTCTTCAACCAAAGTTCTCTCTTTCTCTCCCTAATCTCGAACCAAACCAAGAAATTTCCAAGATCAAGAGTGGATTATTATCCAATACTAATCTCCCTAATGGAGTGTTAAGCCAAGATAAACCCTTAAAGCCCAAGAAAATGATGTTGGCCGAGAAGAGGGTTGAAACCCTATGGTGTTCCGTCGACTTTTTGGTGTCGAAATACAAAGTGAAGTTATGTATAAGCTCATAGGGTCACATATATGTGATTGGAACTTGAAGAAGTGGAGCGAGATGAAAACTGCAGGCCATTGTAGCCCGGACTGTTTTGGGGCGTTTTTGGGCACAAAATCAGGTAAAAGTTCTTCTTCTTTTAAAGTAATTGGATATTACTTATTGTTGTTATGTATGGATGAGCATGTACTAAAAAGAATGAAGATTAAAACGTGTTTGAACCATTTTTGGCAAGTTGGCCGAGACTAGGCAATGTTTGTCGTCGTTGGATTCATTGGTTATTGTCGTTGTTATCGACACTTGTTGCATGTTAAAATGAAGTAATCTTGTTATTGATATGTGATATGGAATATATGTAAGTGTTGAAATGGGAATTTGATTATATAAAATCATGGAAAAGGACTTTGGATTGTTGTAGTTGTTGTTGGTCGAAACCTGCCCAAAACTGTTAGACGTCGTTGTGTCATTTTATGGACTGTTTTGGGGTGTTGTTATGCTAGAAAATCAGCCCCTAATATGCATGTTTAAGTGTAGTAGTTGCTAATAGAAGTCTTACGGGAATATGGGTGTGGAAAGGTGTTGAAACGCCTCACATTTTACCCTCGTTATTGTTGGATTACAGACTGTTTTTATGGGCTGATTAGTGGACTATTTTGTATAAATTGTGGGGCAGAATTTTACACGTCTAGTAGGCGTGTAATTCCCTTTGGTTGTTGCTTTGGTTGTGAACTGTTTTATTTAAGCTAAGGGGTCGAATTTTGCACGTAAGGTATGTGTGTGATCCCCTTTGGTTAATTGTTGGTTGTGCCTTAAATGGGGCTTGATTTGTGGTTGGATTCGGGCTTTGGAAAAGGTGGAAAAGTACGTAGAACCAAAGGAAGTGCTGCCCAAATTTTCGTAGAATAAGAGGACAATTATTTGGTATAAGTCTTACACTTGATAGCTTGAAGTTGATAGAAGTGCTATTGTCATTTTAGGTTGAAATACTACGTGTAGCATATTCTACTTGGCTTGTGGAATAGCCAATAAGGTTGAAGTACATTGGGGCGTATGCTACTTGTCGTGTTGGTTAGTCGTCAACGAGGTATGTGAACTTCTTCCTTCTATCGGCATGACTTATTCTTGAAGTATACTTGCCTTGTTATTTGGAGTATACGTTACTTGTTTCTTGAGGTATACTTGCCTTGATTTTAGAAGTATACTTGACTTGATCTTTATAGAGTTCTATTGGAACCTAACCCTTAGTGATATACTTCTTGGATAGTACTTTAGATTTCCTACACTAGAAGTTGGTCTATATACTTCTTTGATAGTACTTTGGATTTCCTAAACTAAAAGTTGTTCTATATACTTCATTGATAGTACTTTGGATTTCGAAAATGAAAGTTCATTTTTATGGTTTGAAAAGAACAAGTAACTTGGTTCGAAAAGTATAGATTACTTGATTTGAAAAGTACAAGTTTACTTGATTTTAAAAGATAGGAGTAACGTTATTGAAAAAGAATGAGATACTTGATTTAAAGGAATAATTTCCTTAATGTTGAAAGTAGAAGTTACTTGATTTTAAAGCTTTGAGTGGAATTTAAAAAGGTGTAGTAACTTGATTTGAAAAGTAGGCGTGCCTTCATACTACGAGTGTTAGTATCGTGGGGCTTATTGCATGAAATGATTCTTTTTATAAAGAATATATGTACGTAGTATTTTGGGGTTCAACTCCCTAATGTTGCATGAAACGATTCTTTTCATGAAGAATAGATTTACAAAGTACTTTGGATTCATTTCCCTAATGTTACATGACATGATAATGTCTTGGTTGTATTAAAAGGAAAGATGTGGTAGTGCTTTAGTTTTCTAAAATGAAGGTTGTTATAACGGCTTTATGGAAAGTTTGTTATAACAGTTTTATCACGACCCGAACCCCGGGCTCGCGACTGGTGCCCTACCTGGGTACCCTTATCCCAAACAACCCAAAGAAAACAATTTAAAACAAAACTCATGATACAACACAGGCTAGCCGACGAGGCTGCCAATATATATATATATATAAAGCCCATCAGGGACTACTTTTTTTTTCTTTTACACAACCCATATACACAACCCACATATGACTACAGACCTCTAAAGAGTATGATTGTACAACATGGCAGGACAAGGCCCCGCCGTACCTCTGAATAACTATAAGACTGTAATACAAACTCCGTACCAAAAGGAAAAGACTCTGAAGTAGTGGAGTTGTCTCAATAGAAGCTGGATGGAGATCCTAAGCACGCGGATCACCAAACTGAGTACCTATACCTGCGGGCATGAACGCAGCCCGAAGTCGCATAACAGGTACTAAGTATGGAACGGAAATAAAGTACAGTATTAAAATCATAGCTGGCCAAGAAATGACAGGACAAGTAAAATAATCAAATACCAGTTCCAACTGTGTCACCTAAAATAAAAGCCAACTGTATCTTTTCAAAGTGAGTCACATCAAAGACAGGGACAACTGCCAAAGAATCAATATGTATATCTTTTTTATGGGAATCGAACCCGCATGGGAATCGAACCCGCATAGGTAATTACACCTGCATGAGTATCTCTACTCGCATCACGGATCTTGTCCGTGGATTATTCATGGGAATAGAACCCGCATAGAAATCAAACCTGCATAAGTAATTATACCCGCATGAGTATCTCTACTCGCATCACGGATCTTGTCCGTGGATATTATTCATGGGAATCGAACCCGCATAGGTAAATATACCCGCATGAGTATCTCTACTCGCATCATAGAAGCACATCCATGGAGCAAATAGACACAAATATTGTCAAGGAAATAAACCAAAGTACCAACGCATCAGATACAAAATATTAAAATAAACTTTCCTTTTAGAAATGCCAAGGTACCAACACCTCATGTACCAAACGCATATAATGAACTTCACTTTATAAACTCAAGGCACTTTCATTTCATGTACTATGTTAAGGATTTAATCATGGACATTATCACATGATTTCTATATAACATTTTAAACCATCTCTTGACTTTCCACAAAATTGTTATAACAACTTCCCATAAAGCCATTATAACAAACTTTCATTTTTAGAAAAACCAAGACAATATCATGCCTTCCTTTTTAAATAAACCAAGACAATACCATGCCTTCCTTTTAAAATAATCAAGACAATTACCATGCCTTCCTTTTAAAATAATCAAGACACAAACACCCGTAGTATCAACACACTTCCATTTTTAACAATCAAGTTACTACACATTTTAAACTCAAATAAGTTATACCTTTCAAATCAAGTCAAGTATACTTTTAACACCGAGTAATTTATACCTTTCAATTAAACAACCCAAGGTGTTATCAAGAGAATAGATAGAACAACTTCTATTTATAAACTCAAGTACTATTAATGAAATAGATAGAACTACTTCCTAAAACTCTTACCAACATCTCCCATAAGACTTGGTAAGGACTTTTAGGAACCATTCAGACATGTTTTAAAAAACGAAACCACAACATGAATACCCTTAACTTCTAAGAGTAAAATAACTTCCCTTTTTATAAAACCCAAAGATACTAGCACTGGTAGCATCAAGACACTTTCACTTTTAAATCAAGTATTTTACACTTTTTAAACCAAGTGACTTATACTTTTAAAACCAAGTGACTACACTTTTTAATATTAAGACAAGTATACTTTTAAAATCAAGTTACTTATACCTTTCAAACCAAGTAACTTATACTTTCAAATCTCAAGTAACTCACACCTTTAAATCAAGTTACTTCTCTCTAAATCAAGTCATTTATCCTCTTTTAAATCAATCAAGTAAACCATTCTTTTGACTTCCCCAAAAGTCATTATAACTAACTTCCCATAAAGCCATTATAACAAACTTTAGATTTTGGAAAACTAAGGCACTTGTATCCGTTAAAATCAAGTTACTACACTTTTAAACTTAAGTACTATTTAAGAGATTAGGAACAACTTCCTTTTTAAGACTCTAAGTACTATAAGTAGAACCACTTTCGCTTTTAAAGCCCAAAGTACTACAAGGGAAATAGATATAAAAATCTCCATTTTATAAACTCAAATACTATCAAGAATAATCGATTTTAACAACTTCCATTTTGGAAACCCCAAAGTACTATCAAAGAAGTATATAGACCAACTTCTAGTTTAGAAAATCCAAAGTACTATCAAAGAAGTATATCACTAAGGATTAGGTTCCGATAGAACTCTATCAAGATCAGGTCAAGTATACTTCTAAAATCAAGGCAAGTATACTTCAAGAAATGAGTCATGTATACTCCAAATAACAAGGAAAGTATATTTCAAATAAAAAGGGGCGTGTACTTCAAGAATCAAGACAAGTACACTTCAATAATCAATCATGCCGATAGAAGGAAGTAGTTCACATACCTTTTTGGCGACTAACCAACTCTACAATCTAGAAGACGCCCCAAAGTACTTCAACCTATAAACACAATAACATGTTTATCAATTCCAAGCTTTCTAAGGTAGATTAATGCCAACTAAAGGGTCTCTTATTCTACGGAAAATTGGGCAGCACTTCCTTTGTTTTTGCGTACTTTTCCACCTTTTTCAAGACCCAATTTCAACAACCAACAAGCCACACTTAAGGGCATAACTAACAGTTAACCAAATGGGATTGCACGCCTAAATTGAGGTGTAAAATTCTGCCCCACAACAATATAAAAACAGTCCACAAATTAGTCAACATTAAGGGTACAATGTGAACTTGTGAAGCCTTTAACACCCTTTTTATACCCTTATTCCTTAGGACTTTCATTATCCATTTTACCAGATTAAACATGCAATATAGGGGATGATTTTTCCAGCATTACCACACCACGAAATAGTCCCTTAAAACTGCATGACGACACCTCACAGTTTTAGGCATTTCTCGGCCAACAACTACAATTCAATTACCATTTCCTTAATCCTTTTTAATCCAATTCGAACTCCAATACTTCAATATAAGTTATAACAACTTATTAACAACAATATTACTCCATTATAACATGAAATAGGTGACGTTAATAACGACAATAACCAACGAAACCCGATAATCATCAAATCTGTCCATTCACGGTTTTAGCCCCAAAAATGGTTCAAACGCTTTTTATTCTTTATTATTTTTAGCACAAGCTCATATATACATTATAACAACATGTAATATCCAATTACTTTAAAAGAAGAATGACTTTTACCTCATTTTGTGCCCAAAAATGCCCCAAAATAGTCCGGTCTTTATTGGTCCGCAGTTTTCATTTCGCTCCACTTCTTCAAGATCCAATCACATATACGCATCCACCACAAGCTTATAACCAACTTCACTTCACGTTTTGCTTCCAAAAAGTCGACGAAAACCCCTAGGATTTCATCACTATTTTCGGCCAACACACAAACTAGAAGGTTCTTGGAGAGTTAATTTGGTTTAACACTGTTACACCCCGTAGTTCTAGGACATGTGTTTAAGAGAATGTATGTGAGAAGATACGACTTTAAGTTTGAAACTAAAGAATGATTGCTTTTTCCTACGGAAAATGATTTCGAGCCTCGGGAAGGAAAATTGTTCGTTAGTGAGAATTGAGTTCCCGAATTTGTTATTTAAGACTTTTAGAATTTATCGGTATGATGGAATTTTATTTTTCAGAGTTTGATATGTGGGACCCACCCGAAAATTTTTATGTTTTTGTGGGGCCCACGAGGTTTCCGAGATTTTGGCCAATTATGGAAATTTCGAGAAACAAAATATTTTAGACCAATGGGAGAGCGACACGTGTCACCCTCCACATGGGCTTGTTGGATGAATAATAATGGACCAAGTCAAGCTTGACATTCTTGACTAAATCCTAGCCCTTCAAGTGTTTTAATCCTAGCCTTTGATTCTCTTATATATCCTTTACTAGTGCAAGACTAGTGAACACTTAGAAAAAAATTCATAAACTTGTCTTCTTGAAGTATTGCTCTCGGCTTTGTGCCCTTTTGAAGGACAAAAATTTTCATTTGTGGTTCATTATTCACAATAATTTAACCCAAGGTTCCTAAGGGTATTGTAAGGATATTTCAATAGAAAGATCCCGGAAAAACGACGTTTTTACGTTAGTCGCAAGGCGAAAACTTAAGGTGTTCTTCAACTTTGAAGATGGAACTTGAAGAGGAGTTCTTCATGAGCTTCTAAGGAGTGCTTGGAGCGGATTGGAACATAAGAAGAGGAGCTAAAAGTTGCTAAGGATCTACTTTTACGCTTGGACATTATTAGGGCTTATTGAGGTAAAATCTTCATCTTCTTAATGTAATTGAAGATTACATGTTATAGTAGTTAAGAAATGAGCATGTGGTATATAGAATGAAGTTTGGAAAGATTTGGATCATGTCGACATGTTAAAAACCGAAAATGGACAAGTTAGTCATTAATGTTGTAATCAATTTGAACGGTAGTCACAATCGTCGCATGTTAAGGAAGAAAGGATTTATAGTTGTTGTAATTGTTATTATGTATATAACATGTTGGAATAACAACTTGGATTGAAAAAGGAATTGAAAGGAAATTGATAATTGTTGTGACATTGTAGCCGAATATGGCTTGGAATTATTGGATTGTTTTGTATTATTGTGGGGCAGAATTTTACGCATCCTGTTAAAACGTGTAATCCCCTTTGGTTAGCTGAATTGTTGGGCCTTAAATGTGGCATGTTTTGTTGTTAAATTCGGGCCTTGAAAAAAGTGGAAAAGTATGTAGAAACAAAGGAAGTGCTGCCCGATTTTCCGTAGAATTTGGTGACTTTACACTTAGAATATTCTACGTTTGAAGCTAGAGGTTAATAGATGTATTATGGCCATTATAGGTTGAAGTACTACGAGTAGTGTATTCTACTTGAAGGGTGGAAAAGCTAGCAAGGTTATAGTACTTTGGAGCATTTTGCTACTTGTCGATAATCGTCGCGAGGTATGTGAATCTCTTCCTCCTTTTGGCATGATTCTATGTATGAGATATACATGTGGTGTTATTTCATGATTCCTTCTACTTAGAAGTTAAGAGGTATGTATGTTGATTTACTCTATGTGAAAGTTATGTCTAAGTTATCCTAAGTTCTTACCAAGTCTTATGGGGGATGTTGGTAAGAGTCGTTAGGAAGTATTCAGAGTCGAGTTGACTTTGCTAATTTACTGCACGAATGAGAATAAGTATCCAAAGCCAATGCAGCGTTAATAAAAGAAATGTATCGACAATCAATTATATTAAAATGAGTAGAATTCTCCATCTGTATAGAAACTAAGATAAGACAGAATTGTATTACATTTTCTAGACCATGGCTGCTTTAATAAGATCGTTATAAACAAGTATAACCTATTCACAACACACCAAAAGTATATGTTGCTTAATTTAAAGAGTTTACGTTATGAAGTTTTAAGACTATGAACCTTAAATTCTTAAAAGGTTAAGAGACTTTATTTTTCAAGTTATGGGACTTGATTCTTAAAGGAAGAAATGACTTGATTTAAAAGTATAGAATACTTGATTTGGAAAGTATGGATTTCTTGATATTCTAAAGATAAGAGACTTGAAATTCTAAGTTAAGAAACTTGATTTCTAAAGTTAAGAGACTTGAAGTATTTTGAAAGTTATGTAACTTGATTTGAAAGTATAAGTCTCTTGGTTATAAAAAAAATGAATTAGTCTAAGGCATAAAGTTAGTATAACGGCTTTATGGGAAGTTGGTTATAACAACTTTAGGGAAGGTTAAAAGAATGGTTTTCTCTAGTAATGTAAACAAAGAAATGACTTGAAATAAGGAAGGGCAATTTGATTTAAAGGTATCACTTGCTTAAAGTTTTAAAGTAAGGTTCACTTGATTTAGAAGCCGAGAAATGTATTTCTAAAAATGTAGTGACTTGTTGAAATGTAGACATGTCTTGATACTACGGGTGTTAGTATCTTGAGATTTTATATGAAAAGAAGTCTTTTGAAAAGAATGGGAGTACGTAGTACTTTGGGTTAAATTCCCGGATTTTTTTTATGTGAAACGAAAAGTGCCTTGAGTATATAAAAATGAAAGTCTAAAGATTTTATGAACTTGCCTATGCTTGCTTGTGATAGCCTTGAGTGCAAGTATTATATGTTTACGCTGCCGTGAATCTCGGTTGGAGGGCCGGTTGTCTTGTTGTGAATTTACTTGGACGTTCCGACAGTGACGGAGGCTTCCACGGGTATGCTTCCATTGTGATTGATCCTTGGACATGCTTATACGATGTGGGATTCCGGCACGCGACCGTGACGCGTTAGATTCGGATTGTTTTATTACTCGACATCTTTATACGATGTGGGATTCCGGCGCGACCGGGGCGGGTTTGATTCCCGGATTTGTTTTATTACCCCATGGCCATGCTTATACGATGAGGGATTCCGGGGCATTCGACCATGTTATATACGATTATTACTCCATGGCCTAGCTCCCCATGAAGACATGTACCCGAGATGAGGGATTCCACGGGCATGTTATATACGATTATTACCCCATGGCCATGCTTATACGATGAGGATTAGGCACGCGACCATGTTATGTATTATTACTCCACGGACTAGCTCCCGTGAAGACATGTACGAGATGAGGATTACACCGCATGTTATATACGATTATTACCCCATGGATTAGCTCTCCATGAAGTCATGTACCCGAGATGAGGGATTCCACGGGATGAGATATATATATATATATATGTATTGTATATGTGTACGCCGACAGTGAGGTAGGATGCCACGGGCGCATCACATGGTTATATTTTACACCTACGGCTGTCGGCAGTGATGGGGGATTCCACGGGCAGGAGATATATATATGTATTGTATATGTGTACGCCAAGCGGTGAGTGGGATGCCACGCACGCGTCACGGTTATATTTTACACTTATGGTTGTCGCGGTGATGGGGATTCCACGCACGCTTTGATATTTGAGGGCTTGTGTCCATAGCCCTGGTGTGACTATTGTTTATGTGTTGAAATAGTCTTTAAAAGGTAAAACTGACTTTCATTACTTTCACTTCGGCAAGGCACAATGTATTGTCATTTTGGTTATCATACATGTCTCCAGCTTTATATAGACTGTTATGATTTCATTACGATATTTCGCCACATACTTGGTACATATTTCGTCGACCTCCTTGCGGTGCGTTCATGCCGCAGGTTGAGGTACATAGCTTGCTGATCCTCATTCTTAGGATCACTGTTCAGCTGGTTGGAAAGCTCCATTATTTCGGAGGCTTTGTATTTTTGGTACAGTTCCTTGAGGTTGTAGTTTTATGTACATTCAGGGGTATGGCGGGGTCCTGTCCCGTCACATTTGTTATGTCAAAAATTCTTAGAGGTCTGTAGTCATATCTTGTGGATTGGGTTGAGTAAAGAAAAAAAAAGGTAACTGTTTTTTGGATTACGTGTATATGTTTGGAAGGTGACCTTATCGGCTAGCATGTTATTTATTTCTTTTGAGATGTATGTATGTTCCGCTACTATTCTCTGATGTATTGTAAAGGGTGCCCAGGTAGGGCATCAGTCGCGGGTCCGGGGTCGGGTCGTGACAAACACTTGGTTAGGGTTCTTGATCTTGTGTTAGTGAACTAAGCTTGGAAGTTTAAGAAATTGTTGGTCTTCATTGTGTGCCTTGGTCGAGAGCCTTTGAAAGAGAAAGAGATATTTTTGTGATATAATGCTAAGTGTGGAAGACAAGTCTTGCAAGACCTCTATATATATAATATGTATCCAAGGGTGTGGATGATGACAAGTCTAGGGCAAGTGTGTGGAAAAGTGTGGGTGGGACCCACATGTCCACTTGTCTTCCAAATATCTCATCCAAATCAAGACAAGTGGCGGGGTGACACATGTCACCCTCCTATTGGTTCAAAATTATTTTTTCACCAAAAACGTCTATATTTGGTCAAAATATCTCGAAACTTTGTGGGCCCCACAAAACCGTAAAAATTTCCGGTAGGCCCCACATGACCAAATCCGAACTTGAAAATCCAAAAATCCGATAAATTATATAACTCCCAAATACCAAATTTGAGAATCAAATTTCAAATAATGAACCTTTTTCCTTCACGAGGTTCGGAAAATTCCCTTTAGGAAAAGTGATTTTCCTTTCGTTCCAAAATTCAAATCTTGTTTCCTCACGTCCCTTCTCATCTCGTTCTCTTGAAAATACGGGGTGTAACAAGTTTTATGGAAAGTCAAGAAGATATTTTAAAGTAATACGTGATGTCTAGTGCCTTGATTTGCCAAATCATGTCTTAGAAAGATACTTGATATGATAAGTGTCTTGATTTTCTAAATGATGATTTCAAAATGATACATGTATTGGATCCTACTTCCTAGTGATACATGTAGTACTTGGGCATTTCTAAAATGGAAATTTAGTTTATAAAGTGAATGTACGGCGGACGTACATTGTTGTAATGAACTTTAATCCTTAGTGATGCAAGGTGTGTTAGTGCCTTGGTGTTTATAAAATGGAAGACTTGATAGTGTCTTGGTTTATCTAAAATTAAAGTTCATTTAAAAGATAATGTTGTTGAGAGTCAAAATGTGATTTAAATTGCACGAGATTGTCATGATAGTTATATGTATAATTATTGGAATGGGTTGCACGATCTGCAACACTTGTATACATATATTGGGACGGGTTGCACGATCCGCAACACTTTTATATATATATATTGGGACGGGTTGCACGATCTGCAACACTAGCATATCTGGGGATGGGTTGCACGATACACAAAATTGATATATATATATATATATATATATATATATATATATATATATATTTGATGAGTAAATGGGCCGGTGTCCCATGATGTTGAACATGACTCTCGGTTAAAAGAAAAGAATGGTACATTTGGTTTATTTAAAAAGGAAAGCATGGTATTGTCTTGGGTTATTTAAAAAGGAAGGCATGGTATTGTCTTGGTTATTTCTAAAAAGGAAGGCATGGTATTGTCTTGGTATTTCTAGCAAGGCAGGCATGGTATTGTCTTGGTATTTCTACAAAGGCAGGCATGGTATTGCCTTGGAAAGAGTACATTCTATTTGTTCAAATGAGAGTCAAAGATTGTTTTAACTTGCATATATTTACTCATATAGCTATTCGTGCATGGGTACTATCCGTGAAATTGTATTCACGATGCGGGATAGATTTCCCATGAGATGTGTATAGAGTATAGGATTTCATGACTAGATATACATGGTTTTAAAATAACTCTCTTTTGAAAAAGGCACAGTTGGCTCTTATTGTATATGACACGGTAGGATCTGGTATTTAGTTTTCATACTTGCCCCTGTCATTCTTTTTTACAGTTATGATCTGATTTAATGTACTTCTTGTTTACATACTTGGTACATGTTGTACTAACCCCCTTCGGGGGGCTGCGTTCATGCCCGCAGGTCTAGGTACTCAGTTGTAGATCCGCGATCTTAGGATCCTTGTTCATCATTTTGGGATAATGTTCCGGAGCTTGTCATTATGACTAGGTATATTCAGAGGTACGGCGGGGCCTTGTCCCGTCATAGGTTACTGTCCAAAAACTTAGAGGTATGTATTCATATGTGGGATGGACTGGCGTGAGTTGTATTTACATTGTCGTACGGTTGTAGACCCATTCGGGTGTTATATATATTATGACAGCCTTGCCGGCTTTGGCTTTGTTTAAAGAAAAAAAAATGAGTGTTAATTATCTTCCGCATTTTGTTTGTGTTGTATGAATAGAAGGGTGCCCAGGTAGGGCACCAGTCGCGGGCCCGGGGTTCGGGGCGTGACATGGTCACTGATATCCCCAAGAAATAACTCAGTTTTCCCAAATCAGTCATTGCAAATTCGGACTTAAGCAAGGCAATAATCTCATTTTTCAATCTATCTGAGGAGGCAGTCAGAACAATATCATCCACGTATGGTAATAAGTAAGCAGTGCTACTACCTCGATGAAAAATAAAGAGTGATGTATCACTCTTGTTGCATACAAACTCAATCTGCAAGATATACCTGGAAAAGCCATCATACCACGCACGGGGGGCCTGTTTCAGGTCATATAGTGACTCACAGAGATGATACACATATTGAGGAACTGTTGGATGGGTGAACCCAGGCGGCTGATGCATGTACACTGTTTCTCTCAGGTCCTCATGTAAGAATGCATTCTTCACATTAAGTTGATGGATCGGCCAGTGTCTGCCCGTGGCAATGCTCAAAATTGTGCGAATGGTAGCCGGTTTGACAATCGGGCTAAAGGTATCTCCACAATCAATGACATCCTGCTGATTTGTGCCATTAGCCACAAGACGAGCCTTATACCTCTCAAGATCCCCATTGTCTTTGAAATTGTGACGAAAAAACCACATACAACGAATTACATTCACCCCCTCAGGTCTAGGTACTAGATCTCACGTGTGTTGTTTAGTCAAAGCATTGAATTCCTCATACACAGCTGCATTCCAATTAGGGTCTTGTTTGGCCAATTTTGGGTTCTTTGGAAGTGGAGAGATGGTTTGGGCAGACAAGTTGAAATGGACTTTGGATTTGAAGATTTCATGCTTCGAACGAGTTTCCATTGGATGAGTAGGGACAGTGGGTGGCTGAGTGGAGTCTGAGACAGGGGGTAAAGTCGGACAAGAAGAGGGTGGGGGAGAAGCCGTCGAAGGCTTGTCTGGACATTTGGCACCGCGGCTGCTCTGTGCAGGGCCGCGGTGCCGACTCGCAAGAATTTTGGTGTCGCGGCGCCTCAATGCAGGGTCGTGGCGCTGAGGACGGGACAGAAGAAGCGAGTTGTTCGATGAGGATGGGAGAGATGGCAGGCTCGTCAAGGAATGAGTAATCCGGCTTTTGGAATTTTTGAAGATTCACAAACGGGAATGTGGTCTCGTCGAATGTGAAGTGACGAGAGATGTGGATTTGATGAGTCGACAAGTCATAGCATATATAGCCCCTATGGTTCGGCGGGAATCCTAGGAAGACACATGGAGTGGACCTAGGAGCGAGCTTGTGATGGGCGGTAGAGCTAAGGTTGGGATAACACAGACAACCGAAAATCTGTAGATGATCATACGAGGGGACTCTATGGTAGAGGATTTCGGTAGGGGTCATATTGTGAAGAGTTCTAGTAGGGAGAATATTTAGAACGTATTCTGACATTTTAGCAGCATAGACCCAGAATGATGGATGGAGGAAGGCATGAATCAATAGGGTGTGAATCATGTTGTTAATGGTGCGTATGATTCTTTCAGCTTTACCGTTTTGTGGTGAGGTGTTAGGGCAAGAGAAACGAAAAACCATGCCATTATTGGTACAAAAATGATTCAATATAGAGTTATTGAATTCACGACCATTATCGCACTGAAATGATTTTATGTCTTTTTCAAATTGTGTTTGAATGAACTTGCGAAACTCAATTTAAATTTAGGAGGGTATAACCAACATAATGTGAAAAATCATCAAGCAACACAAGATAGTATTTATGACCGAGAGAACTAGAGATAAGAGACGTCCATAAATCGACATGTATAATATCAAAGGGAGCAAAGGTAACACTAGTAGATGATTTAAACGGAAGACGAATATGTTTGTCTAAAGAACAAGAAACACAATTTTGGACAAGCTTCCCATTACAAGTAATGAAATTGTTGCCTCTAAGAAAATTGAAGACTGGGACTCCTGGATGACCAAGCCTATTGTGCCATGTTGAAGAAGAAATAACCGCTAGAGTGACGGGAGAGTAAGATCTGGCAGCGGGGGTGGAGGTGAATGGATAAAGATCCCCCGTGCTATTGCATCTCGTAAGAGGTGTCCCCGTATGAATATCCTTCACAGTAAAACCAAAAGGGTCAAAGTCCACAGAGACAGAATTATTACGAGTAAATTGGCGGACAGATATGAGGTTCTTAATCATGTGTGGGGCATATAGAGTGTTTTTTAGGGAGAAGGGTGGATGAGGAGGTTGTGTGTATGAGGTACCATAACCTTTAACTGGAATGTGTTGTCCAGTACCAACTGTAACATATTGAGGATGCTTTAAACTAAACAGTTTAGGAATAGTACCTGCAGATTGGGTGACGTGAGATGTGGCGCCTGAGTCCATGTACCAAGTATTGTCAGGCTGTTGCATAGAGAGGGTGCTGAACGCCTGACCCAACTCAGTGGGTGTCATGCCGGAGGAGGGTGCGGACGACCACTGCGTGAAGTGGGCTCGCTACGCAGGCGAGCGGCCCAACAAATCGGGGTAAGAATACGGATTGTAGGGTTCTTGATCGAATGGACTCGCGCCGCGGCTCGACGGGCGTCGCGGTCTGCATCGAGTGTCGCGATCAGATCGGGCGCCGTGGCGTTATCTGAGGCTGCGCGGCGCCAGACGAGCCGGCGAGCCGCGGCCCAGTTGTTCTGCGATCCATGTTGCTGCTGCTGGTTCTGTTGACCGTGACCCTTACCACGACCACGACCTCCTCTACCGCCACGACCTTTTCCACCCTTGCCTCCGCGGCCCTGCCGCTGTTGGGAGTTTTCCGATGGCGTCTGATCTTGGGGTTTCGAGTCGACAGTTAACACCTGCTGGGCGTGCTCATCCTGCTTAGTACGATGGGTTTCTTCGAGCAGCAATTGTGAGCGAGCTTTGTTAAAATTTGGTAGAGGATCTGCCTGTTGGATCATGATGGCCAAAGTATCATATTCACCCTTAGTAAGGCCTGCAATCATTTGGAGCACCATTTTAGCGTCGATGCTTGAGCGTTGCTAGAGAGTTGATCCGCTAAAAGTTTAAGATGCTTACAGTACTCATAAACATTAGAGAAGTTTTCAAGACGTGTTTTTTTGAATTGTTCTTCCAAATACACGGCACAAGTGTGCTTGTTTTCCTGAAAAATTTCCTCCAAACGATTCCACAAGTCAAGGGCTGTGGAGTCAGATTTCATGATAGTAAGGAGTAGATCCTGAGAGATACTACCATATATCCACTGTTTGACGTCAGCGTCTAGACGACGCCAAGTAGAATCATCAACCTCCTAAGGGCGCGGAATTTTGTCATCAATATGATCAAGCATGTTATAGAGACATGCATGATTGCGAAATAGTTCAATCCAGGGAGAATACTGACTATTTTCTTGATCAAGAAGGATAGGGATATGGTTATTCATGTTGGAAACAATTATGGCGGGATGAAAAGAGGGTGATGACTTGGTGGTGGAATTTGTGGAGGAAGATGCGTCAAGGACATCGGAAGAATGCTGAGTATCCATTTAGAGAATAGATGAATGGAGAAGAAAAACCAAGAATTTGGGTAGAGAGAGGCGCCATGGCAGACGCAGGGGGCTGTCAGTAGAAAAGTTCTAGAGTTTTTCTTTCTAGGCTCTTGATACCATGTAAGATAATATTAATCTCCCTTGGGAGTCTTTCATTAATATCAAGGTATATATAGAGTATAATGTTCATCCCTTATACAATAGAAATCCTAAGCCTATACAAAAGATGATTTCTAGTCTTACCATAATTATATTTACACAATATATGAAAATATTCTAATTATAGATAGAGAATATATTATTTCCTATATTTACACGTTTACACTTCTTACATGAATTATATTATGTAGACCTGATTTCGAGCTAAGAAGCATTTTGGAACTAAAACAGACACTTTATAAGAACTTCAAAATCTAAGTTGGGGTCCAAGAAATTCAACTGAAACCGAGGTCGGGGATAAAGACTAAGTCTGCATTTGAAAATTTGAAAATAAAAAAACGAGAAGCCAAAAGTTTGGACCACCCACTATGTGCCACTGGATGTGTAGTGTCGTCTTATGCTAAGCCTGAAGAAGGCTGAAATTAGTTTGGACTACTCTTTCAAAATCTCCCTTGTCGTGTTGCATTGGGCACGCCAAGCCACGACATGGCGTGTTTTCATACACCAAATTCGTTAGTTTATGTAAATATACCAAATTTTAGTTTTCATACACCTTAATGATGTGTTTCTTTTAGTTTATGTAAATATACCGTGTATATTTGATGTTGATTTGGTTTGACAGACATGACATGGTGTGTTTTCATACACCAAATTCGTTAGTTTATGTAAATATACCGTGTATATTTGATGTTGATTTGGTTTGACAGACATGACATGGTGCTATGAATGTTGATTGTGGATTTGAGTACTCCCAGTTAATTGCTTTAATTCGTTAATGTGAATGAGATTGTAGAGTTATCAATTATTTTGTTTAATCGAAAGAGGAATAATTTGTGAATATTTGTACAATATATTATTTGATTTTAATTCTTCTTCTAAGTCTTATGGAATTATTCTTGAAGCTAAAATCATTAATGTTTATTATATATATGTTCACAAAGCTTTTCGTAGAAATTAAGTTCATTTGAAAGAAGAATTTTAACCTGCAATAATATAGAAGTTCATAAAAATAAAATTAGTAATTAAAAAGTAAAGTAAATTATAATACGTATTTAATGTACAATTTTATTTATGTTGTCGACGTCTACATAAAAATATCCAAAGTGTTAAGAATTGTGTAGGTTCATTATATTGGGATGGTGGGCGGTGCTCGAGATATTTGTTCCGTTAGCCCATGACTCATGAATTGGCTTTACATGTGGAGGTCTGCAAGAGGCAAGTTGCAGAGCGGTGGAATAGTCCACTTGGCTTTTAGCAATAAGATGACAACTTGTACTCGTCAATCTATCTCCCTGAAATCAAGTAAAAACTTGTTAAATTAAAATTATTACCTGTGGGTGGTTTACTACGAGTACGCGCAGAAGTCCGATTAAATTTAATTTATATTTTATTAAATTCATTTTTTGGGTGAACTCCCAATATAACATTTTCATTCTTAAAAATCTGAATTCAAAATCTTTAATTAAAAATAAAAAGACAACCCGACCATTTCATCACAATCCATATTGGTGTAGCGAAGATCTTATCTTCCTTGACTTGCTACATATGACCCCAACACAAAGAATACCCGTATCTTATATACCACATGTTGCGCAGTCTGGTTTCCACTAAACTTTGCCCATATAATGCATGTTCGAATCGTAGATACATCACGACTACGTGTTCAATCGTAAACACTGACTCGCACAAACCACATTATTTATGATAGTTAAATAATAAATTGAAGCAAAAATACATATTAATTAAGTAATAAGATTGTAAATAAAATTAAGGCAATTATATATAAATATTGTTATTACTATTGTTTTACCGTAAATATTGGTTGTAATTTTTTTGGGGAAATTAACATAAAAGCCTATGCAATAAAAATAAACTCGAAACTGCCCATTTTAAAGCATTATCACAATGTATCCCTATTTTGAAATAAGTGTTTACAAAAATACGATTGGTATGTACATTGTATAGCTTCGAATAAACAATTTGTATTTTATATACCTTAATAGTATACAACTGTGTGATTCATACCGTCGGTACTTCTGGCTCAAAATTTGGTAAAGTTTTTGCGTGTATTTTCAAACGTCATTATGTAGATAATTTAATCACTTAAAATATATCATTTTTTTAATGATATGCATTAGCCTAAAAAGACGAATCTCGCAGCAAAGATTTTGCGTTAACGGGGTTTGCGGAAAAAGACACGAGGGTGTAATGTAAACCACCGTAATATAAGCATTAATGGTTATTTTTATGGTTATTAATAATTTATAATATATTTAAAGAAATTAAAATAAAAAAAAGAGTTATTTGACTTTACAAATTGGGTAACCTTAAAAAATTGATAGTGAAGAAGTAGTGAATAGTGATGTTGGGACAGACAAAGTAGAATGGTTCATTAGAGCTCTGCAGACCAAGTAAAAGGTATCAAATTTATAATAGTACTGTAGTATCTGCTTTCTACATTGTTGTTTCCTAGAAAATTTAAAGATAGCAACCATGCCAATAATACTAGAAAACCGAAAGCGTCAATGATTTGTAGGCTCTCCGTGGGAAGCGAGATATTTAGTACGTTTCATTTTGTATCTCTTGATTCCACTAGATATAAAATCCAAATTTATATACTAAATGTATAATATAAATTATGAACTCAAATTATTTTTAAATATTAAAAAGTTAATGTTGTCGTCCTTATTTTATATAAAGGTGTTTAATTGGACATAAAATTCAAACAAATAAAAAAAAATTGAAAATGTAATCTAAAACAAGCCACATAATTTTTTATCGCTAACAACCATCTTATTAACTGTAACATAAAAAGTTTATAGGTAAATTTTTTCTACATACAACAACAAACATACCAATATAATATCATAAGCGGAGTTTGAGAGAGATAGGATGTTAGAATCTGCAGCAGTTAGCCAATCGAGAAGATGAAGATAGAAAGGAAGAAGTTTTGGAGAAGAAGAAGAATGCGTACAAAGAGGATATTTGGAAGCAAATGCTCTTTAGCATATGTATTCTTATTAATTGCTCAAATGAATTACAAAGGAAATAGTCCTATTTATAGAAAATATTAGACCCACTAATAATATCATACTTAACAAAATATCTAATGAACTTAATCAAAATATCTAAATATCTCAACACCCCCCCCCCCCTCAAGCTAGGCACTGAAAACATCGATTTCAGTCCTAGCTTGGAAACAAGAAACAAAAACAAGCAGCAGTAATATCAGTAGTTTCCCATCCGTGCAAAGATATATCCAAATATCACCGCAGATGGCGAGTTCTCTCATGTCCTCCTTGAACTGCTCTTCTCGCCCATTCGAATCAGGTCGACATTTCAGCAGTACCAACTAAGATAGATGGTGTAGTAGTAGTATTTGCAGTGTCTGCATCGCGACGCAGTGCAACAAAGATCAGAAATAGCACTAGCAGCAGCTTAACCAACAAGCTCCTATAAAAGCTTCATAACAATTTTCGCACAACATAATCCTATGTAATGTTGCACATTCCTTCATAAACTGCAGACACAACGTAAAGACACATTCTTTGAGATCACTATGTAACTCTGCAAAGATTCATACCACGAGCTTCTTCTCAACATATCAAGAAATGACACCGTAGCTCCAACATCGCAGCAACAGAATAATATAACCAGTGACTATCATTATTTTCCTTGTCACAAAATGATTCATCTGAAGGTGAATCCCCCACAACATCAATTTCAATGGTTGTCCTGCAGCAACATGAAATACCAGCATCATCATGCCCTTTTCAGCTACCGAATGCACACCCCAACAAACAAGAGAGAAAGATCAGTAGCTATCTCACTCTCTGCTCTAGTGGTTCCTTTTCAAGATGCCCAACCATACATTAACAACCACACATTTATGAGGAAGTGGTTTTCCTTCGACCACACAACATGTAGCCAGAATTTCCTATGTCACCAATCACCTTTCGGTTTCTCCCTTCTACTGACATATTCCGCCTCATCGGCGGCCTAACACTTTCCGGAAATGCGTATTAATTCCTCGACTATTTCTAGCAACCAAATTCCCACTGATCCTAAGAAACAATAACAGTAGGTAAACGCATCAACATCAGCAGTTTCTGCATTTAACGACAGGAGCTTCAACTCCCACAACAATAACGAAGAACCTCTCGTTCCCTAGTCTCACTCGGACTAGAAAATCCATCGATTCTCATATATCAATGCTATGAAGATCCCCTCGTTCTCTAGTCTCGCTTGGACTAGAGAACCCCTCGATTCTCCTATAGCAAGCTACACATATGAAAACAGACAATCTAATAAGTGATCAACCTGTCAAACACTCTTTGAATCCTTGAATTGAGCTTCAACTCAATCCATATCATCTTCGACGAAGTATCCCTCAATTCTTAGTCTATTTGTCGCTAAGAACTCCTCGATCCTTCTATTGATAGACATTTCCTATTTTATGATCTTCTCAACCATAGAAATCCATTAATATCCCTAATATGAGCTGCAATAGCGACATCTACACCACAACAGTAATATCTCTGCTACACCTAAGCATTAATGAATAGCAACACGAAGATGAACGCGGTGGTGCGGCGAAGATCAACTTCAGCAGAGCAATACTCTGCCCTGCAGTATCATCCCCAACATAAAACGATCAGTGTTCCCCTGCAGCTGCTATTGTCAGCAGTGATGGTTAGGATAATTGAGGAGCCTACACCTTCACCTCCTCTGGACAACTTCAGTAACAACACCAACAGGAAATCAACACTGAACTTAAGCAATACTAACACACCAACACGACAACGACGAACTCGACAATTATCCTCCAATTTGTGAAGTCACCAACACACATACAATTCTAACAACACAGAACCAGTACTGAACAAAGAACAATGTCAACAATAACACAATAGCTACGAAAATGATTTTCAAAAATATTTTCGGCGAACTTCGATTTTCTGTCGATCCTGTGTCACTCGCAACAGAATCGATCTATATCTTCTATATCCTACAGAGATTACCTCAATACTCTGTTGATTTCGATTGCGTCGTGATTCTGATCGTCAGTCCCTTCGCGATCGCCAATTTCTCCTCAATATGTTCAGAAATCGATCGATCCATAGAGAATCACTCTGTGTTTTCACTCTAATCTGGAAAACAACCTCTTCGATCTCTCAATCAATCTTCAATTCTGATTTTCAGTCGAAAATCGCAATTTTGACTTTCAGATTTCGCATCGCGATTTCGAATTTCATTTCCAATTGCTTCTGAATTTCACCTCAATATGTTAAAGATCAACTCCTCGATGTTCAGTTCCTTCGCAATTTTGATTTCCATAAAGGAAATCTTCAATCACGGTTTCATTTTTTTTCTTCTGTTCTTCGATTCTTTGTTCCTTCATTCTCTATCACCTTGATTCAATCACCATAGCTCTGATACCATGTTAGAATCTGCAGCAGCTAGCCAATTTAGAAGATGAAGATAGAAAGGAAGAGGTTTTGGAGAAGAAGAAGGATGCGTACAGAGAGGATATTTGGGAGCAAATGCTCTTTAGCATATGTATTCTTATTAATTGCTCAAATGAATTACAAAGGAAATAGTCCTATTTATAGGAAATATTAGACCCACTAATAATATCCTACTTAACAAAATATCTAATGAACTTAATCAAAATATCTAAATATCTCAACATAGAATATACGCAGAGACGTTGTTTCTGATAGACGTTCGGTAGCTAGTAACAATAAAAAATCCAATGTAATTCCACAAATGGTGTCTTGCAAGAGTAGTGTGCACCTAGATCTTACATCTACGTTGAGAATGTAAAAAGATTGTTCCGAATAAACCTTGGGCCATAAAAAAAATTTAAAAAAGTCTGATAGACCCCCGACTCAAAAAAATATTATTATTACATATGAAAGAAGTTTTCTTTTTAGATTAATTAAAAAAAAGGTGTGTCACACAGTGCAATACAAATACTATGGATAGATTAAAAGAGATTTTAGCACATAAATTTGGTCATGGGGATAATAAGTTATTCATGAGTTATAAACTTTAGAAAAGACTTTACAAGTGGAGCGTTGTAAGCCAAGAAAAAAAACAGCTGAGGATTAGTCCACTTGGCATATACACTTGGCTCTGTTAGAGCTCTACAAGTCAAGAGTAATGCCAGCTTGGCTGCTCTCCTTTTTTGCATACTCTCTCCCTATTAAATAGCTGCTGCTCCCTTCAATACCTGAAGCAAACTTGTAGCCATCTCTACTTTCTCTGCACCGTTTACCTCTCTTGTTTCTTCACATGAAACCTTCGTTCCCCTTCAGTACCCTATTGTGATTTCATTCGGAATCTCCTTATATTTTTACTTTGTCCTTCTTATTTAATTTTAACATATATTCCCTCCGTCCAAAAAGATGAATTTAGTTTGATTTGACATGCAGTTTAAGAAATAAAGCGAGATGGTCCAAAACAAGTCTTAGATATTTGTGTGACTATAAAATATCTCATAAAGTTAAATTATTTTTAAATGTTAAGAGTCTCACATCGGATATGAAATGGAACATGAACTCCTTATATGGACTTGCACAATCCTCACCCTACAAGCTAGCTTTTGGAGTTTAATTAGGCCCAAGATTCATTCTTTACGCTAAATATAGATTGGTGCAAATTTTGTTGAGACAAACTAATAAGAAAAGTAAGTCAATCTTTTTGGGAGAGACGAATTAGTATATAAGTGCATCGGGAAATTTGTCTTATTCAAAGCCTTAACTGTGAGTAATGCAAGGTTCAAATTTAGTTACACCATTGAATGTCGTTTTGTTGGTCTGGTTAATCACGTAGGTTGATTTATTTTACAGTTGGCGACCGTACAACTGAGAGAGCTTTTACGACCACTGATCAGGCTGGCTTGCTGTGAACATCTCAGCATCTTTCTTCCTTAACAGGTAAATATCATTTATTTATCGTTTTAATACTGGCTACTGCTCCGCTATGGAAACGTTGACGTAAACTCTTGGTGTTAGTTTGGTACTTTTTTTATTCATTTCACTAAAAATGGAGTATACTGGCTATAATTTAAAACTTTGTTTGGTTGGACTTGATTAAACTAAAACTAATAGTCTTAATACTAATAGTCTGTTTGGTCAAACTTTTAACGTTAATTTATTTTGAGAAGTACTTTTTAAAAAAACTATTTTTAGTGACAACGAGTTTGGGTTTGTCTGATCAATTTAAGAAGCACGTTTAAGCAACAATTAGTGTTTGATCAAACTTATAAGCATGGGCGAAGTCAGGATTCCGGGTTAGGGGGAGCCGGGTTAGGGGGCCTATTTTGGTCTAGAAAAAGTGAAATATTGAGGACTCTATTATAATACCATGAATATTACTAGTAGTATACTAAAAAAAATTAAATTTGAGGAGGTCCGGACCCCTGCTTATAAGAAGTGTTTTTAAGTATATTTTGTCAAAAGTCTCTTTCAAAAAAGGTACTTTTGGGGAAAACTACATTTTTTTGCCTAAGTTTATGAAATTACATTGTTCAATCCAACTCAATTCCAAAATCATGTATAAACTTATTCCATAGAGAAGATAGAATAAGTTATCCAAATTATAATCCTAGAAAATCTCGGTGTTAAACAAAAGTTATTTTAAGTTTGTGATAATTGTCATTTGATTAACAAAGTGACCTAAATGCATTACAATTAATAAGTTAAATAAAAAATGACAATTACGAAATTATGAATTGATACAAGTATAGTATAACTCATTCGTTCCAATTTATGAGACAAAATTTTAATTGATATGAAATTTAAGAAAGCAATATTTATGGTCTTAAACATAACATAATATTTGTTTTTAAATAGAGATTTTATACTCTATATCACTTGGCCCAAATTTATAACCAAGTGAGCTTATATTTTCAGATCTTACCCTATTTGGCCCATTTTGTATACATTTTGAAAATACTTGGGGAAAGACAATAATTTCTTAATTTGTGATTATGATTTCCATTATTTGATGATTATAAAATGATTTAGACTGATGTTCATGTTTATCATCACAAACTTAAATATTGATGGGTGAATTAGAGTGGAAAATATAAAATTTCATTATTGAAATTTTTAAAAGCTTGAAAACTCACAAATGAGTTTTGTGATTCGTTATTTTTGACAAATTGGAATCCGCTACCCGCGTGAGTGCTTACGTCAGTGGTGATCTTTTTGATCTCTTCGCATCTCACCGCTCCACCAAAAATTCGCTCAGCCTACTACACTCCAGCTTGATGGTTTCTACCACATGTCCAGGGTTGAGCCGTGAGATTTGACAACAGACTTAAAAGTCACCTACAAACGCATTATTCCTCGGATAACGCTTGCGTCTTCTGTATTATTGTTGATGACACAAGAAACACTTTTTTGTCTAAAACCTACTTCCTCTCTAGGCTATTTTTTGCGAGTTGTACAAGAAGAATGTTGCTTTAGGATGTGGCATCACAAAAATAACGACTTAAGATGTTATCATTCACACCGACCTGCTATCATAAGCACTTGTTGGTAAGTTTAGAAGAAGGCTTTAAGGAGAACTAACTCGATGTGGCTTCGGTTCAATATTGCTTCTCGCTTAAAATCTCTTCTAGCTGAGCTACACTAACAATCAGGGATGTCAATATAAAGTTGTGGTTAAAATTCACAGCTATTCGATGAAAATTTAGGCTATTTGGTGTCGTGGGTTGAAGTTTGTTGTAGGAAACTCAAATTTTGTATAAGTTTGCTTAATACAAAAATAACATAGTTTGTATAATATTGAACGATTTTATATAATAGTGTAAGTGTGTAAACACCTTCTATATACAATTATACATTTTATGCAAGATGATACATTGTTTACAAAAAAATATATATTGTATAAACTTGTATACTGCTTGTATAAACACTATATAAAAAAAGTTGGCTATACGAGGCTACATGGGTGAGATATGTTATATTGGATTATAACTTTTGATAAACTTCCCTTTTAAATATGCCATAATACTAGTATGTGGTTATGAAACTTCTCAATAAGAATAAAATCAAAAGTGGTGTTCAACAGTTTCCAATTTTAGAAGGGTGTCTTGTTGAAACATATTAAAAAGTAAAGTGGGTCACAAATACAACAACAGAGAGACCTAATATTATATCTCAAGTTAACTTATATAATAACAAAATGCTTCAGTACTTTTATCTAAAATTAGAGGTGAAACTAGGATTTTGAGTTCTATAAAAATAGTTTATTGGGTTCTTAATAAATTACTTGGTACTTATTAAATAAAATTTGAAATGCAAATACAGAATTTGAGTCAAAGTTATTGAATTCTTCCAAACCCGAAGACAGGCCTGTAGCTTTGCCCTTGTATGACATGAGACGTGAATCAACCAAACACGGTCAACCCATACTTATGCTGCTCGGATTCGGTTGTGAGTGTCCGATATAAATAAAAAGAAGCTAGGGATATTGCAATAACCATGTCATGTTACACAAAAAACAGTAAGGAGATGCATTAGTATATTCGTGCATTCTTTTCTTTTTGAATAGCATACTATAATTTGAGCATATTTTTATAACTCTATATTTAGATATTTGAATTATATTTAGCCAAATCTCAGCACCCGTGTCCATACCTGAATTCGTACTGGCGAATTTTAAAATCTAGATCATGAAGTATCTGACCTTTATTTCAGAATTCATTACAATTTCTCTATCAATTTTGGTCAAAATACCCAAAATCGTTTGACCAAATCGGATACGGATTCCACTCCTACACCCACATCCATGTCGCGTCGACACGGATGCGGCATCGAAAGTGAAGAATCCGAGCAACTCAGCTTTAGGCTATACGTACAGTCGGAGCACTCAAGTTAGGTTGGCCAAATCCTAACACCCAAATCGTGTCAAATCGACACGGTTGCAGCAAGAATTTGTAGAATTCAAACAACATAACTTCTTACTTTAGCCAAACAGATCCGCATTCTGCTGATGCAGACATTAGGTAGTGCCAGTCAATTTTTGCATGTCTCGATTTTCAGGTTGGCCACCACTTTAGTTGTATCTAAATGACTGAATCAGAGAACTAGTAAAACCCTGTATTACTTGTACACCACAAACACCATGACTTCTGATATAACCTCCAATTTTCAGTCATTTAGATGATAGCATTACGTACTTGCACCAGTAAATCTGTGTTTACCCTTGCACAACTTTCAAGTGTTTTAACCATACCAGGAGGAAACATACAAGATAAGACTACATAGTAGTACTCCCTACTTAGATGCAACCGATATAACCTCGATAGAACATGTCCAACACCTAGAGGAAACTTGCATATTTTGTTTCCTGTTTCCATACCATGTTAGAAGAATTTCACCAACTACAATCGTATAAAATTACTTACTCCACCACTGCAGATGCGAATCCAAAATTTCAAGAGGATGCATGCTTTTAAAGGCCGTTATAAAAGTTAAAAAATAAAAATAAAAAAACACTTAAAAGTGTAGCAAGATAGGTTTGATCCCTCAACTTTAGAGAATTGACCATAATACTTGACCAGTGCACCACCCAATCTAGTTTGACTATGGTTCATTTAGTTAATATTAGATATATTTTTTAAATGATACACATAATATATCGAGTTTAGTCGGATAATGATGGGTTCACATGGCCCAATTTTTGTACACAAAATGACCCAGACTCCAAGCATACTGGATCACTCACAATTAACTGATTATAACTATTTGATTTATTTTACAGTTGACTGTGGAATTTTCGACGCCGATCAGCATCATTCATCCTTAACCAGCTCACTCCTACAGGTAAATATCATTTATTTAGATTTATAGAAAAAGAAAATTAGTTGTTAGATATATTGCACCTCATCTATTATTACGCATGATCGTTTTAATACTGCTCCGCTAGGGAAACGCTGACGCAAACTCTTGGTTTTAGTTTGGTACTTTTTTGACTGAATAATTTTGAACAACTCCCTAAATTATTTAGACATACTAAATAATTTTTTAGATACAAATACATAGTCTGAACTAAAGTTCTGTTGTTGAACCCACACACGGGCTTGTAGCTTAACCTATATGACATAAGCAGTAAATCAACTAACACCCAATCAGCCATACTTTCGGACTATATCCTGCGCAGATTCCACATCCAAACCGCGTCGAATCCACCCAATTGCTGCAAGAATTTGAAGAATTGGAACAACATAACCTTCCAAAAATAAGCAAATTTGACAACATTAGCAAAAACAAACCGGCGTTCCGCTGATAGACATTAGGTATTGACAGGCTATCTTTGCATGTATTGGTTTCCAGGTTGGCCACCACTCGAGGGTTGCATCACCCTATCAAGACGTCAATAAAACATACGAAAAGGAGGTACACAGAACTTCTGAGACAGAATTAAGAACTAATAAAACATTGAATTACTTGTACACCACAAACACCATGACTTCTGATATAACCTCTACGTTACAAAGTCATTTAGATGACAGCATTACATACAGTTTTTGAGACGCTGCAGCAGTATCTCTTATTTATCCATACACAACTTTTTAGTGTTTCGAGAAGACCAAGTAGTAGTACACCCTAGTTAGATGCAGCACATATAACCTCGGCAGGACATCTCCCACGCCTAGAGGAGTGGTTGCTCTGCTATATTTTTGGAAGGCATTATTTATCTTGAGCTTCTATCTGATACGTGATGCCTTCGGTGTGTCCAGACTCTAGAGAAAATGCAGGGTCTCCCTGTGCTGGCCACAATCCATACGGGTTGGTGTAATGTTATTTAGATTCATCGCCATCTCATTTGCTTCTTTGTTCTTCATGGTACCTATCTGTAAACATACTAGTCATTCACACAGACGTACCAAATATCCACACAGATTAGCAGAACTGCATCTTTATAAGCAACAGTTACCTCATCCTCCAGAACTTGGTTTTCTTCTATCAGCTGCTTTTCCTGCAGACAGAGTTCCCTGTCAAGTCTAGCACGCAAAATGTAATGACAATGTAACACCATAAACCCGTGTCCAGAAAATACTAATACATGGGACACAAATATTGCATGAACTTCAGTTGATGAGTAGGATTTCTTTAAGAACTTATAAAGCTAAACATAACAGTAGACAGCCTGATGTCAATCTTCTAGTGAACTTGGAGAGGCAAACTAACCCCATGATATACTCCGATCTTACTCAAAAAGAGTCTATGGGAGTAGACACATCAATAGCAGCAGACACAAGGAAGAAATCCTTGCTCTTCGGGCTAAGATGCTGACTTTTCCGTGGAAAGAGTAATGAGAGGAAAGCCTTGACCTTCCCTTGTTCTACCCTTCGAACTCGCTCAATTCCATACCAAATCCATCGTTAATAGGTATATTAATGCAGCTATCAGGGGAAAACAATCAGCCTAGGGTAGGGTGTTTGGTGGACAATCAAATAATAGCGACCCTTTATCCTTGTACAGATGAAGTATCTAAGTTAATTTCCACAGAAGTCGAGACTGGGGAATCTAGAGTTAAAACACTCGGCTGAAGCAGTTTTTGACAGCAAAATGGCACCTCGCTCTACACACAAAGTAGTAGTAGTATTTTTAACTTTAACTTTTATTTTATTTTGAAATATGATTATATAAATGAAAGATGGGGATCATAGCCGACCCCAACTTGTTTGGGACTGACTCGTAGTTGTGGTTGGTATTTGAAAAATTCCTCTCAAATTTATATATTCTGCAGTGGTCTGGGCTCGAGAATATCAATCTATTTGTTCAGTCTAGCAGTGGGGGTCATCTCTTGTCCTGGGAAAATCCAGAACTCTCATGTGGATTTCATTGATACTCCTTACTTGAAACTAAGGATGAGTACAGCATTCGAGGTACCATATGAAAATTCAGACAAAGGTTTTACATCTCGTGGCTGTGGAAGATGAGTTGCAGGTTTTCATTTTACGCTGATGAAAAGAATATTAGCTTGCCTATATTGATGGACACTGAACAAGAGTTGAGAATCAGACAAGGACACCATGATTTCCCATCGACCAATGACAGAGACAGATAATACCAAGTATAGTGGGCGACACTTGATGAATTTAACTATTTAAGGGTCTCGAGCTATTGCTGCAATAAGAATGATAAGCTCTTCATCTCATCATATGTTCAACTTATCTTTACTTTTCAATGTTCTGATATCCCCTCAATCGGTTTATAAGCTCTTGACATCAGAAAAAGCACGTATGTGAAGGAAGAAGCAGTTCTATAAAGGCGCTGCATACTCTCTGAGACACTAAGCAAATTTACTCGGGGAAAATGGAGACTACCTTGTCATGAAGACTCTTAATTGATTCAATCAACAAGTGTGTCTGCACAAAACAAACTAGTTAGCTTTGCTTCGTACCACACCAAAAAAAAAAAGGAAATTACAACAGTCGAACAGTACAAAAATGCAGGTAATCAAAAGAGAAGGCAAACGATAAAATTAGCATTCAAACCACCATGGAACTCTTTGTAGGGCCAATGTCTGATGTAGCGCCACGCCAACAAGACTAATTCAGCGTTAGGTACCACTTATGTAAGCTCACAGCCATAAAAAGGCAAGTTGTTTCTGAAGAACAGCTGGAGCAAGTCTGCACATGAGTAAAGGTACAGAGGAATGTGGAAAATCCAACCTTTCTAAATCTGGTTTGTGTAAGAGCAGTCTCAACTTGGCTTTCCAAATGGACGAGATCAGTAATGCTGAGATCATCAACATCAGGCTCCTCGAATTTCCTGTCAAATAGAGGATCAGGTACCATACTTTCCAAGAGAAACTCAAAGAAAAGAGCAGAAAAAGGTCAGTACTTTTCTACCGTCTGTAGCAGTTCTTCCATTGGCATGAAACTTGCATATTTTGATTCCTGTTTCCATACAATGATAGTAGTACTTCAGCAACTGGAATTGTATATAGTTTACTCCAGGCATACTGGATAACTCACATTGGACTGATTATATTTATTACAGTACTAATTAATTGCATGATGTATGTGACTGAACAACTGTCGTGCCACTTCCCTAATTTTGGTGATGTACAAGTATACAACCCATGTTTAGAACAATGCATTCCAGAAGAATGAAAGAAATATATTGTACATGATCCATTTATGATGTAAATGATCATCCTTAATTACCACATACTAAATTGGAGCTTCTTAAGCAGAGTGGGGACAAAGCTGAGAACAATCATAACTTCACATATAGATTTTTTTTTGAGAAAGGTAACAATCATAACTTCACATATAGATTTCGTGTCCTAAGATCTAACCACAATAGATAAAGATGCATTACAGGCCACAAAGTAACCTGCAAAGATTTGTATTAACTTAGCATCTATGCATTTGCTTTTGAGTAATCATAAACTATATAAACATTAATAATTTGACATGGTAAGTGTATTTGTATCAACTTAGCAGCCAAGGAGTTGCTTTCTAGTTACTGAAGAACTATAAAAAACATTAGTCATTTAGTGTCCTAAATATATTTGTTCATTATACAGTACCACCATAAGGAGATAAGCGGACAGCGGAGTCAACTAGACATACCTCTGTGTCATTGACTTCTGCAGAGACCTTATCTTCATCTTCTGCTTTCATGTGGTTGTGATATCGGTGAATAATTCCTGTCAGACTGAAACACATATCATTTGTCATCCGTGCGTTACGCAATCTTACTACAAACAGTCCACAATATGTTCATACTTGAGGAAGGAAGAATAATATGTGAAGTTCAAAACCACAATGCATCAGACAAATTCTCAACAAATTTGTGGTTTCTCTTAAATTTCAATCTAGCATTTGGGACCGCACCATCAAAACACAATTTCATTGGAAAATAGGTTGGAATATTACAACCATTACTAGTCGATCACTAGAAAAGCAAAACGTGTTGGAAACAACATGAACAACGATAACACACTTGGCCATAAACAACTATATCTACTTTCCAAAACACAATTTCATTGGAAAATAGGTTGGAATATTACAACCATTACTAGTCGATCACTAGAAAAGCAAAACGTGTTGGAAACAACATGAACGAAGATAACACACTTGGCCATAAACAACTATATCTACTTTCCAATTTCAAAAGAATGTTTTTAAAAAGTTGTCGGGTGTGCACGACTTAATAAGAAAATGAATAGATAAGAAAAGCCATAGGTCAAACTACTTGGGCAAGAGAGGGACATGATGGTTCAGGAAATTGTCATAGGAATAAAGACGCACAAACCATCCTGTTACCATTCAATAACTGGGGGAGTTGGACTATAACGGGGGAGTCTAGATGGTGATCGAATAGATTTTTTATGAATCGATCATCAATCAATCGAATACACCTCAATGAAAATAAGTTTGAAATGATTATATGAATCCTCTTATATTCATTTCTCTATTGAGCTCCATTTCATTCAGAAACCGGATGGATCTGCCAAAAGTTCACACATATCCTATAGAGTTAACTAGTTAGTTGGGATGAGTTGAACAAATTCCCATTTGACCATGCAGCTCCATTTGGGTCTGTATCAGTCCAATATTTGATCTCAACTAATTGGTATCATTTAGATGGATCCTTTACTTCCATTGTATTATATTCTTAATTATGTATGTATTGATTAGAGAGATTTAAAACCCTCCTGATATTATCTCTAGTCTTGTGTTACTTGCCCTCTCTATCAGCTGTTGTCGTTATAATATTGTCCACAAGTTTGTCATATCACATACTATTAGGATTATATCCACATTTTGCAATTCCCATAACACATATGTTAGACCTAATCAGGCGTTCTCCATTCCAACCAGTGGGAAGTTTGTAATACAATCATCTGCTTGATTAAAGTTCCAGACTCATCCTAAAGAAAGAAAGGGCAAATATAGGACCACTGCTCTGCCGCTTACCAAATCCAGAAAGAGAAGGATAAGAATTTTTCAAAATCATTTGACCAAACTTCAACATGTTACCCGTGTTCCCCATTCTTATATGGATCAGAACACCTTGAACCTCCCCGCATTCTTTCTTGGAACCAGTGCTTTGTATGGAAGTGGTCAAAACTTCATTCTTAACAGTGAATAGCAGAAGTGCCACTTTGCTTTGTAAGGCGACTGCTACAAAAAAGACAAGATTCCCACCCAATAACAACTGATAAATATGATCCATATCAGATAAAGATCCTGAACATAAATGAGTAAGAAAATAACCAAAAGCCCGACAGAATCACTAGAAGCACACACTAGTAAGAAGAAAATCCTGATTTCAGAAGCATCAACTGGTGGGAACTGAGAAATAAAGGCAGGACAAAAGTACTCTAATTATACAATGACAAGCAATAGGTGTATAATATGACATTAGAAGATCACAGTTTACAAGAAGCATAGCCCATATCAACGTCGTCTATTATCTGCGTACATAAGAGTTAAACGTGCTGATGCTCTTCAGGGCGTCTTTGTGGTCTCCAGGATCCCCAGGTAGCTTAGCATGACTAGTTTCAGTCAAAATACCAGATGCCTTAAGAATGTCTATAGTAAAGCATGGTTCCCCAGGTAGCTTAGCATGAATAAATTCAGTTCAATATGCTAGATGCTTTATTTAGAGCATTCTCCGTAAGTGAAAAGTCTCATCGGAGCATTCTCAATGAGAACTAGAAAACATACTAGACTCAGATACCCGAGGACAGCAAAACTTAAGCATCGGAAACTGTCAAAACAAGGATAAGAGCTTCCCGTCTATTCAGCTTCTCCAGTCATTAGCTCAAAAGCTAGTCTAAGATTAACTTGAAAATTGTCCAAGGATACAGAAAGATAATCCAGTGAAATAATGTCAGACTTTGATAAAAATGTCACATGCATCAGTTTTTGATCTTCCAAACAAAGGCAAAAGGAAGATGCATCAACTTACTTGCATGAAGATATAACAGAACCCAGCATTTTACGCTGTAAAATAGTTGATCAGGTAAACCCAGTCATAAACAAAATACAAGTTATCAAAGCCACCAAACTATACTAGTTGGCTATTTGAGCATGATAACCAAAAGTTGGTTTTCTATCAATCGAAGAGTCAATTCTCTTGGGAATATAAGAAGCCTCATCTTTGTGCCAGACAACATGAGTGAAAACAGGGTAAGAAATGCTAATGAAAGAACACACCACAAGTTCCTTTGAGAGTATTAGGAGGCGGAACTGTATTTTTGAAAGTGAATCAAAAGGGTAATCGGTTACTAGGTAAAATATGGAATCCGGAATAGGGCAACCCATGGTTATTACATAAAATCAAAGATACTTAAATTCTTTGAAGAATTGCAACGTTATAGTACCCCAAAGAAGAGGCAATCTGAAAGGGAGAAAATAATGGAATGTATTGCAAGGAAGGAAGTCAAGGTTAAATGATATAGTTAAGCTAGTTGAAAGCATGTTAAAGTATAGCATCTGAAAGTGCAGCCAATTTGAAAGAGAGAAAATAAGGCAGTATAACGCACTAAGCAGTAATAGCATGTTACCATGCATGAGAGAAGGACAAGAAGAATGCATTTAGGTAAAGACAGGTTTAAGATGGTTTAAACCCTGCGAGAGTAAAAAAGGGCAGCACTAAGCTCTCGCTATGTGCTGGGTCCGGGGAAGAGCCAGACCACAAGGGTTTATTGTACGCAGCCTTACCTTGCATTTCTGCAAGAGGCTTTTTCAACGGCTTGAACTCGTGACCTCCTGATCACATGACAACAACTTTACCAGTGAAATCAATCTTTATTCCGCACTCCCTCTCACCGGCCTGAAACATATATAAATCATGAATTCTTCAGAGCGGGCCGGCAAGCCGGGCTGCTCGTCCTCCTCTTCACAATCTCTTGAGCTTGACTGCAAGACCCACCCGTCGAGCAGGGACGAAAGTCGGCCTCTTCAACCTGTTCATGGCTAGATCGATCGGTTTCGGGTCAAATAGGAAGAACTAGAAGATTCCACCTCTAGAAAGCGCCTACACCTAATGGCTTAAGCCGTTGTTTCCAGCTTCAAGCTATTTGCTGACTTCACATTATAGATGATAGAAGATCCGAGCATCTTATTCCTGATATCTCCATGCTCTTTTTCTATATATAGAGCTAAGGCCACAAACCTAAAGAAATTTCTACCATCACTTTACACAACACATTAAACTCAAATTGTTAGCTAACAATCATTAGTCTCTTCTAGACATATTACTGTCGTATACAACATTCACCCAATAGAATCGGAGAAGATTACGAATGTGCGATTGAGCAACGATATCTAATCCTTCAATTACAAATAGGAAGATACCTCTCACAATGAGTTGGATTACGTCATTTCTTGTTTTCAACTAAATAGATGAGTTGAAAGTGGTAAATACCTCACAATGTGAAGGATTACATCATTTCTTGTTTTCAAGAGACTAGATGAGTTATGCACCCAAGGGTGTGGTCTAGTGGTCAGTAAAGTTGGTTGAGCACCATGAGATGCCAAATTCAAATCTCAACAGAAGACAAAACACTAGGTGATTTTTTCCCATAATGGACAGAGTTACCAGATACATGTTCTTGGTGAGAGGTGGCGGGTATCGAATTACTCAAGGTGTCCACAAACTGACCCGACATCATTGTTTTAAAAGAAGAAAAGAGACTAAATGAGTTGTCATCGTAAGAAAATACACAAATTGCTTATATGATATCTTTGTAAGTGTGTTTTGAGCATGTAACATGCTTATATACCACAAATTTGGTTAACATAATTGAATATCCTCGTTTCGTTAAGAACATTTATTTTCCCTTTGATTGGATGCACATTTAGCCACGTATCTGAAACTATGATGAAGTGTCTACTTTATACGCCTACACAACTTTTAGAGAACTTATAGCCGCTGACCAAGCTTCCAAAATCTGTTTATTTTGGAAATTTCTTTTCGAAAAAAATATTTTCAGAGTAACAATTTGTGTTTGCTAATTAATTTGATACACACTTTTGCCAACATTAGAGTGGTACTTTGTGTTTGACCAATGTTCTAAAAGTTTTTTTCGGAAAAACTACTTTTCCATCCCAATTGAAGTGTATTAGTTTAACTTGACACAGAGTTTAATAAACAAAATGAGTCTTTTGAATCTTGTGGTCTTAAATCAAAGATGGGTGGGATCTTTTAAATCTCGTGGTCTTAAAATTGCCTTGGAATTGAAAAACTTGCAAAATATAAAAAGACTCTTTTTGGGACATACTAAAAAGGAAAATAAGACACTTAAATTGGGACGGAGGGAGTACTTTTTATAGCTTCTGAAAACAACTTTTGCTACTCAATTAAGAGCACTATCCCCCCCCTCCAAAAAAAAAAGCTTGGTCAACCCCTCAATTTTCTAATATAAGCAATTTTTGAGTAAAAACAAAGCACTTTTGACTTTCTAGAAGCTTCGCCAAATAGGCTATCAATGAACAACAATTTATCATTTTAAAATCATTGTTTGTCAAATTTTGAAACATCTTCAAAATGGGATTTTAGATTTTTTTTTAAATTTCTCCTAAATAGCCTACTTTACATGAAGGCAACACAATAAAAATAACAATAATGAAAAAAGCACCTAATATTCTGATAATAACTTCAAAAGTACCTTTCAAAGTAGTTGCCCTTGTAAAATCCTTGTCACCAAAGTTAGGTTGCTCTACTATACATTTTAAGCTAAAAGCACCAATATACATCCGACACAGAAATGATTGTGTCAGAGTTCTTGAGATTAGATTGGTGCAGTGGCATCACGTTGATGGAGGCCCAAATCATTACGCCCGACCTCCTTTTCAGTAGATGAACAATTTAGCTGGAGAGGCCAGACAAGCATTACGGTTAGACAGAACATTCCTTCCATCTATCAATGCTTTCGCGACCCCGAAACTAGAATTTGCTACCGTAGCAAAAAAGGTTCACAAACTATAAAAACTAACGTCGATAAATCTTGAAAAGGATTGATAACCTAAATTTAGATGGAATTTGTTTTGAGAAATTCTTGAATGTCACTTGTAGGTACTTAATTTTAAACTTGATGTTCATTTGAGTTTGTTCAAGCAAGACCTTATTAAAAAAATCCAAAGTCTATGGGTTAGAGTTAAAATTTACACCCAAAAGTAAGACCTCATGGTCAATGAGACCGAACCATAAGATTCTAGGTTCAAAACACATCTACGAAAATATTAGGTGATTTTTTACCATCTACCTCAGCGTGAGTATAAAGTTACTTAGTACATGTGTTGATAATAAATGCAATACTTGGTGGAATAGAGGTGTGACACCAACTGGCCCAAGGATAGTTAAAGATCAATTGTCCGGTTGAAGCTCAAGAGAAAAAGGATAGGAATACAGCAGTACTTTGTGGGGTCAACTAGTTGTTAAAATAAGAAATGCAAGAGCTTTCTTAACTATTTACAATCCGTTGGATATACTTTTTTCAGTAAGAACATTCATTGGAAAATATTAAAGAACCATGTTTGCTTTTGCAAATTCTTGGAGCACCTATGAAATTATGAGATAAGTTGAATTTGTAGCACACATACCTTTGTTTAGGTTTTATTTATTTTATAGATACCACTCACACCATAAGTTGAATTTGTAGCACACATACCTTTGTTTAGATTTTATCACCACTCACACAAGAGGTCCCTTGTTTACATCAATAAATCAGTTATTTTACCCAAAAAGAAAATTGAAGAAGTCCCTTGTTTACATCAATAAATCAGTTATTTTACCCAAAAAGAAAATTGAAGAAGTCCCTTGTTTACATCAATAAATCAGTTATTTTACCCAAAAAGAACATTGAAGTAGAAAACTACAATATAGTGAACTGATCAAAATATAATATAGCACTTCATGTACTACCTTATCTTACATAGAGAGAAAATACTGCAATTAATTGTAAAGTATTTAAACTATCAGAACAAAATTACAAGTAAATGACTGCAAATTTATGTATCCAATAAGTGACTTGATACATTTGCAGTTCAAGAATTCGAATTTACATAAAGAGTTTGCCTATAAATACACTGAAAGTTTGCAACTGGAAACTTAACATAGAAAGTGAATCATATCATCCAAAACTGATTGAGTAGCCTCCAGTCCATTCTTGGTTTTATCAAAAAGTAACAATTCATGTGCAAAATGGGAGCAAAGTCTCTAAAATTACAAGAGAACAACAGGCACAAAATAATCTGGTATCAAAAGAAACTTAACACGGAGTGATATATCTTAAGCATATATTTAAGTAATGATGAAACATGAGCCCCTAAAATATAAGAGTAACATATAAAACTAAAATTAGGTTGATATCGTTTGCAATAGTTCTCAGTCATCATAATGAGGGGATGACAACTAAAATCTTTATGGTGTAAGCACATAATACACTCATGGGGTTCTTCCTATTTCTAAGGCAAGAAAAAAAAAGGGGTGGGTGGAACTGATTGAGTAGCCTCCAGTCCACTCTTGGTTTTATCAAAAAGTAACAATTCATGTGCAAAATGGGAGCAAAGTCTCTAAAATTACAAGAGAACAACAGGCACAAAATAATCTGATATCAAAAGAAACTTAACACAGAGTGATATATCTTAAGCATATATTTAAATAATGATGAAACATGAGCCCCTAAAATATAAGAGTAACATATAAAACTAAAATTAGGTTGATATCGTTTGCAATAGTTCTCAGTCATCATAATGAGGGGATGACAACTAAAATCTTTATGGTGTTAAGCACATAATAAACTCATGGGGTTCTTCCTATTTCTAAGGCAAGAAAAAAAAAGGGGTGGGTGGAACTGATTGAGTAGCCTCCAGTCCACTCTTGGTTTTATCAAAAAGTAACAATTCATGTGCAAAATGGGAGCAAAGTCTCTAAAATTACAAGAGAACAACAGGCACAAAATAATCTGATATCAAAAGAAACTTAACACGGAGTGATATATCTTGAGCATATATTTAAGTAATGATGAAACATGAGCCCCTAAAATATAAGAGTAACATATAAAACTAAAATTAGGTTGATATCGTTTGCAATAGTTCTCGGTCATCATAATGAGGGGATGACAACTAAAATCTTTATGGTTTAAGCACATAATAAACTCATGGGGTTCTTCCTATTTCTAAGGCAAGAAAAAAAGGGGGTGTTAAACAACCGTATGGGTCATGTTCCAAGTCCAATGGGGCCCTTGCCCTTCCTTGTATATTTGATAAATATTAGACTTAGAATTGTACCTTAATTAGTAGTGTAATATTACCATAATTGTAAAGCTGGTATTCTTATAGAATAGAGATTTCTAAGTAGAATAGGAAGAGGATCTTTTTTGTAACTTGTATATATATGTCTTTCAATAATCAAGAGTCTAGATTATTTTTCTGGCTTCCGCTTCTCACTATTTTTCTCTTGTAAACCGTGTTCCCTCCTCAGATATTCATCAATTATCTGAGCTTCTCCTCTCTTCATCCCTCACAAATTTCCTTCTCTGAATCTTGTTGTTTTATTCCCTATGGCTGATAAGAACACTTTTCATCCTGCCCTCACAGTTTCTAACATCAAGAGCGTTATCCCTATCGTTCTTGACCTAGAAAACGTTCAATATGAGACGTGGGCGAAATTATTTAAGATTCATGCTTTGGCACATAAAGTCATTCACCACATCATTCCTCCAACTCCTCCAAAGGAGGGTGATACGGCGTCTACTTCTACGACGGTTGTGCCCACTAAAGAAGCAGATCCAGAATTATGGGTCATGCTTGATGTCAAGGTTCTTCAGTGGATTTATGTCACTATCTCCTTGAATCTTTTTTACAGACGATTATGGAACCAACTTCACAGCTATAGCGGCGTGGAATCGATTGCGAGACATATTTCAAGATAACAGTCATTCTTGAATTGTTATCCTTGAGCAGGAATTTTCACAGATGGCTATGTTGAATTTTCAAAACGTTTCTTCTTATTGCAAGCGCCACAAGGACTTGGCAGACCAACTCAACAACGTGGGGTCTCCTATTTCTAATAGTCGTCTAGTTCTTCAGATGGTTGCAGGCCTGTCAGAGGCCTATAGCGGTGTTGCTTCGGTTATTCGTCAAAGTAACCCTCTACCAGAATTTTATCAAGCACGTACTATGCTTACGTTGGAAGAAACCGGATTGGCCAAGAAAGTGGCGATTGAGGCAAGCCCTGTCGTCCTGCTTCCAACTTTTCTCCTTCCTCCAACCAATGTGATCCAAAATCACAACAACGGGGGTGGTAAGAAAGGCTAAATCGGAAGAATAATAGCAAGAATCGTGGCGGCAACAATGGGGGCAACCGTCAGCGATTAGCAGCCGAGGCCCTGGGCGATCCTGATGGGTCAGCGCCTCGCGTCGCGACTCCGATTCTGGCCGCGCGCCTCGATATCGGCCGGTCTGGCGCGCGACCAGTCTTCCAGTCGAAATCCGTGTTTCGGACCGTATGGCGGCACCGGCGATCCAGTATATTTGGGTCTCACCCCAATCAAGCCCACCACGCAGTAGGCCCCACTCAGACCGACATTGAAGCAGCGATGCACACGCTTAGCTTGACTCAACCAAACCCTAATTGGTACATGGACACCGGTGCCACTACCAACATGACATCCGACAAAGGTACTCTCTCGTCTTATTCCAATTTGAGCACTAATCATGGTATAACTGTTGGTAATGACAATTCTATTCCAATTAAGGGTTATGGTCATAAAATTTTGTCCCCTCTTCATCCATCACTTGTCCTGAAATATACCTTCATGCCCCAAAATTGATTAAAAATTTGGTGTATGCCCGTAAATTCACCACTGATAATTGGTTTCTATTAATTTTGATCAATTTGAATTTTCTATGAAGAATTTCAAGACGGAGAATCATCTCGTGAGGTGTGACAGTAGGAGGATCTTTATCCAATCACACTGAGTCTCAGCATCACGCGTAAAGCTATGTCATCCACTTTTATAGCTCTTGCACCTTCCTTGTGACATGCTCGACTAGGTCATCCGGGATCGTCTATTTTATCTTCTTTAGATAGACATAAGTTTATTTCTTGTAAGGGTACGCGTAGTAGTCCACTTTGTCAATCCAGTGTTTTGGGAAAAATTATTAAGTTACCATTTGTAGCTTCGAATTCTAATACTTCAATTGAGATTATTCATAGTGATTTATGGACATCTCCGGTTCTCAATTCTATGGGTCATCGTTATTATGTTTTATTCTTAGATGACTATTCTAAATATTTATGGACGTTTTCAATTGCGAAAAAATCTAAAGTTTTTTCCATTTTCATAAAATTTAGAGCTTTCATAAGAACGCAATTCGAACTGAAAATAAAAACATTCAATGTGATAATGGCAAAGAGTATGACAATGGGGAATTTAGAGAATTTTGTGCTCAAAATGGGATAAATTTTCATTTTTCTTGTCCTCATACGTCTTCACAGAATGGGAAAGCTGTGGAAAAAATTTGTATCATTAATAATATTGTCCGCATTTTATTGGTTTATTCTTCCGTTCCTCCATTATTTTGACATCATGCGCTACAAATGATTACCGATCTACTAAATATTCTTTCATCTAAAGGTTTGACATATTCATCCCCTCTCAAAGTGTTATACAATAAGACTCCATCATATTCTCATCTAAGGGTCTTCGGATGCTTATGTTATCCACTGTTTTCATCCACTACGATCAACAAACTTCAGACACGTTCTACTTCTTGTGTATTTTTGGGTTTTCCGTCAAATCACCGTGGTTATAATTGATTTGTCCTCTAAACGAATCATCATTAGTCGTCATGTTCTTTGATAAATTCCAATTTCCCTTTTCTAAAGTAGATACATCCGTGTCTAGTTCTTATGATTTGTTGGATAAGGATGTCTCCCCCTATGTTCTCCGTTATTTTTCGGATTCTTCAGAAAAAACGACGTCAGCGCCGCGACCCTTAGAGGAGGCGCCCCGGCGCCAAAACTTCAGAAAGCTCTACAGTTCTTCCAGCGCCGCGGCCCCTGCCCCTAGCGTTGTGGCTCTTCCGACGGTAATTTCTGGAATTTTTCAAAATTCCCTAAATTCCTCCAATCCAGTCACTCGCAGTCAACGGGGTATTTTTAAACCAAAAAGACATTTTAATTTGAATTCTAATGTTCTTAAATCCCCCGTAATCCTGTGTCTGCGTTAAATGACCCTAATTGAAAAATTGTCATGACCGAGGAATATAACATGGGAGTTGGTACCCCGTCCATCTGGTGTTAATATTATTCGGTCTATGTGGATTTTTGTTCATAAGGAAAATTCTAATGGTTCATTTGCAAGACATAAGGCTAGACTTGTAGGTGATGGTAAGACTCAGCAGGTTGGTGTGGATTGTGGTGAGACATTTAGCCTGGTGGTCAAGTCGGCTACCATTCGCACTATGCTCAGCTTGACTCTTTCAAAATCATGGCTCATTCATCAGCTAGATATGAATAATTCTTTTCATACGTGATCTTCGTGAGGCGGTGTATATCATCGACTGGGGTCTGTGGATACTAGATATCCTAATCATGTCCGCTCATTGAAGTCCTCAGATGAGCTTGCCAGCCTCCACGGGCTTGGTATAAGAGGTTTGCTGACTATGTTTCGACTATGGGTTTTTCGCACAATAGATCTAATAATTCATATATCGTCGGGGTTCTTCCATGGCTTATATATTGTTATATGTTGATGATATTATCTTGACTGTCTCTTCTGATGCTTTGCGAAAGTCTATTATGACAATGCTCAGTTCTTAGTTTGCGATGAAAGACTTGGACCCATTGAGTTATTTTTTGGGAATTGCAGTCACTCGTCATGCAGGTGGATTGTTCTTATCACAGAGAAAATATGCATCAGAGATCATTGAGGGGGCTAGGATGTCATCCTGTAAGTCCACTTCTACTCCAGTTGATACTAAACTCAAGTTGGGTGCTGCAGCTGGCTCTCCCTATGAGGATCTAACCCGCTATCGCAGTCTTGCGGGCGCCCTTCAGTATCTGACGTTCACGCGACCTGATATTACATATGTCGTACAACAGGTGTGTTTGTTCATGCATGATCCAGAGTTGAACATATGAATGCGCTCAAACGCATTCTTAGGTACATTCAGGGGACACTTAATTATGGCTTGCATTTGTATCCCTCGCTGACGTCTACACTTGTCTCCTACACAGATGTTGATTGGGGTGGTTGTCTTGACACCAGACGGTCTACGTCTGGCTATTGCATGTTTTTAGGTAATAACTTGGTCTTATGATCTGTCAAGCGTCAATCTAACGCTTTCACGTTCAAGGGCAGAGGCCGAGTATAGAGGGGTACCAATGTGATTTCTGAGTCATGTTGGTTACGAAATTTACTTTTATAGCTTCATTGTCCTATTGAGAAGGCTACCTTGGTGTATTGTGATAATATAAGTGTCATCTACCTTTCTGGTAATCCAGTTCAGCACCAGCGTACTAAACACATAGAGATGGATATTCACTTTGTTCGAGAGAAGGTAGCCAAAGGACAAGTACGCGTCTGCCATGTCCCTTCAAGATATCAAATTGCAGACATCTTTACAAAGGGTTTTCCTCCGCCTTTTGAAGATTTAGAGATGCCTCGCAGACAAGACCGCCCGCCATGATCGAGGTGTGTTAAGCGATGGATCAGATGGGTCACGCCTAAGTCCAATGGGGCCCTTGCCCTTCCTTGTGTATTTGGTAAATATTAGACTTATATTATACCTTAATTAGTAGTGTAATATTACCATAATTGTAAAGTTAGTATTCTTATAGAATAGGGATTTCTAGGTAGAATAGGGATTTTCCTTGTAACTTGTATATATATGTCTTTCATTAATGAAAATAATCAAGAGGTTATTTTTTTCGGGTGGGGTGGGGAGGGGGGGGGGTTAACTTCCTTGGCAACCTTTTCTTGCACTTCTAAATTTACTATTTAAATGCATGTACACGGGTCAAACAATAAGGCTCATGAATGTTACGAGTTATTCCAAATTTTTTCAATTATATATTCATACAGGGTAAAATTAAAAAAATGACAATTCTGAAAATCCAGTCCAAATCAACAAGAATTTACAATGACTGAAAAATATTTTATCAAAGTTATCTAGCACATATATTGCTGCAAAATCACAACTCATATCTATTTACGTATCTATCTCCCATTCTAGAATCGATTGATAGAGGTGAACGATCAAAAAGAAGAAATATTCAAGTCAATGGGACAAACCTTTGGCTATACCAAACATGTTGGGAAATTCGAAGAAACATTCCACTGATGTCAAGACATGGAAAAGATTTACGAAACCCTAGAAGGAAAGATAATGTCGTCACAAAGCAAATGACAACTTCGATGAATTCGTAAGTCGAACAACAAGCTTAAAGTTCGTACTTAATCACAACTTGAGTACTTGTTACCTTGTGAATGAGAATTTTACATTAACAATCAAAACATATTAATTTGTCGATATATATTTTTCAAAATCGAAGGGGAGCCTTGACGCAACTGGTAAAGTTGATATCATGTGATCAGGAGTCACAAGTTCAGGTCGTGGAAACTTCTTGCAGAAATGTAGGGTAAGACTGCATACAATAGACCCTTTTGGTCCCGCCCTTCTCCGAACCCCGCGCTAGCAAGAGCTTAGTGCATTGAGCTGCCCTTTTTATTTTTTTCAAAATTTTGAAGATTGTTCCAAATAAGTATCGTTTTGCTAAACCGACCCATTATTTCGACTCCAAACTTGGAATATGAAATTTGAAAACTAGTCTCTTGAATTTTTCAAATTCTCACATACAAAACGTCAATTGTGTTTTTATGTGCAAATACAACTTCAACTTTCAGATACCCTTTTTCAAGTTAACTTCAAATACTACTTTTTTCCACATATCAATCAATTAATATCCTAACTACATAAACAACTTAGAAACACTGTCTCACGCAAGGACAATAATGAACTAACAAGATGGAAAACAAACTATCTTATTCGACTAGGTTCTTAAACAAGGTGGTAACTACTCGATTTTCAGGACAAGCAACAAAAGTAGGTATGTGTCCGATTATAGTAACTTTATAATCGGCGAAATTATACAAGGAATAAGAAAGGTGTACTCTAACTATTTAATAAAAAAAGAATGACTAAACAAATCAAAGAGAGCAAGGCCAGTGACTAGTTAGACTAATGATAAATGAGATTACATGATGCTTTCTCAAAAAAAATAATAGATTACATGATAGATGTTTGATGAATAGAGCCAACGAAAATTTATGTGTAAAAAAGGGTCACGCGAACCCATGGTCACCCGACTAAATTCGAGATATTATGTGTATAATTCTTAAAATATATCTAGTATTACTTTCTGGCGCTCATGCTACAAAATGCTTAGTGGTGCACTTAGTTGAAAACTATATTAATTCCCCGGACCCCGCGTATAGCGGGAGCTTAATGCACCGGGCTGCCCTTTTTAGGTTCAAGTTATCAATGGCGAGCGAAAAATGGTAAAGTGTTGTTATCCTTGTCGAATACTCCCTCTGTTCAATTTGTTTATCTTACTTTTCTTTTTAGTCCATTTTAAAAAATGTCTTTTTTTTGCAACTTTTTAATTTCAACTATCCACATGGCATGTTTAAGACCTGATATTTTGGTACATTCTACATATCGTTAATTTTCACAAGATTCAACTATCTTCTTTACTTTATTAAACTCCGTGCCAAGTCAAAAACCAGACAAAGGGAATATAACATAACCCGAAGACAGAGATGCACCCCTTAGTCATATATGACACTACTGATTTGAGACAAAAAGGAAAGAAACAAATAGATTCATTTAGCAGTTATCAATATGAGCTTTGACTAATTGTGGCGTAGTGTCTATTACGACTCATAAGTTGAATGTCCATGATTTAGATCAATGGCTCAACTACATCATGTTTGTTCTTGTGTAGCGCAACACCTTAATAAGTGTGAGACTAAGAAGCCATGTGAATAAGTTTGTCCATTCTATTGTACTCCTCTAAAACCAAGCAAGAAATCAAACAATCAAACTACCTTATATGTCTTTGTACCAAACGATAAGAATTAGTTCAATGAGCAAGCAATTGAAGATTTGAGAGAATTTGCATCAAGTGACCAGTTCCTAGGGACGAGTGGGACAAGGTATTTAGATTGAGAGAGGGAACCCAAACAAGACTAGTAACATTTATGGGTAATTTGCCTCTTAATCTCGTCTAACTGCTCACAATTGTTGTTGAGTTGTCGACTTTTCTCCATGTCGACATAGTTTCATCTTCACCAAAGCATAACAATATCCACTAGGTACATTGGTGTAGGGTACGACTCCACCGCAATAGTCACCTCAAGGTATTGTCCCTATAGGATGTCGTCCGCCTTTTGCGACTCCATTGGGGCTCGTGCTTGCTCTTGGACTTCCATGTGACAACTACATCATTCGTAGCCCTGAGACAGACTTCAAGCTCTTCTTTGATGTATCAAGTTGTGCATGCATGTGTGTCGTGTGACAATAACATGCATCATCGTAGCCTCCAAGGCATGCAATGCAACTTGAATTCGCACTGAGAACATCATGCATATTAACCGTTGAGGCTCCAACATGTGAGCCGGACATGGATAGGGTACTCCATTGTCTTAAGTCAATTGGTCCCCTCTTCCCGTGTAACTAACTATCGTTAATGTATATATTCTAGATAAGATTTCTCCACACAAAGCAACCCATTTCCTTGAGCTCCTCATTTTTCGACGTCCTGGGTAATACTTCCTCACATCCATAAACCACGAAGGCAAATTTCTTCTAACTTATGATGATGTCTCAAGATGAGTGCAATATACTCTCTTAGTACATGTGCGCTCTCCTATAGAAGTTTCAATCTATGCTTCTTGTAGCTTGTCTTACACTTTAAGACTCTATAACTCTAATGTCACTTGGTTGCCATCCTAATCGTCTACTTGTGCACTACAACACTAAGCCATACTACCCTTTTGATAGATGATATGGTCAACGTCACACAATGGTGTCTCAACTTCACCAAGCCTCAATGCATAACTTGGTATGCCTTAAGAGTGGCAGAAAGCGTTAACGGAATGATTATGTTGTTTAACTAGCCAACACTCATGATACAAAAGCAAGACCAATGAGAAACTAGAAAAATGAGGAAGATGCACTCCAATTTATATAACAAAGTTATGAACAATTACATGGTTCTTATTATAACATCCTCTATTTTTTACAACTCTAGTGTCTGAGAAAGCTATATATTGTTCGGACTCTTCAATAATATCGACAAGTGCGTGCCAGATCCTTCAAAAATAATATTTTGTTGGAAGATCGAACATGGGTGCAACAACATTTTTAGAAAGTCTGAGCAACATAGGCAAGCACGCACATGTCGATACTTTCATGGCATACCAACTACCTCCCACTAGCAGAAGTATCAAGTTAACTTTGTCCATCCACAGGCTTGACAGATGTAAGAAAATCACCTAATATACTTTGTCCATCCAGGAATGACTAAGAAAATCACCTAATATTTCTACCTCCACTGGAATCTGAATATGAGACCTAAGGGTACTCAACCCACTTTATTGACTACTAGGTCACACCCTTGGGTGCTAACGCATTTTTCTATAGGTCCCAAGGAAAGCTCAAGAGCAGAGCTCCTTATAGTAGGCATTGGAACAACCCTATTTGCCCAAGGGAAACTCCTCCTAGACGCTCCAATCTTCTACAACCTGCTAGCCTTGCACAACCTTTTTTAGTTGTTCTTCAGTCGACTTCACCACATAATAGTGCCTTAAATGTTCAAGACTTTCATCGTGATCCACCAACCTTTAGATTATCCTAGAATGCTCTTACAACCTTTCATAGAGAAACATAATGTCTCTATTATATTTGGTCCCTCACACATGCTCCATTGTGCTCCAACTAATTTGCTATACTGCCAACACCCTCATGCTCATGTGCTAGTGCATGATTAGCATGCTCGGGACCTGTCCATGCATGCACCATATATGTTGCATGTCTATGCAATCCCCTACCATACATGGGTGTCTTGCCCTTGCATATGCCTTGACATTGTCATGGAACATTCCCACGCATTATGAGCCTTGCTTGTGTTTCATGCCTTCACATGCCTATGAAACCCCATGTGTATTTTGTGGCTCTTGCGGCTTTCTTGACTTTCTTACCTAGTGTATATGCTTCATAGTCACATATCCTGTTGTGCTGAAATTATCATGTGTACATGACATGCCTCCACACCAAGGCATCCCACGATTCACTTTTCACATAGTTGAGTCTTTGGCCACTTTATGACCCTTGTGGCATGCATGAATTGTTATGAGTAGATAAATGTGACACCCAAGTGATCCAATGTGAGATAAGTTAATCATCAACAAGATTTATCGATCGATACATACAAGGTGATAGCTATTGTCATGGCTAATATAAGCACATAGACGAGAGCTCAAGAACCAAGAAGTCTTCTTTCCCCTTCTATTTAACAAATGGATGGAAGATAAAAGGGAATTTGGTTATCAGATACAATCAAAAGTATTGATCCATGTGAAGGTCATCCACGATTCTATGCACACCAAACAATCGCCAAGAAATCCAACAAGGCGAGCACAAATATCATTTATCTGTGCAATCATGACATATATGCTTTTTACTTGATTCATTCACAATTAAAGACGAGATTGATTAAAGGAAATTTGGTCATCAGATACAATCAAGTATTGGGTCATGTGAAGGCCATCCACGATTCTATGCACACTAAACAATCGCCAAGACATCCAACAAGGCGAGCACAAATATAATTTCAGTGTGCAATCATCATTACATATATGCTTTTTACTTGATTCATTCACAATTAAAGACGAGATTGATTAAAGTAGCTCACCTTGTGTCATGCCATGCAAAGACAATCAAATAGGTTACTCTCAAGAGATAAAATTTAAAACGACGGGTACATTACTTATGCTTGTGGGTAAGGTCATTTCATACGTGAAAACTCAAAGGATTATACATAAGGGATGTTTCCAGATACTAATGATGAGACATCAATCCTTTATTCCAACCGTTAATATATTCATGGAGAACTCATTTAAGATTGTCTTCGTATATGTGAGATAGAGCTTAACACTGATTTGATTTCAACTTATTCCCATATCATTGTACAAATACCTCAAACGAATTGAACAATTATAGGATTAAATTCAGCACTTTCTTTGACAGTAGTCCATCAGGCCAAGCATCCTCTTCTCGGTGTGAAACGATATTCGAGAAATAGATGCTCAGCTTGCAATATTCGATAACGACGCTGAAGTAGTGAATCTATCGGCATCATAGTAGTGGTACACGACTAGTAACCTTTCAGAATGAGGGATCCCCGTTGGCAACAACTACGGTAGTAGTTGCGGAACTACTAGACCGGGAGAAGAGCTGGACCTGGACGGTAAGGAGGGGACAACCTTTTGTTCTTGCTCCTCTTGGCTAAGGTACTTCATTTTTTCCATGAATAAGATGAGTCAATCAAGATAAACAACAACTTTAGACAACTATAGAAAGTCACTATCAAGAATAAGTTATCCGTTGCCAAACATCAATAAGGTGTCACAATGGTTCCTGATCCATTACAGAAACTGCAATTTTTTTTGTGAAAACCCTCAAAATCCTCCTAAAACTGAGACAATTTCGTTTCATCTTACATTTATCCATCTTAACCCATACACAAGTATTCTAGCATCCAACCATAAATTATTTCTAGATAATCATCTTCTCAAACTAAAAAGGGCAGCCACACGTGATTATTAATGCACATAAGTCACGTTTTTTCTACACTTACTAGTGGTACCTTCCATTGTTTGTACATGTAATGACACGTACGCTTCACAATTCTAATCATCAAATGGATTTTATCATGCAAGTAGCCCATACGGAGCATCAATGCCTAGCTAGTCGACACCTCCTCGACATGTCTCCAAATGTATGAATTCAATTTTCTACATATAAGTAGGCCCCAATACTATGTTACTATGGTGTATTCACACATCACTTGTGTTATGTCATTCAATATTGTATCCTTTGCAATGAATCCCAAGAGAAGAATATTGTTATAAGACTAGGCTTGTGAAGTGTGGGTGTATGTTCTTTGCAGACGACATGGTTTTGAATGATGAGACGCATAGTAGGGATAATGACAGGTTGGAAGTTTGGAGAACAACCTTAGGGTCTAAAGGTTTCAGGTGATAATATGGAGTGCAAGTTCAGTGACTTGACACATGAATTCACCCGAAAAATATTACGCTCGTTACATCTTGGTCAGTTTCCCACAAGATTTAGTTATCACATCCTTTATTTCAAATGGATCTACCAATTCCTTGACTTTAGGTCATTGAAGGAGATTGAAATTGCTCGTTAGTCAAACTCAATAACCAGATATAATGTTGAATAACATTAAATAAAACAGTCACGCCGTCAAAGGTGTAGAACACTTCGAAAAACATTGATCTTTCATAGGATATAACCCAAGATCTTAAGTCACCAAACCATCTAATATAAGAATGGATATATTTCCAAAATTTATTACCTTTAGAAAGGCCGCCACAGAAGATATCATCGCTCAATTCGTATTACACCTAACATTGTAATTCTTTACTAAAAATTTCTATTTTTATAATATGATAATCCACATAAATATGGTATTCCTCATTTTAACTCAACATTCTTAACGACCAAGGGGCTATTTGTTTTTATTAAGATTAAAATGTTTGAATCTTAATACACATCTGAATATAAAGATGTTGTCACTTATATCTGAACATAGAATGACTAAACCCTATTTGGATTAGGTGAAAAAAATACTCTCCATCCCATTTTAAGTGTTACTTTCTTTTTTAGTCGGCCCCAAAAAGAATGTTTTTTTCCATATTTAGTAAGTTGACAATTCAAAAATCTTACATGACAAGTTTATAGAAACATGATTAAAGGACATTTTAGTACATCATACACATCTTTAATTTAAGATCACAAGATTTATAAGTCTATTTTTTTCCGTACCTAGTCAAACTAAAACACTTAAATTGGGACGGATGGAGTAATTTTTAAGCACCAAGTGCTTAAAAGCCATTTTCAAGTGTTGAAGCTAATCTTATGAATAAGCAATTATCTGTTTGAATCGAAGTTCTGAAACTAAAACTAAGTTGTTGGTGTTTGGTAAAAAATTATTGAAAACAAATTTTCTATTAAAATGACTGGAATGTCTTTGAAGTTGTTAACACAACTGACAAATTGACTTTAGCGAGATTTTTAACCTTTAATTAATTTAAATAGAACATAAATTATATCTCAATTCTATTTATTTATTGAAATAATACATCATAATTAGTAATCTAATTGTAGTTTCTAAGTGAAAAACATACTTAAATAGGCAAATACACTTATTTCCTACGATAATGTTTGCTTTAATAATGTTTTGTTTTTTATATGCTTATATTTCATTAATGGCAGGATGGAGAGGACATGGATATGTGATTTAGAAAAATGAATGGATCTTTGAGGATGTGATGTGAAGATAGAAGACCTGATGGATTTTAATCTTTTAGTCTATTAAGATTATCGCTAATTAGAAATTCAATTATTAGTATTATTAAAAGTGGCATGTAATTCGTCCTTTAAACTTTAGTTACTTCGGATTATTATTGGCCTTTGGCTGCTTTCCGTTTTTTTTATTGCATGTTTGGAGCGTAGACACTGCTTGTAAAAACAGTATGATGATATTTATTTGTACTTTTTTTTCGTTTTACCAAGAATTTTAGGTGATTGATTGATTGTGCTATAATTTTCATCCGTGAAGCACCCGATCCACCTGATTCACTCGTGGATGATGGGTAGATCAGATGTGGATGAGAAAAAAATAGGGTGATGGATGAGTGGGGTGGTGGATGGATGGTCCAACCGATCCACTTCCGATCCATTGCAGCCCTACCTACAACTATTAAGGACAGGATCGAAGCCTCAATTCCCTACCAATTAGTGAGATTCACTGTCGGTTTATCCACTATTTTGAATGTGTATAATTTATATATAATTGAGCATAATAAATATACAACCGAAATAAAAAATAGATATTATCAATAAAATATAAAAAAAATTAAAAATAAAATCATTATTTGATAAATATTTAAGACATAAATAAATATTTTATGTTTAATAACTTTTTTGAACTATCTAACTACAGATAAAAATTATTCACGTATATCAATGAAAACAAATTGTTCTTGATCACAAAAGTTTTTAAAAAAATTAAAACAAAATAGTGGTAGTTCATTTGTCTCATCTCCTTCAATACAAGGGATCATGTCTAGGGGTGCACAAAAGGTTAAAACCGGACCAGACCGAAGACCGAAAATCGAGATTACTAGGGCGAGGACCGATCAATTTCTCGGTCCTGGCCCAGTGTCATTTTTGGTCCCATTCGATCTATCGACCGAATTTGCCCCCCGCCACTCCCACCACTTCATCCACCTGGGCCCCTGACGTATTGACATATCAAATATAGATTGTAAATTGATCAAACTTTATATGGTCATAACTTTGCGCTCGGACGTCCGTTTTACCTAATATTTTTTTTTGATTTCGCGTATTTTTCGACATTTGGCGCCAAGCTAAGGTTGTTTGATTCTGCCGATTTCTCCAAAAACGTCCATCTTGCCCCTCAATTTCACTTTTCCCCCAAATCGTTACGTTTTTCCCCTTTTCAAATCTAAATATCTCGCGATGTACAATAGATTTCAACGTAAAAATTTCGTGGCACCGCGTCCGAAAATGTCAATGAGGTGTTGGAAATTCAATTTTAAAAAAAAAACGGGCCCCGGAACCCGACCCGAAATTATATATATTATATATTAGGAATTTAAAAAATTAGGAATTATATAATTCAATATATATTAAAAATTATATATATTAGGAATTATATAATTCAATATATATTATAAATTATATATATTATTAAAAAATAAAAAAATCCTGACCGAGACTAACAAAACCGAAATCTCAAATATCTAGGACCGAAGACCGGACCGAATTTCTTGGTCCAGTTCGATTCGGTCCGGTCCAATTTTTCGGTCCGAACCGATTTTTGTGCAGACCTAATCATGTCACTTTCCCATTACTCCGTGAGATTGCTCCATTCAAGGTCCCTTCTATAGGCCTCACAATTAGGTTTTCGATTTCAAAATCAAGTCAAGAAGAAAACTACATTTATTCTCCCACAAAAAAGATATATGGATAGGCACGAAAAGAAACTACCAATCTTTTTATAAAGTTTTAGAGACTCTTGGTCTTTTATTATCTCTGATTGTTATATATGTATTAGATTCAATTTCACTGACCTTTCGGAGTTGGTCAGGCTTGGATGCTTTGGATAGTTCATTGATATCTCCTCTCTAAATCTTGAAGAGATTATCAGGAACGTGATATTGATTAAGATCTTACGAAAAACAATTACCGGGGAGGAATAGCACAAGTCAATTATTGCAAATCATGAATAGGTGAGAGAACCTTTGAGGAAAGTGTGTTCAAGAAAGAGCGTTGTGAATTTTGTTTTGCAGAGAAAAGACCAACGACATTTTGAGAGATAAAGAACAACAGCAGCATACCTAGTGAAAACTCACAACGTGGGTCTGGGGATGTAAAGTGTACACAAACATTACCTCCACCTTATAGGTAGAGCGTCTATTTCAGGGTGACCCTCGACTCAAGACAATGCATAATCACAGACAAAGCAGAGCAAGATAAACGGTTAGACTCAAACGAAAAATTAAAGCATTATGAACATACAGATAATACAATCGAATACGTCATGGTATTGCATTCTAACAACATGAAGCATTAGTTAACACAACTAAATAAGATAAACATATTACACTAAAGAATACATAGTAGCATGAATCAAACTACCGGGGACTATAAAACACTAATGCGTCTATAAGTGTGATAGGCTAATCGAGCCTACAGTAATAACACTACACTATCATTTTGTAATCGTAAGTAGGACTACGTTCGACTACCTACTACCCTTCTACCCTAATCTGTGTACTCCACAACCCCATCTACGGTCATGTCCTCAGTAAGTTGCACCTGCATCATATATCATCTAATCACCTCTCCCCAATACTTCTTCGGCCTACCTCTACCCCTCCTAAATTCGTCCATAGCCAACCTCTCACACCTCCGCACTGACCATCCATGTCTCTCCTCTACACATGCCCGAACCATCTCAACCTCGCTTTCCGCATCTTATCTTCCACCGATGCCATTCCCAATTTATTCCAGATATCCTCATTTCTAATCTTACTCTCCTTGTATGCTCACACATCCATCTCAGCATCCTCATCTCTGCGACTCTCATTTTTTGTATGTGCAAAGTCTTAACTGGTCAACACTCCGCCTCATACAACATAGTCGGTCCACCACCCGATAGAACTTGCCCTTAAGTTTTGGTGGCACATTTTTGTCGCACAAGACTCCAGATGCGAGCTTCCATTTCATACACTCTACCCTAATACGATGTTCGACATCGTCATCAATTTCTCAATTTCCTTGGATAATAGACCCTAGGTACTTGAAGCTTCATTTCTTTGGAATGACCTGAGTACCAAGCCTCACCTCCACACCTCCACGCGTGTCTCAAGGTCTCTCCCGTTGTTGAACTTGCACTTCAAATATTATGTCTTGGTCCTACTCAACCTGAACCATTTAGACTCCAGAGTCTTTTCTCCAAACCTCCAACTTGTCGTTCACTCCGCTACGAGTTTCATCAATTAGGATTATGTCGTCGGTAAATAACATACACCATGGTACCTCCCCTTGGATTTGTCGCGTCAATCCGTCCATCACAAAGGCAAATAGGAATGGGCTAAGAGTTGATCTCTGGTGCAGCCCCATAGTTACTGAAAAGTGCTCCGAGTCTCATCATACTAATCGTACCCTAGTCTTGACTCCAGCATACATATCATTGATCGCCCTAATGTACGCCACAAGTACACCTCTAACCTCCAAAAATCTCCAAGAACCTTCCTAGGTACTTTGTCGTATGCCTTCTCGGGGTCAATGAAAACCATATGTAAATCTTTCTTCCTCTCTCTATACTGCTCCACCAACTTCCTAACAAAATTAATGGCTTCAGTAGTCGAATGCCCCGGCATTAATCCAAACTGGTTCTCAAAAATAGACATGTCTCTCCTCACCCTCATCTCCACAATCTTTTCCCAAACTTTCATAGTGACTCGTGCTTGATACCCCTATAGTTGCTGCAACTCTGGATATCACCTTTGTTTTTGTACAAGGGAATCATACTAGCGAAGTTTTGTCTGAACACATTTGAAAGAGGTTTAACTTTGTTATGTTTATTGAAAGGTTATGTTAACAACCATAGGATGGTTTCTTGTAAGAAATTATGTAGAAATGTCGTATTAAAAGATAAAAATTAGACTAATCATATGCAAGCATACAAGGAATTAACAATGTTTATAGGGTGATATTTTGCAGATGGAAAACATCTTTGTGCAAATTATGAAATTGTTTTTCAGTACTAGTTTGGCTTTCACAACAACAAACTTGATCAACTCTTTGTGTTGTCTTGTTATGATTATTAAGTCGCTCAAGGACAAAAATGGACCATATGTTTTTATGCTAGGAGCGTTTCGAAGTATGGGTGTAACCAGAGGCGGACCCAGAATTTGAAGACTACGGAGGCACATGCTCGTCAAATCGTCATTTTCAAACTGGATTGGCCTCTAACCACAATGTCACCACCGCATGGTTTGAAAATACATCAAATGGTACAACTTCAAAAAGCTCATTGTCTGATCTAGTGGTTAGGTCACAATTTTAGAGCGCTACATTGCCTATTCGAGACTTTCTAGCAACACTTTTATGCATTTTTTTAACTGTCAGCTAAAACATATATGTTGTAGCCCAGATTTGAACTCGCACGCCTGGACTCATGGTGCCTAAGGGGCACACTGACCAACTAACCTGATCTAGCAGATGTGTATGAGGGGTCCCTTTAAAATATATTACAATCTTCAAGGTCTATACACATATATACATATTTTTTCCCGAAGTTAAAGGGGGACACGTGTCCCCCACCCCACCATGTAGGTCCGCCCTTAGTGTAACCAGCTTGATCAATTCTTTGTATTTGTCTTGTTATGATCAAGTCTCTCAATGACAAAAATGGAACACTTAGCATGTGCCTAATCCCAATTTTTTCCTAACATCTCAATGTACGTCGAACAGTAGAGGTTTGGCACAAGAAATACGAACCATTATTATCTATCAATATTTTGTTGTGGCTGCTATTGACTTGACCGTCTCAAAAGTAGCAATTTCTCATGGAAGAAAGAGAGATGACATAAATCATACCGTAAGTGACAAGAAATTTTAACCTGTTTATTTCCTACTTTTCGATAACTTCTTGTCGTCGAGAAGACAAAAAGCTATGTTAAATATAATGCAAAGTGTCGTCGTGTACTACTAAGAACCTAAAACAATACAATATGTGCAATTGTAGGTTTTACAATTCTTGAGGATGATTGTTAGATTTAGGAAGTACATTAAGATTGTTTTAACTAAATCCATTTTACATGATACTTTTTCGAAGTTGACACCACTACGCTATTTCCTTCAACTAACTAAATATAATGTAGGTTGTGCTACTACACGTTCCTCAAGTGGAACTATGTAAAATATTCATCATTGATACCTTATATATTCATTAATAACTCATTGTTTTGATATCCGGGGTGTGTTACATTCAGAGGCATAAACCCAAGGTTAACCGCTCCCGGTCAAGTCAAGGTTTGAGCATGTTTTACCTAGGGAAGATATATCAGGGAATCAGATGAAGATCCAATATAGATAGACCTATATTTTGATTCACTCGTTGATGTCCAAACAATTTGAAAAGGATCACTTCAATTTCTTCTCAATTAATGATCACACAACATTTTTAATGTACGAACAATCGTCTCTCAAACATATAAGTTTATTTGTTAAGTCTCACTGAGAGGATATTCTAATTAAGAATACCAACCGGGAAAAAAGATTGTTGAAATAGTTGATAGGTTCTATGCGCTCGTAACTCACTTCCTACTTTTACTTCCTACTTTTTTAAAGATCCTTGTAGACTACTATTGCATGCTCATAAACGATGTCTAACATCCAACCATACTAGTCCTGTTCAAAATTGTCTTCAAATAGAATATAACTCGAATAATATAAAGCAACAATCTATTGCCAAGTTTTGCAAGACATACAATAACAAATTTTCCACAGAAGAAGAAGACGTTACACATATAATAACTAGTAGATTCGTCAAATTCCTATCATCCTAAATATCTTACTTAATGTTCATTCTCACTACAACTAGCCGGCTTCAAATCAACAAACTTATTATAAACTTTGCTTTCTTAGAACCGACTAACAATCAGGTTAAAGAGCCTAATCATAATTTTTCTGTACTTAGTTGTAAAATTTTAACTTTGACGCGGTTAATGTGGATTTCAGTACTGTTATCCACATCAGTATATTATCACATGCATTAAATTAATTTTGAATGCTCAAAGGCAAAGAAGAGCCCCCGAAGGAACAAGACTTACCTGAGTGTGACGAGCATGAAATAAAGACATACCCTCCAATTAAGAAAATCAATTATTTTATACACTGGGTATGACATAGGCATCGGTCGCATCAATGCAGCTTTTTCTAACAAACAAAAACACATCCTCAAGGAACTTAAAATAATCAATTTAAATCGCGTTTCTAGCTAGCTGGCTTGCTTGCTTTACAATCAGGAGGACTCAACAGTATCAGTATAATAATATTCTAATTTAAAAAATAAGCATATGTAATCATTCAAGATAAATACAACAAAAAATCATTATTATAAAGGAAAAATAATACTAGCTCCGTTCCCAATATTTATATGATATAGTTTGATTGAGTACGAAGTTTAAAAAATAACGGAAATTTTTTTAATCTTGTGATTTTAAATAAGTCAGATTATCGTATTAAGCGTAAAAGCTAAAATTTAAAATTAAGGAGTAAACTGAAGAACCTGTTAGTGCTGGAGAATTCAAAGAAACGTCCACGGCTGGAGAAGACGAGTACGGCGACATCAACATCGCAGAGAATACAGAGCTGTTTAGCTTTCTTCATCAGTCCGTTTCTCCGTTTCGAGAAAGTTGCTTGCCTACTGTTCTTGTCTTCGATTCGCTTTATTTCCACTTTCTTCCTCCCCATATTTCTTCAATCTCCCCAAACAAACCCTAATTCTCTCTCGCCTTATCTAAATCTCTCTATATATGTATATATATAAGATTTATACCTCCTCCATCTCCATCACTTTCACGAATTTCATAAAGTGCTATGCCTTTTTTTTGCAATAAAGCCTTATTAGCTCTATTGTTTACTTGTAATTCCCACGTCTATTCGTCTACCTCTGTTTCAATCTCTCATTCTTTTTACGGAAGGGGTAATTGGGGGAATTTAAAGTGGGGAAAAAAGGTGCTCCCTTCATTTAATTTAGTATTATCCTTTCATTTGATATAAAATTTAAGAAATTCATAAATTATTTTTAAATATAGAAAATTGATTTTTTTTCGGGACAGATTAAAAAGAAAACGATAAAGGGTCAAATTATCATCTACTTTAGTTTATTAGTTAATTTTATCCTCCGTTAATGAAGTAGTCAAATATATCCCTCCTGTTACAAGTTAGGATCAAATATACCCCAACCGTTAGCAAAGTATTCAATTTAAAAAAAAATCTAAAATATAGGATTTTTTAATTTAAAAATATGTAAAGTATATTTTTTTTAAATAAAATGTTCTAATTTTTTTATATCTGGACTAATTTTTAAAAAAAATCTGAAAATTTGATTTTAAAAAGAATATTTTCCAGATTTCTAACAAAAAAATCAATTTTCCAGAATAATTATTTTAAAAAAAAACAATTTTTATAAAATCAAGAAAATTTTATATCTTTAATAAAAGTCATCATTTTCAAATTTGTTTTAAATCTGCTAAATGTCAGTTTTACACATTAATAAGATACATGTCACCCAAATTATACACATATTATATAGAGAAATACACATTAATACGCCTCATTTTGGAAAAAATGACTTTATTAAAAATATAAAATTTTATTTATTTTATAAAACTCATTTTTTAAAAACATCTTCGGGGAAATTGGATTTTTTAATTAAAAAATCTGGAAAATATTTTTTTTAAATCTGTTTTTCAAATTTCTTTTTAAAACTAATCTAGATTTTAAAAGAATATTTTAGGACACTTTCTTTTTAAAAAAAAATACTTTACATATTTTTTAATTAAAAAATCTAATTTTTCAGAATAATTTTTTTAATTGATATTTTTTAATAATTTTCTAACTGTAGTGATATATTTGATCACAACTTATAAAGTAAGGGATATATTTAATTATTTTCGCTAACGAATAATAAAATTGACTAATAAATTAAAGTAGAAAGAATATATTTAACCCTTTTCAAAAAAAAAATGATATAGACTTATATATTTAAAATATAGCCAATGGAGAGCAACAAGTGGCGTGAAACGGAGAGGCAACTGAAGAGGTAAACGTGGGGGTAAAGATATAAACGGTGATTCGCTGAAGAAACGGTGAGAGAGACGGGGAAGGGGGTGTTTTGTAATTACATAGAGCTAGAAGTAAAAAGTGCAATAAATATCTTTGTTGATATTTGCTTTCCCTTAAATGGAAATACCTCCTAAATGAATCAATTGGTGAATAATGCCGGTCACTGTCTTATTTTCTTTTTATCTTTTTAACGTTTGGGCGTAACATTAGTTCTCAAAGTATTCTCTCAATGTGAGGTTTCTTTATCCCTATTTTTATGACAAGTTATATGAATATTATAATATATTTAAAATTAAAAAAAATTAGAACTATATACATATTAGTATGACATATGTTGCACCTTATTCTTTAGCTAACTATATATTCTGTAATAAATTTTTTTCACAACATCAAAAATTTCTTGCATCAATTACTGCAGGAATCAAATAAAAAATATTTTCAGAGATAATGAAAAAGGAACATTGGAAAGTACCCACGCGACAAGAAATCTAAGCATTGGAGGATAATGGAACATGAACACTAGAAACTTTGCCATCAGATAAGAAAACACTCGTATGTGGATGGGTGTACAAAATCAAGTACAATTGTGACGGCACAATCGAATTATATAAAGATCGTTTGGTCATCTTCGAAAATAAACAGGAGGAAGGAATTTACACAACAAAACTTTTGCTCCAGTTGCTAAGGTTATAACTATTCGGACCTTTCTGGTTGTTGCGGCTGCGCGAAATTGGGAGTTGAATCAGATGGATGTGCATAATGTTTCTTACACGACGAATTTACGGATGAAGTTTATATGAAATTGTCATCGGGATTTTGTGTTCCTAATCCGGGGTAAGTATGTCCACTCCGAAAATCTTTGTATGTTTTGAAGTAAGTTCCAAGGTGTTGCGAAATTGCCAAGTTTTTTGATGAAATATGGGTTCAAACAGTCGTACTCCGATTTATCTCTATTCACTATGCATCAGGGAGGCATGAAACTTAACTTCTTAGTCTATGTGGATGACTTGATTATCTCCGAAAATGACCATAATTTCATTGAACAATTCAAAGACTATATCCGCACTTATTTTCACATGAGTTTGGGCCCTCTAAAGTACTTTCTGGGAGTTGAAGTTGCATGTGGACCAACTGAGTTGTTTCTTTGTCAACGAAAATATGTCTTAGATATACTCTGAGTCCGATTTACTGGGAGCTATTAATCAATACTCCTATGGAACAAAATCATGATTTGGCATTGGCCAAAGAAGCTACTTTATGAGATTGGGAACCATACCAACATATGATCGGTAGACTAATATACCTCAATTTCACGAGATATGATTTATCGCATTGCGTGCATGTTTTATCCCAATTCATGCAGCAACCAATGAAAGCACACTGGAACGCGGCTCTCAGTATGGTGCGGTACTTGAAGAAGAACCCAGGACAAGGCTTTGTGATGAGAAAAAATTATGATCTCCAGTTGTACGGATGGTGTGATTCGGACTGGGCTGGATGTCCGTTGACTCGATAATTACTTACCAGTTGGTTTATATTCCTCGAAAATTCACCCGTATCATAAAAAACCAAGAAGCAACACATTGTCTCTCGCTCGTCAGCAGAGGTGAAATATCAGTCAATGACAATGACAGTTTGTGAGCTGAAATAGTTAAGGAAATTTTACATAGTTTGGGTCTTAAACATAAATCTCCCGTGAAAAATATATTGTAATAGTCAAGAAGCATTGTATATTGCGCGGAATCTGATGTTCATGAACGGACTAAACATATTGAAGTCGACTGTCACTATGCCCACGATGAGCTCAAATACGGAAAAAATACTTCCCAATCATGTGTCAACCAGTGATCAATTGACCGATGTGTTTACAAAGGCTTTGAGTAAATCGCAACATGAATATTTACTTTTCAAGTTGGGCATCAAGACCCTCAGACTCCAACTTGAGAGGGGGTTATTAGAATATGTTAGGTCTATTTATGGTAATATAGAATTTGTAGTCCTATTAGAATAGGGTTACTCTTTATCCCATTAGACTAGGGGAAAAAAATACTTCTATATAAGAAGATCATTATGATGAACGAGAAACAGAAATAATTATCTCATTATTCTTGTCTATCTAAATTTTCATCCCTTTTTCAATTTTAACATAATAGTTTGAGGCAATCACGTGAAATCCATGCTACTGATCACTGATAATTAATATTACATAATATTCAAATTATAAAAAGAAGAAAATTAGTGAAGAACAGACGAAGAAGAAAGAGAGAAAAAATGGGGTCACGATTTTTATTGAACTAAGGGTACTTGGTAATTATAAAAATTAAATAAAGGATAATATGTAAATTACTTAAATCTAACTAACTTTTAAGTTGAAAAGTCATAAGTTGGGATACTCGACTTAAAATATTTAATTTAGTTTGATTTAAAATACTTTTTAAAAAAAGACACTGCTCTCGCATGCTACGGATCGTGGTGGACCACAAATTGGCCTATCAGACGCAGTCTTACCTTGCATTTCTTCAAGAGATTATTTTCACGACTTGAACCCATGACATCCTGATCACAATGACAGCAACTTTACCTGTTACTCCAAGGCCAAATATCAAATAATCAAAATAAGTAAAATAATTACTAGCTGATTTAACCAATTTGAAGTCAATCCAAATGTCCCAAATGTATATTTTATGTTTTAAGATGATTGTTTTGTGCAACACAAAAACGTCATGTACACTTCTTACATTATGAAATCTACTTTATATACCTAACTATTTTAATACAGTATTTGGTTATTAGTGATATAAGAATTTGGTGAGTGAAATATTTGGTTATTATGCATAGATAAATAAGTTAATACATTTGCTTGCTTTATTTGAACGTTACAATTTCCAAAAATCCAGGACAAACAAACGAATAGTTACATATCAACTCAAAATAAATTTCCCATTTCACCAAATTTAGCTTATTACTTTTTGTCTATCAAATTTTACAAGTTTTGCTCTCTCGATTTTCTTGTTGAGTTAGTTAAATAAGACCGATTCATAATTTTTGTGACATATACTTTTTCATTCTATTTTTATTTTATAACTCAAATATATCTTTAACAGGATTTAACATGAGATAGATATATTTTTATACTTTATACACATTAACATATAATATATGTGCAACACGTGTAACCCGAGACTAGTTTTAAGATACGTGGAACTTGCTTCGCTCCAATTAAGTTATACACATGGTTTAAATTGAATTAAATTATTGCTTTGACAAGATCCGAACATGTCCCAACTTTGTCCCGGTCAAATAATGTAATTAAACATTTGACAATATAAAGAATGATAGACTGAATTCTTTGTGTGTGTCATAACTCTACATTAGGTATAGATTATTTATTTTAATAAGCTCTTACTTCCAATATAATGTGATTTATTTTATGTCTTCATTATTAATAAAATAAGCTAATAGGTAGTATCCTATTGGTATATTCATTAAACACTATTAAACTAAGCATAATGTATGATAGCGATAAAACATGGCATAAACTATCCCAATCAAATACAATATAATATATTCAAACTTGGTAGACGTTTAAAGAATAAAAAAAAGCAATTAGTAGTTAAAGACCACAAATGAAATCTACTTTTTATGTATATGCGTTATCTTTAAACTATGAATTATGATTTTACTCTGATTACTGTATGATCCTCCTGACATTATCATCATTATTGAGTTTAAAGTATCATTATCCGCTGCCTAAAGAATCATTCCAAAAGAAGTAATGCACTAAGATTTGTTTATCTGTAAAACGGTATAATTAAATTTGTATTCATGATTGAACACACGGATTGAGATGAACAAATTGACTAAGTAAGAGATAAGTTATGACAATAAGAACTGTGCGCAAACAATGTATTAAATAAGTAAATAAGAATAGCTTGAGTTCCCTTGAATGGGTTTGACTAAGCCACCGAAGAAAACTCCTTGTGCTTTAACCGAAAGTGCAACGATGAACAAAGAACTTAAAGAAATTGTCAGATGCTAGTAGTATGCTCTATGTGTTATGCTACAAACCGAATGCCTTACACAAAAATATGGCTCTCTATTTATAGCTAAATTGTAAGAGACACGATCCACAAATCACACCCCTCTTAATGTACATTGATTGTCCATCATAATGGATGAGTAACGGTCGGAGAGAATTCTTGGATATTTCATAACGACTGATCTTCGAGATAAATTCGATTTGCCCAATAGCCCATACTTAACCATGTTTCCCTAGGACCACTTTTCCGGAGACTCTTGTCACTATTGCCACGTAAGCATCTAATTCGTCCACCTGACAATTCTGGACTTTACCCAATATAGATAGTCCTCATATTTGCAAAATACTTCGATAAGACGTGATTGGGAAGTGGGAAAGAATTTTCGTTTCTTAAGGGTAAAGTATTTGAACAATTTCGGACGATTGACAAAACACATGCCTCCTTACATAAAATGCTTCGAACACATGTCTTTTTAAGATTGATGGACGGTTCGCCAGTTACCGAGGTATGATGACCTAGGTTTAGAATAAACACTTCCTTTTCTCATTCTACAAATTTACTTATCTCCAAAAACCTTCAAAGCTTTTTGCAACCCTCTTTCTTCATCTGTAAATACTCTGATCATTGGAAAACTTTTTTATTCATATTTTCGACTACCCACATGCTCATATCACTGTGTCATCATAAATGCTCCCCACCACCAATGCTGCAAACCCTTCCGCCACTGCCATTCAGGGCAGTTCTGCTGCGATCGTTCCCTTAAGCTATGAACGGTCAAATCCCGATGGTGAAGGGACTTCCAAAAAAAAAGATCCAAAAGGCGAGGTCGGGGATCTGACGGTTGGTTCAATCATTCTGAATGAGTGTTCTTTTGAAAATGACCTCAAGATTTAGGTTTTTCTTCCAAGCAAAACAACACCGGGACAGAGCAATTAGTGAATACCATTTTCCATCTCGAATAATCCATTTTTTGCATTGTTAAGGTGAACTAAGGTAGGAAATATATCCAGATATCTGCCCGAAGGGACATTGAGAGAATAACATTTAGTAAATTGTGGTATTCTTTTGTTTACACATACTTCTTCACATTAGGGTACGAACCGAAAATTTACTTAGTCATACTAGACTTTTGCTAAATCTACAGAGTCTACTTGGCCTAAGTCGGCTCCAAAGTGCGAAGGGTAATAACATAACTCTGATATTTTTCCACATGTGCCAAAGAGACTTTCACCATTGCTCACTTGATCCGGCTTTATGCTCTGAAGCTCTTCGAGGGAGAAGTAATTAATATGAACAAATGGGATAACAATGACATCCTTTCCAGCATGGACGATGATAGCCACACCAACGGATGGAGAGATTTGTGGTTGTAGCCACGTCTGATATCATACCGCAATCTAAACCTCCTATACTAGAGTCACGTAACCTCACCCGTAAGCCCTCTTAATCTTGGAAATTTTCTTTTTCCTCTCTGGCTTTCCCCCCTTACTTAGTTTTTCTTTTCCTCAACTACCTTATGGGAGCCTCCATATCTGGAAGACATTTCTCAATGTGTCCAGAAGATTTGGACACTTCCACGCCTGCTCCGCACGTGGAAAGAGATTTATGGGATCAAAAACTTGAAACCAAAAAATCAGGGTAAATTTTCTTGAGCTTTGAAATATTTCTTTTCCCTTTCCGCTTTATAATGTTATATTTATATTTTAATAGGCCTGCTCAAGGGATCCTCTAGTTGTCCACTTGTTGAAATTTTGATGCATCTGAAGATTACTAGTTAGTAGAAAGAAAGTCCTCGAACGCAAAAGAGCTCACGAATCAGTGGTTGTGGCCAGGAATCCTGGGTCTACTACTTTCAGTCCCCATCCCCAAGAAAAAAAGGCAAGGACCTTCTAGGGAAATTGGGGAAGAATCTCGCAGCCCTCCTTGCAAAACTTCCCTTAGGGCCATAGATGGTGAATTTGGGGTGATAGAACCTTACCTAAATCAACCAAAGAGTCCCTCATAACAAGCTTCATTTCAATCCCAAAGAAGCTCACAACTTTGCAGAGGATGTTATTAGGTAAGGAAAGTCAGTCCTTTCATTCCTTCCTGAAAATAGATTATGCCAGCCCAAACTAATTGACTTTTTTTGGAAAGGAAGGAATGCAGGGCTGAGGGCCAAGTATTGGGTCCATCCGCCGAACCTTTCGGGTGCGTAACAACTTACTCGATTCCCTCGGTGGCTCTACTACCGATGGATCAAGATATGCTGCCTGACTTTACTTTGGCTTTTTTCCATATATACTGAGTTGAAAATTTAGGCACCCTTTCGATCGCACTAAATAAATTAAATATTGTTTTCATAATATAGTGTTAAATCGTCAGCTTGTGATATAGCTACACCTAATTCCAGACCGATAGATCTTCGAAATCTTACTTTTTAACAGAAAGGGATTACCCTAGTCGCCTTAAGTGTTGGAACGGGCATTTTCGGGGATTAGTTAAGCTGCTCCTTCTGAAAGAGAAGAGAGGTAGTCGCAGCAGTAGAAGGAGCCCTAAACCCTGAGGATCACTCGACCCCGACCGGTCAATCTCCTGTCATTGCTATCTCGTGCGTGAAGGGTTGCCCATGCTCCTAATTAAGAGCCAACTAATTAGGAGTTCGAGGTGTTCTTGATTCTTGGAGGGAGAAATCGCCTTGGATACTTGTAGAAATATTCTTCAATTGTGTAGGAACCTTTGGGGATATTTTAGGAAGGTGGTAAGTGTGATTTGGGTGTTGGGAGTGAAAATGAGCATTTTATCGAGTTATAAAGTCATAGAACTGCCCCTCCTCTTTCAGTTTGCGGTGGCACTTGTGACCGCAAGTCACCATATGATGCGCCGCAAGTCCATCGCATATCTAGGCAGTGGGAAGCTCAAAAAAAAATGCGACCTAAATGCGGTGCCGCAAACTCAGTTTGCGGCCGCATTCTACATTCACCAAAATGCATTTTCTTAAAACGTACATAACTCTTCGTATGGAGATCCGATTGACGACGGTTTGTTGCATTGAAAAGTAGACTCGCGGAACTTGAATTTATATACGGTATGAACTTCATAAGTCTTTATATACTAAGAGATATATGCCCAATAATTTGGGCCAACATTCTGTCCAGAAAAGGCCTACTCCTCAAATTTCAGCGAAATTACTTCCTTCGATTCGTTTAGCTCCAAACTCTTACAAAACATACTTAACACCCATCTAAACCTTTGTTAACCTTGTGAAGGGGACTAAACCTTACTAAGCTTGTGTTAGTTAACCCACGATGAAAATGATATACAAAGTACGGGGTGTAACATCATTCCCCCTTAAAAACATATGTCCTTGAATGTTGAAGTCATCAACTTCTAACTCTTAGGATTCTTAAAAAATTCAGAGTTTCCTCTGTAAATAGAACTATCAAAAACCTATCAAACAATCCAAGTATACAACTTATGCCACTCATGACTACATAATAGTATAAAACATCTAATTGGCCTCACACGACCATTTATCTACACAAGAATAAAAAAAGGTTAGCCATAACTCACCTCCACTATCCTTGACTGTAATATGAGTTGTGCATGCTAAATATGTCTTAACATTGTTGACACCCAATTTTGTCCATCCCCTTCAATCAATAACCAATAAATTAAATAATTTTCTTTTTTAGAACTGCAATTTTTACATCGCAAAAATAATCTCTACACCAATAATATATGTATAATAAACATATACATGCGTAAATAAGGAGTTTGATAATGGCACCGCACATTACGTAGAATATTAAGCACTTCGGGTCTCACACTCGCATTTAACAATTTTAAGCCCTATTCTATTCTCATTAATTCTTAATAATTTTAATAATAATAAATACGTAAATAAGTAAATAATTTAGCAATAACGTCGTGTCAAATAGCATAGTCCCATTTATTAATACGCAAAACAATGTCGTAATTATTGTAATAATTTAAGCTCAGGCTAAAATTAATAAAGCACCTAAAGTCATATCAAAATAATTTAATTTTAGCTCAAATAATAATAAATAAGGCGCAATAAATAAGATTTTAAATAAAAGCACCGCATTTTATGTAAAAGCATTAAGCAATCCTCAAATATCATATCTGCATTTAACATTTAAATAATTTAATCTAAACTTCATTCAATTTTAATTTAACATCGCAAAATACACATAATGAGTAAGTTTTAATAACGGTCTCGCATTATAAATATTAAGCACTAATTAATTAGCACGCCCGCATTTATGGTCAATAATTTAAATCCAAGCTAAAACTAAGGGCGTATCAAAATAATTTAATTTATCACTAATTAAATAATACACCTAAAACTTTACCTATAACCCATTAATTAAATAATAACTATCCTAAAACTAATACCCAGGCCCATTTTTCACACCAGCAGCCCACTACCCGCGGCCCAATACCTTCCCCAGCCCTTTTATTCCCCTTCGTCCAGCCCACCTTCCCCTACATAAGACTTCATCCTCTACAAAAATGAAACCTAAACCTAACTCCCTCATCCACGCCGCCGACAACAAGCAAGACCGTTGCCGGATTTTCCGGCGAGTCAATAATATTTCCATTCTGTCTCCTTCCAAATCGCGCATGCATCCCAAAATCTTCTCCTCAAATCGCGTACCAAAATCAGCCCCAAATCAAAGCTACCCTTATTAAGAACCAAATAATCCTCGAATCAGTACGAAATGGCAACCAAGATCGCAATAAAATCAGTCTGAAATCATGATATTATTACCAAAATCAGAACCCACAAAAGAACTATATATACGAGTGTTTATTAACTTCAAAGGCATCGGGGGGGAGATCTTCTAGGGCGAATCAGTGCAGCACAAAGACAGAATCTACAAAGCTTTCACGCTATAAACCCTCTGTTATTAATCCAAGCTTCATATTCAGAGTGAAAGATCTCGTTCTTCTTCGTCGCATAGGCATTTCGAGTGAATCGACGGTCGAAATGCCGCCTCAGTTCGCTACCCACAAAAGGTTTGGAAACTCGCTCGCTTTCTATTATTTAGTTTGTACTGTGTGCTCTGTATGATAGGATCCATATGTTATTTTTTGTCGAATCTATTTGACTTAATTTAGTCATCGTTTGAATCTATGATTCCAGATAAATATGTTAGTTGTGGCCTTCAGTATTTGTGGTGTCGATTCTGTTTTGAGCATGTGCGTATTCGATCGTGGCTTCTCTATGAGTATGGCTAAGTGTATAACATATGTATAAGGGTCCTAGATCCATATTTGTGTTGATAGTCGAGATATTATGATTCCACCATATATTTGTTAGGATTAACTCAGGCCGGAAGACGGGTAATACTTGTCTTGCTATTTGTTGAATTCATGAAGACTGCCCAGTACCTAGATGACTACTGTCGTGCGACTCAATCTTAGATTTCTACATACCCCTGTCTTTAGTATAATCCAAAATCCAGTACATGAAGTACATTGCCTCTGGATTTTACAGCCCCGACACATACTACTGGACCTGAAATTTGGTAGAAGTATAGAAGTTGTTATCTTATTTTTGATTCCCAGGTATATTGCATATCAAGATCATGCTAAAATATTAGTCGTATACTGTCTTTACTTGGATATACTTGGTATATGAATCAATTCAGTTTGTTTGATATAAGAACATTAAGTTGAGGGTTGTCTATGCTGAAGTGATTCCAATATAATAGTACGAGACTTGTTTAGTTGATAAGTCATTCGTTTGATGCATCCTGATTAGTCTAGCCTCGTATACTTTGAAATGAATCAGTGATTAACTATGTTTGTTTGCTGATACCGCACTTGATAATCTGGTAATGGATGGTCATTGACATACCACTGTCCAGTCTTCATTAAAATGTTATAGCTGATCGAGGTCTTCGATTTTTATGCTAAAAAAATTCTGAAATATTGAGGCTATCCTTTAGTCATTGGGAATATGCACTTTTATTATTGGGTTGAGAATGCCCTGTCTGTCCAAGCGAAATTGGTGAGTAAAATTGGCTTTATTAATAGAAACAAGTCGCGTATCCGTGTATACGTCCAGATGTATCATGTGTATTTTTATCATGTAGATCAACTCTTTACATGAATGTGTGAGTAAATATAGACTCATATAGGCATGAATGAGATTATCTGTTAATTGGGCTCTTCACAGATATAGTACCAACTGATTTTCTTCCTTAAAATCTGAAATTTCTAGCTTTCTGGGCCCTTGATTGGTTTCTGCGTATTGTTTACACCCCAGGGCCATATTTCCTTCTTGATGCATGCACTGTCCATATATGAGTTCCATCTTTATTACTTGCTGATTTTGCAATTTAATCATGGCTTACATGCTTGAGTGTAAATCATATGTACTAACTCTTGTGCCAAATACTTGTTTATTATTTTGATAAATTTTGGGCATATACTAATGCTTTTATTTATTATTTTACATGACATGCATCGGGAGAATAATCAAGAGTCTCGGTATGAGACTCATTATGATTTCCATATCGCCGTCCACACTTTCGCCGCAGGGCTTCCAAACAACGATGGGATGGAATGATGTCGTCATCCGTCCTAGACATTACATCAACTCCAATCTCAATCCTTCCTTGCCTATCTATTTATTTATTTGTTATACCCCGTATTTCCAGAGTATGTACGTAAGGACGTACGTAGAAAAGTTTGAGCCTTAAAGTAGGCAAAGGGGCGAATTTGGGTACAAGTGCCGAAAAGAATCGTTTTTCGACGAAACGTTTTACTAAACTTGCGAAGGGAAAATTCCGGCTATGTCATTTATAATTTTTGCGGATTTTTCCGAGAGATGAAATATTTTGGACCAACGGAAGGGTGACACTTGTCACCCTCATTGGACGGCAAAGAGGGCTTCCCTTTGGCACGTTTTTTGTGTTTTTTTTTGTCAAGGGTTAGGTAGGATATTTTGTGTAGTAGATGGATAAGGACACATGGGTAAATCCTAGCCCTACACTTGCCTAACACTTGGATGGATCTTGGCCATTGGTTGGCCATTTCTTGACCTATAAATACCCCTCTAAGTTGATGAACTTCTTCATCCTAAAATCATTTTCCAAGTCTTGAAATCCCTCCCCCTTTTGTGAGTTGAGTTCGTCCAAACCCCCCTCTTTTGAGAAGCCTTGGCCGAGAGCCTCCCTCCCTCGAGTGAGGATTGGCCGAGAGGGTACCCCTGCCTAGTTGTCTCGTATAAATACCCCCTTTTGTGGTATAGAAATACTCTCCTAGTATTGTTATAATGCCCAAATACTCTAGCCCAAATACCTTGTAGTACTTTCCAAAGTTACCTCTATACGTAGAGCCCGGAAATACTATTATACTTTCCTTTAGCCACTAAACGAAACCCTAAGGAAACCTTCATAGTCGGTTGAAGTGTTAAGTAGAGGTCGTAGAACTTAAGGGTTTCTTGGAGCAAATTGGAGCGCGCGGAGTAGGAGCTAAACCTTGCTCAGGATCGACTTTAAACTTGGATAATTTTGGGTTTATCGAGGTAAATACTACTGTCCTTCTATTGTAATTGGGAATTACATACTGTAGTAGTATATAAATGAATATAAGATTCATAGAAGAGAATTGAACTGTAATAGAAGGATATTACAGAAAAGACTTGAATCAAATCACATCGAAGAATATTAAAGTAGAAGATTAAATCGCACTTACATAGGATCGTATTCTGAGTCCGATAACCTTTATTGGTTGAATGTTCTGCGAGTAGCATGAACTACTTGGAAGGTGGACAAGGCTAACCGGGTTATAGCCGTGGAGCGTTTTGCTTATAGTCGATAATCGTCGCGAGGTATGTGATTCTTCCTATACTCTTGAGCATGAGGTATTTTAAAAGAATATATATAGTACGGTAGACGTACGTGTGGCAATGTCTTTTGACTTTAGCTTGAATAATATGTATATATAATATGGTAGACGTATGTATGCTAACTGAATATAGTTGTACGGCAATGTCTTTTGACTTAAGCCTGAATAATAAGAACCTTGAAATATTTTAAAAGGAATATATATATAGTAATGCGTGACGTGTGTTAATCGAATGTAGTGTTACGGCAATGTCTTTTGACTTAAGCCTGAATAATAAAGAATCTTGAAGTTTTTCAAAAGATTAATAAACCGTTTTGAAAGAAGAGTAATACTTGGTTTTAAAAACATAAGAGTTATACTAAGCTTTATGGGAAGTTAGGTATAACGTCTTAAGAGTGGTAAAGAGAATGGTTTACTGATTTTTAGAAGTTAAGAGACTTAATCTTAAAAGATAAGAGACTTGACTTAATATGGATGTTGTGTGAAACCTCATTCGTGAGTAATGAGTACTTGGTTTTTTAAAAGGGAATAATGTTTTACTGATTTCGGTAATCAGAATAAGCATCGAACAAACCACTGCAGGGTTAATAAAGGAAATGTAATTAATAATGAAGTATTATTAAAACCAGTAGAAACCTCCATCTGCATAGAAACTAAGATGAGACAAAATGATATTACATTTCCTAGATCATGGCTGCTTAATAAGATTGATCATAAACAAGAATAAAACTGCTCACACATATGGCCTATGTTACTCAATTGTTTTAAAAGAGATTAAGACATTGAACTATGAAACTTTTCTAAAATAAAGAGACTTGAGTAATTGAAATTAGGCAAACTGGAACTTTAGGGAAAAGAAAGGCATTGTTTTGTCTTAAATTGGTTTAAAACATAAAGTGTTATAACAGCTTTATGGGAAGTTAGTTATAACGACTTTATAAGAACAAAAGAAGGGTTTTATCATTGGTTTTAATGTGGTAACTTGACTTTAAAAAGAGAAGTGTTTTGGTCCAAAAAGAAGGCATGGTATTGCCTTAATTTGGTTTAAAAAAAGAAAGTATGGAAGTTGTTTTGGTTTACTCAAAAAGATGTAAGTCACTCTATTTCTATACTACGGATATCGGGTGACTTTTATAAAAGGAATGGATCTCTTTAAAAAGGAATTTAACGTACGTAGTACTTTAGGGTTAAAACCCGGACTTTGACATAAAATGAAAGCACCTTGAGTTATGTATAACTTGCCTATGCTTGTTGTTGTGAAACTTGCCTATGCTTGTTGTGATAGCCTTTGTTGTGCAAGAATTGTGTTTCTATACTACCGTGTCTCTCGATGGAGGGCCGGTTGACTTGTTGAGAACTTACTTGACGTCTTGCGTGACGGAGAATTCCGCACGCCTCGCTGATAGTGTTATTTTTGATAATCGCTTTGGACATATCGACACGATGCGCGCGCGGGTATGGTTCCATTTTGATTGCTGTTTAGTTGTTTACTTTTGGACATATCGACACGACGCGCGCGCACGTATGGTTCCATGGGATTCTTTGTCTTGTTGTTTCCTTACGACATATCGACACGACGCGTGGCGCACGGTATGGTTCCATTGGAATTGTTATTCCATGGACTAGCTCTCCATGAGGTTTTACTGCTCGCCTTGTATCCGGTAGTAGGCTTTCGTACTTGCCCATGTCGCCGTGGTTTGGTTGTATTGTATTGTTAGTACGGCTTTGCATCGTAGGACTTGGTGTTCAGTGTACTTTTGGTGTTATCATATCATAGATCACGGCAGCGGCGGAAGGTATTCCACGGGCATGATTGATGTTATGGGCGTGAGACCCACCATTATATTTGAGTAATGACTTGGAGGGCGTGAGTCCCTGACTTGATATAATCAGATTTGTGTAATCGTAGTTTGGTTATCATACATGTCTCCGCTTTATATAGACTATTATGATTTCATTTATGATTTTCTGATTCACATACTTGGTACTGTTAGATCGACTCTCCTTCGGCTACGTTCATGCCGCAGTAGAGGTACATCTTGTCGATCCGCGTTTAGGATCACTTTTCGGCGTATTGAAGCTCCGTTCCTTCGAGGCTTATCTTTTGGTATGTTACCCCGAGTCAGTAGGTTCTTGTACATCTGTGGTATGGCGGCCCCGTCCCGTCATAGTTGTTGTATAAATCTTAGAGTGCAGTAGATCACTTGTGGCAAGTGGTTGTAAGGATTAAACTGCTCAACTTTGTAAATATATATATATGCCGAAAGGCGATTTTCTCGAGTAAAATGTGTCTCATTTCACATTTTGTTTCATGTATTGTTTTTATGTTCCGATTACACGATATATGACTACTTGGGTGTCGGTAGGCACCACGCCCGATTCGGTCGTGACAAAAGTGGTATCGAGCGATTAATCCTCGGAAAGTGTCTACATGCATCGTTCAGTAGAGTCTTGATTATCGGTGTGTTGTGCACCACATCTATAATCGTGAGGCCGCAGGACATTTAGGATTGGTTTCTATTCTTCTCATTCCGAGATCGTGCCTTAGAGCGATGTGATAAGTTGGACCTCCGACGTGCCGTTTCACCGATTATGCCTCCGCGGCGGGCAACCCGCCCGTGGCGGCAAGGCAGGAGGCTGCGAGTAGAAGCGGCGGCCTCTACAGACCACAAGACTGAGCCTCCGGTCCCACACCGGAGCAGAGAGATGGGTTACAAGGAGTGGGCGATTAATGGCGAGGTTGTGGCGGACTGAGGAGATAAGCCGGACGCAGTTCGACCAGCGATGGTTCACCCTAGTTCAGATAGTTTGAGGCTACGGGATTTTCCGAGATGTAGCCGCGAGTTTTATGGGTCGAGGCACGAGGATGATCCGCAGGAGTTCATCAAGCGATTCTGGATCGAGAGTGATCGAGGCATCGGAGACCGAGTCGGTGGTCCTAGGTTCGCATCGCCGCGTGATACCGCAATGATCGGTAGTTTGATTCGTGGGAGCCGTCGGGAGAGAATGCACTTCCGGTATATGGGACGAGTTCTCAAAGGCATTTCTTGCACATTTCTTGCCTCGCGGATGAGAGGGCTCGGTACAGATTTTTGGTGTTGCGGCGAATCCGCGTACGGTTCGGGAGTACAATGTGAGTTCGACTCATTGGCCAGACGTCCCAGCGTTAGTAGCCGGTATGGAGGATCGAGTGCACCGATATGTTACAGGCTCGATGATTACCTAGCAGAGTTGTTCGTCTAGCTTCACCGGGCATGGACATTGCCCGCACGCAGCTTATGCACTTGGATGTGAGCGGAGAATCGACGGAATGACCAAGATCAGCGAAGAGGCGAGCAAAGAGGTCCTTTGATAACCTTCGAGGCGGACCGCCAAAGAGCAGACTAGTTATGCGCCTCCGCCAAGATGAGTGGTCCTCCACAATCTTGTGGCATCCAGAGTATTCGGAGCGGTCGGGGCTCGAGGTTGATTTCGGGAGAGCAGGGATGTTAGCCAGCTGAAGCCACCCCTACCTCGTTGTGGCCGTTGTGGTAGACTCCATAGTGGGGAATGTCGTGCTAGTTCGGGAGTTTGTTTTACATGCGACCAGCAGGGCCATTTTGCGAGAAATTGTCCGACCGGGTAAGATCGCAGGCAAAGACAGACTACGGATCTATGGTGGTTCATCACCTTCATATGCATACTGCAGGCAGAATGTGATTAGAGTAACACGGTAGATACAGGTATATCCTTACCCCTCTAAAGACTTGTATGTATTGATGTTATGATAATGTGTTAAGTGTTATGTTCGGATAGCTTTGTGCTAAAATATGATTTCAAAACCTGGTTAGTGAGAAAGGGTAAGCTCAAAGTGAGATAATGATGAACCTTAGAATATTACGGTTGAGACCTTAGATGTAAGGCCGTCTTGAGTACAAGACCTACGGGTGATCTTTGTCGAATGTATAAGTATACGTGGAGTAATTGTGGGAAAATTCGGGTAGTGTAAAATGGAAGTGGTAGCTTTCATGACTGTATAGGTAAGATTGTTCGGATCGGAACAAGAGCTTGACGTTAAGTGGGTCGGGTTGGGGCCATGTTGCGGCCAACCCGCGCTGTTCGAGTGGGTCAGCCGGGTGGTCCCGCCAGGTGGTAGGGTCAAGAGGGTGCTAGGCCCAAGATTAGATGACCATCGTATGAGTTCTTGGAGATGTTCGACCGAGCGGATCGTGAAAGGCGGGAATGGCCTGGGAGATTGAGGCTAGTAAGATGACCAAGTTTGGAGGTGGTGACTCAAAGTTTTGGGAATCAAGCGACGATGGAAGTGTGGTACGTATAATAGAAGAGTTCAAGTGTTCGAGAAGGGCACGACGAGTAAGGAGGGAAGAGAACGTGTGTTATTTCGTGGCCAGGCGTGGCGTTGGCAACTTGTTAGAAGAACTCCATCGTTATCCGTCTTGAGAAGGAACATTCGGGACGAATGTTTCTAAGGAGGGGAGAATGTTATACCCCGTATTTCCAGAGTATGTACGTAAGGACGTACGTAGAAAAGTTTGACCCTTAAAGTAGGCAAAGGGGCGAATTTGGGCACAAGTGCCGAAAAGAATCGTTTTTCGGCGAAACGTTTTACTAAACTTGCGAAGGGAAAATTCCGGCTATGTCATTTATAATTTTGCGGATTTTTCCGAGAGATAAAATATTTTGGACCAACGGAGGTGACACTTGTCACCCTCGTCGAAAGAAAGCAGGCTTCCTTTGGCACGTGTTTTGTGTTTTTGTCAAGGGTTAGGTAGGATATTTTGTGTAGTAGATGGATAAGGACACATGGGTAAATCCTAGCCCTACACTTGCCTAACACTGGATGGATCTTGCCATTGGTTGGCCATTTCTTGACCTATAAATACCTCTAAGTTGATGAACTTCTTCATCCTAAAATCATTTTCCAAGTCTTGAAATCCTCCTCCAGTAGTTCTTTTCCAAAAACCCCACACTCTTTTGAGAAGCCTTGGCGAGAGCCTCCCTCGAGTGAGGCTTGGCGAGAGATGCACCCCCTCGCCTAGTTGTCTCGTATAAATACCCCTTTTGTGGTATAGAAATACTCTCCTAGTATTGTTATAATGCCCAAATACTCTAGCCCAAATACCTTGTAGTACTTTCCAAAGTTACCTCTATCGTAGAGCAGAAATACTATTATACTTTCCTTTAGCCACTAAACGAAACCCTAAGGAAACCTTCATAGTCGGTTGAAGTGTTAAGTAGAGGTCATGTAGAACTTCTAAGGGTTTCTTGAGCAAATTGGGCGCGGAGTAGGAGCTAAACCTTGCTCGGGATCGACTTTAAACTTGGATAATTTTGGGCTCATCGAGGTAAATACTCTCATCCTTCTATTGTAATTGGGAATTACATACGTAGTAGTATATAAATGAATATAAGATTCATAGAAGAGAATTGAAGCGTAATAGAAGGATATTACGTAAAAGACTTGATCAAATCACATCGGAAGAATATTAAAGTAGAAGATTAAACCGCACTTACATAGATGTATTTACGTGAGTCGATAACCTTTATTGGTTGAATGTTGCGAGTAGCATGAACTACTTGGAAGGTGGACAAGGCTAGCGGTTATAGCCGTGGGCGTTTTGCTTATAGTCGATAATCGTCGCGAGGTATGTGATTCTTCCTATACTCTTGAGCATGAGGTATTTTAAAAGAATATATATAGTACGGTAGACGTACGTGTGGCAATGTCTTTTGACTTAAGCCTGAATAATATGTATATATAATATGGTAGACGTACGTATGCTAACTGAATATAGTTGTACGGCAATGTCTTTTGACTTAAGCCTGAATAATAAGAACCTTGAAATATTTTAAAAGGAATATATATATAGTACGAGGCGTGCGTGTGTTAACTGAATGTAGTGTTACGGCAATGTCTTTTGACTTAAGCCTGAATAATAAAGAATCTTGAAGTTTTTCAAAAGATTAATAAACCGTTTTGAAAGAAGAGTAATACTTGATTTTAAAAACATAAGAGTTATACTAAGCTTTATGGGAAGTTAGGTATAACGTCTTAAGAGTGGTAAAGAGAATGGTTTACTGATTTTTAGAAGTTAAGAGACTTAATCTTAAAAGATAAGAGACTTGACTTAATATGGATGTTGTGTGAAACCTCATTCGTGAGTAATGAGTACTTGGTTTTTTAAAAGGGAATAATGTTTTACTGATTTCGGAAATCAGAATAAGCATCGAACAAACCACTGCAGCGTTAATAAAGGAAATGTAATGAATAATGAAGTATTATTAAAACCAGTAGAAACCTCCATCTGCATAGAAACTAAGATGAGACAAAATGATATTACATTTCCTAGATCATGGCTGCTTAATAAGATTGATCATAAACAAGAATAAAATTGCTCACACATATGGCCTATGTTACTCAATTGTTTTAAAAGAGATTAAGACATTGAACTATGAAACTTTTCTAAAATAAAGAGACTTGAGTAATTGAAATTAGGCAAACTGGAACTTTAGGGAAAAGAAAGGCATTGTTTTGTCTTAAATTGGTTTAAAACATAAAGTGTTATAACGGCTTTATGGGAAGTTAGTTATAACGACTTTATGAGAACAAAAGAAGGGTTTTATCATTGGTTTTAATGTGGTAACTTGACTTTAAAAAGAGAAGTGTTTTGGTCCAAAAAGAAGGCATGGTATTGCCTTAATTTGGTTTAAAAAAAGAAAGTATGGAAGTTGTTTTGGTTTACTCAAAAAGATGTAAGTCACTCTATTTCTATACTACGGATATCGGGTGACTTTTATAAAAGGAATGGATCTCTTTAAAAAGGAATTTAACGTACGTAGTACTTTAGGGTTAAAACCCGGACTTTGACATAAAATGAAAGTACCTTGAGTTATGTATAACTTTCCTATGCTTGTTGTGATAGCCTTTGTTGTGCAAGAATTGTGTTTCTATACTACCGCGTCTCTCGATGGAGGGCCGGTTGACTTGTTGAGAACTTACTTGGACGTGCAGCGTGTGGAGAATTCCAGTACGCGCTCGCTGATAGTGTTATTTTGCTAATCGCTTTGGACATACCGACACGATGCGCGCGACGGGTATGGTTCCATTTTGATTGTTGTTTAGTTGTTTCCTTTTCGACATATCGACACGACGCGCGCGCACGTATGGTTCCATTGGGATTCTTTTGTTGTTTCCTTCGACATATCGACACGATGCGCGTGGCGGTATGGTTCCATTGGAATTGTTATTCCATGGACTAGCTCTCCACGAGGTTTTACCGTTCGCCTTGGTATCCGTAGTTGGCTTCGTACTTGCCGTGTCGCCTTCGTGGTTTGGTTGTATTGTATTGTTAGTACGGCTTTGGCATCGTAGGACTTGGTGTTGTGTACTTCTTGGTGTTATCATATCATAGATCGGCGGTGGGAAGGTATTCCACGCATGATTGATGTTATGGGCGTGAGACCCACCATTATATTTGAGTAATAACTTGGAGGCGTGAGTCACGACTTGATATAATCGTATTTGTGTATCGTAGTTTGGTTATCATACATGTCTCGCTTTATATAGACTATTATGATTTCATTTACTGATATTCTGATTTCACATACTTGGTACTGTTATCGACCTCCTTCGGGCTGCTCACGCCGCAGTGAGGTACACTACCGTCGATCCCCGCTAGGATCACTTTTATTGTATTGGAAGCTCCGTTCCTTCGGAGGCTTATCTTTTGGTATGTTACCCTGAGTCTGTAGGTTCTTGTACATTCAGGGGTATGGCGGGGCCCTGTCCCGTCATAGTTGTTGTATAAATCTTAGAGGTCTGTAGCACTGTTGTGGGCAGGGTTGTAAGGATTAAACTGTTCAACTTTGTAAATATATATATATGCCGAAAGGCGATTTTCTCTCAGGTAAAATGTGTCTCATTTCACATTTTGTTTCATGTATTGTTTTTATGTTCCGCTGATTACTCTGATGTATGACTACTTGGGTGTCCGGGTAAGGCACCAGTCACGGTCCCGGGTTCGGGTCGTGACATTATTGTTGTGATAAATATATTTGTTAACCTTGTAATTAATAGGATAATTAACTCTACTAGTCCTTGAATACATTGGAAGGGTAGTTTAAAAGATGAATCCATTCCTTATTTATTCTAGGTTCATCATATAGATCTAAATCTAAAATAATTCAACTAACTCTAGCTATGCTTTAGTCATATAGTCAATTTATCATTCCATATCTAATTCTTAAGAAATAAATTTTCTCATAAGCTCTTCATTAACCTTATCAATTTTTGTACTATCTTACGTTGTTTAAATATACGTTTCATCAAAAACCAAATTTGCATCTCATCCTAACATTTGCTTTATTTATAAAGTATTTCTATACAATGCCTTCTAAATACATATTTTTATCCAAAATTAGCTTATATATATATTCTACAAAAACGAAGATTTTTTTTACCAAAAACGCATTTTTTAAAGCACTTACCACATCTTTGTTCAAAAAATACTTTCTTCGCATGCATTCTTTAACATAAATAATTGACTTAGGTATGAACGGATAACCGCAAGTTAGCGGATCTTAAAGGATGTCTCACCGAACCCTTATCCAGAATCTTATTAAGTTTAGTAGACATTAAAATGGAGTTAATGTTAACTTTAATTAGTTGACATTTAGGTGTCCTAATTCACCCAATTAATTAGGTGGCGACTCCCTTAACACTTAAAATTTTACATTTTTGGGAGGATAACCATTCCGTCGCGCATTCATGCCTGAGAGTTCAAAATTAGGTGCGACAGCATGGCGACTCCACTGGGGATAGACTAGGTTCTTAACCATAACAGACTTAGATTAATTATTGTGTTTTATTTTTTTTCTTTATTTGCTTAAATTGCTTCTTTTGTGTTTTATACTTATCTGCTTTTATTTTTACCTTTTGTCTAAACTGTTCTTCTTTACATATGAATATTTGCATGCTGTCTTAGTTGCTATATGTTAATGTTTTTCCTAAACTGTCATTTCACTCATATTTCTTCCACTAGGGAAAATTCACACTACCACACACTCACGCGCTGGTGTGCTTCGCGCACCCGCAAATTTCTTTCACAATATCCAAATTTTAAGAGAGTCAGCGTCTGCGCGGAGTTAGATTAGTTCGTCTGATCAGCCGCGTAGCCTTCTCACTCGAGTTGTCCGCTCGGGAACCTTGCGTCTAGTAAATCCAAATCTTAGAAACTTAGGATAGAGCTATATCACCCCTTATTTTAAGGCATGAATGCATTTACCCTAGGTGGGTCAATCCTTGGCATTGACACCACAAGTAGGAAGACACCAAATTGGTCAACGGGTTTTTCACAACCCTGCGGCCCAACAACATATTATGTGTTGCATAGTCATGATAAACGAAACCAAGCCTAAAAAATCGAAATGCCTAAGTTGGAAAATGCATACTCATTTTTTTGTATTATTTACTTTTAGATGGAACCTATCCCTCAGATCAGAATGATAAATGGAATTCCGAGTAAATTGAGGATGTGGTAGTCAAAATTCGACTTAGGTAGTCAGATGGCAATCAGAAGGAGGTTGGGATGCCTCATCTCATTATTCGACATCTCTCCTGATCATCACTTGGTCAGAGCATTGATCCAATTTTGGGACCCGGATCGAGTCGTCTTCAAATTCAGGGATTTCGAGATAACCCCCACCTTAGAAGAAGTCAGCTATTTTACTGCTTTGGCATATCATGACAGAAAACCAGTTATTCCGCATGGCCAGTCGGGGAAAAAACTCCTCCGTTACTTAGGTTTAAAGAATACCAGAGAATTGCGTTGCTTCGAAAACAATTGGGTTTCTCTAGACTACCTGTACGAGAGATATGGTTGCCGAGACGGATACAAGTTGTTTAAGAATGAATTTTGTTGCACTGCGGACCATTGGAGAGTTAGGCGTCCTATTGCATTTGCTATGGCTTTCTTAGGGACTCTTTTATTTCCACTCGAGCATGGAATGATTAGTACATGCATATGTTCAGTAGTTAGAGCAGTGTTCGACGAAGTTGGTGACAAACGACTCACTTTGACGCCCATGATTTTGGCAGAACTGTTTAGAGCCTTGAACATATGTAGAAGGGGTGAATCAAGCTTCTTTGAAGGCAGTAATCTTATCTTACAGATATGGGCAGTGGAGCATTTCTATCAGCGTTCAAATATGACCGATGTATGCCACAACGCAGACAACAAGATCTCCACCTTTTATGAAAGAACAAAGCGTTATGTGTCACCAGTCGGCACAGATGATTGGTACAGATACGTAGCCTCTCGCAGTAGCAGTCAGATTCAATGGAAGTATCCGTTGCTTCATATCGTCAAGAAGGTTTACTTGAGACATAAGGGACTTTATTACATCAGACTTATAGGTCTAAAGGGACTGCAACCATATGCTTCATTACGTGTACTCCGACAGTTTGGCCATACGCAAGTAATTCCTCTCATAGCTGACATGAGGGCCTCTGAAATCCAGTTCGGACCGGAATTCATCGTTCCCGAAGCCAAGCAGATCCTTTATGAGTGGTATCATATTGATCAAATGGAAGTTGGGAAGGACCAAGCAGTGGTCTCCCCGGAGTATCAAGCATGGTTTCTAGACCGCACAGAATATAGTTCCGAAGAGGAGCAAGGCATTGAAGACATTGGTGCAAGGAACAGAATAAGGGATAATCAACTCAAAAAGAAGGTCATCACTCCAGACATGTGGGTCATAATGCACGATGTAGTACAATACTTGGAACAGGCAGGGGCTATACCGAAGAAGACCTAAGCTTCACCATCACATCGGCAACATAGTTATTTAGTTTTAGATTTTCATTGTTTTTCTTATAAGTGTTATTTCAATTAGCTTTATTTCCAATAAAAGCATTTCGATACAATGGTGTGGGTACATCTAACATGACCTTGCATATATGACGCTTAGGCCTACCTCTGGCATAATAGAGGCCCCTTGCACATTAGGACGCACATTGATCTATTCTATTTTGAAGCTTCATTATATGCCCCCATATGTTCTTCTATTTATGCTAACACATGTTTCACATAAAAAGGATTTTGCTGTACTACTCCCCTCATCGGCTGGTTTGTGTTGGCAAGCACTGGCTGAACACCCATATTTCACAAGATCTAAAGCACGAGCAACAAAAATGAATGATTCAGGGGTAAACGAACAAGATGGTTTGATACTCATTACCATTCAACGAGAGGAACCAGAAGCATCAAAAAAGGGGAATACCACATCTTCCGACGAATACCTCACTCAAGTACTGCAACAAATGGCGGTCATGCAAGCGGAAATGGATCGACTCCGAGACATCACTAAGCTATCCATAAGCCTCAATGCATAGCTACCCACACTTCCAAATTCACCGTCTTTTCGACGCCCTCCCCAACACCCAACAAATAACCCGCAACCCACCAATCCACAACACAACAACACACCTCATCCTAACCCACAAACCACAAATGACCTTAACCCGTACATGCCTCAACCCCAGATTATACAAACCGCCCTGCCCACCCAAGACAACCAACCTGCCCAACCCGCACCAATGACATACCACAACAAATAATACGGACCACCCATATATGTGACCCATGCCCCACATCTCAACACACCCATACCAATACCTTCCCCGGAGTTTGCTCAGTATGAAGAGATGGAGAAAAGGACAAGAACTGGGACAGATGAAAACATGGCTAGAGAAATCCATGATTTGAAGAAGTTTTAAGATCCTTCAGTAATGCGGCCATGAAGGATTAGAGTATGAGGACTTGTGTATGCATCCCGACGTCGAGCTGCCCATCGGATATAAAGTACCAAAGTTTGACATGTTTGATGGCAAAGGTAATCCTCGTGCACATTTGAGGTCCTACTACGACAAGTTAGTGGGTGTGGGAAGGAATCAGTCGATCATCATGAAGCTGTTTATTAGGAGCTTGACTGGAGAAGCCTTGGACTGGTACACTATCCAGGATTCAAGAAAATGGTGTAGTTGGGGGCGATAGCACAAGACTTTGTGGATGATTCGATTTAATCATCGATAATGTCTGGATAGATTCTACCTCATGAACCGAGAAAAAGTCGACAGAGACTTTTGTGGAATACGCGATGAGGTCTCAAGTAAGGGCGTCCAAATTGCCTATGGCAGAAAGTGAAATGACAACACTATCTGTACAATCCCTAAAGGACCCTACGTACTATGAAAGGTTGATCAGTGTCATTGGGCGTAATTTTCTCAAGTAGTAAAGATGGGAGATTTTGTGGAAGAGGGAATTAAAACAGGAAGAATCACGAATCTGGCTGCTTTGCAAGCAACAAGCAAAACAATACAATCAGAATCAATCGGAGGAATGAATAAGAAGAAAAAGGATGGAGCAGCCCCTATCATGACGGTACAACAACACAAACCAAATCAAACCCCGACATACCAACCCCAAACATACCAACCCAAAACGTACCAAACCCCTACGTACCAAAGTCCGACGTTCCAAAACCCTCACTATGATCACTTTAGCCAAAATACTCCCCCGTACTATCAACCTTCACCCATCTCATACCCTGTCTACACCACCCAGCCGATATACAATCCGCCATGGGCGTTCGCCCACACAAATCCCTCACAATACCGACCAGCATACCCACCCCCACAACAATACCACGCACAAAACACACCCAGACCCCGAACCAACACCGAGAAGAAGCCCACAAAACCATACACCCCGTTGGCCGAACTATACTCCCAACTATATGAAAGACTGAGAGCCGCTGGTTTTATACAGCGATCCCAGGGCGAACTCCCAATCCACTCCCAGCATGGCATGATGAGAATAAGCATTGTGCATACCACTCTGGAGCATCCGGACACGATACATATAGTTGTTATGCTTTAAAAAACAGAATTGAGGAGCTAATCAAAGAAGGAGCTATTCGGTTGAAAGAGCCTTCCCCTAATGTCAACAACAATCCCTTGCCAAATCACGACAATGCTGGCGTGCACATGATCACCCTTAATGATGGGTACGATCTGGAAGGGACCATCGTGCCAATCAAAGAGAAAGAGATAGAGAGATCTTCAGCCCACATTGCCCATGTGATTACCACCAAGGTCAGGGCGTCGTTGGAAGTAGAGTTGAGCCGTCATAAGCCTTTAATTCCAGCCTTAGTGCCAGTTTGGAGCCACTCGATCAAACAACAGAATGAGGGTAAACAGAAACAGGTGGTAGAAGTTGCTGCGGCAGGGTCCGGACAACATTACGCATCTGTGGAAGTATCACGGAAGATGCCCCAGAAAAAGACTGTGATCGAACCAGAAGTAGAGGAATTTTGGAGTAGAATGCCTACAGGAGACTATTCCATTGTAGAACAGTTGAGTAAAACACCAGCACAAATTTCTCTATTGTCACTGTTGATGAATTCCGTGAACCACGGATCTCTTTGATAGAGGTTTTGAAAGAGGCTCACGTGTCACCGGCATCGATGAAAACTTCTCAAAGACCGATCGGCAAATTAAAGAGGTGCAAAAATAATCTTCCATGAGAGTTAGTTACCTCATGAGGGTCGTGGACTTAATAAGGCATTAAACATAATATCAAGTGTGCTAATAAGTTTATCTCTCGAGTTTTGATCGATGGAGGGTCATTGTTAATGTATGCCCTTTCGATACTCTTCAACTTTAAGTCGACATTGGGAAACTCCGTGAGAGCTACACGAGGGTAAAGGTTTCGATGGGACCACGAGGAGCGCCACAAAGTAGATTGACTTGACACTGCAGATTGGGCCCGCAGAGTTCGTGATAGAATTCCAGGTATTGGACATATCCACATGCTATAATTTATTACTTGGGAGGCCTTGGATCCACGTGGTCGGAGCCATCTCTTCCACTTTGCATCAAGTCTTGAAATTCATCTGGAAGCATCATGAAGTTGTGGTTGAGGGAGACAAGGACAACACTGCTAACACCAGCCGGCAATTCCACCATCGAGTATGGAGAGGCTAGATGGGTTTGTTTACCATACGAACAAGATCGTAGACGTTATCAAGGCTAAAGGAATGCGACTACCCCGCACTCCCAAAATGGTGGCCCGAGAAATGCTAAGAAATGGTTTCAAGCCAGGTCGAGGACTTGGACCAAAATTAGGAGGGATCACAGAGCCGATTCACCTGCCGGAGAAGAAGGACACTTTTGGCCTCGGATATCAGCCCACTACCGAGGAGATGCTGTTATTTGATCACAGAAGGAAGGGTGAGTCTCATCTACCAAGACCTATTCCGCCCCTGAATCATTCATTTGTCAAAGCATACACTGCTCAGCTACCAGAAGAGGAGGATGCAGACATTCTCGCGGAGGGACTTCAAGACCTTTTCATTTCTGAGGAAGAAGCAGAGTGTCATGCGATTTTGGAAGACTACGCAGATGACCAGACCATTTGGAGTGCAGAGCCAGGAGATGTCTTGAGCAACTGGATACGTACTCCCAACGCCGCTTTTTCACGCAGTCCGTAGAATTAATAATTAGTCGCTCTCAAACAATTCAATTCGTATTTTTAATCTGAATTGTGGGAATACATTTTTATGAGTTTATTTCCCTTTTGAAGTTTTAATAACAAGTTATGTTTTAATCAACGTTCTTTATTCCCTTTCTTTCAGCATACAAAATAATATACTCGTCGATAATGAAAATGTGACATGTCATGAAACAAGCGAACAAAGTCAGAACTGCGAAAATAATCCAACAGAACCCGAAGGAAGTTTTCCATTAGAAGAATTAACTGAAGAGTTAGGAAAGTTCGAGGATAAGCTGAAACCAAATCTGGCCGAAACAAAAACAGTGAACCTAGGAGATGATAAAGTCGTCAAGGAGTCGAGGATCAGCGTCCACTTGAATGCCGTACAGAAAAAAGATTTGGTGGCCCTATTGAAGCAGTATGTTGACATATTCGTTTGGTCTTATGATGATATGCCAGGTCTAAGCATGGACGTCATTTCTCATAAGTTGCCCATTGAACCATCCTGCCGTCCAGTGAAGCAAAAACTGAGGAAAATCAAGTCGGATCAGAGTTTGAAAGTCAATGAGGAGATCTCCAAACAATTGGACGCAAATGTCATTCGAGTAGCAAGATACCCTACTTGGTTAGCCAATATTGTGCCAGTAACAAAGAATGATGGTAAGATACGAGTTTGTGTCGATTACAGGGATCTCAACAAGGCAAGCCCTAAAGATGATTTTCCCCTTCCGAACATTCATATACTCATCGACAATTGTGCGAAGCATGAGTTGCAGTCATTTGTCGATTGTTTCGCTGGGTACCATCAAATCTTAATGAACGAAGAAGATGCAGAGAAGACCGCGTTCACCACTCCATGAGGGATATATTATTATCGAGTCATGCCGTTTGGACTTAAAAACACAGGTTCCACTTACATGAGAGTCATGCCTACCATTTTTCATGATATGATCCATAAAGAAATTGAAGTCTACGTAGATGACGTCATCATCAAATCACGGAGGGCTACGGACCATTTGGTCCATCTGAAGAAATTTTTGAGCGATTGGGGCAATATAACCTGAAGTTGAATCCGGCAAAATGTGCCTTCGGCGTTCCAGCGGGAAAATTATTGGGTTTCATCGTGAGCAGAAGGGGAATAGAGTTGGATCCTTCGAAGATAAAAGTCATTCAAGGACTACCTCCTCCGAAAAGTCGCAGAGAGGTGATGAGTTTTCTCGGTCGCTTGAATTATATCAGCAGGTTCATAGCACAATCAACAGTGATATGCGAACCAATATTCAAGTTACTAAAGAAGGATGTTGCCACTAAGTGGACATTGGAGTGCCAACAAGCCCTTGATAAAATCAAAGAGTATCCACAACCGCTGGTCTTGGTGCCTCGCAACCTGCGAGGCCTTTGCTGTTATACTTATCCGTATTGGAAGATGCGTTCGGATGTGTGTTGGGACAACATGATGAGACGGGAAGGAAGGAAGGAACAAGCAATATACTACTTGAGTAAAAAATTCACGCCTTATGAAGCTCGTTACACAATGTTGGAACGCACATGCTGTGCCTTGACTTGGGTCACAGAAAAATTTAGACATTATTTATCCGCATACACCACCTACCTCATTTCGAGGATGGACCCGCTCAAGTATATCTTTCAAAAGCCTATGCCTACTGGAAAAATTGCAAAATGGCAGATCCTTTTAAGTGAATTCGACATCGTATATGTCACCCAAAAGGCAGTCAAGGGGCAAGCATTAGCAGATCATCTCGTGAAGAATCCGGTAGACGAGAATATATCACCTTGCGGACCTACTTTCCAGATGAAGAAGTGATGTTTGTAGGAGAAGACATCCTAGAAGAGTATCCGGGTTGAAGAATGTTCTTCGATGGCGCCGCGAATTTTAAAGGAGTAGGTATCTGAGCGGTTTTGGTATCAGAAACAGGACAACACTACCCAATATCAGCAAAGCTCAGATTCTCGTGCACCAATAATATGTCAGAATATGAGGCTTGCATACTAGGACTCCGAATGGCTATTGACATGAACATACAAGAGTTGCTGGTCATAGGGGATTCAGAGCTGTTGATTCACCAAGTGCAAGGCGAATGGGCCACCAAGAATAGGAAGATACTTCCTTACCTACACTGCGTGAAAGAATTGTGCAAAAGGTTCGTTAAGATAGAGTTCAGGCATACTCCGAGGGCTCAAAATGAGTTTGCAGACGCTTTAGCAACTTTGTCCTCCATGATTCAACATCCAGAGAAGAACTATATTGACCCAATCAAAGTAGATGTGCTAGAACAGCCAGCCTATTGTTCTCAGATAGATGAAGAATCAGAGAGCAAACCTTGGTATGACGAAATCAAGAGGTATCTCAAAGCAGGTGAGTACCCGGAAGGTATGACCAACATACAGAAGAAGACTCTTCGGAGGTTAGCAAACCATTTCTTCCTGAGTGGCGAGGTCCTTTATCGGAGAACTCCGGAGTTGGGTTTGTTAAGATGTGTTGACACCCAAGAAGCAAACAAGTTATTAGAAGAGACACACGGAGGTATGTGCGGACCCCACATAAACGGTTTCACGCTAGCAAAAAAGATACTACGAGGAGGTTACTTCTGGATGACAATGGAAACAGATTGCATCCGTTTCGTGCGAAAGTGTCATCAATGCCAGATCCACGATGATTTGATTCACGTGCCGCCAAATGAGCTCAATGTCACGAGTTCTCCATGGCCTTTCACAACTTGGGGCATGGACGTCATCGGTCCTATCGAGCCGACGTCAACGGACAATGGACTGTGTTTATCCTGTGGCGATCGACACTTTACAAAATGGGTAGAAGCATCATCGCACAAGTCGCGACAAGAAAGTAGTAGTGGATTTTGTTCACCACAACATCATCCGCTTCGCTTGGAATTCCAGAGTCAATCATAACCGATAACGGATCCAATCTCAATAGTGGTCTGATGAAGGAAACGTGTGAGAAGTTCAGGATCTCTCATCGCAACTCTACTCCATATCGACCACAAATGAATGGAGCGGTCGAAGCGACCAACAAGAACATCAAGAGGATACTGAGGAAAATGATAGATAACTACAAGCATTGGCATGAGAATTTTCCTTTCGCCCTCTTAGGTTACCGTACTACAATCCGGACCTCCACAGGAGCAACTCCGTATCTCTTGGTTTATGGAACAGAAGTTGTGCTGCCAACAGAGGTAGAAATATCATCCTTAAGAATCATCCAGGAAGCCGAACTAAACGAAGCCAAATTGATACAGAGTAGGTACGAACAATTGATGTTTATTGATGAAAAACGAATGAATGCAGTCTGTCACGGACAACTTTACCAGAACAGAATGGCCAGAGCTTTTAATAAAAAAGTACGACAAAAAAACTTCCAACCAGGACAGCTGGTGTTGAAACGTATATTCCCTAATCAAAGTGAGGCGAAAGGGAAATTCGCGCCCAATTGGCAAGGGCCTTACATGGTTCACCGAGTGCTTACAGGAGGGCCCCTCATCTTAGCTGAAATGGATGGTGAAGTGTGGCCAAGAGCCATCAACGCAGATACTGTGAAGAGATACTACATTTAGAGTCCTTTATTTTCCATGTAATTACTTCATTTGTAATCTGAACTACGTTTGACCAGATTTCCCTTGGCGGGATACGTAGGCGGCCATACCGGCTTCGGTCCCATTTTTAGAAAAGCCCAATTACTTTGCTTGTAATCGGAACTACGTGTGACCTGATTCCCTTGGCGGATACGTGGCGCCACATCGCCTCGATCCAGATTTAAAATTTTTAAATCTTCTCAGAACTAACTACGTCCGACTGATTCCCTAATGGATACGTGGCGCCTACATCGGCCTCGGCCACACCATTAGTAAATCTGCTTTATCATTTTTGCATTTTAGTGAAGTTGTACTGGCCTCGTCATACGCATAAGACAAATAGACGACAGATATCCGACTCGGCCATACCAAAAACCGACAATTTTTGGGACTTCGCGCGAAAGACACCGACAAATATGATTCCATATGCTTGAAAGATCGACATAAACCGATAATTTTAAGGTTTTACTACAAACGACATCAATGGATACGGTTAATTTACTTAGTGGTTCCATGTCCCAAAACTGGGACAAATTTTAAAAGAGCTTCACGGCAACGGAGCACCAAGAATATAGGAGAATATACCGCCAATTTCGGATAAGGATGTTCGCATTGTTTCACAACATGTCACTATTCAAAGATCGACATAATTTCCTACTAGTATATATGAGTATATTTTCTCAAGATAGAATATTTTCAACAAATGTTTTGACCGAGACTCGAAATCAGACAGGGGTTACATGTCCAGACAAGACAACGCGTGCAAGTATCAAGAGCCAACACAAATCGGCGGACCCCTCCCCGAACTCACCATTTTTCTTTGAGTGAATTTTGCAAGACAACAGGAACAAGGATAACAACAACATTTCAATACAGCAGATTCGCTCACAAAGTCAATCTGCAACAAGTCTACATCAAATAAATCTCGCAAAAAACCACATCTTCTTTACTCAGGCTACACCATCTACACTTTAATTATCTCATCTAGTTTTGATTATGCATGAATTACGACACAAATCCACATATAGAACAATTTTATCTACACCTTAGGAGACGTCATTTGCATTTTCGTCCACACAAGACGATAACGCTCACACAAGGCGTCACTTGCATAACGCCCATACAAGGCATCATTTTCACAGTGCATATACAAGGCGTCATTTGCATTTCGTTCATACAAGACGATAACGCTCATACAAGGCGTCATTTGCATTTCGACCATACAAGACGACAACGCCCATACAAGGCGTCATTTGCATTTCGTTCATACAAGATGATAACGCTCATACAAGGCGTCATTTGCATTTCGACCATACAAGACGACAACGCCCATACAAGGCGTCATTTGCATTTCGTCCATACAAGACGACAATGCCCATACAAGGCGTCATTTGCATTTCGTCCATACAAGACGATAACGCCCATACAAAGCGTCATTTGCATTTCGTCCATACAAGACGATAACGCCCATACAAGGCGTCATTTGCATTTCGTCCATACAAGACGATAACGCCCATACAAGGCATCATTTGCATCTCGTCCATACAAGACGACAACGCCCACACAAGGCGTCACTTGCATAACGCCCATACAAGGCATCATTTTCACAGCGCCCATACAAGGCGTCATTTGCATTTCGTTCATACAAGACGATAACGCCCATACAAGGCGTCATTTGCATTTCGTCCATACAAGACGACAATGCCCATACAAGGCGTCATTTTCATAGCGTCCATACAAGACGTCATTTGCATTTCGTCCACACAAGACGATAACGCCCACACAAGGTGTCACTTGTGTAACGCCCACACAAGGCGTCACTTGCATAACGCCCACAAGGCGTCACTTGCATAACGCCCACAAGGCGTCACTTGCATAACGCCCTCACAAGGCGACATTTGCATTCCGTCCATACAAGACGATAACGCCGATACAAGGCGTCATTTACATCTCGTCCATACAAGACGATCACACCCACACAAGGCGCTATTTGCATTTCGTCCATGCAAGACGACAACGTCCATACAAGACGACAACGCCCACGCAAGGCGTCATCTGCATTTCATCCATACAAGACGACAACGTCCATACTAGACGTCGTTTGCACCTCGCCTATACAAGACAGCGTATCATCACGTCATTTCATTACATCACATACACGATTGACCACAACCGTGGCACATAATTCACATTCTTACATAATCATCTTTATAGCATTTGCTCTTAACAGTCATGCACGAACTGTTTTCTTGAGCTTTAGCCCGCAGGTACCTTAATTCAGGAGTGGAGCATAACGCGGACCTACCTCTTACACGGCGAACTGAGGCAAATCTTGTTGGAGAAGTCAAGATATCCAACAAAAGGCAAAGGTGGCCTCGAACGTCGATCCACTCTTCTCCAGCGTCCCCACAACATCAATAACTCATTGTCATCATAACTCGATACCGGGACAAATTTTAAATCTGCGTCGGCCCCACCTTTAGTTTTCAGACACCAACAACACATTATAAGTCTTATCACCACGACCCAACATCATAATTCGACACTGTGACAATTTTTTGAATAGACATTTGACCTCACTTTCCTTAACCTTCGTTTAATTTCGATGACCGAGACAAAATTGGCTATAAGTCAACGTCTTTGTCTGAAGATTCTTTCATCCTCTCCATACAAAGAGGGACAATTGTTGACACCCAATTTTGTCCATCCCCTTCAATCAATAACCAATAAATTAAAGAATTTTCTTTTTTAGAACTGCAATTTTTACATCGCAAAAATAATCTCTACACCAATAATATATGTATAATAAACATATACATGCATAAATAAGGAGTTTGATAATGGCACCGCACCTTACGTAGAATATTAAGCACTTCGGGTCTCACACTCGCATTTATCAATTTTAAGCCCTATTCTATTCCATTAATTCTTAATAATTTTAATAATAATAAATACGTAAATAATTTAGCAATAACGTCGTGTCAAATAACATAGTCGCATTTATTAAAACGCAAAGCAATATCGTAATTATTGTAATAATTTAAACCCAGGCTAAAATTAATAAAGCACCTAAAGTCATATCAAGATAATTTAATTTTAGCTCAAATAATAATAAATAAGGCGAAATAAATAAGATTTTAAATAAAAGCACCGCATTTTACGTAAAAGCATTAAGCAATCCTCAAATATCATATTTGCATTTAACATTTAAATAATTTAATCTAAACTTCATTCAATTTTAATTTAACATCGCAAAATACACATAATGAGTAAGTTTTAATAACGGTCTCGCATTATAAATGTTAAGCACTAATTAATTAGCACGCCCGCATTTATGGTCAATAATTTAAATCCAAGCTAAAACTAAGGGTGTATCAAAATAATTTAATTTAACACTAATTAAATAATACACCTAAAACTTTACCTATAACCCATTAATTAAATAATAACTATCCTAAAAATAATACCCAGGCCCATTTTTCACACCAGCAGCCCACTACCCGCGGCCCAATACCTTCCCCAATCCTTTTATTCCCCTTCGTCCAGCCCACCTTCCCCTACATAAGACTTCATCCTCTACAAAAATGAAACTTAAACCTAACTCCCTCATCCACGCCGCCGACAACAAGCAAGACCCTCGCCGGATTTTCCGGCGAGTCAACAATATTTCCATTCTATCTCCTTCCAAATCGCGCATGCATCCCAAAATCTTCTCCTCAAATCGCGTACCAAAATCAGCCCCAAATCAAAGCTACCCTTATTAAGAACCAAATAATCCTCGAATCAGTACGAAATTGCAACCAAGATCGCAATAAAATCAGTCTGAAATCATGATATTATTACCAAAATCAGAACCCACAAAAGAACTATATATACGAGTGTTTATTAACTTCAAAGGCATCGGGGGGGAGATCTTCTAGGGCGAATTAGTGCAGCACAAAGACAGAATCTACACAGCTTTCACGCTCTAAACCCTCTGTTATTAATCCAAGCTTCATATTCAGAGTGAAAGATCTCGTTCTTCTTCGTCGCATAGGCATTTCGAGTGAATCGACGGTCGAAACGCCACCTCAGTTCGCTACCCACAAAAGGTCCGGAAACTCGCTCTCTTTCTATTATTTAGGTTGTACTGTGTGCTCTGTATGATAGGATCCATATGTTATTTTTTGTCGAATCTATTTGACTTAATTTAGTCATCGTTTGAATCTATGATTCCAGATAAATATGTTAGTTGTGGCCTTCAGTATTTGTGGTGTCGATTCTGTTTTGAGCATGTGCGTATTCGATCGCGGCTTCTCTATGAGTATGGCTAAGTGTATAACATATGTATAAGGGTACTAGATCCATCTTTGTGTTGATAGTCGAGATATTATGATTCCACCATATATTTGTTAGGATTAACTCAGGCCTGGAAGACGGGTAATACTTGTCTTGCTATTTGTTGAATTCATGAAGACTGCCCAGTACCTAGATGACTACTGTCGTGCGACTCAATCTTAGATTTCTACATACCCCTGTCTTTAGTATAATCCAAAATCCAGTACATGAAGTACATTGCCTCTGGATTTTACAGCCCCGACACATACTACTGGACCTGAAATTTGGTAGAAGTATAGAAGTTGTTATCTTATGTTTGATTCCCAAGTATATTGCATATCAAGATCATGCTAAAATATTAGTCATATACTGCCTTTACTTGGATATACTTGGTATATGAATCAATTCAGTTTGTTTGATATAAGAACATTAAGTTGAGGGTTGCCTATGCTGAAGTGATTCCAATATAATAGTACGAGACTTATTTAGTTGATAAGTCCTTCGTTTGATGCATCCTGATTAGTCTAGCCCCGTATACTTTGAAATGAATCAGTGATTAACTATGTTTGTTTGCTGATACCGTACTTGATAATCTGGTAATGGATGGTCATTGACATACCACTGTCCAGTCTTCATTAAAATGTTATAGCTGATCGAGGTCTTCGATTTTTATGCTAAAAAATTTCTGAAATATTGAGGCTATCCTTTAGTCATTGGGAATATGCACTTTTATTATTGGGTTGAGAATGCCCTGTTTGTCCAAGCGAAATTGGTGAGTAAAATTGGCTTTATTAATAGAAACAAGTCGTGTATCCGTGTATACGTTCAGATGTATCATGTGTATTTTTATCATGTAGATCAACTCTTTACATGGCTGTGTGAGTTAATATAGACTCATATATGCATTAATGAGATTATCTGTTAATTGGGCTCTTCACAGATATAGTACCAACTGATTTTCTTCTTTAAAATTTGAAATTTCTAGCTTTCTGGGCCCTTGATTGGTTTCTGCGTATTGTTTACACCCCAGGGCCATATTTCCTTCTTGCTGCATGCACTGTCCATATCTGAGTTCCGTCTTTATTTCTTGCTGATTTTGCAATTTAATCATGGCTTACATGCTTGAGTATAAATCATATGTACTAACTCTTGTGCCAAATACTTGTTTATTATTTTGATAAATTTTGGGCATATACTAATCATTTTCTTTCTTATTTTTCATGACATGCATCGGGAGAATAATCAAGAGTCTCGGTATGAGACTCATTATGATTTCCATATCGCCATCCACACTTTCGCCGCAGGGCTTCCAAACAACGATGGGATGGAATGACGTCGTCATCCGTCCTAGACATTACATCAACTCCAATCTCATTCCTTCCTTGCCTATCTATTTATTTATTGTTGTGATAAATATATTTGTTAACCTTGTAATTAATAGGATAATTAACTCTACTAGTCCTTGAATACATTGGAAGGGTAGTTTAAAAGATGAATCCATTCTTTATTTATTCTAGGTTCATCATATAGATCTAAATCTAAAATAATTCAACTAACTCTAGCTATGCTTTAGTCATATAGTCAATTTATCATTCCATATCTAATTCTTAAGAAATAAATTTTCTCATAAGCTCTTCATTAACCTTATCAATTGTTGTACTATCTTACGTTGTTTAAATATACGTTTCATCAAAAACCAAATTTGCATCTCATCCTAACATATGCTTTATTTATAAAGTATTTCTATACAATGCCTTCTAAATACATATTTTTATCCAAAATTAGCTTATATATATATTCTACAAAAATGAAGATTTTTTTTACCAAAAACACATTTTTAAAGCACTTACCACATCTTTGTTCAAAAAATACTTTTTTAGCATGCATTCTTTAACATAAATAATTGACTTATGTTTGAACGGATAACCGCAAGTTAGCGGATCTTAAAGGATGCCTCACCCCTTTCCTTTAGGATAATAAAGAACTCTTACCCAGAATCTTATTAAGTTTAATAGACATTAAAATGGAGTTAATGTTAACTTTAATTAGTTGACATTTAGGTGTCCTAATTCACCCAATTAATTAGGTGGCGACTCCCTTAACACTTAACATTTTACATTTTTGGGGGGATAACCATTCCGTCGCGCATTCAAGCCTGAGAGTTCAAAATCAGGTGCGACAAACATTACCACCTAAATAAGATATATGAGTCAAGTTATATAGGTAGAATAAGGATAAGAGAATCATTTTGCACGAATGTCACTATAAACCTGAGGTCTAGAACAAAATAGGATTTCGGGACTTCATATCCTCTTCGCCCTCCCAAGTAATTTCCTCTACATTGGTATTCCTCCAAGATACTTTAACCGAAGCAACTTCCTTGGTCTATAACTTACGGACTTGATGATCTAGGATAGAAATAAAAACTTCTTCATATGATAAGTCTTCCGTGACTTGAACATCCTTAATAGGGGTAATGCTGGAGGCATCGCCCAGACATTTACGAATGATGGATAGATGAAACACGAATTGAATGACTTCTAATTCCTGGGGCACCTCAATCTTATAGGCCACTTAGCCGATTCTTTGAATAATCTAATACGATCCGTTGTACTTGGGGCTAATCTTGCCATTTTGGTCGTACTGCACCACGTCTTTTGTACGAAAAAGCTTTAGAAACACCCAATTTCTCACAACAAATCTCAAGTATCGGCTCTGGTTATCTGAGTAAGACTCTTGGTCAACTCTACGCCATCGCCAATTGCTCCTGAATCGATAATTTGACAGATATGAAACTTACAATTATTTGTCTAGTCATATCTTTGTTTCATCATCCTCACTCTTTAACTCTTTTCCTTAACGTCTACCTTGGATTCTTAAGATTGGTTAACCCTTTTGTTACTTCGCTATATGCTCACATTGGGCCTTATTTATTGTTGTCTCCCCTTACCGTTTCTTAAAAATTCTCCTAGTATTCATGGAGAAGCTAATGCTTGACATATTTAGAATTCACATCGTAGCCAGGTTTCTATTGATTAGTGCTTCAAGATTCCCCTCTTAAGGGGTATCAGATCTCTCTTTAACCTACCGTTCGATCCGTTGACTTTTATATTTCTGGCTTAAATTATTTCAAGGATTCCTTGTCTTAATGCACATTTGGTACCATCACTTATGAATAACAGGGTCTTATGCCTTTGGCTGGAGGGGTCTAAGCACAGTTTCTCCACTATCATCTCACTTCAAGGTGATTGTACTATTACGGGTTCCATTCTAGCCTTATTGTCAGTACCCTTATCTTTAAAATCTTTTCGCCCGTTGTCCTTATGGAGAATGTTCTTTGGCCTTGTTACTTGTCATAACATCCCACTTATATTTACCGAACATCCATCTACCTCTTGTTGTCATTATCCTGTCACCTCATGATGTTTATCGTAAATCACATTCAATCGGTTATTTCTTGCCTAGTCGACTCGTAAAATTATGCCATAAAACCTGAAGCCCTTATCACCCACTGAGATAATTGTTTAAGGATCAATAATTACTATACAAAGTGCTACCAAATCAATAAATAAGGTTTTGTGTAAGTAGAACGAGCAAGAATCCTTGTCGAATAATGAAAAAAGAAGTGACTCGAGGTAATGGTATTTGACTTGGAAAGAAAGCAATATTTTGACCAAAAAGCCCGCGACCGTAACACGTGAACTTGACCAAGAAGCGAAATGATAGACAACCGAGTATATCCTTAATTGTGTATGTATACCCACCTGATTCTTATGTTTTGATACTAAGGGACTTTATTAGGAATCCGCTTCATATTTTGTCGTGATGGAAATGTGAAGGTAGATGAGAGCTTACCGAATCAAACAATTCCAGGACCACCAAGTTGTCCATAATTTATATCTACAAGGGTGAAGATATGACTAAAGTAAGAAATAAATGTATAATAACTTAAAATAGAGGAGGAAGGAAAGAACTGAAGGAGAAACAATCCCGGAATGTCCCAACGTATATGTTTTATCCTAAGTAGAAAATACTCGCACCGGATGATAAAAATATCCCTTCAACATCATCTTCTGAGCCTTAAGGTAGGAAATAAACTTTCCTTCGGAGTCACAACATTACCCTTCAATTCAATAGTGGCTCGCCTGGAAAATTAAAATGATTGACTTTCATCTAGCAACCCACGTCCATACGCATAATAACATCGAAATCGATCAGTTCGAATTCATTCAAATCGACTAAGGTGTGTCAGTCACCAATCATAACATTACAACCTCGATGTACCTATCTAACGATTACAGACTTATCCATAGACAGGGACATCTCAAATAACTTACGTAATATTTTAGGATCCTTATCACACTAACTAATAACAAAAAGAGTCATACATGACAAAGTAAACCCTGGATCTATCAGAGTAGACACATCAAGTGAAGAGACAAATGCATAAATGTGGTTCTAATAACCGCCTGAGCTAGACGCTTCACCCCTGCCCCTGCCTCTACCAATCGACGTCTACATACCTTACCCAGGAGGGCATACTGATTAAGAAGAAGTTGTTACATATCCCGTCGACTGCACCATATTGCCTCCGCCTCTTCTCAAACAGTATCTAGTAAAATGCCCGAGGTAACCACAAGTGTAACATACATCTGACCCTCGACGACACTACCCTTGATGTGTTTGGCCACACTAAATACATTAAGGCAAAATCGGCCTTATCTGGTTCGAATCTCCTCTATGTTGCGAGCCTGGTGCTTGCAAACTTTGACCCTAACCAGAGTAAATGGTCTGATCATAACTCTCGCCCTGGAACTATAGTGGTGCACTAGCTTCCGGATAAGATGGATGTCTAGGAAACTGAGGCATAAATCCACCTCGAAATTCTCTCATATCACATACGGGTTGGGCCCTCTTATGCTGGCCCCTATCATGTTCTCGATTATCTTGTTGTTGCCTCTTATGGTGCTCTACATTCTTTGTATAGGTCTGAATGTGGGAGATATTAATGTTCGGGTTCAAAGAAGATGTAGTACACTTATTCACTAAGTGTGGCCCCAAACTACTAGTAGATTGATGTACCCTGTCACTCATATCAGCAACAATCGTAGGAGCGTACCTAGCCAAGGAATTGAACTATAAATGTACTTTTGAATGCTTATATTACTCAGCTTCTGGTGTAAAAACATGTCCCAACTGCCCTTCTAAAGGTGGAAGTGTGCTCCAAAAGCTTGAGAATCAACATCATTATGAGGCTCATGTTGCTCTATATTGGCGGGTCACACCTGACTGGTGCCCTCCCCCACCTTCTCATCTAAAATCTGAGCAGCCGTCTATCATCTAGTTGTAGTAGGCATCACTGAGAATATAAATAAGTGAAGGTTAGGGAAGAACAATTACAACTCATCTCTATCTCACTATCTAGATCAGGAAGAAAAGTAACCATCCTAAATATCCTGTAGACTCATATTTATAAGTGTGGTGCACAACACACCCATAAACACGACTGTACTAGATACGACCTAAAGTCTCACTAAGACACGCACTCTGACACTAAGTATGTAACACCCCAACCTTGGGGTGTGGCCTATACCTAGCACTCGGTGCCCCGAGTAAACCAACTATAGTACTTGGAGCTCTTAACATGAAACTTGGGCTGGCAAGGCCTCCAATCACTCTAACAAGACACAGATGAATGATAACTGATCGGTGTATTTTATATACACCTTTTGAGTCAGTTTTAGTTAGTCTTTTGTCCCATTTTGCACATATAAGTGTCGTATTATGATAGTTTTTCTTTCTTTTGAGTCAAAGTGGTTAAAATGGCCAAATGGCGGAAAAAGAGCAAAAAGAGGGCAAAAGAGGAGATGCCAGAGCTGAAAACAGAGAAAGTGGCGAACGAGGGAAAAATCAAGACCAGCGCCGCGGCGCCTCGCACTGTGCAGAGCAGCGCGCGCCACTATCCGTAGAGGTCGAAGACTGTGCACTGGGCGCCTCGCATAAAGCAGGCCGCGCGCTAAACATCCGGCGAGCTACAGAAGATACAGTGCCGCGGCGCCGCATGCAGATATCGGCCGCGCGCCAAAACACCCGGACGGATTGCAGAACTTCGGCGCGCTGCAGGCGCGCCGACGCTGAAAAATTAGGTCTTTGACGAAAAATCGCCATGCTCAAGGAAAAGAGGAGGCGGTTTGCCTATAAAAGGAGAACCCTAGGCGCTTTTAAGGGTTCCTTCGTGCACAACACAAGACTTTGGCTTGGAGATTGGATACCACTAGTTTAGTAATTTTCTTTTCCTTTTCTTTACTTTATTTCAGTTTTTATGATGAACTTTGAATTAGTTCTTGTCATATTTATGGCTAGGAACTAATTCTCTTATAGGGCTTTCCATGTTGAATGGCTAGAAACTTATGTTATAAATTAATGCATGCTTATGGTTATTTTTCTTATTGTGAGATCTATTCAATAATTGAGTTGAATTCTTGGTAATTAATTGACAACTAATTATCACTATATGATTTCTAATCAGATTCTGAAAAGGGGAGATTGTGAATATGCTGTAAGTTGGGTAGATATTCTTGGATTGGGGATGAAAATACCTCAATTATTTATGTAGTGTTGATGAGAGGCTTAACAACCCTAATTTTGCGCATTGTGCGTGACGGTCAACTAGGTTTTTGTTCTTAATCCTCCTATAAAGTTATCCTTATCACCGAAAGGTAGGTAAGGTGCGATACTGGGGTTGAGTGTTTATATAACCTAACGGAGTATAAACGATTTCAGAAACCCGCTTTCTCCAAAAGAAGAATACCATAAGTTAATGCATTAGTAAGTAGCATAAGCGGATAGTAAGGATACATGGAAGCCCTATTCTCATCACCACTGAAGTAAATCTTTATATTAAAATAGCTTGCATAATTCGTAGTTATAAACAACAAATCAGTTATCAATTCACCAAATAGATACTAGAAAATAGATAGTTGGTAATTGAACCATAATCCTTGTGGAAGATATTCGGTCTTACTAAGACTATATTACTTGTCACGATAACGTGCACTTGCGTTTAAAGTGTGTGCATCTTACCGCGCATCAAGTTTTTGGCGCCGTTGCCGGGGATTAGGCATTAGTTCAATATCAAATTTGTCTATTTTTAATTTCTAATTTGGTTTTTATTTTAATTTTTAATTTTTACGTTTTTCTTTTGAAAAATTCGAGGTGCCGTGATTTGTTGTCTGTTTTTGATCTATTTCAGGAAGTCAGTTTATGCGAAGGAGAAGAGGAGCAGACACTCTTGTTCCCTTCAATCCAGAAATTGAGAAAACCTGCAAACGAGCGAAAGAATCAGCGGATTGCAACCTTGTTAGAGATGAACGGCGTTCAGAACAACAACGGGATGGGAGAAGGGTTAGGAGAGAATCAACCCCACCCAGGAATACCTAGGCAAGCACCCATAGACGTGGAAGAGAGAGTCCAAATCGAGGGAAAATGGAGTTTGGGAGACTATGTGCTACCAAGAGTGAATGGAGCACGACATGCATTAGGCTCCTCGCACAGGAGCCAACAACTTCGAGATAAACCGGCGATTCTCGAGCATGGTACAAAGACACGCTGCAATTCGGAGGATCGCCATCGGAGGATCACATACGCACATAGCTAATTTCTTGAGCTATGTGCAAATTTTAGATATAACTGCCATCGATGATGCTGTCAGATTGAGGCTCTTTCCTTCTCACTCAGGATAGAGCAAAAGTATGGTTGAATTCCTGCCACGATTTGATTTTCACATGGCACGAGCTGGCACAGAAATTCTTAGCCAAGTTCTTTCCTCCGTGTAAAGCAGCAAAACTAAGAGGGGAGTTGAACAACTTCTACCAAGCAGATGGAGAGTTCTTATATGAAGCTTGGGAAAGGTTCAAAGATCTACAGAGAAAGTGCCCACACCATTGCATTGAGTTGTGGAACTTGGTCCACATCTTCTACAACGGCCGAGCAAGACAACCGTAACTATCATAGATGCAAAGAATGGATGGAGCATTCATGAGGAAAACAGCCGACGACGCTCATGAGTTATTTGAAGACATGGCCACTAACAACCATGTCACGGAAGAGAGGTCGACAAATGGGAGAAGAACAGTGAGAGTCCATGAAATAGATGCTATTGCTGCCTTGAATGCCCAAGTGGCCCTCCTAGAGAAACAGTTGCAAAGAACATACGGTCGGTGAATGCGATGTGATGCCTAAAAGTCATGGAGATATGTGGTGGCCCACATACATTTGATAGGTGTCCTTCAATGATCCCAACAATATACCAATGGAGCAGGCAGAGTGTCAAGCCATAGGTAATTATCAGAGGCAACAGAACAACCCCTACTCCAACACTTATAATCCAGGGTGGAGGAACCACCCAAATTTCTCATGGAGAGGAGACCAGGGGCAGCAGAACGAGCACCAGAACCAGCAGAACCAATACCAAGGGCAGCAGAATCCAGTGATCGTGGGCGCAGACCGTGATAGGGGCCGATCAGACCGCAGAGCCAAAATCAGCAACCCTTCATTCAAGCCCCACACCTCAGCTCAATGCACCTGCTCAAAGAAGAAAAGCCGATGAGCCGAAGCGGATAAAGACTTGCCAACGCCTGACGCAGCTTCATGATGTGCTAGATCCTCGCTCGTAAACTTGGAGACACATGTGGGTCAGCTAGCAAAACAGGCAAACAACAGGCCACAGGGAACATTGCCAAGCAATACAGAGGTAAATCCGGGCGAGGAGCAAAGGTCGCAAACGGTTGAGAAGTGGAAGACAGTTGAGCAAGAATACCTCACCAAGAGTTGAGAAGAAAGCAGAGTTAGAAAAAAAGAAGGTGATTGAGCCTAGCCCAACAAGAGAGAAAACCTGAAAAGGAGTATACAGAGAAGATCCCTTTCCCAGAGACTACAAATAAAGGCGGTTGATAAACAATTCTCCAAATTTTTGGAGACATTCATAAAGCTACATATCAACATACCTTTCATAGAAGCATTAGAGCAAATGCCCTCCTATTTCAAGTTTATGAAGGAGATTTTGGGGAAAAGAAGTGGCGAGAATACGAAATAGTAGCACCGATGTAAGAGTGTAGTGCTATCTTGCAGAAAAAGTTGCCACCAAGGCTAAAAGATCCAGGGAGCTTTACACTACCTTGCACAGTGGGCAGGGTAACTTGCAACAGAGCTCTATGTGATTTAGGGGCAAGTATAAATCTAATGCCCCTATCATTATTTAAAAGATCGAGTCAGGTGAAGCCAAACCAACCACAAGAAGCTCGCAACTAGCCGACAGATGCTGATTCATCCAAGAGGCAAGATCGAGGACGTTATTGTGAAAGTAGGAAAATTCTTCTTTCCTGCAGACTTTCTCATCCTTGATATGGAAGAAGACGCAGAAATCCCTATCATATTGGGGAGGTCATTCCTAGCAACGGGGAGAGCTTTGATTGATGTTGAAAGAGGAGAATTAACACTAAGGGTGAGTTCAAGAAATGGTGTTTAAAGTTTTTAAACACGTCATTGAGCCACCAACAAGGAGTGGGTGCTTTGCAATCAGCACCATCAAACCCCCATGCGAGCCAATACAAGTCAACCAAAGAGCGATGAGCCCACGAAAGGTGCATGGTTTCTTTGAAATGCCACTAAAGGAGGTAAGTATTCCCGAACTCCCTCATCGATAATGCTAAGAAGAAAAAGAAACGCCAAATGTGGAGGAAATGGATAGGTTGGGGCTTAACCCACCCTGTGGTTAATAAGGCTAAGGAACTTGCGTCCGGCTAAAAGACGTTAAAGACAGCGCTACTTGGGAGGCAACCCAACGTTTTCAATTATGTTATTTTAATTTCTGTCTTTAGCTTATTTTATTTTTTGTCTAGAACAATCTCACGGTCTTGGGTTCTTGTGTTTGTGCTGTGAGTGATAGGTACAAGGGAATAAACTGAAGGCGAAATCAAGAAAAGCGTAATTTCGAAGCTGGTCGCGCATGCGCCAGAGCAGTGGTCGCGCGCTAAAAGAATCAACAGCGCAGAGTTTGCAGAGCAGGCCGCGCGCCAAAATCCTGTAAAATTTGCTGTTTAGCCGCCATAGGCAGAAAGTCCCGGGCGAGCGAAGATTGGGCGCCGCGCTAAAAGGGTCACGCGCGCTAAGCTGAATCTAAACTTAAAAATGCCCAAAAATCAGATTTTCCCCAATTCCAAATTCAAAAACCTAACCTTCCCTCTCCAAAACCCACGAACTTCTAGAAATTTGCCCACAAATTCGCCACAAATCCAACCCAACCACAACCTAAACTCTTAAATTCCCAAAAACCCTTAGCCATCTCAACCAACAAAGCTCTATTCCATAGCCTCAAACCACCAATTGAAACAAGGACAAGCTTGAATATTCTCATAAAAAGGTAATCCTTTTCTGTTCTTGAGTCCTTTACTAAAGTCACAGGAGGTAGTAGTTTGAAGGAGTATTGTAGTTGAAGTAGTTTGGGTACTGAAAAGTTGATTGTGAAGTTTGGAGAAGAGAGTAGAAAAAGAGTGTGGGTATTGGGTAGAAAAGTTGAAGTTTGGGGGTATTGTGTTCGCTGCTAGTTGTCAATTGTGTAGGAAACATTTGTGCCACTAAATTGAAAATCTCCATAAAACTATTTTAAACCATGGCCACCAGGAAGATAAGAGGCTCCACATCCACCCCAACCCCACAATACGATGAAAATAGGTTTGTGAGCTACGTCTTCCAAAGATACAAAAAGCTCGATACTGCACTCCATAATACGTAAAGGGAATGGACTACCGCAGGAGTCATATGGGGAAGAAGATGTTTATAAGCCCATTCGGGTGATGATTGAGTTAAGGGATTGGAGGAAATTTGTGAATCCGTAGAAGATAGCACCAGTAAACACAACAATGGTGCGTGAATTTTATGCCAATTTTCCGGAGAAGGTGGAAAGGGGATGCTTTGTAAGGGGACGCTATGTGCGATGACAGTGAAGATATCAATATACAATTGAAAACAGTTGATGTTGAAGGAGGAATTGGTGATCGGAGCCATTTTAGAACATGGTTCAGAGCACCGACAACATAAATCGGGATATCGTCGCAAACACCGCGAGCTACTGCGAGTATTTTTGATATTGGAAGAAATGGGTCAAGAGCACCAACAAAGCATTCAACAAAGTAGCCAAAGGTTGGCTATATTTCGTCGGGCCGCGATGATTCCATCCACGACTTCACCAGAGTGCGAGGATAGATTAAACCGATATATGGAATTATGAGGGGTTGGCGATTGATGTGGGAAAGAAATAGTGCAGAGCATTGAGGAAATCAGCAGTTGGTAACAACAGCGGATTTGGGACATGGCTCGATTATCACCAAGCTATGTCACACGAGTGCGTTCCAAACCTACCCACCGACACTCATGAAAGAAACCAACCGCCCGTGTCCTATGGGATAGTGCACTCTTTCCTGCACTCCAAGTCCCCAAAGAGCTGACGGAGAGTACAACCAAAGCAGCAGCAGCAGAGGCCGCCATGGACGAAGATGAGCTGAAATAGGGCTCATATGAGGCAGACCTAGCCACCGCCAACCACGTGAGCGAACCTCCAACGCCCACGATGGAGCAATTGTATCAAAATCGATGAGGATGATGCGGACCTTGGACACAGATGAGTACAAGGACAAGAAACAAGGCAACAAATCAACGAGTTGAGTTCCTTGTTCAACCAATGGTCGATGCATTATCCACCGCCACCACCTCCATTTTAGCCAAAGTCTGTAAGTGTCTTATTTCTTTTACTGTCTTTGAGTCTACACACATTGAGGACAATGTGTGATTTAAGTTTGGGGGTGTTTTCTTTATGTGTCATGTTATGTTTTACTTAAGTCTTTTTTATTGTTTTTATGTTTATTTTGAGTCACCAAATTTTTTTTCTTTTTGAGTCATAATTGTCTGTCAAAGATCATAATTGTTGTAGTTGCTAGAAACACCTAGTGAAGTAAGGTGAAATAATGTAACGGAATTGAAGCAACTATCTAAACACTTAAGTTAGATATGCCAAAAACTCATAGAATCTGTCTATTTGGAGTTTCTTGCTTGAATTACGCATACTAAATGATAAATGCTTATGTGTTATGATTGCTTGCTATTTGAGGCGAAATAGTTAGGATATGCATGTTAGGGAGATGACTCAGGCATTTCTTTGATAGCCAATTCTTACCATTCTTTTCTATCCCGTACTTTAAAAATATCCCTAGTCAGCCCCATTGAGCCTAAAATTTGAAATTTCTTCTTTGACACCCTATATTCCCACAAGTAGTACCATAAGTGAAAATATGAAATAGTGGAATACATTGTGTTAAAAAAAGAGACAAAAAGAGTGAATAAGTCTGTTGCACCCCAATACAAAAGTAATAAGAAATAGGCAAAAGCCTAAGTTTGGGGGTGCTTGTCATTATTATATACTTCACTCTCCCAAAACAAAAGAGGGAAAAGATAGAATCGAAGTGAAGGAAAGAACAAAAATAAAAAAGAAAAAAAAGGGAAATACTGAAAAGCTGAAGAGCTTATGGTACACAAAAATGAGCCTAAATGCCTATTTTTACCAACCCCTACCTAAGCCTACATTACAACCCTTAAAGTCCTGAAGATCTCTTTTATGCATATCCAGAATTAGTGGAGAATAGCAAGTAAGCATGCCATAGGAATTCTTGAATTTACATGCATGATTTAGTATATTGACTTCCATTAAGCATGATGAATATGAGTTTGCGAAATATCTAGCTTCATGTGCTTAGTGTGCTGAAATTTCATGTTATATGTTCCTGCATATTATTTTGCTAACCTTCATGTTTTTCTAGTTAACACTAATGCAGCAAAAGTGATCAATGGCAGTGAGTCTTTTTATTTTTTGTTCTTTGAGTCTTTTATTTTATTTTCTTTCTATCTTTGCTCGAGGGCGAGCAAAGGTTAAGTTTGGGGGTATTTGATCGGTGTATTTTATATACACCTTTTGAGTCAGTTTTAGTTAGTCTTTTGTCTCATTTTGCACATATAAGTGTCGTATTAGGATAGTTTTTCTTTCTTTTGAGTCAAAGTGGTTAAAATTGCCAAATGGCGGAAAAAGAGCAAAAAGAGGGCAAAAGAGGAGCCAGAGTCGAAACAGAGAAAGTGGCGAACGAGGAAAAATCAAGACCAGCGCGCCTCGCACTGTGCAGCCGCGCGCACACTATCCAGAGAGGTCGAAGACCTGCACGGCGCCTCGCAAAGAAAGCCGCGCGCCTAAACATCCGAGAGCTACAGAAGATACAGCGGCGCCTCGCATGCCAGATATCAGGGTCGCGGCGCCAAAACACCCGACGGATTGCAGAACTTCCGGCGCCGCGGCGCCTGTCTGCAAGGCCGCGACGCCGACGCGGAAAAATTAGGTCTTTTGACGAAAATCTGGGCCAGGCCTGAAGGAAAAGAGGGAGGCGGTTTGCAGCCTATAAAAGGAGAACCCTAGGCAGTTTTTAGGGTTTCCCTTCTTGCACAACACAAGACTTTGGCTTGGAGATTGGATACCACTAGTTTAGTAATTTTCTTTTCCTTTTCTTTACTTTATTTCAGTTTTTATGATGAACTTTGAATTAGTTCTTGTCATATTTATGGCTAGGAACTAATTTTCTTATAGGGTTTTCCATGTTGAATTGCTAGAAACTTATGTTATAAATTAATGCATGCTTATGGTTATTTTTCTTATTGTGAGATCTATCCAATAATTGAGTTGAATTCTTGGTAATTAATTGACAACTAATTATCACTATATGATTTCTAATCAGATTCTGAAAAGGGGGGATTGTGAATATGCTGTAAGTTGGGTAGACATTCTTGGATTGGGGATGAAAATACCTCAATTATTTATGTAGCGTTGATGAGAGGCTTAACAACCCTAATTTTGCGCATCAGGCGCGATACCAACTAGGTTTTTGTTCTTAATCCTCCTATAAAGTTATCCTTATCACCGAAAGGTAGGTAAGGTGCGATACTGGGGTTGAGTGTTTATATAACCCTAACGGGAGTATAAAACGATTTCGTAAACCTGCTTTCTCCTAAAGAAGAATATCATAAGTTAATGCATTAGTAAGTAGCATAAGCGGATAGTAAGGATACATGGAAGCCCTATTCTCATCACCACTGAAGTAAATCTTTATATTAAAATAGCTTGCATAATTCGTAGTTATAAACAACAAATCAGTTATCAATTCACCAAATAAATACTAGAATAATTGAACCCTAATCCTTGTGGACGATATTCGGTCTTACTAAGACTATATTACTTGTCACGATAACGTGCACTTGCGTTTAAAGTGTGTGCATCTTACCGCGCATCAATAACCTACACACAGAAGAGTCCCAACACAATATATATTGATAACCAATGCCGACGAGGATACTAGAAGAATATCACCAAGTAACAAGAGGGCCAACAGAGCAATGACAAAATATACACATAACATACACTAGTATGCAAGCCTCTAAGAGTGCTATAGTACATCAACGGTTGGGACAGGGCCCCGCCATACCTGAAATTCTAGAAGTGTATATATATATAATAGTACTTATCGACTCTATATAGAAACGCTGGGGAAGAGGGGTGCGATAATCAACCACTGGAAGCAGGTATCCTACTTAGGACGTGCATCTAGTTATTTATCTATACTTGCGAGCATTAACACAATGCCCCAAGAGGGGTCATCAATACGAATGAATGTACTGAATATGTAGGACATAATCAACTAAAAATAAGACAATAGTAAATGAAAGAAAACAAATGATATCACCTGAAACTCATAAGTGTCACAAAAGGGCCAATCTGTAAGGTATGAGTATACATGTATATATGATTTATTCACATGTATAGTGTCGTAGGCCTTTTTGGGTAATATTCTCTATATACTTTACATGTATATAATGCCATACATCTTTGTGGGTAATATCATCAACATCATGCATGTATAACTGCGTATATAACGCCATAGGCCTCTAAGGACAGAATAAATGCATAACATATGTATATGTATGAAGAATGAATAGAGAACGCATCATACTTACTAACCTATTTTGGAGTGACGTAAGGTCGTTACATCTGCAAAAATCCTTCTGCGGATTTCATACCGATTTCTTTTTCCATATAAATCAATAAGAATGACTAAACATACTATTTTAGTTAACCTGGATACCATCAAGAAACCTTGTCTTACCAACAATATGATGTTATTATAGAGTGTGCAAAATACTCTTCACAAGGAACGGATAAGGCACAACAATCAATCAAGAAAAACAATACAAGTATCCTTTCTTAGTGACTAGGAATATGGTTCTTATTGATGAGCATTACGTAATTGACATCATTATGTTGATCATACCAAAGTAGAAGGAAGTAAGCCCTACATACCTTGTCGATGAAGCTAATAACGTTTCATGGAGCCTCATACATGCTATGGACGATTATCTACAATAAACAAGGGATTCGTATCAATATCAAACTCATATCTCATAAAATGACATCCTTTTCAACATAAGGTAACATTCCCATACTGAAATCAACCACAAAGTCGGCCAAAACTTGTGAATTGATAGTAGTTCAAGGCTTATATTCAATATCAAACTCACTTATTTCTACTGTGCAATTAGCTAATCGTTCTGAAAGTTTGGGGTTGTATAAGATGTACTTCTACTATTTCAGTTGGATCCTCCCATACAAATTCCATTTATTAAGGGGAAAGTCATCACCGCGATAATTAGGTGGCACTAGAAGTATGGTCTAAGCTTGCGAGATGCTATCATGAGAGCTAGGGCTAATTTTTCCAAGTGCGGGTACCAGGTTTTAGCACCCGATAATATTTTACTGATATAATAAACTGGATATTGCATACCTTTCTCTTTTAGGAGGAATGGATAATCAAAAGTTGTTTCGTTCTTTAGTTTTTATAGCAATGGAGGAATGTATAAGTAATTAGTCAGATCCGCAATTCCTTCTGACACTTCGACGTCCATTAGTCATTCCTCTTCTTTAGTAGGGAAAAGAAATTATCACACTTCTCAAACGACCTAGATATAAATCTACTGAGGGATGTTAGGCATCCGGTCAGTCGATGCAACATTTTCACATGGTAAAACATGTCTAAGATGTCTTCAATTGCCTTGATCTTGTCTAAGTTGACCTTGATTCCCCTGTTTGAAATAAAAAAACAAGAAAAATTCCTGATCCAACTCTGAAGGCGTATATTTCTGGGGTGAGCTTCATGTTACACTTTCTTAGAAAGGAAAACATTTCCTACAAATGACCCAAATTATCCTATTTATCCAGAGCCTTGACCAACATATCATCAATATACACTTTGGTTTACGATCCTCTAGTATGGCTCTGGTATTTTTAAGTCTGAAAGACGTCACATTATAACAGTGAATGACAAAGATGGTGATGAATTAAATTTTCTCTTGATCGCCCGAGTGCATCCTTATTTGGTTATACCAGAAATATGCATCAATAAAACTCATCATCTCATGGCCAGTTGGGGCATCGATCATGATCAATGTTTGGTAACGGGAATGAGTCTTTTGGACAAGCTTTATTAATATCTTTAAAATCTATACGCATCCTGAACTTATTATATTTCAAAGGTATGACTACTACTTTTACCAAACAATCTGAATATTTAACATTTTGGATCGAACCTATACTAAATAACCCATTACATCTTCCTTAATAAACCTCTTTCGGACCTCGGCTATCGGTTGCTTATTTTATTTCACTGGAGGAAAGGTAGGATCCAAACTCAGCTTCTGAATTTCCACTTTGAGAGGTATACCTATCATGTATGAATGCAACTATGCAAAGCAATCTATGTTAGCGTTAGGAAATTCAATTATCTTTCTTATGAGTTTGAGGTTTAGCCCCATACTAAGACTTACATTTCTTTTTTGGAAATTGACAAGATGGCGACCTGCTCGAGTTCCTCTGCTATTGACTTGATTGTATAAGTGTCATCTGGTACTTGAAAGAATTTGGGTACTTGTTGCGATATTTCTAAGTGCTTACGCAAGTGTACGTATTGTTCAAGTAATAAAGATCTGTAAGACAGAGTTTATCGTCCACAGAGACTGGTTTATTAAGTACCGAATATCTATTCTATGGTATCTATTTGGTTGACGTTCTCTAGTTTGAGAATTATAACTATGAATTATGACTAATTGCAGGAAATAAATTAAAGATTATAAGCCTATGGGATTATAACAGTAATGAAGGAAATAGGGTTTCAATCTCCTCAACTATCCACTCTTTCACGTGTTAATCCAATGCTAATGATTCTTCTTCTTATTAAAATAGCAGGTTAACTAATATGTCATGATATTCCAGTTAGGACATACAAGAGCTCAACCTAGTGCAGAAACCTTCTATATTTCTATGATAAATTTTACCACACAGGAGGATTAAGAACAATAACCTTTAACATATGTCTAGACAATTACAACATATTCAAATCTCACCTTTCAGACTTTTGATTCGAAATCATATAAGTGATGACAATTAGTAGCTAGTTAATTATCAAGCAATCATAACACTGTTTAATATATCTTAATATGATGAAGAAGAAATCAATAATCAATGCATTAACTATATGAAAGAGCTTCAAGAAGATTCGATGGAAACCCTACTAAAGTATTTAGCTCCTAAACATTGTCATGTCAAGAACTATATTACAATCCAACATAAACTGAAATAAAGTAAAGGAAAGAAAAAGAACTTGAACAAGAGTCTCCAATTGTCTTGTCTCCTTCTTGCCTCCCAAAAGAATGATTTTAGGTTATGGTATATGGTCTATAATAATGAGCAGGGTTTAGGGATTTTATAGCTGGGAAAAGCTACCTTTCGGATCATAAAAACCCTGTCCAATTCGGCCTAGGAAACCTGAAAAATATGCGTCGACACCGTTGTTCCTCTGACAGGAACCGCGGTGCTAAATGGCTTCGAAATCACTGGAGGTTACTGGAATGGAGGCACCGTGGTTCCTCTGTCAGGCACCGCGGTTCCTTCGACGGTGATTCAGTTTCAGACTTTCTGGAAATTTTACACCACGACGCTAATTCTTGTTGACCGCGGTTCCATGGCACCGCGGTGCTACTTGGCCAGGCACTGCGGTGCCTCTCTAATTTCTGTCTGGAATGTGCCAGATTTCTTCTGTTCTTCTTGGCACTTCTTAGGCTTCATTCCGTGGGCTGTGCTTGTGCAATTTTCATCCTCAGTTAAGCTCATTTCATCCTCAAAAGTGGTATCTTCTCCTTTATGACCAATGTGACACAAACGAAAGAAAAACACACCTAACACTATACTAAACGCAAAATAAAAGAGTAAAATACTAACTAAAAAAGACTCAAAATAGTGTATAAAATACACTCAACAATACTTTGTACATGTCTAGTAGTCCCTCATCGATTCTATCTTTCTTTAGGCATTCTTCTCCTGGGTTTGGATTGAGGGAGGACTCTGGCTCTTGTGGTTGCTATTTGTTGGCTTTCTCTGCTTGATGGTCTTCCAAATCTATGGCAAACATCTCTCGTGTTGCGAACTGATCACCCCCAATCTGTTTTACCCCGTTTAGTGTCAGGAGCGTTAGCACTTGATGTTATGTTGAAGGTACTACTTTCATGTCATGATCCAAGGTCTTCCAATGATGACATTGTATCCTATATCTCCTTCCATTACTTCTAACATAGTCAACTTTTCCACACCTTCAACGTATGTGGATAATGTGAATTCCTCTCGGGTTGTTGTACTTGCCAAGTTGAACCTAGCCAAAAACTTTGTGGCCAGTACTATGTCGTTGGTCAGCTTCATTTTCTCGAGGAACCTCAGTTGAATGATGTTACTCGAACTATCTGGATAAACCAACACACATTTAACTTTAAAATCTAAAATATTCAAGGATATTACTAATTCATCATTATGAGGGTGTTTGAGGTTGTTCACACCTTCGCCATTGAAGTAATTTTGTATGTGCCCATTTACTTATAGATTCTTTTGCCATGCGTTATGGACACCTTTGTTTTTCTAGCTGCTGAAAATGCCACATCATTGACATGTATGCCTTCGAATATCATGTTTACTTTGTGATGCAAAAACGCATGCTTATCCAGGTTTGATCTATCCTGACTTTTGATGTAAGTACTATTAGCTCTATCACTCAGGAATTCTCTCATGTGGTCATTCTTTAGAATGTTCCACTTCTTGTCGCATGAAAATCACACCATAAGTTGTGACCTCTCTGTTTTTGATCTGATCATATCAATTTTGGGAACCTTACCTCTTTCGTGTTTCTCATGGTAGTCACCAGTTCCACAAGACTAACGTTGAAGTTATACTCTGACAACTTTGGGAACTCTTCCACACTTTTGGAGGCAGGACTAGACGATGTCACTTCTTCCTTATTCAACAATTCCTATTACTTCATCATCGGATCATTCTTCTATCTGCTCTTGGCGTTTCAAAAGACTGAAAACCCCGGCTACTTCATCCTTGCTATGTTTAGGAGGATAAATTATCTGCCTGATAAGGTTGGAAACTATTCCTTGAAGGCCTTTAATCAACATTAGAGGTCATGTTGGCTAGTCCTGAAACCAGTTACTACTAATTAAGTCATATGATTCCAGAGGTTTCAATTGATCATCTTTTATTCAAATCTTAGACTCATATCGGTGTGGACGTCTGCCTATATTATTGCCTGAAATTGTAATGGACTCTCCTTCAATTTTGTGAGACATCCGAGCTTAAAGGATTGAGACCTTTAGTGAATGCCTCAGCCTCTCACTCATCCGGTAGTGTTGGCAATAACATTCTCTCATTCTGAAACTTGATTACATATTCTCAGAGAAATTCCATATCCCTTGTGAAGTTTGAAGATATCTACTTTCCGAGTATGCACCACAGGCTCTAGAATGTGTATTGATAAAAGAATCTACAAGTATTTTAAAAAGTCAATAGAAATTTTGGACAAAAGAATATACCACGTCATCATCTTTTGATAGTGTTTTTCCAAACTTCTTGATTATAACCGACTCGATTTCATACGACCTCAATTTATTCCCTTTGATGACAGTCGTATAGGCCGTTATATGCTGCTACTGACCCCTTATCCCATCATATATGGGAATGTCCTACATTATAAACCTCTTAGGGATCAATTTCATTGTAGTAGTTGGCTTCTATAACAATTGAACATATTTCTTAGGATTTTGTCCCTTAAGAACTAGTGGAGCCCCTGGTATTTGGTCCATCAAAGCATTGAACTCCTTAGCATTCTGATCCTTTCATGAAGTAATATCTCTCATGTAGTCATCTGGTGCATTTCATACCTGGAACCACTACCGAAACCCCCAATCTAGTCATCATCTAATCAAGAATCTCTTCATTAAGGCAATATGACCATTTTCTCATGAAGTTTGTATTGAGGGTACTCTGGGAGGCACTTGGTCACCTTTGTTGGCATTGTTAGAAGCCTTCATCAATTCCTGCTGGAGCTGGGTCATCCTTCAGTTTTGTCACAAAAGATGATTTAAGATTTCTCTTTGATGTGACATCAAGATCTACAATGTTTCCTCTAAATCTGAATTGCTATCCTGTATCTCATTGTTGTCTTCATCCACCATGGTAACATGGGTATGTCTCCTCACTTTTCACTGGCCTCCATTCAGACGGAGTCGCTTCATTCCTTTCGCGTTGAGTATCATCAATTGAATGCTCTTTTTGGGGTCCAAAAGAGTGCATGATTCAAATCACCAACCTCACATACACTACTATTGCCCAAGTTGGTGTTGAGTTATACATTAGAATCATTATTTTTCATATCTAAAATGAGGTTTCTGAATAAAAAACTTAAAGCAAGTTAGTATAAAATTAGCAGGCCAAAGCAATTCAATTATCTAAGCCCAACAATGGGCGCGAAACTATTTACCCATAAAATGGTACAATTGAATTTGTATTCATGATTTATGGACACATGGATTAAGATGACCATATTGACTAAATAAGAGATAAGCTACGAGAATAAGAGTTGTGCACAAATAATTTATTACATAAGTATATAAGGATAACCTGAGTTTCGTTGATTGGGTATGCCTAAGCCACCAGAGAAAACTTCCTGTACTTGATGTTAAAGTGCAATGATGAATAAAGAACTTAAAGAAATTTCCATATGCTAGTGGTATGCTCTGCATGGTTTTCTAGAAACTGAATGCCTTACAACAAAAATATGGCTCTCTATTTATAGCTAAATTGTAAGAGACACGATCCACAAATCACATCCCTCTTAATGTACATTAATTTTCCATCATAATGGTGAGTAAAAACTGAAGAGGGTCTAGACATTTTCTATAACGGCTGACCTTCAAGCTTCATTCCATTTGGCCAGTAACCCATACTTAACCCTATTTTCTCAGGACCGCTTATTCGTAGATTGTGAGTGGGGAAAATGTAATAACCCATACCTTTGAGGTAAGATTAGAAGTGATCATTATGCAATGTAGGCCACGTCATGAGGTATTGATTCATATGTTAGTCATATGTCAATATTGAAAGTATAGTGGGTTGTGATTAAGAAGTCGGTTGAGGTTCTTCAAGAGTTATGATTTGAAATCCATTAGTATTTGGGTCAGTTTCCTCGAAACTTTACTCCATGTGTACTTGTAGTTACAGAGTGATCCATCCACTAAATTAAAGGTCTATGAGTCTAGTTTCTAATGCCACAAATGGTTTATAGATATGATGTTAGAGTAAAATTTATGTGTGATTTACCACGACTACGCGATTGTCGAAAGGAAGAATTTCGATACCATCACCTACTAGCTTCACATACATGATTTCCCTATGTGTGTCACCTATGTGCTTCAACTATATGTTTCACCTATATGTTTCACCTATGTGTTTCACCTACTAGTTTGAGAAAGGTGGAAACCATATAAGGCGAAATTTATCTTTTACTTATTATTTCACCCTCTCTCCTTATAGATAAGCCCAATGATGTCCCTCTCTCCTCCCCAAGATTCCCAAGACTGATTTTCTCTTCTTCAAGCTTCAATGTAAGTTAATGCTAAGTTTAAGCTTTGGGTTTTCTTCCCCGTTAATCATGTGGTGCTTGTATCGATTCTTCTCAAATTGTAGTTGTTCAAAGATTACTTCAAGGTAAACCAAAGTAAGAAATCAAAAGGCTTTGGCAGCAAAGGTAAGATTTCTCATCTATGATCATTTGAGAGCTCGTATGAGCATTTAAATTATGTTTTCAATAGGAACTCAGAGGACATTGATCGAAAGCTATGAGTTCAAGTTATAGTAGTTATGTAAAGTGATTTAGAGGCTGTTATCTTATGCTATGGAGTTCGGGAAGGGCTAGGTGTCTCGTGTATATCTTATATGTTGTTAAAAGAAGGACGAGGCATTCTGGACGTCTTGAGGCACATCCTCAAATTGCGAGGTATTCTGGAGGTCTTGAGGCACAACATCCTCAATCATAGCATTCTTGTGATGAGCATCCTCGGGATTACCAGTTATTTTTGCTTGGTTTTCTTAGTTTAGGAATATTTCCACGGCTTTAGATCTAGTGAAGCATGCCAATGTATCTCGACGGATCGACCATTTTCTTTAAGAAGAAAAACAACTCAAAAGAAAATGATGTTAGTACGTTAGTTGAAAATCATAGATACAATATATCACACATAAGTTGCAAATAAAGTATATAGACTCATGTATTCGCTCTGAATTCTTAATTGATTTTTCCATTCCCGAGGTATTTTGATCATTTTAGCCAATTTTGGTTTTTAGGGTTTCGGTTTGAAGGTTTGTGGTTCATTTCCCACCATGCCATTATTGAACGAAAAACTATCATATAAATAGGGGGATTATAATTTATATAATATGGTCGAGTCTTATATATACAATCTATGTATCTCTCCACAGGAAATCAGGCCCTTCTGTGGTTCGGTGTACATAAAAATTATATCTTAATTTCTTCTACTTGAATCTTAATTCTAACCTGACCAAGCCTGATATGGTCTTCCCACATATCCCTCACTCGGACATCAGGTCAAACGTGGTTTCATTTATAAAAAAAGTGGGAGGGGGATAATATTTGATTGAAAGCTAAAATGGGGACGCATAAACCACCCAAAATATGCTTCTCCTTGAAGCCATGATGGGTTGTCATCCTTACGACCACACATTTTCCGATGAGTTTTCTAAAAGAGGCCTTGTATCACAGGCTAGATCTGGCTGGTGTTAACCAAATGCTCCAGCTCGAACTTGAAAGCTTCACATTCTTCAATGTCATGTCCAGGATCCCCTGAATGGTACAAACATATATTCATCCCCGAAGTGCTTGTGAAGAATTTCCAGGTGGTCTTGAGTGGACGAACCTTGCCGGTGCGACATAAGAGTGAGAATGTTGGCGTACGAATCTTTGAAGGCAGTAAATCCATAGTGCCAGAGTTGTGTGTCCATGGTTATTCTTTTACCATGCATAATAGAGTTATAGACTAGTAGGGAGTCAGGTCACCACATGTTTTAAATGACTTTCTTGTCAATCAGTTTGATGGCTCTTCTCTTGAAGGCCACACATTCATCATGTGTCATGGTCAGGATGGCTTCTGTGGTATAGACACCTTTTGTGAGCAAAAATAGGTGCACAAATTGGGATGACATGGGAACTAATGAGTGACAGTCCAGTAGCTTTTATCTCATCGAAGAACTCGATGTTTCGCACTTCCCTTGGTGCGACTCTGAAGTGAGAATTATGATCTTTGAGGGAGATCGGCCACCACATTGGAGATTACCTATGGGAAGGCCCTTGTGGCATCTCGTAGTGATTATCAACTTTATTGATGATTGGGGTGATTCCTTCGGGTACCCCACTTATTTCCCCATATGATATTGGGGTATCTTCTGGTAGGTGTGTTAAAGGGACATACTCATCCACTATCGTCTTGACCTCTTCAGCGAGGTTTTGATATTGGGTTTTTTCCTCGGGAGACTTTTCGGTTTGTTTCTCCATGAATTCCAAGATCTCGTCGACCTCTTTTATTTTTGCATTTGCCAAGTCGGTGTTTTAGTCAACTTCCTTCATTTTGGCTTTTGCCAATTCAATATTCGTATCTATCCTGTGAATTTTGGCTCAAAGCAACTCTTCGGTCTCTTCATCACTAACCATGTCGATGACTGGTGATGTGGCACTTTTCATGTTTGGGGTTTTCATTGGTAGAAAATCAACCTTTAAGATGAGGTAAATTTAGTCAACTTTGGTATTTTCATTTGTTTTTCTTTTTGGGTTGGTGTCCGGACTGTGGGATCAATCAAGAGTTTTAATCATAATACATGAAAACACATAAACAATTTATATCACAGAAGTACATAAACATTTATAATATTCATTTTCCTTTGCTTCGTTACTCCAAGATTTTCTATTCTTTTGAAGTATTATTGTGCCAAATGTTAATCAAACCATTGCCCCATAATCATTTCATTGATAATAATAATATCTTCCCTGATGTGGTTACAAAGCATATATGAAAAATCATTAAATCATAAAAAGTCTCCTCCAGTGGCTGATGATGAAGCTCTGTCAGTCCGAGCTCTCATGGCCCTTCGAAGGGCAAATTAGATTCTTAGATGAGTAGATACTAGAAATGAACTGACCCACTGGCCATTCTCTGTTGGGGTCATCTGTGAGCATCATCCATAGCGTCTTTCATACGGGCGTCTAAATCCTCGAGACACTCATGAGTGAAGTCTACCTCCCCAGTCAAGTTGTCTATGACAGTCTGGTGATACTACATCTTCTCCACATATTTGGCATCTCAATCATTCCCTTGTCTCTGAATGTGACGTTCTTTGATTTCGGCCTTTGAATACCGATCTTGTCTGGACTTGTAGAGGTGAGGCCACAGTGCGTTAGTCTACATAGTCTTCATTATGACTTGGGCGAAGATGATCATCGGCTAAAGTGTTTAGATCCCGCCTGATTCGGCCATTCAACTCTCAGACGATAACGACAACTCCTCTGATCTTGTCGCCCTCGTAGTCAACCACATATTCCCTATTTGGGAGATCACTCATTCCCTTCTGAACTGTCTTAGGATCCTAAGAGGTGTGTATGGTCAAATTCCCTGGATCCCCATAAGTGATAGGAAATGGCATTTTTGGCCTATCATAGATATGGTCACGGATATGAAGTCAGAAAATCTCTACTGAATATTATCCTCTCGGATCATAGAAAAAATGCAAGCCCACCCCTCTTTGGATTAGGTCCCGAAGTTTGGGTAAGTGACTAGGAGGCTGTCTTTTATATGCTCAGGATTTGGGTATGATGGAATCTCGATTTTGTGGAAGTGCTTAATGATCCACCATTGGACTAACAAGTTGAACCTTGGAAGTACCTATGCAGGTTTCAACATTGACCTAAAGCTCGGTAAATATCAGACATGATAACTGGGACTAGGACATAGTATTTGATTTCCCCGTTAGTAGTTATGCCATGAAATATAACATGGGTGATGAAGATGACCGGGTATCTATGGCCTGGTAACTATCTTTGGGAAACACAATGGTTCATAGAAGGAAGATGGCGAAGGTTAGGGGTCGGTAGCTTCCCAAGCGGTAAAGGAGTGAAAAACTATACGGAGTGCTTTATATAGCCCTAGGTAGACCCAAACTAGGTATAAAGGTCCTAAAAGCTACAGTCGGCCGAATATCCAATCGGCGCTAGCTAGGAATAATGTCTTAAGGATCTCAGTGGAAGTCAACTTATTGGGTAATAGAATGTTGCGGTCGATTTCTTTCTCCGCCTCATACGTGTGTTGTCTATGCAGTCTTGGATCTCTTCTGAGGTCGGGTTATCTCAAAATCTCTGAACCTAAAAACTATTTTCTCATTATCCCAATACCTAGTAAGGACTTCTAAGAGGCCAGTATTGCCTTTCATGGTCATAAGGGTGGATACGTGTCCTAGACAGTTCGTTACTTCTTTTTTATTGTGGGACACTTAGCCGTGACCACTAAATTTTCAGCATCTCGGGAGCTTCGCTAATCATATCGATTTTTAAGCTTAGAGACATCTACAAAACAAAACACGATTAGTTCCCTCCTCTCCAAGGAGCAATGGTTCATCACATAAGGCACGTTTAATGCTTCCACATAGCAAGTAGTTGGATGTAGTGTTTTCGGGTCGGAGAGCGTCAAAACACGAGGGAGTCATCCTGTCAGGTCTAGGTAGGTCTGAGGTACCCGAACCTATCTAAGTCAGCATGTGCTAGTTCATGGTATTTGGCTTCGCTCTATCCTAGTTGTACTAGAGTGGTTTAGCAAATAACTTAGGGACCCAAGCGGACAATCCAAGGTGAACTATTGTCGACTGTTGGAATAATCGTATACCAACTCCGTCTTTAACATGTTCCAAGGAAAGGTTTTTAGTTTTATAATAGAGGGTGACTACGAAATACGCATAATTACCTTTTGATGTGCGATTTATACATACGCTAAACGCAAGTGCACATATCGTTACAAGTAATATAGTCTAGAAGACCGAGTTATCGTCCTTAGGGATTAGTGCTCAATTACCAACTGTTATTCTATGGTATCTATTTGGTGATCGATGAGTTGATGGTTTATTTATATCTATGTTTATAGACGCTAACTAAATTACTTTACTTTACTTCAGATATGGTGGAAATAGGGCTTCCAAATCTCCTCAACTATCCGCTCGCTTTTAATCGTTAATGCAACAATTAAGGTTCTTCTTCTATGTTGAGATAGCAGGTTAACTAAGCCGTTTTATACTCATGTTAAGTTAATATAAACACTCAACCCCAATGGAGAACTCTTCTATCTTTCGATGACAAGATTGACTACAAAAGAGGATTAAGAGCAATAACCTATTAAGCTACACAAGTATGGGGGTACTTTCGTCCACGATTTAAACCTATGTTTATTCAACTATAGCATATTTACAATCTCCCCTTTTCGGATTTCGATTAGAACTCATATAAGTGATGATAACTAGTGATCAATTATTTATCAAGCAATCAAAGCAATTATTGAATAAACCTCAACAATAATAAGAAGAAACCAAAACATGCATTAATTCATAAGAACGAGGTTCAAGCGATTCGACATGGAAATCCCTAAATTAAGTTAGTTCCTAGCCATATACATGCTAAAAATTAAAATAATATCCAACATATACTAGAAAGAAATAAAGTAAAGAACAAGAAAATTACTCAAAACTGAGTCTCCAATCTTGAAGTAATGCTATGATTAATGATAAGGTGTGCCACCCCAAAACTGACCTAAAAGACCTTATTTATATCCCCAAAAACGTGTAAAACCTTTTCCTATTTGGTCTTGGCCCAGTCCTATTCAGATTTGTCAAATTTCCCACGTCGGCGCCGCGAACTCTGCCGCGTCGTGGAGCCAAACCTGCGGCTGATGCGCTTGGCGCCGTGGCTCGCCGTCTGGTTGGTTGGTGCCACGGCGCCGCCCTGTTCTGCGCCCGGTTTGCCAACTTTTCAGCTTTTTGTGCTCTGGACCATCTGTTTCTCTTTTCTTTTCGCTCCTTTTCACCAATGTGCCACTTTAAACCACTGTGACTCAAAAGAAAAAAAATCTATCCTAACACGACACAAATTTATACAAAAATAAGCAAAAGACTAACTAAAAATGACTCAAAATGTGTATATAAAATACACCGATCAAACACCCTCAAACTTAACCTTTGCTCGCCCTCGAGTAAAGATCAAAAAGATAAGAATAAGGACACAAAGAAAGGAAAATTGACTGACTCAAAGACACTGATCACTTTGATGCACAATAGTTACTTAGAAACGCATGAAGGTTAGTAGAATAATATGCAGGAACATATAGCATGGATTTTTAGCATTCTAAACACTCAAGTCAGATATTTCGCAAATTGATCGGTGTATTTTATATACACTTTTTGAGTCATTTTTAATTAGTATTTTACTCATTTTATTTATGTTTAGTATAGTATTAGGGTCGTTTTCCTTTCTTTTGTGTCACAGCGGTCAGAAATGGAGAAATGACGAAAAGGAGATGAAATGAGCATAAATGAGATGGAATTGCACACAAAAAGGGCCAAGAAATGAAGTCTAAGAAGTTCCGGGAATTATAGAAGATCCGAAGTCCGGACGGAAAAATGACGACAACAGAATCCGCTGAAAACGTCAGGAGCCGCGGCGCTGGCAGCGGCCATGGCGCCAAAGTCTTGAAAGTCCCGAGAGTTCTGAAATTCAGGCGCCATGGCTGATCTAGGCGCGCGACGGGAATTATGAAATCTTGGCCGAATTTGACATGTTTTCAGGATCCTAAAGGGATTATTTTTCCTACCTAAAGGGATAACTTTTCCTACCTTAAAACCCTTACCTAAAAGGATTCTAATAACTTTTCCTTTCCTACAAATCCCTAACCCTTCACCAAAAGGATTCTTTGGCTATAAATACTCTACATCATTAGAAGAATTATTCATTCTCCATTCCACCATTCACCATTCTACATCCATCCTTCCACCAATCCATCTTGTAAATATTCCACAACACAACCCTTGGATGTTTGGCTTGGAGACTCATTCTTAAGTATTTTCTTTTCTTTTTCTTTTATTTCAGTTTTTGCATGATGAACTTTGAATTAGTTCTTGTCATATCTATGGCTAGGAACTAATTCTCTTATAGGGTTTTCCATGTTAATTCTCTAGAAACTTATGTTATGAATTAATGCATGTTTATGGTTATTATTCTTCTTTGAGAGATCTATCCAATATTTGAGTTGAATTCTTGGTAATTAATTGACAACTAATTATCACTATATGATTTCTAATCAGATTCCGAAAGGGGGGGATTGTGAATATGCTGTAAGTTGGGTAGACATTCTTGGATTGGGGATGAAAATACCTCAATTATTTATGTAGCGTTAATGAGAGGCTTAAAAACCCTAATTTTGTGCATTGTGCGTGACGGTTAACTAGGTTCTTGTTCTTAATCCTCCTATAGAGTTATCCTTATCACCGAAAGGTAGGTAAGGTGCACATCTGAGGTTGAGTGTTTATATAACCCTAACGGGAGTATAAAACGATTTAGTGAACCTGCTTTCTCCAAAAGAAGAAGACCATAAGTTATTGCATTAATAAGTAGCATAAGCGGATAGTGAGGAGACGTGGAAGCCCTATTCTCATCATCACTGAAGTAAACCCTTTTAGTTAAATAGCTTTTATAATCCTTAGTTATAAACAACAAATCTAAATATCAATTTACCAAATAGATACCAAAAAATAGATAGTTGGTAATTGAACCCTAATCCTTGAGGACGATATTCAGTCTTATCAAGACTATACTACTTGTCACGATAACGTGCACTTGCGTTTAAAGTGTGTGCATCTTACCGCGCATCACAAATTCAATTCAATCATGCTCAATGGATGTAAAAATGCCTAACTATGCATGTCAATTTCAACATCCTATGACATGTTTACTTGACATATCTAACTTAAGTGTTCAGATGGTTGATTCTAATTCTATTACATTATTCCACTTTACTTCACTAGGTGTTTCAAGTAACTACATCATGCATGATCATATAAAAAAAATTATACTCAAATAAACATAGAAATAACAACAAAAAGACTCAAAAACACATAAAAAATAAACTAAAAACTCCCCCCAAACTTAAACCACACATTTTCCCTAATGTGTGCAAGACTCAAAAATAAAAGAAAGACGAGACAACTTACAGACTTGTGGTTTAAAATGGTGGCGGTAGCGGCGGGTAATGGTTCCGGGCATCTATTTTTCAAAAATCCCTTCACGGCGCCACGACCCTGAGATTGGCGTCGTGGCGCCCAAACTTCCGTAAGTTTATGGACTTCCGGCGCCGTGGCGCTATGAGATTGGCGCCGTGGCGCCCAATTTCCTGCGCCTCTCTGGAATTTCGGCGCCATGGCCCTCTGCTGGGCGCCGTGGCGCCGGGCTGGTTTTTCTCCCCTCTCGCGTTTTTCGTCCTCCACTTTTTAGCCCTGTACCTGTCATCACAACATGCAAACAATACCTTCCGTGAGACTGTTCTAACTAAAACTAAATTGCATAAATTTAAAAACCTTGGGTTGCCTCCCAAGTAGCGCTGTCTTTAACGTCTTTTAGCCGGATGCAGGTTCCCATTCATTTTGGAATGAGATGGGTCACTAGGCTCATGTATTCCATTTCATTGATCAAATAGGGTTTCAACCTCTGTCCGTTTACCTTGAAAGGGGTTCCCTCTCTCCCTCTCAATCGCACCATAGGGAATGCTCTACAACATTATGCGGTCCTGACCAACGCGATTTGAGCTTGCCTGGGAATAGCCTCAACCTTGAGTTGAATAAAAGAACTTGTTGTCCTGCTTGGAAGTCTTTTGGGATCAACATCTTATCATGTCATACTTTGGTTCGTTCCTTGTGGATCCTTGCATTCTCATAGGCATTGTGTCTGAATTCATCCAACTCGATCAGCTGTAGAAACTTCTTCTGCCCTGCTGCCTTGGCATCCATGTTCACCTTCCTCATTGACCAATAAGCCCTGTGTTCTAACTCTACTGGCAGATGACATGCTTTACCAAAAACTAACTTATATGGTGACATTACAATGGGGGTTTTAATGTTGTTCTGTATGTCCATAGTGCGTCATCCAATTTGATAGACCAATCCTTCCTTGAGCCATCCACCATCTTTCCAATATGCTCTTCACTTCCTTGTTTGAAACTTCTGTTTGCCCATTCGCTTGAGGGTGATAGGGAAATGTGGTGTGGTGGTAGACTCTATATCGGGAAAGCAGTGTATCAAGCTGCTTGTTGCAAAAGTGGCTTCCTTCATCACTGAAGATGGCCCTGGGAGTACCAAACCTTGTGAATATATTCTTTTGGAGGAACCTTTGGACAGTCTTACTGACATTTTCTTTAGTGGCTACCGCTTCTACCCATTTGGACACATAATCCACTGTAAGAAGAATGTACGGATTCCCAAATGACGACGGGAATGGACCCATGAAGTCGATCCCTCATACATCAAATAGTTCCACCTCCAAGATCTCATTCGAAGGCATTTCATTTCGTCTTGATATGTTCCCTGTTTTTTGACAACGATCACATCTCTTCACAAATGTGTGGGCATCTTTGAAGAGGGTTGGCTAATAGAACCCACTTTGCAGTACCTTCGCAACTGTTCTTGATGCCCCAAAATGTCCACCACATTGTAAGGTGTGACAATGGGTGAGAATCCGGTGCATCTCATCCTCTGGTATACATCGCTTGATGACTTGGTCGACACAATGCTTGTATAGCATTGGCTCATCTCAATAGTAGTGTTTTACTTCAGAGTAGATCCTCTTCACTTGCTATCTTGTCAATCCTGGGGGTACTACCTTGGCTGCGAGAAAATTAACAAAATCAGCGTACCAAGGTAACTAAAAGACATCACTTACTTGAAACAATTGCTCATCTGGGAAGTGATCATTTATTTGTACATCTTTGGTGTTCTGGCTCTCTATGTTTTCAAGCCTCGACAAGTGGTCAGCAACTGAGTTCTCTGTCCCCTTCTTGTCACGGATCTCCATGTAAAATTTTTGTAATAGCAGAACCCATCGGATAAGGTGAGGTTTTGCATCCTTCTTTGACATCAAGTACTTTATGGCAGAGTGGTCAATGTATACTATCACCTTATTCCCAATTAAGTATGACCTGAATTTCTCGAATGCATACACTATTGCTAGCAATTCTTTTTCTGTAGTGGCATAATTCAACTGTGCATCATTAAGAGTTTTACTAGCATAGTAAATGGATCTGAATACCTTATCGACCCTCTGCACTTGCTCCCATTGCATAATCACTTGCATCACACATTAGTTCAAATGGGAGCTCCCGGTTTGGTGCAATGACTATGGAGTCTTTGAGATAAGCCTCTCGCGAGTGTCGAAAGCGGTCATGCATTCCTTATTGAATTCAAAAGAAACCCCAGTCATTAGCAAGGTGGAAAGAGGTTTTGAAACTTTTGAGAAGTCTTTGATGAATCTTCTATAAAAACCGGCATGCCCAAGGAAACTTCTGACCCATTTTGTTGATACTGGAGGTGGTAGATTTTTTTATTACTGAAATATTTGCTTTGTCCACCTCAATACCTTGGTTGGATATTTTGTGTCCAAGGACAATCCCCTCTTTTACCATGAAGTGACACTTCTCCCAATTCAGCACAAGGTTGGACTCTTCACACTGTTTCAACACTGCTTCCAAATGCCTCAAACACTCGTCGAACGAGGACCCAAAGACTGAGAAATCATCCATGAAAATCTTTATAGTACTCTCCACCATATCAGAGAAAATTTCAATCATACACCTCTGAAAGGTCGCAGGTGTATTGCAAAGCCCAAATGGCATCCTTCTGAATGTAAACGTACCAAAGGGGCAGGTGAATGTTGTCTTTTCCTTATCTTCTGGTGCTATGGCAATCTGATGATACCCTGAGTAACCATCCAAGAAGCAGTAGTAATTGTTCCCTGCAAGTGTATCCAACATCTGATCTAGAAATGGCAACGGGAAGTGGTCTTTTCTGGTTGCCTTATTCAACTTGCGATAGTCAATGCAAATTATCCATCCAGTAACAGTTCTAGATGGAATGAGCTCATTCCTTTCGTTGGTCACTACTGTCATACCACCCTTTTTGGGCACCACTTGCACCGGATTCACCCATGCACTGTCAGAGATAGGATCAATTACCCCAGCATCAAGCCATTTCATGATTTCTTTTCTGATTGTCTCCTTCATGTTTGGATTCAGTCTCCTCTGTGCCTCAATGGAGGGTTTGCTCTCCTCATCTAGACGGATCTTATGCATCACTGTTGACGGACTTATCCCCCTTATATCTGCTAATGTCCACCCAATAGCGCGACATGAGCCTCGATTCTCGCAGCTTCTCAACCTCCACTGTTGATAGATGACATGAGATGATCACTGGTAAAGATTGATTCTCACCTAGATATTGGTACTTCAAATGATTTGGTAGAGTCTTCAACTCTAACTCTGGAGCTTTTTCTGTGGATGGTATTGATCTCTCTGGCATCTCCCCAAGCTCTTCATATCTCTTCTTATCACACTGCTCATAAGAATTCGTCCAATTTTCATACTCCATCCGATTCGGGTCATTGTCACTACTCTCATCCCATCGTGTCAGCACTTCTTCAAGCGCATCAACATTTCTGAACCCATTTTCTGACACTGCTTCTTCGATCACATCAATGGCGAAGCAGTTGTCACTCGCCTCTGGGAAGGTTGCTGCTCGAAAAATATTGAAAATCGCCTCTTCTTCTTCCACACGAAGTCTTAACTCACCTTTTCGAACATCAATGAGTGCATGTCCTGTGGCTAGGAAGGGTCTGTCAAGGATAATAGGGATCATGTCAATATCTCTCATGTCTAAGATGATGAAATCAGCGGGAAAAATGAACTTGTCCACCTTAACCAACACATCATCGATGACTCCTCTATGGTGGACGATGGAGCGGTCAGCTAGCTGTAAAGTGATGTTTGTAGGTCTGGCTTCTCCCATTTCAAGTTTGCAAAACACCGGATAGGGCATCAAATTTATACCTGCCCCCAGATCACACAACGCCTTCTGACACTCAAACTTTCCTATAGTGCATGGGATGGTGAAACTCCCTGGATCTTTCAACTTCTGAGGTAGCTTTCTCTGTAGGATGGCACTACATTCTTCAGTCAACACCACTGTTTCGTAGTCATCTATCCTCTTCTTTTTGCTGAGAATCTCCTTCATGAACTTTACATAACTCGGCATCTGCTCTAGTGTCTCAGCAAACGGGATGTTGAGTTGCAATTGTTTGAGAACTTCCAGGAATTTAGAGAACTGTTTGTCAAGAGAACTTGTTTTTAGCCTCTGGGGGTATGGTATCTTTACCTGGGGTGCGTCCACAACTGCTCCCGAAATCATTGTACCTTCTGAGCCCTGGGCGCCACAGCCCTGTGATTCGGCGCCGTGGTGCCCAAACTTCTGCAATGTCTCAGGATTATCGGCGTTGTGCGCTCGATGCGTCGTGGCGCGACCTGCGACTTCGCGGCCGCCACGGCCTTCTTTTCACGGTGGTGAGTTTGCTTCCACTGGTTCGCCATTTCTCAGGTCAATCGTCTGGCATTGCTCTTTTATATTCTCCCCAATATGTCCAGGGTGATTCCCTTGTATTCTGTTGCTTAGCATGCCCGCGAGTTGTCCTATTTGCGTTTCTAAATTCTTTAGGGACACTCTCGTCTCATCCATGAACTGAGTTTGGTGCCTAGTTAGCCTGAGTATGGCTGCTCGTAGCCCATCCTGCTCTTCCTGTGGGGCATGGGGGTTACATTGTTGTTGATAGTTCTGTAACCCTTGATAGTGGTAATCCATGTTTGCAGGGTCCTTGAGATGAATCAAAACCAACAAACGGATCACGGCGCACGGTTCCACAATAAAATAAAATAAAAGAAAAATAAAAACTAAATTAGAAATTAAGAATAGAAAGATTGATATTGAACTACGCCAATCCCCGGCAACGAAACCAAAAACTTGATGTGCGATTTATACACACGCTAAACACAAGTGCACGTATCGTTACAAGTAATATAGTCTAGAAGACCGAGTTATCGTCCTCAGGGATTAGTGCTCAATTACCAACTGTTATTCTATGGTATCTATTTGGTGATCGATGAGTTGATGCTTTGTTTATATCTATGTTTATAGACGCTAACTAAATTACTTTACTTTACTTCAGATATGGTGGAAATAGGGCTTCCAAATCTCCTCAACTATACGCTCGCTTTTAATCGTTAATGCAACAATTAAGGTCCTTCTTCTATGTTGAGATAGCAGGTTAACTAAGTCGTTTTATACTCATGTTAAGGTAATATAAACACTCAACCCCAATGGAGAACCCTTCTATCTTTCGATGACAAGATTGACTACAAAGGAGGATTAAAAACAATAACCTATTAAGCTACACAAGTATGGGGGTACTTTCGTCCACGATTTAAACCTATGTTTATTCAACTATAGCATATTCACAATCTCCCATTTCGGATTTCAATTAGAACTCATATAAGTGATGATAACTAGTGATCAATTAATTATCAAGCAATCAAAGCAATTATTGAATAAACCTCAACAATAATAAGAAGAAACGAGCATACATTAATTCATAGACGAGGTTGGCGATTCGACATGGAAAGCCCTAAATTAAGTTAGTTCCTAGTCATAGACATGCTAAGAACTAAAATAATATCCAACATATACTAGAAAGAAATAAAGTAAAGAACAAGAAAATTACTCAAAACTGAGTCTCCAATCTTGAAGTAATGTTATGATGAATGATAAGGTGTGTCACCCCAAATCGACCTAAAGACCTATTTATATCCCCAGCGTGTAAAACCTTTTCCTCTTTGGTCTTGCCTGCATATTCGATTTGTCAAATTTCCGCGTCGGCGCCACGGCACCTGGCCGGCGAAACTTACTGCGGTGAGTGCATTTCTTGGGCGTCGTGGCTCCGCCGATCCTGGTTGGTTGGCGCCACGGCGCCGCCCTGTTTTGCACCCGGTTTGCCAACTTTTCAGCTCTTTGTGCTCTGGACCCTCTGTTTCTGCCTTCTTTTCGCTCCTTTTCACCAATGTGCCACTTTAAATCACTGTGACTCAAAAGAAAGAAAATTTATCCTAACACGACACAAATTTATACAAAAAGAAGCAAAAGACTAACTAAAAATGACTCAAAAGGTGTATATACAATACACCGATCACCTTTGTACATAGATGCAAATGTGTGTGCATGCCATTTGACGGAAGATGAATTCATGAATGACAGTTATAATTGCGGTATTTAAACACATAGGCAATTTATATTTGGAAAAAAACATGTTGTATTTGAACCTTTATGGTTAAAACCTAGGTTTTCCCCCAGCGGAGTTGCCATCTGTTATGGTTCACTTTTTACACTGGTGAACGCAAAAAGAGCTACTAAGAATTTGGATGGTGCTCTATGTTTGGATAATTGTTTTAGAGTCGCCACCTAATTTATAGGTAAATTAGAAAAATCAGTGTGAATGAGTTCATTCAAATTCATTGAAAATTCTATCTATATCAGAGTCATGTAAGGATTCTAGTGATCCCCAGGAAAGGTGTTAGCACCCCGGTATTAAGGATCTGTAGAATACGGTTGACCTATGAGCTTTACAACATGCTTCAAAATAATTTAAATTGCCTTAGTGTTTAAAATCCGCAAAATAACTTGTCATTTTATTTATTCAAACTATATGTTTTATTTTTATAAAACAAGAGTTAAAACTTCCGCCAAGAAATAGTATGCACGAGGTAGTTTAGTCAGTTTTCATTTTCGGACTAAGAATACTCAAATGTGAATTTGAGTAGAACTCTACATTTAGTCCAATTATATTGACTAATTTCACACTTGCACTATAAAATCCTTTTCAAGTTTTGAAAGTGGTATAATTAATTCAAAAGAGATAAATTCAGTTTTCGAAAAAAATAGTAAAAATGATTTTCTTTGCTTCCTTTTGCATGCCATATTCCCATAGTCAACATCACATTCTACTTTTCAAAACACTTTAGACAAAACTTACGTCCAAGATAGTTTTAATGTCAAAATCAATTAACTAATTGGGCTCAGTCCGAGTTCTAACAAAGTGTTAATTTTCAGCCCATTTCTAAATATGAATCCCAACAGCCCATTTATCCCATGTCAATTTAGGCCCAATTCTGGGTCCTTTTTTGATTGGCCCATTCCAGTTTCACAAATTTGGTTCTTTTTACGAACTTGATATCGATAAATCTGCGAATCTAGAAATTCATTTCGGTCAATTGAACCTTCTCGAATTGTTTCTTTTTAAGAACCAAAAAGATTTGTGCCAAAATAACATATGCCAAGAAGAACAAAAGTCCTTGGACACGTAATGGATCTTGAAGTATTGTCATATTTTAACATTTAAAATTGGTTTGTCACTTAGTCGAAAATCTCCTTTTCAATTTTTAAATGTCTAAACGACCCTTTTATTTCCATTTCCAGATTTAAAACATAGTTTTTGAAATCCGTTTGGCAGTCGAACTAATCGTTTTCTTATCCTAGATTCAAACCATAAGTAAAGTTCTAATATTTATATCACAGTATTGTATTTACAACAAATACAATATATACATATATATTATATAAATGGAAAATGAGATAGAGTTTAGGTCGGTGGACCTACCGAAGCCCACCAGGCGGCTATTTTAACTCATAGTTGTCCTTCATGCAAATAATAGTTTCCTTTTCATATTTTCTCGACCAAAATAGGTATGATTGGGCTGAGTGATGGTCCCAGTAAGGGCCCATCTCATGGAAATGCAGCAGAGAACACACAAAGGGAAAAACAAATGCCCAAGTTAGATAGTATCTTGGACTCATCATTCAATTAATTTTTGCAACAAACAAGTAGACATCCCACAATAACTTGCATTTAATTCAGAATAATTGGACTAGTCCAAACCAACAACAGCACGTAAGGAAAAGGTGAAGATAGCAAGAAGTGGGACAAGCCCAATATGCAGTATGAAGCAGGAAAATAGAGGAGACTATCAGAAATGGGCTAGGCCCAACAAACACATGACACATATGAATGATATACAAGATGATATACAATATGTGTATGTTCCTATACTAGGTATATTCAGTACAGAACTTGTATGTCACGATGTATATTGACATGTATTTTCAAACAACACAAACATTAAGACATAAGGGTAACAGACAGGATACACATAACAATTTGATTCAATTAACATGTAGGTACATGTCAGAGAAATAGACAACCAAATCAAACTGGATGCAGGGCTATTTACATAAAGAATTGTGAACAGATGCATAGTGGATCACTTAGAGACTGTTAGGAACATGCTTAAGGGTGAGGAAGGCAACTAGAATACTTAGAGATATGCAGTCAAGTTATGAAAAAGTAAAAATATGATGTGGTCTTGGCTATCTTTGACTAAACAGACCAAATGAGCTAAACACTTGAAATTTATATCATTTTAAACCTAAACAGGGACTAGGGTCTAGGTGACATAATATAGACATTTTCAACATATTTACACCAAATATGACACTCAAAAGCCAACACACAGACTAAAGTGGACACAAACTGACCTCAACAGCTCATTTCTTAGTTCAAACTAGTCTTAAATGACACAACAAGCACAAATGGGCATGAATTGGCCAAACACAGTCTTAAAGGAATACCCTATGATCTTTCATCAACCCCGGCTCGGTATGCGCGCCGCAGTATGCGAAAGTGTGCTTCGAGCCGATGACGGTCAGAACGATTTGAAGGGTGTGACAACTAAGGAAGAGCCGGAAGAGCATCAATCGGTGCATCTTTCGCTTCCAAACCCCGAAGGATTCTCGGGCATTCCTTCATGTCGGGAGAAGGTACAGGTTGGAGGAGAAGATAAGGACATCTTTCTTTCTTCCATTTCACTCTTGCTCCAATCCCAATAGGATAAATAGCTAGCACTTGGGTTAAACATGCTTCTCAGACTACTACAACAACATATTAAAACAGCGAGACCAGTCATTTTGGACATCATATTAACTAAACAAACTCTATGGGGGCAAAACAGATCTCGTGTGCACACACTTAAGTTTGTCAACTCAGTTTACATGATTAAATGTGGATGAGGCCATATTTTGCAAATGTGGCCCTTTTGTAAATTAGAAAATGAACGTAATAATTTCAATTATGACCAAATTGAATTAAAAGCTTTAATTTAAGATCAAATTTGACAATAATTGGATTTAGGAATTTTTAAAATCATGCAAAGGTCTTTTTCGTAAAATTAAGATATAATCCCATTATCGTATTCAATTAAATAATTTCCCGACTTTGCGAAACATTAATCCTTTATAAATGTTCACAAATATCAACACATTGGATTCACATGATTTTTTTCTAATTTATACATACACAGCTCAAAGCTCATTTAAAGAGTCCTACTTTTTAGCTTATCTATGAACATGTTCTAACAGTCTAGTATTAATGTTTATGGTAACACCTTAAATGGATAACATTAATCATGTGAATCTTATATCTTAATTAGACAAGGACACTCACAAACAAATCATGAAGACTATCAACTCAGCCCTAGATAAATCATACAGGCTAACCAAGCCAAAACAGACCTGTAAGCTAAAAAGAAAAACTACATAATTAAGCTAAACAAATGAGCACACACAAATGCACGAGACTGCTGAAATTAATAAGAATGATTACCTCATTTGGGTCGAGAACGGATTGGGGATAGGCTAAGCTCATCCACACTCGTATTCAGCTGCAAAACCAAAAAGAAAACGAAAAGAGGTTGGGAGAGGGGTGTACGCGTGAAAAGAAAGGAAAATTAAAGGGGAAGGGACGATCTGGCCTTAATTGCAATTAAGCAAATGGACCCATAATTTCAATTATAGCACTATTTTCAATATAAAAGCAAACAGTCATTTCAAATGTAGCACAGTTAATTGACATTTCAATTTTAACTAATTCTGAAAGCAATTGCAATTAAAGATGATGTAATTGTAGAATCAAGACGTATTTACTCAATTTACTCGATTTCTTGACTTAACGGAGTAAAATATCTGTCAATTGATCATTATTAGCTTTAAACAATTAGTTGAATAATTGCTTTCACTATCTTGATTTTAACTTTTGATAATTATGTTTGACAATCTTAAAAATATACAAAATATAAAATATGATATACAATAATATACTTGATGGTATTTTACCAAATAAAATGGAAAACTGCCACCGAACAAAAAAATAAAGAGAATTCATTGAACGAAAGAGAAAAATACTTATGGTCGTTATTTCACAATTCCAAAAAGGGCATATTTCCCTAAGGTATGATACTGGTAGTAGAAACTACCAAAAATTTCTCCAACGATCCCCAACCATAGTCACATCGGTGTTGGAGGTGATGGCTCTTCTACCTCAACTGGACAAAGTAAAGATCCCTCCTCACAAGGTATTTGGAATGTACACAAGGATCAGGTGGTTGGGAGTGAAGGGTTCCTGAACCAGGTTGGTGAGATACCATAGACATCCAACTAACCTTCAAACCACCGAGCCGACTTGAGCCAAGCAGATCTGATACTGCTTGCAAAAATAGGTGATAACCTCAATCAATAAGAGGTTTGAACCCTAGAGTGAGAGAGTAGGTGCAAACGCATGAGCAACTCATCATTTCGCTGGTGATCCTCTCATTCTTCTTGGGGAATAAAATCATACCTCATCATCCCATTTACAATCATCGCATACGACCTATAAATACTCAATCGGCGTTGACAGTCTTTATCGAACATCTATTTTTGGGGAACAATCATAGAAATATTCGACACACTAGGTTTATCATTCTTCTTCTTCTTCTTCACCAAAGAAGGCTCTTCATCGATAAAGGTCTCCTTGATATCAACTACCGGTGGAGCCACGGGGGCTTTAGCACTGCCTTGTATGGTGAGAAAATCATCTAGAGTGGGTGAAGGATGAGCGGACATAATGATAGTGTGAGTAATACCACAATGAAAAAAGGAGAAAAAAGTGATGATATGATGGTATCCGATAAAGCTCCGACAAACATAAAGAAGATGGAGAAGAAGCAAGAGGAATGTGAAAATGCAAAGTGAAGAGTAAAAAGAGAAGAGAAAGGGTTTATATGAGTTATGTCTAACATTCCGTAAATTCAGGTTAGGTGTGAATAAATTAAATGAGTATTGATGTGTCATTTTAGTTATTTGAATCCCTTTGGGATGAATTCGGGTTATAGATAGCCGTTTTGAAGTCAAATCAAATAAGGGAGTTCGTAAAAGTTCTTAAATTCGTCTAAGGCTGAGATAGTTACACTTATGCTCATGTTTTGAGTAGTTGTGTTGGGAATATGAGAAACCTCAAAACTTGAAAATTGTAGATCTTGGGAATACCTTTCCAACCATATATGGAAAAGCTCAATCGAAGCTCAGTTCTAGGAGTTAAGCCCATTTTATCAAGCATTAGAGCCCTCGCATATCGCGCGTGCATCATACTAAACATGTGTCTCTGAATCTCACTATCAGAGGCACGTACAATGGGTGTGCGATGCACAACATTACGCGACCCCATATGTGCGATAGGCGCGCGACGAATGCCTATCACACAGGTTGTTTTGCAAGTTCCAAATTTTATAAGTTTAAAAACCCATCCTAACTTTTCCCCACTTTATTTTGGGTAAACTTTTGAGAGAAAAAAATCACAAGACTTCCGTATAACATATAAGGTAAGTTATTTATCAATTATTATCATTACTATATCAATCTATCATCAAATTAACATTAGTTCATCTTTTTAAACACTATGAAAACTTAAGGAATGAGAAGAAGAGGTGTGTGAGATTTCGTCTAAAAGGTAAAACCTCTGATTTTCCAGATATTATTGGAGATTTTTAGGCTAGTATAAATTATATTGCGGGATTAGTGTTAGCGATTTTCCAAATGCTCACGCAAGTGTGCGTATCGTTAAAAGTAATATAGCTTGTAAGTTCGAATATCGTCCACAGAGACTGGTTTTCAATTACCGAACATCTACTCTTATGTTATCTATTTGGCTAACGATAGTTTGTTTGGTTTTTTTTATCTAACAATACTAGCTAGAGTAATTGCAAGAGTTAAACTAAGTAAGATTTGGTTTAAATCAGTTATTGTGGAAATAGGGCTTCCAATCTCTTCAATTATCCACTCTTTCACGTGTTAATGCAATGCTAATGATTCTTCTTCTTATTAAGATAGCAGGTTAACTAATCTGTCATCATATTCCGGTTAGGACATACGAGAGCTCAACCTTTTATAGAAACCTTTTATATTTCTATGATAGATTTTACCACACTGGAGGATTAAGAACAATAACCTTAAATACTACACAAGTATCGGGGTACTTTCATCCACGATTTTAACCTATGTCTAGACAACTACAACATATTCAAATCTCCCCTCTCGGATCTCGATTCGAAATCATATAAGTGATGACAATTAATGGTCAATTAATTATCAAGTAATCAAAACAATATTGAATAGATCTTAATCTGCTGAAGAAGAAACCAATAACTATGCATTAACTATATGAAAAAGTTTCAAGAAGATTCAATTGGAAAATCCTACTAAAGTAATTAGCTCCTAAACATTGTCATGTCAGAAACTAATACAAAATCCAACATAAACTGAATTGAAATAAAGAAAGGAAAAGAACTTGAATGTAGTCTCAAATTCTTGTCTTGTGATGTGTGTTATGAGATATGAGGTGTGTCCCTTATAAAATATGTCTCAAGGGTTTAAATATGCTGCAAAAATCGTGTGCCCTGGACCCTTCTGCCCCTGGACAATTTCGCCTCGGATTTGGAAAAATGCACCGCGACTCCGGAAAACCTGAGAACAAATCAGAGCACGCAGCACATTCAGCGCCGCGGCGCCTGTGACGTCTTCAGCTAGTTTTTCCGAAATTTTGTCCTTTTCTCGTCCGTACTTCGTCAGATTTCTTCTATGCTTTCCGGGACTTCTTAGGCTTCATTTCTTGGCATTTTCTTGTGCAAGTACGCCTCAATTAATCTCATTTCATCTTCGTTTTGCCATTTCTCCATTTAAGACCGATGTGACTCAAAAGAAAGAAAAACAGACCTAATACTAAACTAAACACAAACGAAATGAGTAAATACTAACTAAAAATGACTCAAAAAGTGTATACAAAATATGCCTAACAAATACCCCAAAACTTAACATTTACTCGCCCTCGAGTAAAGATCAAAACAAAAACACAACAAAAACAAGAATTCTATGAAATGGATCAAGTAGTTATAGCAATGCTTCTTCAAAATTATGGATGAAAGTTGGATAATATGTTAGAATATACAGAGCATGAATATTTCGCAATCTAGAATTTCAAGTTAGATATTTCGCAAATTCAATTGTATTATAATCAATGGAAACATAAACACTTAACTTATGCATGTCAATTTTATTCCATCTTTCCCAAAATGCTATAGATCTATTTACTTGTTATTCTCCACTAATCATACACATTAGAGATCATCGGGACTTTCAAGGGTTGTAATGTAGGCTTAGGGCGGGGGTAGATAAAAGTAGGCATTTAGGCTCAAATTACGTACCATAAACATGTTTTCATTCAACTCATTTTTCCTTCTTGTGATTTTCTTTTCAGTCTCATACCTATTTTATCCCCTCTTTTCTTTTGAGAGTGAGACACATTATAAATAACAAACACCCCCAAACTTAGGCTTTTGCGTATTTTTCATTGGGGTGCATCAAATCTTTACTCTCTTTTTATTATTTTCTTCAACACTTTTCATCCCAAGAATTTTTAACTTTTGACTTATGGCACAACTTAGGGAATCATAGGGTGTCAAACAAAGATATTATTTTAGGCTCAAGGGGGTTGACAAGTGATACAATTTATGTCAGGGTAGGTAATGAATGGTAAGAAGGGCTATCAAAGAAATGTCTGAATCATCTCCCTAAACATGTACATCTCAACTATTTCGCCTCAAATAACAAGCAAAAAGATTTTCTAGACATTTTTTCAACCTTTCTTTCCATAGCTGACACACATAGGTTAAACACAAATATCCCAAATAATTAGATGTCATGAATTTTTGGCATATCTATCTTAAGCACACAGATTTTTGCTTTCTATTCCATTACATTATCCCACTTAATCCATTAGATATCTTCAGCAACTACAACATGCTTGATCCATAAAAAACAATTACGACTCAAAAACACATAAACAAACAACCAAAAAGACAAGGAAAAGACTCAAAACAAAAGACAAAGTAAGATCGCCCAAACTTGATTGACCCATTGTCCCTAATATGTAAAGACTGAAAATTAAAGGGACAACTTACAGACACAAAACAGCGGTCACAACGGAGGTCTGGGGGAAGAATTTTTGAAATTGCACAGCTTGGGACCCTCTGAACTTTTGGCGCGCGCTGCGCATTGTTGCGCTTGTGATGACAGAATTATTCTCTCAAGTTACGGAGCCGCGACTTACATTTATTTGTGCTAGTTGTTTCCCGTTCTGCATTTTTCTCAATCCCTGCTTTTATCTGTCATCCATAAACACTCAACATACCAGATCGTGAGACTGTTCAAGTCAAAATAAAACAAACTAAAACAAAAATTGAAATAACATAATTAAAATATTGGGTTGCCTCCCAAGTAGCGTTGTCTTTAACGTCTTTTAGCCGGATGCAGTTCACTTACTAAATCAAGGGGGTAGAGTATCCCCTCCACATAACCATCTCAGCACCAATCGCTTCCTCTTCCTCCTCTTCTTTTTTCACAGTTTTATTTTCATAAGCATTTACCATCTTGGCATCTTTCACCATTTCCTTGGCCTTACTCACAGGTTCTGCGCTTTGCTTTAATGGTATCCCACGAGCATCCGTACTCGTGAGGCTTTTCTCATGCACAACTTTGTCAACTATCCCAATAGCATAACATCTATCCATAACTTGAGGTTCAGTGGGTGGCTTGAAAATTTTGAAGGTCATCTCCGGCTCAGGTGATGGCTTGAACACTTTAAAACTTTAAAGGTCATCTCTTCACCTTGAACTCTGAGTTTTAGCTCTCATTATTCAACATCAAGTAATGCCATCCATGTGGCTAGGAATGGTCTCCCAAGGATCATTGGTATCATCTCATCTTCCTCCATATCAAGAATGAGGAAGTCAGCAAGCAAGATGAATTTTTCCACCTTTACCAATACATCTTCAATTATTTCTCTAGGGTGCACAATAGATCGATCAGCTAGCTGCAAGTGGACTGTTGTTGGCCTTGCTTCCCCCAAACTAAGCTTTTTAAACACAGAAAGGGGCATAAGGTTGACACCTGCCCCCAAGTCACACATGTCTTGCTTGCATGTCACATTCCCTATGGTGCAAGGTAAGGTGAAACTCCCTGGATCTTTCAATTTAGGGGGAAGTTTCTTCTGCAAGATAGCATTGCGCTCCTCTGGCAGCGCTATTGTCTCATAGTATATCAACTTCCTCTTCTTAAACAGGATGTCTTTCATAAACTTTACATAAGCTGACATTTGCTCCAAAGCTTCAATGAACGAGAGATTGATATGAAGCTTTTTGAAGATCTCTAAAAACTTGAAAAACTCCTTGTATAAGGACTTCATCTGCAGTCTTTGAGGATAAGAAATTCTGTCTACATATTTCCTCATGACTGTTGGTGGAGCCTTCTCTAAAATAGGGCGATCATCAGTAACCCCCTCCTTCTATACCTCGGTTGTCTTCTCCACCTCATTCTCATTTTCCCTAATTGGCGGAGATCCAACCTGCTCTAACTGCTTCCCACTTCTCGAACTGATTGCATGACATTGCTCTATTGGATTCATTACTATATTACTTGGGAGAGCCCTCTGAGGTCTGTCATTCAACTTCTCTGCCAACTGCCCCATCTAAGTTTCCAAGTTCCTAATAGAGGATCTTATTTCTGTCATGAACTGCTTGGTCTCTGTCATAAATTGTGTCTGGGTATTGACCAAGGCTGAAATTGAGGACATGGTTTTCGTCATGAATTGAGTCTGAGAGTTGGCTAAGGTCAACGATCTTTGTTTTTATGTCATCCGCTTCTTGTGAAATTTGGTGAATCTTTGTGAAGATGAGGCTCAAGCGTGGTTCTTGCCTTGGTCATTCTTCCATGAAATATTTTGGTGATATATCCACCCCTGATTATATGTGTTGGAGAATGCATTGTTAGAGGGCCTCTAAAAAATTCCCACAGTCTAACATTGAGCCTGCTCCATTGAGATGTTGTTGGGATCAGTTGTTGGACATCTATCGAAGGTGTGTGGACCCCCACAAATCTCACAAACGACTTGTTAGCTATTTTCCAAATGCTCACGCAAGTGTACATATCGTTATAAGTAATATAGTCTGTAAGACCGAATATCGTTCACAGAGACTGATTATCAAGTACCGATTATCTAAGCTTTAGTTTCTATTTGGTAAACGTTAATTTGTTTGGGTTTTTTTATCTAACACTACTAGTTAGAGTAATTGCAAGAGTTAAACTAAGTAAGTTTTGGTTTAAATCAGTTATGGTGGAAATTGGGCTTCCAATCTCCTCAACTATCCACTCTTTCACGTGTTAATGCAATGCTAATGATTCTTCTTCTTATTAAGATAGCAGATTAACTAATCTGTCATCATATTCCGGTTAAGACATATGAGAGCTCAACCTTGTATAGAAACCTTATATATTTCTATGATAGATTTTACCACACATGAGGATTAAGAACAATAACCTTAAATCCTACACAAGTATCTGGGTACTTTCGTCCACGATTTTAACCTATGTCTAGACAACTACAACATATTCAAATATTCCCTCTCGGATATTGATTCGAAATCATACAAGTGATGACAATTAATGGCCAGATAACTATCAAGTAATCAAAACAATATTGAATAGATCTTAATCTGCTGAAGAAGAAATCAATAACTATGCATTAACTATATGAAAGAGTTTCAAGAAGAATCAATTGGAAAACCCTACTAAAGTAATTAGCTCCTAAACATTGTCATGTCAGGAACTAATACAAAATCCAACATAAACTGAATTGAAATAATTAAAGGAAAAGAACTTGAATGTAGTCTCCAATTGTGTTCTCCAATTCTTGTCTTGTGATGTGTGTTATGAGATATGAGGTGTGTCCCTTATAAAATATGTCTCAAGGGTTTAAATGTGCTACAAAAATTGTGTGTCCTGGACCCTTCTGCCCCTGGCGCCGCTGCTCCGGAAAACTTGAGAACAAATCAGAGCACGCAGCACATTCAGCGTCGTGGCGCCCGTGACGTCTTCAGCCAGTTTTTCCAAAATTTGTCATTTTCTCGTCCGGACTTCGTCAGATTTCTTCCATGCTTCCCGGGACTTCTTAGGCTTCATTTCTTGGCATTTTCTTGTGCAATTACGCCTCAATTAAGCTCATTTCATCTTCTTTTTGCCATTTCTCCATTTATGACCGCTGTGACTCAAAAGAAAGAAAAACAGACCTAATACTATACTAAATACAAACAAAATGAGTAAAATACTAACTAAAAATGACTCAAAAAGTGTACACAAAATATGTCTAACAATTAGAATCTATGAATGATTCATAAGTGGCTAAAGAACAAGTTCTAGGGCCTGGAAAAAGCCCCAGTTTCAGAATTAGTGAGAAAAAATCATGGAAGTGAATATTGTTTTAGCCTTTATCATATAAATTAATTGTACAGTGATTGTTGAACCTTGAATATTCCATTTGATAGAATTTTAGCGGAATTATAGGTATGTCTCTTTTTTAAATATATCTTTCAATGATTTAATAACGGTTTCTTTGTTATGAAATCATGTGCGTGATGGACAAGCCCTCATGGAACCTTAATTGTATCATACTATATATATTTTTTCCTATCAAAGAATTGTTGGAACTGATCTATAAAGTCTTGTACTTTGAACATGATTTACCTCTATAAGGGAGTTCATAAACTTGAATATTTCATGTATTTTCCCTATGAACGGGTTGTGTTGAAGTTGAAACTTATTTAATGACTTGAACATGGTTTCTAAATCTATTAATGACTTGATGTATCCCTATTAACGGGATGATGAACATAATTCATAATGAGTGATTTGGCTTCTATGCTATGATTGTGATTATGCTATTTTGCCATGATTCTATTGTCTGTATTTGGCCTAGCTACTTAGGAGGAAGAGTATGCACTATAGTTCCTAGTGGTTTGCCTAGCCATTTGGGAGGAAGCATGTCCCTCGAAGGTCAATATCATCGGTGTAGTTTGTCTAGCCATTCGGAAGAAAGAGTGGTCATAACCTCGATGTGGTTTTGTCTATAAATCCGGGAGGAAGGATAGACATCGAGAGTGAAACCAGATATAGTGCTTCTATACTGTTTTAGGGACCTTAATGGCCATCCGTTCGTTTTATTGATTTGGCTTGTATTGTCATATTGTGATTGTTCGTGAGTGACTTGATGTTGATCTTAAGTTTATAAATGGAAGACTTAATCTTGAGAATTGGCATAATGAATTGAATGTGATTTAATTCTCTCTTAATGGTTTCTACTGGTGGCGGTGGCGGCCGACCCGTCCGGTCCCGACAGGCAAACCCGACCACGACACGGTATTAAAAAAAGCGGGACCGGGGCTCGAGCAGGCGGGGCAGTATGGTCGCCAGCAAACCACTTGAGCCGTCCGCCGATCCCGCCCGACCCGCCCGAGCCCGCCCCAAATCCCGCTCGACCGACTTGCACAAAATAGCCGTTGTCCAACGACCATTTTACATTTTGGTCGTTGACAACGGCCATTTTAAACTCCACTCCCAACCCCTACCCCTTTATATTTATTTTTAACCCTATAAATACCTCATTCCTCTTCTTATTATTTTCACAAATCTTTCTAATCTCTCAATCAATCTCTAATTCTCTATACAACATTGTCTACATATTCAATCTATTTATTAATTTGAGAATTGGGAGTGAAGTTGGCAACTAGCTTGAGGATTATCTATCGAGCAAAGTTTCAATTTTCAACCTCTCGATTACACGTCGACTCTACGTCATGCTTGGTACATTCGTTCTCTCATTAAATTATTATTTTGTCTTTATTTCATTTAGCACATTTAATTTCATTATCTTTAACTATTTATTAGCATAATTAAAATGAAAGGACTAAGAGGCATGTTGGGTAAGGGTAAGGGTCAGACTTCTTCTAGTAGGGGTGGTAACAAGGGCAAGGGTACTTCTTCTAGTATTCCTGTTCCAGTTATTCCTAGACAAGATGATTTTATAGATCCTGAAATGTTTCCTGAAATACCATATGATCTTGACACAAATGATTATCCTGAAATTGAAGAAGATTTTAATTTAGATGACACTCTAGTTGATGATACACCTATTAATGAAGATGATGATACACCCACTAGTGAAATGCCTCCTATCCCCCCTACTATGAGACGAGGTCAAAAACGACCATTAAAATCGGTTGTATGGAAATATTTTGGCAGGACATAGCTAATCAAGTATTTGTATGTAAAACTTGTAAAAATATTTATTCTTTTAAAATCGGACAAGGTCATGGTGGGACGGGGTTTAGGAAGACACACTGTTGCAAAACACAAAGCCTTGCGTACCCAATACATGATTGAAAAACAGTGAACAAACGTCCTCTCAATCGGGACAAGGTTCACATACTCATCTGGAGAAAGTCTGGTCAAATTAACCCTATGACGGGGAGTTGTAGGCCCTAAATATGATAAACATAAAGATAGGAAGCACTAGCAAAATTAGTTCTTTGTGGAGGGTTTGCCTTTTTCATTTCTGAATCTCTGGTTTTATTCATTATATTAGAGATATGTATAATCCGCTTATACAGGTTGTCCTAGATCAACTGTTAAAAGAGATGTATTTAAATTTGCACATGAATATCAACAATATTTACGTTATGCATTATATCATTTAAATTGCAAAGTTGCTTTAACTTCTGATATAAGTCGTAGTACTAACGGCCATGATTATTTAACGGTAACCTGTCATTGGATAGATTATAAATGGTCTATGCAAAAACGTATTTTAGCATATAGATATATAGATAGTAGGCACCTTTGGTGAGTTTATTTGAAAATATTTATTCGATCACGATTATTACGGAATAACCGATAAAGTTATGAGTATTACATTAGATAATGCATCTTCTAACAATTCTGCTATTAGTATTTTAAGAAATGTTTTAACTCCGTCTTTTCCAAAACATTTTCATATCAAATGTGCGTGCCATATTTATAACTTAGTTGTAAAGGATGGTCTTTCACTTTTTCAAGATATTCTTGAAAAATACAATTTGCTATACACTTTATTTTTAAAAATAATAGAATTCAACAAAGAAAAGAATATAAAAACTTGCCACGATTGTGGACTATCTTCTGAAAAATTCAGAAGAAGTACCAACTAGGTGGAATTCTTTATATGACCAACTAGTTGTTGCTTATGACTATAGAAAACCTATTACTTTATTTTTAACGCCCATAATCAAAATCCAAATGATATGATTGTGATACCGATTGGGAGAAAATTAGAGAACTTATTGTATTTTTAGAAAATTTTCAACGAGCAACAAAAGAATTTTCTACTTTATATTATCCTACTATTTCAACTATGTTGTTTTATATAGCTATAATATTTTTACTTAAAGAATATATGGAAAAACTCGCTTATCGCATTTATTAAAAAATGTTTATGAAATTAAAAAAATATTTTATTCCTATTCCCCCTATTTATATTATTGGTGCGGTATTAAACCCGACTATTAAAGTAGAGGGTTGTAAAAGTCTTATTGAAAATATATATACCTGTATGGACGTACTACCACCTCCAACTCCCAAAAATTTAAATGTTGAGCCACCTATTGAACTAACGCTAGAAGAAGTGTTGAATAGCGTAGAAGATGAATGCAAAGTATATCGGCATTACCAAAGAAGAAAGTGCTAGTAACCAACCGACTTTTGTATCATCTTCTTCTTCAACACAACCTAAAAAACGACAAGCAGTTTCTGTGGCTAGGCCTAATATTAATTCTATTGAAAGCCTCAGAAATAAAATGTGCGGTGGTAGCAGTGCTAACCAAATTAGTGAGTTCGATGTTTTTGTTTTGCAGGGTAATTTACCTTACCAAGCAATTATCAATGAAGAAGGAAAGGAAGACTTGTTTGAAATATTGAGCGAATGAGAAGACATTTCCGACACTTTCAATGATGGCCCGATATATTTTGAACATTGGCGTCATCGCTTCGAAGCGCTTTTTCTGCAGTGATTTCAAATAGGAAACCTGAGACACTCATTAGCGGAGCGGCTTGGAGATGGCGGTACTATTCGAGAGATTGGATACGAGCGGAGGCGAAGGAGGTGCAATCGAGATTAACGAAGAAGATGGCGACAACTACAACGACATTTTATCCGAAGGCATGAGTAGCGGCGTGGAACAATTTGATCAAGATATACCAATTCCAATAGAAGAACCACAAGAAATTATAAAGAAATTAGAAAAATATTTTCAAATTGGTAATTTATTTCATTGCAATTTTTAAATTTTTCTATGTCTTTCACTCTTTTGCAATTTTTTCAACAACGACACTACAATGTAATTTTGAATCTTGTATATTTGATATTTCAATGAAATTAATAATATAAAAGGCACAAAAACAGCCTTGGGATGTTTTTTTTACACTATTCTTGTCTTTGTTTAATTATTTAGTTTATAACTTTATACTTTATACTTTATAGTTTATACTTTATAGTTTATAGTTTATACTTTATACTTTATAAATATATTATAAATTATAATACTATAAGTCTATAATATGACAAGTATATGTTATACTTAATGTTACTTTGTTAGTACTTAGTAATTTATTATTTTTAATTTAGTGAAAAATTAAAAAAAAAAAAAAAACCCATCAGGCCGTCAGGCCCGACTTGCCAGCGGGGCCAGGATCGGGACGGGACATGGTATGGTCCCGCCCGACCCGACCCCTCCACGTCCGCCCGGCTCGACCCGCCTTTTCTCGGCCAGGCCACACTCGGCCAAACCCGATCCGGTGGGCGTCTGCCATTTGCCAGCCTTGGTTTCTACTAATGATTTCTCTAAGTTTGGTGAACTATTTTATCTATGAATTTTGAATGCTTTACTTGCATTATTTTATTGCTTAATATTATTTTATTTTACATTATCTATTGTCCCAGAGGCACTAACTGAGTACCCAATGCTCAGACATATTATTGTTGTTTTTTATGGTGTGTCGGGTAACGAATAAGAGCAGATTCGTGATACGCCTACGACTTATGAGAACTTGTTATTTTCGAGACTATTCGATGAGCCCGCATAATTGTTCGTGAGCACCATTCTATCTTTATTAGTATTACTCTTCGGCTGCATCCTAAAGTTAGACTATTTCTTTTTATTATCTTAGAGGCTCCATAGACTTCATAGACAGATGTTGTTTATGGGTATTGATTGAGGTCGTTGTTCAACTCTCATGGGCATTGCTACATTTTGACAACTTATTTATTATAGATTTTTACTGATTTATTTTTCATAAATTGTGACCATGATCTTTACTTAGTTATTTATAACTAAATTAAAATAATTAATGAAAGACTAAACATGGCCTTGTTATTATAAATTCATGAGATGCTTCCGGTGTTGTTTATAACATCGGATGTCTGTTACGCCCAGGATCGAGTTTGGGTGTGACACTATGGAAAAGAAAAAGTAATTATTTTGTCTCGATAATCGATATTGGATTGGTCCAATAAGAGGATGACATGTGTTCAGAGTGTCACACCCCAACTTTGGGGTGTGGCAGGCACACGGTGCCCTAAGGTCCGAGCGTACTAATCCTAATACCTATAATGTGCTCACCAAGATATGGGTTGATAAGGCCTCTGACGAAGGACTATTTGATCAAAAGGCATAACCACCTGCATGCAAAAAAGGCCCAACATATGTATATTATATATAACAAGGCCGACAAGGCTCTATAGGACTACTATATACACGATAGTTGTCTACAAGTCTCTAAAGAATATACCATCACCATTTGGTCGGGACAGGTCCCCGTCATACCTAACTATATGCATATATACAACACCATACCTAACAACACACTGGACATCTCCGAAATAAGGGAGCGTGATAACCCTCAGCTAAATCAAGTCACCTACTACAAGTACCATCTGCATCTCTATCTGTACCTGCGGACATGAAATGCAATGCTCCCACAAAGGGACATTAGTATGAAATATTTACTGAATATGTAAGACAAATAACATATAAGTAAAGGTTGAAATATGAAGACAGTATAGAAGTCAATCTGAAACTCATAAATGGCCTCTAGGGCATACACCGACTCAATCACTAATATATATGTTGACACCCAATTTTGACCCTCCCGTCCAGTCATTAACTATAAAATTACATTAATTTTCAACAATAATTCTAATAATTTTTATAATAAAATGCAGCAAATAAAACATTAATACATGCATAAATAAGCAATTTAATAATGGCACCGCGTCTCACGTAGAAAATTACGCACTTAGAGTCTCGCGCCCATATTAATTAATTTAAGCCCTGTCATGATTCTTAATTGATAATAAATACATAAAATAAATAATTTGACAATGACGTCGTATTAAATAGCATGCCCGCATTTATTATGGTAGTAATTTTAAAACTCAAGCTTAGGTTAATAAAGCACCTAGATAATTTAATCACAACTTATTAATTTAATTTACCACTAATTAATTAATACACCTAAATTAACTCCTAAACACTAATACCCTAATTAATCACCCAGCCCAATACCCAAAGCCCAATACCCCTAAACCCTAATCTCCCCCCTATTTCTACCCTACATTACCCAGCACGTCGAGGGACCAGCGGAGCTCACCTTCACTTCATCTACATCAGCAGTTGCCCTCATCCCTGACATTCACCCAGACCCCTCTATTTTCAACTACCAGCCACCAGCCTCTCTAAACCCTCTGACCTTAACCCTACACAGAACCCTAGCCGCCCTCACTCTCACCTCTCCTCGCCTGCCTCACCTACATCACGGCGAACTCTCGTCTCTCCGCAACACACCCGCCACCTTCCTCCCATCCGCCCCGGCGAACCACCGTCGAACACCCATTTCCCGTCATCACCGGCGAACCACCATGTCGGCGAACACACGCTACAGTCACAACCAGTCGCCCTCACCCCTCTCCCTCACGCACTATCTCTCTCTCACCCTATCTCCCATCGTTCCTGTGTCGACCACCACTGTTACCGTTCCCGTCGTCGACCATCACGCGAACCAGTCACTGAACCGAGACCCCTGTCGCTGAACCCCTCTGCCCGTCGAACCCCCCACGAACCTCACAACACCACAGAACCCCATTTCCCGTCGCCAGCAGCCCATTCTCGCCTCCTCTCTTCTCCCTTAACCGTCTCCGTCGATGTGTTTGTTATATCTATTTCTGTTACTATTTTTTCTGTGTGTTTGTCGACCGGCGGTTATCGTCTTACTATCTTTTGTTGGGCTGATTTATTATTTCGAATGTCGCCGGAGTTTTTAACAAATTCCGGCGATCTATGTTATGTTTCATTTTTGGACTGATTACGAACCGTTTGTTCGTTGGACCCTGTTGGCTCGATTTTCAGTATTTGTCGGTTGTTATCTGTTGTTGGCGGACTGGCTGGATTTCCTGTTCAGTTACGCCGAGCTTTGCTCGCCAAGCTCGAGGACCGTGGTCATATGGTTGTCTGTTGTTGCTCACGATGCTCTTTGTTTTTTTCGCTTTTCTTTCGGGACTGATTTTGGCAATTCTACCCTGTTGTTAAACTGATTTAGAACTAATACTACATTTTGGTATTTTACTGATTTTGAACAAGATACTACATTTTGGTATTTTACTGTTTTTTGAACAAGATACTACACTTTAGTATTAAACTGATTTTGAACATGATACTACACTTGGTATTTTTACTAATTTTTGAACAAGTTGCTACACTTGGTATTTTACTGATTTTGAACTTGATACTACACTGGCCAAAGAAGGATTTATCCGTCGATCTGGAGGCCTCCGTGGTAAGCGAGACTAATATGTGGGCAAGGAGGAAAGTGAAAAGATTAGACGAGAACGCATAGTATCGCTTCACGGGAGAGTCGACCGCCACCGTAGCGATATTGGCTTCTCATGTCTTAGTATCCTTGGCATAACACTAGCTGAGCCCACACTATATAAAATATATTTTTTTTACAATATCTTCTACATATATATATATCTATATATATATATATATACATTGTGTTTGTTCGGTAATTTATTTATTATTTACTAACTCTTCTACTAAGTGTCTTTGCAGGTACCCGGAGGCGCACCTCAAAGTTAAAGCATTCGCATAAAATAAAAGCGAAATGTTGCTAATTTCTCTTCATTACATCTTTTTATGATTATTTGCTTTATTTATTATTTATTAACTCTTCTACTAAGTGTCTTTGCAGTACCGGGTATGCTCAAAGTTAAAGCATTCGCCTAAAAATAAAAGCGAAATGTTGCTAATTTCTCTTCATTACATCTTTTTATGATTATTTGCTTTTATTACTATCTTGTTAAATATATATCTATTTTAAATATTTGCATGCCTAGTTAAATATCTCTTGGTCAGTTTAATAATTAGAACACCTTTAGAATTATATATTGCATGTTAGCACAATAATTTTAAAACCTAAGTTTGAACGGATAACCGCAAGTTAGCGGATCTTAAAGGATGCCTAACCCCTTCCCTTTAGGATAATAAAGAACCCTGATCCAGAATCTCACATAGCTTTTTGCAGACCTTTAAATGGAGATCATTTATAGCATTTTATGCTATTTAATAAGTGTCCTAATTCACTATAATAATTAGGTGGCGACTCCTTAAATACATTTAGGAATCAACCATACGTGACACTCCAGTTTTCGACTCCGGTTTAAATGAGGTGTTACAGATGGCGACTCCACTGGGGATAGACAGGTTCTTAACCATAGCAAACCTAGGTTTATTATTGCTTGGCTTTATTTGCTTTATTTGTTTTAAATGCCTTAAAATTACTTATTTTAATTTTATGTGCTTAACTGTTTTAATTGCTATTTGCTTTTACTGCTTTCCTTAAACTGACATTCCGCTCATATTTCTTCCACTCTGGAAAATTCACACAATCACACACTGCATGCGAGGTGCGCTTGGTGCATCAGCAAAATTCTTTCTTCAAAACCCAAATTTAGGAGACTTGGTAACATACGTGGAGTGCCCGGTCTAACCGGTGGCCGCGTAGCCTTCTCACTCGAGTTGTCCGCTCGGGAACCTTGCGTCTAGTAAGCCAAATCTTAGAAAACTTAAGATAGAGCTATACCACTTTTATTAAGTCATGCATGCATAAACCTTAGGTGGGTTAGTCTTTGGTGTCAACGCCACAATTAGAAATTCACCAAACTTGTCGACGGGTTTCACAACCCGACGACCCATTAGCATACTATGTGTAGCGTGATGATGATAGACGGATCCAAGCCTAATCATGACACACTGAAATTGGAAAAAGTGCACCGTCATTTGGTCGTCATTTCCAACAAAGCATTACAGTTTAACAGCTTGGACCTATTTATCATAATCTCGCATATCTGGCGTTTAGGCCGACCTCTGGCATAAGAGAGGTCCCATGCATATTAGGCGCGCACTTGATTTGCATTTTTTTTGTTTACTATTGTTGTCGCTAGCAGTTCTGTACATATTATTACCCTGTACATATCATGCTTATAATTCCGGCCACAAGTATTTGCATTTTCGCACTTTTATCACATTGCTATCAGGACTTCTACTGCGTAAATCGCTCTTGAACAGCACGATTTGGACTTTGTGAAGCTCAACCACCAGCTCGGTCGAACCAAACAGGGGAGTCTTTGACTATATTTTGCATTTAATTTTATGTATTGTATTTTGTCTATTTGCTTTGATTGCTATGTGCTTTACTGCTTTCCTTAAACTGGCATTCCGCTCATACTTCCTCTCTTATGGAAAATTCACACTATCACACACAACACGCGGGTGTGCTTCGCGCACCTGCAAATTTCTTTCAAACACCCACATTCAAGAGAGTTGGTATTTTGCGCGGAGAATCCGGTCCAACCGGTGGTCGCGTAGCCTTCTCACTCGAGTTGTCCGCTCGGGAACCTTGCGTCTAGAAAAGCCAAATCTTAGAAACTTAAGATAGAGCTATACCACCCTTATTTTAGGGCATGCATGCATTTACCTTAGGTGGGTCGGTCCTTGGCATCGACACCACAATTAGGAAGACACCAAACTTGTCGACGGGTTCCTCAACCCAACGACCAACCAACATATTATGTGTAGCGTGGCAGTGATGGACAAATCCAAACCTAATCATGTCATGCTGAAATTGGAAAAAGTGCACCGTCATTTGGTCGCCATTTCCAACAAAAGCATTACAGTTGGACGGCTTGGACAAACCCATCATGACCTCGCATATGTGACGTTTAGGCCTACCTCTGGCATAAAAGGGTCCCCGCGCATGTTAGGACTCGCTTGCAATGTAACAATTTATGTGCAACATGTACTTGCTAAATGCTATTTACACTTTTGCAAAATCACGTGCTCTACACTAACACAGTTTGCTACATGTTGTCTAAAGGATTTATCATCTTCCCCAAAGGTCGATTCGTATTTGACTAAGCAATGGCAGAGCATCGATATCTCACAAGATTGAAGGCACGGTCCAGCGACATGACCGATTCAAGGGCATTTGAGCAGAACGAGTCGGAACCTGTCTTGGTTCCTATAAGCAAAGCAGGGGTCTCAGAAAAGAAAAGCAGCATAAACCCGATCGAGCACCTCGCCCAAATACCGCAGCAAATGGCAACCCTGCCGGCCGAAAGCAGGAAACCAAACAGGGGTTGCAAGTCCAAACAGGCCAGGCACGCTGATATCAAGGAACAAGGCGGCGAAGTCAAATGCGAATCGACCCCCCCCAAAAAACTCACAAATTCTCTTTGAGCGCAGGTCTTTTCATATTAATAAAAGCAGAAAGTGCAATAGCCGAAGCAGAAAATACGGCAAGAAGTTTCTTCGCAGAAGTAGAAAGAAGCAACAGAGGCAGAGGATATTACAACAATCCACAATCCAAAGTCCGCATCAGAAGCAGCAAAAGCAGAAAAAGACATCGACAATCGGCAGTTCGCAACAAAGCCTAGCGCATCAGCTCGGACATAAAGTCAAAGTTGCAACCCACGCACACAACAAGGACACTATGGCAATTCGTCAGTCCGTGCAAGGACAACATCTCAGTATTCATCCCAAGATATCGAGAGACGACATCTCTACCCATAAAATTGCACTTCTCATATGTATTTATCATTTCGTTTAAACAGGTCTACACTAACTTTTTCTCAAGCTTAGCTTGCAGGAGCATTTATTCCACAGGAGCAGCAGCAACACGTCCAGGCAACGACGTTATCAACATTATGCCCAGGCGACGACATATATCCGACTTCGGTTTACGTCAATCAGCGGGACAATTTTTAGGACTTCGCCACGAAAGGACACCGACAAATATGATTCCATATGCTCGAGAGAGGCACCAACAATCAGCGATCGAATTCAAAAGTCCGCAACAAAGTCTAGCGCGTCAGCCTGCATAAAGCACACAACAAAAGCATCATGGCAATTCGCGATTGCGAGAAACATCTCGGGCGACATCTCTACCTACATAATTGTCTTTCAAATATTTATCATTGTTTTAACAGCTTATACACTAACTTTTTCTCAAGCTTAGCTTGCGAGCATTTATTCCACGGGAAGCGGCAGAACACGCCCAGCAACGACGTTATCGACGATTATGTCGGCGGCGAGATATATCCGACTTCGGTTTACCAAATCGACATTTTATTTTAGGGTTGCACGCGAAAGGACATCGACAGATATGATTCCATATGCTCGAAAGATCGACATAAATCGGGACAATTTTAAGGACTTTACTACAAATGACATCAATGGATACGGTCAATTTACGCAGTGGTTCCATGTCCCAAAATCGGACAAGTTTTAAAAGAGAACTTTGGCAATGAGCACCGGAGTATGGGAGAATATCGCGATTTGGATAAGGAAATTTGCTTTGTTTCACAACATGTCACTATTCAAATATCGACATAATTTCCTACTAGCACATATAAGTATATTTTCTCAAGATAGAATATTTTTCAACAAATGTTTTGACCAAGACTCAAATCGGGCGGGGTTACATGTCCAGACAAGACAACGTGCAAATATCAAGAGCCAACACAAATCGGCCGAATTCTCCCGAACTCACAATTTTTCTTTGAGTGAATTTTGCAGAACAACAGGAACAAGGAGGACAACAACATTCCAATACAACAGATTCGCTCACGAAGTCCATCTGCAACAAGTCGACATCAAATACATCTCGCAAAAAACACATCTTCGTTACTCAGGCTACAACATTTACACTTTAATTATTTCATCTAGCTTTGATTATGCATAACACGATTTTTATCTACGCCCATACAAGGCGTCATTTGCATTTCGTCCATACAAGACGATAACGCCCATACAAGGCGTCATTTGCATTTCGTCCATACAAGACGACAACGCCCATACAAGGCGTCACTTGCATTTTCGTCCATACAAGACGACAACGCCCATACAAGGCGTCATTTGCATTTCGTCCATACAAGACGATAACGCCCATACAAGGCGTCATTTGCATTTCGTCCATACAAAACGATAACGCCCATACAAGGCGTCATTTGCATTTCGTCCATACAAGACGATAACGCCCATACTGGCGTCATACGATTCGCCCATCTGAGCGAAACGCCCATACTGGCGTCATTTGCATTTAAATCCATACAAGCGATAACGCCCATCTGGCGTCATTTGCGCCGTCCATACAAGACGATAACGCCCATAAGGCGTCATTTGCACTTCGTCCATACAGGCGATAACGCCCATACTGGCGTCATTTGCATTTCGTCCATAGCATTTATAACGCCCATCTGGCGTCATTTGCATTTCGTCCATCTGAGCGATAACGCCATACTGGCGTCATTTGCATTTCGTCCATACAAGACGATAACGCGCCATACAAGCGTCATTTGCATTTCGTCCATAAGCGATAACGCCATACAAGGCGTTATACGCATCTCGCCCATACAAGACGAGAACGCCCATACTGGCGTCATTTGCATTTCGCCCATACAAGCGATAATGCCCATACAAGGCGTCATTGCATTTAAATCCATCTGAGCGATAACGCCATACTGCGTCATTGCATTTCGTCCATCTGAGCGATAACGCCCATCTGGCGTCATTTGCATTTCGTCCATCTGAGCGATAACGCCCATACTGGCGTCATTTGCATTTAAATCCATCTGAGCGATAACGCCCATACAGGCGTCGTTGCATTTCGCCCATGAAGCATTTAATACGCCCATACAAGGCGTCGTTGCATTTCGCCCATACAAGACTACGCGCCATACTGGCGTCGTTTGCATTTCGTCCATCTGAGCGACAACGCCCATACAAGGCGTCATTTGCATTTCGCCTTAGCACGATAACGCCCATACAGGCGTCATTTGCATTTCGTCCCATAAGACGATAACGCCATACAAGGCGTCATTTGCATTTCTTCCATACAAGCGATAACGCCCATACTGGCGTCATTTGCATTTCGTCCATACAAGCGACAACGCCCATACAAGGCGTCACTTGCATTTTCGTCCATCTGACGACAACGCCCATACTGGCGTCATTTGCATTTCGTCCATACAGCGATAACGCCCATACAAGGCGTCATTTGCATTTCGTCCATCTGAGCGATAACGCCCATCTGGCGTCATTTGCATTTCGTCCATACAAGACGATAACGCCCATACTGGCGTCATTTGCATTTCGGCCATACAAGCGAATACGCCATACTGGCGTCGTTTGCATTTCGTCCATACAAGCGAGAATGCCCATACAAGGCGTCATTTGCATCTCGTCCATACAAGCGACAACGCCCATACAAGACATCATTTGCATTTCGTCCATACTGAGCGATAACGCCCATACTGGCGTCATTTGCATTTCGTCCCATCAAAGCGAATACGCCCATCTGGCGTCACTTGCATTTCGTCCATACTGACGATAACGCCCATACTGGCGTCATTTGCATTTCGTCCATACAAGCGATAACGCCCACAAGGCGTCACTTGCATTTCGTCCATACAAGGCATTAACGCCATCTGGCGTCATTGCATTTCGTCCATCTGAACTACGGCGCCCATACAAGGCGTCGTTTGCATTTCGTCCATCTGAGCGATAACGCCCATCTGGCGTCATTGCATTTCGTCCATCTGAGCGATAACGCCCATACTGGCGTCATTTGCATTTCGTCCATCTGAGCGATAACGCCCATACTGGCGTCATTTGCATTTCGTCATCTAAGACGATAACGCCTTACTGGCGTCATTTGTATTTCGTCCATACAGCGACAACGCCCATACAAGGCGCCATTTGCATTCGTCCATCAAGACGATAACACCTTACAAGTGTCATTTGTATTTCGCCCATACAAGGCGACAACGCCATACAAGGCGCCATTTGCATTTCGTCCATCTGAGCGATAACGCCACCTAAGGCGTCATTTGTATTTCGTCCATACTGACAACGCGCCATACAAGGCGTCATTTGCATTTCGCCCATACAAGGCGATAACGCGCCTTACAAGGCGTCATTTGTATTTCGCCATACAAGACGACAACGCCCATACTGGCGTCGATTGCATTTCGCCCATACAGCATTTACAACGCCCATACAAGGCGTCACTTGCATTTCGTCCATACAAGACGACGACGCCCATACAAGGCGTCATTTGCATCTCGTCCATACAAAACGAAAACGCCCATACAAGGCGTCATTTGCATTTCGTCCATACGAGACGATAACGCCCACACAAGGCGTCATCTGCATCTCGTCTATACAAGACGTATGACAGAGACATCATTCCATATACGATTTGACTACAACCACAACACAAAATTTACATTCTTACATTATTTTGTTTTGACAGTTATGCACTAATGCTTCTATCTTAGCTTCAATCTACATGAACTGCACAAGATGGAGCACAACGTGGATTTTCTCTTACAGCGAACCGGGGCAATTTGTTGGGGGGGCAACCTTCCCAACAAACGGCAGAAGCGGCCTCAAGCATCGGTCCACTCGTTCCGCATCACCATAAGCCATAGCGGTACACCCCAGGTTCAAGCCAGTTATTTTTTTTATTTCTTCACTTTTTGCACCATAGCCCAGTGTCATCATAACTCGACACTGGGACAATTTTTGAGTCCGCGTCAGCCTTGCCTAATTTGCCCAATTGCCCAACATTTCTAATTCTGAGGGTCGAGACAAAATTGGCTATGAGTCAACGTCTTTGTCCGAAGATTCTTCCATCATCTCCATACAAAGAGGGACAACTGTTGACACCCAATTTTGACCCTCCCGTCCAGTCATTAACTATAAAATTACATTAATTTTCAACAATAATTCTAATAATTTTTATAATAAAATGCAGCAAATAAAACATTAATACATGCATAAATAAGCAATTTAATAATGGCACCGCGTCTCACGTAGAAAATTACGCACTTAGAGTCTCGCGCCCATATTAATTAATTTAAGCCCTGTCATGATTCTTAATTGATAATAAATACATAAAATAAATAATTTGACAATGACGTCGTATTAAATAGCATGCCCGCATTTATTATGGTAGTAATTTTAAAACTCAAGCTTAGGTTAATAAAGCACCTAGATAATTTAATCACAACTTATTAATTTAATTTACCACTAATTAATTAATACACCTAAATTAACTCCTAAACACTAATACCCTAATTAATCACCCAGCCCAATACCCAAAGCCCAATACCCCTAAACCCTAATCTCCCCCCTATTTCTACCCTACATTACCCAGCACGTCGAGGGACGAGCGGAGCTCACCTTCACTTCATCTACATCAGCAGTTGCCCTCATCCCTGACATTCACCCAGACCCCTCTATTTTCAACTACCAGCCACCAGCCTCTCTAAACCCTCTGACCTTAACCCTACACAGAACCCTAGTCGCCCTCACTCTCACCTCTCCCTCGCCCTCTCTCTGTCACCCCCTACATCACCGGCGAACTCTCGTCTCTCTCCCTGCAACACACCCGTCACCTTCCTCCCACTGTCCCGCCGACGAACCACCGTCGAACACCCATTTCCCGTCATCACCGGCGAACCACCATGTCGGCGAACACACGCTACAGTCACAACCAGTCGCCCTCACCCCTCTCCCTCACGCACTATCTCTCTCTCACCCTATCTCCCATCGTTCCTGTGTCGACCACCACTGTTACCGTTCCCGTCGTCGACCATCACGCGAACCAGTCACTGAACCGAGACCCCTGTCGCTGAACCCCTCTGCCCGTCGAACCCCCCACGAACCTCACAACACCTCAACACCACAGAACCCCATTTCCCGTCGCCAGCAGCCCATTCTCGCCTCCTCTCTTCTCCCTTAACCGTCTCCGTCGATGTGTTTGTTATATCTATTTCTGTTACTATTTTTTCTGTGTGTTTGTCGACCGGCGGTTATCGTCTTACTATCTTTTGTTGGGCTGATTTATTATTTCGAATGTCGCCGGAGTTTTTAACAAATTCCGGCGATCTATGTTATGTTTCATTTTTGGACTGATTACGAACCGTTTGTTCGTTGGACCCTGTTGGCTCGATTTTCAGTATTTGTCGGTTGTTATCTGTTGTTGGCGGACTGGCTGGATTTCCTGTTCTGGTTATATGCCGGAGCTTTGCTCCGGCGAAGCTTCGAGGGACCAGCGGTCATATGGTTATTCTGTTGTTGGCTACTGATGCTACTGTTTTTTTTGGCTTTTCTTTCGGGACTGATTTTGGCAATTCTACCCTGTTGTTAAACTGATTTAGAACTAATACTACATTTTGGTATTTTACTGATTTTGAACAAGATACTACATTTTGGTATTTTACTGTTTTTGAACAAGATACTACACTTTAGTATTAAACTGATTTTGAACATGATACTACACTTGGTATTTTTACTAATTTTTGAACAAGTTGCTACACTTGGTATTTTACTGATTTTGAACTTGATACTACACTGGCCAAAGAAGGATTTATCCGTCGATCTGGAGGCCTCCGTGGTAAGCGAGACGGAATATGTGGGCAAGGAGGAAAGTGAAAAAGATTAGACGAGAACGCATAGTATCGTTCACCAGGAGGCGAGTCGACCGCCACCGTAGCGATATTGGCTTCTCATGTCTTAGTATCCTTGGCATAACACTAGCTGAGCCCACACTATATAAAATATATTTTTTTTACAATATCTTCTACATATATATATATCTATATATATATATATATATATACATTGTGTTTGTTCGGTAATTTATTTATTATTTACTAACTCTTCTACTAAGTGTCTTTGCAGTTTAGGCGCACCTCAAAGTTAAAGCATTCGCATAAAATAAAAGCGAAATGTTGCTAATTTCTCTTCATTACATCTTTTTATGATTATTTGCTTTATTTATTATTTATTAACTCTTCTACTAAGTGTCTTTGCAGGTACCCGGAGGCGCACCTCAAAGTTAAAGCATTCGCCTAAAAATAAAAGCGAAATGTTGCTAATTTCTCTTCATTACATCTTTTTATGATTATTTGCTTTTATTACTATCTTGTTAAATATATATCTATTTTAAATATTTGCATGCCTAGTTAAATATCTTTTGGTCAGTTTAATAATTAGAACACCTTTAGAATTATATATTGCATGTTAGCACAATAATTTTAAAACCTAAGTTTGAACGGATAACCGCAAGTTAGCGGATCTTAAAGGATGCCTAACCCCTTCCCTTTAGGATAATAAAGAACCCTGATCCAGAATCTCACATAGCTTTTTGCAGACCTTTAAATGGAGATCATTTATAGCATTTTATGCTATTTAATAAGTGTCCTAATTCACTATAATAATTAGGTGGCGACTCCTTAAATACATTTAGGAATCAACCATACGTGACACTCCAGTTTTCGACTCCGGTTTAAATGAGGTGTTACAATATATATGCATGTATGTAAAAATCAAGCCACTCACCGGGGCCATATATATATATATACATATACTATGGTATCAAGCCACTCTATGAGTCAAGTCATATCATAAAGTATCATATCAAATCGTACCCGACCTCGTAGAGGACTCGGTTATACTCGACCTAGATATGGGACTCGGTAGTATCAGAACCAACTGCATTGATGTACTCATATAAGCGCCCTACCTAGCCGACTATAGCATGGTCAGTAAGAAAATAGATACATATATATAAATGCAATGTAAATGATGACTTTGAATGACCTTAGGAATCCAATCGGAGTGACTCAATATCGGTATCCTTCGACTATCGTTATGTAACTGTGTTTGTATCAATTTTCCAAGAATTAACCAGATTTGCAAGAAGGTGTATTATTTGAAATGGAGTTAAGGTGGAAAATACTCCCGACACAACCAATGATGGCAATGAGATATATATCAATCTAAAACAATGATAGCGCAAGCTTTAGTTTTAAGATTTGAGTTCCTTTTGGAGGGACGTCTTTATGGTTACGTTTATTCATCGATCATGCCAAAAGAATGAAGGCGCGAGCCTTAACATACCTTGTTGATAACCAATAAAACTCCTATGGCTTCGCGTTTGTCGTATAATCATTGAACTTAAACAACCAAGAAGTATTTCACACCAAATATCCTTTCAAGCTCCAAGAATTCCCAAGCTTAGCCAACACTCTAAAGAAGGTTTCCAAGGTAATCCAAAGGGAAATTTCACATCATGATGTTAATAAATTGATATCAAATGGTAGGAGGGTCTTAGGAAAGGGTTGGAGATCCTTTAGGGTGAGTTTGGGTCGAATTGGAATGAAATGAAACTTCGAGATTGAGCCTTATATATGCCTCTCCACCACATCCCATCTGGGGGAGGATGTGAGATGCAGATGGAGTTTTGTGGCTACATCCTCCACCGTATATGGTGGTAGGAAGGTGGCCAAAATAGTTCCTTGATCTGCTGCCCCATCCGCAACACGAAATGGGTTTTGTGAGGCGAAACATTTAGCGTATCGGCCTATCTTTGTTGAACTTTGTCGATATGTGATTCACTGGATCCCAATGACTTATAACCGCCCATAAGCCTTCTTAACATACATTTATGTCATAGATGACCCTTGTAATGGGGCTTGAGTCATCAAAACTTAAATCGGTTAATCAGGTTCTCAAACATGCGCGAAAAGACAAATATAACTCGAAGTCTTTTGGATATGCTTCCAACACCTTCCTCATTAATTTTATGGACATTATACAAGTTTCATCTCACATTAGCTTGACATGACACACTCAACGTAAGAATGTTAAGCACGAAGGACATAACAATGCTTTAAACTCTCACGACCTCTTCGATTTCAACTCGACCATCCCTTAATTCTTCCAATGAAATCCTTTTTCCTTATCTTAGGCTTCTTAACTCAATATATACTCAATACGTGAAATCACGTGGCGTAACACAAAGTATTTAATGCAGGGGGCACACACCAGTTCATTAATGTCATGGGTCTTTTCATTTGGTTTCCCACCCGAAAATGAAAAAAATTCTTTCACTTCTCACATAGTTTAGTGAATGCCCGTAAAGTATAAATATTGATCTATGTAGCTATTTGCATGAGACAAGTATTGATGTATGTAGCTATTTAAAAAAACGAGAAATATAAATATTGATCTATGTAGTCATTTACATGAGAAATATTGTTCTAGATTACACACTACAAAATATATGTGATTTCTTTTGTGCCGACTCGATATCAGAGGATAAAATGCATGATGAAACCATTATTAGCCCAATTATTTTGATGGTTTTCCCAATCTTTCATAGCCCATAAGTCGAGGTTAATTGTTCCTCCACTGTATGGGGTGAGATTAGAGGCGAATCAGATATGACTTTGTGAAGGTGATACCGATCACAACACTTGAGTATGACCAGCAAGAACATTATTACTTCCCGAAGGTCCTGACTCATGACACGGGCCCGATGAAAGTATATTTATGTCCTAAAGACAATATGTATTAGGACAAATATACTTTATACACATTCTTATTATTATTAATGGAGATTAATATTTTGACATTTGCAATTATTGAATTATTAGTTGATTGTTTATAATATTATATAGTATGCATTCCTAGAGATTAAGTGATTATTAATAGTGTGTGATATTAATATTATAACGTAACTCTTAAAACAACCTCGACTAATGATCATTGAAAATGGGATATCGATGATATGTGATAAGTCGACATGTGGTCTGTATCATATCCTTAGAGGATGTAGTATTTATCACCTGTTATGAGTTATGGTAACTCGTGATGGACACATGGATACTTTGAAAGTATTGATATACCCTCATTTATATTGTTTGTTAAACATGTCTAAAATATGATCGGCGTGTGGGAGATAGAAGACCTTAGACTTGAGGTCGATACGCACCTTATCTACAGAGTAATGTACTTTGATCATGTCCTAAGCTCAAATGCCTTATAGGTTGAGATACGACTTGTATTTGGTGTATTACGAAGTGGATTAAATGTGGTAGTTGAGCTAGGATTAGGATTCATTCCTCGAATGTATATTCGAGAGAACACTCAGACTCTCATATGATATTAGGTTGACTAAGTCGTTGACCAACGCAGTAGACATATCTTGGATATGGTCTTGTTGTCAACTAATATAGATGAGATATAATGATCAAACCATTTGGATAGACACTTGACAGATCCTAAGCTTGATCGAGTGTGTCGTGTACGAAAGGATTTTACCTTCCCACATAGATGTTCAGTTTACCAGATTCGGGTAGGTATACTTCACATATTGAGTTCGTCTTTCGACGCCGTCTAGGAGTTCCGTGTAGGCCCTAATATGATTAGTGTCGATATGTGAAAGCATGTAGGGTAACACTAAGTCAATTGTTCCATCAATCTAAGGATGTAATGAAAGAATATAAATGTTCGATTTATGATCCAGACAATTGAATGCATAATGATTATTTAATTAAAGACGAGATTGGATTTTAGATTTAATTTAAATAAAAATGAGGCAAAATTGGACTAGGGCCGCGACGCCATAGCATCGCGGTGCCGCCTTGGCAGTGGGTCAGTAAGACTGACCCACTGTGTCTTATTTCTGGGCCTGGCCCACGGGAACCCTAAGCTGTATTTTAAGCCTAAAACGCAGCTATAAATAAAAGGTTTAATTCATTATTCAAGACACTTGATTTCACAAATCATTCTAAGTCTTGGAGATTTAGTCTTACAATATCCTCTCGAACCTCTGCCGAATTTCCTAGTTGTTCGAAGGAGGAATTACATAGGAGTATTGAACTTGCAATCGAGAAACAGTTGCGTGCGCACCCTCAGATGTTACTAGAAGATTCTAGATTATACAAATCGTAAGTCTACTATCGATGTATTACATTTATCAATACATGTTATATGATTACATGTTTGTTTATCATTGCATAATCATCCTACAGTTCATCGTTTGTTGGGTTTGAAACTAAAATTTTCAAATTTCGCTGCGTACACGAACCCAACAAAACCCTAAAGTGGTATCAGAGTCTGGGTTGTTTTGTGTGATTATGTAATAATTATTAATGATAATGTGGTTTAAAATTTGTTTAAATCTAATTTTTATGTCGTTTAGAGCTTTAAAACCTTAAATCTTAAGAACGCATAATCCTTGTCCTCTAAACTATTAAACAATGATGTAATCGAGGAGTCATTCCGATCTAACACTTCTAAGTCAACGTGCATAACCGGTTCATTATGAACATGGTGCACTGAGACGAAGAACGCAAAGGGATTAGATGATGATCGATGAACGTGTTGTTTGATAGTGAGGGGTACGAGGATGAATATGCAAATCTGATCCTAAACCAGTTTTAGGGTTTTGGAAATGCATATTTTTGTGTTTTGGAAGTGAGGCACCGCGGCGCCTGCTAGGGTTTTAGGGTGACAGTGATACCACGACTCCACGATGGAGCGTTGCGGCGCTACTTAGGGTTTGATAAGAGTGTCGAATGTTGTTCATCCAGAAGCTAATTTTTTATCACTGCCTCTGAGGCGCCGCGTCGCCACCCAATTAGGGTAGCGGCGTCGGGGCTCTAGTTTAAAAAAAAATCCGAAATCAGAAATTGGAGTTTTAAGTTTGAGATTCTGATTCAGAAGTTTATAAGTTTCAGAATCTGAAATTCAAGTTTTTAAAATAGGCAGATTTGGTCCTTTGGGGAAAATATGTAATTAAATAAAGTTTCTGAAATCAAATTTTCAAAATCCAAAAATTGCAGACAGGTCCCTAAAAATCTAAAAATGTTTTCTGAAAATTAAAATTAGATTTTCTGAATTTAAAGGGATTCAAATTAAAATTTTAAATTCTTGAGGGACTAAATTGTAAATTTTGAAAAGTTTAGAATTTACAGAAATATCCTGAAAATCAGTTTTTAAAATTAGAAAATGTTTAAGGGACTGTTTGGTAAATACTTAAATTTTCGATTTTAGACGAATTAACCCATGATTATCATTAATTGTATATTATTGAATAATATACGAAAATATGATAAGTGTTTTAAATGCGTGCATTTAATTATTATTATAGTGTCCGCTATAACTGTCTGGGTAGGCGGCGCCCAGTAATTGATTAATACCATCTTATATCATGCCTATTAGGTTGATGATTTCTCAACTAAATGTGTTTTAGTAATTGCATGATAAGATGTCGTATAGGATATGACATTGAATGTTGATTTTGGTTGAAATCCCCGAAATTGAAAATGTTCCCCAAATTTTAAATACAAATCTAAATTAGAAAGTGTCGTACATTATAATTGTTAGAGTGCAAAATCTTTTTCGGCGATACGAGTATTTATGCCAAAGCATTTGCTCTAAGTCTACGAGGGCTCAGACTCTTTCATAGATGTGTTTATATGTAAAAGTAGATGATAAACTTTTATGGGTATTTACACCAAAGTGTTTGCTCATAAAGGCTAGGTTTACTTAGATACATAAACGCAGTCGTGTAATGAGGTTGACTTGCTTAGACAAATCTTGGCGCCAAAGTGTCGGACTAATCTAAGGACGCAAGATTAAAATAAAATATTTAATCAACCAAGAGTTGCAAATAAGTTTTGCAATTGGTTTAGAATCTACCAAAATGTGCTATTGAAGTTATCAGCCAAAGAAAATGCAGAGATAGAATATGATTGGATCTTGGCCCATTATGACCTTAAATAAATCTACGTATGCAAAACTACCATGGGGTCGTAGAAGTTTGTTAAAATAGTGGGAGCTAATTAAACAAAAAAACATGTTGATTAGTCTAAACGAATGTGTATAATGAGAAATAAATTTGATTGTAGTTTCCTGTCTATCTAACTCTTCAGATCATCAGAATGTCGAGCCTATCACTTAAGATGCTAATAGAAATGAACAAACTCACCGGACCGAACTATCTGGACTGGCTTAGAAATCTAAGGATTATCGTAAGGCAAGAAAGAATTGATTATGTGTTGGACAAAGTATTATCTGAAGTGTCTGCCGAAGATTTTGCTGAATATGCCTCATTTTATAAGGCAACCTATCAGAAACAACCTTGATGACACCACATCTGCACAATGCGTCATGTTGTCTTCCATGTCAGTGGAACTACAGAGGCAACATGAGAACATGGACCCCAACGAGATGCTAGAATATTTGAAGAGTCTCTATGACTCTCAGTCCAAGACAATGGAATATGAGCTGTTAATAGAGCTCTTCAAATGTAAGCTGATTGAAGGGGGTCAGGTGTCTCAACATGTGCTGAGGATGATAGGGCTGATAGAAAGGTTGGCCTCGATTGGCATAAAGCTGCAAAATTTCGTCAATTCCACACTCATCCTGAACTCTCTCCCTCGTTCATTCGAAAGCTTTATTGTAAACTTCAACATGAACAGAACAAATGTGAGTCTGCCGGAACTGTATAATATGCTAAAGACCTTTGAATCTTCAACTTCCAAGAGCAAAGTTGTGCTCATGGTCAGCTCCTCTAGCCGGTCAAGCCGAAAGGCAAAGAATGGCAGAAGAAGAAGGGCAAAACAATCGCTGCGCCCTCAGATGTGAAGCCCAAGGGAGGCGTGAAGAAGAAGTCAACCCTGGCCAAGGATGTATTTCTCAACTGTAATAGGAATGGGCATTGGAAGAAGGACTGCATTGCTCCAGGAGGAGGGAAGACACCAGGTGATCCTGCCTCTAATGGACAAGGTATGTATGTCATTGAAATAAATTTATCTATAAACAACTCTCATTCTTGGATATTGGATACCACTTGTGGCTCACACATTTGTACAAATGTGCACGGGCTAACTGACAGTAGGAAGGTAGGACCAAGAGAGGTGGACCTGCGCGTTGGAAATGGAGCACGAGTTAATGCTGAGCGCGTAGGAATTTATAGATTAAATTTGCCTTCTGGCCATTGTTTAGTGTTGAACGGTTGTTTTTATGTACCCTCGTTAACGAGGAACATCATTTCTATTCCAGTTTTAGACATGGAGGGTTTTTTCTCATATATATTTAATGGCAGTCAAGTACTGTCTTTTGATAATGTTATATATGAAACTGCACCTCTTGTGGATGGATTGTATATACTAAATTGTAGTCGAGAAATTTTCAATGTCCAAAACAAACGATCTAAAATTAGTAATAGAAACTATACCTACCTTTGTCACTGTAGACTTGGTCATATAAATCAAACAAGGATAGCGAGGTTAAGGAAACTTGACTACCTCGAACCATTTGACTTGGAGTCTTATGGTAACTGTGAATCCTGTTTGAAAGGTAAGATGACCAACAAGCCCCTTTCTGGGAAGGGTGTGCGAGCCAAGGAGGTGCTTGAGTTGGTACATACTGACGTATGTGGACCATTTTCGACTCAAGCTAGAGGAGGTTTCCCTTACTTCATCACTTTTACTGACGACTTGACAAGGTATGGATATGTGTATCTTATGAAACATAAATCCAATGCCTTCGAAAAGTTTAAGGAGTACAAGTCTGAAGTTGAGAAACAACTCGCAAAAAGTATCAAGACCCTTCGATCTGATTGAGGAGGTGAATACTTAAGCAAAGAGTTTTTAGATTACTTATATATATATATGAAGTTCATTCAGAATGGACACCTCCTAGAACACCACAGATGAATGGTGTTGCCGAAAGGAGAATATGAACCCTATTGGATATGGTTTGATCCATGATGAGCTTCTCAGCTCTAGAAACATATCTTTGGGGACATGCTATACAAACCTTAATATATGTTCTGAACAGGGTTCCTTCCAAATCAGTAGAAAAGACACCATATGAGATATGGTGTGGTAAGAAGCCAACTCTTAAATATATGAGACCCTAGGGTACCCTGCATATGTTAAGAAGATGCTCGCTGATAAGTTGGAATCCAAAAGTGAGAAATGTTACTTCGTGGGGTATCCAAATGATACTACTTCTATCTTTCTGGTGAACACGAGGTCATTGTTTCCAGGAACGCAACTTTCTTTGAAGAAGAATATGTCTACAAGGAACAGAGTTGCACAGAGATAGAACTTGAAGAAATTCAAGAACCACGAGATAACATAGAGGTTGAATCCTTGCCGAATGACGAATGCAAGAATTCAGTGAGAGCATTTGGCAATGATTGGGTACTACGAGTACGCTCTTCGTCCAGTGGGAGTGTTACGAGGAACAATGCATAAATGCAAGATCCTCATACACAACCCTTGAGAGCAAATGCAATAGTTGCACCTCCTTCCATTCAGGAAAGACATGAAAATGATATTCCTGAAAGCTCTCAAGTAGGTGGATTCACCAACATACAAGAACATTCTCACAGTCAGAACATACCTAGCACTGAACTGCAAAACAATCAACTTCTTAGGTCCACTAGGCCTCATCGTCCTCCTGAAAGACTAAATCTACTTGTGGAAACACACAGTGAGATTGATGAGCCTATAACCTATAACGAAGCAATGTTAGACATTGATTCGAAGAGATGACAAGAAGCCATAATATCTGAGATGAAATCTATGTACGTCAATCACGTGTGGAACTTGGTTGATTTGCCAAATGGGGTTAGACCCATAGGATACAAATGGGTCTTCAAGAAGAAGATTGATGTATTTGGCAAGGTACAGACTTATAAAGCAAGGCTGGTGGCTAAAGATTATAATAAACGGCTTGGGGTCGATTATGATGAAATCTTTTCACATGTTGCTAAGATTAAGTCCATTCGGATTTTGCTTGCGATAGCTGCATATTATGACTATGACATTTGACATATGGACGTCAAAACTGATTTTCTCAATGGTAATCTAATTGAGGAAGTGTATATGAAACAACCCGAAGGTTTTTCATCTGAGTCCAACCCAAGTGTTGTATGCAAACTACAAAAGTCCATTTATGGGCTTAAGTAAGCCTCAAAGAGTTGGAACATTTGCTTTGACAAGGCTATCAAGTCATTTGATTTCGTCAGAAGTAAATCGGATCCTTGTGTTTATAGTAAATGCAAAGATGGGAGTATTGCCTTCATTATTATATATGTAGACGACATATTGATAATGAGAGACAATAAGACTTTCATGCAGTCAGTGAAGGAGTGGTTGTCCAGTACCTTCATGATGAAGGATTTATGTGAAACATGTTACATTCTGGAAATTAGGATCTATAGAGATAGACCTAATAAATTGTTGGGGCTGTCACAGTCGGTCTACATAGACAAAGTTCTTAGACATTTTTCTATGGAAAATTCCAAAAAATGTGGTATACCTATGGGTCAAGGCATCAAGTTATCTAAGAAGGATAGTCCTTCCAATGCTGTAGAACTTGAGCGTATGAAGAGGATCCCATATGCTTCAGCTATAGAATCAATCATGTATACCATGACTTGTACTAGGCCAGATATGGCCTTTGCACTTAGTATGACTTGCAAATTTCAGCAGAATCCTGGGGATGAACACCGAAAAACAGTCAAAAGTATTCTTAAGTATCTTAGACGAACTAAAGATTACTTCTTGGTCTATGGTTGTCACGCCCCGAACCCCGGGCCCGCGACTGGTACCCCTGAATATACCTATCCATAATGACAAGCTCCAGAACATTGGAGCTATCCCAAAATGCTGAACAAGGATCCTAAGCTCACGGATCCACAACTGTGTACCTAGACCTGCGGACATGAATCACGGCCAGAAGGAGGTCGATCTAACAAGTACTAAGTATGGGCGAAATAAAGTACAATATTAAAATCATGGCTGTGTACAAGAATGGCGAGGCAAATATAGAAAATCAAATACCGATTCTATCGTGTCACATAACCTAAAAGTCAATCGCCTTGTATCATCTTATAACAACTCAAGAGTCGATCGTTTTCAAGAACATAATATCACACACCCAAATACAAAGCAGAAACAAGTATGATAACCAAATTAAATCAATAAGAGTAATGAAAATCAACTTCACTTTTTAAAAGACCATTTCACAATCATAGCATGATCGTGCCAAGTCGTGGACGCGTGCGCCAAAATCATTACTCAAATATAACCATGGGTCTCACGCCCCGATATCAATCGTGCGTGGAATTCCTTCTCACCGCCGGCGATCCATGATATAATATAACACGATATGTATACATGAACACGTGTCCCACGCGTGTCATAAAACCGTCTGAGCAGTAGGAAAGCCAACCACGAGATCCGGCTGCATCATAAAACGGCCAAGGCAACGAAAGCTAGCTACCAGATCCAGCCTGCGTCAACAACTGACCGGGGCAAGTACGAAAGCCAGCTACCAGATCCATCCTGCATCACAAGATATGACCTGGGCAAGTACGGAAGCCATCTACCAGAGTCTGTCGTACCAAACTATGCTATAGAACTGATCGGTTCTGAATAGGCAGCCAATGATCAAACTAGGGCCATTCGCCCATAGTATTATTGTGCAAACCCTAATCCTGGACTCCCGCAATCCGCATAGGTCGCGTGGACCCGCATGAGGTATTCCTCGCATCGGGGGTAGCAAACCCGCGATATTTCCGACTTCGCACTGCGCATAGTCACGTGGACGCGTAGGTATTCCTCGCATCGTGGGTAGCTAACCGACATTTCCTGAACTCGCAATCCGCATAGTCGCATGGATCCGCGTGAGGTATTCTCGCGACGGGGTAGCAAACCCGGGGAAATTCCTGGACTCCCGCAATCCGCATAGGTCGCGTGGACCCGCATGAGGTATTCCTCGCATCAGGGATAGCTAACCCGCGGCATTTCCTAGACTCCCGCAATTCGCATAGGTCACATGGACCCGCATGAGGTATTCCTCGTATCGGGGGGAGCAAATCCCGCGGAATATGTGTCACGCAACGTGTCAGGGGGTAAGTGATATAATACAAGCACAACCGGCTTATCGTAAACAACATAAACACAACAAGAAAACCCCCTTAACACAAAAGTCTCAAGACACTAACGCCCGTAGTATCATAACACGTTTACTTATCAAACCAACTTACTACACCTTCAGAAATCATTACAAGGCTTTTATAATCAAGTAAGTAAACCGTTCTTTTTATCCTCCTCAAGTCGTTATAACTAAATTCCATAAAGTTATTATAACAATTCTTACGAACTAAGGTACTATCCCATATTTCCTTTTCAATTACCATTAAGGCGTTATCACGTAGTTAATTTAGGATTAAGATCCAAAGAAAGCTATATACCATTATACTTTATAAGAAAAATCGTCTCATGAAATATTAGGGCGTTGGACCCAAAAGCTCTACGTACATCTATTCTTTATAAAATAATCCTTTAAGACAAGTCACTTCTCTTTTTTTTTTTAAAATCAAGTAACCTATACATTTAAATCAAGTTACTTGTACTCTTTAAATCAAGTAACATATACTTTTCAAATCAAGTTACTACACATTTTCGAAATTCAACTCTCTAGTACTTTCGAAAATCAAGCCTCATATACTTACAAAATTAATACTTTTATGAGCCGTGAATAGGTTATACTCGTTTATAACGAACTTGTCCATTGAGCCATGATCTAGAAAATGTAATGCAATTTTGTCTTATCTTAGTTTCTATGCAGATGGAATATTCTACTCATTTCAATATAATTGATGACCGATGCATTTTCATTAACGCTGCAATGGCTTGTTCGGTCCCTTTTTCATTAGTGTAGTAACTTAGCAAAGTCAACTAGACTCCAATACTTCCTAATGACTCTTACAAATATCCCCCATAATACTTGGTAAGAACTTAGGAATATTCTAGACATGATTTTAGCTTAAAATCTATAGCGTGAATACTTCCTAATTACCAGGCAAGTACTTCAAGAAGGCAAGTCACGTATACTCCAAATAACAAGACAAGTATACCTAAAACAACAAGTCATGTATACTTTCAACAACAAGGCAAGTATACTCCAAATAACAAGTCATGTATACTCCTAACAACAAGACAAGTATACTCCAATATCAATCCATGTATACTCCTAACAACAAGGAAAGTATACTCAAATATCAAGTCATGTATACTCCTAACAACAAGACAAGTATACTATAAACATACTCATGTCTTAGAGAAGGGGAAGTCCACATACCTCGCGACGACTAACCCTTACGACACGTAGCAAAACGCTCCAAGTACTTCAACTTCATCGACTACTCCTTAAGCCAAGTAGATCACGCCACACGTAGTACTTCAACCTAGAATGGCCATAGTACTTCTATCAAAATCTTACTTACTATTGTAAGACTTATACCAATTAATAGCCCTCTAATTCTACGAAAAATCGGGTAGCACTTCTTTTGTTTCTACGTACTTTTCCACCTTTTCCAAGGTCTGTATTCATCAACCAACAAGCCACATTTAAGGCGCAACCAACAGATAACAAAAGGGGATTACACGCCTAACTGGACGTGTAAAATTCTTTCCCGCAATTTATAAGAAAACAGTCCATAAAACCGTCCATGTTATTTCAACATTAAGGGTGCAATGTGAGGCTTTTAACACCCTTATTCCTTAGGACTTTCACTAGTCATTTTACCACATTAAACATGCATGTTAGGGGCTGATTTTCCAGCATATCAACACCCCAAAACAGTCCATAAAAACGACACGACGACGTCCAACAGTTTTAGGCAGTTTTCGGCTAACAACAACTACAACCAACCAAAGTCCTTTTCCTTAATTCCTTTTAATCCAATTCTCATTCCGACATGTTATATAAGTTATATAAACTATCAACAACTATATTTCCTTCATTATATAACATGCGATAAGTGTTATTACCAACAATGATAACCAACGAATCCAACAACGACAAATATGCCTAGTCTCGGCCAACAACATAAAAAGGGTATGTGCACACCTTATTTTCCATATCTTCCTTAACAAGAAGTCATCCATTCACTATAACAATGAGTAATATCCAATTACTGCGGAAAAAGAAGAATTATTACCTTATTTTTAGCCTTAAAAACGTCCCGGGCATAACGCTATACTTTGGTCTTCATTTCGCTCCACTTCTTCAAGTTCCAATAACATATATGTGACCTCTATGAACTTATACACAACTCCACTTCGTATTTTGCTTCCAAAAAGTCGACGGAACCTTAGGGTTTGACACCCACAATTTCGGCCAAAGCAAGGTTTAAGAGGCTTGGAGAGTTAACTTGGTTTAACACTTGGTTTAGGAGCTAATCTTGGAGAAAGGAACCAACTAATCTTTGTTGTTCTTGGCTATGGAGGATTTTCGAAAATGGAGTTTAAGGGATAAAAGAGAAGAGCTATTTTTTGTGAAATGAAATGTGGCTAAGTGTGGTGTCTTGCAAGCTCTCTTATGTATATATAGATGTATAACTCAAGTAGCAAGACAAGTGGAGTGGGACCCACATGGCCCACTTGTCACACAAATATCTAGCCAAATCTCCAAAATATCTAAGTCAAAGTCAAAGTCTTCCAAGACCAAGACAAGGGGGTGGAGTGTGCCACGTGTCACCCTATGATTCGTCCAAAATATTTTCATCTCCCAAAAAGTCCATAATTGGCCAAAATATCGAAAAACTTGTGGGCCCCACAAAATTATAAAATTTCCCGGGTGGGCCCCACATGACCAAATCTGAAAATAAAATTCCATAATTCTAATATATTCTATGAATCCCACATACCAAATTTGAGAATCATATTCCAATTAATGAACCTTTTTCCTTCACGAGGTTCCGAGATTTTTCTGGAATTTTTCATTCTTTCTAAAATTCAAATCTCAAATTCTCACGTACGTTCTTATCTCAAACTGTTGGAAATACGGGGTGTAACAATGGTGGAGAAGAAAGGTTAGCTGCTACTGGGTACACTGATGCTAGTTTCCAGACAGATATTGATGACTTCAAATCTCAGTCTGGTTACACGTTCATTTTCAAAGGTGGAGCAGTGAGCTGGAAAAGTTCCAAACAAGCTACAACTACTGATTCGGCAACTGAAGCTAAGTACATTGTTGGATCGGAAGTTGGTTAATAGGCTGTCGCAATTTCTGAGTTCCTAAAGGAACTAGGGGTAGTTCCGAGTGCTAGTTGTCCAATAACTATTTTTTGTGACATCACGGGTGCGCTTGCACATGCTAAGGAACCAAAATCAACAAATAGAAACAAACATGTACCAAGGAAGTACCACATACTCAAGGAGATGGTAGAGACTGAAGAGATTAGATTAGACTATGTTCCCACAGACGATAATCTAGGTGACCCATTCACTAAACCATTAAGCTTAGTTAAGCATAATTGTCATTTTGAGAATACGGGCATTCGATATGTTGGAGATTGGCTCTAGGCTAAGTGGGAGATTGAAAGTATATTTATGTCATGGAGACAATCTGTATTAGAACAAATGTACTTTATACACATTCTTATTATTATTAATGGAGATTAATATTTTGACATTTGCAATTATTAGTTGACTGTTTATGATATTCTATAATATGCATCCCTAGAGATTATGTGGTTATTAATAGTGTGAGTTATTAATATTATAACGTAACTCTTAAAACAACATCGACTAATGATCATCGAAAATGAGATATCGATGCAATGTGATAAGTCGACACGTGGTCTGTATCATATCCTTAGAGGATGTAATATGTCTCACCTGCTACGAGTTATGGTAACTCGTGATGGACACATTGATACTTTGAAAGTATTGGTATACCCTACAAATATAATATTTGTTAAACATGTCTAAGGTATGATTAGCGTGCGGGAGATAGAAGTCCTTAAACTTGAGGTCGATATGCACCTTATCTACAGAGTAATGTACTTTGATTATGTCCTAAGCTTCAAATGCCTTATAGGTTAAGATACGGCTTGTATTGAGTATATTACGAAGTGGATTAAAGGTGGTAGTTGAGTCAAAATTAGGATTTATTCCTCGAATGTATATTCGAGAGAACACTCAGACTCTCATATGATATTTTGTTGACTAAGTCGTTGGCCAACACAGTAGACATATTTTGGATATGGTCTTGTTGCCAACTAATATAGATGAGATATAACGATCAAGCCATTTGGATAGACACTTGGCAGATCCTAAGCTTGATCGAGTGTGTCGTGAATGAAAAGATTTTACCTTCCCACATAGATGTTCAGTTTACCAGATTCGTGTAGCTATACTTCACATACTGAGTTCGTCTTTCGATGCCGTCTAGGAGTTTCGTGTAGACCCTAATATGATTAGTGTCGATATGTGAAAGCATGTAGGGTAACACTAAGTCAATTGTTCCATCAATCTAAGGATGTAATGAGAAAATATAAATGTTCGATTTATGATCGAGACATTTGAATGAATAATGATTATTTAATTAAAGACGAGATTGGATTTCAGATTAATTTAATTGAAAACGAGGCAGAATTGGACTAGGGAATGCGTCTTGTTTCTGGGCCTGACTCACGAGAACCCTAAGCTGCGTTTTAACACTAAAACGCAGCTATAAATAAAAGGTTTAATTCATTATTCAATACATTTGATTTCACAAATCATTCTAAGTCTTAGAGATTTAGTCTTACATTATTCTCTCGAACCTCTACTGAATTTCCTAGCTATTCGAATGAGAAATTACATCGGAGTCTAGAACTTGCAATCGAGAAACAGTTGCGTGCGCACCTCAGACGTTACTAGAAGATTTCAGATTATGCAAACCGTAAGTCTACTATTGTTGTATTATGGTTATCAATACATGTTATGTGATTACATGTATGTTTATAATTACATAATCATCTCACAGTTCGTCGTTTGTTGGGTTTGAAATTAAAATTTTCAAATTTCGCTGCGTACACGAACCCAACGAAACCCTACACCCGCCTAGTTCCAAAGAGGTCAAACCTAGAACGCAACAATAACTCATCGAGATAAGCTTCATCTACAATCACTCATGAGTTATCTGATATTCTCTTCAACAATTTCTCAACCACGTACTTTATGGTTCGATCATGTAGATAATGATCATTATGAGGGTCGTGCACACAAAGGACGTCACCTAGGGTTAGACTATAAAATTACCCCTTCCCTTGACCTATACATATCCCATTAGATTTTTCATCACTACTGAATATTACTCTCATTGTTTGTAACTCAAGCTCTCAGGTCCACTAAGCTTTAGTTTTCCGTTGATGTTTCGAGATAACTACTTCGGAGACATATCAATAAGATTCACTTGCTTTACTTTGTTTCATTTTTTCTTTACTTAGTGTGTTCCGTTATCATCTTGCTTTACTTTGTTTCGGGGTCATATTTTCTATTGTATTATCACAAATAAGTTATATTTGTCCTTCGTTATTTTTTTTTTGATATATTTGCTCTTATCATCCAATTTTTTGGCCATATTTACCCATACCAGTTAAAATTCAATGTCCCCACCTAAATTTTTCTACATGGCGCCTACATGACATATTTTTTTTCCAACTAAATATACTCACCATTTAAACTCTTTTAACCCGCCCACCCACCCGACCCACTAAAAATTAGAACCCTAATGCCAATACCCAATTCTCCATCCTCTCGCGTCGTTCTCTCAGATTGTAGCTTCTTTTTAATATTCAAAGTAGCCAAAGCTTTTTCATTGCTAATTGTTGCTTTTCACCACAGCTTGAAGCCATTAAATGTTTCATAATCTCACATGACTTAAAGAATAAATATATTGAAAACTGAAAAACAAATCAGAACGGTATTGATTAGAACTCAAAATTGAGTTTTAAATTAGATTCAGCGCTCACCCTCCAACGACTTTGTTGTGTCCGATCCTTTTCTGTGCTCTTATTTGGATTCTCTTGAAAAAGAAATGAAAGAAGCCATTAACTGGCTTGTCCCTCAAGTCGGCTGGGTCGGGTGAGTCGCGCGGGTTAAAGGAGTTTAAATATGACCCACATTGACGCCCAGCAGGAAAAATTAGATGGGGATATTGGATTTTAACTGATTTAGATAAATATGACCCTAGAGTTGAATAACAAGATATAAATATGATCCTAAAGTTAGATGATAAGGGAAAAAGGATAAATATGATTCTAAAGTTAGATGATAGGGACAAATATATCAAAAAGATATAATTGTTTAAATGATCATATCAAGTATGTGAGATGTTGAGAAGAAGAAGAAGAGTTTGTCTAGTTCTTATTCATTCAAAAGTTAATCTTACAAAAATGCTTATATATTCCTATATATATATATATATATCTTCATATTATGAATAGTTTCTTATTAGAATTAGAATATGTAGATTAGTTATAGCTAATTTTATAACCTCCTAACAACTCTCCTAACACTGCAAGAAAAACAAGCTATGGTGACAGTTCACGTGTGACAGAAATGCAAGTGTCACATCGTTTTACTAAATTTATGTTTTTTCTTGACATTCATGTGACAATATTTTTAAGTGTCATAAAATTATAACATTTGTGTGACGGTTTTTTTAAGTGTTATAAAATTAGGATATTTGTGTGACCGTTTTTTTAAGTGTCATTTATTTATGACATTTATATGGCGGGTTTGTGAAATGTCACATAAATAAGTGACTTGTGTTTTAAATTGACAAAAAATGACGCGTTTGACTGATTAAAACGACGTCATTCTTATTATTTATTTAGCACTTTTTAAATTCAAATTAAGACCTACACGATTTTTATTTCTTTTTTAAAATTGTTTTAATAAAAACAAACTAAACGTTGTCCTTTTAACATTATAAAAAATAAAATATCAAAAACTCTGTAAAAATACTAAGTGTTTTCACGCTCACACGGTAAGATTTTGCTTTCCCCACTATACCGACTCTCGCTGGTTTGATTTTTCTTATTTTATCTTAGCTATTAATCTGAAAAAATATATCAATTATACTTCCAATTCATAAAAGTGAGAATGAATTCAAAGTCAATCAAATTAAAAAATCTAATCCTAATGCAATTCTTTAATTTACATTAATATCCAATTTTAGATCGATTTAGTTGCTTTCAATTCGTGCTATGGATTTACCTTAATTGCTATGTTATTTATAACAATTATATCATCCATATGAGTCATTTTTAAAAGTATAATTTGGGTCATTTTTTATTTCAACCAATAAATTATTACTTTTACCCAAATCTTAATATTTGAAACTAAAACAACGAGAAACAAGAAAACCTACTCTTGTTCTTCCACTGTTCTACAAAGTATCAGAAAATCCCCAAATACTCATCTCTCAAGTTCGTTTCTCTCCCAAAGCTCATTCTCAGCATCCTGAAGAGCAAGCATAAGATAGTTGGGCTTCAATTTCACCGCTCATCTCATCCTCTTCTTTTCCCATTACACGATTTTAGCAACTAGGTTTTCGATTTTTTTTTCTTTCAGTTTGGGTTGGAGATTTTTACGAGGGTTTGGCTCAGTTGCAAGGAAAACATTATGATCGCTTTTTCTCAGTTGTTGCTTTGTCTATTTTGGGTAAGTGGATTTACTTCGCTAGAGCGCCGCAAAGGTGAGCTTGATTTCTTAAGAGCTTAGTTTATCATCTAAATTTGGGATTATTTCGATTGATTTGGGTTCCAATCCCTTTGGTGGAACCCTAAGTGTCTATTGGTCCCATCAATTCTATTTTTTTTTCATGTGTGTGAGTGTGAATCGACTGAAGTCTAAGACCCAACCTCGACTCGGCTGCTACCACAAGAGGTAATCCACAATCTCTTTTTACTTTTATGCCCAGTTTTCATTAATTTTAAGTTGATATCTGATGTTGTAGTGTATTATGTGTTAATTTGACGTATTTTTGTTGTATAGACGGTTGAAGCTGCCATACTTGTTTAAAGTATGTGTTAGTTCATAAGGATTGTGTTTGGCTAATTTAGTATTACATTATGCTTGTTACATTACCTAATACTAGTTTAAGCCTAAAAATGAACTATTATTATTGGTATTTGGCCTAATCTGTCTGTTTTACACCATGACTTAGTATTACAATCATGAACTCTAGTTGTTGTGCTTATTTTCTTGGTTGGAGATTTTTTTTGAGACTTTTTTCTTGGCTGGAGATTAGAAAAATGCCTTTGTTGTTCTTAGGAAATATCTCAAATACAATATTTTCTCTTCACTTAGCATATACTCCCTCTGTTCCACAATAGATGATTGTCTAGGAATAAAGTTCTTTATTAAGGGATTGTGATAGCTTACTAATATACCCTACAATCATTAAAAACAAATGATTGTTATTGCTTCATTTCTAGTCTGCCAATATTAATTAGGGGTAAAATGGAGAAAATTAAAACTACATTGAAATTGCAAACAATCAACTATTGTGAAAAAATAAAAATTTCCTAGACAATCATGTATTTTGGAACGGAGGGAGTATGAATTAAAAACATAAACATGGGGTTTCTTCTTCTTTTCTTGTTCTGTTTCATCTTTTTTTTTTTGGGGACCAGAGTTACTTAGGAGTTGGGGTAATTGGTTGACTGATATAAAGTACACTTTTTTTCCTGCATTACAACTGCGACTACATCCATTCCCTTCCTTTTTTGGTCTGGGCAAATGTAATGTATTCAATTGTTGATTGTTTTTAGCTATTAAATATTGAGTTGGAGGAGGAAATGCTTTCTTGGTCATAAATAAGCTATTTTTTCATGTATCTGTTGGTTCTTATTTTCCTTGTGGATCGAAGAGTCGTTGTAATGTAAATATTTTTGGGTAGACCTATTACCTATACTACTTGCTTGACCTTCAAACTTGTTACCAGCTAACGTATTTTATGCATCTTTCTTGATTTGAATTTACTTATAGAAGCTAATTATCCACCTTTGTTTTGTTGATGCTTTTGCAGGTATTCATGAAGTAAGCATCTACCTTTCTACATATTATTGTTCTTGTTTGGTATCTTTTGTTGATATAATTTTACTTAAAGACGATTTTTACATTGTTCTAATTGTTAATTTTCCTTGGTAACAGGAGATATTGAAGGATGTGGTAAGAACTAAGACTTACCAAAATGTGATCTATAAAAATATAGTTAAGTGATTTTAGTAAAAAAAAATCATAGTTAAGTGACTAGTTGTGAAATTTACCGTGGCATTTGGCTAGAAAATGATTAAAATGACTCTTAAGGTTTGTCAACTTTGGTCTTTAATGTTCACCACTTAACACAAATAATCCCCTATATATACAACTTTGGGACTTTTATTTTAAGAAAAACTTTCTTATGTTAACACACAAGGTGTTTGAGTAAAGTCCAAAGAGAGATTTTATAGGAATGAATGTACAAAGATTATTTGTCTATATAACCATGAATGCTCCTATAATTGGTAATTATTTGCCTTCTGAGACACCCATCTACAAAGATTGTTCCTTTTTTCTATTTCTGTTCTTGAAATTGTTATGTTTTTAGGCATATGATAGTATTAATGTATGTTGAAATACATATGATCTTAATGAATTTTTTCTTAGACCCCTCAGAAACAAAAGAAGAAACCCATTAATTTGTGGGGCAGTTTCAGCATTTTTACCCCTTATGTTTACACTATGCTCCAATAAATGTTGTAGCCTTTTATTCTGGGTTCTGAAGTAGATGTAGATATGCCTTTGCTTCATGATGATGCTTTTCCCTTTGGGTTTAAGTTCTTGATATATTAGCTATATTTCTTTCTTTTAAAAGAAGAGAAGGAAAACCCCATGTTAGCTTCAGCTAATTCTACCCAAGAACAAATACTCATTAATTTTTCTTTTCTTATAATCTTTCATGTTTATTTTTTTGTTGAATTTTGATTAAGAATGATTGTAGGTGCACATACATAGGGATAAAGTTGAATTCTTTTCTTCTGTTTAATTTATGCCGCTGTGTGTTTAAATCTGACATGTGCTTAAACCTTTGTTTTTGGGTGATTTGCTGGGATTAAGATCCATTGCCAGGGGATTTCCCTGAAGTTATATAAGAGTGTTTGGAGTATGGGATCATGAAATGCATAGCCTTTAATCGTCGTGGAACCCTTCTTGCAGGTACTATGAATAAGTCTTAATTGAACTTTTCCCCCTTTGATTGTGCTTTTGACACAATTAACATGAACTATGAAGGCTTGGGGTTCTTTGTTTGATAGAGGTTCTGTTAAAAAATACTTCCTTTTCTCATAGTTATGAATTGCATTTGCTTGGTGAGGGTTAGTAAATTCAGAGGCGGAGGGTACAAACTGCTAGCTGAAAAAAAAACTTTTAAGAGAAGAATTTTATGCAAGTGTAATGTAGCTCTTTTTGGCATTGTGAAAGACCAGTTTTGATGCTTCCTCTAATCACAAAGGCTTTGTTTAACAAATCATTCTTCCACTGTATCCTGCTTAATGTTCTTTCCTGTTATTCTGTTCATTCATGTAGCTCTTTTGCTTTCATTCTGGTTTTGAGCCCTGTTCTCTCTTTTCACACAGAATATATTAACATTAGCATTTTTTTGGTAACTAATTAATTTTGTTAATCACCAACTGAACATTACAGACCATCAAGCTTAGCCACAACTCAGCTTGCTGATCACATGAGAGAAACAAACAACCAAAGAAGCTACTTGCACCTAAACACTACCACAGAACAAGAGGCTCATCTCCTAGGGAGAGTATCCTTCTTAAAATTGAAGTTGTTGTAGCATCCTAGTGCCTAAAGAGGCTCTAACATTATATACACATGCTATCTCTTTTGCAATTTCAAGGACTGCTCTTTTCACCTTTTCAAAAACTCATGTGTTCCTTTCCATCCAGCTTGCATGAACTAGCTCGGTATAGACTTGTTTTATCAATCTTGCTTATGCTGATTTGCCTCTTGTTGCTCCGAGTATCCACTGTTGAATGTGATGCGTACCATTGATGCTTTGAGTTGATATCTGCAGCCACTGTAACAACCTTGCTCAAAATTTCTTAAAAAATAAACACTCACCAAACAAATGAGTATTAGTTTCTGAAAAGTCTTTAGAAAGAAAACAGATTGGACTAACATCAATCCCCTATTTGATTAATCTATCTGTTGTGTTCAAGTGCCCATGTAAATGGACCCAGAGAGTAAAAAATTCCTTTGATCTTGCTTCATTTATGAACATTAAATTCCTCCATTCAACCTTGACATGATCCCCTACAGATTGCATATAGATTTGCCTGATCAGGCTATGTTTAGGATCCATTGTAGCTTGATTCTCTTTGATGAATTCCCTTGCTTCCACTATCTTTCTCACCATCCAAATTGCTTGCTTAGGTATAGAAATAGCATAGATATCCCTGTCCTTGATATAATAACTATGGATCCATCAAATTCATAATTTATCTTTCTTTTGGGCCAACTCCCAACGTGTCTTTGCTATTGCTCACTTGTTTCATAGCCTTAGGTTGAGAATGAACAAACCACCGGCAGCCTTAGGTAGACACCTCTTATTCCATGAGACTAGTGCCCTCTTTGTGAAAGTACCAGTGCTTGACCATATGTAATTTCTACAGTGAACTTCAATTAACTTGATCTTAGCAGGCAATGGAAACAACTGAGAGTCCTAGGGGTGGCAAAATTAGCCAAACCCAAATGACCCGCCCAAGATTTCATGGGTTTGAGCAAGAGTGATTTTGATGATGGGTTGGTTTGGGCTAACCCAAGTTGACCCATCATAAATCAACAATCCAAATGAGCCCATGATGATGCTCAAACTTGACCCATCAAAATACTTAATTTTAATGATTAGAGTTTCATTCTAGATTAAGATTTTTATTTATAAATAATTATTTAATGTTTTTATTATTTCAAAACAATAAAAATACACCAACGCACCCCAACCACACTATCCATCAACCCTACCCCCTCCCCTACACCAACCCCCACTCAAGCACTGAACCACCCTCACATCTCTGCCCCTGCATTTCCTACTCCACCCCACCCCACCCACTTCTACCCCACCTAATCCCACACCCCACCCTACCCCCCGCACTACCCCATTATCATATTTCTATTTTATATTTTTTTACTTTTATAAACAATTTATAAAAAATATAAAAAAAATTCTTACCTCCCCCATCGTACCAATTACCACTCCTAAAAAATACACAAATTAATTATCAAAGAAACAAACATAAAAGAATAGTTAATTTGTTAAAGCATTAATCTATTTTTTGCGAGCAAACTGGATAGGAACACAAATTGAATATAAAATATCTTATTTTGTCTAAGGTATACATACAAGATACACCTCTGTACACAATCATTAATCTAAACATAGCTCAAAAAATAACATCAACATCTCCAAACTACACGACAACTCACCATATTTCAATACCAATTTCTCCTAAAAAACTCATTATTATAGCTTACTTTCAACTAACCCTATTGATTTTTTTGGCCTTTCCTTTCCATTTTTTTGCAAATCTTGAACGATCCTTTTCATATTTTTCCTTTTTTCACAAATCTTGAATTACCCATTTGATATTTTGGTTCTTTTTTGGGAAAAATTTGAATTTTACTTAATTTGGTTGAAATTTCAAGAATCAGCACAACTACGGCGATACCAACACTAGCAGCAATCTAGCTCCGGCGAGAAGTCTAAGCAAGGACTTACATTGATATAAGGTCATGAAAACTATAAAATTTGAACTAAAAACCAACAGACAAAAAATATTCCAAGAAGAGTACAATGAAAAATGAGCTTAATCAATCTACACAAAAAATTCAGCTATGTATCAACTTACATTGATATAAAAAAGAAGATTTGGAATTGAAGTATGAACCACATAAATAGTGAAGAACGAGACTATGATTTGTGATTGAGGGCAAAAAAAATTGAGATATATAAAATAGTGTATTTTGAGTTGTATTATATATAAAAAAAAAATTGAGGGGGGCCGTGGCCCCTCCTCGCCCCTCTAAGATCCGTCGTTGTATATAATAGTGACTTACATTTTGGTAAGCACTTAGGGGTGGCAAAATTAACCCAAACCCAAATGACCCGCTCAAAATTTTATGGGTTTGAACAAGAGTGATTTTGATGATGGGTGACAAAATTAGCCCAAGTTGATCCATCATAAATCAACAGCCCAAATGAGCCTATGATGATGCCCAAACTTGACCACAAAATACTTAATTTTAATGATTAGAATTTCACTCTAGATTAAATTTTTTATTTATAAATAATACTATTATCCGTAACTAAGTATATTAAATATAATTAGAGGTGGCAGATGAACCGTTTATAAAATAATTATTTATAAATATGAATTTTTTTCGTACATCTCCCCGCCCCTACCCCTCACCTCCCGCCCTACCCCCTCCACATTCTCAAATTTCTATAATTTTATAAACAATTTATAAAAAATATGAATTTTTTTATTACCCTCTCTGCCCTAACCCCCACCTCACCCTCTTACCTCCACCACCCCCCGCCCTACCCCACCTTCCGCCCCTAACCCCCCCGCACTACCACATTCTCAAATTTCTCATAGAATTTACCCCTGCCAAAGTTGCAGGTTCTGTAATATGCTTTTGCTATTTTTTCTCTTTAATGACAGCTGAGAAGTACTTGCTATTTGAATTTCCTTGTTTGATCTAGTTCACTCGACTTTTTTTTAAAGCACCTTCCTCTATAAGAAACCATTTCTCCAATCGTAGAAGTTTTCCAGTTTCCAATCCTGCCAGTGCATCAGCATAGTGATGTTACATTTGTTGTTGTATAGATTTCAACTCATCTCTAGCCTGGTCAATCTTAAAATGATCCCTTGAAACTATTATCATTTAATTTCTTAAAAAGAGGTCTCAACATCTTTAGTTTCCTCCAGATAGTTTTCATCTTCCCGTGAGCTTGTACTGACTTCCATGTGTGTTCTATAATAAGATTAAACTGAGAATGTTAAACCCAAACATTAAAGAACACAAAGGAACTTGAAATTTTGGTCACGACATTGAAAGGATAGCATTGGTATATGATCAGAGAAAAAAGAACTTGGCCATACTTAATCATCCAATCATCATTACCTATAGTTCTATCCAGCCTGCAGTATAATAAGTCATGCATACATTTTGAAAAGTCCTGTATTTCTGAGGAAGTTACAGGAGTACCATTCAATCTATCTCCAGGTTGCAGCATGGCATTAAAATCTCCACTCAACCCAAGAGTAATTTGTGTTGATAGTACCTCCATATGTGCCCATAAATCTTTCCTTTGTCCTATTGCATTATGACCATACACTACTGTTAAGCAACAATCCACCTAGACTTTTCCTTCCTATAACATGACGATGTATAAACTGTGCTGACTGTTGAATCATGCCAACTGTATATACTCTTGTGTCCCAAAGCATCCATACCCTATCATTTCTTGCATGTGCATAATTACTTATCATACCCCAGTTTGGGGCTGTCCTGGCAATGTTAGGGACCTTATCCTCCTTCACTCTTTTTGTTTGTATCTCTTTTCCATAATTACTTATCCATACTTATCCATACTCTTTTTGTTTGTATCTCTTGTTGATGCCCCTAACATTCCAAATCAGCCACTTCATTGCATTGATATGGTGCCCCAAACCTTGTCACTAGATGGTGGCTCGTCTATTTCGAACATCCCCTCCTGGATGGCACTAAAATATTATAAGTAGGAATTGTGATAGCTCTTGTATTAGCTGCACTAATCTCGACTGGCTTGGTCACTATTTTACTTCTTATCTTCTCTGTTCTCTTCAGAGGTGAGGTTTGAATTGTTTTCTCTGGTGACACTAGTCTGAGCACATCTCCAACCTTCTCAGGAGCTTGGACATTAGTACTGGGACCAGCCTGTTCTAGCACCACCCTTCCAGTTGTCCTCCATTCGTGCACCACTCCCTAGGCCTTCTCCTTTTTCTTTGCTGCTCAATTTGCCTTGGTTCATCAACTCTATTCTTAGCACAACCATGGCCAAGTTTGTCGCATTGAGTACAAAACACTGGCCTCCAATCATAATAAACTTGTTGTTGGAACACTACCATTGGAGTCTACGACTTCCACTTATCAGGTGACGGTTTAGTCATATTTACCTCTATTAGAGTTCTAGCATATGATATTCTCGTCTGTTTGGTAGTGCAGGCATTAGCATAGATATGAGTTAAATGATACTAACCATTATACTTAGTGAACCATTCCACAGCAGCTCATTGGTAATTTCGGGAATTTCACCAAAATGGTAATATCAGTTAAAAATTCTGAATTCAGATCAAAATCAGAGGATCATTGCTTCATAATGATAGGTCCTCTATTGATTGTATATGGCCCCGAGTACAACACCTCTTTCATATCATGTATAGACATGAATCTGATGATGTAGTACCCTTCTTCGTGCAAATATACCTCTGGTGTCCCCACATTTGGCCAAGTTTTGCTATGTATTTACACATATAGTTATAACCAGGTGTTCCCCTATAACATAGGCAATTAGTGCAGATTTCCATTTCAATGTCTCTTGTTCAACCTCATGTTTATCTAATTTTCATTCACAATGACATACCATTTTCTATTGCTCTTCCATGTGGCTGGAGGCGCATTTGCATCTTGTTTCTCCATAGGATATTGTTCCATTGCCGCTAATGTAGAATACATTATTTTCCCTCATTGCCATGTACCGATCCAAACACCATCCCAATTGCTCACAGATCTGAACTCACATCAGTCTCTTTCACTACACCGCTTGTAGATGCCACAACAGATGGAGGAGTAATTATCCCACCTAGGTGGTTAGACTGTGGTAACCCTAGATTCAAAGCCTTGTTCACAGACCCAATTGTTCCTTTGCTTCCTCCTGATTGAGCAATTGTTTGAATCTGGGATGATTTTGGTGTAATCACCCTTTGTTCATTCCCCTATTCAAGTGTTTCAGCTATGATTCGAGCCCTAACTGAGCTGACCATAGTTATGTCCAGTGTTTTCCAGGAATAGTGTGGCGTAAGCTAAGAAACTGAATATAAAAAAAAAGAAAAAGAAAAGAGGTCGACCTCGGAACCAGTCCCTTTATTTTCTAGGTCGACCTCTTTTCTTGGCCATGGCGACCCTGTTCGGTGCAGGTCAGCTTAACCTACGATGGATTAGTAAATTTGGCTATCTATTCAAACAGATATGTAGGGGTGTTAATAGTTCCATTTGGGTCATTTTTCTTCTAAAAGATGATCAAATCAATTTAGATTATTTTTTAAATGTTACGACAAATCAAACCAATTAAGTCGGTTTTTATTGCTTCAGTTTTATTGGTTTTTTCGATTGATTCATTTTTTATCAGTTATTATTTAATATATGACAATATACTTACTAACACATATTAGATTGACTATTTTCTAGCATAACACTACTTAATCAATTACTATTTGAAAATAGAAGAAAATATAAATGCATTCAGTTATGTATATACCTTCAAAACATTGTATGCATCATCTAAATATTTAGTCTTTATCAAGGAACATAAAAATAAGTTCCTACAATGAGTATGTTTTTGTGCTACAAATTAAAGATCTCGTAAATCTAGTTATGATATAGCAAAATATCTTGATAAATAATTAAAGGTCTCAAAAACAATTTATTTTGAACATGAAATAGATTTTTGAAATTATCAAAATAAATATACAAATCAAACTAGAAAATAAAGGGAAAGATTGGATTACTACAAACACAAGCACATAGATTATGAACCAATAGTGCAAAAGATTAATATGTATCCTCTAAGTTTTATTTTTTATATATAAAATTATATATATATAATATTTTGTGAGGTAGAGAGTCTGTTTTCGATACACCCTCAGCTCAAAAGAATGTAGTCAATGCAGATTTCAGGAAAATAAGACAGCAAAATATCGCAATACAAAACAAATAAAGCAACACATAGGAATACATATAAAAAGTATGGATCTACGAAAACCTAAATAATACTACAAAGAAAGGGAGAAGAGGATATGAAGAGGCTAACCCCCTACCCTTCTCACCCACAGTGCTATAAGACTCAACTACTTACTAACCTTTTATCCTAATCCTCGACCTCCAAATCTTCCTATCTAGGATCATGTCCTTAATCATCTAGAGTTGTTTCATGTCTTGTCTAATCAGCTCCCCACAGTTCTTTTTCGTCCTACCTCTACCTCTCCTAACTCCTGCTATCACCAGTCTCTCACACCTTCCAACTGGCGCATACTTGCACCTCATCTTCACATGCCCGAACCACCTCAATCTCGTTTCTCTCATCATGTCCCCCATAGAGGCCACTCCGACCCCGTCCCGTATAACTTCATTTCTAATCATGTATCTTCTAGTATGACCATACATCTCATCCTCATCTCCGCTACCTTCATTTTCTGAACGTAGACATTCTTGGCTGGCCAACACTCTGCCCCATACAATAACGTTGGTCTAACCACCACTGTAGAACTTACCTTCCATCCTAAGTGACTACTTCTATCACATAGCACCCAAGAGGTGAGCCTCAATTTCATCCTGCTCTAATATAGTGTGCGACATCATCGGCGATCTCTCCATCTTTTTGTATTATGGACCCAAAATACTTGAAGCGTCCTCTTTTGGGTATAGTTTGTCCCTCAATTGGAACTTCCACATATTTCACCTACATCACGTCACTGAACTTACACTTCATATACTCTGTCTTAGTCCTGCTTAATGTAAAACGTGTAGATTCTAAGGTCTTTCTCCAAACTTCTAACCTATCGTTAACCCCATTGCGCGTCTCATCAATCATAACTATGTCGTATGCAAATAACATACACAACGATACCTCCTCTTGAATATGTCAAGTCAATTCGTCCATCACTAAGGCAAATAGAAATGGGTTAAGAGTCGATCCCTTATGCAACCCCATCACGATCGGAAAGTGCTTAAAATCACCTCCCATTGTCCTAACTCTAGTCTTCACGCCCTCATACATGTCCTTAATTGCCCTGATGTAGGCCACCGACACACTTCTAGACTCCAAACATCTTCAAAAGACCTCCTAAGGGACTTTATCGCATGCCTTCTCTAGATTAATGAACACCACGTTTAAGTCTCTTTTTATCGCTATATTGCTCTATCAATATCCCGACAAGATGGATATTATCTGTGGTCGATTGCCTCATCATGAATCCGAACTGGTTCTCTGGTATCAGAACATCCTTCTCCATCCTCATCTCGACCACCCTCTCCCAGACTTTCATAATGTGACTTAACAGTTTGATACCCTTATAATTATTGCAAGTATCTAGAGAAGTGTTAGGGGTCTCACGGGGTAACAATGGTGTGCGTCGAGGGGACTGGTGGTGGAATGGTAAAGTCCAAGAGAAGGTGGAAGCGAAGAAATTGGCGTATTTGATCGGTGTATTTTATATACACTTTTTGAGTCATTTTTAGTTAGTATTTTACCCATTTTGTTTATGTTTAGTATAGTATTAGGGTCGTTTTCCTTTCTTTTGTGTCACATCGGTCAGAAATGGAGAAATGACAAAAAAAGAGATGAAATGAGCATAAATGAGATGGAATTGCACACCAAAAGGGCCAAGAAATGAAGCCTAAGAAGTTCCGGGAAGTATAGAAGAAATCAGACGAAGACCTAAGAAGTTCATGAATTAATATATTAGTTTGGTTTCTTCTTCACATATTTAAGATTTATTCAATAGTTGTTTTGATTGCTTGATAATTAATTGATCACTAGTTATCATCACTTATATGAGTTCTAATCGAAATCCGAAAGGGGAGATTGCGAATATGCTATAGTTGAATAAACATAGGTTTAAATCGTGGACGAAAGTACCCCGATACTTGTGTAGATTAATAAGTTATTGCTCTTAATCCTCCTTTGTAGTCAATCTTGTCACCGAAAGGTAGAAGGGTTCTCCATTGGGGTTGCGTGTTTATATTACCTTAGCAGGAGTATAAAACGGTCTAGTTAACCTGCTATCTTAACGTAGAAGAAGAAGTTAGTCTAATTGTATTAAGGATTGAATAGAGTGGATAGTTGATGATCTTGGAAGCCCTAACTCGCCATCATAAATGATTTAAATCAAAGTATTTTCATAATTAGTTTATTTCCTGCATTATTAGTTTAGAATTCCAACTCAATTAACATTAACCAAATAGAAACTAAAGCATAGATAATCGGTACTTGAAAACCAGTCCCTGAGGACGATATTCGGTCTTACCTAGACTATATTACTTGTAACGATACGTGCACTTGCGTTTAGCGTGTGTATAAATCGCACATCAAGTTTTTGGCGCCGTTGCCGGGGACTGACGTACTTTCAATATCGATTTATCTATTCTTATTTCTAATTTGGTTGCTCCAAGAACAAGTTTCTAACTTGTTATGCGATCATCTTTTTATCACCTTTTGTTGTTTTCTTATTTTGCAGGTTAAATTTAAAATTAAAATAAAAAAAATTTAAATTCAGGACACATGGACTACTACTATCAGAGACAGTGGAGTCATCAACAACAACTTAACCCACAGGTTCTAGAGGAAGATCTAGATGAGTTGCAGACAGACATACTCAGGCTCACCAAGTGCCAGACTCAGTTCATGGATGAGACAAGAGTGTCCCTCAGAAATTTGGAGACACAAATAGGGCAACTAATGGAAAGGATGAGCAATACACCTCAAGCAAATTTGCCTAGCGACACCATTGTGGCAAGTGATAAAAAAAATTCAGGAGCCTGAACCACACCCAGCTGTTTAGGAATCTAGCAAGATAGTTGGTGTAGAGAAGAAAAAGATTACTGAGATCCATTATTCACCTTTTTGGATTCTGTGGAAATTCTTTTTCCTGTACCTATTGCAGAAGAAGCACAACCATCTGTCACTGTTGATCCCCAAATAGGAAGTCCATACCATCAAGAGCACCCCCTAGAGTTGAGAGATGTTGGGAATCTCACTGATCCCTACATTATAGAGAGCCTGGAAGACAAGCATGTCTTGTGTACTTGGGGGATAATCTTATATCTGAAGCCCTTAGTTGAAAAGATTGTTGTAGGAAAAGTGAGACCTGCAACAATAACTATGCGGATTGCAAGCAGTTCGCAGAAGGATCCAATGGGCACTCGTAAAGGTTAATTGCGTCCGGCTAAAAGACTTTAAAGACAACGCTTGTTGGGAGGCAACCCAATGTTTTTAATTATGTTAGTTTGATTTTTGTCTTTAGTTTGTTTTATTTTGTCTTGAACAGTCTCACGGTCTTGGGTTCTTGTTTTGCGTTGTTGGATGAGTTGGTAAAGCTAACCGAGGAAAATGAGCAAAAACGAAAAAAAGAAGGAAAATCGTCGTGCTGGCGCCCAGAATCAGCGCCGTGGCGCCGGAACTTCAGAGAGCTTTCTAGATTACTTGGGGCGCCACAGCGCCGAATCTCAGGGCCGTGGCGCCGAAGGTTCAGAAACCCAGATTCCGTGCAAATTCCAGAATTTTTCCTCCCAGACCTCCATTATGACCGCTGTGTTGTGTCAGTAAGTTGTCCCTATTTTTAGTCTTCACACATTGGGGACAATGTGTCGATTAAGTTTGGGGGAGTGTCTTATATTTTGTTTTATTGTCATGTTTTTGAGTCTTTTTTTTATTTGTCTTTGTGTTGTTTTTATGTGTTTTTGAGTCATAATTTTTTTTTTGGATCATCCATGTTGTAGTTGCTAAAGATATTGAGTGGATAAAGTGAGATAATGTAATGGAATTAAAAGCGACAATCTGTGTGCTTAAGTTAGATATGCCAAAAATTCCTGACATCTAATTATTTGGAATATTTGTGCTTCGCTTATGTGTGTCAATAATGGAAAGAACGGTTGAAAAATGTCTAAAAAATATGTTTGCTTGTTATTTGAGGCGAAATAGTTAAGACGTACATTTTTAGGGAGATGATTCAGACATTTTTTTTATAGTCCTTCTGACCATTCATTACCTACCCTAACATAAAATGTATCACTAGTCAGCCGCTTTGAGCCTAAAATAAATATCTTTCTTTGACACCCTATGATTCTGTCACGACCCGTTCCGGGGCCCGTGACTGGTGTCTTACCCGGGCACCCAAGCAGTCATACATCAGAGAAAAATCAGCGGAAATATAAAACAAGACAAGAAACATTATTAAAAGGGAGAAACAGTTTATCTGAAGCAAAGCTTGCCTTTCGGCATATATATATAAACATTGTTTTGCAGTTACATCCCAACTGTACAATAGGACTACAGACCTCTAAGGAAGTAAACAACTATGGCGGACGGGGCCCGCCATACCTGAATGTACAAAACTATCTACAATACAGGAGATCATACCCAAAAGTAGAGCCTCGGAGAAGATGGAGCTCCGACACCAACGCAAAGATCCTAAGGATGTGGATCTAGCACCGCTGCTTACACGCGGCATGAACGCAGCCAGAAGGAGAAGATAACAGTACTAAGTATGTGAAATCAGAAAGTACTTAAATGAAATCATATCATTTTAAAACCAATTTTATAAATATGCACGAAACAACTAATGTAATCGCACATAGTACATCATAAACAAGAGCAACAATAGTAAATCAGAATGTCTTTTCTAGGTCGCGAATGATCGGCAGGCCAATTGCGTAGTATCACCACGCAAGCCTAACTCGACTCCGTGAGTCCGCATAAAGCCACTCACATGCCCGCATGTGGATAACCCCGCGTCGAGGTAGCTACTCTTGGCATCGCCCCGACTCGTAGTCCGCATGGCCACATAGACCGCATGAGGTATAACCCCGCACACTAACACGAACTCGTAGCTCGCGTAGTCCCCGACCCGCATGAGGTATTCTCGAATCACGGTTCCGCATCGCTCGAGTCTACCCCGACGGAGGCGCCTTAACCCCAGAACATGTCAAGAGGTGAGTGATATAATACCAACATAACAGCTTATCGTTAAACAACATAAGCACAACAAGAATACCTCTTATACAAACGTTACAAGTCACTACCACACATAAGATCATATCATGTCTACTTATCAAACCATTTTATTATTCTTTCATAAATCAATATAAGTCTGTTATAAACACATAAGTAAATCGTTTCCTTTTATAAATCTTAAGTTGTTATACCTAACTTCCCATAAAGCTAGTATAACTCTTAAGCTTTTGTTTAAAACCAATTAGTTCTCTTCAGTAAAAATGATTCAAGATTCTTTTGAAATGCATCAAGACTCATTATTCAGCTTAAGTCAAAAGACATTGCCGTAATTATTATTCAGCTTAAGTCAAAAGACATTGCCGTAGTTATTATTCGATTAACACATGTACGCTCACCGTACTATATATATATATTTTAAAATATCATGCTTTAGGAAGAATCACATACCTTCTCGGCGAAAACCACCTGCCAAGTTGAATATGTCGCGCGCAGAGAATCAACCTATAATAGTCAGACACGTCTATCAACGTCTAGACTACTCTGTAAACAGTTCTAAGCAGAGGGTCCTTTATTCTACGGAAAATCGGGCAAAGACTTCCTACCCTGAGCTACTCAAGTCATCAGTGAAAACAAATTCTAAGTAAGTATAGTTCAATTATTCTTCTTTTAAACCCTTCATCGTGATAATTCAATTCTATTCTGTAATATCCTTCTAAGTATTTAATACTTATTTCTAGACTTCTACAGTATGTATTCTCTAATTACAAAAGAAGGACAAGTTTATTTACCTCGATAAGCCCAATAATATCCTAGATATAAGTCGATCCGGAGCAAGGTTTAGCTCCTAATTTGTACGCTCCAAAAGCTCCAAGGACCCTTAGAAGTTTCCAACAACTTCAACTTAAATACTAAAAGGGATTTGGGCTAGGGTATTTTGGGCATTATAACAATACTAGAAGACAACTTTTCTACCAAGGGAGGGGGGGTAGTGTTTCGGCTAGGGCTTCTTTTAGAGGGGGGGGAGTGAGGCTTAGGACGATGGCTCACAAGGGGGAAAGAGGATTTAGACTTGGAAATTTGTGATGAATAAGTCTTCAAAGAGAGGGGTATTTATAGGGAAACCAAGGGCCAAGATCAAGCAGTGGGGGCAAGTGGAGGCCAAGATTTGCCCATGTGCCCCTAACCTACTCCTCAAATCACTCCACAAACAAAGGTCCATGTTTTAAGCCCCAAAACCTCTCAATCGCCCAAGGCAAAAGGCCACTGTCGTCACGAGGTGACAAGTGTCACCCTCGTTGGTCCAAAAAGGTTCTGTCGCTCGGAAAAATCCGCAAAAATTAGAAATGACATAGCCGGAATTTACCCTACGCGAGTCGTGTAAAACGTTTCGTCGGAAAACGATTCTTTGTGTGAGTTGTGCCCAAAAAAACGTCCTAGGCCTAAACTTTAAGGCTACACTTTCGTACGTACGTCCTCACGTACATACTCTGGAAATACGGGGTATAACATTCTCCCCTCCTTAGAAACATTCGTCCCGAATGTTCCTTCCCAAGGTAGCTAACGATAAGGTTCCTCATAACTTAAACAGTTTGCATATGTCACACACAACCACAAAACAACACTTAGGCATAAACGATAATGAAGATTTACAAGTAGGAAAGTGAATTACCTGGAGGTGTGGGGAATAGATGAGGATACTTCTGCCTCATGTCCTCCTCCTTCCCACATCATCTCTCCCGAGCTCGTTCGCCACAAGACTTTGACGGAAGCCACGCCTCGTCCGCAGACGCCTAACTCGACGATCGATTATCGTTATGGAAATCTCTCATACGATAACCCTCGGTCACCGACATCGTCAATCGGTGTACTCAGATGGATCCGATACATCTCCTCAAAGATAGAAACATGAAACACCGGATGACCGCCTTCCAGATCGGACGGCAGATCCAACTCATAGGCAACCTTGCCTACCTCGGACAACTGATACGGCCCAATGTACTGGGTGAGTTTCCTTTCTTTCCGAATCTCATCACACCCTTCATGGGCGACACCTTCAGAAAACCCAATCATCAACCTCGAACTCCGTGACGCCGACGATGATCTGCATATGACTTCTGTCGACTCTGAGCTGTCAGCAACCTCTCTTGGATAAGCTTCACCTTATCCAATGCCTCCTGCACCAAATCTGGTCCCACTAACTGCACCTCGCCCACATCGAACCAGCCTATCGGCGATCTGCACTTCCTCCCATACAAGGCCTCATAAGGCGCCATCTGAATACTGGAGTGGTAGCTATTATTATATGCAAACTCAACTAGAGGCAAATGATCCTCCTACCACTCGGTCGATAACACAGCTCGCAACATATCCTCAAGAGTGCGGATAAGGCGCTCGTCCGCCTCGTCTGTGGATGGAATGCAGATTCGTGCTCACCAAGGCCCCTAAACCCTTCTCGAAAGACCTCCAAGTTAGCGTCAGAACCGGGCTCCTCATCGATATGATCGAAATAGGGACTCCATGCGATCGGCGATCTCTGATATAAAGTCCGGCATAATCCTCACCAAAACGTCGTCCCGACGGGAAGAAAGTGGGCTGATTTCACACCGTCGACGATAACCCATATAGAATCATGTCTCTCCGAGTGCGAGGTAATCCCGTGATGAAGTCCATGTTGATCACCTCCCACTTCCGTCGGGATCTCTATCGTCAGAATAAACCACCGTGCCTGCGTGCTCTACCTTCACCGCCGACAACACGCATCGAGCTACGAACTCGCAACGCCCTCTTCAAGCCATCCCACCAATACACGATCTAAGGTCGTGGTACATCTTGGTCGACCACGAAGGATAGAGTAACGCGCGATGTGTGCTTCCCAAGAACTCTTTGCCCGAAGTCTCAAACATCCGGAACACACACTCGCCAAACCTTAGCACCCCATTAGGTGCTACCTCAAAAGGACCGCTTCCTCACGAAGAGCCGTATCACGATAACGCGTGTCAAGCGGATCCTCGAATTGCCTCTTCACCTTCGACGATGGAAGACTCGGCAACCTCACGAACTCGAACCCCATCGCTATCGTAATCAATCAAACGGACACCAAGGCTCGCTAATCGATGCAAATCACGAACCATGTCCTCCTCTCTCTGCCGCACATCCGATAGACTCCCATCGACCTACGACTAAGAGCATACGCCACAACATTGGCCTTCCCGGGTGGTACAGATATCAACATCGTAATCCTTAAGCAACTCTAACCACCGCCTCGCCGTAAGTTCGACTCCTCCGCCGAAGATATACCGAGGCTCTTGTGGTCCGTATAAACATTCACATGAACCTCATACAAGTAGTGCCTCCGATCTTGGCGTGAATCACCGCTAACTCCAAATCATGGGTGGGTAGTTCCTCTCGTGTTTCTTCACCGGCCGGATGCATACGCTATAACCTTGCCTTGCTGCATCAACACACATCCCAACCCGATGCACGACGCATCACAATACACATACATAACCGCTGCCCTCTAAGAGTAAGAACGGGCGGCCGTCGATCTCCTTCAAGAATCGGAAACCCCGCCACAAGCATCACCACTAAAACTTACCGCTTCCGAGTCACCTAGTCAATGGTGCGTAGATAGAAGCAAACTTCTACGAACCGCCGATAATAACTCGCAAGGCCCAAAATCGCGAACCTCTGCCGGAGTAGTAGGTTCAGGCCAAGTCTCGATCGCTTCGATCTTGGCGTATCCACTCGAATGCCATCACCCGACAATATGCCCAAGAAAAGCCACCGGTTAACCAAAACTCACATTAGTAAAACTTGTCGTACAACTGGTGTTACTTGATAACTGTCAGCACAGTCATCAAATGCTCCGCAAGCTCCTGCTCTGAGCGAGAAAAAACCAAGATATCATCAATCAACAATATCACAAACTTGTCCAAAAATCGATAGAACACTCGGTTCATCAAATACATCAATACCGCCGAGCATTGGTCAACCCAAAAGACATGACCAACTCATAATGCCCGCACGTCCAAATGCGATCCTGTGGACATCCACCTCTCGACTCGCACTGATGATAGCCCGATCGCAGATCAATCTTGAGAAACATCTCGCGCTCGCAATCGGTCGAACAAATCATCAATCCCGGAAGGGGTATTCGTTTAATGGTCACCTTGTTCACCGTCAGAATCAACACACGCGCAGCCCCGCCCTTCTTCTTCACGAACAATACCGCGCTTCTGGGCGAGAAACACTAGGCACGATGAAGCCCTTCTCCAAAGAAATCTCTAAGTCGATCCTTCAACTCTCTCAACTCGGCGGTGCCATTCTGCACGGAATGGAAATAGGCCGAGTGTCCGCAAAGACATCGATACAAAACTCTATCTCCTCTCGGGAGGATACCGGAGGTCGCCTGAAACACGCCTGGGAACTCTCGACTCTCGAACCGACTAAAAATCTGCATCGAGCCTCGTGATCAAACACCCAACGAGATGGTAGATGTACCCTTCTCAGACTATCTTCCTAGCCTCGAGGTAGGAAATAAACCTACCCTGGCGATACAAAGGTTCTCCCACTCAACAACCGGCCTCAGAAATCGAACCGCACTACTCTCCTCGCAGTCTACATTGGCGTAGCAAGGCTAGCCAATCCATACCCATGATCACGCCGAAATCAATCATATCCAACTCTATCAAGTCGGCCAGGTCCGACGATCAGAATGGTCATCGGACAAGCCCTATATACCCGCCGAGCTACCACCGAATCACCATCGGCGTAGCTACCTCGAAAGTGGTCTATGGACTCGTGCTCATCCCTATCCTACTAGCAATAAGGGGAGATATATAGACAGTAGAACCGGATCTATCAAGGCATACACATCAAATCCAGAACCGATAAGGTACGTGGCGACATCGGTGAGGCCTCACGATCCCGCCGGACAAGGCATAAATGCGATTCGAGGACCGCTAGAATCGACCCGAGCCACGACTCTGCCGCGACCTGCTGGTCCATGAGTACCGCCTCGGGCGAGTAATCTGTCGGGGATGAAGAAGACCAAAAAGAACCAGTAGTCGACCCTACTATTCGTGACGCCCTTGGCCTGACAGCTTCAGCAAAGTGACCACGCTGGCTACAATCGAAACAAGCTCCGTAGCAAAGACCACAACTCCCGTGGGATCTACCGTGACGGCCACACCGGCGGGTCCCGATCGCCGATTCGCCGCTCGACGTCCAAGCCACGGGCCTGGTTCGCCTCTCGAATATCTCCGGGCCAGGCCGAGGACGGCAGGAGTGCTCGAGCCGGGCCGTGGTGCAAATCCAGATCGCCGCTGAGGCCGCCACCACGATAGCCACCAAAAGACTCGCCGCCCCTGCCTTCTCGCCGCCACAACCTGCCGGTCTTACGCCTCGCATCCAAGAGCATGAGTTCGCACGGGTAATGCCATACCCGGTGAAGAGAAACACCCGCACAAGATTCGGCCATATAATCATCTAGCCCGTGACGGCGGTGCACCCTATCCTCCATATCTCGCTACCAACGCTGGGACATATCGAGCCAATGAATCAAACTTGACATTGTACTCCCTAATCGGCGTCCTTCTCGCCTCGAAGAATAAAAATTTATCGGCGTGCCTCCTCATCCGTGGAGACAAGAAGTGAGTGAGAAAGCCTCGAGAACTCATCCCAGTAGCCGGGACGCGTGCTCTCCCGATAACTCCCACGAATCAAACCAATCGATTGCGGTATCACGTAGCCGATGCGAACCGGCGTCACGGACTCGGTCTCGACGCTGATCACTGCGTGATCTCTCAGAATCGTCGGATGAACTCGCGGATCATCCTTCGCCTCGACCGTAGAACTCGCGGGCTACAACTCGTGAAATCCCGTAGCCTCAAATCGCCTCGGGTGAACCACGGTGCTACTGGGCCGGAATCGAACCGCCAGATCCACTGCCTCACGTTCGCCACGATCTCGGCGAATCGGGCCATCTCTCAGAACCTATCTCATCCGCTCCAGCCGCGGGATTTGGAGGTGAGGTCTTGTGGTCTCATCACCCACCGCCGCGCCACTAAACCTCTCGGGGTCGGCGGCGTCGTAGAACTCGCCGTCTCGGGTATCGACTGGGCCTGAGCCCTCGTGACTCTAGGTGTCCCACTAGCAGCTCCCTCGGTTGCCTTGCCCTTCTGGGCCCGGGTTGCCTTATGTGGAGGCATAATCACATGTAAAAGGAATACGTTAGAGGGTCCAACTTTAACATTTCTAAAGCACGATCTCAGAGTGAGAAGAATGGAAACCAATCCTAAATATCCTATAGCCTCCTGATTATTGGTGTGGTGCATAACACACCGATAATCAAGACTCTACTAGATACGGTCTGTAGACACTTTCCGAGGATTAACTGCTCTGATACCACTTTTGTCACGACCCGTTCCGGGGCCCGTGACTGGTGCCTTACCCGGGCACCCAAACAGTCATACATCAGAGAAAAATCAGCGGAAATATAAAACAAGACAAGAAACATTATTAAAAGGGAGAAACAGTTTATCTGAAGCAAAGCTTGCCTAAGATATATATATAAACATTGTTTTGCGCTACATCCCAACTGCATAATAGGACTACTGCACTTCTAAGGAAGTAAACAACTATGGCGGGACAGGTCTCGCCATACCTGAATGTACAAAACTATCTACAATACGGGAGATCATACCCAAAAGTAGAGCCCGGAGAAGATGGAGCTCACGACACCAACGCAAAGATCCTAAGGATGTGGATCTAGCACTGCTCTTACCACCGCGGCATGAACGCAGCCCCAAGGAGGTCAAGATAACATGTACTAAGTATGTGAAATCAGAAAGTACTTAAATGAAATCATATCATTTTAAAACCAATTTTATAAATACGCACGAAACAACTAATGTAATCGCACATAGCTACATCATAAACAAGAGCAACAATAGGTAAACTGTAGAATGTGTCTTTTCTAGGCCGAATGATCGAGCGGCCAATTGCCCGTAGTATCACCACGCAGCCTAATCTCGGACTCCGTAGTCCGCATAGCCACTCACATAGCCCGCATGGGGATAACCCCGCATCGAGGTAGCTACTCCTGCATCGCCCCGACTCAGAGTCCGCATGTCCACATGCATCGCATGAGGTATAACCCCGCACACTAACTCGGAACTCGTAGCTCGCATAGTCCCTGGACCCGCATGAGGTATTCTCGAATCACGGTCCTGCATCGCTCGAGTCTACCCCCGACGGAGGCGCAACCCCGTGAACATGTCAAGAGGTGAGTGATATAATATCAACATAACAGCTTATCGTTAAACAACATAAGCAGAACAAGAATACCCTCTTATACAAACGTTACAAGTCACTACCACACATAGTATCATATCATGTCTACTTATCAAACCATTTTATTATTCTTTCATAAATCAATATAAGTCTGTTATAAACACATAAGTAAACTGTTCCTTTTATAAATCTTAAGTTGTTATACCTAACTTCCCATAAAGCTAGTATAACTCTTAAGCTTTTTGTTTAAAAACCAATTAGTTCTCTTCTGTAAAAATGATTCAGTATTCTTTTGAAATGCATCAAGACTCTCATTATTCAGGCTTAAGTCAAAAGACATTGCCGTAATTATTATTCAGGCTTAAGTCAAAAGACATTGCCGTAGTTATTATTCAGTTAACACGTACGTCTACCGTACTATATATATATTTTAAAATATCATGCTTTAGGAAGAATCACATACCTTCTAAAAACCACCTCGCCAAGTTGAATATGTCGCGCAGAGAATCAACCTATAATAGTCGACACGCCTATCAACGCTCAGACTACTCAGAAATGATTCTAAGCAGAGGGTCCTTTATTCTACGGAAAATCGGGCGACTTCCCTACAGGTGAGCTACTCAAGTCTCATGTGAAAACAGTCTAAGTAAGTATAGTTCAATTATTCTTCTTTAAACCCTTCTACTGTGATAACGGTTCAATTTATTCGTAATATCCTTCTAAGTATTTAATACTTATTTCTAGACTTCTACGGATGTATTCTCTAATTACAAAGAAGGACAAGTTTATTTACCTCGATAAGCCCAATAATATCCTAGATATAAGTCGATCGGAGCAAGGTTTAGCTCCTAATTTGTACGCTCCAAGGACCCTTAGAAGTTTCCAAAAACTTCATCTTAAATACTAAAAGGGATTGGGGCTAGGGTATTTTGGGCATTATAACAATACTAGAAGGCAACTTTTCTACCAAGGGATGGGTAGTGTTTCTGCCAGGCTTCTTTTAGAGGGGTATTTGATCGGTGTATTTTATATACACTTTTGAGTCATTTTTAGTTAGTATTTTACTCATTTTATTTATGTTTAGTATAGTATTAGGGTCGTTTTCCTTTATTTTGTGTCACAGAGGTCAAAAATGGAGAAATGACGAAAAGGAGATGAAATGAGCATAAAAGAGATGAAATTGCACACAAAAGGGCCAAGAAATGAAGTCTACGAAGTTCCGAATTATAGAGAAAATCGATTAAGTCCGGACGAAAAGATTTAAAACGGAATTCGCCAGAAAAATGTCACGGCCACACGGAAATAGCCGCGCCCAAAGTGCTGAAAGTCCCAAGAGTTGCTGAATTTGTAGCCATGCGCTTCAGTCTGGCGCACGACGCTGGAATTGTGAAGGTCTTTGGGCGAATTTGACATGTTTGAATCCTAAAGGGATAACTTTTCCTTCAAAAAGGGATAATTTTTCATACCTAAAGAAAAACCTTTTCCTACCTAAAAACCCTTACCTAAAAGGATTCTAATAACTTTTCCTTTCCTACATAAATCCTTAACCCTTCACCTAAAGGATTCTTTGGCTATAAATACTCTACATCATTAGAAGAATTATTCATTCTCCATTCTACCATTCACCATTCTACATCCATCCATCCACCATTCCACCTTGTAAATATTCCACAACACAACCCTTGGATGCTTGGCTTGGAGACTCATTCTTAGTAATTTTCTTTTCTTTCTTTTACTTTATTTCAGTTTTTATGATGAACTTTGAATTAGTTCTTGTCATATTCATGGCTAGGAACTAATTCTCTTATAGGGCTTTCTATGTTGAATTTCTTGAACCTTATGTTATAAATTAATGCATGTCTATGGTTATTATTCTTATTGAGAGATCTATCCAATAATTGAGTTGAATTCTTGGTAGCTAATTGACAACTAGTTATCACTATATGATTTCTAATCAGATTCTGAAAAGGGGGGATTGTGAATATGCTGTAAGTTGGGTAGACAGTCTTGAATTGGGGATGAAAATACCTCAATTAGATTTGTAGCGTTGATGAGAGGCTTAACAACCCTAATTTTGCGCATTGTGCGTGACGGTCAACTAGGTTTTTGTGCTTAATCCTCCTATAGCGTTACCCTTATCAGCGAAAGTTAGGTAAGGAACAATACTGGGGTTGAGTGTTTATATAACCCTAACGGGAGTATAAAACGATTTCGTAAACCTGCTTTCTCCAAAAGAAGAACACCATAAGTAATGCATTAACAAGTAACATAAGCGGATAGTGAGGATACATAGAAGCCCTATTCTCATCATCACTGAAGTAAATCTTTATAGTTAAAATAGCTTTCATAATTCTTAGTTATAAACAACAAATCAATCATTAATTCGCCAAATAGATACTAGAAAATAGATAATTGGTACTTGAACCCTAATCCTAGAGGACGATATTCGGTCTTATCTAAGACTATACTACTTGATACGATAACGTGCACTTGCGTTTAAAGTGTGTGCATATTACGCGCATCAAGTTTTTGGCGCCGTCGCCGGGGATTAGGCAATAGTTCAATATCAAATTATCTATTTTTAATTTCTAATTTGGTTTTAATTTTTTTATTTTTACGTTTTTCGTTATTAAAAAAAAAAAAAAAAAAATCGAGGTGCCGTGATTCGTTGTTGGTTTTGATTTATCTCAGGGATCCTTAAGACATGGATTTCTACTGTCAATATGATCGAGCTCCAACCATAGAGGAAGAGAGGGAGGAATTACGAGAAACTCTACTCAGTCTCACGAGGTCCCAAACTCGGTTCATGGACGAAATGAGGTTGGGTATAAAGAAGTTGGAAACGCAAATAGCAGAACTCGCGATCATATTCAACAAACAACAAATTGAGGAGCCCGAATCACACCCAACTATTGAGGAATGCAAGACGGTTGGTGTAGAGAAGGAGAAGAGTGCAGAGATCCAATTATTCACCTTCGATTCCTTGGAAAATCTTTTCTTGTACCTATTGCAAGAAACACCACCATTTGTCAAAGTTGACTCCCAAACAGAAGTCAATACCATCAAGGGCACCCCCAGAGTTGAAAGATGTAGGGAATCTCACCGATCCCTACATTAGAGAACCTAAAAGACAAGCATGTCTTGTATACTTGGGGGATAATCGTATATTTGATGCCCTTGTTTGAAGCAATTGTTGTAGTTGAAGTGAGACCTGCAACAATAACTATGCGGATTGCAAGCAGTTCGCAGAAGGATCCAATGGGCACTCGGAAAGGTTAATTGCGTCCGGCTAAAAGACGTTAAAGACAGCGCTTGTTGGGAGGCAACCCAATGTTTTTAATTATGTTATTTTAATTTCTGTCTTTATTTTATGTTATTTTGCTTAGAACAGTCTCACGGTCTTGGGTTCTTGTTTTGTGTTGTTGGATGACAGGTGGACTGAAAGCTAAAACCGAGGAAAAAGGAGCAACAAAAAAAAAAGCGAAAGTAGCGATGCGCGCTAAAATCTGGCGCGCCAGAACTCGTAAGAGCCACAAGATTAGCAGCGCTGGCGCTGAATCTCGTGGCGCCGGAACTTCAGAGAGCCATATTTCCGTGCAAATTCCAGAATTTTTCATCCTAGACCTCCGTTATGACCGCTGTGTTGTGTCAGTAAGTTGTCATTTTTCTTTTATTTTCTTTGAGTCTTGCACACATTGGGGACAATGTGTGATTTAAGTTTGGGGGTGTTTTATTTGTGTCTTGTTATGTTTCAATTAAGTCTTTTTTTTTATTGTTTTGTGTTTATTTTTGAGTCACAATTTTTTTTTTTTTTTTCTTTTTTTGAGTCATAATTGCCTGTCAAAGATCATGTATGCTGTAGTTGCTAGAAACACCTAGTGAAGTAAGGTGGAATAATGTAAAGGAATGGAAGCAGCTATCTAAACACTTAGGTTAGAGATGCCAAAAACTCACAAAAATCATCTATTGGAGTTTCTTGCTTAAAATTGTGCATGCTAAATTATGAAAACCTATGTGTTATGATTGCTTGCTATTTGAGGCGAAATAGTTAGGATATGCATGATAGGGAGATGACTCAGGCATTTCTTTGATAGTCAATTTTACCACTCTTTTCTACCAGAACTTTAAAAGTATCCCTAGTCACCCTATTGAGCCTAAAATTGAAACTTCTTCTTGACACCCTATATTCCCACAGATTGTGCCATAAGTAAAAATGTGAAGTAGTGGAATCAATTGTGTTAAAAAGAGACAAAAAGAGTGAATGAGTTTGTTGCACCCCAATAAAAAGTAATAAGAAAAGAGGCAAAAGCCTAAGTTTGGGCTTGTTATTATAATACTCTTCATTCTCCCAAAACAAAAGAGGAAAAGATAGAATTGAAGTGAAAAGAACAAAAGAAAAGGGAAATCTTGAAAAGCTAAAGAGCTTATGGTACACAAAATGAGCCTAAATGCCTATTTTTACCAACCCCTACCTAAGCCTACATTACAACCCTTAAAGTCCTCAAGATCTCTTTTATGCATATTCGTGATTAGTGGAGAATAGCAAGTAAGCATGCCATAGGATTTTTGAATTTATATGCATGATTTAGTATATTGACTTCCATTAAAGCATGATAAATATGAGTTTGCTAAAATATATAGCTCAATGTGTTTAGTGTCTTTGAAAAATTTCATGTTACATGTTCCTGCATATTATTCTCGCTAACCTTCATGTTTTTCTAGATAACACTAAATGCAGAAAAGTGATCAATGTCGATGAGTTTTATTTTTCGCTTTTTGAGTCTTTTATTTCTTTCTTTTCTATCTTTGCTCGAGGCGAGCAAAGGTTAAGTTTGGGGGTATTTGATCTGTATTTTATATACACTTTTTGAGTCATTTTTAGTTAGTATTTTACTCATTTTATTTATGTTTAGTACAAGATTAGGTCGTTTTCCTTTCTTTTGTGTCACAGCGGTCAAAAATGGAGAAATGACGAAAAGGAGATGAAATGAGCATAAAAGAGATGAAATTGCACACAAAAGGGCCAAGAAATGAAGTCTAAGAAGTTCCGGGAATTATAGAGAAAATCAGACGAAGTCCGGACGAGAAAAGACGCGAAACGGAATTCGCGGAAAAATATCACTGGCCGCACGGGAAGGTAGCCGCGCCAAAGTCTTGAAAGTCCCAAGAGTTGTTGAATTTAGCCAAGCGCTGGATCAGGCGCGCACGACGCTGAATTGTGAAGTCTTTGGGCCGAATTTGACATGTTTCGTAATCCTAAAGGGATAACTTTTCCTTCAAAAGGGATAATTTTTCATACCTAAAGAAAAACCTTTTCCTACCTAAAAACCCTTACCTAAAAGGATTCTAATAACTTTTCCTTTCCTACATAAATCCTTAACCCTTCACCTAAAGGATTCTTTGGCTATAAATACTCTACATCATTAGAAGAATTATTCATTCTCCATTCTACATCCATCCATCCACCATTCCACCTTGTAAATATTCCACAACACAACCCTTGGATGCTTGGCTTGGAGACTCATTCTTAGTAATTTTCTTTTCTTTCTTTTACTTTATTTCAGTTTTTATGATGAACTTTGAATTAGTTCTTGTCATATTCATGGCTAGGAACTAATTCTCTTATAGGGCTTTCTATGTTGAATTTCTTGAACCTTATGTTATAAATTAATGACGCCTATGGTTATTATTCTTATTGAGAGATCTATCCAATAATTGAGTTGAATTCTTGGTAGCTAATTGACAACTAGTTATCACTATATGATTTCTAATCGATTACGAAAAGGGGATTGTGAATATCTTGTAAGTTGGGTATACCTTGAATTGGGGATGAAAATACCTCAATTAGATTTGTAGCGTTGATGAGGCTTAACAACCCTAATTTTGCGCATTGTGCGTGACGGCCAACTAGGTTTTGTGCTTAATCCTCCTATAGCGTTACCCTTATCAAAGTTAGGTAAGGAACAATACTGGGGTTGAGTGTTTATATAACCTAACGGAGTATAAAACGATTTCAGAACCTGCTTTCTCAAAAAGAAGAACACCATAAGTAATGCATTAACAAGTAACATAAGCGGATAGTGAGGATACATAGAAGCCCTATTCTCATCATCACTGAAGTAAATCTTTATAGTTAAAATAGCTTTCATAATTCTTAGTTATAAACAACAAATCAATCATTAATTCGCCAAATAGATACTAGAAAATAGATAATCGTACTTGAACCCTAATCCAGAGACGATATTCGGTCTTATCTAAGACTATACTACTTGATACGATAACGCACTTGCGTTTAAAGTGTGCATATTACGACGCATTCGCCAAGGCTTCTGGCGGGAGTGAGGCTTAGGACGATGGCTCACAAGGGGGAAGGAGGATTTAGACTTGGAAATTTGTGATGAATAAGTCTTCAAAGAGAGGGGTATTTATAGGGAAACCAAGGGCCAAGATCAAGCCAAGTGGGGGGCAAGTGGAGGGCCAAGATTTGCCCAAGTGCCCCCTAACCTACTCCTCAAATCACTCCACAAACAAAGGTCCATGTTTTAAGCCCCAAAAACCTCTCAATCGTCCAAGGCAAAAGGCCACTTGGCCGTCCACTTGAGGGTGACAAGTGTCACCCTCTCGTTGGTCCAAAAAGGTTCCGTCGCTCGGAAAAATCCGCAAAAATTAGAAATGACATAGCCGGAATTTACCCTACGCGAGTCGTGTAAAACGTTTCGTCGGAAAACGATTCTTTGTGTGAGTTGTGCCCAAAAAAACGTCCTAGGCCTAAACTTTTAAGGCTACACTTTCGTACGTACGCCCTTACGTACATACTCTGGAAATACGGGGTATAACAGATTCCTTTGTTGTGTCATAAGTAATAATGAAAAAGTATTGGTATGAAAAGCGTGAAAAAGAGACAAAAAGAGAGTGAACAAATTTGATGCACCCCAATGAAAAATATGCAAAAGTCTAAGTTTGGGGGTGCATGTTATCTATAATACATATCATTCTCTCAAAAGAAAAAAGGGGAGAAAGTGGGTACGAAACTAAAAAGGAAATCAAAAAGAAGGAAAAAGAGTTTGAATGAAAAGTGCTTATGATACGTAATTGAGCCTAAATGTCTATTTTTACCTACCCCTGCCTAAGCCTACCTTACAACCCTTGAAAGTCCTGATGATATTTAATATGTATGTCTATGATTAGTGAAGAATAGCAAGTAAACAGGTCTATAACATTTGGGAAAGATGGAATGAAATTGACATGCATATGTTAGGTGTTTGTATTTCCATTGAACATGATCTAAGTGAATTTGCGAAATATCTAACTTGAAATTCTAGATTGCTGATTATTCATGCTTATATATGTTCTAACATATTATCTCATCTTCCATCCATGATTTTGAAGAAGCAATATTATAACTACTTGATCCATCTCGTTGAGTCTTTGTTCATTTTGTTTATTTTTGTTTTGAGCTTTACTCGAGGGCGAGCAAGGTTTAAGTTTGGGGGTATTTGATCGGTGTATTTTATATATACTTTTTGAGTCATTTTTAGTTAGTATTTTACCCATTTTGTTTATGTTTAGTATAGTATTAAGATCGTTTTCCTTTCTTTTGTATCACAGCGGTCAGAAATGGAGAAATGATAAAAAAAAGGAGATGAAATGAGCATAAATGAGATGAAATTGCACACTAAAAGGGCCAAGAAATGAATCCTAAGAAATTCCGGGAAGTATAGAAGAAATCAGACGAAGACCGGACGAAAAAAGGACGACGAAACGAAAATCCGCCAGAAATGGAGGCTCGCATCTGGAGTCTTGTGCGACAAAAAGGTGCCAACTAAACTTAAAGGCAAGTATTATAGGGCGGTGGTTAGACCAACTATGTTGTATAGGGCAGAGTGTTGGCCAGTCAAGACTTCACACATACAAAAGATGAGAGTTACGGAGATGAGGATGCTGAGATGGATGTGTGGGCATACAAGGAGAGATAGGTTTAGGAATGATGATATCCGGGATAAAGTGGGAGTGGCCTCGATGGAGGATAAGATGCGGGAAGCGATGTTGAGATGATTCGGGCATGTGCAGAGGAGAGACACAGATGCCCTAGTGTGTATGTGTGAGAGGTTGGCTATGGACGAGTTCATGAGGGGTAGAGGTAGACCAAAGAAGTATTGGAGAGAGGTGATTAGACGAGATATGACGCAGGTGCAATTTACTAAGGATGTGACCTTAGACAGGGGGTTGTGGAGGACACATATTAAGATAGAAGGGTAGTAGGTAGTCAAGTGTAATCCTCTTTACGCTTACAAAATGATAGTGAAATGTTATTACTGTAGGTTCGATTAGTCTGTCACACTTATAGGCGCATTATTGCTCTTTAGTATTCTGTAGTTTGATCTCTTTTGCTATGTGTTCTTTAGTGTAATTTATTTATCTTATTTAGTTGTGTTAGCTACTGCTTGTTAGCTACTGCTTCCTTTTTGGTAGAATGCCCTACCATTGCGTATTTAATTTTTACTATCTGCTATCTAAAATGCTTTAATTTTTCATCTGAGTCTTATCGTTTCTCATACTTTGTTTTGCTTTGCTTGCTTTGCCTTATTATTCTTTGTCTTGAGTCGAGGGTCTCCCGAAAACATTCGCTCTACCTACCAAGGTGGAGGTGAGGTCTGTGTACATTCTACCCTTCCAGACCTCACATTGTGGTATTTTCACTAGGTATGTTGTTGTTGTTGTTTATATACCTCTTTGTTCTTGTAAAACGGGACCATTGTACTCCACCTCCGTCCTCCACTCTGACATCTTAACCATCCTAAAATGGTATTAAATAATCTAGTCAGCCACTCCGTACCTGCCTTCCATGCGTTCTTCCAAAAGTCTACCGAAATCTCATCCTGCCTGATCGCTATTCCCTTCTTCATCTTACGAATAACTCCTCTAACCTTCGCAACCTTTATGCACCTACAATATTCGAAGTCTTTACGACTCACGAACTGCTCTAATTCCCCAACTTGATAGCCCTATCCCCGTATTCATTCAAAACCTTATGGAAGTACGTCTGCCATCTCTGTCTAATGTGCACTTCTTCTGTCATCACGCCGTCATTCTCGTTTTTTATGCACTTCACTTGATCCAAGTTGCGAGACTTCCTCTCTCTCATCTTGGCGAGCCTATACAACTTTCTAACATCGCATTTGCACTCGAGCTCTTTATACAAATGCTTCAAAGTTGTTGTTTCAGCCGACGTGACCGCTAGCTTTGCAGCCTTATACTTCTCATTATTCCTCCTCTTGTGCCCCTCATCCACGCTTTCCACTAACGTCGTATAGGCAACCTTCTTGGCTTCTACTTTTCCTTGGACCTCTCCATTCTACCATCAATCCCCTCACCTGAGTTGTCCCTCGAGACTCCTAGCACCTCTCTAGCTGCCTCCCTGATGAATTCGGTTGTCATAGTCCACATACTATCGACATCCCCACTACTCCCCCAAACCCCCATAGCCACTAACTTCACCTTCATCTCCTGAGCTTTGACCTCAGTCAGGCCTTCCCATTTAATTCTTGATCGCTCATGCGCAACCTTCCTCTTCTTCTGTATCTTAACCTCTTGGTCCATAACCACAAGCTTATGCTGGGTTGTAAGATTCTCGCTCGGAATAACTTTGCAGTCCTTGTAGACACCTCTATCACCCTTCCTAAGGAGTAAGTAATTGATCTGGGTCTTAGCCACCACACTATGGTAGGTTACCAAGTGTTCCTCCCTCTTTCAGAGTTAGCTATGACCAACTTAAAAGCTTTCGCGAATGCTAAAAGTGACACTACTCTCTCATTTCTATCACCAAGGCCGAACCCACCATGCACATCATCATATCCCCCTGCAGTGGTCCGTATGACCATTAAAATCTCCTCATAACACTATTTTCTCAGTCTGTGGGATACCTCTCACAACCTCGTCTAACTCCTCCTAGAAGTGCCTTTTGTCCTCTTCAGCCAAACCTGTATGCGGTGCATATGCACTAATTATGTTGAAAGTTAGCCCTCCCAAAACTAGCTTAATGGCCATCATTCTATCATTCACCCTCTTAACCTCCACTATTTGATCCCTGAGTTCCCCATCCACTAGAATGCCTATATCATTCCTACCCTTCGAGCGTCCTGAGTACCACAACTTAAACCCATCTACATCCAAGCCTTAGTTCCTACCCATTTGGTTTCATGAATACACGCCACATTGATCTTCCCCTTCTTAAGAATCTTCACTAACACTATCGACTTACCCGTCAAAGTTCCTATGTTCCAAGACTCAACTCTCAACCTAGGAGCTCATTGGTGGCCTTACCTCCCACCATCCGCCTCACCCCCACCCCCCCCCCCAACCGACCCCCGGACACCAACCGAGGACACGATATCAAACTACCATCATACCCAGAAGTCACTAACGCAAAATATAGAGGTGAAAATAATAGTAATAATACTAATCAATCAAAGGCAAGCAAAACAATCAAGTTAGGAAGATGAAGTAACTAAGAGAACCCAAGACATATTCTAAATTTTTTGAAACCTACCTCTTGGAAAACTGAATGAAAAGTCAAGAGAGAATAAAGAACCAACAAGATGAATATAATATCCAAATTTAAAAGATAGAACCTGGACGAAGATCGACGGTGTCTCTGGTGAACGGTTTGGTGGATTTTGTCGAAATCTGATGCTGAAATTGGTCGTCGAAATCTGGTCGTTGGAATCAGCGTGGCGCTGATGGACTTACCACGACTATTTGGCGGTGACGGGCTCTGCTAGCTTCAAAGAAAAAAATAGAGAAAGGGGAGGGGGATGAGGGGGGAGGAAATAGAGAGAAAGAAGGGAAAGTGGTCGCCGGCGCTGGAGGTCGGCATTGACTGTTTCGCCGCCGGTGAGGCAGAGTCACATACACTGTTCTCCGCCTAGGGTCCGGTCCTGGGAGAAGTGGCGACCATTCTCAAGAACGAAAAAGACTGAGCTGAGGGAAGCCCTATGAGTCACTGAAAGGACGGCAGGAGTGCCCTTTTTCTATCAATAGAGGGAGCAAAAAACGGGCTTTGCTCCCCTTTACAATATGAAGAAAGAAATAAGGGTCGAAGTTTAGACCGCTCACAGTAGTTCTACCTATAGAAAGGATCCCTTCATTCTCTCAAGTAGTTCAAGAGTGAAAAGGCGTAGTGAAAAAAAGGGAAAGATCTCTTTCAAAAGATAGGAGAAGAGGGGGGAGATGAGAGAGTAAATGGAGAGAAGGGCAACCAAATGTTTCCTTATATTCTGTTTTTGACACACTAGAGATGAATTTAAGTTGTTTGTTTTCTTTAGTTTATCAAGAGTATGAACCATGGCAGATACCAGTTTCAAACACATGAAACTTGTCTCTCTTTGAATTAATATGATGACAGGTTTCAGATGTGTCATATTTAATCTTTTATAAAAAAATTGTTAGGTGTTTGATTGCCAATAAAAAAAATGTTTTTGTATAAAAAATAAAAAAATTGTTAGGCCAAAAGAAGTTCTACTCTCATAAGTCAAAATTTTGAGCTTATGGAATAAGTATTTATGACACTCATAAACTTTAATTCTTTTTCAACCAAACACATCTAAAAATATTTATAAGTACTTATTTTAAAAAATAAATACTTATGAGCTTCCCATAGGCTCAACCAAACGGACACTTGACCATGTTTCTGTGGAGCTTGAAAAACTGAAAATATAGTACTGTCTCACTGCCTCTGAAAGTTCTGTGTTAAGTGAATATTAATCTAAATATGTGTTAAATTGGTTAGCTTACGAATTACGTCTATGTTTAATTTAGAAATTAATCGTAGTATTAGTATCTTAATCTGTTACTAATGATTTTTTCTTATTTCGTGCATGTGAAAGCTTTGAATTGGGTCCATTGGACCTCATTTGCATATTCCGAGTATGGGCTTGTTATTTAGGCCCAACATGAGTCTTCTAAGTCCAATAGCGGATCAAGTCCATTTTTTTGTGCAGATTTCCCCTCAAACGCACTGGTCTTTAATTTTTGCCCTTCATATCTGTGGTCTTTAATTTTTCCACTGTTATTTTTTTACGAAAATATCTAGATCTACTTCGCAAGACATAGCTATAATATATTTTTTTTGAAAATTGAATTTTTACCTCGCCCGACATAAAATATGTACGAATTAAGTTATGCGGCATAATTTTATAGTAATTTTTAAAACTATATTGGGTGTTAGAGATTATGCCTTATATGGCATATTTTGTGTAGATTTTATGATACATATGTTGAAATTAAACACTAACTATGTCTGCCGAAATCTGAAAATGACTTTTTTCGTATTATGTTGAGTGTTGACAACTACGCCTTATCCGAAATAATCTATGACTTGTGTATGATACATATGCCGAAAATATAACACTAATCATGTCAAGCGAAATTCTAATTATGTCACGTCAAAAATAATTAAGACCGAGAATTAAAGAACTCACATTTGAAGGACAAAAATTAAAGACCACCCCAAAATAGCGTATTTGTGCAAATGACCCGATCAAGTCTGCCAGCCGCCGTGGAGATCGAGGCAATTCACACGAATGCTCTTATTTTTGGATGGTCTTTAATTTTTGCTCATTAAATTTAAAAATGTTCATTATTTTGCTCTTCCCTTAATACCCGAGGTTCTGGGTTCGAATCTCTGCTCATGCAAAGATTAAAAAGAATTTCGCAAGACTGAGGTTTGTAGCAAAAATATGCATATTCGGGCAAAATTAGGCCTATTCTGCAGAGGTTTGCCATAAGACATTTTTTACTCAAAATTAGACCATAAGTCAAACGTCTACCAATATAGGCCTAATTAATAGTCCTAATTTTGCTACAAATCTCGACCTTGCGATTTTTTTTTAAATTTTGCCCGAGCAGGAGTTCGAACCCAGAACCCATAAATTTTTAGGTGAAGAGAAAAATTAAAAATTTCAAATTTGAGGGACAAAAATTAAAGATCAGTGCTTTTGAAGGATATTCCGCACAAAACAAAGTGGAGATAGCAAGAAAAATGAGAAATTGGGCTTGAAGAGTATATAAATTATGCCATTGAAAATACCTTTAAGGTTGTGGGTTCGAATTCTAGCAGAGTCAAAAAACAAAAATCGCAAGACAAGATTTCATAGAAATTATGCATATTCGGTCAAAGTTGTATAAAAATTATACCTTAAGAGGTATAGTTTTTATGTAACTATGCCTGAAGGTAAAGTTTCGTTGAAAAATAAAGAATATGCCTTGTCCGACTAGTTACATAGAAACTATGTCATTTGGGGGCATAATCTCTATATAATTTTGGCCGAATAGGAATAATTTCTATGAAAATTTTACCTTGCATTTTTTTTCCTTCTGCTGGGATTCAAACACAATTTATGATTTAGTAGATCTGCGAATAAAGAATACTTTGACCCATAAAATTTCATTAAATGAAAAGTAGATACAAAATTAAAGACCACCAAATTCAGGGACAAAGAAGGAAATCCACTCAATTTTTTGTATTCATTTGTCATGTAATTTAATGGACCTGATTGAACTAACTTCCCCTTTTATTTTTGTTTTTCTTTGGTCTAGACGGAAACTGAATTGGGTCCTTGCCATTTACTTTATTTCTTTACATTATCATTTTTAGTTTCATATGTATAGAAACTGTATCGTTGTTGTTTTGAAAATGTGTCATACAGAAACTGTATCAATGTTGTATAAAATATATATCCCTATAATATGTGTTTTGCAAATATATCATTATTGTATAATTTATGTTAATAAATGTATAACCAACATATACTTACTCATTATACACACATTTTACAATCATTATACACATATAGTATATGTTTTGGGAATATTTTCTAAGCTCAATTTCCTCCACCACTAGGGGTTGACTTTGTGAATCCTCCCTATTATACCCATCTCGTTTCAATAAACATATATACAGGTCCTAAACGCAAACACCAGATCTAATATGTGTATTAAGAACACAGTAAAATCTTAATCTAAATTACGTTGTATTGCTTAATAAAAAGGGGATAAAGGCCCCGGCAAGGATCTTTCAGAGGAGAAATCTCATTTCAATCCGTCATTTCAGAAGTGAAAGCCGGAAAAAAAAAGGCCAAACGAACTCTATTCATCAAAGCCAACACACTCAAATAGCATAGATATCGCATGCGGCCTGCTACGGCAGACCAAAGTGAATACATAATTTTGGGATTGGGCCGATGGGCTATTAGCTGTAATTAGTTTGGGCTGATGGGCTATTCACTGGAATTAGTTTGGGTGGATGGTCTATTTAGAGGGATTAAGCTCAAACTTGGGCCATTAAAATTTGTAATGGCCGCTGTGTGTCCTTTTCCCAATATTTAATTACGTAAAGGTTTTTAGTAGTTTTGAGCATTGGGACTCCTTTTCTACAAATGACATTGTTCGTAGCTTTAAAATGATGTTTTTACTTGTGGTGATGAGTGACATGATTTCTGAGATAATTGAATGAGTATCGGAGAAGAAAAATCTTAAATTTGAAGTTCTTAAGTTGAAATAAGGAAAGGATTGACCAAAGTCAACATGCATGGTTAACGTGATTTATGACTTAGTGATTTGTATGAATTTCGAGGTCTGGGGAGTAATTGGGACACTTGAGTTGTATTCTTGATGAACTAGAGATTAAGAGTTGACCTCGGTTAAATATGTGACTAAACGATCTCGGATAGGGATTTTGAGAGTGCGAGCAGGTTTGTATGATAATTTGGATAGAGGTTTTGAGCGTTCGAGCATGTTTGTATGATAATTTGAATTTGTCCGCAATTTTTTGGCTAGATATCGATGAGTTTGAGTTGTGTGGCACTAGTATTTGATGTTTTGGCGTTGTTTTCTTGAGTATAATTATTATCGCATTAAGCAAATGAGCTTTAAATTGTATTTTGCTTGAACTGTTAAATTTGTATCGTGATTACAAAACCATAGCAAGAAGAATTTTGGAATATGTGTAAGAATGTTGCAGGTAAGGGGACTGAGTCCATTTGGACTCCAAGCACAGTTTCATGCACAAAAAATAGTAGAGAAAGAATTAGCACATGATAAGTAGCAAGTGTTATACTTGAATGAAATAAAGAAAATCCACACAAGTGATCAATGCCTCAAATATACAAGGACACACCGTTTTACATTTTGGAAGCAACATTTTAAACATTTATAAGGTTGTGTGTCAAGTAAAAGCACAACTAGGAATATTTGAACACTGATTTCAAAGAGGGAGGCTGGAAGTATACATAATATACTACTGAGATATACCAAACAAAAGAGACGTACATATTTTCAAAGGAAGCAACATTTCGAGTAAACGTTATCATAGCCTAAAATCTAACTCCATATCTCATTTTTAACAACTTTGTATACTTAATGGAAGCATAATCAGATATACCAAAACAAGAACCCAAAATTAGCATGCAATTCTGGACTTCATCAGTCATGAAAAGACCAGACTGCCAACAATATAACAAGTATATCAAGACCTCTCTCTCACATGTGTTTTTTGAGAACCTCAAGTAGAGAGAGAGAGAGAGAGAGAGATGAAATCAAATAGAAAGGGAAGAAGAAGGTAGAGGTAACACATATGGTAAGTGTTTTCTCGGAGATTAGACATTATTGAAATGGGGATTTAGTTTTTGAATCTTCAGATTAACAATACCATAGTACATATTTCCACCTACTTGTTTATATAAAACTAATTTAGAAAAAGAATTGCTGCAAAATAATTAAAATATTGATGGTGATATAATTCAATATGGATTAATCATATTTCCTACGTAAATGAATAAAAGCATACATTCTAACTGATTCCATGTTAAATTTTCACTCATTTCCATTTAGGAGAAACACTGAGAAAAGGGCACGGGCCTAAGAAAACACTTCTCAAATTTTGGGCTTTTGGAAGTAGAGGTTGCTTTTGACTATTTTTAAGTCAAAAACACTTTTTTTATTGACAACCAAACACCTAACAACTTTTTGATAAAAAACTCTACTCCTAAAAACTCTTTTTAATAAACGTTACCAAACGGGCCCTAAGTGTACTTGATCGTACACTACACTTTTCTCTTGAGTGTGAAAGAAAATAAAACACAGACGGATGGAGCACTCAAGGAAATCTAGTTTATGATTTACTAACAATAACGGGATTGTCTTATGGTCCAGAATTTCTCAAACAAACATACAGAAATTAAGAGATTATATGTTTTATGATAGGAAAGCTATTAAGCATATATATAATGTTATCAGAATCATGAGCTTTCAAGGCAACCAGCCAGCCATGAAGTTATTCACACTGGGACCTGCTCCTCCTACTGTTATTGGATCATTCTGATACCTGCCATTATTTGTTTTTGCCAAGTAGACATTAGGTAAAATCACGATTAACATAACAATGCAGTAGCACTATCAGATATGAATATATCTTCTATATGACACTGACTACTTGTTTTTAGAATATTTTGAAGAATTTATATATTCAATAGCATGTCAAACCAATGATGGATTCATACAACATAGCAAACATAATTACCCTATTCGAGGTCAACTTGTCACTCTCAATGCAGTAGTAAATGACTAGTTATTACTATTTACTTCCCAAAACAGAGATGGTAATACTTGCGGCAGCTTCTCTGTTAAAAGTCCCACATCGGTAATGGAATGAGAAACAATCCTCACCATAAGCTACTTCTTTGTTGAGTTAAGAGCAAGATCCATTCTTACATTGTGAGTGAAATCGACTTATTCCAATTATTTGTTCACCAATGCCGCCTAAATTATATTGTTCACGCCCATTAACGTAAGCGTATGGGAGTGTTAAGAGTCCCACATCGGTAATGGAATGAGAACATGAACTCTTTATATGGACTTGAACAATCCTCACCATACAAGCTAGCTTTTGATCCATTCTTTACATTCTCAACTAAATCTTTTACAACTTCATATTTCACACTTATTACCTACGGAGTAATATACTACTTTATCTCACTCAGAAGATTATTGAATATGTTTTGTCTTAAGTCTTAACGGAGACCTCACTTATTTAGTTAAGACAATAAAGTATATTAGTAAGGATTAGTCAATTATAATTTTTTAATATTATTTATTGATAAGTAAGTTAAAGGAAATTAAAACAAGATAAGCATAAACCACATGAGAGATCAATGTTATAAGCGAAACTTGAGGGAATGTCTATAAAATTATACTCCCTTTATTCCAAAATATTTGTCACATTACGCTTTCAAGAGACAAACTATATGAACTTAGACCAATATTTTAAGTTATATTTTTCATCTTATTAATATGACAAGAATTATAATTTATATATAACACTTTTCGTATAGTTTCCGAATATTTAAAAATTTTAATTTTAAAATATTAAATTAATATAGGACGGATGTGATATTGGTAGTCAAACTGCCCCATGTTTTAACAAGCAAATTGAAATAGAAATATATCATCCAAAAAATTGAGGACGTACCCAATTTGCAAAGTGGGTTCACATTCCAAAGGATGAAAGAAGCCATCGGTCTGAGTTTGAGTTGTTTGTCTGCCGTAGCCCACATCTTGTGCATGTGGCTGCCACTGTAGATTTATTTGGCTTCCTTCCATCAACTGCAAATTGAAGCATCCCAAACTCTCATTTGACAATTAATAATCGAAACATCTATGACTAAGAGAAGATATGTTGGTGAGACATTCACTTTCAATGTAAGATTAGAGTTCGGAGACGCTTCCAAAAGGAGGATTAGAGGTTCGTGACACATGTTCGACTTTAATGTAGGTTATGATTTAATATTATTAGGCTATAATAGGTCCGTAGAAATAGTGAAATATATCCATAGAGTACTGTAAAGTCACGTAGTCGGTAAGTAGAAAACGAAAATTGAAAAAGTAGACTTGATATAATGCATTGCATGTTCTATGAATTAAGGATCACTTTTTCAAAAAAAAAAGAGAAATTTTTTTTTTTATCATCATTTTAAGCTGATCCACCACACCGGAGTAAAAAGGTCACACCTCATCTCAATCGCATTGAAAGAGGAATTAAACATACCAATATTTCTATATACTTCCCTATAAATGTAATACATTTCACAATTATTTTCACATACGGGTGTTCATAATCAATGTGTGTGTTGGGTGAGGTGATGTGTAAACTTTTATCCTTATGAGAGAGAGAGAGAGCTTGTGTTTTTTTAATTCCTTCTAAAAAAAGTCCAAAAAACAAAATTTGAAAGTCACCTCTATCTAGATCTAAAGAGGTATATGCACCTCCATGATATGCTCATGCTATTGAGTCTTGAAGACTGAATTTAAACTTTAAAGTAGGATGAAAAAGACCAAAAAACATAAACACTCTCCTTCCTTTTGGCTCCAACGCAGGAAACATGCACTCACACAAAACCCATGCATTTTGGTATAGTAACAAGTGACTACTACACAATGCACTACCAAGAAAGTGGAAACGAAGGAAAAATGCACTTACTCTTTGTTTCAAGGTTCTATTGGCTTCGTTCAATGCATGTTCCTGCCATATGAAAGGTTACCATATAGTGATGAATATAAGTAGGAAAACTCAAACATTCTTTGGTATCATCAAATAAACTTGTGTACCTTTCCCTGAAGATCTGTAAGTTGATCCAACATTAACTGAGTCTAGAAAATTAGAAACTAGTGGTCAGTGCAATCGAACTTTGAAGACGAATCTAAATGGTTATATATCACCTTTTTTCTGATAATATAAATTTACCCTAGTTGATCTGATCTGTTTCAGTGACATATCAAGCTGCCTCTCAAGTGATTCAAGGTCTTTGCTGTTCAAAGGACCAAGATCTTCACCAAGAAGATTCCTATTGACAACATTAAAAACACTACTTATAGCTAAAATACATTTCATAAATGAAGCTTTCTTCTTAATACCATTGTCATATACCTCTGTGAACGCTGTAATGTTTCGTAACGTGCTTTAAGCTTCAAGTACTCTTGCTGGCTACTTATTTCCTGTGACCATAAACAGTAATAAATGGTCTAATAGACTGAAATACTTGGAAATTAACATAACACCCCGAAAACATTTAAATGTTTAATTACATGTTTTTTATGGCTTATAATTAAACTGCAAGTCAATTTTTAAAGTGCTAATGATGATGTCAATTATTTATCATTTGTGAAGTTTTCTTTACCTTGATTTTGCCAATTCCCCTTATGTTTGACGATTTCCCAATTCTAAGCATTGTTTTAAGACTTCCAAACTATGTTACTCCCTCTGTCCCAATTTATATGAGGTTGACTAGTTTCGGTGTCAAACATCTCTTTCTTCATGTATGGTAAATTATTAATATGCAGACTTATTACTTTTTATGTAATGTTCAAATATGTAAATTTTATTATAAAATACTCGAAGAATCTATATTTGAAATTGAGTAAAAAAAAGAATTGTTCGACTCCCAAACTGATCGACCCTCATATAAATTGGGTCGGAGGGAGTAATAGAAAACACTCTAGCGACTAGCTAGCATAGCACCTTCAAAGTTCACGTCGTTAGGAAGTTATTCTTTTTATCATTCTTTTGAGAAGTTTTATTTTCTTACTCACTAGAAACACCCCTCTTTTTATCTCAAGTTCGACATATAAAGGGATCAACGCCCAGCAATTGTGCAATAGTGGCATATACATTTGGTTCCAAATTGACATACTTTCAAGGGTTGCATACTTGCATATACTAAAAGAAGATTATTGTTATTCATACCGTGGTGCACCAGACTGCTGCCCTTTTATACAGTGAAGCACGTAAAATTGAATATGATAATCACATTCTTCTGAGAGAAAAAAGAACTTAAATGATCATACGACTTGATGTAATCCTTCATTTGCTATTTCAAAACCTTTATTAAACACAGATGAAAATCTGATATGCTAAGATAGCCTTTCAATAAAAAGGTTAACTTTTGTCCATCCACCGGTGCTCCCAGAAACATTGTAGCTTTAGGGTGTGTTTGGTATGAAGGAAAATATTTTCCTGGACAATGATCTTTTGAAAAATAAATTGATTTCATACTTATTTTCTACCGTTTGTTAAGTAAAGAAAAATATGTTATCCCAAGAGCAATTTATATGTAATCTAGCAAATTTCTATAGGAGCGGGATGGGGTGGGTGTTAGGGTTCAAAAGTGTCGAGGGATGGGATGGTCAAGGGGTGGGGGAATTGGGGGCACTGGGTTGACGGGGAGAAGATAATGAATTTAGAATGACACCTATAAAACTTGTTTTTCTTACTTTAATTCGAGAAGTCATTTTTTTCATTTTTAATGAACTTGTTGTCCTCGAGAAAAACAATTTTAACAGCCAAACAATAAAAAATTAAAAAATGATTTCCTCAGTAGCAAACACACCTATAGCCTTTACACATCTAAATGACTTCAGAAAGTAAAAACTTCATGATTTGAGTCTAAGTGATCCAATGTTTTGCCTTGTTTTTCTACTTTTTTGTATTTGTTGGCAGGATCAAAGTACATGTCCCCATTTCATTATTTTTGAAATTATTTTCTTTTAACAGTTAAATTAAAACTGTACTTTTAGCAGGAAATTACTCAAACTAGGTAAATAAGTCCAAAGATTTATGAAGTCGACATAACATGTAACTCAGAGTCGGAGTCAAGATGTTCATCAAAAGGTGTCAAGATATAAAGAACAACAATAATAACATATCCAATATATTCTCACAGGTGGAGTCTGAGTTATAAAGAAGTAAATATACCAAAAAAACAAGGAGAGTCAACATAATATATATATATTTTTTATCTATCTACGCAGTGTATGTTTCCGCGAAGTTGGCAAAGAATGGCTCCGCCATGGAAGAAGCAAGCTCATTGGAGTTTTGACACACTTCTGGGAAACACTGGTATATCCTTAAACAGCTAGCACTATTTTCATGACTTAAGAACAATCCGCATATAATTTTTCTTTTGTAACGTTAGTAGATTTTAAATGCTATATTTTGTTTCAAAATAATGAAATGGGGATAATTGTTTTAACAATTCAAGGGGAAGGAACTCGAAAATTTGTGTTAGCATTTGCAAGATGTAGCAAGTATAATTTTGTTATGAATTACATGTATATTGCTCCTCAGCCTATAATTTTTCTGAATCATATTTTTACATCTAGAGTTGGAAAGTTTCTTGAAATTAACAGCAGTTACACAGTAATTATGTCCTAATATAGCAAGAATACTCACTAATTATGGAAGAATTAGTTGGAATATTAACATTTACCAGTGCTTCTCGTGTGGATATATTCGTCTCTGGTGCTCCGTAGTTGCACTTCTGGTACCTCTCTAATGACTTTAGCATACTGTTCATTATCACAACAATATGATGCTTCACTTCACAACACAATAAATTAGAAAAAAATCCTAAACAAATATGTAGTAGTATTTGTTTTTCTTATGAAGATAATATGTTCATTTTCATCTTATTATAACTTGGTATTTGATTCTGGACACAAAATGAACTTGAGAATATTATTGCTATTTCCAAATTCTTGGTCAGATCTAGACACAACCCAGTACTTCTCTTCTAAGATGAGCGTACTATTCACTTTCGATGCCGCACTCGTGTTCGATTCTTTAAAAAGAGAATCCGACACGCACCCGTTACATTTGTCAAACTTGTTTTCTTGCGCAGCCATCACTTCTCTAGTGATGTAAAGTCAAGTTTGAAAGACATTCTGAAAGATCTACTTTATATATTTTTTGAAAGATCTAGTTATTAAACCAAAAGATTTTACTGTAACTGGATAAAAGATTGTTTCATTATCTGATCAAAGAAAAAAGAACTTAGAGATCAACAATTAGATAAATAAGCTGATATCATCAAGTGAAATACTCTTACAACAAATGAAGAAAGGGATCCAAGAGAGAGATTCCAATTTCTTGAAGGGGTAAAATCAAAATTTCTCATAATTTTCAAGGTAAATTAAAATGACTCAGATAAAGACTGAATGAGTAAATTAAAGGGTAAAAAAAAAAATGTTAAGAGACTGAAGAAGAAGCAAACCAGAAATTCCAAGCTTGAAGATGAGCTACCATGAAAAGTAAATGATCAAAACAGAAAATAAAAGACAAAATTAGGGTTGAATAAAAAACCCTAAAGGATGGAACTTTGTAGTCAACACCATCTAAAAGCTATATTGATGTATTGAACAGTGAACCCTAAATTTGTTAATCGAAAATTTTCAAAGAAATAGCCAAACAAATTAGAGATGAAGATTAAAAAATAAGTTTTACCAACAAACATATGCAAAGATTAAATCTTTAGCAGAAATTCTTCTTTAAAAGGTAAAGAAAACTCAGAAGGAAGGTATAACAAAAAGAAACAGTAGTTAGCTGTTTAGCTTTATAGATATTAACAAGCAATTATAGATTTTTGCTGCAAAAAAGAAGAAAAAGGCAACACAAAATGGAGGAGACTAACTAGGAAGAAACCACAACACACGACACAGAAACTCAACATAGATATATAAATTTATCTTCTTTTCATGGTTTCCTCTTGCAGATCTAATAACACCCACAACCACAAAGTCCTATACACACCAAAACATTCACAAAAATGGAAAATTTTATTCTTACACAAAGAGAAAAAAAAACTTTATCACTTGTCACAAAAATTTCCAATCTTACTCATTTAGATCTCAAAACAAAGGACTATAATATGAGTAGATAGCTATATATGAAAACTCAAAAGATGATATACCTAGAGCTACTGCAGAACTCGTACAATTTCCCCCTATTGGAGAAGATGATGAGAGCAACCTCAGCATCACAAAGAACAGAAAGCTCATAAGCTTTTTTCAACAGTCCATTTCTTCTCTTAGCGAAGGTTACTTGCCTGTTGATCTTGTTCTCTATTCTCTTTAGCTCAACCCTACCCCTTCCCATTTTTTTCTTTCTCTCAAATACACAAAACTCCTTTTTGTTCTCACACCTTTCTATATATCAATCTTTTTATATATACATGCATTAATAGATACATATCCAATATGTATATATAGACATAACCATAGTAAGCACAACAGTACTTGTACATTTATCTTACATAAGAGTTACTACTACACAAATTGTTCTACTCTCTTAGTATTGGACGTGTACGAATAAAGTTGACATATTAAGAAAATAAGTTACATATAAATTATAGACAATTTTATTTACAAAATAAATTATGAGATGGTCATGGTATAAACTTCGTTAATAGTGAATTTTGTGAGGTTATTTGTTGTATATTTTGGTGTAGAGATTTTTATTTTTACACATAAGAGATGTGAAAAAAACATATACTTCATCCGTCCCAAAAAGATTAGTCTAATTTGACTTACCGCGGAGTTTAAAAAATAAATGAAGACTTTTGAAATGTGTGTGGTTCAAAACAAGTCTTATATAAATGTGTAGATGTAAATCATCTCATAAAGTTAAATTATTTTAAAGTATAAAAATGTGTCAATAAAAAATTTGAAAAAGTTATTTTCTTCTATATATTCAAATTGTAAGAATTGGGATGATCTGTTATGGTTACAAAATAAATAGAAGAGAAAACAATATGTTGTGAAAATGAAGATCTCTCGTAAAAAGAAACTAAACTAAAAACAAATTTGTAAATGCTTTTTTTGCGTATTCTTGATAAACCAGCGTTTATATATAGATGTAGGAGGATCTGTTTGGGAAGAAGAAGCCCCTTTGACATCTCTTCATCTGCAAATAATTCTCGATGTGAAAACACAGAGCCAGGGGGCTGATCTTTGAATAGGAAAAAGAGTGGATCTGCAGGGTCCCAAATGAATTGGCTTATTCAAAAAAGGCCTTGTTCTTTGGAAGATCTATCTCGTGTCTGGTACTGCATGGTTCCACTCTGCAAGAACCCCGAATCATTGCGTACAAAACTATTTCTCCCCACTTCCTTTGGTATGGTGGATTGCTCATTTCTAAATATTGATTAATTGACCGAATCGCAATACACTTTTGTGTATTCTTTTGATATCTTTTTATTTTATATTCTGATTTATTGTTATTTAACTTCCGAACGAGACACCAGACTATTTTAATCTTAAAACTTCTACCATCCCACCCAAAGATTTTAGTAGGAGTAAATAGAGTTTGTTTTTCTATTTAATTACAACCTTTTAATCTAAACATAATGTTGCATTCATGTTTCTCAAGCAGATTGAAGAGAGATGATTTGGTACATAGGAAACCTTAAAGCTGATGTGTAAACGGGTACCCTAAATGCTACGTGTCGAAATCTTATCTGATGTCATAGTGACTAAACAGATTTAGATACAACTCGTTTACGTGTAGAGAGCCTATTTTATATACTTGAAATTTTTTAATCGCCAACTTTTACATATTTATTAGTAGTATTGTTCAATCCAGCCATTTACGGATCTAGAGTAGCTAACATCACAGAGCAACCACTGATATGCACATGCAAGTATACAGACGAAGTAGTAGAACAACTAAGGAAGAAGAAGACTTAGGGTTTCAGTACCCTTTTCTTTATAGATCGAGAGAGTACAACAGCAGGTAAGGGAAAGGGAAAAAGTAAAAGTCCTGTCTTAGGTCAGAGAACCCTTTTACTTTATACAAGACTAACAAAACTCTTAAGGCCTTAAAGGCTTGTTTTCTGATATTAAAAAGACCTTCTGGTCACAGATTGGGCTCCTTAATGGTTTCGCATAAACACGGCCATTATTTATTTCAACAGCTCCTCTGCCGGATGTTGGAAAATGTTCAACAGTCCAAGCTTGGAACAAAGATGAAAATGTTGATATCTGCTTAGCCCTTTTGTGAGCAGATCTGCTGGTTGTTCTGCAGTTGAAATATACACTGTTCTGACTTCTCCCTTTTGGATCTTTTCTCTTATGAAGTGAAGATCAATTTCTATATGTTTGGTCCTTTCATGGAATCTTGGGTTTCCGCTATCTCAGTATGGCGTATCATTGTCGATGAAGATAGTAATCGGTTTACCAACATGAGATCAATGTCTCTTAATGACATCAATCCAAGTTATTTCACCACGATCGCAATGCTCCCGTATTCAGATTCTGCAACTCCCGGAAATAGTAGGTTGCTTTTTTGACTTCCAGGAGATGAGGGAGTCACCCAGTTTCACTAAATAACCTGTAATGGATTTTCTTGTATTTGGGCATGCTGCCCAGTCTGCATCACAGAAAGCAGTTAGTGTAGTCTGTTCATTACTAGACATAAGCACTTGTCTCGGCCGATTCTTTAAATACCGATTATTCTAAAGCAAGATTTAGATGAGATTGTTTAGGTTGTCAGAGAAACCGATCGAGGGTTTGCACACTATATGCTATGTCTGGTCTTGCAATAGTAAGATATAGTAATTTACCAATCAGTCTTTGGTAGATCCTGACATTATCCAAGAGTTCATCAGAAGTGGCTGTATGTTTTCCCTGAATAATCTGGCCGCTAATGCCTAGTTCATCTAATTTTTTTGTAGTCATTTTGGTATTACAATCAGTAGGTGTGTTAATGGTCTTAGCCCCAGCAAGCCCTGATTCTGAAATTAGTTCCAATGCATATTTCCTTTGATGCATTAGAATCCCTTTATTTGATCTAGTGAATTCAATTCCTAGGAAGTATCTTAGTTCTCCTAGGTCTTTCATTTTGAACACATCTTGAAGAGACTGCTTTGTCTCTGTTATTAGTTCTACATTATTCCCTGTGATTAACATGTCATCTACATAGACTAGTATGATAATAATATTCTGACTGGTCTGTTTTATAAACAGTGAGTGGTCATAGTGAGATTGCCTGAAGTTCATTTGAAGCAGGGCTGCAGTTAATTTTGAATTCCATTGTCTGGGTGCTTGTTTGAGCCCATACAAGGATTTATGTAGTCTACACACATGTTTCCCCCCTTGACTAATGAAACCTTGTGGGAGGTCCATATAAATTTCATCATAAAGATCCCCTTGAAGAAAGGCATTATACACATCCATTTGATGAATATGCCATCCTTTAGAGGCTGCAGTAGCTAGTATAGTCCTAACAGTGACCATTTTCACTACTGGAGAGAAGGTTTCTTGATAATCTATTCCTTCTTGTTGATTGTAACCTTTAGCAACTAACCTAGCCTTTAATCTTTCTATCTCACCAGATTCTTTATATTTTATTTTATAAATCCATTTACATCCTATTGGGTACTTTCCTGTAGGTAAGGGAACAATTTCCCATGTTTGATTATCTTGTAAGGCTTTCAATTCAGCTTCCATGGCTTCCACCCATCTAGGATCTTTGGAAGCCTCATTGTAGCTTTGAGGTTCTGTTATTTCAGAAAAGGAAGTTAGAAAAGCCTGATATCTACTACTTAGGTGGTCATAATGCATATAGTCCTGAATAGGATAGAGGACATTGTTAACATTTGAAGTGTCAAAATCTTTGAGCCATATAGGAGGTTGTCTGGGCCTATTAGATTTTCTGATATTGACTGTAGTTTCTGGTTGCTGTTGTGTTTCAGAAAACTGAGAGTTATTAGTGTTATTATCAGAATAGTGGGAAGTTTCATTAGTGATAGTATTTGTGGTTTCATTTTGAGATTCACTTGGTTTTTTCTGAGTAACAGGTTGTGATATGTCATTTAGTTGAGTTATGTGTATATTCTCTTTCAGATTAGTGAAAATAGGTGCAGGGTCTATATTTTCCTTAAAAGGGTACTCAGTTTCCCTAAATATGACCTCCCTACTAACAAGAAACACATTAGCATTCATGTCATACAGAATGTAACCTTTTTGAGTCTCTGAAAAACCCATCAAAGCACAACATTTTACTCTAGACTGGAGCTTATCAGTGACAGTTAGGTCCTTAGCAAAACACAGACAACCTATGGTTCTGATGTGACCTATGGAAGGCTTTTGTTTGTACATACTTTCATAGGGTGTCTTACCAGTAATGGAAGAAGGCATTCTATTTATCAGGTATACTGCTGCTACTACACATAGACCCCAGAATTTGATAGGAATATTGGCTTGAAGTCTTATTGCCCTAGTTACCTCTAGAATGTGTCTATGTTTTCTTTCAGCTATACCATTTTGTTGGGGTGTGTAGGCACAGGATCTCTGATGGATAATCCCTAGTTTTTGAAAGAGGCTGCTACAGATGTCATTCACAAACTCGTGCTATCGATACCCTAACTATCTTAATAGTTTGGTTGAATTGAGTGGACACATAACTAAGAAATTGCTGAATAACCACACAAGTTTCAGATTTTAATCTTAGCAAGTATACCCAAGTCATTCTGGAATAGTCATCTACTATAGTTAGGAAATATTTCTTGGCATTATGAGTTTCTATCGTATAAGGACCCCATGCATCCATATGTACCATATCAAATATAGATTTACTACAAGTATTGCTTTTAGTAAAAGGTTGTCTATATTGCTTTGCACAGGGACACACATTACAATTTTGTATTGTTTTAGCTATACTATCAACACTAGTATCAATCAATTGACTTAGTACTTTGCTAGAGGTGTGGCCAAACCTTCTATGCCACAGGTTAATATCAGCTTCTGTACTTTCTTTAGCTTGTACAGTGAGTGCAGACTTCTGTATTGATCCTGAGGCTAGTATATAGAGGCCATCATGAAGTTTACCAATCTCCTTCACCTTCCCAGTGTAGAGATCCTGAAACAGGCAAAAGTTAGGATAAAAAATTGCAGCACATTTTGATTCTCTAGTAAGTTGTGATACAGACAGCAAGTTGTGTTTAAAATCAGGAAGATATAAGACATTACTCAAGGTGCTTCTGGTAGACAGACATCGCTGCGGTGTGTTACCTTGGCAGTTTCACCATTTGGTAAGAATAATTTTTAGTGCTTCCATTATTCTCACTTAGTTTGATTACTTTATTTAGCATGCCTAAATCAGATGTCATATGGTTTGTGGCACCTGTATCTATTATCCATTTCTTGTTTATCTCAACATGTAAGGCTTTAAGTTTAGTCATACCTGCAGTGTTTGCAAAGAATTGTCACTCGAGAGTCGGATTCATACCGTCTGCCCTCTGCTTACGATTTAGCAGCTTGAGTATCTGTTCATATTGATCCTGTGAGAAGACTGGTGCACCTCCAATCTTCAAGTTGTTTCCAGTTCTTCCAGGTCCAGCACCTTGTGTGTTATAATCAGTACAAGTATCAGTACAAGCATTGTTAACTGCATGTTCTTTTCTTTTTGACCTGAAGCCTGGTGGATAGCCAACAATTTTGTAACAGAATTCCTTTGTGTGCCCTCTCATTTTGCATGCCTGAGATATTGTTCTGTCCCATACTACTGGGCCCTACCCCAAGCATCACAGACTTAATGCTTATGCCTTTTGACTCTCATCACTAACAATCATAGAGTAGGCTTTGTTAATCGTAGGGAGAGGTGTCATAAGTAAAATCGAGACCTAGCTGCATGTAGTTTTCATTCGCACTCCATAAGAAATTGGTACAATTTTTGTTTTTGTAGGTAATTTGTGAAATCCTTGAAGTAGGGCATGCACGCTTAGGGGTACTAAGGCACGATATTCTACCCATTGTGGTTTTCGTTTGGTGAAGTATTCAAAACACCGTTATTCCTCGAGTTAGTGGCAATTTCCTATGTAAGTCATAGGTTCTTGATTCATCTATCTTATCGAACCTTTCCCTCAAGTCTTCCCATACTTCAAGAGCTGATTCTGCATACAGAACTCCACTCAATAAAGCATCTGGACACAAGATTCATCACCATGCTTGACAATGGCATTAACTCTGTCCCATTGGTCCCACAATTCCATTTCATACAGATCCTTGACACACTTTCCATTTACAAACCCTAACTTGTTTCTACCAAGCAAAGCTATTTTCATGGACCTGCTCCATATAGTATAATTTTCAGAACCTAGAAGTTGGAAAGATATTAAGGATGCCCCACTCGCATCTGAGGCTTGGAGAAACAGAGGGTGGTTATGGTCAAGGACAAAAGTGACAGAGGATGTTGTGGGGAGTGCGTTACCCTCAGGAAGGGTTTTGTGTGGGGAGATGTCTCCTGAACTGGAGTCAGTGCCCATTTTAGTCTCCTCAATTTTTTTTTTTGTTTTTACACAGATATTACAGATCTGAAGTCAGTATCCCAGATCTTCTCAGGTAAGACTCAAGACAGGCTCAAGGTAAGACTCAAGAGATTTTTGACATGCAAGGACTTAGCCCACAAGACTATGGTTTCGACCGAACTAGGGTTTCAACCCTCAAGTAGTTTCAAAAAATTTGTCTCCTCAAATAGAACCCCAGGAACTAGGGTTTCATTCAAGAGTTAGTACCAGATCCACACTTTCAAAGAAAAACAATGGACTTCACGGAAGGAATCGCATACAAAATAACAAGAAAACTTCCTTACAGTGCTTTAATGATGGGGTACCCTTACAGTGCTTTAACGATGAGGTTCTTGTGACCCACTGATCGTCGGCGGCTTTGATACCATGTTCAATCCAGCCATTTACGGATCTAGAGTAGCTAACATCACAGAGTAACCACTGATATGCACATGCAAGTATACAGACGAAGTAGTAGAACAACTAAGGAAGAAGAAGACTTAGGGTTTCAGTACCCTTTTCTTTATAGATCGAGAGAGTACATCAGCAGGTAAGGGAAAGGGAAAAAGTAAAAGTCCTGTCTTAGGTCAGAGAACCCTTTTACTTTATACAAGACTAACAAAACTTTTAAGGCCTTAAAGGCTTGTTTTCTGATATTAAAAAGACCTTCTGGGCTGTTGTATTGGGCTCCCTTAATGGGCTCGTACAAACAGCCCAGTTCATTATTTATTTCAACAAGTATCTTTAATTATCAATTTGAACGACTGAACTGAAGTTTTTGGGTTGAAAATCTTACTACTCTTATACGATTCAAGAAAAATAGTATAATTATTTATTATAAGATCTCGATAAACCAAGAAACGGGTCTTGCTTATTTATGTCTTTCACCAGTTGCTATGGTTGCATGCTCGCACGTGACATTGATAATGCATGGGGCTATATTAATTAGGCATGAACTCAAGGTGACCAAAATTCAATAAATCATCCACCAAATTTTTGCTTCTTTAATTTGCAACTAGCTTTGAAATTAGAACTAGCTCACCCTTCGAAATTCGAATGCGATTACTTGGACTCAAACTGCTTAAAAGTTAAAGCTTAATCCCAATATTTTTTTGAACCTTCTTGACTTAGCGGTTTCATGCGAGTTTGTCATGATATCTATGTTTTAGCTTTAAAAGTTTTATTTCTGTTATTGTCAATTTAGTCCTAAGAGTATTTTACGTTTCAATTATTTCTCTGAGATTGTTAGTAAAGGGGACAGATGTCTAGGAAAGAAAAGGACAAGTGTCCTAGCCGACAGTGATCGTCATTTTACCGCTTTGTGTTGGATTATTATACGAGGCTAGCTACGACCTACTATTTTTTTTATCCTTTTATGAAATCAAATTCCTTTCCTCTCTATATTCTATCATTTCCCTTCTTCCTGCTTCTCTCAATTAGTAACAGATTCAAGCGCTTATTATAATGGTATCAGAGCTTCCTAGGCTAGCTACTTTCATTGCTATGTCACAAATATCGAAGATTCGAATTTTATAAAATGAAATGCATACTGTGAGAACTTAACTATCTTTCTTTGTTGACGAGTAGGGGAAGCGATTTGAGTCCTTAGAGTCCAACCAGATTCATTGTCAAACTTAGTTGGATGAAACTAAGGAGGCTAATTATAAATTGGAGTTCACCATCTCAAACATGGAGATCCCAAGGCGAAGTGAAAAGGGGTCGGTGACACCCTCATCTAAAGTCAATAACAATGAGCAGTAATATACACCAGATGATAACCTTACCACCCTTCATCAGACCTCGATTGATAATATTTCAAACGAAAATTGCTTAGTACTATTCAGAAAAATAATAATTGTGATTAACGTGGTTAAAACCATAAGTATTATCGAAGACAATTAATAAAAATAAGAATCAATGAAAAGCTGTTAAGAGTCCCACACCAGAAATGAAATGGGAACATGGACTCCCTATATGGACTTGAACAATCCTCACCCTACAAACTAGCTTTTGGGGTTGAGTTAGGCCAAATATCCATTCTTTCATGGTATCCGCGACCCATTCCAATTCTTTGTTCACTGATGTTGGACCCGTAAATTATATTATTCACGCTATAGTTAATGAGGTCTGGGCGTGCGAGAGAGTGTTAAGAGTCCCAAATCGGAAATAGAATGGGAACATGGATTCCTTATATGAACTTGACCCTACAAGCTAGCTTTTGAGATTGACTTAGGCCAAATATCCATTAGTTCAAAAGCGTTATACTACATGTATTTATCAATAAGAGAAACAAGAGTATATGACAAGAGAGATGCAAGATTTCTACAATTAGCTCCCATTATTACTCAAGATTATCATAAAATATTTATTGGTTCTTTCAAGTTCAACAACTTATTAGATTATTAATGAACTTAAGATAATTCTATTGAATGAACTCAAATTCAATCAAATAAACTTATAAGAAAGTCTAAAGAATAAGCAAAAATATTTTAACAGATTCAATAGGAATGATTTCTTGCGAATATCGTACCCAAGAAAATAATTTAAAGGCTCTTTCGATTACTCAAGAAAATTATTCAAAAGAGATAAATTGAATTATGTCTGTTGGGTCCTGGGGGTTATGCTATGGAATAATAAAAGCAAACTGATAGTAAAATCAATTCGAATGTTGGAACAGTTTCCGAATGTCGGCGATAATGTCGTCCGTCACAACTGACAACATTTCGGTAAAAACAGAAAACTTTTGAAAGAGTAAAAATGCAGCGAAAATAATAAAGAACACAAAGTTTATATTTTCATAGGTTATATATTGATATAACATATGATGGTCAATGACCAAAAGTATTGTATATATATATATATATATATACAATTGAATATATTTCTTCTTTTACAATATTACAAGATAATACAAAAGGAATAAAAAAAAGTTAAGTCGCAGATGACTTATGTCTGCAAATTCTATCTAAATAGAAGTGCACAACATCTCATTACAATCGCTCCATACAAAGCTAATTTAGAATCTGAAACAGCGAATGTAATGTCGGACAGAATGTCGTCACAAACTCAGGCAACATTTTGTGATCCAGATTTCTGAGAAGCTCATCAATTGGTTGTAGAAGTCGGACAGAATGTCGTCACAAACTCAGACAACATTTTGTGATCCAGGTTTCTGAGAAGAAATACCGAGAGCTCTCTTGGTATTTTTGCATTTTGATTCTGGATATTGATTCACTTTTCTGCCCTCTCTATTTCTAGTAGAGAGTACTTCTTGAAAAGCTCATCAATTGGTTGTAGAAGTTGAGGAAGAACTGGTCACGTGTGACAGTAGCTTGAGGCACACATTCCTCAACTGATTGGACTTGTTCTTTAAGCATCTTGCTCCTCAAGTTAAGCTACTCCTTGGACTTGGTCTTCCACGTTTTTCAATCTGCTTCAAAGACTCCTTGCCAAATCAATTATCATGTGGTAAAAAGCCATGATTTTAGGTTCTGTCCAGTGAAGTAAGGCAAAACTGTTACCAGAATGTCGGTCCGAATGTCATGATATTTGTTCCAACATTTTTTTATTTTAACTTAGTACCGAAAATGATATGTTAGGAAAAATGTCATGACATAAAACCTAACATTAACATTCTTCCACTTTTTGTCTTTCTTCACAAAACCTAATCTATTCAGCGCGAGTGACCTATGACAATGTTAATGCTCCCCCTCAATATGTGATGGTATATACGCACAACATATATAAGATATACATATATATACCATTTATATAGGATTAAAAAAGAAGAAAGATGTTAGCACATATACACATACCATTCACTTATACAGATTTATATTCAGACCATATTCTCAACACCAACCAGTAGCATCAACTTCATACAGTACCAACTAGTAACATCAACTACTTATAACTCATCATACAACAGCAGCAGCTTCCGGCAACTTTCTACTCTTGCATAGTTGCTTCTCTGCACATAGCTTCAGACTAGCATCATAACTCATCATACAACAACAATATCTTTTCCATCAGCTTTCTACTCCTGCAGCTTTCAGCATAGCACCAGTAGCTTCCAACAGTTTTCTACGCATGCATAACTCCTTCTATGTACAGACCATCAACATCTAGCCTTCTTCCTTTGCTCCCCCTGCATTAACATTTCCTCTACAACATCTAGCCTTCTTTCTCTGCTCCCCCTGCATTAGTACTTCCTATGCAGTATCTACTTCAGCAGCATTATCATTTTCTCCACAATAGCCTCGACAGTACAGTAGCATATGCATATCATTTTCTCCCCCTTTTGTGAAGAAAGCAGCAGCATGAAATGGTCTCTGGCTTGGATCAGAGCATTTATCACAGTATCAACCTCAAAGATTTATTGGTTGATCTATGCAATTTAATTCACAAGCCATTCAGTAGACAATGGAGACTGTCTTGGACCAGTGTTGTCAATAATGTTGGTGACATTCCTGTCAACATCTGTACTATTTTCTTCAATTTTCCAGGATAGATTAATGATTATGTTCCTACTCTTCAAAATTACTTTGATTACTGTGTATAGTTCAGGAGCCTTCCATAGTGTGTCCTCTCTCTTAGGCTTAAGACCTTGGGTAGTTAAAACTTTATATATCCGAGAGGGATTATTGAAGTTTATTCTTTTTGTGTCAAGTTACCAACTTGATGGAAGATCATTTTACCCAGATCAACTCTCAAACCTTTTCCAATTTATACAACAGGGTGTCTTATTCTGTAGGTACACTTGACTTATTCATTAAAGGAAGCCAAATGTGTATAGCAATTTGTGAAGGGTGGCAAACAGGGTTGTTAATATAGAGGCTGGACATCTAGAGATCCACTTATGCATGATACCTCATGTGAGGTACTCAATTACTCCATCTCTATTGTCCACTCCAGGTTCTACTTCTCTAACATTCTCCTCAACATTCAATTCCATACATTGGTTTATAACAGCAGGTGTGAAAGAATATACTGTTATATAGATATACCTTCCCAAATTTTTCGAGGAGGTATCCTCTATAACAATACTCAATTAAGCACAAAACAACCTGACTATTCTATCAACATATGGTCTCTTCTCAATAACAGATCCTAGGAGCTGTCTTCCTTTTAAGAACTCTACCAAATCATATTCTGAACATGAGGCAATATCTAACATTTTTTTAGATCTAATAACTCTATTCTTGTACCAGTTTCAATTATCAGAATTAGTTTTAGAATATAATTTATCTGAGTAGATACATACCTCAAGGTCTGGATTAGATTTGGTTTTGCTGGAAGATTTTAGAGTTTGTGTCTCTTCTGATATTGGCTGAAATGTTGCGGCATCAGTGGCAACATTCGAAACAACACTCGATTTGGCATATCTAGAAATTTCTTTGGGAAGAATTGCTTCAATGGAGTTTCATCTGGAACTTCCTCATTTTCTTGAGACACATTTTGCAGTACATAAGCAATTGTTTCTTCTTCACTCTCTTTAGTTGAGAATACCAAGTTCGTGTCGTCACTGTCACTACTCGAGCAAACATGTATAAAAGTATCAAATCTGTACCTTTTGTTGCTCGACTCTTCACGAACTGTTCTCTCAAACAATCTACTCGATCGATAAGTAGGGAAGGTGAAGGATCTTGATCTCTTACCCAATGCTGAAATATCAGATGTTTCATCAACATCTCTTGGATTATTTTCATCACCTGGGTAGCTGATGTCTAAAATTTCATCTAAACCTTTGAATACTATAGCTTTAGACAAGTCCTATGTGGATGGTGAAGAAGGAAACCGATAGGGTTGCTGTGGTTCATTATGCTCAGTTGAGTCAGTGTTCATTGGAGGGTTGTACTCATAGGAATGTTGGTCGGTGTGTTGGCTGAAATTGGTGTTGACATTGGAGAGGTTTCCATAGGTGAATATTGTGGAGAGGGTTTTGAAGAATTTTGGAAGATGAAGGGCTTGAGTGTTCCATCGGTTGTATATACCGAAGTGATGTGATCTTTCCCATTTTATATATATATATATATTCGAAAAAATAAAAAAGATAACAAGAATGACAAACAAGTAAAGAATGATTTATAAACTTGGCAGAATAACTAATTTTTATTTTTTATTTATATATATATATATTTTTTATAGGGAAAATCGAAGATGATAAAAAATAACAAATGGGAGGAATATGTATATACATGACAGATCTTTCTAAGCAACAAAAATCCCTTAGATTTAGGTGTTTCAATTTTACACAATAACTTACACCTAAAATATTGGGATAAACTAACTAGACATCAAAGTAGGAATAAAAATTAATCTTATCAGTTTAAAGTTTGAAATTCCTATTAAAACAAGGCACACAAATAGGGAAAAATAACTGAATTTTCAAAAATCAGTTACACATCGCATCCCAACAAATATCATTATCTGAAAATGTCAACAGTAATGTTGGAAACATTTTGTACAACACAAGTATTATGATCCTTCAAGAACATCTTTCTTTCGGCAACAAATCAAGACACGTTTCATATATTTTTTTATGAGTTTAACCTTCAGACCAATGTAACATTTTCCCATTGAGTCCTAGATCTAATCATAAAACACATACAAAATTCATTTTCGTGTAAAAAACAAGAATACTTATTTAGCATCCTCATAATTTTTTCTTTGTTTAAGCACTTTGATACTCCTATAGTATAGGAACGATATCAATTCAAGGTCTTTGCCCATATTGCACAGTTGCCGAGAATTAGAAAGGCTTTGCCTTATTTTGATACTCCTTTTTTATGATATCTAATATCATCGCAGAGAACAGTATCCCATTAAAATCATCTTCTCATTTGGAAATCATACCCGGTTGAACAAAAATCAGCCGTTACAAGTACTGAAAATCAGATTCTGATATTACAAGAGTAAATGTCACCCGAAATGATAGAGACATTCCAGCCGACATTCGTCCAACAATGCCTGTTTCAGAGATTACAAAGACTAATAGATTTTTTTTTCAAATTAGAAAATCTCTCATGGTCCAAAAACTTTTATAAAAGTATCAGCTAGTTGATAAAGAGTGTCAACATGTTCAATTTGAACTAGTTGTTTTTCAATCAAATCTCTTAAAAAAAGATGTCTAATCATACTACCGTAAAAAAATGTTGCTAGTAAAACCATAGTCGTCTAACATGTGTCATAGCCATATGAATTGAGAGCAACAACTTCCAACTGCTACATATTCAAATTCAGCAGTTGAAAGTGAGACACAGTTTTATTTACGACTATATCAAGAACCAAGATTATTGCCACGATAAAAACATCCTCCACTTGTATTTTATATCATTTGCATCACAAGTCCAATCCAAATCACTATATCCTATTAAATTAGGATTAGTGTCTATGGAATACCAAATTCCCAACTCACATGTGCAGACAATATATCAAGTGACACATTTACGACATTTAAGTGGGAGATTTTGGGATAGGCTTAGAATCATGCACAAAACACAAACAATAAACATTGATTCTACAGCAGATAAAAAACAAGAAAGACAAACCTCTTGGTATATGGTAGTCATACACACATACCTTACCATGTCTTTGTAATTGAGTGGTTCTTTGCTTCTTGTTCTACTTCCTTCAAACACTGCCCCTATCACCTGACATGTTGGATGATTATTCCTAATCCTTGATGAGGGTCCCTTCGAACTTGATTTAGCAATTCAACATTTGACTCCTCATTTACACCCTTTGTGGTCTCTGATTTAGGTTCAGATGTTGCTCCGAATGTGGTAACATTTGAGGCAACATCTGGTTCTTCAGCAGTAAACTCTTGTACAGTTTTTGTTCTTAGATTGTACACTCAGTAAGCATGACTATTTTGGAAATAGCCAACAAAATCCCTTTGTCACTCTTAGAGTAAAACTTAGCCAGATAATCTCTATCATTTAAAATGTAACAAATACATCAAAAAACATGCAAGTAACACAAGTTAGGTTTCTTTCCATTTAAAATTCCATAGGATGTCATCTTTGTTTCAGGCCTTAAATATACTCTATTAGTGACGTGACATGCAGTAAAAAATATTTTGACAGTTTATTAGAACTAAGCATAACTCAAGCCATTTCTTACCATGTTCTACTCTTCCTTTCTGCTACCACATTCTGTTTGGGAACAGAAAAAAAATTCATGGAAAATTCCTCTTTTCTCACAAAATTTTGTGAAGGAGATGTTTTCAATTCTTTTCCATGGTCGGATATAATTCAAAAAATAGGAGAATAAAACAAGTTCCTAATTCTAGAGTGCAAAATTTTAAACATGTCAAAAGTTTGTGATTTTTCTCAAAAACATATATCCATGAATATCTAGAAAAATCATCTACTATCACATAGAAATACCTCATGCCTCCTAAACTATCGACCTCAATTGGACCTATAAGATCCATGTGCAATAATTAAAAACACTGAGACATACCGGAATGTTGCCGTCATTCTGGACAATATTATGGGAAACACGGATTTGCTTATCTTGGAGACAATCTGCACAGACTGTTTTACCTTTATGGCTAAGTTTAGGTAAGCCTTTAACTGCTTCATACGAGACCAATTTTTCCAGATTGCAGTAGTTGACATGCCCCAACTTGTTACACCCCGTATTTCCAGGGCATATAAGTGAGAACGTAAGTAAGAAAATAAAATGTGAAAGTTGGAAGGAAAGTATATTTATATTTTCGGATATGGAAAAATTTTGGATAAAAAAGACACGACGAGAATTAATATTAGTGGTTGAATTATTTCCAAATGGAGTTATGGTCTTTGGATTGTATTACTAAATCATGGGATTAAGAATATGAGCCAATTAAAAATTTCACAATTTGGGGGGGGGGGGGTTTCCATAGAAAGTAGTAAGATTTGGCTAAGTGTTGGATTAATATTTTGTGAAGAGATTAGTGTGGATTAATTAAGTCTTGGTATTATGGAGTGTGTCCATCGAAATTATTGAGAAATGACTAAGTGTGTGAGACATTTTATGTATTGCAAGATTGGATTAGTGTGGAAGATATTTTCATACAAGTGGGTCCCCCATCCACTTGGCTTGTGCACACATTAGTGATACAAGTCTTGCAAGACTCACAAGACTTACATAATATCTTCATCACTTCAAACCCTTATTCTCTCCCTTCTCCTTAGCTATTTTCGAACACTATGCAGAGTGAAGAACAAGTTTTACTTATTTTTCAAGATTAAGCCCTCTACCTAAGTTCTAAGCCAAGTTAATACTCCATAACATGTGATCATGGTACTTGGCTGAGAAGGAGGTCTTGAAACTCTAAGCTTGAAGATGAACTTTTTGGAAGAGAAACAAGAAAGTAAGATGGTTACAAGCTAGTAAGGGATACATATGTGTTGTTGTAACTTGAAGAAATGGTGCAAAGGTGAAGATGGTTGGCCGAGACATAGTGACTGTTTTGGCTAAAAGTGAAGGTAAGATTTCTTCTTCCTCTTAAAGTATTTGGAAGTTACATGTTGTTATAGTTAATAAATGAACTTGTGCTAAGAAGAATGGAGAATAAGAAATGTATGTGACATTTTTGGTGTGTTGGCCGAGAATGGGCAGTTTTGGTTGTCAGATTTCGTTGGTTATATTGTTGTTATGAACGTCACTACTTGCATGTTAAAATGAAGGAAATATTGTTATTGATAGTTGATATGATTTATATTGAAGTATTGGAACTTGGATTGGATTATAAGAAATATTGAAAAGGGCTTTGGATTGTAGTTGTTGGCCGAGAATATCATTAAAATTGTGGGATATTGTTGTGCAGTTTTTGAGGACTGTTTTGTGGCGTTGGAATGCTGGAAATTCAACGGCCATTATGCATATTTAAATGTGGTAAAAGCTAATGTAGGTCCTAAAGGATTAATGGTATATAAAGGTGTTGTAAGCTTCACATTTTTACCCTCGTTGTTGTTGGATTATGGATTGATTTTATTGGAATGTTTTACGTGGATTATGAGGCTATTTTTACGTAAGAAATAGGTGTGTGAATCACCTTGGTTAACTGTTTGGTTGTGCAATTAATTGGTGCTTGATTGTTGATGAAATTGACATTCTTGAAAGGTGGAAAAATACGTATAAGTAGGGGAAGTGCTGTCCAAATTTTTATAATAAAGGAGGGCCATTACTTGGTATTAACCTACACTAGTAAGCATGGAGTTGATATACATGTTATTGTATTTATAGGTTGAAGTACTACTTGAGGCGGATTCTAGATTGTTGAGTTGGTTAGTTCGCCGATAAGGTATGTGAACCTCTTCCTTATCTCTTTTGGCATGTTCTACGTATGAACCATAACTGTGGTATTGTTTCAAAAGTTATTCTACTCTTAAAAGTTAAGGAGTATTCATGTTATTGATTCTATGCTAAAGACATGTCTAAATTATTCCTAAGTCCTTACCAAGTCTTATGGGAGATGTTGGTAAGAGTTTTTAGTAAGCATTGGAGTCGAGCTGATCTTGCTAAGTTACAGCACTAATGAGAAAATGTATCGAACAATCCATTGCAGCGTTAATTGAAAAAGATATCAAAAATCAATTATATTGAAATGATTAGACTTCCATCTGCATAGAAACTAAGATATAACCAGTTCGTTTTACATTTTCTAGGTTCACAGCTGATTAGATAAGATCATTATTAACATATAACCTACTAACGACTCATAAAATGAATTAATTTGGCAATTCAGATTGGTTATCACTATGCAAATATTTCCATAATGTTAGTCAGAGGAGCCAGACGAATTTAGATTATCGAGTGACGACAAACGGTATGTGACTCTTCCTTTCTTCTTTGAGCATGAACTTTATAAAATGAGGGTACGGTGGACGTATGTGTTTTAAGTGAATCTAGATTTCGTGTGGTACATGAGGTGATAGTAACTTGATTTTTAAAGTATACTTGACTTGATTTTAAAAGTATAAGTCACTTGGTTGTAAAAGTATAAGTGACTTGATTTGAAAAGTATAAGTGACTTGATTTTGAAAGTGTAAGTGACTTGATTTTGAAAGTGTAAGTGACTTGAGTTTAAAAGTGTAAGTGTCTTGATTTTACAAGTGAAAGTGCCTTGAAGTTACAAGTGCTAGTATACTTGATTTTCAAAAATGAAAGTTCATTTTTGCATGATTAATATAAGGTGAATGTACGGTGGACGTACATAGTATTTTTGGGTTCAAGTCCCTAATATTACCTGATTTGATTTTATGAAGTAAGCGTACGGAGAACGTATATTGTCTTATTGGATCTATGCCATTGATAGTATTTTTGGGTTCAAGTCCCTAATAATACATGAGATGATCCTTTTTATAATATGAATGTACGGCGGACGTACATAGTACTATTGGGTTCATGTCTCTAATGACACATGATATGACTCTTTTTATAAAATGAATGTACGGTGGACGTACATAGTAATATTACATGACATGATAATGCCATGAGTTTTTCTAAAATGATAGTTCATTCTATTTGTTCTAATGAGAGTCAAAGATTATTTAACTTGCATATGGTTGCTCATGATAGCTATTCGTGCAAGTGTTATATTTCTACATCACCGCGTCCCTCACTAGAGGGCCGACAACTTTATATATGTGTAGGGTTCCATGGACATTCTACATGATGCGGGTTCGAGTCCCATGATATTATATTATTCCATGGACTAGCTTTCCATGATGCGGGTTCGAGTCCCATGATATTATATTATTCCATGGACATGTTTCCATGATGCGAGTTCGAGTCTCATACGGGTGAAATTGTCCCATGAATAGGATCTGCATAATGATTCTGAGGGCAGGTGTCCCTGATTTTGACATGACTTTCATATTTTGAAAAGGTACGGTTGATTTTCTATTTTGAAAATGTACAGTTTACTCTCATTACACCGAGTCCCACAAATGGGCCGGGCAGTATATGGCAAAGTGTTTACCGCGTCCCTGTTAGGCATATTTCATATAGTATGTATGTCCATGATTAGTGGAGAATAACAAGTAAACAGGCTATAGTACCTTGACAAAAATGCAATGACATTGACATGCATAGGTTAGGTATTCATGCTTCCAGTGATTGTGACTGAAATGAATCTGCGAAATATCTAACTTGAAATTCTAGGTTGTTCAATGCATGCTACATCTATTCCTACATATTGTCCTAAATAACGTTCATGTGTTTCTAAGTGACATTTTGCAACTGCTTGACGTGAGTCTTTGAGTCTTTTTGATTTTATTTCTTTGTTTTGTTACTTCTTTGTTCGAGGGCGAGCAAAGTTTAAGTTTGGGGGTTTGTTAGGCATATTTCATATACCTATTTTGAGTCTTTTTCGATTAGTATTTTACCCATTTTTGTTGCGTCTAGTACATTTTTAGGGTTGTTTTTCTTTCTTTTAAGTCACAGCGGTTCAAAAGGCAAAATGACAAAAAAGAGCGAAAAATGGGCATAAAAGGAGGTCCCGAGGCAGAAAAAGGTCAAAAATCGATGACTCGGAAAAACCACAGCAGCACCGCGGTGCCAAAACAACAGAAACCCGCAGGACTTTCAGCACCGGGGTGCATTCAGACAGAACCGCGATGCCATTTATTCAGAGAGCTGCATGAGTTTAGGCACCGCGGTGCTGACCTCTAGAACCGCGGTACCTGTACGGAATTTTTCAGTTCCGAGTTGGAATTGGCCAAGGGCAATATGGTCCCTAGGGCACAAAATTGATACATATTTAAAGCCCTAGGGATCAGTTTTTAAGAGGGAGTCAATCCTTGTACATATTCCACAACACAACTCTTGGAGGCCACAAGATTGGAGACCTAGTTCTAGTATTTTCTTTTCTCTTTCTTTCTTTTTAATTCAGTTTATGTATGGATTTTATGTTAGTTCTTAGCGTGATTATGACTAGGAGCTAAACACTTTATTTAGGGCTTTCCTTATGAATCGCTTGAAGCTTTATTTATGAATTAATGCAGTAGTTTGATTTCTTCTTCGCTTGATTAAGATTTAGTCAATAATTGGTTTGAATGCTTGATAGTTAATTGATCACGAATTATCATAACTCATATGATTTCGAATCAAAAACCGAAAGAAGAGATTTGGATATGCTGTAATTGACTAGACATAGGTTAAAATCGCGGACGAAAGTACCCCGATACTTGTGTAGCATTATAAGTTACTGTTCTTAATCCTCCTATGTGGTAAATCCTATCATAGAAATATAGAAGGGTTCTTCACTAGAGTTGAGGGATTATATGTCTTAACCGAATATAATAACAGCTTAGTTAACCGCTATCGTAACGAAGAAGAAGAATCATTCTAGTCGCATTAAGGATTGAAAATCGTGGATAGTTGAGGATTTTGGAAGCCCTATCTCCATCATAACTGATTAAACCCTAGTAAGTTAGTTTAATTTCTGTACTTAGTCTTAGTTATTAGATAAAAACACAAACAAATTAACGTTCACCAAATAGAAACTAAAGCTTAGATAATCGGTACTTGATAACCAGTCTCTGAGGACGATATTAGGTCTTACCAGACTATATTACTTGTGAAAGATACATACACTTGCGTTAAGCACTTGGAAAATCGCTAACAGTCCCTCACTAAAGGGCCGGGACATGTTACACTGATGATTCCACCGAGTCCCTTACTAAAGGGTCGGGATGCGTTATATGAAAATAGATACGATGACTCTCATTTTTACAATGGTACATTGGTACAGTGATACAAGGTACAATTGACTCTTATTTTATATGGCACAGTAGGATATGGTATTTGATTTTCATACTTGTCCATGTCATTCTTTTGTACAGTTATGATCTTATTTACTGTGCTTCATGTTTACATACTTGGTACCTTGTTGTATAGACTCCCTTCGGGGGGCTGCGTTCATGCCCGCAGGTATAGGTACTCAGTTTGGTGATCCTCGAGCTTAGGATCCCTGCCCAGCTTTTGAGATAGCTCCACTGTTCTGGAGCTTGTCATTTTGGTACAGGTCTTCCATTATGGCTTATATATATTCAGGGGTATGGCGGGGCCTTGTCCCGTCATAGTTGTTGTGATACTCTTAGAGGTCTGTAGACAGGTGTGGGTGGTAATGTGTATTTGGGCATATGTACAGTTGTAGTCCGTTTGGACAATTCTATGTAAAGTGGCGGCCTTGTCGACTTGCCTGTTTTATTAAACTGAGTTTTTCTTAAGCTTCCGCTGGTGATATGTGATGTATGGGTATAAGGGCGCCCAGGTAGGGCACCAGTCGCAGGCCCGGGGTTCGGGTCGTGACACAACTTTTGATGCCATAGTGTTGTGTCGTCCATCTTGACATTAATGCATGTCTTTTGTCTTGCAACAAGACAACAATTATCATCTGTTCTAGTACTTGACATGACACATTCATTAGCTTCATTCGTAACTTCACAAACATTCTTATTAAATTTCACCTCCAGATTGTCATTACACAATTGACTCATCAATTTAGCCATTAAACCTTCAATTGTGTAAGACATTTCCTAAATTTGGAAATCCAGGAATATTCAGTATCCTTTTCCAATTCTTTTACTGTCACCTCCGTAAGTTACATTACCTCTATTGAATGACTCACAGTTCTTTAGAAAACTCCTTTGTACCTGTCATGTGATGAGAACATCTACTCTCAAAGCACCAAGAACCTGAAATGTTAATTCTTAAAGCAGTTATCACAGCATAACAAAATACAACATTTTGAGAATCTAAACTCTTTTAAAACATTTTTTTCTTTTCAGCTCAGAAATGTTGCTTCGAATATTGTCCGAGATGTTGGACAACCTTTTAGGCAATATTTCGCTCACAGAATTCTGAAGTTTGAAACAGTATGGTTTTAACTAACCAGGGGAGTTACAGTGATGACACACAAATTTCATATACTTTGACATATATGAGAACCTATTATTTAATCATTTTTCTTTTACAAAGCACATTTTCTCATTTTGTCAAATAAACTAGAGCATATTATTTTAAGAGAGTTTTAGTACCCAATACCTGTATGTGAGGGTTTCCTAAAGCTTAGTATCTCATTCAATATAGATATCCCTGAGTTGAGCTTACGGAAGGTTGCTTCGCCTAAATCTAATTTTGCACGAATCTTACCAAATGCAATATCCTTTTTGGTAAGTGCAACATCTAGTTGGGTTATTTGTGCCTTTTAGATCTACATTCTCACGAGTTAAAGATTTTACCTTTGTCTTAAGTTGCTTGGATTCTACGATTAATGTTTTACAAATGTTTTGTAATTCATTAATCATGTCATCTTTGCATTAAACTTGATCCATACTCTCAGCCTTACCATTAGAAATAAAAATCACCAAAGCAGTTAACATCAGGATAGTTAAAGAAAATGTACCTTTCAGATGTTGCTGGAGATGCAGATGTTGTTGCAGATGTTGCCTGAAATGTCGTGACATCTGAGGCAACATTACAGACGACATCTTCATTTTCAGTCAGGAACTGTTTATAAACAGTGGCCAGCATTGCTTGTGATTCGACTTCTTGATCTCCTTCCTATTCTCTTTCTTTTTGCCTTTCTTTTTGAGTACTTGGAAGGAATTTGGTGGACTTTTGGTTGAAGCCTTGGTTTTGATGCCTTTAGATGTAGATTGGTTTCTCTCATTGTTGAACTTCCTCAACATCCAATGTATTTTCGAGTGAGTAAAACAACATTAGCACCTTCACCAATTTCTTCAAGATTCTCATCCCCTTCATCGATATGATTCTCTGAGGATTGAACTTGAAGTGCCACATTCTTGCTCTAATATAGTTCCCTTTGATTTTTAATGTTCATCTCATAGGTTTTGAGAATGCTCATCAAGGTATGAAGGTTCATAGTAGTAAGATGTGAACTTCTTTAATGACATAAATCTTTAAATTAAACTTTTCAGGAAGTGAACGGAGAGCTTTCAAATAAGATTTAATATCATCCGCTTCTTCCATCCTTAAATATTCATATCTTCTCATGAGTATGCATAGCTTAGTCCAATGAACACTTGATCTACATTCACAATGAATTTGTAAAGTATATCATGCATCCTTAGTCGTTGGGCAGTTTTAAATGAGTATGAACATGTAAAGATCAACCCATCCAAAATTGCATTTAAGGCCTTTTCGTTAAGCTAGTATTATTGGTTTATTCTGCCGTCCATTTGGATTTAGAATTTCACCTCCTCATCCGGCGACAACATTTGCACAACATACCATTGGTTATAGATCTCCATGCACTAACATCAATTGATTTGATGTGAGAACGTAGGGGACTCCTCAATAGGTATAGTTTGTACCATTTAAAATGGAAAGTCTACCAATATTTGAATTAGCCGGATCCATAACTTTGAATAATATGACCAATCACTTATTATATCAAGTGTTGGCTCTGATACCACTTGTTGGGTCCCGGAGGTTATGCTATGGAATAATAAAAACAAACTGAAAGTAAAATCAATTCGAATGCTGGAATAGTTTTCGAATGTCGGCGATAATATCGCCCGTCACAACTAACAACATTTCGGTAAAAACAGAAAGCCTTTGAAAGAGTAAAAATGTAGCGGAAATAATAAAGAACACAAAGGTTTATATTTTCATAGGTTATATATTGATATAACTATGATGGTCAATGACCAAAGGTATTGTATATATATATATATATATATATATATATATATATATATATATATATATATATATATACAATTGAATATATTCCTTCTTTTACAATATTACAAGATAATACAAAAGGAATAAAAAAAGTTAAGTCGCAGATGACTTATGTCTGGAAATTCTATCTAAATAGAAGTGCACAACATCTCATTACAATCGCTCCATTCAAAGCTAATATAGAATCTGAAACAGCGAATGTAATGTCGGACAAAATGTCGTCACAAACTCAGGCAACATTTTGTGATCCAGATTTCTGAGAAGCTCATCAATTGGTTGTAGAAGTCGGACAGAATGTCGTCACTCTTCTGCCATCTCTATTTATAGTAGAGAGTCCTTCTTGAAAAGCTCATCAATTGGTTGTAGAAGTTGAGGAAGAACTGTTCACGTGTGGCAGTTGCTTGAGGCACGAATTCCTCAACTGATTGAACTTGTTCTTCACGCAACTTGCTCCTCAAGTTAAGCTACTCCTTGGACTTGGTCTTTGTCACGCCCCGAACCCCGGTCCCGTGACTGGTGCCCTACCTGGGCACCCTTCTACCTAACTGACACAAGTAAACCGCGGAACTAGATAACACCTCGTTTTTTTTAAAACCAACGAATATGCAAGGGCAAAGCCGACAAGGCTGCCATATAATATACATAATCAAAAGGCAATACACTGTACATGAGTCCAATCCCACATATGAATACAGACCTCTAATAATTTTTGTTACACCCCGTATTTTACAAGACATGTTTTAAGGTAGTACGTAAGAGCTCACAAGTGTTAAGATTTGAGACTTGTAAAAAAAATTATCGGAATTATGGAATTGTCGGAAAAACGTAATATTGTGACGAATGGGAGGGCGACATGTGTCACCCCCCTTAATGTTGCCTTGGACGAAAAATAGCATGGCTAAGATGGTCATTGACCATAGTCTTGTATGACTAAAGTCTTCCAAGTTGTGAGCATGAGTTTCTTGACCAAGTCAATGGACCCACCAAGTCTTGATATTTAGTAAGACCACATCCTAACCACCCAATTGTGTGTATCTTGACCCTCCATGTCCCCATATTTATTACTAGTAGCAAGAGAGAGTTCCATACTTAGCCAAAAATCACAAAAAATTGGATGAACACAAGCTTGAAGCTCTCGGCCAAGCTCACTTCAAGAAGAAATTTTTGTTCCTTGTCCAATAAGCTCCACACTTTAAACCAAGGTTCTTGAGTGTATTGTAGCGTATCTCAATAGAAAAATCTTGGAAAAGATGGTTTACGGGTTAGTCGCAAAGTGAAAACCTAGTGGCCTTCTAGGTTTTGGATTGGAAGTTGAAGTAAAGTTATTGGTGTGGTTCTAAGGGTCTCAACAAGAGGATTGAAGTGTCTTGGAGAGGCTATAAACTACTAAGGAGCGACTTCGGATTTGGATTTGGATTAAGAATCGTTAAGGTATAATCTTGTCTTTTAAAGGTGTTACAAGATTATGTATTTATATTGTTGTTGTTAGCTTTACATGTTGATAGCATGAAGTTGGTATGTTGAAGTTTATAAGTATTATGGATTGCTTGTAGCTTAATCCGAAATGAAATGTAAGCCATGTAAGTTGGATTACGATTTTAGTCGTATTAGAATCGTCGCATCTAATTGACTTGAGATTATAGTAATTGTAATCGTTTGCGACTTGATATCATGTTAGGCTAACAATTTGGATTGAAATGGAAATTGGATAAGAATTGGTATTGTTGTATTCATTATGGCCGAAAATTGGACTTTTAGTTTGTTATTCATTTGCATTGGATTACTTTCTAAATTGTGAGCCAATTGGGGTCATTTAGTTATTCATTTATATTGGACTACCTTCTATATTGTTGTGAGCCAATTGGGGCTGTTTGGTTATGGTATTTCGCCTTGAAAAGGTGGCAAAGTAAGTAAAAACAAAGGAGGTCTTGTCCGATTTTCTCAGAGAATTTGGCGCTTAGCACTTAGAATATTCTATGTTTGAAGTAAGAGGTTAATGGACGTATTGTGACCATGATAGGTTGAAGAAATATGTATAGCGTATCCTACTTGAAGAATGGAATAGCTCAAGGTTGAAGTACTTTGGAGCATTTTACTACTTGTCGACAATCGTCGCGAGGTATGTGAACCTCTTCTTTCTTTGGCATGATCCTACGTATGAAATCTCCATGTGATAGTATTTCAAGATTCCTTCTACCCTTAGAAGTTGAAGTATTTACATTGTTGAATCTAAGTTAAGGGTAGGTTTAAATTGTCCTAAGTCCTTACTAGGTCTTATGGGAGACGTTGGTAAGAACGGTTAGGAAGTTATGAGATTTGATTTAAAGGCTATGTGTCTTGATTTGTTTAAAGTAAGTAAGTGGATTTTATGTTCGAAAATGACTTGAAGTTATATGATTTTAAGGGAATAAATTACTTGGTTTTGGAAGGTATGGAACTTTATATGATTTTGTATAAGTAATTGGGCTTTAAAGGAAGTATGTTATGAAGTTTGAAGACTAAGAACTATGATTGTCTTTTAAGGATTATGAAGTTTTAAGCGATACGATTCTTTTTAAGTATGTATGTACGTAGTATCTTTGGATCCCGTTTTCCTAAGTGTTGTAAGAATAAAAATGTCTTAAGTTCTCTAAAATGAAAGGTTGTTATAACAGTTTTATGGGAAGTTGTTATGACGACTTAAGAAGAAGTAATTATACGATGTAAAAGGTTATGTAAGGAAAATACACCGAGCCTACAAATAGGCCGGATTACGTTATGAAATACACCGAGCCTACAAATAGGCCGGATTACGCTATGAGATACACCGAGCCTACTCATAGGCCGGATTACGCCATATTACCCCGAGCCTACACAGGGTTACGTCATCTTACACCGAGCTCCACAGGCGGGCCGGATTATGCTACATGATTCCACAGTACACCGAGCTCCACAGGCGGGCCGGATTATGCTACATGATTCCACAGTACACCGAGCCCCACAGGCGGGCCGGATTATGTCACATGATTCGTCAGTACACCGTGTCCCGCAAATGGGCCGGATTATGTTAAGTAAGATAAATAAGTTATGTGGAAAAACTTGATTAAACTCTTAAGTATGTATGTAAGAACATGTTGTTAAATCTTATTGAAAGAAGGAAAGGACCGGATAATATACGATTGTTTTCAGGAGTTTTTATGATATTCTTTTATGCAGTTATGATATGATTGTTGCACCTTATTTCTGTTCCATACTTGCACTGTTATCTGACCGACTTCTGGGGATGCGTTCATGCCCGCGGTATTAGGTGCGTGAGTTGGTGATCCTCGCTCTTAGGATCTCGGTTGATTTTGGGAGAAAGCTCCAATTGCTCGGAGGCTTATCTTGTGGTACGGTTTCCACGATGGTAAACTTATGTACATTCGAGGGTATGGCGGGGCCCTGTCCCGCCACGATTATTATGTTAAACTCTTAGAGTGCGTAGTCACGTATGTGGGTCGGTTTGTAAAAAGAAAGGGATGTAGCTTCTTTGTTATGTATATGTATATGTGTCGGGAAGGTAGCCTTATCGGCTAACCCGTGATTTAATTTCGTTATTTTATTTTATAAGTTTCATGTATGTTCCGCTATTCTCTCGAGGAATACGAACAGGTGCCTGAGTAGGCCACGATCGCGGGCGGTCGTGACAAAGTGGTATCGAGCGATTAGTCCTCGGAAAGTGTCTGAGCAGTGTCTAGTAGAGTCTTGATTATCGGTGTGTTGTGCACCACATCTATAATCGTGAGGTCGCAGACATTTAGGATTAGTTTCCATTCTTCTCACTCGAGATCGTGCGATGAAGAGTATTAATAGGTTGATCCGTCTCGACGTATTCTTATGTATGTGAATCGGCTATGCCTCGCGGAGCGACAGGCCCGAAGGGCAAGGCAGCAGCGAGGCGCCATGGTGCGCAGAGTTACTGTGAGTCGGGCACAGACTATGCACGAGGTAGTAGGCGGTCGGCGAGTTCAGCCACGCCGGCAGATAGAGGCGAGGCGGCGGTAGCTCCAGAGGTTCCTGCCGAGCCCCAGCCGCGGCCGAGGCGAGTTTAGGGATTATGGAGAGCGGTCGGGCTTTTGACTAGCATAGTGGTAGGCGGCAGCCGATGAGCGGCGACTAACCATAAGCGAGCGGTTTGAGGATACGGGATTTTCTAGGATGTCATCCACCTGAGTTTTATGGTTCGAGGTCTGATGAGGATCCGCAGGAGTTCATTCGGCAGCTACAGCGGACCACGCAGGTTCTTAGGGCTTCAGAGACAGAGTCTGTTACGCTAGCCTCCTACCGGTTACGCGATATCGCGTTGAACTGGTTTGAGTCGTGGTTGCTTTCGAGAGGTGATGATGCTCGTCCAGCGGTTTGGGATGAGTTTACAGAGGCCTTCATGAATCACTTTTTGCCTCCTGAGATGAGGAGAGCCCGTGTTGATAGGTTCTTATCATTGAGGCAGAATGGGAGGACCATCAGGGAGTACACCCTAGAGTTTGACTCGTTGGCTAGGTATGCGCACACTATTGTGGCTAACATGGCCGATAGAGTCCATCGCTATGTTATGGGACTAGACCGTTATATGATCACCGCCACTGGAGTGGCCCTTCACGAGAATGGATATTGCGGGATGCAGACATATGCACAGGATTGAGGCGAGGAGAGAGGACCGACCAGACGAGGCCAGCCAAGAGGCCAAGACGGCAGGGTTCAGGTGATATTCGAGGCGAGAGCCTCGGCGAGCTAGGTCTACAGCTCACCGACACAGAGTGCTCCTTCCCGATTTCGCGGAGGGTTAGATCACCGGTAATTCGGAGCCGGTCGAGCTCGTGGCTTGGATTCGTGATACGCACACGGGTTCTAGCGATCGGGCCCTCTTCCTCCGATGTTCACGCAGGTGGCCGCATCACCACGGGGAATGTCGTCGTGCATCGGGTGCTGTTTTACTGTGGGCCGCTGGCCATATGTTGAGGATTGTCCTAGTAGGAGAGCTACGGAGGATATCACGCCACCGGATCGCCATGTTCGCCTCCTTCAGCTAAGCAGGGGATGTTCATCCACGGCAGCCGGCAAGTGGGTGGTGGAAGTTCCAGCTTTAGCGTCCTTTGAACCGCCTATATGATTTCGTATATCTTCGACTTTAGAAATTTGTATGCATGATAAAGTTGTGGTATGTTTAAGTTTCATGAATGCATCAGATTGAGACTATGTACATGCTAGAAGTAAGTTGGAAGTACGGAAATATAATCTTTTTTAGGCCTTGAATGTGAGTATATAGTGATGATGCACACTATGGATTGTTTCCTCATTTGGTTTGTGATGGATAAATATGCAAGTGCGGTATATTAGGGCCATATGTGGCATAATTAGGTTTTGCTAAGTGCAAGTTTATGAGACTATGCCAAGGAATGATAGATTGAGCTCCGAAAGAACATTCGGGGACGAATGTTTCTAAGGGGGGAAGAATGTTACACCCCGTATTTTACAAGACATGTTTTAAGGTAGTACGTAAGAGCTCAAGTGTTAAGATTTGAGACTTGTAAAAAATTATCTAATTATGGAATTGTCTAAAAACGTAATATCAGGATTTAATGGGAGGCGACATGTGTCACCCCCCTTAATGTTGCCTTGGACGAAAAATAGCATGGCTAAGATGGTCATTGACCATAGTCTTGTATGACTAAAGTCTTCCAAGTTGTGAGCATGAGTTTCTTGACCAAGTCAATGGACCCACCAAGTCTTGATATTTAGTAAGACCACATCCTAACCACCCAATTGTGTGTATCTTGACCCTCCATGTCCCCATATTTATTACTAGTAGCAAGAGAGAGTTCCATACTTAGCCAAAAATCACAAAAATTGGATGAACACAAGCTCAAGCTCTCGCCAAGCTCACTTCAAGAAGAAATTTTTTGTTCCTTGTCCAATAAGCTCCACACTTTAAACCAAGGTTCTTGAGTGTATTGTAAGCGTATCTCAATAGAAAAATCTTGGAAAAAGATGGTTTACGGGTTAGTCGCAAAGTGAAAACCTAGTGGCCTTCTAGGTTTTGGATTGGAAGTTGAAGTTATTGGTGTGGTTCTAAGGGTCTCAACAAGAGGATTGAAGTGTCTTGGAGAGGCTCTAAACTACTAAGGAGCGACTTCGGATTTGGATTTGGATTAAGAATCGTTAAGGTATAATCTTGTCTTTTAAAGGTGTTACAAGATTATGTATTTATATTGTTGTTGTTAGCTTTACATGTTGATAGCATGAAGTTGGTATGTTGAAGTTTATAAGTATTATGGATTGCTTGTAGCTTAATCCAAATGAAATGTAAGCCATGTAAGTTGGATTACGATTTTAGTCGTATTAGAATCGTCGCATGTTTTTGACTTGAGATTATAGTAATTGTAATCGTTACGACTTGATATCATGTTAGGCTAACAATTTGGATTGAAATGGAAATTGGATAAGAATTGGTATTGTTGTATTCATTATGGCGAAAATTGGACTTTTAGTTTGTTATTCATTCGCATTGGATTACTTTCTAAATTGTGAGCCAATTGGGGCTGTTTAGTTATTCATTTGTATTGACTACCTTCTATATTGTTGTGAGCCAATTGGGGCTGTTTGGTTATGGTATTTCGCCTTGAAAAAGGTGGCAAAGTAAGTAAAAACAAAGGAGGTGCTGTCCGATTTTCTGTAGAATTTGGCGGCTTAGCACTTAGAATATTCTATGTTTGAAGTAAGAGGTTAATGGACGTATTGTGACCATGATAGGTTGAAGAAATATGTATAGCGATCCTACTTGAAGAATGGAATAGCTCAAGGTTGAAGTACTTTGGAGCATTTTACTACTTGTCGACAATCGTCATGAGGTATGTGAACCTCTTCTTTCTTCGCATGATCCTACGTATGAAATCTCCATGTGATAGTATTTCAAGATTCCTTCTACCCTTAGAAGTCAAGTATTTACATTGTTGAATCTAAGTTAAGGGTATGTTTAAATTGTCCTAAGTCCTTACTAGGTCTTATGGGAGACGTTGGTAAGAACGGTTAGGAAGTTATGAGATTTGATTTAAAGGCTATGTGTCTTGATTTGTTTAAAGTAAGTAAGTGGATTTTATGTTCGAAAATGACTTGAAGTTATATGATTTTAAGGGAATAAATTACTTGGTTTTGGAATGTATGGAACTTTATATGATTTTGTATAAGTAATTGGGCTTTAAAGGAAGTATGTTATGAAGTTTGAAGACTAAGAACTATGATTGTTTTAAGGATTATGAAGTTTTAAGCGATACGATTCTTTTTAAGTATGTATGTACGTAGTATCTTTGATCCCGTTTTCCTAAGTGTTGTAAGAATAAAAGTGTCTTAAGTTCTCTAAAATGAAAGGTTGTTATAACAGCTTTATGGGAAGTTGTTATGACGACTTAAGAAGAAGTAATTATACGATGTAAAAGGTTATGTAAGGAAAATACACCGAGCCTACAAATAGGCGGACACGTTATGAAATACACCGAGCCTACAAATAGGCCGGACACGCTATGAGATACACCTAGCCTACTCATAGGAAGGATTACGCCATATTACCCCGAGCCTACACATAGGCCGGGTTACGTCATCTTACACCGAGCTCCACAGGCGGGCCGGATTATGCTACATGATTCCACAGTACACCGAGCTCCACAGGCGGGCCGGATTATGCTACATGATTCCACAGTACACCGAGCCCCACAGGCGGGCCGGATTATGTCACATGATTCGTCAGTACACCGTGTCCCGCAAATGGGCCGGATTATGTTAAGTAAGATAAATAAGTTATGTGGAAAAACTTGATTAAACTCTTAAGTATGTATGTAAGAACATGTTGTTAAATCTTATTGAAAGAAGGAAAGGAACGGTTAATATACGATTGATTTCAGGAGTTTTTATGATATTCTTTTATGCAGTTATGATATGATTGTTGCACCTTATTTCTGTTCCATACTTGACTGTTGATCGATTCTCTGGGCCGCGTCATGCCCACAGGTATTAGGTGCACAGGTTGGTGATCCTTGCTCTTAGGATCTCGGTTCAGTTTTTGGGAGAAAGCTCCAATTGCTCCGGAGGCTTATCTTGTGGTACGGTTTCCCTGATGTGGTAGACTTATGTACATTCAGGGGTATGGCGGGGCCCTGTCCCGCCACAGTTATTATGTTAAACTCTTAGAGGTCTGTAGTCACATGTCGTGGGTCGGTTTGTAAAAAGAAAGGGATGTAACTGCTGTTGTTATGTATATGTATATGTGTCGGGAAGGAAGCCTTATCGGCTAACTCGTGGTTTAATTTCTCGTTATTTTATTTTATAAGTTTCATGTATGTTCCGCTATTCTCTCGAGAATACTCAACAGGTGCCTGTGTAGGGCACTGGCCATGCCCGGTCGGGTCGTGACAATTTTATCAACTATGACGGACAAGGCTCCGCTGTACCCATAATTGTACAAAAGCACAGAATGAAGGATCTATACCAAAATGATAAACTCACGAATGATGGAGCTATCCAAAACTTCTGAGCAGGTCCTACACTGCAGATCACCAAATCGTACCTAAACATGCGCAGATGAACGCAGCCCCGGCGAGGTCAAGACGAAGAATGTACCAAGTATGTGAAATCAAAATATCAGAATGAAATCATAACAGTCTATACAAAACAGGAGACATGTATGATAGCCAAGATACAGTACACAATACATAAGCAGTTATGTCAAATCAGGGACGCATGCCCTTAAAGTCATTACTCAAATATAACCATGGGTCTCACGCCCATAATATCAATCATGCCCGTTGAATCCTTCCTCACTGCCGGCAGTCCATGATATAATATAACATCAATAAGCACACTGAACCTTGCAATCATGAGAGTAATACAATCATTTTTACCTTTTTAAGTTATGCCTTTAACAATGAGATTAACTGTTCCACTTTAAGTCATAAACACACTGCACCCTTTCATTATTGAAATCACTACCGTTTCAAAACATAAAGGCCGTGCCAGTGCCAGGGTCAACCACCCTCTGTGTTATAATGCAACCTATCATAGGACTATTTCACCCGCAAGGGACTATTTCACCCGCATAAGTCATGTGGACCCGCAATGAGTCATCGGTACACGATACTCGCATCACGGATAGCTAATTCATGGCTTATATATCCCCGGAATTTAACTCGCTCGAGTCTATCTGACCCGCGGTGAGTGTGTACCACTCACACCATGGGGAGCTACTCCATGATATCCTTTGAACCAAGTTGTCGGCCCTTTATGGAGGGACGCGGAGATGTGGAAATACGACACTTGCACGAATGTCTATATGAGCAACCCATATGCAAGCAAACCATTCTTGACCTTTATTTATAAAATGAATAACCATCATTTTAGCAAACCAAGACAACACCATGCCTTTTCCCTTTTACATAAACCCAGACAATACCATGCCTTTACACAAATCAAGACAATTACCACGACTTTCCTTTTTACATAAACCAAGACAATACCATGCCTTTACACAAACCAAGAGAAATCCTTATTTAAGCAAGCCAAAGTACTATCAAGGCACAAATAGAATAATTCTCATTTAAACAAGCCAAAGTACTATCAAGGCACAAATAGAATAATTCTCATTTAAACAAGCCAAAGTACTACGTACGTCCATTCTTTTCAAAAGACTCATTTTTATATAAAACCCCAAGATACTAACACCCGTAGTATCAAGGCATGTCTATTTTTCAAATTGGGTTACTACACCTTTAGAAATTCATTTCAATACTTTGAAACCAAGTAACTTCTAATTTCACAACCTAGGCAACTCATGCCTATCAATCAAAATTCATAATTTTCTTAGCCTTCCATAAAGCCGTTATAAATAACTTCCCATAAAATCGTTATAACCATTTATGGTTTTAGACAAATTTATTCTTTTTATAACCAAGAGACTTATACTTTTAAAACCAAGTATCATATACTTTCAAATTAAGTTACATATCTTTCAAAATACTTCAAGTCTCTTATCTTTAGAAATCAAGTTACTTAACTTTAAATCCCAAGTAAATCACACCTTTAAAACAAGTTACTTCTCTTAAAATCATGTCATTTCTCCTCTTTTAAATCAATTAAGTAAATAACTCCTTTGACTTCCCTAAGGCCGTTATAACAACCTCTAGGTTTTGGAACTAAGGCACTATCCAAAAGATTAGGAAACCACTTCCTTTTTAAGACTCTATGTACTTCAAGTAAAACACTTTCACTTTTGAAAATCCAAACTTCATCAAGGTAATGGATTATAACAACTTCCAATTTAAACATCCAAAGTACAATCAAGGAAGTATATAGAACAACTTCTATATTAGGCAATCCAAGTACAATCAAGGAAGTATATAGAACAACTTCTATATTAGGCAATCCAAGTACAATCAAGGAATGGATCATTTAAGGAGTAGGACTTACTTTCTTTATCATAAGGAATCATGCTAGAAGAGGAGATGGTTCACATACCTTTTCGGCTTAATCCCCAAGCTAAGTCGAATACGCCGCACGTAGAATTGTCAACCTATAATGGCCACAACACGACTATCAACTTCTAGGTTCTAACGTAGAATGATACTAAATATACAATCTCTTATTCTACGGAAAATTAGGCAGCGCTTCTTTTGTTTCTACGTACTTTTCCACCTTTTTCAAGGCCCGAAAATCAATAAGCAACATGTCACATTTAAGGCTCAATACATCAACCAATCAAAGGGGATTACATGCCTTACAATACGTGTAAAATTCTTCCCCACAATTAATACCAAGTAGTTCAATATCCAAAGCCATTCTCGGCTAACATGTACAACAACACAAAGTCCTTTCCAATTCTTTTTCAATCCAAGTTGTTAGGTCTAACATGTTATATAGTCGTAAACAACTTTAACAACTACAATTCCTTCTTTATATAACATGCGACGACTAAACTAATAACCAAATTGAATTGTAATCTCAAAGGCTAAACATGCTAGTTTTGGATTAGTGGTTCCAATATCCATAACACTTATCAAACTTCAATATATACATCTCATGCTTGCTAATATCCATAACTACAACAATAAGTAATCTTTAATTACTAAAACGACAAGATTGATACCTTGATAAGCCCTTATAAAATTCCAAGATTCAAAGTCGCTCCTTAGCAATTCTTAGCTCCTTTCCTTCACGCTCTAATCCGCTATTTGAAGCCTTTAGAAGTTCACAAACAACTTCTCTTCCATTTCCAATCCAAACTATGAAAATGACTTAGGTTTTCGCCTTGCGACTAACGTGTAAACGTCATTTTTCAGAGATCTTTCTATTGAGATATCCTTACAATACCCTTAGGGACCTTGGGTTAAAGTCTTGTGAATAATGAACCACAATTGCAAAAAATTTTGTGTGGGAATATCATTAACCCGAGAGTTCCCTAATGAAGAACAAGGTCTTGAAATTTTTCTAAGTGTTGGGAGCTTGTCTTGCTACTAGTGTAGTATATATAACACAATAGAGGGTAAATATTATAACACTTGTGGGGTTTGGATGAAGGAGATTAAATATCTAGTCAAGTGGCTCATTGACTTGGTCAATTATCTCAAGCTAGACTTGTCAAGACTTGATAATCCACTTGACTACTAACCTTGGTCACTTGACCATTAACCATGGTCCAATTCGTGCAAGCCATGTGGGGGGAGGGGTGACACGTGTCGCCCTCCCATTCGTCCATAAAATTCCGCAACCCTCGTGGGCCCCACAAAACGTAAAATTTCTCGGGTGGACCCTACGTTACCAAATCCGTAAAAATAAATTTCCATAATGATAATACATTATATACTCCTCAAATAATGCATTTTGAGAATCTAATTCTCATCAACGAACATTTTTCCTTTCCGACGTTCGGAAGATTTTCCTTCGGAAAAACAGTTTTTCTTTCGTACCAATTTTTCCAAGTCTTGTGTTCTCGCGTCCATTCTCTTAAACATGTCCTTGAATTACGGGGTGTAACATTCTTCCCCCCTTAGAAACATTCATCCCCGAATGTTCTTAGTCGGTTGTCAAGCTATACAAACTCCGGCATAGTCTCTTTACTATGCCTATCAATCAATACTCCACAAGACCAACAATGCCACACATGACCACCACATAACATACGTAAACATAACAATGGACCTTCCATCCGCGGTCCCTTCCCACAAAACTCGAAGGTTACAGTCTTATAAAAAACGAGATCCTTAGAGGTTCCTTTCTTTTTCCCGCATAAAGGGATGGCCCTGTCGTATTCTAAGTCATGGGACTAACACTATCTGAATCCTTCAGTAGGACTCCCACTCAGCTAACTGATGTGGTCCCTCGTGTTACTTCCCTTCTCTGTCTCACTTAGTCACCAAACTAGTTGGAACATGAACCCATAATCTGCCTAGCTTAGTTTACCAACCGGTGTAAACTCTAATACTAGTAGCATCTCAATCACGAGCACCTATGGACAGTGTTACTGAACCTAAGATGTGTGTATCATCACAATTAACCTCCACTCATGGCCTAAAAGGGATTTTCTCTACGCACCTTCATTACTCATAACCATAATCACTATAGTTTTTTTTAACCCTTGTTCCTTCCTTTTCTTACTTGTCATACCTTCTCGTACTTCTAAAATTATTTGAGCATATGTACAAAATTTCAAATATTGTTTATGTTCTCCAATCCTTGGAGTTACTATCCAAACTTGGCCATTATGCTACTTGCATTTCCGTTAAGGCCCTTCTCGGCCCTCACGACCTGGTTCCGGTGGAACGCGTCCACGAACTAGTACAACGATTAACTAGACTTGGGCCTGGCATCCTCGTGACCCTATCAGATAGAGGGACCATATCCAACTGATATCACCCCATTCCATACTGCCGGTTGACCCGAAATGGATCCACTACCCGACCCATCGTCACACTTAACTTCTCATTCTTAGTCTGAAATAAATCTCTCTCTTATCTCAAGGTACTTCTCACCCTATCCTCCCATTCACTAGAGGTTCGTCACATAGGCCGAAGTATTTCTACTGTACATCATCCACTATCGGCCTTTACACTGTTACAGGGTAATTACAACTTGTGAACCCTACACAACTATCGTCTCAGTTCACTTTTCACTTTACTAATCAAAGTATCTCTACTTCTGGTGGTGCTATCAATTTACAACTACTAGCAACAAAGGGAAAACATATACGCTAGGGCAAAATCTGAATCTATCAATGCACGTATGATTCAAAAGAATCGAAATATACCTGTAACCCCATGCGATGTTGCCTCCTGATCCTGCCCAGTAGCCACGTCATCTATGCGGTTCGAAGGACCGCCAGAACTATAAACTCCACCACGACCTACTACGGTGGTGACACTGAACACCTTCGCTGGGCGCCTGGTGTGGAGGAAAGGGAACCAACCACCGGCCTCATAGGCTGAGCCACCTCACCTGTGCTCTTTCTAAAAGGACATACCTTCAGTATATGGCCCGGACGGCCACAATAAAAACAAACAACTATGCCATAATGACATTTCCCCAAATGACGCTTACTACATCGGAAACACTGAGGAATAGGTGGCCTCGACTGGGAAAATCCTCTGCTCCTCTGAGAACTTCGAACCCTGGAGCTCGGACCGGCTCCTAAATACCTTGTGGGGTCCAATCTTCCACTTGTGAGCTGCAGGGGTATGTCCTGGGTAGGCTGGGATGAATATCTCACTCGCTGCTGAGGCTGCTCGTCCAAAAACTCACCGGGATAACCAACCGGTCTAGCCCTCTTACGCTGATTTCCGCGTTGGCCCTCTACCCTCTGTACACCTGTCTGTACTGGCCGAATAACCTCCTGCTGATGAAACTGTAGCACCGCTATCTTGGTCAATAACATAACTGCTTCCCTTATGACCCTATAGTCTTCCCCTAATTGAGAACCGGAGGCTCGTGCTTTGGGGCCTCAAAACTGGCGCAGAAGAACTTCGTCATTGCGACAACATCCAGTATACCACAGGCATGAGCCCTATCAACTCTCTCGAGTCTTTGGTAGCTCGCATCTTTGTTTGCCCTACAGGCATGTTGCCCTCGCGGAGGCATAGATGTAACACAAAAATACGTCAGAGAGGGATTATCTTAATAACACAGCTCTATGGCACGATCTCAGAGTGAGAAGAATAGAAACCAACTCCTAAATGTCCTGTAGCCTCCTGTTTATGGGTGTGGCGCGCAACACACCGATAATCAAGACTCTACTAGACACGATCGTAGACATTAGAGGACCGATCGCTCGATACCACTCTGTCACGCCCGAACCGGGCGTGTGGTGGTGCCCTACCTGGGCACCCTTCTACCTAACTGACACAAGTAAACCGCGGAACTAAATAACACTTCATTTTTTTTAAAACCAACGAACATGCAAGGGCAAAGCCGACAAGACTGCCATATAATATACATAATCAAAAGGCACTACACTGTACATGAGTCTAATCCCACATATGAATACAGATCTCTAAGAGTTTTACTGAACTATGACGGGACAAGGCCCCGCCGTACCCATAACTGTACAAAAGCCTGTACTGAAGGATCTATACCAAAATGATAAACTCCTGAACAGATGGAGCTATCCAAAAACTCGGAGCAGGGTCCTACACCTGCAGATCACCAAACTGTGTACCTAAACCTACGACATGAATGCAGCCCCCCGAAGGAGGTCAGTACGAAGAATGTACCAAGTATGTGAAACTGAAAATACTGTAATGAAATCATAACAGTCTATACAAAACAAGAGACATGTATGATAGTCAAGCTACAGTACACAATACATAAGCAGTTATGTCAAATCAGGGACGCATGCCCTCAAAGTCATTACTCAAATATAACCATGGGTCTCACGCCCATAATATCAATCATGCCCGTGGAATCCTTCCTCACTGCCGGCAGTCCATGATATAATATAACATCAATAAGAACACTGAACCTTGCAATCATGAGAGTAATGCAATCATTTTTACCTTTTTAAGTTATGCCTTTAACAATGAGATTAACTGTTCCACTTTAAGTCATAAACACACTGCACCCTTTCATTATTGAAATCACTACCGTTTCAAAACATGAAGGTCGTGCCAGTGCCAGGGTCAACCACCCTCTGTGTTATAATGCAACCTATCATAGGACTATTTCACCCGCAAGGGACTATTTCACCCGCATAGGTCATGTGGACCCGCAATGAGTCATCGGTACACGATACTCGCATCACGGATAGCTAATCCATGGCTTATATATCCCCGGAATTTAACCCGCCCGAGTCTATCCGATCCGCCGTGGGTGTGTACCATTCACACCATGGGGAGCTACTCCATGATATCCTTTGAACCAAGTTGTCGGCCCTTTATGGAGGGACGCGGAGATGTGGAAATACGACACTTGCACGAATGTCTATATGAGCAACCCATATGCAAGCAAACCATTCTTGACCTTTATTTATAAAATGAATAACCATCATTTTAGCAAACCAAGACAACACCATGCCTTTTCCCTTTTACATAAACCAAGACAATACCATGCCTTTACACAAACCAAGACAATTACCATGTCTTTCCTTTTTACATAAACCAAGACAACACCATGCCTTCACACAAACCAAGAGAAATCCTTATTTAAGCAAGCCAAAGTACTATCAAGGCACAAATAGAATAATTCTCATTTAAACAAGCCAAAGTACTATCAAGGCACAAATAGAATAATTCTCATTTAAACAAGCCAAAGTACTACGTACGTCCATTCTTTTCAAAAGACTCCTTTTTATATAAAACCCCAAGATACTAACACACGTAGTATCAAGGCATGTCTATTTTTCAAATTGGGTTACTACACTTTTAGAAATTCATTTCAATACTTTGAAACCAAGTAACTTCTAATTTCACAACCTAGACAACTCATGCCTATCAATCAAAATTCATAATTTTCTTAACCTTCCATATAGCCGTTATAACTAACTTCTCATAAAGCCGTTATAACCCTTTATGGTTTTAGGCAAATTCATTCTTTTTATAACCAAGAGACTTATACTTTTAAAACCAAGTATCATATACTTTCAAATTAAGTTACATATCTTTCAAAATACTTCAAGTCTCTTATCTTTAGAAATCAAGTTACTTAACTTTAAATCCCAAGTAACTCACACCTTTAAAACAAGTTACTTCTCTTAAAATCATGTCATTTGTCCTCTTTTAAATCAATTAAGTAAATAACTCCTTTGACTTCCCTAAGACCGTTATAACAACCTCTAGGTTTTGGAACTAAGGCACTATCCAAAAGATTAGGAAACCACTTCCTTTTTAAGACTCTATGTACTTCAAGTAAAACACTTTCACTTTTGAAAATCCAAACTTCATCAAGGTAATGGATTATAACAACTTCCAATTTAAACATCTAAAGTACAATCAAGGAAGTATATAGAACAACTTCTATATTAGGCAATCCAAGTACAATCAAGGAAGTATATAGAACAACTTCTATATTAGGCAATCCAAGTACAATCAAGGAATGAATCATTTAAGGAGTAGGACTTACTTTCTTTATCATAAGGAATCATGCTAGAAGAAGAGGAGATGGTTCACATACCTTTTCGGCTTAATCCCCAAGCTAAGTCGAATACGCCGCACGTAGAATTGTCAACCTATAATGGCCACAACACGACTATCAACTTCTAGTTTCTAACGTAGAATGATACTAAATATACAATCTCTTATTCTACGGAAAATTGGGCACCACTTCTTTTGTTTCTACGTACTTTTCCACCTTTTTCAAGGCCCGAAAATCAATAAGCAACATGTCACATTTAAGGCTCAATACATCAATCAATCAAAGGGGATTACACGCCTTACAATACGTGTAAAATTCTGCCCCACAATTAATACCAAGTAGTTCAATATCCAAAGCCATTCTCGGCTAACATGTACAACAACACAAAGTCCTTTCCAATTCTTTTTCAATCCAAGTTGTTAGGTCTAACATGTTATATAGTCGTAAACAACTTTAACAACTACAATTCCTTCTTTATATAACATGCGACGACTAAACTAATAACCAAATTGAATTGTAATCTCAAAGGCTAAACATGCTAGTTTCGGATTAGTGGTTCCAATATCCATAACACTTATCAAACTTCAATATATACATCTCATGCTTGCTAATACCCATAACTACAACAATAAGTAATCTTTAATTACTAAAACGACAAGATTAATACCTTGATAAGCCCTTATAAAATTCCAAGATTCAAAGTCGCTCCTTAGCAATTCTTATCTCATTTCCTTCACTCTCCAATCCGCTATTTGAGGCCTTTAGAAGTTCACAAACAACTTCTCTTCCATTTCCAATCCAAACTATGAAAACGACTTAGGTTTTCGCCTTGCGACTAACGTGAAAACGTCATTTTTCCGAGATCTTTCTATTGAGATATCCTTACAATACCCTTAGGGACCTTGGGTTAAAGTCTTGTGAATAATGAACCACAATTGCAAATTGTTTTGTGTGGGAATATCATGAACCCGAGAGCTCCCTAATGAAGAACAAGGTCTTGAAATTTTCTAAGTGTTGGGAGCTTGTCTTGCTACTAGTGTAGTATATATAACACAATGGAGGGTCAAGATTATAACACTTGTGGGGTTTGGATGAATGAGATTAAATATCTAGTCAAGTGGCTCATTGACTTGGTCAATTATCTCAAGCTAGGCTTGTCAAGAATTGATCATCCACTTGACTACTAACCTTGGTCTCTTGACCATTAACCATGGTCCAATTCGTGCAAGCCATGTGGGGGGGGTGACATGTGTCGCCCTCTCATTCGTCCATAAAATTCCGCAACCCTCGTGAGCCCCACAAAACGTAAAATTTCTCGGGTGGGCCCTACGTGACCAAATCCGTAAAAATAATTTTCCATAATGATAATACATTATATATGTTATACCCCGTAGTTCTGACCCTACGTATGAGAGCGTACGAAAGCATGTAAGACTTAAAATTTTCAAAGGATAGGTTGACGGATTATTCCGGACGGGTTTTAGTCAACTTTAAGGCGGGTTATGACCCGGTACATTGAGATTTACTAAGTGGTTCAAAGGCCTAGGGCATAGTTCGTTGACTCTAGATTCCAACGCAACCAACCGTTCATCGATAGGACGTCGGAGTAGAAAGATATGAGAGTTACAAGTTCGGGCGTGATCGGACGAAATATGTTTCGGACAAAGCGGCGAGGCAGCGGCCGGATGCGAGGCATGGCGCCGAAAGTGCTGAGAGGTCGTTGAAGTTGCAGCGCCGCGGCGCCGAAAGTTCAGATAGGCTGCGGGGGTTTCAGCGCTTGGCGCGGCGGGCAGCGCCGGATTTTGGCGGAAAAACTTAGAAAAGTCAGATTTTTCTTTTAAAAGACCTTGGGAGGGTGACAAGTGTCCCCCCCATCTGATTTCTTGCATGCAATATATTGACCAAGTCTTCAAGACTTGGTCATCTTCCAATTTCTCTCTCTCTCTAAAGCAAAAGCTCCTCATTCTCTCTACATTTCCTAAGGAAATCCAAGCCTAAAAAAATCTGAAAAATTAAGAACAAGAAAAGGAAGCTTGTGGCTAGCTTGTGGTGGTGTTCTTGGCAAGGAAGCTAGCAAAATCTTTGGAATAAGTTTGACTAAAACTTTAAGGTAACATTTCTTCCTTTAGAATTAGTTCTAGTGTTGCATGCTTAGAAGAAAGAACTTGTGGTAGTAAAATAATGCTCTTAGAGTCATTGCATGCTAGAAAATGTTGTTTGGATATGAAGAATGGGTTAAGAAGAGATTATGAGCATGTTGTAGCCTAAAAACTACCTTAGAATTGTTAAGTGAGTTGTTGTAAACTTATGGGGCAGAATTTTGGGTGTGTAATCCCCTTTGAATTGTTGGATTGATTGAGCCTTAAATGTGGCAATTGGATGATAAATTCGGCCTTGAGAAAGGTGGCATAGTGAGTAAAAACAAAGGAAATGCTGCCCAATTTTCCATAGAATTTAGTGACTTTGAACTTGGATTGTTCTACATTAAGATTAGAAGTTAATAAACGTATCATGGTTATTTTAGGTTGACATATTACTTGCGGTAGTTTGGACTTAGCAAGTGGATTGACCAAAGAGGTATGTGAAGCTTTCCTATCTCTTGAGCATGAATAGATGAAACTATGTAGTACGGTAGACGTACAAGATTTGGTATTCTTACTTGTTTGAGTATATAATGACTTGTTTCGTTTTAAGAATGTATAAATCCCTTGGTTAGGGAAAAAGTATGATTTTACTAAAGTATAGAGTTAATATAACAACTTTATGGGAAGTTGGTTTATTAGCTTCATAAAGGTTAATGAGAAGAGATTTACTCTAAAAGTAAGATAAGTATATGAAGAGGCAATTTGGTTAAAGGCAGCAATTGCCCAAGAGTTTTATGTATAAAGAGTCATTTTTAAAAGAATTGAAGTATGTAGTACTTGGGTTAAATTCCCGATTTTCTTTTATTAAAGATATGATTAAGTGCCTTAAGTAAACTAAAATGAGAGGGTATATGAAAAAGACTAATAAGAAGTTATAAGTTTTCTTAACTTATGTATGATTATGATATGATGACAGTTTGAGCTAGGGTAAGAGTATATCTGAGGGGCAAGCCCCAAGATCGTTATACCACCTTCTCCAGGGTAAGAGTATGTCTGAGGGGCCAGCCCCAAGATCGTCATACCACCTTCTTCAGTGTAAGAGTATATCTGAGGGGCAAGACCCAAGATCATTATACCAGCTGCTTCAGTGTAAGAGTATATCTGAGGGGAAAGTCCCCAAGATCGTTATACCATCTGCTTCGGGTTAGAGTATATCTGAGGGGTAAGTCCCCAAGATCGTTATACCACCTGTTCCGTGGATTTGCTACCCATGATGCGAGGAATACCTCATGCGAGTTCTTATGGGCTTATGCGGGTGAAATAGTCCCATGCGGGCGGGTATAGCCTATGCGAGGAATACCTCATGCGGGTCCACAGGACCTATGCGGGTGAAATAGTCCCAGGAGTAGGGGTGCTTATTGATACTACGGGCGAGGTACCCCGTTTTGATCCTAAGGCCCCTATTTTATGCAGTATTGTATATATATATATACTTGTCACTCTCATTGTTAGTAAGACACAGTAAAAAGGTATTTTTATTGACTTCCATGACTCCAGCTTACTTTTAGACTTATGATATCATTATTATAGTATTTTCCAGCTTTACATACTTGGTACATATTGTGTCGACCCTTCCGGGGTTGCGTTCAATCTGCGGTAAGGGTAGCGATTGAGGATCCTCGTTCTTAGGATCACTACTCGATGTCGAAGCTCCATCCTCGGAAGCTTGTCTATTAGTACGGATATTCCCGACGCTATAGGTATTTTGTACATTCGGGGTATGGCGGGGCCTGTCCCGCCACGATTGTTATCTTTAAGTGCGTGGTCACCTATGTGTTTTGAGCTATAAGAACGGTTGTATTACTATACTTTTGTTTAAGTATGTTTTATAGAAAGCGACACTTATCGGTGGCGATGATGTTACCACTTTTCTCTAAGTTATGTGTTATGTATGTTCCATTGCTATTCTCGACATATACGGCGAGGTACCGGTAGTACGATCGTGGCAGGCCGGGTCGTGACAAAAGTGGTATCGAGAAGCGATTAGTCCTCGGAAAGTGTCCATGACCGTGTCTAGTAGAGTCCCGATTATCGCCGTCGTGCACCATCTATAATCGTGAGGCTGCAGGATATTTAGGATTGGTTTCCATTCTTTCACTCTAAGATCGTGCAAGAGTGAGTTATAGGTTGAACCCTCCGATGTTTTCCCTTTATGTATCGATTATGCCTCCACGCAAGGCAACGCGGCCCGAGAAGGGCAAGGCGGTGAGAGTCCGCTAGTGGGCGCGGAGAGTCACGAGGCACGAGCCCGATCCTTACGAGATGATGTTTAGGCGGCGAGTTCCACGTCGTCGCCCGACCTCGGCAATTTTGAGGCGTGAGCGGCTACGAGCCGCGATGCAGAGCCTCGATCCCGCGGTCGGTGCAGTACGAAGATTACGGGAACGGTTGATTCTTGACGGCATAGTGGCGGCGGCGCCAGCGAAGCGAGCGCCAACCCTAGAGTCGACAGTTTACGGATTCGGGATTTCTTGGGTTGTCACCCACCCGAGTTCTATGGTTCGAGATTTGAGGAGGATCCGTAGGAGTTTGTCCGGCAGTTACAGCGGACCATGCAGATGCTTAGGGCATCGGAGACTGAGTCTGTTATACTAGCTTCTTACCGGTTACGCGATATTGCGTTGAACTGGTTCGAGTCATGGGTGTTGTCGAGAGGTGAGGATGCTCTTCCAGCTATTTGGGAGGAGTTCACAGAGGCGTTCCTAGACCACTTCTTGCCTCCTGAGGTGAGGAGAGCCCGCGTAGATAGGTTCTTGACTTTGAGACAGGACGGGAGGACTATCAGGGAGTACAGCCTGGAGTTCGACTCCTTGGCCAGATATGCACACACCATCGTAGCTGACATGGCAGACAGGGTTCATCGGTATGTGATGGGGTTAGACCGTCATATGATTACTGCATGCTTGGGGGTGGCTCTTCAGCCAGGGATGGATATTGCGAGATGCAGCGCACGCGGGGATTGAGGGCGAGAGCGAGATCGGCTAGATTTGGGCGGCCAAGAGGCGGGGCAAAGCTCCGGGGCGATTTGGCGGGCGGCCTGGCGGCGAACAGGTCCACATTCCAGCCAACACAGAGTTCTCCTTCTCCGTTTTCCGGCAGGAGGTCTGATCGCGAGGTTATTCGAGGCGGTCGAGCTCAGGACTTGAGTTTCGAGGCGAGACCGGCGACTAATCGAGACCACCTACCTCTCGGTGCGTTCGATGCGGTAGGTCTCATCCGAAGTGCCGTATGGGTTCGAGCATGTTACTCTTGTGGCCACAGAGCCATCCGAAGAAGGATTGTCGTCGCTTGGCGGCGGGAGCATTACGTTCAGCGGCGAGTGCATTCTTTGGATCTTCATCTTCGATGGTTAGACGCCCGGAGGCGTGGTACTTATGGGCGGCCGAGCGCGGCGCAGGTCGTGGTAGGGGTTCGATTCTAGCGGTCCTCGAGCGCATAAATGCTATGTCGATCGACAGGACCGGGAGGCGTCGCGGATGTCGCAGTACATTGTTGGTTTCTTCGTGATGTTTATGATTTGATAGATCCGTGTTCTACCTTGTCCTACATATCTCCTCATATTGCGGTAGAATAGGGATAGAGCCCGAGTCCATAAGACCTTTTGAGGTGGCTACGTCGATGGTGATTCGATGGTAGCGAGCGGGTGTATAAGGCTTGCCTGTGACTATAGATAGCCGTCGGACCACTGCCGACTTGATAGAGTTGGATATGACGGACTTTGATGTGATTATGGGTATGGATTGACTAGCATCTTGCTATGCCAACGTGGTATGAGAGAGATTAGTTCGGTTCGGTTTCTGGTGGCCGGTTATCAGTGGAAGGGAATCTGCATCGCCGAGGGTAAGTTTATTTCTTACCTCAAGGCTAGGAAGATGGTGCGGAAGGGTATATCTACCATCTGGTTGGGTATTCGACATCGAGGTGAGTCAGGACCTTGATCGATCCGGTTGTCGAGAGAGTTTCCGCACGTATTCCCGCACGAGCAGGGTATCCTCCGAGAGAGATTGAGTTTTGTATTGATTTGGCGCGGACACTCGACCGATATCTATTCCACCATACGAGGATGGCACTGCCGAGTTGAAGGAATTGAAGGACCGGTGAAAGATTTGTTGGAGAAGGGCTTTATTAGGCCAAGTGTTTCTCCGCAGGGAGCACGGTGTTGTTTGTAAAAAGAAGAATGGGGCAGCTGCGTATGTGTATTGATTCTGACGGCTAAACAAGGTAACTATCAAGAACAGATATCCTCCCGTGATTGACGATTTGTTTGACGTTGCGAGGTGCAAAGTGTTTTTCCAAGATAGACATGCGATGCAGTTATCATCAGTGCGAGTTAGAGAGCAGATATCCCAAAGCGCATTCGGGACCGGTATGGGCACTATGAGTTCGAGGTGATGTCTTCGGGTTGACAACGCCCCGCAGTATTCATGGATTTGATGAATAGGGTGTTCGTGCCATTCTTGGATATGTTCGTTATAGTGTTTATTGATGATATCTTGGTGTATTCGCGCACGAAGCGAGGCATCTGGATCATTTGAGGCGGTTTTGAGTCCTCCGAGACGGCGATTGTATGCCAAGTTCTCGAAACTGAGTTACGTTAGCCAGTGGCTTTCTTAGGGCATGTGATCGGGGCGGTATTCGGGTTGTCTGACTAAGATTGGCGATCAAGCTTGGCCTGCACCACTACACCGACGGAGTGCGCGGCTTTGGGCCTTGCGAGTTATTATCGGAGGTTTGTAGAAATTTGCTTCTATTTGGCACCTTTGACTAAGCCGCTCGGAGCGGCCATGTTCGGTGGGCGGATACTTGTGAGAAAAGTTTCCGTTGCTAAAGGAGAAGTTGGCGCCCAGATTCTTACTCTTCCAGAGGGCTTAGATGGATATGTGGTTTATTGTGACGCGTCAGGTGTCGGGCTTGGGTGCGTGCTGATGCAGCATGGCAAGGTTATAGCTTATGCATCTCGACAGCTTAGGAAGCATGAGAATAACTATCCCACACATGACTTGGAGTTGGCAGCAGTGATTCATGCCTTGAAGATCTGGAGACATTATTTATATGGAGTTCATGTGGACATTTATACAGACCACGAAGTCTCGGTATATCTTGACGGAGGAGGTGAACTTGCGGCGAGGCGGTGGTTGGAGCTACTTAAGGATTAACATTTTGATATTCTGTACCACCGGGGAAGGCGATGTAGTTGCAGATGCCCTTAGTCGCAGATCGATGGGTAGTGCATGCGATGTTCACCGAGAAGAGGGATATGGTCCGAGAGTTACATCAGCTAGCGAGCCTTGGGGTTCGTTTGGTTGATTCTGATAGTGACGGAATTCGGGTTTGAGAGGTTGCCGAGTCTTCCATCGTCGAGGAGGTGAAGAGGCAACAGTATGAGGATCCGATTTTGGTACGGTATAGAGATGCAGCTCTCCAGAAGGAGAAGAGTCTATTTGAGGTAGCGCCTGATGGGGTGCTAAGATTCGAGGGCCGGTTGTGTGTTCCCGATGTAGCGAGGACCGTCGGCCAGTGCAGGGAGGCACCGCGGTGCTCGTTATTCTATTCATCGGTCGACTAAGATGTATCATGACCTCGAATCGTGTATTGGTGGGATGGCCTAAAGAGGGGCGTTGCGGAGTTCGTGGCACGATGCGGGTGTCGTGAGTTAAGATTGAGCACGAAGCGGTGGGCTGCATTGCGAGCTATTGATATTCCGACTTGGAAGTGGGAGGTGATAAATATGGATTTTATTACGGGCTACCTACCACTCGGAGGAAGCATGACTCCATTTGGGTGATTGTCGGCATCGGTGTGAAATCAACCCATTTTCTTCCCGATCGAGCAGCGTTCTCGGTGAGACTATGCGATTATATATTAGAGAGATTGTGAGGCGCACGGAGTCGGTGTCGATTATATCGGATAGAGGCCCGGTTCGGCTAACTTCGGAGGTCTTTCGAGAAGGGATTAGGACGCAGTGAGTCTCGATGCGGCGTTTCATCCTCGGGCCAAGCGGACGGGCGGCGCCTTATCCGCAACTCGAGGATATCTTTGCGGGCTTGTGTTATTGATTTGAGGGTAGTGGGAGGATCATTTGCCTCTTGTGGAGTTTGCTTACAACAACGGCTACCATTCCGGATTCGGATGGCGCGCCTTATGAGGCCTTATACGGGAGGAAGTGCAGTCACCGATAAATTTGGTTCGAGGTGGGAGAAGTTCGATTAGTCGGGCGGACTTAGTTCAGTGACGATGGATAAGGTGAAGCTTATCCAGGAGCGGTTGTTGGCAGCTCAGAGTCGGCAGAAGTCGTATGCAGATCATCGGCGTCGACACTTGGAATTTGAGATAGATGATTGGCTTTTCCTAAAGGTATCGCCCATGAAGGGCGTGATGAGATTTGGAAAGAAGGGGAAGCTTAGCCCAAGGTACATTGGGCCGTATCGGATTGTCCGTAGGGTAGACAGGGTTGCCTACGAGTTAGATCTGCCGTCCGACTTGGAGGCGGTACATCCAGTCTTCCATGTGTCCATGTTGCAGAAATGTATTGGAGATCCATCTAGAGTGCACCCGGTTCATGATGTCCAAGTGACAGATGAGTTATCGTATGAGGAGAGTCTCATAGCGATACTCGATCGTCAGGTTAGACGACTTCGGACGAAAGACGTGGCTTCCGTCAAGGTTCTATGGCGGAACGAGAACAGGGAGGAAATGACGTGGGAAGCAGAGGATGACATGATGAAGAAGTACCCTCACCTATTTCCTATACCTCCAGGTAACCCACTTTCCTGCTTGTTAGTTTTGACTTGGCATTTACGCTTCAGTATGTTGTGGCTCGTGGAGCTTCCTTATTTGCAAAATGATAGTTAAGAGGGTCTATGTCGATGTTTTGTTTCGAGTAAGCCTAGAAGGAACATTCGGGACGAATGTTTCTAAGGAGGGGAGAATGTTATACCCCGTAGTTCTGACCCTACGTATGAGAGCGTACGAAAGCATGTAAGACTTAAAATTTTCAAAGGATAGGTTGACGGATTATTCCGGACGGGTTTTAGTCAACTTTAAGGCGGGTTATAACCCGGTACATTGAGAGTTCCTAAGTGGTTCAAAGGCCTAGGGCGTAGTTCGTTGAGTCTAGATTCCAACGCAACCAACCGTTCGTCGATAGGACGTCGGAGTAGAAAGATATGAGAGTTACAAGTTCGGTCGTGATCGGACGAAATATGTTTGGACAAAGCGCGACAGCGGCGCGAAAGTCTTGAGAGGTCGCTGAAGTTGCAGCGCCATGAAAGTTCGAGAGGCTGCGGGGTTTCAGCGCTTGTGGCCGAGGCGAGATTTTGGGCGGAAAAACTTAGAAAAGTCAGATTTTTCTTTTAAAAGACCTTGGGAGGGTGACAAGTGTCCCCCCCATCTGATTTCTTGCATGCAATATATTGACCAAGTCTTCAAGACTTGGTCATCTTCTAATTTCTCTCTCTCTCTCTAAAGCAAAAGCTCCTCCTTCTCTCTACATTTCCAAAGGAAATCCAAGCCTAAGAAAATTTGAAAAATTAAGAACAAGAAAAGGAAGTTTGTGGCTAGCTTATGGTGGTGTTATTGGCAAGGAAGCTAGCAAAATCTTTGGAATAAGTTTGACTAAAACTTTAAGGTAACATTTCTACCTTTAGAATTAGTTCTAGTGTTGCATGCTTAGAAGAAAGAACTTGTGGTAGTAAAATAATGCTGTTAGAGTCATTGCATGCTAGAAAATGTGGTTTGGATATGAAGAATGGGTTAAGAAGAGATTATGAGCATGTTGTAGCCTAAAAACTACCTTAGAATTGTTAAGTGAGTTGTTGTAAACTTATGGGGCAGAATTTTGGGTGTGTAATCCCCTTTGAATTGTTGGATTGATTGAGCCTTAAATGTGGCAATTGGATGATAAATTCGGCCTTGAGAAAGGTGGCATAGTGAGTAGAAACAAAGGAAATGCTGCCCAATTTTCCATAGAATTTAGTGACTTTGAACTTGGATTGTTCTACATTAAGATTAGAAGTTAATAAACGTATCATGGTTATTTTAAGTTGACATATTACTTGCGGTAGTTTGGACTTAGCAAGTGGATTGACCAAAGAGGTATGTGAAGCTTTCCTATCTCTTGAGCATGAATAGATGAAACTATGTAGTACGGTAGACGTACAAGATTTAGTATTCTTACTTGTTTGAGTATATAATGACTTGTTTCGTTTTAAGAATGTATAAATCCCTTGGTTAGGGAAAAAGTATGATTTTACTAAAGTATAGAGTTAATATAACAACTTTATGGGAAGTTGGTTTATTAGCTTCATAAAGGTTAATGAGAAGAGATTTACTCTAAAAGTAAGATAAGTATATGAAGAGGCAATTTGGTTAAAGCGTGAGAATTGCCCAGAGTTTTATGTATAAAAGTCATTTTTAAAAGAATTGAAGTATGTAGTACTTGGGTTAAATTCCCGGTTTTCTTTTATTAAAGATATGATTAAGTGCCTTAAGTAAACTAAAATGAGAGGGTATATGAACAAGACTAATAAGAAGTTATAAGTTTTCTTAACTTATGTATGATTATGATATGATGACAGTTTGAGCTAGGGTAAGAGTATATCGAGGCAAGCCCAGATCGTTATACCACCTTCTCCGGGGTAAGAGTATGTGAGGGCCAGCCCAGATCGTCATACCACCTTCTTGGTGTAAGAGTATATCGAGGCAAGCCCCAAGATCGTTATACCACCGCTTGGTGTAAGAGTATATCGAGGAAAGTCCCAGATCGTTATACCATCCGGCCGGGGTAAGAGTATATCGAGGGTAAGTCCCAAGATCGTTATACCAATGTTAGTGGATTTGCTACCCGTGATCACGAGAATACCTCATGCGAGTCCTTATGGGCTTATGCGGGTGAAATAGTCCCGTGCGGTAGTCTGATCTATCACGAGGAATACCTCATGCGGGTCCACGGGACTATGCGGGTGAAATAGTCCCAGGAGTAGGGGTGCTTATTGATACTACGGGCGAGGTACCCCGTTTTGATCCTAAGGCCCCTATTTTATGCAGTATTGTATATATATATATATATACTTGTCACTCTCATTGTTAGTAAAGCACGGTAAAAAGGTATTTTTATTGACTTCCATGACTCCAGCTTACTTTTAGACTTATGATATCATTATTATAGTATTTTTCAGCTTTACATACTTGGTACATATTGTGTACTGACCCCCTTCCTCGGGCTGCGTTCATCTGCGGTAAGGGTAAGCAGGTGGTGGATCCTCGTTCTTAGGATCACTACTCCAGTGTCAGAAGCTCTATCCCTCCGGAAGCTTGTCTATTGGTACGGATATTCCCTGATGCTATAGGTATTTTGTACATTCGAGGTATGGCGGGGCCTGTCCATACAGTTGTTATCTTTAGAGGTCTGTGGTCACCTATGTGTTTTGGGCTATAAGAACCAGTTGTATTACTATACTTTTGTTTAAGTATGTTTTATAGAAGGCAGCCTTATCGGCTGGCCAGTGATGTTTACCATTTTCTCTAAGTTATGTGTTATGTATGTTCATTGCTATTCTCGACATATACGGCAGTACCGGTAGGAGTACGATCGTGGCAGGCTGGGTCGTGACAATATACTCCTCAAATAATGCATTTTGAGAATCTAATTCTCATCAACGAACATTTTTCCTTTCCGACGTTCGGAAGATTTTCCTTCGGAAAAATAATTCTTTTCTTTCGTACTAATTTTTCCAAGTCTTGTGTTCTCGCGTCCATTCCCTTAAACATGTCCATGAATTACGGGGTGTAACAATCTTCCACGTTTTTCAATCTGCTTCAAAGACTCCTTTCCAAGTCAATTACCATGTTGTAAAAAGCCATGATTTTAGGTTCTGTCCAGTGAAGTAAGGCAAAACTGTTACCAGAATGTCGGTCTGAATGTCATGACATTTGTTCAAACATTTTCTGATTTTAACGTAGTACTGAAAATGATATGTTAGGAAAAATGTCATGACACAAAACCTAACATTAACAATGTCAAATTTATTTGTGAGCACTTCTTCCATCGATTAAAATACTCAAGAACATCTCAACAACCGTCTTAAACTCTCATCAACAAATTGAACCTTCCAAACAATAATCAAGTCTAAAAACGTCAATTAATATATCAATATACTTTATGATGTCACCTATATACCGAAGAAGCAGGTTCTTTAGCAACTAAACAAGAAGTAAATTGCGTATAGATAAACGCAAGGATTTTTACGTGAAAAACTCCTTGTTCAAGGAAGGTAAAAACCACAACCTATCTCCAACTACTATAACTCGAGGAATTTTAAGGTTACAACTCTTTGAAATTGAAGAACTGACCATTACAGTACCTATCCCTCATTCTATACTTCTGTTGCTAACTTCTTCAAAGAGTCTACTAAGTCTAAGAAACCCCTTACAACTCAATGCAATCTAATAAAAAACTTCTGGTAAAGTAATATGTTTACAATACAAAACAGAAAATCTAACTATTGCAACTTGAAGAATAATATGAATTTTTCTCTATAGGAACAAATTCTTCTTCATTGTAATTGAACCTTCCATCTCGTTGAAGATACTCTAAATAGAACTCTCTATTTGCAATCGAGTTTCTTATCTTCCACCAACATCAATATAATGCTTTATATAGGAGTAGGATGACATTTCCTTGTTCTCCAAATCCTAGTAGAATCACTTCAAGAAATCCAAGAACTTAAACAAAGTTTGACTTGCTCCACTGATTCTTGTTACCATCTTCGTGTCATTTTTTCTTCTTCTGTAAGTTTTCTCCTAGTCGTCTCGCTTCTCAATGTATTTGCATGTTGATTATCGGTTGGTTTAATTTCATCTAATGGTGTATCTTGTCTTTGTATTAGAATTAAAAAAATTCCTATATTATGTCTTCGATGTTTGTATTCAACTTCTTGATTTATGTGGATGCAGTTCAAATAGGTCCTTATCTTCATTTATAGCTCTAATTCTCAAGTATGAAACTTGTGATTAGTTGTTGTTGAGAATCTTACTTTTGTAACTTTTCAGCTCCATGAAATTTTGGCCCTTGACAATACCTTTGTCAAGTGCTATACTGCCAATTTGCTTAATTTTGTCTCTCAAGTAATATCTTTCTTTTGTTACTAAGTAAATCGTAAATAAGTATGTTGGTGTACATGAATTAGTGTTAGATTAATTACAACCTATGCACTCAAATAATCTTTTTTGAGCAGCTATACAAGAAGCAAAACTGCGGAATAAGTAAATCAATATAAATATTTTCACGTGGAAAACTCTTTGCTCAATGATGAAAAACCACGACCTATCTCTATAGAAACTCTGCTAAACTCGAGCAACTTTTAAAATTACAACGAGTTGTATACCTAAGGAACTATTCCAAATGGACCCTACCCCAATTCTTAAAAACTTGATGGTTTATGCGTAAAATAAATATATAAACACTTGAATTAATACACAACATTCTATTTGATCACTATTTATTGTGAATCCCTTCCAGCGAAACCAAAACTTGACAATGGAAAATAAAATCTTAAATAAAGTATTTCTCTAGTCAAAGAAAATATAGATATATTATCGTCTCCACAGGGATTGATGCAAATAATATTTCAAACAAAAATTTCTTAGTACTATTCAAGAAAAAATAATTGTGATTGACGTAGTTGTATGTCAACTTGATATTTATGACCGTAATAGACTGTCTGTCGTTGTAGGCCTATTATGCCTACGGAGGTATGTTGTGTACTCATACTACACTTGCTGCATCTTTTATATGGATGGAGGTATGACATTGATTCAAGTTACAGCTTCAGAGTGAGTGAAGGCTTAGGGCGGGCCACTCATCTTATCGGTGACCCCAGTCTTCATCGTGGTTGTGCATCTTATTTATTCAAGGCAGTTGTTAGCTATATGCTTTTATCCGTTGTACTCATAGTAGCCCTTATACGAGTCAGATCAAGTTTTGGAAAAGGTTATATTGTAAAATATATTAATAATTATAAATTTGAAATGAAGTATTGTTATATCTCTATTCTATGATTCTCTTATTTATTCCGCAATGTTTCAATATGTTTTAAAAGAATTCCGGGGATGGTTCGCCTACTGGAGATAGTGTAGGCGCCATCATACCCGTGTTGGTTCGTGACAACAACCTATATCTATAGGAATATTCCAAACACTCCGCTGAACTCGAACAACTTTTTAGTTACAACAACTTGTACACCTAAGGAACTTTCTGTTGATAAAGCTAACACCACTATTACCGCAGTTGACATGCACAATAAGCCGATGTCTGTGATTTACCCTTTTAGGGTTTTCAAGAGACGCAGATCGATAATATTGCAAAATCAATGGTACAACAGAAAGAAAGACTGAGTTTCTTATTCATGTATTGATGACGAATCATTCATATAAATCCATGAATGAGCAGAGGATTTACAGAGAAGAAGAACGTTACAGAGAGAAGCTTAGAGAGAAGTTATAGAGAGAAGTTAACTTTCTTTCGTAGCCTAGAAGCTTATGCTTCTTTCCTTACGCCTTGCCCTAATAAGTAAAAGAAATGTTTGGACTTTACATTGGTGGCCGAAATGGGCTGATAACATAACTGATACATCCAGAAAAGAATTAATGGGCCTATTATTAATCTTTACAGCCTCCCTCAAGCTGGGTGCTCAAAGATATCCAGCAAGCCTAGCTTGGAACAGAGATGCAAATGTTGTAATCTGCTAAGCCCTTTAGTAAGAATGTCTGCAGGTTGCTCTGTAGTATTGATGTATTCAGTTTCAATCATTCCTGATCGAATCTTCTCCCTGATGAAGTGAAGATCAATCTCTATGTGTTTTGTCCTTTCGTGGAACACCGGATTTGCTGCCATTTGTATGGCTGATTTACTGTCTGTGTACACAGTTACTGGCTGCTTGATGTCCACACCAATGTCCTTCAATAAACCTAGTAGCCATGTGATTTGTGATAGTCTTTGGCTAGACTTCTATATTCGCCCAATGAGCTTCTTGAGATTGTACTTTGCTTCTTAGATTTCCAGGATATGAGAGAGTCTCCAAACTTAACTAAATAACCTGTAATAGATTTTCTTGTATGTGGACATGAAGCCCAATCTGCATCACAATAACTAGTTAAAGTTTCTTGTTTATTACTAGATAACAACACTCCTTGTCCCGGCTTACCTTTTACGTACCTTACTATTCTGATTGCAGCATTAAGATGTGACTTCTTTGGATTTTGTAGAAACTGACTAAGTGTTTGCACACTGTAAGCAATATCTGGTCTAGTAAGAGTAAGATATAGCAGCTTACCAATTATCCTTTGATATGAGCTGATGTCTTTTACTGGACCATCATCAGTGACTGTTTTTCCTTCATCAGTAACCTGTTTTTCTTTATATTCATCATATTCTTTTGTGGTAAGCTTCATATTAGAATCAGTGGGTGTGTTAATAGGTTTGGCAGCAGCTAGACCAAGTTCAGAAATGAGTTCTAAGGCATACTCCCAGATCTTTCATCTTAAAAACATTATGTAGGGACTGCTTAGTCTCCTTTATGAGCCTAATATTATCCCCTGTAATTAGCATGTCATCCACATAAATAAGTATGACTATTATTCCTTGGCTATTTTGTTTTAAGAACAGAGAGTGATCAAACTCAGATTGCCTAAACTGCATCTGTATTAAAGCCTCTGTAAGCTTGAAATTCCACTGTCTTGGAGCTTGCTTGAGCCCATACAAGGATTTAGTAAGTCGACACACATGTTTACTGCCCCCTGACTACTGAAGCCTTGTGGCAAGGTCATATAAATCTCATCAAATAGATCCCCTTGAAGGAAGGCATTATAAACATCCATTTGATGGATATACCAACATCTGGAGGCAGCAATAGAGAGAATAGTTCTTATAGTTACCATTTTTACAACAGGGGAGAAAGTCTCTTGGTAATCTATTCCTTCTTGTTGGCTATAACCTTTAGCAACAAGCCTAGCTTTTAGTCTTTCTACTTCTCCAGTGTCTTTATATTTTATTTTATAGATCCATTTACAGCCAATAGGTTGTTTTCCTTCTGGTAAGGTAACTATTTCCCAAGTGTGATTATCTTGTAATACTTACATTTGACTTTCATAGCATCTACCCACCTAGGATCTTTAGAAGCTTCCATATAACCTTTAGGTTCAGTTAGTTCAGAAAAGGAGCTTAAAAAGGCTTGATAGGTAGGTTTTAGGTTATCATAGGAAATATAATTGGCAATAGGGTAGAGAACATTGTTGGCATTTGTTGTAACAAAGTCTTTAAGCCATATAGGAGGCTGTTTGAGTCTGCTAGACCTCCTAGTGTTGTCATTTGAATTTATATCAGGTTGACATAGATATTGAGTATTATCAGAATTTGCTTCTACTAAATCATGCTCAGTGGGATTACTGCCCTCAACAGGTTCTATGTTGATGATATCTGTACATTCCTCTTCAGATTTATCAGTATTGTTCTGAGAGCTTACTTGGGTTATACTTTGATTATCATTGTTATTAGGCAGATTCTGAAAGATAGGATTCTCAGAGACCTGTTCTTTAAAAGGGTAAATAGTTTCTCTAAACTTAACATCTCTACTAACAATGAGAGTTCTAGATTGCAGGTCATACAAAATGTACCCCTTTTGTGTTTCAGAGTATCCCATCAGAACACATCTTTTAACTTTAGACTGGAGCTTATCAGTGACAGTTAGATCATTAGCAAAGCAAAGACATCCAATGGTCTTTATATGACCTATGGATGGTTTCTTGTGATAGAGGCTTTCAAAAGGAGTAGTATGAGTAATAGAGGAGGGTAGTCTATTGATCAAATATACTGCAGCCTGTACACACAGGCCCCAGAATCTTAAAGGAATGTTAGCCTCCATTCTTATAGCCCTAGTAATTTCTAATATATGTCTGTGTTTTCTTTCTGCAACACCATTCTGCTGGGGTGTATATACACAACTTCTTTGATGGATAATACCTAAGTTCTGAAACAGTGTGTTACAAGTATCATTAATAAATTCTGTCCCATTATCAGTTCTGATAATCTTGACTATTTGATTAAACTGTGTGGATATATATTTGAGAAACTGATTAATTACCACACATACCTCAGATTTAAGTCTAAGCAGGTATATCCAAGTCATTCTAGTGTGATCATCTACAATAGTGAGAAAAAATCTCTTCCCATTATAAGTTTCAACCTTATAGGGACCCCACATGTCCATGTGCACAATGTCAAAAGCTTTATTACTGTAAGTAGTACTATTTGGGAAGGGTAGTCTACACTGTTTTGCACAAGGGCACACATTACATGTTTTTATTGCCTTTGCTATTTCATCATTACTAGCACTAATCAGTTTACTAAGTACCTTACTAGAAGTATGACCCAGCCTTCTGTGCCACAGATTAATGTCTTCTTCTGCCATAGTTCTCTTTTGCTTAGCTTGTACATTTAAGACTGTCTTTCTTGAATCCTGTATACTTTTATTATGATTAACTAGCATATAGAGCCCATCTTGGAGTCTACCAATCTCCTTCACCTTCCCACTGTAGAGATCCTGAAATAGACAGAAATCAGGGTAAAAGACAGCTGCACATTTCAGCTCTCTTGTTAGTTGAGACACAGATAGTAAATTATATTTGAACTGAGGTAGAAAGAAAACATTTTCCAGTGTACTCCTATTAGAGAGAGTACTAGTACCAGTGTGAGTAACTTAGGTTGATTGGCCATTTGGTAAGAATACCTTCTTTGGTGTGACTAGGTCATTTCTGTTACTAATCTTATCTAACATGTTTAGGTCATATACCATGTGATTTGTAGCACCTGTGTCTATTATCCAATTTTTGACTATATTGAAAACATGTAAGGCTTTGAGTTCTGATATACCTGCCAAATTTGCAGATGATTGAATACCTTGAGAGTTCTGAGCTGCTTCTGTCTGTATTTGGTTATTGTTTAGTAATTTTACTATCTGCTCATACTGGTTCTGAGAGAATTTTGGTGCTCCTTCAACTTGCCAGTTGTTTTTATTGTCATCAGAGGAGGAATCTGAAACTCTGTTGTGAGCATTGTGAGCAGCAAATTCCTTCCTCTTTGACTTAAAGCCAGGAGGATATCCAACAAGTCTGTAGCAGGACTCCTTTGTGTGACCTCTCATTTTGCATTCTTCACAGAATAGGCTGGTATTCCTTCTTGACCTCTGATTTCCTGCTGTTCCAGTCTTAGAATACATAGCAGTAGGAGGATTTATTTTTTCACTGTGTCCACCACTAGTTGGACCAGCTCCAAGAAGGCCCCTAGCACTAATTCCTTTCTGATTTTCATCACTAATAATCATGGAGTAAGCTTTATTGACTGTTGGAAGGGGTGACATAAGTAGGATTTGACTCCTAGCCTGCATGTAGCTTTCATTTAACCCCATGAGGAATTGATAGAGTTTCTGTCTCTGTAGGTAGTCTGTAAACTCTTTAGAGGTAGGGCAAGCACAATTTGGTGGTGGCACAATGGCTTGAAATTCTACCCATAGATTTTTTAGCTTAGTGTAATATTCTGCTACACTGTCATTACCTTGTGATAGGGTAGCAATTTCCCTATGTAGGTCATAGGTTCTAGATTTATATGACCTTGCCACAAGGCTTCAGTAGTCAGGGGGGCAGTAAACATGTGTGTCGACTTACTAAATCCTTGTATGGGCTCAAGCAAGCTCCAAGACAGTGGAATTTCAAGCTTACAGAGGCTTTAGTACAGATGCAGTTTAGGCAATCTGAGTTTGATCACTCTCTGTTCTTCCCATAGATTTTTTAGCTTAGTGTAATATTCTGCTACACTGTCATTACCTTGTGATAGGGTAGCAATTTCCCTATGTAGGTCATAGGTTCTAGATTCATCAACTTTGTCGAATCTTTCCTTTAAATCTTCCCATACCTCATATGTTGTTTCTGCATATAACACTCCACACAACAAGCTATTCGAAACAGCATTCATTAGCCATGCTTGTACCACAACATTGACCCTATCCCACTGATCCCACCATTCCACCCCATAATGATTTTTAGTACAGTTTCCATTTACAAAGCCTAACTTATTTCTTCCAAGTAGAGCAATCTTCATAGATTTGCTCCAAACAGTGTAGTTTTCAGATCCCAGTAGTTGAAAGGAAATTAAAGAACTACCACTGACATTCGAGGCTTGTAAGAAAAGGGGATGTTTATGGTCAAGTACAGTGTTGGTTGAGATGGTACCAGCAGGTTCTTTAGGTATGGATAAAGAACCTCCATCTTTAGAAGAACTACTTTCATTTGTTAGATCTGTTACCATCCTTTCAAATTGTTAGAACTAGATACCAGTCACATCAATTTTATTTCAGATCTAGACAAGATTATAAGGACCAATACAACATCGGGGAGTTAAACTCCACAAGAAACAGTAAGCAGAAATACAAGATACCACAGGATACCTCAGAGTGATTTACTCAGATCTTGTAATCACTTTAATCGATGCATGCACCAGTAGATCTGGATGACCCGCTTTGATACCATGTTGAGAAAGCTAACACCACTATTACCGCAGTTGACATGCACAATAAACCGATGTCTGTGATTTACCCTTTTAGGGTTTTCAAGAGACACAGATCGATAATATTGCAAAATCAATGGTACAACAGAAAGAAAGACTGAGTTTCTTATTCATGTATTGATGACGAATCATTCATATAACTCCATGAATGAGCAGAGGATTTACAGAGAAGAAGAACGTTACAGAGAGAAGCTTAGAGAGAAGTTATAGAGAGAAGTTAACTTTCTTTCGTAGCCTAGAAGCTTTTGCTTCTTTCCTTACGCCTTGCCCTAATAAGTAAAAGAAATGGGCTGGCCTTTACATTGGGCTGGCCCACGAAATGGGCTGAAACATAACTGATACATCAGAGAAGAATTAATGGGCCTATTATTAATCTTTACACTTTCCAAACAGACCCTACCCCAACTCTTTAAACTTGATGGTTTAAGCATAAAATAAATAAATAAACACCTAAATTAATACACAAAATTCTATTTGATCACTATTTATTGTGAATCCCTGCCAGCGACACCAAAATTTGACAAACGCAAAATACAATCATAAATAAAGCATTTATCTAGTCAAAAAAAATATAGATATATTATCATCTCCGGTAAAAAGATCAAAAGAAAGAAATAAAGACTCAAGTAAAAAGAAAATAAAAAGACTCAATGATATTGATCACTTTGCTGCATTGGTGTTACTTAAAAAAACATGAAGGTTAGCAGAATAATATGCAGGAACATATAGCATGAAATTTTTGCATTCTAAATACATTAAGCTAGATATTTCGCAAACTCATTTTTATCATACTTAATGGAAGTCAAAATACTGAATCATGCACGTCAATTTCAAAAATCCTATGACATGTTTACTTAATATTCTCCACTAATCATGGATATGCATAAAATAAATCTTCAGGACTTTTCAGGGTTGTAATGTAGGCTTAGGCATGGGTAGGTAAAAATAGGCATTTAGGCTCATTTTGTGTACCATAAACTCTTTAGCTTTTCAATGTTTTCCCTTTTATTTTGATTCTTTCCTTCACTTCATATCTATCTTTCCCCTCTTTTGTTTTGAGAGCGTGAAGTGTATTATAATAACAAGCACCCCCAAACTTAGGCTTTTGCCTATTTCTTATTACTTTTTTATTGGGGTGCATCAAACTTGTTCGCTCTTTTTGTCTCTTTTTTAACACATTCTATTCCAACTATTTCACATTTTTACTTATGACACATGTGTGAAAATATAGGGTGTCAAAGAAAAAGTTTCATGTTTAGGCTCAACGGGGCTGAGTAGGGATATTTTTAATGTCAGAGATATAAAAGAGTGGTAAGAATTGGCTAACAAAGAATTGCCTGAGTCATTTCCCTAACATGCTGTCACGCCCTTTTCCGGCCGCGACATTTTCTAAATAAAAATGGCTAGAAAATAAATAACAAAAATGCTAAATGAATTAAAAGAGTGCTAAAATGTAAAAGGGGTGCTAGAAATGCTAAAAATGCTAAGGGTTCGCGGAGTCGCCAAATAATTAATTTGGGTGAATTAGGACACCTAAATGTTTAACTGGTTTAAAGTAAAACATTAACTCCATTTTAATGGTCTGCTAAACTTAATGAGGTTCTGGGTAGGGGTTCTTTATTAATCTAGAGGGAAGGGGTTAGGCACCCTCTAAGATCCGCTAACTTGCGGTTGTCCTGCCAAACCTAGGGTAATTATTATGTTTAAAAATGCAACATAAAAGCTCCTCCTGCTTAATAAAAATGCTAAAATGTTAAAATATTTAAAAGGTGCTTAAAGTATAAAAAGGGCAAAAGGTGTTATAAATAAATAAAAGAGCCAAATGCTAAATGTCTAAAAGTGCTTAAAATACTAAAGGTTGCTAAAAGGTATTAAATGCTAGAAGGGTGTTAAAGGTGCTAGGAGGCGCTTAAAAGTGCTAAATGCTAAAATGCTGAAAGTAGTGCTAATATGCTAAAGTACAAAAGAATGCTAGGAGGTGCTAAAATGTTAAGGACAAAATATGCTAAAGGTGCTAAACGCCAAAGGGTGATTAAAAGTGCTAAAAAGGGCTAGAAATGCTAAAGAATGCTAAGGGGTGCTTTATGGACTAATTATGTGTTTATGCAAAGGTTATTTACGGACTAGTTATGTATACTGCCAGCTAAATTAAACTTGCTTAACCTACGTGTAGTATAAAAAATGCTTAAGATGATTTTTTGAGAGTTTAGGAGAAAATTTGTTTATGGATTTAACAAACTGTTGGTTTTATGATGCAAGTTAGATTATTTAAATCATTTTTTGCAGAATTTAGTCATGCTTAACAGTCCTAAAAGACAAGTAAAGAAGAAATGCGTTTCTAAGTTTAAATTACTTTCCCACCTTATATGTTCGAAACTTAATTGTTCTAGATATCCTAAATATTACAGAAATAGAGTAATTAAATTACAATAAACAAAATAAATGAATGAATAGTAAATAAAGGGAGAGGATGGGATTTAAGAGTGCTCTTTATGACGGATGACGACGTCCTATTTGTTTTTCTAGGAGTTTCTGAAGCGGGAATGCGAACGCGGATGCGGGTCGCCATTTTGAAATGGCTTGCGATGAGTCTCGCCGTGAGACTCTTTATTTTGCTCCGATGCGTTTCATGCAAAAGTAGGAGAAGATAAGGATTAGTACGAGCCCAATTAAATAACGAATAAGCACTTGACACATAGTTTATATTCGAGCAAGCATGCAGGTAAAGACCAACAAAGGCAATATCAGATGGAACTAAGCTGCCAGCAGGTGGCGGAATACAGAGGAGACAGATAAATAACGCAGCAACAGGGTGTATGCAGGGGGCGTGGCGAGGAAATAGGCGATGGCGGTAGGCAATAGGCGAAAACGACAAGCGACAAGCGTGAGCTCAATCAATAAGTGAGCATTTAGCAAACATAATGCATCTCGAGCCCAGTATCCATAAAACAGTGAGGATCAGTAGGCAGCAGACAGGGACAGAAATAAGCCTCAAAAAGAGGAGAGAAAGGGATACTTAGACAATAATGGACTGATTTATCAAGCATGCTAGACCTTTGACAACCAAATAGGCCAATTTGTTAACACACAACACACATGAAGACCTGTTGCGGCATATAAGTTCTCAAATATGATGTAAGTATACTAGAGTTATGTGCCTACTCTGACAGATGATGGTTAATTGCGGGAAGGCTTAAAATGCTACATGTTGGGGATAAGGAAACTGGTTCAGTCATTCTAAAGAAAAGGGAGCACACCCTTACATGTTTTACTGCATTTTTAACTCAGGGTAAACAGACAAGCATATAATTAGTTAACGATATCATTCTCTGAACCTTTTACGCAACCTCAGTTATCTTAACTACTTCCATTACTCCACACATATTTGTAGAAGAGAAATAAGATTACAAGTTGAATTATATGCATCATATGACTAAAATTAACCCGTAATAAATATGATTTCATCGGACAAGCTGCTAACACAGATGCTCTTAATCAAACTCACTTGTTCTTTCGTTCTACAGAGGAGACTGATAGACATTACAAATTGCGACAGTTTTAAGATTAGAACAGATTAGACAGCATACCAGCAACTTGACAATCAAAGTACAATATTATATCAGAGTATTTAGCATATTAGCATGGAGGCAGTTTACACTTAACAGGAAAAGGCATAAGTGTAATCAATTTATTAGTCATAGCCAGCATACGAAAATCGTTAAGTGACTCCATACACTCAGCTTGTTAACCCAAAGATACAGAATGAATTCAATGCAAGTTTAATCACAAAAGACAGAGCGATACGAAATGAACTGAGAAGGATTCGATTTTACCTTCTCCGGGCAGCGTATCAAGTCGTCGGTCCACTCGACGGGCTTTAGGTTTGCGATGCGAATGAAAGGGCGAAGTTTGTTTGCTGATTTTTTGGCTGATATTGAAAAGAAAGATTTCAGGCTTCTTATTTGTGCGATGCTAATGGTCTGGGTTGTCGATTGCTGGACCTCCTAACCTCCTATGCCTGTCGACTATTGCTATTGGACTCCCCCCCTCTTTCTGCTTTTGCATGTGCTTATATAGCCATCGTTTGGGTTCCCTATTAGGTAAGCTATAAAGGCTGATTCTGGGCTTGATTTGTGCTGAATCTGACAGTTATGGTAAGAGCAAGGTGTCGATATGGTAGTGAATCGCGAGTGCGACTTTGTGCATGATTTTGTTAAGGCAAGCTATTCTAATAGCGATTATACCTCGATTCTTTGCGGGCTAAAGATTTAGTCTTTGGTTATGGTAAGGAATGAGCTGTCTGTGTGCATGGGTAAAGGGAAGCCCGGATTCTCCGGCGAGAAATCCGGGCATGGCGGCGGTTTTTATATTCTAGGGTTTTGGGGTTCGTTATGAGGGCTGCGTTTGTGGACGATGGGATAAGAGAGAGGCTGAGGGCTTATGGGCTGCTGAACGTTTAAAGGGGCAAGGGCGTGGGCCGGGTCGACGGGATTGAAGTTGCGTTGGGTGTGAAATTGCGAATTCGCGGATGATTGAAATTTGGGTAGTTAGTATTAGTTTTAATTAGGTATTTATTTAATGATGAGTTAAATTAATAAATTTAGTTAAATTATTTAGGTGCTTTATTAACCTAATTATAATAAATAAATGCGGGCGTGTTATTTAATTAATGCTTAATATTTTAGAATGCGGCGCTATCATTTAAAATCTTATCATTGTGCATTATTGCGAAGTTAAATTAAAATTGAATTGAGTTTAGATTAAGTTATTTAAATGTTAAATGCAAGTATGATATTTAAGAATTGTTTAAAGCTTTTACTCAAAATGCGGTGCTATTATTTAAAATCTTATTTATTGTGCATTATTATTCAAAATAAGTTATGAAATTGCTTTGCGTATTAATAAATGCAACTATGCTACTTGACACGACGTCAATGCTAAATTATTTATTTTATGTATTTATTATTAATTAAGAATCATGACAGGTCTTAAAATTAATTAATGCGGGCGCGGGACTCTAAGTACTTAATGCTCTACGTAAAATGTGGTGTTATTATTAAATTATTTATTCATGCCTGTATTAATGTTTTATCGCTGCATTTTATTATAAAAAATCATAAAAATTATTTTACAAAATTAGTCTAATTTTATAGCTAATGACTGGACGGGAGGGTCAAAATTGGGTGTCAACAGCTGTCCCTCTTTGTATGGAGATGATGGAAGAATCTTCGGACAAAGACGTTGACTCATGTAATTTTGTCTCGATCTTGAGAATTGCAAAAATCTTTGGCGAGTGACAAAGTGTATGAAAAATCAAAATGTCGATGTCGAGTTATGACGACACTGGGTTACCATGGTCGAAACACCAGGGCGGGCTAACACGGAATCAAAGCTGTCCCAGTGTCGAGTTATGACGACACTGGACTACCATGGTCAAAACACCAAGGCGGGCTAATGCGGACTCAAAGTTGTCCCAGTGTCGAGTTATGACGACGCTGGGCTACCATGGTCAAAACACGAGCGGGCTAACGGACTCAAGGCTGTCGGTGTCGAGTTATGATGACACTGGGCTATGGTGCAAAAAGTAAAAAAACAAAAATAAGCGGCTTGAACACAGGGTGTCTGGCTATGGTTTATGGTCTTTGGGTTTCATGGTGATGTGGAGGCGAGTGGGCCGACGCTGAGGCCGCTACGCCATTCATTGGGAAGGTTGGCCCCAACAAATTGCCGGTTATTTGTAAGAGAAAATCCACGTTGTGCTCCTGCTCCTGCATGCTAAGACTTAAACAAACGGTTAGTGCATAACTGTTAAGGCAAAATGATGATGCATAATTTTAAAAGTAATGCAACTGTGAGTAGAAAAGGTTATCCTGCAAAATGTGATGCCTGTTGTGTTGATGCGATGCTTCAAATGTTGTGATTTCGTCCTTGCACGGACGTGTTGCGATAGCGAATGCGGATATGTCGTCCTTGCTGCAACTGCCCCTGTAGACTAGAGCTCAAGAAAGAGTTAGTGCATAACTGCTAAGACAGAATAATAAAGCATGAGTAAGAAATGCAATTTCGAAAGTATAGAAATCGTCCCTGCGTGGATGTGATATGCTGATGATGGCGTCGTTTTCGGACTTGTTGTGCTGATAATGTCGTTGCCTGGACGTGCTGCTGCTGGCGTCGTTGCGTAGACTTGCTGTGCTGATAACGTCGTTGCCTGGACGTGTTGCTGCTGGCGTCGTTGCGTAGACTTCTTTGTCTTGATAACGTCGTTACTGGGCGATGTTCTTCTTTGGCGTCGTTGCGTAGACTTCTTTGTCTTTGATAACGTCGTTACTGGGCGTGTTCTTCTTTGGCGTCGTTGCGTAGACTTCTTTGTCTTGATAACGTCGTTACTGGGCGTGTTCTTCTTTGGCGTCGTTGCGTAGACTTCTTTGTCTTGATAACGTCGTTACTGGGCGATGTTCTTCTTTGGCGTCGTTGCGTAGACTTCTTTGTCTTTGATAACGTCGTTGCTTGGGCGTGTTCTTTCTTGGCGTCGTTGCGTAGACTTCTTTGTCTTGATAACGTCGTTACTGGGCGTGTTCTTCTGCTCGCTGTAGAATAAATGCTCCCGCAAGCTAAGCTTGAAAAGCGTTAGTGTATACTGTTTAAGCGAAATGATAAATGTATATGAGAAGTGCAATTTTATGGGTAGAGTGTAAATCACGTCACGCTGATGAATCTCGAGATGTTGTCCTTGCGGACATCTTTGAATCCGCATGGCCAGCGAATTGTCACGATGCCTTTGTTGGAGTGCGATCGTGGGTTGCCAATTTGACTTTATTCAGGAGTTGATCGCTAGGTTTTGTTGCGGAACTTTGAACTTTATCGCTGATTGTTGATGCCGCTCTGCTGCTGCTTTGCTTTTCTGCGGACTTTGGATTGTTGTCATCCTCTGCCTTTCTTTGCTTTTCTTTATACGCTATCTGAAGAAACTTTTAGTAGTATTTTACATTTCGGCTATTGCACTTTACATACATTAATATGAAGAACTGCGCTCAAAGAAAATTTGTGAGTTTTGGGAAGTCGATTTGTACTTGACCAGCGCCTTGTTCCTTGACATCTGCGTGCCTGACCTGCTTGGACCTGCAATCCCTGTCTGTTTTCCTACCTTGTCCCAGTTTTGAATATGCAAAGGGTGTTTGGCCTAAAGTGGGTCTCAATGTAGTTGTCGTATGCGTTGCGACGGTAGGTTTGTGGAGGCCCTTGGTTTGTGTTTGGCTGGAGTATGGTAGGCATTTGTGTGGGATATATGGGTGCATTGTATATTGGCTGAATGAGATATGCAGTAAGAAGGTACTGATAGTAATTTGGAGGATTTTGGTTATTTGCAGTGACGAGTGCTTTAGTGATGTTTCTGAGCCTTCTGATTTCGGCCTGCATGGTTGCCATTTGCTGCGGTAACTGGGCGAGGTGCTCGATCGGATCTATGCTGCTTTTCTTTTCTGAGACCCCTGCTTTGCCTATAGGAACCAAGACGAGTTCGAGCTCGTTACCTTTCGAATGCCCTTGAATCGGTCATGTCGTTGGACCGTGCCTTTGATCTTGTGAAATATTGATGCTCTGTCATTGCTCAGTCAAATACAAATCGACCTTTGGGGGAGATGATAAATCCTTTAGACAACATGTAGCAAACTGCGTTAGTGTAAAGCACGTGATTTTGCAAAAGAAACATTTAGCAAGTACATGTTGCACATAAATTGTCATATCGCAAGCGAGTCCTAACATGCATGGGGACCTCTTTATGTCAGAGGCATGCCTAAACATCACATATACGAGGTCATGATAGACTTGTCCAAATCTCCCAACTGTAATGCTTTTGTTGGAAATGGCGACCAAATGACGGTGCACTTTTCCCAATTTCAGCATGACATGATTAGGTTTGGATTTGTCTATCACTGCCACGCTACACATAGTATGCTGGTTGGTCGTTGGGTTGAGAAATCCGTCGACAAGTTTGGTGTCTTCCTAATTGTGGTGTCGATGCCAAGGACCGACCCACCTAAGGTAAATGCATGCATGCCCTAAAATAAGGGTGGTATAGCTCTATCTTAAGTTTCTAAGATTTGGCTTTTCTAGACCTTGAGTTCGGCGGACAACTCGAGTGAGAAGGCTACGCGGCCACCGGTTAGACCGGGCACTCCGCGTATGTTACCAACTCTCCTAAATTTGGGTTTTGAAGAAAGAATTTTGCTGATGCACCAAGCGCACCTCGCATTTAGTGTGTGATTGTGTGAATTTTCCAGAGTGGAAGAAATATGAGCGGAATGCCAGTTTAGGGAAAGCAGTAAAGCAAGTAGCAATTAAAATAAACAAAATATAGCACACAAAATTAAATGCAAAATAATGCCAAATAATAACCCTAGGTCTGTTATGGTTAAGAACCTTAAATCCCCAGTGGAGTCGCCATTTCTGTCACACCCTTTTCCGGCCGCGACATTTTCTAAATAAAAATGGCTAGAAAATAAATAACAAAAATGCTAAATGAATTAAAAGAGTGCTAAAATGTAAAAGGGGTGCTAGAAATGCTAAAAATGCTAAGGGTTCGCGGAGTCGCCACCTAATTAATTTGGGTGAATTAGGACACCTAAATGTTTAACTGGTTTAAAGTAAAACATTAACTCCATTTTAATGGTCTGCTAAACTTAATGAGGTTCTGGGTAGGGGTTCTTTATTAATCTAGAGGGAAGGGGTTAGGCACCCTCTAAGATCCGCTAACTTGCGGTTGTCCTGCCAAACCTAGGGTAATTATTATGTTTAAAAATGCAACATAAAAGCTCCTCCTGCTTAATAAAAATGCTAAAATGTTAAAATGTTTAAAAGGTGCTTAAAGTATAAAAAGGGCAAAAAGTGTTATAAATAAAAGAGCCAAATGCTAAATGTCTAAAAGTGCTTAAAATACTAAAGGTTGCTAAAAGGTATTAAATGCTAGAAGGGTGTTAAAGGTGCTAGGAGGCGCTTAAAAGTGCTAAATGCTAAAATGCTGAAAGTAGTGCTAATATGCTAAAGTACAAAAGAATGCTAGGAGGTGCTAAAATGTTAATGACAAAATATGCTAAAGGTGCTAAACGCCAAAGGGTGAATAAAAGTGCTAAAAAGGGCTAGAAATGCTAAAGAATGCTAAGGGGTGCTTTATGGACTAATTATGTGTTTATGCAAAGGTTATTTACGGACTAGTTATGTATACTGCCAGCTAAATTAAACTTGCTTAACCTACGTGTAGTATAAAAAATGCTTAAGATGATTTTTTGAGAGTTTAGGAGAAAATTTGTTTATGGATTTAACAAACTGTTGGTTTTATGATGCAAGTTAGATTATTTAAATCATTTTTTGCAGAATTTAGCCATGCTTAACAGTCCTAAAAGACAAGTAAAGAAGAAATGTGTTTCTAAGTTTAAATTACTTTCCCACCTTATATGTTCGAAACTTAATTGTTCTAGATATCCTAAATATTACAGAAATAGAGTAATTAAATTACAATAAACAAAATAAATGAATGAATAGTAAATAAAGGGAGATGATGGGATTTAAGAGTGCTCTTTACGACGGATGACGACGTCCTATTTGTTTTTCTAGGAGTTTCTGAAGCGGGAATGCGAACGCGGATGCGGGTCGCCATTTTGAAATGGCTTGCGATGAGTCTCGCCGTGAGACTCTTTATTTTGCTCCGATGTGTTTCATGCAAAAGTAGGAGAAGATAAGGATTAGTACGAGCCCAATTAAATAACGAATAAGCACTTGACACATAATTTATATTCGAGCAAGCATGCAGGTAAAGACCAACAGAGGCAATATCAGATGGAACTAAGCTGCCAGCAGGTGGCGGAATACAGAGGAGACAGATAAATAACGGAGCAACAGGGTGTATGCGGGGCGTGGCGTAGGCAATAGGCAGATGGCGATAGGCAATGGCGTAAAACAAAACAACAAACAGCAAGCTCAATCAATAAGTGAGCATTTAGCAAACATAATGCATCTCGAGCCCAGTATCCATAAAACAGTGAGGATCGAGGCGTGACAGGGCGAAATAAGCCTCAAAAGAGGAGAGAAAGGGATACTTAGACAATAATGGACTGATTTATCAAGCATGCTAGACCTTTGACAACCAAATAGGCCAATTTGTTAACACACAACACACATGAAGACCTGCTGCGGCATATAAGTTCTCAAATATGATGTAAGTATACTAGAGTTATGCGCATACTCTGACAGATGATGGTTAAATGCGGGAAGGCTTAAAATGCTACATGTTGGGGATAAGGAAACTGGTTCAGTCATTCTAAAGAAAAGGGAGAACACCCTTACATGTTTTACTGCATTTTTAACTCAGGGTAAACAGACAAGCATGGAATTAGTTAACGATATCATTCTCTGAACCTTTTACGTAACCTCAGTTATCTTAACTACTTCCATTACTCCACACATATTTGTAGAAGAGAAATAAGATTACAAGTTGAATTATATGCATCATATGACTAAAATTAACCCGTAATAAATATGATTTCATCGGACAAGCTGCTAACACAGATGCTCTTAATCAAACTCACTTGTTCTTTCGTTCTACAGAGGAGACTGATAGACATTACAAATTGCGACAGTTTTAAGATTAGAACAGATTAGACAGCATACCAGCAACTTGACAGTCAAAGTACAATATTATATCAGAGTATTTAGCATGTTAACATGGAGGCAGTTTACACTTAACAGGAAAAGGCATAAGTGTAATCAATTTATTAGTCATAACCAGCATACGAAAATCGTTAAGTGATTCCATACACTCAGCTTGTTAACCCAAAGATACAGAATGAATTCAATGCAAGTTTAATCACAAAAGACAGAGCGATACGAAATGAACTGAGAAGGATTCGATTTTACCTTCTCGAGCGACGGCAAGCGGCGTATCAAGTCGTCGGTCCACTCGACGGGCTTTAGGTTTTGCGATGCGAATGAAAGGGCGAAGTTTGTTTGCTGATTTTTGGCTGATATTGAAAAGAAAGATTTCAGGCTTCTTATTTGTGCGATGCTAATGGTCTGGGTTGTCGATTGCTGGACCTCCTAACCTCCTATGCCTGTCGACTATTGCTATTGGACTCCCCCCCTCTTTCTGCTTTTGCATGTGCTTATATAGCCATCGTTTGGGTTCCCTATTAGGTAAGCTATAAAGGCTGATTCTGGGCTTGATTTGTGCTTGATACGAACAGATTATGGTAAGAGCAAGGTGTCGATATGGTAGCTGAATCGCGAGGTACGACTTTGTGCATGATTTTGTTAAGGCAGGCTATTCTAATAGCCAGTTATACCTCGATTGCTGCGGGCTAAAGATTTAGGTGCTGGTTATGGTAAGGAATGAGCTGTCTGTGTGCATGGGTAAAGGGAAGCCCGGATTCTCCGGCGAGAAATCCGGGCATGGTGGCGGTTTTTATATTCTAGGGTTTTGGGGTTCGTTCTGAGGGCTGCGTTTGTGGACGATGGGATAAGAGAGAGGCTGATGGCTTATGGGCTGCTGAACGTTTAAAGGGGCAAGGGCGTGGGCCGGGTCGACGGGATTGGGCTGCGTTGGGTGTGGGTTGCGGGTCGCGGATGATTGGGCTGGGTAGTTAGTATTAGTTTTAATTAGGTATTTATTTAATGATGAGTTAAATTAATAAATTTAGTTAAATTATTTAGGTGCTTTATTAACCTAATTATAATAAATAAATGCGGGCGTGTTATTTAATTAATGCTTAATATTTTAGAATGCGGCGCTATCATTTAAAATCTTATCATTGTGCATTATTGCGAAGTTAAATTAAAATTGAATTGAGTTTAGATTAAATTATTTAAATGTTAAATGCAAGTATGATATTTAAGAATTGTTTAAAGCTTTTACTCAAAATGCGGTGCTATTATTTAAAATCTTATTTATTGTGCATTATTATTCAAAATAAGTTATGAAATTGCTTTGCGTATTAATAAATGCAACTATGCTACTTGACACGACGTCAATGCTAAATTATTTATTTTATGTATTTATTATTAATTAAGAATCATGACAGGGCTTAAAATTAATTAATGCGGGCGCGGGACTCTAAGTACTTAATGCTCTACGTAAAATGCGGTGTTATTATTAAATTATTTATTCATGCCTGTATTAATTTTTTATCGCTGCATTTTATTATAAAAAATCATAAAAATTATTTTACAAAATTAGTCTAATTTTATAGCTAATGACTGGACGGGAGGGTCAAAATTGGGTGTCAACACATGCATATTCTAACTATTTCGCCTCAAATAACAAATAATCATACACATATGTTTTAATCATCTAATATGCACAATTCAAGCAAGAAACCCCAATTAGACAGATTTCATGAGTTTTTGGCATATCTAACCTAAGTGTTTAGATAGTTGTTTTTAATTCCATTACGTTATTCCACCTTACTTCACTAGGTGTTTCTAGTAACTACAGCATGCATGATCTTTGACAGACAATTATGACTCAAAAAGAAAGAATTTATGACTCAAAAATATACAAAACAAATCAAAAAGACTCAAACATACTACAACAATAAGACACAAATAAGACACCCCCCAAACTTAAATCACACATTGTCCCCAATGTGTGCAAGACTCAAAGACAATAAAAGAAATAGGACACTTACAGACTTGATTCAAAATTGTGGCGGTGGCGGTGGATAATGCATTGACCACTGGTTGAACAAGGAACTCAACTCGTCAATTTGCTGCCTCATTTCTTGTTGTCCTTGTATCACCGTGTCGAAATTCGCCGTCCCTTATCTCGATTCGAGATCGCTGCTCCATCATGGGCCTTGAAGGTTACGATTACGTGGGTGGTGATGGTCGCTTCGCCTCATAGTGAGCCTCTGTTTGTGCTCATCTCATCCATGGCGACCTCTGCTGCTGTGGCTTGGTGGTCTTTGGTGCTCTTCTTCTGTCTTTGGAGGGATTGGGTATGGAAAGGAGTGCACTATCCCATATGACACAGGAAGTTGGTTTCTCTCATAAGTATCATTAGGTAGGGTTGGGACCCCATTTATGGCGCATAAATTTGTAATAAGTGAGTCATGTCCCAACCCACCTGTTGTTACCAACCTGCTGGTCTCTTCAATACTTTGCACTATCTCCTTTCCCACATCAATAGTCTTCCCCAACATAATTCCATATATCAATTTAATCCTGTCTTCTGGCACTCTGGTAAAGTGCGTTGATGGAATCAGATGGGCACTGACGAAATCTGACCAACCCTTGTCGCTTTGTTGAACCGACACTGCCGATCCTCTTGCCCCATTTCTGGCAAATTCATATGCAGCCCCAGGGTAGCTTACTGTGTCTACGACGATATTCCAGTCGATGTTGTTGGTGCTTCTAGACCATGTTCTGAAGTAGCTTCGGTCATCACCCCTTTCTTCAACATCTGCTGTTTTTAGTAACACATTTACCGCTTCTGCCGTCACAGGCACATATCTTCCCCTCACAAAGCATTCATTGTCTACCTTCTCCTAAAAGTTAGCATAAAATTCACGCACCATCACTGTGTTCATTGGTGCTATCTTTTCCGGGTTTACAAATCTTCTCCACTCCCTCATCTCAATCATCGCCCGAATGGGCTCATAGACATCCCCCTCCTCAAGCGAGTCCCTTTGATAATCCATTCCTCTTTCAGGGATTAAGGGCCTAGTACTAAATTTTTGGTATCTATCTTGAGCTCTTCGGCTGACAAACCTAGTATCATCATATTGAGGGGCTGAGGTGGATGTGGAGGCTCTTTTCTTTCTGGCAGACATGTTTAGATCACTTTTTGCAGCGTTTCCTTAGTATCACAAAAGTTACCCAACACTATCACCCAACACTGGCAGCTACAACACCTATTACCCCCAAACTTCACTTAAGAAGCTTCTACACAACACCCACACCCTCCTTGTATACTCTTCCTCAAAATTTCACAACCAATTTTCAACACCCAAACAACTTCAACAATACAACACTCCTCCAATCTCCTACCTCCCCTAACTACAGTAAAGCTTTCAAGAAAATAAAAAGATTACCTTTTTACGGTGTTCTTCAAAGTTTTCTTGCTTCTAATGGTGATTTGAGGCTATGGGATGAAGTTTTGTTGGTTGAGATGGTTAAGAGTTTAGGGAATTTAAGAGCTTTGGTTGTATTTGGGTTTGGTTTATGGAAGATGTTTAGGTAAGGTGTTGATTTTTGTGGGTTTTTGTGGAGAGGAAGGGTTAGGTTTCTATTTGGAATTTGGGGAAAAATCGGGTTCTGGGCTATTTAGTTTTTGGGTTTCCGCCTCGGCGCCGCGACCCTGCACGTGTGTCATGGCTGATTCTTGCTCTTCTTCGGAATTTCTGCGCGGCCACATTCTGGCGCCGCGGCGCCTAGACTTGGCATTTTTTCTGGATTTTTGGCGCCGCGGCCCTGCTCCTGGGCGCCGCGGCGCTAACCCGATTTTCTGGAATCCCTTTGTTGTTTCAGTTTTTCGCCCTCCAAATTTGTTGGCCCCTGTACCTGTCAACATAACACAAACACTACCTCCGTGAGACTGTTCTTAGTAAAACTAACTACATTAAAATAAATAATTTAAAATACTTTGGGTTGCCTCCCAAGTAGCGCTGTCTTTAACGTCTTTTAGCCAGACGCAACTTCCTTAACTCAAGAGGTGTGGGGTAGACTAACCCCACAACTAATCCATTTTTTTAACATTCGCCTTTTTCTTCTTCGATTCTTCTTCTTATAGTTATTTTCAAGCGAAGGTTCAGTGGCACATACCTGCTTTGGCGGAGGTTCAACATCATGTACTTGCTTTGGTGGGCCTATCTCCCTTGTTTTGGCTTGCACTGGCTCACAGGGGGTTCTGATGGTGCTGATTGCAAAGCACCTGCTCATGACCGGTGGCTCAATAACATGTTTAAATACTTTAAACACCATTTCTTCGCTCTCTACCCGTAGCGTCAGCTCACCCTTTTCTACATCAATCAGGGCTCTCCCTGTTGCTAAGAACGGTCTCCCCAATATGATGGGGATCTCTGCATCCTCCTCCATGTCAAGAATGAGGAAGTCCGCAGGAAAAAAGAATTTTCCTACTTTAACAAGCACATCCTCAATCTTCCCCCTTGGGTGCACCACTGTTCTATCGGCTAGTTGCAAGCTCACCGTGGTTGATTTTGTCTCACCTAACTCCAACCGTTTAAATACTGACAAAGGCATCAAATTTATACTTGCCCCCAAATCACAGAGGGCTCTATTGTATGTCACCTTGCCAACTGTGCAAGGCAATGTAAAGCTCCCTGGGTCTTTTAGTTTAGGGGGTAACTTCTTCTGCAGGATGGCACTGCACAACTCAGTCAGCGCCACCATCTCATATTCTGCTAGTTTTTTCTTCTTCCCCAAAATTTCCTTCATGAATTTGAAATAAGAAGGCATTTGCTCCAACGCCTCGATGAAGGGTATGTTGATGTGTAACTTTCTTAACGTCTCCAAAAACTTGGAGAATTGTTTATCAACTACATTCCTCTGCAATCTTTGTGGGAACGGAATCTTCTCAGTATACTCCTTCTCTGGAGCTTTCTCTACTACTGGTCGGGCTTCAACCACCTTCTCTTTCTCTATTTCCACCCTTTATTGAACTACCGGCTGAGGTGTATGCTGCTCCAACTGTTTACCACTTCTCAGCTGTACTGCCTGGCATTGTTCTCTAGGGTTCATCTCTGTGTTGCTTGGCAGTGTACCCTGTGGCCTGTTGTTCGATAGCTTTGCTAGTTGACCCACTTGTGTTTCCAAGTTCCTGAGCGAAGATCTAGTTTCTGCCATGAACTGGGTTTGAGAGTTGGTGAGTGTCAACAAAGCTGCTCTCAGCTCGTCTGGCTTTTCTGGTTGGGCAGGGCCATTGAATTGTTGAGAAGATGAGGCCTGGGTGAATGGCTGCTGGTTTTGATACTGGCCTCTGAACTGATTCTGCTGCCCCTGCTCTCCTCTCCATGAAAAATTTGGGTGATTCCTCCACCCTGGATTGTATGTGTTGGAGTATGGGTTGTTCTGGGGCCTCTGATAGTTACCTACAGCTTGGCACTCTGCTTGCTCGATCGGCATATTATTAGGATCAGCTGATGGGCATCTGTCGAATGTATGTGGACCACCACACATTTCACAGCTCTTTGGCATCTGCACTGCATTTACAGATACTGTATGTTGTTGCAGCTGCTTGGTCAAAAGGGCAACTTGGGCATTCAGGGCAGTGATGACGTCTATCTCATGAACTCCCACTGTTCTCCTACCACTTACTTGCCTATCTTCTGTGACATGGTTATTGGTGGCCATGTCTTCTAATAAGTCATGAGCTTCATGGGCTGTTTTCCTCATAAATATTCCACCTACTGCTGCATCGATAATTGTTCTGGTCGTTCCGCTCAGCCCATTATAGAAGATGTGGACCAAGTTCCACAACTCAATACTGTGGTGTGGGCACTTCCTCTGCAGGTCCTTGAATCTCTCCCAAGCTTCATATAAAGACTCTCCATCGGCTTGATAGAAATTATTCAACTCCCCTCTCAATTTCGCTGCTTTGCATGGTGGGAAGAATTTTGCTAGAAATTTATGTGCCAGCTCTTGCCATGTGAATATTGAGTCTGCTGGCAAAGAATTCAACCATACTTTCTCTCTATCCCTGAGTGAAAAGGGAAAGAGCCTCAATCTGACGGCGTCATCAGTAACACCATTATATCTGAATGTTGCACACAGCTCCAAGAAATTAGCTATGTGCATGTGAGGATCCTCCGACGGCAGTCCTCCAAACTGCACCGTGTTCTGCACCATACTTAGAATCGCCGGTTTGATCTCAAAATTATTTGCTCCTATTGCTGGGAGCCTAATACAAGTTTGTGCTCCGTTCACCCTCGGCAGCACGTAATCCCCCAAGCTTCTCTCCGCCTGGACTTGAACTCTCTCCTCTACATCCATAGGCACTCTCCGAGGCATTCTCATGTTAGGCTGATGATCACCTAACCCCTCATTCATCTCGTTATTGTTTTGTGCGCCTTCCATCTCTTTTACAGCTGAAATCTGTTGGTTCCTTCTGTTCTGTTTACAAGTTTTCTCAATTTCTGGATTGAAGGGAACAAGAGTGTCTGCTCCTCTTCTCCTTCGCATAAACTGAGTTCCTGAAACAGATCAAAAACAGAAAAACGGATCACGGCAACTGGTTCTCAAAAAAAAAAGGAAAAAATTAGAAGAAAACGTAAAAAAATAAATAAAAATAATAATAAAAAAAAACCAAATTAGAAATTAAGAATAGATAAAATTGATATTGAACTATGCCAATCCCCGGCAACGGCGCCAAAAACTTGATGCGCGATTTAATGCACACACTTTAACGCAAGTGCACGTTGTCGAGTCAAGTAATATAGTCTTTGAAGACCGAGTTATCGTCCTCAGGGATTAGTGTTCAAGTACCAACTTCTATTCTTTGTTATCTATTTGGTGACTGATATTTGAGTTTGTTGATTATAACTAGCAATTATAAAGACTAATTAACTATGTGTTTACTTCAGTGATGATGGAAATAGGGCTTCCAAGTCTCCTCAACTATCCACTTATATTACTTATTAATGCAATTAACTATGGTTCTACTTCTTTTCGAGATAGCGGGTTTACTAATTCGTTTTATACTCCCGTTAAGGCTATATAAACACTCAACCCCAGTAGCGCTCATTTCTACCTTTCGGTGATAAGGATGACTCTATAGGAGGATTAAAAACAAAAACCCTATTAATGCTACACAAGTAATTGAGGTATTTTCATCCCCAATTCGACCTATGTCTACCCAACTATAGCATAGTCACAACCTCCTCCTTTCGGAGTTTGATTAGAAATCATATAAATAATGATAATTAGTGATCAATTAATTACCAAGCAACCAAATCATCTATTGGATAAATCTCAACAATAAGAAGAACAACCATAACATGCATTAATTCATAAAATAAGGTTCAAGTGAATTGACATAGAAAACCCTATATTAGAATTAGTTCCTAGCCATAGACTGTTGACACCCAATTTTGACCCTCCCGTCCAGTCCTTAACTATAAAAATTACACTAATTTTGCAAAATAATTTCTCATAATTTTTATAATAAAATGCAGCAAATAAAAACATTAATACAAGCATAAATAAGCAATTTAATAATGACACCGCATCTTACGTAGAAAATTAAACACTTAGAGTCTCGCGCCCGCATTTATTAATTTTAAGCCTTGTCATAATTCTTAAATGATAATAATTAATAAATACATAAAATAAATAATTTAGCAATAACGTCGTGTCAAGTAGCATAGTCACATTTATTAATACGCAAAGCAATTTCATAACTTATTTAAATAATAATGCACAATAAATAAGATTTTAAATAAATAGCGCCGCATTATAAAATTAAGCATTAATTAAATAACACGCCCGTATTTATTTTAATCGCAAACATAGACTAATAAAGCACCTAAATAATCTAATCACTAATTAAATACCTAAAAACTAATTCCTAAAACTAACACTTTAAACTAATAACCTACTTAAATTTAAAAAATATAAAAAAAAAAAAAAAAAAAAAAAACGCACCCCACACCCGCAGGCCCAACACCCGCCCAAAGACTCCTACCCTTTATTTCCTTATCACCGCATCCCACACACCTTCACTTCTTCACCTTCATTCGCACTACCCTCACTTCACCTTCTTAACGAAAACGCAACAGAAACCCTAAAACCTCGTCCCTCACCCGCCGCATGCACCCCCTTCTATCCTTGCATCCCGCCGGATTTTCAGGTGGGAAACCTGGCATAACCAAATCAAACCTTCGCCTCATTCAGAACCAAATCGTTCCAACCAGAATAGCCATCCAAAATCACTCCAGAATATTAAGTTACCATAACCGAAACATACCCTGTTATTACCATAAGTAAACAAAGTCCTTCAAATCGTTTACCTTACTTGTTCAAATCGCACAAATCTTCCCCGAAATCGCACCAAATCTCCTTCAAATCGACAATAAAATCAGTATTAAATGACCTACGAAATCGCACCTTGATTACTTACCAACATTAGAACCCACACCATGGCTATATAAAGCACATGCAAAGGCAATCGAGAGAGGACAGAATTGGAGAGAGCAGTCAAGGAGGGATAAGCAATTTTAGGGGAAAGACGGAGGAGAAAAACAGAGAACAAAAAAATGAGGAAACAGTCGAGTAGCAACTAGTGAATGGCCGCACGCAAGCACAAACATTCTCGAGCATTAGTATCGCACACCATCCATCAACATCCAGAAATATATCAGTCAGTAGCAATTAAAGCCTCACCCTTCTTTATCGCATAGCACAAACCTTCCGAGTGGCTTCGACGACTTGATACGCTGCCCCGATTCGCTGCCCGGAGAAGGTAAAATTATTTCCCTTTTAGCTTGGACTCGTTTGATAACAATGTGTGCGATGTGTCTTGCTGTGTATGTGTTAAGACCATATTAATAGTTTTTTATGTGTATTAGATCAATTGTCGGACATGTTCTGGTTTGCATCAATTGTTATTAATATTTGCGACTGTGATGTCGAGTAGTTAGAACCTTTTAGCATTTTCCTGTTCACTCGATTTGTCGCTGTCAAATATGTAGCATTTGGGTCATAGTCAGAACCATGATACGAATATGCTATCTTAAAGCATGCATAACAGAGATCAGGATCAATCATTTGTTTAAAGTGAAGTGGTTTCTTTTAGGTTATAACCTCTTGTCGATCAAGACACAACATATGACTGTAATTTGTATCCTGTTACCCTTTGGCAGTGACAGAATTCCAGTGTATTTTTATGTGTGTCATGTTAACCAATTAAGAGATCTAAGGGACACTTGCATCAACATCTCACATTTACCAAACTCCTTCCTTGTTACATGTCGTTTATGGTCATATCACGCAGCAGTGGGTATAATATAATGTGGCATTGAACTGTGATTGGTTTGAGAGATAGATATGGCCTCTTTGCATCCTACCTGAACCTTGCATATGAATTTGTTAAAAAAAAAACTAGCTTGGTATAGCATAAAGATATGTGAACATCACCTCCTGGAGACGACCGTCCTCGGTGCCAGTATTGATTCAATGCTTGATTCTTGAAAAAAATATGTATTGTCTGGTTCTTCCCCTGCGGTAATTGAATTTGTTTACTTATGTGTATGCCTACTTTACTGATCCTACATAAATGTTGTCAGTCTTCCTTCTACCCGCCCTCTATTTGTTGCCTGGAACTGTAAATGGTTCGTCATCTGTTTTCCTGTGTTGATTTTCTGTGTGTATTCAAGTTGGTCATACATTTCCCTTTGCCTGCCTAAAGTGTAATGCCTTAATGACAACATGTAGCATTTTTAAGCCTTCTGCACTTAACCACCATCTGCTGGAGTAGGCATATAACTTTAGCATACCTCCAGCATATTTGAGAACCCATACACTGCCGCAGGGTACGCTGTGTGTACTTTGAATATATTCTGACTGTTTCTGCTTAGCAATTACTATATGTGTATGTGCTGATGCATTGGCTTCAACTTTTGAGCTTGTTAAAGTCCACTGCTCCGTTTGAAATCACACATAAACTTCCCAGAATCCATAAATCTCGATTTCTGCATGTGTGGGCTAGGCCCATTCTGTTTACTTGCTGAATATTACGTTTTCATGTAACTGCACCATTGTATTTATGGATTGTCACTACTATATCTGCTAGTTGTCTAAGTTGAATTATATGCTACTCTGATTCTTTATTTTGAGCAAATACTAATCCTTTTCTTTTCTTATTTGTTACATGAAATGCACCGGAGCAAAAAAAAATGAAGAGTCTCATGGTGAGACTCATCACGAGTTGCTTCTAATATTTATATGCATCCATCTCGCATAGGAAGTTCCAAATCGCAGCGAAAGGACATCGCCACTCTTCGAGTCATCCTTATTTAATTCATATCCTTTCCTCATTCATTTGTTGTAATTATTTGTCTAACATTTACTCTTAACATTAATATATTTAGAATAGTTTGAGCTTGGGTCGTCCTTAATAAGGGGTTTAACATTAGAAATTTACGTGCCCCTCTAAGTAAACCATTTTAACTTAAGTTATAACTAAACCATTTAGTCGCATAATTAGTCATATAGGCTAGGCGTTATTTTTTGTCATTAAATCTTAACTCGCACAATTAATCATATGTAGCTATGATATTATTTTCAAGATTCCTAACCCATTTGCTATAACATCCATATAGAAATCTTATTTTTATATACTAAGAAACCCCCTTAAGCATGTGATATACTAATCAAGGCAGGCAAAATGTATACATTTAGTCAAATAATCTATTTTGCATCACATATTTTTTTTTATAAATAATATAAGGCATGCTTTAAACTTTACATGTATTTTATAGCAATAATCTTATTAATCGTTTGCCAAAAATACTTTCTATTAAATATCTTTCAAACATGCATTTGTTGACACCCAATTTTGTCCCATCTTTACTGAACATTTCATTTAGATCGTCCTTTTATCTCCAATTAATTTTACTATGCTTCTCAGTCTTGAAAATCGTCGAAAATAAGTAGTTTTAATATTCTTCATTAATTATCGCATAATTTTACAATATCGAGTATTACATTTTTATAATTAAAATATAAGCAAAACAATTTTAATATCTCGTCGTCAGTATTGATGATCGATTTTCTCTTAATATGTTCTTTAATTACTAAATTAATCATTTTTATGAATATTATATTCAAAATTAAATACATGTATTAAATCTTTTGTATCGTGTTTTATGCGTGTACATTTTTTAATTAATTAAGTTGAAGGAAGCATATTTTTAATTAATTGAGAGATTTGGACTAATTATCTATTAATCTCCCAACATTAACTCAACCTTATTTTCCTACCCAATTCCCACTCCTTAAATTAATTCCCTTATTCCCATAACCTATTTCTTCAACACCCCAAACTAATCAGCCCACATCGCAGCCCAATACCCCGCGACCCGGCCCAACTTCCCTTTAATAACTCAACCCTCTTCATCTCATCTCATAACCAAACCAGCATCTTCCTCTTCGAACCAAACCAGAAACCAACGACCCATTACCCTCAAACCCTAGTCGCCACCATCGCCGACACCCTGCACTCCTATCCCCGACACCACGTCACTTCAGCCCATACCACTACCGCCACCCATCGAATAAACCAAACCCATCACCGCTGCGGTCCGTCTCCTTTCGAAAATCGCTGAACCGTGAGGATTCGTTTTAACCATCGAATCGAGCACGCAGGGAAGGTCTGGTTTGACCTTTCCTTTCCTCTCTTCGATTCAGTGGATAAAATACTGATTCAATTTCGTTCAAAGTTCAATCCAAAGAATAAACCCATACATTTTGTCCAACAGCTCTAATACCATCAAATCGGACAGAAAATTTGAGATTTTCTCTATCACCTTTCACACCAATTTCAGATTCGCCCTTTTTATTTTGATTCAAAATTCGAATTGGGGGGTGGAGGGGTATGGGCAGAGGTATTGTGCTATAAATATAACCCTTTTAGGTTGTGTTTAGGGGGATTTTTTCTCCTTTAAAAAGTCGAGAACAAGTTTCAATTTTTAATTTGGAAGGAGCTCAGAAAAATCAAAATTACATTTTATTTCTAGTATTGATTCAAAAATCCGAAAACACTAAGTCTTTCTTCGCTTCAGTCGCACACATATAAAACATATCCGAGTGGATTCGACGAGTCGAGACGACGCCTCGCCACCCAAAGAAGGTAAACTCAACTCATTCTCGATTTTAGTCTATTTTGGTATTCTGTGATCTGCTGTCTGTTTTGTTTTGGTTAATTATGTGTTAGTTCTGTTCATATACAAACCATTTAGTTAACTTAATACTTAGTTCAAAGTATATCCAACCTTGTATAGTTGGTTTAGTAGTTAAATAGTTTGTTCGGATAATTTAGGTTTTGTTAAGTCAGGTACCAAATCTGGTTATAATAAGATGATGCTTAATATGCTTTTGTAAAGTTGAGTCGTTTAATGCAAGATCTATCTAGCCTATGTAAACTATTTAAATGATCTGCCAATGAATTAAAGCGCTCAATATTAGCCTTGTTTAGTTTGATTTTCTTTTCATGAACAAATATGTTCCAATGTGTTTAAAACCAGATTATTTTTGGGTTGATATAGATCTGTTCAGGATTCATTTTGTCTGGATACTTTATAGATGTTCACATGGTCAGTTAAATCATTAGTATAACAGATACATGTTCCTTTGACAGCATATTCATTAGGTTGGTTACACACTTGTTTCACCTGAGTTGAATGTCAACTTGTCTGTACTTTATCATGTAAAGTATCCCTAAACTGTCTCGGATCAGGACATGTCTGCTAGTTGCGGAATAAGGTCCCTCTCTCGAATAAAACGCACCCAGTTATGGTTAAATTTGTCTACTAGAAAAATCTATATTCCATCGGTCGTTACTGCTGGAATGATTCATGATTAAATTATCCACTAAGAATTTATATGTTCTTCTATTTAATTCATAATTGAGCCTATGTGAAATATGTCTACTTGCAAGTATCTCTGAATTCCTGTATACCACACTAGCATTCCCTTTTGTGACAGACAGCTGAACCCGTGTGTATTTATCCTCTTGTCTTGTTGGCTGTGTACAAAAACCTGAAAAGAATTGTCGAGACCTCCTCTTCATTTACAGCGTGCACTTTTCATGCTAGTTCAAATAAGAAGCATGCATTAGTTTTTCCCTTTATGAAGTTAATGCATGAATTTGATCCTTTTTCTTACCCCGCCTGCATTTAACTTGAGATCTACCTACATATGAAAGGTGTCTTCTTCTTGGAAAGTTATACAGATATATGCCTAAGTTGTTTATTTGGAGTAGTGTTCATATATATACTTCCTCTGCTTTATTTAGTTCGTGACTAGCTATAGGTGTCCTGAATTACTATGTTTGCCTTATTAAGAGATGATTAATTGATTTTAAATCACCTAAAAAATGTGTATTCGACCCAATAAGGCATAGGCCAGGCTCGAATAAAGGGTATAAGTTTGAATATGGCATTGTTTTAGCAGTTGATGTTGGAGTAATAGCTTCCGTGATAGCTGTTGATTTTGATTATTTGCTGATTTATTTATTTTAGACTAAATATGCCATCATGGCTGATACATTGTATGTTTTGGAACTCTACATGTTGTGAGTAGTCTAAACATCCCGCTGCGTATCTAAAATGGTGTAGATTGCTCGGTTATTCCTCTATATGATATATCCATTAGATCAATTGCATTTGTCCTGTTTGTTTGAGTGATGAAGTGTCTACGATAGTATGTCATGTTCTAAATTTTAAATTCTGCCAGGTTCAATCCCCCTATTGCCTATAGGCCCATTTATAATCATCTTAAGTTCATTCATACTCTAGGCATGCCTGTTGGGCATACATTCTTATGATTTCAGCTTTCTTTTAACAAAACCAGTTTGACCAAGAAGCATATGTGTCGCCTTAAGTGCTTAATGAGTCTGATCCACTTTGTCGTGTTGGTAGTTCTCAATACTGGTTTGAGGTGCTAATTTATTCAAGGATGTTGCCTCACTTCATCGGGTCGTGTGCAAAATATAAAAGAAATTGTTGAAACCTCCTTTCTATACCTCGATTTATAGCTTACACGGAAATTCCTCCGTGTCAACATTCTCGCATCTCCTAAGTTATCTTGTATCTTGGGTTATTGTCTATTAAGTCGCTTTTGCATTAAAAATTTGCGCTTATCGATTAGATCATGCTACGTTAAGCTACATCCCTGTTTGCTGTTTGTATCCATGTCTCAAACTGCCTGTTTAAGAATCCATGTGTTGTTTTGAACCATAATTGATAGTATGTTGTTCTTGTGTGAGATATTCATATCTACTCCAAGCTATCTATTGATAGTTTGAGTTAAATAGTCATTTATATGCCTTGTTGAAACATGTATAGGTCAACTGAGTGTTATAAGCGCCATAGTTTAATTAAGGATAATATATATAAGCTTTTATGTGGATTGACAGTTTGGCTTTTCTGTGAAAATGGGGTGTCACAGCATGGCGACTCCACTGGGGATTTTAGGTATCTTAACCACAACAAACATAGGTTAATTTATTGTGCTTTATTTTTTTTATTTTTGCTTAAATTGCCTCCTTTATGTTTTACACTTATTTGCTTTTATTGTTTTGCCTAAATTATTGTTACACCCCGGAAATTCCAGGATATGTTTGTAAGGACGTACGTAAGAACTCAAAAATGTTAAGATTTGAGACGAGTAAATTTATCGGAATTATGGAATTGTCGGAAAACGAAATATTGCGACGAACGGGAGGGCGACACGTGTCACCCCCCCCCCCCTTAGTGGTCTTGGACGAAATTGTCTTGGATGGAATGGTCATTTGACCATATTTAGGATGGCCAAGTCTTGCAAAGACTAATAGCTTGATATTGTTGACTTAGTCAAGTCCACTTGGCTAGGATCCATGTGAAACTTATCTAGGCCAACCATTTGTGTAGATCTTGACCCTCCATAGTATTATATATGTGTACAAGTAGCAAGACAAGGCTTTTAACACTTAGCTAAATTTTCAAACAAATCTTGAAGAGCATTAAGAGGGCTCTCGGCTTTTAGGAGGGTTTCAAGAGAAGAATTTTCAATTGTTGTCCAATAATCTCCCCACTTTAAACCAAGGTACCTAAGGGTATAGTAAGCATATCTCAATAGAAAATCTCGGAAAAGATAGTTTTCGTTAGTCGCAAGGCGAGAACCTAAGGGGTTATTCAACTTTGAAGTTGGAATTTGAAGATGAGTTATTCTTAAGCTTCTAAGGGTTGCTTGGAGTGGATTGGAACGTCGAAAGGAGGAGCTAAAATTGCTAAGGATCGACTTGTAGTCTTGGATCATATTTGGGCTAATATGAGGTATAATCTTCGTCTTACTTTTGTAATTGAAGATTCAATGTTCTTATAAGTTAGAAATGATCATGTGATATGTGTTATGAAGTTTGATAAGTGTTATGGAATTTTAAGAGCTCAAACCGAAATGGCATGTTTAGCCCTTTGAAATTGTAATACAATTTTAGTCGTTAATAGAAATCGTCGCATGTTGCCTACTTAGAGATTATGGATTGTTATAATCAAATACGACTTGATATCATGTTATGCTACCAATTTGGATTGAAATGGAAATTTGATAAGAATTGGTAAGGTTGAACTCGGTGGCGAATTTGGACTTTTAGTTTGTTTTTCATTTGTATTGGACTACTTTCTAAATTGTGAGCCAATTGGGGCTGTTTAGTTAGTCATTTGTATTGGAGTACCTTATAGAAATTGTGAGCCAATTGGGGCTGTTTGGTTATTGTATTCGGCCTTGAAAAAGGTGGCAAAGTAAGTAGAAACAAAGGAGGTGCTGTCCGATTTTCCGCAGAATTTAGCGACTTAGCACCTAAAATATTCTACGTATGAAGTAAGAAGTTAATGGACGTATGGTGACCATTATAGGTTGACGTACTAGGTATAGCGTATCCTACTTGAAGAATGGAATAGCTCAAGGTGGAAGTACTTTGGAGCTTTTTGCTATTTGTCGACAATCGTCGCGAGGTATGTGAACCTCTTCCTTCCTTTGGCATGATTCTATGTATGGAATATACCTGTGGTATCATTTCATGTTTCCTGTTACTCTTAGAAGTTAAGAGGTAGTTATGTTGAATTACTCTATGTAAAAGCTACGCCTAAGAAATTCTAAGTCCTTACCAAGTCTTATGGGGGATGTTGGTAAGAGTCGTTAGGAAGTATTTGAGTCAGTGGACTCGCAAATTTACGCACGAATGAGAATAAGTATCGAACAAGCCATTGCAGCGTTAATAAAGGAAAATGTAATGACAATTAATTATGTTAAAACAAGTAGAATTCTCCATCTGCATAGAAGCTAAGATAAGACAAAATTGTATTACATTTTCTAGATCATGGCTACTTGAATAAGATCGTTATAAATAAGTATAACTTATTCACAACGCACCAAGTATATGTTACTTAATTTAAAAGAGTTTACGATGGAGTTTTTAAGACTTGATACTTGTTTTCTTAAAAGTTAAGAGACTTGAAGTATTTTGAAAGCTATGTGATTTGATTTGAAAGTATAAGTCTCTTGGTTATAAAAAGAATGAATTAGTTTTAAGGCATAAAGTTAGTATGACGGCTTTATGGGAAGTTGGTTATAATAACTTTATGGAAGGTTAAGAGAATGATGTTCTCTAATGTAAGCAAAGAATGTTTGGAACTAAAGAAGGGCAAATTGTTTTTAAGGTCCCAATTGCTGAAGGTTGTTATGTAAGACGTCAGTTGATTTAGAAGTTCTAATTGTATTTCTAAAAAGGTAGTCTGACTGGTCCTGAAAGGTAGAGATGACTTGATACTACGGTTGTTAGTATCTGGGAAGTTTTGTTTGAATAAGAGTTTTTCTAAAGGAGTAGAGGTGCGAGTACGTTGGGTTAAATTCTCGGGTTTAATATGACATTATCGACCCGCAGACGGGCCGCAAAGATACCTTACGCGACTATATGACATTATCGACCCGAGACGGGCGGGCAAGATACCTTTACGCAGACTATATGACATTATCGACCCGCAGACGGGCCGGCAAGATACCTTACGCGCACTATATGACATTATCGACCCGCAGACGGGCCGGCAAAGATACCTCACGCGCACTATATGACATTATCGACCCGCAGACGGGCCGCAAGATACCTTTACGCGCACTATATGACATTATCGACCCGAGACGGGCCGCAAGATACCTTTACGCGCACTATATGACATTATCGACCCGCAGACGGGCCACAGATACCTTACGCGCACTATATGACATTATCGACCCGAGACGGGCCGCAAAGATACCTTTACGCGCACTCATGACATTATCGACCCAGAACGGGCCGCAAAGATACCTTACGGGCGACTAGATGACGTTATCGACCCGTGATCGGGCCGCAAAGATACCTTACGCGCACTACGTGACCTTGATCGCGCCCTAGATTGGGCGGTAAGATAGGTGCCCCTCCTACAGGGCCGGATTATACTTATGAAAGATAGGTAAGTTATATAGTAATGAACTTAATGATTTTTCCTAATCATGTACGTAAGAATGTGGCTATAGTTTTTATAGAGAATGAAAAAGATAATAAGGTGCGATTAAGTTCATAAGTGGTAATGACACGGCAGATCCGCATGTATCTTTATACTTGTCCTTGTCATTCTTTGTACGCTATGATCCGCTTATCAGACGTTATTTCTGCTCCATATTCTGTATCAGGCTGCACTTCTTCGGGCTGCGTTCATGCCCGCAGGTTTTAGGTACCCAGGTTGGCGATCCTTGCTCTTAGGATCTCGGTTCAGTGTTTGAGAGAAAGCTCCATTTGCTCCGGAGGCTTATCTCTTGGTATGGTTTTCCCTGAAGTAGTAGATTCATGTATATTCAGGGGTATGGCGGGGCCCTGTCCCGCCACAGTTGTTATGTTAAAAATCTTAGAGGTCTGTAGTCACATTTTGTGGGTCAGTTTGTAAAGAAATGAGGCAACTGCTTCGGTTGTGTATATTTATGTCCAGGAAGGTAGCCCTATCGGCTAACCTGTTGTTTTACTTCTGTTGTTTTATTTTTTTAGGTTCATGTATGTTCCGCTGATTTATCTCTGATGTTTACCTGTAAGGGTGCCTGTAGGGCACTGCCGCGTCCCGGTCGGTCGTGACAAAAGTGGTATCGAGCGCTTAGTCTCTGAAAGTGTCTACGCATCGTGTCTAGTAGAGTCTTGATTATCGGTGTGTTGTGCACCACATCTATAATCGTGAGGTCGCAGGACATTTAGGATTGGTTTCCATTCTTCTCACTCGAGATCGTGCGACAGAGTGTTGTTAGGGTCGCCCTCCCTAACGAGTCATGTTGATTGCAGCACGAGAAGGCAAAGATGACCAGGAAGGACTGTGTGGATTGCGTATCCAGTTTGTTAATGATTATATTATAGTTGTTATTTTGACATACATCTATACAGAGTTATGTATGAGGTCAGACGCGTGTTGCCTAGGATGATTTTAGATTACCAAGAGTTGGTAAAGACTAACTAGATACCGGGAAGGTATGAAATAGTTAATGAATTTTCGCCAAGGTCTTCTCGGGTAGAAAGAGTTATTATAGATCAAGAATAAGAGTTAAGTGCGACGGCGAGTCGGGGTGAGGACCTGTTACGGGTCTCCCCATGGCCTGGAATGGAGTAGGATCAGTTGGTAGTAGTTCCGCTACGTGACGGGGTCACGAGGGTGCAAGGCCCAAGTCTAGTTAATTGTTTTACGGGTTCGTGGACGCGTTCCACCGGAACCAGGTCATGAAAGCCGGAAATGGCCTTATGTTGTTTTATAGAGTGACTCCAAAGATTTGAGGCCGTAGTCGCATGGAAGTTATGTATGTATGTTAGAAGGAGTTGGAAGTACGAAAAGATAATCTCTTTGGGCTTATGATGGGATGATATGCGTGCGCAGGTATTAGGGCCATGTGTGGCATTGTTGGTATGTCGGGGTTGTGAAAGGAAACTATGTCGCTAATTATAAGTTCGACTCCGAAAGAACATTCGAGGACGAATGTTTCTAAGGGGGGAAGAATGTTACACCCCGGAAATTCCAGGATATGTTTGTAAGGACGTACGTAAGAACTCAAAAATGTTAAGATTTGAGACGAGTAAATTTATCGGAATTATGGAATTGTCGGAAAACGAAATATTGCGACGAACGGGAGGGCGACACGTGTCACCCCCCCTTAGTGGTCTTGGACGAAATTGTCTTGGATGGAATGGTCATTTGACCAATTTTAGGATGGCCAAGTCTTGCAAAGACTAATAGCTTGATATTGTTGACTTAGTCAAGTCCACTTGGCTAGGATCCATGTGAAACTTATCTAGGCCAACCATTTGTGTAGATCTTGACCCTCCATAGTATTATATATGTGTACAAGTAGCAAGACAAGGCTTTTAACACTTAGCTAAATTTTCAAACAAATCTTGAAGAGCATTAAGAGGGCTCTCGGCTTTGAGGAGGGTTTCAAGAGAAGAATTTTCAATTGTTGTCCAATAATCTCCCCACTTTAAACCAAGGTACCTAAGGGTATAGTAAGCATATCTCAATAGAAAAATCTCGGAAAAAGATAGTTTTCGGGTTAGTCGCAAGGCGAGAACCTAAGGGGTTATTCAACTTTGAAGTTGGAATTTGAAGATGAGTTATTCTTAAGCTTCTAAGGGTTGCTTGGAGTGGATTGAACGTCGAAAGGAGGAGCTAAAGTTGCTAAGGATCGACTTGTAGTCTTGGATCATATTTGGGCTAATATGAGGTATAATCTTCGTCTTACTTTTGTAATTGAAGATTCAATGTTATTATAAGTTAGAAATGATCATGTGATATGTGTTATGAAGTTTGATAAGTGTTATGGAATTTTAAGAGCTCAAAACCGAAATGGCATGTTTAGCCCTTTGAAATTGTAATACAATTTTAGTCGTTATTAGAAATCGTCGCATGTTGCCTACTTAGAGATTATGGATTGTTATAATCAAATACGACTTGATATCATGTTATGCTACCAATTTGGATTGAAATGGAAATTTGATAAGAATTGGTAAGGTTGAACTCTAGGTGGCGAATTTGGACTTTTAGTTTGTTTTTCATTTGTATTGGACTACTTTCTAAATTGTGAGCCAATTGGCATGTTAGTTAGTCATTTGTATTGAGTACCTTATAGAAATTGTGAGCCAATTGGGGCTGTTTGGTTATTGTATTCGCCTTGAAAAAGGTGGCAAAGTAAGTAGAAACAAAGGAGGTGTCGTCCGATTTTCCGCACTTAGCGACTTAGCACCTAAAATATTCTACGATGAAGTAAGAAGTTAATGGACGATGGTGACCATTATAGGTTGACGACTAGGTATAGCAGATCCTACTTGAAGAATGGAATAGCTCGGTGGAAGTACTTTGGAGCTTTTGCTATTTGTCGACAATCGTCGAGGTATGTGAACCTCTTCCTTCCTTTGGCATGATTCTATGTATGGAATATACCGTGGTATCATTTCATGTTTCTGTTACTCTTAGAAGTTAAGAGGTAGTTATGTTGAATTACTCTATGTAAAAGCTACGTCTAAGAAATCCTAAGTCCTTACCAAGTCTTATGGGGATGTTGGTAAGAGTCTTTAGGAAGTATTCGAGTCAGTGGACTCGCAAATTTACGGCACGAATGAGAATAAGTATCGAACAAGCCATTGCAGCGTTAATAAAGGAAAATGTAATGACAATTAATTATGTTAAAACAAGTAGAATTCTCCATCTGCATAGAAGCTAAGATAAGACAAAATTGTATTACATTTTCTAGATCATGGCTACTTGAATAAGATCGTTATAAATAAGTATAACTTATTCACAACGCACCAAAGTATATGTTACTTAATTTAAAAGAGTTTACGTATGGAGTTTTTAAGACTTGAAACTTGTTTTCTTAAAAGTTAAGAGACTTGAAGTATTTTGAAAGCTATGTGATTTGATTTGAAAGTATAAGTCTCTTGGTTATAAAAAGAATGAATTAGTTTAAGGCATAAAGTTAGTATGACGGCTTTATGGGAAGTTGGTTATAATAACTTTATGGAAGGTTAAGAGAATGGTTTTCTAATGTAAGCAAAGAATGTTTTGAAATAAAGAAGGCAAATTGTTTTAAAGGTACCAATTGCTTAAGGTTTTAAGTAAGAAGTCACTTGATTTAGAAGTTCGGTAATTGTATTTCTAAAAGGTAGTGTGACTTGTCTGAAAGGTAGAGATGACTTGATACTACGGTTGTTAGTATCTGGGAAGTTTTGTTTGAATAAGAGTTTTTCTAAAGGAGTAGAGGTGCGTAGTACGTTGGGTTAAATTCCCGGGTTTTATATGACATTATCGACCCAGACGGGCCGGCAAGATACCTTTACGCGCACTATATGACATTATCGACCCGTAGACGGGCAAAGATACCTCACGCGCACTATATGACATTATCGACCCGCAGACGGGCCGCAAGATACCTTTACGCGCACTATATGACATTATCGACCCAGACGGGCCGGCAAGATACCTTTACGCGCACTATATATGACATTATCGACCCGCAGACGGGCCGCAAGATACCTTTACGCGCACTATATGACATTATCGACCCGCAGACGGGCCTAAAGATACCTTTACGCGCACTATATGACATTATCGACCCGAGACGGGCCGGGCAAGATACCTTTACGCGACTACATGACATTATCGACCCGTGAACGGGCCGCAAGATACCTTTACGGGCGCACTAGATGACGCCATCGACCCGTGATCGGGCCGGCAAGATACCTTACGCAGACTATGTGACCTTGATCGCGCCCTAGATCGGGCGCAAGTATAGGTGCCCCTCCTTACAGGGCCGGATTATACTTATGAAAGATAGGTAAGTTATATAGTAATGAACTTAATGATTTTTCCTAATCATGTACGTAAGAATGTGGCTATAGTTTTTATAGAGAATGAAAAAGATAATAAGGTGCGATTAAGTTCATAAGTGGTAATGACACGGCAGGATCTGGTATGTATCTTTATACTTGTCCTTGTCATTCTTTTGTACAGTTATGATCCGCATCAGACGTTATTTCGTTCCATATTCGCTGTTGTAATCGACTTCTTCGGGCCGCTGCTCATGCCCGCAGTTTTAGGTACCTGTGTGGCGATCCTTGCTCTTAGGATCTCGGTTCAGTGTTTGAGAGAAAGCTCCATTTGCTCCGGAGGCTTATCTCTTGGTATGGTTTTCCCTGAAGTAGTAGATTCATGTATATTCAGGGGTATGGCGGGGCCCTGTCCCGCCACAGTTGTTATGTTAAAAATCTTAGAGGTCTGTAGTCACATTTTGTGGGTCAGTTTGTAAAGAAATGAGGCAACTGCTTCGGTTGTGTATATTTATGTCCAGGAAGGTAGCCCTATCGGCTAACCTGTTGTTTTACTTCTGTTGTTTTATTTTTTTAGGTTCATGTATGTTCCGCTGATTTATCTCTGATGTTTACCTGTAAGGATGCCCAGGTAGGGCACCAGTCGCGGTCCCGGGGTCGGGTCGTGACAATTATTCTGCTTTACATATAAATATTTTGCATATTGTCTTAACTGCTATTTGTTTACTGCTTTCCTTAAACTGACATTCCGCTCATATTTCCTCCCTTACGGAAAATTAACACTATCACACACTACACGTGAGGTGCGCTTTGCACACCCGCAAATTTCTTTCAAATACCCAAATTTAGGAGAGTTGGCATTTTACGCGGAGAATCCGGTCCAACCGGTGGCCGCGTAGCCTTCTCACTCGAGTTATCCGCTCGAACTCAAGGCCTAGTAAAGCCAAATCTTAGAAACTCAGGATAGAGCTATACCACCCTCTTTATTTTAAGTCATACATGCATACACCTTAGGTGGGTTGATCCTTGGTATCGACGCCACAGTTAGAAAAACACCAAACTTGTCGACGGGTTTCTCGACCCAACGACCATTAGCATACTGTGTGTAGCGTGACAATGATAGACAAATCCTAGCCTAAAACATGACATGCCGAATTGGAAAAAGTGCACCGTCATTTGGTCGCCATTTCCAACAAAAAGCATTACAGTTGGACGACTTGGACAAATCCGTCATAATCTCGCATAAGTGACGTTTAGGCTTACCTCTGGCATAAAGAGGTCCCAAACATGTTAGAACACGCACTTGATTTGCAATTTGCTTATTAGTATATATTGCCTGCAACTTTTTTACATATTATACTAAATTGGTTTGCTTCATTTGTTAAAGGATTATTTTTGCCTAGCTTATCCCCAAAAGGTTGATTCGCGTTGACTGGTAGAAGCACAGTCATAAATGACTAATCCAGAGGCACCAGAACGAAACAGCTTAAGACTCGTTCCCATTCCTGTAGATGATGCAGAAGCATTAGAAGGGAGAAACACCAATGATCAACACCTCGCCAATTGGAACTACGTTCGACCTGATTCCTTGGCGGATACGTAGGCGGCCATATCGGCCTCGGTCCCACCTTTAGAATTTTACCCAATTTCGCTTGTAATGAACTACGTCATGACCTGATTCCCTCATGGGGATACGTAGGCAGCCTAAATCGGCTTCGGTCACACCATTAGGAAACTTTCCCTTTGCTTTTAACGAGAATACATATAACATACAAGCAACTTCATTGAGACCCACTTTAGACCAAACACCCTTTGCATATTCAAAACTGGGACAAGGTAGGAAACCAGACCGGGGTTGCAGGTCCAAGCAGGCCAGGCACGCAGATGTCAAGGAACAAGGCGGTGAAGTCAAATGCGAATCAACCACCCCCCCTCAAACTCACAAATTTTCTTTGAGCGCAGTTTCTTCATATTAGCAGAAGCAGACATACATCAACAATCAAACCCCGCAACAAAGTCTAGCGCATCAGCTCGAACCTAGAGTCAAATTGCAGGTCATGCAGTGCACAAACGCACAACGAAGACATCATGACAATCCATATGGTTCACAAAAATGCATTACAACAACATCTCAGCATTCACATCATCTGACATATCAGGGACGACATCCCACCCATAGAATTACACCTCTCATATATATTTATCATTTCGTTTAAGCAGGTATACACTAATTTTTCTCAAGCTTAGCTTGCAGGAGCATTTATTCTACAGGAACAGCTATCAATGACATCCTTTATTACGTCTATTCAACGACGTTCATCTTATTACGTCCACACAACGGCGTCCTCCTATTTTCGGCTATCAATGACATCATTTATTACGTCTATTCAACGACGGTCATCTTATTACGTCAACACAACGACGCCCTCCGACACGCCTATTCAACGACGCTCATCTTATTACGCCCACACAACGGAGTCCTCCTATTTTCGGCTATCAATGACATCATTTATTACGTCTATTCAACGACGTTCATCTTATTACGTCCACACAACGACGTCCTCCGATTACGTCTATCCAACGACGTTATTTCTTATTACGTCCACACAACGACGTCCTCCTATTACGGCGTTTCTCTTATTACGTCTATTCAACGAAGTTCATCTTATTACGTCCACATAATGACGTCCTCTTATTCCGTCTATCAACGACGTCTTCTTATTATGGCTGCACAACGACGTTAGCTCAATTACATCTATCAACGACGTCCATCTTATTACGCCTATGCAACGGCCTTATCTATATTTCGTCTAAACAACGACGACCCATATATCGCATCCACTCAACGACACAATCTTATTTCGTCTATGCAACGACGACTCAGATCTCGCCCACGCACACGCGCCATCTTATTGCACCGAGCACGGTGTCATCTTCCTCACAATATGGCAATAAGACGACGCTATCATCACATTTTTTGCAGGATAACATTTCCTACTCACAGTTACATTGCTTTTAAAATTATGCATCATCATTTTGCCTTAACAGTTATGCACCAACCGTTTGCTTTAATCTTAGCTTGCAGGAGCATTCATTCTACAGGAGCATCAGTACAACAAGTCCAAAAACGACGCCACGTCTGAAACGACGCCAAGTCCGAAAACGACACCATGTCCGAAAACGACACCAAGTCCGAAAACGACGCCACGTCCGAAAACGACGCCACGTCCGAAAACGACGCCACGTCCAAAAACGACGCCACGTCCGAAAACGACGCTAAGTCCGAAAACGACGCCAAGTCCGAAAACGACGCCCAGTCCGAAAACGACACCACGTCCAAAAACGACGTCGAGTCCGAAAACGACTCCGAGTCCGAAAACGACTCCACGTCCGAAAACGACGCCACGTCCGAAAACGACGCCAAGTCCGAAAACGACGCCACGTCCGAAAACGACGCCAAGTCCGAAAACGACACCAAGTCCGAAAACGACGCCACGTCCGAAAACGACGCCACGTCCGAAAACGACGCCACGCCCAAAAACGACGCCACGCCCAAAACGACGCCACGCCCAAAACGACGCTAAGTCCAAATGACGCCAAGTTCAAAACGACGCCACCAAAACGACACCACGTCCAAAAACGACGTCGAGTCCGAAAACGACTCCGAGTCCGAAAACGACTCCACGTCCGAAACGCATACCACGCCCAAAACGACGCCAAGTCCAAAACGACGCCACGCCCAAAACGACGCCAAGTCCAAAACGACGCCACGCCCAAAACGACGCCAAGTCAAAACGACGCCACCAAAACGACACCACGTCCAAAAACGACGTCGAGTCCGAAAACGACTCCGAGTCCGAAAACGACTCCACGTCCGAAAACGACGCCACGTCCGAAAACGACGCCAAGTCCGAAAACGACGCCAAGTCCGAAAACGACACCACGTCCAAAAACGACGTCGAGTCCGAAAACGACTCCACGTCCGAAAACGACGCCACATCCGAAAACGACACCAAGTCCGAAAACGACGCCAAGTCCGAAAACAACGCCACGTCCGAAAACGACGTCATAAGCATACCACATCTACGCAAGGACAATTAATCTACTCTCAAAAATTGCATTTCTTATTCATGTTTTATTACTCTGTCTTAGCAGTTATGCACTAACTCTTTCTTGAGCTTTAGTCTACAGGGGCGCTCAAAGTGACAACATGTCCGCATTCACACGCAACGCTGCCTGCAAGCGGAGAAATCACAACATTTGCAGCAGGCATCGCATTTTCGTAGGATAGCATTTTCTACTCGCACAGTTACATTGCTTATAAATTCATGCGTTATCATTTTGCCTTAACAGTTATGCATTAACCGTTTGTTTAAGTCTTAGCATACAGGAACAAGAGCACAACGTGGAACTACCTCTTACGGCGAACCGAAGCAATTTGTACCTCGAACGCCGATCCGCTTCTCTCCAAAGATCCTCGCAACGCTAATGACCCAAGTGTCATCATAATTCGACACCGACAAAATTTTAAATCGCTTCCCTTTTTGGTTTTAAGTTTTCAAAGATCACAAAGAACCCAAAGGTCATCATAATTCGACATCGACAAATTTTGAATCTACGTCATTCGCTTTAAATTTTTCAAAGATACCATGGTAGCCCAATGGCCGCCATAACTCGACATCGACAAAATTTTGATTTTTACACTTCGCCTTAATCGCCCAACATTTTTAATTCTAAGGATCGAGACTAAATTGGCTTTAAGTCAACATCTTTGTCCAAGATTCTTACATCATCTCCATACAAAGAGGGACAAGTCGTTGACACCCAATTTTGTCCCATCTTTCTGAACATTTCATTTAGATCGCCCTTTTATCTCCAATTAATTTTACTATGCTTCTCGGTCTTGAAAATCGTTTAAAATAAGTAGTTTTAATATTCTTCATTAATTATCGCATAATTTTACAATATCGAGTATTACATTTTTATAATTAAAATATAAGCAAAACAATTTTAATATCTCGTCAAGATTGATGATCGATTTTCTCTTAATATGTTCTTCAATTACTAAATTAATCATTTTTATGAATATTATATTCAAAATTAAATACATGTATTAAATCTTTTGTATCGTGTTTTATGCGTGTACATTTTTTTAATTAATTAAGTTGAAGGAAGCATATTTTTAATTAATTGAGAGATTTGGACTAATTATCTATTAATCTCCCAACATTAACTCAACCTTATTTTCCTACCCAATTCCCACTCCTTAAATTAATTCCCTTATTCCCATAACCTATTTCTTCAACACCCCAAACTAATCAGCCCACATCGCATTTCAATACCCGCGATCTACCAACTTCCCTTTAATAACTCAACCCTCTTCATCTCATCTCATAACCAAACCAGCATCTTCCTCTTCGAACCAAACCAGAAACCAACGACCCATTACCCTCAAACCCTAGTCGCCACCATCGCCGACACCCCAGACCCTATCCCCTGACACCACGTCACTTCAGCCCATACCACTACCGCCACCCATCGAATAAACCAAACCCATCACCTGCAGTCCCGTCTCCTTTTCTGAAAATCGCTCAACTACGAGGATTCAGTGAATCCATCGAATCGAAGCATGCAGGAAGGTCTCGCGGTTTGCTGACCTTTCCTCTCTTCGATTCAGTGGATAAAATACTGATTCAATTTCGTTCAAAGTTCAATCCAAAGAATAAACCCATACATTTTGTCCAACAGCTCTAATACCATCAAATCGGACAGAAAATTTGAGATTTTCTCTATCACCTTTCACACCAATTTCAGATTCGCCCTTTTTATTTTGATTCAAAATTCGAATTGGGGGGTGGAGGGGTATGGGCAGAGGTATTGTGCTATAAATATAACCCTTTTAGGTTGTGTTTAGGGGGATTTTTTCTCCTTTAAAAAGTCGAGAACAAGTTTCAATTTTTAATTTGGAAGGAGCTCAGAAAAATCAAAATTGCATTTTATTTCTAGTATTGATTCAAAAATCCGAAAACACTAAGTCTTTCTTCGCTTCAGTCGCACACATATAAAACATATCCGAGTGGATTCGACGAGTCGAGACGACGCCTGCTCGCCACCCAAAGAAGGTAAACTCAACTCATTCTCGATTTTAGTCTATTTTGGTATTCTGTGATCTGCTGTCTGTTTTGTTTTGGTTAATTATGTGTTAGTTCTGTTCATATACAAACCATTTAGTTAACTTAATACTTAGTTCAAAGTATATCCAACCTTGTATAGTTGGTTTAGTAGTTAAATAGTTTGTTCGGATAATTTAGGTTTTGTTAAGTCAGGTACCAAATCTGGTTATAATAAGATGATGCTTAATATGCTTTTGTAAAGTTGAGTCGTTTAATGCAAGATCTATCTAGCCTATGTAAACTATTTAAATGATCTGCCAATGAATTAAAGCGCTCAATATTAGCCTTGTTTAGTTTGATTTTCTTTTCATGAACAAATATGTTCCAATGTGTTTAAAACCAGATTATTTTGGGTTGATATAGATCTGTTCAGGATTCATTTTGTTTGGATACTTTATAGATGTTCACATGGTCAGTTAAATCATTAGTATAACAGATACATGTTCCTTTGACAGCATATTCATTAGGTTGGTTACACACTTGTTTCACCTGAGTCAATGTCAACTTGTCTGTACTTTATCATGTAAAGTATCCCTAAACTGTCTCGGATCAGGACATGTCTGCTAGTTGCGGAATAAGGTCCCTCTCTCGAATAAAACGCACCCAGTTATGGTTAAATTTGTCTACTAGAAAAATCTATATTCCATCGGTCGTTACTGCTGGAATGATTCATGATTAAATTATCTACTAAGAATTTATATGTTCTTCTATTTAATTCATAATTGAGCCTATGTGAAATATGTCTACTTGCAAGTATCTCTGAATACCTGTATACCCCCCTAGCATTCCCTTTTGTGACAGGCAGCTGAACCCGTGTGTATTTATCCTCTTGTCTTGTTGGCTGTGTACAAAAACCTGAAAAGAATTGTCGAGACCTCCTCTTCATTTACAGCGTGCACTTTTCATGCTAGTTCAAATAAGAAGCATGCATTAGTTTTTCCCTTTATGAAGTTAATGCATGAATTTGATCCTTTTTCTTACCCCGCCTGCATTTAACTTGAGATCTACCTACATATGAAAGGTGTCTTCTTCTTGGAAAGTTATACAGATATATGCCTAAGTTGTTTATTTGGAGTAGGTGTTCATATATATACTTCCTGCTTTATTTAGTTCTGTGACTAGCTATAGGTGTCCTGAATTACTATGTTTGCCTTATTAAGAGATGATTAATTGATTTTAAATCACCTAAAAAATGTGTATTCGACCCAATAAGGCATAGGCCGTGCTCGAATAAAGCGGTATAAGTTTGAATATGGCATTGTTTTAGCAGTTGATGTTGGAGTAATAGCTTCCGTGATAGCTGTTGATTTTGATTATTTGCTGATTTATTTATTTTAGACTAAATATGCCATCATGGCTGATACATTGTATGTTTTGGAACTCTACATGTTGTGAGTAGTCTAAACATCCCGCTGCGTATCTAAAATGGTGTAGATTGCTCGGTTATTCCTCTATATGATATATCCATTAGATCAATTGCATTTGTCCGGTTTGTTTGAGTGATGAAGTGTCTACGATAGTATGTCATGTTCTAAATTTTAAATTCGCCAGTTCAATCCCCTATTGCCTATAGGCCCATTTATAATCATCTTAAGTTCATTCATACTCTAGGCACGCCTCATTGGGCATACATTCTTATGATTTCAAATTTTCTTTAACAAAACCAGTTTGACCAAGAAGCATACGTGTGTCGCCTTAAGTGCTTAATGAGTCCGATCCACTTTGTCGTGTTGGTAGTTCTCAATCTTGGTTTGAGGTGCTAATTTATTCAAGGATGTTGCCTCACTTTATCGGGTCGTGGTGCAAAATATAAAAGAAATTGTTGAAACCTCCTTTCTATACTCGATTTATAGCTTACACGAAATTCCTCCGTGTCAACATTCTCGCATCTCCTAAGTTATCTTGTATCTTGATTGGTTATTGTCTATTAAGCTGTTTTGCATTAAAAAATTTGCGCTTATTGGATTAGATCATGCTACGTTAAGCTACATCCCTGTTTGCTGTTTGTATCCATGTCTCAAACTGCCTGTTTAAGAATCCATGTGTTGTTTTGAACCATAATTGATAGTATGTTGTTCTTGTGTGAGATATTCATATCTACTCCAAGCTATCTATTGATAGTTTGAGTTAAATAATCATTTATATGCCTTGTTGAAACATGTATAGGTCAACTGAGTGTTATAAGCGCCATAGTTTAATTAAGGATAATATATATAAGCTTTTATGTGGATTGACAGTTTGGCTTTTCTGTGAAAATGGGGTGTCACAACATTTTTAGCATAAATAATTAACCCTAGGTTTGAACGGACAATCGCAAGTTAGCGGATCCTTTAGGGTGCCTGACCCATTCCCTTTAGGATAATAAAGAACCCTTACCCAAAATCTCATTAAAGTTTAGCAGACCATTAAAATGGAGTTAATGTTTACTTTAAACTAGTTAACATTTAGGTGTCCTAATTCACCCAATTAATTAGGTGACGACTCCGCGAACCCTTTTAGCACTACCCTTAGCATTTTAGCACCCCTTTTAAGCCCTTTTTTACTTTTAAAATTAACCTTTTAACACCTCTTTAGCATCTTTTTAACGTTTAGTATTTTATTATTTATTTTCTAACATTTTATTAAGCAGGAGTTATGCTAAAAAATGTCGCGGTCGAAAATGGGCGTGACAGAAATGGCGACTCCACTGGGGATTTTAGGTTCTTAACCACAACAGACCTAGGGTTATTATTTGGCATTATTTTGCATTTAATTGGTTGTGCTATATTTTGTTTTATTTATTTTAATTGCTACCGCCATCGCTTTCCTTAAACTGACATTCCGCTCATATTTCTTCCACTCTGGAAAATTCACACAATCACACACTACATGCGAGGTGCGCTTGGTGCATCAGCAAAATTCTTTCTTCAAAAACCCAAATTTAGGAGAATTGGTAACATACGTGGAGTGTCCGGTCTAACCGGTGGCCGCGTAGCCCTCTCACTCGAGTTGTCCGCTCGGGAACCTTGCGTCTAGTAAAGCCAAATCTTAGCAACTCAGGATAGAGCTATACCACTCTTTATTTTAAGGCATGCATGCATTTACCTTAGGTGGGTCGGTCCTTGGCATCGACACCATAATTAGGAAGACACCAAACTTGTCGACGGGTTTCTCAACCCAACGACCAACCAGCATATTATGTGTAGCGTGGCAATGATAGACAAACCCAAACCTAATCATGTCATGCTGAAATTGGGAAAAGTGCACCGTCATTTGGTCGCCACTTCCAACAAAAGCATTACAGTTGGACGACTTGGACAAATCTATCACAGCCTCGCATATGTGACGTTTAGGCCTACCTCTGGCATAAAGGGGTCCCCATGCATATTAGCTTGCAATGTGACAATTTATGTGCAATATGTACTTGCTAAATGTTTCACACTTTGCAAAATCACGTGCTTTACACTAACGCAGTTTGCTACATGTTGTCTAAAGGATTTATCATCTCCCCCAAAGGTCGATTTGTGTTTGACTAAGCAATGACAGAGCATCGATATTTTCATAAGATAAAAGGCACGGTCCAGCGACATGACCGATTCAAGGGCATTTGAAAGTAACGAGCCTGAACATATCTCGTTCCTATAGGCGTTATGGGTCTCGTAAAATAAAAACAGCATAGATCCGATCGAGCATCCGCCCGCTATCGCAAAGAAATGGCAACCCCGCAGCCGAAATCGTAGGCTAAACATCACTAAAGCACTCACCGCAAATAACTAAAACAATCAAAACCTCCAAATTATATTCAAAATCGACAAGGTAGGAAACTGCATGCGGTTGCGAGTCCAAGCAGCTACCACGCAGATGTCAAGGAACAAGGCTAAGTCAAATACGAATCGACCACCCCCCAAAAACTCACAAATTTTCTTTGAGCGCAGGTTTTTCATATTAATGTATAGAAATGCAATAGCCGGCGTAAGATACGCAAAAGTTTCTTCAGTAAGCGTAAAGAGGCGCAGGCTGCAGGATATGAAAAAAATCCAAATTAAAAGTCCGCGTGAAGCAGGCGTAGTGCGGCATCGACAATCAGCAGTCAAAATTCCGCAAACAAGTCTAGCGCATCAACTCGGCATGAAGCTAAATTTGCAACCCACGCATCGCACACAACAAAGACATCATGGCAATTCGTCAGTTGCAGCGTTTAGCATGTTCGTGCAAGGACGACATCTCAGTATTCATCAGGCGTATCAGGGACAACATCTCTACCCATAGAATTATACTTCTCATATGCATTTATCATTCCGTTTAAACAGGTATACCCTATTTTTTCTCAAACTTAGTTTGCAGGAGCATTTATTCTAGAGGAGCATCAGCAGCACGTCCATGCAACGATGTTTATCAGCAAAACGAAACAAGTCCGAAAACGACGTCATCAACAACACGTCCATACAACGACGTGATCAGCATTATGTCTACGCAACGACGCTTAGCAAAGAATATCGCCCAGTAACGACGTTATCAGCACAACAAGTCCGAAAACGACGTCATCAGCAACACGTCCGGACAACGACGTGATCAGCATCATGTCTACGCAACGACGCCAGTAGCAACACGTCCAAGCAACGACGTTACCAGCACAACAAGTCCAAAAACGACGCCAAGAAGAATACGCCCGCATAACGACGCCCGTATCAACATTACGTCCACACAATGACGTCCTCATATTACGGCTATCAATGACATCCTTTATTACGTCTATTCAACGACGTTCATCTTGTTACGTCCACACAATGACGTCCTCCTATTACGTCCATCAATGACGTCTATTACGTCTATCCAACGACATTATTTCTTATTACGTCCGCACAACGACGTCCTCCTATTACGGCTATCAATGACATCCTTTATTACGTCTATTCAACGACGTTCATCTTATTACGTCCACACAACGACGTCCTCCTATTACGTCTATCAATGACATACTTTATTACGTCTATTCAACGACGTTCATCTTATTGCGTCCATACAACGACGTTTCTCTTATTACGTCTATTCAACGACGTTCATCTTATTGCGTCCACATAATGACGTCCTCTTATTCCGTCTATCAACAACGTCTTCTTATTATGGCTGCACAACGACGTTAGCTCAATTACGTCTATCAACGACGCCATCTTATTACGCCTATGCAACGGCCTTATCTATAATTCGTCTAAACAACGACGACCCATATATCGCGTCCACTCAACGACGCAATCTTATTAGGCCTATGCAACACGACCTCTATATCTCGTCCACATACACGCATCATCTTATTACGCCTGAGCACCGGCGTCATCTGCATCAATGCCTGAGCACCGGCATCATCTGCATCAATGCCTGAGCACCGGCATCATCTAAATCACGCCTGAGCACCGGCGTTATATAAGTCAACGCCTGAGCACCGGCGTCGTCTGCATCAATGCCTGAGCACCGGCATCATCTAAATCACGCCTGAGCACCGGCGTTATTTAAGTCAAATGCCTGAGCAGCGGCGTTATCTGCATCAATGCCTGAGCACCGGCATCATCTAAATCACGCCTGAGCACCGACGTTATTTAAGCCAACGCCTGAGCACCGGCATTCGCATCAATGCTCGAGCACCAGATCATCGCAGATCAATGCCGAGCACCAGATCATCTACATCACGCCGAGCACTTGTCATCTTCATCACAATACGCCATAAACGACGCTTATCATCGCGATATCACATCTACGTGGGGACGATTTCTATACTCTCAAACTGCATTTCTTATTCATGCTTTATTGTTCTGTCTTAGCAGTTATGCGCTAACTCTTCCTTGAGCTTTAGGCTACAGGGGCATTTGCAGCAAGGACAACATATCCGCATTCACAATCGCAACCCGTCTGTGCAAGGACGAAAATCACAGCATTTGCAGCAGGCATCACATTTTTGCAGGATAGCATTTTCTACTCACACAATTACATTATCAATAAATTCATGCACTACTATTTTGCCTTAACAGTTATGCACTAACCGTTTGTTTAAGCCTTAGCATGCAGGGGCAGGAGCACAACGTGGATTTTCTTACAAATAACCGACAATTTGTTGGGGCCAACCTTCCCAACGAATGGCGTAAGCGGCCTGCCGCTTGGCCCACTCGCTCCACATCACCATAAAACCCAAAGATCATAAGTCGATAGCAAGACACCCTGTGTTCAAGCCGCTTATTTTTATTTTTATTTTATTTTTAGCACTACTCAAAGGTCGCCATAACTCGACATCGACAAGCTTTGAGTCCGCGTTAGCCCGCCTTGGTGTTTTGACCATGGTAGCCCGGTCGCCATAACTCGACACCGACAAGCTTGAGTCCGCGTAGCCCGCCGTGTTTGACCACGGTAGCTCAAGTGCACATAACTCAAAATCGCGATAGCTGAGTCCGCACACTTTGTCTTAATTGCCCAACATTTTTGCAATCGAGATCGAGACAAATTACATGAGTCAACGTCTTTGTTCGAAGATTCTTCCATCATCTCCATACAAAGAGGGAAAAGTTGTTGACACCCAATTTTGACCCTCCCGTCCAGTCCTTAACTATAAAAATTACACTAATTTTGCAAAATAATTTCTCATAATTTTTATAATAAAATGCAGCAAATAAAAACATTAATACAGGCATAAATAAGTAATTTAATAATGACACCGCGTCTTACGTAGAAAATTAAACACTTAGAGTCTCGCGCCCGCATTTATTAATTTTAAGCCCTGTCATAATTCTTAAATGATAATAATTAATAAATACATAAAATAAATAATTTAGCAATAACGTCGTGTCAAGTAGCATAGTCGCATTTATTAATACGCAAAGCATTTTCATAACTTATTTAAATAATAATGCACAATAAATAAGATTTTAAATAAATAGCGCCGCATTATAAAATTAAGCACTAATTAAATAGCACGCCCGTATTTATTTTAATCGCAAACATAGACTAATAAAGCACCTAAATAATCTAATCACTAATTAAATACCTAAAAACTAATTCCTAAAACTAACACTTTAAACTAATAACCTACTTAAATTAAAAAAAAAAAAAAAAAAAAAAACGCACCCCACATCCGCAGGCCCAACACCCGCGGCCCATCACCCTACCCCTTTATTTCCCTTATCACCGCAGCCCACACACCCTTCAGCCCTTCACCTTCATTCGCAGCCCACTACCCTCACTTCACCTTCTTAACGAAAACGCAGCAGAAACCCTAAAACCTCGTCCCTCACCCGCCGCATGCACCCCCTTCTATCCTTGCATCCCGCCGGATTTTCAGGTGGGAAACCTGGCATAACCAAATCAAACCTTCGCCTCATTCAGAACCAAATCGTTCCAAACTGTAATAGCCATCCAAATCACCTGCAATATTAAGTTACCATAACCGAAACATACCCTGTTCTTACCATAAGTAAACAAAGTCCTTCAAATCGTTTACCTTACTTGTTCAAATCGCACAAATCTTCCCCGAAATCGCACCAAATCTCCTTCAAATCGACAATAAAATCGTGATTAAATGACCCATTTAAAATCGCACCTTGATTACTTACCAACATTAGAACCCACACCATGGCTATATAAAGCACATGCAAAGGCAATCGAGAGAGGACAGAGTTGGGGAGAGCAGTCAAGGAGGGATAAGCAATTTTAGGGGAAAGACGGAGGAGAAAAACAGAGAACAAAAAAATGAGGAAGCAGTCGAGTAGCAACTAGTGAATGGCCGCACGCAAGCACAAACATTCTCGAGAATTAGTATCGCACACCATCCATCAACATCCAGAAATATATCATTCAGTAGCAATTAAAGCCTCACCCTTCTTTATCGCATAGCACAAACCTTCCGAGTGGCTTCGACGACTTGATACGCTGCCCCGGTTCGCTGCCCGGAGAAGGTAAAATTATTTCCCTTTTAGCTTGGACTCGTTTGATAACAATGCAGCGATGTGTCTTGGCCGTGGTATGTGTTAAGACCATATTAATAGTTGTTTATGTGTATTAGATCAATTGTCGGACATGTTCTGGTTTGCATCAATTGTTATTAATATTTGCGACTGTGATGTCGAGTAGTTAGAACCTTTTAGCATTTTCCTGTTCACTCGATTTGTCGCTGTCAAATATGTAGCATTTGGGTCATAGTCAGAACCATGATACGAATATGCTATCTTAAAGCATGCATAACAGAGATCAGGATCAATCATTTGTTTAAAGTGATGTGGTTTCTTTTAGGTTATAACCTCTTGTCGATCAAGACACAACATATGACTGTATTTTGTATCCTGTTACCCTTTGGCAGTGACAGAATTCCAGTGTATTTTTATGTGTGTCATGTTAACCAATTAAGAGATCTAAGGGACACTTGCATCGACATCTCACATTTACCAAACTCCTTCCTCGTTACATGTCGTTTATGGTCATATCACGCAGCAGTGGGTATAATATAATGTGGCATTGAACTGTGATTGGTTTGAGAGATAGATATGGCCTCTTTGCATCCTACCTGAACCTTGCATATGAATTTGTTGGAAAAAAAAAACTAGCTTGGTATAGCATAAAGATATGTGAACATCACCTCCGGAGACGCACCGCCCTCGTGCCGATTGATTCAATGCTTGATTCTTGAAAAAAAATATGTATTGTCTGGTTCTTCCCCTGCGGTAATTGAATTTGTTTACTTATGTGTATGCCTACTTTACTGATCCTACATAAATGTTGTCGCCTTCCTTCTACCCGCCTCTATTTGTTGCTCGAACCGTAAATGGTTCGCCATCCGCTTTCCTGTGTTGATTTTCTGTGTGTATTCAAGTTGGTCATACATTTCCCTTTGCCTGCCTAAAGTGTAATGCCTTAATGACAACATGTAGCATTTTTAAGCCTTCTGCACTTAACCACCATCTGCTGGAGTAGGCATATAACTTTAGCATACCTACATCATATTTGAGAACCCATACACTGCCGCAGGGTACGCTGTGTGTACTTTGAATATATTCTGACTGTTTCTGCTTAGCAATTACTATATGTGTATGTGCTGATGCATTGGCTTCAACTTTTGAGCTTGTTAAAGTCCACTGCTCCGTTTGAAATCCCACATAAATCGCGCCTAATCCATAAATCTCGATTTACTGCGCTGGCTAGCCCATTCTGCTTACTTCGAATATTACGTTTTCATGTAACTGCACCATTGTATTTATGGATTGACACTACTATATCTGCTGGTTGTCTAAGTTGAATTATATGCTACTCTGATTCTATATTTTGAGCAAATACTAATCCTTTTCTTTTCTTATTTGTTACATGAAATGCACCGGAGCAAAAAAAAAATGAAGAGTCTCACGCGAGACTCATCACGAGCCGCTTCTAATATTTATATGCATCCATCTCGCATAGAAGTTCCAAATCGCAATAAAGGACATCGCCACTCTTCGAGTCATCCTTATTTAATTCATATCCTTTCCTCATTCATTTGTTGTAATTATTTGTCTAACATTTACTCTTAACATTAATATATTTAGAATAGTTTGAGCTTGGGTCGTCCTTAATAAGGGGTTTAACATTAGAAATTTACGTGCCCCTCTAAGTAAACCATTTTAACTTAAGTTATAACTAAACCATTTAGTCGCATAATTAGTCATATAGGCTAGGCGTTATTTTTTGTCATTAAATCTTAACTCGCACAATTAATCATATGTAGCTATGATATTATTTTCAAGATTCCTAACCCATTTGCTATAACATCCATATAGAAATCTTATTTTTATATACTAAGAAACCCCCTTAAGCATGTGGTATACTAATCAAGACAGGCAAAATGTATACATTTAGTCAAATAATCTATTTTGCATCACATATTATTTTTATAAATAATATAAGACATGCTTTAAACTTTACATGTGTTTTATAGCACTAATCTTATTAATCATTTGCCAAAAATACTTTCTATTAAATATCTTTCAAACATGCATTTTTAGCATAAATAATTAACCCTAGGTTTGAACGGACAACCGCAAGTTAGCGGATCCTTTAGGGTGCCTGACCCCTTCCCTTTAGGATAATAAAGAACCCTTACCCAGAATCTCATTAAAGTTTAGCAGACCATTAAAATGGAGTTAATGTTTACTTTAAACTAGTTAACATTTAGGTGTCCTAATTCACCCAATTAATTAGGTGGCGACTCCGCGAACCCTTTTAGCACTACCCTTAGCATTTTAGCACCCCTTTTAAGCCCTTTTTACTTTTAAAATTAACCTTTTAACACCTCTTTAACATATTTAGCATCTTTTTAACGTTTAGTATTTTATTATTTATTTTCTAACATTTTATTAAGCAGGAGTTATGCTAAAAAATGTCGCGATCGAAAATGAGCGTGACATAGACATGACAAGAACTAATTCAATATCCAACATAAAACTGTAATAAAGTAAAAGAAAAGAAAGAAATTACAATAGAATGATCTCCAATCTTGAACTCCAAGATGTGTTGTGTTATTGGAAAGAAGGGAACCCTTTAAAACTGCCTAGGGTTCTATTTTTATAGCCTCCAAACCGCCCTTAAGGTTTTACTTCAGGCCTGACCCATTAACTCGTCCAAAACCTGATTTTTCCCGCCGCCTACCGCTATCGACGCCGCGCGCACAAGTTCGCGCTGCTCGAAATTAGCCGCGCGCACAGACTCGCTGTTCGAGAGCGCGCGCGCTGGAACTTCGCACGCTCAATGTTGGGCGCCGGGCGCTCGTTCTCGCTGGCCGAGGCGCGCGGCCGCCTCGTGCTCGTTCGCCACTTTCTCGCATTTTAAGCTCTGGAACCTCCACTTTTGCCCTCTTTTCGCTTCTTTTCCGCCAAAGGGCCACTTTAACCAATTTGACTCAAAAGAAAGAAAATCTATCCTAAGACGACACATATTTGTACAAAAAGGGACAAAAAACTAACTAAAAACGACTCAAAAAGTATATATAAAATACACCGATCAACTGCCATAATTGTGCTTGCTTCTCATGTACTTTCCTTTGAGCAGCCCCCCGCTGATCATGCCCTTTTTTTGTTACAATAGTTTATTTACCATTGTACCTTTTTGTCACCTCAGGTTGTCTCTCAACACCCTTTTTGGAGGAGGAGGTTGACATAAATGCCCTATTTGATAACAGACAGAGCAACATTGAGGCTTTCAGTCATACCTTACTTCTTGTTTAAATACTTTACCATGAGGATTGCACTTTAATCATATTAGGAAAAGGAACTGTGGCATCAATCTAAATTTATAATTGAGCATAAAACGCCATTTCTAGCTTGGATATGCAATCATCATCACATATGGCATCCAACAACCGCCACTAGTAGAGCATCAAACAACAGTCACGAGTATAGTATCTTTGTCCAAATAAAAACATAGGCAGCAACTCAATAAAATAGCTTAGCAACAACTAATTGCCTTAAAATATAGCAGTGATTTGGTTTAAATTGTAGTGACAATTCAACTCAAAAAAATGTAGTAACAATCTTCCTCAAATGACGCCATTGTTCTGCCTTTGAATACGGCAATAATCTTACCAAAATGTGTCCCAAAATGTAGCAGCTTAGGGGAGACTTAGGAGCAATTGCTGTGCTAAAAGAAACAACCCCAAAATATAGCAAAGTCGCTCACACAAGTGCATCAGTTCCCTTAAAGTTGCACAACAATTATTTTGCCCTGAAATACCACATTTTGCAACAACTTAGCTGCAACAACAGTAGCTTAGCTCAAACAGAATAGCATCCAAGTGTAGTAGGTTTCACCAGCAAAGAAAAACACAACAGTAATTTCAAAATACAGTCAGCAGCTTATCCTTAAATATGACAGTTCACTTATCAAAGTTCAGCACTTTCAAAAGTGCAACAATTATTTGCATCAACAAAGGGTACCAATTTCTCTTGTAATGAAAGAGACATGGGCTCAAACCCCCTCAGCAGAACAACAGACTCAAGGTAACTTAATAACACATCTCAGATATGCAACAACAAAGTCTCAAAGATAGAGACAACCTAGAAAACAGCAAGTAGATGGCATCAGTCACTTACCTCATATCATCTAACGGATCTGTCCCAATAGAGAGTATGCTACTCGTATTTATACTTAATTCAACTTCAGTCTCCCTGCTAATCATAAACATGATAAGATCTACCGAGAAAATTCTTACAATTTTCTGCGTTCAGGTGCTTAATACTCCCTTTACCTTTCTAAAATAAACATTTTACTTTCCAGACTTGCATTATCTCTTCCATATAAGTGAGACAATTCCTCCATTTCAAAATGTTAAACATAATACTGGCCTTCTAGCGTATTAATCTTCCGGTAGAAGTTACTTATTTACTGGATACAAATATGAAATAACCAAAGTCTTTTGGATCACCGACATCACTGAAATGATATTAGGCACGAGGTAAACCCAAATTCTTAATACTCAGCTCTACTGCACGATCTATAATATGAAATAATGGAAACCATATCTAAATTCCTTGTAGCCTCCTGTTTATAAGTGTGGTGCGCATCACACTCATAATTAAGACTACTAGACACGACTTGTAGACTTTCTAGGACAGACATACTCTAATACCAAGTTTGTCATGACCCAAACCGGAGGGCCGCGATGGGCACCCGGACTCAACCCATCGGGCACCACTGACTATACAACCCATACTTGACCATATTATCCACTGACTAAGCCGAGAAGGATTAGGCAAAATTTTAACCTGAATACCCCAATTTATGTAATGACGTCATGGCCAACAAGGCCATGCATGACAACTCACCACATGACACTTATCTACAAGCCTATAAGAGTTTAACGTACCACAATCAGCAACTCTAAAATAAGTAGAGTGATCTCACACAGCTGAACCAACAATCTCCTAGCATAATATGTCACCCTCTTAGTATGAACCTGCGGGCATAAAACGCAGCGTCTCCCAGCAAAGGGACGTCAGTACGACTGATATACTGAGTATGTCAGACATAAGAAATAACATAACAGAGATGTATCATAATCTGAAATAGAAACACTGACCAACAGTACATGCCTCTGAGGGCCCTAGTACATATGTCCAAATGTTATGCAATACTAATGCAGTATACCGATGGCCACACATGCATCTTTCTTTTTATAACAGCCTATGTGGGCATAATATACATATACAGGCTTTCGGTTATATTGGAATCCTACTTCTGATAACCGTCACACAGACTTTCGGTCATATCATAACCACTACACATGCTTTCAGTTATATCATATAAGGCACACATGCTAGCCACACAGACTTCAATGTTGGCCTCTTAGGGCTCGTTTGTGATAATTTGTACCAGCTGCAGGTGGTGTGCGTATATAACGTCTTTCCCTCTTTTCCATTCCCCTATATATATATAGTAATGTCACTACAAAAAATCGCCTCAAAGAGGGCGGTTTTTTTTAAATAAAAAAGGGCGACAAAAAAATGCCCTGTTAGTTAGTACCAAAAAGGGCGACATATAGTCGCTCTTTTTAATTTCACCAAATAGGGCGACATCTTTCAGTCGCCCTCTTTGAGTCCTACAAAAAATGGGATTAAATAACTTTTATTTGTTACTTAAATGAGTGATTAATAATTGCATGTCTTCTTAGAGTAGTAAAGGTTGAATTGAAATATAAAGTTAATGTTTTTTTATTTTCTAAAGTGACAAATATTATTGACCAAATTTTGTTGGATAAAGTAACGTGTAGATAATTAAGAAGAAATGGACCCTGTTTTAAATGTCATTATAGCTAAAAATAATTATCCAATAAAAAATTATCACTTTAGAAATTCAAGACTGAAGTTAACAATTGTTTTCAACGGTATCCTAAATCTTTAAAATCTTCTTTTATTTTTTCACCAAATAGGGCGACATCTTTCTGTCGTCCTCTTTGAGTTTCACCAAATAGGGTGACATCTTTCAGTCGCCCTCTTTGAGTTTCACCAAATAGGGCGACGTCTTTCAATCGCCCTCTTTGAGTCCCATAAAAAATTGGATTAAATAACTTTTATTTGTTACTTAAATGAGTGATTAATAATTGCATGTCTTCTTAGAGTAGTAAAGATCGAATTGAAATACATTAGGTTGAATTGTCACTTTAGAAATTCAAGATTAAAGTTAACCATTGTTTTTCAACTGTATCCTTAACATTAGAGAAGTATACACAATATTTAAGAGGGAAAATCAGTTTACCTTTATTAAATAGGGATAACTTAGTAAATTATATCTGATATTTATTACCTTTTTAATAGACTTAAAGAGGATTAAAACGACAATTAAAATGGGATGGAGAGATTATTTCATAACAATAATTAATTGATTAAGCATTAAAATCTTCTTTTCTTTTTTCACCAAATAGGGCGACATCTTAAAGTCACCCTATTTAATTTCACCAAATATGGCGACATCTTTCAATCGCCCTATTTGAGTTTCACCAAATAGGGCGACATCTTTCAGTCGCCCTCTTTGAGTCCCACAAAAAATGGAATTAAATAACTTTTATTTGTTACTTAAATGAGTGATTAATAATTGCATGTTTTCTTAGAGTAGTAAAGATTGAATTGAAATACATTAGGTTGAATTGTCACTTTAGAAATTCAGACTAAAGTTAACAATTGTTTTTCAACTGTATCCTTAACATTAGAGAAGTATACACAATATTTAAGAGGGAAAATCAATTTACCTTTATTAAATAGGGATAACTTAGTAAATTATATCTGATATTTATTATTTTTTAATAGACTTAAAGATGGTTAAAACGGCAATTAAAATGGGATGGCGAGATTATTTCATAACAATCATTAATTGATTAACCATTAAAATCTTCTTTTCTTTTTTCACCAAATAGGGCGACATCTTAAAGTCGCCCTATTTAAGTTCACCAAATAGGAAGACATCTTTCAGTCTCCCTCTTTGAGTTTCACCAAATAAGGCGACATCTTTCAATCGCCCTCTTTTGAGTCCCACAAAAAATGGGATTATATAACTTTTATTTGTTACTTAAATGAGTGATTAATAATTGCATGTCTTCTTAGAGTAGTAAAGGTTGAATTGAAATACATTAGGTTGAATTGTCACTTTAGAAATTATCCGATATCCAAAATATTCGGATCCGAATCCGATCCGAAATTATCCAAAAATTGTGGATATTCGATTTTTTGGATATCCGAAATATTCGGATCCGAATCCGAATCCGATCCAAAATTATCTAAAAATTGTGGATATCCAATTTTTTGGATATCCAAAATATTCGGATCCGAATCCGATCCGAAATTATCCGAAAATTGCGGATATCCAATTTTTTGAATATTGTTCGCGATATTTGTATGCTTACGCAAGTGTACGTATCGCAATGTAATAATAATCTCGTCAGACTGAGTATCGTCTACAGAGACTGGTTTATCAATTACCGTTTATCTAATCTATGTATTCTATTTGGTTAACGTTAATTTGTTTGGATTTTTAACTAAGAATTGTAATTAAAGTAAAGTGCAGAAAATAAACTACGATGATAATATTTTGGTTTTAAAAACAGTTATGAAGGGACTTAGGGTTTTCAATCTCCTCAACTATCCACTCTTTCACTTGTTAATGCAAGACTAATGATTCTTCTTCTTATAAAGATAACGATTAACTAAGATGTTCTATATTCTGGTTAGGACATATAAAAACTCAACCTTATGCAGAAACCTTCTATATTTCTATGATAGATTTTACCACTCAGGAGGATTATGAGCAATAACCTTATTTACTACACAAGTATCGGGGTACTTTCGTCCACGATTTTAACATATGTCTAAACAACTATAGCATATTCAAATCTCCCTTTTCAGATCTCGATTCGAAATCATATAAGTTGTGCAAACTAGTGATCAGTTAATTCTCACACAATCGATACAAGTTGAATATATCTTAACAATTGAAGAAGAAATCACTAAATATGCATTAATTCATGAAAAGAGTTTCAAGCTGATTGACGGAAAATCCTAATAAAGAAATTAGCTCCTAGACATTGTCATGCTAAGAACTAATTTACAAATATCCAACATAAACTGAAAATAAAGTAAAGGAAAGAAAAGAACTTGAACAAAAGTCTCCAATTGTAGTGTTGCCTCTATTCCTCGCCTCCCAAAGTATGATCTGAGATATGAGATGGTTCCAAGGTTTTATATCTGAGTAAAATCTCATTTCGGACCATTGTACCCTTATGAAATTTTGGTTTTTTTCAGAGATTTTTCGCGTCGGCTCTAAATCAACAGAAAACCACTGGCACTGACTGGACATATTGCGTCGCGACGCCTTCGACGAACAATTTTTCCTTCCGCTACTGGTCATTACGCGCCTCGGCTCCTTCATCTTCTACCGCGGCTCAACAAGCGTCGTGGCCCTTCCTTTCGTGCGCCGCGGCCCTTGACACTGTTTCTTCCGAATCTCTGCCAGATTTCTTCTGTTCTTTCCGGGACTCCTTTGGTTTGATTTCTTAGGTTTTGCTTATGCAATTACATCATCAAAATCAGCTCATTTCATCCTCACTTCAGTATTTTCTTCTTTAGGACCGCTGTGACTCAAAAGAAAGAAAAACAAACCTAACACTATAATAAACGCAAAAGAAAAGAGCAAAATACTAACTAAAAGGACTCAAAAGTGTATATAAAATAGACTCAACAGATATCCAAAATATTCGGATCCGAATCCGATAAAAAAATAGGCATCTTGTTAAAAATTGACTTTAGAACCGACCAAGAGATTTATGATTATGAGGAGCATAAATATAACAAGTATTGATGGCTGGTTTAGTGGTAGAATGACATACTTCCACAGAGGAGGCCCAAATTCGATCCTTGGCTGGGAGGTATTTGTGGTGATTAATATTGCATAACTAGTGGGGTCTAGTGGTAGAATAGTATAGTGTCACAGTTCAGGCCAGGGTTCGAATCCCAGTAGGAGCACATTTAATTTTTTTCTCTTTTTTGAACTATCTAAAAAAGAGCGACTATAGTCGCCCTATTTGAACCAAGCCAAATAGGACAATTTTTCAAGTTGCCTCCTTTGGTGAGGACCAAATAGGGCGACTACACTCGTCCTTTTTTATTAGTCTCAAAAGGGCGACTGTAGTCGCCCTATTTGGTCCTTACCAAAGGGGGGACTTGAAAAATCGCCCTTCTTGATCTAAGACAACGGACGTTATAAAGCGACTTGAAGGGCGACTAAAAATCGTCCTATTTGATCTAAGGGGGTGATATTACACCCAAAGAGGGCGACTATGAAATGATTTATTGTAGTGTGTGCAAGGCACCAGTGGTCCAGGATAAATGCGAATGCAATGCAAATGAATATGCATGAATGACAATATTCCTTGAATTTATTTGACGACAATAATATCCTTGCTCCTTTACTAGCATTATGGAAATATCTTGATTGGTGATAACAGATCTGAATTGTCTAATTAATTCTTATATGGGTCGTGAGTAATTTATATTTGTAATAATCTTATCTAATCAACTGTGAACTAGAAAATATAAAATAAATTGATTATATCTTAGTTTCTATGCAAATGACATTCTAAAATCTTGAAATAACTGTGTTTCTAATAGTGTGAACATCTTAACACAAAATCATTTTAACATAATTTGTTTGTCGATACCTGTTTCGCTTAACGATGCAACAACTTATTTCAACACATCTACTAAAAACATACTCACTTATTTATTAAATCAGTCTCAACACTTAATACTTATCAGTTTCTTTAAATTAGCCAAGTCAAATCGGCTTCAATGCTTACTAAAAACTCTTATACATCTCTCTCATATGCCTTAATAAGGACTTAGGAACAATTTAGACATATTTTTAGCATAGAATCAATAATATGAACCCCCTTAACTACTAAAAGTAGAGTACATTATGGAGTAACATGACGATTACGTTTGTCCACAGAATTATGCCAAAAGAAAGGAATGAATTGCCTTCACATACCTTGTCGTCGAATTTATCTACGCTCCCATAAGTCCTTGTAAGCTTTATGGAGGATTGTCTACACCATGTGAATGATTTACATCATAACGATATCCAAATACTAAAACAGATTCATGGAAACATTCTAGCGAACATCTTATGCGCATAGAATCTATAATTCTCCTATGTCATAACCTATTCATGTAGCCATAAAATCAGCTCTCCTAACCTTTCTTCTAACTGCTACAATGATTAACACAATTCAACACTTCCACACGAAACCTTCGATTTCCATAGAGACAGCCCCAGAAATACCCAACCACACATAGTATTTCCACTAATTACCTTAGAAACCAGTGGCAAGAATCATGCTCTAGAATTCGTACAAACCAAAGGATCAGAAAAAATTACCTCAGTTAGAAGCAACAACATGAGTCATCGGAAAGTCTTTCACCCAAATCAGTTTCGACCACAGAAACAGGACCCCAAACTCGATTCTGGGTTATGGCTTGGGTTGCTGAACTCTTAAGTTTGTTCAAGGCTTCAATTTCACTGCGAATTAAGGTCCTGAATACCACGAATTTCCTTCTCTTTGGTGGAACGAAGGTTTTCGGATAATCTCTAATTTTGGTCGAGAATTTCAAAGAGTACCGATTGTAATTTACCCTTTACTAATTGAAGTGTAATAGTCTCCTTTATAAGGAAAGGTTTATGCAAAGAAATTGAAAAAATGAAAGCTTCAAGAAGAGAAGAATGGAGAAGATGAAGTTTTGAAAGAACAAAAGAGCTGCCACCGATTGTTGGTTATGAGATTAGTCACAGATCGTATGTTATAAAGTAACACGTAGCATCCCACTTGTCTTTGTCCCCAAATATAATTAATTAATCTGATGATTAATTAATTATACACACAATAAAATGATGGATCCCAATTTACTTAAATCCCGACGACTTGTAAACCTTCTTTTTTTTACTCAATGTCATAATTCTTATATTATGACACTAGTCCATAGCCTCCCTTGGGATATACAATTATTATTATTAAGCAATGTCGTTGCATTGGTTAAATCCAAAATTATTTCGGGATCACATCCTTTTATATACTAATTTTCTCATTAGTATGCACAAGTATAACATAAACTTTTCGAAGTTCGGATCTACTTGTCCACGTTTATGTGCTCAAACCATTACCCAAAAATACGAGGTGTTACATTAGCTTACTGGTTTGGTTAGTCCTATTTGCAAGGATATTCTACCGATTTTTTTGCAAAATCCCAGAGTTACTTTTTTAAGTCGCAACTTTAATTTGAGGACGAACGATCTGAAGAGGGAGATGATGTAACACCAGGTACATTCACATTAAGGTTCGATGTGTGTACAGTTGATAAACGTATCTGAACCCAAGGAAAACTAGGGTGTATTTGATCTTAAAGACTAAAATTCCAGTGTACTATAGTGCGAAATAAAAGTTCAAAGTTCAAAGCTACATTACGAATCATTTTTCCAAACAAGTTTGTACAAGGTTCAACTTTACACAAATTATCTCCCAAAATATAAAAATCTAATTGTTGAACCTATCATATTAAAGGTCCTCCTATCTAATTCCCAACGCATCAAACTGTTCATCAATCCGACCTCGATACTAAGAGCTAAGTTTGTTTTACTATGAATCTGCGCACTGCCATGCGGGCATGTGGCATATCAAAAGTGCCCACATATAAGTCCCCAAATCTGTTTTCAATTCAATTTATCTTATTTCTACTTTGAAGAGCAGACCATGGGAACTCCAAAAACACTCCCTCTTGCTCTCCATCTTCAAGGAAATCAAAGGCGTCTTCCAAGATAAGTTATTAAGAGAACTTTAAGATCTTTGAAAACCAAGATAAGAATTCCCTTCTTCTCTATGAGCTCGTATGAGTGTTTTAAATTATATTCAATAAGGACTCACAGGATGGTTATAGAAAGTCATGAGTACAAGTTTTAAATATTATATGAGCTATGTAGGGGGTTGTTTTGTGCCATATGATGTTATGAACATTGGGGAGTATTGTTGACCTCGTAAGATGGTTGTTTGTTACTATAGTAAGGTGGAGAAAGTGATTGGAATCTGTGAGTCCGAGTTTTATTAGTCGTATAGAGTAGATTATTGGGATGCTCTTTATTAGATGGAGTTCTGGAGTTGTTTTTGATAACACATGAGCATCGTATGTTGTTGCAATTATGTGAAGAAAGAAGGGTGTGGAGAAACACTATCGATTTTGTTGATTTTGCGAGTTTGATACTTGTGGTATGTTTGTTAGTTGGTTGAATGATTCGAGTTTATCATATAGATATTGGTACTAGTTGTATTCATTATTATTGTAGATTACCTCTTTACGAAAGGGAGATAGTTGTCATAAGTCGGGAAGCAAGGTATGTAAGGCTAAAGTAATTTTCATAGAATCATGCTCCCAATATTGTTGAGTTTATTAGATTTCTTCATATTGATCGTAGTTCATGTTCTTGAGTTACGGGGCTCTTATGGTCCTGTTATGTTCACTCCTTTGCACCCTTATGTCCATAGATATCGTATGAGTTACGACGCCCCTATGGTCGTATTATTGCTTACCCTTTGGTATCATTTTCAGGGATTAAGAGAATTAAGTTAAATGTAATCAGATCCAAAGTATATTAATGAATAACGATCCCAAAACTTGACTATATATCTATCCAAAGAACTAATCAAAATGATCCCAAAGATGTTACAAAATAACTTATGTATAGTGAGCATCAGATTCTACAGGTCTTTTCCTTGTTTCTCAAATGTCTTCAGTATTGCATATTTCATTCCTTTCTCTTCTATAATCTTATTGATTATCGTATGTTATGCAGGCTGCCTTATCATACAAGTATTATTCCAAAGTACTTAGATGATATTAATCTCTCTTGAGCTGTCTTTCTCATTAATATCAATATATATAGTGTACAACATTCATCTGTTATAAAATAGGAATCTTAGTCCTAATTACAAAAGGAATTCTAGTCTTACCATAATTATATTTACACAATATATGAAATATATTCTAATTATGGGTAGGGATTTTGTATGAATCACTATACATGTTTACACAACCCTCAATCGAAACGGGAGGAGGTCGGACGCTGAGACTGGATCTGAAGTCAAGAAATAATTGTCGGGGAAGTCCTTTGGTGAATATATCTGCCTACTAATATGATGAGGGAACATGTAACACTCTAACATGTCCTAGCGCAACCTTCTCACGAACAAAATATATGTCCATCTCAATGTGCTTGGTTCGCTGATGTTGAACCGGGTTGCGAGAAAGATAGATCGCAGAGATGTTATCACATTACACAATAGATGCCTGACGCGAAGGACACTGAAGCTCTAACAGTAAATTTTTGAGCCAACAAATATCAGCTACCACATTTGCAACGTCTGTACTCAGACTCGGCACTGGAAAGGGATAGAGTGGCATGTCGCTTGGCAGACTATGAAATCAGATTATCCCTTAAAAAAAACACAAAGGCCGGAGGTGGAGCGTCGCGTGTCCGGACACCCTGCCCAATCTGCATCCGTACAAGAGAGCAACATGTTTGGTGCAGAGGGGTATAGGTGCAAACCATGATCAAGTGTGCCCTTAATATATTGGATGATACGCTTAAGGGTAGTAAAATGAGACTCTCTGCGGGCATACATAAATAGGCATACCTGTTGAACAACATAAGCAATATCTGGCCTTGTAAATGTGAGATACTGAAGTGCACCTGCAAGACTTCTATAAAGAGTAGGATCGGAGACTGGAGCACCATCCATAACACTGAGCTTGAATTTTGAATCAACTGGAGTAGGCATGATTTTGCAATTCGCCATCTTAGCCCTGGACACAATCTCCTCTGCATACTTACGCTGACTCAAGAACATGTGGTTGGCAGAACTGGTCACTAATATCCCCAAGAAGTAACTCAGCTTGCCCAAATCAGTCATTGCGAATTCGGTCTTAAGTAAAGTAATAATCTCATTTTTCAACCCATCGGATGAGGCAGTAAGAACAATGTTATCCACATACAGTAGTAAGTAAGCAATGCTGCTACCTCGATGAAAAATGAAAGGGAATTATCACTTCTGCTGCATACAAATCCAATCTGCATAATATACCTGACAAAGCGATCATACCACACACGGGGGGCCTGTTTCAGGCCATATAGTGACTTACGGAGATAACACACATAATTAGGGACATCATGATGGACGAACCCAGGCGGCTGATGCATGTAGACTATTTCTTTAAGGTCCCCATTAGAAATGCATTGTTTACATCAAGTTGATGGATCAGCCAGTGTTTGCCCATGGCTATGCTCAGAACTGTGCGAATGGTAGTCGGTTTGACAATCGGGATGGAAGTCTCACCACATGTAATGCTCTCCTGCTGATTTGTGCCATTAGCCACAAGTCGTGCCTTATACCACTCAAGATCTCCACTGTCTCTGAATTTGTGACGAAATAGTCACATACAACGGATCACATTCACCCCCTCCGGTCTAGGTACTAGATCTCACGTGTGCTGTTTAGTCAAAACATTAAATTCCTCAGACATAGCCGCATTCCAATTAGGGTCTTGTTTGGCCAATTTAGGATTATTGGGAATTGGAGAGATGGTTTGGACAGACAAGTTAAATTGGATTTTGGGTTTGAAAATCCCGTGTTTGGCACAAGTTTCCATTTGGTGAGTGGGGATAGGGGAGGGTAGAGGATTTTTCATCGAAGGCACCGCGGTGCCGCGATCAAGGGCCGTGGTGCCTGAGGTACAGTGCTCACTGGAAGTTTGACGTCGCGGCGCATCCCCGAGGGGCCGCGGCGCTGACGACGGTAAAAAAATATTTTGCTCACTGAAAGTTTAGCGCCGCGGTTCTGACAACAGTAAAACATCAGTTTTCTCAATGTAAGTTTGGCGTCGCGGTGCCTCATCGATGGGCCGCGACGCTGACATCTGTGTTGACAAGAGAGAAGGGGATGTTTCGGTGGTTCCATGAGTGAGTTGATAGAGAATGATGGGAGAAATGACAGGCTCGTCAAGAAAAAAGTAATCCAGTTTTTGGAATTTTTGAGGATTCGAATACGAGAATGTGATCTCGTCGAACGTGACGTAACGTGAAATATGGATTTGATGAGTGTACAAGTCATAGCAGAGATCGCCGCTATGGTTCAGCGGGAAGACTAGGTAGACACATGGAGTATACCGGGGAGCTAGTTTGTGAGGGGCGGTAGAGGGAAGGTTAGGATAACATAGGCAACCAAATATTTTAAATGATCGTAAGAGGGGACTCTGCGATAGAGGATTTCAGTAGGGGTCATATTGTGAAGGGTGTAAATTGGAAGAATATTTAAAATATATTCTGACATCTTAGCAGCATATACCCAGAAGGACGGAGGGAGGGAGACATGAATCAATAGAGTGTGAATCATATTGTTAATGGTGCGAGTGATTCGTTCAGCTTTATCATTTTGTGGGGAAGTGTGAGGGCATGACAAATGAAAAACCATGTCATTATTTGTACAAAATTGGTGAAACGTAGAGTTATTGAATTCACTACCATTATCACACTAAAATAATTTTATACCTTTTTCAAATTGTGTTTGAATGAATGTTCGAAACTCAAGAAATTTGGCAAACACTTCGGATTTAAATTTGAGAGGATATAACCAAAGGTGGTGGGAAAAATCATCTAGCAAGACAAGATAATATTTATGACCGAGGGAACTAGCAATAGGTGATGTCCATAAATCGGCATGTATAATATCAAATGGTGCAAAGGTAACACTACTAGATGATTTAACTGGAAGACGAGTATGTTAGCCTAAAGAACAAGAAATACAGTGTTGGTCAAGCTTTCCATTATTACAAACAATGAAATTATTGCCTCTAAAAAAGTTAAAAACTGGGGCTCCTATATGACCAAGCCTATTATGCCATGTTGATTGAGAAATAGCCGCTAGAGAGACAGAAGAGCAAGATCTGGCAGCGGAGGTGGATGTGAATGGATAGAGATCCCCCGTGCTATTGCATCTCATAAGAGGTGTCCCCGTATGAAGATCCTTCACAGTGAAACAAAAAGGGTTAAAGTCAACATAGACAGAGTTATTACGAGTAAATTTGCGGACAAAAATTAGGTTCTTAATGATGTGTGGGGCATATAGGGTATTCTTAAGGGAGAAGTGCGGATGATGAGTTGTGTGTAGGATGTACCATAGCCCTTTATCATAATGTGGTAGCCATTGTCAACTGTAATAAATTGAGGATGCTTTAAACTGAATAGTTTGGAAATATTACCTGTAGACCGGGTGAGGTTAGATGTGGCGCCGGAGTCCATGTACCAATTATTTTCTGGTTGTTGCAGATTGAGGTTGCTGAAAGCCTGACCCAAATCAGTGGGGGCCATGCCGGATGTGGGCTGCTGGAATTGGTCTTGCATAAAGTTGGCTTCTTTGCGGTATCGGGCTAGCCGGTGGGAATCGCCAAACAACCCGTGTTGAGAATACTGGGTGAAGGGCTGCTGGTACTGGAATTGTGGGGGCGCCGCGGTGCCCTGCTGGTACTGTTGAGGCGTCGCGGCCCAGCTGTTCGGCGAACCCTGTTGTGGCTGCTGTTGCTGGTTCTGCTGACCGCGACCCTTTCCACGACCACGTCCTCCTCTGCCGCCGTGGCCCTTTCCACCCCTGCCGCCGCAGCCCTGTCGCGGTTGAGAATTTTATGTTGGTGTTTGATTTTGTGGTGGCGTCTCGACAGCTAACACCTTTTGATTGTGCTCATCTAGCTTAGCACGACGAGTTTCTTCGAGCAACAACTGCGAGCGAGCTTTGTTAAAACTGGATAACGGATCCTCCTGTTGAATCATGGTGTCCCTATCCCAAAACTGATACAATTTAGTTTATCTTAGTGGCTTCATAAACATATGTTGTTGTTTTCATATATGTACAAATGTTTAGACTCAGACTTCAGTTTTTTTTCCAGTCTTTGTATTCAAACCCTCACTTTTGTTATATACAGACAATTTATCTTACAAGCATGTTTTATCCTTCTTTTATAGTTATTCTAGATATACATGAGTATTATGATCTTTACAGGTTGATTCGCTCGATCAAGTTAACACACCAGGTGTCGGTCTGCCTCACCCAGATTTGGGTGTGGCATAATGGTTGTAGTTTTAGTAATGGCTCGCCATTTTTTATTAGTGGTGATCTATGATACTTACTAGATACGTGTTGGTGTACTAATACTACAATTTTGCATATTTTTATACAGGTTCTGATCGTAATACAAGAGGAGTCCGTTATTGAGTTCTAGCTCAGGGATGCAGCTTCAGTAATGCGCCGCTTTCCTTGTCTCACAGTGGCCACTGTAGAAAATAATTCCTTGTTTGATCTTTATTCCAAAGATACAAATATATACAATAACTCTAGGCTTGAATCATGGAAGACTAATCTTCCATACCTAATATAAGAGATACTACTTACAATTATATTAATTACAATATATTACTGTTACACCCCGTAGTTCCAGGGTATGTATGTAAGGACGTACGTACGAGAATACGACATTAATAATGGAAAGGAAGAAAGATGTGATTTTTCGACGGAAAAGTTTCCGGATTTTGTGAAGGAAAAAGGTTCGTTAATGGGAATTGGATTTCCAGATTTGGTATTTGGACTTCTTGGATTATAATAGAGTTATGGATTTTATTTTCCGGAAATGGTCACGTGGGGCCCACGGGAGAAATTTACGGTTTTGTGGGACCCACTTTGTTTTCGTGATTTTGGACATTATGGATATTTCCGGGAGATGAAATATTTTGGACGAGTAGGAGGGCAACACGTGTCACCCCCCTAGATGGCACATGGCCGAAATGTGGTGCCATGTGTCCCTTGGCCGAAATGGCCCAACAAGTGGCAAGCCACTTGTCTTGAATTTTGTGTGTACATGTGGTGGGTGGGACCCACACACACTTGTACCCAATCTACACCACACACTTGCCTTCATCCTAGCCATTGGTTGGCCTATAAATACCCCTTAAGTTGCAAGACTTCTTCATCACTCACTTAGAGTTTTCAAGTCACAAAATACTCCCTCCCTTTGTAGTGTTCTCGTCGACCCCCCCCCCACTTTGTGTAGAAAATACTTCAATTGTTGTTGTATAATCCCAAATACCTTAGCCTTGTGTCCCTAGTGGTATTCTAAGTTATCTCAATACTAAGAGCCCGAAAATACTACTTTATTCCTTTAGTCGCAAAATGAAACCCTAGGAAAATCTTCATAGCTTGGATGAAGTGTTAAGATAAGTTGTTTAGAAACTTCTAAGGATTGCTTGGAGCATATTGGAGCGTAAGGAATAGGAGCTAAACGTTGCTCAGGATCGACTTATAAATCTTGGATAATTTTGGGCTTATCGAGGTAATGATCTCTGTCCTTCTATTGTAATTAGAGATTACATGTTGTAGTGGTTTATAATTGAGTATATGATTTGTGGAAGGAAGATTGATAAGGTAAGAACTGTATATTATATTGTGGGGCAGAACTTTACACGTCCAGTTAGACGTGTAATCCCCTTTGAGTTGTTGTATTACTGCGCCTTAAATGTGGCATGTTGGCTATTGGTATCGGGCCTTGAAAGATGTGGTGGTAAGTAGTTTTAGGGTAGGTGCTGCCGAATTTTCCGTAGATTATGGAACCTTGTACTTACAAATGTTCTACGAAGAGATCTAGAAGTTAATAGACGTTTTATGGCCATTATAGGTTGAAGTACTACGAGTAGCGTATTCTACTTGAAGGGTGGAAAAGGCTAGCAAGGGTATAGTACTTTGGAGCATTTTGCTATTTGTCGATAATCGTCGCGAGGTATGTGAACCTCTTCCTATCCTTTCTAGCATGATCGTTGTGAACTATGTAGTACGGTAGACGTACGTGTGCTAAACGAATTTGGTTGGTTTAAAACATAAAGTGTTATAATGGCTTTATGGGAAGTTAGTTATAACGACTTTATGTAGGTAAAAGAATGGTTTGTTGATTTTTTTAAAAGATAAGAGACTTGACTTATAATTGACTTGATATGTTAAGGACTTGAATTGTGTAAAAAGTTGTGAAACCTCATTCGTGAGAAATGGGTACTTGGTCTTTAAAAGAATAAAGTTATATTGATTTCGGGAATGAGAATAAGTATCGAACAAGCCATTGCAGCGTTAATAAAAGAAAATGTATTGACAATCAATTAAAATGAGTAGAATTCCTCTATCTGCATAGAAGCTAAGATAAGACAAAATTGTATTACATTTTCTAGATCATGGCTGCTTTAATAAAATCATTATAAACAAGTATTGTTTTCCTAAATTCCAAAGTAAGGAACTGGATTTCTAAAAGAATAGAGACTTGAGAATTTGAAGTGTTTTTGTTTAAAAAGGAAGGCAAGGTTTTGTCTTAAGTTGGTTTAAAAAGAAGGCATGGTATTGTCTTGGTTTATTCAAAAAAAAAAGGTATGAAAATTGTTTTGGTTTACTTAAAATGATAGTTACTCTATTTTTGATACTACGGGTATCGTGTGACCTTTGTAAAAGAAATGGATCTTTTTGAAAGAATTTAAGTACGTAGTACCTTGGGGTTAAAACCCGGATTTGTTGTCATAAAATGAAAGTCTAAAAGTATGTTAAACTTGTCTATGCTAGTTGTGATAGCCTTTGGCGGTATTACTATGCTACCGCGTCTCTCAGTTGGAGGGCCGACTGACTTGTTGTGAATTTACTTGGACGTACCGGCCGTGACGGAGGATTCCACGGGTATGCTTCCATTGTGATTGATCTTGGCCATGCTTATATGATGAGGGATGTCGGGGCATGCGACCAGGATGCGGGTTAGATGCCCGGACGTTTTATTACCCCATGGTCATGCTTATACGATGAGGGATGCCGGGGGCATGCGACCATGTTATATTTTACTCCATGGGCTAGCTCCCCATGAAGACATGTACCTACGATGAGGGATTCCAGGGGCATGTTATATTATTACTCCATGGGCTAGCTCCCCATGAAGACATGTACCTACGATGAGGGATTCCGGGGGCACGTTATGTACGATCATTACTCCATGGACTAGTTCCCACGAAGACACGTGTACCGCGAGGAGGACGCCGGGTATGTTATATATATATATATATATATGTTGTATATGTGTACGCCGACAGTGAGGTAAAATGCCACGGGCGCGTAACATGAGTATGATTTATGTCATAGACTGCCGGCAGTGAGGAAGGAGTTCCACGGGCATGAGTGATGACTTTGAGGGCGTGAGTCCCTGACTTGACATAGCTGTTTATATATGATGTCGTAGTTCGTTATCATACATGTCTCTGTTTTATATAGATTATGATTTCATTACAATATTTTCGATTTCCATACTTGGTACTGTTATCTTGACCTCGCCCGAAGTGCGTTATTGCAGTAGAGTACCGGTTGTTGATCCTCGCTCATAGGATCACGGTTCTGCGTGTTGGGAAGCTCCGTTTCTCCGGAGGCTTATCTTTTGGTATAGTCCCCTGTCATTATAGGTACTTGTACATTCAGGGGTATGGCGGGGCCCTGTCCCGTCATAATTGTTATAAAAACTGTTAGAGGTCTGTAGTACTTTTGTGGGCAGGGTTTGTAAAGGATGTAACTGTTCAAGTTTCTATATATATGCAGAAAGGTAACCGTTTTGGTTAGCCTGTTTCTTATTTTATCTTGTTTCATGTTTATGTTTTTATTTTCGCTGATTTTCTCTGATGTTGTATCACTAGGGTGCCCGGGGTAAGGCACCAGTCGCGGGCCCGAGGTCGGGTCGTGACAATTACAAATCTATTATAATAAATGAGAGGTAATTATGGGATATCCCCATAACTACTCTTAGAGTCCCCCGCAGTCTTAGTTGGAGGTTCGCAGATGTTGAGACTGTCCCTAAAATCATCGAAAAGTACGCGCGGAAGACCTTTTGTAAAGATGTCAGCTATCTGATAACGGGAAGGGACGTGGAGAACGCGGACTTGACCGCATGCAACTTTTTCTCGAACAAACAAGATATCCATTTTGATGTGTTTCATGCGTTGATGCTGAACAGGATTGCCAGACAAGTAGATCGCACTCACATTGTTACAATAAACCATGTTTTCCTTTTTAATCGGACACTTTGTAGCTCAAAGAGCGATTACGGCCAACATTCAAGAATAACATTGACCACCCTCGATTACGCTCTGCACTCGATCGAGATAGTGTGGACTGAACTTTGGATGACCATGAGATGAGATTATAACCCAAGAATACACAATAGCCAGAAGTGGAACGACGTGTGTCCGGGAAGCCGCCCCAATCTGCATTAGTGTAGGCAGAAAGACTCGAGATGAATTACTTATACAGATGAAGTACGAAATGAAGAGTACCCTTAACATACCGCAAAATCCTCTTGAGAGCCCCCATATGTTCTTTCTTCGGATCATGCATGTGTAAACAAACTTGATGGACCACATAGGAAATATCAGACCTCATAAACGTGAGATAATGCAATGCTCCAGCCATGCTGCGGTAATGTGTGGGGTTATTATATGGAGTACCTGAAGCGTTTCTCAACTTTGCCTTCATGTCGACCTTAGTATGAGAAGGTTTGCATGAAGGCATCCCTGCTTTGTAAATTATCTCTTTGGCATACTTCTTTTGATTGAGAAATAGACCACCTGCATAGTGAGTTACATCAATACCAAGAAAATAATTCAACGGGCCTAAATTTTTCATTGCAAATTCTGCTGCAAGAAGAGACATAATAGATCGACGAAGTGAATTTGAGGATGCAGTGAAGATAATGTCATCAACATAAAGAAGTATATAAACCATATCAGTGCCCTTCCGATAAATAAAAAGGGACTGGTCAGACTTGCTGTGAGAGAATCCCAATTTGGAAACAAAAACGACAAACCTGTTAATACCATGCCTGAGGGGCTTGTTTCAGATCATATAAGGATTTCCTCAATAGGCACACGTGATCTGGAAGGGCAAGATCGCAAAATCCTAATGGCTGATGCATGTATACCGTTTCTTGCAAGTGGCCATGTAAAAATGTATTTTTGACATCCAACTGATGAATGGACCATGATTTAGACAGTGTCAGGCTAAGAAAAATCCTGATAGTTGCAGGCTTCACCACCAGACTGAATGTTTCTCCGCAATCGACTCCCACCTGTTGAGACCTGCCATCACCAATAAGACGAGTTTTGTATCTCGCAAAAGAACCATCAGAATTCTTTTTATGGCAAAAAACCCCCACATAGAGCGAATTATGTTCACATTAGATGGTTGTGGTACTAAATCCCACGTCTTATTTTGAATAAGAGCAGTAAATTCATCTAACATGACAGCCATCCAATTTGGGTCTAATAAGGCAACTTTGGGATTTTTTGGAATTGGTGAGGGTTGGATTGAGGTGGTGAGGCTAAATTGGTGTTTAGGCCAAAAAATACCACGTATAGCACGAGTTTTCATGGTCTGTTGAGGAGTTTTGGATGGTTGGGTAGTGTTGGGATTTTGGACCGAAGCAATGGGTAGGGAAATTTCGGTATTTTGGGTCGAAGTAGTATGTCCGGTACCGGGCTGGGCCAAAGCATAGGAAGAGGGGGTAGGGTGACAGATGTAGGGTTCAGTGAGGGTCCTACAGTATTATTTTTAGAGTTGAGATGATACCTCAAAATATGATGAATTATGTCGTCCAAAATATCATATGAAGGTGAGGATGTCGCTCAGATATTGCAAACGGGAAAATTGATTCGTCAAATATGACATGACGAGAAATAATAATTTTGCATGTTGACATATCAATGCATTTATATCCCCTATGATTCTGTGGATACCCCAAAAATACTCAAGGAGTAGACCGAACTTGAAGTTTATAAATGGTGGTGGACGGAAACAATGGATAACACAAACACCCAAAAACTCGTAAATGTGTAACTGAAGGGATGCGGTGGTACAATACCTGAGTAGGTGACACAATATAGATTAGTTTACTAGGAAGAATATTTAAGAGATATGTAGCCATTTGGAGAGCATGGTGTCAAAAATTTGATAGTGTGGACGAGTGCAAAAGGATAGAGCGAGTCATATTATTGATTGTTCGAATCTTTCTTTCAGCTTTCCCATTTTGAGAGGATTTATGTGGACAGGAAATACGGACAGACATCCCATTTTGGATACAAAAATTCTGAAATTGGGTATTTATAAATTCCCCACATTATCACATTCAAAACATTTAATGATTTTGCCAAACTGAGTTGTCATAAACACACTAAATTGTTTTAAAATTTTATAGGTTTGTGATTTCTGTCCTAAGGGAAAGGTCCACAAAAAAATCAAAAAATCATCAAGAATGAGTAAATAGTACTTCTGACATGCATCATTTAAAACAGGTGATGTCCACAAATCACAATGCTAAAAATATCAAATGGCATGATATTAGTAGTAGTAGACGCAAAAACCAGAAGTTTAACATGTTTATCAAACACACAAGTCTGGCAAACAGAAGAGTCCAAAGTTCTATTACAAGAAATTAAATTATTCTTCCTAAATTAATTAAAAATTGGTGCCCCTGGATGTCCCAACCTATTGTGCCATATACTAGGAGAGATGGTCGCAAAGGTGGAAGGTGTGACCCTGCAATTGGTGGAAACAGAGGTGATGAAATATAAGTCCCCCGTGCTATTACATCTCATGAGCGACATCCCCGTCTGAAAATCCTTCACAGAAAACCCAAACGAATCAAAATTCACAGAAACATTATTGTCAGTGGTAAAATGTCTAACATAGATCATGTTTTTAATCAATTTTGGTGCATGTAAGATATCTTTTAAGTGTAAGGGTGGATGGGGAGATGGTATTCAGATATATTAGAATTCGTGGCTAGGGTGTCGTATTCCCCTTTAGGGAGGCCTGCAATCAGTTGTAATATCATCTTTGTTTCGGATACGGTTGTACCAACATTTGTCAATTGGTCTTCCATAAGTTTCAAATGTCGTCAATATTCAGACATATTGGAGTAATTCGAGATGTGTGTTGTTGAATTGCTCCTTCAAGTACACCGCGTGAGTGTTCTTGTTGTCTTGGAAAATTTCTTCCAGCCTTGTCCATAGTTCGCGAGCATAAGCCCCCATTTTCATGATGGTGAGAAGTAGGTCTTTGGAAATATTGCCATAGATCTACTGTTTAACTACGACATCAAGACGACGCCAAGTTGTTTCATTAATTTCCGGGGGACGAGGAATAGAATCGTCGATGTGATCGAGCACATGGTAAACACAAACATGTATTTTAAACAGTTCGACCTACGATCAGTATTGACCATCTTCCTGATCAAGAATGAAAGGGATGAAATTCTTGATGTTTGTAACAGTGAGAGCCGCGTGGAAAGATGGTGATGAATTGATGGTGGGAAGAGGTGTGGACTTAGAAGCGTCAGAAAGGGTGGAAGATTCAAGAGTACCCATTTAGATAAGAGAGGAATGGAGAAGGACCTAAGAATTTTGAGGAAGGCCGCGGTGGATCCTGGGGGGGGGGGGTGAGATTCTAAGGTTTTAGGGTTTTGGCTCTTGATACCATGTAAGAGATTTGAATAATTTTCTTTTGAGATTTCTTTCATTAATCACAATATATATAATTGTACAAAGGGGATTCCTAATACATTAAGAATCTTGAACTACCTTAAATACATGTTAATAATAAATACAATATATACTGTGAATATTTGAAGAATATTCGCTAATACAAAAACTTCTTAATAAATGTAATTAGTAATCTGGTAGAACGAGTAATTAACCTAATATCATTGGTTCAAATCCACCTATTGTTCCTTAATTGATACTTGAAGCAATTGCTAACTCAATTAACCCATGGTACTGTAGTGACTAGTGACCTATATTTTTGGGATGTAAACGCAAGCTCATCTTTGGTTTGTGCATTCAATTTGGGAGGTTAAGAGTTAACGTAGGGAGCTGGACATTGATAGGGGTCCACACTGTACAGATACTAGGGCCCAGATGATAGAGCATCAAACGTCCCACATGCTTTTTCTTCAGAAAAAGCTAAAGCTCTATTCTATACTCTATAGTGGTGGTCCTCTGCTACAGTCACTAATGAAGGAAGGTAGCCATTCTACGTCCATTGATATTCAAGGTAAACTTTAGCGTACGATGCACCCATTAATATTTAATACTTTCATGGATGAAAAATATACATCAACTATAAACCATTCTGCAACTTAATCTAATCGGATGTACGAATATAATTTAATAAGTTATAACACGTAACATATTTTATTTTGCATCTTACTAATCACCATGTTTATGGACAGATACACAAAATTTTAGGTGATAGGATAATATATATATAAATTCTTTTGTATTTATAATGTATAAAAATTAAACTCGTTCAAATTTTATCCTTTAAGATATGGTATTTAACTTTAAAACTTTGTATTTGCAATACCTTTTTCTCGTTCGATATACACTAATTAAAAAAAAGTACTCTGCATTAAGCTCTCGCTATGTGCGAGATTCGGAGAAGGACCAGACCACAAGGGTCATTTGTAAGCAGTATCTTTGATTGGATTACAAATTTCTTTGTGATAAGCTATGGATCATATGTGTAAGATGATATTAATCTTCCTTGGGAAGTCTTCTCATTAATATCAAAGTATATATCCCTTATACAATAGGAATTCTAAGCATATACAAAAGAGGATTCCTAATTTTATCATAATTATATTTACACAATATATGAAAATATTCTAATTATGGGTAGGGAATATTGTTACTACTATGTTGCACACGTTTACACACCCCCTCAGTCAGAGCGGGAGAAAGTCGAACGCTGAGACTGGATCTGAAGTCAAGAAATAAATGTCTGGGAAGTCCTTTGGTAAATATATCTGCATATTGCTAGGATGAGGGAACATGTAACACTCTGACATGGCCTAGAACAACTTTCTCACGAACAAAGTGTAGGTTTATCTCAATGTGCTTGGTTCGCTGATGTTGAACCGGATTATGAGACATATAGATGACAGAGATGTTATCACAGTACACAATAGATCTCCACTGTCTCTGAATTTGTGACGAAATAGCCACATACAACGAATAACATTCACCCCTCAGGTCTAGGTACTAGATCCCATGTGTGCTGTTTAGTTAAATCATTGAATTCCTCAGACATAGTCGCATTCCAATTAGGGTCTTGTTTAGCCAAAATAGGATACTTTGGAATTAGAGAAATGATTTGGGCAGACAAGTTAAATTGGACTTTGGGTTTGAAGATTTCATGTTTGGCACGAGTTTCTATTTGGTGAGTGGAGACAGTGGGAGGTGGTGCTGGATGAGTAGGGAGGGATGGGACTGATGGTAGGGTTGGATAAGGAGAAGGTGGGGGCGAAGCTGTCGGAGGAGCACGACGCCTGGAACGAGCGCCACGACGCTGTCGGAGTGACAGACCTCTCTGGAGATATGGCGCCGCAGTGCCTCATCACTGGGTCGTGGCACTATCGACGGGTTGGGAGAAAAGACCTCTCTGGAAATATGGCGCCGCGGCGCCTCAACACTGGGCTGCGGCGCTGTCGACGAGTCAGAAGAGAGAAGCTGATCAAGGATGATGAGAGAGATATCAGGCTCGTCAAGGAATGAGTAATCCGATTTTTGGAATTTCTGAAGATTCGAAAACGGAAATGTGGTCTCGTCGAATGTGACGTGACGAAAGATGTGGATTTGACGAGTGGACAGGTCGTAGCATAGATAGCCCCTATGGTTCTGTGGGAAGCCTAGGAAGGCACATGGAGTGGACCTAGGAGTGAGCTTCTGAGGGGCAGTAGAGCTAAGGTTAGGATAACACAGAAAACCGAAAATCCATAGATGATATTAATCTCCCTTGGAGAGTCTTCTCATTAATATCAAAGTATATATAGAGTAGAATATTCATTCCTTATACAATAGGAATCTTAAACTTATATAAAAGAGAAATTTTAGTTTTACCATAATTATATTTACATATTATATAAAAATATTTTAATTATAGATACAGAATATTATTATTACTATGTTGCACACGTTTACCATATGTATCCATTTTATTCCATTCAGCTCCCAGCAAATGCGCTGTCAGATTATTCATCATATAGTTAAGACTCTTTTCAAGTTGATCGTCAACTACTTCTAATGTATATCTATAGTTGAAAGTTTATTTAAAATATATATATATATATATATATAAGTTTACATCCATTAACAATTAATAGAAGTGACTCCATCCCCGAATAAAAATCTGGATTCACCTCTATCTAATACTCAATAGTTATTTGTGCGTATGCAGTGTCCTAATAAAAATCATTAATTTGTCATGAAATTCTTTGTACTATTAGAAAACTGTATAGTAGTTCATACGCCTCTCTGTATTCTTTATTATCATAATAAGTAGATTCATAAGCAATTACTACGATCGTTCACTTTTATTTGTTCACTTTTGATTTTACACGTCCCTTAAGAGGTAATAAATGAAGTATGTATCAATGGTAAATGTAAAATAAGAAAAAAAAAATATTTTTCTCTTAATATGCTAAATCAAATAAGTAAAAATAAAAAATATTTTTAATATAATGGACAAGTAAAAATGAACAAATAGAGTATTTGTTTGTGGAGGGGTAATGGGACTACAATATCACAAAACAACCTAGAATATCACAAAACCATGTGATTCACAATATTCACATCGTTTTTGACACGATACGTGCCATTAATTTAGCCACTCCTTTCACTAGTAACTAGTAAGTTGGATATCAGCTCTCTCTTCCATCTGAGTCAATACTTTGATGATTTTTATGTTAGATTTCACATAATACAGGTTACCGTCTTCAAACATCATCAATTACTATTTTATCGATAAGTTTTACTCTTAATATTCAGTTAAATTTTTCTATTACAGTGTTGTTTGTCAGAATTTTTTTAAGTGCTATAACAAAATATTATTATAAAATAATATAATATAAAAGTCGATCCCAAAAAAACTTAATATTATTATAATGAATGACTGCTATAAAAGAGCTGGCCGTATATTTTGATTAACTAATCAAGAAGCATCAAGTTCCAAGTAATTTGCTTTCATTCGTATGAAACACTCTCCAGGTGGACTGCAATGAACCAACACCTATCAAAGTTTTTGACAAAATTAAGGAAAAATAAATACACCATCGATCATACTTTGAAGAGATAAAGAGGATTTAGTGGGAAGATATTTTGTTACTTATTAAAATAGTGAATGAATGATATAGTAGGGCCAAAGAGTTACATATTCTGTCAGATATTTAACCTTAAAAGAAGCAAACACCATCAACCTCAGGTATTGCAAGAGTGGGACGTTATTCCATTTTAGGAAACATCACTTTAAATTAAGTCATTTGGTCTGACTGGCTGCACACTACACTACCCTATAGCCACCACCTCTAATCTGAGCCCCATAAAATAAAAACAAAAAAAAGGTCATATCAATAATTAATAAGGCATGGAAAAGGAGAGAGATCCTTCCATTATTTTTTTTGACAACTCAGGTCTCGACATGACTTGTGTCTCCATATCGCTAGTACATGCACAAGTACTTATATTAGGCTCATGAGAATAATGGGACCGGTCCCTCAGCACTCCATTATCAAGTAAATCGCGGGATATGCTTTCGAGTGGCCGAGTATGGGGCGTCTGAATCGATGATCTGAGTTGACCCCCTCATAGGCTTGGCGGGGATCGAACCCACGCTGCACATGTCCGTACGCCTTATAGCGTCCAAGCTTTACTACTGAAATATGTTCCGGAGGATGATATCTGCCGAGAGGATTCGAACCTGCGACCCAAGGGTATAGGCAAAAACCTTTTACCAACAAGCTGGCCTCAGCGGATGAGATCCTTCCATTATTCGATGGAGGAGGCTTTTTGCAAAGGCAAAATAGGGTTCTCCTCTTTTACCTTTGTAATTCTTTGGTGGAGTGTGGCTAAACGCATAATGGCTTAAGTGCCTGGTATGACTTTTTTAAGGATCAAAAACATTTTTGGTCTTTAATTTGAGCGTTTGGTTAACAAATTCAAAAGTTCTTTTAAATTTAGCTTAAAATTTGGGCTTCTTGAGTAGAGCCTAATTTGGTTTTTGCCTCTATTTGTTAATATCATAAACGCTCTCAGCCCAGGCACAACGATACAATTATCAGGGGCGCGCTCTACCACTGAGCTAATAGCCCGTCGTGCGAGCCTATTTTTTTATTGACAACGTAATAATTTTTTAATAAAAACTCTACTTAAAAAAACTCTACTCCTAAAAACTCTTTTTAATAACACGTACCAAAAGGTTCCTAAAGCTTCACTCTTCTCCGCTTTTGTTTTTGATTCATTCACATCTTCTTCAAGTGCCAAGTGACTAGTGAATTTGTTTTTGTTTCGGTCTCATCAATCATCATTTGTCAGATCAAATATTGAATGAACACTATAGCTAGCCACTTCTTATATTCTGTTCACATTTGACCTCATTTATTTTTTAGTTCGTTTTAAAAAAATATATTTTTATATTTAAAAATAATTTAATTTTATAAAATAATTTATAGCTATACAAATGTATAAAATTTATTACCCCTCGATACTCAAGAGTCAAGCCTTCACTTACTGTTTAGAATTTCAACTATTTTAGTGTTGTTTTTTCAAAAACCAATAACTTGATCTATTTTGATTAGTCTGGTTTAAGAAAGAGATAGTTAGCAAATTGTATGATACTCACAATCTATATGAATTATTCACGGATATTTCGTCTGTCTATAAGGTTATTACTTTAGTATTTTACCAGATTATTACACTAATGTATGTGTGTGAGTTTAATTTTTCTGTCACAAACAAATACCCTAAGCCCCCACCTACCATAATGTTATAGTGACTATAGTCTATATAGGAAAAACAAAGATGAGAAAAGAAAGAAAGAAATCATTACTGACGTTGTTATTAATAGAACGCTATTAAATAAGACAAAGATAACATAGTTATCATTTCCCCGAAAAAGGGCAGACTTTTTAGCAATTTTATTGACCGCCCACGATAGTGGCAAAATGAATTCTATTTTTTTTTTTTTTTATAATCGAGGTTTTCAGGTTTGCGTCTGACTACTTCACTGGTATTACCTAGACGTTCTCGAGGTAATGACACCGGTCCTTCAACACCATCACCAGGTAAATCGCGGGATGTACTCCAATGACCAGTTTCTGAGATCGTACAACTGATCAATGAGACAAGGTTAAATACCCCAACAAACAGAGTACTTAAGAGTGTCTCCTCGTGCTTGCGGGGAATCGAACTCACACTGTCCATGCCTGAGCGTCTTATAGCGCTCATACTTTAACACTGGACTATGCCCCGAAGGACTAAATGAATTCAATTATTGAGTGTACTGTGAACCCACGTGAAACTTTTCACTTTGATCCAACTCCACAAAATGATGAGGAAAACTATATATCTTAGGGTCTGTTTGGTCAAACTTCTGAAAACGTATTTCTGTTTCTCAGAAGTAATTCTGCAGAAATTGTTTCTGGAGAATCAGTTAGGGTGTTTGGCCTATAATTATAGAAGTGCTTCTGAGAAACAGAAACAGTTTTCTGTTTGGCCAACATTTATGCAAATTTACTAGAATATTCTTTTTAATAGATTTAAAACTATTTAAAATATTCTTTTCTATCATATGTTTCTAAAAATTAGTATATCTTTACAATTTAATAAGTTTTTTAAAATTATTTAATTGCAATATTTAATCAAAAAATAATATTATATTGTACATAAGAAATGTAACGACAATATGATAGTCAATGACTCAAATATGTCCAAACCTACCCCCGACCTACCCACACCTACCCCACACCATCCTCAAATTTCTATGTTATATTTTTTTTACTTATATAAAAAATATGAATTTTTTTCTTCCCCCCCGCCCTACCCCAACCCCACCCCCATTGCCCTATCCCATCCTCAAATTTCTATTTCATATTTTTTGTTACTTTTATAAAAAAAATGAGTTTTTTTCTTACCCCCACCCTACCCCCTACCTATTTCTATTCCCAAATTTCTATTTTATATGGGGATATTATATGAGATTAAAAGAAATTTTGTGAAAAGAAAATGGTAAATGAGTCCAAAAAAAAAATTCAATGAATGAGCAAAAAAGGCTTCTCCATAAGCACTTCTCCAGAAGCACCAAATTGGTGTTTCTGCTTCTCTTCCCATTTAGAAACACTTTTTGGCTTCTGGAAAAAATGTTTCTACTTCTGGAAAGAGGGTGTTTGGCCAAAGAAGTGTTTCTGAGAAACAGAAACACTTCCAAAAGCTTGGGCAAACACCACCTTAGAACACAAATTTGTAAGGTCTAAACCTTATTTTAACAAATCATGTTGGAAGTGAAAAATAAAGACAAACCAATTCTCTCAAAACACAGGCCCAAGAACGATTATTCGAAAAACAAATCTGAACTATCAAAATGAATAAAAATTGAATTCCATTAACAAATTTCAAAATATTTTAACAAAATACTATATCACTGAAAATACTAGTTCAGGAACAAAAGATATGGAGTAAAAAAAATAATCCCTTAATTATTTATATATATATATATATAATTTACAATCTCCAAATATGTAAAACTCTATTCCTACTATACTACTAATATCATAATTATACTTGTACAAGAATTCTATAATTATGGTAACTTTGTAAAACAAATTTGATTCGTGATATACTTCTGTCACACTTATAGCGGGCGGTTGTCGTACGTTGAGACTGTCCCTAAAATCTTCAAATAGAACAAAGGGAAGACCCTTAGAAAATATGTTTGCAATGTGGTATCTCAAAGGGGTATGGAGGACACGTACTTGTCCACGCGCTACATTTTCTCGAACAAAGTGTATGTCCATCTCGATTTGTTTAGTACGCTGATGTTGGATCGAATTTTCAGAAAGATAGATTGCACTCACATTATCATAGTAGACCAATGTAACTTTCTGAATAGGAAAATGCATGTCTAGTAGAAGATTACGTAGCCAACATGACTCAGACACAACATTGGCTACCCCTCGATACTCAGCCTCCGCACTGTATGATGATAAAGTAGCCTGTCGTTTAGCCGACCAAGAGACCAAGTTATACCCAAGGAACATACAATAACCATATATCGAACGTTTGGTATATGGATGTTGCGATATTTCTAAGTGCTTACGCAAGTGTACGTATCGTTCCAATTAATATAGTCTGTAAGACCGCGTTTATCGTCCATATAGACTGGTTTATTAAGTACCGATTATCTATCCTATGGTATCTATTTGGTTGACGTTCTTTAGTTTGAGAATTATAACTACGAATTATGACTAATTGCAGGAAATAAACTAAAGATTATAAGCCTTTGGGTTTATAACAGTTATGAAGGAAATAGGGTTCCAATCTCATCTACTATCCACTCTTGTACGTGTTAATGCAATGCTAATGATTCTTCTTCTTATTAAGATAGCAGGTTAACTAATCCGTCATCATATTCCGGTTAGGACATACGAGAGCTCAACCTTATGCAGAAACTTTATATATTTCTATGATAGATTTTACCACACAGGAGGATTAAGAACAGTAACCTTAATTACTACGCAAGTATCGAGGTACTTTCGTCCACGATTTTAACCTATGTCTAGACAATTACAGCATATTCAAATTTCACCTTTCAGACTTTTGATTCGAAATCATATAAGTGATAACAATTAATAGCTAGTTAATTATCAAGCAATCATAACACTATTGAATAGATCTTAATATGCTGAAGAAGAAATCAATAATCAATGCATTAACTATATGGAAGAGCTTCAAGAAGATTCGATGGAAACCCTACTAAAGTATTTAGATCCTAAACATTGTCATGTCAAGAACTAAATTACAATCCAACATAAACTGAAATAAAGTAAAGGAAAGAAAATAACTTGAACAATGAGATGTCTCCAATTGTGTCTTGCCTCCTTTTCTCCTCTCTAAAGTTGTGTTTAGAATATGGTATAGAATGTGGTATATGGTCAGGGTTTTAGGGATTTTATAGTTGGGAAAAATGCCTTTTGGACCCCAAAAACCCTCTCCAATTCGGCCAAAGAAACCTGAAAATTACGCGTCGGCACCGCGGTTCCTCTGCCAGGCACCTAGGTGCTAATTCAGCCAAAATCACTGGAAGTTACTGGAATGGAGGCACCCCGGTTCCTCTGTCAGGCACCTAGGTGCCTTCGACGGTGATTCAGTTTCGGATTTTCTGGAAATATTACGCCTTGGTGCTAATTCTTCTGACCGCGGTTCTATGGCACCGCAGTGCTGCTTGGCCAGGCACCGCGGTGCCTCTGTGATTTTTGTCTGAAATGTGCCAGAGTTCTTCTGTTCTTCTTGATACTTCTTAAGCTCATTCCTTGGGATGTGCTTGTGCAGTTTTCATCCTCAATTAAGCTTATTTCATCCTCAAAAGTGGTATCTTCTCCTCTATGACCCCTGTGACACAGACGAAAGAAAAACACACCTAACACTATACTAAACGCAAAATAAAAGAGTAAAATACTAACTAAAAAGGACTCAAATGAGTGTAGAAGATACACTCAACAAACACCCCCAAACTTGCACTTTACTCGCCCTCGAGTAAAACACTAAACAAAAACAAAAAATAAAAACAAAGACTCTATGAAATGAATCAAGTAGCTATAGCAATGCTTCTTCAAAATTATGGATGAAAGTTGGAATAATATGTTAGAACATACATAGCATGAATATTTATCAAACTAGAATTTCAAGTTAGATTTTTCGCAAATTCACTTAGATCATGATCAACGAAAATACAAACACCTAACTTATGCATGTCAATTTCATTCCATCTTTTCCAAAATTCTATAGATCAGTTTACTTGTTATTCTCCACTAATCATAGACATACACATTAAAGATCACCAGGGCTTTCAAGCGCTGTAATGTAGGCTTAGGCAGGAGTAGATAAAAATAGACATTTAGGCTCAAATTACGTACCATAATCATTTTTCTTTCAACTCCTTTTTTCATCTTTTTTACTTTCTTTTCAGTCTTATACTTGTTTTCCCCCTCTTTTCTTTTGAGAGAATGAAACACATTATAAATAACAAGCACCCCCCAAACTTAGGCTTTTGCATATTTTCATTGGGGTGCATCAAATTTTTACTCTCTTTTTATTGCTTTCTTCAACACCCTTCATCCCAATAACTTTTCAATTATTACTTATGGCACAACATGGAATCATAGGGTGTCAAACAAAGATATTATTTAGGCTCAAAAGGGCTGACTAAGGATACAATTTATGTCATGGTAGGTACTGAATGATAAGAAGGGCTAACAAAGAATGCCTGAATCATCTCCCTAAATATGTACATCTTAACTATTTCGCCTCAAATAACAAGCAAATCGATTTTCTAGACATTTTCAACCTTTATTTTCATAACTGACACACACAGACTAAGCGCAAATATCCCAAATAATTAGATGTCATGAATTTTTGATATATCTAACTTAAGCACACAGATTGTCGCTTTTAATTCCATTACATTATCCCACTTTATCCACTCAATATCTTCAGTAACTATAACATGCTTGCTCCATAAATAATTATGACTCATGAACACATAAAACAACAAAAAGACTCAAAACAAAATAAGACACCCCCCAAACTTAATCGACACATTGTCCCCAATGTGTGAAGACTAAAAATAAAGGGACAACTTACTGACACAACACAACGGTCATAACGGAGGTCTGAGAGGAAGGAAATTTTTTCTGTGCACACTGCCCGTGAGGGACCGCGGTTCTTGCTCCACGCACCGCGGTGCTTATTCACGAAAAATCCCGCCTGTCATCTATCATCCAAAATACTACATACCAGATCGTGAGACTGCTCAAGATAACATAAAACAAACTAAAATAAAAATTGAAATAACATAATTTAAAACATTGGGTTGCCTCCCAAGTAGCGTTGTCTTTAACGTCTTTTAGCCGGACGCATGTTACTTACTAGATCAAGGGGGTAGAGTGTCCCCTCCGCATATCCACTTTAGCATCATTTTCCTCCTCCTTCTCTTTTTCTTTTTCATAGGGCTCATTTCAGGAGGATTCATTCCCTTGTTCTCATCCACAACATCATTTACGGGTGCAGAATTCTTACCATCAAGGGCATCAGTACCCTTGGAACTTTCATGGGGAGCCTTTTTATCAACTACACCAACAACAAAGCATCTAGCATCGACTTGAGGTTCAGTGGGCTGCTTGAAAACTTTAAACACCATTTTCTCACCTTGAACTCTAAGCTTTAACTCCTCATTTTCAACAACAATGAAGGCTCTCCCTGTGGCTAGGAATGGTCTCCCAAGGATCATGGGCATATTTTCATCTTCATCCATGTCTAAAATGAGGAAATCAGCAGGAATGATGAATTTACCCACTTGTACCCACACATCTTCAATAATTCCTTGGGGATGCACAACTGAGCGTTCAGCTAGCTGCAAGGTGACTGTGGTTGACCTTTCCTCCTACAAACCAAGTCTTTTGAACACAGAGAGAGGCATTAGGTTGACACTTACCACCAAATCACATAAGGCTTGCTTGCATGTTACATTCCCTATGGTGCAAGGTAGGGTGAAACTCCCTGGATCATTCAACTTTGGAGGAAGTTTCTTCTGCAATATGGCACTTCACTCCTCTATCAGCACCACTATCTCATAATCTGTCAGCTTCCTCTTCTTAAAAAGGTTGTCCTTCATAAACTTCACATACGCTGGCATTTGCTCCAAGGCTTCAATGAAAGGAATGTTAATGTGCAGTTTTTTAAATACCTCCAAAAATTTCGAAAACTGCTTATCCAAAGCCTTCTTCTGCAGTCTTTGAGGGTAAGAGATTTTGTATGTGTACTCCCTCATCACTGCGGGTGGAGCCTTCTCTAAAGTAGGGCGATCATCAGTAACCCCCTTTTTTACTACTTCAACTGTCTGCCCCACATCCTTCTTATTTTCAACCACTGCTTGGGGTGCCCTTTGCTCTAACTGCTTTCCACTTCTCAAACTGATTTCTTGGAATTGCTCCCTAGGGTTCATCACTGTATCACTAGGGAGAGTTCTCTGAGGTCTGTCATTCAACTTCCCTGCCAACTGCCCCATCTGAGTCTCCAAGTTCCTAATAGAGGATCTTATTTATGTCATGAACTGCTTGATCTCTGTCATAAACTGTGTCTGGGTATTAGCTAATGATGAAATTGATGACCTAGTTTCTGCCATGAATTGAGTCTGAGAATTGGCCAAGGTCAACAATGTTGTTTTTATGTCATCTGGCTTCTCTTGTGGGTCTGGTGGGCTGAACTGTTGTGAGGATGATGCCTGAAATGGTGGTTGCTGCCCTTGTTCATTCTTCCATGAAAAGTTTGGGTGATTTATCCACCCTGGATTATATGTGTTGGAGATGGATTATTGTAGGGTCTCTAAAAATTCCCCACTGTCTGAACCTGCTCCATGGGCACATTATTTGGGTCCACTGTTGTGCATCTATCAAAAGTATGGGGACCCCCACAAATTTCGCTTCTAGCTGGTGTCTGAACTGCTTTAACTGCCATGGTACTCTTCTGCATCTGCTTTGTCAAAGTGGCTACCTGCGCAGTCAATGCAGTGATAACATCTAGCTCATGAATCCCAGCCACTTTCATGTTGTTCATTACTCTCTCATCTGTGCCCTGATGGTTGTTTGTGGCCATGTCTTCTAACAGATCATGTGCCTCATTGGCACTCTTTCTCATGAACGTACCTCCTGCTGCAGCATCAATGATGGTACGAGTTGTACCACTCAACCCATTGTAAAATATGTGGACTAGCATCTACTTCTCAATCCTATAATGTGGGCACTTCCTCTACAAATCTTTGAACCGCTCCCTTGCATCATAGAGTGAGTCTCCATCCATCTGATAGTAGTTGTTCAACTCACCTCTGAGCTTTTCTGCCTTTGCTGGAGGGAAGAACTTGGCAAGAAACTTCTGGGCTAAGTCTTGCCATGTGGTAATGGAGTTCGCCTGTAATGAGTTCAGCCAACACTTTGCTCTATACCTGAGTGAGAATGGGAAGAGTCTCAATCGAATGACATCATCAGTAACTGCTAGATGCAAATGGGGATCTTCAGATGCTAATACCCAACTGAACTGAGCTTTGAACCATGTGCAATATGGCTGGTTTGATTTTAAAATTGTTGGCTTCAATAGATGGAAGCCTGATGCAAGTCTGCCCCCTATAATTGTAGGCATCACATAGTCCCCCAAGATCCTTTCTGCAGGGACTTGTCTTAAAACAGGTGGTAACTCATTATTCTCCAAATTATTGTTTCGCTGATCACTCATTGCTAACAAATGAAATGCTCTCTTTTCTTTCTTGTTCTGTCTGCACAATCTCTCGATCTCAGGATTAAGAGGAATAAGAATGTCTGCTCCTCTCCTACTTCGCATAAACTAAGTACATGAGACTAATCAAAAACAACAAACAGATCACGACAGAGTTTTCTAAGTTAAAAATACTAAAAAACAGAAAATAAAAAGAACCAAATTAGAAATAAGAATAGATAAATAGATATTAACAGTACGCCAGTCCCCGGCAACGGCGCCAAAAACATGTTGCGATATTTCTAAGTGTTTACGCAAGTGTACATATCGTTTCAAGTAGTATAGTCTGTAAGACCGAGTTTATCGTCCATAGAGACTGGTTTATTAAGTACCGATTATCTATCCTATGATATTTATTTGGTTGGTGCTATTTAGTTTGAGAATTATAACTACGAATTATGACTAATTGCAGGAAATAAAGTAAAGATTATAAGTCTTTGGGTCAATTATGAAGGGAATATGGTTCCAATCTCCTCTACTATCCACTTTTGCACGTGTTAATGCAATGCAAATGATTCTTCTTCTTATTAAGATAGCAAGTTAACTAATCTGTCATCATATTTCGGTTAGGACATACGAGAGCTCAACCTTATACATAAATCTTCTATATTTCTATGATAGATTTTACCACACAGGAGGATTAAGAACAATAACCTTAATTACTACACAAGTATCGGGGTACTTTCGTCCACGATTTTAACCTATGTCTAGTCAAGTACAACATATTCAAATCTCACCTTTCAGACTTTTGATTTGAAATCATATAAGTGATGACAATTAATAGCTAGTTAATTATCAAGAAATCATAACACTATTGAATAGATCTTAATATGCTGAAGAAGAAATCAATAATCAATGCATTAACTATATGGAAGAGCTTCAAGAAGATTCGATGGAAACCCTACTAAATTATTTAGCTCCTAAACATTGTCATGTCAAGACTAAATTACAATCCAACATAAACTGAAATAAAGTAAAGGAAAGAAAATAACTTGAACAATGAGATGTCTCCAATTGTGTCCTGCCTCCTTTTCTCCTCTCCAAAGTTGTGTTTAGAATATGGTATAGAATGTGGTATATGGACATGATTTTAGGAATTTTATAGCTGGGAAAAGTTGTCTTTTGGACCCCAAAAACCCTCTCCAATTCGGCCAAGGAAACCTGAAAATTACGCGTCGGCACCGCGGTTCCTCTGCCAGGCACCTAGGTGCTAATTCATCCAAAATCACTGGAAGTTGGCACCCTGGTTCCTCTGTCAAGCACCTAGGTGCCTTCGACGGTGATTCAGTTTCGGACTTTCTGGAAATATTACGCCTCGGTGCTAATTCTTCTGACCGCGGTTCTATGGCACTGTGTCTTTGTAACCCGCACCGCGGTGCCTCTTTGATTTTTGTTCGGACTGTGCCAGATTTCTTCTGTTCTTATTGGTACTTCTTAGGCTTCATTCCTTGGGATGTGGTTGTGCAATTTTCATCCTCAATTAAGCTCATTTCATCCTCAAAAGTGGTATCTTCTCCTTTATGACCGTTTGTGACACAGACGAAAGAAAAACACACCTAACACTATACTAAACGCAAAATAAAAGAGTAAAATACTAACTAAAAAGGATTCAAAAAAGTGTATAAAATCAACAATGGACAGCCACCCCAATCAACATTTGTATATGACACAAGAGTAGATACGGAGGACAGATATAAGTGCAATCCAAAATTAAGTGTGTCATGTATGTATCGTATAATGCGTTTGAGGGCATGCATGTGCTCAATCCATGGATCATGCATAAATAAACACACATGTTGTATGACATAAGTAATATATGGTCTCGTGAAAGTTAGATACTGAAGAGCCCCTACAAGACTACGATAATGGGTGGTATCCTCATATTGTGAGCTCGACTTAGCACTCAGCTTCAGTTTTGTATCAACCGGGGTTGAAGTAGACTTACAAGATGACATGCTAGTTCTCTCAATAATCTCTGCAGCATATTTTTTCTGTGATAAAAATAGACCACCTGCATGACTAGTGACTGTTATACCAAAAAAATAGCTCAAGTCCCCCAATTCTTTCATAGAAAATTCAGAACTGAGAAACGACATGATAGACTTGCGTAGAATATCCGATGAGACAGTCAATATAATATCATCAATATATAACAAAATATGTGCCAGAGAAGTACCACGTCGATAGATGAACAGAGAATGATCAGACCTGCTGTGAGAAAACATAATAGTAGACACATAATTTGCAAACCTTTTATACTAAGTTTGTGGGGCCTGCTTAAGCCCATACAAGGACTTCTTTAGCAAACAAACATGATGAGGATAATAGAGATCCCTAAAACCCAAGGGCTGATGCATATATAACGACTCTTTAGAATCATCGTGTAAGAAAGTATTTTTCACATCCAATTGGTGAATGAGACATGCTTTCGAGAGAGTTGGACTAATCACCGTGCGAATGATAGCCGGTTTGACCATCGGACTAAACATCTCTCCACAATCCAGGCCAACTTGTTGTGTTTCACCATCACCGACAAGACGGGCCTTATGCCTCTCAAAAGAACCGTTAAATTTTTTTATGAATAAAAATCCACATAGACCGAATAATATTAATACTAGGAGGAAGGGGAACCAATTCTCATGTCTTATTTTCAATAAGAGCATTATATTCGTCATTCATGACCAATTTTCAATTCGAGTCATGAAGGGCAGACACTGAGTTACATGATAAGAGTGATTTAGTGATATTAGAATTAAGATTAAAATATTGTTTAGGTTTAAAAAAACCATATTTGTTATGAGTGACGGGCCCTTGACTCGAGATGGTTGGGGACGGGTTTTGGGGTGGTAGTTGAATTATTTCTGACTGGCCAGCAGGAAGTGGGCCTGCTGGCCCAATAATTGGACGGGAAATTGGGAGAATGTGGGACTACCCAGAAGGCCCAAGAACTGAAGCTGGTCGTGGGGCAGGTAATAGACCAGCAGGCAGTAGGGCCTGCTGGCCGAGAACATGAAGCAACCACGGAGCTAGGCCATGTCGCGGTACTATGTATGAGATCTGTGGGGACAGCAGGCAGTGAGACTTCTAGCGGATCCGGAGAACTGGGGGGTTGAGCACACTGATGGATAATATACAGTGATATTCCATCATTCAAAAAATTATACGAATTAGAAATGGAACTACAAAATTTAGCAAACGGAAATTTGGACTCATAAAAAATAACATGGCGACTAGTTATGCTTTTGTTAGAGGATAAATCATAAATTTGTAACCATGATGATTAGATGGATAACCCAAATATACACATGTGTTAGAGCGGGCTTAAAGTTTGTTAATCGTAGTAGACGAAAAAAATGGATAACATAAATACCTAAACACCCTAAGATGAGAACACGAAGGATCTTTATTATAAAAAAATTAAGTGGGGATTGATATGCTAAGCCTTTAAGAGGGAGGATGTTAAGTATATATATAGCCATTTGCAATGCATGATGCCAAAAATTAGGTGGTAATGACGCATGGGCTAACAAGGTACAAACAATATTATTTATGAAACAATTTTTTCTCTCGGCCTTCCTTTTTGTGAGGACGTATTTGGACAAGTAAACCGAAAATATATATCATAGTGTCACATAACTCTCGAAACGGCCCACTATCATATTTTCTGTCATTATCACATTGAATATTTTTAATTTCCTGTTTGAATTAGGTACTGATAAATGCTCTAAATTTTAAGAATGTGGAAAAGACTTGAGACTTTTTAGATAAAGGAAAGGTCCACAAAAATTAGAATAATTGTTAGCTCGATTTCCAATTGTTCACGCAAGTGTACGTATCTTTATAAGTAATATAGTCTGTAAGACCGAATATTATCCACATAGACTGGTTATCAAGTACCGATTATCTAAGTTTTAGTTTCTATTTGGTGAACGTTAATTTATTTGTATTTTTATCTAATAACTAAGACTAAGTAATTGCAGAAAATAAACTAATTATGATAATATTTTTGTTTAAATCAGTTATGATGGAAATAGGGCTTCCAATATCCTCGACTATCCACTATTTTCAATCCTTATTGGAACAAGAATGACTTCTTCTTCTACGTTAAAATAGCAGGTTAACTAGACTATCTTATATTCTGGTTAGGATATATAATCACTCAACCCCAGTGCAGAACCATTCTATATTTATATGATAGGATTTACTACATAGGAGGATTAAAAACAATAATCTATAATGCTACACAAGTATCGGGGTGCTTTCGTCCGCGATTTTAACCTATGTCTATTCAATTACAGCATATCCAAATCTCTCATCTCGGTTCTTGATTTGAAATCATATAGATTATGATAATTAGTGATCAATTAACTATCAAACATTCATACCAATATTGAATAAATCTTAATCAAGTGAAGAAGAAATCAAACTAATGCTTTAATTCATGAAATAGAGTTTCAAGCGATTCAATAGGAAAGCTCTAATAAAATGTTTAGCTCCTAGCCATAGACATGCTAAGAACTAATACAAAATACAACATGAACTGAAAATAAAGGAAAGAGAAAAGAAAATACTTAGAACTAGGTCTCCAATCTTCTAGCCTCCAAGAATTGTGTTGTGGACTATGTACAAGGATGTCCAAGCTTCCCCATTTAGGTCAGGATTTTAGGATTATATAGTTGAGAAAAATTGTGTTTCAGATCCTTTTGCCATTCGAAAATCGGCCCAGAAAATCAGAAATCCCGCCTCGGCGCCGCGGCCCTGGTGGATGGCGCCACGTCGCCGAAAAAACTGCGACAAAATCAGAATTCGCAGGACAATTAGTGTCGCGGCGCTGTGACGTTCTTTGGCTAGTTTTCTGTTTCTGTATCATTTTCTCGTCCAGACTTCGTCTGATTTCTTCTATACTTTCCGGGACTTCTTAGACTTCATTTTTTGGCATTTTCTTGTGCAATTACACCTCAATTAAGCTCATTTCATATTCTTTTTGTCATTTTTCCATTTAGGACCGATGTGACTCAAAAGAAAGAGAAATGACCCTAATACTATACTAAACACAAATAAAATGAGAAAAATACTAACTAAAAATGACTCAAATAATGTATATAAAAATGCCTAACAAACCCCCAAACTTAACCTTTACTCGCCCTCGATTAAAACAAAAAATAAAAACAAAAACAAAAACAAAATCAAATAAAAGACTCAATAAAATGGATCAAATAGTTATAGCAATGCTCTTTAAAAATCATGGATGAAAGATGAGATAATATGTTAGAACATATATAGCATGAATAATTAGCAATCTAGAATTTCAAGCTAGATATTTCGCAAATTCACTTGGATCATAATCACTGGAAATTCAAACACCTAACCTCTGCATTTCATTTTCATTCCATCTTTTTCAAAATGCTATAGACCTGTTTACTTGCTATTCTCCACTAATCATAGATATATACATTAAAGATCATCAGTACATTCAAGGGTTGTAATGTAGGCTTAGGCAGAGGTAGGTAAAAGTAGGCATTTAGGCTCAATTACGTACCATAAGCATTTTTTCATTCAACTCATTTTTCCTTTTTTTTGAATTTCTTTTTAATCTCATACCTATTTTCCCCTCTTTTCTTTTTAGAGAGTGAGGCACAATACAAATAACAACACCGACCAACTTAGATTTTTGCATATTTTTCATTGGGGTGCATCAAATTTTCACTCTTTTTCAATACTCTTTTTTTTTATTCCAAGAATCTTAAATTATCATTTATGGCACAAACATGGAATCATAGAGTGTCAAACAAAGATATTATTTTAGGCTCAACGGGGCTGACTAAGGATACAATTTATGTCAGGGTAGGTAATGAATGGTCAGAAGGGCTATCAAAAAATATTTGAATCATCTGCCTAAACATGTACATCTTTAACTATTTCGTCTCAAATAACAAGCAAACAAATTTTCTAGACATTTTCAACCTTTCTTTCCATAACTGACAACGCATAGGCTAAGCACAAATATCCCAAAAAATTAGATTTCATGAATTTTTGGCATATCTAACTTAAGCACACAGATTGTCGCTTTTAATTCCATTACATTATCCCACTTTATCCATTCAATATCTTTAGCAACTACCACATACTTGATCCAAAAAAAAAAATATGACTCAAAAACAAATGGACCAACACAAAGACAAATAAAAAAGCCTCAAAAACAGACACACAAAATAAATTAAGGTCCCCCCAAACTTAAACGACACATTGTCCCTAATGTATGAAGACTAAAAATAAGGGACAAATTACTAATACAACACAACGATCATAACAGAGGTCTGAGATGAGATTCTGGAAATTGCACATCCTTTGGACTCTCGAAAGTTTCAGAACTTCTGGCGCCGCGGCCCTGCATATGGGCGCCATGGCGCTGTCGACGGGAATGTTCTCTGAAGATCTGGCGCTGCGGCCCTGCATGTTGGCGCCGTGGCGCTGATGATAACTTTTCCCTTTTTCAGCATTTTTGCTCCTTTTTCTGTTCATGGTCAGTTCATAGTCCACCTACTATCCAAAAATACTAATATACCAGATCGTGAGACTGTTCAAGATAAAATAAAAACAAACTAAAACAGAAAATCAAACTAACATAATTAAAACATTGGGTTGCCTCCCAACAAGGGCTGTCTTTAACGTCTTTTAGTCGGACGCAGTTAATCCTTACTAGTGCCCAATGGATCCTTCTGCGAAGGCTTGCAATCTGCACAGTTATTGTTGTGGGTCTCACTTCACCTACAACACTTTTTTCAAAGAATGGACTTATATCTAAGATTATCCCCCAATTATCCAAGGAAGACTTGTCTTCTAGATTCTCTATAATGTAGGGATCAGTGAAACTTCCTATATCTCTCAACTTTTGGGGGTGTCCTTGAGGGTATGGACTTTATGGTTGCGGCTCAGCAATGATAGTTGGTGGAGTCCTTTCTGCAACGGGTATAGAAAAAAGAAATTCCAAAATAATCCAAAAAGGTGAACATTTGGATCGCGGTAACCTCTTCTTTCTATACACAAATTATCTCTCTCAATTCCTCATAATTCTCAACAGCTTGTTGTAGTTCAGGTTCTTCACTCTGCATATAACCCCCACAACTGTGTCGCTAGGCATATTTTTTTGCGATACATTGATCACCATATCCATCAGCTGTCCTATTTGTGTCTCTAAATATTTGAGGGACACCTTTGTCTCAGCCATAAACTGAGTCTGACACTTTGTGAGCCTGAGTATGACTGCCTGCAACTCATTTTGATCTTCTTGTGGAATCTGTCGGTTAGGCTGTTGTTGATGATTCCACTGCCCCTGATAGTAGTAGTAGTCCATTTTTTTTTCAACTTTACCTACAAAATAAGAAAAACAACAAAAAATGATAAAAAGATGCTCGCAGAACAAGTTAGAAACTTGTTCCTGAAGCAACCAAATTATAAATAAAATAATATAATCAAATACATACAAATCAAATTAGAAATAAGATTATATAATTCGATATTGAAAGTACGACAGTCCCCGGCAACGGCGCCAAAAACTTGTTAGCCCGATTTCCAATTGCCCACGCAAGTGTACGTATCGTTACAAGTAATATAGTCTGTAAGACTGAATATCATCCACAGTGACTGGTTATCAAGTACCGATTATCTAAGCTTTAGTTTCTATTTGGTGAACGTTAATTTGTTTATATTTTTATCTAATAACTAAGACTAAGTAATTGCAGAAAATAAACTAATTATGATAATACTTTGGTTTAAATCAGTTATGATGGAAATAGGGCTTCCAATATCCTCGACTATCCACTCTTTTCAATCCTTAATGTAACAAGAATGACTTCTTCTTCCACGTTAAGATAGCAGGTTAACTAGACTGTCTTATATTCCGGTTAGGATATATAATTACTCAACCCAGTGCAGAACCTTTCTATATTTCTATGATAGGATTTACCACGTAGGAGTATTAAGAACAATAACCTATAATGCTACACAAGTATCGGGGTACTTCGTCCGCAATTTTAACCTATGTCTATTCAATTACAACATATCCAAATCTCTCATCACGGTTCTTGATTCGAAATCATATAGATTATGATAATTAGTGATCAATTAACTATCAAACATTCATACCAATATTGAATAAATCTTAATCAAGTAAAGAAGAAATCAAACTAATGCTTTAATTCATGAAATAGAGTTTCAAACGATTCAATAGGAAAGTCCTAATAAAGTGTTTAGCTCCTAGCCATAGACATGCTAAGAACTAATACAAAATTCAACATGAACTGAAAATAAAGAAAAGAGAAAAGAAAATACTTAGAACAAGGTCTCCAATCTACTAGCCTCCAAGAGTTGTGTTGTGGACTATGTACAAGGATGTCCAAGCTGCTCCCTTTAGGTCAGGATTTTAGGATTATATAGTTGAGAAAAATTGTGTTTCAGACCCTTTTGCCCTTCGAAAATCAGAAATTCCGCCTCGGCGCCGCAGCCCTGCTAGATGGCGCCATGGCGCCGAAAATACTGCGACAAAATCAGACTCCGCAGGACAATTAGCGCCGCGGCGCCTGTGACGTTCTTTGGCTAGTTTTCTGTTTCTGTGTCATTTTCTCGTCCGGACTTCCTCTGATTTCTTCTATACTTTGCGGGACTTCTTAGACTTCATTTCTTGGCCTTTTCTTGTGCAATTACACCTCAATTAAGCTTATTTCATCTTCTTTTTGTCATTTCTCCATTTAGGACCGCTATGACTCAAAAGAAAGAAAAATGACCGTAATACTATACTAAACACAAAGAAAATGAGAATAATACTAACTAAAAATGACTCAAAAAGTGTATATAAAATATGCATAACAAACCCCCAAACTTAACCTTTACTCGCCATCGATTAAAGCAAAAAATAAAAATGAAAACAAAATCAAATAAAAGACTCAATAAAATGGATCAAATAGTTATAGCAATGTTCTTTAAAAATCATGGATGAAAGATGTGATAATATGTTAGAACATGTATAGCATGAATAATTAGCAATCTAGAATTTCAAGCTAGATATTTCGCAAATTCTCTTGGATCATAATCACTGGAAATACAAACACCTAACCTCTGCATGTCAATTTCATTCCATCTTTTCCAAAATGCTATAGACCTGTTTACTTGCTATTCTCCACTAATCATAGATATACACATTAAATATCATCAGTACTTTCAAGAGTTGTAATGTAGGCTTAGGCAGGGGTAGGTAAAAGTAGACATTTAGGCTCAATTACGTACCATAAGCATTTTTTCATTCAACTCCTTTTTCCTTCTTTTTGAATTTCTTTTTAATCTCATACCTATTTTTCCCTCTTTTCTTTTGAGAGAGTGAGACACATTACAAATAACAAGCACACACAAACTTAGATTTTTGCATATTTTTCATTGGGGTGCATCAAATTTTCATTCTTTTTTAATCTCTTTTTCAACACTTTTTTTTTTATTCCAAGAATCTTAAATTATCATTTATGGCACAAACATAGAATCATATGGTGTCAAACAAAGATATTATTTTAGGCTCAACGGGGCTGACTAACGATACAATTTATATTAGGGTAGGTAATGAATGGTCAGAAGGGCTATCAAAGAAATGCCTGAATCATCTCCCTAAACATGTACATCTTTAACTATTTCGCCTCAAATAACAAGAAAACAGATATTTTAGACATTTTCAACCTTTCTTTCCATAACTGACAACACATAAGCTAAGCACAAATATCCCAAAGAATTAGATGTCATGAATTTTTGACAAATCTAACTTAAACACACAAATTATCGCTTTTAATTCCATTACATTATCCCACTTTATCCATTCAATATCTTTAGCAACTACCACATACTTGATCCAAAAAAAAAATTATGACAAAAAAACACATGGACCAACACAAAGACAAATAAAAAAAGACTCAAAAACAGACACACAAAACAAATTAAGGTCCCCCCCAAACTTAAACGACACATTGTCCCTAATGTATGAATACTAAAAATAAGGGACAACTTACTGACACAACACACTGATCATAACGGAGGTCTGGGATGAGATTCTGGAAATTGCACATCTTTTGGGCTCTCTGAAGTTTCAGAACATCCGCGCCCAAATGCATGGCGCCACGCTACCGCCGGCAGTGAATGTTCTTCAAGTTCGCACCGCTTCGCATGTTGGCGCTGTGGCGCTGATGACGAGTTTTTCCTTTTTCAGCGTTTTTGCTCCTTTTCTGTTCAGGGTCAGTTTCTAGTCCACCTGCCATCCAAAAACACTATCATACCAGATCGTGAGACTGTTCAAGATAAAATAAAAATAAACTAAAACAAAAAATCAAACTAACATAATTAAAACATTGGGTTGCCTCCCAACAAGTGCTGTCTTTAACGTCTTTTAGCCGGACGCAGTTAATCTTTTCTAGTGCCCATTGGATCCTTCTGCGAACGACTTGCAATCCACACAGTTATTATTGTGGGTCTCACTTCACCTACAATACTTTTTTCAAACAAGGGATTCATATCTAAGATTATCTCTCAATTACCCAAGACAAGCTTGTCTTTTAGGCTCTTTATAATGTAGGGATCAGTGAAACTCCCTACATCTCTCAACTTTTGGGGGTGCACTTGAGGGTATGGACTTTCTGGTTGGGGATCAGTAATGATAGTTGGTGGTGTCTTTTCTGCAACGGGTATAGAAAAAAGAAATTCCAAAGAATCCAAAAAGGTGAACATTTGGATCTCGGCAACCTCTTCTTTCTCTACACCAACTATCTCTCTCAATTTCTCATTATTCTCAACAGCTTGTTGTGGTTCAGGTTCCTCAATCTTCTTATCACCCCCACAACTGTGTCGCTAGGCAGATTTTCTTGCGGTACATTGATCACCATATCCATCAACTGCCCTATTTGTGTCTCCAAATTTTTGAGGGACACCTTTGTATCAGCCATAAACTGAGTCTGGCACTTGGTGAGCCTGCGTATGACTGCCTACAACTCATTTTGATCTTCATGTGGAACCTGTCGGTTAGGTTGTTGTTGATGATTCCACTGCCCCTGATAGTAGAAGTAGTCCATTTTTTTTCAACTTTACCTACAAAATAAGAAAAACAACAAAAAGTGATAAAAAAATGCTCGCAGAACAAGTTAGAAACTTGTTCCTGGAGCAACCAAATTAGAAATAAAATAACATAATCAAATATATACAAACCAAATTAGAAATAAGATTAGATAATTCAATATTGAAAGTACGCCAGTCCCCGACAACCACGCCAAAAACTTGTTAGCCTGATTTCCAATTGCTCATGCAAGTGTACGTATTATTACAAGTAATATAGTCTGTAAGACTGAATATCGTCCACAATGACTGGTTATCAAGTACCAATTATCTAAGCTTTAGTTTCTATTTGGTGAACGTTAATTTGTTTGTATTTTTATCTAATAACTAAGACTAAGTAATTGCAGGAAATAAACTAATTATGATAATACTTTGGTTTAAATCAGTTATGATGGAAATAGGGCTTCTAATATCCTCGACTTCCACTATTTTCAATGTTTGATGCAACAAGAATGAATTCTTCTTCTACGTTAAGATATCAGGTTAACTAGACTGTCTTATATTCCGGTTAGGATATATAATCACTCAACCCCAGTGCATAATCTTTCTATATTTCTATGATAGGATTTACCACATAGGAGGATTAAGAACAATAACCTATAATGCTACACAAGTATCGGGGTACTTTCGTCCGTGATTTTAACCTATATCTATTCAATTACAGCATATCCAAACCTCTCCTCTCGGTTCTTGATTTGAAATCATATAGATTATGATAATTAGTGATCAATTAACTATCAAACATTCATACCAATATTGAATAAATCTTAATCAAGTGAAGGAGAAATCAAACTAATGCTTTAATTCATGAAATAGAGTTTCAAGCGATTCAATAGGAAAACCCTAATAAAGTGTTTAGCTCCTAGCCATAGACATGCTAAGAACTAATACAAAATTCAACATGAACTGAAAATAAAGGAAAGAGAAAAAAAATACTTAGAACTAGGTCTCCAATCTTCTAGCCTCCAAGAGTTGTGTTGTGGACTATGTACAAGGATGTCTAAGCTGCTCCCTTTAGGTCAGGGTTTTAGGATTATATAGTTGAGAAAAATTGTGTTTCGGACCCTTTTGTCCTTCGAAAATCAGCCCAGAAAACCAGAAATCCCGCCTCGGTACCGCGGCCCTGCTGGATGGCGCCACGACGCCAAAAATGCTGCGACAAAATCAGACTCCGCAGGACAATTAGCGTCGCGGCGCCTGTGACGTTCTTTGGCCAGTTTTCTGTTTCCGTGTCATTTTCTCGTCCGGACTTCGTCTGATTTCTTCTATACTTCCAGGGACTTCTTAGACTTCATTTCTTGCCCTTTTCTTGTGTAATTACACCTCAATTAAGCTCATTTCATCTTCTTTTTGTTATTTCTCCATTTAGGACCGCTGTGACTCAAAAGAAAGAAAAACGACCCTAATACTATACTAAACACAAAGAAAATGAAAAAACTACTAACTAAAAATGACTCAAAAAGTGTATATACAATATGCCTAACAATAATCATACAAAAATAAGACATAATAACGATGGCCCAAAGAACTTAAAACGGCAGATGTCCATAAATCACTACGAATAATGTCAAAAGGCATCAAAGTACGAGAAGTAGAGGCTACAAACGATAATCTAACATGTTTTCCTAATGGACAATAAGAACAAAGTGGAGTACTACGCGTACCCTTACAAGAAATAAATTATTTTTATGAAGTGAAGACATAATAGATGACCCCGGATGACTCGAACGTGCATGCCACAATGAAGGAGCAAGATCAACAAATTTAGAAGGTGTGGCTTGACTCGTGGAAATGGTGGTAATTGGATAAAGCTCTCCCCTACTATTGCATTTTATTAGAGGTATCTGTTAAGTCTATTTTAGTAATATTTTTAGTTTGTTTTAGGGTATCTTTTAGTTATTTTGTACCGTGTTATGTATTTTGTTTAGTGTTTTTAGGTCTTAAGCGACTCAGATGGGATATGGCAAATTCAAGAGGAATTTGGCTTATTTAGAGGCTAAAAATGCATAACCAAGCACCAAGCAAGCATTCAAAGAACCCCATGAAAGATAGAAGAAACCTGGCGAAAAATCAGACGAGAAATTATTAAGAGCCGAGGCGCCAGGCAACCAGAAAACTGGAAATTTAATCACCGTCGAAGTATGGTTTGATTGTTTCCTATGCTTATGGCAATTCTGAGCCTAAATGATATTTTATATGCCCATGTCTAAGCTTAAAGTTACAAACCATAAAAGTCCTAATGATTTTTAAGCATGTATGGTCTACATTATCGGAGAGTAGCAAGTTAGTAAGCTTCTAGAATTTTGGTCTGATGGATTGTTGAAAAGAATTCATTCGTGCATAAACTGATAATGAAACATGATGAGTCAGTAATCATGGTTGAGTGATCATATGCCTTAATAACCATATGCAAACTTACTGATTATATTACTTGAAATTCTAGATAGCAAATTAGTGGCTAGAAGGTTTCTGAAAATGATATTGCATGTATTCATGGTCTTCGAGGCAGTTATATTGTGGCTAACTTGATTCAGTCTTTGTATCTTTTTCCTTTTAGGGTGTCTAGAGTTCTTTACTCGAGGATGAGTAAAGTTCAAGTTTGGGGGTATTTGTTAAGTCCATTTTAGTACTGTTTTTAGTCTGTTTTAGGATATCTTTTATGTGTCTTTTAGCTGTTTTGTACCGTGATATGCGTTTTGTTTAGTGTTTTCAGGTCTTAAGCGACTCAAATGGGATATGGAAAATTCAAGAGGAATTTGTCTTATTTGTAGGCTAAAAATGCATAACCAAGCACCAAGCAAGCGATCAAAGACCCCTAGGAAGATAGAAGAAATCTGGCAAAAAACCGGATGAGAAATGACCAAGAGCCACGATGCTTGGAGTCAAGGGCCACGACGCTTCAGAGCCAGGCGCCAGAAGAAAGGGCCGAGGCGCCAGGCAACCAGAAAGCTAAAAATTTAATCACCGTCGAAGGCGCCGCGACGCCTGAAAGATGAGTCGCGACTCACGCCCAAAGAGTCCCGCTTATTTTCATCAATTAGCGCGCGAGTTTGGTGAAGGGTCGCGGTGCCGATGACGTAATGTTACGAGTAAAGCTGAATTTTCAGAAGGGTAAAAAGGTCCAAAATTGATTTTCTTGATTTATAATCCCTAGGAAATGAGGCTTATCTCATATCATACTTTTGGAGGCTAGGAACGGAGGCAAAGAACACAATTAGAGACGTCTATTATTCAAGTTCTTTTTCTTTTCTTTACTTTAGTTCAGTTCATGTTGGATATTGAATTAGTTCTTAGCATGTCTATGAGCTAATCACTTTTATTAGGGTTTTCCTTCGAATCACTTGAAACTCGTTCATAAATTAATACATTACTAGTGATTTCTTCTTCGTTTATTAAGATCTATTCAACTTGTGATGATTGTATGATAATTAGTTGGCCATTAATTCTTATAACTTATATGATTTCAAATAGAGATCTGAAAAGGGAGATTTGAATATGCTATAGTTGTTTAGATGTAGGTTACTTCTTGAACGACAGTATCACGATTACTGTTAGGCGTTTTTTGTATATGATTTTTGAGTCATTTTTAGTTAGTATTTTCCCCATTTCCGTTTAAATAAGTATAGTGTTAGGGTCGTTTTCCTTTCTTTTGAGTCACAGCAGTTCAAAAAGGCAGAATGGCGAAAAGGTGCGAAAGTGGGCATAAACGTAGGGTCCCGAGACAACAAAAGGTTGAAAATTGGAGATTCGGACGAAGGCAAAACAACACCACAGTGCCCAGCAGCAGGACCGCGGTGCCAAAAGATCAGAGAACCCGCAGGACTTTCGGCACCACGGTGCCATTCTGTAGAACCGCGGTGCCGATGCGGAAAATTCAGAGTCCGAAGTAAATTTGGCCAAGGGCAAAAGGGTCCAGAGGGCACGAAATTTGCAACATACTTAAGTCTTAGGGATTATTCTATTGAAGGGAGTCAGACATTCTATCACATAACACAATTGAAGACAACTTGGAGGCTACCATTGGAGACCTAGTTCTAAGTATTTTTTCTTTCTTTAGTTTTCAATTCAGTTTATGTTGATATTTGTATTAGTTCTTAGCGTGACTATGGCTAGGAGCTAATAACTTTATTAGGGATTTCCTATTGCATCGCTTGAAACTCTATTTCATGAATTAATGCATCAGTTTGATTTCTTCTTCACTTGATTAAGATTTATTCATTATTTGGTAGTTAACTGACCATTAATTATCATAATCTATATGATTTCGAATCAAGAATCGCGAGGATAGATTTGGATATGCTGTAATTGAATAGACATAGGTTAAAATCGCGAACGAAAGTACCCAGATACTTGTGTAGCATTATAGGTTACTGTTCTTAATCCTTCTATATGGTAAATCCTATCATAGAAATATGGAAGAGTTCTGCATTGGGGTTGAGCGATTATATATCCTAACCGGAATATAAGACAGTCTAGTTAACCGTTATCTTAACGTAGAAGAAGAAGTCATTCTAGTTGCATTAGGGACTGAAAAGAGTGGATAGTCGAGGATATTGGAAGCCCTAATTCCTTCATAACTGATTAAACCTCAACAATTTAGTTTACTTCTTGAAATTATTCTAGTAGTTAGATAAAAACCCAAATCAATTATCGTTTGCCAAATAGATAACCTTGAATAGATGTTCGGTAATTAAAAATCAAACTCTGTGGATGATAAACTTGGTCTTACAAGACTATATTACTTGTAACGATACGTACACTTGCGTGAGCACGTGGAAATCGCCTAACAGGTTTTTGGCGCCGTTGCCGGAGACTAGCTACTTCTAATATCGAACCATTTATTCTTATTTCTACTTTGGTTTTTATTTTTATTTTACTTCTTTATTTTAGAACATCTTGTCGTGATCTATTTTCTTGTTTTTGATCACATGCATGAAGGACAAGGTAATTGATGATCCTTCGTGCAATGGGAGATCAGCGAAACAACAATTTGGTGGATGATGAGTTACCGCCTGTCTTAAGACAAGTCCCTACAGAAAGGAGCTTGGGGGATTATGTGATGCCAACTATTACAGGGGTGCAGACTTGCATCAGGCTTCCAGTTGTTGAAGCCAATAACTTTGAAATCAAACCAGCTATATTGCACATGGTTCAAAGCTCAGTTCAGTTTGTGGGATTACCGTCTGATGATCCTCATTTGCATCTAGCAAATTTCCTGGAGCTGTGTGCAACCTTCAAATACAATGGTGTTACTGATGACGTCATTCGGTTGAGACTCTTCCCATTCTCACTCAGGGATAGAGCAAAGTGCTGGCTGAACTCATTACAGGCGAACTCCATCACTACATGGCAAGACTTAGCCCAAAAATTTCTTGCCAAGTTCTTCCCCCCAGCTAAGGCAGCAAGACTTAGGGGAGAATTGAACAATTTCTATCAAATGGATGGAGAGTCATTGTATGATGCTTGGGAGCGGTTTAAATATTTGCAAAGAAAGTGTCCACATCATGGTCTTGAGCAGTGGAACTTGGTGCACATTTTCTACAATGGTCTAAGTGGAACTACTAGGACAATTATTGATGCAGCTGCATGTGACACCTTCATGAAGAGAACAAAACATGAAGCCCATGACTTGTTGGAAGACATGGCCACGAAAAATAACTTGCCAGATGATAGAGGAACAGGTAGCAGAAGAGCAGTTGGGGTTCATGAGCTAGATGCCATCACTGCACTGAATGCACAAGTTGCTCTCTTGACTAAGCAGCTCCAGCAGAATACCATGTCCGTAAAGGCGGTCCAGATGTAAGCAATTTGTGAGATTTGTGGGGGTCCACACACCTTCGATAGATGTCCAACAAATGATCCCAATAACATACCAATGGAGTAGGCTCAATGTCAGGCTGTGGGAATTTTTTAGAGGACCTCTAACAATGCATTCTCCAACACATATAATCAGGGGTGGAGAAATCACCTAATTTTTTCATGGAAGGATGACCAAGGGAAACAACCACAGTTTCAGGCCTCATCTTCGTAGCAGTTCAGCCCACCAGCCCCACAAGAGAAGCCAGATGACATAAAAGCAACATTGTTGACCTTAGCCAACTCTCAGACTCAATTCATGGCGGAAACCAGGTCCTCAATTTCACCTTTGGCCAATACCCAGACACACTTTATGACAGAGACCAAACAGTTCATGACAGAAACAAGATCCTCTATTAGGAACTTGGATACTCAGATGGGGCAATTGGCAGGAAAGTTGAATGACAGACCTCAGGGGGCTCTCCTCTGTAATACAGTGATGAATCCAACAGAGCAATGTCGGACAATCAGTTTGAGAAGTGGGAAGCAGTTAGAGCAGGTTGGATCTCCACCAGTTAAGGAAAAGGGGAATGAGGCGGAGAAGACAACCGGCAGTAGAAGTAGGGGTTCTCACGATCGCCCTATTTTAGAGAAGGCTCCACCGACAGTCATGAGGGAATATGTAGACAGAATTCCTTACCCTCAAAGACTGTAGAAGAAGTCCTTAGACAAGGAGTTTTCCAAGTTTTTAGAGATCTTCAAAAAGCTTCATATCAATCTCTCGTTCATTGAAGCTTTGGAGCAAATGCCAACTTATGTAAAGTTCATGAAAGACATCTTGTTTAAGAAGAGGAAGCTGACAAACTATGAGACAATAGCGCTGACAGAGGAGTGCAGTGCTATCTTGCAGAAGAAACTTCCCCCTAAATTGAAAGATCCAGGGAGTTTCACCTTACCTTGCACCATAGAGAATGTGACATGCAAGCATGCCCTGTATGACTTGGGGGCAGGTGTCAACCTTATGCCCCTTTTTGTGTTTAAAAAGCATGGTTTGGGGGAAGCAAGGCCAACAACAGTCCACTTGAAGCTAGTTGATCGCTCTATTGTGCACCCTAGAGGAATAATTGAAGATGTGTTGGTAAAGGTGGGCAAATTCATCTTGCCTGTTGACTTCCTCATTCTTGATATGGAGGAAGATGAGATGATACCAATGATCCTTGGGAGACCATTCCTAGCCACAGGGAGGGCATTGATTGATGTCGAAAAAGAAGAGCTAAAACTCAGAGTTCAAGGTAAATAGATGACCTTTAAAGTGTTCAAGCCACCACCTGAGCCAGAGATGACCTTCAAAGTTTTCAAGCCACCCACGGAACCTCAAGTTATGGATAGATGTTATGATATTGAGATAGTTGACAAGGTTGTGCCTGAAAAAAGCCTCACGAGTACTGATGCTCGTGGGATACCATTAAAGCAAAGCGTAGAACCTGTGAATAAGGCCAAGGAAATGGTAAAAGCTGACAAAAAGGTAAATCTTCCTAAACCAAACCCTGTGAAAAAGAAGAATAGAGTAAGGAAGAGAAAAATGATTTTCAAATGGATGGGTTGTGGGGGTAATTTACCCCAGTGATTGAATAAATGATCTGCGTTCTGCTAAAAGACGTTAAAGACAACGATGTTTGGGAGGCAACCCAAGGTTTAAATTATGCAATTAGTTTAACTTGAACAGTCTCACTTGATGGTATTTTTTGTTGTGTTGTGATGACAGGTGAGGGAATCGGAGAATAAACACAGAGAAAAGGGTGGAAAACACGGAATTGGGTCGGCACCACGGTGCCATTCTTGAGATCATGCAGAATGTTCGAGAGGTCACAAGATTTTCAGATCCGCGGTGCCACTCTGCAAGGTCATGCGTCAGCGCGATTTTAGAAATAAAAAGCCCTAAAATCCCCAATTCTTCCCACTTTCACACAAACCCTTCCTCTCTCTTCAGCAACGCAAACACCTCATCTGCCACATAAAACTTCCCACAAATTCACCCAAATCCTTCCAACCCATACAGACCATCACCACCCAAAACTCCTAGCATCTTTCCACATCATAATTCTTTCACTTGGGTCAAGGAAGCGATGAAGAACAACCACTCAAAAAGGTAACCTGCATCACTGTTCTTGAGATTTAAAGGTTAGTGGAGAGAATAGCTTATAGACTTGGGTGTGGTACGGGCTGCGTGTTGTTGGTGCTGTGAGGATGATTGTTTCTTGGGTGTGTGTTGTTTGTGCTGTGTTGTGGAATATTACTGTGGGAGTTTGTGATTTTGGGTTAAGTGTTGTTGTGTAGTGTTGATTCGTGGTGTATTGCTGCTGTGGTATGATTTTACTTGGTTATTGGAGTGATAGTTGTTGGAAACCCTCAAAGAAACAAATGAAATGTTGTTGAAAATTTTCCAACAACTCGCACAATGATCTATATAAAACGAACCGCCAGAGCTTCCTCATCTCCATCAGCTCCAGAATATGATGTTAGTCTATTTACCAACAAACAGGTGGAAGATCGATATAACAAAATAAACACTAGAGAATTGATACCAAAGAGAGGCATGAACTACCAGACCATGCCATTTGATGATGAAGATGACTACGAGCCTATTAGGGCCAAGATCGAAGTGAATGGTTGGAAAAGGTTCACCTATCCAGAAAGGATTCCACTTCAGAACACTATCCTTGTGAGGGAATTCTATGCTAATTATCCCGTGCAAGAGGATGGGATATGCTTTGTTAGAGGACGATATATGCCCGTAAGTTCTGAAACAGTGAATGCGCTACTGATGACCAATAATGTTGAGGACCAAAGTTATAACCCGCACCATTTTAGAAGTTGGTCGAGAGATGTCAACCACATCATCTGGGACACAGTTGCAGCAATTTATGCTACCCAGGCGCCGAATTCAACCTTTCTCGTAACGGGTCCAAGAGACTTGCCGGTGCCAATTTAACAGAACATCCAGATGATTGCTATATTTCATAAGTGCTCGCTTGATTCCGTTAACTTATTTTACCAATGTGCCTACGAACAGAATCAAGCTCATATATGGCATCATATCAGGCAAGACAATTGATGTTGGGAGATAAATAGTGTAAAACATAGGGGAGATTAGTAGACTGACTACTACTGGCGGACTGGGACATGGGTCACTCATTTCTGCCTTATGTGCTAGGCATAGAGTCCCAATATTCGCCACGGATATTCTCAAGAAAAGTCAGCCTCTTGTAACCTACAGTTTAGTGCACTCATTCCTTGACCCCACTCCAATACCAACAGCAAGGAGAAGGGGCCCAGTAGCAGCAGACGCAACAACCATGGATGAAGAAGAGCCTGAGGCAGCTGCACATGATGAAGCAGGAGAAAGCAACCACCAGCCTCCCCTATCCTTGGAACCTCCAATGCCAATGATGGAGCAACTGCTCCTAAACCAACAAAGGATGCTGCAAAACCAAGAGAACATGATGGAGAATCAGCAGCAAATGATGCAAACCCATCAACACATGACCCAACATGTTGATGGTTATGTTTCATGTTCACCCAATGGTCAATGCAACATCCGCCACATTCGCCACCATCTTGAACCGCTATATCTGTAAGTCGTCCCTTTTTAATTTTTGAGTCATTACACATTTGGTACAATGTGTCGTTTAAGTTTGGGGGGCACTTATTTTATTTCCGTGTTTTTATTTTTGAGTCATCGTTTTGATTGAGTTTTTGTGTCTTTTATTGTATCTATATGAGTCAATTTTTTTTATGATCATGCATGCTGTAGTTACTGGAAACTCCTAGTGAATTAAGTGGGATAATGTAATGGAATTAGAAGCTAAAATCTGTGTGCTTAAGTTAGATATGCCAAAAATTTATGAAGATCTAATTATTTGGGATAGTTGTGCTTAGCCTATGTGTTGTCAGTTATGGAAAGAAAGGTTGAAAATGTCTAGAAAATTTATTTGCTTGTTATTTGATGCGAAATAGTTAAGATGTACATGTTTAGGGAGATGATTCAGACATTTCTTTGATTGCCCTTCTGACCATTCATTACCTACCCTGACATAAATTGTATCCTTAGTTCGCCCCGTTGAGCCTAAAATAATATCTTTGTTTGACACCCTATGATTTCATGTTTGTGCCATAAGTGATAATTGAAGATTCTTGGAATAAAAAAAAAGTGTTGAAAAAGAGATAAAAATAGAATGAAAATTTGATGCACCCCATGAAAAATATGCAAAAGTCTAAGTTTGGGGGTGCTTGTTATAATGTGTCTCATTCTCTCAAAAGAAATGAGGGGAGAGGATAGGTATGAGACTAAAAAGAGAGTCGAAAAGAAGGAAGAATGAGTTGAATGAAAATAGTTTATGGTACGTAATTTGAGCCTATAAAAGCCTGTTTTTACTTACCTCTGCCTAAGCGTACATTACAACACTTGAAAGTCCTGATGATCTTTAATATGTATGTCTATGATTAGTGGAGAATAGCAAGTAAACAAATCTATAGCATTTTGGGAAAGATGGAATGAAATTGACACGCATAGATTAGGTGTTTGTACTTTCATTGATTATGATTGAAATGAATTTGAGAAATATCTGACTTGAAATTCTAGATTGCTAAATCCATGCTATGTATGTTCTAACATATTATCCCAACTGACATTCATGCTTTTCTAAGTAACCTAGTGCAGCTGCTTGATTAGAGTCTTTTGAGTCAGATTTCTTTCTGTTTCTTTGCTTTTGTTTTGATCTTTGCTCGAGGGCGAGCAAATGTTAAGTTTGGGGGTATTTGTTAGGCATATTTTGTATAAGCTTTTTGAGTCATTTTTAGTTAGTATTTTCCCCATTTCCGTTTAAATAAGTGTAGTGTTAGGGTCGTTTTTCCTTCTTTTGAGTCACAGCGGTTCAAAAAGGCAAAATGGAGAAAATAAGCGAAAAATGGGCATAAAAGTAGGGTCCCGAGGCAGCAAAAGGTTGAAAATTGGAGATTCGGACGAAGGCAAAGACCGCGCCAACTCTGAGGATCCGCGGTGCGGAAGATCAGAGAACCCGCAGGACTTTCGTCACCACGGTGCCATTCTGCAGAACCGCGGTGCCGATGCGGGAAATTCAGAATCCGAAGTAAATTTGGCGAAGGGAATAAGGGTCCAGAGGGCACGAAATTTGCAACATACTTAAGCCCTAGGGATTATTCTATTGAAGGGAGTCGGACATTCTATCACACAACACAATTGAAGACAACTTGAAGGCTACCATTGGAGACATAGTTCTAGGTACTTTTTCTTTCTTTAGTTTTCAATTCAGTTTATGTTGATATTTGTATTAGTTCTTAGCGTGACTATGGCTAGGAGCTAATAACTTTATTAGGGATTTCCTATTGAATCGCTTGAAACTCTATTTCATGAATTAATGCATCAGTTTGATTTCTTCTTCACTTGATTAAGATTTATTCAATATTTGGTATGAATGTTTGGTAGTTAACTGACCATTAATTATCATAATCTATATGATTTCGAATCAAGAATCGCGAGGATAGATTTGGATATGCTGTAATTGAATAGACATAGGTTAAAATCGCGGACGAAAGTACCCAGATACTTGTGTAGCATTATAGGTTACTATTCTTAATCCTCCTATATGGTAAATCCTATCATAGAAATATGGAAGAGTTCTGCATTGGGGTTGAGCGATTATATATCCTAACCGAAATATAAGACAGTCTAGTTAATCGCTATCTTAACGTAGAAGAAGAAGTCATTCTAGTTGCATTAGGGACTGAAAAGAGTGGATAGTCGAGGATATTGGAAGCCCTAATTCCTTCATAACTGATTAAACCTCAACAATTTAGTTTACTTCTTGAAATTATTCTAGTAGTTAGATAAAAACCCCAATCAATTATCGTTTGCCAAATAGATAACCTTGAATAGATGTTCGGTAATTAGAAATCAAACTCTGTGGACGATAAACTTGGTCTTACAAGACTATATTACTTGTAACGATACATACACTTGCGTGAGCACATAGAAATCGCCTAACAATTACCTGTGTATTATTTAGGTTATTGATCTTAATCCTCCTATATGGTAGAATTTATCATAGAAATATAGAAAGTTTCCACTTAGGTTAAGTTTTTATATGTCCTAACCGGAATATAGAACATCTTCATTAACCTGATATCTTAATAAGGAGAAGAATCATTAGTCCTGCATTAACAAGTGATTGAGTGGATAGTTGAGGAGATTGGAAGCCCTGATTCCCTTCATAACTGGTTAAACTCCTAGTATCATCATTCTTAGTTTAATTATTGCTTAGTTCTTAGTTGTAGTTCTTAGTTTAAGAAACAAACACTCATTAACGTTTTCCAAATAAAAACCAAAGATTCGTTAATCGATAATTGATAATTCAGTCTCTGTGGACGATACTCGGTCTTACCGAAATTATTACTACAGTGTGATACGTTCACTTGCGTAAGCATATAGAAATATCGCAACAAGTTTCTGGCGCCGTTGCTGGTGACTGAAATTGTATCAATATCGAAATAACCAATCTTATTTCTAATTTGTTTTTTATTTTCTTTTCTTTTCGAAACACATTTTGCCTGGATCTGTTTATCTTGTTTTTTATCAATTTCAGGGAGTTTTGTTTATGCAAAGCAGAATAGGAGCAGACACTCTTGTCCCTCTAAACCCAGAGATTAAAAAAGCCTGTATGAAGAACATGAGGAATAAACGAATTGCTTATTCATTATCAATAGAAGATCAACAAAATCAGAATGGGTTAAATGAAGAGGTACCAGCAGACATGAAGGGACGAGTCCATCATCCTGCAAAGAGGAGCCTAATGGACTATGTACTGCCGACAGTTACAGGGGTACAGACATGCATCATGCTACCGGTTGTGGAAGCCAATAACTTTGAAATCAAGCCAGCAATATTGCACATGGTTCAAGGCATAGTTCAATTTGGGGATTTGCCGTCAGAAGACCCACACATGCATCTACCAAACTTCATGTAATTATGTGCGACATTCAAATATAATGGTTTTACTAATGATTCTATTTGATTGAGGCTCTTTACATTCTCACTTAGGAATCGAGCCAAGAGCTGGTTGAACTCCCTACATGCAAACTCTTTCACCACCTAACAAGATTATGCACATAAATTTCTTGCCAAATTATTTCCTCCATCAAAGGCTGCGAAGCTCAGAGGAGAACTAAATAACTTTTATCAACTTGATGGAGAATCTTTATGTGATGAATGGGAGAGGTTCAAGGATCTGCAGAGGAAATGTCTGCACCATGGGATTGAGAAGTGGATGTTGGTCCACAATTTTTACAACGGGATGTGTGGTACTAGTCGTATCATTATTGATGTTGTTGCATGGGGAACTTTCACGAGTAAGAGTGCCAATGAGGCACATGAGCTATTCGAAGACATGAACAACAAAAACCATCAGTGGACAGATGAGAGATCAGCGAACAACATGAAAGTTGTCTGAGTCCATGAATTAGATGCCATCTCTGCATTAACTGCTCAAGTTGCTTCCCTGACAAAGCAACTACAACAGAATACTATGTTAGTAAATGTGGTTCAGAAGCCATTGTTTTAAGAGATTTGTGGAGGTCCACATACTGTTGATAGGTGCACAACCATAGATCCCAATAATGTTCCAATGGACCAAACTCAGTGCCAAGTAGTAGGGAATTTTCAGAGACCCTATAACAATCCTTTCTCCAACACATACAATCCTGGGTGGAGGAATTACCCTAACTTTTCATGGAGAAAAGACTAAGTCCAGCAGCCACAGTTCCAACAACCAATGAATCAAGCTACATCTTCTCGATTGCCTGATCGCCCCACAAGGCTTTGATGAATTAAGAAAAGATCGTTAACCCTCACCAGTTCCCAAACTCAATTCATGATAGATACAAGATCCCTGATTAGGAATTTGGAGACGCAAGTGGGGCAATTAGCAAACATGCTGAATAACAGACCTCAAGGGAACCTGCCGAGCAATACAGTTGTGAACCCGAAGGAACAATGTTAGGCCATCACCTTGAGGAGTGGTAAATAAATGGAGCAGGCTGCAACCCAACCACAGGTTGAGAAGGAGAACGAGTCGGGAGAGACATCCAGCTTTGAGAAAGAGGGGGTTATTGAAGACCACCCTATTACATAGAAGGCACCACCATTAGTTGTAAGGGAATATCAAGTCGAAGTAGTAGAGTATGAGACATTGGAATTGATGGATGAGTGTAGTGCGATTTTACTGAAGAAACGTCCCTGGAAGCTGAAAGATCCAGGGAGTTTCACTATTCCCTACACGACATGGAATGTTAAATGCAATCGGACCTTGTGTGATTTGGGGGCCAACATATATATGATGCCCCTATATGTGTTTCATAGGCATGGAGTAGGAGAAACTAAGCCTACAACAATGACTTTGTAGTTGGCAGACTGTTCTTTGGTGCACCCACATGGTATAATAGAAGATGTGCTAGTTAAAGTGCGTAAATTCATCTTTCCAGCTGATTTCATCATTCTTGACATGGAAGGATGCTGAAGTGACCATTATCCTTGGACGACCTTTCTTAGCCACAGGGATAGAACTTATTGATGTGGAGAAAAGAGAATTAAAACTCCGAGTTCAGGATGAAAAAGTAATCTTCAAAGTCTTCAGGGCAACAACAGAGCCACTAGCAAGTGATAAATGTTTTACCATTGGTGTAGTTAAAACAGTTGTCTCTGAGAAAAGCTTCAAGGGTACTGATGCTCTTGGGGTAACATTAAAATAATGGGAAGAACATGATGGTAAATTTAATGAATTTGTGAATGATGCCAAGGGGGTGGACCCCTCTAAACCTCGTGCAGGGAGAAAGAAAAAAAAAAGGAAAAAGAGATTATGAAATGGTTATGTTGCGGGGGTAGTTTACCCCCATTGAATGACGAAGATATCTGCGTCCGGTTAAAAGACGTTAAAGACAGCGCTACTTTGGGAGGCAACCCAACATTTTAATTATGTTATTTTATTTTATTCAATTTTTGTTTTATTTTAACTTTGAACAGTCTCACGGTCTTGTGCTTCTTCGTTTATGTTTTTGATGGCAGGTGAAATGACGCTAACTCCGAGCGAAAAAGGACCGAAATGATGAAAGTTAAATATTTTTTTTCTAGGGGGAAGGGCCACGGCGCCGAGAGGCAGTGTGCAAAAATGATTTTTCGATAGTGAGGCGCCGCGACGCCCTGGTCGCGACGCTTGAGTGACAGAGTGCCTTAACCGATTTTTGGGTTAAAAAGAGTCTTCGCCACCACTATTCTGAATCTCTTTATGTGTCTGCAAGTCTTCTTACTTTAGCTTTACTTTTCATATCGGGGACAATGTGTTGAATAAGTTTGGGGGGAATCTTATTGTTTTGTGTCAATTGTTGTTGTTGTTTTGAGTTAGTACTTTTTAAATTGTTTAGGTTTAGTTGCTTGTTTATTGTTCGTGTCTTATTTGAGTGTTTGGTGCCATTGAATCAAGTCAATAACAATAGCCAATGAAAAATCAAGTATGATTTGATTGTTTTCTATGCTTATGGTAATTCTGAGCCTACATGACATTTTATATGCCCATGCCTAACAACTCACAAGATAAGCCTGATGAATTGAGAGCAGCATTGTTAACCCTCATCAATTCTCAAACTCAATTCATGACAGAGACAAGATCCTCGATTAGAAATTTAGAGACGCAAATGGGGCAGTTAGCAAACATGCTGAATAACAGACCTCAAGGGAACTTGTCGAGAAATACAGTTATATGCCCATGCCTAACAACTCATAAAAGTTCTAATGATTTTTAAGCATGTATGTCTACATTAGGGGAGAGTAGCAAGTTAGTAAGCTTCTAGAATTTTGGCCTGATGGACTGTTGGAAAGAACTCATTCGTGCATAAACTGTTACTGAAACATGTTGAGTCAGTAGTCATGGTTGAGTGATCATACGCCTTAATAACCCTAATCAAGCTAACTGATTATCTGACTTGAAATTCTAGATAGCAAATTAGTGGTTAGAAGGTTTCTGAAAATGATATGCATGTATTCATGATCTTCGAGGTAGATATATTGTGGTTAACTTGATTCAGTCTTTGTGTGTGTGTGTGTATTTTTCATTTTAGGGTGTCTAGAGTTCTTTACTCGATGACAGGTTTAGTTCAAGTTTGAGGGTATTTGTTAAGTCCATTTTAGTACTATTTTTTAGTATATTTTAGGGTATCTTTTATGTGTCTTTTAGTTGTTTTGTACCGTGTTATGCGTTTTCTTTAGTGTTTTCAGGTCTTAAGCGACTAATATGGGATTGGCGAATTCAAGAGAAATTTGGCTTATTTGGAGGCTAAAAATGCAAGCACCAAGCAAGCGATCAAAGAACCCTCGGGAAGATAGAAGAAATCTGGCGAAAAAACGAACGAGAAATGATCAAGAGTCACGACGCTTGGAGTGAAGGGCCGCGACACTTCAGAGCCACGGCGCCAGAAGAAAGGGCCGAGGCGTCAGGCAACCAGAAAATCGGAAATTTAATCACCATCGAAGGCGCTGCGGTGCCTGGAAGCTGAGCCGCGGCGCCTGATGTCCAGTAGCCCTAGTTATTTTCTGCTGAATTAGCGTCGCGGCGCCTGGCTGAAGGGTCGCGACGCCGCCGACGTAATATTACGGGAAAAGCCGGATTTTCAAAAGGGTAAAAAGGACCAAAACATATTTTTTGATTTATAAGCCCTTCGAAACAATGCTTATTTCATATCATACTTTTGGAGGCTAGGAACGGATGGAGAGAACACAATTAGAGACGACTATTATTCAATTTTTTTTTTCTTTACTTTAATTCAGTTCATGTTGGATATTGAATAAGTTCTTAGCATGTCTATGAGCTAATCATTTTTATTAGGGTTTTTCTTCGAATCACTTGAAAATCGTTAATAAATTAATGCATTATTTGTGATTTCTTCATCGTCTATTAAGATCTATTCAACTTGTGATGATTGTATGATAATTAACTGACCATTAATTCTCATAACTTACATGATTTCAAATAGAGATCTGAAAAGGGAGATTTGAATATGCTATAGTTGTTTAGACGTAGGTTAAATCTTAAACGATAGTATCACGATTACCTGTGTAGTATTTATGTTATTGATCTTAATCCTCATATGTGGTAGAATTTATCATAAAAATTTAGAAAGTTCCCACTTAGGTTGAGTTTTTCTATGTCCTAACCGAAATATAGAACATCTTCGTTAACTTTCTATCTTAATAAGGAGAAGAATCATTAGTCTTGCATTAACAAGTGATTGAGTGGATAGTTGAGGAGATTGGAAGCCCTAATTCCCTTCATAACTGGTTAAACTCCTAGTATCATCATTCTTAGTTTAATTATTGCTTAGTTCTTAGTTGTAGTTCTTAGTTTAAGAAACAAACACACATTAGTGTTTGCCAAATAGAAACCAAAGATTCGTTAATCGGTAATTGATAATTCAGTCTTTGGGACGATACTCGGTCTTACCGAGATTATTAGTACAGTGCGATATGTTCACTTGCGTAAGCATATATAATAATCGCAACAATATCCCCGTATAGATATCCTTCACAAAAAATTCAAACTGATCAAAATTAACAGAAATCCAATTATCAGTAATAAATTTTCGAATAGACACCAAATTTTTAATTAAGTTAGGGAATGAAGAATATTTTTCAAGACGAGAGGTAGATGTGGGGGAGATAAATTTGTATGACCATAACCGCGAATTGGAACTGAGTTTCCATTACCAACAATAATGCCATGATTATTATTCAAATTGAAATAAGATGATGGATTACCTCGTGCGGACGTCATATGAGAAGTGGCTCCGGTGTCCATGTACCAATTTTCGTCCAGGGGATGTAATACAAGTGTATGCATTACAACCTCAATATTCGTAGGTGTCAGGACTGGAGCTCGGCCCGCAGTGTGAAGGCCTGCTGAGGCCGAGGCCCAAACAGGCATGCGTGTTGCCCTGGCCCAACACTGGATCGTGATGCATTATTCTAGATCGGGAAACTGGGCCTGGAAGCTGACTGAAATTGAGACCAGTTTCCAGGATATGGCATCGGTGGAAAATAAGGGACTTTGGGCTAATGACCCAGCCCCACGACTAGGAGGCCCAAGGCTGCTGCCAGTTGGCCTGCGATCTAATGTTTCGAGCCCACTATTGCCGCCGCCACTGTTTCGGCCACCTCCACCACCGCCGTTATCGCCGCGACTGCTACCACTATTTTTGCCATTATTTTTCTGATTTTGACCTCTTTTTCCGTCATCGTTGGTTTGATTTTGGCCCGAATTTTTGGAGAATGAGGGAGGGTCGTCTAATGTGGCCATCATTATGATGGAATTTGCTCCGGTAGCCGATTTATTAGCCAAATCGGCCTCTTCCAACATGAGCATGGAACGGGCCTGATAAAATGGTGTGAGATGATTACTTTGACGAAGTAGTGTCCCAACTCCATTATAGGCCTCGGATAGGCCTGCAACCATCTGAAGAACAAGACAATCATTGGTAATGGGCGCACCAACATTTTAGAGTTGATCCGCCAATTCCTTCAGCCTTTTACAATAGACTGAGACGCTAAAAAAATCTTCCATGTTGATATGGGAAAATTCATGCTCAAGAGTGACATCACGAGAATATTTGTTATCTTGGAATATATCACGCATCATATTCCAAGTTTCCATCGCCATAGCGTCGAGTTCAATAATTGTATGCAAGAGGCCTGTAGAGATAGTGGAATAAATCCACTGGAGAACGGTAGGATCAAGGGTTGTCCATAATGTAGGATCATCCTCGGGGGTAGGCACCTTCTCTTTGCCAGTTACCGAGGGAATGGTGTAATGAAGGACTTGATGCGAGCGTGCGTGAACCTTGAATAATTCGGCCCACGTCACGTATTTGACGTTTCCATCTCAAGAACAATAGGATGTGGTTCATGATGTTGGAGATTGTAAGGGCTGGATGAAACATGTTCTTTGACGAAGAAATAAAAAAAGAAAAATAGGTGAATTAAGGATTTGGAAGAAAATTTGGGAAGAGATGAAGAAATTGCACAGAAACCGAGAAATTGCACTGAAATCAAAATTGAGAAAGGGCATCAAAATTGTCTTTGTGAGAAGGTATTTTAGCCCTAGACTTCTGAAAGAAATAATCTCTTGTTATTTTCATTAATGAAGAGATATATATACAATTTACAATCTCCAAATATAGAAAATCATATTCCTACTATACTACTAATATCTTAATATACTTGAACAAAAATTCTACAATTATAGTAAATTTGTAAAGCAAATTTGATTCGTGATATCAGGGGTAAAGGATCGAGTAGACACGCTATAAATAAATAAATAAATTACAAGCCTTTGGATTAGATAGTTTACACCGTTCAATACAACTTTAACAAATAAACCAAATTAATTAAGCCCTTCTTGTTCTTTGATTGATTGGCCAAATTGGGTATTTTCTTTTATGAAGAAAGAAGGAAATTAGGACTTGAAGGAGTGTGCTAATAAGAATAGCTAATCTTGGGTAGGAGATAATATCAGTGTTTAATCAGGCTAGAAAAGGATGAGAGATTTTCAATTTGGGATCTTTTTAAGGTTAAACATTATAGTGCCGACACGGAAACAAGAAATTAATGATAAACCAATGTCCATGAGGAATGTTATTGAACATGTCTGTTTCATTCATGTTCCACTAACAACTCACTGAGGAGGCAGTTGATAACACAACCTGGCCCAGCTAGCTCGGACTTACTTGTCGGGTTCGAAAGGGATGTCCCTAAGGCTAGAGAACCTTTTCTTTTCCTTTATATATCCGGCAGGTAATACCTACGAATTTGATTAATTTAAATTAGCGATAAATAAAATATGAGTGGTAATGTGTAAAACATGAAAATAACAATAACTATTTGTTAGAAATCTGAAAATGATTAAATATGAGGGCTTGCTAAATCGACCAAATTCTTGATCTATCCTTAAGATAATATTGTCCCGTATATCCTTTCAACGGTTGTAATGACAACTTATCTTTCAAGATAAAACAACAATCAAACAAATGAGCAAATGGAACTCAAGTGTTTGCTTTGGAAGAAAGATCTTTGAGTGTTTGTGATTGCAAGAGAGGAATTGTTTAGTGAATGTGTCAAGTGTGTTTTGCAAATGAGCCAAAGACCTCATTTTATAGTGTTGAGAAGAACACCCTCCAACTAGTCAATTTATGGCTTTGAATGACCAAGTAATGGCCATTAGTATGGAGTTACAATTCAGCCAAGTAATGGTTGAATTCAAGAGCAGAATAATGAAGAGTTAATTCTCCAAAGTTAGCTCAAACGTCAGTTTTTATTCTTCTCCAACGAACTGAAAACTGTCACAACGCCGCGACCCTGTAGGAAGGCTCCGCGGCGCCAGAACTACAGAGGTGCAGCGCAGCCTCTACAGTGGCGAAACTTGAGGACTTGGCGTCGCCAAGATGAAAGCGCCGCATGGCCCAAAGACTACTGCCTGCGGCATACCGATATTCATGACTCGTTTCATCTTTTAACACATTGTACACTTCCTTCATTTACCAACGTGAAACCATTTGTCATTTTGGCCAATAACCATCTATTATCTTACGTCTCAAACAATTTGTATACGTACCAACATCTCTTCCACTTAAGGAAATTACGATCTTTGACACTTTATGTGCACGTGTGTGGAAACCAAGTTTTCGATGTGCGGGACCCCAATTGTTCGAGTCATGATTTAATAGAAATTTATTTCACATTTATTAAATTTCCAACATAAACTAATATAAAAGATATATTGTTTCTTATTAGAAGTTGATTTTTCATTATCAATACTTAAACTTGAGACTTTTTGTAAAAAAAAGGTAGGAATTTCAACCATTACAACTGCCTCGGTTAAGAGTCTCATATTGAATATGAAATGAGAACATGAACTTCTTATATGGATTTGAACAAAAATTCTCACTTATAGAGTGAAAATTGTCCAAATTCATATAAAATGTTAATGTTTCTATTTCATATCTAATGTGGTTAACTGTATCTATGTAAGGTAAGGCCAGATGAGTTGTTACATCTGATGGAGTCTTTTGCTTTTGGCTTCTTTTGTCACTTGGCCACTGAACAGCCTATCACTGCCTCTTCTTCTTCAATTATTTCCTAAAATCATGCACAAATAGTAACTTCTTTTTTTGCTTTTTTTTCGTTTGTAGGTGGTGGGTGGGGAATGATTAATATAGTCCACCAATTGCACATAATAATACTGAGAGTTAGTGAAAAAAGAAAGTACAATGACAAGCAGTACCCTGGTTTAAGTAGAAACAAGTGGTAAAAACCGAATCAAATATTAAAAATGCCAGTATATTGCTGCTGTTCATAGGCCATACCTAACATGAATTTGATGTTACAGTGGGTAAGCTAAGCATTTTTATTTTTGATAATCCAGTCTCGCCTTAAGACTCTATATCGCTAAGACTTGCAATCTTACTCTAAACTCGGAGGCGATGGAACCCGCCTCCGCCGGGTAAATCGCGGGATGTGCACCCCGCATTCAGTGTCTGATCGCTACCAACGGATCAATCCTACAAGGTCTGACCCCCTAACAGGACTTGTATGGAGGGAATCAAACCCACACTGCAATATGCCCGCGCAGTTAAGCTACCAGACTTTAATACGAGACATATGTCCCGAAGAACGTATCCGTCGAGAATCGAACTTGTGACCCTAAGACCACAAATTTGACTAATGGCCACTGGGCTATTATCAGCGGATAAAGCTAAGCTATTTTAGTAAGACAAAAAAAGTAGATAGTTAGAGTAGGTAAAATTTAATAATTAATCACTAAATCATTATAGTCGTAAAATTTAATTATTTTAATGTCGTAAAATTAATTTTGTGAATTTAATTTTAAATAGATAAAGTTCAGTGAATATAAATGAAATTTTAAAATTAACACGTATATTATTGTAATTATAACATAAAATATAAAAAAATAATTATTTGCGTACTTTTATTGATAACAGCTAAATAAAATTTAAATATCAAATGTCAGTATACATAAATAACAACACTTCACAATAGCAGCCATTAAATTTTTGGACAAACACTGACATTATAGAAATGTTTGACTTGGTAATTACCCATGCTTAGTGAGGATCCGGAGTGTGGAAATATCTGTAGCTGTTTAAAGTTTTCTTTTTCCCAATTTTTGTGTGTGTCCTTTTTGGGCATTTAAAAGCAAAAGAGATTAAAAAAAACCAAAAACAAAAAGGTAGGAGAATCAGAATGGCAAAATCTCCTTAACAGAAATCTTAGTATCATAATGCAATTAGTCTATACTATGATTTATAACTTAGCCAAAAGTACCTCAAATGGTGCTAGCTTTAGTAGGGTTGGTATTCTGCAACCAAATTGGAGTTTTTCTGATTTTGTTATACTCTATATGAATATGTATGAAATTAGTTTTAATTTATGAATTACATCAACTCGTCCCTTCACGGGCAAATGAAGTTAACGAAAGGGAGATTTATGTATGGAAAACCAATTCAAAGATTTTATAACTAAAAGGCTCAACCTTTTAAAATATTACATTTAATATTTAATTTATTACTCCAAATATTTTATTTTAGGACATATCTAATATTTTACCCAAGAATGACTTCTCATCAGACTTTTGAAAGTAAAATATTTTCCTCTTCCCCCTATCAGGGTAGGGTTTTGTTGTGTCTAAAACACACAAGACACAACAGAAGTTTAAAATTTTATTAACTTACTTGCCCCAACAATTCTGTCTCTGATATGATTATGTTACAATTGAAACATGTAAAGACATGAGAAACAAACTTACAGTTGATATTCTTAAGTCTCTACTAAAAGGTGCGTACGCGATTGTCTCCTTGGGTGCAAGCCTTCGCTACGGTATACTCCTCTGTCAGGAAAGCCAGAAAATCTTGACAGAGATTTGAGAGTATTTTAATTCCTGAACTCTGAGTTCATAAAGTGAGAATTCATGTGTAAATTTTTGTAGAATCATTAAGAATTCAGCAACTTAAATTATGAGGTTAAGTGATGAGTATATAGGGGAGATTAGAATGCAAATCAGACTGAGATTAGGCTTAAAAATCTGTCCCAAAACCGAGTTGCAGTGGGCCAGTCGAACTAGGCTCACTGCCGTACCAGAGCCGCGGCTCAGCCATTTTATTTTAAGTTTCAGCACGTTTTAATTTTAATTAAATCCAAAATCTAATTTTGACTTAATTAATTATTTTCCATCAAATGTAATTTATCTCACAATTTATTATTGGTTAAAATATCTCGATACTAAATCGAATATTTTATACTCTCTCAATATACCCTTAGACCGAAAAGACAATCGACATAGTGTGACCCTTTAGGCCTTCACACATCGACACTTAATCAAATTAAGGTTCACACGGAACTCCTAGATTGTGGAATATGACGAACTCAATATATGAAGTACGTTTACAAGACTCTTAGTAAACACAACCTCTATGTGAGATGATAAGTTCCTTTCATTCGTGACACACTCGATCAAGCTTAGAATTTGTCAAGTGTCTATCCAAATGTCTTGATCACTTTATCTCATCTATATTAGTCGACAACTAGATCATACCCTAGATATGTCTCTTGCATTGGCCAATGACTTGGTCGACCTAATATCACTGAGAAGCTGAGTGTTCTCTCTCGAATATCTAATCGAGGAATGAATTTTTGGATCAACTACCACCTTGATCTGTATCGCAATGTACCCAATTCAAGCCATGTCTTATCCTATATGGAATTTAAGCTTAGAACAGGAGCAAAGTACATTACTCTACAAACCAGGTACGTATTGACCTCAAGCAAAGGACCTTTATTTTCACATACTGATAATACTCTAGACATGTATAACAAATAGTTTATCATTAAGGTATGTCAATACCCTTTAAGAGTATCCATGTGTCCATCACTAACAACTATTACTAGTAGAAAGTGAGACATACTACATTCTCTAAGAATGTGATACATACCACATACTACATAGTACATACTACATATTTGATTGGATGTAAATATGAGTTTCGTTAAATGAGTTTGACGAGTTAAATAGATAAAATATTTTAAAAAATGACTTTAATGATATGGCATGCCAACTAAGACAGAATGAAACATTTGAGATGTTTAGTATATTTTGAGGAAAATAGTTATAGTTGAGTGATTTTGTCGTCTTAAAAGAAACAAAAGTGAAATTTTAAGGCAATTCCTCAAACTTGGGTGATTACCCCAAACAATTGGCAGTTAAGTAGCCAATAAATCAATTTTGCACAATACTTTACAATTTTTTATCAGAATTATACGTACAATTTACTCGGACTCTCTCAAGAAAAAAAAAGAACCCAGCCGATGCACCATTACCTATCTTTCTTCTCCATATTTCAACCATTGTGAAGAACATCGATGTTCAATTCATCTCTCATTATTGCAATCGTCTTCTCCACTGTTTTACTCAGTAACACCACCTTAAAGGCTCAAATACTGTGATATCACACAATGTCACTACCAGAAAATAGACATATGGCAACGCCTGCAAAATCGTTGCAATATATAAGAAAACCATTTGCAATAGCCCAAGCTTTTGCAACAGTTCTCTGACTGTTGCCGCTATTATCTTTTGCAACGGTTATTTAATCAAATGGAACGGTTCTAAAATGTTGCAATACTATTTTATGCAACGGTTTTTATGCTATTGCAACGAATATTAGGAGGTATTGCCACGATTATTAGGAGCTATTGCAACGGATAGTAGAAGCTATTGCAACAGATTTTTGAGGCTGGTTGAGACTATTACAACGATTTAATAAAGAATGATTTTTTATTGACCACGAAGGAAATTATTTATCAACAAAATTATAATTCAAAATATCCCAACAAGTAATTTTTTTATAAACAGTACAATATAGAATATTGTTTCACAATCAAGAGGTAGTACAAATAAGCTTACAAAAAATTGAAAAATAAAATATTTCTAAAACAACGGAAGGTCTAGCAACGATCAATAGACACTCTTAACTAAGCTCTTCACACTTCTTCGGTCTATCCTTTGTTCATTTGCAATACCTACATAAATGAGAAATAAATGATTCAGTAAGGCAAAATGTACATTAACCAAGCACAACAGTATTCAAATCTTCTCCATATTACATACTCTCTCCATTTTAATTTATGTGACACCATTTGACACACGAAGTTTAAGAAATAAAGGAATTTTTTTAAAATGTATGGTCCCAAACAAGTCTTATATAAATGTATTTCTATAAATAATCTGAAAAATTAAATTGTTTTTAAATATAAAAATGATATTCTTTTTGAGAAATATCAAAAATGAAATGGTAACATATAAATTGGAGAGTACTACACATTAAGTGAAAAAAGATCATCTCCATGACACCATGTACATATTATAAAAGGGACAATGGTTCCAGACAAAGTGAGATCTTCTCCATGACACCATATACATATACAGAGAAACATCAGGAAAATCTATAGCATAATCCATTAATCACTAGGGAACGTATTTTAAAATTTTTGGTATTCTAGTATGATAAGTTGATACCCACCTACTTACACTATACAAATGAATTGTTAGCACTTTGACATCCTATATAAGTTTAATCTAGTATTCTGCACTAACATTATCTTTGCATATTCAAATTAGTGTCAACTTGGCACCACCATCATATACGAAGTTATATTATTTAAAATAGAAAAGAACAAACTATACAGTTAACCTACCATTAAGAGCTTGACATAATCACAAGGAGTTACAGTTCACATACTTGAGGACATCAAAGCATAAAGTGTGAGTAAAAAGTGTGGTAATAGAGAAATGGGAATGAAAACAACAATAACAGAGATGTTAAAATTCTGGAAATAAATAAAGTAATTGGTTTGTTGAGTCGATTGATTTTTCAATCTATCCTTAAGATAATATTACCCTGTATATTCCTTTAACAGTTGTATGACAACTTATCTCCTAAGATAAAACATCAATCAAATAAGTGAGCAAATGAGACTCAAGTATTCACTTAGGAAAGAAAAATCTTTGAGTGTTTGGAGATTGCAGGAGATGAAGAGATTTTCATATTTCAAGCGTTTTTCCAAATGAGTTTTGAGTCTCATTTTATAGTGTGTAGATGACGATTTCTCAACTAGCCAAGTAATGGAAATCAATAGCCATGTAATGGTACTAATTGAGGGGAGTAATTCAGCCAAATAATGGCTGAATTCAAGTGCCAATTCGTGGAGAAATAATGCTCCAAAACCAGCTCAAAAGTCAAAAACTTTTCACCTTCCGTCGTGCTTACTGCCTGAGCCGCGTCGCCCTGACAGGGAGGCACCGCAGCGCCAAAACTTCAGAGAGTTTACTGTCTCGTCAAGGCCGCGACTCTGGATGGAGGCGTCGCGGCATTTTCCGACTCGTTTCATCCTTTTACACATCGTAGTACACTTCATCCTTCATTTACCAACGTGAAACCATTGTCATTTGGCCAATAATCATCTATTATATTACGTCTCAAACAATTTGTATACATACCAATATCTCTTCCATTAAGGAAATTATGATTCTTGGCACATTATGTACACGTGTGTGGAAACAACATTTCCGACGTGCGGGACCTCAATTGTTCGAGTCATAATTAATAGGATTAACTTTATTTTACGTTTAGTAAATTTCCAACAATCCCCTCTTGAAAGAGATTTTGGCGCACACACATGGTGTCTTTCTAGCAATCATCCGGCGGATCGATGTTGCATCTGGATAGGTAGCCGTAGCTTTGAACCTTCCATAGTAGAATACCATCGGACTTACTGCGTGGTGAACGTGATCTCTTGAACCATCAGTGTTTAGTGTAAGCCAAGACAACGGTACCAACACAACATTTTTCCTTACTCTATCTTTCTTTAAGGTTTGTCCGTCGTGGGCCGTGGACACTCTTGGATACTTAAGTGTGTTCATTTGAGGTGGTCTGTCCTCGCACTTAAATAGGTGGTCTCCTACAAGGTATCCTGCAATACCCCGCTACACAAGCGTTAGGAACCATTAAAAGTTTTCCCAACCTAACCTCAATCATTGAGGATCCTTAAAGGTTTGGAAACTTAGCCTTTACCTCCTCTACATGTAGCACTTTATGTCTATCACGGGAATGACCTTGAATTATGTTTCTAAGAAGAAATCATTATCTAACGTGCTCTTTCTTCCTCCGAAGCGCTCAACTGAACATTTACAATTTAGTTTTCCCATTGAATCTACCTCCTAGGATCTCCAATCGGTAAGATTGAGTATCCACCGTATCAGTTCTTATTGATTGGGTTTTAAGCTCATTTCCCTAGACAGGCAGAACATCTGATCTCTGGTTATGCCCTTCGTCAAGGGATCTGCGATATTTTCATTAGATTTTACGTAGTCAATGGAAATAATCTCCGTGGTGATCAGCTGCCTAATGAACTCATGTCTCCATCGAATGTGACGAGACTTGTCGTTGTACATAGAATTTTGTGCCCTTCCTATAGCCGACTGACTGTCGCAATGGATCATTACAGAAGATATGAGTTTATCCCAACATGAGACATCATCTAAGAAACCATGAAGCCACTCAACTTTTTCTCCCGCTTTGTCTAAAATGATAAATTACGACTCCATCATAGATCGGGCATTAAGGGTTTGCCTAGAGGATTTCCAAGACACAGCTCCACCACCGATTGTAAAAATATATTCGTTGGTGGACTTCATGTCCTCGATATCAGATATCCAGTTTGCATCACTGTACCCCTCTAGTACAACTGGATATCTCGAATAGTGTAACCCGCATTTTAGTGTGAATTTCAGGAATCGTAGTACCCGATTCAACGCTTTCCAGTGATCAGTCACTCGGATTACGGGTGAACCTAGCTAATTTATTAACTGCATAAGCGATATCAGGTCGAGTGCAGTTTATGATATACATCAGACTACCAATCACATGCACATATCGCTCCTGGTGTACGGGCACACCAAGATGTTAGTCAATATTTTGACTTATATCCAATAGTATCGTTACCGGTGAACTATCGAACATCCCAAATTTCTTCAATACATCCTCGATGTAGTGAGATTGAGACAAGACCAGTCCGTCAGATGTTTTAGAGATCTTGATCCCTAGGATGACATCATCGATACCTATATCTTTCATGTCAAACATTATTTTAGCATGTTGTTAGTCTCTAGGATTATCCTAGGACTACTTCCAGTGATCAACAAGTCGTCTATATAGAGGCATATTATGACGAATGAATCAGCATTTACTTTCATGTAAACACACTTGTCACACCCGTTAATGGCGAACCCTTTCGATAGTAGGGTACTATCAAATTTCTCGTGCCATTGTTTACGAGCCTGATTCAGCCCGTACAATGATTTGACAAGCCGACAAACCTTTGTCTCTTGTCCTGGAACCACATACCTCTCGAGTTGGTCCATATATATTTCTTCTTCCAAATCACCATTTATGATGACTATCTTGACATCCATTTGATGTATTTCAAGATCCCTCAAGGCGGCGATAACTATGAACATAGGTATGGATATCATTCTAGACACCGGAGAGTAGGTGTTGAAGTAATCAAGACCCTCATTTTGGCGATAACTCTTGATTACCAACCTAGCCTTGTACTTGTCGATAGATCCATCTGCCTTTAACTTCTGTTTGAGAATCCACTTACAACTCACAGGTTTGTGTCCCGGAGGAAGTTCAGCCAACTCCCAGGTGTGGTTGTGCAAGATGGACTCTATCTCACTTTGTATAGCTTTTTTCTAGAGCGGTGCTTCTAGAGTTGACAACGCTTCGGCGATTGTCCGTGGTTCATCCTGAACCAGATAAGTTTCAAAGTCTGGACCGAAGGACTTGTCCTTCTGGGCCTTTTTGCTTCGTCTTGGTTCCATCTCTGAATATTCCAAGTCCCGAGAATCTGGAATACTGGTTTCTGGATAGTCATCTATTTCAGAATTCACTAGATCTGAACCATTTAAATCCGGGCAGTCGACGACTCCTGGATCCTAAGAGGTTTGCTCATAACTTCGCTTGCGAGAGGTTATGTCTCTTTTCTTTCTAGGAAATGAGTCTTCAAAGAAACTTGTGTTTCTTGATTCCATAATTGCACCTACATGAATATCCGGTACATCATACTTATGCACTAGGAAGTGATACGCGCTACTGTTATTGGCATATCCGATGAATATGCAATCCACATTCTTAGGCCTAATTTTGACCTGCTTTGGCTTGGGTATTTCTACCTTGGCCAGACAACCCCACACCTTCAAGTATTTGTAGGTGGGTTTCTTTCCTTTTCATAGGTATGTAGTCTTGTCCTTATCTTTGTGTGAGACTCTATTAAGAATCTTATTCGCGGTAAGGACAACTTCTCCCCACATGTATTGGGGAAGGCCTGAATTGATGAGTAAAACATTCATCATTTTCTTTAGTGTTCGGTTCTTGCATTCAGCAACATCATTTGATTGAAGTGAGTAAGGAGCCATCGTTTGATGAACTATACCCGATTGGGTACAGAATTATTCAAAGGATTGATTTAATCCGTCCGCTTAGTTGATTCTCAACTTCTGCTTTGTAGCGCTTGAACGCTTCAAAGGCTTCATCTTTACTTTTAAGTAAATAAAGGTAGCAAAACATTGTGCTATCATCTATGAAAGTCACAAAGTACTTGTTCCCCCCTCTAGTTTGGGCGAACTTTAAATCACATATATTCGTATGTATGAGTTCTAGAGGAGCAGTTTCCCTTTCGACGGATCTAAAGGGATTTTTGGAAAGTTTTGCCTCTACGCACACCTCACACTTACGTTGCGGGTTTACGTCGATAGACGACAGTAATTTCAACTTTACCAATCTTTGGATAAATTGATAGTTAACATGTCATAATCTATGATGTCATAAATTAGAAGACTCAATCAAGTAAGTAGAATGCTCAATTTTATTGATTGATGAGGTAGAAGACATTACATGTGCACCATTAACTTTAAGGAGGCCTTCATAGGCGAATCCCCTTCCTACAAATGTTCTATTCTTAGTGATTACAAATTTATTAGCCTCTACCACTAGCCTAAAACCAGCGTTCACTAATAAAGTTCCAGAAATTAAATTTCTTCGAATATCTAGGACATGCATCACTTCCTTCCGAGTTTGCTCCTTTTCGAACGTCATCTTAAAGATTACCTTTCCTACCCTAGTACTTATGAAAAAGAATTATTGCCCATGAACAACTTCTTATCTGTGACTGGTGTATACGTGGAGAAGGCATCTTTATTGGAGCAAATGTGATGGGTAACACCAGTGTCCAACCACCATTGCGTCGGATTCTCAACAAGGTTGGCTTCTAGCACCACTGCTGAGAATTCTTCAATCATATCGTCTAGGAGCGTGTCTTCGACGATGTTTGCTTTAGCCTTCTCTTGTTTGAGCTTGCGGCAGTCTTGGCCATGTGACCAACTTTACCATAGTGGTTGCAATTTCCCTTAAACTTTTCAGCTGTTTGGGCCTTGCCAACCTTCTCAAACTTTCGCTTTTTTTCTTGGGTTCCATTTGACTTCCGCCAGATTCGCCTTAGCCTCAGCGGGTAGTTTCCCTTTTGACATGACCTTCTTATTATCCTCCTGAATCTGGAGTTTGACAATAAGTTCGTCTAAGGTCATCTCCTTCATTTTGAGTTTCAAGTAATTCATGAACTCGTTCCACAAGGGAGGCATGTTCTCGATCAATGCCCCAACCAAGAATTGTTCGTTGGACTTCAATCCCTCCAAGTCTAGGTGATGAGGAATCATTTGAAATTCCTGGATTTGGGATGACACACTTTTATTGTCCACATTTGAAATTTCAGAAATTTCCCAATGATGAACTTCTTACTACCCGCATTTTGGGTGTTGTATTTCTTTTGTAGTTTGTCCCATAAATGCTTGACAATTTCAACAGTACAGTATACCATGTAGAGAGGATCGGACAAACTGTTTAGAATGTAGTTCCTGCACATGAAATCACTATGTTTCCATGCCTCACAAACCAACTTCATGTCGTTAATGACATGAATACCTTGGCCCCCTCCCGCCATATCATTTGGCTGAGGGTCCGTGTCTTCCCCAACTTGTGGAGGGTTCGGTTAGGAAACGTGACATTTTCATAACCGTCAGAAAAAATAACATCTTTTGCTGACATCGCTTGAAGTGTGCACCCATGACGTTCATGGTGAAAACCAGTGGGTGTTGGAGCAGTAGCGCTCCCTTGAGCAATAGCAAAGGCGTTGAGAACGCCTCGAGCAACACCATGGGCGTTGTGAATGCCTTGAGGAGCAGTGGGGGCACTAGTTGTGCCATAAGTAGTGTTGGCACTAGTTGTGCCAAAAGCAGCAGTTTGGAAGGCAGTAGGAATGACTTGATCAGCGGTGTTGAAAGCAGTGTTGTCGCCTTGAGTGGTGGTGGTGAAGGCATTAGAGTTGCCTTGAGCAGCGACGGTATTCATAGCGTTGAATTGATCTTCTGCCGACATGTTGTTGTTGAAAACATCGCATATTATCTTAATCTTGTGAGTAAAAGGTGTGCTAACAAGGATATGGGAATAAAAACAACAACAACAACAGAGATGTTAAAATTCTGGAAATAAACAAAGTAATTGACTTGTTGAGTCGATTAATTTTTCAATCTATCCTTAAGATAATATTGCCCCGTATATTTCTTTAACAGTTGTATGGAAACTTATCTCTCAAGATAAAACAACAATCAAACAAGTGAGCAAAGGAGACTCAAGTGTTCTCTTAGGAAAGAAAATTCTTTGAGTGTTTGGAGATTGCAAGAGAGGAAGAGATTTTCAGATTTCAAGTGTTTTTCCAAATAAGCTTTGAGTGTCATTTTATAGTGTGTAGATGATGACTTCTCAACTAGCCAAGTAATGACAATCAATAACCATGTAATAGTACTAATTGAGGGGAGTAATTCAGCCAAATAATGGCTGAATTCAAGTGTCAATTCGTGGAGAAGTAATGCTCCAAAACTAGCCCAAAAGTCAAAAACTTTTCACCTTCCGTCGTGCTTACTACCTGAGCAGCGCAGCGGCGCCAAAACTTCAGAGAGTTTACTGCCTTGTCAGGGCCGCGACTCTGGTTGGAGGCACCACCGCTCCGACGTTGAGGCGCCGCGGCGCTCCGAGGCTCTGCAGCGTTTTCCGACTCGTTTCATCCTTTTACACATTGTAGTACACTTCTTCCTTCATTTACCAACGTGAAACCATTGTCATTTGACCAATAATAATCTATTATCTTACGTCTCAAACAATTTGTATAAGTATCAATATCTCTTCCATTAAGAAAATTATGATCCTTGGCACATTATGTGCACGTGTGTGGAAACAACGTTTTCGACGTGCGGGCCCCAATTGTTCGAGTCATAATTAATAAGATTAACTTTATTTCACGTTTAACAAAATTTTCAACATAAAGAACATAGTTACAGTAATTTTAATTGTGTACTAGAAAGAGCGGACTAAAATGAAGAGCATCGACCTATTGATAGAGTTATATATCAGGAGAACTAACATGGTTCGCAACAACATAAATACTGCAATTGACATCTTTCAATTTTGCATCAAGTAAGTAGTCGATATTGATAACATCAGTGTGACCGTGTTACACAATCTTTTTGTGTAATCTGGTGGAACTGGTTTTTAAGAAACACTCTGGATTTGATTTATAGACAAAAAACAAGCCACACAAAAACATACATTGTCTTTTAATGTTTGTCGCCAGAGGAAGAATCCTTTGCCCGAGGTGGCAGTCTACTTGATCGATGAAAGTTTGTACGATGGTCTATTGGATCGACATGTTCGAAACAATTACTAGGGCTAAGAGTACTAAAATAGAAAAGAAGCGGTGAGTTTAGGGAAATAAGATGAGGGAAAATAAAAGGAGGGAATTTACAAACGTAGCAATATATGTTTTTACCAATTATTCGTTTATATAGATGTAGCTATTGCGACTGTTGTAATAATCATAACTATACATATATCTTTGGCGACGGTTCTTCTTCTAACGCAACAGTTCCATTGAAAAAGGTGTCTTTATAGGGTCAAGATACTTATGCAACGGTTAGAACCGTTCCGTTGCATTAGTCGGTCTATTGCAACGGTTATAAAACAGTTGCCAGAAAACTGTTGCCATAGGTCCAATTTCTAAGTGTGTATATGAGATATTGTATATCACACTATATATAGAAATAATGTGATACAATGAGAAATATGATACATTATATTTGCTTATTCCATTATATTGCCAATACTCATGTGATACATTGAGAAGTGTTATATACACATTATATGTTATACATAAGTATTTGTATACATTATGTGATATAAATTATTTGATATGCATATAATGTGAACAGATATGTGTATACCTGGGCTACTTTAATTTGTCTCAATATTTTACCCGAATTGTATTCCCACGTCAGTTTTTCTTTCTGGTGATGATACAAGTGTATCTCATAAAATATAAGTGTGATACAATGAAATACAGTGACATACAAGTGTATGTTGTATGTATGTAAGTGTATGTTGTATGCGTGTAAGTTGTATGTGTGTCATACAAGTGTATGTTGTATGTATGTAAGTGTATGTTGTATGCATGTAAGTTGTATGTGTGTCATTTTTGGGTGATGACTGTAAAGTGTATTGAAGTATATATAAATTGATTTCGTATGCCTAAACTAAAATTGTGTCGATCCACTTATTATGCGTGCATATACAATGTATTTCTCTTGCTTGCGAATACAATGTATACCACATTTTGAAATAACTATTGTTATGTTTCGTAAATATATAAACTATCCATATGTTTCGTAATTAGGTGAAGCTATCACTTTATACAAAACTTCTCTAATAATCTTTTAATTAGTATTTCACTTTGGTTATTGCTATCACCAACTATTTACTAAAAAACTTTTATCCCCGTACTTTTATTATTATAATTATTGAGCAACTATTTAAGATTATTTAAAAGGAGAAAAAATAATTTCATTTGTATCTGGCTGCACTGCTTTACATAGTTTATCTAGTAGACTATTTTTAGCTTTTAAGTGTGGAAAGGGATAAAAACCTTTTGCTTTAGCAAGTAGTACTACTATGTTTTCGGACAGTATAACCGATTATATGATGATCGTTGGAGTAAGAAAAATATGTTTGAAAGGTGGGTAGCGATGAAGTGTGTATATATATAATGTGTGTGAATGTGTGTCTGGCGCACACACACCAAAATAAATATATTCTTTAAGGCACTTACTTTATTTTCACTTCACATTTATCTATTTTTGTTTAATTATTTTCTCACTTTGCAAATTTTGTATCTGTCTAATTTAAGTAATTTAATTTTTTTTCTTACATAAGTATGATATAGGAGTTCAAAGAAGAATGGATAGGTGCCCAAAATATTATCTTCACAAAAGACCCATCTAGCTAATTTCTTGGCGGATCGCTCCATCACCTAATAACCCTAAAGGAATGACGGTAGGTGGTGGTACGTTCATATTATTATCATTATTTATAGTATTATTGCGGAATTTAATATAGTAACAAGCTAGTATTATAAACAAATCTTTATAAAAGTCTTGATATAAGATTGTTGTCATTTTTTCAGATTAATACAGTCTATAATCTTTTCAAAATTTTAATACCATAATCATAGATATCCTACTAATTAAAATCATAACTATAGAAATAAACTTATCAGAAATATAATTAAAAACATATAGTAGATAAACCGTACCTTTTGTAGAACCTTTGGATCACCAAAAGTCTCAACTTCACCCTGGCCCCTTCCCCTTCGTCGCTTCCTCGCGTTATGGGTACTATCGCCTAGATGCTTAGGAGTCCTCTACAAGTCTTTTCGAAATTTCAGCAAAAGTCAGGGTTTTACTACTGATATGCGTTTAACTATAAGTTTTTCAAAGTTTATCTCTTGCTATTATGATTAAGTGAAGTAGATTTTCTAAGATTATGATATTATTCTTCTAAGATTATAAACTTTTTTAGCCGGACATAATTTAGAGAGAGAGAGAGAGAGAGAGCTTTGGAATTTTTATTCTGATCAAAATTGATACAATGAGGCTCTTTATATAGATGACCTCGGGGTGCTACAGTGCTGCTATAGTACTATGACTCTTACTGTGCGACCTTTATTGTGTGACCTTTACTGTGCGACCTTTACTGTGGTGCTAAAGTATTCGGCGGCTTTATGTTACACCTCGTAGTTTTAAGGCGATAATTAGATAACGAAATTAAGAAAATAAGATTCGAACATTGGATATAAAGTATATTTATATACGTTAATCCGGAAATTAGCACACAAAGGATGTGATTCCGGAATAATTTTTGAATACTACGAGTGTGACGATGAAAAATTATTATGATAGTTGTACACTCCCGTTATGAATTAGTAACGTATTATATAAGTTATAACATCAAGAATACGAGGTCTTATGAAATTTTCAGGACTTAAAAGAAGTGGTATCTAAGATTGATTAATTGTGAGAACTTGGACCAAGTTGCAATTAAAAAATTTCAGCACTTATTAATTTCAGCATGCTTGCATTTATCAATGCTCCATTCACTCCCTCCCCTCATTTTCGAAAAACACTCCTCTCATCCCTCACATCTTCTCTCCTTCCCACATATTTTCCTCCATTGTTATAGCAAGGTTAGAGACCATATTATCTCTCTTCCTAGATTAAGTTCTTCTACAAGTTCTAAGCTAAGATAACACCCAAAACAGTGGGGCACGCTAGCAGCTGGCCGAGACAGCCCAGAAATTTGTAGCGTTGAAGATGAACAATGTTGAAAGAAAAACATGTACGAATGATGGATTAAACTTGTAGAATACATGCATGCCATTTTGGGTTGAAGAAGTTGTGGAAATAGTGCAAAAATTAGAGCAGTGCTTGTGACTTAGAGGGGCAATTTTGGGGGAAAAATTAATGTAAGAATTCTTCTTTTTATAGAGTATTTGGAAGATTAAATGATGTTGTAGTTAAGAGATAAACTCATTTTAAAGAAGAATTGGAAATAAGAGATTGCATGTGATTGTTGTTGATGTTGTTGAGCCGAAGGGAATGACTATTACCAATTTTGGGGACTGTTTTGGTATACATTGGCTTCGATTGTTGTTGTTGCTATTATTGTCACTAATTGCATGTTGAATTTGAAAAGAAACCTTGATATTTAAAGTTGTAATTAGTTATATGGAAGTATTGAAATATGAAATTGGATTTTAAGGAAGTTATGAGAAGAGTTATGGATTTTTATGAGTGGGCCGTGACATTCAAATTGTTGGACATCGTTATGATGTATTAGGGGATGTTTTTGGTTAAGTTATAATGCTGGAAATATAAGTTATGAACATGTATATACGTTATGATAATTACTAGTACATGTCTTAAAGAAATTAAAGTGTAGAAATGTGTTACTTTATATTCTTGTTATTGTTGGTATATGGACTGTTTTAGGGGCTGTTTTGATATGGATTAAGAGGATAGATTAACATGAGAAATAGGTGTATAAATCACCTTGGTTGTTGTAGTTATTGTCTACCATGAACGTAAAGAAAAGGGATGGATTATGATGGCATATATGAAGTATTTTGGATTGTTTTGGTTATGTCTTTAAGTTGCATCTTGTTATTGGTATTGTTAGCTTTGTTTGTAGGTTGTGGATGTGCATATAAATAGGGGAAGTGCTGCCCGAATTTTTATAGAAAAGAGAGTCGTCATTCGATATAAAGTATGCCAGTAATCATAGAATTGACGGACGTATTACCATTATTATAAGTTGAAGTACTAGACGAGACGTATTCTAATATTGAGTTGGTTAGTTCGACTAAAAGGTATGTGAAACTATTCTTTCTTCTTTTTGGCATGATTTTCATAAATGAGTGTACGACGGACGTACATGGTTCTAATGAATCCTAATTCCTAATGATGATTTAAAATGATACATGATATATAGTGCCTTGATTTTCCAAATGATGATTTAAAAGGATACATGACATGATAATGCCTTTTATTTATTCCATTGAGAGACAAAGGATGATTTAATATGTATAAAGTTACTCATGATATTCTATTCGTGCTGATGTGATTATATCATTTCATCGCGTCCCGGGCCGGGCAGTTTCGTGCACAGTACCTTATATGTTCACCGCGTCCTTCACTAGAGGGCTGGACAGTATATGATTTTACCGCGTCCCAGAATGGGTCGGGCAGTATATGATTCCACCGCGTCCCAGAATGGGCCGGGCAGTATATTATTTCACCGCTTCCTTCACTAGAGGGTCGGGCAGTATATGATCTTACCGCGTCCCAGAATGGGCCGGGCAGTATATGATTCCACCGCGTCCTAGAATAGGCCGGGCAGTATATGATTTCACCGCATCCTTCACTAGAGGGTTGGGCAATACATGATTCCACCGCGTCCCAGAATGGGTCGGACAGTGTATATATGACTTATTTTATATGGACATATCTTGACTCTCATTTCATAAGGCACAGTTGTATTGATATTTGGATTATTATATTTGTCTCCTGACATATCTTGGCCAGTTATAATCTTATTTACAGTACTTCATGTTTTACATACTCAGTACATTATTTCGTACTTATCCTCTTTCCTTGAGGGCTGCGTTTCATGCCCATATGTACAGATACTCAGTTTGGTGATCCTCCAATCTAGAATTCCTGTTCATCTATTGGAGAGCTCCATTGATTCGGAGCTTAGTCATTTTGGTACATAATCTTATTTTTTATTTATGCATATTCAGGGGCACGACGGGGCCTTGTCCCGTCATATTTCATTATCGTACTCTTAGAGGTCTGTAGACAGTGGTGGGTTGTGTATGCGGGATGCAAGAAATGTGTCGGTTGTTGTTTATCTTGGATAGTCTCATGTATAGATGCAGCCTTGTTGGCTTGCCTATGTTGTTATGTTGAATTGTTGTGACTCCTCAGGAGACAGGTTCCGTTTGATATATAACGTTATGAGTCAACAACTTATTTTCATGAGGTTTATAGGTTGTTCTTGGTATCAGTCGGATTATATGTGACAGGTTAGTATAAGGGTGTCCAATTAGGGCACCGGGTCTATGACCGTCGGGTCTGGTCGTGACATTTAATGGTATCAGAGCAGTTCGTCCTCGGAATATCTACAGACCTTGTCTAGTAGAGTCTTGCGTATGAGTATGTTGTGCACCATACTTATACGCAGGAGGCTGTCGGACATTTAGGGTTGGTTTCTATTTTTTCAGCTCGTAGATCGTGCAATATAGCTATGTTATTAGGTTAATCCCTCTCTGACATATTAATGTGTTTATAGCTATGCCTCCGAAGAAAGCGACAGCCTCCCAGAACGGCAAATCAGTAGCAGGATCTACTAGTCAAACCTGGAGAGTTACTAGGTCCCGTACCCAGTCTATGCCTGAGACTGTACCGCAGTCGACGAGTTCTGCTACATCGCCACCTTCAAAGGCTCCGGTTCAGGGGGCAACATCATCACTAGCTCTTGAGGCCCAAGAATCGAGCCAGCCTCCTCGCCAAAGGCAGGATGAGCCATGAGAGATGCAGCATAACCGCCGACAGATTAGTGGCAGGCGTGCTCGCGACGAGGACTTGGGGTTGATAGTAGATCTGACAGTTTGAGGGTTCATGACTTTTTGAGTTGTAATCCTCTAGAGTTTTTTGGGTCAAAGCCCGAGGATGACTCGTAAGAGTTTATCCGACATATGCAGCATACATTGAGGGTGATCAAACCTTCGAAGACTGAGTCTGTTGAGTTGGCTTCATAACGGATGCGGGATGTAGCGGTTAATTGGTATAAAAAGTCTTGGGAGTTATCCACAGGCGAGGGTGCTCCTCCATCTGTATGGAATGAGTTTACAGAGACATTCTTTGGCCACTTTCTACCTCCAGATATGAGACGAGCCAGAGTCGATAGATTCTTACAGTTGAGGCAGGGTGGTAGGAGCGTTCGGGAGTACAGTCTGGAGTTTGATTCGTTAGCCAGATATGCACCTACTATCATAGCTGATATGGCGGATATAGTGCATCGTTATATGATGGGACTGGACCACTATTTGATCGATGGTTGTATGGAAGTGGCTCTTCAGCCCGGTATGGATATTGCCCGAGTACATGCTTATGCACAGGGGGTAGAGGATCGACACAGAGGGCATCAGCCAGATAGAGATCACAATAGAGGCTAGCATAATAGGGCTAGGTCAGCAGGGTATTCCGGTGAGTCTCGAGGCGGGCAGCCTCAACATCATGTCAAATATTCTTCCCAGCTAGCACAGAGTGCACTTCCACAGTCTACAAGCAGGAGATTTGATCGTATAGGGTATTTAGGAGCCAGCCAGAGCTCCAGGTTCACAGGTGAACAGAGGTTCTAGTCAGTTGAGGCCACCTTTGCCTCAGTGTACTCGGTGTGGTAGGTCCCATTCTGGGATATGCCATTCTGGTACAGGTGCTTGTTTTTCTTGCGGTCGTCAACGCCATATGATGAGAGATTGTCCTCATAGAGGTGGTCCGGGTGGTATGACTCAGCCTACGGGATCGGTTGATGGTTCATCATCTTCTCTAGTTATGCGCAGGGCAGGGTGTTCATATGCCAGCAGGTCGTGGTAGAGGTCGTGGTGGAGTTTCCAGTGCTAGCGGTCCCCTGCACCGCATATATGCTTTGGCAAGTAGGCATGATCAGGAGGCGTCGCCAGATGTGGTTACATGTATATTATCGATCTTTTTCCAGGACGTATACGCATTGATAAATCCAGGTTCTACTTTATCATATATATCCCCTTTGTTGCTAGTAGTATCGGAATAGAACCTGAGTCAATAGAACCATTTGAGGTAGCTACACCGGTAGGAGATTCGGTCATAGCTAAGCGGGTGTATAAAAACTGTTCGGTGGTTGTATATAGTCATACCATGGCAAATTTGATAGAGTTAGACATGACCGAGTTTGATGTCATTATGGGTATGGATTGGTTGGCCTCTTGTTATGCTAACGTTGATTGTAGAGAGAATATGGTTCGATTTCAGTTTCCTGGCGAACCAGTTATAGAATGGAGATGAAATACAGCATCGCTGAGGGGTAAGTTTATTTCATACCTCAAGGCATGGAAGATGGTCAGAAAGGGTTGTATTTATCATTTAGTTCGGGTGCATGATACAGAAGCAGAGGTTCCGGCTCTTCAGTCAGTTCCGGTAGTTAGTGAATTCCCGGATGTATTCCCAGATAATCTTCCAGGTCTTCCTCCAGAACGGGAGATAGAGTTCACTATTGATGTACCGCCAGGTACCCAGCCTATATATATTCCTCCCTATAGAATGACACCTGCATATTTGAAGGAATTGAAGGAGCATCTGAGAGACTTGTTAGAAAAAGGCTTCATCAGGCCTAGTACATCACCTTGGGGAGCACCGATGTTATTTGTGAGAAACAAGGATGGGTCGCTGCGGATGTGTATTGATTACAAGCAACCGAACAAGGTAACCATAAAGAATAGGTATCCCCTCCCCAGGATTGATGATTTATTTGATCAGTTGCATGGTGCTAAGTGTTTCTCGAAAATAGACTTGCGGTCAGGTTATCATCAGGTGCGGGTAAAGGAGGCAGATATTCCTAAGATAGCATTCAGGACCCGATACGGACATTATGAATTCAAAGTGATGTCTTTTGGGCTGACCAATGCTCCAGCAGTGTTTATGGATTTGATGAACCTGGTATTCACTCCATTCTTGGATATGTTCGTTATTGTGTTCATTGATGATATCCTAGTTTATTCACGTTCAGAAGAGGAGCATGCAGACCATTTGAGGACGATACTTAGGGTGCTCCAGCACCAGAGGTTGTATGTCAAGTTTTCTAAGTGTGAATTTTGGTTGACTTCATTGGCATTCTTGGGGCATATTATTGGAGCTGATGGTATTCGGGTAGATACACAAAAGATTTAGGCAGTTAAGACTTGGCCCAGATCGACGACACCTACTGAGGTATGTAGTTTTCTGGGGCTAGCAGGGTATTACAGGAGGTTTGTAGAAATATTTGCCTCGATTTCAGAGCCTTTAACAAGGCTAACTCAGAAGGCAGCTAAGTTCCAGTAGACTGATGTTTGTGAGCACAACTTCCAGTTGTTGAAAGATAAGTTGACTACGGCTCCAGTTCTGACTCTTCCTGAGGGACCAGACGGTTATGTTATCTATTGTGATGCTTCGGGAGTTGGACTAGGTTGTGTGTTGATGCAGCATGACATGGTTATAGCTTATGCCTCCCGACAGCTCAGTAAGCACAAGAAGAATTACCCTACTCATGATTTGGAGTTAGCAGCGGTGATTCATGCCTTGAAGATATGGAGACATTATTTATATGGTGTTCATGTTGATATTTACATGGATCACAAAAGTCTTCAATATATCTTTAAGCAGAAAGAGTTGAATCTGCGACAGAGGCGGTGGCTAGAGTTACTGAAGGATTATGATGTCGATATTCTGTACCATCCTGGGAAAGAAAATGTTGTGGCAGATGATATTAGCCGTAGATCTATGGGTAGCTTGACAGATGTGCAGCCAGACAGGAATGAGATTGTTCGTGAGATACACCATCTAGCCAGCCTTGGAGTCCGTTTGGCTGATTCTGGAGATAGTGGAGTTGTTGTTCGAGGAGTCGCCGAGTCCTCTATCATAGAAGAGGTAAAGAGATTCCAGTATGAGGATCCTGTTCTGACACAGTATAGAGATGCAGCTCTCCGAAAGGAGAAGACTCTATTCGAGGTTGCACCTGATGGGGTATTACGGTATGACATCAGATTATATATACCGGATGTTGCAGGGCTACGACGGCAGGTTATGGGAGAGGTGCACTATGCCCGTTATTCTATTCATCCATGGTAAAAGAAGATGTATAATAACCTCAGATGCTTGTATTGGTGGGATGACATGAAAAGGGACATAGCGGAGTTTGTTGCTCCGTGTCCGAATTGTCAACAGGTTAAGGTTGAGCATCATAAGCCTGGTGGATTGTTGCAGGAGATAGAGATCCCAACTTGAAAGTAGGAAGTGATTAATATGGACTCATTACAGGCCTACCTCGTACTCAGCGAAAGTATGACTCTATATGAGTGATTGTGGATAGGCTGACGAAATCAGCCCATTTTCTTCCAGTCAGGACTACTTATTCAGCGGAAGATTATGCCAGATTGTACATCAGGGAGATAGTGAGACTTCATGGGGTTCTCACATCTATTATATCGGACAGAGGAGCTCAGTTTACAACTAACTTTTGGAGGTCGTTCCAAAAGGGATTGGGGACTTAGGTGAGTCTTAGCACAGTATTTCATCCTCAGACTGATGGGAAGAATGAGCGTACTATTCAGACACTTGAGGATATGTTGAGAGCCTGTATTATTGACTTCAGAGGTAGCTGAGATAATCATTTACCACTGGTTGAGTTTGCGTATAATAATAGCTACCATTCTAGTATCCAGATGGCACCGTATAAGGCCTTATATGGGAGAAAGTGCAGGTCACCTATCGGTTGGTTCGATGTAGGTGAGACTAAGTTAATCGGCCCAGATATAGTTCAGCAAGCTGTGGATAAGGTGAAACTTATTCAGGAGAGATTGTTAGCAGCCCAAAGTCGACAGACGTCATATGCAGATAAGCGATGTCGACACATAGAGTTTCAGGTTGGTAATTGGGTGTTCCTGAAGGTGTCACCCATGAAGGGTGTGATGAGATTCGGAAGCTCAGCCCAAGGTACATTGGGCCTTATCAGATTATCCGTAGGGTAGGCAAGGTTGCCTATGAGTTGGATTTACCACCTGATTTGGAAGCGGTACATCCAGTTTTTCATATATCGATGCTGCGTAAGTGTATTGGTGATCCTTCTAAGGTATTCCCGGTAGATGATGTCCAGGTAACCGAGGAATTGACTTATGAGGAGAGTCTCATGGCGATACTTAATCGTCAGGTTAGAAGATTACGGACTAAGGATGTGGCTTCCGTCAGGGTATTGTGGCGAAGAAATAATAGGGAAGAGATGACTTGGGAAGCAGAAGATGAGATGAAGAGGAAGTATCCTCACTTGTTTCCTATGCCTACAGGTAATTCAGTTCCTACTTGACTATTTTTGATCTGGTGAATTGTATATATGTTGTATTGTGGCCCTGTGAGACATCTGTGGTTTGCTGAATATGGGTTGGTAAGTATAGTTATAAAGAAGACTCTGCCGAAATTTTTATAGCATGAGGCCTATTATAAACATTCGAGGACAAATGTTTCTAAGAGGGGAAAGATGTTAAACCTCGTAGTTTTAAGGCGATAATTAGAGAACGTAATTAAGAAAATAAGATTCGAACATTGGATATAAAGTATATTTATATACGTTAATCCAGAAATTAGTATACAAAGGATATGATTCCGGAATAATTTTTGAATACTACGAGTGTGACGATGGAAATTTATTATGATAGTTGTAAATTCCCGTTATGAATTAGTAACGTATTATATAAGTTATAACATCAAGAATACGAGGTCTTATGAAATTTTCAGGACTTAAAAGAAGTGGGATCTAAGATTGATTAATTGTGAGAACTTGGACCAAGTTGCAATTAAAAAATTTCAGCACTTATTAATTTCAGCATGCTTGCATTTATCAATGATCCATTCACTCCCTCCCCTCATTTTCGAAAAGCACTCCCCGCATCCCTCACATCTTCTCCCTTTCCCCACAAATTTTCCTCCATTGTTATAGCAAGGTTAGAGACCACATTACCTCTCTTCCTAGATTAAGTTCTTCTACAAGTTCTAAGCCAAGGTAACACCTAAAACAGTGGGGCACGGTAGCAGCCGGCCGAGACTGCCCAGAAAATTTGTAGCGTTGAAGATGAACAATGTTGGAAGAAAAACATGTAAGAATGATGGATTAAACTTGTAGAATACATCCATGTCATTTTGGGTTGAAGAAGTTGTGGAAATAATGCAAAAATTGGAGCAGTGGCCGTGACTTAGAGGGGTTGTTTTGGGGAAAAATTAAGGTAAGAATTCTTCTTTTTATAGAGTATTTGGAAGATTAAATGATGTTATAGTTAAGAGATAAACTCATGTTAAAGAAGAATTGGAAATAAGAGATTGCATGTGATTGTTGTTGATGTTGTTGAGCCAAAGGGAATGGTTATTACCAATTTTGGGGACTGTTTTGGTATACATTGACTTCGATTGTTGTTGTTGCTATTATTGTCACTAATTGCATGTTGAATTTGAAAATAAACCTTGATATTTAAAGTTGTAATTAGTTATATAGAAGTATTGAAATATTAAATTGGATTTTAAGGAAGTTATGAGAAGAGTTATGGATTTTTGTGGGTGGACCGTGACATTCAAATTGTTGGACATCGTTGTGATGTATTAGGGGATGTTTATGGTTAAGTTATAATGCTGGAAATATAAGTTTTGAATATGTATATACGTTGTGATAATTACTAGTACATGTATTAAAGAAATTAAAGTGTAGAAAGGCGTTACTTTATATTCTTGTTATTGTTGGTATATGGACTGTTTTAGGGGCTGTTTTGATATGGATTAAGAAGATAGATTAACATGAGAAATAGGTGTATAAATCACCTTGGTCGTTGTAGTTATTGTCTACCATGAACGTAAAGAAAAGGGATGGATTATGATGGCATATATGAAGTATTTTGGATTGTTTTGGTTATGTCTTTAAGTTGCATCTTGTTATTGGTATTGTTGGCTTTGTTTGTAGGTTGTGGATGTGCATATAAATAGGGAAAGTGCTGCCCGAATTTTTATAGAAAAGCTAGTCGTCATTCGATATAAAGTATGCCAGTAATCATAGAATTGACAGACGTATTACCATTATTATAGGTTGAAGTACTAGACGAGACATATTCTAATATTGAGTTGGTTAGTTCGACTAAAAGGTATGTGAAGCTATCCTTTCTTCTTTTTGACATGATTTTCATAAATGAGTGTACGGCGGACGTACATGGTTCTAATGAATCCTAATTCCTAATGATGATTTAAAATGATATATGATATATAGTGCCTTGATTTTCCAAATGATGATTTAAAAGGATACATGACATGATAGTGCCTTTTATTTATTCCATTGAGAGTCAAATAATGATTTAATATGTATAAATTTACTCATGATATTCTATTCGTGTTGATGTGATTATATCATTTCACCGCGTCTCGGGTCGGGCAGCTTCGTGCACAGTACCTTATATGTTCACCGCGTCCCTCACTAGAGGGCTGGGCAGTATATGATTTTACCGCGTCCCAGAATGGGCCGGGTAGTATATGATTCCACCGCGTCCCAGATGGGCCGAGCAGTATATGATTTCACCGCGTCCTTCACTAGAGGGTCGGACAGTATATGATTTTACCGCGTCCCAGAATGGGCTGGGCAGTATATGATTTTACCGCGTCCTTCACTAGAGGGTCGGGCAGTACATGATTCCACCGCGTCCCAGAATGGGTCGGACAGTGTATATATGACTTATTTGATGTGGACATATCTTGACTCTCATTTCATAAGGCACACTTGTATTGATATTTGGATTATTATATTTGTCTCCTGACATCTCTTGGCCAGTTATGATCTTATTTACAGTACTTCATGTTTTACATACTCAGTACATTATTTCGTACTTCCCTCCATTCCTCGGGGGGCTGCGTTTCATGCCCACAGGTATAGGTACTCAGTTTGGTGATCCTCCAGTCTAGGATTCCTGTTCAGCTGGTGGAGAGCTCCATTGATTCGGAGCTTAGTCATTTTGGTACAGAACCTTATTTTTTATTTATGCATATTTCAGGGGCACGACGGGGTCCTGTCCCGTCATATTTCATTATCGTACTCTTAGAGGTCTATATACAGTGGTGGGTTATGTATGCGTGACGCAAGACATGTGTCGGTTGTTATTTATCTTGGATAGTCCCATGTATAGAGGCAGCCTTGTCGGCTTGCCTATATTGTTATGTTGAATTGTTGTGACTCCTCAGGAGACAAGTTCCGTTGATATATAACGTTATGAGTCAGCAGCTTATTTTCACGAGGTTTATAGGTTGTTCTTGGTATCATTCGGATTATATGTGACAGGTCAGTATAAGGGTGTCCAATTAGGGCACCGGGTCATGGCCCGTCGGGTCGTGATACTTTACTATTCCTGCTATAGTGAAAAGTATTATTCATGCTACAGTACAAGCTAAAAAAAGTACATTTTTTCAATCTTTCTGAAGTCTTTTTATCCGCTGGGATATTGATTGTTGATATTTGTTTTTGCTGATATTGTGTCCACCTGTCATGAGTGTCTGATATCATTTTGTCTTCTTGCTATCATTGATATTCCTTTGTCCGTTTTTTCTTCTTTTCAAAAGTTGATGTGTCTGGCATCTTTTATTTGCATCATTTTGTCTTCTTGCTATCATTGATATTCTTTTGTTCTTTTGTCATGTTCCACCTGTTGTATTTTGATAATATCTCTACGTCTTCTCTACTGTCAGTGTCTCCTTTCTTGTTATATTTTTGATATTGTTGTTATGATAATATGTTGTGCTTACTGTAATAAATCACATTGGGCCATAATATACTGATATGTTGGGCTTACTGTGATAAATTACATTGGGCCATAATATGTTGATATGCTCATATACTAGGCTTCACGTAGTTGGACTACATGTCCTAGATAGTAATATAATGGGCTTTAACATAGTAAAACTACATTAGTCCCAAATCAGAGTAATATGATTTTTAGGAGAATGGATTAGAAGAATCTTCTCCCTTTGCTTTTTGTTTTTCCTTGATACCATTGAGTGCCATTGGTTTTCTTTTTTGTTTTGTTATTATATGATATTGTGCTATTGTTTCGTCAGCATGCTTATGTTTTAAATTAATTATTCTATTTAACATATTGGTAAGTTCTACAGTGTCCTGGGTTAATATGTCATGATTGATTGGTTGTAGTACATGGTGATCAGTTCTTCAACTTCTCCACCTTTGGTATTTCCAATCATACTTGCCTTTCCTTGCTTTATTATATCTTCTATTCGGGATGTTAAGGTTGATAGTCCAATTGATCTCTTATTGCTGAGCCATTACTGAAATTGGTTAATCTTAAAAGGCATTTCCTTCTTTAAGTTTCTACTTTCTCCACTGATATTGTTATTTCTTCCTGCCTTGAAAAGTTGGCATTGAATAATAGGTTTACCTCTTAGGTCTGTGGAAGCATCAAAGATTTGTATGCCATATATTCCTGAGCCAAATGACTCCATCATAGACAGGACTGATCTAATAAGAACACTTGGTAGTTTTGAAATGCTATTAAGGGTATCATCTATCATAATTTTATCCAAAAATCCATATTTATATAGTTTGTAGGTAATGTTGGGATTAGCTTTCTCTAGGCATAAATACCTTGGATACTTGTTGAATTTAGAACTTCGCAAAATATTTGGATTTGATTTATAATTGTAAAACTTGGTAATATCCTCAAAAGCGGTTATATGTTCGGGTGAGAATGTCAACCTTTCGGCCATTGATACTAGTATTGGCTGGGATGTTGTTGGTATTTCTAATAATTTAGAATAAGTGGGAATGTCTGTGATATTCTTTGGAGAGGTTTTTGGAGAGTCTCTTGGGCTTTTATAGGTTTGATAATCTGATAGACATTCTTTGAGTTGGTTGAGAAGTCGGGTATTATTTCTGATAAGTTGTTCTTGTTCTTGTTGTTTGGTAATAATGTGATGTTCATTCTGGATGATTTCTCTCACCATATTGCTCGTATAATCTTCAAAGTTGTCACTGTTGATTGACATCTTGATACCTGCTTAAGAAATCAGCTAGAAGATTTTTAGTTTCAAATATATTCTTAACAATAAAATCATAACAACAAAATAATGATTGTCATTTTCGTCATTTATTTAATTCTGATAAATGATCTATCTTATTGGTAATAAATGCTCTTACCTGTGTATTATCAGTTCTACAATGAACTTTACTGGTAGTAGATGATAATGAAATCGTTTTATTCCAAACTTTACTGCTAATAGTTCTTTTTCGTTGATATGATAATTCTTTTCATTTGGTTTCCAAGTTCCACCTCATATCCACATATCAAAGGTTTCTCCTTGTCCATGTCATCTTTATGATAGGCTATGAGGACAGCTCCCCATCCTATATCACTTGCATCTGCGAAGAGTTCTAGTTGATCCTTATCTGTTGGTATTCGATGTTTTGACAAATTTTCAATTTTCTCTTTAATATTTTTTATTGCTTTAGTATGTTCTTATTTCCATTCAAACACATTGTTTTTTCCTTTTATCAAATCTTGCAATGGTTTTCTTAGAGCTAGTAAGTCTTTTATATGATCAGAGGCATAATTTATTATTCCTAAAAACTGTTGTACTTCTTTTTTACTTTCTAGTTTTTCCTTAAATTTTTTTATTTTTGTTACAATGTGTTCTTGTAATTGTAATCCATCTTTATTTATGACATATCCTAGGTATTCTACATTATTTGTAAAAATTTCAGACTTCTTTTCGGATAATAAGATTCCATGTTGTTTTACAATTTTTATGAATTCTTCTAAATGTTTTATATGATCTCCTAGAGTATCACTATATATTAGTATGTCATCTACATATACTATACAATATTCTGTTAACTTTCTAAATACTTGATCCATTCTTCTCTGGAATATTTATGGTGCATTCTTTAATCCAAAGGGTAGTACATTCCATTCATAGTGTCTTTGAGGGGCACTAAATGTTGTTAAAGGTTTTGATTCTTTAGTTAATTTTATTTGTCAAAATCCGCTTTTACAATCAAACTTACTAAACCATTTTTTATTTCCTAACCTTTTAATAAGATTTATTTTATATGGTAAAAAGTATTCATCAAATATTGTCTTCTTATTTAATTCTCTATAGTCTATTACCATTCTAGCTTTTCCTCGCTTATGGTCACTGTGTTTTCTTACTAGGAAGGCTGGGCTACTATGTGAGCTTTTACTTTCTTGTATCATATTTAAATCTAATAGTTCTTTCAGCTGAGTTTCAAATTCTTTTTGATCCGTCGGACTATACCTGATAGGCTTACATCTGACTATGTCATTAGGATTTATCAATTTTATTTCAGCGTATATTTTTTCTTTTTCCCATAATTGTGTAGTGTTTTCCCCAAAGTTTACTTTTAATAATCCAAGATATTTTTCTTTTAGTATTTGTAGATTATTATCCCTGTCTATTCTATTACACAATCTCAGTGTTTGTATTGGTAATATCCTTCTTAGTATAACTCATTTATTACATGGCGTTTGTAGACTTAAGGTGCTGTTGTTTATAACTTGTGTTTTAAAATAATCTAAGAAATTGTTTCCTAATAACACTTGTTGACTCATATTGTTATCTTGGTATACTATTGGTAATTTGAACATTATTTTTCCTAACATTATCCTCATGGTTTATGCTACAGTTTCTAATTCCTTTGATTGCTCAGTAAATCATGTTACTCTTATTCTGTGTGTTCTAGATTTATTCCATTTATGAGATTCTAATACGTCTTTCTTTGCTAAGCACATATCTTCTCCACTATCGATAGATATTTTTCGTTTTATCATTTTATTTGGTTTATATTCTATATGGGTTTCTATATAAATTGCTACCATCTTATTATTTCTAATTTCTCTATTTCTTTCTGTAAATTCATTTATTCTGAATTATTTTCACTATATGAGTAAATATCTTCACTGCCTGAATAATTATTTATATAGTTAATATTTCTTGTTTCAGTATTACTTTCTTCTTCTGTTTGACAAAACAAACTAATTTTAACGAAAAAGTCGATGAAATATGAAACGAATTAGTAGTCAAGGAACAACTAAAAAACTCTTTGAAAATAATGAATGAAATAAAAGAGGATCAAACACACATGCAACAATTGATAAGAGATGAATTAACAAAATTATGGGAAGTACCAACATTTAAAATAATATTAGAACAACTCAAAGTAATAGTAGAACATGTTAAAAAAGAAAAAGGTAAACAAAATCAGATAGAAGAAGGAGAACCCAGTACCAACCAAGGACAAATAATAGTCGACATCCCTACTAAACAGCATGAAATAGTAGAAATAGATGCATGGAGAAGAAGTAAAGACCCTATAATGGTAGATATTAGCCAAATGAAACCAAAAATACTAGAACCAATATGAAAAACTTTAGATGGCTTGGCCAAATTACATAAATTAGGACAATTTTAAATGGAAAAACAAAAACACAGTGCAATAACATTTGTTAGAAACCATGGTATAGAAATTATAGATAAAGAAAGATATAAATACGACACTATGACAAGAAAAGATTCTAAAAAAACACAAAAAAAATAATAACGAAAATTCACAAGGTGAAAACATTTATGAAATAGAAAACTTAAGACTAGAAAATAAAAACCCACAACAACGAATATTAGAATTAGAAAAAGAAAATGTAAAATTAAAATTATCCACTAAAAAAGAATGGTTAGCAAAGTACAAAAAATACAAGACAAAGATACAAAGAAAGAGCTAAATAAAACCAAAATAGAGATAAAAGATACCAAAGAAGAATTAGAATCTGTTAAACAGGAAATGAGAGAATTAAGAGAAGAAATGCACGTTATGAAAAAACAAATACAAAGGTTAAAAGAAAAAAAGAAAGTAAAAAGATTATACAAAACAAGCGATGAAGATTTTACTAATAACAGTGATGTAAATAATAGAAGTAGCACTGACAAAGAAGAAACTAGTACTATTAGAGAGGAAACATCACAAGTAGCAAAATTGGTAGAAGAAATAAGTGATGAAGATAATTCAGAAATAGAATAAAAGAAAATAACCAGATAACAGATGTCTTACAAAAAATGAAAAGAGTAAATGCAATTATAGAAGAAGAAACTGAAAGTGATGTAGAAGATGAGTATAATGAACCATTAGAAACAAAAATAGAATCAGCATATATAGTAAATCAAGATGCAAATGACTACCCAGAAGAAGAAATGATCGACCCTGTTTTAGAAGTAATAACGAGAAAACATAATAGATTACCAGAACACATACCAATAGGACAACGAACGGAATTCAATGAATTTGTAGGATCAATGGCACAAGGAGTAAACATGAATGGATACTTCTTAGATTTAGATAATGTTTATGCTGAACAAGAAATTAGTAGAAGAATAAATGATTGGAATTGTGGAATGTATATAGCAGTAATGAGTTCTACACATACTGACGACTTAGAATATATTTATGACTTAATATCTAAAACATTAATTGGAAAAGAGCATTTTGGATGGAATCTATAGCATACCAACTAAGAGGGGAAATATTTCATCATGCAAAAGATTGGAAAGCTATACTAATGATATTTGATATGGTATTAAAAAGAGAATTTCTAGGAGAAAGATGGTTAGTAGCCAGAGAAAATGTATTTGCTGTAAGAAAAATAGAAATAATAATGAATCTAAATAACATGAAATGTTGCAAGATTAATAAACTACCAGAATATACAATAAGTTTTACTAAATTCTTTTATGAAGCAAGATTCCTACCACTAGAAGGATCAATATATCAACAACTATATTATGGTCATTTACCAATACCATATAATGTAGAAGTATCTAAAGAGTATAGTCAATTAGAACCAAGAGAAAATACATTAGGAGAAAGAATAAGAGTACTACGAGCATACTTAATGAGAAAATGTGAAGAATATAGAATACAACAGAAAGTTATAAAAGATAAGAAACTAGGACTAAGAGAAATATGTGGATTCACAGAAAGAAGATTAGTATTTGGATGTGATGACAAAGAACGTAAGTATAAAAAACATAAAAATGAATTTAACAAATATAAGAGAAAATCGTTTAAAAGGTCTAAAGATTATGACAAAAATTATGATAAAAATTATGATAAACCATATTATAAGTCCTATAGGAAAAGAAGATTTAAGGGATTTAGAAAATATAAGAATACACCTGAAACCAGGAAAAGATTCAAAAATAAGAGAAAATTTAGACAAAAGAAATATGTAAAACCCTTAGAGAAAGAAGCACCTAAAGAATGTAAATGATGGAACTGCAATGAAAAAGGGAACTATGCTAATAAATGCCCAAAATTAAATAAAAAGGGAGTACAATATATAAATACCACACAATTTATTATGAGTCTGGAAAAGATAATAGAAAAAAAAATGGTATAGTGATGAAGATTTCTATATTAGTCAAACGGAAGAAGAAAGTGATAAGGAAACAGGAAACATTAATTATATAAATAATTGTTCAGACAGTGAAAATAGTTATTCAGATAGTAAAGATAATTCAGAATAAATAAATTTACAAGAAGAAATAGTGATTTGGAAAAAGACAAGACTTATTGGAGAAGATGTGAAAGATATTATGCGGAAAGAATTTGATGAAATGCACAAAGATAAAAAGATACAAAGATACAAAGAAAGAGCTAAATAAAACCAAAATAGGGGTAAAAGATACCAAAGAAGAATTAGAATCTGTTAAACAGAGAGAATTAAGAGAAGAAATGCACGTTATGAAAAACAAATACAAAGATTAAAAGAAAAAAGAAAAGTAAAAAAATTATACAAAACAAGCGATGAAGATTTTACTAATAACAGTGATGTAAATAATAGCAGTAACACTGACAAAGAAGAAACTAGCACTATTAGAGAGGAAACAACACAAGTAGCAAACTTAGTACAAGAAATAAGTGATGAAGATAATTCAGAAATAGAAAAAGAAAATAACCAGATAACAGAAGCCTTACAAAAAATGAAAAGAGTAAATGCAATTATAGAAGAAGAACCTGAAAGTGATGTAGAAGATGAGTATAATGAACCTTTAGAAACAGAAATAGAATCAGACAATATAGTAAATCAAGATGCAAATGACTACTCAGAAGAAGAAATGATCGACCCTGTTTTAGAAGTAATAACGAGAAAACATAATAGATTACCAGAACACATACCAATAGGACAACGAACGAAATTTGCACACGGAGTAAACATGAATGGATACTTCTTAGATTTAGATAATGTTTATGATGAACAAGAAATTAGTAAAAGAATAAATGATTGGAATTGTGGAATGTATATAGCAGTAATGCGTTCTACACATACTCACGACTTAAAATATATTTATGACTTAATATCTAAAACATTAATTGGAAAAATAGCATTTTGGATGGAATCTATAGCATACCAACTAAGAGGAGAAATATTTCATCATGCAAAAGATTGGAAAGTTATACTAATGATATTTTATATGGTATTAAAAAGAGAATTTCTCGGAGAAAGATGGTTAGTAGCCAGAGAAAATGTATTTGCTGTAAGAAAAATAGAAATAATAATGAATCTAAATAACATGAAATGTTGCAAGATTAATAAACTACCAGAATATACAATAAGTTTTACTAAATTCTTTTATGAAACAAGATTCCTACCACTAGAAGGATCAATATATCAACAACTATATTATGGTCATTTAACAATACCATATAATGTAGAAGTATCTAAAGAGTATAGTCAATTAGAACCAAGAGAAAATACATTAGGAGAAAGAATAAGAGTACTACGAGCATACTTAATGAGAAAATGTGAAGAATATAGAATACAACAGAAAGTTATAAAAGATAAGAAACTAGGACTAAGAGAAATATGTGGATTCACAGAAAGAAGATTAGTATTTGGATGTGATGACAAAGAACGTAAGTATAAAAAACATAAAAATGAATTTAACAAATATAAGAGAAAATCGTTTAAAAGGTCTAAAGATTATGACAAGAATTATGATAAGAATTATGATAAACCATATTATAAGTCCTATAGGAAAAGAAGATTTAAGGGATTTAGAAAATATAATAATACATCTGAAACCAGGAAAAGATTCAAAAATAAGAAAAATTTTAGACAAAAGAAATATGTAAAACACTTAGAGAAAGAAGCACCTAAAGAATGTAAATGATAGAACTGCAATTAAAAAGGGCACTATGCTAATAAATGCCCAAAATTAAAGAAAAATGGAGTACAATATCTAAATACCACACAATTTATTATGAGTCTGGAAAAGATAACAGAAAAAGATAATAAATGGTATAGTGATGAAGATTCTCTATTAGTCAAACGGAAGAAGAAAGTGATAAGGAAACAGGAAACATTAATTATATAAATAATTGTTCAGACAGTGAAAATAGTTATTCAGATAGTAAAGATAATTCAGAATAAATGAATTTACAAGAAAAAATAGTGATTTGGAAAAAGACAAGACTTATTGGAGAAGATGTGAAAGATATTATGCCGAAAGAATTCATAATAGTACTTATCTAACAGAACATGAATATTACTTTGAAAAACACAGACAAGCAGTTAATAACCTTGTTAGAATAAGAACAAGGCAATTGGAAATAATAAAACAAAGAATTGAAAACATTAATATCTGATGGTAGCAATCTATATAGAAGCTCATATAAAGGAAGATGGTAATCATTCTTTTATTATGATTGGAACTAAGAATCTTCTAGTTGATCTCTTAAGCAGATATCAAGATGTCAGTCAACAGTGACAACTTTGAAGATTATATGAGCAAGATGGTGAGCGAAATCATCCAGAATGAACATCTCATTATTACCAAACAACAAGAACAAGAAAAACTTATCAGAAATAATACCCGACTACTTAACCAGCTCAAAGAATGCCTATCAGATTACCAAACCTATAAAAGCCTAAGAAAATCTCCAAGATTAGACTCTCCAAAAAAATCTCCAAAAACACTCCAGAAATGAAACCACCCACTTTTAATTCCAAACTAGCACAAATACCAACAACATCCCAGCCTACAATGGCCGAAAGGTTAACATTTTCACCTGAATATATCAATGCCTATGAGAATATCACCAAATTTTACAATTATAAAACAAATCCCAATGTCTTACGAAGCTCTAAATTTAGTAAGTATCCAAGGTATTTATGCCTTTAAAAAGCTAACCCAGATATTACTTATAAACTATTCAAATATGGATTCTTGGATAAAATAATGGTAGATGGCACCCTTAACAACATCTCAAAATTACCAAATGTCATAATCCAATCGGTCTAATCTATGATGGATTCATTCGGACCAGGAATATATGAAATACAAGTATTTGATGCCTCCACAGACCTGCAAGCACATTATTTTATGCCAACTTTTTAAAGCTGGAAGAGGAAGCAATATCAGTGGAGAAAATAAAGATTCAAAGAAGGAAATGTCATGCAAGATTAATCAATTCCAAGAATGGCTTAGCAAAAAAAGAACAATCGGACTATCAACCCTAACATCTAGGTTAGAAGACATAATAAAGGCCGGTAAGGCAAATATCATCGGAACAACAAAAAGAGGAGAAGTTGAAGAATTAATAACCATATATTACAACCATGATCTTATGACCAGGACACAGTGGAACTTACCAACATGTTAAACAAGATTATTAATCTAAAACATAAGCATGCTGATGAAACAATAACACAATATCAGATAATAACAATACAAAAAAGAAAACCAATGGCACTCAAAGATATCAAAGAAAAACAAGAAGCAAAAGGAGAAGATTCGTTAATCCATTTTCCTAAAAATCACATTACTCTAATTTGGGACTAATGTAGTTTTACTATGTTAAAGCCCATTATATTACTATCTAGGACATGTAGTCCAACTATGTGAAGCCTAGCATAAGAGCATAACAGTTTGGCCCAATGTGATTTATCATAGTAAACCCAACATATCAACATATTATGGCCCAATGTGATTTATAGTTCTGGCGGTCCTTCGAACCGCATAGATGTCGTGGCTACTGGGCAGGATCAAGAGGCAACATCGCATGGGGTTACATGTATATTTCGATTCTTTTGAATCATACATGCATTGATAGATTTAGATTCCGCCCTAGCGTATATATTTCCCTTTGTTGCTAGTAGTTGTAAATTAATAGCACCACCAGAGGTAGAACTACTTTGATTAGTAAGGTGAAGAGTGAAGAATGTTGACAGGAATGATAAAGTGAACTGAGACTATAGTTGTGTAGGGTTCACAAGTTGTAATTACCCCTTAATAGTGTAAAGACCGATAGTGGAGGATGTACAGTAGAAATACTTCGGCCTAGGTGACGAACCTCTAGTGAATGGGAGGATATGGTGAGAAGTACCTTGAGATAGGAGAGAGATTAATTTCAGACTAAGAATGAGAGTTAAGTGTGATGATGGGTCGGGTTGTGGACCAATTCGGGTCAACCAGTAGCATGGAATGAGGTGGTGCCAGTTGGAAATGGTCCCGCTATGTGATAGGGTCACGAGGATGCGAGGCCCAAGTCTAGTTAATCGTTGTACGAGTTCATAGACGCGTTCCACCAGAACTAGGTCGTAAGGGCCGAGAAGAGCCTTAGCGGAAATTCAAGCAGCATAATGGCCAAGTTTGGATAGTAACTCCAAGGATTGGAGAACATAAACAATATTTGAAATTTTGTACGGGTGCTAAAATAAGTTTGGAAGTACGAGAAAGCACGACAAGTAAGAAAAGGAAGGAACAAGGGTTAAAAGAACTAAAATGGTTATAGTTATGAGTAATGAAGGTGCGTAGAGAAAATCCTTTTTTAGGCCATGAGTGGAGGTTAATTGTGATGATACACACGCGTTAGGTTCAGTAACACTTTCTATAGGTGCTCGTAATTGAGATGATACTAGTATTAGAGTTTACACCGGTTAGTAAACTAAGCTAGGCAGATTATAGGATCATGCCCCAACTAGTATTATGACTAAGTGAGACAGAGAAGGGAAGTAGCACGGGGGAAAACATCAGTTAGCTGAGTAGGAGTCCGACTGAAGGGTTCAGATAGTGTTAGTCCCATGACTTAGAATACGACAGGGCCATCCCTATACGGGAAAAAAAGGAACCTCTAAAGATCCCGTTTTTGAAAAGACTTTAATCTTCGAGTTTTGTGAGAAGGGACCGCGGATGGAAGGTCCATTGATATGTATACATATGATATATGGTGGTCGTATGACATCGTTGGTCTTGTGGAGTATTGAGTGATATGCATGGTAAAGAGACTATGCCGGAGTTTGTATAGCTTGAAAACCGACTAAGAACATTCGGGGACGAATGTTTCTAAGGGGGGAAGAATATTACACCCCGGAATTTCAGGACATGTATATAAGAACGTACGTAAGAAAACAGGACTTTAAGATTTGAGACTTGTAGAATTTATCAGAATTATGAAAATGTCAGTAAATGAAATGTTATAACGAATGGGAGGGCGACACGTGTCACCCCCACATGGGCTTGATCGATTTTTGGACCAAGGTTAAGTGGTCAAGTGACCAAGGTTAGTAGTCAAGTGGATGACAAGCTTAAGATAATTGACCAAGTCAATGAGCCCACTTGACTAGATATTTAATCTTCTTCATCCAAACCCCATAAGTGTTTTAATCTTGACCCTCCAGTGTATTATATATTCATCCTAGTAGCAAGACAAGTCTCCACACTTAGAAAAAATTTGAGAAACTTTGAGCAAGACTTGAGGAGCTCTCGGCAATGAGCATTTTTCCACACAAAACATTTTCGTTTGTGGTTCATAATTCACAATATTTAAACCCAAGGTTCCTAGGGGTATTATAAGGATATCTCAATACAAAGATCTCGGAAAAGCTACGTTTTTACATGAGTCGCAAGATGAAAACCTAAGTTGTTTTCATAAGTTTTGATTGGAAATGGAAGGGAAGTTGTTTATGAACTTCTAAGGGCTTCAAATAGCGGATTGGAGCGTGAAGGAAATGAGATAAGTTGCTAAGGAGCGACTTTGAATCTTGGAGTTATTTTTTGGATTATCAAGGTAACAATCTTGTCGTCTTAGTGATTAAAGATTACATGTTGTTGTAGTTATATATATTAGCAAGCATGAGATAGATAATGGAGTTGGATAAGTGTTATGGAGTATTTGGAAGCAAATCCGAAACTAGCATGTTTAACCCTTGAAATTGTAATTCAAATTGGTCGATAGTTACAATTATCGTATGCTAGTTAAATAATGGATTATTATTGTTACAACTAGTTGTGACTATATGACATGTTAGACTTAACAACTTGGATTGAAAAGAAATTAAGGAGAAGGACTTAGGATTTGTTATTGTTGTGGCCGAATGCCCTTAAAAATATTGGATTGTTTTATATGAATCACAATAATTTCACACGCCCCCAGGTGTAATCCCCTTTGGTTAGCTGTTGGTTGTGCCTCAAATGTGACGATTTTGTTGTTGATTTCGGGCCTTGGAAAAAGGTGGAAAAGTACGTAGAAACAAAGGAAGTGTTGCCCAATTTTTCATACAACAAGAGACCTTATACTTAGTATCATTCTACGTTAGAAACTAGAAGTTGATAGTCGTGTTGTGGTCATTATAGGTTGACAATTCTACGTGCGGCGTATTCGACTTAGCGTGTGGATTAAGCCGAAAAGGTATGTGAACCATATCCTCTTCTTCTAGCATGATTCCTTATTGTAAAGTAAGTAAATCCTACTCCTTAAATGATCCATCCCGTGATTGTACTTGGATTGCCTAATATAGAAGTTGTTCTATATACTTCCTTAATTGTACTTGGATTGCCTAATATAGAAGTTGTTCTATATACTTCCTTGATTGTACTTTGGATGTTTAAATTATAAGTTGTTATAATCCATTCCCTTGATAATATTTGGATTTTCAAAAGTGAAAAAAGTTTTACTTGAAGTACTTAGTGTCTTAAAAAGGAAGTGGTTCCTAATCTCTTAGATAGTATCTTAGTTCCAAAACCTAAATGTTGTTCTAATGGCTTTATGGGAAGTTAGTTATAACGTCTTTAGGGGAGTCAAATGAGTGATTTACTTAATTGATTTAAAAGAGGAGAAATGACATGATTTAAAGAGAAGTAACTTGTTTTAAAGGTGTGAGTTACTTGGGATTTACAAGTAGAAGCTACTTGATTTCAAAACCTTGAATTAAAGTTTTAAAGAGTGTAGTTTGATTTGAAAAATAGAAGTGGCTTGATACTACGACTGTTAGTGTATTAGGGGTCATAAATGAATTTGGCTTCATTGTAGTACATAAAAGAAGTGACTAGAGTGTAAAGAGTGTAAGCCACTTAATTTGAAGAATATGTAACTTGATGTTGCAAGGCTAGGGCCTTGGGATTTTATGAAAAAGGTAAAGAACGTGCGGCGGACGTACGTAGTACTTTGACTTGTTTAAAATGAGAATTATTCTATTTGTGCCTTGATAGTACTTTGGCTTGTTTAAATGAGAATTATTCTATTTTGTACCTTGATAGTACTTTGGCTTGCTTAAATGGTAGTCATCTTGGTTTGTGTAAAAATGAAAGGCATGGTATTGTCTTGGTTTGTGTAAAAAGGAAAGGCATGGTATTGTCTTGGTTTGTGTAAAAAGGAAAGACATGGTATTGTCTTGATTTGCTAAAATGATGGTTTATTCATTTTATAAAGAAGGGTCAAAGATGGTTTGCTTGCATATGGGTTGCTCATATAGACATTCGTGCAAGTGTCATATTTCCACATCTCCGCGTCCCTCCATAAAGGGTCGGCAACATGGTTCAAGAGATATCATGGAGTAGCTCCCATGGTGTGAGTGGTACACACTCACGGCGGGTCGGATAGACTCGGGCGGGTTAAATTCCCGGGATATAATTCATGGATTAGCTATCCGTGATGCGAGTATCGTGTACCGATGCTCATTGCGTGTCCATATGACCTATGCGGGTGAAATAGTCCTATGATAGGTTGCATAATAATTCAGAGGGTGGTTGACCCTGGCATTGGAACGACCTTCATGTTTTGAAACGGTAGTGATTTCATTAATGAAAGGGTGCAGTGTGTTCATGACTTAAAGTGGAACAGTTGGTCTCATTGTTAAAAACATAACTTAAAAGGTAAAGATGATTGCATTACCCTCATGTTTGCAAGGTTTAGTGTGCTGTTGTTTTGAGTTATCATACTTGTGTCCTGTTATATTTGGACTGTGATCTCTTTTACAGTACTTATTGTTTCATATACTTGGTACATTCTTCGTATTGACCCCCTTTCTCCGGGGGGCTGCGTTCATGCCGCAGGTTTAGGTGCGCAGTTTGGAGATCTGCAAGTGTAGGGCCCTTGCTCAGAGTTTTTGGACAGCTCCATTTGTTCGGGAGCTTATCATTTTGGTATAGATCCTTCAGTACATGCTTTTGTACAGTTATGGGTATGGCGGGGCCTTGTCCCGTCATAGTTCAGTAAAACTCTTAGAGGTCTGTATTCATATGTGGGGTTGGACTCGTGTATGGTGTAGTGCTTTTTGATTATATATATATATATATATGGCAGCCTTGTCGGCTTTGCCTTTGCATGTTCGTTGGTTTTTTTTTTAAAAAAGACGAGGTGTTAGTTAGTTCCGCGGTTTAATTGTGTCATTTAGGTATGAAGGTGCCCAGGTAGGGAACCAGTCACGGGCCCGGGGTTTGGGTCGTGAAAGAGTGGTATCAGAGCAGTCAGTCCTCAGAATGTCTACAGACTGTGTCTAGTAGAGTCTTTATTATCGGTGTGTTGCGTGCCACACCCATAAACAGGAGGCTAAAGAATATTTAGGATTTGGTTTCTATTCTTCTCACTCTAAGATCGTGCCATAGAGATGTGTTATTAAGATAATCCCTCTCTGACGTATTATTGTGTTACAGATATGCCTCCAAGGAGGGCAACCGTTTCCCAGAAGGGCAAAACAGTAGCAGGAGCTACCAGTCAGACTCAGAGAGTTGATAGGGCTTATGCCCAGGACATACCGGATATTGTGCCGCAGTCGGCGAGTTCTTCTGCGCCGGGTTTTGAGGCCCCAGCACCAGAGCCTCCAGTTTCTCATTTAGGGGAAGACTATAGGGTCATAAGGGAAGCAGTTATGTTATTGACCAAGATAGCGGTGATGCAGTTTCATCAGTAAAAGGTTATTTGGCCAGTACAGACAGGTGTACAGAGGGTAGATGGCCAACGCGGAAATCCGCATAAGAGGGCTAGACCGGTTGGTTATCCCGGTGAGTTTTTGGACGAGCAGTCTCAGCAGCGAGTGAGATTTTTGTCCCAGTCTACCCAGGACATACCCCCACAGTTCACAGGTGGGAGATTGGACCCCACAAGGTATTTAAGAGCCGGTCCGAGCTCCAGGGTTCGAGGTTTTCAGAGAAGCAGAGGATTTTCTCAGTCAAGGCCACTTATTCCTCAGTGTTTCCGATGTAGTAAGCGTCATTTAGGGAAATGTCGTTTTGGCACAGGTGCTTGTTTTTATTGTGGCCGTCCGGGCCATATGCTGAGGGAATGTCCTTTTAGAAAGAGCACTGGTGAGGTGGCTCAGCCTATGAGGTCGGTGGTTGGTTCCTTTTCTTCTACAAATGCAGCCCCTGTATGGGTATTCAGATGTCAACCAGCCGAAGTAGAGGTCAGGGTGGAGTTTATAGTTCTGGCGGTCCTTCGAACCGCATAGATGTCGTGGCTACTGGGCAGGATCAAGAGGCAACATCGCATGGGGTTATATGTATATTTCGATTCTTTTGAATCATAAATGTATTGATAGATTTAGATTCCGCCCTAGCGTATATATTTCCCTTTGTTGCTAGTAGTTGTAAATTAATAGCACCACCAGAGGTAGAGATACTTTGATTAGTAAGGTGAAGAATGAAGAATGTTGACAAGAATGATAAAGTGAACTGAGACTATAGTTGTGTAGGGTTCACAAGTTGTAATTACCCCATAATAGTGTAAAGACCGATAGTGGAGGATGTACAGTAGAAATAATTCGGCCTAGGTGACGAATTTCTAGTGAATGGGAGGATAGGGTGAGAAGTACCTTGAGATAGGAGAGAGATTTATTTCAGACTAAGAATGAGAGTTAAGTGTGACGATGGTTCGGGTTGTGGACCAATTCGGGTCAACCGGTAGCATGGAATGAGATGGTGCCAGTTGGAAATGGTCCCGCTGTGTGATATGGTCACGATGATGCGAGGCCCAAGTCTAGTTAATCGTTGTACGAGTTCGTAGACGCGTTCCACCAGAACCAGGTCGTAAGGGCCGAGAAGAGCCTTAGCGGAAATTCAAGCAACATAATGGCCAAGTTTGGATAGTAACTCCAAGGATTGGAGAACAGAAACAATATTTGAAATTTTGTACGGGTGCTAAAATAAGTTTGGAAGTACGAGAAAGCACGACAAGTAAGGAACAAGAGTTAAAAGAACTAAAATGGTTATAGTTATGAGTAATGAAGGTGCGTAGAGAGAATCCTTTTTAGGCCATGATTGGAGGTTAATTGTGATGATACACATGCCTTAGGTTCAGTAACACTGTCTATAGGTGCTCGTGATTGAGATGCTACTAGTATTAGAGTTTACACCGGTTAGTAAACTAAGATAGGTAGATTATAGGATCATGCCCCAACTAGTATTGTGACTAAGTGAGACAGAGAAGGAAAGTAGCACGGGGGAAAACATCAGTTAGCTGAGTGGGAGTCCGACTGAAGGGTTCAGATAGTGTTAGTCCCATGACTTAGAATACGACAGGGCCATCCCTATACGGGAAAAAGAAAGGAACCTCTAAAGATCCTGTTTTTTAAAAGACTGTAATCTTCGAGTTTTGTGAGAAGGGACCACGGATGGAAGGTCCATTGATATGTATACATATGATATATGGTGGCCGTGTGTGGCATCGTTGGTCTTGTGGAGTATTGAGTGATAGGCATGGTAAGGAGACTATGTCGGAGTTTGTATAGCTTGAAAACCGACTAAGAACATTCGGGGAAGAATGTTTCTAAGGGGGGAAGAATGTTACACCCCGGAATTACAGGACATGTATATAAGAACGTACGTAAGAAAATAGGACTTTAAGATTTGAGACTTGTAGAATTTATCGGAATTATGGAAATGTCAGAAAACGAAATGTTATAACGAATGGGAGGATGACACGTGTCACCCCCCCCCCCCCCCACATGGGCTTGATCGATTTTGGGACCAAGGTTAAGTGGTCAAGTGACCAAGGTTAGTAGTCAAGTGGATGACAAGCTTGAGATAATTGACCAAGTCAAGGAGCCCACTTGACTAGATATTTAATCTTCTTCATCCAAACCCCATAAGTGTTTTAATCTAGACCCTCCATTGTATTATATATTCATCCTAGTAGCAAGACAAGTCTCCACACTTAGAAAAAATTTGAGAAACTTTGAGCAAGACTTGAGGAGCTCTCGTCAATGAGCATTTTTCCACATAAAACATTTTCGTTTGTGGTTCATAATTCACAATATTTAAACTCAAGGTTCCTAGGGATATTATAAGGATATCTCAATACAAAGATCCCGGAAAAGCTACGTTTTTACATGAGTCGCAAGATGAAAACCTAAGTTGTTTTCATAAGTTTTGATTGGAAATGGAAGGGAAGTTGTTTATGAACTTCTAAGGGCTTCAAATAGCGGATTGGAGCGTGAAGGAAAGGAGCTAAGTTGCTAAGGAGCGACTTTGAATCTTGGAGTTATTTTTGGGCTTATCAAGGTAACAATCTTGTCGTCTTAGTGATTAAAGATTACATGTTGTTGTAGTTATATATATTAGCAAGCATGAGATAGATAATGGAGTTGGATAAGTGTTATGGAGTATTTGGAAGCAAATCCGAAACTAGCATGTTTAGCCCTTGAAATTGTAATTCAAATTGGTCGATAGTTACATTCGTCGCATGCTAGTTAAATAAGGGATTATTATTGTTACAACTAGTTGTGACTATATGACATGTTAGACTTAACAACTTGGATTGAAAAGGAATTAAGGAGAAGGACTTATGATTTGTTGTTGTTGTGGCCGAATGCCCTTTAAAATATTGGACTATTTTATATGAATTGTGGGGCAGAATTTTACACGTCTCGTTAGGGGTGTAATCCCATTTGGTTAGCTGTTGGTTGTGCCTCAAATATGACGATTTGGTTGTTGATTTCGGGCCTTGGAAAAAGGTGGAAAAGTACGTAGAAACAAAGGAAGTGATGCCCAATTTTCCGTAGAACAAGAGACCTTATACTTAGTATCATTCTACGTTAGAAACTAGAAGTTGATAGTCGTGTTGTGGTCATTATAGGTTGACAATTCTACGTGCGGCGTATTAGACTTAGCGTGTGGATTAAGCCGAAAAGGTATGTGAACCATCTCCTCTTCTTCTAGCATGATTCCTTATTGTAAAGTAAGTAAATCCTACTCCTTAAATGATCCATCCCGTGATTGTACTTGGATTGCCTAATATAGAAGTTGTTCTATATACTTCCTTGATTGTACTTGGATTGCCTAATATAGAAGTTGTTCTATATACTTCCTTGATTGTACTTTGGATGTTTAAATTAGAAGTTGTTATAATACATTCCCTTGATAATATTTGGATTTTCAAAAGTGAAAAATGTTTTACTTGAAGTACTTACAGTCTTAAAAAAGAAGTGGTTCCTAATCTCTTAGATAGTATCTTAGTTCCAAAACATAAAGGTTGTTATAATGGCTTTATGGGAAGTTAGTTATAACGGCTTTAGGGGAGTCAAAGGAGTGATTTACTTAATTGATTTAAAAGAGGAGAAATGACATGATTTAAAGAGAAGTAATTTGTTTTAAAGGTGTGAGTTACTTGGGATTTACAAGTAGAAGCTACTTGATTTCAAAACCTTGAATTGAAGTTTTAAAGAGTGTAGTTTGATTTGAAAAATAGAAGTGGCTTGATACTACGAGTGTTAGTGTATTAGGGGTCATAAATGAATTTGGCTTCATTGTAGTACATAAAAGAAGTGACTAGAGTGTAAAGAGTGTAAGCCACTTAATTTGAAGAATATGTAACTTGATGTTGCAAGGCTAGGGCCTTGGGATTTTATGAAAAAGGTAAAGAACGTGCGGCGGACGTACGTAGTACTTTGGCTTGTTTAAAATGAGAATTATTATATTTGTGTCTTGATAGTACTTTGGCTTGTTTAAATGAGAATTATTCTATTTTGTGCCTTGATAGTACTTTGGCTTGCTTAAATGGTAATCATTTTGGTTTGTGTAAAAAGGAAAGGCATGGTATTGTCTTGGTTTGAGTAAAAAGGAAAGGCATGGTATTGTCTTGGTTTGTGTAAAAAGGAAAGGCATGGTATTGTCTTGGTTTGTGTAAAAATAAAAGGCATGGTATTGTCTTGCTAAAATTATAGTTTATTCATTTTATAAAGAAGGGTCAAAGATGGTTTGATTGCATATGGGTTGCTCATATAGACATTTGTGCAAGTGTCGTATTTCCACATCTCCGCGTCCCTTCATAAAGGGCCGGCAACATGGTTCAAGAGATATCATGGAGTAGCTCCCATGGTGTGAGTGGTACACACTCACGGCGAGTCGGATAGACTCGGGCGGGTTAAATTCCCGGGATATAATCCATGGATTAACTATCCGTGATGCGAGTATCGTGTACCGATGCTCATTGCGGGTCCACATGACCTATGCGGGTGAAATAGTTCTATGATAGGTTGCATAATAATTCAGAGGGTGGTTGACCCTGGCACGTCCTTCATGTTTTGAAACGGTAGTGATTTAATTAATGAAAGGGTGCAGTGTGTTCATGACTTAAAGTGGAACTGTTGGTCTCATTGTTAAAAACATAACTTAAAAGGTAAAGATGATTGCATTACCCTCATGTTTGCAAGGTTTAGTGTGTTGTTGTTTTGAGTTATCATACTTGCTTCCTGTTATATTTGGACTGTGATCTCCTTTACAGTACTTATTGTTTCATATACTTGGTATATTCTTCGTACTGACCCTCTTTCTCCGGGGGGCTGCGTTCATGCCGCAGGTTTAGGTGCGCATTTTGGTGATCTGCAAGTGTAGGACCCTTGCTCAGAGTTTTTGGACAACTCCATTTGTTCGAGAGCTTATCATTTTGGTATAGATCCTTCAGTACATGCTTTTGTACAGTTATATGTACGGCGGGGCCTTGTCCCGTCATAGTTCAGTAAAACTCTTAGAGGTCTGTATTCATATATGGGATTGAACTCGTGTACGGTGTAGTGCTTTTTGATTATATATATATATATGGCAGCCTTGTCGGCTTTGCCTTTGCATGTTCGTTGGTTTAAAAAAAAAAGAGGTGTTATTTAGTTCCGCTGTTTAATTGTGTCATTTAGGTAGGAAGGTGCCCAGGTAGGGCACCAGTCACGGGCCCGGGGTTCGGGTCGTGACAAAAGGAATATCAATGATAGCAAGAAGACAAAATGATGCAAATAAAAGATGTCAGACACATCAACTTTTGAAAAAGAAGAAAAAATGGACAAAGAAATATCAATAATAGCAAGAAGACAAAATGATTTTAGCTTGTACTGTAGCATGAATAGTACTTTTTACTGTAGCATTTCACTGTAGCAGGAATAGTAAAGCCGCCGAATATTGTAGCACCACAGTAAAGGTCACACGATAAAAGTTGCACAGTAAGAGTCATAGTACTATAGCAGGAATAGTAAAGCCGCCGAATACTGTAGCACCACAGTAGAGTCATAGTACTGTAGCAGCACTGTAGAACCCCGAGGTTATCTATATAAATGTCACGCCCTGACTTTTCCTAAGCCTTTACTTAGGGCGTGATGGCACCTGAACAATTATTTCCCACCAGGAGCACCATTTAATTCTCTTTATTTAGAAATTTAAACTTATATTCAAATACGGAGCCATTAATAAAAATAACAATAAAGAAATCTGTTTATGACTTTATTGAAAAAATAACGCGAGCCTATGCTCGTGCAATTATTATTTCTACATAGACATACTGACAAAGATTATTCTAAGTTGGAAGGGAGACCATTCCACATGGGCATTTCCCGAGACACTGTAACTGACATTCTGGACCTGACGAGTACCAAGCCCGAAGCAATGGACTTGGTATGACAAGAGGTCATGGACGATCGCTAGCCTTGGCGTGGAGCCTTCCTCTATCACGTTTTCTGAAACATGTTAAATAAAGAGTCACTACCATCCAATGAGGAGAACCTTACCTCGCAATTCAAAGCAACACCACAATATTCCAAGTGCAATCACATTATAACGTAATAAGCATATTGCAAAAACATATCAAAGTTACAACATTTTTAAATATGCAGAACTCCTCATAGGAAATTCTCAGTTTAACTAACACTTCATTTTATCTCGTATTATACGTTAGGACATTCCCCTGCATTTCCATATGTTTGTTACATTTATATATTTGTGAACGCGTATTCACTTTTCATATTTATATATAGGTGAACATGTATTCATTTTTCATATTTGTTGCGGCGTGCAACCCGATCCATTATATTTACGTATTTGTGAACACGTATTCACTTTATGTTTTGTTGCGGCGTGCAACCCGATCCATTATGTTTACGTATTTGTGAACGCGTATTCACTTTACGTTTTATTGCGGCGTGCAACCCGATCCATTATATTTACGTATTTGTGAACACGTATTCACTTTACGTTTTGTTGTGGCGTGCAACCCGATCCATTATATTTACGTATTGTGAACGCATATTCACTTTACGTTTTGTTGCGGCGTGCAACCCGATCCATTATATATTTATATATTTATGTGAACACGTATTCACCTTACGTTTTGTTGCGGCGTGCAACCCGATTCATTATGTTTACGTATTGTGAACGCGTATTCACTTTACGTTTTGTTGCGGCGTGCAACCCGATCCATTATATTTACGTATTTGTGAACACATATTCACTTTACGTTTTGTTGCGGCGTGCAACCCGATCCATTATATATTTATATATTTATGTGAACACGTATTCACTTTTCATATTTTTCAGAAGATCGAATATATACTATTCTCTTTTCTAACATTCTGTCATTCATACTTGTAACGATTATAACTTTTTAACCATAACTCCAACTAAGGTGTTTCTCAAGCGGAAACTAAGGTAAGACGGGGATCTTTCACTGTACCAAATTTCATTTAAAACTACTTTGGGTAACTAACACAAATTTATCCTCAAAACAGCCACATAAAATTTGTTTCGGCAGAATTTTTATTTAAACAACACCCAATCTTTTAATAGTCATAACTCCTAATCTGTAAACCCGTTCAAGCCCCATAAATTCTCAAAACGACGAGAACATAGAGCTACACGTCTCCATGTGAACCATCCTTTCATATTCTGTACCGTTTGGTACAGTTTTACACTTTTATTCGCTGCCCTTCCTGGATCTCGATAGATCCAAGGCAGAAATTTTAAACAGCGATAACTCTCAATACCTAAGTCGTATAAACCCCCGTAAGGTCTCACAATTTCCACAACAGAGAGATCTAGAACTTTCATTTAGCAACAATGTTCATATTCCCCACGGATTAGTACAGTTTTACGTTTAAACGTCCTGCCTTCTGGATTCCGATGAATCCGAGGCAGCAACTTTAAACTACAATAACTCTCAACTCGTAAGTCCGTTTTAATAAATCTTTATCTATATCTGTCCGTAACAGAGATATTTATAACCATGTAAATTTTCATATAATTCTAATAAGTAAAACTCAATAAAAACAGTCCGTAATTATGCCTTTCCGAATTTCGACCAAATCTAAGGCAGGAACTTTGAACTATGATAACTTTCAAACCGTATGTCCATTTTACCTCATTTGTGGTTCTATATGATCATATTAGAGAGGTATACCACTCTTCCGAATTTCATCAAATTCTAACAATTATAACTCAGTGAGAACAGTTCGTAAAGTTCATGACGCAACTAGTTCTCTAAACAATCAAAAGTTCAATATTTCTTTTCAATACTCAATTCTTATTCTAACATGTATTGAACTTAAAATAAAGGATGTTACCAAGAATTTATGAGTGAGAAAACTCACCTTGTAAGTGTGAAGATTATTGTTGTGTGGTTGCTAACATTATTCTTACTCTCTAGTATTTTGCTTCTTGTTCTTCTTGCCCTCTTGGTATTTTTTCCCTCTTCTTTTCACTTGTTTTTTCTGATTTTCTAACCTTTATGTTATGTACTTTGTTTGTGTGTAAATACAATGTATAAGTGGAGAGTTTTTTATAACCTATGGGAGGTGAAATGACAAGAGTTGGAGGGAAAATGAAAAGGGGGGGAAGAGAAGGGAAATGATGCACATGCACGTAATGCTGCATGTTTTTTTTGTTTTTTTTTTTTGTTTTTCTTTTGTTTTTTCTTTTTGTTTTCTTATTTTCATTTCATCTATCTATTTATCCAACTTTAACACTAACTATATCTCATGCAATTTATTCTTTGTTTTCTTATATATATATATTTTTATTAACCCAACCACAACTATATTTTTTTTTTTCCGGATTTCACATTCTCTCATCCTTAAGCAACATTCGTCCTCGAATGTGAATAAGGTCGTAACATAATCACATAGACACAATAATGTTTATTGTTATTGTAACACTAATTTGGGGCTTCACATTCTCCCTTCCTTAAGAAGCATTCGTTCTCGAATGAGAATAAGGTTGTAACACATGCATATAGACACGCAAATGGCACACATATGAAGTATTATGTAATGCATTTTTTTTATTACCTTAGTCAAATAGGAATGAATATTTGACTTTCATCGTTTCTTCCGCTTCCCAGGTGGCTTCCTCTGTGGAGTGATTCTTCCATATGACTTTCACAGAAGCAATATCTTTATTTCTAAGGCGTTGGACCTTTCTATCAAGTATTTCTACCGGAGCCTCTTCATATTGAAGCTCTTTATTAAGAACTATCTCCTGGGGAAGGATGACGTGACTTGGATCGTGCAAGTATTTTCGTAACATTGACACATGAAATACCGGATGCACCGCTTCATTTCTTGTGGAAGTGCTAATTCGTAAGCCACATTCCCCACTCTTCGCAAGACCTCATATGGCCCAATAAACCTTGGGCTCAATTTCCCTTTCTTACCAAAGCGCATCACTCCCTTCATTGGGGACACTTTTAAAAATACTTTCTCCCCCTCTTGGAATTCAAGATCTTTTTTTCGATGAACCGCATAGGACTTATGACGGCTATGAGTTGTTTTGATCCGCTCCCGAATCATCTGTACCTTATCATTTGTTTCTTGAATGACTTGTGTCGAAACGATTCGTCTCACCCACCTCGAACCATCCAAGTGGAGACCTACATTTTCGTCCATATAATGCTTCAAACGGGGCCATTTGTATGCTAGAGTGAAAACTATTGTTGCAGGCGAACTCAATTAGACATAGATGGTCCAACCAGCTTCCCTGAAAATCTAACACACAAGATCGCAACATGTCCTCAAGTGTTTGGATTGTTCGCTTAGCTTGCCCATCTGTTTGCGGGTGGAAAGCTGTGCTTAACTTAACTTTTGTCCCGAGACCCTGCTGGAAACTTTGCCAAAAGTGTGAGGTGAACTGGGAACCCCTATCTGAAATAATTTGTAAGGGAATCCCGTGTAACCGCACAATCTCCTTCAAATAAATCTGTGTGTACTGTGGTGCGCGATACGTAGTCTTGACCGGTAAGAAATGGGCTGACTTTGTAAGCCGATCAACAATCACCCAAATAGAATCATACCCTTATCGAGTTTTCGGTAGACCAGTTATGAAATCCATATGAATCGCCTCCCATTTCCACATGGGGACTCCAATGTCCTGAAGTAATCCGCCAGGTTTTTGATGTTCAGCTTTCACCTGCTGACATATAAGACACCTCCCGACAAACTTCGCAACGTCTTTCTTCATCCCGTCCCACCAGTAATTTGCCTTGAGGTCCTGATACATTTTTGTTGACCCTGGATGAATGGAATATCTTGTGTTGTGACCCTCATCTAAGATCTTCCTCCTTAGATCCTTTACCTTAGGAACACATAACCTATCCTTATACCGAAGGGTTTCGTCATTATCTCCCAATGTAAACTGTGAAGGTTTTCCCTGTTGGATCCTCTCCCGAAATCCAACAAACTCCGTATCCTCAAACTGACTTTCTTTAATTTCTGAAGCTAAGGCAGACTGCGAGGTATCATGTACCACCACCCTACCTTCACCGATCTCAGTTAAGCTAACCCCGAGGTTTCTCAATCTTTGTACCTCACGAACAATACCCCTCTTTTGTATTGCCAAATGGGCCAAGCTGCCCATTGATCTCCTACTGAGTGCATCAGCCACCACGTTGGCTTTCCCAGGATGGTAAAGAATACTAAGGTCATAATCATTAAGCAACTCTAACCATCTTCTTTGTCGGAGATTCAAATCCTTCTGCGTGGTTATGTACTGCAAACTCTTATGATCTGTAAATATGTCCACATGCACACCATACAAATAATGTCTCCATATTCGTAAGGCAAACACCACCGCAGCTAATTCCAAGTCATGAGTTAGGTAATTCTTCTCATGTATCTTTAACTGTCTAGATGCATACGCAATAACCTTTCCAAACTGCATCAAGATACATCCTAACCCAACTCTAGAGGCATCACGATAGACTGTGAACCCTTCTTGTCCCGATGGTAAGGTTAGGACTGGTGCAGTAGTCAACAATTCTTTTAGTTTCTGAAAACTTGCTTCACATGCTTTTGACCACTGGTACTTAACCGCTTTTTGAGTCAACCGGGTCAAGGGAGCAGCAAGACTAGAAAAACCTTTTACGAATCTTCTATAATACCCAGCCAAACCCAAGAAACTTCTAACCTCTGTCGGAGTGGTCGGTTTGGCGATTCTTCTTTCTTCTATCTTACGGGTCTACCATAATTCCATCCCTTGACACAACATGACCCAAAAAGGCTACATTTTCCAACCAAAATTCACACTTTGAAAATTTAGCATATAGTTTCTCATGTTTCAAGACTCGAAGCACTACCCTCAGATGCTTTTCATGTTCTTCAATACTCTTACTGTAGATTAGGACATCATCTATGAACACAATCACGAACAAATCTAGGAATGGTTTGAAGATTCTGTTCATTAAATCCATAAAAGCATTGGGGCATTGGTTAACCCAAAGACATGACCAAGAACTCATAATGGTCGACGGATTCTAAAGGCTTTGGATATATCATCGGATTTATTTTATTTGGTGATATCGACGGAGATCAATCTTGGAAAAATAGTTAGCTCCCTGAAGTTGGTCAAAAAGATCATCGATTCTAGGTAATGGGTATCGGTTCTTGATCGTAACCTTATTGAGCTGCCGATAATCGATGCACATTCGGAGCGATCCGTCTTTCTTTTTCACAAACAGATCGTGCACCAAGGGGAAACACTAGGCCTTATAAAGCCTTTATCCAGAAGATCCTTCAATTGTTCTTTTAACTCCCTTAATTCAGCTGGGGCCATTCGATATGGAGGAATAGAAATGGGTCTTGTACCCGGAATTAACCCTATAGCAAACTCCACTTCTCTATCCGGAGGAAGGCACGGAAGATCTTGGAAAAACCTCGAGAAAATTTGAACAATAGGAACATCATTCATCTTTGGGATTCCTTTTGGGTATCCACTATATTAGCCATATATCATACTCCACTCTGTGACTTCTCAATAACTTTTGAGCCCAGGTAGGAAATAAAGCGACTGAGGATATTCCAATCCTACCCTTATAACAACTTCGGTTCTCGGGAAAAGTTAATCTTACTATCTTTCGCCGACAATCTAACATGGCATAACATGCCGACAACCAATCCATACCCAAAATGACGTCGAAGTCTACCATATCAAGTAGTACTAGGTTCACCATTGTTCCCCTGTCATTCACTTCTAATGGGAAATTATTTACCACCCGAGAGGCCCAAATTGAGGCCCCTACTGGTGTCATAACCTCAAAAGGTTCACTTAAATAAGAAGGTTCTACGTGTAAATTCTTAGCAAAGCCCATTGACACATATGAAAATGTAGAGCCGCGATCGTATAATACAAATGCAGGAATACTCGAGACTAGCAAAATACCTGTGACCACCGCATTAGATGCTTCTACCTCATTCCTCTGGGGCAAAGCGTAGAGACGATTAGAATTGTTGGGTTGTTGACCTCCCTGACTCTGGCGGGGTTGGTTTCCCTGATTTTCCCTGTAGGCAGTTGTGGTTGCTTCTGACCTCCCCTGAATAGATTGAGTTTGGGTCCTCTTCTCCATTGTGTTTCCTTTGACAAATCTTACAAATCGGTTTGTCACCTCCTGTGTTAGGATTGGTGGCCTTGTCCTTGCTACCTTGGTAATTAGACCAACTGTGCCCCTTAGGCTTGAAATAAGGCCGCGGAGTTGGTTCGGTCCTGAAGATCCCTTACTAAACTCCTGCTTCTGATTTTGACTCTGGTTAAATGATCCTGACGTCCGAAATCTCTTCTGCGAATATTCTCTTTTTGCTTTAGCGAAACCTTCTACCCTCAAAGCCATATCGACAATCTGAAGATAAGTTCGATAGTTGGCTAACGCCACCACCTTCTCTGCTATGTTCGGGTTTAAACCCTCTACAAATCGCTTGACTCTATCCATTTCTGTAGGGGCGACATGTGTGTTGTATGTCGATAACCTCACGAACTGTGTATCATATTCTTGTACACTGCGGTCACCTTGCTTAAATTGTTCAAACTCCCGTCTGAGCGCATCCTTGCGCGTATTAGGCATAAATTTCTCAATGAACGTCGCTCTGAATCCTCCCCAAGTCATTGGTGGTGACATCGGGGAACGATTTCTTCTAAAATTTCTCCACCACACCCGTGTGTCATCCACTAACCGTGCGATTACCAAATTGACGTCATGCGTCTCCACACATCCTCGTGTAAACAGTAGGTTTTCTATCTCATCGAGAAATACTATTGGGTTAGACTTGTAGTACTTCCCTGTATAGATATGTTCCCTTCTTCTCACAAAATTTGTCCCATAGTCTATCTGGTACCTCTCCTACCTTTTCGGTCGGTGGTGCAGTCACATCTGGTTATTTTATCGTTGTACACTCCCTTCCACAATCCTTTGAAGGAGGTAGCACGAGAACCAAGTCTTTGAAAAGACTCAAGATAGGCACGAGAAGAGTATGAAAGAAGTGAAACTTTAGGATGTTATTCCATTTACTTATTACTAAGGTGGCGCGCACACCGTCGCAATAAGTTACCGTTCAAACACCCGACTCGAAGAAACTTCCTAGAATCTCCTAACCTGGTTTAGCTTTGATACCAACTTGTCACGCCCTGACTTTTCCTAAGCCTTTACTTAGGGCGTGATGACACCTGAACAATTATTTCCCACCAGGAGCACCATTTAATTCTCTTTATTTAGAAATTTAAACTTATATTCAAATACGGAGCCATTAATAAAAATAACAATAAAGAAATCTGTTTATGACTTTATTGAAAACATAACGCGAGTCTATGCTCATGCAATTATTATTTCTACATAGACATACTGACAAAGATTATTATAAGTTGGAAGGGAGACCATTCCACATGGGCATTTCCCGAGACATGGCGTGACATTCGACTGGCGAGTACCAAGCCCGAAGCAATGGACTTGGTATGACAAGAGGCTGCGGGACGATCGCTAGCCTTGGCGTGGAGCCTTTCCTCTATCACGTTTTCCTGAAACATGTTAAATAAAGAGTCAGCCCTACCATCTGGGGCTGAGTGAGAACCTTACCCTGCAATTCAAAGCAACACCACAATATTCCAAGTGCAATCACATTATAACGTAATAAGCATATTGCAAAAACATATCAGGTTACAACATTTTTAAATATGCAGCAACTCCTCATAGGAAATTCTCAGTTTAACTAACACTTCATTTTATCTCGTATTATACGTTAGGACATTCCCCTGCATTTCCATATGTTTGTTACATTTATATATTTGTGAACGCGTATTCACTTTTCATATTTATATATAGGTGAACATGTATTCATTTTTCATATTTGTTGCGGCGTGCAACCCGATCCATTATATTTACGTATTTGTGAACACGTATTCACTTTACGTTTTATTGCGGCGTGCAACCCGATCCATTATGTTTACGTATTTGTGAACGCGTATTCACTTTACGTTTTATTACGGCGTGCAACCCAATCCATTATATTTACGTATTTGTGAACACGTATTCACTTTACGTTTTGTTGTGGCGTGCAACCCGATCCATTATGGTTACGTATTGTGAACGCGTATTCACTTTACGTTTTGTTGCGGCGTGCAACCCGATCCATTATATATTTATATATTTATGTGAACACGTATTCACCTTACGTTTTGTTGCGGCGTGCAACCCGATCCATTATGTTTACGTATTGTGAACGCGTATTCACTTTACGTTTTGTTGCGGCGTGCAACCCGATCCATTATATTTACGTATTTGTGAACACATATTCACTTTACGTTTTGTCGCGGCGTGCAACCCGATCCATTATATATTTATATATTTATGTGAACACGTATTCACTTTTCATATTTTCCAGAAGATCAAATAAATACTATTCTCTTTTCTAACATTCTGTCATTCATACTTGTAACGATTATAACTTTTTAACCATAACTCCAACTAAGGTGTTTCTCAAGCGGAAACTAAGGTAAGACGGGGATCTTTCACTGTACCAAATTTCATTTAAAACTACTTTGGTTAACTAACACAAATTTATCCTCAAAACAGGCACATAAAATTTGTTTCGGCAGAATTTTTATTTAAACATCACCCAATCTTATAATAGTCATAACTCCTAATCTGTAAACCCGTTCAAGCCCCATAAATTCTCAAAACGACGAGAACAGAGAGCTACACGTCTCCATGTGAACCATCCTTTCATATTCTGTACCGTTTGGTACAGTTTTACACTTTTATTCGCTGCCCTTCCTGGATCTCGATAGATCCGAGGCAGAAACTTTAAACAGCGATAACTCTCAATACGTAAGTCTTATAAACCCCCGTAAAGTCTCAAAATGTCCACAACAGAGAGATATAGAACTTTCATTTAGCAACAATTTTCATATTCCCCACGGATTAGTACAGTTTTACGTTTAAACGTCCTGCCTTCTGGATTCCGATGAATCCGAGGCAGCAACTTCAAACTACAATAACTCTCAACTCGTAAGTCCGTTTTAATAACTCTTTATCTATATCTGTCCGTAACAGAGATATTTACAACCATGTAAATTTTCATATAATTCTAATAAGTAAAACTCAATAAAAACAGTCCGTAATTATGCCTTTCCGAATTTCGACCAAATCTAAGGCAGAAACTTTGAACTATGATAATTTTCAAACCGTATGTCCATTTTACCTCATTTTTGGTTCTATATGATCATATTAGAGAGGTGTACCACTCTTCCGAATTTCATCAAATTCTAACAATTATAACTCAGTGAGAACAGTTCGTAAAGTTCATGACGCAACTAGTTCTCTAAACAATCAAAAGTTCAATATTTCTTTTCAATACTCAATTCTTATTCTAACATGTATTGAACTTAAAATAAAGGATGTTACCAAGAATTTCTGAGTGAGAAAACTCACCTTGTAAGTGTGAAGATTATTGTTGTGTGGTTGCTAAAATTATTCTTACTCTCTAGTATTTTACTTCTTGTTCTTCTTGCCCTCTTGGTATTTTTTTCCTCTTCTTTTCACTTGTTTTTTCTGATTTTCTAACCTTTATGTTATGTACTTTGTTTGTGTGTAAAGACAATGTATAAGAGGAGAGTTTTGTAGAACCTAAGGGAGGTGAAAAGACAAGAGTTGGAGCGAAAATGAAAAGGGGGGGAAGAGAAGGGAAATGATGCACATGCACGTAATGCTGCATGTTTTTTTTTGTTTTTCTTTTGTTTTTTCTTTTTGTTTTCTTATTTTCATTTCATCTATCTATTTATCCAACTTTAACACTAACTTTATCCCATGCAATTTATTCTTTGTTTTCTTATATATATATATTTTTATTAACCCAACCACAACTATATTTTTTTTTTCCGGATTTCACAATAAAGAGCCTCATTGTATCAGTTGAAGGCAGAATAAAAATTCCAAAGCTTCGATATACACACTCTCTCTCTCTCTTAATTATGTCTGGCTAAAAACCCCCTTTCAGTCTATAATCTTAGAAGAATAATATCATAATATTAGAAAATCTACTTCACTTAATCATAATAGCAAGAGATAAACTTTGAAGAACTTATAGTTAAACGCATATCAGTAGTAAAATCCTGACTTTTGCTGGAATTTCGGAAAGATCTATAAAGGCAGAGTAATTATTTCCAGCCCATGCCCACAAAAGCTATGATCATTGGGAATAATACATAATTGTCCATCAAAGGCAGAGTAATTATTATTGATACCATTTATTTATTTTTCTATCCATCAAACAAATTACCCTTCCTATCTTTTCCCTCATTTTCCTTTTTGTTTATGTACTTCTTTTCTTTTTTCTTCTTTTCTCCTTTTCTTTCTTCTCTGTTTTTCTATTTTTATTCATTTTTTTCAAATTATATTATTCTTTATTTATTTTTCGCCACAACTTGATTCCATATTCAATTTTGGCTTCTTCCTTTTCGTTTTGTTTTTCTGTTTTTTTTCCTTTTTCCATTTTCTTTATTTCGTATTCTTTTTCTAATTTCATTTAATTTTTTTCTTTTTTCTCCTTTGCTAATTTCATTTATTTATTTTTCTCTTTTTATTTTTTCTTTATATAAATAAAATATAAATGATATATTACATATTTTTATTTATTTTTATTTATTTTTATTTTTCCTATATCAATTATTAAAATATAAATTACTGTAGCATATAGTGCATTAAAACAATCTATTAGTAGTAGTTGAAGTATATTATTAAAATATAGTATGTTATCCATATGATATATATACATATCATATACTGACAGCAAAAAGGACCGGTTCATTTCTATAACGACCCTCCAGGTCGTTTCGAGCTTTTGTGCATATTTTTCCCAAAACACCCTTCTCATAGCTTCATTTCGGTATGTATGACTTGCGGGGAAGGGTGACATGATTCGCGAGGCAATCGGGTGAGTTTCATATTGAAATTAGAAAAGTTAGAAGTTTTTAAGTTTAAAAAATGATGATGTTTGACCAAAGTCAACATCGGGGTAAACACGTCTTTTTTGAAGTTTCATCGATTCCATTATGTATGAAATATGATTTTAAACTTAGTCAAGCCTTTGGTTCGGGTCACAAGGTATTCAAGTGTGATTTGTGCAGTTGGATAAATAACTAGTGATTTAGAGGATTGGAGTTGACATCGGTCAATGATGGGTCATAATGACTTTTTCAGGAATTATGAGTGCGCAAACTCGTTCGGAACTTATTTTATGACTAAAATACATATTTTATTTGTGTCCAGGAGGTCCTGGATGAGTTTTGAGTGTTGGATCATAAAATAGGAAGAACCACAAAAACCTGGTTTCAGCTATCCGGTTCCCTTATTTTCGATAGCGGGAAAGGTCTCGCGATCGCGATGAAGGAAGAGGGGGGATCACGATGGCGTTGGGCTGAGTCTCGATCACACGAAAGGGAAATCTAGGTCGGGTCAGGTTGTTGTTGGGAGTCGCAAGAAGTTTTATGTATGATTTTGATGATTAACAAAGAAATTGCAACATGTTCAGTGTATGAAATAAATGACTAGCTAACTTGGCAGATATGTATGTTTATCTTCAAAATACATGTTATATATCAATCAAGAGAACCAGTAGCTGTCAGAGATATAGTTTTACTATGATAAGCAATGCAATACAATACAAGAAAATTTGTTCACGCAGTAAATCAGAATGATACAAGACTTTCACATCAGAACTGGTGGCTAAGTGAATGAACTGGGTCCGTGGACTTGTTCCATCATGGGAACACATATAGGTTATCTAAAGGATGAAGAGATGAATCAACCAAAAGAGAACAACCATAATACAAAATAGACCAAGAAGTCATGAACCAGGTCTATGGAGCTTGTCTATCACAGAAACTAATACAATTAAGTTCGAAGAAGAAAGACATGACTCAACTACAGAGCAAATCAATGATGAATATAACAAGTATGAGTAATTTCTATCATCTTATCCCAAAGAATTAACATATATAGTGGTTGAATGTGCCACATGGTAGAAGAGAGTCATCAAGAAGAGAGGTAAATAGAGAAATAATGGAGAAACAGACAAAGAACAACATGATGAATGAAACAGGTCTGTCAACATGGTCCATCCAACATCTCAAAAGCAGGTTAGAGTTAGGTTTTTTGTGTACAAGAGGAGATTGATGAAGAAGGTAGTTGAACATGTTTCCATTCAGAATGGTCAGAAGAATCAGAAGCTGAAGTGTCAAGTGGTTAAACCAGGTCCAACAACATGTTCCAAACAAATCCTACAACGACTAGAATTTGTGTGTCTTTATGGAAAAGACTTGGTGTCTAAGGCGGCAGGATTCTATGCAATATTAATCAGAATCTCGCACCATACTTATCAAGATATTTCAGAGTCCTCCAAGGAAACTAAATATGCGAAGAGGTGTAAGAATCCCAATCAATCTAAAACTCTATGGGCCGTATCAAGCAGGGTTTAGGTCAGTCGCAAAGAAGATATTTGGGTGCTATATATACCAAATCTCACCTTGAAGAACTTCATGCACTCAAAGAGAGCAATCAGAATATATTAAGAGAAGACTTTCTATGCTACAAAGAAACTTCCGATAAAAGAAGTGCCTCCCTAATACAACAAAGCAAGATTGAAAAAGTTGTGTTGCAGAGTTTATGTTTATAGTTCTTGAGTCTAGATTTATGTATTAGGTGTTTATCGAGTTGTATCTTTATTCGCTTTATTAGAAGTATATTGTTAGATACAAAACTTTGTAAATTAAACTTCAAATTAGAGTTAACTTGAACGTTGCTCTGTATTCAAAGGTTGATTGGTGAGATAGGAATTAGAGTTACTTCCTACATTACAGGGTTTGCAACTTTAATTTGCACAGGTTCATCGTTGTAGTGGAGTTTGGGGATAAATACTACAGAGGTATAGATCATGGTTATTTCTGCCTTTGTGAGCCGAACGATACACATAAAATTTCTATGTCCTTACTTTATTGTTTTGTATTTTTTATTCCGCAAAGTGCTAGCTTGGAACAAATAGAGTAACATGTTCTATACTTAGGAGAAAATTGTATTGCGTAAGATAGATAATAGGTCATGCAAACTTACAATTGTTCTTTGTGATAGCAGCATGTGTCCCTTGCGATCGCGATAGGTGGGCCTCTTGCTCGCGAAGGGCTATTTTATACCTTAACAGAACTTAAACACATTTCAAACTTCATTCTTTCCAAATTAATATTTGGAGCTAGAGAGATCAAAATTGAGTGATTTCAAGTGCATTCTTCAAGATTCAACCTTGGAGTAAGATACTAATCTTAATCTAAGTATTTTTTCATGATCCCAATCATTATATTCAATCGAAATCCCCATGATTTAGACTTAGAAATAAAGGGTTTCCCAAGGAAATAGGTTAGTATAATTATCAAATTAGAGGCTTAATTGTGATTAGTGGTATACGATATTTGGGATTCCTACTATTTATACCATGCCCCGAACCAACGCGAAGATGCGACACGACACTCGATGCACATTGCGTGTAGTGGCGAACCACGTAACTTCTTTGGATCAATATGGAAATCTAATATCATGAAATATAATTTAAAACCTGATAATCTGAATAGTGAAAATATTATCTGAAAATGTAATTACGGAGGTAATAGTAAAACATGAAAAATTTAAAGCCAATACGGCTATACGCGCTGGACATCTGACACAACATATTAGACTAGTCTATGAAACCTTTGAACTGACTGCTAAACTATTTTGCAAGGACAACTCCCCTGATACCTTTAGTACATGAGATGATATAATATAAATAAAAGATAACACATCAAATGAGTTGAAGCTCACCAATAGCTGATACTATGGAAATCCTAACGAGTAGATTCATCATCCTGTAAATCAGTATCTGCATTGTAAAATGGAGGCTCCGGGCAGAAAGGGACGTAAGTACATTTGATTTGTATTTGTATGTAAAGCAACTGAATGAAATAAACATGGACATGACATAATATATACTGAAACTAAAACTATAACCTGAGCATGAACATGTAAAATATCTGATATGAATATAATAAAAATGGTAAATTATTTTAAGTGGAAGAGCTTCAGTATAACTGACATGAAATCACTATATGAGCATGTGACATCTGATCTCTGCCTGATCAGCTAATCCATCTACTTTACTAGGGTACGAGACATGAACATGACATATATGGATCTAGTAACCCGCAATGGATAACATGAAGGAATCGTCCTAACTAGGTATAGCGATCTTTATCCTACGTTGGGATACATAGTTTCAGGTATTAAACCTTCTCGGTAATCTGTGCAACTCCCAAAATATGAACATGAATATATTCGGCTTGTAAACCCATGGTTTTCATGATTATAGATTGTAAACATGATTTTTGAATATAATATAGCCTGGAAGATTTCATGTAATAAACTAACATTGATTCCTGACTTGCATTTATGAACCCATGAAATTCAAATTATGGGTGTTCCTGAATTTTGGATAGATTCATGATAATCCTAATGAAATATCAAAAGTACAATTATTGAATTTGTAATACAAATATAATATAGCATGATACATGTAATTAGGGTTATCATGAACTAAAATCAGAACTCTAAGCATGAGATATTTCATGTTTTATGGATGAAAGTAGTGTGGTGAAGAACAATAGCATTCTCACACGTGGATAAAAGCCTGGCATACCTCAATTATGGCCTTTATGCCTACTACAACATTCTTCACTCCCTTCCGAATTTAATCTATAGAAATATAGGTTAAAGGGAATCAATATTAGTAATGATACTCATGTATTAGTCATCTAAGTATTTTATCAAATACTTGGTGGGCATGCAGCTTCACAACTCTCATAAATGGTGTTTCTATACCCAATTACCCATTCTCTTACTTCTAGATAATTCTACAATCTCATATTTATACAATCGATATCATTCTTCATCACCCATAAGATAAACAACACCCTTAATCCACAATCAACAAGCCAACCATATAATAGTTCATGCTTTTCTACCAAACCAATCAACCAATATCTCATGAACTTATAGTTTATAATCATCAATACAAAGTTATAATCAACTAAAGGATGAAGTATTACCTTTTTGACGTTCAATTCTCTTGAATTCAGACTTTAGGGTTCTTTCATCCAAGACGAAGGCTAAATCGATAATCTATGGATTCCCAAGGTTTAATCATGTTAGTAAAGGTATTAAGCAGTTGGAATCAACTTGAAATCATCATTTAAACTTACATTGAAGGGCTCTTGATGCTTGGGATGAATTCTATCTCTTTATAGGGTGAGTTTTTGTAATTGGGGTGTGGGGTACGACCTAGGGATTTTAAAATGACTTTCCCAGTACACAACCAAGTTGTTGGAGGCGTAACCGTGCAACTGACTACATAGCAAAGGTAGTAACACTGCCTCCGATGTGCGAAAATACAGATGGAATATTGATTGCGTAGCCAGTCATTCACACTGCATAATGTTCAGTAAAAGGTACATTACTTTTTATGCAAAGCTCTGTTTGACCTAATCCATATATGGATGGAATGATATTTTAAATATCTACAACTTTTAAGTTTTAAGGTTTATAAAATTCCCAAAGGATTGCCACGTAAATAGGATGAAATGATGACCTATCATAAACTTAGTTAATTCTATCGAGTCTTATGTACCTCACTATTTGTCTTGATTTCAAAATGTAGTTTGTATGAATGTCCCTCCCGATAATTTGTATGAATGACCCTCTCGGTAGTTCATATGAATGGCCCTCTCGACAGTGTTTGTACGAATAGTTTACTAAGTAAATTTTTTCCATGTTGTCTTTGACTTTAGAGATGAAGACTACGGCCTCCTAATCGGGTTTACATCATTTTAACTTATGGAACAAAGAATGCAGCCTCCTGACTTAGTTTACATCATTCTGCCTTCTGGAACGAAGAATGCATCCTCCCGACCAGTTTTCCATCACTCTATTCTTTGAACAAAGATTGTGGCCTCCCGACCAGGTTTACATCATTATGATTTTTGGAATGAAAACTATGGCCTCCAGATTGGGTTTACATCATTCTGACTCTAGAGAGAATACAACGACCTATTTGACCATATTTAGATCACCCTGATATTGAAAATGAACATCGCGGTCTTCCTCATTGGAATTATGTCATTTTGACCCTTTGATCGGAGACTATGGCTCCTGACTGATTTTACATCACTCTATTCTTTGAACGAAGATTGTGACCTCTCGATCGAGTTTACGTCGTTCTGACTTCTGGAACGAAGACTGCGACATCTTGACCAGGTTTACATTATTCCCTCTTTGATCGGATTTGTTGACCCCAATTTTGTCCCATCTTTTCGATTATTTGTTGCAATTCTAAGTATTTTGGACACATCATTTTTGTCCTAGTTTTTGCATTTTTTATATCATAATCATAAATATTTTATGTTATCCTATTTTCGCAAAATGACATCGCATCTTTTATTTTTAATTAGTTATTAAATATTTCTTAAATATTATGTTATTATTACATCGTTATTTTATTTGTATAATCTTGCATCTCTTTAAATATTTTTTCCTTTTAAATAATAAACCCTTTTTTATATTTCACCCAACCCATTATTTCCTCCCCCAAAACAATTCCCATCTACCCAGCCCAAAACCGACTGACCCGACCCAATACCCCTTATTTCAATCGTCCAAACAGGACTCTCTTCATACCAGAACCCCCATCGCTTCCTAAGACCCATCAACTCCAAACCAGAACACCCTTTACCCAAAATCCTCGAAAATTCGATCGATCTCACCCATACCTCTGTCCAACGACGCCCTGACACTACCAACCCATCACCCATCACTTCCCAATACCCTATCCCCAAAATCCCGCGATTTGAACCAAAAAATCGTCCAAGATTCAGAGCTTTTTTAGCTTTTATTCAAATTTGAAAACCCAGATTTTTACCTATAAAAGCTCCATTTCATTCTTCATTGAAAGGGTCCGATTTTCAAGTATTAATTTTTTATGTATCTTCTCTTTGTTCTTCATTTAAAGGGGGTGGGTTTTGGACAACCACCATGGGTTTTGACACCCTCTAGAGCCAGAACACTCAGAAACTTGGCTAGGCCTTTGAGTTTCGAGGAAGTTCTGGTTCGAAGTTAATTTTTGGGTTCTGGTTTTCCTTCGTTGAAAGCTGGTTTGGGTGAAAGGTTGTTCGTCGGCTCTCGTCGCTTGCTCGCGAAAAGAGGTAACATTCGAATCACTTTCTTTAAATTCTGTCATCTTTAGTTATGAATTAGTGATAACTATGGGATTATTGTGCATCGCTCAAGCCTGTTCTAAATTCTAAATTGGGTGAAATGTTATCTAGTTCAAAATTGTTTTTGAGACTCTGTTAGTAATGCCATAAGATTAATAATGTGCTGAGTAGCGTACAATATTTAGTTTCAACCCTTCCCCTTTCGTTATGCTTAGTTTAAAATTTAATTAGTAAGTCACGATATGATTAAGTTAGCTTGAATGATGTTCGATTGATAATGTGAAGTCAGTTTCATTCCTTGCTTGCTAAACTACTTGACGAACATGAAGTTTCCATTTCCTTCTTACTTATTGTCACGACCCAAATCACGAGTCGTGATGGCACCTACCCTATTCCCCCGAGTAGGCGAACCACGTTCTCATTAACAAGGTAAATCAGCAGAAAAATAAACAAGGAAAAGAAATTATAAGTCTTAAACACTTAATTTCTCAAAATCTGGTCAAAAGGGTACAAGAGCACTAACAAGTCTGAAAAATAGAAGTCTGAAAGAATGTCCGAAGGCTACATACTGTCTGTCAATAACCAAAGAAAAATGGAATTAACTAAGAAGCCCTTCAGGGGCCACGGACGACCAAGTAGCTCACCCTGAATGATTAGAAGATGTCCACCTTGCGAATCAGCCACGGGGCGTAGAACTGGAACCTGGATCGTACTCTGCACTCAATAAAAGTGCAGCAAGAGTAGTATTCGTACAACACTAGTATCAGTAAGCATCATATGCCGACAGTTTAGATAACACATGAAGAAGTTGAAACCAACAAGTAGCACACGGAGCAATCAAGCATGGTCACATATCATACGCAAGTAAAGCGTAAAGAAATCATGAAATCAACCAAGACAGATATAATTCACCAAATGATCAGTCAAAATATGAGTGGATGAATGCAATGCAATGCAATGTCACCTCAATCACTCCCGCTCTCCGGCAGAACCTCGGAGGCAATCACTCCCGCTCTCCGGCAGAAACCTCGGAGGCAATCACTCCCGCTCTCCGGCAGAAACCTCGGAGGCAATCACTCCCGCTCTCCGGCAGAAACCTCGGAGGCAATCACTCCCGCTCTCCGGCAGAAACCTCAGAGGCTATCACTCCCGCTCTCCAACAGAAACCTCAGAGGCAATCACTCCCGCTCTCCGGCAGAACGTCGGAGGCAATCACTCCCACTCTCCGGCAGAACCTCGGAGGCAATCACTCCTGCTCTCCGGCAAAAACCTCGGAGGCAATCACTCCCTCTCTCCGGCAGAAACCTCAAAGGCAATCACTCCCGCTCTCGTGAAACCGGAGGCAATCACTCGCTCTGGCGAAACCTCGAGGCAATCACTCCGCCTCCCAGAACCTCGGAGGCAATCACTCCCAATCTCTCACCTCACCATCATTACAAAATAATATGGAAAGTATGTCAAACATGAAATCAAATCTCAACACGTGTCACCAATATACAATCAACAAGTACAAGTCAAATCAGGTGGTAATCACAGAAAATAACACATATGGCGACAAGTCCACATAACAGCTGACATAACCAACGTAATGGTAATTCATCTCCACTTCCTGTCTGAAGGCCTATCATGCTATCCCAGTCACTTCCTAAGACTACATACGATTCTCTAATCAGAGTCTAACTAAAGTAAACCATAACCTACCTCAATGCCGAGCGGGTGTCACGAACAATCAAACCAATGCCTTCCCCTTGCGTAGAGCCTCTGAACGATTAAAATCAAAAAAATATGTGAACTATATTATAATATGAATCCAAGGACACCCATATTGCTATATTTATATTAACAAGATCTTTACCATTTCCATTGTATGACTAAACTCATAACCCTATAAAAATATTAGCATAACTTCAGAAATTTCAAATAACATTCCTTTCTTTCAACTTTACAGATTTTTTGTAAAACAAGGCAGAACTTTGAACTGTCATAACTTTCAAGACATAAGTCGGATTTATCTTCGTAAGATATCAAACTGACGGGAACAGAGAAATATACTACTTTTATTCAGCCCATGTTTTCATATTCCTTACGGATTTGTACAGTTTTCACGTTTTATATGCTGTGTCGCCTGGGTTTCGGTAAAACGAGGCAGAAATTTTAAACAGTCATAACTTTCAACCCATAAGTCAGATTTACCTCCGTAAGATATCAAACTGACGGGAACGGAGAACTCTATAACTATTATTCATAACATATTCTTATATTCCTTGTGGGTTTATACAGTTTCACGTTTTATATGTTGTGTAATCATTATGTCATGATAATCCCTCAAGTTTCTCTTGTTCAAGTGGATTGTGGAATTTTCGTGTAATGACTCCTTTAAAAATTTGATTTCATTCTACAACACATCATTATAAGGATCATGAATAGATTAACTCAACCGTATAACATAGAATCTAACCTGAATTTAGTTGAGCGTTTCCTCCTCGTCTTGCTACTAGGATTTTCTTTATTTTCTTGCCTTTCTTTCTTGTTCTTGGCTGTTGTACGTTATTTTCTCCTTAGATACTAGGGCTTCTTGTATATATTCTTTTTTTTCTCCTCTTGTTTTGCTGCATGCCATTTTCCTTCTTTTTTTTCTTATCTTTTGTTTTGATTTTTTTTTTGTTTGAATTGCATGTTGCGTCCCCTCCCTTTTCTTTTCTACAAATTGCCATGCCCTACCCAAAGGTAGTGGGCTTGGCCCACTTTCTTAGTTAAATTCATGCACAAATTGTATATTAAAATTCCTATAATTTAATATCCTATAGTCTCATACTACTTTCGTAGTTCTAACGTGCTAAACGACCGAACGGGTCGTTACACTTATTCGGATTTTATGAAATGAGATTGATGTGTTGAGATGATTGACAATGATTCATGTACATGCTATACAATTCAAAGAATCTAGATCTGTTTTCTCTATTTGATATTTTAGAATATGTTTCAGGTCCAGTTTAGTCCTTAACTGTACTCATATGATCTCACAAGTTAGTAAGATCTTCAATTCATGAGTGTTGAGAAACAACATTAATAAAAATGAAAATATGAATACATGAGTTTCTCAAGGTTTTCTACTTTGATTAATGAGCTTCTATAACCGGGTTAGTTGTCACTACCCTGTTGATATAAATTTCGGCTACTTTTCTTGCTGCTTAGTCGTACTTTGTTACACTCGCCATACCATCATTGGTTGTGTTATCCTGTTGCATCTTGAGATTCTAGTTACATGTCATCTTTAAATAGTTCTTGCTATGGGTTTGTTTCCTTTTGGCTGCTGATTCTGAGACTGCCTGTTACTGCAATACTTAGGCTGATTACTGCACTCTTGAGCAATTTACGGGTAAGAGTTAAGTACGACGGTGGGTCGGGTTGAGGACCTATTGCGGGTCGCCCCATAACCTGAAATGGAGTGGGATCAATTGGTAGTAGTTTCGCTACGTGACAGGGTCACGAGGGTGCAAGGCCCAAGTCTAGTTAATTGTTTTACGGGTTCGTGGACGCGTTCCACCAGAACCGGGTTGTGAGAGCCGGAAATGGCCTTATATTGTTTAGAATAGTAACTCCAAAGATTGGAGGCCAGAATCAGTATAGAGGATATGTAGGTATGCTAGACTAAGTTTGGGAGTACGGAAGAAATGCGACCCGATGAAGAGAGCAACCAAGTGTAGGAGAATAGAGCCTGAATCCATAAGAACCTTTCGAGGTAGCTACACCATTGAGTGTTTGGGTCGTAGCTGAGAGGGTACATAGGGATTGCCCGGTGATGATATACGATTGGCAGACTTGATTTTAGTAAGTCTATGTGACTTGTTCGGTTGAAGTAAATAAATTGATGTTGGAAGTATATGGTATGTGAATTTGAAAGCTAAGAGACGAAGATAAGAACATACGATCATTGGAGGATTTTATGTTAAGTGACCTTGGGGGTGCTTGGAGTTGTTTAGTGTGGCGGTCAGGGCCACGACTTCCCGAATAATTTCAGGAAAATGTGCAAGGCAAGAATAAGATAAGTACGAGTGCTGCCTGCGGAAGACCGAGGACTTCATCGGTAGGTTTTGAGAATCGATCTGACTTTTAAGGCGGTGCTTGATGATTTGATTTACAGGACCACAAGAGTACCCGGTGAATAGGGTTGTAACTTCAAGGAAAGATTATGAAATAGAGATAAGCTCTCTCCCCTACGTAAAAGGATAGTTGTACGTATTATTGATGGTTATGCGTACCCTTTTATTTAAGCCATAGGTATGGGACTGGTAAAGTCCCCAGCTTCGTTATGCAATAGGTTACTATTTTAAATAACCTTGGAAAAGGTATTGGGTTGGGGTAATTGAGGACGACACTAGGAAATGGTTGAAGAAGTGTTGTAAGGATATAAATGCAGGTAATACGCATGAATGAAACTGTATGATCATGAATCAAGATAGAAATATTTTTTTGCTAATAATAAGCATAAGGAAGGATTATGACCAGAATGATAAAAGAGAATGCAACTATGGTTATGTAAGTTGCACGAGATACGATTACCCCAGACTAGTGTAGAGACCATTAGTGAATGATGGGTATTAGGAACACCTCGATGAAAGGTGGCAAAAATCGGTACTGACGAGAAGGATAGTAGGAAAAATACGGGGAGGTAAGGGACCCCAGGGAAACTTGAAATGAAAAGTAAAGGTAAGACGAGTAGACACTCGAACGATAAGAAATCTGGGCAAGCCATTGGATTATGTAATACCATAAATTGAGGTTGAACACCTGACTATAAGCTCTATGAGCTGGAAGAAAATAATAGGATTACTACTTGACGAGATCAAGGAAGCCTCCCACTAAATTGTGATTGGCAGGAAGTCTTAGCCATGAGACAAGCAAATGAATCGAATCTAAGTATAGTGACCAAGTTGGTTGCAACAGAGAAATGGAAACAGGAATCATAATTGAGATTATATCCCCGAATATTTTGGAAGTATGAGACAGGCTTCCAGTTATGGGAAAATAAGATGACTACGACTATAGTTCTAACCCCTCCTGAGGCCTGAAGGACTAGAGGGTTAGGTTATTATGGTAACACTTTGAGTGTTTTGGCTGGATTGTGTGCGGATGCAATGCGATAAGGTAACAACCTATATGTTCTCGGCAGCTACGGGAACACGATATAGAGCTCAGATTCGAGAGGTTGCCTAGTCTTCCCTCGTTGAGGAGGTGAAGAGGCGACAGTATAAGGATCCAGCTCTAGGGCGAACTTGAGATACGGCTCTCCAAGAGGAGAAGAACCTATTTGGGTAGCACCGGATAGAGTGTTGTGATTGAGAATAACTTGTGTGTGCCCGATGCTGCAGGACTTGTCAGCGGGTTTTAGGGGAGGCATGCAGTTCTTATTTCTCTATTCGTCCGGGGTCGACTAAGATGTATCATGACCTTAGACGTGTGTATTGGTAAGATGGCCTGAAGAGGGACGTAGCAGAGTTTGTTGCTTAGTGTCCGAATTAGTAGCAGGTCAAGGTGGAGCACCAGAAGCCCAGTGGGCTATTACATGCGATTAAGATCCCGACTTAGAAATGGGAGGCGATTAGTATGGATCTTGTTACAGGGTTGCATCGTACTCAGAGAAAGTGCGACTCCCTGAGGGTCATAGTAAACAGGCTGACGGAATCAGCCCATATTCTTCCGGTCAGGACCACTTATTCGGCTGAGAATTATGCTAGATTATATAGCAGGGAGATTGTGAGACTGCACGGGGTTCCTACATTTATGATGACAGACGAATGAGCTCAGTTTACGGATAACTTCTGGAGGTTTTCCGGAAGGGATTAGGGACACAGGTGAGTCTCAGTGTTGCATTTCACACTCAGACCGACGGACAGGCAGAGCGTACTATCCAGGCACTTGAGGATAGGCTGCGGGTATGTTTATTGATTTCAGAGATAGCTGGGAGGATTCTTTGCCTCTTGTTGAGTTACATACTATAACAGATACCCTTCCAGTATTCAGATGGCCCTGTGTAAGGCCTTGTATGAAAGAAAGTGTAGATCGCCGGTTGGTTGGTTCGACGTAGGCGAGGTTCAGATAATTGGCCCAGACTTGATTCAACGGGTTGTGGATAAGGCGAAGCTTATCCAGAAAAGGTTGTTAGTAAGCTCAGGATCAACAGAAGCTTTATGCAGATAACCGACGTCGACACTTGGAGTTCAGGTTGACGTTTTAGTATAAGTATTGTTATGTGGCCATGTGTGGCAAGTGTGATTATGTTGGGTGTAGTCAAGAGACTATGACAAAATCTGTTTAGATGGAACCTCGAAAGAACATTCAAGGACGAATGTTTCTAAGGAGGGGAGAATGTTACACCCCGTAATTCCAGGACACGTGTAAGAGAACGTACGTGGGAAGTTACGAATTTAAAAATTTGAACGAAAGAAAGAATTGTTTTCTGAAGGAAAAATCTTCCGAACCTCGGTAAAGGATTACGATTGTTAATTAAGACATTTAAGAGTTTATCGGAATTTTATTTTCAGATTTGCATACGTGGGGCCACCCGAGAGATTTTACGTTTTTGTGGGGCCCACGATGTTTCCGATACTTTGACCAATTATGGAAATGTCGGAAAATGAAACATTATGGACGAATGGAAGGGTGACAAGTGTCACCCCCACTCTATTGGGCTTGGACGAATTGGACAAGGCCCAACTTGTCAAGTCTTGAAATGCCAAGGCTTGACATTGTTGACCAAGTCAAGAAGCCCACTTGAGTCTTGATATTTAAAGTTCCCTCATCCTATTCCCACAAGTGTCTTGATCTCAACCCTTCATTCTATTATATAGTCATCCTTGTTGCAAGACAAGTCTCAAACACTTAGAGAAAAAAACTAGAACTTGAGAGTGAGAGGGTGCTCTCAGCTTTGAGCCTCAATTGGAAGAAATTTTTTTCGTTTATGGTTCAATAATCCCAATAATTTAAACCAAGGTTCCTTAGGGTATTGTAAGGATATCTCAATAGAAAAATCCCGAAAAAACTACATTTTTACGTTAGTCGCAACATGAAAACCTAAGGGGGTTTTCATAGTTGGAACTTGAAGAGGAGTTCTTCATAAGCTTCTAAGGGTTGCTTGGAGTGGATTGGAACGTCAAAAAGAGGAGCTAAATTTGCTAAGGATCGACTTTTAATCTTGGATTATATTTGGGCTAAATTAGGTAATAATTTTCGTCTTACTATTGTAATTGAAGATTTCATGTTATGATAAGTTAGAAATGAGCATGTGATATATGTTATGAAGATTGATAAGTGTTATGGAATTTTAGAAGCCTAAAGTCCGAAAAGTTCATGTTAGCTATTAAGTTTGTAATTCAATTTAATTGTTGATACAATCGTCACATGCTATTGAAAGAAGGGATTATAGTTGTTATAATTGTTTGTGGCTATATAACATGTTAGACTAAACAACTTGGATTGAAGAAGAATTGGAAAAGACTTTGTGTTGTTGTACATTGTTAGCCGAGAATGACATTGAAATGTTAGACTATTTGGATATCGATTGTGGGGCAGAATTCTACACGTCCTGTGCGGCGTGTAATCCCATTTGTTTAACTGATTGTTGAGCCTTTAATGTGGCATGTTTGGTTATTGAATTCGAGCCTTGAAAAAGGTGGAAAAGTACGTAGAAACAAAGGAAGTGTTGTCCGATTTTCCGTAGAATTAAGAGTCCTTATACTTAGGAATATTCTACGTTGAAAGCTAGTAGTTGATGGACGTATTATGGTCATTATTGGTTGACATTCTACGTGCGGCGTATTCAACTTGGCAAGTGGATTGAGCCGGAGAGGTATGTGGAACTTTTCTTATCTCTTGAGCATGAGTAGCTATAAATGTATAGTACGGTAGACATACGAGATTTAAATGAATTTAGTTTCATTTGATATCCTTGACTTGTTTAAGAATGTCCAAGATTGGTTGAGTTAGAGAATTAACTCACTTGTTTTAAAAAGTTAAAGATGTCTTAGTTTCTACAGCATAAAGTTAGTATAACAACTTTATGGGAAGTTAAAAGAATGGTTTATTCTAATAAGGTAAACAAATATTTCTTGACTTGAAAATGTATAGAATACTTGGTTTGGAAAGTATTGATTACTTGAACTATTCTAAAGTTAAGAAACTTGATTTCTAAAGTTAAGAGACTTGAAGTATTCTGAAAGTTATGAAACTTGATTTGAAAGTATATGATACTTGGTTTTAAAAGTATAAGTCTCTTGGTTTCAAAAAGAATGTAATTGTCTAAAACATAAAGAGTTATAACGGCTTTATGAGAAGTTAGTTGTAACGGTTTTATGGAAGGTTAAGAGAGTGTCTACTTGATTTATAGGCATGAGTTCCCTAGGTTGTGAATGTAGAAGTTACTTGGTGTCAAAGCCTTGAAATGAATTTCTAAAGGTGTAGTAACTTGTTTTGAAAAGTAGACAAGCCTTGATACTACGGGTGTTAGTATCTTGGGGGTTTTTATATAAAGAGGGTTCTTTTTAAAGGAACGGAAGTACGTAGTACTTTGGGTTAAATTCTCGGATTTCTAATTAAATGTTAGTGCCTTAAGTTAAATAAAATGAGAGTGCATGATAATTAAGGCTAATAAGAAGTTAGGGGATGTCTTAACTTGCTTATGATAATTATGATAAGCTGGTAGTGCTTATGTTATGTATGATAAGTCGGTGGTGCTTATGTTATGTATGATAGCCGGTTGTGCTAGTGATGTATTGTTCTTTACGGGGTCATTCCCCGGGCTTGTGGCATTTGCATATTCCGTGGATTTGCTCCCCACGATGCGAGGAATACCTCATGCGAGTCCGTAGGGCTCATGCGGGTGAAATAGTCCTATGCGGGGCGGACTAGTCCTATGCGAGAAGATTACCTCATGCGGGTGCATACGACCTATGCGGGCGGATATAGTCTATGCGAGAAAATTACCTCATGCGGGTCCATACGGCCTATGCGGGTGAAATAGTCCCAGGAGTAGGATTGCAGAATGATACTACGGGCGGATGACCCTAGGTTAATCATGAGCTTCCTGTTTTAAAACCGGCAAAGTTTATTCTTGTTCACTCTCATTGTTAGTAAGGCACAGTGTACTGTTAATGTGGTTATCATACATGTCCCCAGCTTTATTTTAGACTATTATGATTTCATTACAGTACTTTCAGTTTCACATACTTGGTACCTGTTATCGACCTCCTTACAGGGCTGCGTTCATGCGCAGTAGAGTTATCTGAGTTGTTGATCCTCACTCTTAGGATCCTTTGCTCATTTGTTGAGAAGCTCCATTACTCCGGAGGCTTACCTTTGGTTCAGATCCCTGGTATTGTCGGTTGTTGTACATTCAGGGGTATGGCGGGGCTCTGTCCCGTCACAGTTGTTATGAAAAAAATTGTTAGAGGTCTGTAGTCATATCTTGTGGATTGAGTTGTAAAGCAAAAAGAGGTAACTGTTTTTTGGGTTATGTGTATACTTTCGAAAGGTGGCGTTATCGGCTAACCTGTTATTTATTCTTTTTGAGTTGTATGTATGTTCCACTACTATTCTCTGATGTATACACAGAGGTGCCTGGAGTAGGGCACGATCGCGAGCAGGTCGGGTTGTGACAGTTTTATACGGATCTGAAGGTTTTACTCGCATTTATTTATTATTTACTAACTCTTTTACTAAGTGTTTTTTGCAGTTACCCGGAGACGCATTCCGAAGTTAAAGCCTGCGCAGAAAAGGAAAATAAAAGTGAAATACCGCAAAGTTCTCTTCACTCTCTCTTTTTATGATTTTTGCTTCCGTTACAATCTTGTTAAATATATATCTTATTTAAATATCTGCATGCCTGGTTTAAATATCTTTTAGTTAGTTTAATAATTGTAGAAAACCTTTAGAATACATGTTAGCACAATAATACCAAACTAAGTTTGACCGGATAACCGCAAGTTAGCGGATCTTAAAGGATGTCTAACCCCTTCCCTTTGAGATAATAGAGAATCCTTACCTGGAATATCATAATTTTCACAGACCTTAAAATGAAGATCATTTGTAGCATTTTATGCTATACTTAAAGTGTCCTAATTCACTATATTAATTAGGTGGCGAATCCTTAAAAAAATGGTGATTTAATTCATGAATCACCGCCGAACGTCAAGGCTCCAGTCGAAAACGGGACCGACAACATGGCGACTCTACTGGGGAAATCAGGTACTTGACCATAATAGGCTTTATTATTGCATTTTTTTATTCTTTAAAATGCTTTAAATTAACTGCTTTATAAAGTTAAACGCTTAAGATGCTTTACTGCTTTCCTTAAACTGATATTTTCGCAAAAAAATTCAAAACTACTATAATTGCTAGTTTATTTTTCTGCTTTCCATAAACTGTTATTTTATTGTATAAATTACTTTATTTGCTACATTTTTTTACCGCTTTCCCTAAACTGGCATTCCGCTCATATTTCTGTCATTCTGGAAAATTCACACTATCACACACTACACGCGAGGTGTGCTTCACGCACACGCAAATTTCTTTCAAATACCTAAATTTTAAGAGATTTTATGCATGCGCGGAGTTGTCCGGTTCGTCTGGACGGCCGTTTAGCCTTCTCATTCGAGCAGTCCGCTCGGGAACCTTGCGTCTAGTAAGCCAAATCTTAGAAACTTAAGATAGAGCTATACCACCCTTTATTTTTAAGTCATGCATGCATACACCTTAGGTGGGTCGGTCATTGGTATTGATGCCACAATTAGGAAAACACCAAACTTGTCGACGGGTTTCACAACTCAACGACCAATCAACACATTATGTGGCGTGAAAATGATAGACGAATCTGAGCCTAATCATGGCATGCCAAAATTGGAAAATGAACATTCATTTAGAAGCAATTTCCAACAAAACATTGTGTTTTAACGGCTTGGGCCTATTTATCATAATCTCGCATATTTGGTGCTTAGGCTTACCTCTTGCATAAAAGAGGTCCCAAGCATATTAGAGCACGCACTTGATTTGCATGAAATTTTTTCTCGTTGTTTGTCGTTTGCAATTTTGTACATATGATCTAAAGCAATAATTACCCATGTTATACTAACTTGGTTTGCTTCATTTTTAGAAAGATTATTTTTGCCTAGCTTATTCCCCCAAAGGTTGATTCGCGTTGACTGGCAGAACATCTCCACTTCACAAGACCAAAGACACAATAATCCAGTAAAATGACTGATTCAGGGGAACCCGAACAAACTGGCTTGGGACTTGTCGCTCTTCCAAGAGATGAATCGGAAAATTCCGAAAAGGGAAATACTATCATCCGAGAGGAATTCCTCGCCCAATTGTTGCAACAGATGTCAACCATGCAGAATGAGATTGACCGACTTCGAAAGCCCATTAATCCACACCCTATCAACCCACAAAGTCAACCACGAAAAGATCATTCATCCCTCCCAGCCTCATATATACCTCAAGCTCCACTTACCCAAACTACCCCACTCGTCCAAAATATCCCACTCGCCCAAAATTACCAAGCACCCTCGCATATTTGAAACTGGGACAATTTTTTAGGGTTCGCCCCAAAAAACGCTATTAAACACAGAAACGTTGATCTTGAAAATCCGACAAAAAACGTTTTCATAAGCACTTTATTTTCAACAAAATTTTCATTAACAACTAACCAAGGGAGGAAACCAGACAGGGATTACAGGTCCACACAAGACAACAACGTCCATACAAGATATCATTTGCATTTCCGTCCATACAAGACGGTAACGCCATTTGCATTCCGTCCATACAAGATGATAACGTCCATACAAGACGTCATTTGCATTTCGTCCATACAAGACGGTAACGTCCATACAAAACAACAACGTCCATACAAGACGTCATTTACATTTGCGTCCATACAAGACGGTAACGTCCATACAAGATGATAACGTCCATACAAGACGTCATTTGCATTTCCTTCCATACAAGACGTCGTCTACATTACGTCCAGAAACGACGAATTTTGCATTACGTCCGGAAATGAAAAACATTTGCATTACGTACGAAAATGACCAATATCTGCATTACGTCCATAAACGATGAATATTTGCATTACGTCCGGAAATGACTAATATTTGCATTACGTTTGGAAATGATGAATATCTGCATTACGTCCGGAAACGATGAATATCTACATTACGTCCGGAAACCATAAATATTTGAGTTACGTTCGGAAAAGACGAATATGTGCATTACGTCCGGAAACGACAAATATCGACATTACGTCTGGAAACGATGAATATTTGCATTACGTCCGGAAATGACGAATATCTGCATTCCGTCCGGAAATGACGAATATCTGCATTGCATCCGGAAATGATGAATATCTGTATTACTTCCGGAAACGACGAATATCTGCATTACGTCCCGAAACGATGAATATCTGCATTACGTCCGGAAATGATGAATATATGCATTACGTTCGAAAACGATAAATATCTGCATTACGTCCGAAAATGACGAATATCTGCATTACGTTCGAAAACAATGTTTGTCATTTCAATTCACATGATAGTATTCTCATATATATATATATATATATATATATATATATATATATATATATTATTCAACAGTTATGCACTAACCTTTATCTTAGCTCTAGTCTACAGGAATTCGAATCGGAGGAAGCTTCAACACAATGTGGAACTATCTCTTAAGGCGAACCAAAGCAATTTGTTGGAGAGCTGGACTTTCCAACAAAGGTACATAGCCTACCTCGAACGTCGATCCGCTCTCCTCCAGCACCCCGCAACACCAATGGTCCCAGTGTCATCTTAATTTGAGGGACAAAATTTTGAATCTGCGTATGCACCATCGTTGATTTTCTAGCATCGCAACAACCCAGTGTCATCATAATTCGACACTGGGACAAAATTTTGAATCCGTGTCAGCCTTGCCTTTAACTTTAGCATGATAACAACCCAGTGTCTTCATAATTCGACACTGAGACACATTTTAAATATGCATCAGCTTTGCTTTAATTTTGGCATCACAACGACCCTGTGCCATCATAATTCAACACTGGGACACATTTTGAATCGGCGTCAGCCCGTCTTTAATTTTCTAGCATCGCAGCAACCCAGTGTCATCATAATTCGACACTAGGACAAAAAAATTGATTCTGCATCAGCTTTGCTTTCAATTCTTCTTAAAATTCCTTTTGACCTTACATTTCTTGATCTTTGTTCTAATTTTGACGATAATTGGCTACAAGTCAACGTCTTTGTCCGAAAATGTCACACCGGTCGGGCGTGGTCGTGCCTTACCGGGCACCCTAGTGATACATATATCGAGAAAATCGTGGAACATAACACATGAGTCATGAAACAAGAGATATAATAATAAGCAGGCCAACCAAGCGGTTGCCTTGATATACATAAAACACGAGCAGTTTAATCCTTTTACAACCACGCTTGCAGATTCTACGGACCTCAAGATTTACAACACTATGATGGGGCGGGGCCCGCCATACCACAGAATGTTCAAGAACCTACAACTCGAGGAACACATACCAAAAGATAAGCCTCGGAGAAAGCGGAGCTTCCTAATCTGTTGGCTGTGATCCTAGGCGAGGATCCACGGCCGATGTACCTCTACTGCGGCGTGAGCGGCCGAAGGAGTCGATCTGGCCAGTACCAAGTATGTGAAAGCGTAAAATACGTAAATGAAATCATACTAGTCTATATAAAGCGGGAGACATGTATGATAACCAAACTCTGATTCACAACATAAGCGATCATGTCGATCGAGGACTCGCCTCAAGTCATCACTCAAATATAACTATGGGTCTCGCCCACAACATCAATCGTGTTCGCATCGCGCGCATGCCGGAATCTGCATCGGTGTAGACATGTCCATGATGCAACAATAATACCAATGCCCGTGGCCACGTGCCGAATTCTACCTCGGTGTGAACACGTCCATGTGACATTAATAACAATATCTTGGGTGATCAACCTACGCGTGGCCACATGCCGGAATTCTACCTCGGTGTAGACATGTCCATGTAACCACAATAAGGCGATAATCAAAATGGAAACATACGTGGAATTCTCGTCATCGCCGACGCGTCAAGTAAGTTCTCGACAAGTCAACCGGCCTCTATCGAGAGGCGGTAACCGTAAATACAACACTTGTACAACAAAGGCTATCATCACAAGCATAGGCAAGTTTCACACAACTCAAAGTACTTTCACATAAGTCACACAATACCCGTAGTATAAAAATAGTGACTATCTTTTTAAGTAAACAAGACACTTCCCCTTTTGTAAAATCAAGTAACAACATTATTTTCCAAACGTTCAAGTTTGCCTAATTTCAAATGCTCAAGTAACTTATTTTGGAAAGGTTTCATAACTCATAGTCTTAATCTCTTTTAAAACAATTGAGTAACATATGTCATATATGTGAGTAGTTTATTCTTGTTTATAACGATCTTATTACAATGACCGTGATCTAGAAAATGTAATATCATTTTGTCTCATCTTAGCTTCATGCGGATGGAGGTTTCTCTTGGTTTTAATACAACACATCATTATTCAATACATTTTCCTTTATTAACTGCGGTGGTGCTGTCGATACACATTCTGATTCCCGAAATCAGTAAAACATTATCCCTTTAAAAACCAAGTACTCATTACTCACGAATGAGGTTTCACACAACATCCACATTAAAACAAATAAGTTAAGTCTCTTATCTTATAAGATCAAGTCTTTTAACTTCTAATATCAGTAAACCATTTTCTTACCTACATAAAGCTGTTATAACCAACTTCCTATAAAGCCGTTATAACACTTTATGTTTAAACCAAACAAATACACTTAGTACCTGTACGTCCACCGTACTACATAGTTACACACATATCATGCTAGAATAGATAGGAAGAGGTTCACATACCTCGCGACGAGTATCGACAATAAGCAAAATGCTCCAAGTACTACAACCTTGCTAGCCCTTTCCACTCATCAAGTAGAATACGCTACTCTTAGTACTTTCACCTAAAAAGGTCACAAACGTCTATTAACTTCAAAACACAAGGTTCCATTTCTCTACAGAAAATTCGACACTCACATGACAGCGTAAATCTCCTCTCTATCGAGGCTACCAAGCCAACCGGGGGTTATACGTCTAACCGGACGTATACAATTCTACTACACAACAATGCTACACAAGCCTCTTTGCTGATCTATGTAAATACAGTCGATTCTTTTCTTTAAATTGAGCTTAAGTCAAAAGACATTGCACAATAATGTTGATTCTATATATAGTATACCTCAACTATATATTCCTACAACATGTAATCTCCAATTACAATAAGGGACAAGAATATTTACCTCGACAAGCCCAAAATTATCCAAGTTATAATGTCGATCTGAGCAAGGTTTAGCTCACCTCAGTGCGCTCAATCCGCTCAAACAACCCAGAAGTTCTAACCAACTTCTACTCAAATACTTCAACCCACTCTGAAGATTTCCTTAGGGTTTCGGTTTGAGACTAAAAGGACAAAAGGTAGTATTTCCGGGCTCTACGTATAGAGGTAACTTTTGGAATACAACAAGGTAAAGGCTAAGGTATTTTGGGCATTACAACAATACTCGGAGTATTTCTACCAAGAGGGGGTGTATTATCTGAAACAACTAGGCTAGGGGGGTACCCCGGCTAGCACCACAGGGGAGGAGGCTCTCGGCCTGAGGCCACTCGAGGGGAGGGAAGGCTTAGGGCGAGAACACACTCAAAGGGAGGAGAGGGACTCAAGACTTGGAAGATTTTTGGATGAAGAAGTCTTGAAGCTTAGGGGTATTTATAGCAAAACCAAAGGCCAACGATGGCCAAGATCAAGCCATGTGCAAGGCAAGTGTAAGGCCAAGATCAAGCCAAGTGCACCTAACCCTACTCCACAAAACAAGCCACAAAACATTGCACAAAACATTGCACAAAACAATGCCACAACAAGGCACCAATCGGCGAGCGAGCCGCCCTAAGGCGTCGGCGAGGTGACAAGTGTCACCTCTTGTTAACCCAAAATGTTCGTCGCTCGGAAAAATCCGCAAAAATACAAAGCGACATAGCGGAATTTTCCTTCGCAAATTCTGTAAGCGTTTCGTCGAAAACGACTCTAGCAAGGTGTTGTGCACAAAGGTAACCGGCCAAGCCACGAGGGGGTGACACGTGTCGCCCTCCTACTTGTCCAAAATAACTCATCTTAGAAAATATCCAAAATGGCCAAAATCTCAAAATCAAAGCGGGCCCCACAAGTAAATTTCTCCGTGGGCCCAGCGTGACCATTTACGAAAATAAAATCTCAAAATTCTAATATAATTTAAAGCCCAAATTCCAAATCTGGGAACCCAATTCCCTTCAACGAACATTTTCCTTACAAAAGCGGAAACTTTTAGTGGAAGAATCACTCTTTCTTCCTTTCCAATCTTTCTGTCGTGCTCTCGTACGTACGTCCTCGCATACATACCCTGAGAATACGGGGTATAACATTCTCCCTCGTAGAAACATTCGTCCGAATGTTCCTTCTCAAGCGGATATCGATGAAGTTCCTCTAACAAGTTGTCAACGCTTGGCAGCGCGAAATAACACACGTTCTCTTCCTTCCTTACGTCGTGTCCTTCTCGAACACTTGAACTCTCCCGACGTACCATACTTGTCATTACTTCCGTTCCCAAAAATCTGCGGAGTCACTACCTCCAAACTTGGTCATCTTACTAACCTCAAACTTCCCAGGCCATTCGAGTCGCTTACGAACCGCTTACGGTCGAACGCGTCCACGAACTCATACGATGATTAATTAAGCGGGGCCTAGCACCCTCGTGACCCTACCAATGGCGGGACCACCCAGAACTGACCCCACCTAAAACCGGGCTACGGGTTGACCCGCAAATGGTCCTCAACCCGACCCCACAATCGCGCCAAACCCTTGTTCCCTGATACGGAACAATCTTACCAACATACGTCATGAAAGCTACCACTTCCATCTCACACTACCCATGGACTTATCACACAAATAAAACCCACATATACTACGCACTCTGATAAAGGTCAAACATAAAATAAATCTTTTACACAAGACGACCTTACCTCTAAGGTCTCAATCGTGAAATATTCTAAGGTTCACACTTACCATGCCTCCATACTTATCCTTCCAACTAACCAGGTTCCTAAATCACATTTTAGCACAAAGATATCCGAACATAACACTAAACACATTAACATAACAAGCATACAAAACTCTAGAGGGTTAAGGATATACCTGTCTCTACCGCTTTTCTAATCACGTCACGCCTGCCTGCGTAGCTAGTGAAGGTGATGAACACGCGGCGATCTGAAGGTGAGTCGTAACATCCGTGCTACCCTTGGTGGACGGTTCCGCAAAATGGCCTGCATCGCAAAAATAACAAGCTCCCTTGGCACCACGACACTCCGAAATGCGGTCTACCACATCGACCACGAGGTAGGGGTGACCGCATCGGCAACACCGCTACTTCCAGGAAACACGAACCTGGAGCCACGACTGCTCCGAATACTCTGGATCTTTGTGAAGGTTGTGGAGGACCACTCTGCCTTGGCGGAGGTACAAAACTAGTATCTTCTTGGCGGTCCGCCTCGAAAGTCACCAAGGACCTGTTGTTACGGCCTCTTCTCGCTGATCTTGGTCATTCCGTCGACCTCTCGTGCCTCGCATCCGGTGCATGAGCTGCGTGCGGGCAATGTCCATGCGGTGAAGAGCTACACTCGAACAAGCCTCTGTCAAGCAATCATCTAATCCGGTGGCGTGGCGGTGCACTCTATCCTCAATGGTTGCCACTAAAGCGGGGACATACCGAGGCAGCGAGTCAAACTCCGTTGTACTCCCGGCTGCGCCCTGCATCTCTCTGTCGGCATCACAAATCTGTCGGCCCGTGCCCTCGCCATGCGGAGGCAAGAAGTGAGTGAGGAATGCCTCGAGAACTCGTCCCATCTTGCTGGGGCGCATGCTCTCCGGGACAACTCCAGCGTATCAAACGGATCATTGCGGTATCACGCGGTGATGCGAACCTAAGACCACCGACTCGGTCTCGAAGCCTTGATCACTCTCATGACCAGAATGGCGCCGGATGAACTCCTGCGGATTATCCTCGAGCCTCGACCCATAAAACTGCGGCGGGCTCTGACTCGAAAGTCCGTAGCCTCAAACTATACGCTCGGGGTGAACCGCTGGTGCTCTGGGCCAGGCTGCTGCGTCCGGCCTATCCTCATATCGGCCACGACCACGGCCAAGCCCGCCATCTCGCGTAACCCGTCTCTCTGCCCTTGGTGTGGGGTGGAGGCTCAGTGCTGTGGTCTCGGCACGGCTGCTGCGGCTCTAAACTTCTTTGGGTGGCGGCGTCCAAAACCGCCGTCGAAGCCTGACCTCAGTCTTGTCAGACTGCGCCTCGTACTCCTCTGTATCTCACTAGCGGCACCTCATTTGCCTTGCCTTCCCGGGCTCTGGTTGCCTTGCGGAGGCATAGCGGTAAAAACGAGATCGTCGGAGGGTCCAACTTACAACACGGCTCTAAGGCACGATCTCGGAATGAGAAGAATGAAAACCAATCCTAAATGTCCTATAGCCTCACGATTATAGATGTGGTGCCAACACACGATAATCAAGACTCTACTAGACACGATGCGTAGAAACTTTCAGAGACTAAGCGCTCACGATACCACTATGTCATACCGAATTGGGCGTGGTAGTGCCTTACCGGCACCTAGTGATACATATATCGAGAAAATCAGCGGAACATAACACATGAGTCATGAAACAAGAGATATAATAATAAGCAGGCCACCAAAATGGTTGCCTTGATATACATAAAACACGAGCAGTTTAATCCTTTTACAACCACACGCGGCAGTTCTCTGAGACCTCTAAGATTTACAACACTATGACGGGGCGGGGCCGCCATACCACGAATGTTCAGAACCTACAACTCGGGGAACACATACAAAAGATAAGCCTCGGGAGCGGAGCTTCCCAATCTGTTGACTGTGATCTAGGCGAGGATCCACGGCCGATGTACCTCACTGCGGCGTAGCGCGGCCGAAGAAGTCGATCACAGTACCAAGTATGTGAAGCGTAAAATCGTAAATGAAATCATACTAGTCTATATAAAGCGGGAGACATGTATGATAACCAAACTCTGATTCACAACATAAAGCGATCATGTCGATCGAGGACTCGCGCCTCAGTCATCACTCAAATATAACTATGGGTCTCACGCCCACAACATCAATCGTGTTCGCATCACGGCGCGTGCCCGGAATCTGCGCCGGTGTAGACATGTCCATGATGCAACAATAATACCAATGCCCGTGGCCACGTGCCGGAATTCTACCTCGGTGTAGACCGTCCGTGTGACATTAATAACAATATCTTGGGTGATCAACCCTACCGCGTAGCCACGTGCCCGGAATTCTACCTTGGTGTAGACATGTCCATGTAACCACAATAAGGCGATAATCAAAATGGAAACATACGTGGAATTCTCGTCCTTTGCCCGGCACGTCGAGTAAGTTCTCAACAAGTCAGCGGCCTCTATCGAGAGGCGGTAACACGTAAATACAACACTTGCAACAAAGGCTATCATCACAAGCATATGCAAGTTTCACACAACTCAAAGTACTTTCACATAAGTCACACAATACGTAGTATAAAAATCGTGACTATCTTTTTAAGTAAACAAGACACTTCCCTTTTGTAAAATCAAGTAACAACATTATTTTCCAAACATTCAAGTTTGCCTAATTTCAAATGCTCAAGTCACTTATTTTGGAAAGGTTTCATAACTCATAGTCTTAATCTCTTTTAAAACAATTGAGTAACATATGTCATATATGTGAGTAGTTTATTCTTGTTTATAACGATCTTATTACAAATGACCGTGATCTAGAAAATGTAATATCATTTTGTCTCATCTTAGCTTCTATGCGGATGGAGGTTTCTCTGGTTTTAATACAACATCATTATTCAATACATTTTCCTTTATTAACGCTGCGGTGGTGCTGTCGATACACATTCGATTCGAAATCAGTAAAACATTATCCCTTTAAAAACCAAGTACTCATTACTCACGAATGAGGTTTCACACAACATCCACATTAAAACAAATAAGTTAAGTCTCTTATCTTATAAGATCAAGTCTTTTAACTTCTAATATCAGTAAACCATTTTCTTACCTACATAAAGGTATTATAACCAACTTCCCATAAAGCGTTATAACACTTTATGTTTAAACAAACAAATACACTTAGTACTGTCGTCCGTCTACATAGTTACACACATATCATGCTAGAATAGATAGGAAGAGGTTCACATACCTCGCGACAGTATCGACAATAAGCAAAATGCTCCAAGTACTACAACGCACTGCTAGCCCTTTCCACTCCGAGTAGAATACGCTACTCTTGTACTTTCACCTAAAAAGGTCACAAACGTCTATTAACTTCAAAACACAAGGTTCCATTTCTCTACTGAAAATTGTAGACCTCCCCGCACATGACAGCGTAAATCTCCTCTCTATCGGTAGGCTACGAAGCCAACCGAGGGTTATCGTCTAACGGACGTATACAATTCTACTACACAACAATGCTACACAAGCCTCTGCAATCTGATCCTATGTAAATCTGATTCGATTCTTTTCTTTAAATTGAGGCTTAAGTCAAAAGACATTGCCGCACAATAATGTTGATTCTATATATAGTATACCTCAACTATATATTCCTACAACATGTAATCTCCATTCTGATAAGGGGACAAGAATATTTACCTCGACAAGCCCAAAATTATCCAAGTTATAATGTCGATCTGAGCAAGGTTTAGCTCTACTCAGTGCGCTCGATCCGCTCAAACAACCTTAGAAGTTCTAACCAACTTCTACTCAAATACTTCAACCAACATGAAGATTTCCTTAGGGTTTCGGTTTGAGACTAAAAGGACAAAAGGTAGTATTTCAGACTCTACGTATAGAGGTAACTTTTGGAATACAACAAGGTAAAGGCTAAGGTATTTTGGGCATTATAACAATACTCGGAGTATTTCTACCAAGAGGGTGTATTATCTGAAACAACTAGGCTAGGGGTACCCAGCATGTGCCACAGGGGAGGAGGCTCTCGGCCACAAGGCCACTCAAGGGGAGGGGAAGGCTTAGGGCGAGAACACACTCGAAGGGAGGAGAGGGACTCAAGACTTGGAAGATTTTGGATGAAGAAGTCTTGAGCTTAGGGGGTATTTATAGCAAAACCAAAGGCCAACCAATGGCGAGATCAAGCCATGTGCAAGGCAAGTGTAAGGCCAAGATCAAGCCAAGTGCACCTAACCCCTACTCCACAAAACAAGCCACAAACATTGCACAAAACATTGCACAAAACAATGCCACAACAAGGCACCAATCGGCGAGCGAGCCGCCTGGCGTCGGCGAGGGTGACAAGTGTCACCTCTTGTTAACCAAAATGTTCGTCGCTCGGAAAAATCCATAAAAATACAAAGCGACATAGCGGAATTTTCCTTCGCAAATTACGCAAAATGTTTAGTCGAAAACGACTCTAGCAGGTGTTGTGCCTGAGGTAACTTCGGCCAAGCCACGAGGGGTGACACGTGTCGCCCTACTTGTCCAAAATAACTCATCTTAGAAAATATCCAAAATGGCCAAAATCTCAAAATCAAGCGGGCCCAAAGCAGTAAATTTCTCAGTGGGCCCACGTGACCATTTCCGAAAATAAAATCTCAAAATTCTAATATAATTTAAGAAGCCCAAATTCCAAATCTGGGAACCCAATTCCCTTCAACGAACATTTTTCCTTACAAAAAAACGGAAACTTTTTCCGTGGAAGAATCACCTCTTTCTTCCTTTCCAATTTTTCTGTCGTGCTCTCGTACGTACGTCCTCGCATACATACCCTGAGAATACGGGGTATAACAGAAAACTCTTTCATCGTCTTCAGCCAAAGAGGGGAAAGTTGTTGACACCCAATTTTGTCCTATCTTTTCTAATTATTTGTTGTAATTCTAAGTATTTTGGACACATCATTTTTGTCCTAGTTTTTGCATTTTTATATCTTAATCATAAATATTTTATGTTATCTTATTTTCGCAAAATGGCATCGTATCTTTTATTTTTAATTAGGCATTAAACATTTCTTAAATATTATATTTTATTATTATTACATCGTTATTTTATTTGTATAATCTTTCATCTCTTTAAATAATTTTCCTTTTAAATAATAAACTTTTTTTTATATTTCACCCACAACCCATTATTTCCTCCCCCAAAACAATTCCCATCTACCCAGCCCAAAACCGACTGACCCAGCCCAATACCCTTTATTTCTATCGTCCATACATGACTCTCTTCATACCAGAACCCCCATCGGTTCCTAAGACCCATCAACTCCAAACTAGAATACCCTTTACCCAAAATCCCCGAAAATTCTATCGATCTCGCCCATACCTCTGTCCAACTACGCCCTGACACTACCAACCCATCACCCATCACTTCACAATACCCTATCCCCCCAAATCTCGCGATTTGAACCAAAATATCGTTCAAGATTCAGAACTTTTTAACTTTTATTCAAATTTCAAAACCCAGATTTTTACCTATAAAAACTCTCTTCATTCTTCATTGAAATGGTTTGATTTTTAAGTATTAATATTTTATGTATCTTCTTTTTGTTCTTCATTTAAAGGGGGTGGGTTTTGGACAACCACCATGGGTTTTGACACCCTATAAAGCCAGAAAACTCAGAAACTTGGCTAGGCCTTTGAGTTTCGACGAAGTTCTGGTTCGAAGTTAATTTTTGGGTTCTGGTTTTCATTCGTTGAGAGCTGGTTTGGGTGAAAGGTTGTTCGTCGGCTCTCGTCGCTTGCTCGTGAAAAGAGGTAACATTCGAATCACTTTCTTTAAATTCTGTCATCTTTAGTTCTGAATTAGCGATAACTATAGGATTATTGTGCATCTCTCAAGCCTATTCTAAATTCTAAATTGGGTGAAATGTTATCTAGTTCGAAATTGTTTTTGAGCCTATGTTAGTAATGCCATAAGATTAATAATATGCTGAGTAGCGTACAATATTCAGTTTCAGCCCTTCTCCTTTCGTTATGCTTAGTTTAAAATTTAATTAGTAAGTCATGATGTGATTAAGTTAGCTTGAGTGATGTTCGATTGATAATGTGAAGTCAGTTTCCTTCTTTGTTTGCTAAACTACTTGACGAACATGAAGTTTCCATTTCCTTCTTACTTGTTCGGATTGTATGAAATGAAATTGATGTGTTGAGATGATTGACAGTGATTCATGTACATGCTATATAATTCAAATAATCTAGATCTGTTTTCTCTATTTGATATTTTAGAATATGTTTTAGGTCCAGTTTAGTCCTTAACTGCCCTCATATGATCTCACAAGTTAGTAAAATCTTAAATTCATGAGTGTTGAGAAACAACATTAATAAAAAATGAAAATATGAATACATGAGTTTCTCAAGGTTTTCTACTTTGATTAATAACCTTCTATAACCGGGTTAGTTGTCACTACCCTGTTGAGATAAATTTCGGCTACTTTTCTTGATGCTTTGTCGTACTTTGTTACACTCGTCATACCATCAGTGGTTGTGTTATCCTGCTGCATCTTGAGATTCTGGTTACATGTCATCTTTAAATAGTTCTTGCTATGGATTTGTTTCCTTCTTGCTGCTGATTCAGAGACTGTATGTTGCTGCAATACTTGGGCTGATTACTACACTCTTGAGCCATTTATCTTGTTGCTGTGTTCGCTGCAAACAGTTGCGGCAATCTTAGTCATTTACACCCCTTTTGGGAATGTTTTACTACCACATTTAACTGCTGGTTCGAAATGTTATACTCCGAAAGGAGGCTACTACATTCGTTCAGTTGTTACACTTCATTAAAAACATATGCCGTACTCGATTAGTTTGGTGCATGTAGGGGTTGAATCTGATGCTATATTTTGAGCTAAAACATATGTGATGTTCTTGTCAAAGTATTGTTGTATTACTGGGCTTGTTTAATGTCTGTTACTACCATTTCTTTTAGCACATTTGACGTTGGTTTCTCGGCTGAAAATTGCTGCTTTAAGACTGTTTCGGACAACTGCAATATTTCTAAAAACACTTAGGTCAATGAAATTGAAATTGAGGCCGCGTCCCTTTGGTTTTTGTGTAATCTATTGATAAGAACATGATACTACACTTGGGCCAATGAGAATAATTAATTTGAGGCCATGACCCTTACGGAACAGTTGTCCCTCGGTTTGCTTTCCTTCGGAAAAGGGCGATGATGAGACTTATGGATTCTTTCACATATCTACAGGAAACCAACATACGTTGTCAAGGTGACTAAAATGACTGATGTGTCACTAGTTCACAACCACGACATGATTGGAATGTTTTTTTACAAAAAATATAAATCTGAGCCTTTCGTAATTAAAACTCCTATTGTTTTATACGGATCTGAAGGTTTTACTCGCTTTATTTATTATTTACTAACTCTTTTACTAAGTGTTTTTGCAGGTACCTGGAGATGTGATCACATGATCAATCTAATTCCCGGAACCCAACTGTTACACCCCGTAATTACAGGACATGTTTTAAGAACGTAAGTAAGAACTCACAAATGTTAAGATTTGAGACTTGTAAAAATTTATCGGAAATTTTGGAAATTGTCGGAAAACGTATTAGTATGACGAATGGGAGGGCGACACGTGTCACCCCCTTACTATGCCTTGGACGATTTTTAGCAAGGGCATAAGGGTCATTTGACCTTTGTTGCAAGACAAGTCTTGCAACTTGAGAACGATAATATTGACTAAGGTCAAAGGTCCCACAATGGTCTTGATTCTTTTGTAAGACTACATCTAAGCCTTCCATGTGTTTATATCATAACCCTCCAAGGTGCTTTATATATTACTACTAGTAGAGGGAGAGTTTAACACTTAGAAAAAATTGCACAAATTGAAGAACACATTGGTGAGGTTTCGGGTTTCACAAAAAGGAAGAAGAAAAAAATTTGTTTCTTGTTCATTCAACTCCCCACTTTAAACCAAGGTTCTTAGGTGTATTGTAAACACATCTCAATAGAAAAGTCTTGGAAAAAGGTAGTTTACGGGTTAGTCGCAAAACGAAAACCTAAGGGTCTTTCTAGGTTTTGTTGGAGTTTTGAAGGATAATTGTTGGTATTGTTCTAAGGGTCTCAACAAGCGGATTGAGGTGTCTTGGAGAGGCTCTAAACTACTAAGGAGCGACTTCGGATTGGAGTTGGATTAAGAATCATTGAGGTATAATCTTGTTCTTTGAAAGTATTACAAGATTACTTATATTGTTGTTGTTAGCTTTGTATGTTGCGAGCATGAAATTGTTATATTGAAGTTATAAGGATTATGGATTGATTATAGCCTTGGAAATCCGAAATGTAATGTAAGCCATTACTAAGTTGAATTACAATTTAATCGTTGTTAGAATTGTCGCATGTTATTGACTTGAAGATTATGGTAGTTATAACCAAATGCGACTTGATATCATTTTATGCTACCAATTTGGATTGAAATGGAAATTGGATAGAATTGGTATTGTTGAACTCAAGGTGGCCGAATTTGGACTTGTAGTTTGTATTGTTTGGTTATTCATTTGTATTGGATTACCTTCTATATAATTGTGAGCCAATTGGGGCTGTTTGGTTATTCATTTGTATTGGATTACCTTCTATATAATTGTGAGCCAATTGGGGCTGTTTGGTTATTCATTTGTATTGGATTACCTTCTATATAATTGTGACCCAATTGGAAATTTTGTTATTCATTTGTATTGGATTACCTTCTATATAATTGTGACCCAATTGGGGCTGTTTGGTTATTGTATTTCGGCCTTGAAAAAGGTGGCAAAGTAAGTAAAAACATATTGTGTACTGACCCCCTTCCTCGGGGGCTGCGTTCATGCCGCAGGAAAGGGTAAGCAGCCTGCGGATCCACACTCTTAGGATCACTTATCAGACGTCGGAAGCTCCATTCTCCGGAGGCTTGTCTTTCTTTTAGTCTGATCTTTCCCGATGTTGTAGATTATGTACATTCGAGGTATGGTGGGGCCTGTCCGCCACGATTGTTATTCCTAAGTGCTGTATTCACATATGTGGGTGAAAGTAGGCGAGTTGTAAAGTTGTACTTTTGACTTTGTTTATATTATGGAAGGCGGCCTGATCGGCTAGCCTGTGTTGTTATATTTTTTACACCTGTGTTTATGTTGTGTTTGTTCCGCTGCTATTCTCTGATGTATACCTGATAGGGTGCCCAGATAGGGCACCAGTCGCGGCCCGGGGTCGGGTCTTGACAAAAGTGGTATCAGAGCAGTTAGTCCTCGGAAAGTGTCTACAGACCGTGTCTAGTAGAGTCTTTATTATCGGTGTGTTGTGCACCACATCTATAATCAGGAGGCTGCAGGACATTTAGGATTGGTTTCCATTCTTCTCTCTCTGAGATCGTGCATTAGAAATTTGTCTTATTAGGTTGAATCCTCTCGACCTCTTCTTATGAAACGGTATGCCTCGCGGCGACCACAACCCGGAAGGGCAAAGCGGCGGCGGGGCGCTGGCGGTACTCGAAGGTTACGGGCTCGAGCACGGACTATGCACGAGGTAGTAAGCGGTCGGCGAAGTTCAGCCACGCTGCGATTTTAGAAGGCCGCGGCGGTAGCTCGAGGTTCGTGCGAGCCTCGGTTCCACGGCCGGTGCGAGTATAGAACTACGAGGAACAAATTCGGTTGTTGACCGATATAGTAGCGAGCGGCCGGCGAGCGAGCGGCCACTTTAGGCCGCGGTTTGCGGATTAGGGATTTTACGGGATGTCATCCACACGAGTTTTATGGTTCGAGTGCGATGAGGATCGCGAGGAGTTCATTCTCTGCTACGGACCATGCGAGTTCTTAGGGCTTGAGACAGTGCATTACACTAGCCTCCTCTGGGTTGCGCGATATTGCATTGAACCGGTTTGAGTCGTGGTTGCTTTCGAGAGGTGATGATGCTCTTCCGGTGTTTGGGAGGAGTTCTGAGGCTTTCATGGATCACTTTTTGCCTCCTGAGATGAGGAGAGCCCGGGTAGACAGATTCTTGACCTTGAGGCAGAACGGGAGGACTGTCAGGGAGTATAGCTTGGAGTTTGACTCCTTGGCCAGGCATGCGCATACTATTGTAGCTAGCATGGCGGATAGAGTTCATCGTTATGTGATGGGGCTAGACCGTCATATGATTACAGCATGCTTGGGGGTGGCTCTTCAGCCCGGTATGGATATTGCTAGGATGCAGGCCTATGCACAAGGGATAGAGGATAGAGAGAGGGAGGACCCAGTTGGCGCGAGCGGCCCAGAGGGCCGGGACATCGAGGTTTGGGGTAGTTATCGAGGCGGACAGCCTCAGCAGCAGACTAGGTCCACTTTCCAGCCAGTACAGAGTGCTCCGTCACGGTTTTTTGGCAGGAGGTCCGATCAGCGGTCGATCGGGAGGCGGTCGAGGCTCAGTCTTGAGGGTTTCGGGAGGCGAGAGATCCTCGCCGTCGAGACCACCCGCACCTCGGTGTGCTCGATGCGGTAGATCTCACCCAGGCGAGTGTCGTGTTCCTGCAGGAGGTTGTTACTCTTGTGGCCAGCTGGGCCATTTGAAGAGAGATTGTCCGTCTAGAGCGGCATGGGTGATGCGGCCTGGCCAAGCGGGATCGATTCTTTGGGTCTTCTTCTCCTTACGTGGTTATGCGCCCGGGCGGTACTCACGACGGGCGAGCGCGGTAGAGTCGTGGTGGTGGTTCCAGATCTAGCGGTCCCCAGACCCGCATATATTCACTAGCCGGCCGCCAGATCGGAGGCTTCCACGGCGTCTTCACAGTACATTCGCGATTTGGTGTGATGTTTATGCTTTGATAGATCCGAGTTCTACCTTGTCCTATGTGTCCCTCTTGTGCGGGTAGAATCGGGATAGTGCGGTGTCGATAGAGCCGTTTGAGGTAGCTACGCCGATGGGTGATTCGGTGTTAGGCGGCGGGTGTCTGAGAGGTTGTCAGGTTTATATTCTGATCGTCGGACCATGCGAACTTGATAGAGTTAGAGATGTGATTTTGATGTCATTATGGGTATGGTGGTTGGCTTCTTGTTATGCCAACGTTGGTATGAGAGAGGTTGGTTCGATTCTGATTTCTGGCGAGCGATTATCGAGTGGAGGGCAACACGGCGTCGTAGGGTAGGTTTATTTCTTACCTCAAGGCTAGGAAGATGGTGCTGAAAGGGTACATCTATCATCTGGTTCGGGTATTCGATCTGGTGAGTGCGATTCTTGATCGATGCCGATGGTTAGGGAGTTTCGGATGTGTTCCCGGATGATCTTAGGGTATCCTCACGAGAGGAGATCGAGTTTTGTATTGACACGTTGCGGACACTCGACCTATTTCCATTCCGCCATCTGAGGATGGAACTCTTGAGTTGAGGAGGTGAAAGACCGGTGAAAGATTTCTTTGGAGAAAGGCTTTATCGGGCCTAGTGTATCTCCACAGGGGCGCCGGTGTTGTTTGTGAAGAAGAAGGATGGGGCCAGCTGCGTATGTGTTGACTCTGACGGTGAATAAGGTAACCATTAAGAATAGGTACCCTCCCGGGATTGATGATTTGTTTGACGATTGCGAAGTGCGAGTGTTTCTCAAAGATAGACTGCGATGCAGTTATCATCGAGTTCGAGTTCGAGCGGACATCCCAAAGGCGCATTCGGGACCGGTATGGGCACTATGAGTTGAGGTTATGTCTTTCGGCGACCAACGCTCGCGGTATTTATGGATTTGATGAACGGGTGTTCAAGCATTTTTAGATACATTTGTGATTGTATTCATTGATGACATCTGGTGTATTCTGGACAGGCGGGAGCATGCAGATCAACAGGCAGATTTGTGCCAGGATTCTCGGGCCGGCGATTCGCCAAGTTCTCCAAGTGTGAGTTTTGGTTGGCCTCGATGGCATTCTGGGGCATATTATTGGGGTGATGGTGTTCGCGTGGATACGGCTAAGATTGAGGCGATCAAGTCTTGGCGAGGCCTACTACTCCGGCCAAGTGACGCAGTTTCTTAGGACTAGCGGGTTATTATCGTAGGTTTGTGGAAGCGGTTGCTTGATTTCCGCAGTTGACTAGGCTAACTCGGAAGGCGGCCAAGTTCCGATGAAGCGAGGCTTGCGAGCAAGGTTTTCGATTCTTTGAAGGAGAGGTTGACTCTGACCTAGTTCTTACTCTTAGGAGGAGGTTAGGCAGTGCGTGATCTATTGTGATGCCTCGGGTATCGGGCTAGGGTGTGTTTTGATGCGGACGCGGCAAGGTTATAGCCTATGCTTCGGCGATTCTGGAAGCATGAGAGGAATTACCCTACCCATGACTTAGAGTTGGCGCGGTTATTCATGCCTTGAAGATTTGGAGACACTATTTATGCAGGGTTCATGTGGATATTTATACAGACCACAAGAGCCTCGGTATATCTTCGAGCGAGAGGAGCTGAATTTGGCGAGAGGCGGTGGTTAGAGTTCTTTGAAAGACTATGATGTTGATATTCTATACCATCCGGAAAGCCAACGTAGTTCTTGATGCCTTGAGTCGTAGATCGATGGGAGCATGTCGAGTGCGGCGGAGAGGCGGGACATGGTCGTCGGATCCACGATTAGCGAGCCTTGGGGTTCGATTGATCGATACCGACGATAGTGAAGTGCGGGATCGTGAGGTTGCTGAGTCTTCCATCGTTGATGAGGTGAAGAGCGGCGATTTGAGGACCCGATGTTAGTGCGATGCCGTGATGCGACTCTTCGGGAGAGAAGAGTCTATTCGAGGTAGCGCTGATGAAGTCTTGAGATTTGAGGCCGATTGTGTGTTCCGATGTATCGAGGACTTCGTCGGCCGGTGCAGAAACCTGCGGCGCTCGATATTCTATTCATCCGGTCGACCAAGATGTACCATGACCTCGGATGTTTGTATTGGTGGGATGGCACGAAGAGGCGTGGCGAGTTTTGTTGCCTGATGTCCTAATTGTGGCGGTCAGTCGAGCACGAGGCCCGGTGGATTGTTGCGATCTATCGAGATTCCGACTTGGAAGTGGGAGATGATCAACATGGACTTTGTTCTGAGGTTACCTCGTACTCGGAGAAATGCGACTCCATTTGGGTTATTGTTGTGGTGGCGAAATCAGCCCATTTCCTTCGATCGGGACGGCGTTTTGGTGAGATTATGCAGTGTACATCAGAGATAGTGAGGCGCACGGTGTTCGATGTCGATTATATCGATAGAGCCCGGTTCTGACTAACTGGAGGTCTTTCGAGAAGGGTTTGGGGACACGGTGAGTCTCGGACAACATTTCATCCTCGGTGGCGGGCGGCAGAGCGCACTATCGGACGGCGAGGATATCTGCGAGCTGCGTGATTGATTTCGATGGTAGTGGGAGGATCATTTGCCTCTTGTGGAGTTTGCTTATAACAACAACTACCATTCCGATATCTGATTGCGCCATACGAGGCTTTATATGGCGAAAATGCGGTCGCCGTCGGTTGGTTCGGCGTGGCGAGTGCGATTAGTTGGCGGACTTGGTACAGCGGTTGTGGATAAGGTGAAGCTTATCGGGAGGCGTAGCGGCTTCAGTCGGCGAAGTCATATGCGGATAATCGGCGTCGGCATTTGGAGTTTGGTGAGCGATTGGGTCTTGAAGGTGTCACCCATGAAGGGGTGATGAGATTCGTAGAAGAAACTCAGCCCAAGGTACATTGGGCCCTACCAGATCGTTCGTAGAGTGGGCAATGTTGCCTACGAGTTGGATCTGCCATCAGAGTTAGAGGCGGTACATTCGGTCTTCCATGTTTCTATGTTGCGGAAGTGTATCGGTGATCCAGCGAGAGTTTTCCCTACTAGTGAGGTCCAGGTGACAGAGGGGTTATCGTATGAGGAGAGTCCCATAGCGATACTCGATCGCCAGGTCAGGCGACTGTGGACCAAGGATGTAGCTTCCGTCAAAGTCCTGTGGAGGAATGATAACCGAGAGGAGATGACTTGGGAGGCGGAGGAAGACATGTTGAGGAAGTATCCTCACTTATTTCCTATACCTTCAGGTAATTCATCTTCCCTTACTTGTCAAGTTTTAATTGGAGTATCTCTTTTGCCTAAATGCTATTATGTGGCCATGTGTGATTATTTTGGTATGTCGGGGTTGTGAAAGGAAACTATGTCGCTATTTTAAGTTTGACTCAGAAAGAACATTCGGGACGAATGTTTCTAAGGGGAAGAATGTTACACCAGTAATTACGGACATGTTTAGAACGTAAGTAAGAACTCACAAATGTTAAGATTTGAGACTTGTAAAAATTTATCGGAAATTTTGGAAATTGTCGGAAACGTATTAGTATGTGAATGGGAGGGCGACACGTGTCACTCCCCCTTACTATGCCTTGGACGATTTTTAGCAAGGGCATAAGGGTCATTTGACCTTTGTTGCAAGACAAGTCTTGCAACTTGAGGCTTGATAATATTGACTAAGGTCAAAGGTCCCACAATGGTCTTGATTCTTTTGTAAGACTACATCTAAGCCTTCCATGTGTTTATATCATAACCCTCCAAGGTGCTTTATATATTACTACTAGTAGAGGGAGAGTTTAACACTTAGAAAAAATTGCACAAATTGAAGAACACATTGGTGAGGTTTCGGGTTTCACAAAAAGGAAGAAGAAAAAAATTTGTTTCTTGTTCATTCAACTCCCCACTTTAAACCAAGGTTCTTAGGTGTATTGTAAACACATCTCAATAGAAAAGTCTTGGAAAAAGGTAGTTTACGGGTTAGTCGCAAAACGAAAACCTAAGGGTCTTTCTAGGTTTTGTTGGAGTTTTGAAGGATAATTGTTGGTATTGTTCTAAGGGTCTCAACAAGCGGATTGAGGTGTCTTGGAGAGGCTCTAAACTACTAAGGAGCGACTTCGGATTGGAGTTGGATTAAGAATCATTGAGGTATAATAATCTTGTTCTTTGAAAGTATTACAAGATTACTTATATTGTTGTTGTTAGCTTTGTATGTTGCGAGCATGAAATTGTTATATTGAAGTTATAAGGATTATGGATTGATTATAGCCTTGGAAATCCGAAATGTAATGTAAGCCATTACTAAGTTGAATTACAATTTAATCGTTGTTAGAATTGTCGCATGTTATTGACTTGAAGATTATGGTAGTTATAACCAAATGCGACTTGATATCATTTTATGCTACCAATTTGGATTGAAATGGAAATTGGATAGAATTGGTATTGTTGAACTCAAGGTGGCCGAATTTGGACTTGTAGTTTGTATTGTTTGGTTATTCATTTGTATTGGATTACCTTCTATATAATTGTGAGCCAATTGGGGCTGTTTGGTTATTCATTTGTATTGGATTACCTTCTATATAATTGTGAGCCAATTGGGGCTGTTTGGTTATTCATTTGTATTGGATTACCTTCTATATAATTGTGAGCCAATTGGGGCTGTTTGGTTATTCATTTGTATTGGATTACCTTCTATATAATTGTGAGCCAATTGGGGCTGTTTGGTTATTGTATTTGGCCTTGAAAAGGTGGCAAAGTAAGTAAAAACAAAGGAGATCTTTGTCCGATTTTCCGTAGAAATTAGAGACTTAACACTTATAATATTCTACGATTGAAGTAAGGCTTTAATAGGCGTATTGTGAATATTATAGGTTGACATATCTGAGGCGGGACTTTGTACTTGGCAAGTGGTTTGACCCGACAAGGTATGTAGAACTTTTCCTATCCTTTGAGCATGACTAGTTTCACGTATATAGTACGGTAGGCGTACACGACTTTGACATTCTTTACTTGTTTTATGAAATGCCAAGTCGGGTGAGTTAGGAGATTAACTCACTTCTTTGAGAATATTAAAGATGTCTTAAGTCTTGTTAAAGATAAGGGACTTGAAGAATTTTAAAGTATGTAATACTTGTGTCGTTTTAAAAACGTATAAGTCCCTTGGATAGGAAATTGTACATGACTAAGGTATAAAGTGAATATAACGACTTTATGGGGAGTTGGTTATATTGACTTTATGGAAAGATAAATGACTTGATTTAATGGAAGGCAATTCGATTTTAAGGCATCAATTGCCTAAGGTTTTATAAGACACGAGTCGCTTGATTTAGAAGCCATATTTTATTTCTAAAAGTATTGTGACTTGTCTTGAAAAGAAATTGTCACTTGATACTACGGCTATTAGTATCTTGGAAGTTTTATAATGAAATGAGTCATTTTAAAAGAATAGAAGTACGTAGTACTTTGGGTTAATTCCCGGATTTTCATAAAGACATGTTAGTGCCTTAAGTAAACTAAAATGAGAGTGAATATGAACAAGAATAGTAAGAAGTTAGGGGATTTCTTAACTTGCTTATTTATTGTATGATAAGCCGATAGAGCTTATGTTGTGTGTGATAGTCGGATTTGGGCTAGTGATATATTATTCGTTGCGGGGTTATTCCCCGGGATTGTGGCATAGTATATTTCCGTGGATTTGCTAACCACAATGCGAGGAATACCTCATGCGAGTCCGTAAGGGCTTATGCGGGTGAAATAGTCCCATGCAGGCGGGTCCAGCCTATGCGAGGAATACCTCATGCGAGTCCGTAAGGGCTTATGCGGGTGAAATAGTCCCATGCGAGGAATACCTCACGCAGGTCCACTGGACCTATGCGGGTGAAATAGTCCCAGGAGTAGGATTCCAATCCTATTTTTCGTTGTAAGTATACATGTCACGACCCGACCGGGACGCGGTGCCCTACACAGGCACCGCTACGATAAACATCGAGAGATAATCGTGAACATACATGAACCTTAAAAAAATAAAACAACAGAAGTAAAACAACAGGTTAGCCGATAGGGCTACCTTCCTGGACATAAATATACACAACCGAAGCAGTTGCCTCATTTTCTTTACAAACTGACCCACAAAATGTGACTACAGACCTCTAAGATTTTTAACATAACAACTGTGGCGGGACAGGGCCCCGCCATACCCCTGAATATACATGAATCTACTACTTCAGGGAAAACCATACCAAGAGATAAGCGTCCGGAGCAAATGGAGCTTTCTCTCAAACACTGAACCGAGATCCTAAGAGCAAGGATCGCCACACAGGTACCTAAAACTGCGGGCATGAGCGGCCCGAAGAAGTCGATTAACAGTACGAATATGGAGCGAAATAACGTCTGATGCAGATCATAACTGTACAAAAGAATGACAAGGACAAGTATAAAGATACATACCAGATCCTGCCGTGTCATTACCACTTATGAACTTAATCGCACCTTATTATCTTTTTCATTCTCTATAAAAACTATAGCCACATTCTTACGTACATGATTAGGAAAAATCATTAAGTTCATTACTATATAACTTACCTATCTTTCATAAGTATAATCCGGCCCTGTAAGGAGGGGCACCTATACTACCCGGCCCAATCTAGGACGCGATCAAGGTCACATAGTCTGCCCGTAAAGGTATCTTGCGGCCCGATCACGGGTCGATAACGTCATCTAGTGCGCCCATAAAGGTATCTTGCCGGCCCGTTCTGGTCGATAATGTCATGTAGTGCGCGTAAAGGTATACTGCCCGGCCCATGTCTGGGTCGATAATGTCATATAGTGCGCGTAAAGGTATCTTGCGGCCCGTCTGGGTCGATAATGTCATATAGTGCGCGTAAAGGTATCCGCCGGCCCGTCTGCGGGTCGATAATGTCATATAGTGCGCGTAAAGGTATCTTGCCCGGCCCGTCTGCGGGTCGATAATGTCATATAGTGCGCGTAAAGGTATCGCCGGCCCGTCTACGGGTCGATAATGTCATATAGTGCGCGTAAGGTATCTTGCCGGCCCATCTCTGGGTCGATAATGTCATATAAAACCCGGGAATTTAACCCAACGTACTACGCACCTCTACTCCTTTAGAAAACTCTTATTCAAACAAAACTTCCCAGATACTAACAACCGTAGTATCAAGTCATCTCTACCTTCGGACAAGTCACACTACCTTTTAGAAATACAATTAGAACTAAATCAAGTGACTTCTTATTTAAAACCTTAAGCAATTGGTACCTTTAAAACAATTTGCCCTTCTTTATTTCAAAACATTCTTTGCTTACATTAGAAAACCATTCTCTTAACCTTCCATAAAGTTATTATAACCAACTTCCCATAAAGCGTCATACTAACTTTATGCCTTAAACTAATTCATTCTTTTTATAACCAAGAGACTTATACTTTCAAATCAAATCACATAGCTTTCAAAATACTTCAAGTCTCTTAACTTTTAAGAAAACAAGTTTCAAGTCTTAAAAACTCCATACGTAAACTCTTTTAAATTAAGTAACATATACTTTGGTGCGTTGTGAATAAGTTATACTTATTTATAACGATCTTATTCAAGTAGCCATGATCTAGAAAATGTAATACAATTTTGTCTTATCTTAGCTTCTATGCAGATGGAGAATTCTACTTGTTTTAACATAATTAATTGTCATTACATTTTCCTTTATTAACGCTGCAATGGCTTGTTCGATACTTATTCTCATTCGTCAGTAAATTTGCGAGTCAACTCGACTCAAATACTTCCTAAAGACTCTTACCAACATCCCCATAAGACTTGGTAAGGACTTAGGATTTCTTAGGCGTAGCTTTTACATAGAGTAATTCAACATAAATACCTCTTAACTTCTAAGAGTAACAGAAACATGAAATGATACCACGGTATATTCCATACATAGAATCATGCCAAAGGAAGGAAGAGGTTCACATACGCCATGACGGCGATTGTCGACAAATAGCAAAAGCTCCAAAGTACTTCCACCTTGAGCTATTCCATTCTTCAAGTAGGATACGCTATACCTAGTACGTCAACCTATAATGGTCACCATCGTCCATTAACTTCTTACTTCATCGTAGAATATTTTAGGTGCTAAGTCGCTAAATTCTGCGGAAAATCGGACAAAGACCTCCTTTGTTTCTACTTACTTTGCCACCTTTTCAAGGCGAATACAATAACCAAACAGCCCCAATTGGCTCACAATTTCTATAAGGTACTCCAATACAAATGACTAACTAAACATGACCCCAATTGGCTCACAATTTAGAAAGTAGTCCAATACAAATGAAAAACAAACTAAAAAGTCCAAATTCGGCCACCTTGAGTTCAACCTTACCAATTCTTATCAAATTTCCATTTCAATCCAAATTGGTAGCATAACATGATATCAAGTCGTATTTAATTATAACAACCCATAATCTCTAAGTAGGCAACATGCGACGATTTCTAATAACGACTAAAATTGTATTACAATTTCAAAGGGCTAAACATGCCATTTCGGTTTTGAGCTCTTAAAATTCCATAACACTTATCAAACTTCATAACACATATCACATGATCATTTCTAACTTATAATAACATTGAATCTTCAATTACAAAAGTAAGACGAAGATTATACCTCATATTAGCCCAAATATGATCCAAGACTACAAGTCGATCCTTAGCAACTTTAGCTCCTCCTTTCGACGTTCCAATCCACTCCAAGCAACCCTTAGAAGCTTAAGAATAACTCATCTTCAAATTCCAACTTCAAAGTTGAATAACCCCTTAGGTTCTCGCCTTGCGACTAACCCGAAAACTATCTTTTTCCGAGATTTTTCTATTGAGATATGCTTACTATACCCTTAGGTACCTTGGTTTAAAGTGGGGAGATTATTGGACAACAATTGAAAATTCTTCTCTTGAAACCCTCCTAAAAGCCGAGAGCCCTCTTAATGCTCTTCAAGATTTGTTTGAAAATTTAGCTAAGTGTTAAAAGCCTTGTCTTGCTACTTGTACACATATATAATACTATGGAGGGTCAAGATCTACACAAATGGTTGGCCTAGATAAGTTTCACATGGATCCTAGCCAAGTGGACTTGACTAAGTCAACAATATCAAGCTATTAGTCTTTGCAAGACTTGGCCATCCTAAAATTGGTCAAATGACCATTCCATCCAAGACAATTTCGTCCAAGACCACTAAGGGGGGGTGACACGTGTCGCCCTCCCGTTCGTCGTAATATTTCGTTTTCCGACAATTCCATAATTCCGATAAATTTACTCGTCTCAAATCTTAACATTTTTGAGTTCTTACGTACGTCCTTACAAACATATCCTGGAATTTCCGGGGTGTAACAATACACCTATTGTTACTCTCATTGTTAGTAAGGCACTGTGTACTGTAATTTTGTTATCATACATGTCTCCGGCTTTCTTTTAAACTTATGTTGTAATTACAGTACTTTCCAGTTTTACATACTTAGTACATATTGTGTCGACCCCTTCCTCGGGGCTGCGTTCATACGCTTGAGGAAAGGGTGCGAGTTGCAGATCCACACTCTTAGGATCACTTATCAGACGTCGGAAGCTCCATTCTCCGGAGGCTTGTCTTTCTTTTGGTACAGTCTTTCCCCGATGTTGTAGATTATGTACATTCAGGGGTATGGCGGGGCCCTGTCCACGATTGTTATTCCTAAGTGCGTATTCACATATGTGGGTGGGCTGTAAGAACTGAGTTGTAAAGTTGTACTTTTGACTTTGTTTATATTATGGAAGGCGGCCTGATCGGCTAGCCTGTGTTGTTATATTGTTTACACCTGTGTTTATGTTGTGTTTGTTCCGCTGCTATTCTCTGATGTATACCTGATAGGGTGCCCAGGTAGGGCACCAGTCGCGGCCCGGGGTCAGGTCTTGACACCAACCTTTCAACCTAAGGCCCTACAGGTATTCTTATGATCAAAAGAATATCATTGAATCCACTATTTTATTGTAATACCCAGTAAGTCAGCATTTGCATCCCCTGCATTACTGGTAAAGAAGAAGGATTCTTCCTGGAGATTGTGTGTAGACTATAGAAGATTAAATAGTCTAACTGTAAAAATAAGTATCCTATTCCTATGATAGATGATCTACTAGATGAGTTATTTGGAGCCAATGTGTTTTCTAAGGTGGATCTAAAGGCTGGGTACCACCAAGTGAGAATGAATGAGGGTGAGGAACACAAAACTGCATTTAGAATACACCACGGCCTTTGGGAATTTAAAGTCATGCCCTTTGGCTTAACCAATTCCCCTGCAACCTTTCAATCCCTTATGAATGAGGTCTTCAAGGAGCATCTTAGGAAGTTCATCTTAGTGTTCTTTGGACAGCCTCAAGTAGAATACTTGGGACACATTACACATGACCAAGAGGTAAGTATTGATCCTGACAAGGTAGCTTCTATGTTAGACTGGTCTTTCCCTAAAACCATAAAGGAATTGAGGGGTTTTTAGGATTGACAGGATACTATAGAAATTTTGTAAAAGACTATGCTCATATTAGTAAACCACTGACAAATTTACTGAAGAAAGGGGAGTTTGTGTGGAATCCTGAGGCTGAAGGAGCTTTCAACCATCTTAAGCTAGACATGTCTAGTGTTTCTGTACTTGCACTACCAGATTTCACTAAACCTTTTATATTGGAAGTTGATGCATGCAACACAGGTGTGAGAGTTGTATTGATGCAAGAAAAGAAACCCTTAGTATGTATGAGCCAAGTTCTGAGTAAGAAGCACTAAGGGTTGTCCACATATGAGAAAAAGTTGATAGCACTATTACAGGATGCGGATAGGTGGAGGCACTACTTACACCGCCATCATTTTATAATTAAGACTGATCATTTTAGTCTGAAGTTCTTACAGGATCAGAAAATAACTACTGCCTTACAACATAAAGGACTAACTAAACTTATGGGCTTGAGTTTTGAGATCCAATACAAAAAGGGAGTTGAAAATGTGGTAGCTGATGCCTTGTCCAGGAAGGGTGAAACAAGAAGGGGCAATCTCAAGAAGGAAGACACAACACAGTGCTTAGTAATTACACAAGCACAACCCAAATGGATTGATGAGATTCTGAATATCTATAAAAGGGATCCAGAAGTGTTACAAGTCATGACCACTCTTAGAACCAACCCTAACATGAAATTGAACATTTCCTTGCAACAAGGAGTGTTAAGGTACAAGGGAAAAGCTTGGGTAGGATAAAATGGACCCTTAAGGCAACAATTAATTCTAACAATGCATGGTATGGGAGGACATTCAAGAGTATGGGCCACTTACCAAAGTCTAAAATCAGTATTCTATTGGCCTGCAATGATTGAGCATGTCAAGGCTGTAGTACAAATATGTGGAGTGTGTCAAAGATGCAAAGATGAACAAGCGACCTACCCAGGCTTACTACAACCTCTTCCCATTCCAGAAGGAGCTTGGGAACATGTTTCCATGGATTTTATTGAAGGATTACCCAAATATGAAGGGAAGGTTACTGTGATGGTAATTGTTGATAGGTATAGCAAGTATGCACACTTTCTGGCCACTGCCCACCCTTTCACGGCTTCGCAAATAGCCAGAATGTTCTTAGATAACATTTACAAATTACATGGGCTACCCAAGAGTATTGTGTCTGATAGAGACAAGTTGTTCATTAGTCATTTCTGGAAGGAGATGTTTAGACTCCTGCAGGTACAACTCTATTACAGCTCAGCCTATCACCCACAAATAGATGGCCAACTAACACTACAAAAAAAAGGCCTACCGTGACGGTTTTTAACCGTCACGAAAGGGGTTTTGTGACAGTTTTTCTAAGTGTCACGGTAGGTACTGTCGCAAATTCGTGACTGTGACGGTTATAAAAACCGTCACAAAATGTGATGTTTACTTTGACTTTTCCCTTTTTTTTTAAATTTTCCCGCAAAATTTATTAATTAAATAATATTTTTTTGGCGGAAAATTTTAAATAAAATTAATGTTAATTGGTGGGGAAATTATTTTTAGCAACTTTTTTAATATTTTAATTTTAATTTACTAAATAAAAATAAATTAGAATTGTAAGCATATTATAACTAAAATGTTATCCACATAATGAAATTATTCTAATACATTAAATCGAAACATTACAAATTGTTTTTCAAAACATCTAATGTTATCATCAAATACAACAAAAAAACACAATATTAGAATCCCAGTCATTGAAAACTTGTGCGATTCCAGCAAATCTTCATCTCTGTAGAATTCCACTTTGTTATGTCGTACTGTTCGAATATTCCTCGCAAAGTGTAAAAGAAAGGAAGTTAGAAAAATAAATAAATGCGAGTAAAACCTTCATATCCGTATAAAACAATAGGAGTTTTAACTACGGAAGGCTCAAACTTATTAAACTAAGAGATATTTAAACTAGGCATGCAGATATTTAAATAAGATATATATTTAACAAGAATGTAACGAAAGCAAAAATCATATAAAGAGGGTGTGAAGAGAACTTATGATTTTTATCAAGTGTATCGATTTGTTTTGCCTTAGAAACTACAACAATAGCTGCTTCAAAAATTCGGCAGTAAACCGGCTCAAATGTGGCCATAAAACAGCAGCCGCTTGACTTAAAATGCAGTAGCAACAAATTTAAAAAAAAGAGCAACAGTGGGATCGAGAACACAGCAAAAACCAAGTGTAGTATCTGTTCAAATCAGTAAATTTCAGAAGTATTGCAGCTGTCCGAAATAATCCTAAAACAACAACTTTTGGCCAAGAAACCAGCCGCAGCAACTGGGCTAACAATACAGCAGCAAAAGGTCAAAAAATCCAGCAACAAACAACCCAAAATATAACAGCAAAATGGCCAAAACCAGTAGCAAAAAATGGCCCAAAATCAGTAGCAGAATAGATTCTGATATAGTAATATTGTGCAAATAACTAGGCCACAATTATGTATGGCGTGTTTTAGAGACAGAGTAGTTAAAGGTGCCTACATGCAGGAATATGAAGAAAAAAATATCAACAGAATTCATTACGAAGATGTAAGAATCCCCTTGCTTGGTGTTACTCGGTTTACTCAATATAATTATAACCCATAAAGTAATACAAATACATTTTATTTTTTATAAGGTAAAGAAAAATTAGTAAAAATAGATTACTCACAATATATAATATCATCCAAAAGAGAAGGTAATGCAGCATTGCCAAGTATCCATGAATTAATCAACTATTAGAATGTATTTTTCTAGTTTTCTGTTTCCCCATAAAAAAGTGAATTGACTGGGTAACTCAAATGAGAACTCTAAATGCATCTCTTTGTTATTTCAAAAGCATAACAGTTTCTTTGTCAGGCCACCTTGATGGAATTCTCACAATCAATATAAACTCATAAAGCTAAAAAAAAGTTCATGCGAACTCTTTCTTTCATAGATGATACAACATTCCTTAAGTAATAATGTTCTAAATGCTCTCTTATATGGTCAATCACACTCAGATATAACTTCATCTGGGACTGTAGGTAGCTCACATGAATACTCTAACACCCTACATAAGTACTCTACTGATTTTAAAAAGCATTAAATTAAATCACTAGGATACAAACACTTGTAACAGCTAATAACTTGCAATTTTAATTTACCAAGACTAATAACTTGAGAGCATTGAAGAAAATGTAAAGATTAGATATAAGTCAGCAATATTCTGGAATTGCACTTACAGGTGCATTACCTGTGGCATGTTCCAATGCTACTGTCGAAGGAAGTAGTCTTTGAGAGTAATTGAAAGGTGTAGTTGTAGTTGTTGAATGTTTCCCAACTGTCGACATTGTTTGTTCGTTGACCAGTGATGTTCCAATTTGTCTTTCAATATTAATGTTTGTAATTCCTGATTTTGGAACTGGAATTTGAGAGGTGTGGGGTTGGATTAGGGGTGAAAACGCCGAATTATATGACTAGACGACCTCAAGGGAGAGTCGTCCAGTCGACTGAGACTCCATATCCGTCGACAAAGTTGAAGGTCTAACAATGTCGATTTTCTATCGAAGTTGAATAAATGAACGGTGGTCAGTGCAAAATGTAGCTAAGACGAAGATAAACACAGTGACACCACCGACGAAGCTCGACGTTACCAGAGGTGGCCGGAAAATTGAAAGTTGCGCCTAGGATTCCGCCGAAATGTGAGTTGGTCGTCTGGTCGTTGGGGGTTGAATCGAAGGACTGCGTTGGTATGGGACTGAATGCTGTGAGACGGCGGTCACAGTGGTGTAACCCACCGCCGTCGATTGTCGGTCAATCCGCTGGAATTTGCAAAACTCTGATCAACAGTGAATTGGGTTTTTTCGATCAGAGATTGACAGAGTTGTAGGGTAAATCGATTGGTAGGGAAATGACGGGATTGACGATACGAATCTTTTGGTATATGTCTCGTCCCCGTTGGATTCTTGAGGTGGCCAGAAAATGTAATTTTCTGGCGTTTTCACTGTTCACGCCTGAAAATTGCAGAAATTGGGAAAAATTTAGGTTTGGGTTTTGGAGTTTTTTGGGGGAAGGGGAGTTAGATATGAAGAAATAGGTTTAAAATTAGAATCGGTTTTAGAAATAAAATGGGTCGGGTCGGGTATATATTATTTATAAAAAAAAAAGAAAATTAAATTTGTATTTTAAAAACCGTCACAAAACACATGTGACGGTTGAAATAACCGTCACACCATTATCACAAAGTTGTGAAGGTTAATAAAACCATCACGTATATGTCACAAAGACCCATTGACCAGAAAGTCAATGCTAAAACCGTCAACGTGTGACGGTTTTTAAAATCGTCACACCCAAACTGTCACGGTAGGTCCTTTTTTGTGGTGTGAGAGGCTCAACAGATGCCTAGAGAATTACTTAAGATGCATGACTAGCCATAAACCAAAGGAGTGACACAGATGGTTATCACAGGCAGAATACTGGTACAATAGTAACTATCACACATCATTGAAAAAGACCCCTTTCAAGTGTTGTATGATTATGATCCCCCTCAACTGACTTTTGAACTCATTACTCAATCCAAAGTGTAACTGTGGACCAATTACTCAAGGAGAGGTAGCTGGTGGCCAAGGTATTGAAGGAGAATTTGAAATCAACACAAAACAGGATAAAGGTCTATGCATATAAGAAGAGAACTGAAAGAGAATTCAATGAAGGGGATTGGGTATACTTGAAATTGCAACCCTATAGACAAACATATCTAGCTGTTAGGAGGAGTCTTAAGTTATCCTCAAAATTCTATGGCCCATACAGGGTCATCCAGAAGATAGGACCAGTAGCTTACAAGTTAGCTTTACCCCTGACTGCAAAAATAAATCCAGTTTTCCATATTTCTTAGCTTAAGAATAAGATATGAGACCACATTACACCTTCCATTGACCCTCATTTCTGTTCAGCTGATGGCCAAATAATGACAGAACCAGTGGCAGTACTGGATAGAAGGATGATCAAGAAAGGGAACAAGGTTGTCACTCAAATCTTGGTACAATGGGTTAATCTATTACCAGAAGAAGCAACTTGGGAAGATTTCCAGTTCATTAAGTCTCAATTTCCAAAAGTTGCTGCATTTTGAAGGTACATATTGGTCCTGAAGAGGGATGGAGTGTATTGTGACAGTATTTCCTTTTATTTAAATTAGTCTCTTAAGTTCTAAATAATGCACTTTAGCCCTTAAGTATAATTCTGTTATTAAGTTGTATTTATGTCTTAGTAGTCCCCTATGTTTTTAGTAGTGAAAGAAGGCCCATGTATATGTTTTTAGTAGTGAAAGAAGGCCCATGTAATGCCCTATATGACCGATCACTGTTCCATTGAGAAATTATTAATATACAAATATATCAATTCTCTTTCTCTTTTCCCTACTCTCTCTCTTTCTCCTTTCGGACCTCAGTAACAGAGCTCTGCTCTTGTTACATAACCTCACCTAGGGTCTGAAGGTGGTGGTACGACGATGTGAGAGGTGAGAGAGGAGAGCATTTAATGTTATTTCCTCTCTCAGCCACAACAAAAATTGCAGACAATCCCGTACATGGTAGTTTCCATTCCTGGCATGAAGACAAAGGCGTGGAAAGTGCGACTAGGGTTGCCCTCATTCCAAAGATGGAAAATGATGGGGGCTTTGCACTTTTGTTTGCGCACAACAATGATTTGGGTCTGGTCTTGGGCCTATCTGGCATAGGCTTGGCAATTCGAGGCAAAAGAAGAGAGGCCCAAGTTGTTCTTTACAAATTCACATTAATTATACGACATTTTCCAAATGTGGTCATATTTTAAATTAAAAACCAACCAATCAATTTTGTAAATAACCTAATTAAATTAAAACCTACATTTGATATCAATTAGCATTTAGTAAATTAAAATCTTGCAAACGTCTGTGTAATTTAAAACATGACTTTAAATTGAGATGTACTTCCTTATCATATTTAATTAGACAATTTTCCAACTTTGACATAGTGGAATATTAATTTTTAATATTGAGAATTATTTTTAAAATAATTATATATATAACTGATGGTTAAAATTCCAAAATTATAATTAATGATCAAAATTATATAAAATTAGGACATGATATACAATATATATATATATATACCAAGTGATATTTTGTCAAATAAAATGACAAAAATACTCTCAGAATAATTTTGCAAAATTACATTCACCTTGGTAAAAATATATTTCACTCTATTTGTGACTCGAGATCCCTAAATAATATAATAAAATTATTGAAAGGTAAAAATTAGGTATCGATAGTAGGTCCAAGAGACCGAAAAGGTGAGGATATTATGAGATGGTTGGAAATATTGAGATGATTGATATGACTCCAAAGGGGTCTTGGTTTGATGATAATAATGATACGTGAATGGATGGGTTGCATGCCTGCAACAAATGTTATTATAGCTAAGAGCTAAGATCTGTTGAGACATTATGAATGAGTATATGGACTTCGCAGGTCCCCATCACTGTGCAGTTCATAGAATTTTAACACATGTGTACTAGAGATGAAAGATACTTGGCATATGAATTGCATTTATATCATACATTCTTTATGCATTGATTAGCTATGGATTGGTAATGCGATATATATTGGATATTAGAACTTGGGTGATTTCCCTTATTAAAGGGATTTGGATGATTGTATTGATTAAATTGGACAAGATTGGTTGCCATGATTGGATTGTTCTCTATGAATGGGTTTCTGTGGTTACACCTTTATGAGTCTGAGTGCTAAATGTTGAACTATATTGAGGTCACTCTATTGACAAAATTATCATGTTGATCATATAGAATTGTGTATGTCTTGTATTGCTTGATAATTGATGACATTATTTGATAGAGAGTCTAGTAAAAACTTGGTCTAGGTGTTGTTGTAGTTAAATGACTTGTATGTTATGCATGTGTAGATCCCATCCTTAATCAAAAGATGTATGATGTAGACTTTTACTTAGAGTATAATGAGGATGTTAAATGAATGAATATGTGTCTTGCCCTTACTTGTGTAAAACAGTAATCAAACCCAAGAGTCAGAGAGACTAAGAAGCTAGTATTGTTATGATTAGACTAATCGCTCTACTTCTTGAGAAGGATTGTGATATGATGTGTTTAATAGGGTAAACCTGTCTTAACTGATTATTTGATAACTCGAGTAGGTGGTGACAACATGAATATGATTTAAACAGAGTTTACTGATCGGTTGGTAGTAATTGTACGATCCTTGTGTGCAATATGAACGGAATTATACTTGACCGTGATTGAGCTCTTATGTGACTATTTGAATTGTCTAGAATATGACCTACTTGAGAGTCAACTTGATATCGTGGTACGAACGCGTGACCAAGTTTAGTGTTTAGCTATGATTTGAAGGTGCAGTTGATTGGGTTATGTGTGGGATCCCTCCGTTTGGTGATATCCTTGGGAAGTGGTAATGATAATGCATAGGTGAAAGAAAAAGAATTGGATAGGTCAATCTTCGCTATATGAAGGGAAAAATTGGTATCTGACGTGTTCATTAGGATAAGTTGCAAGATGTACGAGGGTGGATGTCGTATAAGGTATGAAAGATTAAGTTTGGCTTTGACTTGATAAAATTGAAGTAGTAGAGTAAGAGTTAGTGGTTGTGGGCTTCTTCATGGAATGACTATTTGTTCTAAGCCAGGTGGTAAGGTTACTTATGAGGAGTGGAGCTTATGGAAATTAGACAGTCGTGTTTCTTAAATTAAGAGTGTGTTCGCAGTGTCACTTGGGGTTTCGAAGTTAGTAATAAAAAAAAGTTGTTGAAACTAAGAGATTGTTGATTTGTGAGTTACTTCGTAGCTGTTTAGTATAGAGTAAGTTTAATATATTATATATGAGTTACTATACTAGACTATGTCATAGGCTAATATGAGCTAGTGATCGACTAATAGGAATGATTCTAGCACTGGACAAGTGTGGAGCTCTATTTAAGGAATTATCAAATGTTTCATCTAGTTCTTGGATAAGGTTTGTGGGCATGGTATATAAAGGTTAACACTTGAGAAATTCTATAATTACTGGTATAATGACTTTGAAGTTGGCCGAAGAGTAGAGAAAATTGCACGGTTAGTTGGATGTGTGTTGGTTCGGCAAAAAAGGTAAGGGTTAATTCTTCGCAGGCAGGTATTGTATAAAAACTCTCGAATAAGATATTGGTCAGTGGAAATATTTATGGTAACATATTGATGATGATTTGATCTAATACTAGTTGTGAAAAACTTCGGGTATCGATGATCGGGTTAGTAACTTATAAACCAATATAGAAGAAGAATTATTTCGGGTAGGGATTTTTGGTAAGGGTACTTTGACAAAAATATACGAGAATGTTAGCAGGGTTATATATTCGGTAATTAAGGATCAACTTCCGAATTATGGACTAGTTCAGTGATGGTTTCGATTATCGCTTGGGTACTAAATGATTGTTGGTCAGAGTAGCCAGAGTAGGTTGATACCTTTTCTATTCGAGGAATTTTATAAATGATGATACATAGGGGGTGTTAGATAGAAAGGAGCATCCAGTTTAAAGGTTTGAGTGAGGCGAAGGAACTCTTTGTTGTTAGGTATGTAGTGTCCTACTATTTCCAAGTTCGGTTCAATTATTTTTTGAAGGCCACGAGACTTCAGTAAACTCTGGAGTAGATTTGAGTAATGATCAATCATTAGTCGTAGTTGTGATTTGAATGACAGGAGGAAATTAAGAATTTCAATAAATATGTGGTTGATCTAATTTAGAATGAGTAAGGTGTCTCTTCGAGATAAGGGAAGATTTGGGTTTGAATAATGGAAATTATTAGGTTAGGTATGGATCATGTTGGAGTTATTTTTGCATCTTTTAGAGCGGTGAAATTGTTTAGTACACTCTGGGGAGTAGATCTATGGTAATTGACTAAGTGTTATGACGTATGTTCCATAGGGTTCATGATTAGCGACTGGTGGTATAATGTGTTGAAGCGCTGATTGATTAATGACAATGATGAATATTTCAAGTATTAAAGACATAGAAGTAATTGCGAAAGGTAAGGTGCATGGATCATAAGGTTGATACGTTAGAATTTGGTAAGGTGTAAGGGTTGCGAGATTTGATACCGTCTGGATTGATATAGGATAGTGAGGTCTTACTATTAGAGATTTGATGGGTGGAGATGTGGTAAATAAGGTCGCAAACTTTACTTCGAAATGTTTGGAGTTGTGGGTGAATTAAGTGAAGGTACAAGGAGGATTTGATGTATTTAGAGTTCAATGGGTTCTATCAGATCTGTGTATGGAGTGGAAGTTGAAAAATAAGAAGGTTACAATCATAGGTATAGTTCTTCAGTACTGAGTTGATGACTTAGATATAATCCAGATTTAGAGTCGTGGGTGACAACATATGTTTGATTATTCATGAGAAAAGAGATTTAAGAGGTCACCACATGTCTATTTTAAGCCTATCAGTTTTGTTTGGAATCAGTTCATGTGACTGTCGATTATTTAGAAATTAAAGATTTTATTTCGGGTCATATTTGTTCATTTAGGGTCGGGTGTCCCGTGCTTATGTTTCCTGGAGGAATTATCATTTTCTAGTAAACCACCGACAAGGGTTCGATAGATTTTGATTTGGAGTGAGGGTATAACAGTGTTATCAGTTCTCATTAAAGTTTACAATAGGATTGATGATGTATTTTGGATGGAAATTATTCAGATAGTTTTAATGGTTTACACTGGTATTGGCAACATATTGAGAATGTACAAATGGTTATGGGGAGTCTTTAGAGTGATCAGTTAATGTTCTACGGATTTGGCACAACAAGGTAATCAATAGGTATGCTTACAGTATGGTGATTTGGAGATTTAAGAAAAATTAGGCAATGGATTTTGACAAAGCGATTACGACTTCGGGTATAGAACTAACGATATTGAAATCGGCACAATCGGGCTTAGATAAGGTCCATTTTGGGGTTGAATTACTTAGAATTTTCTTAGGTAAAACAAGAATTTATTTTCGGGAAAAAGGAAGTCATGATTTGGGCTTGTGGTGTGTGTGTTTATGTGTTTCTAATAGAGGGTGGTGATTAGGGTGTTATTTCTGGATTCAATCAGACGCGTATAGAGGTATGGTTATAATAATATCAGGAAATTCGAGTGGATTTAGTGCTTATATTTGAGGATCAATTGTGAAAGAAACTTCGGGTATGAAGAAATGGAAAGTTGGTTTTGAGCAAGGTTATAGGTAGTCTTGATGGATTCAGTGAACAAGAAGTACTACATGTGTATTTCTTGCATGTTGAGGCTTCCATGAGGTTGTAATATGGGTTCCTTGGTTACTCGTTGACTTTGTATTTCCCTTTTATTTGTTAGAGGAAGAACGTTTGTTTAATATGTATTTGATGTAATGAACCATCTGTTCATTTTTAACTAAAAACCCTTACTAACTATATTACCCTTCCTGTAGACACTATGTGAGGATGGTGACGGGTGAGGATGGGTGGCACGGATTCTGAAGTGCCTTTAGGTGATTATCAAAAAAACCAAAATAGAGATTTTAGAATTCATAAGTTTGACCCAAATTTAACTTTAAAGTATATGTGTTCATTTTCGAGTCCCGTCGCTTCCGGTAGTTACAGAGGGTCATTTATGACTTAGATGATTTATTGGTTCACTTTTCGAGATAATCGGATGTACTTTATAGCCTTATTTGTAAAATATGATATTTTGATATTTTGGGCTATTTTTTAGAAGTGTATATCTTAGCATGATTGTATGATAAATCCGAGGGCACGAACGAGTTTGTAGCATTTTTTACCTTAGGATGGCATGTTTGGTGGAAGATTTGAGTAATTTTGAGTTGTTGGTTTTTGGTGTCCGCACCAGCGGTCTTCTGGCCATTTCTGTGTGTACGCCTCTGTGGAGGTTGACTCACAGATGCGGGCCTTGTGTATTATTGAGGTTTCTGCTTCTGCGTACGTTTTCTTGTAGAGTCAATGGCGCCTCTATGGATTCCTTCTCGCTCCAACGATCATCCGGGATATTAATTGAGTCTGCATCAATGGCCTATTTTCCACTGAACTGTGTCCGCTTAGGCGAAGTCGATTCTGTCGAAGCGGAATCGCTATTTCATATCAGAACCTTAAAATGCCCTAAAAACGAATTCATTCCGCCAAAACTTCTCTTGGGACTAGAGCTTGGCTAAGAGGGGATTTCTTGTGAATTTCATCTTTGTTATTTATTGAAGGTATAATTTCATCCCTTTTAATTATTATATCATTAGAATCTTCTAATCCTAGTGTAAATCCTATTTGGGGAAGAGAATGTCATAAGCTTTCATGCTAGAATAAAAGAACTAGAATCATGAAATGGAGGATTGTATGTTGATTAGATGATTATAATATTGTAAACTAGTGTTGATTAATGATTGATAATGATGTTTTGATGTTTAATTTGATAATGGAAACCCTTTCAATTTGGGGGAAATTCTAGGGTTTATAATTAGAAAGTTTACATAATCATGCTATTAAGGATCCAATTGAGCTTTGATTTCAAATTATATTAAGGATATGACTATTTAGTATGTAATTTTGCTTTGTGAATAATAAAGTTTGGATTTTAGCACTGTGAGCCCAGGGTTGGTTTTAGGTGTCTTTAGGCATATTTAAGGACTGAGCCTTGTATGTGTATTAGCTTAATTATTAACGTAAATTCTATATATGTTAGACTACGATTACTCTGAGGCGCTCCGAAAGGGCAAGGCTTGTATAGAGAGTTGACAGTTCCTGGCTTCTGCTCGGCTTTGAGGTAGGCTACAGTTTCTCTTTTGTAGACTTCGATAGAAGTATGTATTAGTTATAAATATTGAGGGATATTAGGTGTGTTATGGGTCCTACCTTAGCGGTTGTGATGAATGCTCGAGTGGGTACCAATGTTGAATTGTGATGATTGGTGATTTGGGGAATCAACCTTAATCTGGTTCTGATTGGGCTTGTCGTCATTATGTGGTCTCGTCGTTATAATTGTTATTGTTGTGTTTATTTATCACATTACTTTCGATATGATATATTGATTGTACATGGATTGTGTGTTATTAACTTCCTTAAAGCATGGAATATTCATCTTTTATATTTGGTTGCATCTCATACATTTGATTACTTGTCTTGTATTGTCATTTGCATTCATACACTCATGGTTCTGATGATGTTGAAAAGAGAGTTGTATGAAAATGTTGTGGGCCCAAGAGGCCAGAAACGTAAGGTTACTATGAGATAGTTGAAAATATTGAAATGATTTATATGACTTCAAATGGATCTTGGTTTGATAATAATAATGATATGTGTAGGGTCGGGTTGTACGCCTACAACAAATATTATTACAGTCAAGAGCTGGGATCCATTGAGAAATTATGGATGAGTATATGGACTTTGCAGGTCCCCCATTGGTGTGCAGTTCATAGAATTTGAATGATTGTATACAGGAGATGAAAGGTATCTGACATATGCATTGCATTCATATCATACATTCATTATGTATTGATTAGTTATGGATTGGTAATGTGATATCGATTGGATATTGGAACTTGGGTGATTTCCCTGATTAAAGAGATTTAGATTATTTGATTGATTATATTAGACCAGGTTGGTTGTCATGATCGGCTTGTTCTCTGTGCATTAGGTTGTATGGTTACACATTTATAAGTCTGAGTGCTCACTGTTGAACTATATTATAGTCAGTGGCTTCTATTGGCAGAACTATCATGTTGATCATAGAGATTTGTGCATGTCTTGTATTGCTTGATGATTGATGACGTTATTTGATAGAGAGTATAATAAAGAATTGGTTAATGTGTTGTTGTTGTAGTTAAATGACTTGTATGTTATGCATGTATAGATCCTCTCCTTAATCAAAAGATATACGGAGTAGACTTTTACTTAGAGTATAATAAGGACGTTAAATGAATGAATATGTGTCATGCCCTTACTTGTGTAAACTGTAATCAAGTCTATGAGTCAGAGAGAATAAGAAGCTAGAATTATTATGATTAGACTAATCGTGATACCCCTTGAGAAGGATTGTGATATGATATATGTACTAGGGTCAACATGTCTTAATTGATTATTTGATAACTCGGGTAGGTGCTGACAACATGAATATGACTTAGACAGAGTTTATTTGCGATATTTATCTATGATTACGCAAGTGTACGTATCGTTCAAGTAATAAAGGTCTGACCGAGTTATCGTCCACAGAGACTAGTTTAACAAGTACCGAATATCTAATCTATGGTATCTATTTGACTAATGTTATTTTGTTTGGTTTTATAACTAAGAACTATAATTAAAGTGATTTGAAGAAAATAAACTAAAGTGATGATACATAGGGTTTAAAAACAGTTATGAAGGAAATAGGGCTTCCAATCTCCTCAACTATCCACTCTTTCACGTGTTAATGCAATGTTAATGATTCTTCTTCTTATTAAGATAGCAGGTTAACTAATCTGTCTTATATTCCGGTTAGGACATATAAAAAACTCAACCTTATGCATAAACCTTCTATATTTCTATGATAAATTTTACCACATGAGGATTGAGAACAATAACCTTAAATACTACTCAAGTATCGGGGTACTTTCGTCCACGATTTTAACCTATGTCTAAACAACTACAACATATTCAAATCTCCCCTCTCGGATCTCGATTCGAAATCATATAAGTGATGACAATTAGTGATCAGTTAATTATAAATGAATCAACACAATATTGAATAGATCTTAATATGGCTGAAGAATAAACCAATAACTATGCATTAATTATATGAAAGAGTTGCAAGCGATTCGACGGAAAACCCTAATAAAGTAATTAGCTCCTAGACATTGTCATGCTAAGAACTAATATAACATCCAACATAAACTGAAATTAAAAGAGAAAAGAAATAACTTGAACAAGAGTAGTCTCCAATCTTGTAGCTTTTTGCCTCCTTTTTAGCCTCCAAAGTATGATATGAATAATGACAGTGTTTAGGGTATTTATATCTGAGGAAAACCTTGCTTCGGACCGTTTTACCCTTCTGAAAGTCGACTTTTTTCTCGGAAATACGCGTCGGCACCGCGGTGCTAATTCAGCCGAAAACACTGGTAGGCTACTGGAAATATTGCGCTACTGGAAATATTGCGCCGCAATTCATCAGCACTGCGGTCCCTCTTGGTCATGCACCGCGGTGCCTTCTACTTTTCGCTTAGATTTTTCCAGATTCTTTCCATGCTCTTCATGACTCTTTAGCTAGATTATTCGGGGCTTGGTTGCGCATTTACATCCTTCAAATCCACTATTTCATGTTAATTTCTCCCTTTCCCACCTAAGTCGCTCATATCCTGAAAACAAAACAAACAAAGCATAATACTGCACAAAAACACTAAAAAGACACGTAAAAGACTCCTAAAATAGACTCTAAAACAGTCCTAAAATGGACTTAACAAACACCCCCAAACTTAAATTTTACTCGCCCTCGAGTAAAGAACTCTAGACTCTCTAAAAATAAAAAGACACAAAGACTCTAAACATAAATCAAGTCAATCACAATATTTCTGCCTCGAAGATCATGAACACATGCAATCTCATTCTCAAAAACTTTCTAGCCACAAGTTGCTATCTAGAATTCCAAGTCAGATAACCATTAAACTTGCTTGAGGTTATTAAGGCATATGATTACCTAAACATGACTACCAACTCAAACAAGCATTCAATATTAGTCTATGCACAAGTAAAAAATTTCCAACAGTCCATCAGGCTAAAATTATATAGCTTGCTCACTTACTAACTCTCCACTAATGTAGATAACACATGCTTAAAAATCAATAGCACTTTCATGGGTTGTATCGTTAGGCTTAGACATTGGGCAGATAAAAAGATATTTAGGCTCAAAATTACTATAAGCATAGAACCAACCAAACACAACTTGATATTCATTATAATGCACCAAATTCCCTCATTTTCTCTTCTTTTCTAGATTGAGAAGTTTTTATTCTATATTTTTTTTTGAACTACAACACCCCCAAACTTATTTTTCATTGTATGTACAAGGGGTGTGTAGTTGATTTATATATCTAATTTTTTTTCTTTTCATTCACTTCTCAATCTTTTGCACTGCTTTTTACAGAAACCCAATCTTCAATCCTTTTTACTAGAATTTAATTCCCCCAACTTGTAAATTTCTTACTTATGGTAATTTAAGGGAGTGAAAGAATAGTAAAAAATTTCAAGTAAGCTCATGGATGGGTGTTTATCAACAAAGAAAGATTTCATTAGGCTCAAAAGGGGTGACTAGGGATTAATATAATCAAGGGTGGTTGAAAGGCTCAAACGGTCCAAAGAGGGTCTAAATCATTTTCATAAGCATGCATTATCTAGGATTTCCCCTCAAGTAGCAAGCAAACAAGTTCTAGAATCTACCACCTTCTTTTCTCAAACCCAAATTCATTTATGCATAGACCAATAAATTGAACACGAGAGAGTCGGATAGTCATGATTAAGTTTTTCAAAAAAAATAATCAAAAGCAAACTCAAAGGCTATCTTAACTAAGACACACAAATTTATGCATTTCTTGACTATAGATTTCATCTAATGTTACTACAAGTATCCACTCAATCTCATTGGCTATCAATTTTCAACTTGATTCATTGACACTTAATACTTAAACACATACACGAACACTAGATAAATAATTAAAAAGACACAACTAGACAAAAATAAAAATCCCCCCCCCCCCACAAACTTATTCAACACATTGTCCCCAATGTGAAAAGTAAAGCACAGGTGAGAAAACTTACAAACACATAGGCGACTCAAAACGGTGGTCGTGGCGGTGGATTTTGTGGCTCAAAATGCGGATGCTGTGGTGGTAATCCAAAGTGGGGCTCAGGCGGTGGGACTTGTAGTGACCACTGGTTGAACATGGAGTTTAGTTTATTGATGCGCTGGTACTCAAAATTGTACTGATGTTGCTCCCATTGATACGGGTGGTGGTCGCGCTCCCGATGAGTTTGGATGATGTAATCTCTTTGCTGTCTCAGGTAGTGGTGCTCCTGCATCATGTGCTCTTGATTTCGGAGCAACTGATCCAACTGTGATAATGGAGGCTCAATTGCCAAGAGAGGTGGATGGCTACTCTCCCCTGGCTCATTATAGGCAGCTGTCTCAGGTTCCTCCTCCATGACTCATTGGCGGCATCTGGGTGGTTGTTGGACACCCTCTTCTGTATTCGGTGCTCGAACATAGACCACTGGCAGTGGGTCTGGGTAGCCATTTACTTGAACTCGGGTGATGACACTATGTATCCGGCCCGTCGCATCACTAGCATTGAATGGCACTCTATATTCAGCACATAACTTGGTGATCAATGACCCATGTCCTAGTCCAGCTGTGGTCGTAAGGCGACAAGTGTACTCCATGCTTTCCAAAATCGCTCGACCCACATCTATAGTGAACCCTCTCATTAAGGAATACACCAACTTGAGCCGATCCGTTATTACTTTGGAAAGATACGTGGAGGGTATAATTCTGGCACTCACAAAGTATATTCATGCCCGAGCCACCCTATTGAAACGAGCACTCAAAGTTTCTGTCACCTCAACCCAATCAATTCTGTTGTACTTTCTCCAAGTGGTATACTGATCTTCTTCCTCATCATCTTCAATCATTACATTAGGAACACCACAGACTGCATTTATGTTTTCTATCGCGACAGGCACCCACCTCCCTCGAACAAAACACTTATTCTCTACCCGCTCCGAGAAGTTGGCGTAGAATTCACACACCACTGGATGTTGGAAGTGGAAGATTGGTATTAACAAATTCTTCCCAGTTTCTGTTGACAATCATTTCTCTAATAGGCATCATTGTAGGGTGCTCGTCTGAATTCCATGCCTCTCTCTGGAATTAAGGGGAGTCCGCTTAATTTTTCATAACGGTCTTGGGCTGCCTTGTTGGAAAACCTAAAAGTATCATAATCAGGAGCTGTTGATCTAGAAGAAGAGGCCTTATTGCTTGTTCTTTTTTGATCCATTTTTTTTAAGGTATGGTTGAAAAAATTTGGGCAGAATTTCTTTTGTTTTCGGATGATTCTTCACCAACACTTAGTAACCAAAACCACAACATGAAATAATCAACACAACCAACAACAGCCAACAACACACCCACAAAAATCAACACACAACTCACACAGCACTCGACAACAATATTCAGTAACAACTCCAACTACAACACCCAACAACCACAAGCCACGAAATTTACAAGGAAAAGTGATGAATTTTACCTTTTGGACAAGTTTTTCTTCACAAATGTCTTGACCCAAGTGATGAATTTATGGTGGTGTATGAGAGAGTGGGAGATTTGTAGTGTAATGGGGTGTGAGAGGTTTGTTTTTGAAGGTATTTCGAACTTTTTTTAGAAGAGGGGAGGTTTTTAGAGGTTTGGGTGAATTGGGAATGAGGGAAATCGAAAAAAAGGCTAGGGTTTTTATTCTGAAATTGCATAGGGACCGCGGTCCTTGGGACTCACACCGCGGTGCTAATTCGTCCATAAATCACTGGGACTTTCTGCCAGAGAGGCATCGTGGTCCTTCAATCATGAACCGCGGTGCTAATTCCTTCTTTAAAAAAATGAACTCACTGGAAAAATTTCGCCGCGGTGCTAAGCCTTAAAATTTAATTTCTCCAATTTTCAGCATTTTCAATCCCTTGCCTCTCGGAATTAGTTCCATTTTACCTGCCATCAAAACATAAACCAAGTGGCACAAGACCGTGAGACTGTTCAAAAACATAATAAAACTACTTAATAATTTAAAACGTTGGGTTACCTTCCAAATAGCGATGTCTTTAACGTCGTTTAGTCGGACGCAATTTTCTTACTCAATCAAGGGGTATATTATCCCCTCCGCATATCCATTTAAATCTCATCTTCCTCCGCCTTCTCCTTTTCTTTTTCACAGGGTTGAGTTCAGAAGTCTTACCATCAAGTTCTTCACGCTGCTTTAATGGTACCCCACGAGCATCAGTACTTGTGAGGCTTTTCTCAGAGACACCCTTGTCAACTATCCCAATGGAAAAACATCAATCATTGACTTGTGGCTCAGGGGGTTGTCTGCAAACTTTGAATATTATTTCCTCACTTTAGACTCTGAGCTTTAACTCCCCATTTTCAACATCAATGAGGGCTCTCCCTGTAGCTAGGAATGGTCTCTCAAGGATTATTGACATATTCTCATCTTCCTCTATATCAAGAATGAGAAAATCAGCATGTAAGATAAATTTGCCTACTTTAACCAATACTCTTCAATTATTCCATGGAGATGTATGATAGAGCGATCAGCTAGCTGCAAGTTGACTGTGGTTAGTTTTGCTTCCCCCAAACCAAGTCTTTTAAACACAGAGAGGGGTATAAGATTAATACTTTCGCCCAAATCACACAACGCCTGCTTACATGTCACCTTACCTATAGTGCAAGGTAAGGTGAAACTCTCTGGGTCTTAGGGGGAATTTTCTTACAGAAGATCGCCTTCGCACTCCTCCACAAGACCACTGTCTCATAGTCCGCGCCTTCTTTTTTTAAAAAGGATGTCTTTCATAAACTTCACATATGCTGGCATTTGCTCCAAGGCTTCAATGAACGGGAGGTTTATGTGCAGCTTTTTGAAGACCTCTAAAAACTTGGAAAATTGCTTATCCAGGGCCTTCTTCTGCAGTCTTTGAGGGTATGGAATTTTGTCTGTATATACCCTCATAACTGCTGGTGGAGCCTTCTCTAAAATAGGGTGGTCATCAGTAACCCCCTCTTTCTCTGCATCAACTATCTCCTCCACTTCATTCTCTTTTTCAACCACTGGTGGGGGTGCAGTCTGCTCTAACAGTTTATCACTTCTCAGGCTGATTGCCTGACATTGCTCCCTTGGATTCATTACTGTGTTACTATGGAGAGTCCCCTGAGGTATGTCAATCAGTTTCCTTTCCAACTGCCCCATTTGTTTTTCCAAGTTCCTAATAGATGACCTAGTCTCGGTCATGAATTGTTTGGTCTCTGCCATAAACAGTGTATGGTATTGGCCAAGGACGAAAGTGATGACCTGGTTTCTTCCATGAATTGAGCCTGGGAGTCAGTCAAGGTTAACAGAGTTGTTCTCACTTCATCTAGCTTTTCTTGAGGATCTGGTTTGCTAAACTGTTGAGAGGAAGAGGCCTGATTCTGTGGCTGTTGGTTCTTATTTTGTCCATGAAACTGAGATTGTTGCCCTTGGTCATTTCTCCATGAAAAATTTGGATGATTTCTCCACCCCTGATTATATGTGTTGGAGAATGCATTGTTGTAAGGCCTCTGAAAATTTCCAACTGCCTGAACCTGCTCCATAGGCACATTGTTTAGATCTACTGCTGTTCACCTATCGAAAGTATGAGGACCCCCATAAATCTCACAGCTCACTGGTGTCTGAACAGCTTTAACGTACATGGTGCTCTTCTGCATCTGCTTTGTCAAAGTGGCAACCCGGGCAGTTAATGCAGTGATAGCATCCAACTCATGAACCCAGTCACTTTTCTGTTGTGTGTAGCTCTCTCATCGGGCCCCTGATGGTTATTTGTGGCTATGTCTTCTAGCAAATCATGTGCCTCATTGACACTCTTTCTCATGAATGTTCCTCCTACTGCAGCATCAATAATGGTACGAGTAGTACCACATAACCCATTGTAGAATATGTGGACCAACATCCACTTTTCAATAACATGATGTGGGCACTTCCTCTGCAAGTCTTTAAACCGTTCTCATGCATCATACAGTGATTCTCCCTTCAACTGATAAAAGTTATTCAATTCTCCTCTGAGCCTTGCTGCTTTGGATGGAGGGAAGAATTTTGCAAGAAACTTCTAGGCTAAGGCTTGCCATGTGGTAATGGAGTTCGCCTGTAGTGAGTTCAACCAGCTCTTTACTCTATCCCTGAGTGAGAATGGGAAGAGTCTCAACCGAATGACATTATCAGTAACACCATTGTACATAAAAATTGCACACAGCTCCAGGAAGTTTGCTAGATGCATATGGAATCTTCAGTAATCCCTCAAACTGAATTGAGTCTTGAACCATGTGCAAGATTGCTGGTTTGATTTCAAAATTATTAGCTTCCATAGCTGGAAGTCTGATGCAAGTCTGCACCCCTGTAATTATCGGCATCACATAGTCTTCTAAGCTCATCTCTGCAGGATGCGGGACTTGTCTCATCACAACCGGTAACTCATCATTCCCCACGTTGTTGTTTTACTGATTTTCCATTGCTAAAGAATCAGCAATTCTCTTGTCTTTCCTGTTCTGTCTGCACAATCTTTCAATTTCAGGATTCAAATGGATAGGAGTGTGATCGGTGTATTTTATATACACCTTTTGAGTCAGTTTTAGTTAGTCTTTTGTCCCGTTTTGCACATATAAGTGTCGTATTAGGATAGTTTTTCTTTCTTTTGAGTCAAAATGGTTAAAATGGCCAAATGACGGAAAAGGAGCAAAAAGAGGGCAAAAGAGGAGATGCCAGAGCTGGAAACAGAGAAAGTGGCGAACGAGGGTAAAATCGGACCGCCGCGGTGCCTCACTGCGATTAAGCGTGCGCGCGCCCACTATTCGAGAGGCTGCGAAGACTCGGCACGCGCGCTCGAGCAGCGAGATGCAGGCGCGGCGCTAAACATCCGGAGCTACAGAAGATGCAGCGGCGCCTCCGACAGGAATAACGGCCGCGGCGCCAACACCCCCGACGGAGTGCAGAACTTCCGGCGCCGCGGCGCCGACGCGGAAAAATTAGGTCTTTTGACGAAATTTTGGGCCAGGCCTGAAGGAAAAGAGGGAGGCGGTTTTCAGCCTATAAAAGGAGAACCCTGGGAAGTTTTTAAGGGTTTCCCTTCTTGCACAACACAAGACTTTTGCGTGGAGATTGAATACCATTAGTTTAGTAATTTCTTTTCCCTTTCTTGTTCTTTATTTCAGTTTTGTATGATGAACTTTGAATTAGTTCTTGTCATGTCAATGACTAGGAACTAATTCTCTTATAGGGCTTTCCATGTTGAATTTCTAGAAACTTATGTTATAAATTAATGCATGCTTATGGTTATTTTTCTTATTGTGAGATCTATCCAATAATTGAGTTGAATTCTTGGTAATTAATTGACAACTAATTATCACTATATGATTTCTAATCGATTAGAAGGGGATTGTGAATATCTTGTAAGTTGGGTAGACATTCTTGGATTGGGGATGAAAATACCTCAATTATTTATGTAAGCGTTGATGAGGCTTAACAACCCTAATTTGGCGCATTGTGCGTGACGGTCAACTAGGTTTTGTTCTTAATCCTCCTATAGAGTTATCCTTATCACCGAAAGGTAGGTAAGGTGCGACATCTGAGGTTGAGTGTTTATATAACCTAACGGAGTATAAAGCGATTTCAGAAACTGCTTTCTCCAAAAGAAGAATACCATAAGTTAATGCATTAGTAAGTAGCATAAGCGGATAGTAAGGATACATGGAAGCCCTATTCTCATCACCACTGAAATAAATCTTTATATTTAAATAGCTTGCATAATTCTTAGTTATAAACAACAAATCAATTATCCATTCACCAAATAGATACTAGAAAATAGATAGTTGGTAATTGAACCCTAATCCTTGTGGACGATATTCGGTCTTATCAAGACTATACTACTTGTCACGATAACGTGCACTTGCGTTTAAAGTGTGTGCATCTTACCGCGCATCAAGTTTTTGGCGCCGTTGCCGGGGATTAGGCATAGTTCAATATCAAATTTATCTATTTTTAATTTCTAATTTGGTTTTTATTCTTTGTTAATTTTTGTATTTTCTATTTAGTTTATTTTATTTTATTCTTTTTCGTTTTATGTATTTATTGTGTGAAAACAAGGGTGCCGTGATCCGTTGTTGGTTTTGATGCATCTCAGGGATCCTCAAGACATGGATTTCTACTGTCAATATGATCGAGCTCCAACCATAGAGGAAGAGAGAGAGGAATTGCGAGAAGTCATACTCAGTCTCACTAAGTATCAAGCGCGATTCGTGGGCGAAATGAGATTGGCCATAAAGAAGCTGGAATCGCAAATAGGAGAACTCGTGATCATTTTTAACAAATAACAACAATTTGAGGAGCCTGAACCAAACCCAACTATTGAGGAATCTGGTGAGATAGTTGGTGTAGAAAAGGAAAAGATTGCAGAGATCCAATTATTTACCTTCTTGGACTCTGTAGAAATCCTTTTTCTTGCACCTATTACAGAAGAACCACCACTAGCTATCACGGCTGATCCCCAATTAGGAAGCCCATACCAGCAAGGGTACCCCCTAGAGTTGAGAGATGTAGAGAATTTCACGGATTCCTACGTTATAAAAAGCATAAAAGACAAGCCTGTCTTGTGTACTCGGGGGATAATTGTATGTTTAAGGTTCTTGGTTGAGCAAATAGTTATAGGGAAATTGAGACCTATAGCAATAAATCTGCGAATTGCAAGTAGTTCGCAGAAGGGTCCAATGAGCACTCGTACCGGTTAACTGCGTCCGGCTAAAAGACGTTAAAGACAGCGCTTGTTGGGAGGCAACCCAACGTTTTCAATTATGTTATTTTAATTTCTGTCTTTAGTTTATTTTATTTTGTCTAGAACAATCTCACGGTCTTGGGTTCTTGTGTTTGTGCTGTAATTGATAGGTACAGGGAAATAAACTGAAGGCGAAAAACTGAAGAAAAGCCAGAATTTCCAGAAAAGCGGGAAAGCGCCGCGGCGCCCAGGAGCAGGGCCGCGCTAAAAGAATCAACAGCGCAGAGTTTGGCCATGCGCTAAAAATTCGAAAAATTTGCCAAATTTAGCGCAAGGCATTCAGAATGTGGCCGCGACGCAGAAAATCCCTAAGTAGCGCACAAGTTCAGCCGCGCAGAAAATCCCGGGCGAGCGCAGAATTTTAGCCATGGCCAAGCGGGAATCCAGAAACTTAAAAACGCCCAAAAATCAGATTTTCCCCAATTCCAAATTCAAAAACCTAACCTTCCATCTCCTAAAACCCACGAAATTCCAGAAATTTGCCCACAAATCCAACTCAACCACAACCTAAACTCTTAAATTCCCAAAAACCCTTAGCCATCTCAACCAACAAAGCTCCATTCCATAGCCTCAAACCACCAATTGAAACAAGAACAAGCTTGAAGCTTCTCATAAAAAGGTAATCTTTTTTTGTTCTTGAATCCTTTACTGAAGTCACAGGAGGTAGTAGTTTGAAGGAGTATTGTAGTTGAAGTAATTGATCTTGAAAAGTTGATTGTGAAGTTTAGAGAAAAGAGTAGAAAAGGAGTGTGGGTATTGGGTAGAAAAGTTGAAGTTTGGGGGTGTTGTGTTCGCTGCTAGTTGTCAATTGTGTAGGAAACATTTGTGCCACTAAATTGTAAGCTCCAGAAACTGTTTTAACCATGGCCACCAGGAAAAGAAGAGGCTCCACATCCACCCCAACCCCACAATACGATGAAAATAGGTTTGTGAGCTACCAAGCCTACCAAAGATACAAAAAGCTTGATACCAGACCCTTAATACCAGAAAGGGGAATGGACTACCAGAGGGAGTCATATGGGGAAGAAGATGTTTATGAGCCCATTCGGGCGATGATTGAGTTAAGGGAGTGGAGGAAATTTGTGAATCCGGAGAAGATAGCACCAGTAAACACAACAATGGTGCGTGAATTTTATGTCAATTTTCCGGAAAAGGTGGAAAGGGGATGCTTTGTAAGGGGACGCTATGTGTCTGTGACAACAGAAGATATAAATATACAATTGAAAACAGTTGATGTTGAAGAAAGAAGTGATTGGAATCACTTTAGAACATGGTCTAGAAGCATTGACCACATCGACTGGAATGCCGTTGCAGTCAGAGTGAGCTACCATGGGGCTGTTTTGATATTGGAAGAAATGGGTCAAGAGCAACGAGCAGTGTCAATTCAACAAAGTAGCCAAAGGTTGACTATATTTCGTCAGCGCCCGCATGATTCCATCCACGCACTTCACCAGAGTGCCAGAGGATAGGATTAAACTGATATATGGAATTATGATGGGGTTGACGATTGATGTGGGGAAAGAAATAGTGCAGAGCATTGAGGAAATCAGCAGGTTGGTAACAACAGGCGGATTGGGACATGGCTCAGTTATCACCAAGCTATGTCACATGAGTGCGGTCCCAAAACTACCCACCGACACCGCGAGAGAAACCAACTGCCGTGTCCTATGGGATAGTGCACTCTTTCCTGCACTCCAAGCCCCGCAGACGGAGAGTACAACCAGCAGAGGCCGCCGTGGGCGAAGATGAGCACGAAATAGGGGCTCATATGAGGCGGGACCTAGCCACCGCCAACCACAGTGAGCGAACCTCCAGCGCCAACGATGGAGCAATTGTATCAAAATCGGATGAGGATGATGTAGACCTTGGACACGATGGTACAAGGACAAGAAACAAGGCAACAAATCAACGAGTTGAGTTCCTTGTTCAACCAATGGTCGATGCATTATCCACCGCCACCACCACCATTTTAGCCAAAGTTTGTAAGTGTCTTATTTCTTTTACTGTCTTTGAGTCTACACACATTGGGGACAATGTGTGATTTAAGTTTGGGGGTGTTTTATTTGTGTTTTATTTTCTTTGTGTCATGTTATGTGTTACTTAAGTCTTTTTGATTGTTTTTATGTTTATTTTGAGTCACCAAATTTTTTTGAATTTTGAGTCATAATTGTCTGTCAAAGATCATGTATGCTGTAGTTGCTAGAAACACCTAGTGAAGTAAGGTGGAATAATGTAACGGAATTGAAACAACTATCTAAACACCTAAGTTAGATATGTCAAAAACTCACAGAATCTGTCTATTTGGAGTTTCTTGCTTGAGTTATGCATGCTAAATGATAAATACTTATGTGTTATGATTGCTTGCTATTTGAGGCGAAATAGTTAGGATATGCATGTTAGGGAGATGACTCAGGCATTTCTTTGATAGTCAATTCTTACCATTCTTTTATATCCCGTACTTTACAAAAATATCCCTAGTCAGCCCCATTGAGCCTAAATTTGAAACTTCTTCTTTGACACCCTATATTCCCACAAATTGTACCATAAGTGAAAATATGAAAATAGTGGAACACATTGTGTTAAAAAAAAAAAAAAGACAAAAAGAGTGAATAAGTCTGTTGCACCCAAATACAAAAGTAATAAGAAATAGGCAAAAGCCTAAGTTTGGGGGTGCTTGTCATTATTATATACTTCACTCTCCCAAAACAAAAGAGGGGAAAGATAGAATCGAAGTGAAGGAAAGAACAAAAAGAAAAAGGGAAATATTGAAAAGCTAAAAGAGCTTATGGTACACGAAATGAGCCTAAATTGCCTATTTTTACTTACCTATACCTAAGCCTACATTACAACCCTTAAAAGTCCTGAAGATCTCTTTTATGCATATCCAGAATTAGTGGAGAATAGCAAGTAAGCATGTCATAGGAATTCTTGAATTTAGATGCATGATTTAGTATATTGACTTCCATTAAGCATGATGAATATGAGTTTGCGAAATATCTAGCTTAATGTGCTGAAATTTCATGCTATATGTTCCTGTATATTATTCTGCTAACCTTCATGTTTTTCTAGTTAACACTTAACAACAAAAAAAGTGATCAATGGCAGTGAGTCTTTTATTTTTCGTTCTTTGAGTCTTTTATTTTATTTCTTTCTATCTTTGCTCGAGGGCGAGCAAAGGTTAAGTTTGGGGGTATTTGATCGGTGTATTTTATATACACCTTTTGAGTCAGTTTTAGTTAGTCTTTTGTCCCGTTTTGCACATATAAGTGTCGTATTAGGATAGTTTTTCTTTCTTTTGAGTCAAAATGGTTAAAATGGTCAAATGGCGGAAAAGGAGCAAAAAGAGGGCAAAGGAGGAGATGCCATAGCTGGAAATAGAGAAAGTGGCGAACGAGGGTAAAATCCAGACCAGCGGCAGCGCCTGCGATCAGCTGGCGCGGCGCCACTATTCGAGAGGCTGCAGAAGACTGGCGTTGCGGCGCCCTCGAGCCAGATGCAGGCGCGGCGCGCGCTAAACATCCGAGGAGCTAAGGAAGATGCAGGCGCGGCGCCACCGACAGCGAATATCGAGTCGCGCGCCAAAACACCCGGGATTGCAGAACTTCCGGCCATGGCTGTCTGCAGCTGGCGCCGACGCTGAAAAATTAGGTCTTTTGACGAAATTTTGGGCGAGCTGAAGGAAAGAGGAGGCGGTTTCACTATAAAAGGAGAACCCTAGGCGGTTTTAAGGGTTCCCCTTCTGCACAACACAAGACTTTGCTTGGAGATTGGATACCATTAGTTTAGTAATTTCTTTTCCCTTTCTTGTTCTTTATTTGATTTTGTATGATGAACTTTGAATTAGTTCTTGTCATGTCGATGACTAGGAACTAATTCTCTTATAGGCTTTCCATGTTGAATTGCTAGAAACTTATGTTATAAATTAATGCATGCTTATGGTTATTTTTCTTATTGTGAGATCTATCCGATAATTGAGTTGAATTCTTGGTAATTAATTGACAACTAATTATCACTATATGATTTCTAATCGATTAGAAAGGGGATTGTGAATATCTTTGTAAGTTAGGTAGACATTCTTGGATTGGGGATGAAAATACCTCAATTATTTATGTAGCGTTGATGAGAGGCTTAACAACCCTAATTTTGCGCATTGTGCGTGACAGTCAACTAGGTTTTTGTTCTTAATCCTCCTATAGAGTTATCCTTATCACCGAAAGGTAGGTAAGGTGCGATACTGGGGTTGAATGTTTATATAACCCTAACGGGAGTATAAAACGATTTCGTAAACTTGTTTTCTCCAAAAGAAGAATACCATAAGTTAATGCATTAGTAAGTAGCATAAGCGGATAGTAAGGATACATGGAAGCCCTATTCTCATCACCACTGAAATAAATCTTTATATTTAAATAGCTTGCATAATTCTTAGTTATAAACAACAAATCAATTATCCATTCACCAAATAGATACTAGAAAATAGATAGTTGGTAATTGAACCTTAATCCTTGTGGACGATATTCGGTCTTATCAAGCCTATACTACTTGTCACGATAACGTGCACTTGCGTTTAAAGTGTGTGCATCTTACCGCGCATCAGAGTGTATGCTCCTCTCCTACTACGCATAAACGAATTTTCTGAAATTGATCAATAACAACAAACAGATCATGACAAAACGTTCTAAAATAAAAATAATAAAAAGATAGAAAATAAAAAACAAAATTAGAAATAAGAATAGATAATTCGATATTGATAGTACGTCAGTCCCTAGAAACGGCGCCAAAAACTTGTTGCGATATTTCTCTATGCTTACGCAAGTGTATGTATCGTTCAAGTAATAAAGGTCTGTAAGACCGAGTTATCATCCACAGAGACTGGTTTAACAAGTACCGAATATCTAATTTATGGTATTTATTTGGCTAACGTTATTTTGTTTGGTTTTATAACTAAGAACTATAATTAAAGTGATTTGCAGAAAATAAACTAAATTGATGATACTTAGGGTTTAAAAACCGTTATGAAGGAAATCGGGCTTCCAATCTCCTCAACTATCCACTTTTTACGTGTTAATACAATGTTAATGATTCTTCTTCTTATTAAGATAGCAAGTTAACTAATCTGTCTTATATTTCAGTTAGGACATTATAAAAAACTCAACCGTATGCAGAAACCCTCTATATTTCTATGATAAATTTTACCACACAGGAGGATTGAGAAAATAACCTTAAATACTACACAAGTATCGGGGTACTTTCGTCCACGATTTTAACCTATGTCTAAACAACTACAACATATTCAAATCTCCCCTCTCGGATCTCGATTCGAAATCATATAAGTGATGACAATTAGTGATCAGTTAATTATCAAGCAATCAACACAATATTGAATAGATTTTAATATGGCTGAAGAATAAACCAATAACTATGCATTAACTATATGAAAGAGTTTCAAGCGATTCGACGAAAAACTCTAATAAAGTAATTAGCTCCTAGTCATTGTCATGCTAAGAACTAGTACAACATCCAACATAAACTGAAATTAAAAGAGAAAAGAAAGAACTTGAACAAGAGTAATCTCTAATCTTGTAGATTTGTGCCTCCTTTTGTTATACCCCGTAGTTCCAGGGTATATAGGTGAGGATGTACGTGCGAGATTACGACAAAAATTTTGGAAAGAAAGAAAGATGTGATTTTTCGACGGAAAAGTTTCCGGTTTTTGTGAAGAAAAAGGTTCGTTAATGGGAATTGGATTCCCAGATTTGGTATTCGGACTTCTTAGAATATTTGAGAATTATGGAATTTTATTTCCGGAAATGGTCACGTGGGGCCCACGGGTGAAATTCTGGTTTTGTAGAACAGCTTAGTTTTTGAGATTTTGGCCATTATGGATATTTTGGAGATGAAATATTTTGGGCCAGTAGGAGGCGACACGTGTCACCCCAGGTGGCCCTTGGCCGAAATTAGCTAGACAAGTGGCAAGACAGTGGCGAGTCTTGCTAGATATTTTGTGGGGACAAGTGGCTTGTGGGTCCCACCCACACTTGTCCCCAATCTCAACCACACACTTGCCTTCATCCTATCCCTTGGTTGTCCTATATATGCACCCTTAGTTGATGAAATCTTCCACACTTAGACATTTGAAGACTTGAAAAACCCTCCTTCTCCCTTGACCTAGAGCTCTCGGTTTTGCCCCATTTCTTGAGCAAAATTTGTCCAACAATTCTTAAACTCTCAAGTGTTCTTCCTAAGGTGTTAGGAAGATTGTGTACCAAGAGTTGGAAAAGATTTCACACCCACAGCCTTGAAGGGATGCCTTGGCGAAAGTTGTCATCTTGAAACCCTAAGTGTTCTTCACTTTTTGGAGTTGAATCTTGAAGAGAAGTTGGTTAGGAGCTTACATGGGTTGCTTGTAGCGGATTGGGCGTAAAGATTTGGAGCTAAGACTTGCTTGGGCGACTTTAAGAACTTGGATATTTTGGGCTATTTGAGGTAGTGGAACTTAAACCTCTTTGTGAATTGGTTGTTATACATATATTATAAGTATATTATGGATTATATAATATATGGAGTAAGTTTGGAAGAGTTGGATCTTGTTAACTTGTTAAAAGAAAGGATTGGCGTTTGCCATTAAAATGGTAAGCGTATCTTACTTGCTAAGAAGCTAATAACAAAGTAACTATAACTTATATTAAGAATGGAAATATAAGTTGGATGACTAATGAGTAAATTGGATAAGTAAAATGGACAAAGTTGGCCAAGGACCCCAACTTAAGAATTTGTATTTACTTTGGTTGTATTTACTTTGGACCGTATTTACTTTGGTGTATTTACATTGGTGTATTTACATTTACATTAAGGAAGATTTTTCAATCGCGTTCCGTTTGGGCGTGTGATCCCTTTTAATTATTGTATTGTTATGAAGGCGTGATAGTAAACGCGTTCTGGGTTGGCGCGTAATCCCTTCTTTTACTTATTGTTGTTATGGGCGTGATAGTAAACGCGTTACCGTTTGGGCGTGTAATCCCTTCTTTATGTTGTTTAATTATTACGCCTTATATATATATGGTATATATATTACGGTTATTCGGGCCTTGGTAAAAGATGGAAAAGTGAGTATAAGCGGGGAAGTCTTTAGAAATTTCCGTAGATTTTGAGGGCTTTTTATTGGTATAAGTCTTGATGATAAGAAAGGTTTGATAGGAGTACCATGACCATTTTAGGAGTGGAGTACTCGTGTGGCGTGATCTACTTGGCTTAGGAGTGGCCGAGCGGGTTGAAAGTACTTGGAGCGTTTTGCTTATTGTCGATAAATCGTCGCGAGGTATGTGAACCTCTTCCTATCTTTTCTAGCATGATTGTTGTGAACTATGTATGCGGTAGGCGTACATGTGCTAAGTGATTTGGTTGGTTTAAAACATAGGGTGTTATAATAGCTTTATGGGAAGTTAGTTATAACGACCTTATGTAGTGAAAATGGTTTCTTGATGTTAGAAGTTAAGAGACTTGATCTTATAAGATAAGAGACTTAACTTATTTGTTTTAATGTGGATGTTTGTGTGAAACCTCATTCGTGAGTAATGAGTACTTGGTTTTAAAGGGATAATGTTTCTGATTTGGGAATCGAATGTGTATCGACAGAGACCATTGCGGCGTTAATAAAGGAAAATGTATTGAATAATGATGTGTTGTATTAAAACCGGTAGAAACCTCCATCTGCATAGAAGCTAAGATGAGACAAAATGATATTACATTTTCTAGATCATGGTTTCTTTGTAATAAGATCGTTATAAACAAAGAATAAACTACTCACATATATGACATATGTTACTCAATTGTTTTAAAAGAGATTAAGACTATGAGTTATGAAACCTTTCTAAAATAAGTGACTTGAGCATTTGAAAATGAGAAGCTTGAGTAATTGAAACTAGGCAAGCTGGAACTTAGGAAAGAATGTTGTTACTTGATTTTGAAAAGGAATGTGGGTTGGTCATTCTAATACTATGGGTATAGGGTGACTTTTATAAAAGTAATGGATCTCTTTTTAAAGAACTTAACGTATGTAGTACTTTGGGGTTAAAAACCGGACTTTGGCGTAAAATGAAAGTACTTTGAGTTGTGTGAAACTTGCCTATGCTTGTTGTTGTGAAACTTGCCTATGCTTGTTGTTGTGAAACTTGCCTATGCTTGTGATGATAGCCTTTGTTGTGCAAGTGTGGTATTTACGTATTCTGGCGTCTCTCGATGAGGCGGTCGACTTATTGAGAACTTACTTGGGCGTCTTTGGCGGTGATGGAGAATTCCACGGGTATGTTTCCATTTTGATTCTTGTCTTGTTGTTGATGTCACATGGGCGTATGTCTGCCGTCTGATATTCAGGGGCATCGCGGCCGTGCGGCGGGTTGATTACGATATATTGTTATTGTGGTTACATGGACATGTCTACAGAGGTAGAATTAGGGGCATGTGGCGTGCGGCGGGGTTGATCACGATATATTATTGTTGATGTCACATGGGCGTGTCTACAGGTAGAATTCGGGGACATGTGGCCGGGGGCATTGGTATTATTGTTGCATCGTGGACATGTCTACTGCCGTCTGAATTAGGGGCATGCGGCCGTGATGCGAACATGATTGATGTTGTGGGCGTAAGACCCGTAGTTATATTTGAGTGATGACTTGAGGCGTGAGTCACACTGGGACATATTGCTTTTATGTTGTGAGCGTAGTTTGGTTATCATACATGTCTCTGCTTTATATAGACTAGTATGATTTCATTCTGATATTTTCTGATTTCACATACTTGGTACTGTTATCTTGACCTCCTTGGGCTGCGTTAAATCTGCGCGGTAAGAATGCATCGATCGTGGATCCTCGCTCTTAGGATCTCGGTTCAGCGTTTTAGGAAGCTCCGTTTCTCGGAGGCTTATCTTTTGGTATGTGTTCCACGAGTTGTAGGTTCTTGTACATTCGGGGTATGGCGAAGACCTGTCCAGTCATAGTTGTTGTAAATCTTAAGTGCAGTAATCTTGTTGTGGGCGGGGTTTGTAAAGGGATTAAGCTATTCGTTTTGAAAGAGTTGTATTTATTATGTTATTGGAAGGTAGCAGTTGGGTTGGCACATTTTATGTTCATATATCTGTTCTTGTTTAAGTTTTATTTTCATGGTTTTCTCGATGATTGTATCACTAGGGTGCGGGATAAGGCACGATGCAGGCCGGGCAGGTCGTTACAAAAGTGGTATCGAGCGATTAATCCTCGGAAAGTGTCTGACCGTGTCTAGTAGAGTCTTGATTATCGATGTGTTGTACACCACATCTATGTCGAGGAGGCTGAGACATTTAGGATTAGTTTCCATTCTTCTCATTCAGAGATCGTGCCTTAGAGGCATGTTGTAAGTTGGACCCTCAGCGTATCTCGTTTTACGATTATGCCTCGCTGAAAGCAGCGAGCCACGAAGGGCAAGGCGGTAGAGAACCGCTAGTGAGATCTGAGAGAGAATGCGAGCGCGAGCGAGCAGTACACGAGGTTGTGCTTGACGGCCCGGGTTTTGTAGCGCCCTTGGCCCAGCGAGAGTTAGGCGCGGCAATAGGCTGCTGAGACCGCGATACACGAGCCTCGGTCCCGATGCAGAGGCGAGAGGAGATGGGTTATAAGGAGATGGCGATTCTTTGGCGAGTCGTGGCGAATATGAGATAAGTGGATCTGGCGATTCGATTCGATAGCACGATGGATTCACCCAGGCGAGATAGTTTGAGGCTACGGGACTTTACGAGTTGTAACGCCAGAATTTTATGGGTCGAGGCACGAGGATCATCGCGAGTTCATCCGGCGATTCTGACGGATCATGCGGGTGATCGAGCTTGAGACCGTACGTGACCTTTGGTTCGCATCGGCTGCGTGATACGCGATCGATTGGTTTGATTCATGGGAGCTTTCGGGAGAGCATGCACTCAGCGGTATGGGATGAGTTTTGGGCGTTCCTCACGCACTTCTTGCCTCCGCGAGATGAGGAGACGCGGGTAAACAGATTTTTGATGCTTAAACGAGGCGGGCGTGCGGTTCGGGAGTACAATGTGAGTTCGACTCATTGGCGTGCGTCCAGCGTTGGTAGCTAGTATGGAGGATCGAGTGCACCGATATATTCTGAGGGCTCGATGATTACATGTCGAGGCATGTTGGGAGTAGCTCTTGATGGGCATGGACATTGCGCATGCGAGCTCATCTGCTGGATGTGAGGCACGGAGAGGTCGCGGAATGACGAATCAGCGAAGAGGCGAACAACGAGGTCGCTGGTGACTTTGGCGGACCGCCGGCGATACTAGTTTTGTACCTCCGCCCGGTGCGAGTGGTCCTCGCGACCTTGAGTATTCGGGAGGCGGTCGGGGCTCGAAGTTGAGTTTCGAGGAAGTAAGGGTGTTGGCGGATCGGTCACCCTACCTCGGTGTGGTCGATGTAGTAGACCGCATTTCGGAAGTGTCGTGGTGCGGGGAGCTTGTTATTTTTGCGGCCAGCGGGGCCATTTGCGAGAACTGTCAGGCGAGGTATACGGATGTTACGACTCGGACCTACGGATCGATGGTGGTTCATCGCCTACGATTATGCGCCTGCAGTGGGCTATGATTAGAGTGGGCGGTAGCTTGGTATATCCTTAACCTCAGAGTTTGGTTTGCGCGATATGATGATCTTATTATTGTGTGCTATATGCGGATAGCGTTGTGTTGTTTGTAAGTTAGAAAACATGGTTAGTTGGAAGGATAAGTGTGGGGCATGGAAAGTGTGAACCTTAGAGTTTTATACGTGGAGACCTTAGGCGAGGCCGTCTTGAGTGGGTGATTTCACGGTTGGTCTTTGCTGGATGTACTTGGTATGCGGGGAAATATTGTGGGATAATTACATGGGTAGTGTGAGATGAAAGTGGTAGCTTTCATGGCGTGAATTAGTAAGATTGTTAGGATCGGGAACAAGAGTTGGCGCGTTTAGGGGTCGGGTTGAGGGCCATTTGCGGGTCAACCGCAGCCCATATTGAGGTGGGGTCGGTTCGAGGTGGTCGCGGTGGTAGGGTCACGAGGGTGCTAGGCCCAAGTTTAGGTAACCATCGTGCGAGTTCGTGGATCGTTCAACGAATCAGGTCGTGAAGGCGGGAATGGCCTTAGAGTAAATGAAGCTAGTGGGAGTTGTTGTAAGATTAGAAATGATTCCTCGTTGGCTTGGATTTGAGTTTTGCGCACATGTTATATTACGGCCATTGGTGGCGTGATCGGTTTGTAAGTATAGTAGTGAAGACTATCTGCAGCACAAATGCGTTTGGAGACTTAGAATGAACATTCGGGGCGAATGTTTCTAAGAGGAAGAATGTTATACCCGTAGTTCCGGGGTATATAGGTGAGGATGTGCGTGCGAGATTACGAGAAATTTTGGAAAGAAAGAAAGATGTGATTTTTCGCGGAAAAGTTTAGGTTTTGTGAAGAAAAGGTTCGTTAATGGGAATTGGATTCCCAGTTTGGTATTCGGACTTCTTAGAATATTTGAGAATTATGGAATTTTATTTAGGAAATGGTCACGTGGGGCCCACGGGTGAAATTCTGGTTTTGTGGGGCAGCTTAGTTTTTGAGATTTTGGCCATTATGGATATTTTAGGAGATGAAATATTTTGGGCCAGTAGGAGGCGACACGTGTCACCCACAGGTGGCCTTGGCGAAATTAGCTAGACAGTGGCAAGAGTGGCGAGTCTTGCTAGATATTTTGTGTGGACAAGTGGCTTGTGGGTCCCACCCACACTTGTCCCCAATCTCAACCACACACTTGCCTTCATCCTATCCCTTGGTTGTCTATATATGCACCCTTAGTTGATGAAATCTTCCACACTTAGACATTTGAAGACTTGAAAAACCCTCACTTCTCCCTTGACACAGAGCTCTCGGTTTTGCCCCATTTCTTGAGCAAAATTTGTCCAACAATTCTTAAACTCTCAAGTGTTCTTCCACTAAGGTGTTAGGAAGATTGTGTACCAAGAGTTGGAAAAATTTCACACCACAGCCTTGAAGGGATGCCTTGGCGAAAGTTGTCATCTTGAAACCTAAGTGTTCTTCACTTTTTGGAGTTGAATCTTGAAGAGAAGTTGGTTAGGAGCTTACATGGGTTGCTTGTAGCGGATTGGGCGTAAAGATTTGGAGCTAAGACTTGCTTGGGCGACTTTAAGAACTTGGATATTTTTGGGCTATTTGAGGTAGTGGAACTTAAACCTCTTTGTGAATTGGTTGTTATACATATATTATAAGTATATTATGGATTATATAATATATGGAGTAAGTTTGGAAGAGTTGGATCTTGTTAACTTGTTAAAAGAAAGGATTGGCCGTTTGCCGTTAAAATGGTAAGCGTATCTTACTTGCTAAGAAGCTAATAACAAAGTAACTATAACTTATATTAAGAATGGAAATATAAGTTGGATGACTAATGAGTAAATTGGATAAGTAAAATGGACAAAGTTGGCGAGGACCCCAACTTAGAATTTGTATTTACTTTGGGTGTATTTACTTTGGACCGTATTTACTTTGGGTGTATTTACATTGGTGTATTTACATTTTACATTAAGGGAAGATTTTCAATCGCGTTAGTTTGGGCGTGTGATCCTTTTTAATTATTGTATTGTTATGAAGGCGTGATAGTAAACCGCGTTCTGGGTTGGCGCGTAATCCCTTCTTTTACTTATTGTTGTTATGGGCGTGATAGTAAAGCGTTACCGTTTGGGCGTGTAATCCTTCTTTATGTTGTTTAATTATTACTCATATATATATATATGGTATATATATTACTGATTGTCGGGCCTTGGTAAAAGATGGAAAAGTGAGTATAAGCGGGAAGTCTTTGTAGAAATTTCCGTAGATTTTGAGGGCTTTTATTGGTATAAGTCTTGATGATAAGAAAGGTTTGATAGAAGTACCATGACCATTTTAGGAGTGGAGTACTACGTGTGGCGTGATCTACTTGGCTTAGGAGTAGCGACGGGTTGAAGTACTTGGGCGTTTTGCTTATTGTCGATAAATCGTCGCGAGGTATGTGAACCTCTTCCTATCTTTTCTAGCATGATTGTTGTGAACTATGTAGTAATGCGGTGAGCGTCATGTGCTAAGTGATTTGGTTGGTTTAAAACATAGGGTGTTATAATAGCTTTATGGGAAGTTAGTTATAACGACTTTATGTAGTGAAAATGGTTTCTTGATGTTAGAAGTTAAGAGACTTGATCTTATAAGATAAGAGACTTAACTTATTTGTTTTAATGTGGATGTTTGTGTGAAACCTCATTCGTGAGTAATGAGTACTTGGTTTTAAAGGGATAATGTTTCTTGATTTGGGAATCGAGAATGTGTATCGACAGACCATTGCGGCGTTAATAAAGGAAAATGTATTGAATAATGATGTGTTGTATTAAAACCGGTAGAAACCTCCATCTGCATAGAAGCTAAGATGAGACAAAATGATATTACATTTTCTAGATCATGCATTTGTAATAAGATCGTTAAAAACAAAGAATAAACTACTCACATATATGACATATGTTACTCAATTGTTTTAAAAGAGATTAAGACTATGAGTTATGAAACCTTTCTAAAATAAGTGACTTGAGCATTTGAAAATGAGAAGCTTGAGTAATTGAAACTAGGCAAACTGGAACTTAGGAAAAGAATGTTGTTACTTGATTTTGAAAAGGAATGTGGGTTGTTCATTCTAATACTATGGGTATAGGGTGACTTTTATAAAAGTAATGGATCTCTTTTTAAAGAACTTAACGTATGTAGTACTTTGGGGTTAAAAACCCGGACTTTGGCATAAAATGAAAGTACTTTGAGTTGTGTGAAACTTGCCTATGCTTGTTGTTGTGAAACTTGCCTATGCTTGTTGTTGTGAAACTTGCCTATGCTTGTGATGATAGCCTTTGTTGTGCAAGTGTGGTATTTACGTATTCTGGCGTCTCTCGATAGAGGCGGTCGACTTATTGAGAACTTACTTGGGCGTCTTTGGCGGTGATGGAGAATTCCACGGGTATGTTTCCATTTTGATTCTTGTCTTGTTGTTGATGTCACGTGGGCGTATGTCTGCCGTCTGATGATTAGAGCATGCGGCCGTGCGGTAGTTGATTACGATATATTGTTATTGTGGTTACATGGACATGTCTACACGAGGTAGAATTCGGAGGCATGTGGCGTGCGGCGGGGTTGATCACGATATATTATTGTTGATGTCACATGGGCGTGTCTCTGCAGGTAGAATTAGGGGCATGTGGCCGTGGGGCATTGGTATTATTGTTGCATCATGGACATGTCTGCCGTCTGCGAGTCAGGGGCATGCGGCCGTGATGCGAACATGATTGATGTTGTGGGCGTAAGACCCGTAGTTATATTTGAGTGATGACTTGAGGCGTGAGTCACATTTGGACATGTTGCTTTTATGTTGTGAGCGTAGTTTGGTTATCATACATGTCTCTGCTTTATATAGACTAGTATGATTTCATTCTGATATTTTCTGATTTCACATACTTGGTACTGTTGTCTTGACCTCGCCCGGGAGTGCGTTCATCTGCGCGGTAGAGAATACATCGATCGTGGATCCTCGCTCTTAGGATCTCGATTCAGCGTTTTGGGAAGCTCGTTTCTCGGAGGCTTATCTTTTGGTATGTGTTCCACGAGTTGTAGGTTCTTGTACATTCGAGGGTATGGCGAGGCCACTGTCCGTCATAGTTGTTGTAAATCTTAGAAGTGCATGTAATGCTTGTTGTGGCGGGGTTTGTAAAGGATTAAAGCATTCGTTTTGAAAGAGTTGTATTTATTATGTTATTGGAAGGTAGCAGTTGGGTTGCTTTGTTTTATGTTCATATATACATTTCTTGTTTAAGTTTTATTTTCCATTTGGTTTTCTCGATGATTGTATCAACTAGGGTGCGGGATAAGGCACGATGCGGGCCGGGCAGTCGTTACACCTTTCTAGCCTCCAAGTATGATATGAATAGTGACAGGGTTTAGGGTATTTATATCTGAGGAAAACCTTTCTTCGGACCCTTTTACCCTTATGACAAATCGACTTTTTTCTCGGAAATACGCGTCGGCACCGCTGTGCTAATTCAGCCAAAAACACTGGTAGGCTACTGAAAATATTGCGCCGTGGCTCAATACTTTTCGGCCGCGGTTCATCGGCACTGCGGTCCCTCTTGGTCATGCACTGCGGTGCCTTCTGCTTTTCGCTCAAATTTTTCCAAATTCTTTCCATGCTCTTCATGACTCTTTAGCTAGATTGTTCGGGGCTTGATTGCGCATTTACATCCTTCAAATCCGCCATTTCATATTAATTTCTCCCTTTCCCACCTAAGTCGTTCATATCCTGAAAACAAAACAAACAAAGTGTAATACTGCACAAAAACACTAAATAGACACGTAAAAAACTCCTAAAACAGACTCTAAAACAGTCCTAAAATGAACTTAACACTGTGATTGAGCTCTTATGTGAATAAAGTGACTTATGTGATTATTTCAACTTTCTAGAATAGGACCTACTTGAGAAGTTAAGTAACCTGTGTCGTCTTCGGCCTATGATACCTATGGGGTACGTTGTGTACTCATGCTATGCTTTCTACATCTTTTACGTAGATACATGTATATAGTTAGTTCAGGTTGCAGATAGAGAGCGTGGAGATTAAGGCATGTCATTCATCCAATCGGCAGCCTTGGTCTTTGTCTTAATTACGATGTTCTTATTCATTCAAGACAATGATTATTTATTTATCTTCTTATTGTATTTGTTACACCCCGTATTTACAGGACATGTTTTAAGAACGTACGTAAGAACTCACATTGTTAAGATTTGAGACTTGTAAAAATTTATCGGAAAACGAATTATTGCGACGAACGGGAGGGCGACACGTGTCACCCCCCCCCCCCCCTTAATGGACATGGACGAAATTTCATGGGTGGAATGGTCATTTGACCATAATTTATGATGAAGTCTTGCAAGGCTTAGAGAGCGACAACATTGACCAAGTCAATGACCCAGCAACTTGATATTTAATTAAAATGCATCCAAGCCACCCATTTGTTTTAATGTTGACCCTTCCTTGTGTTATTTAAGTATACTAGTAGCAAGACTTTGTCATTCTACACTTAGAGAAAAAAATTGAAAAAACTTGTTCTTGCTCTTAAGGGAGCTCACGGCTTTGAGGATTTTCAAGAAGGAAAATTGCCAATTTTTGTCCAATAAGCTCCACACTTTAAACCAAGGTTCATGAGGGTGTTGTAAGTGTATCTCAATAGAAAAATCTCGGAAAAGATAGTTTTGGGTTAGTCATGAAAGTGAAAACCTAGTTGCTTTCTAGGTTTTGGATTGGAAGCTTGAAGGAAATTGTTGGTATTGTTCTAGGGGTCTCAAAAGCGGATTGAAGTGTCTTGGAGAGGTTCTAAACTACTAAGGAAGCGATTTGGTTGGAAGTTAGATTGAGATTCGTGGAGGTATAATCTTGTTCTCTTTAAGTGTTACAAGATTATGTATTTTGTTATTAGCCTTACATTTTACTAGCATGAAGTATATGTGTTGAAGTTTTATAAGTATTATGGATTATTGTAGCCTAAAATCGAAATGACATATAAGCCATGTTAAGTTGGATTACAATTTAATCGTTGTTAGAGCAAATCGCATGTCATTGACTTAAGGATTATGGTTATTATAATCAAATGCGACTTGATATCATGTTATGCTACAAATTTGGGTTGAAATATAAATTGTGAGCCAATTGGGGCTATTTAGTTAGTCAACTTGTATTGGACTACTCTTTGTATAAATTGTGAGCCAATTGGGAACATTTAGTTAGTCATTTGTATTGGACTACACCTTTATATAAATTGTGAGCCAATTGGGGCTGTTTGGTTATTGTATTCGACCTTGAAAAGGTGGCAAAGTAAGTAGAAACAAAGGAGGTCTTTGTCAGATTCAGTAGAATTTAGTGACTTAGCACCTAGGATATTCTACGTTGAAGTAAGAGGTTAATGGACATATTGTGACCATTATAGGTTGAAGTACTTTGGAGCATTTTGCTCTTGTCGACAATCGTCGCGGTATGTGAACCTCTTCCTTCCTTTGGCATGATTCTATGTATGGAATATACTTGTGGTATCATTTCATGTTTCCTTACTCTTAGAAGTTAAGAGGTAGTTGTGTGATCTACTCTATGTAGAACTTTTCCTATCTTTGAGCATGACTAGTTGCTTGGCGTATGTAGTGCAGTGAGCGTATAACACCTTGATATCCTTTACTAATTTTATGAATAGCCAAGTCGGGTGAGTTAGGAGATTAACTCACTTTTGAAAGAATAAAGGATGTCTTGAGTTTTATTAAGTTAAGGGACTTGAAGAGTTTTAAAGTATGTGATACTTGTTAGTTTTAAACGTATAAGTCCCTTGGATAGGAAATTGTTTTTGGCTAAGGTATAAAGTGAATATAACGGCTTTATGGGAAGTTAGTTATATTTGCTTTATGGAAAGATAAATGACTTGATTTTAGTGAAAAGGCAACTTATTTTTAAGGCATTAATTGCCTAAGGTGTTATATAAAATGAGTCGCTTGTTTTCTAAAGGTTAAGAGACTAGTAGTATTTTTGAAAGGTATGAGAATTGATTTGAAAGTATTTAATACTTGGTTTCAAAAAGTAGAAGTCTCTTGGTTATAAAAGGAACGTGTTGGTCTAAACCATAAAGGGTTATAACGGCTTTATGGGAAGTTGGTTATAACGGCTTTATGGAAGGTTAAGAGAATAGTTTTCACTAATAAAGTAATCAAAGAAATAACTTGTATTAAGGAACGACAAATTGGTTCAAATGTACCAATTGCTTAAGGTTTTTAATAAAAGAAGTCACTTGATTTAGAAGCCGGTATTTGTATTTCTAAAAAGGTATTGTGACTTGTCTTGAAAGGTGAATAGGACTTGATACTACGGTTGTTAGTATCTTGGGGCTTTACATAGAAAGGAGTCTTTTATAAAAGAATGTACGTACGTAGTACTTTGGCTTGATAAATTGAGAATTTGTCTAAGTGTGCCTTGATAAGTGTTACACCCCGTATTTACAGGACATGATTTAAGAACATACGTAAGAACTCACAAGTGTTGAGAATTGAGACTTTTAAAAATTTATCGGAATTATGAAATTGTCGGAAAACGTAATATTGTGACGAATGGGAGGGCGACACGTGTCACCCCCCCTTAGAATGCCTTGGATGAAATTAGGCATGTCTATAATGGTCATTGACCATAGCCTTAGGATGACTAAGTCTTCCAATTAATGAGCTTGAGATTATTGACCAAGTCAAAGGAGTCATTTGGTCTTGATATTTAGCAAGACCTTATCCTAGCCACCCAATTGTTCATATCTTGACCCTCCAATGTGTTATATAACACTACTAGTAGCAAGAGAGAGCCCAACACTTAGAAAAAATTTCACACAAATTGAAGAACACAGAGCCAGCTCTCGGGTTCACTAAGGAAGAAAGAAAAAAATTTTGTTTCTTGTTCTTTAAGCTCCACTTTAAACCAAGGTTCTTGAGGGTAGTGTAAGCATATCTCAATAGAAAAATCCGAAAAAGATAGTTTTGGATTAGTATAAGCGAAAACCTAGTTGTCTTTCTAGGTTTTGGATTGGTTGTTGAAGGAAAGTTGTTGGTGTGGTTCTAAGGGTCTCAGTAAGCGGATTGAAGTGTCTTGAAGAGACTCTAAGTTGCTAAGGAAGCGAGTTCGGATTGGAAGTTGGACTAAGAATCGTTGAGGTATAATCTTGTTCTTTGAAAGTGTTACAAGATTATTTATATTGTTATTAGCTTTACTTGTTGCTAGCATGAAGTATATGTGTTGAAGTCTATGGATTATGGATTGATTGTAGCATTGGAAATCTGAAATGTAATGTAAGCCATGTTAAGTTGGATTACAATTTTAGTCGTTATTAGAATCGTCGCATGTTTTTGACTTGAGTATAGTAGTTATAATCATTTGCGACTTGATATCATGTTAGGCTAATAACTTGGATTGAAATGGAAATTGGATTAGAATTGGTATTGTTGAACTCAGGTGGCGAATTTGTACTTGTAGTATGTAGTAGTTGTTATTCATTTGTATTGGACTCGTATAGATTGTGGTGAGCCAATTGGGGCTGTTTGGTTATTGTATTCGGCCTTGAAAAGGTGGCAAAGTTAGTAGAAACAAAGGAGGTCTTTGTCAGATTTTAGTAGAATTGGTGACTTAGCACTTAGAATAATTCTACGTATGAAGTGAGAGGTTAATGGGCGTATTGTGACCATTATAGGTTGAAGTACTAAGTATAGCGTACCCTACTTGGAGAGTGGAATAGCTATCAAGATTGAAGTACTTTGGAGCATTTTGCTACTTGTCGACAATCGTCGCGAGGTATGTGAACCTCTTCCTTCCTTTGGCATGATTCTATGTATGGAATATACTTGTGGTATCATTTCATGTTTCCTTACACTCTTAGAAGTTAAGAGGTAGTTATGTGATTTACTACATGTAGAACTTTTCCTATCTTTTGAGCATGACTAGTTGCGTATGTAATGCGGTGAGCGTCTGAGACTATGACATTCTTTACTTGTTTTATGAAATGCCAAGTCGGGTGGGTTAGGAGATTAACTCACTTCTTTGAAAATAGTAAGGATGTCTTTAGTTGATTTTAAAGTTAAGGGACTTGAAGAGTTTTAAAGTATGTGATACTTGTTAGTTTTAAGCGTATAAGTCCCTTGGATAGGAAATTGTTTATGGCTAAGGTATAAAGTGAATATAACGGCTTTATGGGAAGTTAGTTATATTTGCCTTATGGAAAGATAAATGACTTGACTTTAGTGAAAAGGCAACTTGATTTTACGGCATCGCTTGCCTAAGGTTTTATAAGAAAAGAAGTCACTTGTTTTTAGAAGCCGGTAATTGTATTTCTAAAAAAATGTATTGTGACTTGTCTTGAAAGACGGATAGGACTTGATACTATAGTTGTTAGTATCTGGGAAGTTGTAATTGAAAAAGAGTCTTTCTAAAGGAGTAGAGGCGCGTAGTACGTTGGGTTAAATTCTCGGGTACTATATGACATTATCGACCCAGGAATGGTAGGCGATATACCTATCACAGGCGGACTATATGACATTATCGACCGAGAATGGGCGGGCGTATACCTATCGGGCGAACTATATGACATTATCGACCGAGAATGGTAGGCGGTATACCTATCTGGGCGGACTATATGACGTGCTCGACCGAGGAATGGGCGGGCGGTATACTATCTGAGGCGGACTATATGACATTATCGACCGAGGAATGGCGAGGCGGTATACCTATCTGAGGCGGACTATATGACGTGCTCGACCGAGAATGGGCGGCGGTATACTATCTGGGCGAACTATATGACATTATCGACCGAGAATGGGCGGGCGGTATACTATCATCAGGCGAACCATACGACATTATCGACCGAGGAATGGGCGGGCGGTATACCTTCTGCAGGCGGACTAGATGACATTATCGACCGAGTTGGGCGGGCGGTATACCTTCTGCAGGCGGACTATGTGACCTTGATCGCGTCTAGATTGGTAGGGTAGTATAGGTGCCCTCGCCCAAAGCGGATTATGCTTATGAAAGATAAGTGAGTTATATAGTAATGAACTTAATGATTCTTTTTAATAATATGCGTAAGAATGTGGTGTAAATTTTATTAAGAATGGAAAAGATAATAGAGTGCGATTAAGTTCATAAGTGGTAATGACACGGCGAGGATCTGGTATGTATTGTTTTATACTTGTCCTTGTCATTCTTTTCTGATTATGATCATTTCTTATGCGTTATTTACATTCCATATTAAATTACTGTTATGCGACCCAGCTTGAAGTGCGTTAATGCCATGAGTTTAGGTACCAGGTTGGTGATCCTTGCTCTTAGGATCTCGGTTGATTGTTGGGAAAAAGCTCCATTTGCTCGAGGCTTTATCTCTTGATGCAGTTTTCCTTGAAGTAGTAGATTCATGTATATTGAGGTATGGCGGGGCCTGTCCACTTGCTATTATTATGTTAAAAACTCTTAGAAGTGCATGAATTACATTTTGTGGGTCGGTTTGTAAAGAAAGGAGGCAAGCTGCGATTGTATATATGTATGTCGGGAAGGTAGCCACATCGGCTAACTTTGTTGTTTCACGTCTGTTGTTTTATTTTATAAAGTTTCATGTATGTTCGTGATTATCTCGATGTATACAGTAAGGGTGCGGGTAGGGCACGATCGCGATCGAGGTGGTCGTGACAAAAGTGGTATCGAGCGATTAGTCCTCGGAAAGTGTCTGAGCAGTGTCTAGTAAGTCTTGATTATCGGTGTGTTGTGCACCACGTCTATAATCGAGTGCGAGACATTTAGGATTGGTTTCCATTCTTCTCTCTCGAGATCGTGCGATGAGGCTGTCTTATTAGGTTGAATCCTCGACCTATTCTTATGAAACAGTATGCCTCGCGGAAGCGACCAGGGCCCGAGAAGGGCAAAGCGGCGGCGAGGCGCGATGGTCTTGTGAAGAGTTACGAGTCGGCGCAGACTATGCACGAGGTAGTAAGCGGGTCGGCGAGTTCAACCAGCGGCGATAGAAGGCCAGAAGCGGCGGTAGCTCGAAGGATTCGTACGAGCCTCGATTCGCGTGGTCTTGAGTATAGAGACTATGGAAGCGGTCCGATTATTGACCCGATATAGTAGTCGAGCGGCGCAAGCGAGCGGCAACCCGCCGAGCGGCGGTTTGCGGATTAGGGATTTTCTAGGATGTCATCCACTTGAGTTTTATGGTTCGAAGTGCGATGAGGATCGCGAGTTCGTTCGGCGCTACGGACCGTGCGAGTTCTTAGGGCTTGAGAGGCAGTGCATTACGCTAGCCTCCCTCTGGGTTCTGCGACATCGCGTTGAGCGGTTTGAGTCGTGGTTGCTTTCGAGAGGTGATGATGCTCGTCGGCGGTTTGGGATGAGTTCACGAGGCCTTTCTTGGTCACTTTTGCCTCACGAGATGAGGAGAGCCGTGTTGATAGATTCTTATCATTGAGGCGAGAATGGGAGGACCGTGAAGTACACCAGAAGTTTGACTCGTTGGCGAGGTATCGCACACTATTGTGGCTAACATGGCGATAGAGTCCATCGCTATGTTATGGGACTAGGCCGTTATATGATCCTTTGCTTGCACAGGAGTGGCCCTTGACCGAGAATGGATGTGCGGAGATCTGAACATATGCCTGAGGATTGAGGCGAGGAGAGAGAGGACCAGACCGGACGAGCCGGCCCGAAGGCGAGGCAGCGAGGTTGGGGTGATATTCGGCGGAGAGCCTCGGCGAGCTAGGTCTGATTCGGTAAACCTGAGTGCACCTCGCGATTTTCAGCGGGGTTTCACAACCGGGAATGCGAGGCGGTCAGTCTCTGAAACTTGAGTCTCGGGGAGATGGGGTTCGACGATCGAGGCCACGCTTTGCCTCAATGCGCCCGATGTGGTAGGTTACATTACGGGTATGTCGGCGATGCGGTGCTTGTTTTTCTTGTGGTCGTCTAGGCCATATGTTAAGAAGAATGTCCTTATAGAGGTCTGGTGGGACAACACGATCTCTTGGATCGATTGCGGGTTCTTCGCGCCCGCTAGCTAGGCGAGGATGTTAATGCAAAGCGTAGTGGCGAAGTCGTGGTGGGAGTTCGATTTTAGCGGTCCTTGAACCGCTATATGATTCAGGTATGTCTTTGGCCTTTAGAAACTTGTATGCATGATAAAGTTGTGGTATGTTTAAGTTTTATGAACCGATTATATAGAGACTATGTATATGTTAGAAGGAGTTGGAAATGCGAAAAGATAATCTCTTTTGGGCTTATGATGGGCGGATATGCGTGTGCGAGTATTAGGGCCATGTGTGGCATTGTTGGTATATCGGGGTTGTGAAAGGAGCGATGTCGCTAATTATAAGTTTGACTCAGAAAGAACATTCGAGGGCGAATGTTTCTAAAAGGGAAGAATGTTACACCAGTATTTACGGGGCATGATTTAAGAACATACGTAAGAACTCACAAGTGTTGAGAATTGAGACTTTTAAAAATTTATCGAATTATGAAATTGTCGGAAAGCGTAATATTGTGGCGAATGGGAGGCGACACGTGTCACCCCCTTAGAATGCCTTGGGCGAAATTAGGCATGTCCATAATGGTCATTGACCGTAGCCTTAGGATGACTAAGTCTTCCGATTAATGAGCTTGAGATTATTGACGAGTCAAAGAGTCATTTGGTCTTGATATTTAGCAAGACCTTATCCTAGCCACCCAATTGTTCATATCTTGACCCTCCGATGTGTTATATAACACTACTAGTAGCAGAGAGAGCCCAACACTTAGAAAAATTTTCACACAAATTGAAGAACACAGAGCCTAGCTCTCGGGTTCACTAAGGAAGAAAGAAAAAAATTTGTTTCTTGTTCTTTAAGCTCCACACTTTAAACCAAGGTTCTTGAGGGTAGTGTAAGCATATCTCGATAGAAAAATCCGAAAAAGATAGTTTCGGATTAGTATAAGCGAAAACCTAGTTGTCTTTCTAGGTTTTGGATTGGTTGTTGAAGGAAAGTTGTTGGTGTGGTTCTAAGGGTCTCAGTAAGCGGATTGAAGTGTCTTGAAGAGACTCTAAGTTGCTAAGGAGCGAGTTCGGATTGGAAGTTGGACTAAGAATCGTTGAGGTATAATCTTGTTCTTTGAAAGTGTTACAAGATTATTTTTATTGTTGTTAACTTTACTTGTTGCTAGCATGAAGTATATGTGTTGAAGTCTATATGGATTATGGATTGATTGTAGCCTTGGAAATCTGAAATGTAATGTAAGCCATGTTAAGTTGGATTACAATTTTAGTCGTTATTAGAATCGTCGCATGTTTTTGACTTGGAGAGTATAGTAGTTATAATCATTTGCGACTTGATATCATGTTAGGCTAATAACTTGGATTGAAATGGAAATTGGATTAGAATTGGTATTGTTGAACTCGAGGTGGCGAATTTGTACTTGTAGTATGTAGTAGTTGTTATTCATTTGTATTGGACTCACAGTATAGATTGTGGTGAGCCAATTGGGGCTGTTTGGTTATTGTATTCGGCCTTGAAAAGGTGGCAAAGTTAGTAGAAACAAAGGAGGTCTTTGTCAGATTTTAGTAGAATTGGTGACTTAGCACTTAGAATAATTCTCGTATGAAGTGAGAGGTTAATGGGCGTATTGTGACCATTATAGGTTGAAGTACTAAGTATAGCGTACCCTACTTGGCGAGTGGAATAGCTATCAAGATTGAAGTACTTTGGAGCATTTTGCTACTTGTCGACAATCGTCGCGAGGTCTGTGAACCTCTTCCTTCCTTTGGCATGATTCTATGTATGGAATATACTTGTGGTATCATTTCATGTTTCCTACTACTCTTAGAAGTTAAGAGGTAGTTATGTGATTTACTACATGTAGAACTTTTCCTATCTTTTGAGCATGACTAGTTGCACGTATGTAGTGCGGTGAGCGTCTGAAGACTATGACATTCTTTACTTGTTTTATGAAATGTCAAGTCGGGTGGGTTAGGAGATTAACTCACTTCTTTGAAAATAGTAAGGATGTCTTTAGTTGATTTTAAAGTTAAGGGACTTGAAGAGTTTTTAAAGTATGTGATACTTGTTAGTTTTAAGCGTATAAGTCCCTTGGATAGGAAATTGTTTATGGCTAAGGTATAAAGTGAATATAACGGCTTTATGGGAAGTTAGTTATATTTGCCTTATGGAAAGATAAATGACTTGACTTTAGTGAAAAGGCAACTTGATTTTCTGGCGTCGCTTGCCTAAGGTTTTATAAGAAAGAAGTCACTTGTTTTAGAAGCGGTAATTGTATTTCTAAAAAATGTATTGTGACTTGTCTTGAAATCTGGATAGGACTTTATACTATAGTTGTTAGTATCTGGGAAGTTGTAATTGAAAAAGAGTCTTTCTAAAGGAGTAGAGGCGCGTAGTACGTTGGGTTAAATTCTCGGATTCTATATGACATTATCGACCCAGAATGGTAGGCGATATACCTATCTGGGCGAACTATATGACATTATCGACCGAGGAATGGGTCGGGCGATATCTATCTGGCGGACTATATGACATTATCGACCGAGAATGGGCGGGCGATATACCTATCTGAGCGGACTATATGACATGCTCGACCGAGAATGGGCGGGCGGTATACTATCTGAGCGGACTATATGACATTATCGACCGAGAATGGTAGGCGATACCTATCTGGCGGACTATATGACATGCTCGACCGAGAATGGGCGGGCGGTATACTATCTGAGGCGAACCATACGACATTATCGACCGAGAATGGGCGGGCGGTATACCTTGCAGGCGGACTAGATGACATTATCGACCCGAGTTGGGCGGGCGGTATACCTACGAGGCGGACTATGTGACCTTGATCGCGTCTAGATTGGGCGGGTAGTATAGTATAGGTGCCACTCCAAAAAGGCGGATTATGCTTATGAAAGATAAGTGAGTTATATAGTAATGAACTTAATGATTCTTTTCTAATAATATGCGTAAGAATGTGGTACATAAATTTTATTAAGAATGGAAAAGATAATAAGTGCGATTAAGTTCATAAGTGGTAATGTACGGCGAGATCTGGTATGTATTGTTTTATACTTGTCCTTGTCATTCTTTTATCTGATTATGATCATTTCTTATGCGTTATTTCTGTTCCATATTAAATTTTTGTTATCGACCCCGCCAGCTGCGTTCATGCCGCGAGTTTAGGTACCAGGTTGGTGATCCTTGCTCTTAGGATCTCGGTTGATTGTTGGGAAAAAGCTCCATTTGCTCGGAGGCTTTATCTCTTGTGCAGTTTTCCTTGAAGTAGTAGATTCATGTATATTGAGGTATGGCGGGGCCTGTCCATGCTGTTATTATGTTAAAAACTCTTTGAAGTGCATGAATTTACATTTTGTGGGTCAGTTTGTAAAGAAAGGAGGCAACTGCTTCGATTGTATATATGTATGTCCAGGAAGGTAGCCCTATCGGCTAACCTGTTGTTTCACGTCTGTTGTTTTATTTTATAAAGTTTCATGTATGTTCGTGATTATCTACGATGTATACTGGGGTGCGGGTAGGGCACGATCGCGATCGAGGTCGGGTCGTGACAATAAGTACTTTGACTTGTTAAAAGAGAATTATTCTATGTATGTCTTGATTAGTACTTTGGCTTGATAAATTGATAATTTGTCTAAGTGTGCCTTGATAAGTACTTTGGCTTGTTAAATGAGAATTTATTCTATTTGTGTCCTGATAAGTACTTTGGCTTGTTAAATGAGAATTTATTCTATTTGTGCCCGGATAAGTACTTTGGCCTGTTAAATGAGAATTTATTCTATTTGTGCCCGGATAAGTACTTTGGCTTGTTAAATGAGAATTTATTCTATTTGTGTGCCTTGATAAGTACTTTGGCTTGGTTAATTGAGAACTTGCCTATATGTGCTGGTAATAGCCTTTGAGTGCAAGTATTATGTTTTATTAAGTTGCCGCGACTCTCGGTTGAAGGTGTTTGTCTTGTTGTAAGATTCTTGGGACGTCTGAAGCGGTGATGTAGGATTCCACGGGTATGCTTGATTATTTGGAGTACTTAGGTTAAATTCGGATTTTTATAAAAAGACATGTTAGTGCTTATGTCTTGTTTGATGGTGGTCGAAATAGGGTAAGAGTATAAATGAGGGCAAGCCCGAGCGTTGTACCACGCCTCGGGGTAAGAGTATAAATGAGGCAAGCCCAGGCGTTATACCATAACTTTACCATACTCGGGGTAAGAGTATAAATGAGGGGCAAGCCCCAAGACGTTATACCACTTGTTTTGATTGATATTATGGGCGTGAGACCCATGGTTATGTTCTACACTTTTAGCTGTCGACAGTGATGGGGGATTCCACGGGCATGCTTTGATATTAGTGTGACTTGATCGCGTCCCAGTTAGGCGGGTAGTATATGTGTCCCTCGTAATGGGCGGACTATGTTATGAAAGATAAGTAAGTTATATGGTAATGAACTTAATGATTCTTTTCTAATAATGCGTAAGAATGTGACTATAACTTTTATTGGGAATGGAAAAGATAATAAGGTGCGATTAAGTTCATAAGTGATAATGACACGGCGAGGATCGGTATGTATTTTTATACTTGTCCTTGTCATTCTTTTGCAGATTGTGATCATTTCTGCATGCGTTATTTACATTCCATATTAAATTTTTGTTATGCGGCCCCGCCGAAGTGCGTTAAATGCCGCGAGTTTAGGTACGATTGTGGATCCATGAGCTTAGGATCCGGTTGTGAAGTTGAGATGGCTCGGTGTTCGGAGTTGTCACGTTTATGTTTATTGAAGTGCAGCGGGGCCTTGTCCGCCCGATGAGTTAAGTCAAAACTCTTAGAGTGCAGTAGTCACATGTGTGGGTCGGTTTGTAAAGGAAAGAGTAAGCGCCGTTTATGTATATGCGTTCGGGAAGGTAGCCTATCGGCTAACTTTGTTGTTTTATTCTTCTTTGTTTTTATTTTATAAGTTTCATGTATGTTCGCTGATTTTCTCGATGTTTACTGTAAAGGTGCGGAGTAGGGCACGATCGCGATCTGAGGGTCGGTCGTGTGATATTCTTAGTAGTCCTTATACGAGTCAGACCAGGTTTTGGGAAGCATTTGTAAGGGTTTGACAATTATTGATTTAATGAAAATTGTTGCTTATCTTATAATTTATTCATTTATTCCGCAATATTTTTTTACATGTTACAAGAATTTTGGAATTGGTTCGCCTACCGGGGGTAGTGTAGATGCCACCACGACGCCCGTGAATTGGATCGTGACCTAAAAATATTGATTTTGTTAAGTTTTTAACTTCAGTTAGTTTCAGGGATCAAATCGTTCCTATTGTTATGAAATAATAAAACTAGAACAAAACTAGAATACGAATATTGTGGAGAAAGGGAGGAGAGTTCTTTATTTCTCTTGAGGGATAAAATACAATGAGGGGAACATCTCTATTTATAGGGTCTAAGTACCTTGGTCTCAAATTCACTAACCCTAACTTTCCTTGTAGAGATAGACATTCATAATAATAAATATTATTTATAATACTCCCCCTTGAATGTCTATTTGGTAGATGATATGCCTCATTAAAACCTTACTAGAAAAAATCCAGTGGAAAAAGTTCTAGTGAAGGAAAAAGAGTACACATTTTGGTTGCCTCATTAAAAATCTTACAAGAAAAACCCAGTGGGACAAAACCTTATATGGAAAAAAAGAGTACAACATGTATTAACTCCCTCTTATGAGAACTTCAGTCTAAATTCTTGAGTCTTGATATTCCAATCTTGTGCATCATCTTCTCGAAAGTTGCAATTGGTAGATACTTTAGTGAACAAATCAGTCATATTATCACTTGAATGAATATGTTGCACGTTGATATCACCATTCTTTTGGAGCTCGTGTGTGAAGAACAACTTTGGTGAAATGTGTTTTTGTCTTGTCTCATTTTCTGAATCCTCCCTTCAATTGAGCAATGCATGATTCATTATCTTCCTATAAGGTTGTGGGTATTTCAAACCACATTTACCTCCAAGCGATTCAAATAGTCATAACATCAATTGAATGTATTGATATTTCTTCATTTTCTTGAGTTTGCGGCTCATTGGTTTCTTCAAGAATATCAGGATTGATCAAATCTTGCATTTCTTTATGAGATTCCTTTTAGTGTTATCTTGACCATTTATTTTTCTTTTTTTAGGTTTCTGATCTTTAGGATCCAATGGTCTATCACGCTTCAGGTGTGTTTTCGGACTCATTTGCTATGACACTAGTATATGGTCCTACAAGGACATCAATCCGAATTGGGACATTCTATGAAATGATATGTGATTCAGTAATCCTTTACAAATCTGTAAATGCGTCTGGCATTTGATTTGCTATTTTCTATAAGTAAATAATATTTTGGACCTCTTGCTCACAAATAGAAGCCACGTATATCAAGATGAGACGATGATGTATTTTTCTATAAAATTTCTCTTTTTATTTCATTATTCTCTCCCCCTAATTTTAGAAAAAATCTCTCATTAAATCGACAATATGCAATTGATCTTATTCAGTATCTCTGTGTAAGGAAGAAATTATATCATGCCCATAGTTATAGCCAGATAAATAAATGCATCAATTGAACAAATATATGGTACTTCAGGATCAATCTAATTTTCTCATTTCAACTTCTTTTAGCAGGTAGTCTACTGTTTTTGAAAACTCTTCAAAATCTCCAATCACATTCAAATCAGTAGCTTGCACAACCTTATGAAAGATTTTGAATATCATAAAAGGATAAACAAAGTCATCTTTGTACCTCTGATCAATAAATATTTATTAAGGTGATTCAGTACATCAACATTGGTTCATTTAATCCATTTATGGATTATAAACAAGTTTTTCAATAACTTGTATATACTTCAGAAATTTTGAATCCTTAAAAAAAATCATATAATTTTATCACATGAGCCATATAGACTGAGACAATTTCCATTTAGTATTTAATTTACATGGCATCTTCTCATGTCCGGATAGCAGGTCCAGTAAATTTATCAAGATGTATCTACCTGGTAATTATTCCTACATCAATATGCTTTAAGAGACGTAGAATTTAGATCCTCATAATATTATACAATATTGCGCACTATAGTATATCAAAAATATCATCGACGAGATATAATTTTGTATCGGTTTGCAATTAGCCACAACTTATTGAGATCTTAACACCTCATTATTTTTTTCAGGTACCTGAACCTCGTACGAAGTTTTATGAAGTGTTATGTCGTAGGCTCTTCAAGAGCATATTGCCTCCTTATTATGATCACTTGCTCATCTCCCTTTTCAAGGATTATTGCGTTTAAAACCAAATTGTCTATCATGCTTCACGCATGTTGTAAATCATGGACATTTAGGAGCATCTTGCAGCTGAAATATGAAATAGTTGGGTCAGTAAATGCTTCTAGCATTTGACTTGAATTATCGTTTGAACGAGGATCATACCGGGGATAATTCACAATATATTTCTTAGCTTTTTATTCTCTCTACACTTATATTAGAAAAACTAACATACAATTTCACCTTCTTTGGTAAATACATCTGTGTGCATCGTGGTAGATTCATTAATCATATACCGCACAACAAAACTATTAGATGAAAACATTTGGTTCCTGACCTTGAACCAATTATGATGAGAGAATTTATCATAATTTATTAGTCTAAAGAATACAAACGTTGTTGTATGCAATATATCATATTTCAGATCAACACATGAAACTTTGTTCTCATTCGCAATGATTTAGCTATTTATCGGAGGCATTCAACACTAAACCAACTTGAATATAAATCAACATTAACAAGATAAATTATCTTGATTACATAATCTGAAAATCATAATCTCAACTCAATTATTTTGAGCAAACAATTTTGCATATGTCAAACTGCGGGTTGATAATAAACGCACATGTGACCGTCTTATTGATGCATCTATTTAAGACATCACATAACAGGTGAACGGACCCTTATTCACCTTTTATATTTTTCAAAATTTAGGGAATTAAATCCCAACATTAGCTGGTGTAATCAACTTATCATGAGAACAAGCAAATTAATTCTATAAGAATCTTCTAGTTCTTCAATATATTCTGACTACAAACTTAGCACATCAAATTTAAATCCGGACAACCAAAATTATCACGTCAATTGATAAAATTATTTGTACTAGTAAACTTCAAGTTTATCATGTCATGTGCTATTTGTTTTAGTAAACTTCTGATTTACTATTACATGAATTTTATTTTGTACAATAAACTTCTGGTTTATCATGACATGTGATTTCATCATGCTCATATTTCTGCAGTACAATTTGGAGAATAAAGAGGGTAACATTTCAAATACATATTTCTTACCCACTATGATTTAGTCATCCAATCATCTATAGCTTCAATATGATAGTCATTTACTTTAGTAAACTTCGAGTTTACTATAACTTGTGTTTCGATCATAACAATTTTTTATATAACAATCTAGAATGAATGACATAATATATAGGCTCTTCAGGAGCCTCTATTTTATTCTCCATAATCACACATATTGTTTAGACACTATTGATATCATGATCTTCTAGATAAATAGTTAGCTCTTCTGGAGCACTTGATTATTAATTTTGTACAACCAAATATTGCTTAGATACTGCTGGTATCATAAAAAAAAAACTATAGTTAGACACTGCTGGTGTCATAAAGTAAATAGTAATCAAATGGACATTTAAAGACAATACAATTTATAAATGATGAAAAGTAAGTTCTAAATTTTAGTATTTCATACATCTTATTCAGGGGAGAATACCATTAACATTCTAATATTTATCATCATAGATGCTACAATAACCATAATATATCAATATGGTTATAATAGATAATATTCTACACAATATGTATCATTTTGCCTTAGAAAGATACATAACCAAATCATCTCTGATGATTTGACATACGACAGATATGTACAACAATGACCTTTATACACAAAATAATATTTCTCTAACAATACGTCATACATGTGATCAGATTTCTTAATTAATTATCAACTGCATATATTCAGTTTTTAGAATGTCAATTTCATCTTCATATGTCATGATATCAAATTCTTAAGAGGGTATTAGAACTTCATAGTATTTCAATAATAACACATTTAAGCATATGTATAATTTGATTTAGACGAAAAATATAAACAATAACAATAATAGTACGGTGAAGCAAGATATGCTAACAACCATTAAGAAATAAAAGAAATATGTTAACATACTGAATCACAAAATAAAGAGAGTTTACACATGATAATTCGAAGAGTTCTTTTGGCCATAAAAACATCATCTGCCTTAGAAAGATTTTATCATTTCAATTAGTATAACTCTTCTCAATTCTCATATGTAATATATTTGATATATGTGTATATAGTGGTTTTATTCTTAAAACGTGAGCATCTTTATCACTTCGAGTGTAAAGTTCAAAGTTTTACTAATGCGAGAGTAAATTTAAGAGTTCTACTACTTCGAGAGTAAATTTCAGAGACTTACTACTTCGGGAATAAATTTTGAATTTAGTACTTCATGAGTAAATTTCAGATTTACTACTTCAAGAGTAAAAATTAAAGTTTCTACTACTTCGAGAGTAGAGTTTAATATTCTACTACTTCAGAAGTGAAGTTCAAAGATTTACCACTTCAGGGGTAAATTCAAAGTTTTACTACTTTCAAAGTTCTACTATTTCCGGAGTAGAGTTTAAAATTTGTTACTTTGGGAGCAGATTTTTGAGTTTGATACTTCGGGAGCAAAATTCTAAGTTTGATACTTCGGGAGCAAAGCATAAAATATTTAGAATATTATTTTTCAATTATCCTACCTCTTCTGGAGGTGGTTATGATAGTTTTACAATAAAGGGCATGTCTGTCTTTATAATCTACTAATCATCGCATTCACTTCATGGAATATATCTATACTTATAATATTTATCAAAAGTTCTCATTTTTCAGGAATGGAACATATTTCAACGTGTCTTAAACATATCAAGTAATAATAACTTAGAACCTCTTTTAAAATATTGCTACTTCAGAAGCAAATCGAGGCATATGTATAACGTAGATAAAAAAAATTCTAACATAACTTCAATTGTAATCACAATAAAACTATAGAAATATTACCACATCTAGTGGTTGAACATTTATTAAGGACTCTGCTGGAGTTCAGGAAGAGTAAATATTATTGTTACTTCACTCTATAATTTATCATTGAGATAGTCATGATGAAAATAAGCATCAAAATAGCTACTGCATATTAATACGTATACATAATAGCTTAAGCAAGTGTTGATAAAAATATTAAATCATGAATAAACAAAAAAAACTCATATTACATTACCTGTATTGGCCATCTCTATCTTTTGATAAATAAGGAGTCACAAACCTCATAAAGTATTAAAGACATACCTAATCACATATACTAAACTGATCTCCTCCATAGAGAGAATTTACCACCTTGATTTTCAGTAAGCCACTTGACGGTATTTTCAAGCTTTCGAAGATGGGATTAATGTAGACTAAATATTAATAAAAGATTAGAGACTCGTGCTGATAACGTGTTATGAAATAATAAAACTAGAACAAAACTAGAATAAGAATATTGTGGAGAAAGGGAGGAGAGTTCTTTATTTCTCTTGAGGGATAAAATACAATGAGGGAACATCTATATTTATAGGGTCTAAGTACCTTGGTCTCAAATTCACTAACCCTAACATTCCTTGTAGAGATAGACATTCATAATAATAAATATTATTTATAACACCTATATATTAATTAAGGTCAACTATGCTTAATCCAATTATATGGGGATCAAAATTGGAATGTAGCTATAATTCCGGGACTAAAATTACTATTTTCCCAAACGAGAAATATGATTGGGACAATTATCCCAATCCCTTAAACATAGGATTGTAAAGGGTCCATTGTACTTGTTTATTGGATTTACAATAATTTTTTATACTTGTTCGAATGCAAAAAAAAAAAAAAAAATTAGAATTCCTTTTACTTGATGGAAATTCTAAAAGCCTAACATATTAGTACTGAATTAAACTTTTAAAGGGATAAATTACACTTTCCAAATGAAAAGAAAAGAAAGTGACAAGATTGATCTCTTTATTGTAATGAATAGACTGCCAATAAGAGTTCCACTTGAAGAGGGGAGATGCGAACCTTAATACGACGACCATTATTCTCCATCCAGACAAGTTGGTTAAAAAGGGTAATATTAAAAAAAATCTATATTTGATCTCGAATCCCTTTATCGAAAAACATATACATCATGCTTTTGGAGCTAATTAAAGCTTCCAATATTTGACCTCGTTTCCCTTTATAAAAAAAACACACAAAAAGGGGAGGAAAATAGGTAACAAAAAGAGTGATAACACTCTAGTAATTGTTAGTAGTCTGTACCAGTGGCGGAGCAACAGTGTGCACACTTGTTCAGTTGAACAAGTTGTGCACATTTTTTGCAGTGTTATTTTTCATTTTTGAATAAGTAAAACATCCCCGTTCTCTTATACAACGCTATGAATTTTTTTTTTGAACAACCACTTCAAACACGGTAGATCCGCCTCTGGTTTGTACGCACATATATAGAGAGGTCATGTATTAGTACTATTATTTCCAGCATGCATCATTTCTTCAAGTCTGAGCCGCTCTTTCACAAGAGAAATATAACTTGTAGCCTTAGCATCAACGTTCTTGTCGCCACCATCCGTGTTATAAACTTTGCCTTCAGATCTCACAAATAAGTTAGCTGCTGGCTTTGTAAATGTCACCTTTGGCTTTGGATTTGGCTCGACTTTATTTTGAGGAGTTTTACAAAAAGACAAGGCAAATTTTGGTGTCATGAAGCCCCCTTGCTTATTCCTTCTCTCAACCTGCATGAGTGCTTAATTTTCTAAATCAAGAAATATAGGTATTGATGATGAATGTTCCCAGAAGCTAGCAGGCCATGCCTTATATAGAAATGAAAAGGCAGTTGAACACTGAATTATTTGAACAAGAGCATCGTCGAAAGTGTTTTCAGATAGAAGTGAATCTCTATGGGTGGTGTTGTGGCCCCCTAGTATACAGTTTACCCTGGTAATGATCGATTTTATATTGATTACCCATAAAGCTGGAATATTTTTGTTTCTTTTAATTAAATTAAGAGGTCTTCGAATGTTGTATTTCTTTGGATATATCTAAGATCAGAGGATTAGATTATTATATGTTAACACTCAAAAATAATTTAAGTGTTTAGCCAAAATTCAGTGACAACCGAACTATTCTGAAGCCGAATTTACTCCTAGACCTCGACTATAAGAACTTCATCGGCTACTAAGGCATCTTAGCCGAAGTTGTTGTTGAGTCTATTTTAGTATTGTTTTAGAGTGTGTTTTAGGGAGTCTTTTCTTGTCTTTTAGTTGTTTTGTACAGTATTATGCGTGTTGGTTTGTGTTTTCAGGTCCTAAGCGATTCAGCAAGTAATATGGTGAATGCAAAACAAATAGGCGGTCACGGAGGATTAATATGCATATCGAGTCCTAAGCAATCAAACAAAGAAGCCCCAGGAAGCTCAGAAAGCAATCTGGCAAAAAAACCACTTTGAAGTTGACTTATTCGCTATATTTATATGGATTGAGACCGGATAAGTAGAGATTTGTTTGAACAGCTCTAGCTGCCAAGGTTGGAAGTGCATGCCCAGATTGAGGAGCCGGACGATTTTCTCACCTACATGGTTTACGAATCCAAGACTTCCTAGCTAGAGGCTAGACGGTATCAAACCACGGGACAGGGAAAAAAGAGTTGTTTTCTAGGTTCTGCCATTGTAGGGTCAAAAATACTTCTTTTTTTAGCCCTGTCATGAATCACCTGGTTGAAGAAAGGAATGGAAGGAGGAATCCTCTTCATAAGTCCTTTCTTACAGGCTATTAAAGGTCTACTGGCTTTCTTGCTTATGCGGTACTTCGAGGGCTAAGCCTCGTTTATGCACCGAGAAAGATTGTCGATAGGAAAATTAGTGTATACATATGCACTTACACCATTGGTACTCCGCATCTTCACAGAGAATTCAATTTCACCGGGTCTATGTCGGAGACAGCGGGGCAGTCGTTACACCATTCGTGCAGGTCGCTACTTATGCGACAAGGAATTTCGCTACGTTAGGACAGTTAGAGTTACAGTCGTCGTTTACCGGGGCTTCCATTCAAAGCTCATAACACTTCTCCTTCCGACCTTCCAACATCGATAAAATGTAAAGATACGTATTATTTGTTGTTTTGGGATTCAACTAGAATCTATTATATACTAATTAGGATCATAGAGCCAAAAAAATGACAAAACAAAAAATAAAAAACGAGCCTAATTGAATCATCTCATAGTTGCATGTGAAAATATCAGATCTTCGAAATCCCAATCGTTCGTTACTGAACCTAAAAACTCGCCGCTTATCATGTAAAGTAGTGCTCTCGTTAGCTGGAACAGAACTATCAAATGGAGGAACAAGTCAAGCGTAGGCCTTCTTTGAGTACAACTTCAAGTAGCTCTAAGAAGTTTACGTCTTGATATCTGTCGGCTTTCTTAAGTTCTTTCATTCCAGGGATTAGAATCAAGCTGCTAAGGTTATTCGGTAGTGATTGGGCAAGGAAAGGCAGGTTCCATAATAGGACTCATTGAATCAGCAGATTAGTTTAGTTGGATAAAACATAGATAGGCATGAGAGACCCAAGATAGTTCTTTCTTTTTCTCCGAGGAGTTCCAATTATGGTGTTTTTTAAATGAATCAAATCCTATTATTCTGGATGATAAATCTTGTCCCTTAGGTTATTCGATTGGAGTTTATCAATCTGAATGATGTTTGCTTCAAAAGTTTAGCTTTGTAGTCTGCCTTGAACGGGCAAGTCTGCGCCCGACTATAGAAAGGATAAAGGATTGCCAGCAGAAATTCTGAGACCCTACCTTAAAGCTAGATAAGATTTCCGATGAATTTCATTCGTTTATCTGAGCTGACCATTCGTTTCCAGGTGCGTAATCAAGCTAATCTCATTCCTTAAATACTATTGATGGACTTCATGCAGTTGTCTTTCACTGGAATCTTTTTCGGTGTGAAGGTTTTTTACTACTTTGTCATTTGACTCTCAACTCAATGCATCACAGACTGACGAGTCTGTCCAACTTACGGGTCAGATGATCCCTAAGAATCAAAGAGGGGTCAAGAACGAGCATTTGAAGTGGTTCCAAGCTAAGGTAGTTTACTTGCTTACTTGTTAAGGATGAAAATCCACTAGAACACAGAAGCATGGGTTCAGGAAAGGGATCCCCTGAATATTGGGTAGCTGTTGTTAAACTAGGTAATTATTTTCATCAAGCTTTCGAGGGGCTTTGTTATCGAAAAGGTAGTGGTAGTGAGTTCCGTAAATCCTATTGGACGCAATTTATTTCCATATATTGTTTTAGATTTCGATAGGAATGCCCGACTTATAAATTTATCCGGTAAACTACTAGGGGCTCATGTAGCCCCATGCATTAAAAAGGGACAAAATTTTTGTTATACCCCGTAGTTCTGACCCTACGTATGAGAGCGTACGAAAGCATGTAAGACTTAAAATTTTCAAAGGATAGGTTGACGGATTATTCCGGACGGGTTTTAGTCAACTTTAAGGCGGGTTATGACCCGGTACATTGAGAGTTCCTAAGTGTTTCAAAGGCCTAGGGCGTAGTTCATTGAGTCTAGATTCCAACGCAACCAACCGTTTGTCGATAGGACGTCGGAGTAGAAAGTTATGAGAATTACAAGTTCAGTGCGCAGTCGGACAGAAATGTGTTTCGGACAAAGCGGCGAGCGCGGCGCGGATGCGACGCGGCGCGAAAGTACTGAGGGGTCGCTGAAGTTGCAGCGCCGCGGCGCCGAAAGTTCAGAGAGGCTGCGGAGGTTTCAGCGCCGCGGCGCCGAGGCGGGATTTTTGGGCGGAAAAACTTAGAAAAAGTCAGATTTTCTTTTAAAAGACCTTGGGAGGGTGATAAGTGTCCCCCCCCCCATCTGATTTTCTTGCATGCAATATATTGACCAAGTCTTGAAGACTTGGTCATCTTCCAATTTCTCTCTCTCTCTAAAGCTTAATCTCCCACTTCTCTCTAAAATTCCAAGAGAAATTCAAGCCTAAAGAAAAATCTGAAAAAAGTAAAAGAAAGAGGGAAGCTTGTGGCTAACTTGTGAAGGTTGTTGTGGTGGTGTTCTTGGAAAGGAGGCTAGCAAAATTGTTGGAATAAATTTGGCTAAAGCTCTAAGGTAATGGTTCCTCCTTTATAATTAGTTTTTAGTGTTGCATGTTAAGAAGAAAGAACTTGTGGTAGTAATTAATGCTCTTAGACTCATTGCATGTAAGAACTATGGTTTGAATGTGAAGGAATTGGTTAAGAAGATATTATGAGCATGTTATAGCCTAAAAACTACCTTAGAATTGTTAAGTGAATTGTTGTACCTATTGGGGCAGAATTTTACACACCCAAGTTTAGGTGTGTAATCCCCTTTGAAGTGTTGGATTGTTGAGCCTTAAATGTGGCGTTTGGATGATAAATTCGGCCTTGTGAAAGGTGGCAAAGTATGCAGAAACAAAGGAAATGCTACCCAATTTTCCATAGAAGTTAGTGGCTTTAAGTTTAGATTATTCTACATTGAAATTAGAGGTTAATGAACGTATCATGGTTATTTTAGGTTGACATATTACTTGCGGTAGTTGGACTTAGCAAGTGGATTGACCGAAGAGGTATGTAGAGCTTTCCTATCTCTTGAGCATGAATAGTTGTATCTATGTAGTACGGTATACGTACAAGATTTGATAATCTACACTTGTTTTAAAGTATATGATACTTGTTTCATTTCAAAAGTATAAGTCCCTTGGGTTGAGGGAAAATGTATTTGACAAAGGGATAACGCTAATATAAGGACTTTATGGGAAGTTGGTTATATTAGTTTTCTTGAAAGGTTCACAAAGAAAGGTTTACTCTAATTAAAACAAGTACGGGTAAAGGGTTTGAGACTAAGAAAGGTGAATTGATTTTTAGGCATTGGTTGCCTAAGGTTTTAAAGGAAATGAAGTCACTTGATTTAGAAGCCTATTATATTTCTAAAAGGAAATGTGACTCGTCTTGAAAAGAAATCGTAACTTGATACTATGGTGAATAGTATCTTGGAATCTTTGTATAAAAAGAGTTTTTCTTAAAAAGTTAGAAGTACATGGTACTTGGGTTGAATTCCCGGATTTTCTATTAAAAGACATGTTAGTGCCTTAGGATACTAAAATGAGAGGATATTAATAATGTTAATAAGAAGTTAGGGGATTTCTTAACTTGCTTATGTTATGATAAGCCGGTAGTGCTTATGTAGGATATGATAGGCCGGTAGTGCTTATGTATGATATGATAGGCCGGTAGTGCTTATGTTATGTATGATAGCCGGATGAGCTATGTTATATATTTGTATTATTACGGGGTAAACCCCGGGTTATTATCTATGCCATGAATTTGCTACCCATGATGCGAGTGCGGCGCTTGCACTCATGCGGATCCGGACCACAGGATCCATGCGGGTGAAATAGTCCCATGCGAGTACGGCGATGGTACTCATGCGGATCCACAGGATCCATGCGGGTGAAATAGTCCCATGCGGGTGAAATAGTCCCATGACGAGGCGGATGACCTCACGCGGTCCACGGGACCCGTGCGGGTGAAATAGTCCCGGAGTAGGATTGCTTAATGATACTACGGCGAGGTACCGCTTTGATCGTGAGCCTCCTATTTTTATGCTATAAGTTTTATACTTGTTACTCTCATTGTTAGTAAGGCACGTGTAAGGAAATTGATTTTTATCTATGACTCAAATTATTTTTGACTTATGATATTACTACGATTTTCCGATTTACATACTGTACGTTGTGTCGACCCCTTCCTGGCCTGCGTTACGCCGCAGGCGGTAAGCGATTGTGGATCCTCGTTCTTAGGATCACTATTAGGTGTCGAAGCTTCCGTTCCTCGGAAGCTTGTTTATCGTACGGATATTCCCGATGCTATAGATATTTTTGTACATTCAGAGGTACGGGGCCTGTCCCCGCCACGATTGTTATCTTTAAGGTGCGTGGTCACATATATGTTTTGGGCTATCGTAACCGGTTGTACTACTATACTTTATTTAAGTATGTTTTATGGAAGGCAGCTTTATCGGTGGCGGTGATGTTTACCCTTTTATAAGTTATGTGTTATGTATGTTCCACGCTATTCTCTCGACATATACCGAGGCGGTACCCTAGGTACCGGGCCGCGCCCGGTTGGGTCGTGACAAAAGTGGTATCGAGCGATTAGTCCTCGGAAAGTGTCCACGCACCGTGTCTAGTAAGTCTTGATTATCGGTGTCGTGCACCACATCTATAATCGTGAGGTCATGGAAATTTAGGATTGGTTTCCATTCTTTCACTCTAAGATCGTGCAATAGAGTTGAGTTATAGGTTGAACCTCCTCTGATGTTTTCCTTTATGTATCAGTTATGCCTCCACGCAGTGCAACCGCGCCCGTGGCGGCAAGGCGATGAGAACTACTAGTAGGGCACCGAGGGTTACGAGGCACGAGCCCGATCCCCACGGATGAGGTGTTTGGACGGCGAGTTCTACAACGCCGCCAACCCCAAAGATGTTCGAGGCGGCAGCAGCTGCCACGAGACCGCGGTACACGAGTCTCGATCCAGCGGCGAGCGAGGATATGGGCTACAAGGAGATGTCGATTACTAGCCAGATCGTGGCGCATACGAGGATAGAGACAGCGATTCATTGTACCGTAGTTCAAAGACAGAGTCGCTAGCGAGGCGAGGACTTTTGAGTTGCAGCCCACCAGAGTTTTATGTGTCACGACCCGAACCCGGGCCCGTGACTGGTGCCTTACCCCGGGCACCCTAGTGATACAACATCAGAGAAAATCAGCGGAAATAAAAGCATGAACATGAATCAAGAGACATGATAAATAAACAAAGCAACCAAAATATTGCCTTCGATATATACATAAATACCCGACAGTTATCCTTTTACAAACTCGCCACAACGATTACATGGACCTAAGAGTGACAACAACTATGACGGACAGAGGCCCCGCCATACCACGAATGTACAAGAACCCTGCACTGGGGTAACATGCCAAAAGATAAGCCTCCAAGAAACGGCTTCCTAACACGCGAATCGTGATCACATGGCGAGGATCCACAACCGATGTACCTCTACTGCGGATGAACGCAGCCTCAAGGAGGTCGATAACAGTACCAAGTATGTGAAATCAAAAATATCAGAAATGAAATCATAACGATCTATATAAAACAGAGACATGTATGATAACAAAACTACTGCTCACAACATAAAGGCGCCATGTCAAGTCGTGGCTCACGCCTCAAGTCATCACTCAAATATAACCCGAATTTAACTCGACAACGGCCGCGTGCCCAAGATCTCACCTCGGTATAAGCATGGCCATGGAACCATCCCAATGGAAATATACCCGCGGTCACCCATCGTGTCGGTATGTCCAAAGGAAATATCCAGATAGCAATAAATAAAGATACTCGGCCACCCATCGTGTCGGTATGTCCAAAGCAAATAACAAGATAACACTTAATGGAAGCATACGTGGCCACCCATCGTGTCGGTATGTCCAAAGCAAATAACAAGATCACACTTAATGAAAGCATACCCGTGGCCACCCATCGTGTCGGTATGTCCGAAGGATCGATATAGTGGAAGCATACTCGTGGCCACCCATCGTGTCGATGTCCATCAATCAACGGATAGCCGCCCTCCAACGAGACGCCAGAGTACGTAAATACAACACTTGCACAACAAAGGCTATCACCACAAGCATAGGCAAGTTCAACATACTTTTAGACATTCTTCTTATTATAACACAACCGGATTTTAACCCCAAGGTACTACGATTTTAACTCTTTAAAAGATCCATTTCCTTCACAACAAGTCACATGATACGTAGTATCAAAGCGAGTAACTATCTTTTAAGTAAACCAAAATACTTCCCTTTGTAAAATCAAGTAACAACATTATTTTCCAAACGTTCAAGTTTGCCTAATTTCAAATGCTCAAGTTTCTCATTTTAGAAAGGTTTCATAACTCATAGTCTTAATCTCTTTTAAAACCATTGAGTAATATATGTCTTGTGTGTAGTCGTTTATTCTTGTTTATAACAATCTTGTTACAATGACCATGATCTAGAAAATGTAATACAATTTTGTCTTATCTTAGCTTCATGCAGATGGAGGTTTCTACCGGTTTTAATAACAATTAGCCATTCGTCAATACATTTTCCTTTATTAGTCTTCTTTGTGGTTTGTTCGACACTTATTCTCATTTCCAAATCAAGAAACATTATTCTTTTTAAAACCAAGTACTCATTACTGCGAATGAGGTTTCACAACATTTTTAACAAAATGTTATATAACAAGTCAAATAAGTTAAGTCTCTTATCTTACAAGATCAAGTCTCTTAACTTCTACAATCAATAAACCATTTTTACCCACATGTAGTCGTTATAACTAACTTCCCATAAAGCTATTATAACACCCTATGTTTTGAACCAACCAACTCATTTAGCACATGACGTCTACCGTACTACATAGTTTACAAAACATCATGCTAGCAAGGATAGGAAGAGGTTCACATACCTCGCGACGATTATCGACAATAAGCAAAACGCCCAAGTACTTCAACCCGTCGCTACTCCTGCCAAGTAGATCACGCCACACGTAGTACTCCACTCCTAAAATGGTCATAGTACTTCTATCAAACCTTACTCACCATCAAGACTTATACCAATAAAAAGCCCTCTAATTCTACGAAAAATTCAAAAGACTTCCGCTTTTACTCACTTTTCCATCTTTCTCCAAGGCCCGAATAATCGTAATATATATACCATATATATATAAGGCGTAATAATTAAACAACATAAATAAGGGGATTACACGCCCAAACGGTAACGCGGTTTACTATCACGCCTTCATAACAACAATAAGTAAAAGAAGGGGATTACGCGCCAACCCAGAATACACGGTTTACTATCACGCCTTCATAACAATACAATAATTAAAAAGGGATCACACGCCCAAACGAACGCGATTGAAAAATCTTCCCTTAATGTAAATGTAAATACAATGTAAATACAGTCAAAGTAAATACGGTCCAAAGTAAATGATCCAAAGTAAATACAGTCCTTAAGTTGGGGTCCTTGGCCAACTTTGTCCATTTTACTTATCCAAATTACTCATTAGTCATCCAACTTATATTTCCATTCTTAATATAAGTTATAGTTACTTTGTTAATTACTTCTTCACAAGTAAGATACGTTTTTACCATTTTAATGGCAAACGGCCAATCCTTTCTTTTAACAAGTTAACAAGATCCAACTCTTCCAAACTTTACTCCATATATTATATATTCATAATATACTTATAATATATGTATATTGACCAAATCACAAAGAGGTTTAAGCTTCACTACCTCAAATAGCCCAAAAATATCCAAGTTCTTAAAGTCGCTCCAAGCAAGTCTTAGCTCCAAATCTTTACGTTCCAATCCGCTACAAACAACCCATGAAGCTCCTAACCAACTTCTCTTCAAGACTAACTCCAAAAAGTGAAGAACACTTAGGTTTCAAGATGACAACTTTCGCCAAGGCATCCCTTCAAGGCTAGGGTGTGAAATCTTTTCCAACTCTTGGTACACAATCTTCCTAACACCTTAGGGAAGAACACTTGAGAGTTTAAGAATTGTTGGACAAATTTTGCTCAAGAAATGGGGCAAACCGAGAGCTCTAGGTCGAGGAGAAGGGAGGGTTTTTCAAGTCTTCAAATGTCTAAGTGTGGAAGATTTCATCAACTAAGGGTGCATATATAGGACAACCAAGGGCTAGGATGAAGGCAAGTGTGTGGTTGAGATTGGGGACAAGTGTGTGTGGGTCCCACAAGCCACTTGTCCACACTAAAATATCTAGCAAGACTTGGCCACTTGTCTTGCCACTCGAGGATTTCGCCAAGAGCCACCTAGGGGGTGACACGTGTCGCCCTCCTATTCGTCCAAAATATTTCATCTTCCGAAAATATCCATAATGGCCAAAATCTCGAAAACAAAGTGGGCCCCACAAAACCGTAAATTTCTCCCGTGGGCCCCACGTGACCAATTCCGGAAATAAAATCTCATAATTCTAATATAATTCAAGAAGCCCAAATACCAAATCTGAGAATCCAATTCCCATCAACGAACCTTTTTCCTTCACAAAACCCGGAAACTTTTCCGTCGAAAAATCACATCTTTCATTCTTTCCAAAATTTCTGCGTATTCTCGCACGCACGCCCTCACATACATACTCGAACTACGGTATAACATTATGGTCGAGGCACGAGGATGATCCTCGGGAGTTTATCCGACGATTCTGGATCACGAGTGATCGGGGCTTGAGACCGAAGTCGCGGTACTAGGTTCGTGACGGCCACGGACAATCGCAGCTTGGATCGGTATGATTCATGGAACCGCCCTGGGAGCATGCGCTCAACTGTTTGGGACGAGTTCTCGAGGCGTTTGGCCATTTCTTACCTCCGCAGATGAGGAGGGTTCGGGCCGATAGATGTTTGACACTGAGACAGAGTGGGCGGACGGTCCGGGAGTACAATGTGGAGTTTGACTCATTGGCTCGATATGCCCGCTGGTAGCGCATACGGAGGATAGGGTGCACCGCTATGTCACAAGACTCGATGATCACTTGGCCGAGAGTTGCACGGGGGTGGCTCTTCAGCCGGGCATGGACATTGCCCGCATGCGCATATACGCACTGGGTGTGAGCGAACGCAGGGCCGACGATCGACAGTATCGCCAGAAGAGGCCAGTGACAGCAGGTCCTCTCGGTAGTTTTAGGGTAGACAACCCCAAAGCAGACTGCATTTGCACCACGCGGTCAGCAGCGCCCTCCACCATCTTCGGACGCATGAGTATTGAGAGCGGGGCAGGTTCCGTGGATTCGTTTCGGAGGACGAGTTCCGCCATATGAGGCCATCTATGCCTCGGTGGTCGATGCGGTGATTGCCATTATAGGGTGTCGTGTTCCTCCAGAGCTTGTTACTCTTGTGGCAGCAGGCCATTTGAAGAGAGATTGTCCACCGCAGGCGGCGGAAATGCTATGGCTCACCGACCAGTCGCCGGGTCTTCATCTTGATTGTTGCGCCGGATGGCGGTGGTGTTCACGGCCAGCAGCCGCGCAGGGTCGTGGCGGGGTTCTAGTTCCAGCGGTCCTCGAACCGCATCTATGCTATGTCGATCGCCGTGACCGCGAGGCGTCACCCGATGTCGCCACAGTACATTATTGGTTTCTTCTTTGTGATGTATATGCTTTGATAGATCCAGTTCTACCTTGTCCTATATATCTCCTCATATTCTTTGGTAGAATAGGGATAGAGCCCGAGTCCATAGAATCTTTTGAGGTGGCTACGCCGTAGGTGCTTGATGGTAGCGGCGGGTATATAAGGTTTGCCCATGACTATAGATGGTCGTCGACTCAGCCGACTTGATAGAGTTGGATATGACTTCGATGTGATTATGGTATGGATTGGCTAGCGTCTTGCTATGTCAATGTGGACCGCAGAGAGGTTAGTTCGGTTCCGCTTTCTGGTGAGTCGGTTATCGAGTGGAAGGAATATCGCACGCCAGGGGTAGGTTTATTTCTTACCTCAAGGCTAGGAAGATGGTACGGAAGGGTATATTTACCATTCGTTCGGTATTCGACATCGAGGTCGAGATACAGACCTTGATCGATTCCGTTGTTAGAGAGTTTCGCACGTATTCCCGGATGAGCTTTGGGTATCCTCCCGAGAGGAGATTGAGTTTGCATCGAATGGCGCGGACACTCGACCGATATCTATTCCGCCATACAGACGGCACCCGCCGAGTTGAAGGAATTGAAGGACCAAAAAAGATTTCTTTGGAGAAAGGCTTTATTAGGCCAAGTGTTTCTCCTGGGGCGCCGGTGTTATTTGTAAGGAAGAAGGATGGGGCGTGCGTATGTGTATTGATTACGGTGAACAAGGTAACTATCAAGAATGTATCCTCCCCGGGATTGACGATTTGTTTGACCGGTGTAGGGTGCAAAGTGTTTTCCAAGATAGACTGCGGTCCGTTATCATCAGTGCGAGTTAGAGAGATAGATATCCCAAAGATCGCATTCAGACCCGGTATGGGCACTATGAGTTCAGTGATGTCTTTCGGTTGACCAACACCCCACAGATTCATGGATTTGATGAATAGGGTGTTCGTGCCATTCTTGATACGTTCGTTATAGTGTTTATTGATGATATCTTGGTGTATTCGCGCACAGAGCAGGAGCATACAGATCATTTGAGGACGGTATTGGGGGTCCTCAGGGACCGGCAGTTGTATGCCAAGTTCTCGAAATGCAAGTTTTGGCTGGCTTCAGTGGCTTTCTTAGGACATATTATCGGGGCATGGTATTCGGGTTGATACAACGAAGATTGAAGCAGTCAAGACTTGGCCCAGACCCACTACACCGACGGAGGTGCGCAGCTTTTTGGGCCTTGCAGGTTATTATCGGAGGTTTGTGGAGAAGTTTGCTTCTATTTCAGCACCTTTGACTAAACTGACTTAGAAGGCAGCTATGTTCCGGTGGACGGATACTTGTGAGGAGAGTTTCCAGTTGCTAAAGGAGAAGTTGACGACCGCTCCAGTTCTTACTCTTCCAGAGGGCTTAGATGGATATGTGGTTTATTGCGATGCGTCAGGTGTCGGACTTGGGTGCGTGCTGATGCAGCACGACAGAGTTATAGCTTATGCATCTCGACAGCTTAGGAAGCACGAGAAAAACTATCCCACGCATGACTTAGAGTTGGCAGCAGTGATTCATGCCTTGAAGATCTGGAGACACTATTTATATGGAGTTCATGTGGACATTTACACAGACCACAAGAGTCTCCAGTACATCTTCAGCCAGAGGGAGCTGAACTTGCGGCAGAGACGATGGTTGGAACTACTTAAGGATTACGATGTTGATATTCTGTATCACCCAGGAAAGGCCAATGTAGTTGCAGATGCCCTTAGTCGCAGATCGATGGGTAGTCTGTCTGATGTTCAGCCAGAGAAAAGGGATATGGTCCGAGAGTTACATCAGCTAGCGAGCCTTGGGGTTCGTTTGGTTGATTCTGTTGGTGACGAAATTCGGGTTCGAGAGGTTGCCGAGTCTTCCATCGTCGAGGAGATGAAGAGGCGACAGTATGAGGATCCGATTTTGGTACGGTACCGAGATGCAACTCTCCAGAAGGAGAAGAGTCTATTTGAGGTAGCGCCTGATGGGGTGCTAAGATTCGAGGGCCGGCCAGGTGTTCCCGATGTGACAGACTTCGTCACAGATTTCGTGAGGCACACAGTGCTCGTTATTCTATTCATCCGGGGTTGACTAAGATGTATCATGACCTCAGATGCGTGTATTGGTGGGATGGCCTAAAGAGGACGCCATGAGTTCGTGGCAGCGTGCGAATTGTCGTGAGTTAAGATTGAGCACCGAAGCGGTGGGTCATTGCGAGCTATTGATATTCCGACTTGGATGTGGAGGTGATAAATATGGATTTTATTACGGACTACCTACCACTCGGAGGAAGCATGATTCCATTTGGGTGATTGTCGACAGTCGATTTAAATCACCATTTTCTTCCGGCCGAACGACGTTCTCACCGAGGACTATGCCGATTATATATTAGAGAGATTGTGAGACCGCACGAGTCGGTGTCGATTATATCGATAAAGGAGCCCAGTTCTCGGGTAACTTCGAGGTCTTTTCGTGGGATTAGGGACACAGTGAGTCTCGATCTTGCATTTCACCTCGATCGACGGACAGCCGAGCGCACTATCCGCACACTCGAGGATATCTGCGGGCTTGTGTTATTGATTTCGAGGTAGATGGGAGGATCATTTTCCTCTTGGAGTTTGCTTACAACAACAACTACCATTCCAAAGATTCGATGGCGCCTTATGAGGCCTTATACGGAGGAAGTGCAGTCACCGATAGTCTGGTTCGAGTGGAGAAGTTCGATTAGTCGGGCCGACTTAGTTCACAGCGATGGATAAGGTAAAGCTTATCCAGAGCGGTTGTTAGCGGCTTCGAGTCAGAAGTCGTATGCAGATCATCGGCGTCGACACTTGGAATTTGAGATAGATGATTAGGTTTTTCTAAAGGTACGCCCATGAAGGCGTGATGAGATTTGGAAAGAAGGAAGCTTAGCCCAAGGTACATTGGGCGTGTCGATGTCGTAGGGTAGGCGGGGTTGCTATGAGTTAAATGCCGTCCGATTTGGAGGCGGTACATCCATTTTCCATGTGTCCATGTTGCGGAAATGTATTGGAGATCCATCTAGAGTGCACCGGTTCGGGATGTCCAGTGGCGGAGGAGTTATCGTATGAGAGAGTCCCATAGCGATACTCGATCATCAGTTAGGCGATTTCGGACGAAGAGCGTGGCTTCCGTCGAGTCTATGGCGAACGAGCAGGAGGAAATGGCGTGGGAAGCGAGAGGATGACATAATGAAGAAGTACCTCACCTATTTCCTATATCTCCGGTAACCCACTTTCACCTTGTTAGTTTTGATTTAGCATTTACGCTTGTATGTTGTGGCTCGTGGAGCTTAACATTGCAAAAGAATAGTTAAGAGGTCTATGTCGATGTTGTGATTTGAGTAAGTTTAGAAGGAACATTCGGGACGAATGTTTCTAAGGGGAGAATGTTATACCCGTAGTTCTGACCCTACGTATGAGGCGTCTAAAGCATGTAAGACTTAAAATTTTCAAAGGATAGGTTGTGGATTATTAGGACGGGTTTTAGTCAACTTTAAGGCGGGTTATGACCTGGTACATTGAGAGTTCCTAAGTGTTTCAAAGGCCTAGGGCGTAGTTCGTTGAGTCTATATTCCAACGCAACCAACCGTTCGTCGATAGGACGTCGGAGTAGAAAGTTATGAGAATTACAAGTTCGGTCGTGATCGGACAGAAATGTGTTTGGACAAAGCGGCAGGCGCGGCGCGGATGCGAGGCCACGGCCGAAATGCGAGTCGCTGAAGTTGAAGCGCGCGGCTGGGACAGCGAGGCGCGAAAGTTCAGAGAGGCTGCGGAGGTTTCAGTAGAGGCGGATTTTAGGCGGTAAAACTTAGAAAAAGTCAGATTTTCTTTTAAAAGACCTTGGGAGGGTGATAAGTGTCCCCATATGATTTTCTTGCATGCAATATATTGACCAAGTCTTGAAGACTTGGTCATCTTCCAATTTCTCTCTCTCTCTAAAGCTTAAGCTCCCACTTCTCTCTAAAATTCCAAGAGAAATTCAAGCCTAAAGAAAAATCTGAAAAAAGTAAAAGAAAGAGGGAAGCTTGTGGCTAGCTTGTGAAGGTTGTTGTGGTGGTGTTCTTGGAAAGGAGGCTAGCAAAATTGTTGGAATAAATTTGGCTAAAGCTCTAAGGTAATGGTTCCTCCTTTATAATTAGTTTTTAGTGTTGCATGTTAAGAAGAAAGAACTTATGGTAGTAATTAATGCTCTTAGACTCATTGCATGTAAGAACTATGGTTTGAATGTGAAGGAATTGGTTAAGAAGATATTATGAGCATGTTGTAGCCTAAAAACTACCTTAGAATTGTTAAGTGAATTGTTGTGCCTATTGGGGCAGAATTTTACACACCCAAGTTTAGGTGTGTAATCCCCTTTGAAGTGTTGGATTGTTGAGCCTTAAATGTGGCGTTTGGATGATAAATTCGGCCTTGTGAAAGGTGGCAAAGTATGTAGAAACAAAGGAAATGCTGCCCAATTTTCCATAGAAGTTAGTGGCTTTAAGTTTAGATTATTCTACATTGAAATTAGAGGTTAATGAACGTATCATGGTTATTTTAGGTTGACATATTACTTGCGGTAGTTGGACTTAGCAAGTGGATTGACCGAAGAGGTATGTAGAGCTTTCTTATCTCTTGAGCATGAATAGTTGTATCTATGTAGTACGGTATACGTACAAGATTTGATAATCTACACTTGTTTTAAAGTATATGATACTTGTTTCATTTCAAAAGTATAAGTCCCTTGAGTTGAGGGAAAATGTATTTGACAAAGGGATAACGCTAATATAAGGACTTTATGGGAAGTTGGTTATATTAGTTTTCTTGAAAGGTTCACAAAGAAAGGTTTACTCTAATTAAAACAAGTACGGGTAAAGGGTTTGAGACTAAGAAATGTGAATTGATTTTTAGGCATTGGTTGCCTAAGGTTTTAAAGGAAATGAAGTCACTTGATTTAGAAGCCTATTATATTTCTAAAAAAGGAAATGTGACTCGTCTTGAAAAGAAATCGTAACTTGATACTATGGTGAATAGTATCTTGGAATCTTTGTATAAAAAGAGTTTTTCTTAAAAAGTTAGAAGTACATGGTACTTGGGTTGAATTCCCGGATTTTCTATTAAAAGACATGTTAGTGCCTTAGGATACTAAAATGAGAGGATATTAATAATGTTAATAAGAAGTTAGGGGATTTCTTAACTTGCTTATGTTATGATAAGCCGGTAGTGCTTATGTAGGATATGATAGGCCGGTAGTGCTTATGTATGATATGATAGGCCGGTAGTGCTTATGTTATGTATGATAGCCGGATGAGCTATGTTATATATTTGTATTATTACGGGGTAAACCCCGGGTTATTATCTATGCCATGAATTTGCTACCCATGATGCGAGTGCGGCGCTTGCACTCATGCGGATCCGGACCACAGGATCCATGCGGGTGAAATAGTCCCATGCGAGTACGACGATGGTACTCATGCGGATCCACAGGATCCATGCGGGTGAAATAGTCCCATGCGGGTGAAATAGTCTCATGACGAGGCGGATGACCTCATGCGGGTCCACAGGACCCATGCGGGTGAAATAGTCCCAGGAGTAGGATTGCTTAATGATACTACGGGCGAGGTACCCTGTTTTGATCGTGAGCCTCCTATTTTTATGCTATAAGTTTTATACTTGTTACTCTCATTGTTAGTAAGGCACAGTGTAAGGAAATTGATTTTTATCTATGACTCCAGCTTATTTTTGACTTATGATATTACTACAGTATTTTCCAGTTTTACATACTTGGTACGTTGTGTCGACCCTTCCTCGGGGGCTGCGTTCATGCCGCAGGTAAGGGTAAGCAGATTGTGGATCCTCGTTCTTAGGATCACTATTCCGGTGTCAGAAGCTCCATTCCTCCGGAAGCTTGTTTATTGGTACGGATATTCCCTGATGCTATAGATATTTTTGTACATTCAGGGGTATGGCGGGGCCCTGTCCCGCCACAGTTGTTATCTTTAGAGGTCTGTGGTCACATATATGTTTTGGGCTATCAGAACCAGTTGTACTACTATACTTTATTTAAGTATGTTTTATGGAAGGCAGCCTTATCGGCTGGCCAGTGATGTTTACCCTTTTTATAAGTTATGTGTTATGTATGTTCCGCTGCTATTCTCTGACATATACCTGACAGGGTACCCCGGTAGGGTACCAGTCGCGGCTCCGGGGTTGGGTCGTGACAATTTTAGCGGATGGTGTTGCTACGGTTGGTGGCGAGATCTTTCTTGATCAATCCCTTTGCCCCCTCATTCTTCAAGAATAAGGAAGATTATTTTTAAGGCAATGACCATCGACAGAATTAGCGTTGCGGCGCCTGGAAGCCGTGTCGCGACGCTGACGGCGGAAAAATGTGAAAAATCTAAAAATCCTACGAGGGAAAAATGGTCTATTTGGGTAATTTTCATGGTATAAAGCCCTGGAAACATATTTTAGGGATTATATCTCATACTTTTGGAGGCAAGAGACAGAGGCTGAGAAGCAATTACAGACACGGATTGTTCAAGTTCTTTCTTTTCTCTTTTCTTTAATTCAGTTTATGTTGGTATTGAAGACAATTAGTTTTGTTAGCATGACTATGACTATGAATCTAATTCTTTTATTAGCATTTTCTGTCTAATCGCTTGAACATCTATTATGAATTAATGCATTATCAATATTTCTTCTTCATCTATCATGATTTAATCAACTTGCGTTTGTTGAATGAGAATTGATTGGCCATTAGTTTTCATTATTTATATGATTTCAAATCAAGATCTAAAAAGGAAGATTTGAATATACTATAGTTGATTAGACATAGGATTAATTTTGAGCGAAAGTATCACGATTGTCTGTGTAGCGTTTAGGTTATTGATCTTAATACTCCTACGTGGTAGAATTATCGTAGAAATATATAAAATTCCCACTTAGGTTGAGTTTTTATATGTTCTAACCGGAATATAGACCACCTCAGTTAACCTGCTATTTTGATAAGAAGAAGAATTGCTAGTTTTGCGTTAACGAATAATAGAGTGGATAGTTGATGAGATTGGAAATCCTAATTACCCCCATTACTGAATTAAACTCCAAGTATTTTCATTCTTAGTTTATTCATGCATATTATTTTAGTTGTAAAATTCTTAGTTAGAAATCAAAACTCACAAATGTTAACCAAATAGAAACGAAAAGTTAGTTAGTTGGTACTTGATAATCAGTCTTTATGAACGATACTCGGTCTTACCAAATTTTATTACTAATTGTGATACGTACACTTGCATAGCATATAGAAAAATCGCAATAATTGTTAGTTAGAGGTACGACTGGGACCCACTCAGATGCAAACGCCTCAAAGACCAATTCAAAAGGGTTTCTAGACCCCTAAAAGAGGTAACAGCCAACAACAGCTGAAAGAAAGGGCCATTATCCGAGCAAAAGCAGTAAAGGGCGACAAAATTGGCACCACCTCCCTCATAGTCGGCCATTGAACTTAGTGGATTACTTGATGGTTGACATGAGAGGCACGGTTGTACCGTTTCCCCCCTTTTTTGTACACCTTTTCACTTTTTGTATTATAAATAGGAATATTCTTTGTATATACAAAAATAACCAATCTATCAAACAACTCAAATTTTATCTATCTATAACTTTATCCTTTACTTTTCCTTACTGTACTCAACTGCATTTATGTTTCTTACCTCTTATTTCACTCGTAACACCGTCCTAACGTTTTTTGGAGTAGTTGGGGAACCCATTGCTAGAAATTAGAGTTCCGTTTCCAGTCTAAATCGCTTAAGTTAAGGAATCAATTTGTCTCCCGATTCGGTCAGCCGATACAACGGCAGAGAACAAATGTCGTTGTATCCGCTGACCGAATCAGGAGACAAATGGATTCCTTAACTTAAGAGATTTGGGCAAGAAATAGAACTCTAATTTCCAGTTATGGGTTCCTCAACTACTCCAGAAAGCGTTAGGACGGTGTTTCAAGTGAACTAAGAGGTAAGAAACATGAATGCAGCTGCGTACAGTAAGGAAAAAGTAAAGGATAAAGATAAAGATAGACAAAATTTGAGTTGTTTGATTGATTGGTTGTGTTTTCATATACAAAAAATATTCCTATTTATAATACAAAAAAAGGAAAAATATACAAAAAAGGGGGAAAACTGTACAATCGCCCCCCCCCCCCCCCCATGTCAGTCATCAAGTAACCCACTAACTTCAATGGCTGACTCTGGGGGAGGTGGTTTCAATTTTCTCGCCCTATATTCTTTTTGCTCAGATAATTGCCCTTTCTTTCAGCTGTTATTGGTTTTACTGCTTTTAGGGGTCTAGAAACTCTTTTGACTTAGTCGTTGAAGCGTCTGCATGGGTCTCAGTCGTACCTCTAACTAACAACTTCAGCTAAGATGTCTTAGTAGCCGATGAAGTTCTTGTAGTCAGGGGCTAGGAGTAAATTCAATTCCAGAATAGTTCGGCTGTCACTGAATTTCTGCTAAGCACATAAAAAAAAATTAGTGTTAACAATTGCCCCTACATTAACTCGAGTGTGACTGTCGAGTTGATGTATCCGAAAGTAGCCATCATATCAATCTGATAGTCGCACATGTCACTTCAATCGTCTCGTCTCCAGTGCATGCAATGATGATTTCTTCTGAATTGGGGTTTCCTTTCAACTGAGGTGTCTTTATTACCACGAATCGGTTCTAAGGTTGTTGTTTATTCACGCATGTACCAAATTGAAGGATAGTACTTTTTAGATACTTGTCATTTACATTTCTGTGTATTTCTTCGTCGTGCATGTTTACTAGTCAATATGTGTTGCCGGTGATCCGCTGGCTAACTACGAAAGGTCATTGCAAATATGGTGACCATTTACCGAATTTACGATCTTTCACCCTAGTCGGAAAAATGATTTTCCAAACCAAGTCTCCTTTGACAAACCTCTTGGGATTGACCTGTTTGTTGTATGCTTTAGCCAATTTACATTTACTGGATTTGATTTTTTCTAGTGCCATCAGTCGATCCTCATATAGTTGGTCTAACTCCATTAGCATGGCCTGTTGATACTCCTCTAAACTTAGAGAGTTCTGCTCTTCCACCCGTAAATATTTGAAGTTAATTTCCAACGGCAATACTGCATCTTGGCCATAGAGTAGCTGATAAGGTGTCTTCCCGGTGGCTGTAGATTTAGAATTCCTTATTGCCCAAACGGCTTCATCCAGGGTGAGATGCCACATTTCTGGTTTATCCTCTACGTTCTTACTAATGTTCCCAATAAATTTGTTGGATGTCTCGACTTGCCCATTCGCCTCTGCGTAATAAGGCAAATATGTGATCATCTTGATACCGAACTTCTCAGCTAAGGCTGCCACCTCAGAACCAGTGAACACCTCCCTTGATCGTTGGTAATCGTCTCAAGAATATCATATTTGTATATGATCTGGTGTTGGATAAATTGAATGATATCTGTCTGATGGACCCTTTTTATCGGCTGAGCCTCCACCCATTTAGTGAAGTAATCGGTAGTCAGGATAATGAAATTGTGGCCTTTAGTCGATTGTGGGTAAATCTTGCCGATGAGGTCCATAGCCTATCCTCTGAAGGGTCAAGGTTTTACTACCGGGTTCAGCAACTCGGTTGGTACCCGTTGGATTGGTCCATGTTTCTGACATTCTCTGCATCCTTTTGCATACTGGAAACAGTCATCTGTGATAGTACACCTATAATAGTCGTGGCGGTAGATCAGCTACTTCATCGCTGGCCCCGCTCTGTGTGATCCTCATACTCCTTCATGGACCTCTCATATGACCCTCAAGGCCTCTGATTGGTCAATGCACTTGAGTACTACTCTATTCACGCTCCGTTTATAGAGGTCGTCGTCAATGAACGCGTATTTCAATGGTCTTCTTTTAACCTATAAGTCCTTGCAACTGGAGGGTTATTTTAGGTAGTCAATCAGTAACTGCCTCCATGAGTTGATTTGATCAATGACTAACACTTCGACTGGTAATTCATCGTGTTCTGGAGTTAGTAGAGACTTTCTAAAACCTTAAGTTTTTTGCGCTAAGTCGTTAGCCTCAACATTCATGCCTCTGGAACATAACTTAACGTGGATGATGCAAAACCACTATGCAACCTGCTAGCCGTCCTGTGACGGGCTAACAAATTTGGGTCTTTACAGTCATATTCCTCAGCCAGCTGTTTGATCACTAGCTGAGAGTCTCCTCGAATCTCGATGCACTTCGCCTTCATAGAAACTAGAAGTTTGAGTCCCATGATGAGAGCATCATATTCGTCATGTTTGTTTATCAATTCAGGATCTAGCCGATAGGAGAACCTCCATATTTTATCTATCGAATTTGTTATCGTGATTCTGGCTCCAACTCCTTTCTGGGTTCTAGACGCGTCAAAGGTTAGTACCCATGGCACGGTGTCTATACATGTAGTAGTACGCAGCTGCATTCATGTTTCTTACCTCTTACTTCACTTGAAACACCGTCCTAACGCTTTCTGGAGTAGTTGAGGAACCCATTACTGAAAATTAGAGTTCTATTTCTCGCCCAAATCGCTTAAGTTAAGGAATCCTTTTGTCTCATGATTCGGTCAGCGGATACAACGACATTTGTTCTCTGCCATTGTATCGGCTGACCGAATCGGGAGACAAATTGATTCCTTAACTTAAGTGATTTGGGCTGAAAACGGAACTCTAACTTCCAGCAATAATGGGTTCCCCAACTACTCCAGAAAGCATTAGGACGATGTTATGAGTGAACTAAGAGGTAAAAAATATGAATGCAGCTGAGTACAGTAAGGAACAAGTAAAGGATAAAGATAAATATAGATAAAATTTGAATTGTTTGATTGATTGACTGTCTTTTCATATACAAAGAATATTCCTATTTATAATACAAAAAAGGAAAAAAGTTGTACAAAAAGGGGGGGAAATTGTACAATCGTGCCCCCCCCCCCCCATGTCAGCCATCAAGTAACCCACTAATTTCAATGGACGACTATGGGGGAGGTGGTGCTGATTTTCTCGCCCTCTACTCCTCTTGCTCGGATAATTGTTCTTTCTTTCCGCTGTTGTTGGCCGTTACCGCTTTTAGGGGTCTAGAAACTCTTTTGACTTGGTCGTTGAGGCGTCTGTATCTGAGTGGGTCCCAGTCGTACCTCTAACTAACAACTTCGGCTAAGATGCCTTAGTAGCCGATGAAGTTCTTGTAGTCGAGGGCTAGGAGTAAATTCGGCTCCAGAATAGTTCGACTGTCACTGAATTTCGACTAAGCACTTAAATTATTTTTTAGTGTTAACAATGTACAACAATCGGTTCCAAAGTAGAATATTAAGAAGGGTTAGATTTGCTATTTAAAAGTAATTTGAGTGTATTTAGTATAATAGACTCACCCGTGCAATTATTAAAAATGCCATTCATCTTCAGCAGCAGCAGTAAATTTTTTATTATTTTATCCGTATAACTTGCCATGGTTAGAGGTACTTATCAACAAAAAGGGAAAAAAGGAAAGAAAAAGCAAAAGAATTTAAGTTTTATATCTTGACAGTGTGAGTATTTGTGGCTGTCAAAACTGAGATAAGTTACCCATTTATACTTGGTTAAAATATAATGATAGCGTAAAATTCTTGACACGGGGTATATATTACTTACGTTAGACCCAAAAATAAGACTTATTATTTTCTCCGTTCACATTCTTTTCTTTTTAGTTAAATCCACAAAAAATGACATCTTTGTAATTCAATAACAATTTAATTTTAAACATCTTATTTTTCCTTCAATAAGATGATTTATAGCTCCATAAATTTATATTTTAGACCACAAATATCAAATGTCTTTATTTTTCTCTTCATTCATGTCTGATCAAACATCTTTACATAAATTAGAACGGAGCAAATATAAGTTAAAATCCAAAAAATAAAGACATAGACCATGTTTAGAGCTCCGCAAGTGTGAACTTGTGACAAAAATGCCTAGAGTTAAGACAAATCGTATAAAATACCCCGAGGGTTGGGAGCTGATTGAGCCTACCCTAGCTGAACTGAATGCTAAAAAGAGAGGGTGAGTAATTTGATGCAAGGAGGAATTCAGCAATCTCATTTTGTCTATTTTTTTTATTGAAATTTCCGGACCATTAACTTCTGTTTTTTGGGTTTTGGAAGCTGACAATGACTCTGATGATGGTAAAAGAAAGTGTGAAGCACTCTGGCCCATATTCAAGATTGCACATCAGAGGAGCAGATATGTATATGACCTTTACTATGGAAGGGAAGAAATATCTAAAGAGCTGTACGAGTTCTGTTTGGAACAAGGTTATGCATATCACAACTTGATTGCAAAGTGGAAAAAGGTGAGTGAAGGCAACTTCCTTTAGAACTTATAAAATCTGTCTGTCCTAAATCCTAATTGCCCGCTCACCCTCCTGCTCTTCTAAAGTCAAACTGAAAAAAGATGTAAAGAGGGTGAAAAATTGTGATGGCTACAGTTTTCTCTCTTACTTCTTTGGGATGCATACAATATCCCTTTATCTTTGTAGTTCTTTTTGACCCATCACAAGAGAAAAATGCCAAAAAACACAGTACAAAATGAAAGACTAAGAAAGGTTTTCTTTTCTTTTCTTGCTCGTCAGCTGACTTCTTTTGTGTTTGTTTGATTTTAATATCCTTTCAAGGGAAATATTCACATAATTGACAAATCTTTTAAGATATTAGCCAAAATTAAGATTATTTTAGTCTTAGATGCTAGTTAATGGATGGAAAGGTTTGTGTAATAGACTTCTGTGAAAGAATTAATCTCTTCATTATTGTTATTGATGAAAGCCATATATATACAAGTTACAATAGTTTTTTCTATTGTACATTTAAATCCCTATTTTATATGGAGACTAACTATACAATTATGGTAATATTACACTACTAATTAAGGTACAAGACTAAGTCTAATATATACCAAATATACAATAGAATAGGGCTCTCGGTTGGACTGGAAATAATCTACCCGTGATGGGCTCTCTCGACTGTGGCCCATTATCTTTAGGGAATATATTCAATATACATACAATATACATATATATTGTATGTATATTCAATGGCCCCAAGTCTTTCATGGCAAACTCAGAACTGAACATTGTCATAATAGACTTGCGTAATGTATCAGAAGAGGCAGTCACGATAATATCATTCACATATAATAGAATATAAGTCATCGAAGAACCCCGACGATATATGAACAATGAATTATCAGACCTGTTGTGAGAGAACCCAATAGTCGAAAATAGTCAGCAAATCTCTTATACCAAGCCCGTGGAGACTGCTTAAGCTCATACAAAGATTTCTTCAACAAACAGACATGATGAGGATATCGAGCATCCCTAAACCCCAAGGGATGATACATATACACTGTCTCATTGAGATCACCATGTAGGAAAGCATTCTTCACGTCTAGCTGATCACCAAATCTTTTATTCATGTTTATGCACATATACGATTGCTGGACTAAATAATTGAAATGTCAAAAGAGAACAAGAAATGTCGGTAAAATGGATACCCTAACTCCCAGAGCCAACCAAGATGTGTATTTGGAGGTTAGAGAATCCTGAAGAGATAAATGTGGTCCTGGAGTCGTTTAGTTAGTAGTCAAAGTCCTTGTCATTTTCTATTTCTTCTTTATTTTTTGAGACAATATTGGCTAAGGTTGGCACTTGGCAGGCCACAAGCTAATTTCCTTCGTGGTGATGCTTTAAAATGTTCGAAAAAAATCATGGTATAGGATGCAAATTTCAGCGTCTCAGTTCAGAGAATAAAGAACACAAGAGATAGAATCATAATGAAGAGAATAAAGAAAACATAAGAGAAAATCATAATGAAGGGAATATAGAATAGTCAACTCATATATCACAAAATGTCAACCTCCCTTAACAAACAACCAAAATGATGATGTACCATAAAAATAGGTTACGGTGACAGTTCACATGTCACAAAAATGCAAGTGTCACATTTTTTTATTAAATACGTTTTTTCTTGACATTCACGTGACATGTTTTTAAGTGTTATATAAATATGATATTTGTGTGACGAATTTTTTAAGTGTCATTTAGTTATGACGTTTGTGCGACGGTTTTATGAAATATCACATGAATAAGTGATTTGTGTTTTAAATTGGTCAAAAATGACGCGTTTGATTGATTAAAACTAAAGGTGGCTAAGGGTCGACCGGCCCGACCGCAGAGCCCTCATCGTTTAACTGGCGATTCTGCACGGCCCGATTCGGACTCGCCAACCGTCGGTTCATTACGATTCCGAGTTGGCGTGCGGTTCCGGGTCAGAACCGGTCCAACCGGTCCGGTTTCTAATTTTTTTTTTTTCTAGTATTTATTTTCTATAATATAAACTAAATTCAATTTAAATATGTAATATAATAATATAATATATAATTTAGTTGTATATATTAAAATTGAAACTTTAAAGTTAACTTTTTATTTTATAGTTTATAACTTTATACTTTATAGTTTATAACTTTATATTGTAAATTTGTAATTATACTTTTATTAATTTATTAGATTAGTAGATATAAGTTAACAAATAAGTAATAACAAATTAACAACTAAATAGATAGTAAAATTAAAACTAATGATAAGATGTTAACTTTTGAACTTTCATAATGTTAATAAGAGTACATAATGAAGTAATAATAATTTTATTTACATATTATGCATCCTTTTTGCAAGTTCTTCAGAATCTAGGTTGATTGAATTGGTTATGCCCATAGCCTCTAAATCGAGTATTAATTCCGCCCCGCCTCCGCTCCCGCTTCCAAAATATTGCCTATTTCTTCATCTTCCGAGAATTAACGCTCCACATCCTTGATTTCTTCTCTCGATCCGATCCAATCTTGCTGCAGACTAACACTTCTAATGTGTTTCCACCCAACGAGTGACGCAGGTCTCCTATTTGATCTCGCTTGGCTAAATGCACTTTCAGAAGCCACTGTTGAGATCGACACATTAAGAACATCCCGGGCCATCGCTGCAAGTACCGGGAATTGCCTTTTGTTATCCTGCCACCATTGTAAAGGGTCAAAATTTTTCTTCGGCTCCGCTGACTTTTGCAAATAAAATTGCATCTCATCGCAAGATCGGCTTGTGGTTGGTTGTGTTGTAAAAGTGCTCCATATGTCTAAAGACTCTTCTTCATCGTCATCATCATTGAATCCTGCAGGTGTAGACACAGAACCAGAACTAGAAGGAATATTAGTAGCAGAGTTGGTGTTATCATGTAATGTAGCATAATATTCATATAATGTAGTTAAATTAGTATCAAGTTTACTTATGCAATCAAATGAAGATGGAGTTTCGCTTTGACCTATTTCCATATAAGTATATAAACTAAATATTAAATTATGACAATCTACTTTTTAATAGAAGGATTTAAGATCGCACTCAATACAATAAACATCGGGAATAGGAAAAAATATTTTTAAACTTTTCAAACATAATCAGAATCGATTCAGATATTTCACATTTGATTTTAAACCATAAAGTAAATAGGAAATTTCAATATATGAGTTAAAGCATTACAAATTGTTGGTAATAAGATCACGAAAATTCATGATTGCGTGTAAAATTTACGTAAATTTTTTAAAAGTTCACCAATTGATTTCCAATGTTCGCTTGTTAACATATACATCACGTTCTTACAATGCGCATTTGAAACATGTGTTATGGGTCTTTATACTTATAACATTCTTTTAAAAATAAATAAGTATAATTCCACCGTAATAATCTCTCAGCATGAATTTAGGTCTCAAATTAAATTGTTTACATTTTTCTTTAAATTCTATAATTCTATTTTTCCTATTATTACCTGAATAACTCCAACATTTCTTTTGACAAGTTTTATTTGGTGAAAATAAATCAAGACCACTTTTAACAATTAAATTATAAATATGACAAGCACAACGAACATGAAATATATCGAAGTGGTGGTTGTACTTCCGCTTAAAAGATCTACGGCAGATATTAGATGCATTATCGAATGATACACAAAGTATTTTATTATAAAGATTATATTTTTGGGCATAAAAACAAATAGTTTCGCTTATATATTTTTCAGTATGACTTTGATCCTCGTCATACGCAAAAGCAATAATACGTTTTTCCATTCTAAAATTATTATCAATCCAATGACAAGTAATTGTTAAATAATCATAACTGTTCAATGCATGTCCAATATCTGAAGTAAAACTAACATGTCATGGAAGGTTAGCAAACAAATATTGCAAGAAAATAACATAATCATTATGAAGTCTAAAAATACCGGCTCTAGTAGTACTACGAGGAACACCTTTAAAAAAAGGATTATATACTCTTTGAATCGTACTTAGTCAACCCCCCAGTTAATGGATTAAGTTGTTGTTGACCGGGTTCTAAATTAGGGACAGCATTCCATTGTGCCGTATGATCGAATTTTATATGTCTAGCTATAGTGCCCCGTCACCACCCCGCCTTATGTTTATAAGTTCTCCCACAAATATTACATTTAACTCTATCGCATCTACAACTTTATCATAAAAGAGCCACACTTTACTCCTTTTTCTTCTTGCATCGGTTACGTAAAGGAGGTCTACGATTGACTACCACTACAGCATCAACATCGATGTAGGAACACTAGTAGGTAAGAGTTCTTGTTCTTCAAGTTCAACAATATTATCTAATTGAACGTTATCACATCATTATCTTCTATTCCAAAATCTTCTTGCATTTGATCATAATCTATATTTTGATTAGATGATGAAGAACCTACAAATTTTTTACCCCTTGAACTAGATTTACTACAATTCCGACGCAATTCCCTTAGTAAAGACATTATAAAATATTTAAATAATCAACAAATAAATATGACAATTTAATAAAATAATTAGAGAATGAAACGAGTGTACCAAACTTGGGATTGAATTCAATAAACTCAAGCTCAAGTCTCAAGTCTTGCTACTTTGAATTTGAAAACTAATAATATTAATAACTTGAAAATTGATAATAAAGATGATTAAGAGAGTATGAGAATAAGAGAATTGAGAGAAATGTTGTGTGATAAAAATGAAGAAAATGTAGAGAATTTATAGATTTTTAAAAGGGTAAAAATGAAATTAAAATAAATAATTAAACAAAAAAAAAAAAAAAAAAAATTGACCAACGGTCGAAATGACCGTTGGCCATACCCCGCCCCAAATTTCTTCCAAGCCCAACGGTCGAAATGACCGTTGGGCAATTTTTTTATTTTTGTAATCGGTCGGCCCGGTTAACCAGAATGGAACCGCTTTTCCAATCTGCCTAACCGGTCCGGCCAGATCTGGTTTTGAAATGACCGTGCGGGTTGGGGTTGGGGACAATCAGGCCCCAACCCAGATATCTCATACCGGCCGCCGGTTAAGAACCACCGGTCAACTGTCCGGGTCAACCCGGACCGGTTGACAGGTATAATTAAAACGACACCATTTTTATTATTTATTTAACACTTTTTAGTTCAAATTAAGAGTTAGGCGATTTTTATTTCAAGCTACGTGATTAATTAACAAATGGTCACTTTAATTTCAATTGCGACCAAAATAGCCAATAATCACGTAGAACTATTAAATAGCCAGTACAACATGGACTAACCGGCCCACGTCGTCCATAAATTTCAGAGCTCCTAGGCTCTTTTGCAGTCGTGCATGGACGATTCAGGCAAGGGCATTCAATGACTCGTCCTTCCGCCCACCAGTACGCCACCCATTAGAGGTAAAACCCTTCCCTCTCTCCTCTTCTACCTCATCTGTAAGGTTTTAATGGGTTTTGTCCTATTAAGGACCAAAGGCAGCCAGTTTCATTGGTAGATCAATTTTCCTTCAAAGATTTAAATCGAAAATCTATGGATTACACTTCTTCCACATCGATTTGGGACTGAAAAATTGGGTATTTTGGCTGCTATAAAATAATAAAAGGACCCTTTCCCGTCAGTCACAACCAAGTCTTGAACATTTGGAAAATTACCTAGATGTTCGAGCATAAGCCTCTATTTTGAGCAAAAATAAAAAACCCTAGGATTTTCTAAGTCTAAACTTTATTTTTCATTTGTGTGGCTGAGTTTGTTGGGTTGGATAAGAAATTTTCTGTTATAATTCATATTATTTATGAATTCTTGTAAGACAATAACAAGAGTAAAGAAAAGTGAATAAGACTATTATTGATAGTGAATTGATAAGTAAAAAAAAAAGCAACTACATCCCTTTATATAGAGTCTAAAAGTAAAACAAAAACTTATGCCCACCGATGTGGGACTTTACAATGTTAACATCCCCTCTCAAGCTCGCGATGGTGTAGAGAGAAACATCGAGAGTTTGCCAAGAAAGAACCGGTGACGTTGTAATGTATGTGCCTTTGTGAAGAAATCTGCAAGTTACATCGAAGATGAGACAAATGGCAAGGATAGAGTGTCTTGTTGAAGATGCTATCGAATAATATGACAATTAATCTCAATATGCTTGGTACGTTCATGAAAGACTGTGTTGTGTGCAATCTGAATAGAACTTTTATTATCGCAGTACATCGGTGTCGGTGAGGAAATAGAGACACACATATCAGTTAATAACCAACGTAACCATACAATATCACACGTAGTAGAAGCCATAGCACGATACTCTGCCTCAATTGAAGAGCGAGAAACAATATTTTGTTTCTTACTTTTCCATGAAATAAGTGAATCTCCTAAAAATACACAATAACCAGTAGTGGATTTCCGATCAGTCGGGTTACTAGCCCAATCTGCATCAGAAAATGCACGAAGCTCCAAGGATGAGGTCGATGAAACAAAAGACTCTGATAAATCGTTCCTCGAAGATAGCGAAGAATACGCATAACTGTAGCCCAATGTACAAATATAGGAGAGAAAACGAATCGATCGACAATGTGAGCAAAGATATGCAATATCGTATGAGTAATGGTGAGGTACACGGACTCTACAACTGAACAATATAAAGTAGTATCAAGAAGAGGATCCCCGTCAGTAGGTGTATATCGAGCATTAACCTCAAGAGGAGAGTCAACTATACGAGTATCTGTGAGACGGGTCCGCTCAAGAATATCTGCAGTGTACTTAAACTGAGAAAGAAGATATCCCTTCTCAGAATAAGCTACCTCAATGTCTAAAAAGTAACGTAGATGACCTAAATCTTTCATCTCAAAGCGTCGAGACAAAGTAGATTTTAGGTTTGTAATACCATCAATATCATCACCTGTAATGATCATGTCATCAACGTACAACAAAAGCAAAATACAACCTGCAGGGGATGACTTAACAAATAACGCTGAATCATGAAAGCTGCAAATAAACCCAAGAGATGATACTACAGTGGAGAACTTGTCGAACCAAGCTCTTGGAGCTTGTTTGAGACCATACAAAGCTTTCTTAAGCCTGCACACCTGTCCTGGACTATGTGAAACACCAGATGGAGGGACCATGTAGACTTCTTCTTGAAGATCCCCATTCAAAAGGGCATTTTTAACATACATTTGTGAAATATGCCAATGACGAACAGAGGCTACTGCAATAAGAACCCGGACATATGTCATCTTTGCAACAGGTGCAAAAGTCTCTTCATAATCTATACCATATTCTTGAGCAAAACCTTTTGCAACCAAACGAGCTTTATATCGCTCAATAGAACCATCAGACATGGTCTTAATCTTGTACACTCATCGAGAACCAATAGTTTTCTTACCAGTCGGTAGAGAAATCAAATCTCAAGTGTTAGTTTTGTTCAAAGCAGTCAGTTCCTCATTCATAGCCTCTTGCCAAAGAGGATCATGAGTTGCCTCAGAGTAGGAGGTAGGCTCACAGTGAGAATTAATAGAAACTAGAAAGGAAGCGAATGATGAAGCATAACAAGAATAATCAAAATCGGATACCTGAGTAGATCGCGGAGTGCGTTTAGGATAGCGAGGTGGATCTGGATCTGCAACCACAAGAGGTTCTGAAATAGGCGTAGGAGGGGGGTAAGTGTCAATGTCATGTGACCTGCCAGAAGACAGAGAAGGAACAAATGATATAGATGTAGAATCAGATGGGCAATCAACATCTAATGGATCAATATCAATAAGGTCAGATTTTGTCATGTCATGTGAGGTAAGTGAGATGGAAAAGAAAGGAACATGCTCAATAAAGGAAACATTACGAGACACATATAATTTTCCAGAGACTGGATCATGACAACGATAACCTTTCTGCCCAACCCCATATCCAAGTAAACACAAATGGAGACACGATAAGATAAACTTAGTACGCTCTGCATGTGGACGTAGAACAAAATATGTAGAACAAAAAACTTTCAAATGGGAATATAGTGGGGTATGACCAAATAGTCTAGCATACGGAGAAATTCCAGAATTATGAGAGGTAGGGATCCTATTAATAAGATAAATAGATGTAAGGACAGTTTCTCCCCAAAATTCACTTGGTACTCTAGCGGACAAAAGCATAGATCTAGCGGTCTCAACAATATGTCTATGTTTTCTGTCGGCTACCCCATTTTGTTGTGGTGTATCAGTACAACAAGAAGATTGATGTATTGTACCATCAACTTTGAAAATACCAGAAAGATCCCCACTAGTGTATTCACCTCCTAAATCAGCCCGAAAACATTTAATAATGGCAAAATGTTGAGTTTTCACATAGGCTTGAAACTCAACATAAGTGTAAACAAAATCAGAACGTTTTTTCAACAAATAAATCCAACAATAACGAGTATAATCATCAATAAATGAAACATAATATCTGGAGCCTCCCTTAGTATAGGTGCTGGCCCCCAAACATCTGAATGAACTAGATCAAATGGTGCAGAAGAAGTAGAAGTACTAAGATTAAAAGGCAAAGTAGAAAATTTTCCAAGTTTACATCCACTACAGTTAGATATATCATTGGATTGTAAATCACCAAGAACACCAGTACTACACATAAAACGCAGACGAGAGCCTGATACATGACCAAGTCTAGAGTGCCACAAATAAAACTTCGAAGAGCAAGGTGTTAAATGAAAAGAAGATAAATTAACAGGCATAGCTGCTGCATGAGTAGGAAGATGCAGCTCATCCAAAACATAGAGACCTCTCCCCTTTCTACGCCCGGTCCCAATCACTCTCTTGGATTTTAGATCCTGCACATAACAAGAATTAGGAAAAAGTCCAACAAAGCATCCAGAGTCACATATTTGACCAGCATAAGCAATATTCATATGTAATTTTGGAATGCAATAAACATCAAGTAATGATATAGTAGATGTATGAATGATGTCAATGTCTGTCAATGGCATAGGTGTTCTATCAGCAGTTACAACAGAAGTGGAAGGAGGGTCAGAAGACATAGATATAAAGACGGAAGAATCAGGAGACATATGATTTCCATCTCCAGAGTCCAAGATCCAAGAAGACGAAATGATACCTGAACCAATAGATGGTGATGAGACAGAAGGAGTAGAAAGAGCATAAGATTGAGAATTCTTTGAAACCGCTGAAGGCGAAACTTCTAAAATCGGGTCACCACAGACCGATCGTGACTCATGTAGGCTCCCGGCCGGGTGATCAAGAGATGGCACATAGGCAGCCTGAGTCGGTGGATACGAGTTCTGGAATTGACCCCCAAAATATGGCTTCTGTTGAGAAGGCTTCTGTCCTTGTCCCGAATATGGAGGTTTAGAACCTAACGTCTTTCGCAGCTCAGGACATTGATTCTTCCAGTGTCCTGGTTTCTTGCAATAATTACAATTACCCATGACATATGTTTTATACTAGTGTGTAGGGACTGCAAGGACCGGTGCAGATGAAGGAGTTGTCAATACGGAAGTAGAAGCCTTATGTACCCCTTTTAGAATCTTCAAACATGTTTCTTCAGCCATAAGTTCATTTACCACATCTTCAACAGATGGTAAGGGTTTGCGGTGCAACAAGTCTGAACGACAATTCTCAAATTCTGACCGAAGATCCATCAATAGTTGAACAAGACGGTCTTCATCTCTACATTTAATATACGCATCACATGTTTGCAATTCAATAGATTTCGTCATAGCTAACTGATCCCACAAAGTGGTCATTGCACAGAAATAATCTTGAATGCCCAAATCGTTTTGTACTAGTGCACGAATTTCAGATGTTAGCTAATATTTACCAGCAAAATTATTCTGCACAAACAATCTTGACAAATAGTCCCAAATCTCTTTAACAGTTTTGAATTTAGCCAATTGAACACCAATTTTTTGTTCAACAGAGTTATTAATCCAAGTAATAATCTTTGAATTATTGGTCTCTCAAGTCTTAAATACTTCATCAAATTTTTCATGAACAACTTTAGGACATTTGGCTTTTCCAAACATATAATCTCAAAACTCTTTTCCCTTCAAAAAATTTACCATGACATAGCTCCAATAGGAATAATTTTTTTTCATTTAACCGAACACCAATAGATTGCAAAGAATCATCACCTCCAACCATTATGAATTTAAAACAGAAAAAAAATCTCAAATCCGACCTCTGTGATGTAAATGACAAGCAACAATCCCAAAAGAACAAGCAACAATCCCAAATAACAAGCAACAAAATAATAAGGGACAGATCTCACCAATCAGATGCGGAAGCGAAGAAGACGAAACCCAGATCAGAACGAGCACGAGCAGCCAAAACGAGCACAAGCTTCCAAAACAAGGCAAGAGAAAAAAAAATTAACTGATACCAGGGGTGTGCTGCATGCGAACCCCCAATTAACTCACCCCGAAGTTGGATCCGCGATCGAGCTAAAAATATTAACTTGCGCTCTTGATACCATGTTAGAATTCATAAATATTCATATTATTTATGAATTCTTGTAATGCAATAACAAGAGTAAAGAAAAGAGAATAAGACTATTATTGATAGTGAATTGGTAAGTAAAAGAAAAACAACTACATCCCTTTATATAGAGGCTAAAAGTAAAACAAAAATTTATGCCCACCGATGTGGGACTTTACAATGTTAACACTTTATACTCCGGATTCACGACCAAGGTTGCGCACAAAGAAAGTGTGTTTGAATTCTTCTCATTTGCTTTTATTTCATAGTTAATTAAGGTGGTTAGCTTACGGTTGATAAGTGTGTGTATGCTTAAATATGTGTTGGGATTTGTTTAGGATCAAATAATGATTGGTCTGTTATGATGATCTAGGTGTTAAACTACATATAGTGTATAAAAATGTTATTAACAATCTATTGGGTTTGTTTTAATGTTCCTGTGTAAGGAAGAATATTACGGGACAGAAGTTGGTTACTTTGGATGTTTGGTTTATTTTTCTTTTAGGTCCCTGGTTGTCCACATTGTGAATGGAGCATAAGCTATATGAGGTCATTACATGTTTGAAAGTGTTGTAGTTGTTTAAGGCCACTTTCATGATATTTAATTGACTGTGGTTGATGAACTGTATTGTGTGATCAAACAATACTAGTTTGTTGATGTAGAATTATTTAAGTCTCAATATGATTATAAGGATTGTGGTAGAATTTTGTAATGTGCTGGCTCAAATTGATTGTTTGTACTGTTAAGTTTATGTTGAATCCTATTATATGCATATTGTTCTTGACATACATCATGAGTAGAGTGGTCTGTTACCATGTTTGATCTGAGATTTGTGAATGTTTTCCTTGCCTGGTTTAGCTATATATCCTAGATGGTGCTAGGCAGTGATGGGACTATTGATACATTATGAGTTAGGATATATATATATATATATATATATATATATATATATTTTTTTTTGGTCTATCCATGTTTTTTTTTAGTCTGTAAAGGAGGTGATATGTATTAGCCTTCTCTGTGAATGTTTAGTCAACGTGCCTAAATGTGTGTGATATGAACTTGAGCTAGTCAAAGAAAGATAGAGGGTTTATGCATGAACACTAATCCTTGAAGATGAATGGATAAATATAACTGAGTAATTCACTAATTTGAAGCATAATGGTTAACTTGTGATCGGTTTAATAGTTGCTTTAACCATACCCTGACCATATAAAAGATGTCACCATAATGCAGGTGGTATATGTATGTTTTGAGGCTAGATAGTCTAACATGCCTAAAAATGTCATCTTTAAAGGATAATTTTGATTACTCTCATGCCTAAAATCCATCAAGTTATCCCTGTGAATCCTATGTTTGTCCTAAATGTCCTTTAAGGATCAGTAATGCGGCATGACTAAAATTTTGTGCGCTTGACCTATGTCTAAGAGGATTCTGTACTTTTGAAGTGTCACCATGTTTAAAAATGTGATCTGTGTGTGTACTGGTCTTGTCTTCTTAGTTCTTGATTAAAATTGATTTCAGTAATGTATGTTACAAATCCTTAGATGACTTGGTTCTTGTTGGCATATCTGCTAAACACCTGTGCTAACTAGACTTGTCCTTTCTGAAGATATATATGAATAAAGAGATTATTGAAGCATGCTAGTTGGTTAGAATGTGTCCTAGCCCATTTATATGTTAGTCTATCCTGTTTTCTTATTTCTACCCAAGTTCTGAGACTGCGCATTTTGCTGCATATCCCTAGCCCAACTACCACCTATGTGATTCAAGCAGACTTGTCTTTGTATTCTTTGTTTCCTTCCACTCATCATCAAACTTCAACTTTTTCTTTGAATTAATAAATGTTCACTTTAATTAATCATGTTAATTGTTACATCATTTCAAGCATTACTAATTATTTTCTTTTTGTGGTTTATAGTTCTATGGCAAACACATGTACTCACAAGAGGAACTTGATGATATTCGTGTCGAGTGGAATTGCATTATTCAAAGATACTTGCTGAAACAAATGTTGGTAAACTAAATGTCGATGTGTGAACATTTTAGATTGAGTATTATATATTTAGTGAATCTTTACAACTTTTGTTTTAAGTTATATTTACATGTTGATATTTAATTCAATGACATACACCACTACAACCTGGTGGTACTGAGTGTGGCTATTCTGTGATGCGTTTTATGAAAGAGTTGATGCTAGACTAGACTTTAATGACAAATAATTTAAGTACTTCTATACTTAAATGATAAACCATTAACCATGTTAATTATTACATCATTTCAAGCATTACTGATTATTTTCTTTTTGTGGTTTATAGTTCTACGACAAACACATGTACTCATAAGAGGAACTTGATGATATTCGTGTCGAGTGGGGATTGTATTCTTCGAAGATACTTGCTGAAACAGAAGTTCGTAAACTAAATGTTGATGAGTGAACATTTTAGATTGATAAGATACTTGATTAACAATATTTTAGTCTTTAATTAAATACTTTTATAGCACTTTGAATGATTATCCATTTTGGAAAGACTTTGTACAATATATTTTAGCTATTTAATGTATATTTTTTATGTTATTTAAATTTTTAGTTCATTTCATCGGTGCACTCAATTTACAATATTGAAATTAAATTGTCAAAAAAACATCCCGCCAAATTAAACAAATTATTAATTTAATAGAAATTTAAAAATAAATTGAATATTTGGCGCCAATTTATTTTTCAACGTAGGCGGTAAATTTCAAAATTTGAAAAAACCAAAGGCGGGAAGTTAAAATTTATGTGATATTTGTGTGACGGGTTTGAACCGTCACATGTATGTGATATTTGTGTGACGGGTTTTGTTACCCCCCGTAATTCCATGACATGTGTATAAGAACGTACGTAAGAAAACAAGACTTTGAGACTGTAGAATTTATCGGAATTATGAAAATTTCGGAAAACGAAATATTATGGACCGATAGGAGGGTGACACGTGTCACCCCATATTAGGCTTGGTCGAATTGACCAAGGTCAAATGTGCAAGTCTTGAAGACAAGCTTGACAAAATTGACTAAGTCAACTTGCCAACATGACAAAGATTTCTAGTCTTGATAAATCCAAGCCACACAAATGTTTTAATCTAGACCTTTCATTGTATTATATATACATATACAAGTAGCAAGACTTATCACAACACTTAGAAAAAAATTCACAACATTCTTGTTCTTGAGGTGAGTTCTCGGCTTTGGCACTAATCCCACACAAAAAAAATTCGTTTGTGGTTCAATAATCTCAATACTTTAAACCAAGGTTCCTAGAGGTATTGTAAGGTTATCTCAATAGAAAGATCTCGGAAAAACTACGTTTTCACGTTAGTCGCAAGATGAAAACCTAAGTTGTTTTCATAGTTTTGGTTGGAAATTGAAGGAAAGTTGTGTATGAACTTCTAAAGACTTCAAATAGCGGATTGAAGCGTAAAGGAAAGGAGCCAAGTTGCTAAGGCGCGACTTTGAATCTTGGAGTTATATTTGGGCTTATCAAGGTAAATCTTCGTCTTACTTTTGTAATTAAAGACTACATGTTGTAGTAGGTTGATAATTGATCATGTGAATTATATTATGAAGATTGATATGTATTATGGAATATTGGAAGCCTAAATCCGAGAATGAGCTTGTTAGCCATTGAAATTGAAATACAATTTAGCTATTAGTTTTAGTCGTCGCGTGTTATATAAAGAAGGGATTATAGTTGTTAAAATTGGTTGTGACTATATAACATGTTAGAACGACAATATGGATTGAAAAGGAATTGGAAAGGATTATATGTGGTTGTACATTGTAGCCGAAATGGCCATTTAATATTGGACTGTTTTATAAAATGTGGGGCAGAATTTTACACGGCTTGTAAGGCGTGTAATCCCCTTTGGATAGCTGAATTGTTGAGCCTTAAATGTGGCATGTTTTGTTGTTAAATTCGGGCCTTGAAAAATGTGGAAAAGTACGTACAAACAAAGGGAGTGCTGCCCGATTTTCCGTAGAATAGGAAGCTTTATACTTAGAATTATTCTACGTTAGAAGCTAGAAGTTGATAGCCGTATTATGGTCATTATAGGTTGACATTCTACGTGCGGCATATTCAACTTAGCAAGTGGATTAAATCGGAAAGGTATGTGAACTCTTCCCTATCTCTTGAGCATGAGTATTTACAAAGGTATAGTACGGTAGACATACGTATTTTAAGTGAACTTGGTTTCAGTTTGGTATCCTTGCCTTGATTTCGAAAAGTGAAGTAACTTGGCTTTTAAAAGTATATGTTACTTGATGTTACATGTAAAGATTACTTTAATTGAAAAGAATAAAATACTTGATTTGGAAAAGTATGGGTTACTTGAACTATTTTAAAGTTAAGAGACTTGATTTCTAAAGTCAAGGAACTTGAAGTATTCTGAAAGTTATGAAACTTGATTTGAAAGTATATGATACTTGGTTTCAAAAATATAAGTCTCTTGGTTTCAAAGAGGAACGTAATTGTCTTGGTTTGTCTAAAACATAAAGAGTTATAACGACTTTATGAGAAGTTAGTTATAACGGCTTTATGAAATTTAAGAGAATGGTCTACTTGATTTAAAGGCATAAGATGCCTAGGTTGTGAAAGTAGAGGTCATTTGGTTTAGAAGCCTTAAAATGTATTTCTAAAGGTGTAGTGGCTTGACTCTAAAAGTAGACTTACCTTGATACTACGGGCGTTAGTATCTTGTGGTTATTTTATGAAATAAGTCCTTTTCAAAAGCTTAGAAGTACGTAGTACTTTGGGTTAAATCCCCGTATTTCACGTAAAACGAAAGTGCCTTGAGATTATAAAATGAAATTCATTTTTGTATGATAATGAAAGTCTAAAGATTTTATGAACTTGCCTATGCTTGCTTGCGATAGCCTTTGAGTGCAAGTATTATATTTTTACGCTGCCGTGACTCTCAGTTGGAAGGTTGGCTGCCTTGTTGTGAATTTACTCGACGCATCGGTGATGAAGGATTCCACGTATGCTTCCATCAGTGATTGATCCATGAACATGCTTATACGATGAGGATTCCGGCACGCAACCATGATGCGGTTAACTCCTGGATGCTATTATTACTCAACGGACTAGCTCTCCACGAAGACATGTACGAGATTTAGGATTCCACGCATGTTATATACTATTATTATTACATGGATTAGCTCTCCATGAAGTCATGTACCCGAGATGAGGGATTCCACGGGCATGATATATATATATATATATATATATATATATATATATATATATATATATATATATATATATATGCCGACAGTGATGTAGGATTCCACGGGCGTGTTACATATATATATATATTTTACACTTGCGGTACAGTGATTGAGATTCCACCGCACACTTTGATGTTTATGGGCTCGAGACCACATCGATTGTGTGATGATTTTGAGGGCTTGTGTCCCTAGCCTTCGTGTGACGATTGTTCATGTGTTGAAATAGTCTTTAAAAGGTAAACCGACTTTCATTACTTTCGCTTTGGCAATACGCACAGTTATCGTTAATTTGATTATCATACTTGTCTCCAGCTTTATATGTCTAGACTTTATGATTTAAATTACAGTACTTTCAGTTTTACATACTTGGTAGATATTTTGTACTGACCCCCTTTCCTCGGGGGGCTGCGTTCATGCCGCAGGTAGAGTTAAACAGGTTGCTGATCCTCACTCTTAGGATCACTGTTCAGCTGTTGAGAAACTCCATTACTCTGGGGGCTTATCTTTGGTTCAGATCCCTGGTATTGTAGGTTGTTGTATATTCAGGGGTTTGTCCCATCACAGTTGTTATGTCAAAACTCTTACAGGTCTGTAGTCATATCTTGTGGGTCAGTTTGTAAGAGAAGGGATGTAACTGCTTTTTGATATGTAATTATATATATGTCCAGGGAGGTAGCCTTATCGGCTAGCATGTGGTTTACTTACTATTGATGTATGTTCAGCTGATTATCTCTGATGTATACCTGTAAGGGTGCCCAGGTGGGGCACCAGTCGCGGGCCCGGAGCCGGGTCGTGACAGGTTTGAACCGTCACATGTATGTGACATTTGTGTGACGGGTTTGAACCGTCACATGTCGTGTGACAGAAATAGAACCGTCCCGTTTGTGACAGTGGCAAAGATGACACTTATGAGAGCCGTCATTTTAGGAGTTAGATGACAGTTTTTACCGGTCACCGTAGGGTATTTTTGTAGTAGTGATGATATGGTAACCAATTCCACAGGACAAGGTTAAGATTAGTTGTCAACAACTTTAATCAGAAAAAAAAAATTGATTTTGTTTTCTCCATTTATGTGATTGTAGGCTCAGCACCTGCGACTCTATATTTATAAATTAAAAAATGAATGTAAAAATTACTTTTCTCCACGGTTTGAATTCCTGCTTTGTTTCTGAAAGTATGTATGTCCTAGAGACAATCATTATTATGGACAAATGTACTTGAACATGTTCGTATTATTAATAAGATTAATATATTTATGGCATTTGCGATTATTGAATTATTATTTGATTGTTTGTAATTATTCATTAATGTGCATCCCTTGAACTTACGTTGTCATTAATAGAGTGAGATATAAATGATTGTTAAATGAGGCCCAGCGTCGCGACCCTTCAACGTCCAGGCACAATACGGGAAGTGGAAGATTTTGTGTATATTGTATATATTAGAATTAGTCTTGTACCTTAATTAGGATTGTAATATTACCATATTTATATAGGTAGTTTCCTTATAGAATAAAGATTTAGATGTAAAGTAGGAATAAGATTCTCCTATTGTAACTTGTATATAAATGTCTTTCATCAATAAGAATAATCAAGAGTTTAATTCTTTCATGGTATCAAGAGTCTAGGTTCTTTTCCTTGCTTCAGCTTCTCACTTTTTTTTTACAAATTCTTGAAAATACCGTGACAACCCCCCCCCCCCCCTCGGTTTTTCTGAAAATCCGAGACCATCCCTCCTCTTGTCCAAAGTTCGTTCTATTCACCATGACTGATAAGAACACTTTCCATCCTGCCCTCACAGTTTCTAACATCAAGAGCGTCATTTCAATTGTTCTTGACCTAGAAAACGTCTAATATGGGACATGTGCGGAGTTATTCAAGATTCATGCCACGGTACATCAAGTTCTTCACCATATCATCCCTCAAACTACTCCTACAGAGGATGATACGGAGACTGCAACGGAGGGTACTTCAGAGGCGGTGCCCATCAAAGTAGACGATCCAAAATCATGGGTCACACTTGATGCAAAAGTTCTTCAGTGGATTTATGTCACTATCTCCCTTGACCACTTACAGACGATTATGGAACCCAACTCCACAGCTATGGAGGCTTGGAATCGATTTCGTGACATATTCCAAGACAACAATCATTCCCGGATTGTTACCCTTGAACATGAATTTTCCAAATATTTCGTCTTATTGCAAACGTCTCGAGGACTTGGCGGATCAACTTCGCAATGTGGGTGCTCCTGTGAGAAATAGTCGTCTAGTCCTACATATAATTGCAGTCCTGTCTAAGACCTATAATGGCGTTTCTTCAATTCTTCGTCAAAGTAACCCCCTGCCGGAATTCTATCAAGCACACTCCATACTTACATTGGAAGAAGCCGGATTGGATAAGAAGGCGGCTATTGGGGCTAGTCCTGTCGTAATAATGACCGAGTCCAATTTTTCTCCTTCCGGTTCCACCAACTCAAGCCAAAATTGCAATAACGGTGGTGGTAAAAAGGGGCAAAATAGGAAAAATAATCGCGGCGACAACACCCACCTAATGCGATGGCGATGGCAAAGATCGCAGACGATGGGCCAATAAAGGGCAGCGGTGGTCCTAGTCCTGTCCACTCCACTCGCGGCCACCCACCAAATCAGCAGCTCTTCCTTGTCCACTCCAAAGACTACGGCCACCCTAGTCCAACGCCGCTTCTTCACCCATCGGGCCCGCTGCCCCCGCCCACTGGGCCCAATTTCTGCTCAGTTCGTGTTTCAAACCATTTTATGGGCCGACCCAGCAGTTCAACATACTTGGACCTCGCCCCCTCAGGCCCAGCACGCAATAAGACCCACGTAGACTAACATTGAAGTTGCACTGCACACACTTGGAATGACTCAACCAGACCCGAATTGGTACATGAACACCGGCGCCACCACCCACATGACATCTGACCAAGGTACCATCTCGTCTTATTTCAATTTGAGCAGTAATCGTGGTATAATTGGGGGTAATGAAAATTCAATTCCAATTAAGGGTTATGGTCATAAAACTTTATCCCCTCTTCATCCACCACTTGTCTTGAAAAATACTCTTCATGCCCCAAAACTAATTAAAAAATTGGTGTATGTCTGTAAATTCACCACTGATAATTGAGTTTCTATTGATTTTGATCCGTTTGGGTTTTCTGTGAAAGATTTCAAGACGGGGAGTCCTCTCATGAGGTGTGACAGTAGGGGGATCTTTATCCAATCACACCAAGTCTCGGTTCCTCGCGTCTAGACATGTTTTCCACTTTTGCAGCTCTTGCTCCTTCCTTGTGGCATGCTCGTCTAGGTCATCCAGGGCCGTCTATTTTATTTGTCTTAGATAAAAATAAACTTGTTTCGTGTAAGGTTACGCATAGTACACCGAATTGTCAATCTTGTTCCTTAGGAAAAATTGTTAAGTTGTCATTTGTCTCCTCTACTTCTACTACTTCAATGCCATTTGATATTATTCATAGCGATTTATGGACATCTCGTGTTCATAGTTCTTTGGGTCACCGTTATTATGTTCTATTTTTATATGATTATTCTAAATTCTTATGGACGTTTCCAATAGCGAAGAAATCTCAAGTTTTTTCCATCTTCCAGAAATTTAGAGCTTTCATTAAAACTCATTTCGAACGAGAAATCAAGAATATCTAATGTGATAATGGCAAAGAATATGACAATGGAGAGTTTCGGAAATTTTGTGCTAATAATGGAATCAATTTTCTTTTTTCTTGTCCTTGTACATATTCACAAAATGGGAAAGCCGAACGCAAAATTCGTACCATTAATAATATTATCCGAACTTTCTTGGTTCATGCTTCCGTACCCCCATATTTTTGGCATGCTCTACAAATGGCTACCGATATTCTTAACATTCTTCCTTCAAAAGGTTTGATATATTCGTCCCCTCTTTAAATCTTATATAATAATACTCCCTCGTATACACATCTTAGAGTCTTTAGGTGCTTGTGTTATCCACTATTTCCATCCACCACAATTAACAAACGTCAGACACGTTCTACCCCTTGTGTGTTTTTGGGTTATCCGTCAAATCACCGTGGTTACAAATGCTTTGATTTGTCATCTAAACGAATCATTCTTAGTCATCATGTTATCTTTGATGAGTCCCAATTTCCATTTTCTAAAGTAGATACTCCCGTGCCTAGTTCGTATGATTTTTTGGATGATGATATCTCACCCTCTATTCTCCATCATTTTTCGGATCTATCCCAAAATTCGTCTTTAGCACCGCGGCCGAAAATTCCCAAAATTCACACCATCCAACCCCGAGTCATGGTCCAATCACTCGCAGTCAACGGGGTATTGTTAAACCAAAAAGACATTTTAATTTAAATTCTAATGTTCTTATGTCACTTTTACCATGTAATCTTGTGTCTGCCTTAAATGACCCTAATTGGAAAATTATCATGACCGATGAATATAATACTCTTATTGATAATAAGACGTGGGAGTTGGTGCCCCGTCCATCTGGTGTTAACATTAGTCGGTCTGTGGATTTTTGTTCATAAGGAAAATTATGACGGTTCGTTTGCAAGGCATAAGGCTCGTCTTGTAGATGATGGTAAGACTCAGAAGGTTGGTGTAGATTGTGGTGAGACATTTATCCCGGTGTTCAATCCGGCTACCATTCGTACTGTACTCAGCTTGACTCTTTCGAAATCATGACACATTCATCAGCTAGATGTGAAGAATGTTTTCCTACATGGTGATCTCAAGGAGACAATATATATGTATCAACCCTTGGGGTTTAGGGATACTGGATATCCTAATCATGTATGTTTATTGAAGAAGTCCTTGTATGAGCTTAAGAAGTCTCCACGGGCTTGGTATAAGAGGTTTGCTGATTATGTTTCAACTATGGGTTTCTCTCACAGCAGGTCTGATAATTCATTATTCATATATCGTTGGGGTTCTTCCATGGCTTATATACTATTATATGTTGATGATATTATCTTGACTGCCTCTTCTGATGCTTTACGAAAGTCTATTATGACAATGCTCAGTTCTGAGTTTGCCATGAAGGACTTGAGCTCATTGAGTTATTTTTTGGGGATTGTTGTCACTCGTCATGCAGATGGATTGTTCTTATCACAGAGGAAGTATGCATCAAAGATCATTGAGAGGACTGGGATGTCATCCTGTAAGTCCACTTCTACTCCAGTTGATATTAAACCCAAGTTGGGTGAGCATCTGGCTCTCCTTATGAGGATCCGACCCGCTATCGTAGTCTTGTAGGCGCCCTTCAGTATCTTACGTTCACGCAACCAAACATTACATATGCCGTCCAACAGGTGTGTTTGTTTATGCATGATCCCAGAGTTGAACATATGAATGCGCTCAAACGCATTCTTAAGTACATTCAGGGAACACTTGATTATGACCTGCATTTGTATCTTTCGTCGACGTCTACACTAGTCTCCTATACAAATGCTGATTGGGGTGGTTGTCCTGACACCAGACGGTCTACGTCTGGCTATTGTTTGTTTTTAGGTAATAAATTGGTCTCATGGTCTGTCAAGCGTCAATTTACGCTTTCACGTTCAAGTGCAGAGGCCGAGTATCGAGGGATAGTCAATGTGGTTTCTGAGTCATGTTGGTTACGAAATCTACTTTTAGAGCTTCATTGTCCTATTCAGAAGGCAACATTGGTATATTGTGATAATATAAGTGTCATCTACCTTTTTGGTAATCCAGTTCAGTACCAGCGCACTAAACACATAGAGATGGATATTCACTTTGTTCGAGAGAAGGTAGCTAAATGACAAGTACGCATCTGTCATGTCCCTTCCAGATATCAAATTGCAGACATCTTTACAAAGGGTTTTCCCTCGGTCATTTTTGAAGAATTTAGAGACAGTCTCAGCGTACGAAGACCGCCCGCTATGACTGTGGGGTGTGTTAAATGAGGCCCAGCGCCGTGGCCTTTCAACGTACAGGCCCAATACGAGCAGTGAAAGCATTTGTGTATATTTGGTATATATTAGAATTAGACTTGTACCTTAATTAGGATTGTAATATTACCATAATTGTATAGGTAGTCTCCTTATAGAATAGAGATTTAGATGTAAAGTAGGAATAAGATTCTCCTATTGTAACTTGTATATCTATGTCTTTCATCAATAAGAACAATCAAGGGATTAATTCTTTCAATGATAGAGTGTAACTCTTAAAGTAACCTCGACTAATGATCATCGAGAATGGGATATCGATGATATGTTATAAGTCGACATGTGATCTGCATCACATTCTTAGAGAATGTAGTATGTCTCACTTGCTACTAGTGATGGACACATGGATACTTTTAGAAAGTATTGATATGCCCTGCTGATAAACTATTTGTTATACATGTATAGAGTGTTATCAGTGTGTGGGAGATAAAAGTCCTTTAACTTAAGGTCAATACACACCTTGTTCGCGGAGTAATGTACTTTGACCCTGTCCTAAGCTTAAATTCTTTATAGGATAAGATACGGCTTGTGTTGGGTACATTGCAATGTAAACTAAGGTGGTAGTTGAGCCAAGAATAGGATTCATTCCTCGATTGGATATTCAAGAGAACACTGAAATTCTTAGTGATATTAGGTCGACCAAGTTATTGGCCAATGCAAGAGACATATTTAGAATATGATCTAGTTGTCGACTAATATAGATGTGATAAAGTGATCAAACATTTGGATAGACACATGGCAAATCCTAAGCTTGATCGAGTGTGTCGCGAATGAAAGGAATTTATCATCTCACGTAAAGGTTATGTTTGCTGGATTCATGTAAACGTACTTCACATATTGAATTCCTCATACAACGCAGTCTAGGAGTTCCGATGGACCTTAATTTTATTAGTGTCGATGTGTGAAGGCCTAAAGGGTCACACTATGTCGATTATCTTTTTCGGTCTAAGGGTATATAGAGAGAATATTAAATTTTCGATTTAGAATCGAGATATTTAAATTGATAATAAATTATGGATAATTTTCATTTGATGAAAATTATTTAATTAAGTCAAAATTGGATTTTGGATTTAATTAAACGTGTTGAGTATTAAATGATGGGACGTGGAGGGCCGCGACGCCTACCAGGACTGAGTAGGCTCAGTCCGACTGACCCACTGCACCTCGGGATTTGGGTCAAGCTTGGAGCCCAACCCTAATCTAATAATTAACCTAACTATCCCTATATAAACATCACTTAACCCCATAATTTAAACACACCAAATTCTACACTTTTCGAACTTAGAGTTTAAAAAAGAAAATTCTCTCGGACCTCTGCTAAGATTTCCTGGCTTTCTTGACAGAGGAGTATACCGTAGCGAGGCTTGCAGTCGAAAGGATAGTCGCGTGCGCTCCTTCTAGTAAAGACTTTAGATAATATTAACTTTAAGTTATATGTTCATGTCTTTACAGGTTTCAATTGTAACGTAACCATATCAGACAATATTATTGGGCAAGTAAGCAAACAAATTTTAAACTTCCGATGTGTCTTACTTACATGTTTTTGGACCCAACAAAATCCTACATTTGCTTCATTCAAAAATCAAAAGTAATTAAAGCTAGTAATTTTATATTTGTAATTATTATCGTTAAAAGATGATTCTAATACTAACAATATCCATCCATCTCTGTCATGGAGGTAGTTTCTTTGTCAGAATCAATTTCATATGCTAATTCGGTACTAAATTTTTCATTATCTATTTCATTCCAAGTAATTTATCTACAGAAATAACATTATAAAGAATAACATAAGATAAGATTGTATTTTTTTTTAGTCAGGAAAAGGAGTTATAAATGTAATATCTCATTCTCAGGGGCGTCTTGAGCATTAGGTCGATAAAAGGCTGCCTTAGGCCCCCATAATTAAGGGGCTCACTTTCCTATGTCTATATTTATTATGTATTATTCTCATTAGTCTTAATTTATGTGTTACTATTTTGATCGGCCATGGAGTTTAAAAAAAATAAAAGAAGTCTTTGTTATGTTTTTTAATTTATCTGTACTTTTGTGCTTATTTTAGTTGATTTTTTCAAAATAAATACATCTTCAAAGTTAAGTGGCACACAACAAAGTAAATAAGGATGGTGTCATTAAATAGTTGTCAAATAAGAAAATGTAACATTCTTTTTTAGATAAATTAAAAAAGAAATGATGCCAAATAAATTTGGATAGAGGGAACAATTATTTTCAATTTTGAATATTTATTTAAAGAAGTACTACTACTTTTTGGGCCCACTTTAAACTATACAACATCTCTATAATATTTTTGGGTTTGAAATTTTTTAGGCATAAAATCTAATTTTTCATTTTTAGCTGTAAAATCCTAAGTGTTATCACACTTTGTATAACGAAGAAATGATTATATATATATATATTTTAGTTAAGATACCACATTAGAGTTTGGCTTTAAACATCCAATATCGTTAAGACATCCATGCTCATTCTCTATCCGGCAACACATCAGATACTTTAGTGGGAAAAGGGTAAAAAAAATTATGGGATAGAACCAAATTTGGTACGCCCTTATCGTTAGTGGACTGGCTCAAGTCTGCTCCTTAAGTATGAAACATTACTTTTCGCTCAATAAATGATTAATGAATCTTCTCTCTTTTAGTTTCTGTCATTGAGAAAATCAGTACTTATCTATGTAATTGAGATTATATGAAGATATAATCCATTTGTGTGGCTTTAGGGTTGTTGTAAGTCTACATTTAGAGGTTGAGAAAATGAAAGTGAAAACTATTTCTCTCCACAACTAGGTATCAATCTTTTATAACCAAAATTTCATTTTGCCCCCTTAATCAAATTAAACTTTACTTTCATAGGACTTTTTCAAAAATAGGATGCATTTTCCTTAGGTAGTCAAATTGGTATATTTTAATTTTGAATATACTTACGGAAAGTATATATATCCTAGAGACAATTATTTTAGAGACAGATATAATTGAACACATTCGTATTATTAATAACATTAATATATTTATAACTTTTGCAATTACTGAATTATTATTTGATTATTTGTATTATTCATTAATGTGCATTGTGATACAAACTAAGGTGGTAGTTGAGCCAAAGATTCATTTCTCGATTAGATATTCGAGAGAACACTCAGCTTCTCAGTGATATTAGGTCGACCAAGTCATTGACCAATGCAAGAGACATGTCTAGGGTATGATCTAGTTGTCGACTAATATAGATGAGATAAAGTGATAAAGCCATTTGGATAGACACTTGGCAAATCATAAGCTTGATCGAGTGTGTCGCGATTGAAAGGAATTTATCATCTCACATAAAGGTTATGTTTGCTGGATTCATGTAAACGTACTTCACATATTGAATTCCTCATACAACGCAGTCTAGGAGTTCCGATGGACCTTAATTTTATTAGTGTCGATGTGTGAAGGCATAAAGGGTCACACTATGTCGATTATTTTTTTCGGTCAAATGGTATATAGAGAGAATATTAAATTTTCGATTTAGAATCGAGATATTTAAATTGATAATAAATTATGGATAATTTTCATTTGATGAAAATTATTTAATTAAGTCAAAATTGGATTTTGGATTTAATTAAACGTGTTGAGTATTAAATGATGGGACGTGGAGGGTCGCGACGCCTACCAGGACTGAGTAGGCCCGATCCGACTGGCCCACTTCACCTCGGGATTTGGGTCAAGCTCGGAGCCCAACCCTAATCTAATAATTAACCTAACTATCCCTATATAAACATCACTTAACCCCATAATTTAAACACACAAATTCTACACTTTTCGAACTTAGAGTTTAAAAAAGAAAATCCTCTCGGACCTCTGCTAAGATTTCCTGATTTTCTTGACAGAGGAGTATACCGTAGCAAGACTTGCAGTCGAAAGGATAGCCGCGTGCGCTCCCTCTAGTAAAGACTTTAGATAATATTAACTGTAAGTTATATGTTCATGTCTTTACATGTTTCAATTGTAACGTAACCATATCGATTTTAATTATTGGGCAAGTAAGCAAACAAATTTTAAACTTCTAATGTGTGTTACTTACATGTTTTGGACCTAACAAAACCCTACATTTGCTTCATTCAAAAATCAAAAGTAATTAAAGCTAGTAATTTTATATTTGTAATTATTATCGTTAAAAGATGATTCTAATACTAACAATATCCATCCATCTCTGTCATGGAGGTAGTTTCTTTGTCAGAATCAATTTCATATGCTAATTCGGTACTAAATTTTTCATTATCTATTTCATTCCAAGTAATTTATCTACAGAAATAACATTATAAAGAATAACATAAGATAAGATTGTATTTTTTTTTAGTCAGGAAAAGGAGTTATAAATGTAATATCTCATTCTCAGGGGCGTCTTGAGCATTAGGTCAGTAAGGCTGCCTTAGGCCCCCATAATTAAGGGGCTCACTTTCCTATGTCTATATTTATTATGTATTATTCTCATTAGTCTTAATTTATGTGTTACTATTTTGATCGGCCATGGAGTTTAAAAAAAATAAAAGAAGTCTTTGTTATGTTTTTTAATTTATCTGTACTTTTGTGCTTATTTTAGTTGATTTTTTCAAAATAAATACATCTTCAAAGTTAAGTGGCACACAACAAAGTAAATAAGGATGGTGTCATTAAATAGTTGTCAAATAAGAAAATGTAACATTCTTTTTTAGATAAATTAAAAAAGAAATGATGCCAAATAAATTTGGATAGAGGGAACAATTATTTTCAATTTTGAATATTTATTTAAAGAAGTACTACTACTTTTTGGGCCCACTTTAAACTATACAACATCTCTATAATATTTTTGGGTTTGAAATTTTTTAGGCATAAAATCTAATTTTTCATTTTTAGCTGTAAAATCCTAAGTGTTATCACACTTTGTATAACGAAGAAATGATTATATATATATATATTTTAGTTAAGATACCACATTAGAGTTTGGCTTTAAACATCCAATATCGTTAAGACATCCATGCTCATTCTCTATCCGGCAACACATCAGATACTTTAGTGGGAAAAGGGTAAAAAAAATTATGGGATAGAACCAAATTTGGTACGCCCTTATCGTTAGTGGACTGGCTCAAGTCTGCTCCTTAAGTATGAAACATTACTTTTCGCTCAATAAATGATTAATGAATCTTCTCTCTTTTAGTTTCTGTCATTGAGAAAATCAGTACTTATCTATGTAATTGAGATTATATGAAGATATAATCCATTTGTGTGGCTTTAGGGTTGTTGTAAGTCTACATTTAGAGGTTGAGAAAATGAAAGTGAAAACTATTTCTCTCCACAACTAGGTATCAATCTTTTATAACCAAAATTTCATTTTGCCCCCTTAATCAAATTAAACTTTACTTTCATAGGACTTTTTCAAAAATAGGATGCATTTTCCTTAGGTAGTCAAATTGGTATATTTTAATTTTGAATATACTTACGGAAAGTATATATATCCTAGAGACAATTATTTTAGAGACAGATATAATTGAACACATTCGTATTATTAATAACATTAATATATTTATAACTTTTGCAATTACTGAATTATTATTTGATTATTTGTATTATTCATTAATGTGCATTGTGATACAAACTAAGGTGGTAGTTGAGCCAAAGATTCATTTCTCGATTAGATATTCGAGAGAACACTCAGCTTCTCAGTGATATTAGGTCGACCAAGTCATTGACCAATGCAAGAGACATGTCTAGGGTATGATCTAGTTGTCGACTAATATAGATGAGATAAAGTGATAAAGCCATTTGGATAGACACTTGGCAAATCATAAGCTTGATCGAGTGTGTCGCGATTGAAAGGAATTTATCATCTCACATAAAGGTTATGTTTGCTGGATTCATGTAAACGTACTTCACATATTGAATTCCTCATACAACGCAGTCTAGGAGTTCCGATGGACCTTAATTTTATTAGTGTCGATGTGTGAAGGCATAAAGGGTCACACTATGTCGATTATTTTTTTCGGTCAAATGGTATATAGAGAGAATATTAAATTTTCGATTTAGAATCGAGATATTTAAATTGATAATAAATTATGGATAATTTTCATTTGATGAAAATTATTTAATTAAGTCAAAATTGGATTTTGGATTTAATTAAACGTGTTGAGTATTAAATGATGGGACGTGGAGGGTCGCGACGCCTACCAGGACTGAGTAGGCCCGATCCGACTGGCCCACTTCACCTCGGGATTTGGGTCAAGCTCGGAGCCCAACCCTAATCTAATAATTAACCTAACTATCCCTATATAAACATCACTTAACCCCATAATTTAAACACACAAATTCTACACTTTTCGAACTTAGAGTTTAAAAAAGAAAATCCTCTCGGACCTCTGCTAAGATTTCCTGATTTTCTTGACAGAGGAGTATACCGTAGCAAGACTTGCAGTCGAAAGGATAGCCGCGTGCGCTCCCTCTAGTAAAGACTTTAGATAATATTAACTGTAAGTTATATGTTCATGTCTTTACATGTTTCAATTGTAACGTAACCATATCAGACGGAATTATTGGGCAAGTAAGCAAACAAATTTTAAACTTCTAATGTGTGTTACTTACATGTTTTGGACCTAACAAAACCCTACATTTGCTTCATTCAAAAATCAAAAGTAATTAAAGCTAGTAATTTTATATTTGTAATTATTATCGTTAAAAGATGATTCTAATACTAACAATATCCATCCATCTCCTGTCATGGAGGTAGTTTCTTTGTCAGAATCAATTTCATATGCTAATTCGGTACTAAATTTTTCATTATCTATTTCATTCCAAGTAATTTATCTACAGAAATAACATTATAAAGAATAACATAAGATAAGATTGTATTTTTTTTTAGTCAGGAAAAGGAGTTATAAATTCAATATCTCATTCTCAGGGGCGTCTTGAGCATTAGGTCAGTAAGGCTGCCTTAGGCCCCCATAATTAAGGGGCCCACTTTCCTATGTCTATATTTATTATGTATTATTCTCATTAGTCTTAATTTATGTGTCACTATTTTGATCGGCCATGGAGTTTTAAAAAAATAAAAGAAGTCTTTGTTATGTTTTTTAATTTATCTGTACTTTTGTGCTTATTTTAATTGATTTTTTCAAAATAAATACATCTTCAAAGTTAAGTGGCACACAACAAGGTAAATAAGGATGGTGTCATTAAATAGTTGTCAAATAAGAAAATGTAACATTCTTTTTTAAGATAAATTAAAAAAGAAATGATGCCAAATAAATTTGGATAGAGGGAATAATTATTTTCAATTTTGAATATTTATTTAAAGAAGTACTACTACTTTTTGGGCCCACTTTAAACTATACAACATCTCTATAATATTTTTGGGTTTGAAATTTTTTAGGCATAAAATCTAATTTTTCATTTTTAGCTGTAAAATCCTAAGTGTTATCACACTTTGTATAACGAAGAAATGATTATATATATATATATATTTTAGTTAAGATATCACATTAGAGTTTGGCTTTAAACATCCAATATCGTTAAGACGTCCATGCTCATTCTCTATCCGGCAACACATCAGATACTTTAGTGGGAAAAGGGTAAAAAAAATTATGGGATAGAACCAAATTTGGTACGCCCTTATCGTTAGTGGACTGGCTCAAGTCTGCTCCTTAAGTATGAAACATTACTTTTCGCTCAATAAATGATTAATGAATCTTCTCTCTTTTAGTTTCTGTCATTGAGAAAATCAGTACTTATCTATGTAATTGAGATTATATGAAGATATAATCCATTTGTGTGGCTTTAGGGTTGTTGTAAGTCTACATTTAGAGGTTGAGAAAATGAAAGTGAAAAATATTTCTCTCCACAACTAGGTATCAATCTTTTATAACCAAAATTTCATTTTGCCCCCTTAATCAAATTAAACTTTACTTTCATAAGACTTTTCCAAAAATAAGATGCATTTTCCTTAGGTAGTCAAATTGATATATTTTAATTTTGAATATATTTACGGAAAATATATATATCCTAGAGACAATTATTTTAGAGACAGATATAATTGAACACATTCGTATTATTAATAACATTAATATATTTATAACTTTTGCAATTACTGAATTATTATTTGATTATTTGTATTATTCATTAATGTGCATTGTGATACAAACTAAGGTGGTAGTTGAGCCAATGATTCATTTCTCGATTAGATATTCGAGAGAACACTCAGCTTCTCAGTGATATTAGGTCGACCAAGTCATTGACCAATGTAAGAGACATGTCTAGGGTATGATCTAGTTGTCGACTAATATAGATGAGATAAAGTGATAAAGTCATTTGGATAGACACTTGGCAAATCCTAAGCTTGATCGAGTGTGTTGTGAATGAAAGTAATTTATCATCCCACATAGAGGTTGTGTTTACTAAGAGTCTTGTAAACGTACTTCACATATTGAGTTTGTCATATGGCGCACTCTAGGAGTTCCGTGTGAACCTTAATTTGATTAAGTGTCGATGTGTGAAGGCCTAAAGGGTCACACTAAGTCGATTGTTTTTTCGGTCCAAGGGTATATTGAGAGAGTATAAAATATTCGATTTAGAATTGAGATATTTTAACCAATAATAAATTATGAGATAAATTCCATTTGATGGAAATTAATTAATTAAGTCAAAATTGAATTTTGGATTTAATTAAAATCAAAACGTGCTGAAACTTAAAATAAAGGGGCAGCGCCGCGGCGCTGGTACGACAGTGGGCCCAGTTCGACTGGCCCACTGCAACTAGGTTTTGGGACAGGTTTTTAAATCTAATCCCAGTCTGATTTGTATCCTAATCTCCCGATATATATTCAACACTTAACCTCATAATCTAGGTTACTGAAGTAGTTGAATTTACTGATTCTACACAAAATTCACACTTGAATTCTTACTTTCTGAACTCAGAATTAAAATACTCTCAAACCTCTTTCAAGATTTCCTGACAGAGGAGTATATCGTAGCGAAGGCTTGGAGGAGACAATCGCGTGCGCACCTTTTAGTAGAGACTTAAGAATATCAACTATAAGTTTGTTTCTCATGTCTTTACAGGTTTCAATTGTAACGTAATCATACCAGAGATAGAATTGTTGGGGCAAGTAAGTTAATAAAAGAACTTCTGATGTGTCTTACTTGTGTGTTTTATACTAAATAAAACCCTACAGTGGTATCAGAGTGCAGGTTGGTTCAATGGTTACGTAACAATTGAAAGATATAATAATATGGGTTAAACGTAAAATTGATTTTAATCTGAATTAAAACAAGGCTATTTGAAATCTGACATACTTTGACTGAGAGATTAATCTTTCTAATCACCCTAAATTATCAACTACGCTAAATTGAGGAAGTCATTCCATTCTAGCACGAACTAAGCCTTGTGCAGAAACCGGTTCATTACGAACATGGTGCACGGCGAAGAACGTGTAGGAATGGAAGATGGTTGACATGTGCGTTATTGATAATGGTGGGTGGTAGTAAAGGACCCGTAATCTGAACCCTAAATTAGATTTAGGGGTTGGACAATTTTTAGAAAATAGCACAGAAATCGCTCTGAAAAGGACGTCGGCGCCACGACTCTATTGTAGGGCACTGCGGTGCCAGGCTGCCAGCTAGGGTTTCACGACGGCGTCGCATCTTCGTGTCAGAGCGCCGCGGTGCCGGTCACGGTAATTATCAGGGGTCGTGGTTAAAACCTTCGTTTAGAATTCAGAACTTACTGGAACTGAAGCGCCGTGGCCCTAATTCACATAAACAAAAACCAAAAGTTTCTGCCTGTTCAGCGCTGCAGCTCCTTGGAGGAGCGGCGCGGCGGCGTCGTGGCTCCATGGTGGAGCGCCACGGCGCCTGATGTCCAGAAAGTTAAAATCTCAGCTTTTGAATTTTAATCTATGATTATTATTACACAGTATGTTGGTATACTGTTTACGTGCTAAATGATCATCATTTACTTTACTAAGTTTTAGAGTCCGCAAATCATGCTTGGGTAGGCGGCGCCCAAAACTAGTTTAGAGTCCGCAATCATTCTTGGTTTGGCGGCGCCCAATTTAGAGTCTGTAATCATGCTTGGGTAGGCGGCGGCCAAATACTTATTTTAAATGCTTTGAGTAATGTTTGAAATATGTAATAGTTGATCTTGAATATAACTCTGAATTGAAATGTTCCCCAAAATTTAATACAAGTCTCGTTTAAAATGAATGTGTTGTCTGTTATAATTGATTGTGGTGCAAAATCCTTTTCGGCGAGATGAGTATTTATGCCCCAGCATTTACTCTAAGTCTACAAGGATTCATACCCTTTCATAGATGGATATAAATGTTGTAGTAGGTGATAAACCTTCGTGATTATTTACACTCCAGTGTTTGCTCGATGAAGGAAAAGCTCACTTAGATACATAATTGCAGTCGCATAACAGGGTTGACTTGCTAGGCAGTCTTGGCGCTTCAGTGTCGTACAACCGAGGGACGCAGATCGTATTATTTAGAACATTCGGTCAACCAAGAGTTGTAAATTGTTTGTAATTGGTTTATAGACCTACCGGATTATGTTGTTGAAGTTATCAGCCTCAGCAAACGCGGAGACAATATGAGTTTGGATCTTGGCCCATTATGACCGTATTTGATATGATTCTGTATTCTTTCATAGGGTAAAAGAGTATTTTAAAATAGTGGGAGCTAATTAAACTAAAGACCACGTAAATTATTTAACGAATGTGTTCAATAGAAATTATGTTAGAATGTTAATTTCAAGTCTATCTTTTCTTTAGTTACAATGTCGAATATGTCACTTAAAATGTTAGTTGAAACGAACAAGCTGAATGGAGCCAATTTTCCTGACTGATTAAGAAATTTGTGTTTGGTGTTGTGATTAGAAAATATTGAGTATGTATTGGATACATCACTCCCTACAGTCCCTGCTGAAGATTCTGAAGCGTATGCCCTTTTTGACAAAGAAGCCTATCAGAAATATATGTATGATGCTATTGCAGCACAATGTGTCATGTTATCTTCTATGACTCCAGAGTTACAAAGACAACATGAAAATATGGGCCCTAACGAGATGCTAGAACACTTGAAGAGTCTCTATGACTCACAGTCTCAGACAATGGAGTATGAACTGTTGAGAGATCCCTTTAAGTGTAAGCTGAACGAAGGGGGCTGGGTGTCATAACATGTTTTGAAGATGATTGGGTTAATAGAAAGATTTGCTTGATTGGAACGAAGCTGCCCGTAACAGTTTCTGTCAACCTAATCTTGAATTCGCTTCATGTTTCATTTGAGAACTTTATTATAAATTACAACATGAATGGAACCAAAGTGAATCTCCCAGAGCTTCATAATATGTTGAAGACCTTCGAATGGTCCACCTCCAAAGGTAAAATTGTGCTCATGGTGGGCTCATCTAGCAAGTTCAAGCCTAAGGGTAAGAATGTGCAGAAGAAGAAGGGTAAGGTGGTTTCCGCCACACCCACAGATTTGAAACCTCGATGTGTTGTTCAAAAGAAGGCCAAGGTAGTTGTTGATGTTTGCCTCAATTGCAAGAGAAAGGGGCATTGGAAGAAGGATTGTACAGCCCCAATGGGAGACAAAGCACAAGGTACTTCTGGCCCTGTTGGACAATGTATGTTTGTTATTGAAATAAATATGTCTATAACTAATTCTCACTGTTGGGTATTAGATGCCGCGTGTGGCTCACACATTTATAACAATGTGCAGGGGCTAATTGACAACAGAAATGTTGGACCTTGGGAAGTAGATCTACGTGTTGGAAATGGAGCAAGAGTTGATGCTGAACGCGTAGGGACTTATAGACTACATTTACATTCAGGCTATTGTTTAGAACTCAATAATTGTTATTTTGTTCCATCGTTAACGAGGAATATTATTTTTGTCTCTATGTTAGATATTGAAGGGGTTTCCTCATTTATTACCAATAGAAGTTATGTTTTATCTTATAATGGTTTTATTTGTGGAAATGCACCGCTTGTGGATGGATTGTATATTTTAAACTGTAGCCATGAAATTTTCAATATTCAAAATAAACGAGCTAAAATAAATAATCCAATAAATCTCATCTACTTATGACACTGCAGACTTGGTCACATCAATGAATCAAGGATAGTAAGATTGGGGAATTTATATTACCTAGAACCATTTGACTTATAGTCATATGGTAATTTTGAATCTTTCTTAAGAGGAAATATGACAACCAAATCACTTTATGGGAAATGGGTACGTGCCAAAGAGGTGCTTGAGTTAGTCCACACCGATGTATGTGGGTCGTTTTCAACTCAAGCTAAGGGAGCTTTCTTTATTTCATCACTTTTATAGACGATTTCTCAAGGTTTGGGCATATGTATCTTATGAAACATAAGTCTGAAGCTTTTGAGAAATTCATGGAGTACAAGTCAGAAGTAGAGAAGAAACTTGAAACAAGTATTAAAACTCTTCGATCAGATCGAGGAGGTGAATACTTAAGTAAAGAATTTTTAGATTACTTGAAGCTTCATGGAGTTCAATCACAATGGACACCTTCCGGAACGCCACAAATGAATGGTGTTGATGAGAGGAGAAATCAGACCTTATTAGATATGGTTAGATCCATGATGAGCTTCTCAGCTCTACCAACATACCTATGGGGATATGCATTACAAAGCTCAATCTCTATTTTGAACAGAGTTCTTTCAAAGTCAGTTGAAAAAACTCCATATGAGATATAGAATGGCAAGAAGCCAGCACTTAGACACATGCGACCATGGGGGTGCCCTGCATATGTAAAGAAGTTGCTTACTGACAAATTGGAATCTAAAAGTGAGAAGTATTATTTTGTGCGGTATCCTAAGGAAACAAGGGGATACTGCTTCTATCTTTCTGGCGAACGTAAGGTAATTGTTTCCAGAAATGCAACTTTCTTTGAAGAAGACTATGTCTACAAGGAACAAAGTTACAACAATATAGAACTTGAAGAAATTCAAGAAGTACAAAATAATATAAAGAATGAACCCTTGTCAAATGACCTAGGCAAGGATTCAGTAGGAGTATTTGAGGATGATTGGTACTTAGAGTACGCCCTTCAACCAGTAGGAGTGATGTGAGAGATAATGCAGAAATGCAAGACTCTCATACACAACCAGTGGAGGATGACACAATGGTTGTGCAACATCCTATTCAAAATGATATTTCTGAAAGTTCTCAAGGTGCTGGATTGTACAACACACAAACACCTTCTCAAAATCAAAATGCAACAAACACTGAAACACATAATATTTAACTTTGTAGGACCACTAGGACTCATCGTGCACCTGAAAGACTTGACCTCCTTGTTGAAACACATAATGAGATAGATATTCCTGATGATGATGAGCCTACTACCTACAGTGAAGAAATGTTAGACATTGATTCACAGAAATGGCAAGAAGCCATGAAATTCGAAATGAAATCCATGTACATAAATCAAGTATGAAACTTGGTTGATTTGCCAACAAGTGTTAGACCCATATGATGCAAGTGGTCTTCAAGAAGAAGATTGATGCATATTGTAAAGTACAGACTTATAAAGCAAGATTGGTGGCTAAAGGTTATAATCAATGGCCTGGGGTCGATTATGATGAAACTTTTTCACCTGTTGCAAAGATTAAGTCAATTCAGATTTTACTTGCAATAGCTGCATACTATGATTATGATATTTGACAAATGGATGTTAAAACTGTCTTCCTCAATGGTAACCTAATTGAGGAGGTGTATATGATACAACCAGAGGGTTTTACATCCAAGACTCAACCCAAAACAGTATGCAAACTACAGAAGTCCATTTATGGACTTAAGCAAGCCTCAAGGAGTTGGAATATTTACTTTGACAAAGCAGTCAAATTGTTTGACTTTGTTAGAAACAAAGAAGACCCATGCATTTATAGTAAACTCACAGATGAGAGTATTGTCTTCATTGTCATATATGTAGATGACATATTGATAATGAGAGATAATAAGACTCTCAAGCAATCAGTCAAGGAATGGTTATACAACACCTTCATGATGAAGGACTTGGGTGAAGCCTACTACATTCTTGGAATTAGGATCTACAGAGATAGACCTAATAGATTATTGGGGCTATCACAGGCCGTATACATAGACAAATTACTAAAACGTTTTTCTATGGAGAATTCCAAGAAAGAAAATCTTCCTATAGGTCAAGGCATCAAGTTATCAAAGAAGGATAGTCCTTCTACTGTTGCAGAACTTGAACGCATAAAGAGAATCCCATATGCATCAGCTATTAGATCAATCATGTATGTCATGACCTGTACAAGGCCAGATGTGGCATATGCACTTAGTATGACTTGGAAATTCTAGCAGAATACTGGGGAGGAACACTGGAAAGCAGTCAAGAGTATTCTTAAGTATCTTAGACGAACTAAATAATATGTCTTAGTCTATGGTGGACAAGAAAAGCTAGTAGCTACCGGGTACACTGATGCTAGCTTCCAAACAGATCTTGATGACTTCAAATATCAATCTGGATATGCCTTCATTTTAAATGGTGGAATAGTGAGTTGGAAAAGTTCCAAACAAACTACAACTGCTGGTTCGACTACTGAAGCCGAGTACATTGCTGATCGGAAGCTGGTAAGGAGCTGTCGTGATATATGAGTTCTTAAAAAAACTAAGGGTTGTTCCTAGTGCCACTTATCCAATAACGATTTATTGTGACAACACTGGCGCGATTGCTCAAGCTAAGGAACCAAGATCAACGAACATAAATAAGCATGTACTAAAGAAATACCATATACTTAGAGTGATGGTGGAAACTGAAGAAATAAAGTTAGACTACGTTCCCACATATAAAAATCTAGCAAACCAATTTACTAAATTTAAGCTTAGTCAAGCATAATGGTCATTTCGAAAACATGGGCATTAGATATGTTGGAGATTGGTTCTAGGCCAAGTGAGAGATTGAAAGTATATATGTCCAAGAGACAATCATTTTAGGGACAGATGTACTTTAACACATTCGTATTATTAATAAGATTAATATATTTATGGCTTTTGCAATTATTAAATTATTATTTGATTGTTTGTATTATTCATTAATGTGCATCCTGATAGTGTGAGATATTAATGATAGAGAGTAGTTCTTAAAGTAGTCTCGACTGATGATCATTGAGAATGGGATATCAATGATATATTATAAGTCCACATGTGGTCTGCATTACATTCTTAGAGAATGTAGTATGTCTCACTTACTGCTAGTAATAGTTGCTAATGATGGACACATGGATACTCTTAGAGGGTATTGACATGCTCTGCTAATAAATTATTTGTTATACATGTCTAAAGTATTATCAGCATGTGGAAGATAGATGTCATTTGACTTGAGGTCAATACGCACATGGTTTGTAGATTAATGTACTTTGATCCTGTCCTAAGCTTAAATTCCTTATAGGATAATTACATGGCTTGAATTGGGTACATTGTGATACAAACTAAGGTGGTAGTTGAGCCAAGGATTCATTCCTCGATTAGATATTCGAGAGAACACTCAGCTTCTCAGTGATATTAGGTCGACCAAGTCATTGGCCAATGCAAGATACATGTCTAGATCTAGTTGTCGACTAATATAGATGAGATAAAGTGATCAAGCCATTTGGATAGACACTTGACAAATTCTAAGCTTGATCGAGTGTGTTGTGAATTAAAGGAATTTATCATCTCACATAGAGGTTGTGTTTACTAAGAGTCTTGTAAACATACTTCACATATTGAGTTCATCATATGGCGCAGTCTAGGAGTTCCGTATGATCCTTAATTTGATTAAGTGTCGATGTGTGAAGGACTAAAGGGTCACACTAAGTCGTTTGTCTTTTCGGTCCAAGAGTATATTGAGAGAGTATAAAATATTCGATTTAGAATTGAGATTATTTAACCAATAATAAATTATGAGATAAATTTCATTTGATGGAAATTAATTAAGTCAAAATTGGATTTTGGATTTAATTAAATCAAAACGTGCTGAATCTTAAAATAAAGGGGCAGCGCCTCGGAGGCTGAGCCGCGATGCAGGTACGGCAGTGGGACCAGTTCGACTGGCCCACTGTAACTCGATTTTGGGACAGGTTTCTAAACATAATCCCAGTTTGATTTGTATCCTAATCTCTCAATATATATGTCACGCCCCGAACCCCGGGCCCGTGACTGGTGCCCTACCTGGGCACCCTTCTACATAACTGACACAAGTAAACTGCGGAATTTAAATAACACCTTTTTTTTTAAAACCAACATACGTGCAAGGGCAAAGCCGACAAGGCTGCCATATAATATACATAATCAAAAGACACTTTGCATACACGCAGTCCAATCCCACATATGAATACAGACCTCTAAGAGTTTTACTGAACTATGACGGGACAAGGCCCCGCCGTACCCATAACTGTACAAAAGCCTGTACTGAAGGATCTATACCAAAAAGATAAACTCCTGAACAGATGGAGCTATCCAAAAACTCCGAGAAGGGTCCTACACCTGCAGATCACCAAACTGCGTACCTAAACCTGCGGCATGAACACAGCCCCCCCGAAAGAGGTCAGTACGAAGAATGTACCAAGTATGTGAAACAGTAAATACTGTAATGAAATCATAACAGTCTAACAAAACAGAAGACATGTATGATAGCCAACCTACAATACACAATACATAAGCAGTCATATCAAGTCAGGGACGCATGCCCTCAAAGTCATTACTCAAATATAACCATGGGTCTCACGCCCAAAATATCAATCATGCCCGTAGAATCCTTCCTCATTGCCGGCAGTCCATGATATAATACAACATCAGTAAGCACAATGAACCTTGCAATCATGAGAGTAATGCAATCCTTTTTATCTTTTAAGTTATGTCTTTAACAATGAGAATTATTGTTCCACTTGAAATCATACACACACTGCACCCTTTCATTAATGAAATGACTACCGTTTCAAAACATGAAGGTCGTGCCAGTGCCAGGGTCAACCACCCTCTGTGTTATAATGCAACCTATCATAGGACTATTTCACCCGCAAGGGACTATTTCACCCGCTTAGGTCATGTGGACCCACAATGAGTCATCGGTACACGATACTCGCATCACGGATAGCTAATTCATGGCTTATATATATCCCGGGAATTTAACCCGCCCGAGTCAAATACCGACCCACCGTGAGTGTGTACCACTCACCCCCATGGGGAGCTAACCCATGGTATCCTTGAAACAAGTTGCCGGCCCTTTATGGAGGGACGCGGAGATGTGGAGATATGACACTTGCACGAATGTCTATATGAGCAACCCATATGCAAGCAAACCAAGGCAAAACCATGCCTTTACACAAATCAAGACAATTATCATGCCTTTCTTTTTGTCAAAAACCAAGACAATATCATGCATTTTCTTTTTACACAAACCAAGACAATACCATGCCTTTACACAAACCAAGACAATTACCATGCCTTCTTTTCACATAAACCAAGACAACTACCATGCCTTCTTTTTACATAAACCAAGAGAATCCTTATTTAAGCAAGCCAAAGTACTTATCAAGGCACACATAGAATAATTCTCAATTAAACAAGCCAAAGTACTATCAAGACACAAATAGAATAATTCTCTTTTAACAAGCCAAAGTACTACGTACGTACATTCTTTTCAAAAGACTCATTTTTATGTAAAACCCCAAGATACTAACACCCGTAGTATCAAGGCGTGTCTATTTTTCAAAGTAAGTTACTACACTTTTAGAAACTCATTTCAAAGCTTGAAACCAAGTAACTTTAAATTTTCACAATCTAGGCAACTTATGCCCATTAATCAAAATAGACAACTTTCTTAACCTTCCATAAAACCGTTATAACCCTTTATGGTTTTAGACCAATTCATTCCTTTTTATATCCAAGAGACTTATACTTTTAAAACCAAGTATCACATACTTACAAATCAAGTTTCTTAACTTTAAAATACTTCAAGTCTCTTAATCTTTAGAAATCAAGTTTCTTAACTTTCAAAATACTTCAAGTCCCTTAACTTTAAATCATGTCATTTCTCCTCTTTTTAAATCAATTAAGTAAATCACTCCCTTGACTCCCCTAAAGTCATTATAACAACCTTTAGGTTTTGGAACTAAGGCACTAGCCAAAAGATTTGGAAACCACTTCCTTTTCAAGACTCTATGTACTTTAAGTAAAATACTTTCACTTTTGAGAATCCAAACTTCACTAAGGAAATGGATTATAACAACTTACAATTTAAACATCAAAGTACAATCAAGGAAGTATATAGAACAAATTCTATATTAGGAAATCCAAGTAAAACCAAGGAATGGATCATTTAAGGAGTAGGACTTACTTTCTTTATCTTAAGGAATCATGCTAGAAGAAGAGGAGATGGTTCACATACCTTTTCGGCTTAATCCACAAGCTAAAGTCGAATACGCCGCACGTAGAATTGTCAACCTATAATGGCCACAACATGACTATCAATTTCTAGCTTCTAACGTAGAATAATACTAAGTATACGATCTCTTATTCTACGGAAAATCGGGCAGCACCTCCTTTGTTTCTACATACTTTTCCACCTTTTTCAAGGTCCGATAATCAATAACCAACATGCCACATTTAAGGCTCAATACATCAACCAACAAAGGGGATTACATGCCTTACAATACGTGTAGAATTCTGCCCCACAATTCATACTAAGTAGTTTAATATCCAAAGCCATTCTCGACTAATATGTATAACAACACAATGTCCTTTCCAATTCTTTTTCAATCCAAGTTCTTAGGTCTAACATGTTATATAGTCATAGACAACTTTAACAACTATAATTCCTTCTTTATATAACATGTGAAGACTTAAACTAATAATCAAATTGAATTGTAATCTTAAGGCTAAACATGCTAGTTTTCGGATTAGGGTTCCAATAGTCAATACACTTATCAAACTTCATACTATATACCTCATGCTTGCTAATATCCATAGCTACAACAATAAGTAATCTTTAATTGCTAAAACGACAAGATTTTTACCTTTACAAGCCCTTATAATTTCCAAGATTCAAAGTCGTTCCTTAGCAATTCTTAGCTCATTTCCTTTACGCTCCAATCCGCTATTTGAATCCCTTAGAAGTTCACAACCAACTTCTCTTCCATTTCCAATCCAAAACTAGGAAGACGGCTTAGGTTTTCGACTTGCGTCTAACGTGAAAACGTCGTTTTTCTGAAATCTTTCTATTGAGATATCCTTACAATACCCTTAGGGACCTTGGATTAAAGTCTTGTGAAGAATGGACCAAAACAATAAAAAAATTGTGTGGAGAGTGTCACAAACCCGAGAGCACTCATGCTAGAACAAAGTGTTGTGAAATTTTTCTAAGTCTTGAAGACTTGGTCTTGCATCTAGTGTGTATATAAAACACAATGGAGGGTCAAGATATCAACAAATGTGTGGCTAGGATGAAGAACACTTGGATAATTAGCCAAGTGGACAAGTTGACAAGTCAACAATCTCAAGCTTGAAGACTTATTCATCTTTAATGGTCAATGACCATTTTACCCTTATAATTTCGTCCAAGAGCATTGGGGGGGGGGGGGTGCCACGTGTCGCCCTCCCATTCGTCCATAAAATTTCGTAACCCTCGTGGGCCCCACAAAACGTAAAATTCCTCGGGTGGGCCCCACGTGACCAAATCCGTAAAAATAAATTTCCATAATGTTAATAAGTTCCATATTCTTCAAATAATGCATTTTGAGAATCCAATTCTCATCAACGAACATTTTTCCTTTCCGACGTTCGGAAGATTTTCCGTCGAAAAACAATTCTTCCTTTCGTACCAATTTTCAAGTCTTGTGTTCTCGCGTCTATTCTCTTATACATGTCCTGGACTTATGGGGTGTGACATTCTTCCCCCCTTAGAAACATTCGTCCCCGAATGTTCTTAGTCGGTTGTCAAGCTATACAAACTCCGGCAAAAATCTCGTTACTATGCCTATCAATCCATACTCCACAAGACCAACTGATGCGCGAAAAGATGCACACACTTTAACGCAAGTGCACGTTATCGTGACAAGTAATATAGTCTTGATAAGACCGAATATCGTCCACAAGGATTAGGGTTCAAGTATCAACTATCTATCTTTTGGTATCTATTTGGCAATTGATATTTGGATTTGTTGTTTATAACTAAGAACTATAAAACTATTTTAACTAATGAGTTTACTTCAGATGTGATGGGAATAGGGCTTCCATGTCTCTTCAACTATCCGCTTATGTTATTTATTAATGCAATGAATTATGGACTTCTTCTCTCGGAGAAAGCAGGTTTACGAAATCGTTTTATATTCCCGTTAAGGATATATAAACACTCAACCCCAGTATTGCACCTTACCTACCTTTCGGTGATAAGGATAACTCTATAGGAGGATTAAGAACAAAAACCTAGTTAACCGTCACGCACCATGCGCAAAATTAGGGTTTTTAAGCCCCTCATTAACGCTACATAAATAATTGAGGTATTTTCATCCCCAATCCAAGAATGTCTACCCAACTTACAGCATATTCACAATCTCTCCTTTCGAAGTAAATTAGAAATCATATAGTGATAATTAGTTGTCAATTAATTACCAAGCATTCAACGCAATTATTGGATAAATCTCTCAAAGAAGAATAATCACCATAAACATGCATTAATTCATAACATAAGTTTCTAGAGAATTAACATGGAAATCCCTATAAGAGAATTAGTTCCTAGCCATAGATATGACAAGAACTAATTCAAAGTTCATCATGCAAAACAAATAAAAGAAAAGAAAAGGAAAAGAAAGTACTAAATTATGGTCTCCAATCTCCAAGCAAGAAATCTTGAGTTGTGCAAGAAGGGGAACCCTTAAAATCTGCCTAGGGTTCTCCTTTTATAGGCTGAAAACCGCCCTTAACTTTTCCCTGCAGGCCTGGCCCAGAAAAATGTCAAAACCCTGATTTTTCCCGCGTCGGCGCCGCGGCCACGTCAGCGCCGCGGCCGAATCTGTGGTCCGGGTGATTTGGCGCGGCCCGATTCTCTGGCTGGGCCACGGCGCTACTTCTTCTGTAGCCTCTCTGATGATTAGGCACCGCGGCCCTGCACCTGTTGACATGAGGCGCCGCGGCGCTGGGACTTCTGCAACCTCTCTGGACATTGGGCGCCGCGCCCGCTTCGATCGCAGGAGAGGCCGCGACTGACTGGTTTTTGCCTCGTTCGCCACTTTCTCTATTTTAGCTCTGGAACCTCTTCTTTTGCCCTCTTTTTGCTCCTTTTCCGCCATTTGGCCATTTTAACCACTTTGACTCAAAAGAAAGAAAAACTATCCTAATACGACACTTATTTGTACAAAAAGGGACAAAAGATTAACTAAAAATGACTCGAAAAGTGTATATAAAATACACCGATCAAATACCCCCAAACTTAACCTTTGCTCGCCCTCGAGCAAAGATAGAAAGAAAGAAATAAAAGACTCAAAGGAACGAAAAATAAAAGACTCACTGACATTGATCACTTTTGCTGCATTAGTGTTAACTAGAAAAACATGAAGGTTAGCAAAATAATATGCAGGAACATATAGCATGACATTTCAGCACACTAAACACATTAAGCTAGATATTTCGCAAACTCATATTTATCATGCTTAATGGACGTCAATATACTAAATCATGCATATAAATTCAAAACTCCTATGGCATTTTTACTTGCTATTCTCCACTAATCTTGGATATGCATAAAAGAGATCTTCAGGACTTTAAGGGTTGTAATGTAGGCTTAGGTATAAGTAGGTAAAAATAGGCATTTTAGGCTCATTCTTTGTACCATAAGCTCTTTAGCTTTTCCATTTTTCCCTTTTCTTTTGGTTCTTTTCTTCACTTTAATTCTATCTTTTTCCTCTTTTGTTTTGGGAGAGTGGAGAGTATAATAATAACAAGCACCCCCAAACTTAGGCTTTTGCCTCTTTCTTATTACTTTTTTTTTATTGGGGTGCAACAAGCTCATTCACTCTTTTTGTCTCTTTTTTAACACAACTTATTCCACTACTTCACATTTTTACTTATGGCACAGTTTGTGGGAATATAGGGTGTCAAAGAAGAAGTTTCAATTTTTAGGCTCAATGGGGCTAACTAGGGATATATTTTTAAAGTCCGGGATGAAAAAGAATGGTAAGAATTGGCTATCAAAGAAATGTCTGAGTCATCTCCCTAACATGCATATCCTAACTATTTCGCCTCAAATAGCAAACAATCATAACACATAGGTTTTCATTATTTAGCATGCATAATTCAAGCAATAAACTCCAAATAGACAGATTTTGTAAGTTTTTGGCATATCTAACCTAAGTGTTTAGATAGTTGCTTCAATTCCATTACATTATTCTACCTTACTTCACTAGGTGTTTCTAGTAACTACAGCATACATGATCTTTTGACAGACAATTATGACTCAAAAAAGAAAAAATTTTGTGACTCAAAAATACATAAAACAATAAAAAGACTTAAATAAATCATAACAAGACACAAATAAAACAAGACACAAATAAAACACCCCCAAACTTAAATCACACATTGTCCCCAATGTGTGTAGACTCAAAGACAGTAAAAGAAACAAGACACTTACAAACTTTGGCTAAAATGGTGGTGGTGGCGGTGGATAATGCATCGACCATTGGTTGAACAGGGAACTCATCTCGTCAAACTGCTGGTGCAACTGTTGTTGCTCCTGCCTCAATTCTTGTTGCCCTTGTCGCAACTCATGTTGTCCCTGTCTCAACTCATTTTGTCCTTGTATCATTGTGTCGAAATGTTGCATCATCATTCTCTGGTTCTGGAGCACTTGCTCCATCATAGGCACTGGAGGTTCTGCTTCTGTGGTTGGCTGGTGGCTAGGTCCTGCCTCATAATGAGCCCCTATTTCAGGCTCATCTTCGTTCGTTGCGGCCTCTGCTGCTGCTGCTGCTGGTTGTACTCTTCGTCTGGCTGCTGGGGGGCTTGGGTCTGGGAAAGAGTGCACTATTCCATATGTCACAGGCAGTTGGTTTTTCTCGTGAGTGTCAGTGGGTAGGGTTGGGACCCCATTCATGTGGCACAAATTTGTGATAAGTGAGCCATGTCCCAATCCACCTGTTGTCACCAACCTGCTGATCTCTTCAATGCTCTGCACTATCTCTTTCCCCACATCAATCGTCATCCCCCTCATAATTCCATATATCAGCTTAATCCTATCTTCTGGCACTCTGGTGAAGTGCGTGGATGGAATCATGCGGGCGCTGACGAAATATAGCCAACCATGGTCGCTTTGTTAATCGCACCGCTAGTGCTCTTGACCCATTTCTTGCAATATCAAAAGCAGCCCCAGGGTAGCTCACTGTGTCTGCGACGGCATTCCAGTCGATGTTGGAGGTGCTTCTAGACCATGTTCTAAAGTGGTTCCAATCATCACTTTCTTCAACATCAACCGTCTTTAGGGCCATATTTATCGCGTCTGCCGTCACAGGCATATATCTTCCCCTCACAAAGCATCCCCTTTCCACCTTCTCCGGAAAGTTGACATAGAATTCACGCACCATTGTTGTGTTCACTGATGCTATCTTCTCCGGATTTACAAATCTCCTCCACCCCCTTAACTCAATCATTGCCCGAATGGGCTCATAAACATCCTCTTCCCCAAACGACTCTCTCTGATAGTCCATTCCCCTTTCAGGGATTAAGGGCCTAGTACTAAGATTTTTGTATCTTTGGAAGGCTTCGTAGCTCACAAACCTAGTATCATCGTAATGTGGGGCTGAGGTGGACGTGGAGGCTCTTCTTTTTCTGGCGGACATGGTTAAAAACACTTTCTGCAGCTTACAACTTATTAGCACAAGTGTTCCCCAACACAATCAACACTCTAGCAGCTAAAACACAAACACCCCCAAACTTCAACTCTACTACCTAATACCCACACCCTCCTTGTCTACTACTTCTCCAAACTTCACAATCAAATTTTCAGCACCCAAACTACTTCACAATGCAACACTTCTCCAACTATTACCTCCTTTGACTACTATCAACTTTCAAGAAAAATGTGAAGATTACCTTTTTGATGGTGTCTCCACGATGTTCTTGCTTCCAATGGTGATTTGAGGCTATGGAATGGAGCTTTGTTGGTTGAGATAGCTAAGGGTTTTTAGGAATTTAAGGGTTTTGGTTGTGGTTGGGTTTGATTTGTGGAGGATTTGTGGGTAATTTGTGGATTTTCGTGGGTTTTGTGGAGAAGAAGGGTTAGGTTTTGGTTTTGAAATTGGGGCAAATCGATTTGCAGGCGTTTTATGTTTCGATTTCGCAGCGCCGCGGCCGCTTTAGCGCGCGACGCCTAATATTCTGCACTCGCCCGGGAATTTACGCCGCATGCCAGTGCAGGCCGCGCCTAGACTTCGCCTCTTACATTCTTTTTAGCCGCCACACTCCGCTTTTCTGGAAATCCTGGCTTTTCTTCAGTTTTTCGCCCTTTAGTTTAATTGCCTGCACCTGTCAATCACAACACAAACACTACCTCCGTGAGACCGTTCTAAAAAAAATAAAATAAAATAAAGACAGAAATTAAAATAACATAATTGAAAATGTTGGGTTGCCTCCCAACAAGCGCTGTCTTTAGCGTCTTTTAGCCGGACGAAATTAACCGGTACGAGTGCCCATTGGATCCTTCTGCGAACTGCTTGCCATCCACAGATTTATTTTTGTAGGTCTCAATTTCCCTACGACCGTTTGTTCAAACAAAAGCCTTAAACATACAATTATCCCCCAAGTACACAAGACATGCTTGCCTTTTATGCTTTCTATAATGTAGGAATCCGTGAAATTCCCTACATCTCTCAACTCTATGGGGTACCCTTGATGGTATGGGCTTCCTAATTTGGGATCAGCCGTGATAGCTAGTGGTGTTTCTTCTGTAATAGGTGTAAGAAAAAGAATTTCCACAGAGTCCAAGAAGGTAAATAATTGGATCTCTGCAATCTTTTCCTTTTCTACACCAACTATCTCACCAGATTCCTCAATAGTTGGGTTTGGTTCAGGCTCCTCAATTTGTTGTTATTGTTAAAAATGACTGCGAGTTCTCCTATTTGCAGTTCCAACTTCTTCATGGCCAATCTCGTTTCGTCCATGAACTGAGTTTGATACCTAGCGAAACTGAGTATGGCTTCTCGTAATTCCTCCCTTTCTTCCTCTATGGTTGGAGCTCTATCATATTGACAGTAGAAATCCATGTCTAAAGGATCCCTGAGATGCATCAAAACCAACAACGGATCACGGCACACTTGTTTTCACACAATAAATACATAAAACGAAAAAAAAAAAAAACCAAATTAAAAATTAAAAATAGATAAAATTGATATTGAACTATGCCTAATCCTCGGCAACGGCGCCAAAAACTTGATGCGCGAAAAGATGCACACACTTTAACGCAAGTGCACGTTATCGTGACAAGTAATATAGTCTTGATAAGACCGAATATCGTCCACAAGGATTAGGGTTCAAGTATCAACTATCTATCTTTTGGTATCTATTTGACAATTGATATTTGGATTTGTTGTTTATAACTAAGAATTATAAAACTATTTTAACTAATGAGTTTACTTCAGATGTGATGGGAATAGGGCTTCCATGTCTCTTCAACTATCCGCTTATGTTATTTATTAATGCAATGAATTATGGACTTCTTCTCTCGGAGAAAGTAGGTTTACGAAATCATTTTATATTCCCGTTAAGGATATATAAACACTCAACCTCAGTATTGCACCTTACCTACCTTTCGGTGATAAGGATAACTCTATAGGAGGATTAAGAACAAAAACCTAGTTAACCGCCATGCACCATGCGCAAAATTAGGGGTTTTAAGCCTCTCATTAACGCTACATAAATAATTTAGGTATTTTCATCCCCAATCCAAGAATGTCTACCCAACTTACAGCATATTCACAATCTCTCCTTTCGAAGTAAATTATAAATCATATAGTGATAATTAGTTGTCAATTAATTACCAAGCATTCAACGCAATTATTGGATAAATCTCTCAAAGAAGAATAATCACCATAAACATGCATTAATTCATAACATAAGTTTCTAGAGAATTAACATGGAAAGCCCTATAAGAGAATTAGTTCCTAGCCATAGATATGACAAGAACTAATTCAAAGTTCATCATGCAAAAACTGAAATAAAAGAAAAGAAAAGGAAAAGAAAGTACTAAATTATGGTCTCCAATCTCCAAACAAGAAATCTTGAGTTGTGCAAGAAGGGGAACCCTTAAAATCTGCCTAGGGTTCTCCTTTTATAGGCTGAAAACCGCCCTTAACTTTTCCCTCGCAGTTCGCCTAAAAACGCCAAAACATCGATTTTTCCGCGTCGGCGCCGCGACCACGTCGGCGCGCGGCCACGGAATTCGTGGTCCTTCGGGTGATTTGGCGTCGCGGCCCTGATTCTGGCTGATCGTAGCGCGGCGGCCGCTTCGTAGCCTCTTCGATGATTAGCGCCGCGACCTGCACTGTTGACATGAGGCCCGCGCTGGGACTTCGCACCTCTCGACATTGGCGCCGCGGCCGCTTCGATCGCAGGCGCGCATGGCCGACTGGTTTTTGCCTCGTTCGCCACTTTCTCTGTTTTTAGCTCTGGAACCTCTTCTTTTGCCCTCTTTTTGCTCCTTTTCCGCCATTTGGCCATTTTAACCACTTTGACTCAAAAGAAAGAAAAACTATCCTAATACGACACTTATTTGTACAAAAAAGGACAAAAGATTAACTAAAAATGACTCGAAAAGTGTATATAAAATACACCGATCACCAACGATGCCACATATGGCCACCACATAACATACATAAACATAACAATGGACATTCCATACGTGGTCCCTTTCTCACAAAACTCGAAGGTTACAGTCTTAAAAAACGGGATCCTTAGAGGTTACTTTCTTTTTCCCGCATAAAGGGATGACCCTGTCGTAATCTAAGTCATGGGACTAACACTATCTGAATCCTTCAGTCGGACTCCCACTCAGCTAACTGACGTGTTCCCCCATGTTACTCCCCCTTCTCTGTCTCACTTAGTCACCAAACTAGTTGGGACATAAACTAATAATCTGCCTAGCTTAGTTTACCAACCTGTGTAACTCTAATACTAGTAGAATCTCAAACATGAGCACCTATGGACAGTGTTACTGAACCTAAGGCGCGTGTATCATCACAATTAACCTCCACTCATGGCCTAAAAGGAATTTTCTCCACGCACCTTCATTACTCATAACTATAATCACTATAGTTTTATTAACCCTTGTTCCTTCCTTTTCTTACTTGTCATACTTTCTCGTACTTCTAACTTATTTAGTACACGTACAAAATCTCAAATATTGTTTCTGTTCTCCAATCCTTGGAGTTACTATTCAAACTTGGCCATATACTACTTGAATTTCCGTTAAGGCTCTTCTCGGCCCTCACGACCTGGTTCCGGTGGAACGCATCCACGAACTCGTACAACGATTAACTAGACTTGGGCCTTGCATCCTCGTGACCCTATCACATAGCGGGACCATATCCACTGACATCACCCTATTCCATACTACCGACTGACCCGAAATGAGTCCATAACCCGACCCATCATCACACTTAACTTCTCATTCTTAGTCTGAAATAAATCTATCTCTTATCTCAAGGTACTCCTTACCCTATCCCCCTATTCACTAGAGGTTCGTCACATATGCCGAACTATTTCTACTGTACATCCTTCACTATCGGTCTTACACTTATTATGTGGTAACGGCAACTTGTGAACTCTACACAACTATAGTCTCAGTTCACTTTATCATTCTTGTCAACATTCTTAACTTTTCACTTTACTAATCAAAGTATCCCTACCTCTGGGGGTACTATCACTTTACAACTGCTAGCAACAAAGGGAAAACATATATGCTAGGGCGAAATCTGAATCTATCAATGCACGTATGATTCAAAAGAATCGAAATATACTTGTAACCCCATGCGATGTTGCCTCTTGATCCTGCCCAGTAGTTACGTCATCTATGCGGTTCGAAGGTCCGCCAGAATTATAAACTCCACCCTGACCTCTATCACGGTGGCGACATCCAACACCACGCCTCGCGCATAGCGCGATGTGGAGGAAAGGGAACCAACTACCGGCCTCATAGGCTGAGCCACCTTACCGGTGCTCTTTCTAACAGGACATTCCCAGTGCTTGTGGCCCGGACGGTCACAATAATAACAAACACCTGTGCCATGACGGCATCTCCCCAAATGACGCTTACTACATCGGAAACACTGAGGAATAGGTGGCCTCGACTGAGAAAATCCTCGGCTCCTCTGAGAACTTCAAACCCTGGAGCTCGGATCGGCTCCTAAATACCTTGTGGGGTCAAATCTCCCACCTGTGAGCTGCGGGGGTATGTACTGGGTAGGTTGGGACGAATATCTCACTCGCTGCTGAGGCTTCTCGTCCAAAAACTCACCGATATAACCAACCGATCTAGCCCTCTTACGCTGATCTCTGTGTGTTGGCCTCTACCTCTGACACTGCTTCTATACGGCCGAATAACCTCCTGCGATTTAAATGTAGCACCGCTATCTTGGTCAATAACATAACTGCTTCCCTTATGACCCTATAGTCTTCCCCTAACTGAGAAACTGGAGGCTCTGGTGCTGGGGCCTCAATACCTGGCGCAGAAGAACTCGCCGACTGCGGCACAACATTCGGTATACCCTGGGCATAAGCCCTATCAACTCTCTGAGTCTGACTGGTAGCTCCTGCTACTCATTTGCCCTTCTGGGCGACTATTGCCCTCCTTAGAGACATGACTGTAACACAAAAATACGTCAGAGTGGAATTACCTTAATAACACAGCTCTATGGCACGATCTCAGAGTGAGAAGAATAGAAACCAACTCCTAAATGTCATATACCCTCCTGTTTATAGGTGTGGCGCGCAACACACCGATAATCAAGACTCTACTAGACACGGTCTGAAGACATTCCGAGGACTGACTGCTCTGATACCACTCTGTCACGCCCAACTCGGGCGTGGATGGTGCCCTACCCGGGCACCTTCTACCTAATCGACACAAGTAAATGCGAATTTAAATAACACATTTTTTTAAAACCAACATACGTAAAAGGCAAAGCCACAAAGGCGCCATATAATATACATAATCAAAATACACTACACTGTACACGAGTCCAATCCCACATATGAATACAGACCTCTAAGAGTTTTACTGAACTATGACGGGACAAGGCCCCGCCGTATCCATAACTGTACAAAAGTCTATACTGAAGGATCTATACCAAAAAGATAATCTCTAATGGATGGAGCTATCCAAAACTCGAAGCAGGGTCCTACACCTGCAGATCACCAAACTGCGTACCTAAACCTGCGGCATGAACGCAGCCCCCCGAAGGAGGTCAGTACGAAGAATGTACCAAGTATGGGAAACAAGAAATCAGAATGAAATCATAACAGTCTAACAAAAAATGAGACATGTATGATAGCCAACCTACAGTACACAATACATAAGCAGTCATATCAAGTCAGAGACACATGCCCTCAAAGTCATTACTCAAATATAACCATGGGTCTCACGCCCAAAATATCAATCATGCCCGTGGAATCCTTCCTCCACGTGATCCATGATATAATACAACATCAGTAAGCACAATGAACCTTGCAATCATGAGAGTAATGCAATCCTTTTTATCTTTTAAGTTATGTCTTTAACAATGAGAATTATTGTTCCACTTGAAATCATACACACACTGCACCCTTTCATTAATGAAATGACTACCGTTTCAAAACATGAAGGTCGTGCCAGTGCTAGGGTCAACCACCCTCTGTGTTATAATGCAACCTATCATAGGACTATTTCACCCGCAAGGGACTATTTCACCCGCTTAGGTCATGTGGACCCGCAATGAGTCATCGGTACACGATACTCGCATCACGGATAGCTAATCCATGACTTATATATATCCCGGGAATTTAACCCGTCCGAGTCAAATACCAACCCGCCGTGAGTGTGTATCACTCACCCCCATGGGGAGCTAACCCATGGTATCCTTGAAACAAGTTGCCGGCCCTTTATGGAGGGACGCGGAGATGTGGAGATATGACACTTGCACGAATGTCTATATGAGCAACCCATATGCAAGCAAACCAAGGCAAAACCATGCCTTTACACAAATCAAGACAATTACCATGCCTTTCTTTTTGTCATAAACCAAGACAATATCATGCCTTTTCTTTTTACACAAACCAAGACAATACCATGCCTTTACACAAACCAAGACAATTACCATGCCTTCTTTTCACATAAACCAAGACAACTACCATGCCTTTTTTTTACAAAAACCAAGAGAATCCTTATTTAAGCAAGCCAAAGTACTTATCAAGGCACACATAGAATAATTCTCAATTAAACAAGCCAAAGTACTATCAAGGCACAAATAGAATAATTCTCTTTTAACAAGCCAAAGTACTACGTACGTACATTCTTTTCAAAAGACTCATTTTTATGTAAAACCCCAAGATACTAACACCCGTAGTATCAAGACGTGTCTATTTTTCAAAGTAAGTTACTACACTTTTAGAAACTCATTTCAAAGCTTGAAACCAAGTAACTTCAAATTTTCACAATCTAGGCAACTTATGCCCATTAATCAAAATAGACAACTTTCTTAACCTTCCATAAAGCCGTTATAACCGACTTCCCATAAAGCCGTTATAACCCTTTATGGTTTTAGACCAATTCATTCCTTTTTATATCCAAGAGACTTATACTTTTAAAACCAAGTATCACATACTTACAAATCAAGTTTCTTAACTTTCAAAATACTTCAAGTCTCTTAATCTTTAGAAATCAAGTTTCTTAACTTTCAAAATACTTCAAGTCCCTTAACTTTAAATCATGTCATTTCTCCTCTTTTTAAATCAATTAAGTAAATCACTCCCTTGATTCCCCTAAAGTCATTATAACAACCTTTAGGTTTTGGAACTAAGACACTAGCCAAAAGATTTGGAAACCACTTCCTTTTTCAAGACTCTATGTACTTTAAGTAAAATACTTTCACTTTTGAGAATCCAAACTTCACTAAGGAAATGGATTATAACAACTTACAATTTAAACATCAAAGTACAATCAAGGAAGTATATAGAACAAATTCTATTTTAGGCAATCCAAGTAAAACCAAGGAATGGATCATTTAAGGAGTAGGACTTACTTTATTTATCTTAAGGAATCATGCTAGAAGAAGAGGAGATGGTTCACATACCTTTTCGGCTTAATCCACAAGCTAAAGTCGAATACGCCGCACGTAGAATTGTCAACCTATAATGGCCACAACATGACTATCAATTTCTAGCTTCTAACGTAGAATAATACTAAGTATACGGTCTCTTATTCTACGGAAAATCGGGTAGCACCTCCTTTGTTTCTACATACTTTTCCACCTTTTTCAAGGCCCGATAATCAATAACCAATATGCCACATTTAAGGCTCAATACATCAACCAACAAAGGGGATTACACGCCTTACAATATGTGTAAAATTCTGCCCTACAATTCATACTAAGTAGTTTAATATCCAAAGCCATTCTCGGCTAATATGTATAACCACACAATGTCCTTTCCAATTCTTTTTCAATCCAAGTTCTTAGGTCTAACATGTTATATAGTCATAGACAACTTTAACAACTATAATTCCTTCTTTATATAACATGTGACGATTTAAACTAATAATCAAATTGAATTGTAATCTTAAGGCTAAACATGCTAGTTTTCGAATTAGGGTTCCAATAGTCAATACACTTATCAAACTTCATACTATATACCTCATGCTTGCTAATATCCATAGCTACAACAATAAGTAATCTTTAATTGCTAAAACGACAAGATTTTTACCTTTACAAGCCCTTATAATTTCCAAGATTCAAAATCGCTCCTTAGCAATTCTTAGCTCCTTTCCTTTACGCTTCAATCCGCTATTTGAAGCCCTTAGAAGTTCACAACCAACTTCTCTTCCATTTCCAATCCAAAACTAGGAAGACGACTTAGGTTTTCGCCTTGCGACTAACGTGAAAACGTCATTTTTCCGAAATCTTTCTATTGAGATATCCTTACAATACCCTTAGGGACCTTGGGTTAAAGTCTTGTGAAGAATGGACCAAAACTACAAAAATTTTGTGTGGTGAGTGTCACAAACCCGAGAGCACTCATGCTAGAACAAAGTGTTGTGAAATTTTTCTAAGTCTTGAAGACTTGGTCTTGCATCTAGTGTGTATATAATACACAATGGAGGGTCAAGATATCAACAAATGTGTGGCTAGGATGAAGAACACTTGAATAATTAGCCAAGTGGACAAGTTGACAAGTGAACAATCTCAAGCTTGAAGACTTATTCATCTTTAATGGTCAATGACCATTTTACCCTTGTAATTTCGTCCAAGACCATTGTGGGGGGGTGCCACGTGTCTCCCTCCCATTCATCTATAAAATTTCATAACCCTCGTGGGCCCCACAAACGTAAAATTCCTCGGGTGGGCCCCACAAAACGTAAAATTCCTCGGGTGGGCCCCACGTGACCAAATCCGTAAAAATAAATTTCCATAATGTTAATAAGTTCCATATTATTCAAATAATGCATTTTGAGAATCCAATTCTCATCAACGAACATTTTTCCTTTCCGACGTTCGAAAGATTTTCCGTCGGAAAAGCAATTCTTCCTTTCGTACCAATTTTCAAGTCTTGTGTTCTCGCGTCTATTCTCTTATACATGTCCTGGACTTACGTGGTGTAACAATATATTCAGCACTTAACCTCTTAATTTAGGTTACTGAAGTGGTTGAATTTATTGATTCTACACAGAATTCCACTTGAATTCTTACTTTATGAACTCAGAGTTCAGGAATTAAAATACTTTCAAACCTCTGTCAAGAATTCCTGGCTTTCCTGACAGAGGAGTATATCGTAGCGAAGGCTTGCACCCGAGGAGACAATCGTGTGCGCACCTTTTAGTAGACACTTAAGAATATCAACTGTAAGATTGTTTCTCATGTCTTTACAGGTTTCAATTGTAACGTAATCATACCAGAGACAAAATTGTTGGGGAAACTAAGTTAATAAAATTTTAAACTTCCGTTGTGTCTTAATTGTGTGTTTATACCCAACAAAACCCTACACTTACTTCTATCACATTATTAAAAAAAATCATTGGAATACATAGACAGTTTGAAATCAATATTTTTCCACCATTGCAAAATTTATTTCATTATTTTTTGTTAATACTCAAACCATTTTTTGTAACTCTTATAAATAGTATCCCAATTAATAGTCTATTTGGCCAAGGTTTTAAAATTTGCCTATTTTTGAAAAGCACTTTTTACCATAAGTGTTTTTTAAAAGTAATTTTGGAAAGTAATAGTAATATATGTTTGATTAATCAATTTGAAAAGTGATTTTTCCAACAATAGAGTAGTACTTTGTAAGTTTGTAGTTGCCTAAGCTTCAAATGTGCTTATGAGGTAAATTACTATTTTTAGCTTTTGAAAAACAGCTTCTTCTACAATTCAAAAATACTTATTTTTACCCGTAAGGGTAGCCAAGTTGGTGTAGCAGTAGAGCGCGGGACCGCAAGGTCACGAGTTCGATCCCCTGCATAAACCTTCTTGGTTGAGTCTGTCACACATGGCTTGCCAAGTGTGGTTTACATGGCTGACGTGGTTTGCGTGCTATCAGGGTTTACTGCTGGCGCACTCGAAAAGAAGAGTGCCATGGGCTCTTCACACAAAAAAAAAATACTTATTTTTTCTTAAAAGCTTGGTTAAACACCTTAACTTACTAAACAAAGCACATTATTTTAAAAAAAATTGACTTCCCGGAAACCTGTCCAAGCATACTAATATAAGATGTACTTTCATACGGACATACGTTCCAATTTGGGTGGCTGACGAGCTAGGTGGTACAAATATCAAAATCTAAGGTCTGTTTAGTATGGAAAAAAAAAAAACTGAAAATATTATTTTATTTTCTCATGCCTTATTTTCTTTTTAAAATGAGAAAAATGACTTCCTAGCGTAAAAATAGGAAAACGTTCACTAATTTCCCCTCCCTCCACCCTCCTACATACCCCACCCTCGTAGTATTTTCCTAAATTATATATAAATAATTTTAAAATATTAATTTTTGTAGGTGTTTACGTCGAGTTCGTACACGCAGCGGAATTTGAAAAGTTATGTTTCAAACCTGACGACGGTCGAACTGCAGTATGATAAGTAATGGAAAATGCAAACACAAAGAATAATGTAAAACTTCCACAGAAGACTTACATTCTCGAAGCAATCAGCCAAGCAGTTGAATCTTCTGGAACTTTGTGTAGTCCGAGGGTGCACACGCAAACGTCCCTCGATTTGCAAGTTATAGAAATTTGATGTAATTGCTAAGTCAGGAATGCTAGGGATTTTGACAGAGCTTTAGAAGAGATTGACCTCTCTTAGGTTTTGTGTTGTGTTGAAATGGGAGGGCAAGCCCTCTATTTATAGTTTTAAACAGAGGCTTAGAGTTTTCGTGGGCTGGGCGGCCCAAATCGGTAGGCGAAATTGGATGCCAAAGGCGTCGCACCGCATGATCCTCGATGAAGGCACCGCGGTCTCGCATGTTCACGCACCGCTGATCCCGAATCAAGGCACCGCGGTATCGTCCTATTTTTTGCCCACTTTTCCATTTTAATGTCCCGGTCATCAACCGAATATTTAGGTATAATCTCCTTCTAATTACATCCTTCAATCGACGGAACATTTGACTTAGTGTTACCCTTCAGGCCTTTACATATCGTCACTAATTACATTAGGATCTTCACGGAACTCCTAGACTGCGCCGGAAGACGAACCCAATATGTAATGTTTAGCTACACAAAATATGTGAACTGAACCTATATGTGGAAAGATAAAATCTTTTCATTCATGACATACTCAATCAAGCTTAGGATCTGTCAAGTGTCTATCCAAATGGCTTGATTATTATAATTCATTTATATCAGTTGACAACATGACCATATCACAGACATGTCCATTGCATTGACCAATGACTTAGTCAACCTAATACCATCTGAGTACCTGAGTGTTCACTCGAATATAAATTCAAGGAATGAATCCTTTCTTGGCTCACATACCACCTTTAATCTACTTCGTAATGCACCCAAAACAGGATGTGTCTCAACGTATAATGCATTTGAGCTTAGGACAGGATCAAAGTACATTACTCTGTAAACAAGATGATATTGACCTCAAGTCTAAGGACTTCTATCTCCCACATACTGATGACATTATAGACATATAACAAATAGTGCATCAGCAGGATATAACAATACTCCAACAAATATCGCATATCATCGATATCTCAATTTCGATGGTCATTAGTCGAGCCAATTTAAGAGTTACGTTATAACATTAATTCTCACATCATTGATAAATACATAAACTCTGGGGATGCATTTATAGAATATTATAAACAATCAATTAATAATTCAACAAATGCAAATGCCATAATATTAATCATCATTAATATAAATACGAATGTGTATAAAGTATATTGTGTCCTAATACAGATTGTCTCTAGGACATACATATACTTTCAATCTCCCACCTCGCGAGACCCGACCTTCCTGCTATCAGTTAGCCCCTGCACATTTGTACAAATGTGTGAGCCACAAGCGGTATCAAGTACACAGGAATGAGAATTATTTATAGATAGATTAATTTTAATTACAAACATACATTGCACATTAGCACCTGGTGTCATTCCTCCGCCTGGAGCAGTGCAATCCTTTCTCCAATACCCCTTCCTGTTGCAATTCATGCAAACATCCGATGTCAGCAGTTTCTTCTTCTTCTTTTTTGCCCCTCCCTTTGGCTTCTTTGTTGCTGCCGGAGCAACAACTTTGCCCTTCCCCTTCTGTTGTCCCTTAAATTTCGGTTTGGGGCGACTAGAGGAGCCAACCATCAGAATAGGCTTGGTCTTAGAGGTCGAAGATTCAAAAGTCTTTAACATATTATGTAACTCCGGCAAAGTCGCTTTAGTCTCATTCATGTTGTAATTAACAATGAAACTATCAAACGACTTAGGAAGTGAGGCAAGGATGAGGGTGGTGGAGACTCTGTCATGAAACCTTATTTCTATAGAAGCTAACCTCTCAATCAGCTCAATCATCCTCAACACATGAGGTGAAACTTGGCCCCCTTCATTTAGCCTACACTTGGAAAATTCTATGAGCAGGTCATACTCCATTGCCTGGCTCTGCGAATCATAAAGACTCCTCAAATGGGCTAACATTTCGTTGGGCCACATAGTTTCATGTTGTCTTTGCAATGTAGGTGACATAGAAGACAACATTAAGCATTGAGCTGCGGTGGCATCCTTATAATGTTTCTTGTAGGCAACCTGGTCAAAAGTTGCATACTCTGCAGAGTCCTCCGCTGGAGCGGTTGGGAATATCTTGTCTAGTGTATACTCAATTTCTTCCTGTCTAAGAACAATTCTAACATTTCTCAGTCAATCAATGAAGTTGGTCTGGTGAGTCTGTTTGACTCCATGAGCATTTTCAACGAAAAGTTTGACATTTCTGAAGATCTGAAGATAATAGATAGAATAGGAAGAATGCAATCAATAATTCATTCTGCCAATAATTTATACACATTCATAATTTGCTAATTTTAACATGGTCTTTTATTTTTAAATTAGCTCCCACTATTTTGCATACTTCTACGACCCCAATGTAGAATACAGACCTAAATTAATATAAAGGTCATAATGGGCCAAGATCCAAACATATGATATATCCGCGTTTGCTTTGGCTGATAACTTCAATAGCACACTTTGGTAGGTCTTCAACCAATTGTAAAACAACTCTACAACTCTTGGTTTGATTAAATATCTTTCATTTTATTTTACGTCTTTAGACTAGTCCGACACTTTGACGCCAAGATTCATCTAAACAAATCAACCCCATTACACGACTGCGTTTAAATGCCTAAGTAATTTTAACCTTTGCAAGAAAACACTTTAGTGTAAATACCTACAAAATTTATTATCTACTTTCATTTTAACACATCTATGAAAGGGCCTTGGTCCTCTTAGACTTAGAGCAAATGCTTTGGCATAAATATCTTTATCGCCGAAAAGGACTTAGCACCCTAACAATTATAATGGACGACGCGTTATAATTAAACTTGTATTTAATGTTTGAGAAACATTTTTAGTTTTTGGGGATTCATTCAAGATCAACAATCAAGTCATACATCATATGACATCCTATCATGCATTTTCTAAACACAATTAGATGGGGAACCATCAAACTCAATAGGCATGATAAAAGATGGTTTTAATCACATATTGCGCCTACCTGCACCCGCATTATAGCGGTCATTTGAAATTAAACACCATCGGCGCGCCTACCTGCATAATAATTGCGGACGCTATGCTAATAATTTAAATGCATCACATTTAACACTTAGCACATTTGTATATTATTTAATAATATACTATTAATGGTAACTATGTGTCTATTTGTCTAAACTCTATAATCTATGTAAATGTCAAACAGTCCCTAAACATTTTCTGATTTTAAAATTCTGATTTTCGGGAATTCTGTAAATTTTCAGAATTTACACTTTAATACCTTAAGAATTTAAAATTTAATTATGAACCCTTATAAATTCATAAAAATGCAATTCTAAACTTCAGAAAATATTTTCAAACTTCTGGGACCTGTTTGCAATTTTCAGAACCTAAAATCAACTTTCATAAAACTTTCTTTTAATTACAGATTTGTCCAAAAGGACCAAATCTGTTAGATTTTAAAACTTTATTTTCAGAAACTGAAACTTCTAAAACTTCAGATTCAGAATCTGAAACTTTTAAGTCTCTGTTTCTGATTCTCGATTTTTTTTTATAAAACGTCGTCGCATGATTCCATCCGGTGGCACCGTTGCGCCGAGGCGATGGACTCGGAATCTGCAAATTAATTAGCACCGCGGTCCTAACAAGTAGCACCACGGTGCCTCTTAATTATCGTCACAGGCACCGCGGTCCTAACAGGTGGAACCGCGGTGCCTTGAAGGCAGATTGTCTGAAAATTAATTTTAAGCTTCTGGATGAACAACACCGCTGCTCCCATGAACAGGACCGCGGTGCCTCTGGCTTCATCTGGGCAGCACCGCGGTGTTCCAATTGTGGAATCCCGGCGCCGCCACAAAACCCTAGCAGACACTGCGGTGCTCCATCATGGAACCGCGGTGCCTCTCCTCCAGAATCACAAAATCTAAAATTTTCGAACCCCTAAAACTGGTTTAGGGCCATATCTTTCAGATATATCATTTGTATTACCATCACCATTAAAACAACATGTTCATCGACCATCAAATCCAATTTTCTTCTCGTTCTTCGTTTCAATGCACCATGCTTTAAGCCGGATAACACATTTCAACTTAGAAGAGTTATATATTGTATTGACTTGTTCGAATACATAATTGCATTAACAGATCTGATCACAAGGACCATGTGTTCTAAAGGTTTAGGGTTTTAAAGCCTTTTAAATACATAAAAGATAGATCTAAACAAATCTTAACCCATATTATCATTAATATTATTACAAATCATACGAAACAGCCCAAGCTCTGATGTCACTGTAGGTGTTTACATCGGGTTCGTACACGCAGCAAAATTTAAAAATTTATGTTTCAAACCCGACGACGGTCGAACTGCAGTATGATAAGTAATGGAAAATACAAACACAAAGAATAATGTAAAACTTCCACAGAAGACTTACATTCTCGAAGCAATCAGCCAAGCAGTTGAATCTTCTGGAACTTTGTGTAGTACGAGGGTGCACACGCAAACGTCCCTCGATTTGCAAGTTATAGAACTTTGATGTAATTGCTAAGTCAGGAATTCTAGGGATTCTGACAGAGTTTTAGAAGAGATTGACTTCTATTAGGTTTTGTGTTGTGTTGAAATGGGAGGGTAAGCCCTCTATTTATAGTTTTAAACATAGGCTTAGGGTTTCCGTGGGCTGGGCCCAGCAGAAAATCAGACTGGCAGGCCACGTCCTGGCACCGCGATCCTCATTAAGAGGCACCGCGGTGCTTGCACATGTTCCTGGCACTGCGGTTCCGTCCTATTTTCTGCCCACTTTCCCATTTTAATGTCCCAGTCATCAACCGAATATTTAGGTATAATCTCCTTCTAATTACATCCTTCAATCGACGGAACATTTGACTTAATGTTACCCTTCAGGCCTTTACATATCGTCACTAATTACATTAGGATCTTCACGGAACTCCTAGATTGCGTCGGAAGACGAACCCAATATGTAACGTTTAGCTATACAAAATATGTGAACTGAACCAATATGTGGAAAGATAAAATCCTTTCATTCATGACACACTCAATCAAGCTTAGGATCTGTCAAGTGTCTATCCAAATGGCTTGATTATTATAACTCATCTATATCAGTTGACAAAAGGACTATATCACAGACATGTCCATTGCATTGGCGAATGACTTAGTCAACCTAATACCATCTGAGTACCTGAGTGTTCACTCGAATATAAATTCAAGGAATGAATCATTTCTTGGCTCACATACCACCTTTAATCTACTTTGTAATGCACCCAAAACAGGCCGCGTCTCAACCTATAAGGCATTTGAGCTTAGGACAGAATCAAAGTACATACTCCGTAAACAAGATGATATTGACCTCAAGTCTAAGGACTTCTATCTCCCACATGCTGATGACATTATAGACATATAACAAATAGTGCATCAGCAGGATATAACAATACTCCAACAAGTATCCATGTGTCCATCACGAGTTGCCATAACTCGTAGCAAGTGAGACATACTATATCCCCTAAGGATATGATGCAGAACACATGTCGACACATCGCATATCATCGATATCCCAATTTTGATGATCATTAGTCGAGCCAATTTAAGAGTTACGTTATAACATTAATTCTCACATCATTGATAAACACGTAAACTCTAGAGATGCATTTATAGAATATTATAAACAATCAGTTAATAATTCAACAAATGAAAATGCCATAATATTAATCATCATTAATATAAATACAAATGTGTATAAAGTACATTGTGTCCTAATACAGATTGTCTCTAGGACATACATATACTTTCAATTTTTACTTACGTGTCATACACCAGAAAGTTACTCCTTATTTTCATGAAAATATTCCTTACCAAACACACCTTAAAAGTGTGGTTAGAGGATGCAAGCCATGGATATTGATAATTAGCAAGTGAAATAATATCCATGTCTACTTAACTTGTTTATTGCATTTACAATTTTTCTTGACGTCTTTCTCTTTAATGCATAATTCCATTCATTTTATGGGGATCCTATAAGCTAAACATATTACTAAATTAAACTTTTAATTGATAGGTTACAGTTTGCAAATAAAAAGAAATGAAAGTGACTTAGATTGATATCTATATGATATATTATACGAGTCCACCAAACAGTGCAGAGAACCTGGTTCTCTAACACTTTCCTTAGCTAAGACAAAAAGTAAATAACACAAGATATTTATGTGGAAACCAGCTTGATCAAGAGAGTAAAACCACGACCTACCACAGTAATATTTTCCCAAAACTTCACTACAACCGAGTAATATTCAGATTGCAACCTATTGCAATCTATGAATTAAAATATTAATCCCCCCTAACAATAACTCTATTGTAAAAACACTCATTGACTAACTCTAGCCAAGTGAAACTATTAACCTCTCCCCCTTTTAATAACTTTATTGCAAGAGCTTTACAATAACTCTATTGCAAAGATACACATTGACTAACTCTAGTCAAGTGTACAACTCAAAGACTTGATAAAACAAACGACCTACAAACATCTTATTATAAGAAGAGTAGGTTTACAGGTTAAAGATCAAATGACAAAGACTCAACAAACCTAAGAACTTAAAACATCTTCAACGATAGAGAACTAGTCCTTATGTTTGTTGCAGCTTCGTTCTTGATGAGAGCCCTTTAAGAGGCGGGGACATGCTCTTGAGATATATGAGATTTTCTGATCTTGAAAGCTTAGGTTTTCACTCATTAAATATATAAGAGATATGAATGAAGTGACAAAACCTTAAACCTTGGACCAATAGGATGGCCACATCAACTCTGCAGCAGTGCTGCGACACTACAATTGTGTCAGCTTTACAACTGAAGATTTGACTTTCATTAGCGGAACTTGTCCTTAAAAACGTGAAACAAGTTCTTTCATATATTTTTGTCAAATCATCAAAACAATACATAGCAAATATTATCAATTTCCTCATTTTTAATGATGACAAACTCAGAATTCAAAGTTCACCTAAGAACCAGATCTCTGCTTGTTCCCCCTACGAATTAGACATATAAGAACATGTTATCAACAGTTTTGCAAGAATCATATATCATCCCTAATCAGAACCCCGAAATAAATACGAAATTAAAACTTGTGTTCCCCTTTTGACATCATTGAATAGAGACAATAACACAAAAAGAAGTTCAACAACATTAACTCATGGCCGCTGGGGCAATACAACATAAACAACAACAATAATAAGTAAGGTAAATATCATTTCATAAAATAGAGAAAATTCCCAAGTTCAATTTCAGCAAAATAACATAGCAGTTTTAAAAGTACAAAATGTGATAGTCAAACATCTAGTAGTACCATAGTCATTAATAAAATGAGTAAAAAGGATTGGAAGGTATAAAAAAACTTAAGGATCAAAGGAAATGTAAAAGAGATAACATAGGAAGAAGAAGGAAGGACTTCTTAAGAGGATGGATCGGGTAAAGGAATCAACTTGAGGACCTTGTCGATCCTCTCATTTGCAGCTCGCTGGTCATGGACCAATTTCCTATTCAGTCTCTCCACTTATGCCTTCAGCTGTGCATTCTTCTCTCTCAAATCAATAATGGAACCAGGGTCCTCACCTCTTGTTCCACGCTTTTGAATCTCAGTTATCAGAATAGTGTTCTCAGCTTTCAACTGGGCAATTTCAACATTATCTTGCTCAAGCGCATCAATCAAAATTGAGATTGTTGAACTGCTTTTAATTTCTCCTTTCTTGGACACGTATTCACACTTCTCAAGTGTAGCCAAATAGAGCATTTTCTTATTTGTACCCATAGTTCTTTGCCAACCTTGACCCTAAAACACTCAAAAATCTTGGTAAGAAAGAAGCCGTAAGCTAGCTCATGCCTGCCATCTTTGTCTGTGACAATTTTTGCACATGCTCTATCATGATAATGGGTAGGTTAATAGGTTTAACGTTATTCAGGGCTTTAATGAGGAATAATTATGGAATAGCAGTTATTGACCTTCTTTCAGCATAGGGCAGTAGTACATTGTTTACTAGTTCGAAGAGAAGTTGAAACTCATGCTTAAGTTGTTTTTTGTAGGACACGGTCCCTTCCTGTTTCTCCATGAGATTTACAAACCTTTAACAATTGAGATGTCATCCGTGGGACCTTCAAGGATATCACCAAGTGTTTCCTTATTCATACTAAAATTGGTTCCATTTACACTTACTAATAAAACGTCATTAGTAACGAGCAAATTAGTGTGAACTTGGACAACTTTTGCTTCAAACATACTTGGAACTGGAGGCTAGAAAAGGTGACCCCATATTCATAAATCAACAATTTCTATGAGTTCCTTCATCCCAGATTTTTAAGTTATTTTCGGATCAAATACTCTCTCATTCAACACTTTTTGAGATCTCAAATTTTCTTTCTGTTTCTCTTCAGACATTATTCATGGTTTTTCTTTCTTTAATGAGGAAACTGGTTCCTCATCCACAGATGCCTTCTTCTTGTGAGGATGAAGAGTCTTATTCTTTTCTCACTTGACTCCTCTTCTTCAGCATCAGGTTCATGTGCACCACCTTCTGCAGTTTTTTCCTTTCTAGTCTTTTCTTTCTCAATCTAATTATTATCAGCACCAAGTCCTTGCATAACCCCTGTTGACTCTCCTTTCTTCTTCCTCTCAAGTGGAGTATCTCCACTTCCTCTTCTTCATTAGCCTCTACTTCTACCACACTAGAGAGTGTCACCTTATCTTCATCTACTAACGATCTTTTAACTATACGCCTCATTTTCTAGAGATTTTCTTTCGCTTTGTTTACTTCAAGAGAAAAGTCTAGTTAAGCTTTATGTTTTTGTCGAGTTGTAGGCCCTCTCTCGGTAATATTCTTTTGAATAGTTGGTGTACCCTTTGTAGATGCCCCATACTTTCTCTTGAACACTAGGTTTAAGGACACTTCATCATTATTTGTAGCCCATTTTGATGAACTGACATTACCAACCTTTTCTGCAGTTAAGTTTTTTAAGGGTATAGATAAGGTAAGCCTGAGTAGGGAGTCATTGTCTCTGAGGAAACCAGTTGTTCCATCATACAAGACCTATCTTAAAAACAAGGGATTTAGATTCCCCTTGAGTTGAGGGACATGTTCCTTCAGTAGATTCCCCATTTTTCAGTTTATTGATAGTCTCCAAAAACCTAGATACAACATCTGCAGCTTCACTTTCTAGAATGCTAAACTCATCTTTTTCACTTTTACAGAGATTTATATCAAACATGTGGTCGACGGAGGACTCAGAAATCCATTTGCTTGACACCTCATGTGATTTACTAACTAAGGGAGCAGTGGTACCTGGTTCATGAAAGGTCTCAGCAACCTTTTCTCCTTCCTCTTCAACACCGTCCATGTAACTTGGTTCATGAGTAGTTTTAGCAGCTTTTTCTCATTCCTCTTCAAACCATCAACAGAACTGGGTTGAGTCGTGGGTTCATCCATTTTTAAATTTCCAACATTTGCTTCGATTGAGACTGTTGTTGACTAGATACCTCAGAATTTTCATCCTTTTCTTCAAGTTTAACTATGGTACCCATCAGTTGGGACACTGAAACAATCTGAGAATTATCATTTTACAAGAATTGCTCCTCAGAAACAAGTGACAATAACTCAGGAGTGAAATTTTTTAGAGTTTGTGTTTTGCGACTCCAAGGATGATCAGGGGGAGAAGATTTCATGGGTGAGACTCAGTTTAAAATAGGATATTTTTGGGGTGAGTTTGAAGGATTCGTGTTGGATGGATTTAGGAGTTTTGGAAACGGAACAACAAGGTTGGGTTTAGGAGAACTTGGAGATGGTGAATCGGAGTGCGATATAGTTAAATTGAGGTTGGAATATGCAAAGATATGATGTTTCAACAAGGTTGTTTGAACAAAGGAACGGGACAAATGTGTTTGATTTTAGAGAGAGAGAGAGAAATGATTTTGTTTTTGGAAGTGAAGTAATAATTTAGAGTGAGGATAAATGATGTAGGTTATAAAGATTAAGGAGAAGAAATTGACTGAGATGGGTGTAGATGAATGGATGAAATATTACACAATCTCCTTGATTATCAGACTGTTCATGATCAAGCAGAGTTTAGGCGAGAGAATATTTTAATAATGTGGCACACTAGGCAGTTCAGATAACACATAAGTACTGATTAGACTACTTGAGTCAGAGGGACCAAGTTCCCTGGCATTTTCTGAATGTGAAGGCAAAATATTTGAAAATTCAATGTCGTTTATCTTTGTCTTGTCTTGAGATTGCCATGTATGTACCTATAACAATATAGAACTGAGTTAGATGTTAACAAAAAACACTTTTAACATATGTCTATTCTTTTAACATAGCCAATCATTGAGATAACTTATAATGGACAAATTGTTGATCTTGATCAATCCTAGTTCCAAAGTTATTTCTTTCAAAGTTATCCCTTCTCAGTGCTTTGGTGAAAATGACTGCTACTTGATCCTCTATTTTTAGAACTTTATACAAATAAAGCTCTTTTCAACCTTGTCCCAGTGAGGTGGTGCCTAACATCAATGTGCTCGATTCTTTTGGGTTAGGTTAGATTCTTTAACATATTTGAGTGCACTTGTATTATCATATAACAAGGGCACACAATCTCTAACCTCACTAAATCCTCAGGTTGTTGTTAGATCCAAAGCAGTTGAGGACAGCAAGAGGTAGTAACTATATGTTCAACTTCTACACCACATAATTTCAATTCTTTGTCCAACATAAGATTAAGCATGATTTAAGAAAATGAGTCATTCCATAGGTACTCTTTCCATCCATCTGAAATCCAGCATAAGTAGCATCTTCATATCTAACCAAATTGAGATTATCTCCTAAGGAATAGATAAGGGCCAGGTTGGGAGTCCCTTTGAGATACCTCATGATTCCTTTTGCAGCCTTCAGATGGGATTATTTTGGATTTGATTGCAATCTCGACCATAGACCATCACTAATCACAATATCATGTCTTTTTAGCACCTCCTTGATATACTTTCATTGACTGATCATAATTCCTTCTGGAGTTAGGTTAACCTGGTTTCTATGAGAGTTTTATCGCAAGGTGGCTACCAAGTGCTATACTTGGTTCCTCTTTAACTGATGAAGCTCTTTTTTGCATCGCTTAGGATGACCAATTCTTTGAGGATCAGGTTATGTGGAGTATACTACATTATTGTCTTCACCATAAATCGGATCTTTATGATTTGTTTTTCTAGACCCCGGGGTAACTGATATTGTTTCAGTGATCCGATATTCAGCTTCATGACAAATAATAGAGGCACCATGTTATGACATACTTATTGGAGACTCTGCATCATCATCTTCCTTGACTTGGCTCATCAAGAGTCTTTGAAGATTCCCCACCTTCGACTTCATCATTTTGCATGTATTTGTCACCCACGTTAGTTGACTCACTGAAGATCACATGAACACTCTCCTCGACACATTGAATTCTTAAGTTGTTGACTTTGTGGTGTTTGATCGAGTATTTCATCAGGAGTTTTCTTCAAGCAATGACTTGATCATGCACCGTTTTCTTTATCCTGAAGAAAAATCTAACTTAATTTCCTTTAACACCAACATTACACGTCTTGTGATCCTTGAACTTATTTAGCGACAGTCTATGAACCAAGTCCTTCACATCCAGCTTGTTCAACAGTGAAAAGCTTGCATGCCCCATCCATCTATCCAACATAGATGTTCTTGTATTTTCTTGTTGTCAAGATCACTTCTCTAAATTTTATATTGGTGAAAGTGCATGAAACCGATAGGAACATTACTTCAGTTTCTCTTTAGCAGATTTTAGAGACACTTAGAAACTTGTTCTTCAAACCATCCACAAAATACACATTTTCAATTTTTAGGGGATAGTGACTTATCAAACTTGGAGGGGAGCCTTGGAGTAACTGGTGAAATTGTTGCCATGTGACTTGGAGGTCATGGGTTCAAGTCGTGGAAACAACCTCTTGTAAAAATGCAAGGTAAGACTACATACAATAGACCCTTGTGATTTGGCCCTTTCCCGGACCCCGAACATAGCGGGAGCTTAGTGCACTGGGCTGCCTTTTTTTTAGTGTCTTGTCAAACTTGTCGTGCTAAAAATGTAACCTTTCTTGACATTTCCATAAGACACACTCACTCCTTAAAAGGCTTTGAGTGAGAGAGACTTTTCAATTCTTCCAGTCATATGCTTCGACCAGCCATTGTCCATGTATTATTTTGATTTCTTTCTCTCACTCCAACCTGTAAACATTGTGACTGATTAGATTTAGTAACCCAAATCATCTTGGGTCATTTTGGATGATAAAAAAATGTTGAAACTTCTTCTGATCTATGCAGGTAAACCAGTTTTTCTGCTTCAAGGAATGGATCCCTTTGTTCTAGACTTCGTTTGAACAAGCTTCATATTTTTCTGAACAGCTTGGATGCAAGCTTTGTATGCACTTTTTTAATGACTTGTTTGACCATAGTAAGTGTATAACCAGTTTTCAAAATTATAAACATACTTATTGTGTGGATTATAAGGAGTTTTTGCTTTTTGGAATCCAACACCTTCTCTACCTCCTGTGTTGCTCTTGTACATAGAAGTGACCACCTCAAAGATCAGGTCCAGCGAAATGACTTATCAAGATCATGTTTACCCTCTTCAAGTTCTCTTGAAGTTGTATATTCCTCTCAGCCTCAATAGTGAGATCTATCTTAGCCTTCTTAAGTTAATTTTCAACCTCAAGCTGAATTTTACTAGCTACACTCTTTCCACTAGAAGGAGTATCCATCCATTTTTAATCTAACTCTTTAACAAGGAGTTTTCTCTAGACACTTCATCAATCGAATCCTTTAAATTAGTGAATGTATCCAACATATTCTCATTTTCTTGTTCCATTTCACCAAAATCTTCCGTTGAAGCATCATTTTCTTTTATGAGGCTATGATATGCATCAATTAATACATTTTCTAATGACATTAATTTTTTCTGTGAGTAATTCTTCAAGTTTTTCTGAACATTTACCTCATCCTGCTCATTAGTGTCATCATTGTCAGACTCGACTATGAGTGTGAAGATTGACTCATAATATGATGGTCCATTGTGAACTGCCATCATGTATGCATCTTCTTGATCATCTCCATCTTCAGATTTACTGAAAGAATCTCCTTGGGCGGCCAGAGCTTGATTCATCAAGTTATCAGGCACATCTCTTCACTTGAAGCTCTTATTAGGAACCTTGTTCTGCTTGGCTCATCTTTCGGAGTTGTTTTTGTAATATTCCTATTAGTGGAGAGGACATTCTTTGATAAAATGTCTATATTTTCCACACCTGTGGCAGCAGTCATAGCCTTTGGGATTTTTGCTAAAGCTTTCTTTCTTTGCAAACCCACCATTTTTGCGAACTGTCTTTTGAAATATCCCAGCAAATTAAGCCATGTCGGATTCATCATCACTCGAGTCACTTCTTGTTGCAACCTTGAGAAACAAACCCTTATCTTTCTTTGGCTCTCTCCTTTCCAAAACTTGTTGTCTTTTTAGCTCATAGGTTTTGAGATTTTCAATAAGCTCATCAATGGTAAGATTCTGTAAGTCCTTGGCCTCAGAGATAGCATTTACTTTGCTTTCCCAGAAACTAGGAAGGACACTGAGCAGTTTTGAAATAAGCTTATTGATTGCAAGGATCTCACCAAGTGAATGGAGTTCATTGACTATGGAGGAGAACCTGGTGTTCATGTCATTAATGGACTCACCATCCTTCATCTTGAAGAGTTCATATTATGTGGTAAGAATGTCTATTTTGTATTGCTTCACCTGACTAGTTCCTCATGAGCAGTTTGGAGAGCTTCCCAGATCTATTTTGCACTTTGACAGGCTGAGATGTGATTGTACTCATCTAGTCTGATATCATAAACAAGGATTTTTTTAGTCTTGAAGTTCTTTTCAATAGCCTTTCTATCCATATTATTGAATTCCTCTCTTGATTCCGGAGTAGTTGTAAGACCAATTGAATCTATGCTCATGGAAACATGAGGACCATCGCAAATGATATCCCATAACTCAGAATCCTTGCCATAATTGTCACGACCCGACCTCGGGCCCGTGACTGGTGCCTTACCCCGGGCACCCTAGTGATACAACATCAGAGAAAAACCAGCGGAAGTAAACTCATAAACATGAAAGAATATAAAATAAGAAACAGGCTAACCAAAATGGTTACCTTTCAGTAAATATAAATATAACAAAAACTGAATAGTTATATCCTTTATAAAACCCAATTTACAACAGGACTACAGACCTATAAGAGTTTGTAACAACTATGACGGGACAGGGCCGCGTCATACCCCTGAATGTACAAGAATCCACGATGACAGGGAATCATACCAAAAGATAAGCCTCCGGAGAAACGGGGCTTCCCAAAAGCAGAACGGTGATCCTAAGAGCGAGGATCAACAACCGATGTACCTCGACCTGCGGCATGAACGCAGCCCCCCGAAGGAGGTCAGTACAACAGGTACCAAGTATGTGAAACTGAAAGTACTAAACTGAAATCATAACATTTTAAAACTAATTCACAACATGTACGAAACAAACCCATTAACATCACATAGTGCCACAAAATATATAAGAGCAAATAGGTGTAACCCAATCGGTCTTTTCTAGACCGTCAATGATCGAAGTAGGGTCATTCGCCCATAGTATCATTGTGCGATTCTAATCCTAGACTCCCGTAGTCCGCATAGGTCCCATGGACCCGCATGAGGTACTCCTCGCATCGGGGGTAGCTAAGCCGCGGTATTTCCTGGACTACCGTAGTCCGCATGGCCACTTGGACCGCATGAGGTATTCCTCGCATCGGCATAACACACCCGGAGTGATTCTTGGACTACCGTAGCCCGCATAGGTCATGTGGACCCGCATGAGGTACTCCTCGCATCGGGGGTAGCTAACCCGCGGCAACATAAACAAGTCAGGGGGGTAGGTGATATACACAAGCACAACCGGCTTATCGTAAACGACATAAGCACAACGAGAGAAACCCCTACCACAACAAATCTCAAGGCACTAACACCCATAGTAACATAACACGTTTACTTCTCAAACCAACTTTCCACACATTCAGAAATCGTTACAAGGCTTCTACAAACAAGTAAGTAAACCATTCTTTTTATCTTCCTTAAGTCGTTATAACTAATTTCCCATAAAGCTAGGATAACACTTAAACTTTGTAATAAATCAAAACATTCACATTTGTTTGGAAAACCAAAAGAACTTATTCTTTTAAAACCAAGTATTAATTTCCTTCCGAATAATGATTCATAACTCTTTTTGAAATATTTCAAGATTCTTAACATTTAGAACTCAAGTCAAAAGACATCAAAGTGAAACCAAATTCAGTTAATACGCGTACGTCTACCGTACTATATATTTACAAATATCATGCTCAAGAGGATAGGAAAAATCACATACCTCCTCGGCTAAATCCACTTGCCAAGTCGAATATGTCGCGCGTAGAGTATCAACCTATAATAATCAAATACGTCTATTAACGTCTAGACTTCTTCGTCAAATATTCTACGTATAAGGTTCCTTATTCTGCGAAAAATTGGACAGCACTTCCTTTGTTTCTACATACTTTTCCACCTTTTCAAGGTCCGATATCAACTACTAAACGCCACATTTAAGGCCCAATAATTCAGCAATACAAGGGGATTACACGTCTAACTTGGACGTGTAAAATTCTGCCCTACAATACAAATTAAATAATCCAATAAGTTTAAGGTAATATCTTGGCTATAACATGCTCACATATCATCCTTATCCAATCCTTTCAAATCCAAATCGTTATTCCTACATGCAATATACCTAAAAGCAATATTGACAACTACAAGTCCTTTCTTCCTCACATGCAACACAATTTACTTAAAAAGGAGAATGGATTGTTACATTAGAGTTCTCCCAAAAACATGCCAACAAATCTCACTTGCCCTCTTCCCACAATCACCTTCACAAACCTCCTACAAGCTTGTCCACATATTTCCTTCTTGTCGCCTTTCCGAAATTTCTCTAGGCCTTGATTTTTCCTTGAATTTTTAGAGAGAAGGAAGAGGGATTTTTAGAGAAAGGGATGAGGGATTTTAGAGAGAAGGATGATGGATTTTTAGAGAGAAGGAAGTTCTTGAAGAATGACCAAGTCTTCAAGACTAGGTCAATAAATAGGACTTTCTCAAAAAACAGATGGGAGGGACACTTGTCACCCTCCCAGGGCCTTTTAAAAAAAATCTTCTGATTTTTCCCCCAGTTTTCGCAAAAATCCCGCCTCGGCGCTGAAACCTCCGAAAGCTTCAGTACATCCGGCGCCGCGGCCCTGCATCTGGCGCTGCAACTTCAGAGAACTTTCAGTATATCCGGCGCTGCGGCCCTGCATCCGGTGCCGCGGCGCTGTGGCACCTGACCGAAAATACTTTTCTGCTCGACTGCGCACTGAACTTGTAACTTCCATAACTTTCTACTACGATGTCTATCGACGAGCGGTTTGTTGCGTTGGGAACTAGACTTAACGAACTAAATACTAGGCTTTTGAAACACCTAAGAACTCCTAATGTAACGGGACATAAACCGCCGCAAAGTTGACTAAACCTGTCCAAAACATTCTGACAACCTATCTTTCCAAAAATTTAAGTCTTAATTCCTTTCATACGTTCTCATAAGCATGACCAGAATTATAGGGTGTAACATTCTCTCCCCCTTAGAAACATTCGTCCCGAATGTTCCTTCTACGCTTACTCAAATCAAAATATCGACAAAGACCCTCTTAACTATTCCTCTTGCAAATAAGAACGCTCTACATGGCCACAACAACACTTAAGCATATATGTCAATTTAACTAACAAGCAGGAAAGTGGGTTACCTGGAGGTGTAGGGAACAAGTGGGGATACCTCTTCTGCTTCCCATGTCATTTCCTCTCTGTTCTCGTTCCGCCATAAGACCTTGACGGAAGCCACATCCTTTGTCCGCAGTCGCCTAACCTGACGATCGAGTATCGCTATGGGACTTTCCTCAAACGATAACCCCTCTGTCACCTGGACATCACAAATCGGGTGCACTCTAGATGGATCTCTGATACACCTTCGCAACATAGACACATGAAAAACTAGATGTACTGCCTCCAGATCGGACGGCAGATCCAACTCATAGGCAACCTTGCCTACCCTACGGACAATCTGATAAGGCCCAATGTACCTTGGGCTAAGTTTCCCCTTCTTCCCAAACCTCATCACACCATTCATGGGTGATACCTTCAGGAAGACCCAATCATCTATCTCAAACTCCAAGTGTCGACGCCGATTATCTGCATACGACTTCTGTCGACTCTGAGCTGACAATAACCGCTCCTGGATAAGCTTCACCTTATCTACCGTCTGCTGAATCAAGTCTGGCCCGACTAACTGAACTTCGCCCACATCAAACCAGCCTATCGGTGACCTGCACTTCCTCCCGTATAAGGCCTCATAAGGCGCCATCTGGATACTAGAATGGTAGCTGTTGTTATACGCAAACTCCACAAGAGGTAAATGATCCTCCCAGCTACACCTGAAATCAATAACACAGGCCCGCAGCATATCCTCAAGTGTCTGGATAGTACGCTCGGCTTTGTCGGCTCGAGGATGAAACGCGATCGAGACTCACGGTGTCCCTAATTCCTTCTGGAAAGACCTCCAGAAGTTAGCCATGAACTGGGCTTCTCTGTCTGATATAATCGATATAGGAACTCCGTGCGGTCTCACAATCTCCCTGATATACAATCTAGCATAATCCTCGGCCGTAAAAGTCATCCTGATTGGAAGAAAGTGGGTTGATTTCGTCAGCCTGTCGACAATAACCCAGATGAAATCATGCTTCCTCTGAGTGTAAGGTAACCCTGTAATAAAGTCCATATTGATCACCTCCCACTTCCATGTCGGAATCTCTATCATCTGCAACAACCCACCAGGCTTCTGGTGCTCCACCTTGACCTGGCACAATTCGGATCGAGCAACAAACTCAAACGTCCTGCCCGTGCCATCCCACCAATACATACATCTGAGGTCGTAGTACATCTTAGTCGACCCCGGATGAACAGAGTAACGAGCACTGTGTGCCTCCCCCAAAATCTGCAGACGAAGTCCTGCTACATCGGGAACACATAACCTGCCCTCAAATCTTAGCACCCCACCAGGTGCTACCTCAAATAGACTTTTCTCCTCCCGAAGAGCCGTATCTCAATACCGTACCATAATCGGATCCTCATAATGTCGCCTCTTCACCTCCTCGACGATGGAAGACTCGACAACCTCTCGAACCCGAACCCCACTACTATCAGAACCAACCAAACAAACCCCAAGGCTCGCTAGCTGATGTAACTCGAGGACCATGCCCCTTTTCTGGTCGCATCCGGACTACCCATCGATCTGCGACTAAGGGCATCTGCAACTACATTGGCCTTCCCTGGGTGGTATAGGATATCGACATCATAATCCTTAAGTAGCTCTAACCACCGTCTCTTCCGCAAGTTCAGCTCCCTCTGGCTGAAGATATACTGGAGGCTCTTGTGGTCTGTGTAAATATCCACATGAACTCCATATAAATAATGTCTCCAGATCTTCAAGGCATGAATCACTGTTGCCAACTCTAAGTCATGTGTGGGGTATTTCTTCTCATGCTTCTTGAGTTGTCGAGATGCGTAAGTTATAACCTTACCGTGTTGCATCAGCACACCCCCAAGCCCAACACCCGACGCATCACAATAAACCACATATCCGTCTAAACCCTCTGGAAGAGTAAGAACTGGGGCGGTCGTCAATTTCTCCTTCAGTAACTGGAAGCTCTCCTCACAAGCATCCGTCCACCGGAACATAGCTGCTTTCTGGGTCAGCCTAGTCAAAGGTGCTGAAATGGAAGCAAACTTCTCCACAAACCTCCGATAATAACCCGCAAGGCCCAAAAAGTTACGCACCTCCGTCGGTGTAGTGGGTCTAGGCCAAGTCTTGACTGCCTCAATCTTTCTTTGTATCAACAGAATACCATCGCCCAGATAACATGCCCTAATAAAGCCACTGGCCAACCAAAACTCGCATTTGAGAACTTGACATACAATCGCGGCCGGAGGACTTCTCAATACCGTCTCAAATGATCTGCATGGTCTCGCTGCGTGCGGGAATAAACCAGATATCATCAATGAATACTATAACGAACGTATCGAGAATGGCTTGAACACGGTTCATCAAATCCATGAATAATGTTGGGGCGTTGGTCAACGAAAGACATTACCTGAACTCATAAGTGCCCATCCGGTCCCGAATGCGATCTTTGGGATATCTGCCTCTCTAACTCGCACCTGATGATAACCAGACCGCATGTCTATCTTGGAGAAACACCTCGCACCCTGCAACTGATCAAACAAATCACCAATCCTGGGGAGGGGGTATCTGTTCTTGATAGTTACCTTATTCAGCTACCTGTAATCAACACACATACGCAGCGTCCCATCCTTCTTTTTTACAAATAAAACTGGCGTTCCCCAGGGAGAAACACTAGGCCTGATAAAGCCTTTTTCCAGCAAATTCTTCAGCTGGTCCTTCAACTCCCTCAACCCAGCAGGTGTCATCCTGTATGGTGGAATAGATATAGGTCGAGTGTCTGGCAACATATCAATGCAAAACTCAATCTCTCTCTCAGGAGGGATACCCGGGAGATCGTCTGGGAATACGTCTGGAAATTCTCTAACAATCGAATCGATCAAGGTCCGGTATCTCGACCTCGATGTCGAATACGAACAATATGGTAGATATACCCGCCTGCACCATCTTCCTAGACTTGAGGTAAGAAATAAACCTACCGCCGACGCATGATATTCCCTCCCACTGAGCAAACTCAGAAGCGGAACTGCGATCTCTCTCTAGTCACATTGGCATAGCAAGACGCCAGCCAATCCATACCCATAATCACATCAAAGTCGTCATATCAAACTATATCAAGTCGGCTGGTCCGACGATGTATATAGTCACCGGGCAAGCCTTATATACCCGGCAATACCACTGAATCACTCATGGCGTAGCCACCTCAAAAGGTTTTATGGACTCGGGCTCATCCTCATTCTACCAAAGAATATGAGGAGATATATAGGACAAGGTAGAACACGGATCTATCAAAGCATATACATCACAACATGAAACCAATAATGTACTGTGGCGACATCGGTGACGCCTCACGGTCACGGTTGGACATGGCATAAATGCGGTTCGAGGACTGGAACTAGGACCCTTCCACGACCTGCCGCGACCTGGCCGCCCATGGGCACTCGCCTCGGGCGATAGCAGTAGGAGATGAAGACCGGCGAATGACCACAGAGGATGAACCCTACCATCTGCGCGCCTGCGGTGGACAGACCCTCGAAATATGACCTGCGGCCACAAGTGTAACAAGGCCACGATTACAACAACTCGAAATGAGATCTACCATTGGCACACCGAGAGGGGTGGTCTCGTCGGGTAGCATCCATGCTTCCTCGAAGCCGAAGCCCGGGCCGACACGCTCCGAATACCCTGGACGTCCGGAAGACGGTGGAGGAGTGCTCTGAACCGGCTGAGGTGTAACTCCAGTCGGCTGTTGAGGTCGTCCGCCTCGAAAACTACCAAAGGACCCTGTTGTCCTGGCCCTCTTCTGCTGATATCTGTCAATCCGTCGGCCCCTACGTTCCTCACACCCAAGTGCATAAGCCTGCATGCTGGCAATGTCCATGCCCGACTGAAGATCTACTCCCGAGCAACCCTCTTCTAAGTAATCATCGAGCCCTGTGACATAGCGGTGCACCTTGTCCTCTATGTCTGTCACTAAAGCGGGGACGTACCGGGCCAACGAGTCTGTTACACCCCGTAGTTCCAGGGTATGTATGTGAGGACATACGTACGAGAATACGACATAAAAATTGGAAAGGAAGAAAGATGTGATTTTTCGACGGAAAAGTTTCCGGATTTTGTGAAGGAAAAAGGTTCGTTAATGGGAATTGGATTCCCAGATTTGGTATTTGGACTTCCTGGATTATATTAGAATTATGGAATTTTATTTCTGAAATTGGTCACGTGGGGCCCACGGGAGAAATTTACGGTTTTGTGGGGCCCACTTTGTTTTAGAGATTTTTGGCATTTCGGATATTTTCGGAAGATGAAATATTTTGGACGAGTAGGGGCGACACGTGTCACCCCCATGTGTCCAAGGTTGGCCGAATTGGCTTGACAAGTGTCCCTTGGCCGTTTTGTGTGGACAAGTGGCAAGCCACTTGTCCCAAGTTTTGTGTAGCCATTTGAAGGGTGGGACCCACACACACATGTCCAAATCTAGACCTCACACTTGCTTTAATCTTGGCCATTGATTGTTCTATAAATATGTCACGACCCGACTCCGGATCCGTGATCGGTGCCTTACCCCGGGCACCCTTGTGATACAACATCAGAGAAAACCAGCGGAAATAAACTCACAAACAAGAACCATATAAGAATATAAAACAGGCTCACCCAAAGTGGCTACCTCTAAATATAATAAAACGAACAGTTACATCCTTACATCCCAATTCATGACAGGACTACAAGCCTCTAAGAAGGTATAAACGCTATGACGGGACAGGGCCCCGCCATACCCCCTGAATGTACAAAAGTCTACAACCTCAGGGAACCGTACCAAAAGACGAAGCCTCCGGAGAAATGGAGCCTTCCGAGAACCGAACAGTGATCCTAAGAGTGCGGATTAGAAAGCTATGAACCTCAACCTGCGGCATGAACGCAGCCCCCCGAAGGAGGTCAGTACAACATGTACCAAATATGCGAAACTGGAAAATACTGTAGTAATATCATAAGTCAAAAATAAGCTGGAGTCATAGATAGAAATCAATTTCTTGCACTGTGCCTTACTAACAATGAGAGTAACAAGTATAAATCTTATAGCATAAAAATAGAGGCTCGCGATCAAACAGTGGTACCTCGCCTGCAGTATTACCGTTGAGCAATCCTACTCCTGGGACTATTTCACCCGCATGGGTCCTGTGGACCCGCATGAGGTCATCCGCCTCGTCATGGGACTATTTCACCCGCATGGGACTATTTCACCCGCATGGATCCTGTGGACCCGCATGAGTACCATCGCCGTACTCGCATGGGACTATTTCACCCGCATGGATCCTGTGGTCCGGATCCGCATGAGTGCAAGCGCCGCACTCGCATCATGGGTAGCAAATCCATGGCATAAATAATAACCCGGGGTTTACCCCGTAATAATATAAGTATATAACATAGATCATCCGACTATCATACATAACATAAGCACTACCGGCCTATCATATCATACATAAGCACTACCGGCCTATCATATCACAACATAAGCACTACCGGCCTATCATATCATAAGCACTACCGGCTTATCATATCACAACATAAGCACTACCGGTCTATCATAACATAAGCAAGTTAAGAAATCCCCTAACTTCTTATTATCATTATTAATATATCCTCTCATTTTAGTATCCTAAGGCACTAACATGTCTTTTAATAGAAAATCCGGGAATTCAACCCAAGTACCATGTACTTCTAACTTTTTAAGAAATAACTCTTTTTATACAAAAATTCCAAGATACTAACCACCATAGTATCAAGTTACGATCTTCTTTTCAAGACAAGTCACATTTCCTTTTAGAAATATAATAGGCTTCTAAATCAAGTGACTTCATTTCCTTTAAAACCTTAGGCAACCAATGCCTAAAAGTCAATTCACCTTTCTTAGTTTCAAATCCTTTACCCGTACTTGTTTTAATTAGAGTAAACCTTTCTTTGTGAACTTTTCAAAAACTAATATAACCAACTTTCCATAAAGTTATTATATTAGCGTTATTCCTTTGTCAAATACATTCTCCCTAAATCCAAGGGACTTATACTTTTAAAATGAAACAAGTACCAATATACTTTAAAACAAATGAAGGATATCAAATCTTGTACGTATACCGTACTACATAGGTACAACTACTCATGCTCAAGAGATAGGAAAGTTCCACATACCTCTTCGGTTAATCCGCTTGCCAAGTCCGAAATACCGCACGTATTATGTCAACCTATAATGACCATAATACGTTTATTAACCCCTAATTTCAATGTAGAAATTTCAAATTCAAGTTACCAATTCCTAAGGAAAAATTGGGCAGCATTTCCTTTGTTTCTACTCACTTTGCCACCTTTTCAAAGGCCGATTTTCAACACTCAAATGCCACATTAAGGCCCAACATCCAAACCAACACAAAGGGGATTACACACCTAATCTTGGGTGTGTAAAATTCTGCCCCATAAGTTATAATAATACACTTAACAATTCTAAAGTAGTTTGTAGGCTACAGCATGCTCATAATATCTCTTTAGCCAAATCCTTCATACCCAAACCACATTTCTTGCATTTAATGACTCTAATAGCATTATTTACTACCACAAGTTCTTTCTTCTTAACATGCAACACTAAAAACTAATAAAGGAAGAATCATTACCTTAGAGCTTTAGCCAAATTTATCCAACAACTTGCTAGCTTATTCCAAGAACACCACCACAACAACCTTCACAAGCTAGCCACAAGCTTCCTTCTTGCCTTTTACGTTTCAGATTTTTCCTAAGGCTAGAATATCTCTTGGAGTTTTAGAGAGAGGAGCTTGAAATAATTAAGAGAGGGAGGAGCTTTGTCTAAGAGAGAGATGAAAGATGACCAAGTCTTTAATACTTGGTCAATATAATGCATGCAAAAATCGATGGGGGGACACTTGTCACCCACCCATGCCCTTTAAAAGAAAAGATCAGATTTTCCTAAGTTTTTCGCATGATTTCCCGCTGCCCTCGCATGGCGCGACCTGCAGCTGCGGCGCCGCAACTCCTGCGGACTCTCGGAACTTTAGGCGCCGCGCCCGATTTCCGTCGCGCCATGAATTCCCGCTTGGCGCCATGCTCGCTCCAAGGCTGAGGCCACGACCAAGTTTTTCTGATTTCGAGTCCTAACTCCTTTCGCACGGCCCCATACGCACGGCCTGAACCACGGGGTATAACATTCTCCCCCCCTTAGAAACATTCGTCCCGAATGTTCCTTCTAGGCTTACTCAAATCACAATATCGACATAGACTCAAATAAAGACGCTCCACACGGCCACAACAAAACTCAAGCATAAATACTAAATTTAAAGACCAACAATTTAGAACGTGGGTTACCTGGAGGTATAGGGAATAAGTGAGGATATGTCTTCATCATGTCATCCTCTGCTTCCCACGTCATCTCCTCTATGTTCTCGTTCCGCCATAAGACCTTGACGGAAGCCACATCCTTTATCCGTAATCGCCTAACCTGACGATCGAGTATCGCTATGGGACTCTCCTCATACGATAACTCCTCTGTTACCTGAACCTCATGAATCGGATGTACTCTAGATGGGTCTCTAATACATTTCCGCAACATAGACACATGAAACACTGGATGTACTGCCTCTAGATCGGATGACAGATCCAACTCATAGGCAACCTTGCCTACCCTCCGGACAATCTGGTAAGGCCCAATGTACCTTGGGCTAAGTTTTCCCTTCTTCCCAAATCTCATCACGCCCTTCATGGGTGACACCTTCAGGAAAACCCAATCATGTACCTCAAACTCCAAGTGCCGACGCCGCTGATCTGCATACGACTTCTGCCGACTCTGGGCTGCCAATAACCGCTCCTGGATAAGCTTCACCTTATCCACTGCCTGCTGAACCAAGTCTGGCCCGACTAACTGAACTTCTCCTACCTCGAACCAGCCTATCGGTGACCTGCACTTCCTCCCGTATAAGGCCTCATAAGGCGTCATCTGGATACTAGAATGGTAGCTGTTGTTGTAAGCAAACTCCACAAGAGGTAAATGATCCTCCCAGCTACCCCTGAAATCAATAACACAAGCCCGCAGCATATCCTCAAGTGTCTGGATAGTGCGCTCGGCCTGTCCGTCAGTCTGAGGGTGAAATGCAGTACTGAGACTCACCTGTGTCCCTAATCCCTTCTGAAAAGACCTCCAGAAGTTAGCCGAGAACTGGGCTCCTCTATCTGATATAATCGACACCGGGACTCCGTGCAGTCTTACAATCTCTCTAATATATAATCTGGCATAGTCCTCAGCTGAGAACGTCGCTCGACGGAAGAAAATGGGTTGATTTCGTCAGCCTGTCGACAATCACCCAAATGGAATCATGCTTCCTCTGAGTGGTAGGTAGCCCTGTAATAAAATCCATATTTATCACCTCCCACTTCCAAGTCGGAATATCAATATCCTGCAATAGCCCACCGGGCTTTTGGTGCTCAACCTTGACCTGCTGACAATTAGGACACTGTGCAACAAAACCTGCCACGTCCCTCTTCAGGCCATCCCACCAATACACACACCTGAGGTCATGGTACATCTTAGTCGACCCCGGGTGAATAGAATAACGAGCACTGTGTGCCTCCCCCAAAATCTGCTGACGAAGTCCTGTCACATCGGAAACACACAATCGGCCCTCAAACCTTAGCACCCCATCAGACGCTACCTCAAATAGACTCTTCTCTCTCTGAAGGGCGGCATCTCGATACCGTACCATAACCGGATCCTCATACTGTCGCCTCTTCACCTCCTCGACGATGGAAGACTCGGCAACCTCTCGAACCCGAACTCCATCACTATCAGAATCAACCAAATGAACCCCAAGGCTTGCTAGCTGACGAATCTCTCGGTCCATATCCTTTTTCCCCGGATGTACATCGGATAGACTACCCATCGATCTGTGACTAAGGGCATCTGCAACTACATTGGCCTTCCCTGGGTGGTATAGAATATCAACATCATAATCCTTAAGCAGCTCCAACCACCGTCTCTGTCGCAAGTTCACTCCTCCGGTGAAGATATACTGGAGGCTTTTGTGGTCTGTATAAATATCCACATGAACTCCATACAAATAGTGTCTCCAGATCTTCAAGGCATGAATCACTGCTGCCAACTCTAAGTCATGTGTGGGATAGTTTTTCTCGTGCTTCTTAAGCTGTCGAGATGCGTAAGCTATAACTCTGTCGTGCTGCATCAGCACGCACCCAAGTCCGACACCTGACGCATCGCAATAAACCACATATCCATCTAAGCCCTCTGGAAGAGTAAGGACTGGGGCGGTCGTCAATTTCTCCTTTAGTAACTGGAAACTCTCCTCACAAGCATTCGTCCACTGAAATGTAGCTGCCTTCTGAGTCAGCCTAGTCAAAGGCGCTGACATGGAGGCAAACTTCTCCACAAACCTCCGACAATAACCTGCAAGGCCCAAGAAGTTGCGCACCTCTGTCGGTGTAGTGGGTCTAGGCCAAGTCTTGACTGCCTCAATCTTAGTTGTATCAACCCGAATACCATCGGCCCCGATAACATGTCCTAAGAAAGCCACTGAAGCCAGCCAAAACTCGCATTTTGAGAACTTGGCATACAATCGCTCCTCGAGGACTCGAATACCGCCTCAAATGATCCAGTATGCTCTCGCCTGCGCGAATACACCAAGATATCATCAATGAACACTATAACGAACATATCCAAGAATGGCTCGAACACCTATTCATCAAATCCATGAATACTACGAGCGTTGGTCAATCCGAAAGACATCACCGAACTCATAATGCCCATACCGGGTCTTGAATGCGATCTTGGATATCCGCCTCTAACTCGTACTGATGGTAACGGATCGCAGTCTATCTTGGAAAACATCTCGCACTCGCAATCGGTCAAACAAATCATCAATCACGGGAGGATATCTCGTTGATAGTTACCTTGTTCACCGTCGTAATCAATACACATACGCAGGCCCCATCTTTCTTCTTTACAAATAACACCGGGCGCTTCCTGGGAGAAACACTTGGCTCGATAAAGCCTTCTCCAAAGAAATCTTTCAGCTGATCCTTCAATTCCTTCAACTCGGCAGGTGCCATCCAGTATGGCGGAATAGATATCGGTCGAGTGTCTGGCGCCAAATCAATGCAAAATTCAATCTCCCTCTCAGGAGGGATACCCGGAAGCTCGTCTGGGAATACGTCTGAAAACTCTCCAACGACCGAATCGATCAAGGTCAGTATCTCACCTCGATCGAACACCAACCAAATGGTAAATATACCCTTTCCGCACCATCTTCCTAGCCTTGAGGTAAGAAATAAACCTACCCCGGCGACGCGGATTCCCTTTCCACTCGATCACCGGCCACCAGAAATCGAACCGAACTAACCTCTCTCATACCCACATTGGCATAGCAAGACGCTAGCCAATCCATACCCATAATCACATCAAAGTCCGTCATATCCAACTCTATCAAGTCGGCCAGAGTCGACGATCAGATATAGTCACCGGGCAAGCTTTATACACTCGCCGGCCACCACCGAATCACCCATCGGGTAGCTACCTCAAAAGGTCTTATGGACTCGGTTCTATCCCTATTCTACCAAAGAATGTGAGGAGATATATAGGACAAGGTAGAACTGGTCTATCAAAGCATAAACATCACAAAGAAGAAACCAACAATGTACTGGCGACATCGTGACGCCCCGGTCTTGGCGGTGGACAGCATAAATGCGGTTCGAGGACCGCTGAATCGAACCCCGCCACGACCGCCGCGGCTGTTGGCGTGAACACCCCGCCGGGCGCCAACCACCAAGTAAGACCCAAGAATCAACTCGCTTACCGAGCCATGGCACTTCCGCCGCCTCTGAATGGGCAATCTCTCTTCAAATGGCCCTGCTGGCCACAAGAGTAACAAGCTCCTGGAGGAACACGACACCCCCCATAATGGCAATCACCACAACGACCACACCGAGGCATAGGTGGCCTCATCTGACCGGAACTCGTCCTCCGAAAACGAAGCCACGGGACCTCGCCCGCTCCTGAATACCCTGTACGACCGGAAGATGATGGAGGAGCGCTCTGAACCGGCTGTGATGAAAACCCGGTCTGCTGCTGAAGTTGTCTACCTCGAGAACTACCAGAGGATGCTGCTGTCCTGGCCCTCTTCTGCTGATACCTGTCAATCCGTCGGCCCCTACGTTCCTCACACCTGCGCATAGCTGCACGCGGCAATGTCCATGCGGTGAAGAGCTACTCCCGTACAACTCTCTGCCAAATAGTCATCGAGCCCTGTGACGTAGCGGTGCACTCTGTCCTCCATATCTACTACTAAAGTGGGTACATATCGAGCCAATGAGTCAAACTCGACGTTGTACTCCCGGACTGTCCGCCCACACTGTCTCAGTGTCAGAAATCTGTCGGCCCGTGCCCTCCTCATCTGTGGAGGCAAGAAATGACCAAGAAATGCCGCCGAGAACTCGTCCCATACAGCTGGAAGTGCATGCTCCCCCCGGGACAGCTCCCACGAATCAAACCAGTCCACTGCGGTATCACGCAGCCGATGCGAACTCAATACAACTGACTCGGTATCCGAGGCCTTGATCACCTCATGATCCGTCAGAATCGCTTCGGATGAATTCACGAGATCATCCTCGTGCCTCGACCCATAAAACTCGGCGGCTGCGGCCAAGAAGTCCCGGTTTTACGCTATCGACCGGGAGGAACTACGGGTATAGCGGAACCGCCTCTTGTCCGCCTCATGCCTAGCTACTATCACGGCGATAATCGGGCCATCTCTGTAACCCATATCCTCGCTCCATGCCGCACCACCGAGGCTCGGTATCGTAGTCTCGATGGCCGCCGCCGCTCCGACTCTTTGGGGTTGGCGACTTTGTGGAACTCGCCGTCCCAAACATTATCTCGTAAAGGCTGGGCTGTGCCTCGTAACCCTCGGTGTCTCACTAGTAGTTCCCTCCGCTGCCTTGCCCTTCTGGGCTACGGTTGCCTTGCGTGGAGGCATAACTGATACATACAAAGTTTACGTCAGAGGAAATTTAACCTATAACACAGCTCTATTGCACGATATTAGAGTGAAAGAAATGGAAACCAATCCTAAATATCCTGTAGCCTCCTGATTATAGATGTGGTGCACAACACACCGATAATCAAGACTCTACTAGATACGGCCTGTAGACCCTTCCGAGGATTAACTGCTCTGATCCCACTTTTGTCACGACCGACCCGGATCCGTGGCCGGTGTCTTACCCCGCACCTTGTGATACAACATCGAGAAAACCAAAATAAACTCACAAACAAGAACCATATAAGAATATAAAACAGGCTAACACAAAGTGGCTACCTCTAAATATAATAAAACGAACAGTTACACCCTTACATCCCAATTCATGACAGGACTACAAGCCTCTAAGAAGGTATAAACGCTATGACGGGACAGGGCCCCGCCATACCCCCTGAATGTACAAAAGTCTACAACCTCAGGGAACCGTACCAAAAGACGAAGCCTCCGGAGAAATGGAGCCTTCCGAGAACCGAACAGTGATCCTAAGAGTGCGGATCGCCAGTTATGAACCTCAACTGCGGCGCATGAACGCACCCCAAGGAGGTCGACAACATGTACCAAATATGCGAAACTGGAAAATACTGTAGTAATATCATAAGTCAAAAATAAGCTGGAGTCATAGATAGAAATCAATTTCCTTGCACTGTGCCTTACTAACAATGAGAGTAACAAGTATAAATCTTATAGCATAAAAATAGGAGGCTCACGATCAAAACAGGGTACCTCGCCCGTAGTATCATTGAGCAATCCTACTCCTGGGACTATTTCACCCGCATGGGTCCTATGGACCCGCATGAGGTCATCCGCCTCGTCATGGGACTATTGTACCCGCATGGGACTATTTCACCCGCATGGATCCTGTGGACCCGCATGAGTACCATCGCCGTACTCGCATGGGACTATTTCACCCGCATGGATCCTGTGGTCCGGATCCGCATGAGTGCAAGCGCCGCACTCGCATCATGGGTAGCAAATCCATGGCATAAATAATAACCCGGGGTTTACCCCGTAATAATATAAGTATATAACATAGCTCATCCGGCTATCATACATAACATAAGCACTACCGGCCTATCATATCATACATAAGCACTACCGGCCTATCATATCACAACATAAGCACTACCGGCCTATCATATCATAAGCACTACCGGCTTATCATATCACAACATAAGCACTACCGGCCTATCATAACATAAGCAAGTTAAGAAATCCCCTAACTTCTTATTATCATTATTAATATATCCTCTCATTTTAGTATCCTAAGGCACTAACATGTCTTTTAATAGAAAATCCGGGAATTCAACCCAAGTACCATGTACTTCTAACTTTTTAAGAAATAACTCTTTTTATACAAAAATTCCAAGATACTAACCACCATAGTATCAAGTTACGATCTTCTTTTCAAGACAAGTCACATTTCCTTTTAGAAATATAATAGGCTTCTAAATCAAGTGACTTCATTTCCTTTAAAACTTTAGGCAACCAATGCCTAAAAATCAATTCACCTTTCTTAGTTTCAAATCCTTTACCCGTACTTGTTTTAATTAGAGTAAACCTTTCTTTGTGAACTTTTCAAAAACTAATATAACCAACTTCCCATAAAGTTATTATATTAGCGATATTCCTTTGTCAAATACATTCTCCCTAAATCCAAGGGACTTATACTTTTAAAATGAAACAAGTACCAATATACTTTAAAACAAATGAAGGATATCAAATCTTGTACGTCTACCGTACTACATAGGTACAACTACTCATGCTCAAGAGATAGGAAAGTTCCACATACCTCTTCGGTTAATCCGCTTGCCAAGTCCGAAATACCGCACGTATTATGTCAACCTATAATGACCATAATACGTTTATTAACCCCTAATTTCAATGTAGAAATTTCAAATTCAAGTTACCAATTCCTAAGGAAAAATTGGGCAGCATTTCCTTTGTTTCTACTCACTTTGCCACCTTTTCAAAGGCCGATTTTCAACACTCAAACGCCACATTAAGGCCCAACATCCAAACCAACACAAAGGGGATTACACACCTAATCTTGGGTGTGTAAAATTCTGCCCCATAAGTTATAATAATACACTTAACAATTCTAAAGTAGTTTGTAGGCTACAACATGCTCATAATATCTCTTTAGCCAAATCCTTCATACCCAAACCACATTTCTTGCATGCAATGACTCTAATAGCATTATTTACTACCACAAGTTCTTTCTTCTTAACATGCAACACTAAAAACTAATAATAAAGGAAGAATCATTACCTTAGAACTTTAGCCAAATTTATCCAACAACTTGCTAGCTTCTATTCCAAGAACACCACCACAACAACCTTCACAAGCTAGCCACAAGCTTCCTTCTTTCCTTTTACTTTTCAGATTTTTCCTAAGGCTAGAATATCTCTTGGAGTTTTAGAGAGAAGGAGGAGCTTGAAATAATTAAGAGAGAAGGAGGAGCTTTGTCTAAGAGAGAGATGAAAGATGACCAAGTCTTTAAGACTTGGTCAATATAATGCATGCAAAAATCAGATGGGGGGGGGGGGGGGCACTTGTCACCCACCCATGCCATTTTAAAAATAAAAGATCAGATTTTCCAAATTTTTTCCCCCCGATTTCCGCCTGGCGCCATGCTCGGCGCCCATGGCGCCGCAACTCCTGCGGACTCTCGGAACTTTAGGCGCGCCACGATTTCCGGCCGCGCCATGAATTCCGCCAAGGCCGCGTTCGCTCCGGCCACGGCCGAGGCCCCTGACCGAAGTTTTTCTGATTTCGAGTCCTAACTCCTTTCGCACGGCCCCATACGCACGGCCTGAACCACGGGGTATAACAAAATACCCCTTGATAGCAAGACTTATTTTCATCCACACTTGAAATAATTTCCAAGGCAATTCTCCCTCCCTCTCTTGTGTGCTCTCGTCCAACCCCCCCCCACACACTTTGTGTAGAAAATACTTCAAGTGTTGTTGTATAATCCCAAATACCTTAGCCTAGTATCCCTAGTAGTATTCCAAAGTTATTTCAATACTAGGAGCCCGGAAATACTACTTTATTCCTTTAGTCGCAAAATGAAACCCTAGAGAAATCTTCGTAGCTTGTATGAAGTGTTAAGAGAAGTCGTTAAGAAACTTCTAAGGGTTGCTTGGAGCGGGTTGGAGCGTAAGGAATTGGAGCTAAACGTTGCTCAGGATCGACTTATAAATCTTGGATAATTTTGGGCTTATCGAGGTAATGATCTTAGTCCTTCTATTGTAATTGGATATTACATGTTGTAGTAGTTTAGAATTGAGTATAAGATATATGGAAGGATGTTTTTAAAGAATTGAATTGTATTTACATTGGACTGTATTTACAATAGACTTGTAGTTTTATTGTGGAGCAGAATTGTACACGTCCGGTTAGACGATTAACCCCCCCCCCCCCTTCCTTGGAGTTGTTGGCTTGGTAGCGGGACTTGCTAGAGGATGAGATTTATGTGGTTACGGGGGGGAGGTGCTGCCGAATTTTCCGTAGAATAAGGAACATTGTACTTAGAATTGTTCTACGAAGAGATCTAGAGGTTGATAGACGTTTTGTGACCTTTATAGGTTGAAGTTCTACGAGTAGCGTATTCTACTTGAAGGGTGGAAAAGGCTAGCAGAGTTATAATACTTTGGAGCGTTTTGCTAATTGTCGATAATCATCGCGAGGTATGTAAACCTCTTCCTATCTTTTCTAGCATGATTGTTGTGAACTATATAGTACGGTAGACGTACGTGTGCTAAACGAATTTGGTTGGTTGAAAACAAAAAGTGTTATAATAGCTTTATGAGAAGTTAGTTATAACGACTTTATGTAGGTAAAAGAATGGTTTGTTGATTTTAAAAGGCAAGAGACTTGACTTATATTTGACTTGTGATAATGTTAAGAACTTGAATTGTGTTAAAAAGTTGTGAAACCGCATTCATGAGTAATGGGTACTTGGTCTTAAAAAGGATAATGTTATATTGATTTCGGGAATGAGAATAAGTATCGAACAAACCACTGCAGCGTTAATAAAGGAAAATGTATTGACAAATAATTAATCATATTAAAACCAGTAGAAACCTCCATCTGCATAGAAGCTAAGATAAGACAAAATTGTATTACATTTCCTAGATCATGGCTGCTTTAATAAGATCATTAATAACAAGTATTGATTTTTTTTCTTAAATTCCCAAATATTCCAAAGTTATTTCAATACTAGGAGCCCGGAAATACTACTTTATTCCTTTAGTCGCAAAATGAAACCCTAGAGAAATCTTCATAGCTTGTATGAAGTGTTAAGAGAAGTTGTTAAGAAACTTCTAAGGGTTTCTTGGAGCGGGTTGGAGCGTAAGGAATTGGAGCTAAACGTTGCTCAGGATCGACTTATAAATCTTGGATAATTTTGGGCTTATCGAGGTAATGATCTTAGTCCTTCTATTGTAATTGGATATTACATGTTGTAGTAGTTTAGAATTGAGTATAAGATATATGGAAGGATGTTTTTAAAGAATTGAATTGTATTTACATTGGACTGTATTTACAGTAGACTTGTAGTATTATTGTGGAGCAGAATTGTACACGTCCGGTTAGACGATTAACCCCCCCCCTTCCTTGGAGTTGTTGGCTTGGTAGCGGGCCTTGCTAGAGGAGGAGATTTATGTGGTTACGGGGGGGGAGGTGCTGCCGAATTTTCCGTAGAATAAGGAACCTTGTACTTAGAATTGTTCTACGAAGAGATCTAGAGGTTGATAGACGTTTTGTGACCTTTATAGGTTGAAGTTCTACGAGTAGCGTATTCTACTTGAAGGGTGGAAAAGGCTAGCAGAGTTATAATACTTTGGAGCGTTTTGCTAATTGTCGATAATCGTCGCGAGGTATGTGAACCTCTTCCTATCTTTTCTAGCATGATTGTTGTGAACTATATAGTACGGTAGACGTACGTGTGCTAAACGAATTTGGTTGGTTGAAAACATAAAGTTTTATAATAGCTTTATGGGAAGTTAGTTATAACGATTTTATGTAGGTAAAAGAATGGTTTGTTGATTTTAAAAGGCAAGAGACTTGACTTATATTTGACTTGTGATAATGTTAAGAACTTGAATTGTGTTAAAAAGTTGTGAAACCGCATTCATGAGTAATGGGTACTTGGTCTTAAAAAGGATAATGTTATATTGATTTCGGGAATAAGAATAAGTATCGAACAAATCACTGCAGCGTTAATAAAGGAAAATGTATTGACAAATAATTAATCATATTAAAACCAGTAGAAACCTCCATCTGCATAGAAGCTAAGATAAGACAAAATTGTATTACATTTCCTAGATCATGGCTGCTTTAATAAGATCATTAATAACAAGTATTGATTTTTTTTCTTAAATTCCAATGTAAGAAACTTGTTTTCTAAAAGAAAAGAGACTTGAGGAAGTTGAAGTGTTTTGGTTTAAAAGGAAGGCATGGTTTTGTCTTAAGATGGTTTAAAAAGAAGGTATGGAAATTGTTTTGGTTTACTTAAAAAGATAGTTACTCTATTTGATACTACGGGTATCGTGTGAATTTTTGTGAAGGAAATGGATCTTTTTAAAGAGTTAAAGTACGTAGTACCTTGGGGTTAAAAATCCGGATTTTTTGTAATAAAATGAAAGTCTATGAGTACGTTGAACTTGCCTATGCTGGTTGTGATAGCCTTTGTTGTGCAAGTGTTTTGATTCTGTGCTACCGAGTCTCTCGATGGAGGGCCGGCTATCTGGTTGATTGGTGGACATACTGACACGATGGGTGGCCCACGGGTATGCTTCCACTAGGAGTGTTATCTTGTTATATCCTTGGACCTACTGACACGTTGGGTGGCCCACGGGTATGGTTCCATTAGGATTGTTGTTCCATGGACTAGCTCTCCATGAGGTTTACTGATTCGGCCTTGGTATCTGGTAGCTAGCCCTCGTACTTGCCGGCCGTTCTTGATGCAGGGTTGGTTACGTAGTTGGCTTTCGTACTTGCCCCGTTCAGTTTTGTGACGAAGTCTCGTGACTACGGTTGTGATCTGGTGGTTAGCCTGGTTACTTGCCCCCGTCAGCTACATGGCGCAGGGAGGATCTGGTAGAGGCTATCGCGCTTGCCACGTGTCAGCTTCGTGAGTCATTGTTTGGACGAAGTTTCGTGATGCAGGGAGGATCTGGTGGTTAGCCTGGCTACTTGCCCCCGTCAGCTACGTGGCGCAGGGAGGATCTGGTAGAGGCTATTGTACTTGCCCCGGTCAGCTTCGTGATATAGTTGTTTAGTATTGTTGGTACGACTTTGGTATCTGGTAGTTGGCTTTCGTACTTGCCCCGGTCAGCTGATGATGCAGGTGGATCTGGTAGCTATGTCTTCGTACTTGCCCCATACGGTTTTATGACACAGATGGGACCTGGTTTTCATGTGTACTCCTTGGTGTTATTATATCCTAGACTGCCGACAGTGAGGAAGGAGTTCCACGGGCATGAGGGATGACTTTGAGGGCGTGAGTCCCTGACTTGACATGACTGCTTTTATGTAGTGAAATGTAGTTTGGTTATCATACATGTCTCCTATTTTATATAGACTGTTATGATTTCATTTACAGTATTTTTAGCTTCACATACTTGGTACCTGTTGTACTGACCTACTTCGGGGGGCTGCGTTCATGCCGCAGGTAGAGGTACACCGGTTGTTGATCCTCGCTCATAGGATCACAGTTCAGCGTTTGGGAAGCTCCGTTTCTCCGGAGGCTTATCTTTTGGTATGATTCCCTGAGATTGTAGGTTCTTGCACATTCAGGGGTATGGCGGGGCCCTGTCCCATCATTGTTGTTATAAAATTCTTAGAGGTCTGTAGTACTGTTGTGGGTCGGGTTTGTAAAGGATATAACTATTCGGGTTTTATGTATATATACAGGAAGGTGACCGTTTTGGTTAGCTTGTTTCTTACTTTATGTCTTGTCTCATGTTTTAGTTTTTATTTCCGCTGATTTTCTCTGATGTTGTATCACTAGGGTGCCCGGGGTAAAGCACCAGTCGCGGGCCCGAGGTCGGGTCGTGACAAAAGTGGTATCAGAGCAGTTAATCCTCGGAAAGTGTCTACAGACCGTATCTAGTAGAGTCTTGATTATCGGCGTGTTGTGCACCACACCTATAATCAGGAGGCTGCAGGATATTTAGGATTGGTTTTCATTCTTCTCATTCTGAGATCGTGCCTTAGATCTGTGTTATGAGTTGGACTCCCTCTGAAGTATTCTTATATGCCAGTTATGCCTCCACGCAAGGCAATCAGGGCCCAGAAGGGCAAGGCAGCAGAGGGAGCCGCGAGTAGAGCAGCGGCGGTCTCTACTGAGGCCACAGTACCTGAGACGTCAGTCCCATGGCAAGGAGCCGAGGATATAAGTTACAAGGAGATGACCCAGTTACTAGCTAGGCTTGTGGCGAGAAATGAGGACAGACGTGAGGCAGCGGTTCCGGTAGTACCAGTGGTTCACCCTAGATCCGATAGTTGGAGACTTCGGGACTTCTTGAGTTGCAGTCCACCAGAGTTCTATGGATCGAGAACTGAGGAAGATCCTCAGGATTTTATTCGACAGCTGCAGCGGATCATGAAAGTGATCAAGGCCTCAGAGACAGAGTCGGTGGTATTGGGTTCATATCGGCTGCGTGATACTGCAGTCGACTGGTTTGACTCATGGGAACTATCCCGGGGGGAGCATGCGCTTCCAGCTGTTTGGGACGAGTTCTCAGGGGTGTTTCTTAACCACTTCTTGCCTCCGCAGATGAGGAGGGCTCGGGCAGATAGATTTATGATGTTGAGACAGAACGGGCGTACGGTTCGGGAATACAGCTTAGATTTTGACTCGTTGGCTCGGTATGTCCCCGCTTTAGTGGCAGATATGGAGGATAGAGTGCACCGCTATGTCACAGGGCTCGATGATTATTTAGCGTAAGGTTGCACATGAGTAGCTCTTCAGCCGGGCATGGACATTGCCCTCATCCAGGCTTATGCACAGGGGATTGAGGAACGTAGAGACCGACGTAGGGACCAGGATCAGCATAAGAGGGTCAGGATAGCAGGGTCCTTCAGTAACTCAGGAGACAGACCGCCTCAGAAGCAGGCTAGTTATACACCTCCGCCGATGCAGTGGTCCTCCGCGATCTTTAAGGCATCCAGGTATTCGGAGGCGGGTCGAGCTCCTGTGTTTCAGATTTTCAGGGAGTAGAGTACTGCGGACGAGGCCACCCGTATCTCAGTGTGGCCGTTGTGGTAAAACCCATAGGGGGGAGTGTCGTACTAGTTTGGGAGATTGCTATACTTGCGGCCGGCAGGGCCATTTTGCGAAGGAGTGTCCGACCAGAGGTAGCGCGGCAAAGGGAAAGTGAAGCAGTAGTTACAGGTATATCCTTAACCCTCTAGAGATTTGTATGCGTGATATGATGATTTTTTATGTTGAGTGCTATGTACGTATAGCATTGTGCTTATAGCGAATTAGAAAACATGGGTAGTTGAAAAGGTAAGTATGGAGACATGGAAGGTGTGAACCTTAGAATATTACACGTTGAGACCTTAGATGTAAGGTCGTCTTGAGTAAAGGATTTTGCAGATGAACCTTGTCGGAGTGCATTATATGCATAGGGTGTATTAGTGTGATAATTCCATGAGCTGTGTAAGATGAAAGTGGTAGCTTTCATGACTTGTATAGGTAAGATTGTTCCGGATCGGGGAACAAGAGTTTGGCGCGATAGCGGGTCGGGTTGAGGCCAGATCGCGGGTCAACCCGCAGCCCGGAATGAGGTGGGGTCAGTTCGAGGTGGTCCCGCCAGGTGGTAGGGTCACGAGGGTGCTAGGCCCAAGTTTAGGTAACCATCGTATGAGTTCGCGGATGTGTTCGACTAGAATCGGATCGTGAAGGCCGGGAATGGCCTTGAAGGAATTTGAGGCTAGTAAGATGACCAAGTTTGGAGGTAGTGACTCCCAGGTTTTGGAAACTGAAGTGATGACTAAAGTATGGTACGTGTACTAGAAAGAGTTCGGGTGTACGAGAAGTGTACGACGAGTAAGGAAGGAAGTGAACATGTGTTAAGAAATGGAAGTGATCATTTTTGTGAAGTGAAGGTGCGAAGAGAGTATCCTTTGGACCATGAGCGAGAGATAGTGTTGTTTTACATCTTCGAGGTGATTCCTCGTTGGCTTGGATTTGGGTTTCGCGCGTATGTTATATTATGGCAATGTGGGGCATAGTTGGTTTCGTAAGTATAGTAGTGAAGACTATACCGGCGCATGTACGTTTGGAGACTTAGAAGGAACATTCGGGACGAATGTTTCTAAGGGGGGAAGAATGTTACACCCCGTAGTTTCAGGGTATGTATGTGAGGACATACGTACGAGAATACGACATAAAAATTGGAAAGGAAGAAATATGTGATTTTTCGACGGAAAAGTTTCCGGATTTTGTGAAGGAAAAAGGTTCGTTAATGGGAATTGGATTCCCAGATTTGGTATTTGGACTTCCTGGATTATATTAGAATTATGGAATTTTATTTCCGGAATTGGTCACGTGGGGCCCACGGGAGAAATTTACGGTTTTGTGGGGCCCACTTTTTTTAGAGATTTTTGGCATTTCGGATATTTTCGGAAGATGAAATATTTTGGATGAGTAGGGGGGCGACACGTGTCACCCCCATGTGGCCAAGGTTGGCCGAATTGGCTTGACAAGTGGCCCTTGGCCGTTTTGTGTGGACAAGTGGCAAGCCACTTGTCCCAAGTTTTGTGTAGCCATTTGGAGGGTGGGACCCACACACACATGTCCAAATCTAGACCTCACACTTGCTTTAATCTTGGCCATTGATTGTTCTATAAATACCCCTTGATAGCAAGACTTATTTTCATCCACACTTGAAATAATTTCCAAGGCAATTCTCCCTCCCTCTCTTGTGTGCTCTCGTCCAACCCCCCCCCCCCCTCCCACTGTGTAGAAAATACTTCAAGTGTTGTTGTATAATCCCAAATACCTTAGCCTAGTATCCCTAGTAGTATTCCAAAGTTATTTCAATACTAGGAGCCCGGAAATACTACTTTATTCCTTTAGTCGCAAAATGAAACCCTAGAGAAATCTTCGTAGCTTGTATGAAGTGTTAAGAGAAGTCGTTAAGAAACTTCTAAGGGTTGCTTGGAGCGGGTTGGAGCGTAAGGAATTGGAGATAAACGTTGCTCAGGATCGACTTATAAATCTTGGATAATTTTGGGCTTATCGAGGTAATGATCTTAGTCCTTCTATTGTAATTGGATATTACATGTTGTAGTAGTTTAGAATTGAGTATAAGATATATGGAAGGATGTTTTAAAGAATTGAATTGTATTTACATTGACTGTATTCTGAGACTTGTAGTATTATTGTGGCGCAGAATTGTACACGTCTGGTTAGACGATTAACCCCCCCCCCCCCTTCCTTGGAGTTGTTGGCTTGGTAGCGGGCCTTGCTAGAGGAGGAGATTTATGTGGTTACGGGGGGAGGTGCTGCCGAATTTTCCGTAGAATAAGGAACCTTGTACTTAGAATTGTTCTACGAAGAGATCTAGAGGTTGATAGACGTTTTGTGACCTTTATAGGTTGAAGTTCTACGAGTAGCGTATTCTACTTGAAGGGTGGAAAAGGCTAGCAGAGTTATAATACTTTGGAGCGTTTTGCTAATTGTCGATAATCGTCGCGAGGTATGTGAACCTCTTCCTATCTTTTCTAGCATGATTGTTGTGAACTATATAGTACGGTAGACGTACGTGTGCTAAACGCATTTGGTTGGTTGAAAACATAAAGTGTTATAATAGCTTTATGGGAAGTTAGTTATAACGATTTTATGTAGGTAAAAGAATGGTTTGTTGATTTTAAAAGGCAAGAGACTTGACTTATATTTGACTTGTGATAATGTTAAGAACTTGAATTGTGTTAAAAAGTTGTGAAACCGCATTCATGAGTAATGGGTACTTGGTCTTAAAAAGGATAATGTTATATTGATTTCGGGAATGAGAATAAGTATCGAACAAACCACTGCAGCGTTAATAAAGGAAAATGTATTGACAAATAATTAATCATATTAAAACCAGTAGAAACCTCCATCTGCATTGAAACTAAGATAAGACAAAATTGTATTACATTTCCTAGATCATGGCTGCTTTAATAAGATCATTAATAACAAGTATTGATTTTTTTTCTTAAATTCCAAAGTAAGGAACTTGTTTTCTAAAAGAAAAGAGACTTGAGGAATTTGAAGTGTTTTGGTTTAAAAGGAAGGCATGGTTTTGTGTTAAGATGGTTTAAAAAGAAGGTATGGAAATTGTTTTGGTTTACTTAAAAAGATAGTTACTCTATTTGATACTACAGGTATCGTGTGACTTTTTGTGAAGGAAATGGATCTTTTTAAAGAGTTAAAGTACGTAGTACCTTGGGGTTAAAAATCCGGATTTTTTGTAATAAAATGAAAGTCTATGAGTACGTTGAACTTGCCTATGCTTGTTGTGATAGCCTTTGTTGTTCAAGTGTTTTGATTCTGTGCTACCGAGTCTCTCGATGGAGGGCCGGCTATCTGGTTGATTGGTGGACATACTGACACGATGGGTGGCCCACGGGTATGCTTCCACTAGGAGTGTTATCTTGTTATATCCTTGGACCTACTGACACGTTGGGTGGCCCACGGGTATGGTTCCATTAGGATTGTCGTTCCATGGACTAGCTCTCCATGAGGTTTACTGATTCGCCTTGTATCCGTAGCTAGCCCTCGTACTTGCCGGCCGTTCTTGATGTAGGTTGGTTACGTAGTTGGCTTCGACTTGCCAGTTCGGTTTTGTGACGGTCTCGTGACTACTGATTGTGATCCGTGGTTAGCTGGTTACTTTCCCGCCGCCTACGCACGTGGCGCAGGAGGATCTGGTAGAGGCTATCGCGCTTGCCACGTGTCGACGAGTGGTCGGTGTTTGACGGTTTCGTGATGCAGGGAGGATCTGGTGGTTAGCCTGGTTACTTGCCCCCGTCAGCTACGTGGCGCAGAGAGGATCTGGTAGAGGCTATCGTACTTGCCCCGGTCAGCTTCGTGATATAGTTGTTTAGTATTGTTGGTACGGCTTTGGTATCTGGTAGTTGGCTTTCGTACTTGCACCGGTCAGCTGATGATGCAGGTGGATCTGGTAGTTATGCCTTCGTACTTGCCCTATACGGTTTTATGACACAGGTGGGACCTGGTGTTCATGTGTACTCCTTGGTGTTATTATATCCTAGACTGCCGGCAGTGAGGAAGGAGTTCCACGGGCATGAGGGATGACTTTGAGGGCGTGAGTCCCTGACTTGACATGACTGCTTTTATGTAGTGAACTGTAGTTTGGTTATCATACATGTCTCCTGTTTTATATAGACTGTTATTATTTCATTTACAGTATTTTTAGCTTCACATACTTGATACCTGTTGTACTTACCTCCTTCAGGGGGCTGCGTTCATGCCGCAGGTAGAGGTACACCGGTTGTTGATCCTCGCTCATAGGATCACAGTTCAGCGTTTGGGAAGCTCCGTTTCTCCGGAGGCTTATCTTTTGGTATGATTCCCTGAGATTGTAGGTTCTTGCACATTCAGGGGCATGGCGGGGCCCTGTCCCGTCATTGTTGTTATAAAATTCTTAGAGGTCTGTAGTACTGTTGTAAATTGAGTACTACAGACCTGTAGTACTGTTGTAAATGGAGGCATAACTGATACATAAAAATATGTCAGAGGGAGTTCAACCTATAACACAGCTCTATTGCACGATCTTAGAGTGAAAAGAATGGAAACCAATCCTAAATATCATGTAGCCTCCTGATTATAGATGTGGTGCCCAACATGCCGATAATCAAGACTCTACTAGATACAGTCTGTAGCCACTTTCCGAGGATTAACTGCTCTGATACCACTTTTGTCACGACCCGACCTCGGGCCCGTGACTGGTGTCTTACCCCGGGCACCTTAGTGATACAACATCAGAGAAAAACCAGCGGAAGTAAACTCATAAACATGAAACAATATAAAATAAGAAACAGGCTAACCAAAATGGTTACCTTTCAGTAAATATAAATATAACAAAAACTGAACAGTTATATCCTTTACAAAACTCAATTTACAACAGTACTACAGACATCTAAGAGTTTGTAACAACTATGATGGGACAGGGCCCCGTCATTCCCCTGAATGTACAAGAATCCACGATGATAGGGAATCATACCAAAAGATATGCCTCTGGAGAAACGGGGCTTCCCAAAGCAGAACGGTGATCCAAAGAGCGAGGATCAACAACCGATGTACCTCGACCTGCGGCATGAACGCAGCCCCCGAAGGAGGTCAATACAACATGTACCAAGTATGTGAAACTGAAAGTACTAAACTGAAATCATAACATTTTAAAACCAATTCACAACATGTACGAAACAAACCCATTAACATCACATAGTGCCACAGAATATATAAGAGCAAATAGGTGTAACCCAACCGGTCTTTTCTAGACCGCCAATGATCGAAGTAGGGCCATTCGCCCCTAGTATCATTGTGTGAGTCTAATCCTGGACTCCCGTAGTCCGCATAGGTCCCGTGGACCCGCATGAGTTACTCCTCGCATCGGGGGTAGATAACCCGCGGTATTTCCTGGACTACCGTAGTCCGCATGGCCACTTGGAGGTATTCCTCGCATCGGCGTAACACACCCGGAGTGATTCCTGGACTACCGTAGCCCGCATAGGTCATGTGGACCCGCATGAGGTACTCCTCGCATCGGGGGTAGCTAACCCGCGGCAACATAAACAAGTCAGGGGGGGTAGGTGATATACACAAGCACAATCGGCTTATCGTAAACGACATAAGCACAACGAGAGAACCCCCTACCACAACAAATCTCAAGGCACTAACACCCATAGTAACATAACACGTTTACTTCTCAAACCAACTTTCCACACATTCAGAAATCGTTACAAGGCTTCTACAAACAAGTAAGTAAACCATTCTTTTTATCTTCCTTAAGTCGTTATAACTAATTTCTCATAAAGCTAGTATAACACTTAAACTTTGTAATAAATCAAAACATTCACATTTGTTTGGAAAACCAAAAGAACTTATTCTTTTAAAACCAAGTATTAATTTCCTTCCGAATAATGATTCATAACTCTTTTTGAAATATTTCAAGATTCTTAACATTTAGAACTCAAGTCAAAAGACATCAAAGTGAAACCAAATTCAGTTAATACACGTACGTCTACCGTACTATATATTTACAAATATCATGCTCAAGAGGATAGGAAGAATCACATACCTACTCGGCTAAATCCACTTGCCAAGTCGAATATGCCGCGCGTAGAGTATCAACCTATAATAATCAAATACGTCTATTAACGTCTAGACTTCTTCGTCGAATATTCTAAGTATAAAGTTTCTTATTCTACGAAAAATTGGACAGCACTTCCTTTGTTTCTACATACTTTTCCACCTTTTCAAGGTCCGATATCAACTACTAAACGCCACATTTAAGGCCCAATAATTCAGCAATACAAGGGGATTACACGCCTAACTTGGACGTGTAAAATTCTGCCCCACAATACAAATTAAATAATCCAATAAGTTTAAGGTAGTATCTTGGCTATAACATGCTCACGTATCATCCTTATCCAATCCTTTCAAATCCAAATCGTTATTCCTACATGCAATATACCTAAAAGCAATATTGACAACTACAAGTCCTTTCTTCCTCACATGCAACACAATTTACTTAAAAAGGAGAATGGATTGTTACCTTAGAGTTCTCCCAAAAACAGTCCAACAAATGTCACTTGCCCTCTTCCCACAATCACCTTCACAAACCTCCTACAAGCTTGTCCACATATTTTCTTCTTGCCGCCTTTCCGAAATTTCTCTAGGCCTTGGTTTTTCCTTGAATTTTTAGAGAGAAGGAAGAGGGATTTTTAGAGAGAAGGAGGAGGGATTTTTAGAGAGAAGGAAGAGGGATTTTTAGAGAGAAGGAAGTTCTTGAAGAATGACCAAGTCTTCAAGACTTGGTCAATAAATAGGACTTTCTCAAAAAACATATGGGATGGACACTTGTCACCCTCCCAGGGCCTTTTCAAAAAAAAATCTTCTGATTTTTCCCCCAGTTTTCGCAAAAATCCCACTCGGCGCCACGGCCCTGCAGCCGGCGCCGCGGCGCTGAAACCTCTGAAAGCTTCAGTACATCCGGCGCCGCGGCCCTGCAACTTCACAGAAATTTTAGTATATCCGGCGCCGCAGCCCTGCATCCGGCGTCGCGGCGCTGTGGCACCTGACCGAAAATACTTTTCTGCGCGACTGCGCACTGAACTTGTAACTTCCATAACTTTCTACTCCGATGTCCTATCGACGAGCGGTTTGTTGCGTTGGGAACTAGACTCAACGAACTAAATACTAGGCTTTTGAAACACCTAAGAACTCCTAATGTAACGGGACATAAACCGCCCCAAATTTGACTAAATCTGTCCAAAACATTCTGACAACCTATCTTTCCAAAAATTTAAGTGTTAATTCCTTTCATACGTTCTCATAAGCATGACCAGAATTACGGGGTGTAACAATAATAAAGTCATGTATTCTCATCTGCCACCACCCATAATACTTTTCACTGAAACTCGGCAGTCTTGTAGTAGATTATCCTTCCTCTAGGTTCGGTAGGGCAGCCATGAGAAGGGTCTTTTCAAGGTGTTAGCCTTTTAGAAAGAACCTGCTCTGATTCTAATTGATATGTTATATGAGTCAACCAAACAGTGCGGAGAACCTGATTCTCTAATAGATACCTTAGCTAAAACAGAAATTAAATAACACAAGATATTTATGTGGAAACCACCTTGCTCAAGGGAGTAAAACCACGACCTATCAAAGTAGGAGTTTTTTAAAACTTCACTAAAACCGAGCAATGTTCAGATTACAACCTACTGCAATTTAGGAATTAACTATTAATTTCTCCCCTTACAATAACTCTATTGCAAAGACACTTCTTGACTAACTCTGGCCAAATGAAACAATTAACCTCCGCCCGTACAATAACTCTATTGCAAAGACACGCCTTCACTAACTCTAGCTAAGTGTACAACTCAAAGACTTGAGAAAACAAATGACCTACAAACGGTTTCTTATAAGAATAGTAGGTTTACAAGTTAAAGAACAAATGACAAAGACTCAACAAACCTAAGAGCTTAAAACATTTTCAATAATAGAGAATTGGTCCTTCTGTTTGTTGCAGTTTCATTCTTGATGTGAGCCCTTTGAGAGGCGACGACTTGCTCTTGAGATATATGATATTTTCTGATCTTGCAAGCTTAAGTTTTCATCCCTTAACATGTTGTATATATATGAGATATAAAGGAAGTGACAAAACCTTAAACCTTGGACCAATAGGATGGCCGCAACAACTCTGTAACAGTGCTGCGACACTTCCACTGTGTCAGCAGCTTTACAGTTGTAGAATTAACTTGCGTCGGCAGAATTGGTCCTTCAAAACACAAAACATGTTCCTTTATACATGTTTATCAAATCATCAAAAGAATACATAGCAAATATTATCACTATATCTTGATACATAGACTACTAATTATTTAGACTGGAAAATAAAGATCTTCCGGATTAGATATGATCAAAGAGATCATGAACAACAACAACAACAACATACCTAGTGAAATTCCACAATGTGGGGTCTGGGGAGGCTAGAATGTACACAGACCTAACCTCCACCTTGTTAGATAAAACGTTTGTTTTCGGGAGACCCTTGGCTCAAGACAAAGCATAATCAGGCAAAGCAAGCAAAGGAAAACGAAGTATGAGAAATGGTCAGACTCATATGAGAAATTAAAGCAATGTGGACATGCAGATAGTAAAAATCAAATACGCAATGGTAGCGCATTCTAACAACAGGAAGCAGTAGCTAACACAACTAAATAAGATAAATAAATTACACTAAAGAACACATAGCAGTAGGAATCAAACTATAGAGTACTAAAGAGCAATAATGCGCCTATAAGTGTGACAAACTAATCGAACCTACAGTAATAACACTACACTGTCATTTTGTAAGCGTAAAAAGGACTACGCTCGACTACCTTCTACCCTAATATGTGTCCTCCACAACCCCTAAAGAAAATAGGCATTCTTTTTTAAACAGACTAAAAAGGAAACACAATCTTTTAAAAAGGAAGGGAGTATTAAAATAACTAATATGATTATTGGCTTGTTAAAATCATACCACCAACTAATGCTCAGAAGTCAGAAGTAGATATGTGTTGACACCCAATTTTGACCCATCTTTTAGTCATTTCTTGCAATTTTAAGCATTTTAGGACACCGCATTTTAATCATCATTTTTTGCATTTTTTACATAATATTCTATGTTTATTTCTTCACAAAATGACATGACATCTTTTTATTTTAAATTAAGCATGATGTCTTTGTTAATATTATGTGTCTATTATTATTACACCGTCGTTTTATTTTAATAGTGTTTGCATCTCTTTAAATAATTAATTGACACCGCATTTTTTCTTTTAATTAGGCATTAAACATTTCTTAAATATTGCATTTTATTATTATAGTGTCGGCATTTATATTTTGATAATTTTGTACCTTTAAATAATTTTTTCTTTTAAATAATTAATCCGTTTTGCACTTTTTGTCAAGTCAGTCCAGTCCAAGGCACAATCTGGACCAGTCCAATCCGCCAAAAACCGATACCCAATACCCAAAACCCTAAACCTTAAACCTAAATACCCCTATAAATAAAAACCTTACCCCCTCCCCCCCCCCCCTCCCCCCATTAAAAGGACCCCCAGCCGTCTACCCCTCTCTCTATCTTTATCTAACTCTCACAGCACACAACCTTAAAACCCCCCTCTTTTCAGATTTTTTCCCAGCCGCCTACCCCTATCCCCTCTCTCACACCCTCAGCCGCATACCCCTATCCCCTCTCTCACACCCTCAGCCGCCTCTACTGTCACACCACCGCACACCCTTCAGCCGCCCAAAACATAACCCAGCGGCAACACTCTCTCTCTTTATCAGCCCAGCCGCCCAAAACATCACTCAGCCGCACAAACCCTAAAATCCCCCCCTGCCGCACGCCCTAACATATGCACCTCATTCCATCTTCTTAACTGATCTCTCTTCTTCACCAAAAAACAACATTCATCACCAGCCGCACAACATCACCTCTCAGCCGTACACCTCTGCCCTCTCCCTCACCCTCTCTCCCTACCTACCCACCAGCCGCCCTAACGCCCTCTCCTTAACTCAGCCGCACACACCTTCCCCTCCCTAAAAACAGAGAGCAGTCATCGCACACATCCGACACCCCAGCGACCCCATCGTACCAACACCACCTTCGTCGAACCCATACCCATCGGCGAACCCCACTGTACCGTCGACCACCCTCGTTTCCCGTCACCCACACCCCTTCGTCGACAACCACAATGAGCTACCACCACTGATTTTCGCCATGTTTGTTAGCTGATTTTTGCCATGTTTGTTGGCTGATTTTCGCCATTTTTTGTTGGTTGATTTTAGCCATGTTGCTGGACTGATTTTCGGCCATGTTTGTTGGTTTATTTTCGTCATTTTTGTTGGTTGATTTTAGCCATGTTGATGGACTGATTTTCGGCCATTTTTACTACTTAGTTTTGACTATTTTGACTACTTAGTTTTTGCTATTTGACTACATATATTTTGGCTATTTGACTACGGATTTTAACCATGTTGCTGGACTGATTCGGTCATTGTTGCTGGACTGATTTTCGACTATTTGCTGGATTGATTTTCAGCCATCTTTCGCTGCTGATTTTCGCCATTTTAATGGACTGATTTTCAGTCGTTGTTGCTACTAATTTTTGGTTATTTTAATGGACTGATTTTGGTCATTTTTCTGATTTTGGGCGATTTGGCCTTTTATGATTTTATTAAACTGATTTAGAACATATACTACACTGTTGTTATTGACTGATATGAACATGATACTACACATTGGCCAATGAAAAAGTTATCTGTCGATTTTTGAGGCCTCCACAGTTGCAAAGACGGAAAATAAAATAAATGAAGCTTCCAGGGCAATGATGATTTCTTCCACTTACACCAGATAACCAACATGCTACCGGCAGTATAATTCTCGCAGCCGCACTTGTTTAGGCTGTCCCACTTTATTTTATATATCTGAGCCCTCCGCGTTTAAAACTATTATTGTTTTGGCGCGGGTCTGAAGGTTTTTATTTATTTTATTGTTTCTAACAAAATTGGCCGATGAAGGAATCTCCGTCTGATTTCCAAGGCCTCCCCTGTACAAAAGACGGATTTATTTTTTGGCTTTACTTATTAATTCTTTTTATTGCTTTTAAAATTGTTTATTCTATTACTAACACTTTACTAAGTGTTTATGCAGGTACTTGGAGATCATCTTGTGCAGAAGGCCTAAAAAGGGCTAAAAGATGTCCCGGAGTTTTATCTTATATCGCATTTAATTTTAGTTTTATTATTCTGTATTGCATTCTATTTAATTGTAAATTATGTAAAAATGCTTAGAATAGGTAGAATAAAAGTCAATATATAATTAACCTAGGTTTGAACGGATAACTGCAAGTTAGCGGATCTTAAAGTGCCTAACCCCTTCCCTTTAGGATAATAAAAAACCCTGATCCAGAATTCAATTAATTTCGCAGACCATTAAATGGAGATTAATTGCAGTATTTTTATTTGCAATAAATCAAGTGTCCTAATTCACTTAAATAATTAGGCGGCGACTCCTTAAAATCAGCATTATTATTCCATCCAGGGAACCGCGCCAAAGAGCAACGTTGCGGATACCGTTCAGACCCCGAGGTCAAAAACGGGCGCGACAGCATGGCGACTCCACTGTAGAATCAGGTTCTTGACCATAGCAAACCTAGGTTTATTATTGCTTGGCTTTATTTGTTAAAAATACCTTAAAATTGTTTGCTTTAATCTTGTATGCTTAGCTATTTTAATTGCTATTTGCTTTTACTGCTTTCCTTAAACTGGCATTCTTTATTATCCTAAAGGGAAGGGGTCAGGCATCCTATAGGATCCGCTAACTTGCGGTTGTCCGGTCAAACTTAGGCTTAATATTATTGTGCTAACATGCAATCTACAATTCTAAAGGTGTTCTAATTATTAAACTAACCAAGAGATATTTAAACTAGGCATGCAAATATTTAAAATTGATATATATTTAACAAGATAGTAATGAAAGCAAATAATCATAAAAAGATGGAATGAAGAGAATTTAGCGATATTTCGCTTTTATTTTATTTTATGTGAATGCTTTAACTTTGGGGTGCGCCTCTAGGTACCTGCAAAAGACACTTAGTAAAAGAATTAGTAAATAAAAAAAAAACAAATTATCAAATAAACACAACATATGTGTGTATATATATATATATATATATATATATATATATATAGATATATGTATGTAAAAGATATATTTTTTATAGTGTGAGCTCAGCTAGTGTTATGCCAAGGATACTAAGACATGAGAAGCCAATATCGCTTCGGCTGCGGTCGACTCACCTCCCGATGAACGATACTATGCATTCTCGTCTAATCTTTTCACTTTCCTCCTCGCCCACATATTCCATCTCGCTTACCATGGAGGCCTCCAGATCGACGGATAAATCCTTCTTCGGCCAATGTAGTATCAAGTTCAAAATCAATAAAATACCAAGTGTAGTATCTTGTTCAAAATTAGTAAAATACCAAGTGTGGTATCTAGTTCAAAATTAGTAAAATACCAAGTGTGGTATCTTGTTCAAAATCAGTAAAATACCAAGTGTGGTATCTTGTTCAAAATCAGTTTAATAAAGTAATAAAAGGGCCAAGTCCGTCAAAATCAGTCCCGAAAAACGGACAATGGAAACATCAGCAACACAACTCGCTGGAAAACCTAACGATGTAAAATCAGCCCAACAATAATCAGAAGCAGTGGAAGCAGTGACAATAACATAGCAAACAAAAATAGTCCAGAAACCAGTGGGAACAACAGCAAGTTCGCCTGAAAATTTAGAGCATCGTCGGAGTTTTCAAAACTCCGGCCAAATACAAAATCATACTAAATCGGTACAGTACCCAAAGCAGCCAACAACATCACCGGAATAAGGCAAAACGAAGGTCGCTGGAGTTTTCAAACTCCGGCAGGATATCAAAATCGAAAGTCAGTCCAACAAAAAAAAGTAGAGCAATAACCATCAGTCAAACGAACACATCGAAAAATAGTAACAGGGGTAAAGATAACAAACCATCGCCGGAGATGGTGAAGGGAAAGGGGGCGTTCAAACTCCGGCAAGTTTCAACAACACAAAAAGATAGCAGGCAGCGGCGGCGTCACTTCAACGATATAACACCGGAGCGACGTCGTCTGCGGTTCGATATTAAAAGGAGCAGCTAGTGGGGTCGATGGGCTCACTGGTGTGGATTGGTGTGCCGCCATCACCCTCCGGCGGCGGTGTGGAAGCGATGGGGGTTTGAGTGTGTGCGTGTGAGCAGTGAGGGAGATGGGTCGGCGATGACAGTGGTGATGGTTTCGCCGGTGGTGGGCGACGGGAGGTGTGGAGGTCGACGGGGAGACTAGCGGCGACGGGGACAATGGCGGGATATTCAATGTCCAACTCCTCGCTAGTAGTCACCTCCGGCGAGGCAGTGGCATGGGGGTGGGGCGTCGACTGAAACAAAAAATGAAGGATTTCACCCCATCAAGAAAAATGAGAGAGAAGGATAAATATTATATGGGTGTAGCGGCTGTCTGATGTTGTTTTTAAAAGGATGAGTAAAGTTTTATTTATAGGGGTATTTAGTTTTAGGGTTTGGTTTTTGGGGGGAAAAATAGGTGTTTGAAATTTAAAAATGGGCGGTTGGGCTCATGGAATGGTGGACTGGACTGATCCGGATTGTGCCTCGAACTGGACTGGTTTGACAAAAATGCAAAACGGGTTAATTATTTAAAAGAAAAAAAATTATTTAAAAAGATGCAAAATTATTAAAATGCAAATGCCGATGCAATAATAATAAAATACAATATTTAACAAATGTTTAATGTCTAATTAAAAATTAAAACGGGATGTCAATTAATTATTTAAAGAGATGCAAATATTATTAAAATAAACGACTGTGTAATAATAATAGAAACATAATATTAACAAAGACATAATGCTTAATTTTAAAATAAAAAGATAAAAATGCAAAAAATGATGATTAGAATGCGGTGTCCTAAAACACATAAAATTGCAATAAATATACGAAAAATGGGTCAAAATTGACTATCAACAACGTTATATGTTTTTATATGTATATGATGATTATATGGACATGCATTCATGGTTTTGACTTGACTCTCATTTTTATAAGGCACATCTGACTCTTATTTGTATACGGCATAGTTGGATTTGGATTCTGATTATTATATTGGTCTCATGTTATCTGTTGGTCACTTATGATCTTCTTTACAGTATTACATGTTTTATATACTCGATATTATTTCGCATCGACCCCTTTCCTGGGATTTGCGTTAAATGTCCGCAGGTACAGGTGCTCAGTTTGGTGATCCTCCAGCCTAGGTTTTCCGTTCAGCTGTTTGGAGAAGCTCATTTGATTCAGAGCTCTTTCATTTTGATACAGAACCCTACTCTTGTTGACTTATATATATTTAGGGGCACGACGGGGCCCTGTCCTGTCATATGTCGCCATCCTTCTTATAGAGGTTTGTAGACAGTTGTGGGTTGTATATATGTGGTTTAGTCATATGAGGATTGTAGATATGTTTTGTTCAGCCGTACTATTGTAATTCATTTTGGGATGTTTCTGTATATAGTGAAAGTCTTGTCGGCTTGCGTCCTTTATTATATTTGCTTAGATGTGACTCCTCAGGAGATAGGGTTGGTTGTGTGTAAAGGCAGTCTTGCCGGCTTGCCTAACCGGACATGTGTTATGTTTGAAGCATTATGTTGTCGAATTTCATATTGTCCTTAGTGTTAGTCTTATTACGTGACAGGTTAGTATAATGGCATTATTAGGGCGCTTAGTCGCGGCCCGTCGGGTCGGGTCGTGACAAAAGTACTATCAGAGCAGTTAGTCCTCGGAATGTCTACAGATGTATGGGTATGTTGTGCACCATACCTATACGCAGGAGGCTGCCAGGTATTTAGGATTGATTTCTATTCTTTCATCTCTTAGATCGTGCAATAGAGCTATGTTATTAAGATAATCCCTTTCTAACGACTTACTATATTTACAGTTATGCCTCCGAATGAGGCGACAGCGGCCCAAAAGGGAAAATCTACAGCGGGGGATACTAGTCGGATTCAGAGAGTTACGAGTCCCGTACGATCTATGCCGAGAAGCGTGCGACCAATTAGCTCTGCTTCGTCGCCACCTCCAGAGGCTCCAGTTCAGGGGGCAGCATCACCAGTTTCCGAGGCCCCAGCACCTGAGCCTCCAGCTCCTCAGCCAGGGGCAGAGGACAGAGCCATGAGAGATGCGGTGCAGCTGCTGACTAGGTTAGTGGCAGGGCAGACTTATAGACAGGGACCAGGAGTTGACCCCAGAGCAGATAGTTTGAGGGTCCGTGATTTCTTGAGCTGTAGTCCACCAGAGTTTTTCGGGTCAAGGCCCGAGGATGATCCACAGGAGTTCATCCGACAGATACAGCGTACGTTGAGGGTGATAAAGGCTTCAGAGACTGAGTCTGTCGTGTTGGCATCATATCGGTTGCGTGACGTAGCTCTTAACTGGTATGAGTCATGGGAGTTATCTAGGGGTGAGGGTGCCCCTCCAGCCGTGTGGGACGAGTTTGCAGAGTCCTTCCTTGACCACTTCCTACCTCCAGAGATGAGGAGGGCCAGAGTTGATAGGTTTCTAAACTTGAGGCAGGGCGGTAGGAGCATTAGAGAGTACAACCTTGAGTTTGATTCATTGGCCAGATACGCACCCACTATTGTAGCAGATATGGCAGACAGGGTGCATCGCTATGTGATGGGGCTGGACCACTATTTGATCGATGGTTGTATGGCGGTGGCTCTTCAGCCGGGTATGGATATTGCTCGTATCCAGGCATATGCACAGGGGGTTGATGACCGACATAGAGGGCGATAGCCAGACAGAGGTCATGACAGGGACCAGCATAAGATGGCTAGGTCGGCATCTTATTCTGGTGAGTATCGAGGCAGGCAGCCTCAGCAGCAGGTTAGGTATTCATCCCAACCAGCACAAAGTGCTCCTCTACAGTTCACGGGTAGGAGATTTGATCGTCCAGGGTATTCAGGGGCCGGTCAGAGCTCCAGGGCTTCAGGTTCTCAGAGGGACAGGGGTTCTACTCAGTCGAGGCCACTATATCCTCGGTGCTCTCAGTGTGGTAAGCTTCATGTTGGGGAATGTCGTTCGACCACAGATGCTTGTTTCTTTTGCGTCCGTCAGGGCCATATGATGAGAGAGTGTCCCTACATGGGTGGTTCAGGTGGTATGGCTTGGCCTACGGGGTCGGGTGCTGGTTTGTCATCATTTATAGTTATGCGCCCTACCGGGCAAGGTATTTAGACGCCAGCAGACCGTGGTAGAGGTCGTGGCGTAGGTTCTAGTTATGGCGGTCCTTCTAACCGCATATATGCTTTGGCCAGTAGACGTGATCAAGAGGCGTCACCAGATTTTGTTACAGGTACACTATTGGTCTTTTTTTGTGATGTATATGCTTTGATAGATCCAGGTTCCACCTTGTCCTACATATCTCCTCTTGTTGCTAGTAGAATCGGGATAGAACCTGAGTCGATAGAACCATTTGAGGTAGCTACACCGGTAGGAGATTCAGTTATAGTTAAGCGTGTATATAAAAATTATTCGGTGGTGATAGATAGTCGTCATACCCTAGCAGATTTGATAGAGTTAAATATGACGGACTTTGATGTTATTATGGGTATGGATTGGTTGGCTTCTTGTTTTGTCAACGTTGATTGTATAGAGAAGTTGGTTCGATTTCGGTTTCCAGGTGAGCCGATTATAGAGTCGAAGGGGAATACCGCATCGTCGAGGGATAAGCTTATTTCATACCTCAAGGCAAGGAAGATGGTTAGAAAAAGGTATATCTATCATTTGGTTCGGGTACATGATACGGGAGCAGAGGTACCGGTTCTTCAGTCAGTTCCGATAGTTAGTGAGTTCCCGGATATATTCCCCGATGATCTTTCAGGTCTTCCTCCAGAGCAGGAGATAGATTTCAGTATAGATGTATTGTCAGGTACCCAACCATATTTATTCCTTCTTATAGAATGGCACCTGCAGAGTTGAAGGAATTGAAGGAGCAACTGACAGACTTGTTGGAAAAAGGCTTCATTAGGTCTTGTACATCTCCCTGGAGAGCACCGGTATTATTTGTGAGGAAGAAGGATGGATAGTTGCGGATGTGTATTGATTATAGGCAGTTGAATAAGGTAACCATCAAGAACAGGTATCCCCTCCCCAGGATTGATGATCTATTTGACCAGTTGCAGGGTGCTAAGTGTTTCTCGAAGATAGACTTGCGGTCAGGTTATCATCACATGTGGGTAAGGGGGCAGATATTCCAAAGACAGCATTCAGAACCCGATATGGACATTATGAGTTTAGGGTGATGTCTTTTAGACTGACCAATGCTCCAACAGTGTTTATGGATTTGATGAACCAGGTATTCAGGCCATACTTATACATGTTCGTCATTGTATTCATTGATTATATCCTGGTTTATTCTCGTTCAAAGCAGGAGCATGAATATCATTTGAGGACAGTACTTAGAGTCCTCCAACACCAGCAGTTGTATGTCAAGTTTTCTAAGTGTGAGTTTTGGTTGACTTCAGTGACATTCTTGGGGCATATTATCGGGGTTGATGGTATTCGGGTGGATACACAGAAGATTGAGGCAGTGAAGACTTGGCCCAGACCTACTACACCTACTGAGGTATGCAGTTTTCTGTGGCTAGCAGGGTATTACAGGAGGTTTGTGGAGAAGTTTGCCTCGATCTCAGCGCCTTTGACTAGGCTAACTCAGAAGGCAACTAAGTTCCAGTGGACGGATGCCTGTGAGAACAATTTCTAGTTGTTGAAGGATAAGCTGACTACGGCTCCAGTTCTCTTCCCGAGGGACCGGATGGTTATGTCATTTATTGTGATGCTTCAGGTATTGGGTTGGGTTGTGTGTTGATGCATAATGGCATAGTTATAGCTTATGCCTCCCGACAGCTCAGGAAGCATGCAAAGAATTATCTCACTCATGATTTGGAGCTAGCAGCGGTGATTCATGCCTTAAAGATATGGAGACATTATTTATATGAGGTTTATGTTGATATTTATACGGATCACAAGAGTCTTAAATATATCTTTAAGCAGAAGGAGTTGAACCTACGGAAAAGACAGTGGTTAAAGTTGCTAAAGAACTATGATGTTGATATCTTGTACCACCCAAGGAAGGCCAATATTGTGGCAGATGCTCTTAGCCGTAGATCTATGGGTAGCTTGACAGATATGCAGCCAAACAGAAAGGAGATAGTTCGTGAGATACATAGACTAGCTAGTCTTGGAGTCCGGTTGGCGGATTCGGGAGATAGTGGGGTTCTTGTTCGAGAGGTTGCTGAGTCTCTATCGTAGAAGAGGTAAAGAGACATCAGTATGAGGATCCTGTTCTGGCACGGTATAGAGATGCAGCTCTCCGAAAGGAGAAGGCTTTATTTGAGGTGACACCTAATGATGTGCTGAGGTATGAAGGCAGATTATGTGTACCTGATGTTGCAGGGCTACGGCAGAAGGTTATGGACGAGGCACATAATGCCCGTTATTTCATTCATCTAGGGTCGATGAAGATGTATCATGACCTTAGATGCTTGTATTGGTGGGATGGCATGAAAAGAGACATAATAGAGTTTGTTGCCCAGTGCCCGAATTGTCAACAGGTTAAGGTTGAGCATCAAAAGCCTGGTGGATTGTTGCAGGAGATAGAGATTCCGACTTGGAAGTGGGAAGTGATCAATATGGATTTCATTATAGGATTGTCTCGCGCTCAGCGGAAGTATGATTCCATATGGGTTATTGTGGATAGGCTGACGAAATCAGCCCATTTTCTTCCAGTCATGACTACTTACTCATCTGAGGATTATGCTAGGCTATACATCAGGGAGATAGTGAGACTGCACAGGTTTCCCACATCTATCATATCGGACAGAGGGGCTCAGTTTACAGCTAACTTTTGTAGATCATTCCAGAAGGGATTGGGGACACAGGTGAGTCTCATCACAACATTTCATTCTCAGACTGATGGGCAAGCAGAGCGTACTATTCAGACACTAGAGGATATGTTGATAGCCTGTATTATCGACTTTAGAGGTAGCTGGGATGATCATTTACCACTCATTGAGTTTGCCTATAACAACCGCTACCATTTGAGTATCCAGATGGCCCCGTATGAGGCCTTATATGGGAGGAAGTGCAGGTCACCTATTGGTTGGTTTGATGTAGGTGAGACTAAGTTGATCGGCCCAGACATGGTTCAGTAAGTGTTGATAAGGTGAAGCTCATTCAGGAGAGATTATTAGCAGCCCAGAGTCGACAGAAGTCATATGCTGATAATCGACGTCGACACTTGGAGTTTCAAATGGGTGACTGGGTATTCTTGAAGATATCACCCATGAAGGGTGTGATGTGGTTCGGTAAGAAAGGGAAGCTGAGCCCAAGGTACATCGGGCTTTACCAGATCATTCGTAGGATAGGCAAGGTTGCCTATGAGTTGGATCTACCATATGATTTGGATGTGGTATATCCAGTCTTCCATGTATCTATGTTGCGTAAGTGTATTGGTGATCCTTCCAGAATCTTTCCAGTAGATGATGTCCAGGTGACAGAGGAGCTGTCTTATGAGGAGAGTGTCATAGCCATACTTGATCGTCAGGTCAGGAGATTATGGGACGCAGGATATGGCTTTCGTCAAGGTATTGTGACGAAACAACAATAGGGAGGAAATGACTTGGGAGGCAGAAGATGAAATGGAGAAGAAGTATCCTCACTTGTTCCCTCTGCCTCCAGGTAATTCAATTCAACTTCTTATTTGATTATAATAATTGGTGAATTATATATGTGTGATATATTATGCGTTGTGTGGCATCTGTTGGTTTGCTGAATATAGGTGGATAGGCATAGTTATAAAGGAGACTCTGCCGAAATTTTTCTGGCATGAGATCTATGATGAACATTCGAGGACGAATGTTTCTAAGGGGGGGAGGATGTTACACCTCGTAAGTTTAAGGCGATAATTAAGAAAATCATTAAGGAAGTAAGATTCGAATATTGGATGTAAAGTGTACTTACATATGTTAATACGGAAATTAGTGTACAAGGACGTGATCCCGAAATTTTTTTGGTTACAACGAGCGTGGCGATGAAAATTGAAAACGATAATTATATATTCCCGTTATGACTTAGTAACGTATTATATAAGTTTCTACATTGAGGATACGAGACCTTATGAAATTTTCGGAAATTAAAAGAAGTGAGACCTAAGCTTTAATTATTACTTGAGGGGTTATTTAAGAGGACAATTAAGAGAATTGGACTAAGTTGTAAAATGAATTTTCAGATTTTTTTTTTAAAAAAACCTAAAAACCTTTTCATCTACTCATTCTCATTTCATTTCAACAAAATACACCCCACTCCTCTTTCTCCTCCCCCCAAAACCGAAAGCATACCATCCCATAGCAAAAAAAGTTAAGGTTCAATTCACTTCTTTTCCTAGATTAAGTCTCCTACAAAAATTTAGGCCAAGAAATTGCACAAAAATAGTGGGTCTCGTTTCCACTGTTGCCGTGAGTATAGCCCAGAATTTTCAAGCTTAAGATAAAGTTTTTGGCAAGAAAAACATGTAATAATGATGGGTTAAACCTATAGAACACATGCATGTCATTTTGGAGTTGAAGAAGTGGGAAATTGGTGAAGGAAATCGATGAAACATTGAATTCCGATTAGGGATTGTTTGGGCTTTTTAAGGTAATAGATTCTTCTTCTTATGGTGTAATTGAAGTTGCATGTTATTGTAGTTAAGGGATGAACTTATGTTAAAGAGAAAATTTGAATTTAAGACAATGCATGCGAATTGTGAGTGTTGTAGCCGAGATTAGAGTTGTTTTGGTGTACATTGGAGTTGTGTGTTGTCGTTATATTATTGTCACAAATTGCATGTTGGAAGTTGAAGGAAAACCTTGATGTTTAAGTTATAGTTCGTTATATGAAAATGTTAAAAAGGGAAATTGGATTCTAAGAAAGTTGAGAAAAGAGTTATGGAATTATGACATGGTTTGACCAAGAACTTCATGAAATTGTTAGACGTTGTTGTGATGTATTAGGGACTGTTTTGTTAAGTTCTAATGCTGAAAATATACGTTATGAACATGTATATACGTTGTGGTAATTACTAATACATGTCTTAAAAGAATTAAGGGATAGAAATGTGTAGAAAAGCTTCACATCTCACTCTCGTTGTTGTTAAAGTATGGGTCGTTATAATGGATTGTTTTGAACATGATAAATAAGTGTATTAATCACCTTAATTGTTGTTTGGTTATATTCCATAAAGGTAAGGAGAAAGATGTATAATGGTGGTATAATGCAAGTATATGGACTGTTTTGGCTATATTCTTAAGTTATGACTTGTTATTTGGTATTGCTGGCTTGAATTGTAAGTTGTGGATATGCACATAAATAGGGGAGGTGCTGCCCGAATTTCTATAGAAAAGAGAGCCGTCTTTCGTTATAACTTACGCTAGAAATCATAGAATTGACGGGCGTATTACCTTTTTTTTTATAGGTTGACATACTAGTTGAGACGAATCATGTTCATCAAGTTGATATAGACAATAAGGTATATGAAACTCTTCCTTTCTTCTTTTTAGCATGATTTAATGAAAGTACGGCGGACGTACATGATTCCTACATAGTCTAACTCTTAAAGATATCTATTATGAGAAGTGCCTATGATTTTTCAGTAAAGAGTTATTGTAATGGTTTTATTGAGAGTTAAATGATGATTTCTAATTGCATATGATTGCTCATGGTATCTACTCGTGCTAAGTATTATTACTTCACTCCACCGAGTCTCGGGCCGGCGTATGTTCGTGCACAGTCTTGCATTGTTCACCGAGTTCCTCACTAGAGGGTCGACATACATAGGATGCATGCATAGATGAGATGATGACTTCACCGAGTCCCAGTAGGGGCCGAGTTATGATATGATTCCACCGAGTCCCGCACTAGAGGGTCGGATTACGTTATATGTTTATATATGTATACGATGACTATATGAACATGCATTCATGGTTTTGACTTGACTCTCATTTTTATAAGGCACATCTAACTCTTATTTGTATACGACATAGTTGGATTTGGATTCTGATTATTATACAGGTCTCCTGTTATCTGTTGGCCACTTATGATCTTCTTTACAGTATTACATATTTTACATACTCAGTACATTATTTCGTACAGACCCTCTTTCCTCGGGGGCTGCGTTCATGCCCGCAGGTACATGTGCTCAGTTTGGTGATCCTCCAGTCTAGGTTTCCCGTTCAGCTGTTTGGAGAAGCTCCTTTGATTCAGAGCTTTGTCATTTTGGTACAGAACCCTACTTTTGTTGACTTATGTATATTTAGGGGCACGACGGGGCCCTGTCCCGTCATATGTCGTCATCATTCCTATAGAGGTTTGTAGACAGTTGTGGGTTGTATATATGTGGTTTAGTCATATGAGGATTGTAGATATATTTTGTTCAGCCGTACTATTGTAATTTGTTTTGGGATGTTTCCGTATATAGTGGCAGCCTTGTTGGCTTGCGTTCTTTGTTATATTTGCTTAGATGTGACTCCTCAGGAGACAGGGTTGGTTGTGTGTAAAGGCAGTCTTGACGGCTTGCCTAACCAAACATGTGTTATGTTTGCGGCGTTATGCTGCCGAATTTTATATTGTCCTTAGTATTAGTCTGATTACATGACAGGTTAGTATAATGGCGTCATTAAGACGCTTAGCTGCGGCCCGTCGGGTCGGGTCGTGACATGAATCCACTAAACACTCAGTTATGTTCAATAAAACTTCAACTCTACGAAATAGATCAATATTATATTGTGATTTTTGCAACATGAAGGGACATAATCGAGACATGTGTTATAAACTGATATACTGTGACTATTGTAAGAAGAATGGTCACATAAGAGAAAAATGCTACAAACTTATTGGTTATCCAGATGACAACAAAAATAGAAAGAAGGTTAATGTAGTTGTGGCTGGGCAGACACAGGAAAGAGATGTTCAGCATGTCAAACAGATAGGGCAAGGGCAATATCAGGCAGGGATGACACAATTATCTCAGGAACAACATGACCAGCTCAACAACATGCTGAGATCATGTTCTCCAGAGAAGTATCAGCAGGTTGTCGCAATGCTAAATCAACAGGCTGGTGGATCTTATGGTAATATTTCAGTTCCTAAATCTCTCATGAAAGGTAATAATGTAACTGAGGATAGTCACAGTTGGATTGTTGATTCTGGGGCAACTAATCACATGGTTATTGATAAGAGGTTGATTGACAAACATGAGCTTACAGATAATGCAGGTCATGTGCAGCTGCCTACTGGTGATAGAGCAGCAATAACACAGACTGGTAGTTGCAGGTTGAATGGAGGTGATCTCATTAAGAATGTTCTGTGTGTACCAAGTTTTCACTTTAACTTATTGTCAGTTTCAAAGTTGACCAGAGAACTAAATTGTAGTGCCAGATTCTTTCCTAATTTCTTTATTTTACAGGATCTCTTCACTGGGAAGGTGAAGGAGATTGGTAAAGAAATAGATGGACTCTACATGCTACAATCCAGGAGAGTGGTGACTGTATAAGTTCATTCAGCCATTAGACATACAATGGAAGAGATGTAAGCAGAACTATGGCACAAAAGAATGGGACATATTCCAATGACTATGCTCAGGAAAATAGATGAGTTTAGTAACAAGTCCAAGTTTACAATAAGGCAATGTGACATTTGTCCTAGGGCTAGACAGACTAGGAAGTTATTTACTATCAGTGTAAGCAGAATTGAGTTTCCTTTTCAGCTTATGCATCTTGATGTATGGAGGCCTTATAGGGCTCTCACTTACAGTGATATGAGGTATTTCTTGACTATAGTAGATGATTTCTCTAGATGGACTTGGGTGTTTTTAATGTGTGTCAAGTCAGATGTAACTACCATCCTTAAGAATATGTTTGCAGAAATAAAAACTCAATTTGACAAGAATGTTAAATGTGTAAGGACTGATAATGGGACAGAATTATTTAATCATGCCTGCTCTGAGTTATTCAGTCAGTTAGGCATCATTTACCAGAGTTCATGTGTTTATACTCCTCAGCAAAATGTGTGCTTAAGAGGAGACATAGACACATTCTAGAAATTGCAAGGGCAATCAAGTTTCGGGGGCACTTACCAGCAGAATTTTGGGGTGAATGTATCAAGGTTGCAGTATATGTGATTAACAGGATACCATCTGTTGTGGTTGGAAACATATCACCCTATGAGAAGTTGTTCAACAAACCACCTTCTTTAGCTCACATGAGAGTCATAGGATGTTTGTGCTATGCAATCAATCTAGTCAAGAAGGACAAATTTTACAGTAGAGTGATTAAGGCAGTTTGCTTGGGTATGCTACTAATCAGAAAGGGTATAAGCTACTGGCATTAGATAGTATGAGCATCTTTGTAAGTAGAGATGTTAACTTTCATGAAGATATATTTCCTTTTGAGGAGTTCAAAGTAGCTGAAAGGGATGGTCGATCACAACCTCACAATTCTTCTATTTCTGATCCTTATTCTGGAGCATATGGAGATTATTCTGCTGAAGGTCTTGGAAATGGTTCCAGGCATACAGAAGGATCTAACATAATTGTATCTAACACAGTTGATTCTGTTGAAGATAATTTTAATGTTGATGCAGGTACAAATGATGATGATCAATCACCAGAGGGGTCTCATAGGACTTCTTTTTGTTCAGATGTTGAACATCATGAAGATGTGCAGGGTGTTAATGACCAGTCACATGACACAGTAAGGAGATCATCTAGGCTGAGGAGACCCCCCACATGGATGAAAGATTTTGTCTCACATTCAGACACTGTCAAGTATCCATTATCTAATTATCTCAGCTATTCTGGCTTATCAATGTCTTACCAAAGTTGTGTAGCAAAGATGTCTGAGGACTATGAACCACAGACTTATTTTGAGGCAGTAGGGGACAAGAGATGGGTTGATGCAATGAAGGCAGAGATCAAAGTTTTGGAGGACAACAACACTTGGGAGATAGCAGATTTGTCCACTGGAAAGAAGGTCATTGGTTGTAAGTGGGTGTACAAAGATTAAGTACAAGGCCACTGGGGAGATAGAAAGGTTTAAGGCAAGGCTGATTGCCAAAGGATATAATCAAAGGGAATGAATAGACTATCAAGATACATTCTCACCATTAGTTAAGATGGTTACTGTGAGGGCTGTTATCTCAATTGCTGCAGCAAAAGGGTGGAGTATACAGCAAATGGATGTATTTAATGTTTTCTTGCAAGGAGATTTACATGAAGAGGTATATATGAGTATCCCACAGGGGGTGGTACATAAGAAAGGAAAAGTTTGCAGATCACTATATGGTTTAAAATAGGCCTGGCAGTGGAACATAAAATTAGTCTGCATTGTTGTCTGTTGGTTTTCATCAGTCCTCTAGATCATTCACTTCTTACAAAGAAGGTAAATGGAAAGATATTGGTGATCTTGGTATATATGGGTGATCTTCTTATTACATGAGATGATGAGATACTGATTACAGAGACCAAGGCCACACTAGAGCAACATTTTAAGATCAAAGACTTGGGTGAATTAAGGTATTGTCTGGGATTTGAGTTTGCCAGAAATAAGAGTGGAATAGTAATGCACCAGCGCAAGTACTCTATAGAGTTGATTGCTGATATGGGGCTGACAGTAGTCAAGCCGGCAGGGTCTCCTATGGAGTGTAATTCAAAGTTAACATCTCATACATATGATAAGAATTTGCGAGAGAAAATAGATGGTTCAGATCTTCCTGGAAGACAAAACTCAGACCATCTTTTGACTGATCCTTCTGAGTATCAAAGACTCATTGGGATGTTGTTGTACTTGACCAATACAAGGCCAGATATAGCCTTTGCAGTTCAATATCTCAGCCAGTTTATGCAAGCACCCAAGACCTCACATATGACAGCAGCAGAAAGGGTGGTCAGATACGTGAAGCAAGCACCAGGCTTGGGTATTTTCATGCCTGCTACAGATTCTGGAGTCATGTCTGTCTATTGTGATGCAGATTGGGCTTCATGTCTCAATACCAGGAGGTCAGTTACATGTTATTTGGTATTCTTTGGTGCCTCCTTTATCTCATGAAAGTCGAAGAAGCAGCATACCATTTCACGAAGCTCGACTGTGACAGAATACAAGAATATGGCTTCTGTGGTTTCTGAGATTGTGTGGATTTCTGGATTGTTTGATGAACTTAATACAAAGGTGCAGCTACCTATTCCTATATATAGTGATAGCAAATCAGCTATTGATCGGTATATTTTATATACACTTTTAGATTCATTTTTAGTTAGTATTTTTTCCATTTTTTGTGTAAATATGTATCGTGTCAGAGTAGTTTTTCTTCCTTTTGAGTCACAGCGGTCAAAAATGGAGAAATGGAGAAAAGATGAGGAAATGAGCTTATTTGAGGTGGAATTACGCACTAAAAAGGCCAAGAAATGAAGTCTAAGAAGTCCCTGGAAGTATAGAAGAAATCAGACGAAGTCCGGACGAAAACAGGACACCGAACCGAAAAACTGGCAGATTAACGCCTCAGGCGCCGCGGCGCTTGAAATGCTGAAAGTTGGATTCGTCGCAGGAGTTTCGGCGCCGTGGCGCCAGCCTGCGGGGCCGCGGCGCCGATGCGGGATTTTTTAGTTTCTGGGCCGAATTTGACACATTTTTCAGGGCCCAAGAAGACAACTTTTCCTACCTATATAATCCCTAAACCCTGTTGATTCTAAAAAAGGCTCCATACCACCATTCTACCATCTTGTAAATACTCCACAACACAACTCTTGGAGGCTAGAAGGCTTGGAGGCTAGTTCTAAGTATTTTCTTTTTCCTTACTTTATTTATTTTCAGTTTATGTTGGATAATCTTTTAGTTCTTGGCATGTCTATGGCTAGGAGCTAAACTTTAATTAGGGTTTTCCATTCGAATCACTTGAACCTCGTTTTTATGATTTAATGCATGGTTTTGGTTTCTTCTTTATATAGTTGAGATTTATTCAATAATTGTTTTGATTGCTTGGTAATTAACTGATAACTTATCATCACATATATGATTTTGAATCGAAATCCGAAAGGGAGATTCTGAATATGCTATAGTTAAATAAACATAGGTTAAAATCGTGGACGAAAGTACCTCGATACTTGTGTAGTTTAATAGGTTATTGTTTTAATCCTCCTTTGTGGTAAATCCTATCATCGAAAGATAGAAGGGTTCTGCATCGGGATTGAGTGTTTATATATCCTAACCAGGATATAAAACGGCCTAGTTAACCTGCTATCTCAACATAGAAGAAGAACCTTTATTATTGCATTAAAAATTAAAGCAGCGGATAGTTGAGGAGATTGGAAGCCCTATTTCCACCATATCTGATTTAAATAAAGTAATCTAGTTAGTTTTTACAATTATTCAGTAATTCTTAGATAAAAACCACAACAACAATAACGATAACCAAATAGATACCATAGATAGATGTTTGGTAATTGAACACTAATCCCTGAGGATGATATTCGGTCTTACCCAGACTATATTACTTGTACGATACGTGCACTTGCTTTAAGCGTGTGGATAAATCGCGATCAAGTTTTTGGCGCCGTTGCCGAGGATTGGTATAGTTCAATATCAAATTATCTATTCTTATTTCTAATTTGGTTGCTCCAAGAACAAGTTTCTAACTTGTTCTGCGAGCATCTTGTTATCACTTTTTGTTGTTTTTCTTATTTTGTAGGTAAAAAAAAATAGGGGCACGTGGACTACTACTACTATCAGGAGCAGCAGTACTACGACTACTATCCACAGCAGCAGTATCATCAACGGCAAGTTAACCCACAGGCTCCACAGGAAGATCGAAATGAGCTGCAGGAAGCTTTACTCAGGCTCACCCAGTGCCAGAATCCTCAAGGGAAATTTCAAGAAATTACGCATTCGTGCCCCATCCGAGGAGCCAGACGAATTAAGAGCAGCATTGTTGGCACTCACAACCGTCCAAACTCAATTCATGGTGGAAGTAATACCCTCTCTTCAGAACTTGGAAACTCCAATGGAACAGATTCTGAATTGGGAACCACAAATCGGGAAACTGATGACCCAGTTACGAGGAATGGTGAGCAGATTGTGGAACCTGAACCACAACAAGTTGTTGAAGAATTTGGAGAGATAGTTGGTGTAGTTAAAGAAGAGGTCACTGAGGACCACACTATTGCGGAAAAGACTACACCAAAGGTCATTGTTGACCCTCAACCAGAAAGTCCATACCCTCAAGGGCACCCCCAAAAGTTGAGAGATGTAGAGAATTTCACTGATCCCTACATTATAGAGAGCCTTGAAGACAAGTATGCCTTGTGTGAATGGGGGATAATCTTACATCTGAAGCTCTTGTTTGGAAAGATGGTTGTAGTTGAAGTGACACCTACAACAATGATTGTGCGGATTGCAAGCAGTTCACAGAAGGATCCACCGGGCACTAGTAAAGGTTAACTGCGTCCGGCTACAAGACGTTAAAGACAGCGTTACTTGGGAGGCAGCCCAAGGTTTTTAATTATGTTAGTTTGATTTCTGTTTTTTAGTTTGTTTTATTTTGTCTTGAACAGTCTCACGGTCTTGGGTTCGTGTTTTGTGTTGTTGGATGACATGTGGACTGGAAGCTAACTCTGAGGAAAAAGGGACAAAAACGTTGAAGATGGAAAAATTGGCAGCAGCGTCGCGGCGCCAACATGCAGGGTCGCGGTGCCAGAAATTCAAAAAGTCTCAAAACTGTGCAATTCCCAGAAATTCCTCCCATACCTCCGTTATGACCGTTGTGTTGTGTCAGTAAGTTGTCCCTTATTTTTAGTCTTCACACATTGAGGACAATGTGTTGATTAAGTTTGGGGGTGTCTTATATTTTGTTTTTTTTTTGGTATTTGGTTTTGAGTCTTTTGTTTGTGTTGTTTGTTGTGTTTTTGAGTCATAATTTTTTTTTATTAATGATCATGCATGCTGTAGTTACTTGAAACGCCTAAGTGAAGTAAGTGGGATAATGTAATGAAATTAGAAGCAAAAATCTGAATGCTTAAGTGAGATATGCCAAGAATTCATGAAATCAAATTATTTGGGGTACCTGTGCTTAACTTCTGCATTGTTAATGATAAAGTATATGTGTTTGATTGCTTGTTATTTGAGGAGAAATAGTTAGGATGTACATGTTAGGGGGATGACTCAGAAAATTCTTTGTTAGCCCTTCTTACCATTCACTGCCTATCCCTGACAATAAAATTTATCACTAGTCAGCCCCTTTGAGCCTAAAATAAGATCTTTCTTGGACACCCTATAATTCCATGTTTATTCCATAAGAAAAAAAATTAAAGACTCTTGGAATTAAAAGTGTTGAAGAAGAAAAACAAAAAAAAAAGTGAAAAATTGATGCACCCCAATGAAAAATAGGCAAAAACATAAGTTTGGGGGTGCCTGTTATTCATAATGCACCTCACTCTCTCAAAACAAAAGAGGAAAAAGATAGGGATGAGATTAAAAAGGAAATCAAAAAGAAGAAAAAAGAGTTGAAAGAAAAAGAGCTTATGGTACGTAATTTGAGCTTAAATGCCTATTTTTACCTACCCTTGCCTAAGCCTACATTACAACCCTGAAAAGTCCTGAAGATCTCTAGTATGTGTATCTATGATTAGTGGAAAATAGCAAGTGAACAGGCCATAGAATTTTGAAATTGACATGCATAGGTTAGGTACTCTCACTTCTATTAAGCATGATTGTAATGAATTTGCGAAATATCTGATTGAGAGTTTAGAATGCTAAAAATTCATGTTATACATGTTCCTGCATATTATCCTACTAACCTTCATGATTTTCTAGTGACGATTGTGCAGCAGGCTGATCATGTCTTTGAGTCTTTTATTTTTTTTTCTTTCGTGTCTTTGTTTCTATTTTTGGATCTTTACTCGAGGGCGAGCAAATGTTAAGTTTGGGGGTATTTGATCGGTATATTTTATATACACTTTTAGAGTCATTTTTAGTTAGTATTTTGCCCATTTTTTGTGTAAATATGTATCGTGTCAGGGTAGTTTTTCTTCCTTTTGAGTCACAACGGTCAAAAATGGAGAAATTGCGAAAAGAAGAGGAAATGAGCCTATTTGAGGTGGAATTGCGCACTAAAATGGCCAAGAAATGAAGTCTAAGAAGTCCCGGGAAGTATAGAAGAAATCAGACGAAGTTCGTACGAAAACAGGACACCGAACCGAAAAACTGGCAGATTAACGCCTCAGGCGCCGCGATGCCTGCCAACAGCGCCACGGCGCTTGAAATGCTGAAAGTTGGATTCGTCGCAGGAGTTTCGGTGCCGTGGCGCCAGCCTGCGGGGCCGCGGCGCCGACGCGAGATTTTTGAGTTTCTGGGCCGAATTTGACACGTTTTTCAGGTCCCAAGAGAACAACTTTTCCTACCTATATAATCCCTAAACCGTGCTGATTCTAAAAAATGCTCCATACCACCATTCTACCATCTTCCATCTTGTAAATACTCCACAACACAACTCTTGGAGGCTAGAAGGTTTGGAGGCTAGTTCTAAGTATTTTCTTTTTCCTTACTTTATTTATTTTCAGTTTATGTTGGATAATCTTTTAGTTCTTGGCATGTCTATGGCTATGAGCTAAACTTTAATTAGGGTTTTCCATTCGAATCACTTGAACCTCGTTTTTAAGATTTAATGCATGGTTGTGGTTTCTTCTTTATATAGTTGAGATTTATTCAATAATTGTTTTGATTGCTTGGTAATTAACTGATAACTTATCATCACATATATGATTTCGAATCGAAATCCGAAAGGGGGGATTCTGAATATGCTATAGTTGAATAAACATAGGTTAAAATCGTGGACGAAAGTACCTCGATACTTGTGTAGTTTAATAGGTTATTGTTTTTAATCCTCCTTTGTGGTAAATCCTATCATCGAAAGATAGAAGGGTTCTGCATCGGGATTGAGTGTTTATATATCCTAACCAGAATATAAAACGGCCTAGTTAACCTGCTATCTCAACATATAAGAAGAACATTTATTATTGCATTAAAGATTAAAGTGAGGGGATAGTTGAGGATATTGGAAGCCCTATTTCCATCATATCTGATCTAAGTAAAGTAATCTAGTTAGTTTTTACAATTATTCAGTAGTTCTTAGATAAAAACCACAACAACAATATCGATAACCAAATAGATACCATAGATAGATGTTTGGTAATTGAACACTATTCCTAAGAACGATATTCGGTCTTACCCAGACTATATTACTTATACGATACGTGCACTTGCGTTAAGCGTGTGGATAAATCGCGATCAGCTATCCAGATTGCAGCAAATCCAGTCTTCCACGAGCGTACGGAGCATATCGATATCGATTGTCATTTTATACGGGAAAGAGTCCAACAAGGTCTGGTGTCTCCTCTGCATATCACTACTGCAGAACAGCCAGCGAATCTACTTACGAAGGGATTATTGTAAGAGCAGCACACTCACCTATTATCCAAGCTAGGTATCAAAAATCCATTTTTAGCACCTAGCTTGTGGTGGATGTTGAGATGAAGCCTACATAACTATATTAACATTTTGTTATTGTGTGTTAGTTAGTTAGTTGCAATTAATTGTAGTTAATATGGTAGTTAAGTTCCTAATAGTTCTTGGACTTGCACTTGTATAAATAGGCTCATGCCTTAGATATGAAATGTGATGAAAAGCTTCCACAAATAATATTTTCTCTTCCTCCCTCTTCTTCTCCCTCTCTTACTCGACTTCTGCATTTTCTACACGACAATTCGATCTATAAGCATTAGATCGAACATGCAATTTGGTAAATGCACATATTGTTCAGATTAAAACGTTCCCTTTAACCCACCGATAGAAGACTCTTAACACTCCACCTCACACCCAGGACTGAACATTTGATGCGTAGGCAATTTATAATATGGGGCCACAACATCGAAAATAATGAATCGAGTGGACCTGACTCTGACCATATTAGAATTGAGATGGAGACTTAAGTCTCCATTGATGAACTCGAGATAGCTTCGTATAGATGCAAACCCTAAAAAGAAGAGAGGAGCAACACAACTGTGGCCGCCAAGAGGGTCGGGCCGCCCGGGATCGGGATAAAGTCGGGACGGAGATGAGCGGGGCTGGGCGGGCAGGCAAAGTGACCGGTCGGCGGGACGATTCGTGTCAATCCGTCTCAGACGATCGGCCTGGGCGATTGGTCGACGGACAGGAAGTCGGAGACGGGCTAAACATTTTTTTTAAAAAAAAATTCCACTAAATTAAAAATACTAACAAAGTAACATATAGTCATATAGTGATAGTCATATACTCATATTATAGTATTATAATCATATATATTTATAAACTAAATAATTAAACAAAGACAAGAATAAAAAATGAGGTATTTATAGTTGAGAAATTGGATTAAAGTGTAAATATAATAATTTAGGGGTTAAAAATAAATATAAACGGGGTAGGGGGTTGGGGGTAGGGCTGCACAAAAGTCGGTCCGGACCGAAAAATTGGACCGAACCGGACCGAGAAATTCGGTCCGGTCTTCGGTCCTAGAGATTTGAGATTTCGATTTTCGGTCAGGTCCAGGTTCGGTCCGGTCCGGACCGAAAATTTTAATTTTTTTTTTTTTATAATATATATAATTCCTAATAAATATTGAATTATATAATTTCTAATATATATAATTTCTAATATATATTGAATTATATAAAAGGAGGAACGGGGGTAATGAAGTGAATATAGAAACGTCAACTCATATATCACACAAAGTCAACCTCCTACACAAACAACCTTCATGCTAGGATCATACGACATTCAATCCTTATAGAAGAAATTATGTCACTAATTAGAAGGCTAAACATTCTTAAAAGGAATAGAATTTGCTTGGAAGGATTCAAAAAATTCAAGATTAACAGAATTTCATGTTAACAGAGATCACAGGGCGTTTAGTCCCACATAAAGACTACTGTTTGCTGAGAGGCACCACTTGTAGATGATCCATCTTGTGCATTTTGCAACATTTCATGGAAATGGAGAGGGCTGCTATTGCTAACATGTGAATCTGCAGCAGAATCTTGAGGTTTGCTATTGAAATCTTGAGCAAAAGGGTACTGGCTTAGACCACCATAGTGCAGGCCATGAACGACGGATTGTGACTGGGGACCCCGGGGGATAGAGGCAGGCTGCTGCACCATGTGACTCAAACCAATCTCCCTAGTTACAGCGGGTGCTGATGACAGAAGAGAGAGAGCATGATCAGAATCAACAATATCGTTTAATCCACTAGAGAAGATCTTTTGTCCGCTGCTAGGAATTCCTGCTGCAGAATCAAGAAGTGGCTGGCATATTGAAGAAGCTTCAGGGAGACTACGGTCACTGCCTTGCATGAACTGGAATTGGCTTCCTCCTTTGTAGCTATGAGCCGAAGAATCAGGGAACGAGTTTTGACTGTCCATACAATTTATATGTGATTGGTTGTTGTATAATACCATATCGCTGTCCGTTTTGACAACACCAGCCCATGCAGAGCTCACAACTGGACTTGGAAATATTTGTTGGCTGCTAAATGACAAGAGTTCTGTTCCTACAAATGAATAAGTTGAGGTTTCTTTTGATCAGGACATAGTTTGATTAAAACATACAAACATATATTGGTTGCCAATTCTAAGAATAAGGTGGAAATGCATTCATGTTTCGTTTTTATTTAGAGAAGCATTGTGATTATTAATGAATGACCCTAACCTTGTTGGCCAAAAATTAATCCAGAATTTTTGGCCATAGAATCTGGCTGAGGCTTCCTTCGACGCCTGTTATGTCCATCAAGACGTTTCCGACAGCTTCTCTTTCCGTCATCGAATTCTACCAATGAATGAAACCTACAAAAGGATCCATCAGAACAAGATAATGCAGAAACCTTATAGTCAAAGCTTCAACTATCTAAGTCGCTATCTGAAAAGTAAACAAGCAGAGAATTAACTTGGACCGGACTAAGTAGCGTAGCGTGTTCTATTCTGAATTGCTGATAAAGCCGAGGATTTCTTCTAGGTATCATCACATCATAAAGGGTAAAATTCTGACTTGTAGAACTGAAAGCAGTGCATCAAACACCAATTCTCCTCTACATGCCAGAACTCGTTAAGCTGAGCTTCAAGTTGGCAGAAAGAAATGGAGGCAAGTGGATTCTAAGATCCTGACTTTAATAGGGTTAATCCTAGCACTAGAAGTTTATCTCACTATCTCAAATACCTTATATTCCAGTCTAGACACCTCTCCAGCTACCATCTTCCAAACTATCTGGTGTACCAAGGGTCAAGAACAAAGTCACAACTCTTAACTGTGGGAGAAAGAAGTATGTTATTTTTCTATCCAGGCATAAGTAAATGGACTTAACTCTTCTAATATGTTATTTTTCTATCCAGGCATTAAGTAAATGGACTTGACTCTTCTAATTTATGTGTCTTCCAAGGATTGAACATCTTAATCTGCCCATTTTCTAGCCTTTATGAGGAACTCCACCATTTTAACCGAACGAACCTTGTCACCAACTCTGTTACATAACATTGTTACTAGCTCGTAAAGTTAATTACTTCACGTTAATAGCTAGTGTGAGTGATAACATAATCAGGACTGGCCTTGTTATAATATTGGCTCCATTTCTTGATGAAAGTATATATGTGTATACTTTTTTTGAAAGCACGGGAACTAAGGTAAGAGCAAAATGACACCAGCTTGTCATACTATCCTCTCATAATAGAGGAAGAAGAAAGATTTTTTCTTCCATTCAAGTTACTCTAAGCATTCCTAATTAATGTGCTCTTCCCAGATTGAACTTGATATGCTCCCTTTTCCAACCTTTATGAGACATCACAATATTTTTACCGAACAACTATCTCCAACTCTACGAACATAAATTAATGTTTTTTACTAGCCTGGAAGTTAATTACGTCATGTTACTAATAGCTAGTTTTTACGAGTGATAACCTAATGAGGACCCGCCTTTAATGAATGCTTGATTCCTTACTTGATCCAAGTGATATGAGTATCACTTGTTTGATTGCATTAGGGTCCAAGACGAGGGTAAAACGACACGACATTGGCATACTATCTCTCTTGTAGTAGATGAAAGGTATGGGAAATTAAAAGAGACCTTGATGTCTTTGCTCCTCTAAGAGCATGCCAGGAAACTCATGATCTCCATGACACGAATTTTGCTCTAGTTGTGAACAGAAGAACACCATTTCAATCAAAAGATTAAATAAAGGCATTGCACGATTACCTGCTGCATTGCTGACAGAAGCGTTGCTCTCGACCCCCAATCGAGACTCTGGCAGTCTTTGAATGAACCTCACAAACTTTATGCCGGCGGTGATACTCTCTGCATTGACTGAGGTCTGCATTACATCCATCAACCAAGCAACGAGCTACTTGAGCTATATTGCCTGGTGCCTTGGCCCTCTTTGATGATCCTGTCGCGGATGACGATTCCATCACACAATTTTCATACAATTACAGCCTTCAAATTGGCTCCGACTTTTTTGCCAATCAAAACTGCCTTCCAGTACTAGCCGATAACCACACTGTAAATTCTTGACCTGAGTTAAAACGTGACAAAATGTGAAGGAAAGTTGCAATGTATTAATAATCCAATTTAGCTTAGCACTAAGCTTTATCCTAATAGATGTGCCAAAATCCTATTCCCTTTCAATCAAAATCCAGAAATCCCTCTAAATAACCTCCCTTTTCATGCTCAAGATTTTAAACACATCAAATCCAACAAATGAAAAATTTAATAAGACCAACCGTCGTGTGGAAACACAAATTATTATTCTCACTTCCATTGTGAGAGTATTGATAGTGATCTGTGATTAATAGTTTAGTGTAATTAATGTAAAATAGAGATCATAATTCTATTAGGACTACAATTGTATACTCTATATATATTGCATTAATAAGAGAACTCCAATGAAAGAGATTTACACTATTCTGAATAGAAACAAGAGCCAAAAATCTCTCCCTACCCTAACCCTAGTTTCGGTCGTTGTATAACTCTCCTTCGCCTCCCTTTTCCCGACTGAATATATACAGCCATGTATATCACCGCCTCTTCGTGATATACAACCAGTATACCCTGCTTCTACGTGATATACAAGTCTCTTCTCTCAAAACCTTCTTCGTGATATACAGCCAGTATACCCTGCTTCTACATGATATACAAGTCCCTTCTCTCAAAACCTACTTGTATACCTCATATATCCCGTGATATACAACCCCCATCCCTCACCTTCTTCTAAAACCGAACATGTATACCACTAATATACATGCGATATACAACAACCCGAGACACATATCACCACAATATACCGCTGATATACGTCATCCCCCCTATTTTCGTCTTCTCTTCCGACGCCAACACCTACCGGAAACAGTCGATATACACACTATATACGACTGATATACACTGCCTATCATCAGATATTTCTCGTATACAGTGCTATACAACCCTCTTACCTTCTATCTCTCAAGCAGATCGTATACCCCAGGTATGCAGCTAATATACAACAATTCTACACCCTTTTCTCTCCTAAATTTTTTATACCCTTTTGGCATCACCCGCGACCCATATAACTTCCCACGCTTCATCTTCCTCAACACTCGACGTCACAAATTATTAGTCGCAGGTCCAGTACCCGAATCAGTGGGCCAACCCACGTCCTTGGCAACAGTTCGAGCACTAGGCCCACCAACTGGCCACGCCTGTGCCGGGCCCAATAAAGAATAGTGGCACCGCCATGTCCATGACCAAAGACCACCGCCACTACCACGAAGCCAACAAAGAAGACGATGATATTGGATATGGGTGTCACGTCTCACCTTACCAACAATTCTGATAATCTTCCTCAACTGCGAAATTTAAATTCTCCTCAATCTATTATGGTCTAAAATGATCATCGCATTCCAATTCAAGAGTTTGGTCACACTAACTCCACCACTGCATCCCCACTTCTCCCTTGAAAATATCCTATATGTCCCTAACATTATCAAGAAACTAATCTCTGTTAGAAATTTGTCACTGATAATTTTGAATCCATTGATTTTGACCCGTTTGATTTTCTGTAAAAGACCTACATACGAGGAAACTTCTTATGAGATGCACTAGTATGGGGGACCTCTACTCTTTCCTATCCACGTCCACTTCTCATGTCATTCCATCCACCGTTTTAACTGTAATATCTCCATCAACATGGCATAGTAGACTTGATCATCCGGGAGCTTATGTTTTTTATTTTCTTAGAAACCGCAATTTAATCCAATGTAATAAAGGGAACTTTCCCATAGTTGCTCCTCTTGTCATCTAGGAAAACATGTTCGACTTTCATTTACGTCTTCTTTAAGTATTATTTTCTCATCCTTTGATATTATTTATGCGAATTTATGAACATCTCCTATAACTAGCAACCTATGTCATAAATATTATTTGATATATTTGGATAACTTTTCGCACTTCCTTTGGGTCTATCCGTTTAAACTTAAGTCTCAAGTTTACTCCAAATTTCTTGAATTTCGTACATTGATTAAAACTCAATTTGAAAAAGACGTCAAAACGTTTCAATGTGATAATGATCGTGAGTTCAATAACTCATTTTTTCATAATTTTAGTGCGGCTAATGGCATGATTTTTCGTTTCTCCTTCCCCCGTACTTCCCCTCAAAATGGTAAAGCTGAAAGAATTCTCCGCACCATTAACAATATGATTTGTACCCAAGCGGCAACCACGCTTTCCCGTTCGAGTGTCGAAGCAGAATATCGAGGCGTTGCGAACGTTGTTGCCAAGCTTTGTTGGCTCCGAAATCTCTTTTTGAGCTTCATTGTCCCTTACATAAGGCATCTTTGGTGTACTGTGATAACATATTTGTTGTCTACTTGTCTCATAGTCCGGTTCAGCATCAGTGAACCAAGCATATTGATATGGATATTCACTTTGTTTGTGAGAAGGTTACAATGGGCCACGTTAGGGTGTTGCATGTTCCTTCTTCGTATCAGTACGCAGATATCTTCACTAAGGGGCTTCCTCGGCAACTGTTCGTAGACTTCAGATTCAGTCCCAGCGTTCGGCCGACTGAGGGGGTGTGATTCACAATATATTAGTAATTAATAGTTTAGTGTAATTAATATAAAATAGAAATTCTAATTTCATTAGGGCTATAATTGTATACTATATATATTGCATTAATAAAAGAACTCTAACAAAGGATATTTACATTATTCTAGAAGTATAGCTACAGTTTTTCAGTAGGGTGAATATACAACTATCTGGATTCATTTCCTAGAAAATATAAAGGATCTTTCTTATGTTTCTTTGATAGGTATGCAGCAAACTGATTATGTACCTTAAAATAAAGTAATTCCAGGAAGTTGAAAAAACTAAAGTACTAATAAACCAGTTTTAGTACTGATAAACAAAAGAAGAAAATAACCAAGTCCGAATTAGCAGCAAAAAGGAACATGCAGGTAAAATTCTCAAAAACAATACGTGTCAATATAGGGATTAAGAGAATCTTGAAAAGTTATTTCAGCTATGGTATAAATTAAGCCACAACCTAAACACAATAATGTAGTCACTGAGATGTTTTCAACTATTCTTTTGTCTTATAAATAAATTTATCCACTGTCGGCTGGAGTCTAATGACTGATGAATAGCCTTCCAAATTAAAGTACCTCATCTGCTGGACCAACCAAAATCCAAAAAGAGAAAATAAAATTGCCAAGTCCTCAAGTAGAATAAATTGAAATACACAATGAAAAGCAAAATCTAATAATTCACTAGACTAAAGTAGAGTAAGCAAAATGACCTAAACTAAAATGTCTCCAATTAAAGTCAAGTTGTAACTACTAAAAATCTCTAATTTTTTTTTTATACTCGGGTTCCGACTTAGGTCAGATTAATTCTGGAGGTAGTAGTACCGATTCCTCAACACTACTGCCAGTAAATCACGATATGTGCTTCAATAACCAGAGTTTGAGAAGATAGGAGAATCGATCTCACGCCGTAAGTGTTCAGAACGTCTTAAGCCCCCTCTTTGACATTGAACTGTGCCCGGGGGACCAAAAAATATACTTAACTGTAAGTTTAAAAATATGCAAACCACAGTAGTAATTCTTGCAAGACAGAGTGAAGTTCTTCACAGAGACAAAAAAGAGAAAGGAAGGATGGCAGTTTGCTTTTCTTTGGTCTGTAATTCTTAGTTTGGTTGCTACAAGTATAGAAGGAAGCAGAAAATGAGTTCTAAAATCCCAAGAAAGAAAAGAAAACGATTTTGTTGGTTTTGTGAAGTAGTTAAGAAATGAAATGCATCAAGATAAAGACTAGTCTTTAGGAGCTACAAGAACCAATACTAGTAATAAAGACCCAAACTTGTTCCGGGACACGGTCCAGTGGCGTTCTAAACACTTGGGGCGTGAGATTAATTTCTAGTGAGAGCATTCTGCATTCTGCTCTCTTAATTTTTCTAGGTGCTATCAGTTGTTCGTTCTCAAACACTGATTATTAAAGCACATACAGCGATTTACTATAATAATATTGAAGAATCGATACTACTATGTTCAGAAGTAATCTAGTACCAACAAGAAAACTCAATATAAAAATAAAAAGACCCAAACTTGTTTGGAAAGAAGATAGAAAGAGAGAGAGAGAGGAGTAAGAAGACTGACTTGGTCTTTACAGCCATTCATTCACTGACAAAGACTCCATCATACACACCAGTAAAGTAGCAAGTAGCAACTGCCTCAAGATATGTAAAAATAGTTTCTTATGACTTGTTAGTGACAAACAAGGAAATATTTACTAGCATAGGCTATAGGGATGAAAATGGAAGTTCTCTCCGTGAGAGTGGGGAAGGGAGTAAAAAGATTAAGTGCCCCGTTTGATTGAGCTTATTTTAAGGTCCTAAGTTTTTTTTTTTAAATAAGTATTTATTAAAATATTAAAAAATGTTTGGTTGAACTTATTTTAAAATAGAAGTAGAGTTTATTTAAAATAAGTACTTATTTCAAAAGCTGAAAGTTTGGACTTTTTAAAGTAGAACTTTTTTTTGCTTTAAATTTTTTTATTTTTTGTACAAAAGTATATTTTTATTGACAATCAAACATCTAATATTTTTTGATAAAAATTCTACTCCTCCAAGCTCTTTTTAATCTGTTGTACCAAACGGAACCCAAACGATTTCTATCCTACCTTTTTAGGCCACTAGTCACTAGGCATAGCCTTACTATAAGTGTTTGTTAGAAAAAAAAAACAATTAAGTCAAAGATGAAACGAAGACCCATAAACGAGTGGCTAGGAAAGGGACAAGGGTGTTTGTAACTTTCAACTTTTATTATAGTTGTGTGTGGTGCGTGTGATAGTTGAGACTTGACTTGAGAATGAGAGAGTGAAAAAGATACGAGAGAAAAAATTGCAGAAACAAAGTTGTTTTTTTGAGTTCCAATGTCTCTGTCTGTTCCCTCTCCCTTGCCGCGGTTTAATTCTCTGATGAGGGAAAAGTGTGAAACCCTGACCTGCACCACAGGTCCCTTGGTCATGTGGGATGTAAATCAAGGAATATATGTGAGTGGCAACCCTGCAAAAGAGAGGACCAACGAGACATGGCTCAAAGATAACCTCGCGATATTTCAAAGAAAGATCACAACACAAATTGAGCCGACGTCGAGATGATTGTATCTCAATTACCTTGTCACTTACCAACTCGTCTATACCTAAGGCTGTCACGATTTAATTCTAATCCATCCAAAAAAGAGTGGTACTCCACCATTTTCATTTTCCACAAACACATTTATTTCTAAACCTTCTTTTACTTTTAAAAAATATTACTACAAAATAATTAGTACCATGTCATTTATTTTTATTCAGATAAAATGATAGTGTAAGACTATTCTCAGCGAAAGTTTAGTGCATTAAATTGTCTTTTTATAAATTACTCAAACTATATACTAATATTTGCTTCTTCAGATAAATTACAGTTAATAAATATATAGTTTGAGTTAAATTCATACCTCTACAATTTGAAAAGATACAATTTTATCATTCGATTATATTATCGGGATAAAAATATCTCCCTACATTACTTTAGAACTCAAGAAGATCACTCTCCATCAACAGTTGCAACGTGGAATATCTCTACCACATGGAAATGTCCCCAAGGTCATTATCTTCCTCCCTTTGTTAGGTCAAATTTACTTTTCTACAATTTGATTTGGACGAATTGTCCCTTTACTATCTGACTTGGAGTACATTTACTCTCACGATTTTTTTCTTTTTATCTCTTGTTTTTTTTTTTGGTTTTATTGAAAAAAAATAAAATTGTCAATAACGGATAACTAAAAGTACCAAAAAGTATTGAGTTCATAATAATTATCTTTCTCTAGCTCCATGTTTTTGTTTTGGTATGTATATTTGGATGTTGAGGTTTATTTTGTTTTATTTTCTTGTCATGAGAGGGCATAGGGATCTAGTTACAACACCTCAATTCACATAGAATTACTTAGGCCATAACTATGTATGTATTCTCATACTCATGTTATGTATTAGGCATAATGGTATTTCACATAAGACAAGACATGATTGGATGGTTGAACTAAATCCCGACGGGCAGGTTCATAGGACAGGTTCAGCAACTAATCTAATTAGGCACATATTGTCACGAATTCGGGGCGTGGATGCCTTACCCGGCACCAAGTAGTCATACATCGTAGAACAATCGTGGAATATAAAGCAAGACATGAAACATGATATAACTAGAACATTTTATCGATGAAAAGATTGCCTTTGGCGTAAATACATAAACCAAGTTTTTGCGATTCATCCCAACTGCATAACAGACTGCACTCTAGGAAATATAACTATGGCGGGACGGGGCCGCCATACCTGTCTGTCTAAAACTATCTGACAGGAGATCATACCCAAAAAGTAGAGCCTCGGAGAGAGTGGAGCTCTAACACCAACGTAGAGATCCTGGGATGTGGATCTAGCGCTTTCTCTAGAACTGCGGCGTGAACGGCCCGAAGAGTCGATCTGGCAGTACCAAGTATGTGAAACTATAAAGTACTTTAAATGAAATCAAAGTATTTAAAACCTTTTCACAAATACATTCGATTCAATTGCACATAGTGCGCATCACAATAATAACGAATAGGAAAAGCATAGCAGTGCTAGTCAGGCGCGAATGATCGAAGCAAGGCGGCCGCCCATAGTATCGTGCGTGCCTAGTCACGGACTTAGCGATCGCATAGTCACACATGCACCGCGTGAGGTATTCCGCGTCGGGGTAGCTAGCCGGTACCTCACGGACTTCGCGATCGCGTAGCCTCGAAAAGCCGCGTAGTCCCATGGACCGCATAGGCATCCGCGTCGGGCTAATCACCCGAATGATCAATCTGGAGTACGCATGACTCGCGTAGTCTCATGACGCGTAGGCCGTATAGACGCGTCGAGGTGGCAAGCCACCGGTATAACAAGTCGAGGGTAGGTGATACAATAGCGATACAGCGGACTTCTGGGTTAGCAGCGTAAGCCTGGCAAGAATGACCGCTTTCACAACATTACAAGCCATTAACATGCGGTATCATAGTATGTCTACCTATCAACCAATCTTACTACACTAATGTAAATCAATACAAGGCTTTTATAAACAAACAAGTAAAGTTCCTTTTATCATTCTTAAGTTGTTATACCTAACTTCCCATAAAGCTAGTATAACTCTTAAGCTTTTGTTTTAGAACCAAATATTTAAAAATGATTCATTATTCTTTTGACATACTTGAGGTTCTTATTATTGGGCTTAAGTCAAAAGACATTGCCGATTATCATATGTCGTCTGGTACTATATATACTTAAAATATCATGCTCAAAAGTATAGGAAGGATCACATACCTACCGGCGAAATCCACGCCAAGTCGAGTATGTCGCGCAGAGAATCGACTATAATAGTCAGACATCTATCAAAGTCTAGACTATTCGTAGGTCGATTCTAAACAGGGTCCTCGATTCTACGGAAAGTCGGGCGTGACAACCCTACGGTGAGCTATATAAGTCTCTTGTGAAAGCGATCACATGTAAGTACAATCAGATTCGTATAATCTTCTTTTATACCCTTCTAAGGTGTTCATTCAATTCTATTCTTAATAACCTCCTAAGTATTTATACTTATTTCAATACTTCTACAAGATGCATTCTCTAATTACAAAAGAGGGTTAGGATTATATACCTCGATAAGCCCAATAATATCCAAGTAAAAAGTCGATCTGAGCGAGGTTTAGCTCACCTCCAAAGCTCCAAGCGCTCGAGAATCCTTAGAAGTTTCCCACAACTTCTACTAAGTACTAAGGAATTTGGGCTAGGTTAAATTGGGCATTATAACAATACTAGAAGGCAACTTTCCTACCAGGGAGGGGTAGGTTTCGGCTAGGCTAGAGGGAAGGGCCTCGGCCAAAACTTCGCTCAAAGGGGAGGGGTGTTTGGGCCGAATTGCTCACGAGGAGAGGAGGATTTTTCAAGACTTGAAAGCTTTAGTGGATGAAGAACTCTTCATCTCAAGAGGGGTATTTATAGGTCAAGACATGGCCAACCAATGGCCAAGATTTAGCCAAGTGCTAGGCAAGTGTAAGGTCAAGATTAGGGCAAGTGTACCTAGCCAACTTGCACACAAAATATCTATCCAACTTTATGACAAGGATTGTCATCCAATCGCCTATTATTGCGTGACAAGTCCACCAATGAGAGGGTGGAAAGTGTCGCCTCTCATTGGTCCAAAGTGTTACGTCTCTCGGAAAAATCCGCAAAAATAAGAAATGACATAGCCGGAATTTATCCTATGAAAGCTGTGGAAACGTTTCGTCGGAAAACCAATCGTTTTGTGAGTTGTGCCCAATAATTTTCGTCCAAGCCTAACTTTTAAGGCTAACCTTTTGTACGTATTCCCTTACGTACATACTCTGGAAATACGGGGTATAACATTCTCCCCTCCTTAGAAACATTCGTCCCGAATGTTCCTTCCCAAGACAGTTAAAGATAAGGTTCTTAACAACCTAAGCAGTTCGCAAAAAAAAACACTTAGCACATAAGTCAATTGAATCAATAAGTAGGAAAGTAGGTTACCTGGAGGTGTGGGGAATAGGTGAGGGTATCTCAGCCTCATGTCTTCCTCTGCTTCCCACGTCATCTCCTCCCTAAGCTCGTTCCGCCACAAAACTTTGACGGAAGCTACGTCCTTGGTCCGCAGACGCCTAACACGACGATCGACTATCGCTATGGGAATCTCCTCATACGATAACCCCTGGTCACTGGACATCGTCAATCGGGTGTACCACTAGATGGATCCCGACATCTCCTCGGCATAGATACGTGAAATACGGATGCACGCCTCCGGATCGGACGGCAGATCCAACTCATGGCAACCTTGCCTACCACGTGGACAATCGAAGCGGCCCGATGTACCTTGGTGAGTTTTCCTTCTTCCGAATCTCATCACACCTTCATGGGTGACACCTTCAGAAAACCCAATCATCAATGCGAACTCGGATGTCGACGTCGATGATCTGCGTCGACTTTTGTCGACTACGGTATCGATAGCCGCTCTCGGATAAGCTTCACCTTATCCACTGCTGCGCCAAGTGCGGTCCCACTAATCGTACCTCGCCCACATCGAACCATGCTATCGCGTCTGCACTTCCTCATACAAAGCCTCATACGGCGCCATCGAATGCTAGAGTGGTATTTGTTATTATACGCGAACTCTACCGGTGGCAAGTGATCCTCGGCTACCTCTGAAGTCAATAACACGGGCTCGCGGCATATCCTCAAGAGTGCGGATAGTGCGCTCTGCTGTCCGTCTTTACGTGGATGAAATGCGATTACTCGAGGCTGCTGCGTCCGCAAACCCTGCGGAAGGACCTCAGAAGTTAGCGTGGCGGGCTCCTGCATGCGATATGATCGAAATAGGGACTCCATGCGATCGGCGACCTCTCGGATGTAAAGTCCGCATAATCCTCGGTAGAAAGTCGTCACGGGAAGAAAGTGTTTGCTTTCGTCGACTGTCGACGATAACCCGTATAGAATCATGTCTCCTCCGAGTGCGAGGCAATCTCGTGATGAAGTCCATGTTGATCACCTCCCACTTCCGGTCGGGATCTCTATCGTCAGAACAAACCACGGGCCTGCGGTGCTCTACCTTACTGGCGACAACACGGGCGAGCTACGAACTCGCAACGTCCTCTTCAAACCATCCCACCAATACACGGATCTAAGGTCGTGGTACATCTTGGTCGACCACGGATGGATGAGTAACGCCGCTGTGTGCTTCCCCAAGAACCTGCTGCCAAGTCTGAAACATCCGGAACACACAACACGCCCTCAAACCTTAGCGCCCCGTGGTGCTACCTCAAAGGACCGCTTGCCTCACGAAGAGTCGTATCACGATAACGTGCCAAACCGGATCCTCGGCTGTTGCCTCTTCACCTCGCCGGCGATGGAAGACTCGGCAACCTCACGAACTCTAACCCGCTGCTATCGAGAATCAATCAAGCGGACACGAGGCTCGCTGGCGATGCAAATCACGAACCATGCCCTCCTCTGCCGCACCTCGATAGACTCCCATCGACCTACTAAGGCATCGCCTGGCATTGGCCTTCCGGGTGGTACGGGATATTGACGTCATAATCCTTAAGCAACTCTAACCACCGTCTCGCCGTAAGTTCGACTCCTGGTGAAGATATCTGGAGGCTCTTGTGGTGCGTATAAATATCCACGTGAACCCCATACAAATAGTGCCTCGGATCTTTAAAGCGTGAATCACCGCGGCTCAAATCATGGGTGGGGTAGTTCCTCCGTGTATCTTAAGCCGTCGGGATGCGTATGCTATAACTCGCCTGCTGCGTCAACACACATCCCAACCCGATGCCCGACGATCACAATACACCACGTAACCATGGACCTCCGGAAGAGTAAGAAGCGAGGCGGTCGTCGATTTCTCTTTCAGAATGGAAACCACGCTCCACAAGCATCACCATCAAACTTGTGCGCCTTACGAGTCGGCTAGTCAATGGTGCGAAGATAAAGCAAACTTCTCCACGAACGCCGATAATATCTGCAAGGCCCGAGCTGCGAACCTCTGCCGGAGTAGTAGGTCAGGCCAAGTCTGGCTGCCTCGATCTTGGCGTATCCACTCGAATGCCATCGGCCCGACAATGTGCCCAAGAAAAGCCACCGAGGTCAACAAAACTCACATTTGGAAAACTTCGCATACGATTCTTGATCGGAGAAGCGTCGGCCAGTCCTCAAATGCTCGCGTGCTCGCTCTGGCGAGAATAAACCAAGATATCATCAATGAACACTATCACAAACGTGTCCAAAAATGGTTTGAACACTCGGTTCATCAACTCCATGAATCTGCGGAGCATTGGTCAACCAAAGACATGACCACGAACTCATAATGCGTCTGCAGGGTCGAATGCGATCCTAGGGACATCCACTCTCTAACTCGAACTCGATGATAGCCCGATCGTAGATCAATCTTGGAAAAGCATCTCGCGCTCGCTGATCGAACAAATCATCAATCACGGGAAGGGTATCTGTTCTTAATGGTCACCTTGTTCGTGCTGTAGTCAACACATGCGCGGCGTCCGTCTTTCTTCTTCACGAACAATCTGGCGCCCCGGGGAGAAACACTAGGTGCGATGAAACCCTTCTCCAACAAATCACTCACCGCTCCTTCAACTCTCTTAACTTTCGGCGGGTGCCATCACGTATGGCGGAATGGAAATAGCCGAGTGTCCGCAACACATCTATACAAAACTCAATCTCCTCTGCGGAGGAATACGGGAGGTCGTGCGGAAACACGTCGAGAACTCTCGGACTCTGGGCTTGTCGAAAATCTGGTACGCGACCTCGATTATCAAACACGAACGAGATGGTAGATATACCGCTTCGCACCATCTTCCTAGCCTTGAGGTAGGAAATAAACCTACCTTTCGGCGTCTGGTGCTCCTTCCCACTCAACAATGGCTCGCCGAGCTGGAACCGCACTACTCTCTCTGCGGTCTACATTGGCGTAGCAGAAGCTAGCCAATCCATCCCCATGATCACGTCGAAGTCAATCATCTCCAACTCTATCAAGTCGGCAGTCCGACGGCGTAAATGGTCACAGGACAAGCTCTATATACGCCGAGCTACCAGAATCACCCACGGCGTAGCTACCTCGAAAGGTCTATGGACTCGAGCTCTATCCCTATCCTACTAGCAACAAGGGGAGATATATAGGGAGTAGAACCGGATCTATCAAAGCATATACATCAAACCCGAGCGATAAGGTACACGTGGCGACATCGGTGAGGCCTCACGATCTGTCGGTGGACAAAGCATAAATGCGGTTCGAGGACCGCTAGAAGCTGGACTGCGCCACGACCTTTGCGCGACCTGGCGATCTCTGAGTACCGCCTCGGGGCGATGGCTGTCGGGGATGAAGAAGCGGCAGAACCTGTGGTGGGCCTACCCCGCCGCCGGTCGGGCAAACCCTCGCGAAATGACCTGCTGGCCACAGTATGGCAAGTCCCGTAGTAGCATAACGGCTCGAATGGAATCTACCACAACGGCAGCTGAGCAGACCTCGATCGGCTAGCACCGCTACTCGAAATCCAAGTCCAGGGCCACGACCGCCCCACCGCTCTGGTCTTGAAAATGATGTAGGGCGCTCTGCGCGGTGTGGTGCAAATCTGGACCTCTGGCGATCGCCCACCACGAGAACCACCAAACGAACGGCCGTCTTGGCGCCTGCTGGCGATATCGGTCTACCCGGCGGTCTCTACGCTCGCGCATCCCAATGCATGAGCTGCATCTGGGTAATGTCCATGCTTTGAAGGGACACTCCGCACAAGACTTCGGCCATATAGTCGTCTAGCCGGTGGCGTAGCGATGCACCGGTCCTCCATATCGCTACGGTGCGAGGAACATATCGAGCCAATGAATCAAACTCGACATTGTACTCTCTAGCGTCGTCCTCCCGCCTCGATAACAAAAATGCCGGATCGTGCCCTCCTCATCTGCGGAGGCAAGAAGTGTGTGAGAAAAGCCTCGAAAACTCATCCCATACTGCTGGAGTGCATGCTCTCCCGGGAAAGCTCGTGAATCGAACGATCATTGCGGTATCACGCGGCCGATCGCGAACCGAATATCACGGACTCGGTCTCGAAGCCTTGACCACCCGCATAATCCTCTGCCCGAAGCGGATGAACTCCTGCGGATCATCCTCCGGCCTTGACCCGTAAAACTCTGGCGGGCTACTGACTAAGGAAGTCCGTAGCCTCAAACTATCTCGCCTACGGTGAGCAGCGGGTGCTCTTTGGAGGCTGGAATGGCTGCCTCAAACCTCTCCTCATATCTGCCCACGACCTTGGCTAGTAAATCGGCCATCTCCTTGTACCCTAACTCCTGCCCGGTGAGGGCGGGAGGTGGTGCTGCGGTCTCTTTGGGGCGGCGGTGTCATAGAACTCGCCGTCTCTGGTATAGGCTGGGCCTGAGCCCTCGTGACTCTGGGTGTCACACTAGCAGCTCCCTCGGCTGCCTTGCCCTTCTGGGCCCGGGTTGCCTTACGTGGAGGCATATCATTCTGAGGAAAGGAATGCGTTAGAGGGTCCAACCTATAACACGACTCTAAAGCACGATCTCGAGTGAGAAGAATAGAAACCAATCCTAAATATCCTATAGCCTCCTGATTATTGGTGTGGTGCACAACACACCGATAATCAAGACTCTACTAGATACGGTCTGTAGACACTTTCAGAGGATTAACTGCTCTGATACCACTTTTGTCACGACCCGTTCCGGGGCCCGTGACTGGTGCCTTCCCCGGGCAGCCCAGTAGTCCTACATCAGAGAACAATCGCGGAATATAAAACAAGACATGAAACATGATATAACTAGAACATTTTATCTCGATGAAAAGATTGCCTTTCGGCGTAAATACATAAACCAAGTTTTTGCGATTACATCCCAACTGCAATGGGACTGAGACCTCAAGGAAATAACAACTATGGCGGGACGGGGCCCGCCATACCTGTCTGTACAAAACTATCTACAACAGGAGATCATACCCAGTAGAGCCTCAGGAGAGAGTGGAGCTCCTAACACCAACGTAGAGATCCTAAGGATGTGGATCTAGCACCTTTCCTCTAGAACTGCGGCGTGAACGCTTCAAGGAGGTCAAGAAACAGTGTACCAAGTATGTGAAACTATAAAGTACTTTAAATGAAATCAAAGTATTTAAAACCTTTTCACAAATACATTGATTCAATTGCACATAGTGCCACATCACAATAATACGATAATAGGAAAAGCGCCATGTGTCTAGTCTAGGCGCGAATGATCGAAGCAAGGCAACCGCCCATAGTATCATTCTGCGTGCCTAGTCACGGACTTCCGCGATCCGCATAGGTCACACACGGACCGCGTGAGGTATTCCCGCATCGGGGTAGCTAGCCGGTACCTCACGGACTTCCGCGGTCGCATAGCCTCAAAAGACCGCGTAGTCCCATGGACCGCATAGGGCATCCGCGTCGGGCTAATCACCGGAATGATCAATCACGGAGCACGCGCGACTCGCGATAGTCTCATAGACCGCATAGGCCGTATAGACCGCATCAGGGTGGCAAGCCCTCGGTATAACAAGTCGAGGGTAGGTGATACAATAACAAGATCAGCGGACTTCAGGTTAGCAACGTAAGCACAGCAAGAATGACCCCCTTTCACAACATTACAAGCCAATTAACACATGCAGTATCATAGTATGTCTACCTATCAACCAATCTTACTACACTTAACAGAAATCAATACAAGGCTTTTATAAACAAACAAGTAAACAGTTCCTTTTATCATTCTTAAGTTGTTATACCTAACTTCCCATAAAGCTAGTATAACTCTTAAGCTTTTGTTTTAGAACCAAATATTTAAAAAATGATTCATTATTCTTTTGACATACTTCAAGGTTCTTATTATTCAGGCTTAAGTCAAAAGACATTGCCGATTATCATATGTACGTCTACCGTACTATATATACTTAAAATATCATGCTCAAAAGTATAGGAAGGATCACATACCTTCTCGGCGAAATCCACCTGCCAAGTCGAGTATGTCGCGCGCAGAGAATCGACTATAATAGTCACGGACATCTATCAAAGTCTAGACTATTCCAGGTCGTTCTAAGCAGAGGGTCCTCAATTCTACGGAAAGTCGGGCAGAACCCTACCGGTGAGCTATATAAGTCTCATTGTGAAAACGATCACATGTAAATCTGATTCGTATAATCTTCTTTTATACCCTTCTAAGGTGTTACAGTTCAATTCTATTCTTAATAACCTCTAAGTATTTATACTTATTTCAATACTTCTACAAGATGCATTCTCTAATTACAAAAGAGGTTAGGATTATATACCTCGATAAGCCCAATAATATCCAAGTAAAAGTCGATCTGAGCGAGGTTTAGCTCTACTCCAAAGCTCCAAGCGCTCAAGAATCCTTAGAAGTTTCCCACAACTTCTACTAAGTACTAAGGAATATGGGCTAGGTTAAATTTGGCATTATAACAATACAAGAAGGCAACATTCCTACCAAGGGAGGGGTAGGTTTCTAGGCTAGAGGGGAAGGGCCTCGCCAAAACTTCACTCAGGGGAGGGTGTTTGACGAATTGCTCACAAGGAGAGGGAGGATTTTCAAGACTTGAAAGCTTTAGTGGATGAAGAACTCTTCATCTCAAGAGGGGTATTTATAGGTCAAGACATGGCCAACCAATGACCAAGATTTAGCCAAGTGCTAGGCAAGTGTAAGGTCAAGATTAGGGCAAGTGTACCTAGCCAACTTGCACACAAAATATCTATCCAACTTTATGACAAGGATTGTCATCCAATCGGCCCTATTGCCATGACAAGTCCACCAATGAGAGGGTGGAAAGTGTCGCCCTCTCATTGGTCCAAAGTGTTACGTCTCTCGGAAAAATCCGCAAAAATAAGAAATGACATAGCCGGAATTTATCCTATGAAAGCTGTGGAAACGTTTCGTCGGAAAACCAATCGTTTTGTGAGTTGTGCCCAATAATTTTCGTCCAAGCCTAACTTTTAAGGCTAACCTTTTGTACGTATTCCCTTACGTACATACTCTGGAAATACGGGGTATAACACATATTAAGGCATTTAGCATTGATTTCAAACAGCAGGATGTCAACCCGAACTAATAAGCGATTAATCTAAGATATGTTAGCAACACTGGAGATCAGGTACCATGTAACATGTGACTTTTAGAGATACATCGACTAATTGGATTCGACTACTTAGTAAAATACTCCTACTTTTATCTGAACGGGATTAAACCTGCTCGAAACATAATGATAGGCTATAATTAAACATATAAACTCATACGTATATAAAGAACTTAGAGGAGTTTGGGTTTATAGCCTATCATAGGCATACGTATATAAAGAACTGAGCAGATGCGATGTAGATATCGTTGCATAGACGAAATAGATGATGTTGTTGCATAGGCATAATAATATGATGTCGTTGAGCAGATGCGATATAGATGTCGTCGTTACATAGATGAAATAGATGAGGTCGTTGCATAGGCATAATGACGTCGTTGGGTAGACGTGTTGTAGATATCGTTATTGCGTAGATGAAATATGGACAGTATTGATAATCGTAATAAGAGGAAACGTCGTTGTGCGGACGTAATAAGATCAACGTCGTTGAGTAGACGTGATAGGACGTCGTTGAATCGACGTAATAAGATGAACGTCGTTGTATGGACGCAATAAGATGAACGTCGTTGTATGGACACAATAAAGATGAACGTCATTGAATAGACGTAATAAAAGGACGTCGTTGAATAGACGTGATAGGGCTTCGTTGAATAGACGTAATAAGATGAACATCATTGTGCAGACGTAATAAGATGAATGTCGTTGAATAGACGTGATAGGACGTCATTGAATAGACATAATAAGATGAACGTCGTTGTGCAGACGTAATAAGATGAATATTGTTGAATAGACGTGATATGACGTCGTTGAATAGACGTAATAATATGAACGTCATTGAATAGACGTAATAATATGAACGTCATTGAATAGACGTGATAGGACGTCATTGAATACACGTAATAAGATGAACGTCGTTGTGCAGACGTAATAAGATGAATGTCATTGAATAGACGTAATAAGAGGAACGTCACTGATAGACGTGATAGGATTAATGTCGTTGAATATATGTGATAGGACATCATTGAATAGACGTAATAAGATGAACGTCGTTGTGCAGACGTAATAAGATAGATGTTGTTGAATAGACATGATAGGACGTCGTTGAATAGACGTAATAAGATGAACGTCATTGAATAGACGTGATAGGACATCGTTGAATAGACGTAATAAGATGAACGTCATTGAATAGACGTGATAGGATGTCGTTGAATAGACGTAATAAGATGAACGTCATTGAATAGACGTAATAAGATGAACGTTATTGAATAGACGTAATAAAAGGATGTCATTGATAGTCGTAATAGGAGAAACGGCATTGTGCGGACGTAATAAGATAACGTCATTGATAGATGATAAGATGACGTCGTTGAATAGACGTAATAAGAGGAACGTCGCTGATAGACGTAATTGAGCTAACGTCGCTGATAGACGTAATTGAGCTAACGTCGTTGTGCGGACGTAATAAGAAGACATCGTTGATAGACGTAATAAGATGATTTCGACCCAGTGGGTCAGGCTACTATGATGAAGTTACCTGCAGAATATAAACAGAATAAAATAGTTAAGTCGCAAAGTGATTGAGAAATGAGGACCAGTGTGTGGCCCTGTGAGCCAAATGACGTCTTGATAGACATGTGCGATTGTGGCCTTGCGGGCTGAGCTGCTATGTGAAACTTCCTTAAAAATCAAATATAGATGCAATAATTAGTGCATGGATATATAAATATGCAAAAACGAATGAATGAGGATAAGAATGTGGCCCTGTGAGCCGAGCTGCTATGCGAAAATCCTCTTCAACGTTGTCAACTTTCCTAAATTTTGGGGTATTTGAAAGAAATTTGCGGGTGCGTGAAACACACCTTGTGTGTAGTGTGTGATAGTGTCAATATTCCAGAATGGAAGAAATATGAGCGGGATGACAGTTTAGGAAAATCATTAACATATAGCAATTAAGACAACATGTAAATATTCATATGTAAAGAAGAACGGTTTAGGCAAAAGATAAAAATAAAAGCAAATATGTAAAAACACAAAAAGAAGCAATTTAAGCAAATAAAGAAAAAATAAAGCACAGTAATTAACCTAAGTCTGTTATGGTTAAGAACCTAAATGTCCCCAGTGGAGTCGACATGATGTAACAACCCATTTTAACCAGAGTCGAAATGGTGTACTACTTATGGTTGATTCACAAATTTTTATTTTAAGGAGTCGTCACCTAATTATTTTAAAGATGAATTAGGACTTCTACTTAGCAAAAATCTGCTAGAAATAACTCTAATTTATGGCCTGCGAAACTAATGAGATTCCGGGTAAGGGTTCTTTATTATCCTAAAGGGAAGGGATTAGGCATCCTCTAAGATCCGCTAACTTGTAATTGTCCGGTCAAACTTAGGTTGGTATTATTGTGCTAAATGTATTATGCAATTCTAAGGGTGGTCTAACTAAGAAACTATTTAAAACTAGACATGCAAATATTTAAATAAGATGTGTATCTAACAAGATTATAACGAAAGCAAAAATCATATAAAGAGGGAATGAAGAGAACTTAGCGGTATTTCGCTTTTATTTTCCTTTTTCTGCGAATGCTTCAACTCCGGAATGCGCCTCCGGGTTCCTGCAAAAACACTTAGTAAAAGAGTTAGTAAATAAATAAATACGGGTAAAACCTTCGGATCAGTAACAAAACAATAGGAGTTTTAATTACCGAAGGCTTAGATCTATATTTTGTAAAGGGACATCTCAAACAAGTCATGGGTGTTTCCTAGTGACTTGTCAGTCAATCTAGTCTCCCCCCACGCATGTTGGTATCCAATATATATATGAAAAATCCATAAGTGTCATCATTGCCCTTTTTCCGAAGGAAAGCAAATCGAGGGACAACCTTTCCGGGAGGGTCATGTAGTAACATGTTCAAATCATTATTATGTCAAAACCGAAGGGACACAGCCTCAATTTCAATTTCATTGGCCTAAGTGTAGTATTGATGTTCAAATCAGTGAGATTTTAATCAAGTGCAACAGTCCATACTGCATTCTGCCTTAGAAAGGCAGCAGTAGTGGCCTTGGATATCCAACAGTTGACTGGTTAAATATGGCCAGGAACAACAAGTTGTTTAGTTTAAAATGTAGCAGTGGTATAACTCAAAACAGTGCAGAGACTGATTCAAATTTGGCCGAGAGAATACAACAACGTGTTGGCCTCAAATCTTCCTAAAATGCAGTAGTAAATGACAAAAAATGCAGCAGCTCACAGGCCAAAATATGGCAGCAAAATCGTCAATAACGCAACAACAAACAGGTGAAAATACCGCAGCATAACAGGCAAAGACACAGCAGCGAAATGGTAAAATGCAGCAGCAAATTTACTCAAGAAGTTGGCATTTTTCGACCCCAAAAATGTGGCAATCTTCAATGTAACAACATCAACTAAATGTAGCGAAATGTTGCAGCAACATGTCTTTGAAAATAATACCTTAGGCGTAGAATTAGTTCATTTCCAGAGACTGTAGCAGTACTGCAGCAGCGAAACGAACATAGAACCGACACTTTCAAGTGTAGCATCTGTTTTAACTGAACGAATGTAGTAGCTCCCTTTTGGGGTATAACATTTCGAACCAAGTCAGAGGTAGCAGCAAGGTAACATCTCAATGGGATTTGGGATGTAAACTCACCATTTATATTCCGACGCCACATCAAGATCAAAAGGTCTCTAGAACCTTAGGCATGGCAAGCTATCAAATGAGGCTACACCAACCCAATACTTGCATTGTCTTTCAGCCGGTAAAAGCCATATAAAGAGAAGTTCAAGAACGCGAAAATATAATCGAAACAGGATTGCGGGTCTTCGTTTGGCGAAGTCATAATGAGTCTCATATGGGACTCTTCATTGCTCTCGATGCATTTCATGTAAAGCAAAGAAAAAGAGAGGAAAATGATTAGTATATTCCCTATAACCTTTATCAAAATAATAAATATTGACATAAAGTTTAAATACATATGAATCGATTCATTTCGGCAATTAAAAAGAAGCAAACAATCGCAATGAGATATAATTCCCATTTTTACATTAAACCAACATGCAAGCTCATTCTTAGCATATAAGAGACACTGATATATAAATGATATTCATGATATACGCGGTATATTCAAAGCACATATGATATGCTTGCGCATATATAGTGATATACAACATTGATGCATACCTAGTGTATACTTAGGTCATCTGTCCTGAAGCATAGAGTTGTATATTTCAAAGCAAGTGGAGATAGAAGAAGAAAAACTAAACCAGAACATAAGCATATGAGCTTTAGGATCCATCCCTTCAGATTCATATACCACAAAGCAAACATAAGTTCTTTTACCCCAAATACTAGAGAAACAAATACCACATACTTTCCAGAATTTCCAAAACATATCAGCCATAATGGGCAGAAGAAAACAATACCCTAGACATACTCCTTACTAAGATTTAAAGAGAGGTGTATTTCCATATGCCACAAAGAGGACCACATACTGCCATGAGTGTATTTTAAAACTTAGACAAGTAAGAGAATGCATATAGGATCAGTTCAGGAGGGCATAGAGGTCTAGTTACAACACATCAATTCACAAATAATTACTTAGGTCATAACTATGTATGTATCCTCATACTCATGCTATGTATTAGGCATAATAGTACTTCACATAAGACAAGACATGATTGGGATGGTTGAACTAAATCCCGACGGGCAGGTTCATAGGACAGGTTCAACAACTAATCTAATTAGGCATATATTAAGGCACTTAGCATTGATTTCAAACAGGATGTCAACCCGAACTAACAAGCGATTAATTTAAGATATGTTAGCAACACTGGAGATCAGGTATCATGTAACATGTGACTTTTAGAGATACATCGACTAATTGGATTCGACTAATTAGTAAAATACTCCTACATTTATCTGAACGGGATTAAACGTGCTCGAAACGTAATGATAGGCTATAATTAAACATATAAACTCATACGTATATTGAGAGGAGTTTGGGTTTATCTTCTCCGGGCGGCGAACCGAGGCGTCGTCTCGACTTGTCGATTCCGCTCAAAGAATGTTGTTGTTTATGCGATTGGATAAGACGACACTTTAAGAGTTTTTTTTGTTATTTTCGGTTTCAGAATTTTGAGAGTAAAAGGACCCCCTTTCTTGATTTTTCCTTTCTTAAAGAAAGATTGATTTTGATTCTAGGCTTTCTTTAAAAAAAAACTCTCATTTACAACTCCATGGGTTGTATTTATAGCCAAAAGAGAGAGCTTCAACGGTCAGAATTCAAAAAAGAAAAGAAAGTGACTGTTGGGACAGAGGTGTGGGTTCTGGTTTGGGTTCAGTCGCTGGGGATGTTCTCTGATTAGAGATGGACTATTTGGTTTGGGAGGTGATGATTTAGTTGGGTAATGAAGCTTAAACACAGTTGGGTCGGGTTTAAAAATGGAGGATTTAAATAGCCCAATTGCTATTGATTGGTAACTAATCTTAATTTAATTAAAATATGTCTCTTTTGTCCTGATTAATTTCAAAAGTGCATACACTTAAATTGTGGTGCAAGTGATTTAATATATATAATTAGTTTAAGTAGAAAAAATATATAATATAATATTTATAATGAAAATGATAGATTTGGTAATTGGTGAAAATATTAAGAAAAAATCAAACATCAATGTCGATGCCGAAATATTAAAATTATGTTGTATTTAGTGAAAAATATTAAAAGTATTTATTTCTTTGGGATTTTTCAAGACTGAGAAGCATAGTAAAATTAATTGAAGATAAAAAATGATGATTTGAACAAATAGTAGGTAAAGAGGAAACAAAATTGGGTGTCAACAATACTTCGAACGAAGACTTACATTGATAGTTTAGCAATCTGAAAATTTTGAGGCTTGTGTAGTCCGAGGGTGCGCACGCAATAGTTCCTCGATTTGCAAGTCAAAACTATGATGTAATTTTTCCTTTGGAAAGCTAAAAATTCCAGCAGAGTTTCAGTAGAGTTAATCTTATGAAAAGATTGTTTATAAATTGTGAGTCTAAACCCTATATATATAGCTGAATAAATTAGCTAGGGTTTTCCTCGTGAGTCAGGCTCAAAAATCGAAGCAGAGTGGGTCATTCGGACCCACTGGGCTCGGGTTGGCGCCGCGACGCTGAGTAAGTGGCGCCGCGACGCTGAGTAAGTGGCGCCACGGCGTTGTGGCTCCATGACCCTGACTTACCTGCGCCGTGCCCCTGCTCTAATTTTTGTTTCGTTTTTATTTTATTCTAATGTCTCGATCATCAACCGAACATTTATATACTATCTGATTACATCCTTGAATCGACGGAACAACTGACTTAGTGTTACCCTTTAGGCTTTTACATATTGACACTAATAACATTAGGGTCTACACGAAATTCCTAGACAGCACCGAAAGACGAACTCAATATGTAAAGTTTAGCTACACGAAACATGTGAACTGAACCTCTATGTGGGAAGATAAAATCCTTTCATTCATGACACACTCAATCAAGCTTAGGATTTGTCAAGTGTCTATCAAAATGGTTTGATCATTATAACTCATCTATATTAGTTGACAACACCACCATATCAAAGACATGTCCAGTGCATTGGTCAATGACTTAGTCAACTTAATACCACATGAGTATCTGAGTGTTCACTTAAATATACATTCAAGGAATGAATCATAATCTTGGCTCACATACCACCTTTAATCTACTTCGTAATGCACCCAAAACAAGTCGCGTCTCAACCTATAAGACATTTGAGCTTAGGACAGGATCAAAGTACATTACTCTGTAAACAAGGTGATATTGACCTCAAGTCTAAGGACTTTTATCTCTCACATGCTGATGACATTATAGACATATAACAAAACAATACATCAGCAGGGTATACCAATACTTCAACAAGTATCTATGTGTCCATCACGAGTTGTCATAACTCGTAGCAAGTGAAGCATACTATATCCCTTAAGGATATAATGCAGACCACATGTCGATGTATCACATATCATCGATATCCCAATCTCGATGATCATTAGTCGAGGTAATTTAAGAGTTATGTTTTAACATTAATTCTCACATCATTAATAAACACGTAAACTCTAGGGATGCATTTATAGAATATTATAAACAATCAACTAATAATTCAACAAATGCAAATGTCATAATATTAATCATCATTAATATAAATATGAATGTGTATAATACATTTTGTCCTAATACAGATTGTCTCTAGGACATACATATACTTTCATTACATAATGAAAAATGACTTCTTACATAAATGTGAGGTAAGACTTCGTACAATAGATTCTTGTGGTCCGACCATTCTCTGAATCCCACAAATAGCGGGAACTTAATGCACCGGACTGTTTTTTTTATAGCGAGACAAATGGTATAATATTTGCGAAAAGTTTGTCAAATTTGTCATGTTGAATGACCCTTAGTGGCGAAGGATAATATTTGTGCCCTTAGTGGCGAAGGATAATATTTGGGAATTTTGTCAAGTTTTTTCTTCTTCCAATAGTATAAATAGAAGGGTAAATTTGAGACTTAATAAATGTAGGATTATGATGGCCTTTTGGAATACAGTTTCTATTCTGTCAGTTTTGCAAGTCATCATCACCACAAAGTTTAAACTCTGTTTAAACAGGATGTAAGAAACCAACTCTCTGTGAATAGATTACTCAGTGATTCAGTGACGTTGAATGGACCTTGAAATGATTTGACAATTCAAAAAAATAGGAAACTATGGAGTAGTTTTTAATATCTAATCAAAAAGTTTTAAGTTTGTTAAATAGAGCACGTTTTATTGATTTAATTATATTCTTAACCCGTTTCTTTTTTCATATAATATATTTTAAATAAACTCTCCCTCACGTGTGGATCATTATATTTTATTTATAATGAGTGATGATGAAATTCGAACTCAAGACTTCTACCTATACCATATAAAAGTAGGACTGACCAGTGGGCCGGGCCAGGCCCACGGGGATCGGCGGGGTCGGGACGGAGAGGAGGGGCGGGATCAAGCTGGAGCGGGTCAGTCGGGACCGGTACTAGCGGGACGATATCGTGTTCCGTCCCGGTACCGGTCCCGATGGGCAGTTGGTCGGGTCGGAACGGGTCGGGACGGGCGGGACATTTTTTTTAAAAAAAAATTTCCACTAAATTAAAAATACTAACAAAGTAACATATAGTCATATAGTGATAGTCATATACTCATATTATACTTATAGTATTATACTCACATATATTTATAAACTAAATAATTAAACAAAGACAAGAAGAGTATAAAAAAAACATCTTTGTTTTTGTGCCGTTTATTATTAATTATTTCATTGAAATATACAAAATTCAGAATTACAACATTGTAGTGTACTGTTATTGAAAATAATTACATAAGACATAGAAAACAATATTAAAATTACAATGAAATATATTACCAATTTGAAAATATTTTTTCTAGTTTCTTTATAATTTCGTGTGGTTCTTCGGTTGGAATTGATATATCTTGGTCAAATTGTTCCACGTCGCTACTCATGCATTCAGATAAGATGTCGTTGTAGTTTTCGTCTTCTTCTTCGTTAATCTCTGGGTGACCGCACCTTATTCGCTCCGCTCGTATCCAATCTCTGAATAGTATCGTCATCTCCAAGCTGTCTCCGGTTAATGAGTGTTTGTGTTCTCCTATTTAAAATCTGTCTACAGAAAAAGCGCTTTCAGAAGCGATTGATGACACTTGAATGTTCAAAACATCTCGGACCATCATTGAAAGTGTCAAAAATGTCTTCTCATTCTGCATCCAATATTTCAGCAAGTCTTCCTTTCCGTCTTCATTGACAACTGCTTGGTAAGGTAAAGTGCCCTGCAAAACAAAAACATCGAACTCGCTAATTTGGTTAGCAGTGCTACCACCGCACATTCTATTTACGAGGCTTTGATCGTCCGCAGTAAACAAAGATGTCTTTTTTGAAGCTGTGTTGAAGCAGAAGAAGATGGTACGAAAGTCGGTTGGTTACTAGCACTTTCTTGCTGGTAATACCGATATACTTTTTTGCATTCATCTTCTACGCTATCATACACTTCTTCTAGCGTTTGTTCAATAGGTGGCTCAACATTTAAATTTTTGGGAGTTGGAGGTAGTAGTACGTCCATACAGTTATAAATATTTTCAATAAGACTTTTACAACCGTCTACTTTAATAGTCGGGTTTAATACATCACCAATAATATAAATAAGGGGAATAAGAATAAAATATTTCTTTAATTTTATAAACATTTTTTTAATAGCTGTCTTATAAGCAGGGTTTTCCATATATTCTTTAAGAAGTAAAAATATTATAGTTATATAAAACAACATAGTTGAAATAGTAGGATAATATAAAGTAGAAAATTCTTTTGTTGCTCGTTGAAAATTCTCTAGAAATACAATAAGTTCTTTAATTTTGTCACAATCATTATCCACAATCATATCAGTTGGATTTTGATTATGGGCGTTAAATAAAGTGATAGGTTTTCTATAATCATAAGCAACAACTAGTTGGTCATATAAAGAATTCCACCTAGTTGGTACTTCTTCGGGAATTTTTCTGTAAGATAGTCCATAATCGTGACAAGTTTTTTATATTTTTTTCTCTGTTGAATTCTATTATTTTTAAAAATAAAGTTTATAGCAAATTGTATTTTTTCAAGAATATCTTGAAAAAGTGAAAGATCATCCTTTACAACTAAGTTATAAATATGACACGCACATTTGATATGAAAATGTTTTGGAAAAGACGGAACTAAAACTTCTTTTAAAACATAAATAGCAGAACTGTTAGAAGCTGCATTATCTAATGTAATAATCATAACTTTATCAGTTATTCCGTAATAATCGCAGACTAAATAAATATTCTGTGAAATAAACTCACCAGTGTGTCTACTATCTATATATCTATATGCTAAAATACGTTTTTGCATAGACCATTTATAATCTATCTAATGACAGGTTACCGTTAAATAATCATGGCCGTTAGTACTACGACCTATATCAGAAGTTAGAGCGACTTTGCAATTTAAATGATATAATGAATAACGCAAATATTGTTGATATTCGTGTGCAAATTTAAACACATCTCTCTTAACCGTTGATCTAGAAAAACCTTTATAAGCAGGATTATACATATCTCTAATATAATGAATAAAATCAGGCGATTCAGGAAATGAAAAAGGCAAACTCTCCACAACAACTAATTTTGCTAGTGCTTCCCTATCTTTATGTTTATCGTATTTAGGGCCTACAACTCCCCCCCGTCATAGGGTTAATTTGACCATGTACTTTGTCCGGGACAGTATGTGAACCTTGTCCCGATTGAGAGGACGCTTGCTCACCATCTTTTTCAATAAGGTATTGGGCATGCAAGACTTTGTGTTTTTGCAATAGGTGTCTTGTTAAACCCCCCGTCCCACCATGACCTTGTCCAGTTTTAAAAATATAAACAGATTTACAAGTTTTACATATAGCTACTTGATTCGGTACGTCCCTGTGAAAATATTTCCATACATGTGATGTTAATGATCGTTTTGCCGGACCTCGTCTCATACTAGGGGGATAGGAGACATTTCATTAGTGGGTGTATCATCATCTACATTAGTAGGTGTATCATCATCTAGAGTGTCATCTAAATTAAAATCTTCTTCATTTTGAGGATAAACATTTGTGTCAAGATCATATGGTATTTCAGGAAACAGTTCAGGATCCATAAAATCATCTTGTCTAGGAATACTAGAAGAAGTACCCTTGCCCTTGATACCCAAGGCCTTGCCCAAAACGTTTTTTGTTCTTTTAATTTTAATTATGCTAATAAATAGTTAAAGATAATGAAATTAAATGTGCTAAATGAAATAAAAACAAAATAATAATTTAATGAGAGAATGAATGTACCAAACGCCGACGTAGAGTCGATGTGTAATCGAGAGAGGTTGAAGAGAATGTTGTATAGAGATTGATTGATTGAGAGATTAAAGATTGTAGGAAGATTTGTGAGAAATAAGAAGAGAAAATGAGATATTTATAGTTGAAAAATTGGGTTAAAGTGTAAATATAATAACATAGGGGTTAAAAATAAATATAAATGGGGTAGGGGGGTTGGGGGAGGCCAAAAATGGTCGTTGTCTAACGGCCAAAATGTAAAATGATCGTTATTGCAACGACTATTTTTGGCAAGTGGTTGTTTTTGGACGGGATTGGGGCGGGACCGGAACGGGCCGTGGGACAGGTCGGATCCTAGCGGGACCGGGTCGGGCGGGACCATACTATGTCCCGTTCCGGTTCGAGTCCCGATTCCGCTAATTTTTTTTTAATTTAATCGAAGCCGGAACGGAATCGAGATGGGACCGGGTCGTGACCGGCCAGCCCGGCCCAAGCCAGCCTTATATAAAAGTATGAAATTATCTCATTCAAAAGCTTAAACGGTCAGAGAATACCACCATTTCTTTTCTTGTTGTGGCTTCTTTTTGGCTGAATCGTATGGGTTTATTCAAGGTGGGCAGTTGGTTTATACTTTATTCTTTGAAAATATCTTGTGAACCTTTTTTGAAGATTTTCTTGCAGAAACAACTTTAGTATTTAGGTGACTATTCCCTCTTTTAAATTATTCATTGTGATTATTAAAAATAATTATTTTAAATTATTTATCATTTTAAAAATTTAAGGTATAATTAATTATTTTTATCTACTTTATCCTTAATACAATTTTGTCATTAATAGAGATGACAATAAACAGAGTAAACATTTAATGAAGAGAGATTACTCTTATAACTTAGACATAAATAAAAATAAAATAAGTCAAATATTTCTTAATATGTATGAAAAACATAAATGCAAAAATAACTTGAGATGGAGGGAATATTTCAGAAGAGAATTATTGTTAACCCTGAACTTAGATAAAAAATTCAAAAAAAAAATACTTAAATTTTGCGGGGTTCTATTATCCCAGGAACAACTTTGAATAGATATTACTTATTAAGTTATTAGTATGCCCTTTCTCATCATTCTATGTTATTATCAATGTAATTGACATATTTTTTTCTCTTGTTCCAAAAATTGGAATCTCCTATCCTAAGAACTCCACATTCCGGCCCGACAAAGTTGTTTGAAAAATTAAATCATGGTGACTTAGTTCATTCGCAAAGGCTAGACTATTGTCACACCGTGCACAAGAAACCCTCATTTTTTTTTACTCTCGAATCTATTTAAAGAATTTTTCTTCCACCGGTGGCAAAGTCACTATGGCTGCCAATTCCTTTTATCAATAGATACAGAGAATCGATAAAAAAAACTATGAAAATCATTTTTAAAATGATAAATTCTTGTTCACAGTGTAAATTTCTACTAAAATGACAGCTATTTCTTTCGTCATCTTCTCTCACAAGCCTTCCTCATTTATCCTAAAATACCCAAAGCTTCAATTTTTTAACTCTAAATCATTAAAACTTCTGGGTCTTTTACACATTCATCGGAAAATTGTATAGGCCTTTCGGATATATAAAAAAACTTCTGGGTATTTGTACTTCGTTATATTAGAAGTTTAATTTACTTTCGCCGGACGTCTTCCTCGTTCTCCGATGACTCCGACAACCTATCGGAACCGGCATGTTTCTTCTATTTAATGAAGAATAAGAAGGGATAATAAATAAAAGAAATTAAAGATAGGGAAATAAAAAGGGGAAAATTAAAATAAATGAGAAAAAAAATAGGAAAATAACTTTTAAATAAAAATACTGTCAAAAATAAGGTTTTAATTTGTTTCTGAAAGAGTTTAGAATGTTTTCCTTAATCTTATTCATCACAATAGGTAAGAATATATACACAAAGTAACATTGAATGAGAAGAATAAGTCTTTCCTAAAATCCTCCTATAATATCTTCCTATTTTAATGTTATTCTATTATCTAATAATATTACATTAATACCTTTTACTATATACCATATATACATATGATTCTCCATAATTATATCATTAATAGTAATTAATAATATAATATTCTAACACTCCCCCGCAGTCGAAATTGGAGGAGGGCAAATGCTGAGACTGTCCCGAAATTCTTTAAATAAGATCAGCGGAAGTCCTTTTGTGAAAATATCTGCGATCTGATGTCGCGTCGGGACATGTAACACTCGCACTTGTCCACGAGCCACCTTTTCACAGACAAAATGAATATCTAACTCAATATGTTTAGTGCGTTGATGATGAATTAGATTTCGGGAGAGATAGATTGCACTAATGTTATCACAGTATACCATAGTGGATGTTGGAATGGGCCAATGAAGCTCAAGTAAAAGATTCTGAATCCAGCATGAGTCAGACACAACATTGGCTATCGCACGGTATTCAGCTTCAACACTTGAACGTGACACTGTGGATTGCCTTTTGGAGGACCATGATATTAAACTGTCACCGAGGAAGACGCAATAATCGGAGGTGGATCGTCTGGTGTCTGCATCTGTGTAAGTGACAAGCTTGGACATGAAAGAGGGGTACAGATGCAATCCATAATCCAGAGTGCCCTGAATATATCGCACAATGCGTTTGAGTGCATGCATATGTTCTTCCATCGGATTATGCATGAACAGACACACTTGTTGTACTACATAGGTAATATCTGGCCTGGTGACTGTGAGATATTGCAAAGCTCCTGCCAAGCTGCGGTACAATGTCGGGTTGACAAATGGGTTGCTCGATATGACACTCAATTTCGACTTGGTATCTACTGGAGTTGCGGAAGGTTTGCAAGAAGACATTCCAGTCTGTTCTACGATCTCTGGGGCATACTTCTTTTGTGAAAGAAATAAGCCACTTGCATGGCGTGTCACAACAATTCTTAGAAAGTAGTGAAGTGAACCAAGATCCTTCATAGCAAATTTAGAACTCAGATGAGACATGATATTCTTGCGAAGAGAGTCTGAAGAGGCTGTTAGGATAATATCATCTACATATAAGAGAAGATAAGTAGTATGATTACCCTGTTGATAGATAAACAGAGAATTATCTGAACGGTTGTTTGAGAAACCCATGTTGAACACAAAATCTGCAAACCGCTTGTACCAAGTCCTGGGAGCCTGTTTGAGACCATATAATGATTTTTTAAGCAAACACACATGATTGAGATATTGAGGATCTCTGTACCCCAATGGTTGGTGCATGTAGATACGCTCAGTGTCCGTATAAGAAGGCATTTTGACATCGATTGATGAAGTGACTATCCTTTTGAGAGGGCTAGGCGAGAAGCGCTACGATTGTTCTTTGGTTTAACCATTGGACTGAATGTCTCGCCGCAATCTAATCCCACATGTTGAGTCTTGCCTCACCTACAAGACGGGCCTTATGTCGCTAAAAAGAACCATCATATTTTTCTTTTATGGCTAAAAATTCATATAGACCGAATTATATTAGCATTAGATGGACGATGTACTAACTGTCATTCTATTTTTAATTAGAGGATGTTATTCATCATCCATGACCATTTTCCAATTAGGGTCTTTTAGAGCAGACACGGAGTTACAAGGCAAAGGTGATTTCGAGACCTGAGTGTGTAGGCTGTATTTGGCATTGGATTTGAAAATTTTATGCTGACTACGGGTGACTGGACAGTTTAGGTGGCCAGTGGACTGGACGCCACTAGCCGAGAGTGAGGCAGTGGGCTGAACGCCACTGCCCAGTCTATTTTCTCCAAGTCTGGCTGTGGACTGGACGACCTGTTGGTGATTCATTGGGCTTGAATGTGTAGATTGGCCCAACAGAAGAGGCATTTGGCCTGAAGGGAATGGATCCTTGCACTGGGTCGTGGAACTGATGGCCCAGTATGTTGGATTGTATTTTTCAGTGGCTAGACCATCGGTCCTTGGTCCAGTGGGCCCAGTTCGGTGATCCAGTAGATTCTGTAGGTTCCGGGCTGTGGAAAAAATGAGTTAGATACGGGAGCCTATCATAATCCAAAAAATCATAAGTATTAGTCCCGGTGTCATGTATCTTGGCAAAAGGAAATTGTGATTCATCAAAAATTACATGACGACATATAATCATACGTTTGGAAGAAATGTCATAACACATGTAACCACGGTGATTAGTAGGATATCTCAAGAAGACACATGGAGTGGACCGGGGTTGAAGTTTTGTGATTGTGATGGCTGGAAATAGAGGGTAGCAAAGACACCCAAACACTCTCTAATGATGATATGATGGCTCTCGTAAGTAAAACATTTTTAGTGGAGCTTGGTAATACATGTTCTTATGGGGAAGGATATTCAACATGTAGGTTGCCATATTAAGTGCATGCTGCCAAAAAATGGGGGGTATAGATGCATGAGCAAGAGATGTTCTAATAATATTGTTTATGGTTCTAATTTTGTGTTCTGCCTTCCCATTATGTGAAGAGGTGTGAGGACATGATAAATGAAACTGTAATCCATTTGTTTTTTAAAAATCCCAAAATTGATTATTGTCAAACTCCCTCACATTGTCACATTGAATACTTTTAATCTCCCGTTCAAACTGAGTTCGGATGAATGCTCTAAAGTTTAGAAAAATGGAAAACACTTGTGATTTTTTCGACAAAGGGAATGTCCACAAATAGTTAGAGTAATCATCAAGGAAAAGTAAATAATACCTATGACATGAGGAACTCAACACAGGTGATGTCCAAATATCACAAAATATCAAATGACATAGTAGTGCATGAAGTAGAAGAAGTAAATGACAATCTAACATGTTTACCAAGGGCACAAGCATGACACTTATTCAAAATCCGAGTTTGAGTACATGAAATAAAATTATTTTGTTTAAGAGAGGCTAAAACAGACTCTCCCGGGTGTCTCAAACGTTCATGTTATAGTGATGGTGCCAAGGCTGCAAAGTGGAAGGAACTTTAGACTGTGGATTTGGTAAACTTATTGGATAGAGCTCCCTCTTGCTATCACATCTCATGAGAAGCTTACCCGTCTGAAAGTCATGAACGGAAAAACCAAACGGGTCAAATCGAATAGATACCCAATTTTCAGTAGTAAACTTCTTAACAGATACCAATTTTTTTATAATTTGGGAGCATGTAGGACATTATTTAAAACTAGTGGTGGTGACAGTGTGTTTGACCCATAACCTTTTATTGAAAATGAATGGTCATTTCAGACAACAATACCATTTTCTTTGCTCAAATTAAAATAGGGTGAGAGTGTACCTTGGGATGACGTCATATGGGACGTTGCTCCGGAGTCCATATACCAATTAGAATCCGATGGATTAAGTCCAAGAGTGTGCATAGCTTGCTCAATATCTGTAGGTTGGGTCATTGTTGAATGGGCCTCCTGCCATTGGGCCGGAGGAGGCCCAAAGCGTTACTCTTGCGAGGCCCACCCAATTGGGCTCTTTGAGTCACGCCATATTGTCCAAACTGCTGCTGATTTCGGTTGGGCTGCCACTGGCCATTGGGCCTGTTGGCTTGCTTGGCCCAATTTGCATTTGGGCTTGGCATTCTTGCCCAGGCGATGTCATGCTTTGCCGGTGAGTCTTTGGGCCTCCGCCTTGCTGCCAGTAGCCACCGCCGGAGTTGGTGTTGCCGCCATTACCGCCGCCACCGGAATTCCGGTGGCCCCCACCTTTATTATTTCCGCAATTTCCACCCTTCTTATTATTATTACCACGTCCTTTTTTACCTTTATTTTGTGAAGAATAGTCAAAAAAATTACCACCATTCGAAGACGTGGCAACCATGGCAGAATTTGTAGTTGTTGAAGCCTTCTTAATCAAGCCCGACTCTTCAAGCACAAGCATGAATCTTACTTGATAGAACTTTGGTAAGGGATTACTTTGACGGATTAGTGTCCCCACGCCGCTATAAGCATCCGTGAGACTGACAATTAGTTTTAAAACTAATCGGTTGTCAGTGATTGGTGAATCTACGTTCCTCAATTGATCTGCCAATACTTTGAGACGTTGACAGTAGGTTGAAACGTTAGGAAAGTCTACCATGACAATGGTTGAAAATTCTTGTTCCAACGCAACAACACGAGAATTTTGGTTGTCTTGAAAAAAATATCTCAAGCGTTATCAGGCCGTCATGGCAGTAGAATCCGGTTTCATTATTGTATGCAACAAATCAGTGGATATGATTGCATAAATCCAACCAAGAACTGTGACATCAAGGATATCTCACAATTCTTTGTCTGCATCAGATGATTGTTCCGTTGTTGAACCATTCTTCGATGGAATTATATGATGAAGAACTTTGTGAGCCCTACAACATATTTTGAACAACTCTGCCCATGTTGCATTATGAACAGTTTCCATTTCTAGTTTGACGGAAATATGTGTTTTGATGTTGGAGATAGTAAGGGCTGGGTGAAAAGAAGATTTTGATTCAGACATGGTTGTGAGTAGGAACAATAATGGATGAAAAAATGCTAAAACATAATGGTATTTTCGGTCAAGGGAAAACAATGAGGAAGATGACCGAATTTTTGGAAGGAAACAAGAAAAATATTTGTGGATCTTTTTCTTCCTTATGCTCTTGATACCATGAAAGAGTTTGGAATGTTTTCCTTAATCTTATTCATCACAATATGTAAGAATATATACACCAAGTAACATTGAATGAGAAGAATAAGTCTTCCCTAAAATCCTCTTATAATATCTTCTTATATTAATGTTATTTTATCATCTAATAATACTACATTAATATCTTTTACTATATACCATATATACATATGATTCTCCATAATTATATCATTAATAGTAATTAATAATATAATATTCTAACAGTTTCCTTTGGTTCCTCACTCTCCTAGTTTATAAAAATTTTTGAAAATTATCCAGATTTTTAAATTAATATAAAATATTTAGATTAATATAACATACACTCACTATGCCAGGTTGTCGAAAAGGGAACATTAATATTGAAAAAAATATACTCGTGATATACACGGTATATACTGCCCATAATTGTATACCGTGTATATCACGATATCCTAGAGAATCCAAGCTTATTTGTATACCATTTTATTGTACAAACTTACCATAATTGTAGAATTCTTGTACAAGTATAATTATGATATTAGTAGTATCGTAGGAATAGAATTTTCCATATTTGGAGATTATAAATTGTATATATACCTCTTCTTTAATGAAAATAATTACGTGATTATTTCTTTCATTGTATCAGAAGTCTAGGGCAAGAATACCCTCTCCCAAAAACCTTCCACATTCCTACTTTGATTCTCGGAAACTGAGCCATACCTCTCGGCCGACGACCACATATTGTGTTCACTTCTCCTAATTCTTTTCTTCTAAATCCCTCATTATCCTCTCAAGTCTACCTCAAAGAACACGTTTTATTCAACCCTTAATGTTTCAAACATCAAGAATCACATCCCTATCGTTCTTGAATTGAAAACGTCCAATTCGCGACATGAGCAGAATTATTCAAAGTTCACGCACGCTCGCATCAAGTACTTCATCACACCATCCCCTCGGTAACCGGCAAGGAGAAGGTGCCTACCCCCGAGGATGATCTTGTGTTATGGACGATGTAGTTCCGCTCCTAGTTCTTATAATTTTTTGGATGATGGGGTCTCACCATTGTTAGGTGTATTTTATATACACTTTTTGAGTCATTTTTAGTTAGTATTTTTCTTATTTTTGTTTAAATAATTGTCGTGTTATGATCGTTTTTCTTTCTTTTGAGTCACATCAGTTCAAAAAGGCAAAATGACGAAAAGGAGCGAAAAGTGAGCAGAAAAGGAGGCTCCCGAAGCAAAAAGGACAAAAATTGGCAGATCCGTACGGAAGCATTCAGGACCGCGACGCAGAAGCGGGACGCGGCGCGAGAAATCTGAAGCCGCGAGCATTGGCGCCACGGCGCCATGTCACGAGCAGCGCCGCGGCGTGGGAAAATCCGATCCGAGGCACAATTGACCAGGGGCAGAAGGGTCCAGGGCACACAATTTTTGCAGCATAATTAAACCCTTGGGACATATTTTAGGGTAGACACCGGGTACACAACACATCACAACGCTTGACGGCTACAATTGGAGACATTAGTTCTAAGTATTTCTTTTTCTTTTCTCTATTTTAATTAAGTTCATGTTTGGATTTGTATTAGTTCTTAGCATGTCTATGGCTAGGAGCTAAACACTTTATTAGGGTTTTTCTATTGAATCGCTTGAAACTCTTATTCATGAATTAATGCATTAGTTGGCTTCTTCTTCACTGGATTAAGATTTATTCAATATTGGTATGAATGTTTGATAGTTAACTGATCACTAATTATCATAATCTATATTATTTCGAATCAAGAACCGAGATGAGAGATTTGAATATGCTATAATTGAATAAACATAGGTTAAAATCACGGACGAAAGTACCACGATACTTGTGTAGCATTATAGGTTATTGTTCTTAATCCTCATATGTGGTAAAACTTATCATAGAAATATAGAAGGTTTCTTCACTGGGGTTGAGTGATTATATATCCTAACCGGAATATAAGACAGTCTAGTTAACCGCTATCTTAACGTAGAAGAAGAAGTCATTCTAGTTGCATTAAGGATTGATAAGAGTGGATAGTTGAGGATATTGGAAGCCCTAATTCCTTTATAACTGATTAAACCTCAATAAATTAGTTTAATTCTTGAAATTACTCCACTAGAGTTAGATAAAAACCAAATCAACTTATCGTTTGCCAAATAGATAACCTAGAATAGATGTTCGGTAATTAGAAATCAGTCTCTGAGGACGATATTCGGTCTTACCAGACTATATTACTTGTAACGATACGTACACTTGCGTAAGCAATTGGAAATCGGGCATCAAGTTTTTGGCGCCGTTGTCGGGACTGACGTACTTCTAATATCGAACTATTTATTCTTATTTCTACTTTGGTTTTTTTTTTTTTTTTTTTTTTTTTAGAACCCTGTTGCCTTGATTTGGTTGTTGATTTTGATCGATTTCAGGGACTTAGTTTATGCGAAGAAGAAGATGAGCAGATACACTTGTTCCTTTTAATCCTGAAATTGAGAAAACTTGCAAGCGAAATAAGAGGATCTCTGATTCAGTGACCATGGACAACCAACCGAATCAGAATGGGGCGAACAATGACGTTTCTGAAAATTCAAGGGAGCCAGTCCAGGGTCCAGCGGAAAGAAGCTTGGGAGACTATGTTCGCTTGCGATTCTTGGTGCGCGCATACGCATCGGGCTCCCGTGAATAGTGTTATACCCCGTATTTCCAGAGTATGTACGTACGAAAGTTTAGCCTTAAAAGTTTAGGCCTAGGACGTTTTTTTGGGCACAACTCACACAAAGAATCGTTTTCCGACGAAACGTTTTACAAGACTCGCGTAGGGTAAATTCCGGCTATGTCATTTCTAATTTTTGCGGATTTTTCCGAGAGACGAAACATTTTGGACCAACGAGAGGGCGACACTTGTCACCCTCTCATTGATGGATGTGGGGCGGCAATAGGGCCGAATGGATGGGCATGGAGTTGGTAGGATATTTGTGTAGTGGTTGGATAAGGACACTTGGGCAAATCCTCACCCTACACTTGCCTTGCACTTGGCTTCATCTTGGCCATTGGTTGGCCATGGCTTGACCTATAAATACCCCCCTTAAGATGAAGAGTTCTTCATCCACAAATTACTCTCTAAGTCTTGAAAATCCTCCCCTCTCCCTTGTGAGCCTTTTCGTCCAACACCCCCCCTTCCCTCTTCAAAAGGCCTTGGCCGAAACACCCCCCCCTCTAGCCTAGTAGCCTACAAACCTACCCCCTCCCTTGGTAGAAATGTTGTCTTCCAAGTATATTGCTATTCCTAAAATACCCTAGCCCAAATACCGTATAGTACTTAGTAGAAGTTGTTGAAAACTTCTAAGGGTTCTTGGAGCTATCGGAGCGTTCAGACTAGGAGCTAAACCTCGCTCAGGATCGACGTTTATACTTGGATAATATTGGGCTTATAGAGGTAAATAATCTTACCCTTCTTTTATAATTAGAGAATACATACTGTAGAAGTATAAGAATAAGTATAAATACTTAGAAGGATATTACAAATAGAATTGAACTATTATCACCGTAGAAGGGTATAAAAGAAGAATAATTGATTTGTACTTACATAGAATGTATTCTGATGGATCGTATAGTTCTTAGGGTGGGAAGTGCTGCCCGACTTTCCGTAGAATAGAGAACCCTCTGTTTAGAATGACCTTCAGAGTAGTCTAGACTTTGATAGATGTCTTTGACTATTATAATTATTACTCTGCGCGACATATTCGACTTGGCAGGTGGATTTCACCAAGAAGGTATGTGATTCTTCCTATACTCTTAAGCATGATATATTTTAAAGTATATATAGTACGGTAGACGTACGTGTGTTAACTGGACGTACTTTTACGGCAATGTCTTTTGACTTAAGCCTGAATAATAAAGATCTTAAAGTCATTCAAAAGAATTATAAATCAGTTTTGAAAGAAGAAGAATAATGATTTTTCAAACAGAACACTTAAGAGTTATACTAACTTTATGGGAAGTTAGGTAGAACAACTTAAGAAAGAGAAAATGAACAGTTTACTTATGTGTTTATAAAAGACTTATATTGATTTCTGGAAAGTATAATATAAAATGGTTTGATGAGTAGACATAATATGATGCTATGTGTGTTAGTGTCTTGTAACGTTTGTATAAAAGGGTATTCTTGTTGTGCTTATGTTGTTTAACGATAAGCTGTTATGTTAGTATAATATCACTCACCTCTTGACATGATCACGGGGTTAAGGCGCCTCCGTCGGGGTAGACTCGAGTGATGCAGGACCATGATTCGAGAATATCTCATGCGGGTCGGAGGACCTATGCGAGCTACGGGAGTTCGAGTTAGTGTGCGGGGTTATACCTCATGCGGTCTATGTGGCCATGCGGACTACGAGTCGGGGCGTTGCGGAGTAGCTACCTCGATGCGGGGTTATGCCTCATGCGGGCTATGTGAGTGACCTATGCGGACTACGGAGTCGAGATTAGGCTTGCATAATGATAATATGGCGAGTGGCCTGCTTGATCATTCGCGGCCTAGAAAAGACGATTCTGATTCACCTATTGTTGCTCTTGTTTATGATGTGGCACTTATGTGCGATTACATTAGTTGTTTCGTGCATATTTGTAAAATTGGTTTTAAAGTGATATGATTTCATTTAAGTACTTTACGATTTCACATACTTAGTACTGTTATGCTTGACCTCTTTCGAAGTGCGTTCATGCGCGGTAAGAGCGGCAGTGCTAGATCCACATCCTTAGGATCTTTGCTTTGGTGTCGGGAGCTCCATCTTCTCGGAGGCTCTACTTTTTGGGTATGATCTCCTGTATTGTAGATAGTCTTTGTACATTCGAGGGTATGGCGGGGCCACTGTCCGCCATAGTTGTTTACTTCCTTAAGTGCAGTAGTCTATTATGCAGTTGGGATGTAAGCGCCGGACTTTGGTTTTTATATATATATCGAAAGGCACCACTTTTCTCGAAGCGTATCATTTACAATTGTTTCATGTCTTGTGTTTTTATATTCCTGATTTTCTCGATGTATGACTACTTGAGTGCGGGTAAGGCACGATCACGAACCGGGCCAGTCGTGACAAAAGTGGTATCGAGCGATTAATCCTCGGAAAGTGTCTGAGCCGTATCTAGTAGAGTCTTGATTATCGGTGTGTTGTGCACCACCATAATCGAGGCTATAGGATATTTAGGATTGGTTTCCATTCTTCTCACTCTGAGATCGTGCTTTAGAGGCTGTGTTATAGGTTGGACCCTCTAACGTATTCCTTTTACATGCTGATTATGCCTCGCGTAAAGGCAACCGGGCCCGGAAGGGCAAAGCGCGGAGGCTGCTAGTATGACAGGAGTCACGAGGCTCGAGCCCGATCTACACCGAGGCGGCGAGTTCCACAGCGCCGCCCGACCCAGCGAGACTCTGATACCATCACCTCGTCCCGCGGCTGGGGCGAGAGGAGTTAAGTACAAAGAGACGCCGACTATTGGCTAGGATTGTGGCGGACACGAGGATAAATGGATCTGGCAGATTCGATTCCGGCCCGATCGTACCGTGGATGGTTCACCCAGGCGAATAGTTTGAGGCTACGGGATTTCTGAGTTGTAACTGCCCGAGTTTCTGGTCGGCGGAGGATGATCGCGAGGAGTTCATCCGTCGATTCTGAAGGATCGTCACGGGTGATCAAGGCTTGAAGACCGAGTCGTGACGCCGGTTCTCATCGTTTGCGTGATACCGCGATCGATTGGTTTGATTCGTGGGAGCTTTCGGGAGCATGCGCCTCCGTGGTATGGGGCGAGTTTTGGAGGCCTTTCTCACTCACTTCTTGCCTCGCGGATGAGAGACGCGGGCGATAGATTTTATTCTTTGGCGAGAGAGGGCGCCTGATTAGGAGTACAACGTTGAGTTTGATTCGTTGGCTCGATATGTCCACTGCGTTGGTAGCGAATATGGAGGGCGAGTGCATCGTTACGTCACGGGCTAGATGATTATATGGCCGAGTCTTGTGCGGTGTGGCTCTTGACGAGCATGGATATTACCGCATGCGAGCTCGTACGCACAGGCTGCGAGGCGTAGAGGCCGACGGGTTGTGGCGGCGGCGAGAAGACCGGGGCAGCGAGTCTTTTGGTGGCTATCGTGGTGGGCGGCACCGGCGGCGATCTAAATTTGCACGGCAACGGCTGAGCACTCACCTGCCGTCTCGGCCGGCCCGAGTATTCGAGGCGGACCGGGGCCCGAGGGCTTGAGCGTCGAGCAGCGAAGTGCGGCCGTCCGGGACCACCCGCCAATGTGGCCGTCACGGTAGATCCCGGCCGGGAGTTGTGGTGCTATGCGGGAGCTTGTTTGATTGTGGCGGCGAGTCACTTTGCGAAGCTGTCAGACCAAGGCGGTGCGGATAGTAAGTCGGCTACGAGTTCTTTCGCGGTCTTGCCATCCCGAAGCGATTACTCGCCGGAGAAGGTACTCATGGACGGCCGGGTCGCGGCAGGTCGTGGCGCGGGTCGATTCTAGCGGTCTCGAGAACGCATTTATGCCTTGTCGGCCGGCGAGATCGGAGGCCTCGCACGATGTCGTCACGGTACCTTATCGGTTCGGATATGATGTGTATGCCTTGATAGATCGGGTTCTACTCGTCCTATATATCTCCCTTATTGCTAGTAGGATAGGGATAGAGCACGAGTCCATAGACCACTTTCGAGGTAGCTACGCGATGGGTGATTTGGTGGTAGCTCGGCGGGTATTTAGGGCTTGTCCGATGACCATTTGCGATCGTCGGACCTGGCGACTTGATAGAGTTGGACATGGTGATTTCGATGTGATCATGGGTATGGATTGGCTAGCTTCTTGCTACGCCAATGTAGGCTGCGAGGAGAGAGTGGTGCGGTTCGGTTTCTGAGGCCGGTTGTTGAGTGGGAGGAAACAACGTATGTAGAGGGTAGGTTTATTTCCTACCTCGAGGCTAGGAAGATGGTGCGAAGGGGTATATTTACCATCTCATTTGGGTATTCGATCACGAGGCTGCGGTGCAGATTTTTGATCGATTCTGTAGTCGAGAGTTCCCAGACGTGTTTCGGATGACCTCCGGGTATCCTCACGAGAGGAGATAGAGTTTTATATCGATGTCTTTGCGGACACTCGACCTATTTCCATTCCGCCATCTGAGAATGGCACTGCCCGGCGAGAGAGGCGAAGGACGGTGAGAGATTTCTTTGGAGAAAGGGCTTCATCGAACTAGCGTTTCTCCTGAGGGCCGGTATTGTTCGTGAAGAAGAAGGAGGGCGCTGCGCATGTGTTGATTATAAGCGGTGAACAAGGTGACCATTAAAACGAATACCCCTTCCCGAGATTGATGATTTGTTCGACCCGATTGCGAGTGCGAGATGTTTCTCAGATTGATCTGCGATCGGGCTATCATCAGTGCAGTCGGAGAGGTGGATGTCCCTGGATTGCATTCGGACGATGCGGGCATTATGAGTTGGTCATGTCTTTTGGGTTGACGATGCTCGTGGTATTCATGGATTTGATGAACCGAGTGTTCAAACCATTTTTGGACACGTTTGTGATAGTGTTCATTGATGATATCTTGGTTTATTCGCTCGAGCGAGAGCATGCGGGCATTTGAGGCTATCTTGTGATTCTCGGGACCAGCGATTATCGCCAAGTTTTCCAAATGTGAGTTTTGGTTGGCTTGGTGGCTTTTCTTGGGCATATTGTCGGGGTGATGGCATTCAGTGGATCGGCCAAGATCGGCGATCGAGGACTTGGCCTAGAACTCTTACTCAAGCAGAGGTTCGCGACTTTACGGGCCTCGCGAGTTATTATCGGCGGTTCGTAGAAGTTTGCTTATCTACGCACCATTGACTAGGGTGACTCGAGCGGCTAAGTTTGATGGTGATGCGTGTGGCGGGGTTTCCGATTATTAAAGGAGGCGGCGGCCGCCCCGTTCTTACTCTTCGGAGGACGAGACGGTTATGTTGTGTATTGTGATGCGTCGGACATCGGGTGGGATGTGTGTTGATGCAGGCGAGGTAGAGTTATAGCGTCGCGTCCGGCGACTTAAGAAACACGAGAGGAACTACCCGCGTGATTTGGAGTTGGCGGTGATTCACGCTTTGAAGATGCGGAGGCACTATTTGTATGGGGTTCACGTGGATGTTTATACGGACCACAAGAGCCTCGATATATCTTGACGGAGGAGCCGAACTTACGGCGAGGCGGTGGTTAGAGTTGCTTAAGGATTATGGCGTCGATATCTGTACCACGGGGAAAGGCGATGTTGTGGCGGATGCTCTTAGTCGTAGGTCGATGGGAGCCTATCGGATGTGCGACGGCGAGGAGGGCATGGTTCGTGATTTGCATCGATTAGCGAGCCTTGGTGTCCGTTTGATTGATCCCGATAGCGATGGGGTTCGAGTTCGTGAGGTTGCGAGTCTTCCATCGTCGAGGTGAAGAGCAGCGATTCGAGGATCGATTTTGACACGTTATCGTGATCGACTCTTCGTGAGGAAGGTCGCTTTGAGTAGCACGATGGGGTGCTAAGATTTGAGGCGAGTTGTGTGTTCGGATGTTTGAGGACTTGGCGGCGAGTTCTAGGAGAAGCCGCGGTCGCGCGTTACTCTATCCATCCGGTCGACCAAGATGTACCACGACGCCCGATCGTGTATTGGTGGGATGGCTTGAAGAGGACGTTGCGAGTTTGTAGCTCGGTGCGTGTTGTCGGCCGGTGAAGATAGAGCACGAGGCACGGTGGTTTGTTGCGAGCGATTGAGATCCCGACACGGAAGTGGGAGGTGATCAACATGGACTTTATCACGGGATTACCTCGCACTCGAGTAGACATGATTCTATCCGGGTTATCGTCGACGGTGATGAAATCAGCCCACTTTCTTCCGTCGGGGCGACTTTTGGTGAGGATTATGCGGACTTTACATCAGAGATCGTCGGTGCGTGGAGTCCCTATTTCGATCATATCGAGACGAGAGCCCGATTTACGGTTAACACGGAGTCTTTCGGAAGGGTCTAGGGACGCAGTGAGCACGAGTCGCATTCCATCCACGAGCAGAGCGGACGAGCGAGCGCACTATCGACTCTTGAGGATATGTTGCGAGCTTTGTGTTATTGACCGAGGGTAGGCGGAGGATCATTTGCCTCTAGTTGAGTTTGCGTATAATAATAGCTACCACTCGGTATTGAGATGGCGCCTTATGAGGCCTTGTATGGGAGGAAGTGCAGTTGCCGGTAAGCTGGTTTGATGTGGCGAGTGCGATTAGTGGGACCAGATTTGGTGCGGCGAGCGATGGATAAGGTAAAGCTTATCCGGGGCGGTTCTTGGCGGCTCGAGTCGGCGAAGTCATATGCAGATCATCGTCGTCGGCATCCAGGTTCGAGGTTGATGATTGGGTTTTCTGAAGGTGTCACCCATGAAGGGTGTGATGAGATTCGGGAAGAAAGGAAACTTCGGCCAGTACATTGGGCCTATCAGTTGTCGCGAGGTAAGCAAGGTTGCTATGAGTTGGATCTGCCGTCCGTCTGGAGGCGGTGCATCCGGTGTTTCATGTTTCTATCTTTGAGAGATGTATCGGGATCCATCTACGGTACACCCGATTGATGTCGGTGGCCAGGGGTTATCGTATAAGGAGATTCCATAGCGATGTCGATCGTCGGGTTAGGCGTCTGCGGACTAAGGGCGTGGCTTAGTCAGTCTTGTGGCGGAGCGAGCTCAGGGAGGAGATGACATGGGAAGCTGAGGAGGACATGAGGCAGAAGTATCCTCACCTATTCCCCACACCTCCAGGTAATTCACTTTCCTACTTATAAATTTTCATTGTCATATATGCCTAAGTGTTGTTTTGTGACCGTATGTGGCATTTGCAAACTGTTTAAATTATGAAGAACCTTATCGTTAACTGTCTTGGGAAGGAACATTCGGGACGAATGTTTCTAAGGAGGGGAGAATGTTATACCCCGTATTTCCATAGTATGTACGTGAGGACGTACGCACGAAAGTTTAGCCTTAAAAGTTTAGGCCTAGGACGTTTTTTGGGCACAACTCACACAAAGAATCGTTTTCCGACGAAACGTTTTACAAGACTCGCGTAGGGTAAATTCCGGCTATGTCATTTCTAATTTTTGCGGATTTTTCCGAGAGACGAAACATTTTGGACCAACGAGAGGGCGACACTTGTCACCCTCTCATTGATGGATGTGGGGCGGCAATAGGGCCGGATGGATGGGCATGTAGTTGGTAGGATATTTGTGTAGTGGTTGGATAAGGACACTTGGGCAAATCCTCACCCTACACTTGCCTTGCACTTGTCTTCATCTTGGCCATTGGTTGACCATGGCTTGACCTATAAATACCCCCCTTAAGATGAAGAGTTCTTCATCCACAAATTACTCTCCAAGTCTTGAAAATCCTCCCCTCTCCCTTGTGAGCCTTTTCGTCCAACACCCCCCCTTCCCTCTTGAAAAGGCCTTGGCCGAAACACCCCCCCTCCCTTGGTAGAAATGTTGTCTTCCAAGTATATTGCTATTCCTAAAATACCCTAGCCCAAATCCCGTATATTACTTAGTAGAAGTTGTTGAAAACTTCTAAGGGTTCTTGGAGCTATCGGAGCGTTCAGACTAGGAGCTAAACCTCGCTCAGGATCGACGTTTATACTTGGATAATATTGGGCTTATAGAGGTAAATAATCTTACCATTCTTTTATAATTAGAGAATACATACTGTAGAAGTATAAGAATAAGTATAAATACTTAGAAGGATATTACAAATAGAATTGAACTATTATCACCGTAGAAGGGTATAAAAGAAGAATAATTGAACTGTACTTACATAGAATTTGTATTCTGATGTGTATAGTTTACCGGGTGGGGAAGTGCTGCCCGACTTTCCGTAGAATAGAGAACCCTCTGTTTAGAATGACCTTCAGAGTAGTCTAGACTTTGATAGATGTCTTTGACTATTATAGGCTGTTACTCTGCGTGCGACATATTCGACTTGGCAGGTGGATTTCGTCAAGAAGGTATGTGATTCTTCCTATACTCTTAAGCATGATATATTTTAAAGTATATTTAGTACGGTAGACGTACGTGTGTTAACTGGACGTACTTTTACGGCAATGTCTTTTGACTTAAGCCTGAATAATAAAGATCTTAAAGTCTTTCAAAAGAATTATAAATCAGTTTTGAAAGAAGAAGAATAATGATTTTTCAAACAGAACACTTAAGAGTTATACTAACTTTATGGGAAGTTAGGTATAATGACTTAAGAAAGAGAAAATGAACAGTTTACTTATGTGTTTATAAAAGACTTATATTGATTTCTGGAAAGTATAATATAAAATGGTTTGATGAGTAGACATAATATGATGCTATGTGTGTTAGTGTCTTGTAACGTTTGTATAAAAGGGTATTCTTGTTGTGCTTATGTTGTTTAACGATAAGCTGTTATGTTAGTATAATATCACTCACCTCTTGACATGATACCGGAGGTTAAGGCGCCTCCGTCTGCGGGGTAGACTCAGCTGATGCAGGACCATGATTCGAGAATACCTCATGCGGGTCCAGAGGACCTATGCGGAGCTACGGGAGTTCCAGGTTAGTGTGCGGGGTTATACCTCATGCGGTCTATGTGGCCATGCGGACTACGAGTCCAGGACGTTGTCGAGGAGTAGCTACCCTCGATGCGGGGTTATGCCTCATGCGGGCCTATGTGAGTGGCCTATGCGGACTACGGGAGTCTAGGATTAGGCTTGCATAATGATAATATGGGCGAGTGGCCCTGCTTCGATCATTCGCAGCCTAGAAAAGACGATTCTGATTCACTATTGTTGCTCTTGTTTATGATGTGGCACTTATGTGCGTTACATTGGTTGTTTAAATGCATATTTGTAAAATTGGTTTTAAAGTGATATGATTTCATTTAAGTACTTTACAGTTTCACATACTTAGTACATGTTGTACTGACCTCCTTCGGGGGGCTGCGTTCATGCCGCAGGTAAGGGCAAACAGGTGCTAGATCCACATCCTTAGGATCTTTGCTTTGGTGTCGGGAGCTCCATCTTCTCCGGAGGCTCTACTTTTTGGGTATGATCTCCCTGTATTGTAGATAGTCTTTGTACATTCGAGGGTATGGCGGGGCCTGTCCGCCATAGTTGTTTACTTCCTTAGAAGTGCAGTAGTCTATTATGCAGTTGGGATGTGGCGCGGACTTTGGTTTTATATATATATGCGAAAGACACCTTTTCTCGAAGCGTATCATTTACAATTGTTTCATGTCTTGTGTTTTTATATTCCGCTGATTTTCTCTGATGTATGACTACTTGGGTGCCCGGGTAAGGCACCAGTAACGGGCCCCGGAACGGCTCGTGACAAATAGGGGCAAACAACTCTGAGATCAAGCCAGCCATCTTGAGCATGGTCCAGAACACAGTACAGTTTGGGGGATTGCCGTCTGAAGACCCCCACATGCACATTGCCAATTTTTTGGAGCTATGTGTCACCTTCAAGTACAATGACGTTGTTGACGACGCCATTAGATTGAGGCTCTTCCCATTCTCACTTAGGGACAGAGCCAAGAGTTGGTTGAACTCACTGCATGTCAACTCCGTCACCACCTGACAGGATCTAGCCCAAAAGTTTCTTGCAAAGTTCTTCCCTCCTTCAAAGGCGGCAAAGTTAAGGGGAGAGTTGAACAATTACTATCAGGTAGATGGAGAGTCGTTGTATGATGCATGGGAGCGATTCAAGGATTTTCAGAGAAAATGCCCACATCATGGCATAGAGAAGTGGATGTTGGTCCACATTTTTTATAATGGGTTGACTGGTACTACTCGTACCATCATTGATGCTGCAGCAGGGGGAGCGTTCATAAGGAAGAGTGTCAATGAGGCACATGAGTTGCTAGAAAACATGACTGTCAATAATTATCAAGGGGCATATGACAGATCAGTGAGTAGCAGAAAAACTATGGGCATACATGAGATAGATGTTATCGCTGCATTAAATACGCAGGTGGCCCTCTTGACAAAACAGTTGCAGCAGAACACTATGTCTGTGAATGGAGATGTCGGTGAATTGTGAGATTTGCGGGGGCCCACACTCTTTTGACAGATGTACGGCAGTGGATCCTAATAATGTGCCCATGGAGCAGGTTCAAGCAGTGGAGAACATTCAGCGCCCTTATAACTCCAACACATAAAATCCGGGGTGGAAAAATCACCCCAATATTTCGTGGAGGAATGACCAAGCCTAGCAGCCACCATATCAAGGAAATTACCAGAACCAGCAGGCACATAATCAGGCTATATCTTCCCAGCAGTTTAGACCACCTACCCAGCAGAAGCTTTGATGAGCGAAGCGGCATTGCTTACACTCGCGGTCGCGAATCAGTTCATGTCCGAAATAAGGTCCTCTTTCAGGAACTTGGAAATGCAGGTGGGGCAACTGGCGAAGATGGTAAATAACAGACCGCAGGGCACTCTCCCAAGAAACATAAATGTTAATCCGAGAGAGTAGTGCCAGGTAGTTTTGTTGAGAAGTGGAAAGCAGTTGGAGCAGGTTGTCCCCAACCAACAGTGGTGAATGAGAAATAGTGTGAGAAGACAATTGATGTAGGAAAGAAGAGGGTCACTGAGGACCGTCATACAGTAGAGAAAGCTCCACCAGCACCTTTGAGGGAATACACTGACAAAATCCCTTACCCTCAAAAGCTCCAAAAGAAGGCCTTAGACAAACAGTTCTCCACCAGCATTTGTTCTAACGCCTCAATGAAGAGGATATTGATGTGGAGCTTCTTAAATACCTCTAAATTTTCAAATTCATGAAAGAGATACTTGGGAAGAAGAGAAGATTGGCGGATTATGAGATAGTAGTGCTGACAGAGGAGTGCAGCGCCATCTTACAAAAGAAACTGTCTCCTAAATTGAAAGATCCGGGAAGTTTCACCCTGCCATGCACTATTGGAAAGGTAACCTGCAACAGGGTGTTTTGCGACTTAGGGGCTAACATAAATCTTATGCCTCTATCAGTGTTCAAGAGATTGGGTTTGGGGGAAGCCAAGCCAACCCCAGTTAATGTGCAGCTTGCTGATCGATCCGTGGTACACCCCCGAGGTATAGTGGCAGATGTGCTAGTCAAGGTGGGCAAGTTCTTCTTCCCAGCGGACTTCCTCATTCTTGACATGGAGGAAAATGAGGACATGCCCATAAGTTTGGGGAGACCATTCCTTGCAACGGGTAGAGCCCTAATTGATGTGGAGAAGGGAGAGTTGAGACTCAGGGTTCAAGAAGAAGAGATGGTATTCAAAGTTTTCAAATCTACCATTGAATCCCAGGCCAGCAACAAATGTTTTACAGTGAGCACAATTGACACAGCAGCTCATCAAGCACAAACCAAAGGTAGGGGAATTATTGCGACAGTTGTGAACCCACAGGTTAGGTTGATTGCTGAAACAAAAGTGTATGAGATGAAAGCTGACAAAAAGGTAAATCTTACTGAACCCAATCCTGCGAAAAAGAAGAATAGAGTGAGGAAAAGGAAAATAATCTTTAAATGAATAGGTTGTGGGGTTAATTTACCCCAGTGATTGAATAAAGGACCTGCGTCCGGCTAAAAGACGTTAAAGACAACGATGTTAGGGAGGCAACCCAATGTTTAAATTATGCAATTAGTTTAAATTGAACAATCTCACTCTTGGGTATTGTTGGTTGTGTTGTGATGACAGGTGAGGAAATTGGACATTAAACATGGGAAACGCTGAAAGCATGAAATCTTTCTTGTGGCGGTTCCACTATCACGATCGCGGCGCGAATGTTACGAGATCACGAAGTTTCAGCGTCGTGGCGCCCAGATTCAGGACCGCGGTGCCTATTAATCAAAGAAGTCGCAGGAATTGTGGCGCCACGGCGCCGTACAGCAGGGTCGCGGCACCGGGGCGCGTTTTCAGAAATAAAAATCCCTAAATATCCAATTTCCTTCCACAAATACTCAACCCTTTCCTCTCTCAAAAGTACCGAAAATCCACTCTCCCTTTCACCAAATATCTTCCACAAACTCCACCAAATTCTTCAAAAAAATCCCTACACACCACCCCCATTAAAAACCCTCACATCTTTCACCATCACCACTCCCTCACTTGGTCAGGAAATTTGTAAAGAAAAACTCTTCAAAAGGTAATCTTCATCAATTCTCTTGAAATTTCTTGGTTAAGTGGTGAAAGTAGCTTCAAGTTTTGGGTAGTGTACGGGCCATTTTTGTATTGTGATGTGTGATTGGGGGTTGCGTTCTATTGTATTGTATGTTGTTGATGATGTACGGTGTTGTTGATTGGGTATATTGTGGTGTGATTATTTTTGGGTACTGCTGTATTTGAATTGTGATTGGTTGAGAGTTGTTGGGAAACCTCAAGGAAATAAAGAAAACGCTGCAGAGAATTTTCCAACAGCCCTCATAATGGCTTCAAGGAAACGAACTGCCCGAATCACCTCATCTTCATCAGCTCCAGATCATGATATTACCTGATTCACCAACATGAATATGGAGGATCGGTACAACATTATAAGTGGTAGGGCAGTAATACCAGAGCGAGGAATGGACTATCAGGCTGAACCACTCGATGAAGAGGATGCATACGAGCCTATTAGGGTCACGATTGAAGCTAATGGTTGGGAGAGATTCGTCGAGGCAGAGGCTATTCCGAAATAAAATGTCAGCCTTGTGAGGGAATTCTACGCCAATTATCCAGAACAAAGCAATGGGAGATGCTTTGTAAGAGGGCGTTATGTACCCGTTAGTGCTGAAGCAATGAATGTTATTTTTGGGATAGCTGATGTTGGGGACCAGGGCCACCATCCAACCCATTTCAGAACCTGGTCAAGGATTGTCAACCACATACACTGGGATGTAATTGCTGAGGCCCTATGCTACCCAGGAGTGCAGTTTTGTTATTCCCGCAGTTAGGGCAGAGGACTTGCCCGGTGCTAATTCAATAGAGTAGCCAAGACTTGGCTATATTTCGTGAGTGCTCGTTTGATTCCGTCAACTCATTTCACCAATATTCCATCAGACAGAATCAAGCTCATATTTGACATCATGAGGGGCCTAACTATTGATATTAGAATGGAGATAGTGCAGAGTATTGGAGAAATCAGCAGATTGACTACTACTGGCGGATTGCGGCATGGTTCATTCATCACCGCATTGTGTGCTAGGCACAAAGTCCCAACATTCGCCACATACATTTTTTAGAAGACTCTGCCACCTATAACATACAGTCTAGTCCATTCATACCCTGACCCTGCAAACCCAGGGGATTGAAGACGAGGTCAAGAAGAAGGCGGAGCAGGCGCAGTCGCAATGGAGCAAGAGGAGCCAGATACAGCCACACAATATGAGCTCGGCGAAAGCAGCCACCATCCTCCCTTAGCTTTGGAACCTCCAGTGCCAATCATGGAGCATATGCTCCTAATTCAACAACAGATGTTGCGAAACCATGAACATATGATGCAAAATCAGCAACAGAAGATGCAAGAGCATCTGGACCTGAGCCAGCGCGTCTGACGACTCCTGCCCAAAGATGGCGGGTTACTGTAACGCCCCATTTCAACCATAGTCGAAAACGGGATTACTGCGCATGGTTGATTCCTAAATTTATTTGAAGGAGTCGCCACCTAATTATTATAGTGAATTAGGACACTAAAAATGTAGCATAAAATACTACGAATGATCTCCATTTTTAAAGGTCTGCGAAAGCTATGTGAGATTCTAGGTGAGTTTTCTTTATTATCCTAAAGGGAAGGGCTTAGGCACCCTAAAGGATCCGCTAACTTGCGGTTATCCGTTCAAACCTAAGGTTAATTATTATGTTAGAGAAAAATGCATGTTTTGAATATATGCGATTTTAATAAAAGGATGTTGCAAAGAGTTAATTTTAAAAGATGCGTTTAGAAATATACACAAAGCAGTTTTGTGTAAAATGACATATATTTAGTTTTTGATAAGGCATGACAAAATGATTATGAGAATTGAGTTTTGGTAGAACATGATTTTGTTTTATGCCAAAGTAGATATATTATAAAATAAACTAGTGTTTTGAAAATATAGGCGAGCTAACGCGGACTCAAAATTTGTCCCAGTGTCGAGTTATGACGACACTGGGTTGATGTGATGTAAAAATAAAATAAACTGGCTTGAACTTAGGGGTGTATTGGTATTGACTTATGATGCTGAGTTTTATGGTGATGTGGAATGAGTGGACCGACGCTCGAGGCCGCTTCTGTCATTTGTTGGGAAGGTTGGCCTCCCAACAAATTGCCCCGGTTCGCTGTAAGAGAAAATCCACGTTGTGCTCCTGCTCCTGCATGCTAAGACTTAAACAAACGGTTAGTGCATAACTGTTAAGGAAAAATGATGATGCATAATTTTAAAAATAATGTAACTGTGTGAGTAGAAAGTGTTATTCTGAAAAAAAATGTGATGCTCGTTGTGTTGATGTGATGCAGAGGTCATCGTTGCATAGATGAACTGTTGATAAAGCCGTTGCATACGCATAATAAAATAACGTCGTTGCATAAACGTTATATGAATGTCGTCGTTGCATGGACGAAATGCAGAGGTCATCGTTGCATAGATGAACTGTTGATGAAGCCGTTGCATAGACATAATGAAATAACGTCGTTGCATAAACGTTATATGGATGTCGTCGTTGCATGGACGAAATGCAGAGGTCATCGTTGCATAAATGAACTGTTGATGAAGACGTTGCATAGGCATAATGAGATAACGTCGTTGCATAAACGTTATATGGATGTCGTCGTTGCATAGACGTGATGCAGATGTTCGTCGTTGCATAGACGAAACATGGATGATCATAGGCATAATGAGATAACGTCGTTTCATAAACGTTATATGGATGTCGTCATTGCATAGACGTGATGCAGATGTTCGTCGTTGCATAGACGAAACATGGATGAAGCCGTTGCATAGGCTTTGATGAGATGGCGTCGTCGCATATACGCGATGCAGATGTTCGTCGTTGCATAGACGAAACATGGATGAAGCCGTTGCATAGGCTTTGATGAGATGACGTCGTTGCATAGACGCGATGCAGATGCTCGTTGTTGCATAGACGAAATATGGATGAAGCCGTTGCATAGGCTTTGATAAAATGACGTCGTTGCATAGACATGATGCAGATGTTCGTCGTTGCATAGACGAAACATAGATGAAGCCGTTGCATAGGCTTATATGAAATGGCGTCGTTGCATAGACGCGATGCAGATGTTCATCGTTGCATAGACGAAACATGGATGAAGCCGTTGTATAAGATTTGATGAAATAGCGTCGTTGCATAGACGCGATGCAGATGTTCGTCGTTGCATAGACGAAACATGGATGAAGCCGTTGCATAGACTTATATGAAATGACGTCGTTGCGTACGCCTTGTCTGAGATGATAAATCGTTGCATAGACGAAACATGGATGAAGCCGTTGCATAGGCTTATATGAAATTGCGTTGGTTTATGGGCGTTCTTGCTTTGTGACCCGTCTGGGTTGAGATAGCGTCATTGCATAGACGTTGTGTTTTTGTGACCCGCATGGGCTTATTGTAAGGATGTGATCCTTGCGGGGCCGATCTGTGATGTATAAATTCCTTGTGAATCAAAGAATAAGTGTTGGGGACTTCCTTGTTTCTGCCCAATCTGAAGACCTACACTCAAATAAATTTGTGAGTTTGGGGAGGGGTCGATTCGTATTTGACTTCGCCGCCTTGTTCCTTGACATCTGCGCTGGCTTTGTTTGGACTGACCCCATGCAGTTTCCTACCTTGTCCCCGTTTTGAATATGCAAAGGGTGTTTGGCTTAAGGTGAGTCTCAATGGAGTTGCTTGTATGTTATGTGTATTCTCGTTATTTTTAGAACGAAGGGAAAACTTCCTAATGGTGTGACCGAAGCCGATTTAGGCCGCCTATGTATCTCCATGAGGGAATCAGGTCATGACGTAGTTCATTACAAGCGAAATTGGGTAAAATTCTAAAGGTGGGACCGAAGCCGATATGGCCGCCTACGTATCCGCCAAGGGAATCAGGTCGAACGTAGTTCCAATTACAAGCAAAAGAGAAATTGGGATTTTCTAAGAGGTGGGACCGAAGCCGATATGGCCGCCTACGTATCCCCACGAGGGAATCAGGTCACACGTAGTTCCAATTACAAATAAAACTTGAGCGAAACAACTTAAAGCTTAAATATGAGTGTCACGCCCCGACTTTTCCTAAGTCTTTACCTAGGGCGTGATGGCACCTGGACAATTATTTTCCACCAGGAGCTCCATTTAATTCTCTTTATTTAGAAATTTAAACTTATATTCAAATACGGAGCTATTAATAAAAATAACAATAAAGAAATCTGTTTATGACTTTATTGAAAACATAACGCGAGCCTATGCTCGTGCAAATATTATTTCTACATAGACATACTGACAAAGATTATTCTAAGTTGGAAGGGAGACCATTCCACATGGGCATTTCCGAGACAACATGGCGATATTCGGACTGGCGAGTACCAAGCGAGCGATGGACTTGGTATGACAAGAAGAGGCTGGGACGATCGCTAGCCTTGGCGTGGAGCCTTTCCTCTATCACGTTTTCCTGAAACATGTTAAATAAAGAGTCAGCCCTACCATCTGGGGCTGAGTGAGAACCTTACCCTGCAATTCAAAGTAACACCACAATATTCCAAGTGCAATCACATTATAACGTAATAAGCATATTGCAAAAACATATCAGGTTACAACATTTTTAAATATGTAGCAACTCCTCATAGGAAATTCTCAGTTTAACTAACACTTCATTTTATCTCGTATTATACGTTAGGACATTCCCCTGCATTTCCATATGTTTGTTACATTTATATATTTGTGAACGCGTATTCACTTTTCATATTTATATAAAGGTGAACATGTATTCATCTTTCATATTTGTTGCGGCGTGCAACCCGATCCATTATATTTACGTATTTGTGAACACGTATTCACTTTACGTTTTGTTGCGGCGTGCAACCCGATCCATTATGTTTACGTATTCGTGAACGCGTATTCACTTTACGTTTTGTTGCGGCGTGCAACCCGACCCATTATATTTACGTATTTGTGAACGCGTATTCACTTTACGTTTTGTTGCGGCGTGCAACCCGACCCATTATATTTACGTATTTGTGAACACGTATTCACTTTACGTTTTGTTGCGGCGTACAACCCGATCCATTATGTTTACGTATTTGTGAACGCGTATTCACTTTACGTTTTGTTGCGGCGTGCAACCCGATCCATTATATTTACGTATTTGTGAACACGTATTCACTTTACGTTTTGTTGCGGCGTGCAACCCGATCCATTATGTTTACGTATTTGTGAACGCGTATTCACTTTACGTTTTGTTGCGGCGTGCAACCCGATCCATTATATATTTATATATTTATGTGAACACGTATTCACTTTTCATATTTTTCAGAAGATCGAATAAATACTATTCTTTTTTCTAACATTCTGTCATTCATACTTGTAACGATTATAACTTTTTAACCATAACTCCAACTAAGGTGTTTCTCAAGCGGAAACTAAGGTAAGACGGGGATCTTTCACTGTACCAAATTTCATTTAAAACTACTTTGGGTAACTAACACAAATTTATCCTCAAAACAGCCACATGAAATTTATTTCGGCAGAATTTTTATTAAACAACACCCAATCTTAGAATAGTCATAACTCCTAATCTGTAAACCCGTTCAAGCCCCATAAAATCTCAAAACGACGAGAACAGAGATCTACACGTCTTCATGTGAACCATCCTTTCATATTCTGTACCATTTGGTACAAGTTTACCCTTTTATTCGCTGCCCTTCCTGGATCTCGATAGATCCGAGGCAGAAACTTTAAACAGCGATAACTCTCAATCCGTAAGTCGGATAGACCCCCGTAAGGTCTCAAAATGTCCACAACAGAGATATATAGAACTTTTATTTAGCAACAATTTTCATATTCCCAACAGATTAGTACACTTTTACGTTTCAACGTCCTACCCTTCTGGATTCCGATGAATCCGAGGCAGCAACTTCAAACTACAATAACTCTCAACTCGTAAGTCCGTTTTAATAAATATTTATCTATATCTGTCCGTAACAGAGAGATTTACAACCATGTGAATTTTCATATAATTCTAATAAGTAAAACTCAATAAAAACAGTCCGTAATTATGCCTTTCCGAATTTCGGCCAAATCTAAGGCAGGAACTTTGAACTATGATAACTTTCAAACCGTATGTCCATTTTACCTCATTTTTGGTTCTATATGATCATATTAGAGAGGTGTACCACTCCTCCGAATTTCATCAAATTCTAACAATTATAACTCAGTGAGAACAGTTCGTAAAGTTCATGACGCAACTAGTTGTCTAAACAATCAAAAGTTCAATATTTCTTTTCAACACTCAATTCTTATTCTAACATGTATTGAACTAAAAATAAAGGATGTTACCAAGAATTTCTGAGTGAGAAAACTCACCTTGTAAGCGTGAAAATGATTGTTGTTCGGTTGCTAGAAATGATCATTGCTCCCTAGTATTTCCTGATTCTTATTCTTCTTGCTCTCTTGATATGTTTCTGATTTTTTTTTTATTCTGTTTGTTTACTTGATTTTTTTTTCTGATTTGTTATTCTTTGTGCTAGGTACTTTGTTTTTTTGTGTGTCAAACACAATATATAAATTAAGGTGTAGGTAACCCATGGTAGGTGGAAGGACAAGGGATTGAGGGGAATTAAAGGGAGGGGAAGGGGAAAAACGTGAGTGAGGGGAGAGGGAAGGAAATATGTGCAGATTTTTTTTTCCATTTAGTGTTAAGATGAAATTTAACACAATCATTAATATAAGAGGTCATTATCTTTTATTTAATAGGATAGTGTAAATGAAAAGTTAATAATATGTTAATAATGTATAACTTAAATTCTTAATTTTCTAATGCCCCCCACTATTATTATTATTATTATTATTATTATTATTATTATTATTATTATTGTAACAATAATTTGGGACTTCACATTCTCCTTCCTTAAGCAACATTCGTCCTCGAATGTGAATAAGATAAATAACATAATCACCTAGACACACAATAAATTTGAATTTTACATTCTCCTCCTTAAACAACATTCGTCCTCGAATGTGAATAAAATCGTAACACATGCATATAGACAAACAAAAATATAGTACACATATGAAGTACTATTTGACACATTTTATTACCTCATTCAAAGATAAATAGATATTTTACTTTCATCGCGTCTTGACTTCCGGTGGCTTCTTATGTGGAGTGATTCCTCCATAGGACCTTCACTAAGCAATATCTTTATTTCTAAGGCGTTGGACCTTTCTATCAAGTATTTCTCTGAGCCTCTTCATATTGAAGCTCTTTATTAAGAACTATCTCCGGGAAGGATGGCGTGACTTGGATCGTGCAAGTATTTTCGTAACATTGACACATGAAATACCGGATGCACTACTTCCAGCTCTTGTGGAAGTGCTAATTCGTAAGCCACATTCCCCACTCTTCGCAAGATCTCATATGGCCCAATAAACCTTGGGCTCAAATTTACCTTTCTTACCAAAGCGCATCACTCCCTTCATTGGGGACACTTTTAAAAATACTTTCTCCCCCTCTTGGAATTCAAGATCTCTTTTCCGATGATCCGTATAGGACTTATGACGGCTATGAGCTGTTTTGATCCGCTCCCGAATCATCTGTACCTTATCATTTGTTTCTTGAATGACTTCAGGTCCGAACAGTTGCTTATCACCCACCTCGAACCATCCAAGTGGAGACCTACATTTTCGTCCATATAATGCTTCAAACGGGGCCATTTGTATGCTAGAGTGAAAACTATTGTTGTAGGCGAACACAATTAGACAAAGATGGTCCAACCAGCTTCCCTGAAAATCTAACACACAAGATCGCAACATGTCCTCAAGTGTTTGAATTGTTCGCTCAACTTGCCCATCTGTTTGCGGGTGGAAAGCCGTGCTTAACTTAACTTTTGTCCCGAGACCCTGCTGGAAACTTTGTCAAAAGTGTGAGGTGAACTGGGAACCCCTATCTGAAATAATTTGTAAAGGAATCCCATGTAACCGCACAATCTCCTTCAAATAAACCTGTGTGTACTGTGGTGCGCGATACGTAGTCTTGACCGGTAAAAAATGGGCTGACTTTGTAAGTCGATCAACAATCACCCAAATAGAATCATACCCTTCTCGAGTTTTCGGTAGACCAGTTACAAAATCCATATGAATCGCCTCCCATTTCCACATGGGGACTCGATGTCTGAAGTAATCCGCTGGTTTTGATGTTCGACTTTCACTGGCGACATATAAGACATCTCCGACAAACTCCATGGCGTCTTTCTTCATCCCGTCCCACCAGTAATTTGTCTTGAGGTCCTGATACATTTTTGTTGACCCTGGATGAATGAAATATCTTGTGTTGTGACCCTCATCTAAGATCTTCCTCCTTAGATCCTTTACCTTAGGAACACATAACCTACCCTTATACCGAAGGGTTCCGTCATTATCTCCCAATGTAAACTGTGAAGGTTTTCCCTGTTGGATCCTCTCCCGAAATCCAACAAACTTCGTATCCTCAAACTGACTTTCTTTTATTTCTGAAGCTAAGACAGACTGCGAGGTATCATGTACCACCACCCTATCTTCACCGATCTCAGTTAAGCTAACCCCGAGGTTTCTCAATCTTTGTACCTCCCGAACAATACCCCTCTTTTGTATTGCCAAATGGGCCAAGCTGCCCATTGATCTTCTACTGAGTGCGTCAGCCACCACGTTGGCTTTCCCAGGATGGTAAAGAATACTAAGGTCATAATCCTTAAGCAACTCTAACCATCTTCTTTGTCGGAGATTCAAATCCTTCTGCGTGGTTATGTACTGCAAACTCTTATGATCTGTAAATATGTCCACATGCACACCATACAAATAATGTCTCCATATTCGTAAGGCAAACACCACCGCAGCTAATTCCAAGTCATGAGTTGGGTAATTCTTCTCATGTATCTTCAATTGTCTAGATGCATACGCAATAACCTTTCCAAACTGCTTCAAGACACATCATAACCCAACTCTAGAGGCCTCGCAATGATCAGAACCCTTCTTGTCCCGATGGTAAGGTTAGGATAGTGCGATGAGTCAACAATTCCTTTAGTTTCAAAACTTGCTTCACATGCTTCGACCATCGGTACTTAACCGCTTTTTGAGTCAAACGGTCAAAGGAGCAGCAAGACTAGAAAAACCTTTACGAATCTTCTATAATACCCACCAAACCCAAGAAACTTCTAACCTGCAGCCGGAGTGGTCGGTTTGGCCGATTCTTTCGCTTCTATCTTACGGGGTCTACCATAATTCCATCCCTTGACACAACATGGCCCAAAAAGGCTACCTTTTCCAACTAAAATTCACACTTTGAAAATTTAGCATATAGTTTCTCTGTTTCAAGACTTGAAGCACTACCTCGATGCTTCTTCATGTTCTTCAACACTCTATCAGTAGATTAGGATATCATCTATGAACACAATCACGAACAAATCTAGGAATGGTTTGAAGATTCTGTTCATTAAATCCATAAAAGTCTTGGGGCATTGTTAACCCAAAAGACATGACCAAAAACTCATAATGGCTGCATCGGTTCTAAAGGCTGTTTTGATATATCATCCGGATTTATTTTCACCGATGATATCGAACGGAGATCAATCTTGAAAAATAGCTAGCTCTCGAAGTTGGTCAAAAGATCATCGATTCTTGGTAATGGTATCTGTTCTTGATAGTGACCTTATTGAGCTGCCGATAATCGATGCACATTCGGAGAGATCCGTCTTTCTTTTTCACAAACATGACTGGTGCACCCCAAGCGGAAACACTAGGCCTTATAAAGCCTTTATCCAGAAGATCCTTCAATTGTTCTTTTAACTCCTCAATTCACTGGGCCATTCGATATGGAGGAATAGAAATGGGTCTTGTACTTAATTAACTCTATAGCAAACTCCACTTCTATCCTAGGAAGGCACGAAGATCTTCAGGAAAAACCTTCGGAAAATTTTGAACAATAGGGACATCATTCATCTTGGGATTCTTTTGGGTATCCACTATATTAGCGGATATCGTACTCCACTCTGCGACTTCTCAATAACTTTTGAGCCCCAAGGTAGGAAATAAACTGACCTGAGGGTATTCCAATCCTACCCCTTATAACAACTTCTGGTTCTCCGGGAAAAGTTAATCTCACTATCTTTCGCCGACAATCTAACATGGCATAACATGCTGACAACCAATCCATACCCAAAATGACGTCGAAGTCTACCATATCAAGTAGTACTAGGTTCACCATTGTTCCCCTGCCATTCACTTCTAATGAGAAATTATTTACCACCCGAGAGGCCCAAATTGAGGCCCCTACTGGTGTCATAACCTCAAAAGGTTCACTTAAATAAGAAGGTTCTTCGTGTAAATTCTTAGCAAATCCCATTGACACATATGAAAATATAGAGTCGGGATCGTATAATACAATTGTAGGAATACTCGAGACTAGCAAAATACCTGTGACCACCGCATTAGATGCTTCTACCTCATTCCTCTGGGCAAAGCGTAGAGCCGATTAGAATTGTTGGGTTGTTGACCTCCCTGACTCTGGCGGGGTTGGTTTCCCTGATTTCCCTGCAGCACTGTGGTTGCTTCGACCTCCCCGAATAGATTGAGTTTGGGTCCTCTTCTTGAAATCCTGCATAGTGGCACGACTTCCATGATTATAACATGTTAAGAGCCGACATTCTCCATTGTGTTTCCTTTGACAAATCTTACAAATCGTTTTGTCACCTCCTGTGTTAGGGTTGGTGGTATTGTCCTTGCTACCTTGGTAATTAGACCAAATGTGCCCCTTAGGCTTGAAATAAGACTGGCCCACAGATTGGTTCGGTCCTGAAGATCCCATACTAAACTCCTGCTTCTGATTTTGACTCTGGTTAAATGATCCTGACGTCCGAAATCTCTTCTGCGAATATTCTCTTTTTGCTTTAGCGAAACCTTCTACCCTTATCACATACCGACGATCCGGGCGTTTGCCCGATAATGGGCTAATGCCACTACCTTCTCTTCCAAGTTTGGGTTTAAACCCTTAACAACTCTTTTGACCTTCTACCTTTTCAGTAGGAATAATATGCGTTGTCGACACAATCGGATGAATTAGGTATTGTATTCTATCACATCATGCGGTCTCCTTGTTTCAACGATTCAAACTCACGTCGAGCGCATCTTTTGGAGTTAGGCATGTACTTTTCACGAACGCACTTTGAACTCCCCTACGCCATCGGTGGTGACATCGGAAAATGATTTCTTCTAAAATTTCTCCACCACACCCGTGTTGTCCACTAACCGCATGCGATTACCAAATTGACGTCACGTGTCTCCACACATCCTCGTAAATGAGAGGTTTTCTACCTCATCGAGAAATACTATTGGATTAGACTTGTAGTCCTTCCTCAGATAGATATGTTCCTCTTCTCACAAAATTTGCCCCATAGTCTATCTCGGTACCTCTCCTACCTTTTCGGTCGGTGCAATACATCTGGTTATTTTATCGTTGTACACTCCCTTCCACAATCCTTTGAAGGAGGTAGTACGAGAACCAAGTCTTTGAAAAGACTCAAGATAGGCACGAGAAGAGTATGAAAGAAGTGAAACTGTTACACCCCGTAAGTCCAGGACATGTAAAAGAGAATGTGCTTAAGGAAACAAGACTAGGAAATTAGTACGAAAGGAGGAATTGTTTTTCCGACGAAAAATCTTCCGAACGCCGGAAAGGAAAAATGTTCGTTGTTGAGAATTGGATTCTCAAAATGCATTATTTGAAGAGTATGGAACTCTTAACTTTTTGGAAATTTATTTTGACGGATTTGGTCATGTGGGGCCCACCTGAGGAATTTTACGTTTTGTGGGCCCCACGAGGGTTACGGAATTTTATGGATGAATGAGAGGGCGACACGTGGCACCCCCCACATGTGGTCTTGGACGAAATTTAGGGAGGGTAAAATGGTCATTAACCACCTTGGAAGATTAGTCTTGCTAGCATGACATTGTTGACTTGTCAACTTGGCCACATGGGCTTGATCCTAGTGAAAACTATCTAAGCCTCACATTTGTTATAATCTTGGTCATCCATAGTGTTATAAGTACTAAGCTAGTGCAAGACAAGCTCATTTTACACTTAGAAAATATCACAACAATTCTTGTTCTTCAATAGACCTCTCGGCTTTGTCCCTTTTCCAACAAGAAAATTTTGTAGTTTTGATCCATTAGCCACAAGACTTTAACCCAATGTCCCTTAGGGTATTGTAAGGATATCTCAATAGAAAGATTTCGGAAAAACGACGTTTTCGTATTAGTCGCAAGGCGGAAACTAAAGGAGTTCTTCAACTTTGAAGTTGGAACTTGAAGATGGGTTCTTCATAGGCCTCTAAGGAGTGCTTGGAGCGGATTGGAACCTAAGGAAAGGAGCTAAGAATTGCTAAGGCGCGACTTTGAATCTTGGAAATTTTAAGGGCTTGGAAAGGTATAAATTTTGTCGTTTTAGCAATTAGGTTTACTTATTGATTGTAGCTATGGATATTAGCAAGCATGAGTTATATATTATGTAGTTGGATTGGTGTATTGGCTATTGGAACCCAAATCCGAAAACTAGCATGTTAGCCCTAAGATTTCAATTCAAGTCGATTATTAGTAAAGTCGTCGCATGTTGTAAAAAAAGAAGGAAATTGTAGTTGTTGAAGTGGTTTATAACTATATAACATGTTAGACCTTAGAACTTGGAATTGGAAAAGGATTGGAAAGGACTTAGTGTTATTATTTATGTTGGCCGAGAATGGCTAGATTATGGGGCTATTTTCGTATGAATTGTGGGCGAATTTTACACGTATTGTAAGGCGTGTAATCCCCTTTGTTTGGTTGTTGTTTGGAGCCTTAAATGTGGCGTGTTGGTTATTGTATTCGACCTTGAAAAATGTGGCAAAGTGAGTAGAAACAAAGGAGGTCTTTGCCGATTTTCCGTAGAATTGCAGATCCGTATACTTAGTATTATTCTACGTTAGAGACTAGAAGTTGATAGTCTTGTTGTGACCATTATAGGTTGACACTTCTACGCACGCGATTCGGCTTAGCTTGTGGATTTAGCCGAAAAGGTATGTGAACTATCTCCTCTTCTAGCATGATTTCTTAAGATAAAGAAAGTAAGTTCTACTCCTCAAATGATTCATTCCTTGGTTGTACTTGGATTGCCTAATATAGAATTTGTTCTATGAACTTCCTTGATTGTACTTTGATGTGTAAATTGTAAGTTGTATAATCCATTGCCTTAGTGAAGTTGGATTCTTAAAAGTGAAAGTATTTTACTTAAAGTACATAGAGTCTTGAAAAGGAAGTGGTTTCCAAACCTTTTGGCTAGTGCCTTAGTTCCAAAACCTAAAGGTCATTATAATGACTTTAGGGGAGTCAAAGGAGTGATTTACTTAATTGTTTTAAGAGAGGAGAAATGACATGATTTAAGAGAAGTAACTTGTTTTAAAGGTGTGGGTTACTTGAGGTTTAAAAGTAGAAGAAACTTGTTTTCTAAATATTAAGAGACTTGAAGTATTTTGAAAGTTAAGAACTTGATTTGTAAGTATGTGATAATTGGTTTTAAAAGTATAAGTCTCTTGGTTATAAAAGGAATGAAATTGTCTAAAAAAACCATAAAGGGTTATAACGGCTTTATGGGAAGTTGGTTATAACGACTTTATGGAAGGTTTAGAAAGTTGTCTATTTTGATTAATGGGCATAAGTTGCCTTGATTGTGAAAATTTGAAGTTACTTGATTTCAAGCTTTGAAATGAGTTTTCTAAGAGTGTAGTAACTTACTTTGAAAAATAGACACACCTTGATACTACGGGTGTTAGTATCTTGGGATTTTACATAAAAAGGAGTCTTTTGAAAAGAATGTACGTACGTAGTACTTTGGCTTGTTAAATGAGAATTATTCTATTTGTGCCTTGATAAGTACTTTGGCTTGTTAAATGAGAATTATTCTATTTGTGCCTTGATAAGTACTTTGGCTTGTTAAATGAGAATTATTCTATTTGTGCCTTGATAAGTACTTTGGCTTGTTAAATGAGAATTATTCTATTTGTGCCTTGATAAGTACTTTGGCTTGTTAAATGAGAATTATTCTATTTGTGCCTTGATAAGTACTTTGGCTTGTTAAATGAGAATTATCCTATTTGTGCCTTGATAAGTACTTTGGCTTGTTAAATGAGAATTATTCTAAGTGTGCCTTGATAAGTACTTTGGCTTGATTAATTGAGAATTATTCTAAGTGTGCCTTGCTAAGTACTTTGGCTTGTTTAATTAAGAATTGCCTATATGTGTTGGTGATAGCCTTTGAGTGCAAGTATTATGTTTTATTACGTTGTCGCGACTCTCGGTTGGAGGGCCGGCGGTCTTGTTGTAAGTACTTGGACGTACCGACAGTGATGTGGGATTCCACGGGTATGCTTCCGTTATTTGTAGTACTTGGGTTAAATTCCCGGATTTTTATAAAAGACCTGGTAGTGCTTAGGTGTTGTTTGACGGCCGGTCGAGATAGGGTAAGAGTATAAGTGAGGGGTAAACCCCCAAGACGCTATACCACCTTCTCCAGGGTAAGAGTATAAGTGAGGGGTAAACTCCCAAGACATTATACCCCCTGCTTGTTTTGTTTGATGGTCGGTCGAGATAGGGTAAGAGTATAAGTGAGGGGTAAACCCCCAAGACGCTATACCACCTTCTCCAGGGTAAGAGTATAAATGAGGGTAAACCCCAAGACATTATACCTCGCTTTACCACCGCCGTCTTCCTACTGCCCGCATGCTTTTAGGACACAAGAGACTTGGTGTTCATGTATGCCTATTGGTGTTATATTATATCATGGATCGCGGTGAGGAAGGATTCCACGCATGATTGATATTATGGGCGTAGACCCATGGTTATATTTTAGAAATGACTTGAGGTACGCGTCCACGACTTGATATGACCGCTATGTATTATGTATTGTAGGTTGGCTATCATACATGTCTCCCGCTTTGTTTAGATCGTTATGATTTCATTACGATTTGCCGCTTTCACATACTTGGTACATTCTTCGTACTGACCTCCTTCGGGGGGCTGCGTTCATGCCGCAGGTTTAGGTACGCTGTTTGGTGATCGGCAGGTGTAGGACCGCCGAGTTTATGGATAGCTCCTTCATTCGGAGTTTTATCTTTTGGTATAAGTTCTTTCAAGATGTGTTTGTATCGATTATGGGTACGGCGGGGCCTTGTCCCGTCATAGTTCAGTAAAACTCTTAGAGGTCCGTATTCATATGTGGGATTGGACTCATGTACATTGTAGTGTCTTTTGAGTATGTATATTATGGCAGCCTTGTCGGTTTTTCCCTTGCACGTATGTTGGTTAAAAAAGAAAAGGGGTGTTATTTAATTTCCGCAGTTTACTTAGTTGTTAAGGTAGAAGGGTGCCCAGGTAGGGCACCAGTCACGGGCCCGGGGTTCGGGGCGTGACAGAAACTTTAGGATGTTATTCCGTTTACTTATTACTAAGGTGGCGCGCACACCATCGCAATAAGTAACCGTTCGAACACCCAACTCGAAGAAACTTTCTAGAATCTCCTAACCTGGTTTAGCTTTGATACCAACTTGTCACGCCCCGACTTTTCCTAAGTCTTTACCTAGGGCGTGATGGAACCTGGACAATTATTTTCCACCAGGAGCACCATTTAATTCTCTTTATTTAGAAATTTAAACTTATATTCAAATACAGAGCTATTAATAAAAATAACAATAAAGAAATCTGTTTATGACTTTATTGAAAACATAACGCGAGCCTATGCTCGTGCAAATATTATTTCTACATAGACATACTGACAAAGATTATTCTAAGTTGGAAGGGAGACCATTCCACATAGGCATTTCGAGACATCAGAATCGATATTACGGACTGACGAGTACCAAGCCCAAGCAATGGACTTGGTATGACAAGAGGTCGCGGACGATCGCTAGCCTTGGCGTGGAGCCTTTCCTCTATCACGTTTTCTGAAACATGTTAAATAAAGAGTCACCTACCATCCAATGAGTGAGAACCTTACCGCAATTCAAAGTAACACCACAATATTCCAAGTGCAATCACATTATAACGTAATAAGCATATTGCAAAAACATATCAAAGTTACAACATTTTTAAATATGTAGCAACTCCTCATAGGAAATTCTCGGTTAACTAACACTTCATTTTATCTCGTATTATACGTTAGGACATTCCCCTGCATTTTCATATGTTTGTTACATTTATATATTTGTGAACGCGTATTCACTTTTCATATTTATATAAAGGTGAACATGTATTCATCTTTCATATTTGTTGCGACGCAACCCGATCCATTATATTTACGTATTTGTGAACACGTATTCACTTTACGCTTTTGTTGCGGCGTGCAACCCGATCCATTATGTTTACGTATTCGTGAACGCGTATTCACTTTACGTTTTGTTGCGCGCGCAACCCACCCATTATATTTACGTATTTGTGAACGCGTATTCACTTTACGTTTTGTTGCGCGCGCAACCCGACCCATTATATTTACGTATTTGTGAACACGTATTCACTTTACGCTTTTGTTGCGCGCATAACCCGATCCATTATGTTTACGTATTTGTGAACGCGTATTCACTTTACGTTTTGTTGCGCGCAACCCGATCCATTATATTTACGTATTTGTGAACACGTATTCACTTTACGTTTTGTTGCGCTTGCAACCCGATCCATTATGTTTACGTATTTGTGAACGCGTATTCACTTTACGTTTTGTTGCGGCGTGCAACCCGATCCATTATATATTTATATATTTATGTGAACACGTATTCACTTTTCATATTTTTCAGAAGATCGAATAAATACTATTCTTTTTTCTAACATTCTGTCATTCATACTTGTAACGATTATAACTTTTTAACCATAACTCCAACTAAGGTGTTTCTCAAGCGGAAACTAAGGTAAGACGGGGATCTTTCACTGTACCAAATTTCATTTAAAACTACTTTGGGTAACTAACACAAACTTATCCTCAAAACAGCCACATGAAATTTATTTCGGCAGAAATTTTATTAAACAACACCCAATATTAGAATAGTCATAACTCCTAATCTGTAAACCCGTTCAAGCCCCATAAAATCTCAAAACGACGAGAACAGAGATCTACACGTCTCCATGTGAACCATCCTTTCATAGTCTGTACCATTTGGTACAGTTTTACCCTTTTATTCGCTGCCCTTCCTGGATCTCGATAGATCCGAGGCAGAAACTTTAAACAGCGATAACTCTCAATCCGTAAGTCGGATAGACCCCCGTAAGGTCTCAAAATGTCCACAACAGAGAGATCTAGAACTTTAATTTAGCAACAATTTTCATATTTCCAACATATTAGTACAGGTTTACGTTTCAACGTCCTGCCCTTCTGGATTCCGATGAATCCGAGGAAGCAACTTCAAACTACAATAACTCTCAACTCGTAAGTCCGTTTTAATAACTATTTATCTATATCTGTCCGTAACAGAGAGATTTACAACCATGTGAATTTTCATATAATTCTAATAAGTAAAACTCAATAAAAACAGTCCGTAATTATGCCTTTCCGAATTTCGGCCAAATCTAAGGCAGGAACTTTGAACTATGATAACTTTCAAACCGTATGTCCATTTTACCTCATTTTTGGTTCTATATGATCATATTAGAGAGGTGTACCACTCCTCCGAATTTCATCAAATTCTAACAATTATAACTCAGTGAGAACAGTTCGTAAAGTTCATGACGCAACTAGTTGTCTAAACAATCAAAAGTTCAATATTTCTTTTCAACACTCAATTCTTATTCTAACATGTATTGAACTAAAAATAAAGGATGTTACCAAGAATTTCTGAGTGAGAAAACTCACCTTGTAAGCGTGAAAAGGATTGTTGTTCGGTTGCTAGAAATGATCATTGCTCCCTAGTATTTCCTGATTCTTATTCTTCTTGCTCTCTTGATATGTTTCTGATTTTTTTTTTATTCTGTTTGTTTACTTGATTTTTTTTCTGATTTGTTATTCTTTGTGCTAGGTACTTTGTTTTTTTTTGTCAAACACAATATATAAATTGAGGTGTAGGTAACCCATGGTAGGTGGAAGGACAAGGGATTGAGGGGAATTAAAGGGAGGGAAAGGGGGAAAACGTGAGTGAGGGGAGAGGGAAGGAAATATGTGCAGATTTTTTTTCATTTAGTGTTAAGATGAAATTTAACACAATCATTAATATAAGAGGTCATCATCTTTTATTTAATAGGATAGTGTAAATGAAAAGTTAATAATATGTTAATGATGTATAACTTAAATTCTTAATTTTCTAATGCCCCCCACTATTATTATTATTATTATTATTATTATTATTATTATTATTATTATTATTATTATTATTATTATTATTATTATTATTATTATTGTAACAATAATTTGGGACTTCACATTCTCCCTTCCTTAAGCAACATTCGTCCTCGAATGTGAATAAGGTCGTAACATAATCACCTAGACACACAACAAATTTCGGAATTTTACAATGAGTCTTAAATTATTCTGCTAAACTAAATTGTTCTCCTTATCTAGACTCTAGTCAGACCAGAACAAGGGTGCAAATCCAATCTACCAATATGCCTTCTTGCTCTGCATCCTGGCTGGCTGGGTCTTCATGCTCGCTATCGATCTCCTTCTTGGCTCCCGCAGTGCATGCTTGGATAATCGATCGATTCAGCCGGGCGGTTCGCCAGGAACACCTCTTCCTTTGGGGTTCATTGTACTCGTTGGGGGAGACATCATCCACCTGAATGACTCCCTCTTTGATCAGCTCCCTTACCTTGTCTCTAAGTGTATAACACCTTCCCATGTCGTGTCCGATGGCTCCAGAATGGTATGCGCAACTTTTGTTCTTATCATGAGCTTTGGATTTGGGATTGGGCACATTCTTTGGAATTGGCTGGAGCATCCCTGCAACTCTCAACCTCTCGTACAACTGCGACAAAGGCTCAGCTAAATTGGTGTATACTTTGGCTGGCCTTTCTGTGGTATTTAGGCGGGGTGTGAATATGTTTAGTGGACGGGCTTTTGGTCGTGGCGTATACACGGGCGGGTATCGCAAGGGGTTGTCGTATGTATTGCGAAAGTAGGTTTGAGGTGGTCTTTTATCTTGGTTCGTGCTTGGCTGGGGTAGGGTAGACATTTGGTTTTGTGTGGGATATATGGGTGCACTGTATATTGGTTGAGTGTGATATGTAGTAAGAGGGTACTGGTAATAATTTGGAGGATTTTGACTGTTTCGGTCATTTGCAGTGACGAGTGCTTTAGTGAGGTTTCTGAGCCTTTTAATTTCGGCCTGCAGGGTTGCCATTTGCTGCGGTAATTGGGCGAGGTGTTCGATCGGATCTACACTGCTTTTCTTTTCTGACACCTCTGCTTTGTCTATAGGAACCAAGACAGGTTCCGACTCGTGCTGCTCAAATGCCCTTGAATCGGTCATGTCGCTGGACCGTGCCTTTGATCTTGTGAAATATCGATGCTCTGTCATTGCTTAGTCAAATACAAATCGACCTTTGGGGGAGATGATAAATCTTTTTAAACAAAATGTAGCAAACTGCGTTAGTGTAAAGCGTGTGACTTTGCAAAGGTGTAAATAACATTTAGCAAGTATATGTTGCACACGAGTTGTCACATTACAAGTGATTCCTAACATACATGAGGTCCCCTTTGCGCCGGAGGTAGGCCTAAACGTCACATATGCGGGGTTATGATGGATCTGTCCAAGCCGCCCAACTGTAATGCTTTTGTTGGAAATGACGATCAAATGACGGTGCACTTTTTCCAATTTCAGCATGTCATGATTAGGTTTGGATTTGAATATCATTGTCACGCTACACATAATATGCTGGTTGGTCGTTGGGTTGAGAAACCCGTCGACAAGTTTGGTGTTTTCCTGATTGTGGTGTCAATGCCAAAGACCGACCCACCTAAGGTAAATGCATGCATGCCCTAAAATAAAAGGTGACATAGCTCTATCCTGAGTTTCTAAGATTTGGCTTTACTAGACGCAAGGTTTCCGAGCGGACAACTCGAGTGAGAAGGCTACGCGGCCACAGGTTAGACCGGACACTCCACGTATATTACCAACTCTCCTAAATTTGGGTTTTGAAGAAAGAATTTTGCTGATGCACCAAGCGCACCTCGCATGTAGTGTGTGATTGTGTGAATTTTCCAGAGTGGAAGAAATATGAGCGGAATGTCAGTTTAAGGAAAGCGGTAACAAATAGCAGTTAAGACAATATGCAAATATTTATATGTAAAGTAGAATAATTTAGACAAAACATAAAAGCAAATGAATGTAAAACACAGAAGAAGCAATTTTAAGCAGATAAGAAAAATAAAACACAGTAATTAACCTATGTTTGTTATGGCTAAGAACCTAAATATCCCCAGCGGAGTCGCCATGCTGTAACGCCCCATTTCAACCGTAGTCGAAAACGGAATTACTGCGCATGGTTGATGTCACGACCCGAACCCGGGCCCGTGACTGGTGCCTTACCCCGGACACCCAAGTAGACATACATCAGAGTAATCAGCGGAATATAAGACAAGACATGAAATAACATGAAGGGTGAAACAGTTATCTGAGAACAGTTGCCTTTCGGCATATATATATAAAAACTTAAATCCGAACAGTTACATCCTTTTTACAAACTCGCCACAACAAGATTACTCTGCACCTAAGAATGATATAACAACAATGGCGGGACAGGGCCCCGCCATACCCCTGAATGTAAGTACCTACAACGGCAGTCAGTACCCAAGATAAGCCTCGGAGAAACGGAGCTTCCCAACGCCGAATGACCACATGAGCGAGGATCAACAATCGATGTACTCTACTGCGGCATGAACGCAGCCCCGGCGGTCGATAACAGTACCAAGTATGTGGCGAAAATCGTAAATGAAATCATAGTAGTCTATATAAAGTAGGAGACATATATGATAACCAAACTACGATTCCTGATAAATAAGCGATCATGTCAAGTCGTGGACTCACGCCTCAAAGTCATCACTCAAATATAACTATGGGTCTCACGCCCACAACATCAATCATGCGTGGAACACCTTCCTCACCGGCGATCTATGATATAAAAGCACCAAGGAATACACATGAACACCGGGTCCCACTGTGTCATACTAAAACCGTCGGGGTAAATGCGAAGGCATAGCCGACTACTAAAACCCACGATACCAACAAAGTCATAAATCGTATCACGAGGTCTGTCTAGACCGCCACATGATCGGCCGCCATTCGCGCGATATCAAATGTGCGCGTCTAGTCTGGAACTTCCCGACTCGCATAGGCCACTCGCATAGGCCCGCATGAGGTATTCCCGCGTCGAGGTAGCTACTCCCGGCATCGCCCCGACTCGCGATCCGCATGGCCACGTAGACCGCGTGACCATATAGGCGCACACTAACACGGAACTCGTAGCTCGCGCATAGATCCCTGGACCCGCGTAGGTATTCTCGAATCATAGTCCTGGTGCTGAGCTATACCGCGTCGGAGGCGCAACTTAACCGTATCATGTCAAGAGGTGAGTGGTACAATACTATCATAACGGCTTATCGTTAAACAACATAAGCACAATCAAGGGAAACCCCTTTACACAAACATCACAAGATACTAACACACGTAGCATCCTAACATGTTTACTTATCAAAGCAACAAGAAAGTATTACAAGGCTATCACAAACCAACACAATCAAGTTATTCACACAAGGTACTTTCTACTTTATGTTAACAAGTTCGGGTTTTTATCCCCAAAGTACTTCATTCATTAACTCTTTAAAAGATCCGTTTCTTTCACAAAAGTCACACAATACCCGTAGTATAAAAATAGAGTGACTATCTTTTTAAGTAAACCAAAACACTTTCCTTTGTAAAATCAAGTAACAACATTATCTTCCAAACGTTCAAGTTTGCCTAATTTCAAATGCTCAAGTTTCTCATTTTCGAAAGGTTTCGTAGTTCATTGTTTTAATAACTTACTAATATAATTCTCCTTTAAAACAATTTGAGAAACATATGCCTTATGTGTGAGTAGGTTATTCTTGTTTATAACAATCTTTTTAAAGCAGCCATGATCTAGGAAATGTAATATCATTTTGTCTCATCTTAGCTTCTATGCAGATGGAGGTTTCTACTGGTTTTCATAATACTTTATTAGTCAATACATTTCCCTTTATTAGCGCTGTTGTGGTTTGTTCGATACTTATTCTCATTTCCGAAATCAGTAAAACATTATTCCTTTACAAACCAAGTACTCATTACTCACGAATGAGGTTTCACACTTTTTAACAAAATTCATATTAATTCAATTAAGTCAAGTCTCTTATCTTTTAAGATCAAGTCTCTTAACTTTTAAAATCAATAACCCATTCTTTTTATCTCTCTTAAGTCGTTATACCTAACTTCCCATAAAGCTAGTATAACTCTTAAGCTTTTAAAACCAAGTATTACTCTTCTTTCAAAAAGGTTTCTTAATTCTTTTGAAATACTTCAAGATTCTTATTATTTAAACTCAAGTCAAAAGACATCGGAGTAAAACCATGTTCAGTTAACACACGTACGTCTACCGTACTATATATTCTTTTAAAATATCATGCTCAAGAGGATAGGAAGAATCACATACCTCGCGACGATTATCGACTATTAGCAAAACGCTCCACCGCTATAACCCGGCTAGCCTTGTCCATCTTTCAAGTAGAACACGCTACTCGCAGAACTTTCAACCTATAAAGGCCATATACGTCTATCAACGTCTAGACTACTCTGTAGAACATTCTAAGCAGAGGCTTCTCTATTCTACGGAAAATTGGGCAGCACTCCCCTACCCGCTAAACTACACAAGTCTACTGTAAATACAGTCCTATGTAAGTACAGTTCAATCTTCTTCTTTAATATACTTCTGATGTGATTTCAATTCAATTCTCTTCTCTTATACCATCCTTCTATATATCCTATACTCATTTCTATACTACTACATTATGAAATTTCTAATTACAATAGAAGGACAAGATATTTACCTCGATAAGCCCAAAATAATCCAAGTTTAAATGTCGATCCTGAGCAACGTTTAGCTCCTACTCTGAGCGCTCCAACCCGCTCCATACAACCCTTAGAAGTTCTACGCAACTTCTTTTTAATACTTCAACCGACTATGAAGATTTTCCTTAGGGTTTCGTTTTTGTGACTGAAGGGAAGTATAATAGTATTTCTGGGCTTTTAGTATAGGTGTAACCTTGGAATACTACAAGGTATTTGGGCCAAGGTATTTTGGAATAGTAACAATACTTGGAGAATACTTTTCTACCAAGGGGGGGGGGGTGTTTCACGAGAACAACACTCAAGAGGGGGGGGGGTACTCTCGGCTAGCACCACTAGAAAATGGGGGGGTACTCTCGGCCAAGGGCCTCACAAAGGGGGAGGGGGAGGCTTGGACGAAAGCCTTACAAAGGGGGAGAGGGATTTCAAGACTTAGAAAAGTGTGGAGTGAATGAAGAAGTCTTCAACTAAGGGGGGTATTTATAGGGAAACCAATGGACAAGATCAAGACAAGTGGTGGGCAAGTGGAGGGTGAGGATTTGCCCAAGTGCCCCCTAGCCATCTACTCCTCAATTCACTCCAAACATTGACCCATGGTTTAGGCCACAAAACATGGCACAAAAACGTGCACACCATCGGCCACTTGACCGCCCACTTGAGGGTGACAAGTGTCGCCCTCTCGTTGGTCCAAAATATTTCATCTCTCGGAAAAATCCGCAAAAATTATAAATGACATAGCCGTAATTTTCCCTACACAAGCTTTGGAAAACGTTTCGTCGGAAAACAATTTGTTTCGTGGGTTGTGAACAACATTTTCGTCCCTTGCCTAATCTTAAGGCTTAAACTTTCGTACGTACGTCCTTACGTACATACTCTGGAAATACGGGGTATAACAGTTGATTCCTAAATTTATTTTAAGGAGTCGCCACCTAATTATTATAGTGAATTAGGACACTAAAAATGTAGCATAAAATACTACGAATGATCTCCATTTTTAAAGGTCTGCGAAAGTTATGTGAGATTCTAGGTAAGGGTTCTTTATTATCCTAAAGGGAAGGGGTTAGGCACCCTAAATGATCCGCTAACTTGCGGTTATCCGTTCAAACCTAAGGTTAATTATTATGTTAGAGAAAAATGCATGTTTTGAATATATGCGATTTTAATAAAAGGATGTTGCAAAGAGTTAATTTTAAAAGATGCGTTTAGAAATATACACAAAGCAGTTTTGTGTAAAATGACATATATTTAGTTTTTGATAAGGCATGACAAAATGATTATGAGAATTGAGTTTTGGTAGAACATGATTTTGTTTTATGCCAAAGTAGATATAGCATAAAATAAACTAGTGTTTTGAAAATATAGGCGACGAGCCTAAAATAAATAAACTAAATGTTTTAGAAATATGGATAACGTGCCTAGAATAAGTTAAACTAGCGGTTTCCGATTTTAATTCTACCCTTTCCAATCTATTAATTCTAGGACTAACTATTCTAAGCAATTCAATAATTATACAAGTGCAATAAATTAAATTACAACAGTATAAAATAAGTGCAATTGAAGGATTAAAAGCATCGACTCTAGAACGGATGACGATATCATTCCGCCCTATTTATTTTAAGATTCCGAGACCGAAAAATACGAGAAGTGTGGATGTGAATCCTTTGCTTGACAAAGTCATGATGAGTCTCATAACGAGACTCTTTGTCCCTCCTGATGCAAGTCATGTAACTTCTTCGGCCAGCGAACCGAGGCGCGTTTCGACTCGTCGATTCTACTCGAAGAATATGTATGTGGGTGCGAATGAAGAAAACAAAGCTTAAACGCAAGAATTTTAAAACGAAGAACAAAAGGGAGATCTTAGAGATCAATCCTCAAGAATCCGACCCCTTAAAATGAAGAACAAATAGATGATATGCAAGATAAATTATCAAATTCCCGGTCCCTAATGAAGAACAAAGGGGGTCTTTTTATAGGTGAAATATTGGGTTTTGAATTCGAAATAAAGCTGTTAGAGGTCTGATTTTTGGACGATTTGTTGGTTCAAATCGCAGATTTTAGGGAGATGCAGGGTATGGGCTGTGTAGGTGAAGTGAAAGGAGTATTTGGGGGTGCAAGGAGTGGGCATGGCAGCGGATTTGGAGGTGATGAGAGGGTGCGGCGGTTGCTGGTTTCTAGGTTTAGTGGTTTTTTTTTTGTTTTTTGTTTTTAAGGGGGGCTGCTGGGGGATGAAGAAGGGAAAGGATGTGGGCTTATGGGCATGGGCGGGGCGACGGGTAATTAGGCCGGGGCGACGTGGGCTGGTTAGTTTTAAAAGGTGGGCTGATTAGGTATTATATTGGGTATTAGTTTTAGAAGTTAGTTTTAGGCAAAATTAATTAGTGGTAAATTAGAAATTCAAAATTGTGATTAAATTATTTAGGTGCTTTATTAATTTAAGTTATTACAAAAATAAAGACGGGCGTGCTATTTAATTAGGGCTTAATATTTATAATGTGATGCCGTTATTAAAACTTATTTATTATGCGTGTTCTGCGAAGTTAAATTAAAACTGAACGGGGTTTAGACTATTATTAAATTATTTAAATGCTAAATGCAAATATGATATTTAAGGACTGCTTAATGCTTTTATAAATGCGACGCTATTATTAAAACGCATGTATTAGATTAAATTAATTTAAATTACGAATTACGAAATTGCCTTGCTTTTAGTAAAAAAATGCGAATATTCTATTTAACACGACGTCATTGCTAAATTATTTATTTTTATGAATTTATTTATTTATTTATTTATTTATTTATCGTTAAGGATTTATTCGAGTTTCAAATAATGGAAAATAGGGCTTAAATTATGAAAGATATTAATGAAATTGATTGTTATTAAAACGACGAATGCGGGCGTGAGACTCAAGGTATGCTTAGTACTCTACGTAAAATGCGGTGCTTGTTATTAATCGCTTATTTATGCCTGTATTAATGTTTTATGGTTGCATTTTATTATTATAAAATTGTTAAAATTATTGTAAATATTTAATGCAATTTTGTAGTTCATGACTGGGCGGGAGGGTCAAAATTGGGTGTCAACAGTTACGAATTTAGATTAGCTACTGCCAAAGAGGCCAGGAAGGAGCTTCCGCTTTATCTAAAGAAAAAATCTTTTCCTTTCTCTCTTCCTGATCAGCGAATTCAGAGTGATCAGGTGAAGCCCCCTTTCTCGTTGGCACAGATGAATCAGTTACATCTTGTTCCTACTACTACCGAGTAGAGGACATTTCATTCACAGACCTTGATCTTTAAGGTAAAAGTGGGCCTTAGGTGGTGACACGATTTACCGCTTCGTTGGATGACCGGCCCTTTCTTAGACTTGGTGAACTCCTGTCGCGATGAATTAAACTCCGTTCCATGCCCCGCTGCTTGTCAATCACATTGGAAAGTCGTTGGGTCGGCGGAGACCTCTTTCGGTAAAGAATTATATCATTGCTCTTATAAAAGCGCGAGCTTCAACCACTCATTCGAAGGCAGCAAAGCGGCACGTAGCAGAGGAAAAGATCTGGTAGCATCCTCAGCCCTAATCTGGCTTCTAAAGCGATTTTTAGGTGCCTTCTCGACCTGAAATGAAGAAAGTCAAGTTCTTGTGCTTAAGTCTTAGCGCTTTTCTCAGCCTATTCGAATTGAACTATTCTATTATAGGGCAAGAAGTTGACTGCTTACTTTCTTTGAACCCGCAACAAAGCCAACGTTGCTTTCGTGGGATCAACTGCTCGTTTTCGATATAGAACTGGATAATCAAAAACTGCGTCTTTCTTTTTGGAATCGAGTGAGATGATATGCTGAAACGGGTGCTAGCTTGAAAACCGCCGCAGAACGAAGCAAGGTTGTCGGTTGAGGTCACGTCAATGATTTGAGCACCATGTTCAACCAGTGGTCAATGCAGTATCCGCCGCCACCACCACCGTTTTGAATTGTTGTTCTATTGTCTGTAAGTCGTCCCTTTTTATTTTTGAGTCTTACACATTTGAGACAATGTGTCGTTTAATTTTGGGGGTCTTATTTTATGTTCGTGTGTCTGTTTTTGAGTCTTTTTGTTTGTGTTTTTGTGTCTGTTATTGTGTCTATATGAGTCAAAAAAATTATGATCATGCACGTTGTAGTTGCTGGAAACGCCTAGTGAATTAAGTGGTATAATGTAATGGAATTAGAAGCTAAAATCTGTGTGCTTAAGTTAAATATGTCAAAAATTTATGAAAATCTAATTATTTGGGATATTCGTACTTAGCCTATGTGTTGTCAATTGTGAAAAAGATCAATGAAGTCTGCTTGCTTGTTATTTGAGGCGAAATAGTTAAGATATACATGTTTAGGGAGATGATTAAGACATTTCTTTGTTAGTCCTTCTTATCATTCATTACCTACATTGCCATAAATTATATCCCTAGTCAGCCCCTTTGAGCCTAAAATAAGTTATTTATTTGACACCCTATGATTCTCTTATGTGTCATAAGCAGTAATTGAAAATTTGGATGAAGAAGAGTGAAAAAAAAATACCAAAGAGAGTGAAAAATTGATGCACGCGAAGCAAAAAGGACCCGAAGCAAAAATTGATGCACCCGAACTCAAGATTGTAAATTGTATATATATACCTCTTCTTTAATGAAAATAATCACGTGATTATTTCTTTCATTGTATCAGAAGTCTAGGGCAATAATACCCTATCCCAAAAACCTTCCACATTCTTACTTTTGAGTCACAACGATTCAAAAAGGCAAAATGACAAAAATGAGCGAAAAGTTGGCAGAAAAGGAGGCTCCCGAAGCAAAAAGGACAAAAATTGGCAGATCCGTACGAAAGTATTTAGGGCCGCGGCGCCAGAAATCCTGAGAAACCGCAGAACATTCGGCGCCACGGCGCCATAATGCAGGCCCGCGGCGCCGACGCGGAAAAATACGATCCGAGGCACAATTGTCCAGGGGCATAAGGGTCCAGGGCACACGATTTTTGCAGCATATTTAAACCCTTGGGACAGATTTTGGGGTAGACACCGGATACACAACACATCACAACGTTTGCGGCTATAATTGAAGACATTAATTCTAAGTATTTCTTTTCTTTTCTTTATTTTAATTCAGTTCATGTTTGGATTTGTATTAGTTCTTAACATGTCTATGGCTAGGAGCTAAACACTTTATTAGGGCTTTCCTATTGAATCGCTTGAAACTCTTATTCATGAATTAATGCATTAGTTTGATTTCTTCTTCACTGGATTAAGATTTATTCAATATTGGTATGAAGGTTTGATAGTTAACTGATCACTAATTATCATAATCTATATGATTTCGAATCAAGAACCGAGACGAGAGATTTTGATATGCTGTAATTGAATAGACATAGGTTAAAATCGCTGACGAAAGTACCCCGATACTTGTGTAGCATTATAAGTTATTGTTCTTAATCCTCCTATGTGGTAAAACCTATCAACCATATATTATCCACCATTTATCTGAAATGTCCCGTGACCCACATCCGTCGAGCTCGGCTGCATCGCCCCACATATCTCGTGATCCGCGGCTAGGCCCATTTCTGTGGTCGCCGAGTTTTGTGCCGAGCCCACTACCTATTGGCCCATTACCCTCCCCGCGACATGCTTTAGTTTTTGGGCCAACAGGCCCATTGCCTGCTGGCCAATCCCACCTTCTCCCAATTTTCCGTCCAGTTGTTTGGACAGGCTCACTGCTAGCCAGTCTGAAATAATTTCTCCACCACCACAAAACCCGTCCCCAACCATCTCATGTCAAATGTTCGTCACTCATAGCCAATGTGGACCATTATTTTTTATTTATAATGAGTGATGATGAAATTCGAACTCAAGACTTCTACCTATGCCATATAAAAACATAAAATTATCTCATTCAAAAGCTTAAACGGTCACAGAATACCACCATTTCTTTTCTTATTGTGGCTTCTTTTTGGCTGAATCGTATGGGTGTATTCTAAGGTGGGCAGTTGGTTTATACTTTATTCTTTGAAAATATCTTGTGAACCATTTTTTTGAAGATTTTCTTGCAGAAACAACTTTAGTATTTAGGTGACTATTCCCTCTTTTAAATTATTTATTGTGATTATTAAAAATAATTATTTTAAATTATTTATCATTTTAAAAATTTAATTGACTTATTTTTTTCTCTTGTTCCAAAATGTGAAATCTCCTATCCTAAGAGCCCGATACCCCGGGCCCGACAGAGTTGGTGGAGAAATTAAATCATGGTGACTTAGTTGATTCGCAAAGGCTAGACTCGTGTCACACCGCACACCAGGAGCCCCTCATTTGTTTTTACTCTCGGATCTATTTAAATAAAAGAAATTAAAGATAGGGAAATAAAAAGGGGAAAATTAAAATAAATGAGAAAAAAATAGGAAAATAACTTTTAAATAAAAATACTGTCAAAAATAAGGTTTTAATTTGTTTCTGAAAGAGTTTAGAATGTTTTCCTTAATCTTATTCATCACAATAGGTAATAATATATACACAAAGTAACATTGAATGAGAAGAATAAGTCTTTCCTAAAATCCTCCTATAATATCTTCCTATTTTAATGTTATTCTATCATCTAATAATATTACATTAATACCTTTTACTATATACCATATATACATATGATTCTCCATAATTATATCATTAATAGTAATTAATAATATAATATTCTAACACTCCCCGCAATCGAAGTTGGAGGAGGGAAAATGCTGAGACTGTCCCGAAATTCTTTAAATAAGATCAGCGGAAGTCCTTTTGTGAAAATATCTGCGATCTGATGTCGCGTCGGGACATGTAACACTCGCACTTGTCCACGAGCCACCTTTTCACAGACAAAATGAATATCTAACTCAATATGTTTAGTGCGTTGATGATGAATTAGATTTCGGGAGAGATAGATTGCACTAATGTTATCACAGTATACCATAGTGGTTGTCGGAATGGGCCAATGAAGCTCAAGTAAAAGATTCTGAATCCAGCATGAGTCAGACACAACATTGGCTACCGCACGGTATTCAGCTTCAACACTTGAACGTGACACTGTGGGTTGCCTTTTGGAGGACCATGATATTAAACTGTCACCGAGGAAGACGCAATAATCGGAGGTGGAGCGTCTGGTGTCTGCATCTGTGTAAGTGACAAGCTTGGACATGAAAGAGGGGTACATATGCAATCCATAATCCAGAGTGCCCTGAATATATCGCACAATGCGTTTGAGTGCATGCATATGTTCTTCCATCGGATTATGCATGAACAGGCACACTTGTTGTACTACATAGGTAATATCTGACCTGGTGACTGTAAGATATTGCAAAGCTCCTGCCAAGCTGCGGTACAATATCTGGCCTCGAATCTATTTAAAGAATTTTTCTTCCACCGGTGGCAAAGTCACTATGGCTGCCAATTCCTTTTATCAATAGATACAGAGAATCGATAAAAAAAACTAAGAAAATCATTTTAAAAATGATAAATTCTTGTTCACAGTGTAAATTTCTACTAAAATGACAGCTATTTCTTTAGTCATCTTCTCTCACAAGCCTTCCTCATTTATCCTAAAATACCCAAAGCTTCAATTTTTAACTCTAAATCATTAAAACTTCTGGGTCTTTTACACATTCATCGGAAAATTTTATGGGCCTTTCAGATATATCGAAAAAACTTCTGGGTCTTTGTATTTCGTTATATTAGAAGTTCAATTTACTTTCGCCGGACGTCTTCCTCGTTCTCTGATGACTCCGACAACCTATCGGAACCGACATGTTTCTTCTATTTAATGAAGAGAAGAAGGGATAATAAATAAAAGAAATTAAAGATAGGGAAATAAAAAGGGGAAAAGTAAAATAAATGAGAAAAAAATAGGAAAATAACTTTTAAATAAAATACTGTCAAAAATAAGGTTTTAATTTATTTCTAGTTTGGAATGTTTTCTTTAATCTTATTCATCACAATAAGTAATAATATATACACCAAGTAACATTGAATGAGAAGAATAAGTCTTCCCTAAAATCCTCCTATAATATCTTTCTATATTAATGCTATTCTATCATCTAATAATATTACATTAATACCTTATATTATATACCATATATACATATGATTTTCCATAATTATATCATTAATAGTAATTAATAATATAATATTCTAACAGGTTCCTTTGGTTCCTCACTCTCCTAGTTTATAAAAAAATTGAAAATTATCCAGATTTTTAAATTAATATAAAATATTTAGATTAATATAACATACACTCTCTATGTCAGGTGGTCGAAAAGGGAACATTAATATTGAAAAAATATACTCGTGATATACACGCTATACACTGCCCATAATTGTATACCATGTATATCACGATATCCGAGAGAATCCAAGTCTATTTGTATACCAATTTATTGTACAAACTTACCATAGTTGTAGAATTCTTGTACAAGTATAATTAGGATATTAGTAGTATAGTAGGAATAAGATTTTCTATATTTGGAGATTGTAAAATTGTATATATATACATCTTCTTTAATGAAAATAATCACGTGATTATTTCTTTCATTGTATCAGAAGTCTAGGGCAAGAATATCCTCTCCCAAAAACCTTCCACATTCCTACTTTGATTCTCGGAACCTGAGCCATACCCCTCGGCCGACGGCCACATATTGTGTTCTCTTCTCCTAATTCGTTTCTTCTAAATCCCTCATTATCCTCTCATGTCTACCTCAAAGAACACGTTTTATTCAGCCCTTAATGTTTCAAACATCAAGAATCACATCCCTATCATTCTTGAATTGAAAACGGTCAATTCGCGACGTGAGCAGAATTATTCAAAGTTCACGCACGCTCGCATCAAGCACTTCATCACACCATCCCATCGGTAACCGGCAAGGAGAAGGTGCCTACCCCGATGATGATCCTGTGTTATGAACGATGTAGTTTCGCTCCTAGTTCTTATAATTTTTTGGATGATGGGGTCTCACCATATATTATCCACCATTTATTCGAAATGTCCCTTGACCCACATCCACCAGCAGGCTCACTGCATGCTGGCCCCACATATCTCGTAAACAGTCCCGCGGCTAGGCCCATTTCTGTGGCTGCTTCAGGTTCTATACCAGCAGGCCCACTACCTATTGGCCCATTACCCTCCCCGCGGCATGCTTTAGTTTTTGGGCCAACAGGCCCACTGCCTGCTGGCCAATCCCACCTTCTCCCAATTTTCCGTTTAGTTGTTGGGACAGCAGGCCCACTGCCTGCTAGCCAGTCCGAAATAATTTCGCCACCACCACAAAACCCATCCCCAACCATCTCATGTCAAATGTCTGTCACTCTTAGCCAATGTTGTATTTTTAACCTAAATAATATTTTAATCTAAATAATAATGTCACTAAATAACCCCTACCACGTAACCCAGTGTCTGCCCTTTATGACCCAAATGGAAATTGGTCATGGATGACGAATATAATGTTTTTATTGAAAATAAGATGTCGAAGTTGGTGTCACATTCTCCCGGTGTTAATATTATTCGGTCTATGTGATTTTTACTCATAAAGAAAATTGTGACGTTTCTTTTGAGAGGTATAATATCCGTCTTGTAGGTGACGACAAAACACAACAGGTTGGCTTTGATTGTGGAGAGACATTTACTCCGGTGGTCAAACCGGCTATCATTCACACCGTGCTTAGTATAACTCTCTAAAAACATGGCTCATTCACCAGCTGGATGTGAAAAATGCTTTCTTACACTATGATCTTAAAGAAACAGTATACATGCATCAACTCTTGGGTTTTAGGAACTTCAATTATTCTCATCATGTCTGTTTGCTGAAGAAATCCTTGTATGGGCTTAAGCAGGCCTCAAGGGCTTGATATAAAAGGTTTGCTGATTATGTGTCTACTATTTGGTTTTCTCACAAAATTTCTGATCATTTTCTATCCATCTATCAGCGTGGTACTTCTCTGGCATACATTCTGTTATATGTTGATGATATTATATTAATTGCCTCATCGAATATTCTACGCAAGTCTATCATGACCATTCTCCGTTCTGAATTTGCTATGAAAGACTTAGGGCACTTGAGCTATTTTTTTGGCATAGCAGTCACTCGTCATGCAGGTGGTCTATTTTTATCACAGAAAAAGTATGCGGAAGAGATTATTGAGAGAGCTGAAATGTCATCTTGTAAGTCTACTTCTACTCCGATTGATACAAAATCAAAGATGAGTGCTACGTATAGCACACCCTACGAGGATCCCACCCATTATTGTAGTCTTGCAGGATCTCTTCAGTATATAACTTTTACGAGACCATATATTACTTATGCAGTATAACATGTGTGTTATTTATGCATGATCCGCGAATTGAGCATATGAATGCGCTCAAACGCATTATACGATACATACAAGACACACTTAATTATAGATTACATTTGTTTCCGTCTGCCATTTCTACTCTTGTGTCATATAACGATGTTGATTGAGGTGGATGTTCAGATACCAGACGTTCGACATCTGGTTATTGTATGTTCACTGGGGATAACTTGGTCTCTTGATCGGCTAAACGCCAAGCTATTTTATCACGATCTAGTGCGGATGCCGAGTATCGAGGCGTATCCAATATGGTATCTGAGTCATGTTAGATGCGTAATCTTTTATTAGAGCTTCAATTTCCTATTCAGAAAACTATCTTGGTCTACTGTGATAATGTGAGTGCAATCTATCTTTCTGGAAATCCGGTCCAACATTAGCGCACTAACGTATCGAGATGGACATACACTTTTTCAAGAAAAAGGTAGCTCGTGGACAAGTACGCTTCCTCCATGTCCTTCGAGATACCAGATTGCAAACATTTTTACTAAGGGTCTTCTATTGGTTCTATTTGAATATTTTAGGGACAATCTCAGTGTACGACAACCGTCCACTATGACTGTGGGGGTGTGAAAATAATATACCCGTGATATACACGATATACACTATCCATAGTTGTATACCGTGTTTATTACGATATCCGAGAAAATCCAAGCCTATTTGTATACCAATTTATTGTACAAACTTAGAATTCTTATACAAGTATAATTAGAATATTAATAGTATAGTAGAAATAAAAAAATTCATATTTAGAGATTGTAAATTATATAAATACCTCTTCATTAATTAATAAAAATAATCAAGATATTAATTCTTTCATATACGAGTTTAAAGTTGTTCAAAGTGATAATAGAAATCCCACAAATTTAAAGTGTCTTTCTACATTTTTGGTCCACATCTCGGGGACTAACGATGTATTCTCTTACAACAACTATACCTAGTCTTGACGTTTCTAAAAATAAAAACAAACCGCAACGTGATTTTACACATCTATCAATCAAAACTAGCGCTTCCGCGCAATAATTCGACCAAAGGTGATCCTATTACAGGAATAGCGTCAGAGACACCTGTTACTATTTTCACTGCCCAATAACCAATTTGGTCCCGAGATAAGGAATAACTACATATTATTAAACCAATAAAAAGTAGGCAGTGGGACCTTCCCACTGACCGCAGTTTATAAAAAAAAAAGAGAAGTATCCAGATATTTAAATTCCTCCTATGTTATGCCACATCATTAATTAATATAACATGTTTAGATTAAAACTTCGTTTCGTTAACCAAAACCAACATTATTTGCTTTTATAAAACTTCATTATAAAGAAAATCGTGTGACCCAAATATGGCTAAGCACAAGAGATGGTTAAGATAATACAAAAATAAGTTGCTAAATTACGTTTGCATTTGCCTGCCTGCTAGTGGTGTAAGTTGATTCTTTGTTGGAAAAGCAGAACCTTGGGAAAAGGTAAACTTTCACCATTTGCCATTATAGGAAAGTTGTCGGTTGCCTAGCTAGTTCCTTAAAACTAACAAAGAATTTAATAATTAAATGAAAGTTACCCTCTCCATCTCAAAATAAGGGTCGTTTTAATTTATTTCATATTCATTAAGAAATTAATAATAATTCAAAGGTACAATTTATTATAAGAATAGGTTATAGATTTGATAATTATCATAATGTAAGATTTGTAGTCCTATTAGAATATAGTTATCATTTACTCTATTAGATTAGAAAAAGAAAGATTTTACCTCTCTATAAACATGTATTTGTGATGAATGGAAAGTAGAAAAGAATTCTTCCATTATTCTTGTATCTCTAAATTTTCATCTCTGTCTCGATATTAACATGATATCAGAGTCACGTTAGAAAGAATACCAAAATCCTAGAATAATGGCAGGTGACGGTAAAGAAACCAGCGATAACGACAAAGGAATCACTCATGAAGAAAACAAAACCCAAAGAAAAACAATCTCTCCCTACGATATTACGTCGAATGATAACCCTGGAATTATGGTGACACAAGTCCAATTGAAGGGCGAAAATTATGAAGAATTGACTAGATTCATAAGGACATCCCTAAGAGCAAGAAAAAAGTTTGGATTTGTCGACAATATAATTAAAAAACCAAACGAAGAGTCGTCGGACTTGAAAGATTGGTGGACTATAAACTCACTTTTGGTGTTGTGGATTTGCAACACCATAGAACTGACGCTTCACTCAACGATTACACATAAAGAAGAAGTAGAAGAGTTATGGACGAGCATCTGAGAGCGGTTCATCGTTATTACTCAGATGCAACAACTAAAAGTGGAACTAGCAGAGTGCAAGCAAAAGGAAAGGACCACCGTGGATTACTATGAAAAAACTCACTAAGTTGTGGGAGGAATTGACGAATTACAAACAGGTCCCAACTTGTATGTGCGGAAAGTGCACGTACAATCTAGGAACGATCCTAGAAGCCAAAAGAGAAGAAGAAAAAATGCATCTTTTCCTCATAGGATTGGATGAGGGAATGTATGGAACTGTGATATGGAACATGCTAGCCCAGGAGCCGTTGTCATCATTGAACAAGGTCTACTCGAAGTTGGTGCAAGAAGAGCGTGTGAGAGGAATCACACGAAAAATAGAGGACTGGAGTGAAACCATAGTTTTTCCCGTACAAGGGAGAACCCTTACCGTGACCAAGGTAATGGGAAAAATGACGGTGCATTCTGCATACAATACAAGAGATCTGAACACGTTGTGAATGGATGTTTTCGACTCATTGGTTATCTGAATTAGTGGCCAGAAAATAAAAAAGAAGACGAAAAATTCAGAGGAAGCGGACAAGGATAGCAACAATAACAGAGGAGTGGACCGGGATCCGATCGTGGTAAAGGAAACTACCGGGCTAACGTTGTACTTGCCAAAGAAGGAACTCATATGGAGATATAAACGGTGAACACATGACGCACATGACTTCACAATTTGAGAGATGAGATTCAGAAGACTGTGATTCACATGTTAAATTCCCAGAGAATAAACTCGAGTGGCAAGATGGATAATAAGGTTGAAAACGCATCCTGGATCATAGACTTTGGAGCTACCAACCATGTGACAGGTAATCTGAAAGAATTGAGCAATACGCGAGACATTTATAATTGTCTGGTTGGTCTTCCGGACGGAAGTAGCTCAGTGGCTACAAAGGAAGGAACAACTAGGCTGAATGACATGATATGGTTGAAGAATGTCCTTTATGTTCTCAATTTGACATGCAATTTGATTTCTGTATCACAACTAGTTGATTATTTAGATTGTGATGTGACATTTAATATAATTATGTGTGATATACTAGACTCCACCATGAAGAAGTTGATTGTAAAGGGTGAGCGTCGAGGTGGAATTTACTATTTCCAAAATATGCCGTTGATACGAGCTATGAAGACGGAGACAGTTGATTGGTTCGATTTTTGGCACAAATAGTTGGGTCGTCCTTCAACATAAGTAACAAATTATATTACAGCATTAGGCTTAAAGAAGAGTGGTGATGGATCAGATAGAGAATGTGGCGTATGTCAACAGGCAAAGTAAATGAGAAGTCTTTTTCCTTTAAGTGATAATATTGCTTCGGATACTTTTGAGACGATTCATTGTGATTTATAGAGACCATATAGAACTCTTTACTCTTATGATGCTTAATCTTTTTTTTACTATTACGGATGATTGTTCACGAGCTGTGTAGATCTTTCTCTTAGTTGATAAGAAAGAAGTGTCCTAAACCTTGATGAATTTCTTCACCTTGGTGGATAGACAATTTGGTAAGAAAGTGAAGATTGTTAGAAGTGATAACAGATTTGAGTTCACATGTATGAAGACTTACTTCTTCGAATATGGAATTCTTTTCCCAATATCTTGCATAGGGACACCACAACAGAATGAAAAAGTCTAAAGAAAACACCATCACAATCCTAATGTGGCACGAGCATTAAGATTTCAGGGTCATCTTCCGATCAAATTCTGGGGAGAATGTATTTTGACTGTGGGGTATTTGATCTATAGAATGCCATCTTCGGCGTTGAATGGAAAAACCCCCTATAAAATTTTATACGGGAAAGTGCCTCGATATGATCATTTTAAGGTAATAGGTCACTATGATATGCACACACAAAGGGAAGAACGAGGGACAAGTTTGAGAGTTGGAGTCGTATGTGTGTCTTATTGGAATACCCCCACAGAAAATAGGATTGAATATCGTATGACTTAGAGAACAATGCATATTTAATCTCAATAGATATGGATTTATACTAGACTAGGTTCCCCTTCGTTGTATCCGCGCAACTTAATTGACATCATAGAAGCAATACCGAACTGATGGGAATCTCTGGAACAAAGTTGTGTTAGCGTGGAAGAAATTGAGGGAGGAATAAACCAATATAACTTTGAAGAAGACAATTAGTATATGTACAAACGAAACTCAGATGAATGGAGTACAAAAACCAAATGTTGAACCTACTGATTAGCGGGATATATATCGGACAGAGGACGATCTGGATAGAGTGAACATGGAGAAAGTACAGATGCGAGGTATATGTACTAACGAAATACACCAAAACAAACAATTGGGTCTAGGTAAACGTCAAAAACATGAATCAATCCGGCTAAGCGACTACGTCACTGAACCTTTTCGAAAATAAAGTCTATTAACTCATCTGCCTCAGTAATCCTTCGGTGCACCTTATCCTTTAACTAACTATATATCATTTGATAATGTTTCCCCGCAACCACCAAAGGTTCCTTGCACAATTACCGCAGGAACTGAACCAAAAACCTTTTCAGATCCAATGAAAAAGGAACATTAGAAAAGTAGGCATACAACACGAGATCTAAGCGTTGGATGATAATGGAACATGGGCACTAGAAAATTTTCCACCAGATAATAAAGCACTCGAATGTTGATGAGTGTACAAAATCAAGTACAACTTTGATGGCACAACCGAGTGATATAAAGCTCGTTTGGTCATCTTCGAAAATAAATAGGAGGAAGAAATTGACTATAACAAAACTTTTACTTTGGTTGCTAAGTAGTAACTGTTCAAACCTTCCTAACTGTTGTGGACACGCGAAATTGGGAGTTGCATCAGATGGATGTGCGCAATGTCTTCTTGCACGAATGTTACACCTCACGATTCTGCGTACGATCAAATGTATAGTTAGTCGATTTGAGCTCCGACAATCTGAGAGCCTTTCTGATGGTCATATATGACTTATATGAGTATTATGGAGGTATACAGAATTCGACCACAATCACTCCCAAACACTCTCAAACTCTCTTTTAGGATTCCTACATCATCAAAGGTCCATCCCATACCAAATTAAAGGGAAATCCTCTATGAATGATCATTAAGAGGCTTGGAAATCCTTACTTGATAGCTAGACAAGTTCGAAGTTGTCTTGAAGATGGAAGAGAACTTGTTCTAATGAACTTTATGACTGGTGGAGGTAAGATTAGTATACCCCTTATTGATCTTAAACTTATTGTAGCTTAGTTTTTTGAGTTGGTAAAGATGAATGGAAGGAAATCATGGTAAAATCCATGAAGAAGTGAGTATTGTTCTTGGATTGGTATTGAGTAAAATTTAAAGATGATCATGGCTAGAAGTTGGAATATATATTATTGTTATTATAGTAGTAGTAGTTGTTGTTGTTGTTTTTGTTATTGATGTGGTGTTGAAAGGAAGTTAGTAACATGTCGGTGACTATGAAAATCATAGTTAGAAGAGTGTGCCTCCTTGGTGCTCGTCAAATTTTCCAAATGAATCGATTCGTAGTTTGTCGATCATATGTTAATACAAAACATTTATATTGTGTAGATAATCACTCGTAAAGAATAGGGGGGTTCGTGTGACATCACTAACTAAGCGACGCAAGTATGTAAGTCTCTCCCCTTCTTTCAAAAGCATAAAATCCAAAGTATTTATCATTTTCAAAATAGAAACATCCATAGAACTATTATATTCATATGTCGGAGTTATTCCTTGTTATTGTTGTACTCATTGTCATTGTTGGTTGGTTGCTTGTCCAGAATATCATAAGCCTCCGTAAAGGAGTGTTCCAAAGAGTTAATTGTCAAAGTCTACCAAGAGTCATTCCAAAGTAAAGTCAAAGGGTTTTGAGTTCCAAAGAAGTCATCTGTGCCATTGTTATCATAGTACATTACTCAAACCACCGAACCTATATTGGTGGGCAGTTATATATACACACACATATATATATATATATACAATATTCACACCACCATTGCAATCAGCTGATGGGAAGTTGTACATTTACCTTACACATTATGCCACTATAGTCGGTTGGGCTAGACAATTATATGTGCATCCATACATACACCTCAAAGTATACCTAAAGGAAGTGACATATTACACCTTGAGTAATAATCTTATGGAAGTTTACAAACCAAAGTTGCTATACCAAGAGTTCAGTACAGTTTCAGAGTTCACTGTTCTCCCTATAGGGCATACATGTTATCAGAGTATCAGATTGCTTTTACGCTTTTATTTACAACCCATATTTTCATGTTTCTATTCATGTTTTACATACCGGTACATTTCATTCGTACTGACGTCTCATTTGTTGGGGGCGCTGCATATCATGCTGCAAATTCAAATAGATATGCAGAGAGACCTCCCCAGTATAAGCTATTGAGTTCCGTAGATCGAGTGGTGAGCTTCATTTCATCTGAAGCTACTGAGTCTGAGTCATGAGTTGAGTTTGGTACTGTTATACCCCGTATTTCCGGAGTATGTATGTGAGGACGTACGTACATTTGTGTAAACCCTAATTAGGTTAAGGACGAAATTGTGAACTTTCGACGAAAAAGATTCCGAACCTTGTGAAGGAAATTTTACGTTTTTAATATTTTAACCGATTACGGATTTTTCCGAGAGACGAAATATTTTGGACCAATAGGAGGGCGACATGTGTCACCCTTATGTGGCATTGGTTGGACGAAAATGGTGGGCTAGTGGACAAGTCAAATAGTCAAGTCTTGCAAGATATTTTTTTGGGATAGTGGGGGTAGGTAGTGGACGGTTTTGGAGGGGCAAGTGGATGGCCACATGGCTCTTTGTTGTGGTGGACATATGTTCCAATGTTGTGGTGGACATATGTCCCATTATTGTGGTGGACACTTGGTGGAAGACTCCACTCACACAAGCTACTTAATCTACACCCTCCATTTGTTTTAATCTTGGCCATTGAAGGTTCTATAAATACCCCCCTCAAGTGCAAGACTTCTTCATCCACAAAAACAATTTCCAAGTCTCCAAAAACTCCCTCTCCCTTGTTGTAGTTGTCACGACCCAACTCCGGGGCCGCGACTGGTACCCTACCGGGGTACCCTGTCAGGTATATGTCAGAGAATAGCAGCGGAACATACATAACACATACGTATAAAAAGGTAACATCACTGGCCAGCCGATAAGGCTGCCTTCCATAAAACATATTTAACAAAAGTATAATAGTACAACCGATTCTTATAGCCCAAAACATAAATGTGACCACAGACCTCTAAAGATAACAACTGTGGCGGGACAGGGCCCCGCCATACCCCCTGAATATACAAAGTACCTATAGCATCAGGGAAATCCGTACCAAAATAACAAGCGTCCGGAGGGATGGAGCTTCTGACACTGGAAGAGTGATCCTAAGAATGAGGATCCTCAATCTGCTTACCCTTACCTGCGGCATGAACGCAGCCCCCGAGGAAGGGGTCGATGCACAATATGTACCAAGTATGTAAAGCTGGAAAAATACTGTAATACTGATATCAAGTCTAAAAGCAAGCTGGAGTCATGAAAGACAATAAAATATCTTTTACTGTGCCTTACTAACAATGAGAGTGACAAGTATATATATATAATACTGCATAAAATAGGAGGCTCATGATCAAAACAGGGTACCTCGCCCGTAGTATCAATAAAACCATCCTACTCCTGGGACTATTTCACCCGCATGGGTCCTGTGGACCCGCATGAGGTACTCCTCGCATCGGTGTACCAGCCGGCGTGGGACTATTTCACCCGCATAAGCCCATAAGGACTCGCGTGAGGTATTCCTCGCATCATGGGTAGCAAATCCACTAGCAGGTGGTATAACGATCTTGGGGACTTTCCGCCGGATATACTCTTACCCCGCGGATGGTATAACGATCTTGGGGCAGACTCGGATATACTCTTACACCGAGCAGATGGTATAACGATCTTGGGGCTTGCCCCTCAGATATACTCTTATACTGGTGCAGATGGTATAACGATCTTGGATCTGCCCCTCAGATATACTCTTACACTGAAGCAGATGGTATGACGATCTTGGGGCTGGCCCCTCAGACATACTCTTACACTGAAGGAGGTGGTATGACGATCTTGGGGCTTGCCCCTCAGACATACTCTTACCCTATCTCAAACTGTCATCATATCATAAATAAGTTAAGAAAACTTATAACTTCTTTTAGTCTTGTTCATATACTCTCTCATTTTAGTTTACTTAAGGCACTTAATCATATCTTTAATAAAAGAACACCGGGAGTTTAACCCAAGTACTATATGCTTCAACTCTTTCAAAAATGACTCTTCTTTATACATAAAAACCTTTGGACAATTGATACCTTAAAATCAATTTGCCTCTTCACATACTTATCTTATTTAGAGAAAATCTCTTCTCATTAACCTTTTATGAAGCTAATAAACCAACTTCCCATAAAGTTGTTATATTAACTCTATACTTTAGTAAAATCATACTTTTTCCCTAACTAAGGGAATTATACATTCTTAAAATGAAACAAGTCATTATATACTTAAAACAAGTGAGAATACCAAATCTTGTACGTCTACCGTACTACATAGTTTCATCTATTCATGCTCAAGAGATAGGAAAGCTTCACATACCTCTTTGGTCAATCCACTTGCCAAGTCCAAACTACATAGTAATATTTCAACCTATAATAGTCATGATACGTTTATTAACCTCTAATCTTAATGTAGAACAATCCAAGTTCAAAGTCACTAAATTCTAAGGAAAATTGGGCAGCATTTCCTTTGTTTCTACTCACTTTGCCACCTTTCTCAAGGCCAAATTTATCATCCAAAACACCACATTTAAGGCTCAATCAATCCAACAATTCAAAGGGGATTCCACACCCAAAATTCTGCCCCATAAGTTTACAACAATTCACTTAACAATTCTAAGGTAGTTTTTAGGCTACAACATGCTCATAATCTCTTCTTAACCCATTCTTCATATCCAAACCACATTTTCTAGCATGCAATGACTCTAATTGCATTATTTTACTACCACAAGATCTTTCTTCTAAGCATGCAACACTAGAACTAATTCTAAAGGAAGAAATGTTACCTTAAAGTTTTAGCCAAAACTTATTCCAAATATTGCTAGCTTCCTTGCCAAGAACACCACCACAACAATGCCAACAAGCTAGCTACAAGCTTCTTTTTCTTGTTCTTAACTTTCAGATTTTTCTTGGGTTTTTAGAGAGAAGGAGGAGCTGATTTTTAGAGAGAGGAAGATGTTTGAGAGATGACCAAGTCTTGTAGACTTGGTCAATATAAGCCATGCAAGCAAAATCAGATGGGGGGGAACACTTGCCACCCTCCCATGGCCTTTTTAAAAGAGAAATCAGACTTTCCTAAGTTTTTCCGCCCAAAAATCCCGCCTCGGCGCTTGGCCACGCGCATGGCGCTAAACCTCCGCATGAGCTCTCGACTTTCGGCGCGCGACCTCGCTATCCGTGGCGCTGCAACTTCGATGACCCTCGGAACTTTAGGCGCGCATTATCAGCCCGCGCGCCGCCGCTTTGCGAAACACATTTCGTCATTGCGCGCGAACTTGTAACTCTCATAACTTTCTACTCCGACGTCCTATCAACGAACGGTTGGTTGCGTTGGAATCCAGACCCAACAAACTACGCCCTAGGCCTTTAAAATACTTAGGAACTCTCAATGAATCGGGTCATAACCCATCTCAAAGTTGACTAAAACCCGTCCGGAACGACCCGTCAACCTATCCTTAAAATTTTTAAGTCTTACACGCTTTCGTACGCTCCCATACGTAGGGTCAGAACTACGGGGTATAACATTCTCCCCCCCTTAGAAACATTCGTCCCGAATGTTCCTTCTAGGCTTACTCAAATCACATCATCGACATAGACCCTCTTAACTATTCTTTTGCAAATAAAGAAGCTCCATGAGCCGCAACATACTGAAGCGTAAATGCTAAATCAAAACTAACAAGCAGGAAAGTAGGTTACCTGGAGGTATAGGGAATAAGTGAGGATACTTCTTCATCATGTCATCCTCTGCTTCCCACGTCATTTCCTCCCTGTTCTCGTTCCGCCATAGGACCTTGACGGAAGCCACATCTTTCGTCCGAAGTCGTCTAACCTGACGATCGAGTATCGCTATGGGACTCTCCTCATACGATAACTCCTCTGTCACTTGGACATCCCGAACCGGGTGCACTCTAGATGGATCTCCAATACATTTCCGCAACATGGACACATGAAAATCGGATGCCGCCTCCAAATCGGACGGAAGATCTAACTCATAGCAACCTTGCCTACCCTACGGACAATCGACACTCGATGTACCTTGGGCTAAGCTTCCTTTCTTTCCAAATCTCATCACGCCTTCATGGCGATACGCTAGGAAAACCCAATCATCTACCTCAACTTCCAAGTGTCGACGCCGATGATCTGCATACGACTTCTGCCGACTCTGAGCTGCCAACAACCGCTCCTGGATAAGCTTCACCTTATCCACAGCCTGCTGAACTAAGTCTGGCCCGACTAACTGGACTTCTCCCACCTCGAACCAGCCTATCGGTGACCTGCACTTTCTCCCGTATAAGGCCTCATGGCGTCGTCGAATCTTTGGAATGGTAGCTATTGTTGTAAGCAAACTCCAAGAGGCAAATGATCCTCCGGCTACCCACGAAATCAATAACACAAGCCCGCGGCATATCCTCGAGTGTGCGGATAGTGCGCTCGGCCTGTCCGTCCGTCACGAGGGTGAAACGCGTCTTGAGACTCACTGTGTCCCTAATCCGCCACGAAAAGACCTCGAAGTTAGCGAAGCGGGCTCCTCTATCGATATAATCGACACGGGACTCCGTGCGGTCTCACAATCTCTCTAATATATAATCGGCATAGTCCTCGGTGAACGTCGTTCGGCCGGAAGAAAATGGTGATTTCGTCACTGTCGACAATCACCCAAATGGAATCATGCTTCCTCCGAGTGGTAGGTAGCCACGTAATAAAATCCATATTTATCACCTCCCACTTCCAGTCGGAATATCAATGGCTCGCAATGACCCGAGACACGGTGCTCAATCTTAACCTGGCGACAATTCGCACGCGTGCCACGAACTCCATGGCGTCCTCTTTAGGCCGTCCAACCAATACACGCATCTGAGGTCATGGTACATCTTAGTCGACCCCGGATGAATAGAATAACGAGCATTGTGTGCCTCACGAGAATCTGGGCGAAGTCTGTCCGCATCGGGAACACACAACCGGCCCTCAAATCTTAGCACCCATGGTGCTACCTCAACAGAACTCTTCTCCTTACGAGCAGCGGCATCTCGATGCAGTGCCAAAATCGGATCCTCATCACGTCGCCTCTTTACCTCTCGACGATAGAAGACTCGACAACCTCTCGAACCCGAATTTCCTCACTATCAGAATCAACCAAACGAACCCCAAGGCTCGCTAGCTGATGTAACTCTCGGACCATATCCCTCTTCTCTGGCTGAACATCGAGACGGACTACCCATCGACACTGCGACTAAGGGCATCTGCAACCATTGGCCTTCCCGGGTGGTATAGAATATCAACATCGTAATCCTTAAGTAGCTCCACCACCGTCTCTGCGCAAGTTCGACTCCTGCGGTGAAGATGTCGGAGACTCTTGTGGTGCGTGTAAATGTCCATGAACTCCATATAAATAATGTCTCGGATCTTTAAGGCATGAATCATCTGCGCGACTCCAGTCATGCGTGGGATAGTTTTCTCATGCTTCTAAGTCGAGATGCATAAGCTATAACTCTGCCGTCTTTGCATCAGATACCCACCGACACCGACGGCGTCACAATAAACCACATATCCATCTAAGCCCTGCGGAAGAGTAAGCTGAGGCGATCGTCAACTTCTCCTTTAGCCGAAAACTTTCCTCACAAGTATCCGTCCACGGAACATAGTCGCTTACGAGTCGACTTAGTCAAAATCTTGAAATAGAAGCAAACTTCTCTACAAACCGTAGATAATAACTGCAAGGCCCAAAGCTGCGCACCGTCGGTGTAGTGGAGTGCAGGCCATGTCTTGGCGCTTCAATCTTATTTGTATCAACCGAATACCATCGGCCCGATAACATGCCCTAAGAAAGCCAGCGACCGGCCGAACTTCGCGCCGAGAACTTGGCATACAATTGCCGGTCTCGGAGGACTCCATACGTCGCCGAATGATCTGTATGCTCTCGCTGCGTGCGCGAATACACCAAGATATCATCAATGAAAACTATAACGAACATATCCAAGAATGGCACGAACGCCTATTCATCAAATCCATGAATCTTCTTTGGGGCTTTGGTCAACCGAAAGACATCACTCTGAACTCATAGTGCCCATCAGGGTCTGAATGCGATCTTTGGGATATCTATCTCTCTAACTCGCTTTGATGATAACGGACCGCATGTCTATCTTGGAAAAACACTTTGCACCACGTCTGTTGGTCAAACAAATCGTCAATCACGGGGAGGATATACATTCTTGATAGTTACCTTGTTCACCGTTTGTAATCAATACACATCTGGCGTCCCATCCTTCTTCTTCACAAACAATCTGGTGCTCCCGAGGAGAAACACTTGGCCTAATAAAGCCTTTCTCCAGCAAATCTTTCAGCTGGTCCTTCAACTCCTTCAGCTCGGCGGGTGCCATCATGTATGGCGGAATAGATATCGGTCGAGTATCTGGCGCCAAGTCAATGCAAAACTCAATCTCCTCGGGAGGATACGAGCTTCGTGGGAATACGTGGAAACTCTCTAACGGCCGGAATCGATGAAGGTCGGTACCTCACCTCGATGTCGAATACGAACCATATGGTAGATATACCCTTTCCGCACCATCTTCCTAGCCTTGAGGTAAGAAATAAACTTACCCGCCGGCGATGCGGTATTCCCTTCCACTCGATAGCAGCTCGTGAAAGCTGAACCGAACTAATCTCTCTACAGTCCACGTTGGCATATCAAGATGCTAGCCAATCCATACCCATAATCACATCAAACTCTGTCATATCCACCTCTATCAAGTCGCCTAGAGTCTGACGACTATCTATAGTCACAGGGCAAGCCTTATACACTCGCTCATTCTTAACTGAGTCACTCTTGGCGTAGCCACCTCAAAAGGTTTTATGGACTGGGCTCATCCCTATTCTCACGGCAATATGAGGAGATATGTAGGACAAGGTAGAACTGGATCTATCAAAGCATATACATCACAAAGAAACGATAATGTACTGTGGCGACATCCGCGGCGCGCCTCACGGTCTGTCATTGGACATAGCATATATGCGGTTACGAGGACCGCTAGCTGGAACCCTACCAAGACCTCTGCGCGGCCGCTGGCCCATAAGTACCACGCCTCGGGCGTCTAACCATCGAAGATGAAGATCCGAAGAACCGTCGGTGAGCAGTAATGCTCCCGCCGCTGGGGCGGACAATCCTTCTTGGATGGCCTGCCGCCACAAGAGTAACATGATCTCGAACCCATCGGCACTCACCCGGATGAGACCTACGCGTCGAACGCAGGAGGTAGGTGGTCTCGATTAGTCTTGGTCTCTGCCTCCCGAAACACGGCGTCTGGAGCCACGACCTGCTCACGAATAACCTGGCGATCGGACCTCCTGCGGAAAAGCGTGAAGGAGCACTCTGGCTTGGTGGAAGGTGGACTAGTCTGCCGAGGCTGCCGCCTCAGCGCCACGAGAACGATGTCTTGGCCTCTTGGGTGGCCCAAATCTGGCGATCCGATCCTGCTCTCTCTCGCCGATCCGCGTGCGTATGCTGCATCACGGCAATATCCATCCGGTGAAGAGCCACCCTCTAAGCAGCGATGTCATGTGACGGTCCAGCCCGTCACGTATCTATGAACCCATGCGCCGTATGCGCTACGATGGTGTGTGCATGCTCGGCCAAGGAGTCAAACTCAGTGTACTCACGATAGTCCTCCGTCTGTCTCAAGGTCAAGAACCTATCTACGCGGGCTCTCCTCACCTCCGAAGGCAAGAAGTGGTCTAGGACGCCTCTGTGAACTCCTCCCGATCAGTGGGAGAGCATCCTCACCTCGACAATACCCATGACTCAAACCGGTTCAACGCAATATCGCGTAGCAGGTAGAATCTAGTATAACGGACTCGATCTACGATGCCCTAAGAACTGCGCATGGTCGGCGTAGCGCGAACAAACTCCTGCGGATCCTCATCAAATCTCGAACCATAGAACTCGGGTGGGTGACAACCCAGGAAATCCCGAATCCGTAAACTGTCGGCTCTAGGGTTGGCGCGCTTTGCTCTGTCGTGCGCCACCACTATCTTTGGTCGATGGCAGAATCAACTTCCCCGTAATCTCGTACTCGGGCCACATGCGTGGGTGGAGGCTCGTCTGCATGATCTCGATGGCGCGTCCGCTGCCTCGAACTCTGCGATTTGGCGACGGCGTGGAACTCGCCGCCTAAACATCATCTCGGTAAGGATAGGGCTGTGCCTCGTGACTCTCGCGTCCCTAGCGGCACCTCGTTTGCCTTGCCGCCCGGGCGCGGTTGCCTTGCGTGGAGGCATAAATGTGACCACAGACCTCTAAAGATAACAACTGTGGCGGGACAGGGTTCCGCCATACCCCCTGAATATACAAAGTACCTATAGCATCAGGGAAATCCGTACCAAAATAACAAGCGTCCGGAGGGATGGAGCTCGACCTTTGGAAGAGTGATCCTAAGAATGAGGATCCTCAATGCGCTTACCACTTACTGCGACATGAGCGCGGCCCCAGGAAGGGGGTCGATTACCTGATATGTACCAAGTATGTAAAGTGGAAAAATCTTTGTATCGATATCAAGTCTAAAAGCAATTTGAGTCATGAAAGACAATAAAATACCTTTTCTTGTGCCTTACTAACAATGAGAGTGACAAGTATATATATATAATCTTGCATAAAATAGGAGGCTCATGATCAAAGCAGGTACCTGCCCGTAGTATCAATAAAATCATCCTACTCGGGACTATTTCACCGCGTGGGTCTGTGGACCCGCGTGAGGTACTCACTCGCATCATTTGTGCCGACATGGGACTATTTCACCGCGTAAGCCCATAAGGACTCGCGTGAGGTATTCGCGTCATGGGTAGCAAATCCACGGAGCAGGTGGTATAACGATCTTGGGGACTTTCCGCCGGATATCGCTTACCGAAGGCGGATGGTATAACGATCTTGGGCTGTACCTCGGATATACTCTTGCTGGAGCAGATGGTATAACGATCTTGGGGCTTGCCCGCCGGATATACTCTTATCTTGGTGCGGATGGTATAACGATATTGGATCGCCGCCGGATATACTCTTTACAGGCGGATGGTATGGCGATCTTGGGTGGCCTCGGACATACTCTTTGCGAAGGAGGTGGTATGACGATCTTGGGGCTTGCCCCTCAGACATACTCTTACCCTATCTCAAACTGTCATCATATCATAAATAAGTTAAGAAAACTTATAACTTCTTTTAGTCTTGTTCATATACTCTCTCATTTTAGTTTACTTAAGGCACTTAATCATATCTTTAATAAAAGAACACCGGGAGTTTAACCCAAGTACTATATGCTTCAACTCTTTCAAAAATGACTCTTCTTTATACATAAAAACCTTTGGACAATTGATACCTTAAAATCAATTTGCCTCTTCACATACTTATCTTATTTAGAGAAAATCTCTTCTCATTAACCTTTTATGAAGCTAATAAACCAACTTCCCATAAAGTTGTTATATTAACTCTATACTTTAGTAAAATCATACTTTTTCCCTAACTAAGGGAATTATACATTCTTAAAATGAAACAAGTCATTATATACTTAAAACAAGTGAGAATACCAAATCTTGTACGTCTCAGTACTACATAGTTTCATCTATTCATGCTCAAGAGATAGGAAATCTTCACATACCTCTTTGGTCAATCCACTTGCCAAGTCCAAACTACATAAGTAATATTTCAACCTATAATAGTCATGATCGTTTATTAACCTCTAATCTTAATGTAGAACAATCCAAGTTCAAAGTCACTAAATTCTAAGGAAAATTGGGCAGCATTTCCTTTGTTTCTACTCACTTTGCCACCTTTCTCAAGGCCAAATTTATCATCCAAAACACCACATTTAAGGCTCAATCAATCCAACAATTCAAAGGGGATTCCACACCCAAAATTCTGCCCCATAAGTTTACAACAATTCACTTAACAATTCTAAGGTAGTTTTTAAGCTACAACATGCTCATAATCTCTTCTTAACCCATTCTTCATATCCAAACCACATTTTCTAGCATGCAATGACTCTAAGTGCATTATTTTACTACCACAAGATCTTTCTTCTAAGCATGGAACACTAGAACTAATTCTAAAGGAAGAAATGTTACCTTAAAGTTTTAGCCAAAACTTATTCCAAATATTGCTAGCTTCCTTGCCAAGAACACCACCACAACAATGCCAACAAGCTAGCTCTGACTTTTTCTTGTTCTTAACTTTCAGCTTTTTCTTGGGTTTTTAGAGAGAAGGAGGAGCTGATTTTTAGAGAGAGGAAGATGTTTGAGAGATGACCAAGTCTACAAGACTTGGTCAATATAAGCCATGCAAGCAAAATCAGATGGGGGGAACACTTTTCACCCTCCCATGGCCTTTTTAAAAGAGAAATCAGACTTTCCTAAGTTTTTTCGCCCAAAAATCCCGTCTCGGCGCCGCGGTGCTGAAACCTCCGCAGGCTCTCTGGACTTTCGGCGCCGCGGCCCTGCTATCCCGGCGCCGCGGCGCTGCAACTTCAGTGACCCTCCAGAACTTTAGGCGCCGCGGCCAGATCCGGCCGCGGCCGCCGCTTTGCGAAACACATTTCTGTCCATTGCGCCGAACTTGTAACTCTCATAACTTTCTACTCCGACGTCCTATCGACGAACGGTTGGTTGCGTTGGAATCCAGACCCAACGAACTACGCCCTAGGCCTTTAAAATACTTAGGAACTCTCAATGAATCGGGTCATAACCCGCCTCAAAGTTGACTAAAACCCGTCCGGAACGACCCGTCAACCTATCCTTAAAATTTTTAAGTCTTACACGCTTTCGTACGCTCCCATACGTAGGGTCAGAACTACTGGGTATAACAGTAGTTCTAGTCCCAACTCCCTCCCCCCTTTTCCCTAGCTCCCGTCGAAATACCCCTCCCCCCTTTCCTAGTTGTTTCGTCCGAAAGCCCCCCCCCCCCTTGGTAGAAATTGTCTTCAAGTATAGTTGCTATTCCAAAAATACCTTAGCCTAAATCCCTTATTATATTCCAAAGTTACCTCTATACTAAAAGCCCGGAAATACTACTTTATTCCCTTTAGTCACAAAATGAAACCCTAGGGAAATCTTCATGGTTGGTTGAAGTATTAAGTAGAAGTTGTTTAGAAACTTCTAAGGGTTTCTTGGAGCTATCGGAGCGTGCAAATTAGGAGCTAAACGTTGTTCAGGATCGACATTTAAACTTGGATAATTTTGGGCTTACCGAGGTAAATGTCTTGTCCTTCTATTGTAATTGGAGATTACATATAATAATAGTTTAGAATTGAGTATAAGATATAGAAGGATATTAAAGAAGAGAATTGAACTGTACTTACGTGGGGTTTGTATTCTGATGAGACTTGAGTAGTTTGTGGGTAGGGAAGTCTTTGCCAATTTTCCGTAGAATTAAGAACCTTCGCTTAGAATATTCTACGAGTAGTCTAGGCGTTGATAGGCGTATTTGACTATTATAGGTTGATACTCTGCGCGACATATTCGACTTGGCGGTGGATTTAGGAGGTATGTGATTCTTCCTATCCTCTTGAGCATGATATTTTTGATATATATATATAGTACGGTAGACGTACGCGTGTTAACTAAAATTGGTTTTACTCTGAGGTCTTTTGACTTGAGTTTTAAATAATAAGAATCTTGAAGTATTTCAAAAGAGTAATGAATCATTTTTGAAAGAAAAGTAATACTTGGTTTTAAAAGCTTAAAGAGTTATACTAGCTTTATGGGAAGTTAGGTATACCGACTTAAGAAAGATAAAAGGAACGGTTTACTTATTTGTTTATGAAAGTCTTGTATTGATTTCTGAAAAGTGTAGTAAGATGGTTTGATAAGTAAACATGTTATGATGCTACGTGTGTTAGTGTCTTGTGATGTTGTGTAAGGGGGTTATTCTTGTTGTGCTTACGTTGTTAAACGATAAGCCCGTTGTACTGTTATTATATCACATACCCCCCTGACTTGTTATGCTGCCGAGGACTTGCCACCCTCGATGCGAGGAATACCTCATGCGGTGCATGTGACCTATGCGAGTGCGGGAGTTCCAGGATTGATCACTCCGGGTGTATTACGCCCGATGCGGTCTATATGGCCTATGCGGTCCACGGGACTATCACGGACTTGGGGTCGGGAGGATGCGCGGGTTAGCTACCCCGTCACGAGAATACCTCATGCGGGTCTATGTGTGACCTATGCGGACTGCGGGAGTTTCAGGATTAGGCTCGCATAATGATACTATGGGAGATTGGCCTTGCTTCGATCATTAGCGGCCTAGAAAAGACCAGTTATGTTATACCTATTTTGCTTTGGGTTATGCTATGGCACTATGTGCGGTTACATTGGTTGTTTCGTACATATTTGTAAAATTGGTTTTAAAATGATATGATTTCATTTAAAGTACTTTACAGTTTCACATACTTGGTACCTGTTGTACTGACCTCCTTCGGGGGGCTGCGTTCATGCCGCAGGTAAGGGAAATCATGTGGTAGATCCTCGTTCTTAGGATCCTTACTGCAGTGTCGAGAGCCCATTTCTCCGGAGGCTCGACTTTTGGTACGACTCTCCCTGTGTTGTAGATATTTTGTACATTCAGGGTATGGCGGGGCCCTGTCCCGCCATAGTTGTTTACATTCCTAAAATCTGTAGTCCTGTTGTAAAGTTGGGATGTAACTGTTCACTTTTGATGTATATATACATGCCGAAAGGCAATCTTTTCTTGGATAAAATGTTTCTCATTTCATAATTGTTTCATGTCTTGTTTTTACATTCCGCTGGTTATTCTGATGTATGTCTATTTAGGTGCCCGGGTAAGGCACCAGTCACGGGCCCAAGTTCGGGTCGTGACAAAAGTGATATCAGAGCAGTTAATCCTCGGAAAGTGTCTACAAACCGTATCTAGTAGATTCTTGATTATCGGTGTGTTGTGCACCACATAATGTCGAGAGGCTATAGGATATTTAGGATTGGTTTCCATTCTTCTCACTCGAGATCGTGCCTTAGAGCCGTGTTATAAGTTGGATCCTCTAACGTATTTCTTTTGCACCCGATTATGCCTCGCGCAGCAACTCGGACCCGAGAAGGGCAAGCGCCGATGGAGCTAGTAGGACATAGAGTCACGAGGCGTGCCCGATCTATACCCGAGGCGATACCTCGGGCGGCGAGTTCCACGACGCGCCGAGACCAGCGAGGTTTAGAGCGCAGCGATGGGCGATGAGACCACGATACTGCGCCTCGGTCCCGGCACAGAGCGAGAGGAGATGGGTTACTGAGAGATGACCCGATTCTGCCGAGATTGTGGCGAACGTGAGATAAATTTGGATCACGGCGATTCGATTCAGCCCGATGCCGTGGTTCACCCAGGTCGGATAGTTTGAGGCTACGGGATTTTTGAGTTGTAGCGCGAGTTCTACGGTCGAGGCACGAGGATGATCGCGAGGAGTTCATCAAGCGATTCTGACGGATCATGAGTGATCAAGGCTTGGAGACCGAGTCTGTGATCTTGGTTCGCATCGGTGCGTGATACCGCTGATCGTGGTTTGATTCGTGGGAGCTATCGGGAGAGCATGCGCCTCCAAAGTATGGGGCGAGTTCTCGGAGGCATTTCTCACTCATTTCTTGCCGCCACAGATGAGAAACGCGGGCAGCGATTTTTGATCTTGGTGAGAGGCGCCTGATTGGAGTACAATGTAGAGTTCGACTCGTTGGCTCGATATGTCCCTGCGTTAGTAGCAGATATGGAGGACAGGGTGCACCGCTACATCACCGGGCTAGATGATTATTTGGCAGAGTTTTGCTCGGGTGTATCTCTTGTAGGGCATGGACATTGCCGCGTGCGAGCTCATGCACTTGGATGCGAGGCGTAGGAGCAGTCGGCTGTGATATCAGCCAGAAGAAGGCGGGGCAGCGGGATCTTTTGGTAGCTCTGGGGTGGGCGGCCTCGGCGATCTAGATTTGCACCACGGCCGGCTCGAGCACTCCTACACCGTCTTGGGCGATCGGGGTATTGGGGCGGTCGGGGCCCGGGACCTCTGACTTCGGGGTAGTAGGGTGCTAACCGATCGAGGTCCTCTCAGTGTGTCCGATGTGGTAGATTCCATTCCGGGAGTTGTGATACTACCTCGGGAGTTTGCTACACTTGCGGCGGCAGGTCACTATCACGAGCTGTCAGGCGAGCGGCAGATGGTAGAGTCGGCTACGAGTGCTTTTGCCGGGTCTTCATCTCCTATAGTTACTCGCCGGGGCGGTACTCATGGACCAGCGGTCGCGGCGCAGGTCGCGCGTGTCGATTCAATGGTCCTCGAGCGCATTTATGCCTTGTCCACGAAGACCGGGGAGGCGTCGCGGATGTCGCCATGGTACTTTATCGGTTTCTTGTTGTAGCGTGTATGCCTTGATAGATCCGGGTTCTACTCTGTCTATATATCTCCCCTTATTACGGTAGGATAGAGATGAGCACGAGTCCATAGACCACTTTCGAGGTAGCTACGGCGATGGGTGATTCGGTGGTAGCTCGGCGGGTATATAGGGCTTGCCGGTGACTTTATGTAGTCGTGGACCTGGCGACTTGATAGAGTTGGATATGGTGATTCGATGTGATCATGGGTATGGATTGGCTAGCTTCTTGCTACACCAATGTGGGCAGGCGAGGTTGATGCAGTTCGGTTTCTGAGGCGGTTATTGAGTGGGAGGAACACCGTGTCGTAGAGGTAGGTTTATTTCTTACCTCGAGGCTAGGAAGATGGTGCAGAAGGTATATCTACTATCTCATTCGGGTGTTTGATCGAGGTGCGGTGCAGTTTTGATCGATTCAGAGTCGAGAGAGTTCCCGGATATGTTTCAGACGACCTCGGGTATCCTCACGAGAGGAGATAGAGTTTTGTATCGATGTGTTGCGGACACACGACTATTTCCATTACGCCATCTGAGAATGGCACCGCCGAGTTGAGAGAGTTGAAGGACCGGTGAGAGATTTGTTGGAGAAGGGCTTCATCAGGCTAGTGTTTCTCCCAGGAAGCCGATATTGTTCGTGAAGAAAAAAGATGGGGCCGCGCATGTGTGTTGATTGAGGCGATTGAACAAGGTGACTATTAAACGAATACCCTTCCCGAGATTGATGATTTTTTCGACGATTGCGAGTGCGAGATGTTTCTCAAGATTGATCTGGCGGGCTATCATCGAGTTCGTGTTAGAGGCGGATGTCCCTAGGATGCATTCGGACGATGCGGGCACTATGAGTTGAGGTTATGTCTTTCGTTTGACCAATGCTCGTGGTATTTATGGACTTTATGAACCGAGTGTTCAAGCCATTTTTGGATACGTTTGTGATAGTATTCATTGATGACATCTTGGTTTATTCTCGCTCAGAGCAGGAGCATGCGGAGCATTTGAGGATGTCTTTGAGAGTTCTCGAGACCAGTGATTTACGCCAAGTTTTCCAAATGTGAGTTTTGGTTGGCCGGTGGCTTTTCTTGGGCACATTGTCGGGTAGATGGTATTGGTGGATCTGACCAAGATCGAGCGATCGAGTTGGCCTGAACTCTTACTCCGGCAGTGCGCAGCTTTCTGGGCCTTGCAGGTTATTATCGGCGGTTCGTGGAGAAGTTTGCTTCTATTTCTGCACCATTGACTAGGCTGACTCAGAAGGCAACTAAGTTTCAGTGGACTGATGCTTGTGAGCAGGGTTTTTAGCTACTGAAGGAGAGATTGACGACCGCCCCAGTTCTTACTCTTCCAGAGGGTCCAGACGGTTATGTGGTGTATTATGATGCGTCAGGCGTCGGGCTTGGATGTGTGTTGATGCAGCATGGTAAGGTTATAGCGTACGCATCCCGACAACTTAAGAAGCATGAGAGAAACTACCCCACCCATGATTTGGAGTTGGCAGCGGTGATTCACGCCTTGAAGATCTGAAGGCACTATTTGTATGGAGTTCATGTGGATATTTATACAGACCACAAGAGACGGTGGTTAGAGTTACTCAAGGATTATGATGTCGATATCCTGTACCACCCAGGGAAGGCCAATGTTGTGGCAGATGCCCTTAGTCGTAGGTCGGTGGGGAGTCTATCAGATGTGCAGCCAGAGAGGAGGGGCATGGTCCGCGAGTTACATCAGCTAGCGAGCCTTGGAGTCCGATTGATTGGTTCTGATAGCAGTGGGGTTCGAGTTCGAGAGGTTGCCGAGTCTTCCATCGTCGAGGAGGTGAAGAGGCAACAGTTTGAGGATCCGATTTTGACACGGTATCGTGTCTGACTCTTCGTGAGGAAGGGTCCTTTTGAGGTAGCACTGATGGGGTGCTAAGGTTTGAGGCGAGTTGTGTGTTCCGGATATTGCGGGACTTGGCGAGTTCTAGGAAGCACTGCGGCGCGTTACTCCATCCATCGGGTCGACCAAGATGTACCACGACCTCGGATCCGTGTATTGGTGGGATGGCTTGAAGAGGGCGTTGCGAGTTTGTGGCTCGGTGCGTGTTGTCGGCGGTGAAGGTAGAGCACGGAGGCCCGTGGATTATTGCGACGATAGAGATCCCGACACGGAAGTGGGAGGCGATCAACATGGACTTTATCACGGGATTACCTCGCACTCGGAGGAATCATGATTCTATCCGGTTATCGTCGACGGTGTGAAATCAGCCCACTTTCTTCGATCGGGGCGACTTTTCGGTAGGATTATGCCAGACTTTACATCCGAGAGATCGTGAGACTGCATGTGGTCCCTATTTCTATCATATCGGACAGAGGAGCCCAGTTTACGGCTAACTTCTGGAGGTCTTTCCAGAAGGGATTAGGGATGCAGGTGAGCCTCAGTACTGCATTCCATCCTCAGACAGACGGACAGGCAGAGCGTACTATCCAAACACTTGAGGATATGTTGCGAGCCTGTGTTATTGACTTCAGGGGTAGCTGGGAGGATCATTTTCCTCTAGTAGAGTTTGCGTATAATAATAGCTACCACTCCAGTATTCAGATGACGCCTTATGAGTCCTTGTATGAGAGGAAGTGCAGATCGCCGATAGGCTGGTTTGATGTGGGCGAGGTGCAGTTAGTAGGACCGGACTTGATACAGCAGGCAGTGGATAAGGTGAAGCTTATCCGAGGCGGTTATTAATGGCTTCGAGTCGGAAGTCGTATGCAGATCATCGTCGTCGGCATCTGGAGTTTGAGGTTGATGATTGAGTTTTCCTGAAGGTGTCACCCATGAAGGATGTGATGAGGTTTGGGAAGAAAGGGAAACTCAGCCCAAGGTACATTGGGCCTTATCAGATTGTCCGCGAGGTAGGCAAGGTTGCTATGAGTTGGATCTCGTCCGTCCGGAGGCGGTGCATCCGATTTTCATGTTTCTATGCTGAGGAGATGTATCGGGGATCCATATAGAGTGCTCCCGATTGTCGACGTCCAGGGGACCGAGGGGTTATCGTATGAGGAGAGTCCCATAGCGATACTCGATCGTCAGGTTAGGCGTCTGCGGACAAAAGATGTAACCGTCAGTGTATGGCGAGCGAGCAGAGGAGATGGCGTGGGAAGCGAGAGGAGGGCGTAGAGCGGTATCTCACTTATTCCCCCACACCTCCAGGTAACTCACTTTCCTACTTGTTGATTAAATTGACTTATGTGCTTAAGTGTTGTATTATGGCCATGTGTGGCATTTGCGATTTGTTTAAATTGTGAGGAACTATATCGTTATCTGTCTTGAGAAGAAACATTCAGGACGAATGTTTCTAAGGAGGAGAGAATGTTATACCCCGTATTTCCGGAGTATGTATGTGAGGACGTACGTACGTTTGTGTAAACCCTAATTAGGTTAAGGACGAAATTGTGAACTTTCGACGGAAAAGATTCCGAACCTTGTGAAGGAAATTTTACGTTTTTAATATTTTAACCGATTACGGATTTTTCCGAGAGACGAAATATTTTGGACCAATAGGAGGGCGACATGTGTCACCCTTATGTGGCATTGGTTGGACGAAAATGGTGGGCTAGTGGACAAGTCAAATAGTCAAGTCTTGCAAGATATTTTTGGGATAGTGGGGGTAGGTAGTGGACGGTTTTGGAGGGGCAAGTGGATGGCCACATGGCTCTTTGTTGTGGTGTACATATGTTCCAATGTTGTGGTGGACATATGTCCCATTATTGTGGTGGACACTTGGTGGAAGACTCCACTCACACAAGCTACTTAATCTACACCCTCCATTTGTTTTAATCTTGGCCATTGAAGGTTCTATAAATACCCCCCTCAAGTGCAAGACTTCTTCATCCACAAAAACAATTTCCAAGTCTCCAAAAACTCCCTCTCCCTTGTTGTAGTTCTCGTCCCAACTCCCTCCCCCCTTTTCCCTAGCTCCCGTCGAAATACCCCTCCCCCCTTTCCTAGTTGTTTCGTCCGAAAGCCCCCCCCCCCCCCCCTTGGTAGAAATTGTCTTCAAGTATAGTTGCTATTCCAAAAATACCTTAGCCTAAATCCCTTATTATATTCCAAAGTTACCTCTATACTAAAAGCCCGGAAATACTACTTTATTCCCTTTAGTCACAAAACGAAACCCTAGGGAAATCTTCATGGTTGGTTGAAGTATTAAGTAGAAGTTGTTTAGAAACTTCTAAGGGTTTCTTGGAGCTATCGGAGCGTGCAAATTAGGAGCTAAACGTTGTTCAGGATCGACATTTAAACTTGGATAATTTTGGGCTTACCGAGGTAAATATCTTGTCCTTCTATTGTAATTGGAGATTACATATAATAATAGTTTAGAATTGAGTATAAGATATAGAAGGATATTAAAGAAGAGAATTAAACTGTACTTACGTAGGACTGTATTTCTGATGAGACTTGAGTAGTTTGTGGTGAGGAAGTCTTGCCAATTTTCCGTAGAATTAAGAACCTTCTGCTTAGAATATTCTACAGAGTAGTCTAGACATTGATAGACGTATTTGACTATTATAGGTTGATACTCTGCGCGCGACATATTCGACTTGGCAGGTGGATTTCGCCGAGGAGGTATGTGATTCTTCCTATCCTCTTGAGCATGATATTTTTGATATATATATATATAGTACGGTAGACGTACGCGTGTTAACTAAAATTGGTTTTACTCTAAGGTCTTTTGACTTGAGTTTTAAATAATAAGAATCTTGAAGTATTTCAAAAGAGTTATGAATCATTTTTGAAAGAAAAGTAATACTTGGTTTTAAAAGCTTAAAGAGTTATACTAGCTTTATGGGAAGTTAGGTATAACGACTTAAGAAAGATAAAAGGAACGGTTTACTTATTTGTTTATGAAAGTCTTGTATTGATTTCTGAAAAGTGTAGTAAGATGGTTTGATAAGTAAACATGTTATGATGCTACGTGTGTTAGTGTCTTGTGATGTTGTGTAAGGGGGTTATTCTTGTTGTGCTTACGTTGTTAAACGATAAGCCCGTTGTACTGTTATTATATCACATACCCCCCTGACTTGTTATGTTGCCGAGGACTTGCCACCCTCGATGCGAGGAATACCTCATGCGGTGCATGTGACCTATGCGAGCTGCGGAAGTTCGAGATTGATCACTCCGGTGTGTTCGCCGACGCGGTCTATATGGCTATGCGGTCCACGAGGACTATCGCGGATTCGGGGTCGGGAGGATGCCGGGTTAGCTACCGTCGAGGAATACCTCATGCGGGTCTATGTGTGACCTATGCGTACTGCGGGAGTTTCAGGATTAGGCTCGCATAATGATACTATGGGCGATTGGTCTTGCTTCGATCATTAGCGGCCTAGAAAAGACCAGTTATATTATATCTATTTTGCTTTTGGTTATGCTGTGGCACTATGTGCGGTTACATTGGTTGTTTATACATATTTGTAAAATTGGTTTTAAAATGATATGATTTCATTTAAAGTACTTTCTGATTTCACATACTTGGTACTGTTATCTTGACCTCGCCGAGCTGCGTTAAGGAAGCAGGTGGTAGATCCTCGTTCTTAGGATCCTTACTGCGTGTCGAGCCCAGTTTCTCGGAGGCTCGACTTTTAGTGCGGCTCTCCCGTGTTGTAGATATTTTGTACATTCAGGGTATGGCGGGGCCCTGTCCCGCCATAGTTGTTTACATTCCTAGAGGTCTGTAGTCCTGTTGTAAAGTTGAGATGTAACTGTTCACTTTTGATGTATATATACATGCCGAAAGGCAATCTTTTCTTGGATAAACTGTTTTTCATTTCATAATTGTTTCATGTCTTGTTTTTACATTCCGCTGGTTACTCTGATGTATGTCTACTTAGGTGCCTGGGTAAGACACCAGTCACGGACCCGGGTTCGGGTCGTGACAGGTACATGTATGGTTGATGGGTAGGTCGGGGCCCTATCACAGTTATGCTTTCCATAGAGGCTTGAAGCTTTGGTTTGGTATAATAAGTTAATTTGTACACGACCTTGTCGGTCTTGTACCATATTGTATATAGTGTTTGAGTTATTGTTCTTATCCTGTTGTGACGTCCAGATGATGTCTTGTATATTCATGTTATTATGGCTCTATTGGCTGCAATTTCTATTCAGTTTATAGGTTATGTTTCAGAGTGGTACGTTCGGGCCACGGCGACCACACCCCCCATTTTGGTGTGTGACAAACATAGTGTCAAAGCAGGTCAGTCCTAGAGAGTCCACAAGTCGTGTTTAGCAGAGTATTGTTTATAGGTGTATTGTGCACCACACATATAAGCGAGAGTGGGCATTTAGGGATGATTTTTGTTCTTTCATCTTATAGATCATGTAGTAGAGATGAGTTATGAAAATTTCAGTCTAAACTCGTACTTTCCACCGTTTCAATTTTGACAATAACAAAAAAGACCTTGGTTAACTCATATTCATAGCCAGCCCACGAAAGATTTTGACCAAGATTATTGATACGCCAGAGGTGCGAGCATGATATTGAAATTTCAGAGTATGAGCAACTGTCTCCCCCTTACATACTAAGAAAGTGATGTAAGTTCGGGAAAAAAAGAATGAAGCAATGAATTTAGAAATATAGAGAGAGTAAGGCGGTGAAGGTACCAAATGTCTGAAATATGGAAGAATGTAACGAGATCGAAATTCAGATATAGTAATGAAATTATTGTTGTCCCGTCTTTAGGGTGATAGAATTACAGTGAGAAGGACCTATTTCTGTTATTTATTTATTGACATCAATGAACGTATGTTTTGAAGATATGGGACCTTAGGATTTAGTAGGGATTTAGCACGATCCTCAATATGGACGATACTGAAGAATAAGTACGGTTAGGCAGTGACACTCCTTTATAGAACGTATTTATAATGTACTTGGAAATTGTTACCCAAGTATGACCCCTGAAAGAATTTAAAGATTTTGTGGGCCAGCCATTTGTGCAGGAAGTAAATTCTTCCCTCGGTGAGACTCTTGTCAGAAAATAGAGAAGATGAGGAAGTTAGACACCGAGAAAGTTATATTATGAAGTCTAGACGAAGATAAAGGGTGATATTAGTAGCAAGAAATAACACAAAGGTAAATGAAATGTTGGAATAGATGTAGGAAATGAGTAAGAGTCGTGAAATAAAGTATAGAAGGTTGGAAAGCCTTGGCCAATAAAGATAGAAAGCAATGAAAGAAGTAATGGTTGGGGCATCAAAGGAAAGGTGTTATAGGACCGGTTGTCTATTACAAGATTTGAATAAGCCAGAAAATCGATGGGATAGGCAGTTAAGATGATTTAGTCATTAAATCAGAGAACATTGATGTTGAATCGACCCTTCAGATAAGACGGAACAAGAGTCGAAGACCTTCGAGATAAGATAATAAGAGGTATTTTAGGATTGCAAAATAAGTGAGTAGGTAGTAAAAGAATAAACCGCAAGGAGGGATGACCCATAAATGTTAGAAGGAATGAGCCCCCAAGGTTGACGTCTTTGTTATTGAAATTAAGTGTGTCAGTCATGAATATGTGAGCGATTCAGTGACCCTTCTAAGAGATATTGTCGCGCCTGTTTTTTACCGCGGTCTCGACGTGTGTCAGTGATTCATGAACTAAATCACTTTTTTTAAGGAGTCGTCAACTAATTATTATAGTGAATTAAGACACTTTTAAATAGCAAAAAAATGCTACAAATGATCTCCATTTAATGATCTGCGAAAACTTATGAGATTTTAAGTAAGAGTTCTTTATTATTCTAAAGGGAAGAGATTAAGCATCCTTTAAGATCCGTTAACTTGCGTTATCCGATCAAACTTAGGTTTAATCATTGTATTAAAATGTATGTTTTGAAAATATAAAGTTAAGAAAAGATGTTGCAAATAATTAGTTGAAGTATATGTTTTTTCATAAAAATTTGCATGAAGTTTATTTATAAAATGAATGAAAATGATTTATTGGGAAAGTAAAATATTGCATGAGAAATTTAGTTTTTTTTATGAAAGTATGTGTTTGCATAATCTAATTTTATAAAATTTTCGTTTTGCAATTGATATTAAGAAAATACTTTATTTGAAAAAGGAATTATTATTTTTTATGAGTTTGACGAAATCTAAACCTTATTTATTTTGTAATACTGAGGATGCATAAAAAAAATGACTAAATTGTTTTGAAAGTTTAGACATGCATAACTAACCTAAAAGATAAATAACCTAGCGGCAAATTAAAAATGTGTGTCGAGCCTAAAATAGACTAGCGTGAGTTTCCGATTTTAAAACTACCCTTTCTAAACGATTAATCCTAAATCTACCTATTCTAAACATTTAAATAATCATACAAGATTACATAAGTAAATTACAACAACAATAAGACGACGGAATTTAAAGAATTAAAAAAAGTGATTAGGGTGGATGAAGATATAATCCCGCCCTATTTGTTTAGAAGTCCTGAGGCCGGAGGATGCGATGAATGTAGGATACAAATATGGTGAATCTCGTAGTGAAACTCTTTATTTGGGCTCCGATGCATTTCATGTAACATAAAAGAAAAAAGATAAGGATTAGTATATATTCCAACCTTATCAACAATGCAACATATATAAAATAACTCATATAAGTTTAAATATGTATGTTATCTAATTTTGGTTTGACTTATACGGTCCAAACTAAAAGGGCTAGGTCAAGCAAGTAATATCGACATTGTTTAATCCTATATTAGTCCATAGATATGAACAATATGCAGAAGCATGAAGTAGGCCCAAAAGTACCTCTTTTCAGATTCTTTTTTAGGAGGAGAATATAAGAATATGGGCCCAATTGATATCCATTTCATCTTTAAATTAGAACCGGGTCCCAAGAAGTACATAAAAATATATAAAACGGGCCCAAACTTGATAATTATTTTTAGATTTTCGTAAAAGGGAAGAGCAAAGAGGGCAGACCCAAAACACAAATTTCCTTTTCATATTTTAAAAGAACAAAACAGGAGGACAGGCCCGAACCAATTTTCACATGATTTAATCAAACAGTGGGCCTCAAGTATTTAACAACATAAGAACAGGCCCAAACTTATGCGAAATTTCAGATTTTAAGAAGAATAAATCGATCCATGATTGGCCCAGTTAACAAATATTCACATTCATACATATGTAAACCCATATTTACGCCGAGGGAGATATAGAGGGACTGATATACAAGGAATATTTAAAATGTGCATAATGTAATTGAATATATCACAGGTATACCACTGTATATGGTGATGGTATTCTAGATTTATGGCCGATATATTCCTAAGTAGATAATCTTAGATTGGGAAGAAGATGATATACAATTTCTATTCGCAAACGAAAAGAGGTGCAGACGTAGGGACATATTCAAAAAAAAATCATTCATAATGTCAACAAAATAAACAGGAAATGGACTAGTTCAGTTTTGATAAATAGGGAGAAGGGAAATACCTATTACTCAGAATGCCAAAACAGAGTTTAACTTAAAACATAATTGACATATATAAGATTCTATATGTTTTGAAATATGTCACGAATATACAACACTTGCCTAGATTTCATAGGAGGGTGAAGCCCAGTTATGGACAAATACGACTATGAAGGGCCAAGTAAAACCATATAAGAGATATTATCCTAGGTACAACAAAACATTCAATAGGTTTAGATTCATGAGGAAGAAGTATGGCATGATTTTGAATGTCACTGGGCCTAGTTTGCAAGACATGATATGATGATATATATGAAAAAGGCATAGTCACAAACAGAGATGTATCAGCAGTCATTCAACACTGTGTTGTCAATCAAAATCCCACATAAACAAGCATGGTTATATCATAGTTAGGGTGGTTATAAAACAAGTTGCAAATCAATCAACTAATAAACCATAGCCAAGAAAGCAAACCATGCAACTATCCAGAGGTAGAAATCAGTTGAAAGACCCAACAGAACAGGGTTGTACATAAATTTGGAGTCAAATATGACTGTACAATGTCCAGAAATTGAGACACACATATACAAGGTTCATTCTTATTCCCAGACTTACAAAACACAGATCTTATATGCTTACTGCTAAATTTTCAGGTGAGATATATCACAGAAAGGGCATAATACAAACAGACTGATTTCTCCCATTATACTCACAAATTTGACATGATGACCCTCAAGTAGATAAATACACAACTAATGGATAAACACACTGCCCAGACAGGGTATCCATGCTCTTCACAGATAGAATGATTCAGGGATCAAGATAATGTTGACATGAGACACTTTCATGCTCAGATAACATTTGGCAACTAACAGACTTAAGGGATATTACATGATATCAGGAGGACAAAAATCATACCAAGACAGACAAAATAAATAGGTAGTCATTTTAAAAGAAAATTTGAAAACTGTATATGAACCAGTGCTGCAACCAATATTAAAAATAATAAACACCTATCACATAGTATTGGATATGAACCTAACATAGCATGTCCAAATATTAATGGCCAATAAGATAGGTAAGCAAGCCATTATACAGTAACACACATCAATGGCAGCACTTCATTATCGATATCATATTCCTTCTAGCAAATGATTACAATAAACATGAATCTATTTGGTGATTTAATAAGCATATACAGACCTAGGTAAATTAACGCAGACCAATCCAACATTACACTTAAGCATTAATAGAAAAAGTAACATAAACAAACCTAGCTACATACGAACAGTCAACAGAAAACACATAAAAGCATATAAAACACAGGAATAAACTAGGGTCGAGAGGAAATCGAGTTTACCTTCTCCGGGTAGCGAACCGAGGCGTGTTTCCACTCGTCGATTCTGCTCAGAGAATTGTTTTGTTTTTGTTTATGCGATGAAATGAAAGTTTAAAGATTTTTGTGGCTTTTCCGATTCGGACTGGGAGTAAAAAGAAACAAAGGTTTACCTTTCTGATTTCCAACAACCTAAGTAATAAAATTTGGATTTTTTGTTCTCGGTTTTCTTGAAAACTGAAAAATCCCCCCAAACACAACCCAAAGGGGTTTAATTTATAGCCAAAAGCTTCAACAGCTAGAATTCAAAAAAAAAGGAAAAGAAAGTGATCGTTGTTTTGTGATATCGAAAGAGGGAAGATGAAATGGGTCTCAGATTTCACCTTTTCAGAATGAAATGATTTGAAAGGGAGGGAGTCGTTGGGACAGAGATACATGTTTTATATGTATATGGGTGGTGTCAGATAGCAGGGTGTGGGTCGAGGGGGGTGTCAGCGGCGATGGGGTATGGCGGATGGGAGAGAATGAGAGGGGTTGTTTGGTGTGTTTTAGGTTTAGCTTTTGGAAAAGGTGAAAAATAAATGGGCTTGGGATGTGGTCGGTTGGGCTGGATGAAAATGGGTTGGGGATTTTGGGCCGACGGGTTAGTTTAATATTGGGCCTCAGGTGTGGTCCGAAAATTAAAGGGAGGGGATTTGGTTTTGGGCTTTTATTTTATTGTGTTGGGTAAAATGTTTTGGGTTGTGATAAAAATTGTAAAAGGGGTTTATTATTAAAGCAAAGTATTTTGAAAAATTCTAAATTATTTAAAAGATGACGATATGAATATAATATTTGCGGAATGCTTAATGCTTAATTAAATGAAAAAACGGATGCCTACTTTTTTGCAAAAATAAAGTAACGTAATATTTAGAAAAAAATGGTAAACGCTTAATTTAAATAAAAAGTGTGATGCTTATTATTTGCAAAAAATAAAATTACATAAAATATTATGGTAAAACAATTACGATAATCCTATTAAAGATGAAAGATAGTAAGAAATACGAATGTACGTGCATCTCAAAAATTATTTTGTGGAGTTTTGAAATATAAAAATTATAGTCATGTAATTGAAAAGGATGGACAAAATTGGGTGTCAATAGATATTTCTTTACGGAAAGTTCTGAGTCGTAGAAGGGTTGTAGACTATGATGAACGTCGACGTGATGTCCTGATATCTTCAAAAGGAAATTTCAGCTGCGTGAGAATTGGCCCATGGGAAAAAGACGGGAAGGAACCGACATAGACCCGTATGATGACTTAGTAAGCAAATGCAAGAGTTACTAAGAGAAGTCTTGCGACGGCTAAAGTTGTGTTACCCAGATTTTATAGATATGCCATGAATGTCGACTGATATGTACGTATTGATAGAGATAGTATAAAAGGAATGATAGCGGTCTCCCAATCAAAAGAGGTAAAACAACTGCAAGGACCACTAATTGTAAGGGATTTGCCCAGGAAAGCATGAAGAATAATTAGAGTTGAAAGCATATGTAGGCTCGAGACGAGTACTCTGAATTTATGAATAAGAGGATAAGTTGAGTTTCATCGAGAAAGGAAGTACATGAAATTCAGAAGGAGATGAGTTAAACGACCGAATGAGCCATCAGACTATGTTATATTTATATTAAGGGATAGTCTTATATTTTAAGGCATTGATCTCTCAAGCAAGAGACATCGATTCTCAAGAAATACTTCAAACTAGAAGTAATAGTATGAGGGGTAATATAAGGTGACAAAACTGAAGGGTTACATTGTAGGGAAGTAAAAAACCAATGGTTAAGGATGATACTCATAATTAATGAAAGAATAATGATAAGAAGGATAAGTTGTAAAAGATTAGAGATATCTAAGACTCCACAGGAATATATGATTATAAAATAGTTAAAAGCATATCGCTGATGGATATCTACTAACAGCAAGAAGAGGGTCTAATCCACCTACATATGGCAACAACTCACCGAAATCGTAAGGATTGAATAAGAACGGAGATTTTATTTCAAAGTGGAGCATAAGGCCCAGATATAGAAAGAAACCCTGAATAATAGAGGTTGAGATTAGTTGATGCATTGCAAGGTGCTTAACCAGAAGAAACAAGAGGATGAGGTTGTTTATACCTAAAGACTGAATGGGAAAGCTAAGCACATAATCTAGGATCGACAACAGTGATCCCCCATTAGGAGTATAAATACGAGGATCTTTAGTGTAAAGTTGAGATGTGTTTCTCTTACTAATGAGTAAAGGCACCATCTCGGACGGGTCACCATGATATAAAAACTTACGAGCACTCTTAAATAAAATAGCAGTTCCTAGAAGGACAAGAAGTAAGTAAGTAAAGGTGGAATTAGATAATGTAGTAAAGCGTGCTCCTCTTTAAGAAAAAAGATTTTTGAAGTTAAACTTCAGCAAGTGAGTATCCCATAAGTATGGTTGGGAGACAAGAGCATAGCACTATTTCATCCAATCGATCAAGAGTCCGAACATGTGACTAATCAATGATATATGTATTATATATAACTCGGTAATATCCCTCTTGTAAGGGATGAAGTGGAAGATAATCATATAGAAACCTGATCCTATTACCTTCTAGTGAATAAGTCCAACGAAACATCATAGCAGTCGTCAGAATAACCTAGGATGAGGAATGTAAATAGTTTAGCCTATATCGAGGCCTGGAAAAAAAACTAAAAAAGGAGCTTCAACCGATAGCAAGTTTAAAAGTGCAATTTCAGGGCTTCGATGATGACAGAGTGATCGCGATAAATGTTAGTGTCACCCCGATAGTAAAAGAAAAATAAATAACAAATGGATAGTTGGAAGTTGATACCATTATAAAGTAGGGTCTCGTGGTAATAGATCCAATACCAGAGTTAAAGAGAGACATAATTCTCCAGCATTAAGTCAATCGTGTGTCTCAAGTTTAGTTGTATTATGAAATAAGATTACAATGGGGGTGACTTGTTCCCAGTATTTTGTCCATCTAAATTTGATAAGGATGAATTACGATACTAGAGATATGGGTTGATGTGATAGTGAGAAGTAGAGCAACGCCAAGTTTTGGAGAAACCTAATGATCAACGTGGAAGGATAGAGCATCAGAGGCTCAGAGTATTAGTGTATAAAATAATGATTCCCACCTAGAAAAGGTAGTGTGGTCTAAAGATAAAATCTCCATATGAGTTCGTGAGTATCACTCCCTCACAATTGATAATAAATAGGTTTATAGAGTTGACTCCATTCTTGCCAAATAGAGCTATTCATGCAATTGAGGATTATGATAGATGTACATTGACAAGAGGTCATAAAATTTCAGGATATTTAAATAGAAGGGGCTCGGTACAGTACAATTCCAAGATTCTTCAAGGAACGTTTAGGAAAGCCCTTGTAGTTCGCTATCAATCAGGTGGTCTAACCGAGTCCACGATTTAAGCACTCGGAGATATGATACGTAAAGGTATGCTTGACCTATAAGAAGAATGGGATGGTCATCTACCCTGTTATGAGACACATATTATGGTGGTTATTACATTATCATTAAGATAGATTCTTATAAGACCTTGTATAGTCGGGGATATAGATTGTCGATCAATTGCCTTGACGTAAGGAAATAAATAGTTATTTAAACTTGTGTTGGTTCTGTTAGCCCCAGAGTGTGAAAGAAGTAATGTTCCTATAGGAATAAATGTCAATAGTTCAGGATTATGAGAAGTCACCCGCTGGTGTGCGATGCTGAGATTTAAAGGACGATGTTCATGATAAGATATCCTTGAGGTCCTTACCTATAAAAGTGTAACAAAAATTCGATCAGAAAGGCAAGTTTAGCTCTAGATACAACAAATCGTATAAGGTTACCCAAAGATTTAGCCAAGTAACCTTCACGTTTGGGATTACCTCCGGAATAAGAGAGAATTCGCTCAGTTTTCACACATTGATATTTCTGAAGTATATAGAAAATTTCTCTTACATATTACCTATCGATGCATATCTTAAAAAGAGGTCTCGACTACTATCTTTTATCACTAAGTCCAGAAGTTTTAGACTCATAAGATGACATTCAGTAAAGTACTATGCAAAATCAATGGCATAAACGTAATGATATAGGCAGTTGAGGAAAGCATAATATCTAGATATTCTCCCATAGTTCGGACATCAGGTTCACGTAATGTTCATGCGATACTATCCCATTTATTCCTATTATATGGTAGTAAACTTGTTTCATACACTTGTATAGATGATGATCATAGCACAGATATAACATACGCAGCTTAGACACTGAGATTGGACAATCAATGTAAGTTATGGCTTACCCTTTTGATTATCGTGATAGATAGACAGGTGTGTGAGATCGATATAATATTATATTGCTTTGAATGACCCTGGGTGGAATTTGTGTTGGTTTTGGCTGTTTGGCAGATTTTTAGTTAGCCCTATTTTAGAGGGAACTCTACCAAAATTCTGGTAAAACCCAAGAGTTAAAGCCTCTCAGTTACGTCCCTCAACATTCAAGGACGAATGTTCTTAAGGGTGGAATGATGTTACACCATGCGGTTCTGCGTGCGATTGAACGTATGGTTAGTCGATTTGAGCTCCGGTAACTTGAGACCCTTTCCGAGGGTCATGTATGACTTATATGAATATTAGAGAGGTATACAGAAGGTTGGAAGTCAAATAGATCAAAGGAAGTACATCTCGCCAAGGTTCGAAGAAGATTTTGCGATATACTAAATGATCTACCCCACAGAAGCCGATCCACCTTGCGAATAAGGCCATGAACTTAAGACCTTATTTCCTAACCTGACTGACACCATCTGAGGTGGCATATACGACCACATATGGTGATCTGTGAGGTATACCTAACCGCATATGAGAGGTGGTGGGGAGTACTATAAATGGCCATAAATCGGTGTCTTTCCCTTTTTAGTTTCATGTCGACCACAATCACCCCCAAACACTCTCAAACCCTCCTCTAGGGTTCCTATATCATCAAGGGTCTAACCCAAACCAAATTAAAGGTAAATCCTCCATGGATGATTATTAAGAAGCTTGGAAATCTTTACTTGATAGCTAGACAAGTTGGAAGTTGTCTTGAAGATGGAAGATAACTTGTTCTAATGAACTTTGTGGTTGATGGAGGTAAGATTCTTCTACTCCTTATTGATATTAAACCTGTTGTAGCTTGGTTGTTTTAGTTGGTAAATATGAATGGAACAAAATCATGCTAAAATCCATGAAGAAGTTAGTATTGTTCTTGGATTGTTCTTGAGTAAAATTTAAAGATGATCATGGCTAGAAATTAGAATATGTATTATTGTTGTTGTCGCGCCCGTTTTTGACCTCGGGTGTCTGAACGGTATCTGCAACGTTGCTCTTTAGCGCGGTTCCCTGGATGGAACAATAATGTTGTTTTTGAGGAGTCGCCACTTAATTAGTTAAGTGAATTAGGACACTTGATTTATTGCAATAAAATACTGCAATTAATCTCTATTTAATGGTCTGCGAAATTAATGAGATTCTGAATCAGGGTTCTTTATTATCCTAAAGGGAAGGGGTTAGGCATCATTTAAGATCCGCTAACTTGCGGTTATTCGTTCAAACCTAGGTTAATTATTTATTGTCCTTTTTATTCTACCTATTCTAAGCATTTTTTCATAATTTATAATTAAAATAAAGTGCAATACAGAATAATAAAACTAAAATTAAATGCGACATAAAATAAAACTCTGGGACATATTTTAGCCCTTTTTAGGCCTTCTGCGCAAGATGATCTCCGGATACCTGCATAAACACTTAGTAAAAGTGTTAATAGTAGAATAAATAATTTTAAAGCAATGACAAGAATTAATAAGTAAAACAAAATAAATCCGTCTTTTGCACAGAGGAGGCCTTGGAAATCAGACGGATATTCCTTCATCGGCCAATATTGTTAAAAGCAATAAAATAAATAAAACCTTCAGATCCGCGCCAAAACAGTAATAGTTTTAAACACGGAGGACTCAGATATATAAAAATAAAGTGGGACATCCTAAACAAGTGCGGCTACGAGAATTCGCCCTGCCAGCGCATGTTGGTTATCCTGCGTAAGTAGAAGAAATCATCAACGCCCAGAAAGCTTCATTTATTTTATTTTCCGTCTTTGCAACTGTGGAGGCCTAAAAATCGACGGATAACTTTTTCATTGGCCAATGAGTGTAGTATCTTGTTCAAATCAGTTACCAGCAAAAAAATCAGTAGCTAATAATAGCCAGAATCAGTCCGCCAGAAATGGCTAAAATCAGTAATCCATGGCCTCAAAAATACTTCAGCATAAATGGCCACAAATCTGTTCAAAATTAGTTTCAAGCCCAACAACAGAATAAAGGGCAAATCAGTCAAAATAGTCCGGAAAATGGCAAACCAGTAGTGGTTCAATGGCAAAGCAGCCTCTCAAAGATGCCCAAAAATCGATATCACAAACAACAGAAACAGCATGCATAGCTAGCAAAATTCGCCGAAAACATCACCCCAAAACCGGACAAGAAATCAAATAAACAGCAACATACAGAACAACAATAAAGCTGGAGACATCATTAGTGTCGCCGGAAAATAGCCATGGTAGCAGTAGCAAAATAACCAATCAAGAGAAAAAGGAACAACTATTAGTGTCGCCGGAGTTCATAAACTCCGGCCAGATTCAAACCACGAGAATCAGTCTCAAAAACACAAAAATGAAGCAACAAAGATGAAGAACAAACAACAGCGTAGATAGTGGTTGCCTGATGGGAACAGCGGTGAAGTTCGCCGGAGCTCTGAACTCCGGCGATGATGGCGGACAGTGGCAACGGGAAAGACAGGGAGAGAGGGTGAGGGAGAGAGGGTGAGGGAAACGGGATGGTGAGAGGGGGAGCAATGGGTTCGCCGGTTGTTCGGCGATGGTGGTGGAGGGGAGCAGTGGGTTTGCCGGTAAGGGCGGCGAAGGGAGAGAGGGTGAGAGGCTGTTGTGTGTGCGTGTGTGAGAGAGTAGTGGGGGTGAGGGCAGCTGGTTATGTAGTTCGCCGGAGATAGAACTCCGGCGAAGGGCGGCGGCAGCGACGGGAAAGGGGAAGAAGGAGAGGGCAGGGAGACAAAGGGGAGTGGGCTGATTTTTGTTGTGTGGGCTGCCCCCCTCCTTTTTAATAAAGGGGGGGGAATGTTTATTATATAGGGTAGGTTTTTAGGGTTTGGGTTTGATTTGGGGGGGGGGGGGGGGGAATAAAAAGTGGGTTTTGATTTTAGGGGGAAAAATAAAAAGATGAAAGTTTGAATGAAATTAAAAAAAATGGTGTTGGATTGGACTGATTCAAATTGCGTTTTGGACTGGACTGGTTTGACAAAATGCAAGGCGGGCTAATTATTTAAAGAAAAATTATTTCAAAAGATGCAAAATTATTAAAATGCAAATACCGACGCGATAATAATAAAATACAATATTTTAGCAAATGTTTAATGTCTGATTAAAAGTAAAAATGCAGTGCCAATTAATTATTTAAAGAGATGCAAATATAATAATAATAGAAACATAATATTAACAAAGACATAATGCTTAATTTAAAATAAAAAGATGTAATGTCATTTTGTGAAGAAATAAACATAGAATATTATGTAAAAAATGCAAAAAATGATGATTAAAATGCGGTGTGCTAAAATACTTAAAATTGCAATAAATATACGAAAAACGGGTCAAAATTGACTGTCAACAGTTGTTGTAGTAGTTGTTGTGGTTTTTTATATTGATGTGGTGTTGAAGGAAATTTAGTAATTTGTTGGTGACTATGAAAACCATATTTAGAAGAGTATGCCTCCTTGGTGCTCGTCAATTGTCCCAATGAATCGATTCATAGTTTGTCAATCGTATCTTAATAAAAACCTCTATATTATGTATATAATCACTCGTAAAGCATCCGGGGGTTCGTGTGACATCACTAACTAAGCGACGCAAGTATGTAAGGCTATCATTTTCTTTCAAAAGCATGAAATCCAAAGTATTTATCTTTTTCAAAAGCGTAGCATCCATAGAACTATTCTATTAATATGTCGTTATTCCTTGTCGGAGTTGTTCCTTGTTATTGTTGTACTCATTGTCATTGTTGGTTTGTTGCTTGTCTACAATATCATAAGCTTCCATAAAGGAGTGTTCCAAATATTTAATGGTCAAAGTCGACCAAGAGTCATTCCAAAGTAAAGTCAAAGGGTTCTGAGTTCCAAAGAGGCTATCCGTGCCATTGTTATCATAGTACATTACCCACACTACCGAAACGATGCCAGTGGAAATTTATATATATATATATATTTTGTTTGTGTGTGTGTGTGTCTGTTTGTGTGTGTGTGTGTATGTGTGTGTCTGTTTGTGTGTGTGTGTATACACAGTTTTCACACCACCGTTACAATTAGCCTGTGGGAAGTTATACTTTACATTATACATACCGCGACGCACTATAGTCGGTTGTGCTAGGAACTTATATGTGCATCCATACATACACCTTAGAGCATATTTGAGGGAAGTGACATATTACACCTTGAGTTATAAGTCGATGGAAAAGTACAAACTAAAGTTGCTATACCAAGAGTTCAGTACAGTTTCAGAGTTTCATCGTTCGCCCTATGGGGCATATATATTATCAGAGTATCAGATTGATTTTATGCGTTTCTTTACAAACCATATTTTCATGGTGCTATTCATGATTTACATACCGATACATTGCATTCGTACTGACGTCTCATTTGCCAGGGGCGCTGCATGTCATGTTGCAGATTCAGATAGAGGCGTAGATAGACCTCCCTAATAGGAGTTAGTTGAGTTATGCGGATCGAGTGGTGAGCTTTACTTCATCTGAAGCTACTGAGTCAGGGTCATGAGCTGAATTTGGTACAGATATAGTTGATGGGTAGGTCGGGGTCCTGTCACAATTATGCTTTCTATAGAGGCTTATAGATTTGATTTTGTATATGTAGTTGATCTGTACAACGACATTGTCGGTCTTATACCATATTGTATATACTGTTTGAAGTTGTTGTTCTCCTCATGTTGTGACGTCCAGATGACGTCTTGTATATTCATGTTGTTACAGCCCTGTCGGCTGCAATTGCTATTCAATTTATATGTTATATTTCAGAGTGGTACACTGGGGCCAGGGCGGCACCGAGTGTCGGCCACACCCCTCAATTTAGGGTGTGACAACAGCGAGCTTACATAGTTAGTTTATATGAAATTTTCACTGAAATTTCGTGTTTCTAATCTGGTGTAAGTATGTCGACTTCAGAAATCTTTGTTTGGTTTGTGAAATTGTCAAGTGCTTTGATGAAATATGATTTCAAACAGTCGTACTCTTATTATTCTCTATTCACTATGCACCAGGGAGGTATGCAACTTAACGTCTTAATATATGTGGATGACTTGATTATCTCTAAGAACGATCATAGTGTCGTTGAACGATTCAAAGACTATCTCCGCACCTGCTTTCACATGAAGGATTTGGGCCTTCTAAAGTACTTTCTGGGAGTTGAAGTTGCATGTGGACCAGCTGAGTTGTTTTGCTGTCACCAAAGATATGCTTTGGATATAATTTCTGAATCTGGTTTACTGGGAGCTAAACCAATCAATACTCTTATGGAACATAATCACGATTTGGCGTTGCCAAATGAGCTACTTTAGGAGATCCGGAACCATACCGACATTTGGTCGGTAGACTAATATACCTCAGTTTCACGAGACCTGAGTTGTCGTATTGTGTGCATGTTCTGTCCCAATTCATGCAATAATCAAAAGAAGCACATTGGAACGCGACTCTCCGTGTGGTGCAGTACTTGAAGAAGAACCCAAGAGCAGGCATTGTGATGAGAAAAGATTGTGGTCTCCAGTTGTATAGATGGTGTGATTCGGACTGGGTCGGATTTCCGTTGATTCGAAAATCACTTACCGGTTGGTTTATATCCTTCGGGAATTCACCGTTATCATGGAAAACCAAAAAAATGTCACTTCTAAAAAATTATGATTGTTTTTAATAGTTTACCCCTAATTAATGTATAAAAAAAATTATTTAATGATTCTTAATTATGTAAATAAGAGTAATTTTAAAAGAATAAGATCAATTTCTTCTTAAAATTTTAAAACATCACTTATTTTTAAATTAAAAAAAATTAAAACATCACTTATTATACCAGTGATGAAAAACTTATTTGAATGTTAGTAAACACAGAGATCAGAATCACGTGTTTCTAACTTTCAACTATCAACTACTCATGCTGAGTGCTCTCTTTCTGTCATTTTGCTATCCATCAAACTTAACATCTGACACACGGCTTTGCGTATTTTGGCCTCTAGCTTCTTAAATATTTTAAAGCTGGTTACGATTTAACGCAACCTGCAATGAACATCATATATTTTTATTTTATTTATTTAAGTTATTAAGTATATATTTGTCATCCCTATATAAAACTAAAGTAATTGTCTTAAACAGAAACTGCCTGGTCAAACAAGGGAACTTGCTATTCTAGTATTCATTTCTAACTTAACCTAGACAACTTAACGCCTTGGAACTTGCTTATTTCAAAGGGTTTGGTTGAGGACAGCTAAATACACCGCATATTTATTGTCCCCTCCTTGATTAAGGGGTAGAGGAAAAGGAAATAGTTAAATACACCTCGTATTTGTTGTCCCTTCCTTGGTTAAGGGGTAGGGGGGAAAGGTAGAGTAGTGAGAAAGTGATTAATATATGCTTTTGTATTGAGTGATGGAACAACAAATAACCCGATCTATATAACATGCCCCTTATATTTTATATACATCATCAAAGGTAAAGCAGGCTTACACACAAAATAAGTTACTAAAGTCGATTAGGGAACTGTTTATAGCAAGATTTTGAAGTAATTAAAGAAGATAAAGACCTTGCTTGATAAACATTAATGTCAAAAAGGATGCCACATAGTTCAGATTTTTTTTCTTTACATAAGATCTTCATAAATTCCAAATATCTGATTACTCCATAAATCTTGATCCTTATAGCTATCGGAGTGATTATTTTACTTACTATTGTTTGATTGGTAGGAGTTTTGTCGGGTTCGTACACGCACCGGAAATTGAAAATTTATGTTTCAAACCCGACTTCGGCAGAACTGTAGGATGATTACAACAATGTAAAACATATAAGAACTGTAATGCGTCGATGAGAACACTTACGGTTAGAGCAGCTTCCAAATCTTCAATCTTGGATTGTGTATTCTGAGGGTGCGCACACAATCGTCCCTCAATTCGCAAGTCAGAGAATGTGATGTAACTCTCTTTCGGAAAGCTAAGAAATCCGACAGAGTTTCAGTAGAGTTTAATCTTATGAAAAGATGGTGTATAAAATATGAGGCTAAACCCTGTATATATAGCTGAATAAATCATCTAGGGTTTCCCTCGTGGGCCAGGCCCAGAAAATGAGGCAGATTTGGGTCAACTCGGACCCACTGGACGTGAGGCGCCGCGGTCCTTAAGTAAGTGGCATTGCGGCGCTGAGGCGCCGCGGCCCTTCCTCCATTTCTGCTTCGTTTCTATTTTATTTTAATTTCTCGATAATCAACCGAACATTAATTAATTAACTTTCTAATTACATCCTTTGAATCGATGGAAAAATTGACTTAGTGTTACCCTTCAGGCCTTCACTTACTGACACTAATATCATTAGGGTCTACACGGAACTCCTATACTGCGCCGGAAGACGAATTCAATATGTGAAGTTTAGCTACACAAAACCTGTGAACTGAACCTTTATGTGGGAAGAGAAAATCCTTTCATTCATGACACACTCAATCAAGCTTAGGATCTGTCAAGTGTCTATCCAAATGGATTAATTATTATAACTCATTTATATTAGCTGACAACAGGACCATATCACGTATATGTCCCATTCGTTGTCAATGACTTAGTCAACCTAATACCATATGAGTACCTGAGTGTTCACTCGAATATAAATTCAAGGAATGAATCCTTTCTTGACTCACATATCACCTTTAATCTACTTCGTAATGCACCCAAAACAAGCCGTGTCTCAACCTATAAGGCATTTGAGCTTAGGACAGGATCAAAGTACATTACTCCGTAAACAAGATGGTATTGACCTCAAGTCTAAGGACTTTATCTCCCACACGCCGATGACATTATAGACATATAACGAAACAGTACATCAGCAGGGCATACCAATACTTCAACAAGTATCCATGTGTCCATCACGAGTTGCCATAACTCGTAGCAAGTGAGACATACTACATCCCTTAAGGATGTGATGCAGACCACATGTCGACGTATCACATATCATCGATATCCCAATTTTGATGATCATTAGTCGAGGTAATTTAAGAATTACGTTATAACATTAATTCTCACATCATTAATAAACACGTAACCTCTAGGGATGCATTTATAGAATATTATAAACAATCAACTAATAATTCAACAAATGCAAATTGCCATAATATTAAGTATCATTGATATAAATACGAATGTGTATAAAGTACATTGTGTTCTAATACAGATTGTCTCTAGGACATACGTATATTTTCATGACTATAGCTCAAATTTTCAAACTATAAATGAACAACTTCAAGATTGGAATAAGCTCAAAATGAATTACTCTACTTTCTCAATTTATGTGGTGGTATTTTTTTTAAAACTTATGTTCTAAAATAAGCTATAGAGATATGTGCGACTATAAATTATTTCATTAAAATAAAATAATTTTTTTTGAAATTAAATTGTTATTTCTCTAAATATATAAATATGTAATTTTTTAAAACTGATTGAAAAAGATAATATCACGTGTCTTGGGAGGGGGAGTACTAACTTATGATATAAGACGCCAAAAAGTTTGTATCAAACTTGTTTAGTGTTATAAAATAATAGCAATAGCAATATAAGATAAGAGATGTAGACAAAGAAGTAGAGAGGAGGAAGAGACCTTATTCTTATTTCAAGTGGTTGTTAGTCTTCCTTTAAAGGTGAATAACAGCTCAATTTATAGGATGAAACCACCCAATGAAGGTTATAAATATTAAGTGTCAAAGTTAATAGGTACATGTAACATACAAAATGTTAGTGAATGTGTATGAACATCCATACAAAGGATATGTATTTTATAACACTCCCCCTTGGATGTCCATAGATAATGTGTCTCGTAAAACCTTACTAGAAAAAAACCCAGTGGGAAAAAATTCTAGTGAAGGGAAAAAAATTCACATTTTTAATAATATATATTTTGGTTGCCTCATTAAAAACCTTACAAGGAAAACCTAGTGGGACAAAATCTTATACGGAAAAAAGAGTACAACATGTATCAACTCCCCCTGTTGAGAACTTCAGGCCAAATGTTTGAGTCTTCACATTCCAATCTTGTGTACCATCTTCTTGAAATTTGCAGTTGGCAGAGACTTAGTGAACAAATTCGTCATATTATCACTTGAACGAATCTGTTGCACGTTGATATCACCATTCTTTTGGAGCTTTTGTTGCGAAGAACAACGTTGGTGAAATGTATTTTGTCCTTTCTCCTTTTATGAATCCGCCATCAATTGAATTTTTTGACATTTCTTCATTTTCTTGAGTTTGCGACTCATTGATTTCTTCAAGAATATCAGGATTAATCAAATTTTGCATCTCTTTATGAGATTCTTTCTTAGTGTCATCTTGATCATTTATTTTTCTTTTCTAAAATTTCGATCCTTAGAACACAATGGTCTATCACACTTTAGGTTGTTTTGGACTCATTTGCTATGACACTAGTAGATGGTCCTACATGGACATCAATCTGAATTGCTACAGTTTCTACATGAATATGTGATTTGGTAATCCCTTTTAAATTTGTAAATGTGTCTGACATTTGATTTGTTATTTTCTACAAGTGAATGATCTTTCTTGCTCACAAATAGAAGCAAATGGATCAAGATGAGACAAAGATAGATTATTTCACAAAATTTCCCTTATCATGCTCATAGTTATAGTCTACTGCTTTTCAAAAACACTAAAGCTTCAATAATATTCAAGTCAGTAACTTGCATAACATTATGAAAGATTTTGAATATCATAAAGGGATAATGGTAAATAGAGTCATCTTTGTACACTCATCAATAAATATTTACTAAGGTAATTTCAGTATATCAACTTTAGTTCATTTAATTCGTTCAACGATTACAAATAAGTTTTTCAATAACTTGTATATGCTTCAGGAATTTTGAATCCTTCAAAATAATTCATATAAATTTTGTCACGTAAACCATATAGGATGAGACAATTTTCATTTACATGACATCTTTTAACGTCAGGACTGTAGATCCAGTAAATTTATCCTTACCAAGATGCATCTACTTGATAATTATTTCTACATCAACATGCTTTAAGAGACGTAGAATTTAGATCCTCATAATATTATACAATATTATGCACTATATTATATCAAATATATTGTCGACGTGATATCATTTTGTATTGGTTTGCAATTAGACATAAATATTGAGATCTTATCACTTTATTTTTCAGGTACATGAACCTCGTACGAGGTTTTATGAAGTGTTATATCGTAGGCTCTTCAATAGTACATTGCCTCCTTATTATAATCATTTTGATCATTTGCTCCTCTTTTTTTTCAAGAATTATTGCGTTTGAAATTGATTTGTCTACCATGTTTCATGCATGTTGTAAACCCTGTCATTCAGGGACATTTAGGAGCATCTTGCAGCTGAAATATGGAATAGTTGGGTCAGCCAATGATTCTAGCATTTGACTTGAATTATCGTTTGAACGAGGATCATACTGATGATAATTCACAATATATTTCTTAGCTGTGTATTCTCTCTACCCTTATGTTAGAAAAACTAACATACATTTTCACCTTCTTTGGGGAATTCATTTGTGTGCATTGTGGTAGATTCATTAATCATATGCCGCACAACAAAATTATTAGATGAAAATATTTTATTCCTGACCTTGAACCAATTATGAGGGGAGAATTTATCATAATTTATTAGTCTGAAACATACAAGTGATGTTGTATGTAATATATCATATTGCAGATCAACACGTGAAACTTTGTTCTCATTCGCAATGGTTTAGCTATTTTTCAGAGGCATTCAATCCTAAACCAGCTTGAATATAAATCAGTATTAACAAGATGAATTATCTTGAATACATAATCTGAAGATCGTGCTCTCAACTCAATTATTTCGAGCAAGCGACTTTGTAAATGTCAAACTGCATGTTGAAAATAAACGCACGTGTGACCGTCTTATCGATGCATCTATTTAAGACATCACATAATAGGTGAACGGGACCTTATTCACCTTTTATATTTTTCAGAATTTAGAGAATTCAATCCCAACATTAGCTGGTGTAATCAACTTATCATGAGAACAAACAAATTAATTCTTGAAGAATCTTCTAGTTCTTCAATATATTCCGAATACAAACTTAGTACATCAAATTTAAATCAGGACAATCAAAATTATCACGTCAATTGATAAAATTATTTGTACTAGTAAACTTCAAGTTTATCATGTCATGTGCTATTTGTTTTAGTAAACTTTTGGTTTACTATAACATGAATTCTATTTTGTACAATAAACTTCTGGTTTATTGTGATATGTGATTTCATCATGCTTAAATTTGTGCAATACAATTTGAAGAATAAAGAGAGAAACATTTCAAATACATATTTCTTACCCACTATGATTTTGTAGATATTTAGTCATCCAATCATTTATAGTTTCAATATGATAATCATTTACTTTAGTAAACTTCAGGTTTACTACAACTTGTGTTTCGATTATAACAACTTTGTATATTATAATCTAGAACGAATGACATAATAGTATATAAGCTCTTCATGAACCTCTATTTTATTCTCCATAATCACACATATTGTTTGGACATTATTAGTGTCATGATCTTCTAGATAAATAGTTAGCTCTTCTGGAGCACTTGATCATTAATTTTGTACAACCAAATATTGCTTAGATACTGCTGGTATCATAACAGAAATATAGTTCGACACTATTGGTGTCATGAAATAAATAGTAATTAAATGGACATTTAAAGACAATACAATTTATAAATAATGAAAAGTAAGTTCTAAACTTTAGTATTTTAGACATCTTCTTCAGGAAAAATACAATTCACATTCGAATATTTATCATCAAAGTTGTGACATTAATCATAATATCAATGTGGTTATAGTAGATAGTATTCTACACAATTTATATCCTTTTGTCTTAGAATGATACATAATAAAAGTTTCCAAGATGATTTGACGTGTGACAGGTACATGGAACAATGATCTTTCATACCACAAAATAACATTTATATTCTTTGTTATTGAATCTCTACAGGAGGTGTGTTGTGGTATTTCTTCTTCAAAGGTTTACTATTTCAAAAGTAAAATTCAAAGTTCTGCTACTTCAAGAGTAGAGTTCAAACTTCTACTACTTCGAGAGTAGAGTTTAAAATTTGCTACTTCGGGAGAAAATTTATGAGTTTACTACTTCGGGAGTAAAGCATAAAATATTCATATATTATTTTTTTCTCAATAATTCTACCTCTTTTAGAGGTGAGTCGTGATAACTTCACAACCAAATACGCGTCTATATATATAAGATTTACTATATACTATCACCACATTCACTTCAGGGAGTAGATCTGTATTTGTAACATTTATCAAAATTTCTCATTCTTTGGGAATGGGACATAATCATCTGTAATGATATTACCATTTCTGATGGTTATTGACATATATGAATTTAATAATAACGAGATTTAAGGGATATTATCACTTTTGGTGATCATGTATTTCGTGTAAACCTTCATCTTAGCCAATAAGGAATAAGAAATTAATATCATAATTTCTCTTAATAATATTGTTCTTCAAGAACAAATTTGAGGCATAAATGATCAAGTGAACCATTTTAGATTCGGAGATCAAAATAATCCATACGAAATAATGATAACAGACATCCAAAATCCATTAAGAATGATAAATAATACACTACTAATGCTATGAATTCATTAGCTCTTTCTCATAATAACAATTTTACTTATGGAAAAATACATATAAAACATTTAGTCAGAACTAACAAGTAAGGTTGTAAATTATCTTTCTTCGAGCCACATAGTCAGAATCTCAAATATCTCAGCAAAGAGAACTTATGTCCCTTACGATATTATATACAACAGATGGATTAATAAAAAGAAACGAAAGATGCTAAAAGGAATACCTGATGCAATTCTTACTTTCGTCATATTTTCAAAATATTTGCCCAAGACAGCAGAGTCTCGTACTGATAACGTGTTATAAAATGATAGCACTAGCAATATAAGATAAGAGATGTAAACAAAGAAGTAGAGAGGAGGAGGAGACTTTCTTCTTATTTCAAGTGTTTGTTAGTCTTCCTTCAAATGTGAATAACATCTCAATTTATAGGATGAAATCACCCAATGGACTTACAAATATTAAGTGCCCAAATTAATAAGTACATGTAACCACCCAATGGAGGTTACAAATATTAAGTACCCAAATTAATAGGTACATGTAACATACAAAAGGTTAGTGAATGTGTATGGACATCTATACAAAGGATATGTATTTCATAACATTTAGAATGATTTAAAACTCTATTTTTGTTTTCATTTGGGGAAATACGTAGTTTCTATTGGTTGTAGAAATGAGTGGGCCCGTGATAGTGGTAGAAGGAGAATGATCATAGGGAATAATATTTTGAAAGAAATAATCCCTTGATTATTTTCATTAATAAATGAGTATATATACAATTTACAATTTTCATAATAGAAAATTATATTCCTATTCTAATCCCAAAATCCTATTCTATTTGTACAAGACTTCTACAATTATGATAAGTGTACAATGCTAATTAATTACAACTAATATGGTACAATTTTAGTCTCCAGACCGTGATATACCTTCTATGTATATCACAGACCATAAGTGTATACCACAGACTTTTCATAATATTTATCACTCCCCCGTAGTCATAGCGGGCGGTCTTCGTACGCTGAGACTGTCCCTAAAATCATCAAAAAGGACCGAGGGAAGAGCTTTGGTAAAGATGTCTGAAATTTGATACCTGGAAGGGACATGACAGACGCATACTTGTTCACGAACTACCTTTTCGCGAACAAAGTGGATATTTATCTCTATATGTTTAGTGCGCTAGTGTTGAACCGGATTACCAAAAAGGTAGATGACACTAATATTATCACAATAAATCAAGGTAGCTTTCTGAATAGGACAATGAAGCTCTAAAGAAGATTACGTAACCAGCAGGATTCAAAGACCACATTAGCTACCCCTCGATACTTGGCCTTTACACTAGAGCGTGATAAATAGACTGACGCTTTACAGACCATGAGACCAAGTTATTACCAAGAAACATATAATAGCCAGAAGTGGAGCGTCAGATGTCTGGACAACCACCCTAATCAACATATGTATTACGAGATAAATGTAGACGTCGATGAAGGATATAAATGTAAGTCATAGTCAAGTGTCCCCTAGATGTATCGAATAATGCGTTTGAGCGCATTCAAGTGCTCAACCCTGGGATCATGCATAAACAAACACACCTGTTGTACAACATACATAATATTTGGTCTCGTGAATGTAAGATACTGAAGAGCCCCTGCAAGACTGCGATAGCGGGTCATATCCTTGTAAGGTGAGCCAGCCGTAGCACCTAGATTGGGTTTAGTATCAATTATAGTGGAAGTGGACTTGCATGAGGACATATCAGCTCGCTCAATTATCTTAGTTGTATACTTACGTTGTGATAAGAATAGCCCCCCTGCATAACAAGTGACAGAAATTCCCAAAAGGTAACTCAAGGAACCCAAGTCTTTCATAACAAACTCAGAACTGAGCATTGTCATAATAGACTGGTGCAAAACATCATAAGAGGCAGTCAAGATAATATCATCCACATATAATAATATATAAGCTAGGGAAGTACCACGATGATATATGAACAATGAATTATCAAATCTGCTGTGAGAAAATTCAATAGTCGAAACATAGTTTGAAAATATCTTATACCACGCCCATGGGGCCTGCTTAAGCCCATAAAAGAACTTTTTAAATAAACATACATGATGAGGATATTTTGGATCTCTAAAACCCAAGAGCTGATGCATATAAATTGTCTCCTTAAGGTCACTATGTAAGAAATCATTTTTCACATCTAACTGATAAATGAGCCATGCCTTCGAAAGAGTCAAGCTGAGCACAATGCGAATAGTAGCTGGCTTGAACACTGGACTAAATGTCTCACCACACCAACCTACTGAGTCTTACCATCACCTACAAGATGAGCCTTATGTCTCACAAAAGAACCGTCAGCATTTTCTCTATGAGTAAAAATTCACATAGACCGAATAATATTAACACCATATGAACGGGGAACCAACTCCCATGTCTTATTATCAATAAGAGCATTATATTCATCGGTCATAGCAATTTTCCAATTCGGGTCATTTAAAGCGGAAACTAGGTTATGGGGTAGGGGTAATTTAAGAACATTAGAAGTTAAATTAAAATATTTTTTTGGTTTAAAAATATCCCGTTGACTACGAGTGATCGGTTTATGACTCGGAGGAGAATTGGGTGGATTTTAGGACATAATTGGAGGGGCGACGGACTAGCCAGTAGGCAGTGGGCCTGTTGGCCCAACGCTGGAAGGAGAACAAGGAACTGGACCACCAAAATTGGGCTGGATATTCAGCCCAGTTGTTGGACCACCAACAGAATCATGGGCAGAACATGGCTATATATTTGGCCCAGTTTGTGGACTTGTGACGGGATGGCTGGGTCCAGCGGGCAGTGGACCCGCTGACAGATTTTAGGTGTGGGACAAGTCCGATAAATAGTGAATAATATATGGTGAGACATCGTCATCTAAAAAATTATACAAACTAGGATCAGTACTACGAATTTTTGCAAACAAAAATTGGGTTTCATCGAAAATAACATGGCAACTAATGATGATATTATTAGATGATAAATCAAAACATTTGTAACCACAATGATTAGAAGGATAACCCAAAAAGACACAAGGGGTAGACTGGACTTGAAGTTTGTTAATTGTAGTTGACGAAAATAGGGGATAACATAAGCACCCAAAGACCCTAAGATGAGAATACGAAAGAGTATTATTATATAAGATTTGAAGAGGGAAGGAATATGCTAAACCTTTGGTAGGAAGTATGTTAAGAAGATAAGTAGTCATTTGTAGAGCATGATGTCAAAAGGAAGGGGATACGGAAGCATGAACCAATAAGGTTCGGACAATGTTATTAATGATATGATTTTTTCGTTCGGCTTTTCCATTTTGTGAGAAAGTATGAGGACAAGATGTCACGCCCCGAACCCCGGGCCCGTGACTGGTGCCCTACATGGGAACCCTTCTATCTAACTAACACAAACAAACTGCGGAACTTAAATAACACCTCTTTTTTTTTAAAACCAACGAACATGCAAGGGCAAAGTCGACAAGGCTGCCATATAATATACATAATCAAAAGACACTACACTATACACGAGTCCAATCTCACATATGAATACAGACCTCTAAGAGTTTTACTAAAATATGACGGGACAAGGCCCCGCCGTACCCATAACTGTACAAAAGCCTGTACTGAAGGAACTATACCAAAATGATAAACTCCTGAACAGATGGATCTATCCAAAAACTCTGAGCAGGGTCATACACCCGCAGATCACCAAATTGCGTACCTAAACCTGCGGCATGAACGCAGCCCCCCGAAGGAGGTCAGTACGAAGAATGTACCAAGTATGTGGTGAAAATCAGAATGAAATCATAACGATCTATACAAAAGCAGGAGACATGTATGATAGCCAAACTACGATACAATACATAAGCAGTCATATCAAGTCAGGGACGCATGCCCTCAAAGTCACTACTCAAATATAACTATGGGTCTCACGCCCATAATATCAACCATGCCCGTGGAATCCTTCCTCAATGTCGGCAGTCCATAATATAATATAACACCAATAAGCATACATGAACACCAAGTCCCACCTGTGTCCTAAAAAGCGCATGCGGGCAGTAGGAAGCGAACCACGGATCCGGCTGCATCATAAACCGGCCAGGCAAGTACGAAAGCCAACTACGAGATCCGGCTGCGTCAACAATCGGCCGGGCAAGTCAAGCTAACTACGGATCCGGCTGTCGTCACGAGATATGACCGGGGCAAGTGCGAAAGCTATCTACCGGAGCCTACCATACCAAACTGTGTAATAGAACTGACGGGGGCAAGTACGAAAGTTATCTACCAGTCCATCCTACGACGACCAGTGGCCAAGGCGGCAAAGCTACTGCACCATCCTGCGTCACTAAATCTCATGGAGGGCTAATCCATGGAATAACAATATCTCACATGGTCCCATGCCCCGGAATCCCACATCGTATAAGCATGACCATGGGGTAATACAAACAATTTCGGGAATCTAACCCGCCTCCTGGTCACATGCCCCGGAATCCCACATCGTGTAAGCATATCCAATGAGTAATACAAATAATCCGGGAATCTAACCCGCATGCTGGTCGCATGCCCCGGAATCCCACATCGTGTAAGCATGTCCAAGGATCAATCATAATGGAAACATACCCGTGGAATCCCACATCACCGTCGGTACGTCCAAGTAAACTTACAACAAGACAGCCGGCCCTCCAACCGAGAGTCGCGACATCGTAAAAATATAATACTTGCACTCAAAGGCTATCACCAGCACACATAGGTAAGTTCATAAAATCTTTAGACTTTCATTTTATAAACTCAAGGCACTTACGTTTTATATAAAATTCCGGAATTTTAACCCTAAGTACTACGTACTTCCATTCTTTTCAAAAGACTCATTTTTATATAAAACCCCAAGATACTAACACCCGTAGTATCAAGGCATGTCTATTTTTCAAACTAAGTTACTACATCTTTAGAAATTCATTTCAAGACTTGAAATGAAGTAACTTCTAATTTCACAACCTAGGCAACTCGTACCTATCAATCAAAATAGACAACTTTCTTAACCTTCCATAAAGTCGTTATAACCAACTTCTCATAAAGCCGTTATAACCTTTTATGGTTTTTAGACAAATTCATTATTTTTATAACCAAAAGACTTATACTTTTAAAACCAAGTATCACATACTTTCAAATCAAGTTTCTTAACTTTCAAAATACTTCAAGGCTCTTAATCTTTAGAAATCAAGTTTTTTCTACTTTCAAAATACTTCAAGTCTCTTAACTTTAGAAATCAAGTAGCTTACCTCTGGGGGTACTATCACTTTACAACTGCTAGCAATAAAGGGAAAACATATATGCTAGGGCGAAATCTGAATCTATCCATGTACGTATGATTCAAAAGAATCAAAATATATCTGTAATCCCATGCGATATTGCCTCCTAATCCTGCCCAGTAGCCACGTCATCTATGCGGTTCGAAGGACCGCCAGAACTATAAACTCCACCCTGACCTCTACCACGGCTGGCTGACATCCAACACCTGCACGGGGACGCCTTCGTGGAAGAAAGGGAACCAACCACCGGCCTCATAGGCTGAGCCACCTCACCGGTGCTCCTTCTAAAAGGACATACCCTCAGTATATGGCCCGGAAGGCCACAATAAAAACAAACACATGTGCCATAACGGCATTTCCCCATATGACGCTTACTACATCGGAAACATTGAGGAATAAGTGGCCTCGACTGAGAAAATCCTCTGCTCTTCTGAGAACCTCGACCCCCGGAGCTTGGACCGGCTCCTAAATACCTTGTGGGGTCCAATCTCCCACCTGTGAGCTGCGGGGATCTGTACGGGGTAGGCTGGGACGAATATCTCACTCTCTGCTGAGGCTGCTCGTCCAAAAACTCATCGGGATAACCAACCCGTCTATCCCTCTTACGCTGATCTCCGCGTTGGCCCTCTACCCTCTGTACACCTATCTGTATTGGCCGAATAACCTCCTGCTGATGAAATTGTAGCACCGCTATCTTGGTCAATAACATAACTGCTTCCCTTATGACCCTATAGTCTTCCCTGGCGAAATCGGAGGCTCGTGCTTTGGGGCAAAACTGGCGCAGAAGAACTTCGATCATGCGGCCTGACATCCAGTATACCACAGGCGTGAGCCTATCAACTCTGAGTCTGATTGGTAGCTCCTGCTACTGTTTTGCCCTTCTGGGCGACTGTTTCCCTCCTTGGAGGCACATCTGTAACACAATAATACGTCAGAGAGGAATTATCTTAATAACACAACTCTATGGCATGATCTCAGAGTGAGAAGAATAGAAACCAACTCCTAAATGTTCTGTAGCCTCCTGTTTATGGGTGTGGCGCGCAACACACCGATAATCAAGACTCTACTAGACACGGTCTGTAGACATTCCGAGGACTGACTGCTCTGACACCACTCATCAAACTTCATACTATATACCTCATGATTGCTAATATCCATAGCTACAACAATAAGTAATCTTAATTACTAAAACGACAAGATTGATACCTTTATAAGCCCTTATAATTTCCAAGATTCAAAGTCGCTCCTTAGCAATTCTTAGCTCATTTCCTTTACGCTCCAATCCGCTATTTGAAGCCTTTAGAAGTTCACAACCAACTTCTCTTCCATTTCCAATCCAAAACTATGAAAACGACTTAGGTTTTCGCCTTGCGACTAATGTGAAAACGTCGTTTTTCCGAGATCTTTCTATTGAGATATCCTTACAATACCCTTAGGGACCTTGGGTTAAAGTCTTGTGAATAAAGAACCAAAACTACAAAAAAATTGTGTGGGCAAGGTGATGAACCCGAGAGCAACATTTGCTAGAACAAGGTTTCTCTAATTTTTCTAAGTGTTGAAGACAATTCTTGCACTAGTGTAGTATATATAACACAATGGAGGGTCAAGATAACAACATATGGGTGGCTAGGATGAAGAGCATTAAATAATTATCCAAGTGGCAAGTTGACTTGGTCAATCTTCTCAAGCTAGCAAGACTTGTTCATCCATAATGGTAAATGACCATTCTACCCTTGCTAATTTTCGTCCAAGACCATGTGGGGGGGGGGGTGCCACGTGTCTCCCTCCCATTCGTCCATAAAATTTCGTAACCCTCGTGGGCCCCACAAAACGTAAAATTTCTCGGGTGGGCCCCACGTGACCAAATCCGTAAAAATAAATTTCCATAATGATAATACATTCCATAATCCTCAAATAATGCATTTTGGGAATCCAATTCTCATCAACGAACATTTTTCCTTTCCGACGTTCGGAAGATTTTCCGTCGGAAAAACAATTCTTCCTTTCGTACCAATTTCAAGTCTTGTGTTCTCGCTTCCATTCTCTTATACATGTCCTGGAATTACGGGATGTAACACAAGAGAAACGAAAAACTATGTCATTAGAACCACAAAAATCCCAAAACAATCAGTTATCATATTATTTGTCATTATCACATTGGATATTTTTTATTTTCCGATCAAATTGGGTACAGATGAATGCTCGAATTTGTAAGAACGTGGAAAAAACTTGGGATTTTTCGCTAAAGAAAAATACTATAAAAATTAGAATAATCATTAAAAAATAAAAGATAATAACGATGGCCATAGAACTTAAAACAGGAGATGTCCATAAATCACTATGAATAATATCAAATGACATTAAAGTTCGAGAAGTATAGGCTACAAAAGGTAATCTAACATGTTTTCCCAAAGGACATGATGGACAAATTGGAGTACTACGTGTACCCTTACAAGAAATGAAATTATTGTTATGCAACGAAGAAATAATGGAAGACCCAAGATGATCCAAACGTGCATGCCACAAGGAATGAGCTAGAACTGCAAAGTAGATGGCAAGGCTGGACTCGAAAAACTGGATGCTAGCGTGATAGGATAAAGATCTCCTCTACTATCACACATCATGAGAGGTATCCCCGTCTTGAAGTCCTTCACAGAAAACCCAAAAGGATCAAAATCAACAGATACCCAATTATCAGTGGTGAATTTACAGACATACACTAAATTTTTAATTAAGTTAGGGGCATGAAGGGCATTTTTTAAGACAAGAGGTGAATGAGGGGGACCAAATTTTATAACCATAACTACGAATTGAAATTGAGTTGCCATTACCAATAATTATGCCATGATTTTTGCTCAAATTGAAATAATATGAGAGAGTACCTTGGTCGGACGTAATGTCAGAAGTGGCGTCGGTGTCCATGTACCAATTTGCGTCTGGCGGATTTTAACTAAGAGTGTGCATTGCGGCTTCAATATCGGTCGGGGTGGGGGGCGTAACATGATGGGCCTATGGAGGCCGTGGTCCAAACACACCTGATTGCTGCCACGACACAGAGGTGTTGCGAAAACCACTGGCCCATGAGTTATTTGTCACGACCCAAACCGGAGGGCCGCGATGGGCGCCCGAATCTCACCCGCCGGGTACCCCAAATCACACCATCACCGCATAATCACAATAAGCACGTACTAAACCGAAAAAGATTATGAAAACTCTTGACCAGAAAACTGACTTATACATATATACATGCCCACACCAAAACCGACAAGGCCATACAAAACCAATATTCACATGACACTTGTTTACACGCCTCTAAAGAGTATACGACATCAAAATATCATACCAAGACTAGACTGCAACTCTGGAACAAATAGAGTGCTCCAATATCAGCTGAACCAGCAACCTACCAGCGTGAACCATCATTCTCTTAACTGAACTTGCGGGCATGAAACGCGGCGTCCCCCGACAAAAGGGACGTCAGTACGACTGATGTACTGAGTATGTTAGACATGAATAATAGCATAACAAGAATATAATAACAACTGACCAACAGTAATTGTCTCAAAGGGCCCTAATGAATATGTCTAACTGTTACGCACAATGCAGTATGCACATACCTCGGCCTCATCGGGCAATCTTTTTTACCATAACAGCCTCTGGGGGCATCACACCATATGTTGGTTAATGAATGTATGCATCGTCTTAATCGCCTCTGTGGGAATCACATCACATCACATCATTTTGGCCTCTTAGGGCTCTTTTTGTGATAATTTGTACCAGCTGCAGGTGGTGTTCGTATATAACGTCTTTCCCTTTTTTCCATTTTCCATATATATAGTATATCATATAGCTCATTTGAGATTCAGTGTATTATATGAATGCAATGCAAATGAATATGAATGACAATATTCCCTGAATTTATTTGACGACAATAATATCCTTGCTCCTTTGGATAGCATTATGGAAATATCTGATTGGTGATAACAGATTCGAACGGTCTAATTAATTCTTTATGTTCTACGAAGGCCAGACAAAAGATTGATTACTTAGTGTTCTTCCACTGCCAAGAGTATTTCTAATATGGCCCGTGAGTAATTTATATTAATAATAATCTTATCTAATTAACTGTGAACTAAAAAATGTAAAATAAATTTATTATATCTTAGTTTATATGCAAATGACATTCTAAAATCTTGAAATAACTGTGTTTCTAATAGTGTGAACATCTTAAGGGCACACAATACCTTTTTCACTTAACGCTGCAATGACTTATTTCAACATGTCTACTAAAAACGTACCTACTTATTTATTAAACCAGTCTCAACACTTAATACTTATCAGTTACTTTAAATTAGCAAAGTCAAATCGGCTTCAATGCTTACTAAAAACTCTTATCAACATCTCTCTCATATGCCTTAATAAGGACTTAGGAATAATTTAGACATGCTTTTAGCATAGAATTAATAACATGAATATTCATTTAAGAATAGAATAAATTATGAAGCAATACCACAGTTATATTTCGTACGTAGAACATGTCAAAAGAAAGAAGAATTCATCTTAACATACCTCACAATTCTGGGCTAATCCAATCAAGAGAGCTTTTAACCGAAAGGCTCGTGTAGAAAGAGCAACAACTAAACACGAAAGAGACCTAATGTTTTCCTAAGCTAAATGAATTTAAAAGGAATAACTAATGGCTTTTGAAGTGAAAAGGAATGGCTAATAGCTTTTGAAGTGAAAATGCCTTAGATTGGCATTTATCTGAAGTTCACAATCTGGTCCCCCACTCAGTCAATTCGTTGGCGGTGGGGAGGCTAATTTTATGCCACCTACAACCTTACATGCACGGTCACTTAATTTAATTAAGTGACTTGCCTCCGTATAATTTATCAATCACACACATAATTAATTTTAGATTTCAATTCACTTAAATTCTAAAAACTCGTAAGATCTTCGTATACTCGATGTCATAATTTGTAATATGACATTAGTCCATCACCTCTTTATGTGCATACCAAAATTATTCTCGATCCATGTCGTCATACTTGTTACGTCCAAATTATTTCGGAATCACATCCTTTTATATACTAATCTCCTATTAGCATATGTAAATAAAAAAAAATCCCAACGCTTGGGTTTATTTCCTTCGTTATGTACTCAAATTATCGCCCAAAATTATGAGACTTTACATTATTAGGCCAATATGAATTCTGGGGAGCCCACTAGCCAGGGGCTGAAAAAACATGAGAATAGGGACCGTTGGGCCTGTGCCCATCGCTAGGCAGTGGGGCCAGGTTGGGTGGTGCATTTATTCTTTGGGATGGGGCCCACTATTGCCGGGATGGGGCCTACTGCCACTATTCCGGCCACCGCTATCACTGTCAGAACCACCGCATTTGACCCTGCAGTTTTTGTCATTATTTTTTCGAGAATTCTTGTCACCACCGTGAGCACGATTTTCACCCGAATTATCAACAAAACCTTGAGAAGTAGTGGAGGACGTCGTCATGACCATAGGACTAGCGTCGATAGTCGCTTTTTTGCCAAGTCGACTTCTTCGAGTGTAAGCATGAAACGAGCCTGATAAAATTCCGAAAGAGGACTACTCTGACGAAGAAGTGCACCAACACCACTATAGGCCTCAGAAAGGCCTGCAACCATTTGTAGGACCAAACGATCATTTGTAACAGGCGCGCCAACATTGCGGAGTTGGTCCGCCAATTCTTTCAACCTTTTGCAGTAAGCTGAAACGTTCGAAAAATCTTCCATGTTGATGTGGGAGAATTCCTGCTCAAGAGTAACAACTCTAGAATATTGATTATCTTGGAATATATCATGTATTCTATCCCAAGTAGCCTTTGTCGTAGCGTTAGACTCATCATTTGCAACAGGTCGGTAGAGATAGTGGAGTAAATCTACTGAAAAACGGTAACATCAAGGGTCAACGACAATTTAGGATCATCCTCGGGTTTAGGCACATCCGTATCAGTAGGAGCTGCGGGGATAATGTGATGGAGGACTAGATGCGAGCGTGCGTGAACTTTGAACAACTCAGCCCACGTCGCGTATTTGACGTTTTTAATTTCAAGAACTATAGGGATGCAATTCTTGATGTTTGAAACAGTAAGGGCAGGATGAAACGTGTTTTTAGCCATAACAACAACGCAAGACGTGACGTAGGGATTTGGAAAAGAAATTTGGGAAAGGAAATTGCACGAAAAACCGAGAGTAGTAGCTCGGAACCGGAAGGGAAGAATTTGAGAGAGAAAATTTTCAACCTAGATTTCTTATACCATGAAAAAAAATCCCTTGATTATTTTTATTAATGAATTAGTATATATACAATTTACAATTTTCATAATAGAAAATCTTATTCCTATTCTAATCCCAAAAATCTATTCTATTTGTACAAGATTTCTATAATTATGGTAAGTGTACAATTCTAATTAATTACATCACGGACCATAAGTGTATACCACACTTTCCATAATATGTATCATATCTGAAGCAAATATATGGTGTAAAAAATAAATGCCAGCTCCAATAAGAAGTTTGAATATGATATCTAAATAAAGTATGTTAACTGATCATTTTAAAGAAAGTTGATAGTAGTTAAGAGGCAGCTAGTGGCAATCTATGAAAGGAGCCCAACTCTCTATTCTATAATCGAAAAAGGGTAAAAAAATGTCCTTTAACTTATTAGAAATGACTTAAAAATGACATTTCTTTACTTATTAATTTAAAATTGTCTTTTCTTTCACCTATTTGAATCAAAAATACCCTTAACGTTAAATTTAAGTCTAAAATTATCTTATTTTAACAAAAGCTATGTGGAATATATGAATTTTTTAAAATTAAATATATGGCATTATTTTATGGATCCACATGTAATTAGACCCAAATCCATTCACAACCCAACCCATTAATCCAAACCCCGTTTTTTAAAGACCATACATACCGACAGACTTAGCCATTGGTTGGGGACCTGAGGCAACACCACCAAAACCACACAAGGATGATCTTTGCGAGTTTTTGCACTTGCAATTTTCTCATTTACTTCCCCACACATTTGGCCTTTAAAATCTGTTTTGATCTTCGCTCCAACAAAAATCAAGATTTCTTAAGTTTGTTAAATATACATACAATATACACGATATACATGTATATTGTATGTATATTGAAGGCCTCGGTCCAGCCCCATAATTGCCTGCCCGTCTCGGCCCAACTGGACTGCTCGTGTGGGGTCCACACTTTGTATAATTATGTAATGTAATATTGTAGTATAATTAGTCTTGTACTCTTACCATAATTGTATAGTTAAGATCCAAATAGAATAGGGTTTTAGGAGTAGAATAGAAAAAGAATTTTTATATATGTAAATTGTATATATATCCATTTCATTAATGAGAATAGTCAAGAGATTATTTTTTTCATGGTATCAAAAGTCTAGGTTAAATTTTTTTCTCCCAAAATTCCAAATTGTTGTGCACTATTACCGAGACCATACCTCGGATTTTGTGCCCAATTTCCGTCCAAACAGTCCGGTTTCTGAGCTCTCTTCCTCAGTTTCCGTGCCCGAAAATTGTTTCTCTCTTCTCAAATTCTTTCCAAATCTCTACATCACGTCTTGCGTTGCTAGTATGGCTAATAACATGTTTCATCCTTCCCTTGTTGTCTCTAATATCAAGAATCACATCCCTATCATTCTTGAAATATAAAACGTCCAATATGCGATGTGGGCTGAACTGTTCAACGTTCATGCACGCTCGCATAAAGTTCTCCATAACATTATCCCCGCGGCTCCTATAGATACAGAGGTACCAAAACCCGAGGATGATCCTAAGTTATGGATCACACTTGATGAAACTGTTCTTTTGTTGATTTATTCCACTATTTCTATCGACCTATTGCAAACGATTATCGAACCAGCTGCTACGGCAATGGCGGCGTGGAATAGAGTACGTGATATATTCCAAGATAATCAAAATTCTCGTGATGTTACTTTGGAGCATGAACTCTCTCATGTCAATATGGAAGATTTCCCTAACGTTTCAGCATATTGTAGAAGGTTTAAATAATTGACGGACCAACTCTGCAACGTTGGTGCGCCCATTACGAACGATCGTCTCGTCCTTCAGATGGTCGCAGGTCTATCTGAGGCCTATAATGGTGTTGGCACGTTTTCCTCAGAGCAGCCCTCTTCCACAATTTTATCAGGCTCGTTCTATGCTTACACTCGAAGAAGCAGGCTTGGCTAAAAATATGGCTACCGGTGCTCGTCTCGTAGTTGTGATGACATCCTCCACAAATTCTTCAGGTTCTGTTGATAATTCGAGCCAAAACTGAGGTCACAGTGGCGATAAGAATAGTCGGAAAAATAATGGCAAATATCGCGGGCCAAATGCGGTGGTTCCGACAATGATGGCGGTGGACATATTCCGGGCAGAGGGCCCAGTCATCCTGGTCCCAACAGTGGGCCCCATCGCCATAGGGTTGAGCGGTAATCCGGCCCAACGGCCCTGCACGCCCGGCATATTGGGCTCGATTTCCACAGCGATTTCGACTCGCCCGGTTCCCACAACAGTCTCGGCCCACTTGTTGTGCTCTATCCACAGCCCAACGATACAGTACCAGTCCCGATCAACATGGAGTCAGTTTTGGGCCTCCTCGGGCCCATCATGTAGCGGGCCCCACTCAAATTGTCATTAAAGTCGTTATGCACATACTTGGTTTAACTCCACCAGACCCAAATTGATACCTGGACACCGACGCTGCTAGTCATATGACATCCAGTCATGGTACTCTCTCGTATTATTCCAATTTGAGCAGTAATCGTGGTATAATTGTTGGTAATGGTAATTCAATTCCGATTCGTGGTTATGGTCATAAAACTTTGTCACCCCCCTTCGTCATCAACCTCTTATCTTGAAAAATACCCTCCATTCCCCTAAATTGATTAATAATTTGGTTTATGTTCGTAAATTAACCACTGATAATTCTGTTTCTATTTAATTTGATCCGTTTGGATTTTTGGTAAAAGATTTCAAGACGAGGATTCCTCTCATGAGGTGTGATAGTAGGGGAGATCTTTATCCTATCACGCCACATTTCGGTCTCTCGAGTCAAGCCTTGTCATCAACTTTTACAGCCCTTGCTCCTTCCTTGTGGCACGCTCGTCTAGGTTATCCGGGGTCATCAATTTTATTTTCCTTAGTTAAAAATAATTTTCTTTCATGTAAGGGTACGCGTAGTACTCCGAATTGTCAGTCTTGTTCTTTAGGAAAATTGTTATGTTGCCATTTGTAGACTCTAATCCTCATACTTCAATGTCATTTGACATTATTCATAGCAATTTATGGACATATTCTATTCTCAGTTCTCTGGGTCATCGGTATTATGTTCTATTTTTGGATGATTATTTTAAGTTTTTATGGACTTTTTCCGATAGCGAAAAAATCTCAAGTTTTTCCACCTTCTTAAAATTTAGAGCATTCATTAAAACTCAATTCGAACGGAAAATTAAAAATATTCAATACGATAATGGCAAAGAATATGATAATGGGGTGTTTCGGGAAGTGCTAATAATGGGATCAATTTTTGTTTTTCTTGTCCTCATACGTCTTCACAAAATGAAAAAGCCGAACGGAAGATTCGTACCATTAACAACATTGTCCGAACTGTATTGATTCATGCTTCCGTACCCACCCACATTTTGGCGTCATGCTCTACAAATGACTACATATATTCTTAACATTCTTCCTTCCAAAGGTTTGACATATTCGTCCCTCTCCAAATTTTATTTAATAAGACTTATTCGTATTCACATCTTAAGGTTTTTGGGTGCTTATGTTATTCGTTGTTTTCGTCTACCACAATTAATAAACTTTAGGCCCGTTCTACCCCTTGTGTGTTTTTGGGTTATCCATCTAATCATCGTGGTTACAAATGTTTTGATTTATAATCTAATAAAATCATCATTAGTCGCCATGTAATTTTTTATGAATCCCAAATTCCATTTGCTAAGGTTAGTAAACCTGCGCCTAGTTCGTATAATTTTTTTGATGATGGTATATTCTCATATATTTTTCACCATTTTACGGATATGTCCCGCGCCCCGGATCCGCCAGCGAGCCCACTTCCCGTTGGTCCTAACATCACGGAATCCCCTAACGCTTTGGGTCTAGAAACTGGACCATCTCTCCAGCCCAATTTCTGGCCCAGTTTCGGTTTCGACTCTCGGGTCCAACAATTATCGATATCAATCCCGATAATTCACAAAATCCGCTTAATTCTCTCCTGAATCATAGACTGGTCACTCGTAGTCAATGGGGTATTGTTAAACCAAAACAATATTTTAATTTAAATTCTAATATTCTTAAATAACCCTTACCCCGTAATCTCGTGTCTGCTCTAAATGACCCGAATTAGAAAATTGCTATGACCGACGAATATAATGCTCTTATTGATAATAAGACATGGGAGTTAGTTCCTCGTCCATCTGGTGTTAATATTATTCGGTCTATGTGGATGCTTGCTCATAAGGATAATTTTGACGGTGCTTTTGCAAGGCATAAGGCTCGTCTTGTAGGTGATTGTAAGACTCAGCAATAGGTGTGGATTGTGGTGAGACTTTTATCCCGGTGGTCAAGCCGACTACCATTTGCACTGTGCTCAGCTTGGCTCTTTAGAAAGCATATCTCATTCATCAGCTAGATGTGAAGAATGTTTTCTTACATGGTGATCTCAAGGAGATAGTGTCACGACCCGTCCCCGGGCCCGCGACTGGTTCCCTACCTGGGCACCCTTCTAATCATACAATACAAAATAACCGTGGAAGATAAGTAACACACATTTTTTTTTTAAAACGAAGGCAAAGCCGATAAGGCTGTCATAATATAAATCACCCAAAAGGGCCTACACTATTCAATAATGTAATTACAACTCTAACCAGTTCAGCCCACATGTGAATACAGACCTCTAAGATTTTGGACCAATACTATGACGGGACAAGGCCCCGCCGTACCCCTGAATATACATAGCCATTATGACAAGCTCCGGAACATTGGAGCCATCTCAAAATGCTGAACCAGGATCCTAAGCCGCGGATCCACAACTGTGTACCTAAACCTGCGGACATGAACGCGGCCCGAAGAAGTCACTACAGTCTTGAAATATGGAGCGGAAATAAGGTACGATGCATGGATCATAACTGTACAAAAGAATGACAGGGGCAAGTATAAAAAGTAAATACCAGATCCTACCATGTCATTACAACTCATGAACTTAATCGCACATTTTTATCTTTTCCCATTTTTCAATAAGAGTTATAGTCAAATTCTTACATACATACTTAGGAAAAATCATCAAGTTCATTACCATATAACTTACTTACCTTGCATAACATAATCCGGCCCTTTATGGAGGGACGCCTTATTTTGGAGTTCACTTTGATTATCCATACGTAATAACGTAACCCGGCCCATTTGCGGGACACGGCGAAGTCATACAAAATCCTTCCCACGGCGAAGGTATCGCCCGACCCATTACGGGACGCGATAAAGTCACATAAGTCGCCCGTAAGGTATCTTGCCCGACCCATTCTGGGACGCGATAAAGTCACATAAGTCTGCCCATAAAGGTATACTGCATAAAAATAGGAAGCTTATGATCAACTTAGGGCCACCTGCCCATAGTATCATTTGGCAATCCTACTCCTGGGACTATTTCACCCGCATAGGCCGTATGGACCCGCATGAGGTAATTTCCTCGCATAGACTGTTTCCGCCCGCATAGGTCGTATAGACCCGCATGAGATAATCTCCTCGCATAGGACTGGTACGCCCCGCATAGGACTATTTCACCTGCATAAGCCCTACGAACTCGCATGAGGTATTCCTCGCATCATGGGGAGCAAATCCACGGAATATGCAAATGCAACAAGCCCTGGGAATGACCCCGTAATAAAACAATACATCACTGGTTATCATACATAACATAAGCACCACCGGTTTATCATACATAACATAAGCACCACCGGCTTACCATACATAACATAAGCACTACCGGCTTATCATAAATATCATAGCAAGTTAAGAAATCTCTTAACTTCTTATTAGCCTTAATTATTAAGCATTCTCATTTTTATTCAAACTTAAGGCACTAACATGTCATTAAAATCCGGGAATTTAACCCAAGGTACTATGTACTTCCATTCTTTTCAAAAGACTCTTTTTCATATAAAACCCCAAGATACTAACACCCGTAGTATCAAGACATGTCTACATTTCAAACAAGTCACTACATTTTCAGAAATACATTTCTAGGCTTCTAAATCAAGTGACCCTTACTTTAAAACTTTAAGCAATTGATACCTTTAAATCAAATTGTCCTTCTTTATTCAAGTCATATCTTTGTTTACATCACTAGAGAAAACCATTCTTTTAACCTTCCATAAAGTTGTTATAACCAATTTCTCATAAAGCCGTTATACTAACTTTATGTTTTAGACAAATTCATTCTTTTTATAACCAAGAGACTTATACTTTCAAATCAAGTTACAAAGCTTTCAAAATACTTCAAGTCTCTTAACTTTAAGAAATCAAGTTTCTTAACTTAGAATATCAAGAAATCAATACTTTCCAAATCAAGTATTATGTACTTTTAAATCAAGTCATTTCTTCCTTTAAGAATCAAGTCCCATAACTTGAAAAATAAAGTCTCTTAACCTTTTTAGAATTCAAGGTTCGTAGTCTTAAAACTTCATAACATAAACTTTTTAAATTAAGTAACATATACTTTTATGCGTTGTGAATAGGTTATACTCATTTATAACGATCTTATTAAAGCAGCCATGATCTAGAAAATGTAATACAATTTTGTCTTATCTTAGTTTCTATGAAGATGGAGAATTCTACTCATTTTAATATAATTGATTGTCGATACATTTTCTTTTATTAACGCTGCAATGGCTTGTTCGATACTTATTCTCATTCGTGTAATAAATTAGCAAAGTCAGCTCGACTCCAAATACTTCCTAACGACTCTTACCAACATCCCCCATAAGACTTGGTAAGAACTTAGGATAACTTAGACATAACTTTTACATAGAGTAAATCAACATACATACCTCTTAACTTCTAAGAGTAGAAGGGACCATGAAATAACACCACATGTATATTTCATACATAGCTACATGCCAAAAGAAGGAAGAGGTTCACATACCTCGCGACGATTATCGACAAGTAGCAAAATGCTCCAAAGTACTTCAACCTTGATAGTTATTTCATCCTTTAAGTAGAATACGCTATACGTAGTACTTCAACCTATAATAACCATAACATGTCTATCAACTCCTAGCTTTCATCGTAGAATATTTCTAAGTATAAGGATTCTTATTCTACGGAAAATCGGGCAGCACTTCTTTTGTTTCTATATACTTTTCCACCTTTTTCAAGGCCCGAAAATCAATAACCAAATGCCACATTTAAGGCCCAACAATTCAGCAATACTAATGGGATTACACGCCTTACAATACGTGTAAAATTCTGCCCCACAATCAATATAAAACAGCCCATTTCTTAATGCACATTCTCGGCAATAACAACATCCTTAACAATGTCAATTTCCGTTCAATTCCTTTTTAATCCAAGTTGTTATCCTAACATGTTATATACATAATATCAATTACAACAACTATAAATCCTTTCTTCCTTAACATGCGACGATTGTAACTAACGACCAAATTGATTACAACATTAATGGCTAACTTGTCCATTCTCGGTTTTTAACATGTCGACATGATCCAAATCTTTTCAAACTTCATTCTATATACCACATGCTCATTTTTAACTACTATAACATGTAATCTTCAATTACACTAAGAAGATGAAGATTTTACCTCAATAAGCCCTAATAATGTCCAAGCGTAAAAGCCGATCCTTAGCAACTTTTAGCTCCTCTTCTTATGTTCCAATCCGCTCCAATCACTCCTTATAAGCTCATGAAGAACTCCTCTTCAAGTTCCATCTTCAAAGTTGAAGAACACCTTAAGTTTTGTCTTGCGACTAACGTAAAAACGTCGTTTTTCCGGGATTTTTCTATTGAGATATCCTTACAATACCCCTAGGAACCTTGGGTTAAAGTCTTGTGAATTATGATCCACAATTTCAAAAAATTTCTCTCTTAAAACCCCTTTGGCCGAGAGCTCTTAGCAACAAGAAAAATGTTCTTGAATTTTTTTCTAAGTATGGAAATAGTCTTAGACTAGTATAGGATATATACTACAACCAAAGGCTAGGATTAATCCAAATGTGTGGGTGAGATGTGGTCAACAAGTCAAGCCAAGTGGCTTCATGACTTGTTCAATAATGCCGCCCCACATGCACATGGAGGGTGACACGTGTCGCCCTCCGGTTGGTCTAAAATATTTCATCTCCCGAAATTCCGATAAATTCTATAAGTCTCAAATATCAAATCCGGAAACCCAATTCTCATTAACGAACAATTTTTCCTTCCCGTGGCTCGAAATCATATTCCTTAAGAATAACAAATCTTTCCTTCGTTTCCAACTTAAAGTCGTATCTTCTCACGTACATTCTCTTAAACACATGTCCTGGAATTACGGGGTGTAACAGATAGTTTATATGCATGAGCCCTTGGGATTTAGGGATCCCAAATATCCTCATCATGTCTGTTTGTTGAAGAAGTCCTTATATGGGCTTAAGCGGTCCCCAAGGGCTTGTTATAAGAGGTTTGCAGACTATGTTTCGACTATTGGGTTCTCTCAAAGCATGTCTGGTAATTCATTATTCATATATCATCGTGGATCTTCCTTGGCTTATATACTCTTATATGTGGATGATATTATCTTGACTGCCTCTTCTGATACATTACGCAAGTCTATCATGACAATGCACAGTTCTGAGTTTGATATGAGAGACTTGGGGCCTTTGAGTTATTTTTTGGGAATTGTTGTCACTCGTTATGCAGGTGGGTTGTTCTTATCCCATCGAAAGTATGCAACTGAGATCATTGAGAATGATGGGATATCATCCTGTAAGTCCACTTCCACTCCGATTGATACTAAACCCAAGCTAGAGGCTGCAACTGGCTCACCTTACGAGGATCCGACCCGCTATCGCAGTCTTGTAGGGGACCTTCAATATCTTACATTCATGCGACCTGATATTACATATGTCGTACAACGAGTTTGTTTGTTTATGCATGATCCCAGGATTGAGCACATAAATGCGCTAAAATGAATTATTAGATACATTCAGGGGACACTTGATTATGGTTTGCATTTATATCCTTCGTCGACATCTACACTTGTCTTGTACACAGATGTTGATTGAGGTGGTTGTCCAGACACCAGACGGTCTACGTCTGGCTATTGTATGTTTCTTGGCAATAACTTGGTCTGCAAAGAGTCAGTCGACTTTATCACGTTCCAGTACAGAGGCCGAGTATCGAGGGGTAGCCAATGTGGTCTCTGAATCTTGTTGGTTACGGAATCTCCTGTTAGAGCTTCATTGTCCTATTGAGAAAGCTACCTTGATTTATTGTGATAATGTTAGTGTCATCTACCTTTCTGTTAATCCGGTTCAGCACCAACGCACTAAACATATCGAGATGGACATTCACTTTGTTCGAGAAAAGGTCGCTTGTGGACAAGTACGCATCTGTCATGTCCCTTCTAAGTATCAAATTATAGACATCTTTACAAAGGGTCTTCCCTCGATCATTTTTGAAGATTTTAGGGACAGTCTCAGCGTTTGAAGACCACCAGTTATGACTGCGGGTGTGTGTTAAATATACATACAATATACACGATATACATGTTTATGGTACGTATATTGAAGGCCTCGGTACAACCCCATAATTGTCTGCCCGTCTCGGTCCAACTGGACTGCCCGTGTGTGGTCCACACTTTGTATAATTATGTAATGTAATATTGTAGTATAATTAGTCTTGTACCCTTACCATAATTGTATAGTTAGGATCCAAATAGAATATGGTTTTAGGAGTAGAATAGAAAAATGATTTTCCTATATGTAAATTGTATATATACCCCTTTCATTAATGAGAATAATCAATTATTTCTTTCAAAGTTTAGTAAATGAATTGTTTTTATGGATCTCACTATTTACTTGTGTCAATATATATATGCACACAAACATTAGTGTTTTTCAGCAAAATGTGATGAAATAAAATACCATTTAGAAATTTGTTTTAATTGGGATTTTAAAGGCAAGTGGGTCGTATCCAATCCTAGAAACTTCTCAGTATGTCCAATTTTGCTTGTAAATAAAAACGATAAATAGAACCACATTGTAAGATAAGAACAAGAAAGAAAGATTCAATGTATATTCCAAATAATAGATGTTCTTCAATATGAGATTCCGGAGAGAAAATGGAGGCTAGGGTTACAAGTATGAAAAAGAAGATGCACTTCCTTTTTCTTAAGCTATCTTTATACAAGATAAAATGAGACTTTTCCACACTAAAGCACGGATGATATAACGCATATGCAACACCAACGTTCATTCGTGCTACGACACTTTGCTAGAGGTCAACCGATGGGACCGAGTTGTTGGGACTGGGAGACAGCTGTGAAGACCTTCCAGACTCCCTACGTATCCGATTTCTCGAAGTATCCGAGTGCACATTTTTCCCATACAAATAGTTCTCCACTTTCCGGAGCCTTCATTTTATAGACTCGAGAAGTGGAAGAGCTTTTTTCAAAGTTCGAGAGAGAAACAAGTGAAGCGTTGCAACTCTTTCCACGATTTGACATATTGTCAGGGCAACATTAAACGCGCCCTTCCGTCTATTCGGCGACGTCTTTTTACTGGCAACGTTTGGCATTTAAAGAGCAGGCACACCACTTCACTAACCGAGGCTAATTATTACCACAGGCTATTAAACCGTCATCTGAGTCTATGCCATCCTCACTTATTCTCAACATTTTCTTACTATCTTGCTTTATTCTCCAAATTCGATTTAGACGGAAGAAAAACAGTTTTTTTGTTGCTCAAAAATTTCAATTGTGGAAAACCTATTAAGTACGTCCCTCGTGGGAGTCAAGATTGCCCACTTGGACATAACCATTTTCACGCTAATCACAAGCCATAGGTTAATATACCAGATATTTCAGTACATATTACCTGGGTATTCAATTTTACAATGCACTTTCTAGATTTGATTTTATAATATTAGAAGAGTTCGCAGATGGAAGGCACGTGTGCTTTAATTTCTGAACGAGAATTTTTTAAGTGAGGAAGTATCTAGTTAGGTTTCTTTCGAGTTGTCTGAGTAACATATCACGTTTTCTCATATGATTGGCTTAGTTGCAGCTTCGATACCGTTCAGAGATGGAAAGAAATTTATCTTTCTGATTCCAAACGATGAACTCATTGTCAAATAGCTACTGAGGATAATTTTTTCCTTGTATGGCAGTACCACAGAAACTGAGATCGTTTGAGGCATTAAAAATGCTGAAAGAGGAGAGTAAGATCTTGAAGGGCGTGAACTTACATAATGTTCTTATTCAAATTACTGAAAATGCCAAGGGCCAGAATATTAAAAGGTGAAGGTCCCAAAGACGTTTCTTGCCAGCCCGAAGCGTAAGCAAATGAGTAGTCTATTTATTTGTGGATAATAGGCAAAAGTAATTTGCATATGAAACGTGAAGCCAGTTGGAAGGGAGACAGTTTATGTGAACATCTATAACAATCAACAAGTAACCCATGCTTAAGGTTCCCTCTGCATGAGCCTGAGCTAAGTCCCCGTAAGGGTATGCTTTCATTTCTACCAGCCAAGAGCCTTGTCAAAGCTGGACGATTCATTAATACAGCTTGACCGCCTATAACACCATAGGATTCCACAAACGCTCACCAACGATGGCTTCAGACCATCCCGCTGATGCATAATTGAGTATCATTTGAACATAAGGGCATTCCTGGACTATACATTGGTCCTGATTGAGACAGAAACTGCTCCAGGTCTAAGTACTACAGACACAAAATCAACCCAACAGATAGAAAGCAAAGACCTAGGTACGACAAGCTGCAGACAAATGAAAATGCAGAAAACAGCAGATAATATTGTTTTGATGAAGTAGAGGAGATAATTTGACATGAAGATCCCCCTTATCCAATTTCCTGCTTTTCCTTTCTTCAACTTATTTAACCGTATGTAGACAATTTCTAGCCTGAACTTACACATGTACCCTAGGTTTACCTCGATAAATACGGGCTCTACAAAATTCAGCCATCAAAAAATGGCAATATACTCCCTGAGCCAAGATCAATGCCCAGCTAGCAACACTAAACTTGAATATATATCATAGCAAGGTTCAATTATTTTAATGATTGATGAACTGTCTCACTTATTCTGCATAGTACTGCGGCTTCTTGTGAGAAAAGAAGCACCAAAGCCTGGAAACTTACGCCCAAACACAGCACTATAAGAAGAGTTCTCATTGCTCCTCTGTTCTGACGTGAAAACAGCATTGGCCTGAGGACTGCTTTCATTTGACACTTCGACGACATCTGATATACCTCCAAGCTCCTAAAGAGAGGAAAACAAAAAGGGCCTAATTTCAGATCTGTATAGCCACGGTTAAGAAGGTTAGAACTCAAAAGAAACTCATTACTACCTTCAGGCCTGAGGCAGAAAAAGCACCATGCAAAGGACGCTGCAAAAGTTTAAAAGAGGATTAGTTCTTTTTATTAGTAGAAGATGCTACAGAGCTTCTTCATGTATAGGACACAAACACCCACCTTCAATGATCTTTTTTCTTGAACCCCAAAAAGGAAACAGCAGGTTTCAAAGATATTGAGACTTTTTTTCTTTCATCGTGGTGCAAGCCAAATTAACACATCCAACAATTTATAGCTAGCATATTCTCCAGCTCCAATAAACTACTGAAAGACTTAAACTTCTGAAGTATTCTGATTGTTAAGACCAAGGTTGAAAAACTTCTTTAAGGTACTTACACTCTGGGTAAGTACCAGTGTCATGTTGTATTTCCAGTCGAAGCTAAGTTACAATTTTGCTTGTAAAAAAACTGCTTCTATAAAGCTAATGAACTCTTAAGTGGGGCAGAATTAATTGCTGCAAAAATCAACCGAATAACTAACCTTCGGAGATACACTAGACGCAGATGGAGATGGTAGTTCGACTAATAAATTGAGAGGCAAAGAGCCAGTCTGCAGGAGAAAAAAAGAAGCAAATGCGGGTTATTACTACGACAGTGCATAGTTATCACAAGATTGGCATGCAAAAAAACTGAAAAATCTGATATAAAAAGCAAAGAAATCGCTCTATAATGTAAATTTGCCAGGACTTTGAATCTATTTATACAGAAGTTAGTAGAGTCAGCTTGTCCAGATGACTGAAGATATGCTTTGACAAATCATAATCAATGTGGTGTTGCAACAGATATAAATAAATCATTCAACTTTTCTGACTCCCCCCGAGCGCAATAAAATAAAAAGACAAACACAAACAAGAGAATGAAGAAGGAACTAGGTCTGTGGCGCGATAAGTTCTAACTATAAAACAATGAAACTATTGACCCAGCAATGTGAAAGTAGTTTCACAATTACCCGTGCTGAGGGAGGTACTGATGGTAATTCAAGGGCGGGTCTAGATGAGCTAGATGGGGGTGCCTACACATGAAGACAACACAGTTAGAAGAAAAACATAGGGAAAGAAGTGAAACAATAAGACAAGTCATACCTCAATCTGCTCCTTGGCTCTATTAGTTTCAATGCTCCTCACAAAAGCAACTAACTTTCCCACGCCAAAGTTTGTTTCATTCTACACAGATCATAATACCAACATGGCTACAACATGGACATATTTTAAGCTTAATCAAAATTATGAAATTAGCAAGCCAATTCAAATACCTGTCTCCCTTCAATTCTACTAATTTTGGTCTCCTGTTCATATAAGAATAAGCGATTTTCAGTTCCACGAGCCAATCAAAACTTGCTAACGAGGCAAATAAAAAGAGAACAAAATACATATGGAAATACTGATGGATAGAAGATTTTCTCACCAGTGATTGGACAACAAGGTGTACTGACTGGACATCCTCACCAAATGTTCTCACTTTCCCTCGAATTTCAGAAACCTATATATTTAATGATGCTGCGACAATTACAAGAAACTCAAAGCTTCAACTTAACACTAAATAAACAAGCCATTATTAGCCTCACCTCGTCTCTCGTTGCAGCAGTATTATCCACACACTCATCAATCTTAGAATCCACGCGGTCAATTCGTGAAGTTAAATGACGCTTTGTGGCCTGGCAACATAAAGGAACCCAACAAATTTTTAAGACACTAAAACATAACAGAAAAGGTGAAGTATCTCAGAACACAAACATTACAGCAAGCACGCAAGGAATTGTCATAATCTTAACAGATATCTTTCCAGTACACATACTAACTGCCCTCCTCGCCAAGGGGTAGAAAACATAAAATTATTGGACCTACTGCATGATAACAGATGCGAGCAAACCTTGGGCATCTTTGTGTGATAGCCACATGCAGAATGAGCATACAGTTCATTTTTTTATTTTTTTTTATTTTTTGGGTCTGGATCATGAATCAGAGTAGAATAGGTCAGCTGTAGAAAATTCTTTAATGGTTAAATATACAAGGCTCATGCAGTCATGCGTGCTTAATACAGCATTCATAACCACTGGAACTACAGATAAATGATTTACAGCCACTGCTAGTGCCATGCCATATGTCAATGAGCACACAAATACAGTAGGTATCTAGACATGGCAAGTAAAATCATTCCAATAATCACCAATTTGAGAGCACTAAAAACGTTTTTATGAAAACCAATACAAAAAGGAGTCATTGTATGAATGCACCCCAAAGGCGTGTCCTAGTGGTCAATGAAGTGGGTTGATAACCATGAGATTTCAGGTTCAAATTTTAGCAGGGGACACTAGGTGATTTATTCTCATCTGTCCAAGTCTTGGTATACAAAGTTACGGATACTTGTGCTGGAGGGACGTACTAGGTACCGTGGGAAATTGTTTGAGGTACGCACAAAATGATCCATGCACCACGATTCCACGATTATCAAAGTCATAATATGAACGTCAAATTTCTAGGTTGATGAGTATTTTGTTGTGAAAACTGAAAAGACAGTTTCAGAAGTGCCATTTCAGGTGCAGAAGTTGGGAGGTGACTCCTAGCTTGATGACTATTTTCATCAACAAGAGACATGTAACACACAAACAAAGAGAAGTGCAACCTCAATCGTGAATTTCAAAATGCATGGAACAGAGCCACCATAATGACCAGTCTGAATTTACCATTTTGAATACAAACTAAGGTAATAACCATTGGGAACCCTCCAATGACATTGGACTTGCACCAAGCATACAATATTCACTTCATAGAAATGGTACATGGAAATAACACTGTAATTAATGTCCAACTCACCCTGAGTTTCACATATTTAAATGTACTACTCTCTGGGAACGCACTTTGCGTGTGTACTTCATAATGAATACACAACTTTAAAAATTACATAAATATTGATGTGTTTGAGTTATAAAATAAAAAATAAGAAGTGTAAATTCCCGAAAATGATGAATGCTGATCTCATTTAGCTAGCTCAATAGGAAAAAAATCCTACCCCACACTCCACAGAAGTCCTTAGATGCCTTATTGTGATTACTTCTATGCGATTATCTTATGAAAATTGTTGTTACTTTTGTGACCCAACACTGTAAACAAACAAGTAACACAATAATTAATTTATCACGATTCTTCAAAGATTTGTCAATGACGCAATGACACATTGAAATTTCGAATCTTTTGGTCTATTAGAAATGAATGTTGTTGGCTCTATAGCTAACTAAAATTTTGATAAGCGACAATATAAAGTTTTAAAATGACCAACTTGAAAACAAACAACGCAAAAATACTTTTATCGCGAATCTTCAAAAAATTGTCAAATAACACGAAGTACAAATATAATATGAAAATGTACTATACTCCGTGATCTCAATGTATTATAATCCTAAGCATCGGAAATTATCAAGTATTATTACTGTAAACCTTATAATAGACAAAAGTGGTCAATCATATTTAATTTTGAAGGATTCTAGCGACATTGTCTCTCCTTTTTTATAATGATTAAAATTTTAAAAAATAGTACAATATCATAATTAATTTAGACTACTCCACCTTTCAACCTTTGTAATTGCGGTTTGTCTTTTAAGCCCTCTATAATATGAATTTGTGTGTAGAAATTTGTTTTGCTATGTTACTTTCAGCTCCCAAGGTTTAGCTACCCACTTGTTTCCTTTTTCTTTGTGCATTCTCTAGTATTAAGAAGCTTACAAGTTACAACTCCCTTTAATAGTACTACTTGAATTGAAATGGAGTTATAGAAGAATCCATTCTGGTATGGAATTTAGTTGATGCAACTCCTGGTAAATTCAATATCCTGTAACCAGCACCTATAATATAAAACAACACAGGCACTAAATGAAATACTTCCTACCCCACCGAGTTAAATTTCGCTCAAATAAATGTGCACAACGTGAAAAGAGAAAGAATATTATATTTATATTACATAATTCAAATAAGGAAAACGATTTGTATAAAGTAAAATCTTAAAAGATTATTTTTTAAACACAAAGGTAACAAAAATCTTAAGTGACTTTAAAACCCTAAATATTAGTGCTTCTACATAATTCAAATAAGGAAAGATTTAATAAGAAAAAATTTACTCCCTTTGTCTCAATTTATGTGATATATTTTTCTTTTTAGTTTGTCCCAAAAAGAATGAGATGATTTATGGTCACACAAAATACCTACGGCTAGTTTTAGACTACCAATTTCAAAAGTCCGTCTTTCTTAAATTCCATGCACAGTCAAAGCGCATAACATAGATTGGGATGGATGGAGCAGTTGATTTTTAAAAAAAAAATTAAATCACAATTTTGTCAAATGTGAAATTTATTTTTAAGGATAAAAGAGTAACAACATTTGCATAGGGATTTCATACTTCTAGAATAGTATAGATAAGAACAGTAAATCAGGAATTAATAACTTACAGCAATAGATGTATATACACTCTCAAGCTGTTTGGAAACACTACCACATGCATCAGATAAGCTCCGCCTGGTCGCAAACATCAATTCAGGAAGCTTCCAACCCTACAAGCATGCAAGCCAGTTCTAAGGTGCAGTCGTAACTCGTAAGCAAGAAACTTACGAAGAAAATATTAAAGCATATGGCATCCGAACTAGCAGGCAAATAATTAACTATTACGCTCCGTTTCATTTATACTATTAAGTACCAACTCTCTTCTACTACTTTTCAGTACCGGGTTAACAAGAGCTGACCCTCTTTATTCACTACAGTCCCGGAACAGAACAATATACCTCACATTTGACTAAAATCATACACCTAAGATTGGCTACGACAATTGCTTTTAATTCAACAATTTGTTTGAATGGCATATATTAGGAACGATAAACTCTGAAGAGCAAGGAAACAATCTGTACTCTATCACTCCATTCCTTAAAAAAAGGACGGTGTAGTCGATCATCAAATGGATGATAGTTGAACAGGAATTAGAAGACACTATTTGCATCCAACATTATCATGACATACAATTTTATCTAGCAGAAAGAAATAAAAGGCGTTACCTTCCACCAAACATAACCATACCCCATCACCACAACAACAATGATTATAGTATATCTGCTAGAACCTGAATAGAATTTAAAAAACAAGTTAAATGCGTAAAATAGAATCACAAAATATAATTGGTCACTGCAAGAAATAATTCTATAAATGAAGCAGAATGAAAGAGTATTACAAGTAAGGAGATTTTAATTTGCAAGGCATGTAATACACTGACAATGAGACCACAATTTGTCTCAGTAAACTAAGAAAATGACAATAGATATGTCCTAAGACACTCCTGTCATAAAGGTCCTGTTCCACCTGAAGGCGGAAGAATATTTTATTGATTCCATATAAACCTGATCCACTTGATGTCACAATTGTAACAGATCTATTTGAAGCCAAGAGTTGCAGCTCCTGCCGTAAGCTATTCACCTGTAACGAAAACCATTCTCTGTAAATAAAGACCTTTTGAATTCAGAGCAGGAGGTATGCTGATATTAGAAATCGATTAAACCGCTTTTTTATTAAAGAGCAAAACATTGACAGCTTATAGAAAAGGAGTGATAATGTAAAGCAACTACACATGGCACAAATACTTACTTGCTACTCATCGATGTTCTTTTTCTTTTGAGCTGCACAAGCATTATATTGAACTATGCACACGGAAGTTTTAGAGGAGAAAGAAATCAACAAAAGGCTGTTTTAGTGAGAATATAAGCTATATGATCTCCAAGTACCAGACTATTAAATTCTATGAACTGCCAACCCCCAAGGTCTAGCTTGACTTCGAGTAGCATACAAGTCAAGCTCCAATAATAATCAAGCTTCAAATCAATCTTGATAGTTGATCGCAACTCGTGCCAATAAACTGAACGAGTTTAGAGATGAGCTCAAACTTGAACTTCAGTCCATTCACACATTTTCAGGTCTACCAGAAAACTCTTAAGATTTTATAGCAAAAGCAAATTTTAGAATTGAATACAGGAAGTCGAAATCTTTTCGAAGTGTTGCAGAAAAATGGATTATGACCAATTTTTTTATAAGGTAAAGTTTCTTTAAAAGATGGGCAAACCAGGGGTGCACCAAAAGGAAATAAGGGATAAGAGGTTATTCCTCAAGGGTACAAGATCCTTCTCTACTCTATCAAAAGCTCTCCTATTCGCCTCTGTTAGGTACACATTAGTGCTAGAGGAGCGACATCCCATGCCTTGCGTCTTCTCCTTCGTCTTCTAAAAGTTCAACTAAACTATGTTTCTTTCACGGTGCCCGGCATCAACTACTCAATTCTGAACCATCTCAAAATGTCCCACCATAAACAAGAAGCTATCCGACAATGCAAAAGGAGGTGATTTACATCGTCTTCTGGGTCTTTACACATGACTCACCAACTTACACAAGTAATCTTTCTCTTCCTCAAGTTTTCCCTCGTCAAGATCACCCCTCTTGCAGCTAGCTAAGTGAAAAAATACATATTTCTTGGTACCTAGGGATCCATATTGAGATATGTGGAAAAACTGATCCTCCCTAATCAGAAGCTCCTCATAACAGGACTTAATTGAAAAGATTTTGTTTTCCCGCCCTTCATCTCCATACATCTTGTCTATCCTGTGAAGTTGTTTGTTGTGGAGTAACTCGACCAAAATTTGAAATTCTTCTCCATCAACATATGTAGTCCCCCTTCAAAAGTATTACATCTTACATTTTACCCTCCTATATTCACTAGATAGCAACCAGTCTAAAGCTGTAAAAATATCTCTGTTTGACATATCACCTCTTGTTTACACCAAAAGTAATAAAGAGCTAAACAATTCATCTTAAATTTCTAAATGTTGCTCTGCTTCTCCTCAAAGCATTCTGATTTCTCCTCAAAGCATTCTGATTTCTCTCCCTCCATATTGTCCACCAAATACTTGTTGGGACAATCTTCCATCTCTCCTTCTTTGTTGCATTGCCATCCCTGTTCCAGCACTTCACTTCTTTTATGCTCCCTGATTTCACCTATTTAAGTTTTCTCATATTGGCAAAAATCTGTCAAAGCTAGCGTGTCCACTTGCAATGTAAAAAGATATGGTTGATTGTCTCTACTTGTTCTCCACATAAGTAACATCTAGAGCATAGTTGGATTCCTCTTTCATTCAGGTTCTCATGACTCAGCACTGCCTCCTTAGCCAAGAGAAACAGTTCTCCACATACTCCATAATTGTTGGACTAGCATCTCCTTTTGACATAACATAATTATGAAATTATGTACGTGTTCGGAAATGTGAATCCTAAGATGATGTTCCCGCACCATCTGTCCCCAAAAACTCACTCTAATCCCGACACCAAATGACCATCAAATATATAATCTAAAGAAAGATACTTAATAGCATCTATGATCTTTTTTGATACTTCGATTAAAATAGTTAAGATGAATTACTCATGAACATGTTCATGAGCAAGCTTAACGCGGCTCAGTCCCATAAATGTGGGCTCAAAGTTGAGCTCAAGTTCATCCAATATAAGTAAACATCTAAGCCAGCATTGAGCTTACTTGAGCCCAGAAACTCACAAAATAGCTCGAGTTAGCCAAACTCCCTGATAAAATACTCCTTCAGGCCACCAGGCCACATAGGTGAAGAAACGAGAGAAAGATAATGGATGCATGTAAGCATTAAAAATATAAAATAAAAATGAGTGAAGTCCAAATTAATTTCGGAGCAATGTTTGAAGTTAAAAAAAAATTAAATCAAGTTCCTTCACAGCATGATTGCCCTCAAGGCGAAAAGATTTCAAAATCTCATAATCTAGTCAATTCATTCAACATTTCCTTTTCAAGAGGACAATTCTTCATGTCTAAATCAAGTATTAGATCTTAACCCTGTTAATCAAGAAATCTTGGTTCAACTCTTCGTTGTTGGGTAAAAGATGCCTCCCATCAGCTCAACAAATTATCCACCTCCCCTATTTCTCCTTGACCCCTATACTCTTGTCCAAGAAAAAAAACTAGATCAGGGGGCATTTTATCGAGACCAAGTAAGCCATATGCCTCAAGCAATGGGGCATGTTCCTTTTTAACTTTGAAAACTAAAACCCATCTAGTAGTAAAATCCTTGTAAAGAAACAAATAGTTGTGACACATATAAGTCTTGTCATTTTAATCAGATAACTGCATTAGAAAAAGGTGTGAAGTGGTATTTTTGTTATAGGAGACTTGTTATAAGAGAGACATCGGAATAGAGACAAATATTTAGCTTAACATGCTAAAAACAAATTGGGATAAGGTAAGATTTAAACTTAAAATGCTAAATAAAATAGCTCTTGGTTTAAAAAATCAATGTCCACAATAATAATACCATCATCTTCAATAACCACAATACTCTGGTGAAAAATCCATGAAAGAAATAGTCCAAGACTTGGACAAATCATGTCTTCTCATCTAGAAAGCAATGACACCCCGGACTAAGATTAAATGGGGAGACAATTCTCTTGTAAGTCGAGTCGCTTTTCGCCCCTCTCCAACCTTATAATCAAGCAAGTGAAAATGTTTTATTCAAGGTAGGCTATTTCGTCCTAGCTTTCCAATTTATCTGTCCTAACAGCGTTCGAAGGAAGAGTTCAACAGAAGTCATTTCTCTGACACTGGTTGTTCTTTCTACCTAAACTTGCGGTTCTTTCATCCCACTTGACTTTATTATAAAAGGAAAGGAGCGGAAGCCAGGAGGTACATGATGGTTACCTTAACCGCAAGGAGGGGGATGCCGAAGCTTTCTTCTAGGGTTGTTCTCCAGACCAGGAGGCTGAACCCCGCGGAGCTGAGTATCTTCTATTCGCTGGGATAAAGTCTTTCCTCTGCAGGGGCCTTATGCAGGTAACCCATGTCATACTCCCAGGAAAAGCTCGAACGACTTTGAGACTGAGGTCGATAGGGCATTACTGGTAATTGCTAAGGTGCTTTCTGAAGTCTTAACCATTGGCTAGCGGTTTTGAAGTGACTTCATTTATATGTTTAACACATGCCGACGCAGAGCTTTTTGGTTGTTAAGTTATAGCAGGATTGAGCAACATCCTGTTGTCTTCTTCGGGTCCTTAATAAAACTCAAAACTAGGTTTCTTCTGTAAAGTGGCTTGGAACGCCCTTCCCTTTTTCAGCTCCTCTCCTGCAAGTCCTAGAGAACCAAGTCATCTTACATAAGGCGGATGAGCGCACTAGCGTGAAAGCCGTTGCGCAACAAGCAGCGGATGAGCGCACTAGCGTGAAAGTCGTTGTCACTTTGTTCAGCGCTCTATAATCGATGCAAAACCTTAAACTGCTCGAGGGTGATAAACCAATGAAATAGGATTTGATGGAATGACCCACCCCACCCAAGAGCGCTTATGTCACAGGGGAACTCATGGCTCGGGGTAAATGCATTAAAAAGGGACAAATTTTAGCGGATGGTGCTGCTACGGTTGGTGGGGGGAAAAGAATAGAAGAAGCATCTGACTACTTCATGCATGCTCCACTTGGCTCGGGGTCTCGTTTGCCCTTAGTCCGTCTAGCGCCTTTTGGTTGGGGTCCGCCCTGGCACGTATTGCTTGACGTAAAACGGATAGGCCCCGTGATTCCCCAAACCAGCTCCTGGCCTTACCCGGCGGAACCGGCCGGTTTTCCTTCCTAATAGCCTACATCTGTATCGACAAAAACCTTCCACGATCACCTGGCTGCTAGCTTGGAGGCTTCTGTTGCCAAAGGTTCCTTGCCACATCTGTAAGGCAGTTTAACGAGATACTGCGCATATGCTGATTCATTCCTTCCACATTAAACCATTCATTTGAACTTTTCCTATGTGTACCACCTACTTTCCGTCCTTCAGTTAGTAATCAATATTTTCTCCCAGATTTCGTCCAATGTTTAGTTCCTCAAAATAACCGGCAAAAACAAAATGCTAAGGCTTTCTATGCTGATCAAAAGACGCCCTAATCTCCTCTCTCAGGCTCTCATATGGACCAGACACCTACTGAAAAGTTACTGCATATGGCATAACCCAGATGCGAAAATCAATCTTCTATAACCCACGCCTTCTACCTATTCCATCAAGAAACTTCCCAACCGATATCCACTTGTCAAGGATGGCATGCAAAATTTTAGCTTTACAATAATTTTTAATCTTCTAACTCCAGCATCACCATATAATGAACAAACTAAGAACAATCACATATTCCAAAGAAGAGTAAAACCATATGCATCAAACATGAACAAGCAAGAGGAAACTGCAAAACCTGCTGCAGCAAAGAATCATTGCGTGGCTTTGGAGTTGAATTTGTTGAATTATCTTGTCGAATTCCCTTCAAAGCAATCTGCAGTCAGAGGACACGATGTAGTTAGATTTAGCTCATTTCAAATTGCCGTGGTAGAGAAACTAAAAACAACACAACCAGAGTTCTCAAAACACTAATGTGTGAATAGCAATAAGACCTTAAATGCGCCTGAGAAAATATCAGAGACATTTGGCAATCGTCCTTCCTTAGCAAGTACTGACCCTACAATGCCTGCACAAATTATGAGATAAGTTATTCGATACCACCGATACAGTTGTTTTTACCTTATTAACGTTATTGTTTTAACATATCAATGTTGTTTCCTATAATGAATATTATGGAGAATAAAAGAAAGTTGCAACTCTTAAAATTACCTTAATAGTTCTTTCTCCCAATGTGTAAAATTCAAAAGTTGTATAAAATCACTTTCATCTCCTCCAGCAATTCTCCTTCTGTCTTATTTTTACACATACCTTGTATTCCAAAACCCTCTATTCTTCTACTTTGTTAAGGCATGAAAGATGCCCAAAAAGTAATAAAAGGTTATTGCTCCCTGGCTAGGAGAAGGGTCAACGTATGACCTATATGGTACACATCTTCCCCTTTTGCATTTTCGCAAAAAGGTTATTTCCACATCTCGAACATGACAAAGCAACTCTACTTTTCACCACAAAGGATGGTAGATGTTATTTAAAGCTGATATTTCTCAGTCACAAACTTTTCTAGCATTAATGTAATTTTTTTCTTTTTTGGATAATCATGGTGTCGGGGCCACCTTGTCGTGCACCTCGACTAAGGGAATAACTACTACCTCACACAACCACACACCATGAATAGGTACCGGGTGGCTTAGACAGATGGAAAGAAATCGCCTAATTTTTTTGTCTCCATTGGAATTTGAACCTAACACCTCATAATTCTCCTCCCACCTCATTGACCACTAGACCACACCCTTGGGTGTTTTATTAATGTAAAATTGATGAAACAATAGTCACGCTACACATCAAGAGTGTAAAGTATTAACTAAAATTCTAGCAATAGTCAGTATTAACACGTACTACATATCACAAATACAGTAATATATTGATACTACGGAGGAGAAAGAGAGAGTACTTACCAGCACCAAGGATGATAGTGAGCTTGCCGAGAGGGAGAGCCATTGAGTTTGTGGGGGGAATCGATCATGAAACAGAGGAAACCATTGATTTCTCTATTTGAAATCTGAGAATTGTCAGTGAGTAAAATTGACAACTTGGAGAACAAGGCAGTCCTTTGATCGATCAACCCTACTTTCTGTAAGCTTAATTTTAGGGAAAATATAATAAATAAAGCTGCAGAATTTTGGATTTACGAAAAGGACCCCCGGATGTTGATTTTTGGTACAAATAAGGAAGAATATGCTTCTTGCGACTGTGAAGGGGCCCAGAACTCTTTGGGCCACTCACGGGCTAGTTAGGCGGGTTTAAGCGGATTCTGGGTTCGAACGTCTGGAAAAAAATCACGAAGGTAAAGTAGCATAGAAATTATACTTGTCAGCAGCATAATTTTGCAGAAATTAAAATCCTCCGGAACTATATTGGATAAGGCATAGTTTTTAGAGAAAAGAGTCATATTTTCCCTCAACATTTAGTAAAAGGTTTGTATTTGCCCTCCGTTAATATTTAGGGTCAAATATACTCTTCGTTAGTCCAAACGTTTTAAATTTACCCATTTTTAACGGATCAGCCACGTGGTTGCCCAGTCACCGTCGCCGCCATCAACGCCGCCGCCAGCAGTCGCCGGAAACAATGGAGTTTGGGTTAAAGGTTGAATTGAACGTCGTGGTTTAGTGTATGTTGTAGAGAATGAAGAGACGAAAATAGCGGTGCCACCCACCGTCGTCGACGACACCTGGACTGGCCGGAAAACTAAAAAAATCAATCATTTTTTTTATTTGGTCGACCGGGGTATAGGGGAAGAATTGAAGGTGTCTACAGACCGGGGTATAGGGGAAGAATTGAAGGTGGTGGTGGTATCAGAGCAGTTAATCCTCGGAAAGTGTCTACAGACCGTATCTAGTAGAGTCTTGATTATCGGTGTGTTGTGCACCACACCAATAATCAGGAGGCTATAGGATATTTAGGATTGGTTTCCATTCTTCTCACTCGAGATCGTGCTTAGAGTTGTGTTAAAGTCGACCTCTCTAACGTATTCCTTTCAGAATGATTATGCCTCCACGTAAAGCAACCCGCCCGAATGGCAAGGGCACGAGGAGCCGCTAGTAGGACACCGAGATTACGAGGCTCGTGCCCGTCTACACCTCGACGGCGAGTTCTATGACGCCGCCGGCCCAAAGAGACCACGCACCCACACCTCCCGTCCCACGGCGGCGAGAGTTAGGGTCTGAGACGGCCCGATCGCCAGATCGTGGCGAACGAGGACAGCCGACGCAGCAGCCTGATTCGATTCGGCCGCGTACGTGGTTCACCCGAGGCCGAGAGTTTGAGGCTATGAGATTTCTGAGTCAGAGCCCGCGAGTTTTACTGTCGAGTCCGAGGATGATCCGCGGAGTTCATCCGTCGCCACTGAGGATTATGAGAGTGATCGTGGCCGAGACCGAGTCCGTGATCTTTGTTCGCGACGGCCGCGTGATACCGCGATCGATTGGTTTGATTCGTGGAGTTATCCCGGGCAGAGCACGATCCCCGCCTACTGGGACGAGTTCCTGAGGCCTTTCTTACTCACTTCGCCTCCACGGATGGCGAGGGCGCGGCCGACAGATTTTTATCACGAGGCCGAGACGCCGCCAGTGAGTACAATGTCGAGTTCGATTCTTTGGCTCGTCACGCCCAGCGTTGGTAGCAGATATGGAGGATAGGTGCACCGCCACGCCACCGGCTAGATTATTATATGGCCGAGTCTTGTGCGGTGTTTCTCTTCACCGGTATGGACATTACCCGTGCGCAGCTCATGCACTTGGATGCGGCGAGCGTAGAGACCGACGAGTCGATAGATATCAAGATCGAGAAGAAGGCCGGGACGGCCGGTTCTTTGGTAGTTCTGGGTGGGCGGCCAATAGCCTAGATTTGCACCCCACCGGCTCGAGCACTCCCACATCATCGATTCGGCACCAGAGTATTCGGGGCGGTCGAGGCCCTGTGACTTGATTTCGTAGTATGAGGTGCTAACCGATCGAGGTCCGCTCGGTGTGTCCGCCGTGGTAGGTTCCATTCGCGGGTTACTGATCTTACTCCGAGCTTGCTACACTGTGGCCGCAGGTCATTTTGCGAGTCTGTCAGGCAGAGGCGTGATGGTAGAGTCACTGCAGGTCGGTTGTCGATTCTTCATCCTCGACAGCGATTCGCCCGAGGGCAAGGTACTCGTGGGCGGCAGGTCGGCGCAGGTCGTGGCTCGGTCCAGATTCTAGCGGTCCTCGAATCGCATTTATGCTGTCCACCGGCAGATCGTGAGGCCTCACCGATGTCGCCGCAGTACCTTATCGATCGGATTTGATGTGTATGCCTTGATAGATCCGGTTCTACTCCCTATATATCTCCCTTATTGCTAGTAAGATAGGGATAGAGCACGAGTCCATAGACCTTTCGAGGTAGCTACGCCATGGGTGATTCGGTGGTAGCTCGGCGGGTATATAGGGCTTGTCCGATGACCATTTACGTCGCCGACCACTAGCCGACTTGATAGAGTTGGATATGATTGATTTCGACATGATCACGGGTATGGATTGGCTAGCTTCGCTACGCCAATGTAGACTGCAGGAGAGTAGTGCGGTTCCAGCTTTCGGCGAGGGCCGGTTGTTGAGTGGGAGCATCAGACGCCGGGGTAGGTTTATTTCCTACCTCGAGGCTGGAAGATGGTGCGAAGGGTACATCTACCATCTCGTTCGTGTTTGATCACGAGGTCGCGGTACCAGATTTTGATCGATTCGATGAGTCGAGAGTTCCCGACGTGTTTCAGACGACCTTCCGTATCCTCCCGAGAGGAGATCGAGTTTTGTATAGATGTGTTGCGGCGACGCTTTATTTCCATTCCGCCATACGAGAATGGCACTGCCGAGTTAAGAGAGTTGAAGGATCAGCTTAGAGACTTCTTGGAGAAGCGGCTTCATCGGACCAGTGTTTCTCCCAGGAGCGGTATTGTTCGTGAAGAAGGCGGACGCAGCGCGTGTGTTGATTACGGTGAACAAGGTGACCATTAAACGAATACCCTTCCGGGATTGATGATTTGTTCGACCAATTGCGAGTGCGAGATGTTTCTCCAAGATTGATCTATGGTCGCTATCATCAAGTGCGAGTCGAGAGTCGGACATCCACAGATCGCATTCGGACCCAGACGCACTACGAGTTTAGGGTTATGTCGTTTGGTTTGACCAACGCCCGTGAGTATTCATGGATTTGATGAACCGAGTGTTCAAACCATTTTTGGACACGTTTGTGATAGTGTTCATTGATGATATCTTGTTTATTCTCGCCAGAGAGCGAGTACGCGAGCATTGAGGCGATCTTGGCCGACGATTCTCCAGACCAGCTTATACACCAAGTTTTCCAAATGTGAGTTTTGGTTAACTTCGGTGGCTTTTCGGGCATATTGTCGGTGATGGCATTCAGTGGATACGCCAAGATCGAAGCCGGGACTTGGCCTGACCTACTACTCGGCAGAGGTTCGCAGCTCGGGCCTCGAGTTATTATCGGTTCGTAGAGAAGTTTGCTTTATCTACGCACCATTGACTAGCCGACTCGGGCGGCTAAGTTTGCCGATGATGCTTGTGGCGTGGTTTCGATTCTTGGCGAGAGATCGACGACCGCCCGTTTACTCTTCAGAGGTCCAGACGGTTATGTCGTATTGTGACGCGTCGTGCATCGGGTTGGGATGTGTTGATGCAGCATGGCAAGGTTATAGCGTATGATCCCGACGGTGAAGAAACACGCAGAACTACCCCACCCATGATTTGAGTCGCGGCGGTGATTCACGCCAAGATCTGGAGGCACTACTTGTATGGGTTCATGTGATATTTATACTGCACCACAAGAGCCTCCAGATATCTTCACGGAGGAGCTTAACTACGGCAGAGGCGGTGGTTAGAGTTGCTTAAGGATTACGATGTTGATATCCCGTACCACCCGGGAAGGCGAACGTGGCGGATGCTCTTAGTCGTAGTCGATGGGAGTCTATAAGATGCGCGGCAGAGAGGACATGGTTCGTGATTTGCATCGATTAGCGAGCCTTGGTGTCCGCTTGATTGATTCCGATAGCAGCTGGGTTCGAGTTCGTGAGGTTGCCGAGTCTTCCATCGTCGGCGAGGTGAAGAGGCAACAGCCGAGGATCGATTTTGCACGCGTTATCGTGATACGGCTCTTCGGAGTGGGAAGCGGTCGCTGAGGTAGCACCATGGGGTGCTAAGGTTTGAGGGCAAGTTGTGTGTTCCGATGTTTCGTGACTTGGCAGAGTTATCGGGGAAGCACACGCAAGCGTTACTATCCATCCGTGGTCGCATCAAGATGTACCACGACCTTAGATCCGTATTGGTGGGATGGCTCAAGAGGACGCCGAGTTCGTAGCTCGCCCGTGTTGTCGCGGTGAAGGTAGAGCACCGGAGGCCCGTGGTTTGTTACGCACGATAGAGATCCCGACCGGAAGTGGGAGGTGATCAACGTGGACTTCATTACTGGGATTACCTCGCACTCAGAGGAGACATGATTCTATATGGGTTATCGTCGACAGGCTGACGAAATCAGCCCACTTTCTTCACGTCAAGATGACTTTTTCGGCTGAGGATTATGCCAGACTTTACATCCGAGAGATCGTCAGACTGCATGGAGTCCCTATTTCGATCATATCGCATGAGGAGCCTGGCTAACTTCCTGAGGTCTTTCGAGAAGGGTTTAGGACGATGTGAGCTCGAGTCTGCATTCCATCCACGAGCCAGACGACAGCAGAGCGCACTATCCGCACTCTCGAGGATATCTGCGAGCTGTGTTATTGACTTCGTGGTATGGGAGGATCATTTGCCTCTAGTTGAGTTTGCATACAATAGCTACCACCCAGGTATTCGGATGGCGCCATGAGGCCTTGTGGGAGGAAGTGCAGATCGCCTATAGGCTGGTTCGATGTGGGCGAGTGCGATTAGTAGGACCAGATTTGGTGCGCAGTGGATGGATAAGGTGAAGCTTATCCAGAGAGGTTCTTGACATTTCGAGTCGCATGTAAGTCATACGCAGATCATCGTCCGCAGATCCGGAGTTCGAGGTTCATGATTGGGTTTTCCTAAAGACGCCACCCACGGCGGTGTGATGAGATTCGGGAAGAAGGGAAACTCACGGCGTACATGGGCCGTTTGATTGTCCGCAGGTAGGCAAGGTTGCTATGAGTTGGATCTGCCGTCCGATCCGGAGGCGGCATCCGGTGTTTCATGTTTCTATCTTTGAGAGATGTACGGGGATCCATCTAGTGGTACACCCGATTGACGATGTCGGTGTGACCGAGGGGTTATCGTATGAGGAGATTCCATGCGATAGTCGATCGTCGGAGTTAGGCGTCTGCGACGGGGACGTGGCTTCCGTCAAAGTTACGTGGCGGAACGAGCTCGGAGGAGATGACGTGGGAAGGCGAGGAGGACATGAGGCAGAGGTATCCTCACCTATTCCCCACACCTCCAGGTAATTCACTTTCCTACTTGTAAATCTTCATTATCGTTTATGCCTAAGTGTTGTTTTGTGGCCGTGTGTGGCATTTGCAAAAAAATTTAAGTTATGAAGAACCTTATCGTTAACTGTCTTGGGAAGGAACATTCGGGACGAATGTTTCTAAGGAGGGGAGAATGTTATACCCCGTATTTCCAGAGTATGTACGTGAGGGCGTACGTACGAAAGTTTATCCTTAAAGTAGGCAATGAGACGTTTTTTTTGGGCACAACTCTTTAAAAGAATCGTTTTCCGACGAAACGTTTTACACAACTCGCGTAGGATAAATTCCGGCTATGCCATTTTTAATTTTTGCGGATTTTTCCGAGAGACGTAACACTTTGGGCCAACGGGAGGGCGACACTTGTCACCCTCCAATTGGTGGACGTGAGGCGTCAATATGGCCGAATGGAGTGCCTATTTTGTCTTGGAGTTGGTAGGATATTTTGTGTGCAAGTTGGCTAGGTACACTTGCCCAAATCTTGGCCTTACACTTGCCTTGCACTTGGCATAATCTTGGCCATTGGTTGGCCATCCCTTGACCTATAAATACCCCTCTTGTGATGAAGAGTTCTTCATCCACAAACAAACTTTCCAAGTCTAAAATCCTCTCCTCTCTCGAGCCTTTCGTCCAAACACCTCCCCTTCGAGAAGCTTAGCCGAGGCTATCCCCCCTCTAGCCTAGCCGAAATCTACCCCCCTCCCTTGGTAGAAAAGTTTCCTTCTAGTATTGTTATAATGCCCAAAATACCCTAGCCCAAATCCCTTAGTACTTAGTAGAAGTTGTGAAGAACTTCTAAGGTTTCCTTGGAGCTATCGGAGCGTACAACTTAGGAGCTAAGCCTTGCTCCGGATCGACTTATATCTAGGATATTATTGGGCTTACCGAGGTAAATAATCTTGTCCTTCTTTTGTAAATTGAGAATACATACTGTAGAAGTATAGAGATAAGTATTAAATACTTAGAAGGATATCACAGAATAGAATTGAACTGTTATCACAGTAGAAGGGTTTAAAAGAAGAATAATAGAACTAAACTCACATAGGGCTGTTTTTACAGTAGACTGTATAACTTACCGGGTAGGGAAGTGCTGCCCAATTTTCCGTAGAATAAAGGACCCTCTGCTTAGAACTGTTTACAGAGTAGTCTAGACATTGATAGACGTGTCTGACTATTATAGGTTGATTCTCTGCGCGCGACATATTCAACTTGGCAGGTGGTTTTCGCCGAGAAGGTATGTGATTCTTCCTAAGCATGATATTTTAACATATATATATAGTACGGTAGACGTACATGTGTTAACTGAATAACAACTACGGCAATGTCTTTTGACTTAAGCCTGAATAACAACTACGGCAATGTCTTTTGACTTAAGCCTGAATAATAAGAACCCTGATGCATTTCAAAAGAATACTGAATCATTTTTAACAGAAGAGAAATATCTGGTTTTTAAAACAAAAGCTTAAGAGTTATACTAGCTTTATGGGAAGTTAGGTATAACAACTTAAGAAAGATAAAAGGAATGCATTTATTTATTTATAAAAGCCTTGTATTGATTTCTAAGTATAGTAAGATTGTTTGACAAGTAGACATATTATGACGCTACTGTGTTAGTGTCTTGTAACTTTGTGAAAGGGGTCATTCTTGCCGGCTTACGTTGCTAAGCGGTAAGTCACAGATCTTGTTATTATATCACCTACCCTCGACTTATTATACCGAGGGCTTGCACCCTCGACGCGTCTATACGGCCCATGCAATCTATGTGACTATGCGAGTCGCGGAGTTCCGGATTGATCATTCGGTGTTTTAGCCCGACGCGGACGCCTATGCACCGTGTGACTACGCGGTCTATTGAGACTACGCGATCGCGAGTCCAGCGTACCGGGTTAGCTACCCCGACGCGAGGAATACCTACGCAGTGCATGTGACCTGCGATCTGCGGAGTCCGTGATTAGGCATGCATAATGATACTATGGGCGCGCCTTGCTTCGATCATTCGCGCCTAGAATGCACTGCCATTCTGATTTACCTATTATCGTTTGTTGTAATATGGCACTATGTGCAATTGAACCGATTCGCAAATGGTTTTAAATACTTGATTTCATTTAAGTACTTTACGCTTTCACATACTTGGTACTGTTATCGACCTCCTGGGCCGCTGCTCATGCCGCAGGTAAGGGCAGCAGTGCTAGATCCACATCCTTAGGATCTTTGGCTGCGTCGTGAGCTCCATCTTCTCCGGAGGCTCTACTTTTGGGTGTGATCTCCCTGTATTGTAGATAGTTTTGTACATTCAGGGTATGGCGGGGCCCTGTCCCGCCATAGTTGTTTACTTCCTTAGAGGTCTGTAGTCCTATTGTACAGTTGGGATGTAACTGCAAAACAATGTTTTTATATATATGCCGAAAGGCAGGCTTTTCTTCAGATAAACTGTTTCTCCTTTTTAATAATGTTTCTTGTCTTGTTTTATATTTCCGATTTTCTCGATGTATGATCGCAGGTGCGGGTAAGGCACGATCCACGCCCCGAACGGGTCGTGACACCCATTTACTAAACCATTATACTTGGTTAATCATAATGGTCATTTTGAGAACATGGGTATTAGATATGTTGGTGATTGACTCTAGGCCAAGTGGTAGATTAAAAGTATATTTATGTCCTAGAGACAATATGTATTAGGACAAATGTACTTTATACACATTCATATTTATATTAATGGAGATTAATATTATGACATTTGCAGTTATTGAATTATTAGTTGATTGTTTATAATACTCTATAAATGCATCCCTAGAGGTTACATGGTTATTAATAACGTGAGAGATTAATATTATAACGTAACTCTTAAATATCCTCGACTAATGATCATCGAGAATGGGATATCGATGATATGTGATACGTCGACATGTGATCTGTATCATATCCTTAGGGATATAGTATATCTCACCTGGTACGAGTTATGACAACTCGTGATGGACATATGAATACTTGTAGAAGTATTGATATACCCTGCCTATGTATTGTTTGTTATATATGTCTAAAGTGTCATCAACGTGTGGGAGATAGAAGTCCATAGACTTGAGGTAGGTACGCGCCTTGTTTACATAGTAATATACTTTGATCATGTCCTAAGCTCAAATGCCTTATAGGTTGAGATGCGGCTTATATTGGGTATATTGCGACGTAGATTAAATGTGGTAGTTGAGCCAATATTATGATTCATTCCTCGAATGTATCTTCGAGAGAACACTCAGATTCTCATATGGTATTAGGTTGACTAAGTCGTTGGCCAACGCAGTAGATATATCTATGATATGGTCTTGTTGTCAACTAATATAGATGAGATATAATGATCAAACAATTTGGATAGACACTTGACAGATCCTAAGCTTGATCGAGTGTATCGTGAATAAAATGATTTTATATACCCACATAGAGGTTCAGTTCACATGTTTCAACTATACTTCACATATTGAGTTCGTCTTCCGGCGCCGTCTAGGAGTTTTGTGTAGACCCTAATGATATTAGTGTCGATATGTAAAGGCATGTTGGGTAACACTAAGTCAATTGTTTCTTCAATTCAAGGATGTAATCAGAGAGAATATATATGTTCGGTTTATAATCGAAACATTAGAATAAATAATGATTATTTAATTAAATCGAGATGATGTTTCAGATTTAATTAAAATAGAAATGAGGCAGACCGACTGTGGCCGCGCCGCGACCCAAGGCCCGACGCCCCACTCGTCAAGGGCGCCACATGTCCAGTGGGTCCGAAGTGACCCACTTTGTCTCGATTTTTGGGTCTGGCCCACTTGAAAACCCTTGCTGATTTTTTTAGCTATAAATACATGGTTCAATCATTATTTTAATACACCTATATCACAAGAATTATTCTCTGCTGGATTTCCTAGCTTTCCAAATGAGTAATTACATCGGAGTCTTAGACTTGGAATCGAGGAACAGTTGCGTGCTCACCCTCAGATTTCACATCGAAGTTGAAGATTCCAGATTTGCTAAATTGTAAGTATTTTATCGACGCATTACAGTTTCTATGTGTTTTACATTATATAATCATCCATCAGTTTGACCGTCTGTCGGGTTTGAAACATAAATTTTCAAATTCCGTTGCGTGTACGAACCCGACAAAACCCTACAAAAAAAATTATGTATAAAAATAAGACTCATATTTATGAAACGTAGCAGGAAATTTCAATTTACCAAACATAGCAGGAGTCGTTTTTTCAAAACATATACGAAATCACACTTCAAATTTCGCCCAAGACTTAGAAATACACTCAAACTTTTGTGTATAAAAATTGTATAGGATTGGTATGAAATATTTATATACTATATAAATTTTAAATATAGTTTATGTTAGGTTTCTGAAAAAATCCACGCTTCGAATCTCGCTCAAGGCTTAAAATTTCGCTAACAATTTTATGTACAAAAATGTATAATTATGTACAAAATATGTATATATTTATAAAATCTTATTTAGTTATGAAGGGTGATTTTTCTTTTATTTTTATGAAACTTTTACATAGTAGGCCGCTCGGCCAAAATATTTAAGAGCATCGTAGCTTAATAATTTTAATTACAAGTTATAGCTAAATAGATATTATATTTGTTGGAAATATACTAATGTTGAATTAAGTTTAACTCATTATTTATGACTAGAACAATTGAAGCCTCGCACGTCGGAAATGTCGTTTCCCCGCACATGCACACGTAAGTAAATTTCATTAGTGAAAGAGATATTGGTACGTGAATAAACGTTTGAGACATGAAATGATGGACGATCGTTGGTTAAATGACACGTGTTCCACGTTGGTAAATGAAAGAAGAAATGTACGATGTGTAAAAGATGAAACGAGTCAGAAATCGCTGCGGAGTCTCGAAGACCCGCGGCGCAGAACCGTCGGTGCCGCGGCGCTTTCGGAGGTAGTGTGGTCGACGGAAGATGAAAAGTTTCTGACTTTTGAACTGATTTTGGAGCATTGATCCTCCATTACTTGGCACTTGAATTCATCCATTATTTGACTGAATAACACCTCCCAATAAGTGACATTACATGGCCATTGATTGTCATTAGTTGGCTAGATGAGAGGTCATCTTACACACACTATAAATTGAGGCCTTAGACTCAATTGTAGAACACACCTCACTCTTGTATAGTTCAGATTTTTCTGAACTCCTTTATCTCTAGCATATCTCTCACACACTCAAAGGTTCTTCTTGAGAAATAATTGAGTTTTTCTTGCTCATTTGTTTAGTTTATGTTTTATCTTGGGAGACAGTTGCCCATATCGTAAAAAGATATATACGGGGTAATCACGTCTTAAGGACAAAGTGAATATCACTCGACTCAGCAGCGCCCTTGTAACACTACCAGATTTAGTGTCTTTTGGTTTCAAGTTATAAAGATCATGGGGCTTGTTGCAGTTTCAACGAAGATCTCAAGATCCAAGACTCAAAGTCGCATTCCAGAACGAAGACCAAGATCATCAAATTTGTTGTGGTTGTCACAACTCTTGTTAGGATTAAAGCCTGTTGTATTGTAACCATTATAGTTTATCCTTTCAAAGCACTAGTAGTAGTTGTATACTATTTCCGTACATCCATTGTGTAGTTCACAATCTGAAGACATGTTGTACTACTGCTAGAAAGATGTATGCCAACATATATGATCCCAAATCTGGTTGTGGGTTTCTTGCTGAAACTACTTCTGTTGACAGTTCAATAAACAGTCCAAACACTGTCTCTGTCAACAAATCTGGTTCTATTTTTGGATCTCTCTTTGACGATAGTTCCAGATATATTTTCGTCAAAGGGGAGATATTTGTTGCTGATCCTGAACTTGAAGATACTGTTGATAGTCATGTTGGCAAGGCTAAGGGTCAAGGAAGAGTTGCTGTCACCGCTCCTGAGAGTGGTGGAAACAAGCGTCCATGAGAGGTTGAGGATGTCAATCGGGACAAGAGGAGAAGGCTGAAGATGTTGTTCTATCTTATAGCAAAAAGCCTCCATCTTATGGTAAGGAGGATTTTGACACGTGACTGACGTGAGTCATATTCCAAAGGTATGATTTAACTTTTTATTCCTTGTCAAAATTGAGATTAAAATATAATTTCTGAGTAAAAGTGAATAAATCAAGGCTAGGAATATGAAGTGTTTTGTTAAGACTTATATTCTCTACACTTTAAAATCAGAAGTCTAATCTCACTTACCTTCCCGTTTATGATTGGACTGTTATAAACAACAACCTAAAAAGAATGGACTTAGATTGTAATAAACTGGATTTATGGACAATTCTAAGCAATGAAGAAGACTAAAGACAAGGACTAGAGAACTAAAGACAAATCTGTCAACGTTTCCGACAAAAGATCCGTCTTTTGACAGGGTAGTAGTGGACATTCAGTCATACAAAGCCTACGGGCGACTGGAGTGGACCAGATCCGTATCATGCTAGGACGATATTGGATACTCAGTCATACGAATCCTACGGGCGACTAGAGCGAGCTAGAGTTTCCAGATCTTAAATAATTTGAAGGCCAAACGGAAAGGCAGAAATGGAAAATCAGTCTACCAAGGCAACTAGAGTGGGCCAGAGTATCTAGATCTCATACGATCCGGTTACGCCCTAACCACGGGCAAGAGGTTATTCGTGTGAAGCAACGTCGCTTGTAAGGTAAAAGGAGTTGGAAAGGTTGTCCACAAAAGGACTTAAGGGAATGAGATCACTCTAACAAGAGGTGATACATGTCCCAAACTTGGTTCAAGGACGCTGTTGGTCAAACTGGCTTGAGTCTAATCCAACATGTCTATAATAACTACAAGTGGTACAGTATGTCTGTAGCCATGTGAATGATATATTTGTAATCTGTACATCTATGCCTTCATTGATTAAGACACGTTAAATAAAAAGTCATTCAAAACTAACTAAGTTGAGATTATTGTCGTATGTCGACATAAAACCTCAAAATTGATGTGAGGTAGGCGAAGAGGCAAAATCACTTTTCCATATCATCGAAGAAATATCGAAAGAAACATTGCTCTTCTATAACATAGTCATGCCTACGAGGGTGATTTTACGCTTGTACAAATAGAGGGGGGAGACAAGTACGTTGTGATATTCATTGACGATGGTATAACATATTACATCCTTTGTTGAAGAACAAAGATGAATATGTTGAAGAGGATGAGCGCTACAAAGCAGAAGTTGAAATGCCTACGGATTGAAGAATTCATAGGGATAGAGGGAGAGCATATGAAACATCATTCATTAAATGACTGCTCCTTACTCCTCAGTCTAACGGTGTTAGCCAAGCGCATATCCGAACACCCAAGATTTGTGGAGCAAGGTGATCTTTACCGCTAATACGATTCTCAATGAAATTATGCATAAGGATAAGGCTAACCCTCCATGTGAAACATGGAAAGAATCCCACAAATATTGTGATATGGGGGTAGTGTGGCAAGTGTTGGGGTACCAAAGCCAAAATAGGTCAAGTCAGACTAAGACTGTAGATTGTATATCCACTGGATCTGTAAAGAATAGTAGTACGTATCGCATCTTGGTGCCAAAGAATGTTGAATTCTTTGAAGAAAACTTTCTTTGAGAAAGAAAAAGAAGTAATTACTCAAGGTTAACAAGAACCCGCGAGTGCCTGATTGTACGGAACTAAATGTTCCAGATCTATAGGAGTCGAAAGTTGCTGACTATCCGAAACTTAATGTTCCACTCTACAGAACTCAGAGATTCTTGTTGTTGAACCGAGACAGAGCAAAAAGAGGTGACAAAAACTTGTTCCAGGCCTTCTAGCTTATACAGTTGAGAAAACACCATGTACAATTAAGAAAGAAGTGTCATCTCCATAAGCACTGCTTTGGAAAGAAGCTAAAAAGAGAGAAATAGACTTCATCAGATAGAACCACACTTGTGTGATGGTTGATCTTCCTTCAGGAAAAGAACCTCTAGGTTATAAAAGTGGATACCAAAATTGAGTACAAAGTTAGATGGATCTATGTTTGCGATATTTGTATGTGCTTACGCAAGTGTACGTATCGCTATGTAGTAATAAATCTTGGTAAGACCAACTATCTTCCACAGAGACTGATTTATCAATTATCGAATGTCTAATCTATGGTTTCTATTTGGTTAACGTTAATTGTGTTTGGTTTTTGAACTAAGAAATATGCAAAAAATAAACTAAGAAGACAATACTTTGGTTTTAAAACAGTTATGTAGAGAATTATGATTTCCAATCTCCTCAACTATCCACTCTTCCCTTGTTAATGCAAGACTAATGATTATTCATCTTACCAGGTTAACGTAGATGTTCTATAGTCCGGTTAGGATATATAGAAACTCAACCTATGGCAGAAATCTTTTATATTTCTATGATATATTTTACCACACAGGAGGATTATGAACAATAACCTTAAACACTACACAAGTAACGGGGTACTTTCGTCCGCGATTTTAACCTATGTCTAATCAACTATAGCATATTCAAATCTCCCTTTTCAGATCTCTATTCGAAATCATATAAGTTATGACAATTAGTGATCAGTTAATTATCATACAATCATAAAAAAATGAATAGATCTTAAATAGATGAAGAATAAATCACTAACAATGCATTAAATTATGAAGAGAGTTTCAAGTTGATTCGATGAAAAACCCTAATAAAGAAATTAGCTCTTAGATATTTTCATGCTATGAAAACTAATTATCTTCAACATAAACCGAATTAAAGTAAGAAAAAAGAAAAGAACTTGAACAGTAGATGTCTCTAATGGTGTTCTAGCCTCCGTTCTCTAGCCTCCAAAAGTATGATCTCCTAAGTAGAATAATCCCCAGGGCTTATAAATCAATGAAATCCTGTTTTGGACCATTTTGCCCTTTCAAAATTCGGGATTTTCACGCAAAAATACGAGTCAGCGCCATTTTGGCAGAAACACAAGTTTGCTCTCTAGTAATATAGTGTCGCGGCTCTTGCCTCTAAAAGTTGCGACCTTTCATTCCGAGCAACTTCTGCAAATTAGACTTGTAGATCCCATGCGGTTGACAGTGTAATTTTGTTTAAATTACTTTCCGAGCTTCTCAAAGCTTCTTTGATTTATCTCTTGTGACTAGATATGCATTGTTGTCCTCAATAACCACATATTTCCTTTGAATTCGCCTTGAACCTTATGAATCGCTTAAATCCTGAAAATACAGCAAAACACGCATAATACTGTACAAAATAACTAAAAACACATAAAAGACTCTCTAAAACACACTCTAAAATAGTACTAAAAATAGACTCAACAAACACCCTCAAACTTAAACTTTACTCGTCCTCGAGTAAAGAGATTTAAACACTCTAAAAACAAACAAAGACACAAAGACTCTAAACATGAATCAAGTCAATCACAATATTTTTGCCTCGAAGATCATGAACATATGCAATATCATTTTCAGAGCATTCTAGCCATTGAATTGCTATCTAGAATTTCATGCACAAAATAATCATTAAGCTTGCTTAAGGAGAGCACATGATCACTCAAACATAACTACTGACTCAAACATGCATTTATAATCAGTTTATGCACATGAGAGTTGGTTTGATGGACTGTTGGGCTTCTTCATGAACTTCCATTTTGCTCTATGAAATGTTTACATTTTGGTCCTGAACAATCTTTCAATATCAGGGTTCAGAGGGATAAGAGTATCTGCTCCTCTCCTACTTCGCATAAACTAAGTTCCTAAAATTGATCAAAAACAACAAACAGATTACGACAAAACGTTCTAAATTAAAAATAATGAAAAGACAGGAAATAAAAACCAAATTATAAATAAGAATATATAATTTGATATTGATAGTACGCCAGTCCCCGACAACGGCGCAAAAAACTTATTGCGATATTTCTAGATTCTTACGCAAGTGTACGTATCGTTCAAGTAATAAAGATCTGTAAGACCGAGTTATCGTCCACAGAGACTGGTTTGTCAAGTACCGACTATCTATTCTATGACATCTACTTGGTTGATGTTCTTTAGTTTGAGTTTTAGACTAAGATTTAAAACTAAGCGCAAAAAATAAACTAAAGATGATAATACTTTGGGTTTAAAACAATTATCATGGAAATAGGGCTTCCAATCTCCTCAACTATCCACTCTTTCACGTGTTAATGCAATGTTAACGATTCTTCTTCTTGAAAGATAGCAGGTTAATTAATCTGTCATTATATTCCGGTTAGGACATACAAGAGCTCAACCTTGTGCAGAAACCTTCTATATTTCTATGATAGATTTTACCACACATGAGGATTAAGAACAATAATCTTAAATACTACACAAGTATCGGGGTACTTTCGTCCACGATTTAAACCTATGTCTAAACAATTACAACATATTCAAATCTCCCCTCTCGGATCTCGATTCGAAATTAAATAAGTTATGACAATTAAGGGTCAGTTAATTATCAAGCAATCACAAAAATATTAAATAGATCTTAATATGCTGAAGAAGAAATCAATAATCATGCATTAACTATATGAAAGAGTTTAAAGAAGATTCGACGGAAAATCATACTAAAGAGATTAGCTCCAAGACATTGTCATGCTAAGAACTAAGTCAACATCCAACATAAACTGAAATAAAAACAAAGGAAAGAAAAGAACTTGAACAAGAGTTGTCTCCAATCTTGTGTTGTAGCCTCCAATTCTTGCCTCCAAAGTATGATCATATTAATGACAAATTTTAGGGTATTTATATCTGAGAAAAACCTTGCTTCGGACATTTTTACCTTTAAAAAATTGACTCGGAATCTGATTTTTACATGTCGGCACGGCGGTGCCTCTGCCTAGCACTGCGGTGCTAATTCCTCATGAAATAACTGGCAGCCAATGGAAATATGGAACCGCGGTGCCTCATGCCTGGACCGCGGTGCCTTCGACGGTGTTTCAGTTTTGGACTTTCTGAAAATTTTACGCCGCGACCCCAATTATCTTGACCGCGGTTCCTTATGTTGTGCTTGTGTAATTTGCATCTCAATTAAGTTTATTTCATCCTCAAAAGTGGTATTTCTCCTTTATGACCGATGTGACTCAAAAGAAAGAAAAACAAACCTGATACTATACTAAACACAAACGAAACGAGTAAAATACTTCACTAAAAAGGACTCAAAAGAGTATAAAATACACTCAACAAACACCCCCAAACTTACACTTTACTCGCCCTCGAGTAAAGCACTAAACAAAGAATAAAAATAAAAATAAAATCAAATAAAAGACTCAATGAAATGGACCAAGTAACTATAGCAGTGCTGCCTCAAAATCATGGATGAAAACTTGTATAATATGTTAGAACATACATAGCATTAATTTTTTGCAATCTAGAATTTCAAGTTAGATATTTCGCAAATTCAATTATATCATAATTACTGAGAATACAACACCTAACCTATGCATGTCAATTTCATTCCATCTTTCCCAAAATTCTATAGACATGTTTACTTGTTATTCTCCACCAATCATAGACATACATATTAGAGATCATCAGGACTTTCAAGGATTGTAATGTAGGCTTAGGCAAAGGTAGGTAAAAGTAGACATTTAGGCTCAATTACGTACCATAAGCATTTTTCATTCAACTCCTTTTAACTCCTTTTTGACTTTCTTTTTAGTCTCATACCTATTTTCTCCCCTCTTTTATTTTGAGAGAATGAGACACATTATAAATAACAAGCACCCCCAAACTTAGGTTTTTGTATATTTTTCATTGGGGTGCATCAAATTTTCACTCTCTTCTTGTTTCTTTTTCAACATTTTTCATCCCACTAACTTTTAATTATTACTTTTGGCACAAACAGAGAATCATATGGTGTCAAACAAAGATATTTTATAGGCTCAAAGGGGCTGACTAGTGATACAATTTTTGTCAGGGTAGGTAATGAATGGTCAGAAGGGCTATCAAAGAAATGCCTGAATCATCTTCCTAAACATGCATATCTTCAACTATTTCACCTCAAATAACAAGCAAACATATTTTCTAGACATTTTTTAACCTTTCTTTCCATAATTGACACACATAGGCTAAACACAAATATCCCAAATAATTAGATGTCATAAATTTTTGACATATCTAACTTAAGCACACAGATTGTTGCTCTCAATTCTATTACATTATCCCACTTTATCCACTCAATATATTTAGCAAGTACAACATACATGATCCATAAAAAAAATGTATGACTCAAAAACACATAAAACAGACTAAACATAATAAAAAAAACTCAAAAACAAAACAATAAAACAAAATAAGACACCCCTCAAACTTAATCGACACATTGTCCCCAATGTGTGAAGACTAAAAATAAAGGGACAACTTATTGACACAACACAACGGTCATAACGGAGGTCTGGAATGAATGAAAAATTATTGTGCACACGGCCCGAAGGAGGCACCGCGGAGCTAATCCATGATAGATTCCAGTGTCTCCAATTTTCTGCATTATTAACTCTTCGCCCTTTGGAGTGAGTCCATGCCTTTATCTGTCATCCAAAAGACACTAAACATACCAGATCGTGAGACTGTTCAAGATAAAATAAAATAAACTAAAATAAATGAAATAACATAATTAAAAATATTGGGTTGCCTCCTAAGTAGCGTTGTCTTTAACGTCTTTTAGTCGGACGCAGATACCTTGTTCACTCAAGGAGGTAGATTAGCCCCTCCACATATCCATTTAAACACCATTCTTTTTCTCCTCATTTTCTTCTTTTCACCGGGCTGATTTCTGAGTAGTGTGTTCCTTTTCCATCATTCACAGGTTCAAAATTCTTACCATCAAGTTCTTTATACTGCTTTAATGGTACCCCACGAGCATCAGTACTTGTGAGGCTTTTCTCAGACACAACCTTGTCAATTATTCCAATTGAATAACATCTATCAGTGACTTATGTTTCAGTGGAAGACTTGAAAATAGTGAGAGTCATCTCCTCATCTTGAACTCTGAGTTTAAGCTCTCCTTCTCGACATCAATAAGTGCCCTCTCTGTGGCTAGGAATGGTCTCCCAAGGATGATGAACATATTTTCATCTGATTCCATGTCTAGGATGAAGAAGTCAACAGGAAAAATGAATTTACCTACTTTTACCAACACATCTTCAATTATTCCTTCGGGATGCACAACTGAGTGATCATCTAGCTGCAAATTGACTATGGTTGGCCTTTCTTCTCCTAACCCAAGTCTTTTGAACACAGAGAGGGGTATCAGATTGACACTTGCCCCCAAATCACATATAGGCTGCTTACATGTCACCTTCCCTATAGTGCAAGGTAAGGTGAAACTCCCTGGATCTTTTAACTTTGGAGGAAGTTTCTTTTGCAAGATAGCACTACACTACTCTGTTAGCACCACTGTCTCATAATCTGTCAGCTTCATATTCTTAAAAAGGATCTCCTTCATGAACTTTAAATATGCTGGTATCTGCTCCAAGGCTTCAATGAAAGGGAGGTTAATATGCAGTTTTTTAAATACCTCTAAGAATTTCGAAAACTTCTTGTCCAAAACTTTCTTCTGCAGTCTTTGAGGGTAAGGAATTTTGTTTGTGTACTCCCTCATAACTGCGGGTGGAGCCTTCTCTAAAATAAGGCGATCTTCAGTAACCCCCTCTTTTTCTACATCAACTGTCTTCTCCACCTCATTCTCCTTTTCAACCACTGGTTGGGGTGCCCTCTGCTCTAACTACTTCCTACTTCTCAAGCTGATTTCCTGGCATTGCTCCCTTGGATCCATCACTGTATTGCTAGAGAGATTACCTTGCTCTCTGTTATTCAGCGTGTTCGCCAGCTGTCCCACCTGTGTTTCCAAATTTCTGATAGATGACCTAGTCTCAATCATGAACTGAGTGGTCTCTGCCATACAATTTTTCTAAGTATTGGTCAAGGATGAAATTGAGGACCTGGTTTCCGCCATGAATTGAGTCTGAGTGTTGGTCAACGCCAGCGATCGCTTTTATGTCATCCGCTTCTCGGGTGGTGAATCGGCGTGATGATGATGCTTGAAATTGTGGTTGCTGCCATTGGTCATTCTTTCATGAAAAATTTGAGTGATTTCACCACCCCTGATTATATGTGTTGGAGAATGCATTGTTGTAGGGCCTCTGAAAATTCTCAACTGCCTGAACCTGCTCCATAGACACATTGTTTGGATCCACAGCTGTGCATCTATCAAAAGTATGGGACCCCCACAAATTTTACAACTCACTGGTGTCTGAATCGCTTTAACTGTCATGGTACTCTGATGCATCTGCTTTGTCAAAGTGGCGACCTGCGCAGTCAATGCAGTGATAACATCAAACTCATGAACCCCAGCCACTTTCCTGCTGCTTGTTGCTCTATCATCGGCCCCCTGATGATTGTTTGTGGTCATGTCTTCTAGCAAATCATGTGCCTCATTGGCACTCTTTCTCATGAATGTCCCCTTGCTGCAGCATCGATAATGGTATGAGTAGTACCACAAAGCCCATTGTAGAATATGTGGACTAGCATCCACTTCTCAATTTCATGATGTGGGCACTTTCTCTGTAAGTCTTTAAACCGCTCCCACGAATCATATAAAGATTCTCCCTCCAGCTGATAAAAGTTATTCAACTCACCTCTGAGCTTCGCTGCCTTAGCTGGGGGGAAGAACTTGGCAAGAAACTTCTGGGCTAAGTCTTGCCATGTAGTGATGGAGTTCGCCTGCAATGAGTTCAACCAACTCTTTGCTCTATCCCTGAGTGAGAATGAGAAGAGTATCAACCGAATGACATCATCAGTAACACCATTGTACTTGAAAGTTGCACACGACTCCAGGAAATTTACTAGATGCATATGGGGATCTTCAGACGGTAATCCCCTAAACTGAACTGAGCCTTGAACCATGTGCAATATGGTTGATTTAATTTCAAAATTATTGGCTTCAATAGCTGGAAGCTTAATGCAAGTCTGCACCCCTGTGATTGTAGGCAACACATAGTCCCCAAGCTCCTTTCTGCAGGGACTTGTCTTAAGACAGGAGGTAACTCATCATTCCCCACGTTGTTGTGTTGCTGATCTCCCATTGCTAAAGAATCAGCAGTTCTCTTGTCTTTTCTGTTCTGTTTGCACAATCTTTCAATCTCAGGGTTCAGATGGATAGAAGTATCTGCTCCTCTCCTACTTCACATAAACTAAGTTCCTGAAATCGATCAAAAACAACAAACAGATTACGACAAAACATTCTAAATTAAAAATAATAAAAAGACAGAAAATAAAAACTAAATTAGAAATAAGAATAGATAATTTGATATTGATAGTATGCCAGTCCCCGGCAACAGCGCTAAAAACTTATTGTGATATTTCTAGATGCTTACGCAAGTGTACGTATCGTTCAATTAATAAAGATCTGTAAGACCGAGTTATCGTTCACAAAGACTGGTTAGTCAAGTACCAGCTATCTATTCTATGGTATCTATTTGATTGATGTTCTTTAGTTTGGGTTTTAGACTAAGAATTAAAACTAAATGCAAAAAATAAACTAAAGATGATAATACTTTGGGTTTAAAACAGTTATGATGGAAATAGGGCTTCCAATCTCCTCAACTATCCACTATTTCACGTGTTAATGCAATGTTAATGATTTTTCTTCTTGAAAAATAGCAGGTTAATTAATCTATCATTATATTCCGGTTAGGACATACAAGAGCTAAACCTTGTGCAGAAACCTTTTATATTTCTATGATAGATTTTACCACACAGGAGGATTAAGAACAATAACCTTAATTACTACACAAGTATCGGGATACTTTCATCCACGATTTTAACCTATGTCTAAACAATTACAGCATATTCAAATCTCCCCTCTCGGATCTCGATTCGACAATCATAAAAGTTATGACAATTAAGGGTCAGTTAATTATCAAGCAATCACAACAATATTGAATAGATCTTAATATGCTGAAGAAGAAATCAATAACTATGCATTAACTATATGAAAGAGTTTCAAGAAGATTCGACGGAAAACCCTACTAAACAGATTAGCTCCTAGACATTGTTATGCTAAGAACTAAATCAATATCCAACATAAACTGAAATAAAAACAAAGGAAAGAAAAGAACTTGAACAAGAGTTGTCTCCAATCTTGTGTTGTAGCCTCCAATTCTTGCCTTCAAAGTATGATTATATTAATGACAGAGTTTAGGGTATTTATATCTGAGAAAAACCTTGCTTCGGACACTTTTACCCTTGTCAAAAATCGACTCGGAATCTGATTTTTATGCGTTGGCACCGCGGTGCTAATTCCTCACGAAATAACTGGCAGCCACTGGAAATATGACACTGTTAGGCATATTTTATATACGTCTTTTGAGTCATTTTTAGTTAGTATTTTACCCGTTTTTGTCCAAATATATGTCATGTTAGGATAGTTTTTCTTTCTTTTGAGTCACAATGGTTTAAAAAGGCAATGTGGAGAAAAGAAGCAAAAAGATGGCAGAAAAGGAGGCTCCCGAGCCAAAAGAGACGAAAGTTGGCATCCCGGACGAGAACAGGGCGGCGCTGTGGCACCAATCCATCAGAGACTGCAGGGCCACGGCGCCCAATGTACAGAGAAGTTGCAGGAGTTTCGGCGCCACAGTGCCAGTCTGCAGGGCCGTGGCGCCAACGTGGGAATTTTGCCAAATTCGAGAAGGAATGGGCCAAGGCATACAAGGAAAAGTGGGACACGTTTTGGGAGGCTATAAAAGGCCCTTTGGGCAGATTTTTCAAGGGGGACACAATCCCTAATTCACCACATAACATAATTTCGTGGAGGCTTCAAGATTAGAGACTTGTTCTTAAGTATTTTTCTTTCTTTACTTTATTTACTTTCAGTTTATGTTGGATAATCTTTTGGTTCTTGGCATGTCTATGGCTAGGAGCTAAACTTTATTTAGGGGTTTCCTTTCGAATCGCTTGAACCTCGTCTTTATGACTTAATGCATTAATTTGGTTACTTCTTCATATAATTTATTCAATAGTTATTTTGATTGTTTGGTAATTAACTGATCACTAGTTATCATCACTTATATGATTTCGAATCGAAATCCGAAAGGGAAGATTTGAATATGCTATAGTTGAATAAACATAGGTTAAAATCGTGGACGAAAGTACCCCGATACTTGTGTAGTTAGGGGTGCACAAAAATCGTCCGACCGGAAAAATTGGATCGACCGAACTCGTTCGACGAGAAATTGGTCCGTCTTGGTCCTCATAATTTGAGTTTTCGGTTTTCGATTTTCGGTCCGGTCCGGTCCAGTCCAGGTTCGGTTCGGTCCGGATCGATTTTTTTTATAATATATATAATATATATAATTCCTAATATATATTGAATTATATAATTTCTAATATATATAATATGTATAATTTATAATATATATTGAATTATATAATTCATAATATATATAATTCCTAATTTTCTAAATTTCTAATATATAATATTATATAATTTCGGCCTGAGTTCCGGTTGCTTTTTTTAAATTGAATTTCCACTACTGAAATTGACATTCTCGGACGCGGTGCCACGAAATTTTTACGTTGAAATTAATTGTACATCGCGAGATATTTAGATTTTAAAAGGAAAAAAACGTAGTGATTTGGGGGAAAAATGAAATTGAGGGGCAAGATGGACGTTTTTGGAGAAATCGGCGGAATCAAACCGCTTCAGCTGTTTGGCCGCCCCAGTATCGAAAAAATACGCGAAATCAATTTTTTTTTAGGTAAAACGAACGTCCGAGCGCAAAGTTAAGACCGTATAAAGTTTGATCAATTTACAACCTATATTTGATATGGTCAATACGTCCGGATGACGAGAAGTGGGGTGGCAAATTCGGTCCGGTCTTCGGTCCTAGTAATCTCGATTTTTTGTCTTCGGTCCGGTCCGGTTTTAACCTTTTATGCACCCCTATGTGTAGTATTATAAGTTATTGTTTTTAATCCTCCTATCAGGTAAAATCTGTCATAGAAATATAGAAGATTTCTGCACCGGGGTTTGAGTGTTTATATATCCTAACCAGAATATAAAACGGTCTAGTTAACCTACTATTTTAACATAGAAGAAGAACATTTATTGTTGCATTAAAGATTAAGGCGAGTGGATAGTTAAGGAGATTGGAAGCCCTATTTCCACCATATCTAATTTAAGTAAAGTAATTTAGTTAACTTTTACAATTGTTCAGTAGTTCATAGATAAAAACCACAACAAAATATCGACTGCCAAATAGATACCATAAGATAGATGTTTGGTAATTGAACACTAATCCCTGAGGACGATATTCGGTCTTACCTAGACTATATTACTTGTAACGATACGTATACTTGCGTTAAGCGTGTGGAAAATCGCTAACAAGTTTTTGGCGCCGTTGCCGGGGATTGACGTAGTTCAATATCAATTTATCTATTCTTAATTTCTAATTTGGTTTTTATTTTTATTTTATTTTATTTTATTTATGGAATCGTGCACCGTGATCTGTTTGTTGATTTTGATCTATTTCAGGGATCTCGTTTATGCGAAGAAAAAGAGGAGTAGACACACTTGTTCCCTTCAACCCTGAAATTGAAAAGACTTGCAAGCAGAACCAGAGAAACACACGGATTATTAAATTGATAGCCATAGGGGATCGACATAATAATAATGAGATGAATGAAGAGATGCGTGATCATCAACCCAACTAAGGAGTACCCCCAGGGTTGCAGAATGATGTAGAGGAAAGAGTTCAGTCCAGGCAGAGAGAAGTCTGGGAGATTATGTGTTGCCAAGAGTTACTGGAGCACATACTTGCATAAGGCTCCCAGCAATAGAAACGAATAATTTTGAGATAAAGCCTGCGATCCTGAGCATGGTGCAAAACACAGTCCAATTCGGAGGGTTACCATCTGAAGACCCACATATGCACATTGCAAATTTCCTGGAGTTGTGTGCCACGTTCAAATATAATGGTGTTACTGACGCCGACATCCGGTTGAGGCTCTTCCCTTTCTCACTTAGGGATAGAGCAAGTGTTTGGTTGAATTTGTTGCCGACAGATTCTATATTCACATGGCAGGATCTAGCACAGAAGTTTCTGGCAAAGTTCTTCCCACTATCAAAGGCAGTCAAGCTAAGATGAGAGCTAAATAATTTCTATCAGACTGATGGAGAGTCACTTTATGAGGCTTGGGAAAGATTTAAGGATCTACAGAGGAAGTGCTCACATCATGGCATTGAACATTGGAATTTGGTCCATATCTTTTACAATGGGCTAGTTGGGACCACGGGAACCATTATTGATGCAGCTGCAGGGGGCACCTTTATGAGGAAGACAACACATGAGGCTCATGATTTGCTAGATGATATGGCCATCAACAATCACTTGCCAGATGAGAGGGGGATAAGTGGAAGGAAACCGATAGGAGTTCATGAGCTAGATGTCATCACAACACTCAATGCACAAGTGGCTCTCCTGACCAAACAACTCCAGCAGAACACTGTGTCAGTTAACGCAGTCTAGATGTCAATGATTTGTGATATTTGTGAGGGTACACATACTTTGACAGGTGCCCAGCAACTGACCCCAACAATATTCCTATTGAGCAAGCATAGTGTCAAGCAGTAGAAAATTTCCAAAGGGCCCAGAACAACCCCTATTCGAACACTTATAATCTAGGGTGGAGAAATCACCCAAATTTCTCATAGAGGGGTGACCAAGGGCAGCAAAATCAGTTCAGAGGCCAATATCAGAATTAGCCACCACTAAATCAGGTCTCATCTTCGCAGCAATTTAACTCATCTACCCCACACGAAAAACAAGATGAATTGAGGGCAACCTTGTTGACACTCACCAACTCACAAACTCAATTCATGGCAGAAACAAGGTCCTCCATAAGGAACTTAGAGACCCAGGTTGGACAGCTGGCTAATATGGCGAATAACAGGCCACAAGGCACTCTTCCGAGCAATACAGAGGTTAACCCGAGAGCGTAGTGTCAAGCAGTGGCATTGAGAAGTGGGAGGCAGTTAGAGAAACCTACACCTCAGCCTGTGATAGAGCAGTGAGTTGAGAATATAGTTCTACAGAAAAGGAGGGGGTCACTGATGACAGCCCTATTTTAGAGAAGGCTCCACCAGTTCCAGTGAGGGAATACACAGAGAAGATACCCTACCCTCAGAGGCTGCAAAGGAAGGCAGTTGATAAACAATTCTCCAAGTTCTTGGAGGTGTTTAAAACGCTGCACATAAACATTCCTTTCATTGAGGCTTTAGAGCAAATGCCTACTTATTTTAAATTCATGAAGAAGGTTCTTGGGAAAAAGAGAAAGCTGGCTGATTATGAGACGCTGACATTGACATAGGAGTGCAGTTCTATCTTGCAGAAGAAACTGCCTCCTAAGCTTAAGGATCCAGGGAGCTTCACACTGCCCTGCACTATTGGTAGGGTGACATGCAACAGGGCCCTGTGTGATTTAGGGGCTAGTATCAACCTTATGCCTCTGTCAGTATTTAAGAGATTGGGTTTGGGTGAAGCCAAACCAACCACAGTGAACTTGCAGTTGGCTGACAGAACAGTGGTGCATCACAGATGTATCATCGAAGACGTGTTTGTTAAGGTGGGAAAGTTCTTCTTCCCAACAGATTTCCTCATCCTTGACATGGAGTAAGATGATGAAATTACCATCATCTTGGGAAGGCCATTCCTTGCAACTGGGAGAGCTCTGATAGATGTGGAAAAGGGCGAGCTAAAACTGAGAGTTGAGGAAGAGGAGATGATATTCAAGGTGTTTAAACCCACCATTGAATCACAAGTCATGAGCAAATGTCTCGATCGGACGACAGACAAGCGGTGAGCGGCTGAGGCCAAAGCCAAGGAGATCGATCACAACGCAGTAAGCATTGCTAAACCCTCTCCTAAGAAAAAGAAAAATAGAAGGCTGAGAAGAAAAATGATCCTGAAATGGATAGGTTGTGGGGTTAAATTACTCCAATATTCTTGATAAGGAACCGGCGTCCGGCTACAAGACGTTAAAGACAGCGCTACTTAGGAGGTAACCCAAGATTTTTAAATTATGCAATTTAGTTTTAGTTAGAACAGTCTCATGTATGGTATTATTTATGGTGTTGTGATGACAGGTACAGGGCTGAAAAGTGGAGCACGAAATACGAGAGAAGGGAGAAAATCAGTTCAGAGCTACGGCGCCTAGATGCAAGGCCGTGGCGTCGAAAGTTCAGAGAGCCCGCAGAAGTTTGGGCACCACGGTGCCAAAATGCAGGGTCGTGGTGCTGATTTATCAGAAGGCGCAGGACTTTAGGCGCCACGGCGCTGAAATGCAGGGCCGCGGCGCCGCGACGGGTTTTCAGAAAAATAAAAGCCCTAACTCTCAAATCCTTCTCCCACACAAAAACCCAATTCCTTCAATTCCTTACACCCATCACCATTACAAATAACCACCTTCCATCCATGGCTTCATTCTTTCACTAGGAACAATAAATTTGTGAAGAACAACCTCCAAGGTAACCTTCATCATTTTTCTTGAAATTTCAAAGCAAATAGGGGAGGCAATTCATAAGTTTGGGGGTGTAAATGTTATTGTGAGGATAGTGTTGTTGGGTGGGAGAATTTTGTTGAGTATTATCGCTGTGGGGTATTATACTAGTATTGTGGGTACTGTGTGTATGTTTGGTGTAGTGTGGGTTGAATTCTTGTACTGTGCATTGTTGTGTTGGGTTGTTGGGTTGATTGTTGTGATTGATAGTTGTTGGGAAACCTCACAAAAATAAAGGAGACGCTACCAAAATTTCTCCAATGGCTGCTCGAAAAAGAACTTCCAGAGCTTCTTCATCCACCTCAGCTCCAGAATATGATATCACTAGGTTTGCTAGTAAAGAAGCATAAGACAGATATAACCGGCTCAGTACCAGGACCTTGATACATAAGATAGACATAAAGTACAGAAGGGAGCCATTTGAGGATGATGATGCTTATGAGCCAATTCGGGCCACGATCGAGGCAAATCGGTGGAGAAGATTCGTCAATCCGGAGAGGATTGCACCGCATAATACTAGCATGGTGAGAGAATTTTATGCTAACTATCCGGAGCAGACAAATGGTAGATATTTTATGAGAGGGCGGTATGTGCCTGTAAACTCTGAGGTGGTGAATGCAATGTTGGGGACAACGGATGTTGAGAAACGAGGCTATAACCCACACCATTTCAAGAGTTGGTCTAGAGATGTCAGCCACATCAATTGGGACACCGTCGCAGTAACATTATGTTACCCAGGGGCCGAGTATGAGGTTGCTCGCAATGGAGCCAGGGGACTGGCCAGGTGTCAATTCAATAGAACAGCCAAGGGTTGGCTGTATTTTGTAAGTGCTCGCCTGATTCCATCTACACACTTCACCAGAGTGCCTGCAGATAGAATCAAAATGGTATATGGAATCATGGAGGGGAAGACAATTGATGTTGGGCAGGAAATAATGCAGAGCATTAGAGAAATCAGCAGGTTGGCCACCACTGGTGGGTTGGGACATGGATCACTTATTTGCACCTTATGTTCTAGGCATGGAGTCCAGACCTTAGTTACTGATACATAGGAGAAGGTTCAGCCCCCTGTGACGTATGGTATAGTGCACTCTTTCCCAGAACCAGTCCCTCCAGCAGCAGCAAGAAGGAGAGGAGCCCCAAAGACAGCAAGCAGCAGCAGAGGCGCCATGGAAGAAAGCGAGCACGAGACGAGGCTCGGTATGAAGCGGCGGCCCACCAACCACCCTTAGACTTGGAACCTCCAGTGCCAATGATGGAGCAGATGCTCATGAACTAGCAGATGATAATACAGAGACTGGACACCATGACACAGGGTCAACAACACTTGACACAACGTGTTGATGACTTGAGCACCGTCGATCGATGGTCCACGACTATCGCCGCCACCGCCACCATTTTAAACCACAAGTCTGTAAGTAGTCCCGTATTTTTTTTAGTCTTGTACACATTGGGGATAATATGTGATTTAAGTTTGGGGGGATCTTAGTTTATTTTGTTTATTTTTGAGTCTTTTTATTTTTTATTTTTTATGATCATGCGTGCCGTAGTTACTTGAAACGCCTAGTGAAGTAAAGTGGGATAATGTAATGGAATTAGAAGCACAAAAATCTGAACGCTTAAGTTAGGTATGCCAAGGACTCATGAAATCAAAGTATTTGAGGTATTTGTGCTTGATTTATGCATTGTTAATGATAAAGTCTATGTGTCTGCTTGCTTGTTATTTGAGGCGAAATAGTTTGGATGTACATGTTAGGGAGATGACTCAGGCATTTCTTTGTTAGCCCTTCTTACCATTCACTGCATATCCCTGACAATAAATTGTATCCCTAGTCAGCCCCTTTTAGCCTAAATAAGATCTTTTCTTTGACACCCTATAATTCCATGTTTGTGCCATAAGTGAAAAATTGAAGATGTTTGGAATGAAAAGTGTTGAAAAAGAGATAAAAAAAGAGTGAACAAATTTATGCACCCCAATGAAAATAAATAGGCAAAAGCCTAAGTTTGGGGGTGCTTGTTATTCATAATGCACCTCATTCTCTTAAAACAAGAGAGGGAAAAGATAGGTATGAGGTTAGAAAAGGAAATCAAAATGAAGGAAAAATGTTAAAAGAAAAAGAGCTTATGGTACGTAATTTGAGCCTAAATGCCTATTTTTACCTACCCTTGCTTTACAACCTTGAAAAGTCCTGAAGATCTCTAGTATGTGTATCTATGATTAGTGGAGAATAACAAGTGAACATGCCATAAAATTTTGAATTTAACATGCATAGGTTAAGTATTCCTACTTCCATTGAGCATGATTGAACTGAGTTTGCGAAATATCTGACTTGAGAGTTTAGAATGCTAAAAATTCATGCTATACATGTTCCTGCATATTATCCTACTAACCTTCATGCTTTTCTAGTGAATTTAAGCAACAGGTTGACCAGTGTCGTTGAGTCTGTTATTTTCTTTTCTTTCGTATCTTTGTTTCTATTTTTTATCTTTACTCGAGGGCGAACAAATGTTAAGTTTGGGGGTGTTTGTTAGGCATATTTTATATACGCCTTTTGAGTCATTTTTAGTTAGCAATTTACCCATTTTTGTCCAAATATGTGTCGTATTAGGATAATTTTTCTTTCTTTTGAGTCACAGTGGTTTAAAAAGGCAACGTGGAGAAAAGAAGCAAAAAAAGGGCAGAAAAAGAGGTTCCCGAGCCAAAAGAGACGAAAGTTGGCATCCCGGATGAGAACAGGGCGGCGTCGTGGCGCCAATCCATCAGAGACTGCAGGTCCACGACGCCCAATGTACTGAGAAGCTGCAGGAGTTTCGGCGCCACGACGCCAGTCTGCAGGGCCGTGGCGCCAACGCGAGAATTTTGCCAAATCCGAGAAGGAATGGGCCAAGACATAGAAGGAAAAGTGGGACACGTTTTGGGAGGCTATAAAAGGCCCCTTGGGCAGATTTTTCAATGGGGACACAATCCCTAATTCATCACATAACATAATTTCTTTGAGGCTTCAAGATTAGAGACTTGTTCTTAAGTATTTTTCTTTCTTTACTTTATTTACTTTCAGTTTATGTTGGATAATCTTTTGGTTCTTAGCATGTCTATGTCTAGGAGCTAAACTTATTTAGGGCTTTCCTTTCGAATCGCTTGAACCTCGTCTTTATGACTTAATGCATTAATTTGGTTTCTTCTTCATATAGTTAAGATTTATTCAATAGTTGTTTTGATTGCTTGTTAATTAACTGATCACTAGTTATTATCACTTATATGATTTCGAATCGAAATCCGAAAGGGGAGATTTGAATATGCTATAGTTGAATAAACATAGATTAAATCGTGGACGAAAGTACCCCGATACTTGTGTAGTTTTATAGGTTATTGTTCTTAATCCTCCTATGTGGTAAAATCTGTCATAGAAATATAGAATATTTCTGCACCGGGGTTGAGTGTTTATATATCCTAACCAGAATATAAAACGGTCTAGTTAACCTGCTATCTTAACATAGAAGAAGAACATTTATTGTTGCATTAAGGATTAAGGCGAGTGGATAGTTGAGGAGATTGAAAGCCCTATTTCAACCATATCTGATTTAAGTAAAGTAATTTCGTTAACTTTTACAATTGTTCAGTAGTTCATAGATAAAAACCACAACAAAATATCGACAACCAAATAGATACCATAAGATAGATGTTTGGTAATTAAACACTAATCTCTGAGGACGATATTCGGTCTTACCTAGACTATATTACTTGTAACGATACGTACACTTGCGTTAAGCGTGTGGAAAATCGCTAACAGGCACAATGGTGCCTCATGCCTGGACCGCGGTGCCTTCGACGGTGTTTCAGTTTCGACTTTCTAAAAATTTTACGCCGCGACCCCAATTATCTTGATCGCGGTTCAATATCACCGCGGTGCTGCTTGGCCAGGCACCGCGGTGCCTCTCTAATTTTCGTCCGGAATTGCCAGATTTCTTCTATTATTCTTGGCACTTCTTAAGCTCATTTCATCCTCAAAAGTAGTATTTCTCCTTTATGACCGATGTGACTCAAAAGAAAGAAAAACAAACCTAATACTATACTAAACACAAATGAAAAAAGTAAAATACTTCACTAAAAAAGACTCAAAATAGTGTATAAAATACACTCAACATATGTCTGTAGCCAAGTGAATGATATATTTGTAATATGTGCATCTATGCCTTCATAGATTAAGACACGTTAAATAAAAAGTCATTCAAAACTAACTAAGTTGAGATTGTTGTCGTATGTCGACATAAAACCTCAAAATTGATGTGAGGTAGGCGAAGAGGCAAAAACACTTTTCCATACCATCGAAGAAATAATGAAAGAAACATTGCTCTTCTATAACATAGTCACGCCTACGTGGGTGATTTTACGATTGTACAAATAAATGGGGGAGACAAGTACGTTGTGATATTCATTGACGATGGTACAACATATTACATCCTTTGTTGAAGAACAAACATGAATCTGTTGAAGCGGAGGAGCGCTACAAAGCAGAGTTGAAAAGCCTACGGATTGAAGAATTCATAGGGATAGAGGGGGAGAATATGAAACATCGTTCATCTAACGACTGCTCCTTACTCACCTCAGTCTAACGGTGTTAGCCAAGCGCAGATCCGAACGCCCAAGATATGTGGAGCAAGGCGATCCTTACCATAATGCGATTCTCAATGAAATTATGCATAAGGATAAGGATAACCCTCCATGTGAAACATGGAAAGAATCCCATATACAAATATTATGATATGGGGTAGTGTGGCAAGTGTTGGGATACCAAAGCCAAAATAGGTCAAGTCGGACTAAGATTGTAGATTGTATATCCACTGGATCAGTAAAGAATAGTAGTACGTATCGCATCTTGGTGCCAAAGAATGCTGAATTCTTTGAAGAAAACTTTCCTTGAGAAGGAAAAATAAGTAATTGCGCAAGGTTAACAAGAACCCGCGAGTGCCTGATGTACAAAACTAGATGTTCCAGATCTATAGGATTCGAAAGTTGCTGACTATCCAGAACTTAATGTTCCAGATCTACAGAACTCAGAGATTCTTGATGTTGAACCGATACAATGCAAAAAGTGGGGACAAAAACTTATTCCAGGTCTTCTATCTTATACAGTTGAGAAAACCCATGGACAATTAAGAAAGAATTGTCATCTCCATAAGCACTACTTTGGAAAGAAGCTAAAAAAAGAGAAATAGACTTCATCAGATAGAACCACACTTGTGTGATGGTTGATCTTCCTTCGGGAAAAGAACCTTTGGGTTTATAAAAGGGGATACTCAAATTGAGTACAAAGTTAGATGGATCTATGTTTGCGATATTTGTATGTGCCTATGCAAGTGTGCGTATCGCTATGTAGTAATAAATCTTGGTAAGACTAAGTATCGTCCACAGAGACTGGTTTATCAATTACCGAATAGCTAATCTATGGTTTCTATTTGGTTAACGTTAATTGTGTTTGGTTTTTGAACTAAGAAATATGCAGAAAATAAACTAAGAAGACAATACTTTGGTTTTAAAACAGTTATGTAGAGAATTATGATTTTCAATCTCCTCAACTATCCACTCTTCCCTTGTTAATGCAAGACTAATGATTCTTCTTCTTAGTAGGTTAACGTAGATGTTCTATAGTCCGGTTAGGATATATAGAAACTCAACCTAATGCAGAAATCTTCTATATTTCTATGATAGATTTTACCACACATGAGGATTACGAACAATAACCTTAAACACTACACAAGTATAGGGGTACTTTCGTCCGCGATTTTAACCTATGTCTAATCAACTATAACATATTCAAATCTCCCTTTTCAGATCTCTATTTAAAATCATATAAGTTATGACAATTAGTGATCAGTTAATTATCATACAATCATAAAAAATTGAATAGATCTTAAATAGATGAAGAATAAATCACTAACAATGCATTAACTTATGAAGAGAGTTTCAAGTTGATTCGATGAAAAACCATAATAAAGAAATTAGCTCTTAGATATTTTCATGCTAAGAAAATTAATTGTCTTCAACATAAACCGAATTAAAGTAAGAAAAAAGAAAAGAACTTGAATAGTAGATGCCTCTAATGGTGTTCTAGCCTCCGTTCTCTAGCCTCCAAAAGTATGATCTCCTAAGTAGAATAATCCCCAGGGATTATAAATCAATCAAATCCTGTTTTGGACCATTTTTCCCTTTCAAAATTCGGGAGTTTTTCGCAAAAATACGCGTCGGCGCCATTTTGGCAGAAACACAAGTTTGCTCTCGGGTAATATAGCGCCATTGCCTCTAAAAGTTGCGACCTTTCATTCCGAGCAACTTCTGCAAATTAGCCTTGTAGATCCTATGCGGTTGACATTGTAATTTTGTTTAAATTACTTTTCCAGTTTCTCAAGGCTTCTTTGATTTATCTCTTGTGACTAGATATGTATTTTTGTCCTCAATAACCGCCTATTTCCTTTGAATTCGCCTTGAACCTTATGAATTGCTTAAATCCTGAAAATACAGCATAACACGCATAATACTGTACAAAATAACTAAAAACACATAAAAGACTCTCTAAAACACACTTTAAAATAGTACTAAAAATAGACTCAACAAACACCCCCAAACTTAAACTTTACTCGTCCTCGAGTAAAGAGCTTTAAACACTCTAAAAACAAAACAAAGACACAAAGACTCTAAACTTGAATCAAGTCAATCACAATATTTCTGCCTCGAAGATCAAGAACATATGAAATATCATTTTCATAGCATTCTAGCCATTAAATTGCTATCTAGAATTTCATGCACAAGATAATCATTAAGCTTGCTTAAGGAGAGCATATGATCACTCAAACATGACTACTGACTCAAACATGCATTTACAATCAGTTTATGCACATGAGAGTTGGTTTGATGGACTGTTGGGCTTCTTCATGAACTTCCATTTTGGTCCCTGAAATGTTTACATTTTGGTCCTGGACAATCTTTCAATATCAGGGTTCAGAGGGATAAGAGTATCTGCTCCTCTCATACTTCGCATAAACTAAGATCCTGAAATTGATCAAAAACAACAAACATATTACGACAAAATGTTCTAAATTAAAAATAATAAAAAGACAGAAAATAAAAACCAAATTATAAATAAGAATAGATAATTTGATATTGATAGTACGACACTCTCCGACAACGACGCCAAAAACTTGTTGCGTTATTTCTAGATGCTTACGCAATTGTACGTATCGTTCAAGTAATAAAGATCTGTAAGAGCAAATTATCGTCTATAGAGACTGGTTTGTCAAGTACCGGCTATCTATTCTATGATATCTATTTGGTTGACGTTCTTTAGTTTGGGTTTTAGACTAAGAATTAAAACTAAGTGCAGAAAATAAACTAAAGATGATAATACTTTGGGTTTAAAACAGTTATGATGGAAATAGGGCTTCCAATCTCCTCAACTATCCACTCTTTCATGTGTTAATGCAATGTTAACGATTCTTTTTCTTGAAAGATAGCAGGTTAATTAATCTGTCATTATATTCCGGTTAGGACATACAAGAGCTCAACCTTGTGCAGAATCTTCTATATTTCTATGATAGATTTACCACACAAGAGGATTAAGAACAATAACCTTAAATACTACACAAGTATCAGAGTACTTTCGTCTACGATTTTAACCTATGTCTAAACAATTATAACATATTCAAATCTCCTCTCTCGGATCTCGATTCGAAATCAAATAAGTTATGACAATTAAGGGTCAGTTAATTATCAAGAAATCACAACAATATTGAATAGATCTTAATATGCTGAAGAAGAAATCAATAACTATGCATTAACTATATGAAAGAGTTTCAAGAAGATTCGACGGAAAACCCTACTAAAGAGATTAGCTCCTAGACATTGTCATGCTAAGAACTAAATCAATATCCAACATAAACTGAAATAAAAACAAAGGAAATAAAAGAACTTGAACAAGAGTTGTCTCCAATCTTGTGTTGTAGCCTCCAATTCTTGCCTCCAAAGTATGATCATATTAATGACAGATTTTAGGGTATTTATATCTGAGAAAAACCTTGCTTCGGACTCTTTTACCCTTGTAAAAAATTGACTCAGAATCTGATTTTTACGCGTTGGCACTGCGGTAACTCTGCCTAGCACCGCGGTGCTAATTCCTCACGGAATAACTGGCAGCCAATGGAAATATGGCACTGCGGTGCCTCATGCCTGGACCGTGGTGCCTTCGACGTTGTTACAGTTTCAGACTTTCTGGAAATTTTACGTCGCGACCCCAATTATCTTGCCTCTCTGATTTTCGTTCGAAATTGTCAGATTTCTTCTATTCTTCTTAGGCTTCATTCCTTGGGTTGTGCTTGTGCAATTTGCATCTCAATTAAGCTCATTTCATCCTCAAAAGTGGTATTTCTCCTTTATGACCGTTGTCACTCAAAAGAAAGAAAAACAAACCTAATACTATACTAAACACAAATGAAAAGAGTAAAATACTTTACTAAAAAGGACTCCAAAGAGTGTATAAAATACACTAAACAAACATCCTCAAACTTACACTTTACTCGCCCTCGAGTAAAACACTAAACAAAGAATAAAAATAAAAACAAAATCAAATAAAAGACTCAATGAAATGGATCAAGTAACTATAGCAGTGCTGCCTCAAAATCATGGATGAAAACTTGTATAATATGTTAGAACATACATAACATGAATTTTTAGCAATCTAGAATTTCAAGTTAGATATTTCGCAAATTCAATTATATCATAATTACTGAGAATACAACACCTAACCTATGCATGTCAATTTCATTCCATCTTTCCCAAAATTCTATAGACCTGTTTACTTGTTATTCTCCACTAATCATAGACATACACATTAGAGATCATCAGGACTTTCAAGGGTTGTAATGTAGGCATTTAGGCTCAATTACGTACCATAAGCATTTTTCATTCAACTATTTTTTCCTCCTTTTTTACTTTCTTTTTAGTCTCATACCTATTTTCTCCCCTCTTTTCTTTTGAGAGAATGAGACACATTATAAATAACAAGCACCCCCAAATTTAGATTTTTGCATATTTTTCATTGGGGTGCATCAAATTTTCACTCTCTTCTTGTTTCTTTTTCAACACTTTTTATCCCACTAACTTTTAATTATTACTTATGGCACAAACATGGAATCATAGGGTGTCAAACAAAGATATTTTATAGGCTCAAAGGGGCTGACTAGTGATACAATTTTTGTCAGGGTAGGTAATGAACGGTCAGAAGGGCTATCAAAGAAATGTCTGAATCATCTCCCTAAACATGCATATCTTCAACTATTTCGCCTCAAATAACAAGCAAACATATTTTCTAGACATTTTTCAACCTTTCTTTCCATAACTGACGCACATAGGCTAAGCACAAATATCCCAAATAATTAGATGTCATGAATTTTTGGCGTATCTAACTTAAGCACACAGATTGTTGCTCTCAATTCCATTAACATTATCCCACTTTATCCACTCAATATATTTAGCAACTACAACATATATGATCCATAAAAAATGTATGACTCAAAAATACATAAAACAGACTAAACATAATAATAAAAAACTCAAAAACAAAATAATAAAACAAAATAAGACACCCCCCAAACTTAATCGACACATTGTCCCTAATCAATCACAATATTTCTGCCTCGAAGATCATGAACATATGCAATATCATTTTTCAGAGCATTCTAGCCATTAAATTGCTATCTAGAATTTCATGCACAAGATAATCATTAAGCTTGCTTAAGGTTATTAGAGCATATGATTACTCAAACATGACTACTGACTCAAACATGCATTTACAATCAGTTTATGCACACGAGAGTTGGTTTGATGGACTATTGGGCTTCTTCATGAACTTCCATTTTGGTCCCTGAAATTTTTATATTTTGGTTCTGGAAGTTTCAGATAAAACAGAAACAATGAATATGAATACAGAAACATTGACTCTGAAGCTAAAAAGTCAACAGTTGGAAAACCAAAAGTCCAAAAGTGAAAGAATAAAGTGATACAGAACAGCTCGAGGGGTATGTGGTTCCAGGGAAGAGAAGAAAGTATGTCGACTTGTCAAATCTCTATGCGGGCTAAAACAAGCCCCAAAGAAATGGTGCGAAACTTTGATAGTACTCTACTATCGAAGGATTTCTCCATTAATGAGCGTGACAAATGTATCTATATGAAGGGTAATTCTGACTCATCTTGACGTGCCTTTACGTAAAGGACATGTTGATCACAAGGAGAATTCCTAGGTTGATCCTAGAGACTAAGAGTATGTTGAAACGATGTTTCGACATGAATGATATGGGTATTACAGATGACATCTTAGGAATTGAGAATTCCAAGACATCTAACGTACTAGTCTAAACCAAACCCATATGTGAGGAGTTTTGACAGTCTCGTTGAAGTCACCAATGGATATGAATCATAGAATTGATTGGAATTATGGCGCACCCATATATCAAGAGTGATAGACGCAGGTCACATGTAGTTCAATGTATCTTACACACTACAACTGACCTGTTATCGGCTCATAAAGAAGTTTGGTCGAACTAAGGTTCACTGGTAATGATTAATAAAAGGCATTGAATTGGATGTGACGACATCTGAAATACTCGCTTATCTATGTGTTATGGTATTCTGGATGTCCAGCGGTTCTGGGAGAACTCAGTGATGCAAACTGGACATCAGAATTAAAGAACACTAAAGCCACAAGTGGATGTGTATGGTGTGTCTTTTGGAAAATCCTTTGAGCAAACTTGCACCGGCCTATTCGTGATGGAATCGGGGTTTATCGCTTTGTACAAAACATGAGGGGAAGTTGAGTAACTTCATGATCTCTTAGAGGATGTCCCTTATTGGGAGTAACTGGTGCCTTCGTCAGTTATACACTGTAAGGGCACAAATGACAATGTTTGGATATAACTATCGCAGACATAAGACCGTATGACAGTTGATCGGGTGACACATCCTTAATTACTAATCAAAAGATATAACAGACCCTTTAATTAAGGGATTACCCAAAGATCAAGAGTTCTGCCTATCTAGGGGAATGGGCCTAAAACCCAATCACTAAGAACTGATACCGCGGACACCCAACCTTACTGACTGGAGATCCCAGGAATTAGGTTCAATGGGAAAATTAAGTCGTAAAAGTTCAGTTGAGCGCTTAGGTGGAAGCAAGAGCACTTCAGATAATGATTTCTACATAGAAACATGAATCCAAGGACGTTCATGTGATAGACATTAAGTGCTATCTCCAGAGTGGGTAAAGGTTAAGTTTCCAAAACCTTTTATGATCCTCAACATTTGAGGTTAGGTTTGAGGAAATTTTTAATGATGCCTAACACTCGTGGAGTGGGGTATAGCAGAATACCTTATAGGAGACCACCTATTTAAGTGTGAGGACTAGCCTCCTAAAATGAACGCACTTAAGAATCCAAGACGTGTCCATGGCCACAACAGACAAAACATTAAGATGAACAGAGTAAGGAAAGTTGTTGTGTTGGTACCATTGTCTTGTCTTATACAAAACACTGACGATTGAAGACATCATGTTCACCGCGCAGTAAGTAAGTTTGATGGTATTCTACTATGGAAGTTCAAAGCCACGACTACCTATCCAGATGCAACATCGATCCGCCGAAAGATTGCTATAAAGACACCATGTGGGTGCGCCAAAATCTCTTTCAAGAAGGGGTTGTTGGAAATTTACTAATGTGGAATTAAGTTTAACCCATTAGTTATGACTCGAACAATTTAGGCCTCGCACGTCGGAAACGTCATTTCCCCACACGTGCACACGTAGTGTCAAGTATCGTAAATTTCATTAGTGAAATAGATATTGGTACGTGAGTAAACGTTTGAGACATGAAATGATGGACGATCGTTGGTTAAATGACACGTGTTCCACGTTGGTAAATGAAGGAATCAATATACGATATGTAAAAGATGAAACGAGTCGGAAATTACCGCGGAGCCTCGAACGACCGCGACGCAGAACTGTCGGAGCCGTGGCACCGGAGCGCCGCGACGCCTCTAGCCAAAAGCTGCAGCGCTAATGTTGGTTTTGGTCACTGGAGCTGCAGCGCCTCCCTGAGGCGCCGCGACGCTTCGGAGGCAGTATGGTCGACGGAAGATGGAAAGTTTCTGACTTTTAGGCTGGTTTTGGAGCTTTGATCCTCCATTACTTGACACTTGAATTTAGCCATTATTTGGCTGAATAACACATCTCAATAAGTGTCATTACATGGCTATTGATTGTCATTAGTTGTCTAGATGAGAGGTCATCTTACACACACTATAAATTGAGGCCTGCAATTGTAAAACACACCTCACTCTTGTATAGTTCAGATTTTTCTGAACTTCTTCCTCTCTAGCATATCTTTCATACACTCAAAGGTTCTTCTTGAGAAACACTTGAGTTTTCTTTGCTCATTTGTTTAGTTGCTGTTTTATCTTGAGAGACAGTTGCCCATATTGTAAAAGGATATATACGGGGCATCATGTCTTAAGAACAAAGTGAATATCACTCGACTCAGCAGCGCCCTTGCAACACTACCAGATTTAGTGTCTTTTGGTTTCAGGTTATAAAGATCAAGGGGCTTGCTGCAGTTCCAACGAAGATCTCAAGATCGAAGACTCAAAGACGCATTCAAGAATAAAGACCAAGATCATCAAACTTGTTGTGGTTGTCACAACTCTTGTTAGACTTCAAGTGTGTTGTATTGTAATCATATTGTTTACCCTTTCAAAACATTAATAGTAGTTGTATACTATTCTCGTACATCCATTATGTAACTCACAATATTTGCTAAAAGAGAAACACATACCAAATAATTCCAACCCCATAAATCTCAATAAAAGATCAATGTACATCCAACATATCTGAAGTGAAAAAATAACGAGTTCCTGTCTTAAACTTGGTTTTGGATATCAATTTCTCCATAGAAGGTAATTTATTCACCTTTGAAGGTAAATAAAATTTAATTGTGAATCTGAAAACCTCTATTTCTTCTACCTTTTTCTCAAAACCATCGTGAATATTATGTTAGTTATCAGATATTAATCAATTAAAATATCCGCATAACAAGAAAATATAGTGCAAGACAACAAACGATATGAATATGCACACAGTGTATAATTACTATATATACACTATATTTTATGTACTATTAATGTATCAATAAATTTGTTTACACACATTAAATTCTAATAATAAAGCGTATATTTTATATTATCCTTAATGTATAGTCGATGTATATTCACTAACGCTTACCTGAATATACACTATGTATATAGTATACACTCAAAATACATCGAGTATACACTCTGAATACATTAATTATATAATTTAAAAGCCATATTAAGTATTATAGTTTTTTGTGGATACACTTGTGAGTTGTGACATATCAGATATACATTATAAAAGGCATATTACATATATGTTTTTGGTGATTGCTTTTGGACGAAGTTGAATAATACATGTAAAATAAATTGAAAAAAGAAATAAAAATAAATGACACACTCACACACCTTAAAATCTCAGTGAGGCGGACCAACACTCAATGTCTTAACTTGACCGAGCGAGCCCTGCTATATGATTTGAACATGAATTTAAATAACTTTTGAAAACATTTAAAAGAAAGCATATGATATGTAATTTTCCTGAATTTTTTTTTCTAAAAATAAACTGCGAAATTTTTTGTATTTCAAAAACATAATTGTTAGCAAAAGTTGAACAAAGCTGAGCACAAAACATAATTGTACATCTTACATGAGCGGCTCTGTTTTATGAAGCCTCTAATATCTATCTATAACTATATAAGTGGCGGGACAAAGGCCCGACCTACCTAAACATTTGTTTAATAAAAGGAACTGGATTCGATCCCAGATAGAAGTGAAGTTTGTTGAAGGAAGTTGAGAAACAGTTAGTAATTAGTTAGGTTGAGTATTGTGAGCAAATGTAAGAGCTTCATTATAAATACACAGCTAATGAAAAGTGTAAAGGTTAAGTTTTAATAAATAAAAAGAACTTCCTTCTTCTCTCTCTAGTTGTCTTCTCCGATTCCCAAACCTCTTCTTTCTCTTCTTTCCTCTTTCCCTCTTTACTTTTCTCGTTTCTTGAGTGTATCGAAGAAAGCAGCAACCTCCTTCCTCTTTCTCGAGAATACATCTTTCTCAAGAATAATAAAGAGGACACAGCTGTCAAGGAGTTTCTCTTTCACATGTGAATGGTATCACAGTTGTCAAACATTGGAACTTGTAGCCCATTGGAACTTGTAGCCCACTTGCATCCACTTTAACAACATGATATCAGAGCTTTCTCTGTAATCTCTTCCTGTCTACTATTCTGAATTCTCAAATCTGGTTTTTCTTGCTCTTAATTGGCTTCTGTTACATTCTTCGTCTGTGAAACCATTCTATACTGGTTTTTTCGAAAGGATTCGTCTGTGAAATCATTCTGATTGAAATTATGTTTCGTAAAGAATTCCTTGAAACTTGAACTTCTGTACCAAAAGATTTCTTTGATTCTTGATATCTGGAAAAAAAAATCAAGAAAAATTGAGTCTAACATGGGGGATACTTCAGAAAATCAACAGAATACCACTTTGGTTGTTGATCACAATCACCCACTGTTTCTACAGGCCTCCGATGTTAGTGGTGTGTCTTTAATTTCTTTTCAATTACTGGGGTCTGAGAATTACGCATTGTGGAGTAAATCAATGAGAATTGCTCTTCTAGGAAGGAACAAAATAGGCTTTGTCAATGGTAGTTGCAAAAAAGAACTCTATAGAGAAGAACTATGGGATCAGTGGGACAGAGTCAATGCTGTAGTTCAATCTTGGCTCATGAACTCTGTTTCCAGTGGCCTGCTGAGTGGAGTGTTGTATGCTGAAACATCATATGAAGTCTGGGAAGATCTCAAGGAAAGGTTTGATAAAGTGGATGGTTCAAGAACCTATGACATTCATAGAGAAATATCTACTCTTGCCCAGGGAACTTCCAGTGTATCTGAATATTTTACAAAATTAAAAGGTCTTTGGGTAGAATTTCAATCCTTGGTTCCTCCACCTAGTTGTGGATGTCCTAAGTCCAAAGATTTTCTGGAATATCTTCAGAGGCAACAATTGTACCAATTCTTAATGGGACTCAATGAGAACTACATGCAAGCAAGGAGTCAAATTCTATTGATGACCCCTCTACCCTCTGTCAATAAAGCTTATTCAATGATAACCAGTGATGAGAGTCAGAAATCCATTTCTGCAAGGTCTGCTGGGCTCTTAGGAGTAGGGCCTGGAAAATTCATTCAGGGAGTTGGACATGATCCAAGTGCTATGTACTCAAAAGGAGGTTTTAACTCTGTTGGTTCCAACTCCAACTCACAGTGGAAAAGAAATAACTATAATCTGTTCTGTGAGGTATGCAAGATGAAAGGACATACAAAAGAGAAATGCTATAAGGTGATAGGATATCCACCAAATTTCAAATCCAAAAGAAAAGAATATGCTGCTCATAATGTTACTGTTGGAGAGATTGGAGTGACTGAAAAAAAAAATACAAAGGGGACATCAATGATGGTTCTATATGTGAAAATACAAGCTCAGACAATTGGCAAGTAGATGGAGCTCCTAGACTTTCCTCATATCAGTATGATCAAATAGTGAGGTTGCTGAATCAAGGCTTATCACAAAACCAGAATAAGGAACTGCCATCTTCATCCTCAGATGTTGATGCTGCAGGTATACCTAATTCCAAGTCTTTTAGTCATAAAGCTTTGCTGGTAGATAACATAATGAGACAGTGGATAATTGACACAGGGGCTACTAATCATATGGTCTCAGATATAAAACTCATAGACAATGCTACTAAGGTACAAGACTTTGCTGGTTCCAAAAAAGTACATCTACCTAATGGGGAGACAGTTAAAATAACACATACTGGTTCAAGTAACATTTCAGACAGAAGTACACTTCACAATGTCTTATATTTGCCACAGTTTAAGTTTAACTTAATGTCTGTGTCTCAACTTACTAAACAACTCAAATGTGCAGTAAGTTTTTATCCAGAATTCTGCATTTTTCAGGATCTTTACAGTGGGAAGGTGAAGGAGATTGGTAGAGTACAAAATGGATTATACATACTAGTGAATCAGCCTTCATCACAACTACTAAATGGACAAGTGAAGTTAGGCTTAAGTGTAAAAGAAAATACTGGACTTGAAGAACATTCTGAAGAAACAATAGAGCTGTGGCACAAAAGACTTGGTTATACTTCTAGTACTGTGTTGAGTAAAATACTTAGAGCAGGATCTGATTCTATAGCTAGGACTATAAACAAATGTAATATATGTCCATGTGCAAAACAGTGTAGGTTGCATTTTCATTTGAGTAAGAATAAAAGTAAAAAAGAGTTTGATCTTGTTCACATGGATGTTTGGGGTCCTTACAAAGTATCAACTCACGATGAAAAGAAATATTTCCTTACAATAGTAGATGATTACACTAGAATGACTTGGATATATTTGCTAAAACTTAAGTCAGATGTGTATATTGTCCTGAAGTATTTTCTGGCTTTTGTTCAAACTCAGTTCAATAAAACAGTAAAGATAGTTAGGACAGATAATGGGGCTGAATTTGTTAATGAACTATGTGTTGATATGTTACTTGAATTAGGAGTTATACATCAAAAATCTTGTGTATACACACCTCAACAAAATGGAGTAGCAGAGAGGAAACATAGACACATACTTGAGATAACAAGAGCTTTAAGATTTCAAGGACATATACCAATAAAATTTTGGGATTGTGTTCAGCAAAGTGTATATAATAAACAGGTTACCTTCAACAGTAACTGGGAAAACTCCCTATGAACAATTATACAATAAGAAGCCTATCATGAGTCATTTAAGAGTCTTAAGATGTTTATGTTTTGCTAAGGATTTGTCTGTTACTGATAAGATACAATCTAGGACAAGGAAATGTGCCTTCATGGGATATTCTGAAACTAAGAAAGGATACATTCTATATGATATAGAGGGGGGGTTATTTCTTGTTAATAGAGATGTAATATTCAGAGAGAATGAATTCCCTTTTACTTTAAATACATCAGATAAGACAATTTTTCAGGATAATTCTAGCAATTATCAGTTAACTGAGGTTCCTGTACAAGTACCAGTGATCCATCAGCACAATAATAACACTATGACTATATTAGAGAATCTTAGGGATACTAATACTACTGACACCACAGTGCAAGATATCTCTCAAAATATAGTACAGAGTCAAGAGATGAATCAGTCTGAAAGTACAGTAGCTAGAAAATCCACAAGAGCAAAACAACCTCCCATTTGGCTTAAAGATTTTGTTACAACAAATAATACACCATATCCTATAGCTAATTACATTTCTTATAACAGTGTCAGTCCAACATACAAAAGTTTCCTTACAGCTAGTTCAGAAATAGTTGAACCAAAAACATATAAAGAAGCTTCACACGATCCTAGATGGATAGAGGCTATGAAAGCTGAAATTCAAGCTCTACAAGATAATCACACATGGGACATTGTTACTTTACCAGACAATAAGGTACCTATAGGTTGTAAATGGGTGTATAAAATCAAATATAAGGCTACAGGTGATATTGAAAGGCTCAAAGCTAGACTTGTAGCAAAGGGGTACAGTCAAAAGGAAGGAATAGATTATAATGAAACCTTCTCTCCAGTAGTTAAGATGGTCACTGTAAGAACTATTATTTCTATAGCAGCCTCCAGGAAATGGCACATACATCAAATGGATGTATACAATGCCTTTCTTCAAGGAGATCTACATGATGAAATCTATATGGAGTTACCACAAGGATTCACCAGCCAGGGGGACAGACAAGCATGTAGGTTGGTTAAATCCTTGTATGGACTAAAACAAGCACCTAGACAATGGAATTTTAAACTTACAGAGGCTCTAATGCACATGATGTCACGACCCAGCCCCGGGGCCATGACTGGTACCCTACCGGGGTACCCTGTCAGGTATATGTCAGAGAATAGCAGCGGAACATACATAACACATTACTTAGAGAAAAGGGTAAACATTACTGGCCAGCCGATAAGGTTGCCTTCTATAAAACATACTTAACAAAAGTATAGTAATACAACTGGTTCTTATAGCCCAAAACACCAACGTGACTACGCACTTCAGGAATAACAACTGTGGCGGGACAGGGCCCCGCCATACCCCCTGAATGTACAAAAGTCTATAACCTCAGGGAATCATACCAAAAAGACAAGCCTCCGGAGAGATGGAGCTTCCCAAGAAATGAACAGTGATCCTAAGAGTGCGGACCAGCAAGCTACGTATCTCGACCTGCGGCATGACGCACTTCGGCCGAGGAGGTCAAGATAACAAGTACCAAGTATGTGGCAAAAATCGTAATGAAATCATAATAGCATATATATAAAGCAGGAGACGTGTATGATAGCCAAACTACAGTACACAACATATACGCATCCATGTCAAGTCAGGGACTCACGCCCTCTAAGTCATCACTCAAATATAACCATGGGTCTCATGCCCATAATATCAATCGTGCCCGTGGAATTCCTTCCTCACCGCGATGCCATGATATAACAACACTAAGGAGTACATATGAATACTAGATCCCACTGTATCATAAGAAATGCGAGGCAAGACGAATGCATAGCTACCAGATCCACCGCGATCCTCAATCGATCGGGCAAGTACGAAAGCACTACCGATCCACCGTACCAACAATACTATAATCGAAATCACGGTGGCGACGGCAAGTGCGATAGCCTCTACCAGATCCACCCTGCGTCACATCGTTGACCGGGGCAAGTACGCAGGCTAACCACCAGATCCACCCTGCATCACACCACTTCGCCCTAACCCTGACCGGGGCAAGTACGAAAGCCAACTACCAGATCCACCCTGCATCACGTCTCTGACCGGGGCAGGTACGAGGGCTAACTACTAGATCCACCTGCGTGATGAACCTCATGGAGAGCTAATCCATGGAATAATACTGTCAACAGGGAAACGAACCCTCATCATGGCCGCATACCCGTGGAATCCTCCATCACTGACGGTACGCCCAAATAGGCTCATAATTACATGCTTTTAGTTCGAATTGTAATACCATGCCTTTATATAAACCAAGACAATTACCATGCCTTCTTTTCACATAAACCAAGAGAATTCTTATTTAAGCAAGCCAAAGTACTATGTACGTACATTCTTTTCGAAAGCCTCCTTTTTATGTAAAATCCAAGATACTAACACTCGTAGTATCGAGGCATGTCTATTTTTCAAAGTAAGTTACTACACCTTTAGAAAAACCATTTCATAGCTTGAAACCAAGTAACTTCAATCTTCCCACAATCTAGACAACTTATGCTCATTAATCAAAATAGACAACTTTCATAATCTTCCATAAAGTTATTATAACCAACTTCCCATAAAGCCGTTATACTAACTTTATGCTTTAGAAATTTACGACATCCTTATCCATTCATAAGGCCGTTATAACTAACCTCCCATAAAGCCGTTATAACTCCTTATGAACCATTTCGTTCTTTTACTAGCCAAGAGGCTTATACTTCAAACAATTCTACACAACTTCCAAAAATACTTCAAGCCACTTATCTTTAGAATAATTCAATACTCAATACTTTCACACCAAGTACTCTATACTTTTGTAAAATCATACTTTTCCCTTAACCAAGGGACTTATACTTCTCAAAACGAAACAAGTCTTTATATATACTTAAACAAGTAAGAATACTAAATCTTGTACGTCTACCGTACTACATAGATACAAATACTCATGCTCAAAGGATAGGAAAGCTTCACATACCTTTTTGATCAATCCACTTGCTAAGTCCAAACTACCGCAAGTAATATGTCAACCTAAAATAACCATGATACGTTTATTAACCTCTAATTTCAATGTAGAATAATCTAAACTCAAAGCCACTAAATTCTATGGAAAATTGGGCAGCATTTCCTTTGTTTCTACTCACTTTGCCACCTTTCTCAAGGCCGAATTTATCATCCAAACACCACATTTAAGGTTCAACAATCCAACATTTTAAAGGGATTACACACCCAAATACCAATTCGCCCATAAGTTTACAACAATTCACTTAACAATTCTAAGGTAGTTTTTAGGCTACAACATGCTCATAATCTCCTCTTAACCCATTTTTCATATCCAAACCACATTTCTAGCATGCAATGATTCTAAGAGCATTATTCACTACCACAAGTTCTTTCTTCTTAACATGCAACACTATAAACTAAATCTAAAGGAAGAATCATTACCTTAAAGTTTTAGCCAAGCTTATTCCAACACCTTGCTAGCCTTTCCTCCAAGAATACCACCACAATAACACTTTTAAGTTAGCCACCAACTTCCTTCTTGCCCTTAATTTCAGATTTTCCTTAGGCTAAGAATTTCTCTAGGGGTTCTAGAGAGAGGGCTGGAAGTTTAGGGAGAAGGGGGAGCAATTTGAGAGAGAGAGAGAAGATGAAAGATAGAAAATGACCAAGTCTTGGTCAATATATGGCATGCAACAGAAAATCAGATGGGGGGGACACTTGTCACCCTCCCATGGTCTCTTTTAAAACAAAAATCAGACTTTTCTAAGTTTTTCCGCCCAAAAATCCCGCCTCGGCGCCGCGGCGCTGAAACCTCCGCAGGCTCTCTGATCTTTCGCGCCATCGCTGTCCGGCGCTGCAACTTCAGCGACCCTTCGAACTTTAGGCGCGCGCCGCATCCGGCGCCGCGCGCCGCTTCGCGAAACACATTTCTGTCCGACTGCGCACTGAACTTGTAACCCTCATAACTTTCTACTCCGACGTCCTATCGACGAACGGTTGGTTGCGTTGGAATCTAGACTCAACGAACTACGCCCCAGGCCTTTGAAACACTTATGAACTCTCAATGTACCGGGTCATAACCCGCCTTAAAGTTGACTAAAACCCGTCCGGAACAACCCATCAACCTATCTTCTGAAAATTTTAAGTCTTACTCCCTTTCGTACGCCCTCATGCGCATGACCTGAACTACGGGGTGTAACACATGAAGTTTAGGCAATCTCAGTATGATCATTCACTGTTTATAAAACAGTCTGAACAAGGACTGGTTGTAGTACTAGTTTATGTAGATGATATGCTTATAACAGGAGATAAACTGTTATTAATAGAGGAAACAAAACAATCTTTACACATGGCATTCAAAATGAATGATTTAGGGGAGTTAAGGTATTTCTTGGGAATAGAGTTTACTAGATCTGATAAAGGGATTTTAATGCATCAAAGAAAATATACTTTAGAACTTATTTCTGAATTGGGACTAGGTGCAGCTAAACCTATTAACACTCTTATGGACTGCAACATAAAGTTAACCACTAAACAGTATGATGAATACACACAAACTCAACAGAAAGTAGGAAAGGAAAAGTTCACAGCTGAGGATGAACTATTAGAAGATATAAATTCATATCAAAGGTTAATAGGAAAACTACTATATCTCACAATAACAAGACCTGATATAGCCTATAGTGTTCAAACACTTAGCCAATTCTTACAGCAACCAAAAAGGTCACACCTTAATGCAGCACTAAGGATAGTAAGATATGTTAAGAATCAGCCTGGACAAGGCATTCTTATGTCTAGTAATAGGCAGGAAAAAGTGACAGCCTATTGTGATGCAGACTGGGCTGCTTGTCCACATACTAGAAAATCTGTTACAGGTTATATAGTAAAATTTGGTGATTCTCTTATATCATGGAAATCGAAGAAACAAAATACAATCTCAAGAAGTTCAGCAGAATCTGATTACAGAAGCTTAGCAAGTACAGTGGCTGAGTTAACTTGGATACTTGGCCTATTGAAAGATATTGGGACTAACATTGATGATCCAGTGACTATTTTCTCAGACAGCAAATCAGCAATACAGATTGCGGCAAATCCTGTGTTCCATGAGAGAACTAAACATATAGAGATTGATCTACATTTTGTAAGAGAAAAAATTCAAGCAGGGATGGTGAAGACAGAATATATACACACATCAAATCAATTAGCAGATCTACTTACAAAGGGATTGAACAGAAGCCAACATCAACACTTATGCTCCAAGCTCACATCGAACATCTTCCCAAAGAACGAGGGGTATTGAAGGAAGTTGAGAAACAGTTAGTAATTAGTTAGGTTGAGTATTGTGAGTAACTGTAAGAGCTTCATTATAAATACACAGCTAATGAAAAGTGTAAAGGTTAAGTTTTAATAAATAAAAAGAACTTCCTTCTTCTCTCTCTAGTTGTCTTCTCCGATTCCCAAACCTCTTCTTTCTCTTCTTTCCTCTTTCCCTCTTTACTTTTCTCGTTTCTTGAGTGTATCGAAGAAAGCAGCAACCTCCTTCCTCTTTCTCGAGAATACATCTTTCTCAAGAATAATAAAGAGGACACAACTGTCAAGGAGTTTCTCTTTCACATGTGAATGGTATCACAGTTGTCAAACATTGGAACTTGTAGCCCATTGGAACTTGTAGCCCACTTGCATCCACTTTAACAACAAGGTTCACCAACTGCAACTGAATATACAAATTGATGTCTGGCTAGAAGCTCTGCTACCATGAACGTCTATACCTGCATCACTAAATGCAGCGTCCTCAATAAATAAAGGGATGTAAACACTCTGGAATTGTACTCGTACATAAATAACACAATAAAAGAATAATCCTGACAAGAAGTAAACTCAAGGGAGAAATCATTAACCTGACATCATCTTACTCTAAGATCTGAGAAATCTATCTGACATATATCTTAACTTAAATATAAATCATAGCTTTGAAAAGCTGTACAAAACATAGCATGAAAATCTCTTAAATAACATCAGTCTGAAAACAATATAAAATGATCTGTAAAGAAATATGCAGTAAATATATGTAACTATGTCACGACCCGACCCCGGGGCCGAGACTAGTACCCTACTGGGGTACCCTGTCAGGTATATGTCAGAGAATAGCAGCGGAACATAACACAACACATAACTTCATAAAAAGGGTAAATATAAGCCACCGATAAGTCGCTTTCCATAAACATACTTAAACAAAGTATTTATAATACAACCGTTCTTATAGCCCAAAATATATAGGTGGCCACTGCACTTAAAGATAACAATCGTGGCGGGACAGGCCCCGCCATACCACGGATGTACAAAATACCTATAGCATCAGGGAATATCCATACCAAAAAATAAGATTCCGAGGAATGGAGCTTCGACACCTAATAGTGATCCTAGAACGAGGATCCTCAATCGCTTACTTACTGCGGCATGAACGCACCCAGGAAGGGTCAGACACAATATGTACCAAGTATGTAAAGTGGGAAAATCAGTAATATGATATCATAAGTCTAAAAGCAAGCTGGAGTCATGGAAGACAATAAAATACCTTTTACTGTGCCTTACTAACAATGAGAGTGACAAGTATATATACATATATAATACTGCATAAAATAGGAGGCTCATGATCAAAACAGGGTACCTCGCCCCTAGTAGCAAAAAGAAACCATCCTACTCCTGGGACTATTTCACCCGCATGGGTCCTGTGGACCCGCATGAGGTACTCCTCACTGCATTGTACTGGCGTGGGACTATTTCACCCGCATAAGCCCATAAGGACTCGTATGAGGTATTCCCGCATCATGGGTAGCAAATCCACGGAACAGGTGGTATAACGATCTTGGGGACTTTCCCCTCAGATATACTCTTACCCTGAAACATATGGTATAACGATCTTGGGGCTGTACCTCAGATATACTCTTACACTGGAGCAGATGGTATAACGATCTTGTGGCTTGCCTCGGATATACTCTTATATCGTGCGGATGGTATAACGATCTTGGATCCGCCTCGGATATACTCTTACATGGCGAGATGGTATGGCGATCTTGGTGGCCGCCTCGCATATACTCTTACTGAAGGAGGTGGTATGACGATATTGGGTCTTGACCCTCATACATACTCTTACCCTATCACAATCTGTCATCATATCATAATAATAATAAGTTAAGAAAACTTTTAACTTCTTTTTAGTCTTGTTCACATACTCTCTCATTTTAGTTTACTTAAGGCACTTAACCATATCTTTAATAAAAGAACAGGAATTTAACCCAAGTACTACATACTTGACTCTTTCAAAAGTGACTCTTCTTATACATAAAGCCTTTGGGCAATTGATGCCTTTAAATCAATTTGCCTCTTCATATAATTATCTTACTTAGAGTAAATCCTTCTCATTAACCTTTTATGAAGCTAATAGACCAACTTCCCATAAAGTTGTTATATTAACTCTATACTTTAGTAAAAATCATACTTTTCCCTTAACGAAGTGGACTCATACGTTCTTAAAACGAAAAGTCATTTTATACTCAAAACAAGTAAGAACACCAAATCTTGTACGTCTACCGTACTACATAGTTTCATCTATTCATGCTCAAGAGATAGGAAAGCTTCACATACCTCTTTGGTCAATCCACTTGCCAAGTCCAAACTACCGCAAGTAATATTTCAACCTATAATAGTCATGATACGTTTATTAACCTCTAATCTTAATGTAGAACAATCCAAGTTCAAAGTCACTAAATTCTAAGAAAAATCGGGCAGATTTCCTTTGTTTCTACTCACTTTGCCACCTTTCTCAAGGCGAAGTTATCATCAAACACCACATTTTCGGCTCAATCAATCCAACAATTCAAAGGGGATTTCACACCCAAAATTTCTGCCTCATAAGTTTACAACAAATCACTTAACAATTCTAAGGTAGTTTTTAGGCTACAACAAGCTCATTTGTTCTTCTTAACCCATTCTTCATATCCAAACCACATTTTACTTGCATGCAAAGACTCTAAGTGCATTATTTTACTACCACGAGATCTTGCTTTCTAAGCATGCAACACTAGAACTAAGTTTAAAGGAAGAAATGTTACCTTAAAGTTTTAGCCAAAACTTATTCCAAATATTGCTAGCTTCCTTGCCAAGAACACTACCACAACAATGCCAACAAGCTAGCTACAAGCTTCCTTTTCTTGTTCTTAACTTTCAGATTTTTCTAAGGGTTTTTAGAGAAGGGGAGCAATTTGAGAGAGAGAGAGAAGATGAAAGATAGACAATGACCAAGTCTTGGTCAATATATTGCATGCAACAGAAAATCAGATGGGGGGGGGACACTTGTCACCCTCCCATGGTCTCTTTTAAAACAAAAATCAGATTTTCTAAGTTTTTCCGCCCAAATTCCCCGCCTCGGCGCCATGCCCCGCAAGCCATGCGTAAACCTCCGCAGTTCTCGAACTTTCGCGCCGCCTCTGGCCTCAGCCTGGCGCTGCAACTCTGCGACCTCTCATACTTTAGGCGCGCGACCCGCATACGCGCCGCGCCCGCCGCTTTGCTCGAACGCATTACGCATCGCGCTGAACTTGTAACTCTCATAACTTTATACTCCGATGCCCTATCGGTTTAACGCGTTGGAATCAAGGCTCAACGAACTACGCCCTAGGCCTTTAAAATACTTAGGAACTCTCAACGAATCGGGTCATAACCCGCCTCAAAGTTGACTAAAACCGTCCGAACGACGTCAACTGTCGCCCGGAAATTTTAAGTCTTACATACTTTCGTACGTTTCCATACGTAGGGTCAGAACTACGGGGTATAACAAACTAAAACTCTTTTAAACATACATAAATCTTTTTGTGGAAGATCCTAGTTATTGGAAAGAAATAATCTCTTAATTATTTTCATTAGTTGAAAGACAATATATATACATTACATATTTCCATTATAGGAACATCCTATTTCTATTATACTCATAAAACCTTATTCTATTTGGAGACTAACTATACCAGTATGGTAAGTGTACAAGACTAATTAAAGTACAAAACTAATATACATTATATATCTAAAATATATACAAACAGTCTGTGATGGGCTAGCCACACCGATGGCGCAAATCTGTGAGCCCAACACGTGCTATACCTCAAGTGTATATCATGTGTATATTTCATATATTTAACACACACCCGCAGTCATAGCGGGCGGTCTTCGTATGCTGAGACTGTCTCTAAAATCTTCAAAAAGGACCGAGGGAAGACCTTTAGTAAAAATGTTTGCAATTTGATACCTGGAAGGGATATGACAGACATGTACTTGACCACGAACAATATTTTCGCGAACAAAGTGAATGTTCATTTCGATATATTTAGTGCGCTGATGCTGAACCGGATTACCATAAAGGTAGATGACACTAACATTATCACAATAAACCAAGGTCGCTTTCTGAATAGAACAATGAAGTTCTAACAACAAATTATGTAACCAACATGATTCAGAGACCACATTAGCTACCCCTCGATACTCGGTCTCTACACTGGAGCGGGACAACGTCGACTGACGTTTTGTAGACCATGAGACCAAGTTATTACCAAGGAACATACTATAGCCAAATGTATAGCGTCTAGTGTCCGGACAACCACCCCAATCAGCATCCGTATATGAGACAGGTATAGACGTCGATGATGGATATAAATGTAAGCCAAAGTCAAGTGTCCCCTGGGTATACCTTATAATACGTTTGAGCGCATTCAGTGCTCAACCCTGAGATCATGCATAAACAAACTGTACATCATACGTAATGTCCGGTATCGTGAATGTAAGATACTGAAGAGCCCCTGCAAGGCTGCGATAGCGTGTCAGATCCTCATATGGTGCACCAGCCGCAACATCCAACTTGAGTTTAGTATCAACCGGAGTGAAAGTGGACTTACAGGATGACATCCCATCCCTCTCAATGATCTTAGTTGCATACTTCCTTTGGGATTAGAACAACCCACATGCATGACGAGTGACAGCAAACCCCAAAAAGTAACTCAAGGGCCCCAAATCATTCATAGCAAACTTAGAATTGAGCATTGTCATGATAGACTTATGTAATGCATCAGAAGAGGCAATCAAGATAATATCATCCACTTATAATAGTATATAAGCCAAGAAAGAACCACGATGATATATGAACAACAAATTATCAGACCTGTTGTGAGTGAACCCAATGGTCGACACATAGTCTGCAAACCTCTTATACCATGCCCGTGGGGATTGATTAAGCCCATACAAAGACTTCTCCAATAAACAGACATGATGAGGATATTGAGATTCCTAAATCCCAAGAGCTGGTGCATATAGACTGTCTCCTTGAGATCACCATGTAAGAAAGCATTCTTCACATCTAGCTGATGAATGTGTCATGCTTTCGAAAGAGCCAATTTGAGCACAATGCTAATAGTAGCCAACTTGACCACTGGGCTAAATGTCTCACCATAATCCATACCAACCTGTCGAATTTTACTATCACTTACAAGACGAGCCTTATGCCTCGCAAAAGAACCGTCAGAATTGTCCTTATGAGCAAAAATCTACATATACCGAATAATATTAACACCAGATGGACGGGGCACCAACTCCCACGTCTTATTATCAATAAGAGCATTATATTCGTCGGTCATAGCAATTTTCCAATTTGGATAATTAAAAGCAGACACAGGATTACGGGGTAGAGTGATTTAAGAACATTAGAATTTAAATTAAAATGTCTTTTTGGTTTAAAAATATACCTTTGACTACGAGTGACAGGTCTTTGACTCGGGGGGAGAATTAGGTGGATTTTTGGACGATTCGGGACTTAAGACGGACTTGCCAGCAGGCATTGGGCTCTTGGCCCGCTGAATCGACACGGAACCTGAATTGGGCGAGAATCGGCGAGAATTGGGCCCAAAGATAGGACTGAACCGAGACACGGCGGGATGGAAAGATGGCTCGATTCTTTGGACCCGATGACGACGTTACGGGAGGACCATCGGGCAGTGGGCCTGCTGGCTGATTCGGAGCGTGGGACATGTCCGGTAAATGGTGGATAACGTATGGAGAGAGACCGTCATCCAAAATATTATACGAACTAGAAACATGATTACCTATTTTAGTAAATGAAAATTGGTACTCATCAAATATAACATGACGACTAATGATGATTTTATTAGATGATAAATCATAACATTTGTAACCATAGTGATTAGACGGATAACTCAAAAACACACAAGGGATAGAACGTGCCTGAAGTTTGTTAATTGTGGTTGATAGAAATAACGGATAACATAAGCACCCAAAGACTCTAAGATGTGAATACAAAGAAGTCTTATTATGTAAAATCTGAAGAGGGGACGAATATGTCAAATCTTTGGAAGGAAGAATGTTAAGAAGATATGTAGCCATTTGTAAAACATGATGCCAAAAAGACGGGGGTACGGAAGCATGAATTAATAAAGTTCGGACTGTTATTAATGGTACAAATTTTGTGTTCGGCTTTCACATTTTGTGAAGAGGTATGAGGACAAGAAAACTGAAAATTGATCCCATTATTAGCACAAAATTCTCGAAACACCCCATTATCATATTCTTTGTCATTATCACATTGAATATTTTTTATTTTCCATTTGAATTGAGTTCTAATGAATGCTCTAAATTTTAAGAAGATGGAAAAAACTTGAGATATTTTGGTATCGGAAAAGTTCATAAAAAATTAGAATAATCATCCAGAAATAGAATATAATAACGGTGACCCATAGAACTGAGAACAGGAGATGTCCATAAATCGCTATAAATAATATCAAATGACGTTAAAGTATGAGAATTAGAGTCTACAAATGACAATCTAACATTTTTTTCATAAAGAACAAGATTGACAATTCGAAGTACTACGCACACCCTTACAAGAAATAAATTTATGTTTATCTAAGGAAGACAAAATAGATGACCCCAGATGACCGAGACGTGCATGCCACATGGAAGGAGAAATAGTCGCAAAAGTAGATGGCAAGACTTGACGCGAAAAACTGGACGTGTGTGTGATAGGATAAAGATCTCCCCTACTATCACATCTCATGAAATGAATTCCCGTCTTGAAATCCTTCACAAAAACCCAAAAAGATCAAAATCAACAAAAATCCAAATATCAGTGGTGAACTTATGAAAAGACATCAAATTTTTAATCAATTTAGGGGCATCCAAATACCACGATTACTACTCAAATTAGAATAAGACGAGAGAGTACCTTGGTCGGATGTCATGTGGGTTGTTGAATTGGTGTCCATGTACCAATTGTTGTCTGGCGGATTTAATCCAAGAGTATGCATTGTAGCCTCAACGTCGGTCAAGGTAGGGACTGCTGTGTAATGGGCCTGAGGAGGCCGGGGCCCAAGCACACCGACTTGCTGCCTCGCCGAGAAAGCGTCGATGGCATCTTTGTATTTCTTGGGCCAAGCGAGTTGGGCTCGAAAAGCTGGCGACCCAACTCCCCGACAGATCGGGAACAGTGTTGGACCAGTGGCTGTTGAGCAATTGTCCACTGGTCCAGGCCCACGACAAGTTGGCCCAAGGTTGAGACAATCGGGTGGTGGCCCACTGCTGCTATGGCGGGACCCACTACCGCCGACCGGAACCACCGCGTTTGCCGTCACGATTTTTGCCATTGTTGTTACGATTATTTTTGCCGCCACCGTGAACACGGTTTTGGCCCAAATTATCAACAAAATCTGGAAAATTTGTGAAGGACGTCATTATGACTACGGGGCTAGTACCGGTAGCCGCCTTTTTAGCCAATCAGGCTTCTTCTAATATAAGCATTGAGCGGGCTTGATAAAATTGCGGTAGAGGGTTACTTTGACGCAGGATCGAAGCAACACCGTTATAGGACTCAGACAGCCTGCAACCATCTGTAGAACGAGATAACTATTGCTAACAGGAGCACCCACGTTGCGAAGTTGGTCCGCCAATTCCTTGAGTCGTTTACAATAGGATGAAACTGTTCGGAAAATCATCCATAGTAACTTGGGAAAATTCCTGTTCAAGGGTGACAATGCGGGAATGACTGTTATCCTAAAATATATCACGCAATCTATTTCAAGCATCCATAGCTGTAGAGTTAGGTTCCATTATCGTCTGTAAGAGGTCGAGGGATATCGTGACATAAATCCACTGGAGAACCTTAGCATCAAGAGTAACCCATAATTTAGGATCTTCCTCCTTGGTGGGCACACCCTTCGTACCAGGAGCCGGAGGGATTATATGGTGGAGGACTTGCTGTGCCAGTGCATGAATCTTGAACAACTCTGCTCACGTCCCATATTGAACGTTTTCTAAGAAGAATAATAGGAAAAACACTCTTGATGTTAGAAACTGTTAGGGAAGAGTGAAACGTGTTCTTATCAGTCATAGTGAATAGAACAAGAAATTTGGACAAGAAAAAAAATAAAAAATGGGAAGGGATGCTCTCGGGTTTTGAGAAAAACCGAGAAGAAGAACGATTTTTTTTGTTTTTCTTTGGGAGAGGAGCGGAAGTATTTGAGTCCTAGACTACTGATACCATGAAAGAAATAATCCCTTGCTTATTTTCATTAATTGAAAGACAATATAAACACTTTACATATTTCCATAATATGAACATCCTATTCCTATTCTACTCTTAAAACCTTATTCTATTTGAAGACTAACTATACAAGTATGGTAAGTGTACAAGACTAATTAAGGTATAAAACTAATATACATTATATACCTAAAATATATACAAACAATCCATGATGGGTTAGCCACACCGATGGCCCAAACATGTGAGCCCAACACGTGATATACCTTAAGTATATATCACATGTATATTTCATAAATTTAACACTGACATATCTATTCACCATGTGTACCTTATGGCGTTCGATCTGCTACCCGATCGGCCGGTCTTTTTCGATTGCCCCCAATGCATGTAGTGAAATCGAGTACTATACCTTTTTGATGACTGATCATTCGAGAAAAAGATTCACTCTCTTCATAAAAAAAGAAGGTAGAACCAATAAAGATTTTCTTTTCGATTCATCCCTGACCTCGATTGCGTAAAGTCCGCGGTAGCAATGGAACCGGGGGAAAGTATACAGAAAAGACAGTTCTTTTCTATTATATTAGATATATTATTATATTAGGGGTGCAGAGGCAGCCAAACGGGTTTCCTAGAAGCAGCCACCCTTGAAAGAGTGTGTAATAGCTCACTGATCGAGCGCTATCTAATCCGAGTAGACAATACTAAATCAATAAGGTATCAATTAGATCTAGAAATGAATCCGCCCTTTATAAAAAATATATTATTATATTATTTTTAATAATAAAAAAGGGTTCCAATATATTAATATATAGCGAAGTGTTTTCTATCGAGATTTCTTTCTATATATAGAATATTGCCTTTCCTTAGATAATTATTGATATGAAGATTGCCAGACATATCAAAAAAGGCTAATTGTTCTACACTTCTTACTTGACGTATCATGCTACATGGGATGTGAGTGAGAGCTTAGTTTCCGTCTGGGTATGCGACCTTGGATTGTTGTTGCATAATCAGCTCCTGTTGCAGTTGCTACCGCAGTTTTCTTGATCTACCCAATCGGTTAAGGAAGTTTTTCTGATGGTATGCCTCTAGGAATCTCTGGGGTCGCCTCACCACGATTGCCGCGTGAATAGACTATTTGTGAGTATAATTCAGTATCTGATCAATCCCAATCAAGGGAGACTATCTAATTTCCTTGTCTGATTGAAGGTATACACAACCTATGTGTTTCTGTGTATATTGTGTATACCAAGCTGTTGAAAACCTTTGAAGTGATATGTTTTGTCTTGAACGTCTTAGGTAGTATACTCTTAAGTATGTAGTGTATATATGCAACCCTTCTGCCTCTTTCTATATTTGACTGGGATTGATCTCCTTTGTGATACTTGCCTTTTAAAATTTGTGTGGTAGCTGACTTTGGAAGTTGTATATAATTATGGCTTCCCATCTCTTCTTTTATTTTTCTCTTCATTTTTGGGAATGTATATAGTCTTGTATATTCTGTATACCACAGTATATACAGGTGTACATATTCTGTATATCCTATATATAAGAGTATACAAGACATTTCATGATATTGAAATGATGTATATGATTTGCCAGTTGCTCTTAATAATGTATCTAATCTTCTTCTCCCCTTTTTGTTTTTTGCATGAAATGCCATCCGAGAGTCCTTTTGGACTCTGTCCTTGTTCCTTGTATTATCTCGTTAGGCCTGAGCCCAACATTTATTTGATTGAGTCAGCCCACAGTCTCGTCCCACCTCTCATACAGACAAATAAAGAGTGGTGGTGGGCTCATATTTGTAGCAGCCTAGAAGGCCATGACAGATGAAGAGATGGGTAAAAATATTGCATTTTAATGGGTTTAGTAAAGCCTATTAACACTTTGCTTTAATTTCTTTTAACCTTTGTGTGTGTGTCGTAAAACTACTTTGAATTATTGAAATCCTTAGAAAGTTAATTGAAAACTCGGATAGGTAAACGATAGCAAAGGTTGTTAGTTGTTAGATGGATTTCTTTTTTCTTGACTTAACCATGATTAACTGATTTTTTAAATCGGATCCAACAATTCTTTTTCAATAAGAAAAACAAACTTATGGGGCTAAGTATTATACCCGGGCCTTAATAAAAACGAGCTTAACTAAATCTCTGAAGTTTAAATCTAGACGGACTTTTTCAATGAGCAAAACAATTTTTTGGTTTGACTATATAAATCTAGATTTTCAACTATATTTCATCTTAACTGAGTTTCCAATTTTCAAATTATAAAACAAATGGATTTTTTAGTTTATTCTATAATATGCATCCCTAAAGGTTACGCTGTTATTAATAGTGTGAGATATTAATATTATAACGTAACTCTTAAAATAGCCTCGACTAATGATCATCGAGAATGGAATATCGATGATATGTAATAAGTCAACATGTGGTCTGCATCATATACTTAGAGGATGTAGTATATCTCACCTTCTACAAGTTACAGATACTCGTGATGGACACATGGATACTTTGGAAGTATTGGTATACCCTGCTGATATACTGTTTGTTATACATGTCTAAAGTATTATTAGAGTGTGGGAGATAGAAGTCCTTAGACTTGAGGTCAATATGCACCTTGTCTACAGAGTAATATACTTTGATCTTGGAAAGTATCTTCAAGTTCAGGATCAGCAACAAAGATCTCCCATTTGACGGAAATAGATCTGTAACTATCGTCAAAGAGAGATCCAAAACTAGAATCAGATTTGTTGACATAGACAGTGTTTGAAGTGTTTATTGAACTATCAACAGAAGTAGTTTCAGCAAGAAACTCACAACCAAATTTGGGATCATATCTATTGGCATACATCTTTCTAGCACTAGTACAACATGTCTTAAGATTGTGAACTACACAATGGATATACGGAAATAGTATACAACTACTACTAGTGCTTTGAAAGGATAAACTAAAATGGTTACAATACAACAAACTTGAATCCTAACAAGAGTTGTGACAACCACAACAAGTTTGATGATCTTGGTATTCGTTATTGAATGCGTCTTTGAGTCTTGGATCTTGAGATCTTCGTTGGAACTACAACAAACCCCTTGATATTTATAACCTAAAACCAAAAGACACTAAATCTGGTAGTGTTACAAGGCGCTGCTAAGTCGAGTGATATTCACTTATTGGGAGGTGTTATTCAGCCAAATAATGGATGAATTCAAGTGCCAAGTAATGGAGGATCAATGCTCCAAAATCAGTTCAAAAGTCAGAAACTTTTCATCTTCCGTCGACCACACTACCTCCGAAAGCGCCGCGACACCGACGGTTCTGCGCCGCGGCTCTTCGAGACTCCGCAGCGATTTCTGACTCGTTTCATCTTTTACACATCGTACATTTCTTCTTTCATTTACCAACGTGGAACACGTGTCATTTAACCAACGATCGTCCATCATTTCATGTCTCAAACGTTTATTCACGTACCAATATCTCTTTCACTAATGAAATTTACTTACGTGTGCACGTGTGGAGAAACGACATTTCCGACGTGCGAGGCCTCAATTGTTCTAGTCATAAATAATGAGTTAAACTTAATTCAACATTAGTATATTTCCAACAAATATAATATCTATTTAGCTATAACTTGTAATTAAAATTATTAAGCTACGATGCTCTTAAATATTTTGGCCGAGCGGCCTACTATGTAAAAGTTTCATAAAAATAAAAGAAAAATCACCCTTCATAACTAAATAAGATTTTATAATTTTTTTTGGTTACAATAAGATTTTATATTACTAGACATATATGTACTCTTTCTTACTTACCAAAAATAATAAGATTTTATAATTTATAGCAGATATGGGAAAGCAGTCATATTTAGACGTGCCCCTTTTTCTTCACGAGTATTTACAACTGTTTCTCAGACTTATGTTAAAATTCTGAATGAAGTATAGATTTGAATGCTGCAGAGGAGAAAACAGAGAAAGACATGGAGAGGAAATCGTGAGAGAGAGAGGAAGATATTGGGGAGCAAATGTGCTCTTCTCAGATAATTCTTATTTACTCTCTTAAACCAATATTACAACTACTACTCTCTATTTATAATAACTAAGTTGCAAATATAACCATTTCAGAAATAACCACTAACTATAACCACTAACTAACATTGTATATGTTGTATACTAATGGTATATCTATGTATATCTCAACACGCTTCTCAGGCACTGAAAACATTGGTTTCAGTCCTAGCTTGGAGATTATGTCCAAAACAGAACACTTTACTAATTTTTGTATAGTAATTGGACTTGTAAAAAAAAAAAAGTGACTGCATATCTACTGCCAGTCCCTTGTGCAGTTGATTTATCCACGACAATTACAGCAGCAGTCCCCAATCCTGACTGCACAGCTTTGAGTGCATCAAAATCCCAGGCTGAAACAGACAGCAGCTGCAATACCTGTCTGTTCCTCCTTGTTTGAAGATTCTTCAATTCCTCATTTGTCTCATACATGGGTGTTGGTCCTGCATCATATAAGTCCTCTGCATCTTTCTCCTTTGTAGCATCTTCTTTTGAGTTCTCTGCACCTTCCATGACAGGAACTTCCTTTGAGTCCTCTGCATCATTCACCAGGAGCAGTAACACTAAATTTCAGCAGTAAATCACCATGCAAAGATCAAGAATCAAGAATAAACAAGAGCAGCCTTCAAGATCGCTTTATTTTACAATGAAATTCTCGATCCAATATCATTAAGAAGAAGAATAAAGAATAAATGAAAGCTTGACATCCTCCCACAAGAAGACATATTTCCAAATAGCAAAGACTAGCATTAGCGCATCAGAAACCACACCGCAAACATCGCAGAGCACCGATGTCGATCTAAGGATGCAACACCAACACATGTTGTCAAAGAAGAATACCAGCACGCCAAGAATGTCAAGATGCAGACCAAATGGAACTTCGATGCACCTCCCAGTTGAAGCCAAAGTTACTCGACATCGTAAGAACTCGCCGCAAATCAAACCATACAAAGATCTTCCACAATTTTACTGAGTCTTTCTCGAGGTAAGCGAGGACATCATATGCTCGACAACAATTTCAGTCGGTGTAGTAGCAAAGTTGCAACAAAAACAGTCCTGAAACAGCAGCAGCAGAATTCCAGCAGAGCAGGTCTTAGAAGTCTTCATCTTCCGAATCTATAATAGTTGCACCAGCAGCCATCAACATCCCAGCAGTGATCGCATCCATGCCACGTTTTAAAGAGAGCATGGCAGTGGATTTCACAACTCCAGCAAGTCGGATGGCATCCTTAACTTGGTAATATATATCCCTCTTTGGGAAGACAGCCTGCAAGATACTGCAGGACACGATCGGCAGCTGCCTGCAACAACAGTTCTGTCACTTTCAAAAACTATTTGACCACCCGCATCTCGTGCAGTAAACTCCTCAATAATCCACCCAACAGTGGATGAAAGTGTCCTCTTTGCCCTCTCACATGTAGTTCTCAACCTCCAAGAGGGGTGTCTCCAGCAGTAGCTTTCACCTCAAACAACACAGCTCTAAAAGCAACTCCAGCAGTGGAAGCATTTTACTCAGATAAATTCCAAAGAAAGAATAAATGCAAAGAATAAAGAAACCAACAAAGATTTCCAACATCATTTCTATCTGAGCAGCCATAGATTCTGCATCATGTCCAACAACATTTCTTTGTTCTGAGATTAGAAATTAATCACACAACAAATTTGGCTCAAACAAAGATTCCAAAGAAATGCAAATAAATTGCATTTTTCCAATCACTAAGATTCCAAAGAATAAATACACCAAGTGAGCAAAGTTCCAAAGAACTATCATACATCGCAAAGATCAACAAAGATCGCAAAGAACAACCGTGATCGACCTACGAGCTGCAATAGCAACAAACCAAAGAAATACACACAAAAAAAGTCGAACCTCCAACCATCGAACCACTTGAAAACAAAGAAGCAGAGCTTCAAGAAATGAGTAGAGCAACACTTTGTGCCCTCTCGATAACCACTCCAATTCTAAATAACTACCAAAAAGCAATCGACAAGCCAACAAATTTAGCAACTACGGGCTTTTATATACGAATCTCTCGGTTTCTATTCTATTTGGAGAAACCACCGGATTCATCTTGACGAGAACCCTCGTTCTCTAGTCTCTTCGGACTAGAGAATCTCTCGATTCTCTCTATGAATATGTTCTGAACCAAAGACCACAGACTACAATTACAACCAAAGACCAGCAGAATCTGATAAGCGGCAAGAACCTCTTCGTTCTCTAGTCATTCGGACTAGAGAATCTCTTGATTCTCATCACGCAAGCTATTCTTTGAACTGAGCTTCAACTCAATCCATATTATCGTCGACGAAGTATCCCTCGGTCTTAGTCTGTTTGTCGCTAAGAACTCTTCGATCCTTCTATCGATCTATTGTTCCAGCCTTGTTCTTAGCCGACAAGGCAAGCAAAATAATTTTCGTAAGGCAACAGTAATAAGAACAGCAGAAATAAGAACAGCAGAAACTTTTATATGCAGAAACTCTACTAAAGAGCTAATAAACCTTCCTCTTTAGCAATTGTAGCAACAGTACCAACAGTACCTAATAATCCCCTGTACTTTGATATACCGACATCTTCCCTTCTATTTTGCAGTTGTAATTCTTCAGCCATGTCTAGAGGTGAGATACAGAACTTGGCAAAGCAACAACAGTAATAGTAACATCAGCTACACAGGCTACAGTAACGGCAGCTATCGAGGCAGTAAGCAAAACACAGCAGCAATACCAATTGTGGTTCATACTAGTCAAGTTCCATTTGCATAAGGAAACCAGCAACAGCTACAACAGCTATCAATAACAACAACGACGAACTCGACAACTATCCTCCAATTTCTTCAATTCACCAACATAAAGCAAATGAAGTTGAATTTCCATCAACTCGACTAATCGCGGCGATCTTCGACGTCGCAACGATAGCCAAAGGCGGAGTGTATCCGCATAAAACGATAATATCTCCATCCGACTAAATCGACAAATGCGATAATAAAAAATTACCTCAATCTTCGATTCTCTATTTTTTCCGAAAATCGCAATCGTGATTCTGATTTTTCCAAAAAAATATTGTTGATTTTTCGATCGATTGAACTCCTTCAATTTGATTGAATCTCCATCAATTGATCATGATTCTCCTTCAATTCAAATTAAAATTGAATCTCCTTCGATTTGAATTTTCTGATTCTCTGTTTTCGAAGAAAATCGCAAATCTGATTTTCTCCTTTGCTTCTGATTTTCTCGATCAATTCCTGCAGTCGCAATTTTGATTATCGATCTGTTTGCAATTACAGATTTCCCTCTTCAATTTTGATTTTCTGATTTTTAGAAAATCTCTATTCGTTTCTTCAATTGATTGCGCGATAGGAAGGTCCTACGAATCGATAGGCTTTGATACCATGTTAAAATTCTGAATGAAGTATAGATTTGAATGCTGCAGAGGAGAAAACAGAGAAAGACATGGAGAGGAAATCGTGAGAGAGAGAGGAAGATATTGGGGAGCAAATGTGCTCTTCTGTATAATTCTTATTTACTCTCTCTTAAACCAATATTACAACTACTACTCTCTATTTATAATAACTAAGTTGCAAATATAACCATTTCAGAAATAACCACTAACTATAACCACTAACTAACATTGTATATGTTGTATACTAATGGTATATCTATGTATATCTCAACAACTTAAAACATAAAGTTTGAAAAGAACAAGAGAGAAGCAATTTATCAAATAAGTGAATGACACAAAAACAAATTGAATTTGATTGTGAAGTAAATTATAGACAAAGGAGTGGGGGTACTTTCTTTTTCTTCATTTCCACTATGTTCTATTATGTGTTTCGATAGGTATTGAATTCCTTTTTATGTGACTTCAGAATTCACAGTGCTCAGTGTGGACCAAATAGTATTATTTCTATGTTCGAAGTGTCAATACTCCACTGTCAGCCATTAAAGGAGCTAGAAGTTGATCATGTTTTAAAAATTGATTTGCCGCAAATGAACTTCATTTTGAGTGGAGTTTAGATTTAAGATTTGAAATAGTTTTGGACTAATTTGCAGTCCTAGTTTGTTGACGTTCAAAGATACATTCGAATTGTATCAAATTTATATTAAAGTAGTATTATAATTGTATGATGAGTTGTATTAAAGTTGTAACTTAAGTCTGTACGTTGTAGATGTATTAGTTTTTATATGAGTATTTTATAAAAGTTGTATACAATATTGTTGTAGTTGTATTAAATTTTCAGAACTCAAATGAACTTTATACAAAATTTATGTAATATATACATATTTTGTACATAATTATACATTTTTGTACACAAAATTGTTAGCGAAATTTTAAGCCTTGAGCGAGATTCGAAGCATGGATTTTTCCAGAAACCTAACATAAACTATATTTAAATTTTATATAGTATATACATATTTCATACCAATCTTATATAATTTTTATACACAAAAGTTTGAGTGTATTTCTAAGTCTTGGGCAAAATTTGAAGTGTGATTTCGTATATGTTTTGAAAAAAAATCTCCTGCTATGTTTGGTAAATTGAAATTTCCTGCTACGTTTCATAAATATGAGTCTTATTTTTATACATAGTTTTTTTTGTAGGATTTTGTCGGGTTCGTATACGCAGCGGAATTTGAAAATTTATGTTTCAAACCCGACGGACGGTCAAACTGATGGATGATTATATAATGTAAAACACATAGAAACTGTAATGCGTCGATAGAATACTTACAATTTAGCAAATCTGAAATCTTCAACTTCGATGTGTAATCTGAGGGTGAGCACACAACTGTTCCTCGATTGCAAGTCTAAGACTCCGATGTAATTACTCATTTGGAAAGCTAGGAAATCCAACAGAGAATAATTCTCGTGAAATATGTGTATTAAAATAATGATTGAACCCTGTATTTATAGCTAAAAAAATCAGCAAGGGTGTTCAAGTGGGCCAGGCCCAAAAACCGAGACAGAGTGAGTCACTTCAGACCCACTGGACACGTGGCGCCGCGATGCTGAGTGGGAAGCGTCGGGGCCATGGGTCCCACGAGCCGCGGCCCTGGTCCAATTCTTCCTCATTTCTATTTTAATTAAATCTGAAACATCATCTCGATTTAATTAAATAATCATTATTTATTTCTAATGTCTCAATTATAAACCGAACATATATATTCTCTCTGATTACATCCTTGGATTGATGAAACAATTGACTTAGTGTTACCCTACATGCCTTCACATATCGACACTAATATCATTAGGGTCTACACGAAACTCCTAGACGGCGCCGAAAGACGAACTCAATATGTAAAGTATAGTGGAAACCTGTGAACTAAACCTCTATGTAGGTAGATAAAATCCTTTCATTCACGACACACTCGATCAATCTAAGGATCTGCCAAGTGTCTATCCAAATGGCTTGATCATTATATCTCATCTATATTAACTGACAACAAGACCATATCATAGATATGTCTACTGCATTGGCCAACGACTTAGTCAACCTAATACCATATGAGAATCTGAGTGTTCTATCGAAGATACATTTGAGGAATGAATCCTAATCTTGGCTCAACTACCACATTTAATCTACGTCGCAATATACCCAATATAAGTCGCATCTCAACCTATAAATCATTTGAGCTTAGGACATGATCAAAGTATATTACTATGTAAACAAGGCGCGTATCGACCTCAAGTCTAAGGACTTCTATCTCCCACACGTTGATGACACTTTAGACATATATAACAAACAATACATAAGCAGGGTATACCAATACTTCTACAAGTATCCATATGTCCATCACGAGTTGCCATAACTCGTAGCAGGTGAGACATACTATATCTTTAAGGATATGATGCAGACCATATGTTGACGTATCACATATCATCGATATCCCATTCTCGATGATCATTAGTCGAGGCAATTTAAGAGTTACGTTATAATATTAATCTCTCACGTTATTAATAACCACGTAACCTCTAGGGATACATTTATAAAATATTATAAACAATCAACTAATAATTCAATAACTGCAAATGCCATAATATTAATATCCATTAATATAAATATGAATGTGTATAAAGTACATTTGTCCTAATACAGATTGTCTCTAGGACATAAATATACTTTCAATCTACCACTTGGCCTAGAGCCAATCACCAACAAATCTAATACCCATGTTCTCAAAATGACCATTATGCTTAACCAAGTATAATGGTTTAGTAAATGGGTCTGCTAGATTATTGTCTGTGCGAACATAATCTAATCTAATATCTTCAGTCTGCACTATCTCTCTGAGTATGTGGTACTTATTTGATACATGTTTGTTTCTGTTTGTTGATCTTGATTCCTTTTCCTGTGCAATAGCACCAGTGTTGTCACAATAAATGGTTATTGGACAACTAGCACTCGGAACAACCCCTAGTTCCTTTAGGAACTCAGAAATCGCGACAGCCTCTTTACCATCTTCCGATCCAAAGAATGTACTGCTCAATGAGTCGAATCAGCAGTTGTAGCTTGTTTGGAACTCTTCCAACTCACTGCTCCGCCATTGAAAATGAACGTGTAACCAGACTGAGATTTGAAGTCATCAACATCTGTCTGGAAGCTAGCATAAGTGTATCCAGTAACAACTAGCTTCTCATCTCCACCATAGACCAAAAAGTAATCTTTAGTATGTCTGAGGTACTTAAGAATACTTTTGACTGTCTTCCAGTGTTCATCACCAGGATTCTGCTGGAACTTGCAAGTCATACTAAGTGCAAATGTCACATCTGACCTAGTACAAGTCATGACATACATGATTGATCCTATAGCCGAAGCATATGAGACCCTCTTCATGCGCTCAAGTTCTACAACACTAGAAGGACAATTCTTCTTAGATAACGTGATGCATTGACCCATTGGAAGACCAACTTTCTTGGAATTCTCCATAGAAAAACGTCTAAGCACTTTGTCTATATAGACCGACTGTGACAGCCCCAACAATCTATTAGGTCTATCTCTATAGATCCAAATTCCCAGAATGTAGCAGGCTTCACCTAAGTGTTTCATCATGAAGGTATTGGACAACCATTCCTTAACTGACTACATGAGAGTCTTATTGTCTCCCATTATCAATATGTCTTCAACATATATAAAAATGAAGACAATAACCTCATCTTTGTGTTTGCTATAAACACAAGGATCTTCTTTTCTTCTGACGAAATCAAATGACTTGGTAGCCTTGTCAAAGTAAATGTTCCAACTCCTTGAGGATTTCTTAAGTCCATAAATGGACTTCTGTAGCTTGCACACAACATTTGGTCTGGACTCGGATGAAAAACCCTTGGGTTATTTCATATGCACTTCCTCAATTAGATTACCATTGATGAATGCAGTTTTGACGTCCATCTGCTAAATTCCATAGTCATAATGTGCAGCTATCGCATGCAAAATCTGAATTGACTTAATCTTAGCAACAAGTGAAAATGTTTCATCATAATCGACACCAGGTCGATGATTATAACCTTTAGACACCAGTCTAGCTTTATAAGCCTGAACCTTGCAAAATGCATCAATCTTCTTCTTGAAGACCCATTTGCATCCTATGGGTTTAACCCCATTTGGAAAATCAACCAAGTTCCACACTTGATTGACATACATAGATTCCATTTTGAATTTTATGGCTTCTTGCCATCTCTTCGAATCAATGTCCACCATTGCTTTGTTGTAGGTTGTAGGCTCATCATCATCTGAAATATCTATCTCACTATGTGTTTCCACAAGTAGATATAGTCTTTCTAGAGGACGATGAGTTCTTACAACCTACGAAGTTGATTGTTTTGCAGTTCAGTTGTAGGTATGTTTTGACTGTGAGAAGGTTCTTGTGTTGGTTGATCCACCAACATGAGAGCTTTCAGAAATATCATTTTCATGTCTTTCTTGAATGGGGAGGTGCAATCGCTGCACTTGCTCCCAAGGTCTGTGTAGGAGGGTCTTGCATTTCTGCATCATTCCTCGCAACACTCCCACTGGCCGAAGGGCGTATCCTAAGTATCCAATCTTTGCCAAAAGATCCCACTGAATTCTTGCCTTGATCATTCAGCAAGGATTCAACCTTTATGTTACTTTGTTGTTCTTGAATTTCCTCAAGTTCTATATCTGTGCAACTCTCTTCTTTGTAGACATATTCTTCTTCAAGAAAAGTTGCATTTCTAGAAACAATGATCTTATGTTCGCTAGGAAGATAGAAATAATATCCCTTAGTTTTCTTTGGATACCCTACAAAGTAACATTTCTCACTCTTGGATTCCAACCTATCAGTGAGCATCTTCTTGACATATGCAGGACACCCACAGGGCCTCATGTGTCTAAGAGCTGACATCTTGCCATACCATATCTCATATGACGTCTTTTCAACTGATTTGGAAGGAACCCTGTTCAGAACATATATCGAGGTTTGTATAGCATATCCCCAAAGGTATGTTGGTAGAGTTGTAAAGCTCATCATGGAATGAACCATATCAAGTAGGGTTCAGTTTCTCCTCTCGGCAACACCATTCATTTGTGGTGTTCCAGGAGGAGTCCATTCAGAATGAACTCCATGTAGGTTCAAGTAATCTAGAAATTCTTTACTTAAGTACTCACCTTCTCGATCAGATCGAAGAATCTTGATACTCTTTGTGAGTTGTTTCTCCACTTCACATTTGTGCTCCCTAAACTTTTCGAAAGGGTCGGATTTGTGTTTCATAAGATACATATATTCATACCTTGTCAAGTCGTCTGTAAAAGTGATGAAGTAAGGGAAATCTCCTCTAGCTTGAGTAAAAAATGGTCCACAGACGTCAGTATGTACCAACTCAAGCACCTCCTTGACTCATATCCCCTTTCCAGAAAGAGGCTTATTAGTCATCTTTGTCACGACCCAGCCCCGGGGCCATGACTGGTACCCTACCGGGGTACCCTGTCAGGTATATGTCAGAGAATAGCAGCGGAACATACATAATACAAAATCTGTATAAGGTAAACATCACTAGCAAGCCGACAAGGCCGCCTTTCATAAAATAACTTAATCAAATGTGAAACAGTACAACTAGTCCTTACCGTCCAAACCACAAACGTGACTACTGCACTCAGGAATAACAATCGTGACAGGCCCCGCCATACCCCGAATGTACAAAAGTCTATAACCTCGTGGAATCATACCAAAAGACAAGCCTCCGAGAGATGGAGCTTCCCAAGAAATGAACGGTGATCCTAAGAGCGGACTAACAAGCTACATATCTCGACTGCAGATGAACGCAAATTTCGGGCGAGGTCAAGCATAACAGTACCAAGTATGTGAAATCAAAATATCAGAATGAATTCATAATAGCATATATATAAAGCAGAGACATGTATGATAGCCAAACTACAAGACACAACATATACGCAGCCATGTCAAGTCGTGGACTCACGCCTCTAAGTCATCACTCAAATATAACCATAGGTCTCATGCCCATAATATCAATCGTGCGTGGAATTCCTTCCTCACCGCCAGCCTATGATGTAACAACACTAAGGAGTACATATGAATACTAGATCCCACTCAGATTATAAGAACCGTGACGAGGCAAGACGAAGGCATAGCTACCGATCCACCTCGCATCCTCAATCGATCGGGCAAGTACGAAAGCCGGCTACTGATCCACCCGTACCAACAATACTATAACTGAAATCACGAAGCTGACCGGGGCAAGTGCGATAGCCTCTACCAGATCCACCTCGCCACATCACGATCGGGCAAGTACGCAGCTAACCACCGATCCACCTCAGATCACACCACTTCGCCCTAACCCTGACCGGGGCAAGTACGAAAGCCAACTACCAGATCCACCCTGCATCACGTCTCTGACCGGGGCAGGTACGAGGGCTAACTACTAGATCCACCCTGCATCAGTAGACCTCATAGAGAGCTAATCCATGGAATAATACTGTCAACAGGGAAATGAACCCTCATCATGGCCGCATACCCGTGGAATCCTCCATCACTGACGGTACGCCCAAATAGACTCATAACTACATGCTTTTAATTCGAATTTCAATACCATGCCTTTACATAAACCAAGACAATTACCATGCCTTCTTTTCACATAAACCAAGAGAATTCTTATTTAAGCAAGCCAAAGTACTTATCAAGGCACACATAGAATAATTCTCAATTGAACAAGCCCAAAACACTATCAAGGCACAAACAGAATAATTCTCTTTTAACAAGCCAAAGTACTACGTACGTACATCCTTTCCAAGAGATTCCTTTTTATGCAAAATCCAAGATACTAACACCCGTAGTATCAAGGCGCGTCTATTTTTCAACGTAAGTTACTACACCTTTAGAAAACTCATTTCAAAGCTTGAAACCAAGTAACTTCAATTTTTCACAATCTAGACAACTTATGCTCATTAATCAAAATAGACAACTTTCATAACCTTCCATAAAGTTATTATAACCAACTTCCCATAAAGCCGTTATACTAACTTTATGCTTTAGAAATTTACGACATCCTTATCCATTCATAGGCCGTTATAACTAACTTCCCATAAAGCCGTTATAACTCCTTATGAACCATTTCGTTCTTTTACTAGCCAAGAGGCTTATACTTCAAACAAATTCATACAATTTTCAAAAATACTTCAAGCCTCTTATCTTTAGAATAATTCAATACTCAATACTTTCACACCAAGTACTCTATACTTTTGTAAAATCATACTTTTCCCTTAACCAAGGGACTTATACTTCTTAAAACAAAACAAGTCTTTGTTTATACTTAAACAAGTAAAAATACTAAATCTTGTACGTCTACCGTACTACATAGATACAAATACTCATGCTCAAAGATAGGAAAGCTTCACATACCTCTTCGGTCAATCCACTTGCTAAGCTCAAACTACCGCAAGTAATATGCCAACCTATAATAACCATAATACGTTTATTAACCTCTAATTTCAATGTATGAATAATCTAAGTTCAAAGCCCCTAAATTCTATGGAAAATTGGGCAGCATTTCCTTTGTTTCTACATACTTTGCCACCTTTTTAAGGTCCGAATTCAACATCCAAACGCCACTTCTTAGGCCCAACAATCCAAACAATCTCAAGGGGATTACACACCTAAACTTGGGTGTGTAAAATTCTGCCCCAAAAGGTAAAACAATTAACTTAACAAGTCTAAAGGTAGTTTTTAGGCTACAACATGCTCACATAATTTTCTTAACCAATTCTTTCACATCCAAACCATATTTCTTACATGCAATGACTCTAAGAGCATTATTCACTACCACAAGTTCTTTCTTCTTAACATGCAACACTAGAAACTAATTCTAAAGGAAGAAATGTTACCTTAAAGTTTTAGTCAAACTTATTCCAAATATTTTTGCTATCTTCCTTGCCAAGAACACCACCAACAAGCTAGCCACAAGCTTCCTTCTTGTTCTTAACTTTTCAGATTTTTCCTAAGGCTAGAATTCCTCTTGGGATTTTAGAGAGAAGGAGGGGCTTGAACTTTTAAGAGAGAAGGGAGAGCTTTTGTCTAAGAGAGAGATGAAGTATGACCAAGTCTTGAAGACTTGGTCAATATAGTGCATGCAAAATCAGATGGGGGGGAACACTTGTCACCCTCCCAAGGTCTTTTAAAAGAAAAATCTGACTTTTCCTAAGTTTTTCCGCCCAGAATCTGCCCGGCGCTGCCCCGCTTCCGTGGCGCGCAACTCCTGCGACTCAGATCTTCCGGCGCCGCGGCCCTGCCGCCTCTTTCCGAAACACATTTTTGTCCGACTGCGCACTGAACTTGTAATTCTCATAACTTTCTACTCCGACGTCCTATCGACGAACGGTTGGTTGCGTTGGAATCTAGACTCAACGAACTACGCCCCAGGCCTCTGAAACACTTAGGAAATCCTAATGTATCGGGTCATAACTCGCCCCAAACTTGACTAAAACCCGTCCGGAACGATCCGTCAACCTATCCTTAGAAAATTTTAAGTCTTACTCCCTTTCGTACGCTCTCAAACGCATGACCTGAACTACGGGGTGTAACAATCTTACCCTTCAAACAAGATTCACAGTTACCATAAGATTTAAGTCAAATGGTTTGAGGTAGTTAAGCTTCCTCAACCGTTCTATCCTTGTTTGATTGATATGACCAAGTCTACAATGCCACAAGTAGGTAGAATTTCTTTTACTTATTTTAGCTCGTTTGTTTTGTATACTGAAAATTTCTCGATATTTCAATGACGTACATACCTTGTCCACTAGAGGTAGAAGCACCTAGTGCTCTTCCTCCTAGTGCAGTGTAGTCCTTTCTTCCAATTCCCCTTCCTATTACAGTGAGGCATACATCCTTGGCTGGAATCGCCTTATCTTCTTCACACCTCCCTTAGGCTTCATAACTGAGGGAGCAGCGAGTGTCTTTCCCTTCTTCTTCTGCCATTCTTTAACTTTCGGCTTGGGCCGGCTAGAGGAGCTCATCATGAGCACAACTTTGCTCTTGGAAGTTGAAGATTCAAAGGTCTTTAGCATGTCGTGCAGTTCCGGCAGACTCGCCTTTGTTCCTATTATAGTATACAATAAAATTCTCGAACGAACGAGGGAGAGAGTTCAAGATAAGGGTGGAAGCATCGTTATTCTGCAGCTTTATACCAATCGAGGCCAGCCTTTCTATCAGCCCTATCATCTTGAACACATGCTGAGACACTTGGCCCCCTTCACTTAGCTTACACTTGAAGAGTTTCTATCAACAACTCATATAGTTTGGGACTGAGAGTCATAGAGTCTCTTCAAGTGTTCGAGCATTTCGTCAGGGACCATGTTCTCGTGCTGTCTCTATAGTTCCACTGACATGGAAGACATCATGACGCATCATGCTGAAGTGGCATCATCTAGGTTCTTAAGTAGACTACCTTATCAAATGTGGCATATTCTGCAGAATCCTCGGCAAGGACAGTGGGGAATAATTTGTCCAATTACATGTTAAGAAATATGTTTTATAGTTTCTTTATAATTTCTTGTGGTTCTTCAGTTGGAATTGATATTTGTTGGTCAAATTGGTAGACGTCGCTTCCACCTCCATCGGATAAGATTTCGTTGTAGTTGTAGTCTTCTTCTTCATTGATCTCTGGTTGGCTGCACCTCATACGCTTCGCACGAATCCAGTCTCTGAATAGAACTACAATCTCCAATGAGTCTCCCGCCAATGAATGTCTGTGCTCTCCTATTTGATATCTGCTGGCCGAAAAAACACTTTCAGACGCTGTTGATGATGCTTGAATGTTCAACACATCTCGGGCCATCTTAGATAGTGTTGGAAATGCCTTCTCATTCTCCCTCCAGTATTTTAGCAAGTGTTCACGTCCCTCTTCATTTCCAATTGCTTCGTATGGTACAACACCCTGCAAAACAAAAACATCAAGTTCACTAATTTGGTTAGAAATGTTACCACTAAACATTCTATGTCCGAGGCTTTCAATACTAGCTGCAACATGTCGTTTTTGAGGTTGTGTTGAAGAAGAAGAAGATGACATGAAAGCCGGTTGATTGCTAGCACTTTCTTGTTGGTAATGTGTATCTACTTTTTTACATTCATCTCGTATGCTAGACAACTTCTCTAGTTTTTTCAATAGGTGGTGGGTCATTTGGATTTTTGGGAGATGGAGGTGGAAGATTATCTATGCAATCATAAATAATTTCAATAAGTGCTTTACAACCGTCTATTTTAATAGACAGATTTAATACAACACTGATAATATAAATTGGGGGAATAGGAATTTTTATTTTTAGAAACATTTTTAATAGGTGTCTTATAAGCTGACTTTTCCATAAATTCACTAAGTAATATAAATATTAGAGTTATATAAAATAACATTGATGAAATAGTACGATAATAAATACCAGAAAATTCTTTAGTAGCTAGATACAATTTCTCTAAAAATGTATTAAGTTCTAAAATTGTATCCCAATTGGAATCAATAATCATATCAGTAGGATTTTGATTACGGGCGTTAAAAAATTGGGTTACAAGTCTTCTATACTCATAAGCAACACGTAGTTGGTTGTATAAAGAATTTCTTCTAGTGCATACTTCTTCAGGAATTTTCTGTAAGGTAATTGGGAATCGTGATAATTTTTTTTTAAATTATTTTATTCATTGTATTCTATTACTTTTAAAAATAAAGTTTATAGCAAATTGTATTTTTTCAAGAATGTCTTCAAAAAGTGATAGACCATCCTTTACAATTAAGTTATAAATATGACATGCACATTTTATATGAAAATGATCTGAAAAAGATAGAGTTAAAATATTTTTTAATATTCTAACAGCAGTAACATTAGAAGAAGTGTTATCTAATGTAATAATCACGATTTTATCAGTTATTCCATAATAATCGCAAACTGAAAAAATATTTTCTGAAATAAAGAGACCAGTGTGCCTATTATCAATATATCTATATGCTAAAATACGTTTTTGCATAGAAAATTTATAGTATATCCAATGACATGTTACAACTAAATAATCATGGTCGTTAGTACTACAACCTATATCAGACGTAATATATACTTTGCCAGGAAAATGATATAATGAATAACGTAAATATTGTTGATATTTGTGTGCAAATTTAAAAACGTTTCTCCTAACAGTTGATCTAGGAAAACCGTTATAAGCAGGATTATACATATCTCTTATGTAGTGAATAAAACCAGGAGAGGAAGGAAATGAAAAAGGCAAACCCTCTACTGCAACTAATTTTGATAATGCTTCTCTATCTCTTTGTTTATCGTATTTAGGCCTACAATTTCCCCCTTCATAGGGTTAATTTGATCTTGTACCTAGTCCGGGACAGCATATGAACCTTGTCCCGACAGAGAGGGCATTGACGCACCCGCCTTTTTAGCCTTATATTCCTCCCACCTAGTTGTGTGAAATCTATTCAAATGCGTAATTAAACCTCCCGTCCCGCTCTGACCTTTTTCCATTTTAAATTTATAAACTTTTTTACAAATTATGCATCTAGTAACTTGATTTTCTACGTCTCTATCAAAAAAAGCCCATACATCTGATGTTAATTTCGTTATGGTGGGCCTCGTCTCATACTAGGGGGAATAGGAGGTGGTTCCGTTTGAGGTGCATTAGTGGGCATGTCATCTAGATTAGTGGGTGTGTCATCTAAATGATCTTCTAAATTAAAGTCTTGTTGAGTTCCAGAAAATAACTCCTCGTCTAAATCTAATGGTACTTCAGAAAATAATTTAGTATCAACAAAATCATCATGTCTAGAAGAAATAGGATGACTAGAAGAAGTATTCTTACCCTTATTACCCCTACTAAAAGAAGCAATACCTTTACCCGTAATCATACGTTTCAATCCTTCCATTATAATTATGCAAATAAATAATTAAAGATAATGAAATTAAGTGCGCTAATTAAAGTAAAGAAACAACAATAATTTAATGAAGGAATGAATGTACCAAACGCCAACGTAACGTCGGCGTATAATCGAGAGGTTAAAAATTGAAACTTTGTTCGATGGATGATCCTCAAGATAGTTGCCAACTTCACTCCCAAATGAATAAATAAAATTGAATATTTAGTAGACAATGTAGAGAGAATGAGGTATTTATAGTTAAAAAATTGGGTTAAAGTGTAAATATAATAACTTAGGAGTTAAAAATAAATATTAAGGGTGTAGGGGGCGTTTGGGGTTGGGGGGGGGGGGGGGGGAATTTGGTCGTTGCACAACTGCCAAATTGTCAAGTAGCCGTGGAAGGGCGGGGTCGGGGAAATTTCTCGACCTCGTATAAGAACCGATATCGAGTATCGATATTCGATCCCGGTATAGGGTCAGGCGGGGTTGGGTAGCCCTGCACCGTTGGACTACGCTAATAGAAACTATGCTTATTCGAGGCAAAGTTGCATAGAAACTATGCTTATTCGGGGCAAAGTTGCATAAAAACTAGGTAAAAGGGTCATATTTGCCCTCAACGTTTAGTAAAAGGTTTGTATTTGCCCTCCGTTAACGTTTGGGGTCAAATATGCCCTCCGTTAGTCCAAACATTTTAAATTTACCCATTTTTAACGGATCTGCCACGTGGCAGCCACGTGTCTGTCGAGTCACCGCCACCGTCATCAACAACACCGCCAACAGTCGCCGGAAATAATGGAGTTTGAGTTAAAGGTTGAATTGAACGTCTTGGTTTAGTGTATATTGTAGAGAATGAAGAGACGAACACAGCGGTGCCATCCACCGTCGTCGACGACACTGGATCGACGGAAATCGAAAACCAATCGCTTTTTGATTTGGTCGCATCGGGGGAAGAATTGAAGGTGGTGGGTGGGTGCAAAATATCGGCGAGAGGATGGGGAGTGTAATCGCCGGCAGAGTTTGGGCGATTGGCGGAAAATCGACGACGGTGGCTAGGGTTACACACAAACCCTAGCCGCCGCCGTCGAATTTCTGGCCAACTGGGCTACAAGCGACGGTCGGGGCTGGTACCATTACACTCCCCATCCTCTCGCCGATATTTTGCACCCACCCACCACCTTCAATTCGTCCCATATACCCCGGTCGACCAAATCGAAAAAACCGATGGGTTTTTTGAGTTTTCCTCGTATTCAGGTAGAATTGACGGGAGTGGGTAACACCAATGTGACCACCATCATCACACCATTATTTCTATACCACCCCCATCCGTCGATTCATCCCCTACAGTCATGACGACCATTTTGATCTAACCAGAAACCCTAACCATCGTCTTGGATTTTTCGGTGACCTGAGCAACAATCGAGGGTCGTGGTAGGTACCATTAAATTCGTTTCTTCATTCTCTACAACATACACTAAATCAAGACGTTCAATTCAACCTTTAACCCGAACTCTATTATTTCCGGCGACTGCTGGCGGCGGCGTTGATGGCAGCGGCGGTGACTGGGAAACCACGTGGCTGATCCGTTACAAATGGGTAAATTTAAAACGTTTGGACTAACGGAGGGCATATTTGACCCCAAACATTAACGGAGAGCAAATACAAACCTTTTACTAAATGTTGAGTATTAGAAGGACTATCCTTCTTAGATAACTTGATGCCTTGACCCATAGGTAGACCGCCTTTCTTGAGATTCTCCATAAAAAATGTCTAAGCACTTTGTCTATGTAGATTGTCTGTGACCGCCCCAACAATCTATTAGGTCTATCTCTATATCCTAATTTCCAGAATGTAGTAGGCTTCACCTAAATCCTTCATCATGAAGGTACTAGAAAACCACTCCTTGACTGACTACAAGAGAGTCTTATTGTCTCCCATTATCAATATATCATCCACATATATAATAATGAATACAATACTCCCATCCTTGCGTTTACTATAAACACAAAGATCCTCTTTACTTCTGACGAAATCAAATGACTTGATAGTATTGTCGAAGCAAATGTTCCAACTCCTCGAGGCTTGCTTAAGCCTATAAATGGACTTCTGTAGCTTGCATACAACATTTGGCTTGGACTCAAATAAAAAACCCTCAGGTTATTTCATAGACACTTCCTCAATTAAATTACCATTGAGGAAAGCTGTTTGACGTCCATCTGCCAAATGTCATAATCATAATATGCAACTATTGCAAGAATGGACTTAATCTTAGCAACATGTGAAAAGATTTCATCATAATCGACCCCGGATTGTTGATTATAACCTTTAGCCACCAGCCTTGATTTATAAGTATTTACCTTGCCAAATGCATCAATCTTCTTCTTGAAGACCCATTTGCATCCTATGAGTTTAACCCCACTTGGAAAATCAACCAAGTTCCATACTTGATTGACATACATGAATTCCATCTCGACTTTCATGGCTTCTTGCCATCTCTTTGAATTAATGTCCAACATTGTTTCGTTATAGGTCGTAGGCTCATCGTTATCGAGAATATCTATCTCACTGTGTGTTTCCACAAGTATATTTAGTATTTTAGGAGGAAGATGAGTCCTAGCGAACCTACGGAGTTGATTGTATTGCAGTTCAGTGCTTGATATGTTCTGACTGTGAGAGGGTTCTTGTATGTTGGATAATCCACCCACTCGAGAGCTTTCAGGAATATCATTTTCATGTCTTTCCTGAATGGGAGGAGGTGCAACCATTACATATACTCCCAAGGGCTGTATATGAGGATCTTACATTTTTGCATTGTTCCTCATAACACTCCCACTGGCCGAAGGGCGTACTCGAAGTATCCAATCTTCGCCAAATACTCCCACTGAATTCTTGCCTTGGTCATTCGGAAAGGATTCAACCCTCTATGTTATCTTGTGGTTCTTGAATTTCTTAAGTTCTATCTCTATGCAGCTCTGTTCCTTGTAGACATATTCTTCTTCAAGGAAAGTTGTGTTCCTATAAACAATGACCTTATGTTCTCCAAGAAGATAGAAGTAGTATCCCTTAGTTTTCTTTGGATACCCCACAAAGTAACATTTCTCACTTTTGGATTCCAACTTGTCAGTGAGCATCTTCTTAACATATGCAGGGCACCCCAAGGTCTCATATGTTTAAGAGCTGGCTTCTTGCCACACCATATCTCATAGGGTGTCTTTTCTACTGACTTGGAAGGAACCCTATTCAAAACATATATTGAGGTTTGTATAGCATGTCCCCAAAGGTATGTTGGTAAACCTGAGAAGCTCATCATGGATCGAACCATATCCAATAAGGTTCGGTTTCTCCTTTCAGCAACACCATTCATCTGTGGTGTTTCAGGAGGTGTCCATTCTGAATGGACTCCATGTAGCTTTAAGTAATCTAGAAACTCATTGCTCAAGTATTCACCTCCTCGATCCGATCGAAGTGTCTTGATACTTGTTATGAGTTGTTTATCTACTTCAGACTTGTACTCCTTGAACTTTTCTAAGGCCTCAGATTTGTGTTTCATAAGATACACATACCCATACCTTGTTAAGTCGTTAGTAAAAGTAATGAAGTAAGGAAAACCACCCCTAGTTTGAGTCGAGAATGGTCCACATACGTCAGTATGTACCAACTCAAACACCTCCTTGGCTCGCACACCTTTCCCAGAAAGTGGCTTGTTAGTCATTTTACCTTTTAAACAGGATTCACAGTTACCATAAGACTCCAAGTCAAATGGTTCGAGGAAGTCAAGTTTCATTAACCTTGCTATCCTTGTTTCGTTGATATGACCAAGTCTATAATGCCATAGGTAGGTAAAGTTTTTATTACTTTTCTTAGCTCATTTGTTTTGTACATTGAATATTTCTCGACTACAGTTTAATGTATATAATACATCCACAAGAGACGCAATTTCATATACAATATTATCAAAAGACAGTACTTGATTGCCATTATAAATATATGAGGAAAAACCCTCCATCTCCAAAACAGGGATAAAAATGATATTCCTCATTAACGAGGGTACATAGTAGCAATCATTCAACACTAAACAATGGCCAAAAGAAAATTTAATCTATAAGTTCCTACGCGCTCAACATCCACTCATGCTCCATTTCCAACGCGTAGTCCACCTCTCTTGGTCCAACCTTCTTGCTATCAGTTAGCCTCTGCACATTCATACAAATGTGTGAGCCACAAGCGGTATCCAATACCCAGGAATGAGAGTTGTTTATAGACAAATTTATTTCAATGACGTACGTACCTTGTCCATTAGAGGCAGGAGAACCTGGTGCTTTCTCTCCTTCTGGAGCAGTGTAGTCCTTCTTCTAATGCCCCTTCCTGTTACAGTTAAGGCATACATCCTTGGCCGGAATCACCTTATTCTTCTTCACATCTCCCTTAGTCTTCATAGCTGAGGGCACAACAATTGCTTTGCCCTTATTCATCTGCCATTCCTTACCTTTAGGTTTGGGCCGGCTAGAAGAGCTCACAATGAGCACAACTTTGCCTTTTTGAAGTTGAAAATTCAAAGGTCTTTAGCATGTTGTGCAGTTCCGGCAGACTCACCTTCGTTCCATTCATATTGTAGTTAACAATGAAGTTCTCGAACGAATGAGAGAGTGAGTTTAGAATGAGGGTGGAAGCGACATTACTCTGCAGCTTTATACAAATCGAGGCCAGCCTTTCTATCAGCCCTATCATCTTCAGCACATGTCGAGACACTTGGCTCCCATCAATTAACTTACATTTGAAGAGCTCTACTAACAACTCATAACCATCAATTAACTTACATTTGAAGAGCTCTACTAACAACTCATACTCAATAGTATGGGACTGAGAGTCATAGAGACCCTTCAAATGTTCAAGCCTCTCGTTAGGACACATGTTCTCATGTTGTCTCTGAAGTTCCACTGACATGGAAGACAACATGACGCATTGTGCTGAAGTGGCATCATCTAGGTGTTTCTGGTAGGCTGTCTTATCAAATGTGGCATATTCCTCAGAATCTACAACATGCACTATGGGGAACACTTTATCTAACACATATTCAATCCTTTCTTGCCTTAGGACAATTCTCAGATTCCTAAGCCAATTCAGATAGTTTGGTCTGGTGAGTTTGTTCATTTCCATCAGCATTTTAAGTGATAGGCTCGACATTTTGATGATCTGAAGAGTTAGATAGACAAGAAACTACAATCAAATTTATTTCCTATTATACACATTCATTTAGGCTAATCAACATGACCTTTTGTTTAATTAACTTCCACTACTTTAACATACTTCTACGACCCCATGGTACATACATACCTATATTAATTTAAGGTCATAATAGGCCAAGATCCAAGCCTATGCTATCTCCGCATTTACTTTGGTTGATAGCTTCAATAACACATCTTGGTAGGTTCTAAACCAATTGCAAATCTTATTAGCAAATTTTGGTTGATCAAATATTTTATTTAATCATGCGTCCTTAGATTAGTCCGACACTTTGACGCCAAGATTTGTCAAAGAAATTCAACTCCATTACACGACTGCGTTTATGTATCTAAGTAAACTTGACATTTGTGAGTAAATACTTTAGTGTAAATACCCACAAAAGTTTATCATCTACTTTTACATCTAAACACACCTATGAAAGAGTCTGAGTCCTCATAGACTTGGAGCAAATGATTTGGCATAAATACTCTTATCGCCGAAAATGATTTTTCACTCTAACAGTTATAATGGACGACACATTCTAATTTAGACTTGTATTTAAAGTTTTGGAAACATTTCAGTTTCGGGGATTTTAACCAAGATCAATATTTTCTGTCATATCCAATACCATCAAACAACACATTCATCGACCATCATCCAATCCCTTCTCATTCTTCGCTTCAGTGCACCATGCTCGTAATGACCCGGTTACGCACATCGACTTAGAAGAGCTAGATTAGAATGACTTCCTCAACTACATCATTGTTTAATAGTTCGGGAGACAAGGATTATACGTTCTTAAGATATTAGGTTTTCAAGCTTCAAAAGACATAAATTCAGATTTAAATAAATTTTAACCCATATTATTATTAATAATTATTACATAATCATACAAAATAGCCCTGACTCTGATACCACTATAGGATTTTGTCGGGTTCGTGTACGCAACAATTTTTTTTGTTTCAAACACAACAAACGACGAACTGTAGGATGATTATATAATAATATAAAACATGCAATTGATATAATATGTTTGTATAACTGTAATGCATCGAAATAACACTTACGATTTGAATATATCTGGAGTCTTTTAGTATAATGTCCGAGGGTGCGCACACAATTGATCCTCGACTTCAAGTTCCTATAACTCCGATGTATTCCTCTTTCAAACAACTAGGAAATTCGGCAGATGTTCGAGAGAATATTCTACTTCTAGGTCTCTAAGACTTATAATGATATTAAAACCAAGTGTATAGAATAATGAATTAAACCCTCTATTTATAGTTACGTTTTAGGGTTAAAACGCAGCTTAGGGTTTCTCGTGGGACATGCCCAGAAAATGAGGCGCAGTGTGTCAGTCAAACTGCCCACTGGCCTGGCGGTGCCGCGACTCAAGTAATAGGCGCCACGACCCAATATTTCAGGAGCCGCGACCCTCGACATTCAGTGTGGTACATTGTTTCGTTTTCATTTTAATTAAATCCGAAATACAATCTCGACTTAATTAAATAATCATTATTCATTCAAATGTCTCGATCATAAATCAAACAAGCTTTCACATATCGACACTAATCATATTAGGGTCTACACGGAACTCCTAGACGGCGCCGGAAGATGAACTTAATATGTGAAATATAGTTACACGAATCTGGTAAACTGAACCTCTATGTGAGAAGATAAAATCATTTAATTCATGACACAGTCGATCAAGCTTAGGATCTGTCAAGTATCTATCCAAATGGCTTGACCATTATATCTCATCTATATTAGTTGAAAATAAGAGCATATCTTAGATATGTCTATTGCGTTGACCAATGACTTAGTCAACCTAATATCACTGAGAAAATGAGTGCCCTTTCGAATCTATATTCGAGGAATGAATCCTAATCTTGGCTCAACTACCACCTTTAATCCACATCGTAGTGTACTCAATACGAGTCGTATCTCAATCTATAAGGCATTTGAGCTTAGGACAAGATCAAAATGCATTACTCTGTAGACAATGTGCATATCGACCTCAAGTCTAAAGACTTATATATCCCACACGCTGATCATACTTTAGACACGTATAACAAAAAAATATATCAGAAAGGTATACCAATACTTTCAAAGTATCCATGTGTCCATCACGAGTATCCGTAACTCGTAGCAGGTGAGACATACTACATCCTCTAAGGATATGATGCATACCACATGCGACTTATTACATATCATCGATATCCTATTTTCGATGATCATTAGTCGAAGCTATATTAAGAGTTACGTTATAATATTAATATCTCACACTATTAATAACAACGTAACCTTTATGGATGCATATTATAGAATATTATAAACAATCAACTAATAATTCAATAATTGCAAATGCATAATATTAATCTCCATTAATAATAATAAGAATGTGTATAAAGTACATTCCTAATACATATCGTCTCTAGGACATAAATATACTTTCAATCTCCCACTTGGCCTAGAGCCAATCTCCAACATATCTAATGCCCATATTCTCAAAATGGCCATTATGCTTAACTAAACTTCACGGTTTAGTGAATGGATCAGCTATTTCCGGATGAACAGTGACATTCCCGGAGTTTTGTCATTTTCGGCCAACTCCGGTATCCAACAGGGACGAGATTGATCCCAATAGCTTCGTCTATTCTCCCTCTTCATTTCTATAGTACCCTTGAACTTCGATTCAACCCCTAACCCCATCGATTTTAGCCTCGAAATTCCAGATCGAAAACTGTCATTTCGACGATTTTCTGTGAGCTCAAGGTTCGATGAAGGTTGTGGTTGGTACCACTGAGTTCACCTCAAAATTCTCTACTATATACATACAAACACTTTCCTCGATTTATAGTCTACACATTTGGTCGATTTTTTTTTTAAAATCACCTTGTTGAAGCTTCGACCTTCCATGGTCGTAGTGGCGACTGGGCAACCTCCCTCAAAGGTTGTCCAGTCCTATGATACATCTTTTGCACCAATTCCACAATCCCAACAGTTCAACCATCCCAATTCACTATCTCAGAGTTTAGCTATACTTCTAGTGTGCGAAAATGGTGAAATTCAACAAAATGGAGCAGCGATACATGTTGGTTTATCGCGATTGACAGTCGACAAACAACCAACATCGATGGCGAAGGTTCCGACATATTCACAAATTCTCAACAATGAAGCTACAGGAGGTGACGCAAGCTCTTCTGCCAATTGTTCCAACACTTTACCACATCCGTTAGCTCCTACACAGGTACAATACCTATATGGAGAGACAACTTTTCAGTTTAATGAAGCCGAAATTGATATTACTGTGGAAAGACAAGGCCTGAAGTGGGATGTAATTGGAAAATTTAGCCATGGTATTCCTGATTTTAACTTCTTGAAAACTGCCATACCTAAGCAATCCAATCTGAAAGCCGATGTTAAAGTTGGTTATCTTTTTAATCGACACGTATTGATTAGACGTTCTATTGAAGAAGACTATGATATACTAATGTCTAACAGTGCTGGTTTTGATATTAAGGAAAAGAACGTGTCACATCCGATTTGTTGCGCGACCATCCAAAACAATTCCAATCCAAATTGTTAAGGATGAAGGAGTTCAAATAAAATTTTACAAATTTCAATTTGACCACCTCCCCAAATATTGTACGAATTGCTGCTTGCAAGGCCATGATGTGAATGGATGTTGGAAGCTGAAGCAGGAATTGAAACCGACTAAAGCAAAAGAAAATATCCCTACCCATCCTTTGTCTACCATGGATCTTCCACAAAATCCAAACCCACCTGAAAAGCAAAAACAAACAAATGTTAACCCCCATAATCCAAATGACTGGCATGTGGTTGCCGGGAAAAAACGAAAGAAAGATAACCCACAAACCCAAAAACAATCCTCTAACATCCAATCAAAAAATAAAGTATCCCAAAACAAAACTAAACCACACAATAAAAAAGAAACTACTACCGGTACCACTGGTGTGGTTATTGCTGCTGGTGGTGCTTCTACATCTCATGCTCTGGTTTAAAAATCAACTTCTGCTGCAACGGATATTTTGGTTGACTCTAAGGATCATGATGCTCCTAGTGAAGTAGTTGCTACTACAATTGTTGGTCCTACTGTTGTGAATGTAGCAAATGCTAGGCTTACTGTTGTATCTATACATATTGTTGCTAATAATATTATGGTAGCTGATGGGCTAAACACAACTGATGCAGTTGAAGGGATTGTAGCAGATGTTGCTACTGCTGAGGTTCCTGCAGCTGTCGAGGCTTCAGCTGAGGAGTTTGTTAACACAATAGAGAATGTCGTAGTTGACCTTCATGATGCAGTTGGGGTTGATGACGTTGCAGCAACTGGTGTAGCTCGTTCTGACTCTTGCGATTCTTGAAGTGGCGAGCTTGATCTCGCTCTGCGATTGCTCTGTTGTTGAGAATGCCGATGCGATGGAGTGCGAGGTCGCTCTTGGTTTGGATCTTTGCCGTGCAGATGTGGCTACAACTCAAGTGGATACTAGACCTGATGCACTTGTTAGAAATGGTGATGCCTCTGATACTGCAAAGCTGGTTGTTACTAGTGGTGGTGAGGAAGAAAATAATATAGCTGTTGCGTCTGCTACTGCTGTATATGTCGACATCCCTACCCCCAGAGATGCTATTTGTGCAACAGCCAGAGAACAGGGAACAACTGTAGTTGCTGGGTCTGAGAATGATTTGGTTACAAATACACGTGATGACACTTCATCCTCAGGTGGAGAGAAGAGTGACACTGAAGAGGAAGATGAAGAGGATGATTTTGATTCAGACCCCGAAGCAATATAGGGAGACGAGGATAACTCAGACACAGAAATGGAGGATGACATGGAAGAGAGTATTGATGACGAATATGAGCGTCTGCATGCGAGGAATATTACAGATGAGTATTTTGAAAAAAATCAGGAAATGGAACGAGGTTAATGATTCAAAGCTAGATGTCTATGACATGACTCAACAAGTTGCCAAAAAACTAAGAAGGCAAGCAAAGACAGCGGCTCATGCCGTCTCAACAATATCCACCAGATCAAAGACTATATGATCAGGTTTCAAGAGTATTTGGAGAACGACAAGGAAGTGATACAACAATTACAAGACTTTATAAGCTCAGAGGTAGCTAATTATATCTTTGTACTTGTATTACTTTCTCACTAAACTTTAGTATTTTCCTATGTAACATCATCACAGAGTGCATTATAAACTTTGTGATGATCATAGCCTATTTGGTACTGGCATTATCCTTCTTTTTGCATTCTGGCTAGTTGAGGCTTGCACGCCTTATTAGGTACTAGTCAGATAGGTGATCTTGACGCTTATCTTGTACTTTCCATTTGGGGCCATTTTGATAAATAAAAGATAGAATCTTGGCTCTCTGACCTAGTTTTCCCAAAAAAAAAAAGTTTAAGTTCAAAAATTGAAAGTCTGTGAAATCGTGCCTTTAGTTCATAAGGAAGTGAGCTTGCAGTGGGCCAAATATAAATAGAACTCTACCCAAAGGAAACTTTGAGTGTGTTCTGTCTTAGAAAATTAATAAAGATGTGGTCCGACCCTTCCTAAAATCCAACGCATATTGAAAGCTTAGTGCAGTAGGTTGTACTTTTATGCTAAATCCCTTTGAATTATTTGAGCTAAATTCAGCTTGCTTTTTCACTAAGGAATCGAAATGCTAAAATACTTTCTCATTAAACACTTTTTATAAATAAGCCATGTTTGAATGAGTAGAGGCAAGACTTTACTAAAATGCTTCCAATATTTTATACATATATTCTCTTTTTAACCATTTAAAGCAAAAATACATTTTAGCCACATGTTTTCAAACCCGTAGGTCAATTGTGTGGATCTTTTCCCAGGTGCCTAACACCTTCCTCGGAGATCACTAGGATCCTTATCCGTTTTTTTGATACTTTTAAAAAAGTTTTAAAAAATAACCTTCAAGAAATGATTTCCTAATTTCTCAAAATTAATTAGGTGGCGACTCTGTTAAAGAGTCAACAAAGAGCCAAGTTATGATAGTAGCTTTTATGGGATGGTGTAAAAGTGAACCGTAACAATAGTGATTTTTATCAGATGTTGGTTTTGAGTTTGTCACGACCCAAATCACTGATTGTGCAGACACCTACCCTTTCCCCACCTGATAGGTGAACCCGTCCCTTACAGATTAATCCAATAACATAAATAAATAATAAGAGCAATAGAATTCTAAAAATATAGATATATGATAATCCGGAATACAACACTACCCACAGAATCTGGTCTGAATAGTACAAGAGCTTCTAGGTATACAATTTGAATAAAGGTTACAACCATAACCTGAATACATTTTTGTTTAGAAATATAATTAAACAGAAAATCTAGATGAACTCCATGAGATCAATGAAGGCTCATCGAATCTCGCTGAAGTTCCTTCAACAACTCTACACCCCAAAAATGTTGTAGCAAGAGTAGTATCAGCACAAACACTATATACTGGTAGGTATCATAGGCCGACAATAATTAGCTAACATATATATAAGAAAAATCAAAAGATAAACATGCTCACAATAAAGTACAAGTAATATCACATACCAAGAATGATCAGTCCAAATATAGAGGATCATAGCCTAAGATGAAATATCTAAAACCAAGTCTGCCTAACTTCCAATATCCATCAGAATAATCACAGTTTAAGAATAATCAGTCCAAGTATAAAGTATCAAGTCAGAATCCATGAAGTACGAGAATGAAGTAATAGCAAAGCACAACCACGTAAGACTTACAGTAATATGAACCACACTTGATTCCAGTAGTGTACAGTCATATCCTAGGCGGAATCTCTAGTCCCCGAATTCATCAAGTGTCAATGTAAGAGACTAACAAGTACACAACCTCCCAAATGAATCAAAAAAGGAATACAGGCCGAAACACATTATGTAATATAATGAATACAACAACCAAAACCAGAGATATGAGTAGATGAAATTTGAATGTATGTGTGATGCAATGCACTGGCCAACAGTAATCTCCGTACACACATGCTCCTAGCGGAATATCTCTACGTCTTGGTAGTCATGACCTGGGGGACCCATGAAGCCCATGTACCAGTCACTTCATATCACACAACCTAGAGATGAATTTACCACCCACCACACCGCTAGCCATTCCGTATCACACAACATAGAATGACTATGAAATCAATATTTCATAGAATCAATGTTGTTTCATTCTCATCTATCACCGTTACGCCCATCATAGGTAATATAATTGTATCACAAAATCACCATCACACCAATCATATGTAATGTCATATGTAGTATGAAAATAAGGATAAATGCATGTATGAATGTCAAATTCAACACTAATCATGTGATGAATAAATATAACAACATTCGTAAACCAGCTAACAATATAAACTTATTCCCAAATATGTATAATGCCACATCCGGAACAATTTTTCTTCGAACCACATAGGTAACAACAAGTATAAATGTAAGAGAAGCCATATGAAATAAGCACGTAGCAAACACCGTGATAAGAAGCCTCATATGTTTCACTTTCCCTGTTACCATTATTAATATCAACTCACATTTCACAATAATGAATCATGTAGAATGTGTATGAATGATATACATGTATCAATGTTGTTACACCCCGGAATTTCAGGATATGTTTATAAGAACGTACGTAAGAACTCAAAAATGTTAAGATTTGAGACATGTTATAATTTAGCGGAATTTTGGAAATTGTCGGGAAACGGAATATTGCGACGAACGGGAGGGCGACACGTGTCACCCCCCCTTAATGGTCTTGGACGAAAATGTGATAGAGGAAATGGTCATTTGACCATAAATTAAAAGACCAAGTCTTGCAAGACAATTTAGCTTGACATTGTTGACTTAGTCAATGACCCCACTTTAAGCTTGATATTTAGTGAATCTCATCCAAACCACCCAAGTGTTCTAATCTATACCCTTCCTTGTGTTATATATGTACACTAGTAGGTGCAAGACCTTGTCATTCCCCACACTTAGAATTATTTTCAAGAAACTTGTTCTTGCTCTTTAGGGGAGCTCACGGTTTTGAGGTGTTTCAAGAAGGAAAAATTTCCAATTTTTGTCCAATAATTCCCCCACTTTAAACCAAGGTACCTAAGGGTATTGTAAGTGTTTCTCAATAGAAAGATTCCGGAAAAATGGTGTTTTCGTATTAGTCGCAAGACGAAAACCTAAAGGGTTATTCAACTTGGAAGTTGAAACTTGAAGATGAGTTTTCATAAGCTTCTAAGGGTGGCTTGGAGTGGATTGTAATGTCGGAAGGAGGAGCTAAAGGTGCTAGGGATTGACTTGTACTCTTGGAGCATATTTGGGCTAATTGAGGTATAATCTTCGTTTTACTTTTGTAATTGAAGATTTCATGTTATGATAAGTTATAAGTGGTCATGTGATATGTGTTATGAAGTTTGATAAGTGTTATGGAATTGGAGGCTCAAAATCCGAAAATGTCATATTTAGCCATTTGAAATTGAAATCCAATTTGATCGATAAATTGAATTGTCGCATGTTACCTACTTGGAGAATGTAGTAGCTAGAATCAATTGCGGCTTGATATCTTATTATGCTACCAATTTGGATTGAAATGGAAATTGAATAAGAATCGTTATTGCTATTTTATTGTGAGCCAATTGGGGCTGTTTGGTTATTCATTTTCATTGGATTACCTTATATATTATTGTGAACCAATTGGGGCTGTTTGGTTATTCATTTGCATTGGATTACCTTCTATTTTATTGTGAGCCAATTGGAAATGTTTGGTTATTCATTTGCATTGGATTACCTACATTTTATTGTGAGCCAATTGGAAATTTGTTTGGTTATTCATTTTCATTGGATTACCTTATATATTATTGTGAGCCAATTGGGGCTGTTTGGTTATTCATTTGCATTGGATTACCTTCATTTTGTTGTGAGCCAATTGGGCTGTTTGGTTATTGTATTTCGACCTTGGAAAAGGTGGCAAAGTTAGTAAAAACAAAGGAGGTCTTTGTCAGATTTTCCGTAGAATTTAGAGACTTAACACTTATAATATTCTACGTTTGAAGTAAGGCCTTAATAGGCGTACTATGGTCATTATAGGTTGACATACTACGTGCGACGAAATGGACTTAGCAAGTGGATTAAACCAGAAGAGGTATGTGGAACTTTCTTATCTCTTGAGCATGATTAAGTTGTAAATGTATAGTACGGTGAGCGTCTGAGATTTTGACAATCTAGTCTATTTGATATCCTTGGCTTACTTTAAAGAATGTCCAAGTGGTTTGAGTTAGGGAATTAGCTCACTTGTTTAAATATTAAGGATATCTTGGTTTTCAAAAGTTAAGAGACTTTAAGTATGTTGAAAGTATTTTAATACTTGTTTTGTGGGAAAGTTTAAGTCTCTTGGTTATAAGGAAAGAATGTAATTTGCTAATGTATAAGGCTAGTATAACGGCTTTATGGGAAGTTGGTTATAATAGCTTTATGGAAAGTTTAAAGAGTGGTTTACTCTAAGTAATTTAAGTATGTTAAGGGACTTGAAGAGTTTTAAAGTATGCGATACTTGTTTCGTTTTAAGCGTATAAGTCCTTGGATAGATATTGTACTTGACTAATGCATAAAGTGAATATAACGACTTTATGGGAGTTGGTTATATTGGCTTTATGGAAAGATAAATGGCTTGATTTATTGAAAGGCAATTTGATTTAAGGCATCAATTGCCTAAGGTTTTAAAGGAAAGAAGTCACTTGATTTAGAAGCCTAAATGTATTTCTAAAAGGTATCGTGACTTGTCTTGAAAAGTAGTTATGACTTGATACTACGGTTATGAGTATCTTGGAAGTTATATATGAAAAGAGTCATTTTTAAAAGAATAGAAGTCGTAGTACTTTGGGTTAAATTCGGATTTTATAATGACATGTTAGTGCCTTAAGTAAACTAAAATGAGAATGTATATGAATAAGGCTAATAAGAAGTTAGGGGATTTCTTAACTTGCTTATTTATTGTAAGATAAGCGGTAGGGCTTATGTTATGTATGATGGCAGGTTGAGCTAGGGTAAGAGTATAAATGAGGGTAAACCCCAGGCGTTATACCACCGCTTGGGGTAAGAGTATAAATGAGGGTAAACCCCAAGACGTTATACCACTGTTTAGTGGATTTGCTACCCATGATGCGAGGAATACCTCATGCGAGTCCTTATGGGCTTATGCGGGTGAAATAGTCCCGTGCGGTAGTGCTGACTATCACGAGGAATACCTCATGCGGGTCCACGCGATCTATGCGGGTGAAATAGTCCCAGGAATAGGATTGCTTAATGATACTGCGGGCGGGTGGTCCTGCTTTGATCGTGAGCTTTCCTACTTTATATTGTAAGTATACTCCTATTTACTCTCATTGTTAGTAAGGCACAGTGTACTGTTAATTGAGTTATCATACATGTCTCCAGTTTTATTTAGACTTATGATTTCATTACAGTACTTTCAGTTTCACATATTTGGTACATGTTGTACTGACCTCCTTCGGGGGGCTGCGTTCATGCCGCAGGTAAAGTACAGGTTGCTGGTCCTCGCTCTTAGGATCACTGTTCAGCTGTTGAGAAGCTCCTTCATTTCGGAGGCTTATCCCTGGTATTTGTCGGTTGTTGTACATTCAGGGGTATGGCGGGGCCCTGTCACTTGTGTTGTTCTTAAGTGCAGTAGTCACATTGTGGATTGGGCGTAAAGAAAAGAAAAATGTCTTATTCTATTTACGGATTGAGTATATTTTACGGAAGGTGGCCTTATCGGCTTCTTTGTTGTTGATTCTTGTCTAAGTTTTTATGTATGTTGTGTATGTTCATTGCTATTCTCGATGTATACACAGCGGTGCCTGGGTAGGGCACGATCGCGAGCGAGGTCGGGTCGTGACAAAAGTGGTATCAGAGCAGTTAGTCCTCGGAAAGTGTCTACAGACCGTGTCTAAGTAGAGTCTTGATTATCGGTGTGTTGTGCACCACACCTATAATCAGGAGGCTGCAGGACATTTAGGATTGGTTCCATTCTTCTCACTCTAAGATCGTGCGATAGCGCTGTATGGTTAGGGTCGTCTCCCCCTAACAGGTTATGTTGTTTGCTACGAGAAAGCGTGATGACCGGGGAAAGATTATGCGGATTGCGTATCCAGGTTGGTAATGTTTGTAGTATAGTTGGTATTGGGACAGACAACTATACGGATTTATGTATGGGGGTCACATATGTGTTGCCTAGGATGATTTTAGATTTCCAGGATTTGGTAAGGACTAAATAAATACCGGGAAAGTATGAAACAGTTTAATGAACTCTCATCAAGGTTTTGCGTGCTAATTTGAGATAATTAGGTGATGATGAGCTATGTGAGAATGTAATGGACCCTCAAGAGGGTGATTAAGAGACTAAGTGGAAGACTAGGTTAGCAACTTAAGCTACGTGGTATGCTTAAGGGAATTGTACGGGCGAGATCCGGACGAAGAAAGTATGGTTGTTGTGGTCAAGACAACACGACTATGGTATTACGAGAAGTTTTTGTACCCGGTTACGGGGGACTGATAAGATAGGCTTGGAGCATGGAAATTGCGAGCCTGAGAATGTGATAACCACCGAGACCTTAGATATATAAGGCCTTCTCGGGTAGTAAAGAGTTAAGGCAGACGAGGAAAGAGTTAAATACGGCCAGTCGGGATTGGGGTCTATTTAGGGTCGCCCATAACTTGAAAGAAATGGGATCGGTTGGTAGTAGTCCCGCCACGTGACAGTCACGCAGTGCAAGGCCCAAATTTAGTTAATCATTTTATGGGTTCGTGGGCGTGTTCCACGGTTTCAGTTGTGAGCCGGAGGCGGCCTTATGTTGTTTAATTTAGTAACTCCAGTGGAGGCGAGTTAGTATGGAATTTATGTATGTAAGATAGAATAAGTTTGGGAGTGCGGAAAGAGTACGACCAGAAGAAAAGAGCAACCAAGAGTAAGGAAATGGAACCTGAATCCATGAGGACCTTTCAAGGTGACTACACCCGTGAGTGTTGGGTGGTAGCTGAGCGGTTAGATAATAATTGTCGGTAACGATAAAGTCGTTGGACCCAACAGAGTTGTTATGACAGACATTGGGGTCATTATGAGTTCGGGCTAGTTGGCCTCTTGTTATGCCAACGTGGACTACATAAGAGAGATTGATTCGGTACGGTTTCGTGGCGGTTGCCATCGAGTGGAAAGGAAGAGAAGTGGTGGTAACGGTGAATTATCCTTCCTTCTTTGACATTGTTTTCTTTTTAAGTCGTGTGACTTGTTCACTTGGGGTAAATTAGCGCGGGAAGTTATTTTGAGTGCCCTTGGGTACTTGGAGTTGGTTTGGTGTGGCGGTCGGGGCCACGACCTTCCGGATAATTCGGGGAAAAGCGTGCAAGGCAAGAATAAAAATAAGTACGAATCTTTGCCGGAAAGTGAGGCATCTTTGGTAGGTTGGAAAATCTACACAAACTTAAAGGCGGTGCGTGATGATTAACTATTCTTTGGACCGCAAGAGGACCCGTGATTAGGGTTGTGACTCGAGAAAGTTCAAGAGAGGAGATAAGTTCTCTTCCCGAAAAAGGGCGATTGCGTATTATGGGGTTGCATGTACCCACGTTGTTAGACGCAGGATATGACCGGAATATTAAAGGAGAATACGGCTATGGTTAAAGATAGGTTGCACGAGATATGTTTACCCCAGACTAGTGTAAAGACCATTAGTAAATAATGGGAAGTAAGAACATTTCGAGAAAATGTGGTAACACCTAGTTATAGGCTCTGCAACTGGGAAAGGAAAAATCGGGTTATTGCTTGACGAGATCAAGGAAAACCTCCCCTAAAAATGTGATTGTGATGAAGTCTTAGCCGTGAGGCAAGCAAAGGAATCAAATTTAAGTTTAGTGACCAAGTTTGGTTGCAACAAAGGGAATCGGGAACCATAAGTGAGATTAGGGATACCGAATACTTCGAGGAATTAGAAAGGTTTCGATTATTGGAAGTTAGTTGACGCGACTACAGTTCTAACCCCTCCGTAAGACTAGAGGTTAGGTTATTATGTTAGCACGTTGAGTGTTGGGCTAGGTTGTGTCTTGGCGCGGCAGATAGGGATAGAACCTATGTTTTCCGGTAGTTAGGGAAGCGGAAAGAAATTACGCCACTTAGATTTTGGTAGCGGCAGTTAAATCATGCCTTGAAGATTTGGGGGGCATGACGTATTTACAGACTTCATGTGGATACTTGTGCTGAACACAAAAGCCTCCGCTATATCTGTGAGGTGAGCGTAGAATTTGCGGCGAGGATGGTGGTTAGAGTTACTCAAGGATTGTGATATTGATATCCTATACCATCCGGGAAAGCCAAGACGATTCTGAATACTCTTTGTCGTGGACCTAAGGGTAGTCTGCGGATAGGCAGCCGGATAGGCAGGATGTGGTCGTGATTTTCTTGATTCTGAGCCTAGGGGTTCGATTATTTGTTTCAAGGTTAATGAAGTTCAGATCAGAGGTTGCGAGTCTTCCATTGTTGGGGAAGTAAAGCGGCGATATGAGATCGATTGTAATCTGGTATTGAGATACGGCTCTCAGAGAGAAGAGCACATTCGAGTAGCACCGGATGAAGTCTTTGTGAGATGGGGATAGATTGCGTGTACCGTCATTGCGGGACTATTCAGCAGGTCTTAGGGGAGGCACGCAATGCTTATTGTCCTAATTGTTCGGGGTCGACTAAGTTGTGTCGTGACCTCAGATGTGTGTATGGGTAAGATGACCGGAAAAGGGACATAGCGGGGTTTACTGCTTAGTGTCCGAGTTAGTAGCAGGTCATGGTTGTGCACCAGAAGCCCAGTGGGCTATTTCAGGCGATTGAAATCCCAACCTAGATATGAGAGGTATTTTATATGGATCTTGTTACAGGGTGGCATCGTACTCAGAGGAAGTGCGACTCCCTAGGGGTCATGGTAATTAGGCTGGCGAAACCAGCTGTGTTCTTTCGGATTGGGACCACTTGCTCGGCTGAGGTTTATACTAGCTTGTATAGCAGAGAGATTGTGAGACTGCACGGGGTCCTACGTTTATGATGTGACAGATGAGCTCGATTACGAATAACCGGAGGTATTTCGGGAGGATTAGGGACAGGTGAGTCTCGGTGTTGCATTACCCTCGGGCCAAGCGGGCGGCGAGCGTACTATCCAGGCACTTGGGGATAGGTTGCGGGCCTGTGTTTTTGATTTCAGGAATAGCCGAGAAGGTTAATTGCCTCTTGTTGTGTTACGTACGATAACATGTACCCTTCCAGTTTTCAGGTGGCCCGGTACGAGGCCTTGTGTGTAAGGAGTGGAGATCGCCGGTCGGATGGTTCGACATAGGCGAGGTTCAGTTATTTGGTCCAGACTTGATTCAGCGGGCTATTGATAAGGCGAAGCTTATCCGGGGAAGATTGTAGTAAGCTTAGAGTCCGCAGAAGCTTTATGCAGATAATCGATGTGGACACGTGGGGTTCAGTATGATATTTTGGTATGAGTATTGTTATGTGGCCAGGTGTGGCATTATTGGCACGTAGGGGTTGTAAGGAGACTATGTCGCTATCTTAAGTTTGACTCCCGAGAGAACATTCGGGGACGAATGTTTCTAAGGGGGGAAGAATGTTACACCCCGGAATTTCAGGATATGTTTATAAGAACGTACGTAAGAACTCAAAAATGTTAAGATTTGAGACATGTTATAATTTAGCGGAATTTTGGAAATTGTCGGGAAACGGAATATTGCGACGAACGGGAGGGCGACACGTGTCACCCCCCCTTAATGGTCTTGGACGAAAATGTGATAGAGGAAATGGTCATTTGACCATAAATTAAAAGACCAAGTCTTGCAAGACAATTTAGCTTGACATTGTTGACTTAGTCAATGACCCCACTTTAAGCTTGATATTTAGTGAATCTCATCCAAACCACCCAAGTGTTCTAATCTATACCCTTCCTTGTGTTATATATGTACACTAGTAGGTGCAAGACCTTGTCATTCCCACACTTAGAATTATTTTCAAGAAACTTGTTCTTGCTCTTTAGGGGAGCTCACGGTTTTGAGGTGTTTCAAGAAGGAAAAATTTCCAATTTTTGTCCAATAATTCCCCCACTTTAAACCAAGGTACCTAAGGGTATTGTAAGTGTTTCTCAATAGAAAGATCCGGAAAAATGGTGTTTCGTATTAGTCAAGGCGAAAACCTAAAGGGTTATTCAACTTTGAAGTTGAAACTTGAAGATGAGTTTTTCATAAGCTTCTAAGGGTGGCTTGGAGTGGATTGTAATGTCGGAAGGAGGAGCTAAAGGTGCTAGGGATTGACTTGTACTCTTGGAGCATATTTGGGCTAATTGAGGTATAATCTTCGTTTTACTTTTGTAATTGAAGATTTCATGTTATGATAAGTTATAAGTGGTCATGTGATATGTGTTATGAAGTTTGATAAGTGTTATGGAATTGGAGGCTCAAAATCCGAAAATGTCATATTTAGCCATTTGAAATTGAAATCCAATTTGATCGATAAATTGAATTGTCGCATGTTACCTACTTGGAGAATGTAGTAGCTAGAATCAATTGCGGCTTGATATCTTATTATGCTACCAATTTGGATTGAAATGGAAATTGAATAAGAATCGTTATTGCTATTTTATTGTGAGCCAATTGAAATTTGGTTATTCATTTTCATTGGATTACCTTATATATTATTGTGAACCAATTGGGGCTGTTTGGTTATTCATTTGCATTGGATTACCTTCTATTTTATTGTGAGCCAATTGGGGCTGTTTGGTTATTCATTTGCATTGGATTACCTTCTATTTTATTGTGAGCCAATTGGACATTTGGTTATTCATTTTCATTGGATTACCTTATATATTATTGTGAGCCAATTGGGGCTGTTTGGTTATTCATTTGCATTGGATTACCTTCTATTTTGTTGTGAGCCAATTGGGGCTGTTTGGTTATTGTATTTCGACCTTGGAAAAGGTGGCAAAGTTAGTAAAAACAAAGGAGGTCTTTGTCCGATTTTCCGTAGAATTTAGAGACTTAACACTTATAATATTCTACGTTTGAAGTAAGGCCTTAATAGACGTACTATGGTCATTATAGGTTGACATACTACGTACGACGAAATGGACTTAGCAAGTGGATTAAACAGAAGAGGTATGTGGAACTTTCTTATCTCTTGAGCATGATTAAGTTGTAAATGTATAGTACGGTAGGCGTCTGAGATTTTGACAATCTAGTCTATTTGATATCCTTGGCTTACTTTAAAGAATGTCCAGTGGTTTGAGTTAGGAATTAGCTCACTTGTTTAAATATTAAGGATATCTTGGTTTCAAAAGTTAAGAGACTTTAAGTATGTTGAAAGTATTTTAATACTTGTTTTGTGGGAAAGTTTAAGTCTCTTGGTTATAAGGAAAGAATGTAATTTGCTAATGTATAAGGCTAGTATAACGGCTTTATGGGAAGTTGGTTATAATAGCTTTATGGAAAGTTTAAAGAGTGGTTTACTCTAAGTAATTTAAGTATGTTAAGGGACTTGAAGAGTTTTAAAGTATGCGATACTTGTTTCGTTTTAAACGTATAAGTCCCTTGGATAGGATATTGTACTTGACTAATGCATAAAGTGAATATAACGACTTTATGGGGAGTTGGTTATATTGGCTTTATGGAAAGATAAATGGCTTGATTTATTGAAAGGCAATTTGATTTAAGGCATCAATTGCCTAAGGTTTTAAAGGAAAGAAGTCACTTGATTTAGAAGCCTAAATGTATTTCTAAAAGGTATCGTGACTTGTCTTGAAAAGTAGTTATGACTTGATACTACGGTTATTAGTATCTTGGAAGTTATATATGAAATGAGTCATTTTAAAAGAATAGAAGTACGTAGTACTTTGGGTTAAATTCCCGGATTTTATAATGACATGTTAGTGCCTTAAGTAAACTAAAATGAGAATGTATATGAATAAGGCTAATAAGAAGTTAGGGGGATTTCTTAACTTGCTTATTTATTGTAAGATAAGCCGGTAGGGCTTATGTTATGTATGATGGCCGGTTGAGCTAGGGTAAGAGTATAAATGAGGGGTAAACCCCCAAGACGTTATACCACCTGCTTCAGGGTAAGAGTATAAATGAGGGGTAAACCCCCAAGACGTTATACCACCTGTTTCCGTGGATTTGCTACCCATGATGCGAGGAATACCTCATGCGAGTCCTTATGGGCTTATGCGGGTGAAATAGTCCCATGCGGGCGGGTACAGCCTATGCGAGGAATACCTCATGCGGGTCCACGCGATCTATGCGGGTGAAATAGTCCCAGGAATAGGATTGCTTAATGATACTGCGGGCGGGTGGTCCTGCTTTGATCGTGAGCTTTCCTACTTTATATTGTAAGTATACTCCTATTTACTCTCATTGTTAGTAAGGCACAGTGTACTGTTAATTGAGTTATCATACATGTCTCCAGTTTTATTTAGACTTATGATTTCATTCTGATACTGAGTTTCACATATTTGGTACATGTTGTCGACCTCCTTGAGGCTGCGTTACGCCGCAGTAAATGCAGATTCTTTGGTCCTCGCTCTTAGGATCACTGTTCAGCTGTTGAGAAGCTCCTTCATTTCGGAGGCTTATCCCTGGTATTTGTCGGTTGTTGTACATTCAGGGGTATGGCGGGGCCTGTCACTTAATTGTTGTTCTTAAGTGCTGTAGTCACATTGTGGATTGGGTCATAAAGAAAAGAAAAATGTCTTTATTCTATTTACGGATTGAGTATATTTTACGGAAGGTGGCCTTATCGGCTAGCCTTTGTTGTTAGTTCTTGTCTAAGTTTTTATGTATGTTGTGTATGTTCCGCTGCTATTCTCTGATGTATACCTGACAGGGGTGCCCAGGTAGGGCACCAGTCGCGGGCCCGGGGTCGGGTCGTGACAAATGTCAAGTATAAATTATAATCAAATCCCAATCATGCCACACATCGTCACATATCACAATATCAATATCAAGTTAAGTCATTTTCTCTATCCATGATAATACCAAGATAAATGAGAGTCAACTATATAATAATTACGAGACAAAACTACGTACAAGTCCAGTAACCATCAAGAGGCAACAAGTCATAATCAGTCAACATTAACCAACCTAAGTAATTCATCCAACTTCATACCCGAAGGCTTACATGCTTTCTCTAACGGATTCTAACTGCACATATGCTTCGCTAACTAAAGTCTAATCAGAAGGTAAGCCGTAACCTATCTGGATGTCGAGCGGGAGTCATAATAAGTCATGTCTGAGCCTTGTCCTTTCGAGGATCACAATCGTACTCGAAGTCTAATATTATCGAAGTCTAAGTTAGAACAACGAATTTACAACACCCATAACATTTATTACTCTTTTAGATCCAAACCGAACATGGAAGAAGAGGGAAAATGAGCTTATAGGGGTAAAACTATCATTTTAAAGGTGAACTATGAAATTCAACATTCTAGGAGTCCAATCATACTAACCAATTGCTAAATCAACTCAACATTAGGCTAATTTCATCTTACACGTAAAACCCCCAATTTTGGGTATAAACCTTAGTTTCCAACATTTAATCTCATCAATAATAATTGATGATTCAAGCTTAACAAGTACTAAATAGTGAAACTCATGCTTAGAATAGCAAAATCCATCAATTAATTCTCATATTTAAGCTTAACAATTAAACAAGCCCTAATTTGGTTGAACTCATCTTCCCTAATTAGATTCTAGGTTATCTCCACAATTAAATCAACATAAAGAAGTTAAAGAAAGGTAAAACAAAACTAATGGAGCTTACCTCAAGAAGAAATCACTAGAAGTTGCTTGGAATCGTCCTAAGAGTGTTTTGGATAACTATTTTCGAAAAAAGGGAGTGTAGGATATTAATGACACTTAAAAGCAATTTGGAAATCTCATCATCTGTTGCAGCGAACCCGCGTCAATGATCAACGCTCGCATCCGCGATCCCTAGCCAAAATCCCAAAAACACATTGCAGTGGAACGCCGTCTGCTGCAGCGGTCCCTTTCCGCTGGGAGCACTAAGGCCCGCCCCAACAAATACACCAGCAAACAAGAAAAATCAAATTTTATGCAATTTCAACTTGAAATCTGATAATTACTCGAGGCCTCCCCGACACAAACGAGATATGCATGCCTATGTAAAAATGCGCTACAGACATACTCGTGATATCAAAATTTCCATCGAAGGTCTATTTTACAAGTCAACCCCCAACGAGCTAAATTAGTTTCCAAACAAATAACCAAAAATACTCCCGAGGGCCTCGGGAACCGAACCAACTATCCTATCAAGTCATAAACGACCCTCCAGACCTCACAGAATTGACGAAAATCTGAAAAAGGTCCATTCACACAAAAATCAACTATTGGTCAATGCTTTCATACTTAAGGTTCCAATTTCTCAACTTCTACTAGAATCACCTGAAAGTTCTGGGAATCAAGTCTACGGGGGTACAATAGTCAAAGTGTACATAATGACCAAATGAGTCATTACATCAGATACCAATTAAATAATCATTAGTCTTCAAAATAAGAAATAGAGTACAAAAACTGACGTTAACTAAGGAATCCTTAATGTAACAGCATGGAAGCCTCCACGACACGAAGTACGCCAATTCATTACTCGATCACCTTAATGGTCAAAACTTCCTCTAACTTAGCTTAGAGACTCAATTTCCATATTTTTGAATTTGAATTTCTCTCGCCACCGATTCCCAAATATAAAAATTGCTTTTGCTGGAATTATCTGATTCGACATAACCATTCTTCTGAACGCTATTGATAGGTCTCATAAACATTCCTCAAAACAACTAAACCTTTAGATATAAACACCAACATAGACTACTCTAAAATGGTAAAATGTTCTGATTTTTCTAATATTTCTTTCACATTTTTACAACCGTCCTTTGCACCACGATTTCTTAGTAACACATAAACACAAGCCTGAAATCATGACTTACTCTTGCTAGAAAATAATTATTGCTTTATCGGAGTAGCTCTAAGCAATTCCATCTAACTAATCTTACTCATGACTAACATCACTAGTTCCAAGTCTTCTTAAACCTTCAAATCATAATGTAGAAAGCATACCACTGAATACCCTACCGAGCCAAGTTTGTATGATACCATCTAATCACTCTAAAGACCTTTCTCAATCATAGTACCTCCTTAAGTCATTACCAAGCACCAACGTAACCCATTACACGAGTAGCTGCTCTCATTAAGATATCCTCTATCCACTCGCAAACTCAAATAAAGCTCGGTAAACCTGTCTTACCTCAAATATGAACTGAAACTTATCGAATGTGTGAAGGTGGTTTACTGGGAAACCATAAGTCCTCCTGGAAATATAAGCATAGTCTAGCAATCTTTAATCGAATAATTCTGACATAGAATGAAAGCACAACCCCTGAATACTATCAATAGTCACTCGAACTGACTCCAACTTTCTGAAATCAATCACAGTCCTACCATACATATATGGTGGCCAATTTTAATTTCTTCCTCATACGTAATTAATCATACCAGTCACCATCGACTCCAAAAGCCGAGTCCTATCCAAGTTGTCAACTTAGTATCTAAGAACTACACTTTATGATTGCAACATCATATTTCTCAACTTTTACTCGATACGCAGATTTGATACAACCCTAAACTTTTAATGCAAATCCTGGAGCCTCATATAATACCGCTTTAACCAGCGAAACTCTCATTATACACCTCAATGTGCTCATAATAATTCCAAAAGTATCAAATCTTACAACTAACGCTCCCACACAACAATTCCCAAGTCCTTAATATCCTAAAGTGCTCACCCAAGTTGTCCAATCAATAATACTTGAAACATAATGCACCACTACGAATACGGTCTTATCTCGAAAATATAACTCTAGCCATCACATAATAGGGATTTCCATAATCCCTTTCTCCTAAACCATATTAACTCATCCACTGAAGAGGGTTACGAAATTACCCAACTGTGTACCTCATCCAACCACTTCCATAAACCTTAACATGTCGGTTACCTGAAATTTTCTTCTCACTAGTTGCTGACTATGGAGACTCACAGAACTCATCATATCACTTAATCAATTATATCACTGAGTCATTTTCTGTAGAATCCCTTCTTTAAGCGTACTCACTATCATACCTCATCTAAAATATGCAAGACAACAACACCATAACCCATAATAACAAGTAATCCCGAAGACATATCTTATTTTTACCTATTCTCAATCAGCTTTACCTTTCTTGGCTATTCAATTCCCTGATTCCAATCAAATTACAATCATCATCATTGTCTAACCATTTTTTGAACCACTAAACTCTAAAACTGAATACTTTCTAAATTCAACTTATCACATACACAATCCTACTAACGTCCTCATGTATCTCCACCAAGGTTCCTTTGCTCAAATTCCATTAACCCAAATTCTGAAATATTCTCCATAACTTGAATTAATTCAACCCTCATCATTGCTTTACCACTTTGAACGTCCTAATTGTCGAACCAGAATGCCTCTAACCACTCGCATAATTGTCCTTTTCATCCAATCAACTAAACCGAATAATGCACCAGTAGTAGCAGGAACTAGTCAAAACTTACACAATGGGTACAAAGCTCTCAACACTAATCCAATATTAGATCTAACATCCAATAACTCATTGAGCACTAAAACTTCGAATTTGTCCAACACTAGAGTCATTCTTACTAGTCCACCACTGGCTCCCATTGGCTCACGACATAACCAAACATACCTACTCAACACTGAAAACTCTTATGTCTATTCTACCATATATGACCACAAATAACTCTCAATTTAACTAGCTCTTGGTCCCACGATATCTTTATCATTTCTCTACAATGAAGACCCGGTGAACACACCCTATACTGAAAGGCTAGGACCATTGCTGCCTAATATCTTAAGGTTCCACCAATCACAAGTAGCATTGCTTTCTGATCTAGAATCAATAACCAATTTATTAAAAGAACCCACAAACCACTGTCATATAGTCACGTCGAAGTCCAACTTAACTTTTCACGAATGAAGATGAAATCCACTCTCATACCAATTGCAACCTTATCCTAGCAAACACGTCAGATACCAATTTTTCTCTTCCTAATAGCGAAAATTGATCTATCCAAATCCTCTTCCTTACGCCTCCGTCCCATTAACACAAAAACACTCTTACCAAAATACCCAAGAAATCTTACTTCGCTACATGTTTCCCACAAGGTCGTCCTTCATGTCCTTATTCTCAACTTCTCTTTTTTATCACACGCCGTCACTATACTTTTGCCACATCCGATGACCCTTATCAAACTCACACCCGTCCCCGTATATCGACACCTAATACACTATCACTGATGAATCATATGCATTCCATTGGTACACCCATGCCACGTGAACTATCATAATACCTTGACGATGTTGAAGCATTTCCCAAACCAATTATCTCATCGAACAAATCACTCTTATTAAACAATAAATGCACTTTTGCCGCTTCCGACCAACTAAATACTGAAAACATGGAGATTCTATGATCCTATGTATCATCTCTCCCATTTTCAAGAATACCCCCACAAAAATGGGTCTAACCACGACCCACACAACTGAATCCTCATGCCATAGCTAGAAACTGAGCTTGGTCATGTGACCGAATCAGGATGACACATCGCATGCCATACCACAATACTTTCCAAAATAAACTGATCACATAAGAATTTAAGGACGAGTTTCCACCTTTCATGGGTGAGTAGATAGGAAATTCAGATACCAATTGGAATATACTAGATACCAATTTGAATGAAATAACATGAAAGAATGAAGGAATTTGAAGTTTCCTAAATGTCCTATAGTCTCTCAATTATAAGTGTGGCGCGCAACACACCCATATGTAGGACTCTACTAGATATTACTCTTGTACTTATAGATCGGGTAACCTAGGGCTCTAATATCAACTTGTCACGACCCAAATCATTGATCGTGCGGACACCTACCCTTTTCCCACCTAATAGGTGAACCCGTCCCTTAAAGATTAATCCAATAACACAAATAAATAATAAAATCAATATAAGTCTAAAAACATAGATATATGATAATGCGAAATACATCACTACCCAAGAAATCCGATCTGAATAGTACAAAAGCTTCTAGGTATATAATTTGAATAAATGTTACAACCATAACCTGAATATATTTCTGTTTAAAAAGAGAATTAAACAGTAAATCTAGATGAACTCCATGAGATCAATGAAGGCTCATCAAATCTCACTGAAGTTCCTGCAATAACTCTACACCCCAAAAACAGTGTAGCAAGAGTAGTATCAGCATAAACACTATTTATTGGTAGGTATCATAGGCCGACAATAATTAGCTAACATATATATAAGAATTTTTTTTGAAAGGTAAACATGCTCACAATCAAGTACAAGTAATATCACATACTAAGAATGCCTGGTCCAAATATAGATGATCATAGCCTAAGATGAAACATCTAAAACCAAGTTTGGCTAGCTTTCAGTATCCATCAGAATAATCATAATTTAAGAATAATCAGTCCAGGTATAAAGTATCAAGTCAGAATCCATGAAGTACGAGAATGAAGTAATCGCTAAGCACAACCACGTAAGACTTATGGTAATGTAAACCACACTTGATTTCAGTAGTATAAAATCATAACCTAGGCGGAATTTCTAGTCCCTGAATCTATCAAGTGCCTATATAAGAGACTAACAAGTACACAACATTCCAAATGAATCAATAACAAATAATATAGGCTAAAACACATCATGTAATATAATCAATACAATAACCAAAACCATAGATACGAGTGGATGAGATATGAATGTATGTGGGATGCAATGTTATGCACTAGCCAACTATAATCTCCATCTACACATGCTCTAAGTGGAATATTTCTACGTCTTGGTAGTCATGACCCGGGGGACATGTGAAGCCTATGTACTAGCCACTCCGTATCACATAGCCTAGAGATGACTCTACCACCCACCACACCACTAGCCATTTCATATCACACAACATAGAATGACTACGAAATTAATATGTTATACGAATCAATATTTTTCCTTCTCATATATCACCGTCATACCCATCACAAGTAATATCAATGTATCATAGAATTACCATCACACCAATCACGTGTAATGTCATATGTATCATAGAAATGAGGATGAATGCATGTATGAATGTCAAATTCAACACTAATCATGTGATGAATAAATATAACAACATTCGTAAACCAGCTAACAATATGAACTTATTCTCAAATTTGTACAATGCCACGTCCGGATCAATTTTCCTTCGGACCATATAGGTAACGACAAGTATAAATGTAAGAGAAACCATACAAAATAAGCACATAGCAAACACAATGATAGGAAGCCTCAAATGTTTCACTTTCCCTCTTACCATTATTAACATCAACTCACAGTTCAGAATAATAAATCATGTAGAATATGTATGAATGATATGCATGTATCAATATTGAAGTCTAATATTATTGAAGTTTAAGTTAGAAAAAGGAATTCACAACACCCATAATATTATATTACTCATTTGGATCCTAACCGAATAAGGAAGAAGAGGGACACCTGGCTTATATGGGTAAAACAATCATTTTAAAGGTGAACTAGGAAAGTCAACATTCTAGGATTCCAATCCTACTAATCAATTGCTAAATCAACTCAACAATAGGTAATTTCATCTTACAAGCAAAACCCCCAATTTTGAGTATGAACTCTAATTTCCAACATTCAATTTCATCAACAATAATGGAGTATTCAAGCTTAACAAGTACTAAATAGCGAAACCCAAGATTAGAATAACAAAACCCATCAATTAATTCTCATATTTAAGCTTAACAATAAAACAAGCCCTAATTTGGTTGAACTCATCTTCCCTAATTAGATTCTAGGTTATCTCCACCATTAAATTAACATAAAAAAGTTAAAGAAAGGTAAAACAAAGATCAGGGAGCTTACCTCAAGGAGAATCACTAGAAGTTGCTTGGAATCACCCTAAGAGTGCTTTGAATAACTGTTTTCGAAAAGAGGAAGTTTATGATTTTAATGAAACTTACAAGCAATTTAGAAATCCCATCATCCGATGCAGTGGCCAGAGGCCTGCTGTAGTGGACCCATGCCTGCGGTCAATAGCCGTGTCTGTGGTCCCTAGCTAAATCCCAAAAACACGCTGTAGCGGAACATCGTCTGTTATAGTGGTCCCATTCTACTAGGGCGCACTGAGGCCCGCCCCAGCGAATACACCAGCAAATCATAAAAATCATGTCTTGTGCAATTTCATCCCAAAATATGATAATCACTCGAGACCTCCATGACACAAACCAGATATGCAGGCATATGTAAAAATACTCTACAGACTCACTCATGGTCTCAGAATTTCCATCAAAGGTTTAATTATACAAGTCAACCCCCAACAGGCTAAACTATTTTCCAAACCAATGGCAAAAAATGCTTTCGAGGGCCTCGGGAATCGAACCAACTATCTGTCACGACCCGACCCCGGGGCCGCGACTGGTACCCTACCGGGGTACCCTGTCAGGTATACATCAAAGAATAGCAGCGGAACATACATAACACATAACTTATAAAAAGATAAACATCACTGGCCAGCCGATAAGGCTGCCTTCCATAAAACATACTTAATCAAAAGTATAGAAGTACAACTTGTTTTTATAGCCAAAAACACGTATGTGACCACAAACCTCTAAGGATAACAACTGTGGCGAGACAGGGCCCCGCCATACCCCTGAATGTACAAAATACCTATAGCATCAGGGAATATCCGTACCAACAAACAAGCTTCCGGAAGAATGGAGCTTCTGACACCGGAATAATGATCCTAAGAACGAGGATCCACAATCTGCTTACCCTTACCTGCGGCATGAACGCAGCCCCCGAGGAAGGGGGTCAGTACACAATATGTACCAAGTATGTAAAGCTGAAAAAAATACTGTAATAATGATATCATAAGTCTAAAAGTAAGCTGGAGTCATGGAAGACAATCAAAATACCTTTTACTGTGCCTTACTAACAATGAGAGTGACAAGTATATATATATATATAATACTGCATAAAATAGGGGCCTCATGATCAAAACAGGGTACCTCGCCCGTAGTATCAATAAGCACCCCTACTCCTGGGACTATTTCACCCGCATAGGTCCTGTGGACCCGCATGAGGTATTCCTCGCATAGTCAGACTACCGCGTGAGACTATTTCACCCACATAAGCCCATAAGGACTCGCGAGGTATTCCTCGCATCGTGGGTAGCAAATCCACGTAGCAGGTGGTATAACGATCTTGGGACTTACCCTCGATATACTCTTACCACGAAGCGGATGATATAACGATCTTGGGGACTTACCCGCCGGATATACTCTTTGCTCAAGCGGATGGTATAACGATCTTGGGGATTTACCCCTCAGATATACTCTTACACTGGAGGAGGTGGTATGACGATCTTGGGGCTTGCCCCTCATTCATACTCTTACCCTGGAGAAGGTGGTATAACGATCTTGGGGCTTGCCCCTCAGATATACTCTTACCCTAGCTCAAACTGTCATCATATCATAATCATAAATAAGTTAAGAAAACTTATAACTTCTTATTAGCCTTGTTCATATACCCTCTCATTTTAGTTTACTTAAGGCACTTAATCATATCTTTAATAAAAGGAAACCGGGAATTTATCCCAAGTATTACATACTTCAACTCTTTTAAAAGTGACTCTTTTTCATATAAAACCTTTGGGCAATTGATGCCTTAAAATCAATTTGCCTTTCATAAATCAAATCATTTGTCCTTACTTATCCTACTTAGAATAAATCTCTTTTTATCAACCTTTTATAAAGCTAATAAACCAACTTCCCATAAAGTTGTTATATTAACCCTATACTTTAGTAAAACCATACTTTTCCCTTAACCAAGGGACTTATACTTCTTAAAACGAAACAAGTCTTTATATACTCAAAGCAAGTAAGAATACTAAATCTTGTACGTCTACCGTACTACATAGATGCAACTACTCATGCTCAAGAGATAGGAAAACTTCACATACCTCTTCGGTCAATCCACTTGCTAAGTCCAACTACCGCAAGTAATATGTCAACCTAAAATAATCATGATACGTTCATTAACCTCTAATTTCAATGTAGAATAATCCAAGTTCAAAGTCACTAAATTCTATGGAAAATTGGGCAGCATTTCCTTTGTTTCTACATACTTTGCCACCTTTCTCAAGGCCGAATTTAACATCCAAACGCCACTTTTAAGGCTCAACAATCCAAACATTTCAAAGGGGATTACACACCTAAACTTGGGTGTGTAAAATTCTGCCCCATAAGGTACAACAATTCACTTAACAATTCTAAGGTAGTTTTTAGGCTACAACATGCTCATAATATCTTTTTAGCCAATTCTTTCATATCCAAACCACATTTCTTACATGCAAGGATTCTAAGTGCATTATTTACTACTACACATCCCTTCTTCTTCACATGCAACATTAATAACTAACCACAAGAGAAGAAATGTTACCTTAAAACTTTAGCCAAACTTATTCCAACAACTTTGCTAGGCTCCTTTCCAAGAACACCACCACAATAACACCAACAAGCTAGCCACAAGCTTCCTTCTTGTTCTTAACTTTTCAGATTTTTCTTAGGCTTGAATTCCTCTTGGAATTTTAGAGAGAAGTGGGAGCTTAAGCTTAGAGAGAGAGAGGGATTTGAAAGATGACCAAGTCTTCAAGACTTGGTCAATATAAGGCATGCAAGAAATCAGATGGGGGGGACACTTGTCACCCTCCCAAGGTCTTTTTAAAAGAAAAATCTGATTTTTCCTAAGTTTTTCCGCGAATCAGAATCAGCGCTGCGCTGAAAGCCTCTGGCCATGACTCTCGGAACTTCCGCGCCGCTTCGCTGTCCTGGCGCCGCGCTGCAACTCGTGACTCAAGATATCCGCGCCGCGCCCGCCGCTTTGCTCAAACGCATTTCTGTCCGTCACGACCGAACTTGTAACTCCCATAACTTTACTCCGACGCCCTATCGATTTAACGGTTGGTTGCGTTGGAAACTAGACTCAACGAAATACGCCTAGGCCTTTGAAACACTTAGAACTCTCAACGTGCCGGTCATAACCCGCCTCAAAGTTGACTAAAACCCGTCCAAATAATCCACAACTTATCTTTCAAAATTTTAAGTCTTACTCCCATTAGCACGCTATCAAACGTGTGGCCAGAACTACGGGGTATAACATTCTCCCCCCCTTAGAAACATTCGTCCCGAATGTTCCTTCTAGGCTTACTCAAATCATAACCTTAACGTAGACCCTCTTAACTATTCTTGCAAATAAAACGCTCCACATAGCCACAGCATTACTCAAGCATAATTGCTAAATAAAAACTAACAAGCAGGAAAGTGGGTTACCTGGAGGTGTAGGGAATAAGTGAGGATACTTCTTCATCATGTCATCCTCTGCTTCCCACGTCATCTCTTCCCTATTCTCGTTCCGCCACAAGACTTTGACGGAAGCCACATCCTTCGTCCGAAGTCGCCTAAACTGACGATCGAGTATCGCTATGGGACTCTCCTCATACTATAACTCCTCTGTCACCTGGACATCATGAATCGGGTGCACTCTAGATGGGTCTCCAATACATTTCCGCAACATAGACACATGGAAAACTGGATGTACCGCCTCCAAATCGGACATCAGATCTAACTCATAGGCAACCTTGCCTACGCTACGGACAATCTGATACGGCCCAATGTACCTTGGGCTAAGTTTCCCTTTCTTTCCAAACCTCATCACGCCCTTCATGGGCGATACCTTTAGGAAAACCCAATCATCTATCTCAAATTGCAAGTGTTGACGTCGATGATCTGCATACGACTTCTGCCGACTCTGAGCTGCCAACAACCGCTCCTGGATAAGCTTCACCTTATCCACTGCCTGCTGAACCAAGTCTGGCCCGACTAACTGAACTTCTCCCACTTCGAACCAGCCTATCGGTGACCTGCACTTCCTCCCGTATAAGGCCTCATAAGGCGCCATCTGAATACTGGAATGGTAGCTGTTGTTGTAAGCAAACTCTACAAGAGGTAAATGATCCTCCCAGCTACCCCTGAAATCAATAACACAAGCCCGCAAAGATATCCTCGTTGTCGGATAGTGCGCTCGCCTGCCGTCGGCCCGAGGATGAAACGCCGTCGAGACTCACTGTGTCCATAATCCTTCGGAAAGACCTCCGAGTTAGCCAGAACCGGGCTCCTCTGTATGAAATAATCGATATAGGAACTCCGTGCAGTCTCACGATCTCCCTGATGTACAGTCTCGCGTAATCCTCGGCCAAAAAAGTCGTCATGACTGGGAGAAAATGGGCTGATTTCGTCAACCTGTCGACAATAACCCAAATAGAATCATGTTTCCTCTAAGTGGAAGGTAACCCTGTAATAAAATCCATATTTACCACCTCCCATTTCCAAGTCGGAATATCAATAGCAATGTACCACCGGCTTCGTGCTCAACCTTAACTGGCCGACACCGCACGCGCGCCACGAACTCCACAACATCCTTCTTTAGGCCATCCCACCAATACACGCATCTGAGGTCATGATACATCTTAGTCGACCCCGGATGAATAGAATAACGAGCACTGTGTGCCTCCCCCAGAATTTGCTGACGAAGTCCTGTCACATCGGGAACACACAACCGACCCTCAAATCTTAGCACCCTATCAGGCGCTACCTCAAATAGACTCCTCTCTTTCTGAACAACGGCATCTCGATACCGTACCATAATCAGATCCTCATACTGTCGCCTCTTCACCTCCTCGACGATGGAAGACTCGACAATCTCTCGAACCCGAACTCCATCACTATCAGAATCAACCAAACGAACCCCAAGGCTCGCTAGTTGATGTAACTCTCGGACCATATCCCTTTTCCCCGGTCAGACATCGATAGACTACCCATCGACCGCGACTGGCGGCATCTGCAACCACATTGGCCTTCCCTGGATGGTATAGAATATCAACATCGTAATCCTTAAGTAGCTCCAACCACCGTCTCTGTCGCAAGTTCAGCTCCCTCTGGCTGAAGATATACTGGAGGCTCTTGTGGTCCGTGTAAATGTCCACATGAACTCCATATAAATAATGTCTCCAGATCTTCAAGGCATGAATCACTGCTGCCAATTCCAAGTCATGCGTGGGATAGTTCTTCTCATGCTTCCTAAGTTGTCGAGATGCATAAGCTATAACTTTGCCGTCCGCATCGCGACGCACTCCAAGCCCAACACCCGACGTCCACAATAAACCACATATCCATCTAAACCTCCGAAGAGTAAGAACTGGGGCGGTCGTCAACTTCTCCTTTAGCAGCTGGAAACTTTCCTCACAAGTATCCGTCCACCGGAACATAGCTGCCTTCTGAGTCAGCTTAGTCAAAGGTGCTGAAATAGAAGCAAACTTCTCCACAAACCTCCGATAATAACCTGCAAGGCCTAAAAAGATGCGCACCTCCGTTGGTGTAGTGGGTCTAGGCCAAGTCTTGACTGCCTCAATCTTTCTTTGTATCAACCGAATACCATCGGCCCGATAACATGCCCTAAGAAAGCCACCGGTTAACTAACTAACTCGTGACTTCGAGAACTTGGCATACAACTGCCGGTCTCGGAGGACTCCCAATACCGTCCTCAAATGCTCTGTATGCTCCTGCTCTGTGCGCGAATACACCAAGATATCATCAATGAAAACTATAACGAACATATTCAAGAATGGCCTGAACACCCTATTCATCAAATCCATGAATACCGGGGCGCTGTCAACCCGAAAGTCATTACTGAACTCATGGTGCCTTTAGGGTCCCGAATGCGATCTTGAATATCCGCCTCTCTAACTTCAGACTGATGGTAACGGATCGCAGTCTATCTTGGAGAAACATCTCGCACCCTGCAACTGGTCAAACAAATCATCAATCCTGGGGAGTGGATATCTGTTCTTGATAGTTACCTTGTTCAGCTGCCTGTAATCAATACACATACGCAGCGTCCCATCCTTCTTCTTTACAAATAACACTGGCGCTCCCCAAGGAGAAACACTTGGCCTGATAAAGCCTTTCTCCAGCAAGTCTTTCAGCTGGTCCTTCAATTCCTTCAACTCGGCAGGTGCCATCCTGTATGGCGGAATAGATATCGGTCGAGTGTCTGGCGCCAAATCAATGCAAAACTTAATCTCCCTCTCAGGAGGGATACCCGGAAGCTCATCTGGGAATACGTCTGGAAACTCTCTAACGTCCGAATCGATCGAAAGTCCGGTACCTCACCTCGATTTAATACGAACCATATGGTAGATATACCCTTTCCGCACTATCTTCCTAGCCTTGAGGTAAGAAATAAACTTACCCCTTGGCGATACAGTATTCCCCTTCCACTCGATAACCGACTCACCAGGAAACTGGAACCGAACTAATCTCTCCCTATAGTCCACATTGGCATAACAAGATGCTAGCCAATCTATACCCACAATCACATCAAAGTCTGTCATATCCAACTCTATCAAGTCGGCTAGAGTCTGACGACTGTCTATAGTCACTGGGCAAGCCTTATATACCCGCTCAGCTACCACTGAATCACCTACTGGCGTAGCCACCTCAAAAGGTCTTATAGACTCGGGCTCTATCCCTATTCTACTGACAATATGAGGAGATATATAGGACAAGGTAGAACCTGGATCTATCAAAGAATATACATCACAGCAAGAAACCAATAATGTACTGTGATTTATTCAGTGACGCCTCCGTCCGGTCCGGCCGAAATAACATAGATGCGGTTCTGAGGACCGCTAGAACTGGGACCCCTACCACGACCTCTGCCGCGGCCTGCTGGCCCATAAGTACCCTGCCCTCCGAGGCGTCTGACCATCGAAGACGAAGATCCAACAACAGACCCCGTCGGCTGAACCGTAACGCTCTCGCCGCCTAAGGACGGACAATCCTTCTTCAGATGGCCCTGCTGGCCACAAGAATAACACGCTCCCGAACCCATACGATACTTGCCCGGATGAGACCTACCGCATCGAACGCACCGAGAGGTAGGTGGTCTCGACTGGTGACGGTCGCCGCCTCGAAACCTCGAAGTCCCGAGCCCCGACCGCCTCAATAACCTACCGATCACTCCCGCCAAAATCGGCGAAGGAGCACTCAGGCCGGGCCGGAATGTGAACCTAGTTCGCCGAGGCCGCCGCCGAAAATCGCCTCGAGACTCGCTGCCCCGCCTCGGGCCGGCCTAAATCTAGCCGATCCGCTCTCTGTCCTCAATCCCCTACGCGTACGCCTGCATCCTGGCAATATCTATCCCTGGCTGAAGAGCCACCCCCAAGCATGCAGTAATCATATGACGGTCTAACCCTATCACATATCGATGAACCCTGTCGGTCATGTCCGCTATAATGGTGTGCGCATACCTGGCCAATGAGTCAAACTCGTGTCAGACTTCTCTCGATAGTCCTCCCGTCCTGCCTCAAGGTCAAGAACCTATCTACGTGGGCTCTCCTCATCTCAGGGGGCAAGAAGTGATCCAGGAAAGCCTCTGTGAACTCCAGCCCAAACAGCTGGAAGAGCATCCTCACCTCTCGACAACACCCATGACTCAAACCAGTTCAACGCAATATCGCAGAACCGTAAGAAGCTAGTATAATGCACTCGGGCCTCCGATGCCCTAAGCACTGCATGGTCCAGAACTTCCGGACAAACTCCCGCGATCCTTCTCAAATCTCGAACCATAGAACTCGGGTGGGTGACAACTCAGAAATCCGAATCCAGAAATCGTCGGCCTGGGTTGGCCGCTTCCTATCGGCGCCGCCGCCACTATGCTGGTCAAGAATCGACCGTTCTCGTAATTCTATACTCGCACTTCGATCGTGGGATCGAGGCTCCGCATCGCGATCTCGCAGCCGCTCACGCCGAAATCGGTTGAGGCCGGGCGACGACGTGGAACTCGCCGCCTAAACATCATCTCTCGGTAAGGATCGGGCTGTGCTCGTGACACTCCGCCCCACTAGCAGCCTCACGCTTTGCCTCTTGCCGCGGTTGCCTTGCGCGGAGGCATAATCGATACATAAAGGAAAACATCGAGGAGGTTCAACCTATAACTCACTTCTATCGACGATCTTAGAGTGAAAGAATGGAAACCAATCCTAAATATCCTGCAGCCTCACGATTATAGATGTGGTGCACGACACACACCGATAATCAAGACTCTACTAGACACGGTCAGGACACTTTCCGAGGACAACCTGGCTCGATACCACTTTTGTCACGACCGACCGGCCGCGATCGTACCTACCGGTACCGTCGTATACATCGATAATAGCAATGAACATACATAACACATAACTTATAAAAGGTAACATCACCGCCACCGATAAGGCCGCTTTCCATAAAACATACTTAATCAAAAGTATAGAAGTACAACTTGTTCTTATAGCCCAAAACACGATGTGACCACGCACTTAAGGATAACAACCGTGGCAGACAGGCCCCGCCATACCCCGAATGTACAAAATACCTATAGCATCGTGGAATATCCGTACCAACAAACAAGCTTCCGAGGAATGGAGCTTCGACACCGAACGTGATCCTAAGAACGAGGATCCACACCGCTACTTACCGCGGCATTTAACGCAGCCCGAGGAAGGGGTCAAGACACAATATGTACCAAGTATGTAAAGCTGGAAAAAATACTGTAATAATGATATCATAAGTCTAAAAGTAAGCTGGAGTCATGGAAGACAATCAAAATACCTTTTACTGTGCCTTACTAACAATGATATCATTGCCATACCCCTGAATGTACAAAATACCTATAGCATCAGGGAATATCCGTACCAACAAACAAGCTTCCGGAGGAATGGAGCTTCGACATAACAAATGATCCTAAGAACGAGGATCCACAATCGCTAATTTACCCGCATTTAACGCAGAGCCCCGAAGGGGGTCAAGACACAATATGTACCAAGTATGTAAAGTTGGAAAAATATCGTAATAATGATATCATAAGTCTAAAAGTAAGCCGAGTCATGGAAGACAATCAAAATACCTTTATCGTGCCTTACTAACAATGAGTGACAAGTATATATATATAATATCGCATAAAATAGGGCCTCATGATCAAAACAGGTACTCGCCTGTAGTATCAATAAGCACCCTACTCGGGACTATTTCACGCATAGTCCTGTGGACCCGCATGAGGTATTCTCGCATAGTCGCACCGCACGAGACTATTTCACCCGCGATAAGCCCATAAGGACTCGCATGAGGTATTCCTCGCATCGTGGGTAGCAAATCTACGAACACGTGGTATAACGATCTGGGGACTTACCTCGGATATACTCTTACCCGAAGCAAATGGTATAACGATCTGGGGACTTACCCTCGATATACTCTACACCGGATGGTATAACGATCTTGGGGATTTACCCCTCAGATATACTCTTACACTGGAGGAGGTGGTATGACGATCTTGGGGCTTGCCCCTCATTCATACTCTTACCCTGGAGAAGGTGGTATAACGATCTTGGGGCTTGCCCCTCAGATATACTCTTACCCTAGCTCAAACTGTCATCATATCATAATCATAAATAAGTTAAGAAAACTTATAACTTCTTATTAGCCTTGTTCATATACCCTCTCATTTTAGTTTACTTAAGGCACTTAATCATATCTTTAATAAAAGGAAACCGGGAATTTATCCCAAGTATTACATACTTCAACTCTTTTAAAAGTGACTCTTTTTCATATAAAACCTTTGGGCAATTGATGCCTTAAAATCAATTTGCCTTTCATAAATCAAATCATTTGTCCTTACTTATCTTACTTAGAATAAATCTCTTCTTATCAACCTTTTATAAAGCTAATAAACCAACTTCCCATAAAGTTGTTATATTAACCCTATACTTTAGTAAAACCATACTTTTCCCTTAACCAACGGACTTATACTTCTTAAAACGAAACAAGTCTTTATATACTCAAAGCAAGTAAGAATACTAAATCTTGTACGTCTACCGTACTACATAGATGCAACTACTCATGCTCAAGAGATAGGAAAACTTCACATACCTCTTCGGTCAATCCACTTGCTAAGTCCAACTACCACAAGTAATATGTCAACCTAAAATAATCATGATACGTTCATTAACCTCTAATTTCAATGTAGAATAATCCAAGTTCAAAGTCACTAAATTCTATGGAAAATTGGGCAGCATTTCCTTTGTTTCTACATACTTTGCCACCTTTCTCAAGGCCGAATTTAACATCCAAACGCCACTTTTAAGGCTCAACAATCCAAACATTTCAAAGGGGATTACACACCTAAACTTGGGTGTGTAAAATTCTGCCCCATAAGGTACAACAATTCACTTAACAATTCTAAGGTAGTTTTTAGGCTACAACATGCTCATAATATCTTTTTAGCCAATTCTTTCATATACAAACCACATTTCTTACATGCAAGGATTCTAAGTGCATTATTTACTACTACACAACCCTTCTTCTTCACATGCAACATTAATAACTAACCACAAGAGAAGAAATGTTACCTTAAAGCTTTAGCCAAACTTATTCCAACAACTTTGCTAGCCTTCTTTCCAAGAACACCACCACAATAACACCAACAAGCTAGCCACAAGCTTCCTTCTTGTTCTTAACTTTTCAGATTTTTCTTAGGCTTGAATTCCTCTTGGAATTTTAGAGAGAAGTGTGAGCTTAAGCTTAGAGAGAGAGAGGGATTTGAAAGATGACCAAGTCTTAAAGACTTGGTCAATATAAGGCATGCAAGAAATTAGATGGGGGGGGGGGGGACACTTGTCACCCTCCCAAGGACTTTTAAAAGAGAAATCTGATTTTTCCTAAGTTTTTCCGCCAGGAATCTCGCGCGCCTGGCGCCGACGCGGCCATGGTTTAAACCTCTACGAACTCTCGGAACTTCCGGCACCGCGGCCCTGCTGTCCTGGTGCCGTGGCGCTGCAACTTCAGCGACTCAAGATATCCGCGCCGCTGCCCTCGCATCCGCGCCGCGCCCCGCCGCTTTGCTCGAAACGCATTTCTGTCCGTCACAAGACCGAACTTGTAACTCCCATAACTTTCTACTCCGACGTCCTATCGACCAACGGTTGGTTGCGTTGGAAACTAGACTCAACGAACTACGCCTTAGGCCTTTGAAACACTTAGGAACTCTCAACGTACCGGGTCATAACCCGACTCAAAGTTGACTAAAACCCGTCCGAAATAATCCGTCAACTTATCTTTCGAAAATTTTAAGTCTTACTCCCTTTCGCACTCTCTCACACGTGTGGCCAGAACTACGGGGTATAACACTATCCTACCAAGTCATAAATGACCCTCATGACCTCACAAAATTGACAGAATTCTGAAAAAGGTCCATTCATATAAAATTCAACTATAGGTCAACACTTTCATACTTAAGGTTCTAATTTCTCAACTTCTACTAGAATCACCCGAAAGTTCCGAGAATCGAGTCTACAAGGGTAAAATAGTCAAAGCACACATAACGACCAAATGAGTTGCTACAGAGTTGTAAAGGACTTCATAAACTGGTAGTCTTTGAAGGAGTTAGAAAAGATATAAAAATTAAGAAGAATTATTGCAGATTGGGGTGGGGCTGTTAGAGTCAGTTCCTTAGGTGTACAAAGCGTTGTAACTATAAAAGTTGCTAGAGTTATAGTGGAGAGTTTGGAGAAATCCTATTGGAGATATATAGATTGTGGTATATGCCTGTTATACCCTGTAGTTCTGACCCTACGTATGAGAGCGTACGAAAGCATGTAAGACTTAAAATTTTCAAAGGATAGGTTGACGGATTATTCCGGGCGAGTTTTAGTCAACTTCGAGGAGGGTTATGACCCGATACATTGAGAGTTCCTAAGTGTTTCGAAGGCCTAGGGCGTAGTTTGTTGAGTCTAGATTCCAACGCAACCAACCGTTCGTCGATAGGACGTCGGAGTAGAAAGTTATGAGAATTACAAGTTCGGCGCAATGACGTAAAGGTGTTTGGACAAATGCAAATGTGGCGCGGCGGATGCGTGGTCGCACGGATGCGTGCGCGCCAAAGTACCGAGAGGTCGCTGAAGTTGCAGCCACGCGCCAGACAGCAGGGCCGCGACACAAAGTTCGAGAGGTCGCGGGTTTCAGCATGCGCCGAGGCGGAATTTTGGGCGAAAAACTTAGAAAAGTCGATTTTTCTTTTAAAAGACCTTGGGAGGTGACAAGTGTCCCCATCTGATTTCTTGCATGCATATATTGACCAAGTCTTGAAGACTTGGTCATCTTCCAATTTCTCTCTCTCTAAAGCTTAAGCTCCCACTTCTCTCTAAATTTCCAAGAGAAATTCAAGCCTAAAGAAAAATCTAAAAAAGTAAAAGAAAGAAGGAAGCTTGTGGCTAGCTTGTTGGTGTTGTTGTGGTGGTGTTCTTGGCAAGCTAGCAAAATATTTGGAATAAGTTTGGCTAAAACTTTAAGGTAACATTTCTTCCTTTAGAAGTAGTTTTTAGTGTTGCATGTTAAGAAGGAAGAACTTGTGGTAGTAAATAATGCTCTTAGACTCATTGCATGTAAGAACTATGGTTTGAATGTGAAGGAATTGGTTAAGAAGATATTATGAGCATATTGTAGCCTAAAAAAAAACTACCTTAGAATTGCTAAGTGAATTGTTGTACCTTTTTGGGGCAGAATTTTACACACCCAAGTTTAGGTGTGTAATCCCCTTTGAAATGTTGGATTATTGAGCCTTAAATGTGGCGTTTGGATGATAAATTCGGCCTTGTGAAAGGTGGCAAAGTATGTAGAAACAAAGGAAATGCTGCCCAATTTTCCATAGAAATTAGTGACTTTGAACTTGGATTGTTCTACATTAAGATTAGAGGTTAATAAATGTATCATGGTTATTTTAGGTTGACATATTACTTGCGGTAATTTGGACTTAGCAAGTGGATTGACCAAAGAGGTATGTGAAGCTTTCCTATCTCTTGAGCATGAATAGATGAAACTACGTAGTACTGTAGACGTACAAGATTTGGTATTCTTACTTGTTTTAAGTATATAATGACTTGTTTTGTTTTAAGAATGTATAAGTCCCTTAGTTAGGGGAAAAGTATGATTTTACTAAAGTGTAGAGTTAATATAACAACTTTATGGGAAATTGGTTTATTAGCTTCATAAAAGGTTAATGAGAAGAGATTTACTCTAAGTAAGATAAGTATATGGTGAGGCAAATTGGTCTTAAGGCATCAATTGCCCAAGAGTTTTATGTATAAAGAAGAGTCATTTTTAAAAGAGTTGAAGCATGTAGTACTTGGGTTAAACTCTGTTCTTTATTAAAGATATGATTAAGTGCCTTAAGTAAACTAAAATGAGAGGGTATATGAACAAGACTAATAAGAAGTTATAAGTTTTCTTAACTTATTTATGATTATGATATGATGACAGTTTGAGCTAGGGTAAGAGTATATCTGAGGGGCAAGCCCCAAGATCGTTATACCACCTTCTCCAGGGTAAGAGTATGTCTGAGGGGCTAGCCCCAAGATCGTCATACCACCTTCTTCAGTGTAAGAGTATATCTGAGGGGCAAGCCCCAAGATAGTTATACCAGATGCTTCAGTGTAAGAGTATATCTGAGGGGAAAGTCCCCAAGATCGTTATACCATCTGCTTCGGGGTAAGAGTATATCTGAGGGGTAAGTCCCCAAGATCGTTATACCACCTGTTCCGTGGATTTGCTACCCATGATGCGAGGAATACCTCATGCGAGTCCTTATGGGCTTATGCGGGTGAAATAGTCCCACGTCTGGCGTGGTACACCTATGCGAATACCACGCGGTCCACAGGACCTACGCGGTGAAATAGTCCCGCGAGTAGGGGTGCTTATTGATACTACGCGAGGTACCTGCTTTGATCCTAAGGCCCCTATTTTATGCAAAGATTATATATATACTTGTCACTCTCATTGTTAGTAAGGCACAGTAAAAGGTATTTTATTGTCTTCCATGACTCCAGCTTACTTTTAGACTTATGATATCATTATTATAGTATTTTCCAGCTTTACATACTTGGTACATATTGGTAATCGACCTTCCTGGGCCGCTCATGCCGCAGGCGGTAAGCAGATTGAGGATCCTCGCTCGAGGTGGGAGAAGTTGATTAGTCGGGCGGACTTAGTTCAAGAGCGGTGGATAAGTGCGGCTTATCCAGAGCCATTGTTAGCGGCTCAGAGTCGGCAGAAGTCGTATGCAGATCATCGGCGTCGACACTTGGAATTCGAGATAGATGATTGGGTTTTTCTAAAGGTATCGCCCATGGAGGGCGTGATGAGATTTGGAAAGAAGGGAAAGCTTAGCCCAAGGTACATTGGGCCGTATCGATTGTCCGGCGGTAGGCGGTTGTTCATGAGTTAGATCTGCCGTCCGATTTGGAGGCGGTACATCCGCTTTTCCATGTGTCCATGTTATGGAAATGTATCGAGATCCATCTAGAGTGCACCGGTCCATGATGTCCAAGTGATGCAGGAGTTATCGTATGAGGAGAGTCCCATAGCGATACTCGATCGTCGAGTTAGACGACTTCGGACGAAAGACGTGGCTTCCACAAGGTCCTATGGCGTAACTAGAACAGGAGGAAATGACGTGGAAGCAGAGGATGACATGATGAAGAAGTACCTCACCTATTTCCTATACCTCCGTGTAACCCACTTTCCTCGCTTGTTAGTTTTGATTTAGCATTTACGCTTTCAAGATGTTGTGGCTCGTGAGCTGCTTTATTTGCAAAAGAATGGTTAAGAGGGTCTATGTCGATGTTGTGGTTTGAGTAAGCCTAGAAGGAAGATTCGGGATGAATGTTTCTAAGAGGGAGAATGTTATACCGTAGTTCGACCCTACGATGATGAGCGCGTTTAAAGCATGTAAGACTTAAAATTTTCAAAGGATAGGTTGACGCATTATTCCGGGCGAGTTTTAGTCAACTTCGAGGCGGGTTATGACCCGATACATTGAGAGTTCCTAAGTGTTTCGAAGGCCTAGGGCGTATTTCGTTGAGTCTAGATTCCAACGCAACCAACCGTTCGTCGATAGGACGTCGGAGTCGACAGTTATGAGAATTAAAAGTTCGGGCGCAATGGACGTAAAGGTGTTTCGCACAAAGCGATGGGTCGCGGCGCCGGATGCAGTGGTCGCGCTACAAAGTATCGAGAGGTCGCTGTTGCAGCGGCCGCGCCGACATCGGCCGCGGCACCAAAGTTCGAGAGGTCGGGGGACAAGTGTCTCTGGGCGGAAAAACTTAGAAAAGTCGATTTTTCTTTAAAAGACTCGAGGGTGACAAGTGTCCCCCCTTTCTGATTTCTTGCATGCAATATATTGAAGACTTGGTCATTTTCCAATTTCTCTCTCTCTCTAAAGCTTAAGCTCCCACTTCTCTCTAAATTTCCAAGAGAAATTCAAGCCTAAAGAAAAATCTAAAAAAGTAAAAGAAAGAAGGAAGCTTGTGGCTAGCTTGTTGGTGTTGTTGTGGTGGTGTTCTTGGCAAGGAAGCTAGCAAAATATTTGGAATAAGTTTGGCTAAAACTTTAAGGTAACATTTCTTCCTTTAGAAGTAGTTTTTAGTGTTGCATGTTAAGAAGGAAGAACTTGTGGTAGTAAATAATGCTCTTAGACTCATTGCATGTAAGAACTATGGTTTGAATGTGAAGGAATTGGTTAAGAAGATATTATGAGCATATTGTAGCCTAAAAAAAAACTACATTAGAATTTCTAAGTGAATTGTTGTACCTTTTTGGGGCAGAATTTTACACACCCAAGTTTAGGTGTGTAATCCCCTTTGAAATGTTGGATTGTTGAGCCTTAAATGTGGCGTTTGGATGATAAATTCGGCCTTGTGAAAGGTGGCAAAGTATGTAGAAACAAAGGAAATGCTGCCCAATTTTCCATAGAAATTAGTGACTTTGAACTTGGATTGTTCTACATTAAGATTAGAGGTTAATAAATGTATCATGGTTATTTTAGGTTGACATATTACTCATGTAATTTGGACTTAGCAAGTGGATTGACCAAAGAGGTATGAAGCTTTCCTATCTCTTGAGCATGAATAGATGAAACTACGTAGTACTGTAGACGTACAAGATTTGGTATTCTTACTTGTTTTAAGTATATAATGACTTGTTTTGTTTTAAGAATGTATAAGTCCCTTAGTTAGGGGAAAAGTATGATTTTACTAAAGTGTAGAGTTAATATAACAACTTTATGGGAAATTGGTTTATTAGCTTCATAAAAGGTTAATGAGAAGAGATTTATTTTAAGTAAGATAAGTATGCGTAGGCAAATTGGTCTTAAGGCATCAATTGCCCAAGAGTTTTATGTATAAAGCAGTCATTTTTAAAAGAGTCAAGCATGTAGTACTGGGTTAAACTCCCTGTTCTTTTATTAAAGATATGATTAAGTGCCTTAAGTAAACTAAAATGAGAGGTATATGAACAAGACTAATAAGAAGTTATAAGTTTTCTTAACTTATTTATGATTATGATATGATGATTTGAGCTAGGGTAAGAGTATATCCGGCGGGCAAGCCCCAAGATCGTTATACCACCTTCTCCAGGTAAGAGTATGTCGAGTGGGCTAGCCCCAAGATCGCCATATCACCTTCTTCGATGTAAGAGTATATCCGGCGGGCAAGCCCCAGATCGTTATACCACCGCTTGCAAGAGTATATCCGAGGAAAGTACCCAAGATCGTTATACCATCCGCCGGTAAGAGTATATCCGGCGGGTAAGTCCCCAAGATCGTTATACCAATTGCCCGTGGATTTGCTACCCATGACGCGAGGAATACCTCACGCGAGTCCTTATGGGCTTACGCGGTGAAATAGTCCCACGCGGGCGGTACAATCTATGCGAGGAATACCTCACGCGGTCCACAGACCTATGCGGGTGAAATAGTCCGCGAGTAGGGGTGCTTATTGATACTACGGAGAGGTACCTGTTTTGATCCTAAGGCCCTATTTTACGCAAAGATTTTATATATATACTTGTCACTCTCATTGTTAGTAAGGCACGATAAAAGGTATTTTATTGTCTTCCATGACTCGGCTTACTTTTAGACTTATGATATCATTATTATAGTATTTTCCACTTTACATACTTGGTACATATTGTGTAATCGACCCTTCCCTTTGCGCTCATCTGCGCGGTAAGGGTAGCGATTGAGGATCCTCGTTCGAGGTGGGAGAAGTTCAGTTAGTCGGGCCAGACTTAGTTCAGTAGGCGGTGGATAAGGTGAAGCTTATCCAGAGGCGGTTGTCGTAGCGGCTGAGTCGAAGTCGTATGCAGATCACTTGGAATTCGAGATAGATGATTGGGTTTTTCTAAAAGTATCGCCCATAGAGGGCGTGATGAGATTTGGAAAGAAGGGAAAGCTTAGCCCAAGGTACATTGGGCCGTATCGGATTGTCCGTAGGGTAGGCAGGGTTGCCTATGAGTTAGATCTGCCGTCCGATTTGGAGGCGGTACATCCAGTTTTCCATGTGTCCATGTTGCGGAAATGTATTGGAGATCCATCTAGAGTGCACCCGGTTCATGATGTCCAAGTGACAGAGGAGTTATCGTATGAGGAGAGTCCCATAGCGATACTCGATCGTCAGGTTAGACGACTTCGGACGAAAGACGTGGCTTCCGTCAAGGTCCTATGGCGGAACGAGAACAGGGAGGAAATGACGTGGGAAGCAGAGGATGACATGATGAAGAAGTACCCTCACCTATTTCCTATACCTCCAGGTAACCCACTTTCCTGCTTGTTAGTTTTGATTTAGCATTTACGCTTCAGTATGTTGTGGCTCGTGGAGCTTCTTTATTTGCAAAAGAATAGTTAAGAGGGTCTATGTCGATGTTGTGATTTGAGTAAGCCTAGAAGGAACATTCGGGACGAATGTTTCTAAGGGGGGGAGAATGTTATACCCCGTAGTTCTGACCCTACGTATGAGAGCGTACGAAAGCATGTAAGACTTAAAATTTTCAAAGGATAGGTTGACGGATTATTCCGGGCGAGTTTTAGTCAACTTCGAGGCGGGTTATGACCCGATACATTGAGAGTTCCTAAGTGTTTCGAAGGCCTAGGGCGTAGTTCGTTGAGTCTAGATTCCAACGCAACCAACCGTTCGTCGATAGGACGTCGGAGTAGAAAGTTATGAGAATTACAAGTTCAGTGCGCAGTCGGACAGAAAGGTGTTTCGGACAAAGGCGACAGGGCCGCGGCGCCGGATGCAGGGCCGCGGCGCCGAAAGTACTGAGAGGTCGCTGAAGTTGCAGCGCCGCGGCGCCGGGACAGCAGGGCCGCGGCGCCGAAAGTTCAGAGAGGCTGCGGGGGACAAGTGTCCTTGGGCGGAAAAACTTAGAAAAGTCAGATTTTTCTTTTAAAAGACCTTGGGAGGGTGACAAGTGTCCCCCCCATCTGATTTCTTGCATGCAATATATTGAAGACTTGGTCATTTTCCAATTTCTCTCTCTCTCTAAAGCTTAAGCTCCCACTTCTCTCTAAATTTCCAAGAGAAATTCAAGCCTAAAGAAAAATCTAAAAAAGTAAAAGAAAGAAGGAAGCTTGTGGCTAGCTTGTTGGTGTTGTTGTGGTGGTGTTCTTGGCAAGGAAGCTAGCAAAATATTTGGAATAAGTTTGGCTAAAACTTTAAGGTAACATTTCTTCCTTTAGAAGTAGTTTTTAGTGTTGCATGTTAAGAAGGAAGAACTTGTGGTAGTAAATAATGCTCTTAGGCTCATTGCATGTAAGAACTATGGTTTGAATGTGAAGGAATTGGTTAAGAAGATATTATGAGCATATTGTAGCCTAAAAAAAAACTACCTTAGAATTGCTAAGTGAATTGTTGTACCTTTTTGGGGCAGAATTTTACACACCCAAGTTTAGGTGTGTAATCCCCTTTGAAATGTTGGATTGTTGAGCCTTAAATGTGGCGTTTGGATGATAAATTCGGCCTTGTGAAAGGTGGCAAAGTATGTAGAAACAAAGGAAATGCTGCCCAATTTTCCATAGAAATTAGTGACTTTGAACTTGGATTGTTCTACATTAAGATTAGAGGTTAATAAATGTATCATGGTTATTTTAGGTTGACATATTACTTGCGGTAATTTGGACTTAGCAAGTGGATTGACCAAAGAGGTATGTGAAGCTTTCCTATCTCTTGAGCATGAATAGATGAAACTACGTAGTACGGTAGACGTACAAGATTTGGTATTCTTACTTGTTTTAAGTATATAATGACTTGTTTTGTTTTAAGAATGTATAAGTCCCTTAGTTAGGGGAAAAGTATTATTTTACTAAAGTGTAGAGTTAATATAACAACTTTATGAGAAATTGGTTTATTAGCTTCATAAAAGGTTAATGAGAAGAGATTTATTTTAAGTAAGATAAGTATATGGTGAGGCAAATTGGTCTTAAGGCATCAATTGCCCAAGAGTTTTATGTATAAAGCAGAGTCATTTTTAAAAGAGTTGAAGCATGTAGTACTTGGGTTAAACTCCCGGTGTTCTTTTATTAAAGATATGATTAAGTGCCTTAAGTAAACTAAAATGAGAGGGTATATGAACAAGACTAATTAGAAGTTATAAGTTTTCTTAACTTATTTATGATTATGATATGATGATAGTTTGAGCTAGGGTAAGAGTATATCTGAGGGGCAAGCCCCAAGATCGTTATACCACCTTCTCCAGGGTAAGAGTATGTCTGAGGGGCTAGCCCCAAGATCGTCATACCACCTTCTTCAGTGTAAGAGTATATCTGAGGGGCAAGCCCCCAGATCGTTATACCAGCTGCTTCAGTGTAAGAGTATATCTGAGGGGAAAGTCCCCAAGATCGTTATACCATCTGCTTCGGGGTAAGAGTATATCTGAGGGGTAAGTCCCCAAGATCGTTATACCACCTGTTCCGTGGATTTGCTACCTATGATGTGAGGAATACCTCATGCGAGTCCTTATGGGCTTATGCGGGTGAAATAGTCCCATGCGGGCGGGTACAGCCTATGCGAGGAATACCTCATGCGGGTCCATGACCTCACGCAGTGAAATAGTCCCAGGAGTAGGGGTGCTTATTGATACTACGGGCGAGGTACCCTGTTTTGATCCTAAGGCCCCTATTTTATGCAGTATTGTATATATATACTTGTCACTCTCATTGTTAGTAAGGCACAGTAAAATGTATTTTATTGTCTTCCATGACTCCAGCTTACTTTTAGACTTATGATATCATTATTATAGTATTTTCCAGCTTTACATACTTGGTACATATTGTGTCGACCCTCTTCGGGCCTGCGTTCATGCGGTAAGGGTAAACAGATTGAGGATCCTCGCTCGAGGTGGGAGAAGTTCGATTAGTCGGGCGGACTTAGTTGATGGCGGTGGATAAGGTGAAGCTTATCCAGGAGCGGTTGTTGGCAGCTCAGAGTCGGCAGAAGTCGTATGCAGATCATCGGCGTCGACACTTGGAATTCGAGATAGATGATTGGGTTTTTCTAAAAGTATCGCCCATGAAGGGCGTGATGAGATTTGGAAAGAAGGGAAAGCTTACCCCAAGGTACATTGGGCCGTATCGGATTGTCCGTAGGGTAGGCAGGGTTGCCTATGAGTTAGATCTGCCGTCCGATTTGGAGGCGGTACATCCAGTTTTCCATGTGTCCATGTTGCGAAAATGTATTGGAGATCCATCTAGAGTGCACCCGGTTCATGATGTCCAAGTGACAGAGGAGTTATCGTATGAGGAGAGTCCCATAGCGATACTCGATCGTCAGGTTAGACGACTTCGGACGAAAGACGTGGCTTCCGTCAAGGTCCTATGGCGGAACGAGAATAGGGAGGAAATGACGTGGGAAGCAGAGGATGACATGATGAAGAAGTACCCTCACCTATTTCCTATACCTCCAGGTAACCCACTTTCCTGCTTGTTAGTTTTGATTTAGCATTTACGCTTCAGTATGTTGTGGCTCGTGGAGCTTCTTTATTTGCAAAAGAATAGTTAAGAGGGTCTATGTCGATGTTGTGGTTTGAGTAAGCCTAGAAGGAACATTCGGGACGAATGTTTCTAAGAGGGGGAGAATGTTATACCCCGTAGTTCTGACCCTACGTATGAGAGCGTACGAAAGCATGTAAGACTTAAAATTTTCAAAGGATAGGTTGACGCATTATTCCGGGCGGGTTTTTGTCAACTTCGAGGCGGCTTATGACCCGATACATTGAGAGTTCCTAAGTGTTTCGAAGGCCTAGGGCGTAGTTCGTTGAGTCTAGATTCCAACGCAACCAACCGTTCGTCGATAGGACGTCGGAGTAGAAAGTTATGAGAATTACAAGTTCGGCGCAATCGGACGAAAGGTGTTTGGACAAAGCGGCGAGGCTGGCGCGGATGCAGGGCCGCGGCACCGAAAGTACTGAGAGGTCGCTGAAGTTGCAGCGCCGCGGCGCCGGGACATCAGGGACGCGGCGCCGAAAGTTCAGAGAGGCTGCGGGGGACAAGTGTCCTTGGGCGGAAAAACTTAGAAAAGTCAGATTTTTCTTTTAAAAGACCTTGGGAGGGTGACAAATGTCCCCCCCATCTGATTTCTTGCATGCAATATATTGAAGACTTGGTCATCTTCCAATTTCTCTCTCTCTCTAAAGCTTAAGCTCCCACTTCTCTCTAAATTTCCAAGAGAAATTCAAGCCTAAAGAAAAATCTAAAAAAGTAAAAGAAAGAAGGAAGCTTGTGGCTAGCTTGTTGGTGTTGTTGTGGTGGTGTTCTTGGCAAGGAAGCTAGCAAAATATTTGGAATAAGTTTGGCTAAAACTTTAAGGTAACATTTCTTCCTTTAGAAGTAGTTTTTAGTGTTGCATGTTAAGAAGGAAGAACTTGTGGTAGTAAATAATGCTCTTAGACTCATTGCATGTAAGAACTATGGTTTGAATGTGAAGGAATTGGTTAAGAAGATATTATGAGCATATTGTAGCCTAAAAAAAAACTATCTTAGAATTGCTAAGTGAATTGTCGTACCTTTTTGGGGCAGAATTTTACACACCCAAGTTTAGGTGTGTAATCCCCTTTGAAATGTTGGATTGTAGAGCCTTAAATGTGGCGTTTGGATGATAAATTCGGCCTTGTGAAAGGTGGCAAAGTATGTAGAAACAAAGGAAATGCTGCCCAATTTTCCATAGAAATTAGTGACTTTGAACTTGGATTGTTCTACATTAAGATTAGAGGTTAATAAATGTATCATGGTTATTTTAGGTTGACATATTACTTGCGGTAATTTGGACTTAGCAAGTGGATTGACAAAAGAGGTATGTGAAGCTTTCCTATCTCTTGAGCATGAATAGATGAAACTACGTAGTACGGTAGACGTACAAGATTTGGTATTCTTACTTGTTTTAAGTATATAATGACTTGTTTTGTTTTAAGAATGTATAAGTCCCTTAGTTAGGGGAAAAGTATTATTTTACTAAAGTGTAGAGTTAATATAACAACTTTATGGAAAATTGGTTTATTAGCTTCATAAAAGGTTAATGAGAAGAGATTTATTTTAAGTAAGATAAGTATATGGTGAGGCAAATTGGTCTTAAGGCATCAATTGCCCAAGAGTTTTATGTATAAAGCAGAGTCATTTTTAAAAGAGTTGAAGCATGTAGTACTTGGGTTAAACTCCCGGTGTTCTTTTATTAATGATATGATTAAGTGCCTTAAGTAAACTAAAATGAGAGGGTATATGAACAAGACTAATAAGAAGTTATAAATTTTCTTAACTTATTTATGATTATGATATGATGACAGTTTGAGCTAGGGTAAGAGTATATCTGAGGGGCAAGCCCCAAGATCGTTATACCACCTTCTCCAGGGTAAGAGTATGTCTGAGGGGCTAGCCCCAAGATCGTCATACCACCTTCTTCAGTGTAAGAGTATATCTGAGGGGCAAGCCCCAAGATCGTTATACCAGCTGCTTCAGTGTAAGAGTATATCTGAGGGGAAAGTCCCCAAGATCGTTATACCATCTGCTTCGGGGTAAGAGTATATCTGAGGGGTAAGTCCCCAAGATCGTTATACCACCTGCTCGTGGATTTGCTACCCATGACGCGAGGAATACCTCACGCGAGTCCTTATGGGCTTACGCGGGTGAAATAGTCCCACGCGGGCGGTACACTATGCGAGGAATACCTCACGCGGGTCCACGGGACTATGCGGGTGAAATAGTCCCAGGAGTAGGGGTGCTTATTGATACTACGGGCGAGGTACCCTGTTTTGATCCTAAGGCCCCTATTTTATGCAGTATTGTATATATATACTTGTCACTCTCATTGTTAGTAAGACACAGTAAAAGGTATTTTATTGTCTTCCATGACTCCAGCTTACTTTTAGACTTATGATATCATTATTATAGTATTTTCCAGCTTTACATACTTGGTACATATTGTGTACTGACCCCCTTCCTCGGGGGCTGCGTTCATGCCGCAGGTAAGGGTAAGCAGATTGAGGATCCTCGTTCGAGGTGGGAGAAGTTCAGTTAGTCGGGCCAGACTTAGTTCAGTAGGCGGTGGATAAGGTGAAGCTTATCCAGGAGCGGTTGTTGGCAGCTCAGAGTCGGCAGAAGTCGTATGCAGATCATCGGCGTCGACACTTGGAATTCGAGATAGATGATTGGGTTTTTCTAAAAGTATCGCCCATGAAGGGCGTGATGAGATTTGGAAAGAAGGGAAAGCTTAGCCCAAGGTACATTGGGCCGTATCGGATTGTCTGTAGGGTAGGCAGGGTTGCCTATGAGTTAGATCTGCCGTCCGATTTGGAGGCGGTACATCCAGTTTTCCATGTGTCCATGTTGCGGAAATGTATTGGAGATCCATCTAGAGTGCACCCGGTCCATGATGTCCAAGTGACAGAGGAGTTATCGTATGAGGAGAGTCCCATAGCGATACTCGATCGTCAGGTTAGACGACTTCGGACGAAAGACGTGGCTTCCGTCAAGGTCCTATGGCGGAACGAGAACAGGGAGGAAATGACGTGGGAAGCAGAGGATGGCATGATGAAGAAGTACCCTCACCTATTTCCTATACCTCCAGGTAACCCACTTTCCTGCTTGTTAGTTTTGATTTAGCATTTATGCTTCAGTATGTTGTGGCTCGTGGAGCTTCTTTATTTGCAAAAGAATAGTTAAGAGGGTCTATGTCGATGTTGTGGTTTGAGTAAGCCTAGAAGCAACATTCGGGACGAATGTTTCTAAGAGGGGGAGAATGTTATACCCCGTAGTTCTGACCATACGTATGAGAGCGTACGAAAGCATGTAAGACTTAAAATTTTCAAAGGATAGGTTGACGCATTATTCCGGGCGAGTTTTAGTCAACTTCGAGGCGGGTTAAGACCCGATACATTGAGAGTTCCTAAGTGTTTCGAAGGCCTAGGGCGTAGTTCGTTGAGTCTAGATTCGAACGCAACCAACCGCTCGATAGGACGCCGGAGTAGAAAGTTATGAGAATTACAAGTTCAAGCGCGTGATGAGAAAGGTGTTTTGACAAAGCGGCATGTGGCGCTGAGACGCGATGCGCGCTAAAAGTACTGAGAGGTCGCTGAAGTTGCAGTGGCCGCGCCGGACATCGAGGGCGCACAAAGTTCGTGCGGGACAAGTGTCCTGGGCGGAAAAACTTAGAAAAGTCAGATTTTTCTTTTAAAAGACCTTGGGAGGGTGACAAGTGTCCCCCCCATCTGATTTCTTGCATGCAATATATTGAAGACTTGGTCATCTTCCAATTTCTCTCTCTCTCTAAAGCTTAAGCTCCCACTTCTCTCTAAATTTCCAAGAGAAATTCAAGCCTAAAGAAAAATCTAAAAAAGTAAAAGAAAGAAGGAAGCTTGTGGCTAGCTTGTTGGTGTTGTTGTGGTGGTGTTCTTGGCAAGGAAGCTAGCAAAATATTTGGAATAAGTTTGGCTAAAACTTTAAGGTAACATTTCTTCCTTTAGAAGTAGTTTTTAGTGTTGCATGTTAAGAAGGAAGAACTTGTGGTAGTAAATAATGTTCTTAGACTCATTGCATGTAAGAACTATGGTTTGAATGTGAAAGAATTGGTTAAGAAGATATTATGAGCATATTGTAGCCTAAAAAAAAACTACCTTAGAATTGCTAAGTGAATTGTTGTACCTTTTTGGGGCAGAATTTTACACACCCAAGTTTAGGTGTGTAATCCCCTTTGAAATGTTGGATTGTTGAGCCTTAAATGTGGCGTTTGGATGATAAATTCGGCCTTGTGAAAGGTGGCAAAGTATGTAGAAACAAAGGAAATGCTTCCCAATTTTCCATAGAAATTAGTGACTTTGAACTTGGATTGTTCTACATTAAGATTAGAGGTTAATAAATGTATCATGGTTATTTTAGGTTGACATATTACTTGCGGTAATTTGGACTTAGCAAGTGGATTGACCAAAGAGGTATGTGAAGCTTTCCTATCTCTTGAGCATGAATAGATGAAACTACGTAGTACGGTAGACGTACAAGATTTGGTATTCTTACTTGTTTTAAGTATATAATGACTTGTTTTGTTTTGAGAATGTATAAGTCCCTTAGTTAGGGGAAAAGTATGATTTTACTAAAGTGTAGAGTTAATATAACAACTTTATGGGAAGTTGGTTTATTAGCTTCATAAAAGGTTAATGAGAAGAGATTTACTCTAAGTAAGATAAGTATATGGTGAGGCAAATTGGTCTTAAGGCATCAATTGCCCAAGAGTTTTATGTATAAAGCAGAGTCATTTTTAAAAGAGTTGAAGCATGTAGTACTTGGGTTAAACTCCCGGTGTTCTTTTATTAAAGATATGATTAAGTGCCTTAAGTAAACTAAAATGAGAGGGTATATGAACAAGACTAATAAGAAGTTATAAGTTTTCTTAACTTATTTATGATTATGATATGATACGATTTGAGCTAGGGTAAGAGTATATCCGAGGCAAGCCCCAAGATCGTTATACCACCTTCTCCGTGGTAAGAGTATGTCCGGCGGGCTAGCCCCAAGATCGCCATACCACCTTCTTCAAGGTAAGAGTATATCCGGAGGGCAAGCCCCAAGATCGTTATACCACCGCCGGTGTAAGAGTATATCTGAGGAAAGTCCCCAAGATCGTTATACCATCTGCTTCGGGGTAAGAGTATATCTGAGGGGTAAGTCCCCAAGATCGTTATACCACCTGTTCCGTGGATTTGCTACCCATGACGAGGCGAATACCTCACGCGAGTCCTTATGGGCTTACGGGTGAAATAGTCCCACGCGCGGTACACCTATGCGCGAGGAATACCTCACGCGGGTCCACAGACTCCATGCGGTGAAATAGTCCCAGGAGTAGGGTGCTTATTGATACTACGGCGAGGTACCGCTTTGATCCTACGGCCCCTATTTTATGCAGTATTGTATATATATACTTGTCACTCTCATTGTTAGTAAGGCACAGTAAAGGGTATTTTATTGTCTTCCATGACTCCAGCTTACTTTTAGACTTATGATATCATTATTATAGTATTTTCCAGCTTTACATACTTGGTACATATCAGGTAATCGACCCTTCCTGGGCTGCGTCATGCCACAGGTGGTAAGCATTGAGGATCCTCGTTCTTAGGATCACTATTCAGGTGTAAGCTCCATTTCTCTGGAAGCTTGTCTATTGGTACGGATATTCCCTGATGCTATAGGTATTTTGTACATTCAGGGGTATGGCGGGGCCCTGTCCCGCCACAGTTGTTATCTTTAGAGGTCTGTGGTCACATATATGTTTTGGGCTATAAGAACCAGTCGTATTACTATACTTTTGTTTAAGTATGTTTCATGGAAGGCAGCCTTATCGGCTGGCCAGTGATGTTTATCTTTTTCTCTAAGTTATGTGTTATGTATGTTCCGCTGCTATTCTCTGACATATACCTGACAGGGTACCCCGGTAGGGTACCAGTCGTGGCCCCGGGGTTGGGTCGTGACAATGCCTCCCTCGATCAAGGAGTTTTCTACGTGAAAATGCTTGTGTTGATTCATTATTCTGCACTTTCCTTCTTGAATAGTTATTGAAAGTGCATGCTCTTCAGAATATAAGTGGCAGTAGAATGACAACTGCTAATAGAGTAAGTTGTTTGAAAAAAAAATTAACACCTTGAAAGACTAGAGATGGATGCACCTCTAGGAGCTAAAAATGGATGATCAACAATAAGACCACCATACTTCAATGACAAATATTACGACTAGTGGAAAGAAAAGAGACATGATTTCATTATTAGAAAGTACCTAGAGCTAAGAGATATTATACAAGAAGGTCCAAAACATTAATTGACTACTAATGATAAAGGCAAGAAATTTATCCCCAAAAAGATATAAAGTTTAACAACCGCTAGGTCGTCTTAGATATTTTACATATTTTCCCCGTAAATGACCCTTTTCCTAGCTTTGTTTTGATATATTTTACTTGTAGAAATGTGTGGTGCAATTCTCTAAGCACTTAGATGAAAATAATAGAAGAAATCATAAGTTTTAGAAATTAGAAGTTTTAAGTTTAGAAAATTTGACTAAGATTTGACTTATGGGAAGACGCACTCATGATCGAATTCTGATGATTCCGTAAAATCTGAAACATGATTTTTTACTTAGATGGATGATATGAACAAGTCCTAAGTGATTTGGGTGCAATTAGGGTAGGTGTGTGTATTTTAGAAAGTTCTTAAGTTAAAATATGAGTTTTGGTTGACTAAAGTCAACATTGAGGGCAAATGAGTCCTTTTTGAGTTTTTGTCGATTCTAGTAGGTCCAGAATGTCATTTACGACTTAACCAAGTTATGGATTCAGTACTTGAGGGACTCGAGTGTATTTTGAACTCTTGGTTGGAATATTTAGATCTTAAGAGAATTAGAGTTTACCATAGTCAACATCGGGTCAAGACGACATCGTATGAGTATTTTGAGTGCGCAAGCAAGTACGTTGAATATTTTAGAACTGATTTACATATTTGGTTTATGTTTGTGAGGTCTCGGATGAATTTTGGTGCGTGATTTGAAGTTAGAAACTTGGTAGGGATTTTTGGTATCTGATGTCTCGCATTTGCGAGATTGGATTCGTACCTGCAAGGCTACATATGTGAGAGATATTGTTATACCCCGTATTTCCAGAGTATGTACGTAAGGGAATACGTACAAAAAGTTTAGCCTTAAAGTTTAGGCTTGGACGTTTTTTTGGGCACAACTCACAAAGCAAATAGTTTTCCGACGAAACGTTTCCACAGCTTTCGTAGGGTAAATTCCGGCTATGCCATTTCTAATTTTTGCGGATTTTTCCGAGAGACGAAACATTTTGGACCAACGGGAGGGCGACACTTGGCACCCTCCAATTGGTGGACTTGAATCGCCCATTGACTAATGGAAGCTTGGCACGTTTTTGTGCCTCGCACAAGTCGAGAGTTGGTAGGATATTTGTGTGTAGTAAATCCTCACCCTACACTTGCCTTGCACTTGTCTTCATCTTGCCATTGGTTGGCCATGTCTTGACCTATAAATACTCTTAAGATGAAGAGTTCTTCCTCCACCAATTCCTTTCCAAGTCTTGAAAATCCTCTCCTCTCCCTTAAGCCTCTTTTCGTCCAAACACCTCCCCCCCCCCCCTTTGGAGAAGCTAGCCGAGGCTACCCCCCCTAGCCTAGCCAAAATCTACCCCCTCCCTTGGTAGAAAAGTTGCCTTCTTGTATTGTTATAATGCCCAAAATACCTAGCCCAAATCCCTTAGTACTTAGTAGAAGTTGTGAAGAACTTCTAAGGTTTCTGAGCATACAACTTAGGAGCAAAACCTTGCTCAAAGCGACTTTATCTAGGATATTATTGGGCTTACCGAGGTAACTAATCCTAACCCTCTTTTGAATTAGAGAATACTTCGTAGTAGTATAAGAATAAGTATTAGATACTTAGAAGAATATTGCGAATAGAATTGAACTGTTATCACGATGAAGGGTTTAAAGAAGAATAATCAAATCGTACTTACATAGAATTTGTTTTCACGATGAGACTTGAGTAGCTCAGGGTAGGGAAGACGCCCAATTTTCCGTAGGATATAGAACCCTCTGCTTAGAATTTACAAAGAAGTCTGAACGTTGATAGACGTGTCTGACTATTATAGGCTGATTCTCTGCGCGCGACATATTCAACTTGGCAGGTGGTTTTCGCTGAGAAGGTATGTGATTCTTCCTAAAGCATGATATTTTATATATGTAGTACGGTAGACGTACATGTGTTAACTGAATAATAACTACGGCAATGTCTTTGACTTAAGCCTGAATAATACTTACGGCAATGCCTCACGGCTTAAGCCTGAATAACACTTACGGCAATGCCTCACGCTTAAGCTCGAATAATAAAGAATCGAAAACATTTCAAAAGAATCTTGAATCATTTTTAATGTAAGAGAACTAATTGGTTTTTAAAACAGAAGCTTAAGAGTTATACTAGCTTTATGGGAAGTTAAGTATAACCACTTAAGAATGATAAAAGAAACAGTTTACCTATGTGTTTATAACAGACTTATATTGAATTGTGAAAAGAATAATAAGATGGTTTGATAAGTAGACATGACATGATGCTATGTGTGTTGGTGTCTTGTAACGTTTGTATAAGAGAGTATTCTTGTTGTGCCTATGTTGTTTAAAGATAAGTTGTTATGTTAGTGTACTATCACTCACCTCTTGACATATGCAGGGGTTGTCGCCTCCGACTGGGGTAGACTCAGCGATGCAGGACCATGATTCGAGAATACCTCATGCGGGTCCAGGACCTATGCGGAGCTACGGAGTTCGAGGTTAGTGATGCGGGGTTATAACTCATGCGGTCTATGTGGCCATGCGGACTACGAGTCGGGGCGACGCCGAGGATTAGCTACCTCGATGCGGGGTTATGTACACTATGCGGGCCTATGTGAGTGGCCTATGCGGACTACGGAGTCCAGGATTAGGCTTGCATGGTGATACTACGCAATTGGCCTCGCCGATCATTCGCGACCTAGAAAAGACATTCTGATTTACCTATTGTTGCTCTTGTTTATGATGCACTATGCGCGGTCCCTCGGTTGTTTCATACATACTTGCAAAACTGATTTTAAAATGATATGTTTTCATTTAAGTATTTCTGATTTCATATACTTAGTACTGTTATCGACCTCTGGCCGAAGTGCGTTCAAGCCGCGTGTAAGGGCAAGCAGGTGCTAGATCCACATTCTTATGATCTCTACGTTGGTGTAAGGAGCTCCATCTTTACCGGAGGCTCTACTTTTGGGTATTATCTTCCTGTTGTATATAGTTTTGTCTGATCGGTATGGAGAACCTGTCCGCCATAGTTGTATATTTCCTTAGAGTGCTGTAGTCATGTTGTATGCGATGTCGGATGTAGCTGCTAAACCATGTTTATATATATACGAAGGCGATGTTTTCTCACATAAAGCGTGTCTTATTTTATAAACTGTTTCATGTCTTGTTTTATATTTCCGCTGATTACTCTGATGTATGACTACTTGGGTGCCCCGGTAAGGCACCAGTCACGGGCCCCGGAATGGGTCGTGACAAAAGTGGTATCAGAGCAGTTAATCCTCGGAAAGTGTCTGAGCCGTATATAGTAGAGTCTTGATTATCGGTGTGTTGTGCACCACACCAATAATCGTGAGGCTATAAGATATTTAGGATTGGTTTCCATTCTTCTCACTCGAGATCGTGCTTTAGAGTTGTGTTAAAGTTGGACCTCTAACGTATTCCTTTTACATGATTATGCCTCACGTAAGGCAACCCGGGCGAGAAGGGCAAAGCGGCAGGAGTCGCTAGTATGGCACCGAGAGTCACGAGGGCTCGGGCCCGATCTATACGAGGACGGCGAGTTCTATGACGCCGCCCGGCCAAAGAGACCACGCAGTACCACACCTCATGTCCCACGGCGGGCGGAGGAGTTAGGTACAAGAGATAACCCGTATTGGCTAGAGTTGTGGCGAATACGAGATAGGTGAATCGGCGATTCGATTCAGCTCCAAAGACCGCCGTCGCGCGTGGTGCACCCGGCGAATAGTTTGAGGCTACGAGATTTCTTGAGTTGTAGCCCGCGAGTTTTACTGGTCGAGGTCGGAGGATGATCCGAGGAGTTCATCCGTCACTCTGAAGGATCACGGGTGATCAAGGCCTCGAGGCAGTCTGTGACCTTTGGTTCGCGTCGGCTGCGTGATACCGCCGATCGATTGGTTTGATTCGTGGGAGTTATCCCGGGAGAGCACGCGCGTCCCGGCTACTGGGATGAGTTCTCGAGGCTTTCCTCACTCACTTCTTGCCTCCACGGATGAGGAGGCGCGGGTGATAGATTTTTGCTGCGAGGCAGAGAGGAAGCGCTGTGGAGTACAATGTCGAGTTTGATTCATTGGCTCGATATGTCCAGCGTTAGTAGCGATTATGGAGGATAGGGTGCACCGCTACGCCAGGGCTGAAACGACTATATGGCCGAGTCATGCGGGTGTTTCTCTTGCGGGTATGGACATTACCGCACGCAGCTCATGCTCTTGGATGTGAGGCGTAGAGACCGCGGGTTGTGGCAGCAGCGAAGAAGACCAGGGGCGGCAGGTCTTTTGGTGGCTATCGTGGTGGCGGCCTCAGCGAGCCTAGATTTGCACCACGGCGGCTGAGCACTCTGCCGTCCTCGGCCGCGGCGAGAATATTCGAGGCGCACAGGGCCCGAGGACTTGAGCGTCGAGCGGCGAAATGCGGTCGACGGGACCACCCCCTCACCGGTGTGGCCGTCTGGCCAGATCCCACGGGAGTTGTGGTGCTACGAGCTTGTTTGATTGTGGCGGCGAGGTCACTATGCGAGGAACTTGTCACTGGCGCGGCGATCTTGATGGTAGGTCACTACGAGTTCTTTCGCCGGTCTTCTTCATCCCCGACGATTACTGCTCGGAGGGCAAGGTACTCATAGACCAGTCGCGGCAGGTCGTGGCGCTGGTCCGATTCTAGCGGTCCTCGAACCGCATTTATGCTTTGTCCAGCGACAGATCGTGAGGCCTCACCGATGTCGCCACGGTACCTTATCGGTTTGGTTTGATGTTTATGCCTTGATAGATCCGGGTTCTACTCATCATATATCTCCCCTTGTTGCTAGTAGGATAGGGATAGAGCACGAGTCCATAGACCCTTTCGAGGTAGCTACGCGATGGGTGATTCGGTGGTAGCTCGGCGGGTATATAGAGCTTGTCTGTGACTATTTGATCGTCGGACCTGGCCGACTTGATAGAGTTGGAGATGATTGACTTGGCGTGATCATGGGGATGGATTGGCTAGCTTCGCTACGCCAATGTAGACTATGAGAGAGAGAGTAGTGCGGTTCCAGCTTTCTCGGCCGGTTGTTGAGTGGGAGGAGCACGGTATCGCCGAGGGTAGGTTTATTTCCTACCTCAAGGCTAGGAAGATGGTGCGAAGGGTATATCTACCATCTCGTTCGGGTGTTTGATCTGAAGGCTGCGGTACCAGATTTTCCGTCGATTCGATGGTCGAGAGTTCCCGACGTGTTTCGACGACCTCGGGTATCCTCCCGAGAGGAGATTGAGTTTTGTATAGACATATTGCGGACACTCGGCCTATTTCCATTCCGCCATACGTAATGGCACTGCCGAGTTGAGAGAGTTGAAGGATCGGCTTAGAGATTTCTTTGGAGAAGGGCTTCATCAGCCTATTGTTTCTCCCAGGAAGCGCTGGTATTGTTCATAAAGAAGAAGGGCGGGGCGCTGCGCATGTGTGTTGATTACGGTGAACAAGGTGACCATTAAGAAACGAATACCCTTCCTGGATTGATGATTTGTTCGACCGATTGCAGTGCGAGATGCTTCTCCAAGATTGATCTACGGTCGGGCTATCATCAGTGCGAGTCGAGAGGTGGATGTCCCTAGATCGCATTCAGGACCCGTGCGGGCATTATGAGTTCGTGGTCATGTCTTTGGGTTGACAAATGCTCGTGGTATTCATGGATTTGATGAACCGAGTGTTCAAACCATTTTGGACACGTTTGTGATAGTGTTCATTGATGATATCTTGGTTTATTCGCCGAGGCGAGCATGCGAGCATTTGAGGTATCTTGGCGATTCTCCAGACGGCGATTATACGCCAAGTTTTCCAAATGTGAGTTTTGGTTGACTTGATGGCGTTTCTTGGGCATATTGTCGGGTGATGACATTCAGTGGATACGCCAAGATCGGCGATCAGGACTTGGCCTGAACTACTACTCCGGCGAGGTTCGCGATTTCGGGCCTTGCAGGATATTATCGGCGTTCGTAGAAGTTTGCTTCTATCTCGCACCATTGACTAGGTGACTCGAAGCGGCCAAGTTTGATGGTGATGCTTGTGGCGGGGTTTCGATTCTTGAAAAGAGGCGGCATCGCCCGTTCTTACTCTTCCGGAGGTCGGATGGTTATGTCGTGTATTGTGACGTCGAGCATCGGGTTGGGATGTGTGTTGACGCAGCATGGCGGGGTTATAGCATATGATCCCGACAATTTGAAGAAACACGAGAGGAATTACCCCACCCATGATTTGGAGTTGGCGGTGTGATTCACGCTTTGAAGATGCGGAGGCACTATTTGTATGGGGTTCACGTGGATATTTTTACTGACCACAAGAGCCTCGGTATATCTTCACGGAGGAGTCGAACTTACGGCGAGAGGCGGTGGTTAGAGTTGCTTAAGGATTACGATGTTGATATCTGTACCACGGGAAGGCGATGTTGTGGCGGATGCTCTTAGTCGTAGGTCGACGGGAGCCTATCGGATGTGCGGCTAGAGAGGAGGGACATGGTTCGTGATTTGCATCAGTTAGCGAGCCTTGGTGTCCGTTTGATTGATTCTGATAGCAGTGGGGTTAGAGTTCGTGAGGTTGCCGAGTCTTCCATCGTCGTGAAGAGGCAACAGTTCGAGGATCCAGCTTTGATTCGATATCGTGATACAACTCTTCGTGAGGGCAAGGGTCCTTTTGAGGTAGCACCTGATGGGGTGCTAAGGTTTGAGGCGGTGTGTGTTCGGATGTTTGAGGACTTGGCGGCAGTTCTTGGGAAGCACACGGTAGCGGCGTTACTCTATCCATCCGGGGTCGACCAAGATGTACCACGACCTTAGATCTGTGTATTGGTGGGATGGCTTGAAGAGGGACGTTGCAGAGTTCGTAGCTCAGTGCCCATGTTGTCAGCAGGTGAAGGTAGAGCACCAGAGGCCTGGTGGTTTGTTGCAGGCGATAGAGATCCCGACTTGGAAGTGGGAGGTAATCAACATGGATTTTATCACAGGATTACCTCGCACTCAGAGGAGACATGATTCTATATGGGTTATCGTCGACGGTGGCGAAATCAACCCACTTTCTTCCCGTCAGGGCGACTTTTGGTACCGAGGATTATGCGAACTTTACATCCGAGAGATCGCCGACCGCATGGAGTCCCTACTGATCATATCGCAGCAGAGCCCGGTTACGGCTAACTTGGAGGTCCTTCCGAGGGTTTAGGGGCGGTGAGCACGATCTTGCATTTCATCCACGCAGCAGACGGACAGCAGAGCGCACTATCCGCACTGCGAGGATATCTGCGAGCTGTGTTATTGACCGATGGTAGTTGGGAGGATCATTTGCCTCTAGTTGAGTTCGCGTATAATAATAGCTACCACTCCAAGATTCGGATGGCGCCTTATGAGGCCTTGTATGTGAGGAAGTGCGGTCGCCTATAGGTTGGTTCGATGTGGGCAAGGTGCGTCTAGTGGGACCAGATTTGGTGCAGGCGGTGGATAAGGTGAAGCTTATCCGAGGCGGCTATCGGACTCGAGTCGGCAAGTCGTATGTAGATCATCGTCGTCGGCATCGGAGTTCGAGGTTCATGATTGGGTTTTCTAAAGGTGTCACCCATGAAGGGTGTGATGAGATTCGGGAAGAAGGAAACTCGGCCCAGTACATTGGGCGTTTGATTGTCCGCAGGTAGGCAAGGTTGCACATGAGTTGGATCTGTCGTCCGATCTGGAGGCGGTGCATCCGGTTTTCACGTATCTATCTTTGAGGAGATGTATCGGGGATCCATCAGTGTACACCCGATTGACGATTTCGGTGTGGGGGTTATCGTGCGAGGAGATTCCCATAGCGATAGTCGATCGTCGGGTTAGGCGTCTGCGGACCAGGGCGTGGCTTCCGTCAAAGTCTTGTGGCGAACGAGCTCGAGGAGGAGATGGCGTGGGAAGCCGAGGAGGACATGAGGCGAAGTATCCTCACCTATTCCCACACCTCCGTGTAATTCACTTTCCTACTTGTAAATTTCGTTATCATTTTTGCCTAAGTGTTGTTTGTGGCGTGTGTGGCTTTTGCAAGCTATTTAAGTTATGAAGAACCTTATCGTTATCTGCTTGGGAAGGAACATTCGGGACGAATGTTTCTAAGGAGGAGAATGTTATACCGTATTTTTCAGTATATGCGTAAGGGAATACGCATAAAAAGTTTAGCCTTAAAGTTTAGGCTTGGGCGTTTTTGGGCACAACTCACAAAGCAAATAGTTTTCGGCGAAACGTTTCCACGGCTTTCGTAGGGTAAATTCGGCTATGCCATTTCTAATTTTGCGGATTTTTCCGAGGCGAAACATTTTGGACCAACGGGAGGGCGACACTTGGCACCCTCCAATTGGTGGACTTGAATCGTCCATTGGACGAATTGGAGAAGCTTGGCACGTTTTTTGTGCCTTGGCACAAGTCAAGGAGTTGGTAGGATATTTGTGTGTAGTAAATCCTCACCCTACACTTGCCTTGCACTTGTCTTCATCTTGGCCATTGGTTGGCCATGTCTTGACCTATAAATACCCCCCTTAAGATGAATAGTTCTTCATCCACAAATTCCTTTCCAAGTCTTGAAAATCCTCTCCTCTCCCTTAAGCCTCTTTTCGTCCAAACACCTCCCCCCCCCCCTTTGGAGAAGCTAGCCGAGGCTACCCCCCCTAGCCTAGCCAAAATCTACCCCCCTCCCTTGGTAGAAAAGTTGCCTTCTTGTATTGTTATAATGCCCAAAATACCCTAGCCCAAATCCCTTAGTACTTAGTAGAAGTTGTGAAGAACTTCTAAGGTTTCCTTGGAGCATACAACTTAGGAGCAAAACCTTGCTCAGGCGCGACTTTATCTAGGATATTATTGGGCTTACCGAGGTAACTAATCCTAACCCTCTTTTGAATTAGAGAATACTTCGTAGTAGTATAAGAATAAGTATTAGATACTTAGAAGAATATTGCGAATAGAATTGAATCATTATCACGGTAGAAGGGTTTAAAGAAGAATAATCAAATCAGTACTTACATGGATTTGTTTTCACTGATGAACTTGAGTAGCTCACCGGGTAGGGAAGTACTGCCCAATTTTCCGTAGGATATAGAACCCTCTGTTTAGAACTGTTTACAAAGAAGTCTGAACGTTGATAGACGTGTCTGACTATTATAGGCTGATTCTCTGCGCGCGACATATTCAACTTGGCAGGTGGTTTTCGCTGAGAAGGTATGTGATTCTTCCTAAAGCATGATATTTTATATATGTAGTACGGTGAGCGTACGTGTTAAGCGAATAATAACTACGGCAATGTCTTTGACTTAAGCTGAATAATACTTACGGAATGTCTCACGGCTTAAGCTGAATAACACTTACGACAATGCCTCACTTAAGCACGAATAATAAAGAATCGAAAACATTTCAAAAGAATCTTGAATCATTTTTATGTAAGAGAACTAATTGGTTTTTAAAACAGAAGCTTAAGAGTTATACTAGCTTTATGGGAAGTTAAGTATAACCACTTAAGAATGATAAAAGAAACAGTTTACCTATGTGTTTATAACAGACTTATATTGAATTGTGAAAAGAATAATAAGATGGTTTGATAAGTAGACATGACATGATGCTATGTGTGTTGGTGTCTTGTAACGTTTGTATAAGAGAGTATTCTTGTTGTGCCTATGTTGTTTAAAGATAAGCTGTTATGTTAGTGTACTATCACTCACCTCTTGACATATTAGGGGTTAAGGCGCCTCCGTCGCGGGGTAGACTCAGTGATGCAGGACCATGATTCGAGAATACCTCATGCGGGTCCAGGGACCTATGCGAGCTACGGGAGTTCGAGTTAGTGATGCGGGGTTATACCTCACGCGGTCTATGTGGCCATGCAGACTACGAGTCGGGGCGATGCGAGGAGTAGCTACCCTCGATGCGGGGTTATGTACCCTATGCGGGCCTATGTGAGTGGCTATGCGGACTACGAGTCGTGATTAGGCTTGCATGGTGATACTACGGGCGGTGGCCTGCCGATCATTCGCGACCTATAAAAGACACATTCTGATTTACCTATTGTTGCTCTTGTTTATGATGTGGCACTATATGCGGTCCCTTAGTTGTTTCATACATACTTGCAAAACGATTTTAAAATGATATGTTTTCATTTAAGTATTTCTGATTTCATATACTTAGTACATTGTCTTGACCTCCTTGAGGCTGCGTTCATGCCGTGTGAGGCAGTGCTAGATCCACATTCTTAGGATCTCTACGTTGGTGTCGGGAGCTCCATCTTTCCGGAGGCTCTACTTTTAGGTATGATCTCCTGTTGTAGATAGTTTTGCAGATCGGGGTATGGCGGGGCCCTGCATCGCCATAGTTGTATATTTCCTTAGAGGTGCGTAGTCATGTTATGCGATTATCGGATGTAACTGCTAAACCATGTTTATATATATATGCCGAAAGGCGATGTTTTCTCACATAAACTGTGTCTTATTTTATAAACTGTTTCATGTCTTGTTTTATATTTCCGCTGATTACTCTGATGTATGACTACTTGGGTGCCCCGGTAAGGCACCAGTCACGGGCCCCAGAATGGGTCGTGACAGATATAGACCTGGGCAAGGCCCATCTGGGGAAAGAGCTCGCAGGTACGAGGCCGCATCTGTGATAATTGGACACACCTGCGAGACTTAGATATTTTTAGGGATCTCGTAGATGTGAGGAAATGGTCATATGGGCGATCTCGTAGATGCAGAAATTGGACCGTAGTTGCAAGGATCGCTGAAACAGACCTATTAATTACCATTTCGAACTTGGTCTTTTATTTCTCATGTTTGGAGTTCGGGGGCTCGGTCTAAGGTAATGTTTTAGGGAATTTTGAAGATTCTTCGGGGGGGGGGGGTGAACTTCTAACTTCTTTTTATAATTATTTTATTGATTAGTAACGAATTTTATGGTAGAAATTATGATTTGGAGATGAGATTTTAAAGGATTATAAACTCTAAGTTAGAGATTAAGAAGTATTGATTTAAGCATGAAATTGATGTTTCCATAGATGTTGGATAAATTGATTTTGGGTTAAATTTCACATTTTGCCCCTTATGGCTCGTATTCTATTTTGGGTAACTGTTAGAGTCCGAAACTTCCATATAACAATGTGTGTGTCTTAGAATCGCATGTTAATCTACTTTCCATATATGAATAGATTGGGACTATTCGTAGGCGTTACGAAAGGGCAAGGCTCCATTTTAACTATCAGATTCCTATTGCAAGCAAGTTGAGATCTTGTACCTTATTTAAAATGTTATGGTTGGTCTAATGAACCAAATAATAGGGTGTAATAGGAATTGTAATGGGGTCATGATACTTGTGAGGTGACGAACACTTGTTTCAGGTACTTGCACCTTTTTAAACTGAATGGTGAATGACATGTTTTGAGCACTAGCTGATAAGATAGTCTAATCCTATGGATCTGTGATTGGGGTTTGAAGCCCGTATTTTTTGTCTTATGATTATTTGTCTGTCTGATATGTGATTTTGTGTTTCTATCACTCATACTTGCTCATTTAAAAGAGGAAAAAAAAAGTTAAAGATCGAGTTTTATTATAAATTAATTAATTAAAGGTCGGATCTTTATGGCATATAGTGATTAAAGGTCAAATATGTATTATGAGCCTATATTTGGCTAGTGATGTGATTGAGAGCCTAATATTGTATAAGGAACCCAAAGGAATATGATTCTGGGTGGTCTATAAACCTCGTGAGTCCCCCATGAGTCACGATTAATAGAATTTGAATGCGTATGTACTGGTGATAAGAAAGAATGGCCTTGCATTACATTTCATTTGCATTTCATATCATCCCATTTATACTTTTCTTATTTAATGCCAACTTGTTGTTTAAGCTCTATTATTTTAGTTGTGTGATTACCTTCAGACTTAAGGAGCTAGTTGCTATAACATAGGCTATGACTAATGACTTAAATAATATTGTAACTATTGTTGTTATGGAAAACTAATGGCAGTTAGTATGGTAGTAGTAATCAAAAGGCCAACCTTCATCTCAGTTTAAGATAGGGTCGGTCGATGATGTTTTTTAGTACACATTATTTCCCTTACTCACGCTACACTTTTTGCACCTTTTTTATGTACAAGTTCAGTTCCTAATACCATCAAATTATGTGACTATCCAGCCTGTTGAGGAGCGGACTTGAAGGATTCGGGTTGAACTACCAGCTGACCCGTAGCACTAGATTCCCCCTTCTATTTTACTTTTATTGTCTTTCTATTTCTAGACAGCACTCGGGTTTCTATACCCAGACTTTGTACTACTTATCTTAGCAAGTTCTTATACTAGAGACACCAGGTTTTAGGATTTGTACTTTCATACTTACTATTATTATGGGTTTTTATTAAAGACTTAAAATCTTATTTTACTTTATTATTTTGCATCAATTTCATTACTCTAAGTGTTTTTCATGGGTTGTGTTTGGCTTACTAACTCGGGGGAGTTAGTGCCTTCACGACTTTCACTTTTAAGAAGATGAAGCCACCACAGTATGATGACCATACTAATGATGATGATTATGAGTTTTTGGTGAGTTCTCATGAGAGGTTGTAGAACTTGGAGTTGGTTGAGTCCAACAGAGTTGACTTCACAATGTTCTTGATAATTGGCCTTGCTAAGCAGTGGTGAAGGGTATTTGTTAAGACTAGACCATCTGGGTCACCTCCATTCACTTAGGTTGAGTTTCCTGGAGTATTTCTTGAGAAATGGGTTTCTCGTAGCTTAAGGAATGAGAGGCGTAAACAGTTTGACAGGTTGGAGTAGGATGATATGACTGAATACGAGATGAGTTTCACTCCCTGTCTACATGCCATGACTATTCTACTAGATAAGACAAAGAATATGAATAAGTTTATTAGGGGTTTGTCTTATCCCCTTCGTCTTGTAGTGACTCATGTGACATTTTTAGGAGGTAATTTTCAGGCAGTGGTAGATACCGCTAGGAGTATTGAGCTTATAAGGTGCCAGGAGTTTGGGGATTGGTCAACCAAGAGGCCCTGTAGTTTAGGCAGTTAGAGTGGTACCTTATTTGGAGGTAGGAGATAGCAGGGTAAAAGTTATCAACCATAGTTTAATTGGACGGTTTAGGAAGTTATGTAGACTTCAATCAATGGTTCTTCTAGTCACAGTGGATACAATTCGAGATAGAGTTCCTAGGGTTTTTATTCCTGACCTGGAGTTTAAGGTGGTCATTCTAGCTATTCTAGTCTTTCTCAGCAACCCATGTCCTATCGTGGATGCTATGAGTGTAGAGGTGGTTCTCATTCCAGTAGGGGTATTTCTCATTCAGACCGTAGTTGTAGTCATGAAGGTTTTCAGGCCGAGGGTGGCCGTGCTCAGTGCTATGCATTCCCAGGCCGACTAGAGGCATAAACTTCTGATGCAGTCATCACATGTACTATTTCAGTTTAGCTTCGGTTGGCTATAACATTGTTTAATCCAGACTCTACATACTCTTATATATCTACTTATTTTACTTTGAGTCTGGGTATGATATGTGAGTCATTTGACTTTTCTATTTGTATTTCTACTCCTTTTTGGGATTCTATAGTGGTGGATCGGGTGTACCGATCCTGTGTTGTGACTTTGATGGGGTATGAAACTTTGGCTGATTTGATGATTCTAGATATGGTAGATTTTGACATTATTCTAGGCATGAATTGGTTGTATCCTTATCGTGTGATATTGGATTGCCATGCCAAGACAATTATATTAGCCATGTCGGGGATCCCTAGGTTGGAGTGGAAGGATGTTGCTAGTTATCCACCTAAGAAAGTGATATCTTATCTTAAGGCTAGACAGATGGTTGAGAAAGGTTGCTTGGCTTATTTGACATATGTTTGTGATGCTAGTGTTAATACACTCTCCTTAAGTCAGTGTTAATAGTGGAGTTTCTCGAGGTGTTCCGATGGATCTACCGGGTGTTCCACCAGTTCATGATATTAATTTCTGTATTTATTTAGAGCCATGCACCAAGCCTATTTCTATTCGACCTTATCGGATGACACCAACAAAGTTGAAGGAGTTAAATGAGTAGTTGTAGGATATGTTGAGTAAATGGTTCATTAAGCCGTGTGTTTCACCTTAGGATGCTCCAATGTTATTTGTGAAGAAGAGGATGGGTCTATAATGTGTTGACTACCGATAGTTGAACAAGGTCACAATTAAGTACAAGTATCCCATTCCTCACATTAATGACTTATTTGATCAACTTCTGGGTACATCTATCTTCTCTAAGATCGATTTGAGATCCCGTTATCACCAGTTGAAGATTAGGGTGGAGGATATCCCTAAGACAACTTTCAGGACCCATTATGATCATTATGAGTTCTTGGTGATGTCTTTTGGGCTGAATAATGCCCCAACAATCTTCATGGATTTCATGAACGATGTCTTCAGATCATACTTCTTCAATTGATTGTCTTCATCAATGATATATTGATCTACTCTCGGAGTACGAAGGAGCACGGGCAATATTTGAGAATCGTGCTTGGAACCTGAAAGAGAATTAACTTTATGCCAAGTTTTCAAAGTGTGAATTTTGGCTTAGTTTTGTGGAATTTTTAGGCCATGTGGCAACCAAGGATGGTATCATGGTAGATCCCAAAAAGATTGAGTCGGTTTGTGATTGTGATAGACCTACTTTAGTTATCGAGATTCGGAGTTTTGTTTGCTTCGCTAGTTATTATCGGCGTTTTCTGGAAGGGTTTTTATCTATTGCATCTCCCTTGATCAGATTAACTCAGAAAAATGTACCTTTTCAGTGGTCGGATGAGTGCGAGGCGAGCTTTCAATAGCTCAAGACTTTGTTGACTGCAACTCTGATCTTGACTCTTCCCGCGGAGGAATAGGGTTTTATTGCGTATTATGATGCTTCATGGATTAGCCTTAGTTATGTTTTCATGTAGAAAGGAAAGGATATAGCTTTTGCTTTGAGGTAGTTGAAGGTGCATGAGAAGAACTACCCCACTCATGAATTGGAGTTGGCGGCTATAGTATTTACACTGAAGATTTGGAGGCATTATCTCTATGGTATGCATTGCGAGGTGTTTACCTATCATAAGAGTCTTCAACATATTTTCAATTAGATGATCTCAATTTGAGTCAAATGATATGATTAGAGATGCTCAAGGATTATGATATGTTGATTCTTTATCACATAAATAAGGCCAATGTAGTGTCAGATGCATTGAGTCAGAAAGTAGTAAGTATGGGTAGCCTATCATGCTTATAGGTTGGGGAGTGACCGTTAGATATGGATGTGTAGTTTTTGGCAAATAAGTGATACTTGATATTTCTGAGATTGGCAAGGTTTTAGCTTATGTAGAGGCACGATATTCTTTATTATAGCAGATTACGGCTCGGCAATTTAATGATACAAAGTTGTGTAAGATTAGGAGCAAGATATTAAAAGGAAAGGCTAGAGAAGCCATGCTTGATGACGAGAGAGTATTTATCAAGGATCACATATGTGTTCATAGAGTGGAGGATTTGGCTAGATTGATCATGATGTATGTTTATAGTTTGAGGTGTTCTATTCATCTGGTGGTTACAAAGATTTATCGAGATCTGAAACAATATTATTGGTAGTATAGTATAAAAAAGGGATATTACAGGATTTGTATCTCGGTGTTTGAATTATCAAAAAGTGAAGTATGAGCACCAAAAGCCTGGTGGTCTTACTCAGAGGATGCATATACCCGAATGGAAATGGGAGTGGATCGCAATGGATTTTGTGGTAGGGTTACCCCGAACTTTGGGGAAGTTTGATACTATTTGGGTAATTATGGATTAGTTGACAAAGTTAGATCACTTTGTACCGGTTCATATTACTTACAATTCGGAGAAGTTGACTAGGATCTACATCCGAGAGATAGTTCAATTGCACGAAGTTTCTATTTCTATAATTTCATATTAGGGCACACAATTTGCATCCCACTTCTAGATATCTATATAGAATGAGTTGGGTACTCGGGTGGAGCTTAATACAATATTTCACCCTTATAAAGATGGTCAATACGAACGGACTATTTAAGTCCTTGAGGATATGTTACTGGCTTGTGTGATTGATTTTGGTGATTAATATGATTAATTCCGACCTTTGGCTAAGTTTGTAAGAGATGTCGTTCTCTTATTAGTTGGTTCGATACATTTGAGGTTACGCCCTGGGGTACATATTTGTTGCGTGATTTCTTAGACAAGGTCAAGTTGATTCAGGAGAGACTCCTCATAGCTTAGAGTCGGCAAAAGAGTTATGCGGATCAGAAGGTTTGTGACTTGGAGTTCATGGTTGGAGATCGAATTCTATTGAAGGTTTCACCCGTGAAGGGTGTGATGAGATTTGAAAAGAGGGACAAGTTGAGCCCTAGGTATATTAGTCTTTTTAAGATTGTTTAGTGCATCGTTAAGGTAGCATATGAGTTGTCTTGTCTCATGCGTTGTCGGGTGTTCGCCATGTCTTTAATATTTTCACACTTAAAAAGTATCTTTCGGATGGTTCTCATGTGATTCAATGGACTTTGTGTTGCTTGATCAGAATTTGACTTGTGAAAAAAAGTCGTTTTTATTATAAATATGCAGATTCAGAAGTTAAGATACAAGGAGATTACTTCGGTAAAAGTTCAGTGGAGGCATTATCTGATTGATGAGGCTACCTGGGAGACACTGCTGACCCTCTTTATTCACTACAGTCCCGGAACAGAACGACCACATAAGCCTGTATAAAGCCAAAGAGTGAGCCTTGGCATTTTGAATCCCGTTGAATGGCTGTGGTTCCGGGACTCAAGTCTGGAGTCGCCAGGTGAGATATTCGGTTCACGAACCGGAAACATATTTCCACAACAAGCTCTTCAATTTGACCCGGTCCACTTCTGACGATGGTTGGAGTTGACGTCAGTCAAAGTCAGTTTTAAAACTAAATAATCAATTGGAAGACCAAAGACCAGTGACAGCTACAACTACAACTACGACATAACCTCCTTCGAGATTTTCATTGATACAGCTAATTATGATTCAATTGTGACAACTTTGAAACCCATTGGAAAGGGCAGTGCAAGAGAAATCATACAAAAATGATCCTCACTTCGTTCGAGCTTCATTACATCCACCCTCTCACTTCGTTAGAGCTTCATACGTCCACACTCTCACTTCGTTCGAGCTGAAGGAAATCCTCCCTCTCACTCATCAAGGTTGGATTCTGATTGAGAAGCTGCATCGGATTGTTGTCGTGGTCGACGGAGAAGAAAGAAATGAATGAATTTTCTTTTGGGAAAATGTATAAAAATACACCTACCGAGACGAAAGCCAAAGGTGAGTCTCGTAGGTGGACGTATCGAACCGAAATAAGATCTCAAGTTTTGGACTATCGAGAAACCCCCCTCTGCTCGCATCCCTGGAACTTGCTTTGTTTTTTTTCTTTAAAGACCCCGCCTGGTATTGGGGTTATGAGAAGAATTCTTTTGTTTACAGTCTTATCTATTCTGATAAGAAAGCGCTCTTAGTTCAGTTCGGTAGAACGTGGGTCTCCAAAACCCGATGTAGTAGGTTCAAATCCTACACCCCAACCATAAAAAGAAAGGGTCTCGCTGTTTCGGCTCTAAAGGCATTACTTGACTGAAAGAGTGCTTGTATTATGTTGTTCTAAGAGAACTCTTACTTACAGGATAGTTGACCGCTCGCTTTACTATAAGATTCTAAGGAGAGTTGCGTATTCGAGTTCAAACGGCTTGTGTGCCTTATTTCCAAGATCCGCTGGATAGCTTTCATATTCCCTCGGGCTTTTATTCAGACGCATCCGTTTTCTTGTTGCAACCATTTTCTTGCTCACGCGCGTCTCTTCCCCCTGACTCTTTTTTTATGGAAACCTCGCATTCAACCTCCTCGGACATTAACATTGATCTAGTTTCGGCAGCTTTCAGTCCTGGGAAAGGAAGGTAAGGTTAAATCCCGTTTGTAGATTAAGAGAGATTCCTTGTTGTTCACCTCCGCCTCCCGACGCTGCTGACCCATACCGGGACCTTTTTCCTTTATTCGCTACAAGACTGGTCCAAAATTCTAGTTCAGGTATAGATTATGAAAGGCGGGCCGCTTTTTCGGGGGTATTCAACTTCATTCATGCCGAACGGCAAGAGGGGACGGACATGTGAACTAGATATCCTCAGCTTTCGGTGATTCAACTACTTTTTTTCTTTTATGTTCGAGGATAAACATGTGTTTAAGTGGTGGATGATGTAATGACCAGTTAGGTCGTTTTGGATATTTTGCATGTTTTCCCATAGATGACCCTTCCCGTAGCTTTGTTTTGATAAATTTAAATTTCGGGGATGGATACCGAGGTAATCAGATGAAAATGATGGTAGAAATCCTGAGTTTTATAAATTAAAAGTTTTAAGTTTTGGAAAGTATGACTAAGATTTGACTTATGGGAATACGCACACGGAATTGAATTCTGATGGTTCTGTTATATGTAGTCGGAACATGATTTTTTACTTTGATGGATGCTTTGGAGAAGTCCCATGTGTTTTGGATGCGATTCGGGTAAGTTTGTGGATTTTGGAATGTTCTTAAGTTAAAAGATGAGTTTTGGTTGACTAAAGTCAACATTGAGGGTAAATTAGTCATTTTGAAGTTTCATATATTCTAGTAGGTTCGGAATGTCTTTTATGACTTAGTCGAGTCATTGGTTCAGTGGCCGAGGGACTCGGGTGTATTTTGGACTCTTTGTTAGAATATTTAGCTTTTAAGAGAATTAGAGTTAACCATAGTCGATATCGGGCCAGGATGAGCTCGTATGACTATTTTGTGTGCGCGATAAAGTGCATTTCATATTTTAGGAGTGGTTTGCACATTTGGTTTGTGTTTGGGAGGTCTTGGATGAGTTTCGGGGATTGATTTGACGTTTGGAACTTGGTTGGGATTTCTAGTGTCTCGCATTTGCGAGATTGGGCTTTCATATGTGAGAGATAGGCCGTAGGTGCGAAAAGTGGTAGACCTGGACAAGGGCCGCATCTGCGAGAATTGGACACACCTAGATATTTTTAGGGACCTCGCAGATGCGGAAATCGGACCCAGTTGCGAGGATCACTGAAACAGATCTATTAATTCCCATTTCAAACTTGGTCTTTTATTTATCATATTTGGAGTTTGGGAGCTCGGTCTAAGGTAATTTTAGGGTAGTTTGAAGATTCTTCAAAGGGTAAGCTTCTAACTTGCCTTTTATGATTTATTTCATTGATTAGTAAAGAATTTTATGGTAGAAATTTGCTTTGGGGATGAGGACTTAAAGGATTATGAACCCTAAGTTAAAGATTGAGAATTCTTGCTTTAAGTATGAAATTGATATTGAATTTGATTCATATTTGATATCTAGACTCCATAGATGCTGGGTAAATTAATTTGAGTTAAATTTCACGTTTTGTCCTTTATGTCTCAGAATCCTATTTTTGATGACTTTTAGAGTCTAAAACATCTATATAGCAATATGGGTGTCTTTAGAATTGTATGTAAATGTACTTTTCATATTTGAATAGATTGGGACTATTAAGAGGCGTTACGAAAGGGTAAGACTCCATTTTGACTATCAAATTCCTATTTCAAGCAAGTTGAGATCTTATTCCTTATTTAAAGCGTTGTGGTTGCTTTAATGAACTAAATAAGAGGGTGTAATGGGACTAGTAAGGGGATCTCGATACTTGTGAGGTGACAAACACTTGTATCGGGTACCAGTGACATGTTATGTGTACTTATGCCTTTTAAATTGAACAGTGAATGTCATGCTTTGGCCACTAACTGATAGAATATTATGATTCTATGGATCTGTGATTGGGGTATGAAGCTTGTACTTTCTGTCTTATGATTATTTTCCCGTTTTATCTATGATTGTGTGTTTCTGTCACTTTTACATGCTCGTTTAAAAATGGAAAACGTTAAAGATCGAATCTTTATTGTAAATTAGTTAAAGGTCAGATCTTCATGGACTAGATTGATTAAAGATTTAACCTTTATCGCATATGTTGGCTTTCTATTATTGTGCATGTCATATTCTCATGCATGCACATTTGCTAACATATGCGGGTCCGAAGAGAAATGTTTTTGGACGGAGCGATGTGATATATTGTGAGCCTAGTATTGGCTAGAGACAGGTATTATGAGCCTATTTGGCTAGTGATGTGATTGGGAGCTTAATATTGGCTAAAGAACTCAAAGGAAAATGATTTTGAGTGGTATATAAACCTCGCGAGTCCTCCATGGGTCACGATTCATAAAATTTGAGTGTGTGTGTACTGGTGATAAGAAAGAATGGCCTTGCATTACATTTCATATCATCCCATTTATACTTTGCTTATTTGATGCCAAATTGTTGTTTAAGCTCTATTGGTTTAGTTGTGTGATTACCCTCAGACTTAAGAAGCTAGATGCTATAACATAGGCCAGGACTAATGACGTAAATAATCTTGTAACTATTGTTGTTATGACAAATTAATGACGGTTAGTGTGGTAGTAGTAATCGAAAGGCCAACCCTCATCTCCATTTAAGATAGGGTCGGTCGATGATGCTGTTGAGTACACATTATTTTCCTTACTCATGCTACACTTGTTTGCACCTTTTTGTGTGCAGGTTCGGTTCCTAGTATCAGCGGATTGTGTGACTATCCAGCCCGTTAAGGAGCAGAGTTGGAGGATTTGGGGTGAGTTACCGGCTTGTCCGTAGCACTGGATTCTCCTTATATTTTACTTTTCATGTCTTTCTATTTTTAGACAGCACTCAGGTTTCTATACCCAGGCTTTGTATTTCTTATCTTAGCAAGTTCTTGTACTAGTGCACTAGGTTTTGAGATTTGTACTTTCATACTTACCATTATTATGAGTTTTTATTAAAGAGTTAAAATCTTGTTATACTCTATTATTTTGCATCGATTTATTTACTATTTTCCATGGATTGTGTTTGGCTTACTAACTGGGGGAGTTAGTGCCTACGGGGCTTTCAATTTTGGGTCGTGGCGTAAAGTCAGTCCAAAAGAATGCCAACGCAAAGAAGTTTCTTATTTGTGGCATTGCACCTGATGAATATAGTAGAATCTCTTCATGTAAAACTGCCAAAAAGTGTGGGATACCTTGCAGACTATACATGCGGGAACAAGTCAGGTTAAGAAGTCTAAGGTTGCCTTATTGGATAGTCAACTCCCCAATGGCAAAAGAAGAATCTGAATACATCAAGGCTTTAATGGAAAATTCTCAATCAACTTCTGAAGATGACAACACTAAAATAAACTTGACTATATAAAAGATGCCATTCACACCTATTCTAGGAAGAAACTAGATTGTGTGACTTATATTGTCATTGATGCCTTTGAAAGTCTCCATATTATATAGAAATTGATAAATACAAAACACTCTTGAGATGGAACTCAAGAACCTAAAAGAGTGTAAAGAGAACCTGGAGAACATGAATGATTTCCTCAAGAACTAAGTTCTCACACTGAGCAAGGAAATCTGTGTTAGAAGTAGAGAAAGAAAAACTTCTGAGTGCATTCATAAAAGACAAAGATGAAGTTGAAGACATTCAAGAGCATCTTGAAAGAGTGTTAGGAATGTTTAAAACAAATCTCCACACAGATAATGAGCGAAACAGAGTGCTTCAAGAAGAATTAAAAAGCTGAAAATGAAATTAAGAAAGCACTTAGATGGAACTAGTTCTCAGAAGCACTAATATCTCTACATGAAAATCAAAGCAGAAATAAACATGGGTTGGGATACAAAAATGTCAAAACATCATACAATCCCAAGAGTATGTATGTTTCCATTCCATATAATCAACTATACACTCACTGTGGAAACAATGGACATTTCAAGGACACATTCATGGCCAGATTCAGAGCAACTGAAAGAAACATCCGATATCTTTGAAAGACATCAAAGAAACATGGTCCTTTCTCAATAAATATAAATCTGCCAAGATGGACTAGAAGACATTCAATCTATCCTTCATCTAGACAATAGAAATCCAAACATGACTGGATTCCTATATATAACCTTTAATTTAGTTGAAAAAGCTTAAGTGTGAGGGAGTAGGAATATATGTGGTTGCCCTAGACACGTGCAAAGATAAAAAGAAAATAATTTCTCTCACTAAGCCTAGTATGAAGGAGTTATGCTATCTGTGTTGAATAAAAGGAAATTACGCTTCTATGGAGCTGAGAATGATGAATTTTGACATTGATATATTATAGGAGCACAATAAATGAGCCAAGACTGTCAGCCTAGATGCAATTTTTAAGAACTGTTTCTTGAAAGGAAAGAGGCATAAAAATGTTGACAAAGCTGATCTTATGCCTCTATTAAGAATCAAAAGGAGAAATCCTAAAGTATACATAAAAAATAGGACTCATAAAGATTAAAGAAAGAGACAGAAGTAGTATGGCTTTTGAGTTGTCAAGATCCAAAATAATTAAATACAAAAAGATCTGACAGACTGATGATAATGATCATGTGATCATAATATTTCAGAATGTGCGAAAAAAAGGAGAACTTACAGAAGAAAATGGCTAGGAACAGATCCACATATATATGACAATAGGCTCGAATCAAGAATTTCCTGAGAAAATCATATGAAGGAACTAATTATCTAAAAAGATGAAGAACATATGCAGACAACATATCAAGAAGAAAAATAACAGCAAATCTGATACCTCAACAAAATCAAGGAGAATATATTGTGATTATCAATATGATTGTGGATCAATTCACCAGAATAAAGATAGGACACATGATAAAAGGGGATGGTGATGAAGAAGTAGGATAGGAACAGATCTGTCACAACTATGAGCAGATGATTATATGAAAAACAGCTGAAGGTTGAATTGAGGAAGATGAACCGAGCACAACAGATTTCTTCACAACTTTAGCTATGATTAGTGAGTATATGAGATATATCAAAGTGGAATAATACCTAATTCAGTCTTATACCTTAATTGATATGCTCTGGTGACATGATCAACTAGCTTAAGTGAAAATTACAATGAGAATATAGTCAAATAGCCTGGTTCTTATGACAATCAGGTATTCATTTCATTCCAATAGTAAGTTGCATAAATGTACTGCTATGCCACCTAAGCCAGTTATATAATCCTCTTTTGATAAAAGAAAATTGAGTCAGACCATATAAATTTCCTCCCAATTTACAAACTGATTTTCAAATACCTTCAAATATTTCAAAAAATCACCAAAATGATTTTCCTATGTCATAAACCTGCTCAAGAGTAAAAACTTGAAGACCTGATAAAAAACTTTATTCAAAGTTACAAAGAACACAACCAATGATTCGGGGCAAAGTGAAATATTTTTAAAAAGGGGAGGAAGGAGCAGAACATATGAGAAATTTATAATAAAGGAATCTAGTTCATTAGTTGCAGATGTTGAAAAGAATTGACAAAAAAAAACTTCAATCAAGAGTGACAACAAGAACCTATACTTAAGCAATATTATTTATGTTGGTTCCCGGGGCTACGGATAAGTAAAAATGCGTAAGATTAAAATCGCAAAAGCTAGAACGACAAAAACAGTCACTGGATGTTGCCTTCAATGTTGTGTCAACATCTGAGGCAACATTGTGATAAAACAGTATAAACCTTTGTAGAGTAAATGTAAAGAGACACAAGGTTTAGATTTTTAAGGGTATATATTAATATATCCCTTGATGGTCAATGACCAAAAGAATTGTATAAATTATATACAATTACAAATGAATTTCTTTTTACAAATTGAGCAATACATACGAAAAAGAAATTACAAAAAATGAAATCGCAGATGACTTCGCCTAAAGTTAAAAGTCTAAAAAGATAAATACAACATCTCCATTCCAATAGCTTGAACAGTAAGCTTAATCTAGAATAAAGATAGCAATTGTAATGTGGGACTAGATTTTGTTATACTACTTTAGGCTAGATGTGTTGATCCAGTTTTCTAAGGTAAAATCTGATTGCTCTCTTGGAAATTCTTCTCGCTCAAATCTGGATATCGATACTGTGAAGCTCCCCTTTATTTATAGTATAGAGCTTCCCTTGAAATCCTCACTGATTGGTTGCGGAGGTTGAGTAAAAGAAGACAGCTGCTTGGACCGATTCTTTCTCCTGAAAAATCTCAGCGTCTTGGACTTGGTCTTCACGCTGCTTCTTCTCCAAGTCTTTGACTGTTTCTTTTACCACGTTTTTAACACAGTAACATTATAAGCTTGTCTAAGTCATTTTTTACTCGCATAACATGTCCTATTTTGACCGGAAGAATAGGCAAAATCGTTATAGAGGTGTTGTCAGGAATGTGTCACAACATCGCAGGCAACATCCTAAGATGTTGTCCTGAGCATTTACTTGTCACAACATCCATCCAACATCAACAATTTACATCCTCAAAGTGGTGATATTTGAAAAATTAACAATAAGACTTGACTTTTGCAAAATTAGTAGTTTGAAGAGAGAAGCAAATGAGGATGATTGGGAAGAAAAATATACTCTTGAAGATCGAGAATAAGCAGCTGAAGATTTCAGAATAATATCAATACTCATCTTGACAAGAATATGGAGACTCATACAAATCATTTGAACAGACAAAGAGAACCTGGTCCCTATCCCTTCCTAGGAAAAATCAAAACTTAATTCTTCTACATACAATACAAGGCTGATATTCATATACTATCCTTGATAGTATTAGAATGTTATATAGCAGTCTATTTGGTTTGGGTCTTATGACTTAATATGATGCATTCAAAATTCTCCTAAGATTTTAACTTGATGAGTTCATGTAAGTACATATATTATGTTCATAATAGTGTAGCCCCATTGGCCATAAATTTGATATAGATTAAGTACACCTAAATGTGATTGATACACTTGCTTTTTGATGATGCCAAAAGGGAAAATATTAAGTACAGTTCATACAGTTCATGTGTCATTACAAGAAGATAAAAAATGAAAGGAAGAAGATGATCTGCAGATATGATCAGGCACAAACATTAAAGATGATAGATAATCAAGCACTTCGAAAAGGAAGAAGATGATCAGATAACATATGAAGCAGAGTACCAAAGATACTGGTTATGAAGAAATAGAAAGCTGCACAAATTTGAAGAAAGTTGCACAAATTTGATGAAAGAAAAAGTATCATGAAAAGAATAAAAAACATTGTCCTTACGCTTACAGTGAAGAGATGTTTGAAATTGGATCTGATCAGGTTCCTACACTTAGCCATCTAGAGGATTGCATTATAAAGGTAAGGCCTTATATATATTTATGTGAGATCATCAATATCTTACTAAGTCAGCTAGATCAATATAAAGATGGGTTCTTAGATGGAACATTATCAACATAGAAGATGTTCCTAAGAGGGACATATGAAGAATTATGAAGATGGAAGAGCGCACATAAAGAAGTATGAAACTGCTATGATTTATCATCGTAAAAAGGGGGAACTTGTTGAGATGCTTTGATCTAAATCTTAATTCAAGATCTTTTGAAGTTTTGATGATTGATAAATAATATATAAGTGACAATTATGTATAAGAAAGAATGAACAAAGATGTAGAAGAACTAGGCCCTTAATAGATCTCCAAAAGGAACCTATGAAGCTAGCAACATGGATGAAGAATTGCTGGAAGAACCAGATCCTTCAAACAAGAACTAAAGACTGTTCGATCTATGTGGAAGAAACTGAGCTGTTCCAAGCACACAAAAAGAAATTTTGAAGAATTGGGATTAAGGCTTAATTAATTCTGCAAGAAATATGAGTTCAAGATATGAAAATAATATCATTGAACACATAGAATTAGCTAGTGATTAGTAAAAGTAGGTCGTACACATGAGTCCAAACAAAGCCAAACAAGGATTAGTTTCTTGGATTATTGAACCAAGTCCTGATTGAATTTAGAGAACTACAAGAGGATATTCTACTACTATATAAAGCACAAGATTGATAGGTTAGTGAAAGAATTAATCCCTTGATTATTCTTATTGATGAAAGGCATATATATACAAGTTATAATAGGAAAATTTTTTTCCTATTCTACATCTAAATCCCCTATAGTATAAGGAGACTAACTATACAATTATGGTAATACTACAATACTAATTATATGGTAAGTGTACAATAGAAGTCCTAAACTAAATAGAACACTAAATATATACACGGGACTGTTGGACTGTTTTATACCAAATATACCAAGTCTATGTGGTATATTTAACACACCCTCTCAGTCATAGCGGGCGGTCTTCGTACGCTAAGATTGTCTCTAAAATCTTCAAAAAGGACCGAGGGAAGACCCTTTATAAAGATGTATGCAATTTTATATCTGGAAGGAATATGGAAGACGCGTACTTGTCCTCTATCTACTTTTTCTCGGACAAAGTGAATATCCATCTCTATGTGTTTAGTACGCTGATGCTGAACTGAATTACCAGAAAGGTAGATGACACTTATGTAGCTTTCTCAATAGGATAATGAAGTTCCAAAAGTAGATTTCGTAACCAACATGACTTAGAAACCACATTGGCTACCCCTCGATACTCGGCCTCTGCACTTTAATGGGAAAGCGTGGATTGACGCTTGGCATATTATGAGACCAAGTTATTACCTAAAAACATACAATAGCCAGACCTTCTGGTATCAGGACAACCACCCCAATTAGCATCTGTATAGGAGACAAGTGTAGACGTCGACGAAGGACACAAATGCAGGCCATAATCAAGTATTCCCTGAATGTACCTAAGAATGTGTTTGAGCGCATTCATATGTTCAACTCTGGGATCATGCATAAATAAACACACCTGTTGGACGACATATGTAATGTCTGGCCGCGTGAACGTAAGTACTGAAGAGCGCCTTCAAGACTATGATAGCGGATCAGATCCTCATAAGGAGAGCCAGCTGCAGCACCCAACTTGAGTTTAGTATCAACTGGAGTAGAAGTGGACTTACAGGATGACATCCCAGCCCTCTCAATGATCTCTACTGCATACTTTCTCTGTGATAAGAACAATTCACCTGCATGACGAGTGACATCAATCCCCAAAAAATAAATCAATGGGCCCAAGTCTTTCATGGCAAACTCAGAACTGAGCATTGTCATAATAGACTTTCGCAAACCATCAGAAGAGGCAGTCAAGTTAATATCACTCACATATAATAGTATATAAGCCATCGAAGAACCGCGACGATATATGAATAATCGAAACATAGTCAGCAAACCTCGTATACCAAGCCCGTGGAGACTACTTAAGCTCATATAAGAACTTCTTCAATAGACAGACATGATTAGGATATCTAGTATACCTAAATCTCAAGGGCTGATGCATATACACTGTCTCCTTGAGATCACCATGTAGGAAAACATTCTTCACATCTAGCTGATGAATAGGCCATCATTTAGAAAGAGTCAAGCTGAGCACAGTGCGAATAGTAGCCGACTTGACTATCGGGATAAATGTCTCACTACAATCCACACCAACCTGCTGAGTCTTACCATCACCTACAAGTCGAGCCTTACGCCTTGCAAATGAACTGTCCGAATTTTTCTTATGAGCAAAAATTCACATAGATCGAATAATATTAACGCCGGATGGACGGGGTACTAACTCCCACGTTTTATTATCAATAAGAGCATTATATTCATAGATCATGACAATTTTCCAATTAGGGTCATTTAAGGAAGACACAAAATTACGGGGTAAGGGTGATTTAAGAACATTAGAATTTAAATTAAAATATCTTTTTGGTTTAAAATACCCCTTTGATTGCGGGTGACTGGACCTTGACTCGATGCTAGATTGGGTGAATGTTGGGAATTTTCTGCTGGCTGAACCGTCGGAGGCGCTGCGGCGCCTGGGTTTAGGGACGCTGACGACGTAGAAAAAATAGGTTGGGTACTGGAAGGTTGGCGTTGCTACTCCTCCCCAAAGGGCCGTGGCGCTGGAGACACTGGAAAAATAGGCTGGTTACTGGATGGAAGGCGCCGCGGAGCCTCCTCTAAGGGTCGCGATGCTGATGACGTATTTTGGGACAAATCCGAAAAATGATAGAGAATACAGGGGGATATATCATCATCCAAAAAAATCATATGAACTAGGAACGAGTATTTTTACTTTAGAAAAAGGAAATTGGTACTCATCAAAGAGAACATAACGAGTAATGATGATTCATTTAGAGGACAAATCAAAACATTTATAACCACAGTGATTTGACGGATAACCCAAAAATACACAAGGAGTAGAACGTTCCTGAAGTTTGTTGATTGTAGTGGATGGAAACAGTGGATAACATAAACATCTGAAGACCCTAAGATGAGAATACGAAAGAGTCTTATTGTATAACACTTGGAGAGGGGATGGATATGTCAATCCTTTAGAGGGAAGATTATTAAGTAGATCTGTAGCCATGTAGCGCATGATGCCAAAACAACGGAGGGACGGAGGAATGAACCAATAAGGTGCGAATAATGTTATTAGTGGTACAAATTTTTTCGTTCAGCTTTCCCATTTTGTGAGGACGTATGAGGACAAGAAAAACAAAAAATTATCCCATTTTGAGCACAAAACCCCCTAAACTCCCCATTGTCATACTCTTTTCCATTGAATGTTCTTTATTTTCCGTTCGGATTGTGTTCTTATGAAAGCTCTAAATTTTATGAAGATGGAAAAAACTTGGGATTTTTTCGCGATTAGAAACGTCCATAAAAATTTACAATAATCATCTAAGAATAAAACATAATAACGATGACTCATAGAACTGAGAACGGGAGATGTCCATAAATCGCTATGAATGATATCAAATGGCATGGAAGTATGAGAATTCGAAGCTACAAACGACAACTTAATAATTTTTCCTAAAGAACAAGATTGACAATTTGGAATACTACGTGTACCTTTACAAGAAATATACTTATTTTTATCTAACACGGATAAAACAGATGACCCCGGATGACCTAGACGAGCATGCCACAAGGAAGGAGCAATAGCGGCAAAAGTGGATGACATGGTCTGACGCGAGACCCCGAGACTTGGTGTGATTGGATAAAGATCCCCCTACTGTCATATCTTATGAGAGGACTCCTCATCGTGAAATCTTTCACAGAAAATCTAAATGGATCAAAATCTATAAAAACCCAATTATTCGTGGTGAATTTACAGACATAAACCAAATTTTTAATTAATTTTGGGGCATGAAGGGTATTTTTCAGGACAAGTGGTAGATGAGGAGGATACAAAGTTTTATGACCATAACCCTAAATTGGAATTGAATTACCATTACTAACAATTATACCATGATTGCTGCTCAAATTGGAATAAGACGAGAGAGTACCTTGGTCGCATGTCATGTGGGTAGTGGCGCCGGTGTCCATGTACCAATTCGGATCTGGTGGAGTCATCCCAAGCGTGTGCATTGTTGCTTCAATGTTGGTATGCGTAGGTCCCATTACGTTATGGGCCTGAGGGGGCGAGGCCCAAGTATGTCGAACTGTTGGGTCGGCCCATAAGCTGGTCTGAAATCCGGAGTCTGACATGAGAATTGACTTGGGAAGAAGCTGGGTCGCGGCGCTAGCACTGGATGAGATGGTGGCGTTGCAGTGTTGTACTGCGGAGCCGCAGCGGTGTATGACGCTGGGACCCAGTGCTACTGTCCAAGTTTTACTCTGATTAGATCCTTAGCGCAAGCGCTAAGTAAGCAAGCTACCGCTCCGTGGGGTAAAAACCTCTCCGTTGTTACCGCCGCGATTTTTGCCATAATATTTCCAATTTTGGCCCTTCTTACCGCCATAGTTGTTGCGATTGTGGCTCGAGTAGGTGAAACCGGAAGGAGAAAAAGTGGATTCAGTCATCATAACAACAGGACTAGCCCCAAGAGCCACCGTTTTAGCCAATGCGGCTTCTTCCAATGTAAGCATGGATCGGGCCTGAAAAAAATCCGGCAGGGGGTTACTCTGACGAATAATCGAAGCAACACCGTTATAGGCCTCTGATAGGCCTACAACCATCTAAAGAACAAGACGACTATTGCTCACAGGAGCTCCCACATTTTGATCCGCCAAGTCTTTGAGACATTTGCAATAAGATGAAATGTTTGAAAAATTCTCCATATTGACTTGTGAAAATTCCTGTTCAAGAATAACAATACGGGAATGATTGTTATCTTGGAATATGTCACACAATCGATTCCAAGCCGCCATAGCTGTGGAGTTGGTTTCCATAATCGTCTGTAAAAGGTCCAAGGAGATAGTGCCATAAATCCATTGTAGAACATTTGCATCAAGCATGACCCATAAGGTTGGATCTACTGCTTGGGTGGGAACAACCGTTGTAGTCGTCGTATCACCCTCCGTAGGATAAGGTGGAGGGATGATGTGATGAAGAACCTGATGTGTCATAGCATGAATCTTAAATAACTCCGCCCACGTCCCATATTGGACTTTTTCTAGGTCAAGAACAATAGGAAGAACACTCTTGATGTTAGAAAATATGAGGGCAGGATGAAAAGTGTTCTTATCAGTCATAGTGAATAGAATAAACTTTGGACAAGATTTGTGATCGGTGTATTTTATATACACCTTTTGAGTCGTTTTTAGTTAGTCTTTTGTCCATTTTTGTACAAATACGTGTCGTCTTAGGATAGATTTTCTTTCTTTTGAGTCAAATTGGTTAAAGTGGCTCTTTGGCGGAAAAGGAGCGAAAAAAGGGCAAAAATGGAGGTTCCAGAGCTCAAAAATGCGAGAAAGTGGCGAACCAGACACGGACACAGGTCAGCACCGCGGCGCCCCCAGCCAGCAGGGCCAGGCGCCCCGGCGCCTAATCTTCAGAGGCTTGCAGAAGTTCCAGCGGGCGCCTAGACACGAGAGTGCACGCGCGGCTAATCTTCGTAATGCAGAACTCCGGCCGCGCGCCAAAGAGCAGGCCGCGACGCCGACGCGGGAAAATCAGAGTTTTGAACGAATTATGGGTCAGGCCTGAAGGAAAACCTTAATGTCGGTTTGGAGGCTATAAAAATAGAACCCTAGGTCATAAAAAGGGTTCCCTTCCTTGCCAATTCACAAGACATCTTGGAATTCAAGATTGGAGACCATTCTTTAGTAATTTCTTTCTTTCCTTTTACTTTATTTTCAGTTTTTATGTTGGATATTGAATTAGTTCTTGTCATGTATATGGCTAGGAACTAATTCTAATATAGGGCTTTCCATGTCAATTCACTTGAACCTTTATTTATGAATTAATGCATGTGTGTGGTTGTTCTTCTTATTGTTGAGATTTATCCAATATATGTTTTGATTGCTTGGTAATTACTTGATCATTAATTATCATTATTTATATGATTTCTAACCGAAATCCGAAAGGGGAGGTTGTGACTATGCTGTAGTTGGGTAGACATAGGTTGAATCGTGGATGAAAATACCCCGATTACTTGTGTAGCATTAATAAGGATTTTTGTTCTTAATCCTCCTCTAGAGTCAACCTTATCACCGAAAGGTAGAAAGGTGTTGTACTGGGGTTGAGTGTTTATATAACCTTAACAGGAGTATAAAACGAATTAGTAAACCTGCTATCTCCAAAAGAAGAAGAACCATAGTTAATTGCATTAATAAGTAAATAAAGCGGATAGTTGAGGAGATTTGGAAGCCCTATTTCCATCATCACTGAAGTAAACAATATAGTTAATTAGTTTTTATAATTATTAGTCATAAACAACAAATCAATATTCGGTCACCAAATAGATAACAAAGAATAGAAATTGGTAATTGAGCACTAATCCCTGAGGACGATAACTCGGTCTTCAAAGACTATATTACTTGACACGACACGTGCACTTGCGTTAAAGTGTGTGCATAAATCACGCATCAAGTTTTTGGCGCCGTTGCCGGGGATTGGCGTAGTTCAGTATCAATCGTATCTATTCTTAATTTCTAATTTGGTTTTTATTTTTTTATTTATTACGTTTTTTTTAGTTTTTTTTTGTGAAAACCAGTTGTCGTGATCCGTTTGTCTGTTTTTGATCTGTTTCAGGAACTCAATTTATGCGAAGGAGAAGAGGAGCAGACACTCTTATTCCCTTCAATCCAGAAATTGAGAAAACTTGTAAACAGAACAGAAGGAACCAACGAATTTCAGCTTTAATTGAGATGGAAGGCGTACAGAACAATAACGAGATGAATGAGGGGTTAGGAGATCATCAGCTTAACCCAAGAATGCCTCGGAGAGTACCAATGGATGTAGAGGAGAGAGTTCAGGTCCAAGCGGAGAGAAGCTTGGGAGATTACGTGCTGCCGAGGGTGAACGGAGCACAAACTTGTATTAGGCTCCCAACAATAGGAGCAAATAATTTTGAGATCAAACCGGCGATTCTAAGTATGGTGCAGAACACGGTGCAGAACACGGTGCAGTTTGGAGGATTGCCGTCGGAGGATCCTTATATGCACATAGCTAATTTCTTGGAGATGTGTGCAACATTCAGATATAATGGCGTTACTGATGACGTCGTCAGATTGAGGCTCTTTCCCTTCTCACTCAGGGATAGAGCGAAAGTGTGGTTGAATTCTTTGCCAGCAGATTCGATATTTACATGGCAAGAGCTGACACAGAAATTTTTAGCAAAATTCTTCCCACCATGCAAAGCAGCGAAGTTGAATAATTTCTATCAAGCCGATGGAGAATCATTATATGAAGCTTGGGAGCGATTCAAGGACTTGCAGAGGAAGTGTTCACACCACAGTATTGAGTTGTGGAATTTGGTCCACATCTTCTATAATAATGGCGGGCGACGACGAACAATTATTGATCGCAAAGAGTGGAACCTTTATGAGGAAAACAGCCCATGAAGCTCATGACTTATTGGAGGACATGGCCACCAATAACCATGTCACAGAGGATAGACAAGTGAGTGGCAGAAGAACAGTGGGAGTTCATGAGATAGATGTCATCACTGCCCTGAATGCCCAAGTTGCCCTTTTGACCAAGTAGCTACAACAAAATACAATGTCGGTAAATGCAGTGCAACTGTGCAACTGCCCATGAGTTGTGAAATGTGTGGTGGTACACATACATTCGACAGATGCCCTTTAGCTGATCCTAACAATATCTCAATCGAGCAAGCGGAGTGCCAAGCTGTAGGGAACTATCAGAGACCCCAGAACAACCCATACTCAAACACCTACAATCCAGGGTGGAGGAATCACCCAAATTTCTCATGGAGAGGTGAGCAGGGGCAGCAGAATCATTTTAGAGGCCAGTACCAACACCAGCAACCATTCACTCAGGCCTCATCTTCTCAACAATTCAGTGGCCCTGCCCAACCAGAAAAGCCAGACGAGCTGAGAGCAGCTTTGTTGACACTCACCAACTCCCAGACCCAATTCATGGCAGAGACTAGATCTTCGCTCAGGAACTTGGAAACACAAGTGGGGCAACTAGAAAAGCTATCGAACAACAGGCCACAAGGTACACTGCCAAGCAACACAAAGATGAATCCTAGAGAACAATGTCAGGCAGTACAGCTGAGGAGCGGAAAGCAGTTGGAACAGTGTGCACCTCAGCCTATGGTTGAACAGAGGGTAGAAATAGAGAGAGAGAAGGTGGTTGAAGCTCGCCCAGTATTAGAGAAAGCTCCAGAGAAAGAGTATACTGAGAAGATTCCGTTCCCACAAAGATTGCAGAGGAAGGTAGTTGATAAGCAATTCTCCAAGTTTTTGGAGAAGTTCAGAAAGTTACATATCAACATACCCTTCATTGAGGCGTTGGAGCAAATGCCTTCTTATTTCAAATTCATGAAGGAAATTTTGGGGAAGAAGAAGAAATTGGGAGAGTATGAGATGGTGGCACTGACTGAGGAGTGCAGTGCTATCCTGCAGAAGAAGTTGCCCCCTAAACTAAAAGACTCAGGGAGCTTTACATTGCCTTGCACAGTTGGCAAGGTGACATGCAATAGAGCCCTCTGTGATTTGGGGGCAAGTATAAATTTGATGCCTTTGTCGGTGTTTAAACGATTGGAGTTAGGTGAGGCAAAACCAACCACGGTGAGCTTGCAATTAGCGGACAGAACGGTGGTGCACCCCAGGGGGAAGATTGAGGATGTTCTTGTTAAAGTAGGAATTTTTTTTTCCTTGAGGATTTCCTCATTCTTGACATGGAGGAGGATGCAGAGATTCCCATCATATTAGGGAGACCGTTCTTGGCAACAGGGAGAGCCCTGATTGATGTAGAGAAGGGAGAGCTGACACTGAGGGTAGAAAGCGAAGAAATAGTGTTTAAAGTGTTTAAACACGTTATTGAGCCCCCGGTCATGAGCAGGTGCTTTGCAATCAGCACCATCAGAACCTTTTGTGAGCCAGTGCAAGCCACAACAAGGGAGATAAGCCCACAAAAGCAGGTACGTGATGCTGAACGTCCGCCACAGCAGGTATGTGCTACTGAACAGTCTCTTGAAAATAATTATAAGAAGAAAAATCGAAGAAGAAAAAGGAGAATGTTAAAAAAATGGATTGGTTGTGGGGTGAATCTACCCCACATCTCTTGATCTAACGAACTTGCGTCCGGCTAAAAGACGTTAAAGACAGCGCTACTTGGGAGGCAACCCAACGTATTTTAAATTGTTTATTTTAATGTAGTTGATTTTTACTTAGAACAGTCTCACGGATGTCTTGTTTATGTGTTGTGATGACAGGTGTCGGGCCAACAAATTTGGAGGGCGAAAAACTGGAGATAAGCAAAGGGATTTCCAGAAAAACGGGTGAGCGCCGCGGCGCCCAGGAGCAGGGCCGCGGCGCCAAAAGAGCAGAAAGGCGCTGAAGTTTAAGCGCCGCGGCGCCAAAAGTCCAGAAAAAAATCTGAAGTTTGAGCGTCGCGGCGCCCAGGAGCAGGGCCGCGGCTCAGGAAGTTCAGAATGAGCGCAGTAAATTGGGCGCCGCGGCGCCCATAGCAGGGCCGCGGCGCCGAGGCGGAAATCCAGAAATTAAAAGACGCCCCAAATCCGATTTTTCCCCAATTCCAAATGAAAACCTAAACCTTCCTCTCCACAAAAACCACGAAAATCCACACCTTACCTAAAAAGCTTCCATAAACCAAACCCAAACACAACCAAAGTTCTTAAATTCCCTAAATCCTTAACCATTTTAACCAACAAACCTCATCCCATCACCTCAAATCACCATTAGAAGCAAGAAAACCTTGAAGAACACCGTCAAAAGGTAATCTTTATCTTTTCTTGAAAGCTTTACTGTAGACAGAAGAGGTAGTAGATTGGAGGAGTGTTGTATCTGTGAAGTTGTTGGGGTGTTAAAAATTAGTTGTGAGATTTCGAGGAAGAGTATACAGGGTGAGTGCGTGTGTTGTGCAGGAGCTTCTTGAGTGAAGTTTGGGGGTGATAGGTGTTGTAGCTGCTAATTGTTGGGTGATAGTGTTGGTTAACGTTGTTGGTACGAAGGAAACGCTGCAAAACGTTATCTAAAAATGTCTTCCAGAAAGAAAAGAGCCTCCACATCCACCTCAGCGCCTCAATATGATGATACTAGGTTTGTCAGCCGAAGAGCTCATGATAGTTACCAAAAACTTAGTACTAGGCCCGTAATCCCTGAAAGAGGAATGGATTATCAAAGGGATTCGCTTGAGGAGGGGGATGTCTATGAGCCCATTCGGGCGATGATTGAGATGAGGGGTGAAAAAGATTTGTAAACCCGGAAAAGATAGCACCAATGAACACAGTGATGGTGCGTGAATTTTATGCTAACCTTCCGGAGAAGGTGGACAATGAATGTTTTGTGAGGGGAAGATATGTGTCTGTGACGGCAGAAGAGGTCAATGCGTTATTGGAAATGTCGCGCCCTTTTTCGGCCGCGACTTTTCATTTTTAAAAGCGAACCTCCTGCTTAAATAAAAATGTTAGAAAATAAATAAAAAGTGCTAAATGTTTTAAAAAGTGTTAAATGTTAAAGGAATGCTTTAAAAAAAATGCTAGAATGCTAAAAGGGTTCGCGGAGTCGCCACCTAATTAATTTGGGTGAATTAGGACACCTAAATGTTAACTAGTTTAAAGTAAACATTAACTCCATTTTAATGGTCTGCTAAACTTAATGAGATTTCGGGTAAGGGTTCTTTATTATCCTAAAGGGAAGGGGTCAGGCACCCTAAAGGATCCGCTAACTTGCGGTTGTCCGTTCAAGCCTAGGGTAATTATTATATTAAAATGCTTGTTTTTTGAAGAATGCTTCAAAGTATTTTAAAGGCGGCATGTTGAATAAAGTTTAATAAGACTAATGCTATAAAAAACAAAACTTTAAAGTATGCATTTATATTGTTTATAGATATATGCAATGTTGGTTTATGATCAAAGATATGCTTTTAAAATCAAACATGTATGACATAGTGCAAGAGGTAATTTTTTTTGTAATTTTATGATAAGAAGGCTACTCAACATAAATTATTTATATTGTGCTAATAAAAGTGCTTGTGGGAAATGCAATTTATTTTATCATGTTAGTTGCGAGTTGAATTATTTAGCAAAGCTTAGACATGCATGACAAGTAACTTAAAGTGCGTTTCCGATTTTAAAACTACCCACCCAATTTATTTATTCTAACGGGCTAATTGTTCTATGTCTCCTATTAATTACAAAGTTAAAGAATTAGGAAACTATTTGAACAAATAATATAAGAGGTGGATATGATCACGACTCTCAAGACGTGTGACGACATCATCTTGTCCTATTTTGTCTTAGGAATCTCTGAAGCGGGAATGCGAATGCGGGTGCACATAGACGCGGGTTGCCATTTGAAGTGGCTCGCGATGAGTCTCGCCGTGAGACTCTTCGTTTTGCTCCGATGCGTGCCATGCAAATAAAAGAAGAGAAAAAGATTAGTATATATTTTATGAAAGACACAAATAGATAAATGATTATTTACACATACATATCACGATTTCATTTTTTATTTATATCAATCCGAATAAAAGCCCAGTATTATTCTACCCAGCCTAGGATACAAACAGCAAGCAGGATGCAAGGCACGGTCCCAAAGGCACATAATTTCGGATTTTAAAGAAGAAGAAAAGGAAAGGACAACCAAATATGTGCGAGGGCCCCAGAAATAAATTTCAGACTCTTTAAAAGGCAGGACCGATCGGCCCAATGATAGGCCCAGTAATTTGTCTGATATACATAGCGTTATACAAAATATATAGGTCTGATGTACTGGTGTTTTCCACTCGTATGCATCTGAAGTGTTGATCAAGTGCTAATATTAGTAGCTTGGCTTGTATATTATAACTTATGTCTTTTTCAGATTCAAAGAAGAGGGAACACTCTAGGGAGATACAAGCAAATTTCTTTGGAGGATCTATGACCGGATGTCGGCTGCATATAGACTGGGAAGTCACACATATACAGGGTAATATTCAACAAGTGTGCAGACAAGCTATCATATTTAAAGGCAGGCATCAGAACATGGTATTATGGCTAAGGCGTGTATATTAGTATGCAATAAGTAAGGCATATGAGAGAGGCAGAGACATACTCAGATTAGTTAATGACTACTTGACATATAGTGTCGATAAGGATCCTAAAGCAGGCGTGGGTAATTTCAAAAAAATTCCAGGATCCGTGTAATGTTACTCTAGGACATTTATATGTTTAGACAAACCAACAAACTGATATGCTCGACTTAGAGATTGCCACCTGCTATCATATATATACTTTGACAGTTAGACAGATGAATGGATGACCCTGGGCTAACTTATTCGGCAACAAACCACATTTTAATATGGTATGCATATTGTAGTAGACTAGGATATCCCTCGACATATTTCAAACCCAGGCTAAGTTGGATAGGCTAAACAAATAAGATAACGGAAGACGTGATACTGATGTGTTCGAACAGAACATGCTAGCCCAAAAATACAGCAGGTTCGACCAGTGTGAATAGAATATAAGGCTAACGATAGATAATAACATTAATTCCACCAATATCACTCTGATTCAAGACACATGCATATTATTAGTTGAATAGTTATCTAGCTCTGTACATGTCATATATTACATTGAATCTTTAAGGAATATTGACTTCGCTGTCTTAAATCCAAATGCTAACCTATTCGATCCCTTTCTAATTAAGGCTAACACTGAACCACTGCACCAAATTGAAACCTCTAAGACACACTCCTTAATATCTAACCACACTCAGAATTCAATCACATAACAAATGCTAGTAAAATAATTAACAGTCGCAGATATGAACAACGTAAACATTCATCTAACACCCAAAACAGAAATGCAGAAATACAAAGATGCAACGAAATCGATGGGAAGCTGATTTTACCTTCTCCGGACAGCGACCCGGGGCAGCGTATCAAGTCGTCGATCCGCTCGGGGTTTTTATTTGTGATGCGTTTAGAAGAGGAGAGACTTTTACCTGATTCTTGACTGAAATTGAAAAAGAAGGTTTTCGGACCTCCTGTTCCTATGATGCTATGGTCTGGGTGCTGAAGGATACTAAGACAGATTTTCGATGCCTACTGATTGTTGTTCCTAGGCTGCTAACATTTTCCCCCGAATCTACTGAGCTCTACTGATGTCCCAGGATTATATTGCAAGGGGGTTTCTACCATGAAAGAGAAGTTTTGACTGCTATTTTTCTGGTCGCTGCTTCCTATTTGTTTTTCAGATCTTGGCTTTAAAAAAAAGTGTTTTCCTTGATGCTTACTGAGGTTCGGGAAAGATGCCTTCTTGCATGTATGAATCGCCATACTTATAGTCACGATTTAGGTTGAGAATTTGGTAAGTTTCCAGTACGATTTCAGACAGATTTTTGCGCGATTTGGGTACTGATTTCGTGTGATTTTAGGACGAGATTTGGGTAGATTCGTAAGTGATTTCAGTAGCTTTTAGGAAGGATATGGTAAGGAATGAGCTGTCTGGGGTGCGTGGATAAAGGAAAGTAAGGGAAGCTTGATTACGCCGGATTCTCAGGCGAGAATCACGGCTGGGCGATGGGGTGTGCGAGGATGAAGGCGGCGATTGCTCTTTAGGTCTAGGGTTTCGTTTATCTCTGTTTTGTTTTTCTTTTGGACGACGAGATGGGGGAGAAGGGAAATAAGGCTGGGTCGCGTGGGCTTCTGGGTAGAGGGGGGTGTTGGGCTGCGGATTTGGGCTGGGCAAAAAATAAAAGGTGGGCTGATTAGGTTTTAATTTGGGTGGGTTATTAGTGTTAAGTATTTAATTAGTTAATTAGTGGTAGAGTTTTAAGAGTATTAGTTTTAATTAGGTATTTAATTTTAGGTGCTTAATTAGTCTAATTGTTATAAATGCGGGCGTGCTATTTAATTAGTGCTTGATATTTTAGAATGCGGCGTTATTATTAAAAAATCTTATTATTGTGTGTGTTAATGTATTATTGTTGCATTTTATTATTTTAAAATTATTAAAATTATTAAAATTATTGTTGAAAATTAGTGTAATTTTATAGTTAATGACTGGACGAGAGGGTCAAAATTGGGTGTCAACAGTTGTCCCTCTTTGTATGGAGATGATGGAAGAATTTTCGGACAAAGACGTTGACTCATAGCCAATTTTGTCTCGACCCTCAGAATTAGAATGTTGGGCAATTAGGCAAGGCTGATGCGGATTCAAAAAATTGTCCCAGTGTCGAGTTATGACGACACTGGGCTACCATGGTCAAACACCAAGGTGGGCTAACGCGGACTCAAGATTTGTCCCAGTGTCGAGTTATGACGACACTGGGCTGTGATGCTAAAAGAAAAATAAAATAACTGGCTTGAACCTGGGGTGTACTGCTATCGACTTATGATGTTGGGTTTTATGGTGATGTGGAACGAGTGGACCGACGCTTGAGGCCGTTTCTGCCATTTGCTGGGAAGGTTGGCCCCCCAACAAATTGCCCCGGTTCGCTGTAAGAGAAAATCCACGTTGTGCTCCATCTTTTGCAGTTCCTGTAGATTGAAGCTAAGATAGAAGCATTAGTGCATAACTGCCAAAACAAAACAATGTAAGAATGAATTTTGTGTTGTGGTTGTAGTCAGACTATAAAATGAAATGATGTGATGGTACGCTGTCTTGTATAGACGAGACGCAGATGACGCCTTGTGTGGGCGTTGTAGTCGTTGTATAGACGAAATGCAAATGTTCGTCGTTGTATAGACGAGATACGAATGTTCGTCGTTGTATGGACGAAATGCAGATGTTCGTCGTTATATAGGCGTTGCCGTCGTTGTATAGACGAAATGCCAATGTTCGTCGTTGTATAGACGAAATGCAAATGACGCCTTGTATGGGCGTTGTCGTCGTTGTATAGACGAAATGCAAACGTTCGTCGTTGTATAGACGAGATGCAAATGACGCCTCCTAGGGCATAGATAAAAATATTGTTTTATATATGGAGTTGTGTGGTAATTCATGCGTAATCAAAACTAGATGAAATAATTAAAGTGTAAATGATGTAGCCTGTGGTTTTTACAAGATGTATTTGATGTAGACTTGTTGCAGTTTGACTTTGTGAGCGAATCTGTTTTGTTGGAATGTTGCTATTGGCGTCGTTTTCGGACTTGGCGTCGTTTTTGGACTTGTTGTGTTGGCGTCGTTTTCGGACTTGGCGTCGTTTTCGGAAGTGGCGTCGTTTTCGGACTTAGCGTCGTTTTCGGATGTGGCATCGTTTTTGGACGCGGAGTCGTTTTCGGAATCGGAGTCGTTTTCGGACTCGACGTCGTTTTCGGACTGGGCGTCGTTTTCGGACTTAGCGTCGTTTTCGGACGCGGAGTCGTTTTCGGACTCGGAGTCATTTTCGGACTCGACGTCGTTTTCGGACGTGGCGTCGTTTTCGGACGCGGAGTCGTTTTCGGACTCGACGTCGTTTTCGGACGTGGCGTCGTTTTCGGACTTAGCGTCGTTTTCGGACGTGGCGTCGTTTTCGGACGCGGAGTCGTTTTCGGACTCGGAGTCGTTTTCGGACTCGACGTCGTTTTCGGACGTGGCGTCGTTTTCGGACGCGGAGTCGTTTTCGGACTCGACGTCGTTATCGGACGTGGCGTGTCGTTTTCGGACTCGGAGTCATTTTCGGACTCAAAGTCATTTTCGGACTGGGCGTCGTTTTGGTGGCGTCGTTTTGACGCGAGTCGTTGACCGGAGTCGTTTGACCGGCGTCGTTTTCGGACCGGGCGTCGTTTTCGGACGTGGCGTCGTTTTCGGACGTGTTGTGCTTATAACGTCGTTGTCTGGACGTGTTGCTGATGCTCCTGTATAATAAATGCTCCTGCAAGCTAAGCTTGAGAAAAATTAGTGTATAACTGGTAAAACAAGATGATAAATATATGAGAAATGCAATTATGTGAATAAGGATGTCTTCCCTGTATGATATGTGGGTGTTGTGAATGCTGAGATGTTGTCCATGCTAGATCGCCAGCGACAATTGCCATGATGCCTTTGTTGTGATGCATTTGTGAACCATATGGATTGCCATGATGTCTTTGTTGTGCGTTTGTGCACTGCATGAGTTGCAATTTGACTCTAGGCCCGAGCTGATGCGCTATGCATTACTCCTCATAGCACTCCCACTGACCGAAGGGGGTACCCTAAATACCCAATCTTCGCCAGAAGCTCCCACTGAATCCATGCCTTCATTATTGGGCAAGGATTCAACCTCTTTGTTACCTTGTTCTTGAATTTCTTCAAGTTCTATCTCTGTGCAACTCTCATCCTTTTAGACAAATTCATCTTCAAGAAAAGTTGTGTTCCTAGAAAAAATATCTTATGTTCTCCAAGAAGATAGAAATAGTATCCCTTAGTTTCCTTCGGATACCCTACAAAGTAACATTTCTCACTTTTAGATTCTAACTTATCAGTGATCAACTTCTCGACATATGCACGACACCTGTCACGACCCGAACCCGGGCCCGTGACTGGTGCCTTACCCGGGCACCCAAGTAGCCATACATCAGATAAATCAGCAGAACATAAAACAAGACATGAAAATATTATGAAGTAAGAAATAGTAATCTGAGAAAACTTGCCTTTCGGCATATATATAAAACTTAAATCGAGCGATTTACATCCACTTTTACGCCGCCACAACAAGATTACTGCACCTCTAAGAGTAACATGACAACAATGGCGGGACAGGGCCCCGCCATACCCCTGAATGTAAGCACCTACTACGACAGGGGACTATACCACTGATAAGCCTCCGGAGAAACGGAGCTTCCCAAACGCTGAACTGTGACCCTGAGAGCTAGGATCAACGACTGGTGTACCTCAACCTGCGGCATGAACGCAGCCCCCCGAAGGAGGTCAGTACAACAGGTACCAAGTATGTGAAACTGTAAAGTACTGAAATGAAATCAAGTATCTAAAATCATTTGCAAATACAATCAGTTAAACTGCACATAGTGCCACAACATAAACAAGAGCAAAACAGATATACTGTAACTGGTCTTTTCTAGGCCGCGAATGATCGAAGCAAGGCCAATCGCCCATAGTATCATTATGCGTGCCTAATCACGACTCCCGCACCGCATAGGTCACACATGCACCGCGTGAGGTATTCTCGCATCGAGGGTAGCCAACCCCGGTATTCTCCTCGGACTCCGCATCCGCATAGTCTCAATAGACACCAAAGTCCCACGGACAGCAAAGGGCATCCCCCGCATCGGGCTAAACACCGGAATGATCAATCTCGAGCATACCGCTGCTCCGCATAGTCTCACAGACCGCATAGGCCGTATAGACCCGCATCAAGGGTGGCAAGCCCTCGGTATAATAAGTCAAGGGGGTATGTGATACAATAACAGTACAACGGGCTTAACGTTTAACAACGTAAGCACAACAAGAATGACCCCCTTATACAACAACCACAAGATATTAACACACGTAGCATCCTAACATGTTTACTTATCAAATCAACAAGAAAGTATTACAAGGCTGTCACAAACCAACACAATCAAGTTATTCACACAAGGTACTTTATGCTAACAAGTTCGGGTATCTATCCCCAAAGTACTTCATACATTAACTCTTTAAAAGATTCGTTTCTTTCACAGTAGTCATACAATACCCGTAGTATATAATAGAGTGACTATCGTTTTAAGTAAACCAAAACACTTCCCTTTGTAAAATCAAGTAACAACATTATTTTCCAAACGTTCAAGTTTGCCTAATTTCAAATGTTCAAGTTTCTCATTTTCGAAAGGTTTCGTAGTTCATAGTTTTAATCACTTAATGATATAATTCTCCTTTAAAACGATTTGAGAAACATATGCCTTATATGTGAGCAGGTTATTCTTGTTTATAACAATCTTATTACAGCAGCCATGATCTAGGAAATGTAATATCATTTTGTCTCATCTTAGCTTCTATGCAGATGGAGGTTTCTACTGGTTTTAATAATACATTAATTAGTCAGTACATTTTCCTTTATTAACGCTGCAGTGGTTTGCTCGATACTTATTCTGATTTCCGAAATCAGTAAAACATTATCCCATTAAAAACCACATACTCATTACTCACGAATGAGGTTTCACACTTATTAACAAAATTCATATTAATTCTTTTAAGTCAAGTCTCTTATCTTTTAAGATCAAGTCTCTTAACTTCTAAAATTAATAAACCATTCTTTTTATCTTTCTTAAGCCGTTATACCTAACTTCTCATAAAGCTAGTATAACTCTTAAGTTTTAAAACCAAGTATTACTCTTCTGTTAAAAATGATTCAGTATTCTTTTGAAATACTTCAAGATTCTTATTATTCAGGCTTAATTCAAAAGACATTGCCGTAAGTATTATTCAGGCTTAAGTCAAAAGACATTGCCGTAATTATTATTCAGTTAACACACGTACGTCTACCGTACTATATATATACTTTAAAATATCATGCTCAAGAGTATAGGAAGAATCACATACCTCGCGACGATTATCGACTATTAGCAAAATGCTCCACGGTTATAACCCGGCTAGCCTTGTCCACCTTCCAAGTAGAACATGCTACTCGCAGATCATTCAACCTATAAAGGTTATACAAGTCTATCAATGACTAGACTACTCTGTAGATTATTCTTCTGATGCAATTCCAGTTCAAGTCTTTTCTGTAATATCCTTCTATTACAGTTCAATTGTCTTCTATGAATCTTATATTCATTTCTATAAAACTACAGTATGTAATTTCCAATTACAATATAAGGGCAAGAGTATTTACCTCGATAAGCCCAAAATTATCCAAGTTTAATGTCGATCCTGAGCAACGTTTAGCTCCTACTCCGGGTGCTCCAACCAGCTCCAAATAACCCTTAGAAGTTCTACGCAACTTCTTCTTAATACTCCAACCAACTATGGAGATTTTCCTTAGGGTTTCGTTTTTGTGACTGAAGGGAAGTATAATAGTATTTCTGGGCTTTTCGTATAAGTGTAACCTTGGAATACTACAAGGTATTTGGGCCAAGGTATTTTGGTATAGTAACAATACTAGGAGAGTATTTCTACCAAGAGGGGGGTGTATTTATACGAGACAACACCACAAGGGGCGTACTTCTACCAACCCCACAAGGAGAGGGTACTCTCGGCAGGGAGGGACTCTCGCCAAGGGGGCCTCACAGGGGAGGGAGGCTAGGACGAGAACACAAGAAGAGGGGGGAGGATTTTTAGACTTAGGAAAGTTTTGTGGATGAAGAAATGTCTTCAACTAAGGGGGTATTTATAGGTCAAGCCATAGCCAACCAATGGCCAAGATCATGCCAAGTGCAAGGCAAGTGTAGGGTCAAGATTCATCCATGTGTACCTTATCCATCTACCACACAAATATCACAAAATATCCTACCAACCCTTGACCCTCAAATCGTCCCATTGCCGTCCCACACTCCACCAACTTGAGGGTGACAAGTGTCGCCCTCTCGTTGGTCCAACACATTTCGTCTCTCGGAAAAATCCGCAAAAATACTAAATGACATAGCCGGAATTTTCCCTTCGCAAGTTGTGTAAAACGTTTCGTCGAAAAACGATTCTAATCGGGTGTTGTGCACAAAATATCTTCGTCCAAGCCTACTTTAAAGTTCAAACTTTTCTACGTACGTCCTCACGTACATACTCTGGAAATACGTGGTATAACATTCTCCCCTCCTTAGAAACATTCGTCCCGAATGTTCCTTCTAAGTCTCAAAACAAACATGCGCCAGTATAGTCTTCACTGCTGGCCATAAAATAATACACGCGCAAATACTTAATCCAAGTCCACGAGGAACCATCTCTAGCATAACAAAAACTCCCACCCAAGGTCTAAAATATACTTCATGCGCACCTTCTCTTTTCAAACGAAATGATCACTTCTATTCTCTTGCTCGTCGTACCCTTCTCGTACACTCGAACTCTTTCTCATAACTTACCACATTCCTGTTACTGCTTCTGTTTCCAAAAATCTCTGGATGGATCTCCGATACTTTTCCGAACCTAACAACATGAAGGACCGGACATACTGCCTCCCACGTCGGACGTCAAAGCTAACTTATAGGCAACCCGGCCTATCCTCCAACGGATCTGAAAACGCTCCAAGTACCTCAGGCTAAGTTCCCTCTGTTTTCCAAAACTCGTCACACCCTATCCGGGGTGGTACCTTCAAGAATTTCGACCGTCAACCTGAACTTTAAGTGTCGACGTCGATTATCCGCACGACTTCCGTTGACTCTGAGCTGCCAATAACCTCATCTGGATAAGCTTCATCCTATCCACATTCTGCTGAACAAGTATGAACCAACTATCTGAACCTTGCTACATCGAATCAATCCACCGGCAATTTACACTTTCGCCCCTACAAGGCTTCATAAGGCAATATCCGAACACTGAAATGGTAGCTATAATACACTTCCTCAACAGGAGACAACAATCCTCACAGCTGCCCCTGAAATCCCAACACTGGCCCGAGGGCGAATGCGATACTGAGACTTACCTGAGTTCCTAACCCTGCCTGGTAAAACTTCCCGCAAAGAAACGACCATAATTTGGGCTCCACTGTCTGTCCTAAGGTGAAGGTAGGCACCTTTTGCAGCTTTACAACCTTCCTGATATAAACATCTCGCATAACTTACTACCGAGTAAACGGTCTCGACTAAAAGACAAGAGGATCGACCATCGCCCGACCATCGGTCGACCGCATCTACGAACTCGCACGATGGTTAACTAAACTTGGGCCTAACACCCTCGTGACCTACCACGCGGGACCACCACAACCGAGCCCACCATAAACAGTCGCGGGTTGACGCGCATGGCCTCAACCCGACCCACTCTCGCGTAAAACACTTGCTCCCCGATCCAGAACAATCTCACCAATCACGTTACGAAAACCTAGCGGTCTTCTTAGCTCAACTACCCTCTTTCATTCCACACTACCCAGGGACTTATCCCACAAACATAGCTCACGTGCACCATGCACTCCGACAAGGGTTAAACGTAAAAATATAAATCTTTTACTCGAGATGGCCTTGCTTCTAAGGTCTCTACGTATAAAGCTCTAAGGCTCACACTTTCCTTATCCCCAATCTTACCCGGTTAACTAACCATGATTTCTAATCACAACTAACACAATGCTATCTGGACATAACACTTAAGGGATACTCATCCTATCACACATACAAATCTCTAGAGGGTTAAGGATATACTGTATTCATCGCTTCATTCCTCTCGTCGTTCTAATCCCCCGCCTTTTATTGGGCGCATAGATAAGGAAGGTGATGAACTAGCCACTGGTCCTGAAGGCTAAGTCTCTACATCCGCGCCACCTCTGGTCGGACAATTTCTCGAAAAATGGCCCTGCTGGCCGCAAACAAAACAAGTACCAACAAAAGACGACATTCCCCGGGATGACGCCTGCCACACTGTGAACACTGGGGAAAAACTGAATCCGGCTGGCTGGAACCTAAGTGTAGCTGTGAACCGAAGCTCGAGCTCGACCAACTCTGCATACCCGAACGTCCCGAACCCCGTGGAGGACCTCTGCAGACGGTGGATGTGCATAATCTAATCTGTGGTGAGGTGACTCGACTCGAAAGTTACCAAAGGACCTTCATTGCTCGCCCCTTCGCTGTCCTCGTTAACCCGTCGATCTCTACGCTTGCTCGCTGCGCATAAGCCCGCATACGTGCCATGCTCAAGCCTAATCAAGAATTACTCTTGTACAACCTCTCTTAGATAGTCATCAAGACTCGCGGTACATCGGTATACTCTCTGGTAGCCAAATCCATAGCTAGTAACAGGGTCGCCTCTTTGCAATCTATATTCTCTGTTCTGGCCGTGGGCGAAGGTTCATATATCAAGGTCGCAGAGGCACCGCCGCTGCAGCTAAACTTCTTTGGTGGCGACGTCGCAGAACTCCCCAAATGAAGCACCACGGTGATGATTGGGCGTGTGCCCTAGTAACCCTCGTGCTTTACTCGCGGCTCCTCGGCCGCTTGCCTCACGGGCCGGGTTTGCCTACGCGAGGCATAGCGGTAAGGGAAAGAAATACGTGAGAGGGTCCAACTTATAACACGGCTCTAAGGCACGATCTCAGAGTGAGAAGAATGGAAACCAATCCTAAATATCCTATAGCCTCCTGATTCTTGGTGTGGTGCACAACACACCGATAATCAAGACTCTACTGGATACGGTCTGTAGACACTTTCCGAGGATTAACTGCTCTGATACCACTTTTGTCACGACCCGAACCCGGGCCCATGACTGGTGCCTTACCCGGGCACCCAAGTAGCCATACATCAGATAAATCAGCGGAACATAAAATAAGACATGAAAATATTATGAAGTAAGAAATAGTAATCTGAGAAAACTTGCCTTTCGGCATATATATAAAACTTAAATCCGAACAGTTACATCCCTTTTCCGCGCCACAACAAGATTACTGCACCTAAGAGTAACATGACAACAATGGCGGGACAGGGCCCCGCCATACCCCTGAATGTAAGCACCTACTACGACAGGGGACTATACCACTGATAAGCCTCCGGAGAAACGGAGCTTCCCAAACGCTGAACTGTGACCCTGAGAGCTAGGATCAACGACTGGTGTACCTCAACCTGCGGCATGAACGCAGCCCCCCGAAGGAGGTCAGTACAATAGGTACCAAGTATGTGAAACTGTAAAGTACTGAAATGAAATCAAGTATCTAAAATCATTTGCAAATACAATCAGTTAAACTGCACATAGTGCCACAACATAAACAAGAGCAAAAGATATATCAGAATCGGTCTTTTCTAGGCGCGAATGATCGAAGCAAGGCCAATCGCCCATAGTATCATTATGCGTGCCTAATCTCGACTCCGCGATCCGCATAGTCACACACGACCGCATGAGGTATTCCTCGACGGGGTAGCCAACCCCCTGCACTCCTCGACTCCGCAGTCCGCATAGTCTCAATAGACCGCATAGTCCCACGGACCGCATAGGGCATCCCCCGCATCGGGCTAAACACCCGGAATGATCAATCCTGGAGCATACCGCTGCTCCGCATAGTCTCACAGACCGCATAGGCCGTATAGACCCGCATCAAGGGTGGCAAGCCCTCGGTATAATAAGTCAAGGGGGTATGTGATACAATAACAGTACAACGGGCTTAACGTTTAACAACGTAAGCACAACAAGAATGACCCCCTTACACAACAACCACAAGATACTAACACACGTAACATCCTAACATGTTTACTTATCAAATCAACAAGAAAGTATTACAAGGCTGTCACAAACCAACACAATCAAGTTATTCACACAAGGTACTTTATGCTAACAAGTTCGGGTATCTATCCCCAAAGTACTTCATACATTAACTCTTTAAAAGATCCGTTTCTTTCACAGTAGTCATACAATACCCGTAGTATATAATAGAGTGCCTATCTTTTTAAGTAAACCAAAACACTTCCCTTTGTAAAATCAAGTAACAACATTATTTTTCAAACGTTCAAGTTTGCCTAATTTCAAATGTTCAAGTTTCTCATTTTCGAAAGGTTTCATAGTTCATAGTTTTAATCACTTAATGATATAATTCTCCTTTAAAACGATTTGAGAAACATATGCCTTATATGTGAGCAGGTTATTCTTGTTTATAACAATCTTATTACAGCAACCATGATCTAGGAAATGTAATATCATTTTGTCTCATCTTAGCTTCTATGCAGATGGAGGTTTCTATTGGTTTTAATAATACATTAATTAGTCAGTACATTTCCCTTTATTAACGCTGCAGTGGTTTGCTCGATACTTATTCTGATTTCCGAAATCAGTAAAACATTATCCCATTAAAAACCACATACTCATTACTCACGAATGAGGTTTCACACTTATTAACAAAATTCATATTAATTCTTTTAAGTCAAGTCTCTTATCTTTTAAGATCAAGTCTCTTAACTTCTAAAATTAATAAACCATTCTTTTTATCTTTCTTAAGCCGTTATACCTAACTTCCCATAAAGCTAGTATAACTCTTAAGTTTTAAAACCAAGTATTACTCTTCTGTTAAAAATGATTCAGTATTCTTTTGAAATACTTCAAGATTCTTATTATTTAGGCTTAAGTCAAAAGACATTGCCGTAAGTATTATTCAGGCTTAAGTCAAAAGACATTGCCGTAATTATTATTCAGTTAACACACGTACGTCTACCGTACTATATATATACTTTAAAATATCATGCTCAAGAGTATAGGAAGAATCACATACCTCGTGACGATTATCGACTATTAGCAAAACGCTCCACGGTTATAACCCGGCTAGCCTTGTCCACCTTCCAAGTAGAACATGCTACTCGCAGATCATTCAACCTATAAAGGTTATACAAGTCTATCAATGACTAGACTACTCTGTAGATTATTTTTCTGATGCGATTCCAGTTCAAGTCTTTTCTATAATATCCTTCTATTACAATTCAATTCTCTTCTATGAATCTTATATTCATTTCTATAAAACTACAGTATGTAATTTCCAATTACAATATAAGGGCAAGAGTATTTACCTCGATAAGCCCAAAATTATCCAAGTTTAATGTCGATCCTGAGCAACGTTTAGCTCCTACTCCGGGTGCTCCAACCCGCTCCAAATAACCCTTAGAAGTTCTACGCAACTTCTTCTTAATACTCCAACCAACTATGGAGATTTTCCTTAGGGTTTCGTTTTTGTGACTGAAGGGAAGTATAATAGTATTTCTGGGCTTTTCGTATAAGTGTAACCTTGGAATACTACAAGGTATTTGGGCCAAGGTATTTTGGTATAGTAACAATACTAGGAGAGTATTTCTACCAAGAGGGGGGTGTATTTATACGAGACAACACCACAAGGGGGGGTGTACCCCTCGGCCAACCCCACAAGGAGGGGGGGTACTCTCGGCCAAGGGGGAGGGGACTCTCGGCCAAGGGGCCTCACAAAGGGGGGAGGGGGAGGCTAGGACGAGAACACAAGAAGAGGGGGGGAAGGATTTTTAGACTTAGGAAAGTTTTGTGGATGAAGAAATGTCTTCAACTAAGGGGGTATTTATAGGTCAAGCCATGGCCAACCAATGGCCAAGATCATGCCAAGTGCAAGGCAAGTGTAGGGTCAAGATTCATCCATGTGTACCTTATCCATCTACCACACAAATATCACAAAATATCCTACCAACCCTTGACCCTCAAATCGTCCCATTGCCGTCCCACACTCCACCAACTTGAGGGTGACAAGTGTCGCCCTCTCGTTGGTCCAAAACATTTCGTCTCTCGGAAAAATCCGCAAAAATACTAAATGACATAGCCGGAATTTTCCCTTCGCAAGTTGTGTAAAACGTTTCGTCGAAAAACGATTCTAATCGGGTGTTGTGCACAAAATATCTTCGTCCAAGCCTACTTTAAAGTTCAAACTTTTCTACGTACGTCCTCACGTACATACTCTGGAAATACGGGGTATAACAACACCCCCAGGGCCTCATGTGTCTGATGACTTCTTGCCATACCATACCTCATACGGTGTCTTTTCGACTGATTTAGATGGAACTCTGTTTAGAACATATATTGAGGTCAAAATAGCGTATCCCCAAAGGTATTTAGGAAGAGCTAAAAAGCTCATCATGGAAACGAACCATGTCAAGCAAGGTTTGGTTTCTCCTCTCGACAACACCATTCATCTGTGGTGTTCCAGGAGGTGTCCATTCGGAATGAACTCCATGAAGCTTTAAGTAGTCAAGAAATTCCTTACTTAAGTATTCACCCCACGATCAGATCGGAGAGTCTTGATACTCTTTGAGAGCTGTTTCTCAACTTCACACTTAAACTCCTTAAACTTCTCAAAAGCCTCAGATTTGTGTCTCATAAGATACACATATCCAAACCTTGATAAGTCGTCTGTGAAAGTGATGAAGTAAGAGAAACCCTCTCTAGCTTGAGTTGAAAATGATCCACATACGTCCATATGTACCAACTCAAGCACCTTCTTGGCACGGATCCCTTTTCTAGAAAGGGGTTTAATGGTCATCTTACCCTTCAAACAGGATTCACAGTTACCATAAGATTGTAAGTCAAATGGTTCGAGGTAATTTAATTTCCTCAACCGTTCTATCCTTGTTTGATTGATATGACCAAGTCTGCAATGCCATAAGTAGGTAGAATTTCTTTCATTTAACTTAGCCCTTTTATTTTGTACATTGAAAATTTCTTTTATTTCAATGATGTACATACCTTATCCACTAGAGGTAGAAGCATCTGATGCTCTTCCTCCCAGTACAGTGCAATCCTTTCTTCCAATGCCCCTTCCTATTATAGTCGAGGCATGCATCCTTAGCGTGAATCACCTCTCCGAAAATTCACACTTCTCTTAGGCTTCATAGCTGAGGGCGCAGTGACTGTCTTGCCCTTCTTCTTTTGCCATTCCTTACCTTTCGGCTTGGGTCGGCTAGAGGAGCTCATCATGAGCACAACTTTGCTCTTGGAAGTTGAAGATTCAAAGGTCTTTAGCATGTCATGCAGTTCCGGCAGACTCCCTTTTGTTCTATTCATATTGTAGTATACAATATAATTCTCGAACGAACGATGGAGTGAGCTCAGGATAAGGATGGAAACGACGTCATTCTGCAACCTTATACCAATCGAGGCCAGCCTTTCTATCAGCCCTATCATCTTCAACACATGCTGAGACAATTGGCTCCCTTCACTTATCTTACATTTGAAAAGTTTCTATTAACAACTCATATTCCATGGTTTGGGACTGAGAGTCATAGATTCTCTTCAAGTGTTCGAGCATTTTGTTAGGGATCATGTTCTCATGCTGTCTCTGTAGTTCCACTGACATGGAAGACAACATGATGCATCGTGCTGAAGTGGCGTCATCTAGGTTCTTATGGTAGACTACCTTATTAAATGTGACATATTTTGCAGAATCATCAACTTTGTGCGGGGAATACTTTGTCCAATACGTATTCTATCTTTTCTTGCTTTTAGGACAATTCTTAGATTTCCTTAGCCAGTCTAGATAGTTCAGTTTGGTGAGTTTGTTCATTTCAACGATAGATTCGACATTTTGAAGTCTTGAAGATTTAGATAGACAGGAAAATGCAATCAACAATTCATTCTCCTAATTTATACACATTCATTATATTCTAATTTAACATGGTCTTTTGTTTAATTAGCTCCCACTATTTTGCATACTTCTACGGCCCCAAGGTAGAATACAGACCTAAATCAATATAAAGGTCATAATGGGCCAAGATCCAAACATATGCTATATCCGCGTTTGCTTTGACTGATAACTTCAATAGCACACTTTGGTAGGTTCTCAACCAATTGTAAAGCAACTCTACAACTCTTGGTTTGATTAAATATCTTTCATTTTAATCTTACGTTTAGACTAGTCCGACACTTTGGCGTCAAGATCCATCTAAACAAGTCAACCCCATTACACGACTGCGTTTAAATGCCTAAGTAAATTTAGTCTTTGCAAGCAAATACTTTGGTGTAAATACCTACAAAAGTTTATTATCCACTTTTATTTTAACGCATCTATGAAAGGGTCTTGGTCCTCTTAGACTTAGAGCAAATGCTTTGGCATAAATATTTTTATCTCCGTAAAGGACTTAGCACCCTAACAATTATAATGGACGACGCGTTATAATTAGACTTGTATTTAATGTTTGGGAAACATTTTCAGTTTTCGGGGATTCATTCAAGATCAACAATCAAGTCATACATCATATGATATCCTATCATGCAATATCTAAACACAATTAGATGGGAAACCATCAAACCCAATAAGCATGATAAAAGATGGTTTTAATCACATACTGGGCGTCGTCTACCCAGATAGTTATAGCGTTTATTTGAAATTAAACAATCGAGCGCGCCTACCTGCATAATAATCATGACGCTATGCTAATAATTTAAATGCATCACATTTAACATTTAGCACATTTGTATATTATTCAATAATATACTATTAATGATAACTATGAGTCTATTTGTCTAAACTCTATAATCTATATAAATGTCAAAAATATTCCGAAATAAGCTATATTGACTGAAAGAACTGCATCTTTTAAAAATTCATTCCAATCCATCGAATTATTCGACTTTTGATGCAAAAGATTTATAGATGGAGCTAACCATTTCGATAATATATTCAAATTCACTCCCTCTTGGTTGAAAGGAATTCCTATAGATCCAACAAACAAAGTAAATAGTCTTCAGTCCCTAAACATTTTCTGATTTTAAAATTCTGATTTTCGGGAATTCTGTAAATTTTCATAATTTACACTTTAGTCCCTTAAGAATTTAAAATTCAATTCTGAACCCTTATAAATTCATAAAATGCAATTCTAAACTTCAGAAAATATTTTCAAACTTTTGGGACCTATTTGCAATTTCCAGAATCTAAAATCAACTTTCAGAAAACTTTCTTTAATTACAGATTTGCCCGAAAGGATCAAATTTGTTCGATTTTAAAACTTTATTTTCAGAAACTGAAACTTCTAAAACTTCAGATTCAGAATCTGAAACTTTTAAGTCTCTGTTTCTGATTCTCAATTGTTTTTTTAAATTCGTCATCGGCACCGTTTCCAACAGTGCGGCATCGCGGTCTCCGGCAGTAAGCCACTGGAATCTGCAAATTAATTAGTATCGCGGTCCTAACAAGTGTCACCGCGGTGCCTCATAATTATCGTCACAGGCACCGCGGTCCCAACAGGTGGAACCGCAGTGCCTTGAAGGCAGATTGTCTGAAAAATTAATTTCAAGCTTCTGGATGAACGACACTGCAACTTCCATGAATATGACCGAGGTGCCTCTGGCTTCATCTGGGCAGCACCGCGGTGCTCCATCATGGAACCGCGATGCCGCCGCCAAAATCCTAGCAGGCACCGCTGTGCTCCATCATGGAACCGCGGTGCCTCTCCTCCAGAATCACAAAATCCGAAATTTTCGAAATATATCACTTGTAAGACCATCACCATTAAAACAACATGTTCATCGACCATCAAATCCAATTTTCTTCTCGTTCTTCGTTTCAATGCACCATGCTTTAAGCCGGATAACGCATTTTAACTTAAAAGAGTTATATATTGGATTGACTTGTTCGAATACATAATTGCATTAACAGATCTGGTCACAAGGACTATGTGTTCTAAAGGTTTAGGGTTTAAAGCTTTTAACAACATAAAATATAGATCTAAACAAATCCTAACCCATATTATCATTAATATCATTACAAATCACATGAAACAGCCTAGGCTCTGATACCACTGTAGGAGTTTACGTCGGGTTCGTACAAGCAGCGAAATTTGAAAATTTATGTTTCAAACCCGACGATGGTCGAACTGCAGTATGATATGTAATGTAAAATATAAACACAAAGTAAATGTAAAACTTCGAACGAAGACTTACATTTTGGAAGCAGTCAGCCAAGCAGTTGAATCTTCAATCTTTGTGTAGTCCGAGGGTGCACACGCAAACGTCTCTCGATTTGTAAGTTCAGAGAACTGTGATGTAATTTGCTAAGTCAGGAATGCTAGGGATTATGACAGAGTTTTAGAAGAGATTGACCTCTCTTAGGTTTTGGGGTCTTTGGAATGGGAGGTAAGCCCTCTATTTATAGTTGTAAACAAAGGCTTAGGGTTTCCGTGGGCTGGGCCCAACAGAAAAATCGATCGCAAAAATTTGGATCGCGAGATCCAGACAGCACCGCGGTCGCGATGTTCTTGGCACCGCGGTCCCAAAATAGGGCACCACGGTCCTGTCCTATTTTTCAGTCTTTTTCCATTTTAATGTCCCGGTCATCAACCGAACATATATGTATAATCTCCTTCTAATTACATCCTTCAATCGACGGAATATTTGACTTAGTGTTACCCTTCAGGCCTTTACATATCGTCACTAATAACATTAGGATCTTCACGGAACTATTAGACTGCGCCGGAAGACGAAACCCAATATGTAAAGTTTAGCTACACAAAATATGTGAACTGAACCTATATGTGAGAAGATAAAATCATTTCATTCATGACACACTCAATCAAGCTTAGGATCTGTCAAGTATCTATCCAAATAGCTTGATTATTATAACTCATCTATATTAGTTGACAACAGGACCACGTCACAGACATGTTCAATGCATTGGTCAATGACTTAGTCAACCTAATACCATATAAGTACCTGAGTGTTCACTCGAATATAAATTCAAGGAATGAATCATTTCTTGGCTCACATACCACCTTTAATCTACTTCGTAGTGTACCCAAAACAAGCCGTGTCTCAACCTATAAGGCATTTGAGCTTAGGACAGGATCAAAGTACATTACTCCATAAACAAGATAATATTGACCTCAAGTCTAAGGACTTTTATCTCCCACACGCCGATGACATTATAGACATATAACAAAACAGTACATCAGCAGGGCATACCAATACTTCAACAAGTATCCATGTGTCCATAACTCGTAGCATGTGAGACATACTACATCCCCTAAGGATATGATGCATACCACATGTCGACATATCGCATATCATCGATATCCTAATTTCGATGATCATTAGTCGAGGTAATTTAAGAGTTACGTTATAACATTAATTCTCACATCATTAATAAACACGTAAACTCTAGGGATGCATCTATAGAATATTATAAACAATCAACTAATAATTCAACAAATGCAAATGCCATAATATTAATCATCATTAATATAAATGTGAATGTGTATAAAGTACATTGTGTCTTAATACAGATTGTCTTTAGGACATACATATACTTCCAGTTCCTAAGGTGTAAAAAGTGTTATAACCTTAAAATATACTCGAGTTATAGTGGAGAGTTTGGGGAAATTTTTTGGGAGATATGTCATATTTTTTTCTTTCTTAAGCAAGTAGTTTTTCGCATAAAAATACTGGTGTTTATTACTCGACACTTTCTTTCTTGCATAGTTATTGAAAGAAATATAGGTGCAAAATAATAATATCCATTAAGGTTTTCTCATACGGGTCAATTCGGTGAACTCAATCTCTAATGAGCGCCACATTCTTGCATTAGTGTCACATACACAAGTGGTTATGATATCAACCACCCTCTCTTTGAGCATACATAGAATGTAATAATCTGACTGTTTTATCGACGCCCTTTCTCGATAAACCATAACAATTGGAGATGTTTAATATCAGATCTTTTGAGGCATCAAGGTCTCATTGGTATGATTGCTATTATAATCCTCAAATTCATTGCTCTGATCCAAGGGTTTGATCATCATGTTCAAATTATAGAAACAAGATACAACAACGACAACAATAACAACACAACAACAACAACATACCCAATACAATTCCACAAGTGGGTTCTGAAGAAGGTAGAGTGTACACCGACCTTACCCTTACCTTGGGAGGTAGAGAGACTGTTTCTAAGAGACTCTCAGCTCAAGAAAAAACACAAAAAAGATCAGACAAGGAACAAGATTCAACAAGATGATGAAAATTTCTTATATTAAAACATACATACAATGATAAGATTTGTTACAAAAATATCTCTATCACATCTCAATGTGATTGACTTGAGGACGTATTTCCAACATCCATTTATTTAATTTTTAGTTATTAATCTTAGACTAGAGAAAACAAAAATAATTTAAAGAAAAAAATAAACCAAAGAGCGTTAATAAGACAAAAGACATAAGTCTTAAGATGGTAGCAACTCTGTTAAAAAAAAGAATAAGTTTAAAAAGGAAGAGCAACTCCCTAATGAAGTTGAGTTTTATTTGATCTATGTTTAAAACGCATGTACACACTGCAGTATTATTTTACAGGTAACTAATATATAGATAGATCAGATATATGCCTTAGGCATTGATAGGTAAATAAAGAAATATTTAGAAGGAAGTATAGATTTGCATCTGACTGAGAATGTGCTCAAAGTTATCGGTAGACTTCTCAATGGGATGTGAATGCATGCCTTCATAAGTAGTTACTACTACTCCTCCATCCTTTGACAGCCTTTGTACTTGTTTCTTCACGTTACATCCTTGATGTGTGCATCGGTAGTAGCTCCTGATTAACACAACAACCAAAATTATTAGACAATAGAGTTAATTAACTCTATTTTTGTGTAGAATGTGGAGTTAATTCCACCTAACATTTTCCCATGTCTAAGTGATTAGCCCTACCAAAATAATAGTAGATCTAGTAGCGATTTAAAATTAGCTAACAAGGGACTAGCGCCTTTTTTAACTTATGTAGTACTACTACACCTATATTATTGTCTCAATCACTGCATTGTTATCTGAATCCTTATGTAATTGAAAAGTGTTAAATATACATACAATATATACAATGTCACGGAAACAGCCCACTGGCCCACTATGTTTCCAGTCCGTGACCACTAGGTTTATTAAGTGTATATTTGGTATATATTAAAATTAGTATTGTACCTTAATTAGTATTGTAATATTATCATAATTGTATAGTTAGTCTCCATATAAAATAGGAATTTAGATGTAGAATATGAAAATAATTTTCCTATTGTAACTTGTATATATATATCTTTCATCAATAAAAATAATCAAGGGATTAATTATTTCAGAGATTACTCAGGATGTTAATATTTTTATAATGACCGTAGCCAGATCAATTTCAAAGATTAGAGACTCCAATTTGAATTAGTCTTGCAACTCTCCTAGCTGCACATGAGGCAAAGAAAAGGCCTGGCTTGGGTTTGTTGACATTGACTCAGTTGCTGGGAAGAATCCGGACTTAGAGCCAATAGAACTAGGGTTCCTATCCCATTCCTATTATTGTTGCCTTTTGTGCTATGTTTAGCCGTTGATGAATCATACGCAATATCAAAATTGGATTGGATATTTCCTCAATTTTTACGGTTGAAGTATGTGGTGAAATATATAGTTTTAAATTTATTATTCCATTTCCTACAACTTCTCATAATTTCAATTTCATGTTTTCACCTAAAAACTTCCGGTATCCAAACTTTTTATCAAAATCCCCATCGAAACTCCTCGGTTTTTGAGGATCTTTACATCTCTTATTTGTCATCAGAGGGCTAAATAAGTTTCTTTGCGCGTTTTGGTTAACAAATATATATACTATTTAGCATAAACTAAGTAATATTTTAAGTATAGAAGCGGATCTAGGACAAGTTATGTGGGTTCAACTGGTATATATATATATATAATAATGTAAGATGATATTAATCTCCCTTGGAGAGTCTTTCATTAATATCAAGGTATATATATAGTACAATATTCATCCCTTATACAATAGGAATCCTAAGCCTATACAAAAGAGGAATTCTAGTCTTACCATAATTATATTTACAGAATATATGGAAATATTCTAATTATGGGTAGGGAATATATTGTTTCCTATATTTACACGTTTACACACCCTCTCAGTCGGAAATGGAGGAGGCTGACGAGACCGAATCAATCAAGTCAAGAAACAACTGTCTGGGAAGTACTTTGGTAAATATGTCTGCATACTGATAGGATGATGAAACATGTAACACTTTGACATGGCCTAGAGCAACTTTCTCACGAACAAAGTGTAGGTCTATCTCAATGTGCTTGGTTCGCTGATGCTGAACCGGATTATGAGACAAATAGATGACAGAGATGTTATCACAGTACACAATAGATGCCTGACGCAAAGGACACTGAAGTTCTAACATAATTATGGTACTACATTTGCAACGCCTCTGTACTCAGCCTCGCCACTGGATCTAGATAGGGTAGCCTGTCGCTTGGCAGACCAAGAAATCAGATTATCCCCTAAGAAAACATAAAAGCCGGAGGTGGAGCGTCGCATGTCCGGACACCCTGCCCAATCCGCATTCGTATATGAGAGCAACCTATTTGGCGCAGAGGGGTATAGGTGCAAATCATAATCAAGAGTACCCTTAATGTATCGAATGATACGCTTAAGAGCAGTGAAATGAGACTCCCTGGGGCATGTATGAATAAGCACACTTGCTGAACAACATAAGCTATGTCTGGCCTGGTAAATGTGAGATACTGAAGTGCACCTGCAAGGCTCATATACATAGTAGGATCAGAGACTGGAGCACCATCCATAACACTGAGCTTAGATTTCGAACCGACTGGAGTAGGCATAACTTTGCAATTCGCCATCTTAACCCTGTACACTATCTTCTCTGCATACTTACGCTGACACAAGAACATGTGATTGGCAGATCTGGTCACTGATATCCCCAAGAAATAACTCAGCTTTCCAAAATCAGTCATTGCAAATTCGAACTTAAGCAAGACAATAATCTCATTTTTCAATCTATCTGAGGAAGCAATCAGAACAATATCATCCACGTATAGTAATAAGTAAGTAGTGCTACTACCTCGATGAAAAATGAAGAGTGATGTATCACTCTTGCTGCATACAAACTCAATCTGCAAGATATACATGGCAAAACGATCATACCACGCACGGGGAGCCTGTTTCAGGCCATTTAGTGACTTACAGAGACGACACACATAGTGAGGGACTACTGGATGGGTGAACCCAGGCGGCTGATACATGTACACTGTTTCTCTCAGGTCCCCATGTAGGAATGCATTCTTCACATCAAGTTGATGGATCAGCCAGTGTTTGCCCATGGCAATGCTCAAAACTGTGCGAATAGTAGCCGGTTTGACAACTGGGCTGAAGGTATCTCCACAATCAATGCCCTCCTGTTGATTTGTGTCATTAGCCACAAGACGAGCCTTATACCTCTCAAGATCCCCATTATCTCTGAACTTGTGACGAAAAAGCCACATACATCGAATTACATTCACCCCCTCAGATCTAGGTACTAGATCCCACGTGTGTTGTTTAGTTAAAACATTGAATTCCTCATACATAGCCGCATTCCAATTAGGGTCTTGTTTGGCCAATTTTGGGTTCTTTGGAAGTGGAGAGATGGTTTGGGCCGACAAGTTGAAATGGACTTTGGATTTGAAGATTCCATGCTTTGAACGAGTTTCCATTGGATGAGTAGGGACAGTGGGTAAAGTTGGATAAGGAGAAGGTGGGGGCAAATCCGTCGGAGGAGTCGCGACTCCGACATCGAGTGCCGCGGTGCTAGAAGGTTGACATGCTTCTCTGAAGTTTGGGCACCGCAGCGCCTCAGCACAGGGCCGCGACGCTGTCAACGATATTCCGGAAGATTGCTCACTGGAAATCAGGCGTCGCGGCGCCTCCCCTTGGGGCCGCGGCTCTGACGACGTAACAGATGACGTGAGTTGTTCGAGGATGAGAGGAGATGGCAGGCTCGTCAAGAAATGAGTAGTCCGATTTTTGGAATTTTGGAAGATTCGAAAACATGAATGTGGTCTCGTCGAATGTGACGTGACGAGATATGTGGATTTGATGAGTCGACAAGTCATAACATAGATAGCCCCTATGGTTTGGCGGGAATCCTAGGAAGACACAAGGAGTAGACCTAGGAGCAAGCTTGTGAGGGGCGGTAGAACTGAGGTTGAGATAGCACAGAAAACCGAAAATTCGTAGATGATCATAGGAGGGTACTCTATGGTAGAGGATTTTGGTAGGGGTCATATTGTGAAGAGTGCTAGTAGGGAGAATATTTAGAATGTATTCTGACATTTTAGCAGCATATTCCCAAGAAGGAAGGAGGGAGGGAGGCATGAATCAATAGGGTGAGAATCATATTGTTAATGGTATGTATGATTCTTTCCGTTTTACCGTTTTGTGGTGAGGTGTGAGGGCATGAGAAGCGAAAAATCATGTCATTATTTGTACAAAATCGGTGAAACATAGAGTTATTGAATTCACGACCATTATCGCACTGAAATGATTTGATACTTTTTCCAAATTGTGTGTGGATAAACTTGCGAAACTCAAGAAATTTGGCAAACTCTTCCGATTTAAATTTAAGAGGATATAACCAAACATGGTGTGAAAAATCATCAAGCAACACAAGATAGTATTTATGACCGAGAGAACTAGAGATAAGAGATGTTCATAAATCGGCATGTATAATATCAAAAGGAGCAAGTGTAACACTAGTAGATGATTTAAACGGAAGACGAATATATTTGCCTAAAGAGCAAGAAACACAATTTTGGGCAAGTTTCCCATTACAAGCTATGAAATTATTTCCTTTAAGAAAAATAAAAACTGGGACTCCTGGATGACCAAGCCTATTATGCCAAGTTGAAGAAGAAACAACCGCTAGAGTGACGAGAGAGCAAGATCTGGCAGCGGAGGTGGAAGTGAATGGATAGAGATCCCCCGTGCTATTACATCTCGTAAGAGGTGTCCCCGTATGAAGATCCTTCACAGTAAAACCAAAAGGGTCAAAATCCACGGAGACAGAATTATTACGAGTAAATTGGCGGACAAATATGAGGTTCTTAATTATGTGTGGGGCATATAGGGTGTTTTTTAGGGAGAATGGTGGTTGAGGAGGTTGTGTGTATGAGGTACCATACCCTTTAACTGGAATGTGTTGTCCACTACCAACTGTAACATATTGAGGTTGCTTTAAACTAAAGAGTTTAGGGATAGTACCTGCAGATTGGGTGACGTGAGATGTGGCGCCTGAGTCCATGTACCAAGTATTGTCAGGCTGTTTCATGGAGAGGTCTTGAATGCTGTCCCAACTTCGATGGGTGTCACGGGATGAGGCCGCAAAACCCGACCTTGCATGAAGTGGACTCGCGGTGGGAGCGAGGCCCAACAAACCAGGGTAAGAATACGGATTGTAGATTTCTGATGCTGGAATGGACTCTGTCGCGGCTCTGGGCGCCGCGGCTACATCAGGGCGCCGCGCGCGCAGTGTGCGAATGCTTGAGAGCCGCGCACGCTTGTTATCGCGATCCCCGTTGCCGCTGCTGGTTACGCTGACCGCGACCGCACGACCACGACCTCCCCTGCCGCGTCCCCTGCCACCCTTTCCACCGCGTCCCTGCTGCGGTTGAGAGTTTTCTGGCGGCGTTGGATCTTGAGGGCGCGTTTCGACCGCTAATGCCTTCTGACTGTGTTCATCCTGCTTAGCACGTCGAGTCTCTTCGAGCAACAACTGAGAGAGAGAGCTTTGTTAAAGTTGGGTCACAAATCTTCTTGTTGAATCATGGTGGCCAAAGTATCATATTCGCCTTTAGGAAGGCCAACAATCAATTGTAACACCAGTTTGGTGTCAGGCGACAACAGCAAGTTGATCCGTCAGTAGCTTTAACTGTTTGCAGTACTCAGTCACATTGGAAAAGTTTTCAAGACGTGCATTGTTAAATTGTTCCTCTAAATATACAGCACGGGTGTGTTTATTGTCCTGAAAAATTTCCTCCAAACGATTCCATAACTCAAGGGTTGTGGCGTCAGATTTCATGATAGTAAGAAGAAGGTCCTGAGAATACTACCATAAATCCACTGTTTGACGCAGGCGTCTAGACGACGCCAAGTAGACTCATCAACCTCCGGAGGGTGTGGAATGGTGTCATCGATGTGATCAAGCACGTTATATAGACATGCATGATTACGAAACAGTTCAACCCATGGAGAATACTGACAGTTTTCTTGATCAAGAAGAATGAGAATAGAGGTCTTGATGTTTGTAACAGTTAGGGCTGGATGGGGAGTCTTTCATTAATATCAAGGTATATATAGAGTACAATATTCATCTCTTATACAATAGGAATCCTAAGCCTATACAAAAGAGGAATCCTAATCTTACCATAATTATATTTACAAAATATATGAAAATATTTTAATTATGAATAGGGAATATATTGTTTCCTATATTTAGAGGTATACAAATAATAATAAGAAGAAGATGACACTTATTTTGAATCACAAATAATCTAAATTTGGATTCACCTTTGATTCCAAGGCATTTGAATATCTAATATTATAGTAATTCGACAGTTACTACTAGGAAATAAAAAAGTGGAACCCATGTCATCGAACATAGATAACTTTTGAGGCTAGAGTAATTGTTCTTAAGATCCCTTTCAATTTGTAGGCCTATTTAATTCGGGTCAAAATTCTTTTGCTTTAAGTTCCCTAATAATAACTTAAATGTATCTTGATCTTGGATTAGAACGTAGATTCTTTGGTGTACAAAACTTTACTAGGGAATATCCCAAAACACTAAACTAAAAGATTAATTTCACTTGAGAAAGTTTCTATACATGGATCAAATGATTTTGAACTCCAAAAAATAAAAAAAACATAATCCACTTAGTAACAAAGTATTGAGTTAATAACTGACCTTGGAAATTTGTTGTTCTTGACAGCCTTCTGTCCATATTTCCTCCATCGATAACCATCATCAAGAATATCCACTTGACTCCTTGTTTGGAAAGCATACCTTGGTTTTTTAATCTTCTTTCCCCCCTTCTTCTTACACGATTTAACTTCGTTCTGTTCCATCGAGTTAGTAACACCGCTATTCATATCGGAGCTTGGAGTTTCCATACTCGCCATTAGTCCCAAGAATCCGTTACTTGTAGTTTTCTTGCCTTGGAATAATTCTTCTTCTTTTGCATGAGTAGTATTATTGTTATTCATTAGTGAAAACTGAGATGATGAGGATGGAAACATAGGTGGATAATTCTCCATATGTGAGTGAATGAAATGTTTGTGAGAAATAGTTAGGAAGGTGTAGAAAGGAAATGTGTGGAGAAAATGGGAATGGAAAATGTGGTTTTGAAGGTGAATTTATCATTAAGAGTTGGACTAGTGTGGCGGCTATGGAGGCGGTACTGTTCACTATATTTATCTTATTCTATCTTTAATCTTTAATAATGTCGTAAACAACACGTAAAATTAAACTCATCATTAGTGAAAGAATTTAAGTTAACATTTGCAAAAAATATTTAGATTATCGTTTTCTTAAACTGGTTATAACAAATTAAATATGCGAGTATTAGGTTACCATCTTAGATTTGATAAGAACAGTTATTTGTTGTTGCATGTTAATTTAATCTGTGCAAAGAAATTACTATACTCTAACAATACATCAAATTAAATTAAACAATGATATATCAGTTATTCTTTTAGCATAATTTTTGTGGTGATTAAGGAATCTGGTGAAATTTCAAAGTATGTGGGAGCCTGCTTCATCATTATTTACCAAGAAACTATTACTCCCTCCGTCGTAATTTACGTGTTATAGTTTGAGATTTCGTGAGTCAGGCTTTTTAAATTTAATCGTGAATTAGGATATAGAATCTATAAGTTTATTAAATAAAATTTATAACTTGAAAACTATGTAAAAATACTATAATTCACAATAATTAACAATTCAAAATATTTAACAGACATGAAAATATTGAGATCAAAGAAAAATTGTGTGACTCTTGAAATCTGAACACCACTAATACATAAATTAGGACGTAGAGCGTATCTTTTTTATATCTTTACCTTTTCAGTCCCTCTTTGCTTAAATTTCTCTTTAACGTCATATTTGTTGATACAATTCGTAAGTCGCACGATATATAAGAACATGTATAATTCACATATTATTTCTTGCCTTTGCAATATTTATGATCAAAGCGGATTTTGATTTTCACTGGTACATAACATGATATAGTGTAATTATGCGTGTTCCACTTGGTCATTAAACGATGAATTTGGCTCTAATCTTTTAAGTTAAGATATGGCTAGAACTATTATAAGTAGGGTTGTGAGTGAGCCAAACAATTCGATTCGATTCGATTCGCAAAATTCGGCTCGAAAAAGCTCGATTTGAGTTCGATTCGTTGCATCAAATATAGGGTCGAACCTTAGATTTTGATTCGGCCCAAATCGAGCCGAATATTCGATCCGATCCGATTTACCGAATATTTTCGAATATTTAAAAATATTTAAAAATATTCGATCCGATTTGCCGAATCGGATCGAACCTTAACTGCTCCAAAGTAACGTCGAACCCGAATCGAGCTTTAATTTTTAAGATTCGACGAGTTCGAATCGAACCTAAGATTCGAATATTTTCGAATCGAGCCGAATATATGTATTATTCGGTAGAGTTCGGCTCGATAACAACCCTAATCATAAGTAGATTTAGATTCTTGATACAATCGGTAAGATATGTATAACAACAACAAATAACAAAACGAATTAGTACTCTTCATTTGTATTTTTTTTAAGGATAGAGAAGCTTATTGTAAGAATTATTTAGAAATGGTAAATCTTCCTTAATCTTTATTCATCCAAATGGTAACAATTTATACACTAAGTAACCATTAATAGGAAGATTAAGTCTTCCCTAAAATCCTCCTACCTATCCCATAATATATTCCTATTTAATACAAAATACTATTTACCATATACATAAGATTCTACATAATTATATTATTAATTGTAATTAATAATAAATATTCTAACACTCATGATCGAATAGGAGGAAGGCGAATCTTTGAGATCGTCCCAAATTCTTCAAATAAGATCAGCGGAAGCCCTTTTGTGAAGATATCTGCAATCTGATGTCGTGTCAGAACATGTAACACTCGCACCTGTCCGCGAGCTACCTTTTCACGGACAAAATGAATATCTAACTCAATATGCTTAGTGCGTTGATGATGGATTGGATTTCCGGAGAGATAAATCGCACTAATGTTATCATAGTATACCATAGTGGCCGCGGAATAGACAATGAAGCTCAAGTAAAAGATTAGAATCCGATGTAGTCGACACAACATTGGCTACCGCGCGGTATTCACTTCAAAGACCGAACGTGATACGATGAGTTGCCTTTTGGAGGACCATGATATTAAATTATCACCGGAAGACGCGATAGCCGGAGGTGGGCGTCGGTGTTCGGACATCCCGCCTGCCAGATCTCGCAGAGTGACAAGCTTGGTCATGGAAGGCGGTACAGATGCAATCCATAATTCGTGAGTGTCACGAATATATCGCATAATATGTTTGAGTGCACGTATGTTCTTCCATTGATTGTGCATGAACAAACACACTTGTTATCGCATATGTAATATCCGCCCGTGAATGTGAGATATTGCAAAGCTCCTGCCAAGCTGCGATACAATGTCGGATTGGCAAAAGGACTACGGGATATGGCACTCAATTTTGACTTGGTATCTACTGGAGTTGCAGAAGGTTTGCAAGATGACATTCCACCGTTCTACGATCTCTCGATGCATACTTCTTACGTAAAGAAATAAACCACTGCGTGACGTGTCACCGCAATTCCTAGAAAGTAGTGAAGTGGACCAAGATCTTTCATAGCAAATTCGAACTCACTGGTCATGATATTCTTGCGAAGAGAGTGCGAAGAGGTCATAGATAATATCATCTACATATAAGAGAATATAAGCAGTATGATTATCCTGTTTTGATAAATAAATAGTGAATTATCCGAACGGCTGTTTGAGAAACTCATGTTGAACACAAAATCTGCAAACCGCTTGTACTAAGTCCTGGGAGCCTGTTTGAGGCCATATAACGATTTTTTAAGTAAACACACATGATTGGGATATCGAGAATATCTGTACCCCAATGGTTGGTGCATGTATACAGTCTCACTCAAGTGTCCATGTAAGAAGGCATTCTTGACATCCAATTGATGAAGTAACCATCCTTTTGAGAGGGCTAGATTGAGAACAATTCTGATGGTTGCTGGTTTAACCACCAGACTGAATGTCTCGCCGCAATCTAATCCCACCTATTGAGTCTTGCCATCACCTACAAGTCGGGCCTTATGCCGCTCAAAAGAACCATCAGATTTTTCTTTATGGCTAAAAATCCACATAGAACGAATTATATTAGCATTAGATGGACGAGGTACTAACTCCAATGTCCTATTTTTAATTAGAGCATGATATTCATCATCCATGGCCATTTTCCAATTAGGATCTTTTAGAGCAGACACATGGTTACAAGGCAAAGGTGATTTCGAGACTTGAGTGTGTAGACTTTATTTGGCATTGGGTTTTGTAATTCCATGTTGACTACGAGTGACTGGCCGGTTTAGTGGGCCAGTGGACTGGACACCACTGGCCGGGAGTGAGACAGTGGGCTGAACGCCACTGCCCAGATTATTGCTATTTTCTCCACTGGTTGCACTGGGCTGGACGAGTAGTTTGTGTGTAGTTGGGCCTGGATTTGGAGCGCCGCCCAACCGGCGGGCAGTGTGAGGTAGGGGTTCTCGCATCAGGACTTGGAATCGATGGCCCGGGCCATTGGATCAGATTTTTCGCCGGGCCGACCATCGTTCCTTGGTCCAGTGGGCCCAACTGCGTTTGTCCAGTATTTTTTGTGAGTCCCGGGCTGTGGAAAAAATGAGTTAGATACGGGAGCCTATCATCATCCAAAAAATCATAAGTATTTGTCCCTGTGTCATGTATCTTGGCAAAGGGAAATTGTGACTCATCAAAAATTACATGACGACATATAATCATACGTTTGGAAGAAATGTCATAACACATGTAACCACAGTGATTCGTAGGATATCCCAAGAAGACACATGGAGTAGACCGGGGTTGAAGTTTTGTGATTGTGGTGGATGGAAATAGAGGGTAGCAAAGACAACCAAATACTCTCAAATGATGATATGAGGGCTCTCGTAAGTAAAATATTTTTAGTGGAGCTTGGTAAGACATGTTTTTATGGGGAAGGATATTCAACATGTAGGTTGTCATTTGAAGCGCATGATGCCAAAAAATGGGGGTATAGAAGCATGAGCAAGGGATGTTCTCACAATATTGTTTATGGTTCTAATTTTAAATCCCGCCTTCCCATTACGTGAAGAGGTGTGAGGACAGATAAACGAAATTGTAAACCATTTGTTTTGAAAAAATCCCAAAACTGATTATTGTCAAATTCCCTCCCATTGTCACATTGAATACTTTTAATCTCCCGTTCAAACTGAGTTCGGATAAATGCTCTAAAGTTTAGGAAAGTGGAAAACACTTGTGATTTTTTCGACAAAGGGAATGTCCACAAATAATTAGAGTAGTCATCAAGAAACAGTAAATAGTATCTATGACCTGAGGAACTCAAAACAGGTGATGTCCAAATATCACAATGTGAAATATCAAACGGCATAGTAGAGCATGAAGTAGAAGAAGTAAATGGCAACCTAACATGTTTACCAAGGGCACAAGCATGAGACTTATTCAAAACATGAGTTTGAGTACATGAAATAAAATTGTTTTGTCTAAGAGAGGCCAAAATGGACTCCCCCGGATGTCCCAATCATTCATGCCATAGTGATGGAGCCAAGGCTGCAAAAGTGGAAGGAACTTTAGACTGTGGATTTGGTAAACTTATTGGATAGAGCTCCCCCTTGCTATCACATCTCATGAGAAGCTTCCCCGTCTGAAAGTCATGTACGGAAAAACCAAATGAGTCAAATTTAACAGAAACCCAATCATCACTAGTAAACTTCCTAACATAAACCAATTTTTTTATTAATTTGGGAGCATGCAGGACATTATTTAAAATCAGTGGCGGATGTGGTGGTGACAGTGTGTTTGACCCATAACCTTTTATTGAAATTGCATGGCCATTTCCGACAATAATACCATTTTCTTTGCTCAAATTAAAATAGGGTAAGAGTGTACCTTGGGACGCCGTCATATGTGACGTTGCCCCGGAGTCTATATACCAATTAGAATCCGGTGGATTGAGTCCAAGAGTGTGCATAGCCTGCTCAATATCCGTAGGATGGGTCGTGGTTGAATGAGCCTCCTGCCATTGGGCCGGAGGAGGCCCAAAATCGCTGCCGCTGAAAGCACTCAAAGAAATTGGGCGTCTTTGGGCCTGGGTCATACCGTGATGTTGCCTAATCTGCTGGACGTGGTTGGGCCCATCGCCATCGGGCTCGTTGGTTTGCTCGCCCACCTCGCCTCGCACCGCTGCCGCTGCATTGGCCGCCGCCGCCTTCCGCTCGCGCCGCCTGGTCCGTGGTTGCCGCGCGAGCCACCGGAGTTGCCGCTTATTTCGCCACACCGGAATTCCGGTGACCCCCACCTTTATTATTTCCGCGATTTCCACCCTTCTTATTATTATTACCACGTCCTTTTTTACTCTTATTTTGTGAAGAATAGGCAAAATAATTACCTTCATTTGAATACGTGGCAACCATGGCGGAATTTGTAGTCGTTGAAACCTTCTTAATCAAACCCGACTCTTCAAGAACAAGCATGGATCTTGCTTGATAAAACTTTGGTAAGGGATTACTTTGACGGATTAGTGTCCCCATGCCACTATAAGCATCCGTGAGATCGACAACTAATTGTAAAACTAACCGGTTGTCAGAAGCCAGGTGAACCTACGCTTTCAATCGACCGCCACCATTTTGACGCTGGCGATGCAGTTGAAACGTTAGGGAAGTCTGCCATGACAATGGTTGAAAATTCTTGTTCCAATGCAACGACACGAGAGTTTTGATTATCTTGAAAAATGTCTCTTAAGCGTTCCCATGCCGCCATGACAGTAGAATTCGGTTCCATTATTGTATGCAACAAGTCTGTGGATATTGTTGCATAAATCCAACCAAGAACCGTGGCATCAAGGGTATCCCACAATTCTTTGTCTGCTTCAGACGATTGTTCCGTTGTTGTACCATTTTTTGGTGGAATTATATGATGAAGAACTTTGTGAGCCCTACAACATATTTTGAACAATTCCGCCCATGTTGCGTAGTGAACAGTTTCCATCTCTAGTTTGACAGAAATATGTGTTTTGATGTTGGAGATAGTAAGGGCTGAGTGAAACGAAGATTTTGATTCAGACATGGTTGACAACAATAATGGAGAAGAAAAAAAAACAATGGAGAAGACAAATTCGGTTGGATGGAGGAGGAAGATGACCGAATTTGGAAGGAATATTTTATTTAGAGTAAGATCTTTGAATTACCTTCTGATACCATGTAAGAATTATTTAGAAATGGTAAATCTTCCTTAATCTTTATTCATCCAAATGGTAACAATTTATACACTAAGTAACCATTAATAGGAAGATTAAGTCTTCCCTAAAATCCTCCTACCTATCCCATAATATATTCATATTTAATACTATTCTATTTAATACAAAATACTATTTGTCATATACATAAGATTCTACATAATTATATTATTAATTGTAATTAATAATAAATATTCTAACACTTATAAATACATTTCTAAGTATATTATCATTGACGTGTATGATAAGAAGGGAACATGCATGAATATAAAATTTTAGGACATCTTTAGTGACCCATGATTAGGAGCGGACGGCTATATTCCTTCAACTTTTCTCAGTCAAACCACGTGTGATCGAGGAAAACTACTTTATTCCACACTGAAGTTTAGTTAACCAAAAAACGAAAAAAGAAAAATGATAATAAGGAAATTTCAAGAAATCTAGGAGAACTTTCTGAGTGCCAACTCAGGATCCAAATATAGTTTAAGTTATCAGTGAAATAAAAGTATTAATTTAATAATTTAAACTTTAGTGGATCTTGGGCCTAATTCAACCAAAAAGCTAACTTGTAGGGTGATGATTGTTCAAATACATATAAAGAGTCAATGTTCTCATTCCATTTCCGATGTGAGATTCTTAACATCCCCACACAGCCATGCCTCGTTAACTGGAGAGTGAATAATATAATTTGGGAGCCCAATATCTGTGAACAAAGAATTGAAATGAGTCTGGATCTGATACCATGTAAAAAATAAATCTTTGATCTAACTCAACCCCAAAAGCTAGCTTGTAGGATGAAGATTGTCCAATTTCATATAAGAAATTCATGTTTCCATTGCATTTACAATGTGAGACTATTAACAAATTCATTTTCAGTATACATGAGAGATTCATTTAATCTTATTCGAAGAAAACATTGCATGTCATTTAGTTTGAACCTTTTGTATTGTTCCAAAGGTCATCAAAATTGGAAAATGAGTGCGCTTGTCTCTAATGCTTCTGTTTCGCCAGTCAACCGATTACCACGTTTGCCTAAATGAACTTTAAGCTTTTATTCAAGAAAAAATAGTCAATCATAATTAATTGATATCTTATCAAACGTTGTTTTGAACTCTAGTTTCAAATCAGATCCCCGAGGGTATACTATGGAACAGTAAAAAACAAACTGAAAGTAAAATAAAATTGAATGCTAATACAGTTTGCAAATGTCAGCGATAATGTCGTCTGTCACAAGTGACAACACTTCGATAAAACAGAAAACTTTAAGTAGATGCAGCGGAAAAATAAAGAACACAAATGTTTAATATTTACATAGGTTATATTGATTATATAACCTATGACGGTCAATGACCGAAAGTATTGTATATATTAATTATATACAATTGAATAAATTCCTTCTTTTACAATATTACAAGATAATACAAAAAGAATTAAAAAGTTGAAGTCGCAGATGACTTCTTCCTGAAAAATCTACCTAAATAGACATAGACAACATCTCATTACAATTGCTTTAATAAAGAACAAATCTAGAATCTGGGCAACAATTAAAATGTTGGACAGAATGTTGTCGACACGCTCGGGCAACACTTGTGATCCAGTTTTCTGACGAATATATCGGAGAGCTCTCTTGATAATTTTTCTAACTTTTTCTGGATATCGACTCACTGAAGCAACCTCTCTATTTATAGTAGAGGTTCTTCCTTGAAAAACTCATTGAATCGTTGTAGAGAATGAGGGAAAGGTGGGCATCCGATATGGTTTGTTGGAAGAAATTATGGAGCAAGATCCTCTAACTTCTTGGACTTGTTCCCAAGCTTAGCAACGACTTTGACTTGTTCTTCCCACATTTTTCATTAGCTCCTAATCACCTTGCCAAGTCAGTTTACCATCGTGGTGAAAATCCCACAAGATTTGCTTCAATTCTGTGAAGTAAGACAAAACTGTTTTACAAAATGTTGGTCCGAATGTCAAGACATTTGTTCCAACATTTCTGAATTTTAACTTAGTACTAAAAATGATATGTTGGGCAAAATATCACAACACCAAACCAACATTAACATTCTCCCCCTTTTTGTCTTTCTTTACAAAACCTATTATATTTTATGCAAGTGACTTACAGCAATGTCATAGATGTTGGGATAACATCTATGATTACAATAATGCTCCCCCTTAACCTGTGATGACATATAAACACAACATATACAAACATCATATATATATATATATATATATATATATATATATATATATATACCATTCATGTAGGATTAGAGAAATACAAAAATAGTCATTTAACCACATCATTCAAAACAAAACAAAAAATTGTCAGGTCATTTAATTACATCCCAAATATCCAAACCAACTAGTAACCAAACAATCCGCATTCAACAACAGCATCAGCCATACACTATCGACAAATATTCCTCACATGTCATGTAGTAGCTTCCAGCCGCTTTCTACTTTTGCATGATATCTGTTTGCTCCTTCCTCTGCCTGGTAGTTTCAACTTCAGCTTCAGCCCTTTGTCTTGCCTTGCAGCTTCAGTTTCTGCTCTAAGCCTTAGCCTTGTCAGCAATACTTTCCTTTCAACTACCTCGTCTCTCTGCATGACAACATTCACAACTTCTTCTGCAGCAACAAATTCTCCACTTGTGCCTTCACCAGCCGTCCTCTGCTCCCCCTGTATTTTCTCCCCCTGTCTTCCTTTTTGTGAAGAAAGCAGAAGTAGGAAATGGTCACTGGCTTGAACTAGTGCATCTCTGACATTATCAACTCCAACAATTTGTAAATTGATTTTAGTAATCTACTCCACAAGCCAATTTGTAGACATTTCAGACTGTCTTGGACCAGTATTTACCCTGAATGTTAGGAACATTCCTGACAACATTTTCCCTATCTGCCTCTTTTGTCCAGGGAAGGTCAATTACTCTCTCTTTGATTTTTAGAATAACTTTATTAACAGTCTAGAGTTCAGGAGCTTCCCCCAAAATATCACTTCTCAAAGGCTCTAGTCATTGGCTAATTAATATTTTGAAAATCAGAGAGAGAAAAAGTAGGATGAAAGTTGATTCTTTTTCTGCTAGGTTGACAACTTGATACCAAATTATCTTGCTTATATCAACTTTGAATTCTTTACCAATTTTGAAGAGTATGAGGCTTGTTCACTTGTGACAATTGATTCATTTAGAGAGGGAAGCCAATTGTGAATTGTTATTTTGTGGAGGGTTGAAAACAGAGCAGTGAGTTTCAATGCTGGGCATCTAGGGATCCACTTCTTAAGTATACCTCCAGTGAGATATTATATCATTGTATCCCTATTTGTTGTTACTCTTTCTGTGTCTCTTACTTGCTCATTATTAAGTCTCATACATTGATTGATGACTGAAGGTGTAAACTGATAGATTTCGTTATAGATATAAATCTTTCCAAATTTCTTCGAGGAGGTATCCTCTATAGCAGAGTTCAAATTCGCATAGAATAACCTTACAATCTCATCAACATACGGTTCCTTATCAGTAACAGTGCCAAAGAGTTATCTGTTTTCAAGAAAATCTACCAAGCCATACCTAGAACAAGAGGTAATGTCTAATTCTCTTTCTGACCTAATTACTCTATTTTTATAGTAATTCCATTTATCATGTTTGGCTTTAGAGTAAAATCTATCATAGAAGGCATTTACCTCACTGTCTGTATCAGACAGGTTTGGGCTATTAGATTTTGTACTGTTGGAGAAAGTAGGAGAATGTGTTTCTTCATATGTTGCTTGAGATGTTGTAGTATCGTTGACAACATTTTGGGCAACATCTGATCTGACATGACGAGGAATTTCTTTAGGGCAGAGCCTTTTTAAGAGGGTGTTATCGGGAATCTCCTCATCATCAGACTCACATTGTGGAACTAAGACTGAGGGCTCAGGTTGAGGATCAGAGACTGGTGGTTCACTTTGAAAATCAACAACTGGGTTTCTTCTTCTGTGTCCTCTGAAGATAGTTCAAAATTCATGTCTTCCGTATCACTGCTTGAGCAAGCAGGAACATTGGTCTCAAACCTGGACCTCTTGGAGACAGGTTCCTGTTGGAATGTTCTGTCGAACACTTGACTTGATCTTCTAGTGGGAAAGGAGGAAGAAATGTTCCTCTTTCCTAGGACAGAGAAATCAGAAGTGACATCCACATCAATGAGGTTATTATCGTCCCCAGGATAACTTGTTTCTAAAGGTTCTTGAGCTATACTGAGAACAATGGCTGAGCAAAGTGGAGGACTAGTGCTCATGGGTGTGTTGTCAGTGGTGTTGGTGGACATAGGGGTTGACATTGGAGATGTTTCCATGGGTGAGTTTGGAGGAGAGAATATTTGAAGTTTAGGGTTTTTGGGGTTTTTGGATGAAGAATGATGTGAAGAGTCCATCGGTTTTGATTGATTCTACCGAGAATGATGTGATCTTTCCTCTTTTTTATTTTTACGGAAAAGACAAAAAGTTAAAAACAAGAACAAATGAAGAAGATTTTATACTCTTAGCAATTTGAAAAAGAAATTTCCATGGTTTTAGGTGTTTGAATTGTATTCAAATACTTGTACCTAAAATTTTGGGATAAAAAGATAGACATCACATTTGGAATTTTAATCTTATCATCTTAAAGTTTGAATTCCAATTAAAAACATGGCATAAAATAGGGAAGATAGAAATTAATTTTCGAAAGGTAGTTACGAACAACATCCCAACAAATATCATTATCTGAGAATGTCAACAGTAATGTTGGCAACATTTTGGACAACACAAGTATTATTATCCCGCAATAACTTTTCGTTTTGGCAACAATTCAAGACACGTTTTATATGTATTTTTATGAGTTTAACCACTGGACCAATATAACATTTTCCCATTGTGTCCTTGATCTAATCATAAAACACATACAAAATTATTTTTTGTGTAAAAAATAAAAATACTTATTTAATATCCTCATGATTCCAGTTTAAGCACTTGATACTCCTATAGAATAGTAACGATATCATTTCAAGTCTTTGTCCATATTGCATAGTTGCCAAAAGTTAGTAAAAGCTTTGCCTTATTTTGATACTCCCTTGTTATGATACCTAATATCATCGCAGAGAACGGTATCACATTTGAATCATGTTCTTATTTAGGATCATGATTGTGTGACCAAAATGAATACACTATACATCAACAATAATCAAATTTTGATATTACATAGGTAAATGTCACCTGAAATGTTAGAGACATTTCAGCCAACATTCACCAAAAATGTATTTTCAGAGATTGCGAAAATCAAAAGATTTCTTCAAATTAGAATATCTCTCATGGTCCAAAGCTTTTGTAAAAATATCAGCTAGTTGATGAAGAATGTCAACATGTTCAATTTGAACTAGCTGTTTTTCAACCAAATCTCTTAAAATGATGTCTAATATCAATATGTTTTGTACGTGAGTGCTGAACTGGATTTTTGGAAATATTTATATCACTCAAATTATCACAATACAAAACTAAGATATTGCTTGAACAACCATAGTCGTCTAACATGTGTCTTAGCCATATTAATTGAGAGCAACAACTTCCATATGCTACATATTCCGATTCATCAGTTGAAAGTGAGACATAATTTTATTTACGACTATACCAAGAAACAAGATTATTGTCAAGATAAAAACATCATCCATTTGTACTCTTTCTATCATCCACATCCACATCAACAACCCAATCCGAGTCACTATATCCTATTAAATTAGGATTGGTGTCTTTGGAATACCAAATTTCCAACTCACATGTGCCGACAACATATCTTATGACACGTTTTATGACATTTAAGTGGAAGATTTTGGGACAAAATTAGAATCGAGCACATACACAAACACTAAACATTATATTAGGACGACTAGCAGTGAAATATAGAAGACTACCTATCATAGATAGATACAATGTTGAGTCGACATTTTCGCCAACATTATCTTATGCATATCTTCTGCGATGCTCCCATTGGAGTTCTCATTTGTTTAGCATTTTCCAATCTAAATCTCTAACTAGATTCTTGACATACTTACTTTGGGAGATGGAGATTTCATCTTCACTTGCTTTATCTGTAAGCCTAAGAAAAAAGTTAGTTCCCCAATCATGCTCATTTCAAAAGTTGATGACACTGCTTCAACAAACGTCTTAAGGTAGGACTGTGAGGTTGAACAAAGACTATGTCATCTAAATAGATTTGAGCACTAACAATATCTACACCATGATGTTTTATGAATAAAGTACAATCAGTTTCACCACGTTTAAAACCAAATTCAAGAATGAAGTTAGTTAGACGACCATACCATGCACGAAAAACTTATTTCAATCCATACAAGATAATCATTCAAGAAAGCACATTTAACATCTTTAGGTTGTGTATACAAACTGTGGATGGTAAGGATTTTCAAATTCTTTAGGTTGTTCAACATAGACTTCCTTATCAAGATAATCATTCAAGAAAGCACATTTAACATCAATTTGATGAAGAGTAATTTTTAGACAACAAGCAATGAAAAGTAGAATCTAATTTACTCAATTCTAGCTACAGGAGCAATGGTTTCATCATAATCAATCCCTTCGGTCTGAGTATATCCTTGAGCAACTAGAAGCTTTGTTTCTTACAACAGTTCATGATTCATCTGACTTGTTTTTAAATAACCATTTAGTTCCAATTACGTTGATATTATTTGGGTATGGAACTAGATCCCAGACTTCATTTCGAGAGAACTGTTCAAGTTCTTCTTGCATTGCTTGAATTCAACAATTATCCTTGAGTGCTTCTGATACATTCTTAGGTTCAAAAGTAGATATAGAACAAGAAATACTAACCTTTTGGTACATGGTAGACATATACACATACCTTACCATATCTCTGTAATTCAGTGGTGATTTCCCTCTTGTTCTTACTCCCTCAAATACTCCCCTTATCACCTGACCTGTTGGATGATTCTTCCTAATCCTTGATGGGGGGTCCCTTCGTACTTAATCTAGCAACTCAGCATTTGACTCATCATCTGCATCTTCTGTGATCTCTGGTTCATGTTCAGATATTGCTTCAGATGTGATAACATTTGGGGCAACATCTGGTTCTTCAGCAGTCTGCACATTTTCCACTGAAATTATAGTGTTATTTTCAGATGTATTCCCTGTAAAATCAGAAAAATCATCAAAAATAACCTTTACAGACTCTTGTACAGTTTTGGTCCTAAGATTGTACACTCGGTACGCATGACTATTTTGAGAATAGCCAACGAAAATTCATTTGTCACTCTTAGAGTCAAACTTTGCCAAATGGTCTCTATCATTTAAAATGTAACAAATACACCAAATAACATGAAATTAACGCAAGTTAGGTTTCTTTTCATTTATTAGCTCATAGGATGTCATCTTTTTTCCACGCCTAAGATAGACTCTATTTGTGATGTAACTTGCAGTATTCAAGGCTTCAGCCCAAAAATGTTTTGACAGTTTCTTAGAACTAAGCATAACTCTAGCTATTTCTTGTAGTGTTCTATTCTTCCTCTCTGCTACACCATTCTGTTGAGGAGTTTTGGGAGCAGAAAATTCATGAAAAATACCATTTTTCTCATAATATTTTGAGAACAAGTTATTTTCAAATTCTTTTCCATGAATGGACCTAATCCGAAAAATAGGAGAATGAAACAAATTTCTTATCCTAGAGTGCAAGACTTTAAACATGTCAAAAGTTTGAGATTTTTCTTTCAAAATATATATCCATGAATATCTAGAAAAATCATCTACAATCACATAGAAATACCCCATGCCTCCTAAATTGTCTACCTCAATTGGACCCATAAGATCCATGTGCAGTAATTGAAAACAGTGAGACGTACCTGAATGTTGTCCTTCATTCTGGACAACATTATGGGAAATACGAGTTTACTTACCATTTAGACAATCTTCACAGACCATTATTTTACCTGTATGACTCAGTTTAGGAATGCCTCTTACCACTTCATAAGTGATCAATCTTCCTAAGTTACGGTAGTTTACATGTCCTAACTTTTGATGCCACAATGTTATGTCATATGTACTAACATTATTGCATATTCCTGTCTTCAAACAAGATAGCAATTGTCACATGTTCTTGTACCTATTATAACACACATGTTAGCTTAATTTGTAACTTCACAGGAATTCTTATTAAACTTTACCTCAAGATTGTCGTCACATAGTTGACTTATACTAATCAAATTAGCCATTAACCCCTCAACATGTAAGACATTCTTTAAGGCAGGAAAACCAGGAATATTTAAGATCCCTTTTCCAATTATCTTACTTTTACAGCCACCTCCATAAGTGACGTGAACATCCACTATCAAAGTACCAAGAACCTGTAATGTTAGTCCTTAAAGTAGTTATCACAACATTACAAGTTATATTTATTTTGGAAACCCAAACTCTTTTAAAACATTTTTTAATTTTTGGCTCAGAAATGTTGCTTCAAATGTTGTCCGAGATGTTGGACAACCTTTTAGGCAACATTTTGCTCACAAAATTTTGAAGTTTGGAACATTATGATTTTAAGTGACCAGGTGAGTTACAATGATGACACACAAACTTCATATTCCTTGACATATATGAAAACATATTATTTAATTCTTTCTCCTTTACAAAGCATATTTTCTCATTTTTATCAAACAAACTAGAACATATTGTTTTAAGAGAGTTTTTATACCCAATACCTGCATGTGTAAGTTTACTAAAGCTGAGTATCTCATCCAGTTTAGAAGTCCCTGATTTGAGCTTACGGAAGGTTGATTCAACTAGATCCAACTTTGCACTTATCTTACCAAATTCAACGTCCTTTTTGGTAAGTGCAACCTCTAAATGAGTTATCGTGCCTTTTAAATCTTTATTTTCAAGAGTTAAAGATTTTAACTTTGTGTCAAGTTGCTTGGATTCTATTATTAGGTCTTTACAAAGTTTTTGTAATTTCTCAATCATGTCATCTTTGGAGTCAACTTGATTTTCAAAGTTAGTCTCACTACTAGACACAAAACCACTAAAGCAATTAACATCATGATAGTTAAAGTATTCATACCTCTCGGATGTTGATGGAAATGTAAATGGTATCGCTGATGTTGATGTAAATGTTGTGACATTTGTGACAACAGTGTCGACGACATTTTATTCATCTGATAAGGACTGTTCGAAAGCAGTAGACAACATTGCTTGTGACTCTATCTCTTGATCTCATTCATCTTCTCCTTCGTCGTCACTAAGGGAAACCCACAGACTTTTACCAAATTTTCTCAAGATATTTGCACATTCATTAGCATAATGACCCCGCCCACCTCGAGCATGCATGACATTGCACGATTTCAAGTTTTTTGAGATCAAATTCGGTACGATCTGAGTTGGTTCTCTTTAGTTGATTTCCTCTTTGAACGATATGAATGAGGTTAGTGGACTTTTGATCGAAGCCTTGGTTTTGGTGTTCTTTGAATTTGAACTTATTTCTATCATCGTTGAACTTCCTTACCATCAAATTGAATTTTCGACTAAGGAGGGCAATATTTGCACCATTACCAATTCCTTCAAAATTCTCATCCCCTTCTTCGATTTGACTCTCCAGGGATTTGACTTGAAGTGCTACATCTTTATTCTTATACAATGTCCTTTGATTCTCAATATTCATTTCATAGGTTTTGATAATACTCATTAAGGTATGAAAGTCCATTGTAGAAAGATTATGAGCTTCTTTAATCGCATAAATATTTATATTGAACTTTTCAGGAAGATAACATAGTGCTTTTTCCACAAGTAAAGTGTTGGTCAAACGAACACCAAGAACTTGACATTCATTAGAGATGTCAATCAAAATTTTAAAATAGGTTTTAATGGCCTCCGTTTCCTCCATCCTTAAACGTTCATATTTACTCATGAGCATACGAAGCTTCGTTCGACGAATACTAGAGCTACCTTCACAATGAGTTTGTAAAGTATCCCATGCGTCTTTGCCCGTGGAGCAGTTTTGTATGAGTTTGAACATGTAAAGGTCAACCGATTCAAAAATGACATTTAAGGTCTTTTCGTTGAAGCTTGCATTGATGGTTTCTTCCGCAGACCATTCGGATTCATGTTTAACAAGTATGTCACCTTCCTCATCTGGTGATAGCATTGAAACAACATATCCATTGGTGATAGATCTTCATGCTCTACATCAATTGATTTGACATGAAAACGTAGGCGAATCTTCCAATATGCATAGTTTGAACCATCTAAAATAGGAAGTCTACCAATTGTTGGATTAGCCGGATCCATAGTTGTAAATAACAGGATCAAGCACATATTGTGTTAAGTGTCGGCTCTGATACCACTTGTTAGGTCTCCGAGGGTATACTATGGAACAGTAAAAGACAAACTGAAAGTAAAATAAAATTGAATGCTAATACAGTTTGCAAATGTCAGCGATAATGTCGTCTGTCACAAGTGACAACACTTCGATAAAACAGAAAACTTTAAGAGTAGATGCAGCGAAAAAATAAAGAACACAAAAGTTTAATATTTATATAGGTTATATTGATTATATAACCTATTGATTATATAAATTTCTTCTTTTACAATATTACCTATGACGGTTATATTGATTATATAACCTATGACGGTCAATGATAGAAAGTATTGTATATATTTATATACAATTGAATAAATTTCTTCTTTTACAATATTACAAGATAATACAAAAGGAATTAAAAAGTTGAAGTCGTAGATGACTTCTGCCTGAAAATCTACCTAAATAGACATAGACAACATCTCATTACAATTGCTTCAATAAAGAACAAATATATCTGGGCATCAATTATAATGTTGGACAGAATGTTGCCGACACGCTCAGACAGCACTTGTGATCCAGTTTTCTGACGAATATATCGGAGAGCTCTCTTGATATTTTTTCCAACTTTTTCTGGATATCGATTCACTGAAGCAACCTATCTATTTATAGTAGAGAGTCTTCCTTGAAAAGCCCATTGAATCGTTGAGGGAAATGTGGGCAGCCGATAAGGTTTGCTGGAGAAGATTGTGGAGCAAAATCCTCTAACATCTTGGACTTGTTCCCAAGATTAGCAATGATTTTGACTTGTTCTTCACACGTTTTTCACAGCTATTAATCACCTTGCCAAGTCACTTTATCATCGTGGTGAAAATCCCACAAGATTTACTTCAGTTCCGTGAAGTAAGACAAAACTGTTTTATTTCCGTGAAGTAAGACAAAACTGTTTTATAGAATGTTGGTTCGAATGTCAAGACATTTGTTCCAACATTTCTGAATTTTAACTTAGTACTAAAAATGATATATTGCACAAAATGTCACAACACCAAACCCAACATTAACACAATCTATTGACGAAGTGAAGAAAAAAACACAAAGTATCATATTGAAATATATAGGAGTATTTTAGCAACAAAAAAAGAAATATATAGAAGTATATAATAGTAGCTATACTTTTGAATTTCGAAAATCAGACCTTATAATTTGATTATGAATTTGAAAATTTTAATTTTTTTAAAATAAAATTATATATTTAAAATTACGTAAAAAATATAATAAGTCACATTAATTAATATTTAAAAATATATATTAAAATTTATAATTAAAAAATTCATTTGACTCTGCTTGAAATTCAAATGATTACACATAAATTAGGATAGAGGATGTATGATATACAATGATAATTGTTTAGTCATTCAATGGAATCGGGACAAAATTACATACATACCCCTTTCCCCTTCTCCCAAAAAGGAAAAATAAGGTAACACGTTTCTAACTTTTAGTTAATTTTAAATATCTAATTCCATGTTGGTGGAGTGGAATAGTCCACAATTTTGGACTAACAACAGTTAAGAGGTTGCAACTTTCCACGTACATTGAATTCATTCCTTTGTAATTTTCCAGTGCACATGAGCTCATTATCTTGACCAAAAGGTTTCAAAAGAATACTTTAACACTATTAGAGCGGGTTTGGTAAGTCGCACTAAACTGTATATTTCTATATTAGATTATATTGACATATTGTATTAGAATGGACTGTATTAATATATAATGAACGATATTAGATTATTAATATATAATGGACTGTATTTTTTTTAGTACAGTCCAGAAGATGAGTCTAAAAAATGACAGTTATAGTGTACAGTTCAATCCGACTGAAAACGCCCATCAAATGTTATATTATTTTTTATCCAATACAGTCTAGCGTAATACAACGTAGTAAACATGCCTTAGGGTTGGTGGCTTCTCTGGTAGTTTGACTGACTTATTAAATCCATCCTTCGAGACATTTTCTTTTTTTATTTGATGATGGTGTTTTATCAATTCAACTTTTCTAGAAGTGGTTATTAGAGTCCAAAAAGGAATAGATGAGGTGACTTCAATATGAAGATTGCTCTAACCAAGCAAACAATCAAAATAACCAAGACATGGGAACAAGAAGTGATCAAACAGTCAACAGCAAAAAGATATAATGAAACAATTACGTACAATTTTCCAAAAAACTTGCAACGTTTAATTCTTAAATATTTTCGAATAAAATATGTTAAGAAAAACGTCAAGATTGGAGGTCTAAAAGTAATTTCATAAGCTCCAGATATTTTAGTTCTCTTGACCTAATTTTTTTCAGTCTTCTTCAAAATTAAAGATATTTTTAGACATTATGAACACTTACCTTCTGCCCCCCTTAGTTAACTTTATTGACGTTACTTGTTTGCCGAGAAGATAATGTAATAGAAACCCTCAGATTATATTGTACTCATGTGTGGAATATATATACACACTAGGGTTGTTCATAATAATCCGATACGATCGATCCGATCCGAGAAATAAGATATTCGATCCGTTTTTTTGAGTTTCGGATATTTTGGATCGGATATCCGAAAAAAATCGAATCGGATACGGATCTCAATTTCTTTAATTTCGAATATCCGAAAAATTTGAAATATCAATTACTTTTAATTACAGTTACTTATTGTAAATATTTCGTTGGCCCATCCGAAATATTTTTTTATGGCCCATCCGAAATAAAGCTAAATGATATCAAAAGGCCCAGAAACTTACCCACTGTAAATTAGAGTTCGCCCCAGTAGGACGGTAAACCGATGCCTTTGGGTATAGCTGGAAGAGGAAAGACTTCATGTCCCCATAAAAGTCAGCATGCCTCTCCTTGTCCTTTATTATCAATAAAGTTGGTCCTTTGCCTTTTTTTTTGGGTAAATAAATATTATATTACTAGAAATCGGAAAGTACAATCGATCATTGAGGGTTCTCAAACCTCAATGTATAGCACGAAAATAGAATACAAGAAAATAAAATAAACGCAATACAAATAAACTCAATCTTGAAGGGTTGAAATACTCTTCCACTTTTCAAACTTGCTGCTTGACTTTGTTCTTAATAAAATTCTTCCTTGAAGTAACCTCTTGCCATCCAACACTATCCGCACAAAGTGGTGCCTGCATGTACACACTCGGCGAATTCTCAACGCCCGTAGCACTTCTAAAGGACCCTGGGACGAAAGGAGTGCTAGACCCCCCTCGTGCTGCCTCGGCAAAGGTCCTGACTTGATTAAAATTCCTATTTCCCACCCCTGTTGCGTTGGGAACATCATGTGCATCCCGCAAACGGTGTTCATCAAATTGATTCTCACCCGAAGCTCGATCAAGATTCGAAGCTGCATCGACACTTCCGGGCATAGAGGGCATACTCATATCCTCGTCATTCTGAGGCAAAACATTCAAATTTTGAGGTCGGGAAATCTCCATAGGCTTCACTTGTTTCTCCAACTTCTTACACTTTAAATGGCTATGCCCAAATGTTTGGCAAAGAAAACAAAAATCCGGATAATGCTCATATTCCACTTTTTGAACATACATAATATTACTCGGTAGTTTTACTCTAAATTAGGATCGCTCTTGCTAACATCGACTTCAATCAATACTCGTGCATAGTTCATTTTGGTCATCTCTTTAGTAAACTGATCCGTGTATAGATGCATTCCAACACGCGATACAATTTTACTCAAACCGGTTTCACTCCAAACCGATAAGGGGATGTCACGTAGCAACACCCAAACGGGGATTTTCATAAAAAGATCATCTGAAAGTATCACGTCCTTATCAACTAGTTTTAACATCAATGTTTTGCCGAAAGTCATATAGGGGCCACTATGAAACACCTTAATGCGATCGTCCTCCGACATGAAACGGAAGACAATCCATTTACGTCCATAGGGAATGATTCGACACTTCACATCCCAGCCCTTAACAATTGAATTCAGTGTCTCACGTCCCGAGAAAGGGCCCGTGAAACATCCAATAAGACAATAGCCCCAAGTTTCAACAAATGGAACTTCATCATTCGCATCAAGTTCTACAATATCTCCTTCTTGTTCAATAAATTGTAGTTTCATACCCTTTGCTTCCAAACGTGACTCATGAACACCCCGCATAAGTCTTCTTCCATTGAATAGGCTTATCGGTAGTGCATTGTTTGACTTCGGGAGAAGTGAAGGGTTGAGGATCCACAGGTACATTGTTGATTCCCGCAATTGAAGTCAAATAACGTGCACCATTGGGATTTGGTGTCACATAATTCTTTTGTTGTAATAATGCACTATCATTTAATGTATTAGAGTTCCTAGGACTCTTGTTCTTGTCAAAACCGCTTCCCACCCCTATCAAGTTTCGAAGTCCCCTTAAATGAGATGTATCTTTATTCCCTACGTCAATTAAATTCGTCGAGTTTCTAGGCCTCTTTTGGAGAGAAAACCCCCCGGCTTCCGCATCATTTGCCTTACCAAGATCCATGGGACTTGAAGTAACTTCGGATGCAGCAACCATTGAATGGGGCGTGCCTTTGACTTCCGCATCAATTGAATACTGCAAATTACTAAATCTCTTTTGAATAAAAATTTCTTCGGCTTCCGCAACCTTTGCATTTCCAAGGCCCATGGGAATTGAAGCATTCTCGGACTCAACAACCATTCTCTGGTGACCCATGGACTTCGCCCTTGACCCATGTCCACCCACCTGACCCGCTATCAACCCGGGACCATCCACGTGACCCGCTTTCTCCTCGACATCCATAGTGTCTGCCGGAAAAACCCCTTCGGACTTAAAAACCATAGAACGGTGACCCATGGGTTGCATCCACAACCCATGACCACCATCACGACCCCCCTGCAACCCGGGACCACCCTCCATACCCGCTTTCGACCCGGGATCCCCCGCATGACCCGTTTTCCCCCCAGTGTCAAGGGTTCCTACCGGAACACCACTTGAGGTCGCCACCGGAAAGTTGGGAGACTCATTGAATTGCATCCTCGACTCATGACCATCATCATGACCCTCTTGCAATCCATAACCACCCTCCTGGCCTGCTTTCGACCCGGCTTCACCCACCTGACCCGATTTCCCCACAATGTTCATGGTTGCTATCGGGACACCACTGAAAGCTGCCACCACCGGATATGTACTCGAAAAATTCATACCTTGAACAATCAAACTAATCTCTTTCTTTCTCTTGGACGTAATCTTTATATTCTTTCTCGTGGCAAGAAGGAAGATGACTCACACTAGGACTAAATCCCTTCGATAGTGGCGGAACCAATGAATACACAAAACTATGAAATCTTGGATGTTAAAGAAGATGAAAACTTACCTTTAACAAATCGATTAAAGTGAACATGAAATGAACACACAAACTTCTCCGTAAGATGAGATTGATCAAAGAACAATCCGTAATAATTCAGTTGGTGAAAATCATAGAAGAAGGGAGACATAGAGGAGCAACTAGAGGAAAATGTTGAGAGCATTTTCGCCTAGTGAGAGAAACATCTCTCTAACTCTTCGGTAGAGGAGGGCTGAGTATTTCCTTTGTCATTTCTACAGTTCAATTTGGGAGTTAACACTTGGATAAAGGATTTTAACACTTGGGTCAAACAATGATAATAACCACAATCAAGACATAGAAAAGGGAGGAAAAAGTGATGGCAGTTATGCATCAGTGTGCAACTGTGCACACAAAATAGCTAATACAAGAAACAAGGCTACATGCAATATGGTGTGATGTGAATCCTGTGATAGGATTCATGCAGCTAAATGAATGATATTTCATTGAGGTTGTCAATAACAATTCCAGGTCTTCTTGAGTCATCATTGGAGATTTAAGATACTGATAGTTAATCCTTAATTAAGAAAATCATTTCCAATCTAGCCGGAAGCCACTCAAGAAATGTTCCCCAGGAATGTATTGAAACTTATGACATGTACTATAATGTGATACAAAAGTCTCGGATATCCGGTTATCCGATCCGAAAATTTCGGATATTCAATTTTTTTCGGATCGGATAATCCGAAATGAACAGCCCTAATACACACACTACATAAAAAAAAAGAAACTTTCGACTCCAATTTCGACCACAAGAGATCGAAAAAGCCAAAAATGCGACTAAAATTCTGAACTCAAGTGTAGGTCGAAAAGAGTTTGGTCAAAAAAATGTTCGACCCCACGAAATCGAAAAATTTAATTTTTGATAAAAAAAATATAATTCATCATTTTAGACCTCATGATGTCAAAATTTTGGAACAATATTATAAACTAATTTATTTATTTCGACCTCATGAGGTCGAAGTTTTAGAATAATATTGTTAATTAATTTAAAATTTTCGATCTCATGAGATCGAAATTGTGATTTTTTTCCGACATCATGAGGTCAAAATCTGTAAACCATATTGCTATTGTTCGACCTCATGAGTTCGAAATTGTTTTCTATGGGCAGAATTTTGACTTCATGAGGTCGAAATTCAGGAATTTGTTTTTTCAGAAATTGGCTGATTTACCTGCTAAACAAAACACAATATCCATTTCATCAACAACTAGCTCAAATAACTGTCAACAGTTTAACAAAACATAAGAAACACTAAATTTTACATTCTACAACCAACAATATATCAAATTATACTTAAAACTAGTTATAATTTGAATGAAAACTTCATTCAAGCACTTACAAAACACATAAGTTAGTCTACAACTTGAAACGTCATCAAACAACATAAACTTATACAATTCTTACAAATCCAACAAAGATACAAAACTTAGATTATAAACTATACGAATCAAGGACGTCGTTTACGTGTTATGTATCCTCCTCACTAGACTCATCAATAAGGGTACGATCAGGTACATCCTAAGGATGTGACTTATGATGTCTAGCATGGGAAGGTCGGGCCTTCATACCTAAAATCTTGTCGTCCCTCCTCCTCTACCTGGCCTCTGCAACATGAAGTGAGCTTGTTAGCTGAGTAATCTTCTCCCTCATGGTTGCGGCCTCATTAGGATCCATAGGCGTAATATCACTTGAACTACCAATGACTTGAAGGGCCGACCTACTGCCTAACCTAAGCAGTACCTGATTTTCACCTAAGGAAAGAATAAGTTACTCTACCTGTTCGACAAATATATAACGACTGCAAAATATTAAGAAACATTAAAATAAATAACACAATATTTTTACATGGAAACCACCGGCTCACAAGGGCAGTAAAAACCATGACCTATACCTCTATAGGATTTATATCAAACTCCACTACAATGGTGAGCTTCTGCAAATTAAAGTTACAAACTCTGTAACCTAAGAACTACACTCTAATTCATATCCGACTAATCAACATCTGATTAGAAAGCAACCTTCAAGTCAAACTCTAACTTGAAGTTGAATTTACAATGTCTGGTATCTAATTGTATGCTTCTAGTAAAACATATAAAGATACAACTCGATGAATAAACCTAATACATAAATCTAGACTCAAGAACTGTAAACATAAACTTTGTAACACAACTACTTTAATCTTGTGTTGTTGTATTAGGGTGGCACTTCTTGAATCAGAACTCTAGATATAGCATAAAGAGTTTTCTCTCAATATATTTTGATTTCTCGATGTGAGTGATCGACGTTCTTCATGTTAAGACTTGGCATATATAGCAACTGGACATTATAACTGCGGCTGATCTAAACCCTGCTTGATACGATCCATTAAGGTAGAATATGATTCGAGGTATTGAAATTTTTCCACCTTCTTGCATATGTAGTTTCCTTATAAGACTCTGAAATATCTTGATAAGTATGGTGTGGAATCCTGATAAGCATTATAGTACTGAATTTGCTTTGCACGCTAGGCCTTTTTCATAAAGACACACAAATCCTAGTCGCTTTAGGATATGTTTGGTACATGTTGTTGGACCTATTTTATTCATCATGTGTAGCTCTGTGTCGGCTCTCTTTGCTCCTATTTTAGTAATGGAGCAATTTCATGTACATGATTCATTTGTCTTGTGCTATCTCTTTGTCAATCATCAAAACTAACACTAGTCAACCTTACTAATGCCAACAAATTTTGATGACAACCCCATTCATGTCGTTGTATAGTAGAGCCTTATTTTGAACAAACAAAAGACAAAATACTACTAGGATAAACCAGATTAGCAAGGATTATAAACATCACATTTTCATACATATCTTCCCCCTTTTGCATCATTAAAGTTATATTAAGATATATGCAATATTAAGCTCATGGCCACTAGGGCTATTACATACACACAATATAACTATTTGCTTGATATATCTTTGCTTAAAATTTGTATGTACAATATGAACACACATATTGTGTTTAAGCAACACTACCAATGTAAAAAAACAAACATAAAGACAAGGGTAGATGGGACCAAGAACGAAAACTGTTTGGCATATTTTATATACACTTTTTGAGTCATTTTTAGTTATTATTTTTCTCATTTTCTTTGTGTTTAGTATAGTATTAGGGTCGTTTTTCTTTCTTTTGAGTCACATCGGTCCTAAATGGAGAAATGACAAAAAGAAGATGAAATGAGCTTAATTGAGGTGTAACTGCACAAGAAAAGGCCAAGAAATAAAGTCTAAGAAGTCCCGGAAAGTATAGAAGAAATCAGACGAAGTCCGGACGAAAAAATGACACGTAAACGTAAAAGCGCCAAAGAACGCCACAGCCATGGCGCTTAATTGTCTGCGAGTCTAATTTTGTCGCAGTATTTTCGACGCCGTGGCGCCATCCAGCAGGGCCGCGGCGGGATTTCTGATTTTCTGGGCCAATTTTCGAAGGGCAAAAGGGTCCGAAACACAATTTTCTCAACTATATAATCCTAAAACCCTGACCTAAAGGGGGTCAGCTTGGAGCAACTTGTATATAATTCTGCATTCTACTTTGGAGAGGAAAAGGAGGCCACAAGATACAAGATTGGAGACAAATTTGTTCAAGTTCTTTTCTTTTCTCTTTTATTTATTTCAGTTCATGTTTGGATTTGTATTAGTTCTTAGCATGTCTATGGCTAGGAGCTAAACACTTTATTAGGACTTTCCTATTGAATCGCTTGAAACTCTTATTCATGAATTAATGCATTAGTTTGATTTCTTATTCACTTGATTAAGATTTATTCAATATTGGTATGAATGTTTGATAGTTAATTGATCACTAATTATCATAATCTATATGATTTCGAATCAAGAACCGAGAGGAGAGATTTGTATATGTTGTAATTGAATAGACATGGGTTAAAATCGTCGACGAAAGTACCCCAATACTTATGTAGCATTATAGGTTATTGTTCTTAATCCTCCTACGTGGTAAAACCTATCATAGAAATATAGAAGGATTCTGCACTGGGGTTGAGTGATTATATATCCTAACCGAAATATAAGATAGTCTAGTTAACCTGCTATCTTAACGTAGAAGAAGAAGTCATTCTTGTTGCATTAATGATTGAAAAGAGTGGATAGTCGAGGATATTGGAAGCCCTATTTCCATCATAACTGATTTAAACCAAAGTATTATCATAATTAGTTTATTTTCTGCAATTACTTAGTCTTAGTTATTAGATAAAAATACAAACAAATTAACGTTCACCAAATAGAAACTAAAGCTTAGATAATCGGTACTTGATAACCAGTCTCTGATGACGATATTCGGTCTTACCAAACTATATTACTTGTAACGATACGTACACTTGCGTGAACAATTGGAAATCGGCCTAACAGAGACCTAAGGGATGCTAAGAGGCATGTTTAGAAGAAGAGGGTGTATCTTTGGTAAGGGCCTTAATGAGTCTTTGGATGGTCTTAATATTATCCTTTTCCCCTTCTGAAGTGTTTTCAACAAGCTTACATCTTCTCATTGAGAATAGTTTGCTCCTTACTGTACTTTTTATAGAGTAAGTCTATCTTCTCCTCAAGTTTCTCTTGCATACTCACAATTTCAGCTTTCTTTACGGCAATCTGTTTTTTTAGAATTCATACCTCCTTATTAGTACTCCCAGCTGGAATGGGCTGTCTGACCTGTCCCAACCAGAACCTGTATGCTAAACTGTGACATTATTTTCCTGTAGAGAAATCTTGTGCATATGCTGAATTATAAGGCTGGGCATATTTATTTGGAAATTAGAGTTAAAAAGCTTTATGAGTGTCATATACAAGAATGTAACTGTGGATATTCCCTCGTTCTGAGGCACAAATCCTATGATGAACCACATTAAAGTACAATTTATAGAGTTTGGGAATCTCCTTTTGTAGTGCCCTTTTGTGCTGTGTGACTGATGGATTGTTTGAGACTTTCCGACTAATGTTCAAGGCACTAGCCATACCTTGGAGTGAAGGCTAATCATTCTTAGCATATTCTGCCCAACCCTCGGACGGTACTTGCAGAATCTCTCCGTTCTCTCACCATAAATTTTGTGATGAGTACCCCGTCTTCTAAAGAAATCTTCTCACTTAGACCTGGTTGAGGGACATGTTCCACTTGAAAATCAGTTTCCATTGTTGAAGTTGGTGTCTCAACTAGTTGTTTCGAAATCTGGGTGTTTACAACGGATTATTTTCCCCGAGTGTTCTCAAATGTCAACTCATCTGTTTCCTCATTATCCACATCCATGCTACTCAATTCGTCTGCTATTTCCTCTTTTACAAAATTTTCTACCACCGTTAGTTTTATCTCCATTACGGTCTCTTTCAACCCATCAAATGAACAACTTTCTACAGTGGTGACTTTCCGGAGTTCTCCCTCACTTTATGCTTTCCCCTTTTCTCATGAAATTCTTCAGTCTCACCCATCGTATCCTCATTAATTTTCCTTTTCATTTTCCAAGTCTTCAATACACTTTACTATATAAGCCACACCTAATTTGTCAACAATTTCTACTTTAGGCACTTTGACCGAAGTTACATGTTCAAGCGGCCCTATGTAATATGCTCTAAGTAATTCTGACATTCTATACGTCAAATTATTTGCTTCTTCACCTTGTACTTTAAATAAATCCCTTGAGTATCCATGACATTAGAATGGTAAGAAAATTCGACTAGGGTTGGGTCGAAATCAAAGTCATCAAAGCATAGTGGCTCATCTTTTCTACTGGCTCTGGCTTTAGTTCTCTCAATAGTTCAGTTCTGGTATGTTGTGTAGGGGAAATGGGTGTGATATTTGTGGGTGTTTTAGTTGTAAGGTCTTGAGTGGTTTAAGAGTCAGAGCAATCCATTTTCTGAGGGAGAATGATTTATATTGGGGAGAGAAAATAAAGAGTTTTGATATGGAATGATTGCTGATTTTGAGGGATTTCTGTTCATTTTAAGCATAAAAGGGACCTGATTGATGATTCTCATTCTTTTGAATGAAGGTTTCTATTTGAAGGATATTTTCAGAGCAACGATTGAACCCGGTCCTTGGATTACATGCTATAAGCAGGATGAACAAGGGTAATTTCAAGGCTTGTACATTTGATTAATTTCTTCAAAAGAGATGGTGTACATATCTCACCCTAGTGACTTTATTTCAACTCTCATCATCCAAGCCATCCAATATCAGTTAGACTCTTTAAATGATATAAAGTTCTAAGATATCATATGACATACAACACAATGTATAAGAATGAGCAATTTTTTTAATTTAAGCATTCATTTCATGATATGAACATATTCTAACCAATTGTAGATGGAAATTAATATAAATTCGATGTTCCAATATGTATTATGAATTTGTCACAACATATTTGATTGACATTCTTAGGGATGATATGAGTTTTAGCATGTGTTCCCCCTGACATAATGAGTTCATCCACCTCCAAATCTAATAGTAAATAGATTTTCATTCAACTTTAGTTATAATGAGCAAGTGTTGTTTATCAAATTATGTTGCCTATTTTTATCTCTCTTTCCTGTAAAATAATCAAATGTTAATTTTGAGAATCCAAGTTAGCTTCGCTCACTTTCCTTACATGATCGGATGTATCACATCTTTCTTTATCCATCCGGGTAGCATGCTGGTAAACATGTTTCTAGTGCTTGTTCCTCTTTTGAGTGTAGGTTTGGTGTTTGGATTACTCCTTCTTAGACTTATTTCCTTTTGCTTATGTCCTTCGGGTACATAGTCTTGAGATGACCAATTGTTCCACATTGTGCATAAAAGATCAGGTCTTTCCTCAGCGGTCCTATCATATCCTAGATCTGTGTTAATATTATGCGTCTGACTGGTGAGATTTGAAAGCAATTTATAGCATTGATTTCATCAATTTGCTCTCTCTAGTTCGACTCAACTTGAGTAAGTTTTATGCTCATGTCCTTAGATTTTCCCTTTTGTGGAGGTCTGGCTCATAGAAGTGAGACTTGACCAGTATTGAAGGTCCACTTCTGTGGATGGATGAGTTTTAGGCGGCAAGGGACTTTAGGGCTTGTTGGAGCTTGCAATTGACCGACCCGCCATTTCTTTCCTTCAATAATGCCTTCGCTTCACTTCAAGACGTTATTTACCAAGGAAAGACTACCTTTTTTTAGCCGAAGGGGTGAACGAGCGCTGCGTTCCTCGCTGGGGTGTGTACGCCTCTGCGGAGTTTTCTTCCGCCCCAACGAAGGTTCGAGATTTAAGTGACCTCGCCTCAGCGGATGGATTTTCTGTCGAAGCGGGTCCACTCCAACAAAGTCGATTCCGCTTGAGTGAGATCACTGTTCATATTATAAGAGTTATGACCTAGAAGTTATCCTCATTTCCCCAAAATATTTTCTTTGGGTTTAGAGCTTGGGCAGTGGGTGTTCTTGAATAATTCAAGGAGATTCATCATTTAAAGTAATTTGCACCCCTCAATTGATGTATATTAGTGAAGTTCTATCCTAAGTATGATTTTTAATTGGGGGGAAAATAAGAGAATTACTTTGTTGAGAATAAGAGATTAATAATTGGGATTTGGGGATTGGTTATTGGTTATTGAATTATTATTGTTGATATTGTAAACTAGTGTTGTACTAGACTAGTTGGTGGTGTTTAATTTATCAATTACATGTTAGAAACTCTTTTGGGAATTAGGGGAAATTTTAGGGTTAGAATTGGAGCTTTTTGCTAAATTTATGAAATCGAGGATCCATTCGGGCTTAGTTATTAAATCAACTTCAGATTATGATTATCTAGCATATTTAGTGTTAGTTGGGTAATAAAGTTCATATTTTGATAATATGGGCCCGGAGTTCCTTTGTAAGTTAACTTGGGGATTCTAGCTACGCCTATAGATATGGAAACCGTTAGATCCATGATCTCATGTAGTTAATATAAATGACTAGAGTGGGCTCATAATGAGGCTTAACGGAAGGGGAAAGTTGTTGCGTGATTCTTCGGGTTTTGAATCATACAAATAGAGACTAACCAGACTCTAGTATAGCGTTTATGTGCTGGTATACTATTAATGAATTAATGGGAGTAATGGGGAATTGAGAGTCTCATATTAGTGAAGTGACGAGCAATAATACGGGCACATGTGAACTTAACTTGGCTAATTAATGAGCTAGTTTTATATATTTGAGGGAGATTATGTGTTTAGCCCTTCAGGCCGTGAGCGCGGTGCATAAATCCTCTTAGGTTGGTGCGATTGCTAATTATTTGGTTCACACCCATTTTTGATAGCTCATTATTATTTCAGTTGTCATGCATTCATCACACATCTCGTCTAAACACTTGAAAAGAAACTGATAAATATTGATTATGTTGATTGTATGGTGTACACATATTCATATCACTCATACTTATTATAATTGGTATTGAATTGTTGAAATATTGTTGAGAGAGGCTTGAGAAGCTGGTTGTTGGATATGGTATATGATATGAGAGTGATGACTGATGATGACACTACAACCACATAGCTGGTATCCGAATGGATTAGATGGGTATATGAACCTCATGAGTCCCACATGGGTCACGTGACAACTACTGCAGCAGTGTGTGTATACCGGGTACATATGGTCATTTGCATACATACATATCATTTGCATTGCATTCATTCATATTCTGATATATATTTGGTGCTATGTGTGCTCGATGTTGGTTTCTGATATACTTATACTTTTTTGGTTGGTAGAAGCTATTACTGATAACTTATACTTAGGACCGTTATGATAGTCGAGTGGAAGGACTTGATGAGTCTAGACGCCCTGAATGGGGTTAGGCTGACTTAGTAACCTTGTGGCTTAATCTTAGCATAAACATGAGGAACTTGTAAATACTTATATAATATGGGATTGTAGAATTATTGTTACGTTTGGTTTAACTGAACTCTTATTATGCTTAACTAACTAATTAGTAGAGAGGTATCGGAAAGTATCAATCCGTTGATCGGCGATGCTGCTGAGTATACGTGTTTTCCGTACTCACTCTACATTTGCTGCACTCTATGTGCAGGTACTGGGTTGGACGACGGAGGAGCAGGTGGAGCTTAGCATGCTTGGAGATCTCTTGAGGAGTCCAGGGTGAGCCGCTGATGCATTCCCGACACTGGAACTCTTTTCTCATATTTATATTCATGCCATTGTTATTTCAGACAATATATGTATTTTCCTATTCAAATTTGTATTCGATTTAGAGCTTTGTACTCATGACTACCAGATTATTTGGGGGAATTTCTTTCAGATTATGTAATAAGTCCTAAGACTTGTTAACTACTCCTCATTTATTTATTTACTTTCCGTATTTACTTACGTACTTATCTTGTTGAATGGTCTGTGTTCGCCTACGGGTTAGGGTAGGTTCCCTCACGACATAATGAAATTTTGGATCGTGACATCATATTTTTTACCTCCCTTGGAGCAAGGAGTTTTCCGCGTAATCCTTGTGTGATTTATAATTCACATTTTACTTCTTGTTTACTGCTTAAGAGCTTGGTTCTTAAGTGAGTTTGGTGGCAGCATAAATTATCACAATTCTTCTCCCTATTTGAGACTTCTAATAGTTTAATTTGATGATTTATAATTTGCATGTATGTGTGGCATATATACCAAGAGACTTGGAGCGTTTTGGAACACTTGAACCTAAACTTGTGGCTCAAAGTTTATTCGGTTGATCAACGAATTTGGATTACACAGACTCAAAGTTCTGATGATTTTGAACTTGTACGTATGTTTGAATTGCAACCCGAGAAATTTGCGTGAGTTTCGAATTCAAAATTTCCATTTCGTTTGCATCAGAACTTTTTCTTTTGGTGTAACAACTTTTGGCCTTCGCGGTCACGAGACATTGGGTCATGTTCGCAGCGGGCTGTTTGGTCCCGGATTGTGGTCGCATGGGAGGGTTCATGGTCATGTGGGGCCCTTGCTGGATGTGATCGCGAGAGGATGTCACCTGACACTATTTAGCACCGAGCTCTTCTTACTGCTCTGGCTATGGTCTTGGACTCTTGGCACTTTGGTGGTCACTTATGTAAACTAGTGTAGTATAAGTGTGAATTCTATAAGAATTTTCCAAAATGTAACAAATTACATTCTTCCAAATTAAATATATTCGAACAATAGTAGTAATCGGGATCGATCGTATAAGAATATCACAAGCGCAACCTCCTTTACTTGTGAATTAGGGATGCAATAAGCAAGCTTATGAAATAACAACAGATAGTGACTTGAACAATGTATTATTAAAACCCGCAAGGGTAGCCAAGTTGGTGTAGCAGTAGAGCGCGGGACCGCAAGGTCACGAGTTCGATCCCCTGCATAAACCTTCTTGGTTGAGCCTGTCACACATGGCTTGCCAAGTGTGGTTTACATGGCGGCGTGGTTTCAGCTCTGCGTCGCAAGGTTTACTGCGCACTCGAAAGAAAGAAGCGGTGCGCCTTCACAAAAAAAAAAAATAATGTATTATTAAAGGGGGATAATTGAAAAAAAACAATGTATTATTACAATCTAGTACACTTGTGGGACATCATGTCTATTTTCAATTCAACTTTTTAGTAAATGTCCACAAAGACCGAGGAAATGAAGACTATACGTCGTAAGCAAGTACGTAATGCAATCTTTCAATATCAAATTAAACTTCTAGTATACACTTTAGAGTAATTCAGTCATCTATACCGCCATATAAACATAAATCTTGATACACATGGATTGTCAAATTATACAAGCTATAGAAAATTCTTACGGGGCTAAGATGATAAAGATTAACACGTGACATATATATATATATGCATAATTATATTTGAAAAAGCTTGTGTCGTGATCACATGGAACAAAAACAAATTTTAATTGCAGAGATATTTTTGCGATAAAAAAATTGATCGAAGAAAATTAAATTAATCGAAAAATGAATTCATAGTACTATCAATTGGCTTAGTAGTCATTAATTTGCACAAATCTTAAGAAAATGTAATTCCTATGCAAAAATATAGATAATTTAATTAAAATGCCCCTAATTAAATAAGTATTGAGATTTAGTCATCTAACACTTAATGAGAAAAAATCTGAAAAAATAAAATTAATTCTTTTTTAATTTGGTAAGTGGACACTTTTTTGAACAAAAAAATAAAGGCTGAGGACACTTTTTTTTTTTTTAATCTGGAGGGAGTATTAAATTAGCATATGTGAATACTAACGAATAATAATTTCAAATATGTAATGCAGTTATTACAACAGCCAGGGAAAAATGAAAAGTTTGACAGTGTGAACGATACTCCATAAGACTCCACTAATTTCTTGGTCTTTTAAGAAGTGTTAGTCCAATCATCCACATTCTAGTGTTACAGTATTCTTTTGGTTGTTTCTACAAAATGAATTCATGTACTAGAAAAGTGAAATTTTCGAACCAAAAGTGATTGACTGGTCTAGTCAATCTTTGAAATTTCACACACATAAGAAGAAAAATCATCTTAGTTTTTTTCTTTTCTTCCATGAAACCATTTAAAAGGTTAAGGTTATATGAGGGCCTAGTTATTTTGAATTTTCTAACATGTTACCACTCTTAATATTATTCTTTACGGTAAAGATATGAATCATGATCCTAACTCAATCCCAAAAGCTAGTTTATGAAGGGTAGAATTGCACAAGTCCATATAAGCGGTTGGAAATTTACTAATGTGGAATTAAGTTTAACTCATTATTTATGACTCGAACAATTGAGGCATCGCACGTCGGAAACGTCGTTTCCACACACGTGCACACGTAGTGCCAAGTATCGTAAATTTCATTAGTGAAAGAGATATTGGTACGTGAGTAAACGTTTGAGACATGAAATGATGGACGGTATTTGGTTAAATGACACGTGTTCCACGTTAGTAAATGAAGGAAGAAGTGTATGATGTGTAAAAGATGAAACGAGTCGGAAATCGCGCAAAGCCGTGAAGGGCCGTAGCGCCGCGACGCTTCAGAGGAAGAATGGTCGATGGAAGATGGGAAGTTTCTGACTTTTGAGATGGTTTTGGAGCATTGATCCTCCATTACTTGACACTTGAATTCAACCATATTTTGCTGAATAACACCTCTCCATAAGTGCTATTACATGGTCATTGATTGCCATTAGTTGGCTAGATGAGAGGTCATCTTACACACACTATAAATTGAGGCCCTTGGCTCAATTGTAGAACACACCTCACTCTTGTATAGTTCAAATTTTTCTGAACTTCTTCCTCTCTAGCATACTTTCACACACTCAAATGTTCTTCTTGAGAAACACTCGAGTTTCATTTGCTCATTTTTTTGATGTTGTTTTTTCTTGGGAAACATTTGTCCATAAACGTAAAAGGATATATACGGGGTAGTAATGTCTTAAGGACAAAGTGCTAACACTCAACTCAACACAGTTGTAACAAGTAGAGATTAGTGTCTCTTGGTTTCAGGTATCAAGATCAAAGATCTTGCTGCAATAGGAACGAAGATACAGGACGGCAGATCCAAGATTGATACAAGACAGAAGGTCAAGATCACAAAACTTGTTGTTGTCGCAACTCTTGTTAGGCTTCAAGCTTGTTGTATTGTAATTCATAATTGTTTATCCTTTCGAAGCACTAGTAATAGTTGTATACTATTCCCGTACATCCAGTGTAACTCACACAAACCACCAGTCCATTCCCCAATTAATGTGGGACTTTAACCCACTCTAACACTCCCTTCACGCCCAGGGCCCAACTGGGGCGTGGACCGGTACTACAAAAAAAGGACCTACGGTGACAGTTTGAGTGTGACGGTTTTAAAAACCGTCACACGTTATGACGATTTTTGCATTGACTTTCTGGTCGGACCTTCGTGACAGATATATGACGTTTTTTTTAACCGTCACAACATTGTGACAAAGATGTGAAGATGATTTCAATTTGTGACGGTTTTTTAAATTAGCATTTTAGTTTTTTTTTTAATTGTATCAATCAGACCCGACCCATTTAACTCCAAAACCCGTTTTTCATTACTAAAATTGACCAAATTCAAAACAACACCAATTTCTCCATCATCCAAATAAGACCTTCAACATATAACCCTAATCCATACCATTTAAAAAAAAAACCAAACCCCCTAAAATGCTCTCAAATACGATGAAATTTTTGCCGCTACAGTAGCGCCGTCAGTTAAACGCCATTTTCGGTGGTGTCCAGCGGCCATTGGTGATGTCCAGCATACCAACGGAATCGTCTTGTCGTCCTCTTTCATTGTATCATACCCACATCCATCGATTCTTACCCATTCACCTCCAAAAGTCAGATAGAAAATCGGACTCTTTTATCATTTTAATGATTTGCGTTTTTCGGTGAACTCCGGTGGAATCGAGCTGCGATTTTGGTACCACTGTGTTCGTATCATCTTCCTCTATCTTTGTATACCACCCTTCACATTCGAATCACCGTCTACAACCAATTCAATTTTCAGAGGTAGCAAGTATGACAGGGGCAAGTATGAAAATCAAATACCAGATCCTACCGTGTCATATAAAATAAGAGCCAACTGTACCTGGTATCACTGTACACTTGTAAAACTGTAAATGAGATTATAACATGCCAAACAGATAACAACAGACAAGTGTAATAATCAACTACCAGTACACTATGCCTTTTTAAAAGTAGAGTAATGAGAGTAAACTGTACCGTTTTAAAATATGAAGGTCATGATTAATTTAGGGCCACCCGCCGGTAGTATCATTATGCAATCCTATTCATGGGACTATTTCATCCGCATGGGTCTTGTGGACCCGCATAGGACAATTTGCCCCGCATAGGACTATTTCACTCGCATGAGTTTTGTGGACCCGCATAGGACAATTTGCCCCGCATAGGACTATTTTACCTGCATGAGACTATTTCACTCGCATAGGCCCTGTGGACCCGCAATAAGCATATATGCAATACTCGCATCGTGGAGAGCAAATCCACGTAATGATGTCATGGGAGTTGAACCCGCAGCATGGAGAGCAATTCCATGAACTGTATAGTAACCCGGGAAATTGAACCTGTAATGAACAACACAAGGTTGCCGGCCCTTTAACGAGGGACGCGGTGATGTGGGAATATAAAAATTGCACGAAAGGCTATCATGAGCAAACATATGCAAGTTGCCGACCCTTTAACGAGGGACGTGATGATGTGGGAATATAACACTTGCACGAAAGGCTATCATGAGCAAACATATGCAAATTACACAATCCTTAACTCTCAATATACAAAATGAATGAACCATCTTTTTAGACAACCAAGGCAATACCATGCCTTCCTTTTAAAACAAACAAGACAATACCATGTCTTCCTTTATAAAATAACAAAGACAATACCATGCCTTCCTTTCTAAAATAACCAAGGTACCAACATCTCATGTACCAAACACATATAATGAATTTCATTTTAGACAAACCTAGGTACCAACATCTCATGTACCATACACAAATAATGAGCTTCATTTTATAAACTCAATGCACTTTCATTTCATATACTATATTAAGGATTTAATCATGGACATTCTCACATGATTCCCATATAATATTTTAAACAATCTCTTGACTTTCCATAAAATTGTTATAACAAACTTCTCATAAAGTCGTTATAACAACTTTCATTTTTGAAAACTAAAGCACTACCACATATTTCCTTTTAATAAAACCAAGGCATTATCGTGTCATGTAAAATTAGGGAAATTGAACCCAAAGTACTATGTACATCTATTCTTATAAAAGAATCACATCATGCAATATAAGAGAGTTGAACCCAAAAGTACTATGTACAAGTACATATCATGTAATATTAGCGAGTTGAACCCCAAAGTACTATGTACATCTATTCTTTATAAAAAGAATCATTTCATGGAATATTAGGGACTTAGACCCCAAAAGTACTACGTACATCTATTCTTTTTAGAAAGAATCCTTTTATGTAATAAACCCCAAAATACTAACACTCATAGTATCAAGGCACGTCTACTTTTCCAATCAAGTTACTACACCTTTAGAAATTCAATTCAAGGTTTTGAAATCAAGTAACTTCTACTTTCAAATATCAAGTAACTCATACCTTTAAATCAAGTTACTTCTCTTTGCATCAAGTCATTTATCCTCTTAAATCAATCAAGTAACTTACTATTTAAATCAGGATACTTCCTTCAAATATCACAGTAAATCGTCCTTTTCTAATAAAGTCACTCACATCCTTTAAAATTAAGTAAGCTTGTACTTTTTAAATCAAGTATCTATACTTTTCAAATCAAGTAATCTATACTTTTCAAATCAAGTAATCTATACTTTTAACCCCAAGTTACTTCTCTTTAAAATCAAGTAACCTATATCTTTAAATCAAGTTACTTGTACTCTTTAAATCAAGTAACATATACTTTTCAAATCAAGTTACTTATTCTCTTTAAATCAAGTAACATATACTTTTCAAATCAAGTTACTACACTTTCAAAAATCAAGTCTCATGTACTTTCGAAATCAAGTCTCCTATATTATTAAAATTAATACTTATAGGAGCCGTGGATAGGTTATACTCGTTTATAATGATCTTGTTAAAACAGTCATGATATAAAAAATGTAATACAATTTTTTCTTATCTTAGTTTCTATGCAGATGGAGAATTCTACTCATTTCAATATAATTTATTGTCGATACATTTTCATTAACGCTGCAATGAATTGTTCGATACCTATTCTCATTAGTGTAGTAAATTAGCAAGGTCAACTCGACTCCAATACTTCCTAACGACTCTTACCAACATCCCCCCATAAGACTTGGTAAGAACTTAGGAATAATTTAGACATGCCTTTAACATAGAATCAATAACATGAATACTCTAATAACCAAACAAGTATACTTCAAGAAACAAGTCATGTATACACCAATAACAAGGCAAGTATACTTCAAGAAACAAGTCAAGTATACTTCAATAATAAATCATGCCGATAGAAGGAAGAAGTTCACATACCTCGTTGGCAACTAACCCATACGACAAGTAGCAATACGCTCCAATGTACTTCAACCTTATCGTCTATTCCACAAGCCAAGTAGAATATGCTACACGTAGTACTTCAACCTAAATGACAATAACACTTCTATCAACTTCAAGCTTACTAGTATAAGACTTATACCAAATAATGACCCTCTAATTCTACGGAAATTTGGGCAGCACTTCCTTTATTTCTACGTACTTTTCCACCTTTTCCAAGGCCCAAATTCATCAACCAACAAACCACATTTAAGGCACAACCAACAGTTAACCAAAGGGGATTACACACCTAACTTGACCGTGTAAAATTCTGCCCCACAATCTATACAAAACAGTCCACAATTCAGCCCATAAAAACAGTCTGTAATCCAACAATAACGAGGGTAAAATGTGAGGCGTTTTAACACCTTTCCACACCCCTATTCCATTAGGACTTTCATTAGCAACTACTACACTTAAACATGCATATTAGGGGCTGAATTTCCAGCATTTTACACGCCCAAAACAGTCCCAAAACTGCACCACAATATCTCACAATTTTACTACATTTTCGGCCAACAACAACTACAACACTCCAAGTCCTTTTCCTTAATTTCTTTTAATCCAATTTTCATTCCAACATGTTATATAATTCATATAAACTATCAACAACAATATTTCCTTCATTATATAACATGAAACACGTGTAAATAACGACAATAATAACCAACGAATCCAACGACGACAAACATTGCCTAGTCTCGGTCAACTTGCCAAAAATGGCCCAAATACTTTTCAATCTTCATTCTTTTTAGTACATGCTCATCCATACATAACAACAATAAGTAATATCCAATTACTTTAAAATAAGAACTTTTACCTCATTTTGTGCCCAAAAACTCCCCAAAACAGTCCGGACTACAATGGTCCGCAGTTTTCGTTTCGCTCCACTTCTTCAAGTTTCAATCACATATATGTTACCCCTATGAGCTCATACATAAATTCACTTTGTATTTTACTTCCAAAAAGTCGACGAAATCTTAGGGTTTCACCATCATTCTCTCGGCCAAATAAGCTTTTCAAAGGTGAGATGTTAATCTTGGTTCAACACTTGGTTAGTGACCTTAATCTTGTATAATAAACCAAGCTTGGAAGGTTTTGAGAATTTTTGCTCTTCAAATGGTATCTTGGCCGAAACTCAAGAGAGAATGAGAGAGATAGAAATATTTTCTAAGTGCAAAATGAAGTCTTGCAAGCCTCTCTTATGTATATATAATTATATCAAGGGATGAGATATGGACAAGTGTATGGCCTAAGTGTAGCAAGACAAGTGGAGTGTGACCCACTTGTCCACTTGTCTCCACAAATATCTAAAGTCCAAGTCTTGCAAGACCAAGTGGAGGGGTGACACGTGTCGCCTTCCGATTCGTCCAAAATTATTTCATCTCCCAAAATATCCATATTTGGCCAAATATCTCAAAATATTGTGGGCCCCACAAAAACGTAAAATTCTCCGGTGGGCCCCACGTGACCAAATCTGAGACTTGAAAATTCAAAACCTCAATATACTCTACTAATCCCATATACCAAATATGAGAATCAAATTCCAAATAATAAACCTTTTTCCTTCACGAGGTTCCAAGATTTTTCCGAAAATTTCTTTCTTTCCAAAATTCAAATCTCATTTCCTTACGTACGTTCTCATCTCAATCTCTTGGAAATACGGGGTGTAACATCCTTCCCCCCTTAGAAAAATTCGTCCCTAATGTTCATACTAGGTTCAATCTAAACAGATATAGATAGTCCCCTTTAACTATACCCTACACAATCGAATATGCCACACATGGCCACAATATATCGCACATGCATATACATCAATCAAAAGCCAAACGAGGAATCACATCTAGAGGGTATATCACCACTATTAACTCCCATTCATGGCCTAAAATGATTCTCTTTTCGTACCTTCATTACTCATAACTATAATCACTTCAATTCTTTTAACACTTGTTCGCTCTTTTTCTTACTTGTCGTACTCTTCTCGTACTTCCAACCTTTATTCTAGTATACATACATAATTTCAAATATTGCTTCTGTTTTCCAATCCTTGGAGTCACTATACCCAACAATTTTAAGGCCATTTTCGGCTCCCACAACTCAGTTCTGGTGGAACGTGTCTACGAACTCGTACAATGATTAACTAGACTTGGGCCTTACACTCTCGTGACCCTATCACATAGTGGACCACCTCCAACTGACCCCACTCCATTTCATGCTATGGGTTGACCCGAAATTGGCCCACAACCCGACTCATCGTCACACTTAACTCTCATTCTTGGTCTGAAATAAATCTCACTAACCAAGAAGGCCTTGTACATCTAAGGTCTCAGCGGTTATCAATATTCTAAGGTTCATAATTTATTCTATGTCCCACGCTTACATTATCATTCCCCACATACGGGTAAGGTAGCTTCTCAAAATCTCAGAATTTTGTTGTCTTACTCACAACAACTCTATTTACCCCATACCAATATTATTCACACAATCACTTAAGCGTACAACACAACTTAATCTAACAACATGGTATGTCCTTAAGTCAATTGAACCTGATCTTTTAAAAGTCTATCACAATCTTAGACAGTTCATTACCTCCTGACTATTCCAAATTAGAACATATATAAAGCCTAGGTGTGGATTCAATAACTGTTTTACACCTTTCAAGAAATTATTAAGGCTTAACCAACTCATGGTAACTCAAAATCATTCTAGACAACACACGTATGACCCTAATAAATACGCTCATACAGATACACATCATTATTACACCAACTATACAATATTTTTACCAACCTGGATACGAAGTCCATATAATCCTTTCTGGGCCACTGTTGCCTTTCTAATAGTTGCAACCACAATAACTGTTAGGGAGGGACCATCCTAACAACACACCTCTATCGCACAACCTTAGAGTAAGAAGAATAGAAACCAATCCTAAATGTACTGTAGCTTCTTGTTTATAGATGTGGTGCACAACACACCGATAAACAAGACTCTACTATACACGGTCGGTAGACATTTCCGATGACTAACTGTTCTGATACCACTCTGTCACGACCCGAACCCCGGGCCCGCGACTGGTGCCCTACCTGGGCACCCTTCTACCCATACAACACAAGTAAACCGCGAAAAATAAATAACACTCATTTTTTTCTTTAAACAACAACAAAGCCGGAAAGGCTGCCATAATATATATAACACCTGAATGGGTCTACAACCGTACAACAATGTAAATACAAATCTCACCAGTCCATCCCACATATGAGTACAACCCTCTAAGAGTCAGTAATCTATGACGAGACAAGGCCCCGCCGTATCCCTGAATATACCTAGCCATAATGACAAGCTCCGAAACATTGGAGCCATCTCAAAATGCTGAACAAGGATCCTAAGCTCGCAGATCCACAACTGAGTACCTAATACCTGCGGACATGAATGCAGCCCCCCGAAGGGGGTCAGTACAACAAGTACTAAGTATGAAACGGAAATAAAGTACATTAAACAAGATCATAATTGTACAAAAGAATGACAGGGGCAAGTATGAAAATCAAATACTAGATCCTACCGTGTCATATAAAATAAGAGCCAACTGTACCTGGTATCAGTGTACCCTTGTAAAACTGTAAATGAGATTATAACATGCCAAACAAATAACAAGAGACAAGTGTAATAATCAACTACCAGTACACTATGCCTTTTTAAAAGTAGAGTAATGAGAGTAAATTGTACCGTTTTAAAATAGGAAGGTCATGATTAATTTAGGGCCACCCGCCGGTAGTATCATTATGCAATCCTATTCATGGGACTATTTCACTCGCATGGGTCTTGTGGACCCGAATAGGACAATTTGCCCCGCATAGGACTATTTCACTCGCAAAGGCCCTGTGGACCCGCAATGAGCATATATGTAATACTCGCATCGTGGAGAGCAAATCCACAGAATGATGTCATGGGAGTTGAACCCGCAGCATGGAGAGAAATTCCATGAACTGTATAGTAACTCGGGAAATTGAACCCGTAATGAACAACACAAGGTTGCCGGCCCTTTAACGAGGCACGCAGTGATATGGGAATATAAAACTTGCACGAAAGGCTATCACGAGCAAACATATGCAAGTTGCCGACCCTTTAACGAGGGACGCGGTGATGTGGGAATATAACACTTGCACGAAAGGCTATCATGAGCAAACATATGCAAGTTACAAAATCCTTAAGTCTCAATAAACAAAATGAGTGAACCATCTTTTTAGACAGCCAAGGCAATACCATGTCTTCCTTTTAAAACAAACAAGACAATACTATGCTTTCCTTTATAAAATAACCAAGACAATACCATGCCTTCCTTTCTAAAATAACCAAGGTACCAACATCTCATGTACCAAACACATATAATGAATTTCATTTTAGACAAACCTAGGTACCAACATCTCATGTACCATACACAAATAATGAGCTTCATTTTATAAACTCAAGGCTATTTCATTTCATATACTATATTAAGGATTTAATCATGGACATTCTCACATGATTCCCATATAATATTTTAAACCATCTCTTGACTTTCCATAAAACTGTTATAACAAACTTTCCATAAAGCCGTTATAACAACTTTCATTTTTGAAAACTAAAGCACTACCACATATTTCCTTTTAATAAAACCAAGGCATTATCGTGTCATGTAAAATTAGGGAAATTGAACCCAAAGTACTATGTACATATATTCTTATAAAAGAATCACATCATGCAATATAAGGGAGTTGAACCCAAAAGTACTATGTACATTCACCGTACATATCATGTAATATTAGCGAGTTGAACCCCAAAGTACTATATACATCTATTCTTTATAAAAAGAATAATTTCATGGAATATTAGGGACTTATACCCCAAAAGTACTACGTACATCTATTCTTTTTAGAAAGAATCCTTTTATGTAATAAACCCCAAAATACTAACACTCATAGTATCAAGGCACGTCTACTTTTCCAATCAAGTTACTACACCTTTAGAAATTCAATTCAAGGTTTTGAAATCAAGTAACTTCTACTTTCAAATATCAAGTAACTCATACCTTTAAATCAAGTAATTCTCTTTACATCAAGTCATTTATTCTCTTTAAATCAATCAAGTAACTTATTCTTTAAATCAGGATACTTCCTTCAAATATCAAGTAAATCGTCCTTTTCTAATAAAGTCACTCACATCCTTTAAAATTAAGTAATCTGTACTTTTCAAATCAAGTAATCTGTACTTTTCAAATCAAGTAATCTATACTTTTAACCCCAAGTTACTTCTCTTTAAAATCAAGTAACATATATCTTTAAATCAAGTTACTTGTACTCTTTAAATCACGTAACATATACTTTTCAAATCAAGTTACTTATTCTCTTTAAATAAAGTAACATATACTTTTCAAATCAAGTTACTCAGTTTCAAAAATCAAGTCTCATGTACTTTCGAAATCAAGTCTCCTATACTATTAAAATTAATACTTATAGGAGCCGTGAATAGGTTATACTCGTTTATAACGATCTTGTTAAAACAGTCATGGCATAGAAAATGTAATACAATTTTTTCTTATCTTAGTTTCTATGCAGATGGAGAATTCTACTCATTTCAATATAATTTATTGTCGATACATTTTCATTAACACTGCAATGAATTGTTCGATACCTATTCTCATTAGTGTAGTAAATTAGCAAGGTCAACTCGACTCCAATACTTCCTAACGACTCTTACCAACATCCCCCCATAAGACTTGGTAAGAACTTAGAAATAATTTAGACATGCCTTTAGCATAGAATCAAGAACATGAATACTCTAATAACCAAACAAGTATACTTCAAGAAACAAGTCATGTATACACCAAAAACAAGGCAAGTATACTTCAAGAAACAAGTCAAGTATACTTCAATAATCAATCATGCCTATAGAAGGAATAAGTTCACATACCTCGTTGGCGACTAACCCATACGACAAGTAGCAATACGATCCAATGTACTTCAACCTTATCGGCTATTCCACAAGCCAAGTAGAATATGTTACACGTAGTACTTCAACCTAAATGACAATAACACTTCTATCAACTTCAAGCTTACTAGTATAAGACTTATACCAAATAATGACCCTCTAATTCTACGAAAATTTGGGCAGCACTTCCTATGTTTCTACGTACTTTTCCAAGGCCCAAATTCATCAACCAACAAGCCACATTTAAGGCACAACGAACAGTTAACCAAAGGGAATTACACGCCTAACTTGACCGTGTAAAATTTTGCCCCACAATCTATACAAACAGTCCAAAATTCAGCCCATAAAAACAGTCCGTAATCCAACAATAACGAGGGTAAAATGTGAGGCGTTTTAACACCTTTCCACACCCCTATTCCATTAGGACTTTCATTAGCAACTACTACACTTAAACATGCATATTAGGGGCTGAATTTCCAGCATTTTACACGCCCAAAACAGTCCCAAAACTGCACCACAATATCTCACAGTTTTACTACATTTTCGGCCAACAACAACTACAACACTCCAAGTCCTTTTCCTTAATTCCTTTTAATCCAATTTTCATTCCAACATGTTATATAATTCATATAAACTATCAACAACAATATTTCCTTCATTATATAACATGCAACACGTGTAAATAACGACAATAATAACCAACGAATCCAACGACGACAAACATTGCCTAGTCTCGGTCAACTTGCCAAAAATGGCCCAAATACTTTTCAATCTTCATTATTTTTAGTACATGCTCATCCATACATAACAGAAATAAGTAATATCCAATTACTTTAAAATAAGAAGAACTTTTACCTCATTTTGTGCCCAAAAACTCCCCAAAACAGTCCAGGCTACAATGGTCCGCAGTTTTCGTTTCGCTCCACTTCTTCAAGTTCCAATCATATATATGTGACCCCTATGAGCTCATACACAAATTAACTTTGTATTTTACTTCCAAAAAGTCGACGGAATCTTAGGGTTTCACCATCATCCTCTCGGCCAAACAAGCTTTTCAAAGGTGAGATGTTAATCTTGGTTCAACACTTGGTTAGGGACCTTAATCTTGTATAATAAACTAAGCTTGGAAGGTTTTGAGAATTTTTGCTCTTCAAATGGTACCTTGGCCGAAACTCAAGAGAGAATGAGAGAGATAAAAATATTTTCTAAGTGCAAAATGAAGTCTTGCAAGCCTCTCTTATGTATATATAATTATATCAAGGGATGAGATATGGACAAGTGTATGGCCTAAGTGTAGCAAGACAAGTGGAGTGGGACCCACTTGTCCACTTGTCTCCACAAATATCTAAAGTCCAAGTCTTGCAAGACCAAGTGGAGGGGTGACACGTGTCGCCTTCCGATTCGTCCAAAATTATTTCATCTCCCAAAATATCCATATTTGGCCAAATATCTCAAAATATTGTGGGCCCCACAAAAACGTAAAATTCTCCGGTGGGCTCCACGTGACCAAATCTGAGACTTGAAAATTCAAAACCTCAATATACTCTACTAATCCCATATACAAAATATGAGAATCAAATTCCAAATAATAAACTTTTTTCCTTCACGAGGTTCCGAGATTTTTCCGAAAATTTCTTTCTTTCCAAAATTCAAATCTCATTTCCTTACGTACGTTCTCATCTCAATCTCTTGAAAATACGGGGTGTAACAATATGTAAAATAGATGCTTACTGAAAAGTTGGAATCTAAAAGTGAGAAATATTTTTTTTGGATATCCAAAGGAAACTAAGGGATACTATTTCTATCTTCTTGGAGAACATAAGGTCATTGTTTCCAGAAATGCAACTTTCCTTGAAGAAGACTATGTCTACAAGAAACAGAGCTGCAATGAGATAGAACTTAAAGAAATTCAAGAACCACAAGATAACACTGAAGTTGAACCCTTGTCGAATGACCTAGACAAGGATTCAGTGGGAGTTTGGTGAAGATTGAGTACTTAGAGTATGCTTTTCAGCTAGTGAGCGTGTTGTGAGAGATAGTGAAGAAATACACGACTCTCATACACAACCAATGGAAGATGATACAATGGTTGTACATCATTCCATTCAGGAAATACATGAAATGACAATCTTGAAAGCTCTCAAGGTGGTGGATTGTCCATCATACAAAGATCTTCTCACAATCAGAATGCAACAAACACTGAAACACAGAATAATCAACTCTGTAGGACCACTAGGACTCATCGTTCACCTGAAAGACTTAATCTCCTTATTGAAATACACAATGAGATAGATATTTCTTATGACGATGAACCTACAAACTACAACGAAGCTATGTTAGACATTAATTCGCAAAGATGGCAAAAAGACATAAAATCTGAGATGGACTCGATGTACATTAATCAAGTTTGAAACTTGGTTGATTTTCAACAGGGGTTAGACCCATATGATGCAAATGGGTATCAAGAAGAAGATTGATGCATATGACAAAGTACAGACTTATAAGACAAGATTGGTGGCTAAAGGTTATAATCAACGGTCTGGGGTCGATTATGATGAAACCTTTTCACCTGTTGCTAAAATTAATTCCATTCGAATTCGATTGCAATAATCGCATACTATGATTATGACATTTGGCAAATGGATGTTAAAATTGTTTTCCTCAATGGTAACCTAATTGAGGAGGTATATAAGATACAACCTAAGGATTTTACATCCAAGACTAAGCCCAAAGCAATATGCAAGATACAGAAGTCCATTTATGGACTTAAGCAAGTCAAGAAGTTGGAATATTTATTTTGACAAAGTAGTCAAATCGTTTGACTTTGCAAAAACAATCTCTGCGTTTATAGTAAGCGTAAGGAAAGGAGTATGGTCTTCATTGCTATATATATAGATAACATATTAATAATGGGAGACAATAAGACTCTCATGCAATCAATCAAAGAATGAACCTTCATGATGAAGGACTTGGGTGAAGTCTTCTACATTCTTGAAATTAGGATCTATAGAGATATACCTAATAAATTATTGGGGCTGTCACAGTCTATACACATAGACAAAGTGCTAAGACGATTCTCTATAGAAAACTCCAAGAAGGGAGGTCTACCTATGGGTCAAGGCATCAAGTTACCAAAGAAGGATAGTCCTTCTATTGTTGCAGAACTTGAACGCATGAAAAGAATCACATATGCTTCAACTATAGGATCGATCATGTATGCCATGACCTGTACGAGGCCAGATATGGCCTATGTAGTTAGTATGACTTGCAAATTTCAGCAGAATCCTGGGAAAAAACAATGGAAAGCAGTCAAGAGTATTCTTAAGTATGTTAGACGAACTAAAGAATATTTCTTAGTCTATGGCGGACAAGAGAAACTAGTGGCTACTGGGTACACTGATTCTAGCTTCCAGACAGATCTTGATATTTTCAAGTCTCAATATAGATATACCTTCACTTTCAATAGTGGAGCAGTAAGTTGAAAAAGTTCCAAACAAGCAACAACTGCTGATTCGACAACTGAAGCCGAGTACATTGCTGGATCGGAAGTTGGTAAAGAAGTTGTCGCGATAGATGAGTTCCTGAAGGAACTAGAGGTTGTTCCAAGTGCCACTTGTCCAATAAAGATTTATTGTGACAACACTGGTGCGATTACGCAAGCTAAGGAATAAAGATCAACAAACAAAAACAAGCATGTTCCAAGGAAGTACCACATACTCAGGGAAATGGTGTAAACTGAAGAAATAAGATTAGTCTATGTTCCCATAGATGTTAATCTAGCTGACCCGTTTACTAAACCATAAGCTTAGTTAAGCATAATGACCATTTTAAAAACATGGGTATTAGATACATTGGAGATTGACTCTAGGCCAAGTAGGAGATTGAAAGTATGTATGTCCTAGAGACAATCATTGTTAGGGACAAATGTAGTTGAACACATTCGTATTATTAAGATTAATATATTTATGACATTTGTGATTATTGAATTATCATTTGATTATTTGTAATTATTCATTAATGTGCATTCCTTAAGCTTATATTGTCATTAATAGAGTGAGATATTGATGATAGAGCGTAAATCTCAAAGTTGCATCGACTAATGATCACCGAGAATGAGATATCGATGATATGTTATAAATCGACATGTGATCTGCATCACATTCTTGGAGAATGTAGCATATCTCACCTGCTACTAGTAATGGTTACTAGTGATGGATACTTTGAAAAGTATTGGTATACCCTGCTGATAAACTATTTATTATACATGTCTAGAGTGTTATCAGCGTATGTCAGATGAATGCCATTTGAATTGAGGTCAATACACACCTTGTTTATAGAGTAATATACTTTGACCCTGTACTAAGCTTAAATTCCTTATAGGATAAGATACGACTTGTGTTGGGTGCATTACGATGTAAACTAAGGTGGTACTTAAGCTAAGAATAAGATTCATTCCTCGATTGGATATTCGAGAGAACACTTCTCAGTGATATTAGGTCGATCAAGTCATTGGTCAATGCAAGAGACATATTTAGAATATGATCTAGTTATCGACTAATATATATGAGATAAAGTGATCAAGTCATTTGGATAGACACATGTCAAATCCTAAGCTTGATCGAGTGTGTCGCGAATGAATTTTTTTTATTATCTCACATAAAGGTTATGTTTGCTAGATTAATGTAAACGTACTTCACATATTGTTTTCGCTGAATGACGCGGTCTAGGAGTACCATATGGACCTTAATTGAATTAGTGTCGATATGTGAAGACTTATAGGGTCACACTATGTTGATTGTCCCTTCGATCTAAGAGTGTATTGAGAAAATATTAAATATTCGATTTGAAATCAAGATATTTAAATTGATAATAATTATGGGATAATAATTTCTATATGATGGAAATTCTTTAATTAAGTCAAAATTGAATTTTGGATTTAATTAAACGTGCTGAAAATATATATTGATGAAATGGGACGTAAGGAGTCGCGACGCCTACCAGGATTAGCCGCGGCTCAGGCCGCCACATCGCCTCGACAGTGGCCCACGATCCAGCTCATCGCACTCGGTTTCAGTCGCTCAGCCCAACCCTAATCTATTTTTGACCTAAAAATCAACTATATATACATCACTAAACCTTATTATCAATACACTAATTGAAAATCATTTCTAAACTCAGAGTTTAGAAAAAAAATCTCTCAAATCTCTGCCAAAAATTCCTGACTTTCTTGACTGAGGAATACACTGCAGCAAGACGTTTGCAAATTGAAGGGACAACAACGTGTAATCCCTAAGTAAAGACTACAGATTAAATAACCTGTAAATTTTATTATTTAAAGTCTTTACAAGTTTCAATTATCATATAACCATACCAAATGAAATTATTGGGTAAGTAAGCAAAATTTTAAAGTTGTGCCTTAAATATATGTTTTGAACCCAACAAAACCCGGCACACTCTACCAACATAGAGTGAAATAGTTCCAGTGGGAACACCAATATCAAATCGTTCAATCCATATATCACGCCATTGTATTTAGGTTTGCTTCACCTGGGTGATTTTTTAAATTCTGAACCTAGGGTAAATATTTTATTGCATACATTTTAAATTAGATTTGTTCAACTTAAAAAATGAAAAAGGCAACCCGGTGCATGAAGCATCCCATTCATGCAGGTTCCGGGGAGGGGCCGCATCCCAAGGGGATATGATGTAGATTTGTGAGCTTGTTTTTTAGAAAAAATAATTCTAGCAAATAAAGTACCTGGTTAAGATTCTATTCTCACTTGTGCATTGAGGAGAATTAAGAGTTTCAATGATTAATATCTTTATTTCTGATTATAAATCTGACATTCTTCAGCTTCAAAATCTGAATCGGTTTCTTTTCATGTACCTTGATCGTATTAAACCTTCTTCCATAAAGAATCTAGTCCAAATGTTGAGTGCATGATTAAAAAGAAAAGTAAGCAAATTCAGTCTCTTGTAAACCTCCGCATACTACCTATACAGAGATCAGGGTTACGATAAAAAGACACAGCCAACATGTAGACTATGTTAGATTATTAATACCTGCAAAATGTATTTAATGAGTTATCAATGCTTCAAATGGTACAGAAAATGTCGTATTTCACATGCTGGATGGAAGATGGACTTGAACCTCTGAAATGTTTAGTGACTGTTAAACAAGGCTTTGGCTGATCGCATAGCGCTACAAGCTCTTTTTTTCCCTTCTAAAGTGGATTGGTAACTTTACCATATTTGAATCAATTAACCTTTTTCAACATTCTATGTGTAATAAGGTCTTGTTGTAAATTTGTGGGTGTGAACGGAAACGAAAGAACTGAAAGGTTAGACAAAAAGAAGTTTAATTTAATGTTTGTCGAGTCGATTGTTTGACAATCTCTCCTCAAGACAAAATTACTCTTGTATATAGTGGCTTACGGTAGATGGGTAATAGTCTCCCAAGATAAAACGACAATACTTTCTCAAGAACAAGCCAAATGCTTGAGAACCCTTGCAGAAAAAACAAGAACAAAAGATTGCTAGAATAGAAGAAAGGTTCTCAAGAATTTTCAGATTTTTGTATTATCAATGGATGATTAAAATTTGATTTTGAAGCCACTATTTATAGGTGCAAAGTTGTGGATCACAAGACATGTGAATGTCTTAAATAGGGTGCATAGATTTCATCAAAAGACAGCTAGATCATGCCAAGAGTTGGCTGATCTCTGGCCCTTCAAATCAGTCCATGAATAAAAAGATTCTGGACATTTTTGATTCTCTGAACTTGGAGCTGCCAGATGGCGGCGCGCGCTGCCAGAATCGATAGAGGCCTCGGGACTTTGCGCCGCGCCCTCGAAAGGCGAGTGCCGTAACGCTTCCCCCATTTTCCGTATTTTGCACAATTCTTCTTTTTCGTATACCATCATGGGAGACACATTAATTTGGCCAATTAATCATCCATTCTTACATAACTTAAGAACACTTTAACTTGTGTACCAACATCTCTTTCACTACGTGAAATTTAGCTAGACGTTGTACGACGTATGCACGTGTGTGTAAATCGTATTTCTGGCATGCGGGCCCCCATGTGTTCAAGTCATTAAGAACGGAATAAACTCAATCCCACCAGGTAAATTTTCCAACAATACCTTCTTGAAAGAGGTGTTGGTGCACGCGGAGTGCCAACCATTAACAATATAGTAGCGGAAGTGCATTGCATCAGAATAAGTAGCGCGCAGCTTTGAACCTTTCCTAGTCAACTACCATCGGACATATTTACTGAGCAGTGAACGTGATGTCTTGAATCATCATTGTTTAGTATATTCCAAGACAATGATAGAGACACAAATAACTGTTCAATCTCTCGTTTCTTCTTATGTTTTGTCCATTGTGGTCGTGGACACGTTTGGATTCTTAAGTGCGTTTAATTGAGGCGGTCTGTCCTCTCACTTAAATAGGTGACCTCCCACAATGAGTCATTAAAAGTATCTTCATCTTAACCTCGACTCTCGAGTATTGCGTTAAGACTTTTACACTTAACCTTGTACCCATAGTTTAGGTAGCACTTTAATATCTATCGCGGGAAGGCTTTGGATTAGTGTTTCCATAGGGAACCAATATCCGAAGTGCTCTTGCTTTTCTATAAGCTCTCAACTGGACCTTTACAGCTTAGTTTTTCTCATTGAACCAAATTTCCGGGATCTCCAGTCAGTATGGACGGGTTACCATCATATCGGTCCCTATTGATTGGTTTTTAAGCTCATTCCCCTAGACAGACAGTTCATCTGATAATTGGGCAATCCCTTAGTCAAATGGTCAGCTATATTCTCTTTTGATTTTATGTAATCGATGGAGATAATACCCGTGGAGATCAATTTCCTAACGATCTTATGTCTCCGACGTATGTGCCAAGATTTGTCATTATATATGTACTTCATGCCATTCCTAATGCCGACTGATTGTCGCAGTGGATCATCACCGAAGGTACGGGTTTATCACAACAAGGGATATCCTCCAAGAAGTCAGAAGCCACTCAGCTTCTTCACCTGCTTTGTCTAAAGCGATGAACTCCGATTCCATGGTGGATCAGGCGATGCAAGTTTGTTTGGAGGACTTCCAGGACACACAACCCCACCATCAATTGTAAACACATACCCACTGGTGGACTTGGTGTTCCGTATATCGGATATCCTGTTTGTATCACTGTACCCCTCTAGTACAGTTGGATACCTCGAGTAATGTAATCCGTATGACATTGAATATTTCAAATGTCGGAGTATTTGATTAAGCGCTTTACAATGGTCATCTCCGGGATTGCGTGTAAACCTCACCAGTTTATTGACGGAATAAGTGATATCAGGTCGGGTACAGTTTGTTACATACATTAAACTGCCGATTATCTGCGCATATCGCTCCTGGAGCACGGGTGCACCACGATTCTTATCAATGCTTTGATTCATATCCATTGGTGACCTTAATGGCGGACAGTAAACATCTCAAACTTTCTCAAGACATTCTCTATGTAGTGATACTGAGATAGCACTAGTCCGTCAGATGACTTAGAAATCTTAATTCCTAAGATGACATCTGCGATACCCATGTTCTTTATGTCATAACATTATTTCAACATGTTCTTTGTTTCCAGGATCGAGGCTCGACTACTACATGTGATCAATATGTCATCTACGTAGAGACAAATCATGACGAATGAGTCAGAGTCTCCTTTCATGTAGACACACTTGTCATACTCGTTAATGGAGAAACCTTTTGATAGTAGTGTACTATCAACTTCTTCATGCCATTGTTTTGGAGCTTGTTTCAGTCCGTACAGAGACTTGATAAGTCTACAGACTTTCTTCTCTTGTCCTGGAACTACATACCCCTCGGGTTGTTCCATGTATATCTCTTCTTCCAAATCACCATTTAGGAAGGTTGTCTTAACATCCATTTGATGTATTTCAAGGTCATGCAATGACAATGAACACCCTTATGGAAGTCATTCTCAATACTGGGGAGTACGTGTCGAAGTAATCAAGGCCTTCAGTTTATCGGTAACCCTCGGCTACCAACCTAGCCTTGTACTTGTCTATAGATCTATCAGCTTTGTACTTGCGTTTAAGTACCCATTTACAACCTAGTGGTTTATTTCGCGGAGGAAGATCAACCAACACCCAAGTGTGATTTTTCATGATAGATTATATCTCACTTTCCATAACTTCTTTCCAAAGCGGTGCTTCTGGAGTTGACAATGCCTCTGCGATTGTCCGTGGTTCATTCTCAACCAGGTAAGCTAGAAAGTCTGGACCAAAAGATTTCTCTTTCCTGGATCTTTTACTTCGCCTAGGTTCTATTTCAGGATCAGTTGGATTCTCATCCACATCTGTATCCATTTGGTCAGACTCGTCAGATCCCGGAGAATCATGACTTCTTTTGCGCGAGATGACTTTATTTTCCTTCTTAGGAAAGATTGTCTCAAAGAATTCAGCATTCCTTGACTCTATTAATGTACTCCAGTGAATATCTAGTATATTTGACTTATGTACCAGAAAGAGATATACACTACTGTTATTTGCATATCCAATGAAGATGCAATCTACAGTCTTAGGTCCTATCTTGACCTGTTTTGTCTTAGGTACCTCGACCTTGGCCAAAAAACCCCCATACCCTTAGATATTTGTAAAAGGGTGCCTTTCATTTCCATAGTTCATATGGAGTTTTCTCCTTGCTTCTGTGAGGGACTCTATTGAGTATCATGTTGGCAGTAAGAATTGCCTCTCCCCACATACTTTGTGCAAGGCCGGAATTGATAAGCAAGACGTTCATCATTTCTTTTAGTGTACGGTTCTTTCATTCCGCCACACCGTTTGACTGTGGAGCATATAGTGCAGTCGTTTGATGGATTATGCCGGACTGGGCACAGTATTCCTCAAACGGAGCTACATACTCTCCCCCTCTATCGCTACTAATCCCTTTAATTCGTAGACTTAGTTGGTTTTCAACCTCAGCTTTATAGCGCTTAAAGGCATCAAACGCTTTGTCCTTACTTTTGAGCAAGTAAAGGTAGATGTACCTTGTACTATCATCTATGAAAGTTACAAAGTATTTATTCCCCCCTCTAGTTTGAGCGAACTTTAAATCACAAATGTTTGTGTGTATAAGTTCTAGAGGGGCGGTATCTTGTTCTACGGAATGGAAAGCCAACTTGGTATGTTTTGCCTCTACACATACCTCACTTTGGATTGAGGTTCTACAGCGTCAGAAGGCAATAACTCCAACTTTACCAATTGTTTAATTGACTGATAGTTTACGTGTCCTAGTCTATGATGCCATAGACTCGACAACTCAAGCAAGTAAGAAGATGAATTTTCATTAATGTTACGAATTACAGTTATGGCGTTTAGCTTGGAGAGTCCTTCACAGGCGAATCCACTTCCAACAAACACACCATTTTTAGTAATAAAAACTTACCGGATTTGAACTCAACTCGAAATCCGTCCTGAACTAAAACATTAATAGAAATTAAATTCTTCCGAATGTCCGGAACATGCATGAAGTTCTTCAACTTGAGGTCTTTACCAGAAGACAGCTTGAGTACTACAATGCATTCTCCTAGCACATCTGAGGTAGCATTGTTTCCCATGTACAGCTTCTTGCCGGCAACTTCTGCATAGGTAGAGAAAACATCTCGGTCGGAGCATATGTGACGGGTTGCACCTATATCCAACCACCACTGCTTTGGATTTTCCACTAGATTTGCTTCTAGCACGACAACCGAAAAGTCTTCACACAAATCATCAAGGATATTGTCTTCAATGTTGGCTTTGGCCTTCTTCTTTCCTTTGGCCTTCTCCTGCTGCTCGCGTTTCAACTGGAGGCAGTATTTGACCATGTGGCCAACTTTTCCACAATGATGACAGTTGCCCTTGAACTTTTCAACGGCCTGAGTTTTTCCCTCCTTCAGAAACTTGCGTTTCTTACTTGGGTTTCCTTTGGTCTCAACCAAGTTAGCCTTGACTTTAGTTGTTGCCTTGCCTTTGAACAAGGTCTTTTTGTTGTCTTGATGGATATGAAGCTTGATGACAAGCTCTTCAAAACTCATCTCCTTGGATTTGAGTTTCATATAACTAGTGAACTCACTCTACGAAGGAGGCAATTTCTCAATAAGTGAAGTGACCAAGAAAGATTCATTGGGCTTCATCCCCTCTAGATCCAGATCATGGCTGATTAACTGGAACTCCTGCACTTGTGACATGACTGATTTGTCATTCACCATTTGGTACTTCAGAAACTTTCCGACTATGAATTTCTTAGCACCTGCATCATGAGTGATATACTTCTTCTGCAACAGATCCCATAACTCATTTGCGGTATTTGTAGTGCAATATACTGTGTAGAGTGGGTTGCATAAGCAATTCAGGATGTAGTTCCTGCACATGTAGTCATTTTGACTCTAGGGGTCAAATTTCATCATCAGGACACCAGTAGCCTGTGTATCCTGGCCCGTCTGAACTATGTTGTTGGTTTGGACGTCCATATCATCTCCAACAGTAGGAGGATCCTCAGATAAGTATTTTGCCATACCTAGTACAGTGAGATAAAACATCATCTTTTGCTGTCACCTTTTGAAGTTGGTGCTAGCAAAATTTTCGGGTCATTCGGCTTGGAAGTTGGGAGGAATCAAAGTATTCCCAATGGTATCGAAAGTGATACCAGTAGCAGTAACAGTGCCAGAAGATGTGACATTATTGGAAGCAGAGACTTGTTCCTTTCCGTTGACCATCTTTAGTTCTTCGTAATAATAATAATTTTGTCTTAACTGTTGTAAATTTGTGGGTGTGAACGGGAACAGAAGAACTGAAAGGTTAGACACAAAGAAGTTTAACTTAATGTTTGTCGAGTCGATTGTTTGACAATTTCTCCTTAAGACAAAATTACTCCCGTATATAGTGGCTTACGGTAGATGGGTAATAGTCTCCCAAGATAAAACGATAATACTTTCTCAAGCACAAGCCAAATACTTGAGAACCCTTGAAAAAGAAACAAGAACAAAGATTGCTAGAATAGAAGAAAGGCTATCAAGAATTTTCAGATTTTTGTATTATCAATAGATGATTAAAATCTAATTTTGAAGCGTCTATTTATAGGTGCAAAGTTGTGGATCACAAGACATGTAAATGCTTTAAATAGGGTGCATATATTTCATCAAAAGACACCTAGATCATGCCAAGAGTTGGCTGATCTTTGGCCCTTCAGATCAGTCCATGAATCAGAAGATTTTGGACATTTTCGATTCTCTGAATATGGAACGCTGAACTGGCGGCGTCGCGACGCTGTGCTGGCAGAATCTGACAGAGGCCTCAGGACTTTTGGCGCCGCGGCCCTTGAGCAGGAGCGTCGCGGCGCTTCCCCCATTTTCCGTATTTTGCACAATTCTTATTTTTCGTATACCGTCGTGGAAGACACATTAATTTGGACAATTAATCGTCCATTCTTATATAACTTAAGAACACTTTAACTTGTGTACCAATATCTCTTTTACTACGTGAAATTTAGCTAGACGTTGTACGACGTATGCACGTGTGTGGAAATCGTATTTCCGATATGCGGGGTGTTGGGTTTCGTTGTCGGGTTTGTACACGCAGCGGAATATGAAAACATATGTTTCAAACCCAACAACGGTCAAACTGAAGTATGATAATGTAATTTAAAATAAAACACAAAGTAAATGTAATACTTCAAACGAAGACTTACATTTTGAAGATTACAATCGAAGCTGTTGAATCTGAAAGCTTTGTGTAGTCTGGGGTGCACACGCAAATATCTCTTGATTTGAAAGATTCAAGTTCTTAGAACTTTGATGTAATTTTTCTATCTTTAGAAATGCTAGGAATTTCTGCAGAGTGATAGAAAAGATTTACCCCTCTTAGGTTTTATGTTACGGAAGAAATGGGAGGGGAACCCCTTATTTTATAGGCACAAAAGAACTAGGGTTGACCCAAATAGGCTAGGCCCATCAGAATTCGGACTGGGACAAAAACCCGATCCAGGATTCACGCCTCGGCGCCGCAGCGCTAAGCCCATGGCACCGCAACGCTGTCCTAATTTCTGCCTCGTTTTCATTTCTTTCAATGTCTCGATTATCAATCAAACATATACATAATCTCTTCTAATTACATCCTTCAATCAACGGAATATTTGACTAAGTGTTTACCTTTCAGGCCTCTACATATTGACACTAATATCATTAAGATCTTCACGAAACTCCTAGACTGCACCGGAAGACGAACTTCAATATGTAAAGTTTAGCTACACAAAATATGTGAATTGAACTTCTATGTAGGAAGATAAATCCTTTCATTCACGACATACTCAATCAAGCTTAGGAGTTGTCAAGTGTCTATCCAAATGGCTTGATTATAATAACTCATCTATATTAGCTGACAACAAGACCATATCAAAGACATGTCCACTGCGTTGGCCAACGACTTAGTCAACCTAATATCTTATGAGAATCGGAGTGCTCTCTCGAATATTAGTATTCGAAGAATGAATCCTAATCTTGGTCCAATCATCACCTTCAGTCTACTTGGCAACGTACCCAAAATAAGTCGCGTCTCAACCTATAAGGCATTTGATCTTAGGACAGGATAAAAGTACATTGCTCAGTAAACAAGGTGATATTGACCTCAAGTCTAAGGACTACTATCTCCCATACACTGATAATACTCTAGACATATGTATATAAGAAATAGCATATCAGTAGGGTTTACCAATATTCCAATAAGTATCCATGTGTCCATCACGAGTTACCATAACTCGTAGCAAGTGATACATACTACATCCCCGAAGGATATGATGCAGACCACATGTCGACGTATAACATATTATCGATATCCCAATCTCGGTGATCATTAGTCAAATCGATTTAAGAGCGTCACGCTATGCTATTAATTCTCACTCAATCAATAACCACGTAATCTCTAGGGATGCATTTATAGAATATTATAAACAATCAATTAATAATTCAACAAATGCAAATGTCATAATATTAATCAACATTAATATATAAATACAAGAATGTGTATAAAGTACATGTGTCCTAATACTGATTGTCTCTAGGACATACATATACTTTCAATCTCTCACTTGGCCTAGAGCCAATCACCAACATATCTAATACCCATGTTCTCAAAATGACCATTATGCTTCACCAAGCTTAATGGTTTAGTAAACGAGTCTGCTAGATTATTGTCTGTGGGAATATAGTCTTTCTTGATATCTTCAGCTTTCACCATCTTTCTCAGGATGTGGTACTTTCTCGGTACATGTTTGTTCCTGTTCGTTGATCTTGGTTCTTTTGCTTGTGCAATCACACCAGTGTTGTCACAATAAATGGTTATTGGACAACAAGCACTCGGAACGACTCCTAGCTGCAATCACACCAGTGTTGTCACAATAAATGGTTATTGGACAACAAGCACTCGGAACGACTCCTAGCTCCTTCAGGAACTCAGAAATTGTGACAACTTCCTTCGCAGCTTCCGATCCAGCAATGTACTCCGCTTCAGTAGTCGAGTCTGCAGTAGTAGCCTGTTTGGAACTCTTCCAGCTCACTGCTCATCCGTTGAAAACAAAAGTGTAACCGACTGAGATTTAAAATCATCAACATCCATCTAGAAACTAGCATCGGTATACCCAGTGGCAACCAGATCATTACTCCCACCATAGACTAAGAAGTAATCTTTAGTACGTCTGAGGTACTTGAGAATACTCTTGACTGCTTTTCAGTGTTCCTCATCAGGATTCTGCTGGAACTTACAAGTCATACTAAGTGCAAATGCCACATCTGGCCTAGTACAGGTCATGACATACATGATAGATCCTATAGCCGAAGAATATGGGATCCTCTTCATGCGCTCAAGTTCTACAGCACTAGAAGGACATCCCTTCTTAGATAACTTGATGTCTTGACCTATTGGAAGACCGCCTTTCTTGGAATTCTCCATTGAAAAACGTCTAAGCACTTTATCTATGTAGATTGACTGTGACAACCCCAACAATCTATTAGGTCTATCTCTATAGATCCTAATTCCCAGAATGTAGCAGGTTTCACCTAAATGCTTCATCATGAAGGTCTTGGACAACCATTCCTTAACTGACTGTATAAGGGCACTATTGTCTCTCAATATGTCATCAACATATATAATAATGAAGACAATGCCCCCATCCTTGTGTTTAATATAAACACAAGGATCATCTTTGCTTCTGACGGAATCAAATGACTTGATAGCCTTATCAAAGCAAATGTTCCAACTCCTAGAGGGTTGCTTAAGTCCATAAATGGACTTCTATAGCCTGCACACACCATTTGGTCTGGACTCACATGAAAAACCCTCGGGTTGTTTCATATACACTTCCTCAACTAGATCACCATTGAGGAATGCAGTCTTGACGTCCATCTGCCAAATGTCATAGTCATAATGTGTAGTTAACGCAAGCAAAATCCGAATAGACTTTATCTTAGACACCGGTGAAAAAGTCTCATCATAATTCACACCGGGACGCTGAGTAAAACCTTTAGCCACTAGTCTAGATTTATAAGTCTGAATCTTGCCAGATGCATCAATCTTCTTCTTGATGACCCATTTGCATCCTATGGGTTTGACCCCATTTGGCAAATCAACCAAGTTCCACACTTGATTGATATACATAGATTCCATTTCGGATTTCATGGCTTCTTGCCATCTCTTCGAATCAATGTCTAACATTGCTTCGTTATAGGTTGTAGGCTCATTGTCGTTTGGAATATCTAACTCATTTTCTGTTTCCACAAATAGATTTAGTCTTTCCGGAGCACGATGAGTCCTAGTAGACCTACGGAGTTGCGTGTCTTGCAGTCCAGTTTCAGGTATGTTCTGGTTGTGAGAAGGTCCTTGTGCGCTGGTTGATCCACCAGTATTAAAGCTTTCAGGAATATCATTTTCATGTCTTTCTTGAATGAGAGTAGGTGCAGTCCCTGCACTTGTTCCCAAGGTCTGTGCATGAGGATCTTGCATTTCTGCATCTCTCCTCGTAACACTCCCAATAGCCGAAGGGCGTATCCGAAATACCCAATCTTCGCCAAATGCTCCTACTGGATCTTTGCCTTTATCATCCGACAAAGATTCAACCTCTATGTTACTCTGTTCTTGAACTTATTCAAGTTCTACCTCTGTACAACTCTCTTCCTTGTAGACATATTCATCTTCAAGGAAAGTTGCGTTCCTGGAAACAATTATCTTATGTTCTCCAGGAAGATAGAAATAGTATCCATTAGTTTCCTTCGGGTACCCAACAAAGTAACATTTCTCACTCTTAGATTCCAACTTATCAGTGATCAACTTCTTGACATATGCAGGACACCCCCAGGGCCTCATGTGTCTAAGTGATGACATCTTGCCACACCATAACTCATATGGTGTCTTTTCAACTGATTTAGATGGAACTCTGTTCAGAACATATATCGAGGTTAAGATAGCGTATCCCCAAAGGTATGTCGGAAGAGCAGAAAAACTCATCATGGATCGAACCATGTCAAGTAAGGTTCGGTTTCTCCTTTCGGAAACACCATTCATCTGTGGTGTTTCAGGAGGTTCCATTCAGAATGAACTCCATGTAGCTTTAAGTATTCAAGAAATTCTTTACTCAAGTATTCACCCACACGGTCAGATCGGAGAGTCTTGATACTCTTTGAGAGTTATTTCTCAACTTCACACTTAAACTCCCTAAACTTCTCGAAGGCCTAGGATTTGTGTCACATAAGATACACATATCCATACCTCGTCAAGTCGTCTATGAAAGTAATGAAGTACGAGAAACCTTCACTAGCTTGAGTCGAAAATGGTCTACATATGTCTGTATGTACCAACTCAAGCACCTCATTGGTACGGATCCCCTTTCCAGAAAGAGGTTTAATAGTCATCTTACCTTTCAAACAGGATTCACAGTTACCAAAAGATTGTAAGTCAAATGGTTTGAGGTAATTTAATTTCCTCAACTGTTCTATCATCGTTTGATTGATATGACCAAGTCTGCAATGCCACAAGTAGGTAGAATTTCTTTCATTTTACTTTGCTCTTTTATTTTGTACATTGAAAATTTCCCTGCGGCAGTTTAATGTATACAATCCATTCACAAGAGGCGCAATTCCATACACAACATTATCAAAAGCTAAAATCATATTGCCATTACTAATGTTTGAGGAAAAGCCCTCAGTGTCAAGTACAGGAATGGAAATAATGTTCCTTGTCAAAGAAGGAACATAATAACAATTGTTTAACATCAAAAATCTGCTAGAAGGTAAATCTAGTCTATAAGTTCCCACGCGCTCAGCAGCAACTCATGCTCCATTTCCAACGCGCAGGTCCACCTCTCGAGGCCCAACCTTCCTGCTATCAGTTAGCCCCTGCACATTTGTACAAATGTATGAGCCACAAGCGGTATCAAGTACCCAAGACTGATAATCATTTATAGATAGATTAATTTCAATTACAAATATACCTTGTCCAACAAGAGCAGCAGCACCGGGTGCTCTACCTCCTCCTGGAGCTGTGCAATCCTTCCTCTAATGTCCCTTCCTATTGCAGTTCATGCAAACATCCTGTGCCGGGAACTTCTTCTTCTTCTTTTCCCCTCCCTGGGGCTTCATTGTCGCGGGCGCAACGACAGTTTTGCCCTTCTTCTTCTTTTGCCGCTTACCTTTCGGTTTGGGCTGAGAAAAAGACCCTACCATGAGGACAGCTTTGCTCCTAGAGGTCTGAGACTCAAAAGTCTTTAGCATGTTGTGAAGTTATGGCAATGTCGCCTTAGTTCCATTCATGTTGTAGTTCACAATGAAACTCTCAAACGACCGTGGAAGGGAGTGGAAGATAAGGGTGGTAGAGACTCTGTCGTGAAACTTTATATCAGTAGAGGCTAAACTCTCAATCAGCTCAATCAGCCTCAACACATGAGGTGAAACTTGGCCCCCTTCATTTAGCCTACACTTGAAGAGCTCTATTAGGAGGTCATACTCCATAGTCTGTGACTGTGATTCATAAAGACTCCTCAAGTGGGATAACATTTCGTTAGGCCCCATAGTTTCATGCTGTCTTTGTAGTTGTGGAGACATATAAGACAGCATCAGGCATTGAGCAGAGGTAGCATCCCTATAATGTTTCTCATACACGGCCTTGTCAAAAGTCGCATATTCCACAGAATCCTCCGCCGGTGCAGTAGGGAATACCTGATCCAAGGCGTACTCAATATGTTCCTGTCTTAGAACAATTCTAACATTTCTAAGTCAGTCAATGAAGTTGGGTCCTGTGAGTCTGTTTGACTCCATGAGCATTTTCAACGAAAATTTTGACATTCTGAAGATCTGAAGATATAGATAGAACAAGAAAATGCAATCAATAATTCATTCTCCCAATTTATACACATTCATTATAGACTAATTAAATATGGTCTTTTATTTAATTAGCTCCCACTACTTTAGCATACTTCTACGACCCCAAGGTAGAAAACAGACCTAGATCATATTGAGGTCATAGTGGGCCAAGATCCAAACATATGTTATATCCGCGTTTTCTTTGACTGATAACTTCAATAACACACTTTGGTAGGTTCTCAACCAATTACAAAACTAAATTTGCAACTCTTGGTTTGATTAAATATCTTTCATTTTAATCATGCGTCTTTAGACTAGTCCGACACTTTGGCGCCAAGATTCATCTAAACAAGTCAATCCTATTACACGACTGCGTTTAAATTCCAAAGTAAATTTAGCCTTTGCAAGCAAACACTTTGGTGTAAATACCTACAAAAGTTTATCATCTACTTTTATTTTAAAACATCTATGAAAGGGCCTCGGTCCTCGTTGACTTAGAGCAAATGCTTTGACATAAATACTCGTATCGCCGAAAAGGATTTTAGCACCCTAACAATTATAATGGACGGCGCATTATAATTAGACTTGTATTTAATGTTTGGGGAACATTTTCAGATTTCAACCAAGATCAATAACCATATGTCATACATCATATGACATCCTATCATGCAATTTCTAAGCACATATAGATGGGAACCATCAACCCAATAGGCATGATATAAGATGGTTTAATCAAATCGGACGCCTTTATCCGCATAGCTTATCGCGTCATTAAAATTAAACAATCGGGCGCGCCTACCTGCATAATAATTGTGGACGCTATGCTAATAATTTAAATGCATCACATTTAAAACACTTAACACATTTGTATATTATACAATAATATACTATTAATGATAATCATGGGTCTGTTTGTCTAAACTCTATAATCTATGTCTATGCCAAACATTCCCTTAACATTTTCTGATTTAAAATTTTGATTTTCGAGAATTCTGTAAATTTCTAGAATTTACACTTTAGTCCCTTAAGAATTTAAAAGTTCAATTCTGAACCCCTATAAATTTAGAAAATACAATTCTAAACTTCAAAAAATATTATCAAAACTTCTGAGACCTGTTTGCAATTTCCAGAATTTAAAATCCAATTTTTAGAAACTTTGTTTAATTGCAGATTTGCACGAAAGGGACCAAATCTGTCTAATTAAAACTTTACTTTCAGATTCTGTTAATTTTAAAACTTTAGAGTTAAAAACAGAATGTTAAAATTCAATTTCAGATTCTGATGTTTTTATCATTATCACGACGTATGTGGCGCTAAAAGTCCGCAGAGAAAACTCGCTGCGGCCACATACAAACTCGTAAGGCATATTCGAATTCTCTTCAAAGACCGCGCCCTAACAGGTGGCGCCGCGATGCCTCAGAGGCCGAAAGTTCGAAAATTCATTTTAAAGCTTTCTGGATGAACAGCGCCACGACGCCTCTAGCTTCATCTGGGCAGCACCGCGACGCTCATGAACTGAGCCGCAATGCCGCACCAAAATCCATGCAGCGCCACAGTGCTCTAGAACAGAGTCGTGGAGCCTCTCTTCAGAATCGCAAGATCCGAAATTCCGAACCCCTAAAATAGGTTTAGGACCGAGATTTTCAGATTTATCACTTGTAACACCATCACCATAAAAACATTATGTTCATCGACCGTCACTTTCAATTTTCTTCTCGTTCTTAGTTTCAATGCACCATGACACAAGAGGGCTGAATAACGCATATCAACTTAGAGAAGTTATATATTGGAATGATTTTCACGATTACATTATTGTTTTTAACAGATTTGGGTACAAGGACCATGCATTCCAAAGATTTAAGGATTCTAAAGCTTTTAACAATACATAAAATAAATCTAAACAAATCCTAACTCATATTATCATTAATATTCATTATAAAATCACACGAATAGCCCAGGCTCTGATACCACTGTTGAAACGCACCGAAATTTGAAAATATATGTTTCAAACCCAACAACGGTCAAACTGAAGTATGATAATGTAATGTAAAATAAAACACAAAGCAAATGTAATACTTCGAACGAAGACTTACATTTTGAAGATTACAATCCAAGCTGTTGAATCTGAAAGCTTTGTGTAATATGGGGTGCACACGCAAATATCCCTTGATTTGCAAGTTCCAAGTTCTTAGAACTTTGATGTAATTTTTCTATCTTTAGAAACGCTAGGAATTTCTGCAGAGTGATAGAAGAAATTTACCCCTATTAGGTTTTATGTTATGAAAGAAATGGGAGGGAAACCCCTTCTTTTATAGGCACAAAAGAACTAGGGTTCACCCAAATAGGCTAGGCCCATCAGAATTCGGACTGGGACAAAACCCGGATCTAGGATCCGCACCTCGGCGCTAAGCCCATGGCGTCGCAACGCTGTCCTAATTTCTGCCCCGTTTTCATTTCTTTCAATGTCTCGATTATCAATCGAACATATACATAATCTCTTCTAATTACATCCTTCAATCAACAGAATATTTGACTAAGTGTTTACCCTTCAGGCCTCTACATATTGACACTAATATCATTAGGATCTTCATGGAACTCATAGACTACGCCGGAAGACGAACCTCAATATGTAAAGTTTAGCTACACAAAATTTGTGAACTGAACCTCTATGTGGGAAGATAAAATTCTTTCATTCACGACACACTCAATCAAGCTTAGGATTTGTCAAGTGTCTATCCAAATGACTTGATTATAATAACTCATCTATATTAGCTGACAACAAGACCATATCAAATACATGTCCACTGCGTTGGCCAACGACTTAGTCAACCTAATATCTTATGAGAATCGGAGTGCTCTCTCGAATATTAGTATTCGAGGAATGAATCATAATCTTGGTCCAATCATCACCTTCAGTCTACTTGGCAACGTACCCAAAATAAGTCGCGTCTCAACCTATAAGGCATTTGAGCTTAGGACATGATCAAAGTACATTGTTCAGTAAACAAAGTGATATTGACCTCAAGTCTAAGGACTATTATCTCTCACACACTGATAATACTCTAGACATATATATATATATATATAATAAATAGCATATCAGTAGGGTATACCAATACCCCAATAAGTTTCCATGTGTCCATCACGAGTTGCCATAACTCGTAGCAAGTGAGACATATTACATTCCCGAAGGATATGATGCATACCACATGTCGACGTATAACATATCATCGATGTCCCAATCTCGATGATCATTAGTCGAGGCGATTTAAGAGCATCACACTATGCTATTAATTCTCACTCAATCAATAACCACGTAACCTATATGGATGTATTTATAGAATATTATAAACAATCAATTAATAATTCAACAAATGCAAATGCCATAATATTAATCAACATTAATATATAAATACAAGAATGTGTATAAAGTACATGTGTCTTAATACTGATTGTCTCTAGGACATACATATACTTTCACGGGGCCCCATGTGTTCAAGTCATTAAGAACGGGATAAACTCAATCCCACCAGGTAAATTTTCCAACAGGTCTGTCATTTTACAGAAATTATTTCTGATTTTTTCCTGGACATCTTGAATTAAAATAATAGATCTCAGTTCTGTTCATTTGTTTTTTCCCAAGTTACATATGTTGACATTTATATTCATCTGTGACTGACTTGAACTAACAAATGGCTCTACTCTCTCATGTTGATGTATCTGAGTCATGTAATCTATCTGATTATCAAGATGTGATTAGGTTTGATAAAAGTCATTGTTATCCATTTAGCTTTTTAAAAATATATTTGTCTTCAGATTCTTATTTGTTCTTGTCGTGAGAGCAAGTGCACTTGTTGAGTTTTCTTTTACGAGCAATACATCTTCTATTTTAGCTTTCTTATCACGAAAATTTCCTTTTTTTTTCTTTCAGTATGCATACATATTTCTTTTTTCAGGTTTGTACATACCAATCCACTACATCTGAGTGTGTTCCCAAGCGTTGTTAGGTTTGAAGCAGAAGTGGTTGCAATGACAGCTGCAATTCTTGGTAGTAAGGAAAAGGCTTCTGGAGGACAAATTTGTGGAAATATGACATCAGGAGGGACTGAAAGTATACTATTAGCAGTTAAATCATCACAGATTATATGAAAACCAAGAAAGGAATCACTAAACTAGAAATGTTTGTGCTCTTTCTCTCTTTGTTTCTTTAACATCCGCCCATATCAGTCTCTAAAATCAGTGAGTTTCATACATGACTGTAGGAAAATACCAGTTTCCGCACACTCAGCATATGACAAGGCTGCACAATATTTCAAGATCAAGCTGTGGTGTGTCCCTGTTGATAAAGAGTTTCGAGCAGATGTTAAAGCTGTTAAGAGACATATTAACAAAAACACTATAATGGAGTTCTAAATTTGGGCAGTTCTAAAATCATTTTCCTGGTTTTGAACAGATGTAAAATGTTATTGTGTGTTAATATGTTTTAGTCATTCTGTTTATCTGTTCTCCTTCATTTTGTAATTCTCAATCTCCATAGAAATGAACTCAGACTTAGCTGATTGCATCATATTTTGTTTACTTAGCTTCTGACTTTGCGATAAGTATTTGATCTGCTTACTAAAACATATGAATATACAGATTGTTGAATCGGCACCTGAGACCCCTCTTTTACATTTTCCTGTATAAAGGTTTAAGTTGTAGAGAGCAGTATAACATACCTCGAAACATTTGGAACAGTGGACTAATTTTATATGTTTCAAGGTAATCTGAATCTTCCTACTCATGAAACATGTGCTGGGACTGGACTAATTTGCTGCTGGGTTTTACACGTTAACAGCAGCAATTTGTTGCTGGTAAGTTACTCATGTCAAAAAGATATTCATTATTAGAATCTTTGCTACTGACTCAATGAAATTATTCTCTATGAACTGTTGGTGAGGTAATTGATGTGATAATATAAACTAAATTTGTGCTGCAATCAACTTCATGGAGCGGAGTTCCAGATGCTCTGAGCCTTAATTACATAATCGTTGTAATTTCTCTTTTTGAACAAACACAGATCCTGTGAAACCAATTTAGTCAGAAAAATCAAACATGCCCTTGCAATAAAGTAGGTGGCCAATGTCTCAGATAATTTGGTAATTTCTTATGCTCTTCCACTTATAGAAAAAGAAAGAGATAATTTTGTACTTCTTATGTATGGAGGTAATCATACTCTCTTTACCTGCAAAAAAGAAAAAGGTAATCATTCTTTCTATATAAGAATGAAGTTTTGATGACATATATTATTTGTATTCACATGTTAGTCACTGAGTGGACTGGTGGGCTTTATGTTTCTCTAACGATTGCTGGAAGCAGGCCTGGAGGTCTGATAGCTGGGGCTTGGACAGCAATGATATCTTTAGGCTTTTGAAGGTCAAGACCTTTCTCATTCTTGTTGGTTATCACTTGGCAATTCTGTTTCTTCTTAACTGAGTTTATATGCCTTGCAGCTACTTGGAAAACACCAATGAGATCATGGAGGCATAAAATAAATTCAGAAAGGGTAGATATAGTCTCACTTACGGTTCAATTTTTTAACTAGTCTAAGGACCATTGCTTCTCACAATGATCATACCCTTCAAGATACAGGAGATTCCAGAACTGTTCGTGATTGGAAGGCCTGATATGAGCATTGTTGCTTTTGGATCTGAAGTTGTAGAAATATTTGAAGTCAATGATGTATTATCATCCAAAGGCTGGTATTTAAATGCATTGCATAGATGAGAGACCTAGCAGGTATTCCCACTGCACATGATGAGCACTTAATATCAGACTCATTCATTCTGTACACTGGAGAAGTTTTCTCCTTCCAGCTCTATGGTAAGTATTTAAACAATTATTACAGATGTGCTTTTCCTTTGTTAATGTTGGGTTTGGTGTTATGACATTTTGCCCAACATATCATTTTCAGTGCTAAGTTAAAATCAGAAAATGTTGGAACAAATGTCATGACATTTGGACCAACATTCTGATAACAGTTTTGCCTTACTTCACGGACTGAAGCTGATCTCGTGGGATTTTTACCACGATGGTAAAATGACCTGGCAAGGAGCTTTGGAGCTGATTAAAAACATGGGAAGACAAAGTCCTAGACGTTGCTATACTTGGGAAACAAGTCCAAGAAGTTAGAGGATCTTGCTCCACATTCTTCTCCAACAAATCCTATCAGACTGCCTACTTTTCTCTCAACCTCTACAACGATTCATTGAGCATTTCAAGGAAGACTCTCTACTATAAATAGAGAGGCTACATCAAGGAATCAATATCCAGAAAAATCAAAAGAAAATATCAAGAGAGCTCTCCGATATCACGATCAGAAAACTGGATCATAAGTGTTGCCTGAGCGTGTTGACAACATTCTGTCCAACATTACAGTTGCTGCCTAGATTCTAGATTTGTTCTTTATTGAAGCAATTGTAATGAGATGTTGTCTATGTCTATTTAGTTTGATTTTTCAGGCATAAGTCATCTGCGACTTAACCTTTTTATTCCTTTTATATTATCTTGTAATATTGTAAAAGAAGGAATTTATTCAATTGTATATATTTATATATACAATACTTTCGGTCATTGACCGTCATATGTTATATTAATATATAACCTATGTAAATATAAACCTTTGTGTTCTTTATTATTTTCGTTGTATTTTACTCTTCAAAGGTTTTACTGTTTTTATCTAAGTGTTGTCACTTGTGTCGGACGATATTGTCAACGACATTTGCAAATTGTTTCAGCATACAAGCTATTTTACTTTCGGTTTATTTTTAGTTATTCCATAGTATTAATCCCGGGACCCAAAAAGTGGTATCAGATCCAACACTTGACATAATAAGTGTTTGATCATGTTATTTAAACTATGGATCCTATTTTAGATGGATCAAATTATACCTATTGTAAAATTCGTCTACGCTCTCATATCAAATCCATTGATGTTAGAGCATGGAGATCTATTATCAATGGATATATTGTTCCTGCTACCACCGGATGAGGAAGACGACATTCTTGTTAAGCCTGAATCCGAATGGAATGCGGAAGAAACCAATAATGCAAGTTTCAACGAAAAGGCCTTAAATGCCATTTTTGGATGAGTTGATCTTTATATGTTCAAACTCATACAAAATTGCTCTACGGCTAAGGATGTTTGAGATACTTTACAAACTCATTGTGAAGGTAGCTCTAGTGTTCGTCGAACGAAGCTTCGTATGCTCATGAGTAAATATGAATGTTTAAGGATGGAAGAGACGGGGGACATTAAAACCTATTTTGAAAAGTTGATTGACATTTATAATGAATGTCAAGTGCTTGGTTCTTCATTAACCAACACTCAATTTATGGAAAAAGCACTTCGTTCCCTTCCTGAAAAGTTCAATATAAAGATTTGTGCGATTGAAGAAGCTCACAATCTTGCTACAATGGACCTTCATATCATAATGAGTATTCTCAAAACTTATGAGATGAATATGGAGAATCAAAGGACATTGTATAAAAGCAAGGATGTAGCACTTCAAGTAAAATCCTTAGAGAATCAAATCGATGAAGATGATGAGAATCTTGAAGAAATTGGTGATGGTGCAAATGTTGTCCTCCTTACTCGAAAGTTCAATTTGATGGTAAGAAAGTTCAACAATGATAAAAATAAATTTAAATTCAAAGAGCACCAAAATCAAGGCTTCAATCAAAAGTCCACTAACTCTCTTCCTATAGTACAAAGAGGAAATCAAATAAAGAGAACCAACTCAGACCGAACCAAATTTGATCCCAAAAAATGTGAAACTGTGCAATGTCATGCTTGTTCAGGGTGGGGTCATTATGCCAATGAACGTGTGAATACCTTGAGAAAATTTGGTAAAAGTCTGTGGGTTTCTCTTAGTGACGACGAAGAAGAAGATGAAGGAGATCAAGAAATAGAGTCACAAACAATGCTGGCCACTGTTTTTGAGCAGTTCTATTCAGATGAAGAAAATGTCATCGACAGTGTTGTCCCAAATGTCACCACATTTGCGTCAACATCTGTGACGACATCGGCATTTCCAGCAACATCCAAAAGGTATTAATATTTCAACTATCCTGATGTTAATTGCTTTAGTAGTACTATTTATAGTAGTGAGACTAACATTGATGATCAAGTTGACTCCCCCGACAAAATGATTAAGGATTTACAAAAACTTTGTAAGGACTTAATTCTAGAATCTAAGCAACTTGACTCAAAAGTAAGATCTTTAACTCTTGAGAATGCAGGTTTAAAAGGCACAATAACCCGTTTAGAGGTTACACTTACCAAAAAGGATCTTGAATTTGGTAAGATAAGTGCAAAGTTGGATCTAGCTGAAACAACCTTTCGTAAGATCAATACAGGTACTTCCAAACTGAATGAGATACTAAGTGTTAGTCAACCACCACACGCATGTATTGGGTACAAGAACTCTCTTAATACATGCTCTAATTTATTTGACAAAACTGGGAGAATAGGTTTTGTAAAAGAAAAAGAATCAAAAGATAAGTTCTCAGTCGCGTCAAATAATATGAAGTTTGTATGTCACCATTGTAACACCCCTGGACACATAAGACCAAATTGTCACAAACTTCAAAATTCCAGAAGTAGAATGTTGTCAAGACGATTGTCCAACATCTCGGACAACACTCGAAGCAACATTCCCAAGTCCAGAAAAGAAAAATGTTCTAAGAGAGTTTGGATTCCTAAAATGAATGTGAAATGTAATGTAGCCATAACTGCTTTAAGGACTAACATTTCAGGTTCTTTGTACTTTGATAGTGGGTGCTCACGCCACATGACATGGACAAAGGAGTGCTTAAAGAACTACGAGCCACTCAGTGGAGGTAACGTGACTTATGGAGGTGGTGGCAAAAGTAAAATCATAGGAAAAGGAACCTTAAATGTTCCTGGTGTTCCTGCCTTGAAAAATGTCTTACATGTTGACGGATTAATGGCTAACTTAGTCAGTATAAGTCAATTGTTTGATGATAATCTAGAGGTAAAGTTTAATAAGTATGCTTGTCTAGTTACAAATGATGCTAACAAATGTGTAATGTTAGGTACAAGGACAGGTGACAATTGCTATCTTGTTGGAGAACAAGAAATTTGCAATAATGTTAGGACATGACACAACCTTATGGCATAAAAAATTAGAGCATGTCAACTACCGTAACCTTGAAAGATTAATTTCTTATGAGGCAGTAAGAGGCATTCCTAAACTAAGTCCTAAAGATAAAACAGTGGTTTGTGAAGATTGTCTAAAAGGTAAGCAAATCCGTGTCACCCTTAATGTTGCCCAGAATGACGGACAACATTCAGGTACGTCTCACTGCATTCAGTTATTGCACATGGATCTTATGGGTCCGATCGAGGTAGACAACCTAGGAGGCATGAGGTATTCGTATGTGATTATAAATGACTTTTCTAGGTATTCATGAATATTCTTTTTGAAAGAAAAGTCTCAAACTTTTGACATGTTCAAAGTGTTACACTCTAGGATAAGAAATTTGTATCATTCTTCTATTTTTCGGATTAGGTCCTATCATGGAAAAGAGTTTGACAATAATATGTTCTCATCATTTTGTGAGAAAAAAAGGTATTTTCCATAAATTTTCTGCTCCCAAAACTCCTCAACAAAATGGTGTAGCAGAGAGGAAGAATAGGACTTTACAAGAGATGGCTAGAGTCATGCTTAGCTCTAAGAAAATATCAAAATATTTTTGTTCCGAAGCCTTGAATACTGCAAGTCACATAACTAATAGAATCTATCTTAGGCCTGAAACAAAAATGACACCCTACGAGCTATTAAATGGAAAGAAACCCAATTTGTGTTACTTTCATGTGTTTGGGTGTGTTTGTTACGTCTTAAATGATAGAGACCATCTAGCAAAGTTTGACTCTAAAAGTGACAAAGGAGTCTTTGTCGGCTATTCTCAAAATAGACATGCTTACCGTATGTACAATCTTAGAACCAAAACTGTACAATAATCTGTTAACGTTGTTTTCGATGATTTTTTTGATCTTATAGGGAATACGCCTGAAAAAAACATTGTTATTACAGTAGAGAATGAGCAGAATGCTGAAGAGACAGATGTTGCCCCAAATGTTATCACATCCGAAGCAACATCTGAATCTGAACCCGAGAGCATAGAAGGTGCAGATGAGGAGCCGGATGCTGAATTGATAGATCAAGTTCGAAGAGACCCCTCATCCAGGATTAGGAAGAACCATCCTACAAGACAGGTGATAGGAGAAGTGTTTGAAGGTGTAAGAACAAGAAGAAAATAACCCCTGAACTACAGAGATATGGTCAGATATGTGTGCATGTCTACCATGTATCAAAAGGTTGTTATGTGTCTACATTAGAACCAAAAATATTTCAGAAGCACTCAAAGATAATTGTTGGATTCAAACTATGCAAGAAGAACTTGAACAGTTCACAAGAAATGAAGTCTAGGATTTAGTTTCATGCCCAAATAATACCAATGTAATTGGAACGAAATGGATATTTAAAAACAAGTCAGATGAATCTTGAATTGTTGTACGAAATAAAGCTCGCCTAGTTTCTCAAGGATACACGCATGTCGAAGGAATTGACTATGATGAAACCTTTGCTCCTGTTTCCTGAATTGAGTCAATTAAATTGTTACTTGATGTTGCTTGCTATCTGAAGATTACTCTCCATCAGATGGATGTAAAAGGTACTTTCTTGAAAGACCTAAAGGATTTGAAGATCCTCACCATCCACAATTTGTATACAAGCTCAAAAAGGCATTGTATGGACTAAAACAAGCTCCTCGTGCATGGTATGATCGTTTAACTCAGTTTCTTTTTGAATTTGGTTTTAAACGTGGTGAAGTTGATTGTACTTTATTTATAAAACATCACGGAGTAGATATAGTCATTGCTCAAATCTATGTAGATGACATAGTTTTTTGTTCGACTTCACAGTCCTACCTTAAGACATTTGTCGAAGCTATATCCTCAACATTTGAGATGAGCATGATAGGGGAACTAACTTTTTTCTTAGGCTTGCAGATAAAGCAAAATGAAGATGGAATCTTCATCTCCCAGAGTAAGTACGCCAAGAATTTAGTTAAGATGTTTGGATTGGAAAATGCTAAACAAATGAGGACTCCAATGGGATCTACACAGAAGATATGCAAAGACGATGTTGGCGAAAATGTTGACCCAATATTATATCGATATATGATAGGTAGTCTCTTGTATCTCACTGCTAGTCCTAATGTTTAGTGTTTGTGTGTGTGCTCAATTCCAAGACTGCCCCAAAGTCTCCCACTTAAATGTCTTAAAACGTGTCATCAGATATGTTGCCGGCACATGTGAGTTGGGAATTTGGTATTCCAAAGACACTAATTCTAATTTAATAGGATATAGTGACTCTGATTGGGTTGGTGATGTGGATGACAGAAAGAGTACGAGTGGAGGTTGTTTTTACCTTGGCAATAATCTTGTTTCTTGGTATAGTCACAAACAAAAAACGTGTCTCACTTTCAACTACTGAATCTGAATATGTAGCAGTTGGGAGTTGTTGTTCTCAATTAATATGGTTAATAAGACATATGTTAGACGACTATGATTTTTCAAGTAATATCTTAGTTTTGTATTGTGACAATTTGAGTGCTATAAATATTTCTAAAAATCCAGTTCAGCACTCTCGTACAAAACACATAGATATTAGGCATCATTTTTTAAGAGATTTGGTTGAAAAACAGCTAGTTCAAATTGAACATATTGACACTCTTTATCAACTAGCTGATATTTATACAAAAGCTTTGGATCATGAGATATTTTCTAGTCTGAAAAACTCTCTTGGTCTGGGTAATCTCTGAAAAAGGCACTGGTTGATGAAGGTCGGCTGAAATGTCTCTAACATTTTGGGTGACATTTACCTCTGTAATATCATAATATGATTTTTGTTACTTTTTGATGGCTTTAATTTTGTGTTCACTCAAGTATGATCCTAAAATAAGAACATGTTTCAAAAAGTGATACCGTTCTATGCGATGATATTAGATATCATAAAAAAAGAGTATCAAAATAAGGCAAAGCCTTTATCTAAATTATTTGGCAACTGCGAAAATGGGCAAAGCCCTTGAAAATGATATCGTTCATATACTATAAGAGTATCAAGTGCTTAAACAAGAAATTATGAGGATACTAAATAAGTATTTTTATTTTTTGACACGAAAATAAATTTTGTATGTATTTTTATGATTAGATCAAGGACACAATGAGAAAATGTTACATTGGTCTGATAGTTAAACTTATAAAAACATATATAAAATGTGTCTTGATTTGTTGTCAAAGTGAAAAGGTTCTTGTGGGATCATAATACTTGTGTTGTCCAAAAGTTGCCAACATTACTGTTGACATTCTCAGATAATGATATTTGTTGAGATACTGTTTGTAACTGATTGTTGAAAATTGAGTTATTTTTTTTCCTATTTGTGTGCCGTTTTTTCTTTTGTGCTAAAATCAAATTTTGATTTCTATCTCTAAATTTTAGGAACAAGTATTGGAATACAATACAAACTCTCAAAATCAAGAACTGAGATATTTGCCAAGTGTATAAATTTTACTTCATCTTGTTTTTTGTCTTTTCCGAAAAAAAAAATAAAAAAAGGGAAAGATCACATCATCTCGGTTTATACAACCGATGGAACCCTCAATCCATTCATCTTCCAAAACCCATCAAAACCCTAAACCCTTACAACCTTCTTCACCTTACTCTCCAATGGATACAAGCCCAATGTCAACCAACATTTCCGAAAACACTCCCATGAGTAACAACCCTCTTTGCAAATTTGCACAAAATTGCTATACATAATTGGCTCTTCTATGAATGAGTCAATCGTAACTTCAGAGCAAGTCATCCTGCTATACAAAATTGGTAAAGGATTGAGATTTGACCTAGGCAGGACAATCTTCCAACAAGTTGTCAACTTGGCACAAAAGAATCCTCCTCAGTCCTACCTTTCTCCTCCTTGCTATACAAAGTCATGACTACTAAAGGTTTTCGACCTAAGAAAAAGGACATGTTAGGGAAAAATCCAGAGTTATACACTGTCAACAAAGCAGTGTTAAAAAACAAAGATAGAGTAATTGACTTACCCTGAAAATTGGAAAGAAGAAGTATAAATGTTGAAAGGAACAACACTGACACAGGCCAATCTCCAATGTCTATTGAATGGCTTGTGAGTCAAATCACAAATATCAACCAACAGATATTTGAGGTTGATACAATGAGATAAGCTCTGGTTCAAGTGCGAGATCAACTTTTATTGATGCTTTCTTTTCAAAAAGGGGGAGATGATTCAGTGAAGGGGGAGGAGGCTGAGACTAGAAATGTTGCTACTGCTCATGGAGCTAACACATATGCAGGGGAAGATAGAGGAGACTAACTGCGGTGATGCAGTGTTGAAGTTGAGCAAAAGTAGAAAGCGGCTGGAAGTTACTACTCTTGTTTGACTTGTTGAGTTGCTGATGCTGGGTTGTTGTTGATGACAAAACTACTGATTGGGGTTGTTGGTTGTTACTGACTGTTGATAATGATTATAGTGTCACCATGGTTACTAATTTGGGTTGTACAAGACAATTTAATTATCTAGTTACTGTTTTTGGGATGTATCTAACAATTCTGTTTTGTGGATGATACTGTGAATGACTAATGTTTTTTTAAGTATTCCAGATCCTTTGATGTGTGTATATCTATGTTTGTGCTAATATTGTCTTTAATTGTATATTATGGTATACACTGGTATATATGTTTTTTGTTTGTATAACATTACTGTTACGACCCAAACCAGAGGGCCGCGAAGGGCACCCGGACCCAACCCACTGGGCACCCCTAACCATACAACCCAAAAGTAACAATATATTTATATACATCAAGGCCGATACGGCCATGTATGACAATTGACCACATGACTCTTGTCTACAAGCCTCTAAAAGAAGGACATACCACGATCAAACTACAACTCTGAAGTAAGTAGAGTGCTCCAAGTATCAGCTGAACCAAAGACTACTAGCCTGATCATCACCTCTTAGTATACACTGCGGACATAAAGCGGCGTCCCGACAAAGGAACGTCAAGATCGATGTCTTGAGTATGTCAGACATAAGAAATAACATAACAAAGATGTATCACAATCTGAAACAGAAACACTGACCAACATTACTTACCTCTAAGAGTCCTAATATATTTGCCTAATGCGGTATACATATACGTCGTCCCCATTGTACATCTTTCTTACCATAACAGCCTCTATGGGCATCATTTCATTATTGGCTTTGGTGGGAATAATATATCTAAATTGTATGCAATGCATATGCAATATACTGATGGCCACACATGCGTATTTCTTTTCATAAAGCCTCTGTGGGCATAATATACATAAATGGCATGCATGATGCACATGTGGTATACTACGACCACACATGCAATCTTACCCATAATCGCCTCTGTGGGCATCTGGTTATATTGGCCACACAGGCAATTCATATCATATCGTCTTGGCTACACAGACACGATATGTAGCCTCTTAGGGCTCTTTTGTGATAATTTGTACCAACTGCAGGTGGTGTGCGTATATAACGCCTTTTTCTTTTCTCATATCCCCTACATATATACAATATTTACCATATAGTAATATGCATAGCACAAGTGGTCCAGGATAATATGCATGAATGACAATATTCCCTGAATTTATTGAACGATAATAATATCCTTGCTCCTTTGGCTAACATTTCTAGAAACATCTGATTGGTGATAATAGATTCGAACTGCTTAATTAACTCTTATATGGGCCGTGAGTGATTTATCTTTTTATAAAGATCTTATCTAATCAGCTGTGAACTAGCAAATGTAAAATAAATTGATTATATCTTAGTTTCTATATAGATGACATTCTAAAATCATTTTAATATAATTGTTTGTCGATACCTTTTTCACTTAACGCCGCAATGGCTTATTTCAACATGTCTACTAAAACATACCCACTTGTTTATTAAACCAGTCTCAGAACTTAATCTCATACGCCTTAATAAGGACTTAGGAATCATTTAAACATGTTTTTAGCATAGATTTCAAGAATATAAATACCCTTAACTACTAAGAGTAGAGTAAGTTATGGAGCAACATGACAGTTACGTTCTGTACACATAATTATGCCAAAAGAAAGGAATGAAGTGCCTTCACATAACTTGTCGTCGAGTTTATCTAAGTTTCCACTGGGTCTTTTAAGTTGTATGAAGGATTCTCTAGACCCTATGGATGATTCAAATCACAATCGAGTCAATATACTGAAAACATATTTTATTGAGACATTATATTGAACGTCTTATACGCATAGAACCTATACTTCTTTTATATCGAAATCTATGTATATACCGATACACCAAACCTTATTAAACCTTCTCCTTACTGCCATAAGGTTTGAAACCGTTCAAAAATTTCACATGCAATCTCCAATTTCGTCCCAACAGTCCCAATAACACCTCATAACCTAGTATTTTCGATAAACATCTTAGAACTAACAAGAATCATGTCCTACGATTCATATAAACCAAAGATTAAGAAAGATTACCTCTGTTAGAAGTTGTGAAGAACGTCGTCGGACAGTTTCTCGCCCAGTTTGATTATAACCGCAGAATTAGGAGTCCAAAAGATTGGTTTGAGTTTAACTTCTCTTAAATCTAGGGCCTTGCTTGCTTCATGAGTCTTAAAGCTTGTAAACGGGCTTTGGTTCACTGAAATTATGGTTTGGAACACCTAAATTTTGTCTTCTTGTTTGAACGAGAATCAGTGAAAAGAAAGCCCCAATTTCGATTGATCTTCTAGCGGGTTATCGTGGAGTTACTACTTCTGATTTCTAGGTATTTAATTCTTCTTTTAGAAAAAGATTTACAAAAAATTGAAGGAGATTGAAGAGAGGAAGGAGTTTTAAGGCTAAAAATGAGTTCCTATGAAGCTGCCAGCGATTTTGTTTGTATCGACTGAGTCGTCGCGTTGTCTTATAAGACAACACGTATGGTTTCATTAAAAGGGTCCTATGCTTATAATTAATCAATCCCACAATTAATTAATTATACACACAAATAATTCCTGATCCCAGTTTACTTAAATCCCGACGACTTATAAAATCTTCGTGTACTCAATGTCACAATTCTCATAATATGACACTGGTCCGTAACCTCCTTGGGGATATACAATTATCAATTATAATCCCTGTCGTCGCACTAATTAATCCCAAAATTATTTCGAAATCACATCCTTCCATATACTAATTCCCTTATTAGTATACACAGGTACAGCATAAGTTTTTCGGGGCTCGGGTCTATTTGTCGATGTTTATGGGTTCAAACCATTACCTGAAACTACGAGGTGTTACATCCTCTCCCCCTTAGAAACATTCGTCCTCGAATGTCAGGGTGGCATATCTAATCTTGTCACATACTGGAAGAAGTGTAATAACACACTCATGTTAAGTTGCGTAACCTAAGCAATAAAACAGGAGGTTAGGACTGATCTTGTATACCAGAGACCAGGTTATGCAAAAATACAACAAGTTTTATCAAAAGTGTTATACCCTTCCTATATGACAAAATACACACATAATTAAAACAGAATGTTTATTTTATGAGATCCATTTTCAACTTACCTCTATGAAATCCAAACTTAAATAAGGTTAACGTCTCACATTTTGGTTTATGACAAGGTCCAGTCTACAACCTAATTTATATAACAGATAACAAACATGATATCGGTTAAGCTAAACGTGGTTTTCAATAATTACACCTGCTACTCAATCACTAAACAGGTTACTACGACTAGAATCTCATTTCCAACTCAATCATCAAGGCACAAATAAGTAAACATGCATCTCTTCCAAGAAAACTGGAACAACTCACTATATGCAGCAAAACAAAGAACTGGAGCAGTTTAAATAATTCAGCAACATCAAGTTGTGACTAAATTCAGCCTAAGATTAGTATATGTTTCTCTACCAAAATCTGGTTACTCACAATGTGTTATTGGTTTGGACTTTAATTTAGCCAGTGTAGGCAGAAAGTAGTATTAGCAACCAACACATCACAGACAGTTCCAGAAAGCAAGTGATGAAAGTAAAGGGAAGACCAAGAATGAATATGTTTTAGGCAGTCCCAAGAAGGAAAAAAAAAGTACTTACATATTTGAACTTAAGTAGATTAATCATACATTTGCATAGATAGGCAGACTTTAATTCTAAAGAAAAAGAAGGGACATGTTATGCAGCTCTCAGAGTTCAAATGATAACAAGGACACAGCAGGAACACATATGTAGCACAGGATGAAAGATGTACATACATCTTGCAATCAGACTAAACAAGTTCTAGTGTCCAGATTCCTATAGAAGGCTTGGACAAGAAAACAGACATGCAATCTTTCTCAACACATCCAGGCCCAAGCTTCTAAGTTGTTTCAGGTGTTTTCAAACCCCAAGTCATATCCTAAACATGTTTCCTACCTGGAACAAAGTTATAAACCAAAGTGGCATGCAACTAAGACAAATTCAATGAATGCAATATACTATTACAGACATCATCCAAACCACTTAATAGATAGACAAGGCACACACATTCAACTTGGTAAAGCATGTAGGGATGTTAGCAGCAAATACCAGCAGAAAAACAACCAAACAGTGATAGTCAAATAACATCAAACAATCAATCCTATATCTAGACTTGCTAGTACCAACTGGAATAATTACAGTGGCATATTCAACATTACAAGAGCTCAGCTATGGGGATTAACAGAGTAATAGCCTGGTTTCAAGAATCTAGTAACCAATTAGGCTCATGACAACACCTAACACAACACTTAATCTCCTCAGAGTGCAACATCATAGTAGTGTTGATTAATTAATCATCTGGATACAATAGTTTAAGTATTCAGAATCAATTAAATGTCACACTAAGCATTCCAGATTCTACACCTACTATGTTATTGGGTTTGATGACATTGAGGCTTGGCATGATACTACATGGCTTAGTCATTTTACTCAGCAAGAGCAGGAACAAGTAATCAGACCACCCAGATAAGCACATATACAAGATATTAGGCTTATTGTTATTACTTAACATAAGACAAATAACTCAAGATCTTACACAAGCATTAAATATTAACTATATTCAATTCTAACTTACAAAGTGAACCAGGATATCATATCCTTCTTATGCATCACAAAATCCTATAAACATTATATAAAATCAACTCTGGATCTCAACCTAGTATACAGGGGTATAAACAAGATATTCAGGCAACTAGTGAGCATATGGAAACCAAGACACTTATCATCTCATACTCTTAATATCAAAGAGAAGTAGAATACCAAATTCATGAAGGCCTATTGACTTCCTAGGTCATATACACATATTCATTTCATATCAGTTATATCAAATTACTAACTATGGTATAATAAATCAAGTATGTAAGAATCCAAGCTCTAATTCTTAAAACAGTTGACATAATTGACACATAACAAACACAATCAACTAATTTCCTCAACTTGCCTTAAAAGTATAACTCATTTCAAACTTAAAATGCAACATTTATCTATACTAAAACACAACAGGCCAGTAGCCCTTTCAGTACAACCAGACAGCTCAACAAGGCTATATGTACATCAAAATAACAATAATATATAACCCACAATTTATCTCAGAGACAGTAACAACCTAGTCCAATTTACATCAACTCAGAGAATCATGACAACAAGTAACAACAATTAGTAACAAGCAGAAACCATAACTCAAAGTGTTGTATTTTGTGAGCAACACAAGTCTTAAACCAAGACATTTGAGACTAAAGAAAGGCAACAACATCTGTTACAAACTAAAACAACAACATATGTTTAAAGTGTAATAGGGATAGTAGTAGCAGTAATAGAACAACAACAGCTAAACAGTACAGCAGGTGACATCAATTAATAACTATAATAACAACCTAAACAGAATGTAAGAACATGGTAGAAAATCAGATGCATTCATGAATCCTCCTCATTCCATGTTATGCTATGAAACAGAGACAACAAATCTTATATGCACTATTAAAATCCAAGTGAAACATCCTAAATCCAGAATTCTAGACATGATTAAGATGGCCACAAGATAGGTTGTAAGTTAATCAATTAGCAATTTACACTCCCAAACTTACAAGGAAGCAGGTTTATATGTACAACAGTAAAAATTCCAATTTAGGCATATATCATATCCTCGTTTAAACTATAACACACTCTGAATCAGTAAGCAGGCTCACAATAGTTCCAAGGATAAAATTTTGATAATATTCATACCTCACAACCATCGCACATATTACATACTTCAACCAAGCTCAAACATCAAATATCATATTTAAGAAGGCCTTGAATATCTAATGTCTCAACGATTATTTAACATTCTAAGGTTCTCAACTATTCCGTTTTCCAAGCTTACATTATCTCCCCTCCGTATACGAGTGAGATAGCTTCTTATAACCTCGAATTCGTATTGCCCTTTTGGCGTATCATTGATCTTGTAGAGTCACCCATTTACTAGATACAAATATGAACTAACTGAAGTTTTTTTGATAATTGACACTTATCGAAACAGTAACAGGCACGAGTTAACTCGAATTCTTACGACTCAGCTTTACTGCACGATCTAAATAATGAAATAGTAGAAACCATTCTTAAATGCCTTGCAGCCTCACCCATAACCAAGACTCTACTAGACACGGCTTGTAGACATCCTATGACAGGCATGCTCTGATACCAAGTTTGTCACGACCCAAACCAGAGGGCCGCGACGGGAACCCGGACCCAACCCACTGGGCACCCCTAACCATACAACCCAAAATTAACCATATATTTATATACATCAAGGCCGATAAGGCCATGTATCACAATTGAACACAGGACTTTTGTCTACAAACCTCTAAAAGAAGGACATACCACGACCAAACTGCAACTCTGAAGTAAGTAGAGTGCTCCAAGTATCAGTTAAACCAGCAACCTACTAGCACAATCTGTCACCCTCTTAGTATAAACCTGCGGGCATAAAACGCAGCGTCCCCCGACAAAGGGAACGTCAGTACAACTGATGTACTAAGTATGTCAGGCATAAGAATAATATAACAAAGATGTATCACAATATGAAACAGAAACACTGACCAACAATACTTACCTCTGAGAGTCCTAATATATTTGCCTAATGCGGTATACATATACGTCGGCCCCATTGTGCATCTTTCTTACCATAACAACCTCAATGAGCATCATTTCATTATCGGCTTCGGTGGGAATAATATGTCTAAATGGTATGCAATGCGTATGCAGTATACTGATGGCCACACACGCATATTTCTTTTCATAAGAGCTTCTGTGGGCATATTATACATAAATGTCATGCATGATGCACATGTGGTATACTACGGCCACACAGGCAATCTTACCCATAGCCGCCTCTGTGGGCATCTGGTTATATTGGCCACACAGTCAATTCATATCATATCGTCTTGGCCACACAAGCATCCATTTAGGCCATACAGGCACGATATGTGGCCTCTTAGGGCCCTTTTGTGATAATTTGTACCAGCTGCAAGTGGTGTGCGTATATAACGCCTTTTCCTTTTCCCATATTCCCTACATATATACAATATTTACCATATAGTAATATGCATAGCACAAGTGGTCCAGGATAATATGCAAATTAAATGCAAATGAATATGCATGAATGACAATATTCCCTAAATTTATTGAACGATAATAATATCCTTGCTCCTTTGGCTAACATTTATAAAAACATCTGATGGGTAATAATAGATTCGAACTGCTTAATTAACTCTTATATGGGTCGTGAGTGATTTATCTTTTTATAAAGATCTTATCTAATCAGCTGTGAACTAGCAAATGTAAAATAAATTGATTATATCTTAGTTTCTATATAGATGACATTCTAAAATCATTTTAATATAATTGTTTGTCGATACCTTTTTCACTTAACATCGCAATGGCTTATTTCAACATGTCTACTAAAACATACCCACTTGTTTATTAAACCAGTCTCAACACTTAATTCCATACGCCTTAATAAGGACTTAAGAATCATTTAAACATGCTTTTAGCATAGATTTCAAGAATATGAATACCCTTAACTACTAAGAGTAGAGTAAGTTATGGAGTAACATGATAGTTACGTTCTGTACACATAATTATGCCAAAAGAAAGGAATGAAGTGCCTTCACATAACTTGTCGTCGAGTTTATCTAAGTTTCCACGGGGTCTTGTAAGCTATATGAAGGATTCCTTACACCCTATGGATGATTCAAATCACAATCGAGTCAATATACTGAAAATATATTTCATTGAGACATTATATCGAACGTCTTATACGCATAGAACCTATACTTCTTTTATATCGAAATCTATGTGTATACCGATACACCAAACCCTATTAAACCTTCTCCTTACTGCCACAAGGTTCGAAACCGTTCAAAAATTTCACATGCAATCTCCAATTTCGTCCAAACAGTCCCAATAACACCTCATAACCTAGTATTTTCGATAAAAATCTTAGAACTAGCAAGAATCATGTCCTACGATTCGTATAAACCAATGATTAAGAAATATTACCTCTGTAAGAAATTATGACGAACGTCGTCGGACAGTTTCTCGCCCAGTTTGATTCTGCCCGAATAACTAGGAGTCCGAAAGATTGGTTTGAGTTTAACTTCTCTTAAATCTAGGGCCTTGCTTGCTTCCTGAGTCTTCAAGCTTGTAAAAGGGCTTTGGTTCACTGAAATTATGGTTTGGAATACCTAAATTCTTTCTTCTTGTTTGAACGAGAATCTGTGAAAGGAAAGCCCCAATTTCGGTTGAGCTTCCTGCGGGTTATCTTGGAGTTACTACTTCTGATTTCTAGGTATGTAATTCTTCTTTTAGGAAAAGATTTACAGAAAATTGAAGGAGATTGAAGAGAGGAAGGAGTTTTAAGGCTAAGAATGAGTTCCTATAAAGCTGCCAGCGATTTTGTTTGTATCGATTGAGTCATCGCATTGTCTTATAAGACGACACGTATGGTTTCATTAAAAGGGTCCTCCACTTATAATTAATCAATCCCACAATTAATTAATTATACATACAAATAATTCTCGATCCCAGTTTACTTAAATCCCGACGACTTATAAAACCTTCGTGTACTCAATGTCACAATTCTCATAATATGACACTGGTCCGTAACCTCCTTGGGGATATACAATTATCAATTATAAATCCCTGTCGTCGCACTAATTAATCCCAAAATTATTTCGGGATCACATCCTTCCATATATTAATCCCCTTATTAGTATACACAGGTACAACATAAGTTTTTTGGGGCTCGGGTCTATTTGTCGACGTTTATGGGTTCAAACCATTACCTGAAACTACGAGTTGTTACAATTACATGTTGAGGGGGAGAATTAGTGTAGTCATAGATGTGTCTGTACAATTTCCATTAAGTCACTCGCACTGAAAAGATTCATTTTGTGAAGAAAGATAAAAAAGGGGAGAATGTTAATGTTGGGTTTGGTGTTATGACATTTTGCCCAACATATCATTTTTAGTACTAAGTTAAAATTAGAAAATGTTGGAACAAATGTCATGACATTTGTACCAACATTCTGATAACAGTTTTGCCTTACTTCACCGACTGAAGCTGATCTCGTGGGATTTTTATCACGATGGTAAAATGATCTGGCAAGGAGTTTTGGAGCTGATTAAAAACATAGGAAGACCAAGTCCTAGACGTTGCTAGACTTGGGGAACAAATCCAAGAAGTTAGAGGATCTTGCTCCACATTCTTCTTCAACAAATCCTATCAAACTGCCCACTTTTCTCTCAACCTCTACAATGATTCATTGATCATTTCAAGGAAGACTCTCTACTATAAATAGAGAGGCTACATCAAGGAATCGATATCCAGAAAAATCAAAAGAAAATATCAAGAGTGCTTTCCGATATCACGATCAGAAAACTGGATCACAAGTGTTGCCTGAGCGTGTCGACAACATTCTGTCCAACATTATAGTTGATGTCTAGATTATAGATTTGTTCTTTATTGAAGCAATTATAATGAGACGTTGTCTATGTCTATTTAGTTAGATTTTTCAGACATAAGTCATCTGCGACTTAACCTTTTTATTTCTTTTGTATTATCTTGTAATATTATAAAAGAAGGAATATATTTATATATACAATACTTTCGGTCATTGACCGTCATAGGTTATATTAATATATAACATATGTAAATATAAACCTTTGTGTTCTTTATTATTTTCGCTGCATTTTACTCTTCAAAGGTTTTACTGTTTTTATCTAAGTGTTGTCACTTGTGTCGAACGACATTGTCAACGCATTTGCAAACTGTTTTAGCATACAAGCTATCTTACTTTCGGTTTGTTTTTTAATTATTTCATAGTATTAACCCCGGAACCCAACATACTTGATAACCATTTGAACAATTTGGGCAGGAGAGTGTATCTTGAATAATACTTCTAGAATTTGAAGTACTTTACTGAGAGTTTTCTTCTAACTTGTTTATATTACATATCCGTTTCAGTGTTCATATTTGTGTAACGCTTCAACATGTACCAGTAGTCCAGATTTTTCTGAAGGATCTAAGAGATTCCGTGCAGACTGTAAGTGTGCTCTTTCACTTCCATTTTTTCTCTCCTTTGAATTTCCAATATCATAAATCTTTACATCTACCTTACCAAGCTTTTCCTGTCAAATTAAATGTGGTTATCAGAACCAAGACCTGCTTAGTTAGGGCTTACCATGTACTGTTTAGCCAAATGTATATCTTCTCAGCACTGTGTAATACAATTCTTCTGGTCTACCTGCTTAACAAAACCTGATTTGAGTCATTTTCCCATCATAAATTTTGCTGGTCGAGATCTTCTTTTACTTGCCCGTGTATTTAACAAATCAAATCTAAAATGGCAACTCTATGAATGTAACGCTCAGTTATTTTAGATGTATCCCATTCCTTCGTAACCACTTAGCTGAATCTAATTAGATTCTTATCTTGGACAATATACTACGTGATTTGCTGTTGATAGCTCATTAACAGTGTTTTCTCCCATCAGGTGAAGGAAAATCCAGGTCCCGTTAACGGAGGGTTTGCTCCAATCTACGGTGCTGCAGGGAAGATGCCAGATAGAGGAATGGTTCAAGATCTGTTGGTCGAATTTATGGACAGTTCATGCTAGTCATTTCTCATCCTTGTGCATATTCTTTGTATAATAATTACAATTACAATTGCAATTGTTGATTGATATTGGGTTTCCTGCATATGGTGAATACGAACAGAATTTAACAAATGATTACCAATCGATTCTTCTGTACTTGCTGAATGCATGTTCCCTTTTTTAAATATAATTGATGGAATCCCTCTAATGATTAGTCTAAAGAGGAAAGAACGATCTTCTCTAAAGGCTGGAGAAGTGAGATAAAAAAATTGGGTGTTGAGTGACAAAGTGCATCAACAATTGGAAGGTTGGAGAGAAAGTGCTCCAACAATTGAAGGTTGGAGACAAAGTGCTCCAACAGTTAAAGGTTTGTTGAAGATAAAGTGTTTCAACAATGAAGGTTGATGAGAAAGTGCATCAACAAAATTGACATGGAGAGAAAGTGCTCCAACGATTTGAAGGTTGAAGAGAAAGTGTTTCAACAATTGAAGGTTGATGAAAAAGTGCATCAACAAATTGGAATGTTGGAGAGAAAGTGCTCCAACGATTGAATGTTGCTGAGAAAGAGCATCACAAATTGGAATGTTGGAGAGAAAGTGCTCTAACGATTACAAGTTGAAGAGAAAGTGCTTCAACAATTGAAGGTTGATGAGAAAATGCATCAACAAATTGGAATGTTGGAGAGAGTGTTCCAACGATCGTGAATGTTGAAGAAAAAATGCTTCAACAATTGATGGATTGGAAATAAGTGCTTCAACAATTGATGGATTGGAAATAAGTGCTTCAACAATTGATGGATTGAAATAAGTGTTTAAGAGCAAGGAGAGAGAAGATCAAGGCGCTAGATTTCTAAGTTTGGTTATCAATTCTCATGGCTCAAGCTATATCTTTTTAAACCTGTGTAGTAACTAAAGTTAACAGTATTTTATGTAGAACTAAGGTATAACCATTTACAATTTGTAAATTTCTTTTCGACATACTAATATAATTGCAAAAACAAATTACGTGTTTGAAGCAAACTCCCTTGGTCAGAAGGGAGGTAAATAATGTACTGGTTGCTGTTTCTGATTGTTATATGCAGTAGGCAACATGAGGATGACAACTTTTCCCTGTATTTTGATAAATTTAAACACAAAATAGGAACTGCTCCATCGATTTTCTGTAATTGAGGGACAACATTAATACTTAAATCTTTAGCACAGAAAAGTCTTAGCCAATACATCTCAAATTTTACATGTATCTCACACATATGTGTTTAGAGGAACACCCTCTTTTATTTTCTCATACTTATCTGACAATATCATCATGACATAACCATTCAAACAATTGAGCAGTACGTAGATTTAGGAGAAGCAAACATATCTTACAATATGAGCTGCTTCGGCAATTTAGAGTTCCAGCACCAGATCTACAAATTAAACAACAAAACAAAATCTGCTTAGTCACAAATATTGTTTTTGCTAAGTTGAACGTAACAAAAGTTTATTGTTACCACATCTTGCACAGGCAAATTTTTGTTTCTTCTCTTAATAATGCAGACTAATGAGTGTGCATCTTATTGAATGATATCGGGGTTAATTTTCTATACGAACAAGATATCTTTGAGGGAAAATCAGAGTAGCTACCTAACAGAAATCGCTTACAGATTCTTTTTAAAATATGTGGAGAATGAGGCATGAACTTACAATCTGCATCAGTTTTGATCCAGCATTCTCGGTTCTCATTTGAATCACCATCTAGTGTGAAGTGTTGCATGTTAGACTGACCCTTGAGGACCTTGATGCTGTCCTTTGAGAGGCGATGGTGAGGGATAATCGTGATATCGTCACGTGCAAGTGATAGTCCTCCACGGTCATGTGCCCTCTCATTTTTTGAGGACTTATCAGGCTTCTGTGCAGCCACTGAGCTTTCAGGATGGACTTTTCTGTGGAACATTTGTAGTATCTGCATGACTGCAAGTATTTAGTTGGATCCTAACAAAGTGCATTTGAAAATTCAACTAACAATAATTCCTAAGTCCGTTCAACGGGTTAAATTTTAAATACAATGACCTTCATTCTCCCTACTTTGCTTTAGTGTTTTGGAAATCCACAAGTGCTGTGTCATTTGGTCTTCTCGCTGTTGTGGTTTAATATTGTTGTGATGCATCTTACCTGAGAGATTTTGATTTCTTGAAGTGTTGTGCCATTAGGTCCTATTATTGCCGACTTATTTGCACAACAGAACAACCAAGTATTTTAATTTGCAAAAAGAATATGGTGGCAGTTGAAATACTAAAAATGGATATGAGGGGTCAACAATGTTTTCAACATTTATAGAAGTCAGATCATTTAGTTGTTATTTGTGTAAGAGAAGACGAATGAATTTGTGTCAACTTGTTGAGGAGATTTAGTTTCCTTTTACACAATAGTATCATAAAGTACTATAAGTTCCTAGCATTTTTGATGTTATTGATCAAAAGCTTTATGTGACAATACAAATTAAATCCCCTTCACCTCACAGCTTAGCATTTATATCTGTTCATTTAGAGGGAAAAGGATTATCGATTACCTACAGAAGGACGAAATGACCTACCTTATGGGGTTTTGACTCTGCTGAAACTGAATTAAAAGTTCCCCCAGAAGCTACTGAGTTGCGGGAGGAAGCATGAAGCATCTTTTTCTTGAGTATTTTTTTCATGAGGTGCACAGCAGATTTACCAGAATCCTTATCTATTCGCTTGTCAGATTTAGCTCCGTAGTTTTCTTCTGCTAGTTTAGTTTTCTGAAAGAGCTCTCCAAGGGAAGGTCTGTGTTCTTTCTTAGCAGAAGAAGTAGGAGTTGTCTCTGGCAATCCAACAGTTGATCCAAACAGATAGCCTTGAAGTGGACAAATTGTTCCATTTCCATTGTTCTCTGTACTTTCAAATTGCTTGCCACTTAGTGTAATGGTGCTACCTGTCGAATGTATAATTAAGTAAATACTCTCTAATAGTTTAAGATTTTTAAATGATGTAATTACACACTTCAACATACCATGGCTGCTTCTCCCAGTGCTAACGTGGCTGCTTCTCCCGGTGCTAACGTAGCTGTTTCTTCCTGACGAAAGATTACAACCATCATCTTTATTAGCTTCAGCTCCCAGCACCTTTTCCAATTCATCATTGATCAGCTTCAGTTCATTTTCTGTCACTTCAGTGTCCTTTTCAGCAATATTATCTACAGAGATGGAAAATGTTGGTGTCGATGGATCATCAAGAAGGGTGTCGGTACCAAGTGTACCGATTGCAAGAAAACCATGGAAGAGCTCAGAAAGAGCAGCAGATGACTCATCTTCGAGATCGTAATGATCTGCCCTTGCTGCTGCCTCTAGACCAGCAAATGATTTTCTCAGGTGATTGTCTCTTTGGGCTTTGCTCAACGACTTATTGTAGAAATTTGATTTCGGGTAACCTTGTAAATCATCCAGTGATGGCTGCCCAGTAAGGCAAGTACAAGGATTCCCTGACACATTAACAAATATCACCTTTATTCTGCTTGGTCTTACAAGTATGCATGGCAGGAAAACTGGACCAGAAAAACTTACCTACAGAAAAATCCTTTAGTGGTTCACTGCTGTTCTGTCGAAACTTACGATGCATCCAACCGAGTAACTGCAGAAAGTTAAACAAGGATCAGGATGGCTACAATAACGGATAAGAAAATAAATCTTAGTTTTACTTTAACAGAATATTTATACCTTCATTTTGAGAATAGCTAGCTGCACTGATCTTAATGAGAGGAACAAAAGAACTGAAGTTTGATTATTTTGTGTGAGTTATATAAAAAGAGTTTATTATCAAGTTGGTCATGTGACCAGAAGGTCATGGGTTCAAGCCGTGGAAACAGCCTCTTGTAGAAATGTAAGGTAAGACTGTGTATAATAGAGCCTTGTGGTCCGGTCCTTTCCGGACATCGAGCATAGCGGGAGCTTAGTGCACCGGGCTGTCCTTATTATCAAGTTTGTGTAGAACGCCTCGGGGCACTTTTAGTAAGCATACATGAAGTCACAAAGTTTGGGCTGACTGTTTACTCTTTCTTTTAATTAATCAGGTAAAAATTGTGTGGCAAAAGTTTGATCTTTTTTTTTCTTTGACCTTTGGTGATTAAGTTTTTTTTAAACTTAAAATACAGTTTTCAACTTCTTAGTTATGCTGAATGATTAGGCTCCTTAAATTATAAGAAAAAGAAATATATTAGTAATTGGTTCGTATCAGTTCAGATATGATATGACAAGTTAGAAGATATTAATAGTTATTAATGTATTTTAGCAGAGGAGATTAATGAAACAGATAGAATTTTTTTCTTGTGGTCCTCTGCTATAGGTCCACTCCCTTGCATGGATTTTTAAAGTTGAAGAACTTTAAGATGTCAGTATGTTGCACACGTGTCAATAATGAGGAAACAATTCATTTTATCTAAATTATCATTATTATATTTAGTGATCCTTGTAATCAAAATTTCCTTTCTCCTCTTCAATGTAGTTTGTTCTACAGCTTGCTAAAATAAGGTTATTCAACAGTGTAAGCACGTTATTTTTAACCTTATAGTGAATTCAGATATGCTGCGCTAGGAGCTAATAAAATTCATGTAGCTCATCTAACTTTGACCATTATATTGTTCCTATATTTAGTTGTATAATGTTATTTCTGTATATTGAATTGCTCCTGAAGAGCATGATTAGCTGACTTTCCGATATTCTTCCTTTTCCTCCAGCATTCTGGAGCTTAGAAAGGTTACAAGTACAACAAACTCTCCATTTACTGCAATTGAATGAGTAAATCTGAACTTCAACCATATAGATTCCTTGTTTAAGGATTTAACTTATATATATCAATACGGTAAGTTTTTTGTATTGAGGATGCTGAGATGGATGTGTAGGCATATAAGGAGAGATATGATTGGGAATGATGATATCCGAGATAAAGTGGGAGTGGCTTCGGTGGAGGATAAGATGCGGGAAGCGAGGTTGAGATGGTTCGGCCATGTGCAGAGGAGAGACACACAGATGCCCCAGTGCGGAGGTGTGAGAGGTTGGCTATGGACGGGTTCAGGAGGGGTAGAGGTAGGCCAAAGAAGTATTGGGGAGAGGTGATTAGACGAAATATGGCGCAGGTGCAACTTACTGAGGACATGACCTTAGATAGGAGGTTGTGGAGGACACGGATTAGGGTAGAAGGGTAGTAGGTAGTCGAGGGTAGTCCTCTTTACGCTTACAAAATGATAGTGTAGTATTATTACTATAGGCTCGTGTCACACTTATAGGCGCATTATTGCTCTATAGTACTCTGTAGTTTGATTCCTGCTGCTATGTGTTCTTCAGTGTAATTTATTCGCCTTATTTAGTTGTGTTAGTTACTGCTTCCTTTTTGGTAGAATGCCCTACCATTGCGTATTTGATTTTTACTATCTGTTGTCCAAAATGCTTTAATTTCTCGTCTGAGTCTGATCGTTTGTCATACTTTGTTTTGCTTTGCTTGTTTTGCCTGATTATTCTTTGTCTTGAGCCGAGGGTCTCCCGGAAACAGTCGTTCTACCTACCAAGGTGGAGGTGAGGTCTGTGTACATTCTACTCTCCCCAGACCCCACATTGTGGGATTTTCACTGGGTATGTTATTGTTGTTACTGTAAGTTCTTTGTAGCAGGTAATCTGTCTTATTTTTCATGTTACTAATCCCATTTTTATGGATAGTTACTATCTTTTATGTTACCTCATAATGTAAAAATTCTTTTACTGTATAGAGGTAAAACTATCTTTTTATTCCTTCAGTGCATAACAGAACACATGGAACTAGTAATGCAATATATTTGTAGTGTTTGTCTGGACACTGTAGTGAGTCGAGCTCAATCATCAACAGAAACTGCCAATGAAACAGGTATCTTTCCCTTTGTTTCTTATGAGAACAGCCCTCTACATTGCTCCCGGAACCTTCAATTGAAAGAGAAAATGTTGTTCACTTGGATGCTGGAGGCCATTATAATGTAAATAATTTCATGGATTATATAATGTAACAGTGATGAATATTTTGGGGTATACTTTGTAAAGAAGAAAATGATTGGTGTATAAGAAGGTGACAACAAACAGTTATACCAGGTTGCATTACACTAATTTTCATGACCTGATAGTGTGAAAAGTTCTTTTGCGCTGTCATTTTAAAGAAGTTAAAACACTTTCTATAGTTGTCTGTTACGCGTGCACTCTAATATAATTTGGATCAAATTATCTATATGTATTCTACAAGACACATATCATGAAGCTCTAGAAATAAGAAAGTAATGTTCCTATATTTAAAGCTTTGATACATATATAAATGTTCATTTTGCTAATGGTATTGTAACACAAATGCAGTTTTTTCAAATGAGGTTATTTTGCATATTAGAAATCTTTTACAAAACAGAAGAATTCTGCAAGTTGCATATTAGAAGTGTTTTTATCTATTACGGAAATTGGAACCTTTGCGCGTCATCCGACACACTTGCAGACAACCCATCCAGCCACAGCCTCTTAGAACATAGAACAATGCCTTTTTGGTACTGAATTATTAAGAGGTCGCAATCTTGATTTACTGCTGAAACTGAGACTCGGATAGAATGTCACATGATTATACTATCCTTATTGTATCATTCTTGGTGTTCATATATAGGGGGAAAAATGTGTCCAACTGGACAAGAAAATGTGAACAAAGAAAAAAGCGGTGGGTGGAGGAACCCAGTGTCAAAGTTGGTGTACTCATTTTAGAAAGAAACGAGGAACTAGAATACAAAGTTAAGAGTTAAGACCCTTGATGCGACTGAAAGTATATGTATGTCCTACAGATAATCTGTATTAGGACAAATGTACTTTATACACATTGGTATTATTATTAATATTATAACGTAACTCTTAAAATAACCTTGACTAATGATCATAGAGAATGGGATATCGATGATATGTGATAAGTCGACATGTGGTGTCGCGCCCTTTTTTCAACCGCGACATTATAAAAAAAAAAAACTCCTGCTTAGTAGAGGTTAGACAATAAAATAAATGCTAAAAGTGCAAAAAGAATGCTAAAATGTTAAAGAGGAGCTAAAGGTGCTAAAAAGTGCTAAAGGGTTCGCGGAGTCGCCACCTAATTAATTTGGGTGAATTAGGACACCTAAATGTTAACTAGTTTAAAGTAAACATTAACTCCATTTTAATGGTCTGCAAAATTGTGTGAGATTCTGGGCGAGGGTTCTTTATTATCCTAAAGGGAAGGGGTTAGGCGCCCTAAAGGATCCGCTAACTTGTGGTTGTCCGTTCAAACCTAGAGTTATTATTATGCTAAGATGCAATACGTGTCTTGAAAAGTGTTTAAGTAAAGGATGTAGGAAGTATTCTTTGCTAACGTAAAAATGCGAGATTTGTTTTAAAATATATAAAGCTAGTCCTAGCTAAAATATGTATTATTATATGTGCAAAGATGATTTATGCATTTATGAAGTGGGTCTAGCATGCAAGGTATCTATATAGTAAATGGAACTAATTTTCCTATATGAATGTTAATGATTGAGTTTATAGAATTTGATAACAAATAATACTTTTAATTACGTGAAGAGTTATGCAAGTGAAAAATCGTTAGGTTATTTAATGCAACTTTAAGCGATGTATAACTAGCATAAAATAATTAAGTTAGAAGAAACGAGTTTTAGTATCAAACTACCTCTTAATGGCAACCCAAAGCTTGAATGTCCTAAAGGTTCTGCTAGTAGAGTGATGTTAGACAATTAATTTACAAATAATGAATGGACAGGCATAAATTAATAAATGACTCGAGGAAGGCGATGTCTTTTCGCCGGTGGTTTTGGGATTCCAATGCGGATAGAGAAATGCACATAGATGCGGGTCTTCATTTGATGTAGCTTGTAATGAGTCTCGTCATGAGACTCTTTATTTTTTGCTCTGATGTGTGCCATGTAAAAAAAACAAGGTAAGGATTAGTACATATCCAACAAACTTATCGAACAATAAATAACATTTTAATATAAAACTGGAACATACATAAACCCACTGCTTGGGCAAGAACCGAAACAACAAGCTAATAATTTTATGACAGCCCACAATATACCATGTGCAAGGAATATCGTAATGAAGACCCAACAGCAGACAAAACAGAGGGACGACACTGAAATATGAAGCAAGCCCAAATGTAATAATTATCAGGAGAGGTAATGAGCCAGGCATTAGGCCTTAGATACAAGCAGTGCGAGAAACATAAGACAAACCTAAATGTAAAATTTGATTTTCGGGAAGCGAGAATATAGAGAAGGCAGGCATCGAGAGAACACATATTAGATACTAAGGTTGCTCATGCTATATTAAACACACAAGATCACGGACATGAGTTGTAGCAACTAGGCTTTGACATTAAATGTATCCAGATATACATGAGACAAGATGACTACAGCTATGAATGCTCAACCTTAGATGCACACCTTTGGATTTGTATTGAGAGAAGTCGATTCATGCTATAATCTAGGCCAAAAGATACTTATGAAAATAAAGAAGAGCGTGTCGAGATATACAAGCTGGGACGGGGTGGTGTGCAAGTCTTTAGTCTAACATAATAACTCTTTTAAACATGCAAAGATACTCGATTACAAGATAAGTTTAGGGGTCTAACGGATGCATGATAGATCTGACGTGGTGAGATAAGATTACTTATACCCTGAGCCACTTCAAAGTTCAACATTTAACTTAAAGGTCGATGTAGATGTTCATTCTGAGAGATGACATATAATCGCATTTGTAAAGGCATAGGAATTCCACTTATTACTCGGCTTAAGTTAGGGTGTGTGACTGTTAATATGTCGGAGGAGTAAAGCGAAATTATTTAAAGCCATTTCTCGAGTCGGTTTTCTCAATTAACGACTTCAAGCCAACATCACCTAATCTAATCGGATAAACCTATTGGACTCGGATAACAATTAGTGTGCTTGATCCAAAGAAGATATAATAAAACATGCCACTGTGACGGATTCCAACAACAGATAGTGTCAACCAAACAAGTTTCAGAATAGTCTACATACCCAAATAACATCTACATTAGCTAAACATATTTAACCAACACATGATCATCACATACACCGTGAATCAGATCAGATTACAAACCATGGATTCATATACTAACAAGAGGAAAAAAACAATATATGGCCAATTATGGCATGATTCAACTGATAGCCTCAAGATGTAGCAGGCACGACATTAACCAACTAGCAGGTATGTAAGGACAGAAAGGAAGAAACATCAGCACGACAAGACTGAGTTTAACAGGATTAACCAACATAGAACACAACAAATGCATAATGGACATAGAATATATGACTCAGCGTATTTAGGCATCAATAATCCAGCGAACAGATTAACAAATAATTTTAACAATGGCCAGCATCGTCTTTATGCATCAATGAACACAAATACGAATGAACCAATACAAGTTTAATTACAAAAAAAGACACAGCGATACGAAATGAACTGAGAAGAATTCGGTTTTACCTTCTCCGGGCAGCGAACCGAAGCAGCGTATCAAGTCGTCGATGCCACTCGGAAAGTGATAAAAAGAAAGATTTGGCTTCGAGACGGGCTGATTTGTGATTGTTTGCTTATAAGAAGAAATGGTTTGAGAATCCTAGTTATTGCTACTGAATTACTCGCTTCTTCGATTATTCTCTTTCTACTGGGATCTTTCTCCGTGAAGAATGGGTCTGGACTGCTGAGTTCCCCCCGATGTTCAGCTATTCTTGCCTTTGTTTGCTACTGTTTTTACTCATTTTATTTTTATGATTCCCTGATGCTCCCCCTCGCTTCCTCTTTTCGCCGATTCTTCTTTGTTTCTTCTCCTTTATTCCCCCCCCCCTCCGGATGCCTTTGCATGTGTACATCGATTGGTATTTATACCCTTGATCTAGGTACTTAGTTATGGTAACTCTGATTTTGGGTATATGGTAAGCTGCGATTTCGGGTATTTCTACCTGATAGGTCGATTTGGTATTGATTCTTACTGCGATTTTCTGTTTATTCGGATGCGATTTTGCGAGATTTGGGTGCGATTCGCCGGATTCTCAGGCGAGAATCTCGGCGGCGATGGGGTGCGAGGGTAAGGGAGGTGCGACGGTTGACATTTTTTAGGGTTTTTCTAGGTTAGGGGGGCTGCTGGTTTTAGGGTTGATGTTTTCTGAAGAGGATGAGACGTGGGGGGGGGGAAATAAGGCTGGGATGTGGGTAATGGGCCGCGGGAACTGGGCTGCGGGTTTGGGCTAAAAAAAAGATTGGGCTGGGCGAAAAAGGCTGGTACATAGGTATCAATTTGGGTAGTGTTATAATTTAGGTGTATTATTTAATTAGTGGTAAATTAAATTATTTAAATTGTGATTAGATTATTTAGGTGCTTTATTAGTCTGAGTTTTAAAATTATTACAATAATAAATGCGAGTGTGCTATTTAATTAGTGCTTAATATTTATAATGTGATGCCGTTATTAAAACTTATTTATTATGCGTATTTTGCGATGTTAAATTAAAATTGAATTATTTAAATGCTACATGCAGATATGACATTTTAGGATTGCTTAATGCTTTTATAAATGCGACGCTATTATTAAAACGTATGTATTAGATTAATTACGAATTATGAAATTGTCTTGATATTAATAAATGCGAATATTTTATTTAATACGGCGTCATTGTCAAATTATTTATTTACGTATTTATTATCATTTAAGAATTATGTCAGGGCTTAAAATTAATAAATGCGGGCGTGAGACTCTAAGTGCTTAATTTTCTACGTGCGACGCGGTGCCATTATTAAATTGCTTATTTGTGCATGTATTAATGTTTTATTTGCTGCATTTTATTATTTAAAAATATTAAAATTATTGTTGAAAATTGGTGTAATTTTATAGTTAATGACTGGATGGGAGGGTCAAAATTGGGTGTCAACATGTGGTCTGCATCACATCCTTAGATGATGTAGTATGTGTCACCTGCTACGAGTAATTTACTCGTGATGGACATATGGATACTTTGGAAGTATTGGTATACCCTACTGATATACTGTTTGTTATACAATGTCTAAAGTATGATTAGCGTGTGGAAAATAGAAGTCCTTAGACTTGAGGTCGATACACACCTTGTCTACAGAGTAATATACTTTGATCATGTCCTAAGCTCAAATGCCTTATAGGTAGAGATACAACTTGTATTGGGTACATTACGATGTAGATTAAAGGTGGTAGTTGAGCCAAGATTAGGATTCATTCCTCGAATGTATATTTGAGAGAACACTCAGATTCTCATGTAATATTAGGTTGACTAAGTCGTTGTCCAATGCAATAGACATATCTAGGATATGGTCTTGTTGGCAACCAATATAGATGATATATAATTATCAAGCCATTTGGATAGACACTTGGCAAATCCTAAGCTTGATCGAGTGTGTCGTGAATGGAAGAGGGCTTCTATTCATTATTCCATACACTTCGACGAGACAGTGGGTCAGTCTGACTGATCCAATGCACCTCATTTTCTGGGCCTGGACCACGGGAAACCCTAGCTATAAATGGAGGTCTTCTATTCATTATTCCATATACTTGATTCATATATCATTGTAAGTCTTAGAGACCTAGAATTAAAACTCTCTTTCGAACCTCTATCGAATTTCCTAGCTATTCGAAGGAGGTATACATCGGAGTTCTTGGAACTTGCAATCGAGGATCAATTATGTGCGCACCCTCAGACTTTATACTAAAAGACTCCAGATTTATCAAACTGTAAGTGTTCTATCGATGTGTTACTGTTATATATACATGTTATGATTTACATGTATTTACATTACTACATAATCATCCTGGAGTTCGTCGTTTGTTGGGTTTGAAACACAAATTTTCAAATTCCGCTGCGTACACGAACCCGACAAAAACCCTTCAATGGTATTAGAGCCTGGGCTGTTTTATGTGATTATGTAGTAATTGTTAATAATAATATGTATTAGAATTTGTTTAAATCTGAATTTTATGTCTTTTGAAGCTTGAAAACCTAATATCTTAAGAGCGCATAATCCTTGTCTCCTGAACTATTAATCAATGATGTAATCGAGGAAGTCATTCCAATCTAACTCTTCTAAGTCGATGTACGTAACCGGTTCATTACGAACATGGTGCACTAAAGTGAAGAATGAGAAGAGATTGGATGATGGTCGATGAACGTGTTGTTTGATAGTGAAGGGTAACGAGGATGAATCTTCAAATCTGACTCTGAACCAGTTTTATGGATTTCGAAAATGCAGATTTTGTGTTTCTGAGATGGAGGCGTCGTGACTCCATGGTGGAGCGTCGCGGCGCCGCGGCTCCACGATGGAGCGCCGCGACACTACCCAATTAGGGTCGCGACGCCGAGGCTCCAGTAACAAAAAAAAAGTTTTTCCAGAATCAGAAACTAAAGTTTTAAAAGTTTCAAATACTGATTCTGAAGTTTAAAAGTTTCATAATCTGATTTTTTTTTTAAATAGGCAGATTTGGTCCTTTGGGGCAAATCTATAATTAAATAAGTTTCTGATAATTAGATTTTAAATTTTGGAAATTATAGACATGTCCCTGAAATCTGAAAATATTTTTTGAAAATTAAAATTGGGTTTTCTGATTTTAAAGGGGTTCAAAATTAAAATTTTAAATTCTTGAGGGACTAAACTGTAAATTTTGAAAATCTGAAATTTACAGAAAGATCCTGAAAATCAGTTTTAAAAATCAGAAAAATGTTTAAGGGACTATTTGGTTTAGACTTAAATTTTAGAGTTTAAACAAGTTAACCCATAATTATTATTAATTGTATATTATTGAATAATATACGAAATATATGTTAAGTGTTTAAATGCGTGCATTTAATTATTAACATAATGTCCGTTATAACTGTAAGGATAGGAGTCGCCCAGTAATGGAACAAACCATCTTATATCATGCCTATTGGGCTGATGGTTCCCATCTAAATGTGTTTTAGAAATTGCATGATTATATGTCGTATTGAATACGACACAAATTGTTGATCTTGGTTAAAATCTCCGCAACTAAAATGTTCCCCAAATTTTAAATACAAGTCTAAATTAAAATGTGTCGTCCATTATAATTGTTAGAGTGTAAAATTCTTTTCGGCGATACGAGTATTTATGCCAAAGCATTTGCTCTAAGTCTACCAGGACTCAGACACTTTCATAGATGTGTTTAAATGTAAATGTACATGATAAACTTTTTTGGGTATTTACACCAAAGTGTTTGCTCACAAAGGCCAAATTTACTTAGATACATAAACGCATACGTGTAATGGAATTGACTTGCTTAGACAAATCTTGGCGTCAAAGTGTCGGACTAATCTAAGGACGCAAGATTGAATATAATATTTGATCAACCAAAAGTTGCAAATAAGTTTTGCAATTGACTTAGAACCTACCAAGATGTGTTATTGAAGTTATCAACCAAAGCAAACACGGAGATATCATAGGCTTGGATCTTGGCCCATTATGATCTTAAATTAATATAGATTTGTATTCTACCATGGGGTCGTAGAAATATGATAAAATAGTGGGAGCTAATTAAATAAAAGGTCATGTTGATTAGCCTAAACGAATGTGTATAATAAGAAATAAACTTGAGTTTAATTTTCTGTCTATCTAACTCTTCAATTTATCAAAATGTCGAGCCTATCATTGAAAATGTTGATGGAAATGAACAAACTTACTGGACCAAACTATCTGAGAATTATTCTAAGGCAAGAAAAGATAGTGTCACGACCCGAACCCCCGGGCCTGTGACTGGTGCCCTGCCTGGGCACCCTTATACCCTCCCAACACATATACCAATAGTGGAAGCATTAAATAACTCAATATACCTCATGATAAAACCGGCAAGCCGACAAGGCCGCCACTGTACATATATTAAACCATAACTTATTACAACTACCTGAGTCCAACCAACATATGAATACAAACCTCTAAGAGTTTGGACCCTATCTATGATGGGACATGGCCTCGTCATACCCTTGAATGTACAAAAACTTACAATACAAGGGATCCGTACAAAAAAGATAAGCCTCCGGAGTGAATGGAGCTTTTTTCCAAAAACTGAACATAGATCCTATGAGCGAGGATCAACAAGCGTATTACTATCTTTGCGGCGTGAAACGTAGCCCAGGAAAGAGTCGATGCGAAAGATGTACCAAGTATGTAAAACTGTAAGTAATGTAAATGAAATCATAACAGTCCAAAACATAACAGGAAGCAAGTATGATAATCAAAATACCAGTACACCTATGCCTTGTAAAAAGTGATAGAAATGAGAGTCGACGTACCTTTTAAAATATGTTTTTAAAAGTAAGATCAACTGTGTCATTTTAAATCATGAAATCATTTCCATTTCAAAGTGTGAAATCCATGTAAAGCCTGCCCATTAAGGTATACTGCCCGACCCATTCTGGGACACGGTAAAGTCATATAAAGTCTGTCCACCAAGGTATACTGCCCGACCCATTCTGGAACGCGGTAAAGTCATAAAAAGTCTGCCCTCAAAGGTATACTGCCCGGCCCATTCTGAGACGCGGTAAAGTCATATAAAGTCTGCCCTCAAATGTATACTGCCCGACCTATTCTGGGACGCGGTAAAGTCATATAAAGTTTGCCCTCAAAGGTATACTGGCTGGCCCATCTGGGACGCGGTAAAGTCTGCCCTCAAAGGTATACTGCCCGGCCCATTCTGGGACGCGGTAAAGTCATATAATATATATATAATGTTCTTTTCATTAAGGCATACTGTTCGGCCCTTCCTAGGACACGGTCCACACATAAAGGACTGTACACCTATAGCTATCATCAGAAAACATGTACACTTTAAATCATCTTTGACTCTCATTAGAATAAAATGAATAACTATCATTTTAGAAAAACTCAAGGCATTTTCAAGTCATGTAATATTAAGGACTAAATCATGGACACTCTCACATGATTTCCATATAACATTTTAAACCATATCTTGACTTTCCATAAAACTGTTATAACAACTTCCCATAAAGCCGTTATAACAAACTTTCATTTTAGAAAACTAAAGCACTACCACATCTTTCCTTTTAATAGAACCAAGTACTTCTTCTTTTGAAATCAAGTAACTTATACTCTTTAAATCAAGGCACTTCACATATAAAATCAAGTCATCTATACTTTTAACATCAAGTAACTTCCACTTTCAATATTAAGGCAATTATTCTTTAAGATCAAGTAAGTTTGTACTTTTCAAATCAAGTGCCATATTGAATCCGATTTCATTTAAAACATGTACGTCCACCGTACTATACATTTTATAAGGTTCATGCTCAAAGAAAGATAGGAAGAGTTCCACATACCTCTTAAGCTATTCCACCCGCCAAGTAGAATACACCGCACGTAGAATGTCAACCTATAATGACCATAATACGTCTATCAACTTCTAGTTTTCTAAGGTAGAATAATACTAAGTAAAAGGTCTCTTATTCTACGGAAAATTGGGCAGCACTTCCCCTTGTTTCTACGTACTTTTCCACCTTTTCCAAGGACCGAATTCTATAACCAACACGCCACATTTATGGCACAACCAACAGTTAACCAAAGGGGATTACACGCCTAACTTGACGTGTAAAATTCTGCCCCACCATCACATTACAAAACAATCCATAAAATAGTACATTAGTACAGTCCATTAATACAGTTCATTAGTCCACTAATACAGTCCATTAATACAGTCCATTAGTCCACTAATACAGTCCATAGTCCAATGTAAAAACAGTCCCTTATTTAGTTGGTGTTCTCGGTCAACTACTACAACCAAAACTGTTTCCTTAACTTCTTATAATCCAACTTATATTCCAACACTTCATATAAGTTATATTAACTTGTTAACAACAAGATCCCATTATGTCAACATGTAATAGGTAATTTTTTATAACAACAATAACCCACGAATCCGTTAATACCAAAACTGTCCACAATCGGCTAACATGCCAAGATTGTGACATGTACTTCTTACTCTTCATTCTTTTTAATCCAAATTCCCATGCCAACATGTTATATAAGTTGTATAAACTATCAACAACTATATTCCCTTCATTATATAACATGTAACAAGTATATTTAACAATCAAAATGATCAACAATCCAATAAGCCGAAACTTGCCTAGTTTCGGCCTCACCATCCCAATGTGGTCCAAACCTTTTTAATCTTCATTCTTTATATCACAAGCTCATTTATATACTACAACAACATGTAATCTTCAATTAAATTAAGAGGACAAATGATCCTTACCTCAATATGCCCAAAATAGTCCAAGTTCAAAGTCCATCCTTAGAATATTCTTAGCTCTTATTCTTCACGTTCCAATCCACCATATGCAACCCTTAAAAACTCATAACCGACTTTTCTTCAAGTTTCAACACCAAAGTTGAAGAACACCTTAGGTTTTCAAGGTACAACTCACGACTCAATGGGGTATTTCCGGGGTTTAAGGGATTGTCTAGGCTTAGTACTCCACTAGGGATCTTAGTCTTGAGTTTGAGGATTTATCATCAAGGATTGAAGAATTTTTGTCTTCCAAAAAGGGCCCTTGGCCGAGAGCTATTATGGAGAGGGAGATGGAATTTTTTCTAAGTGTTGTGAAAGTCTTGCACTCCCTCTATGTATATATAATGTATCTCATGTAGTGAGATCAAGACAAGTGTATGGACAAGTGGATGTGGGACCCATGTCCACTTGTCCTCCTTCAACAAATATCTAAGTCAAATAGTCAAGCCAAGACAAGTGGGGGGGGGGGGGTGTGCCCCGTGTCACCCTCCAATTCGTCAAAATTATTTCATCACCAAAAATATCCCTATTTGGTCAAAATATCTCAAAACCTTGTGGGCCCCACAAAGTCATAAATTTTCCCTGTAGGCCCCACATGACCAAATCCGAAACTTAAAATCCAAAATTCCAATATATTTTATAAGTCCCAAATACCAAATTTGATAACCAAATTCCACTTAATAAACCTTTTTCCCTTCACGAGGTTCCGAAATATTTCCTTAGGAAAAAGTGATATTTCTTTCGTTCCACGATTTAAATCTTATTTTCGCACGTACGTTCTTATCTCAATCTCTTGGAAATACGGGGTGTAACATCCTTCCCACCTTAGAAACATTCGTCCCGAATGTTCGCACCTTACTTTTTCTTTTAGCCTTCGTGCCCTAAGTTCAAACTAAACAGATATCGGCATAGTCTCATTTAACTATACCCACACAATCAAATATGCCACACATGTCCACAATATATCACTTATGCATATACATCATTCCAAATAGGCAAGTAGGGAATTGAATTACATGTAATCATATCTAGTGACGACTCCTGGTCATGTCTACCGGTCAAAGCATGTAGGCGATTTGAAAAGACCGCTAAAACTGAGAACTTCCATCATGACCTCTACCACGGCCTGTTGGCGCATGAATATCCTGCCCTGCGGGGCGCATAGCTATAGAAGGCGAAGAACCCACAACTGATCCAGTAGGCTGTGCTATACCATCAGTACCACCTTTATAAGGACACTCTCTCATCACATGGCCTAGACGACCACAAGAAAAACAAGCACCCGTTCCAGAATGACACACCCCAGAATGAAACCTACCACATTGGGTGCACTGAGGCAAAGACGTCCTCGATTGGGACCCCGTCTCTCGAGACCACGGCTCGAGCTCGGCCGGCCGTGAATACCCGGGACGGTCGAACCTCCTGCCTGAAGATTGTGGAGGAGCACTCGGTGCTGGCTGAGATGCATACCTAGCCTGCTGCCGAGGCTGCCCGCCTTGAAACTCACCCGAAAAACCTGCCGTCCTGGCCCTCTTAGGCTGATCCCCATCCCGACCTCTATATGGGCGTCTCCTTCTATGTCGCTCCTCGACTCCCTGTGTGTACGCCTGGATACGAGCAATATCCATGCTCGGCTGAAGCGCTACTGCCATGCACCCATCAATCAGATAATAATCTAGTCTCATCACGTAGCGGTGCACTCTATCTGCCATTTCTGCTACTATAGTGGGCGCGTACCGAGCCAATGAGTCGAACTCTAGGCTATACTCTCTAATAGTCCTTCCACCCTGCCTCAAGTTCAAGAAACTGTCAACCCTGACTCTCCTCATCTCATGAGGCAAGAAGTGATCAAAAAAGGCCTCCGTGAACTTGTCCCACATAGCTGGAGGAGCACCCTAGCCCCTGGACAGCTCCCATGACTCGAACCAGTTAACTGCTACATCGCGCAACCGGTAAGAAGCCAATACGACCGACTCGGTCTCCGATGCCTTAATCACCCTCATTGTCCGCTGAATCTGGCGAATGAACTCCTGAGGATCATCCTCAGACCTCGACCCGTAAAACTCTGGCGAACTGCAACCCAGAAAGTCCCGAACCCTCAAATTGTCTGCTCTGGGGTTAGCACGGCCTCGTTTATAACTCGTCTGCTACTATCACGGCGATGAGCTGGATCAGTATCTCAGAGTCCCTATCCTCTCGCCTCGGCCGAGGAACTCAAGGCCTGGGCACCTCTCGAGCCGCAGTGCTTAAGCTCCTCGTAACGCGCGTGAGTAACTAACCGACAAATGCGCCACCGCTGCATAGATCGGGCTGTGCCTCAGAACTCTCTCGTGTCCGATCGAAACTCCTATCGCGACTTGCCCTTCTGGGTCGTTGTTGCTGTAACACCCCATTTTAACCGAGTCGAAAACGGATTATCGCTATGGTTGATTCCTAAATTGTATTTTACGAGTCGCCACCTAATTATTATAGTGAATTAGGACACTTAGTTTATTGCAATAAAAATACTGCAATTGACTTCCATTTAATGGTCTGCGAAATTAGTGAGATTCTGGATCAGGGTTCTTTATTATCCTAAAAGGGAAGGGGTTAGGCATCCTTTAAGATCCGCTAACTTGCGGTTGTTCGTTCAAACCTAGGTTAATTATTTATTGCTCTTTTTATTCTACCTATTCTAAGCATTTTACATAATTTACAATTAAAATAAAATACAATGCAAAATAATAAAGCGAAATTAAATGCGGATAAAATAAACTCCGGGGCATTCTTTTTGAAATGCATCTCCGGATACCTGCATAAACACTTAGTAAAAGTATTAGTAATAGAATACATAAATTTTAAAATAATAGCAAAATTAACAAACAAAGCAAATAAATCCGCTTTTTATGCGAGAGGCCTTGAAAATCGACGGATTCCTTCATCTACCAATATTGTTAAAAGCAATAAAATAAATAAAACCTTCATATCCGCGCCAAAGCAGTAATAGTTTTAAACACGGAGGGCTCGGATATAAAAATATAAAGTGGGGAGCCTAAACAAGTGCGGCTGCGAGAATTCGCCCTGCCAGCGCATGTTGGTTATCCTGTGTAAGTGGAAGAAATCATCCTTGCCCAGAAAGCTTCATTTATTTTATTTTCCGTCAGAATCGTGGAGGCCTCAAAAATCGACGGATAACTTTTTCATCGGCCAAACAAGTGTAGCATCTTGTTCAAATCAGTAAAATACCAACAGTGTAGTATTTGTTCTAAATCAGTAAACCAGCAAAAAATGCCCAAAATCAATAGCAATATGGCCAAAACCAGTCCAATAATAAGGCCAAAAACAGTAGTAACAATGCCGAAAATTAGTAGCAAATAGCCTAAAAATCAGTCCAGCACCATGGCTAAAACCAGTAGCGAAAAAATAACCCGACAGAAAATAATCAATACCAATAGCAGCGAAAATCAGTCCAACACCAACAAGAAACAGCAAGATAGTAACTAACAACGTCGCCGGACAGTTCAACAAAACAGTGAAGCAATAACCAACATTCACGGAGTTTTTAAACTCGTGACATTAAAAATAAAAATCATCCGACAACCACAGATTTCAAGAAGTAACAGAGCGAACTCGCGGAATTTTAAGAAACTCGGCCCAAATCGAAAAATCATGTTATCACCATACATAACAAAGACAAAAGAGAGGGCGGCGATCGCCCACGCGAGGTCGCCGAGCGACGCCACGATGATTGATAGGAACGATGGCGGGTTCACGCGCAGAGGGTTCGACGCGTGTGGTGGTTCGATGGCGGTGGGGGGTAGTGGTTCGCCGGCAGTGATGGTGGTCGACGATAGAGGGTGACGGGAGAGTGGGGGAGAGAGAGACGAGATATGAGAGAGGGATAGAGGTGTGCTGCGGATGAAATGGAGAGGAAAGGCCGCTTGTGTGGTGAGCGGTAGTTCGCCGGAGTTAGAACTCCGACGAAGGGCGGCGGCGGAGGCGACGGGAAGTGAAGAGGAGAGAGGGCAGTGGGCTGCTAGGGTGTGGCGGCTGAGGTTAGGTAGTTCGCCGGAGTTAGAACTCCGACGAAGGGCGGCGGCGGAGGCGACGGAAGAGGAAGGCGAAGTGAGGAAGTGAGAGAGAAGTGAGGTGCGGATGAAAGGAGATTAATAGGGTGAGGGTGATGTTTGTGTTGGGGAAAGTGGGGTATAATGTTTTATTTATAGGTAGTTTTAGGGTTTGGTATTTGGGAAAATGAAAAGTGGAGTATTTGATTTTAGGGAAATAAAAGAGGTGTTTGGGTGATAAAAATAGTGTTGGCTTGGGTGATTCAAATTGTGTCTTGATCGAATCGGTTTGACAAAATGCATGGCGTTAATTATTTAAAAGAAAAATTATTTAAAAGATGCAAAATTATTAAAATTCAAATGTCGATGCAATAATACTAAAAATGCAATGACATGTTTAATGATCGATTAAAAGTAAAACAGGATGTCAATTAATTATTTAAAAGATGCAAATATTATTAAAATAAAACGATTTGTAACAATAATAAAAACAAAATATTAACAAAGACATAATGCTTAATTTAACATAAAAGATAAAAATGCAAAAATGCCGATAAAATGCGATGTGATAAAATACTTAAAATTGCAACAAATATACAAAAACGGGTCAAAATTGATCACAACAAGATGTCCTCTTTGTACGGAGATGATGGAAGAGTCTTGGACAAAGATGTTGACTTGTAGCCAATTTTGTCTGCTTTATAAATCGAAACTCAAAAATAGGGATGATGCAGATCCAAAATGTCGATGTCAAATCATGATGACACCGGGTCGCTGTGATGCAAAAATTAAAAGCAAAGCCGACGATTAAAAATGTCCTGTCGGGCGATGATTGACACCGGGTTGCAGTGATGTGGTCTTTGAAAAGACAAGGTTATTGTAGATGAAATGACGTCGTTTTCGGACGCAATGCAAATGTTCATCGTTGCATGGACGAAACATAAATGAAGCCGTTGCATAGGCTTAAAAGAAAATGGTGTCGTTGCATAGACGCGATGCAGATGCTCGTCGTTGCATGGACGAAACATAAATGAAACTGTTGCATAGGCTTAAAAGAAATGACGCTGCCGGACGCGACGCAGATGCTCGCTGCCGCATGGACGAAACATAAATGGCCGTTGCATAGGCTTAACATGAAAAGCGTCGTTGCATGGACGCGACGCAGATGCTCGTTGCCGCAAGACGAAACATAAATGAAGTCGTTGCATAGGCTTAAAATGAAAAGGCGTCGTTGCATAGACGCGATGCAGATGCTCGTCGTTGCATGGACGAAACATGAATGAAGTCGTTGCATAGGCTTAAAATGAAAAGGTGTCGTTTTCGGACGCAATGCAGATGCTCGTCGTTGCATGGACGAAACATGAACGGCCGCCAGATAGGCTTAAAATGAAAATGCGTCGTTTTGACGCACGCAGATGCCGTCGTTGCATGGACGAAACATGAATGAAGCCGCCAGATAGGCTTAAAATGAAATGGCGTCGTTGCATAGACGCGATGCAGATGCTCGTCGTTGCATGGACGAAACATGAATGAAGCCGTTGCATAGGCTTAAAATGAAATGGCGTCGTTGCATAGACGCGATGCAGATGCTCGTCGTTGCATGGACGAAACATGAATGAAGCCGTTGCATAGGCTTAAAATGAAAGGACGTCGTTTTCGGACGCAATGCAGATGCTCGTCGTTGCATGGACGAAACATGAATGAAGCCGTTGCCTAGGCTTAAAATGAAAGGACGTCGCTTTCGGACGCAATGCAGATGCTCGTTGCATGGACGAAACATGAATGAAGCCGTTGCATAGGCTTAAAATGAAATGACGTCGTTTTCGGACGCAATGCAGATGCTCGTCGTTGCATGGACGAAACATGAATGAAGCCGTTGCATAGGCTTAAAATGAAAAGGCGTCGTTGCATGGACGCGATGCAGATGCTCGTCGTTGCATAGACGAAACATGAATGAAGCCGCCAGACAGGCTTAAAATAAAAGCGGCGTCGTTGCATGGACGCGATGCAGATGCTCGTCGTTGCATAGACGAAACATGAACGGCCGCGATAGGCTTAAAAATAAAAAGGCGTCGTTGCATGGACGCCATGCAGATGCTCGTCGTTGCATGGACGAAACATGAACGGCCGCACGGGCTTTTAAAATGAAAAGCGCGTCGTTGCACGGACGCGACGCAGATGCTCGTTGCATAGACGAAACATGAATGGCCGTTGCATAGGCTTAAAAATAAAAAGCGTCGTTGCATGGACGCGATCACGCAGATGCTTCGTCGTTGCATAGACGAAACATGAACGGCGTTGCATAGGCTTAAAAATAAAAAGCGTCGTTGCATGGACGCGATCACAGATCTTCGTCGTTGCATGGACGAAACATGAACGGCCGTTGCATGGGCTTTTAAAATGAAAAGCGTCGTTGCATGGGCGATCGCGATGCTCGTCGTTGCGTAGGCGAAACATGGACGGCCGTTGCATAGGCTTATATGAAAAGGCGTCGTTTTCGGTCATTACTGTTTGTGACCGTGCAGGTTGAGTTAGCGTAATTGCATTTACGTTGTGCTTTTGTGACCCGCATGAGTTTATTGTTGTGTTCCAGCCTTTGCTGATATGAAGATCCTGCACTCAAAGAAAACTTGTGAGTTTTTTTTTTTTTTTTAATTTTAGGAAATGAGTGGTTGATTAGCGTCGACTCTGTAGCTTTGGCTCTTGACGCTTGCATCCTTGGTTTGCACTGGAGACCTAGTTGGCCTGCTTTTTCCTGTCTATTGCCATTTTCTTGCACTGAATTCCTTAAAATGTCCCAGTTTCTGGTAATGAAGATGTTGAACTGGGTAAGGTTGCATCTTGACGCTATCAAGGCGATCAGGTAAGCATTTTTTTTATTTTTTTTATAATGAATGAAAAGCTAATGCGAGAATATGGACAATGTACAATTGAGTAGATGAGAATGCAACCCCCCGAAAATATGTAGGTAGTAATGGAGGCAAAATATACGAGGATGCTAAACTCTCCAATGGACAAAATCGAGTCATGTGCAGAAATAAGGAAGAAATATTTCTAACGGTGTGACCGAAGCCGATGTGGCTGTCTACGTATCCCGCCGAGGGAGTCAGGTCAAGACGTAGTTCATGCTTCAAAAATAAGAATTTTTATGATTTTAAAATGATGCGGGACCGAAGCCGATGCGGCCGCCTACGTATCCCGCTGAGGGAATCAGGTCAAGACGTAGTTCGTGATGCAAAATAAGGATTTTTTATGATTTTAAAATGATGCGGGACCGAAGCCGATGTGGCCGCCTACGTATCCCGCTGAGGGAATCAGGTCAAGACGTAGTTCGTGCTGTAAAAATAAGAATTTTTATGATTTTAAAATGATGTGGGACCGAAGCCGTCGCGCCACGTATCCGTGAGGAATCAGTCAAGACGTAGTTCGTGATGCAAAAATAATGATTTTTATGATTTTAAAATGATGTGGGGCCGGCGATGTGGCGCCACGTATCCGTGAGAATCAGTCAAGACGTAGTTCGTGATGCAAAAATAACAATTTTTTTTATGATTTTAAAATGATTTGGGAACGAAGACGATGTGTCCGACTACGTATCCCGCTGAGGGAATCAGGTCAAGACTTAGTTCGTGATGCAAAATAAGAATTTTTATGATTTTAAAATGATGTGGGACCGGCCGTCACGGCGCCTCGTATCCCGCCGAGGAATCAGTCAAGACGTAGTTCGTGATGCAAAAATAAGAAATTTTATGATTTTAAAATGACGCGGGACGGCCGATGTGGCGCCACGTATCCCGTAGGGAATCAGTCAAGACGTAGTTCATTATGCAAAATGATTTTTATTTAATATGCATTTTGTTGTTTTTTTCTGAAAAAATGGAAGACGACATTACGTTCTGACTCCAGTTGATACCAACAATTAGTATTGTGCATAAGGATGTTCTTTTATTGTTTTGGTCTAACCGATATTGACTCGGTGTAATTCACGATTTGAGATAGTACCTAAAACATACCTGAGTGTCGACACACTTGCTTGCATCCAAGGTTTCGAACTACACGTAGCCTCACGTTTCAAATGCCTCACAGAAAGAAAGTCCCGTTCTCACATATATTCCAGTATTTTGAATTTTGGGACGTTGAGAGAAAAGACACTCACACTCAGAAAGATGTTCAATGCATGCAATTGTGATACCATAGGCTTGGCCGTCATGTAAGTATCCACTAATGTGAGAACCCTCAGTATAAGATCATGTAGGGCTTGTAACGGGCTTGTAATGTAGGTTTGGGGAAGGGATGCGGGCGGTGTTTTTTTATTATTGGTCGCGAAAACCTAAAGGAGTTATAACCCTTGAAGTTGAAACCATGGATATCATTTGGGTAAAAGTGACTAATCATTCCTCGAGAGTTGGACTACGTCCATGCTTGATATTTGTGTGTTTTAATGCTGACTTGCTTTCTTTTTGTCCCAGTTTTTCTGTATTGATTTCTTTTGAATCTTTCATTTGGAGCCCTTTTTTTTTTTTTTTTTTTTTTTTTTCGGGGTTATGTATTCCCTTTTTTTTATAACATCGAAGCTTTTGATTTTATTTTTTTGTGTGTGAAGTCGTCTCTGCTTTTGTTTTGTTTTCCTTTTGGAATTTTGACAACTTTTGTCTTTGCAAACTTCAGCGCAGGATTTTGTCAGCCACTTGCACATTTCTAAAGCGCTCGAGGAGGTCGGGCCAAGAGAGGGATAGTGCGTACGCACTCAGAAAGGTTATAGGTGTAATATGCGGTTGTCAAAAAATAGGTTTTAGGCTCAAAGGGGTGTACTAGGGATAATGTTATTTGGTAGGCTGAAAAGGCTCAAACGGGTCAAAGAAAGCCTACGATCATTTCCCACACCGAGTGTTACTCAGGATTTCGCCTCAACAAACATTCAGGCCAAGTTCTAGATCACAATGCAATGCAATTGAACTTATTCAAACACTCACCACACAATGCATATGAAACGATGAGGTCGGTTTCATTCTTATCTTGGAAACATGCAAGACAATGTCATCTGCGGGTATGAATAAGAGGTACCAAAAGAATCTATGGTTTACCACAAAGTCAACCCATACTGATTATCACTTGTTTTTTTTTTGTTTTTTTTATGCACAACCCTAAATGTGTTGGTATCAACAAAGTCAAACAATAATACTAAAAAAAAATGTTTTTTTTTTAATAACATTTTTTTTGTATTTTTTTTTTGAATAAAGTATTTCTTCTTTTTGTATTTTTCGAATAATTGTTTTTTTTTGTATTTTTTTATGAATAAATGATTTTTTTTTTGTATTTTCGAATAATTGTTTTTTTTTTTTATATTTTTAATAAATGGTTTTTTTTGTATTTTCGAATAATTGTTTTTTTTTTATATTTTGAATAAATGGTACCGAACCCGAATAGGGCTGCCTACGTATCTCATCTTTGACGAGAATCAAAAGTGTAGTTCGTTCAAATATGTTATAAAACGCATGCTTGAAAAGAATTTATCAATGAAAGGATGACAATGTAAAGCTATGCAAAAGAAAATGATTGTCCACTGTGGACGAATGCAAAGTAAAAATGAATGCCCGAGAACATGATGAATGGGATGCATGTGTGAGAAAAATATGTTTATTTTTTTGTTTTTATTTTTTATGGTTATTTTTTTATTTTTTATTTTATTTTTGTGGTGTCGAACCCAAAATGAGTTGCCTACGTATCACGCCGTGTGGTGAGAATCAGACACGCGTAGTTCGGAATAATTACGATGTAAAATGTATGATATGTGAAAACTATGTAATTAACGCTAAACATATTAATTTAATTTGCAAATATGAATAAAAATACAAAGTATAAAAGAATTGAGAGCGATGTCTCGTTGAATCTGGTATAAACTGACTTCTATTAGTCAACATAATTCTCGCTCCTTGTGATGACCTTTTTTTTTTTTTGTTTTCTTTTTCGAACGCCCTCGACTATTTGCGAGGACTGTTTTCCTGCAAAAATATGAGAAATAGGTGAGAGTAGGAAATTGACAAAATAACAAAATGAAGGGGTGTGACCATATAGTCAGAGACTCCCCTGATTGGTTCGACCGGACTGATGGCTGATGCTTCACAAAGTCCAAGTCGCGCTATTCAAGAGTGATTTACACAGTAGAAGTCCCGATTGCAATGTGAGAGCAAAAAGTGCAAAAATGCAAATGCTCGAGCCCGGAATCACAAAAGAGCAATTATTGAATTAAATAATATGTACAGAGTTGCTAGCGACAAACAATAATAAACAAAAAACATGCAAATCAAGCGCGTACCCTAATATGCTTGGGACCTCTCTTATGCCAGAGGTGAGCCTAAACACCAAATATGCGGGATTATGATAAATAGGTCCAAGCCGTTAAACTGCAATATTTTGTTGGAAATGGCGACCAAATGACGGTGCACTTTTTCCAATTTTGACGTGTCATGACCAGGCTTGGATCCGTCTATCATCATCACGCTACACATAGTATGCTAATGGGTCGTTGGGTTGTGAAACCCGTCGACAAGTTTGGTGGATTTCTAATTGTGGCGTTAATACCAAGGATTAACCCACCTAAGGTTTATGCATGCATGACTTAATAAAAAGTGGTATAGCTCTATCTTAAGTTTTCTAAGATTTGGCTTACTAGACACAATGGCTCCCGAGCGGACTACTCGAGTGAGAAGGCTACGCGGCCACCGGTTGGACCGGATTCTCCGCGTCTATTACCAACTCTCCTAAATTTGGGTTTTGAAGAAAGAATTTTGCTGATGCACCAAGCGCACCTCGCGTGTAGTGTGTGATAGTGTTAATTTTCCAGAATGGATGAAATATGAACGGAATGACAATTTAAGGAAATCAATAAAAGAATGTAGCAATTAAAGTAGTTAATTACAAAATAAAAACAAACAATATAAAATATTTACAACAAATATAAAAGCAAAATAAAGTGCAATATTTAATTAACCTGAATATGTTATGATCAAGAACCTGATATCCCCAGTGGAGTCGTCATGTTGTAACACCCCATTTTAACCGGAGTCGAAAACGGGACTACTGCTTATGGTTGATTCCTAAATTGTATTTTAAGGAGTCGCCACCTAATTATTATAGTGAATTAGGACACTTAGTTTATTGCAATAAAAATACTGCAATTGACTTCCATTTAATGGTCTGCGAAATTAGTGAGATTCTGTATCAGGGTTCTTTATTATCCTAAAGGGAAGGGGTTAGGCATCCTTTAAGATCCGCTAACTTGCGGTTGTTCGTTCAAACCTAGGTTAATTATTTATTGCTCTTTTTATTCTACCTATTCTAAGCATTTTACATAATTTACAATTAAAATAAAATATAATGCAAAATAATAAAACTGAAATTAAATGCGGCATAAAATAAACTCCGGCATTCTTTTGAAATGCATCTCCTGATACTGCATAAACACTTAGTAAAAGTATTAGTAATAGAATACATAAATTTTAAAATAATAGCAAAAATTAACAAACAAAGCAAATAAATCGTCTTTTATGCAGGAGGCCTTGGAAATCGACAGGATTCCTTCATCGCCAATATTGTTAAAAGCAATAAAATAAATAAAACCTTCATATCCGCGCCAAAAACAATAATAGTTTTAAACACGGAGGGCTGGATATAAAAATATAAAGTGGGACACCTAAACAAGTGCACATGAGAATTCGCCGCCACAGCATGTTGGTTATCCGTGTAAGTGGAAGAAATCATCCTTGCCCAGAAAGCTTCATTTATTTTATTTTCCGTCTTCGCAACTGTGGAGGCCTCAAAAATCGACGGATAACTTTTTCATCGGCCAAACAAGTGTAGCATCTTGTTCAAATCAGTAAAATACCAACAGTGTAGTATTTGTTCTAAATCAGTAAACCAGCAAAAAATGCCCAAAATCAATAGCAATATGGCCAAAACCAGTCCAATAATAAGGCCAAAAACAGTAGTAACAATGCCGAAAATTAGTAGCAAATAGCCTAAAAATCAGTCCAGCACCATGGCTAAAACCGATGAGCGAAAAAATAACCCGACAGAAAATAATCAATACCAATAGCAGCGAAAATCAGTCCAACACCAACAAGAAACAGCAAGATAGTAACTAACAACGTCGCCGGACAGTTCAACAAAACAGTGAAGCAATAACCAACATTCGCCGGAGTTTTTAAACTCCGGCGACATTAAAAAATAAAAATCAGTCCGACAACCACAGATTTCAAGAAGTAACAACAGACGAACTCGCCGGAATTTTAAGAAACTCCGGCCCAAATCAGAAAATCATGTTATCAGTCATACATAACAGCACAAAAGAGAGGGCAGTGGCGGCATCGCTTCCACGGCGAGGTCGCCGGAGCGACGCCACCAGTGATTGATGGGAACAGTGGCGGGTTCGGCCGGGCGAGGGTTCGACGGGTGTGGTGGTTCGAGCGATGGGGTGTGGGGTAGTGGTTCGCCGGCAGTGATGGTGGTCGACGATAGAGGGTGACGGGAGAGTGGGGGAGAGAGAGACGAGATATGAGAGAGGGATAGAGGTGTGCTGCGGATGAAAGGGAGAGGAAAGGCTGTTGTGTGGCTGAAAGGGTAGTTCGCCGGAGTTAGAACTCCGACGAAGGGCGGCGGCGGAGGCGACGGGAAGTGAAGAGGGGAGAGGGCAGTGGGATGCTAGGGTGTGGCCGAGGTTAGGTAGTTCGCGGAGTTAGAACTCCGAAGGCGGCGGAGGCGAGGAAGGGAAGGGCTGAAGTGAGGATGAAGTGAGAGAGAAGTGAGGTGAATTTGCGGATGAAAGGGAGATTAATAGGGTGAGGGCTGATGTTTGTGTTGGGGGGAAAGTGGGGTATAATGTTTTATTTATAGGGTAGTTTTTAGGGTTTGGTATTTGGGGGGAAAATGAAAAGTGGAGTATTTGATTTTAGGGGAAATAAAAGAGGTGTTTGGGTGATAAAAATAGTGTTGGCTTGAGTGATTCAAATTGTGTCTTGGATCGAATGGTTTGACAAAAATGCATGGCGGGTTAATTATTTAAAAGAAAAATTATTTAAAAAGATGCAAAATTATTAAAATTCAAATGTCGATGCAATAATACTAAAAATGCAATGACATGTTTAATGACTGATTAAAAGTAAAAACAGGATGTCAATTAATTATTTAAAAGATGCAAATATTATTAAAATAAAACGACGGTGTAACAATAATAAAAACAAAATATTAACAAAGACATAATGCTTAATTTAACATAAAAAGATAAAAAATACAAAAAATGCTGATAAAATGCGATGTGATAAAATACTTAAAATTGCAACAAATATACAAAAAACGGGTCAAAATTGACTGTCAACAGTTGCCTTTCGTGGAGGCATAACTGATGCACAAGAATACGTCAGAGAGGGATCAACCTAATAACACAACTCTACTGCACGATCTCAGAGTGAGAAGAATGGAAACCAATCCTAAATATCCTGTAGCCAGCAGGGTATAAGTATGGTGCACACATAACCATACCCAAGACTCTACTAGACACGGTCTGTAGATATTTTCGAGGACTAAATGCTCTGATACCACTCTATCACGACCCGAACCCCCGGGCATGTGACTGGTGCCCTACCTGGGCACCCTTATACCCTCCCAACACATATACTAATAGTGGAAGCATTAAATTACTCAAAATACCTCATGATAAAACCGACAAGCCGACAAGGCCGCCATTGTACATATATTAAACCATAACTTATTACAACTACCTGAGTCCAGCTCACATATGAACACAAACCTCTAAGATTTTGGACCCTATCTATGATGGGACAGGGCCCCGCCATACCCCTGAATGTACAAAAACTTACAATACAAGGGATCCGTACCAAAAAGATAAGCCTCCGGAGTGAATGGAGCTTTTTTCCCAAAAACTGAAGAGAGATTCTAAGAGCGAGGATCAACAAACCGTGTACCTATGCCTGCGACATGAAACACAGCCCCCCGAGGAAAGAGGGTCAGTACGAAAGATGTACCAAGTATGTGAAACTGTAAGTACTGTAAATGAGATCATAAGTCCAAAACATAACAGGAAGCAAGTATGATAATCAAAATACCAGTACAACTATGCCTTATAAAAAGTGATAGAAATGAGAGTCGACGTACCTTTTAAATATGTCTTTTAAAAGTAAGATCAACTGTGTCATTTTAAATCATGAAATCATTTCCATTTCAAAGTGTGAAATCCATGTAAAGTCTGCTCATTAAGGTATAATGCCCGACCCATTCTGGGACGCGGTAAAGTCATATAAAGTCTGCCCGGCCCATTCTGGGACGCGGTAAAGTCATATAAAGTCTGCCCTCAAAGGTATACTGCCCGACCCATTCTAAGACGCGTTAAAGTCATATAAAGTCTGCCCTCAAAGGTATACTGCCCGGCCCATTCGAGAACGCGGTAAAGTCATATAAAGTCTGCCCTCAAAGGTATACTGCCCCACCCATTCTGGGACGCCGTAAAGTCATATAAAGTCTGCCCTCAAAGGTATACTGCCCGGCCCATTCTGGGACGCGGTAAAGTCATATAAAGTCTTCCCTCAAAGGTATACTGCTCGGCCCATTCTGGAACGCGGTAAAGTCATATAAAGTCTGCCCTCAAAGGTATACTGCCCGGCCCATTCTGGGATGCGGTAAAGTCATATAAAGTCCGCCCTCAAAGGTATACTGTCTGACCCATTCTGGAACACGGTAAAGTCATATAAAGTCTGCCCTCAAAGTTATACTGCCCGGCCCATTCTGGGACGCGGTAAATTCATATAAAGTCTGCCCTCAAAGGTATACTGCCCGACCCATTCTGAAACGCGGTAAAGTCATATAAAGTTTGCCCTCAAAGGTATACTACCCGGCCCATTCTGGGACGCGGTAAAGCCATATAAAGTCTACACTCAAAGGTATACTGCCCGGCCCATTCTAGGACGCGGTAAAGTCATGTAAAGTCTGCCCTCAAAGGTATACTGTCCGGCCCATTCTGGGACGCGGTAAAGTCATATAATATATATATACTGCCCTTCTAATTGAGGTATACTTCCCGACCCTTCCTAGGACACGGTCCACACATAAAGGACTGTACACCTATAACTATCATCAGCAAAAATGTACACTTTAAATCATCTTTGACTCTCATTAGAATAAAATGAATAACTATCATTTTAGAAAAACTCAAGGCATTTTCAAGTCATGTAATATTAAGGACTAAATCATGGACACTCTCACATGATTTACATATAACGTTTAAACCATATCTTGACTTTCCATAAAACTGTTATAACAACTTCTCATAGAGCCGTTATAACAAACTTTCATTTTACAAAACTAAAGCACTACCACATCTTTCCTTTTAATAGAACCAAGTACTTCTTCTTTTGAAATCAAGTAACTTATACTCTTTAAATCAAAGCACTTCACATATAAAATCAAGTCATCTATACTTTTAACATCAAGTAACTTCCACTTTCAACATTAAGGCAATTATTCTTTAAGATCAAGTAAGCTTGTACGTTTCAAATCAAGTGTCATAATGAATCCGATTTCATTTAAAACATGTACGTCCACCGTACTATACATTTTATAAGGTTCATGCTCAAAGAAAGATAGGAAGAGTTCCACATACCTCTTAAGCTATTCCACCCGCCAAGTAGAATACGCCGTACGTAGAATGTCAACATATAATGACTATAATACGTCTATCAACTTCTAGCTTTCTAAGGTAGAATAATACTAAGTAAAAGGTCTCTTATTCTACAGAAAATTGGGCAGCACTTCTCCTTGCTTCTACGTACTTTTCCAAGGCCCGAATTCTACAACCAACACGCCACATTTAAGGCACAACCAACAGTTAACCAAAGGGGATTACACGCCTAACTTGACGTGTAAAATTCTGCCCCACCATCACATTACAAAACAATCCACAAAACAGTACATTAGTACAGTCCACTAATACAGTCCATTAATACAGTTCATTAGTCCACTAATACAATCCATTAATACAGTCCATTAGTCCACTAATACAGTCCATAGTCCAATGTAAAAACAGTCCCTTATTTAGTTGGTGTTCTCGACCAACTACTATAACCAAAACTGTTTCCTTAACTTCTTATAATCCAACTTATATTCCAACACTTCATATAAGTTATATTAACTTGTTAACAACAAGATTCCATTATGTCAACATGTAATAGGTAATTTTTTATAACAACAATAACCCACGAATATGTTAATACCAAAACTGTCCACAATCGGCTAACATGCCAAAATTGTGACATGTACTTCTTATTCTTCGTTCTTTTTAATCCAAATTCCCATGCCAACATGTTATATAAGTTGTATAAACTATCAACAACTATATTCCCTTGATTATATAATATGTAACAAGTATATTTAACAATCAAAATGATCAACAATCCAATAAGCCGAAACTTGCCTTGTTTCGGCCTCACCATCCCAATGTGGTCCAAACCTTTTTAATCTTCATTCTTTATATCACAATCTTATTTATATACTACAAAAACATGTAATCTTCAATTAAATTAAGAGGACAAATGATCCTTACCTCAATATGCCCAATATAGTCCAAGTTCAAAGTCGATCCTTAGAATATTCTTAGCTCATATTCTTCACGTTCCAATCCACCATATGCAACCCTTAGAAGCTCATAACCAACTTCTCTTCAAGTTTCAACACCGAAGTTGAAGAACACCTTAGGTTTGCAAGGTACAACTCACGGCTCAATGGGGTATTTCCGGGGTTTAAGGGGTTGTCTAGGCTTAGTACTCCACTAGGGATCTTAGTCTTGAGTTTGAGGATTTATCATCAAGGATTGAAGAATTTTTGTCTTCCAAAAAGGGCCCTTGGCTGAGAGCTATTATGGAGAGAGAGATGGAATTTTTTCTAAGTGTTGTTCAAGTCTTGCACTCCCTCTATGTATATATAATGTATCCCATGTAGTGAGATCAAGACAAGTGTATGGACAAGTGGATGTGGGACTCTTGTCCACCCACTTGTCCTCTTTCAACAAATATCTAAGTTAAATAGTCCAGCCAAGACAAGTTGGGGAGGGGGGGGGGGTGTGACATGTGTCACCCTCCAATTCGTCAAAATTATTTCATCACCAAAAATATTCCTATTTGGTCAAAATATCTCAAAACCTTGTGGGCCCCACAAAGTCATAAATTTTCCCGGTGGGCCCCACATGACTAAATCCGAAACTTAAAATCCAAAATTTCAATATATTCTATAAGTCCCAAATTCCAAATTTGAGAACCAAATTCCACTTAATAAACATTTTCCCTTCACGAGGTTCCGAAATATTTCCTTAGGAAAAGTGATCTTTCTTTCGTTCCACGATTTAAATCTTATTTTATCACGTACGTTCTTATCTCAATCTCTTGGAAATATGGGGTGTAACAGATAGAATACGTATTGGACAAAGTATTTCCTACAGTCCCTGTCGAGGATTCTGCAGAATATGCCACATTCGATAAGGTAGCCTACCAGAAACACCTAGATGATGCCACTTCAGCACAATGTGTGATGTTGTCTTCCATGAAGTGGAGCTTTAGAGACAACACGAGAACATGTGCCCTAACTAAATGCTTGAACACTTGAAGAGTCTCTATGACTATCAGTCCCAAACTATGAAATATGAGTTGTTGATAGAACTCTTCAAGTGTAAGCTAAATGAAGGAGGCTAAGTGTCTCAGCATGTGTTGAAAAGGCTAGCCTCAATTAGTATAAGGCTGCAGAATAACGTCGCTTCCACCCTCATCCTGAACTCTCTCCCTCGTACGTTCGAAAATTTTATTGTAAACTACAATATGAACGGAATGAAAGCGAGTCTGCCGGAGCTGCATGACATGCTCAAGACCTTTGAATATTCAACTACCAAAGGCAAAGTTGTGCTCATGGCGAGCTCTACTAGCCGGCCCAAGTAGAAAGACAAGGAATGACAAAAGAAGAAGGGCAAAGCAGTCGTTGCTCCCTCAGCTATGAAGCCTAAGGGATATGTGAAAAAGAAGAAGGTGATTCCGGCTAAGGATGTATGGCTCGACTGCAACAAGAAGGAGCATTGGAAAAGGATTGCACTACACCAGGAGGAGGAAAAGCACCAGGTGCTTCTACCTCTGGTGGACAAGGTATGTACGTCATAGAAATATTCAATATACAAAATAAATGAGCTAAGATAAGTAATAGAAACTCTACCTACCTATGGCATTGTAGACTTGGTCATATCAATAAAACCAGGATAGCAAGGTTAAGGAAACTTGACTACATCGAACCATTTGACTTGGAGTCTTATGGTAACTACGAATCCTGTTTGAAAGGTAAGATGACTAACAAGCCACTTTCTGGGAAAGGTGTGCGAGCCAAGAAGGTGTTTGAGTTGGTACATACTGATGTATGTGGACCATTCTCGACTCAAGCTAATGGAGGTTTCCCTTACTTCATTACTTTTACTGACGACTTCACAAGGTATGTATATGTGTATCTTATGAAACACAAATCTGAGGCTTTCGAAAAGTTTAAGGAGTACAAGTCTGAAGTAGAATAACAACTCACAACAAGTATCAAGACCCTTCGATCTGATCGAGGATGTGAATACTTGAGCAATGGGTTTCAAGATTACTTAAAGTTACATGGAGTCCAATCAGAGTAGACACCTCCTGGAATACCACAGATGAATGGTATTGCCGAAAGGAGAAATCAAATCCTATTTTGATATGGTTCGATCCATGATGAGTTTCTCAGCTCTGCCGACATACCTTTGGGGATATGATATACAAACCTCAATATATGTTCTGAACATGGTTCCTTCCAAGTTAGTAGAAAAGACACCCTATAAGATATGATGTGGCAAGAAGCCAGGTCTTAAACATATGAGACCCTAGGGGTGCCCTGCATATGTTAAGAAGATGCTCACTGACAAGTTGGAATCCAAAAGTGAGAAATGCTACTTCGTGGGGTATCCAAAGGAAATTAAGGGATACTACTTCTATTTTTCTGGAGAATATAAGGTCATTGTTTCCAGGAACGCAACTTTCCTTGAAGAAGAATATGTCTACAAGGAACAGAGTTGCACAGAGATAGAACTTGAAGAAATTCAAGAACCGTGAATTAACATAGAGGTTGAATCCTTGCCGAATGACCAAGGCAAGAATTCAGTGGGAGTATTTGGCAAATATTGGGTACTTCAAGTGCGCCCTTCGGCCAGTGGGAGTGTTACGAGGAATAATGCAGAAATGCAAGATCCTCCTACACAACCTTTGGGAGTAGATGAAATGGTTGCACCTCCTCCCATCAGGAAATACATAAAAATGATATTTCTGAAAGCTCTCGAGTTGGTGGATTATCCAACATACAAGAACTCTCTCACATTCAGAACATACCAAGCACTAAACTGCAAAATAATCAACTTTGTAGGTCCACTAGGACTCATCGTCCTCCTGAAAGACTAAATCTACTTGTGGAAACACACAATGAGATAGATATTCCCGATAACGATGAGCCTACAACCTATAGCGAAGCAATATTGTACATTGATTCGAAGAGATGGCAAGAAGCCATGAAATTTGAGATGAAATCTATGTACATCAATCAAGTGTGGAACTTGATTGATTTTCCAGCTGGGGTTAAATCCATAGGATGCAAATGGGTATTCCAGAAGAAGATCGATGCATTTGTCAAGGTACAGACTTATAAAGCAAGGTTAGTGGCTAAATGTTATAATCAATGGCCTGGGGTCGATTATGATGAAACTTTTTCACCCGTTGATAAGATTAAGTCCATTCGGATTTTGCTTGCAATAGCTGCATATTGTGACTATTGATGCGCGATTGATACACACCCTAAACGCAAGTGCACGTATCGTGACAAGTAATATTGTCTAGAAGACCGAGTTATCGTCCTCAGGGGTTAGTGTCCAATTACCAACCTCTATTCTGTAGTATCTATTTGGTGACCGATAATTTGATGGTTTGTTTATAGCTATGATTATAGACGCTAACTAAATTACTTTACTTTACTTCAGATATGGTGGAAATAGGGCTTCCAAATCTCCTCGACTATTCGCTCGCTTTACTCGTTAATGCAAATAATTAAGGTTCTTCTTCTATGTTGAGATAGCAGGTTAACTAAGCTGTTTTATACTCTTGTTAAGGTAATATAAACACTCAACCCCAATGTAGAACCCTTCTATATTTCGATGATAAGATTTACAACAAAGGAGGATTAAGAGAAATAACCTATTAAACTACACAAGTATCGAGGTACTTTCGTCCACGATTTTAACATATGTTTATTCAACTATAGCATATTCACAATCTCCCCTTTCGGATTTCGATTAGAAATCATATAAGTGATGATAATTAGTGATCAATTAATTACCAAGCAATCAAAACAATTATTGAATAAATCTCAACAATAATAAGAAGAAACCAAAATCTTGCATTAATTCATAAAACGAGGTTCAAGCGATTCGACATGGAAAGCCCTAAATTAAGTTAGTTCCTAGACATATGTCACGCCCCGAACCCCGGGCCCGTGACTGGTGCCCTACCTGGGCACCCTTCTACCTTAACAACTAAGTAAAACTGCGGAATTTAAATAACACCCTTTTTTTTTCTTGAAAACCAATCGACGCGTGCAAGGCAAAGCCGACAAGCGCCGCCATATACAATACATAACAAAAGACACTACACCGCATACGAGTCCAATCCCACATATGAATACACTTCTAAGAGTTATATCAACTATGACGGACAAGGCCCCATTACCCATAATCGCATAAAAGCTCACATCGAAAGAACTTATACCAAAAAGATAACTCCAATGTAAGGAGCTATCCAAAACTCGAGCAGGTCCTACACTGCCGATCACCAAACAACAGACCTAAACACGCGCAGATGAACGCACTTCGGCGAGGTCAAGACGAAGAATGTACCAAGTATGTGAGCGATGATCAGAATGAAATCATAACAGCCTAAACAAAGCAGAGACATGTATGATAGCCAACCTACGATACAATATACGAAGCAATATATCAAGTCGTGACGCAGCCCTCAAAGTCACTATTCAATTATAACTATGGGTCTCACGCCCATAATATCAATCATGCGTGGAATCCTTCCTCACCGCTACCCATGATATAACATAGCACCAATAGGCATACGAACACCAAGTCCCACCCGTGTTCTAAAATCAGACGCCAAGTAGGCAAACGAATGGTGGTATAACGCTCGGGTTTACCCTCATTTATACTCGACCACGGCGAGGTGGTAAAGCGGTGGTATAACGCCTGGGCTTGCCTCATTTATACTCTTACCTGGAGAAGGTGGTATAACGCCTGGGCTTGCCTCATTTATACTCTTACCCTATCTCAACCTACAAACAACACATAAAGCAGTGGTACAACGTCTTGGGGTTTACCCTCACTTATACTCTTACTCGGAGAAGTGGTACAGTCTCGGGGTTTACCCTCACTTATACTCTTACCCTATCTCGACCGACCATCAAACAAGACATAAGCACTACCATGTCTTCTATAAAAATCGGGAATTTAACCTAAGTACAACAAGTAACGGAAGATACCCGTGGAATCCCACATCACCGCTTCAGACGTCCCAAGAACTTACAACAAGACAATGACCCTTCAACCGAGTCGCGGCAACTTAATAAAACATAATACTTGCACTCAAAGGCTATTACCCGCATATAGGCAAGTTCTCAATTAACCAAGCCAAAGTACTTATCAAGGCACACATAGGATAAATTCTCATTTAACAAGCCAAAGTACTTATCGTGGCACAATTAGAATAAATTCTCATTTAACAAGCCAAAGTACTTATCAGGCACAAATAGAATAATTCTCAATTTATCAAGCCAAAGTACTAATCAAGGCATACATAGAATAATTCTCTTTTAACAAGTCAAAGTACTTATCAAGCCACACTTAGACAAATTCTCAATTTATCAAGCCAAAGTACTACGACGCATTCTTTTATAAAAGACTCCTTTTATGTAAAACCCCAAGATACTAACACCGTAGTATCAAGGCATGTCTATTTTTCAAAGTAAGTTACTACACTTTTAGAAAACTCATTTCAAAGCTTGAAATCAAGTAACATCAAATTTTTACAATCTAGGCAACTTATGCCCATTAATCAAAATAGACAACTTTCTTAACCTTCCATAAAGTCGTTATAACCAACTTCCCATAAAGCCGTTATAACCCTTTATGGTTTTTGACATATCCATTCCTTTTATAACCAAGAGACTTATACTTTAAAACCAAGTATCACATACTTGCAAAACAAGTTCTTAACTTTCAAATTACTTCAAGTCTCTTAATATAAAGAAAACGAGTTTCTTCTACTTTTAAACTTCAAGTAACTCACACCTTTAAGACAAGTTACTTCTCTTAAACCATGTACTTTCTCCTCTTTTAAATCAAATAAGTAAACCACTCCTTTGACTTCTAAAGTCATTATAATGACCTTTAGGTTTTGGAACTAAGGCACTAGCCAAAAGATTTGGAAACTACTTCCTTTTCAAGACTCTATGTACTTTAAGTAAAATACTTTCACTTTTAAGAATCCAAACTTCACTAAGAAAATGGATTTTACAACTTACAATTTAAACATCAAAGTACAATCAAGGAAGTACATAGAACAAATTCTATTCTAGGCAATCCAAATACAACCAAGGAACGGATCATTTACGAGTAACATACTTTCTTAATCTTAAGGAATCATGCTAGAAGAGAGATAGTTCACATACCTTTCGGCTAAATCCACAAGCTGCCGAATACGCCGCACGTAGAAGTGTCAACCTATAATGGTCACAACAAGACTATCAACTTCTAGTCTCTAACGAGAATAATACTAAGTATACGACCTTAATTCTACGAAAAATCTAAAGACTTCCTTTGTTTCTACTCACTTTGCCACCTTTTCAAGGCCGAATACAATAACCAACAAGCCACATTTAAGGCTCCAAACAACAACTAAACAAAGGGGGATTACACGCCTTACAATACGTGTAAAATTCCGCCCCACAATTCATAATGGTGAGTACAAAAATCCAAGCCATTCTCTACCAATCTTATAACCAACAATACTAAGGTCTTTTCCAATTCTTCCCTAATTCCAAGTTCTAAGGTCAACATGTTATTTAGTCGTAAACAACTTCAACAACTACAATTTCCTTCTTTATACAAATACGTGACGACTTAAACGAATAATCAACTTGAAATGTACTCTTAAGGCTAACATGCTAGTTTTGGATTAGGTTCCAATAGCCAACATAATAATCAAACTGTAATATATAACTCATGCTCATAATAACCATAGCTACAATCAATAAGTTAGCTTAATTGCTAAAACGACAAAATTTATACCTTTCAAGCCCTTAAAATTTCCAAGATCCAAAGTCGCGCTTAGCAATTCTTAGCTCCTTTCCTTAGGTTCCAATCCGCCCAAGCACTCCTCAGAGGCCATGAAGAACCCATCTTCAAGTTCCAACTTCAAAGTCAAGAACTCCAATAGTTTCCGCCATGACTAACGTGAAAACTCCGCTTTTTCCAAATCTTTCTATTGAGATAACCTTATAATACCCTCGGGGACATTGGGTTAAAGTCTTGTGGCTAATGGATCAAAATCACAAAATTTTGCTGGGAGAGGCTTGAACTCGAGAGCAATGCTGCTAGAACAACAATGTTTCTAATTTTTCTAAGTGTTAAAATGAGCTAGTCTTGCTACGAGTTAGTATATAACACATATTGGAAGGCTTAGATAGTAACAAATGTGAGGTTAGGATGATTATCACAAGGATCAAGCCTAAGTGGCAAGTTGACTAGTCAATTATGTCAAGCTTGCAAGACTTATCATCTACATAGGTCAAATGACCATTTTACCCTTAACATTTTCGCCCAAGACCACTAGTTGGGGTGCCACGTGTCGCCTCTCATTCGTCCCATAAAATTCAGAACCTCATGGCCCCACAAAATGTAAAATTTCTGGGCCCCACGTGACCAAATCCGTAAAAATAAATTTCCATAGTGTTAATAAGTTCCATACTTTACAAATAATGCCTTTTGAGAATCCAATTCTCAACAACGAACATTTTTCCTTACCGACGCTCGAAAATTTTCCGCTTTAAAAACAATTCTTCCTTTCGCATCGATTTCCAAGTCTTGTTTCCTTTCGCATTCTCCTTTACATGTCCCGACTTACGGGTGTAACATTCTTCCCCTTAGAAACATTCGCCCTCGAATGTTCTTAGCCTGTTGTCACGCTTATACAAACTCCAGACAATCTCTATACTATGCCTATCAATCAAATGCACAAGACCAACGATGCCACACACGATCACCACATAACATACGTAAACATAATAATGGACCTTCCGTCCGTGGTCCCTTCTCACAAAACTCAAGGTTACCGTCTTTTCCAAACACGGATCCTTAGAGGTTCCTTTCTTTCCTTACTTGTCATACTTTCTCGCACTTTCAAACTCATCTAGTACATGTACAAAATCTCAAATTTTGTTTCGCTCCCAACTCGAGTTACTAATCAAACTCGCCATTAAGCTACTTGAATTTCCGCTAAGGCTCTTCTCGGTCCTTACGACCTAGTTCGTGGAACGCATCCACGAACTCGTACCACGATTAACTAAACTTGGGCCCGCATCCTCGTGACCCTATCACATAATCTGACCATTTCTAATCGACATCACCCAATTCCATACTATCGGCAGACTAAATGAGTCCACAACCCGACTCATCGCCACCCTTAACTTCGCTCTTAGTCAAATACATCTCTCTTATCTCAAGGTACTTCTTACCCTATCCCCTATTCACTAGAGGTTCGCCACATAAGCCAAAGTATTTCTACTATACAATCTTCCCTATCGCCTAACATCACATAGGTAATTACAACTTGTGAACTCTACACAACTATAGTCTCACCACTTATCATTCTTGTCAATATTCTTAACTTTTCACTTTACTAATCACAAAGATCCCTACCTCCGGGTACTATCACTTTACAACTCTTGCAATAAAGGGAAAACATATACGCTAGGGCAAAATCTGAATCTAACAATGCACGTATGATTCAAAAGAACCGAGATATACCAGAACCCTAGCGACGTTGCTTCCGATCCCGTCCAAAGAGTCGCGTCATCTATGCGATTCAAGGACCGTCAACTATAAACTCCACTCGACCTCTACCACGACCGCCGACATCCAACACCGCCCCGGGAACGCATACCGGGAGGAAGGGAACCAACTACCGCCCCATAGGTCGAGCCACCTCACCGCGTTCCTTCTAAAAGGACATACCCTCGGAATATGGCCCGACGGCCACAATAAAACAAACACCGTGCCATAACGGCATTTCCCGAACGACGCTTACTACATCCGAACATCGAGGAATAAGTGGCCTCGATCGAGAAAATCCTTCCTCTCGGTAACCTCGATCCTCGGAGCTGACCGACTCCTAAATACCTTGTGGGGTCAAATCTCCCACCCGTGAGCCGGGGTATGTACTGGGTAGGCGAGATGAATATCTCACTTCCGCCGAGGCACTGGCCCAAAAACTCACCGAACAACCAACCGGTCTAGCCTCTTACGATCTCCGCGCCGCCCTCTACCCTCTCGTACACTGCTCATCGCCGAATAACCTCTCGCGACGAAATTGCAGACCGCTATCTTGGTTAATAACATAATGGCTTCCTTCATGACTCCTAAAGTCTTCCCTTAATCGAGAAACCGAGGCTCGTGCTGGGCCTCAAAACTCGCGAAGAAGAACTCGCCGATCGCGGAACCACATCCAGATGCCCGGGCATAAGCCCTATCAACTCTCGAGTCCGACTAGTAGCTCTCGCTACTCCTTTGCCCTTCAAGGGCCGTTCTCCTCGAGGCATAATCAGAAATGTAATACGCCGAGAGGAATTATCTTACTAACACAGCCTCAGGGCACGATCTCGAGTGAGAAGAATAGAAACTAACTCCTAAATGTCCTGTAGCCTCGCTTATGGGGCGTGGCGCGCAACACACCGATAATCAAGACTTACTAGACACGGCTCAGAACATTCCGAGGATCGATCGCTCGATACCACTCACGCCCGAACCTCAAGCCTGGATCGGTGCCCTACCTGGGCACCCTTCTACCTTAACAACTAAGTAAAACTGCGGAATTTAAATAACACCTTTTTTTTTCTTGAAAACCAATCGTACGTGCAAGGGCAAAGCCGACAAGGCTGCCATATACAATACATAACAAAAGACACTACACCGCATACGAGTCCAATCCACATATGAATACTGCACTCTAAGAGTTATATCAACTATGACGGACAAGGCCCCGCTGCACTCCATAATCGCATAAAAAGCTCAGATGAAAGAACTTATACCAAAAAGATAACTCCCAATGAAGGAGCTATCCAAAACTCGAAAGGTGGTCCTACACCGCCGATCACCAAACAACAGTACCTAAACTCGCGCAGATGTAACGCACTTCAAGGAGGTCGACGAAGAATGTACCAAGATGTGAACAGTAGCATCAGTAATGAAATCATAATATCTAAACAAAGCAGAGACATGATGATAGCCAACCTACGATACAATACATGAGCAAATATATCAAGTCGTGACGCAGCCCTCAAAGTCACTATTCAATTATAACTATGGGTCTCACGCCCATAATATCAATCATGCCCGTGGAATCCTTCCTCACCGCCATCCATGATATAACATAGCACCAATAGCGCATACGAACACCAAGTCCCACCTGTTCTAAAATCAGACGCCAAGTAGGCAAACGAACAGTGGTATAACGTCTTGGGTTTACCCTCATTTATACTCGACCGGGCGAGGTGGTAAAGCGGGGTATAACGCCTGGGCTTGCCTCATTTATACTCTTACCCCGAGAAGGTGGTATAACGCCTGGGCTTGCCTCATTTATACTCTTACCCTATCTCAACCGCCATCAAACAACACATAAAGCAGGTGGTACATCGCCTGGGGTTTACCCTCACTTATACTCTTACCGGAGTAGGTGGTACAGCGTCTTGGGGTTTACCTCACTTATACTCTTACCCTATCTCGACCGACCATCAAACAAGACATAAGCACTACCATGTCTTCTATAAAAATCCGAATTTAACCCAAGTACAACAAGTAATCTAAGCATACCCGTGGAATCCCACATCACCGCTTTGACGTCCCAAGAACTTACAACAAGACATACCACTCTTCAACCGAGAGTCGCGGCAACTTAATAAAACATAATACTTGCACTCAAAGGCTATTACCCGCACATATAGGCAAGTTCTCAATTAACCAAGCCAAAGTACTTATCAAGGCACACATAGGATAAATTCTCATTTAACAAGCCAAAGTACTTATCAGGGCACAATTAGAATAAATTCTCATTTAACAAGCCAAAGTACTTATCAGGGCACAAATAGAATAATTCTCAATTTATCAAGCCAAAGTACTAATCAAGGCATACATAGAATAATTCTCTTTTAACAAGTCAAAGTACTTATCAAGGCACACTTAGACAAATTCTCAATTTATCAAGCCAAAGTACTACATACGTACATTCTTTTATAAAAGACTCCTTTTTATGTAAAACCCCAAGATACTAACACCCGTAGTATCAAGGCATGTCTATTTTTCAAAGTAAGTTACTACACTTTTAGAAAACTCATTTCAAAGCTTGAAATCAAGTAACATCAATTTTTTACAATCTAGGCAACTTATGCCCATTAATCAAAATAGACAACTTTCTTAACCTTCCATAAAGTCGTTATAACCAACTTCCCATAAAACCGTTATAACCCTTTATGGTTTTTGACATATCCATTCCTTTTATAACCAAGAGACTTATACTTTAAAAACCAAGTATCACATACTTGCAAAACAAGTTCTTAACTTTCAAATTACTTCAAGTCTCTTAATATAAAGAAAACGAGTTTCTTCTACTTTTAAACTTCAAGTAACTCACACCTTTAAGACAAGTTACTTCTCTTAAACCATGTACTTTCTCCTCTTTAAATCAAATAAGTAAACCACTCCTTGACTCCTAAAGTCATTATAATGACCTTTAGGTTTTGGAACTAAGGCACTAGCCAAAAGATTTGGAAACTACTTCCTTTTCAAGACTCTATGTACTTTAAGTAAAATACTTTCACTTTTAAGAATCCAAACTTCACTAAGAAAATGGATTTTACAACTTACAATTTAAACATCAAAGTACAATCAAGGAAGTACATAGAACAAATTCTATTCTAGGCAATCCAAATACAACCAAGGAATGGATCATTTAAGAGTAGAACATACTTTCTTAATCTTAAGGAATCATGCTAGAAGAGGAGATAGTTCACATACCTTTCGCTAAATCCACAAGCTGCCGAATACGCCGTGACGTAGAAGTGTCAACCTATAATGGTCACAACAAGACTATCAACTTCTAGTCTCTAACGAGAATAATACTAAGTATACGGCCTCTAATTCTACGAAAAATCGGGCAAAGACTTCCTTTGTTTCTACTCACTTTGCCACCTTTTCAAGGCCGAATACAATAACCAACAAGCCACATTTAAGGCTCCAAACAACAACCAAACAAAGGGGATTACACGCCTTACAATACGTGTAAAATTCCGCCCCACAATTCATAATGTAAGAGTACAAAAATCCAAGCCATTCTCGCCAATCTTATAACCAATAATACTAAGGTCTTTTCCAATTCTTCCTAATTCCAAGTTCTAAGGTCAACATGTTATTTAGTCGTAAACAACTTCAACAACTACAATTTCCTTCTTTATACAACATGTGATTACTTAAACGAATAATCAACTTGAAATGTACTCTTAAGGCTAACATGCTAGTTTTCGGATTAGGTTCCAATAGCCAACATAATAATCAAACTTCGTAATATATAACTCATGCTTGCTAATAACCATAGCTACCATCAATAAGTAAGCTTAATTGCTAAAACGACAAAATTTATACCTTCAAGCCCTTAAAATTTCCAAGATCCAAAGTCGCGCTTAGCAATTCTTAGCTCCTTTCCTTAGGTTCCAATCCGCCCAAGCACTCCTAGAGGCCTATGAAGAACCCATCTTCAAGTTCCAACTTCAAAGTCAAGAACTCCAATAGTTTCCGCCATGACTAACGTGAAAACTCCGCTTTTTCCAAATCTTTCTATTGAGATAACCTTATAATACCCTTGGGGACATTGGGTTAAAGTCTTGTGGCTAATGGATCAAAATCACAAAATTTTTGTGTGGAGAGGGCTTGAACTCGAGAGCAATGTTGCTAGAACAACAATGTTTCTAATTTTTCTAAGTGTTAAAATGAGCTAGTCTTGCTACTAGTTAGTATATAACACATATTGGAAGGCTTAGATATTAACAAATGTGAGGCTAGGATGATTATCACAAGGATCAAGCTTATGTGGCAAGTAGACTAGTCAATTATGTCAAGCTTGCAAGACTTATCATCTACATATGTCAAATGAACATTTTACCCTTAACATTTTCGTCCAAGACCACTAGTTGGTGCCACGTGTCGCCTCTCATTCGTCCCATAAAATTCAGAACCTCGTGGGCCCCATAAAATGTAAAATTCCTCGGGTGGGCCCCACGTGACCAAATCCGTAAAAATAAATTTCCATAGTGTTAATAAGTTCCATACTTTACAAATAATGCCTTTTGAGAATCCAATTCTCAACAACGAACATTTTTCCTTACCGACGTTCGGAAGATTTTCCGTCGGAAAAACAATTCTTCCTTTCGTACCGATTTCCAAGTCTTGTTTCCTTTCGTACATTCTCCTTTACATGTCCTGGACTTACGGGGTGTAACAACATACATATGCCAAGAACTAAAATAGTATCCAACATATACTAGAAATAAATAAAGTAAAGAACAAGAAATTACTCAAAAATAAGTCTCCAATCTTGATCTAATGTTGTGATGAATGGTAAGGTGTGGAACCCCCAAAACTGACCTAAAAAGGTCCTTTTGTATCACCCAAAACGTGTAAAACCTTTTCTTCTTCGGCCTTGGCCCAATCCTATTCGGATCTGGCAGATTTCCCACGTCGGCGCCACGGCCGCGAATCGGCGCCGTGGCGCCAAACTTCGCGAGCTGGCCGCTCGTCATCGTGGCTCCGCTGGTCCTGGTTGGTTGGCGCCACGGCGCCGCCCTGAATTACGCCCGGGTTGCCAACTTTTCGACCTTTTGTGCTCTGGAACCTCTATATCTGCCTTCTTTTCACTTCTTTCCACCCATATGCCATTGTAAACCACTGTGACTCAAAAGAAAGAAAATATATCCTAACACGACACAAATTTATACAAAAAGAAGCAAAAGACTAACAGAAAATTACTCAAAATGTGTATATAAAATACACCGATCAAACACCCCCAAACTTAACCTTTGCTCGCCCTCGAGTAAAGATCAAAAAGATAAGAATAAGGACATGAAGAAAGGAAAACAGAATGACTCAAAGATATTGATCACCTTGCTACACAATTGTTACTTAGAAAAACATGAAGGTTAGTAGAATTAATATGCAGAAACATATAACATGGATTTTCAGCATTCTAAACACATCAAGTCAGATATTTCGCAAATTCAATTTAATCATGTTCAATGGAAGTAGGAATACCTAACTATGCATGTCAATTTCACAATCCTATGACATGTTCACTTGTTATTCTCCACTAATCATAGATGCACATATTAGAGATCCTCAGGACTTTTCAGGGTTGTAATGTAGGCTTAGGCAGGGGTAGGTAAAAATAGTCATTTAGGCTCAATTTACATACCATAAGCTCTTTTGCTTTCAATTCTTCTCTTTTCTTTTGATTTTCTTTTTAACCTCACACCTATTTTTCCCCTCTTTTGTTTTGAGAGAATGAGGTATATGATGAATAGTAGGCACCCCCAAACTTAGGTTTTGCCTATTTATGATTACTTTTCATTGAGGTGCATCAAAATTGTTCACTCTCCTTTTGTCTCTTTTCAACACTTTATATTCTAAACACATCAATTTCTTCACTTATGGCACAAGTATGGAATAATAGGGTGTCAAAGAAAGATCTTATTTTTAGGCTCAAAGGGGCTGACTAGGGATACAATTTTAATGTCAGAGATAGACAAAGAATGGTAAGAAAGGGCTAACAAAGAAATGCCTGAGTCATCTCCCTAACATGCATATCATAACTATTTCGCCTCAAATAGCAAGCAAGCAGACACATAGGTTTAATCACTAACAATGCATAAATCAAGCAAGATACCCCAAATAGTTTGACTTCATGAATTTTTGGCATATCTAACATAAGTGTTCAGATGGTTGCTTCTAATTCAATTACATTATTCAACTTTACTTCACTAGGCGTTTCAAGTAACTACAACATGCATGATCATAAAAAAAAAATTAGACTCAAATAAACATAGAAAATAACACAAAAAGACTCAAAAATACATCAAAAATAAACTAAGAACTCCCCCCCAAACTTAAATCACACATTGTCCCTAATGTGTGCAAGACTCAAAAATAAAAGAAAGACGGGACAACTTACAGACTTGGTTTAAAATGGTGGCGGTGGCGGCGGACAATGTATGGCAGATAACGTCAGAAATCCCGTCAGAATGGAAGAGGGAAATCGTTTCTAGGGCTCTTTATTTTTCAGATTTTTCGTCGCGGCCCTGAGACCGGCGCCGTGGCGCTCTGTGATTGGCGCCGTGGCACCCAAACTTCCACAACTTTTTGAGCTTCCGGCGCCGTGGCGCCCAAACTTCAGAGACCTTCTGGACTTTCGGCGCCGTGGTGCTCTGATTCGGCGCAGTGGCGCGCGACTTTCTGCATTCTCGGTGTCATGGCCCTCTGCTGGGCGCCGTGGCACCGAGCCGATTTCCTTCCCCTCTCACGTTTTTCATCCTCCACTTTTTAGCCCTGTACCTGTCATCACAACATGTAAACAATACCTTCCGTGAGACTGTTCTAACTAAAATTAAATTGCATAAATTTAAAAACCTTGGGTTGCCTCTCAAGTAGCGCTGTCTTTAACGTCTTTTAGCCGGACGTAGGTTCCTTATCAAGAAGCATGGGGAAATTTAACCCCACAACCTACCCATTTCATAATCATCTTTCTTTTCCGCTTTCTATTTTTCTTTTTCTTTTTTTCTCAAGAGGAGGGTTAGAATTACATACATGCGCTGGCGGACTGCTCACCTTGGCTTGGGCCTGTTCTGGCTCAACTGATGTGCTAACAATGCTTACTGCAAAGCACTTGCTCATGACTGGGGGTTCGACGGTGTGTTTAAACACCTTGAACACTATTTCCTCATTCTCAACTCTGAGTTTCAACTCGCCTTTTTCCACATCTATCAAGGCCTTTCCAGTGGCAAGGAATGACCTTCCCAAGATAATGGGAATCTCATCGTCTTCCTCCATGTCAAGGATGAGGAAATCTGCCGGGAAGTAGGACTTCCCCACTTTGACGAGCACATCTTCAATGATGCCTAAGAGATGCACCACTGATATGTCCGTTAGCTGCAGATTCACTGTAGTTGGCTTGATCACTCCCAAACCTAGCTTCTTGAACACGGATAGAGGCAATAAGTTTATGCTAGCCCCTAGATCACATAATGCCATGTTGCAAGTCACATTCCCTATCGTGCAATGTAGGGTGATACTCCCCGGATCTTTCAACTTTGGGGGTAACTTCTTCTGCAATATGACACTACACTCCTCAGTTAGTGATATGGTCTCATATTCCACTAGCTTCATCTTCTTCTCAAGGATCTCCTTCATAAATTTGAAATAGGTAGGCATTTGCTCCAACGCCTCGATGAAGGGGATATTGATATGCAATTTCTTGAAGACCTCTAGAAACTTTGAGAACTGCTTATCTTGGGTCTTCCTCTGAAGCCTCTGAGGATAGGTGATCTTCTCCGTGTACTCCCTTACTGGAGCTGGTGGAGCCTTCTCTACAATAGCGCGGTCATCACTAACCCCCTCCTTCTCTGTATCAACCATCTGCTCAACTCTTTGTTCTACCACAGGCTGGGGTATGGACTGTTCCAACTGCTTCCCATTTCTCAGCTGCACCGCCTGACACTGCTCTTTGGGATTCATCTCTGTATTACTAGGAAGAGTGCCCTGTGGCCTGTTATTTGCCTTCTTTGCTAGCGGTCCCACCTGCGTCTCCAAGTTCATGATAGAGGACCTTGTCTCTGCCATGAACTGGGTTTGTGAATTCGTAAGTGTCAACGCGCCGCCGCAATTGCCCGCTTTCGTGGAGCGGTGTCAATCGCTGGGAAGATGAGGCACGTTAAATGGTTGCCGATTCTCGTATTGGCCTCAATCGTTCTCATGTTCTTGATCACCCCTCCATGAAAAGTTAAGGTGATTCCTCCACCCTGGATTGTAAGTATTTGAATAGGGGTTGTTCTGGGGCCTTTGGTAATTCCCCACTGCCTGACATTCTACTTGCTCAATAGGGATGTTGTTGGGGTCTGCTGATGGACACCTATCAAAAGTATGAGGACCCCCACACATCTCACAATTCATTGACATCTGAACTGCATTCACTGACACTGTGTTCTGCTGCAGTTTCTTGGTCAAGAGAGCAACCTGTGCATTTAACGCTGTAATGGCATCGATCTCATGAACTCCTATCGCTCTCCTTCCACTTACCCCTCTATCATCTGGCCATGTCTTCTAGCAAATCATGGGCCTCATGTGTTGTATTCTTCATGAAGATTCCACCTGCAGCTGCGTCAATGATGGTTCTTGTGGTCCCACTTAGCCCATTGTAGAAAATATGGACCAAATTCCACAGCTCAATGCTATGATGTGGACACTTTCTCTGCAGATCTTTAAATCTCTCCCAAGCCTCATAGAGTGACTCTCCATCAGCCTGGTAAAAATTGTTCAGCTCTCCTCTCAGCTTAGCTGCTTTGGACGGTGGAAAGAACTTTGCCAAAAACTTTTATGCCAACTCCTACCATGTGAATATAGAATCTGTAGGCAGAGAATTCAACCAAACCTTTGCTCTATATCCCTGAGTGAGAAGGGAAAGAGCCTCAACCGGATGGCGTTGTCAGTAATGCTATTATACTTGAAAGTTGCACACAGCTCCAAGAAATTTGCTATGTGCATATGAGGCTCTTCAGATGGCAACCCTCCAAATTGAACTGTATTCTACACCATACTCAGGATCGCAGGCTTGATTTTGAAATTATTTGCTCTTACATCGGGAGCTCGATGCAAGTCTCAGGCTCCATTCACCCTGGCAAAGACATAATCTCTCAAGCTTCTCTCAGCTTGGACCTGGACCCTTTCTTCCACATCCATTGGTAACCTCTGGGGCACCCTCTGGTTAGGTTGATGATCACCTAACCCTTCGTTCATCTCATTGTTATTCTACAAGCCTCCCATTGCTATTAAGGCCAAAATTCGTTTGTTTCTCCGGTTCTGCTTGCAAGTCTTTTCAATCTCCGGGTCGAAGGGAACAAGTGTATCTGCTCATCTTCTTCTTCGCATAAACTAGATGCCTGCAACAGATCAAAATCAACAAACGGATCACGGCGTACGGTTCCACCAATACAAAAACAAATAAAAACCAAATTAGAAATTAAGAATAGATAGAATTATATCGAACTACGCCAATCCCAGGTAACGGCGCCAAAAACTTGACGTGCGATTGATACACACGCTAAACGCAAGTGCACGTATCGTGACAAGTAATATAGTCTAGAAGACCGAGTTATCGTCCTCAGGGATTAGTGTCCAATTACCAACCTCTATTATGTAGTATCTATTTGGTGACCGATAATTTGATGGTTTGTTTATAGCTATGATTATAGACGCTAACTAAATTACTTTACTTTACTTCAGATATGGTGGAAATAGGGCTTCCAAATCTCCTCGACTATCCGCTCGCTTTACTTGTTAATGCAAATAATTAAGTTTCTTCTTCTATGTTGAGATAGCAGGTTAACTAAGCCGTTTTATACTCCTGTTAAGATAATATAAACACTCAACCCCAATGTAGAACCCTTCTATCTTTCGATGACAAGATTTACCACAAATGAGGATTAAGAGAAATAACCTATTAAACTACACAAGTATCGGGGTACTTTCGTCCACGATTTTAACCTATGTTTATTCAACTATAGCATATTCACAATCTCCTCTTTCGGATTTCGATTAGAAATCATATAAGTGATGATAATTAGTGATCAATTAATTACCAAGCAATCAAAATAATTATTGAATAAATATCAACAATAATAAGAAGAAACCAAAATCTTGCATTAATTCATAAAACGAGGTTCAAGCGATTCGACATGGAAAGCCCTAAATTAAATTAGTTTCTAGCCATACATATGCCAAGAACTAAAATAGTATCCAACATATACTAGAAATAAATAAAGTAAAGAACAAGAAATTACTCAAAAATAAGTCTCCAATCTTGATCTAATGTTGTGATGAATGGTAAGGTGTGGAACCCCCAAAACTGACCTAAAAAGGTCCTTTTGTATCACCCAAAACGTGTAAAACCTTTTCCTCTTCGGCCTTGGCCCAATCCTATTCGAATCTGGTAGATTTCCCGCGTCGGCGCCACGGCCAGAATCGGCGCCGTGGCGCTAAACTTCGCAAGTGGGCCGCGTCTTGGCGTCGTGGCTCATTGGTCTCGTTGGTTAGCCACGCGCACGCCACGACTACGCGGGTTTCCAAATTTTCGACCTTTTGTGATCTGGAACCTCTCAGATTCGCTTCTTTTCACTTCTTTCCGTCCATGTGCCATTGTAAACCACTGTGACTCAAAAGAAAGAAAATCTATCCTAAAACGACACAAATTTATACAAAAAGAAGCAAAAGACTAATAGAAAATGACTCAAAAGGTGTATATAAAATACACCGATCAACTATGACATTTGGCATATGGACGTCAAAATCGCTTTCCTCAATAGTAATCTAGTTGAGGAAGTGTATATGAAACAAACTGAGGGTTTTTCATCTGAGTCCAAACCAAATGCTGCATGCAAGCTACAGAAGTCCATTTATGGGCTTAAGCAAGCCTCAAGGAGTTGGAATATTTGCTTTGACAAGGTTATCAAGTCATTTGATTTTGTCTGAAGCAAATAGGATACATGTGTTTATAATAAATGAAAGGATGAGAGTATTGCCTTTATTATTATATATGTAGATGAAATATTAATAATGGGAGAAATTAAGACTCTCTTGCAGTCAGCCAAATAGTGGTTGTCCAGTACCTTCATGATGAATGATTTAGGTGAAGCCTGCTACATTCTGGCAATTAGGATCTATAGAGATAGACCTAATAGATTGTTGGGGCTATCACAATCAGTTTACATAGACAAAGTGCTTAGACATTTTTCTATGGAAAATTCCAAGAAAGGCGGTCTACCTATGGGTCAAGGTATCAAGTTATCTAAGAAGGATAGTCCTTTTAATGTTATAGAACTTAAGCGCATGAAAAGGATCCCATATGTTTCGGCTATAGGATCGATCATGTATGTCATGACCTGTATTAGGCCAGATGTGACCTTTGCACTTAGTATGACTTGCAAATTCCAGCAGAATCCTAGAGAAGAACACTGAAACCCAATCAAGAGTATCTTAAGTATCTTAGACGAACTAAAGATTACTTCTTGGTCTATGGTGAGGAAGAAAAGCTAACTGCTACTGGATACACTGATGCTAGCTTCCAGACGAATGTTGATGACTTTAAATCTCAGTCTGGGTACACGTTCATTTTCAATGGTAGAGCAGTGAGCTGAAAAAGTTCTAAACAAGCTACAACTGTTGATTCGACAATAGAAGTTGAGTACATTGCTGGATCGGAAGTTGGTAAAGAAGCTATCACGATTTCTGAGTTCCTGAAGGAGCTAGGGGTAGTTTCGAGTGCCAATTGTCCAATAACTATTTATTGTGACAACACTGGTGCGATTGCACAGGCTAAGGAACCAAGATCAACAAATAGAAACAAACATGTACCAAGGAAGTACCACATACTCGGGGAGATGGTGAAAACTGAAGAGATTAGATTAGACTATATTCCCACAGACGATAGTCTAGATGACCCATTCACTAAACAATTAAGCTTAGTCAAGCATATTGGTTATTTTGATAATATGGGCATTAGATATGTTGGTGATTGACTCTAGTCCAAGTGGGAGATTGAAAGTAAATGTATGTCCTAGAGACAATCTGTATTAGGACAAATGTACTTTATACACATTCATATTATTATTAATGGATATTAATATTATGACATTTGCAATTATTGAATTATTAGTTGATTGTTTATAATATTTTGTAATATGCATACCTAGAAATTACGTTATTATTAATAGCGTGAGATATTAATATTATAACGTAACTCTTAAAATAGCTTCGATTAATGATTATCGAGAATGAGATATCGATGATATGTGATAAGTCGACATATGTTCTGCATCACATCCTTAGAGGATGTAGTATGTCTCACCTGCTACGAGTAATGGTTACTCGTGATGGACACATGGATACTTTGAAAATATTGGTATACCCTACTGATATACTGTTTATTATACAATGTCTAAAGTATGATCGTGTGGGAGATAGAAGTCCTTAGAATTGAGGTCGATACGCACCTTGTCTACAAAGTAATATACTTGGATCCTGTCCTAAGCTCAAATGCCTTATAGGTTGAGATACAACTTGTATTGGGTACATTACGATGTGGATTAAATGTGGTAGTTGAGCCAAGATTAGGATTCATTCCTTGAATGTATATTCGAGAGAACACTCATATTCTCATGTGATATTAGGTTGACTAAGTTGTTGGCCAATGCAATAGATATATCTAGGATATGGTCTTGTTGTCAACCAATATAGTGAGATATAATGATCAAGCCATTTGGATAGACACTTGGAAAATCCTAAGCTTGATCGAGTGTGTCATGAATCAAAGGATTTTATCTTCCCACATAGAGGTTCAGTTTACCAGATTCGTGTAAATATACTTCACATATTGAGTTCGTCTTCCGGCGCCGTCTAGGAGTTCCGTGTAGACCCTAGTATGATTATTGTCGATATGTGAAGGCATGTAGGGTAACTTTAAGTCAATTGTTCCTTCGATCTAAGGATGTAATGAGAGAATATAAATGTTCGATTTATAATCTAGATATTTGAATGAATAATGATTATTTAATTAAGTCGAAAATGGATTTCGGATTTAATTACAATGAAAACGAGATGAAGTCACGTCAAGCACCACGACTCCTGGAACATAGGGCCACGACACCTCCTATTTGAGTCGCGGTGCCGACGAGACAGTGAGTCAGTCTGACTGACCCAATGCACCTCATTTTCTGGGCCTGGCCCATGAGAAACCCTAACTGTGTTTTATACCTAAAATGCCGCTATAAATAGAGAATTTCTATTCATTATTCCATATACTTGATTCATATATCACTCTAAGTCTTAGAGACCTAGAATTAAAAACTCTCTCTCGAACCTGTGCTGAATTTCCTAGCTGTTTGAAGGAAGTATACATCAGAGTTCTTGGAACTTGCAATCGAGGATCAATTGTGTGCGCACCCTCGGACTTTATACTAAAAGACTCCAGATTTATCAAACGGTAAGTGTTCTATCGATGCGTTACGATTATATATACATGTTATGATTTACATTACTACATAATCATCCCGCAGTTCGTCTTTTGTTGGGTTTGAAACACAAATTTTTAAATTCCGCTGCGTACACGAACCCGATAAAAACCCTTCAGCGACTAGAAACCAACTCAACCACAGATAATTACATACATACATATGTTTGTCTTTGCGAGAATAGAAAAGACAACTCTCCCATTTGGTCAATTGCGACAAAAATTCAGAACAATACCTGAATATTTCCTAAATTATAGCTAAGGGCTGACACAATTAAACTGAAATTCCTCCTTTGTTACTATGTTAGGTCTCCTTGAATTTATTTTCTTCTTTTTAATGATTCTTTTGCTGGTGAAATGGAAATAGTATGAGAATTGAAAGTCGTCTTTGAGAACTCTATTTCTCATGATTGTTACGTGATGTTTATTGTTATACAAGTTTTATCAAGTGATGTTCCTCAATCGTTTAAACCATGTAAAGAATTATTAATACCACTATTGTCTTAATTCATGCCTGTTCATGATAGTATTGTGAAGTATCAATTTTATACCTGTTTCATACTGGAAGTCTTATGAATTTGAAGGTGTGATCCTTATTGTAAAGCTCCTCGCTTAACCTTAGGCGAGTGTGAAGTCGACAAGGTACATCAGAGGGCCTAAATCTAACATTATTTTGTCTAAGTTACTTGAATTCTTAGAGGGGAAACCCAGGATCTAGAGTTTGTGGTTCAAAATGAGTGCAATCTTATTATACAACAACAACATACCTAGTATAATTCCACGGAATAGGGTCTGGGGAAGGTAGGATGTAAGCAGACCTTTTGTGGGACAAAGAGACTATTTTCGATGGACCTTCAACTAAAAAAGAATGCAATCTTATTATATATACATTTTAAATGTTTTATGTATGTTTACATAGTTTAAATCAAAAGCAATGAGTTCACTTGAACGCATAGCACTCGCCATAGATGTTCCTCTATCTTGCCTACACATTCAATAGTAAAAGTTTCACAGGGTGCCCTATTTGGTTTCCCCCATTTAACCTATACCCACTTCTCAAAAAAAATAAGCGGTATCCAAAAACACTTCAGATTACGCTTCTTGTCTTCTTCATACTAATGGAAGTTTCTCGTCATAGATTCAATATATTTAAGGAACCAACACTTGAATTGAGCTGTGTTATTCCCCGAAATCTTACCCCTAATTGATAATCGATATCTAAAGTTAGAATTAATTCAAGCAAACTTCACAGGCGATTGTCTAAAGTTTTTGAACTCTTCCGGAGAACTTTAGACGTGTTTGTCTGAAATTTAGCACGGTCATGGGAAGAATTCAGTCATAATCGTCTGAAGTATGCACTATCACGGGAGAACGTCAGCCATAATTATCTGAAGTTTAAGACTCTTTAGAACTCCAGACGCGATTGTCTGAAATTTGCACTATCAAATGAGAACTTTAGTCATAATCGTCTGAATTATAGACTGCCATGGGAGAATTTAAGTCACAATGTTGTTTGAGGTTAGGATTGTTTCTGGCGAATTTTAGAAGCGGTTGTCTAAAATTTTGCACTGCCACAGTGAGAACTTTAGTCATAATCGTCAAAAGTATGCACTGTCACGGAAGAACTTCAATCACAATTGTTTTAATTTTTAATTGCGACAGAAGAATTTCAGATTTGATTGTTTGAAGTTTGCAATTCAATTTTTTAAAGAAAAGTTTACACTACTCAAAATTATAATTTTAGACGTAAATTTTTGAAACTTCAATAGCTTAAATCAAAAGTGTGTTTCGTAGTAGATAAATTTGCGAAATTTTATGCAATGCGGGTATATGGCCCTAAAATCGGGTATATCTGCACTTCACCCTATTCCTCATGGAGACATACGGGATTTGTGAGTACAATGATGGTTACAAGGAAAAGGAAAGTAAGTAACAATTACAAATATTACAATCTGGAACAAGAACAAAATGTAAACTACAACAAGGCATTTGTTGAGTCGAGTGTTGACACTCTATCCTTAAGACAATATTGCCCCGTAGATATCCTTTTACGGTGATTGACAACTTGTCTCCCAAGATAAAACAACACAAAACAAGTGAGCAAAGGAAACTCAAATGTTTACCAAAAGAATAACATTTTTGAGTGTGTGAAAGAAATCTTAGAGATGAAGAAGTAAAATCATAAAATCTGAATTTTTGGTGTGTCTTTCAATTGAGACAAGTCCTCAATTTATAGTATATGAAAGATGACCTCTCATCTAGTCAACTAATGACAATCAATAGCCATGTAATGACACTTATTGAGAGGTTTCATTCAGTCAAATAATGGCTGAATTCATGTGCCAAGTAATGGAGAATCAATGCCCCAAACCAACCCAAAAGTCAGAAACTTTTCAGCTTCCCGTCGAGCATTCCGCCTCCAAAGCGTCGCGGCTCTTCCTAGGAGGCGCCGCGGTGCTTCAGCTCCAATGACCAAACCAACAATTAGCGCCGCGGAGCTTGGCTGGAGGCGCAACGGCTCCGACGGTGCTGCGCCGCAGCCCTTCGCGGCTCCGCGACGATTTCCGACTCGTTTCATCTTTTACACGTCGTACACTTCTTCCTTCATTTACCAACGTGGAATACTAATCATTTGGCCAATAACTGTCCATTATTTCATGTCTCAAACATTTTAATTATGTACCAATATCTCTTTCACTAAGAAAATTTACGATCCTTGGTACAACGTGTGCACGTGTGTGGAAACTATATTTCCGACGTGCGGGGCCCCAATTGTTCGAGTCATAAATAACGGGATAAACATAATTCCACATTTAGTAAATTTTCAACAATCCCCTTTTCAAAGAGATTTTGGCGCACTCACAAGGTGCCTTTCTAGCATTCTTTCGGCGGACCGATGTTGTATCTGGATAGGTAGCCGTAGCTTTGAACCTCCTATAGTTGAATACCATCGGACTTATTTACTGCGCGGTGAACGTGATGTCTTGAACAGTCAGTGTTTAATGTAAGCCAAGACAACGGTACCAACACAACAACTTTCCTTACTTTGTTCTTCTTTAATGTTTTGTCCGTTATGGCCGTGGACACGTATTGGATTCTTAAGTGCGTTCATTCGAGGCGGCCTGTCTTCACACTTAAATAGGTGGTCTCTTACAATGTATCTTGCTATACCCCACTTCACAAGTGTTAGGAACAATTAAACGTTTCCCCAAACCTAACCTCAACTGTCGAGGATCATTAAACGTTTTGGAAACTTAACCTCTACCCACACTACAGATAACACTTAATGTCTATCACGGGAACGTCCTTGTATTCATGTTTCTTTACAGAAATCATCATCCGAAGTGCTCTTGCTTCCACCAAAGTACTCAACTGAACCTTTATGACTTAGTTTTCCCATTGAACCTAATTCCTGGGATCTCCAGTCAGTAAGGTTGGTTATCACCTGTATCAGTTCTTATTGTTTGGGTTTTAAGCCCATTCCCCTAGACAGGCAAACTATCTGATCTCTGGGTATGCCCTTATTCAAAGGGTCTGCTATGTTCTCCTTTGATTTTACATAATCAATGGAAATAATACCCGTGGTGATTAGTTGCCGAACGGTCTTATGTCTCCGTCAAATATGATGAGATTTGCCGTTGTACATAGAACTCCATTCCCTTCCTAGAGCTGACTGACTGTCGCAGTAAATCATTACAGAAGGTATGAGTTTGTCCCAACACGGGACACCCTCTAAGAAGTCATGCAACCACTCAACTTCTCCTGCTTTGTCTAAATCGATCAACTCCGATTCCATCGTGGATCGGACGATGCAAGTTTGCTTAGAAGATTTCCAAGACACATCCCCGCCACCAATTGTAAATATATACCACTGGTTGACTTGGTGTTCTCTATATCATATATCCAGTTTACATCACTGTACCCCTCTAGTACAGCTGACGTTCTTTGATTCCATGATTGTACCCACATGGATGTCCGGTACATATGATTTATGCACTAAGAAGCGATAAGCACTACTGTTGTTTGCATATCCGATGAATATGCAATCTACAGTCTTAGGCCCAATCTTGACCTGCTTTGGCTTAAGTACTTCAACCTTTGCCAGACAACCCCACACCTTCAAGTATTTGTAAGTGGGTTTCTTTCCTTTCCATAGCTCGTATGGAGTCTTATCCTTACCCTTATGTGGGACTCTATTAAGAAACTTATTAGAGGTAAGGACAGCTTCTCCCCACATATTTTGGGGAAGGCCGGAATTGATGAGCAAAACATTCATCATTTCCTTCAAGGTACGGTTCTTGCGTTCAACGATACCATTTGATTGAGGTGAGTAATGAGTCGTCGTTTGATGAACAATGCCCGATTGGGCACAATATTCTTCAAAAGATGCTACGTATTCTCCCCCTCTATCGCTATAGATTGATTTAATCTGTCCGCTTAGTTGGTTCTCAACTTCTGCTTTGTAGCGTTTGAATACTTCAAAGGCTTAATCTTTACTTTTTAATAAGTAAAGGTAACAATACCTTGTGCTATCATCTATGAATGTCACAAAGTACTTATTTTCCCCTCTAGTTTGTGCGAACTTCAAGTCACAAATATCGGTGTGAATGAGTTCTAGAGGAGCGGTTTCCCTTTTGACGGATCTAAATGGACTCTTTGAAAGTTTTGTCTCTGCGCATACCTCACACTTACATTGAGGGGTTACGTCGATAGACGACAACAACTCCAACTTTACCAACCTTTGGATAGATTGATAGTTTACATGTCCTAGTCTATGATGTCATAAACTGGAAGACTCAAGCAAATAAGAAGAAGACTCAATTTTATTAATAGAATACATCACAGATAAGACATTAACTTTGAAGAGGCCTTCACAGACGAAGCCCCTTCCTACAAAAGTTCCATTCTTAGTGATTACAAATTTATTGGACTCAAACACTAGCCTAAAACCAACATTCATCAATAAAGGTCCTGAAATTAAATTTCTTCTAATCTTAGGTACATGCATCACTTCCTTCAGAGTAAGTTCCTTTTCGAAAGTCATCTTCAGGACCACCTTTCCTACCCCAGCATATCCGAGGAAGCATTGTTGCCCATGAACAGTTTCTTATCTGTGACTGATGTATATGTGGAGAAGGCTTCTTTGATGGAACTGGTGTGACGGGTAGCACCATTGACCATCCACCACTGCATAGGATTCTCAACGAGGTTTGCTTCAAGTACCATCGCCGAGAACTCCTCAATCATATCATCACGGAGCGTGTCTTCGACGATGTTAGCCTTAGCCTTGCCCTTGGCCTTCTCTTTATTTTCATTCTTGAGTTTGCGACAATCCTTGATCATGTGACCAGGTTTCCATAGTGATGGAAGTTCCCCTTAAACTTCTCAGTTGTTGGGCCTTACCATCCTTCTGAAACTTTGGCTTCTTGCTCGTATTTCCTTTGGCCTCCGTCAGATTTTCCTTTGCCTCAGTGGGTTGCTTACCCTTAGGCATGACCTTCTTATTATCCTCCTGAATCTGGAGTTTGATAATAAGTTCCTCAAAGGTCATCTCCTTTGTCTTGAGTTTTAAGTAACTCATTCCATGAAGGAGGTAACTTCTCAATTACCGATGCAACCAAAAATTGCTCATTTGGTTTCATCCCTTCCAAATCCATATGTAGAATCATTTGAAATTCTTGGAATTAGGACATCACAGTTTTGCTGTCCACCATTTAAAATTTCATAAATTTCCAAACGATGAACTTCTTAGTACCTGCATCTTATGCGTTGTACTTTTTCTGCAGCTTATCCCACAACTCTTTGGTAGTGCCAACGGTGCAATACACTGTGTAGAGAGGGTCGGACAAACAGTTCAAAATATAGTTCCTGCAGATGAAGTCACTATGACTCCATGCATCATGAATCACCTTTACGTCATTAACGACATGAATACCTTGACCCCCTCCAGCCGTTTCATTTGGCTGAGGGTCCGTTTCATCTCCAGCTTGTGGAGGATCTTCTGTTAGGAAACGAGACATTCCCATAACAGTAAAAAAGAACAACATCTTCTGCTGCAAACTCTTGAAGTTGGTGCCCATGAACTTCTCTGGGCATTCATGGTGGAATCCAGCGGAAGGAAGAATTGTAGCGTTCCCTTGAGCAGTAGAAAAGTTGTTGGTTGAGCCTTGTGCAATAGTGGGGAAGACACTAGGTGTGCCTTGACCAGCGACAGAAGATTGAGCAGCAAATTGTTCGCCTCTAGTCATTATTTTTTAAGCAACTTATCATCAGAGAGGAGATTGTGAGGATTAAAGAAGATTTGTTTAAAGAGGATCCCTCACCTATGAATAGAATGATGTTACAATAGGCTTAAGCAGAATTGAATAAATATTTACATTTTGAAGGCAAAAAGCAAATGTAACTTGATTTGTAGAAGGAGATAGAAATACAAAATTATTTCTTTACTTGATTAATGGTAGGAGGAAGTGATTGCAAATCAAGAGGATACAAAATCTAGATGGAGACTGGACAGAGGGGAAAACCAATTAGCTAGTGAAGTAGAAGCTTTTTTTTATTATGTAGTTTACTCAAGAAGAAAAAGCTATAGACTTTAATATGCTTAATCACATCCCTTACATGGTAATAAAAGATGATAATGAAATCCTAGGAACTGCTCCTAATATGGAGGAAGTGAAGAAAGCAATCTTTGAGTTAAAAGGGGACAATGCATGTGGACCTGATGGTTTATCAAGTTTATTCTTTCAGACTTGTTGGAAAATAGTGGGAACTGATGTGTTTAATATTGTTAAAGCTTTTTATGAAGATTACACTCTCTCAAGGGAATCCTCTTCCTTGTCTTACGCTCCCTGTCTTAAGGTATACTCTGACATATAAAATTATGGGGTGTAATAGATTTCTTTCATTCTACAAAGGGAGTCAAGCAAGGAGATCCCTTGTCTCTTACATTATTTGTGTTATCAGCTGAAGTGTTGACTAGAACTCTGAATTGCTTATTTAAAGATGGAAAGTACAAAAATTTTGACATGCCTAAATGGAGTGTAAATCTTAATCATTTGGTCTATGCAAATGATACTATAATTTTTGACATGCCTAAATGGAGTGTAAATCTTAATCATTTGGTCTATGCAAATGATACTATAATTTTTGCATCTGCAGACAGGTATTCTCTAGAGTTGATCATGAATGTTTTATTGGATTATGATAAAATATCAGGACAAATGATGAATATGGATAAGAGTTGTTCCTATATGCATCAAAATAGTCATCTAGTTTATCTCAGGAAGCAGCTCAAACCACAGGTTTCTCAAAGAGAAAGTTTCCCTTCCAAGTACCTTGAATTCCATATCTTTCACACCAAGAAAGATGAAGCTATTATAATGATTTGATAATGAAGGTTAAAGATAAGTTGCAGAACTGGAAAGAAAAGTTGATGTGTTTTAGAGGTAAATTTGTTCTTATAAATAGTGTCCTGCATAGCTTACCAATGTATCTTTTTTTCTGCTATGGTCCCACAAAGTTTCCTCTTGAGAATGAAGAAGAAGAGAGATCTTCTTTTTAAGTTGCATAGATTGTTTGCTAGATTTTATTGGAGTAATAATGATGAAAGAAGCATCAGACCTAGGTCTTAATGGTTATATATGTGCTATCCTAAACAGGAGGGAGGCATGTGATTTAGAACTCTTTTTGATGTATCCAAAGACTTATTTGTCAAGCTTTGGTGGAGATTCAAGAATAGTTGTCTCTATGAACCACATTCATGTGAAATAAATATTGAAATAAGAAAATACCCACTCTGGTTCAATGAAAGGGGATCACAATTATGAAATGAAATGTTAGAAGCTAGAGATGAAGTTGAACAGGAGATTTGGTGGGAACCATGAAATGGTTCTTCTAATTTCCGGTTTGATAATTGAACCAAACTTGGTCCTTTCACTCATGTTGTTCCTATAGACTATTCTATTGATGAATACATAGATGAGGTGGATAATGTTATGATAAATGGTCAATGGAATTATCAGCTACTTCAAGAAATAGTTCCTGTAGAAATAGTAGAAAATATCATAAGTGAACTCATTGTGAAGGAAGGAGATAAGCAAAGTGATAAGGCATGATGGATGTTAATCAGTACTGGTAAGTTCACTGTGAGCTGTGCTTGGAATTTGTTAAGACAGAAAAAACAACTTTGATTTTACAAGTTGTTATAGATAAAAGGAATGCCTTATAAAGTTTTCTTTTTTCTATGAAGAGTGTGACATTTAAAGTTACCAGTGGATGATATCTTGACCAACATTGGAATCTCTATAGTTTCTATATGCAAGTGTTGTTCAATTCCACAACAAAAAAATATGACTCATCTTTTTCAAACAGGTAAACTTGCTTCAGATATGTGAAATGTATTTGCTTTTGCAGCAGGTATTTAGGGCTCTTTTGTACAGATAAATCGGGTAGTATCCACATGGTGGAAAGCAAAATGTGTTACTAAACCCAAACCATTATATCGGGCTGCGCCTGATAGCATTTCATGAAAATTATGGAAAAAGAGAAATACCATGGAGGGTTAATGTGAAGAAGTAGAGTGATATACGAGATAAATAGAAATTTATGCCAACTGGCTAAAGTTAAATATCCTTGGATGAAATTCCTTATACACGGCCATAACTGATTCAAATTTTGGAAGAGTAAAAGCTTCAAGTTGAATGTAAATTAGTGCAATAGAGATGTCCTGCAGACTGGTACAAGTGCAATATTAATGGAGCACAAAAGAGCAGTACTGGGCAAAGCTCTTCAACCTTTTATGTTAGAAATAATGAAATGGATTTGGTGCTTTGCATGGGCAAGTATGATCAATAAGTCATCTTGCATTACTGCTGAAGCAAAAGCTGTGTCAGAGGGAGTTGCATATTGTGTTAGAAACCAGTTGTTACCTCTCATAGTACATAATGATTCATTATTGATGAAAAAAGTGCTTGTTGAGGAGTGGAGAGGTACCATGAAAGTTTAGTATGGAGGTTAACTTGATCAAGGAATGGAGAAAGAAGGGGCATATAAAAGTTGACCATGTGTATAAAGAAGGAAACAAGCTAGCAGATTTTTTCACTAACATGATTGTTCATTTTGCAGGTATAGTTCAGTTTTTCTTTTTTTTGGAGTTGTCAATTGATGCAAAAAGAATTCTAATGCAGATAAAATGCCGATGTCAAATTTGAGATTCAAAATATTGAAGGTAAGAGAACCAGATTGATATTTTAGGTGTTGTGATATACAATAGGAAACAACAACCTACTGCACAACAGATAAAAAGAAATGCATCAAAGAAATTCAACAATCCAGTGCATATTAGGAGTAGGCATCACTTCTATAACTTAGTTGCTACAGAAATTCTATCCAATGTGTGGTATTAACTTATAGTTCAATCTATTGGAAGAACTTCATTAGCATCTTTGCATATTGAGTGATAGTTGCATTGATCATTTCCACTGTATGGTAACACAAGACATAGAGACTATTCTGAAATTGGAAAGATTGCTACAGCTTAGTTCAAGTTAGAAGGATTCTTCTGATGGTTTCTTATTTCCGTAGCACCTGATGAGAGCTTTTGAGATGACTTGTGAAGACATCAAGTTGCCATAAACCCAATACTTGACTTTTAGCTGAAGTTTCATCAGATCCAATTTTCATTTTTAGTTTCTAGCTATTCATAGAGGCAGTTTTGACCTTTGTTTGCTTCAGAGTAGTTTTTTATTGCATTTTCTTTTTTTCTTTACAGTAACTAGCATGCTGCTAATTATTTTAATCTAAAAAATACAAAAGGTTAGCATTCTTTTTGTGACTGACTAAAAAGGAAAGAGTGTCACATAAATTCGGACGAAGGAAATAGTATTTTCATATATTTTTAAATATGTAATTTCTTAAGAACTTGAAGAATCTGTAAACGTGTAGTATATAGTACCAATTGTATCCCTACACATAATTAGGATATATTTCATATATTGTGTAAATATAATTATGGTAAAATTAAGATTCCTCATCTGTATAGACTTAGGATTCCTATAGTATAAGGGATGAATATTGTACTCTATATATACTTTGATATTAATGAGAAGACTCCCTAAGGGAGATTAATATCATTTTACATGGTATCAAGAGCCTAAAACAAAAACTCTAGAATTTTTTTCTCAGCAGCCGCCGCCGCCCCCTCCCCCCTCGGGCATCTCGTCGCGGTGCTACCCTTCTCCTCCCTAAATTCTTGGTTTTCTCTCCATTCCTCTCTTCTCTAAATGGATACTCAGGATTCTTCCCATACTTCTGACGCTTCCACCTCCACAAATCCCACCACCACGTTGTCATCCTCTTTTCATCCAGCCCTAACTGTTACAAACATCAAGACCTCTATTCTCATTCTTCTTAATCAAGAAAACAGTCAGTATTCTCCCTGGATTGAACTGTTTCGTAATCATACATGTCTCTATAACGTGCTTGATCATATTGATGACACTATTCCGCGCCCTCCGGAGGTTGATGAGTCTACTTGGCGTCGTCTAGACGCCGGCGTCAAACAATGGATTTATGGTATTATTTCTCAGGGTCTTCTTCTTACTATCATGAAATCTGGCGCCACAACCCTTGATTTATGGAACCGCTTGGAGGAAATATTTCAAGATAACAAGCACACTCGTGCGGTGTATTTGGAGAAATAATTTAACAATACACATTTTAAAAACTTCTCCAACATGACTGAGTACTGCATACAGTAGAAACTCCTGGCGGATCAACTCTCCAACGTCGACTCACCTGTCTCGGACACTAAAATGGTGTTGCAATTGATTGCAGTCCTTCCCAAAGGTGACTATGATATGTTAGCCACCATGATTCAACAGGCAGATCCGCTTCCCAGTTTTAACAAAGCTCGCTCGCACTTGTTGCTCGAAGAGACTCCACGTGCTAAGCAGGATGAGCACAATCAGAAGGCGTTAGCTGTCGAAACGCGCCCTCAAGATCCAACGCCGCCAGAAAACTCTCAACCGCAGCAGGGACACGGTGGCAAGGGTGGAAAGGGTCGCGGCTGAGGAGGTCGTGGAAAGGGTCGCGGACAGCAGAATCAGCAGCAACAACAACAGGGCCCGCAGAATCGATTCGGCGCGCGGCCAACAAGATCCATCTGACAAAGACCGCGCGCCAGTTCGATGCAAAGAACCCTTCAACCGCTTCTTCCACCACGCGGGTTGTTGGTCTGCTCGCCCACTCGGCAAGTCCGTACCAGCGAAGCCCACTTCATGCACGACGGGCCCAGATCCTCACCCAAAGATGACACCCACTGAATTAGGTTAGGCCTTCAGCAGTCTCAATATGCAACAGTCTGACAACAACTGGTACATAGACTCCGGAGCCACTTCTCACCTCACCCGGTCTGCATGTAATATTCTCAAACTGTTTGGTTTAAGGCATACTCAATTTGTGACAGTTGGTAGTGGCCATCGCATTCCAGTAAAGGGTTATGGTACATCCTACACACCACATCCTAATCCATTCCCCCTTAAAATACCATATATGCCCCACATGTTATTAAGAATCTCATCTTTATCCGCAAATTTACTCATAATAATTATGTCTCTGTTGATTTTGACCCTTTTGGTTTCACTGTGAAGGAACTTCATACGGGGACACATCTTACGAGATGCAATAGCACGGGGGATCTATATCTATTCACTCTCACCTCCGCTGCCAGATCTAGCTCTCCCGTCTCTCTAGCGGCCATTTCTTCTTCCACATGTCATAATAGGCTTGGTCATCCAGGAGCCCCAGTTTTTAATTTTCATAGAAGCAATAATTTCATTACTTGTAATGGGAAACTTGCCCAAAACTGTGTTTCTTGTTCTTTAGGCAAACATACTCGTCTTCCGTTTAAATCATCTACTAGTGTCACTTTTGCACCTTTTGATATTATACATGCCGATTTATGAACATCACCTGTTGCTAGTTCTCTCGGTCATAAATAATATCTTATCTTACTAGATGATTTTTCTCACTTTGTTTGGTTGTATCCTCTCAAATTTAAATCGGAAGTGTTTGCCAAATTTCTTGAGTTTCGAACTTTCATTTAAACACTGTTTGAAAAAAGTATAAATCTTTTCAGTGCGATAATGGTCGTGAATTCAATAAATCTATGCTTCACCGTTTTTGTACTAATAATGGCATGTTCTTTTTCTTCTCCTGCCCCCACATCTCCTCTCAAAACGGTAAAGCTAAAAGAATCATCCGCACCATTAATAATATAATTCACACTCTATTGATTCATGCCTCCCTACCTCCGTCCTTCTGGGCTTATGCTGCTAAAATGTCAGAATACATTCTCAATATTCTTACAACTAGCACCCTTCACAATATGACCCCTACCGAAATCCTCTATCATAGAGTCTCATCTTATGAGCATCTTCGGATATTCGGTTGTCTATGCTATCCTAACCTTGCCTCTACTGCCCCTCACAAACTAGCTCATTGGTCAACTCCATGTGTCTACCTAGGCTTCCCACCGAACCATAGGGGCTATCTATGCTATGACTTGTCCACTCGTCAGATCCACAACTCTCTTCACTTCACATTCGACGAGACCACATTTCCGTTTTCGAATCTTAAAAAGTTCCAAAAATCGAATTACTCTTTTCTTGACGAGTCTGTCATCTATCCCATCATTCTCAGTCAACTAGATCATAGCACTACCACAGAATCACTGTCTTTTCCCGGTAGTTCTTCTTGCCTTCAGCCGCGAAGTCGGCGCGCGGTGCCCAAGCCGAGAGGGCGCGATCGGCGGCTGAGGCCCTGTGATTTGGCTCCACGGCGCCAAAACTCCTGCGAGCAGATTTCCTCCATTTCTTCAATTCCCAAGAACCCTATATTGGCCAAACAAGACCCTAATTGTAATGTGGATATGTCTGAGGAATTCAATGTTTTAACTAACAGCACACATGAGATCTAGTACCTAGACCTGAGGGGGTGAATGTGATTCGTTGTTTGTGGCTATTTCATCACAAATTCAGATATAGTGGATATCTTGAGAGATATAAGACACGACTTGTGGCTAATGACACAAATCAGCATGAGGCATTGATTGTGGTGAGACCTTCAGCCCGGTTGTCAAACCGGCTACTATTCGCACAGTCTTGAGCATTGCCATAGGCAAACACTGGACGATCCATTATCTTGATGTGAAGAATGCATTCTTACATGGGGATCAAAGAGAGACAATCTACATGCATCAGTCGCATGGGTTCACCTATCCAGCAGTTCCTCACTATGTGTGTCGTGTCCGTAAGTCACTATATGGCCTGAAGCAGGCCCCCCGTGCGTGGTATGATCACTTTTCCAGGCATGTCTTGCAGATTGAGTTTGTATGCAGCAAGAGTGATACATCACTCTTCATTTTTCATCGAGGTAGTAGCATTGCTTACTTATTACTCTACGTGGATGATATTGTTCTTACTGCCTCCTCCGACGGGTTGAAAAATGAGATTATTGTCTTGCTTAAGTCCATATTTGCAATGACTGATTTGGGGAAGTTGAGTTATTTTTTGGGGATATCAGTGACCAGGTCTGCCAATGACATGTTCTTGTGTCAGCGTAAGTATGCAGAGGAGATCGTGTACAGGGCTAAGATGGAGAATTGCAAAGTTTCACCTACTCCAGTTGATTCAAAATCTAAGCTCAGTGCTATGGATGGTGCTCCAATCTCCGGTCCTACTCTGTATAGGATTCTTGCAGGTGCACTTCAGTATCTCACGTTTACAAGGCCAGACATTGCTTATGTTGTTCAGCAGGTATGTCTATTCATGCATTCCCCCAGGGAGTCTCATTTCACTGCTCTTAAGCATATCATCTGATACATTAAGGGAACACTTGATTATGGTTTGCACCTATACTCATCTGCACCAAACCAGTTGCTCTCTTATACGGATGCAGATTGGGCAGGGTGTTCGGATACGTGACGCTCCACCTCCGGCTTTTGTGTATTTTTAGGGGATAATCTGATTTCTTGGTCTGCCAAACGACAGGTTATCATATCTCGTTCTAGTACCGAGGCTGAGTACAGAGGCGTTGCAAATGTGGTAGCTGAGATTTGTTGGCTCAGAAATTTACTGTTAGAACTTCAGTGTCCTTTGCGTCAGACATCTTTTGTGTACTGTGATAACATCTCTGCCATCTATCTTTCTCATAATCTGGTTCAACATCAGTGAACCAAGCACATTGAGATAGATCTACACTTCGTTCGTGAGAATGTTGCGCTAGGCCATGTCAGAGTGTTACATGTTCCATCATCCTATCAGTATGCAGACATATTTACCAAAGGACTTCCCAGACAGTTATTTCTTGACTTCAGATCCAGTCTCAACGTCCGGCCTCCTCCCGCTCTGACTGAGGGGGTGTGTAAACGTGTAGTATATAGTACCAATTATATCCCTACCTATAATTAGGATATATTTCATATATTGTGTAAATATAATTATGGTAAGACTAGGATTCCTCATCTGTATAGGCTTAAGATTCCTATTGTATAAGGGATGATTATTGTACTCTATATATACTTTGATTTTAATGAGAAGACTCCCTAAGGGAGTTTAATATCTACTTACAGAATCTATGATCGAATCCATACTAAAAGTAGGTGCTTCCCCTCTTATACTCCACACTCTTCATATAGATTAGACAAGAACAATACTTGATATTTGGCTAAAGGTATGCATTTTTATATACTAATGGCCTCACATTTTATCTTGTTTCTAATGATTAAAGCATTGTGATGTTTAGAGCTTAATATGTGTGTTTTAATTTGTTGAGTAGAACATGATTTGTGAAAAAAGTGAATTGTAGCTAAAACAGATGAAATACGACTTTGAAGTCTGAATTGAAATTAAAAAAAAAAAACTAAGTGGGATCGAATTTAGGGGTTGAGAATCGATAGTGCATGAGAGTAGACAAAAAGAGTTGGAACTTGGAAGACCGGAGAATAGCCTGATGTAGCGTACCATGCACCGTTGTAGGTGTCACACCCCCGGTATGCTACTTAAATTTTTCGCACACAAAAGGCGTGAAGGCGGTCGGCAACAACTCTTGCCAACTTCAGCCAAACACTTCGCCCTTTCAAGATCAAAAGAAAATAACACAACGAAAGCTATTACACATACTAAGAGGAGGTTTATAACGACAAGAATAATCACAATACTACACACCAAGAGTTGACGGGCTAAAACAGCCCAACCTTTACTTTTATTTCAACTCAAATAAATAAAGAACGCCTCTTGCCATATACAATGAAGTGGTAGAACTGGACGTCTAACACTTGAACTCTCAAACTAAACTAGCCTCACTTACTATTTAGTTTATGCTCTCGGAAACACACTCATAAGAACATAGATTGTTCTTAAGCTTTGAACACTTAAGCTCAACACTAGCTCACTCTCGGAAATAAGGATTTTCAGGTTGTTGAATCATGAATAAGTTCTTCTAAATTATTCTACTTATAGGAGAGGGGAATGACATATTATGCCTTACAAAGGGGGACGTGTTAAGGGAATTGGTGTAGTAACACACACCCTAAAGTAATCGTCCATTACGCATACACACACATCACACGACCAACACTATCTTCAAGACTTGGTCAATTTCGCACATGTCTTCCTTTCTTCAAGAAAGTGTCTTGTTGACCAATTCAACCTTCTCACTCGACTCACACTGGTTCCACAAGGTCTTAGACATATCCCACATGACCCACATCTCATCTACACCACTCGCAACATGTCTAGCTCACCACACATCACAGTTGCACGAAATCCAGAATTCGGTTAGAACCTTTCTACCCGTGTTGAGTCATTGAAGCTCACCTACTTCAATACTCAATCAAATGAGCTCAAACCACTTTCCACGTGTCCCGGAGACACGTAGGGAGTTCCTCAAACCTGACCCAAGCTATCCGGTGCTCTATCGCGACCCGTATCTGAACCGCATTGCACTTAGATTTAGTCAACATTGCATCTCGTCTTGCCACGTGTATATAGTTCGGTCGAACCCTTAGCATCACCTCACCTCATGATCTATTTGACCCATACGAACCATAAGAAGTCTTGAAACACCTCCCTTGTATCCCACACACATGCCTTAGCCCTTAGCCACATTTGCAAGCATTAACTCATGCGCCCTTTTCTCGGCTTCTTGTTCTTCCCTCAGACTTTGTAAACTATCCATTGTAAACTCTTAGCTAGACTTGCAAGATGCATCAATGTAAATATTAACACCTTGTCACATGATGCTCACATGTTTAGATGTCCCGTGACTTGCACATGTTCATTGAACACGTGTAACACCTCCTCGGACACCCATCACCAATGTACACCTTGCCGAATGTTGTGATCCTTTGTATGTGTTGCATCATTTTGTAATGTTCCTCGCTGTTTCCCTACATCCGAATCTTACCCTTTAGCTTTTGTTGACCCTCATGTTCCTTGTGCCATGCCTTAACTCGCATACATGAAATATATGTCAATATGATCCATTTCAGTCTCAATTCGTGCCTTAGCTCACACCGAATTTCCCATGGACCAATTCACGGGTGTGACAAACCACCCATACTCTTTGAGCTGGACGTCCTCGTCAACAACTCTCAGAATACCAATTGGAGATTTGAACACACCTCACTTAGTTGAATTCGCCTTCTTGAAGCCTCCATTGTTGAGAATTTAAACATTTTCCCAACTTTTGCCCTCCATTCGGTTTGTTCACCGTTCAGGTCAAGTTCCTGTGACCAACACCTTCACACATGTCATCACCTCAACACCACGGCAACCAAGAACACCACTCCCGAAGGTCATCTCCCATGGATCTTCCTTCCTCGCATTTCAAACCGCAAGCTCACAAGTTGTGAACTTGTGCACCGTCATGTTGGAATTCATTTGGTACCATTGAACTCCTCTCGGACCCCCTTATCCTTCCCTTGATGATGTTACTTTTCACAACCTGTATAAAAAGAGAGAATAGGATATACATCCGTCGATGTCCCTACTCCATTCTCCAACACCGTGACCCTATCTCGAATCACTCCGGCAGTCTCGTGGTCCAATCTTTATCCACAAATCCGACCACTTCTATGTGTACCCTCAAGTGGTTTGTACTCCCACTTCCTGCCCCGAAGGTAGACCAATATCAGAGTTCCTATATCAGACTCAGCACACCTCGTGCTCCCATCAGGTAAACACTCTATCATGTGATTTATTCGAATTCTCTTTTGTATACCTCAACTCTGTAGGATATAAAGAAAATCTTCATACAAACCACAAATAGGTCTTACCACCTCCACCCTCATCACCAAGAATCACCTTTCATGTCTTTTCTTACCCAACTCCTCTTCACAACGTCACCATGATCACTATTTTCTCATATGATAAATTGATCATCTCAAGCTTACACTTGTCTTCAGATATCAACATAGGTACTCTTTCATTATTGAATTGTTGACATGTCATTGATACACCCATTACATAAGATCATCATAAAACATTTGGATGACGTTGGAAGATCTCCCACTCCAATCACACCTCGAGTAATCACCTTTGCTATACTATAAATGTATTTTCCCGACTTCTGAGAAACTAACTATTGAGACATGGCGATCATGCAGTCCTTCATATCATTACTATAATTTTCTGTAGATATCACCGAACTAAGTAGCATGAATCACAATTATTGTGGTATTTCTAGATGCTACGCAAGTGCACGAGTCACAATTTGTAATAGTTTTGGTAAAATCGAGTATCGTCCTCAGAGACTGAATTATCAATTACCAACTAACTAATCTTTGGTTTCTATTTGGTAAACGAATATAGATTGAGATTTCTAAAATAAGAATTAACAAACTAAAGTAATTTGTAGGAATAAAATAAGAATGAAAACACACGGAGTTTAACTCAGCAACAACGGTAATTAGGATTTCCAATCTCATCAACTATCCACTCTATCATTCGTTAATGCAAGACTAACAATTATTCTTCTTATCAAGATAGCAGGTTAACTGAGGTGTTCTATATTCCTGTTAGGACATATAAAAGCTCAGCCTAAGTGAGAATTTTATATATTTTTATGATAAATTCAACTACATACGAGGATTAAGATCAATAACCTACAACGCTACACAGTCAATCGTGATACTCTCGTTCAAGATAAAACATATGTCTAATATCAACTATAGCATATTCAAATCTCTCTTTTCAGATCTTGATTTGAAATCATATAAGTAATGAAAACTAATGGTCAATTAATTCTCATTCAATAAATGCAGGTTGAATAGATATTAATAGATGAAGAAGAAACACTAGCAATGCATTAATTCATAATAGAGTTTCAAGTGAATCGACGGAAAATCCTAATAAAGAAATTAGTTCATAGACATGCTAATAAAACTAATTGTCTTAAAAATCAACATGAACTGAATTAAGAAAAGAAAAGAAAAAGAACTTGAACAATCGACGTCTCTAATTGCTCCTTAGCCTCTTGTTTCTTGCCCCAAACGTGAGATAATCCCTAAAATCTGCCTCCCAAAGCTTATATCATAAAAATTCCTCAAATAGACCATTTTACCCTCGTAAAAATTTAGGTTTTTCCGTTCACCGACGCCCTCAGCGCCGCGGCACAACAACAGGCATCGCGGCTCTAATTCCTTCAGAAGTTTCTGCCTTTCAGGCACTGCGACGCAACTGCCAGGGGCTACGGCGCTTCAACGATGAGATTTTTTTCAGTTTCTGCTTCTCAAGCGTCGCGGCGCCATCTTCTCGCGTCACGACTCTTCAGCATTGCGACTCTTCCTTCACAGCGCCGCAACTCTTCACCCTTTTTCGTCCGGATTTTATTTAGACTGCTTCCTGAGTTTCCCACGGCTTCTTCGATTTAGCTATTGTGATCAACTATGCATTTTTGCTCTCAATTGTTGCCTATTTCCTCCGAATTAGCCTTATTCATCTCTGAATTGCTAAAAACCTGAAAACACAAAACCATAAGCATAATAATGTACGAAACACTAAAAGACAAATAAAAGACACCCTAAAACACACTCTAAAACAATACTAAAATCTACATAACAACAACTTCATTGAACTGAGTCTTCAAGTCAAAGCTGTAATATGAACTTGGTCCCTCAATTTTATCACGGTGACACATCTCGTGCCATGACGTGCAACGTCATATCAAGTCAATCTTATTTGAATTTGAGAATGTTTTCTCACCATCAGCCAGAGAATGAAACAAAGAAAATTAGACCTTAAACAAAATTACGTATGCATGATAAAGAATTAAGGAATGAAAGTTTTCTTAATGTCCTATAACCTCTTGAAGATTGGTACAAATATCATCGTACCGATCCACAAGACTCTACTAGATATTGTTATGATATTTATGAGACCAGTGAACCTAGTGCTCTAATACCAAATTATCACGATCCAAAAAACATAAGTCGTGATGTCATATATCTCCATCTGATAGGTAAGCCAACCTAACAAATACTAAGTCAATTAATAAATTTTAGCGACGAAAAAGTAAAGTATTACGTCAAATATCCAAATGCCAAGTCTTTTATAATAAGAAAGTACGGAAACAACAAAATACCATCCAAGACTGGTGTAATGTGTACAAAAGCCACTAAATGTGATAATACAAGTTTAACATAACTATTACATTATATAAAATGTAAGGAAGACAAAAATAGTAAAGAAAACAGAAGGAGACTGGCATTACAGATAAGCCAGGCAACTCACCCCAAATCTACAAAATCAACAATCTCGGACTCAGATGGCACATAAGTTCTACTCGAACTCGTATCTATGTATGCACCAAAAATATCGCAACAAATATCAAGATGGGAAGCACATGTACTCAGTATACCTCATAGACCCACAACAACAAAAAATAGTGATGAAGTACTTAAGAAAAGTCTTATCGTCATTACTCGTTTACCTTAACTTGAACCGGTCAATTAATAAGGTAGAAAATAATCAATTACCAAGTAAGTCAAATGATCAGTTAATCAAATAATCAGGCAGGAAAATTAAGCTAAGCAACAATAAGATAATCAAATAAGAAAAAGTATGATGATGCAATGCGATGCAATGATATGCCTCAAAGACAAATCCTCTACAAAATCAATATATACACGGATCTCCACAATAACCTTTGAGAGTTGTGACTAATGGGGGACTCGCAAGTTCCATATTCTCCACGCGGACGGTCTCCACATGTCAGTAAAAATGATCTCAATGCATAATCCTCAACACGGACGATCTCTAAGTGCCCGACTTATACTCATAATACAATCCCAGTACGGACGATCTCCACGTTCTTAACTCATACTCATATCCGATCTCATGTCAATGTATATGCATGATATGACATATAAGAGAGTGAATATCTCAGCAATCAAGACTCAAATGCCAACAAGTTAAGTAAGTTCATCGGTAATCCAAGCTTAATAGTCAACAAGTTCAAGAACATTTTTATCACAAGTGTACGAGATTTCTTAGAGTACCAAATACAACCAACTAATCAAATATAAAATAGATAGCATATAATATCTTATGCCCACATGTTTTGGCATTCTTGGGTCATGGCCCATAATTACACAATATTTGTTACGTGTATCATGTCACGATACTAGTATTAATGCTCATCACATCACATGTATGAGACTCCCCTGTTATGCCCTTACCGCTTAATAATTTCATTTTAATCTTTACTTAATAAAATATCCCTCAAACGAAGTCTAAAAAGTCTTAACATACCTCGAATGTCGAGTAAATGTGACATGAACCTCAAGATTTCTCGTTTCCTTTATATAAAGCTTTGGAACATCCCCCGATCTATCAAACATGCATCTATCGTAAGATATCGAGTCCATATATTATCAAGTGCCCCAAATATCACCCAAAAGGCTAAATTCGAGCCCCCAAAGGTAAAACTAAATTTTTATTTCAAAATTGATTTATCCATGACTTTAATAGTCTGCGTCCATAATATGAGCTACCACTAATTGGATCCCAGATCAAGAAAATTCTATATTATAACTCTATGGCTAAAACCCCCATTTTTACCAACCCAAATCATTAGTTTAATGAAAGTATTCAATTGGAAATCGACAAATTGGTGATTAGGAACTTGTTTCAGAGCTAATTCATGCTAAATACCTTTGAAATAACCCTAACCGGAGCTCTAGAACTCAAAATATGAAAATAGGAAAATAAAGTTCAAAGTGGAAATTAAAACATTGTTTAGCTACAGTGCTGCTTCCCGAACGCGAAGCACTACTACAACCCGTCCCACGCGTTACTCTATGCAATTGTGACATACCATCTGCGATTTCGGAAGCCAACATTCCCAAGCTTCGCGATCGTGATTCTTCTCGCGTTTGCGATGGAGGATCCTTGCAACAAAAAAGAAAAATCAGTTATGTTTAAATATTTATTTTGACACCCAAAACTCATTCGGAACCTTCCGGACACAAATCAAATATGCATTTTAGTCATTAAACAAGCTATAAACGTGTTCGCGCACTCAATATACTGAAACAAGTTCTTCTATACTTGATGTTGATTGTGGTCAAGTCTATTCCTATAACTTAACTAGTTTCTCAACTAAGGGTCCAAATCACATCCGAGTCTCTCGGGATATGAATCAACTACTCTACTATGTCAAATTATGTTTTGGGCCTCATGGAATTGACAAAACTCTGATTTGACCTCTCTAACCTCTGATATTAACTTTGGTCAAACTTTCTCATTTCCTTAACTTAAGAACTTCTAACTTTGCTAATTTCTCCCTGATATTCATTTGATTACGTCGAAAATTGTGTCGTCTATCTTCGCAAGTCATGAATAATTTTAAAGCTATGAGAAAGATATTTTGGGAAAAAAGAGTCTAAAAGCTCAAAAGATGATGAAGACCCCGAGGATGGAGATAATGAATATGTTGTCCGGACACCGGTGATGAGTTGCCTTAATTAGGATTAAATATATGGATATGTTGACACTTTTAAAAACTTGATGGTTCTTTGGATTGAATATTTAGTATATAGTTGAACTTTGGTGGACTTCTAGATCTTTTCGATGGATCTTAATGTTGTATTTGATGTTTTTATAGATATTTAGTATGTTTTTGAAGTTGTATCAATTTTATAATTGATTCAATAGCATTTAGTGTTGGTTTGCATCTGGATATTCAATTGCATTTATTTTGACAAGTGGGTTACATAAATTGTAGGTTTCTACATCTGGTTTTTCTGCAAAAAATCGATAAAAGGTTGGTTTATTCAATATAATTTTAATAATATTTAAAATATTTTCTAAAAATAATATAACATAATAATAATTTAGAAAAACCCGACACGGTTCATCAGTTTATTTTAATTTCATTAATTCAATTTTTAATAAGAAATTAGGCGAAGTGAAATAAAGTAAACCGACGAACGTCCCTCGATTTTAACTGACGTAGTCCGTCAATTAGTTAATTCGACCCAGATGAACTGATGTTGTCAAGTACATCGATATTTGGTCGGTTTTCTCTAAAATTCGAGTTAGTCTATCAGTTTGGGACCTGTTTTTAGTAGTGAAAATAAGTCGTAACAACATCAACAAAAATATCATAAAAAGTGTGGTAACACTACTACATTTCTCAGCTAATGCGACGCCCCATTCTCGTCGCATTAGGCCCCTCTGGGCTTTGCATTAGACATAATGCAATAACTAGGAGACGTGGCATCTACTGGCGTTGCATTAGGTCTAATGCAACGGCCAGAAGGGCCTAATGCGACGACTGTCCAGCCGTTGCATTAGAGATGAGGCTAATGTGACGACTGCATTTAGCCATTGTATTAGTTGCATATCTATTATAACGACTCCCTCACCCTTAATGTCACGGCTGCCACCCCTCTAATGTGACGGCTCTGTCCAACCCTCACATTACATATTCGACTGTTTTGAGGCTTTTTTAACCACCTAATGCAACGGCCAGGCCACCCCTCTAATGAGACGGCCAGACAGAGCCGTCGCATTACATATTCGACTGTTTTGAGGATTTTTTAACCACCTAATGCGACGGTCAGGTACATAATATTGCAAAATAAATAATTAAAAGAGAAAAATAATAATAATAAATGATTGTATTACTAATTGTTCACAAATGTACAATATTACAATATTAGAACCGTTAGGACATATTACAAAATAATTGTTCACAAAATTAAAGTATCTATACATAAACCTCCACCTACACGCCCATTTGTTAGATTGTTAGATTTCTTCTCCATTTAGCTCACCAGACTCCTACAATGTAACATAAAGAATAGTTATAAGTAAAAAAATGGTAGGCTACCCAAAACATCATAAATAATAACTTCAATGTAGTTTACTCATATAAAAACATATAATTTCACAGTATAATATATAAAATTTCAAGCTCCAGAATATTACTGTGTTGGAAAGAAGGAAAACACAAAATTACCTGATTAGCTGTCCCACGAGACTGCCCATTTGATTCAGTGACATGCGGTGCACTAGACGAATCATTTGGAATTGACGGACTCACAAAAGAAGGAATCACAAGATTTATTCCAGGATTAGCTTCTTGAAGTTGTGATTTAATCACTGATGCAACGGTCGGTGCAAGCTGTTGCACTAACTAAGCTTTCATACTCTGCAAGAATTCCTCCGGAATTATGAAACCTGATTTTTTCTCTTTTCTTCAAATCAGTCTTTGTCACACCTTTTCCGATAAGTCGTAAGCAATCTTTGCTTTTGGGACCTTGAAGCACTTCAGAGTAAAAAACTAGATCCTTAGAGTTGCTACCTTCTCCGTGTTGGGTGGACTCCATAGCATCTATATTTGCCTATTTATAGAATGTTAAGTCATTGTCTTACTAAATTATCAATAGTACGCAAATATATGATAATACAATTTGTTAACTCATAATATTATGTTCAGTTTTCTCGTTGATGGTATGGTATGTTCTCCCTGGAACTTTTTTTCTTGATTCTTTGTAGACCTTTGCTTGAGAAGGTTCTTCCTTATTCGGATCCTTTTGTTGCTGTAAAAAACAAAATGAAATTTAGCACACAAATACCTAAGCCTTAAATTTATACAAATTAAAATTAGTGAGAACTAATGGAAGCAAAGAGATAATTCAATTATTGAAAAAGAAAAGTGTATACCAATTCATGACGTAACATTGCAAACGACTTACGACCCATCGTGTGCATATCATCCATCAATAGACGATTATCTCTATTTCTCTTACATTCTGCCTGTGAGATAAAAATAATAAGTTAGAATAATATTACCTCATTATTACACAAAAACTTAAGCAAATTTAATTGAATACCTCAATCTTTTCACAATGCCAATAATTTAAGAGGTCCTGAAACTGAGGTACAAAAATAGTCTTAGGTTTGTGAAACCATCTTAAATCATCACTATCATATTTATAGAAGTGATTCTTCTAAATTCTGCATTTATAACTTCGTCAACTTGCATTAACTGCCTCCATTACATATTTCCTTCCGTCTTCAGCAACCATATACTTTTTCTATATCAATCAGGAAAGCGACATATTAGTAATAGATAAAGGTCTAGAACCAAGAATATACTCATAATATTTCAAAGAACAATATTGCAACATACCAAAACATAATCCCATATTTTGTCATGTGTGGGAAGACTTGGAAAACAAGTATAATTCAATGTCGCAAGCTCGGAATCCTTCCCCAAAGTTACTAAGAAAAAATTGAATTCATCAACTATTTCCTTCGTAGGTCCAACTGGCGGCCTAATGAGTTCAAAATAATAACTTGGCGCTCCTCTTTTGTACGTGCATGAATCTTTGTAAGTTTTGTTGGCCCTCGATGCTTCTTCTTATTGGCAGCTGTTTTAGATTCAACTGTTAATTCATGTATTAATTTAGTATGCTAATAAGCTAAATGATTAATAAATAGTAATGTGTACCTTCATTTTCGCCTTCAACTGCTGATTCCAAATCTTCATGGTCATGTCCCGCATCATTGTCATTATCATTTAGTTGGACATAATCATTATCATCTTTTTCATTATCTTGTCTTTCTGCTGATCCATTAGTATGAGTGACAATTTCATTCCTTGTTGCAACCATTTCTATATTTTCTACTTATTTTTTCCGCAATTCAAGATATGCTGACATAGAACCTGGAGAAAAAAATGACCTCTTTTTCTGTTATTTTTGCGGTACAGGACTACGATACTCTATCTCAGAATTAGGATGGTCAAAAGATTGTTGATTCTTCTCAACTTAATGATGCTTCTGTTTTGGATTTTTTTTCCACAAAATCATCCATAGTTTGTGGCCGAGCTAAAACCTGTAATGAACGGAATTAGAGTATCTCGACAAGGCGATAAGAAAGAATAGCTTGCCGCCAACAACAAGACCAAAGACCAAAGATCCGTGTCGCTATCGGCCGCCGACTCACCGGTCCGGCAAGCTGGTGCCGGTGTTGGCCGCGTCACGCCACGCTCGAGCACCATTACCAAAATCAGTAACTTCAGCAGGTTCAAAAGTTCAAACGTTTACCTTCCTTTTTGCACCCATATTGCTAGTGGTTTCCTCCTCGTTACCGCCACCATCATATGCAGATGTGGCCTCATCATCTCTTTATTCCAACTTGTCATTGCGATGTCCACCGCTACTTGGACGATCCAAACCAAGAATCTTTTTACGTAGTATTTGATTAGCCAAATATCCGACACCTTGAGCATTCATAAATTATACATTCATTTTTAAATTCTCTATCCGTTGTCGCTCATACTCTGGAATCTGACTTTGCAGAGCAGAAAATTTGGACTTATTAGCTTTCATCTGCACATATCAACAAATATAAAAACAAGTACATAAGCCAAAATGTGATACAAAATTAACTAGAAAGTAAAAATAAGTTAAAACACGAGTAATAATTAGATATTTTAATACCATCAGAAATTTCCCTAGGTGGAATTTCAACAGCATACTGCCAACCTTTTTTGTTTAAATTTTCAACAAAAAAAAATTGATGTGCCTGAGATGCCAAGATAAATAGTTCTTCTACATAAATTGTCTTATTCATGTTAACCATGATAAACTCATCATCATCTTTTTCTGAGTGCAACCACAAACATTTGAACAAGACAACACTACAATGCCCATGATAAAATATCTCAATGATGTCTTATATTGAACCATAATAATTGACATCTCCCAGTATATGATTTTGATCTTTGGAACTCGCTAAGCTATGTGTAATGGATGTGAGAGTAACTCCATTGTTGGGTTATTTTAATGGAATTCTTGAGGTGTTTATGGATGTATGTGGTAGAGTATGGTAGTTGTGATGTTGATGTTGTAGTAATTGATGGAGGGGGAGTGATTGTAGCTAGGTGGCATAAAAATAGAAACATGAGAACTATGCACGTTAAATGTTCGATAGAATGTCTAAATGAATTTCCTTGTAAGTTGTTGATCCTATTTTAATCCCAAATCATTCGTATAATGTAGATTATCGTTCGTAGAGCATTCGAGAGCATGGTAGCTATTGACAAAGGTATGTATGCCTTACTTTCATTCTTTCTTTTGGCATGATTCCAAACAAACATAACATAAATGAACTAGAGAACATGCAAGTTATTCATTCTAAAGAAAAGCATATGATCTTGTTATTGTCCCGATTCTTGAATTTCCATATAAGACATATGTTGATGACATTGTCTACTTTTATGATATTACATGTTGATGAGTTAGCTCACATAACGTATTTGAAGGTTTAAGGACCTTACGTCACTCCTAATGGATTGGTAAGTATGCTATGAAGCATATTTATACTGCCCCAGAGGCATATGGCATTATTTACGCAGCTTATATAGATATGATATTGATGATATTGTCCACAGAGACCTATGACGTTATTTACGCCGCTTATATAGATATGATATTGATGACATTGCCCACAGAGGCCTATGGTATTATATATGCAACTTATATAAATATTATATTGAATACTGGCCACAGAGGCCTATGACGTTATTTACACAACTTATATAGATATGATATTGATTAGATTACTCATAGAGACCTACGATATTATATATACGTGATTATATCTCATCTATGTACAATATGGTCCTCAGCGACACTTCTAATTTACAGGTTGTTGCTTTCAGTTTCCTTTGCACATTGATGTATTTACTTACATTTACTTATGCCTTACATATTCAGTACATTATTTCGTACTGACGTCTCCTTTTCTAGGGTGTTGTGTTCATACCCGCAAGTATAGATAGACAGACAAATGTACCTCCCAAGTAAGATACCTATTTTCAGTTACTGGTAGTCGCACTCCACTTCTCTGGAGTTACTATTTGGAGTCGATAGGTACATGTATATATATTGCTATTTTGGGTACGGCGGGTCCATCTCCCGACTAGTTATTGTATTATAGTACTCTTAGAGGCTTGGAGACCAGTATCAGTGTGTAATTATTTTATTTGGCCTTGATGGCCTTCTTATTAGTTGTTGATACTATGGATGTGGCCTTTTCGGCCTCTGTTATGTATATATATTGTTGTTGGGCATCTTCTACTTGCAGGTTGTACATTCTTATCATCTTATGGTTATTCGAGGCCTTGGCGGCCCAAGTTTTATATTTGAGATTCCAAGTACTATAGTTGGTTTTCTCGGGCCTTCGGGTACGGGTGCCGCTGGCCACATCCCCCAAGATTGGTGTGTGACAAACTTAGTATCAGAGCAAGTCTATCCTAGGAAGTCTGCAAGTTGTGTGTAGTAGAGTTTTATTTATGGGTGTGTTGTGCACCACACTTTTTACATAGCTCTTTTCCAGTTATTATTTACATATGTCAACAGCGTATCTCATGACGGCCCTAGTGAGCCATGAAAAATTAGGGTTATATGCTAAATATATGATTAGTGGTACTCGCCAAGTAAAGTTCGGGTGCCCGTCATGACATTCCAATTTGGGTCATGATAAACTTGGTATCAGAGCAGGTCTGTCCTAGGGAGTCTACAAGTTGTGCTAGTAAAATCTTGTTTATGGGAGTGTTGTGCACCACACTTATAGACAGGAGGCTACCGGACATTTAGGATGGTTACTTTCCCTTCTTGTTCTAGATCATGTAGTAGAGCTGATTTATAAGCATTTCACTCCTAATTCGTCTCCTATTTATGATTCCAGCAATGCCTATAGCATGGAAGAAGTTCCCGAGTATGAGGGCGTTAAGTACGGATGCGAACGAAGGTACCAGCCGAGTGCCACCTGCTAGCGAGGGCCAAAGTGAGACCCACAATGCGACTCCTTCATATGATTCCCTGACTCCACTACCTATAGAGGAGCGTAGTAGGATTACATTACCTCCAGTTCCTCCACTCGATACTCCTAATGGGGATCTTGATATGGGAAGCGTTGTACAGTTATTGACTCGATTAGTGGTCATTCAGTCCCAATGTCAGATTCCCAATTTTTATGATAGAGCTGCTAGCGCGAGAGCTCAGGATTTCATCAACCTGGATCCTCCACTATTCACGGGATTAGACCTGAACGAGGACCCGCAAAATTTTCTAGATCACATATAGTGCACCTTGCGGGTGATGGATGCCACCGATACTGAGTCGGTAAAGTTTGTTTCTTATAGATTGTGGGATATCGCGGTGACCTGGTACGAGACATGGGAGCATTCTAGGAGACCTCATGATCCACGAGCAGGATGGAGAGAGTTTTCGAAGGCTTTCTTATAGCATTTTCTGTCGGTCAAGCTCTGTCGGGCCAAGAAGGATAATTTTTTATGACTTGAGCAAGGTAACATGAGTGTTCAAGAATATAGCTTGCATTTTAATTCGTTGGCCAGATATGCTCCTACGATTATAGCTGAGATGAGTGATCGAGTACATAGGTTTGTTACTGGCTTGGAGCCGCACTTGGTCAATGAGTGTACTACGGCTTCTCTGAATCCGAAATGGACATTTCTCGTATTCAGGCTTATGCACATAGTCTGGAGGATTGTAAGAGACAACAACGGGTAGATCGAGAGCGTGATAGGGGACAACATAAGAAGGCCCGATCTGTAGGTGACATAGGAAAGTACAGAGGTTGGCCTAGGCCATAGTCTTATAAATTCTCATCCTACCCCGCAACTAGCGCATCATTACCGTTTTCAAGGTCGGGGGTTGATCGATTTGTTTAATCTAGACTAGGTAATAGTTAACGAGCATTAGAGTCTTATTATAGATGGATTCTAGTTAGATGAGGTCGTCTTTGTCTCGTTGCGAGTAGTATGGTAAGGTCCATCTGGGACCGTGTCAACAAGGATCATATGTGTTATTCTTGCGGTTATCCTGGTCATATTATGCAAGAATGCATGACAAGAGGTGGAGGTGTTAGGACCCTGCCGGTCGGATCTGCAACAACTTCATCATCTTTAGTACGCCCATTAAGGCAAAGTCATCAGACATCATCCGGTCGAGGCAAAGGTAGGGGTGGAGCAACTAGCTTCGGTGGTGGCCAGAACACATTTACTCATTGATGGGTCGACAAGATCAGGAGTCCTTACCTGATGTTATTACATGTATATTATCAATCTTATCACATAATGTATATGTGTTGTTAGATCCAGGCTATCACTCATTTCATTGCCTGTAAGTTTGGTATAAATCCTGAGTAAATAAGAGAACCATTTGCGGTATCTACACTAGTGGGTGAGTCTGTAATTGCTAGACGAGTCTATCGAAATTGTGCAGTATTAGTTTGTAGCCATCACACCCTAGCAGATTTGGTAGAATTAGAAATGGTTGATTTTGATATTATTATGGGCATGGATTGGCTGACATCATGTTACGCTAATGTTAATTGTCGAACAAAGATTGATAGATTTTTGTTTCCAGGCGAGTGATCGGTGTATTTTATATACACTTTTTGAGTGGTTTTTAGTGAGTCTTTTGTCCATTTTTATACAAATACGTGTCGTCTTCGGATAGATTTTCTTCCTTTTGAGTTATATTGGTTTAAAGTGGCTCATTGGCGAAAAGGAGCAAAAACGGAGGTTCCAGAGCTCGAAAAGCGAGAAAGTGGCGAAACAGGCACAGAACAGCGTCAGCGCCTCCAGCCAGCAGAGCCAGGCGCCACATCGCCTAATATTCATAGGATTGCAGAAGTTCCGGCACCGCGGCGCCAGTTGCAGGGCCGCGGCGCCGACGCGGGAAAAATCAGATTTTCGAATTGTCAATGGGCCACGTTTTGGAGGCTATAAAAAGAGAACCCTAGGTCAGAATTAAGGGTTCCTCTTCTTGCAAAAACACAACACTTTGGAGATCAAGATTGGAGACCTTTTCTTAGTAATTTTCTTGTTCTTATTTTACTTTATTTTCAGTTTATGTTGGATGTTAAATTAGTTTTTGTCATGTCTATGGCTAGGAACTAATTCTAATATAGGGCTTTCCATGTCAATTCACTTGAACCTTTTCTTTATGAATTAATGCATGTTCTTGGTTCTTCTTCCTATTGTTGAGATTTATTCAATATATGTTTTGATTGCTTGGTAATTACCTGATCATTAATTATCATAATTCTTATGATTTCTAACCGAAATCCGAAAGGGGAGGTTGTGAATATGATGTAGTTAGATAGACATAGGTTAAATCGTGGATGAAAATACCCCGATTACTTGTGTAGCATTAATAAGGTTTTTGTTCTTAATCCTCCTCTAGAGTCAACCTTATCACCGAAAGGTAGAAAGGTGTTGTACTGGGGTTGAGTGTTTATATAACCTTAACAGGAGTATAAAATGGTTTAGTAAACCTGCTATCTCAAATAGAAGAAGAACCATAGTCAATTGCATTAATAAGTAAGTTAAGCGGATAGTTGAGGAGATTTGGAAGCCCTATTTCCACATTACTGAAGTAAAACAACATAGTTTAATTAGTTTTCATAATTAGAGTCATAAACAACAAATCAATTATCGGTCACCAAATAGATAACATAGAATAGAAATTGGTACTTGAGCACTAATCCCTGAGGACGATAACTCGGTCTTCTAAGACTATATTACTTGACTTGACACGTGCACTTGCGTAAGTGTGTGCATTAAATCGCGCATCAGCGAGCCAGTCCTTGAATGGAAGGGTAATACTATGATTCCAAAAGGTAGGTTTATTTCATATCTTAAGGCAAGAAAGATAATCTCCAAAGGTTGTATATACCATATTGTTCGGGCTAGACATGTCGATGTCGAACCACCTACTTCTCAATCAATTCCGGTGGTTAATGAGTTTCTTGATGTATTTCCAGATGAACTTCTAAGCCTTGCTTTCGAGAAGGAGATTGAGTTCGATATAGATGTGTTGCCAGATACTCATTCGATATTTATTCCTCTTTATAGAATGGCACCAACTTAATTGAAAGAATTAAAAGATCTGTTTGAAAAAGGCTTCATTAGGCCCAGCATATTCTCTTGGGATGCGTCAGTATTGTTTGTAAGAAATAAAGATGGCTCATTACGGATGTGTATTGACTATCGACAGCTGAATAAAGACACTATCAAGAACAAGTACCCTATTTCCAGAATTGATGACTTGTTTGACCAGTTACATGGTGCAAAATGTTTCTCAAAGATCGACCTAAGGTCAGGGTACCATCAGCTAAGGGTCAAAGAGAATGACATTTCGAAAACAGCTTTCAAAATAAGGTATGGGCACTTTGAGTTCTTAGTGATGTCATTCGGGCTCACAAACGCGCCGACGACATTTATGGATCTAATGAACAACGTGTTTCTTCCATTTCTGGATGTGTTTGTGATAGTATTTATAGATGATATTCTAGTTTATTCTCAGTCAGAGGCGGAGCATGCAGTTCACTTACAGATAGCACTCTTGACGCTCCGAGATCATAAGTTGTATGCCAAGCTCTCCACGTGTGAGTTTTGGTTGAATTCAATAGTTTTCCTTGGTCATACAGTGTCAGATTAAGGTGTAAGAGTTGACACTTAGAAGATTGAAGCGGTGAAGAATTAGCCAAGGCCCACGACTCCATCAGAGGTTCACAACTTTTTAGGCTTAGCTGGCTATTATAGGAGGGTTGTAGAAGGATTCTCTACCATATTAGCTCTGTTAACAAAATTGACATAAAAGTCCATAAAGTTACAGTGGTTCGATGCATGTGAGCAGAGTTTCCAAGAGCTAAATGACAGACTAACATCGGCACCAGTCTTTACTCTCCCGGAGGATCTAGAAGCCTACATGGTGTATTGCGATGGCTCGGGAGCAGGTTTAGGATGTGTGCTAATGCAACATGGTAAAGTGATTGTCTATGCTTTAAGGCAATTGAGAAAACATGAGATAACTATCCAACGCATGATTTGGAGTTGGTCGCGGTAGTCTATGCACTAAAAATTTAGCGGCATTACTTGTATGATGTTCATGTAGACATTTTCAGAAATCATAAGAGTCTGCAATACCTATTTAAACAGAAAGAGTTTAACTTGAGACAAAGGAGATGGCTTGAATTGTTGAAATATTATGATGTGGACATCCTATACCATCTCGGTAAAGCTAATGTTGTAGCAGACGTGCTTAGTCGCAAGTCGATGGTCAGATCGATGCCGGTGTGGGTCGAGAGAAAGGAATTGGTAAGAGAGCTCCATCAGTTAGCTAGTTTGGGAGTCTGATTAATGGATTCAGATGATGGTGACTTTGTGATTCAGAATACATCGAAATCGTCCCTCATATCGGAAGTTAAGGAACGTCAAAGGGAAGACCCCATTTTGGGAAGAATCAGATAGAGCATTCAACAAAAGAAGACCACAACTTTTGAGATTGACAGAAATGAGGTTCTCAGTCACCAAGGTCGTTTGTGTGTTCCAAATATAGTGGGATTACGAGACAAAATTATGACGGAGGTACATTGCTCATGATATTACATTCCCCCTGGATCTATAAAGATGTATCATGATATAAAAGGTATCTATTGGTGGAACGACATGAAGAGGAGAATTGCAGAGTTCGTAGCTCGTTATCCTAATTGTGAGCAAGTAAAAGTAGAGACCAAAAGGTCGGCGGCGTGACTCAGAACATTGAGATTCCGACGTGTAAATGGGAAATGATTAATATGGACTTCATTATGGGTTCAACTAATTCTTATCATAAGTTTGATTCTATTTAGGTGATTATTGATAGACTGACCAAATCAGATCATTTTTAGCGTTCAAAACTACCTACACAGCCGAGGACTACGCGAAGTTATACGTAAAAGAGATTGTTCGCCTTCATGGTGTGCCTATTTCTATTATATATGATTGAGGTGCGCAGTTCACAACTAACTTCTAGAAATCTTAGCCATTTTGAGGGATGTTGGGATGATCATTTACCCCTTATTGAATTTGTGTACAACAACAGTTATCATGCTAGCATTAAAATGGCTCCATACAAGGCTTTGTATGGACGAAAATGTAGATCTCCTATCAGATGGTTTGAAGTAGGTGAATCAGAATTATTTGGGCCTAACCTAGTGCACCAAGCCATAGAGAAAGTGAAGCTTATCCAAGAACGATTATTAACAGCTCAGAGTCATCAGAAGTCGTATTCAGATGTGCGACGGTAGGACGTAGAGTTCCAAGTAAATGATTGGCTACTTCTTGAAAATTTCCCCTACGAAGGGTGTAATGAGATTTTGGAAAAGGGGAAAGCTCGGCCCAAGGTATATTAGGTCATATCGCATAATTCGACGAATCGGCCAAGTAGCGTATGAATTGGACTTGCCTTCGGAGTTAGAGTTTGTTCATCCGGTTTTCCATGTTTCTATATTAAGAGCATATGTTGGGATCCTTCCCGAATTGTATCAGTTGACGATGTAAAGTTTACAGAGGATCTATCATATGAAGAGGTTCCTATTTCTATCTTAGATCGACAAGTCCGCAAGTTGAGGACTAAAGAAGTAACCTCTGTGAAAGTCCTATGGTGGAATAATAATGTAGAAGAAATGACATGGGAGGCGGAAGAGGAGATGAAGCAAAAATATACTTACCTATTTCAGACCAACAACGAGGTTCCGAGAGAAGCGTAACATGAGTTCTATCTTAGATTATTATAATAATGTTTTATAACCATGAGAGGTCTGATATAATGATGTGTTATATTATATTGCCCCGTGAAGAAGTGGTTGTATTTTCTGGCTATGTGACGAGGATTAGATATGTCACCCCAGCATTCGAGGATGAATGTTTCTAAGGGGGAAAGAATGTAACACCCCGTATTTTCGGACTAGGAATTGAACCATCCAAAATGAGAAACTTTACCCAAACCCGGAAGAATAAGGTCGTGTTCAAGTATTTAGACCAAGAAGATGGAGTCCCAAAATAATTTAGGACTTAAAAGTGTGACGACAGTGATTAGAAATAATATTTAGTGTTTGTAAAATAAAGCTATGGACTAGTGTTATATCACGTGATTATGGTAATGGATATGTGAAATATGCTAAAATAATGCATTATTTAAGTGAATTGATATCAAAATATTTATTAAGATTGTGGGTTAAATATTATGGAAACAAATCCCGTGTGAGTTAGTGACGTGTGGAAGCAAATTGGTATACCTATACATGCATAAGAATTGAAGAGGGGAACTAGAGCATATTTTTTGTTAAATGAGATTAATGGTGGGCCATGCAACAAGGTCTTCATTGACCATTTCGTTACTATAGATATAATAAAGGTAAACTAATCCAAAGATAGTGACCCAGTGGCCATTAGTTAAATTTGTGGCCTTAGAATCACAAGTTTGATTCTAGACGGATACGTTCTCCGGGGCATATCGTATTAAAGCCTAGTAGTTTAACCGCGCGGGCATGTTGCAGTGTGGGTTTGATACTCCCTCAGACAATCTCTGTTGGGGGGTCGGACCCTGTAGCATTGATCCGTTGGTGGCGATCAGACACTGAATGCGGGGCGCACATCCCGCGATTTACTAGACGGTGGCGGTTAAGAACGGGTTCCATTCACCTCCAGGATCATAGTACCAGTACTTGTGAAGGTACTAGCGATATGGGGATAATAAGACCACCCCGAAATCTGGATTATAAAAAAAAAAAAAAAAAAAGACAAACTATTGCTTTGGAAAGATAAGAATATTGCATGTGGAAGCAAAGATGACTATTAATCATTATGCATGCGTAGGGGTGCACAATTTTCGGTCCGGACCGAAAAATCGGACCGGACCGACCCTCTTTGGACCGGACCGAACCGGACCGAGATTATCGGTCCGGTCTTCGGTCCTTAAAAAAACTTATTTCGGTTTCGGTCCGTCCGTCCGATCAGTCGTCGGTCCGGACCGAATTTTTTTTTTTTTTTTTAATAATATATATAATTTATATAATTCCTAATATATATAATATATTTAATATATATAATATATATAATTCCTAATTTTCTAAATTCCTTCCTAATATATATAATTCCTAATTTTCTAAATTCCTAATATATATAATTCCTAATATATATAATATATATAATTTCTAATATATATAATATATATAATTCCTAATATATATAATATATATAATTCCTAATTTTCTAAATTTATATATATATAAGTTAGGGACCCATTTTTTTAAATTGAATTTCCAATACTGAAATTAACATTCTCGGGCGCGTGCCACGCAATTTTTACGTTGAAATATATTGTACATCGCGAGATATTTAGATTTGAAAATGGTAAAACGTAACGATTTGGGGGAAAAGAGAAATTGAGGGGCAAGATGGACGTTTTTGGAGAAATCGGAGGAATCAAACCAATTATTTAGTTTGGCCACCCCCGTATCGAAAAAATACGCGAAATCAAAAAAAAAATTAGGTAAAACGGACGTCCGAGCGCAAAGTTACGATCAGTATAAAGTTTGATCAATTTACAACCTATATTTCATACGTCAATACGTCCGGCCAAGTGGAGATTTGGGCCGGTGGGGGCTGGTGGTGGGGCTGGGAGTGGGGGATCGCCTGAGGAGTGGGGCGATTCGGTCCATCGGTCCATGGCGGGCCGGACCGACCGGACGACCGATCGACCGACCGACCGAAATTGGTCCGGCCGTCCGAGAATCAAGATTCGGTCTTGGTCGGTCCGTCCGGTTTTCCCTTGACCCTAAATGCGTTATGCTTGCGCGTTGTCGCCTCGTCACTATGGATATTATTTTCCACTGCCTTGCGAAATTGAAAGTTTGGAACACCACAATACTTCTTTTTTAAGGAAGACAGTTCTATATTTATGAAAGGAATAGGGGAAAGCTTTTTACTAAATAATATTTGATAAATTTGGTATAATCAAGTTGTAGAATCCATATATATCCGAACGCCCTGGGTGATGGTTGATCATGGTTGTTAAGACGTAGAAGTTGTACTTCAAGGTTAGACATTCTTTGGAAGGATTCACTCATTGTAGTAATTCAAAGATAAACTCAAAGTATATTAAGATAAATTCTTCTTCTTTTTACATTTTTTAAGTATGAGATGGAAACGTAACTGTCCCATAAATGATTCTACTTTTAGTAGTTAAAGATGTTCATGTTATTCATTCTTATTTTCAAAACATAGCCGGAGACACAGGCCGCTACTCCTTCAGAAAGCGGGAATCCGCAAGGAAGGATAGGACACAGAATAAAGACCTAAAGTAGTTCGTCGGATGAGACCGAGAACCGAAAGATGTCTATCAATCGACTCAAAATTTCCTTGCCAAGCTACATGAAACAGATTTCCGGAAGTCCACAGAAAAATTATTGCTAATTGACCGAAGTGAGAAGCAAAAATATTCATTTTTTGGTCAGAATATCCACAGTAATGTCTCTGTTAGATTCTCCGGTCGAAATAAGGGAAAGGTCAATTCAATTCTCGATGGAAACAGAATTTTGCGAATTCTCCCCCGAACTGGAAGATCATTTCGAGATCTTCGAACATATTCGTCTAAATATGTTCATAAATTCCTATTGAGGTATATGGAAAAGATGTTAATATTCTTAATATTAATCAGAGGTGCACCGATATTATGTCACTCTGATAAACTCGAAATATTTTATTATCATTCATGCATTATATACATGTATAAACCTTGACCTCAAAGGCGTTATATACGCTACTATATGGTATGCATTATATGTATGTATGGGGTATGAAAAAAGGGAATACATTATATACGCACCACCACCTGCAACTGGTATATGATGATGATTATTCCCACAGAGGCCTGTATGATATGATTGGATACCCACATAAGCTTGATGGCGTTATACACACACACACACATATATATATATATATATATATATATATATAACCGCATTGTTCATGCACATACATGATACTTATGCATATTATGGCCCTCAGATGCATTCTCTACTGGTTGGTTGTTCCTGTCTCATGTTACTTTCATATCTCTATTATGCTATTTTTCATGTCTCACATACTCGGTACATTATTTGTACTGATGTCCCTTTTGTAGGGGTATGATATGTTCATGCCCGTAGGCTCAGGTAGATAGGGTGACGGTCTGTGCCAGTATGTTGTTGATTCAGCGGATATTGGAGCACTCCACTTATTTTGGAGTTACGGTCTAATCTCGGTATGGTATTTTTGCACATGCATATGGGTATGGCGCGATCCTATCCCGATTTTATGATGTTACGTACTCTTTAGAGGATTGTACATATTTGTCTTGTGTATAGTAATCGTGTATGACCCTGTCGGCCTTGGTATGAACATGTATATAGGTTGGGTCCTTCTGGTTTCAGGATTTTACATAGTTCTTTTCCAGTTACTATTTCTATATGTCACCAGGATATCTCGTGACGACCTTCGTGGGCCATGAAAAATTATGATTATATGTTAAATATATGATTAATGGTACTCGGCAAGTAAGGTTCGGGTGCCCGTCATGACCCTCTAATTTGGATCGTGACACATAACGTATTTGGAGGTTCAACGACTTTACGTCACTCCAAATGGATTAGTAAGTATGCTATGAAGCTCACTCAAACTTTATACATATTTATACTATGCATTTATACTGCCCTCAGAGGCTTATGGCGTTATTTACGCACATTATATAGATATGCTATTGATGATATATGTCACACAGGCCTGTGACGTTATTTACACAGCTTATATAGATATGATATTGCCCACAGAGGCCTATGACATTATATACGCAGCTTATATAAATATGATATTGATGATGTTGACACCCAATTTTGTCTCATCTCATTCGATTATTTGTTTGCAATTTAAAATATTTTCAACACTAGCATTTTTTATTATCATTTGCATTTTTGTATCATAATCATAGTTTTACCCTAATATTCTATGTTATTTTATTTTCGCAAAATGGCATCGCATTTTTATTTAAGTATTTAGCATTTTTAATATATTATGTTTTTATCATTATCACATTGTTATTTTATTTTTTATTTTTTATAATTCACATTTTTTTTGTTCAAAAACATTTTTTTAACATAACCCTTTTATATTTTCAAACCCACAACCCTTTCTACCCAACCCACCTAAAATAAAAATACCAATACCAACCAGCCTAACCCAACTCCCACCTTTTATCCAACCCTAAAACCATACCTAGAAAAGAAAATAAAAGGAACCCAAAAACACACACAAAGGGGGGAAGTTTTCAGATTTTTTCTTTAGAAAAAACTAAACCCTAAGTTATTCTCTCTTCTCTTCTGCAAGTCAGCTGTCGTGGCCTGTTGCCGGCCAAAATTTCGGGAAAACCCACAACACCACTAGCAAAACCAAAACCACCCCAGCCCCGTGTACCGTCACCTGCTCCAGCGACACCACTGATGTTGATTTCTGACACCGATATCGACGCTCCTGTAGGCGTTTTGTCGGGTTCGTATACGCAGCGGATTTTGAAAATTTATGTTTCAAACCCGACATGGCTGTCAAACTGCAGTATGATTATATAATGTAAAACAATAAGCAAAATGTAATACTTCGAACGAAGACTTACATTTTGTAGCAATCTTGGAATCTTCAATCCTTTGTGTACGCCGAGGGTGTGCACGCAAATATTCCTCGATTTGCAAGTTCTGAAAACTTTGATATAATTTCTAACTCTTGGAATGCTAGGAATTCCAGCAGAGTTTTAGAAGAGAATACTCTGTTGGTTTTGGGGGTGAAGAAATAAGAAGGGGAACCCTCTTATTTTATAGTTGAAGAGGACAGCTAGGGTTCTCCAAATGGGCCAGCCCATTAAAACTTCAGCAGACTGGGCCAGCATTCGGACCCACTGGACGCGTCGCGGTGCTGCATAAGTGACGCCGCGGCCCTGAGTCCATGGCGACGCGACCCTGTACCATTTTATGCCTTGTTTTCATTTATTTCTAATGTCTCGATTATCAACCGAACATATATATAATCTCTAATAACATCCTTGAATCGACGGAACATTTGGTTTAGTGTTACCCTTCAGGCCTTTACATATCGACACTAATAACATTACGGTATACACAGAACTCCTAGACTGCGCCGGAAGACGAACTCAATATGTAAAGTATAGTTACACGTAACCTGTGAACTGAACCTTTATGTGGGAAGATAAAATCCTTTAATTCACAACACACTTAATCAAGCTAAAGATTTGTCAAGTGTCTAACCAAATGACTTGATCATTATACATCATCTATATTAGTTGACAACAGGACCATATCAAAGACATGTTCATTGCGTTGGCCAGCGACTTAGTCAACCTAATATCATATGAGAATCTGAGTGTTTTCTTGAATATACATTCGAGGAATGAATCTCAATCTTGGCTCAACTACCACCTTTAATCTACTTCATAATGTACCCACAACAAGTCGTGACTCAACCTATAAGGCATTTGAGTTTAGGACAGGATCAAAGTACATTACTCCGTAAATAAGGTGGTATCAACCTCAAGTCTAAGGACTTCTATCTCCCACACACCGATGATATTTTAGACATATACAAAACAGTGCATCAGCAGGGTATACCAATACTTCAACAAGTATTCATGCGTCCATCACGAGTTGTCATAACTCGTAGTAAGTGAGACATACTACACCCTATAAGGATATGATGCAGACCACATAACGACGTATCTCATATCATCGATATTCCAATTTTGATGATCATTACGAGGCAATTTAATAGCTACGTTATAATATTAATTCTCACATCATTAATAACCACGTAAACTCTAGGGATGCATTTATAGAACATTATAAACACTCAACTAATAATTCAACAAATGCAAATGTCGTAATATTAATCATCATTAATATAAATATGAATGTGTATAAAGTATATTTTGTCCTAATACAGATTGTCTCTATGACATATATATACTTTCAATCTCCCACTTGGCCTAGAGTCAATCACCAACATATCTAATACTCATGTTCTCAAAATGACCATTATGCTTAACCAAGCTTAATGATTTAGTAAATGGGCCTGCTAGATTATTGTCTATGGGAACATAATCTAATCTAATATTTTCAGCCTCCACCATCTCTCTGATAATGTGGTACTTCCTCGGTACATGTTTGTTTCTGTTTGTTGATTTTGGTTCTTTTGCCTGTGCAATCGCATCAGTGTTGTCACAATAAATAGTTATTGGACAACTAGCACCCGGAACAACCTCTAGCTCTTTCAGGAACTCAGAAATTGCGACAACTTCTTTAGTAGCTTCCGATCCAGCAATGTACTTCGCTTCAGTAGTCGAATCAGCAATTGTAGCTTGTTTGGAACTCTTCTAGCTCACTGCTCCTACATTGAAAATGAACGTGTAACCAGACTGAGATTTGAAATCATCAACATATGTCAGGAAACTAACATCAGTATACCCAGTGGCAACTAGCTTATTATCTCCACCATAGACTAAGAAGTAATCTTTAGTACTTTTGAGATACTTAAAAATACTTTTGACTGCCTTCCAGTGTTCCTCACCAGGATTCTGCTGGAACTTGCAAGTCATACTAAGTGCAAAGGCCACATCTGGCCTAGTACAGGTCATGACATACATGATTGATCCTATATCTGAAGCATATGGGATCCTCTTCATGCGCTCAAGTTATACAACACTAGAAGGGTAACCCTTCTTAGATAACTTGATGCCTTGACCCATTGGAAGACAACCTTTCTTGGAATTCTCTATTGAAAAGCGTCTAAGCACTTTGTCTATGTAGATTGATTGTGACAGCCCCAGCAATCTATTAGGTCTATCTCTATAGATCCTAATTCCCAGAATGTAGCAGGCTTCACCTAAATCCTTCATCATGAAGGTTTTGGACAACCATTCCTAAATCCTCTTTGCTTCTGATGAAATCAAAAAAATTGGTAGCATTGTCAAAGCAAATATTCCAACTACTAGAGGTTTTCTTAAGTCCATAAATGAACTTCTGTAGCTTGCATACAACATTTGGTCTGAACTCAGATGAAAAACCCTCGTGTTGTTTCATATACACTTCCTCAACTAGATCACAATTGAGGAATGTAGTTTTGACGTCCATCTGTCAAATGTCATAATCATAATGTGCAGCTATCGCAAGTAAAATCCGAATAGACTTAATCTTAGCAACAGGTGAAAATGTTTCATCATAATCCAAATCAGGACGCTGATTAAAACCTTTAGCCACTAGTCTAGCTTTATAAGTCTGAATCTTGCCAAATGCATCAATCTTCTTCTTGAAGACCCATTTGCATCATATAGGTTTAACCCCATTTGAAAAATCAACTAAGTTTCACACTTGATTGATATACATAGATTCCGTCTCGAATTTCATGGCTTTTTGCCATCTCTTCGAATAAATGTCTAGCATTGTTTCGCTGTAGGTTGTAGGCCATCATCATCGAGAATATCTAACTCATTTTGTGTTTCCACAAGTAGATTTAGTTTTTCCAGAGGACGATGAGTTCTAGTAGACCTACGGAGTTGAGTGTCTTGTAATTCAGTTACATGTATGTTCTGATTGTGAGAAAGTTCTTATGTGTTGGTTGATCCACCAACATTAGAGCTTTCAGGAATATTATTTTCATGTCTTTCCTGAATGGGAGGAGGTGCAACTGGTGCACTTGCTCCCAAAGTCTGTGCAGAATGATCTTGCATTTCTGCATTACTCCTCGTAGCACTCCCACTGGCCGAATGGCGTACTCTGAGTACCAAATCTTCGCCAAAAGCTCCCACTGAATTCATTCCTTTATCATCTGACAAGGATTCAACCTCTATGTTAATTTCTTCTTGAATTTCTTCAAGTTTTATCTCAGTGCAACTCTCTTCCTTGTAGACATATTCATCTTCAAGAAAAGTTGTGTTCCTGGAAACAATTATCTTATGTTCTCCAGGAAGATATAAATAGTATCCCGTAGTTTCCTTTGGATACCCAACGAAGTAACATTTCTCACTCTTTGACTCTAACTTATCAGTGGTCAACTTCTTGAAATATGCAAGACACCCCCAGGGCCTCATTTGTCTAAGTGATAGCTTCTTGCCACACCATACCTCATATGGCGTCTTTTCAACTGATTTGGAATGAACTATATTCAGAACATATATAAAGGTTAGTATAGCGTATCCCCAAAGGTATGTAGTTAGAGCTGAAACTCATCATGGAACGAACCATGTCAAGTAAGGTTTGGTTTCTCCTCTCGGCAACCCCATTCATATGTGGTGTTCCAGGAGGTGTCCATTCAGAATGAACTCCATGTAGCTTTAAGTAATCTAGAAATTCTTTACTTAAGTATTCACCTCCTCGATCAGATCGAAGAGTCTTGATACTCTTTTATAGTTGTTTCTCAACTTCACACTTATTCTCCTTAAACTTTTCGAAGGCCTCAGATCTGTGTCTCATAAGATACACATATCCATACCTCGTCAAGTCGTCTGTAAAAGTGATAAAGTAGGAGAAATCTTCTCTAGCTTGAGTCGAAAATGGTCCACATACATCAGTATGTACCAACTCAAGCACCTCCTTGGCACGGATCCCCTTTCCAGAAAGAAGTTTAATGATCATCTTACCTTTCAAACAGGATTCACAGTTACCATAAGATTGTAAGTCAAATGATTCGAGGTAATTTAATTTTCTTAACTGTTATATCCTCGTTTGATTGATATGACCAAGTCTACAATGCCACAGGTAGGTAGAATTTCTATCACTTATCTTAGCTATTTTATTTTGTACATTGAAAATTTTTCGGCGACAATTTAATGTATATAATCCATTCACAAGAGACACAATTTCATACACAACATCATCAAAAGCCAAAATCATATTGCCATTAGAAATGTTTGATGAAAAGCCCTCAGTGTCTAAAACAGGAATGGAAATAATGTTCCTCGCAATGAGGGAACATAAAAATAATTGTTTAACATTAACACTTTGTCGGAAGGTAAATCTAATCTATAAGTTCCCACGCGCTCAGCATCAACACGTGCTCCGTTTTCGACGCACAAGTCCACCTCTCGAGGTCCGACCTTCCTGCTATCAGCTAGCCCCTGCACATTTGTACAAATGTGTGAGTCACAAGCGGTATCTAGTACCCACGAATGAGAATAATTTATAGATAGATTTATTTCAATTACAAACATACCTTGTCCACTAGAGGATGGAGCACCTGGTGCATTCCCTCCTCCTGGAGCAGTGCAAACCTTCCTCTAGTGCCTCTTCCTATTGCAGTTCATGCACACATTCGTAACTGGGAGTTTCTTCTTCGCCCCTCCTTTGGGTTTCATTGCTGCTGGCGCATCAACAAATTTGCCCTTCCTCTTCTGTGGTCCCTTACATTTCGGTTTGGGATACTAGAGGAGCCAACAATGAGCACATGTTTGCTCTTGGAAATCGAAGATTCTAAGGTTTTCAACATATTGTGCAACTCTGGTAACTTCGCTTTAGTTCCATTCATATTATAGTTTATGATGAAACTCTAAAACGGTCGTGGAAGTGAATGCAGGATAAGGGTGGAGGCAACTCTGTCGTGAAACTTTATTTCAATGGAGGCCAACCTTGCGATCAACCCAATCATTTTCAGCACATGTGGAGACACCTGGCCCCCTTCATTGAGTCTACATTAAAGAGTTCTATGAGCAGCTCATACTTCATGGTCTGAGACTGAGAGTCATAGAGACTCTTCAAATGTTCTAACATTTCATTGGGCCACATGTGCTCATGCTGTCCCCGGTAAATTTGATCTTCATTGGCCTTGTTGTCCGCAGTCTTTGTAATTTAGGTGACATAGAAGACAACATCAAACATTGTGCCGAAGTGGCGTCATCATAGTGCTTCTCATAAGCAATTTTATCAAAGGTGGCATACTCGACAGAGTTTTCGACAGGCTCTATAGGGAATACTCTGTCCAATACATACTCAATTTTCTCTTGTCCCAGGACGATCCTAACATTCATGAGCCAATCAATAAAATTGGGTCCAGTCAATCTGTTCGATTCCATTAGCATTTTCAACGAGAAGTTCGACATTCTGAAGATCTGAAGATATAGATAGACAGGAAAATGTAATCAAAATTCATTCTCCTAATTATACACATTCATTATATGCTAATTTAACATGGCCTTTTGTTTAATTAGCTCTCACTATTTTGCATACTTTTACGACCCCATGGTAGAATACGGACCTAAAACATTTTAAGGTCATAATGGGCCAAGATCCAAACATATGCTATATTCGCGTTTGTTTTGGCTGATAACTTCAATAACACATTTAGGTAGGTCCTCAACCAATTACAAAGCTTATTTGCAACTCTTGATTTGATTAAATATCTTTCATTTTAATCTTACGTCTTTAGATTAGTCCAACACTTTGGCACCAAGATTCATCTAAACAAGCCAACCCCATTACGCGACTGCGTTTAAGTACCTAAGTAAATTTTGCATTTGCAAGCAAATACTTTGGTGTAAATACCCACAAAAGTTTATCATCTACTTTTACTTTAACACATCTATGAAAGGGTCTGAGTCCTCGTAAACTTAGAGCAAATGCTTTGGCATAAATACTCATATCGCCGAAAAGGATTTTGCACCCTAACAATTATAATGGACGACGCGGTTTAATTAGACTTGTATTTAATGTTTGGGAACATTTTCAGTTTTCGGGGATTTCAACCAAGATCAACAACTTATGTCTTACATCATATGACATCCTATCATGCAATTTTTAAATACATATAGATGGGAAACCATCAACCCATTAGACATGATATAAGATGGTTTAATCAAATAATGGGCTCCGCCTACCCAGACAATTATTGCGGTCATTCAAAGTAAACAATTACTGGGCGCCTCCTACCCAGACGATAATTGCGGACGCTATGCTAATAATTTTATACAATAATATACCATTAATGATAATCATGGGTCTATTTGTCTAAACTCTAAAATTTATGTCTATGCCAAACAGTCCCTAAATATTTTTTGATTTTAAAATTCTGATTTTCAGGAATTCTGCACACTTTTAATATTTACAGTTTAGTCCCTCAAGAGTTTATAATTCCAATATGAATCCCATTAAATTCAGAAAATATAATTTTAACTCTCAGAAAATATTTTTAGGTTTCATGGACATGTTTGTAATTTCCAGACTCAAAAGCCAATTTTTAGAAACTTTCTTTAATTACATATTTGCCTGAAATGACCAAATCTGTCCAATTAAAACTTATATTTTCAGATTCTGACATTTTGAAAACTTTAGAATCAGAATCTGAATATTATAAACACAGTTTCTGATTTTATTTTATTTTAATTTTAAAAAATTACCGTCGTCGGCGCCGCGGCCCTAACAGGTGGCGTCGCGGCACCTCAGAGGTCGTAAGTCCGAAAATTAATTTTAATCTTTCTGGATGAACAGCGCCACGACGCTACATCGTGAAGCCGCGACGCTCAATTGTGGAGTCGCGGCGCCTCAACTCCAGAGACGCAAATATCGAAAATCCGAACCCCTAAAACAGGGTTAGGGTCAGATTTTCAGATCTATCACTTGTATCTCCTTCACCATCAAATAATACGTTCATCGACCATCAAACAATACGTTCATCGACCATTAACCAATTCCTACTCGTTCTTCGTTTCAATGCACCATGCTCTAAACGAATCGGATAACGCATATCAACTTAGAAGAGCTAGATCGGTATGACTTCTTCGATTACATCATTGTTTTAGCAGATCCGGTTACAAAGACAATGCATTCTAAAGATTTAGGATTTTAAAGCTTCTTAACGACATAAAATTAGATCTAAACAAATCTTAACTCATATTATCATTAATATTCATCATATAATCACACAAAACAGCCCAGACTCTGATACCACTGTAGGCGTTTTTTCGAGTTCGTACACGCAACGGATTTTAAAATTTATGTTTCAAACCCGACATGGCGGTCAAACTGCAGTATGATTATATAATGTAAAACACAAAGAAAAATGTAATACTTCGAACGAAGACTTATATTTTGTAGCAATCTTGTAATCTTCAATCCTTTGTGTACGTCGAGGTTGTGCACGCAAATATTCCTCGATTTGCAAGTTCTGAAAACTTTGATGTAATTTCTAACTCTTGGAATGCTAGAAATTCCAGCAGAGTTTTAGAAGAGAATACTCTCTTAGTTTTGGGATAAAGAAATGGGAAGGGGGACCCTCTTATTTATAGCTGAAGAGGACAACTAGGGTTCCCTAAATGGGCCAGCCCATTAAAACTTCAGCAGACTGGGCCAGCATTCGGACCCACTGGACGCGCCTCAGCGCCGCGACGCTGCATAACTAGCGTCGCGACCCTGTCCCATTTTCTACCTTGTTTTCATTTCGTTCTAATGTCTCGATCATCAACCAAACATATATATATAATCTCTAATTACATCCTTGAATCGACTAATTACATCTTTGAATCGACTGAACATTTGACTTAGTGTTACTCTTCAGGCCTTTACATATCTACACTAATAATATTAGGGTCTACACGGAACTCCTAGACTGCGCCGGAAGACGAACTCCATATGCAAAGTATAGTTACATGTAACCTGTGAACTGAACCTCTATGTGGGAAGATAAAGTCAATTCATTCACAACACACTTAATCAAGCTTAGGATTTGTCAAGTGTCTATCTAAATGGCTTGATCATTATACCTTATCTATATTAGTTGACAACAGGACCATATCAAAGATATGTCCATTGCGTTGGCCAATGACTTAGTCAACCTAATACCATATGAGAATCTGAGTGTTTTCTCGAATATACATTCGAGGAATAAATCTCAATCTTGGCTCAACTACCACCTTTAATCTACTTCGTAATGTACCCAAACAAGTCGCGTCTCAACCTATAAGACATTTGAGCTTAGGATATGATCAAAGTACATTACTCCGTAAACAAGGTGGTATCGACCTCAAGTCTACGGACTTCTATCTCTCACACGCCGATGACATTTTAGACATATAACAAAATAGTGCATCAGCAGGGTATACCAATACTTCAACAAGTATTCATGCGTCCACACATATACCACTCCCGTCATTGTCCACTGCTTCACCAGGACACACCCTTATCTTCTCTTCCTCGTCCAACCCCCGCTGCTCCGGCTAGGAGCTTCAACTCCGGTGAACTGGAGCAGACACAAATCCACTATCTCCGATGAGCTCACACCACCATTGCTCCATCTGTCTTCTCTACCCAAAACTCCGACAAACTCACGATTTCGGAGTAATCAACTACAACAACACAATACCAAACATCTCTCTTTTCTTTCTACTCCAACAAAGCCCAACACATCTCCACCGCAACACCACCATTGGCAAGAACTCTGACAGTAACCAAACGCCACCAGAACACCAAACTCACCACAAAATAACAAACCCAACCTCTTTTTTTCTGCCTCGCAACCACCACTACGACGCCGGACCACTAGCTCTGACCCACTTCCTTCTCTCCCCGTAACTCATTTTCTCTCCAAAATGATACTCTCATTCCTCTCTGTTTTCTGCTATCTGTCGCTGCTGGATTTGACCAACGAAAGGCAGTGACGATGAATGACAATGCACCCATTCCCATCTTCTTTCGATTTTATGTTTGTTTTGGTTTATCAATGTTTGGCCTTTGACGTTACTACTTCACGCTGCTACTGCCACTGTTGGATCATTTTTTAGTGTTTTTCGGTGACTTGTGCGTTGCCAAAGAAGCTCCGACCTGCTCGCTGCTACTGTTGTCTCTCTGAAAAAATGAATAGATACAACACTTGGATTATCATTTAGAACAGCTGGTACAGTTTGAGACTTTGAGTTGTTGTTTTACTTGATGTGAACTGCCATAAGAACAACCGTTGTACTTTAAGTTGATGTACTATTTTGAGGCAAAACAGTGGTTACTATGCATGTTGATTGAGCCATCATCATGCTCAAAATGCTCTCTGATTTGTTGTTGTTTATTTAAAGAGAACATTTACTACACTTGATAAATACATTCTGATATGAAACACTTGTTGTACTTCTGATGTTTCACTGATTCGAACATGATATTACACTTGGGCTGATGAGAATAATTTTGAGGACATGCCCCTTCCAGAAAGGTTGTCCCTCGGTTTGCTTTCCTTCGGAAAAAAGAGCGATGATAAGACTTATAAAAAATCATATGCAAGAAACCAATGTGCGTCGGTGAGGCAACTAGATTGACTAACGTGTCACTAGTTCGCAGCCACGATATGAATGGAATTTCTTTTATTTAAAAAATATAATTTTGAGTCTTCCGTAATCAAAACTTCTATTGTTTTATATGGATCCGAATGTTTTACTCGCATTTATTTATTTCTAATTGTGTTCTCTTTTACCCCTTGCGAGGAATATCTAAACAACATGGGATAGCAAAGCGGAGTTCTGCAAAGACTTAAGAGAATAAGATTGCTGGACTTACGCCCAAAGCGCAAGAAATGACGCTACTGTTTTTAGCTTCTTTAAATTTTGATTTTATTTTGTATTGTAATTTAATTACTCTGCTTGTGTGCTTGTTTGATTATTTAGAATAATTGGACCTAGGATTAATAAACTAGAAAGGGTAGTTAAAAACTGAAGAAATCTGCTGCTAGCTTTTATTTATTTTTATGCTTGTAATGCATACTCTTCATCAAAAACAATTTTACATGCAAACACATACTTTTTAACAAATCAATTTTTAACATGTATTTTTATAAACAATGTCATACAAATTCATACTTTCTTTATCGAAATCAAATTCAGATTTTATACCGGGAATTTATTTCTCAGAACTGCAATTTTTTTTTTTTTGCAAAGTGCATCTTTTAATTAACTATTTGTAACACCTTTTTTCTTAACTTTATACATTTAAATATGCATTTTTAGCATAATAATTAACCTAGATTTGACCAGACAACCGTAGTTGGTGGATCTTAAAGGATGTCTAACCCCTTCCCTTTAGGTTAATAATGAACTCTTACCCAAAATCTCATAGTACCAGTAATCAGAGTTCATTTTGCAGCATTTAGTTAACATTAATGTGTCCTAATTCACCGTAGAATAATTAGGTGGCGACTCCTTAAGCATTAATTAATTTAGGAATCACCAATATGTTGTACTCCACTTCTAACCTTGGTTAAAACGGGATATGACAGATGATATTGTCCACAAAGGCCTATGGCGTCATTTACACAACTTATATAAATATGATATTGATTATATTTCCCACATTAGCCTACGACGTTATATATACGCGATTATATCTCATTTATGTATAGTATAATCCTTAGAGACACTTCTGAGTTACAGGTTGTTGCTTTCAGTTTCCTTTGAACATTGATGCCTTTACTTACATTTACTTATGTCTTACATATACAATACATTCTTTCGTACTGACATCCCCTTTTTTAGGGCGTTGTGTTCATGCCCGCATGTACATATAGATAGGCAGACATACCTCCCCAGTAGTATACCTATTTTCAGTTGGTGGTAGTCGCACTCCACTTCTCTAAAGTTGATGTTTGGAGTCGATAGGTGTATATATATATATATATTGATATTTTAGGTATGGTGGGGCCCTATCCCAACCAGTTATTGTATTATAGTACTCTTAAAGGCTTGTAGACCAGTATCAGTGTGTATTCGTTTTGTTTGGCATTGTCGACCTTTTTGTTAGTTGTCGATACTCTAGATGTGGCCTTTTCGGCCTCAGTTATGTATATATACTTGTCACGTCCCATTTTAGGAATCGTGGTAGCACCTACACTTTTCCACTGGTAGGCGAACCACTGTCAATCTCTTTCAACAAGATATAAGATAAAAATGTTGTAATAGAACAAAATACTTATAAAATTTGTCTATCAGGATATAAATACGTGGAACATAGTCTAAAAGTCAAATTAAAACCCCAAAAGATTTTGGTCAATAATACAAGTGCGCTACTATCATAATACAATAGCCAAATGAAACAGAACAAGTCTAAAAGTCTGATACATATCTCTCAAATCAAAATAAAAGATAAGGTAAGAGATAGAGCATCACGGGGCATGTCGATAAGTGTAGTATGATTACACAACGTACCCCCGTAGGTATCATTAGTCGACCATGATGGAAGATACGCAAATAAAGATAAATACCAAGTTGACACTACATAATCCTATATAGACAGTTCAATATCCCAAGTAAGTCACACAGTTCATGTGAAGTTCACTAAAGTCAACAAGCCACTCATTCACATACTACTTCATATACATAAGAGTTATTCGATTCCAGAAAGGTTCAATAACAGTGTTCTAATACTTAATTATCAGCTCCAAATCCTCTTTTGTTCAGAAATCGATCAAGTCATCCAGCACTTAATTCATTAACAGATAAGCAATGAAATGAGATATGTATGGAATGAATGCAATTCATATGCCAGGTATATTTCATCTCTAGTATACATGTGTTCAAATACTATGAACTGCACACACATATGGGACCAGCGAAGTCCATATACTCCTCCGGAATTTTTCAACGGAGCCCAGCTCCTGGCTGAATAACTGTTATAGGCGTTCAACCATGTTCCCCGCATATCATTATCATCTCAGTGTTTCCATAATCTCATAAGTATTCTTACCTTCCCAGTCTTGAACCCACATCATTTTCGAACTACTCTCATATCAATATCACAGAACCATGACTGTATGAATGCAAATGACAGTATTAGGCAAGAAATCATAATGTAATGAGATGCAACCTAGAATAGAGATGAATATCCCATATCTTCTGCTCATCGTGGGTCATAGTTGTCCCTACAATCGACTAGAGACCATACTCGAGTGTCAAAATCTCATCAATACGGGGAGCCAACATAGCAGATAGCTAAATCCATGGAGTACGAAACTCGAGAGTCTATCACTCTCTCACTCGGGTGTGTGACCCACCCTGAGTAGTCGGATGCAAGCCCGCCTGGGCAAAATCAGCAAGCACATTCAACAACCTGCCTAAAGTGTCTTGTAGAATCAGAGTAGCAATAAATCCATGTTGATCCTGGGTTGGCCCGATATCCTCATCAAGCAACTCATCTAGAGGCACAATATATGACTCAAGGGAAAGTGATCTAACACAGGACTGGCCAGTTCCCAATGCTCTATCTTAGGCTGGTGCAGTTCCTCGAGCTCTATCTTAGCCCTTACCACGACCTAGACCTCGACTGCGAACCATAGATATACGTGTTGGTGCCTTCTCTCTCACTGCATCAACACGAGTCCTCACCATCTATGAAAGAATATGAAATAAAGGTCAAATACCAATTTGATTCAACTTAGCACGAAAGAAATATTGGAAGTGAAATTTCTTAGATGTCTTATAGCCTCTCGAAAATAAGTATGTCTCCACACCGATCCGTAATTTTCTACTAGATATAGCTCTTGTATTTAAGATCGTTTCCTAAAACTCTGATACCAACTTTGTCACGACTCCTTTTAAAAATCATGGTGGCACCTACACTTTTTCCACCAGTAGGCAAACCCCTCTCAATCTCCTTCAACCAAGATATAAGATAGAAATATGGAAATAGAAAAAAATACTTATAAACTTGTCTATCATGATATAAATACGTGGAACATAATGTGAAAATCAAATGAAACCTCCAAAAGATCTTGTCAATAGTACAAGAGCGTTATTGTCATAATATATCAGTCAAATGAAATAGAATAAGTCTAAACTTCTGATACATATCCAAAATTGCAACAACTATAGGGGTATCAAGTTGTTGAGCCACACTATGAAAGTTTGGGAAAAGATTGTGTAGATGAGGGTGTGAAGAGGCGTGCCTATTTTCGAGAACCAATTTGGATTCATGTCGGGTTGTTTGACTACAGAAGCCATCCATCTTATTAGGAGGTTGGTAGATTTGTATAGGGAAATGAAAAGAGAATTACATATGGTTTTCATCGACCTCGAGAAGGCATACGATAAAGTTCCTAGGGAGGTTCTCTGGAAATGTTTGGAGGCTAAAGGTGTACTAGTTGCGTACACTAGGGCGATCGAGTATATATATGATGGAGCTAAGACCAAGATACCAACAGTAGGAGGAGACTCGGAGCACTTTCCTGTGATGATGGGGCTACACCAAAGATCAGCTCTTAGTCCATTCTTATTTGCCCTGGTTATGGATGGACTGACGCGACAAATTTAAAGGGAGGTATCATGGTGTATGTTATTCGTAGATGAGATAATCATGATTGATGAGACTCATAGCAGGGTGAACGATAAGTTGGAGGTTTGGAGACAGACCCTAGAGTCTAAATGGTTCAGGTTGAGTAGAACCAAGAGAGAATACTTTGAGTGCAAGTTCAGCGACGAGAGCGATTGTGAGACATGCGTGAAAGTGAGGCTTGATACTCAGGTATTCCCTAAGCAATAAAGCTTTAAGTACCTCGGATTTATTATCCAAGAGAATAGAGAGATTGATGATGATGTCACATATCGTATTGGAGCAGGGTGGATGAAATGAAGGCTTGCGTCCGGAGTCTTGTGCGACAAAAAAGTGTCACTAAAGCTAAAATGCATGTTTTATAGGGTGGTGATTAGACCAACTATGTTGTATGGGGCGGAGTGTTGGCCAGTCTAGATAGCGCATACCTAAAGGATGAGAGTAGCAGAGATAATGATCCTAAGATGGATATGTGGGCATATGAGGAAGGATAGAATTAGAAATAAAGATATCCAGGGCAGCGTTGGAGTGGCCTTGCTGGAGGATAAGATGCGAGAAGCAAGATTGATATGGTTTGGGCATATGCGAAAGAGAGACACGAATGCCCCAATGTGGAGGTGTGAGAGATTAGCTATGGAGGGGTTCATAAGGGATAGAGGCAGGCTAAAGAAATATTAGAGAGAGGTAATTAGACGGGATATAGAGCAGGAGAGACTTAATGAGGACATGACCTTAGATATGGAGTTTTTGAGGGCACAAATTAGGGTAGAATAGTAGTAGGTAGTCAAGTGTAGTCCTACTTACGCTCACAATCTGGTATGGGTAGGGTTAGTACTATAGGCACGTCTAGCATATCATACGAATAGGTGTAGTGTTGCTTTATAGTCTTCTGTAATCATTTTCTCCTGCTATACTCTCCGTAATGTACTTGATTTATTTCATTTATCTCTGTAATTATCGCTTCCTTTCCATGATGAGCTATTTTAGTTTGTTATCAACATTTCCTTACTTCCTTATTGCTTTAAATCTTTAAGTGTTTGGACTAGGTCTGACCTTTTTCTGTTTTTTGTTTTTGCTTATCCTGAGCCGATGGTCTTGTGGAAATAGTCGCTCTACCTACCAAGGTAGAGGTAAGATTTATGTACATTCTACCCTCCCCAGACATCACGTTGTGGGATTTTACTGGGTATGTTGTTGTTGTTGTCTCTCGAATCAAAATAAAAGACAAGGTAAGAGATAGAGCATGTCGGTAGTAGCATCCTCACCCTGAATGCTGAAATTAGCCTGCTCAGACTCAGCCACGCGGTCCCAAACTGTTAGATGAAACTGAGTATGCATCCTAATATAATGTAATAAGTGTATTATAAGTATACAATGTACCCCCGTATGCATCATAGGTATACCACGATGGAAGATACAAAAATAGATAAATATCGAGTCGATATCACATAATCCTATACTAGATAGTTCAATATCCCAAGTAAGTCGCATAGTTCATGCGAAGTTCACTAAAGTCAACAAGTCCCTCATTCACATACTACTTCATATATATAAGAGTTATCCGATTCTCGAAAGGTTCAATAACAGTGTTCTAATACCTAATGACCAGTTCCATATCCTTTTTTATTTAGAAATCAACCAAGTCATCAATTACAAATCCAATACTTAATTCATTAACATATTAGCAATGCAATGAGATATGTATGGAATGAATGCAATGCATATGTCAGATACCTTTCATCTCCAGTTTACATGAGTTCAAATTCTATGAAATGCACACTCATGGGGACCCGCGAAGTCCATATACTCCTTCGGAATTTCTCAACACAGCCCAACTCTTGCCTGAATAACTGTTGTAGGCGTGCAATATTATTCCCCGTGTATCATTATTATCTCAGTGTTGCCATAATCTCATTACCTTCCCGGTCTTTTAGACCCACATCATTTCCGTACCGCTCTTATATAAATATCAGAGAACCATGAGTGTATGAATACAAATGATAGTATAAGGCAAGAAATCTTAATGTGATGAGATGCAACCAAGTATAGAGATAAATATCACATGCTTTCAAGAATTCAATAACATATAATCCAAGTACAATTCAATAACATTTAATTATTGTGGGTGACTTTAGGGGCCCCGCGGGTAATAAAGGGAGTGTTGGCGAGACACGCATTATGGAGAGCCAACCCGTGATTCAGAGAGAGGTTGGCTTGGGTATGTGCTTGGGAGCAGTAGCGGATTCGGGTGGTCAGCCTTCGAGGACACAAACCGGGGTTGACAAAGGTCAGAACTCAGCACCGGGAGACAATAGGGGTCCTCCGAAATCAAAGGGAAGCAAGGACGAGACCCAGCAGCCTTCAGGCCAACCCGTGGATGCTCATAATGCAACTGGCGCTAAGGAGAGTCCAAATGATGTGGATGACCAACCGTCGGAACCAAAAATCGAGGTTGGTAAGGGTGTAAAGGGCGTGAAGGCACAATTTGCCAATGTTAATGACCCGGGCACCATGAGCCCGGTCGTTAAACAATCCGCGATCTTCGGGAAGCTTGTGGACATACACGGTAATATCTTGGTGCAAAATACAGTCGATGGAAAAGCTAAATCATACATTGAGGCAGTCCTTGCGCAAGGTTATGTTATTTCTACTATTTCGGATGAGCACAAGGGAGGCCAGCCCTCGGGGACACAAACAGGGGCGGGCAAAGATAAGGGTGCTATTACAGATGATAGGTTCACGAAAGTAATAAAGAGAGGGAAGGTGAAAACTAGCATGGGGTCACAAACAACGCCTAGTTCAGGACCGTAAACGAGAGCCAGTACCGGTATAGAGAAGGTCAAGGGGTGTATACCTATTTGAACTCTCTTATGAAGGACGCGGGTACAACTGGGAGTTGTATCCGTGATGATCAGCCCATGCATGTTCATATTCTTGATCCTCACACTCATGGTGTCCAGTCTTTGGGGTCCCAAACTGAGGCTGGCAAATGTCAGACTAAACCTAGGATAGAAGGGGGAAATGCCGGAGGGATTTCGATCAGAGATGGGGGCCAGCTTGCGGGGATACAAACCGTGGCTGGCATAGGACTGACTATTGATACTGACGAGATAGGACAACCCGCGGACAGAGCGGGTAGTTCAATGGTTGCAAATTTTAGTGGCCAGTCTGCGGGGACACAGACCGAAGCTGGCATGGGTCGGACAGATATAGAAGCTCAATCTTTCGGCCCTTCGGCTAAGGTTGGGAAAGGTGGGAACTCGGAAGGTACCAATAAGGACGAGGGGCACGAGGGCGTGAGGACGAGGGCGAAAGCTAAGGCTAGCAATGGCGGGCAAAGCTTGCCCAAACCCTTGAGCAGAATGACGATCCTTCCCACTAAAAAGAAGTGACCTTATGGTGGCACCAGCTCTATTAACACTAAGGAAGATAGCACGAAGGGGACTATTCCCCCTCCGTTATCGAAATGATCATTGCTTCTTGTAATATAAGGGGCCTGCACCGATCCTCTAAGCAAAAGGAGATTTTCTCCGTGGTGCATGAGAACAATATTGACATTTTTGGTATTCTGGAATCAAAGCTCAACAACACGACTCTTGATCGTTTCTGGGCTTCGAAATTTTGCAACTGGGAGGTGTTGGATAACTTTGCCCATCATCCGGCGGGGAGGATATTTATTTTATTCAACCCGGACAAAGTCATTCTACAAGTGCTTGACATTAACAAATAAGTCATTCATTGCGGTGTCACTTGTGCTATCTCATCCAAGAGGCTTCATGTCACCTTCGTGTACGGGCTTCACACGGTTGTCGATAGACGGTGCTTATGGGAGAAGTTGAGGGAGTACGGGACCCCCATGACTGGGTTGTGGCTAGTACTTGGTGATTTTAACACGGTTATGAAGGAGGATGAGCGTTTCAACATGGCACCCATCTCCAGTAACGACACGAAGGATATTGTTGATTGTTGCCGGGATTTGAGCCTCACGGACTTGTCATCGACGGTTTGCGAGGTCACGTTCAGCCGTAGCAATACATCGGTCAAGCTTGACAGGGCCCTCATTAACGCCCACTGGTTACATGCGGGTTGGTATGGAAATGCATATTTCCGTCGGTCCGGGCCCTTCTCGGACCATACGTCGTGCATTGTCACTATCTTGGATCGTCCGAGAATGCATAATAGACCCTTCAAGTTCTTCAACATGTGGGCTACCCATGAGCACTTTGGAAGGATTGTGACGGATGCTTGGGAGAAGAATATTGACGGCAATGCTCAATTCCGGTTATGCCGGAAGTTACTTAGCCTCAAAGGACCCTTGAAGCAGCTCAATGTGAAGGACTTCTCTCATATCTCTTCCTGAGTCAAAAGGGCAAAAGAGGAGCTTGATATTGCTCAATAGGATGCTTTGAGCAACCCGTATCTTGACCACTTACACACGCGGGTTACCGAGCTCAGGCATAAATCCATGGTTTTTATTGACGCGGATATGAGTTTCCTTAAACAGCTTGCCAAATGCGAGTACCTCAAGCACAGTGATAGGTGCACTAAGTTCTTTCATAGTATGGTCAAGCGCAACTCCAAAAGGAATTTCATTGCAGCCACTACCAAGAGTGATGGTTCTCTTACGAACTCTGGTGACCAAGTTGCGACAGAATCATCAATTACTATAAAGGTTTACTTGGAACTAGAGACGCTTGTGAACATATTGATATTGGTGTCATCTCCAGGGGAAATTGTCTTTCGGCGGAACAAGGGGATGATCTTATTATAGATGTCACGGATGCAGAGATTAAAGGGGCATTATTCGGTATCGGAGAAGACAAAGCTCCTGGTCCGGATGGCTACTCTTATTGTTTCTTCAAGAAAGCTTGGAATATTATCGATGGGGAGTTCTGTGTGGCGGTTAAAGAGTTATTCAGTTCGGAAAAGCTTCTCAAATAGATCAATCACACTACCATCACCCTTATTCCTAAATCTACCTACTGCTCAACGGTGGGCGACTACAGACCTATTTCGTGTTGCAACATCTTGTACAAGGTCATCACCAAGATTATTGATTCACGGTTGGTGTCAGTTTTGGACTTTCTCATTGATCCAGCCCAGGCGGCTTTTGTCCAAGGCAGAAGTATGTCTGACAACATACACCTAGCTCAAGAGCTTTTGAGGGGTTACAACTACAAGAGGGTCTCAAGTAGATACATGCTCAAAGTTGATCTCCGTAAGGCCTTCAACTCGGTGAATTGGGAATTCCTCACGGCTATTTTGATTGGTTTGAATTTCCCGAAAAGGCTGGTGGGTTGGATTATGGAGTGCATCTCCACGACTTCATATTCTATTTCTATCAACGGGAGCTTACACGGCCATTTTAAGGGCCGAAAGGGGCTCAGATAGGGGGACCCTCTATCCCCTACCTTGTTTGTTATTCGCCTGAAATATCTCTCGAGGATGATCAACAAGAACACTCGGACGTCGGTTTTCCACTACCACCCCAAGTGCAAAAGCTTAAGGATCACCCACTTTGCATTCGCCGATGATTTGCTTCTTATGTCGAGAGGGGACACTACATCCGTATGGATCCTCATGGAATGCCTTCAAGATTTTCTGAAAAGCTCGGGTCTCAGTTTTAATGCCCTTAAATTCAGCTTGTACACGGCTGGTATTACGGAACACGACCTTAATGATATTAAGCAGATTACTAGCTTCGACACCGGCACTATGCCTTTCTTCTATCTCGACATTCCCCTAGCCGCGGAGAGGATGAGGCTGGTACACTATGACCCTTTAGTGAACAAAATTGCAGGGTACACTGAATCGTGGATGAGCCCTACTTTTCTTATGCGGGCAGGCTTGAGTTCATAAAGTATGTCCTCCAAGGTGTGGAATTCTTCTTGGTATCTATGCTGCCAGTGCCTGTTGCAGTTTGTAAGAAAGTTTACGGGCTTTGTAGGACCTTCCTGTGGCGTTCCAACCACCCTCTTGTAGCCTGGAAGAAGTGTACCAGGACGAAATCTGAGGGAGGCCTCGGAATCAGGGATCTCATGGACTAGAACCTTGCTTTGCTTGCATGCCTCTGGAATATCCATCAAAAGAAGGACACTCTCTGGATTAAATGGATCGATCACAAGTATCTTAGCAACAACAACAACATTTGGACGTGGGTTGCAAAAAATGACGACTCATCTTTGATCAAACGGCTTCTCATTATTCGTGACATCATTCTTAACCGTGAAGGGTCCCATGATCGGGCGGCTACTACCATGGCGGCATGGTATAGTAACAATCACAATGCCTATGATTACTTCAGGACACATGGGCAGCCGGTGATTTGGGCGAAGGATGTTTGGAGTTCATGTATCACTCCAAAGCAGTCTTTCATTCTATGGATTTGTACGAGGAAGAGATTACGAACGAAGGATAGAGTCATTTATATGGACATTGATAGAAGGTGCTCCCTTTGCGACCATTCTGATGAGTCAATAGCGCACCTATTTTTCAGTTGTACGGTCAGTAGCTATCTTTGGTCCAGGGTCAAGACATGGCTTGGCATCCGGAGGGCTATGACCACCAAAGATAGCGCTTTGAAATATATTAAGAAAGAGGGGCACGATACAGGTTGGCAAGCTAAAGCTAAGCGGGTTGGGCTGGCCACCACAGTCTACCACATTTGGACTGTGAGGAACAAAATTATTTTTGACGGGTCGAGACTTGATAGAGAAGCTATTCTTTTTAGGATCAAGACCAGCGTCTACAAAATTTTGTTGGCATTATACCCCCATTTCCAGGACAGATTTGTATCTCTGGCCACAAACTAGGACAATGGATGGTTTGTTTGGACCTGAGGCCTTCTCGGCTCACCTTTTGCAAATCTCCAGACTACCCAACTTGTGGGATCAGCTGGAGTCTCCCGACTATCCAAAATGTGGGATTGGCGGGAGTCCTTTATGCTTTGTACCTTATGACTTCCCGACCTGTGGGCAAGCATGAGATAGGGGGTTGTCTGTATGGTAGGTACTATGGCAATTACTCTCAGCGGCATAACGTGACGAGGGTGGTCTTTACCCATGTCCGAATAGGTACTCTTCCCTTGGCCATGGGTTTGTCCCACTTGGGTTTACCATGACAAGGGTTTAAGGAGGCCCACGGCTGCAACCTTATGCTCTACATAAGGTAAACTCCATAGTCTAAGACTATTTTATGGGATGCATTTCTCTATTGCTTAGCTTGGGAACTCACGACTACCTGGCTTGTAGGATAACTTGAGCTTTTGTTATTGACGAGCTTAAATCTTGTGTTGATCTGCCTAGCAGGGACGCACTAGATTTACATCGTCATTATGCCCATGGGTACGCCCACAAAACCTGTACATTTTGATGATTATTAATACACATTTACCTTTTCATCAAAAAAGAATGTGTGATGAATAAAAAACACTAATAAGTATGGCGATAAGCCCACATAATGGAGACGAGCCCAATCAATTAGCAGTCAAAATCAGCTTAAGGTTGATTCCCCAAATCACTCATCATCCCAGTTTAACACTGGTACCCACTCAAACATTCATCACAACCGTTTGAGTGGGACTCCCAAACATTCCCAATACCCCTCAATACTTACAAATTTAGGTACTTCTATCGGAGTCAAGTGAAAGTAAATTGTAGCCTACCTCTGGGCCAAACAAGAGCCTCAAATAATCAAATCTTTGTGCTGACCTTTCCTTTCCGGCGCGCCTCGTGGTAATCGAAGTCAAACACGTATATAGTATTCATTAATATAAGGCTTACACATAATATAAGAATAAAATCCTTAAACACATCAAGACTTCCAGACCAACCCCGGACCCACTTCATCAAATTCAAAACTTTATTACTCAAAAACCATAAACACATATTAGGTAATCATATCCTTAAGTAAATTAAAAATCTAAACTCATTTGGATCTTCAATTGAACAATTTAAGAAAAGCCTCAATTCATAACCCTAGAATCTCCTCGCATTGGAAAGGGTTTCTATAACAAATTAAAGACTACAACATGATTATCTAACATATTCCATCACTAATTCACAATATTACAGTAAACTAATTAATAAAACACTTTTAAATCAAAGATTCACCCACTCTTAATCTCATATGAAAACCATAACTTATTTTTCCCAATTCACATGAACACAATATCACCATTAAAGACTTTAAATAATGAAATCTAATCACAAATGGTGGAAACCTTACCTTAAATGAAGAATTTACTCTCTGTCTTTAGAATTTCCCTTATGACAGCTCTAGGTTCTTGAAAAGTTACTTGGGAAAGTGATTTAGACCTAGGAAATTTATAAGAGCACTTGACCCAATGATCCCGCCGAAGTGGAAACGACTCTGCTGGCGCGGTATTGCTCCCGCGGAGAATGATCTCACTAAGGCGTAGTCACTTGACAGCTCCTCCCAACAACGAAACAAACTCGACCTCATGGAGGTGCACTCGCCTCTACGTGAAAAACCCTATGCCGAGATGGAAACTTACCAATCACACACACCCTTTTTTTTCAAGCCAACCTCCGCAGAGGCGGACAACGATGTTTCCAGGCGGATGCCAGACACTAGCAAAATGGGTTTTATACCAAACTTCTACCAAACACCCGAATCACTCCTGAGACCCCCCCCCCCCTCCCGAACACAAACCAGATATGCTCTTCTAAGGTAATCAGTGTAGCGAACTCACTCGTGCCCTCATATTTCCCATTTAACTGAGCTAAAAGATACTTTTCTAAAGAATCGCTTAAAATAGCCAAATAACTATATTTCACAAATAGTACCACAAAACACATCTGATTGTCTCAAAAAGCGAACCGATGACTCGAGTAAGTCATAAATGACCCTCTAGAACTACTGAAAGTGATAGGATATGAGAAAGAACTCGTCTACTCAAAAGTCAACCTTGAGTCAAACTATCCAACTCTAAGGTTCTAATTTTAGATTTTTCATCCAAAACTCATACAAATGGACCTCGGGATCCATGCCACACATCCCCGCGCATCACAAACCCCACATAGTCTACAAAAATTGTCAAATAGAGGTCTTTAGCTAAAAACGATTTGACTGGTCGTTATATCAAATACCAATTAAACAAACATTTGTCCTCGAACGGAGAGAAACGAAAAAGGGAAACATACCGGAAGTAGTTAAAAAGTCAGGATATCTGCTATGTATGTCAAACTCTATCTCTTAAGTCGCATCCTCAATAGGGAGATGCTTCTGTTGCACCTTCACGAAATCTATCTTTTTGGACCTCAATTTTCTCACCTGCCTGTCCAAAATAGCTTTGGCTCCTCCTCAAACTCTAAATTATTATCTAGAAATACGAAGTCCTACTGAATGATATAAGAACCATCGGAGTGATACTTCTTCAACATAGACACATGGAAAACCAGATAGAAACCTTAAAGACCAGGTGGAGATCCAACTCATATGTCACCTCCCCAACTCTCTGAAGAATCTCAAAATCTCTGATATACCTCGGACTCAACTTCCCTCTATTGCCAAACCTCATCAAACCCTTCATGGGTGAGTCATTTGGTAGAACTCTGTCACCAACCATAAACTCTATATCTCGGACCTTCTGGTCCGTATAATCCTTTTGCCTGCTCTGAGCTGCTAGGAGCTTGTCCTGAATCACCTTCACCTTCTCTAAAGAGTCTCTCAACAGATCGATACCCTAAGGATGAAACTCAGATGCATCAAACCACCCAATCAGAGATCGACATTTCCTACCATACGAAGCCTTAAATGGCACTATATCAATATCGGAGTGATAGTTGTTGTTGTATGCAAATGTAAGAACTAGTACCAATGACCACCAAAACCAATCACGCAGGTTCGTAACATATCCTTCAATATCTTAATAGTTTGCTCTAACTAACATCAGTCTGAGAATGAAATGTTGTGCTGAGATCTATGCGAGTACCCAACTCCTTTTGTAAAGTCCACTATAAATGCGAAATAAACTGAGTCCCCCGGTCTGGATGATAGAAATCGGAACCCCAAGAAGATGAACAATCTCACTAATATAAATTTTAGCCATCTTCTTTGAATTGTAAGTCGTCTAGACCAGAATGATATGTGCAGGCTTGATCAACCTCTCAACAATGACACAAATGGCATCAAACTTCCCAATAATGAAATCCATGGCAAACCTCTCCCACTTCCAATCAGGAATGAGCATCCTCTGAGACACACCACTGGTTTTTTGTGCTCATATTTGACTTACTGATAATTCTGACACCGAGACACAAACTCAATAATATTTCTCTTCATCTTACCTAACCAATAGTGTTGCTTCAAGTCATAATACATCTTAGTAGTACCTGGATAAATCGAATATCTAGAGTTATCGGCCTCATCCATAATCAATCTGGTCAAATCACCAACACGAGGAACACATACTCTACCATTGATCCTCAACACCCCCTCACTATCAATCATAGCCACATTGGCTTCACCACGCATTACCTTATTCTTAGTTTTTCACAACTTTACATCATCATATTGGTGAGTCCTAATATACTCCAAAAGAGATGACATCGCCTCAACACAAACCAAAATCCTTCGCACATTCAAAATATCAAACCTCACAAAATGGTTGTCTAAGGACATGACCTCCAATTCCAAAGGATGCTCAGAAATGATCAAGCGAACTAAACTCCCTATACTGACTGTCTTTCGACTTAAGGCATCCGTCACCATATTGGCCTTATCTAGATGGAACAAAATGATCATGTCATAATCCTTTAACAACTCTATCTGTCGATGTTGTCTAGAATTCAAATCCCTCTTATTGAACATATATTGAAGGCTACGGTGATCGGTATACACCTCACAATGAATGTCATACAAGGAATGCATTTAAATCTTTAAAGCAAACACAATGTCAGCCATCTCCAAGTCATAAACATGATAATTCTTCTCGTGCACCTTCAAATGCTTCGATTCATAAGCTATAACCTTAACCTCCTACATCAACACACATCCCAACTCAATCCTCAAAGTATCGCAATACACAGTAAAGTAATTTCCCTTCACCAGAAGGGATAAAATTAGGGTTGTGGTCAAAGGAGACTTGAGTTTTTGAAATATCTCCTCATACTCATCGGACCACTGAAAGGGAACCTCTTTCTGAGTCAAGCGCATCAGATGAGAAGTGATAGAAGAGAGTCCCTTGATGAACCAGCGATAGTAGCTAGAAAGACCCACGAAACTTCGAATCTCTATCACAAATATTGGTCTAGGTCAGTCCCTGGCTGCCTTTATATTACTTGGGTCAACCCTAATCCCATCTTTGGACATCACGTGTCCTAGAAATGCCACTGAACTCAACCAAAACTCACACTTCGAGAACTTAGCTTATAGCTTCTTCACCTTTAATAACTAAAGAAACACTCTCAAATACTTCTCGTGGTCCTCCTTACTTTTCGAATAGATCAAGATGTCATCAATGAATACGATCACAAAAGAATCCAAATACGGCTTGAATATTCCATTCATCAAATACATGAACGGATCGGGGGCATTGGTAAGCCCAACTATCTATAATCAATGTACATACGCATGGTGACATCTTTTTTCTTCACGAATAACAGAGGAGAACCCCCAAAGAGATACATTCGATCGAATGAAACATTTACTCAACAAGTCCTGAATCTACTCTTTCAAGTCTCGAAGCTCTACCAGAGCCATATGGTACGGAGTAATAGAAATAGGTCGTGTAACCAGCTCTACATCAATGCAGAAGTCAATATCTCTATCTAGCGGCATACCTGGTAAATCTGACGGAAATACTTCGGCAAAATCGCTAACTACCGAAACTGACTCAAGGGACAGTGTCTCCATGCTGGTATTCTAAATATGATCTAGGTACGTTAAACCACCCTTATCTACCAACTTCCTAGCCTGAATGAAAGAAATATATTCTTAGGAGCAGGGCTGGAAGCGCCTCTCAACTCTAACCTAGAAAGATGAAGGATCGCTAGAGTGACTGTCTTGGCATGACAATCCAGAATCGCATGGTATGGTGATAACTAATCCATCCCCAGAATAATATCAAAATTAACCATGTCTAATATGACCAAGTCTACCCAAGTTTCATAACATTTAAAAGTAACCACACAATGCTGATACACTCAATCTACAATCATAGAATCACCAACCTGTGTAGACACATGAATATGGACATCAAGCATATCACACTCATATCTAAATCACCATAAAAGTAGGCAGACATATATGGGAATTTATATTTCGGAATAAATAACATTGTAACAGACCAATGATAGATTAAGATGATATTTATGATAATTGTATTTGATACCTCAGCCTCTGGTATACTCGGGAAATCATAATAATGAGTAAATCCTCCATCAGACTGAGTACCCTGCTGGCTACCTCAGCCTAAACGAGCTCTATCTTTATCCATCTGAGATCCATCACGGCTAGTTTGATGGCTACCATGGCCTGACTGAGAACCCCCTCTGCTAGATTATCCGCCACTCGTGGATGACTGTGTTGGGGTCTTGGGTGTCTGAGATCCTCCTGATCTAAGCCTGGGAAAATATCTCTCGAAATGTCCAAACTCTCCATAATTATAATATGTCTTAGCTGCTGAGGGCTGCTGAATAGAGATAAAGAACTTGAGTGACCACCCCGATCAGAATATCGATATTGAGTACCCCTGGACCACACTATAACTTTTTTGCCCCGCGGAAATACCATATGTAATCTATAAAGCTTCATGAACCAGACACTTAGACTGAAAATGCTGAAATCTATCATGATGTCTATAACCATGAGAAGTAGACCCACTGTACTATCCATATCAGCGTATCCTCTTGTCAGACACATATTTGGGAAGCTTTCTCCTAACAGATTCAACCATCCTAACATGCTCAGCCAATGTCTCTTATGAAGCCCCAGCAGCTACCAACTGTAATGTAGCCAACTAAAGAGGAACAATTAACCCTTTCACAAAATATTTGACTTTTTCTGCCTCTATAGGTAGCAACGACACTGCATAGAGTGATAAGGTGTAGAAGCGATTGTCATAATCATCAATTGTGCCCCTCTACTCAATCCTCTAGAAATTATCATGCTTGCTCAGACACAAGCTATGTCGATAGCCATGGCGCTGCATAGCGCGATAAGGCGTAGAAGTGAGTGTCGTAATCAACAACTGTGCCCCTCTTCTCAATCTTCTGGAACTCATCACGCTTTCCCAAACACAAGATGAGAGACACATACTTATCTAGGAAGACCTGATAAAACTTGAACTAAGACGGTGGAGGAGATCCTGTCGGTCGACAATCAACATAAGCTCTCAAGTATTGCTTCGCATCCCCTACAAGTTGAAGAGTAACAAAACATACCCCGTGTGACTCGACGATACCCAAGGTGTGCAACCTCTCATGGAAACTAACAATAAACTCATACCTATCCTCCTCGAGCTGTTCATAAAATATGAGAGGCTTCATGTTGGAAAGGTTCTCACATATCTTTCGCTCATCGTAGGTCATTACAGTTTCTGCAATCGGCCATGGATCATACTTGGGTGTCAGAATCTCATCAATACGGAGAGCTGACATAATAGATTGTTAAACCCCCAAAGTATGAAACTCGAGAGTATGTCCCTCTCCCACTCGGGTGTGTGACCCACCCGGAGTTGTCGGTTATGGGCCCACCTAGGCAAAACCATTAAGCACACTCAATAACCTGACCAAAGTGTCCAGTAGAATTGGAATAGCAATAAATCCATGTTGATCCTTGGTTGGCCCAATCTCATCATCAAGAAACTCGTCTTGATGCATAATATACGGCTCAGGGGAAAATGATCTAGCATAGGCCTGGCCAGCTCCTTGTGCTCCATCCCTGGTCGGTACAGTTCCTCAAGCTCTACCTCAGCCCCTACCACGACTGCGCACCACATGTATAGGTGTCGGTGCCTCTTCTCTCGCCGCATCAGCACGAGTCCTCACCATCTGTGAGAGAATAGGAAAAAAAGGTGAGATACCGATTTTATTCAACTTAGAACGAAAGGAATGAAAAAAGTGAAATTTCCTAGATGTCTCATAGCCTCTCGAAGATAAGTACGAACGTCTCCACATAGTTCCTCAAGATTCTACTAGACATTGCTCTTGTATTTAAGACTGTTTAACCTAAAGCCCTGATACCAACTTTGTCACCACTTCTTTTAAGAATCGTGGTGGCACATACACTTTTCCACCGGTAGTCGAACCGTTATCAATCTCATTCAACAAGAAATAAGATAGAAATGCGGAAATAGATTAAAATACTTATAAACTTGTATATCATGATATAAATACGCGAAATATAGTCTGAAAGTAAAATGAAAAAACCAAAATATCTTGTCAATAATACAAGAGCTCGACTGTCATAATACATCAGCCAAATAAAATAAGTTTAAAATCCTCAAACATGTCTCTCGAATCAATCTAAAAGACAAGGGAAGATATAGAGCATCCCAGGGTATTACACCTCGTAATTTTAAGGTGATAAATTGAGAACGTGATTAAGAAAATAAGATTCAAGTATTGGAAATTAGTATACAAAGAAGGTAATCCTGGAATAATTTTGGATACAACAAATGTGACGATGGAAATTAATACTAGTAGTAGAATTTTCTCAATGGGGTTATGGTTGAGTGTCGTGTTATAAAAATACTAGGACATCGAAATTTTAGCATTTAAATGAATGAGGAGGTCGAAAATTTCAGGATTTTATTAAGTGTGGGAATAATTTTAGTGGGGAGAATAACTAGTGGGCAAGACAAGTGGCACCTTATGCCCTCCAAGTGGCAAAGGCACCAACATGCATAGGATCTTATCCCATTTCAGCCCACATGCTCATATATACCCACACTCCTCTCATTTCCCCTTTGCTCGAAAATCCCTCCATCAACATCCCTCATATTCTCTCTCCCTCCCACCATTTTTTCCTCCAACTTCATAGCCAAAGAAAAGACCAAATTAACTCCCTTACAAGATTAAGCTATTCTACAAATTTTCAAGCAATGGTAAACACCTAAACAGTGCAGTCACGGTAATTGCTGGCCGAGAAACTGCCCAGAAAATGTTAGCAATTGGAGATGAACATTTTGGAAGAAGAACATGTAAGTAAGATGAGTTTAAGCTTGTAAGGATACATGCATGTCATTTTAAGTTGAAGAAATGGTGAAAATGGTGCAAAATGGAGCAGTGAATGCCGAGAAAAACTAGGGACTGTTTTGGCAAAATTAAGGTAAGAATTATTCTTCTCATAGAGTAATTGGAAGTTAAATGATATTGTAGTTAAGAGATGAACTTGTGTTAAGAAAGAATGGAAGTAAGAAAATACATGTGGTTGTTATTGATGTTGTTGAGCCAATTGGAGTGTCACTACCGATTTTGGGACTGTTTTGTATACATGGGGTTTGATTATTGTTGTTGTTATCATTATCATTGGTTGCATGTTAAAGTTGAAGAAAATCTTGATATTTAAAGTTAAAATTGTTCATATGAAATTGTTGAAATATGAAATTGGATATAAGGAATTATAAGAAGAGTTGTGGTATTATGTTGGGTGTGCCGAGACACCCCTGAAATCGCTGGATATGTTGTGTTGTATTTAGGAGCTGTTTTGTTGAGTTATAATGATGGAATTATAAGCTATGAACATACAAATACACTGTGGTAATTGTGGATATATGTCTTAAAAGAATTAAAGTGTAGAAAGGTGTTATGTTGCAAACTATAAAACTTGAACTCTCATATAAGTTCTTTTTCCCAAAGAAGTCCCGCTCCGACCGCCCGACGAGTCATCTCCTTCCCTGACTCGATGGCATCAAACACATAGTTCGCTAGAAGTATGGACTGTTTTTATAGATTGTTTTAATATAGATTAAGGGGCTGAATTAACAAGAGAAATAGGTGTATTAATCACATTGGTTGTTGTGGTTGTTGTATTATATGAATGTAAAGAGAAAGAGTGTATAACGATGGCGTATATGGAGTATTTGGGACTATTTTGGTTATATCATTAAGTTGTGACTTGTTATCGATGTTGTTGACCTTGTTTGTGAGTTGCGGATGTGAGTATAAACAGGGGAGGTGCTACCCAAATTTTTACGTAAAAATAGAGTCATCATTCGCTATATAACTATGCTAGTAATCATAGAGTTGATGGATATGTTATTATTGTTATAGGGTGAAGTACTAATTGAGAGGAATCTTAATTATCGAGTTGGTATAGACGATAAAGTATGTGAAACTATTCCTTCTTTCTTTTTTGGTATGATTTACTTAAAAGGAGCGTACGGCGGACGTATGTAATTCCATTGAATCCTAATTTCTAGTAATCCTTGATACGATATTGCCTTCGATTTTACAGTGATAGTTCATTCTATGTATTTTATTGAGAGTCAGATGATGATTTAAATTGCATACGGTTGCTCATGATAAATCTACTCGTGCTAATGTGTTTATATCATCCCACCGAGTCCCGGGCCGATAATGTTTCTTGCACAATTCCTTGCATTGTTCACCGCATCCCTCACTAGAGGGCCGGGCAGTATATATATGATGATATATGTGGACAGGCATCCACGGATATGAGATATGCGGACAGGCATCCGCGAATATGATATATGTGGACAGACATTCACATACATGACTATGTGTACACATTATATGTTCACCGCGTCCGTCACTAGAGCGTCATGCAGTATATATATAATGATATATGTGGACAGGCATCCACAGATATGAGATATGCGGACAGGCATCCGCGGATATGATATATGTGGACAGTCATCCAGGGACATGACTATGTGTACACATTATATTTTCACCGCGTCCCTCACTAGAGGGTCGGGCAGTATATATATGATGATTTATGTGGACATACATCCACGGATATGACTTATTTTATATGGACATGTTTTGACTCTCATTTTATAAGGCACATGTGCATTGATATCTTGATTATTATACTTGTCTCATGTTATCTTTTGGCCAGATATGATGATTTTTACAGTACTTCTTGTTTTATATACTCAGTACATTATTTCGTACTGACCCCCTTTTCCTCGGGGGGATACATTTCATGTTCGCAGGTACAAATATTCAGTTTGGTGGTCCTCCAGTCTAGGATTCTGCTCAGCTGTTTGGAGAGCTCCATTGTTCCGGAGCCTAGTCATTTTGGTACAGATCCTATGAAATAGATTTATGCATATTCGTGCTAGTTAGGGGTACGGCGGGGCCCTGTCCCGTCATAATTCACTGTTTTACTCTTAGAGGTCTGTAGTCTTGTGTGGGTTGAACGTGTGTGGATTATAGACGTATTTTGGTCAGCTGTACTATTGTAGTTTTATTTTGGGATGTTCCCGTATATAGTGGCAGCCTTGTCGGCTTGCCTATTTCGTTATATTGATTTGTGATGAATCCTTGAGAGACAGATTTATTATAGATGCTCATATTGTCCTTAGTATCATCTTGATTATATGTGATAGGTCAGTATAAGGGTATCCAAGTAGGACACCAGTCGGTGCCCATGGGTTCGGATCGTGACAGAAGTGGTATCAAATCAGTTCGTCCTCGCAATGTCTACAGACTGTGTCTAGTAGTGTCTTGCGTATGGGTATGTCATGCACCATACTTATACGTAGGAGGTTGCCGAACATTTAGGATGTTATCTTTTCTTCTTACTCCAAGATCGTGCGATAGAGATGTGTTATTAGGATAATTCCCCTCTGACGAATTAATGTGTTTACAGTTATGCCTCCGAAGAAAGCGAAAGCAGCCCAGAAGGGAAAATCAGTAGCAGGCGATACTAGTCAGATCCCAAGAGTTACTAGGGCTCATGCCCAGTCTTCGCCCGAAATTGTACTCCATTCGGCGAGTTCTGCTACACCGCCACCTCCAGAGGCTCCAGTTCAGGGGGCAGCATCACCAGCTCCCGAGGTCCCAGCTCCTCAGCCATGGGCGGAAGATAGGGACATGAGAGATGCAGCTCAGCTGCTGATCAGATTAGCGGTAGGGCAGACTAGTAGGCTTGGACCAGGACTTGGATATAGATCTGATAGTCTTAGGATTCGTGACTTCGTAAGTAGAGTGCACCGTTATGTGATGGGACTAGATCGTTATTTGACTGATGGTTGTTTGGAACTGGCTCTTTATCCAGGTATGTATATTGCCCGAATATAGGTCAATGCACAGGGGTAGGGGACCGACACATTGGGCGTCAGCTAGGTAGGGATCACGACAGAGGCCGACATAAGAGGTCTAGGACGACTGAATATACTGGTGGGTTTCGAGGTGGAAAGCCTCAGCAACATGTTAGGTATTCTTCCCAGCCAGCACAGAGTGCACCCCCATAGTTCCCAGGTAGGAGATTGGACTGCACAGGGTATTCAAGAGCGGGTCAGAGCTCCAGGGCTTCAGGTTCGCAGATGAACAGGGGTTCTAGTTAGTCGAGGCCACATTTGCCTCGGTGTGCTCGGTTTGGTAGGTCCCATTTTGCGGAATGTTGTCTTGCTACCGGTGCTTATTTTTATTGCGGTCATCAAGGACATATGATGAGATAATGTCCTTTTAGAAGTGGTACAGGTGGTATGGCTCAGCCTACCGGATCGGTTGCTGGTTCATCTTCTTCTACAGCTATGCGCCCCACAGGGCAGGGTGTTCATATGCCAGCAGGACGTGGTAGAGGTCGTGGTGGAGTTTCCAGTTCTAGCGTTCTCTCGAACCGCATATATGCTTTGGCTAGTAGTCAGGATCAGGAGGCGTCACCAAATGTGGTTACAAGTATATTATCGATCTTTTTCCAAGACGTATATGCATTGATAGATCCAGGTTCCACCTTATATATATATATATCCCCCTTTGTTGCTAGTAGAATTGGAATAGAACCTGAGTCGATAGAACCATTTGAGGTAGCTACACCGGTAGGAGATTCGGTCATAGCTAAACGAGTATACAGAAATTGTTCGGTGGTTATATATAGTCGTCATACCATAGCAGATTTGATAGAGTTAACCATGATGGAATTTGATGTTATTATGGGTATGGATTGGTTAGCTTCTTGTTATGCTAATGTCGATTGTAGAGAAAAGATGGTTCGATTTCAGTTTCTAGGCGAACCAATTATAGAGTGGAGAGGGAATACAGCATCGCCGAGGGATAAGTTTATTTCATACCTCAAGGCAAGGAAGATGGTTAGAAAAGGTTATATTTATCATTTGGTTCGAGTGCACGATAAAGAAGCAGAGGTACCAGCTCTTCGGTCAGTTCCGGTAGTTAATAAATTCCCAGATGTATTTCCAGATGACCTTCCAGGTTTTCCTCCAGAACGGGAGATAGAGTTCAGTATAGATGTACTGCTAGATACCCAACCCATATCTATTCCTTTTTATATAATGGCACCTGCAGAGCTGAAGGAGTTAAAGGAGCAACTGAGAGACTTGTTAGAAAAAGGCTTCATCAGGCCTAGTACATCACCTTGGGGAGCACCGGTACTATTTGTGAGGAAGAAAGATGGGTCGTTGCGGATGTGTATTGATTATAGGCAGCTGAATAAAGTAACCATAAAGAACAAGTATCCCCTCATCAGGATTGATGATTTATTTGACCAGTTGCAGGGTGCTAAGTGTTTTTCGAAGATAGAATTGCGGTCAGGTTATCATCAGGTGCGGGTAAAGGAGGCAGATATTTCGAAGATAGCATTCAGGACCCGATACGGACATTATGAGTTTAGAGTGATGTCTTTTGGGCTGACCAATACTCCAACAGTGTTTATGAATTTGATGAACAGAGTTTTTAAGTCATTCTTGGATATGTTCGTTATTGTATTCATTAATGATATTCTGGTTTATTCACGTTCAGAAGAGGAGCACGTATACCATTTGAGGACGGTACTGAGGGTGCTCCAGCACCAGAAGTTGTATGCCAAATGTTCTAAGTGCGAATTCTGGTTGACTTCAGTAGCATTCTTGCGGCATATTATCGGAGCTGATGGTATTCGGGTAGGTACGCAAAAGATTGAGGCAGTGAAGACTTGGCCCTGACCTACAACACCTACTGAGGTACGCAGTTTTCTGGGGCTAGCAGGATATTATAGGAGATTCATGGAAAAGTTTGCCTCGATTTCAGCTCTTTTAACAAGGCTAACTCAGAAGGCAGCTGAGTTCCAATGGATGGATGCTTGTGAGCAAAGCTTTCAGTTGTTGAAAGACAAGTTGACTACAACTCCAATTCTAACTCTTCCTGAGGGACTAATCTGGTTATGTTATTTATTGTGATTCTTCAGGTGTTGGACTAGGTTGTGTGTTGATGCAACATGGCAGGGTTATAGCTTATGTTTCCCGACAGCTTAGGAAGCACAAGAAGAATTATCCTACTCATGATTTGGAGTTAGCAGCAGTGATTCATGCTTTGAAAATATGGAGACATTATTTATATGGAGTTCATGTTGATATTTATACGGATCACAAGAGTCTCCAATATATCTTTAAGCAGAAAGAGCTGAATTTACGATAGAGATTGTGGCTAAAGTTACTAAAGGATTATGATGTTAATATTTTATACCATCCAGAGAAAGCAAATGTTGTAGCAGATACTCTTAGCCGTAGATCTATGGGTAGCTTGACGGATGTGCAACCAGAAAGAAAGGAGATGGTTCGTGAGATATACCAGCTAGCGAGCCTTGGAGTCCGGTTGGTCGATTCTGGAGACAATGGAGTTTTTGTTCGAGAAGTTGTTGAGTCCTCTATCATAGAAGAGGTAAAGAGACATCAGTATGAGGATCTTGTTCTAGCACGGTATAGAAATGCAGCTCTTCGAAAGGAGAAGACTTTATTCGAGGTTGCACCTGACGGGGTGCTACGGTATAGCGGCAGATTGTGTGTACCTGATGTTGCAGGGCTACAACAGCAGGTTATGGGAGAGGCACACTATGCCCGTTATTCTGTTCATCCAGGGTCAACGAAGATGTATCATGACCTTAGATGTCTGTATTTGTGGGGTGGCATGAAAAGAGACATAGCAGAGTTTGTTGCTCAGTGGCCAAATTATCAACAGGTTAAGGTCGAGCACCAGAAGCCTGGTGGATTACTACAGGAGATAGAGATCCCAACTTGGAAATGGGAAGTGATTAATATGGACTTCATTACAGGCTTCCCTCACACTCTACGGAAGTATGACTCCATATGGGTTATTGTGGATAGGCTGACAAAATTCAGCTCATTTTCTTCCAGTCAGGACTACTTATTCAGTTGAAGACTATGCTAGATTGTACATCAGGGAGATAGTGAGACTTCATGGGGTTCCTACATCTATTATATCGTACAGAGGAGCTCAGTTTACTGCTAACTTTTGGAGGTCGTTCCAGAAGGGATTGGGGACGCAGATGAGTCTTAGCACAACATTTCATCCTCAGACTGATGGGCAGGCTGAGCGTACTATTCAGACACTAGAGAATATGTTGAGAGCCTGTATTATTGACTTCAGAGGTAGCTGGGATGATCATTTACAACTTGTTGAGTTTGCTTATAATATTAGCTACCATTCTAACATCCAGATGACACCATACGAGGCCTTATATGAGAGGAAGTGCATGTCACCTATTATTTGGTTCGATGTAGGCGAGACTAAGTTAATTGGCTAAGATATGATGCAGCAAGTTGTTGATAAGGTGAAGCTTATTCAGGAGAGATTATTGGCAGTCCAGAGTCGACAGAAGTCATATGCAGATAATCGACGTCGACACTTAGAGTTTCAAGTTGGTGATTGGGTATTCCTGAAGGTGTCACCCATGAAGGGTGTGATGAGATTCGGTAAGAAGGGGAAGCTTAGCCCGATGTACATTGGGCCTTATCAGATTATTCGTAGGGTAGGCAAGGTTGCATATGAATTGGATTTATCATCTGATTTGGAAGCGGTACATCCAGTCTTTCATGTATCGATGCTACGTAAATGTATTGGCGATCCTTCTAGAGTATTCCCGGTAGATGATGTCCAAGTGACAGAGGAGTTGTCTTATGAGGAGGGCCTCATAGCTATATTTGATCGTCAGGTTAGAAGGTTGCATAATAAGGATATGTTTTCCATCAAAGTATTATGGCGAAACAATAATAGGGAAGAGATGACTTGGGAAGCAGAAAACGAAATGAAGAAGAAGTATACTCACTTGTTCCTTATGCCTGCAGGTAATTCAGTTCCTTACTTGACTATTTTGCTTGGTAAATAATGTGTGTGATATATTGTGGCCCTGTGAGACATCTTTGGGTTTGCTGAATATAGCTTGGTAGGTAGAGTTATAGAGGAGACTCTGCCGAAATTTTGATAACATAAGACCTATTATGAACATTCGAGGACGAATGTTTCTAAGGGATGAAGGATGTTACACATCGTAATTTTAAGGCGATAAATTGAGAACGTGATTAAGAAAATAAGATTCAAGTATTGGAAATTAGTATACAAAGAAGGTAATCCCAGAATAATTTTGGATACAATAAATGTGACGACGAGAATTAATACTAGTAGTTGAATTTTCTCAATGGGGTTATGGTTGAGTGTCGTGTTTTAAAAATACTAGGACATCAAAATTTCAGCATTTAAATGAATGAGGAGGTCGAAAATTTCAGGATTTTATTAAGTATAGGATTAATTTTAGTGAGGAGAATAACTAGTGGGCAAGACAAGTGGCACCTTGTGCCCTCCAAGTGGCAAAGGCACCAACATGCATAGGATCTTATCCCATTTCATCCCACATGCTCACATATACCCACACTCCTCTCATTTCCTCCCGTTTGCTCGAAAACCTCTCCATCAACATCCCCCATATTCTCTCTCCGTCCCACATATTTTTCCTCCAACTCCATAGTCAAAGAAAAGACCAAATTAACTCCCCTTACAAGATTACTCTATTCTACAAATTTCTAAGCAATGGTAAACACCTAAACAGTGCAGTCACGGTAATTGCTGGTCGAGAAACATCCTAGAAAACATTAGCAATTGGAGATGAACATTTTGGAAGAAGAACATGTATGTAAGATGAGTTTAAGCTTGTAAGAATACATGCATGTCATTTTAAGTTGAAGAAATGATGAAATTGGTGCAAAATGGAGTAGTGAATGCCGAGAACAACTAGGGACTGTTTTGGCAAAATTAAGGTAAGAATTCTTCTTCTCATAGAGTAATTGGAAATTAAATGATGTTGTAGTTAAGAGATGAACTTGTGTTAAGAAATAATGGAAGTAAGAAAATGCATGTGGTTGTTATTGATGTTGTTGAGCCAATTGGAGTGTCATTACCGATTTTGGGACTGTTTTGTATACATGGGGCTTGATTGTTGTTGTTGTTATCATTATCATTGGTTGCATGTTAAAGTTGAAGAAAATATTGATATTTAAAGTTATAATTTTTCCTATGAAATTGGATTTAAGGAATTATAAGAAGAGTTGTGGTATTATGTTGGATGTGCCAAGACACCCCTGAAATCGTTGGATATGTTGTGTTGTATTTAGAGGTTGTTTTGTTAAGTTATAATGCTGAAATTATAAGCTATGAACATACATATACACTGTGGTAATTGTGGATATATGTCTTAAAAGAATTAAAGTGTATAAAGGTGTTATGTTGCAAACTATAAGACTTGAACTCTCGGTGTTGCTAGAAGTATGGACTGTTTTAATATGGATTAAGGGGCTGAATTAACAAGAGAAATAGGTGTATTAATCATCTTGGTTGTTGTGGTTGTTGTATTATATGAATGTAAAGAGAAAGAGTGTATAACGATGGCGTATATGGAGTATTTGGGACTGTTTTGGTTATATCCTTAAGTTGTGACTTGTTATCGATGTTGTTGACCTTGTTTGTGAGTTGCGGATGTGAGTATAAACAGGGGAGGTACTGCCCAAATTTTTACATAAAAAAGAGTCATCATTCGCTATATAACTATGCTAGTAATCATAAAGTTGATGGATATGTTATTATTGTTATAGGTTGAAGTACTAATTGAGACAAATCTTAATTATCGAGTTGGTATAGACGATATGGTATGTAAAATTATTCCTTATTTCTTTTTTGGCATGATTTACTTAAAAGGAGCGTACGGCGGACGTACGTAATTCCATTGAATCCTAATTCATAGTGATACTTGATATGATAGTGTCTTCAATTTTACAGTGATAGTTCATTCTATGTATTTTATTGAGAGTCAGATGATGATTTAAATTGCATATGGTACTCATGATAAATCTACTCGTGCTAATGTGTTTATATCATCCCACCGAGTCTCGGGCCGGCAATGTTTCGTGCGCAGTTCCTTGCTTTGTTCACTGCGTCCCTCACTAGAGGGTCGGGCAGTATATATATGATGATATATGTGGACAGGCATCCACGAATATGAGATATGCGGACAGGAATCCGCGGATATGATATATGTGGACAGGCATCCACGGACATGACTATGTGTACACATTATATGTTCATCGAGTCCCTCACTAGAGCGCCGGGAAGTATATATATGATGATATATGTGGACAGGCATCCACGGACATGACTATGTGTACACATTATATGTTCACCGCGTCCCTCACTAGAGGGTCGGGCAATATATATATGATGATTTATGTGGACAGGCATCCACAGATATGACTTATTTTATATGAACATATTTTGACTCTCATTTTATAAGGCACAGGTGCATTGATATCTTGATTATTATACTTGTCTAATGTTATCTTTTGGCCAGTTATGATAATCTTTATAGTACTTCATATTTTATATACTTAGTACATTATTTTATCGACCCGCTTTCCTCGAAATTGCGGTTCATGCCGCGATTCTGAGATACTCAGTTTGGTGGTCCTCCAGTCTAGGATTCTGCTCAGCTGTTTGCAGAGCTCCATTGTTCCGGAGCCTAGTCATTTTGGTACAGACCCTATGAAATAGATTTATGTGTCACGACCCGACCCCGGGCCCGTGACTGGTGCCCTACCTGGGCACCCTTACAGGCATACATCAGAGATAATCAGCGGAACATACATGAAACTTATAAACTAAATCAACAAAAAATAAACAACAGGTTAGCCGATAAGGCTACCTCCCTGGACGCATATACATAAACATAACCAAACGCAGTTACATCCTTCTTCTTTACAAATCGACCCACAAGATATGACTACAGACCTCTAAGAATTTCAACTGTGGCGGGACAGGGCCCCGCCATACCCCTGAATGTACATAAATCTACAACATCAGGGAAACCGTACCCAAAAGATAAGCCTCCGGAGTGAAAGGAGCTTCATCCCAAAAACTGAACAGAGATCCTAAGAGCAAGGATCACCAACCTGTGTACCTAATACATGCGGGCATGAACGCGAAGAAGTCGACAACAGTAGCAGTATGGAACAAAAATAAGGTACATTAAACAAATTAAAACTGTACAAAATAATGACAGGGGCAAGTATAAAAAGGGTAAATACCAGATCCTACCGTGTCATTACAATCTCGTGAACTTAATCGCACTTTATTATTTTTTCCCATTTTTCAATAAGAGTTATAGTCAAATTCTTACGTACATACTTAGGAAGGATCATCGAGTTCGTAAACACATATAACTTACGTATCTTGCATAACATAATCCGGCCATTTATGGAGGGACGCCTCATTTTGGAGTTCACTTTGATTATCCATACGTGATAATGTAACCCGACCCATTTGCGGGACACGGCGAGTCATAAAAATCTTCCCACGAAGGTATACTGCCCGGCCCATTCTGGGACGCGATAAAGTCATGTAAGTCTACCCATAAAGGTATACTGCCCGACCCATTCCTGGGACGCGATAAAGTCATATAAGTCTGCCCATAAAGGTATATTGCCCGGCCCATTCCTGGGACGCGATAAAGTCATATAAGTCTGCCCATAAAGGTATACTGCCCGACCCATTCCTGGGACGCGATAAAGTCATATAAGTCTGCCCATAAAGGTATACTTCCCGGCCCATTCCTGGGACGCGATAAAGTCATATAAGTCTGCCCATAAAGGTATACTGCCCGGCCCATTCATGTGACGCGATAAAGTCATATAAGTCTGCCCATAAAGGTATACTGCCCGACCCATTCCTGGGACGCGATAAAGTCATATAAGTCTGCCCATAAAGGTATACTGCCCGGCCCATTCCTGGGACGCGATAAAGTCATATAAGTCTGCCCATAAAGGTATACTGCCCGGCCCATTCCTGGGACGCGATAAAGTCATATTAGTCTGCCCATAAAGGTATACTGCCCAGCCCATTCCTGGGACGCGATCAAGTCTCTTTACATAACATTTTAAATCATCTTTCCCTTCTTCTTAAGTCGTTATAACAACTCCCCATAAAGCTATTATAACAACCTTTCACTTTAGAGAACTTAAGACACTTTTATTTCTTTTTACATTAGGGAAAATTAAACCCAAAAGTACTACGTACATACATACTTAAAAAGAATCATAAAACTCCTTCTCTTTTTAAATCCATAAACTGCTTCTTTTGAAAACTCAAGTTACATTCGCTTTTGAAATCAAGCCGCTTAACTTTTGAAATAATTCATGGCAACCAAACTTTTTAAATCAAGTCACTCCTTCCTTTAAAAATCAAGTCCCATAACTTGAAAAATAAAGTCTCATAATCTTTTTAGAAATCAAGGTTCATAGTCTTAAAACTTCATAACATAATCTCTTTTAATTTAAGTAACATATACTTTTATGAGTTGTGAATAGGTTATACTCGTTTATAACGATCTTATTAAAGCAGCCATGATCTAGAAAATGTAATACAATTTTGTCTTATCTTAGTTTCTATGCAGATGGAGAATTCTAATCATTTTAATATAATTGATTGTCGATACATTTTCTTTTATTAACGCTGCAATGGCTTGTTCGATACTTATTCTCATTCGTGCAGTAAATTAGCAAAGTCAACTCGACTCCAAATACTTCCTAACGACTCTTACCAACATCCCCCATAAGACTTGGTAAGAACTTAGGATAACTTAGACCCACCTTTTACATATAGTAAATCAACATACGTACCTCTTAACTTCTAAGAGTATATGGAATCATGAAATAACACATGTATACTTCACACATAGAACATGCCAAAAGAAGGAAGAGGTTCACATACCTCGCGACGATTATCGACAAGTAGCAAAATGCTCCAAAGTACTATAACCTTGCTAGCTTTTCCACCCTTCAAGTAGAATACGCTACTCGTAGTACTTCAACCTATAATAACCACAATACGTCTTTCAATTCTTAGCCTTCTTAAGGTAGAATCATACTAAGTGTAAGGTCTCTTATTCTACGGAAATTTGGGCAGCACTTCCTTTGTTTCTACGTACTTTTCCACTTTTTTCAAGGCCCGAAATCAATAACCAACATGCCACATTTAAGGCGCAACAAATCAACAATTCAAAGGGGATTACACGCCTCAACAGGACGTGTAAAATTCTGCCCCACAATTAATATAAAATCGTCCAATAACTTTAGGCAATTTCGGCAATATCAAGGACAACAACAACATCTATTTTTTTCCAATTCCCTTTCTAATCCAAGTCGTTATTCCAACATGCAATATAAGTCATGATCAATTATAACGACTATAGTCCTTTCCATAAATAACATGCGACGACTAAACTAATAACCAAATTGAATTTCAATCTCAGAGGCTAAACATGCAAGTTTCGGATTAGTGGTTCCAATATCCATAACACTTATAAATCTTCATTCTAATATCACATGCTCATCTATCAACTACTACAACATGAAATCTTGAATTATAATAGCAAGACGGGGATTAATACCTCTTTTAAGCCCAAATACGATCCAAAACCTAAAGTCGATCCGTAGCAACTTTAGCTCCTATTTTAGACGTTCCAATCCACTCCAAGTAACCCTTAGAAGCTTGTGAAGAACTCCTCTTCAAGTTTCAACTTCAAAGTTGAAGAACACCTTAGATTTTCGCCTTGCGACTAACGTAAAAACGTCGTTTTTCCGAGATCTTTCTATTGAGATATCATTACAATACCCTTAGGAACCTTGGTTTAAAGTATTATGAATTGTGGACAACAAACAAAAATTTTTGTCTTGAAAAGTAGGGCAAACCCGAGAGCTACAAGACTTGCACAAGTTTTTCTTGAAATTTTTTCTAAGTGTGGGAAGCTTGTCTTGCTACTGGTGTGGTTATATAACATCATGGAGGGTCTAGATTAGAACAAATGTGTGGCTTGGATGAATGGGATTTAAATATCAAGTCAAGTGGACTCTTTGACTTAGTCAATAATGTCAAGCTTGGGTTTGCAAGACTTGATCATCTTTGTCTTGGTCATTTGACCATTCTAGCCTTGGTCTAAACGTCCAAGACCTTCTAAGGGGGGGTGACACATGTCACCCTCCCATTCGTCGCAGTATTTCATTTCCCGACAATTTCATAATTCCGATAAATTTTTACTAGTCTCAAACCTTAACGTCTTTGAGTTCTTACGTACGTTCTTATAAACATGTCCTGGAATTATGGGGTGTAACATTATGCATATTCGTGCTAGTCAGGGGTACGGCGGGGCCCTGTACCGTCATAATTCACCGTTATACTCTTAGAGGTCTGTAGTCATGTGTGGGTTGAACGTGTATGGATTATAGACGTGTTTTGGTCAGCTGTACTGTTGTAGTTTCGTTTTGGGATGTTCCCGTATATAGTGGCAGCCTTGTCGGCTTTCCTATTTCATTATATTGATTTGTTGTGACTCCTCGAGAGACAGGTTTATTACAGATGCTCACATTGTCCTTAGTATCAGCTTGATTATATGTGATAGGTCAGTATAAGGGTGTCCAGGTAGGACATCAGTCGCGGCCCATAGATTCGGGTCGTGACACAGGGCATGTCGGTAGTAGCATCCTCACCCTGAACCTTCATAGAGGCGGACACACAGGAGCGGACAACAGTGTCACCGGGGCAGACACCAGCAAAATGGATTTTATGCCAAACTTCTATCAAACATCCAAAATACTCATGTTAACCCCCAGACACAAATCATACATGCTCTCATAAGCTAATCAGTGATACAAACTCACTTGTGCCCTCAGATTTTCCATTTAATTGAGCTTAAATATACTTTTCTAAAGAATCACTTAAAATAGCCAAATAACCAAATTTCACAAACATACCACAAAACACATCTAATTGCCTCAAGAAGCGAACCGATAACTCGACTAAGTCATAAATGATTTTTCAGAAGTACCGGAAGCGACAAAACCCGAAAACAAATCATCTACTCAAAAGTCAATTGTGAGTCACACTATCCAACTCTAAGGTTCTAGTTTTGGGTTTTTCATTCGAAACTCATATAAATGGACCTCGGGATTCGTGTCACCCATCCCCGCGCATCACAAACCCCACATAGAGTTTACAAGAAGGGTCAAATAGAGGTCTTTAGCTAAAAATGACCAGACTGATCGTTACAATACTATTGTTGGGTCTCTTCTGCTTGCATGTTGTACATTCTTATCATATTATGGTTATTCGGAGGCCTTGTCAGCCTAAGTTTCGTGTTAGAAATTTCAAGTACTACAGTTGATTCGCTCGGGCCTTCGGATACGGGGTGTCGGTCAAACACCCCAAGGTTGGGGTGTGACAAAAAACTAAGTGTTTCCAAAATTTAGAAGCCTTACAAATATAATTCAAGACACAAAGTTAAGCCTTTATTATTAACAATTACCTTTTAATTTTTTTATTACGTAGGGGGTAGGGGAATGAAAAATGGGGAGGGGATTACAATGTGAATTCGAACCCTCACTAACAAAGGGAAAAAATCAGATAGCCAACTAATTGAGTTATTAGATCTCTACTTATTAACGATTACCAACAATTAATATTTGTGCTATAAAAAAATCTTACAATATATTGTATATAACTAAATTAAGTCGAATCAAATGGGAGAAAAACAATATGAGCAAAGGAACGTTGACGAATTGGACATAGGCCCCTACTCCTTTCACTTTATATCAACCATGCAAATCAAACTAAGGTCCCATACCACTTTTTATTGAATTAGAATCGTCACAGTGTCATCTGTCTATGCACTTTTCTCTTTCTTTGTTGGGAAGTAGTTGGTTCTTCTGGCAATAGACACCCTAGACTAATTCTAAAAAAATATCTCTTACGAGCTGCTCCACCAATATGTCCAAGCACAGGCACACAGCCTTGGATTTACATATTTTTAGCTATCTATTTGTCGATTGTTTCTCGAAATTTGAAAAAGCATCCGCATGGACCCTCGAAAGAATGTGTTGTGTCGTATTATCGCCACCCATATGACTGGTTGGGAATATACTTGAGTTATTTGCTACTAATTTAGTTTTTTCCCCTCTTTTCTAGTCAATTAGTTTTTTTGGTGAGTCCGCTGATAAGGAATTGATAAAGGGAAAAGAACTGTATGAAGATGTTGCTTTTGCTAATTTGTGTATTTCAAAGCTAAAACCAATTGGTTCCAAGTTTAATGGTTGGTGAGTTAAGTATTATTGAGCGAATTCAGAATTTGAAGGTTGTGTTCTGACCCATCTCAATACAAAACAAAGGACTACATGGTAACCAAGGGGAATCAAACCCTTGACCAAGAGAAACAGAGCTTAAAGGGTTTATTCCCTGCCACTATATCAACAACACACTTTGTTAATGAATTTCCAAGTTTTATTTTTCAATATTTACTAGATTTTTCAATACAAATACCGAGTCCGCGTGAAAGTATAGGGGATCCCGGGAACCCCCATATAGGGAACGCAATACATGTAACTGCCTAAAGCTAGCAAATTCTTCGCTTTCTTGGTTTTGTCATAATTCAAGTTCATGGCACATATTGTCCTCTTTGGCCTAACAGATCTCATGAATTTGCCCCTTGGGTTACAACATTATCGAGCCCAAAACATGTGAACCGTGTGAATTTATATCACGCATATAAAGCTTTTCACGTTCGTCTCATATTTCTATATGGAATTCGCCTAAGGTATAATATCAAACCATCCTTGAAAAGTTTGCTAACCTAAAAGTCTATCAATCCATCTCTACAAATCGTTGTCCATTATGGGAGTCACACAAATTTCAATCAATTGATTTCGGGGGTAAATGTTTACAAGTATATGATCATCTTTTTCCCTACTTTGTGTAGTAAACATGAGGTTTTGAGTACTGTTGCAGTTGTGTCAGCTTGTCAAGAGATCACACAAAAAATGAACTTATGATAGTACTACAGTTTGAGTTATTATATGACCTCTTGGTCATTGATTTGTCCTTACAAAGAAATCATGTCCTAGTGACTCCTTCCATTTCATTTTATATTTGTGTTTGACATGAAATGAATTTTAACAAAGAATGAAAGGATATTCTACCATATAGTACTAATTAAAATACCCCTAAAGCTTTTTTAACATATGACATGTTTATGGTTATAAGAACATATCATTAAAATGTGTACTAAGGAAAAATTGTCATATGAAAAGACATAAAGGAGTATATACATTTACAAAAAAAATTGGGTTTTAGCTAAACTAGTAATTTGAAACTAGTTTAATCTTTACTCTATTACATGGTTACACTCATTTTACGCCAAGATAGTGTCACTTTCTTGCCTTCATGAGGCATTGTCGTTTCACTATTTAAAGGTTTATTTAGTCCATATCCATGTAAAACATATTAAGCATATCATTTCAAACTATTAAATTCTCTTTGATGGGCTGTGAAAACTTTAACTCATTATTTATTTTATTTTATTTTTTGATATTCAGGTTCCCGACTTACGTCAGACTAGTCCGTGAGGTAGTAGTACCGGTCCTTCAACACTATTACTAGTAAATCGCGGGATGTGCTCTAATAATCAGGGTTTGAGAACGGACAACTGATAATACCTACAAGGATCAATCCCAGAAGAGAGCAGAATGCTACCACTGGAAATCGATCTCACACTGCAAGTAAGCCCCCTCATTTGTGGGGGACAAACTTAACTCATTATTGAAAAGATAAAAAGAACAATGGTACGGATAGGTTTCAGTGTTTCAGAACAAGCTATGCCCATAGTTTTGTCATATACAACAGGAACAATATACGGTCCTTGATAATTAAATTGTACCTTTCAAATCTTTATTTGTAAGTCTGTCATATACTAAATGGATAGACATCTTGATAAGCCTAAACCTTTTTGACACTGATTTTTCACTATTTATTTGTTCATCAAGGTCAAAAAATCATGATACCATCAGACCCTTTCCTACATCTCAAGTAGGGAACTAATATAATATTTATGGCATATGTATATCAGATTTACAGAAATTAATCCATGTCACTTGGATTGGAATTCTGATTGTATTATTTAAATAGTTAAAACCATTAGACTGTAACTTTAAATTCTTTTAATATTTAGACTACTACTTTAAAGTGTTATAGAAATTATTCTCTAATACTAACAAGTTTCTAAAATAATTAATATGTTAATCTAATATTTCTTGAGCCGGTGGTCTTTCGAAAACAGTCTTTCTATCTCTCAAGATAGCAGTAAAATCTGCGTACACTCTATTCTCCCAGGCTTCACCACTGTGTGAGAATATAATGGATATGTTGTTGTTGTTAATTTAATCTAAAAATTAGAATTTATAATATCTAAAGGTTTTAAGAAGGTGAGTATACGGCTTGTTTCATTAAGATATTATACTTTTCTCGAGGTTTGAATTCAACGGAACTTTTTATCCCCAACCCTACAGTCTCGGGTTTCCATCCAATGCCGTTACCATTGATTAAACAAAGTATTTTATAATTTACATAAAGTGATAATAATATTTTTAGTCCCTTAGTTATGACTATATACTAAATTTGATTCTTGTGATATCGGATACAGCATTCAATTTTTAATTAATAAAATATATGTATGTTGTTCCTTAATCTCAAATATTGAATAGTACAGACTTAATATTACATATGGGCAATAAAGTTGTATAAAAAAATATAGCGGTTTAAGCTACATGCACGTCGTCGAGGAGAATTTGAACCACAAGATCTGTTTGTATGCGAAAGGCACCTGGATTCAAAAACAGGGAATTCATTCAACCATTCAATATTAATACTACTATATTAAAAAAATATTCAATACTAACAATAATGATAAACGTCTATTAAAAGATGCGTATTACATAATCAAAATATAAGTCACTCAAATAACTTCAAATTTATTTGCATTCTTCTGGTAATAAACAGTAAATACAAACGGGTACTTCTCATACAAAAACTAAACTAACAACATAGAAGAAGCATAATCACTTTAAAATATCCAAAAACAACAATAATTAAAGCATCAAAATCCCTCTTTCGATTCATACATAAATAAATAAAAGTATACACATAAAGAAAAACCCTAATTAATTATTATTTTTAAAAAAAAACAAAGAGAAAGTACTTTTAGAGATATTTTTATATGAAGGGCTCGTCGTAGTGGCCTAACTGACTCTTTTGAGGTATGTGTACCAAGTCAAAGGTGTTTTCTTCTTTTTCGTTTTTTTTTTTGCTTTTTCTTTTTAATTTATAGATCTATTTATTTGGGACTTGGGAGTCTGCGTTGATTTTAATGGACTCAGTCAATTATTTTTTTAAATTTTGGATTGGGTTTTTTCGGTATGGGCTTGTACATCCATCTTTCATGGTCCAATAGTAAAAAAAATTAAAAGCAAAAAGATGATTACAAATGAAGAAAGAATGCCTTTGTTGAGAATCGACCCGGATTCATTGGGGTAAATTCATATTTCTACCATCTCAACTACACATTTATTATGTTGTGGGGGTTTCACATGAATACCTTGAAGCCCCCCTGGGTCTGCCCCTGGTTGTACGTAGGCCTACTTTGCAATTTTTGTCAGAGGCTGTTTCCACGGCTTAAACTCATGACCTCCTAGTCACATGGTAACAACTTTATCAGTTACTCCAAAGATAAAGTTGTATAATGGTTAATAATTCGATAAATTTATAAAGAGACACAAGCATAAGAATTAAAAGTGCACAACTTCAAATAATTGAAGGTTCGATGTACTTAGCCAAATATCGTCAAGATCAAAATCTATCAATAATTGAGGGCTCGAAAGAGTTATTATCCCTTTATATAAAATTGTCATTTTGCGGGACATTCGATATTGAAAAAAGGAAATATTTCCTAAGTAGTGAGATTAATTTTCTTTTTTGCTAAGAATATCGATATTTTTCTTTTTTCAAAATTTAGCACTATTTATTTTTCAAAATGTAGCATATACATATAGCATATATGCTATCACATATAAGAGTTGTGCCTACAATTTAGAAACATGTATATCAATGTATATCTACAAAATGAAAAATATAGCTATGTTTGTAATTATTTAAAAATACCGCAATATAATTATGAAACATAATCAGTTACATTAGATAATTTTTTTCTATTAAAAATATATATAATGCAGGATAGATTATACTAATTTTAAAGAAAAGTATTTGAAAATTGCTTGAAAAGAATCTTAGATAAAATTTGTATATTCCCCAAATTAATTGCAGTGTCATTCTTTTCATAAAACAATTTGAACCATACTCAATTATTAATAAATCAATGAATACATGATAAACCTGTATATACAATTTTATAAATTTTAATCATAATTAATAAACACTCGGGGTAAGTAACAATTCTCCTACTCTTGATCTAAAATAAGTCATTGGCACCACTAAATAAAGGGAAGAATCAAAGGGACTTTGTCCGTGGGGGAGGAATTTCACCTTTATATTTGAAAATTAAATACAAAAGAAATATAAATTACTAGTAGAATTAAACGACATATTCATTTGAGCCATATCGAGCTAATAAGGATTAAATCTCTCTCAGACGTCTTTCACTATAGAAGAGTCAATTGAGACAATTACCACACTTATATTTCAGGATCGTCTTTGGGTCCGTGGGAGATGTGTGCTACCCCACAGAGCCTCCGAAAAACGAAAAAATTTAGGGGCCTCTTTTTTCATTTTTTTTAAGTAGTATTAACCATAATTTACTGTAAAGACCCATAATTCGCAGGTCTTAGCCCAATCAAAGTAAAGTGATTCATTTCTAGTGCCGCGCGCATGTGGATGCCCAAATTCAGATTATTAAAATTGTATATTTACTTATATTAAGGGCCCACTTTTACAAATTAGAATAGAACCCCAAAATAGTTGATAGGACCATGTTATATATGTGGTTCTCCCGAAACAACTGTTTAATGTTATGATATTGTATTGGAGAAGATAAAATCTGACTTATTACTTATATAAGACGGAAAGTATTAGTGGTGTTATCGGTCCGGTCCAGTCCAGGTATTCATTTACCGGTCCCGGATCGATAAGCTTATCGGTTCGGACAGGTCCCGGACCGATAAAGTTTCGGTCCTGGAACGAGATCCGGTCCCGGACCGAAACCTTATCGGTCTGGTTCTCGGTCCGGACCGGTAAGAATTTTCCGGGTCGGGCCGATTTTTTTTTAAATTGAATTTTCAATACTGAAATTGACATTCTCGGACACATTACCACGAAATTTTTACGTTGAAATATATTGTATAGCGCGAGATATTTAGATTTGAAAATGGACAATTGGTAACAATTTGGGGTAAAAGTGAAATTGATTGGCAAGACGGGTGTTTTTTGAGAAATCGGCTGCTCCAAACTGCTTTAGCTATTTGTCCGCCCTATCTCAAAAAAATACGCGAAATCAAAAAAACATTAGGTCAAACGGACATCTGAGCGCAAAGTTATGATCATTTAAAGTTTCATTAATTTACAACTAATTAGAGTCGGGAGGGGGCCGTGGGGAGCTTGCCGGGGGTGGAGGATCGGGGAGTGGGAGGTGTTACCGGGTATTTTACCGGGTTAACGGTCCGGGTATTTTTTTGATACTCGTATCCGGACCGTTAAGGTTTCGATTCGAATTTACCGGTCCGATTCTCAGATAATTGTCGGGAGTATCCGGATCGCTAACAGCCCCAGAAAGGATATATACCTTCAAAACCTATAATTATTGCCCACTGGACTAACCAAATGTATGACCCAGTATCCAATTTTTACTCGGAAGAAGTATCTTGTGTCCCTTTTTTAAGCCACTATATCTATGTTTTCACTGTTTCAAGAAAAAATTACAACAAACCAAGCGACAGACTACCATTTCCATCTCCATATGCTTTTCTTCGCAATTAAAATTATTATATAAGAATATGGATTGAGCTAGGAAGTGTTGTTAGGATACCATGAAATTTTATGGATTATATCCTATTCCTACTTTGGTGGAAGATAAATAAAGCAATTCGACTAAATATTAACTTCGTTTTGATTTACTTAATCATCTTATCGGGATAATGGTTGTATTCATGCCAATTTTCATTTGTTTTAATAATTCCCAAATAGTACTTGCAACATTCATGCATTTACTAAATTTGAAAAATTGAACAAGACATGCTAATTTGCCCCTTCGGTAGAATAGTGTAATTCTTCTTGATGAAGTTCTCTTATTAATGTCATATATATAGAGTATACAATTGTAGTCCTAATAGAATTAAAATCTCTATTTTACCTTAATTACAATTATAATCATAATAGAATTAGAATCTCTATTTTACCTTAATTATAATTATAATCCTAATAGAATTAGGATTTCTATTTTACCTTAATTACACTAAATATTAATTACAGAATATATTGTGAATATATATAGAATATATTCACTATCACCTTTGGTAATATTTGGAAGAATTTAACAAAATAGGTAGATTGAAGAAAGCACCAAGTTGTGGATGTCCGGCAAAACATGTATATAATTGAACAACATAAATAGTAGCCTCAAACCATTTTTCTTTGTGTAAATCTCCTGGTTATCACCCTTATTATTGGATTAAATTTTCGATCTATCATATAAACCCAAATAATTAAAACATAAATAAAATGTTTTGTATATGTAAGACATAAATAAATGTTTTGAATATGTAAGTTTAATTTTCCAACGCTAACTATATATGAATTACTTGTTGAAAGTGTTAGATTCTTAGATTCAAGGCTAATCAAGATTGCATGTGAACTTATCCATCTATAGTGATGGAACAGTACATCGTGAAGAAGAACGAGAAGGAAATGAACTGGAAGAGGAGACATTTTTGTAAAAGCTTTTCCAATTACTTTTCATCTAAACAACACAAATATTTATAGTGTCAGGATTGCACTATAAGCCATTTATTACAAACATAGCCACTAACTAACAAAGTAGACATAAACTGAAAACTGAAACAAACAATAAAGACTGAAATACTAAGCCCAAGCTAACTAAGCTAGTGGACTAAGGCTAAGCTAGTGTATATTGGCTAATGTATATCCAGTGTATTTGTATCCTCTAACAGAAAGAATAACTACAATAATGTTATTTAAAAAAATAAAAGGTTTTGACCAAATAATACCGCAAATAGAGTAGAAACAATGGTTAATTACCAAGTACCTGTCACAATCCGACCCGACGGGCCGCGACTAAGTACCCTAATGACGTCATTATACTAACATGTCACGTAATCGGTAGCGCTGGGGCGATATGAAATTCGAAAGATAACGCTGCATGCATAACACATGCGAATAGGCCGTAGCTGCGCCTTTACACACAAATAACTCTGTCTCCGGAGAGTCACATCTAAGCAAATATAACAAGGGCCTTGGCCAAACAATGCTCGAATCTGGGAACATCCCAAAATGAAATACAACGATGCAATTTGAACAAAACATATCTACAATCCTCATATGACCACATACGTATATCTGACCCACTTGTCTGCTGGCATACATGAGAAGGATAACGACATATGACGGGACAGTGCCCCGCCGTGCCCCTAAATATACATGAGTCAAAATAATAGGATTCTGTACCAAAATGACAAAGCTCTGAATCAAAGGAGCTCTCCAATCAGATGAGCAATCTAGGCGGAGGATCATGGCCCGAGCACGTGTACTGCGGCGTGAACGCAATTTCTCGAGGAAAGAGGGTCAGTACGAAATAATGTACTGAGTATGTAAAGCATGAAGTACTGTAAATAAGATCATATCTGGCCAAGAGGTAAGAGGAGACAAGTATAATAATCAAACACCAAATTCAACTGTGCCATATAAAAGTGAGAGTCAAATGTGGCTTATACAAATAATGAGAGCCATATCAAAATTAGGGATGCCTGCCCATAGAATCATCTTGTCTATACACATTACCGGCCCTCTAGTGAGGGACTCGGTGGATTCATCATATCTATAACATTGCCGGCCCTTTAGCGAGAGACTCGGTGGAATCATCATATCTATATACCTTGCCGGCCCTTTAGTGAGGGACTCGGTGGAATCATCATATCTATATACATTGTCGGCCCTGTAGTAAGGGACTCGGTGGAATCATCATATCTATATACATTGTCGGCCCTGTAGTAAGGGACTCAGTGAAGTGGAATAGTAACAATTTGCACGAATAGATATCAATAGAAACCCTATGCAATTTAAATCATCACTTGACTCTCAATAAGATCATTAAAATGAACTTTACTGTAAACATCAAAGGCACTTCTCATAACAAATATCTTTAGGAATTAAGCTGTGTAGAAATCATGTACGTCCGCCGTACGTTCATTTCATATAAATCATGCCAAAAGAAAGAAGGAATAATTCACATACCTTTTACTCGAACTAGTCAACTCAATATTAGAACACGTCTCGTTTAATACTTCAACCTATAATAAAGGATAATATGTCCGTCAATTCTATGATTTCTAACGTAAGTTATATTGAAAGACGGCTATCTGCTCTATAGAAATTCGGGCAGCACTTCCCCTATTTATGTGCATATCCATAACTTTCAAACAAATCCAACAATATCAATAAGGAGATACAATTTCAAGATATAACCAATATAATCTCAAACATTCCATTTACGCCATCATAACACGTTTCTTCTCTTTTACATTTATGTAAAACAACAACTACATCAGCCAAGGTGATTTATACACCTATTTCTCTTATTAATCTAATTTCTTTAATCATATTAAAACAACCCTTAAAGCAGTCCATCAATTCTAGCAACAACAACAAGAGTTCAAGTCTTCTAGTTTGCAACATATCACCTTAATACACTTTAATTTCTTTTAAGATATGTATTGGCAATTACCACAACGTATTTACAAGTTCATAACTTATATTTTAAGCATTAAAACTCCACAAAACAGCCCCTAACTCGGCGCGACAATATCCAACAATTTCAAGTAAGTTTTCGACCAACATCCACATTATCCAAGCTCTTTCCTTAACTCCTTAACATCCAATTCATGTTCCAACACTTCCATATGACAATTACAACTTAAAGTATCAATATTCCTCCATTTTTAACATGCAATTAGTGACGAAATTAACAACACAACAAATCCTAAATTAGTAAAATTATTTTCAAAATCGGTCCAACAACATTACAACAATCACATGCATTGTCTCACACCAATTTCCTCTTAATCTAAGTTCAACTCTTAACACAAATTCAATTCTCAAACTACAACAACATGCAACTTCAATTACACCATAAGAAGAAGAATTTCTTACCTTAAATTTGCCCCAAAACAGTCCCGAAAATCTGCCCGACTCGCGACTTCATCGCCTATTCTCGCCATTTTATCATTTTCTTCAACTCAAAATGACATGCATGAATTCTATTATGTTAATCCATTATTCTTTACTCATTTTTCTTCCAAAAACTTGACCCAAAATCTGTAAATTCCAAGCTTAAATTCGGCCAGCAGTGGCACGATTTACCCACTATTTTTGTGCAATTCTTTGGCTTGTAATTTGTGGAAGAAAACTTAGGTTAGAAAGAAGAGATGAAAAGCTTCCATTTTTTTTGTTATGGAGAGGGTGTTGGGTTATATTGAGGAGAGAGGGAGAGAAGAAAGAAGATTTTGAAAAATGAGAAATTAGGAGATGAAAGGTTAATAATGTTTTAAGGGCAAAATCTGAATTTTTTTTATTACACTTTGGTCCAATTCTCTTAAGTGTCTTCTTAAATTAATCCCTCTACTAAAATAAATCTCACTTCTTTTAAATCCCAAAAATCTCATCAGACCCCGTATTCTTGTTGTCATAACTTATATAATACGTTACTAATCCATAACGGGAATATATTTAACTTTTCATTTCTCATGTCCATTGTCACGCTCGTTTAACCAAAAAAAATTCGGAATCACATCCTCTTGTATACTAATTTTCGTATTAACATATGTAATTATACTTTATCCAATATTCGAATCTTACTTCCTTAATGACGTTCTTTAATTATCGCCTTAAACTTACGAGGTGTAACATCCTTCCCCCCTTAGAAACATTCGTCCTCGAATGTTCATAATAGGTCTCATGCTATAAAAATTTCGGCAGAGTATCCTTATAACTATGCCTATCCACCTATATTCAACAACCAACAGATGACTCACAGGGCCACAATATAACACATATACAACTCACCAATTACTATAATCACATAAGGAGTTGAATTGAACTACCTGTAGGCATAGGGAACAATTGAGGATACTTCTTCTGAGTACGAGGTAAGCCTGTAATGAAGTCCATATTAATCACTTCCCATTTAACTATCTTACTTACTAGTCTTAGCCTGTAACCTTCAAACATCGGCATTATCTGAGGAAGGTCCTTTAGAATATTTTGTTGCCATGAAAATATGAGTCTGCACATCTTATAGATAGTCATATTGATTTCCCATGTCACCTTGTGCAACCCAATATTTCCCCATTCTCATATCTACCGCATAGTGATAAGTGATACAGCTCTGAATACTACTTTGAACTTGAAGGGGCAATAAGCATTCACCACACTTGTAATACCCGTGTCACCTACAGAAACTGAGTTGTAATACCAATATCAGCGTTACCGGATCTCCAAAAACAAACAAATGATTCATGGTCTCATATTGCCTCTTATCAAAATAATAACATCTAGCCTCAGTCTTTTTTCCAACTCTTCTTAGGACATCCTCACTTGTATTTTAAACTCCCATAATCTCTAGAAGAAGAATGAAATCTTACAAGGTAATCCTGGTATCCATATATTCTTAAAAACAACAGATTTGTGTGATTTCCTTCTTAACAACTCTCATGCACTTCCTACTGTAAATTTACTTGAAGTTGTCATTATCTACCATGACATTTCACATCCTTCTGTTAATTTATGCAACTCTAATTCTTGTGTGATATGATCCACTATAACCCTAGAAAAAATAGTTGTTGCAAATTCTACAAATCCCATCTCCCATCTATCATAAGTTCCTAATTTTTTTGCCAACCCCGAAATTAGAAGTTCCACTCCTTGGCTGCTACCACATCTCCTGCTCTATGCCATATCTAGCTTCCAACATCATTTTCCATACACGATAGCATCATTTCTATTGTACGTTTAGAGGATAACGTCTTTTGCAATATTTGATCCACATAAAATTATCTCACAATATATTAGATACTTGGAATTTCACTAAAGTTTAGCACATAAGGCTTTAGACACATCAAACAATGATCTAAGTCCTATGCTTCCTTTATCTCTAGGTAAGCACATATTCAACCATGAGGACCAATGCTTCATTCTGTCTTCATCACTATTATTTCAATAAAATCTTGCAAAGACTTTATGTAACTAATTTATGGAATATTTTGGAGGCTTTGTAGCTAATAATAGATGGATTAGCATACTTAAAAGAACATTGGTTATCAAAGTAGATTTTTCTTCAAATGATAGTAATCTTCATTTCCAGACTTGTAATTCATTCCTCACCTTCTTTATCAAATTATTGTAATCATCTTTCCTTTTCCTTGCCTGAGGTATGAAATAAACTTACCCATTGGCGCTGCTGTATTCCCCTTCCACTCTATAATTGGCTCACCTGGAAATTGATATCGAACTAACTTCTCTTTACAATAGACGTTAGCAAAACAAGAAGTCAACCAATCCATACCCATAATAACATCAAAGTCAGTCATATCTAATTCTATCAAATCTGCTATGGTATGACGACTATATATGACCACCGAACAATTTTTATATACCCACTTAGCTATGACCGAATCTCCTACTGGTGTAGCTACCTCAAATGGTTCTGTCGACTCAGGTTCTATCCTGATTCTACTAGCAACGAGGTGAGATATATATGACAAGGTGGAACCTGGATCTATTAATGCATATACGTCACAGAAAAAGGTCGATAATATACCTGTAACAACATCTGCTGACGCCTCCTAATCACGCCTACTGGCTAAAACATATATGCGGTTCGAAGGACCGCTAGAACTGGGAGCTCCGCCACGGCCTGCTGGCATCTGAATACCCTGTCTTATAGGGCGCATAGTTATAGATGATGATGAACCAACAACCGACCCCGTAGGCAGAGCCATACCACCTGTGCTGCTTCTATAAGGACAATATCTCCTCATATGGTCTTGACGGCTGCAAGCAAAACAAGCACCTGTAGTAAGATGGCATTCCTCGGGATGGGACCTACCACACTGAGAACACCGAGTAAAAGGTGACCTCTACTGACTAGAACCCCCGTTCATCAGTGAACCTGAAGCTCTAGAGCTCTGACTAGCTCCTGCATACCCCGTGCGGTCAAATCTCCTACCCGTGAACTGTGTGGGTGCACTCTATGCTGGCTGGGAAGAATATCTGACATGCTGTTGAAGCTGACCGCCTCGAGACTGTTACACCTCGTAAGTTAAGACAAGAATTAAGAACGTCATTAAGGATTAAGATTTAATTTTCGAATTTAAGTATATTTTTTTATGCTAATACGGATTAATTTTCGGTAATGGCGTATACGACGCCGGAAATTTCTTTAATAATAATGGTTTATATATATGTATATATTCCGTCATGGATTAGTGACGTATAGAAGATATGACGATAAGAATTTAAGGCAACGAGTGTTGAGATTAATAGAAGTTGAATTAAGATTTGTTACTTGGGGATTGTCTTGACTAAAGAAGGCTTTGAAGGGCCAAAGTGTAATTTAAAAAAAAAAACTATTTTCAGATTTGGATTTAATACCCAAACCCTTTTTCATTCCAAATTCTATTTTCATTCTTAAACACCCAAATCTTCATCTTTTCTCTCAATTCCAATCCAAAAATCTCACTATCCATAGCCAAGAATTGAAGTCACATTACCATCTTCTTACTAGATTAATTCATCACAATTAGAAGCCAAAATTTTGACCCAAAACAGTGGCAAAAATCGGTAATTCTGGGCAGATTTCAAGGTCCGAAGTTCTCAGTTTTTGGAAAGAAAAATGTGTATAAATGTTGGGTTATTATAGTAGAAGTGTTTCATGTCATTTTGGGTTGAAAAAAGAGAAGCATTTGGGCGAAAAATCGACGAAAAGGGGGCTGAAAATCGATGGGGCAGCGGGCTGTTGACGGGACTGTTTTGAGCTCAAAAATTGGTAAAACTTTATCCCTTTCATTTGATATTGGATAGATTAATTGATATTATAGTTAGGAGAATTATCTATGTTAAAGAAGAAATAGAAAGAGGACAATGCATGTGATTATTAGAGGTCGAAACCGAATTAGAACTCATTATTGGCATACATTGAAATTGATTAAGAGTGTTGGTATGTTATGACTAATTGCATGTGAAAATTTGGATGGAACCTTGATGATTAAAATTATAGTTGTTATAAGAAGTATTGGAAGCTTAATTGAAAAGTAAGGAATTTTGGAAAAGCTTTGAAATTGAAATAGGTGTTGGCCGAAAAGTTGATGAAAATTGTTGAACGTAATAGGGACGTATTACAGGCTGAATTTGGTGTTTAAAATAAGCTACAAACATGCATAAGTATTAAGGTAGTTACCTATACATGCCTTGAAAGGATTAAAGTGTAGAAAAGTGTTAATGATATATTCTAGAATTGGCAGATGTTGTTAGAGGATTGGATTGCTCCCATGAATAATTCTAACGTAACTAAATGATTGACTACTATGAGAAATAAATGTAGTAGTTGCCTTGGTTGTTGAAGTTGTTAAATGGAATACTTCCAAAGCGAAGGTATGCGCACTAACGAAGTAAATGGAATGTTGAGATAATTTTGACTACATATTGAAATGATAGTGGTTATTGGGTTGATTTGGATTATTGGTTGGATTTGAATTGTTGGTTGATTTGGATTATTGATAAAATTATGGATACGCACATAAACAAAGGAAATGCTGCCCAAATATTTATAGGAATAAGGGAGTCATTATTCATATAACTTACATTAGAAATCATAGAATTGACGAGCGTATTATTCCTTATTATAGGTTGAAATACTAGACGAGACATACCTTAATATTGAGTTGAGTAGTTCTCCTAAGAGGTATGTGAAACTCTTCCTTCTTTCTTTTGGCATGATTTTTAATGAAAGTACGGCGGGCGTACGTGATTCCTATGAGTTCAGTTTTAAAAGATAATTGTTGATAAGTGCCTATGATTTTCAGTAAAAGAGTTTATTATGATGATATTACCGAGGGTCAAAAGATGATTTTTAATTGTGTATGGCTGCTCATGATATCTACTCGTGCTGAGTATTATTGTTTCACTCCACCGAGTCCCGGGCCGGATCATGTTCGTGCACAGCTTTACAGAATTCATCGAGTCCCTCACTAGGGGGCCGAGACACGTTATATACATATATACAGATTTTATCGAGTCCCTCCATAGAGGGCCGAGACATGACATGCGCACATATACAGACTTCCATCGAGTCCCTCACTAGATGGCCGAGACATGTTATACAGATTGATATACAGACATAGACATAGTGACAGTATGAGTACGCATTCATGATTTCTGATATGACTCTCATTTTTGTTAAGCTTGACGACTCTCTATCTTTACTTGACACAGTTGTGATTTCATTTTTAACATTTCATGTTTTATGTACTCAGTACATTATTTCGTACTGACCCCCCTTTCCTCGGGGGCCTGCGTTCATGCCCGCAGGTTCAGGTGTTCAGATAGGTAACCCTCCAGTTTAGGACCTCTATTCAGCAGTTGGAGAGCTTCATTGTTCCGGAGCCGGCTATTTGGTACAGAACCTCTTTATTTTGATTGTATATATTTCATGGGCACGACGGGGTCCTGTCCCGTCTTATGTCGTGGTCGTACTCTTAGAGGTCTGTAGACAGTTGTAGGCGGTAGGTGTGTTTTGGTTTTTGTGAAGATTGTTATGCGTCTTAGTCAACTGTATTGTTCTTCTTTGTTTTGGGATGTTCCCGTATATAGTGGGGCAGCCTTGCCGGCGTGCCTATTATGACTGTTTCTTGTTTTTGTGATGCTATTTGGTGGCAGCCTAGTCGGCTAGCCTGTTGTGATTGTTGGTTAGTTGTGTAAGGCAACCTTGTCGGCTCGCCTATTTTGGGGAGATGTTATAAATGCAGCGTTGTGCTGCCGAAATTTCTATAGATCTCGGTATTAAATGGATTAAGAGTGACAGGTCAGTAATGACGTCCAATTAGGACGTTTAGTCGCGGCCCGTCGGGTCGGGTCGTGACAGAGACTCACCCGAATATCCAGCCGACCTGGCCCTCTTATGCTGGTCCCTGTCATGATCTATGTCTGGATGTCGCCCTCTATGTCGGTCCTCAGCCCCCTGTGCATATGCCTGGATACGAGAAATATCCATACCCGATTGAAGAGCCACTGCCATACACCCATCGATCAAATAGTGATCCAACCCCATCACATAGCGATGTACCCTATCTGCCATATCTGCTACAATAGTGGGTGCATATCTGCCCAATGAATCAAACTCAAGGTTGTACTCTCTAATGCTCCTACCGCTCTGCCTCAAGTTTAGGAACCTGTCAACTCTAGCCCTCCTCATCTCTGGAGGTAGGAAGTAGTCGAGGAAGGCCTCCGCGAACTCATCCCACACGGCTGGAGGAGCACCCTCCCCCCTAGATAGCTCCCACGACTCATACCAGTTAATAGCTACATCACGCAACCGATATGAAGCCAACACGACCGACTCAGTCTCTGAAACCTTTATCACCCTCAACGTACGCTGTATTTGTCGGATGAACTCTTGTGGTTCATTCTCGGGCCTTGACCCAAAAAACTCTGGTGGACTACAGCTCAAGAAATCACGGACCCTCAAACTATCTGATCTGGGGTCAACTCCTGGTCCCTGTCTATAAGTCTGCCCTGCCACTAATCTAGTCAGCAGCTGAACCGCATCTCTCATGGCTCTGTCCTCTGCCCCTGGCTGAGGAGCTGGAGGCTCAGGTGTTGAGGTCTCAAAAACTGGTGATGCTGCCCCCTGAACTGGGGCCTCTGGAGGTGGCAACGTAGTAGAGTTCGTCGACTGGGGTACAGTCTCCGGCATAGACTGAGTACAGGACCTGGTAACTCTCTGAACCCCGCTAGTATCCCCCGCTGTAAATTTTCCCTTCCGGGCCGTTGTCGCCTTCTTCGGAGGCATAATTGTAAACATATTAAGTCGTCAGAAAGGGAGTATCCTAATAACATAGCTCTATTGCACGATCAAAGAGATAGAAGGATAGAAACCAATCCTAAATCCGGTAGCCTCCTGCGTATAAGTACGGTGCACAACATACCCATACACAAAACTCTACTAGACATGGTCTGTAGACATTCCGAGGACTAACTGCTCTGATACAACTTTTGTCACGACCCGACGGGCCGCGACTAAGCGCCCTAATGACGCCATTATACTAACCTGTCACTTAATCAGACTGACACTAAGGACGATATGAAATTCGGCAGCATAACGCTGCAGTCATAACACATGTCCGAATAGGCAAGCCGACAAGGCTGCCTTACACACAAATAACCCTCTCTCCAGAGGAGTCACATCTAAGCAAATATAACAAAGGACGCAGCCGACAAGGCTGTCACTGAATACGGGAACATCCCAAAATGAAATACAATAGTACAGTTGAACAAAACATATCTACAATCCTCATATGACCAACCCACATATATACAACCCATAATTGTCTACAGACCTCTATGAGAAGGATAACGACATATGACGAGACAGGGGCCCGTCGTACCCTTAAATATACATGAGTCAAAATAATAGGGTTCTGTACCAAAATGACAAAGCTCTGAATAAAATGAGCTCTCCAATCAGCTGAACAGAAATCCTAGATTGGAGGATCACCAAACTGAGCATATGTACCTGCGGGCATGAACGCAGCCCCCCGAGGAAATGGGGTCAATACGAAATAAGGTACTGAGTATGTAAAGCATGAAGTACTGTAAATAAGATCATATCTGGCCAAGAGGTAAGAGGAGACAAGTATAATAATCAAACACCAAATTCAACTATGCCATATAAAAGTGAGAGTCAACTATGCCTTATAAAAATAATGAGAGTCATATCAAAATCAGGGATGTCTGCCAATAGAATCATCTTGTCTATATACATTGCCGACCCTCTAGTGAGGGACTCAGTGGAATCATCATATCTATATATATTGTCGGCCCTTTAGTGAGGGACTCGGTGGAATCATCATATCTATATACCTTGCCGACCCTTTAGTGAGGGACTCGGTGGAATCATCATATCTATATACATTGTCGGCCCTTTAATAAGGGACTCGATCGAATCATCATATCTATATACATTGTTGGCCCTGTAGTAAGGGACTCTGTGGAATCATCATATCTATATACATTGTCGGCCCTGTAGTAGGGGACTAGGTGAAGTGGAATAGTAACATTTTGCACGAATAGATATCAAGAGCAACCGTATGCAATTTAAATCATCACTTGACTCTGAATAAGATCATTAAAATGAACTTTTACTGTAAACATCAATGGCACTTCTCATAACAAATATCTTTAGGAATTAAGCTGTGTATAAATCATGTATGTCCGTCGTACGTTCATTTCATATAAATCATGCCAAAAGAAAGAAGGATAGTTCACATACCTTTTAGTCGAACTAGCCAACTCAATATTAGAACACGTCTCGTCTAATACTTCAACCTATAGTAAAGGGTAATACGTCCGTCAATTCTATAATTTCTTACGTAAGTTATATTAAAGACGACTCTCTCCTCTATAGAAATTCGGGCATCACTTCCCCTATTTATGTGCATATCCATAACTTTCAAACAAAGCCAACAATACCAATAAGGAGATACAACTTCAAGATATAACCAATATAATCCCAAACATTCCATTTACACCATCATAACACGTTTCTTCTCTTTTACATTTATGTAAAACAACAACTACATCAGCCAAGGTGATTTATACATCTATTTCTCTTATTAATCTAATTCCTTTAATCATATTAAAACAGCCCTTAAAGAAGTCCATCAATTCTAGCAACAACAACAAGAGTTCAAGTCTTCTAGTTTGCAACATATCACCTTACTACACTTTAATTTCTTTTAAGATATGTATTGGCAATTACCACAACGTATTTACAAGTTCATAACTTATATTTTAAGCATTAAAACTCCACATAACAGCCCCTAACTCGACGCGACAATATCCAATAATTTCAAGCAAGTTTTCGGCCAACATTCACATTATCCAAGATCTTTCCTTAACTCCTTAACATCCAATTCATGTTCCAACACATCCATATGACAATTACAACTTAAAGTATCAAGATTCCTTCATTTTTAACATGCAATTAGTGACGAAATTAACAACACAACAAATTCTAAATTAGTAAAATTATTTCCAAAATCGGTCCAACAACATTACAACAATCACATGCATTGTCTCACTCTAATTTCCTCTTAATCTAAGTTCAACTCTTAACACAAATTCAATTCTCAAACTACAACAACATGCAACTTCAATTACACCATAAGAAGAAGAATTTCTTACCTTAAATTTGCCCCAAAACAGTCCCGAAAATCTGCCCAGCAGCCCGCGACTTCACTGCCCTATTCTCGCCATTTTTATCATTTTCTTCAACTCAAAATGACATGCATGAATTCTATTATGTTAATCCATCATTCTTTACTCATTTTTCTTTCAAAAACTTGACCCAAAATCTGGAAATTCCAAGCTTAAATTCGGCCAGCAGTGGCACAATTTACCCACTATTTTTGTGCAATTCTTTGGCTTGTAATTTGTGGAAGAAAACTTAGGTTAGAAAGAAGAGATGAAAAGCTTCCATTTTTTGTTATGGAGAGTGTGTTGGTTTCGATTGAGGACAGAGGGAGAGAAGAGAGAAGATTTGAAAAATGAAAAATGAGAAATTAGGAGATGAAAGGTTAATAATGTTTTAAGGGAAAAATCTGATTTTTTTTTATTACACTTTGGTCCAATTCTCTTAAGTGTCTTCTTAAATTAATCCCTCTACTAAAATAAATCTCACTTCTTTTAAATCTCAAAAATCTCATAAGACCTCGTATCATTGTTGTCGTAATTTATATAATACGTTACTAATCCATAACGGGAATATATTTAACTTTTCATTTCTCATGTCCATTGTCACGCTCGTTGTAACAAAAAAAATTCCGTAATCACATCCTCTTGTATACTAATTTCCGTATTAACATAAGTAATTATACGTTATCCAATATTCGAATTTTACTTCCTTAATGACGTTCTTTAATTATCGCCTTAAACTTATGAGGTGTAACAGTACCATTCCATCGGTAGAAAAAAGAGGAGAAGAAGAAAGAAGAGCAAAACATTCTTAGTTGACGACGACTCTTTTAACGTCTTAAAATACTTTTAACCATTAAACTTTGTACTCCGTCAAATATAACACTTTAATAGGAATATAATTTTGTAAGTTAAATTCTATTTCAAGTAATAATAAATAGGATAATTTCAAATACTTCCCTTCAGGTTTAGTCTTATAATACCAATCTCCCTTGTGATTTAGGATATTACACCTATCTCGATTATTTTGATTTATTTTGTAACAAATTTACTTAATTTTTTTATTACTAGTATAAAAATTTGCGATCTCTCTAATTTGCCCTTTATGATATACTCTTCTATTAATTAAAATTTTGTAAATTTCTTTTTTGTTAAATCATTTTCATCCCAATCACTATTGATATTTCCAAGTAGATCTGCCAATCGTAGTTCATGTTACTACTAGTCACCTATTGAAGTTCACAAATATTTTGACGCCAAAAGTTAAGCTATCAACATCCCAAGTAGTTCCGCAACCTGCCACAAGAGAAGTAAAACATAATCTTTCGGCAACTTCCACAAAGCCCTTCCCCAATCCACATCTTGAATTAGTGGTCCAAAATCATAGTAGCGTAACTACTAGAACAAAGAAAAATTATTTAACTTTTATGGATGATTAAGTTGGCAGTACCCTAAAAGTTTTTTTGTTATATATGTTGATGACTTGTACTAGGCCAGATATGATTTTTGCACTTAGTATGACATGCAAGTTCCAGCAGAATTCTGGTGATGAGCACTGGAAGGCAGTCAAAAGTATTCTTAAGTATCTTAGACATACTTCTTGGTCTATGGTGGAGACGAAAAACCAGTTGCTACTGGATACATTGATGCTAGCTTCCAGATAGATGTTGATGACTTCAAATCTCAGTTTGGTTACACGTTCATTTTCAATGGTGGAGCAGTGAGCTGGAAGAGTTCCAAACAAGCTACAGCTGCTGATTCGACAACTGAAACTGAGTACATTACTGGATCGGAAGTTGGTAAAGAAGTTGTCGTGATTTCTGAGTTCCTAAAGGAACTAGGGGTTGTTCTGAATGCTAGTTGTCCAATAACCATTTATTGTGACAACACTGGTGCAATTGCACAGGCAAAGTAACCAAGATCAACAAACAAAAACAAGCATGTACCAAGGAAGTACCACATACTTAGAGAGATGGTGGAGACTGAAGATATTAAATTATATTATGTTCCCACAAACAATAATCTAGCAGACTCATTTACTAAATCATTAATCTTGGTTAAGCATAATGGTCATTTTGAAAACATGGGTATTAGACATGTTGGTGATTGGCTCTAGGCCAAGTGGGAGATTGAAAGTATATTTATGTCCTAGAGACAATTTGTATTATGACAAATGTATTTTATACACATTCATATTTATATTAATGGAGATTAATATTATGGCATTTGCAGTTATTGAATTATTGGTTGATTGTCTATAATATTCTATAAATGTATCCCTAGAGGTTACGTGGTTATTAATAATGTGAGAGATTAATATTATAACGTAACTCTTAAACCGCCTTGACTAATGATCATCGAGAATGGGATATCGATGATATGTTATATGTCGACATGTGGTCTGCATCATATCCTTTGGGGATGTAGTATGTCTCACCTGCAACGAGTTATGGCAACTCGTGATGGACACATGGATACTTTTGGAAGTATTGATATACCCCGCTGATGTATTATTTGTTGTAGATGTCTAAAGTATCATCAGCGTGTGGGAGATAGAAGTCCTTATACTTGAGGTCGATACGCGCCTTGTTTACAGAGTAATGTACTTTGATCATGTCCTAAGCTCAAATGCCTTATAGGTTGATACGCGGCTTGTATTGGGTATATTGCGACGTAGATTGAAGGTGGTAGTTGAGCCAAGATTAGGATTCATTCCTCGAATGTATCTTCGAGAGAACATTTAGATTCTCATATGATATTAGGTTGACTAAGTCGTTGGCCAACGCAGTAGACATATCTATGATATGGTCTTATTGTCAGCTAATATAGATGAGATATAATGATCAAGTCATTTGGATAGACATTTGGTAGATCCTAAGCTTGATCGAGTGTATCGTGAATGAAGGATTTTATCTTCCCATATAGAGGTTCAGTTCACAAGTTTCGTGTAACTATACTTCACATATTGAGTTCGTCTTCCGGCATCGTCTAAGAGTTCCGTATAGACCCTAATGTTATTAGTGTTGATATGTGAAGGCATGTATGTAACACTAAGTCAATTGTTCCGTCGATTCAAGGATGTTATCAGAGATAATATAAATGTTTGGTTTATAATCGAGACATTAGAATAAATAATGATTATTTAATTAAATCGAGATGGTATTTCGAATTTAATTAAAATATAAACGAGGCAAAATTGGACTAGGGTCGCGGCTCAAAGGACCAAGGGCCACGGCGTTGAGGTGCCGCGTCGCCACCCTTTGAGCACCGCGGCGCCATGTGTCCACTGGGTCCGAGTGACCCATTCTGCCTCGGTTTCTGGGCCTGGCCCACTTAGGAACCCTAGCTGAGTTTTGCAGCTATAAATAGAGGGTTCAATCATTATTTTAATACACCTAATTCACTTGAATTATTCTCTGCTGAAACTCTGCCGGATTTCCTAGCTTTCTGAAAGAGTAATTACATTGGAGTCTTGACTTGCAAATCGAGGAACGGTTGCGTGCTCACTCTCGGTATACACTTGAAGAAGAAGATTTCAGATTTGCAAACTATAAGTGTTCTATCGATGCATTACAATTTCTATGTGTTTTCATTATATAATCATCCATCAGCTTGATCGCCCGTCGGGTTTGAAACATAAATTTTCAAATTCTGCTGCGTGTACGAACCCGACAAAACCCTACATAGATAACTCTGTATGAACTTGTAATGTTGATATTAATATCTATATTTTTTGTAATATTTCAAGGTTAATGATGTTTTAGGTCATGTAAATACAAAATACCATGGGATTACTAAATTTAATTTCAAATACCAACATATTTGGATTTTTCGGGGTAAATTGCAATAGCATGTAGTAAAATCTAAATATAGTCTATTAGAATACACACTTATGAAATCTCTCATAATAAAGTGCTACTTCACGTAAATGTATCTTGTTCAGGTTAAATCATTAAAGCAATAGTCCTTCTGGTGTAGTAGAATTCAAATAGAGTCTATTAGAATACATAATTCTGAAACTTCTCGTAATAAGGTGTTGTTTCACGTAAATGTTCCTTGTTCGGGTTAAATCATTAAAGCAATAGTCATTCTGGTGTAGTAGAATTCAAATACTGTCTATTAGAATACATAATTCTGAAACCTCTCATAATAAGGTGTTGTTTCACGTAAAGGTTCCTTGTTCGGGTTATATCATTAAAGCAATAGTCCTTATGTTGTAGTAGAATCCAAATACAGTCTATTAGAATACATACTTTTGAAATCTCTCCTAATAAGGTGTTGTTTCACGTAAAGGTGCTTTTTCACCTTTCAATGGGTCTTTTCACCTTTCAAGGTGCCCTTTCGATTCCATAAATATTGTCACGCCCTTTTTCGACCGCGACATTATTTTAGCGACCCTGCTTAATAAAATGTTAGAAAATAAAATAAGGTGTTAAAATGCTAAAATAGTGCGAAAGGTAGTGCTAGGGTTTGCGGAGTCGCCACCTAATTATTTTGGGTGAATTATGACACCTAAATGTTAACTAAGTTAAAGTCAACACTAACTCCATTTTTATGGTCTGCTAAAATAGTGTGAGATTCTGGGTAAGGGTTCTTTATTAATCTAGAGGGAAGAGGTTAGGCACCCTCTAAGATCCGCTAACTTGCAGTTGTCCTGCCAAACCTAGGTTAATTATTTATGCTAAGGAAAATGCATGTTTTGAAAATATAAAAGATGCTTCAAGTATTTTACAAAAGGAGGCATGTTGATAAAAAGTTTATAAGACTAATGCTATAAAAATACATGTAAAGTTTAAAAGTGTGCATTTATATTATTTATAATGTAAATGATGCAAAGTTGATTTATGGACTAAATATATGTACTTGCTAACTAAATTAATCCTGCTTAACCTGCGTATGATATACAAAAAAAAACTTAAGATGGTTCTTATTATGCACAATAAATTTCCTATGTAATGTTAGATAAGAGTTTAGGAGAAAATTTGTTATGGATTTAATAAGAAATAAAGCGTAGGTTTTATGATGCAAGTTAAATTGTTTAGATTATTTTGGCAAAATTTAGACATGCATGACAATCCTAAAAGACAAGTAAGTTAGCGATGAATTTTAAATTACCTTCCCCACTTATATGTTCAAAGACTAATTATTCTAGATATCCTGTTAATTACAAAGTTAGATAATAGAATTACAATAAACAAATAAAGACATAAAATGAGGCAAGGAGGTTAAGAGAGTAAAGGAATTGAACCGGATGACTCCGTCCTTTTTTGTTTTTCTAGGAATTACCGAGGAGGGAACGCGATGGATGTAGATGCGGGCCTTCATTGACGAAAGTCGTGATGAGTCTCGCCGTGAAACTCTTCATTTTTGCTCCTATGCATTTCATGTAAAAATAAGGAAAATAAAAGGACCAGTATGCATCCCAAGCTCATCACTAATGCAAGTAAATAAAATGTTCATATGAATTGAGACATATACATGAACTAATTATTGTAAGTTTAGTAACATTGGGGAATTAAAAGATGCATGTTTTTATAAAGAAAATGAGAACTTGTATTCTGCATGAAACGTTTTACTATGAAATGGTCCTAAACACATTATGGCATAAAACGGGCCCATACACACACAAAAACCTGAGAAACGAATAAAAAGAAAACATACTACTGCATTATTACCTAATAAGCTCATTGCTATAAAATTTAACATGTTGATATCATTTCTTTTCACAATTTGAAAGAGAAATGGGCCCAAAACAGTATGTATATTCAGATGTTCGGCCCAACAACAGCTTCATGAAGAAATGCAAATGAATGGGCTTAGCGATAATAAACTGTCATGGAGGTAGATGCAAAGAAACAACAATACTAATGGGCAAGCCCCAATTATTATAGCCGAAAGGTGAACAGTAAGAAACAATTGCAAATGGGATAGGCCCGACACCTTTCGTGATGCAATAACAGTGAGGGATATGCAAATCTCAATAGAGATACAACACTAGAAAGAGTTCTGGGAACGAAGTACACGTCTCTATTTGGGAAGAAGCAGAAAAGAGGCAACACAACTAGATGAAGACTCAGTGTTTGAACATTCAGATCTAAATGAGTACCAAACGAGCATGCTTCTTTTATAAACTAAGCCACAAGAGGCATAAAGAATATTTCCTTATAATAGGCAACATAGGTACTTACATATATTCCCTATTAAAAGAAAGATGTCACAACGCACATAAGGACTAATAGAGAAAATTCTGCATATTGATCTACCAATACTTTGGCTCTTTAAATGATAGATATGCAAGCATAAAGCTACTTATCCCTAACATGTGTTGTCAGATATGCAGGAGAAGTTCCAGTAGACAGGATACCGTAGCTATGCCAATGAATAACCATTTTTGAAGTATACCTTAGGGCATGTGTTACTAGAGATCAATTCATATTACATTATCCTTTGAGATATGTTATTGTCGGCACCTGAACCTAGATCCCCTTACCAATTCATAACAGGGCACGTTACACTCATGAGGCTCTTAGAAGCAGCATAGACATTTGAACAAGCTAACACAGATTTTAGATCCATTTTTGTTAGTTAGACTCAATTTTTGGCTAGTTTGTGACAGGATCCTGGCCTGAACAAGTTATCTCTTCTTAACATCCATATTTGCGACTACTGTGAATCATTTCTAAACCACAAGTGATTTTAAATGGAATTTAGCTTATTCTTTGGATCTGATTCTGAACCCAACATACAGAATGTAAAGTGTTAGACATAAAATCTGGAACATGAGAATCTTAAGCGAGCAATTTCAGCATATGTGTAACGAGAAGCAGAGGCATATTCCCTTCTTATTTAGACGATTTCGACACTGGATTATTCCATATACATGTACTACTACAAAGAAATATTTTAGGTGGGGAGCGTAACAGAGGCTATAGTTTCGTCTGACAACAAGTCAATTTCAAATAGTGCCAAGTAATGAGATACACCACTGGAACAACCCCTGGATGCAGCGTGATACACAACAACTTAGGACACTTTACATGGCCCCCATATGGCTATTTGATTTTAACCGGGCAGAGCAATGACTCAATCCTTACGACGAACACGAATGACGTAACTCAATCGACTCCATACTTTCAGGCAATAACTACAACAAATATAAATAAGACAAATCGACAATCACAGTCGCGACACAAGCTCAACCATCATCTTATATCAACTCGATGCACGCTTAATAAACGGACGCACAACGATATAAAATGAACTAAAGGGAATTTGGATTTACCTTCTCCGGACAACGAACCACAGCAACGTATCAAGTCGCCGATCCACTCGAAGTGTATTGCTATGCGAATGGAAAAGGGAATGAAACTCTAGGCTCGGAGAAAGACTGCTGGTTTTTAACTGATTGAGAACAGGGTTTTGGAATTCTTGCTATTGTTGTGTTACTACTGTCCCTTTCTCCATGCATGTGTATATTGATCGGTTTTTTGACAGTGAAAGAGGGGTCTGGATTGCTATCGACCCATGCCCTCTTGTCTTCTCCAAGTTCCCCATTTATACCCCTTTCGGGATGCCTAAATAGGGCGAGAAATCGACGGGTTATTTGGTTTGATTTTGGAGAGATTCGGCCAGATTTCTTACTGCGATTTCGTGTTTATTATGATGCGATTCTTGTGAGCTTGCTGGGTGTGCATGGGTAAGGGAAACCCGGATTCTCCGGCGAGAATCTCGGGCTGGGGTGCTGGTGCTGGTGCGGCGGATTTCCTAAGGCTGCTAGGTTTAGGTTAGGGGTATTTTTCTTAAGGGTTGTTGGGCGATGGGGAAGGGGATAAGGGCTGAGGGGTGAAGTTAATGGAAATAAGGGCTTTGGGCTGCGGGTTGGGCCATGCGGTTGGGCTGCGAGATAATGGGTTGTAGTTTTAATGAGGGAGAGTTGGGCTGGTGAGTAATTAATTAAGGGGTAGAGTTTTAAGTGTATTTATTTTAGTATTAGATTTAATTAGTGGTAAATAAATGGGGGTTTAAATTATTATTAAATTACTTAAATTTTAAATGCGGATATGATTGCTTAATGCTTTTATAAATGCGACGCTATTATTTAAAATCCCCATAACGCTGATTTCTCCGATTTCCTCATAATGCTGATTTCAATAGCACTATCAATCCCCTCATGTCTAATTAGTTTTTAGTATATAAATAATTACTATTCTCCCCCGGATGTAATCATTCAGAGTATATTTATGTTAATGATAATATTATTTATTACTATTTCGTATTACTTTCAGTTTTCAGTATAAATTTATTTTGCCCATGCTAGTGGTCAGTTTGCATATCGTCCAGTTTGAAATCTAAATATTGAATATCTGCAGTTATAATAAATGTAAAAGCGGTGTAGTGATAAGTTTGTCAATTGATCCAATTTGAAATTTAAATATTAAATATCTGCAGTTCAAATATCTGTAAGAACAGTCTAGTGATAATATTGTCTATTACAATTTCGTAGTACTTTCAGTTTCCAGCATAAATTTATTATGCCCATGCTGAAGTCCTAAATTAGACTATACCATTCGTCAATTTGTCCATTTTTAATTCTAAATATTGAATATCTTTAGTTCTAATAATTGTAAAGGCGATTTAGTGGTCAGTTTGCATATCATCCAGTTTGAAATCTAAATATTGAATATCTGCAGTTATAATAAACCTAAAAGCGATGTAGTGATAAGTTTGACGATGCTCTAGTTTGAAATCTAAATATTAAATAACAGCAGTTCTAATATCCGTAAATATGGTCTAGTGATTAGTTTGTCTATCATCAATTCTAAATATGTAACATGTAACATAACAAGACCACTAAATAGTTCGGTTAATTCAATATCTTGCAATACAATAGAAATTACAAGTTCATAACACAACAAACAAATTCAAGAAGTTCAAATTAAAAAATCAGAACACAACATAGAAGGTTATTACAACAACTTGAAGGAAAACAAATCAGTCTCTATTGTGTGACAAAGCTTTTGGATAGGTGGTCTTCTTGTGGCCATATTGTTTGCACATTGAGAATTTATGTCTCTTTTTTCTGGATATAGATGCTTCCTCGGTATCCATAGTATGGTTTCGACACCTTTTCCGTGATCGATAATTTATTTTCATGAAAGCTAGCATTAATGCATTTCCAAATGCCTTTGTGATTATTGATGTTTGTCCACGAAAAAACCTGTGTCATCGATAAGGTTTTGGCTGAGTTGTGTTGTAGCATACTCTGATGAGTCATATTTGTTGAAATCAATGATAAAATCATCGTCATTTTCTTGACAAGGATTATTCTTGAATTCTTCAACAAATAAAGATGGTGGGGGTGATGTTGCCGACGTGGCATTTGAACCTACAAGAGAACTCTCAGCCACATTTATTCTTAGAATGGGCCTAGACCCATCACAAGCAATATCAAGAAGATATAGACGGACATGATAATTCGTTTTTATGAATGCAGGAACAATTTTTTTCTAGTAAACGCAACACTAATCGTATAACTATTGTCACATCGTTGGGTGAGCATTTTAGCTTACAACTTTCAATGATGCTTTCAATCAACTGCTTATATGTACATGACCTTTGAATTTCAATTGGTATTGTCACATTTGTTCTAGAATGCCAAATCCAACAATCTGAAGTCTCAACCCATTCGCCATAATGTTCTCCACTTACTACAATACCATATTCCATAACAAGTAAACTAGACTAATAAAATAACAGCTCGTCTAAAATAACTTCAACAAGATAATAAAATAACAGCTCATCTAAAATAATTTCAATTAAATAAATCTTTTACAATTGAGCTGAGTAAACACGAAATAACTGGAAAAAAATTAATTGTTGTTTAAATTTGTTTTCTACAGATATGCAAAACCACAAAATCCAATGCACAAGCAATTGAACTAATAAATTGGTGACCAATTTCAATGATTTGAATGAAAATTACCAGAATAAAAATGGAGATATCCGAGCAGGACGAGTAGAGGGAGCTGAGGGCGATGAATCCGAGTCTTACGAAGGTGCAACACCGAATATGGGCAATTTTATAGTAAGAAACAAGCTTGGAGAAGGAAATTAATGGCGACGGACGTGAAAAAAAGTAGTAGTTGGGCAGCTGATATTTTTGTCATTTTAGGGAAATTATTAATAATTAATGACAAAAGTGTATTATTTAAAACTTGGGAGCTGATTTGAAAGCTTGTAATAGTTATAATTTTATTATTATTATTATTATTATTATTATTATTATTTTAAATCATCAGACTAAAATGTATTTATTAAAACTTGGGTGTTTGTTTTGATGCCCAACAACTTGCCTCCAATTAATTAGCACTAATTCAAATTGGGGCCCTGCCACCTAATAAATAATAATTAAGAATTTTCTCCAAACTCCTAAAAAAATATCTTTGGGCTCCTGCCAACAAACTTCCCCAATTTTCATCTCCTATGATTAATTAATGCATTTTTACCAGAGTTTATTTCTTAACAATGGAAAGATTCTTATGAGTTTTTCCCCAAAAATAAGCCAATACTGCTATTAGTAGTTTGTTTGGCCATGTTTTTGGAAGGCTAGAAGTGATTATTTTCTTTTAAAGAAAAGTGTTTATTTTATAAAAGTGAGGTGTTTGACTAAATTTTTGGGAGAAAATAAATGCTTCTGGGAAGTAGCAGAAGCTGTTTTTCAGAAGTACTTTTGAGAAAATACACTTAGAAGCACTTTTAAAAAAAAATTTATCAAAAAAGATGCTTTTAAATTAATTGACCAAACACAAACTGCTTCGCACCAAAAGTTTTTTTTACAAATTATTTTTCAACAACATACCCAGTGAAATCTCACAACGTAGGGTCTGGGAAGAGTAAAGTGTACGCAGACCTTACCTCTACCTTGATAGTAACGATCAACTGTTTCCGAGAGACTCTCGGCTCAAGACAAAGCATAATCACAAGCAAAGCAAAGCAAAGTAAGAGAAACAGTCAAACTCATACAAGAAATTAAAGCAGTATGAACATGCTGATAACAAAATTGAATGTCATTGGTAGCACATTCTAACGAAATGAAGCAGTAGCTAACACAGCTAAATAAGATAAATAAAGTACACTAAAGAACACATAGCAGCAGAATCAAACTATAGGGAACTATAAAGCAATACAACTTAAAGTATTGGAAATCATTTTTCAAAATAAGTTTAGGGGGCATTTGGTTCGGGGTAATACTCTAAGGGTAAGGGAATGAAATGACCTGATTCTCTTTGGAGTTGTTTGTTGGGCCTATTTTAACATTTTCTTTACCCTCTTTTATTTTTAACTTTACCTCAAAGTCTTCTACATTGATTCCCCCCCCCCCCAGGTATTTTCATTCTCTTTCCCCAATTTATTATTGTTCCCCTCTCTAACTCAGTCGCACCACTCCCTTTTCAATATACTCCCCTGTTTTCATTTTCAAAGACACCCCAATTTCTTTGTCTGTCATCCGCCGTCGCCACCACCCTCCGCCGGATCTCCAAGCTCCGGCGAACCCCCGAACTGTCGCACAGGTGGCCGGTAAATCAAATGGTGGCGGCGTCTAGAATTTGCTGAGTTTCGATTTGGTGGTTGTAGCTTTAGAGGATGAATCGAACCGCAAGTTTGGTGTATAAGTGACGGGGAGGTTATGACGAACCTGTTGGTACCACCCCGTACCTTCCAGTTGCCGGAATCCGCCGAAATTAGCAAAAACAGATCGAAAAAGTTTAAGTTTTTCGATCTGAAAATTGGGGAGATTTAGGATGAATAGAGTGTTATGGGTAGTATAGAAATGTCGGTCTTGATGAGACGAATCGATTGGTATATGATTCGTCGTCAATGGAGCTCCGTGATAGCCGGAAATGGTGATGCGTCGCGGCGGTCACTGTTCATCGCCGAAAATTAGTAGTTGATTCCCTTCTTTTAACCAAACAATGACAAAAGGAATCAGATTGATTCCGTTTCTGAAACAGAGCAAAATATGCAGAGAGATCAAGGTCATTCATTTTCTTTCTCCTTGATTCTCTTACTGGGTTCAATTCCGTTTACCCTGCGCGAACCAAACGCCCCTTAAAGTTATACTTGCAACTACTATAGCATTGTTTTCAGGAACTCCAAAATCTAATGGCTGTTACCATTATTCATGCAATTGAACTAATAATGCTAGTTCCGAAGAAAATTAGAAACCCCATATATGAGTGCAAAAAAAAATACAGCAAAGTCCACGCTCAAGATTATCATTTTTTTTTGGAATGAAGACAGATGTTGATTCCTCTTAAAAAGTACTAAAATGATCAGTCGGCGAGCAGGAATAAACAGAAAGCGGAGAAAATTGCAATTAAAGGGAACCGAATACTATAAAGTAGGCAAGTCCTAATTGATCAAAAAGTTTATTCCATTGTCACACTCAGCATTATAGATAGAACTTACAAGTAAATCATATATCTCACGTTTTATATTATTTTCCCCTTTTTAAGCAAAATACTTTCAGCAACTCACTATGCTTAGCCACTAAGCAAAACATGGACTTAGAAATAGAAAAATGGACTTTAGAGTAATACAACATAACCGGAAAAACGGAGGTAGAGAGACTATTTTTAATATACCTTAACATAATAACAAGCAGTATAATAACAAGCCACCCGTAAGGAAATGCCACAGAAGAAGAGAATGATGACCGCAAGGCCACGAAGTTCGATCCTTGCATAAACCTTCTTTGAGTCATTACACGCTTTTGAGTCATTACACACATTATTGCCGACCTAGTGACGATTGGGCGCTTATCATGGTTTGCCATTCTGCTACAAGACTCGAAGAAAGAATGCCTGCGGCCTTCACAACAAAAAGTATAATAACAAGCCGTTTAACGCAGTATATAAAGTCATGAACAAATACTAACCAAAACCATGATAAATCTGCTTACCTTTCATGGAAAAGATGTAATAGTATAACATTTAGACCAAGCAACCGGAAAATGACTTCCGGTGCCGGCCAACAAAATAACAAAACCAATGGAATAAATGGCCAATACAGGGAAGGAGCTCTACATACACATAGTGGAACTTTTCTCTTCTCCAACTTAAAGAAAATAAAAAAGAAAAATTCCATTTTTTTCTCTTTTACACATTCGGACTCCAAAGATTCCACAAACGCGAATTAAATAACCCTAACACGTCCGGCAACACCTTTCTAGCTAAGCCCTTATGGCCGCCATTCACCGTTCCCCGCACCAATACGGTAGTTTCCGGCAACGGCGCCGCCACATCCTCCACCTCATTTTCCGGCAAGACATGAACAAAGTCCGGCAATATTTTCTTGTCTTCTTGCATAATGAAAGAATGTAACCCAGATGAAGGCCTTACAATTTTATCTTTTTTCTTGTTGTTGGAGTAGTGTTCATTGGTGTTCAAATGCTCTTCAAAAGCTTCAATAACTTGATGAATTAACTCACGATTAGGAGAAGAGTCCCAACGAAACCAATAAGTGGTGTAACAATCAAAACATTGGCAGTGAAAAAGAGGGGATTTGTGGGTCTTGTTTGAAGGGGAAAAAGTAGTTGGTTTAATGGACCTAGTGAGCATGTAAGCCAAGACTTGACGGTCTTCAATAGAAAGGACAGAAGCAATAGCAAGAATAGCAGCAGGTAAGAGGTTTAGTACAGACAGGGAATCACAATTAGTAGCAGTGGTAGAAGGATGAACTTTACCTTTGTTTCTCATCTTCATAATGATGAAGAAATATGAGGGGTTGTGAATTTGTTTGGTTGGTGTAATTAGGGGTTTAGAGAGAGAGAATTGGTAGGGTTTGATTTTCTTGATAGCCACCGAAGAGCTGAAGGTGGTCACATTACCTTATACCTATCTACGGGGCGATCCTGTCCGGACCGATTGACCAGTATCTGGTTGAACTGGTTACTGCTCTGGATTTCCGGATTACCGAGCCTACCGAACCAGTCCCTTATCAGATTTTCGATAGGCCCGTGCGGGTCCGAGTCAATCCGGTCGGACCGGTCCGGGTTTTTTTTTAGTTTTTATTTTATTTTTTATTCGAAAATGTAAATTAAATTCAAAATAAATATTTAATATAATATAGTTTTATATTTTATATTTTAAAATTTAAAGTTAACTTTGTATTTTATAGTTTATAACTTTATACTTTATATTGTAGTTATACTTTTATTAATTTATTAAATTAGAAGACATAAGTTAACAACTAAAAAAATAATAAAATAAAAATTAATGATAAAATGTAAATTTTTGAACTTTCATTATTCATAATGCTAAAAAGAGACATAATGAAGTAATAATAATTTTATTTATATATTATGCATCTTTCTAACAAGTTCTTCGTAATTTATATATTGATTGAATTGTTGTGGTCCATAGCCTCTAAATACTGTGCTCCCGCTTTCCAAAATATTATCGATTTATTCATCTTCCGGATCGTCAACATCTATGTATCCTTGATTTCTTCTCTCTGATATGATCTAATTCCTTAAGAAGATTAAGACTTCTAATGTGGTTCCACTCAATGAGTAACGCGTGTCTCCTATTTGATCGCGTGCTTGGCTGAATGCACTTTCAGAAGCCACTGTTGAGATAGACACATTAAAAACATCTCGTGTCATAGCTGCAAGTACCGGAAATTATCTTTTGTTATCTTGCCACCATTGTAAAGGTTGAAAGTTCTTCTTTGACCCCGTTGGCTTTTTTTGTAAATAAAATTGTATCTCATCACAATTTCGACTTGTGGTTGCTTCTGTTGTTGTAAAAGTGCTCCATATATCTAAAGATTCATTATCATCGTCTTCATCAATCTCGCAGATAGACACAAAAGCGTAACTAGAAGGAAGATTAGTAGCGAGTTGTTGTTATCAAATAATGTAGCATAATTGTGGTGCAATTTTTGGTCCGATCGAAAATCTGACCGACCGACCTCTTTGGATCGACCGAACCGACCGAGATTATCGGTCCGATCTTGATCCTTTAAAATTCTTGTTTCGGTTTTGGTCCATTCTGATCGATTTTTTAATTTTTTTATAATATATATATATATATATATAATTTATATAATTCCTAATATATATAATATATTTAATATATATAATTCCTAATATATATAATATATATAATTCCTAATTTTCTAAATTCCTAATATATAATATATATATATAATTCCTAATATATATAATTCCTAATTTTCTAAATTCCTAATATATATAATTTATATAATTCCTAATATATATAATTTCTAATATATATAATATATATATATAATATATATAATTCCTAATATATATAATTCCTAATTTTCTAAATTCCTAATATATAATATATATATATATAGATATATAATTCCTGGTTCAGTCTGCTTTTTTTTAAAAATTGAATTTCCAATACTGAAATTGACATTCTCGGACACATTACCACAAAAATTTTACGTTGAAATCTATTGTACATCGCGAGATATTTAGATTTGAAAAGGAGAAAAATGTAACGATTTGGGGGAAAAGTGAAATTTTGGGGCAAGATGGACATTTTTGGAGAAATCGGCTGAAGCAATTTAGGATTCTTCGCCTCGAAAAAATACGCGAAATCAAAAAAAAAATAGATCAAACGGACGTCCGATCGCAAAGTTATGACCATTTAAAATTTCACTAATTTACAACTTATATTTGATATGCATTTGGGTCACGGGCCGTGGCCGGAAATCGGGGCCGGGGTGGATCGGAGGGATTCGGTCCATTCGGTCGAAGACGATCGACCGAAAATGACCGGATCGGACGACCGACCGAAATTCGGTCGGTCTTGGTCCGAGAATCGAATCGGCCTGGTCCGGTCCGATTCGGTCCGGTCCGGTCCGGTTTTGACCATTTGTGCACCCCTAAGCATAATATTCATATAATTTAGTTAAATTACTATCAAATTTACTTATGCAATCAATTGAAGATAGATTTCCTGTTGCACCTACTTACATATAACTATATAAACTAAATATTAAATTATGACAATTTATTTTTTTAATAGAAGGATTTAAGACTGCACCAATACAATAAATATCAGGAATAGAAAAAAAAAAAATTAAACTTTTCAAACATAACTGTAACTGCAGCTTTATATTTTATATTTGATTTTAAACCCCAAAGTAAATATGAAATTTCAGATATATGAGCTAAGCCATTACAAACTGTTGGGTAATAAGATCCTGAAAATCCAACAGTAGCAGTGTAAAATTTCAAAAGTTCAAAAATTGATTTTCAATATTCGTCGGTTAACATAACATATGAATCACGTTCTTACAACGAGCATTTGAAACATGTGTTATGGGGTCTTTATACTTGTAACATTCTTTTAAAAATAAATAAGTATAATTCCACCGTGTAACAACCTCACCTGGCATGTATTTTGGTCTCAAATTAAATTGTTTACATTTTTCTTTAAATTCTATTTTTTTCTATTATTACCCTGAATAACTCCAACCACTCTTCAGACAAGAGATAATTCAGTTTCAAATAAATTAAGATCACTTTGAACAATTAAATTATAAATCTGACAAGCACAACGAACATGAAATATATCAAGAAGTGACGGTTCTAATTCCACTTTTAAATGATATAAAAAGTACTTTTTTTTATAAAGATTCATACTTATTGCAACAGCACAAATAGTTTCGCTTATATATTTTCCAGTATGACTTTGATCCTCGTCATACAGAAAAGAAATAATACGTTTTCCATTCTAAAATTTTCATCAATCCAATGACAAGTAAGCGTTAAATAATCTCTACTGACATAAAGATGCCCAGTCCAAGTAAAACTAACTAGGCATGGAAGGTTAGCGAACAAATGTTGCAAATAAATAACATACTCAGTATAAATTCTAAAAATATCGGCTCTACAAGTAGTATGAGGAACACCTTAAAATAAAGGATTATATACTCTTTGAATATATGTAACTAAATATGAAGAAGAATCAAAAGAAAAAGGTAAACAACCTCCGACAACCATTTTTACTAATTCAATATGATCCTTCTTTGGATCGTACTTAACAAGCCCCCCGTTAATGGATTAATTTGTTGTTGACCGGATTCTAAATCAGGGACAGAATCCCACTGTATTGGTTGATCTTTCGTTAAATGCCTACCTATAGTGTTCATCCCCCTTCACCACCCCATCTCTTATGTTTATAAGTTTTCCCACAAATATTACATCTAATTCTATCAGTGTCCCAAATTCTATCATAAAAGTTTCACACTTAACTCCTTTTTCTCCTAATCGATACTTCTGGTAAAGAATAACATTGACAGAAGGCACACTAGTAGGTGTAGGAGTTTTAGTTTCAACAATATTATCTATATGAACATTATCATATTCATTATTTTCTATGCCAAAATCTTCTTGCATTTGATCATAATCTATATTTTGATTAGATGATGAACCTTTAGATTTTTTACCCCTTAAACTAGAACTAGATTTACGCACTCCCCTTAGCAAATTCATTATAAAATATTTAATTTTAAATTTAATTTAAATAATCAACAAATAAATATGAAAATTTAATAAAATAAGTAGAGAATGAAACGAGTGTACCAAACTTCGGTATTCAGAAGTCAATTGATTGAAAGTCGAAGCTCGAAGTCTTGCTACTTTGAAAATTAATAATAATAATAATAACTTGAGAATTGATAATAGAGAGAATTAAGAGAGTATGAGAATTGTAGAAATAATTGTATTATAAAAATGAGAAGAATATAGAGTATTTATAAAAAAATTAAAGGATAAAACTGTAATTAATAAAGAAATAATAAAAAAAAGGACAAAAATACCAAACGATCATTGTCCCCAGCCTTCGACACCCCAACGGTAATGATATCGTTGGGCCAACAAACCCTTTTTAATTTTTAATTTTATTTTTTAACGTTATCGGACCGGTTAACCGGTAACACCGGTTTCCGTTATTGGTTCCAACCGGTCCGTTCCTTATCGGATTTTATTATAACCCGTGCGGGTTGGGGCCAAACCAACCCCCAACTCGTTAAAGCTTACCAGTCCGACCGGGTTCCTTATCGGGTCGACCGATCCAGATCGGGTTCTTTATCGGGTCGACCGATCCAGATCGGGTTCCTTATCGGGTCGACCGGTCCGGTTACCGGTTGACATGTTTACATTACCTTAAGGGCTTGTTTTCTGGTATATCTAGGTAATTAATCTTCACATAAATGTGTGCATAAGCTAATATTGAGTTTAATTGGCCACATATTTATCATTGTTTGGTGGTATATCTAAAAGAATGTGAAAAGATATTACAAGTTCCAAGATTAAGCTATTTAAAGACAATATGCCCTTTAAAGTATAGTAACATTCTTTCTTTAGAATGCTATGTAATGTTTTTCTATTCTCGTGTCGAGGGTCTATTGGAGATAGTATCTTTATCTCTTAAGATAGGGGTAAGATATGTGTATACTATAGTTTTTTCAGATTTCATTTTATGAGATGTCACTAGGTATGTTGTTTTATGTAATGTTTTCCTTATTATTTGTCATGACTTTTGCACCTTCGTATTTTGTTTTTTTTTGTATCTGCCTTGAAATGTTTTCCTTTAACCGATGGTCTATCAGAAACAATCTATTTACCCCCTTAGTTTAGGGGTAAAGTCTGCGTACACACTATCATCCCCTGACATCACTTGTGGAAACTCATTGTTTATATTATTGTTGTTTTATATGAAATAAATTTTAAAATAAAAAGGCAAAACCCATAGGCGACCCCTTGTGGTCGTCAAGATCTTTCACTTAGACACTTCAACTAAACATTGTTCCATTTAGACGTATGTGATACGGTCCGAATGTGGACATTTTTTGTTGAATCGGTCAAATATGTAATGTGTGTGACACAAACTCTCCGATGACTTGACAAATTGATAAATTAAATTATGACATGTGTTATTTGAGATAAATTTGAGTAAAACAAATATTTCAAAAAAAAGAAAAAAGAAAACAATTTTCTAAACCCTACATATTATTAATACACAAAAACACATTTACTAACGAAATAAAAAAATTGAAATCATATTTTTTGTGTTCTTCACCATTTTCATGTGTGTTCTTATTCCAACCACGATTTTAATTCAAATTTTTTTTTTTAAAAAAAAACTCCTCCAAATTTGTTATAACTTCAACTAAAGATTCCCCCCACAAAAATCCAAAGACAACCCCAACATTAATATCCTAGAATTTTCATCAAATAAATTAATCCATTTTAAACCTCAAATTTTCTTAAGAACCCTTTAATGATATTTCGATGAGTTCTTTTGATTTTTTACTTGTATAGAGAGCAAGAAGTTGAGTTGAATTAAAAATGTAATTGATTTTTTTCCGGTAGTGATAGCGGCGACGGTGATGTCGATGATAGTAGGAAGATGGTGAACAACTGAATGAAGAAGAAGAAGGAAATAAAAAACACAAAAAAAAGAATGAAGAAAAGAGAAGGAAATTTAAAAAACAAATATGATTTTTTGCTTTTCACGCGCATGTTTGGTGTGAAATTCACATAATTTGCCAAGTCAGCGGAAATGTTTAAATAACATAGTGGGGTCCACCTTAGGTGTTTAAATTGAAGAAGGTTTAGTTGAGTTGTCTAAGTCAAAGATCTTGACGACCACAAGGGGCCGCTGACGGGTTTTATCTTTATTAAATTATCATTTTAAGGTAAGTAATTTAAATGTAATATTTTTAATTATTTTATTAATAACCGCATACTGATATATTCAATACTAGTTATTGCATAAATATTTTATTATGATTTTTACATACCTACTCTTAATAGTCCTTCATTTTTGGGGTTAGTTACACATTTGGCTAGTTGGTCAAAAAACCCAGAGCTTAGGTTGTAGGCTTTGGTGGCTATGCCCAACAGCAGAAATAGGGATATACCCCACCTATTGGTAATGGCCAGCAGAATACCTAAAACTTTCAAAACTCTTCCCAACAAGGTACAAAATGGAGGCCTCCAGTTCAGAACGTCTACCAGTCGGTTCCAGCTGTGAATTGGCAAGGGACTTCAAAGCTGATGAACCCTGAAACTAAGAGGTACTTTGGCATCCAACTGAAACCCTTGGATAGGCCTGTTTACAGGAAGCACTACCCCGATTGGGTAGATCAGATATCACCATTGCCAAGAGGCTTCAAAAGGCCTGATTTCGCCACCTTCTCGAGTGATGACGACAAATCTACCATTGAGCATATAGGCAGATTTACCGCCCAATGTGGCGAGGTTGGACAGAACGAGTATCACAAACTGTAGTTGTTCCCCGTTTCGTTAATCGGAATAGTATTTTCCTGTACTTATCTTTGACCCCCGATTCCGTACAGATCTGGGCTGACATGGAGCGTTATTTCCATGATAGATTTTATTGGCCCCAATCTCAGGTCAATGTAGCCGATTTGATGAATCTCAAGCAATAGGTAGATGAGTCAGCTACCGATTATATCGAGAGGTTCAGAAGGAAGGTTGGGAAATGCACTGTAGACTTCCCCGAATTGGAATGCGCCCACATGATAATCAACACCATGCATTCTTAACTAAAAGAGAAATTAGTGGGATAGTCTTGCTCTGACTTAAGCCAGTTAGCCGAGAAGGCTAGCCAAATAGAGCAGTATATCCAGGAAAAAGAGAAAAGAAGAGCTAACCGAAATCGAGGCTCCCATTTGGTATCCATTATTGAAGCAGATAAGTCTGACTCAGAGTCAGCCGATTACACGACAGATGCAATGGTAGATTATTAGGGGTAAGGAGCCTTGAAAGCTATGAAAGGCAAGAAGACGAGTTCAACCGATGACAGGGTCGGCTACTCGTTTGACATTACAAAGGCAGATCAGATCTTTGATCACATTCTTAAAGATAAACATATTCGACTACTTGATGATCATAGGATTTCACATGCCGAAGAGCTCAAGGATAAGAAGTAATGCAAATGGCACAACTCATAGTCTCGCTACTTCTAATTATATGATCTTCAGGAAGGTAATTCAAAATGGTATCAACTATGGAAGGTTTGCTAGCCGATAAAAGCATAACTGAAATGTCTGTTGATACTGCCTCTTTCCGGCAGTACCAATATATATGGTATCCTTTTCTAAGCCAGATAAATCAAAGGATGTCAAGGGGAAACGCTCGATGAAAATTATATGGGTCCCAAAGAAGCCCACTAGTAAGGAGGAGGCCACAAAAATTTCTATGTTTGATCGGCTAGACAACTTACGTGACATCTATGAGGACACTGACATGCATCCAATTGGAAGCAATTTTCGTGGTCGCCCTTATGAACCAGAGCACATCGAGAATCTCACAAATAATACCTAAAATTCAAAAGGCGAGCGTGCTCCAGATATATGAGGAATCACTTCCCATAGCTAAATAGAGGGTGGTTGAGTTTAACGTAAAAAAGGCATTTCTTCCTTGTGTATCACAGTAAGGGTGGAAGGTCATCTGAAACCCCGGAAGATGATTAAGCCAACTGCCAATATAGAGGAAGGGACGTGGTTCATCAATTAGGCTTTTGAAAAGAAAGAGGCGCTACCAAATGTCGTGTCCAGGACACAGAAAATAAGGATGCATTGTGCCAAGGCCTTGCGCAAATGAAGCAAATGTTGCACATGATATACATCGCTAAGGCGGCTGAAACGCAGGAAATTCCCAAGTCTTCCGTAGCTGAGACTATCGAATAGGCATTCAATTCAAACTCTTCAGAAACAATGATGCATGAAGAAGAGGCTTTGGACCAACCAGAGTGATATAAAGCCTAATGGCAACCCAACAGTGGAACTTCGACGGGAGACTACTATCCTAAAGGAATCCCTAGCCGAGACGGTTCCACAGATCGCGCAGAGGATCCAAGCATCAGAACCTAAGTCGATTCCTATGTCTCCAGGAGATGGAAGTTATTAACTTCTTGTCAACCGAATTGTACGAGGTGGAAGACTCCATCCTTGATTTATTTACGCATGATTCGGCCGATGAGATTTGGGCAGCTATTGAAATGGTCAACCTGATTCCATATAAGTTCTGAGTTGGTCACGCTGCACTGGATAACCTAGAAGGCGATGTGTGTGTGGAGGACACTGAATGGGCGACTATAGCCAATACCACGACTAGGAATGCTTTGAGAACTGTATTTGGTTTACCTACAGAAGAGATGGTTAAACACCTCAAACTCATTTATGTTAAGACTTGAATTAACAGCAAAGCTATCAGCCGAGTGTTCGTCAACAATGGGGCTGTGCTGAATGTGATGTCATTGTGTTCTTTGAAATACCTCAAGAAAACCAGGGAGGATCACATCCCAATTAACATGAAAATGACTAGCTTTATGGGAGAGGCCTCTGAAGCTTTGGGTATCTTAGTAGCAGAAATCATTGTGGGTCATAAGACGGTCAGATCTTCCTTCTTTGTAATAGATGGAAAGCCATCATAGGTATTCATGTTGGGCAGATACTGGATTCACATCAGCCGATGTCTTCCTTCTACCATGCATCAAAAACTCATTTTCTGGGAAGAAGACTAGATAGAAATCATCTCAGCCGATGATAACTCATTTCAAGTAGGGGTTAAGAACTTGGAGGTTGTCTTATATTCACCCTGTGTGGCTCCCATAGCTGTCGTGGGGAAATACGAAGAAAAATCTTGGGAATACTGCAATATTACTCTATGAGGTTTTGAAATAAAATAATTAGTCGAACCACGGCTTATCTTGAAAGAGTTAAATAATTGAGAAGACCAAAATCATACATGATATGTGGCATCGGCTGATCATTCTAAGTTCTGAAAGCATCACAGGTAGAGGACCACAATGGAGAACCAACACCGGCAACTGATGACATCGAGTTGCCGAAGAAACTTGAATCGCCTATAAAAAAGGCTATACCTAGTTTTGAGTCTCATGATCCTATGGAAGATATCAACTTGGGTACTGAGGAAGTCCCTCGGCTAACACAAATTAGTGATTTGCTGAAGAATGAGGCTAAACAAAGCATAATGGCTCTTCAACTACAGACTAAGGACTGCTTTGTGTGAGATTATCATGAGATGCCTGGGCTGGAACGCACTTTGGTGGAGCATAGATTGCCGAGTAATGAGGGTTTCACACCTTATAAACAATCTCCCAGAAGATATCACCCTCAGCTGATGCCTAAATTAAAGATGATATTAAACGACTGTTGTTAGCCGGGTTCATCAGGACGACTATGTATGTGGAATGGTTGGCAAATATTGTGTCAGTCAAGAAGAAAAATGGCAAGGTTCAGGTATGTATTGATTATAGAAACCTAAATCTAGCCACTCCCAAATATGAATATGTCATGCCCATAGCCGATATACTAGTCGATGCGGCAGCCGCTAATGGTGTGCTAACATTCATGGATGGATACCTCAACTATAATTAGATAGCAGTAGTTGAGGAGGACATTCACAAGATTGCTTTTAGGTGTCCAAGAGCCTTGGGCATTTACGAGTGGGTAGTTATATAGTTTGGTCTGAAGAATGCTGGTGCTACTTATCAGAGGGAAATGAACACCATCTTCCATGACTTGATCGGCAAGACTGTGGAGGTCTGCATCGATAATGTGGTGGTAAGGTCTAAGGACTTCAAAGATCATTTAGCCGATCTTGAACAAGCACTAAAAAGAATGAGAATTCATAATCTTAAAATGAATCTAGACAAGTCCATGTTCAGAGTATCGGATGACAACTTCTTTGGCTTCTTGGTACATAAGAAATGTATTAAGATAGATCATAACAAATCCCGGACAGTAATGGAATTTGCACCACCCAAAGGAGTTACAAAGCCTGTTAGGGAAGATCAACATCCTAAAGAGGTTCATATCTAATTCAGCTGTCAAAATAGAGGCTTTCTCACCTTTGCTTAGGCTTAAAGGGTCAGAAGAGCTAGTATGAGGCCCAGAACAACAAGAGGAATTTGACCAAATTAAAAAGGCCTTAAAAACTCTTCATGTGCTGGTGCCTCCCATGCTAGGGAAACCATTGAAGTTGTATATCTCAGCTGCAGATTTGTCTATCGTCTGTATGCTAGCACAAGATGTCGATGATGGAACCGAAAAGACAGTTTACTACCTCAGTCGAAGCTTTGTTTGTCCTTATTATATGCTTAAACAAAACTTGAACATTATTTAATGCCACATGTGGTTCACATTTTGTGCAAGATTAACATCGTCCAATACTTATTGAATAGACCTGTTTTGCAAGTATGACTAATGAAATAGGAAATCAAGCTCACTTTGTTTTCCATCGAGTACAGGCCACTCAGGGCTGTCAAAGGTCAGACATTAGCCGATTTCTTGGCAGACCGCCTTGTGTAGATGTGGAGGACCCATGCGCCCTATCTACTACGTGTGTGGACTTCATCAATTGCATGCTAACTTTTGATGGGTCAAGAACCTAGAGAGGAGTCGAAGCCGGAATAACGATAACCAATCCTAGAGATAAAACGTGGAGGTTCTCTTATCGGCTAGATTCTGAATTGACAAATAACCAAGCTGAATACGATGCTCTCATCATGGGACTCAAAATCCTAGTCTCTATGAAGGCGAAGTGCATCAATATTTGTGGAGATGTTCAGCTAGTTATCAAGCAGTTGACTGGGGAATATTAATGCAAAGATCCAAATTTGTTGGTCCGTTACAGAATGGCTAAAAGGTTACTTAGTGGGTTCGCATCATCCACGTTAAGTTATGTTCCAGAGGCATGAATGTTGAGGCTAATGATTTTGCATATGAAGCATCTGGATTTAGGAAGTTTGTACTTACTCTAGAGTACGATGAGCTTCCAGTCGAAGTGCTAGCCATGGACCAGACCGACTCTTGGAAGCAGGTGTTAATCGGTTACTTAAAAGATCCTTCCACCTGCAAGGACCTCAAGATTAAGAGGTAAGTCTTGAAATATGAGCTCATAGATGATGACCTTTACAAAAGGAGTGTAAGTGGAGTACTACTCAAGTGTATTGATAAGGCAGAAGCCTTAAGAGTCATGGGAAAAGTTCATGAAGGAATCTGTGGATCACACAAAGCTGGGCTAATGATGAAATGGTTGATTTATCGTCATGGCTATTATTGGCCTATTATCACGGCTGATTCTTTCAATATGCAAAATGGTGTGAAGAGTGTCAGATACATGGATCAATCCAATGGGTACCGGCCGAGTTATTGCACCCGATCGTGAAGCCCTAGCCTTTCAAAGGATGGGCTATGGACCTCATCGGCAAGATTCACCCGCAGTCAACTAAAGGATGTAATTTCATTATTATGGCTACCGATTACTTCACTAAATGGGTAGAGACACAGCCGATAAAGAGGGTTCATCAGCCAGATGTCATTCAGTTTATCCAACACCGGATCATATATATATATATATGGTATTTCTGAGACGATTACAACCGATCAAGGGACGATGTTCACTGGCTCTAAGGTGGCAGCCTTTGTTGAGAAATTTGGGATCAAGATGATCACATCCTCTCCTTATTATGCACATGAGAATGGACAAGCCAAGGCAGCTAACAAGCTTATTATGGACATAATCAGTAAAAATATGGAGGATAGACCGACAGTATGTCATCTCACTTTGGATGAAGCTATTTGGGCAATCAGTAACTCTAAGTCTACGGCTACTGGGACAACACCTTATCGGCAAACCTATGGCCAAGATGCAGTGTTACCCTTGGAGATTAATGTTAAGTCATTACGGTGGCCAAACAGAATTCTTTAAGCTTAGAAGAATATCAGTAGGCCATGCTAATGGAGTTAGATCAGTTAGATGAAGATCGATTGATGGCCCTAGAAAGAATCGAAGATGGTAAACAGAAAATGGCCAAAGCATACAACAAACATGTTAAGCCTAAGAGGTTCGCTGAAGGAGACTTGGTTTGGAAAACCGTGTTGCCTCTTGGAATGAAAGATCGTAAATTCAGAAAATGATTGCCAAATTGGGAAGGACACTTCGTAGTAAGCCAACGGATTGCTGGAAATGCGTATCGGCTAATAGACATGCATGATGAAGAACTTAACAGAAACGTAAATGGAAAATACTTAAAGAATTACTACCGTTTGATTTGGGGTATGCATGAGTAAACAACAGTGATCGACTGGCTACCTGGCCATACATAATAAATTAATTCCCTTCAATTTTGGGAATACATGATAACTACAAGTCGGCGACCTGGTCATAGTTACACGAAAAAAGCAAAAAGTACTTCCCTTCGATTTGGGGAAGATAGGAGTAGACACCAGCCACAGATCGACTACTTAGTCGTAAGAACAAACCCTTCTATTTGGGGTCAATAGAACTAGGAAGCCAAGTTGGTTGGTATTCTACTAGCTTGAGGTTGTTCTACATCAATAACTATATAAGTCTTAGGATTAGCCGAATCTACGACTGCTTGGAAATCTTAGGTAGCCACAGTCTCTTCCTCACCCTCAACCGCACCAACAACTACTAAATCCTCCACTCCTACTCCTGCTAGGACCCCATTTTCCTCATCCAGTAAAGGCTCAGCCACTACAATGATAGGGCCTTGGTAAAAACTTGAGTGTCGGTCGATACCTCTTGAATAATAGAAGCAGTGATGGCGTTGGATTGCATGTCCATAAGGGTGTCTGCTGATAACTTAGCAACGAGATCAACTAGAAAAGGAGTAGTGAGTGTTGGCATTTCTTGAGCAAGACGACTTTTCCACGCAGTCCACTCATTCTCCAGTTTGGCCTGCCGTTCACTACACTCTTTCTGATCCAATTCCCAATCCATCTTTTGGTTACCGAGTTCTCGGATCTTGTTATCCAACTGAAGGCTCTACCAAAACAAAAAAGAGCAGGAGGAGTCTTGGGCATTAATAGTCGATTCTAAGGCGCCTATGGCAGGAGTAATAGCCTTTATCTCCGCTTGGATCTTCTACAAATCGGATCACAATTTTGACAACTGCTCCTACAAGTTATTTCTTCAGTTGACATTCTGATGTCTTTCCAAATTCACCTCATTGAAAGAAGTTTGGATACAGATCTTCTCTTGCTGAAGAGATCTCAAGGGTTGCAAAGAAGCGATCTCCTCATCATGAATATCTTTGGCCATTTTTTGTAAAGAAAATAAGTCATTTAGAGCCAAAGCCATGTCATTATAGGCGATTGCCAAAACTGGAGAATCCATTATTTCTTTTGACAATCGGAATAGAGAAGCCCTCAAAGCATGAAACCCTTCTTTGCTGGTTGGGATTCCCTTGGCAAGAGACCCCTTAACTCGCTCTCGATGAATGCCAATAGGCAAAGATGATAAAGGTACAATGTAGACTGAGCTGAAATATTTCAAGAACACGTCTTCTGGGATGACCTCGACTGGCACTTCAGAGCCATCAATTGGGTTTTTTTCAGTCGAGGGATTATCTACAATCATATCTTGTACAGAAATGACATGTTCAGAATAAAAGAAAGGGTTTGGAAATAGTGAAGGACCAAGCATAAGAGAAATGGTATACCTCTACGGCTGCATCAACATCAAAATCTTCGACTGCCTTGATAGGAGAAATCTTGGCCTTGAGGTCAGCCGATAATGGCTCCCGCAGATGCGTGGAAGCATGAGCCAAAGAGGATGACCCTCCAATATGAAGAGGGGCATCAGACGCTTTTTGCAGCCGTCTATATCTTATTAGTAGTGGTCCATGAAGGGCAAACAAAAAACATAATTATTGATAGCCGGTGCGAAGGTGTTTCATCCAGCCAAGTAATATACCTCAATTTCCTCCTCTTCCTCAGTAGGAACAAAAACTCTGGTTCCATGGGGGTCTTTATCACTATAATCTCGGATGACAACCCCTACGTTTCGCCTGGGTTGCTTAGGCAGAGATTTCTTGGGTAACGGGGATTCAGTGTTGAAAGTGGTCTCTAGATCAACAAACGCTGGAGGGGATTGAGTTGCTGAAAGACACATAAGAGATGTTAGCCGAAAATGCATAAGAACAATCTGGCCGACACATATGTAGAACGAAATTTACCTTTTCTCTTAGTTTGCCGCAACCTAATGGAAGACCTTGAGGCAGTAGGTCTAGCCGATTTAAGGGGAGCAACTTTCAGATTGGCTTCTTTTGGCCACTGGTTAGAGGTTTCTGGGATCTTTTTTTTCTTTGACAGAATCAGCCAATCATAGTAGACATCTAGAGGAGATTGGAAGAATTCTCCTTGGTTGTGTTCCACCAATAGTCAAAAGCGACGGTAGTATTCGCTCTCAAGGGAAATGACTGCCAGTCAAATAGAGCGAGTCTCTCAAGATTGTGATCGGCTATCTTCTTTACATGTACTGTATCAAAAATGCAGTGTTGGGTTGAACAAACAATATTGCGGTGAGGCCCTGACACGTGTTGAGTGGAGCTGAATAGCCTTGCTATAAAGTTTGACTGATAAGGCGCCACATTCAACTTATTGTTTCTAGAACTGGGATTCAAACCATCCAATAAGTCCCTAGCCGTGAGAATCCGCCCCTATATGAGAATCATAGTTCTCCGCTGAGAGAATGTAAGATTGTCATCGGCTACTTGACGGACCCAATCGGGGGTGGCCCATCTTTGTAGGATCGATTGCTAATTTGTGTAATGGTCTCGAGACAGACCATGCATGGTAGAGACTGCAGCAATAACATCTTGGGGCACAGGGGTGTTTTCTGAAGAGTATCGGCTAGCGCCGGCGGGTTTAATAAAAAATGATAGTCATCAAAACTATCAGAAAGAAACTCTGGGAAATACAGGGTAATCTACAGCTGAAGAAACCACAGAGGACCGGCTAAAGTATCCATATTTCTGGAGTCCCTTAACCTGGCCTAGGCATCGCCAAGAGCCATATAAAGATAAGTCAGGAAGAGAGATGCCCAACTGCCATCTTCCCTCGAAATGGCTAGCACCGCATAAATTTCCAGCTTCTTCACAACTGCACAAGATCCTGTGCAGATAAAATATCGGCTGAACCAAAAAAGTAGGAAAGCATGATACTCGACATTGTCGACTAAAAGAGGCGATATGCGACAATTTTTTGTTATAAATTAGCCATAGCTAGAAGAAGTCTTTGAGACGTTGATTTCTAAGTCAGCAACATATATGTCACTCAAGGCAGGCGCTTTAGCTCCCAGTATCGGAAGGTCAGGTAACGTCATCACATCGAGCAGTGTGGGGGTTATCATTCCCAAAAGGAAAACAAAGGCATTAACAGTGGTCTACCAGTAACCAAGAAAAGCATACATAATACCAATGTTATAGGAGGAGTCAAACTCCGACAGCGCAATGGCATGGTAGAGACTAATGCGTCTCCATTCAGCCTCTTTGGCCGACTTCACTCGGTCTAACCAATCAGAGTAGTTGGTAATCTTGGACGGCCAGGTACGCAGGCTAGTCGGACAACGGTCGCCGATAAACCAATCGTAGGTAATAGGAAGGTCATAGTTTGTCAGGCTAAGATGCCGAGAAAGAAGGAGGTTGCCTTGTTCAGATGTACCGAAGGGAGCGAGAAATAGTTGTTCATCGATGAAGGCAAATATAGGTGTTAGGTCATCAACAGCCAAATCGGACCCGATCCCTGAGATGGAGAGGAAGATGAAGACATGTCTTTTCCTGATTAAGGAAATAGGGTTTCCTGTGAAGAGAGCAAGAAATTTGGGAACGACTGAAGATCGAGTAAGAGACCTTTTAGGGGGGATGTCTCTCCTAAATATTTTCTTTTTCTTGGATATGCGACTGACACACATTTGGGGATATTTTCTTTCAAACGTGCAACTGAAATGCATCAGAATTTAGTCACGGAAGCCGAGACGCTTCAGTTGAATGAAATAAACTTTTCAGAGAAAAAGACCATAATTGCATGCATTTAAGGCAAAAATGATTGAAGGAACACCCACGACTGCCACACGAAATGAGACTATCTTTTAATACATCAATTCAACAGCCGCACTCGAATTAATGTAGGGGGCCAATTGTTAACACTCAAAAAATACTTTTAAGTGTTTAGCAGAGCCAAGTGACAACCGAAGGTGGAAACCTCAAAATAAGCAAGCAAAAGAATTCCAAGTCAATAACCGAACTGACTCGTAGCCGAATCTATCAGCCCTAGCCTTCGGCTAGAAAGGCTTTATCGACTATTATAGTAGCCTGACCAAGTCATAATTTCGATGAACGACTGAGACCCACACATATTTGAATGTCTTGAATACCAAGTCAAAGAACCTTCGAGACCCTAAGGAACGGTAACAACCATCAACAAACTATAAGGGAGTGTCGTTGATCATGCTAGAGGATAAGGCGCAAAAATCAGCACTACCTCCTCATAGTTGGCTAGTGGATTTAGTGGGTAAGACGATGGCTAACATAGGGGGATCACGTTTTATTCTTTTTGTATTATAAATGTAGGATTGTTTGTACAGAATAAGGGACAATCAATCAAACAACTGATTTTATATATCTTTATTGCCTTTATCACACTCTAGATGTATTTATGTTTCTTACCACTTAGTTTACTCAATCACCTCCCTAACACTTTCTGTAGTAGTTGGGAATCCATTGCTGGAAGTTAGAGTTCCACTTTCAGCCAAAATCTCTTAGTTAAGGAATCAATTTGTCATCTGATTTCGTTAGCTGATAGACGACAACCATTTCGGAGGAAAATAGATAGTACAAGTAATACATCGAGTGAACTCCCCCGAAGAGGTAAAAGTGTGTTTGTTATTACACGCCCTATTTTTCTTTTTTTGCATCAATATACAAATGGAATACGTTTAGATTCATTCTAATCATAACTAGCAGCTCACCCACCAACTACATCAGCAGCAGCCTATGCTCATCGACCACTTAGGCTAAGACCAATTTAGATTTTAAGTTATGTTATCAAATAGTGAACTTAAGGTAGGGGTGTTCATTCCTTCATGGTATGGTATGGAAAGGTATAGTATTAAAAGTTTTAGTTCAGTAATCGTGATTTTTAATTTTTTTTAAATATAATATTATATTAAATTAATTCGATATAGTTGTTTTTGATAAAATGTAGTATGATAAGTCGGTAACTATGATATTTGACACAAATATCTATATTTTGCATCATTTTCCTCTATTTATTAGTATTTTAATTGTATATGAAAATACTATTTTCTTCGTCCGAATTTATGTGTCTGACAAGAGGATACACTGATATGGATAGTACAGTGGGTCTATTTCTCATGGTTATAGACATCATGGTAGATTTCAACATTTTCAATCTAGGCGTCTCGTTCATGAAGCTTTATATATTACATATGGTATTTTCGCGGGGCAAAGAAGTTATAGTGGAGTCTAGTGGTCCAGGGGTACTCAATATCGATATTCTGATCGGGGTGGTCACTCAAGTTCTTTATCTCTATTCAGCAGCCCTCAGCAGCTAAGACATATTATAATTATGAAGAGATTGGACATTTCGAGAGATATTTTCCCAGGCTTAGATCGGGAGGATCTCAGACAACCAAGACCCCAACACAGTCATCCACGAGTGGCGGATAGTCTAGCATAGGGGGTTCGCAGTCAGGCCATGGTAGCCATCAAACTAGCCGTGATGGATCTCAGATGGATAGAGATAGAGCTCGTTTAGGCTGAGGTAGCCAACATGGTACTTAGTCCGATGGAGGATTTACTCATTATTATGATTTCCCGAGTATACCAGAGGCTGAGGTATCAAATACGATTATCTAAAATATCATCTTAATCTATCATTGGTCTGTTACAATGTTATTTGTTCCGAAATATAAATTCTCATATATGTCTGCCTATTTTTATGGTGATTTATATATGTAGTGTGATATGCTTGATGTCCCTATTCATGTGTCTACACAGGTTGGTGATTCTATGATTGTAGATTGAGTTTATCAGCATTGTGTGGTCACTTTTAAAGGTTATGAAACTTGGGTAGACTTGGTCATATTAGACATGGTTAATTTTGATATTATTCTGGGGATGGATTAGTTATCACCGTACCATGCGATTCTGAATTGTCATGCCAAGACAGTCACTCTAGCGATGCTTCATCTTTCCAGGTTAGAGTTAAGAGGCGCTTCCAGCCCTGCTCCTAAGAATATATTTCTTTCATTCAGGCTAGGAAGTTGGTAGATAAGGGTGGTTTAACGTACCTAGATCATATTTAGAATACCAGCATGGAGACACTGTCCCAACAAATCGGATATTAGTAATTTTCGGATAATTTCGTATCCGATATTTCAGATATCCAAAAAATTGGATATCCGCAATTTTCGGATAATTTCAAATGGGATTCAGATTCGAATATTTCAGATATCCAATTTTTTGGATATCTGCAATTTTCGGATAATTTCGGATCGGATTCGGATATCCAAAAAATCGTATAATCATAATTTTTGGATCATTTCGGATCGGATTCAGATCCGAATATTTCGGATATTCAAAAAATTGAATATTCGTAATTTTCGGATCGGATTCGGATCCGAATATTTCGGATATCCAAAATTTTCGGATCGGATTAGGATCCGAATATTTTGGATATCCAAAAAATCGGATATTCGTAATTTTTGGATAATTTCGGATCCGAATATTTTGGATATTCAAAAAATCGGATATTCGTAATTTTCGGATTGGATTCGGATCCGAATATTTCGGATATCCAAAATTTTCGGATAATTTCGTATCGGATTAGGATCCGAATATTTTGGATATCCAAAAAATCGGATATTCGTAATTTCGGATCGGATTCGGATCCAAATATTTCGGATATCCAAAATCGGTTATCCAAAATTTTAAAAGGTAAAAATTAAGGATCTAAATTATTCGTCATTTACATTTAATATGCACCACTAATAATAATGTCAGTACTAATTAATTAGCCGCTCTTTAATCATTTTATTTAAAAAAAAGTTTATTAATTCATGGCTAATTAAAAAGAAGCATATTTTATTTAAAAAATGAGCTTTAGGAGGTGTTTTACTTTTGAAAAATCATTTTTAGCACTTTAATTATTTCATTAACTCAACTTTGTGAATTAATTTAATAATTTGGCTACTTGTCAAATGAATTAAGAGAATTTTATCGTTAGTTACAACAAAGGAAATACATTAACGAATCGAGAGGTTGAGTTATATTATAATTTAAAATCTAAATAGCCGTGCACATTTGAAAGAATTAGTTCCTTTATGATTAGCCAAATTATTAAATTAATTCACAAAGTTGAGTTAATGAAATAATTAAAGTGCTAAAAATGATTTTTCAAAAGTAAAACACCTCTAAATTAAGCTCATTTTTCAAATAAAATATGCTTCTTTTTTAATTAGCCATGAATAAAGTTTTTTCAAGATTTATACAAAAATTAAATTCTTTGATCAAAGGGGCGACTTAATGAATCGCCCCCTTTGGTGAGGACCAAAAAGGGCAACTTTTCTAGTCGCCCCCTTTGGTCCTCACCAAAAAGGGTGAGTTAAAAAATCGTCCTATTTGGTGAAATTAAAAAGGGCGACTATATGTCGCATTTTTTGGTACTAACTAACATGACATTTTTTAGTCGCCATTTTTTGTATTAACCAATCGCCCTCTTTGGACCAATTTATTGTAGTGTTGTGGGTAATTCGAGAGATACTCATAAAGTTAATATCAACTCATCAACCAGTAAGCCATGAAATAAATTAGATATAACAATTGGATAACTCAACTGGATTGTTAATGACATGCCTTGGAACTCTTCATCATTTGATAAAACTCACAACTCTTGTCCCAGTTCTTGTTCGTTACAAATAATTCGTTTTAGTTATTTCTTTGCAAACCATATAGTTAAATCCAAATTCACAATTTGTCTCTCTTCTTGAATAGTTATAACTGAAGTTTGATTATTTAAACATTAGAAGTCATATGTCCTTGTGGGTACCAGAGTCCGTAACCTAAATGATCCAAATAACATGCAAAGCAATCAAAATACACCAGAAAAATAATAATACAAAAATACCTTTTACGCAATAAATTATTGTGTAATAGGAGTTAACCGTAGTGGCACTGTCAAATATTTTTGCACAATAATTTATTGCATAAAATGAGTTAACCTTACCGGTCCGGTTAACTGCTTTTACATAACAATTTACTGCGCAAAATTGGAAGATAAATCACGATCAGGACTCTTCGTCCACTGGTCCCCCATTCAAATATTTAGCCATTAAAGGCGATTTTAGAGGTCCCACATCTCAAAATTGTGATTTTTATTTTAAATTTCTTCAAGAAAACTAGAAAAGCAAGATTCTCGGTGTATTCAAATCAAGAAACGAGATTGGAAGCTCGAATTTCGAAAAACTTTCGATTGAGGTATTTATTTTCGAAATTTTCTTGTTCAATGTTTAATATGTGTTACCCCAAAGTATGAATATTTGTTTATTACTCCCGATATTCGAAATTGTTATCGTTTTTGTCGTTTTCAAAACTTTTGTTGTCTCGAAAGGCATTGGCAGTCTCTCGGACTGTCAGTTTTTTTTTTTAAAATCAATTTTATTTCTTAATCAATTACTTTTTAAATTAGTTATGTATTATCGATTTTTAATGTGTTAATTATGTGTTGTATTTAATTGATAATGTAGTTTAGTTATTTATGATCTATATTTAGATAATTTATTAAATTGTTAATTAGATTAATTTCATAATATTATACATTTTAAATTAGTTAGCTAATTATTCCCATAATTATTTAATATAGTTTCCCAATAAATGATTACATAGTTAATATAATTTTATGATAAATGATTAGTTAGTTAATATAATTTTCTGATAAAGAATTAGTTAGTCTTTCCATTAAATAGATTAGTTATTTTATATACATTATTAGTTAAGTAATTAATTAATTAAATAATTTTTATTTATTCATAAGAATATAATACAACATAATTCTCATAATTCACAAATTTTGAATAAATGATAAACTTCAAACTTATCATAAAATGAATAACAAACGATAAACTAAATCATTAGTTTATTAATTAACACCATTAATATAATTTTCCAATAAAAGATAAGTTAGTTAATATAATTTATCGATAAAGGATTAGTTAGTCTTCCCGTTAAATATATTAATCATTTAATATACATTATTAGTTAAGTAATTAATTAATTAAGCAATTTTTAATCAGAAATAATTATTCATAAAAATATAATACAACATAATTCTCATCACTCACAAGTTTTGAATAAAAGCAAACCTAAATTTGAAAACTTTAAACCTACCATACTAACCTAAAGAATTTGAAAAAAAAATCTGGGGTATATCTTGTAATTTCAAGAATAATGAATAATTTAAATATTATTTATACAGATGCAACACCTCCATGGATCTCAACGATCATTCGGGTCCCATCGATAGATTAGTACATAGTCTATAAAATATATAGATCAGGGGTATTATGGATTGAGCGAATTCATACGGGGGCGTTGATCGATCCCGTATGATGGAAATAGTGTGGCAGCTTTTACAGGACCAGTCCCCATATCCACGCATCTTAGAGATACTGTATTGGAGCGTTATCTATTGTTGTGTCACTATTGGTCGGGTAAAGCGTGATTGTGCTTATCTGACGGCTATGATTGAGCGATGGAGGTAGAGGACTCCATATGGTAGATGAGCCTGATCTTGATCTCGCTCTAGTCCAGATGCATCCGTTGACTTCATGTCGCATCCGTCGACATCATGCCGCATCCTTCGACTTCATGTCGCCCATCAACTTCAGGCCGTATGTCGAATTTTTTTCGACCGTTGTTAGGCATATTTTGTATACACTTTTTGAGTCATTTTTAGTTAGTATTTTACTCATTTTGTTTGTGTTTAGTATAGTGTTAGGGTTGTTTTTCTTTCTTTTGAGTCGGAGCGGTTCTAAATGGCAAAAAGAAGCTAAAAGTGAGCAGAAAAGACAGGAAGGAGATCCCGAAGCATAAAGGACGAAAGTTGGCAGATCAGGACGAAAGACCGCGAGATCGCGGCGCCGGACTGTAGAACCGTGGTGCCACAATTATTGAGAAGCCACGATCTTTCGGCACTACCATTCTCGCAGCGGTGCGGTGCGTCTGAAATTTCCAATCCGAAATAGAATTGGCAAGGGGCAAAAGGGTCCAAGACACATGTTTTTGACAACATATATAAACTCTTGGGACAGATTTTAGGGAAGATCTATCACATATCATCTCTCAGAACACAACACAACGCTTGGCGGCTACAATTGGAGACATTAGTTCTAAGTACATTTCTTTCATTTATTTTCATTCAGTTCATGTTTGGATTTGTATTAGTTCTTAGCATGTCTATGACTAGGAGCTAAACACTTTATTAGGGTTTTTTTATTGAATCACTTGAAACTCTCTTTCATGAATTAATGCATTAGTTTGATTTCTTCTTCACTTGATTAAGATTTATTCAATATTGGTATGAATGTTTGATAGTTAATTGATCACTAATTATCATAATCTATATGATTTCGAATCAAGAATCGAGAGGAGAGATTTGAATATGTTGTAATTGAATAGACATAGGTTAAAATCGCAGACGAAAGTACCCCGATACTTGTGTAGACTTATAGGTTATTGTTCTTAATTCTCCTCTGTGGTAAAACCTATCATAGAAATATAGAAGGTTTCTGCAATGGGGTTGAGCGATTATATATCCTAACCGGAATATAAGACAGTCTAGTTAACCGCTATCTTAACGTAGAAGAAGAAGTCATTCTAGTTGCATTAAATATTTAAAAGAGTGGATAGTTGAGGATATTGGAAGCCCTAATTCCTTCATAACTGATTAAACCTCAATAATTTAGTTCAATTCTTGCAATTACTCTACTAGTGTTAGATAACAACCAAATCAACTTATCGTTTGCCAAATAGATAACCTAGAATAGATGTTCGGTAATTAGAAACCAGTCTCTGAGGATTATATTCGGTCTTACAAGACTACATTACTTGTAATGATACGTACACTTGCGTGATCACGTTGAAATCGGCCTGACAAGTTTTTGGCGCCGTTGCCGGGGACTGACGTACTTCTAATATCGAACCATTTATTCTTAATTCTACTTTGGTTTTTTTTAATTTTAGAACCCTGTTGCCTTGATTTGTTTGTTGATTTTGATCGATTTCAGGACGTAGTTTATGTGAAGAAGAAGATGAGCAAATACACTTGTTCCTTTTAATCCTGAAATTGAGAAAACTTGCAAGCAGAACAGGCGAAACAAGAAGATATCTGATTCAGTGACCATGGAAAACCAATCGAATCAGAATGGGGCGGACAATGAGGTTCCTGAGAATGTAGGGGAGCCAATATAGGTCCCAGCAGAGAGAAGTTTGGGGACTACATTCGCCGCGATTCTGGTGCACATACATGCATCGGGCTCCCGTGATAGGGCAAACAACTTTGAGATCAAGCGGCCGTCGAGCATGGTCGGACCACGATGCTGATTTGAGGGATTGCCGTCTGAAGACCCCCACATGCACATTGCCAATTTTCTGGAGTTGTATGCCATCTTCAAGTACAATGGCATTACTGACGACACTATTAGATTGAGGCTCTTCCCGTTCTCACTTAGGGACAGAGCCAAGAGTTGGTTGAACTCATTGCCTGCCAACTCCGTTACCACCTAGCAGGATTTAGCCCAACATTTTCTTGTAAAGTTCTTCCCTCCTTCAAAGGCAGAGAAAGTTGAACAATTACTATCAGGTAGATGGAGAGTCGTTGTATGATGCATGGGAGCGATTCAAGGATTTGCAGAGAAAATGCCCACATAATGGCATAGAGAAGTGGATGTTGGTCCATATTTTTTATAATGGGTTGAGTGGTACTACTCGTACCATCATTGATGTTGCATCAGGGGGAACGCTCATGAGGAAGAGTGCCAATGAGACGCATGAGTTGCTAGAAGACATGACTGCGAATAATCACCAAGGGGCAGATAACAAATCAGTGAGTAGCAGGAAGACTATGGGCATACATAAGATAGATGTTATCACTGCATTGAATGCGTAGGTGGCCCTTTTGACAAAACAGCTGCAGCAGAACACTATGTCTGTAAATGCAGTCCAGATGCCGGTGAATTGTGAGATTTGCGGGGGCCCACACTCTTTTGACAAATGCACAACGGTGGATCCTAATAATGTGTCCATGGAGCAGGTTCAAGCAGTGGGGAACTTTCAGCGCCCTTATAACTCCAACACATACAATCTGGGTGGAGAAATCACCCCAACTTTTCGTGGAGGAATGACTAAGCCCAGCAGCCACCATATCAAGGTAATTACTAGAACTATCAGACATATAATCAGGATACATCTTCCCAGTAGTTTAGACCACCTACCCAACAGGAGAAGCCTGATGAACTGAGAGCAGCATTTCTTACACTCACCAATTCGCAGAATCAGTTCATGTCCGAAACAAGGTCCTCTTTCAGGAACTTGGAAACGCAAGTGGGGTAACTGGCGAAGATGGTAAATAACAGACCGCAGGGTACTCTCCCAAGCAACACAGTGGTTAATCCGAGAGAGCAGTGCCAAACAGTTTTGTTGAGAAGTGGAAAGCAGTTAGAGCAGGTTGCTCCCCAACCAGCAGTGGTGAATGAGAAAGAGTGTGAGAAGACAATTGATATAGGAAAGGAGGGGGTCACTGAGGACCCCCCTACAGTAGATAAAGCTCCACCAGCACCTTTGAGGGAATACACTGACAAAATCCCTTACCCTCAAAGACTCCAAAAGAAGGCCCTAGACAAACAGCTCTCCAAGTTCTTGGAGGTATTTAAGAAGCTCCACATCAATATCCCATTCATTGAGGCGTTAGAACAAATGCACACATATTTTAAATTCATGAAGGATATACTTGGGAAGAAGAGAAGACTGGAAGATTATGAGACAGTAGTGCTAACAGAGGAGTGCACCGCCATCTTACAAAAAAACTGCCTCCTAAATTGAAAGATTGGGAAGTTTCACCCTGCCCTGCACTGTTGGAAATGTAACCTACAACAGGGCACTTTGCGACTTAGGGGCTAGCATAAATCTTGTGCCTCTATCAGTATTCAAGAGATTGGGTTTGGGGGAAGCCAAGACAACCACAGTGAATCTGCAGCTTGCTGAGCGATCTGTGGTACACCCCCGAAGTATAGTGGAAGATGTGCTAGTCAAGGTGGGCAAGTTCTTCTTTCCAGCGGACTTCCTCATTTTTGACATGGAGGAAGATGAGGACATGCCCATAATTTTGGGGAGACCATTCCTTGCAACGGGTAGAGCCCTAATTGATGTGGAGAAGAGAGAGTTGAGACTCAAGGTTCAAGAAGAAGAAATGATATTCAAAGTTTTCAAATATACCATTGAATCCCAGGCCAGCAACAAATGTTTTGCAGTAAGCACAACTGACACAACAACTCATCAAGAACAAACCAACGGTATGGGAATCATTGCGACAGTTGTGAACCCATAGGTTAGGTGGATTGCTGAAACAAAAGTGGATGAGTTGGAAGCTGACAAAAAGGTAAACCTTACTGAACCCAATCCTGCGAAAAAGAAGAATAGAGTGAAGAAAAGGAAAATGATCTTTAAATGGATAGGTTGTGGGGTTAATTTACCCCAGTGATTGAATAAAGGACATGCGTCCAGCTAAAAGACGTTAAAGACAGCGCTGCTTGGGAGGCAACCCAAGGTTTAAATTATGCAACTAGTTTAACTTGAACAGTCTCACTTGATGGTATTTTTGGTTGTGTTGTGATGACAGGTGAGGGAATCGGAGATTAAGCACGAAGAAAAGGGTGGAAAACACGGAATCGGGTCGGCACCAAGGTGCCATTCCGCAGGCCCGCGCTGCCGAATATTCAGAGAGATCACAGTACTTTCGGCACCACGGTGCCATCATGCAGGCCCGCGGTTCCGAAGCGCGATTTCAGAAATAAAAAGCCCTAAAATCCCCAATTCTTCCCACTTTCACACAAACCCTTCCCCTCTTAACCAAGCGCCGAAAATACATTCTCAAACACCAAAAATCTACCACAAATTCTCCCAAATCCTTCCAATACCCACAAACCATCCCACTCAAAATTCCTAGCATCGCTCCACAACATCATTCTTTCACTTGGGTCAAGGAAGCGGTGAAGAACAACCACTCAAAAAGGTAACCTTCATCATTCTTCTTGAGATTTAAAGATTAGTGGAGAGAATAGCTTGTAGACTTGGGTGTGGTACGGGTTGCGTGTTGTTGGTGCTGTGAGGGTGATTGTTGCTTGGGTATGTGTTGTTTGTCCTGTGTTGTGGGATATTGCTGTGGGAGTTTGTGATTTTGGGGTTAAGTGTTGATTCGTGGTGTATTACTGTTGTGGTCTGATTTTGCTTGGTTATTGTTGTTGTGTGGAGTGATAGTTGTTGGAAACCCTCAAAGAAACAAAGGAAACGCTGCTGAAAATTTTCCAACAACTCGCACAATGGCCTCTAGAAAACGAACCGCCAGAGCTTCCTCATCTCCATCAGCTCCAGAATATGATGTTACTCGATTTACCAACTGTTGACACCCAATTTTGACCCTCCCGTCCAGTCATTAACTATAAAATTACACTGATTTTCAACAATAATTCTAATAATTTTAAAATAATAAAATGCAGCAATAAAACATTAGTACAGGCATAAATAAACAATTTAATAATGGCAGCGCGTCTTACGTAGAGTATTAAGCACTTAGAGTCTCGCGCCCACATTAATTAATTTCAAGCCCTGTCATGATTCTTAATTAATAATAAATACATAAAATAAATAATTTAGCAATGACGTCGTGTCAAGTAGCGTAGTCGCATTTATTAATACGCAAGAGAATTTCATAATCATTTGTAATTTAAAATCTAATACATGCATTTAATAGCGTCGCATTTATAAAGCTTTAAACAATTCTTAAATGTCATACTTGCATTTAACATTTAAATAATTTAATCTAAACTCAATTCATTTTTAATTTAACTTCGCAATAATGCACAATAATAAGATTTAAATAATAGTGCCGCATTCTAAAATATTAAGCATTAATTAAATGGCACACCCGCATTTATAACAATTAAATTAATAAAGCACCTAATTAATTTAAGCACAATTTATTAATTTAATTTACTACTAATTAATTAAATAGCACCTGAAACTAACACTAATTAAATAACTAATGACCCACTTAAAATTAATACTTAATTTAATACCTAACTCTACCCAACCCAACACACAATCAGCGGCCCAAACCCGCAAGGCCCAAATCCTTCAAATTTCTTATACTCACCCTTCCTCGTCGACAACACTTAAAGACACAAAAGAAACCTCAAGAAATTTCTAAAGAAGAACCGCAGCCTTCTCGCCTTTAGTCATGAATCCACGGATTTTCATGGTGGAAAATCCGGCGACTTTCCTTTCCCTTTACATGCACACACCCAGCCTTTATTTACTTACCATAAGCAAACTAGCAAGATCCTTCCAGAATCAAAAACTTACCATAATCGAATCGCGATCGAATCAGCACCAAAATCACAGGCATATCAGTCCAAAATCGTATCAAAGTTTACCTAATAGGGAACCCAACCAGGGCTATATAAGCACATGCAATAGTAGAGGACGAGAGGGGAGGCATAGCAGAGCATATACGAGAGAGCTCAGGGAGAAGAGCAACTACATAGCAATTTAAGGCAGAATAGTCAGAATAGAGAACATGACGAGCTCACCAAGAGCTCACCAGAAAAGAGGCAGAGCACAGTAAGGCATCGGGAGTCAGCACCCAGAAATTAGCATCCCTTTAAGCACCTCCTTTAGCATTTTCTGCAATCCTTTTAGTATTCTGCATCTTCAAATTCGCATTAGCAAGCCTTTCGAGTGGACCGACGACTTGATACGCTGCCCCGGTTCGCTGCCCGGAGAAGGTAAAAATCCACTCCCTCTCGGTTTCTGTTCATTTTGTATTTTGTGCGAATTTGTGTTAAATAATGCGTTAGATATTGTCTATGCTGTTTTGCGACTATGACAGTCGATTTGTTCTACTAGTATTCGTTGCGTGGATAATATGATGTAGTTCTGAAGTAAACCTGTCCATCATGTTAGACTATTCTGAGACTTGTTTGGTTGTGTGAATGTTGACAGATACTTATTATTGAAAATGCTCTGTGATAGATATTGTTCTAAGGTTCAGTCAATTAATTGCTATTCTGAATTGGTTATTCTGATGTAATACGAATAATACGAGACTAAAATATCGGCAATCATGTTATGCCCTGTCTGTTGAAGTTGCTTTCCTTCCCAAATGTATTAGCATCAGTATTTTTTGCATCTACGGAATCCGGATATCCCTGCTAAATTATGCCCCTTACAGTATTTGTCTCATGGCCGTACCTGCCAAACATGTTATCTAGTTAACCTCATTCATTTGCATCTGGTGCTAATATGTTTTTGGCAAACAATTTAAACCCCCTCGCTTGCCACGCTTGCATTGCATCGCTTGCCCGCCATCGATCAGCATTTTTTTATATACGCCAAATTTGAGATGCATTATGTTTGCTGAATGCTCATTTATTGGTTAAGTCCACTCCGCTTGTTTCTCATTGTTCGCTGCTCGCTCGTTGCTTCCTCAACGCTCTTCGTGGATACGGGTTTGACATGAATTATGTTTGCTAAATGCTTATTTATTAATTGACAAAGTTTAGAGTATGTGCTAATCCTTATCTTTCGTTATTTTGCATGACACGCACCGGAGCAAAAATAAAGAGTCTCACGGCGAGACTCATCGCAAGCCATTTCAAAATGGCGACCCGCATCCGCGTTCGCATTCCCGCTTCAGAAACTCCTAGAAAAACAACAGACGTCATTATCCGTCAGAAAGAGCATTCTTAAATCCATCCTCTCTCTTTACTTGCTATTCATTTATTTATTTGTTTATTGTAATTTAATTACTCTATTTCTGTAATATTTAGGATATCTAGAACAATTAAGCCTTTAAACATATAAGTGGGGAAGATAATTTAAAGTTTATCGCTTAACTTACTTTCTTTTTTTTAGATTGTCATGCATGTCTAAATTTTTGCCAAATAATCTAACTTGCATCATAAAACCAACAGTTTGTTAAATCCATAAACAAATTTTCTCCTAAACTCTCAAAAAATCATCTTAAGCATTTTTTATACTACATGTAGGTTAAGCAAGATTAATTTAGCCAGCAGTATACATAACTAGTCCGTAAATAACCTTTGCATGAACACATAATTAGTCCATAAAGCACCCTCTTAGCATTCTTTAGCATTTCTAGCCCTTTTAGCACTTTTAATCACCCTTCTAGCATTTAATACCTTTTAGCAATCTTTAGTATTTTAAGTACTTTTAAACATTTAGCATTTGGCTCTTTTATTTATTTATAACACCTTTTGCCCTTTTTATACTTTAAGCACCTTTTAAACATTTTAACATTTTAGCATTTTTATTAAGCAGGAGGAGCTTTTATTTTGCATTTTTAAACATAATAATTACCCTAGGTTTGGCAGGACAACCGCAAGTTAGCGGATCTTAGAGGGTGCCTAACCCCTTCCCTCTAGATTAATAAAGAACCCTTACCCAGAATCTCACTAAGTTTAGCAGACCATAAAGAATGGAGTTAGTGTTGACTTTAACCTAAGTTGACATTTAGGTGTCCTAATTCACCAAATTAATTAGGTGGCGACTCCGCGAACTCCTTTAGCAATTTCTAGCACCTCTTTTGCACTTTTAGCACTTTTAAGCACTTTAGCACCCCTTTACTTTTAAAATTAACCTTTTTTAAACTTTTAACATCTTTTTAACATTTTAACATTTTTATTATTTATTTTCTAACATCTTTTATCAAGCAGGGTTCGCTAGAATAAAGTCGCGGTCGAAAAAGGGCGCGACAGAATGACGACTCCACTGGGGATTTAAGGTTCTTAACCACAACAGACCTAGGATTATTATTTGGCATTACTTTTTGCATTTAAATTTTGTGTGCTATATTTTGTTTTATTTATTTTAATTGCTACCTGCTTTACTGTTTTCCTTAAACTGACATTCCGCTCATATTTCTTCCACTCTGGAAAATTCACACTATCACACACAACACGCGGGTATGCTTCGCGCACCTGCAAATTTCTTTCAAACACCCAAATTTAAGAGAGTTGGTGTTTTGCGCGGAGAATCCGGTCCAACCGGTGGTCGCGTAGCCTTCTCACTCGAGTAGTCCGCTCGAACTCAAGGCCTAGAAAAGCCAAATCTTAGAAACTTAAGATAGAGCTATACCACCTTTTATTTTAGGGCACGCATGCATTTACCTTAGGTGGGTGGCCTCGCATCGACACCACAATTAGGAAGACACTAAACTTGTCGACGTTTCTCAACCCAACGACCAACCAAAGATATTATGTGTAGCGTGACAATAATGGACAAATCTAAACCTAATCTTGTCATGTTGAAATTGGAAAAAGTGCACCGTCATTTGGTCGCCATTTCCAACAAAAGCATTACTGATTGGAACTTGACAAATCCATCATGACCTCGCATATGTGACGCTTAGGCCTACCGCATAAAGGGATCCCCACGCATGTTAGGACCCGGCAATGTGACAAACATGTACTTGCTAAATGTTTTACACTTTTGCAAAATCACGCTTTTACACTAACGCAGCTTTGCTACATCTTGTCTAAAAATGATTTATCACCTTCCCAAAGGTCGATTTGTATTTGACTAAGCAATATCGAGCATGAAGACCCAACCACCATGACGCAGCAAGAAGACGTATTGGTTGGATTTGCACCCTTGTTCTGGTCCGCCTAGAGCCCGGATAAGAAAGAGCAATTTAGCTTAGCAGATTAATAAAAAGAAAAACTCGTATTTAAGCTTTAATAATGTTTTCTTTTGCTTGTAATTGGAACTACGTGTGACCTGATTCCCTCGGCGGATACGTAGGCGGCCACATCGGCCTCGGTCCCACCTTTTAGAAAATCCCAATTTCTCTTTTGCTTGTATTTGGAACTACGTGTGACCTGATTCCCTCGGCGGATACGTAGGCGGCCACATCGGCCTTGGTCTCACCTTTTAGAAAATCCCAATTTCTCTTTTGCTTGTATTTGGAACTACGTGTGACTGATTCCTGCACATGGATACGCAGCGCCACACCGCCGGTCCCACCTTTAGAAAATCCCAATTTCTCTTGCTTGTATTTGGAACTACGTTAGACTGATTCCATGGCGGATACGAGGCGCCACATCGGCCTCGGTCCCACCTTTAGAATTTTACCCAATATTCGCTGTAATGAACTACGCCATGACCGATTCCTCGTGGGGATACGTAGCGCCTAAATCGCCGGCCACACCATTAGGAAACTTTCCTTCGTTCTGAAAATAACAAGAATACACATAACATACAAGCAACTCCATCGAGACCCCCTTAGGCCAAACACCCTTTTCAAAACTGGGACAATGTAGAAACTGCATGCGGGTCAAGTCCAATCAAAGCGCACGCAGATGTCAAGGAACAAGGCGGCGAAGTCAAATACGAATCGACCCCCTCCCAAAACTCACAAATTTTCTTTGAGCGCAGGTCTTTAGCCGAAGCAGAAAATACGGCAAGAAGTTCCTTCGCAGAAAGAAGCAGCGGAGGCAGAGGACATGACAAAAATCCAAAAATTCAAAGTCCGCATCAGAAGCAGCAGAAGCAGAAAAGGCATCGACAATCAACGTAACTCGACTCGAATGCGGCTAGCGCATCAGCGTGGGCATAAAGTCAAATTTGCAACCAACGCATTTCTTACCCAACAAAGGCATTATGGCAATTCGACAGTCCGTGCAAGGACAACATCTCAGTATTCATCCGGCATATCAGGGACGACATCTCTACCCATAAAATTGTACTTCTCATATGTATTTATCATTTCGTTTAAACAGGTATACACTAACTTTTCTCAAGCTTAGCTTGCAAGAGCATTTATTCTACAGGAGCAGCAAAGAACACGCCCAGTGCAACGACGGCGTTATCAAGATTATGTCCAGCGATTTACATATATCCGACTTGGGCCATACCAAATCGACAATTTTTAAGGACTTCGCCACGAAAGGACACCGACAAATATGATTCCATATGCTCGAAGATCGACATAAACTGGGACAATTTTTAAAAGAGAGCCTGACGGCAGCAGAACACTGAGAGTATGTGAGAATATACCGCCGATTTCGGATAAGGATGTTCGCTCTGTTTCATAACATGTCACTATTCAAAAATCGACATAATTTCCTACTAGTATTTTCTCAAGATAGAATATTTTCAACAAATGTTTTCGACCGAGACTCGAATCGCATGCGGTTACATGGTCCAGACAAGACAACGCGTGAAAATATCAAGAGCCAACACAAATCGGCCGACCCCCTCCCCGAACTCACAATTTTTCTTTGAGTACATTTTGCAGGTCAACAGGAACAAAGAGGACAATAACATTCCAATACAACATCTACATTTCGTCCATACAACGATTTAACACCGTGATTTCGCCCATACAACGATTTAACACCGTGATTTCGTCCATACAACGATTTAACATCCGCATTTCGTCCATACAACGATTTAACATCCACATCTCGCCCATACAACGCATTTAACATCTACATTTCGCCCATACAACGATTTAACATCTGCATTTCGCCCATACAACGATTTAACATCTATACTTCGGCCCATACAACGATTTAACATCCGCATTTCGTCCATACAACGACGAACATCTATATCTCGCCCATACAACGATTTAACATCTACATCTCGCCCATACAACGCATTTAACATCTGATTTCGGCCCATACAACGCATTTAACATCTACATCTCGCCCATACAATGATTTAACATCTGCATTTCGCCCATACAACGCATTTAACATCTACATCTCGCCCATACAACGCATTTAACATCTGCATCTCGTCCATACAACGACTAACATCTCCATACAACGACAAACATCTGCATTTCGTCCATACAACGACGAACATCTGCATTTCGTCTATACAACGACGAACATCTATACTTCGTCCATACAACGACGAACATCTGCATTTCGTCCATACAACGCATTTAACATCTACATCTCGCCCATACAACGATTTAACATCTCGTATTTCGGCCCATACAACGATTTAACATCTACATCTCGCCCATACAACGACGAACATCTGCATCTCGCCCATACAACGACGAACATCTGCATTTCGCCCATACAACGATTTAGCATCTCGCATTTCGCCCATACAACGATTTAACATCTACATCTCGCCCATACAACGATTTAACATCTCCATACAACGATTTAACATCTACATCTCGCTCCATACAACGCATTTAACATCTGCATCTCGCCCATACAACGCATTTAACATCTGATTTCGTCCCATACAACGCATTTAACATCTCGCTTGCCCATACAACGATTTAACATCCAAGCTTGGCCCATACAACGATTTAACATTCGCATCTCGTTTATACAATGACGAACATCCGTGATTTCGCCCATACAACGACGCCATCTCGCATCTCGCCTATACAAGCATAACAGATCATCACATCATTTCATTTTATAATATATACAATCTGACTACAACCACAGCACAAATTCACATTCTTACATTGTTTTGCCTTAACAGTTATGCACTAACCGTTTGCTTAAGTCTTAGCATGCATGAGCAGGAGCACAACGTGGATTTTCTCTTACAGCGAACCGGGGCAATTTGTTGGGGGGCCAACCTTCCCAATGAATGGCAGAAGCGGCCTCAAGCGTCGCTCCACTCATTCCACAGCACCATAAGCCATAGCAGTACACCCAGGTTCAAGCCAGTTATTTTTATCTCTTTTCTTTTTGCACCATAGCCCAGTGTCATCATAACTCGACACTGGGACAATTTTGAGTCCACGTTAGCCCGCCTTGGTATTTTGACCATGGTAGCCCAGTGTCGTCATAACTCGACACTGGGACAATTTTTGAGTCCGCGTCAGCCTTGCTTAATTGCCCAACTTTTTTTTTTCTGAGGATCGAGACAAAATTGGCTACGAGTCAACGTCTTTGTCCGAAGATTCTTCCATCATCTCCATACAAAGAGGGACAACTGTTGACACCCAATTTTGACCCTCCCGTCCAGTCATTAACTATAAAATTACACTGATTTTCAACAATAATTCTAATAATTTTAAAATAATAAAATGCAGCAATAAAACATTAGTACAGGCATAAATAAACAATTTAATAATGGCAGCGCGTCTTACGTAGAGTATTAAGCACTTAGAGTCCCGCGCCCACATTAATTAATTTCAAGCCCTGTCATGATTCTTAATTAATAATAAATACATAAAATAAATAATTTAGCAATGACGTCGCGCATAGTCGCATTTATTAATACGCAAGAGAATTTCATAATCATTTGTAATTTAAAATCTAATACATGCATTTAATAGCGTCGCATTTATAAAGCTTTAAACAATTCTTAAATGTCATACGTGCATTTAGCATTTAAATAATTTAATCTAAACTCAATTCATTTTTAATTTAACTTCGCAATAATGCACAATAATAAGATTTAAATAATAGCGCCGCATTCTAAAATATTAAGCATTAATTAAATGGCACACCCGCATTTATAACAATTAAATTAATAAAGCACCTAATTAATTTAAGCACAATTTATTAATTTAATTTACTACTAATTAATTAAATAGCACCTGAAACTAACACTAATTAAATAACTAATGACCCACTTAAAATTAATACCTAATTTAATACCTAACTCTACCCAACCCAACACACAATCAGCGGCCCAAACCCGCAAGGCCCAAATCCTTCAGCCCTTATACTCACCCTTCCTCGTCGACAACACTTAAAGACACAAAAGAAACCTCACAATTTCTAAAGAAGAACCGCCAGCCTCTCTACCGCTTTAGCCGCGACCTCGGATTTTCAGGGTGGAAAATCCGGCGACTTTCCTTTCCCTTTACCTGCACACACCCAGCCTTTATTTACTTACCATAAGCAAACTAGCAAGATCCTTCCAGAATCAAAAACTTACCATAATCGAATCGCGATCGAATCAGCACCAAAATCACAGGCATATCAGTCCAAAATCGTATCAAAGTTTACCTAATAGGGAACCCAACCAGGGCTATATAAGCACATACAATAGTAGAGGACGAGAGGGGAGGCAGAGCAGAGCACAGTAGAGCATATACGAGAGTGCTCAGGGAGAAGAGCAACTACATAGCAATTTAAGGCAGAATAGTCAGAATAGAACATAGACGGAGCTCAGTCAAGCAGAGCTCAGTCAGGAAAAAGAGGCAGAGCACAGTAAGGCATCGGAGTCGTGAGTCAAGACCTGTAAATTAGCATCCCTTTAAGCACCTCCTTTAGCATTTTCTGCAATCCTTTTAGTATTCTGCATCTTCAAATTCGCATTAGCAAGCCTTTCGAGTGGACCGACGACTTGATACGCTGCCCCGGTTCGCTGCCCGGAGAAGGTAAAAATCCACTCCCTCTCGGTTTCTGTTCATTTTGTATTTTGTGCGAATTTGTGTTAAATAATGCGTTAGATATTGTCTATGCTGTTTTGCGACTATGACGGTCGATTTGTTCTACTAGCATTCGTTGCGTGGATAATATGATGTAGTTCTGAAGTAAACCTGTCCATCATGTTAGACTATTCTGAGACTTGTTTGGTTGTGTGAATGTTGACAGATACTTATTATTGAAAATGCTCTGTGATAGATATTGTTCTAAGGTTCAGTCAATTAATTGCTATTCTGAATTGGTTATTCTGATGTAATACGAATAATACGAGACTAAAATATCGGCAATCATGTTATGCCCTGTCTGTTGAAGTTGCTTTCCTTCCCAAATGTATTAGCATCAGTATTTTTTACATCTACGGAATCCGGATATCCCTGCTAAATTATGCCCCTTACGATATTTGTCTCATGGCCGTACCTGCCAAACATGTTATCTAGTTAACCTCATTCATTTGCATCTGGTGCTAATCTGTTTTTGGCAAACAATTTAAACCCCCTCGCTTGTCGCTTGCCGCTTGTCGCTTGCCATCGCTTCGCTGCCCCGCCATCGATCGCATTTTTTTATATACGCCAAATTTGAGATGCATTATGTTTGCTGAATGCTCATTTATTGGTTAAGCCCACTCCGCTTGTTTCTCATTGTTCGTTGCCTGCTGCCTGTTGCTCCTCACTGTTCTTCAGGGATACGTGGGGTTTGACATGAATTATGTTTGCTAAATGCTTATTTATTAATTGACAAAGTTTAGAGTATGTGCTAATCCTTATCTTTCGTTATTTTGCATGACACGCACCGGAGCAAAAATAAAGAGTCTCACGGCGAGACTCATCGCAAGCCATTTCAAAATGGCGACCCGCATCCGCGTTCGCATTCCCGCTTCAGAAACTCCTAGAAAAACAAATAGATCGCCGCATCCGTCAGAAAGAGCATTCTTAAATCCCATCCTCTCTCTTTACTTGCTATTCATTTATTTATTTGTTTATTGTAATTTAATTACTCTATTTCTGTAATATTTAGGATATCTAGAACAATTAAGCCTTTAAACATATAAGTGGGGAAGATAATTTAAAGTTTATCGCTTAACTTACTTTCTTTTTTTTAGATTGTCATGCATGTCTAAATTTTTGCCAAATAATCTAACTTGCATCATAAAACCAACAGTTTGTTAAATCCATAAACAAATTTTCTCCTAAACTCTCAAAAAATCATCTTAAACATTTTTTATACTACACGTAGGTTAAGCAAGATTAATTTAGCCAGCAGTATACATAACTAGTCCGTAAATAACCTTTGCATGAACACATAATTAGTCTATAAAGCACCTTCTTAGCATTCTTTAGCATTTCTAGCCCTTTTAGCACTTTTAATCACCCTTCTAGCATTTAATACCTTTTAGCAACCTTTAGTATTTTAAGCACTTTTAAACATTTAGCATTTGGCTCTTTTATTTATTTATAACACCTTTTGCCCTTTTTATACTTTAAGCACTTTTTAAACATTTTAACATTTTAGCATTTTTATTAAGCAGGAGGAGCTTTTATTTTGCATTTTTAAACATAATAATTACCCTAGGTTTGGCAGGACAACCGCAAGTTAGCGGATCTTAGAGGGTGTCTAACCCCTTCCCTCTAGATTAATAAAGAACCCTTACCCAGAATCTCACTAAGTTTAGCAGACCATAAAGAATGGAGTTAGTGTTGACTTTAACCTAAGTTGACATTTAGGTGTCCTAATTCACCAAATTAATTAGGTGGCGACTCCGCGAACCCCTTTAGCAATTTCTAGCACATCTTTTGCACTTTTAGCACTTTTAAGCACTTTAGCACCCCTTTACTTTTAAAATTAACCTTTTTTAAACTTTTAACATCTTTTTAACATTTTAAGCATTTTTTAGCATTTCATTGTCTAACACTTTTATTTGAGCAGGAGCCATTTTATTTTAAAAATGTCGCGGCCGAAAAAGGGTGTGACACCAACAAACAGACGAAAGATCGATATAACAAAATAAACACTAGAGTATTGATACCAGAGAGAGGCATGGACTACCAGACCATGCCATTTGATGATGATGATGACTACGAGCCCATTAGGACCATGATCGAGGTGAATGGTTGGAAAAGGTTCACCAATCCAGAAATGATTCCACTTCAGAACACTAGCCTTGTGAGGGAATTCTATGTTAATTATCCCGAGCAAGAGGATGGGAGATATTTTGTTAGAGGGCGATATGTGCCCGCAAGTTCTGAAGTAATAAATGCGCTACTGAGGACCAATGATGTTGAGGACCAAGGTTATAACCCGCATCATTTCACAAGGTGGTCGAGAGACGTCAACCACATCATGTGGGACACAGTTGCAACAGTTTTATGCTACCCAGGCACAAAATTCAACATTTCTCGTAACGGGTCTAGGAGACTTTCCCGATGCCAATTTAACAGAACAACCAGAAGATGGCTATATTTCATAAGTGCCCGCTTGATTCCGTCAAATTATTTTACCAATGTGCCTACAGACAGAATCAAGCTCATATATGACATCATGTTTGGCAAGACAATTGATGTTGAGAGAGAAATAGTGTAAAGCATAGGGGAGATTAGCAGGCTGGCTACTACGGGCGGACTGGGACATGGGTCACTTATTTATGCACTATGTGCTAGGCATGGAGTCCCAACATTCACCACGGATATTCTCGAGAAGAGCCAGCCTCCTGTGACCTACAGTTTAGTGCACTCTTTCCTTGACCCCACTCCAAGACCAGCAGCAAGGAGAAGGGGCCCAGTAGAAGCATACGCAGCAGACATGGATGAAGAAGTGCCTGAGGCAGCTGCACATGATGAAGCAGGCAAAAGCAGCCACCAACATCCCTAGAGTTTGGAGCTTCCAATGCCAATGATGGAGCAGTTACTCCTAAATCAACAAAGGATGCTGCAAAACCAAGAGAACATGATGCAGAATCAACAGCAAATGATGCAAGACCATCAACACCTGACCCAGCGTGTTGATAGTTTAAGTTCCATGTTTACCCAATGGTCAATGCAATATCCACCGTCATCTCCACCATCTTGAGCCGCTATTGTCTGTAAGTCGTCCCTTTTTAATTTTTGAGTCGTTACACATGTAAGACAATGTGTCGTTTAAGTTTGGGAGATGGTTCTTTCTTATTTTATTTTGTGTTTGTTTTTTAGTCTTTTTTATTGAGTTGTTGTGTCCATATGAGTCAATTTTTTTATTTTATGATCATGCATGTTGTAGCTGTTTGAAACGTCTAGTGAATTAAGTGGGATAATGTAATGGAATTAGAAGCTAAAATCTATGTGCTTAAGTTAGATATGCCAAAAATTTATGAAAATTTAATTATTTGGGATATTTGTGCTTAGCCTATGTGTTGTCAATTGTGGAAAGAATGATTGAAAAATGTCTATTAAGTCTGCTTGCTTGTTATTTGAGGCGAAATAGTTAAGATGTACATGTTTAGGGAGATGATTCAGACATTTCTTTGTTAACCCTTCTTACCATTCATTACCTACCTTGCAATAAATTGTATCCCTAATTATCCCCATTGAGCCTAAAATAATTTATTTCTTTGACATCCTATGATTCCCTTGTGTGCCATAAGCAATAATTGAAAAATTGGGACGAAGAAGTGTGAAAAAGAAATACGAAAAAAGAGTGAAAAATTGATGCACCCCAATGAGAAAGATGTAAAAACTTAAGTTTGGGAGTGCCTATGTGAATTGTTTCATGCTCTAAAAAAGAGAAGAGAGAATGATAGGTATGAACTGAAAATAATACCAAAAAGAAGGACAAAATGGTTGAATAAGAAAAACGCTTATGGTACGTAAATTGAGCCGAAATGCCTACTTTTATCTACCCCTGCCTAAGCCTACATTACAACCCAGAAAAGTCATGAAGATCTCTAAATTGTATGTCAATGATTAGTGGATAATAACAAGTAAACAGACTCATAGGTCTTTGGGAAAAATGGAACGAAATTGACATGCATAGGGTAGATGTTCATGATTCCATTGATTATGATTGAAATGAATTTGCGAAATATCTGACTTGAAATTCTAGATTGCTAAATTCATGCTTTGTATGTTCCAACATATTATACTAACTAACATTCATGCTTTTCTAAGTAACCTTGTGCATCTTCTTGATTAGAGTCTTTTGAGTCAGTTTTCTTTCTGTTTCTTTAATTTTGTTTTGATCTTTGCTCGAGGGCGAGCAAAGGTTAAATTTGGGGTATTTGTTAGGCATATTTTGTACACTTTTTGAGTTATTTTTAGTTAGTATTTTACTCATTTCGTTTGTGTTTAGTATAGTATTAGAGTTATTTTTATTTCTTTTGAGTCGCAGCGGTTCTAAATGGCAAAATGACAAAAAGAAGCTAAAAGTGAGCAGGAAAGACAGGAAAGGAGCTCCCGAAGCAAAAAGGATGAAAGTTGACAGATCAGGACGAAAGATCGCGGATCGCGCGCACGATCACAGGATCATGCCACAATTATTGAGAAGTCGCAGATTTTCGCACCACTGCCATTCTCAGAGATCATGCCGATGCGGGAATTTTCAATCCGAAATAGAATTGACAAGGGGCAAAAGGGTCCAAAGCACACATTTTTGACAACATATATAAACCCTTGGGACAAATTTTAGGGAAGATCTATCACATATCATCTCTCAGAACGCAACACAACGCTTGACGGCTACAATTGGAGACATTAGTTCTAAGTACATTTCTTTCCTTTATTTTCATTCAGTTCATGTTTGGATTTGTATTAGTTCTTAGCATGTCTATGGCTAGGAGCTAAACACTTTATTAAGGCATTCCTATTGAATCGCTTGAAACTCACTTTCATGAATTAAGGCATTAGTTTGATTTCTTCTTCACTTGATTAAGATTTATTCAATATTGGTATGAATGTTTGATAGTTAATTGATCACTAATTATCATAATCTATATGATTTCGAATCAAGAACCGAGAGGAGAGATTTAGATATGATGTAATTGAAAAGACATATGTTAAAATTGCGGACGAAAGTACCCCGATACTTGTGTAGAATTATAGGTTATTGTTCTTAATCTTCCTATGTGGTAAAACCTATCATAAAAATATAAAGGTTTCTGCACTGGGGTTGAGCGATTATATATCCTAACCGGAATATAAGACAGTCTAGTTAACCGTTATCTTAACGTAGAAGAAGAAGCCATTCTAGTTGAATTAAGGATTGAAAATAGTGGATAGTTGAGGATATTGGAAGCCCTAATTCCTTCATAACTGATTAAACCTCAATAATTTAGTTCAATTCTTGCAATTACTCTAGTAGTGTTAGATAACAACCAAATCAACTTATCGTTTGCCAAATAGATAACCTAGAATAGATGTTCGGTAATTAGAAACCAGTCTCTGAGGACGATATTCGATCTTACAAGACTATATTACTTGTGACGATACGTACACTTGCGTGAGCACGTGGAAATGGGCCTGACAACCGTCGATACCTATATATAGATCAACACACCTATTTGCGGATATACCTGAGTCTTCATCTTAGCCGAGTCAGATTACGTACGTCGACGTACCTGATAACATTGATTTGGCTTCTTATCACGCATTACTAAGCGGCCAGTGCAAAATTTAGAGGGTGTCAGAGAGCTGACTTATGACATGCCATGGATATAGTTCAATGAATTTCTTATGCCACAGGTTAGTGTTTTTAAAATATTTATTTAAAAAAATTAAAGTACTTATACTTATTATTTCATAATTTTTCATATCATAGGATGCGTCGACATTACCCAATCAGGAGCCACCCACTCAAGATCCCGCTCATGAGCCTACCGAGCCACATGTTAGAGTTTTAGTAAAACTTAATTTTATTCAATATAAGTTGAATAATATTTTATTTTTTAAACATTTATTTGGACCTTAGATAGGAAACCGCTCCAACTCTATTAATTCAGGATCTCATTCATGAGACTACTTTGGATCCTGCACCATATCCCTGTTAAGAGCCCACTCAGGAGCCCATCGACACACATGTTTGATTTTTAACAAAAGTTAATATATTCAGTATAAATTAAAATTAATACTAACTGTTTATATATTTTTCAACTTCATTCCTCCGCATATGTGGTCCCGTCTCCTGATGAGGATGATGATGTTGATGATTATGACTTTACTGATCCCAACAGATTGGCTTCGATCATACCAATTAGAGATGGTCACAAGCACGTCATGATCGGACTCCGAAGAAGGGCAAATACAAAAAAGGTGGTGAATGATCATGTCTTAGAGCGTTCTGCTATTAAGAGGAAGAAGGAGGATGCAGACGATAGTGAGGATGGTGAAGATGAAATTAGCCTTAGGCCTAAGGCCTAAGGTTACTCTAAAGTCTACTACATGCAGGAAACATTGACGAGTGTGTATATATAATTAAGTTGTACAATTTAAGTTAATATTATATTTGTTGTGTATCAATTTATTAATGATAATTAGTTATCTTAGTCTTTGTTATCATTTATTACTAATTTGTGTGACATTCTATATTAATTATGAAATAAAAATCTTGAAATAATAAAAAAAAGGTTATGCCTTAACTAAAAAATAACACGGTTAATTCAAAACCCTAAAAAGTAAAACACTTAAACCTAATGATAACAAGTTTCCAAACAAAACTTACTTACATTACAACCCCTAAAGCAACGACCTGAACATTTATGCATCCTTGATGTATTGAGCCTACATTATTGTTCGCAGAAAAAAATATCACGTTCTATATCTTGAGGCATGATTAATCTTTGGTCAAAGTATGAAAAAACGTGAATTTCAACCTTTGACAGAATACCAAGTGCTGGAAAATGAATAATACATGCTTTTGCGCAATAAATTGTTGTGTAAAAGGAGTTAACCGCGTCGTTATGGTTAACTCCTTTTACGCAATAATTTGAACAATTAGTTGCGCAAAAGGTAGTTTTGTATTTTTTTCTGGGATATTTTGATTTTTTTCGTTTTATTTGGGTCATTTAAGTTCCAGACTCTGGGTACGATGTCTGAACTTTAAATCCTATGTTAATTTTATGATCGCGTTACTTGCGTGCAGTTTGAGAGCAACAAAACACAGTTGGTTCGACTTTAACTTACATATAGTAGACAATTATGACTTCGACCTTTCAAGAAATATCTCAATTATCTCACCTATATTAATACCTTATACACATACATAAGTATTTAATGAAAGCAAAAGTAATTTCCTTTATTAATTAATTATCCATAAAGGTCATTTCAATCACGACAAGCAATTATTATAAAATTTATATTATCTAATAAGAAAGAATCAAAATATACACAATTCCAAGATGAGATTAGATGAAATTTGAGCTGTTTTATTAGTATTTTAGTTTATAAGAATTTTCTAGTTATAATCAGATATATATTTACATTATAAGTGTTTAATACTCCTAATCAATTAAATTCAGGAATTTATTAGCTTATATTTAGATTAAAAAAACATTACAGTCTATAATATATATATATATATATATATATATATATATATATATATATATATATATATATATATATATATATATATATATATATATAAATATTTTAGTGTGGTATTCAATATTTTGATATTTTTTTGTAAATATCCCATTCGGTATAAAATGTCGATTTTTTAGGATGCATGCCAAATGTCTACCAAATACTGTAATATTAAAATTGTGATATAATTTTTTTATTGGATATTGAAAGTATATTTATGTCCTAGAGACAATATGTATTAGGACAAATGTATTTTATACATATTCTTATTTATATTAATGGAGATTACTATTATGACATTTGCAATTATTGAATTATTAGTTGATTGTCTATTATATTCTATAATATGCATCCCTAGAGATTACGTGGTTATTAATAGTGTGAGATATAAATATTATAATGTAACTTTTAAAACAACTTCGACCAATGATCATCGAAAATGAGATATCGATGATATGTGATAAGTCGACATGTGACCTGCATCATATCCTTAGAGGATGTAATATGACTCACATGCTACGAGTTATAGTAACTCGTGATGGACACATAGATACTTTGGAAGTATTGGTATACCATGCTGATAAACTATTTGTTATACATGTCTAAAGTATGATCAGCGTGTGGGAGATAAAAGTCCTTAGACTTAAGGTCGATACGCACTTTGTCTACAGAGTAATGTATTTTGATCCTGTCCTAAGCTCAAATGTTTTATAGGTTGAGATACGGCTTGTATTGGGTACATTGCGATGTGGATTAAATGTGGTAGTTGAGCCAAGATTAGGATTCATTCATCGAATGTATATTCGAGAGAGCACTCAGCTTCTCAGTGATATTAGGTTGACTAAGTCATTGTCCAACGCAATAGACATATCCATGATATGGTCTTGTAGTCAACTTATGAGATATAGTGATCAAGCCATTTGGATAGACACTTGACATATCCTAATCTTGATCAAGCGTGTGTCGTGTATGAAATGATTTTATCTTACCACATAGAGGTTCAGTTTACCAGATTCGAGTGATTATACTTCACATATTGAGTTGGTCTTCCGGCGTCGTCTAGGAGTTCCATGTAGACCCTAATATGATTATTGTCGATATGTGCAGGCATGTAGGGTAACACTAAGTCAATTGTTCCATCGATCTAAGAATGTAACGAGAGAATATAAATGTTTGATTTATGATCGAGTCATTTGAATGAATAATGATTATTTAAATTAAGTCGAGATTGAATTTCAGATTTAATTAAAATGGACCTAGGGCCGCGACGTCACAGCGTCGCGGTGCCACCCCTTTGGAGCCGTGGAACCGCCAGTTCAGTGGGCAGTCCGACTGACCCACTTGGCCTTGGTTTCTAGGCCTGGTCCACGGGAAACCCTAGGCTGCATTTTAACCCTAAAACGCAGCTATTAAATAGGGGCTTCATTTCATTATTCATTTACACCAACACTTGATTTCACAAATCATTCCAAGTCTTAGAGATTTAGTCTTACAATATCCTCTCGAACCTTTGTCGAATTTCCCAGCTGTTCGAAGGAGGAATTACATCGGAGTCTAGAACTTGCAATCGAGGAACATTTGTGTGCTCACTCTCGGATATACGAAAAGATTCCATATTAATTCAAACAATTAGTTTTCGTTCAAAGTATTATAGTTATATTATACATGTTATGTTTACATGTTTTATATCATTGCATAATAATCCTGCAGTTCGTCGTTTGTTGGGTATGAAACTAATATTTTTAAATTTCGTTGCGTACACGAACCCAACAAAATCCTACAGTGGTATCAGAGCTTGAGCTGTTTTGTGTGATTATGTAATGATTGCTAATGATAATATGGGTTAGGGTTTGTTTAAATCTAAATTTTATGTCGTTTAGAAGCTTTAAAACCTAATGTCTTTAGAATGCATAATCTTTGTCTCTTGAATAATGATGTAGTCGATGAAGTCATTCCAATCTAACTCTTCTAAGTTGATGTGCATAATCGGTTCGTTACGAACATGGTGCACTGAGACAAAGAACGAGAAGAGATTGGATGATGGTCGATGAACGTGTTGTTTGATGGTCAAGGGGTACGAGGATGAATCTGCATATCCGACCCTGAATCAGTTTTACGGTTTCAGAAATGCAAATTTTGTATTTTTGGGACGGAAGCACAGCGGCTCCTGCTAGATTTTTACGGCAGCGTCGCAACTCCACGATGGAGCGTCGCGACGCTGCTTAGGGTTTGTCAGAAGTGTCGCGGCGTTGTTCATCCCGAGAGCTTAAAATAAATATTTTCGACTCACTGCCTCTGAGGTTTAAAGAGTTCAGATTCTGATTCTGAAGTTTAAAAATTTCAGTATTTGAAATTAAAACTTTTTAAATAAGCACATTTGATCCTATTCGGGCAATTCTGTAATTAATTAAAGTTTCTAAAAATCATATTTTTAAATTCTGAAAATTGCAGACAGGTCCCTGAAAGCTAAAAATATTTTCTGAAAATTAAAATTGGATTTTCTGAATTTAAAGGGATTCAAATTGAAATTTTAAATTCTTGAGGGACAAAAGTGTAAATTCAAAAAAGTTTGGATTTACAAAATATCCTGAAAATCCGTTTATAACATCAGAAAATATTTAAGGGACTGTTTGACATAGACTTAGACTTTAGAGTTTAGACAAATTAATACATGATTATCATTAATTGTATATTATTGAATAATATACGAAATATATGCTAAGTGTTTTAAATGCATACATTTAATTATTAGCATAGTGTCCGCTATAACTGTCTGGGTAGACAACGCCCAGTAATAACCATCTTATATCATGTCTATTGGGTTGTGGTTTCCCAACTAAATGTGTTTTAGTAATTGCATGATAAAATATCGTATATGATATGCCATATAATGTTGATCTTAGTTGAAATCCTCGAAACTGAGAATGTTCCCCAAATTTAAATACAAGTCTAAATTAGAACACGCCGTCCAATATAATTGTTAGAGTGCAAAATCTTTTTCAGCGATACGAGTATTTATGCCAAAGCATTTGCTCTAAGTTTACGAAGACTCAGGCTCTTTCATAGATATGCTTAGATGTAAATGATAAACTTCTGTGGGTATTTACACCAAAGTGTTTGCTCACAAAGACCAATTTTACTTAGATACATAAACGCATTCGTGTAATGGGGTTGACTTGCTTAGACAAATCTTGGCACCAAAGTGTCAGACTAATCTAAGGACGCAAGATTAAAATGAAATATTTAATCAACCAAGAGTTGCAAATAAGTTTTGCAATTGGTTTAGAACCTACCAAGATATGTTATTGAAGTTATCAGCCAAAACAAACGCGGATATATCATAGACTTGGATCTTGACCCATTATGACCTTAAATATATCTAGGCCCGTATTCTACCATGGAGTCGTAGAAGTATGCTAAAATAGTGGAAGTTAATTAAACAAAAGACCATGTTAATTAGCCTAAACGAATGTGTATAATAGGAAATTACTTTGAGTTTAATTTCCTGTCTATCTAAACTCTTCAAAGTATCAAAATGCCGAGCCTATCATTGAAAATGTTGATGGAAATGAACAAACTCACCGGACCAAACTATATAGAGTAGCTTAGGAATCTAAGAATTGTCCTAAGGCAAGAAAGAATTGAATATGTGTTGGACAAAGTGTTCCTCGTAGTCCTTGCCGAAGATTCTACAGAATATGCCTCATTTGATAAGACATCCTACCAGAAACATCTAGATGACGCCACTTTTTCACAATGTGTCATGTTGTCTTTCATGTCAGTGGAACTTCAGAGGTAACATGAGAACATGGGCCCTAACGAGATGCTCGAACATTTGAAGAGTCTCTATGACTCTAAGTCCCAGACAATAAAATATGAGTTATTAAATGTTAATAGAGCTATTCAAATGTAAGCTGATTGAAGGAGGCCAAATGTCTCAACACATGTTGAAGATGATAGGGATGATAGAAAGGCTGACTTCGATTGGTATAAAGCTGCAGAATAACGTCGCTTCCATCCTCATCCTAAACAGTCTCCCTCGTTTGTTCGAGAATTTTATTGTAAACTACAATATGAACAGAACGAAGGCGAGTTTGTCGGACCTGCATAAAATGCTCAAGACCTTTGAATCTTCAACTACCAAAGGCAAAAATATGCTCATGGTGAGCTCTTCTAGCCAGCCCAGTCCGAAAGGTACGGAATGACAGAAGAAGAAGGGCAAAACAATCGATGCGCCCTCAGCTATGAAGCTTAAGAGAGGTGTGAAGAAAAAGAAGGTGATTCCGGCTAAGGATGTATGCCTCAACTGTAACAAGAAGGGGCATTGGAAGAAGGATTGCACTGCACCAGAAGGAGGAAAGCATCAGGTGATTCTACCTCTAATGGACAAGGTATGTACGTCATAGAAATATTCAATGTACAAAATAAACGAGCTAAGATAAGTAATAGAAACTCTACCTACCTATGGCATTGTAGACTTGGTAATATCAATCAAACAATGATATAAGGTTAATGAAACTTGACTACCTCAAACCATTTGACTTGGAGTCTTATGGTAACTGAGAATCCTGTTTGAAAGGTAAGAAGACCAACAAGCCCCTTTCTAGGAAAGGTGTGCGAGCCAATGAGGTGCTTGAGTTGGTACATACTGACATATGTGCACCATTTTCGACTCAAGATAGAAGAAGTTTTCCTTACTTCATCACTTTTACTGACGACTTGACAAGGTATGAATATGTGTATCTTATGAAACATAAATCTGATGCCTTCGAAAAGTTTAAGTAGTACAAGTCTGAAGTTGAGAAACAACTCGTAAAAAGTATCAAGACTCTTCGATCTGATCGATGAGGTGAATACTTAAGCAAAGCGTTTCTAGATTACTTAAAGCTATATGAAGTTCATTCAGAATGTACACCTCCTAGAACACCACAGGTGAATAGTGTTGCCGAAAGGAGAAACCAAACCCTATTGGATATGGTTCGATCCATGATGAGCTTCACAACTTTACCAACATACCTTTGGGGATATTCTATACAAACCTCAATATATTTTCTGAACAGGATTCCTTCCAAATTAGTAGAAAAGACAACATATGATAAATGGTGTGGCAAAAAACCAACTCTTAAACATATGAGACCCTGGGGGTGCCCTTCATATGTTAAGAAGAGGATCACTGATATGTTGGAAACCAAAAGTGAGAAATGTTACTTCGTGGGGTATCCAAAGGAAACTAAGGGATACTACTTCTATCTTCCTGGCGAATATAATGTCATTGTTTCCAGGAAACTTTTCTTGAAGAAGTATATGTTTACAAGGAACAGAGTTGCACAGAGATATAACTTGAAAAAATTCAAGAACCACGAGATAACATAGAGGTTGAATCCTTGCCGAATGACCAGGGCAAGAACTCAATGAGAGCATTTGGCGAAGATTGAGTACTTAGAGTACTCCCTTAGACCAGTGGGAGTGTTGTGAGGAACAATGCAAAAATACAAGAATCCCATACACAACCCTTGGAAGCAAATGCAATGGTTGCAATTCCTCCCATTTAGGAAAGACATGAAAATGATATTCCTAAAAGCTCTCGAGTTGGTGGATTAACCAACACTCAAGAACCTTCTCACAGTCAGAACATACCTAGCAATGAACTGCATAACAATCAACTTCGTAGGTCAACTAGGACTCATCATCCTCCTGAAAGACTAAATCTACTCGTGAAAACACACAGTGAGATAGATATTTCCGATGACGATGAGCCTACAACCTATAGCGAAGCAATATTGGACATTGATTCGAAGAGATGGCAATAAGCCATGGAATTCGAGATGGAATCTATGTACGTCAATCAAGTATGAAACTTGGTTGATTTGCCAAGTGGGGTTAAACCCATAGGATGCAAATGAGTCTTTAAGAAAAAGATTGATGCATTTGGCAAGGTACAAACTTATAAAGCAATACTAGTGGCTAAACTAAAGGTTATAATCAACGGCCTAGGGTCGATTATGATGAAAACTTTTCACCTGTTGCTAAAATTAAGTCCATTCAGATTTTGCTTGCGATAGTTGCATATTATGACTATGATATTTGGCAGATGGACGTCAAAACCGTTTTCCTCAATGGTAATCTAATTGAGAAAGTGTATATGAAACAACCCGAGGGTTTTTCATTTGAGTCCAAACCAAATGTTGTATGAAAGCTACATAAGTCCATTTATGGACTTAAGCAAGCCTCAAGAAGTTGAAACATTTGCTTTGACAAGGCTATAAAATCATTTGATTTCGTCAGAACCAAAGAAGATCCTTGTGTTTATAGTAAATGCAAGGATGGGAGTATTACCTTCATTATTATATATGTAGTGTCACGCCCTTTTCCGACAGCGACATTATTAGCGAACCCCTGCTTAAATAAAAATGTTAGAAAAATAAAATAAAATGTTAAAAGGATAAAAAGTGCTAAGATGTTTAAAAAGGGTGTTAAATGCTAAAGGGGCTAGAAATAATGCTAGAAGGGTGCTAAAAGGGTTCGCGGAGTCGTCACCTAATTAGTTTGGGTAAATTAGGACACCTAAATTTCAACTATGTTAAAGTCAACATTAACTCCATTTTTTATGGTTTGCGAAACTAGTGTGAGATTCTGGGTAAGAGTTCTTTATTAATCCAGAGGGAATAGATTAGACACCCTCTAAGATTCGCTAATTTGCGGTTGTCCTGCCAAACCTAGGGTAATTATTATTGCTAAGAAATGCATGCTGAAGCATTTAAGTAAAAGAAATTTGAAGGTATAAGATGTATTCTTAAAAATTGCAAGATTTGTGTATAAAAGACAAAGTTAGTTTTGAAAAAAATATGCCATTAGTGTACCTAAATACTATAGTAGATATATGTTAGATATAATAGGAGTAATAATGCAAAGTCCATTATGACAAAATATTTACTTATGAGATAGGATGTAAGATGACTATCATGCTAACAACCTATAATTTAAATAATTTTCTTACGTGAACGCTAATAAGGGGTTATTGCAAAATGGCAAATAATATATTAGCTATCTAAATAATTATGCAAGTGAAAATTATTAAATGGTTTCCTATAACTTAAGAGGGGAAGCTATCTTCTAATTTATTGCTACAATGTTTAACTACTCCAAGTGTCTTACTAGCAGCGTAATGTTAGACAATTATATTACAATCAATGAATGGGGCGGGGTAGGAAAACAATAAAGATGACTCGAAGGATGACGATGTAATTTCACCTGCGACTTGGAATTTTTGGAGCAAAGATAAATGCACATAGATGTGGGTCTTCACGTTGCCACGATGAGTCTCACCGTGAGGCTCTTTGTTGCTCCGGTGCGTTTCATGTAAAATAAGAGAAGATAAGGATTAATACATAGCCCAAAAATTTATCAAGGAATGAGCAGTCACAGAATTTGAAGCACGCAAGATTATTTCATTTTTCCCTTATTCAAAGACAGGCGGACCTGATGCACTTCATAGATAAGCAGGCCCACAGTTTAAATTTTCATTTTTTCTCCGAGAAAACAGGCCAGCAAGAAGACAACAACATTTCAAAAGACAGCCTCAAATACAATATACAAAAGAGGAAAACATGTTGCACTGCTCCCTCCTTGTACCCATCCATTTGTATATTTTATATCCAATAAACAAGGACTCACAAAAACCAATTAGACCATTTTACAGATTCATACAGTCTACCAAACTGCTTATTCAAATCGACAACGTCCAACATAAGATCTAAAATCAGCCAAACATGCCACACGAATGCACATAGACTACACACGACTTTGAGTAACATACTTCATGACCTCAAACTCATACCAGCAGCTAGTTTAATCATATATGCGCAACATAAAGGAGGCAGAAGCATTTTGTCTTTAGAATTAGTTTCTAGGTTCTTTCATGCTTATTTAGACAATTTCCATGCTGGATTGTTTCCTATATATATCCTACTACATTGATGCATTATTACATTTTAAGTGTGATATGCGACAGAGACTTACATGACACAAAAATAGCTCGAACGATGTGACTAGTTACAAAACGTATTGGATTACCAGTTTTGTGAGTATATAGGGACGTTGACTCAGCATACAAAATACCAAATGATCACTCAAATACGCAAAGATACATCATATTGTTCATCCAGTATAGTAACGATTAATACTTTGACTAATAACACAACAGGGTCAAAAATCATCAACTGTATATCTAACATAATTGCAGCACCATATTACTTGATACTATATCGTGTATTAATCTAAGATTAACACGAACAAAATTAAGTTGACACACATTTAATACACAGATGCGCGACGATATAAACTGGTATGAAAGGGATCTGGGTTAACTAAATCGATTAACACGACGCAATACTTTAACCATTAACAGCAGGACAGTAGCATGACAATCTCAACTAAGAACAATTAACCATCACAGAACACAACAGGCCATAAAACATGGAAATAAGCTAGAATCGGGAGGAAGTTTGAGTTTACCTTCTCCAGGCAGCGAACCGAGACAGCGTATCAAGTCGTCGATTCACTCGGGGTTTATTGCAATGCGATGGAAAAGGCAAAGCTTGTGCTTGGAGAATAATTGCTGGTTCTTACTGTGAGAGTCGATTAACTGGTTCTGTGTCGATTTTTCTGGATTTTTTAGACTGATTTTTGATGAATGCTTACTGGTTCCTGGATGGGTTCTTCGCCGTCCAATCCCCTCTGACCCACCTTACTTTTAATCTTCGAATCTCCTTTTTTTCCCGTCTCCCCTCCTCTGTCTTGCATATATAAATCGCCTATTTATATAGTCCTCATTTGGGGTTCTAAAATTGGGTAAGCTTTAAAAGTGATTTGGGTTGCTGATTTTGTAAGATTCTTACCATAGAATGGGCGATTTTTGTACTGATTTTGTAAGATTTCCTGCGATTTAGTTACAATCCGTTTGTAAGCTTTTAGGTGAATCAGTTATGGTAAAGATGATTTTGGTAAGGAAATGATTTGGTTATGCCGGATTCTCAGGCGAGAATCCCGGCTGGGCGATGGGGGTGCGTGGGTGAAGGTGTGGTTGCTGTTAGGTTTTAGGTTAGGGATATTTTTTTCGTTTTAAGGGCTGCTGGGGGACGAAGGGGAAGGATATAAGGGCTGGGGGTATTTGGGCTACGAGTGTGGGCTTCGGTTGGGCTGGGCGACGTGGGTTGTTGGGCTGGGCGACGTGGGTTGGGTAGATTTTATTTAATTTGGTATTAGTTTTTAGGTGCTTTAATTAATTAATGGAAAATAAATGGGGGGTTTAAATTATTTAAATGTTGAGCGCAAATATGATATTTAAGGATTGCTTAATGTTTTTATAAATGTGACGCTATTATTTAAAATCTTATTTATTGTGCATTATTTATCATTATTTATGTTAAAATTAAATTATCTTAACATGACTTTAGGTGCCTTATTAATCTAAGCTTGAGTTTGAATTATTACAAAAGATTATTATTAGATTATTTAGACGCTAAATGCAGATATGATATTTGGGGATTGCTTAATGCTTTTATAAATGCGACGCTATTATTAAAACGCATGTATTAGATTAAAATTAATTTAAATTACAAATAATTATGAAATTGTCTCGCGTATTAATAAATGCGAATATGTTATTTAACAAGACGTCATTGTTAAATTATTTATTTTATGTATTTATTTATTTATCATTAAGAATTGTTTGAGTTTCAAGTAATGGGAAATATGACGCTTGTTATTAAAATGACGAATGCGGGCGTGAGACTCAAGGTGTGCTTAGTACTCTACGTAAAATGCGGTGCCATTATTAAATCACTTATTTATGCATGTATTGACATTTTATTGTTGCCTTCTATTATTATAAAATTGTTAGACTTATTTTTGAATTTAATGTAATTTTATAGTTAATGACTGGACGAGAGGGTCAAAATTGGGTGTCAACATGTAGATGACATATTGATAATGGGAGACAATAAGAATTTCATGCAGTCAGTCAATGAGTGATTGTCCAACACCTTCATGATGAAAGATTTAGGTGAAACCTGCTACATTCTTGGAATTAGGAGATAGACCTAATAAATTGCTAGGGCTGTCACAGTTGGTCTACATTGACAAAGTGCTTAGACGTTTTTCTATAGAGAATTCCAAGAAAGGTGGTCTACCTATGGGTCAAGGCATCAAGTTATCTAAGAATGATAGTCCTTCTAATGCTATAGAACTTGAGAGCATAAGAGGATCCCATATGATTCGGCTATAGGATCAATCATGTATGTCATGACCTGTACTAGTCCAGATGTGGCCTTTACACTTAGTATGACTTGAAAATTCCAGCAGAATCTTGTGGATGAGCACTGGAAAGCAGTCAAGAGTATTCTTAAGTATCTTAGACGAACTAATTATTACTTATTGGTCTATGGTGGAGAAGAAAAGCTAGCTGCTACAGAGTACACTGATGATATCTTCTAGACAGATATTGATGACTTTAAATCTCAGTCTGGTTACACGTTCATTTTCAATGGTGGAGCAGTGAGCTGGAAAAGTTCCAAACAAGCTACAACTGCTGATTCGACAACTGAGGCTGAGTATATTGCTGGATCGGAAGCTGGTAAAGAGGCTATCGTGATTTTTGAGTTCCTGATGGAACTAGGGGTAGTACCGAGTGCTAGTTGTCCAATAATTATTTGTTGTGACAACAATGGTGCGATTACATATGCTAAGGAACCAAGATCAACAAAAAGAAACAAGCATGTACTAAGAAAGTACCACATACTCAAGGAGATGGTAGAGGCTAAAGAAATTAGATTAGACTATGTTCCCACATACGATAATCTAATTAACCCGCTCACTAAACCATTAAGCTTAGTTAAGAATAATTGTCATTTTGAGAATATGTGCATTAGATATGTTGGAAATTGGCTCTAGGCCAAGTGAGAGATTGAAAATATATTTATGTCCTAGAGACAATCTGTATTAGGACAAATGTACTTTATACACATTCTTATTTATATTAATGGAGATTAATATTATGACATTTGTAATTATTGAATTATTACCTGATTGTCTATTATATTCTATAATATGCATCCCTAGAGATTATGTGGTTATTAATAATGTGAGATATTAATATTATAACGTAACTCTTAAAACATCATCGACTAATGATCATCGAAAATGGGATATCGATAATATGTGATAAGTCGACATGTGGTCTACACAACATCCTTAGAGGATGTAGTTTGTCTCACCTGTTACGAGTAATGGTAACTCGTGATGGACACATGTATACTTTGGAAGTATTGGTATACCCTACTGATATACTGTTTGTTATATATGTCTAAAGTATGATCAACGTGTGGGAGATAGAATTCCTTAAACTTGAGGTCGATACACACCTTGTCTACAGAGTAATGTACTTTGATCCTGTCATAAGCTCAAATATCTTATAGGTTGAGATACGGCTTGTATTGGGTACATTGTGATGTTGATTAAAGGTGGTAGTTGAGCCAAGATTAGGATTCATTCCTCGAATGTATATTCGAGAGAGTACTCAGCTTCTCAGTGATATTAAGTTGACTAAGTCGTTGGTTAATGTAGTAGACATATCTATGATATGATCTTGTTGTCAACTAATATAGATGAGATATAGTGATCAAGCCATTTGGATAGACACTTGGCAGATCCTAAACCTGATCGAGTGTGTGTCGTGAATGAAAGGATTTTATCTTACCACATAGAAGTTCAATTTACTAGATTCGAGTGACTATATTTCACATATTGAGTTCTTCTTCCGGCGTCGTCTAGGAGTTCCGTGTAGACCCTAATATGATTAGTGTCGATATGTGAAGGCCTGTTGGGTAACACTAAGCCATAGCGCCACCCATTTGGAGCCGCGGCGCCGCCAGTCCAGTGGGCAGTCCGACTAACCCACTTCGCCCCGGTTTCTGGGACTGGCCCACGGGAAACCCTAGGTTACATTTTAACCCTAAAACACAACTATAAATAGGGGCTTCATTTCACATTCATTTACACCAACACTTGATTTCACAAATCATTCTAAGTCTTAGAGATTTAGTCTTACAATATCCTCTCGAACCTCTGCCGAATTTCCTAGTTGTTCGAAGGAGGAATTACATCGGAGTCTAAAATTTGCAATCGAGGAACATTTGCGTGCTCACCCTCGGATATACGAAAAGATTCCAGATTAATTCAAACTGTAAGTTTTCGTTCGAAGTATTACGGTTATATTAAACATGTTATGTTTACATATTTTATATCATTGCATAATCATCCTGCAGTTCGTCGCTTGTTGGGTTTGAAACTAAATTTTTTAAATTCCGCTGCGTACACGAACCCAACAAAACCCTACAGATATATGCCAAATTATGTACACCCCTATCCTTAGTAACACTTGCGATCTTTCCGTGCATATAGACTTGTTTATTCTTTAGGGAAAAAAGGAGGAAAAGAATTCTTTGAGGGTCCGGAAGATTAGTAATCACAAGCAAATTATATATTTGGTGAAAAGGAAAAAATAATTGAGCATTAATTAGGTAAAAAGGTGTTGTAAAAACTTTAAAATGTTTTACAAAAGCTGTGAGCCGATAAGTGGACCAGGCCACACCTTTGGGCTCTTTTGGGTCCACGTCCTTGGTACATTGCATTCTGTTGAAACATTAACCGACCAATAAAAGAGATGAATGTGAAACAAGTTGTTGATAGGTCATAAATTTGTAACTGTCAACCTGTCTTAAAATTTAGGCCAACATGGTTACTAAATTAGTGTTTGGTTTGGAGTAGGGGAGAAAAGAATCTCGGATAAATTTAAGACGATTTATAAATTCACATAAAACTTAATACTCCATCCGTCTCAATTTAGGTGACATTATTTCTTTTTTAATTTGTCGCAAAAAAGATGTCATATTTTCTTATTTGGTAACTATTTAATGACATCATCCCTATTTTACCTTTGTTGGATTCCACTTAATTTAGAAAATATACTATTATAAATGAAAAATCAACAAAAGTAGACACTAAAGTAAAACAATTTGGTAAACATAACAAAGTCTTTCTTTATTTCTTAAACTCCGTACTTGGTCAAATGATGTCACATAAATTGAAACAGAAGGAGTAACATTTTATATAAAAATATATTCCACTTTTATTTTTTCATGTAAGTTATGCAGTATTTATATATTATTTTACGTGAGATATAATAATGACAAAAAATTATTATATGCATGTATACTTAAATTGCGGAGATGGAGATACTAAGATGGATGTGTGGACAAATAAGGAGAGATATAATTAGAAATGATGATATCCGGGACAGAATGAGATTGGCCTCAGGAGGATAAGATGCGGGAAGCGGGGTTGAGATGGTTCGAGCACGTGCAGAGGAGAGACACAAATGTCCCAGTGCGGAGGTGTGAGAGGTTGGCTATGGACGGGTACATGAGGGGTCGAGGTAGACCGAAGAAGTATTAGAGAGAGGTGATTAGACGAGATATGACGCATGTGCAACTCAATGAGGATATGACCTTAGATAGAAGGTTATGGAGGACACGAATTAGAATAGTAGGTAGTCCAGCGTAGTCCTACCTACGCTTACAAACTGATAGTTGTAGTGTTATTATTGTAGGCTCGCTTAGCTTATCATACTAGTAGGCACAATATTGCTTTATAGTCCACTGTCGTTTGATTTATGCTGCTATGTGTATTTTATTTATCTTATTTACCTGCATTAGTTATTGATTCTTTTTCAGAAGTCGCTATCATGTCTTAGGTGGTGTTTGGCCAAGCTTCTGGAAGTGTTTTTGTTTCTCAGAAACACTTCTTTGGCCAAACACTCTCTTTCCAGAAGTAGAAACACCCTCTTTCCAGAAGTAGAAACACTTTTTCCAGAAGCCAAAAAGTGTTTCTAGATTGGAAGAGAAGCAGAAACACCAATTTGGTGCTTCTGGAGAAGTTCTTCTGGAGAAGCCCTTTTTGCTCATTCATTGAATTTTTTTTGGACCCATTTACCATTTGTTTTCACAAAATTCCCTTTAATCTCATATAATATCCTCATATAAAATAGAAATTTGGGAATAGGGGTAGGGTGGAGGTAGGGCGGGGGTAAGAAAAAAATCATATTTTTTTATAAAAGTAACAAAAAAAAATGAAATAGAAATTTGAGGATGGGTAGGGCAATGGGGTGGGGTGCGCGGGGTAAGAAAAAAATCATTTTTTTAATAAAAGTAACAAAAAATATGAAATAGAAATTTGAGGATGGGTAGGCCAATGACGTGGGGTGGGGGTAGGGGTAGGGGGGGGATAGTAAAAAAAATCATATTTTTAATATTTTTTTTATAAAAGTAACAAAAAATATGAAATAGAAATTTGAGGATGGGTAGGCAATGGAGTGGGGTGGGGTAGGGGCAAGAAAAATTCATATTTTAAATATTTTTTTATAAAAGTAACAAAAATATGAAATAGAAATTTGAGGATGGGGTAGGGGAATGGGGTGGGGGTAGGGTGGGGGGTGGGGGGTAAGAAAAAATTTCATATTTTCAATTATTTTTATAAAAGTAACAAAAAATATGAAATAGAAATTTGAGGATGGAGTGGGGTTGAGGGGTAGGGCGGGGGTAAGGGGGAAGAAAAAAATTCATATTTTTTATAAAAGTAAAAAAAATATGACATAGAAATTTGAGGATGGGTGGGGGTAGGTGTGGGTAGGGCGGATAGGTTTGAACATATTTGAGTCATTGACTATCATATTGTCGTTACATTTCTTATGTACAATATAATATTATTTTTTGATTAAATTTTGTAATTAAATAATTTTAAAAAAATTTATTAAATTGTAAAGATATACTAATTTTTAGAAACATATGATAGAAAAAAATATTTTAAATAGTTTTAAATCTATTAAAAAGAATATTCTAGTAAATTTGCATAAATGTTGGCCAAACAGAAGCTGTTTCGCTTTACGAAGCACTTCTATAATTATAGGCCAAACACCCTAACTGATTCTCCAGAAACAGTTTCTGCAGAACTACTTCTGAGAAACAGAAACACCTTTCCAGAAGCTTGACCAAACAGACCTTTAGTCGCTTTGTTTGTCCTACTTTGCTTGTGTTTGCACTTTATTTTGAGCTGAGGGTCTCTCGGAAACAGCCGCTCTACCTATCAAAGTAGAGGTAAGATCTGCGTACACTCTACCCTTTCCAAACCCCACATTATGAGATTTCTCTAAATATGTTGTTGTTACGTATACTTCAATCATTAAAAGATTTTCCTTCTTTACGTAAAGTAGATCGCCAAATGGCGGGCCAGCCAGTCGGGTTAAGCTGGAGTCGGGCGAGTCGGGGCGGAGAAGAGGCGGGTCGAGCTGGGCGCTGGCAAGTGGTCGGGGCGGGACCATAACGTGTCGTTAGGTCCCGATCCGTTGAGTGGAAGTCGGGGCGACGGGTCGGGCCTGACTGCATCGGGTTTTTTTTTTTTTTAAATTTTTTTCACTAAATTAAAAATACTAAATTACTAACAAAGTAACATTAACATATACTTGTCATATTAATATAGTCATATACATATACTATAATATTATAGACTTATAGTATTATAATTATAGTATTATACTCATATATATAATATATTTATAAACTATAAAGTATAAACTATAACAGTATAAACTATAAAGTATAAACTAAATAATTAAACAAAGACAAGAAGAGTGTAAAAAAAGCACAAGAATTTTTTTGTGCCTCTTATATTATTAATTATTTCATTGAAATATACAAGATTCAAAATTACAACATTGTAGTGTACTGTTGTTGAAAAAAATTGCAAAAGACATAGAAAAATTAAAAAATTGCAATGAAATAAATTACCAATTTGAAAATATTTTTTCTAGTTTCTTTATAATTTCTTGTGGTTCTTCGGTTGGAATTGGTATATCTTGGTCAAATTGTTCCACGTCGCTACTCATGCCTTCAGATAAAATGTCGTTGTAGTTGTCGTCTTCTTCTTCGTTAATCTGCAGTTGATCAGACCTCCTTCGCTCCGCTCGTATCCAATCTCGAATAGTACCGCCATCTCCAAGCTATCTCCGCTAATGAGTGTCGTGTTTCCTATTTGAAATCTGCCACAGAAAAGCGCTTCGAAGCGATTGACGACGCCAATGTTCAAAATATCTCGGGCCATCATTGAAAGTGTCGGAAATGTCTTCTCATTCTGCATCCAATATTTCAGCAAGTCTTCCTTTCCTTCTTCATTGATAACTGCTTGGTAAGGTAAATTACCCTGCAAAACAAAAACATCGAACTCGCTAATTTGGTTAGCACTGTTACCACCGCACATTCTATTTCTGAGGCTTTCAATAGAACTAATAGTACTAGCCCCGTAACAAAGATGCCTTTTTAGGTGTGTTGAAGAAGAAGATGGTACAAAAGTCGGTTGGTTACTAGCACTTTCTTGCTGGTAATGCCGATATACTTTTTTGCATTCATCTTCTACGTTATTCAACACTTCTTCTAGCGTTAGTTCAATAGGTGGCTCAACATTTAAATTTTTGGGAGTTGGAGGTGGTAGTACGTCCATACAGTTATAAATATTTTCAATAAGACTTTTACAACCCTCTACTTTAATAGTCGGGTTTAATACAACACCAATAATATAAATAGGGGGAATAGGAATAAAATATTTCTTTAATTTCATAAACATTTTTTTAATAGCTGCAGTATAAGCAGGTTTTTCCATATATTCTTTAAGAATTAAAAATATTATAGCTATATAAAACAACATAGTTGAAATAGTAGGATAATATAAAGTAGAAAATTCTTTTGTTGCTCGTTGAAATTTTTCTAAAAATACAATAAGTTCTCTAATTTCTCCCAATCATTATCCACAATCATATCATTTGGATTTTGATTATGGGCGTTAAAAAATAAAGTAATAGGTTTTCTATAGTCATAAGCAACAACTAGTTGGTCATATAAAGAATTCCACCTAGTTGATACTTCTTCGGGAATTTTTCTGTAAGATAGTCCACAATCGTGACAAGTTTTTTTATATTCTTTTCTCTGTTGAATTCTATTATTTTTAAAAATAAAGTGTATAGCAAATTGTATTTTTTCAAGAATATCTTGAAAAAGTGAAAGACCATCCTTTACAACTAAGTTATAAATATGGCACGCACATTTGATATGAAAATGTTTTGGAAAAGACGGAGTTAAAACATCTCTTAAAATACTAATAACAGAATTGTTAGAAGATGCATTATCTAATGTAATACTCATAACTTTATCAGTTATTCCGTAATAATCGCAGACTGAATAAATATTTTCTGAAATAAACTCACCAGTGTGCCTACTATCTATATATCTATATGCTAAAATACGTTTTTGCATAGACCATTTATAATCTATCAATGACAGGTTACCGTTAAATAATCACGATCGTTAGTACTACGACCTATATCAGAAGTTAGAGCGACTTTGCAATTTAAATGATATAATGCATAACGTAAATACTGTTGATATTCATGTGCAAATTTAAATACATCTCTTTTAACAGTTGATCTAGGAAAACCTTTATAAGCAGGATTATACATATCTCTAATATAATGAATAAAACCAGGAGATTCAGGAAATGAAAAAGGCAAACCCTCCACAACAACTAATTTTGCTAGTGATTCCCTATCTTTATGTTTATCGTATTTAGTGGCCTACAACTCCCCGTCATGTGGTTAATTTGACTCGTACTTTTTCCAAACAAAGATGTGAACCTTGTTCCGATTGAAAGGACGCTTTCACCATCTTTTCAATCATGTATTGGGCATGCAAGACTTTGTGTTTTTGCACAGGTGTCTTCCTAAACCCCTGGCCCCACCATGACCTTGTCCAGCTTTAAAAGAATAAACATTTTTACAAGTTTTACATACACTACTTGATTAGCTACGTCCTCACAAAATATTTCCATACAACCGATTTTAATGGTCGCTTTTTGACCTCGCCTCATAGTAGGGGATAGGAGGAATTTCACTAGTGGGTGTATCATCATCTTCATTAGTAGGTGTATCATCATCTGTGAGTGTCATCTAAATTAAAATCTTCTTCAATTGAGGATAATCATTTGTGTCAAGATCATATGGTATTTCAGAAACATTTCAGATCTATAAAATCATCTTGTCAAGGAATAGTTGGAACAGAATATTAGAAGTACTGCCCTTGTTACCCGCCCTACTAGAAGCTTGCCGAAAAGACTTTTTGATCTTTTCATTTTAATTATGATAATAAATAGTTAAAGACTTAAAGATAATGAAATTAAATGTACTAAATGAAATAAAAACAAAATAATAATTTAATGAGAGAACGAATGTACCAAACGCCGACGTAGTCGACGTGTAATCGAGAGGTGAAAATTGAAACTTTGCTCGATAGATAATCCTCAAGCTAGTTGCCAACTTCACTCCCAATTCTCAAATTAATAAATAGATTGAATATGTAGTAGACAATGTTGTATAGAGATTGATTGATAATTGATTGAGAGATTAGAGAGTAGAAAGATTTGTGAAAATAATAAGAAGAGGAATGAGGTATTTATAGTTGAAAAATTGGGTTAAAGTGTAAATATAATAACTTAGGGATTAAAAATAAATATAAAGGGGTAGGGGTTTGGGAGGGAGGCCAAAATGGCCGTTGTCCAAATGTAAAATGGCCGTTGGACAACGGTTATTTTCTGTAAAGCGGCGGGGGCGGGTCGGGCGGGTCGAGCGGATCGGGACTCAAGTGGTCGGGCGAGACCATACCCTGTCCCGCCCCGGTTCGAGCCCCAGTCCCGTTTTTTTTTTTTTTTTTTTTTATAGCGGGGTCGGGTCGGGACCGGGACGGGGTCGGGTCGGGACCGGGACGGGGTCGGGTCGGCCCGGTCCGGCCCACTCGCCAGCCCTAGTAAAAAGTAATAAAGCTAAGAATAGTGTCAAGATCTCCACCAATCTCCATCAAGATACCCATCAATCTTGAAAGAATATAGTTTTTAAGTAGATTTGTATTTTAGAACTTAAATCTTTACATATTTAGTTATGACATTATTGAAATTATACTTTCTTTAATTTTTAGTTAGTGAAGTTAAGGTGGACATAAATATCGAAGAGTTGAAATATCGGTATTACATTGGATCTGGATTTTAATGTTCTGATACTTTGATTTAACTGAAATTTTAATACATAAATACAATATATAGTAATATATGTATATAACACTAATACTTCCCAGTCTCAGGCCCGTATGCCTCTAATTTCATATTTCACTCAATTGCTTTCTTGCGTTAATTATTTGCTTTGCTCTTTCAATAGGCTGTTGTGTGCTATGGATGTCTTCACTCAATCTCCCCGTTGTCATTCACAGTTGGATTTGATGATACAATATCAATTGGCTAAACACATACGAAGACATCTAATATTGGCGGCATGACATACTCACTAGTGGCAGATGAAAGGCTTTTTTAAAGCCAATTTTGTCTTTTCTTCCTCTTTTTCTTCATGCTAAGTCTTTGCCTACTTCCTCCGTCACCCACCACCATACATCACCACCCTTCCACCCATCATCTTCAATTAAAAAAAACAAGTAAGAATTAACATTGTTGTTTTACCATCATCCAATAATACTATAGTGAACAAGTGGCGGAGTCATAAATTCCGTCAAGGATGGTTAAACTTTAAAAAACCCAATATAATATTGCATTGAGTGTGAGCAAAAAATTGTTGTTGTTGAGTATGTGCACCGAAATATTTAATAGACCTACAATTTTATAAATCAAAATTAACATAAAAAGACAACAAATTTTTTTACTAATAAATGCGCGATTTAAAAAAAATATATCTATATTATATTAAAAACATGAAGGACATTAGAAATGTTAGATTGCACTTTTTAGCCTTCGTTAAAAATTCTACAATAGACAAAACAGTCATTTAATATTTAAAATCTGAAAATCAATTTAAATTTGATTACTAAACCTATTATTTGAATTATGTACTTAGAATTTAGGACTTTAAAATCCCTTACCTTAAATAAATTATGTTAGTATAAAACTAGGACATTGAAATTAACTAAAATTTTAATTATTGAATCTTTTCTTATTTGAATTATGTACAAAGTCCTAATAGGGCCAGGCATGGTGGGGTAGGAGCATCCAGACGGCAATCTTTTTGGCTTGACCAAGACTTCTTATGTCCTTCGAGTCGCACGGCGTTTTAACCGAAAGAACTTCTTGCACAATTCATGCCTTTTTGTTTTTATGATCAGAAATTCTTTCTTTATTTTCATAAAAAATTGTTCTCTGGACTTTTTATCAATATGAGGTGATCGTAAAGCTATTGAATCTTCCCTCAGACTTATATGATTTTGGATTAGTCCATGGTTCCACTCGTCACCTTTACTTCATTCGTCTCAGTTTGTTTGAAGGTTGCTCAGTTTAGAAGTCAAACAACTTTTTCTTTGACTTAATTTTAAACATAGATTTTTTGAGTATTTTATAATAAAATTATATGTATGAAAACTACATAAAAAGTACTATAAATTTGCATAATTAATAAGTCATAATATATAAAAATAGTTAGAGAAAATCGTAATGAAAGAAAGAGTTGTTTAACTTCAATCAAACTTCAAACGAATTGAGACGGAGGGAGTACGGACTTTAAATTAAAATCGACCATGACCGATATTCAAAGGGCTTCTCTGCTACGGTCTCTTTGCGACAGTGAGATTCTTGGCGCGGCAAAATCTGGTTCAGAAAAGATATTGACTTTTGTTATTCCGGTAAGTTTGCAAATGATATAGATATGTACTTTTTTTTGTTGATACTTTAGTCTTTTAGTCAATATTTGGATTTTATTCTCATCAATCTAGTTGGGTAGGTGATGTTATGCTAAGTACATATTTCGCTCAATAATTTGGGTAGCTATTCTGGTTATTGGATTGTGTCCGCGCGAGAAGAACAAATCTGAGGTGGGGTTATGCTATTGTTCTCGCTCCGAATTATGTATTTTGTCACTATATCGACTGATCGAATCGAGAGACAAATTAATTCCTTAATTCAAGCTATTCGGGTTGAAAACGGAACTCTGATTTTTCATCAATGAGTTCCCCAACTACTCCAGAAAGCGTTAGGACGATGGTATAGTAAACTAAAAGGTAAGAAGCATGAATGTAGTCGAGTACATTAAAAGTTAAAGTAAAGTAAAGGATAAAGTAAAGATAGATACGAAATTTGATTTGTTTGATTGATTGTGTGTCTATATACAACAGAATGTTCCTATTTATAATACAAAAATGAAGAAAAACTGTACAAACGTGCCCCCCATGTCATCCATCAAGTAACCCACTAAGTTCAATGGTCGATCATGGGGGAGGTGGTGTCGATTTTCTTGTCCTATACTCTTCTTGCTCGGGTAACGACTCTTGTTTTCAGCTGTTGTTGGCCGTTACCGCTTTTAGGGGTCTAGAAACCCTTTCGACTTGGTCGTTGAGACGTCTGCATCTGAGTGGGTCCCAGTCGTACCTTTAAATAACGACTTCAGCTAAGTTGCCTTAGTAGCCGATGAAGTTCTTGTAGTTGAGGGCTAGGAGTAAATTCGGCTCCAGAGTAGTTCGACTGTCACTGAATTTCGAATAAACACTTAAATTACTTTTGGGTGTTAACAATTTTGCCCCTACATTAACTCGAGTGTGACTGTTGAGTTAATGTATTCGAAAATAGCCGTCGTTTCAGTCTGACAGTCGCGCATGTCATTTCAATTGTATTGTCCCTGGTGCATGCAATGATGACTATTTCTTTGGAGGGTGTTTTCCCTTTAACTGAGGCGTCTCTATTACCACGAATTGGCTCTGATGAATTTCGGCCATGCTTTTAAAAATAATGAATTATTTCAGCCGCGCCTCATCAGGTTATTTAAGGATAGGTATCCACCTCTCCCCATAGGTTTCTCACCTAACCTTTGGCCATTTTCTTAGTCGGAAACCTTGGCTTCATCCAGAGTGAGATGCCACATTCCACTTATCCTCAACATTTTTACTGATTATGTCCACGATAAGCTTGTTGGCTGCCTCGGCTTGCCCATTTTCCTGTGCATAATAAGGCGAGGATGTGATCATTTTGATCCCAAATTTCTCAGCAAAGGCTGCCACTTTAGAACCAGTGAACACCATCCCTTGATCAGTTGTATAATCTCAGGGATGCCATATCTATATATGATATGGTGTTGGATAAACTGAATAACATCTGTCTAATAAACCCTCTTCATCGGTTGAGCCTCCACCCATTTAGCCTCGACATTCATGCCTCTGGGAACATGATTTAATGTAATTGATGCGAACCCATTAAGTAACCTGCTAGCCGTTTCATGACGGGCCAACAAATTCGGATCCTTGCATTCATATTCCCCGACCAACTGCTTGATAACCAACTGAGAGTCTCTGTGAATCTCGTCGTCTTTTGCTTTCGTAGAGACTAGGAGTTTTGAGTCTTATGATGACAACATTATATTCGGCCTGGTTATTTGTCAAGTCAGGATCTAACCGATAAGAGAACCTTCGTGTTTCTCCTCTAGGATCGATTATAGTTATCCCGGCTCCGACTCCTTTCTGGGTTCTTAACCCATCAAAATCCAACGTCCAAGTGATGGCGTCCATACATACGGTAGAAGGGCATAGATCCTTCACGTCCACACAAGGGTGTTCTGCCAAGAAATTGGCTACTTGGCCTTTGACAGCCCTGAGTGGCTTATACTTGAGAGAGAACGCGAGGAGCTTGATGGCCCATTTCATTAATGGTCCTTGCAAAACAGATCTATTTAGCAAGTACCGAGCGATATCAATTTTGCACAAAATGTATACAACGTGAGGCATTAGATAGTATTCGAGTTTTGTGCAAGCATATAACAAAGACAAACAAAGCTTCTCCAAAGGATTATATCTAGTTTCCGCATCATTGAGTATTCGACTAAGATAATAAACAGCTCTTTCAGTTCCATCATGGACCTCCTATGCTAGCAAGCAGCCGATAGATAATTTTGCAGCCGAAACATATAATTTCAACAGCTTCTCCGACATGGAAGGCACTAGTACGGGGGCAGTAGCTAAGACTTTTTTAATTTGATCAAAGGCCTCTTGCTGTTCTAGGCTCCATACTAGCTCTTCTGACTCTTTAAGTATGAGCAAAGGTGAGACGACCTTCAGCTTGAAAGCCGAACTAGATATGAATCTCCTTAAGAAATTGATCTTTCCCAATAAGCTTTGTAACTCCTTCTTTGTCTTGGGTGGTGCGGATCCCATTACTGCCTTGACTTTGTAATGATCTATTTCGATGTCTTTCTTGTGTACCAAAAAGACAAGGAAGTTGTCAGCCGATACTCAGAACATGCATTTGGCTAGATTCATTTTGAGATTATGAATCCTCATTATTTTTAATGCTTGTTCATGATCGACTAATGATTCTTGAAGTCCTTAGACTTTACTACTACATCATCGATGTAAACCTCCATAGTCTTGCTCATCAAGTCATGGAAGATGGTGTTCATCTCCTTTTGATAAATGACACCAATGTTTTTTAGACCGAACGACATAACTACCCACTCGTAAATGCCCAATGCTCCTGGACATCTAAAGGTGGTTTTGTGAATTTCGTCCTCGGCTACCGACATCTGATTATAACTAGAGTATCCATCCATGATGGTCAAAACATCATTAGCGACTGCTGAGTCGACTAGCATGTCGGCTATCAACATGGCATACTCGTCTTTAGAAGTGGATAGATTTAGGTTCATGTAATCAATACATACCCGCACCTTGCCATTCTTCTTCATGACCTGTACAATGTTCGCCAACCATTCCACATACTTAGCCATTCTGATAAATTTGACTTTCAACAATCGTTCGATCTCATCTTCGATTTGAGGCATCAACTGAGGGTGATACCTTCTGGGCAGCTATTTATGGGGTTTGAAATCCTCATTGATTGACAATCTATGCTCTACCAAAGTACGTGCCAGCCCACACATTTCATGATAGTCCTATGCGAAACAGTCTTTATACTGCAGTAGAAGGGCCGTCATGCCTTGTTTGTATTCTTCCTTTAGCAAGACACTAATATGTGTTAGCCGAGGGACTTCTTCAGTTCCCAGGTTGATATCTTCTAAAGGATCCTGAGACTCAAAGCTAGGCATAGCCCTTCTTACGGGTGATTCAAATTCCAACGGCGGCTCGACTTCATCGACTACTATATTTGGTTCGTTGTCGTGGTTTCCCATCTGTGATGCTTCAGCTATCCTTGCCTCCGAACTTAAGGCGGTCAACCGATGCCATAGGTCACGTATGATTTGGGTTTCCTTAACCATTTAAATCCTCCAAGGTAAGCCGTGGTTCGGCTAATTATTTTATTTCAAACCCTCGAGAGGTATGATTACATGATTCCCAAGACCCTTATTCATATTGTTCCGTGATGGCTATGGGAGCCACATAGGATGAGTAGAGGACAACCTCTATACTCTGAACCTCTGGTTTGAACGGGTTATCATCCGCTGGGATGATTTTTATCTTGTCTCCTTCCCAAAAGATGAGCTTTTGATGTATGGTAGAAGGAAGGCATTAGCTGGTGTGAATCCAGTCCCTGCCAACAGAATGGTATAGGTTAGCTTGCCATCTATCACAAAGAAGACAGACCTGACCGTCTTAGGGTCCACAATGATTTCTGCCACTAGGATCCCCAATGCTTTAGAGGCTTTTATCATAAAGCTAGCCATTTTCATGTTTGGGATGAGGTCCTCCTTTGTTTTGTTAAGATCCTTCAAGGTGAGCAGCGACATCACATTCAGCATAACCCCATTATCGACAAACACCCATCTGATCATCTTGCCGTTAATGTAAGCCTTGACGTAAAGGGGTTTGAGGTGTTTAACCATATCCTCTGTAGGTGCGCCAAATATGGTGCTTAAAGTGTCCCTAATTGGGGTATAGGCTATTGTTGCCCATTCTGCGTCTTCCATGCAAATATCGCCTTCTAGGCTATCCAGCAAGGAGCGGCTGGCCCAGAACTCAAATGAGATTAGGCTGACCATTTCAATGTCTTCCCAGATCTCATCAACCAGATCATGGCTGAATAAATCGAGGATGGAATCTCCTCCTTTATTCAATTCGGCAGGCCAAAAACTCACATCTTCCATTTCCTGGAGATAAATGGGGATCAACTGAGGATCTTTTGATTGAACCCCCTGCATGATCTACGGAATTACCTTAGTTAGAGGTCCATACGGGGCCACGTTCTCTTGTCGGAGTTTCTCTTTCGGTTAGTTAGTAGTTTTTCGTCCAGTTTTGGTTGACCCGACGCTTCTCCTTCAACGTAATTACCCCTGAAGAAACCGAGCCGAATTCCCGCTCGATAGCCTCAGCTACGGTAGACTCAGGAATCTCCTGATTTTTGGCTACATTGGTTTTGGAAATTAGATGCAATGTCCGTTGTATCTTATGCAAGGCCTTGGCACGTTGCATCCTTCTTTTTTGAGTTTTGGATGCGACTCTCGGTGGTGCCTTTTTCTTTCCGAGAGCCTGATTGATAAATCATTTCCCCTCTTCTGTGTTGGCGGTTGGTTTAATCATTCTCTGGGGTCTCGCCTAGTTCTCATTTCTCAATGTGATGCGTAAGGACAAAACACCCTCATTTACATTAAACTCAACCACCATTTGTTTGATTTTAGGGAGTGGTTCTTTGTCTATTCGAGGCATGCTCGACTGCCAGTTAGTTGACATCCGTATTTTTCCCCAGGCCTACGCCTAACATCAATAAGGACCCTTCTAAACCTCATGGTTTGTTCCTGAAGTTCTCGTTCGAAGTCCTTCAGATATTTTAGGAGGCCATGAAAATTGCTCTTAGTTGGTTGCCTGTTATCATGAACGTCATGTAGGCTGCCTAACCGGTTGAACACAGAGGTATTTGTGGCCTTCTCCCCTTCGATAGGTTTCTTTGGAACCCATACCTTTCTCATCGGCTATTTTCCTTTAGTGTCCCTTGACTCATCAGACTTAGCGAAAGATACCATATATATTGGTACCGCGGGAAAGGGGTCGGTATCAATAGACATTTCAGCCAGACTCTTGTAGGCTAGTTTGAAACTTCCCTCCTTGATGCCCTTTTGGATCACCTTTTTGAAGACCACACAATTAGAAGTAGAGTGACTGTATGAATTATGCCACTTACTTCTTATCTTTGAGTTCTTCGGTTGGAGAAATCCTGTGACCATCAAGCAGTCGAATCTACTTGTCTTTGAGTAGATGATCAAAGATCTAATCTGCCTTCGTGATGTCAAATGAGTAACCGACCCTGTCATCGGCTGAACTCATTTCTTTGGCTGGGTAAGAGTAAACCTTACCCCTAACAATCTCTGCCACCATTGCGTCTGCTGTGCAGTCGACTGATTCTGAATTGGACTCATCCACTTCAATGATGGATATCAAGTGGGAGCCTCGATTTCGGCTGGCTGCTCCTTTTCCTGGACGTACTACTCTATTTGGCTAGCCTTTTTGGCTAACTGGCTCAGGTCAAAGCAGGATTGTCCCACCAACTTCTCTTTTAACTGAGGGTACATGTTGTTGATTATCATATGGGCACACTCAGATTCAGGGAAGTGTACGATGTATTTTCCAAACTTCTTTCTGAATATCTCGATAAAATCAGTAGCCAATTCATCGATCAGTTGCTTGAGATTCATTAGATCAGTCACGGTAACCTAAGGTTGGGGCCAATAGAACCTATCATGGAAGCAACCCTCCATGTTGGTCCAGCTCTGTACGGAATCAAGAGCCAAAGAGGAATACGATGCAAAGGTTGTTCCCGTTGGAGACAGGGGGAATAACTGCAACTTATGATTCTTATTCTGGCCAGCCTTGCTGCATTGGGCGGTGAATCTACCGATGTGCACGATAGTGGATTTGCCGTCGTTGCAAGAGAAGACGACAAACTCTGGTGTTTTGAAGTCTCTTGGCAAGGGTGTTATCCGATCTACCCAATCAGGGTAAGGCTTCTTATATATAGGCCTGTCCAAAGGTTTCAGTTGGATGCTGAAGTACCTCCGTATGGTGTTAGCAATGATTTACGGGTTTATCAGTTGTGACATCTCCTGCCGATTCTCGACTAGATTCGACTGGTAGGCGTTCTGCACTGGCAGCCTCCATTCTGTACTTTGTTGGACAGAGTTTTGAAGGTTATAGACGACATGCTGGCCATTACCAATATGTGGGGTAATGCCCCATTGCTGCTGTTGGGAGTGGCCACCAAAGCTTGCAACCTGAGCTCCTGAAATGGCTAACAGAGCCTGAGGATAAGGTGGAACAATATTCCATGGCTTCTCTCCTCGGACGTCGATTGTTCTTATGCTTTCTGAAAGGTATGGATTGGGTACCATCAATGACTGATTGAATGGTAACCCACTATAAATAACGTCACTAGATAGGCAAGCTAAGTCATAGCCAGGGGCCATCGGCTGTGTCACGACCCGACCCCGGATCCGTGACCGGTGCCTTAACCCGTACACCCTTGTGACACAACATCAGAGAAAAACAGCGGAACATAAACTCATAATAAACAACCATAATGATATAAATAGTCTAGCCCAAAATGGCTACCCAAAAGTACATAAAACCGAACAGTTACATCCTTAAACAAATCAAGTTATGACAAGACTACAGGCCTCTAAGAAGGAGTAACACTATGACGGGACAGGGCCCCGTCATGCCCCTGAATGTACAAAACATCAACAACACCAGGGAGAACCATACCAAAAGTCGAGCCTCCGAAGAAATGGAGCTCTCGACACTGAGTAAAAGATCCTAGGAATGAGGATCTACCACCGCTTCTTACCGCAGATTTAACGCAGCCCCGGCGAAGGGGTCGACACAACGTACCAAGTATGTAAAACTGGAAAATACTGTAGTAATATCATAAGTCAAGAATAATTCGGAGTCATAAATAAAAATCAATTTCCTTGCACTGTGCCTTACTAACAATGAGAGTAACAAGTATAAAACTTATAGCATAAAAATAGGAGGCTCACGATCAAAACAGGGTACCTCGCCCAGAGTATCATTACAATCCTACTCCGGGACTATTTCACCCGCACGGGTCCCGTGGACCCGCATGAGGTCATCCACCTCGCCATGAGACTATTTCACCCGCACGGACTATTTCACCCGCACGGATCCCGTGGACCCGCATGAGTACCATCGCCGTACTCGCATGGGACTATTTCACCCGCATGGATCCTGTGGTCCGGATCCGCATGAGTGCAAGCGCCGCACTCGCATCATGGGTAGCAAATCCATGGCATAAATAATAACCCGGGGTTTACCCCGTAATAATATAAATATATAACATAGCTCATCCGGCTATCATACATAACATAAGCACTACCGGCCTATCATATCATACATAAGCACTACCGGCCTATCATATCACAACATAAGCACTACCGGCCTATCATAACATAAGCAAGTTAAGAAATCCCCTAACTTCTTATTAACATTATTAATATATCCTCTCATTTTAGTATCCTAAGACACTAACATGTCTTTTAATAGAAAATCCGGGAATTCAACCCAAGTACCATGTACTTCTAACTTTTTAAGAAATAATTCTTTTTATAAAAACTCCAAGATACTAATCACCATAGTATCAAGTTACGATTTCTTTCAAGACAAGTCACATTTCCTTTTAGAAATATAATAGGCTTCTAAATCAATTGACTTCATTTCCTTTAAAACCTTAGGCAACCAATGCCTAAAAATCAATTCACCTTTCTTAGTTTCAAATCCTTTACCCGTACTTGTTTTAATTAGAGTAAACCTTTCTTTGTGAACCTTTCAAGAAAACTAATATAACCAACTTCCCACAAAGTCATTATATTAGCGTTATCCCTTTGTCAAATACACTTTCCCTAAATCCAAGAGACTTATACTTTTGAAATGACACAAGTAGCATATACTTTTAAAACAAGTGAAAGATATCAAATCTTGTACGTCTACCGTACTACATAGGTACAACTACTCATGCTCAAGAGATAGGAAAGTTCCACATACCTCTTTGGTCAATGCACTTGCTAAGCTCAACTACCGCAAGTAATATTTCAACCTATAATAATCATGATACGTTTGTTAACCTCTAATCTCAAAGTAGAACAATCCAAGTTCAAAGTCACTAAATTCTATGAAAAATTGGGCAGCATTTCCTTTGTTTCTACTCACTTTGCCACCTTTCTCAAGGCCGAATTTATCATCCAAACACCACATTTAAGGCTCAACAATCCAACATTTCAAAGAGGATTACACACCTAAACTTGGGTGTGTAAAATTCTGCCCCATAAGGTACAACAATTCTCTTAACAATTCTAAGGTAGTTTTTTTGGCTACAACATGCTCATAATATCTTCTTAACCAATTCTTGCATATCCAAACCACATTTCTTGCATGCAATGACTCTAAGAGCATTATTTACTACCACAAGTTCTTTCTTCTTAACATGTAACACTAGAAACTAATTCTAAAGGAAGAAATGTTACCTTAAAGTTTTAGCCAAACTTATTCCAAATATTTTGCTAGCTTCCTTGCCAAGAACACCACCACAACAACACCAACAAGCTAGCCACAAGCTCCCTTCTTGTTCTTAACTTTTCAGATTTTTCCTAAGGCTAGAATTTCCTTTGGAAATGTAGAGAGAAGGAGGAGCTAATTTTTAGAGAGAGGGAGAGGTTTGAAAGATGACCAAATCTTCAAGACTTGGTCAATATAAGCCATGCAACAAAAATCCGCGGGGGGGGGGGGACACTTGTCACCCTCCCATGGCCTTTTTAAAAGAGAAATCAGACTTTCCTAAGTTTTTCCGCCCAAAAATCCCGTCGCGTCTCGTCCCGGCCATGCGCTGAAACCTCCGCAGCCTCTGAACTTTCAGCGACCCTTCAGCATTTCGCGCCGCTGCCTCGCATCCGCCGCTGCCCCGCTCCTTTGTCCGAAACACATTGGCCCGATCACAGACCGAACTTGTAACTCTCATAACTTTCTACTCCGACGCCCTATCGACGAACGGTTGGTTGCGCTGGAATCTAGACTCACGAACTACGCCCAGGCCTTTGAAACACTTAGAAACTCTCAATGTACCGGGTCATAACCCGCCTCAAAGTTGACTAAAACCCATCCGAACAACTGGCCAACCTATCCTTAGAAAATTTTAAGTCTTACATGCCAGACGCCTCACACGTAGGTCAAAACTACGGGTATAACATTCTCCTTAGAAACATTCGTCCCGAATGTTCCTTCTAGGCTTACTCAAATCACAACATCGACATAAACCTCTTAACTATTCTTTTGCAAAAAAAGAAGCTCCACGAGCCACAACATACTGAAGCGTAAATGCTAAATCAAAACTAACAAGCAGGAAAATGGGTTACCTGGAGGTATAGGAAATAGGTGAGGGTACTTCTTCATCATGTCGTCCTCTCGCTTCCCATGTCATTTCCTCCTGCTCGCTCCGCCATAAGACATCGACGAAGCCACGTCTTTCGTCCAAGTCGCCTAACTCGACGATCGAGTATCGCTATGGGACTCTCTCATACGATAACTCCTCCGCTACTGACATCATGAACCGAGTGCACTCTAGATGGATCTCCAATACATTTCCGCAAATACGGACACATGGAAAATCGATGTACCGCCCAAATCGGACGGCAGATCTAACTCATAGCAACCCCGCCTACCCTACGGACATCTGATACGCCCAACGTACTGGGCTAAGCTTCCTTCTTTCCAAATCTCATCACGCCTCATGGGCGATACCTTTAGAAAAACCCAATCATCTATCTCAAATTCCAAGTTGTCGACGCCGATGATCTGCATACGACTTCGCCGACTGAAGCCGCCAACAACCGCTCCCGGATAAGCTTCACCTTATCCATCGTCACTGAACTAAGTCCGCCCGACTAATCGAACTTCTCCCACCTCAAACCAGCCTATCGCGACTGCACTTCCTCCCGTATAAGGCCTCATAAGACGCCATCCAATACTAGAATGGTAGTTGTTGTTATAAGAAAACTCCACAAGAGGTAAATGATCCTCCCCTACCACGAAATCAATAACACAAGCCCGCAGATATCCTCGTGTTCTGGATAGAGGCCGCTCGTCCGCCACCGAGGGTGAAATGCGATCGAGACTCACCTGTCCCTAATCCCTTCAAAAGACCTCCAGTTAGCCGAGAACCGGGCTCTCTATTCGATATAATCGACACCGGACTCGTGCGCCTCACAATCTCTAATATATAATCCGCATAGTCCTCACCGAGAACGTCGTTGTCACGAACCGACTAAGCTCGCGATCGTGCCCTACCCGGCACCCTTACAGTATACATCGAGATAATCACGAACATACATGAAACTTATAAAATAAACAACAGAATAAAACAACAAAGTTAGCCGATAGGCTACCTTCCCGACATATATACATATACATAAACAAATAGCTCCATCCCTTTTTCCGCTTACAAACCGACCCACAAATACGTGACTACTGCACTTCAAGAGTTTTAACGTAACAATCGTGGCGGACAGGGCCCCGCCATACCCCGAATGCATATAAGTCTACCACATCGTGGAAACCGTACTCACAAGATAAGCCTCCGAGCACCGAGCTTTCTCAAAATCGAACCGAGATCCTAAGAGCGGATCACCAACTCGCGCACCTAACACCGCGGCATTTAACGCACTTCGGCGGGTCGCATAACAAAAATTTGAGTATGGAATGTAAATAAGGTGCAACAATCATATCATAATCGCATAAAAGAATGTCATATGAACTCTCAAATCAATCGTATATTAACCGCCTTTCCTTCTTTCAATAAGATTTAACAACATGTTCTTACATACATACTTAAGAGATTTATCAAGTTTTTCCACATAACTTATTAATCTTACTTAACATAATCCGCCCATTTATGGACACGGCATCGATTTAATCATGTGACATAATCCGCCCGCCCGGGCTCGCATCGTGGAATCATGTAGCATAATCCGCCCGCCGTGGAGCTCTGTACCGTGGAATCATGTAGCATAATCCGCCCGCTGCGAGCTCTGTAAGATGACGAACCCGCCTATGTGTAGGCTCGGGTAATATGGCGAATCCGCCATGAGTAGGCTCTGTATCTCATAGCATCCGCCTATTTGTAGGCTCTGTATTTCATAACGTAATCCGCCTATTTGTAGGCTCTGTATTTCATAACGTAATCCGCCTATTTGTAGGCTCCTGTATTTTCCTTACATAACCTTTACATCGTATAATTACTTTTTCTTAAGTCGCCATAACAACTTCCCATAAAGCTATTATAACGTTCTTTCATATTAGAGAACTTAAGGCATTTAATTCTGCAACATTAGGGAAACTAAACTCAACCATACTACGTGACATACGCATTTAAAAGAATCATAAAACTTCTTCTTTTAAAACTCAAGTCACATACTCTTTAAAATCATGTCACAATACTTTAGAAATCAAGTCCACAACTAAAAAAATAAAGTTTCATAATCCTTAGAAGACAACCAAAGTTCATAGTCTTAAAACCTTATAACGCATATCTCTTAAAGTCCACTTACTTATACTTATAAACAAATATACAAAATTTCATACACTTCCAAAACCAAGTAACTTATTCTCTTAAAACCATATAACATCCACTTTTAAAATCGATCCCCTTTTCACATATAAATTATAGTCATTTTCGAACAACAAAATCCACTTACTTTAAATAAAATCAAGATACATAGCTTTGAGTCAAATCTCATAATTTCCTAATCCTTTCTTACCAACACCTCCCATAAGGCTTGGTAAAGACTTAGGATAACTTTGACATAAACTTAACATAGAGTAAATCACACGACTACCTCTTAACTTCTAAGAGTAGGAGGAAACATGAAATAATATCACGTGGATATTTCATACGTAGGATCATGCCAAAGAAGAAGAGGTTCACATACCTCGCGACGATTATCGACAAAGAGCAAAATGCTCCCAAGTACTTCAACCTCGAGCTATTCCATTCTTCAAGTAGATACGCTAAACTTAGTACTTCAACCTATCATGGCCACAATACGCCCATTAACCTCTTACTTTAAACGTAGAATATCCTAAGTGTCAAGTCACTAAATTCTACGGAAAATCTGACAAAGACCTCCTTTGTTTTTACTAACTTTGCCACCTTTTTCAAGGCCAAATACAATAACCAAACAGCCCCAATTGGCTCACAATTATATGTATGTAGTCCAATACAATTAAATAACTACAGCCCCAATTGGCTCACAATTTATGGAAAGTAGTCCAATACAAATGAATAACTACACAAATTTCAATCGCTCACAATTATATAGAAAGTAGTCCAATATAATTGAATAACTAAACAATACAAACTACATTCCAAATTCGGCCACCTTGATTCAACAAATCCAATTCTTATCCAATTTCCATTTCAATCCAATTTAGTAGCATAACATGATATCAAGTCGCATTTGAGTATCATAACCATAATCTTTAAGTAAGTAACATTCGACTATTTCTAAAAAAGACAAAATAGTAATCAAATTTCCAAGAAGCTTGTATAAAATTTCGGATTTAACTAAAATTAATCCATAATACTAATAAACTTCAACATAACAACTTCATTCTATCAACATGTATAGCTAACTACAACAATATAAATATAATCTTTTAACACTTTCAAAGAACAATATTATACCTCAACGATTCTTAATCCAAATTTCCAATCCAAGTCGCCCTTAGTAGTTTAGAACCCTCCAAGACACTTCAATCCTCTTTGTTGAGACCCTTAGAACCACACCAACAACTTTACTTCAAACTTCCTATCCAAAACCTAGAAAGCCACTAGGTTCTCACTTTATACTAACCCAAAACTACCTTTTCCGGATTTTTCTATAGAGATACACTTACAATACACTCAAGAACCTTGGTTTAAAGTGTGGAGCTTATTAGACAAGGAACAAAAATTTCTCTTCTTGAAGTGAGCTTGGCCGAGAGCTTCAAGCTCGAGTTCATCCAATTTTTTGTGATTTTGGCTAAGATGGAACTCTCTTGCTACAAGTAATATATATGACACTGGAGGGTTAAGATATAAACATTTGGGTGGCTAGGATGAAGTCTTACTAAATATCAAGACTATTGTGACCTTTGACTTTAGTCAATATTATCGTTTCAAGTTGCAAGACTTGTCTTGCAACAAAGGTCCAATGACCCTTTGCCCTTGCACATTTCACCAAGGCATCACATAAGGGGGTGACACGTGTCGCCCTCCCATTCGCCACAATAATACGCTTTCAAAAATTTCATAATTCGATAAATTTTTACAAGTCTCAAAATCTTAACATTGTGAGTTCTTACGCACGCTCTAAACACGTCCCGTAAATACGGGTGTAACATTCTTCCCCTTAGAAACATTCGCCCCCGAATGTTCTTTCTGAGTCAATCTTAAAATTAGCGACATAGTTTCTTCTCACAACCCCGACATACCAACAATGCCACACATGGCCCTAATACCTCGCACCCGCATATCCGTCCATAATAAGCCCAAAAGAGATTATCTTTTCGCATTTCCAACTCCTCCTAACACGCTCATAGTCTCAATACACTGCTCATGAAACTTAAACATACCACAACTTTATCATGCATACAAATTTCTAAAGTGGTCAAGATATACTGAAATCATATGACGGCTCAAAAAGACCGCTAAAATCGAACTTCCATCACGACTCGCCACTACCGCCACGTGAACATCCCGCCTAGCTATCAAGGAGACGAACCCGAATCGATCCAGAGATCAGGATATCCTCCCGTAGCTCTCCTACTAGACAATCCTCAACATATGGCCCCGACGGCCACAGTAAAACAGTACCGAGCACGACGACATTCCTACGCGATGCCGCCACACCGCGGCACCGAGGAAAAGTGGCCCCGATCGCTTAGAACTTATGCGCGATACGAATCCAAGCTCGAGCTCGACCGGCCTCAATTACCCTACTGCCGATCTAACCCCGCCGTAAAATCGAAGGAACATTCTACGCCTACCGAATCAGACCTAGCTCGCCACAGGCTCTCCGCTAAAATCACCTCAACCTCGCCGCCCTAGCCTCTTGGCCGCTCGTCCTGTCTGCCCTCTCTCCTCGCCCTCTATCCTCGCAGATAGGCTCGCATCCTAGCAATGTCCATACCGGCCAAGAGCCACCCCAAACACGCGTAATCATATGACTGCCTAGCCCCATCACGTAACGATGAACTCTATCCGCCATGCCGCTACTATATGTGCAGACGCTCGCCAGAGTCAAACTCAGTCAGATTTCTAATAGTCCCGCCATTCCGCCTCAAAGTCAAGAACCTATCTACCCGGCTCTCTCATCTCGTGAGGCAAAAGTGATTCATGAAGGCCTCAGAACTCTTCCCAAACACCGGAAGAGCATCCCCACCTCTCGAAAAGCAACCACGACTCAAACCAGCTCAACGCAATATCGCAGAACCCAGAAGAGGCTAACACAATCGACCAGATCCGAGGCCCTAAGCACTGCATAGTCCGTCAGAGCCGAACGAACTCTTGAGGATCTTCCTCGATCTCGAACCATAAAACTCGTGGACTACAACCGAGAAAATCCCGTGATCCTCAAATCGCTCGCCAGGTTAGCCGCCGCTTCCCGCTGCCGCCTACCACTATGCTAGTCAAAAGCTCGACCGCTTCCATAATCCCAAACTCGCTCGCCGCGGAATCGGGGCTCGCACGAACCTTCGAGCTACCGCCGCCTTGGCCTCTAATATCGCCGTGGCCGAACTCGCCGACCCGCTTACTACTCGTGCATAGTCTGTGTTCGACTCGTAACTCAAGCACCACCGCGCCTCGCCGCCGCTTTGCCCTTCGCCCCGGTCGCTTCCGCGAGGCATAGCCGATTCACATACATAAGAATACGCCGGAGGATTCAACCTAATAAGACAAATTCATCGCACGATCTCGCAGAGAGAAGAATGGAAACTAATCCTAAATGTCCCGCACTCCCGATTATAGATGTGGTGCACAACACACCGATAATCAAGACTTACTAGACACGCCTGTAGACACTTTCCGAGGACTAATCGCTCGATACCACTTTTGTCACGACCCGACTCGGCTCGCGATCGTGCCCTACCCGGGCACCCTTACAGTATACATCGAGATAATCAATGAACATACATGAAACTTATAAAATAAACAACAGAATAAAACAACAAAGTTAGCCGATAGTGGCTACCTTCCGGACATATATACATATACATAAACAACATCGTTCCATCCCTTTTTCCGCTTACAAACCGACCCACAAATACGTGACTACTGCACTCTAAGAGTTTTAACGAACAACGTGCGGGACAGGCCCGCCATACCTCGAATGTACATAAGTCTACCACATCGTGAAACCGCATCACAAGATAAGCCTCCGAGCAATCGAGCTTTCTCCCAAAATCAACCGAGATCCTAAGAGCAAGGATCACCAACCTGGCACCTAACACTGCGGCATTTAACGCAGCTTCTCGGCGGTCCGCATAACAGTACCGAGTATGGAAATGTAAATAAGTGCAACAATCATATCATAATCGCATAAAAGAATGTCATATGAACTTCAAATCAATCGTATATTAACTGCTCTTTCCTTCTTTCAATAAGATTTAACAACATGTTCTTACATACATACTTAAGAGATTTATCAAGTTTTTCCACATAACTTATTAATCTTACTTAACATAATCCGCCCATTTATGGACACTTGCATCGATTTAATCACGTGACATAATCCGCCCGCCCGGGGCTTGCATCGTGGAATCATGTAGCATAATCCGCCCGCCGTGGAGCCTGCATCGTGGAATCATGTAGCATAATCCGCCCGCCGCGAGCTCTGTAAGATGACGTAACCGCCTATGTAGGCTCGGGTAATATGGCGTAATCCGCCATGCGAGTAGGCTCCTGTATCTCATAGCGCATCCGGCCTATTTGTAGGCTCGTGTATTTCATAACGAATCCGCCTATTTGTAGGCTCCTTGTATTTCATAACGAATCCGGCCTATTTGTAGGCTCGTGTATTTTCCTTACATAACCTTTTACATCGTATAATTACTTTCTTCTTAAGTCGCCATAACAACTTCCCATAAAGCTATTATAACGTTCTTTCATATTAGAGAACTTAAGGCATTTAATTCTTGCAACATTAGGGAAACTAAACTCAACCATACTACGACATACGCATTTAAAAGAATCATAAAACTTCTTCTTTTAAAACTCAAGTCACATACTCTTTAAAATCATGTCACAATACTTTAGAAATCAAGTCCACAACTAAAAAAATAAAGTTTCATAATCCTTAGAAGACAACCAAAGTTCATAGTCTTAAAACCTTATAACGTATATCTCTTTAAAGTCCACTTACTTATACTTATAAACAAATATACAAAATTTCATACACTTCCAAAACCAAGTAACTTATTCTCTTAAAACCATATAACATCCACTTTTAAAATCGATCCTTTTCACATATAAATTATAGTCATTTTCAACAACAAAATCCACTTACTTTAAATAAAATCAAGATACATAGCATTGAGTCAAATCTCATAATTTCCTAATCCTTTCTTACCAACACCTCCCATAAGGCTTGGTAAAGACTTAGGATAACTTTGACATAAACTTAACATAGAGTAAATCACACGACTACCTCTTAACTTCTAAGAGTAGGAGGAAACATGAAATAATATCACGTGGATATTTCATACGTAGGATCATGCCAAAGAAGAAGAGGTTCACATACCTCGCGACGATTAGCGACAAGTAGCAAAATGCTCCCAAGTACTTCAACCTCGAGCTATTCCATTCTTCAAGTAGGATACGCTAAACTTAGTACTTCAACCTATCATGGCCACAATACGCCCATTAACCTCTTACTTTAAACGTAGAATATCCTAAGTGTCAAGTCACTAAATTCTACGGAAAATCGGACAAGACTCTCCTTTGTTTTTACTAACTTTGCCACCTTTTCAAGGCGAAATACAATAACCAAACAGCCCCAATTGGCTCACAATTATATGTAGGTAGTCCAATACAATTAAATAACTACACACCCCAATTGGCTCACAATTTATGGAAAGTAGTCCAATACAAATGAATAACTACACTTTCAATTGGCTCACAATTATATAGAAAGTAGTCCAATATAATTGAATAACTAAACAATACAAACTACATTCCAAATTCGCCACCTTGATTCAACAAATCCAATTCTTATCCAATTTCCATTTCAATCCAATTTAGTAGCATAACATGATATCAAGTCGCATTTGAGTATCATAACCATAATCTTTAAGTAAGTAACATGCGACGATTTCTAAAACGACCAATTAGTAATCCAATTTCCAAGCATTGTATAACATTTCTGATTTAACTACAAGAAATCCATAATACTAATAAACTTCAACATACCAACTTCATGCTATCAACATGTAGAGCTAACTACAACAATATAAAAATAATCTTGTAACACTTTCAAAGAACAAGATTATACCTCAACGATTCTTAATCCAAATTTCCAATCCAAGTCGCTTCCTTAGTAGTTTAGAACCCTCCAAGACACTTCAATCCTCTTGTTGAGACCCTTAGAACCACACCAACAACTTTACTTCAAACTTCCTATCCAAAACCTAGAAAGCCACTAGGTTCTCACTTTGCGACTAACCCAAAAACTACCTTTTCCGGATTTTTCTATAGAGATACACTTACAATACACTCAAGAACCTTGGTTTAAAGTGTGGAGCTTATCGACAAGGAACAAAAATTTCTCTTCTTGAAGTGAGCTGTCGAGAGCTTCAAGCTTGAGTTCATCCAATTTTTGTGATTTTGGCTAAGTATGGAACTCTCTTGCTACAAGTAATATATATGGGGACATGAGGGTTAAGATATAAACATTTGGGTGGCTAGGATGAAGTCTTACTAAATATCAAGACTATCATGGACCTTTGACTTTAGTCAATATTATCGTTCTCAAGTTGCAAGACTTGTCTTGCAACAAAGGTCCAATGACCCTTTGCCCTTGCACATTTCGACCAAGGCATCACATAAGGGGGTGACACGTGTCGCCCTCCCATTCGCCACAATAATACGTTTCCAAAATTTCATAATTCGATAAATTTTTACAAGTCTCAAAATCTTAACATTGTGAGTTCTTACGCACGTTCTAAACATGTCCCGTAAATACGGTGTAATGCTCGATCGGAAGAAAATGGGTCGATTTCACACCGCCGACAATCACCCAAATGGAATCACGCTTCCTCCGAGTGGTAGGTAGTCCCGTAATAAAATCCATATTTATCACCTCCCACTTCCAAGTCGAATATCAATAGCCGCAATAGCCCACCGGCTTTTGGTGCTCAACCTTAACTCACCGACACCGAATCGCGCCACGAACTCCGCAACGCCCCGCTAAGGCCATCCCACCAATACACGATTCGAGGTCATGATACATCTTAGTCGACCCGGATGAATGAAATAACGAGCACCGTGCCTCAAATCTGCACGCGACGGTCCCGCTACATCGGAACACACAACCGCCTCAAATCTTAGCACCCCATCAGCGCCACTCAAATAGACTTCTTCTCAACGAGCAGATCTCTGCACCGCACAAAATCGGATCCTCATCGCCGCCTCTTCACCTCTCGACGATAAGACTCGCAACCTCTCGAACCCGAATTCCATCACTATCGAATCAACCAAACGAACCCCAAGGCTCGCTAGCTAATGCAACTCTGACCATATTCCTCTTCTCCCAGACATCGCATTGCACTACCCATCGACCGCGACTGGGCATCCGCAACTACATCGCCTTCCCCGGTGGTATAGAATATCAACATCGTAATCCTTAAGTAGCTCCAACCACCGCCTCGCCGCAAGTTCGGCCTCCTCCGAAGATATATTGGAGACTCTTGTGGTCTGTGTAAATATCCACATGGACCCCATACAAATAATGTCTCCAGATCTTTAAGGCATGAATCACTGCTGCCAACTCCAAGTCATGTGTGGGATAGTTCTTCTCATGCTTCCTAAGTTGTCGAGACGCATAAGCTATAACTCGCTGCCGCCGCATCAAGACGCACTCCAAGCCCGACACCGACGACGCAATAAACCACATATCCATCTAAGCCCTCTGGAAGAGTAAGGACTAGGGCGGTCGTCAATTTCTCCTTTAGTAACTGGAAACTCTCCTCACAAGCATCCGTCCACTGAAATGTAGCTGCCTTCTGAGTCATCCTAGTCAAAGGCGCTGACATGGAGGCAAACTTCTCCACAAACCTCCGATAATAACCTACAAGGCCCAAAGCCGCGCACTTCCGTGTAGCTGGAGTGCAGGCCAAGTTCGATCGCTTCAATCTTAGTCAGATCAACCCGAATACCATCGCCCCGATAACATGCCCTAAGAAAGCCACCGGCTACCAAAACTCGATTTCGAGAACTTGCATACAATCGCCGGCCTCGAGGCTCCAATACCGCCTCAAACGGTTCAGATGCTCCCGCTCGCGAATACACCAAGATATCATCAATGAACACTATAACGAACATATCCAAGAATGGCTCAACACCCTATTCATCAAATCCATGAATACCGCTGAGCGTTGGTCAATCCAAAGACATCACCGAACTCATAGTGCCCATACCGGTCCCGAATGCGCCTTTGGGATATCCGCCTCTAACTCGCACTGATGGTAACCGCATCGCAGATCTATCTTGGAAAAGCATTCGCACTCGCAATCGATCAAACAAATCATCAATCCCGGGAGGGATATTCGTTTCGAGTTACCTTGTTCACCGTCAGTAATCAATACACATACGCAGCTGGCCCCATCCTTCTTCTTTACAAATAACACTGGCGCTCCCCAGGGAGAAACACTAGGCCTGATAAAGCCTTTTTCCAACAAATCTTTCAGCTGGTCCTTCAACTCTCTTAACTAGGCAGGTGCCATTCTGTATGGCGGAATAGACATCGGTCGAGTGTCTGGCGCCAAATCGATGCAAAACTCAATCTCCCTCTCAGGAGGGATACCCGGAAGCTCGTCTGGGAATACGTCTGGAAACTCTCTAACAACCGGACCGATCAAGGTCCGATCTCCGCTCAAGATTTAATACCGAACCAAATGGTAAATATACCCTTCCGTACCATTTTCCTAGCCTTGAGGTAAGAAATAACCTACCACTGGCGACGCAAAGATTCTCTTCCACTCGAGCAACCGGCCACCAGAAACCTAATCGAACTAACCTCTCTATACCACATTGGCATAGCAAGACGCTAGCCAATCCATACCCATAATCACATCAAAGTCGGTCATATCCAACTCTATCAAGTCAGCTAGAGTCCGGCGACTATCTACAGTCACTGGGCAAGCCTTATATATCCGCTCAGCTACCACCGAAGCACCTACCGGCGTAGCCACCTTAAAAGATTCTATGGACTCGGGCTCTATCCCTATTCTACCAGCAATATGAAGAGATATATAGGACAAGGTAGAACCTGGGTCTATCAAAGCATAAACATCACAACAAGCAACCAACAATGTACACTGACGACATCGGTGACGCCCCGATCCTCGGCGGCCGGACATAGCATAAATGCGCTCAAGACCGCTGAATCGAACCCCGCCACGACCCGCTGCCCGTGAACACCCTCGCCTCGGCGCACAACCATCAAGATGAAGACTCAAAGAATCGAATCGGTACCGAGCCATAGCATTTCCGCCGCCTAGTCGACAATCTTCTTCAAATGGCCCCGCGCCACAAGAGTAACAAGCTCTCGGAGGAACACGACACTTCATAATGGCAATCACCACATCGACTACACCGAGGCATAGGTGGCCTCATCTCGATCGAACTCGTCCTCCGAAATACGGCTCGAACCCCGCCCCGCTTCCCGAATATTCTCAGACGCCCCAAAGATGGTGGAGGAGCGCCTGACCGTGTGGTGCAAATCTGGTTCTTGGCCGTTGTCTACCTAAAACTACAGAGGACCTGCTGTCCCGCCTCTCGCGATACACTGCCGATCCGCTGCCCGTGATTCTCACACCTGCGCATATGCTCGCACGCGGCAATGCCCATGCCCAAGAGCTACTCCTGCAACTATCGCCAAGTGATCATCGAGTCCCGTGACATAGCGGCACTCGCCCTCCATGTCGCTACCAAAGCGCATATACCGAGCCAATGAGTCAAACTCCACGTTGTATTCGGGACCGCCCGCCACTCGCTCTGTCAAAAATCTATCGCCCGAGCCCTCTCATCCGCGGAGGCAAGAAATGTCCAAGCGCCTCAGAACTCGTCCCAAGCGAAGCGCATGCTCCCCGACGCTTCCTATGAATCATACCAATCAATCTGCATGTCCGCACCGATGCGAACCTAGTACCACCGACTCAGATCCAAGCCCGATCACCTCTACGATCCGTCAGAATCGCTTGGATAAACTCCCGAGGATCATCTCAGCCTCACCTATAAAAACTGTGGCCGAACTCAAAAGTCCTCGCCTCGCTAGCCTCAGGCTGACCACGGTATCACGAATCGCTGCCTCTGTTTTTATCCTCGTTCGCCACGATCACGCCAAGAATCGCCATCTCCTTGTAGCCCATATCCTCTCGCCTTCGCCGCTGGATCGAGGCTCGTGTCATGCCTCTCAGAACGCCACGCTCATTTCTACGGGTTGGCGGCGTTGTAGAATCCCGCCGTCAAACACTCATTCGTGCGGATCGGGCTCGTGCCTGTAACCCTGCCCTACTAGTAGTTCCCATCGCTTTGTCCTTCCGCCGCGTTGCTGGTGGAGGCATAATTATACCTCGTAGTTCGACCCTACGATGGAAACGCAAAGTATGTAAGACTTAAAATTTCCGGGCGACAGGTTGACGTCGTTCCGACGGTTTTAGTCAACTTTGAGGCGGGTTATGACCGTATATCGAGAGTTCCGGTATTTTAAAGGCCTAGGACGTAGTTCGTTGAGTCTTGATTCCAACGCAACCAACCGCTCGCCGATAGGGCGCCTGAGTAAGTTACGAGTTACAAGTTCGGGCGTAAATGCGTGAGCAAAGCGCGATGGCGCGCGCAGATGGTCGCGCGCCAAAGCACCGAGAGGTCGTTGCAGTGGCCGCGGCCAGATGTGCCAGGCGCGCCAAAGTTCAGATCATGGAGTTTGCCGAGGCGGGAAATTTGGGCGAAAAACTTAGAAAGTCCGATTTTGTTTTAAAGAGACTGGGAGGTGACAAGTGTCCCCATCTGATTTTCTCACAGATGCAATATATTGACCAAGACTTGGTCATTTTCTATCTTTCATCTTCTCTCTCTCTCTCAAATCGCTCCCTTCTCTCTAAAAACCCTTAGGAAAATCAAAGATAAGAGCAAGAGGAAGCTTGTGGCTAGCTTGTTGCATTGTTGTGGTGTTCTTGGCAAAGCTAGCAATATTTGGAATAAGTTTGGCTAAAACTTTAAGGTAACATTTCTTCCTTTAGAATTAGTTCTAGTGTCGCATGTTTGTAAGAAGGAACTTGTGATAGTAGATAATGCTCTTAGAATCATCGATGCTAGAAATGTGGTTCGATATGAAGAATGGGTTAAAAGAGATTATGAGCATGTTGTAGCCTAAAAACTACCTTAGAATTGTTAAGTAATCATTGTAGACTTACGGATGTAATTTTGGGTATGTAATCCCTTTGAATTGTTGGTTTGATCGAGCCTTAAATGTGGCGTTTGATGATAAATTCGACCTTGAGAAAGGTGGCAAAGTGAGTAGAAACAAAGGAAATGCCCAATTTTCCATAGAATTTAGTGACTTAGAACTCGGATTGTTCTACTTCGAGATTGGTTAGCAATGTATCATGATTATTATAGTCGAGATATTACATGTAGTTGAGCTTAGCGTGGATTGACCAAAGAGGTATGTGAAGCTTCTATCTCTTGAGCATGAATAGATGAAACTATGTAGAGACGACAAGATTTGGTGTTCTTACTTGTTTGAGTATAAAATGACTTTTCGCTTTAAGAACGTATAAGTCCTCGGTTAAGGAAAAGTATGATTTTTACTAAAGTATAGAGTTAATATAACAACTTTATGGGAAGTTGGTCTATTAGCTTCATAAAAGGTTAATGAGAAGGGATTTACTCTAAGTAAGATAATTATATGAAGAGGCAAATTGATTTAAAGGCATCAATTGCCCAAAGGCTTTTATGTATAAAGAAGAGTCACTTTTGAAAAGAGTCAAGATGTAGTACTGGGTTAAATTCTGTTCTTTACTAAAGATATGGTTAAGTGCCTTAAGTAAACTAAATGAGAGAGTATGTGAACAAGACTAAAAAGAAGTTATAAGTTTTCTTAACTTATTATTATTATGATACGCTTTGTGATAGGGTAAGAGTATGTCGAGGCAAGCCCCAAGATCGCCATACCACCTCCTTCGGTAAAGAGTATGTCCGAGGCCACCAAGATCGCCATACCATCCGCCAAGGTAAGAGTATATCCGAGGCGGATCCAAGATCGTTATACCATCCGCACAAAGATAAGAGTATATCCGGCGGCAAGTTTCAAGATCGTTATACCATCCGCTCCAAAGAGTATATCCGAGGCAGCCCCAAGATCGTTATACCATCCGCTTCGGTAAGAGTATATCCGGCGGAAAGTCCCCAAGATCGTTATACCACCTGCTCCGTGATTTGCTACCCGCGAATACCTCACGCGAGTCCGTATGGGCTTACGCGGGTGAAATAGTCCCACGCCGGCACACACGATGCGGAGTACTACGCGGTTCGTGACCCATGCGGGTGAAATAGTCGAGGATGGTTTCTTTTTGATACTACGAGGTACTGCTTTGATCACAGCCTCCTATTTTATGCAAGATTATATACGATATATACTTGTTACCTCATTGTTAGTAAGGCACAAGAAAAAGGTATTTTATTGTCTTCCATGACTCAAATTGCTTTTAGACTTATGATATCATATTACGATTTTCCGCTTTACATACTTGGTACATATCAGGTACCCCCTTCCCGCGCTCACGCCGCAGGTAAGGTATTGAGGATCCTCGTTCTGGATCACTATTCCGTGTCGGCTCCATTCCTCCAAGCTTATTTATTGTATGGATATTCCCGATGCCATAGGTATTTTGTACATCCAGGTATGGCCCCGTCCCGCCACGCTTATCTTAGGTCAGGCCACCTATATATTTTGGGCTATAAGAACGATTATAAATACTTTGTTTAAGTATGTTTATGGCGCAAACTTATCTACCGCCGCTTATGTTTTACCCTTTTATGAAGTTATGTCAGTGTTATGTTCATTGCTATTCTCTCGACATATACTGGCGGTACCCCAGGTAGTCGCACAAAAGTGGTATCGAGCGCTTAGTCCTCGGAAAGTGTCCACGCACCGTGTCTAGTAGAGTCTTGATTATCGGTCGCACCACATCTATAATCGTGAGGGATATTTAGGATTGGTTTCATTCTTTCACTCTAAGATCGCATGACAGTCGCTGGTTAGTGGTCGCTCTCCGTTACGTGTTCGCACGAAAGCAAAGATGACCCGTGATGATTATGCAGAGATCCATGTTGGTAATACTTGTAGATAGTTGGTATTGTGACATACAGCTATACTGATTTACGTGTGAGGTCACATACGTGTCGCTTCAGAATGATTTTAGATTACCGTGGATTCGTAAGGACTAAATAGATACCTGAAGGTGTGAACTCTCATCGAGGTTTTACGTGCTAGTTTGAGATAATTAGGAGATGATGAGTTGTCGGAAAAAGTAATGGAACCTTAGAAAGCTTAATTAAGGGCCCAACGAGGCTATGTTTGTAAATTGCTACGTGGTACGCTTAAGAGGGTAGTACGGATGAGATCCGTGTGGAGTAAGTAATGGTTGTTGTGATCAAGACGATACGGCCGCGGTATTATGAGAAGTTAGGATGGTGGATCATTGATAGTAGTCCCGCCACGTATAGGTCACGAGGAACAAGCCGAGTCCGTTAATCGTTGTACAAGTTCGTGGACGATTCCACCGGAACCGTGATAAAATGGCCTTATATTGTTTGACTTAGTAACTCCAAGATCGGGGCAACTTTATTATGGAAGTTGTGTACGTAAGCTAGAATAAGTTTGGGAGTACGAAAAAATGTGAAAGAAATAGCCCGAATCCATGAGAACCTGAGGTAACTAGTGATGGGTGGTAGCCGAAATGGTGTATACTAATCACGGAAGCGTCTGATCGTGGGACCCTAGCAAACCTAGCAGATCTGTTATGCACGTTGAGGTCATTATGAGTACGGACTACTGGCCTGGTTATGCCAACGTGGACTACGAGAAGAGATTGATTCGCAGTTTCCTAAGTCGGTTATTGAAGGGAAAGGAAGTGAAGTGGTAGTAACGATGAATTATCCTTCCTTCTTTGGCATTTTGTTTTAATAAGTCGTGTGACTTGTTCATTGAGGAAAATTGACGCAAAGTAAGTAATACTTGGATTTGAAGGAATTTATGTTAGGTGCCCGAGGTACTGAGTTGGTTTGGTGTGGCGGTAGGCCACGACCTTGGATAATTTCAAGGAAATGTGCGCAAGAATAAAATAAGTACGGCGCCGGCAGTAAAGTGGGCATCTTTGGTAGGTTTTGAAAATCTACACGATTTTAAGGCGGTGCGAATGATTAGATAATTACAGACCACGAGAGGACTTGGTGATTAGGGTTGTGACACGAAGGAAAATTTAATGAAGGGAGATAGGTTCTCTCCCTACTTAAGAGAATAGCCTTACGATGGGGTTATGTGTACCCGTGTAGTTAGGCGAAGGATGGGAGGCGGGTAGTCTTGGTATCGTCCATGCCATAAGTTACGCTTTTAGATATCCGTGGAAAAAGTATTGTGTTGGGGGTAATTAAGAACAGCGTTACGAAATGGTCGGGAAGTGTCGTAAGAAAAATGCAGTAATACGATATTTGAAGCATCGATTATGGATCAAATTAGAAACACTTTACTATTAATGAGCATAAGGTAGGTTATGACGAAAAGGATAAAAGAGAATACAACTATGGTTATGTAGTTGCACGAGATCTGATTACCGGACTAGTGTAAGACCATTAGTAAGTAATGGGCGAGGAACACCTCGAGGAAAGGTAGTAGCATGGCGGCGATTTGTGAAAGATAGTAAGAGAATACGGAGGGTAGGGACCCGTGACAACTTGAAATAACTTATAAAGGAAAGGCAGTAGACACTCGAACGATAAGAAATCTCGACAAGTCATTGGATTATGTAATACCGTGAATTGAGGTTGAACATCGCTATAGCTCGTGAGAGAGGATAATAGGATTACTACTTGACAAGATCGGAAGTCTTCCCAAATTGTGATTGGCGAAGTCTTAGCCGTGCGGCAAGCAGGAATCAGATCAGTATAGTAACCAAGTTTGGTTGCAACAGAGAAAGAAACAGGAACCATGGCGAGATTAAGGATGCTCGAATATTTTGCAAAGAGAGGCTTCCATTATTGGAAGAGAAGTTGACCATTCTAACCCTCTTGAGAGACTAGAGGTTAGGGTATTATTGTAACACGTTGGGTGTTGGGCTAGCGATGACCCGATAAGGTTAGAGCTTATGTTTCCGGTTAGGGAAGCAAGAAAGGAATTACGTTACTCACGATTTAGAGGCGATTAATCGTAAAGATTTGGAGGCAATTTTATATAGATTTCATGTGGATATTCGCGTAGACCACAGAAACTCATATCTTGAGGCGGTGAATTTGCGGCGAGACGGTGGTTGGAGCTACTTAAGGATTGTGATATTGATATCCTATACCACCGGGGAAGGCCAATGTAGGCGTATGTCCTTAGTCGCAGATTGATGGGTAGTCCGTCGGGGTTCAAAAGAGGATATGGTCCGAAGTTACATCGAGCCTTGGGGTTCGTTTGGTTGATTCGATAGTGAGGAATTCGGGTTCGAGAGGTTCAGTCTTCTATCATCGGCGAGGCGAGGCGGCGATGAGGATCCGATTTTGCAGTGCATCGAGACGCAGCTCTCCGAAGGAGAAGAGTCTATTTAGCGGTGCTAAGGTTCGAGGGCCGATTGCGTGTTCCCGATGTGACAGGACTTCGTCAGAAGATTCTGGGGGAGGCACACAGTGCTCGTTATACTATTCATCCGGGGTCGACTAAGATGTACCATGACCTCAGATGCGTGTATTGGTGGGACGGCCTAAAGAGGGACGTTGCGGAGTTCGTGACACGATGCGGAGATTAGATTGAGCACGAAGCCGGTGGTACATTGCGAGCCATTGATATTCCGACTTGGAAGTGGGAGGTGATAAATATGGATTTTATCACAGGACTACCCACCACTCGGAGAAGCATGATTCCATTTGGGTGATTGTCGGATTGGCGAAATCAGCCCATTTTCTTCCGTCGAACAGCGTTCACGGTGAGACTATGCGATTATATATTAGAGAGGTTGTGAGACTGCACGGAGTCCCGGTGTCGATTATATCAGATAGAGGAGCCCAGTTCTCGGCTAACTTCTGGAGGTCTTTTCAGAAGGGATTAGGGACACGGGTGAGTCTCAGTACGACGTTTCATCCTCGAGACAGACGGACGGGCGGCCTTATCCGCACTCGAGGATATCTGCGGGCTTGTGTTATTGATTCCGTGGGTGGGAGGATCACTTGCCTCTTGTGGAGTTTGCTTATAACATATCATTCCAGATTCGGATGGCGCCGAGGCCTTATACGGGAGGAAGTGCAGGTCACCGATATTTGGTTCGAGTGGGAGAAGTTCGGTTAGTCGGGCGGACTTAGTTAAGCACCGTGGATAAGGTGAAGCTTATCCAGAGCGGTTATTGGCGGCTCAGTCAGGTCGTATCACGGATCATCGGCGTCGACACGGAATTTGAGATAGATGATTGGGTTTTTTTAAAGGTATCGCGAAGGCGTGATGAGATTTGGAAAGAAAGGAAGCTTAGCCCAGTACGTTGATCGATTGTCCGTAAGGTAGGCAAGGTTGCTATGAGTTAGATCTTCCGTCCGATTTGAGGCGGTGCATCGATTTTCATGTATGTTGCGGAAATGTATTGGAGATCCGTCACAGAGTGCACCCGATTCATGATGTCAGTGGCGGAGGAGTTATCGTATGAGAGAGTCCCATAGCGATACTCGATCGGTTAGACGACCGGACGAAAGACGTGGCTTAGTCCAGGTCCCGTGGCGAGCAACAGGAGGAAATGGCGTGGGAAGCAGAGGATGACATGATGAAGAAGTATCCTCACTTATTCCCTATACCTCCAGGTAACCTACTTTCCTGCTTGTTAGTTTTGATTTAGCATTTACGCTTCAGTATGTTGTGGCTCGTGGAGTTTCTTTTGTTTACGAATGAATAGTTAAGAGGGTCTATGTCGATGTTGTGATTTGAGTAAGCCTAGAAGGAACATTCGGGACGAATGTTTCTAAGGGAGAATGTTATACCCGTAGTTCTGACCTACGTATGGAAGCGAAAGTATGTAAGACTTAAAATTTCGGCGAGGTTGTGAGTCGTTCCGGACGGTTTTTAGTCAACTTTGAGGCGGGTTATGACCCGGTATATTGAGAGTTCCTAAGTATTTTAAAGGCCTAGGACGTAGTTCGTTGAGTCTTGATTCCAACGCAACCAACCGTTTCGATAGAGGCGTCGGGTAGAAAGTTATGAGAGTTACAAGTTTGATCGGGCGAAATGCGTTCGAGCAAAGCGGCGAGCGCGGCGCGGCGCCTAAAGCTGAGAGTCGCGAAGTTGCAGCGCCAGCTGATGCAACGAGCGGCGCGAAAGTTGAGCTGCGGAGTTCATGGCGCAGCGCAGAAGCATGCGCGGCGGAAATTTGGGAAAAACTTAGAAAGTCTGATTTTTGTTTTAAAGAGACCATGGGAGGGTGACAAGTGTCCCCATCTGATTCATTGCATGCAATATATTGACCAAGACTTGGTCATTTTCTATCTTTCATCTTCTCTCTCTCTCTCCAATTGCTCCCTTCTCTCTAAAAACCCTTAGGAAAATCGAAGATAAGAGCAGAAAAAGGAAGCTTGTGGCTAGCTTGTTGGCATTGTTGTGGTGGTGTTCTTGGCAAGGAAGCTAGCAATATTTGGAATAAGTTTGGCTAAAACTTTAAGGTAACATTTCTTCCTTTAGAATTAGTTCTAGTGTTGCATGTTTAGAAGAAGGAACTTGTGATAGTAGATAATGCTCTTAGAATCATTGCGTCTAGAAATGTGGTTTGGATATGAAGAATGGGTTAAAGAGATTATGAGCATGTTGTAGCCTAAAACTACCTTAGAATTGTTAAGTAATTGTTGTAGACTTATGGGACAGAATTTTGGGTATGTAATCCCCTTTGAATTGTTGGTTTGATTGAGCCTTAAATGTGGCGTTTGGATGATAAATTCGACCTTGAGAAAGGTGGCAAAGTGAGTAGAAACAAAGGAAATCTTGATTTTCCATAGAATTTAGTGACTTAGAACTTGGATTGTTCTACTTTGAGATTAGAGGTTAACAAGCGTATCATGATTATTATAGGTTGAGATATTACTTGCGGTAGTTGAGCTTAGCAAGTGGATTGACCAAAGAGGTATGTGAAGCTTTCCTATCTCTTGAGCATGAATAGATGAAACTATGTAGTGCGGTAGACGTCTGAGATTTGGTGTTCTTACTTGTTTAGACTAAAAAAAGACTTATCGTTTTAAGAACGTATAAGTCCATTGGTTAAGGCAAAAGTATGATATTTACTAAAGTATAGATTTAAAATAACAACTTTATGCGAAGAAGGACTATTAGCTTAATAAAAGGTTAATGAGAAGGATTTACTCTAAGTAAGATAATTATATTAAGAGGTAAATTGATTTAAAGGCATAAATTGCCGAAGGGCTTTTATGTATTAAGAAGAGTCTGTTTTGTAAGAGTTGAAGTAGGTAGTACTTGGGTTAAATTCCCGGTGTTCTTTTATTAAAGATATGGTTAAGTGCCTTAAGTAAACTAAAATGAGAGAGTATGTGAACAAGACTAAAAAGAAGTTATAAGTTTTCTTAACTTATTATTATTATGATATGATGACGATTTGTGATAGGGTAAGAGTATATGCGGGCAAGCCCCAAGATCGTCATACCACCTCCGGTGTAAGAGTATGCGAGGGCGGCCACCAAGATCGTCATACCATCCGCCTTGGTGTAAGAGTATATCGAGGCGAGATCCAAGATCGTTATACCATCTGCACGATATAAGAGTATATCGCGGCAAGCCCCAGATCGTTATACCATCCGCTCGGTGTAAGAGTATATAGTCTGACCCAAGATCGTTATACCATCTGTTTGGGGTAGAGTATATCGCGGAAAGTCCCCAAGATCGTTATACCACGTTCCGTGGATTTGCTACCCGTGATGCGAGGAATACCTCACGCGAGTCCGTATGGGCTTATGCGGGTGAAATAGTCCCACGGCGAGTGCAGTAGATCACGAGGAGTACCGTGCGGGTCCAGGACCCGTGCGGGTGAAATAGTCCCGGGAGTAGGATGGTTTCTTTTTGATACTACGGGCGAGGTACCTGTTTTGATCATGAGCCTCTATTTTATGCGATTATTATATATGTATATATACTTGTCACTCATTGTTAGTAAGGCAAAAAGGTATTTTATTGTCTTCCATGACTCGGCTTGCTTTTAGACTTATGATATCATATTACTGATATTTTCCCGACTTTACATACTTGGTACATATTGTGATCGACCCTTCCCAGGCTGCGTCACGCCGCAGGTAAGTAAGCGATTGAGGATCCTCGTTCTTAGGATCACTATTAGGTGTCGAAGCTCCATTCCTCGGAAGCTTATTTATCGTATGGATATTCCCGACGCTATAGGTATTTTGTACATCCAGGGTATGGCGGTGTCCGCCCGCGATTTGTTATCTTTAAGTGCAGCCACCTATATATTTTGGGCTATAAGAACCAGTCGTATTATAAATACTTTGTTTAAGTATGTTTATGGAAGGCAGCCTTATCGGCTGGCCAGTTATGTTTTACCCTTTTTATGAAGTTATGTGTTGTGTTATGTTCCGCTGCTATTCTCTGACATATACCTGACAGGTACGAGGTACTAGTCGCGGCCGGGTCGGTCGTGACAATAAGCGTCTGAGGAAAAATATGTCAGAGGAAATTCAACCTATAACACAGCTCTATTGCACGATCTTAGAGTGAAAGAATGGAAATCAATCCTAAATATCCTGCAGCCTCCTGATTATAGATGTGGTGCACAATACATCGATAATCAAGACTCTACTAGATACAGCCTGTGGACCCTTTCCGAGGATTAACTGCTCTGATACCACTTTTGTCACGACCCGACCCCGGATCCGTGACCGGTGCCTTAACCCGGGCACCGCTTGACCTAACATCGGAGAAAACCAGCGTAACATAAACTCATAATAAACAACCATAATGATATAAATAGTCTAGCCCAAAATGGCTACCCCAAAAGTACATAAAATCGACAGTTACATCCTTAAACAAACCAAGTTATGACAAGACTACGGCCTCAGAAGGAGTAACACTATGACGGACGAGGCCGTCATGCCCTGAATGTACAAAACATCAACAACACGGGAGAACCATACCAAAAGTCGAGCCTCAGAAGAACCGAGCTCACGACACTGAGTAAAAGATCCTAGGAATGAGGATCTACCACTGCTTTCCTTACTGCGGCGTAGCGAAGCCCGAAGAAGTCGAGACACAACGTGCAGTATGTAAAGCGGAAAATCGTAGTAATATCATAAGTCAAGAATAATCCGGAGTCATAGATAAAAATCAATTTCCTTGCATTGTGCCTTACTAACAATGAGAGTAACAAGTATAAAACTTACAGCATAAAAATAGTAGGCTCACGATCAAAACAGGGTACCTCGCCAGTAGTATCATTAAGCAATCCTACTCGGGACTATTTCACCGCGTGGGTCTGTGGACCCGCGTGAGGTCATCCGCCGTCGTGGGACTATTTCACCCGCGTGAGACTATTTCACCGCGTGGATCACGTGGACCCGCGTAGTACCATCGCGTGCTCGCGTGGGACTATTTCACCCGCATGGATCACGTGTCCGGATCCGCGTGAGTCTGGCGCCACACTCGCATCATGGGTAGCAAATCCATGTCATAAATAATAACCCGGGGTTTACCCCGTAATAATATAAATATATAACATAGCTCATCCGGCTATCATACATAACATAAGCACTACCGGCCTATCATATCATACATAAGCACTACCGGCCTATCATATCATAACATAAGCACTACCGGCCTATCATAACATAAGCAAGTTAAGAAATCCCCTAACTTCTTATTAACATTATTAATATATCCTCTCATTTTAGTATCCTAAGGCACTAACATGTCTTTTAATAGAAAATCCGGGAATTCAACCCAAGTACCATGTACTTCTAACTTTTTAAGAAATAATTCTTTTTATAAAAACTCCAAGATACTAATCACCATAGTATTAAGTTACGATTTCTTTCAAGACAAGTCACATTTTCTTTTAGAAATATAATAGGCTTCTAAATCAATTGACTTCATTTCCTTTAAAACCTTAGGCAACCAATGCCGAAAAATCAATTCACCTTTCTTAGTTTTAAATCCTTTACCCGTACTTGTTTTAATTAGAGTAAACCTTTCTTTGTGAACCTTTCAAGAAAACTAATATAACCAACTTCCCATAAAGTCATTATATTAGCGTTATCCCTTCGTCAAATACACTTTCCCTAAATCCAAGGGACTTATACTTTTGAAATGACACAAGTAGCATATACTTTTAAAACAAGTGAAAGATATCAAATCTTGTACGTCTACCGTACTACATAGGTACAACTACTCATGCTCAAGAGATAGGAAAGTTCCACATACCTCTTTGGTCAATCCACTTGCTAAGCTCAACTACCGCAAGTAATATTTCAACCTATAATAATCATGATACGTTTGTTAACCTCTAATCTCAAAGTAGAACAATCCAAGTTCAAAGTCACTAAATTCTATGGACAATTGGGCAGCATTTCCTTTGTTTCTACTCACTTTGCCACCTTTCTCAAGGCCGAATTTATCATCCAAACACCACATTTAAGGCTCAACAATCCAACATTTCAAAGGGGATTACACACCTAAACTTGGGTGTGTAAAATTCTGCCTCATAAGGTACAACAATTCTCTTAACAATTCTAAGGTAATTTTTAGGCTACAACATGCTCATAATATCTTCTTAACCAATTCTTTCATATCCAACCCACATTTCTTGCATGCAATGACTCTAAGAGCATTATTTACTACCACAAGTTCTTTCTTCTTAACATGTAACACTAGAAACTAATTCTAAAGGAAGAAATGTTACCTTAAAGTTTTAGCCAAATTTATTCCAAATATTTTGCTAGCTTCCTTGCCAAGAACACCACCACAACAACACCAACAAGCTAGCCACAAGCTTCCTTCTGTTCTTAACTTTTGATTTTCCTAAGGCTAGAATTTCCTTTGGAAATGTAGAGAGAAGGAGCTAATTTTTAGAGAGGAGAGGTTTGAAAGATGACCAAGTCTTCAAGACTTGGTCAATATAAGATACGAAAAATCGGATGGGGACACTTGTCACCCTCCCATGGCCTTTTTAAAAAAGAAATCAGACTTTCTTAAGTTTTTCCGCCCAAAAATTCCGCCTCGGCGCGCAGCCCGCCTCGGCGGCCGTGCCTAAACCTCCGCAGCCTCTACGAACTTTCAGCGACCGCCCGATATTTTCGGCGCGCGCCTGCATCCGGCCGCGCCAGCGCTTTGTCCAAACACATTTACGTCCGTGCGCCGAACTTGTAACTCCCATAACTTTCTACTCCGACGTCCTATCGACGAATGGTTGGTTGCGTTGGAATCTAGACTCCACGAACTACGCCCTAGGCCTTTGAAACACTTAGGAACTCTCAATGTACCAGGTCATAACCCGCCTCAAAGTTGACTAAAACCCGTCCGGAACAATCCGTTAACCTATCCTTAGAAATTTTTTAAGTCTTACATGCTTTCGTACGCTCTCATACGTAGGGTCAGAACTACGGGGTATAACAGACTGACCAACATTGTTCGCCGGCATCGTAGGGACATTCATAGAAATGTAGGCATAACGGGCGGCAATCCAACGTGTCTTGGAGCCTGAACTGGTCCCCGAGCCATGTTTATCTACCCATACTGCAGACTCGCTTGGTCAGGCGACATATTTTGCCCCCAAGGTTCGGCGGCGACCATGTAGTGTGCTGGTTGCCAGGTGATTGCGCTTGTATTCCTAGGTGTGCTATCGGTTGCACTTGAGTAGGAACGGGCTGATGCACATGCGGCTGATGAACAATACCGAGAGTCACAGTCTCATGCTGAACAACATTGCTCGTTAGAGGAATGACAGAACTAGCCGAGCATTCTTCTTGGTGCATTCGGCTGGTTTCCATCTTTCTAGCTTGCTGAACCTCATTATGTACCATAGACTTTCTAATGTCAGCCAATTGTTTAGAAACGTATTACATAATGATGTGGATTCCCAAGTCGATCTGTTGTCTAATGAAAGACGTGGTCATTATGGTTGGACTTTCAGATTGGCTGGAGTCTTCCACAACTTGGGTTGATGGAGGAAGTGGAGGGGTATCAACCGATGTAGGCATACCCGAGGATGGTGCTGGTTCATTGTTTACAGCTGAGTACAGTAAAGGATAAAGTAAAGTAAAGAATAAAGTAAAAATATATATGAAATTTGATTTGTTTGATTAATTGTGTGTCTCTATACAAAATAATATTCCTATTTATAATATAAAAAGGAAGAAAAATTGTACAAACGTGCACCCCATGTCAGCCATCAAGTAACCCACTCAGTTCAATGGCCGATCATGGGGGAGATGGTGCCAATTTTATCGCCCTCTACTCCCTTTGCTCGGGTAATGACTCTTGTTTTTAGCTGTTATTGGTCGTTACCGCTTTTAGGGGTCTAAAAACCCTTTTGACTTGGTCATTGAGGTGTTTGCATCTGAGTGGGTCACGTCACTGCGACTTTAGCTAAGATCTTTAAGTAGATGGGCTTAAATTCTTGTAGTCAAGGGATATGAGTAAATTCAACTCCAGAGTAGTTCGGCTGTCACTGAATTTTGAATAAACACTTAAATTATTTTTGAGTGTCAACCGCTATGGACGTTTTCTCAAAATAATTTCTGATTATCATTGGCGATTTTGAATTGACAATGGGTAGTAGCTTTTGTTCTCTTGCATAATTCTCCTAGCAGATGGCTATGACAATTGAGAGATGCACAATGATGTATCACTTTTACTCCATAGTGAAAGTGCACATTTATTTTTAGAATTGATTTATGAATCAATTTGTATGTAATTATATATTGATTTTATATTATTCTGGGGGTATTGTTGATTATTTTAGCTTGAAGTGAGATGCTTATTTCGTATTTATTGTTAACTTGCAAAACAACCCTTCATTAGAGATGATTTTTTTTGTTTAATGGATTTTCCAAGCACTTTGCATTGGAGCAGTAAGGTAATGCAAATAACATCTTGGGTACCAAATAAACTTACATAAGATATTCTGATTAGCTTCTTCGATGATGTGTTCTGGAAATTGATGCTGTGAAAGGGTGGTGCTCTGTGCTTGCGGAGTGGTACACACCAGCTGGGACGAGTTAATTATGTGTTAGTTACAAAGTTCTGTGAGTTACAATTTAATCCCTCTTATTTTAACTAGAAACTTAGGTTAAAGTCACAATTAATCAAATTATATTTTGCATTCATACTTTTTGTCTTGGGAGAGGATATATGTACAAAACTCATGTTCATTGCAGATTATGAATGAAAATCCTTGCTTTTCCTTTTCTTCTTAGTTTAGCTTACTTAATTCTTCTAAAATTGCCTAAATTCACATCAGTGGTATTAGAGCCTGATCCTCGCAGATATGAAAATCACCATGAGTTCAGAGATGAATGAGGTGTTGAATCGATTAGAGTGATTGACAAGTCAAATGGTTACCTTCTCGACAAGGCAGAACCAGCTTGAAGCTATGCATGAGAAATCTTACCACGAGCTGAGGGATGCGATTGGAGGTCATCGGATATTGGAGAGGGATAAGTTGCCAACGATCACTGAAAATCTCGGAGAAGAGTGCTATTCTCTGACGGTTGGTCCATCACAAGTGAGGATCGGCGAAACTCCCGTCAATAGTAGTGAAACTCGAACTTATACAAGTTTGTCCCTATCTATTTTAAGTAAATTTGGATCACCTGTTCCTAATTACACTCGAATACTCAATTCCCAGAACAATCCCCTCAATCAACCCTATTTCCCTAATCCAACTGCATTTGACAATCTAGTTATTCCTAGGACTCAATTTCATTCTCAATTGCCAGTTCACCCGAGTTCGTATCAACCCAACCCATATACCAATTACTCTCAGTACCAAACCTAGCAGAATCCAAATGTTTACAACTCAATACCCTATCATATGGCCACCCATGCATACTCCCTTACTCGATATTCCAAAATTGAATTTCCTCGATTCAGTGGTAAAGGTTTCTAGGATTGGTGGTATAACGTGGAATGATTTTTCTCTTTGGTTGAGGTTCAACATCATCAAAAGGTGTCAGTGGCATCATTACATTTTGATGATATGGCAATATAGTGGCACTAGGCTTACATGCATAGTATACATCATTTGTCATGACCTAATTGGGAGGAGTATGTATTTTCTTTGTCGAATAGGTTTGGGTCTGAGTATGATGATCCAATGGGTGAATTAGCCAAGATTAAGCAGACTGATAGTGTGGAGGATTTCTAGGAGATGTTTGATAAGGGTATAACTAGGCTAAACCTGGAACCAGGTCATGTTATTAGTGTTTTCTAGAGGGATTGAAACCTAAACTTGGGGATGCTGTTAAAATTCATAAACCTTACTCTCTTCCACAAGATGTATCACAAATTTAGGCTTCAGGAATCCATATTTCTCAAGCAGTCTAAGGCCATGAAACTCCCAGCTTACATGGTCAATTTTTATTCTAAAGGTCTTACTCCCACTTCTACTTACTTTCATAACCAATTCACCACTAATCCTTCCTCTCATTTACCTAGGGGTTCCCCTCATATACAAAATAGGGTTGTTAGCACCTCAGGATAGAAATAGAATGAGGAGGTTATCTCCTACAAAACTTGATGTTAAGAGAGCTCAAGGACTATGTTTTTTGTGTGATGACAAATATGTACCTGACATGTATGTATGAACAAGGCTCAGTTGTATCTGGTAGAAATTGAGGAGGAAGAAGAAAAGTTGGTAGTGTCAGGAGATGTGGATGGTGAGATGGTGAATGTAGTCCAAGAAACAGAAGTAGGTGATATCTCAATCCATGATATCAGTGGTATGAGAGGGTATAAGACCTTGAGGTTGAAGGGATTTGTCACCAGAAACCCCTCAACATCTTCATAGATACTGGGTCATCTTATAATTTCATGGATACTAATCTTGTGTCCAAAATGGGATGGAAGGTGGATTCTTGTGCATTGTTGTATGCTAACCTAGTAGCTGGTAACTCTATATCCATTACAGGCATATGCAAATGGTTGAAATGGCTTTTACAAACTACTGTGTTCAAGGAAGATTATCTGTTATTACCACTAGGAACTTGTGATATGGTGTTGGGGTGCCAATGGTTAAGTGAACTAGGTGATATTATGTTCAATTTCAAGGTTCTCACTATTAAGTTTGAATACCAGGACATCCCCTTTTCTTTGCAAGAAATGACTCAACAACTCAAGGTGATCAATTTAGAGGCTATGCGTAAGATTAAGAAAGAACTTGCATAGATTTCATGATCAAAGTGGTTCTCAGGGAGGTGGAAATTGATAAAGGGGAAGGAACATATTGCATTGTAAAAGAACCAGCAGAGATACAGGTTGTCCTAGAGGAGAATCAAGATTTGCTTGGTGAACCAAAATACTTTCCTCCTTTTAGGGACTCTTTTGATCACCATATTCCACTGATTGAGGGACACAAGGAAATCAACAGTAGGCCTTATATGTACTCATAAGAAGAAAGATCTTATTGAGAAGCTGGTACAAGACTTGTTAAATCATGGCTTTATTCAGCATAGTTATAGTACCTTGCTTCCCTTGTAGTCTTGGTGGGAAAGAAAAATGGGTCATGGAGATTGTGTGTTGATTATAATTCTTTGAATCAAGCCACTATCAAGGATAAGTTTCCCATCCCAATCATTGAAGAGTTGTTAGAGGAGTTGGGAGGATCACAAGTTCACTCAAAAATAGACTTGAGGTCTTAGGTACTACCGAATAAGAATGGCACATGTTGATGTGCACAAGACTACTTTTAGGACCCATTCAGATCATTATGAATACTTGGTTATGCCATTTGGGCTAACTAATGCACCCTTAAGTTTCCAAAGCCTTGTGAATCATGTCTTTCAAGAGCATCTCAGAAAGTTTATTATGGTGTTCTTTGATGACATCTTAGTCTTCAGTAAGTGTTTGACTGAGCATGTAGATAATCTGAATGTTACCTTCGGGTTACTAAGACAACATCATTTGTTTGTTAGGAAGGCTAAATGTGTATTTGTTGCTGCTTGGGTGGAGTATTTAGAGCACTTTATGTCTGCAAATGGAGTTGAAACTGACCCTCAAAAGATTAAGTATGTCAAGTCTATACCATTAACTATCAAACAGTTGAGAGGGTTCTTAGGCGGTATTATAGGAGGTTTATCAGAGAGTTTGGAAAGATTAGCAAACTATTAACTGATTTGCTCAAAAAGGATAATTTCACTTGGTCTCAGTCAACTACTTTGGCCTTTCAAATTTTGCAAGAAGTTCTTACTTCTGCACCAGTGTTAGCCTTGCCAGATTCTTTCATGCCTTTTATGGTGGAGACTGATGCTTGTGACTTGGGTTTGGGAGATGTTCTCATGCAACAAGGTAGACCCATTGCTTATCTGAGAAAAGGGTTGTCTGGTAGGAACTTGGGCCTTTCTGTCTATGATAAGGAGTTACTAGCATTGGTTATGACTATTACTAAATGGGGCCAATATCTACTTGGTCAACAGTTCATAGTTAAAACTGACCAAATAACCCTAAATTTTTTGTTGGATTAACAATTGCACAGTGGTTCAGAACTTAAGTAGATCACTAAGCTCATGTAATTTGATTTCATTATTTAATATAAGAAGGAAGGGAGAGAAGAGCCCGTGACTTGGATCACATGAGGTGCATTAAAGATAAGGACGGTAAAGTACTGATGGAGGACACACATATTAGGCGGATGTGGCAGTCTTACATCAATAAAATCTTGAACGAAGAAGGAGATAAAGACATTGTGCTGGGAGATCTGAAGCAATCCGGAAGGTACCAGAATTTTAGATATTGTAGAAGCATTAAGGTTGAGGAGGTTAAGGGTGTTGTTCACAGGATGCGCAGGGGACAAACGACCGGGCCTGATAAGATCCTAGTTGAATTTTGAAAGAGTGTGGGCAAAGCAGGTTTGGAGTGGCTGATTGAGTTGTTTAATGTTATTTTAAAGATGGCGATAATGCCCAAAGAATGGAGGTGGAGTACAATGATTCCTTTGTACAAGAACAAAGGTGACATCCAGAATTGCAACAACTATAGATGTATTAAGTTGCTAAGCCACACTATGAAAGTTTGGGAAAAAGTCGTGAAGATAAGGGTGAGAAGAGACGTGTGTATTTCCGAGAAACAGTTTGGATTCATACCAGAGCGTTCGACTAAAAAAGCCATTCACCTTATTAGGAGTTTGGTGGAGCAGTATAAAGAGAAGAAGATAGACATACATATGGTTTTCATCGACCTCGTGAAGGCATACAACAAAGTCCCTAGGGAGGTTCTATGGAGATGTTTGGAGGTTAGATGTGTACATATAACGTACACTAGGGTAATCAAGGATATGTATGATGGAGGCAAGACCAGGGTAAATGCAGTGGAAAGAGACTCAGAGCACTTTCCAGTGATAATGGGGCTACACCAGGGATCAACTCTTAGCCAATTCTTATTTGCCTTAGTGATGGATGGACTGACGCGACAAATCCAAGGGGAGGTGTCATGGTGTATGTTATTCGTAGATGACATAGTCCTGATTGATGAGACTTGTACCGGAGTGAATGATAAGCTGGAGGTTTGGAGACAGACTCTGGAGTATAAAGGGTTTAGGCTGAGTAGGACCAATATAGAATACTTGGAGTGCAAGTTCAGTAACATGATACAGTCATGGAGGTAAGGCTTGGTACTCAGGTCTTCTAAAGAAAGAAAGCTTTAAGTACCTTGGGTCTATTTTTCTAAGGAATAGAGAGATTGATGACGATGTTACACATCGCATTAGGGCAGGGTGGATGAAATGGAGGCTTTTTTGCAATAAAAATATGCCACAAAAATTTAAAGGCAAGTTCTATAGGGTGATGACTAGACTGAGGTGGTGAATAGGTGTTTGAAATATATTTGAGGTGCTATTATTCAGATCCCTACTGATTGGGTGCACTATTTTCCTTATGTTGAATGGTGGTAAACACTTCATTCCATCTTCAACACAAACCACCCCTTATGAGGCCTTATATGGCCAACCTCCACTACTGCATATTCTTTACCTTGCTGGTGAATATGAGTTTCCTGAGGTGGATAGAAGTTTGGTTACTAGGGAATTTAAGTTGCAGTTGCTCAAGTTTCATTTGTTGAGAGCTCAGTAAATGATAGTCTTACTGGCTAATAAAAAAGACCAGATAGGAAGTTTAAGGTGGGAGATTGATTTTTTCTGAAAGTTCAACCTCATAGGCAAGTTACTATGATTGCACAACACTTCAAAAAGTTGTCCTCCAAGTATTATGGGCCCTATTTTGATCTTGCAAAAGATTGGATCTGTGGCTTAAAAATTGACCTTACCACCAGAATTATTACTTCACCCCACATTTCACGTTTCATTGTTGAAGCCCTGTTATGAGTTGCATTCTACTATCATTCATCTTCCTGTTATGAATTTATCCAGTCCCTTTTGTCCTGATCTTGTCAAAATCGTAGATAGAGGCATGATCCAGAAGGGGAGCAAGGCTATGGGAGCACTTTCCAGATTCTAATGCATCTTGGGAGGATTACAATGCCCTTCGTGTGTGTTTTCCTTCCTTCCTTGAGGACAAGGAAGATTTCATGGGAAGTATTAGTGTGTTTTGGAAATTGATGATGTGAAAGGGCGGTGCCCTGTGTTTGCGGAGTGGCATGCACCAACTGGGACAAGTTAGTTATGTGTTAGTTATAAAGTTCTCTAAGTTACAGTTGAGTCCCTCTTATTTTTAACTAGCAACTTAGGTTAAAGTCTCAATTAGCCTTTATATTTTGCATTTACACTTTCAGTCCAGGGGATATGATAAATGTACAGTACTCATGTTCATTGTAGATTATGAATGAAAACCCTTACTTTCCTTTTCTTCACTACAAGAAAAAGGACCTACGGTGACAGTCAGAGTGTGACCGTTTTTTCAACTGTCACATAGTGTGATAGTTGTCCCTTGACTTCTTGGTCAACCGACACTTATGACTCTGTGTGACAGTTATTTAAACTGTCATAAAATTATGACAGTCATATGACAGGTATTTGCACCGTCACATGTTGTGTGACAGTTTTATAGAGTTGACCCATTTTTTATAGAGTTGACCCATTCAAAGATTTGTAAATGGGCCACATACCCCTATTTATTTCGCCAAAAACCTGGCGTGACCCGACCCAAACCCCATTTTTAATCTCCAAACTAATGACCTCTCTTTCATTTTGCTAAAATCACACGATTTCCTCTTCAAACCCTAGAGCCACCATGCTCACCCCTTTCTCTTTTGGAAACTCTAGCCGGAAATGGCAAAATGCCAGACTGCTACCCTAACACGAACAATCTATGCATGGTCTCTTTAGTCCACCATATCTCCACCACGCGATGATGAAACCCTCGCCGCTCTATCCTTTCATCATCACCATCAGCCCAGAAATGGCAAGGAGAGTACAATTTCTCTCTTGAAGACTAATATGCTTCAATTCGGGCAATGGTGAGCAACTGAGCAGAGTCTAGTGATAGCACTACCTCGAAAAAGCTTGTGCTTCTCCTTGGATCGACTTTGCAAGTGACTTTTACTTCGGCTTGTTGTTTGTACCTAGGATAGTAAGCGTTCTTTTCACTCGAATCTAATTTTATTAAACTATTTTGTTTCACGGATGATAATCTACACTCCATCTATCAATTTTTGGGGGGTTGTACCTATATATAAATTGAAGCAAAGTGACATTGAATACATTACTTATTAATTCCATAAATTCATGTTCAGTTATGATTTGCCATTATCATATGGTAATCTACTACTACAACAACAACATATGCTAATTCTTGGCTTTCCTTTTCTCTTGTTAAGTTTACTATGACTGAAAATAGTGGACAAGGGTTCGGAAGAAACTCTCGTGTTGCGCTCAATGAAAGAATTCTCTCATCAACGTCACGAAGATCTATTACTGCTCATCTGTGGCATGACTTAGAGATTGGTAACAATAATAACTATTCAATTCGACTTGTAACAAGATAAACGAAATAAAAGAAGTAGAAAAGTTATTAAGTGAATTTCTTTTTAATTAACATCAATATATCTATTTCTGTTGTTATTTCATGGTCTTGTTATACATTGCAAAGCGAGGGGCTTGGTGTCTTTTTGTACTTATGTTTGATGTTCTGCACATGCAGGGCCAGATGCACCCGCAGTCTTCAACTGTGTAAGTGTTTATGCCAGTATTTCTTTTTTGAATATTATTGATATGGTACTTAAGTTACTCCAACAACCGGAACTTTCTTATCTCGCTGTACTTGTCAACTTTTTACTTATGTAGTGCATATGAATTTTCTTTCTTTCCAAAAGACCCTTTATTAAATGCTAGAAGTAATGTTTATTGAATGTTGCAAGATGTTTCAATATATGGATATTGTTCTATCTTCTTGTGAATCTCATAGGGGCTTGCACACCAATTATTTCTTCCTGATAGATGTCTGGAGAATAGTCCCAAATACTACACAGATGGCGCCAGGTTTCACGCAAATTAAAATCTTAGACTTATGTGACATGTGGTTGAAATAGGCAAAGGCAGCAAAGTGAAGTATGAGCTTGACAAAGCAAGTGGCCTTATAAAGGTGCTATTTTGACCAGTGATCTTTATTTCTCTTCCACAACTTTTCTAAGAATTCATTTCAGAGTTTTCAACTGTTAAGGATAATCATTCGACTGAATTGTTGAATTTTTGTCTAATAGGTTGACCGAATACTGTACTCATCATTTGTTTATTCACACAACTATGATTTTATCCCAAGAACCCTTAAAAGCTTCAAAGTGATAGGGACAAAGACCTTAAGTTTAGATTTTTGGCTTTGCTTATTCTTGCTGCTCTAAATGCTAGGTGTGATTATTTTCTTCTTGAAATGTTATGTTTTCTCTGCCTTATGCTCTAATTGGCACACTGATTACCATGTCTTTGAGCCTGATACTGATAATCTGCTCCTTGCCCTACAGTATGCATGAACCTGTTTACTTTTAAGAAGATTTGCTTCCTGTAAATGTAAAAGCAAGTGTAGTCACTTGAAAGTAATGGACTAGTACTATATTCATCTTGTTAGGCCTAGAATTTTGTGATTCGTTATTTATTTGCATAGTTATGAATTATGTCTATAGAATCTGAAATTTATTCTTTTTCTCTGCATCATGTCCATGTTATCTTCATGCGCTTTGTTTGGTAACTGACAATTTAGGTGTTTGTGTTGTTGAGAGAGTTAGGAAGAAAGAGTATAGAGAAAAGGGTGGTGAGGAGGAGAATGCCTTTTTCTCTACTACGTATTATCTTGATCCAACATGGTCTTTTTCTATGTTGTAATTACAACAAAATATATTCTTATTGGTATACCTAAGTTTGATAGGTTATTCCATTGATGAGGTGAAGAAATTTGAAATTCAAGCGCACTATATGCTTATTAGAGTATCAAGAAATAAAGATTGAGGTTCATGTACTCTGTTGAGTATGAGCCTCATCTACCTCTTTTAATAATTGATGTCATGTTTTAGTTCTTTTACTTTACTTTTACACTGTTAGAAATAAAGATTTCTCTTGTTTCACCTTCTTGGATGATGTTGCATGGTCAAACGAGTTCCTTTGGTTCTTGTATAGTATGATGCATATTTAACTTTGGAACCATAACTAGTAATGTAACCACTGCTGAAGTTTTAAGCCATATATCATCTTCATTCGTATAAGAAAAAGTTCTAATTGTCAACTTATTTAATATTTCCTATTAGGACTTACATGCGTGTGCCAAATAGTCATATCATATTCCTGGAAATATTATTCTTTTATTTGCTATTTCATGGATGAAAGTTTATTTTCTTATAATAAAACTAACTGATATATTTAACTTTTAATTGGCGCAGACACATACTCAAAGTGAAGAAACATAGACAACTGATGCAAGTAAGTCAATTCCTCTTTTCCCTATGACAATATCTGAGATGTATTTATGTGTTACAAATAAATGGTTGCTTTCCACTGTGGAGGTTACCCAAATGATTTTTTAAGTTTACCTTCCCCTTTATGTCTTTTATATGCTACCAGTGGTTATGGTATCCTGCTGCACCTTGAGATACATGATCAGATATCATCTAATTGTTCTCTCGTCGGTGGTTATAGTAACTAGTTTTAATGTACTATTACTACTGCAAGTTATCAGCTGTTTGATATATAGAAATCCCACAGATGTGGTAAATTTTAACAACAATAAGTTTTCTTATTTCTCCCTATGCTACTTGAAAAACTCTTGATTAATTCACTTGCATGTAATGTAAGTTCAAATTTGTTCACTTAAGTAAATGTTTGAGTTAAATTTGCTTTAAGGTACCGCAACAGCCTAATGGATACGAGTGCGGTTACTATATGTTGTATTTCATTAAAGACCTCATGAATGATTTATCTTTGCTGCCAAAAAATGTAAGTATCTAACATTATTTATTGTTTATGTACTTGTCTATATATACTTTAGTTGATCTCTATTGTGTATTGTAATTGATCCAACATGTTGAATTATATTTGGATGTAATTACATTACAATGACCTAATTATGATTAGAAATTTTAATTGATCTCTATTGTGTTTAACAGTACAATGGAGAAAAGCTTTTTCACAGCATGAGCTTGATGAGGTCCGAATTGAGTGGGTCCATCATTTTTCAAATATTCTCCGTACTACAGAAGTTGTGCCACCTTCATGATGTTTGGATAATATGTACTTAGACTCATTTTGTTTTGTAAAACATTTTATTTTTGATACATTTGGGAACAAGAAGATTTGTAACATGTTTGATAATTAGTTACAATCGTAAATGTTTCAATATTATGTATTAAACTGATTTGATTAATTAGTTACATTTTAGTTACAATATGCCATGTTCCCACCAATTTAACTATTATTAAAAAATTAAAAAACAATTAATTAAATTAAATTAATTATTAAATACAAAATGCGCTAAAATCAAAATTTTCGCAATTGTTTTATATTTAAATTAAATTAATTAAAATTAAAATTTATTTGAAAAAAAACCGCCAAAAAATATATTAAATTAATAAAGTTCAAATATTTTATCGCTAAAATTTGCAAATTCCCGGGAAAAAAATAAAAAAAAGCGAAAAATAGTTAAAGTTAACGACCAAATGTGTGACGGTTTATGCCGTCACATATTATGTGACAGTTATTTAAACCGTCATCTATGAAGGACCTACTGTGACATAGGCTACAATGACACTTACAAAATCGTCATCCACCCATCCGATGACAGTTTTTAATCGTCGTCTTTTTTGTTGCAGTACTTCTTACTAGCTTAGCTTACTTAATTCTTCTAGAATTACCTAAATTCACATCATTCGATTTTCGGTACATTATTTTCATCTTGGTGCTCTTCTGACTCATGTTTTCATGCAACACAGTTTATAATATTTCAATATTCCTTCAAAAAATGGATATACATAGGAGGATTCAAATATTAAAAATTATACTTCAAAAGTTATGAATCAGATTTAATAATTGTTGATATTTTGGTGATTTTACATATACTTATCTTTTACAAGGTGATGAAAAGGTCGTTCTATTTTTTACCCGTTAAAAATAGAAATTTTACATATTTGAACTATGTAGGTACCCCTAAAATTTAAGAATTTTACATACTTAAAAGAAATTCTTTCCTTATCTTTTACTTCACAATTAAATTTTCTATGTAATTTGTTTAGATTTGGTTTGTTCAGCCTATATCTCTGATTTGTTTTATATTATATTAGTATAGCTTTTGTTTAATACGACGATTGTCGAGTGTAACTAAATTTTTAGATATAAATTGTGTTTCCATCATTAGCTAATTTACATACAATATTCTAAAACAAACAAAGAGACAGACACAACATGTTAACTTTACTTTTTGTACATAAAATAAATTTGGTTTAATTTTTTATTCTGCAACCATCTGTTATTTCTTGTATTTTGATTATCAATTATTTAACCAACCAGACCTATTTACAAAATATCTAGATCTATTAACAAATATCTAATTAACTAGCATTTTAACCATAGTAACCATAGTTAGTTATAATCTCAACTATGGTTAATTACAACAATGCTATATTCTGCATGCGCCAAATGGCTAGGATGTGTGAATATGTTCTTTCACTCTGAGTTTGGATAGTAGATGGTTATGTTGATGTGCGACTTAAGGCATTTTGGAAACTTTTGTATATAATCAAAATGTCAGCTATTGTTCGCACTATAAACCCTTGATACAAAGATATCTTTGTGTCTTTGTCGACCCATCGAACTTTCTCCAGAATAAAGTGACAATACGTAAATGTCTATATGTTTAATGCTCTGCATGACTATGAAAGGGGTTCCAGGAATATATGTATATCTGTGTCAGAAAGCCTATCTTAGAAAGCCTAAAAAGGATTCTCCGATTCTTACATGTGGGCAGCTAACCACACTAGATGCCGTGTTGCCCAGCTGTCAAGCCCTTCGTAAGGATATGTTTAGTTAACTCGGCCCGATGCATGTATAGTGGATTGATCGGCCATGCTGCGACTTCTCCGCGAATGAAATGTGTCCCGATATCAATAGCCGTCCTCGTGGAAAGCGAGTTGGCGACAATCCCGCCAATGAAGACCTGCTCGGCGTAGCACTGACTGGAAGATGAGCGAGGGGCAGGACAACGTAGCCAAAGAATCACTTTCCCCTTGCGAGGCGACAACTCTGCGCAACACTGCGGGAGAAACCGCCGATATTATTCTTCTTCGGCCGAGGCTGCGGCTGAGTGGGAGTTTCCACGGCTGGTGAAATTAGGAATCCATACATTGCCAAGTAACGTGATGATCTTCGTGTTGACTTCTTGAGGCGATCTGCATCACGATATATTATGAGTTGGGAATCGGACCGGATGAAAAGACATCGGTATCCCCATTCACAGACGCCGCATATCTTACCAACTAAGACCTCGAAGTGAGAAGTCTTGGGTGCTTAAGCCGGCTAAGTGAATGTCACGTGAATGTAATATACTGCTGCGTGGTAGTCAAATATAGTGATCCCAATTAGTCTCTATACATTCTGGATCTTCGACAATGGATGCGGACTCGGGCTGCTCCCGGTGAGTAGCTATCAATTTATCCAACTCTCTGGTAAGTTTCGATTAGGTTCATAGGAAAAGAAGCGGGCTTGCTCACGATAATCCCATATACGAGATGAGCTCCGTGCATATTTCCTACGATGCATCAAGATTCCCACTGTGCACACTTACGGAAAAACTCAATTCCAAGAAAATACTTCAACTCCCCAAGTCGCTTGATCTTGAAGGCCAATTGGGAGACTTATTTGTAAGATTGATTGATTCTGCATCATTTCCGATTAATAGTAGATCATCACATAAGCTAGGACACCACAAATCTTCTCATCCCGTTGTTTAGTAAAATAGAGAATGATCTCATGACTTTGAATGAAACATGCAAAAGTCTGCGTTAATTTGGTATTCCATTGTCAGAGGCTCTTGAGCATACGAGGACTTAGTAATCTACACTTGTGTATTTGTCTATACTTGGTATCAAATCCTTACCGAGGCATGAAGACCTCTTGAACAGATCACCAAGGAAAGCATTGTAGACATCCATCGATGTATTGTCAATGCTTCTTCTCTGTTTACAAACCGCATCTGTTGTGCCCATTTAACCATGGGAGAGAATGTCTCTTGTGTAATCCTTCCTTTTGATTATATCCTTTTGCCTAGTCTTGCTTTGAATACCTGACCTCGCGATGCCTTATATTTAATATGTAGACCATCGACAGCCAATAGCCTTCTTATCGCTTGGTGGTTTAACCTCCAGCCATTGTCCTCGAGCTTTAATTTGATCTCGGGTGCATGACTGCAATCCATCTGGAATCTTTAGCTGCCTCAGAATATCTAGATGGTTGGCTCGTCTAGAGAACACCTTAGCAACAAACTTTGATAAGTAGTAGTAACTGAAAAGCATAAACTAGGTGATTATCAGAGAGAAATTGAGTATAAGCAACTTGGGGATTCTCACCTTTGCATTGTGATGTGAGTCCTTGTGTTTTCCATATATGGGAGGCTTGCTATTTCTATGCTGTGGATGTCTTCTCAGGTGGTTGTAGTTCCACAGATTCAAAAGTCTGTTTGTGTCACATGTATTCTCCAACTCCCGAAGCTTACGTCTACATTCTCTGCGATGCACGGTATCAACTTAAGTATACTCCAACACATGCAGTGAGAAGCAGCGGCTGAGGAAATATCTGTTGGATCTTGAATGCATCGGTACTGATCGGTTCTTCTCTGCAAATTTTTCTCCACGGGATGTGCTCCACAGAGGTGTTACATCGCGGAGTTCATCAAGCCCTTAGCGATTGCTCATTGTGCCTTTATATGTAGTAGATTTTCCGTATTTGTCATTCTGGAAGGGAAAGATATCTTCTTTAACGTCAATACATCCTGCCACAAAAAAGCATTATTAGATAAATTCAAGAGCTTATAGCCCTTCTGTCTGGATGAGTACCCCAGTAGCACTGCTTTAATGGCCCTTGTGTCAAACTTGTCAAGCTTGACCAGATTAGTAGCATAGCATAAACAGCCAACAATTCTTAAGTGAGACAGAACAGGTGCCTTCTTGTGTAGCTTTTCATAGGGGGAAATGTTTCCCGATTTGATGAAGTATTACATTCGGGCATATACACCGCTTCTATGCAATCTCCCCAAAATCTGGGTGGTAGACAGCCCTGGAACTTGATGGCTCTGGCTAGTTCCAGTATATGCCTATGTTTCCTCTCAACTGTACCATTCTGCTGTGGGCTGTAGGGGCAGGATGTCTGATGGATTATTCCTAGTTGGGAAAATAAATCTCTACAGGAGCTATTTAGGAACTCTGAACCATTGTTAGATCTAATGTGCTTGATTCTTCTACCAAACTGAGTTTTAATCATTATGCATAGCTCTTTAATCATAGTAGCCACATCTGACTTAACATGTAAAAGGAATACCCATGTCCATCTACTGAAGTCATCAACCACAGTGAGAAAGAATTTCATACCATTGTAAGTAGGTGTCTTATAAGGTCCCCAAACATCAAGGTGCAGTAAATCAAATGGGAAAGTAGTTACACTCTGACTAGTATGAAAAGGTAATCTAGTTTGCCTAGCCATAGGACATATATCACAATGATGAATTGTAAACTCAGAATTATATCTGAATGTGTTTATTTTCCTAATAACACTCATTGGTGCATGTCCTAGCCTTTTATGCCATAAAGCAGCCTTCAAATCTCCTGTACTGCACATCAAATCTCCTGCACTGCACATGTGTGATTGAGCTGCTAACCATCTGTCCTGCTGCCTTGTGGAATCCAGCACATATAGACCATCAACTTCTCTACCAATCTCCTTCACCTTCCCAGTAAGGAGATCCTGCAGCACAAAGAAATCAGGAAAGAACCTTGCACTACAGTTCAGTTCCTTAGTCAATTTGGACACTGAAAGCAGGTTAAACTGAAAACTAGGCACACACAGCACATGTTTGATAGATTCACCTCCTTTTAGTCTACACTCTCCAGTCTGTGTGATTGGAACAACACCTCCATTAGGCAGCTGCACATGACCTGGATTGTCTGACCAGTTAGAAGTCTCAATCATGGTCTTATCTTTTACCATATGATTAGTGGCTCCAGAATCAACTATCCATGGACTGTTATTACCTTCACTGTGTGCACAGTTACCTGCCATACATACTTTGGCTGCAATAGTATGATCAGTACCTGTTCCTTTGATTTGGTTCATGGCAGACATCATCCTCTCCGATTTTCGGTGCAGGTCCTCATGATCTGCTGGAGCTGATCCTGTTGATGTGCAGAGAGTTGATGACTGCCTTCTCCACTTGCATACTCACCATAGTGTCCTCCATATTCTTGCATAGGTTTCAGATTTGGGATATATCCTTCTGTCTGTGATCCCATGACTGCATTGGCTCTAGGCTTTCCTTTGTAATCTGATGGGTATCCTATTAGCTTGTAGCACTTTTCTTGTATGTGGCCCTGCTTTTTACAGTAGTCACAATAATATAACAGCTTGTGACAACCTTCTCTATTGTGGCCCTTCATATGGCAATAGTCACAGAAAGCAGGTGACCTCCTGTTTTTGTTAGCCACAACCCTGCCTGTTAGTGCTATATTATCCATGGAATATCCTAGTGAGGAAATCTGTTTTTGGCTCTCATCTTGTGCTATCATAGCATAGGCTTGGTTTACACTAGGTGTGGGTGACATCAATAGGATGTGACTCCTTGCTTGATTGTATCCATCATTCAATCCCATAAGGAATTCTAACAGCCTTTGATTCCCCAAATGTGCTATATATTCCCTAGGATTTGAGCACTCACATGTAGGAGGTGGAATAATCGAGTCTATCTCGTCCCATAAGTCCTTCATCCTAGAGTAATACTGAGAGACTGGGGAAACACCTTGGCTCAGCATTGTTAGATCTTTCTTAAGCTGATATACTCTTGAGAGATTAACCTTATCGAATCTCTCCTTAAGGTCCTTCCAGACTGCTGCTGCATTGGTTCTATATAGGATTCCACTCAATAAACTCTTGTCGACATTTCGCATTATCCATGACATCACTAAGGCATTACATCTGTCCCATTGCCTTATGTGATTTGGTCCATACGTATCCCGTCTTACAGATCCATCCACGAATCCAATTTTGTTCTTTGTAAGCAATGTCAGTTGCATAGCCCTGCTCCACAACGTGTAATTTTCCATTCCAGTTAGTTGAATCTCAACTTGTATGGCACCAACTGTGTCGGATGCACTCAGGAATAGAGGATGATTGTGGTCAATGACCTCTGAATCAGAGATCGAGCTTTCTTCGAACACGACTGACGGCATTGTCGTGATATTCTCCATTAGTGTTTCTCAAATTTCTCAGTCACAGCCTAAAGCAACTAAACTGAGTCGATGCAGATAACTCCAATCGCAACAACTCAAAAAAAAAAAAACTCAATCGATGAAGAATTCCTAATCCCGACAACAAATACGGAAATCGGAATCAACTGGTTGATTATGAACCGTACCTTTAACTGATAAATGATCTATAGATGTAGAGATATAAGAAATAACCTCAATCGACAAACAATTACTGAATCGTCAAGTCCCGCAAGATGAATCTCTCAGTTTCTGTTGTTATCTTAACAGAATATCTTCTGGATTCTACTTGCATGGCTCTGATACCATGTTAAGAAACAGATTGTGACAAACAATTGTAGAAATCCTTCATGGTGGAAGGAATCGCAAATGAGGATGAACGAAGAAGAAGAAGGGAAGAGAAACTGTTTTTGGAAGCTTTTCTGTATATAATCACAATGACCAAAAAACTATTTATAGTGCAAAGTTTGCACTATAAGCCCTTATTACAAAGATAGCCATTTGAGGCTAGAAAGCTGAAAATGTAATGTAAATGTAACCAATTCGTAAATGTATATGAATGTATAACAACTATGTATAACTATGAATGTAGTGTGTATAACTAAGGAATATCTATAGGTATATCAGTATCCTCAACAATGCGTACACTCTACCCTCTCCAGACCCCTACACTAGGTGTAGATAAACGACATCCCGGGATATGCTGAGTAATGTGGTGTTGAACAAAGGGGGGAAACATCAATGTCCATGCCCCATCTGTAATTGATACGAACTTGGGGGATGATGGAGTCATCAATTAATGAGATCATATCCTCTAGAAATTCGAGGCAAAGGTTTGCACATAAATTCCTCTTAAAATAGAAATTGAGAGGGATGATCTTCGAAGTAGTAGAGCCCAAATCAATGACCTAGGTAACGTTCAACAATGACAGTCGATAGTGGGACGAGCCTAACTCTACCCTCATTCTAGCAAGGGTCAGGTCATTAGAAGTACGGGATGTAGATGAAGAAAAAAAGTGAAAGCGACACAAAAATGAAATTCCAATAAGGAAGTTAAAAATGGAAGTGAGGAAGAATGATCAGGGTTGCTGGTTTATATATCCAAAGGAATAATCATTGTTCTTGGAAATTGAAGAGGAGTGCCTCGTAAGTAAACATCAATCAGTGTCTTATAAAAGGCATCATCGATTGAGCGACTGAGTACATTTAATAATCAACTGATAAAGCGTCTGGCAGCGAAAAAATGTGATATTTTGGTTCCCGCGAAAAGGTATTTTTTTAAAAGCATGCAGACTCTTCCACTTCTTGGGTCTTTGAGTTCAAGAGTCCTGAAAAGTGGGGAACTATATGTATTGGGTAGAAAAGCATCCGAATGTATTAAGCGTATATGAGAAGCTTTGTAGTTCCGGAAACTCTAGTGGATCTCCATAGATGTCTCTCACTCTCAACAACTCCCATCACATCAGCCAACCTAGATTAAAACATCATGGCGCTTAGATGTATTGACGTCAGAGTGCTTACGTCGCCATAACTCCGTAGGATCATAATAGTCTATGTTTTGTCTTATATATATAAGATTTAGAAGAGAAGGAATACACATTGTATTCTCTCTAAGTACACATTTTCTAACTCAGATCTCTCTCAAGATAATATACGATTCTAAGCTTTGGCTTATATTCGATCCATAGCTTATTTTCAGACCTAATTTACTATTTTTCATTACTTGCTTATTCTTACTAATATTATTAATATCGTTCATCCATATCAATCTCAGACTCAATCAAGAGGGTCTCCGAATCGAATACGACCTACTTGTCTTTAAACTCTTGAAATACAAATCTCTAACTGTGTTTTTGGTAGAAATAATTTTTACCGAAAAACAACATGCAAAGGTATCCTCGGGCGAGATGGAGATTGGTCGTCGAGTGTAAAGGCAGACCCTGCATTAGAAGAGTAGATTAGCAAAGAAGGAAAAGAAAGAGGGAAGGGGAGCCACATCTTTTTCTCTTCGCGAATGAAACACATGCCCTTATGTGCTAACAAAAATTTAATTTTGAACGTAACAAGTGTGACGACGGGGATCAGAAATAATTTTGGTGCATGCATAAAGAGGTTATGGACTAATGTCATATTACAAGAATTATGACATTGAGTATATGAAGGTCTTATAAGTTATCCGGATTTAAGTGATTTGGGATCACGAGATTAATTATGTGTGTAATTGACTAATTGTGGGATTGATTAATTATTAATGGAGCACATTATTAGTGGGATTATACACGTGTAGTCCCTTAAAGGATTAATATTAATGACTAAGATAGTGCCGTGTTTGTGCGCTAACATTAAGGGGTTAGTGGAGAGAACATCATAATTACTTGTCATGAGACCATATTCCCTTTCATAGTCAGTTCCTATATCTAAGCTTTTACCAAGTCCCTTCTTTTCATTTCAATACATGAAATCGTACAATCTAAATAATTATCGAGTACTCCTTTTGTTTCGCTAATTGAATGCAAGTGCAGATCCACACAATGAATCTGGACTAACTTCCAATACTTCACAATTCTTATCCATCACATTGTGTAACAAACACGTATATCAGCTTCCTAATGTTGTCTATTTCTCACACTTCATGTGCTAAGTTTTTGGAGTCATTTTGTAGTTATCCAATACACTATGTTTTTCTGGGACTAACCTAAGCATTTTATTATCTTTTTTATTTTGTTTGTATTTTACAATGCCTTGTATCCATTAAAGCTAGAAAAGAACAGTAATGGTCCCTTAGTAGAGTTGAGAAGCTGCTTAATCTTAAGCATATCACAGGGTACACAACAACGTATTTCCTCTATTATTAAGCGAAATCGAGGTATGTTAAGACAAATTATTTCTTTCTTTTGGCATGTTTCATGTAACGAGACATAATCGTGATATTGCTCCATAATTTAGTCTACTCCTAGTAGTTAAGGTATGTATATTATTGATTCTTATGTTAAAAAATATGTCTAAATATGTTCCTAAGTCCTTATTGAGGCATCAGAAAAGATGTTGATATTCACCGTGTTAGCCAAAGGAACAAGGATATTATTGTCATCCGATAAATTCAGAAAATGTTTTATTATTATTCATGCATTTTCATTTGCATTGCATTCATATATTATCCTAGACCACTTGTGTTATGCACACTACAATATGGTAAATACTATATATAGGTAAGGGATATGGGAAAAGAGAAAGACATTATATACGCACACCACCTGCAGCTGGTACATACTATCACAAAAGAGACCTAAGAGGCCAAAATGATTCAAAGCCTGTGTGGCACATATGATATAACTGGATGCCTGTGTGGTGGTTATGGGTAGGATTCCTAAGTGGACATTAGTATACCACATTTGCATCATGCATACATTCATTAACCATTATAAGGTATGATGCCCATAGAGGCTGTTATGAAAAGGAAAGATGTATGTGTGGCCAATATTATACCGCATGGCATTGCATAACATGTAGGCATTTGTATTAGGGTCTTAGATGTATTTACTACTAGTCAGCTGTTTCTGTTTCAGATATTGTTATATTCCTATTAATCTATTATTCATGTCTGATATACTCAGTACATCAGAGCACTGACGTCTCTTTTGTCGGGGGACGCTGCGTTTCATGGCCGCAGGTTCACATAGACAGGATGACGATCCACGTTAGTAAGTTTCTTAATCAGCAGATTTTGGAGCACTCACCTTGTTTTGGAGTGTCGGTCTATCTTGGTACGGTAATTTTGCATATCTATACGGGTATGGCTGGGCCCTGTCCCGACCTTTTGATGTCGTATACGCTTTAGAGGCTTGTAGATGATGTCTTGTGGGTGTAGTAGACTTGTATGACCTTGTCGTCCTTAGTATGGGTATGTATATATATATAAGTTGGTTTTCTGGATAAATATTTCACATAGTTTTTTTTTGGCTTAGTCCATATTCAATTGTGATTAGGTGTTTATTGTATTGTTAGCGGTACCCGGTGGGTAGGATCCGGGTGCCCATTGCAATCCTTCGTTTTGGGTCATGGAAAACTTGGTATCCGCGCATGTCTGTCCTAGGGAATCTACAAGCCGTGTCTAGTAAAATCTTTTTTATGGGTATGTTGTGTAGCATACTTATAAAGAAGATGCTATTTGACATTTAAGGATGATTTCTATTCTTTCATCTCATAAAATCATGCAGTAGAGCTGAGTTATAAGCATTTCATTCTTAATCTGTCTCGTGTTTACAATTCTAGTGATGCCTACAACAAAGAAGAAGTCTAAGAGTATGTAAGCATTAAATACGGCTGCATGCGAAGGTACCAGCCGATTTCCACCTACTAGCAAGGGCTAGAGTGAGACCCTCAGTGTGACTTATTCGTATGATTCCTCCAGTTCACCACACTTGGAGAAGATTAGTGGAGCTGCACCACCCCCAGTTCCTCCACTTGATACTCCTGATGTGGATCTTGATATGTGAGTGCAGTATAATTATTGACATGATTGGTGGCCGCTCAGGCGCAACGTCAGGTTCCCAACCCGTTTGATAGAGTTGCTAGTGTGAGAGCTCGGGATTTCATTAATCTAGACCCTCCGGTATTCACATGATCGGACTTGAACACAGACCCACATAATTTTATGGACCAGGTACAATGTACCTTGTGGGTTATGGCTGCTACCGATATTGAGTCGGTAAAGTTTGCTTCTTATAAACTACAGGATGTCTCGGTGACCTGGTATGAGACATGGGGGCAATCTAGGGGACCTCGTGCTCCACCAGCAGGATGGAGAGAGTTTCCAGTGGCTTTCTTACATCATTTTCTGCTATTCGAGCTTCGACGGGTCAGGCAGGACAGGTTCCTACGTCTTGATCAAGGCAACACGAGTGTTTGAGAATATAGTTTTCAGTTTAATTCATTGGCCCGATATGGTTCTACGATTGTAGCAGATATGAGTGACCGAGTACATAGGTTTGTTACTGGATTAGGGCCGTACTTGATCAATGAGTGTACTACGACTTCTCTGAATCCGAGTATGGATATTGTTCGCATTCAGGCTTATGCACAGAACCAGGATGAATACAAGAGGCAACAGTGAGAAGATCGAGAACATGATAAGGGCCAACATAAGAGGGCTCGATTCGTCGGTGACATAGGAGATTTCGAAGATGGGACCAGGCCACAACCTTATGGACGCCCATCCTACCTAGAAGCTAGCGCATTATTACCGTTTTCAGGATTGAAAAATGATTGGTTTGTTCAATCGGGACCAGGTCAGAGTTCACGAGCGTCAGAGTCTTATTATAGATGGGATTCCATTCAGATGAGCCATTGTTGGCTCAATGTAGACGGTGTGGTAAGATCCATATAGGGCAATGACAACGAGGAAGAGTGGTGTGTTATTCTTGTGGTGAACGCGGTCATTTTGTGCAAGACTATCCGATAGAAGGTGAAGGTGTTATAATCCAGTCGGTCAGATCTGCATCAGATTCATCACAGTTAGTACGCCCATCAGGGCGGAGTCAGAAAGATAGCATACGGTAGAGGTAGATGTAGGGGCCAGAACCGTACTTATGTATAGATGAGACGATAGGACCAAAAGTCCCCACATGATGTCATTACAGGTATATTATCGGTCTTGCCACATAATATGTATGCGTTGTTAAATCCAGGCTCCAATCTACCATATATCACTCCTTTTATTGTCTGTAAATTTGGTATAAAGTCTGAATTGATGAGTGATCCATTTGTGGTATCTACACTAGTTGGTGACTCGGTAGTTGCTAGATGGGTCTATCGAAACTGTGCGGTACTAGTTTGTAGTCGTCAGACCCTAGCGGATTTGGTAAAACTAGAAATGATTGACTTTGATGTTATTACGGGCATGGATTGACTGACATCATTCTACGTTAATATTGATTGCCGAACAAAGATTGTTACCGTAGAAAAAAATTATATAGTTGTATTTTTGGGCTACGACGGGGATTAGATATCTCACCCCAACATTTGACGATGAATGTTTCTAAGGGGGGAATTATGTAATATCCCGTAAATTTGGGCAATGTTGGAGCACCTAAACAAAGGCAAGTAGATCCAAGCCTCGAAAATTTTTGGTCATGTTTATGTATGCTAATAAAGAGATTAGTTTACAAAAGGATTAAACCACGAGATCATTTTGGACGTAACAAGTGTGACGACGGGGATCGAAAATAATTTTGGTGCATGCATAAAGAAGAAAGTATATGTGATCGTTTTTTGAAAGGGAAAGACGGACAATATATCTTCATGCCATATGATCCTCAGTATGTCAATTCTGTTTTCTTTATATGTTTTATTTAAAGTCTCTTTTTCCCTTAATTAGATTGAGAAATACTGAATAAACGTGATTTGTATGAATCATTGGGCATTGCCTGTTTTTGATGTGTCTAAATTTGAGGTATACTATCTGGATTCTCTTAATAATTCTCCCCATCAAGACTTGATAAAACTTATCACACAATACGTATCGTTTACTTGTTATTATTTACTAACTTGTTTTAATATTGTTAGTCAATTATTGTTGCGATCTTTCTATATGCTACGCAAGTGAACGTATCACAATATAATAATAATCTCGGTAAGACCAAGTATCGTCCACGGAGACCGAATTATCCAGTACTGATTAACAAATCTTTAGTTTCTATTTGGAAAATGTTAATGAATTTTGGTTTCTAAATTAATAACTAACAACTAAGAAATAAGCAAGAATAAACTAAGAATGATAATACTTGGAGTTTAAATCAGTTATGAAGGCAATTAGGACTTTCAATCTCCTCAACTATCCACTCTATCACTTTTTAATGCAATACTAATGATTCTTCTCCTTATTAAGATAGCAGATTAACAAAGATTTTCTATATTCCGGTTAGGACATATAAAAACTCAACCTAAGTGGAAATTTTCTATATTTCTATGATAAATTCTACCACATAGGAGGATTAAGATCAATAACCTAAATACTACACAGGTAATCGTGATATTGTCGTTCAAGATTAAACCTACGTCTAAACAACTATAGCATATTCAAATCTCTCTTTTCAGATCTCGATTTGAAATCATATAAGTAATGAGAATTAATGGCCTGTTAATTATCACACAATAATCACAAGTTGAATAGATCTCAATATACGAAGAAACAATATATGCATTAATTCATGAAAGAGGTTCAAGTGATTCGACGGAAAACCCTAATAAAAGTAATTAGCTCATAGACATGCTCAGAACTAATCACCTCAATATCCAACATAAACTGAATTAAAGTAAATAAGAGAAAAAGAACTTGAACAATTGACGTCTCTAATTGTTTCCCAGTCTCTGTTCTTGCCTCCAAAAGTATGATATGAGATGAGATAATCCCTAAAATATGTTCCCAGAAAACCCCTTCTTGGACCTTTTTACTCTCATTAAAACTCGGATTTTCTCGCTTATTTCTGTCGTCGGCGCCGCGACTCTTCAGTCAGGCCTTGCGGCGCTAATTCACTGGGAAGTTTCTGCCAATCAGGTGCCGCGGTGCCTCTTCCATACGCTGCGGCTCTGGAGCACCGCGACCCTTGCCTTTATGCGCTGTTGGACTTTTTTATTGATTATTGGGATCCGATGTGTACTTTTATCCTCAAAATCGGCTTATTTCCTCTTGAATTTGCCTTATCCTATCTGAATCGCTAATAACCTGAAAACACAACACAAAACACATAATAATGTAGAAAAACAATAAAAAGACAACACAAGACTCCCTAAAATGCAATCTAAAATAGACTAAAAATAGACTCAACAAACACCCTCAAACTTAAACTTTGTTCGTCCTCGAGTAAAGAACTCTAGACACCCTAAAAAGAAAAAAACACACAGACTCTAAAACTGAATCAAGTCAATCATAATAGATTATGCCTCGAAGATCATGAACACATGCAATATCATTTTCAGAAACATTCTAGCTACTAATTTGCTATCTAGAATTTCAAGTCAGATGATCATTAAGCTTGCTTAAAGTTATTAAGGCATATGATCACTCAACCATGATTACTGAATCAAACATGTATTCAATATCAGTTTATGCACAAATGAATTCTTTCCAACAGTCCATCAGGCCAAAATTTTATAAGCTTGCTAACTTGCTGCTCTCCCCTAATGTAGACACACATGCTCAAAAATTAATAGGACTTTTATAGGTTGTATCGTTAGGCTTAGGAACGGGCAGATAAAATGTCATTTAGGCTCAAGATTACCTTAAGCATAGGAACCAACCAATCCAAACTTGATTTCACATTACAATGCACCACCATCCACCATTTTTCTTATTTTCTTTTCTAGATTGAGAAAATTCACACTTCAAGTTACACTCCCCCAACTTATATTTTGATGTATATACGAGGGGAGTGTATTTTATTTCTTTTCACTCATTCATTCATATATTTTTTTTTGAACTACAACACTCCCCCAAACTTGTTTTTCAATGTATGAACAAGGGGTGTGTAGTTTATTTTTAGATGATTATTCTCTCAATCTTTTTGTTCTTCTATTGATAGCACCAATCTCCAATACCAATTACAACAATTCAATCCCCACTCATATACTTATATACTTATGGTAATTCAAGGAAATGTAATAATAGTAAAAGGTTTCAAGTAGGCTCAAGAATAGGTATTAATCAACAAAGAAAGATTCATTAAGCTTCAAAAGGATTAACTAGGGATTAATGTAATCAAGGGTGGCTTGAAAGGCTCAAACGTTTCAAAGATGGCCTAAATCATTTTTTAAGCATGCATTATCTAGGATTTCGTCTCAAGTAGCAAACAAGCAAGTTCTAGAATTTTCCACCATCTTTCCTCAAACCAAAATTCACTCATCCATAAACCGAGTAATTGGGTACAAGAGAGTCAACAGTCATGAACAAGTTTTCATCATTATTAATAATCAAAAGCAAACTCAAGGACTACCCAACTTAAGCACACAAATTTATGCATTTCATGGCTATCAATAATATCCAATTATATCACATGTATTCACTCAATTTCATTGGCTATTATTATTGGCTTGATTCATTGACACAAGATATTAAAATAAACACGAAAAAAATAAACAAACAACTAAACATAATCAATTTAAAAACTACTAACTCAAATCAACAACAACTGACATAAAATAATAAGACTCCCCCCAAAATTATTCAACACATTGTCCCCAATGTGAAAAAATAAAGCAAAGGAATGAACACTTACAAAACCTAATAGCGATTCAGTATGGTGGTGGCGACGACTCTTTTTAACCCAAAAGTCGGTGCAGGCACTCTGTCTCCCAGGGGCCGTGACCCTTCCTCTTGGCTCTGCGGCGCTTAACTCGTAAAAAAAATCTGCTCACTGCCTCTTAAGCGTCGCGGCCCTTCCCCGGGGCGCCGCGGCGCTTCACCTTCGATTATTTTTCTTCAACTTTTCAATATTTCGGTCCTTTTTCCTTTGGAGTAGGCGTCCTAATTTACCTGACATAAAAAACATAGACCAAGAGACAACAAAACATTGAGATTGTTCAAATAAAACAAAACAAAATAAAATAAAACAAGTAAAATATTGGGTTTCCTCCAAATAGCGCTGTCTTTAACGTCTTTTAGCCGGACGCGACTTTATTATTCATTCAAGGGGGTAGATTACCCCCGCAGCATAACCATTTCATAATCCTTTTCTTTTTCTTTCTCCTTTTTCTTTTCCCGGAGAGGGGTACACTCCATTTGCATCATCCACAAGATCACTACCTTTATTGTTATTGCTTTTGCATTGTTTTAATGTTACTTCAAGAGCATCAGTACTCTTGAAGCTTTCCTCAGAAATGGTTGTTTCAATTACATCAATGGAAAAGAATTTATCACTTTTCTTGGATCGGTGATTGCCCTAAGACGTTCAAGATCACTTCGTCTTCCTGAACTCAGAGTTTTAACTCTCCTTTCTCAACATCAATGAGTACTCGCTCTGTGGCTAGGAAGGGTCTTCCAAGGATAATAGACATATTTTCATCTTCTTCCATATCCAGAATAATAAAATCCGCCAGAAAGATGAACTTCCCCACTTTCACCAACACATCTTCAATTATATCTCGGTGATTCTTGATTGAACGATCAACTAGCTGCAAAGTGATGGTTGTTGGCTTTGATTCGCCCAACCCAAGTCTACGAAACAAAGATAATGGAATTAGGTTGATACTAGCTCTCAAATCACAAAAGGCATTCTGGCATTCGAAATTCCCTATAGTGCAGGGTATAGTGAAGCTTCTTGGATCCTTCAACTTCTAGGGAAACTTTCTCTATAAAATAGCACTACATTCTTCAGTTAATGTCATTGTCTCATACTCTTCTAGCTTCCTCTTTTTAAAGAGGATTTCCTTCATAAAGTTGACATAACTGGGATATGTTCCATAGCTTCAACAAAAGGGATGTTGATGTGCAGTTTCTTGAAAACCTCCAAAAACATAGAAAATTATTTATCAAGAGAATTCTTTCTAAGCCTCTGGGGGTATGGAATTCTGACTTGAGGTTCCATAATAGCTACTGGTGGTGCTTCTTTTGATGCAAGATGGTCTTCAGTAACCACTACCCTTTCTGAATCTGATGATTCACCTAATTTGTCATTCTCCTCTGCAGATGATGGAAGTGGATTTGATTCGACTTGCTTACCACTTCTCAAAGATATGGCTTGCCATTGCTCCCTTGGGTTTATAACAGTATTGCTAGGGAGATTCCCCTGCATTCTGTAGTTCAGCATATTCGTCAATTGTTCCACCTGTGTCTCCAAGTTCCTGATAGATGATCTAGTCTTTGTCATGAACTGGGTCTGAGAATTTTTAAGAGTGAACAAGGCTGCTTGTAATTCATTAGGCTCTTCTTGTTGAACTGGTGGTCTAGGCTGCTGAGAAGATGTAGCTAGACTGTTCGGCTATTGCTGACTGCCCTGTGGATACTGCCCCTGAAACTGTGGCTGCTAGCCTTGGTCGTTTCTCCATGAAAAGTTAGGGTGGTTATCGCGCCCAGTTTTTACTGCAACATATTAGCTGCTTGGTGATCCCCCTGGATTAAAATAAAAAGTGCTAAAAGGATTCGAGGAGTCGCCACCTAATTATTTATTATCCTGAAGGAAAGGGATTAGACACTGTTGCAATATTTTTAAGTGCTTACGCAAGTGTACGTATCGTTCAAGTAATAAAGATCTGTAAGACCGAGTTTATCATCCACAAATACTGGTTTATTAAGTACCGATTATCTATCTTATGGTATCTATTTGGTTGACGTTCTTTAGTTTGAAGATTATAACTAAGAATTATACTAAGTGCAGAAAATAAACTAAAGATTATAATCTTTTGGATTTATAACAGTTATGAAGGAAATAGGGCTTCCAATCTCCTCAACTATCCACTATTTTACGTGTTAATGCAATGCTACTGATTCTTCTTCTTATTAAGATAGCAGGTTAACTAATCTGTCATCATATTCTGGTTAGGACATACGAGAACTCAATCTTGTGCAGAAACCTTCTATATTTCTATGATATATTTTACCACACAAGAGGATTAAGAACAGTAATCTTAAATACTACACAAGTATCGGGGTACTTCCGTCCACGATTTTAACCTATGTCTAGACAACTACAGCATATTCAAATCTCACCTTTCAGACTTTTTATTTGAAATCATATGAGTTATGATAATTAGTGATCAGTTAATTACCAAAAAATCAAAACAATCTTGAATATATCTTAATATACTGAAGAAGAAATCAATAATCAATGCATTAACTATATGAAAGAGTTTCAAGAAGGTTCGATGGAAACCCTACTAAAGTATTTATCTCCTAAACATTGTCATGTCAAGAACTAAATTACAATCCAACATAAACTGAAATAAAATAACGGAAAGAAAAAGAACTTGGACAAGAGTTTCCAATTGTCTTGCCTCATTCTTGCCTCCCAAAGAATGATTTTAGGTTATGGTATAAGGTCTATGGTATGGATTAATGAGCAGGGTTTTAGGGTTTTATATTTGAAAAAACTTGCGCTTCGGACCCTTTCAACCCTCTGAAATTCGGCCCAAAAATTAGATTTTCCGCGTCGGCGCCGTGGCCCTGCAGGCTGGCGCCACGGCGCTGAAAATACTGCAACGAAATCAGGGCACGCAAGATATTTGGCGCCGCAGCGTCGGCGACGTGAATGGCCATATTTTCGGTTTTGTGTCCTTTTTTCGTCCGGACTTCGTCAGATTTCTTCTATGCTTCCCGGGACTTCTTAGGCTTCATTTCTTGGCCTTTTTAGTGTGAAATTCCATCTCAATTAAGCTCATTTCATCCTCAATTATGTACTTCCTCCTTTATGATCGATGTGACACAAAATGAAATAAAGACACACCTATACTATACTAAACGCGAAATAAAAGAGTAAAATACTAACTAAAAAGGACTAAAATGTGTATACAAAATACACTTAACAAACACCCCCAAACTTACACTTTACTCGCCCTCGAGTAAAGCACTAAATAAAAACAAAAATAAAAACACAGACTCTATGAAATGGATCAAATAGTTATAGCAATGCTTCTTCAAAATCATGGATGAAAGTTGACATAATATGTTAGAACATACATAGCATGAATATTTAGCAATCTAGAATTTCAAGTTAGATATTTCGCAAATTCACTTAGATCACAATCACTGGGAATACGAACACCTAATCTATACATGTCAATTTCATTCTATCATTCCCAAAATGTTATAGATCTGTTTACTTGCTATTCTCCACTGATCATAGACATACATATTAGAGATCATCGGGACTTTTAAAGGTTGTAATGTAGGCTTAGGCTGTGGTAGGTAAAAGTAGGCATTTAGGCTCAATTACGTACCATAAGCATTTTCATTCAACTCATTTTTCCTTCTTTTTGACTTTCTTTTTAATCTCGTACCTATTTTCTCCCTCTTTTCTTTTGAGAGAATGAGATACAATGTAAATAACAAGCACCCCAAACTTAGGCTTTTGCATATTTTGCATTGGGTGCATCAAATTTTCACTCTCTTCTTGTTTCTTTTTCAACACTTTTCATCCCACTAACTTTCAATTATTACTTATGGCACAAACAGGAAATCATAGGGTGTCAAACAAAGATCTTATTTTAGGCTCAAAGAGGCTGACTAGTGATACTGTCAGGATAGGTAATGAATGGTCAGAAGGGCTATCAAAGAAATGTCTGAATCATCTCCCTAAACATGTACATCTTAACTATTTCGCCTCAAATAACAAGCAAGCAGATTTTCTAGACATTTTTCAACATTTCTTTCCATAACAGACACACATAGGCTAAACACAAATATCCCAAATAATTAGATGTCATGAATTTTTGGCATATCTAACTTAAGCACACATATTGTCGCTTTTAATTTCATTACATTATCCCACTTTATCCACTCAATATCATTAGCAACTACAACATGCATGATCCATAAAAAAATTCTGACTCAAAAACACACAAAACAACACAAAGACAATCAAAAAGACTAAAAAACAAGACAATAAAAGAAAATAAAACACCCCCCAAACTTAATCGACACATTGTCCCCAATGTGTGAAGACTAAAAATAAAGGGACAACTTACTGACACAACACATCGGTCATAATGGAGGTTTGGGAGGAAATTCTTGAAATTGCACCGCACTTGGGCATTCTGAACTTCTGGCGCCGCGGCCCTTCATGTTGGCGTCACGACGCTAATTCGCTGCTACTTTGATTTTCTCAGTTTTCAGTATTTTTTGCCTTTTTCTCATCAGAGTTAGTTCCTTCTTTTATCTGTCATCCAAAAACACTAACATACCAGATCGTGAGACTATTCAAGACAAAATAAAACAAACTAAAACAAAATTTAAATAACATAATTAAAAGATTGGGTTGCCTCCCAAGTAACGCTGTCTTTAACGTCTTTTAGCCGGACGCATGTTACTTACTAAATCAAGGGGGTAGTGTATCCCCTCCGCATATCCATTTTAGCACCATTCTCTTTCTCCTTTTCTTTTTCACAGTGCTGATTTCGGAGGAGTTTAATTCTTTTTCATCAATTGCTAATTCCTTGGCCTTACTCTCAGGTTCCACACTTTTCTTTAATGGTACTCCATCAGTACTAGTGAGGATGTTCTTCAACCCGACCTTGTCGACCACCCCAATAGCATAACATCTATCAATGACTTGAGGTTCAGGGGGTGACTTGAATACTTTGAAGGTCATCTCTTCATCTTGTACTCTGAGCTTCAACTCTCCCTTCTCAACATCAACAAGTGCCCTCGTTGTGGCTAAAAATGGTCTCCCAAGGATGATGGGCATATCTTTATCTTCTTCCATGTCTAGGATGATGAAGTCATCAGAAAAGATGAATTTACCCACTTTAACTAGCACATCTTCAATTATACCATGTGGATGATTTACTGAACGATCTGCTAGCTGCAAGATTACTATTGTAGGCTTAGCTTCACCTACTCCAAGCCTTCTAAACACAGAGAGGGGCATTAGGTTGACATTTGCCCCTAAATCACACAGGGCTTGCTTGCATGTCACATTCCCTATGGTGCACAATATGGTGAAACTCTCTGGATCTTTCAACTTAGGGGGAAGTCTCTTCTGCAAGATAGCACTACACTCCTCTATCAGCGCTATTGTATCATAGTCTTCCAGCTTCCTCTTCTTAAACAGGATATCTTTCATGAACTTCACATAAGCTGGCATCTGCTCCAATGCTTCAATGAATGGGAGATTGATATGAAGCTTTTTGAAGACCTCTAAAAAATTGGAAAATTGCTTGCCTAAGGACTTCTTCTGCAGCCTTTGAGGGAATGGAATTATGTCTACATATTCCCTCATGACTGTCGGTGGAGCTTTCACACAGTGGCCATCGCCCCTCTTTCTCTCGCTCAACCGCTTTCTAACTCACTTTTTTTCAACCATCGCCGGGTGCAACTCGCCTAATCGCTTCCCACTTCTCAACAAGATGGCCTGACACTGATCCCTTGGATTCATCACGATATTATTAGGGAGAGCCCCCTGAGGTCTGTCATTCAACTTTCCTGCCAACTGCCCCATTTGTGTCTCCAAATTCTTGATCGATGACCTAGTTTCTGTCATGAACTGGGCCTGAAAATAGGCCATTTGTTTCTGGGAGTTGGCTAAGGTTGACAGTGATGACCCGATCTCTTTCATGAATTATGTCAGTACTGTCTTTATTTTTCTTATTTCATCTGACTTCTCTTGTGGGGCTGGTGGGCTGAACTGCTGTGAGGTCGATGCTAGATTCAAGGATTGTTGTAGACTGCTCTGTTGATACTGCCTCTGAAATTGAGATTACTGCCCTTAATCATTTCTCCATGAAAAGTTGGGGTGATTTCTCCACCCCTGATTATAAGTGTTGGATTATGCATTGTTGTAGGGCCTCTGAAAATTCCCCACTACTTCGACCTGCTCCATAAGCATATTGTTTGGATCCACTGTTGTGCACCTATCAAACAGATGGGGACCCCCACAGATTTCACAACTTATTGGTGTCTGAACTGCATTAATGGGCATAGTACTCTGTTTCATCTGCTTTGTCAAAGTGGCTACCTGCGCAGTCAATGCAGTGATAGCATCTAGCTCATGAATCCCAGCCACTTTCCTACTATTCATTGCTCTCTCATCGGGCCCCTGATGGTTGTTTGTGGCCATATCCTCTAGAAAATCATGTGCCTCATTGGCACTCTTTCTAGTACCTCCTTCTGCAACATCAATTATAGTACGAGTTGTACCACACAACCCATTGTAAAATATGTGGACTAGCATCCACTTCTCAATTTCATGATGTGGGCACTTCCTCTGCAATTTTTAAACCGCTCTCATGCATCATATAACGGTTCTCCCTCTAGCTGATAAAAGTTATTCAACTCACCTCTGAGCTTTGCTTCCTTAGCTAGGGGGAAGAACTTGGCAAGAAACTTCTGGACTAAGTCTTGCCATGTAGTGATGGAGTTCACCTGTAATGAGTTCAGCCATCACTTTGCTCTATCCGTGAGTGAGAATGGGAAGAGTCTCAACCTAATGGCGTCATCAGTAACACCATTTTACTTGAAAGTTGCACACAACTTCAGGAAATTTGCAAGATGCAAATGAGGATCTTCAGACGGTAATCCCCCAAATTGTACTGAGCTTTGAACCATGTGCAATATGGCTGGTTTGATTTCAAAATTGTTGGCTTCAACAGCTGGAAGTCTGATGCAAGTCTGTACCCCTATAATAGTCGGCATCACATAGTCCCCCAAGCTCCTTTCTGTAGGGACTTGTCTTAAAACAAGCGGTAACTCATCATTCACCAAATTATTGTTTCGCTGATCTCCCATTGCTAAGGAATCAGCTGCTCTTTTCTCTTTTCTGTTCTGTCTGCACAATCTCTCAATCTCAGAGTTCAAAGGGATAGGAATGTCAGTTCCTCTCCTACTTCGCATAAACCAAATTCCTGAGACTAATAAAAAACAGCAAACAGATCACGACAAACAACACTAAAGCAAAAAAAAACTGAAAATAAAAACCAAATTAGAAATAAGAATAGATAAATCGATATTAATAGTACGACAGTCCCCAGCAACGGCGCCAAAAACTTGTTGCGATATTTCTAAGTGCTTACGCAAGTGTACGTATCGTTCAAGTAATAAAGATCTGTAAGACCGAGTTTATCGTCCACATAGACTGGTTTATTAAGTACCGATTATCTATCCTATGGTATTTATTTGGTTGACGTTCTTTAGTTTGAATATTATAACTAAGAATGATGACTAAGTGCAGAAAATAAACTAAAGATTATAATCATTTGGATTTATAACAGTTATGAAGGAAATAGGGCTTCCAATCTCCTCAACTATCCACTATTTCACGTGTTAATGCAACGCTACTGATTCTTCTTCTTATTAAGATAGCAGGTTAACTAATCTGTCATCATATTCTGGTTAGGACATACGAGAGCTCAACCTTGTGCATAAACCTTCTATATTTCTATGATATATTTTACCACACAAGAGGATTAAGAACAGTAACCTTAAATACTACACGAGTATCGGGGTATTTTCGTCCACGATTTTAACCTATGTCTAGACAACTACAGCATATTCAAATTTCACCTTTCAGACTTTTGATTCGAAATCATATGAGTTATGATAATTAGTGATCAGTTAATTACCAAGCAATCAAAATAATATTGAATAGATCTTAATATGCTGAAGAAGAAATCAATAATCAATGCATTAACTATATGAAAGAGTTTCAAGAAGATTCGATGGAAACCCTACTAAAGTATTTAGCTCCTAAACATTGTCATGTGAAGAATTAAATTACAATCCAACATAAACTGAAATAAAATAAGGGAAAGAAAAAGAACTTGGACAAAAAGTCTCCAATTGTCTTGCCTCATTCTTGCCTCCCAAAGAATGATTTTAGGTTCTAGTATAAGGTCTATGGTATGGATTAATGAGCAGAGTTTTAGGGTTTTATACTTGAGAAAACTTGCGCTTCGGACCCTTTTAACCCTCTGAAATTCGGCCCAAAAATCAGATTTTCCGCGTCGGCGCCGCGTAGCCCTGTGGTGCGCCAGCAAAATATCGCAACGAAATCAGGGCACGCAGGACATTTGGCGCCGCAGCGTCGGCGACGTGAATGACCATATTTTCGGTTTTGTGTCCTTTTTTCGTCCGGAATTCGTCAGATTTCTTCTATGCTTTCCGGGACTTCTTAGGCTTTATTTCTTGGTCTTTTTAGTGTGAAGTTCCATCTCAATTAAGCTCATTTCATCCTCAATTATGTACTTCATCCTTTATGATCGTTGTGACACAAAATGAAAGAAAGACACACCTAACACTATATTAAACGCGAACTAAAAGAGTAAAATACTAATTAAAAAGGACTCAAACGTGTATACAAAATATACTTAACAGGCACTCTTTAGGATCCGCTAACTTGCGGTTGTCCGGTCAAACCTAGGTCAATTATCATGTTAGAGAAAAATGCACGTTTGAAAATGTTTAAGTAAAAAAAAAAGACGTTGCAAGTGTTTATATATAAAAATGCACTTTTGATAACATAAAAGATTTATAAGACTTATTTTATAAAAATACATTTAAGGTCCATTTTTGGATGAAAGTATGCATTTATAAGGCATTCTAAAATACACATAAAGTTGAAAAGTATGCATTTATATTGTTTATAAAATAAATATATGCAAGCTTGATTTATTGATCAAAGGTTTTTATTTGCGAAAATCAATTTTTTGATTAATATATATATGGCATGATATACAAGATGTTTATATTGCATTTGATAATTAGAATGATGATTTTTTACTAAAAAATAAAAGAGCTTATGAGAAAATTATTTTGTTATGAACTCGGTAAGAAATAATACTTTAACTACATGAATAGATATGCAAATGGAAAATGATTAAGTTGTTTAGCAAAGTTTAAAACATGTATGACAGACCTAAAATAAGAGGGACACTACCTATCCGATTTATCAATTCAAATCCTAATTATCTTAAATATCCTAATGATTGTGGAAGGTTGAATAATAAATTACAACAAACAAATGGAGCGGGATTTAGAGAATCGAGAAAGATGACTAAAGCGGATGACGCGGTCATTCCGCCTTATTTGTTTTGAAATCCTGAAATGAGAGAAGCAAGGATTATGGATGCGGGTCTTCACTTATTGTGGTGCATGATGAGTCTCGTAACGAAACTTTTCATTTGGCTCCGATGCATTTCATGTAAATAAAAGAAAAGAAAAGGATTAGTAAGTGTCTGATTTACTAACAGTATAAAATAAAAAAACTTAACATGTATATGATTCAATTCCATCAAAACAGTCAAATAAATGGGCATGTCCCAAATAAGACAGAGGAGGAAGACAACAAGAAGTGGGCCAGATCCCAAGCTAAACAGTCGACACAAAAGGGGGAAGAATGAAACGATGGGCCAAAGACAACACATTACGACCATGTTAGAGAATCACAGATATGAGTTAAGTCCAGCAGACATACCTATTGTAATATGATATAACTGATATACTAGGTATGCCTAGTTATACACCTAGTATATGTATGCAATCAAATAACAAATAAGCATATCTGGGAGGTGTATATCAGTGCACTCTTAGAATAAATGAAAGAGAAGAAATAGAGATTATGCCCAAAAATATAGATGACATGAATATCATCCTTTTGATACTATCATCCCCACTTTACAGTCAACATAGACATGCTTTAAATCAAGGCAACTAACAACCACACAGAGAAAATGGGAAGGGGTAAACATGTATGACAAACAATGGTAAACAAAGTACTGGAGCACAATTCTTGATAAAAAATACTTAGTTTGGCAAGACACACATGAACTGAATAAGAATAAGGCATGCTATCACACATATATATCCTCATGGTGGTAACAGAGATTGATAGGCATACAATCAATTTGAGACAAGTCAAGTACACATATATATTTCCAGACCATTCAATGGACTGATATGGCAAGCCAAATGACTCAGGAGGTATTGCATATTATCAGGGGTGTACTTCAGCACTTAGACAGACAAATACAGTTGAATGGCTAATTCAGGAGACATGTTTCAAGATGTGAAGATGAGAAAATAACCATTTAGAGTAACATTTCAAAGGGTGCAGAGCTATTTTGACCTAGCTAAATACACATGGTCATTATTATGCTATATACTAAACAGGCAATACCTAAACAAGCATACCAGAGTTACATCATAAGCTAACAAGTAAACAGGGTGTCAAATTAATGCCAAGGCAAATGAGAACAGATGCATAACCATATGAGTATTGCTATTTCAACAGCAGTAAAACTGGATTCTGAATATGCAAGGTTTCATTTATGCTATATTGTAGACATGAAAACACTGAAGTAAGCAAAGCCTGTATATGAGGAAAATACTAGATATGCAAATGAGGGACTGGCTAATCAGAAGCATACTTTGCAAAAATAGGATTGTTTAAGCTACATTAAACTTGCATACTTAATGTCAAGGGGATAGAAAACAGTCAAACTTGCATAGTCTAATCTAAAAGTCAAAACAGGACAAGCATATGCTTTTCGTATGAGCCGAATAGATAAGTTAGATAACTCATCCACCAGATATGCAACTAAAACAAAGAACAGTATATAACATCTATTAAAAGCATGGAAACATGTTGCATATTTGGCTATTTATATTAAATACAATCCTAGTGACGACTTCAATAATCATAATATGTTTGGATGGGCTAAAACGTGTTTAAACACTATATAACGATGTTAACAAACATATGCAACACAAGGCACAGAAAATTGCATAAAGAATCGAAATTCAAAATGGAGTGAGTTTACCTTTTCCGGGTGGCGAACTGAGGCGGCGTTTCGAATCGTCGATGCCACTCGGAGGTTTTTGCTATGCAATTGAAAAGAACGAAGCTTTTGTGCGATTTTGATTTTGATATTGCTAGAGTTTGTTTATGAGAAAAAAAGGTTTCTGTATTTGAAGAAACAGGATGTGTGCATGCCTAAGATTCTGATTTTTTGGGGGGTTTTTTCTCTCTTTGGTGTGCTCCCAGTAGGGTATTGACCGATGCCTGACCACCATAATTATACCATTTTAGGAGTTTCAAAGAAATGGCAAGAAATCTGAGATATTTGATTATGGTAAGAAGTGATTTTTGAGAATGATTTGGTTCGATTTGGGTCCTGATTTTCAAAAAATTCGCGGTTGATTTGGGATTTGGTTTTGGATACTTTGAGTTAAGGGCGACGGAAAGGGAGTGACAGAAGAGGCGATCGGATTTTCGGTAGGAAAATTCGGCGGGGATTCCGGGATTGGGGTTTTGTCGATGGCGAGTTTGGGTTTGGTTGTGGGTGTTTCGGCTGAAGGGTTATTTAGGTTAGGGTTGTTATGTATTGTGTTTAGGGGGTGTTTTGGGATATGGACGAAATGGGGAATTTGTGGGCTCGCGGGTTTAGAGATCATATAGGGCTTCCAATATAAAGATTCTCGATCAAGATGATAGAAATTATTTAATTCTCCTCTGAGCTTCACAGCCTTTGATGGAGAAAAGAATTTGGCAAGAAATTTCTGTGCCAAATCTTGCCAAGTGGTGATGGAGTTTACCTGCAGAGAGTTCAACCATCTCTTGGCTCGATCCCTAAGTGAGAAAGGAAAAAACATCAATCGAATGGCATCATAAGTAATGTCATTATATTTAAAGGTCGCACATAATTCCAAGAAGTTTGTTAAATTCAAGTGCATATCTTCAGAAAGAAACCCACCAAATTGAACTGTGTTTTGAACCATCTGCAGGATTGCTGGTTTAATTTCAAAGTTATTTGCTCCTACTACCGTGCTTACGCATGTCCGCACCCATGTAACTAGGGTGTTTATCGGCCCGTAACCGGACGACGAATCGACCGACCAACCGAATGGACCTAACCGACTGAAATTTTGGACCGAGGACCGAATATTCGGTCCAGACGCCCGATCGGAAATTCGTCCGGTCCTTGCCTCGACCGGAAATTCCGGCCCGCCCTTTGCTGACCTATTGGACTGTTTTTTTGTTAAATGCAATTTATAAATTATAAATTTTTGACAATGTCTTCGCTTATCAATCTCATTAAATATGTTTGTTTTTTCCTTATCCTTCAATATACTTTATTTCATTAATATGACTAACTTAAAGAAAACCACCAAATTTACTCGTTCGTATACTAACCATCAACTACTCATTAATTAAAGTTACACACCACATTTATATTTTCTATTTTCTATTTGGAATTTGGACATTCTCAAGCATCGACATAAATTATAGGTAGGGAGAAAAGAAAGTAAAGTAGTTGTAAATCGATCAAACTTTATATGATCATAACTTTGCGCTGGACGTCCGTTTCACCTATTTTTTTTTGATTTCGCAGATTTTTTCGACACGGGGTGTTCAAACAATACGACCAATTTTCTGGAAAAGGTCTTTTTCCCCGCTCAATTTGAATTTCCCCCCAAATTGTTACGTTTTTTCTATTTTCAAAGCTAAATATCTCGCGATATACAATAGATTTCAACGTTCAAATTTCATGGTAATGTGTCCGGGAATGTCAATTTCAATATTGAAAATTCAATTTAAAAACACCGGTCCATTCGGCCCGCATCGAAAATTTCGTTTACCCGGACCGGACCGGAATCCACCGGTCCGGTCCATTCCGATCCGGTTCCGGTCCGATTTTCCGGTCCGGTCCTGTTTTGTACATCCCTACCTGTAACTGTTGGTAGGACATAATCTCTTAGGCTCATTTCTGCCGGATGTTGGACTCGTCTCATTATGTCTGCCGGCACTTCTTCATTCAACCCGTTCTGATTCTGTTGATTTTCCATTGCTAATGAATCAATAATTCTTTTATTTCTCCTGTTCTGCTTACACGTTTTCTCAATATCCGAATTTAGATGTACAAGTGTGTATACTCCTCTTCTGCTTCGCATAAAACAAAGCTCCCTGAAATTGATAAAAACAAGACAAACTGATCAAGGCAAAATGTGTTTCAAGAAAAAAAAACAAATTAGAAATAAGGTTAGTTACTTCGATATTGATAAGATTTCAGTCCCCGGCAACGGCGCCAAAAACTTGTTGCGATTTTTCTATATCCTACGCAAGTGAACGTATGACAATGTAGTAATAATCTCGGTAAGACCGAATATCGTCCACAAAGACTGAATTATCAAGTACCGATTAACGAACCTTTAGTTTCTATTTGGCAAATGTTAATGAATTTTTGTTTCTAAACTAAGAACTAACAATTAAGCAATAAGCAAGAATAAACAAATGATGATAATACTTGGAATTTAAATCAGTTATGAAGGTAATTAGGGCTTTCAATCTCTTCAACTATCCACTCTATCACTTGTTAATGCAATACTAATGATTATTCTCCTTATTAAGACAACAGGTTAACGAAGATGTTCTATATTCCGGTTAGGACATATAAAAACTCAATCTAAGTGGGAATTTTCTATATTTCTATGATAAATTCTACCACATAGGAGGATTAAGATCAATAACCTAAATACTACACATGCAATCGTGATACAGTCGTTCAAGATTAAACCTACATCTAAACAACTATAGCATATTCAAATCTCTGTTTTCATATCTCGATTTGAAATCATATAAGTAATGAGAATTAATGGTCAGTTAATTATCACACAATAATCACAAGTTGAAGAGATCTCAATATACGAAGAAACAATACTAGCAATGTGAGGTTCAAGTGATTCGACAGAAAACACTAATAAAAGTAATTAGCTCATAGACATGCTGTCACGCCCTTTTTCGACCGCGACATTATTTTTTAGCGAATCTCCTGCTTAAATAAAAGGTTAGAAAATAAAAATGCTAAATAGTTAAAAATGCTTAAAAAGGTGCTAGAATATTAAAAGTGCTAAAAAGGGGTAGAAATGCTAAAGGTAGGGTGCTAAGGTGCTAAAAGTGCTAAATGCTAAAATGCCAAAAGATGCTAGGAGTGCTAAGGGTTCGCGGAGTCGCCACCTAATTAATTGGGTGAATTAGGACACCTAAATGTTAACTGGTTTAAAGTAAACATTAACTCCATTTTAATGGTCTGCTAAACTTAATGAGATTCTCGGGCGCGGTTCTTTATTATCCTAAAGGGAAGCGGGTTAGGCACCCTAAAGGATCCGCTAACTCATGGTTGTCCGCTCAAACCTGTGGTTAATTATTTATGCTAAGAATGCGTGTTTTGAAAATATAAAGGATGCTTCAAAATATTTTATAAAAGGGGGCATGTTGATAAAAGTTTGTAAGACTAATGCTATAAAAATAAAGTTTTAAAGTGTGCATTTATATTGTTTATAGATATATGCAATGTTGATTTATGATCAAAGATATGCCTTTAAAATCAAATATATATGACGTAGTGCAAAATGTGATTATTTTGTAATTTTATGATAAGAAGGCTATTCAACATAAATTATTTATATTATGCTAATAGAAGAACTTATGAGAAAATCAATTTATTTTATCATGATTTTTATAAGAAGTAATACGTTAGTTGCGAGTTAAATTGTTTAGTAAAGTTTAGGCATGCATGACAAGCCCTTAAAATAAGTAATTTAAAAGTGCATTTTCGATTTTAAAACTACCCGCCCAATTTATTTATTCCAAGACTAATTGTTCTATGTCTCATATTAATTACAAAGTTAGATAATAAAATTACAATAACAAATAAAATGAGATAAGGAGGTTAAGAGAGTAAGGGATTGAAGCGGATGACTCCGTCTTATTTGTTTTTCTAGGAATTGCCGAAGAGGGAACTCGATGGGTGTAGATGCGGGTTTCCATTTGAAGTAGCTCGTGATGAGTCTCTCCATGAAACTCTTCATTTTGCTCAGGTGCATTTCATGTAACAAAAAGAAAGATAATGATTAGTAAACATACAAACTATGGTAATTAATGTAAATAAAGGTAACATATAAGCTTCAATATACACGGGATGGCAGCAGTAGCACTAATGTCCTAAGCAACAATTTCCAGTAGCTTAATGCAAGCTATAACTGCTGCACTTTCTAAACGGATTCCATATGGTTTTTCATACTCTTGTCTAGTTCTTAGATTGATCACATGGATGGGTCAACTTAATACCTTATACATTTATGAATCAGATTGCAGACAGGGATATTCATAGCCATTTTTTGCATATTGTGAACAAACTAGGACTAATTCCCTTACTTCATAAATTATGCAGGTTGAGCAGAATAATTACTTATAATACTTAAAATGAATCATAAATAATATAACTTAGTAGATCCCTTAATTCCAAACAACAACAATTAACCCTTCAAGCCCTACGACGAATGTTAAGATTGGCCTAAAACACTAATAGTCACATTTGTGAATGTCAAACAACGATTAACAACAATTGAAGCAAGTTCAAACCAACAGATATACCTCAATCGTACCCAACTTAAATTGCATTGAACATATTTAACAAAAAATGTCAAACAGCGATTAACATCTGTTGACACCCAATTTTGACCCATCTTTTAGTCATTTCTTGCAATTTTAAGCATTTTAGGACACCACATTTTATCACCATTTTTTGACATTTTTGTATATTTTTTTTTACCTAACATTCTATGTTATTTTATTTTTTGTAAATTTGCATCATGTTTTTTACTTTTAATTAGGTATTAAACATTTTTAAATATTATGTTATTATTGTTGCGCGATCATTTTGTTTTACTAATTTTGCATCTCTTTAAATAATTAACTGACATTCCGTCTTTACTTTTAATCAGACATTAAATATTTGCTAAATATTGTATTTTATTATTATTGCATCGGCATTGACATTTTAATAATTTCGTATCTTTAAATAATTTTTCTTTTAAATAATTAATCCATTTTGCATTTTTTGTCAAACCAGTCCAGTCCAAGGCACAATCTGAGTCAGTCCAATCCGCCAAAAACCGAAGCCCAAACTGAGGCCCAATACACCTTTCATCTTTTTCCTCCAATACTCAATACCCAATACCCAATACCCAAAGCCCAATACCCAATACCCAAAACCCTAAACCTAAATCCCACACTATAAATAAAACCTTACCCCCTCATTTTAAAACCTACCCTACATTACCCTACTTTATGATTTCAGCCGCACACCCTACCCTATTTTCTACCCAAATTGCAGACTCTCTCTAAAAAAACCTCTCACCCTAGTATACCCTCACTTCTAGAATATCACAAAGAAGAAATTCTACTTTATCCCTCACTTCACTTTCCCTCTCCCCGCTCTCTCACCATCGACTGGCCGCCTGCACTCCGACACCCCTTTTCCCGTCGCCGCCCTTACCGGCGAACCACCACCAGCAGCCGCACGTCTCACTCTCCTCACCCTCACTCCCTCTCATTCTTCCCCTCCCCCGTCAAACCACAATTCCCGTCGCCCCTCCCTGAACCACCGTCAACCACTGACGAACCTCTACCTCCGGCGAACCCCCAGCGTCGGCAAACTAATCTCACCCTATAAAACCTACCCTACATTACCCTATTTTCCTACCCAGCCACCCCCTCACCCTCTCACACATCTGATTTCCCTACCCAGCCGCCGCCTCACTCTCTCTCTCGAATCCCTCTTCTCCTTCAAAACTCTACTTCTACCCCCTACCCAGCCTACGCCGGCGAACCCCCCTATTAACCCTAGCCGCAACATTCATTCTTCTTCATCTTTTTCACTCCCTCTCTTATCCACTGCTCACACACACCCATACGCCCACACACCACTGTCCATTAATGCCACTGCTCTGTCGAACCTCCCCACTCTAACCACTGCTCCCTTTAACCCCGGCGAACACGGCTCTGGCGGACTCCATTAAAATCGTCGAACCCATCTCTCGTCCGCCATCGCATTCCGTCGAATTTCACCGCCTCTCTTTTGTTCTGTTATGTATGTTGGTTTGCTGGACTGATAACATGATTTTCTGATTTGGGCCGGAGTTTTCTTAAAATTCCGGCGAGTTCATCTGTTGTTACTTCTTGAAATTTGTGGTTGTCGGACTGATTTTTATTTTTTAATGTCGCCGGAGTTTAAAAACTCCGGCGAATGTTGGTTATTGCTTCACTGTTTTGTTGAACTGTCCGGCGATGTTGTTGGTTACTATCTTGTTGTTTCTGGTTGGTGTTGGATTGATTTTCGCTGCTATTGGTATTGATTGTTTTATGTCGGGTTATTTTGGACTGGTTTTGCCTATTTTGGATGTGGGACTGATTTTAACTTGCTGATAAAAAAAAAAGACATCGGTGCGTTTCTGAAATTTCATGCAAGTTATTTGTTGCTTGTTCATCATCACCGCCCGCAATGCTCACCGCCCGTATATATATTTTTAGATTATTTTGGTATTTTTGACTGATTCTATTGGTTGCTGGAGCTCAGTCGATGTCATGTTAAATATGGTGTTGTTGAATTTTGTGTTGGTATTTTACTGATTTGAACAAGATGCTACACTTGTTTGGCCGATGAAGGAATCTCCGTCTGATTTCCAAGGTCTCCCCTGTGCAAAAGACGGATTTATTTTGGCTTTATTTATTAATTATTGCTATTACTTTAAAATTGTTTATTTTATTACTAACACTTTTACTAAGTGTTTATGCAGGTACCCGGAGATCATCTTGTGCAGAAGGCCTAAAAAGGGCTAAAGATGTCTCGGAGTTTTATCTTACGTCTCATTTAAATTTTAGTTTTACTATTTTGTATTGCATTTTATTTTAATTATAAATTATCTAAAAACACTTAGAATAGGTAGAATAAAAGCCAATATATAATTAACCTAGGTTTGAACGGATAACCGCAAGTTAGTGGATTCTATAGGATGCCTGACCCCTTCCCTTTAGGATAATAAAGAACCCTTACCTAGAATCTCACATAGCTTTCGCAGACCTTTAAATGGAGATTAATTGCAGTATTTTTATTGCAATAAATCAAGTGTCCTAATTCACTTAATTAATTGGGTGGCGACTCCTTAAATACATTTTAGGAATCAACCATACGTAGTACTCCCGTTTTCGACTCCGGTTTAAATGGGGTGTTACAGATGGCGACTCTGCTGGGGAATCAGGTTCTTGACCATAACAAACCTAGGTTTATTATTGTTTAGCTTTATTTGCTTTTATTTGTTTTAAATGCCTTAAAATTGCTTGCTTAATTTTGTATGTTTAACTGTTTTAATTGCTATTTGTTTTATCGCTTTCCTTAATCGCATTCCGCTCATATTTCTTCCACTCGAAAATTCACACTATTACATACAACACGCGGTGTGCTTACGACCGCAAATTTCTTTCAAACACCCAAATTTAAGAGAGTTGGCGTTATGCGAGAATCCGGCCCAACCGGTGGTCGCAGAGCCTTCTCACTCGAGTAGTCCGCCGGGAACTCAAGGCCTAGTAAGCCAAATCTTAGAAACTTAGGATAGAGCTATACCACCCTTTTATATTAAGTCACGACGATAAACCTTGTGGTTAATCCTTGGTATTAACGCCGCAATTAGAAATCCACCAAATTTGTCGACGGATTTCGCAACCCAACGACCCATTAGCATACTATGTGTAGTGTGACAATGATAGACGGATCCAAGCCTGGTCATGATACACCAAAATTGGAAAAGTGCACCGTCATTTGGTCGCCATTTCAAAGAAACATCATAGCTTTAATGACTTGACCTATTTATCATAATCTCGCATATCCGCGCTTAGGCCGACTCCGCATAAGAGAGGTCTCATGCATATTAGGCGCGCGCTTGATTTGCATGCTTTTGTTTACTATTGTTGTCGCTAGCAATTCTGTACATATTATTTAATGCAATAATTACCCTTTTAACCCCTGTACATATCATGCTTATAATTCTGGTCATTAGCATTTGCGTTTTTTGCACTTTTGTTGTCACATTGCAATCAGACTTCATCACAGAAATCGCTCTTGAACAGATGATTTGACTTTGTGAAGCATCAACCACCAAATGGCCGAACCAATCAGGGGAGTCTTTGACTATATCGTCACACCCCCACATTTTACTATTTTTATGGCTTGCCTACTCTCACTCATTTGTCATATTTTTGCAGGAAGGTCGTCCTCGCAAATAGTCGAGGGCGGACAACAACAACAACAACAAAAAGAAGAAGAAAAAAATGAGTTGAGTTATGTTGACGGAAAGATGTCAGCTTATACCAGATTCAACAAAGCATCGCTCTGGGTCTTATATTTTGCATTTTTATACATATTTGCAAGTCTAATTGATATGTCTAGTACTGATTACATAATTCTTTTTACAACATAATCATTCCGAACTACGCGTGTCTGATTCTCACCATACGGTGTGATACGTAGGCAACCCATCTAGGGTTCGACACCACCACATAAAAAATAAAAAATAATAAAAAGGGGACATATTTGGTTCACCCATTCATCGCATTTATCCAATCACGGACATTCATTATTGTATTTCAATCATTCTAGCACATACATTCATTCATGCATTTCATCACAACCATTCATTTTTTCATTACATTCTTTTACTTTGCATTAGTCTTATAGTGAACAATCATTTGTTTTGCATTTTTTACTTTTGCATTTCTTTCATGAATAAATTCTTTTAAATCATAGTTTTATAACATATCCGAACGAACTACGCACACCGATTCTCACAAAGATTTAGATACGTAGCAAATTTCTACTCGGGTTCTGCATCATTTATTCAAAAATACAAAAATATCTTGTTCATAAATACAAAAATGTTATCCAAAAATACAAAAACATTTTTAGTATCATTGTTTGACTTGGTTGATACCAACACAATGGAGTGTGCATAGAAAGAACGAGTAATAATCAATACGGGTCGACTTCGTGGTAAACCATAGATTCTTTTGGTACCTCTTATTCGCCAGAAATGACATTGTCTTACACGCTTCTAAGATAAGAACGAAACCAACCTCATCGCTTCACGTATCATTGGTGAGTTTTAGAATCAGTTCAATTGCATTGCATTGTGATCTAGAACTTGGCCCGAATGTTTGTTGAGGCGAAATCCTGAGTAACACTCGGTGTGGGAAATGATCGTAGGCTTTCTTTGACCCGTTTGAGCCTTTTTCAGCCTACCAAATAACATTATCCGTAGTACACCTCTTTTGAGCCTAAAGCCTATTCTTTTGACAACCGCATATTACACCAATACTCTTTCTGAGTGCGTACGCACTATCCCTCTCTTGGCCCGACCTCTTTGAGCGCTTTGAAAATGTGCAAGTGGCTGACGAAATTCTGCGTCGAGGTTTGCAAAGACAAAAGTTGTCAAAGTCCCAAAAGGGAAAAGAAAACACAAATGACGACTTTACAAAAGAAAAAATCAAAAGCCCCGGCATGATAAACAAAAAATGAATGAAACGAGAAAATAACTTTGGAAAAGCGGGCTCCAAACGAAAGATTCAAAATAAGTCAGTACAGAAAAACTGGGACAAAAAGAAAGCAGGTCAGCATTAAAGCACACAAATATCAAGCACGGACATAGTCCAACGCTCGAGGAGGGATTAGTCACTTTTTTTACCCAAATGATATCCATCCCTTTCCCCAAGCCTACATTACAAGCCCATGACAAGCCCTACATGATCTTATACTGAAGGTTCTCACATTAGTGGATACTTACATGACGGCCAAGCCTATGGTATCACAAATTGCATGCATTGAACATCCTTTTGAGCGTGAGCGCATTCTCTAAACGCCCCAAAATTCAAAATATCGAATATATGTGAGAAATGGGACTTTCTTTCAAATGAGAGCATTTGAAACGCGAGATTACGTGTAGTTCAAACCTTGGCCGCAAGCAAGCGTGTCGATACTTATGTGTTCGAGGCACCATTCAAACTATAGAATTACCTAAGTCGCCTTGGTTAGACTGGAAGTGAATAACGGAATTCCTAAGCACAATACTAATTGTTGGTATCAAATGAAGCCAGAACATGATGCTGTCTTTCCACTTTTCAAAAAATGCATATAAAAATAATCATTTTTTGCATCATGAACTACGCTCGACTGATTCCTCGACGGATACGTAGGCGGCCACATTGGCTTCGGTTCACATTGTTTGAAAATCCATAAAATCATTATTCTTTACATCATGAACTACGCTCGACCGATTCCTCACGATACGTAGCGCCACATTGGCTTCGTCCACATTGTTTGAAAACCCATAAAAATCCTTATTTTTGCATCATGAACTACGCTCGACTGATTCCTCACGGATAAGTAGCGCCACATCGGCTTCGTCCACATTGTTTGAAAAGCCCATAAAAATCATTTTTTGCATCACGAACTACGCTCGACTGATTCCTCGGCGGGATACGAGGCGTCGATTGGCTTCGGGCTCATTTTTTAAAATTGTAACGTCATTTTTGCATCATGAACTACGGATTGACCTGATTCCCTCGACGGATACGAGCGCCTAAATCGCTTTGGCCACACCATTAGAAATCTTCCCATCGGCTCGCAGCGATTTAACGCGTTGATTATTCTGAAAAGAGATATGAGCAATTTCCGCCAGAGTTAAGTCTTGTCCATGCGCCCCGCATAACGAAAACTGGGACAATTTTGAGAAATGCACCATGAAGAGATCATAATAAGGATTCCAAAAGCAATCAGCAATCGCAACATTCAACAAGTATTTGCAACATCCAGCAAGTCCGCACAGATCGTGACAAGACTTCGAATATTCAAAGAAGCACACAACATTCAACACGCTCAGGTAAGGATTTAAATCTCAAAGATTGATAAAGATCACATCAATACAACCGCCACACATTTTACAGATCTTCATATCAAGAAAGCGAAGCACAACAAGCCCACGCGGTTACAAACGCACAACGCCATGCAATGACGTTATCTCAACCCAAAGTAGTCACAAAGGTGTACGCCCATAAATGACACCATTTCATCAGAAGTTCTATGCAACGGCTTCATTCATGTTTCGTCTATACAACAACGAATATTTGCATCTCGTCCATACAAGACGACAACGCCCATACAAGGCGTCATCTTCATTTTGTCCATACAAGACGACAACGCCCATACAAGGCGTCATCTGCATTTCGTCCATACAAGCATTTACAACGCCATACAACGCGCTATCCGCATTTCGCCCATACAAGATTTACAACGCCATACAAGGCGCCATTTGCATTTCGCCCATACAAGACGCATAACGCCATACAAGGCGCCATTCAGATCTCGCCCATACAAGACGCATTTACAACGCCATACAAGGCGCCATCTCAGATTTCGTCCAAACAAGACGATAACGCCATACAAGGCGCCATTCGTGATCTCGCCCATACAAGACGCATTTACAACGCCATACAAGGCGCGCCATTCGCATTTCGCCCATACAAGACGCATACAACGCCATAAGGCGCCATCTCGCATCTCGCCCATACAAGACGACAACGCCTATACAAGGCGCCATTTCAGATCTCGCCCATACAAGACGCATAACGCCATACAATGCGCTATCCGTGATTTCGCCCATACAAGACGCATTTACAACGCCATACAAGGCGCCATCTCGATTTCGCCCATACAAGCATTTACAACGCCATACAAGGCGCCATCTCGCATTTCGCCCATACAAGCATACAACGCCATACAAGGCTTCATCTCGTGATTTCGCCCATACAAGCATTTACAACGCCATACAAGGCGCCATCTCGATTTCGCCCATACAAGACGCATTTACAACGCCAATACAAGGCGCTATTTGCATTTCGCCCATACAAGCATTTACAACGCCATACAAGGCGCCATCCGCATCTCGCCCATACAAGACGACAACGCCATACAAGGCGCGCCATCTCGCATTTCGCCCATACAAGACGATAACGCCATACAAGGCGCCATCTCGCATCTCGCCCATACAAGCATTTACAACGCCATACAAGGCGCCATCTCGCATTTCGCCCATACAGCATTTACAACGCCATACAAGGCGCCATCTCGCATCTCGCCCATACAAGACGACAACGCCATACAAGGCGCTATTTGCATTTTGTCCATACAGCATTTACAACGCCATACAAGGCGCCATTCCGTGATCTCGCCCATACAAGACGCATACAACGCCATACAAGGCGCCATTTGCATTTCATCCATACAAGACGACAACGCCATACAAGGCGCCATCCGCATTTCGCCCATACAAGACGCACAACGCCATACAAGGCGCCATCTCGATTTCGCCCATACAAGACGACAACGCCATACAAGGCGCCATCCGCATATCGCCCATAAGCATTTACAACGCCATACAAGGCGCCATTTGCATATCGCCCATACAAGACGCATAACGCCATACAAGGCGCCATTTGCATATCGTATATACAGCATTTACAACGCCATACAAGGCGGCATTTGCATATCGCCCATACAAGACGACAACGCCTATACAAGGCGCTATTTGCATTTCGCCCATACAAGACGACAACGCCATACAAGGCGCCATTTGCATTTCGCCCATACAGCACGACAACGCCACACAAGGCGCCATTTGCATTTCGGCCCATACAAGACGACAACGCCACACAAGGCGCCATTTGCATTTCGCCCATACAAGACGATAACGCCCACACAAGGCGCCATTTCAGATCTCGCCCATACAAGACGACAACGCCCACACAAGGCGCCATCTCCATCTCGCCTATACAAGACTGCCAGATCATCACATCACCTCATTACATCTACAAACACCATGTATTTTCCAAAGACCGCATCACCGCAACCCAAAGGTCAATCATACTTCGACATCGGGACAAATTTTGAATTTGGCTTACCGATTTTTATTTTCTAGCATTGAAGAACCCAAAGGTCTCATAATTCGACATCGGAAAATTTTTAAATCGCATCGCCTTTGTCTTTATCTTGCATCACAACGACTCAAAGGTTTGTTTGTCCATTCTTTGCTTGATCCTTGTTTTAATTCTGACGATGGGAACAAAATTGGCTACAAGTCAACGTCTTTGTCCGAACACTCTTTCATCGTCTTCGGTCAAAGAGGGACAACTGTTGACACCCAATTTTGACCCATCTTTTAGTCATTTCTTGCAATTTTAAGCATTTTAGGACACCACATTTTATCACCATTTTTTGACATTTTTGTATTTTTTTTTACCTAACATTCTATGTTATTTTATTTTTTGTAAATTTGCATCATGTTTTTTACTTTTAATTAGGTATTAAACATTTTTAAATATTATGTTATTATTGTTGCGCGATCATTTTGTTTTACTAATTTTGCATCTCTTTAAATAATTAACTGACATTCTGTCTTTACTTTTAATCAGGCATTAAATATTTGCTAAATATTGTATTTTATTATTATTGCATCGGCATTGACATTTTAATAATTTCGTATCTTTAAATAATTTTTCTTTTAAATAATTAATCCATTTTGCATTTTTTGTCAAACCAGTCTAGTCCAAGGCACAATCTGAGTCAGTCCAATCCGCCAAAACCGAAGCCCAAACTGAGGCCCAATACACCTTTTATCTTTTTCCTCCAATACTCAATACCCAATACCCAATACCCAAAGCCCAAAAATCCAATACCCAAAACCCAATACCCAAAACCCTAAACCTAAATCCCACACTATAAATAAAACCTTACCCCCTCATTTTAAAACCTACCCTACATTACCCTACTTTATGATTTCAGCCGCACACCCTACCCTATTTTCTACCCAGCCGCAGACCCCTCTCTAAAAAAAAACCTCCTCACCCTATTATACCCCTCAGCCCTAGAATATCACAGCAGCAGCCCTACTTTATCCCTCACTTCACTTTCCCTCTCCCGTCGCCCTCTCACCACTGACCCGTCGCCCTCTCACCACTGACCCGTCGCCCAGACCCGACACCCCTTTTCCCGTCGCCGCCCTTACCGGCGAACCACCACCAGCAGCCGCACGTCTCACTCTCCTCACCCTCACTCCCTCTCATTCTTCCCCTCCCCCGTCAAACCACCATTCCCGTCGCCCCTCCCTGAACCACCGTCAACCACTGACGAACCTCTATCTCCGGCGAACCCCCAGCGTCGGCAAACTAATCTCACCCTATAAAACCTACCCTACATTACCCTATTTTCCTACCCAGCCACCCCCTCACCCTCTCACACATCTGATTTCCCTACCCAGCCGCCGCCTCACTCTCTCTCTCGAATCCCTCTTCTCCTTCAAAACCCTACTTCTACCCCCTACCCAACCGCCGCCGGCGAACCCCCCTGTTAACCCTAGCCGCAACATTCATTTCTTCTTCATCTTTTTCACTCCCTCTCCTATCCACTGCTCACACACACCCATACGCCCACACACCACTGTCCATTAATGCCACTGCTCTGTCGAACCTCTCCACTCTAACCACTGCTCCCTTTAACCCCGGAGAACACGCATCGCCGGAGCTCTGCTCCGGCGGACTCCATTAAAACCGTCGAACCCATCTCCTTGTCCCGCTACTGTCATTCCGTCGACCCCCACTGCCCTCTCTTTTGTGCTGTTATGTATGTTGGTTTGCTGGACTGATAACATGATTTTTTGATTTGGGCCGGAGTTTTCTTAAAATTCCGGCGAGTTCGTTTGTTGTTACTTCTTGAAATCTGTGGTTGTCGGACTGATTTTTATTTTTATCGTCACGAGTTTAAAAACTCCGCTAATGTCGTTATTGCTTCACCGCTTATTGAATCGTCCGCGATGTTGTTGGTTACTATCTTGTCGCTTTCGTCAGTGTTGGACTGATTCCCGCTGCTATTGGTATTGATTGTTTTCTGTCGGGTTATTTTGGACTGGTTTTGCCTATTTTGGATGTAGGACTGATTTTAACTTGCTGATAAAAAAAAAAAAGACATCGGTGCATTTCTGAAATTTCGTGCAAGTTATTTGTTGCTTGTTCATCACTGTCCCGTTAATGCTCACTGTCTCGATATATATTTTTAGATTATTTTGGTATTTTTGACTGATTCTATTGGTTGCTGGAGCTCAGTCGATGTCATGTTAAATATGGTGTTGTTGAATTTTGTGTTGGTATTTTACTGATTTGAACAAGATGCTACACTTGTTTGGCCGATGAAGGAATCTCCGTCTGATTTCCAAGGCCTCCCCTGTGCAAAAGACGGATTTATTTTGGCTTTATTTATTAATTATTGCTATTACTTTAAAATTGTTTATTTTATTACTAACACTTTTACTAAGTGTTTATGCAGGTACCCGAATCTTGTGCAGAAGGCCTAAAAAGGGCTAAAGATGTCTCGGAGTTTTATCTTACGTCTCATTTAAATTTTAGTGTTACTATTTTTGTATTGCATTTTATTTTAATTATAAATTATCTAAAAACACTTAGAATAGGTAGAATAAAAGCCAATATATAATTAACCTATGTTTGAACGGATAACCGCAAGTTAGCGGATTCTATAGGATGCCTGACCCCTTCCCTTTAGGATAATAAAGAACCCTTACCTAGAATCTCACATAGCTTTCGCAGACCTTTAAATGGAGATTAATTGCAGTATTTTTATTGCAATAAATCAAGTGTCCTAATTCACTTAATTAATTAGGTGGCGACTCCTTAAATACATTTTAGGAATCAACCATACGTAGTACTCCCGTTTTCGACTCCGGTTTAAATGGGGTGTTACAACATCAACTGAAACGAGTTCAAACCAAAAGATATACCTCAATCGTACCCAACTTAAATTGCATTGAACATATTTAACAAAAAATGTCAAACAACGATTAACATCAACTGAAACAAGTTCAAACTAACAAATATACCTCAATCGTACCCAACTTAAATTGCATTGAACATATTTAACAAAAAAAAAACATACAACCGTCGCATATACCCGAAAATGTAAATCGAATAAAAATATGAAAGGGAATGGGTTTACCTTCTCCGGACAGCGAACCGAGACAGCGTATCAAGTCTTCGATCCACTCGGGCTTTGGTATTGCGATGCGATTGAAAAAGGAGTGAAACTTTGTCGGGTTCTTGACTGATATTGCGAAAAAGAAAGGTTTTTTGTTTCTGAACTTCTTTTCTTGCTGCTTTATTATCGTTTTTTAGGATTTTTATTGCTCCTTCATGGTTAAATCCTCTCCCTGCTGAGTGATTAACCCCTGCCCTTTATGTATGCAAATCGTTCCTATATATAGTCTTGATCTGGTTCCCCAGTTTGGTAAGCTTGGGACAGCTTTTAGGGATAATCCAATTGTGGTTATTGGTACTGATTTTAGACGATTTGATTGAGATTCTTCAGTGCTGATTTTGGTAAGGTTTTATTATCGATTTGACACGATTTGGGGCGAGATTTTGTGCTGGTTCGTGGAACATCTGATATAGTAATATTTTGGAAGATTTTGATGTGGTTTTGATATGGTAATTCTTAATTTCGAGCGTGATTTGGGTGATTTTGCACAAATTTAGGTGTAGTGAATGGTGGAGGCGGTTTGTTTTTCTTTTAGGGTTTCTTAGTTTAGTTTTTTTTTCTTTTCAGTCTTTGTTTTTTAGGTTGAAGATGAATGTGGGAAGGGTTTGGGCGATATAGGCCAGTGGGGGATTGGGCTGCGCGCGTGGCAATGATAAGGGTAGAGCTGGTCATGTTGGGCTTTCAGGTGGTGGGTTGGTTTTAATTAATTAGGGGTAGAGTTTAAGTGTATTAGTTTAGGTGTATTATTAATTAATTAGTGGTAAATTAAATTAATAAATTGTGATTACTTTAGGTGCTTTGTTAGTCTAAGTTTGAGATTAAAAATAAAGACTACGTGCTATTTAATTAGTGCTTAATTTTTAAGATTCGGTACTTATTATTTAAAATTTTATTTATTGTGCATTATTATTTAATTTATGCTTTAAATTATTACAATAATTATGACGTTGCTTTGCGTATTAATAAATGCGGCTATGCTATTTGGCGCGACGTCATTGTTAAATTATTTATTTATTTACGTATTTATTATTTATTATCATTTAAGAATTATGACAGGGCTTGAAATTAATAAATGCGGGCGCGAGACTTTAAGTGCTTAATATTTTGCGTAAGATGCGGTTCTATTATTAAATTGCTTATTTATGCCTGTATTTACGTTTTATTGTTGCATTTTATTATTTAAAAATTATTAAAAATTATTGTTAAAAATTAGTGTAATTTTATGGTTAATGTCTGGGCGAGAGGGTCAAAATTGAGTGTCAACAACTTGTCCCTCTTTGTATGGAGATGATGGAAGAATCTTCGGACAAAGACGTTGACTCATATCCAATTTTGTCTCGATCCTCAGAATTAAAATGTCGGGCAATTAGGCAGGGCTGACGCAAAATTCAAAATTGTCCCAGTGTCGAGTTATGACGACACTGGACTACCATGGTCAAAACACCAAGGCGGGCTAATGCGGACTCAAAATTTGTCCCAGTGTCGAGTTATGACCACACCGCTACCATGGTCAAAACACCGCGCGCTAACGCGACTAATTTGTCCCGGTCGAAGTTATGACGACACCGGGCCGTGGCGCTAAAAGTAAAAATAAAAATAATCGCTCAACTCGGGTGTACCGCCATCGACTTATGACGCTGGTTTTATGGTGATGTGGAACGAGTGGACTAACGCTGAGGTCGCTTCGCCATTTGTTGGGAAGGTCGCCCCAACAAATTGCCCCGTCAGAAGAGAAAATCCACGCCAGGCTCCCGCTTCGCACGCTAAGACTTAAACAAACGGTTAAGGCATAAATCACGCAAACGATGACGTGTAATTTTAAAAGCAATGTAACCGTGAGTAGAAAATGTTATTCGCAAAAACGTGACGATGTCAGGTTGACGCGATGCCGCAAATGCCGTAATTTCGCCTTGCACGGACGTGTTGCGATTGTGAACGCGGATATGTTGTCCGCTTGCCAGAATCGCCCGTAGACTGCGTAGACGTGATACGCCATGACGCCGTTGATGTGGCGCCGTCTTCGACTTGTTGTGTTGATAACGCCGCCGCTCGGACGTGTTTCGCCGCCGCTAGACGTATTGTTGCCGGGCGCTGCCGACTTGGCGCCGTTTTCGACTTGGCATCGTTTTCGACTTGGCGCCATTTTGGACTTTGCGGCCGTTAACGCCGCGTTCGACGGTTGCCGCCGGGCGTCGCTGTGGTAGACGCACGCCGACGCCGCTGCTGATGTATCGGCCGCCGCGCCGCTGCAGACACAATGTTGATGATGTCGCCGCCGACATACGCCGATAACGCCGCCGCTCGACGTATTGACGGGCGCTGCTGGCAGACGCACGCCGGCGATGTCGCCGCCGACATAATGTTGATAACGCCGTTGTCCGGATGTATTGGCCGATGGCGCTGCGCAGACGCACGCCGATGGCGTCGCCGCTCGACATAATGTTGATAACGCCGCCGCTCGGACGTATTGCCGCCGGGCGCCGCTGCGTAGACGCAATGCCGGCGACGCCGCTGCCGCTTGACGGGCCGCCGGGCGCCGCTGCAGACACACGCCGATGATGTCGCTTCCTCGACATAACGCCGATAACGCCGCCGCTCGACGTATTGCCGATGACGACGCTGCGGACTTGTTGGCTGATAACGCCGCTGTCCGGACGTGTTGCCGCGCCGTTTCGGACTTGTTGCGGCCGATAACGCCGTTGCTCGACGTGTTGATGATGCTCGTAGAATAAATGTTCACGCAAGCTAAGTTTGAGAAAATTAGTGTATACCGCTTAAATGAAATGATAAATACATACGACGCAATTTACTGCAGAGATGTCGCCCCGATACGCTGATGAATATCGAGATGTTGTCCTTGCACGACATGCTAAACGCCGAATCGATTTAATTTCCATGATGCCTTTGTCAGGTGCGATGCGGGTTGCAAATTTAACTTTATGCCCGAGTTGACGCGCTAGCCTTTGTTGCGAATTCGCAATTCGACCGCTGATTGTCGATGCCCTTTTTCGCTTCGCTACACGCGACTTTAAATTTTGATTGTTGTCATATCCTCTCGCCGCCGCTTTTTCTCGCTTCGCGAAGAACTTTTGCCAGATTTTTCGCTTCGCTGCACTTTCTCGCTTCATAATATGAAAACTCGCGCCAAAGAAAATTTGTGAGTTTTTTCGTGGGGTCGATTCAGATTCGACTTCGCCGCTTGTTCTCGACATCCGCGTGTCCGCTCGCTTGGACTCGCAACCCCCGTCTGCTTCCTACCTTGTCCCCGCTTTGAATACGCAGCGGCGTTTGGCCTAAAGCTGGTCTCAAATGGAGTCGCTTGTATGTTGTGTGTATTCTCGTTATTTTCGTAACGGCGAAAAGTTTTCTAACGCGCGACCGGCCGATTTAGGCCGCTACGATCCGCCAAGGTAATCGTGTCGAACGTAGTTCCAATGCAAGCAAAACAAAAGAAAACATTATTAAAGCTTAAATACGAAGTTCTTCTTTTTATTAATCGCTAAGCTAAATTGCTTTTTCTTATCCGGGCTCTGGCGAACCGCAATGCGGTGCAAATCCAACTAATACGCCTTTTGCTCGCATCATGGTTGGTCGGGTCTTCATGCTCGATATCGCGATCTCCTTCGCACGTGCATGCTTGGATAAATGTTCGATTCAAAGTGAGCGGTTCGCCGCAGAACACCTCTTCCTTTGGGGTTTATTGTACTCATTGGGGGAGGCCTCCTCCACCTGAATGACTCTCTCTTTGATTAACTCCTCTATTTTGTCCTTGAGTGTATATCAATTTTCGATGTCGTGTCCCTCGACACCGGAGTGGTATGCGCAATGTTTGGTTTTATCATACCCTCGGGAAGTAGGCCTGGGGGTATTTCTGGGAATTGGCTGGATTATTCCTGCGGCTTTCAGCTTCTCAAACACTTGGGTTATGGGTTCGGCTAAAGGTGTATAGGTTCTGGTTGGCTTTCTCAAAGATCTACGCGGTTCAAGATGTTTAGTGGATCGCCTCGTGGCGATACACGGACGGGTATCGCAAGGGTTGTCGTATGACCGCGAAAGTAGGTTTGTGGTGGCCTTTGGTTTGTGTTTGACCGAGTATGGTAGGCATTTGTGTGGATATATGGGTGCATTGTATATTGCCGAATGGGATATGTAGTAGAAGGCATCGTAATAATTTGGAGGATTTTGGTTATTTGCAGTGACGAGTGCTTTAGTGATGTTTCTGAGCCTTCTGATTTCGGCCTGCAGGGTTGCCACTTGCTGCGGTAATTGGGCGAGGTGTTCGATCGGGTATATGCTGTTTTTCTCTTCTGAGACCCCTGATTTGCCTATAGGAACCAAGACAGGTTCACTGCTCGCCAAATGCCCTTGAATCGCCATGTCGACCGAGTGCCTTTGATTCGCGATATCGACGTCACATCGCTTAGTCAAATACAAATCGACCTTTGGGGAAGATGATAAATCCTTTAGACAACATGTAGCAAACTGCGTTAGTGTAAAGCGCGTGTTTTTGCAAAAGTGTAAAAACATTTAGCAAGTACATGTTGCACATAAATTGTCACATTGCAAGCGAGTCCTAACATGCATGGGGACCCTTTTATGCCAGAGGTAGGCCTAAACGTCACATATGCGAGGCTGTGATAGATTTGTTCAAGTCGTCCAACTGTAATGCTTTTGTTGGAAGTGGTGACCAAATGACGGTGCATTTTTTTCCAATTTCAGCATGACATGATTAGGTTTGGATTTGTTTATCATTGTCACGCTACACATAATATGCTGGTTGGTCGTTGGGTTGAGAAACCCGTCGACAAGTTTGGTGTCTTCCTAATTGTGGTGTCGATGCCAAGGACCAACCCACCTAAGGTAAATGCATGCATGCCCTAAAATAAGGGTGGTATAGCTCTATCTTAAGTTTCTAAGATTTGGCTTTCGTAGACGCAGGGTTCCCGAGCGGACAACTCAAGTGAGAAGGCTACGCGGCCACTGGTTAGACCGGACACTCCACGTATATTACCAACTCTCCTAAATTTGGGTTTTGAAGAAAGAATTTTGCTGATGCACCAAGCGCACCTCGCATGTAGTGTGTGATTGTGTGAATTTTCCAGAGGTGGAAGAAATATGAGCGGAATGCCAGTTTAAGGAAAGCAGTAAAACAGGTAGCAATTAAAATAAATAACACAAAATACAGCACACAAAATTAAATGCAAAAAGTAATGCCAAATAATAACCCTAGGTCTGTTGTGGTTAAGAACCTAAATTCCCCAGCGGAGTCGTCATTCTGTCGCGCCCTTTTTCGACCGCGACATTATTTTTTAGCGAATCTCCTGCTTAAATAAAAGGTTAGAAAATAAAAATGCTAAATAGTTAAAAATGCTTAAAAAGGTGCTAGAATATTAAAAGTGCTAAAAAGGGGTAGAAATGCTAAAGGTAGGGTGCTAAGGTGCTAAAAGTGCTAAATGCTAAAATGCCAAAAGATGCTAGGAGTGCTAAGGGTTCGCGGAGTCGCCACCTAATTAATTGAGTGAATTAGGACACCTAAATGTTAACTGGTTTAAAGTAAACATTAACTCCATTTTAATGGTCTGCTAAACTTAATGAGATTCTGGGCAAGGGTTCTTTATTATCCTAAAGGGAAGGGGTTAGGCATCCTAAAGGATCCGCTAACTTGCGGTTGTCCGTTCAAACCTAGGGTTAATTATTTATGCTAAGAATGCGTGTTTTGAAAATATAAAGGATGCTTCAAAATATTTTATAAAAGGGGGCATGTTGATAAAAGTTTGTAAGACTAATGCTATAAAAATAAAGTTTTAAAGTGTGCATTTATATTGTTTATAGATATATGCAATGTTGATTTATGATCAAAGATATGCCTTTAAAATCAAATATATATGACGTAGTGCAAAATGTGATTATTTTGTAATTTTATGATAAGAAGGCTATTCAACATAAATTATTTATATTATGCTAATAGAAGAACTTATGAGAAAATCAATTTATTTTATCATGAATTTTATAAGAAGTAATACGTTAGTTGCGAGTTAAATTGTTTAGTAAAGTTTAGGCATGCATGACAAGCCCTTAAAATAAGTAATTTAAAAGTGCATTTCCGATTTTAAAACTACCCGCCCAATTTATTTATTCCAAGACTAATTGTTATGTCTCATATTAATTACAAAGTTAGATAATAAAATTACATAAAATGAGATAAGGAGGTTAAGAGAGTAAGGGATTGAAGCGGATGACTCCGTCTTATTTGTTTTTCTAGGAATTGCCGAAGAGGGAACTCGATGGGTGTAGATGCGGGTTGCCATTTGAAGTAGCTCGTGATGAGTCTCGCCATGAAACTCTTCATTTTGCTCAGGTGCATTTCATGTAACAAAAAGAAAGATAAGGATTAGTAAACATACAAACTATGGTAATTAATGTAAATAAAGGTAACATATAAGCTTCAATATACACGGGATGGCGGCAGTAGCACTAATGTCCTAAGCAACAATTTCCAGTAGCTTAATGCAAGCTATAACTGCTGCACTTTCTAAACGGATTCCATATGGTTTTTCATACTCTTGTCTAGTTCTTAGATTGATCACATGGATGGGTCAACTTAATACCTTATACATTTATGAATCAGATTGCAGACAGGGATATTCATATCCATTTTTTGCATATTGTGAACAAACTAGGACTAATTCCCTTACTTCATAAATTATGCAGGTTGAGCAGAATAATTACTTATAATACTTACAATGAATCATAAATAATATAACTTAGTAGATCCCTTAATTCCAAACAACAACAATTGACCCTTCAAGCCTTACGACGAATGTTAAGATTGGCCTAAAACACTAATGGTCACATTTGTGAATGTCAAACAGCGATTAACAACAATTGAAGCAAGTTCAAACCAACAGATATACCTCAATCGTACCCAACTTAAATTGCATTGAACATATTTAACAAAAAATGTCAAACAGTGATTAACATCAACTGAAACGAGTTCAAACCAACAGATATACCTCAATCGTACCCAACTTAAATTGCATTGAACATATTTAACAAAAAATGTCAAACAGCGAGTAACATCAACTGAAACAAGTTCAAACCAACAGATATACCTCAATCGTACCCAACTTAAATTGCATTGAACATATTTAACAAAAAAAACATACAACCGTCGCATACACCCGAAAATGTAAATCGAATAAAAATATGAAAGGGAATGGGTTTACCTTCTCCGGACAGCGAACCGAGATAGCGTATCAAGTCGTCGATCCACTCGGGCTTTGGTATTGCGATGCGATTGAAAAAGGAGTGAAACTTTGTCGGGTTCTTGACTGATATTGCGAAGAAGAAAGGTTTTTTGTTTCTGAACTTCTTTTCTTGCTGCTTTATTATCGTTTTTTAGGATTTTTATTGCTCCTTCATGGTTAAATCCTCTCCCTGCTGAGTGATTAACCCCTGCCCTTTATGTATGCAAATCGTTCCTATATATAGTCTTGATCTGGTTCCCCAGTTTGGTAAGCTTGGGACAGCTTTTAGGGATAATCCGATTGTGGTTATTGGTACTGATTTTAGACGATTTGATTGAGATTCTTCAGTGCTGATTTTGGTAAGGTTTTATTATCGATTTGACACGATTTGGGGCGAGATTTTGTGCTGGTTCGTGGAACATCTGATATAGTAATATTTTGGAAGATTTTGATGTGGTTTTGATATGGCAATTCTTAATTTCGAGCGTGATTTGGGTGATTTTGCACAGATTTATGTGTAGTGAATGGTGGAGGCGGTTTGTTTTTCTTTTAGGGTTTCTTAGTTTAGTTTTTTTCTTCTTTTCAGTCTTTATTTTTTAGGTTGAAGATGAATGTGGGAAGGGTTTGGGCGATATAGGCCAGTGGGGATCACTGCGGTCGCGTGAAATGATAAGGGTAGAGAGGTCATGTCATTGGGCTTTCGGGTGGTGGGCTGGTTTTAATTAATTAGGGGTAGAGTTTAAGTGTATTAGTTTAGGTGTATTATTAATTAATTAGTGGTAAATTAAATTAATAAATTGTGATTACTTTAGGTGCTTTGTTAGTCTAAGTTTGAGATTAAAAAATAAAGACGGGCGTGCTATTTAATTAGTGCTTAATTTTTAAGATGTGGTACTTATTATTTAAAATTTTATTTATTGTGCATTATTATTTAATTTATGCTTTAAATTATTACAATAATTATGACGTTGCTTTGCGTATTAATAAATGCGGCTATGCTATTTGGCGCGACGTCATTGTTAAATTATTTATTTATTTACGTATTTATTATTTATTATCATTTAAGAATTATGACAGGGCTTAAAATTAATAAATGCGGGCGCGAGACTTTAAGTGCTTAATATTTTGCGTAAGATGCGGTTCTATTATTAAATTGCTTATTTATGCCTGTATTTACGTTTTATTGTTGCATTTTATTATTTAAAAATTATTAAAAATTATTGTTAAAAATTAGTGTAATTTTATGGTTAATGTCTGGGCGAGAGGGTCAAAATTGGGTGTCAACACATGCTAAGAACTAATCAACTCAATATCCAACATAAACTGAATTAAAGTAAAGAAGAGAAAAAGAACTTGAACAATTGACGTCTCTAATTGTTTCTCAGCCTCTGTTCTTGCCTCCAAAAGTATGATATGAGATGAGATAATTCCTAAAATTTGTTCCCATGATTTATATATCGAGAAAAATCCTTCTTGAACCTTTTTATCCTCATTAAAACTCAGATTTTCTCGCTTATTTTCGTCGTCGGCGCTGCGGCTCTTCAGCTAGGCGTCGCGGCGCTAATTCGCTGGGAAGTTTCTGCCAATCGCGGCGCCTCTTCCAGGCTCTGCGGCTCTGGAGCGTCGCGGCCCTTACCTCTATCCGCCGCGGCCCTTGCCTCTAAGAGTTGCAGCCCTTCAGCCTATCTCGTCCGGATCTTTGTCAGATTGCTTTTATGCTTCCCGAGACTTCTTTGATTGATTGCTTAGGATCCGATGTGTACATTTATCCTCAAAATCAACTTATTTTCTCTTTAATTCGCCTTATCCTATCTGAATCACTAATACCTTGAAAACACAACACAAAACACATAATACTGTACAAAAACAATAAAAAGACAACACAACTCCCTAAAATACACTCTAAAAATAGACTCAATAATTATATTTCAAGAATGATGACAATCATGTTCTAATATTTTGTCATTTTTTATAGCATCATGCGCATGTACACAGCCAAAAAAGGTTATAATCAGAAATGGCTTTTTCTAGAATGCTGAAAATGTTAAGGTACTTCATTTTATTCAAGTCTTTAATTGCATGCAATGTAAGTTCAAATTTGTTCAGTTAAGTAAATGTTTGAGTTAAATTTTTTTTAATGTACCACAACATCCTAATGGATACGAGTGCGGTTACTATATGTTGCATTTCATTAAAGACCTCATGAATGATTTATCTCTACTGCAAAAAATGTAAGTATCTAACATTATTTCTTGTTTACGTACTTGTCTATATATACTTTAATTGATCTCTATTGTGTATTATAATTGATCTAACGTGCTGAATTATATTTGAATGTAGTTACATTAGAATGACCTAATTATGATTAGAAATTTTAATTGATCTCTATTGTGTTTAACAGTATAATGAAAAAGAAGTATTTTCACAAACTCATGATGAGGTCCGGATTGAGTGGGCGCATCATTTTTCAAAGATTCTCCGTACTACAGAAGTTGTGCCACCTTCATGATGATTGCATAATATTTGTACTTTGACCGTTTATGGGAACATTTTGTTTTGGTTACATTTTATTTTGGTTACATTTGGGAACATTTTGTTTTGTAAAATAATTCGTAAATGTTTTAATATTGTGTATTAAAATGATTTGATTAATTAGTTACATTTTAGTTACAATATGCTATTTTTCCACCAATTTAACTACTATTAAAAAAATAAAAAAATTAATTAATTAAATTAAATTAATTATTAAATAAAAATACGTCAAAACCAATTTTCCCGCAATTGTTTTATATTTAAATTAAATTTCAAATTTATTTAAAAAAATTCCGCCAAAAATAAATATTAAATTAATAAAATTCAAATATTTTATCGCCACAATTTTTAAATACCCGATTTCTTTTTAAAAAAAAGCAAAAAATAGTCAAAGTCAACGAGCAATTGCCAGGAAATAGTCAAAGTCAATGAGCAAATCTGTGGCGGTTTATTCCCGTCATATAAGTTGTGACAATTGGTGAAACTGTCATTTATTTGTGACAGTGGCTACAATGATACTTACTGAAACTGTCATCCACCCCTTCAGATGACAGTTTTTAACCGTCACCGTAGGTCCTTTTTCTTGTAGTGTCCTCATCTTTAATTTCCTCTAATTCAAGAGAGATTAAAACGTATACAATAGAAGAATGCAAGGAAGATTCCCCAGAAAATTAGCGCCCCTGATAGTTCAGGTAAAAACTAGGGTTGTCCAACGGGGCGGGGCTACCCGACCTGACCCCGCCCCGAACCCACCCCCACCTCAATTTTTGCTAAGAACTCAGAAGTCAAGTTTCATTCAAATTAGTTAATAATTAATCGTTTTGACCGACTGTTTTTACGTATAAGTAGAAAAGCGGTAGTATCCCACCATGTGAGAAAAAGTTATTTCTATACCTTTGGGAACGTGCCTCCCCTTTACCTTAGCCAACGGGGGGAAACCACAGTTACAATAGTAGAGAGACAGAAAAGAGGATTATCAAGCCTGGGGGCTTAGCTTAAAGGCAAGGAGAGGGGCGGAAGCCACTTGACTGCAAGGAAAGGAGCGAAAAGCAACTCGTCTTTATAACCAAACCCCCACCCGATACTGGGATCGAATACCGATATTCGATATCGGTTTCGGTACGTGGTCTAGAATTTTTTCCGACCTCGACCAGGACCCCGCCCCTTGCCAACCGTTGCACAACGGCTATTTCACAATTTGGCAGTTGTGCAACGGCAAAATTTCACCCCCCTACCCCTTTAATATTTATTTTTAACCCCTAAGTTATTATATTTACACTTTAACCCAATTTTTCAACTATAAATACCTCATTTTCTCTTCATCTTTCTCATAAATCTTCCAACAATTTCTCTAATAATCTCTCAATATATTTCTCATTTTCACTACATTGTCTACTAAATATTCAATTTCATTTATTCATATGGGAGTAAAGTTGGCAACTAGCTTGAGGATCATCCATCGAGCAAAGTTTCAATTTTCAACCTCTAGATTGCACGTCGACTTTATGTCGGCGTCTGGTACATTCGTTCCTTCATTAAATTATTGTTGTTTCTTTATTTTATTTAGCGCACTTAATTTAATTATCTTTAACTAATTACTAGCATAATTAAAATGAAATCAATAAGAGATATGTTTAAGGGTAAGGGTAAAGCTTCTTCTACTAGGGGTAACAATGGCCGGAGTACTTCTTCTAGTCATCCTATTCCTCCTAGACAGGACGATTTTATTGATACTGAATTATTTCCTGAAGTGCTATTAGATTTAGACGAGCTATTTTCTGGAACTCAACAAAATTTTAATTTAGAAGATAATCTAGATGACACACCCACTAATCTAGATGGCACGCCCACTAATGCATCTCAAACTAAACCGCCTCCTATTCCCCCTAGTATGAGACGAGGTCCACCACAACAAAACTTAAAATCAGATGTATGGGCTTTTTTGATAGAGACGTAGAAAATCAAGTAGTTAGATGTCAAATTTATAAAAATATTTATAAATTTAAAATGAAAAAAGGTCAGAGCGGGACGAGAAAGTTTTAACTGTGCATTGGCTAAGATTTCACAAAGCTATGTGAGAGGAATACCTGGCTAAAAAGGCGGGTGCGTCAATGCCCTCTCAGTCGGGACAAGATTCATATACTGTCCCGGACCAAGGTCAAATTGACCCTATAACGGGAGAATTGTAGGTCCTAAATACGATAAAAATAAAGATAGGGAAGCATATCAAAATTAGTTGCAGTGGAGGGTTTGCCTTTTTCATTTCCTTCCTCTCCTAGTTTTATTCATTATATAAGATAAATGTATAATCCTGCTTATAATGGTTTTTCTAGATCAACTGTTAGGAGAGATGTTTTTAAATTTGCACACAAATATCAACAGTATTTACGTTATTTATTATATCATTTTTCTGGAAAAGTATCTATCACATCTGATATAGACCGTAGTACTAACGGTCATGATTAGTTAACGGTAACATGTCATTGGGTAGATTATAAATGATCTATGCAAAAACGTATTTTAGCGTATAGATATATAGATAGTAGACACTGGTATTTTTATTTCAGATAATATTTTTTCAGTTTGCGATTATTATGGCATAACAGATAAAATCATGACCATTACATTAGATAACACTTCTTTTAATATTTCTGTTATTAGATTATTAAAAAATATTTTAACTCCATCTTTAACAGATAATTTTCATATAAAATGTGCATGTCATATTTATAACTTAGTTGTAAAGGATGGTCTATCACTTTTTGAAGACATTCTTGAAAAAATACAATTTACTATAAACTAAATTTTTAAAAGTAATAGAATACAACGAATAAAAGAATATAAAAAAAACTTTTCACGATTGTCAACTACCTTACAGAAAAATTTCCGAAGAAGTATGCAGGTGAAATTCTTTATACGAGCAACTACGTGTTGCTTATGAGCATAGAAGACCTATAACTTTATTTTTTAACGCTCATAATCGAAATCCTACTGATATGATTGTAGATTCTGATTGGGATTCAATTTTAGAACTTATTACATTTTTAGAGAAAATATTTCTAGCTACTAAAGAATTTTTCGGTATTTATTATCCTACTATTTCATCAATGTTATTTATATATCTCTAATATTTTTATTACTTAGAGAATATATGAAAAAACAGTTTATAAGACACCTATTAAAAAATGTTTCTAAAAATAAAAATATTTTATTTCTATTCCCCCAATTTATATTATTAGTGTTGTATTAAATTTGTCTATTAAAATAGACGGTTGTAAAACACTTATTGAAACTATTTATGATTGCATAGATAAACTTTCATCTCCCAAAAATTCAAATGACCCACCAGCTATTGAAAAAACTAGAGAAGAAGTGTTGTCTATCATACGAGATGAATGTAAAAAAGTATATACGCATTACCAACAAGAAAGTGCTAGCAACCAACCAACTTCTATGTCATCTTCTTCTTCTTCTTCAACACAACCTCAAAAACGACATGTTGTTTCTGCGGCTAGTATTGAAAGCCTAAGACATAGAATGTTTAGTGGTAACATTTCTAACCAAGTTAGCGAGTTTGATATTTTTGTTTTGCAGGGTGTTCTACCGTACGAAGCAATTGTCAATGAAGATGGACGTGAAGACTAGCTAAAATATTGGAGGGAGAATGAGAAGGCATTTCCAACACTATCTAAGATGACCCGAGATGTGTTGAACATTCAAGCGTCATCAACGTCGTTTTTTCGGCCGGCAGATATCAAATAGGAGAGCACAGACACTCATTAGCGGGAGACAACTTGAAGATTGCAATATTATTCAGAAATTAGATACGAGCGGAGCGGAGAAGGCGGTCAAACCGGAGATCAACGAAGAAGACTATAACTACAATGAAATCTTATCCGACAGAGGTGGAAGCGACGTCGACCAATTTGACCAACAAATATCAATTCCAACCGAAGAACCATAAGAAAGTATAAAGAAACTAGAAAACGTGTTTCTTAAAATGTAATTCTTTTAATTGTAATTTTATTATGTTATTTATTTGCAACTTTCAGTATCACGAAGTTGCAATTTTGAAATTGTATTATAAAAAAAATCATACTTCTATTAAATAATATAAGAGGCACAAAAACGTTCTTATTAAACTATCTTGTGTGTTATTTTTTTAATTTAAGGAGAAAAAAAATGACCCCCAATTCTGACCTCTGATCGACGAGCTGCACTCGCTGCCCCAACCCCGCCTCTACCAGGCCCCGCTGCACTCGACCCCGCCACCCACCCAACCTCACCCTTAGTAACAACTCACGAAAAAATAATACCAACACTCCGCTGCGTATATAAACCCGTTGTCTTGTTGGATTTGAAACCAAAATTTTCAAATTCCGCTGCGTATACGAACACGACCAAACCTTACAAAAGAGTCCCTAATACCAACACTCCGTGTCCAACCCTAGCAAATAATCTGGTTTATCTCATGATGTTTCTCTAATCGTCAACCAGTTACAATTTTGAGACTCATAGAGCTGAACTTCTTTAGTATGGCTGCAAATTAACATTAAAAAGGTATATGAGATAATGGTAAAAAACGCACTTGAACTATTAATTTTTCGTGATTTGTACCTGAACTATCAGATGTGTGAGTTTCCTATCTCAAATATCACCATTTCTCAAAACATACCACAACTATTAGTTGTTCACCTTTCTTATCTCATCATTCAAGCAAGAAAATAAACAACTAATAATTGAAGTGTATTTTGCTAAATAGTTGGTGATAATTCACGAAAGTCTCATCATCTTCATTTTCCTCGGATTCAGGAGAGATTAAAGCGTATACAATAGAAGAATGCAAGGAAGATTCCCCAGAAAATTCACGCACATGATAGTTCAGGTAAAAACTCACGAAAAAATAATAATTCAAGTATGTTTATGACAATTAACTCTACAAAAAAAAATAAGACAAGTTCCTTACTCTACTGTTCTTTTTGTTCCAGCGCCCCAACACATTATATATTCACAATCTCTGACATCAAAGAAGCATCAAATACAGCAATCGTGTTTTTAAGATCCTATAAATTAACAACATTAAAAGCACGTGGAAAGACTGTCTTACGCTAACCAAATGAAAACGAACAGTCCTTTAGCTTACAGTAGCGAAATCAAAAAGAAAAAAGCTGCTGCAGATTTTGGCTAATTTACCTTCTTGTCTGCCTGTTTTGTTCTGTTCAAATCTTGGGAGTGCTTATCTTCAGCCAACTTCGAATTAAGTTCACTCCTCTCCCTGAAGTATTTCTCGAAAGCCCACGGAAGAAATTGCGGAATCAAGAAAGCAAACAGATTGACTGAAAAATATGCCAGATTAGCCACTGCCAGCCCCTTCCCGAACCAATACCACGTAACATCCTGAAAAATACCAAAACAATGTCACACAAAATTCTATGGAATTAGCTTCTATAAAACTATTAATGGAATTAGACAAGTTGACAAAATCAATCAAATCTGCCTGACAAAATTAAGCCTTGACCTTCAATTGTGTTTACCGAGACAAAATATCCCAACACACCATTTGACACCTCTAAATTTCAAAAAATGTGCAAGGCAATGAAGTACCTTGAATTGCGCATTTGCGGGCAAAGTCTTGTTGATCCACACATCTTGTATCCAATCAATCAAGACAAAGATCCTCCGAACTGTATAAAGCAGGGGAACAAGTGCTCTAACCGGAGGAGAAAAGAGGGACAATCCTCTTATAATATTCTCAGTTAGAATTTGAAAAGAAAGCAAGAACAAATGAGGTGTGGCAGAGCGAACCGCATGCTGATCACCCCTCGCAAATCCACCTAAAACATATGCCAACGGAAAGAACAAACCAACAGTAGTGCCAGAAACCATATAAAGACGGAAAACTCGACTGCCCTGAAATATTTCCTGGGAAGTTGAAGTTGTTGTGCCAAGTGATGGAAAGGCGAATCGTGATAGAAGCAAAAAATATGCGGATGCGAGAGCTGGGAAAATTAGTTCAAGTAAAGGTACTAGACCACTGGCTGAGAAAACCATAATGAAAGCGACTAATTGTAGCTCAATTACTCGAAGTGATCCCATTACACCCACAGCTTGTTGTTGTTGTTGATTTCGTTCCTTTTGCTGAGATTTTGTTGCAGAAGATGTCGTCTCATCTGGCTCCGAACGAGGAGCCACAGCTAAAGATACCCCTGACATTTTTTCGTTGTTGCTTAATTGCTTGAGATTCTAATTCCTACGGAAAACCAAGTTGTATACCAATTTACCTGTCATCCCAAAGAATAAAAATCAATTTACTTTCTGTTTGATATATTACGTTAAGACTTCTAAGGAGGAAATAATGTTGAAATGAAACAAATTCGAAAACACTTAAATGGATGCACCAGATAAGTCTTTCATGATATTACGCAAAATTGCATGTCTACAGGGTTACACCCGTGTTTGGTGTACCCAGGGTGGTTTGGTAGACGGGTAGGAGCTAAGTTATTCATATATTAAATTTTGCATTAAATTCTACATAAATAATATCGTGTTTGCTTATACCATGTCGGTGTACAAAGTTCAACACACCTAATACGGTACTTAGTATACAATTTAAGAACCTGCCTAACTAATATACGTATAGATTATAAGAGAATCTATATAAGATTTTATCCCGGATATAAGATGGAATAACTAATATACATGAATAACTAATACATAGATTTCCTCCTAACTAATCTGAAACGACCCCCAAGGGAATTGAATCTGAACCCAGAGGTGGAGTCAAACTTTATGGTTAACTAGATTTTAAATTTAATTTTTATACTCCCTCCATCCTAAAAAAAATGACATTTTTTGTTTTTCGAATGTCAAACTTCCTAATTTTGATCATGGGTTAGAACATACCATCTTTAATTTTTGATTTTTTTTTTTACATATTTAAAAACTAAAAAGTAGTATAAGTCACCATAATTAATAATTTAAAATATTTAAAAGACATTTTAAAAAATTACGACAAAAGAACGTATTTGATCATTTTTTAGATTCTGTTGAATTGTATCTGTTAAGCTAAGCAGTGAAGCAGTGGACCTCGGGTGCGCCCACAGCCCAATCCGTGTAAATATTCTAGCAGTTATGGCATATTGTGAATAGTAGAATTGTATATTACTTAGTCTTGTAGTCTTACCATAATTGTATTATTAGTCTCCTTATAAAATAAGAATTTAGAAGTAGAATAGGAAAAGGATCTTCCTATTATAACTTGTATATATATGTCTTTCATTTGTAAGAATAATTAAGGAATTATTTCTTTCATGGTATCAAGAGTCTAGGTTATTTTTACCTTGCTTCCGCTCCTCTCTTTTTCTCCAAGTTTTCGTGAAATCCCTCCTAACCCGAGACACTACTCGGTTTTCTCCTTGCCTTCTCCAACAAATCCCTTCTCCGAATCTTGTTGTCCTATAGCTGATAAGAACACGTTTCATCCTGCCCTCACAGTTTCTAACATATATTCCTATTGTTCTTGACCTCGAAAACGTCCAATATGGGACGTGGGCAGAGTTATTCAAGATTCATGTCACGGCACATCAAGTTCTCCATCACATCATCTCTCACACTACTACTACAGGGGGTGCTACGGGGAGTGCTACGGAGGGTGCCAAAGCAGACAATCCAAAATCATGGGTCACACTTGATGCAAAAGTTCTTCAGTGGATTTATGCCACTATCTCCCTTGACCTCTTAGAGACGATTATGAAACCCAACTCTAGAGCTATGGCGGCTTGGAATCGATTGCGTGTCATATTCCAAGATAACAGTCATTCCCGTATTGTTACTCTTGAACATGAATTTTCTCAAGTCAATATGGAGAATTTTCCGACGTTTCGTCTTATTGCAAACGTCTCAAAGACTTGACGGATCAACTTAACAATGTGGGTGCTCCTGTGAGCAATAGTCATCTCGTTCTTCTGGTTGCAGGCCTGTCAGAGGCCTATAATGGTGTTGCTTCGATTCTTCATCAGAGTAACCCCTGCCGGAATTCTATCAGGCCCGATCCATACTTACATTGGAAGAGGTCAGCTTAGCTAAAAAGGCGGCTCTCGGTCAGTGCTCCGGATTTATCGTCACGTCACATAATTCAAACCAAAATCATACAACGGTGGTGGCAAGCTGACCTCTTTGCTTTCGATGGTCGCTGGGTCAAAACATAGGCAACCTTCGAACTAACCTTCGAATCACACGAATCCACGGGCAAAAAGACAACCCGCGAATCAAATAATCACATCGTAAAGTCGTTGGGTCGGCGAAGACCTATTTCCTCTCTTGACCCTCTGTTGTAAAGAGAGGAGTAGAAAGCCATTTGACTTTATTCTGTAAGGAAAGGAACGAAACGAAAAGCCATAAAAAGGAGAGGAGTGGGCTTTCGGTAGACTTCTTTCATTTTCAATCATTTTCAAATTAGCTTGCGACAAGTCCTATCATTACATGACATCTGACCAAGGTATAATTGTTGGTAATGGTAATTCAATTCCAAATCAGGGTTATGATCATAAAATTTTATCTCCTCCTCATCCACCACTTGTCTTGAAAAATACTCTTCATGCCCAAAGTTGATTAAAAATTTGGTGTTTGTCCGTAAATTCACCACTGATAATTGGATTTCTATTTATTTTGATCCTTTTGAATTTTGCTTTATTACAGGTAGTCATTCCCCAGTTCCTTTAGTCTTTTCAAAGGTACTTTTTTCTTAAGACCAAAGGATTGGGATGTAGCACCTGAACTAAAATTGATGCGAGAGAACCCTAAATCACTATCCGATCTTATAGGTGGATATTTAGTCTGAGTGCCCCGAGATCCAGTGCCCGTAATGTATGTAATATGTCTAGTCTCCTAGTGAGATCTCAGATGAGGGAACCCTGGGAGAGCCGCCGACTCCAACTACCGTCCATGTACGATCCATACTAGATCTGACCAACTGCCCATCCTACCTCTGTGAAGGATTTCAAGACGGGAGTCCTCTCATGAGATGTGAGAGTAGGAGAGATATTTATCCAACCACATCAAGTCTCAGTGTCTTGCGTCAAGTCATGCCATCCACCTTTGCAGCTCTTGTTTCTTCCTTGTGGCATGCTCGTCTAGGTCATCCGGGGTCGTCTATTTTATTTACTTTAGATAGAAATAAGTTAATTTTCTGTAAGGGTACACGTAGTACTCCAAATTGTCAATCTTGTTCTCTAGAAAAATTATTAAGTTACCATTTGTAGCTTCGAATTCTCATACTTCAATGTCATTTGATATTATTCATAGCGATTTATGGACATCTCCCGTTCTCAGTTCTATGGGACATCGATATTATGTTTTATTCTTGGATGATTATTCTAAATTTTTATGGACATTTTCAATTGCGAAAAAATCTCAAGTTTTTTCATCTTCGTCAAATTTAGAGCTTTCATTAGAACTCAATTCGAACGGAAAATAAAGAATATTCAATGTGATAATGACAAAGAGTATGCCAATGGGGAGTTTCGGAAGTTTTGTGCTCAAAATGGGATAAATTTTCATTTTTCTTATCCTCATACGTCTTCACAAAATGGAAAAGCTGAACGTAAAATTCATACCATTAATAACATTATCCGCGCCTTATTGGTTCATTCTTCCGTCCCTCCGTTGTTTTGGCATCATGCTCTACAAATGACTATATATTTGCTTAACATTCTTCCTTCCAAGGTTTGACATATTCGTCTCCTCTTCAATATTTATATAATAAGACTCATTCGTATTATCATCTTAGGGTCTTTGGATGCTTATTTTATTCACTGTTTCCATCCACCACAATTAACAAACTTCAGACACGTTCTACTACTTATGTGTTTTTGGGTAATCCGTCAAATCACCGTGATTATAAATGCTTTAATTTATCATTTTATCGAATCATTATTAGTCGTTATGTTATCTTTGATGAGACCCAATTTCCATTTTGTAAAGTAGAAAATCGCGTGCCTAGTTCGTATGATTTTTTGGATGATAATATCTCCCCCTATATTCTCCGTCATTTTTCGAATCTGTCCAGCAAAACGTTATCATTGCCTCGCCAGGGAGAGCGCGCCTATCGCCCAGCTGACTAAACTATTTCATCACCGCCGCCGCCGCGTTCTTCGGGAGGCGTCGCGGCGCCAACCTTTCAAATTACGGCGCCGCGGCGCCTCCATCGTCAGTTTCTGTAAATGGGCCAGCAGTCCGTACCATCTCCCGAAAATTCCCAAAATTCACCCAATCCAGCCCCGAGTCATGGTCCAGTCACCCGCAGTCAACGGGGTATTTTTAGACCAAAAAGACATTTTAATCTAAATTCTAATGTTCTTAAGTCACCCTTACCTCGTAATCATGTGTCTTCCTTAAATGACCCAAATTGAAAAATTGTCATGACCGATGAATATAATGCTCTTATTGATAATAAGATGTGAGAGTTGGTACCCCGTCATCTAGTGTTAATATTATTTGATCTATGTGAATTTTTGCTCATAAGAAGAATTCTGACGGTTCTTTTGCACGACATAAGGCGTGACTTGTAGGTGATGGTAAGACTCAGCAGGTTGGTGTGGATTATGGTGAGACATTTAGCCCGGTGGTCAAGCCGGCTACCATTCACATTTTGCTCAGCTCGACTCTTTCAAAATCATGGTTCATTCATCAGCTAGACGTGAAAAATGCATTCCTACATGGTGATCTCAAGGAGAAGTCTATATGCATCAGCCCTTGGGGTTTAAGTAGTCTCCACGGGCTTGGTATAAAAGGTTTGCTGACTATGTTTCGACTATGGGTTTTCTCACAGCAGGTCTGATAATTCATTATTCATATATCGCTGCGGTTCTTCGATGACTTATATACTATTATATGTGGATGATATTATCTTGACTGCCTCTTCTGATGCTTCGCGAAAGTCTATTATGGCAATGCTCAGTTCTGAGTTTGTCATGAAAGACTTGAGCCCATTGAGTTATTTTTTAGACTAGTCATGCAGGTGGATTGTTCTTATCACAGAAGAAGTATGCAGCAGAGATCAATGAGAGAGTTGGAATGTCATCATGTAAGTCCACTTCTACTCCAGTTGATACTAAACCCAAGTTGGGTGCTGCAGCTGACTCTCCCTATGAGGATCCGACCCGCTATCGTAGTCTTGCAGGCGCCCTTCAGTATCTTACGTTCACGCGATCTGATATTACATATGTCGTACAACAGGTGAGTTTGTTTATGCATGATCCCAGGATTGAACATATGAATGCGCTCAAACGTATTCTTAGGTACATTCAGGGAACACACTTGATTATGGCTTGCATTTGTATCTTTCGTCGACGTCTACACTTGTCTCCTATACAAATGTTGATTGGGGTGGTTGTCCTGACACCAGACGGTCTAGACCTGGCTATTGTATGTTTTTAGGTAATAACTTGGTCTCATGGTCTGTCAAGCGTTAGTCCACGCTATCTCGCTCAAGTGCAGAGACCGAGTATAGATGGGTAGCCAATGTGGTGTCTGAGTCATGTTGGTTACGTAATCTATTTTTAGAGCTTCATGTCCTATTGAGAAGGCTACCATAGTGTATTGTGATAATATAAGTGACATCTACCTTTCTGGTAATCCAGTTCAGCACCAGCGCACTAAATACATAGAGATGGATATTCACTTTGTTCGAGAGAAGGTAGTTATAGAACAAATACGCGTTTGTCATGACCCTTCCAGATATCAAACATCTTTACAAATGGTCTTCCCTCGGTCCTTTTTGAAGTTTTTAGAGACAAGTCTCAGCGTACGAAGACCGTCCGCTATGACTGCGCGGGTGTGTTAAGCAGTGAAGCATTTGGCCTCGGGTGCAGCAGCCCACATCCCAGTCCGTCTAAATATTCCAGCAGTTATGGTATATTATGGATAGTAGAATTGTATATTACTTAGAAGAGGAAAAAGATTTTCCTATTGTAATTTGTATATATATGTCTTTCATTAATAAGAATAATGAACGGATTATTTCTTTTAGTATCGAAATCATTTTCTATTTTAAAGCGAACAATTACCTTATAAAACTTTTTCACTCGTTGGCTCTCAAAAGACATTTGAGAGAAATGCCCATCTTGGGAGTATATATTTAACGGATTTCCTAATACAAATTCAGAAATAGATTTCTTCATCTTTCCCTACTAAAAAGATAGATATTACTTTCTGTTCTGCAAATGATACTTTAGTTAAAGACAACAAAAGACGAAAACTATATATCCAACTGACAAATAAGAATTTAACTTGTGATAACCACAAGATCACAGTAACAAGTAAATCAAGACATAGCAAATACAGAAGAATGAAAGATTCATTACGAGTAACGCATACTGGGTTAACTTACAGTAGCAGAAGAAGGTCGAGAAATTGCAACTATTACAAGAGACAAGTAGATGGAGATAAAGATTTCCCCGCCTTGCTCATATTCTACCAATTAACACGTGTAATCATTTCTACGTGTACGTGGAAGTCTGAAAAGGCTTACCAAGTACAGCAGGTTACTGTTTAATATGAGCGAAAATGTTTTCCCAAAAGTATTTCTCTATTTTTCTTATGTGATTGTATTAAATGTTTTTCATTCGTAAAATAGGAGAAAATGAAGGAAAATATTTTTTTTACAGAAAATATTTTCCAAATCAATAGAAATTTATCAAGGTATACCCAACCCGTCTCTCAATACCCACCCCACCTATGCTGCCTACCACCCCTATTGGCCAGCACCTACCACCAAGCCCCCTACACAGAGGCGAATTTACGTATAAAAATTGGATCACTTTTTGTTGACGGCGAATCCGCAGCCGCGCTACTCTTTCGAAATACAAGACAGTGAAACCCCTGACCGACGCAGAAATGCAAACCACGTCAGCCATGTAAACCACACTTGGCAAGCAAAATTGGATCACTTGAGTCTATGATCACTTGATGTCATACCAAACACACATAAAGACATAAATTTCCATCCGGATGAAACTATTAACACTTGATGTCCCAAGAAGCTTAAAAACATTTTTTACCCTTTCCAAAATAATTTCATTTTGTAGCGTTTTTTCAACTAATTCCAGCATATGTATAAAATTATATCGTTGTTGTATAGAAATATATTCATATGTATATGAATTGTATCATTATTGTATATAATATGTATCCATATAGTATGTATATGAAAAAAATATCATTGTTATATAATTTGTGCATAATAAATGTATAATCACAAATTATACACATATTTCCATAACCTATGGGGCTCAATTTCACACTTTTTATGCTATTAGGCCTAAAACTTCACCTCACCAATCATATTCGGGCCGAGCCTCTTAAAGCAAATAATAAAATACTTTGAAATTGAAAGAAATAAAAACCAAAAGAAATTTCTTTCAAGTGTATCTTCAAGGTTAGAAGAATTTAGTAGTACTATTTAATTTACAATTAGATTCATCTCTAATACTAGTAGATTACTTAATTCGCACAGATTCTCATTGCCCAAAAGTTCTCCTTTTCAATGGTGAATGTCCTAATTGCCAGGTCTGCACTGGGCCAAGCAGTTAAAAAGAAAGAAAATGGCTAAAAATTATTTTTATTTTGTGTCTTAAGGATTATTTCGGGCAATTTACTTAAAAAGTGTATCTTTTTAGGTTTTATTTTTTGTTGGTGGTCACACTATGTCCTCTTTCCATTTATTTAGAATTTGAAAAAAAAAAATCATTTGTCGCTCTTCTCGGCCTTTTGTTCGAACCCAATACTGATAATGTTAGACAAAGTCTTGAAAACTGATATAAATATATCAATGAATGGGATATCATATGATTTTTCGAGAGTTAAACGAGTTATGTTTTGGCTATAATTTACTTTTAATATTTTTAATTACCAATTATTATAACTTATTGTACTTTTTACGTAATTTTTAAATTTATAAGTTTTATTTCAAACTTAAAACTTTTATGTTTGAATCCAGCTCTAAATCAACATAATTAACTCTCCAAATTCATTAGCTGTCACATAAATTGGATCAAAGAAAATACCACTCTCATATGCAAGCCTATTTAGCACTTAATTAGTGCATAAAATTGAGGAATCTTGAAGTTAAATTATAAGCAACTTGGGCAGTAGCTCTCATATGCAGGCCTATATTAGCCTTTCTGGGCAGCAAGAAAGCCTTTTAAGGGTGAAAATGTGGTCTAAGTGAGAGCTTCATGAGGTGCAAGTCTTCCACAAATTTAAGTGTCCGAATTGGTTCAAAAGTGAACTCCTTTGGACCTTCAACCTCATATTAGACCTCCATTAATATCTAAAGTATATAGTTATAAGACTTGGGCAAAAGACCATCCTTGTCTTAAGTTCTTTTTTTAAAACTAGACACTTTTTTCTTTGCAATTGAAGCTCAATTGCCTTCTTTAGAAGTTTCTTGAGATTTTGACATAGGCCTTTTAAGACTCACTAAAGCTTCATCCAAGTCCTTTTATATAGTTAGACTTCCCTGTATCTTATCAGTAATGTAAGCTGAAAAATACTAACTTCTAAGGGAACAATCAATGAATCTCACTTGGATTTATGAATGTTCGATTCTAGCCGTAACGTTCTCAGCTACCTCAACTCTTATCATACGACGTAACAGGCCTAAACGAGTTAAGTAACTCAGAAGGGTACCTACTAAGTCTCCATGACAACTCCCTAAGTGGAAGAACATGACTTTTTGGGGATAGTTAAATATAATAAAGAGCAATAAATTCATGCATATAATTGATATTTTTAACATTGAATTCTGAAAGCTGAAACAAAATTTGAAAAATGTGAGCTACAATCTAATTGATTTTATCTGATGTTATTTGTTCTGAAAAGTTCAACAATAATGGCCCTTCATACATGCAATTGGGTTCATGTACGTGGAGTTTCGGCATATCTTCTAAAACAAACAATAACACATGTTAGTGTTGGAGTGTCTGACCCTGATCTCTGGCAGCACTCACACTCTGTGAAGGTATACCGAGTTACACAATAGATGTACGAGAATAGTTAACAACTACTACTAGTGCTTTGAAAGGATAAACAACAATGAATTACAATGGTTACAATCTTGTAGCCAACAAGAGTTGTGGCTACAGTAAACTTGTGTGTTCTTGATCCTCGTTCTTGAATGATTCTTCAGTCCTCCGTCTTGGATCTTCGTTCCAATTGCAACAAGTCTCTTGATCTTGATAACCTGAAACCGAGAGACACCAAATTCCTACTTGTTACAACTATGCTGAGTCGAGTGTTAGCACTATGTCCTTAAGACATTATTGCCCCGTATATATCCTTTTACGTTGATGGGCAACTGTCTCCCAATATAAAACAACATCAAACAAATGAGCAAAGGAAACTCAAGTGTTTCTCAAGAAAAACCTTTGAATGTTTGAAAGATATGCTAGAGAGGAAGAAGTTCAGAAAATCTGAACTATACAAGAGTGAAGTGTGTTCTACAATTGAGCCAAGGGCCTCAATTTATAGTGTGTGTAAGATGTCTTCTCATCTAGCCAACTAATGGCAATCAAGACCATGTAATTGAAAGTATATATGTCCTAGAAACAATCATTTTAGGAGCACATGTACTTGAACACATTCATATTATTAATAAGATTAATATATATACTTGGCATTTGCAATTATTGAATTATTATTTGATTGTTTATATTATTCATTAATGTGCATCCCTTGAACTTACATTGTCATCAATAGTGTGAGATATTAATGATAGAATGTAGTTCTTAAAATAGCCTAGACTAATGATCATTGAGAATGGGATATCAATGATATGTTATAAGTCGACATGTGGTCTGCATCACATTCTTAGAGAATGTAGTATATCTCACTTACTGCAAGCAATAGTTGCTAGTGATGGACACATGGATACTCTTAGAGTATTGGCATACCTGCCGATAAACTATTTGTTATACATGTCTAGAGTATTATCGCGACGCGAGATAGAGGTCCTAGACTTGAGGTCAATATCGTCTTGTTTTGAGCAATGCACTTTGATCCTGTCCCCAAGCTCAAATGTCTTATAGGTTGAGACGCGACTTGTATTGGGTGCATTACGAAGTAGATTGAAGGTGGTAGTTGAACCAAGAATAGGATTCATTCCTCGATTGAATTTCGAGAGAACACTCACTCGGAGATGTTAGGTCGACAAGTCATTGGCAACGCAAGAGACATATCTAGGATATGGTCCAGTTGTCGACTAATATAGATGAGATAAAGTGATCAAGCCATTTGGATAGACACTTGGCAAATCTTAAGCTTGATCGAGTGTGTCGCGAATGAAAGGAATTTATCATCTCACATGTAGGTTTGTTTACTTGAGTCTTGTAAACGCATTTCACATATCGTCCGCCACCGACGCCGCCTGTGAGTTCCGTGTGAACCTTGATTTGATCAAGTCGATATGTGAAGGCCTAAAGGGTCACACTAAGTCGATTGTCTTTTCGGTCTAAGGGTATATTGAGAGAATGTAAAATATCGGATTTTGAATCAAGATATTTTATTTTATAATAAATTATGGGATAATTTTCATTTGATGAAAATTAATTAATTAAGTTAAAATTAAGTCTTGGATTTAATTAGAATCAAACGCGTAAAATAAATAAAGGAACCGCATAACAGTGGGCCCAGTTCGACTGACCCACTGCAATTTGGATTTGGGTCAGGTTTTGAAGCATGATCCAAATCTGATTAGTTTTAGGGTTTCCTCACTATATATTTGGCACTTAACCCATAATTTCAGCAGAACTCATTTTTCACTTTCTGAACTTAGAGTTCAGGAAATAAATTCTCTCAAACCTCTGCCAAGATTTCCTAGCTTTCTTGGGCAAAGGAATATACTGAAGCAAGACTTGCACCCGGATTGACAATCGCGTGCGCACCTTTTAGTAAAGACTGTAAGTTTTCCTTTATGTCTTTGCAGATTTGAATTATCGCATAATCATACCAGAAACGTTTGTTGGAGCAAGTAAATTTACACAAAATTTTAAACTTCCGCTGTGCCTTACTTGTATGTTTTACACCCAACAAATCCCTACAGTAATGGCACTAAATGAAAGGTTATAATTCAGCCAAATAATGGCTAAATTCAAGTGTCAACTAATGGAGGATTAATGCTCCAAAACCAGCCCAAAAATCATAAACTTTTAGTCATCCGTCGACCTTACTGCCTCCGAAGCGCCGCAGCTCCAGTAGCCCACTGACCACCAAGCATCGCGGCGCCTCAACGTCGCTACCCTTGAGGTGGTGGCACCGCGTCGCCCCGGCTCCGCGGGGACGTCGCGGTCCTTTTCCGACAGGTTTCGATCTTACACTTCGTACACTTCTTCCTTTATTTACCAACGTGGAACACGCGTCATTTGATCAATAATCATCCATCATTCTATGTCTCAAACGTTTCACTTACGTACCAATATCTCTTTCACTAATGAAATTTACGATACTTGACACTATGTGTGCACGTGTGTGGAAACAACGTTTCCGACGTACGAGGCCTCAATTGTTCGAGTCATAAATAATAGATTAAACTTATTTTCACATTTAGTAAATTTCCAACACTAAGTAAAGGGCAGTGATCGTTGGTCATTGTGATACTCATGCTCAGGAATATTGGCTACCTCTCCCTTCTGAATGTGATCACGTTATCTGAGTTTTGACTGAATTTGAGTAATATATTTTCAAACTGTTGATTTTTACTCCCAATTTTTAAGAAGTTCATCATTTACTTACTGCTAGTTCTATTTCTGAAGGGTCCAAACATCAAAAGGGTCAACAGTCACGCATAATTTAATACTTAAAATGGCCCCAAAAATACATTATGCCTAACATCAAACGGCGACGCGCGAGTAGGGGCACCCGGCAATAACATAATTGTTAGGGTACTTCAAGACTCATGGTGATATGCATTGTAAATATTCTTACTGTGGATTTTATCGTAGAATTCTATCTTCTTTTTGTAAGATGATATTAATCTCCCTTTGGGAGTCTTTCATTAATATCAATGTATATATAGAGTATAATATTCATCCCTTAGACAATAGGAATCTTAAGCCTATACAAAAGAGGAATCATAGTCTTACCATAATTATATTTACACAATATATGGAAATATTCTAATTATGGGTAGGGAATATATTGTTTCTTATATTTACATGTTTACACACCCCCCCAGTCGGAGCGGGAGAAGGTCGGACGCTGAGACTGAATCTGAAGTCAAGAAACAACTGTCTGGGAAGTCCTTTGGTAAATATGTCTGCATACTGATACGATAATGGAACATGTAACACTCTGACATGGCCTAGAGCAATTTTCTCACAAACAAAGTGTAGGTCTATCTCAATGTGCTTGGTTCACTTTGAACCGATTATGAGACAAATAGATGGCAGAGATGTTATCACAGTACACAATAGATGCCTGACGCAAATGACACTGAAATTCTAACAGTAAGTTTCTGAGCCAACAAATCTCGCCATTACATTTGCAACGCTTCAGATTCACTCGACATCGATCTAGATATGGTAGCTCGCCGCCGCGTACTCAAGAAATCGATTATCCCTAAGAAAACACAAAAGCCGGAGGTGGAGCGTCGCGTGTCCAACACCGCCTAATCTGATCCGTATATGAGAGCAACCTGCTTGGCGCAGAGGTATAGATGCAAACCATAATCGCGGTACCCTTTAATGTATCAAATGATACGCCAAGAGCGATGAAATGAGACTCGGGGTACGCATGAATAAGCACACTCGAACAAAGATAAGCAATGTCTGGCCTTGTAAACGTGAGATACTGAAGTGCACATGCAAGGCTCCTATACATAGTAGGATCAGAGACTGGAGCATCATCCATAGCACTGAGCTTAGATTTCGAATCGACTGGAGTAGACATAACTTTGCAATTCGCCATCTTAGCCCTGTACACTATCTCCTCTGCATACTTACGCTGACACAAGAACATGTAAAATAACTCAGCTTTTCCAAATCAGTCATTGCAAATTCGGACTTAAGCAAGACAATAATCTCATTTTTCAATCTATCTGAGGAGGCAGTCAGAAAAATATCATCCACGTATAGTAATAAGTAAGCAGTGCTACTACCTCGATGAAAAATGAAGAGTGATGTATCACTCTTGCTGCATACAAACTTAATCTGCAAGATATACCTGACAAAGCGATCATACCACACACGGGGAGCCTGTTTCAGGCCATATAGTGACTTACGGAGATGACACACATAGTAGTGGATCACCGACGGGTGAACCTGCATTTACGATGTATTAATCGCTCTCTCAGGTCCCCATGTAAGAATGCATTCTTCACATCAAGTTGATGGATCGCCTAGTGTTTGCCCATGGCAATGCTCAAAACTGTGCGAATAGTAGCCGATTTGACAACCGGGTTGAAGGTCTCTCCACAATCAATGCCCTCCTGCTGATTTGTGCCATTAGCCACAAGACGGGCTTTATACCTCTCAAGATCCCCATTGTCTCTCAAGATCCTCATTGTTGCGGCGTGCAACCCGATTCATTATATTTACGTATTTGTGAACACGTATTCACTTTACGTTTTGTTGCGGCGTGCAACCCGATCCGTTATATTTACGTATTTGTGAACACATATTCACTTTACGTTTTGTTGCGGCGTGCAACCCGATCCATTATGTTTACGTATTTGTGAACACATATTCACTTTACGTTTTGTTGCGCGCAACCCGATGCATTATTGTTACGTATTTGTGAACGCGTATTCACTTTACGTTTTGTTGCGGCGTGCAACCCGATCCATTATATATTTATATATTTATGTGAACACGTATTCACTTTTCATATTTTTCAGAAGATCAAATAAATACTATTCTCTTTCCCAACATTCTGTCATTCATACTTGTAACGATTATAACTTTTTAACCATAACTCCAACTAAGGTGTTTCTCAAGCGGAAACTAAGGTAAGACGGGGGTCTTTCATTGTACCAAATTTCATTTAAAACTACTTTGGGTAACTAACACAAATTTATCCACAAAACAGTCAGATGAAATTTGTTTCGGCAGAATTTTTATTAAACAAAACCAAATTTTAGAATAGTCATAACTCCTAATCTGTAAACCCGTTCAAGCCCCATAAAATCTCCAAACGACGAAAACATAGAGCTACACGTCTCCATGTGAACCATCCTTTCATATTCTGTACCATTTGGTACAGTTTTACACTTTTATTCGCTGCCCTTCCTGGATCTCGATAGATCCGATGCAAAAACTTTAAACATCGATAACTCTCAATCCGTAAGTCGGATAGACCTCCGTAAGGTCTCAAAATGTCCAAAACAGAGAGATCTAGAACTTTTATTTAACACCAATTTTCATATTTCCCACGGATTAGTACAGTTTTACGTTTCAACGTCCTGCCCTTCTTGATTCCGATGAATCTGAGACAGCAACTTCAAACTACAATAACTCTCAACTCGTAAGTCCGTTTTAACCTCTATTTAGCTATATCTGTCCGTAACATAGAGATTTACAACCATGTAAATTTTTATATAATTCTAATAAGTAAAACTCAATAAAAACAGTCCGTAATTATGCTTTTCCGAATTTCGGCCAAATCTAAGGCAGAAACTTTGAACTATGATAGCTTTCAAACCGTATGTCCATTCTACCTCATTTTTTGTTCTATATGATCATAATAGAGAGGTGTACCATTCTTCCAAATTTTATCAAATTCTAACAATTATAACTCAGTGAAACCAGTTCGTAAAGTTCATGACGCAACTAGTTGTTTAAACAATCAAAAGCTCATTATTTATTTTCAACACTCAATTTTTATTCTTACATGTATTGAACTTAAAATAAAGGATGTTACCAAGAATTTCTGAGTGAGAAAACTCACCTTGTAAGCGTGAAGATTATTGTTGTTTGGTTGCTAAAATGATCCTTACTCTCTAGTATTTTGATTCTTGTTCTTCTTGCCTTCTTGGTATTTTTCCAGATTTTTTTCCTCTTCTTTTCACTTGTTTTTTTTCTGATTTCCTATTCTTTGTGCTAGGTATTTTATTTGTGTCATGTACAATGTATAAGTAGAAAAGTTTTCTATAACCTATGGGAGGTGGAATGACAAGAGTTGGAGGTGAAATGAAAAGGGGGAGGGGGAAGGGACGTGCCACTGCCCACCATACTCTTTTTTTTGTTTTTTTGTTTGTTTGTTTTTTATTTTCATTTTATCTATCTATTTATCTAACTTTAACACTAACTCCATCTCATGCAATTTATTCTTTATTTTCTTATATATATGTATTTTTATTAAACCAACCAACAACTATATATTATTATTATTTTTTCCGGATTTTACACGGTTACTACTTTTCCTTTTCTTCGCTAAATATCTCGCGATATATAAATAGATTTCAACGTCCAAATTTCGTGGTAATGTGTCCGAGAATGTCAATTTCAGTATTGGAAATTCAATTTTTTTAAAAAATTAAAAAAAATCCGGGCTCCGGACCCGACCCGAAAAATATTACCTATCCGAACCGATAAGGTTTCGATCCGATCCCGGATCTCGACTCCGAATCAAAACTGAATCAGACCGATAACAGCCCTAACTATTTGGAGTAGTAGCCCAGCTGGCTAGATCCCAGATCTAGAGAATTAGATTACGCAAATAACCTCCAATGAAGTATATCTACTAAGAGTAAAAATGGAAAGAATAATTTTATCTTTAATTTTTAAAATAATAAATAATTTAAGATAACTATTTTTAAAAAACAATCACAACATATTCAGATAATTTGAGACGAAAGGAGTACGTCTGGTACAAAAAATAAAGTTTATTTAATTTTAATCTTAAGCTGGAAATGGTGTAAAATTTCTATTTATTCGGACACTTGACCTATTCTCACTCTGAATTTTCAAATGATAGCAAAATAAAGAAGTTCATTTAATTATAAACATTAGCGTTCGTGTAGTATATAGAATATTCATTATATTTATTACCCACTAGCGGGAAAAGGATCACCCATAACGTTACAATATGTTAACCACTCATAAATCGCCACGTAATATATAGCTGTTACCGGCTTCACCAAATCTAGCCGTTTGCCCTACTTTCTGTTTCCGCCATTGTATAGCCATTTAATTATTTCTCTAGAAATGGGGAAACTCATCTCCGACTCAACGACATCGTCGCCGGTGATTCCATGGAGAGATCCTACGTCATCATGGGAAGAAGTTTCAGGTTTAGAGGAGCAACAGAGAAAGCATTTGATAAAGATTCAGTCGACGGGAGTGCTGTGGAAGAATCCACGGGATCAGAACGCGTCGGTGGTATTCCGGCTGATCCACGGCGGAGAAGTGGAGGCAGACGGAAACTGTCTTTTTACGGCGTGTGGTAAATCTATGGGGATGACGATGGTGTCGTATGCGAGAGATCTGAGACGGAGGACGGTGAGGAGGTTCATGGAAGATCTTGGATCGGTGAGAGATGAGGAGAAAGAAATGATTGAATCGGCGATTAAGCATATGTATTCTCCAGATCTGAAATCTGGTTGGGGCATTCATGTTGTTCAAGAGTTGAAGCTGTTAGCTAAGAAGGACGATCGAGAGACTCTTGATTCTGCTATTTCTGAGCTTGTTCAGCTAGGGATGCAACGGTAATTTCCTATCCATTTTGGTTAAAGTATTGTTATTGTTAGATCTGGTAGATATAGTTTAGATCTGATTGATTCCGCCTAACTGTGGTTAGTTTGTATGTCATGATACTTCATTTCTTTTAATATCCCTCAATTCGAACAATCCATTTAGGCAGGTCGTCTCAAATATTTTGGGAGCGCTGTTTTAATTCGTAAAATTGGGTCCTTAATATAAATAAATATAGAATTTTAATAATTAGAAATTATTTTAAATTGTAAATAACAACCCAATACAACTTCAAGTTAATCAACCCCTACTTTGATTGGACTAAGACATGCGAATTATGAGCCTTTACAATAAATTCTGGTTAATACTACTTAATAAAATGAAAAAAATGATCGCCTAAATTTTTTTATTTTTCGAGGCCCTGTGCGGTAACACGGCTCGCACGGGCCCAAAGACAGCTTTGCATTTAGGTTACTATAGTGAAGATTGTAGGAAAACATATAGCTGCAATTTCTTATCTTATGTGAATCCTTATTTAACTTCAAGTGAGATTTTTATCATGCTTGATCTTTAAAGTGAGAATTCTTTCGATAATAAGGAGCCTGTTGGATCTTCGACTGAACTGAACCCCATAAGGTAGCTCATGAGGGGGGGGGGGGGGTTGCCCAAGCCATATTAAAGAGACCACCCATCCCTTAAAGGCCCGATGTGGACTCTTAACAGAATCAAAGAAGAAATCAAAACTTTGTTTGCTAGGTTTTCAGCACTGTCTGTATCTGTACTGGAAAGAATTTTCGAAACTTTTTCTTTTTCTTTTTCTTGTATAGGTGAAGATGCTATCAATTGATTTGAGTATGATCTGGTTGCTTTTACTATATAGTTTATTGGATGTGGTTTAGTTTTTCATATTGGTTTTGTGGTTGACATTGAAGAGAATTGGCTGCTGAGTCTATATACAAAGAGAGGTGCATAGGTGTGGATGATGGGCCAAGTTGGGCAAAGTACATGTCAATCTCTGGTTCACCTGATGATGAATATGATATCATCACTTTGCAGTATACAGAGGACGGTTTATTAACTGTTGATGAGAATAGTGATGGTCATGCCGCTGCATTTGGAGACGATATAGCCATTGAGTGTCTTGCAACCGAGTTTAAAAGAGAGATCTTTGTGGTAAGAAAATCATCTTCCTATATCATATTCTTCTTTAGCATGACAGTTGCTTTCTCATGAATAATTACTTGAGTGGTTTGTATGATATCTTCCTATATCATATTCTTCTTTAGCATGACAGTTGCTTTCTCATGAATAATTACTTGAGTGGTTTGTATGATAAGCATTTACAATCATCTAGGTGTGACAGTATGCAACGTATTGTTTTTGTTTCCATTTCCAAATGGTGCTATGTTTGTTAGGCTTTTCCAATTTGAAGCTCCATAATTTTATTGTTCAAAACAGTCATAAGAGCAATAAGCGAAGATAGTCCATGAGAAAGATGCTAATGAAAGTAGGTGTTTCAGGAAGATAATATTTGCTAGTGGATGTGCCCGTTCCTTTTTCAATTTGGGATGATGACATGTGTGATGTGTCTATTGAGAAAGTGGTTTTATTTGTGCTCGTATTATCAATCTTCATAGGTTTTTTTTAAAGATAAATAGGGGAAGATCCCCCAAGGTTTGATAGATTGCACAAGTTAATTTCTCAACTCCTATGTTCCTTGCTCCTATGTGTCTTTGTTGCTCACATTTCTCAATTTGTGTGTTGTAGAATTGTTAATCAAACAGTACTTTTCCTAAGTTTTCTTGTTGGTATATAATTTCAGGTGCAAGCACATGGATCGGATGCAATGGTTGATGAAGAAAATTGTGTCTTCTTTCTGCCCCATCGTCCAAGATGTGAAATATGTGAACCTCCTTTCTTCCTTTTCATGAAAGGAACAGGTACGTACAGAAAATTGTCCTACTGCTAAGATTTTTATGTTTATTTACTTTCATGTCTGAGATTGTGAACGGTTGGCAATTGCAGGTTGGTGTGGTGCTGGGGCTGATCATTACGAGCCTCTTATTGCTTCTCCTTCAGCTTATGTTTCGCAGGAAAAGGTAGCATTGGTACTGTAGGTCATCAGTTGGGGTATTCTTGTGGTTAGAAGAGGTAGTAGTAGTTATTCAAAGAGAATTCAATTGGAAAGATGTTCCCAATTCTTTTCTAGGTTAAAGGAGGAAGATGTCCAATTGGGATATCAAATTTTTGTTGAGGGTATGTTGTAGGATTTGGTCTATTTGAAGTCCATCAGGCAGGTGCCTGCTTTTAGTTGTGTTGCCGGCTCTTTTTGTTGTGCAATTTTTTGAGGCTAGTTGTAGTTTGCTGCTGGGTACTATTCTTTTCAGAGCTGGAATAGTACACTTATTTTGTTGTAACCCATGCTGAAGGAAATGAGATTCTTGCAAATGCAAATTTCCCTGACAGTTCCTGTTTCTTTTCTTTTAGTTTTGTTAAATCTGATTTGAGCACCATTAAGTATCTTACTCAACGGTTTCTTCTCATATAACCGTTGTATTGAAAGTGAAAACTATCTCTGTGATTTGTTACTTTGTCTCAAGTCCCAGCACTAACACATGAATTGAGATGAAGAGAGTATATTAAGGTATGGACAAAGTAAAGGTTGATTTTCATATACAGTCGAACCCTTTTCTAAGAGCTTTGTTTGTCGGGGTCACTTTTTACCTCTTAACAGTGAATGATGTGATATGCTTGTAACATCAGTTAACATTTTGGTCTTGGTCTACTTTTATAGACGAAAATTACTCTAATTGTTTTCCCGCATATTTATGTTGTAAAAGATCAGCAATATTATTATAAAGGTAAAATCTCAACTAACTATTTTATTTTCCATTTGCATTTTAATATATATTTGAGGAACGTTTTTATAACTTACAATGAATGTACTGATAGTTATTATTTTTATAGGTTATAGAATGGTACAATAAAAAATCGAATCCCAAGAAAACTTATCATTTATGATGAAATGCTCTTATAGAGAGATATAATTGTACTATTAAGTAGTAAATGCAACATAACAGGCCGATACTTCGGATCCTCCTTGGACGAAACAGAAGATATTGTCAATAAATAGAAGTACGTCTTGCTCATTAACATCTCGGAAATATAAATCACTCGAAATTAGAGTTCTTAGTTGCGTAAAGTCGTGAAAATATCAATTTGATTTTTATAAGTTGGTTTTCATATTACAAATTTGCATTACCGCCAAAGTAAATGTATAACATTACTAGCGCAAAAACCCGCAAGGCAAGTTCAGAAGAAGAGAATAGCGGGACCGCAAGGCCACGAGTTCGATCCTCGCATAAACCTTCTTGGTTGAAATCACACATGACTTGCAAGTGTGGTTTACATGCGACGTGGTTTGCGTGCCATCACACCGGTTTACTCAGGCGCACTCGAAAGAAAGAATACCGCGCCTTCACAACAAAAACATTACTAGCGCAAACCAAGCCCTACCTAGGTCGCTGGTTGATTATTGTTTTTGTTGGAATTTTTTAGCAAATATCCAAGTGCAACAAAAATAATAACATTGGGTAGACTTTACAATAAAGAAATATCAATCGGTAGCATTAAATGCTACATCTGTTATAGTGTCTACTTTCTCAATTAATAAACATTACAGATTTATCTATCGGGTTAAATTATGTAAATTTGTGTTATGTCTCTTCAATTTCAAAGTTATGATTCGCTAGGTGTGGGCTGTAGGCACGGGGTGTCGATCAAGTCTTTGTCCTGTTTTGGTATGGAACAACAAACCTAGCCCAAAACACTTCAAAATTTCCCAAAGGCACAAACAAAGTTGTTGCACTTTCTTCACAAAAGGATATCTACCAAGCATGTTTGTTTGTGTCGGAGAGGATTTCAGTGTGACTGACGTGATACGCCTATAAAATCAGTTAACATGTTAATATTTAATCTCAACAAGTGACTTTGTATTTCATTAGCATTAACTAATATATATATTTTAGGTACGCTTTTATAGTTTACAAAGAATGTATTGGTATAATGATGATTATTACTTGTGAGTAGTAATGTGTAGAACGGAAAAATAACAACAACTATTTGTTAGAAATCTGGAAATGATCAAATATGAGGGCTTGCTGAGTCGACCAAATTCTTGATCTATCCTTAAGATAATATTGCCCCGTATATCCTTTCAACGGTTGTAATGACAACTTATCTCCCAAGATAAAACAACAATCAAACAAATGAGCAAAGGGAACTCAAGTGTTTGCTTTGGAAGAAAGATCTTTGAGTGTTTGTGATTGCAAGAGAGGAAGACAATTTCAGAGAATTGTTGAGTGTAAGATGTCAAGTGTGTTTCCAAATGAGCCTTGTGTCTCATTTTATAGTGTGTAGATGATGACCCTCCAAATGGCTAAGTAATGACCATGAATGGCATGTTAATGCCTTGAAATTGGAGTTACAATTCAACCAAGTAATGGTTGAATTCATGAGCAAAGTAATGAAGAGTAAATACTCCAAAGTCAGCCTAATCAGTTTTTAATTCACCTCCAACAGATTGAAACAGTCGAGGAGCCGCGACCCTTCGGGGAGGCGCCACGACCCTTAAATTCCAGTGAGTTACTGGAATTGAAACGTCAATTAGAGCCGCGGCCCTTACTTGGAGGGGTCGCGACCCTTCTCGGTTTCGTGGTGATTTCTGATTCATTTCATCTTTACACATTATACACTTCTTCCTTCATTTACCAACGTGAAATCATTCGTTATTTGGCCAATAACCGTCTATTACCTTACGTCTCAAACAATTCGTATACGTACCAATATCTCTTCCATTAAGGAAATTTTGATCCTTGGCACTACGTGTGCACGTGTGTGGAAACAAGGTTTCCTACATGTGGGGCCCCAATTGTTCGATTCATAATTAATAGGATTTACTTTATTTCACGTTTAATAAATATTTCCAACAATCCCCTCTTGGAAGAGATTTTGGTGCACGCACATGGTGCCTTTCTAGCAATCACTTGGCGGAACGATGTTGCATCCGAAGAGGTAGCCGGAGCTTTGAACCTCCCATAGTAGAATACCATCGGATATATTTACTGCGCGGTGAACGTGATATCTTAAACCGTCAGTGTTTAGTATATGCCAAGACAATGGTACCAACACAACACCTTTCCTACTCAATCTTTCTAGTGTTTTGTCCATCGTGGGTCGTGGACACCCTTGGATTCTTAAGTGCGTTCATTTGAGGTGGCCTGTCCTCGCACTTAAATAGGTGGTTTCCTACAAGATATCATGTAATACCCACTACACAAGCGTTAGAAACCATTAAAAATTTCACCAACTTAACCTCAACTTTTGAGGATCATTAAAGGTTTGGAAACTTATCCTTTACCCCTCTTACAGGTAGAACTTTTTGTCTATCACGAGAACGGCCTTGGATTATGTTTCTTAAGAAAGACACATTATCCAGTGTCTCGGGAAATGCCCGTATGGAATGGTCTCCCTTCCAACTTAGAATAATCTTTGTCAGTATGTCTATGTAGAAACAATATTTGCACGAGCATAGGCTCGCGTTATATTTTCAATAAAGTCATAAACAGATTTATTTATTGTTATTTTTATTAATAGCTCCGTATTAGAATATAAGTTTAAATTTATAAATAAAGAGAATTAAATGGTGCTCCTGGTGGGAAATAATTGTTCAGGTGCCATCACGCCCTAAGTAAAGGCTTAGGAAAAGTCGGAGCGTGACAGTTCTTGACATGACAATGTTAGGAGCTAATTTCTTTATTAGGGTTTTTCGTCGAATCTTCTTGAAGCTCTTTCATATAGTTAATGCATAGTTATTGATTTCTTCTTCAGCTATATTAAGATCTATTCAATATTGTTATAATTGTATGATAATTGTGTTACACCCCGTATTTCCAAGGAAATGAGATGAGAACGTGCGTGAGAAATTGAGATTTGAATTTTGGAAAGAAAGAAAATTAATTTTTCTTAAGGAAATATTCCGGAAAATTTGTGAAGGAAAAGGTTTATTAATTGTAATTTGATTCTCAAATTTGGTATTTGGGACTTATAGATTATATTGGAATTTTGGATTTTAAGTTTCGGATTTGGTCATGTGGGGCCCACGGGAAAATTTTACGATTTTGTGGGCCCACAATATTTTGAGATATTTTGGCCAAATATAGATATTTTGGAGGAATAAATAATTTGGACCAATCGGAGGGCAACACGTGACAACCCTTGTCTTGCTAAGATGACTAGTAGTAGATATTTTGAGACTTAAGGGGACAAGTGGACAAGTGGGTCCCACTCCACTTGTCCATAAATATCTATATATAGAAAGGGCTTGCAAGACTTGTCTTCTACACTTAGCCATATCTCACAAATTTCTTCTTCCTTTGAGCTCAAAATCGAGAGCACCAAGAACACCTAGTGTTGGTTAATTTATTTCATCCAAGATTAAGCCCCTAAATCAAGTGCTAAGCCAAGATCATTATTCCACAAGTTTTTGTTGGTTTTGGTCGAGAATGAGGTGGAGAAAACCCTAAGTTTAATCAACTTTTTGGAAGCAAAACGTGAAGTGAAGTTGTGTATAAGCTCATAGGGGTCACATATATGTGATTGAAACTTGAAGAAGTAGAGCGAAACGAAAACTGCGGACCAATAAAGACCGGACTGTTTTGGGGCGTTTTTGGGCACAAAATGAGCTAAAAGTCCTTCTTCTTTTAAAGTAATTGGATATTACTTATCGTTATAATGTATGGATGAACTTGTACTAAAAAGAATGAGGATTAAAAAGTCTTTTGACAATTTTTTAAGACTTGGCCGAGAGCTAGACTAATTTTGAGGTTTTCGGATTTCGTTGGTTATTGTCGTTATTTACACTTGGTACATGTTATATAATGAAGGAAATATTGTAGTTGATAGATTATATAACTTGTATAACATGTTGGAACTTGAATTGGAATAAAAGAAATTAAGGAAAAGGACATTGGATTGTTGTAGTTATTGTTGGACGAAACTGCCCAAAACTGTTAGACGTTGTGATGTCGTTTTATAGACTGTTTTGGGGTGCATATATGCTGGAAAATCATCCCCTAACATGCATGTTTAATGTGGTAAAATGACTAATGAAAGTCCTAAGGAATAAGGGTGTTAAAGGCTTCACATTGTACCCTTAATGTTGGTTTATTAGTGGACTATTTTTGTTACACCCCGTAGTTCCAGAGTATGTATGTGAGGACGTACGTACGAGAATACGACAGTAATATTGGAAGGGAAGAAAGATGTGATTTTTCGACGGAAAAGTTTCCGGTTTTTGTGAAGGAAAAAGGTTCGTTGATGGGAATTGGATTCCCAGATTGGGTATTTGGACTTCCTGGATTATATTAGAATTATGGAATTTTATTTCCGGAATTGGTCACGTGGGACCCACGGGAGAACTTTACGGTTTTGTGGGGCCCACTTTGTTTTAGAGATTTTTGGCATTTCGGATATTTTCGGAAGATGAAATATTTTAGGCAGTAGAGGCGACACGTGTCACCCTTAGGTGGCAGTGGCCGAAATGGTGGGACAGTGGCTAGAAACTTGTCCTCAAGAAACGGGCCAACATGTGGTAAGCCACTTGTCTTCTTCTTTGTGTAGCCATTTGGAGGGTGGGACCCACACACACATGTCCCAATCTAGACCACCCACTTGCTTTAATCTTGGACATTGATTGTTCTATAAATACCCCTTGATAGCAAGACTTATTTTTCATCCCACACTTAGTTTATTTTCAAGGCAAAAATACTCCATCCCTCTTGTGTGTAGCTCTCGGCATTGGCCATTCCCCTAGACCAAAAGTTGTCCAAAAATTCTTAAAGTTTTAAGTGTTCTTCCTTAGGGTGTTAGGAAGATTGTGTACCAAGAGTTGGAAAAAATTTCACACCCCTAGCCTAGAAATGTTGCCTTGGCCGAAAGTTGCCAAATTGTAGCCTAAGTGTTCTTCACTTTTTGGAGTTGGATCTTGAAGAGGAGTTGGTTAGAAACTTCTAAGGGTTGTTTGGAGCATAAGGAATTGGAGCTAAACGTTGCTCAGGATCGACTTATTAATCTTGGATAATTTTGGGCTTATCGAGGTAATGATCTTAGTCCTTCTATTGTAATTGGATATTACATGTTGTAGTAGTTTAGAATTGAGTATAAGATATATGGAAGGATGTTTATAAAGAATTGAATTGTATTTACATTGGACTGTATTTGATGAGACTTATAGTATTATTGTGGAGTAGAATTGTACACGTCAGGTTAGGCGTGTAACCCCTAGAGTTGTTGACTTGGTAGCGGACCTTGATAGAGGAGAGATTTATGTGGTTGCGGGGGAGAGTCGCCGAATTTTCCGTAGAATAAGGAACCTTGTACTGAGAATTGTTCTACGAAGAGATCTAGAGGTTGATAGACGTTTTGTGGCCTTTAGAGGTTGAAGTACTACGAGTAGCGTATTCTACATGAAGGGTGGAAAAGGCTAGCAGGGTAGTACTTTGGAGCGTTTTGCTAATTGTCGATAATCGTCGCGAGGTATGTGAACCTCTTCCTATCTTTTCTAGCATGATTGTTGTGAACTATGTAGTACGGTGAGCGACGTGTGCTAAACGAATTTGGTTGGTTTAAAACATAAAGTGTTATAATAGCTTTATGGGAAGTTAGTTATAACGACTTTATGTAGGTAAAGAAATGGTTTGTGGTTTTAAAAGATAAGAGACTTGACTTATAAATGACTTGATGTGATATGTTAAGGGCTTAAGGTGTGTTAAAAAGTTGTGAAACGCATTCACGAGTAATGGGTACTGGTCTTAAAAGGATAATGTTTTATTGATTTCGGAAATGAGAATAAGTATCGAACAAACCAATGCAGCGTTAATAAAGGAAAATGTATTGACTAATTAATTATTATTTAAAACCAGTAGAAACCTCCACCTGCATAGAAGCTAAGATAAGACAAAATTGTATTACATTTCCTAGATCATGGTTGCTTTAATAAGATCATTAATAACAAGTATTGATTTTTCTTAAATTCCAAAGTAAGGAACTTGTTTTCTAAAAGAAAAGAGACTTGAGGAATTTAAAGTGTTTTGGTTTAAAAGAAAGGCATGGTTTTGTCTTAAAATGGTTTAAAAAGGAAGGCATGGTTTGGTCTTAAATTGGTTTAAAAAGAAAGCATGGTATTGTCTTGGTTTATTTCAAAAGAAGGTGTGGAAATGGTTTTGGTTTACTTGAAATGATAGTTACTCTATGTTTGATACTACGGGTGTCGTGTGACTTTTGTAAAAGAAAGGGATCTTTTGAAAGAATTTAAGTATGTAGTACTTTGGGGTTAAAACCCGGATTTTTGGCATAAAATGAAAGTACCTTGAGTGTGAGTAAACTTGCCTATGCTAGTTGTGATAGCCTTTGTTGTGCAAGTGTTGTATTTCTATGACTACCGCGTCTCTCGATGGAGGGTCGGTTATCTTGTTTTATCCTTGGACCTACTGACACGTTGGGTGGCCCACGGGTAGGGGTCCATTAGGATTGTTGTTCCATGGACTAGCTCTCCATGAGGTTACTGATGCAGGTTGGTTCTGGTGGCTATGCCTTCGTACTTGCCCCGGTCGTTGCTGATGCAGGTTGGTTCTGGTAGTTGGCTTTCGTACTTGCCCCGGTCAGTTCTTTATAGTGTCGTTCCACGGACTAGTTCCCCACGAAGTCTCGTGATGCAGGAGGTTCTGGTAGTTAGCCCCCGTACTTGCCCCGGTCAGCGACGTGACGCAGGTGGTTCTGGTAGTTGGCTTCCGTACTCGCCTCGGCCGTGGCGGTGGAATGAGGTTGGTAGCGCCGGTTCGATAGTTGGCTTTCGTACTTGCCGGTCGGATGCGCGGCGCAGGTTGGTTCGGTGGCTATGCGCCGTACTTGCCCCGGTCAGTGTTAGGACGAAGTCTCGTGATGCAGGGTGGATCTGGTGGTTAGCCTACGTACTTGCCCCGGTCAGCGACGTGATGTTGGGTGGATCTGGTAGAGGCTATCGTACTTGACCGTCGGCCGTGATCTGATTATTTAGTATTTTAGTACGGTAGGTTACGGTAGTGGCTTTCGTACTTGCCCGTCGATGGATGATGCGAGTTGGTTACGGTAGCTATGCGCCGTACTTGCCGTCAGACGGTTTTATGACCCAGGTGGGACCTGGTGTTTATGTGTACTCCTTGGTGTGGTTATATCATAGACTGACGGCAGTGAGGAAGGAATTCCACGGGCATGATTGATGTTGTGGGCGTGAGACCCATGGTTATATTTGAGTGATGACTTTGAGGGCGTGAGTCACGACTTGACATATTTGTTTATATATTGTGGGTAGTTTGGTTATCATACATGTCTCGCATTTTATATAGACATTATGATTTGATTCTAATATTTTTGATTTCACATACTTGGTACTGTTGTCGACCTCCTTGGGCTGCGTTCATCCGCATGGTAGAGGTACCGGTTGTTGATCCTCGCTCATAGGATCACAATTGGCGTTGGGAAGCTCCGTTTCTCCGGAGGCTTATCTTTTGGTATGATTCCCTGAGATTGTAGGTTCTTGTACATTCAGGGGTATGGCGGGGCCCTGCCCGTCATTGTTGTTATAAAATTCTTAGAAGTGCATGTAATCTTGTTGTGAAATTTGGGTTTGTAAAAGGATATAAGCTGTTCGGGTTTTATGTATATATCTGAGAAAGGTGACCGTTTTGGTTAGCTTTGTTTTTATTGTATATCTTGTTTCATGTTTAAGTTTTTATTTCCATTGATTTTCTCGATGTTGTATCACTAGGGTGCAGGGTAAGGCACGATCGGCCCGAGAGTGGTCATGACAAAAGTGGTATCGAGCGATTAATCATCGGAAAGTGTTTACGAACCGTATCTAGTAGAGTCTTGATTATCGGCGTGTTGCACCACACCTATAATCGAGGTCGCAGGATATTTAGGATTGGTTTCCATTCTTCTCACTCGAGATCGTGCCTTAGAGTCGTGTTATAAGTTGGACTCCTCGCGTATTCGTATGTACCGATTATGCCTCTGCGAAGGCAACCAGTGGCCCGAAGGCAAGACACAGAGGAGCTACGAGTAGAACACGAGAGGTTACGAGGCACAAGCCCTGGCTGATCATTACGAGATAGTACTTGAGACGACGAGTTTTATGACGCCGCTAGCCCAAAGAGTTTAGAGCGGCAGATTTCTCACGAGGCCACGATACTGGTCTCCGCCCACGGCCAGGAGCCAAGGATATGGGTTACAAAGAGATGGCCCAGTTACTAGCTAGGGTCGTGGCGAGATATGAGGACGGATGGAAGCCGGTGGTTCTGATGCGCGTAATATGCACACACTTTAAACGCAAGTGCACGTTATCGTATCAAGTAGTATAGTCTTAGATAAGACCGAATATCGTCCTCTAGGATTAGGGTTCAAGTACCAACTATCTATTTTATAGTATCTATTTGGCGAATTAATACTTGATTGGTTGTTTATAACTAAGAATTTCAAAAGCTATTTAAATGTAAAGAATTACTTGGATGTGATGAGAATAGGGCTTCATGTATCCTTACTATCCGCTTATGTTACTTGTTAATGCATTACTTATGGTGTTCTTCTTTTGGAGAAAGCGGTTTACTAAATCGTTTTATACTCCCGTTAGGTTATATAAACACTCAACCCCGTGATTGTTCCTTACCTAACTTTCGCTGATAAGGGTAACTCTATAGGAGGATTAAGCACAAAAACCTAGTGGACCGTCACGCACAATGCGCAAAATTAGGGTTGTTAAGCCTCTCATCAACGCTACAAATCTAATTGAGGTATTTTCATCCCCAATTCAAGACCGTCTACCCAACTTACAAAGATATTCACAATCCTCCTTTTCTAACTGATTAGAAATCATATAGTGATAACTAGTTGTCAATTAGCTACCAAGAATTCAACTCAATTATTGGATAGATCTCTCAATAAGAATAATAACCATAAGCATGCATTACTTTATAACATAAGGTTCAAGAATTCAACATAGAAAGCCTTATAAGAGAATTAGTTCTAGCCATGAATATGACAAGAACTAATTCAAAGTTCATCATGCAAAACGAAATAAATAGAGGAAAGGAAAAGAAATTACTAAGCTAATGGTATCCAAACTCCAAGTCAAGAATCTTGAGTTGTGCTAGAAAGGGGGCCTCAAAACCGCCTAGGTTCTCCTTATATAGTTTTAAACGCCTCCTTCTTTTCCTTCCGTGGCCCAAAAATCAGTCAAAAGACCTAATTTTTCCGCGCGCCGCGGCCGCTGTCGGGCCGCGCGCCTAAAGTTCGCAATACTGGTGTTTTGGCGCCGCGCCCGATATTCGCTGTTCGAGAGCCATGGCTGCAACTCTGTGGCTTCTCGGATGTTTAGCGCCGCGCCCTGCTTTCAGTCTTCGAGGCGGCGCTGAATCTTCGCAGCCTTCTTCAATAATAGGCGCGCCATGCCGCTGTCGTCTGCAGGAGGCCATGCGCAGTCTGATTTCAGCCTCGTTTTGCCACTTTCTCCGTTTTCAGCTCTAGTACTTCCTCTTTTTTCCTCTTTTCGCTCCTTTTCCGCCATTTGGCCACTTTAACCATTTTGACTCAAAAGAAAGAAAAACTATCCTAATACGACACTTTGTATGTACAAAGCGGACAAAAGACTAACTAGATCGACTCAAAAGGTGTATATAAAATACAGATCAAATACCCTGAAACTTAACCATTGCTAGACCACGAGCAAAGATAGAAAGAAAGTAAAAGACTAAAAGAATGAAAGAATAACCTACGCACCGCCATTGATCACTTTAGATCCATAGATTTTATCTAGAAAAACATGAAGGTTAGCAGAATAATACGCAGGAACATATAGCATGAAATTTTCAGCACACTAAACACATGAAGCTAAATATTTCGCAAACTCATATTCATCATGCTTAATGGAAGTCAATATACTAAATCATGCATATAAATTCAAGAATTCCTATGGCATGCTTACTTGCTATTCTCCACTAATTCTGGATATGCATAAAAGAGATCTTGGGACTTTGAGGTTGTAATGTAGGCTTAGGTAGGGGTTGGTAAAGATGGGCATTTAGGCTCATTTTTACGCACCATACGCTCGTTGGCTTTTCAATTTTCCCCTTTTTCTTTTGATTCTTTCCTTCACTTCAATTCTATCTTTCCCCTCTGTTGTTTTGGGAGAGTGAAGTGTATTATACTAACAGGCACCCCCAAACTTAGGCTTTTGCCTCTTTCTTATTACTTTTCCATTGGGGTGCATCAAACTTGTTCACTCTTTTTGTTTCTTCTTTTTAACACAATGTACTCCACTTTGAAACTTTTTACTTATGGCACAATTTATGGGAATATAGGGTGTCAAAGAAAAAGTTTCAATTTTTGGCTCAATGGGGCTGACTAGGGATATATTTTTAAAGTACAGGATAGAAAAGAGGTAAGAATTGGCTATCAAAGAAATGCCTGAGTCATCTCCCTAGCATGCATATCCTAATTAATTAGCATCAAATAGCAAACAATCGTACACATAGGTTTTCAATCATTTAGTATGCACAATTCAAGTATGAAACTCCAAATAGACAGATTTTGTGAGTTTTTGGCATATCTAACCTAGGTGTTTAAATAGTTGCTACAATTCCGTTACATTATTTTACCTTACTTCACTAGGTGTTTCTAGCAACTACAGCATACATGATCTTTGACAGGCAATTATGACTCAAAAACGAAAAAAAAAATTTGTGGTGACTCAAAATAAACAAAAAAAATCAAAAAGAAGACTCGAATAAAACATAAAAATGAAACACATAAAAAAACACCCCCAAACTTAAATTACACATTGTCCCCAATGTGTAGACTCAAAGGAAAAACTAAAAGACAAAAAGACTTACAGTTTTTGGCTAAAATGGTGGTGGTGGCGGTGGATAGTGCTTCTAATTTCGTGAGGGGAGGAGAGCCCTTGGTGTTTGATTTGGCGGTAGGGCTTTTGGATCAAAGTATTTTCCAGAATTCTCTGCAACTGGACACCGCGGCGCTTAAACTTCCGCACCTCTTCAGATCTTACGGCGCCGCGGCGCTTAAACTCCTGCGCTCCATCGGGATTTCATGCGCCATGCATTCTGATGCGCGCGCTATCTTGGCACATTTTTCGATTTCGCTGCCGCGGCTCGCTTCCTGGCGCGCGCTCTTAAACTTCAGCACTTTTCAGATATTTAGCCATGCCGCTGCTCCGCAGCGCGCTTACCCGCTTTTCTGGAAATCCTCGCGTTTCTTCAGTTTATTTCCCTGTACCTGTCAATCCCATCACAAAACACAAGACTCGAAGACCGTGAGATCGTTACGAGACAAAATAAAATAAACTTAAAGATGAAATTAAAATAACATAATTGAAAGCGTTGGTTGCCTCCCAACAAGCGTTGTCTTTAACGTCTTTTAATGGACGCAAGTTCCTTAGACTTACTAGCCACAGGGTGGATTAAGTCCCCAACCAATCCATTTCCGCCACATTTGGCGTTTCCTTTTCTCCTTTTCTTTTTAGCATTATCGGTAGTAGGGAGTTAAACAATTACCTCATTTAGTGTCATCTCAAAGAAACCATGCTTGCTTTCTTGGGCTCATCACTCTTTGGTTGCATTGCAATGGCTCGCGTGGGGTTTGGTGGTGTTGATTGCAAAACACCCACTTACGATTCTTGGCTCAATGGCGTGTTTAAAGACTTTAAACACCATCTCTTCGTTCTCCACTCTTAGCGTTAGCTCTCCTCTTTCAACGTCAATCAAGGCTCTGCGTTTGCTAGGAATGGCCTCCCAATATGATCGGGATTTGCATCTTCTTCCATATCCGAATGAGAAATCTGCGGAAAGAAAAATTTTCCTACCTTCACAATCACATCCTCGATCTTCCTCGTGGATGAACCACATCTGTCGGCTGATTAGTCGGACTCACGGTGGTGGGCTTCTCCTAACTCGAATCTTTTGAAACCGACAGGGCATCAAATTTATACTCGCCCCTAAATCACACAAGGCTCTGTTGCAAGTCACCCTGCCCACTGTGCATGGTAGTGTAAAGCTTCCAGGGTCCTTTAGCTTTGGTGGCAATTTCTTTTGTAAGATAGCACTACACTCTTCTGTTAGTGCTACTATCTCATATTCGGCCAGTTTCCTCTTTTTCCCCAAGATTTCTTTCATGAACTTGAAATAAGATGGCATCTGCTCCAAAGCCTCTATAAACGGTATGTTGATGTGCAACTTCCTGAATACCTCCAAGAATTTGGAAAATTGTTTATCGACCGCCTTCCTTTGTAATCTCTGGGGGAAAGGAATCTTTTCTGTATACTCCTTCTCCGGAGTTTTCTCTATCACTGGGCTAGGTTCAGCCACCTTATCTTTTTCTAACTCTGCTTCCCTCTCAACTATTGGCTGAGGCGGCTGTTGCTCCAATTGTTTTCCACTTCTCAACTGCACTGCCTTACATTGCTCCCTCGGATTTACCTCAGTATTGCTTGGCAATGTCCCCTGTGGCCTGATGTTTGCCTGCTTTGCTAGCTGTCCTACCTGTGTTTCCAAGTTTCTGAACGAGGATCTAGATTCTGTTATAAACTGCGTCTGGGCGTTGGCAAGTGCTGTCATGGCTGCTTTAAGCTCATCTGGTTTTTCTTGCTGACCTGGTGCATTGAGCTGTTGAGGCTGGGGGGCTTGAGTGAAGGGCTGTTGATTCTGGTACTGCTGGTTCTGGTACTGGCCCCTATACTGATTCTGCTGCCCCTGATATTGGTTTTGTTGGCCCTGGTACTGATTTTGCTGGCCCTGATCTCCTCTCCATGAGAAGTTTGGGTGATTCCTCCACCCTGGATTATAAGTGTTTGAGTAGGGGTTGTTCTGTTGCCTCTGGTAGTTACCTACTGCTTGACACTCTGCCTGCTCCATTGGGATGTTGTTGGGATCATTGAAGGACACTATCAAATGTATGTGGGCCGCCACATATCTCATGATTTGCGGTTGCCTGACATTCACCGACACAAGATGTTGCTGCAATTGTTTCGCTAGAAGAGCCACTTGTGCGTTCAAAGCGAAGAATAGCATCTACTTCATGGACCCACGCTTCTTCTCCCACTGGTTGCCTCTCTTGATGACATGGTTGTTAGTGGCCATATCTTCTAATAACTCGTGGCGTCGTGCTGTTTTCCTCATGAATGCTCCACTGCGCTGCATCTATGATGGTTACGGTTGTCTTTGCCACCCGTTGTAGAAAATATGAACCAAGTTCCACAACTCAATGCAATGGTGTGGACACTTCCTCTGTAGATCCTTGAATCTCTCCCATGCTCATATAAGGACTTCCATCACTTGATAGAAGTTGTTCAACTCCTCTTAATTTCTTTGCTTTACAGGTGGAAAGAACTTGGCTAGGAATTTCGTGCCACCGTGCCATGTAAATATCGAATCACCGGGCAGGAATTCAACCATACTTTTGCTCTATCCTGAGTGAGAAGGGAAAGAGCCTCAACTGACGGCATCATCGAACGCCGTTATATTCGAAAGTGGCACATAGCTCCAAGAAATTTGCTATGTGCATATGTGATCCTCAGATGGCATCCTCGAATCGCATCTGTGTCCGCACCATGCCTAATCGCTGGTTTTATCTCGAAATTGTTGGCTCTATCAGGGAGCCTAATGCAATCTGTGCTCCATTCACTCTTGGTAGCACATAATCTCCTGCATTTCTGGATTCGAACTCTATCCTCCATATCTATTGCACTTGCCGAGGATCTCACGGGTTAAGTTGATTTTCACCTAACCCTTCTCTCATCCTGTTATTGTTGGGAGCACCGCCCATTTCTATCAACGTTGCAATTACCGATTCTTTCTCGTTTTTGTGCTTTCTCAATTTCCGGATTGAAGGGAACAAGAGTGTCAGCTCCTCTTCTCCTTCGCATAAACTGATATCCTGAGAAAGATAAAAAACAAACAAAGAATCACGGCACCCTGATTTTCGTAGAAACTAAAAAAAATAAAAAAATAAAAATTAAATCCAAATTAGAAATTAAAAATAGATAATTTGATATTGAACTATTGCCTAATCCCCGGCAACGGCGCCAAAAACTTGATGCGCGTAATATGCACACACTTTAAACGCAAGTGCACGTTATCGTATCAAGTAGTATAGTCTTAGATAAGACCGAATATCGTCCTCTAGGATTAGGGTTCAAGTACCAACTATCTATTTTATAGTATCTATTTGGCGAATTAATACTTGATTGGTTGTTTATAACTAAGAATTTCAAAAGCTATTTAAATGTAAAGAATTACTTCAGATGTGATGAGAATAGGGCTTCTATGTATCCTTACTATCCGCTTATGTTACTTGTTAATGCATTACTTATGGTGTTCTTCTTTGGAGAAAGCGGGTTTACTAAATCGCTTTATACTCCGTTAGGTTATATAAACACTCAACCCCAGTATTGTTCCTTACCTAACTTTCGCTGATAAGGGTAACTCTATAGGAGGATTAAGCACAAAAACCTAGTTGACCGTCACGCACAATGCGCAAAATTAGGGTTGTTAAGCCTCTCATCAACGCTACAAATCTAATTGAGGTATTTTCATCCCCAATTCAAGACCGTCTACCCAACTTACAGCATATTCACAATCCCTCCTTTTCAGAATCTGATTAGAAATCATATAGTGATAACTAGTTGTCAATTAGCTACCAAGAATTCAACTCAATTATTGGATAGATCTCTCAATAAGAATAATAACCATAAGCATGCATTACTTTATAACATAAGGTTCAAGAATTCAACATGAAAGTCTTATAAGAGAATTAGTTCCTAGCCATGAATATGACAAGAACTAATTCAAAGTTCATCATGCAAAAACAGAAATAAATAAAGGAAAGGAAAAAGAAATTACTAAGCTAATGGTATCCAAACTCCAAGTCAAGAATCTTGAGTTGTGCTAGAAAGGGGGCCCCAAAAACTGCCTAGGGTTCTCCTTATATAGTTTTAAAACGCCTCCCTTCTTTTCCTTCCAGGCCCAAAAATCAAAAGACCTAATTTTTCCGCGTCGGCGCTGCATCGGCGCATGCGGCGCCTAAAGTTCTGCAATACGGGTGTTTTGGCGCGGCCGATATCTCGAGCATTCGCTGGTGAGCCGCACGGCAACTCTGTGCTTCTGATGTTTAGCGCCGCGCCCATTTCGGTCTTCGAGGCGCGCTGAATCTTCGCAACTTCTCCGAATAATAGCGCGCTGCCCGCTGTCAGTGCAGGAGGCCGCGCAGTCTGATTTCACTGCGTTTGCCACTTTCTCCGTTTTCACTCTAAGACTCTCCTCTTTTTCCCTCTTTTCGCTCCTTTTCCGCCATTTGGCCACTTTAACCATTTTGACTCAAAAGAAAGAAAACTATCCTAATACGACACTTTGTATGTACAAACGACAAAAGACTAACTAGATCGACTAAAAGGTGTATATAAAATACACCGATCAAATACCCAAACTTAACCTTTGCTCGCCCTCGAGCAAAGATAGAAAGAAAGAAAGTAAAAGACTCAAAGAATGAAAGAATAACAGACTCACCGCCATTGATCACTTTTGCTACATAGATGTTAACTAGAAAAACATGAAGGTTAGCGTAATAATACGCAGAACATATAGCATGAAATTTTCAGCACACTAAACACATGAAGCTAAATATTTCGCAAACTCATATTCATCATGCTTAATGGAAGTCAATATACTAACTCATGCATATAAATTCAAGAATTCCTATGGCATGCTTACTTGCTATTCTCCACTAATTACGATATGCATAAAAGAGATCTTCAGGACTTTGAGGGTTGTAATGTAGGCTTAGGTAGGGGTTGGTAAAGATGGGCATTTAGGCTCATTTTTCTGTACCATACGCTCGTTGGCTTTTCAATTTTTCCCTTTTTCTTTTGATTCTTTCCTTCACTTCAATTCTATCTTTCCCCTCTTTTGTTTTGGGAGAGTGAAGTGTATTATACTAACAGGCACCCCTAAACTTAGGCTTTTGCCTCTTTCTTATTACTTTTCCATTGGGGTGCATCAAACTTGTTCACTCTTTTTGTTTCTTCTTTTTAACACAATGTACTCCACTTTGAAACTTTTTACTTATGGCACAATTTATGGGAATATAGGGTGTCAAAGAAAAAGTTTCAATTTTTGGCTCAATGGGGCTGACTAGGGATATATTTTTAAAGTACAGGATAGAAAAGAGGTAAGAATTGGCTATCAAAGAAATGCCTGAGTCATCTCCCTAGCATGCATATCCTAATTATTTCGCCTCAAATAGCAAACAATCGTACACATAGGTTTTCAATCATTTAGTATGCACAATTCAAGTATGAAACTCCAAATAGACAGATTTTGTGAGTTTTTGACATATCTAACCTAGGTGTTTAAATAGTTGCTACAATTCCGTTACATTATTTTACCTTACTTCACTAGGTGTTTCTAGCAACTACAGCATACATGATCTTTGACAGGCAATTATGACTCAAAAACGAAAAAAAAAATAATTTGTGGTGACTCAAAATAAACAAAAAAAATCAAAAAGAAGACTCGAATAAAACATAAAAATGAAACACATAAAAAAAACACCCCCAAACTTAAATTACACATTGTCCCCAATGTGTAGACTCAAAGGAAAAACTAAAAGACAAAAAGACTTACAGTTTTTGGCTAAAATGGTGGTGGCGGTGGATAGTGCTTAATTTCGTGAGGAGGAGAGCCCTTGGTGTTTGATTTGGCGGTAGGCTTTTGGATCAAAGTATTTTCCAAATTCTGAATCGACACCGCGTGACGCTTAAACTTCCGCACCTCTTGAGATCTTTGTGCCGTGCGCAAACTCTGCGCTCCATCGGGATTTCATGCGCAGCCACATTGGAAGCGCGCGCTATCTTGGCACATTTTACTCGATTTCGCTGCCATGCCTCGCTCTGGCGCCATGGCTTTAAACTTCAGCACCTTTTCAGATATTTTGCGCGCCTGCTCCTGGCGCGCTTACCCGCTACGAAATCCTCGCTTTTCGATTTATTTCCACTGTACTGTCAATCCCATCACAAAACACAAGACTCCAAGACCGTGAGACTGTTCTGAGACAAAAATAAAATAAACTTAAAGCGAAATTAAAATAACATAATTGAAAACGCGTTGGTTGCCTCCCAACAAGCAATGTTTTAACGTCTTTTAGCCGGACGCAAGTTCCTTAGACTTACTAGCCCTGGGGTGGATTAAGTCCCCAACCAATCCATTTCCGCCACATTTGGCGTTTCCTTTTTCTCCTTTTCTTTTTAGCATTATCGGTAGTAGGGAGTTCCGGAACAATTACTTTGGAGCGTTTTGCTAATTGTCGATAATCGTCGCGAGGTATGTGAACCTCTTTCTATCTTTTCTAGCATGATTGTTGTGAACTATGTAGTACGGTAGACGTACGTGTGCTAAACGAATTTGGTTGGTTTAAAACATAAAGTGTTATAATAGCTTTATGGGAAGTTAGTTATAACGACTTTATGTAGGTAAAGAAATGGTTTGTGGTTTTTAAAAGATAAGAGACTTGACTTATAAATGACTTGATGTGATATGTTAAAGGCTTAAGATGTGTTAAAAAGTTGGGAAACCGCATTCATGAGTAATGGGTACTTGGTCTTAAAAGGATAATGTTTTATTGATTTCGGAAATGAGAATAAGTATCGAACAAACCACTGCAGCGTTAATAAAGGAAAATGTATTGACTAATTAATTATTATTTAAAACCAGTAGAAACCTCCATCTGCATAGAAGCTAAGATAAGACAAAATTGTATTACATTTCCTAGATCATGGCTGCTTTAATAAGATCATTAATAACAAGTATTGATTTTTCTTAAATTCCAAAGTAAGGAACTTGTTTTCTAAAAGAAAAGAGACTTGAGGAATTTAAAGTGTTTTGGTTTAAAAGAAAGACATGGTTTTGTCTTAAAATGGTTTAAAAAGGAAGGCATGGTTTGGTCTTAAATTGGTTTAAAAAGAAAGCATGGTATTGTCTTGGTTTATTTCAAAAGAAGGTGTGGAAATGGTTTTGGTTTACTTGAAATGATAGTTACTCTATGTTTGATACTACGGGTGTCGTGTGACTTTTGTAAAAGAAAGGGATCTTTTGAAAGAATTTAAGTATGTAGTACTTTGGGGTTAAAACCCGGATTTTTGGCATAAAATGAAAGTACCTTGAGTGTGAGTAAACTTCCCTATGCTAGTTGTGATAGCCTTTGTTGTGCAAGTGTTGTATTTCTATGACTACCGCGTCTCTCGATGGAGGGTCGGTTATCTTGTTTTATCCTTGGACCTACTGACACGTTGGGTGGCCCACGGGTAGGGGTCCATTAGGATTGTTGTTCCATGGACTAGCTCTCCGAGGTTCTTGATCACGCAGTTAGTTACGGTGGCTATGCGCCGTACTTGCCCGATCGTTCTTGATGCGAGTTGGTTACGGTAGTTGGCTTTCGTGCGCCGATCGATTCTTTATAGTGTCGTTCCACGGACTAGTTCCCACGAAGTCTCGTGATGCGGAGGTTACGGTAGTTAGCCCCGTACTTGCCGATCGATGGCGTGACGCAGTGGTTACGGTAGTTGGCTTCGTACTCGGTCGAACCGTGGCGCAGGTGGAATGAGGTTGGTGGCGACGCGGTTCGATAGTTAGCTTCGTACTTGCCCCGGTCGGATGCGCGACGCAGGTTGGTTCTGGTGGCTATGCCTTCGTACTTGCCCCGGTCAGTGTTAGGACGAAGTCTTGTGATGCAGGGTGGATCTGGTGGTTAGCCCACGACTTGCCGATCGGCGTGATCTTTGGTGGATCGGTAGAGCTATCGTACTTGCCGGTCGGCCGTGATCTGATTATTTAGTATTGTTAGTACGGTAGGTTACGTGGTAGCTTTCGTACTTGCCGGTCGATGGATGATGCAGTTGGTTACGTAGCTATGTCTTCGTACTTGCCCCGTATGATTTTTATGACCCAGGTGGGACCTGGTGTTCATGTGTACTCCTTGGTGTGGTTATATCATAGACTGACGGCAGTGAGGAAGGAATTCCACGGGCATGATTGATGTTGTGGGCGTGAGACCCATGGTTATATTTGAGTGATGACTTTGAGGGCGTGAGTCACGACTTGACATATTTGTTTATATATTGTGATGTAGTTTGGTTATCATACATGTCTCCTGTTTTATATAGTCTGTTATGATTTCATTACATTATTTTTTTCAGTTTCACATACTTGGTACTGTTATCGACCTCCTTGAAGTCTGCGTTCATGCCGCAGGTAGAGGTACACCGGTTGTTGATCCTCGCTCATAGAATCACAGTTCAGCGTTTGGGAAGCTCCTTTTCTCCGGAGGCTTATCTTTTGGTATGATTCCATGAGATTGTAGGTTCTTGTACATTCAGGGGTATGGCGGGGCCCTGTCCCGTCATTGTTGTTATAAATTCTTAGAGGTCTGTAGTACTGTTGTGGGCCGGGTTTGTAAAAGGATATAATTGTTCGGGTTTTATGTATATATGCAGAAAGGTGACCGTTTTGGTTAGCCTGTTTTTTTTATTGTATATCTTGTTTCATGTTTAAGTTTTTATTTCCGCTGATTTTCTCTGATGTTGTATCACTAGGGTTCCCGGGGTAAGGCACGATCGGGCGAGGTCGGGTCGATTTATGGGTATTTCTGTTGTTTTGTATAGATTGTGGGGCAGAATTTTACACGTCAAGTTAGGCGTGTAATCCCCTTTGGTTAACTGTTGATTGTGCCTTAAATGTGGCTTGTTGGTTGATGAATTCGGACCTTGGAAAAGGTGGAAAATTACGTAGAAACAAAGGAAGTGCTGCCCAAATTTCTGTAGAATTAGAGGGCCATTATTTGGTATAAGTCTTACACTAGTAAGCTTGATGTTGATATAAGTGTTATTGCCATTTTAGGTTGAAGTACTACATGTAGCATAGTCTACATGGCTTGAGGAATAGCCGATAAAGGTTGAAGTACATTGGGGCGTATGCTACTTGTCGTGTTGGCTAGTCATCAACGAGGTATGTGAACTACTTCCTTATATCGGCATGATTATTATTGAAGTGTACTTGTCTTGATTCTTGAAGTACACGCTCCTTGTTATTTGAAGTATACTTGTTTTGTTATTTGGAGTATACATGACTCATTTCTTGAAGTATACTTTCCTTGATTTTAGAAGTATACTTGACTTGATCTTGATAGAGTTCTATCGGAACCTAATCCTTAGTGATATACTTCTTTGATAATACTTTGGATTTCCTAAATTAGAAGTTGGTCTATATATTTCTTTGATAGTAATTTGGGGTTTCCAAAATGGAAGTTGTTAAAATTCATTATTCTTGATAGTATTTGAGTTTATAAAATGGAGATTTTTATATCTATTTCCCTTGTAGTACTTTGGGCTTTAAAAGCGAAAGTGGTTCTACTTATAGTACTTAGATTCTTAAAAAGGAAGTTGTTCCTAATCTCTTAAATAGTACTTGAGTTTAAAAGTGTAGTAACTTGATTTTAACGGATACAAGTGCCTCAGTTTTCCAAAACCTAAAGTTTGTTATAATGGCTTTATGGGAAGTTAGTTATAACGGTTTTAGGGGAAGTCGAAAGAATGGTTTACTTGATTGATTTAAAAGAGGATAAATGACTTGATTTAAAGAGAAGTAACTTGATTTAAAGGTGTGAGTTACTTGAGATTTGAAAGTATAAGTTACTTGGTTTGAAAGGTATAAGTAACTTGATTTTAAAAGTATACTTGTCTTGATATTAAAAAGTGTAGAGTCACTTGGTTTTAAAAGTATAAGTCACTTGGTTTAAAAAGTGTAAAATACTTGATTTAAAATTGAAAGTGCCTTGATGCTACCAGTGCTAGTATCTTTGGGTTTTATAAAAAAAGAAGTTATTTTACTCTTAGAAGTTAAGGGTATTCATGTTGTGGTTTCAGTGTTTAAAGCATGTCTGAATGGTTCCTAAAAATCCTTAGCAAGTCTTATGGGAGATGTTGGTAAGAGTTTTAGGAAGTAGTTCTATCTATTTCATTAATAGTACTTGAGTTTTTAAATAGAAGTTGTTATATCTATTCTCTTGATAACACCTTGGGTTGTTTAATTGAAAGGTATAAATTACTTGGTGTTAAAAGTATACTTGACTTGATTTGAAAGGTATAACTTACTTGAGTTTAAAATGTGTAGTAACTTGATTGTTAAAAATGGAAGTGTCTTGATACTACGGGTGTTAGTGTCTTGATTATTTTAAAAGGAATGCATGGTAATTGTCTTGATTATTCTAAAAGGAAGGCATGGTATTGTCTTGCTTTATTTAAAAAGGAAGGCATGGTATTGTCTTGGTTTTTCTAAAAATGAAAGTTTGTTATAATGGCTTTATGGGAAGTTGTTATAACAATTTTGTGGAAAGTCAAGAGATGGTTTAAAATGTTATATAGAAATCATGTGAGAATGTCCATGATTAAATCCTTAACATAGTACATGAAATGAATGTGCCTTGAGTTTATAAAGTGAAGTTCATTATATGCGTTTGGTACATGAGGTGTTGGTACCTTGGCATTTCTAATAGGAAAGTTTATTTTAATATTTTGTATCTGATGCGTTGGTACTTTGGTTTATTTCCTTGACAATATTTGTGTATATTTACTTCATGGATGTGCTTCCATGATGAGAGTAGAGATACTCATGCGGGTATATTTACCTATGCGGGTTCAATTCCCATGAATAATATCTACGGACAAGATCTGTGATGCGAGTAGAGATACTCATGCGGGTATAATTACCTATGCAGGTTTGATTCCTATGCGGGTTCGATTCCCATGAATAATCCACGGACAACATCCGTGATGCGAGTGGAGATACTCATGCGGGTGTAATTACCTATGCGGGTTCGATTCCCATGCGGGTTCGATTCCCATGAAATAGATATACATATTGATTTTGGCGAGTGTCTGTCTTTGATGTGACTCTCATTACTCTACTTTTAAAAAGGCACAGTGTACTAGTAGTTGATTATTATACTTGTCTCTTGTTATTTGTTTGGCCTGTTATAATCTCATCTACAAAAGTACAGTGATACAATGATACAGTAGTACAAAGGTACAGTAAAAAAAGGTACAGTTGACTCTTATTTTATATGGCAAGGTATGATTTGGTATTTGATTTTTATACTTGCCCCTGTCATTCTTTTGTACAATTATGATCTTGTTTACTGTACTTTATTTTCGTTCCATACTTGGTACCTGTTGTAATGACCCCCTTCGGGGGGCTGCTTTCATGCCCGCAGTTTTAGGTACTCAGTTGTGGATCCGCGAGCTTAGGATCCTTGTTCAATATTTTGGGATAGCTCCTCCGAAGCTTGTTATTATGGCTAGGTATTCAGGGGTACAGCGGGGCCTTGTCCCGTCATAGTATTTGTCCAAACTCTTAGAGGTCTGTATTCATATGTGAGCTAGACTGGTAAGAGTTGTATTTACCTTGTTGTGCGGTTGTAGGCCCATTTGGGCGTTATATATTATGGCAGGCTTATCGGCTTTGCCTTTGTTTAAAGAAAAAAAAAGTGTTATTTATCTTCCGCAGTTTACTTGTGTTGTATGAATTGAAGGGTTCCCAGGTAGGGCACCAGTCTCGGGCCCGGGGTTCGGGGCGTGACAGAGTGGTATCAGATCAGTTAGTCCTCGAAATGTCTACAGACTGTGTATAGTAGAGTCTTGTTTATCGGTGTGTTGTGCACCATATCCATAAACAGGAGGCTATAGTACATTTAGGATTGGTTTCTTTTCTTCTTACTCTAAGATCGTGCGATAGAGCTATGTTGTTAGGGTAGTCTCTCCCTAACGTATTATTGTGATTGCAGCTATGAGAAAGGCAACAGTGGCCCAGAAAGGATTATATGGACTTCGTATCCAGGTTGGTAAAACTATTGTATAGTTGGTGTAATGACGATGTGTATCTGCACGAGCGTATTTATTTGGGGCCATGTGTGTTGTCTAAAATGATTATGGATTACCATGAGTTGGTTAAGCCTTAATAATTACTTGGAAGGTGTGAAACAGTTTATTGAATCCACATCTAGGCATAATATATGTGCTAATTTGGAATAGTCAGGAGGTAATGAACTGTCTAAGATTGTGATATAATCTTAAAGGATCAGGTTCAATTGACTTAAGGACATACCATGTTGTTAGATGAAGCGGTGTTGTACACTTAAGTGATCGTGTGAATAATATTGGTATGGAGTAAATATAGTTGTTGTGATTAAGACAACAGGATTTTGAGATTTTGATAAGCTACCTTACCCGTAGGTGGGGACTGATAATGTAAGCTTGGGACATGAAATAATGGTGAACCTTATAATATTGATAACTGCCGAGACCTTAGATGTACAAGGCCTTCTCAGGTAGTAATATTATTTCAGACCAAGAATGAGAGTTAAGTGTGATCGAGTATCAAGGCAAGAATTGAAGTGTTTATAGTTGTGACTAATTAAAGTACGAAAGGAGAATCCTTTTAGGCCATGAATGAGAGTTAATAGTGGTGATATACACTCTAGATTTGATTCCTCATTTGGCTTTTGATTGATGTATATGCATGTGAGATATATTGTGGCCACATGTGGCATAATTGGTTTCGTTGAGTGTAGTTTAGGGGGACTATACCGACGTCTGTTTAGATTGAACCTAGTATGAACATTCGAAACAAATGTTTCTAAGGGGGAAAGGATGTTACACCCCGTATTTCCAAGGCAATGAGATGAGAACGTGCGTGAGAAATTGAGATTTGAATTTTGGAAAGAAAGAAAATTACTTTTTCTTAAGGAAAAAATCCGGAAAATTTGTGAAGGAAAAGGTTTATTAATTGGAATTTGATTCTCAAATTTGGTATTTGAGACTTATAGATTATATTGGAATTTTGAATTTTAAGTTCCGGATTTGGTCATGTGGGACCCCCGGGAAAATTTTACGGTTTTGTGGGGCCCACAATGTTTTGAGATATTTTGACCAAATATAGATATTTTGGAGGAAGAAATAATTTGGACCAATCGGAGGGTTACACGTGACACCCCTTGTCTTGCTAAGATGACTAGTAGTAGATATTTTGAGACTTAAGGGGACAAGTGGACAAGTGGGTCCCACTCCACTTGTCCATAAATAGCTATATATAGAAAGGGCTTGCAAGATTTGTCTTCTACACTTAGCCATATCTCAAAAATTTCTTCTTCCTTTGAGCTCAAAATCGAGAGCACCAATAACACCTAGTGTTGGTTAATTTATTTCATCCAAGATTAAGCCCCTAAACCAAGTGCTAAGCCAAGATCATTATTCCACAAGTTTTTGTTGGTTTTGGCCGAGAATGAGGTGGAGAAAACCCTAAGTTTTATCGACCTTTTGGAAGCAAAACGTGAAGTGAAGTTGTGTATAAGCTCATAGGGGTCACATATATGTGATTGGAACTTGAAGAAGTGGAGCGAAACGAAAACTGCGGACCAATAAAGACCGGACTGTTTTGGGGCGTTTTTGGGCACAAAATGAGGTAAAAGTCCTTCTTTTAAAGTAATTGGATATTACTTATCGTTATAATGTATGGATGAACTTGTACTAAAAAGAATGAGGATTAAAAAGTGTTTGGACAATTTTTTAAGGCTTGGCCGAGAGCTAGACTAATTTTGAGGTTTTCGGATTTCATTGGTTATTGTCGTTATTTACACTTGGTACATGTTATATAATGAAGGAAATATTGTAGTTGATATATTATATAACTTGTATAACATGTTGGAACTTGAATTGGAATAAAAGAAATTAAGGAAAATGACATTTGATTGTTGTAGTTATTGTTGGACGAAATTGCCCAAAACTGTTAGACGTTGTGATGTCGTTTTATGGACTGTTTTGGGGTGCATATATGCTGGACAATCATCCCCTAACATGCATGTTTAATGTGGTAAAATGACTAATGAAAGTCCTAAGGAATAAGAGTGTTAAAGGCTTCACATTGTACCATTAATGTTGGTTTATTAATGGACTGCTTTATGGACTGTTTTGTATAGATTGTGGGGAAGAATTTTACACGTCAAGTTAGGCGTGTAACCCCCTTTGGTTAACTGTTGGTTGTGCCTTAAATGTGGCTTGTTGGTTGATGAATTCGGGCCTTGGAAAAGGTGGAAAAGTACGTAGAAACAAAGGAAGTCTTTGCCCAATTTGAGAATTAGAGGGCCATTATTTGGTATAAGTCTTACACTAGTAAGCTTGATGTTGATAGAAGTGTTATTGCCACTTTAGGTTGAAGTACTACATGTAGCATAGACTACGTGGCTTGAGGAATAACCGATAAAGGTTGAAGTACATTGGGGTGTATGATACTTGTCGTGTTGGCTAGTCATCAACGAGGTATGTGAACTACTTCCTTCTATCGGCATGATTGATTATTGAAGTGTACCTGTCTTGATTCTTGAAGTACACGCTCCTTGTTATTTGAAGTATACTTGCCTTGTTATTTGGAGTATACATGACTCATTTCTTGAAGTATACTTGCCTTGATTTTAGAAGTATACTTGACTTGATCTTGATAGAGTTCTATCGGAACCTAATCCTTAGTGATATACTTCTTTGATAATACTTTGTATTTCCTAAATTAGAAGTTGGTCTATATACTTCTTTGATAGTAATTTGGGGTTTCCAAATTGGAAGTTGTTAAAATTCATTATTCTTGATAGTATTTGAGTTTATAAAATGGAGATTTTTATATCTATTTCCCTTGTAGTACTTTGGGATTTAAAAGTGAAAGTGGTTCTACTTATAGTACTTAGAGTCTTAAAAAGGAAGTTGTTCCCAATCTCTTAAATAGTACTTGAGTTTAAAAGTGTAGTAACTTGATTTTAACGGATACAAGTGCCTTAGTTTTCCAAAACCTAAAGTTTGTTATAATGGTTTTATGGAAGTTAGTTATAACGACTTTAGGGGAAGTCAAAAGAATGGTTTACTTGATTGATTTAAAAGAGGATAAATGATTTGATTTAAAGAGATGTAACTCGATTTAAAGGTGTGAGTTACTTGAGATTTGAAAGTATAAGTTACTTGATTTGAAAGGTATAAGTAACTTGATTTTAAAAGTATAATTGTCTTGATATTAAAAAGTGTAGAGTCACTTGGTTTTAAAAGTATAAGTCACTTGGTTTAAAAAGTGTAAAATACTTGATTTAAAATTGAAAGTGCCTTGATGCTACCAGTGCTAGTATCTTTGGGTTTTATAAAAAGGGAAGTTATTTTACTCTTAGAAGTTAAGGGTATTCATGTTATGGTTTCGGTGTTTAAAACATGTCTGAATGGTTCCTAAAAGTCCTTACCAAGTCTTATGGGAGATGTTGGTAAGAGTTTTAGGAAGTAGTTCTATCTATTTCATTAATAGTACTTGCGTTTCTAAATAGAAGTTGTTCTATCTATTCTCTTGATAACACCTTGGGTTGTTTAATTGAAAGGTATAAATTACTTGGTGTTAAAATTATACTTGACTTGATTTGAAAGGTATAACTTACTTGAGTTTAAAATGTGTAGTAACTTGATTGTTAAAAATGGAAGTGTCTTGATACTACGAGTGTTAGTGTCTTGATTATTTTAAAAGGAAGGCATGGTAATTGTCTTGATTATTCTAAAAGGAAGGCATGATTTTGTCTTGGTTTATTTAAAAAGGAAGGCGTGGTATTGTCTTGGTTTTTCTAAAAATGAAAGTTTGTTATAATGGCTTTATGAGAAGTTGTTATAACAGTTTTGTGGAAAGTCAAGAGATGGTTTAAAATGTTATAAATCATGTGAGAATGTCCATGATTAAATCCTTAACATAGTACATGAAATGAAAGTGCCTTGAGTTTATAAAGTGAAGTTCATTATATGCGTTTGGTATATGAGGTGTTGGTACCTTGTCATTTCTAAAAGGAAAGTTTATTTTAATATTTTGTATCTGATGCGTTGGTACTTTGGTTTATTTTCTTGACAGTATTTGTGTATATTTGCTCTATGGATGTGCTTCCATGATGCGAGTAGAGATACTCATGCGGGTATATTTACCTATGCTGGTTCGATTCCCATGAATAATATCCACGGACAAGATCTGTGATGCGAGTAGAGATACTCATGCGGGTATAATTACCTATGCAAGTTTGATTCCTATGCGGGTTCGATTCCCATGAATAATCCACGGACAAGATTTGTGATGCGAGTAGAGATACTCATGAGGGTGTAATTACCTATGCGGGTTCGATTCCCATGAAATAGATATACATATTGATTTTGGGCAGGTGTCCCTGTCTTTGATGTGACTCTCATTACTCAATTTTTAAAAAGGCAAAGTGTACTAGTAGTTGATTATTATACTTGTCTCTTGTTATTTGTTTGACCTGTTATAATCTCATCTACAGAAGTATAGTGATACAATGATACAGTAGTACAGGGGTACAGTAATACAAGGTACAATTGACTCTTATTTTATATGGCACGGTAGGATCTGGTATTTGATTATTATACTTGCCCCTGTCATTCTTTTGTACAATTATGATCTTATTTACTGTACTTTATTTTCGCTCCATACTTGGTACATGTTGTACTGACCCCCTTTGGGGGGCTGCGTTCATGCCTGCAGGTTTAGGTACTCAGTTGTGGATCCGCGAGCTTAGGATCCTTGTTCATCATTTTGGGATAGCTTCAATGTTCCGGAGCTTGTCATTATGGCTAGGTATATTCAGGGGTACGGCTGGGCCTTGTCCCGTCATAATATTTGTCCAAGCTCTTAGATGTCTGTATTCATATGTGGGCTGGACTGGTGAGAGTTGTATTTCCCTTGTTGTACGGTTGTAGGATCATTTCGGCGTTATATATTATGGCAGGCTTATCGGCTTTGCCTTTGTTTAAGGAAAAAAATGAGTGTTATTTATCTTCCGCAGTTTACTTGTGTTGTATGAATAGAAGGGTCCCCAGGTAGGGCACCAGTCGCGGGCTCGGGGTTCGGGGCATGACAAATTGACTGGCCATTAATTATCATAACTTATATGATTTAGAATCGAGATCCGAGAGGGGAGATTTGAATATGCTGTAGTTGTCTAGACATATGTTAAAATCGTAGACGAAAGTACCCCGATACTTGTGTAGTATTTAAGGTTATTGTTCTTAATCCTCCTGTGTGGTAAAACTTATCATAGAAATATAAAAGGTTTCTGCACAAGGTTGAGTTTTTATATGTCCTAACCGGAATATAGAACAGATTAGTTAACCTGCTATCTTAATAAGAAGAAAAGTCATTAGCATTGCATTAACACGCGAAATAGTGGATAGTTGAGGAGATTGGAAGCCCTATTTCCATCATAATTGTTTTAACCCAAAGTATTATCACCTTTAGTTTATTTTTTTTACTTTGTTTAGTTTTAATTCTTTGTTATAATCTCAAACCAAAGAACGTTAGACAAATAAATACCATAGATTAGATATTTGGTACTTGATAAACCAGTCTCTGTGGACGATAACTCGGTCTTACAGACTATATTACTTGAGCGATACGTACACTTGCGTAAGCATATAGAATTATCTATTCTTATTTTTAATTTGGTTTTTTATATTTTAGAACATTTTTGCTTTGATATGTTTTCTTGTTTTTATCAATTTCAGGAACTTAGTTTATGCAAAGTAGGAGAGGAGCAGACACTCCTATCCCTCTGAACCCTGAGATTGAAAGATTGTGCAGAGAGAACAGGAAGGACAAGAGAATTGTTGATTCTTTAGCAATGGAAAATTAGCAAAACAACAATGTGGGGAATGATGAGTTACCGGCTGTGATGAGACAAGTCCTGCACCCTGCATAGAGGAGCTTAGAGGACTATGTAATGCCGACAATTACAGGGGTGCAGACTTGCATCATGCTTCTGTTAGGCATATTTTATATACCTTTTTTGAGTCATTTTAGTTAGTATTTTAATTATTTCGTTTGTGTTTAGTATATAGTATTATGGTCGTTTTTCATTCTTTTGAGTCACAGCGGTCATAAATGGAGAAATGTCAAAAAGAAAATGAAATGAGCTAAATTGAGGTGTAATTGCACAAGAAAGGGCTAAGAAATGAAGTCTAAGAAGTCCCGGGAAGTATAGAAGAAATCAGACGAAGTCCGGACGAAAAAAAAGATGAAGAATCACAAAAATAAAAAAATAACGCCCGCGCAGTGCGCAAGCAGCCACGACGCTTAAGAAGCGAGTCTGAATTGGGCGCAGGTGTTCCGGCGTCGCGGCGCCATCCAGCAGGGCCGCGACGCCGAGACGATCTTAACATAGAAGAAGTCATTCTAGTTGCATTAATGATTGAAATGAGTGGATAGTCGAGGATATTGGAAGCACTATTTCCATCATAACTGATTTAAACTAAAGTATTATCATAATTAGTTTATTTTCTGCAATCACTTAGTTTTAGTTATTAGATAAAAATACAAACAAATTAATGTTCACCAAATAGAAACCTAAGCTGTCTTACCAGACTATATTACTTGTGAACGATACGTGCACTTGCGTGAGCATTTGTAAAATCGCTAACAACTTCCAGCTGTGGAAGCTAATAATTTTGAAATCAAACCAGCAATCTTGCACATGGTTCAAGGTTCAGTTCAGTTTGCGGGGTTACCGTCTGAAGATCCCCATATGCATTTATCAAATTTCCTGGAACTGTGTGCAACATTTAAATACACTGGCGTAGTTGATGATGACATTCGATTAAGACTCTTCCCATTCTCACTCAGGGATAGAGCAAAGAGCTGGTTGAACTCATTACAGGCGAACTCTATTACCACTTGACAAAACTTGTCTCAGAAGTTTCTTGCCAAATTATTCCCTTCATCCAAAGCAGCAAGGCTCAGAGGAGAGTTGAATAACTTTTACTAGCTGGAAGGAGAATCACTATATGATGCATGTGAGCGGTTTAAAGACTTACAGAGGAAGTGCCCGCATCATGGGATTGAGAAGTGGATGTTAGTCCACATATTCTACAATGGGTTGTGTGGTACAACTCGTACCATTATTGATGCTGCAGTAGGGGGAACGTTCATGAGGAAGAGTGTCAATGAGGCACATGATTTGCTAGAAGACAAGGCCACAAATAACCATCAGGGGGCCGATGAGAGAGCTACAAACAGTAGTAAAGTGGCTGGGGTCTATGAGTTGGATGTTATCACTGCATTTACTGCCCAGGTTGCCACATTGACAAAGCAGTTGCAGCAAAGCACCATGTCCGTTAAAGCTGTCCAGACACCAGTAAGTTGTGAGATTTGTAGGGGTCCTCATACTTTTGATAGGTGCACAACAGTGGACCCAAATAATGTGCTCATGGAGCAGGTTCAGACAGCTGGGAATTTTCAGAGACCCCACAACAACCCTTACTCCAACACATATAATCAGGGATGGAGAAATCACCCCAATTTTTCATGGAGGAATGACCAAGGGCAGCAAGTGCAGTTTCAGGGCCAACACCAGAACTAGCAGCCACAAAATCAAGCCTCTTCATCCCAGCAGCCACAAGAGAAGCCTGATAAATTGAGAGTAGCACTGCTAACACTCATAAATTCGCAGACCCAGTTCATGACAAAGACTAGGTCATCTATCAGCAATTTGGAGAAACAGGTGGGACAGCTGGCGAACATGCTGAACAATAGAGAGCAAGGAAATCTTTCCAGCGATACTGTGGTGAATCCAAGAGAACAGTGTCAGGCAATCAGTTTGAGGAGTGGGAAGCAGTTGGAGCAGGTTGCACCCCAACCAGTGATTGAAAAAGAGAAGGAGTTGGAGAAGACAGTTGATGCAGAAAAAGAGGGGGTTACTGATGACCGCCCTATTCTAGAAAAGGCTTTACCAGCCGTCATGAATGACTATACAGACAAAGCTCCATACCCCCAAAGACTTGTGAATAAATCTCTAGATAAACAGTTTTCCAAGTTCTTAGAGGTCTTCAAAAAGCTGCACATCAATCTTCCCTTCATTGAAGTCTTGGAGCATATGCTAGCGTATGTCAAATTCATGAAAGATATCCTCTTTAAAATAAGGAAATTGGCAGACTATGAGACAGTGGTGCTGACAGAGGAGTGCAGTGCTATTTTGCAGAAGAGACTTCATCTAAAGTTAAAATATCCAGGGAGTTTCACCTTACCGTGCACTATAGGGAAGGTGACATGCAAGCAAGCTTTGTGTGACTTGGGGCAAGCATAAATCTCATGCTCCTCTCTGTGTTTAAAAGACTTGGTTTGGGAGAAGCAAAACCAACTACAATAAACTTGAAGCTACTGATCGCTCTATAGTGCATCTCCGAGGAATAATTGAAGATGTATTGGTGAAAGTGGACAAATTTATCTTACCTGCTGATTTCCTCATCCTTGACATAGCGGAAGATGAGAATATGTCAATGATCCTTGGGAGACCATTTCTAGCTACAGGGAGGGCACTGATTGATGTTGAGAAGAGAGAGCTCAAGCTCTGAGTTCAAGATGAAGAGATGACCTTCACTGTCTTCAAGCTTCCAACTGATCCACAAGTCAATGATAGATGTTTCGCGATTGGTGTCATTGAAGGAGTTGTCTCTAAGAAAAGCCTTACTAGTAATGATGCTCATGGGGTAACATTGAAGCAACGTGCAAGACAGGAGAGTAATAATTCTAAACATGTGAATGATGTTTCGAATATTGACTAAGGAGTGAACCTCCCGGCAGTCAGATCTGTGAAAAAGATGAGGAGAATGAGAAAGAGAATGGTTTTGAAATGGATATACAGAGGGGATAATCTACCCCCTTGATTGAGTAAGAAAACTGCGTCCGGATAAAAGACGTTAAAGACATTGCTACTTGGGAGGCAACCCAATATTTTAATTATGTTATTTCATTTTTTGTTTTTGTTGTTTATTTTTTCTTGAACAGTCTCACGGTCTTGTATATTTAGTGTGTTTTTTATGGCAAGTAAAACGGGACTAATTCCGAGAGGCAAGAGATTAAAAACGCTGAATATTAGAGAAATTAAATTTTAAGGCATAGCACCGCGGTGCAGGTATGAAGGACCGCGGTCCCTAATTTCCAGTAAGCAGGGATGAGTTTTCAGTGAATTAGCACCGCGACGAAATTTTTCCAGTAAGTTCGATTGTTGACAGATTGAATTAGCACCGCGGTTCAGGTTTAAAGGATCGCGGTGCCTCTCTGGCAGAAAGTCCCAGCGATTTATCAACGATTTAGCACAGCGGTGCGAGTCCCAAGGACCGCGGTTTCTATGTGAATTCAGAATAAAAACCCTAGCATTCTTTTTCGAGTTCCCTCATTCCCAATTCACCCAAACCTCTAAAAACCTCCCCTCTTCTCCAAAAAACATCGAAATTCCTTCAAAAACAAACTTCCCACACACCATTACACTACAAATCTCCCACTCTCTCATACACCACCATAAATTCATCACTTGGATCAAGACATTTGTGAAGAAAAACTTGTCCAAAAGGTAAAATTCATCACTTTTCCTTGCAAAATTTCGTGGCTTGTGGTTGTTGGTTGTTGTAGTTGGAGTTGTTACTGACCATTGTTATCGTGTTGTGTGAGTGTGTGTTGATTTGTGTGGGTGTGTTGTTGGTTGTGTTGATTGCAGCCTGTTATGGATTTGGTTACTAAGTGTTGGTGAAGAATCATCTGAAAAACAAAGGAAATTATGCCCAAATTTTTCCAACCATACCTAAAAAAAATGGCTCCAAAAAGAACAAGCAATAGAGCCTTTTCTTCTAGATCAGCAGCTCCTGATTATGACACTGCATGATTTTGTAACAAGGTAGCCCAAGACCGTTATGAAAAATTAAGCGGTCGCCCCTTAATTCCAGATAGATGCATGAAATTCAGACGGGAACCGTACAATGATGCCTATGAGCCGATCAGAGAAATGATTGTCAACAGAAACTGGGAAGAATTTGTTAATATCAATCTTCCACTTCCCAACATCCCAGTGGTGTGTGAATTCTACGCCAACTTTCCAGAGCGAGTGGAGAATAGGTGATTTGTTCGAGGAAGGTGGGTGCCTGTCGCAATAGAGATCATAAATGCAGTATGTGGTGTTCCTAATGAAATGATTGAAGATTATGAGGAAGAATACCAGTATACAACTTGGAGCCAATCCAACAGAATTGATTGGGTTGATGTGGCTGAAACTTTTAGTGCTCGCGGGGCAAGAGTGACATATAGTGTTTATAATGAGCCACGTTCGATCCTTCATGCTCAATTCAACAGGGTAGCTCAAGCATGGATATACTTTGTGAGTTCCAGAATTATACCCTCCATGCATATCTCCAAAGTAATAATGGACCGACTCAAGTTGGTATATGCCGTAATGAGAGGGTTCACTATAGATGTGGGTCGGGCGATTTTGGAAAACATTGGGTTCACTTGTCGACTTACGACTACAGCTGGACTGGGACATGGGTCATTGATCACCAAGTTATGTGCTGAATATGGAGTGTTATTCAATGTTAATGATGCGATGGGCCGGACACAGAGTGTCATCACCCGAGTGATGGTAATTGGCTACTCAGACCCAGTGCCAGTGGCTCATGCTCAAGCACCAGCTGTTGAAGAGGGCGCCTAACGCCCACCTAGACGCCGCCAGCGAGTCTAAGAGGAAGAACCTGAGGCAGCTGCTTACTATGAGTCGGGGGAGAGCAGTTATCCACCTCCTTTGGCAATTGAGCCACCATTATCCCAATTGGATCAGTTGCTCCAAAATCAAGAGCACATGATGCAGGAGCAACACTGCCTGAGACAGCAAGGAGACTATATCATCCAAACTCAGCGGGAGCGTGACCACCATCAGTATCGATGGGAGAAACAGGGGTACAATTATGAGTACCAGTGCACCAATGAATTCAATTTCATGTTCAACCAGCTGTCATTCCAAGTCCCACTGTCTGAGCCCCACTTTGGATTACCACCACAGTATCCGCATTTTGAGCCACAATATCCACCACCACCACCACCGTTTTGAGTCGCCTATGTGTTTGTAAGTTTCCTCACCTGTGTTTTACTTTTCACATTGGGGACAATATGTTGTATAAGTTTGGGGGAGGGAGGGATTTTTATTTTTTGTCTAGTTGTGTCTTTTTAATTATTTATCTAGTATCCGTGTATGTGTTTTAGTATTAAGTGTCAATGAATCAAGTTGAAAATCGATAGCCAATGAGATTGAGTGGATACTTGTTTGGTTATTATAACTAAGATTATGACTAAGTGCAGGAAATAAACTAAAGATTATAAGACTTTGGGTTTATAACAGTTATGAGGGAAATAAGGTTCCAATCTCCTCAACTATCCACTCTTTCACGTATTAATGCTATGCTAATGATTCTTCTTCTTATTAAGATAGCAGGTTAACTAATCTGTCATTATATTCCGGTTAGGATCTACGAGAGCTCAACCTAGTGCAGAAACCTTCTATATTTCTATGATAAGTTTTATAACACATGAGGATTAAGAACAATAACCTTTAAATGTCACACAAGTATTGGGGTACTTTCGTCCATGATTTTAACCTATGTCTAGATAATTACAGCATATTCAAATCTCACCCTTCAGACTTTTGATTTGAAATCATATAAGTGATGACAATTAATAGCTAGTTAATTATCAAGCAATCATAACAATATTGAATAGATCTTAATATGATGAAGAAGAAATCAATAATCAATGCATTAACTATATGAGTTTCAAGAAGATTCGAGAAACCCTACTAAAGTAAATAGCTCCTAAACATTGTCATGTCAAGAACTAAATTACAATCCAACATAAACTGAAATAAAGTAAAAGAAAGAAAATAACTTGAACAATGAGATGTCTCCAATTGTGTCTTACCTCATTTTCTCCTCTCCAAAGTTGTGTTTAGAATATGGTATAGAATGTGGTATATGGTCAGAGTTTTAGGGATTTTATAGCTGGAAAAAGTTGTCTTTTGGACCCCAAAAACCCTCTCCAATTCGGGCAAGAACACGAAAATTGCAGCGTCGCTGCATGATCCTCTGCCAGGCACCTAGGTGCTAATTCAGCCAAAATCACTGGAAGTTACTGGAATGGAGGCACCACGGTTCCTCTGTCAGGTACCTAGGTGCCTTCGACGGTGATTCAGTTTCAGACTTTCGACAATTTTTACGCCTCGGTGCTAATTTTCCTCACCGCAGTTCAATGGCACCGCGGTGCTACTTGGCCAGGCACCGCGGTGCCTCTTTGATTTTTGTCCGGAATCTGCTAGATTTCTTCTGATCTTCTTGGCACTTCTTAGGCTTCATTCCTTGGGATGTGCTTGTGCAATTTTCATCCTCAGTTAAGCTCATTTCATCTTCAAAAGTAGTATCTTCTCCTTTATGACCGTTGTGACACAAACGAAAGAAAAACATACCTAACACTATACTAAACGCAAAATAAAAGATTAAAATACTAACTAAAAAGGACTCAAAAGAGTGTACACAATACACTCAACAAACACCCTCAAACTTACACTTTACTCGCCCTCGAGTAAAGCACTAAACAAAAACAAAAAATAAAATTAAAGACTCTATGAAATGGATCAAGTAGCTATAGCAATGCTTCTTCAAAATTATGGATGAAAGTTGGGATAATATGTTAGAACATACATAGCATGAGTATTTATCAATCTAGAATTTCAAGTTAGTATTTCGCAAATTCACTTAGATCATGATCAACGGAAATACAAACACCAACCTATGCATGTCAATTTCATTCCATCTTTCCAAAAATTCTATAGATTAGTTTACTTGTAATTCTCCACTAATCATAGACATACACATCATCAGGGATTTCAAGGGTTGTAATGTAGGATTAGGCAGGGGTAGATAAAAATAGGCATTTAGGATCAAATTACGTACCATAAGCATTTTTCTTTCAACTCATTTTTCCTTCTTTATGACTTTCTTTTCAGTCTCATACCTGTTTTTTCCCTCTTTTCTTTTGAGATAATGAGACACATTATAAATAAGCACCCCAAACTTAGGCTTTTGCATATTTTTCATTGGGTGCATCAAATTTTTCAATTCTCTTTTTTATTTCTTTTTCAACAATTTTCATCCCACTAACTTTCAATTATCACTTATGGCACAAACAGAGAATTATAGAGTGTCAAACAAAGATATTATTTTAGGCTCAAAGGGGCTGACTAAGGATACAATTTATGTCATGGTAGGTACCGAATGGTAAGAAGGGCTAACAAAAAATGCCTGAATCATCTCCCTAAATATGTACATCTTAACTATTTCGCCTCAAATAACAAGCAAACAGATTTTCTAGACATTTTCAACCTTTCTTTCATAACTGACACACACAGGCTAAGCGCAAATATCCCAAATAATTAGATATAATGAATTTTTGGCAAATCTAACTTAAGCACACAAATTGTCGCTTTTAATTCTATTACATTATCTCACTTTATTCACTCAATATATTTAGCAACTATAATATGCTTGCTCCATAAAAAAAATTATGACTCATGAACACATAAAACAATAAAAAGACTCGAAACAAAATAAGACACCCCTCAAACTTAATCGACACATTGTCCCCAATGTGTGAAGACTAAAAATAAAGGGACAACTTACTGACACAACACATCGGTCATAAAGGATTTCTGTGAGGAAGGCCAAATTACTGTGCACAAAGCCGAAGGAGGCACCGCGATTCTGCTCCAAGCACCGCGGTGCTAATTGCCAAAAAATTCCAGTATCTTCAGTTTTCTGCATTGTTAACCATTCGCCCTTCGGAGTGAGTCCTTCCCTTCATCTGTCATCCAAAAACACTAGCATACCAGATCATGAGATTGTTCAAGATAAAATAAAATAAACTGAAACAAAAATTAAAATAACATAATTAAAACATTGGGTTGCCTTCCATGTGTTGTCTTTAACTTCTTTTAGCCGGACGCAGGTTACTTACTAAATCAAGGGGGTAGAGTGTCCCCTCCACATATCCACTTTAGCACTATTTTCCTCCTTCTTCACATTTTCTTTTCACATGGCTCATTTCAGGAGGGTCATTCCCTTGTTCTTATCCACCACATCATTTACGGGTGCAAAATTCTTACCATCAAGGGCATCAGTACCCTTGGAACTTTCATGAGGAGCCTTTTTATCAACTACACCAACAGAAAATCATCTTGCATCGACTTGAGGTTCAGTGGGTTGCTTGAAAACTTTGAGTACCATTTCTTCACCTTGGACTCTAAGCTTTAACTCCCCTTTTTCAACATCAATGAGGGCTCTCCCTGTGGCTAGAAATAGTCTCCCAAGGATCATGGACATATTTTCATCTTCATTCATGTCTAAAATGAGGAAATCAGCAGGAATGATGAATTTACCCACTTGTACCAATACATTTTCAATAATTCCTTGGGGATGCACAACTGAGCGATCATCTAGCTGCAAGGTGATTATGGTTGGCCTTGCCTCCCCCAAACCAAGTCCTTTGAACACAGAGAGGGGAATTAGGTTGACACTTGCCCCCAAATCACATAAGGCTTGCTTGCATGTCACATTCCCTATGGTGCAAGGTAGGGTGAAACTCCCTGGATCATTCAACTTTGGGGGAAGTTTCTCCTGCAATATGGCACTGCACTCCTCTGTCAGCACCACTGTCTCATAATCTTTCAGCTTCCTTTTCTTAAAAAGGATGTCCTTCTTGAACTTCGCATACGCTGGCATTTGCTCCAAGGCTTCAATGAAAGGAAGGTTAATGTGCAGTTTTTTAAATATTTTGAAAACTGTTTATCCAAAGCCTTCTTCTGCAGTCTTTGAGGGTAAGGGATTTTGTCTGTGTACTCCCTCATCACTGCAGGTGGAGCCTTCTCTAAAGTAGGGCGGTCTCAGTAACCCCTCCTTTACTACTTCAACTGTCTGCCCCACATCCTTCTCTTTTTCAACCACTGCTTGGGGTGCCCTCTGCTCCCAACTTCTCAAACTGATTACTTGGCATTGCTCCATAGGTTCATCACTGTATCACTAGGGAAAGTTCCCTGAGGTCTGTCATTCAACTTCCATGCCAACTGCCCCATCTGAGTCTCCAAGTTTATAATGGAGGATCTTGTTTCTGTCATGAACTGCTTGGTCTCTGTCATAAAATGTGCCTGGGTATTGGCCAATGATGAAATTGAGGACCTAGTTTCTGCCATGAATTGATTCTGAGAATTGGCCAAAGTGAATAATGCTGCTTTTATATCATCTGGATTTTCTTATGGGTCTGGTGGGCTGAACTGTTGTGAGGATGATGCCTGAAATGGTGGTTGCTGTCCTTGTTCATTCTTCTATGAAATATTTGGGTGATTTCTCCACCATAGATTATATGTGTTGGAGAATGGATTGTTGTAGGGTCTCTGAAAATTCCCCACTGTCTGAACCTGCTCCATGGGCACATTATTTGGGTCCACTACTGTGCATCTATCAAAAGTATGGGGACCCCCACAAATTTTGCATCTAGCTGGTGTGTGAACTGCAGTGATAGCATTTATCTCATGAATCCCAACCATTTTCCTGCTGTTCATTGCTCTCTCATCTGCCCCCTGATGGTTGTTTATGGCCATGTCTTCTAACAGATCATGTGCCTCATTGACACTCTTTCTCATGAATGTACCGCCTGCTGCAGCATCAATGATGGTACGATTTATACCACTCAGCCCATTGTAAAATATGTGGACTAGCATCCACTTCTCAATCCCATGATGTGGGCACTTCCTTTGCAAATCTTTGAACCGCTCCCATGCATCATAGAGTGACTCTCCATCTATCTGATAGTAATTATTAAGCTCTCCTCTAAGATTTGCTTCTTTGGATATAGGGAAGAACTTGGCAAGGAACTTCTGGGCTAAGTCTTGCCATGTAGTGATGAATTTGCCTGTAGTGAGTTCAGCCAACACTTTGCTCTATCCCTGAGTGAGAATGGGAAGAGTCTCAACCATATGGCATCATCAGTGACAACATTATATTTAAAGGTTGCACACAGCTTCAGAAAATTTGCTAGATGCAAATGAGGATCTTCAGACGGTAATCCCCCAAACTGGACTGAACCTTGGACCATGTGCAAGATTTCTGGTTTGATTTCGAAATTATTGGCTTCAACAACTGGAAGCCTGATGCAAGTCTGCACCCCTGTAATAGTAGGTATCACATAGTCCTCCAAGCTCCTTTCTGCAGGGACTTGTCTTAAGACAGGCGGTAACTCATCATCCAGCAAATTGTTGTTTCGCTGATCTCCCATTGCTAAGGAATCAGATGCTCTTTTCTCTTTCCTGTTCTGTCTGCACAATCTTTCAATCTCAGGGTTCAGAGGGATAAAAGTGTCTGATCCTCTCCTACTTCGCATAAACTAAGTTCCTGAGACTAATCAAAAACAGCAAACAAATCACGGCAAACAGCACTAAAGCAAAAATAAAAATAAAAAAACCAAATTAGAAATAAGAATAGATAAATCGATATTAATAGTATGCCAGTCCCCGGAAACGGCGTCAAAAACTTGTTGCGATATTTCTAGATGCTTACGTAAGTGTACGTATCGTTCAAGTAATAAAGATCTGTAAGACCGAGTTTATCGTCCACAAAGACTGGTTTATTAAATACCGATTATCTATCCTATGGTATCTATTTGGCAATCGTTCTTTTGTTTGAGAATTATAACTAAGAATTATGACTAAGTGCAGGAAATAAACTAAAGATTATAAGACTTTGGGTTTATAACAGTTATGATGGAAATGAGGTTCCAATCTCCTCAACTATCCACTCTTTCACGTGTTAATGCACTGCTAATAATTCTTCTTCTTATTAAGATAACAGATTAACTAATCTGTCATTATATTCCGGTTAGGACATACGAGAGCTCAACCTAGTGCAGAAACCTTCTATATTTCTATGATAAGTTTTACCACACAGTAGGATTAAGAACAATAACCTTTAAATGCCACACAAGTATCGGGGTACTTTCGTCCACAATTTTAACCTATGTCTAGACAATTACAACATATTCAAATCTCACCCTTCAGACTTTTGATTCGAAATCATATAAGTGATGACAATTAATATCTAGTTAATTATCAAGCAATCATAACAATATTGAATAGATCTTAATATGATGAAGAATAAATCAATAATCAATGCATTAACTATATGAGTTTCAAGAAGATTCGATGGAAACCCTACTAAAGTAATTAGCTCCTAAACATTGTCATGTCAAGAACTAAATTACAATCCAACATAAACCGAAATAAAATAAAGGAAATAAAATGTCACGACCCGACCCCGGGCCCGCGACTGGTGCCTTAGTTGGTGATCGGTGTATTTTATATACACCTTTTGAGTCATTTTTAGTTAGTATTTTACTCATTTCATTTATGTTTAGTATAGTATTAGGGTCGTTTTCCTTTCTTTTGTGTCACAGCGGTCAGAAATGGAGAAATGGCGAAAAGAAGAGAAAATGAGCTTAATTGAGATGAGATTGCACACTAAAAGGGGCCAATGAATGAAGTCTAAGAAGTCCCGGGAAGTATAGACAAGATCAGACGAAGCCCGGATGAAAACTGGACGACGAAGCGAAAATCCGCCAGAAAAACGCCTCAGGCGCCGCGGCTCTGGAAGTTCAGAAGGTCGTAGAAGTTTGGGCGCCGCAACGCCGGATTGCGAGCGCGCGGCGCGAGCTTTACGAGTTTTGGGCGAATTTGACACATTTTCAGAGTCCAAAAGGGATAACTTTTCCTACCTACATATTCCTTAACCCTTTTTCATAACTTTTCCTAAACCCTTTACCTAAAAGGATTCCATAACCTTTCCTACCTACATAATCTCTAACCCTTTACCTGAAGGATTCTTGGTCTATAAATAGTCTCTACATCATTAGAATAAACTATCCATCCATCCTTCAATCCTTCATCCTACATTCCATCACCCATCCCATTCTCCATCCACCATTCCATCTTGTAAATATTCCACAACACAATCCTTGGATGATAGAAGGCTTGGAGACTTGTTCTTGAGTATTTTCTTTTCTTTCTTTTGCTTTGTTTATTTCAGTTCATGTATGGAGATTATATTAGTTCTTAGCGTGACTATGGCTAGGAGCTAATTACTTTATTAGGGATTTCATTGTGATTCTCTTGAAACTCTTATTCATGAATTAATAAATTAGTTGATTTCTTCTTCACTTGTTTAAGATTTATTCAATAATTGTTTTGATTGCTTGGTAATTAATTGATCACTAATTATCATAACTTATATGATTTCTAACCGAAAGCCGAAAGGGGAGATTGTGAATATGCTATAGTTGAATAAACATAGGTTTAAATCGTGGACGAAAGTATCCCGATACTTGTGTAGCTTAATAGGTTATTGCTCTTAATCCTCCTTTGTAGTCAATCTTGTTACCGAAAGGTAGAAGGGTTCTCCATTGGGGTTGAGTGTTTATATTACCTTAATAGGAGTATAAAACGGTCTAGTTAACCTGCTATCTTAACGTAGAAGAAGTCAGTCTAATTGTATTAAGGATTGAATAGAGTGGATAGTTGATGATCTTGGAAGCCCTAATTCTCCATCATAACTGATTTAAATCAAAGTATTTTCATAATTAGTTTATTTCCTGCATTATTAGTTTAGAATTCCAACTCAATTAACGTTAACCAAATAGAAACTAAAGCATAGATAATCGGTACTTGAAAACCGATCCGAGGGCGATATTCGGTCTTACAGACTATATTACTTGTAACGTCGTGCACTTGCGTTTAGTGTGTGCATAAACCGCGCATCAAGTTTTTGGCGCGTTGTCGATTGACGTACTTTCAATATCGATTTATCTATTCTTATTTCTAATTTGGTTGCTCAGAACAAGTTTCTAACTTGTTGCGAGCATGTTTTATCACCTTTTGTTGTTTTCTTATTTTGCGAGTTAAATTCGAAAAAATAAAAAATATCTGGTGCATGGACTACTACTTCTATCGAGCGGTGGAGTCATCAACATCTTAACCCACAGGTTCCAGAGGAAGATCTAGATGAGTTGCAGGCAGGCATACTCAGGCTCACCAAGTGCCAAGCTCAGTTTATGAATGAGACAAGAGTGTCCCTCAGAAATTTGGAGACACAAATAGGGCAACTAATGGATAGGATGAGCGATACGCTTCAAGAAAGCCTGCCTGGCGACACCGTTGTGGAAAGTGATAAGCAAATTGAGGAACCTGAACCACACCCAGCTGTTGAGGAATCCGGCGAGATAGTTGGTGTAGTGAAGGAAAAGATTACTGAGATCCAATTATTCACCTTTTTAGATTCTTTGGAAATTCTTTTTCATGTACCTATTGCAAAAGAAATACCACCAGCGGTCACTGTTGATCCCCAAATAGGAAGTCCATACCATCAAGAGCACCCCTAGAGTTGAGATGTGTTGGGAATCTCACTGATCCCTACATTAGAGAGAGCCTAAAAGACAAGTATGTCTTGTGTACTTGGGGGATAATCTTATATCTGAAGCCCTTAGTTGAAAAGATTGTTGTAGGAAAAGTGAGACATGCAACAATAACTTTGCGGATTGCAAACAGTTCGCAGAAGGATCAAATGGGCACTCGTAAATGTTAATTGCGTCCGGCTAAAAGACGTTAAAGACAACGCTTGTTGGGAGGCAACCCAATGTTTTTAATTATGTTATTTTAATTTTTGTTTTAGTTTTTTTTTTATTTTGTCTTGAACAGTCTCACGGTCTTGGTTCTTGTTTTGTGTTGTTGGATGACAGGTGGACTAGGAGCAGACCCCGAACAGAAAAAGGAGCAAAAACGCTGAAAAAAAAGGAAAAGCGATCGTCAGTGACGGCCAGAATCAGCCATGGCCGGAACAGAGAGCCACAAACATGGGGCTCGCGGCGCGATTCTGAGGGGCGCCGAAAATTCGAAACCAGTTAGTGCAAATTCCAAAAAATTTCCTCCCAGACCTCCATTATGACCGCTGTATTGTGTTAGTAAGTTATTCCTATTTTTTTTTAGTCTTGCACACATTGGGGACAATGTGTGATTTAAGTTTGGGGGGATGTTTTATTGTTTTTTGAGTCTTTTTGATTTGTTTTGGTATTTTTGAGTATTTTTTTTTAGTCATAATTTTTTTTTAAGATCATGCATGTTGTAGTTATTTGAAACGCCTAGTGAAGTAAAGTATAATAATGTAATGGAATTAGAAGCAACCATCTGAACACTTAGGATAGATATGCCAAAAATTCATGAAATCGAACTATTTGGGGTATCTTGCTTGATTTATGCATTGTGAGTGATTAAACCTATGTGCCTGTTTGCTTGCTATTTGAGGCGAAATAGTTAGGATATGCATGTTAGGAAGATGATTCAGGAATTTATTTGTTAGCCCTTTCTTACCATTCTTTGCCTATCCCTGACATTGTAATTGAATCCCTAGTCAACCCATTTGAGCCAAAAATAATATCTTTTCTTTGACACCCAAAAATTCCATATTTGTGCCATAAGTGGAAAAATTGAGTTGTTTGGAATATAAATTGTTGAAAAAGAGACAAAAGAGAGTGAACAATTTTGATGCACCCCAATGAAAAAGTAATAACAAATAGACAAAAGCCTAAGTTTGGGGGTGCTTACTATTCATCAGACACCTCATTCTCTCAAAACAAAAGAGGGGAAAGATAGGTATGAGGTTAAAAAGAGAATCAAAAGAAAAGAGAAGAATTTAAAGCAAAAGAGCCTATGGTACGTAAATTGAGCCTAAATTCTTATTTTTACCTACCCCTGCCTAAGCCTACATTACAACCCTGAAAAGCCCTGAAAATCTCTAATATGTGTATCCATGATTAGTGGAGAATAGAAAGTAAACATGTCATAGGATTTTGAAATTGACATGCATAATTAGGTATTCTTACTTCCATTGAGCATGGTTACATTGAATTTGCGAAATATCTAACTTGATGTGTTTAGAATGCTAAAAATCCATGCTACATGTTCCTACATATTATCCTACTAACCTTCATGATTTTCTAAGTGACAATTGTGCAGCAAAATGATCAGTGTCTTTGAGTCAGTTTATTTTCTTTCGTGTCTTTGTTTATATTTTTTATCTTTGCTCGAGGGCGAGCAAAGGTTAAGTTTGGGGGTGTTTGATCGGTGTATTTTATATACACCTTTTGAGTTATTTTTAGTTAGTATTTTACTCATTTCATTTATGTTTAGTATAGTATTAGGGTCGTTTTCCTTTCTTTTGTGTCACAGCGGTCAGAAATGGAGAAATGGCGAAAAGAAGAGGAAATGAGCTTAATTGAGATGGAATTGCACACTAAAAGGGGCCAATGAATGAAGTCTAAGAAGTCCTGGGAAGTAGGACAAGATCAGACGGCTTGGATGAAAATCGACGACGGCGAAAATCCGCGAAAAATGCCTCGAGCGCCCATGGCTGCCAGCGACTCTGGAAGTTCAGAAGGTCGCAGAAGTTTGGGCGCCGCGGCGCCGGATTGCAGGGCCGCGGCGCCGACGCGGGATTTCTGAGTTTTTGGGCCGAATTTGACACATTTTCAGAGGCCAAAAGGGATAACGTTTCCTACCTACATATTCCTTAACCCTTTTTCATAACTTTTCCTAAACCCTTTACCTAAAAGGATTCCATAACCTTTCCTACCTACATAATCCCTAACCCTTTACCTAAAGGATTCTTGGTCTATAAATAGTCTCTACATCATTAGAATAAACTATCCATCCATCCTTCAATCCTTCATCCTACATTCCATCACCCATCCCATTCTCCATCCACCATTCCATCTTGTAAATATTCCACAACACAATCCTTGGATGCTAGAAGGCTTGGAGACTTGTTCTTGAGTATTTTCTTTTCTTTCTTTTGCTTTGTTTATTTCAGTTCATGTATGGAAATTATATTAGTTCTTAGCGTGACTATGGCTAAGAGCTAATTACTTTATTAGGGATTTCCTTGTGATTCTCTTGAAACTCTTATTCATGAATTAATAAATTAGTTGATTTCTTCTTCACTTGTTTAAGATTTATTCAATAGTTGTTTTGATTGCTTGGTAATTAATTGATCACTAATTATCATAACTTATATGATTTCTAATCGAAAGCCGAAAGGGGAGATTGTGAATATGCTATAGTTGAATAAACATAGGTTTAAATCGTGGACGAAAGTACCCCGATACTTGTGTAGCTTAATAGGTTATTGCTCTTAATCCTCCTTTGTAGTCAATCTTGTCACCGAAAGGTAGAAGGGTTCTCCATTGGGGTTGAGTGTTTATATTACCTTAACAAGAGTATAAAACGGTCTATTTAACCTGCTATCTTAACGTAGAAGAAGAAGTCAGTCTAATTGTATTAAGGATTGAATAGAGTGGATAGTTGATGATCTTGGAAGCCCTAATTCTCCATCATAACTGATTTAAATCAAAGTATTTTCATAATTAGTTTATTTCCTGCATTATTAGTTTAGAATTCCAACTCAATTAACGTTAACCAAATATAAACTAAAGCATAGGTAATCGGTACTTGAAAACAAGTCCTTGAGGACGATATTCGGTCTTACCTAGACTATATTACTTGTAACGATACGTGCACTTGCGTTTAGTGTGTGCATAAATCGGGCATCACTTGGGCACCCCTATAGGTATACATCAGAGACAACCAACTGAAGCTAAATAATCTCATAGACATGCGTCAACAGGAGGTAAGAAACAGGCTAGCCGACAAGGCCGCCTCTATATACATATATACATGATCCAAAAGATCTACATCTTTTTTTTACAAGCCCAACCCACAACATGACTACAGACCTCTAAGAGTTTTTAACAGTACTAAGACGGGACAGGGCCCCGCTGTACCCCTGAATGTACATACATCCAAACACAAGGCATGTACCTATATATCAAACTCCGGAACAAATGGAGCTATCACAAAAGCTGAGTGGAGATCCTAAGCTCTCGGATCACCAACCTGAGTACCTATCCCTGCGGCATGAACGCAGCCCCCCGAGGAAATGGGGTCAGTACGAAAGATATATCAAGTATGTGAAACTGTAAGTACTGTAAAGGAGATCATACAGTCCAAATATAAAGCAGGAGACAAGTATGATAATCAAAATAACAGTACAACTGTGCCTTATCAACAATGAGAGTAATGAGAGTAATGCATGCGTGTTAACATAGGAAGGTCATGATTAATTTAGGGCCACCCGCCCGTAGTATCATTATGCAATCCTATTCATGGGACTATTTCACCCGCATAGGTCTAGTGGACACGCATAGGACAATTTGCCCCGCATAGGACTATTTCACCTGCATATGCCCTGTGGACCCGTAATGAGCATAAACGCAATACTCGCATCGTGGAGAGCAAATCCACAGAATGTACAATGTCCCGGGGGTTGACCCCGCAATAAATAATATAACACTTGAACTAATGTCTATCATGAACAACATATGCAAGTTAAGTAATCTTTTACTCTCATTAGAAGCAAATGAATGAACCATCATTTTATTAGACTCAAGGCACTATCATGTCGTGTAAAATCCGGGAATTTAACCCAAAGTACTATGTACCTCTATTCCTATAAAAGGAATCACATCATGCAATATACGGGAGTTGAACCCCATAGCACCATGTACGTCCGCCGTACATTCTTTCCTTTATAAAATCCCAAGACACTAACACCCGTAGTATCAAGACACTTCTACTTTTAAAATCAAGTCAAGTGTACCTATCTTATTCAAGTAACTTAGTCTTTAAACATCAAGTCACTTATACTATCTAGGGTCGATACCGTGGCACGAAAACACCACCCCGCCCCCTAACTAATCCTTGGCACAATTCAATAGCGCGGCTGACGGCTAACCTGCGACATACGAAGTTTGAACCACGACTTCCTGACTTAGCGAACCAATTCTGCAGTTTCGCATTTTTCTAAGTCTCCTTTCAATCAAGTAACCTCCCTTATATACTACCAGGAATCCGAGTTCATTTAAAACATGTACGTTCATCGTATGCTCATTTTTATAAATTCATGCTCAAAGGAGATAGAAGAAGTTCCACATACCTCTTCGGTTAATCCACGCGCCACATAGAACACGTCACGAGTATTACTTCAACCTATAATGACAATTAACACTTCCATCAATTCCATGCTTTCAAGTGTAGGTTATACCAAATAATGGTCCCGTTATTCTCGTAAATTGGCAAGACTTCCCCCGTTTCTACGTACTTTTCCACCTTTTCCAAGGCCCGAATACAACAACAAAAAGCCACATCTTTAAGGCACAATTTAAGGCAACAACCAAAGGGGATTACACGTTCTCAAGACGTGTAAAATTCTGCCCCACAATGATATAAAATAGTTTTATAAACAGTCCATAATATACCAACATTTTAGGGCCATTTTCGGCCAACACATCTATAAATCCTAAGCCCTTTTTAATCTTTATTCTATTTTTTCACAAGTTCAATCATATGATACTACAACACGTAATCTTTCGTTACAATAAGAGGACAATGATCCTTACCTCAATATAGCCCAAAATAATCCAAGTTTAAAGTCGATCCTTAGAGATAGTCTTCACTCCGAATCCTTACGTTCCAATCCGCAATATGCGACCTTTAGAAGCTTGTAACCAACTCCTCTTCTTGATCTAACACCAAAAGTTGAAGATCAAGTTAGGGTTTTCAAGACCCCATTCTCGCCCAAGGTGTTCTAAGGGATTAGGGGTGTTTAATCTTGGCTAATACTTTATTAGAAATCTTCACCTTGTCTTTGTGAACAACACTTGGAAGATTTACTAATCTTATTCTTGATTTCTTGGAGAAAATCGAGATAGAGGGAGAGAGATATAGAACTTGTGTTGTGTGAAAATATGTTATGTGTTGGAAGTCTTCCAAGGCTCTCTATATAGATGTATATCTTTGTGTGCGAGACAAGTAGAGTGGGACCCATGGTCCACTTGTTCTCATCTCTAACAAATATCTAATGTCAAAGTCAAGTGGGGGTGACACGTGTCACCCTCCTGTTGACCCAAAATATTTCTTCATCCCAAAAATATCCATAATTGGCCAAAATATCTCAAAACCTTGTGGGCCCCACAAATTCGTAAAATTTTCCTGTGGGCCCCACATGACCAAATCCGAGACTTGAAAATTCAAAACTCCAGAATATTCTTTGAATTCCAAATACCAAATTTGAGAATCAAATTCCAACTAACAAACCTTTTTCCTTCACGAGGTTCCGAATATTTCCTTAAGAAAATAGTTATACAATCTTCCAACGTTCAAGTCTTACTTACGTTCTCAAATACATGTCTTGGGATTACGGGGTGTAACATTCTCCCCCCCTTAGAAACATTCATCCCGAATGTTCATACTAGGCTCAATCTAAACAGATATCGGCATAGTCCCCTTTAACTATACCCAACACAATCAAATATGTCATACATGGTCACATTGTAACACACACGCATATACGTCAATCAAAGTATGCAAGTAGGAAATCGAATTACCTGTAAGTGTAGGGAACAAGTGAGGATACTTCTTCATCATGTACTCTTCTGTTTCCCAAGTCATCTCCTCTCTATTATCATTCCGCCACAAGACTTTGACGGAAGCCACATCCTTAGTCTGTAATCGCCTGACCTGGAGATAAAGTATAGTTATAGGACTCTCCTCATACGATAACCCCTTTGTCACCTGAATATCATCAACCGGGAAAACTCTGGATGGATCTCCGATACACTTCCGTAACATAGAAACATGGAAGACCGGATGTACTGCTTCCAAATCGGATGGCATATCTAACTCATAGGCAACCTTGCCAACTCTACGAACAATCTGGTAAGGCCCAATGTACCTCGGGCTAAGTTTACCCTTCTTACCAAACCTCATCACACCCTTCATGGGTGATACCTTCAAGAAAACCCAATCGTCAAGCTGAAACTCCAAATGTCGACGTCGATTATCTGCATAAGACTTCTGTCGACTCTGAGCTGCTAATAACCTTTCCTGGATAAGCTTCACCTTATCCACCTCCTGTTGAATCAAGTCTAGGCCAACTAACTGAACCTCGCCAATATCAAACCAACCAATCGGCGACCTACACTTTCTTCCATATAAGGCCTCATACGGGGCCATCTGAATACTGGAATGGTAGTTGTTGTTATACATAAACTCAACGAGAGGAAAATGATCCTCCCAACTACCCCTAAAATCAATAATACAGGCCCGCAGCGTATCCTCAAGTATCTGGATAGTGCATTCTGCCTTCCCGTCGGTCTGAGGGTAGAATGAAGTACTGAGACTCACCTGTGTCCGCAATCCCTTCTGGAATGACCTCCAGAAGTTAGCCGTAAACTGAGCCCCTCTGTCTGATATAATAGATGTAAGAACCCCGTGCAGTCCCACAATCTCCTTGATATAAAGTCTCGCATAATCCTCAGTCGAGTAAGTAGTCTTGACCGGAAGGAAATGGGCTGATTTCGTCAGCCTGTCTACTATAACCCAAATGGAGTCACACTTCCTCTGAGTACGAGGTAACCCCGTAACAAAATCCATGTTAATCACCTCCCGCTTTCATGTCGAGATCTCAATCGTCTGTAATAGCCCACCAGGCTTCTGGTGCTCAACCTTGACCTGCTGACAATTCGGACACTGAGCAACGAACTCTGCTACGTCCCTTTTCAGGCCATCCCACCAATACACACATCTGAGGTCATGGTACATCTTAGCGACCCCGGATGAATAGAGTAACGAGCATTGTGTGTCTCCCCTAGAACCTGCTGACGAAGTCCTGCAACATCGGGTACACATAATCTACCCTCGTACCTGAGCACCCCATCAGGTGCTAACTCAAATAGACTCTTTGTCACGACCCGATCCGGGCGTGGATCGTGCCTTACCCGCACCCCAAGAGTATACATCGAGTAACCAACGGAATATAAAAACAAGACATGAAACAATATGGAATGAGAAACAGTTTATCTGAGAAAAAGTTGCCTTTCGGCATATATATATATGTACCAAGTCCGCGATTACATCCCAACTTTACAACAGACTACTGCACCTAGGAAAAGTAAACAACTATGGCGGGACAGGGCCCCGCCATACCCTGAATGTACAAAATATCTACAACACCAGGGAGAGTCGTACCAAAAGTCGAGCCTCCGGAGAAATGGAGCTCCTGACACCAGAGTAAGGATCCTAAGAATGAGGATCTAGCACCTGCTTCCCCACTGCGGCATGAACGCAGCCCCGAAGGAGGTCGATAACAGTACCAAGTATGTAAAACTGTAAAGTACTTTAAATGAAATCATATCATTTTAAAACCAATTTTACAAATATGTACGAAATAACCAATGTAACCGCACATAGTGCCACAAAGATAACCAAAAGCAAAATAGATATAACATAATCGGTCTTTTCTAGGCCGCTAATGATCGGCAAGGCCAATCGCCCATAGTATCATTATGCGAGCCTAATCCTGGAACTCCAGCAGTCCGCATAGTCACATGCACCGCGTGAGGTATTCTCGATCGGGGTAGCTAACCCGACACATCCTCCTGGACTCCGCACCGCATAGTCACACGCATCGCATGAGGTATTCTCGAATCATAGTCACATTGCACGCATGAGGTATACCTCGCGTCGGTAACACACCCGAGTGATCATCCCGAACTCCCGCAGCCGCACGGTCACACACGCATGAGGTATTCTCGAATCATAGTCACACGCATCGCATGAGGTATTCCCGCATCGAGGGTGGCAAGTCCTCGACATCATAACAAGTCAGGGGGGTATGTGATATAATAATAGTACAACGGGCTTAACGTTTAACAACGTAAGCACAACAAGAATAACCCCCTTACACAACATCACAAGACACCAACACACGTAGCATCATAACATGTTTACTTATCAAACCATCTTACTACACTTTTCAGAAATCAATACAAGACTTTCATAAACAAATAAGTAAACCGTTTCTTTTATCTTTCTTAAGTCGTTATACCTAACCTCCCATAAAGCTGGTATAACTCTTTAAGCTTTTAAAAACCAAGTGTTACTCTTCTTTCAAAAATGATTCATAATTCTTTTGAAATACTTCAAGATTCTTATTATTTAAAACTCAAGTCAAGAGACATCAGAGTAAAACCAGTTTTAGTTAACACACGTACGTCTACCGTACTATATATATATATATCAAAAATATCATGCTCAAGAGGATAGGAAGAGTCACATACCTCCTCGGCGAAATCCACCTGCCAAGTCGAATATGTCGCGCGCAGAGTATCAACCTATAATAGTCAAATACGTCTATCAACGTCTAGACTACTCTGTAGAATATTCTAAGCAGAAGGTTCTTAATGCTACGGAAAATTGGCAAGACTTCCTACGAGTCAAACTACTCAAGTCTCATCAGAATACACCTATGTAAATCTGATTCGATTCTCTTCTTTTATACCATCCTTCTATAAATCTTATACTTATTTCTATACAACTACAGTATGTAATTTCCAATTACAATAGAAGGACAAGATATTTACCTCGACAAGCCCAAAATTATCCAAGATAAATGTCGATCCTGAGCAAGGTTTAACTCCTATTCTGCACACTCCGATAGCTACAAGAAACCCTTAGAAGTTCCCAAACAACTTCTACTTAATACTTCAACCAACTATGAAGATTTTCCTTAGGGTTTCGTTTTGTGACTAATGGATATAAAGTAGTATTTCTGGGCTTTTATTGTAGAGGTAACTTAGGAATACTACAAGGTATTTGGCTAAGGTATTTTGGCATAGTAACAATACTTGGAGAATAATTTTTCTACCAGGAAATTCTAAAGTAGTATTGTGTTTGTGGATGAAGAAGTCTTGCACAAGAGGGGGGTATTTATAGAACCACCAAGGGCCAAGATTAAAACAAATGGAGGGTGTAGATTAGCTAGCTTGTGTGAGTGGAGTCTTCCACCAAGTGTCCACCACAACCTTGGGACATATGTCCACCACAACATTGGGACATATGTCCCCCACAACAATGAGCCATGTGGCCTCCCACTTGCTCAAGAAAACCGTCCACTATACCTACCCCCACTAACCCAAAAAAATATCTTTGCAAGACTTGACCATTTGACTTGTCCACTAGGCCCCCATTTCGTCCAACCCATGCCAACTAAGGGTGACACATGTCGCCCTCCTATTGGTCCAAAATATTTCGTCTCTCGGAAAAATCCGTAATCGGTTAAAATATTAAAAACGTAGAATTTCCTTCACAAGGTTCGGAATCTTTTCCGTTGAAAGTTCACAAGTTCATTCTTAACCTAATTAGGGCTTGAATAATCATACGTACGTCCTCGCATACATACTCTGGAAGTACGGGGTATAACATTCTCCCCTCCTTAGAAACATTCGTCCCGAATGTTCCTTCTCAAGACAGATAACGATAAAGTTCCTCATAACGTAAACAGTTTGCAAATGCCACACATGGCCACAATACAACACTTAAGTATAAATGTCAATGAAAATTTACAAGTAGGAAAGTGAGTTACCTGGAGGTGTGGGGAATAAGTGAGGATACCTCTGCCTCATGTCCTCCTCCGCTTCCCACGTCATCTCCTCTCTGTGCTCGTTCCGCCATAAGACCTTGACGGAAGCCACATCCTTCGTCCGCAGACGCCTAACCTGACGATCAAGTATCGCTATGGAAATCACCTCATACGATAACCCCTCGGTCACCTGGACATCGTCAATCGGGTGTACTCTAGATAGATCCCCGATACATCTCCTCATCATAGAAACATGAAAAACCGGATGCACTGCCTCCAGATCGGACGGCTGATCCAACTCATAGGCAACCTTGCCTACCCTGCGGACAATCTGATAAGGCCCAATGTACTGGGTGAGCTTCCTTTCTTCCCAAACCTCATCACACCCTTCATGGGTGACACCTTCAGAAAACCCAATCATCAACCTCAAACTCGGATGCCGACGACGATGATCTGCGTCGACTTCGCCGACTCGGTCATCAATACCGCCTCGGATAAGCTTTACCTTATCCATCGCTGCTGAACCAGTCTGGTCCTACTAATCGCACCTCCTACATCAAACCAGCCTATCGCGATCGCACTTCCTCCCATTCAAGGCCTCATAAGGCGCCATCGAATACCGGGTGGTAGCTATTATTATACGCAAACTCTACTAGAGGCAAATGATCCTCGGCTACCCTCAAGTCAATAACACAGCTCGTGACATATCCTCGAGAGTGCGATAGTGCGCTCTGCTGTCCGTCTGCTCGAGGATGGAATGCGACTGTGCTCACTGCGTCCCTAAACCCTTCGGAAAGATCTCTGAAGTTAGCCAGAACCGGGCTCCTGTCTCGATATGATAGAAATAGGGACCCATGAAGTCTCACGATCTCTACGATGTAAAGTCGGGGATAATCCTCGTGAAAAAGTCGCCCCGATGAAGAAAGTGGGCTGATTTCATCAGCCTGTCGACGATAACCCAGATAGAATCATGCTTCCTCTGAGTGCGAGGTAATCCTGTGATAAAGTCCATGTTGATCACCTCCCACTTACAGGTCGGGATCTCTATAAATGCGCAATAATCCACGGGCCTCCGGTGCTCTACCTTCACCGGCCGACAACACGAGCACCGAGCCACAAACTCGCAACGCCCTCTTCAAGCCATCCCACCAATACACGATCCGAGGTCGTGGTACATCTTTGTCGACCGGATGGATGAGTAACGCCGCGATGTGTGCTTCCTAGAACTCCTGCCAAGTCCTGCAATATCTGGAACACACAACCTGCCCTCAAACCTTAGCACCCCATCAGGTGCTACCTCAAAAGGACCCTTCCCCTCACGAAGATCCGTATCACGATACCGCGTCAAAACTGGATCCTCAAACTGTTGCCTCTTCACCTCCTCGACGATGGAAGACTCGGCAACCTCTCGAACTCGAACCCCACTGCTATCAGAACCAATCAATCGGACTCCAAGGCTCGCTAACTGATGTAACTCGCGGACCATGCCCCTCCTCTGGCCGCACATCGATAGACTCATCGACTCACGACTGGGCATACGCCACAACATTGGCCTTCCCGGGTGGTACAGATATCGACATCATAATCCTTGAGTAACTCTAACCACCGTCTCGCCGTAAGTTCGGCTCCTCCGGTGAAAATATCTTGGAGGCTCTTGTGGTCGTGTAAATATCCACATGAACCCCATACAAATAGTGCCTCCAGATCTTGGCGTGAATCACCGCGCTAACTCCAAATCATGGGGGTAGTTCCTCTCATGCTTCTTAAGCTGTCGGGATGTGTGTGCTATAACCTTGCCTTGCTGCATCAACACACATCCAAGCCCGATGCCTGACGCATCACAATACACCACATAGCCGTCTAGACCCTCTGGAAGAGTAAGAACTGGGGCGGTCACCTCTCCTTCGAATCGAAACCCCGCCACAAGCATCACCCATCAAACTTAGCTCCTTCCGAGTCGACTTAGTCAAAGGTGCGAAATAGAAGCAAACTTCTCCACGAACCTCCGATAGTAACTGCAAGGCCCGGAAAGTCGCGCACTGCCGGAGTAGAGGTCTAGGCCAACTCCCGATCGCCTCGATCTTGGTCGTATCCACCGAATACCATCACCCTACAATGTGCCCAAGAAAAGCCACCAAGCCAACCAAAACTCACATTTGGAAAATTTGGCGATAACCGCTGGTCTGAGAACTCTCATCAGCCTCAAATGCTCCGCATGCTCTTGCTCGAGCGGGAATAAACCAAGATGTCATCAATGAATACTATCACAAGCGTATCAAAAATGGCTTGAACACTCGGTTCATCAAATCCATAAATACCGCCGGCATTGGTCAAATCGAAAGACATAACCAGAACTCATAGTGCGTCATCGTCCGAATGCGATCTAGGGACATCCGCCTCTCTAACTCGCACTGATGATAGCGATCGCAGATCAATCTTGAGAAACATCTCGCACCGCAATCGGGTCGAACAAATCATCAATCCCGGGAAGGGTATCTGTTCTTAATAGTCACCTTGTTCACCGCTCGTAATCAACACACATGCGCAGCGGCCCCGCCCTTCTTCTTCACGAATACACGCGCGCTTCCCGAGACGCACTAGGCCTGATGAAGCCCTTCTCCAAAGAAATCTCTCACCGGTCCTTCAACTCTCTCAACTCGGCAGTGCCATTCTCGTATGGCGGAATGGAAATAGCCGAGTGTCCGCAAAGACATCGATACAAAACTCTATCTCCATCTCAGGAGGGATACCCGGGAGGTCATCTGGAAACACATCTGGGAAACACCGACCATCGGGCGATCAAAATCGTACCGCACTCGATATCAAACACTCGAATGAGATGGTAGATATACCCTTCGCACCATCTTTTCTCGCCTCGAGGTAGGAAATAAACCTACCCTGGCGACCACGGTGTTCTCCCACTCGATAACCGGCCTCAGAAATGGAACCGTACCACTCTCTCCCTGCAGTCCACATTGGCGTAGCAAGAAGCTAGCCAATCCATACCCATAATCACATCGAAATCGGTCATGTCCAACTCTATCAAGTAGGCTAGGGTCTGACGACTGCATAAAGTCACTGGGCAAGCCCTATATACCCGCCGAGCTACCACCGAATCACCCACTGGCGTAGCTACCTCGAACGAGTCTATGGACTCAGGCTCTATCCCTATCCTACTAGCAATAAGGGGAGATATATAGGACAGAGTAGAACCCGGATCTATCAAGGTATACACGTCACAACATGAAACTGATAAAGTACCTGTGACGACATCAGGTGACGCCTCCTGGTCCTGCCGGATGGACAAGACATAAATGCGGTTCTGAGGACCGCTAGAACTAGGACCCGCGCCACGACTCGCCGCGACCCGTTGGTACACGAGCACCGCCTCCGGGCGAGTAACCAGAGTGAAGACCCGCGAAAGACCGTAGTCGAATTTCAACATCTCGCGCCGCTCGGACTCTCCACATAGTGACCACGCTGACCGCAAGCATAACAAACTCGTGAAGTAGGACCACAATTCCGTAATGGGACCTACCTGACGGCCACACCGGCGGGTGGTCCCGATCGGTTAGCACTCTGCTACCCGGAAGTCCAAGTCACGGGCCCCGACCGCCCGAATACCTGGATGTCTGAAGACGGCAGGAGTGCTCGAGCCGGCCGTGGTGCAAATCTAGATCGATCGCCGAGGCCGCCCACCGAGAGCTACCAAAAGATCCGCCGTCTCGCCTTCTTCTCGCTGATATCCGCCGACCTCGCCTCTACGCCTCACACCCAAGTGCGAGCACGAATGCGCAATGTCCATGCCCGGTGAAGAGCCACACGAGCAAGACTACGCCAAATAGTCATCTAGCCGGTGACGTAGCGGTGCAACTTTGTCCTCCATATCGCTACCAACGCAGTGGACATACCGAGCCAACGAATCGAACTCAATGTTGTACTCCGAATCAGGCGCCTCTCGTCTCAAAGATCAAAATATGTCGCCCATGCCTCTTCATTCGCGGAGGCAAGTGGTGAGAAAAGCCTCGAGAACTCGTCCCATCTGCTGGAGGCATGCTCTCCGGATAGCTCGCACGAAACAAACCCGATCATGCGGTATCACGCGGCCGAACCAAGATCACGGACTCGGTCTCCGCCTTGATCACTCACGATCCGTCAGAATCGCTTGATGAACTCCTGCGATCATCCTCGTGCCTCGACGTAGAACTCGCGGCTGCAACTCAGAAATCCGTAGCCTCAAACTATCCGACTCGGGTGAACCACTGCATCGCTGAGCTGGAATCGCCAGATCCAGCCTATCTCGTTCGCCACAATCGGCTAGCAATCGGGCCATCTCTTCAGAACCATCTCTCGCTTCCGGCCGTGGACCGAGGCGCAGTCTCGTGGTCTCATCGCCCATCGCTGCTCTAAACCTCGTTGGGATGGCGTCGTGGAACTCGCCGTCTGAGGTATCGCCTCGGGTATAGACTGGGCCTAGGCCCTCGTGGCCCTCTGTGTCCTACTAGCAGCTCCCTCGGCTGCCTTGCCCTTCTGGGTCCGGGTTGCCTTGCGTGGAGGCATAACTATTAAAGAAAGGAAATACGTTAGAGGGGTCCAACTTATAACACAACTCTAAGGCACGATCTCAGAGTGAGAAGAATGGAAACCAATCCTAAATATCCTATAGCCTCCTGATTATTGGTGTGCACAACACACCGATAATCAAGACTTACTAGATACGATGCGTAGACACTTTCCGAGGATTAATCGCTGCGATACCACTTTTGTCACGACCCGATCCGGCCCGTGATCGGTGCCTTACCCGCACCCCAAAGTAGACATACATCGAGTAACTGGAATATAAAAACAAGACATGAAACAATATGAAATGAGAAGCATTTATCTCGAGAAAAGTTGCCTTTCGGCGATATATATATGTACCAAGTCCGCGATACATCCCAACTTTACAACAGACTACTGACCTGCAGGAAAAGTAAACAACTATGGCGGGACAGTCCCCGCCATACCTGAATGTACAAAATATCTACAACACCGGGGAGAGTCGTATCAAAAGTCGAGCCTCAGGAGAAATGGAGCTCACGACACTGCAGTAAGGATCCTAAGAATGAGGATCTAGCACTGCTTCCTTACCTGCGGCATGAACGCAGCCTCAAGGAGGTCGAGACAACAGTACCAAGTATGTGAAATCAGAAAGTACTTTAAATGAAATCATATCATTTTAAAACCAATTTTACAAATATGTGCGAAACAACCAATGTAACCGCACATAGTGCACATCATAACCAAAAGCAAAATAGATATAACATAACCGGTCTTTTCTAGGCCGCTAATGATCGAAGCAAGGCCAATCGCCCATAGTATCATTATGCGAGCCTAATCTCGAACTCCGCGACTCGCATAGTCACATGCACCGCGTGAGATATTCCTCGACGGGGTAGCTAACCCGCGGCATCTCCCGACTCCGCAATCCGCATAGTCACATGCATCGCATGAGGTATTCTCAATCATAGTCACACGCATCGCATGAGGTATTCTCGAATCATAGTCACACGCATCGCGTGAGGTATACCTCGCGTCGGGTAACACACCCGAGTGATCATCCCGAACTCCGCGACTCGCGTGGTCACACTACCGCACGCAGGTATTCCTCGAATCATAGTCACACGCATCGCGTGAGGTATACCTCGCATCGAGTAACACACCCGGAGTGATCATCCTGGAACTCCCGCAGCTCCGCATGGTCACACAGATCGCATGAGGTATTCCTCGAATCATAGTCATACAGACCGCATGAGGTATTCCCCGCATCGAGGGTGGCAAGTCATCGGCATCATAACAAGTCAGGGGGGTATGTGATATAATAACAGTACAACGGGCTTAACGTTTAACAACGTAAGCACAACAAGAATAACCCCCTTACACAACATCACAAGACACCAACACACGTAGCATCATAACATGTTTACTTATCAAACCATCTTACTACACTTTTTAGAAATCAATATAAGACTTTCATAAACAAATAAGTAAACCGTTTCTTTTATCTTTCTTAAGTCGTTATACCTAACCTCCCATAAAGCTGGTATAACTCTTTAAGCTTTTAAAAACCAAGTGTTACTCTTCTTTCAAAAATGATTCATAATTCTTTTGAAATACTTCAAGATTCTTATTATTTAAAACTCAAGTCAAGAGACATCAGAGTAAAACCAGTTTTAGTTAACTCACGTACGTCTACCGTACTATATATATATATATCAAAAATATCATGCTCAAGAGGATAGGAAGAGTCACATACCTCCTCGGCGAAATCCACCTGCCAAGTCGAATATTCGCGCGCAGAGTATCAACCTATAATAGTCAAATACGTCTATCAACGTCTAGACTACTCTGTAGAATATTCTAAGCAGAAGGTTCTTAATGCTACGGAAAATCAAAGACTTCCTCACCAGTCAAACTACTCAAGTTCATCAGAATACAAATTCCCATGTAAGTACAGTTCGACTCTCTTCTTTTATACCATCCTTCTATAAATCTTATACTTATTTCTATACAACTACAGTATGTAATTTTCAATTACAATAGAAGGACAAGATATTTACCTCGACAAGCCCAAAATTATCCAAGATAAATGTCGATCCTGAGCAAGGTTTAGCTCCTATTCTGCACGCTCCGATAGCTCCAAGAAACCCTTAGAAGTTCCCAAACAACTTCTACTTAATACTTCAACCAACTATGAAGATTTTCCTTAGGGTTTTGTTTTGTGACTAATGGATATAAAGTAGTATTTCTGGGCTTTTAGTGTAGAGGTAACTTAGGAATACTACAAGGTATTTGGCTAAGGTATTTTGGCATAGTAACAATAATACTGAGAATAATTTTTCTACCAAGGGGGTATTTAAACGAGAACAACAAGGAAGGGGGAAAGGGTGTTTGGACGAGAACTAGGGAAATGGGGGGGGAGGACTTTGGACGAGAACACAACTAGAGGGAAGGATGTTTGGAGACTTGGAAATTGTGTTTGTGGATGAAGAAGTCTTGCACAAGAGGGGGGTATTTATAGAACCACCAAGGGCCAAGATTAAAATAAATGGAGGGTGTAGATTAGCTAGCTTGTGTGAGTGGAGTCTTCCACCAAGTGTCCACCACAACCTTGGGACATATGTCCACCACAACATTGGTACATATGTCCCCCACAACAATGAGCCATGTGGCCTCCCACTTGCTCAAGAAATCCAACCCATGCCAACTAAGGGTGACACATGTCGCCCTCCTATTGGTCCAAAATATTTCGTCTCTCGGAAAAATCCGTAATCGGTTAAAATATTATAAACGTAGAATTTCCTTCACAAGGTTCGGAATCTTTTCCGTTGAAAGTTCACAAGTTCATTCTTAACCTAATTAGGGCTTGAATAATCGTACGTACGTCCTCGCATACATACTCTGAAAGTACGGGGTATAACACTCTTCTCTTCTCGAAGAGCCGCATTTCTGTACCGTACCAGAACCGGATCCTCATACTGTAGCCTCTTCACCTCCTCAACGATGGAAGACTCGGCAACATCCCAAACTCGAACTCTACTATCATCGGAATCAACCAACCTAACCCCAAGGCTCGCTAACTGATGAATCTCACGAACCATGTCCCTTCTACCTGGCTACACGTCTGACAGACTACCCATGGATCTACGACTAAGAGCATCTGCAACCACGTTGGCCTTCCCCGGGTGGTATAGGATATCAACATCATAATCCTTAAGTAACTCCAACCACCGTTTCTGCCGCAAGTTCAGCTCCTTCTGTCTAAAGATATACTAGAGGCTCTTGTGGTCTGTATAAATATCCTCATGAACTCTATATAAGTAATGCCTCCAAATCTTCAAGGCATGAATAACTGTCGCCAACTCCAAATAATGGGTAGGGTAATTCCTCTCATGCATTTGGAGCTGTCGGGACGCATAGGCTATAACCTTACCGTGCTGCATCAACACATAACCTAGCCCAACACCCGAAGCGTCACAATAAACCACATAACCCTCTAATCCCTTGGGAAGAGTAAGAACTGGAGTCGTTGTCAACTTTTCTTTCAATAACTGAAAACCCTTCTCACAAGCATCTGTCCATTGGAACCTAGCCGCTTTCTGAGTCAGCCTAGTCAAATGCGCTAAGATTGAAGCGAACTTTTCCACAAATCTCTGGTAATAACCCGCAAGGCCCAAAAAGTTACGCACCACAGTCGGTGTAGTAGGTCTAGGCCAAGTCTTCACCGCCTCAATCTTCGCCGTATCAACCTGAATACTGTCAGCCCCAACAATGTGCCCCAAGAATGTCACTGAGGCCAACCAGAATTCACACATAGAGAACTTGGCATACAACTGTTGGCTCCGGAGGACTCCAAGTACCGTCCTCAAATGATCCGCATGTTCCTGCTCCGTGCGAGAATAAACCAGGATGTCATCAATGAATACTATAACAAACGTATCCAGAAATGGCTTGAACACTCGGTTCATCAAATCCATAAATACCGTTGGAGTATTAGTCAATCCGAAGGACATCACCCTAAACTCTTAATGCCCGTACCGGGTCCTAAATGCAGTCTTCGGGATATCTGCCTCTCTAACTCGTACCTGATGATAACCGAATCGCATGTCTATCTTGGAGAAGCACTTCGCACCCTGCAACTGATCAAATAAATCATCAATCATGGGGAGGGGGTATCTATTCTTGATAGTTAGCTTGTTCAGCTACCTGTAGTCAATACACATACGCAGCGTCCCATCATTTTTCTTCACAAATAATACCGGCGCTCCCCAAGGTGAAGTACTAGGCTTAATAAAGCCTTTCTCCAGCAAGTCTTTCATTTGGTCCTTCAACTCAGCAGGTGCCATTATATACGGAGGAATAGATATAGGTCGAGTATCTGGCAGAACATCCATACAGAACTCTATCTCCCGCTCTGGAGGAATACCTGGGAGATCATCAGGAAAAACATCCGGAAATTCTCTAACCACCAGAACCGACTGAAAAGCTGGTACCTCAGCCTTCGTATCGAACACCCGAATAAGATGGTAGATATACCCCTTCTGAACCATCTTCCTAGCCTTGAGGTAAGAAATAAACCTATCCCTTGGCGACGCAGTATCCCCTTTCCACTCAATAACCGGCTCACCGGGAAACTGGAATCGAATCAATCTCTCTCTACAGTCAACATTGGCATAACAAGAAGCCAACCAGTCCATACCCATAATGATATCAAAATCTATCATATCCAGCTCTATCAAGTCTGCTAGGTCTGACGACTGTGTATAATCACCGGGCAATTTTTATTACCCGCTCAGCTACCACTGAATCACCTACTGGCATAGCTACCTCAAACGGTTCTATCGACACATGTTCTATTCCTATTCTACCAGCAATAAGAGGAGATATATAGGAGAAGGTAGAACCCGAATATATCAAAGAATAAATGTCACAGCATGAAATCAATAATATACCTGTGACGACATCCGACGAAGTCTCATGGTCATGTCAACTGGCTAAGGCATAGATGCGGTTCGGAGGACCGCTAGAACGAGGACCTCTACCACGACCGGGCGCGCCTCATCGCCCGTGAACATCACGCTCCGGCGCATAACCACGTAAGATGATGACCCATGAATCGACCGTAGCCGAGTCATACTACCCGTGCCACCTCTGTATGGACACTCTTTCTTCAAATGGCCTTGCTGGCCGCAAGAGAAACAGGCTTCCGAAGAAATACGACACTCTCCAAGATGGGTCCTACCGCATCGAACACACCGAGGTAAAGGTGGCCTCGACCGGCTAGGACCCCTGTTTCCCTGGAAACCTGAAGCCCTGGAGCCCTGACCTGCTCCCGAATAACTCAGGTGGTCAAACCTACGGCCAAAAGACTGTGGAAGAGCACTATGTGTTGGCTGAGATGCATACCTAGCCTGCTTCCAAGGTTGTCCGCCTCTAAAGTCCCTCGAAAACCCTGCTGCCCTGGCCCTCTTGGGCTGATCTCTATCAAGCCGTCGACCTCTATGTCGATCCTCGACTCCCTGTGCGTACGTCTGAATAAGGGCAATGTCCATGCCCGGCTGAAGAGCTACAACCATGCACCCATCAATAAGATAAAGATCTAGTCCCATCATGTAGCGGTGCAATCTATCTGCCATGTTTGCCACTATAGTGAGCGCATACCAAGTATACGAGTCAAACTCTAGGCTATACTCCCTGATGGTCCTCCCACCCTGCCTTAATGTCAAGAACCTGTCAACCCGGGCTCTCCTCATCTCAGGAGGCAAGAAGTAGTCTAAGAAGGCCTCCGTGAACTCGTCCTAAACAGCTGGAGGAGCACCCTCGCCCCTGGACAGTTCCCACGACTCAAACCAGTTCATCGCAACATCGCGTAACCGGTAAGAAGCTAATACAACCGACTCAGCCTCCGAGGCCTTAATCACCCTCATCGTCCGCTGAATCTGGCGAATGAACTCCTGAGGATCATCCTCAGGTCTCGACCCATAAAACTCGCGCATCGCACCAAGAAGTCACGAACCTCAAATCGGCCTCAGGGTTAGCACGGCCTCGCCTATAAGTCTGTCCCGTTACTATCCTAGCTAATAACTGAACTGTATCTCTGTAGTCCTTATCATTTGCCCCTGGCGAAGGAACTGGAGGCTCAAGTATCGGGGCCTCTGGAGCTGCTCTACGCTCCACTGGTACTGGCGGTGTAACTAAACTTGCTGACTGGACCTCAGCCACAGACATCGATTGGGCCTGTGCCCTATTAACTCTATGCGCCCTACTAGTAGCTCCTACTGCTGACTTACCCTTCTAGGCCTCTGTTGCCTTCCATGGAGGCATAACTGATACACAAGAATACGTCAGAGAGGAATCAACCTAATAACACAGCTCTACTGCACGATCTCAGAATGAGAAGAATGGAAACCAATCCTAAATATCCTGAAGCCTCCTGGTTATGGGTGTGGTGCATAACACACCGATAATCAAGACTCTACTAGACACGGTCTGTAGACACTTTCCGAGGACTAACTGCTCTGATACCACTTTTGTCACGACCCGACCACGGGAACGCGACTGGTGCCCTACCTGGGCACCCCTATAGGTATACATCAGAGACAACCAACGGAAGCTAAATAATATCATAGACATGCGTCAACAGGAAGTAAGAAACACGCTAGCCGACAGGGCCGCCTCTATATACATATATGCATGATCCAAAAGATCTACATCTTTTTTTTACAAGTCCAACCCACAACATGACTATAGACCTCTAAGAGTTTTAAACAAGATTAAGGCGGCCGTGGCCCCGCTGCACTTCGAATGTACATACACCAAACAAAAGGCTGCACATATATCAAACTCGGAACAAATGGAGCTATCACAAAGCCGAGTGAGATCCTAAGCTCTGATCACCAACACAGTACCTATCCTCGCGCATTTAACGCGGCCGAGAAAGGGGGTCGATTTAAAGATGTACCATGTCACGACCCGACCACGGACCCGTGACTGGTGCCTTACCCCGGACACCCTTGTGATACAACATCAGAGAAAACCAGCGGAAAATAAACTCACAACAAGAACCCATATAGAATATAAGCAGGCTAACCCAAAATGGCTACCTCTAAATATAACAAAGCTGAACAGTTACATCCTTAACAACCCAAGTTATGACAGGACTACTGCACTTCTAAGAATGTAAACACTATGACGGGACAGGGCCCCGTCATACCCCTGAATGTACAAATATCTACAACACCAGGGAGAACCGTACCAAAAGTCGAGCCTCCGGAGAAATGGAGCTTCTGACACCTGAGCAAGATCCTAAGAATGAGGATCTACCACCTGCTTACCCTTACCTGCGACATGAACGCAGCCCCCGAGGAAGGGGGTCAGTACACAATATGTACCAAGTATGTAAAACTGGAAAATACTGTAATAATATCATAAGTTTAAAATAAACTGGAGTCATGGAAGAAAGTCAAAATACAGTACATTGTGCCTTACTAACAATGAGAGTAACAAGTATAAACATTACTGCATAAAAATAGGAGGCTCATGATCAAAACAGGGTCTCTCGCCCGTAGTATCATTAAGCAATCCTACTCCTGGACTATTTCACCCGCATAGGTCCTGTGGACCCGCATGAGGCCATCCGCCTCGCATGGGACTATTTCACCCGCATGAGGTCATCCGCCTCGCATGAGACTATTTCACCCGCATGGGACTATTTCACCCGCATGGACCCGGTGGGCCCGCATGAGTACAAGCGCCGCACTCGCATCATGGGTAGCAAATCCATGGCATAAGTAGTAATAAGAATAATAATAATAATACATAAGTCAGCACAACCGGCTATCATACATAACATAAGCGCTACCGGCTTATCATAACGTAAGCAAGTTAAGAATATCTCCTAACTTCTTATTAGCATTATTAGTATATCCTCTCATTTTAGTTACCTAAGGCACTACATGTCATTTTAAAAGAAAATCCGGGAATTTAACCCAAGTACCACGTACCTTAAACCTTTTAAGATAATGACTCATTTTTATGTAAAACTCCCAAGATACTAATAACCGTAGTATCAAGTCACGACAACTTTTCAAAACAAGTCACGTTTACCTTTAAAAATACAATAGGCTTCTTAAATCAAGTGACTTCATTTCTTTTAAAATTTTGGGCAATTAATGTCTTAAAAACAATTTGCCTTCCACAAATTCAAATCATTCATCCGTACTATTTTTACTTGGAGTAAACCTTCCTTTGTTAACCTTTCATAAAGCCAATACAACCAACTTCCCATAAAGTTGTTATATTACCATTATACACTAGTCAAACACATCTCCCTATATCCAAGGGACTTATACTTTTAAACGAAACAAGTATCATATACTTAAAACACTCCAAGTCCCTTAACTTTAAAAGTTAAGACATCATTAAAGCAAGTCAGGGATACCAAAGCCTTTGTACGTCTACCGTACTACATAGATGCAACTATTCATGCTCAAGAGGTAGGAAAGTTCCACATACCTCTTCGGATCAATCCACTTGCTAAGTCCAATAAACCGCACGTAGTACGTCAACCTATAATGACCATAATACGTTTATTAACCTCTAGTTTCAACGTAGAATATTCCAAGTGCAAAGTCACTAAATTCTACGGAAAATCGGGCAGCATTTCCTTTGTTTCTACATATTTTGCCACCTTTATCAAGGCCGAATTCAATATCCAAACGCCACTTTTAAGGCCCAACAATCCAATCAACACAAAGGGGATTACACACCTACTCTTGGGTGTGTAAAATTTTGTCACACAATACATAACAATTAACTTAACAAGTTTAAGGTAGTATTTTGGCTACAACATGCTCACATAACCTTCTTATCCAATTCTTTCATATCCAACCCATATTTCTTACATGCAATTTATCTAAGAGCAATATTTTCAACTACAAATTCTTTCTTTTTCACATGCAACACCAAAAACCAACAAAGAGAGAAGGAATTGTTACCTTAGAACTTTAGCCAAATATTCCAACCAATTCACTAGCCTCTTTTCCACAATCACCACCACAAGAACTCCTACAAGCTAGCCAACAAGTTTCCTCCTTGCCACACTTTTCAGATTTTCCTCTTGATCTTCTAGAGAGAATGGAGAGCTTTTATTTTTAGAGAGAGATGAGAGCTTGAATAATGACCAAGTCTTCAAGACTTGGTCAATAAGTAGTACATTCAAAATCATATGGGGGGCACTTGTCACCCTCCCATGACCTTTTTAAAACAAAGCAGTTCAGATTTTTCCACTAACCCGCAGAACCGCGCTGGCCACTCGCGCTGGCCATGCTGAAACCTCCGACTCCCGAACTTTCGGCGCTTCCGGCCATGCACTGCAAATTCAGCGAACACCCAGATCATCCGGCGCCGCGCCTCGCATCCGCGCCGCCCCGTGGCTCACGACCGAAACACCTTTCTGCTCGATCACAAGACCGAACTTGTAACTCCCATAACTTTCTACTCTGATGTCCTATCGACGAACGGTTGGTTGCGTTGGAAACTAGACTCAATGAACTATGTACTAGGTCTTTGAAATACCTAGGAACTCTCGATGTAACGGGTCATAACCCGCCTCAAAGTTGACTAAAAACCCGTACGAAACAGTCCGTCAACCTGTCCTTCTAAAATTTAAGTCTTACTCCCTTTCGTACGCTCTCACACGCATGGCCATAACTACGGGGTATAACATACCAAGTATGTGAAACTGTAAGTACTGTAAAGGAGATCATACATTCCAAATATAAAGCAGAAGGCAAGTATGATAATCAAAATAACAGTACAACTGTGCCTTATCAACAATGAGAATAATGAGAGTAATATGTACTGTGTTAACATAGGAAGGTCATGATTAATTTAGGGCCATCCGCCCGTAGTATCATTATGTAATCCTATTCATGGGACTGTTTCACCCGCATAGGTCTAGTGGACCCGCATAGGACAATTTGCCCCGCATAGGACTATTTCACCCGCATAGGACTATTTCACCCGCATATGCCCTGTGGACCCACAATGAGCATAAACGCAATACTTACATCGTGGAGAGCAAATCCACGGAATGTACAATGTCCCGGGGGTTGACCCCACAATAAATAATATAACACTTGCACTAATGGCTATCATGAACAACATATGCAAGTTGAGTAATTTTTTACTCTCATTAGAAGCAAATGAATGAACCATCATTTTATTAGACTCAAGGCACTATCATGTCGTGTAAAATCCGGAAATTTAACCCAAAGTACTATGTACCTCTATTCCTATAAAAGGAATCACATCATGCAATATAAGGGAGTTGAACCCCATAGCACCATGTACGTCCGCCGTACATTCTTTCCTTTATAAAATCCCAAGACACTAACACCCGTAGTATCAAGACACTTCTACTTTTAAAATCAAGTCAAGTGTACCTATCACATTCAAGTAACTTAGTCTTTAAACATCAAGTCACTTATACTATCTAGGGTCGATACCGTGGCACGAAAACACCACCCCGCCCCCTAACTAACCCTCGGCACCCTTCAACAGGGGCAGCGCCACGGCCCTGCACTATGGCACCGCGGCGCCGAAACTTCTGTGGCCTTCTGATGTTTTGGAGCCACGGCCCTGCAACTTGGCGCCGCGGCCCCGAACCCAAATTCTGCAGTTTCACATTTTTCTAAGTCTCCTTTCAATCAAGTAACCTCCCTTATATACTACCAGGAATCCGAGTTCATTTAAAACATGTACGCTCATTTTTATAAAGTCATGCTAAAAAGAGATAAAAGAAGTTCCACATACCTCTTCGGTTAATCCACGCGCCACATAGAACACGTCACGAGTATTACTTCAACCTATAATGACAATTAACACTTCCATCAATTCCATGCTTTCAAGTGTAGGTTATACCAAATAATGGTCCCCATTATTCTACGTAAATTTGGGCAGCACTTCCCCCGTTTCTACGTACTTTTCCACCTTTTCCAAGGTCCGAATACAACAACAAAAAGCCACATCTTTAAGACACAATTTAAGGCAACAACCAAAGGGGATTACACATTCTCAAGACGTGTAAAATTCTGCCCCACAACGATATAAAACAGTTCTATAAACAGTCCTTAATATACCAACATTTTAGGGCCATTTTCGGCCAACACATCTATAAATCCAAATCCCTTTTTAATCTTCATTCTAATTTTTCACAAGTTCAATCATATGATACTACAACACGTAATCTTCCATTACAATAAGAGGACAATGATCCTTACCTCAATATAGCCCAAAATAATTCAAGTTTAAAGTCGATCCTTAGAGATAGTCTTCACTCCAAATACTTATGTTCCAATCCGCAATATGCGACCTTTAGAAGCTTGTAACCAACTCCTCTTCTTGATCTATCACCAAAAGTTGAAGATCAAGTTAGGGTTTTCAAGACCCCATTCTCGCCCAAGGTGTTCTAAGGGATTAGTGGTGTTTAATCTTGGCTAATACTTGGTTAGGAATCTTCACCTTGTCTATGTGAACAAAACTTGGAAGATTTACTAATCTTGTTCTTGATTTCTTGGAGAAAATCGAGATAAAGGGAGAGAGATAAAACTTGTGTTGTGTGAAAATATGTTAAGTGTTGGAAGTCTTCCAAGGCTCTCTATAGATGTATATCTTTGTGTGCAAGACAAGTGGAATGGGACCCATGGTCCACTTATCCTCATCTCTAACAAATATCTAATGTCAAAGTCCAAGTCAAAGTCAAAGTGAAGTGGGGGTGACACGTGTCACCCTCCTGTTGGCCCAAAATATTTCTTCATCCCAAAAATATCCATAATTGACCAAAATATCTCAAAATCTTGTCGGCCCACAAATTCGTAAAATTTTCATGTGGGCCTCACATGACCAAATCCGAGACTTGAAAATCCAAAACTCCAGAATATTCTTTGAATCCCAAATACCAAATTTGAGAATCAAATTCCAACTAACAAACCTTTTTCCTTCACGAGGTTCTGAATATTTCCTTAAGAAAATAGTTATACAATCTTCCAACGTTCAAGTCTTACTTACGTTCTCAAATACATGTCTTGGAATTACGGGGTGTAACAGAAAATAACTTGAACAATGAGATGTCTCCAATTGTGTCTTGCCTCTTTTTCTCCTCTCCAAAGTTGTGTTTAGAATATGGTATAGAATGTGGTATATGGTCAGGGTTTTAGGGATTTTATAGCTGGAAAAAGTTGTTTTTCGGACCCCAAAAACACTCTCCAATTCGGCCACGAAAACCTGAAAATTAAGCGTCGGCACCGCGGTTCCTCTTCCAGGCACCTAGGTGCTAATTCAGCCAAAATCACTGGAAGTTACTAGAATGGAGGCACCGCGACTCCTTTGTCAGGCACCTAGGTGCCTTCGATGGTGATTCAGTTTCGGACTTTCGACATTTTTTACGCCTCGATGCTAATTTCCTGACTGCGGTGCTACTTGGCCAGGCACCGCGGTGCCTCTTTGATTTTTGTTCGGAATTTGCCAGATTTCTTCTGTTCTTCTTGGCACTTCTTAGGCTTCATTCCTTGGGATGTGCTTGTGCAATTTTCATCCTCAGTTAAGCTCATTTCATCCTCAAAAGTAGTATATTCTCCTTTATGACCGTTGTGACACAAACGAAAGAAAACACACCTAACACTATACTAAATGCAAAATAAAAGAGTAAAATACTAACTAAAAAGGACTCAAAAGAGTGTATAAAATACACTCAACAATACTTGTAGTAACATTAGATGAAATCTATAGTCATGAAATGCATAAATCTGTGTGCCTGAGTTAAGATAGTCTTTGAGTTTGCTTTTGATTATTGATAATAATGAAGAACTTAATCATGACTATCCGACTCTCTTGTGTTCAATTTATTGGTTTATGCATAAATGAATTTGGGTTTGAGGAAAGAAGGTGGTAGATTCTAGAACTTTCTTGCTTGCTACTTGAGGCGAAATCCTAGATAATGCATGCTTAGAAAAATGATTTAGGCTCTTTTTGGACCGTTTGAGTCTTTCAAGCCACCCTTGATTACATTAATCTCTAGTCACCCCTTTTGAGCCTAATGAAACCTTTCTTTGTTGATAAACACTCATCCATGAGCCTACTTGAAAAAATTTACTATTCTTTCACTCCCTTAAATTACCATAAGTATAGAAATTTACAAGTTGGGAGAATTGGATTCTAGTAAAAAGGATTGAAAATTGGGTTTCTGTCAAAAAGAAATGCAAAAGATTGAGAAGTGATTGAAAAGAAAAGAAAAAAATATAGATATATAAATCAACTACACACCCCTTGTACATACAATGAAAAATAAGTTTGGGAATGTTGTAGTTCAAAAAAAAAAATAGAATGAAAACTTCTCAATCTAGAAAAAAAGAGAAAATGGGGGAATTTGATGCATTATAATGAAAATCAAGTTGTGATTGGTTGGTTCTATGCTTATGGTAATTATGAGCCTAAATGTCTTTTTATCTGCCCAATGCCTAAGCATAATGATACAACCCATGAAAGTCCTATTGATTTTTAAGTATGTGTTGTCTACATTAGTAGAGAGTTGGTAAGTAAGCAAGCTATAGAATTTTGGCCTGATGGACTGTTGGAAAGAATTTATTTGTGCATAGACTGATATTGAATGCTTGTTTGAGTTGGTAGTCATGTTTAAGTAATCATATGCCTTAATAACCTCAAGCAAGTTTAATGGTTATCTGACTTGGAATTCTAGATAGCAACTTGTGGCTAGAAAGTTTTTGAAGAATGAGATTGCATGTGTTCATGATCTTCGAGGCAGAAATATTGTGATTGACTTGATTCATGTTTTAGAATCTTTGTGTCTTGTTATTTTTAGAGAGTCTAGAGTTCTTTACTCGAGGCCGAGTAAAGTTTAAGTTTGGGGTGTTTGTTAAGTCCATTTTAAGACTATTTTAGAGTCTGTTTTAGGAGTCTTTTACGTGTCTTTTTAATGTTTTTTATGCAGTATTATGCTTTGTTTGTTTTGTTTTCAGGTTATGAGCGACTTAGGTGAGAAAGGGCAAAATTCACATGAAATGGCGGATTTGAAGGATGTAAATGCGCAACCAAGCCCCGAACAATATAGTTAAAGAGTCCTGAAGAGCATGGAAAGAATCTGGAAAAATTTGGGCGAAAAACAGAAGGCACCGCGGCGCAAGGCCAAGGGGGACCGCAGTGCTGATGAAATGTTAAGTGTATTTTGTATACACTTTTGAGTCCTTTTTAGTTAATATTTTACTCATTTCGTTTGTGTTTAGTCTAGTGTTATGTGTACTTTTCTTTCTACTGTGTCACATCGGTTGTAAAGGAGAAGATACTACTTTTGAGGATGAAATTGCACAAGAAAAGCCTAAGAAATGAAGTCTAAGAAGTCCCGGAAAGTATAGAAGAAATCTGACGAAGTCCGGACGAAAAAATGACACAAAATCGGAAAATTTGGCAGAAGACGTCACTGGCGCCGCGACGCTAAATATACTGCACTGTCTGATTTTGTCGCAGGATTTTCGGCGCCGTGGCGCCAGCCTGCAGGGCCACGGCGCCGAGGCGGAAAATCTGATTTTTGGGCCGAATTTCAGAGGGTTAAAAGGTCCGAAGCGCAAGTTTTCTCAAGTATAAAACCCTAAAACTCTGCTCATTATGATATACCTTATACCATATTACAAATCATACTTTTGGGAGGCAAGAATGAGGCTATAATTGGAGACTCTTGTTCAAGTTCTTTTTCTTTTCCTTATTTTATTTCAGTGTATGTTGGATTGTAATTTAGTTCTTGACATGACAATGTTTTGGAGCTAATTACTTTAATAGGGCTTTCAATCTCCTCAACTATCCACTCTTTCACGTGTCAACGCAATGCTAATGATTCTTATTCTTATTAAGATAACAAGTTAACTAATCTGTCATTATATTCCGGTTAGGACATACAAGAGTTCAACCTTGTGCAGAAACCTTCTATATTTCTATGATAAGTTTTACCACACATGAGGATTAAGAACAGTAACCTTAAATACTACACAAATATTGGGGTACTTTCGTCCACGATTTTAACCTATGTCTAGACAATTACAACATATTCAAATCTCACCTTTCAGACTTTTGATTCGAAATCATATAAGTGATGACAATTAATAGCTAGTTAATTATCAAGCAATCATAACAATATTAAATAGATCTTAATATGATGAAGAAGAAATAAATAATCAATGCATTAACTATATGAAAAAATTTCAAGAAGATTCGATGGAAACCCTACTAAAGTAATTAGCTCTTAAACATTGTCATGTCAAGAACTAAATTACAATCCAACATAAACTGAAATAAAATAAGGGAAAGAAAAAGAACTTGAACAAGAGTCTCCAATTGTAGCCTCCTTCTTGCCTCCCAAAAGTATGATTTGTAATTTGATATAAGGTATATCATAATGAGCAGGGTTTTATACTTGAATAAACTTGTGCTTTGGACCCTTTTAACCCTCTAAAATTCGGCCCAAAAATCAGATTTTCCGCCTCGGCGCCGTGGCCCTGCAGGCTGGCCCCATGGCGCCGAAACTCCTGCAACAAAATCAGACAGTGCAGTATATTTAGCGTCGCGGCGCCAGTGACGTCTTCGACCAGTTTTTCCGATTTTGTGTCATTTTTTCGTACGGACTTCGTCAGATTTCTTCTATACTTCCCGGGACTTCTTAGACTTCATTTCTTAGGATTTTCTTGTGCGATTTCATCCTCAAAAGTAGTATCTTCTCCTTTACAACCGTTGTGACACGATAGAAAGAAAAATACACCTAACACTATACTAAACACAAACGAAATGAGTAAAATACTAACTAAAAAGGACTCAAAAGTGTATACAAAATACACTTAACAAACACCCTCAAACTTACACTTTAATCGTCCTCGAGTAAAGCATTAAACAAAAACAAAAAAAACAAAAATAAAATCAAATAAAAGACTCAATGAAATGGATCAAGTAGCTATAGCAATGCTTCTTCAAAATTATGGATGAAAGTTGGGATAATATGTTAGAACATACATATCATGAATAATTATCAATCTAGAATTTCAAGTTAGATATTTCACAAATTCACTTAGATCATGATCAATTGGAAATACAAACACCTAACCTATGCATGTCAATTTCATTTCATCTTTCCCAAAAGTCTATAGACATGTTTACTTGTTATTCTCCACTAATCATAGACATACACATTAGAGATCATCAGGACTTTCAAGGGTTGTAATGTAGGCTAGGCTGGGTAGGTAAAAGTAGACATTTAGGCTCAAATTACGTATCATAAGCATTTTTCATTCAACTCTTTTTCCTTCTTTTTGACTTTCTTTCTAATCTCATACCTATTTTCTCCCCTCGTTTTTTTGAGAGAATCAGACACATTATAACTAACAAGCACCCCCAAACTTAGGCTTTTGCATATTTTCATTGGGGTGCATCAAATTTTTCACTCTCTTTTCATTCTTTTTCAACATTTTTCATCCCAATATTTTCAATTATTACTTATGGCACAAACCAGGACTCATAGGGTGTCAAAGAAAGATCTTATTTTAGGCTCAAAGAGGTTGACTAATGATACAATTTATGTCAGGATGGGTAATGAATGGTCAGAATGGCTATCAAAGAAATGCCTGAATTATCTCCCTAAACATGTGCATCTTAACTATTTCGCCTCAAATAACAAGTAAACAGATTTTCTAGACATTTTTCAACATTTCTTTTCATAACTGAAACACATAGGCTAAGCACAAATATCCCAAATATATTAGATGTCATGAGTTTTTGACATATCTAACTTAAACACACAGATTTTTGCTTTCAATTCCATTACATTATCCCACTTTATCCACTCAATATCGTTAGCAACTACAACATACATGATCCATAAAAAATTATTACTCAAAAACACACAAAACAACACAAAGACAAATAAAAAAAACTCAAAAACAAAACAATAAAACAAAATAAGACACCCCCCCCCCCCCAAACTTAATCGACATATTGTCCTCAATATGTGAAGACTAAAAATAAAGGGACAACTTACTGACACAACATAACAGTCATAACGGAGGTCTGGAAGGGAAAATTCTGGAATTTGCACAAGCTTCTGGACTCTCTGAAGTTGTAGCGATGTGGCCCTGCATTTGGAGCCACGACGTTGTGCTCGATTTGTGCTATTTTCCAGCGTTTTTTATCCTTTTCCACTCAGGGTCAGTCCCTAGTCCACCTGCCATCAAAATATAAGACAAAAACCAAGACCGTGAGACTGTTCAAGACAAAATAAAACAACTAAAACAAGAATTGAAATAACATAATTAAAACCATTGGGTTGCCTCCCAAGTAGCGTTGTCTTTAACGTCTTTTAACCGAACGCAAGTTACTTACTAAATCAAGAGGGTAGAGTGTCCCCTCCGCATATCCATTTTAGCATCATTTTCTTTCTCTTCCTCCTCTTCTTTTTCACAGTGCTGATTTCAGAGGAGTTCAATTCTTTTTCATCAATTGCTAGTTCAGAAGTCTTACCATCAGGTTCTTTATGTTGCTTTGGTGGTACCCCGTGAGCATCAGTACTTGTGAGGTTTTTCTTAGGCACAACCTTATCAACTACCCCAATAACAAAACATCTAGTATTGACTTGAGGTCCCGTGGGCTGCTCGAAAACTTGAACACCATTTCTTTACCTTGAAATCTGAGCTTTAACTCCCCCTTTTCAACATCAATAAGGGTTCTCCCTGTGGCTAGGAATGGTCTTCCAAGGATCATGGACATATTTTCATCTTCATCCATGTCTAAAATGAGGAAATCAGCAGGAAGGGTGAATTTACCTACTTGCACCAACACATCTTTAATAATTCTTTGGGGATGCACAATTGAGCGATCAGCTAGCTGCAAGGTGACTGTGGTTGGCCTTGCTTCCCCTAAACCAAGTCTTTTGAACACATAGAGAGGCATCAGGTTGACACTTTCTCAGGGTCATTCCCTAGTCCACCTACCATCAAAACATAAGACAAAAACCAAGACCGTGAGACTGTTCAAGACAAAATAAAACAACTAAAACAAGAATTGAAATAACATAATTAAAACCATTGGGTTGCCTCCCAAGTAGTGTTGTCTTTAACGTCTTTTAGTCGGACGCATGTTACTTAATAAATCAAGGGGTAGAGTATCCCCTCATCATATCCATTTTAGCATCATTCTCTTTCTCTTTCTCCTCTTCTTTTTCACAGTGCTGATTTCAGAGGAGTTCAATTCTTTTTCATCAATTGCTAGTTCAGAAGTCTTACCATCAGGTTCTTCATGCTGCTTTGGTGGTACCCCACGAGCATCAGTACTTGTGAGGTTTTTCTTAGGCACAACCTTATCAATTACCCCAAAATCAAAACATCTAGTATCGAATTAAGGTTTCGTGGGTTGCTTGAAAACTTTGAACATCATTTCCTCACCTTGAACTCTGAGCTTTAACTCTCCCTTTTCAACATCAATTAGGGCTCTCCTTGTGGCTAGGAATGGTCTCCCACGGATCATGGGCATATTTTCATCTTCATCCATGTCTAAAATAAGGAAATCAGCAGGAAGGATGAATTTACCTACTTGCACCAACACATCTTCAATAATTCCTTGGGGATGCATAATTGAGCGATCAACTAGCTGCAAGGTGACTGTGGTTGGTCTTGCCTCCCTCAAACCAAGTCTTTTTAACACATAGAGGGGCATCAGGTTGAACTTGCTCCCAAGTAACACAGGGCTTGCTTGCATGTCACATTCCCTATGGTGTAGGGTAGGGTGAAACTCCCTGAATCTTTCAACTTAAGGGGAAGTCTCTTTTGCAAGATAGCACTACACTCTTCTGTCAGCGCTATTGTCTCATAGTCTGTCAGCTTCCTCTTCTTAAACAGGATGTCTTTAATGAACTTCACATAAGCTGACATTTGCTTCAAGGCCTCAATGAATGGAAGATTGATATGCAGTTTTTTGAACACCTCCAAAAAATTCAAAAATTGCTTATCCAAGGCCTTCTTCTGCAGTCTTTGAGGGTAAGGAATTTTGTTTGTGTACTCACTCATCGATGCGGGTGGAGCCTTCTCTAAAATAGGGTGGTCCTCGGTAACCCTCTATTTCTCTGTCTCAACTGCTTTCTCTAACTCGATCTCCTTTTCAACTACTAGTTTAGGTGCCATCTGCTCTAACCGCTTCCCACTCCTCAAGCTAATTGTCTGACACTGTTCTCTTGGGTTCACCACAGTATCGCTGGGAAGACTCTCTGGTTATCTATTGTTCAATATGTTCGCCAGCTGTCCCACATGTGTCTCTAAATTCCTGATGGATGACCTAGTCTCTGTCATGATCTGGGTCTGAGAATTTGTTAGCGTTAACAGTGGTGCTCTCGCCATCGAGTTTCTTGAGAATTTGTTAGCGCATGTGGTGCTCTCGCCCATCGTTTCTCTTGTCGCTGAGATGAAGATGCTCGATTCTGGCTATTGGGTTCGATGTTGGCCCCAAATCTGCCACGCTCGGTAATTTCTCCATGAAAAAATGGGTGATTTCTCCACCCCAGATTGTATGTGTTAGAGAATGCATTATTGTAGGGCCTCTGAAAATTTCCCACTACCTGAACCTGCTTTATAGACACATTATTTGGGTCCACTGTTGTACACCTATCAAAAGTATGGGGACCCCCACAAATTTCGCATCTCACTGGTGTCTGAACTTCTTTAACTGACATGGTACTCTGATGCATATGCTTTGTCAAAGTGGCTACCTGCGCAGTCAATTCAGTGATAGTATCTAGCTCATAAATCACAGCCACTTTCCTACCGTTCATTGCTCTCTCATCGGTCCCCTGATGGTTGTTTGTGGTCATATCCTCTAGCAAATCATGTGCCTCATTGGCACTCTTTCTCATAAACGTACCTCCTGCTGCAGCATCAATGATAGTACGTGTTGTACCACACAGCCCATTGTAAAATATGTGGACTAGCATCCACTTTTCAATTCCATGATGTGGGCACTTCCTCTGTAAATCTTTAAACCGCTTCCATGCATCATATAGAGGTTCTTCCTCCAGTTGATAAAAGTTGTTCAACTCACCTTTGAGATTTGTTGCCTTAGCTGGTGGGAAGAACTTGGCAAGAAACTTCTAGGCTAAGTCTTGCCATGTAGTGATGGAGTTCGCCTGTAATGAGTTCAGCCAGCACTTTGCTCTATCCCTGAGTGAGAATGGGAAGAGTCTCAACCGAATGACGTCATCAGTAACATCATTGTACTTGAAAGTTGCACACAGCTCCAAAAAATTTGCTAGATGCATATGAGGATCTTCAGACGGTAATCCCCCAAACTGAATTGAGCTTTGAACCATGTGCAATATGGCTGGTTTTATTTCAAAATTATTGGTTTCAACAGCTGGAAGCCTGATGCAAGTCTGCACCCCTGTAATAGTCGACATCACATTTCCCCCAAGCTCTTTTCTGCAGGGACTTGTCTTAAGAGAGGCGGTAACTCGTCATTCACCAAATTGTTGTTTCGCTGATCTCCTATTGCTAAGGAATCAACAGTTCTCTTTTCTTTTCTATTTTGTCTGCACAATCTCTCATTCTCAGGGTTCAGAGGGATAAGAATGTCAGTTCTTCTCCTACTTCGCATAAACTAAGTTTCTAAGACTAATCAAAAACAACAAGCAGATCACGACAGGATGTTCTAAAATAAAAATAAAAAAACATAAAATAAAAACCAAATTAGAAATAAGAATAGATAATTCGATATTAACAGTACACCAGTCCCCGGCAACGGCGCCAAAAACTTGTTGCGATATTTCTACATGCTTACGCAAGTGTACGTATCGTTCAAGTAATAAAGATCTGTAAGACCGAGTTTATCGTCCACAGAGACTGGTTTATTAAGTACCGGTTATCTATTTTATGGTATCTATTTGGTTGACGTTATTTGATTTTAGGATTTTTAACTAAGAATTATGACTAAGTGCAGAACATAAACTAAAGATTATAATACTTTGGGGTTATAACAGTTATGAAGGAAATAGGGCTTCCAATCTCCTCAACTATCCACTCTTTCACGTGTCTATGCATTGCTAATGATTCTTCTTCTTATTAAGATAGCAGGTTAACTAATCTGTCATTATATTCCTGTTAGGACATACAAGAGCACAACCTTGTGTAGAAACCTTCTATATTTCTATGATAAATTTTACCACACAGGAGGATTAAGAATAGTAACATTAAATACTATACAAGTATCGGGGTACTTTCGTCCACGGTTTTAACTTATGTCTAGACAATTACAGCATATTCAAATCTCACCTTTCAGACATTTGATTCGAAATCATATAAGTGATGACAATTAATAGCTAGTTAATTATCAAGCAATCATAATAATATTAAATAGATCTTAATATGATGAAGAAGAAATCAATAATCAATGTATTAACTATATGAAAGAGTTTCAAGAAGATTCGATGGAAACCCTACTAAAGTAATTAGCTCCTAAATATTGTCATGTCAAGAACTAAATTACAATCCAACATAAACTGAAATAAAATAAGGGAAAGAAAAAGAACTTGAACAAGTGTGTCACGACGTGCCCTACACAGGCACCACAGTATAAATCGAGAATAGTGAACATACATATAACTTAGACAAGAAACAACAGCCGAGCGATAAGTGCCACCTTCCGTAAAAAAATACTCAATCCGTAAATGACACTTTTTATTTCTTTACAACCCAATCCACAATGTGACTAAGAATAACAACTCATGGCCCCGCCATACCGAATGTACAATAACCGACAATACAGGATAAGCCTCAATGAAGGAGCTTGATCCTAAGAGCGAGGATCAAGACTCTACTACACAGATTAACGCACTTTTCCAAGAGGTCGCGACAACATGTACCAAATATGTGAAAGAATGAAATCATAAGTCTAAAATAAAATCGAGACATGTATGATTACTCAATTAGGCCTTACTAACAATGAGTAAATAGGTGAATACTTACAATATCTAAAGTAGAGGCTCACGATCAAAGCAGACTACCCGCGCAGATCATTAAGCAATCCTATTCCCGGGACTATTTCACCCGCATAGATCGCGTGGACCCGCATGAGGTATTCCTCGCCTTTTGTAGACCATGCCGCACGGGACTATTTCACCCGCATAAGCCCATAAGGACTCGCATGAGGTATTCCTCGCATCATGGGTAGCAAATCCAAGCAGGTGGTATAACGCCTTGGGGTTTACCCTCATTTATACTCTTACAAGCGGTGGTATAACGTCTTTTACCTCATTTATACTCTTACCCTAGCTCAACCGACCATCATACATAACATAAGCCCTACCGCTTATCATACAATAAATAAGCAAGTTAAGAAATCCTCTAACTTCTTATTAGCCTTATTCATATACATTCTCATTTTAGTTTACTTAAGGCACTAACATGTCATTATAAAATCCGAATTTAACCCAAAGTACTACGACTTCTATTCTTTTAAAAATGACTCTTTTCATATATAACTTCCAAAATACTAATAACCGTAGTATCAAGTCATAACTACTTTTCAAGACAAGTCACGATACCTTTTAGAAATACATTTAGGCTTCTAAATCGTGACTTCTTTCTTTTAAAACCTTAGGCAATTGATGCCTTAAATCAAATTGCCTTTCAATAAATCAAGCCATTTATCTTTCCATAAAGCCAATATAACCAACTCCCCATAAAGTCGTTATATTCACTTTATGCATTAGTCAAGTACAATTTCCTATCCAAGGGACTTATACGTTTAAAACGAAACAAGTATCGCACACTTTAAAACTCTTCAAGTCCCTTAACATACTTAAATTACTTAGAGTAAACCACTCTTTAAACTTTCCATAAAAACAAGTATCAAAATACTTTCAACATACTTAAAGTCTCTTAACTTTGAAAACCAAGATATCCTTAACATTTAAACAAGTGAGTTAATTACCTAAATCAATCAACTCGACATTCCTAAAATAAGCCAAGGATGTCAAAGTGACTAGATTGTCAAAATCTTCAGACGCTATATACGTGAAACTAGTCATGCTCAAAAGATAGGAAAAGTTCCACATACCTCTTGGTGCTTAATCCACTTGCTAAATTCAATCGTCGTACGTAGTATGTCAACCTATAATGACCATAGTACGTCTATTAACTTCTAGTTTCAAACGTAGAATATTTCAAGTGCAAGTCACTAAATTCTACGGAAAATCGGACAAAGACTTCCTTTGTTTTTACTAACTTTGCCACCTTTTCCAAGGTCGAAATACAATAACCAAACGCCCCAATTGGCTCACAACAAAATAGAAGGTAATCCAATGCAAATGAATAACCAAAATTGGCTCACAATAATATGTAAGGTAATCCAATGCAAATGAATAACCAAAAATTGGCTCACAATAATATAACAATACCAATTCTTATTCAATTTCCATTTCAATCCAAATTGGTAGCATAATAAGATATCAATTGATTCTAGCTACTACATTCTCCAAGTAGGTAATGCACGACAATTCAATTTATCGATCAAATTGATTTCAATTTCAAATGGCTAAATATGACATTTTCTAGGCTTCTACAATCCATGTCACTTATCAAACTTTATAACACAAATCACATGATCACTTATAACTTATCATAACAAGAAATCTTCAATTACAAAAGTAAAACAAGAGTATACCTCAATTAGCCCAATTATGATCCAAGATCACAAGTCGCTTAGCAACTTTAGCCCGACGTTCCAATCCACTCCAAGCAACCCTTAGAAGCTTATGAATAACTCATCTTCAAGTTTCAACTTCAAAGTTCAATAACCCTTAGGTTTTCATCGCACATAACTAAAACGCCTCTTTTCCGGATCTTTCTATCGAGGAACACTTACAATACTCTTAGGTACCTTGGTTTAAAGTGGGGAGATTATTGGACAACAATTGCAAATTTTTCTCTTGAAACCTCCCTATGGCCGAGAGCCTCTAAGTGAATAACACAAAACTCTTGAAATTTCTCTAAGTGTAAAAGTCATCTAGCACTAGTAGGATGAATATATAACCAATTGGAGGTTAGGATTAGAACAATTGTGTGGCTTGGATGAGTTTCACATGGATCAAGTCTAGCGGCCTTTGACTTAGTCAACTTTGTCAAGCTTCAAGACTAGCAAGACTTGGTCATTTAATTTATGGTCAAAAGACCATTCTAACCATGACAATTTCGTCCATGACCATAAGCGCCTCCGCGCTCGCGCAATATTTCGTTTTTCGACAATTCCATAATTCCGATAAATTTTTTTTTACTCTTCTCAAACCTTAACATTTGAGTTCTTACGTACGTTCTTAGAAACATATCCTGAAATATTTCCGGGGTGTAACATTCTTCCCCCCTTAGAAACATTCGTCCCCGAATGTTCTTTCGGGAGTCCAACTTTAAGATAGCGACAAAGTCTTCTTTTACCACCCCTACATACCAATAATACCACACGAGGCCACGAATAATACTCATACCAAAATGTCAAATCAACCCCACGTGTCAACATCGTTATCGCATAAAGCTTCGACTCGAGCTTACTAGTAATCTTCCCGGTAAGCCTTATCCCAATCAAGTCCGCTCAAATAATCGAACTCGCCATGTCAAGTATCCAACCGCGATCTACACTTATACAAGGCCTCAATCTTTGGAAGGGTGTCTATAACACAACGAGGCAATAACCCTCCATCTCAAATCAAGAACATGCCCGCAACCTATCCTCGATAGTACGCGGTCGAGGGTGTAATGCAACACCGAGACTCACTGTCCCTAAAACCCTTCAAAACCTACATCATAAACGTAGGGACTCACAATACCCCGCTATACAAGCTAGCATAATCCTCACCGAGTAAGTGGTCCCAACTGAAAGAACACTACTGGTTTCGCCAATTACCATGACCAGTCGACTTCCTCCGAGTACGATGCCACAACAAGATCCATAATAAATACTTCTCATATCTAGGTTGGGATTTCAATACAACCATGACTGCTACTAACTCGGACACTAAGCAAGAACTCCGCTATGTCCCTTTCCTGGCCATCTTACCCATTCATACATCCGAGGTCACGACACAACGGTGTGAACAATAAGCGGTATGCCTCCTTATAACTGCATGCGACTAGTCCAGCCACCGGTCAAGACCGGCACACGCAATCTATCCTCATCTCCACGCAATCCGGCTACTTCAACAGCTCTTCTCTTGAGAGCGGTATCTCGATCAACAATGGAAGACTTTGGACCGAACTCTCATTAACCTTGAAACAAATAATCGAACCAACTAAAGAATCTCACCGACTACATCCTCGTCGCCTATCCGCCCCCAGTCCACGACAAAGAGTATGCTTTCCCGATGGTATAGGATATCAATATCACAATCCGAGTAACTCTAACCACCATCCGCAAATTCTACCGCCACCGCAGATATCTGGGAGGCTTTGTGCTGCATGAGTATCCACATGATATACGCTATGCCCCAAATCTTCAAGGCATGATTTATCTAAATCGGGCGCAATTCCTTTCCCGCCTTTACCCTAACTCACGGAAAACATGTTCTATCTCTTGCGTCATACAAGACACAACCTAGCCTAATACCCAACGTGTTGTAATAATAACCTAACCTCTAGTCTCGAGGGGTTAGAACTAGTCGTGGTCAACTTATCTTCCAATAATCAAAGCCTTTCTCATTCCTCGAAATATTCGGTATCCTTAATCTCACTTATGGTTCTGATTCTCTTTAAGCTTGTCACTAACTTAGACTTAATTCCTTTGCTTGCCTCACGCTAAGACTTCATCACAATCACATTCTGGGGAGGTTTCCTTGGTCTCACAAGAGTAACCCGGTTTTCCTTTCCCAATTCAGAGCCTATAACTAGGTGTTACCACCCTTTCTCGAAATGTTCTTATCGCCCATTATCTACTAATGGTCTTTACACTAGTCTAAACATACCGTGCAACCTACATTTATATCTTTACGCTACTTCTCTTAATTACCCCAACACAACACTTTTCCCACTGTTATCTACAATCAGAACCTATGGTATGACGATCAAGACCTCTTATATCCTTCGCCTAACAACACGGGTACCCGACCTTTGAAGAGAACTTATCTCCTTTCTTAAACTTTCTCGAGTCACAACCCTAATCACAGTCCTTCATGTCCAAGAATTAGCTAATCGCCACGCACCGCCTTAAAGTCATGCAGATTTTCAAACCTACCAAAGATGCCTCAACTATTTATCTTATTCATGCCTTGCATATTTTCCTGAAATTATTCGGAAGGACCGCCACACCAAACCAAATCCAAGTACACTTAACACAACTTCCTCCAAATTCAATTAATACATACTTCCGCGCTAATTTACCCTGAACAAGTCACACGGACTTAAAAAGAAAACAATGCCAAAGAAGGATAATTCATCGTTACCACCACTTCTCTTCCTTTCCACTCGATAATCATCTCTCTTATGTAGTCCACGTTGGCATAACAAGAGGCCAACTAGCGAACTCATAATGACCTCAATGTCGCAATATTACCGGGTCCAACGACTTTATCGTGCGATTATTATCTAACATTCCACCCAACACTCACGAAAGGTCCTCATGGATTCAGTTCCATTTCTACTCCCAAACTTATTCTAGCACATACATAAATTCCATACTAACTCGCCTCCATGTAGTTACTAAATTAAACAACATAAGGCCGGGCTCACAGGTGGAACACGCCCACGAACCCATAAAATGATTAACTAAATTGGTCTTGCACCGTGACCATGTCACGTGTGACTACTACCAACTGATCCCATTTCTTCAAGTTATGGGCGACCCTTAATAGATCCCCAACTCGACTTGTCGCACTTAACTCTTTCCTAGGTCCCTTAACTTTTCACTACCCGGAGCGCCTTATATACCTAAGGTCTCTGGTTATCAACATTTTTAGGCTCGCAATTTCCATGCTCCAAGCCTATCTTATCTCGTAATCCGAACGGCAAGACTTCTCGTAATACCATAATTGTGTTGTCTTGACCACAACAACCATACTTTCTTCGTTCGGATCTCAGACAAATTCCCTTTAAGATACCACGTAGCTTAAGTTACTATCATAGTCTTCCACTTAGTCTCTTAATAATAACTTCTAAGGGTCCATTACCTTTTCCGATAACTCATCATTTCCTAATTATCTCAAATTAGCACGAAACTTGATGAGAATTCATTTAATCGTTTCATACCTTCCTGTGATTTATTTAGTCCCTTCCAAATCACGTAATCTAAATCATTCTAGCAACACGCATACATAAATTATGTCACAATACCAACTACAACCATTACCAACACGATACGCAATCCACGTAATCCTTCCCGGTCGCTTTCTCATAAACAATCATAACTTGTTGGGAGAGACGACCTAACCATGCCTCATTTATCGCACGATCTGTGAGAGGTAAGAATGAAAACCAACCCTAAATGTCCGACCTCCCGATTATAGATGTGGTGCACAACACACCGATAATCAAGACTCTACTAGACACGGTCGTAGACACTTAGGACTAATCGCTGATACCACTTTTGTCACGACCTATAAATCGAGAATAGCAATGAACATACATATAACTTAAGAAACAACAACAATGATAAGGCCACCTTCCGTAAAAAAATACTCAATCCGTAAATGTACAAAGACACTTTTTATTTCTTTACAACCCAATCCACAATGTGACTAAGAATAACAACTGGCCCCGCCATACCCCGAATGTACAATAACCGATAATACCGTGGATAAGCCTCGAAATGAAGGAGGCTCAACAAATGACGGTGATCCTAAGAGCGAGGATCCATGTACCAAATATGTGAAAGTAATGAAATCATAAGTCTAAAATAAAATCGAGACATGTATGATTACTCAATTAGCCTTACTAACAATGAGAGTAAATAGTGAATACTTACAATATCTAAAGTAGAGGCTCGCGATCAAAGCAGACTACTCATTAAGCAATCCTATTCACGGACTATTTCACCCGCGTAGATCGCGTAACCCGCGTGAGGTATTCTTACCACCGCACGGGACTATTTCACCCGCATAAGCCCATAAGGACTCGCATGAGGTATTCTCGCATCATGGGTAGCAAATCGTGGTATAACGCCTGGGTTTACCCTCATTTATACTCTTACCCGGTGGTATAACGTCTTGGGGTTTATCCTCATTTATACTCTTACCCTAGCTCAACCGACCATCATACATAACATAAGCCCCGCTTATCATACAATAAATAAGCAAGTTAAGAAATCCCATTAGCCTTATTCATATACATTCTCATTTTAGTTTACTTAAGGCACTAACATGTCATTATAAAATCCGAATTTAACCCAAAGTACTACGACTTCTATTCTTTTAAAAATGACTCTTTTCATATATAACTTCCAAAATACTAATAACCGTAGTATCAAGTCATAACTACTTTTCAAGACAAGTCACGATACCTTTTAGAAATACATTTAGGCTTCTAAATCAAGTGACTTCTTTCTTTAAAACCTTAGGCAATTGATGCCTTAAATCAAATTGCCTTTCAATAAATCAAGCCATTTATCTTTCCATAAAGCCAATATAACCAACTCCCCATAAAGTCGTTATATTCACTTTATGCATTAGTCAAGTACAATTTCTATCCAAGGACTTATACGTTTAAAACGAAACAAGTATCGCACACTTTAAAACTCTTCAAGTCCCTTAACATACTTAAATTACTTAGAGTAAACCACTCTTTAAACTTTCCATAAAAACAAGTATCAAAATACTTTCAACATACTTAAAGTCTCTTAACTTTGAAAACCAAGATATCCTTAACATTTAAACAAGTGAGTTAATTCTAACTCAATCAACTCGACATTCCTAAAATAAGCCAAGGATGTCAAAGTGACTAGATTGTCAAAATATATACGTGAAACTAGTCATGCTCAAAAGATAGGAAAAGTTCCACATACCTCTTCGGTTTAATCCACTTGCTAAATTCAATCGACGTAGTATGTCAACCTATAATGACCATAGTACGCCTATTAACTTCTAGTTTCAAGCGTAGAATATTTCAAGTGCAAGTCACTAAATTCTACGGAAAATCTTTGTTTTTACTAACTTTGCCACCTTTTCCAAGGTCGAAATACAATAACCAAACAGCCCCAATTGGCTCACAACAAAATAGAAGGTAATCCAATGTAAATGAATAACCAAACAGCCCCAATTGGCTCACAATAATATAGAAGGTAATACAATGCAAATGAATAACCAAATTGGCTCACAATAATATAACAATACCAATTCTTATTCAATTTCCATTTCAATCCAAATTGGTAGCATAATAAGATATCATTGATTCTAGCTACTACATTCTCCAAGTAGGTAACAATTCAATTTATCGATCAAATTGATTTCAATTTCAAATGGCTAAATATGACATTTCTACAATCCATGTCACTTATCAAACTTTATAACACAAATCACATGATCACTTATAACTTATCATAACAAGAAATCTTCAATTACAAAAGTAAAAAGAGTATACCTCAATTAGCCCAATTATGATCCAAGATCAGCAACTTTAGCCCTCCTTTCGACGTTCCAATCCACTCCAAGCAACCTGAATAACTCATCTTCAAGTTTCAACTTCAAAGTTCAATAACAGGTTTCGCCTCTTTTCCGGATCTTTCTATTGAGGAACACTTACAATACTCTTAGGTACCTTGGTTTAAAGTGGGAGATTATTGACAACAATTGCAAATTTTTCTTGAAACCTCCATGGCCGAGCCTCTAAGTGAAGAACACAAAACTCTTGAAATTTCTCTAAGTGTAAAAGTCATCTAGCACTAGTAGGATGAATATATAACCAATTGGAGGGTTAGGATTAGAACAATTGTGTGGCTTGGATGAGTTTCACATGGATCAAGTCTAGGCGGCCTTTGACTTAGTCAACTTTGTCAAGCTTCAAGACTAGCAAGACTTGGTCATTTAATTTATGGTCAAAAGACCATTCTAACCATGACAATTTCGTCCATGACCATGGGGTGACACCGGTCGCAATATTTCGTTTTTCGACAATTCCATAATTCCGATAAATTTTTTTTTACTCGTCTCAAACCTTAACATTTGAGTTCTTACGTACGTTCTTAGAAACATATCCTGAAATATTTCCGGGGTGTAACAAAGTGTCTCCAATTGTTGCCTCTTTCTTGCCTCCCAAAAGTATGATTTGTAATATGGTATAAGGTATATCATAATGAGTAGGGTTTTATACTTGAGAAACTTGCGCTTCGGACCCTTTTAACCCTCTGAAATTCAGCCCAAAAATCAAATTTTTCGCCTCGGCGCCGTGACCCTGCAAGCTGGCGCCACAGCGCCGAAAATTCTGCGACAAAATCAGACATTGCAGTATATTTAGCGTCGCGACGCCAGTGACGTCTTCTGCCAGTTTTTCCGATTTTGTGTCATTTTTTCGTTCGGACTTCGTTAGATTTCTTCTATACTTCCCGGGACTTCTTAGACTTCATTTCTTAGGCTTTTCTTGTGCAATTTCATCCTCAAAAGTAGTATCTTCTCCTTTACAACCGCTGTGACACAATAGAAAGAAAAATATACCTAGCAATATATTAAACACAAATGAAATGAGTAAAATACTAACTCAAAAGTGTATACAAAATACACTTAACATGAACCGCGGTCGAAAAATGTTGAGCCAAGGCGTAAAAATTCCAGTAACTGAGGACGAAAAATCACCGTCGAAGGCACCGCGATCCAGGTATGAAGCATCGCGGCGCAATATTTCCAGTAGCCTCTAAGCATTCTGCTGAATTAGCACCGCGGTGCCCGCAGCAGCACCGCGGTGCTGACGCGTGTTTCTAGAAAAGTTGGGTTGAATCTGCTGAAGGATAAAAGGGTCCGAAACAAGGTTTTTACTCAGATATAAAACTCTTAAACCCTGTCATATCACACATCATACTTGGGAGAGGCAAAAGAGGAGGCAAGACACAATTGGAGCATCAAATTGTTCAAGTTCTTTTCTTCTCTTTTATTTAATTCAGTTTATGTTGGATATTGATTTAGTTCTTGAAATGACAATATTTAGGAGCTAATTTCTTTATTAGTGTTTTCCATCGAATCTTCTTGAAGCTATTTCATATAGTTAATGCATATTTATTGATTTTTTCTTCAGTTATATTAAGATCTATTCAATATTGTTATGATTGTATGATAATTGACTTGCCATTATTGCCATAACTTATATGATTTCGAATCGAGATCCGAGAGAGGAGATTTGAATATATTGTAGTTGTCTAGACATAGGTTAAAATTGTTGACAAAAGTACCCCGATACTTGTGTAGTATTTAAGGTTATTGTTCTTAATCCTCCTGTGTGGTAAAACTTATCATAGAAATATAGAAGGTTTCTGCACAAGGTTGAGTTTTTATATGTCCTAACCGAAATATAGAACAGATTAGTTAACCTGCTATTTTAATAAGAAGAATGGTCATTAGCATTGCATTAACACGCGAAAGAGTGGATAATTGAGGAGATTGAAAGCTCTATTTCCATCATAACTGTTTTAACCCAAAGTATTATCACTTTTAGTTTATTTTATTTACTTTGTTTAGTTTTAATTATTAGTTATAATCTCAAACCAAAGAACGTTAGCCAAATAGATATCATAGATTAGATATTCGGTACTTGATAAACCAGTCTCTGTGGACGATAACTCGGTCTTACAGACTATATTACTTGAGCGATACGTACACTTGCGTAAGCATATAGAATTATCGCAACAACAAGATCATATATAGATTGCGCTATAAGTAAATTGCTTCATTGATGTAACAATCTATTTGGTCGTTTAGCACTTTCCAACGTAATTTCTCTAAATAGCTCATTTTGTGATCTCAGTTTGGTGTTCATAGCTTGAGGGATGGGGGTGACATGCTTCCCTAGGTAAATCATATTAGTTTTCAAAAGAAAAATCTTAAATTGGAGCTTTTTGGGTTTTGAAAATAAAAAGTTTGACTAAAAGTTGAATTTTGGATAAACGTGTTAGTATTTGAGTTTCATCGATTCCGTTAGTTTTGGAATGACATTTATGACTTAGCCGAGTCCTTGATTTGGGTTCTGAGGCTTTCTGTTCCGTTTTGGGTACCTAGTTGCCTAAGTTTGATAATTGAGAAAGGATGTTTTTATGAAAATTCACGTCTTAATGATGTCGGATCGGTGTTTTGAGTGTGCGAACAAGTTCATAGCTTCAATTATACTCGGGTAGCATATTTGGTTTGTGTTCATAGGGTTTCGAATGACTTTCGAGTGATTTAAATTTTAGGGTGACTATTGTTTTGTTGGTGTCTGATATCCTCCTTCGCAATCGTGGGAGGAGAATCGGATCACAATACTTGGGCTAGGTCGTCAACGAAATCACAATGAAGGAATCACTATAATAGTGATTAAAAATCCCAAATCAACCTAGATTTTATTAGATCATATTTTGGATTTGAGAGTTTGATTGAAGGCGAATTCAAGTGCTAAGGAGTTGGTTTTTCATGGGGGTAAGATCCAAATCTTTAATTTAGTTTTTTTCAATGTTTTAACTCATTAGTTAGCTTCATTTGCATGTGAGTTAGTGTAAAATTAGGGATTTCAGCTCTAGGTTTTGAAATAAGCCTTTTATGAAATTGATAATCAATATCGAAGCTTGTTTTTAGTGATTTTTGAGAATTAGACTATTTAGGTCTCGAGTAATCGAATTTTGAAATTAAATTTCAATTTTGTCCTTATGTGTTTGGGGTCATTTTTGAGCTCTTTTTTATTCTGAATTAAAGCATAGCAATATGGATGTCCTCAGACTCATAATTCAACATAGATTATATATTTAATAGGCATTGTTCGGTCGAAAGCATTTCGGAAGGGGAAAGCTCAAGTTTGATTGTTCGTGGCTCCCGTTCAAGTTCGAGGTAGGTTATGACTTACCATTTTAGATTTTGATTAGAAGCGCGTATATATAGTATAATAGTCATTGGGATATGCATGATAGGTCTTCGAGCACGATTGTGGTGATAAATCAACTTAGAATGGATTAACAGTTGTTAAGTGAGCTATGTTAGCCATGTTTGATGTTTAATTGTACTTTTTGATTCGGATTTCTATCTATCACTTTGTATCTTGATAATATTATGAGAAAATGCTAGTTCTTGAAAATGATATGCTTAAATGAGATGTTATGATGAATACTTACCTCTTCATGCCTTTGACTCATTAGCATTATGACATTATGCATGCTCATTCATCATTGTGGATTTGAGATACAGTATGGTTTGATTAAGCCGGAAAGAGGTAAAAATGATATTTGTTATGCTCGGTGAAAACTATTACAGGTGAATGATACGATTGATATCATGAATGCCCAATAGAAACTACCTCGGGAGTCCCCCATGGGTCATGACTAGATGGAATGACCACTAGCACGTATATACAAGTTTGGTACTGGCCAGTTGCATTACACGACATTCCATTCATATATCATCCACGTTTATTTCATTCTCATTGATAATGTTGCTACATGATTTATCTGTAATTGAATTGGGGAAAGGACTTCAGCCATGTGCTCATAATTATGAAAAGGTTAAGACTTTAAGTCAGAAAATGATAGAGGCTTAAGCTTATTATAGTCGGATGGACTTAAGGTGAATGTTGAGGAAAGACTTAAACATGTATTGTGTTGTGTTCAACGTGTTTTGTCTGTGATGTGAATATTCCACCTCTCTTGTATGTTTCGTCCACTTTTATGCTATTTATGAATGTTTTCTTCGTTGTTTCTTATGATGCCTACGAGTACTAGTGTTGTACTATACTCTTGTTGTACTTTTTATGCAGATACCGATCCAGGCACTTGCTCCATGCCTCGTGGTTGATTTCAAGAGTGACTATCGAGGCTTTCAAGGTGAGCTACTTGATCGTTCGTGGCCCTTGAAATCCTCCCTTTTTCCTTGATTTCTGTTTTAGATTCGACATACAAATATTTCTCCTTCGGGCATGTATTCAGACATGCATCTCAGCTTTTGTATTATTAGAGCTCTTATACCTTTAGATTAGATTTTGGGGAAATGTTTGAATTTTATCAGTAGTTATGATATTTGAAACTTGTGATAAATGGTTCCTTTATTACTTTTACTTTTCTTAAACTTGTTTTCTTTTATAAATTGGGGGATGATTCGCCTATCGATGGGTTAAGTGTATGTGTTATCATGACCACGATTTGGATCGTGACAGTTGCACAAATAATCCCGATCAAAATTATTAGATGGAAATGAAACGAATTTTGAAGTATTTGAAATATACTCAAAACTCTATTTTGCATTACAATAAGTATCCCAAAGTTATTAAAGGATATAATGATGCAAATAGGATCACCGGATCAACTAAAACTAAATTTACAAGTGGATACGTTTTTATCATCCGCTCTACAATAGAGTGCGATTCATAGCTTTAGATAAAGACGGTGAAGAACTTGAATGACTCCGAATTTTTTTGGATGACATTCTGTTTTGGCCCAAATCGTTGGCTCTTATATGCATACATTGTGATAGCCAAGAGACAATAGGAAGGGTTGTGATCATTATATAAAATGGAAAGTCTCGTCACATACGATGAATACATAATAACATTAGACAACTACTCTCTAGTGAATTATTACAATTGACTACGTAAATTCAAGAGATAATGTATTCGATCAACTTACAAAAGGTCTAATTAGAAAGCTGATTGAAAGATATCATCGAAGGAAATGGGACTTTTTCCGAGGACAAGTCATCGTGGCGGTAATTCTACCTAAAATATTGGAGATCACAATATTTAGGTTCAAGAAGATCAAACAAAGTCATTGATGATGGTTCAACATTGTCAAAATAACCTTTTGGTCCACTCTTTTGACGAGATAATATTCAGTACCAAGGATAAAATTTTAAGAATTTGTAATGATTTCTAAGTTTTATATCGGATATATCAACTAGTGTATCTACGAGATAACACGCTTAAGAATCGCGTATGTAAGTGTGAAGTGTAAACCGCTTCAAGGAGAATTCGGCAAGACTAATTCTCTACGCACTTATGAACAATGCAACATTCATGGCGACGAACACAAAAGTAGGAACCAAAGAAGGTTTAGGTATACACTAAAGTTCTACGGTTCAAAGATATCAAATATACTGATTGACCGAGTAAAAAGGACAACCCGGTGCACTAGCTCCCGCTATGAGCGGGGTCCGGAGAAGGGTCGGACCACAAGGGTCAATTATATGTAGTCTTACCTTGCATTTCTGCAAGTGGTTGTTTTCACGGCTTGAACATGTGATCTCCTGGTCACATGACAATAACTTTACCAGTTACTCCAATATATGTTCACCATAAAAAGTTCAAAAGGAAACGTACTTACACATATGCAATTAATCCTTGCTTATGAATCACACAATTTTATCATGCATGTTTTTCATAATAGTCATTGTCATTCATGTTTGTTGGCTTATTTAACGACCATTAAATTATTGGGCTTTAAAGATGAGGTGTAGTGTGAATTGAAAAATAAAAAAATAAAAAAATTGAAGGAAAATGAAGTTTGAAAAAGTTACTTTTACAAGTGATCTTTGTCCCCCATTAGTGAGGAAAAACAATACTTGTGTGCTTATATATAGAAGCACATATTCTAGCTCATAAAGAATTGAGAAGAAAATCTCCCCTCAGCCCGTCGTCATTGCTCGACTCAACTTCGATTTCGGATCTGATTGATTGATAATTTTTTGGATCAAATTTACTTTTTCATTTATGACATTATTTTCGCGCCTTAGAAACATAAATTGAGTGTTTGTGTGATTTGTTAATGAGTTTGACAGAGTCGTAGGTGTTCGATGTACTACTACTCTTGCAACAAGAAATCCATAACATCAGATACATTGAGAAAATTAAATTTCTTAAGGACACGCAATACATAATGTGGTCTAGCATATTTTCAATTTCTGCATTTTTTTTGTTTTCCAGTTTAATTCGATATACTTACTAACAACTCGTGCTTTGATACATGGATGTTGGCACTGATACCTCAGAAGACAAGTTGTAATCTATTATTTCGTGCATTACCAACTGATCGAGCGTCTATTTTCGTGCTTCCATGTTTTCTCACTTGTTTTTAGTTTCAATTGTTTTTACTTAATTAAGGGTGCAAATGGTAAATTACTCCATATGGCCAGCGGGGCGGGTCCCGGCGGGATGAGACCCAACGGGACGGGAGGTGGGGGTGAAGGGAGGGACCGGACCTCCGGCGGGACTTACGGGATTCGTCGATGTCCCATCCGTTCCCAGTCGCATCGGAAAAGAGGACCGATCTTATCTGGCCTGGGCAGGGTCAGGATCCGATTTTCCATTTTTTTTCACTAAACACCTCAATAATTGAACAAGATAATGTAATAAAAATATCACAAGGCTGTTTTTGTGTCTCTTATATTATTTAATACAAATAAAAAAAATTGTAATACAATTTCAAAATTACAACTTTGTGTTGTTCCAAAGTCGCAAATCACATAGTAAAATTGCAATTAAAAAATACATTTTTATAAACATCTTTTCTAGTTTCTTCGCAATGTCTTGGGGTTCTTCGGTTGTAATTGAAATTTGTTGGTCAAATTGCTCGACATCGCTTCCACCTCCATCGGATAAAATTTCTATGTAGTTGTAGTCTTCTTCTTCGTTGATCTCCGGTTGACGACACCTTCTACGCTCTGCTCGTATCCAATCACTGAATAAAACTGCAATCTTCAAGCTGTCTCCGGCTAATGAGTGTTTGTGCTCTCTTATTTGAAATCTTTCGGCAGAAATAGCGGTTTCAGACGCTGTTGATGATATTTTAATGTTCAACACATCTCGGGTCATCTTAGATAGTGTCGAAAATATCTTCTCATTCTCCCTCCAGTACTTCAACAAATCTTCACGTCCTTCTTCATTGAGAAGCGCAGTGCGGTAATCGTCACGACCGACCGGGCGCGGCGGTGCCCTACCTGGGCACCCCTCAATTAGTAAACATCAGAGAATAGCAGCGGAACATACACAACACATAAGCATGCTTAGACGATAACATCACAGGCTAGCCAATAGGGCCACCTTCCATAAAATATACATAGCCAAAAGTAAGACAGTACAACTTTGTTCTTACAGCCCAAACCACAAATGTTACTACAGACCTCTAGGATAAACAACAGTAGTGGGACAGGGCCCCGCCATACCCCTGAATGTACATAATATCCACAACATCAGGGAAAACCGTACCAAAAGTAATAAGCCTCCGGAGAAATGGAGCTTCTGACACCTGACCAGTGATCCTAAGAATGAGGATCCACCACCTGCTTACCCCTACCTGCGGCATGAACGCAGCCCCCGAGGAAGGGGGTCAGTACACAATATGTACTAAGTATGTAAAACTGGAAAATACTGTAATTACATCATGAGTCTAAAACAGAGTCGGAGACATGAATGAAAATCAAATCACAGTTCATTGTGCCTTACTAACAATGAGAGTTAATAAGAGTATACCTACAACATAAAAAAAAAAAATAGGAGACTCACAATCAAATCATAGGTAGCAAATCCATGGAGTGGTTTAATGTCTTGGGGGTTTACCCCGCAATCATACTCAGAAGGGTGGTATAACGTCTTGGGGGTTTACCCCTCATTTATATTCTTACCCTGGAGAAGGTGGTATAACGTCTTGGGGGTTTACCCATCATTTATACTCTTACCCTGGAGAAGGTGGTATAACGTCTTAGGGGTTTACCCCTCATTTATACTTTTACCCTAGCTCAACCGGCCATCATTCATAACATAAATGAGTTAAGAAAGCCCCTAACTTCTTATTAGTCTTGTTCATATACCCTCTCATTTTAGTTTACTTAAGGCACTAACATATCTTAATCAAAGAAATCCGGGAATTTAACCCAAAGTACTACATACTTCTACTCTTTTAAAAATGATTCATTTTCATATAAAACTTTAGGCAATTGATGCCTTGAAATCAATTTGCCTTTCATAAATCAAGTCATTCGTCCTTACTTATCTTACTTTGAGTAAATATCTCCTTTTAACTTTTCATAAAGCTAATATAATCAATTTCCCATAAAGTTGTTATATTAACCTTATACCTTAGTCAATTACATTTTCCAATTTCCAAGGGACTTATACTTTTAAAACGAAATAAGTATCATAAACTTAAAACAAGTGAAGGATATCAAATCGTGTACGTCTACCGTACTATATAGGTACAACTACTCATGCTCAAGAGATAGGAAAGTTCCACATACCTCTTCGGGTCAATCCACTTTCTAAGTCCAATATACCGCACGTATTATGTCAACCTATAATGATCATAACACGTCTATTAGCTTCTAGCCTCAACGTAGAACATTCTAATTGCAAAGTTCCTTATTCTACGGAAAATTGGACAGAACTTCCTTTATTTCTACATACTTTTCCACCTTTTCAAGGTCCGAATTCAACATCCAAACGCCACTTTTAAGGCCCAACAATCCAACCAACACAAAGGGGATTACACGCTCAAACTTGGACGTGTAAAATTCTGCCCCACAATACATAACAACTAATTTAATAAGTTTAAGGTAGTATCTTGGCTATAACATGTTGACATACTAACCTTATTCAATCCTTTCAAATCCAAATCATATTTCTTACATGCAATATATCTAATAGCAATATTGACAACTACAAATCCTTTCTTCTTCACATGCAACATAATTTACTAGCAAAAAGAGAAGGGATTGTTACCTTAGAGCTTACCTAAATTAATCCAACAAATTTCACTTGTCTTCTTTCCACAATCACCTCCACAAAAACTCCTACAAGCTTGCCAACAAGTTTCCTTCTTGCCACATTTTCAAATTTTTCTTTAAGCTTTGTTTTCTCCTTGAATTTCTAGAGAGAATGGAGAGCTTTTAATTTTAGAGAGAAGGGAGAGCTTTGAAGAATGACCAAGTCTTCAAGACTTGGTCAATAAATAGGACATGCAAAAATCAGATGGGGGGGACACTTGTCACCCACCCATGGCCTTTTTAAAAGAAAATATCTGATTTTCCCTCAGTTTTCGCAAAAACTCCGCCTCGGCGCCGCGGCGCTGTGGCCCCTAACCGAAAATGTTTTCTGCTCGACTGCGCACTGAACTTGTAATTTCCATAACTTTCTACTCCGATATCCTATCGACGAACGGTTTGTTGTGTTGGGAACTAGACTCAACGAATTACATACTAGGCCTTTGAAACACCTAGGAACTCTTAATGCAACTGGACATAAACCGCCTCAAAGTTGACTAAAAACCCGTCTGAAACATTCGGTCGACCTATCTTTCAAAAATTTAAACCTTAACTCCTTTCGTACGTCCCCATAAGCAGGACCCGAACTACGGGGTGTATTATTCTCCCCCCTTAGAAACATTCGTCTCGAATGTTCCTTCTAGGCTTACTCAAATCACAATATCGACATAGACCCTCTTAACTATTCTTCTTGCAAATAAGGACGCTCCACATGGCCACAACAATACTTAAGCATATACGCCAAATTAAAACTAATAAGAAGGAAAGTGGGTTACCTGGAGGTGTAGGGAACAAGTGAGGATACTTCTTCATCATGTCCTCTTCTACTTCCCATGTCATTTCTTCCCTGTTCTCATTCCGCCATAAGACCTTGACGGAAGCCACATCCTTTGTCCGCAGTCGCCTAACCTGACGATCGAGTATCGCTATGGGACTCTCCTCATACGATAACCCCTCTGTCACCTGGACATCACAAATCGGGTGTACTCTAGATGGATCTCCGATACACTTTCGCAACATAGACACATGAAAGACTGGATGTACTGCCTCCAGATCGGACGACAGATCCAACTCATAGACAACCTTGCCTACCTTACGGACAATCTGGTAAGGCCCAATGTACCTTGAGTTAAGTTTCCTCTTCTTCCCAAATCTCATCACGCCCTTCATGAGTGATACCTTCAGGAAGACCCAATCATCCACCTCAAACTCCAAGGGTCGACGCCGATGATCTACATACGACTTATGTCGACTCTGAGCTGACAATAACCGCTCCTGGATAAGCTTTACCTTATCCACCGCCTGCTGAATCAAGTCTGGACCGACTAGCTGAACTTCTCCCACATCAAACCAGCCTATCGGTGACCTGCACTTCCTCCCATATAAGGCCTCATAAGGCGCCATCTGGATACTAGAATGGTAGCTGTTGTTATAAGCAAACTCCACAAGAGGTAAATGATCCTCCCAGCTACCCCTGAAATCAATCACACAGGCTCGCAGCATATCCTCAAGTGTCTGGATAGTACGCTCGGCTTTGTCGTCGGTCCCGAGGATGAAATGCGATCGAGACTCACCTGTGTCCCTAATCCCTTCTGGAAAGACCTCCAGAAGTTAGCCGAGAACTGGGCTCCCCTGTCTGAAATGATCGATATAGGAACTCCGTGCAGTCTCACAATCTCTCTGATATACAATCTAGCATAATCCTCGGCCGAAAAAGTCGTCCTGACTGGGAGAAAATGGGCTGATTTCGTCAGCCTGTCGATAATAACCCAGATGGAATCATGCTTCCTCTGAGTGTGAGGTAATCCTGTAATAAAGTCCATATTAATCACCTTCCACTTTCAAGTCGGAATATCAATAGCCTGCAATAGCCCACCGGGCTTCTGGTGCTCAACCTTGACCTGCTGACAATTCGGACACTGCGCAACAAACTCTGCAACGTCCCTCTTCAGGCCATCCCACCAATAGATACACCTGATGTCATGGTACATCTTAGTCGACCCCGGGTGAATAGAGTAATGAGCACTGTGTGCCTCCTCCAGAATCTGCTGACGAAGTCCTGCTACATCGGGTACACATAACCTGCCCTCAAATCTTAGCACCCCATCAGGTGTTATCTCAAATAGACTCTTCTCTTCCCGAAGAGTCGTATCTCGATACCGTACCATAATCGGATCCTCATACTGTCGCCTCTTCACCTCCTCGATGATGGAAGACTCGGCAACCTCTCGAACCCGAACTCCATTACTATCAGAATCAACCAAACGAACCGCAAGGTTTGCTAGCTGATGTAACTCGCGGACCATACCTCTTTTCTCTGGCTGCACATCTGACAGACTACCCATCGATCTGCGACTAAGGGCATCTGCAACTACATTGGCCTTCCCTGGGTGGTATAGGATATCGACATCATAGTCCTTAAGTAGCTCTAACCACCGTCTGCCGCAGTTCGGCTCCTCTCGTGAAGATATACCGAGACTCTTGTGGTGCGTGTAAATATCCACATGAACTCCATATAAATAATGTCTCGGATCTTGAGGCATGAATCATCGCGCCAACTCTAAGTCATGTGTGGGATAGTTCTTCTTATGCTTTCTGAGCTGTCGAGATGCGTAAGCTATAACTTTGCCGTGCTGCATCAGCACACACCCAAGCCCGACACCCGACACATCACAATAAACCACATATCCATCAAAACCCTCTGGAAGAGTAAGAACTGGGGCGGTTGTCAATTTCTCCTTCAGTAACTGGAAGCTCTCCTCACAAGCATCCGTCCACTGGAATATACCGCTCGAGTCGGCTAGTCAAGTCTTTGAAATGGAAGCAAACTTCTCCACAAATCTCGGATAATAACCCGCAAGGCCCAAAAAGCTGCGCACCTCCGTCGGTGTAGTGGGTCTAGGCCAAGTCTTGAATGCCTCAATCTTTGTTGTATCAACCCGAATGCCATCGACCCCGATAATATGCCCTAAGAAAGCCACTGAAGCCAAACAAAACTCGCATTTCGAGAACTTTGCATACAACTGCCGGTCCCGGAGGACTCCTAATACCGCCCTCAAGTAGTCTGCATGTTCCTGCTCTGTGCGTGAATAAACCAGGATATCATCAATGAATACTATAATGAACATATCCAAGAATGACTTGAACACCCGGTTCATTAAATCCATGAATACTGATGGGGCGTTGGTCAACCCGAAAGACATCACCCTGAACTCATAGTGCCCATACCGGGTCCTGAATGCAGTCTTTGGGATATCTGTCTCTCTAACTCGCACCTGATGATAACCAGACCGCAGGTCTATCTTGGAGAAACACCTCGCACCCTGCAACTGGTCAAACAAATCATCAATCCTGGGGAGGGGTATCAGTTCTTGATAGTTACCTTATTCAGCTGTCTGTAATCAACACACATACGCAGTGTCCCATCCTTCTTCTTTACAAATAAAACTGGCGCTCCCCAGGGAGAAACACTAGGCCTGATAAAGCCTTTTTCCAGCAAATCCTTCAGCTGGTCTTTCAACTCCCTCAACTCAGCAGGTGCCATCCTGTAGGGTGGAATAGATATAGATCTAGTGTCTGACGATGTATCAATGCAAAACTCAATCTTCCTCTCAGGAGGGATACCCGGGAGATCGTCTGGGAATACGTCTGGAAACTCTCTAACAACCGAATCGATCAAGGTCCGGTATCTCTACCTCGATGTCGAAGATCCGAACCATATGGTAGATATACCCCTTCCGTACCATCTTCCTAGCCTTGAGGTAGGAAATAAACCTACCTCTCGGCGACGCGGTATTCCCCTTCCACTCGATAACCGGCTCAGAAACCGAACCGTGCAATCTCCTCTACAGTCCATTGGCATAACAAGACGCTAGCCAATCCATACCCATAATCATATCAAAGTCGTCATATCCAACTCTATCAAGTCGGCCAGGTCCGACGATCGATATAGTCACCGGGCAAGCCTTATACACCGCCACTACCACCGAATCACTATCGCGTAGCCACCTCAAAAGGTTTTATGGACTCTGCTCTATCCCTATTCTACCAAAGATATGAGGAGATATATAGGACAAGGTAGAACTGGATCTATCAAAGCATATACATCACAACATGAAACCAATAATGTACTGCGACATCAGTGGCGCCTCGGTCCTCGACGGTGACATAGCATAAATGCGGTTTGAGGATCGCTGAACTGGACCCCACCACGACCCTGCCGCGGCTCGGTCCGTGAACACTCGCCTGCGGGCGCTAACCACCAAGACGAAGATCCAACCATCGACCGCTACCGAACCATAACACTCCCGCCGCCTCTGTTCGGACAATCTCTCTTCAAATGGCTCTGCTGGCCACAAGAGTAACAAGCTCCCGAAGTCATACGACACTCTCCTGGGTGGAACCTACCGCACCGTACACACCGAGATGGGGGTGGTCCCGATCGATGGTGGTCTCGCCTCAGAAATCCCGTGATCAACCTCCGCGCGAAATCGGGAAGGGGCACTTCTGCGGTGAAATGTGGATCTAGTCTCATTGAGGTTGTCGCCCGAAATCGCCTCGAGATCTCGCTGCCTGGCCTCTTGGGCTGGCTCAGTCAAGTTGATCCTCCTCTCTCTATCCTCTATCCGCGCATACGCTGCATCTCGAAATATCCATACCTGGCTGAAGAGCCACCCCCAAGCATGCAGTGATCATATGACGGTCTAGCCCCATCACATAACGATGAACCCTGTCTGCCATGTCAGCTACAATGGTGTGCGCATACCTGACCAATGAGTCAAACTCCAGGTTATACTCTCTGATAGTCCTCCCATTCTGCCTCAAGGTCAAGAATCTATCCACACGGGCTCTCCTCATCTCAGGAGGCAAAAAGTGATCCAGGAAGGCCTCTGTGAATTCCTCCCAACCAGCTGGAAGGGCACCCTCACCTCTAGACCGCTTCCATGACTCAAACCAGTTCAACGCAATATCGCGTAACCGGTAAGAGGCTAGCATGACTGACTCAGCCTCCGAGGCCCTAAGCACCTAGTCCACTGCAACTGCCGAACAAACTCCTGAGGATCCTCCTCGGATCTCGAACCATAGAACTCGGGTGGATGACAGCCCAGAAAATCCCGAATCCGTAAACCGTCGGCTCTAGGGTCGGCTCACATCGCTTCGTGTCGTGACGCCTACTACTATCTTTGGTCAACAACCGGATCTACTCCCCGTAATTCTATACTCACGGATGTGGGCGAAGGCTCGGTGTCGCGGTCTCGATGAGTCGCCGCCGCTCCGAGCTCTGCTGGGGCTGGCGACGTCGTGGAACTCGCCGTTCGAAACATCACCTCCGGTAAGGACTGAGCCTGTGCCCTCGTAACCCTCTGCGTCCTACTTGCAGCTCCCTCAGCTGCCTTGCCCTTCTGGGCCGCGGTTGCCTTGCGTGGAGGCATAACTAATACATGAAAATATGTCAGAGGGGGGGTTCAACCTATAACACGGATCTATTGCACGATCTTAGAGTGAAAGAATGGAAACCATCCTAAATATCCTGTAGCCTCCTGATTATTGATGTGGTGCACACACACCGATAATCAAGACTCTACTAGACACGGTCTGTAGACACTTTCCGAGGACTAACTGCTCTGATACCACTTTTGTCACGACCCGACCCCGGGCCGCGACTGGTGCCCTACCTAGGCACCCCTCATTTGGTAAACATCAGAGAATAGCAGCGGAACATACACAACACATAAGCATGCTTATACGATAACGTCACAGGCTAGCCGATAGGGCCACCTTCCATAAAATATACATAGCCAAAAGTAAGATAGTACAACTTTGTTCTTACAGCCCAAACCACAAATGTTACTACAGACCTCTAGGATAAACAACAGTGGCGGGACAGGGCCCCGCCATACCCCTGAATGTACATAATATCCACAACATCAGGGAAAACCGTACCAAAAGTAATAAGCCTCCGGAGAAATGGAGCTTCTGACATCTGACCAGTGATCCTAAGAATGAGGATCCACCACCTGCTTACCCCTACCTGCAGATTTAACGCAGCCTCGAGAAGGGGCGATACACACAATATGTACTAAGTATGTAAAATGGAAAATACTGTAATTACATCATGAGTCTAAAACAGAGCCGGAGACATGTATGAAAATCAAATCATAGTTCATTGTGCCTTACTAACAATGAGAGTAAATAAGAGTATACCTACAACATAAAAAAAAATAGGAGACTCACAATCAAATCATGGGTAGCAAATCCATGGAGTGGTATAATGTCTTGGGGGTTTACTCCGCAATCATACTCAGAAGGTGGTATAACGTCTTGGGGGTTTACCCCTTATTTATACTCTTACCCTGGAGAAGGTGGTATAACGTCTTGGGGGTTTACCCCTCATTTATACTCTTACCCTGGAGAAGGTGGTATAACGTCTTGGGGGTTTACCCCTCATTTATACTCTTACCCTGGAGAAGGTGGTATAACATCTTGGGGGTTTACCCCTCATTTATACTCTTACCCTGGAGAATGTGGTATAACGTCTTAGGGGTTTACCCCTCATTTATACTCTTACCCTAGCTCAACCGGCCATCATTCATAACATAAATGAGTTAAGAAAGCCCCTAACTTCTTATTAGTCTTGTTCATATACCCTCTCATTTTAGTTTACTTAAGGCACTAACATATCTTAATCAAAGAAATCCGGGAATTTAACCCAAAGTACTATATACTTCTACTCTTTTAAAAATGATTCATTTTCATATAAAACTTTAGGCAATTGATGCCTTGAAATCAATTTGCCTTTCATAAATCAAGTCATTCGTCCTTACTTATCTTACTTTGAGTAAATATCTCCTTTTAACTTTCCATAAAGCTAATATAATCAACTTCCCATAAAGTTGTTATATTAACCTTATACCTTAGTCAATTACATTTTCCTATTTCCAAGGGACTTATACTTTTAAAACGAAATAAGTATCATATACTTAAAACAAGTGAAGGATATCAAATCTTGTACGTCTACCGTACCATATAGGTACAACTACTCATGCTCAAGAGATAGGAAAGTTCCACATACCTCTTCGGGTCAATCCACTTGTTAAGTCCAATATACCGCACGTATTATGTCAACCTATAATGACCATAACACGTCTATTAGCTTCTAGCCTCAACGTAGAACATTCTAATTGCAAAGTTCCTTATTCTACGGAAAATTGGACAACACTTCCTTTGTTTCTACATACTTTTCCACCTTTTCAAGGTCCGAATTCAACATCCAAACGCCACTTTTAAGGCCCAACAATCCAACCAACACAAAGGGGATTACACGCCCAAACTTGGACGTGTAAAATTCTGCCCCACAATACATAACAACTAATTTAATAAGTTTAAGGTAGTATCTTGGCTATAACATGTTCACATACTAACCTTATTCAATCCTTTCAAATCCAAATCATATTTCTTACATGCAATATATCTAAGAGCAATATTGACAACTACAAGTCCTTTCTTCTTCACATGCAACATAATTTACTAGCAAAAAGAGAAGGGATTGTTACCTTAGAGCTTACCCAAATTAATCCAACAAATTTCACTTGTCTTCTTTCCACAATCACCTCCACAAAAACTCCTACAAGCTTGCCAACAAGTTTCCTTCTTGCCACCTTTTCAAATTTTTCTCTAAGCTTTGTTTTCTCCTTGAATTTCTAGAGAGAAGGGAGAGCTTTTAATTTTAGAGAGAAGGGAGAGCTTTGAAGAATGACCAAGTCTTCAAGACTTGGTCAATAAATAGGACATGCAAAAATCAGATGGGGGGGGGGGGACACTTGTCACCCTCCCATGGCCTTTTTAAAAGAAAATATCTGATTTTTCCCTCAGTTTTCGCAAAAACTCCGCCTCGGCGCTGAAACCTCTGCGAACTTTCGGAACTTCCGGCGCCGCGGCCCTGCTTTCCGGCGCCGCGGCGCTGCAACCTCAGAGAATTCTCAGCATAACCGGCGCCGCGGCCCTGCATCCGGCGCCGCGGCGCTGTGGCCCCTGACCGAAAATGTTTTCTGCTCGACTGCGCACTGAACTTGTAATTTCCATAACTTTCTACTCCGATATCCTATCGACGAACGGTTTGTTGCGTTGGGAACTAGACTCAACGAATTACATACTAGGCCTTTGAAACACCTAGGAACTCTTAATGCAACTGGACATAAACCGCCTCAAAGTTGACTAAAACCCCGTCCGAAACATTCGGTCGACCTATCTTTCAAAAATTTAAATCTTAACTCCTTTCGTACGTCCCCATAAGCAGGACCCGAACTACGGGGTGTAACAACAACACCCTGCAAAACAAAAACATCAAGCTCGCTAACTTGATTAGTAGTGTTACCACTATACATTCTATGTCTAAGGCTTTCAATACTAGCCGCAGAAACAACATGTCTTTTTTGAGGTTGTGTTGAAGAAGAAAAATATGGTATGGAAGTCGGATTGTTGGTAGTACTTTCTTATTGGTAATGCTTATATACTTTTTTGCATTCATCTTATATGTTAGACAAAACTTCTTCCTTAGGTGGTTGTTCATTTGGATTTTTTGGAGTTGGAGGTAGAAGTACTGCAATGCAATCATAAATAGTTTCAATAAGTGTTTTACAACGGTCTATTTTAATAGTCGAATTTAATACATCACCAATAATATAAATAGTGTGAATAATTTATTTTTATTTTAAATTTGATAAACATTTTTTTAATATGTGTCTTATAAGATGGTTTTTTCATATATTCACTAAGTAACAAAAATATTAGAGTTATATAAAATAACATTTTTTAAATAGTAAGATAATAAGTACCGAAAAATTCTTTAGTAGCTTGAAAAAATTTCTCTAAAAATACAAGTTTTGAATTGTTTTTCCCCAATCTCTATCTACAACCACATCAGTTGTATTTCGATTATGGACGTTAAAAATAAAGTTGTAAGTCTTCTATAATCATAAGCAACAAGTAGTTGTTCATATAAAAAATTTCACATAGTCGCTACTTCTTCGGAAATTTTTCTATAAGGAAGTCCACAATCGTGACAAGTTTTTTTATATTCTTCTTTTTCGTGGAATAGAAGGCGTTCCAGTTTGAGGTGCACTAATGGGTGTGTCATCTAGATTAGTGGGTGCCTCATCTAAATTAATGGGTGTGTCATCTAGATTATCTTCCAAATTAAAGTCTAGTTGAATTGCATAATATATCCCATCGTCTAATATTATATCATTAAAAAAATCAGTTTCATCTATATGTGTGTAATTAATCAAATCATCATATCTAGGAATAAGACGACTAGAAGAAGTATTCAGGCCCTTGTTACCCCTACTAGAAGAAGCACCCTTACCCTTACCCTTACACATACCTCTAATTTCTTCCATTTTAATTATGCTAATAAATAATAAAAGATAATAAAATTAAGGGAGATAATTAAAATAAAGTAACAATAATAATTTAAAGAAAGAACGAATGTACCAAACGCCGACGTGTAAACGAGGTTGAAAATTAAAACTTTGCTCGATAGATGATCCTCAAGCTAGTTGTCAACTTCACTCCCAATTTTTGAACTTTGATATAGTTATACAAATGAATAAATAAAATTTAATATTTAGTAGACAGTGTAAAGAGATAGATTGAGAGATTAGATAGATTGTAGGAAGATTTGTGAGAAAGATGAAGAGAAAATGATATATTTATAGTTGAGAAATTAAGTTAAAGTGTAAATATATTAACTTATGGGTTAAAAATAAATATTAAGGAGGTATGGGGATTGGGTGAGGCCCAAAATGTCTGTTGCAACAATGGCCAATCCGGCCCACTAGCCACCCTTACTCCATATTATAAGTGATTTTTTGTTTCTATTATTTATTTTTTATTTTATTTTTTAATTATTTTATATTTAAAATATATTTATCTTTTGTATTATTTATCTTTTATTTTATTTATTCTAATATGTACTTGTGTAATTACATCAATTCCAATTAGGAGGTGGCTTTCCAAAGAGACCCTAAGAGTTCATTGCGCAAGGGCAAAGAAAGGCCGAGAAGGAATAAACTACAAGAAGAGCCAAAGATTCTTTGGTAGCTTTGTCGCTTCCCTAAGAGCCAATTTTGTAATACAATCTTGACTTATTAGCAGCAGCAACACTTAGCTTGAAAGTTGCAACCAATCTTTGATGTTACCATTTTTTTATTGGTCCCTCTATTCTTGAAAATAACTTATTAACAACCTCATGTTTGCAGTTTCTTAAAACAGTCTTTCTTTCATTGTCAATTCACTTTTTGGCCCAACAATTGACCTTACATGATGCACATTTGCGCCTTTTTGGTTGGAATCTATTATAGTGATTAAAGCCTAGATTAAGTTTTCAGACTACTTCAAGTATGCCCCTTTTGTTTGAGAAAATAACTTATTACATTTATCTTTGCGTAATTATTAGAAGTAGAGTTAGATATAAATACTTATTTGCATTTTGTTAAAAATAAACAGTTTAATTATTCAAAATCAAATACAAGGTCATTTTCTTCCACTAGTTTTGAGAAGATATAATTTGAGGTAATACATTTTACTCTTCTAAATAAACAAAATAAATGAAAATTGTTGAAGATACTAGTATACACTAGTATACATTAGTATACATTTCTATCTTTCAGTTTTAGCATTTCAGTTTTAGCACAAGTTATAGTTTAGTTTACTTTTGGTGTTTGGCTATATTTGTAATGTGGCTTATAGTGCAAAGCCACTCATATAAATACTTGTTGGCTATGTTGAAAAGATTATCAGAAAACATTTCCCAAAAACCGATTTCTCTTCTTCCTTTCTCTCCCTTTCACTCTCGACCTTCATCGTCTTCACTGCTCCATCACCAATGATGGATGCAGACAAATATAGCTTCAGATTTATGATTCTAACATGGTATCAGAGCCATGCAGGATGGATCCAAAAGTAACTTTGTCTCATTAGGACAGGGACTGAGAGATTCAGCTTGCGAGGTTTAGTGATTGTATATCGATTCTTCAATTGAGGTCGATTTCATGTTTTCCTTACATCTGTAGTTTGATTTCTCGCCGATTTTGTTATTGTTTGTAAATCCGTGATTACTTTATTGTTTGATCGGTGAGTTATCGGTTCGTGAGTTCGTTTCAATCTACTAGTTGTGTTATATGTTGTCGCGACTGCAATTTCTTCATTCGATCTACATTGGATCTGAGGTTTAGACTACGATTTTTTAACGTCGTTTTATACTGTATTTGCTGAGATTATGGAGAACATCACAACAACACCTTCTGTTGTGTTAGAAGAAAGTTCAAACTCTAGTACATATATTATTGATCATAATCATCCCTTGTTCCTGAATGCATCCGAATCTGATGAGTCTATTGATTGAGATTTAGCGAGAATGGAAAACTACACGCTGTGGAGTAGAGCTATGCAGTTAGTACTATTAACAAGGAATAAAATTGGATTTGTCGATGGATCTATAAGGCGCGACACATACGGACCTAATCACACAAGGCAGTGGGATAGGTGTAATGCCTTGGTGGTGTCGTGGATAATGAGAAGTGTAGACAAAAATCTGTTGAGTGGGATTCTGTATCGCACTAGCGCAGCTGCTGTTTGGAAGGATCTTAAGGAGAGGTTTGATAAGATCAACCTCTCAAGAGTTTTTCAACTAAAAAAGGAGTTAACAATGCTAACTCGCGAGCCTCACGATCTCTCAATACTACTCAGAATGAAAGACCCATGGACGAGATAGATTCAATTATACCACCCCTACACGTGGATCGCTTAAATCCTAGGGAGTACATCACACATCTGGGAAATCAGAGGCTGCTGGAGTTTCTTATGGGATTGAATGATGGATACAACCAAGCGAGGAGTCATATCTTGTTGATGTCACCCATACCTAGTGTGAACCAAGCATTTGCTATGATAGCACAAGATGAAAGCCAAAAGAATATATCATCTCTAGGGAGTTCTGTTGACAATTTGGCACTGACCAGCAGGGCTTCATTTAGCAAAAATAGGAAGTTTGCCTTTTGTGATCACTGCCACATGAAGGGACATAATAGAGAAGGATGCCATAAGTTGCTATACTTCTGTGATTACTGCAAGAATCAAGGACATGTTCAGGAAAAATGCTACAAGCTGATAGGGTACCCTTCAGATTACAAAGGAAAAAATAAGGCTAATGCAGTCATGGCACCTCAGATGGAGCAGCATGTGCAGGGGTATGGAACCAGTTATGGTGGATGTGCAGATGGTGAGATGAATCAGAGATATTATGCGGCGGAACCAACTTTGTTTATCAGCGGAATAACTCAGCAGATGATAAGAACTCGACTCCGCATGAGTTGGAAATGATGTTGTCCATGACAAACCAGACTAAGAGATCAGGTACAGATCATAGTGCTGCTGCTACAGTATGTATGGCAGGTAAATATAATGAAGGTATTAGTAGTCCATGGATAGTTGATTCAGGAGCTACTAACCATATGGTTAAAAATAGAAATATGATTGAGACTCGCTCTGGTGGTCAACAAATTCGGGACAGTGCGGCTACCAAATGGAGCGATGCTCAATCACACACACTGGAGAGTGTAGACTGACAGGAGGTGAACTTATAAAACATGTGCTGTGTGTGCCAAGTTTTCAGTTTAACTTACTTTCAGTGTCAAAATTGACCAAGGAACTAAATTGCAGTGCTAGGTTCTTTCCTGACTTCTTTGTACTGCAGGATCTCCTCACTGGGAAGGTGAAGGAGATTGGTAGAGAAGTGGATGGCTTGTATGTGCTGGACTCTACAAGAAAGCAGGGGAGATTGATGACAGCTAAGACAAATATGTAAAAGCTCAGCATAGGAGAAGTGAAGGCAGCTCTATGGCACAAGAGATTGGGACATGTACCAATGAGTGTTCTTAGAAAAATAAATGCCTTCAGTAATAGTTCTAACTTTGTGATTCGACACTGTGATGTATGCCCTATGGCAAGACAAACTAGATTACCTTTTCTTACTAGTCAGAGTATGACTACACTTCCATTTGACATGTTACATCTTGATGTTTGGGGACAATACAAGGTTCCCACTTATAATGGTATGAGATTCTTTCTTACTGTGGTAGATGACTTCACTCAATGGACATGGGTATTTCTTTTGCACATTAAATCAGATGTTCCTACTATGCTCAAAGATCTATGTTTACTGATTAAAACACAATTTGGTGCCAAAGTTAAATGTGTCAGGTCTGATAATGGTTCAGAGTTTATAAATAGTTCCTGCAGAGATCTGTTTGCACAACTAGGTATTATACATCAGATATCCTGTCCATACAGTCCCCAGCAGAATGGTATAGTTGAAAGAAGACATAGACATATACTAGAGCTTGCTAGGGCCATAAAGTTCCAAAGCTGCCTACCTGCCATATTCTGAGGAGATTGTGTGGAGGCAGCTGTTTACATCATGAACAGATTTCCCTCTGTGGTTTTGGGGAACATTTCTCCATATGAGAAACTATATAAGAAGGCACCTGTTCTGTCTCACCTAAGAGTGGTTGGCTGTCTGTGCTATGCCACAAATCTGGTGAAAATGATAAATTTGACACTAGAGCCATCAAGGCAGTACTACTGGGATACTCTTCTAGACAGAAGGGATATAAACTCTTAAATCTATCTATGATGTTCTATTTGTAGCGGAGATGTTGCCTTTTATGAGACATCTTTCCTTTCGATAGAAGGAGCAACGGAGTTGATACTAGTTTGAATCCGAGTGAGGTGATATTTTTATCATGAACGATGTCGAACAAACTCTTGGGAGTATTGGATCAGAACACATTGAAGTATCTCAAGAGATTGCGATGCGAGAAGGCGGACCTCGGGAGGACGGCGGCGACCAACCCATCCAGACGGATGATGCAATTACTCACGAATCTCGGCCACCGTTGAGAGGTCGACGAAGCGAGGCGGCTGCTTGGATGATGATTTTGTTCAAATGTCACAAGCAGGAGGTAGGCAAGAGTGCTTGTACCACATGGCTATGATCTAGCTATCTTTGGGTGAATCACGAATCTAAGAGCTACATTGCAAAAATTGAACTTGAGCATGAGCCAAATTCCTATTCTGCGATGAAGGACACGGATGGGTGGAGGCTATGAAGCTTGAAATGCGAGCTTTGGAGAGTAACAAGACACAGGAAGTGTGAGATCTTCTGCTCGCGAGAAGGCCGTTGGGTGTAAATGGGTCTATAAGATCAAGTATAAGGCAAATGGTGAAGTGGAAAGGTTTAAAGCAAGACTTGTGGCCAGGGCTACAACGAAAGGAAGGAGTTGATTATCAAGATACCTTCACCGATGGCAAAAATGGTATTGTGAGGCGATAATCTCGTGGCGACTTCGAGAAATTGTACGTATATCAAATGGATGTTTATAATGCATTCCTGCAAGGAGACCTTAATGAGGAAGTGTACATGACCATGCCTCAAGGGTTTGATCATAAGCAAGGGAAGGTATGTAAGTTAATCAAGTCACTATATGGATTAAAACAAGCTTCTCGACAGTGGAATATAAAACTGACCACAGCTTTGCAAGGTTCGGGATTTTCTCAAAGTCAACTTGATCATTCCTTACTTACCAAGAAGATTGGTGACAAAGTAGTGGTGGTACTCATTTATGTAGATGATTTTCTCATTACTAGCAACGATGAGATTCTTATCCAAGAGACGAAACTAAGTTTACAACAGAATTTTAGGATCAAGGACTTGGGGGTTCTGAGGTATTTCCTAGGCTTCGAATTTGCTAGGAATAGCAGTGGTATAGTGATGCACCAGAGGAAATATGCGATCGAGCGATCTACGATCTTGGCTTTTCTGTAGGAAACTGCGAGATCACCTATGGAGCTTAATGCCAAGTCGACTTACGTATTGTATGACCAGTTGTTGATGATTCCTCCAAAGTCAGGATCTGTTTGCTCGATGATCCAGCAAGTTATCAAAGGCTCATTGGCAGATTACTCTACTTGACGAACACCAGACCCGACATATCCTTTGCTGTCCAGTGCCTCAGTCAGTTTATGCAGCATCCAAAGGCCTCTCATCTCTTGGCAGCACAGCGAGTAGTTCGATATCTGAAACAGGCCCCAGGTCTGGGTCTTCTTATGTCTGTTGGCAACACTACTGCTCTTACTACCTATTGTGATGCTGATTGGGCTTCATGTCCTAACACAAGAAGGTCGGTCACTGGTTATTTGGTATTCTTTGGGAATTCTCTCATTTCCTGGAAATCGAAGAAGCAGTCCACTGTTTCCCGGAGCTCAGCTGAAGCGGAATATCGCAGCCTGGCTTCTGCAGTTGCTGAGGTAGTTTGGCTTTCTGGATTATTCTCGACTCTAACTGTTTCTCTTACACTTCCCATTCCGGTACACAGTGATAGTAAGTCTGCCTTACAGATCGTTGTTGTTGACACCCAATTTTGACCCTCCCGTCCAGCCATTAACTATAAAATTACACTAATTTTGTAAAATAATTTTTTATGATTTTTATAATAAAATGCAGCGAATAGACATAAATACATGCATAAATAAATAATTTAATAATGGCATCGCGTCTTACGTAGAGTTTTAAACACTTAGAGTCCCGCGCCCGCATTAATTAACTTTAAGCTTTGTCGTAATTCTTAAATAATTAATAAATGCATAAAATAAATAATTTAGCGATAACGTCGTGTCAAGTAGCATAACCGCATTTATTAATACGCAAGAGAATGTCATAGTCATTTATAATTTAAAATCAATCTTAATCTAATACATGCATTTTAATAGCACCGCATTTATAAGGCTTTAAACAAATATCGTACTTGCATTCAGCATTTAAGTAATTTAATCTAAACTCAATTCAATTTTAAATTAACTTCGCAATAATGCACAACAATAAGTGAGATTTTAAATAATAGCGTCGCATTCTAAATCATTAAGCATTAATTAAATAACACGCCCGCATTTATTATAACAATTAGACTAATTTAGCACCTAAATAATTAGACTAATTTAGCACCTAAATAATTATAATAAAGCACCTAAATAATTTAACTAAATTCATTAATCTAAATTAATTAATTAACTCTAACTAATAACCCATTAACTAAATACATAGCATTTAATACTACCCTTAATTCGCCCAACCCTAATAACTACCCGGCAAACCGCGACGCATGACCCGCAAGCCCACGCCCAACTCCGTTCGTTTTGTTTTTTAAAAGTCTTAAGGCATTAGCCTAAGATCTTTCCTTAATCGCGCTTTAATTCATCTTCTCGAAAAGAAAAGCGAAACCACTAGCTCGCCACCTTCGCCGCCGGATTTCTCGGGAGAATCGGGCTTTCCTACCAGCGCACCTAGCCATTTCTCCTTTCCGTAACCAAGCGAATCCAACGATACCTTTCCATAACCAAACAAATCTTGCTTCAAAATCGGTAATCGCATGCGATATCCTTCACAATCAGCCGAAATCGGGCCCGAGAATCGACCTTTTATTACTTACCTAATAGGGAACCCAAAACATGGCTATATAAACACATACGCAAAGGCATCGATAGGGGCACCTCGACGTCTAAAAAGACATGCAATAGAACTTCGGTCGAGGATCGACGGAGAAGTCGAGCCTGATGAGTCGTGTGATAAATCGCCTTCTTTAGGAGCACCCGAATCCAGTCGAATCACCACGACATAGCAAGAACAGGCGGGGCTCGTATGAGTCCAACGGAATCGAGAGCATCGATTAGGAGTCGAGAGAGGGTACCATGGCGTATAAGAGAGCTCGGGATCGACTGGGGCTCGGTCGGCGTAGATAGATCGAGCGAGAAACGAGTGAGTTAAATACAACCAAGGGAATCGTGAGCAAAACCTTTCCTTCTATTCGCATCATGAAACCCATAACCCGTCGAGTGGCTCGACGACTTGATCTATTGCCGGGTCATTTGCGGAGAAGGTAAAATCGAACTCCTCTTGTATTTGTTAGATTTCTGTGTTATGTGGGTTTATCACGAATTTAATCGATGTTAATTGTATTAATCTGTTTGCTTGGCCTATATAAATCAGATTGGTTTTCTTAGTTGGATTCTTCATGTTGCGATTAGTTAATTTGGTAGTCTAAGTGTTTTAAAATAGTAAGTAGTAACAGAATCAGTACCACCTATCTGTTTTCTATCTGCCTGGCTGAATCTATGACAATCTATACAAGGTATATTGCTTTCCTTATACATTGGACGTATATCGCAACTGTATATCTTCGTATACTTTGCAATGTGTGAGTATGAGGGATGTTGTTTAAGTGCGCTAAGTCCATATGAAGCATGTTTTGGCTGTTTTTTTACTGCAGTGTCTCTCGCCCATATTTGTGAATGTTATAACCTGAAAATAACATATTTGTACCGGGACAACCGGGGTCATGAATATCTGTTTCTCTAAAGTTGTCCTTCTAGTCCAGTTATGTGATTTATTGGATGTTGGAAGCCCTTCTCGCTGCCTTTGCTTGCGAATAAGAGGTGCTAATACCAAATTGGAAATCTGTGTAGTCGAATGCGTCTGTCCGGTTTATGCATGCGGTTTGTCTGCATCTTTGTCTCATTTGGAATCGAACTTGTTAAAAATGAGTTGCGGTTTGGACAGTCCTCGAGGTTATTCAATGTTGTGTTGTTGACCCTTCATGAAATAGCTAAACTCACTTGCATTTTCAATCTAAATTCACCGTATTGAAAAAGCGGAATATGTTAACATTAGGTCCGTTATCTCTTATTTGCTGAACTGCTCATGGGATTCATACCTAGCTAAAGTGATTTGTTTGCATAGGCAGCCTAATCTTTGTAACTGTCGAACTCTTAAGAATCATGAGATGTGTCAATAGGCCACAGTAATGCTTCAATATACATGTTGGTGACTTTAGCTTGAATACAATTTCAAGTTTGGTCCTATTCCGGCAACTTGTTCTTTTAGTCAAGGCGTTATTGATATAGCTTTAGTCGGGGTAGCAATATTTGTGTCTTTATTTGTTTGAACTGGACATCTATAATAGCGGGTTGCAACTCACATAATTTGACATCGATGGAATGTAAAAGAGGCTAAAGAAAGTATCAATGGTCCGTTCTTTGATTGGTGTCGATATGCCTTGAAAAATCTAAATCTCTTAGTTGTTATCCTCGCATAGCGTCTTTCTTCTTGCTTTGTTGCTAATTTAAACATAGATAGATGGGTTGATAGTCCAGAATGTTATTGAGTCTACTCTTTAGGCATCTTGGATAGCCTTGTTTTTTTTTTTTATAACTGAATGACCCATCAGTTCATTGCTTTGTTCTGTTTCTCCTGTCTGTGTTGCGGTATATTGAGTATAGTTTTCTTGAAATGGAAATAATGTTCACGAGACATATTGTTTACATGAATCGCATTTGGTTAAACAAAGATGGATTGTTTTGGGTGTGAGATCGACACATTATAAACATATGCGGTGTTTAGTGTTTCTTCTATTATTCATATCTTATATTATTTGAGTGCATACTAATCTTTATCTTCTCTTATTTTTGCATGGCATTGGAGCAAAATAAAGAGTCTCACGGCGAGCTCATCGCAAGCCATTTCAAATGGCGACCGCGTCCGCATCCGCGTTCGCATTCCCGCTTCAAGAATTCCTAGAAAAACAAATAGACGCTGTAATCCGTCAGAAAGAGCATCCTTAAATCCCATTCTCTCTCTTTACTTGCATTTCATTTATTTATCTGTTATTTTGTAATTCAATTACTCTATTTCTGTAATATTTAGGATATTTGGAACAATTAAGCTTCAAACATATAAGGTGGAAAGTAATTCATAATTAGAAACTCACTTACTTTATTTGTCTTTTAGGACTATTAGGCGTGTCTAAATTACGCAAAAATAATTTAAATGATTTAACTCGCATCATAAAACCAACATTTTTTGTTTATTAAAACTCATAACAGATTTTTTCCTAAACCTTCAAGAATCGTCTTTAAGCATCTATAATACTGTACGCAGGTTAGGCAAGATTAATTCAGCTAGCAGTATACACAATTAGTCCATAAAGCACCTGTAGCATCTTAGCATTTCTAGCCCTTTTAGCACTTTTAATCGCCCTTTAGCAGTTAACACCTTTAGCACATTCCGTCCTTAATATTTTAGCACCTCCTAGCACTCTTTTGTACTTTAGCATATTAGCACTACTTTCAAAGACTTTAGCATTTAGCATTTTAAGCGCCCTTTAGTATTTAGCATTTTTTAAGCGCCCTTTAGCACCTTTAGCACCCTTTAGCTTTTAAAATTAATCTTTTAGTACCTTTAAGCACCTTTTAAACTTTAGCAAATAACACCTTTTGCCTCTTTTAGACTTAAGCACCTTTAAACATTTTAACATTTTTTTTGCATTTTATTAAGCGGGAGGATCTTTTACTTTGCATTTTTTAAAATACAATAATTACCCTAGGTTTGGCAGGACAACCGCAAGTTAGCGGATCTTAGAGGGTGCCTAACCCTTCCTCTAGATTAATAAAGAACCCTACCCGAGAATCTCATTAAGTTTAGCAGACCCTTAAAATGGAGTTAATGTTTTACTTCGAACTAGTTAAACATTTAGGTGTCCTAATTCACCCAATTAATTAGGTGGCGACTCCGCGAACCCTTAGCATTCTAGCAAACTTCTTTAGCACTTTAAACATTTCTTTAACTTTCCTTTAGCATTTTATTATTTTAGTTTCTAACCTTTTAATTTGAAGCGTGAGTTTAGAAAATAAATGTCGCGATCGAAAAAATGGCGCGTAAATGCGACTCATTTGGGAAATTTAGGTTCTTAACCATATGGACCTAGGTTATTATTTGACATTGCTTTTTTGCATTAAATTTTGCGTGCTGTATTTTGTTTATTTTATTGCTACATGCTTTACTGCTTTCCTTAAACTGGCATTCCGCTCATATTCCTTCCACTCTGGAAAATTCACACAAACACACACTACATGCGAGGTGCGCTGGGTGCATCAGCAAAATTCTTTCTTCAAAATCCAAATTTAGGAGAGTTGGTAACATACGTGGAGTGCGGTCTAGCAGGTGGCAGCGTAGCCTTCTCACTCGAGTTGTCGCTCGGGAACTCTTGCGTCGGAAAAGCCAAATCTTAGAAACTTAAGATAGAGCTATACCACCCTTATTTTAGGGCATGCATGCATTTACCTTAGGTGGGTCGGTCCTTGGCATCGACACCACAATTAGGAAGACACCAAACTTGTCGACGGGTTTCTCAACCCAACGACCAACCAGCATATTATGTGTAACGTGGCAATGACAGACAAATCCAAACCCAATCATAACATGCTGAAATTGGGAAAAAGTGCACCGTCATTTGGTCGCCATTTCCAACAAAGGCATTATAGTTGGACGACTTGGACAAATCTATCATGGCCTCGCATATGTGACGTTTAGGCCTACCTTTGGCATAAAGAGGTCCCCCTTGCATGTTAGGAAACGTTTGAATGTGCTATGTGCAATATATCTGCTACATACCTGCAAATTATGTGCTTTATGCTAACACCGTTTGTTGCATTTTTAGAAAGATTTATCATCTCCCCCCAAAGGTCGAGTTGTATTTGACTTAGCAATGGCAGAGCATCAATATTTCACAAGATCAAAGGCACGGTCCAGCGACATGACCGATTCAAGTACATCTGAGCGGAACGAGTCGGAACCTGTCTTGGTTCCTATAGGCAAAGCAGGGGTCTCAGAAAAGAAGAGCAGCATGACACCTTTTCAAAACTGGGACTATGTAGAAAACCAGACAGGGATTGCAAGTCCAAACAGGCCAGGCGCGCAGATGTCAAGGGACAAGGCGGCAAAGTCAAATACAAATCGACCCCCCCCCAAAACTCACAAATTTTCTTTGAGCGCAGGTCTTTTCATATTAACAAAAGCAGAAAGTGCAATAGCCGAAATGGAAAATACGGCGAAAGGTTTCTTCGTATTAGCAGAAGCAGCAAAAGCAACAAAGGCAGAGGATGACAACAATCCAAAGTCCGTGATCGTGAAGCAGCAGAGCGGCATCAACAATCGGCAATCAAAGTTCAGAGTTCCGCAACAAAACCTAGCGCATCAACTAAGGCACAAAGTCAAATTGGCAACCAATGCATCACACCCAACAGAGGCATCATGACAATTCGTCAGTGGCAGCATTTAGCATGTCCATGCAAGGCGACATCTCGATATTCATCCGCGTAGCGAGGACAACATCTCTACCCATAAAATTGCACTTCGTATGTGTTTACCATTTCATTTAAACGGTATACACTAATGTTTTCTCAAGCTTGCGAGCATCTATCCTATGAGCAGCGAAGCAAGACGCCCAGCAACGACGTTATCGGCATTATGTCGGCGACGACATATATCCGACTTCGGTTTACCAAATCGACATCTTTAAGGACTTCGCCACGAAGGACACCGGCAAATATGATTCCATACGCCGAGGATGGAGGCACCGACAATCAACATTCGAATTCAAAAGTCCGCAAGTTATAAGCGCGTCGGCGCCTGAGTCAAATTGCAACTCACGATGCGCACAAACGCACAACAAAGACATCATGACAATCCACATGGTTCACGAATGCATCACAACAAAGGCATCATGACAATTCGTCGATGGCGATTTAGCATGTCCGCCAAGGACAACATCTCAAAGATTCACAACACCCCACATATCATACGGAAGACATCCTTATTCACATAATTGCATTTCTCATATATATTTATCATTTTGTTTAAACAGTATACCCTAACGTTTTCTCAGCTTAGTTCGCGGAGCATTTATTCTACGGAGCAAGCGAAAGAACACGCCCAGCAACGACGTCATCGGCATTATGTCCAGTAACGACATCATCGCGATTGCGTCTGCAGCAGCGACGCCAAAGGCAATACGCCCAGCAACGACATCATCGCGATGCGTTTACACAACGACGCCAAAGAACATTATGTCCAGTAACGACATCATCGGCGTGCGTTTACGCAACGACGCCAAAGAACACGCCCGTGCAACGACGGCGTTATCGGCGTATGTCAAGGCAACGACATCATCGCGATTGCGTCTACGCAACGACGCCAAGAAGAACACGCCCAGTAACGATGTTATCGCGATTGCGTCTACACAACGACGCCAGCAACATTATGTCCAGGCAACGACATCATCAGCATTGCGTCTACGCAACGACGCCAGCAGCAACGACGTTATCAGCATTATGTCCAGGCAACGACATCATCAGCATTGCGTCTACGCAACGACGCCAAAGAAGAACACGCCCAGTAACGACGCTATCGCCGGCGTGCGTACACAACGACGCCAGCAACATTAGGTCCAGGCAACGACATCATCAGCATTGTGTCCATGCAATGACACCATCAGCGGTGCGTCTACGCAACGACGCCAAAGAAGAACACGCCCAGTGCAACGACGTTATCAACATCAGGTGTCAGCAACGACACCATCAAGATGCGTCTACGCAACGACGCCAGCAGCAACACGTCCAGGCAACGACGTTATCAGCACAGCAAGTCCGAAAACGACGCCATCATCAGCATATCACATCTGCACAGGGACGATTTTCTCTGTTCTCAAAATTGCATTTCCTCTCATTCATGCTTTATTCTGTCTTAGCAGTTATGCACTAACTCTTTCTTGAGCTTTAGTCTACAGGTACATTTGCAAAGGACGACATATCCGCGTTCACAATCGCAACACGCGTGCGTGCAAGGTCGAAAAATCACAGCATTTGCAGCATCGCATCAACACAAGCGCATCGCATTTTGCAGATAACCTTTTCTACTCACAATCGCATTGTTTTTAAAATGACGATCATCATTTTGCCTTAGCGATTATGCACTAACTCTTTCGAGCTTTAGTCTACAGGCAATTGCAGCAGGACAACGATCGCATTCACAATCGCAACACGTCGTGCAAGGCGAAATCACAACATTTGCGATCGCATCAACACAAGCATCATATTTTTGCAGATAACCTTTTACTCACGATTGCATTACTTTAAAATTATGCATCATCATTTTGCCTTATGATTATGCACTAACCGTTTGTTTAAGTCTTAGCGTGCGAGGCGGGAGCCTAACGTGGATTTTCTCTACAAATAACCGGGCAATCTGTTGGGGGCAACCTGACGATTGGCGAAGCGGCCTCAGCGTCAGTCGCTCGCTTCCATCACCAGTAGAACCAGCGCCACAAGCCATAGCAGACACCCTGTGTTCAAGCGGTTATATTCTTTTACTTTTTACATAGCCCATGTCATCATAACTCGATCACAGGACAACTTTAAGTCCGCGTTAGCGCGCGTGTTTTGACCATGGTAACCCGATGTCGTCATAACTCGACAGGGGCGGACGTGAAGTCCGCATTAGCGCGCGGTGTTTAGACCATGGTAACCCAATGTCGTCATAACTCGACACTGGGACAGATTTTGATTTTTGCGTCAGCCTTGTCTATCTGCCCAACATTTTTGCAATTCTGAAGATCGAGACAAAATTGGCTATGAGTCAACGTCTTTGTCCGAATATTCTTCCATCATCTCCATACAAAGAGGGACATCTGTTGACACCCAATTTTGACCCTCCCGTCCAGCCATTAACTATAAAATTACACTAATTTTGTAAAATAATTTTTTATGATTTTTATAATAAAATGCAGCGAATAGACATAAATACATGCATAAATAAATAATTTAATAATGGCATCGCGTCTTACGTAGAGTTTTAAACACTTAGAGTCCCGCGTCTGCGTTAATTAACTTTAAGCTTTGTCGTAATTCTTAAATAATTAATAAATGCATAAAATAAATAATTTAGCGATAACGTCGTGTCAAGTAGCATAACCGCATTTATTAATACGCAAGAGAATGTCATAGTCATTTATAATTTAAAATCAATCTTAATCTAATACATGCACTTTAATAGTACCGCATTTATAAGGCTTTAAACAAATATCGCACTTCAGATTCAAAGATTTAAGTAATTTAATCTAAACTCAATTCAATTTTAAATTAACTTCGCAATAATGCACAACAATAAGTGAGATTTTAAATAATAGCGTCGCATTCTAAATCATTAAGCATTAATTAAATAACACGCCCGCATTTATTATAACAATTAGACTAATTTAGCACCTAAATAATTAGACTAATTTAGCACCTAAATAATTATAATAAAGCACCTAAATAATTTAACTAAATTCATTAATCTAAATTAATTAATTAACTCCTAACTAATAACCCATTAACTAAATACATAGCATTTAATACTACCCTTAATTCGCCCCAGCCCACCTAATAACTACCCAAACCCAGACGCGACCCTCAACCCATGCCCACGCCCAACTCCCGCTCCTTTGTTTTTTTTAAAAGTCTTAAGGCATTAGCCTAAGATCTTTCCCCTTAATCAGCCGCCCTTTAATTCATCTTCTCAAAAGGAAAAGAAACGAAACCCTAGCTCGCCACCTTTCGTCGCCGCCCGGATTTCTCGCCGGAGAATCCGGGCTTTCCCTTACCCACGCACCCTAGCCAGCTCTCCTTTCCAGAACCAAACGAATCCAACGATACCTTTCCATAACCAAACAAATCTTGCTTCAAAATCAGCAGAAATCGCACACAATATCCTTCACAATCAAGCGAAATCGGGCGAATCGACCTTTTATTACTTACCTAATAGGGAACCCAAAACATGGCTATATAAACACATGCAAAGGCATCGATAGGGCACCGACAACATCTAAAAAGACATGCAATAGAACTCAGTCGAGGGATCGACGGAGAGGGGTCGAGCACGATGAGTCGATGTGATAAATCGCCTTCTTTAGGAGGAGCACCTTGAATCGAGTGAATCACCACGACATAGCAAGAACACAGAGCAGGGCTCATATGAGTCCAACAGCAATCGAGAGAGCATCGATTAGGAGGTCAGAGAGAGGGTACCCATGGCGTATAAGAGAGAGCTCGGATCGAATGCAGGGCTCGATCGGCATAGATAGCATCGAAACGAGTACGATAGTTAAATACAACCAAGGGAATCGTGAGCAAAACCTTTCCTTCTATTCGCATGAAACCCATAACCGTCAGTGGCAGAAGCGACGATCTGACGCCGGTCTGCCCGGAGAAGGTAAAATCGAACTCCTCTTGTATTTGTTAGATTTCTGTGTTATGTGGGTTTATCACGAATTTAATCGATGTTAATTGTATTAATCTGTTTGCTTGGCCTATATAAATCAGATTGGTTTTCTTAGTTGGATTCTTCATGTTGCGATTAGTTAATTTGGTAGTCTAAGTGTTTTAAAATAGTAAGTAATGTGAGAATCATTACCACTATCATTTTCTATCCAATTTGGTGAATCTATGACAATCTATACAAGGTATATTGTTTTCCTTATACATTGGACGTATATCGCAACTGTATATCTTCGTATACTTTGCAATGTGTGAGTATGAGGGATGTTGTTTAAGTGCGCTAAGTCCATATGAAGCATGTTTTGGCTGTTTTTTTAGTACTGCAGTGTCTCTCGCCCATATTTGTGAATGTTATAACCTGAAAATAACATATTTGTACCGGGACAACCGGGGTCATGAATATCTGTTTCTCTAAAGTTGTCCTTCTAGTCGCTTATGTGATTTATTGGATGTTGGAAGCCTTCTTTGCCTTTGCTTGCGAATAAGAGTGCTAATACCAAATTGGAAATCTGGTAGTCGAACGTCTGTCAGGTTTGTCTGCATGCGGTTTGTGCATCCGTCTCATTGGAATCGAACTTGTTAAAAATGAGTTGCGGTTTGGACGATTCTCGAGGTTATTCAATGTTGTGTTGTTGACCGCTTCATGAAATAGCTAAACTCACTTGCATTTTCAATCTAAATTCACCGTATTGAAAAAGCGCAATATGTTAACAATAAGTCATTAATCTCTTATTTCTTTGAGCTGCTCACGGGATTCATACCTAGCTAAAGTGATTTGTTTGCATAGCGACTAATCTTTGTAATCGAACTCTTAAGAATCATGAGATGTGTCAATATGCCACAGTAATGCTTCAATATACATGTTGGTGACTTTAGCTTGAATACAATTTCAAGTTTGGTCCTATTCCGGCAACTTGTTCTTTTAGTCAAGGCGTTATTGATATAGCTTTAGTCGGGGTAGCAATATTTGTGTCTTTATTTGTTTGAACTGGACATCTATAATAGCGGGTTGCAACTCACATAATTTGACATCGATGGAATGTAAAAGAGGCTAAAGAAAGTATCAATGGTCCGTTTTGATTGGTGTCGATATGCCTTGAAAAATCTAAATCTCTTAGTTGTTATCCTCGCGTAGCGTCTTTCTTTCTTGCTTTGTCGCTAATTTAAACATAGATAGATGGGTTGATAGTCCAGAATGTTATTGAGTCTACTCTTTAGGCATCTTGGATAGCCTTGTTTTTTTTTTTATAACTGAATGACCCATCAGTTCATCGCTTTGTTCTGTTTCTCCTGTCTGTGTTGCGGTATATTGAGTATAGTTTTCTTGAAATCTGGGAAATAATGTTCACAGAGACATATTGTTTACATGAATCGCATTGGTTAAACAAAGATGGATTGTTTTGGGTCAGGATCGACACATTATAAACATATGCGGTGTTTAGTGTTTCTTCTATTATTCATATCTTATATTATTTGGAGTGCATACTAATCTTTATCTTCTCTTATTTTTGCATACGCGCATTGGAGCAAAATAAAGAGTCTCACTACGAGCTCATCGCAAGCCATTTCAAATGGCGACCGCATCCGCGTCCGCATTCGCATTCCCGCTTCAAGAATTCCTAGAAAAACAAATAGACGCCAGTATCCGTAAAGAGCATCCTTAAATCCCATTCTCTCTCTTTACTTGCATTTCATTTATTTATCATTATTTTGTAATTCAATTACTCTATTTCTGTAATATTTAGGATATTTGGAACAATTAAGCTTCAAACATATAAGGTGGAAAGTAATTCATAATTAGAAACTCACTTCTACTTTATTTGTCTTTTAGGACTATTAGACGTGTCTAAATTCTGCAAAAATAATTTAAATGATTTAACTCGCATCATAAAACCAACATTTTTTGTTTATTAAAACTCATAACAGATTTTTTCCTAAACCTTCAAGAATCGTCTTTAAGCATCTATAATACTGTACGCAGGTTAGGCAAGATTAATTCAGCTAGCAGTATACACAATTAGTCCATAAAGCACCTGTAGCATCTTAGCATTTCTGGCCCTTTTTAACACTTTTAATCGCCCTTTAGCAGTTAACACCTTTAGCACATTCCGTCCTTAATATTTTAGCACCTCCTAGCACTCTTTTGTACTTTAGCATATTAGCACTACTTTCAAGACTTTAGCATTTAGCATTTTAAGCGCCTTTAGTATTTAGCATTTTTAAGCGTACTTTAGCACCTTTTAGCACCCTTTAGCTTTTAAAATTAATCTTTTAGTACCTTTAAGCACCTTTTAAACTTTAGCAAATAACACTTTTGCCTCTTTTAGACTTAAGCACCTTTAAACATTTTAACATTTTTTTGCATTTTATTAAGCGGGAGGATCTTTTACTTTGCATTTTTAAAATACAATAATTACCCTAGGTTTGGCAGACAACCATGAGTTAGCGGATCTTAGAGGGTGCCTAACCCCTTCCTCTAGATTAATAAAGAACCCTACCCGAGAATCTCATTAAGTTTAGCGGACCACTTAAAATGGAGTTAATGTTTTACTTGAACTAGTTAAACATTTAGGTGTCCTAATTCACCCAATTAATTAGGTGGCGACTCATGAACCTTAGCATTCTAGCAAACTTCTTTAGCACTTTAAACATTTCTTTAACTTTCCTTTAGCATTTTATTATTTTAGTTTCTAACCTTTTAATTTGAGCAGCAGGAGTTTAGAAAATAAATGTCGCGGTCGAAAAAGGGCGCGACAGTTGTCAATCCTGTGTTTCATGAGAGGACCAAACATATTGATATTGACTGTCATTTTGTTCGGGAAAAGTTGCAACAAGGACTGATCTCCACACATTACTGGCCCATCGCGACTGCGATGCTCTCGCGAGGCTTGACGATTGGTCGACATGACTATCTACTGTCCAAGCTAGGCTTCACAAACTTGTTCTTTGTTCCTAGCTTGAGGGGCGTGTTGAAGATACTAGTATACACTAGTATACATTAGTATACATTTCTATCTTTCAGTTTTAGCACAAGTTATAGTTTAGTTTACTTTTGGTGTTTGGCTATATTTGTAATGTCGCTTATAGTGCAAAGCCACTCATATAAATACTTGTTGGCTATGTTGAAAAGATTATCAGAAAACATTTCCAAAAAACCGATTTCTCTTCTTCCTTTCTCTCCCTTTCACTCTCGACCTTTATCGTCTTCACTGCTTCATCACCAATAATGGATGCAGACAAATATAGCTTCAGATTTATGATTCTAACAAAAATAACTTTTACAAGAAAAGTAGAATGATATTACATACTACTTATGTTATGTAACATGAAAATGACACATAAATAAATGAAGTATATTTTTTAGGTGTGTCATTTCAAGTGAAAATATTTAATTAAGAAAATTAATGCATATGACATTATGAAGCACAAAATCAAGCATTATAGTCCATAGTGTGAACATATATTGCAAATTGCATATGTTAAGACGTTAATCATAATAGAATTGAACACAGCCTAGGAGAATTAGGATCGTCTCAAATATTTTGGTGGCCCTATTTTAATTCGTAAAAGTGGGTTCTTAATTGAGCTAAGACTTGTGAATTAATGAAAAAAAGGGCCTTAATCATTTTTCGGACCCCTGTACGGTAGCACACCTCGCACGGATTCAAAGACGGTCCTGAGGAGAATGTTTACAAAAATAAAAGAAAAAAAGGAAAGATGACTACGAGTCCACAAGAGTGACAAATTATGAACATAACCAAAGTTTGAGGTTAAATCAAAACACCATTAAAACATGGAGGATGATAAATGCAATTAGATGATAACCTACTTTATATTATCTTAATACTAGTATTAAATTAATCAATGGCACCACACTAACAAATTAAAATTTATTTTGTTTAGCAAAACCGAAAATGTAAGAAGACCCTTTCGGAGATCTCAAGAGACTAACCCCCTCGAAGTCCTCTTACGCTATATCTATACATACAGATATTTGTATTGAAGAAGAAATCAAGAAATGGTTACCCTTTATTCCACACACTGTTCATCATCTTCTATTGGGTTCTACAATTATCATAACAACTTACCAATTTCTTCCAGAAAATTTGCTTCACAGAAGATTTCTTTGACACCAATTTGTAATGCCATTCGCATGCAGGATGGTTCGTTTTTTTCTAAATTTGATTCATTGTTTAGAATTTATGTATTGAGCTATGCTAAAGGTGGAAGTAAGTTCTATGTACCCTCTACCCTCCCAGACCACACGGTGTGAGATTACACTGGCTATGTTATTGTTGTTGTTAGTAGAGTTGCATGTATGTTGTTCTCGAACAAAAGGGTAATAGGGATTAAAGAGTTCTAGGATTCTTTATTGAGTTCACATAATAAAGTTTGAGTTTTTTTTTCATGTTTCTTCTTTTCCTGATCTAGACAAATGCTAAATTTGATTATTTGTTTCGATTTTATAAGTTCAATTTTAAATGAAGATTTTGTAAGTTGATCATAGTAAATTTTGTCCCAATTTATTCCTTGTTAGTGGAAGGATTAGGGTAGAAGAGTAGTGGCTAATCGAGTGCATTTCTTTTCCATTCCTGATGTTTTAGCATTATTCTTGTATTTTCTTATTTTTAGATTTCTATTACTATCTATTGTTTCTTTAGCCTCGGTTATCTTGGTATCTTGCTATTGTTTTTGCTTGTTGCTACTGCCTATTTTTCGTCTTTCTATGAGCCGAGGGTCTCATGGAAACAACACCCCTACCTTCCCAAGGTAAGGTTTGCGTACACACTACCCTCCCCAAACCTCATTTGTGGAATTACTCTGGATATGTTGTTGTTGTTGTTAGTATTTGTTAGTGGAGTTGTAGGAAGCTTGTTCTCCAACGAAAAGGAAAACGAGAGGAAGTGTTATAGGAGTCTTTATTGAGTTCACATCATAAATTTTGAGTTTGTTTCATTTTTGGTTGTGTAATTATCCATGCACAGAGTAAAGCTGCATTATGAGACCCTCGATGTGATTTTTCAAATTATTATCTCTTCAATCAAGATGCTTTTGATTTATTAGTAACCGTATCTCCTTCTAGGGCTGCGAGAGAAATCATTGGGGCTTGTTGAGACAGTTTTCCTGTTGTGTGAAATAGTAAAGGTCTGCTGCTTGTTATTGTTCTTGAAAGTGTGTTAAATGTAAACCATAATCATTGTTCTTGGAATAACCACTTTGGAACATATGTATTTCTCTTTGTTGGTTTCTTATGTTGAATTTAATGTTCTATAGGTGCTGTAGCGGCTCCGCCTAGCAAAATTGAGAATGAAACTCCTTTGAAGAAATTAAAAGATGGAATTTTGTCAGTCAGACCTCCAGAGGAGCAGAAAGATACATTTGATTTTGATAGCAACAAGGATAAATCAACTGTCAGTATTACTGTTGTTGGCGCTTCAGGAGATCTTGCCAAGAAAAAGATATTTCCTGCACTTTTTGCACTTTACTATGAGGGTTTCCTCCCTGAGGTGGGTCCTATATTTATCCAATTTTGTTGATTTTAAACTAATTTTATATCCTTCATTACTTGTCTTGACGTATACTTAGATATGGTAGAATGGGTCTCTAATAAGGTTAAATCTTTTGTTAATGAAGCATTTCACTATTTTTGGCTATGCTCGGAGTAAGATGACTGATACTGAACTCAGGAACATGGTCAGCAAGACCCTTACTTGCAGGATTGATAAGAGGTGCGATTTGTTTTGATCCGTAACATACATATTTCCAACACTCTCTCATTTTGCATCTAGGATTTCATTTTTCATGTTTTATTTCAAGAATCGTTAAATCAAATGATAGGACTGAGATAATCGTGCTTAACATTGTTATTCAGGGAAAATTGTGGTGAAAAGATGGAAGAGTTTCTTGAAAGGTGCTTCTACCATAGTGGTCAATATGATTCCCAGGAAAACTTTGCACAGCTTGATAAAAAATTGAAGGAACATGAGGTAATTAGGGTTGATATTCCTCAGTTTTGTGATCTTTAGCTTTTGAGATACTCCCTTTGTCCCAATTTATATGACACGCTTTCCTTTTTAGTTAGTCCCAAAAAACATGACACATTTCCGTATTTGGCAATATTTAAACTTTTCCTTTACTCTTAACGAGATGATCTATAACCACACAAATATCTTTGACTTGTTTTAGACCACAAGATTCAAAAATCTTCCTTTATTTCTTAAACTTCATGCCCAGTCAAACTACATAAAAATTGGGACGGAGGAGTAATTGATTTTGACGATGTAATAAAATGAAGCTTCTTCTGGTCATTCATAACAACAATCTGCAGTTTTCTTGTTATTTGGTCTGGGCTTGCAAGTTGAATCCATCTTGCTTGTTCATCTTAAAATACTCAATCTCATTCCTGCACACCCAGCAGGATATGATAGAGGACTTTCTACTTGAGAATCGTCGCAAACCCCATTCATTGGTCATCTTGTGTATAACTGCATATATTATATATATGTATGTATATGTATGTATGTATATATGTACATACCCGATTGTGACTTGCTTTTATCAACAAACTACTAATTTGAATGGACGCTTCCTAGCCACCACACCCCGGTATCTAGATTAAGTCACGAAGGCTACAACTGGGACTAAAAAGAGATATATACATACATATACATACATACATACACGCATATACAGATATATATCTATGTATCTATGTATGTATATATATATATATATATGTATATGTATGTATGTATATGTATGTATATATATGTATATGTATGTATGTATATGTATGTATGTATATATGTATGTACCTGATTGTGACTTGCTTTTATCAACAAGCTACTAATTTGAATGGACGCTTCCTAACCACCACACCGGTATCTTGATTAAGTCACGAAGGCTACAACTGGGACTAAAAAGATATATATACATACATACACACATATGTATGTATATGTGTGTATGTATGTATGTATGTATGTATTTCAGCATTATGATTTTTCATACAGCCCCATCCTGTCACATCTCTCCTCCTTTTCCTGTCGAATGGAAGAGTTCCGTTGATTGTTGACTTCTGCTAGATTTTCAGTCAAATCTAGCTCTTCGTCATAGTTTTCATAATTCTAATTAGTGGTGTAGTTTAATACTATGTGTCGCAATTTATGTGGCACCATTTCCTTTTTGGTCTGTCCCAAAAAGAATGTAACCTTTCTATATTTAGAAACAATTTCACTTTATGAAATGATTTACAACCACACATTTATATAAGACTTGTTTTGGACCACGCATTTCAAAAGTCTTCCTTTCTTTCTTAAAATCTGTGCCAAGTCAAATGGTGCCACATTAGTCTTCCTTTCTTTCTTAAAATCTGTGCCAAGTCAAATGGTGCCACATTAATTGGGACGGAGGGAGTATAATTTTCTAATTCACTTGCAATTCTCTCAACGTTGACCGTGATTATTTTGTAGGCGGGAAGGTTTCCCAATCGGCTATTCTACTTATCCATTCCTCCAAATATTTTTATAAATGCTGTACGATGTGCAAGCCTCTCTGCTTCTTCTGCTCATGGCTGGACAAGAGTCATCGTAGAGAAGCCCTTTGGTCGGGATTGTGAGTCCTCTGCTGCATTGACACGATCCCTTAAGCAGTACTTGAAGGAAGATCAAATTTTCAGGTGCAGTTACTTAAAGTTGAACTGCTTCTGACCCACTGAAGGAAGTGTCTTGTTATTTAACTGGTAATTTATCCTCATTTTTGTTTTCAATTTTTGCTTTTTCATCAACAGGATTGATCACTACTTAGGGAAGGAGCTTGTGGAAAACCTTTCTGTCCTTCGTTTCTCCAACCTGATATTTGAACCCTTATGGTCAAGGCAGTATATAAGGAACGTGCAGTTTATTTTCTCTGAAGATTTTGGCACTGAAGGACGGGGAGGGTAATTCTCTTTCTCAAAGTTAGAATTTAGGTGGTGTAGAACTAGAGTTCAGAACTTATTGTTTTACTTTTACGTGTGTCTCCAGTTATTTTGATCATTATGGGATAATTAGAGACATTATGCAAAACCATCTGCTTCAAATTCTTGCCCTCTTTGCCATGGAAACACCTGTCAGTTTGGATGCAGAAGATATCAGAAATGAAAAGGTTTTATTCCTTTATGACCGATTTATTTTGAAGGAATTTGTTGTTTTCTAGTTCCATAACTAATTCCTATTAGATGCCAGGTAAAAGTTCTGCGTTCTATGAGACCTTTACAACTAGACGATGTTGTGGTTGGGCAGTACAAAAGTCATACAAACGGAGGAACAACCTATCCCGGCTATACCGATGACAAGACCGTACCAAAGGACAGCCTAACCCCAACTTTTGCTGCAGCTGCTCTTTTCATAGATAATGCAAGATGGGATGGGGTGCCTTTCCTTATGAAAGCTGGTAAAGCTTTACATACCAGGAGGTTAGTGAAACCAATGAGAAGAAATACGTAATTCCTATTTATTTTCCCTTCTTAATATTTACTTACCACTTCATACCTCTTTGCTTTTGCTTTGCTAGTGCGGAAATAAGAGTACAATTCAGGCACGTGCCAGGAAATTTATACAATAAGAACTTTGGCTCATATCTTGACCAGGTGACGAACGAGCTTGTCATCCGTGTTCAGCCTGATGAAGCTATATACTTAAAGATCAATAACAAAGTTCCCGGTCTAGGAATGAGACTGGACGCCAGTAATCTTAATCTTCTTTACTCGGCAAGGTACTGCTGACAAATATATAATGCATCATTTCATATTTGTGACTGTTACTACAGTTTCAGGGATAATTTGAATAATAGAAAATGAGACAAATAGAAAAATTCTTATCAGAGTTGTTTGACATACAAGATGCAAGCTAATTTTTGTTACTATATAGACGAAAAACCCAAGCTAAATTAAAGCTACCTTAAACATCTAAATTTGAATCATGTAATTCAACTGCAAATGTAATGATTAGCTGAGGTTTTTCCGTTCTGATATCAGTACGAGATGATCGCTGAAATGATTCCCCATCATGTCTGTCTCACATCATGAAAATTGATGCATCCTTTGCTAATTTGCAAGTAACTGAAAAGAACTTTTAAATGGTGCATAGCAGAGATTAAAACTATGATGAAGTCGATGCATTTTTTGGGTTCATGTTTGAAGGCTTAAATCTTTTGATTCCTTCAGAAAATCTGATGCATTGCTTTAGTCTAAAGTATTGCTTCTTGACTCAATATGCTCTTGTCACCCTGATTTTCTTGGCAACAAGTAATACCTTGGTCATTTGTTAAACTCTGAAGACTGGTTTGTTTATGTGCAGATACTCGAAGGAGATCCCTGACGCATACGAGCGGCTACTTCTTGATGCCATAGAAGGTGAACGGAGGCTTTTCATCCGGAGTGATGAGCTGGATGCTGCTTGGTCTCTTTTCACACCAGTGTTGAAAGAACTTGAGCAGAAGAAAATAGTTCCGGAAAACTACCCCTATGGAAGTCGAGGACCTATTGGAGCACATTACCTTGCAGCACGATATAAAGTAAGATGGGGTGATCTTGCTTAGACAAGTAATATCCAGACTTTGCGAAAGCTATAAGAAACCATATGTAGCCTTGCAACTTCTTTTGCTTAGTATGTTGCAACCAAATTTGTTATACTGGGATTTCTAGTATCAAGACTAGCAAAGATTGAACTTGCTTACTGTCAAAGCAGATGACAATAGAGAAATCAAGTTGGGGAAACCGAAGAAGAGGGGAATCTGGTTTTTCTTATTTGAATAAGTCTTTTATATTGCACCAATGCCAAAATATCCCTTGGTAACAACTTCTTCATGTAGCAGTTAGTTTTCCTTAGAATCTAATAATGAGAAATTATTTTCTTATCAAGGTTTACAGTATTCATGCGTTCAGCTGCTTTCTGGTCCCGGATTTGTTACAGTATCTTGTTTTCTTTGGTTCAGGTTAAGTTTTTGCTATATATAGATCCCTCGATATTTCTCAATTCTTACGTTGTTAATGGTATATATTCTCGAGTTAATGTTGTCCGTTGCAACAGCATATGGCAGAGTGATTCTTTTTTTCTTCTCAATGTTGTATGAACTACTTCCCATTTCCCAAAAGTTTGCTGACATTTATTTTACAAGGACAGGAAGTAGATTTCGTTAAATTTAATTTTTGTACGGAAGTTCATAATTTTGTGCCTTAAATACTACGCCCTTAATACTGTAGAGAATATATAATGCATGAAATGTACTATCAATAGAAGGTTTGTTGCTTTAAATGTACATTATCAGCCTGATTGTTATTAAGTTCCACGGTTACCAAATCAAGATGAGCAAAGTTTGAGATAAAGAGCAAAGGCGTAATACATAAGTCAGCCTTCAAACTTGTCCTTTCAACTTTGGATGTGTAAAGTAGGTACCATATTCCAACTTACAAAATAATCATATAGACACATCTAAAATTTATGTCATGTAAGTGTGTTAGTGGTCCTCGGTCTCTCAATAGTTTATAGTAGTAGTTATTTGCAGTTTCTCAATCCAATAATGTTAGGAAATCATGTCCTATTTTCTAGGGGTAAGTTATCTAATCAATATGGTATTTAAATTCAATGTTTATCCCATAAAATGTATGTAGAAGATTATTCCAGTTTTGAGTACTTTAACTCAAGAGATCGCAGGTTCACTCTTAACGAACCAGCACCATATGTCGAAAAAAGAAAAACTCTTCTCCTAATTCTATCTACAATAACTCTGATCCATACCAGGGGACCCTAATAACTTGGAATCAAAGGCGGGAGTTATGACAGACCAAATTCACCATCAACTGGCACAATTGGTGAACTTGTTCCAAGAAGAGCGTACTGCATATTTAGCCAGACAGGAAGCAATAAATGCTCGCTTGGATGCACTTACAAAGGATTCAGCAAATTCGAAGGGTAAAGCTGAATGGCCGGAGGGTCGGGATTAGAAACAGGAGGAAGTTCCATCATTTTTAGATATACAAAGTTGGTTTTTTCATGATTTTGTGGCCACAAGGACCCCTTGGGGTGACTGAACAGATGCGAGCATTTCTTTCGACATCAGCAAGAAGAAAAAACTTGACTTGCTTCTTTTTATTTGGAAGGAATTGCACAACTCTGGTTTCTTCAACTAGAAATAAAGTTTATCTTATTATTTATGACTCGAACAATTGGGGTCCATGGCGTCGGAAGCGTCGTTTTCTGCGTCGCGTGTTATCTGCAATGATCGTAAATTTTCTTAGTGAAATAAATATTGGTACGTAAATAAAATGTTTGAGACATGAAATGATAGACAGATGTTGGCTAAATGACGAGTGTTTCACGTTGGTAAATGAAGGAAGAAGTGTACGTGTAAAAGATGAAACGAGTCGAAAATCGCCACGGAGTCGTGAAGAGCCGCGGCGCAGCCCCGTCGGAGCCACGACGCCTCCCAGACAGAGTCACGGCGCTTCGGAGGCAGAATGCTTGACAGGAAGCTGAAAAATTTCTGACTTTTGGGCTGGTTTGGGGCATTGATTCTCCATTACTTGGCACATGAATTCAGCCATTATTTAGCTGAATGAAACCTCTCAATAAGTGTCATTGCATGACTATTGATTGTCATTAGTTGGCTAGATGAGAGGTCATATTTCTCACACTATAAATTGAGACCCTTGGCTCAATTGAAGAACACACTTGTAATCAGAAATTTCTGAGTACTTTTTCCTCTCTAAGCTTTCTTTCACACACTTAAAAGGTTCTTCTTCTAGTAAATATTTGAGTTTCTTTTGTTCACTTGTTCGTTGTTGTTTTATCTTGGGAGACAAGTTATAAATCACCGTAAAAGGATACATACGGGGCAATAGTGTCTTAAGAACATAGTGAATATCACTCGACTCAGCAAACTTTTGGTTCTTTGTTCTCATTTCCAGATTGTAATCTTTGTAATAGTCATTTACTTCCCGTTCATCCAATTGTTGTTGTAATCGTTGTATTCACAATTTTACTCACAAGATATGCCTCAATGCTCTTGGGATGAGTTCAAATGTCAAGGCAACCTTCGTTTTGGATCATCAATTAGAAGTCAAAAGTTGAGAGAATTGGCTAAGTTACGCTAGATTGGATCTGTGGTAGATTATCAAGAAAAGTTTTGAGCAATTGGTTTGGCGGGCTGGTACCATTACACACGCCCAAAAATTGAAGTTTACATTAGTGGTCTTGCTGATTACATAGTAATTGAGGTAGAGTTACATAATCCTCCAGATTTAGCTGCGACGATAAGTATTTTTCATCTTTATGAATGTGAGGAACAATGTCACAATTGTTAGATGTCTATAGTCAAATATATCGGATTTCTCATCTCAGCAACCCGCTAGATTTCTGAAGAAATTGACCAGATCTAAAATGGGTGAAAGGCGGCTTAAGGAACTCTGTTTCAATTGTGATGAACTATTCACTCGGGGTCATCAGTGCAAGAAATTATTATGGATTGATTTCATTGACAATGAGGATGAATTTACTGTAAAAGAGGGATATACTAAAACTTTCCACACTTAGTGCTTGAGGACAAGCGCGATTTGAAGGAGTGGAGAATTGTTAGCAGTCCCTGGTCTCCGAATAGTTCACAGTAGTAGTTATTTGCAGTAATTATTCTTTGTAGTAGTTATTTGCAGTTTCTCAATCCAGTAATGTTAGGAAATCATGTTCCCATGAAAGATATGCAGAAAATTATTTCAGTTTTGAGTACTTAAACTTAAGAGATCGCATATTCTCAGCTTAACCTTAGGTTGGAAAAAGAAAAATTCTTCTCTTAATTCTCTCTACATTAACTCTGATTTTTTCTTGCACTGTCCCATAACTAGATCCATATCAGGAGATTGTAACACAGTTGAAAGTATATTTATGTTCTAGAGACAATCTGTATTAGGACAAATATAATTTATACACATTTGTATTTATATTAATGGAGATTAATGTTATGGCATTTGCAATTATTGAATTATTAGTTGATTGTTTATAATATTTTATAAATGCATCCCTAGAGGTTACGTGGTTATTGATATGTGATATATTAATATTATAGCGTAACTCTTAAAATAGTCTCGACTAATGATCATCGAAATAGGGATATTGATGATATGTGATAAGTCGACATGTGGTATGCATCATATCCTTAGAGGATGTAGTATGTCTCACCTGCTACGAGTTATGGTAACTCATGATGGACACGTGGATACTTGGGAAGTATTGGTATACTCTGTTGATATATTGTTTGTTATATATGTCTAAAGTATGATCAGCGTGTGGGAGATATAAGTCCTTAGACTTGAGGTCGATACGCGCCTTGTCTACAGAGTAATGTACTTTGATCCGTCCTAAGCTCAAATGCCTTATAGGTTGAGACACGACTTGTATTGGCTACATTATGACGTAGATTAAATGTGGTAGTTGAGCCAAGATTAGGATTCATTCCTCGAATGTATCTTCGAGAGAACACTCAGATTCTCATATGGTATTAGGTTGACTAAGTCGTTGGCCAAGACAGTAGACATATTTATGATATGATCTTGTTGTCAGCTAATATAGATGAGATATAGTGATCAAGCCATTTGGATAGATATTTGGCATATCCTAATCTTGATCGAGTGTGTCGTGAATGAAAGGATTTTATCTTCCCACATAGAGGTTCAGTTTACAGGATTCGTGTAACTATACTTCACATATTGAGTTCATCTTCCGGCACTGTCTAGGAGTTCCGTGTAGACCCTAATATAATTAGTGTCGATATGTGAAGGCTTGTAGGGTAACACTAAGTCAATTGTTCCGTCGAATCTAAGGATGTAATGTGAGAGAATATAAATGTTCGATTTATAATCAAGACATTTAAATGAATACTGATTATTTAATTAAGTCGAGATTGGATTTCAGATTTAATTAAAATCGGAGACAAGACAAAATTGGACTAGGGACGGGCGCGTAGGACGAGTCTTGCGGCGCCACCCATTAAAGGCGTGGCATTGCGATCCGATGGGTAGCTGGACCGCCCACTTTGTGTTGATTTTTAGGCCTGACCCACATGTAACCCTAGCCGCGTTTTAGGGTTAAAATGCATCTATAAATACAACATCACTTCATTATTCAAACACACTTAATTCATTAAGAATTATTCTCTGCTAAAACTCTATCAGATTTCCTACCTTTCCAAAAGAGTAATTACATTGGAGTCTTGAACTTGCAATCGAGGAACAGTTGCATGCTCACCCTCGGTACACACTTGAAGATTTCAGATTATACAAACTGTAAGTTTTCGTTCGAAGTATTATGATTAACAACATGTTTGTATGTTTATATCATTACATAATCATCCTGCCGTTCACCGCATGTTGGGTTTGAAACATAAAATTTTTAAATTTCGCTGCGTACACGAACCCAACAAAACCCTACAGTGGTATCAGAGTCAGGGTTGTGTTTGTGTGATTATGTAACGATAATTAATGATAATATGAGTTAAGATTTGTTTAAATCTAATTTTATGTCGTTAAGAAGCTTTAAAACCTTAAATCTCAAGAACGCATAATCTTTTTCTCTTAAACTATTGAACAATGATGTAATTGAGGAAGTCATTCTGATCTAACTCTTCTAAGTTGATGTGCGTTACCGGTTCGTTTCGAACATGGTGCATTGAGACGAAGAACGAGAAGGGATTGGATGATGGTCAATGAACATGTTATTTAATGGTGAAGGGGTACGAGGTTGAATCTGCAAATCTGACCCTAAACCAGTTTTAGGGTTTTGGAATTGCAAAATTTTGCGGTTCTGGGGCAGAGGCGCTGCGACGTCTGCCAGGGTTTGACGGCGGCGCCGCGACTCCACGATGCAGCGTCGCGGCGCTGCTTGGGTTTGTCAGAAGTGCCACAGCTTAGTTTATCCCGAAAGCTTAAAATTAAATTTTTTTAAATCGCTGCCTGCGAGCGCCATTGCTACACAAGAACCTCGTGACGGTGATTTTTCAAAAAAAAAATTGTTTCTGGAATCAGACACTGAAGTTTTAAATATTTCAGATTCTGAAGTTTTTAATATTTCAGATTCTGAAGTTTTTAATATTTCAGATTCTGATTCTGAAGTATAAAAGGTTTCACAGTCTGAAATTAAAACTTTTTAAATAGACAGATTTGGTCCTTTCGGGTAATTCTATAATTAAATAATTTTTGAAAATCAGATTTTTAAATTATGGAAATTGCAGACAGGTCCCTGAAACCTGAAAATATTTTCTGAATTTAAATGGGTTTAAATTGAATTTTAAATTTTTGAGGGACTAAACTGTAAATTCTGAAAGTTTGTAGAAATACCCTGAAAATCAGTTTTAAAATCAGAAAATATTTAGGGACTGTTTGACATAGACATAGATTTTAGAGTTTAGACAAATTACACATGATTATCATTAATTGTATATGATTATATAATATACGTATATATGTTAAGTATTTTAAATGTGTGCATTTAATTATTAGCATAGTGTCCGCTGTAAATGTCTGGGTAGGCGGCACCCAATAATTGATAGTGTCCGCTATAATATTTGGGTAGGCGGCGCCCAGTAGTTGATTAAAACCATATTTCATCATGTCTATTGGGTTTATGTTTCCCTTCTAAATGTGTTTTAGAAATTGTATGATAGGATGTTGTATTGGATATGGCATGTATGTTGATCTTGGTTGAAATCCCCGAAAACTGAAAATGTTCCCCAAGCTTAAATACAAGTCTAAATTAAAACGCGTCGTCCATTATAATTGTTAGAGTGCAAAATCATTTTCGGCGATACGAGTATTTATGCCAAAACATTTGCTCTAAGTCTACGAGGACTCAGGCTCTTTCATAGATGTGTTAAATATAAAAGTAGATGCTAAACTTTTGTGGGTATTTACACCAAAGTGTTTGCTCACAAAGGCCAAGTTTACTTAGATACATAAACGTAGTCGTGTAATGGGGTTGACTTGCTTAGACAAATCTTAGCGCCAAAGTGTAGGATTAATCGAAGGACGCAAGATTAAAATGAAATATATTTAATCAACCAAAGAGTTGCAATAATTTTTGCAATTGGTTTAGAACCTACCAAAATGTGTTATTGAAATTATCAGTCAAAGCAAACGCGGATATAGCATAGTTTTGGATCTTGGCCCATTATGACCTTAAAATAAATTTAGGTCCGTATTCTACCATGGAGTCGTAGAAGTATGCTAAAATAGTGAGAGCTAATTAAATAAAAGACCATGTTAAATTAGCCTAAACGAATGTGTATAATAGAAAATAAATCTGCTCCAGGAGGAGGGAAGGCACCAGGTGCTTCGGCCTCTAATGGACAAGGTATGTATGTAATTGAAATAAATCTATCTATAAACAACTCTCATTCCTGGGTATTGAATACCGCTTGTGGCTCACACATTTGTACTAATGTGTAGGGGCTAACTGACAGCAGGAAGGTAGGACCGAGAGAGGTGGACCTGCGCGTTGGAAATGGAGCACGAGTTGATGTTGAGCGCGTGAGAACTTATAGATTAGATTTACCTTCTGGAAAATGTTTAGTGTTGAACATTTGTTTTTATGTACTCTCGTTAACGGGGAACATTATTTCTATTCCAGTTTTAGACATGGAGGGGTTTTCCTCATATATTTTCAATGGAATTATGGTATTGTCTTTTAATGATGTTATATATGGAAGTGCGCCTCTTGTGAATGGATTGTATACACTAAACTGTAGTCGAGAAATTTTCAATGTACAAAATAAACGAGCTAAAATAACTAATAGAAATTCTACCTACCTTTGGCATTGTAGACTTGGTCATATCAATCAAAAAAGGATAACAAGGTTAAGGAAACTTGACTACCTAGAACCATTTGACTTGGAGTCTTATGGTAATTGCGAATCATGTTTGAAAGGTAAGATGACCAATAAGCCCCTTTCTGGGAAAGGTGTGCGAGCCAAGGAGGTGCTTGAATTGGTACATACTGACGTATGTTGACCATTTTTTACTCAATCTAGAGGAAGTTTTTCTTACTTCATCACTTTTACTGACGACTTGACAAAGTATGGAAATGTGTATCTTATGAAACATAAATTCGATGTCTTCAAAAAGTTTAAGGAGTACAAGTCTGAAGTTGAGAAACAACTCACAAAAAGTATCAAGACTCTTCGATCTGATCGAGGAGGTGAATACTTAAGCAAAGAATTTCTAGATTACTTGAAGCTACATGGAGTTCATTCAGAATAGACACCTCCCGGAACACCACAAATGAATGATGTTGCTGAAAGGAGAAACCGAACCCTACTACATATGGTTCGATCCATGATAAGTTTCTCAGCTCTACCAACATACCTTTTGGGATATGCTATACAAACCTCAATTTAGGTTCTAAACATAGTTCCTTCTAAATCAGTAGAAAAGACATCATATGAGATATGGTGTGGCAAGAAGCCAACTCTTAAACATGTGAGACTCTGGGGGTGTCCTGCATATATTAAGAAGATGCTCACTGATAAGTTGGAAACCAAAAGTGAGAAATGTTACTTCGTGGGGTATCCAAAGGAAACTAAGGGATATTACTTCTATCTTCCTGGAGAACATAAGGTCATTGTTTTCAGGAATGAAACTTTCCTTGAAGAAGAATATGTCTACAAGGAACAGAGTTGCACAGAGATAGAACTTGAAGAAATTCAAGAAGCACGAGATAACATAGAGGTTGAATCCTTGCCGAATGACCAAGGCAAGAATTCAGTGGGAGCATTTGGCGAAGATTGGGTACTACGAGTACGCCTTTCGGCCAGTGGGAGTGTTGCGAGGAATGCATAAATGGTAGATCATCATACACAGCCCTTGGGAGCAAGTGCAATGGTTGCACCTCCTCCCATTCAGGAAAGACATGAAAATGATATTCCTGAAAGCTCTCGAGTTGGTGGATCAACCAATATAGAAGAATCTTCTCACAATCAGAACATACATGACACTGAACTGCAAAACAAATCAACTTCGTAGGTCTAATATAACTCATCGTCCTCCAGAAAGACTAAATATACTTGTGGAAACACACAGTGAGATAGATATTCCAGATGATGATGAACCTACAACCTACAGCGAAGCAATATTGGATATTGATTCGAAGAGATGGCAAAAAGCCATGAAATTCGAAATGAAATCTATGTATGTTAATCAAGTGTGGAACTTGGTTGATTTACCAAATGGGGTTAAACACATAGGATGCAAATGAGTCTTAAAGAATAAGATTGATGCATTTGGCAAGATACAGACTTATAAAGCTAGACTGGTGGCTAAAGGTTATAATCAACAACCTGGGGTGGATTATGATGAAACCTTTTCACCTGTTACTAAGATTAAGTCCATTCGGATTTTGCTCGTGATAGCTGCATATTATGACTATGACATTTGGCAGATGGACGTCAAAATCGCTTTTTTCAATGGTACTCTAATTGAGAAAGTGTATATGAAACAACCCGAGGGTTTTTCATCTGAGTCCAAACCAAATGTTGTATGCAAGCTACAGAAGTCCATTTATGGGCTTAAGCAAGCCTCGAGGAGTTGGAACATTTGCTTTGACAAGGCTATCAAGTCATTTGATTTCGTCAGAAGTAAAGAGGATCCTTGTGTTTATAGCAAACGCAAGGATGAGGGTATTGTCTTCATTGTTATATATGTAGATGACATATTGATAATTAGAGACAATAAGACTCGCATGCAGTCAGTCAAGGAGTGGTTGTCCAATACCTTTATGATGAAGGATTTAGGTGAAGTCTGCTATATTTTTCGGAATTATGATTTATAGAGATAGACCTAATAGATTGTTGGGGCTGTCACAGTCGGTCTACATAGATAAAGTGCTTAGACGTTTTTCTATGGAGAATTCCAAGAAAGGCGGTCTACCTATAGGTCAAGGCATCAAGTTATCTAAGAAGGATTGTCCTTCTAATGCTGTAGAACTTGAGCGCATGAAGAGGATCTCATATGTTTCATCTATAGGATCAATCATGTATGGCATGACCTATACTAGGACAGATGTGGCCTTTGCACTTAGCCTGACATGCAAATTTCAGCAGAATCCTAGGGATGAACACTGAAAGGCAGTCAAGAGTATTCTTAAGAATCTCAGACGTACTAAATATTACTTCTTGGTCTATGGTGGAGATGATAAACTAACTTGTACTGGGTACACTGATTCTAGCTTCCAGATAAATATTGATGACTTCAAATCTCAGTCTGGTTACATGTTCATTTTCAATGGTGGAGTAGTGAGTTGGAAAAGTTCCAAACAAGCTACAACTGCTGATTCGACAACTGAAGTTAAGTACATTGCTGGATCGGAAGCTGGTAAAGATTCTGTCAAGTTTTCTGAGTTCCTGAAGGAACTATGGGTAGTTACGAGTGCTAGTTGTCCAATAACTATTTATTATGACAACACTGGTGCAATTTCACAATCTAAGGAACCAAGCATGTACCAAGGAAGTACCACATACTCAGGGAGATGGTGGAGACTGAAGAAATTAGATTAGATTATGTTCCCACAGATGATAATCTAGCTGACCCTTTCACTAAATCATTAAGCTTAGTTAAGCATAATGGACATTTTGAGAATATGAGTATTAGATATGTTGGTGATTGACTCTAGGCTAAGTGGGAGATTGAAAGTATATTTATATCCTAGAGATAATCTGTATTAGGACAAATGTACTTTATACACATTCACATTTATATTAGTTGGGATTAATGTTGTGGCATTTGCAAATATTGAATTATTAGTTGATTGTTTATAATATTCTATAAATGCATCCCTAGAGGTTACATGGTTATTGATATGTGCGATATTTATATTATAGCGTAACTCTTAAAACAACCCCGATTAATGATCATCGAAATATGGATATTGATGATATGTGATAAGTCAACATATGATATGCGTCATATCCTTAGAGGATGTAGTATGTCTCATATGCTATGAGTTATGGTAACTCATGATGGACACGTGGACACTTGGGAAGTATTGGTATACCCTGTTGATATATTGTTTGTTATATATGTCTAAAGTATGATCAGCTTGTGGAGATATAAGTCCTTAGACTTGAGGTCGATACGCGCCTTGTCTACAGAGTAATGTACTTTGATCTTGTCCTAAGCTCAAATGTCTTATAGGTTGAGACACAACTTGTATTGGCTATATTGTGACGTAGATTAAAGGTGGTAGTTGAGCCAAGATTAGGATTCATTCCTCGAATGTATCTTCGAGAGAACACTCAAATTCTCATATGGTATTAGGTTGACTAATTCGTTGGCCAACGCAGTAGACATATTTATGATATGGTCTTGTTGTCAGCTAATATAGATGAGATATAGTGATCAAGACATTTGGATAGACACTTGGCAGATCCTAAGATTGATCGAGTGTGTCGTGAATGAAAGGATTTTATTGTTACACCCCGTAGTTCAGGTCATGCGCATGAGGGCGTACGAAAGGGGGTAAGACTTAAAATTTTCAAAGGATAGGTTGACGGATGGTTCCGGACGGGTCTGGTCAACTTTGAGGCGGGTTATGACCCGGTATATTGAGAGTTCCTAAGTGTTTCAAAGGCCTAGGGCATAGTTCGTTGAGTCTAGATTCCAACGCAACCAACCGTTCGTCGATAGGACGTCGGAGTAGAAAGTTAAGAGAGTTACAAGTTCAGCGATCGGGCGTAAATGCGTTTGGACTAAAGCGGCAGGGCGCGGCGCCTAAATCTTGAGGTCGCTGAGTTGCAGCGCCGCTCCGGGACAACGGGGCGCGCGAAGAAGGCTGCGGAGGTTTCAGCGCATGGCCGCGGCCGAGGGCATGGCGAAAATGGCAGAAAAACTTAGAAAGTCTGATTTTTTGTTTTAAAAGAGACCATGGGAGGGTGACAAGTGTCCCCCCCCCATCTGATTTTCTGTTGCATGCAATATATTGACCAAGACTTGGACATTTTCTATCTTTCATCTTCTCTCTCTCTCTCTCAAATTGCTCCTCCTTCTCTCTAAAAACCCTTAGAAAAATCTGAAAGTTAAGAACAAGAAAAAGAAGCTTGTAGCTAGCTTGTTGGCATTGTTGTGGTGGTGTTCTTGGCAAGGAAGCTAGCAATATTTGGAATAAGTTTTGGCTAAAACTTTAAGGTAATGATTCTTCCTTTAGATTTAGTTTATAGTGTTGCATGTTAAGAGGAAAGAACTTGTGGTAGTAAATAATGCTCTTAGAGTCATTGCATGCTAGAAATGTGGTTTGGATATGAAGAATGGGTTAAGAAGAGATTATGAGCATGTTGTAGCCTAAAAACTACCTAGAATTGTTAAGTGAATTATTGTAAACTTATGGGACAGAATTTTGGGTGTGTAATCCCCTTTAAATTGTTGGATTGATTGAGCCTTACAATGTGGTGTTTTGATGGTAAATTCGGCCTTGAGAAAGGTGGCAAAGTGAGTAGAAACAAAGGAAATGCTGCCCAATTTTCTATAGAATTTTAGTGGCTTTGAGTTAGATTATTCTACATTGGAATTAGAGGTTAATGAACATATCATGGTTATTATAGGTTGAAATATTACTTGCGGTAGTTGAGCTTAGCAAGTGGATTGACCAAGAGGTATGTGGAAACTTTCTTATCTCTTGAGCATGAGTAGTTATAACTATATAGTACGGTAGACGTACGTGTTTTAAATGAAGTAAATCCATTTGCTATACTTGACTTGTTTTAAGAAAATGTCTAAGTTGGTTGGGTTAAGGAGTTTACCCACTTGTTCTTAAGTAATGGTTTATCCTAAATAAGGTAGACAAGGATTTCTTGACATGAAGAAGTATTTCGAAAATTGTGTAAGTTTGATTTGAAGTATAAGCCTCTTGGTTAATAAAAAAGGAACGAAATCTTTTGAAACATAAGGAGTTATAACGGTCTTATGGGAGGTTAGTTATAACGGCCTTATGAAGGAATAAGAATGTCTAAAGTTTTAAAGTATAAAGTTAGTAAAACGGCTTTATGGGGAGTTGGTTATAATAACTTTATGAAAGGTTAAGGAGTCGGTTTTTCTTGAATAAGGTAAACATAGAAATGAAAGTCTAATGAAGTTATGAGTTTACTTGGACGTACCGTCAGTGATGAAGGATTCCACGGGTATGCTTCCATTGTTTTAGTATGAGTTTGCTTGGACATACCGTCAGTGATGAAGGATTCCACGGGTATGCTTCCATTGTTTTAGTATGAGTTTGTTTGGACGTACCGCCAGTGATGAAGGATTCCACGGGTATGCACCATTTCCATCCATACGATGAAGGATTCCGAGGCATGCAGTATGAAGGGTAAGAGTATAAATGAGGGGCAAGCCCCAAGATCGTTATACCACCTTCTTCAGGGTAAGAGTATGAATGAGGGGCAAGCCCCAAGATCGTCATACCACCTGTTGAGTTTATTGGACGTACCGCCAGTGATGAAGGATTCCACGGGTATGCTTCCATTGTTCAGTTATGAGTTACTTGGACGTACCGCCAGTGATGAAGGATTCCACGGGTATGCTCCCATTGTTCAGTTATGAGTTACTTGGGCGTCTGCGGTGATGAAGGATTCCACGGGTATGCTTCCATCGTTCAGTTATGAGTTACTTGGGCGTCTGCGTGATGAAGGATTCCACGGTATGCTTCCATTGTTGATTATGAGTTACTTGGACGTCGCTTGATGATGAAGGATTACGGGTATGTTTCCATTGTTCGATTATGAGTTTACTTGGATGTCCGCTTGATGATGAAGGATTCCGCAGTGCGCTTCCATTGTATTTGATTTATGAGCTTATATTTTTCATGCCGTGTAGTATATGATTGATGTTCTTATTGATGGTAAGACACGGTAAAGGTAATTTGATTTCATCCACGATCGACTTGTTTCGGACTTATGTTTTCATTCTGATATTTTGATTTCACATACTTGGTACTGTTGTTATCGACCTCGCCCGAAGTGCGTTCATCTGCAGTCGAGATCACGTAACTATTTGGTCCGCACTATTAGGATCATTGTTCATTTTCTGAAAGCTCCGTCCTCGAGCTTTGTCTTTGGTATGATTCACGAGGTTATTTACTTTTGTACAATCGGGGTATGGCGGGGCCTGTCATGATCGATGTCCTGAAGTGCGTAGTCACGTTTGTGGTTTGGGCTGTAAGAATAAGTTGTACTGTTTCACTTTTGACTTAGTATGTTTTATGGAAGGCAGCCTTATCGGCTGACCAGCGATGTTTACTTTTATAAGTTATGTGTTATGTATGTTCGCTGCTATTCTCTGATGTATACGACGGGTACCGGTGAAGTACGATCGCGACCGGTCGGTCGTGACAAAAGTGGTATCGAAACGATTAGTCCTCGGAAAGTGTCTACAGACCGTGTCTAGTAGAGTCTTGATTATCGGTGTGTCGTGCACCACATCTATAATCAGGAGGCTGCAGGATATTTAGGATTGGTTTCCATTCTTCTCTCTCTGAGATCGTGCCTTAGAGCTGTGTTATAAGTTGGACTCCTCGGCGTATTCTTTTATAAGCGGTTCAGATTTTAGCGGTCCTTTGACACTTTATATGACGTCAGGTATACCTTTGACCCTTTAGAGATTAGTATGCATGATAGGATTGTTGTATGATGGAATGCCATGAGTGGATGATATTAAGGTTATGTATGTATGATAGCAGTAGGTTGGAAGTACGATAAGAGAATCCTTTTAGGCCTTGAAAAGAAGTAAGATAAGCGTTAGTGCACCGCGGGGTCTGTTGTCTTGTGTGATAATGATGAGTGGATATGTGTATCGATATCTTAGGACCGTGTGTGGCATAATAAAGTTCCATTAGTGTAAAATGCGAGTGCAGGGGATATTAGATTGGCTCGAAAGAACATTCGGGGCGAATGTTTCTAAGGGAGAATGTTACACCGTAGTTCAGTCGTGCGCGTGAGGCGTGCGAAAGGGGTAAGACTTAAAATTTTCAAAGGATAGGTTGACGGATGGTTTTGGACAGTGCGGTCAACTTTGAGGCGGGTTATGACCTGGTATATTGAGAGTTCCTAAGTGTTTCAAAGGCCTAGGGCATAGTTCGTTGAGTCTAGATTCCAACGCAACCAACCGTTCGTCGATAGGACGTCGGAGTAGAAAGTTAAGAGAGTTACAAGTTCAACGCATGATCGGTAATGCGTTCGGACTAAAGCGGCGAGGCGCGGCGCGGATGCGAACGCGGCGCCTAAATCGAGGTCGCTGAAGTTGCAGCCGCGGCTCGGACAGCGAGGGCGCGGCGCCGAAGAGGCTGCGGAGGTTTCAGCATGGCGCCGTGGCGAACGGCGCCGAGGCGGGAAATTTGGGCGGAAAAACTTAGAAAATCTGATTTTTGTTTTAAAAGAGACCATGGGAGGGTGACAAGTGTCCCCCCCCCATCTGATTTTCTGTTGCATGCAATATATTGACCAAGACTTGGACATTTTCTATCTTTCATCTTCTCTCTCTCTCTCTCAAATTGCTCCTCCTTCTCTCTAAAAACCCTTAGAAAAATCTGAAAGTTAAGAACAAGAAAAAGAAGCTTGTAGCTAGCTTGTTGGCATTGTTGTGGTGGTGTTCTTGGCAAGGAAGCTAGCAATATTTGGAATAAGTTTTGGCTAAAACTTTAAGGTAATGATTCTTCCTTTAGATTTAGTTTATAGTGTTGCATGTTAAGAGGAAAGAACTTGTGGTAGTAAATAATGCTCTTAGAGTCATTGCATGCTAGAAATGTGGTTTGGATATGAAGAATGGGTTAAGAAGAGATTATGAGCATGTTGTAGCCTAAAAACTACCCTAGAATTGTTAAGTGAATTATTGTAAACTTATGGGACAGAATTTTGGGTGTGTAATCCCCTTTAAATTGTTGGATTGATTGAGCCTTACAATGTGGTGTTTTGATGGTAAATTCGGCCTTGAGAAAGGTGGCAAAGTGAGTAGAAACAAAGGAAATGCTGCCCAATTTTCTATAGAATTTTAGTGGCTTTGAGTTAGATTATTCTACATTGGAATTAGAGGTTAATGAACATATCATGGTTATTATAGGTTGAAATATTACTTGCGGTAGTTGAGCTTAGCAAGTGGATTGACCAAAGAGGTATGTGGAAACTTTCTTATCTCTTGAGCATGAGTAGTTATAACTATATAGTACGGTAGACGTACGTGTTTTAAATGAAGTAAATCCATTTGCTATACTTGACTTGTTTTAAGAAAATGTCTAAGTTGGTTGGGTTAAGGAGTTTACCCACTTGTTCTTAAGTAATGGTTTATCCTAAATAAGGTAGACAAGGATTTCTTGACATGAAGAAGTATTTCGAAAATTGTGTAAGTTTGATTTGAAGTATAAGCCTCTTGGTTAATAAAAAAGGAACGAAATCTTTTGAAACATAAGGAGTTATAACGGTCTTATGGGAGGTTAGTTATAACGGCCTTATGAAGGAATAAGAATGTCTAAAGTTTTAAAGTATAAAGTTAGTAAAACGGCTTTATGGGGAGTTGGTTATAATAACTTTATGAAAGGTTAAGGAGTCGGTTTTTCTTGAATACGGTAAACATAGAAATGAAAGTCTAATGAAGTTATGAGTTTACTTGGACGTCTGGTCGGTGATGAAGGATTCCACGGGTATGCTTCCATTGTTTTAGTATGAGTTTGCTTGACATACCGGTGATGAAGGATTCCGGGTATGCTTCCATTGTTTTAGTATGAGTTTGTTTGGGCGTCTGCTTGATGATGAAGGATTCCACGGGTATGCACTGGACATCTTTACGATGAAGGATTCGAGGCATGCAGATATGAAGGGTAAGAGTATAAATGAGGCAAGCCCCAAGATCGTTATACCACCTTCTTCGGTAAGAGTATGAATGAGCGGCAAGCCCAAGATCGCCATACCACCGTTGAGTTTATTGGACGTACCGCTTGATGAAGCGATTCCAGGTATGCTTCCATTGTTGATTATGAGTTACTTGGACGCGTCGCTTGATGATGAAGCGATTCCACGGGTATGCTTCCATCGTTCGATTATGAGTTACTTGGGCGTCTGCGCGATGATGAAGGATTCCACGTATGCTTCCATTGTTCGATTATGAGTTACTTGGACGTACGCGATGATGAAGGATTCCACGGGTATGTTTCCATTGTTCAGTTATGAGTTTACTTGGATGTACCGCCAGTGATGAAGGATTCCACGGGTACGCTTCCATTGTATTTGATTTATGAGCTTCCTATTTTTCATGCCGTGTAGTATATGATTGATGTTCTTATTGATGGTAAGACACAGTAAAAGGTAATTTGATTTCATCCACGATCGGCTTGTTTTCGGACTTATGTTTTCATTACGTATTTTGATTTCACATACTTGGTACTGTTATCGACCTCGCCCGTTTGCGTTAAATCCGCAGTCGAGATCGTAACTTCTTTGGTCCGCACTATTAGGATCACTGTTCATTTTCCGGAAAGCTCCGTCCTCGGAGCTTTGTCTTTTGGTATGATTCACGAGGTTATTTACTTTTGTCTGATCGGGGTATGGCGAGGCCACATCCATGCGATCGTTATTCTGAAGTGCGTAGTCACGTTTGTGGTTTGAATTGTAAGAATAAGTTGTCTTGTTTCACTTTTGACTTAGTATGTTTTATGGAGCGACCTTATCGGTGACCGATGTTTACTTTTATAAGTTATGTGTTATGTATGTTCATTGCTATTCTCACGATGTATACTGACGGTACCGGTGAGTACCGATCGCGACCGGGGTCGGGTCGTGACATTTATCTTCCCACATAGAGGTTCAGTTTACAGGATTCGTGTAACTATACTTCACATATTGATTTCGTCTTCTGGCGCCGTCTATGAGTTCTGTGTAGACCCTAATGTAATTAGTGTCAATATGTAAAGACATGTAGGGTAACACTAAGTCAATTGTTCCGTCGATCTAAGGATGTAATATGAGAGAATATAAATGTCCGATTTATAATCGAGATATTTAAATGAATAATGATTATTTATCGAGATTGGATTTCAGGTTTAATTAAAATTGGAGACGAGACAAAAATTGGACTAGGGACGCGGCGCATGGGACGAGCGCGGCGCCCATTAAGTCGCGATCTTGCCGATCGATGTACCAAAGCGGCCCACTTCGTCTTGATTTTTTGGCCTAGCCCACATGTAACCCTAGATGCGTTTTAGGGTTAAAACGCAGTTATAAATACAACATCACTTCATTATTCAAACACACTTAATTCATTAAGAATTAATCTCTACTAAAACTCTGCCGAATTTCCTAGCTTTCCGAAAGAGTAATTACATCGGAGTCTTGGACTTGCAATCGAGGAACAGTTGCGTGCTCTCCCTCGGTATACACTTGAAGATTCCAGATTATACAAACTGTAAGTAGTATTTCCCTTCGCCCCAGCGAATGTTTGAGTTTTTGTGGATTTGCCTCAGCGGATAGGCTTTCCGTCAAAGCGTGTCCGCTCCGGCGTAATTGATTCCGCCGGAGCGAAAACACTATTCAGATTATAAGATGTTAAGACCTAGAATTCTATTCTCATTCTTCAAAAAAAATCCTCTTGGTCCTAGAGGTTGGATAGAGAGAGTTTCGCCCTTAAGGTAATCTTTCTCCCTTTTTATTAATGTGTTCTAGTTAATCGTAATTTGGGGGAAACAAGAGAAATACTTTGTTGAGAATAAGAGAGTTGTAATTGGGAATTAAGGATTGGTTATTGGATTATTATTGTTGATATTGTAAACTAGTGATGTATTAGACTAGTGGATGATAATTACTTGACCAATTGCATGATTTAAACCCTTTTGAGAATTGAGAGAAATTCTTGGGTTAGAATTGGTGCTTTTGTCAATTCATGTAATTGAAGATCCAATTGGACTTTGTTGTTAAATTAACTTGAGATTATGATTATCTAGCATGTATATATACTATTTGGGTATAAAAGTTCATATTATGTTAATGTGGGTCCGGGGTTCCTTTGTAATTTAGCTTGGGAAATATGGGTACCATTAGACCGTAGTCTCATATATTTTTTATGATCGATCACAGTGGGCTCGCGAGGAGGCTCAATGGAAGGGTAAAGCTGCTGCGTGATTCTTCATCTTCAAATCAGGAAAGTTGAGACTTACTAGACTCTAGTATAGCGTTTATGTGTTGGTATGTTGTTAATGAATTAATGGAGAATTGGTGGTCCCGTATTAGTGAGGTGACGAGCACTAATACGGGCACTAGTGAACCTAACTTGGGTAATTAATTAACTAGTTTGATATAATTGATGAAGATTATGTGTTTAGCCCTTCGAGCCATGAACGCAGTGCATAAATCCGCTTAGGTTGGTATGATTGTTGATTATTTGGGTTCAAAGACATCTTTGAAATCTGATTCTTATTTAACTTGTCATGCTTTCATCACTCTACATCTCGTGTAAATACTTGAAAATGAATTATGAATAGTGATTGCATTGCTTATGCTTATTGCATGATGTACTCATATCCATATCATTCATATACATCATATTGACATTTGAACTGTTGAGATACTGAGGAAAAAGGCTTGGGAAGCCGGTTATTGGATATGGTAGATGATACGAGAGTGATGACTGATGATTACACTTCAGTCACAGCGCTGCTATTCGATGGAATCGAATGAGTATATGGACCTCATGAGTGTCTATTGGTCACGTGACAACTACTGCAACAGCGTGTGTATACCAGATACATATGGCCATTGCATACATACATACACATTATTTGCATTGCATTAATTAATATTACTGATACATATTTAATGTTGTGTGTACTCGGTATTGAATTCTGGTAGACTTTATGATCAAGTGACCTTTAAGGAAGCAAATTTTGGCACCTTGTAGCTTATACTTGATGTAAAAAGAAAATATGAGATGGTATGGTGATGATATAAAGATATTGTATTGCTAGAAATGATATAGAGATGGGATCTCTACGTGTTCCTTAGCATAATAACTAAAAGATTGAACATTTAATGGTAAACTTGTTTGTTTAGATAAAAGATCAATTCTTGATAGTGATTGTGTCTTAATTCGTGAAAGGTTTGGACCCTTCCGAGTAGAACTTACTTAATTAATGAAAAAATGTAATATTTGAGGACTTAGATGCCGATGTGGTAAAGGTTGGAATTTTATTACTACATCTATCCTAATTATGATAAAATTAAAAACTTTATGATGTTCTTTGAAGAGAAATAAACTTATAACTTGGCATGGTTGTAGGATCTTTATTTAAAGGATTGAATTACTTAGAAATTGTATAATTTTACTAAAAAGCAATAAGCGAAGAATTAGGAGTACCATCCCTCGCCACCGTTATAGTTAGAATCGATCGATGCTGCTGCTGCTGGGTACACGTGCTTCCTGTATTCGCTCTACACTTTCCTCACTCTATGTGCAGGTACTGAGTCGGATGCCAACGGAGGAGTTTGACACAGTGCTTGGAGATTCTTCTTGGAAATCCAGGGTGAGTCGTAGATTCTATCCCGGCACTGGAACTCTTCATCTTGTTATTTGTCTTTTTTTTCTGCCCTATATCTCAAACAGTGATTGTAATTAAGGCTTATGTTGTTTCCTTAATTTTTTCCGCATTTACTTATATGTTTGATGTTTAGGTGTTAGGGGTTCTGTTGCGAGATTTCTATATGCTACGCAAGTGTACGTATCGCAATTTTGTAATAATTTGGTAAAACCGAGTATCGTCCTCAGAGACTGAATTATCAATTATCAACTAATAAATCTTTGGTTTCTATTTGGTAAACGAATATAGATTGAGATTTCTAAACTAAATAATTAACAAACTAAAGTAATTTACAGGAATAAAATAAGAATGAAAATACTCGGAGTTTAACTCAGTAATGAAGGTAATTATGATTTTCAATCTCATCAACTATCCACTATATCATTCGTTAATGCAAGAGTAACAATTCTTCTTCTTATCAAGATAGCAGGGTAACTGAGGTGTTCTATATTCCGGTTAGGACATATAAAAACTCAACCTAAGTGAAAATTTTCTATATTTCTATGATAAATTAAACCACATAGGAGGATTAAGATCAATAACCTAAAACGCAACACAGGCAATCGTGATACTCTCGTTCAAGATTAAACTTATATCTAATCAACTATAGCATATTCAAATCTCTCTTTTCAGATCTTGATTTGAAATTATAAAAGTAACGAAAACTAATGATCAATTAATTTGCATTCAATAAACGCAAGTTGAATAGATATTGATGGATGAAGAAGAAACACTAGCAATGCATTAAGTCATAATAGAGGTTTAAGTGAATCGACGGAAAATCCTAATAAACAAATTAGTTCAAGACATGCTAATAAAACTAATTGTCTTAAAAACCAACATGAACTGAATTAAGAAAAGAAAAAGAAAAGAACTTGAACAATCCGTGTCTCCAATTGCTTCTTGCTCTCTTGTTTCTTGCCTCTGAAGTGTGATAATCCCTAAAATCTGCCTCCCAAAGCTTATATCCCAAAAAACCCTAGAATGGACCATTTTGCCCTCGTCAAAATTAGGTTTCTCAAAACTTTTAAGTCATCGGCGCCTCAGCTCCGTCAAGGTGACACCGCGACTCCATTGGGCAGAATCCAACTCAGCTCTCAGGTAGGGTGGCGCCGCGGCTCTGATGGTTGGGCGTCGCGGCGCCTTCGACGGTAATATTTCTTCAGCTTCTGTCTGTATGGCGTCGCGACTCTCTCTTCTTGCACCGCGACTCATTCTGCTGAGAGTCGCGTCCCTTCAGTGTTCTTCGTTAGGATTTTGTTCAAAATGCTTCCAAGGGTTTATTTGACTCATCTCTTGTGAGCAGCTATGCATTGTTGTCCTCAATAACCGCTATTTTCTTTGAATTTGCCTTATTCCTTACTGATTCGCTTAAAATCTGAAAACACAAAATAAAACGCATAATATTGTACAAAATAATTAAAAGACAACAAAAGACTCCCTAAAACACACTCTAAAACAGTACTAAAAATATACTCAACAAATACCCCCAAGCTTAAACTTACTCATCCTCGAGTAAAGAACTCTAGACACCCTAAAAAGAAAAACACACAAACTCTATATAAATGAATCAAGTCAAACACAATAGATTATGCCTCAAAGATCATGAACAACATGCAATATCCTTTTCAGGAATATTCTAGCTATTAATTTGCTATCTAGAATTTCAAGTCAGATATTCATCAAGTTTGCTTAAAGCTATTAAGGCATATGATCACTCAATCATGATTACTGACTTGAACACGTATTCAATATCAGTTTCATGCACAACTAGTTCTCACCAACGTTCCATCGGGCTAAAATTCTATAGGCTTGCAAACTTGATACTCTCAACTAATGTAGACAATACGTGTTCAAGAATCAATAGGCCTTTTGTAGGTTATGACGATAGGCTTAGGCACGAGTAGGTGAAATGTCATTTAAGTTCACACTTACCATAAGCATAGAGACCAACTAATCCAACTTAATATCACATTACAATTCATAGCAATCCCCCATTTTTTTCTAGATTGAGAAAATCTACATTTTTTTCCGAACTACAACACTCCCCCAAACTTGTTTTTCACTGTATGTACAAGAGGTGTGTAGTTTATTTTTAGATGATTTGTCTCGATCTTTTATACTTCTATTGATAGCAACCAATCTAAAATACCATTTACCAGAATTCACTCCCCACTCATATGCTTCCATACTTATGGTAATTCAAGTGAAGAGAAAAATAGTAAAGGGTTTCAAGTAGGCTCAAAATAAGTGTCAATTAACAAAGAGCTAACTTTAAGGCTCAAAAGGGGTAGCTAGGGATCAATGTAATCAAGTATGGCTTGAAAGGCTCAATCGTTCCAAAGATGGCATAAATCATCTTTCTAAGCATGCATTATCTAGGATTTCGTCTCAAGTAGCAAACAAGCAAGTTCTAGAATTTTTTACCATCTTTCCTCAACTAAATTTCAATCATGCATAACCCGATATTTGAGTATCAGAAAGTCAACCATCATGATCAAGTTTTCATCATTATTAATAACTGAAAGCAAGCTCAAAAACTATCCAACTTAAGCACACATATTTATGCATTTCATGGCTATCAATTTCATCTAATTTTATCACATGCATTCACTCAATCTAATGGGCTATTATTTTTAACTTGATTCATTGACACAAGACACTAAAACAAAGACACTAACAATAAACAAACAACTAAACATAAAATAATTAAAAAATATTAATACAAAACATTAAAAACTACTAATACAAAACAGTAATACTCCCCCCAAACTTATTCAACACATTGTCCCTAATGTGAAAAAGTAAAGCAAGGGTAACGAAGACTTACATAAATCATGACAGCGACTCAGAATGGTAACGACGGTGGTTGTGGTTGATGAGGCGGTTATTGTGGTGGATATCCAAAATAGGGTCCATGGGTGATGCTACAGCTGATTATGAGTTGGTCGATGTGGAGGACTTCATAATCATGTTGTTGGTGCATATAATTATTTAATTGGTGGTGCGACTGAATTATGTATTGATTTTATTGGATTATGTATTGGTTCTGCTAAAAGAGTTGATCCAACCTCTCTACTGGTGGCTCAATAGCCAATGGAGGTGGCTGACTGCTCTGTCCAGGCCTCCAGCTTCTTCATCAGGCCCCCTATGTTTGCGCTTAGGCTGATTTTGTTGTCCCTCTCTAGCCGGAACTGCAGGTGCAGGTTTTGGATATGCACTAACCATGGTCTGAGTACTAGGCTGCTGAACTTTGCCAGTCACATCGTTGGCGCCTTCAGGTACTCCATATGTTGCACAGAGCGCCGTGATCAGTGACCCATGACCCAATCCACCTGTAGTGGGCCTGCATATCCCCGCTATACTCTTTCTAACTTCTGCGCCCATGGCTATTCGTAGTCCCGTCATTATAGCATATACCAACTGCACACGGTTCATTGGTATGTTGGAAAAATGTGTCGAAGGGATGAGATGGGCACTCACAAAATACAGCCATGCTCGAGCAACTTTGTTAAATTAGCACATGTGCATGCCCATTGGTTGTTCCTTCAAATCCGCATACCTAGCACCCGGGTACACTACTGTCTCCGCCACTTCAGCCTAATTAATTCTGGAGACATTCTGACTCCAACTAGCAAAGTTGTCTTCGTCAACCCCATTATCTTCAACATCAGGGGCTCCAATTAAGGTATTAATGGCCTCTGACCCAACGGACACATGTTTCCATCGCATAAAACAAAACTCATTATCAAGTTCAGGATAATTGACATAAACTCATATACGATGGAGATATTAGGCTTCGGCAATTAGGCGGTGACAAAGTCTCCCCACCTTCTATCCGCAATCATAGCTCTAATAGGCACATATACCTCATCATTATATAGAAAGTTTTGGTATTATATGCCTCTTTCGGGAACTAGAGAGCGGGAGTATAGCCGGTTGTACCTATCTTGGGCTATTTTATTAACGAACCTAGTTGCATCATAGTCAGGTACGTCGGCTCTAGAAGCAGATGCTCTGACACTAGCTTTTCTCGGACCCAATTCAACCTTTAGGCACTTGTTTAGAAACAAATTGGACAACAGATCCCCTTAATTTCTCTGTTTTCTAGCCATCAAACTCACTCAACATCATGAATCAATTTCTACAACAACTATTTCTGCCAAATACTCCACAAAAATCAATAATTGTTTAGCACACCATCAACAATCTCAGCCCAACACACAAATTTCAACCCCAAACTAAAAAATTCATCCAATCTTTACAATAGAACACAAGAACTTCAAAAAGAAAAAACTTGAATGCAATGTTTTACCTTGTGAAGAGTTCCTCTTATAAAGATATTGTGCACTAAGTAGTGAAGCTTTGGAGATGTTATGGATGAATATATAGAAGTTTGTAAGATGTTGAGATAGGAGAGTTTATGAAATTTGTGAGGAGTTTGTTTAGAGTATTTTCGGAAATTAGGGAGTATGAGGAGAGGGTTTGTGAAATTTGTGGAGAAAAAGTGAATGGGGGCTAGGGTTTATATTCTGAAACCCGTAGAAGCGCCGCGGCCCTACTCTTGGGCGCCGAGGTGCTGCTCCATATTTTTTTTCTTGTAGCGGAAGGCGTCGCGACTCTCATTCATCGAATTTCTTTTAATCATTGTCTTCCAGGCACCGCGGCTCAACAAAAGGGCACCACAATGCTAAATCTGTTATTTTGTTCACTGTAGCCTCTGCCTTCAAGGCGCCTCAGCGCTTGCTTTACTAGCTGCAACGCTAAAGCACTCGACAATTTTCCTTGCTCACTGCTCGCGAGGGCGCGACTCTTCTTAGCGCGCGACTCTAGTTTGTTTCAGGGAGTTACGCTCTACGATTTCAAAGATCTCACGACCTCTTTTTCAACCCCAATGGTTACTCACATATTTCCTATCACAAAATATAAACAACAAGACCGTGAGATTATTCAAAATAAAATAACATAATTAAATTATTAGGTTGCCTCCCAATAGAGATGTCGTTAACGTCATTTAGCCGAACGCAAATTTCCTCCTCATATTGGTTTTAAGAGGATAACAGACTTCGCCTGTTCATTAGGACCATCCAAGTATGGCTTCAATCTTTGCCCATTAACTTTGAATGGTAAACCATCCTTCCTCACACCTCGACGGATCCATACGGAAAAGTTCTTTTGACAGTGAATGGTCCCGACCACCTGGACTTCATCTTGCCTGAAAATGGCCTCAATCTTGAATTGAAAAGAAGTACATATTGACCAGTTTCAAACTCTTTTCGGGCCAAGTTCTTGTCATGCCATACTTTAGTGCGTTCTTTATAAATTTTGGCATTCTGAAACTCATCAAGCTCATTTAGTTGTAATAGTCTCTTCTGTCTGGCGGCTCTCTCATCCATATTCAGCTTCCTCATGGCCTAATAGGCCCGGTGCTCCACCTTCACTGGTAGATGACATGCTTTTCCAAAGACCAACCTATAGGGCGACATTCCAATGGGAGTTTTGAATGTCGTCATATAGGCCCAGAGTGCATCATCCAGCTTGGTAGACCAATTCTTCCTCGAGCTATCCACTGTCTTTTCCAGTATACTTTTCACCGCTCTGTTTGAAATTTCAGCCTGTCCATTTTTATGAGGGTGATATGGCAAGGAAATGTAGTGGTAAACCCCATAGCGATCAAGGAGGGTATCAAACTACTTATTACAAAAATGACTTCATTCATCGCTAATGAGAGCTCTGGAGTACCAAACCTTGTGAATATGTGCTTGTGTAGGAATTTCAAGATAGTCTTACCATCATTTTCCTTAGTTGCTACTGCCTCGACTAACTTAGACACATAATCCACTGCTAGCAAGATGTATTTATTATTGAAGTATGGTGGAAAAGGGCCCATAAATCAATGCCCCAGACATCGAAGAGTTCAACTTCTAGGATCCCATTCAGTGGAATTTCATTCCTTCTTGAGATGTTCCCAGTGCGTTGACAGCGATCACATGCTTTCACAAAGGTATTAACATCCTTGAACAATTCTGGCCAATAAAACCCGCTTTGTAGCATCTTAGCAACTGTCCTTGAATCCCTAAAGTGCCACCACATTGCAAAGTGTGATAATGCGTGAAAATTTGATGTATTTCATCCTCTGGCACACAACGTCTAATGACTTGATCAACACAATGCCTATAAATAATAGGCCTTTCCCAATAGTAATGCTTCACCTCTGAGCAGAACTTCTTCAATTGTTGCCTTGTCATCTCAGGGGGCACAACCTTAGCTGCAAGAAAATTAACAAAGTCAGCATACCAAGGCATAATTGAACTGACACTTACCTTAAAAAGTTGCTCGTCTGGAAAGTGGTCATTAATCTGCACATCTTTGGCATTCTGACTCTCTTCCACTTCAAGTCTTGACAGGTGATCTGCAACTAAATTTTTTGTTCCCTTTTTATCATAGATCTTCATGTCAAATTCTTGTAGTAAGAGCACCTATCGAATAAGGCGAGGTTTTGCATCATTCTTGGCCATCAAGTACTTGATAGCAGCATGATCAGTGTACACAATTACCTTATTCGCAATAAGATACGATCTGAATTTATCGATTGTATATACTATGGTTAGCAACTCTTTCTCTGTTGTGGCATAATTCAGTTGTGCATCATTAAGAGTTTTACTAGCATAGTAAATAGACCGAAATACCTTGTCAACTCGCTGCCCAAGAACTGCTTCCACTGCATAGTCACTAGCATCACACATTAGTTCAAATGACAACTCCCAATCTGGTGCAATAACAATTGATGCTGAAATTAACTTCTCCTTAAGCACTAAAAGCATTTAGGCACTCTTTATTGAACTCAAACGCAAAACCATTCATCAACAAGGTTGAAAGAGGCTTTGAAATTTTTGAGAAGTCTTTGATGAATCTCCTGTAGAAACCAGCATGCCCAAGAAAACTTCTAACCCCTTTCACTGACACCGGAGGTGGTAGATTTTCAATAGCAGAAATCTTAACTCAGTCTACCTCAATTCCTTGGCTAGAAATTTTGTGGCCAAGGACAATACCCTCATTCACCATAAAGTGGCATTTCTCCCAGTTTTGCACAAGATTTGACTCTTCACAACGCTGCAACACTGCTTCTAAGTGTCTCAAACACTCATTAAAGGATAACCCATAAACTGAAAAATCATCCAGGAATATCTCGATAATTCTCTCCATCATGTTAGAAAAAATTGTCATCATACATCGTTGGAAGGTAGCATGTGCATTGCAAAGCCGAAATGGCATTCTTCTGAAAGTAAACGTACCATAGGGACATATGAATGTGGTATTCTCTTGATCTTCGGGTGATATTTCAAGCTGACTATAACCATAGTAACCATTCAAGAAGAAGTAGTAGTTATAGCCTGTTATTCTATCAATCATCTGGTCTAGAAACGACAAGGGGAAATGGTCTTTCCTGGTTGCCTTGTTCAGCTTGTGGTATGCGATGTAAATCCTCCATCATGTAACTGTTCTTGATGGAATAAACTCGTTCTTTTCATTCTTTACTACAATCATACCACCCTTCTTAGGTACTACTTGCACTGGACTCACTCATGCACTATCAAAAATAGGGTAAATCACCTCAGCATCAAGTCATTTCAGAATCTTTTTTCTTACTACATCCTTCATGGTTGGGTTCAACCTCCTTTGGGCTCAATGGAAGGCCTGCTCTCATTTTCCAGACGGATCTTATGCATCACTATAGAAGGACTTATTCCTCTAATATCTGATAGTGTCCACCCAATAGCAAGCTTGTGAGCCTGCAAGACTCTCAATAATTTTTCAACTTCCACTTTAGATAGATGAGCAGACACAATCACCGGTAAGGTTTCATTCTCACCTAGATACCTGTAGTGCAGATGATCTGGTAAGGTCTTCAATTCTAACTCTGGAGCTTTCTCTATGAAAGATAATGGTCTTTCTGGCACTTTCCCTAGCTCCTCATATTTCTTCCTATAGAAAGGCTAAGAGGAATCCATCCAATTGACATACTCCACCATCTTCATATCTTCACTGTCATCTCTCTCATATTGTGTCAGTGCTACTTCTAGAGCACCAGTACTCCTGAAGTTTTTCTCAGAAACCGTTTCTTCAATCACATCAATAGCAAAGCAGTTGTCACTTGCTCTTGGGTAAGTTGTTGCCATGTATACATTAAAAATCACATATTCTCCCTGGACTCAGAGTTTCAACTCACCCTTATGAACATCTATAAGTGCTTGTCTTGTGGCTAAGAATACATTTTCATCTTCCTACATATCTAGAATAATTAAATCAGCAGGAAAGATGAACTTATCCACTTTCACCAGCACATCTTCAATGATACATCGTGGATGTTTGATTGAACGATTTGTTAGCTGCAAAGTAATGATTGTAGGCTTTTCTTCTCCCACTCCAAGTCTACAATACACAGAATAGGGCATCAAGTTGATATTTGCCCCCAAATCGCATAGAGTATGCTGACACTCAAAATTCCTTATAGTGCGTGGGATGGTGAAGCTTCCTAGATCTCTCAACTTCTGGGGAAGCTTCCTTTGCAGAATAGAACTGCATTCCTCAGTTAATGTCACTGTCTCATAATCTTCTAGCTTCCTCTTTTTAAAAAAGATTTCCTTCATAAATTTGACATAACTGGGCATCTGCTCTAGGGCTTCAGCAAAAGGGATATTGATGTGCAACTTCTTGAACACCTCTAAAAACTTGAAAATTGTTTGTCAAGAGAACTCTTCTAAGTCTTTGAGGGTATGGAATTCTGATTTGAAGAGTAACAATAATCGTTGGTGGTGCTTCTTTTGATGCGGGATGGTCTTCAGTAACACTACCCTTTCTGAATCTGATACCTCACCTGATTTGTCCGTCTTCTCTGCAGATGGTAGACGTGCAATTGGTTCAACTTGCTTACCACTTCTCAAAGCGGTGACCTGACACTGCCCTTTCAGATTTACAATAGTATTCCTAGGGAGATTCATCTGCGATCTGTTGTTCAACATATTCGCCAAATGTCCCACATGTGTCCAAGTTCCTGATGGATGATACAGTTTCTGTCATGAGCTGTGTTTGAAAATAAGGCTGCTTGCAATTTATTCGGCTCCACTTGTTGAACTTGTGGTCTAGGCTGCTGAGAGGACGAAACGTGACTCGTGGGCTGTTGTTGACTGCTCTATTGATATTGCCCTTGAAACTGTGGTTGTTGTTTCTGGTTGTTTCCCCCATGAAAAATTAGGGTGATTCCTCTACCCTGGATTGTAACTATTGGAGAATGGGTTGTTGTACGGTCACTGAAAATTTTCCACTGCCTGAACTTGTGCTTGATCCATGGGGACATTATTGGGGTCTACAGCTGTGCAATGATCAAATGTATGTGGCCCCCCATAAATTTTACATCTCACTGGTGTCTGAACAACATTAGCTATCATATAATTCTGCTGTAATTGCTTTGTCAGAGAAACAACTTAGCAGTCAATGCAATGATAGCATCAAATTCATGTACTCCATCCATTTTTCTGTTGTTGACAGATCTTTCATCGGACCACTGATGGTTATTAGTAGCCATATCTTTCAACAATTCATGCGCCTCATTAGCACTATTTCTCATAAAGGTCCCTCCAATAGCAGCGTCAATAATGGTACGAGTAGTACTACACAAACCATTATAAAAATTGTGGACCAACATCCATTTCTCAAGTCCATGATGAGGACACTTCCTTTGAAGCACCTTAAACCTCTCCCACGCATCATACAAGGACTCCCCATCAAGCTGATAGAAATTGTTCAGTTCTCCTCTTAGCTTAGCGATCTTTGATGGAGGAAAGAACTTGGCAAGAAATTTTTGAGCTAAATCTTGCCAAGTAGTAATAGAGTTTGCCTGAAGAGAGTTCAACCAGCTTTTGGCTCGATCCCTGAGTGAGAATGGGAAGATCCTCAACCTAATGACATCATTAGTAACACCATTGTATTTAAAAGTCGCACACAGCTCCAAGAAGTTCGCCAAATGCATGTGCGGATCTTCTGAAGGCAAACCACCAAATTGAACTGTGCTATAGACCATGTGCAAAATTGATGGCTTAATCTAAAAATTGTTGGACTCCACAGCTGGTAGCCTTATCCATGTATGCACGCTTGTAACAGTTGGCAAGATATAGTCCCTTAGGCTTCTCACGGCAGGATTCTGGACTTGTTCTATCATGTATGTTGGCACTCCTCCATTCAACCTATTATTATGATGTTGATTTGTCATCGCAATTGAATCAACTATTCTTTTGCTTTTCCTGTTCTGCTTACACGCTTTCTCAATCTCTGGATTTAGAGGGACAAGGTTGTTTGCTCCTCTTCTGCTTCACATAAAACAAAGCTCCCTAAAATTGATCAAAAACAATGTAGCAGATTAAGTTAAATTTGTGTTCTAGGAACAACCAAATTAGAAATAAGATTAATTACTTAGATATTGATAATACTTTAGTCCCCGACAACAACGTCAAAAACTTGTTGCGAGATTTTTATATGCTACGCAAGTGTACGTATCACAATTTTGTAATAATTCGGTAAAACTCGAATATCGTCCTCAGAGACTGAATTATCAATTACCAACTAATAAATCTTTGGTTTCTATTTGATAAACAAATATAGATTGAGATTTCTAAATTAAAAATTAACAAACTAATGTAATTTGCAGGAATAAAATAAAAATGAAAATACTCGGAGTTTAACTCAGTAATGAAGGTAATTAGGATTTTCAATCTCATCAACTATCCACACTATCATTCGTTAATGCAAGACTAGCAATTCTTCATCTTATCAAGATAGCAGGTTAACTGAGGTGTTCTATATTTCAGTTAGGACATATAAAAACTCAACCTAAGTGAGATTTTTTAATATTTCTATGATAAATTCTACCACATATGAGGATTAAGATCAATAACCTAAAATGCTACATAGGCAATCGTGATACTCTCTCGTTCAAGATTAAACCTATGTCTAATCAACTATAACATATTTAAATCTCCCTTTTCAGATCTTGATTTGAAATCATATAAGTAATGAAAATTAATTGACAATTAATTCGCATTCAATAAACGCAAGTTGAATAGATATTGATAGATGAAGAAGAAACACTAACAATGCATTAAGTCATAATAGAGGTTCAAGTGAATCGACGAAAAATCCTAATAAACAAATTAGTTCATAAACATGTTAATAAAACTAATTGTCTTAAAAACCAACCTGAACTGAATTAAGAAAAGGAAAGGAAAAGTTGAACAATATGTCTCCAATTGCTTTTTGCTCTCTAGTTTCTTGCCTCCGAAGTGTGATAATCCCTAAAATCTACCTCCTAAAGCTTATATCCCGAAAAACTCCTGGATGGACCATTTTGCCCTCGTCAAAATTAGGTTTCTCGCAGCTTTTAAGTCGTCGGCGCCTCGGCTTCGTCAGGGTGGTGTCGCGGCTCTGATTGGGCAGAATTGAACTCAACTCTCGGGTAGGGTGGCGTCGCTTATTTCTTCAGCTTCTGGCTGCATGGCGTTGCGACTCTCTCTTCTTGCGCCGCGACTCATTCTGCTGAGAGTCGCTGCCCTTCAGTGTTCTTCGTCAGGATTTTGTTCAAAATGCTTCCCGTGCTTCCCAGGACTGCTTTGACTCATCTCTTGTGAGCAGCTATGCATTGTTGTCCTCGATAACCGCTATTTCCTTTGAATTCATCTTATTCCTTACTGAATCGCTTAAAACCTGAAAACACAAAATAAAACGCATAATATTGTACAAAATAATTAAAAGACAACAAAAGACTCACTACAAGAAAAACAGACTACGGTGACAGTTCACATGTGACATAAATGCAAGTGTCACATCTTTTTTCTAAATTTACTCTTTTTCTTGACATTTGTGTGACGAATTTTCTAGTGTCATATAATTATGACATTTGTGTGATAGATTTTTTAAGTGTCATTTATTTATGACGTTTGTGTGACGGATTTGTGAAATGTCACATAAATAAGTGACTTGTGTTTTAAATTGACCAAAAATGACGTGTTTGACTGATTAAAACGACAGTTTTTTATTATTTATTTAGCATTTTTTTAATTAAAAAAACTAAAGGTTATCGTTTTAACATTTTAAAAAATTAAAATCTCTGTAAAAATAATAAGTGTTTTCACGCTCACACAGTTAGGTTTTGCTTCCCCCACTTCACTGACTCTCACTGGTTTGATTTTTCTTATTTTATCTTACTTATGTAAAAATATGAAGTGTTGTTAAATACTTGTTGTGTCTTGATTTTGTTTATTTAGGTCCTTTAATTAATTAATGGATAGTCAAAATTGTTCAAATATGACTTCCTTAAAAATAAATTTCCAAACAGACCAGTTTTCTCCATTTGCTCCCTCTTTCTCCTACCCGCAGAAAGATGTTCTCGCCGTCACCGCTTGTTGCGGCCAGCGTTTCCAGGTTAGTTTTTTTCTTCAATCTCATTTAAAAAGTGAATGAATTTTTTCTAGGGGTAAGTTTGGAATGTAAGTTTAATGTTTCAAACTTGTAATTGGTGAAGTAAAGTTTATTGCTTAAGAATGGATTTTTTGTATGGGTCGTTCTTTAGTTGTTAGAGCTGAAGAGGAACCAGTAGTTGCTGAGGCTGAGGTTCCTGTAAAAACGAAAATGAAGCTCAAGTCGCAACAGAGGAAAGACCACCATTTAAGCCGAGAACTAAGCTTGCAGATATAATGGGGGGTAATTTTGTATAAACCCACTCTTTCTGCCGCTTGGTTCTTGAATTTTACTTAATTGACTAATTTCTTTTTGGGTATTAAAGAAAAGTATATCTTGCTTTTGATATTTGATTATCTATTTTTTTAGACTAAAACGTGTGAATTCAACAAAAATGTGACTGGGGAGTTTGATGGAGCTAGAGAAGTGAGATTTGCGGGCTGAAGATATGCATTTTCTCCTTGTTACTTATTTTGTTTAAATAAACAATAGATAAAGTGAATTTTGTTGTGATCTCCTTCTTTGTTTGTTTTGATTCAATGATGAAGAAGCTATATCTAATAAAATCATGTTATGATTTTAGGATTAACACAATTTTGGGATCTTTGCTTACTGGTTTTAGGATCAACATATTTTTGGGATCGTTTAAGAACAATGAATTTTCATGTAAGTGGTGAATTAAGTGTAAGGGTATGTTTGGTCGGACAATAGTTTTTCAGAGTTATTGAGTCTTTTATCCATTCAAATGAAAATGAAATGACAGTTTCTTTATATGATGCCAAGAAGACCATGTCAGCTTTAGGATTAGAATATGTGAAGTTTCATGCTTGCCCAAAATGATTGCATATTAAACATAAATGAGTATGCAGGGCTTTCTAAATATGGCTTCCATCCTTTTGTCCTTATAGTTTGATTGGACTCAAACATAGTGAAATCAATAAAAAGATTCATATGGCCACTCCAATCAGTTTGGGATCTATCAGACGTAGTTGATCGATATATCAGAAGTTTAATTTCTCCCTTTTTAGTATTTGTGTATTGAGCCAGTTTTTTTTTCTTTTTTAAGCTCACTTGTGCCATTGTACTTATGACGATTTATATTTTGTGTAGAATACTTGATTACTTTGGTTTGATAAGTCCATCCGAAGAATAGATTTTTAGCTAACATTTCTGTTACTTATTAGGTGTATATGCTGAATGCATGTTTGGGTGGTGGAGCATTTTCATCTTCTATTTCTGTTGATTGTTGTAGACCTGTTAATTTCTCTTTAGGTGCCACTATGTTTTCTCTTTTCCATTCTTAAACTAACTGCTACCATTTACTCCCTACAAGCTATTGACTAAATGAAGCCATAAGTGAATTTGTTACCTATGGGAAAACATTTTACAGTCATCCATACCAAATGCATCTTGGAATGGAGTTTTATCACTATAACATTATCCCCCATCCTACATTTTGTGAAAACATATATAAGTACCGAACAATGGAAATGATCCACAAAATTATTTCCTATGGGAAAATATTTTATGTTCCTCAATACCAAATGCATCTTGGGATAGAATTTTAGTTGGAAAGGAATATTAGTTCAGATATGAACATTTGAAGATCAACAATATAATTACTCTCTATAATTAGTGTTTCTTGTGCTATTTGTTTTCTTCTTATTGCACGAAATCTTCAATTACTTATACTGATGTGTCATCAACCCTGATGAGAAGCATGTTTAGTAGGATTGTACTGGGTAAGGAACTGTGTTCACCAAGAGTTAGCAAAATTGTCCCATGTTTCGAATAATATAAAGTTTTTGATTTAGTTGAAACACAAATATTTATTATCTCGAGTGTTAATTTTGTTGGGTACTCACGCAGGTGGCTAGTTAGATTTTGTGGTACTTTCCTATCATCCCTAGAATGTTTCAATCTTCGCAAACAGCCAAAGACTTGACATGAAAATGGGAGAGTCTGCGATGGAATGTTCCGACACACTTTGTGATTGGCTTCGGAAGGGGGACAATATCTTTTCATGCCATATAATACAAAGTAAGATAATCACATTACACATATGTCAGTTTAATTTTAAAAATGCATTACTATTAGAATTTCACCTTTAGGGATATAGTGTTTAACATGAAGAAGAATGAGGTGTTTTATAGTTACTGTTTTGAATTTGAAATTGTTCATCAAATTTCTCGCAGCGGCATGCAACTGTATACAACTACAATTGGTCAAAAGGCAAAAGTGGGCTTGTATACAACTATAATTGATCAAAGGCAAAAGTGGACTTACTAGACTATGGTGAAATATGTTAAAAGTATAACTTGTTTTATTTGATCTGCATACTTGAGTGATTATATATTTAGTGAATCTTTACAACTTTTGTTGTAAGTTATATTTACATGTTGATATTTAATTCAATGGCAGACACCACTACAACCTGGTGGTACCGAGTGTGGCTATTGTGTGATGCATTTCATGAAAGAGTTGATGCTAGACTCGACTTTAATGACAAATAATGTAAGTATTTCTATACTTAAATGATAGGCCACTAATTGTTACATCATTTCAACTATTACTAATTATTTTCTTTTTGTAGTTTATAGTTCTACGACAAACATTGGGGATTGCATTTTAAGAAGATACTTACTGAAACAGAAGTTGGTAAACTAAATGCTGTTGAGTGAACATTTTAGAGACTTTAACAGCACTTTGAATGATTATCCATTTTGGGAAGATTTTGTACATCATATTCTAGCTATGCAATGTATATATTTTTGGTGTTATTTATAGTTTTAGTCTATTTTATCGGTGCATTCAATTTGCAATATTAAAATAACTGGAATATTTTTTTTTTGTAGTTTAATTTCAAATATTGCAAATTGAGTGCACCGATAAAATGGACTAAAACTACAAATAACACCAAAAATATATATACATGAATAGCTGGAATATGATGTACAAAGTCTTCCCAAAATGGATAATCATTCAACAAGTCAAAAAAAATAAGTTCGCTGCCGTTCGTTTTCTCCTGAGGTCGGGTTTTTTTGAAGACAAATCCATCATTGATGTTAAAGTGTTTAATTAAAGACTAAAATATTGTTAATCAAGTATCTTATCAATCCAAAATGTTCACTCATCAGAATTTAGTTTACCAACTTCTGTTTCAGCAAGTATCTTCGAAATATGTAATCCCCACTCAACACGAATATCATCAAGTTCCTCTTGTGAGTACATGTGTTTGCCGTATAACCCACAAAAAGAAAATAATTAGTAATGCTTGAAATGATGTAACAATTAACATGGTTAATGGTCTATCATTTAAGTATAGAAGTACTTACATTATTTGTCATTAAAGTCGAGTCTAACATCAATTCTTTCATTAAACGCATCACATAATAGCCACACTCGGTACAATCAGGTTGTAGTGGTGTCTGTCATTGTATTAAATATCAATATGTAAATATAAATTATAAAGATTGACTAAATATATAATCACTCAAGTATGCAAACCAAATAAAACAAGTCATACGTTAACATATTTCACCATAGTCGAGTAAGCTCATTTTTGTCTTTGACCAACTGTAGTTGTAAATATTTGCATGATGCTGCGAGAATTTTGATGAACACTTTCAGATTCAAAACAGTAACTATAGAAGCATATTTCACTAAATAGAGTTGCACGCCGCAACAAAACGTAAAGTGAATACATGTTAACAAATACGTAAATATAATGGATCGGGTTGTACGCCGCAACAAATATGAAAGATGAATACATGTTCACCTATATATATAAATATGAAAAGTGAATACGCGTTCACAAATATATAAATGTAACAAACATATGGAAATGCAGGGGAATGTCTTAACGTATAATACGAAATAAAATGAAGTGTTAGTTAAACTGAGAATTTCCTACGAGGAGTTGCTGCATATTTAAAAATGTAGCAACCTGATATGTTTTTGCAATATGTTTATTACGTTATAATGTGATTGCACTTGGAATATTGTGGTGTTACTTTGAATTGCAGGGTAAGGTTTTCACTCAGCCCCGGATGGCAGGGCTGACTCTTTATTTAACATGTTTCAGGAAAGCGTGATAGAGGAAAGACTCCATGCCAAGGCTAGCGATCGTCCCGCAACCTCTTGTCATACCAAGTCCATTGCTTCAGATTTGGTACTCGTCAGGTTCAGAATGTCAGTTTCAGTGTCTCGAGAAATGCCCGTGTGGGATGGTCTCACTTCCAACTTAGAATAATCTTTGTCAGTATGTCTATGTAGAAACAATATTTGCACGAGCATGGGCTCGCGTTATGTTTTCAATAAAGTCATAAACATATTTCTTTATTGTTATTTTTATTAATAGCTCCGTATTTGAATACAAGTTTAAATTTCTAAATAAAGAGAATTTAATGGTGCTCCTGGTGGAAACTAATTGTCCAGGTGTCATCACGCTCTAAGTAAAGACTTAGAAAAAGTCGGGGCGTGACAAGAATGACCTAGATCTATCTACTCAAACTAAAATCTGATGTGTAGATATTCATTAAGCAATTTTTAGCCTATGTCCAGAATCAGTATAATAAAACAATAAAGGTTATAAGGATTTATAACGGAACTGAAATTGTGAATGAATTATGTAAGACTAGTTTCTTAAATCAAGGGATCATTCATAAAAAATCATGTCCATACACACCTCAACAGAATGGTGTGGCTGAAAGGAAACATAGGCACATACTGGAGATAACTAGGGAAATAAGATTTCAGGCCAATATTCCCCTGAAATTCTGGTGGTTATGTGTTCAAACTGATGTATACTTAATAAACAGGTTACCTTTAGGTCCATATGGCATAACACCTTTTGAGAAAATTCACAAGAAAAAAATCAAATATAAGTCATCTAAGAGTGCTAAGATGTTTATGCTATGCTAATGATTTAATTGTTTCTGATAAGCTACAATCTAGAATAAAAACTTGTGCTATGATGGGATATTTAGAAACACAGAAGGGGTATATCCTATATGATATACAAAGCAAGTCATTTTTTGTTAGTAGAGATGTTTCTTTCAGAGAAGCTGAATTCCCTTTTAAAGAAGAAACACCAGAAAGACACATATTTCAGCTTAGTGATCCAGTATGTAAGTATGACATTTCAGATTACAATACTACTTTACAAGCATCTGTACCTACTACTAAAAGTCACAGTGCAACTCAAGAAATCAGTCCAGAGAATACCTACACCAGAAACCAGAACCATAACAAGAAACTCAGAACAAATAATGACAACACAAATACAAAGTCAATCAACCACTGATATACCTACCAGAAATCCAGCAGATCAAAACAACCCCCTATTTGGCTGAAAGATTTTGTTACAAATCAGTCAAAAAATATTCCTTATACTATAGCTAACTTCATATCATACACCTCAATATCACCTAAATACTAAGACTATATCACAACCTTTTCAGCAGTAACAGAACCAAAAATTTATACTGAAGCATCAAAAGATCCAAGTTGGGTAGAAGCTATGAAAGCAGAAATAAATGCATTACAAGATAACCATACATGGGACATAGTTTCACTACCAGAAGACAAACATCCAATAGGATGCAAATTGGTATACAAAATTAAGTATAAGGCAACATGAGAGATTGAAAGACTAAATGCTAAACTAGTAGCAAAAGGGTACATCCAAAGAGAAGGCATATATTACCAAGAAACATTCTCACCAGTTGTGAAAATGGTTACTGTCAGAACCATCTTATCTCTGGCTGCAATCAGAAAATGACATATACATCAAATGGATGTCTATAATGCTTTCCTACAAGGTGACTTATATGATGAAATATACATGGAATTACCACAAGGGTTCATCAGTTAGGGGGGCAAACAACAAACATGTAAACTGATTAAATCCTTGTATGGGCTTAAACAAGCACCAAGACAATGAAATTTAAAACTTACAAAAGCTCTATTATAAATGAAATTCAAGCAATCACAGTATGATCACTCACTGTTTACCAGGAAACAGAAAAAGGAATAACATTGATACTAGTCTATGTAGATGATATGCTTATCACTGGAGATCATCTAGAACAAATCAATGAAACCAAGTAGGAGCTACATTAGACATTTAAGATGAAAGATCTGGGAGAACTAAAGTACTTTTTGGGCATTGAATTTGCAAGATCTGAAAAGAAAATCCTAATGCATCAAAGGAAGTATGCATTAGAACTAATCTCATAACTTGGTCTATCTGCAGCTAAGACTCTAAACACCCCTATTGACTGCAGTATGAAGTTAACCACACAAAGAATATGATGAGTACACTCAATCACAAAAACACACAGACAAGGAGAAAACAAGATCAGAAGATGAAGTAATACAGGATGTCAGTTCTTATCAGAGACTAATAGGAAAATTGCTCACTCTAACTGTTACAAGACCAAACATTGCATATACTGTACATACACTAAGTCAGTTTCTGCAGCAACCCAAGAAATCACATCTAGATGCAACCATCAGAATAGTCAAGTACATCAAAAATCAACCAGGACAAGGTATATTACTATCTAGCTATTCTCAAGATTTAATAATTGCTTATTGTGATGTAGATTGAGCTGCATGTCCACACACAAGGAAGTCAATAACTGGATACATGATCAAGTTTGAAGAATCACCCATTTCATGGAAATCAGATAAGCAACCTACCATTTGTAGAAGTTCTGCTGAAGATGAATACAGAAGCTTAGCAGGAACTGCTGAGCTAACATGGATTTTGGGCATACTAGAAGAAATTGGAGTTCAACTCAATCTACCAGTCACTGTCTATACAGATAGCAAATCAGCCATGCAAATTGCAGCCAACCCAATATTTCACGAAAGGACAAAACACATAGAAATAGATCAACACTTCATAAAGGAAAAAAATTAAAAGGGAGTAATCAAAACATATTACATTAATACTGCACATCAACCTGCTGATATACCTACCAAATGCTTGTATCGAATCCAACATCAATATATATGCTCCAAGCTAGGATTACTGAATATTTTCTCAGTATCCAGCTTGAGGGGGACTGTGGAAGAATACAAAAGTTAGTTAAAAGAAGTTACAAAGTAGTTAGAAGTTGTTGTAGTAGTTATTCAACAACTTAAATACCTTTAAGCTCTTCTACCCATGTAGTATACCTATATATATACTACCTACTAATTGAATTCACAATCAATAATATAATTTACTAACTCTTTCTCTTCTTCATCTGATTTCTGTTTCTGCATTATTTGTTTCGCTTCTTCTTCTTTTTCTTCAACTGCTCTCGAGTGTATCGATCGCCTCCTCCGCTCTCGAGTGTATCGACTCCGTGACAGAGATTGATACTGTGAGGATATTCAACAGAACCTTTGTAACTACAAAGTATCAACATGTCAAGACATATTGATTATTGAATCGATTTGCTGGTTGGTTCTCTATTTTTTATCAGTTGTTATGATCTAAGAGTTGATTTTTCATCTACATGAAATTCTATATATTAGGGTTAGAAAACTGCATCTATGCATCTATAAAAGAATTTTATCAATGTGTGAAAAACAATTCCTTTCCGCAAAGCTACTGTACTCTTCTGTTGGTCCCCTTAAATATGGTAAGCGATTTCTTGCCATTGGTATATGAAAACAAGGTCGATAATTTATATTTTATCATTCTAGCTTTAATATTCTGTATTTATTACATGGAAAATGTGAGTTCATTGGCTTTTGCTTTTTGTTCTCGGAATTATTTTATGTTTATTTAAAGTTAAAAAACTTGTGATAAGTAAAAGAAATAATTTTTTTGTCGGTTGACGCGATACACACGTGCAACGCACGTACACTAAACTAGTATAAACATAAATATATCTTGTACTTTTTTTAGTTATAAAGGCCAACAACTTTTGTACAACAATATTTTTGTTTATGTCTATCATTTCCAATTATTGATATCCAAACAAAAGGAATAGTACTTCTTTTAAGTAGGAGAAATGAGCGGCATATAATAGTAGCACATAGTTAATAAGTTCAGTCTCCCACAATAAGACAATAGAAACTATTTATTCCATTCATTTTTTTCTTTTTCATAATATTGTTTATTTTAATTAATTGTTGAAGAAAGATGAATAGAAATTCAACAAAAGTGTGGTCATTATCAATTTGCACTGTCGATCCCTCCGATCTCTCGGGGCAAAAAAGCGAAATCCCTACATGCGGCCCCAACCCTCACCAAATGTAAATGATGGAGAAGATAAATCACGCGGTAATTTCCACTAGGTGGGAGGCACAGTGATCGATTCCTCCAATCTCTAGGTAGGCCTAGGATGCTATAAAAGTAACAAAAAAGTAAAAAGAAATCTCAACTCAAGAGAAAGTGAAAAACGGAGAACATATATATAGCTGACATTTTGTCAAATATGATTGTATTAGTAATATAAATATTGTCAGGTTACGATTTACTTCACCGCCTTCTTTTGTATATTGACTTTTATACTAGTGACCCTTCAAATCAGGTATAATGATATAAACAGAAACAAATCAAAGATATGATCAATGAAATTCATATAATCGATTTTAATTTATTTGGGATTAAAGTATGATTATTATTATTGATTAACGAACTTGATAATTATAACCTATCAATGTTCATTCTATTCCTTAAAAAGATGTTTCAAACTAAATCAAGTCTCATTGATTCATGATTTTTTAGGGTGAAATCATTACTTTAATTTGCACGTTAGGAGTAATACTTTCCTCTCAGCTCGAACAATCGGCAAATAGCACACAGATGTCCTACTAATGATTACTACAAAAAAATTATGTCTTTCACTTGATAACTCATCAGAATCAATCATCTTCTATTTCCTCTTTAACATATACAGAAACAAGGTTCCTCAAGTATGTTGTCACGATTCTATCCTAACATATGCATGAGCTTGATCACAACTATGGTATCGCTGTACTAAAAGCTGATTACAGACTCACATTCACGAAAGAAAACCATGTTAGATAAAATGTAAAACAACAACAAACGAGAAATAGTAAACACTAAAACACCTATTACAAGAACTAGAAAAATGAAGAACAAAAGGTTACAACCAAAAGAAATAATCTTAACTTAAAAAATGGAAATAAGAACAAACACTTGAACTGAAATTACTTGCTAAGTCTAGTGATGACACTCTGTCTTTAAGAAAAGATTGTCTCATATATATCATTTTACGTTTTTAGGCAATAGTTTCCCAAGATAAAACAACTATTAACACTTGAGCAAAGGAAACTCAAGTGATTCTGTTGAAGAACGGTCAGGGAACGCATTAGATATTTACCTAAACCAGTAGGTCCTTGAGCGGATCCCGCTTTTAGTATTGAAAGAAGCTTGAGAGGAAGAAGTATTTCATTGCAAGTGTTTAACAATTTAGCCAAAAGCCTCAATTTATAGTGTAAAATTTAGTCTCTTCAAGTGTCAAGTAATGACATTGAATCACCCATGAAATGACAATGAATTGTCCAAGTAATGACAGTCATTTATTAGCCAAATAATGATTAAATAATGAATATCATTGAGTACAGCCTAAAGGTCTCCAAAATCAGATTTTCGATTTTTGACTTTCTGCCTGGGCATCGTCGAATTAGCGTCGCGGCTCCAGTGGTCCGGGCCGGAGTTAGTGTCGCGGCCCTGATGAGGTTGGCGCTCCCCGGCTCGGCGGTGGCGCCGCTGCCCTTCTCGGCTCTGCGGCCCTTTCCGACCCGTTCCAATCTTTACACTATGCACACTTCTTCCTTCGTTTACCAACGTGGAATACTCGTAATTTGACCAACGACCGTTCATCATTTTATGTCTCAAACATGTTACTTACGTACCAATATCTCTTTCACTAAGAAAATTTACGATCATTGGTACAACGTGTGTACGTTTGTGGCGCCCCAATTGTTCGAGTCATAACTAATGGGATAAACTTTATTCCACATTAATAAATTTCCAACAAACCATCCCATATGCGTGAATTTTTCTCTCACTCAAATCTCCCATTTCTACTTTAGGGTTCTGATTAATTAGAATGTATATCGCATAAAATTAACTTAAAGGGGGAAGCACTTTAAATCAAGATTATTTCATTTCCATGGTTCAAACTGAGATTTCTTGTTAAGGATAGAAAAATCTTACCCATCACACCACAATTATTGGTATTGGACCGGACCGGACCAAATTTTTCGGTCCGGTCTTTGATCCGATCTTTCTGGATTTTCGATCTTCGGTCCGGTCCGATCCGAGGATTTTGTGCAGCCCTACGCGTATGGTGAGGCAGGTAATTCATTTTGTTTGCATTTACAACTTGTTTGGATGGTCGTTACATATTGTGTTATTAGTTTAAATACAATATTTATTTTCATTATTAGTTAAATTTTAATGTATTGTATCGTTAAATTCATTATTACATAACGACGAAAAGTCCCATTTTATGTAACGACCGATTTGATGTTATTGCGTCGTTACCTTCTTTTTTTCTCATGTTTAATATCTAATAATTCTATTTTATCATTTACCCTACCTTTTTATGGTAGCTCTATCGCGTACCCTACTTTTCTTGTAGGTCTATCTTTCAAATTGTTGATGTGTGAGATTATGTAATAACGGAAAACGATACAATTTATCCAAACATTGTGTTAATCAAAATAATACAATACAATACGATACCATACAACACATTCTGATATAGATACAACTCATTAAGTAGATTTGCTTTTAGTGGAGTTCTAAATCTTAATCATTCAGATACAGCTCATTAAGTGCATTTGTTTTTAAGGTTCGAATCTTAATTATTCAGATTCAGTCCATTAAGTGTATTTATTTTATTTTAAAAAAAAGTCTCTTAATCGATCTGAATGAATCAGATTTGTAACAAAGCCTTAACATCATTCAAACTTATTAAAATAATATGAGTTATTCACAAAATCTTTCACGGCTCTGCTTTTTCTTCTCCGCAAAAGTTTTCACGCCTCTGGCTTTTTTTTTCTCAACAAAATACAACCGTCAATTATTCTTCAGTCGAAAACTTCTTTGGTGTCAATTATAATTTATTGAACAAGATTTTGTTTAGCTGGATAATATTTTTAAATAAAAGATTAACTTATGTTGAATTCTTAAAAAAATCATGATACCTTGTTGTAATAATTGTTGTAATTGATATATAAATTTTCTTAACATTTCAGCTAGTTAAAGAAAATTATCAAATATAAATATTCAAAATATTATTTTCTATCATAATTTTTTTTGCTGAAATGAAATTTTTATTATATTTTATTGATATATTGTAATTTCACATGCACATTCAGGTATTCAAAACAAGCAGTCTTAATCACTCGATGTTCAGATCTAAAGACTACATCTTAATATTCAATTATGCATTCAGATTTAGACATCTAGATCTTAATAATGCACGTTTTAATTAATATTCAGATTCAGACGTCTTAATCTTAATGAAAACAAATGAGGCCTAAGTGTTTATTTATTTCTTTGAGGTCTTAATATTTAGTTAATGGAGGACTTAAACTAATTGTTGGGTCCCGGGGCTATGAAATAGTAAATAAAATGCAAATAAACTAAATCAAACTGGAACGTCAATTCTGTTTCCGAATGTCAGGAATAATGTCGTCTGACAACGGTAACAACACAGTAGTAAAAACAGAAACATGTGAAGAGTAAAAAGCAGCGGAAATTAAATGACACAAAGGTTTTTAAATTTTCATAGGTTATATAATATATATAACATATGAAGGTTAATGACCGAATGTATTGTATATATTATACACAATTGAATAAATTTCTTTCTTTACAATATTACAAAATACAACAAAAAAAGAATTATAAAATGGTGAAGTCGCAGATGACTTCTACCTAAAAAATCTACCTAAATAGACATATACAACATCCCATTACAATTGCTTCAATAAAGAACAAATCTAGAATCTAGGCAGCAATTATAATGTTGGACAAAATATTGTCGATACGCTCAAGCAACACTTGCGATCTAGTTTTCTGAAGAATATATCTGAGAGCTCTCTAGATGTTTTTGCAAACTATTTCTGGATATCGATTCACTCTTGTAGCCTCTTTATTTATAGTAGAGAGTCTTCGTTGAAAAGCTCATCGGTTAGTTGAGTAGGTTGAGAGAAAGATAGGCAGCTGATTGTGTTTGTTGGAGAAGATTATGGAGCAAGATCCTGTAACTTCTTTGACTTGTTCCTCAAGCATAGCAATGAATTTGACTTGTTCTTCCATATATTTTACACGACTCCTAATTCACATGCCTAAGTCATTTTTACCTAACAGTAAAAATTTTTACTTCTTACCATGAAGTAAGACAAAATTGGTAAGAAAAATGTTGGTCTGAATGTTGTGACATTTTGTCCCAACATTTTTGGCAATCAACAACAGTACTTCAGAGAATATGTTGGGTGACTGAGTCAAATGTTATAACACCAATCCCAACATTAACAATCTCCCCTTTTTGCCTTTCTTCACAAAACTCATTATAACCCGTGCACATGACTTAAGGCAGTGTCATAGATGTTGCAGTTATAATCCCCATTAACCTGTGATGGAATACACGAAAACATACATACACAATTCTTATAGGATTAGAAAAAATAAAAGAAAAATTAGCATATGTGATCCAAACAGAAATTGTTCTAGTTAACCAACCACATCACCACATATCCAAAAACACACATTCATTAACAATTAATCATTCCCAATCAGCAGCAGTTTGCTCCCTTGCTTTTTATGCAGTAGTAATAGCTATCTATCTCTGCATAACTTTAGTTTGCTCCTTCCTCTGCCTAGCAGCTTCAGCCCTTTGCATAGTAGCTTCAGCTTTTGCCTTCACCCTCAGCCTTGTCATCAATACTTTCCTTCCAACAACCTCTTATCTGTATGGCAGCATCCACAACTTCTTCAACAATAACGACTTCTCCACTTGTGCCTTTACCAATGTTGACACCCAATTTTGACCCTCTCGTCCAGTCATCAACTATAAAATTACATTAAATTTTCAAATAAGTTTAACAATTTTATAATAATAAAATGCAATAATAAAAACATTAATGCAGGCACAAATAAGAGATTTAATAATGGCACCGCATCTTACGTAGAGCATTAAATATTTTTTGAGTCTCGCGCCCACATTTATTAATTTTAAGCCCTATCATAATTCTAATAATAATAAATACGTAAATAAATAAATAATTTAGCAATGACATAGCATCAAATAACATAGTCGCATTTATCAATACACAAAGCAATTCCATAATTAGTGTAATAATTTAAACCTCATTAAACCAATATTATTTAACATCACAAAGTATGCACAATAAATAAGATTTTAATAATAGCATCGTATTTATAAAAGCATCAAGCAATTTTTAAATATCATATCCGCATTTAGCATTTAAGTAATTTAATAACGATTGAAACCCCCACTTATTTACCACTAATTAAACCTAATACTAAAACAAATACACTTAAAAATCTACCCCTTAACTAATAAATAAAACCAGCCCAAATATACCCTCCCCTTTGATTTTCAGCCGAGCCCAATAGAATTGCCCACAACCCGCAGCCCACAAAACCTTTAATTCGTCCAAAAGCCCACCAATTAAAGCCCAAAACCCCTTCCGCCCAGCCCAAGTCTACAACCATTTAACCCCTTCCATCTCTCTTATACAAGAAAAAAGAGGCCTAAAAAAACCTAGGGGAAGACCAGCCGTCTTCCCCATCGAACCCTTTTCATTTCTGTCACAAATCTCGCATATCACCCCCCCAAATCCGCGAAATCTCCCCAGATCGCGTCCCAAGAAATCTTCCCAAATCATCCTTACCCCAAAATCGTATCACATAAAATCAGCAAATCGTATGAAAATCGGGAGGAACCATGTCAAAAATCGCACGAAATCGCACCCAAAATCAGTCCCCAAATGGTCACAGATCTTCATCGAAAAATATCTCACCAAGAATCACAACAAAATCAAATCAAATCAGCCATAAAAGCTTACCTTAAAACGAAACCCAGAAGGAAGCTATAAAAGGAACCAATATATACATGCAATGGCATGGGGGAGAGGGGAAGACCCGTTTAAAAACACCTCGAACTTCGAGGAAGCATCGAAATCCAAAAAACAGCAGGGGAGGGGAAAACTTAGCATTCTTTATCAATCAGCATCCAAAAAAATGAGAAGTCAAGGGCAAGAACATCGATTCGAAACCTTTTCTTCTTCGTCGCAGAGATCAGTCGCGAACCAGTGAGTATTCCCTAAGAAAAAGCTTCATTCCCTTTTATCACATAAACACAAATCTCCGAATGGCTTCGATGACTTGATACGCTGTCTCGGTTCGCTGCCTGAAGAAGGTAAAATTAAAACCCCTTTGAATTTTGCTCCCGTTATTTGAATCTGTGCGCGTCCTGTCATATATGCATTGGCTATACTTGTTAGTATTGTTTCACCTGTCAAATCTGCTTTACTTGGCTGATTCATGTTTGAGTTACTAATATCTACTAGATCATATCTAAAATAGTAAGCTATACATGTTGTTTAGTTTCGAGTTATGTTGGAATCTGTTGTACTGTCTTAATATGTTTAAGGTCATATGGCGTTTGTTCGTCGAGATCACAATCTGCGTCGTTAATCATCTCTTATGATCATCTGAAGTTTTCATTTGATTTATCTTTGTGTGAAATATATGCTTCATGGATCTGTTTGGTTGTGTGTAGGATGAGTAATATGCATATTAGGTTGGTTTGGGTATAGTATGCAGTGTAAGATGGTCCACTGTGCCGTAGTTCTTGAACTGATTAGGCATAACTGTGTTTTACGATTATGGCTCTGCTCTTGACATACCACTCTAGTGGTGCTTTGCCTGTTATATGTGTCCATACCTGTCCTTGGCTCAATCAGAATTCAATTCAACAACCGCAGGAACTATTGGCTTAAGCCTTTTAACAATTGGTGTGCATATTTGACCGAATTCCCATTTATTTAGCATGTCTACTGAAACCAGCCTGTGTCATGTTAGCCATAAGTCCCTATTTGCATACACCCAGTTGTAATCTTGTTTTCATGCAAACATGTATAGATTTGGTTTAACATTGAAATTTGCGCAAGTGCGAGTAGAAATGATCTGAGTAAGCCTTTTGCTGGACAAAATGCTCATATGTTTCATTAAATGGATTATTTACTTGCTTGCGTTGTTATCATGATAAGACACCTCTTTATTGACATGAAAATATTCTGAACCATCATGTATCATATCCATCTGCTAAGGTGTTCAAAATAATAGTTGTATGGACTATTCTGCTTCTTGCTAAACCAGTACATATCATACCTTTTCCATTGCGCTGCTTAAATGATGTCCGCTTTAATATACTATGCTATGTTGACCAATCTGTGTCATGTCCAATTCCATTCCCCGCTTGCATTTTTTATCTTTAATTTGTAATCCTATGTAATGAGCATGTTAGGGATATGATCCGACTTTAAAGGGTATTAAATAAGTAGAATTTTTGTAAATGATTTGAGCAGATTTCTCTTGAGCTAAGAGTTGCCTCTGTCCTCTGTTAAGCCCTTATTCATATCCCAGAATGTAGTTATGATCATCTAGGAGCCTTGCATTGTACTAGGACTGTCCAACTTAGTATGTTTAAACAGAAATCTGAAACTGAACCTTGCATACATCTTGAGGTCCAATTTTAATTAGTATTCGTTCGATGTTGGCCTGGTTGCCTGTTGTCCTGAGTTAAAATACAGTAAAATGTGTTAAGATGTTCTCTATTTTCTTTTAGAATAACTGAACATAAGGAATGTTAGTATTCTGGTTTCTTATCCACTTCATGTGGCTATTGCCCAGCCTCCATACGATATCTTATTAAAGTGTTGTAGTTGATTGAGATCCGGTCTTCTTTGATTTTTATACAATATTTCTGAAGATGTGCAGAGGCTGGGTTACCCATTTCTGTGTTTAGATAAGAGTTGGTTTTTTTTTTTGAAGTAATAAAAATGACATTCTGGGCATGGAAAAATTGATCACCTTCATCTTGTGACCTTTGTGAAATATTCATAGTAAATAGCTATATGCATATCCTGTTAGTTCCCCTAACATGTTTACATGACCCCTTTTTTATTCCGCTTGTGTATGTTTGCTTGAATTGCTTGTCTCCTATTTACTTTGGTATGTGTTTGTTTGGTCATGGAGTAAACTGCACCATTACTCGCTGAAGCTGAGCATGTTAAGTGACATCATGTACTCTTATCCCGTGCATGTTTTAAAATCAATTTCTGGTAAAGTTTGAGAATCACTGCCTGGGCTGCATATTTTATTCTCGATTGCGACAAATTAAATAGTAATTAAATCATGTACATAAGTATAAATTCATGTGAATGTCTCATTTACTTGCATTGTTAATAAGCTTAGGCATTTACTAATCCTTTTCTTTTCTTCTCTTTTTACTTGATTTGCACCGGAGCAAATGAAGAGTTTCATTATGAGACTCATCATGACAAAAAGGAAGATCCACATCCGCGTCCGCATCAGCACTCTAGACAACAAAGGTCGAGATGACATTGTCATCCGGCCCAAATACTTTCTTACTCTTTTGATCTCATCCGCGCCCAAATACTTTCTTACTCTTTTGATCTCATCCGCTTAAACTTTGTGTCCTTTATTTATTTGTAATTTTATTACTAAACTTGTAATTAATAGGAGATCTAGTTCAATTAGTCTTTGAACATATACGGTGGGAAGGTGATTTAGAATTAAATGCACTTCTAGTATTTATCTTAGGCTTATCATTCATGTCTAATCTCTTGCCTAACCATTAAAATTGCATATCTAAACATGAAACTAACGCATCACTTCTTTGATTTCGCAGATAAATGCACATCTTTAGTCAAATCAATCGACTTTGCGCATATTCATTTTATAAACAATATAAATGCATACTTTCAACTTTATATATACTTTACAATGCACTTATCCAAAATTAGCTTTACATGTATTTTTATAAAGCAAGTCTTATAAATCTTTTGTGTTATCAAAATACATCTTTTATAAAACGCTCACAATATCCTTACTTAAATATTTCTAAACATGCATTTTTTTAGTACAATAATTACCCTAGGTTTGAACGGACAACCGCAAGTTAGCGGATCCTTTAGGGTGTCTAACCCCTTCCCTTTAGGATAATAAAGAATCCTTGCCCACAATCTCACATTGTTTTGCAGACCATAAAATGGAGTTAATGTCGACTTTAACCTAATTGACATTTAGGTGTCCTAATTCACCCAAATAATTAGGTGGCGACTCCGCGAACCCTTTAGCAACCACTTTAGCATTTTAGCCCCTTTAGCACTCTTAGCACCCCTTTTAACATTTTAGCACATTTTAGCACTTTTAGCATATCATTCTATTTTCTAACATTTTTACATATACATGATTCGCTAGAATAATGTCGCGGTCGAAAAAGGGCGCGACAGAAATGGCGACTCCGCTGGGGTTTTAAGGTTCTTAACCACAATAGACCTAGGGTTATTATTTGGCATTATTTTTGCATTTAATTTTTATGTACTGTATTTTGTTTTATTTGTTTTAATTGCTATTTGCTTTACTGCTTTCCTTAAACTGGCATTCCGCTCATATTTCTTTCACTATGGAAAATTCACACTATCACACACTACACGCGAGGTGCGCTTGGTGCATCAGCAAAATTCTTTCTTCAAAACCCAAATTTAGGAGAGTTGGTAATATATGTGGAGTGCCCGGTCTAACCGGTGGCCGCATAGCCTTCTCACTCGAGTTGTCCTCTCGGGAGCCTTGCGTCCAGTAAAGCCAAATCTTAGAAAATCATGATAGAGCTATACCATCCTTTATTTTAAGGCATGCATGCATTTACCTTAGGTGGGTCGGTCCTTGGTATCAACACCACAATTAGGAAAACACCAAACTTGGCGACGGGTTTCTCAACCCAATGACCAACCAGGATATTATGTGTAGCGTGACGATGATAGACAAATCCAAACCTAATCATGACGTGCCGAAATTGGAAAAAGTGCACCGTCATTTGGTCGTCATTTCCAACAAAAGCATTACAGTTGGACGGCTTGGGCAAATCTGTCATAACCTCGCATATGTGACGTTTAGGCCTCCCTCTGGCATAAAGAGGTCCCCAAACATGTTAGAGCACGCGCTTGATTTGCAATTTGCTTATTATTATATATTGCCTGCAACTCTTTGCATATTATACTAACTTGGTTTGCTTCATTTGTTAGAGGGTTATTTTGCCTAGCTTATCCCCAAAAGGTTGATTCGCGTTGACTGGTAGAAGCACAATCATCTAATAAATGACTAATCCGAGGCACGAGCAAACGACTTAGGACTCGTCCCCGTTCCTGTAGAGGATGCAGAGGCGTTAGAAAGGAGAAACACCAATGATCAACACCTCGCCAAATTATTGCAGCAAATGGAAATCATGCAGCCGAAATAGAAAGGCTCAAATATCACAAACTGTTTATTAGCTTGAATGCACCACTCGAGCAAAGGACAAATGCAATCGTATCACAAGCCCTCGAGCCTCCACTTCCACAAAACCCCATGAAGGCCATAACATACCATTCCACAAAATGTCACTCGCCCGGTCAATTTGCAAACCGACCTCCAAAATGATCTGTTTACTACATACACATCTCAACCTCCACCTACTTATATCTCCCCACTCAGTCCAAATTGCCAAGCCACCCAATACGAGCAGATGACACACATCACTAGTCCTAACAAACAATATGGGGCATTAGCACATCCGACCGAAAGCCAACCATTTATTATGCATGTGTCCTCTCAAGAGACATATCAATACAAGGAAGTGGAGCGACAAACTCGAGCTAGAGCTGATGAAAATGTGGCAAAAGAAATCCGTGGTTTGAAAGAGGCATTCAAAAGCATTCAGATGAACAAGGGGGAATAAGGGTTAGAATATGAAAACTTATGTATGCACCCCGACGTTGAGTTACCTGTGGGGTACAAGGTGCCCAAATTTGACATGTTCGATGGAAAGGGGAACCCTCGAGCTCATCTAAGGTCATATTGTGATAAATTGATTGGATTTGGGAAAAATCAAGCAATCATCATGAAACTATTCATCAGGAGTCTAACGGTGGTATTTGGACTGTACACGTGCCAAGACCTCGTAAATGGGGCGGTTGGAATGCCATGACACAAGATTTCATGGATAGATTCAGATTCAACATCGATTAATCGGATAGATTTTATCTTATGAAAACTTGAAAAGAAATCCTGAAACTTTCGGGGAATACGCCGAGGTGGCGATCGAAGCGACAAAGTCCAACCTCCATGGCAGAGAAATGACCACCTTGTTCGTGCGATCGTTAAAAGACGCGGCGTATTATGAAAGGATGATCGGTGTAATTGGCGAAGTTTTGCGAAGTCGTAGAATGGGCGACCGTGGAAGAAGACATTAAAGCAGGCGGGGTTACAAACACGGCGGCTACAAGCAACTAGCAGAGTAATGCAGTCATATTCCATCGGAGGTACCTCACAGAGGAAAAGAGATGCATCACCCTCTATCATGGTCATTCAGGAACATAGGCCAAAATAACTTCCAGTGTATCAAAGCTCACCACCTTCTTACTATAACCAAAACACTCAAAATCCACAGTCGTATTATCAGCACTGCGCTACCCCATATCCTGTTTACCATACCCAACCAGCATATCCAAAATACTCACCACAGTCACGAACCCGTACACAAGCGGATCCAACCCGCGTAGATGCGAGAAAACCAACCAAAACCTATACACCTTTGGCGAACCCATAGCCCAAGTGTATGAGAAGGCGAAAGCGCGAGAATACTCGACATATTCCCGGAAATACCCTGTGCCTACTTCCCGAGGGCACGATAAAACCAAACATTGTGCATACCACTCGGTCTTGAGGACACGACATCGAAAATTGCTATACACTCAAGGACAGAATAGAGGAGTTAATCAAAGAGGGAGTCATTCAGCTGAAAGATGCTCCTCTCAATGCAAGCAATAACCTTCTTCCCGGTTATGAAAATGCCCATGTGAACATGATAGCTAAAGATGAAGAAAACAGTCTGGAAGAGACTATTACGCCAGCCCGAAAAGGGAAGAAAGTTGAATCATCGACCAACCGCCAGAGAAAAGGAGTTGCTCCTTGCCGAAGATTGTTTAACCATTGAATAAGTCATTCGTCTAGTTGTGTGCTGCAAGGGATGGTCCTGCTGAAGACTCAGCCATTGAAGACGCAGAGCAAGAAGACATTTTGAACAAGTGGACTCGTGCCTCTGCCTTGGCCCTCCGAGTCCTAAAATAGCTAAGTTTAATATTTTGCCCTTTATCTGTAATAAATGGAACTACGTTTGACTTGATTCCCTTGGCGGATACGTAGGCGGCCATACCGACTTCGGTCCCACCTTTAGAAATTTTACCCAACTTCGCTTGTAATGAACTACGTCATGACCTGATTCCCTCATGAGGATACGTAGACGGCCTAAATCGGCTTCGGTCACACCATTAGAAAGCCTTCTCTTATTTTAAAAATAACGAAAATACACATAATATACAAGAAGCCCCATTGAGACCCACTTTAGGCCAAACGCCCTTTGCATATTCAGAACTGGGACAAGGTAGAAAATCAGGCAGGAGTTACGAGTCCAAACAAGGCAGACGTCCGAGCATCAAGAGTCAAAACTACAAAGTCAATGCGAATCAACCGCCCCCCCAAACTCACAAATTTTCTTTGAGCACAGGTTTTTCACTTTAACAGAAGCAGAAAATGCAACAGCCGAAGCAGAAAATACGTTTCTTCGTATTAGCAGAAACAGAAAGAAGCAGCAGAGGCAGAGGATATGACAACAATCCAAAGTTCAAAGTCCGCAGTAGAAGCAGCAGAAGCAGAAAAGGACATCAACAATTAAAGTTCAAATTCCACAACAAAGTCTAGCGCATCAGCTCGGGCATAGAGTCAAATTGCAATCCATGCGGTGCACAAACACACGGTTCACAAAATGCACTACAACAACATCTCAGCAACTGCAACATTTAGCACGTCCGCCCAAGGACAACATCTCAGCATTCACAACACCCTATATATCATACAAGAGCATCAACAACACGTCCACACAATGCCGTCACATCAGCAACACGTCCACACAATGCCGTCACATCAGCAACACGTCTAGACAACGACGTTACATCAGCACAACACGTCCAGGCAATGACGTTATCAGCACAACACGTCCAGACAACGACGTCATCAGCACAACGCGTCCAGACAACGACACCATCAATCACATCTTCATCACATTACACAAAATCACATTCAAGCTCTACCATTTTTGTCTTAAAATTTATGCACTAATTTTTCTTAAGCTTTAGCCTACAGGGTCCTTAATTTACAGGAACAGTTTCAGCATGTCTGGGCATGGATGACATCAGCAATCACAGCATTCAGCAAACATTCGCAGCATCCAGCAAGTCCGTGCAGAGACTACATCAGCAGTCGCAGCATTCAGCAAGCATTCGCAGCATCCAGCAAGTCTACGCAATGACGACATCAGCATTCGCAACATCCAGTAAGTCCGTGCAAATACGACATTAGCATTCGCAGCGTCCTACACATCATACAGGGACGACATCTTTACTCACAAAATTTTATTCTTCATATATTCATTATTTTGATTTAACCGCTATGCACATTTTCACAAAATTTTAGCATGCAGGAGCATTAATTCGCAAGAATAGTAGCATCACACAATGACGTCTTTATCAACATCGTGTCCGAAACGACGCCAAGACGCCCAAGTTTGAAAATGATGCCACGTCCGAAAACGACGCCAAGTTCGAAAACGACGCCACGTCCGAAAACGACGCCAAGTCCGAAAATGACGCCATGTCCAAAAACGACGCCAAGTCCAAAAACGACGCCAAGTTCGAAAACGACGTCAAGTCCGAAAACGACCCTAAGTCCGAAAACGACGCCAAGTCCGAAAACGACGCCAAGTCCGAAAACGAAGCCAAGTCCGAAAATGATGTCAAGTCCGAAAACGACGCCGAGTCCAAAAACGACGCCATGTCCGAAAATGACGCCAAGTCCAAAAACGACGCCGAGTTCGAAAACGACGCCAAGTCCGAAAATGACGCCGAGTCCGAAAGCGACGCCGAGTCTGAAAATAACGCCGTCTGGCGATGTCACGTCGAGCGGCGTCGTGGCGATATCACATCTACGAGGCGATTTCTACTCTCAGCTGCATTTCTTATATATTCATGCTTTATTATTACGTCTTAGCGATTCTGCTAACTCTTTCTTGAGCTTTAGTCTACAGGGGCAGTTGCAGCAAAGACAACATATCCGCATTCACAATCGCAACACGTCCGTGCAAGGACGAAATCACAGCAGTTGCAGCATCACATCAACACAACAGGCATCACATTTTTATAAGATAACATTTTCTACTCACACAGTTACATTATCTATAAATTCATGCGTTATCATTTTGACGTAACAATTATGCACTAATCGTTTGCTTAAGTCTTAGCATGCAGGAGCAGGAGCACAACGTGGATTTTCTCTTACAGCGAACCGGGGCAATTTGTTGGGGGGCCAACCTTCCCAACGAATGGCAAAAGCGGCCTCGAGCGTCGGTCCACTCATCCCACATCACCAATAAACCCATCATCATCATAAGCCAATACTGGTACACCTCTAGGTTCAAGCTAGTTTATTTTTATTTTCACATCATGGTAGCCCAGTGTCGTCATAACTCGACACTGGGGACAAATTTTGAGCCCGCGTCAGCCCGCCTTGGTGTTTGACCATGGTAGTCCAGCGTCGTCATAACTCGACACTGGGACAAATTTCGAGTCTGCGTCAGCCCGCCTTGGTGTTTGACCATGGTAGCCCAGTGTCATCATAACTCGACACTGGGGCAAATTTTGAATTTTGCGTTAGCCTTGTCTTAATTGCCCAATATTTTCAAATTCTGAGGATCGAGACAAAATTGGCTATAAGTCAACGTCTTTGTCCGAAGACTCTTCCATCATCTCCATACAAAGAGGGACAAGTTGTTGACACCCAATTTTGACCCTCTCGTCCAGTCATCAACTATAAAATTACATTAAATTTTTCAAATAAGTTTAACAATTTTATAATAATAAAATGCAATAATAAAAACATTTATGCAGACACAAATAAGCGATTTAATAATGGCACCGCATCTTACGTAGATCATTAAGCATTTTTTGAGTCTCGCGCCCACATTTATTAATTTTAAGCCCTATCATAATTCTAATAATAATAAATATGTAAATAAATAAATAATTCAGCAATGACATATCGTCAAATAGCATAGTCGCATTTATTAATACACAAAATAATTCCATAATTAGTGTAATAATTTAAACCTCATTAAACCAATATTATTTAACATCACAAAGTATGCACAATAAATAAGATTTTAATAATAGCGTCGTATTTATAAAACCATCAAGCAATCTTTAAATATCATATCCGCATTTAGCATTTAAGTAATTTAATAATGATTGAAAACCCCACTTATTTACCACTAATTAAACCTAATACTAAAACTAAAACTCTATCCCTTAACTAACAAATAAAACCAGCCCAAATATACCCCCCCCCCCCTTTGATTTTCAGCCGAGCCCAATAGAATTGCCCACAACCCGCAACCCACAAAACCTTTAATTCATCCAAAAACCCGCCATTTAAAGCCCAAAACCCTTTCCGCCCAGCCCAAGTCTACAACCATTTAACCCCTTCCATCTCCCTTATACAAGAAAAAGGAAACCTAAAAAAACCTAGGGGAAGACCAGCCATCTTCCCCATCGAACCCTTTTCATTTCTGTCACAAATCTCGCATATCACCCCACCAAAACCGCGAAATCTCCCCAGATCGCGTCCCAAGAAATCTTCCCAAATCATCCTTACCCCAAAATCGTATCACATAAAATCAGCAAATCGTATGAAAATCGGGAGGAACCATGTCAAAAATCACACGAAATCGCACCCAAAATCAGTCCCCAAATGGTCACAGATCTTCGTCCAAAAATATCTCACCAAGAATCACAACAAAATCAAATCAAATCAGCCATAAAAGCTTACCTTAAAACGAAACCCAGAAGGAAGCTATAAAAGGAACCAATCTATACATGCAATGGCATGGGAGAGAGGGGAAGACCCATTTAAAAACACCTCAAACTTTGAGGAAGCATCGAAATCCAAAAAACAGCAGGGGAGGGGAAAAATTAGCATTCTTTATCAATCAGCATCCAAAAAAATGAGAAGTCGAGGGCAAGAACATCGATTCAAAACCTTTTCTTCTTCGTCACAGAGATCAGCCACGAACCAATGAGTATTCTCAAAGAAAAAGCTTCATTCCCTTTTATCCCATAAACATAAATCTCCGAGTGGCTTCGATGACTTGATACGCTGCCTCGGTTCGCTGCCCGAAGAAGGTAAAATCAAAATCCCTTTGAATTTTGCTCCCGTTATTTGAATCTGTGTGCGTCCTGTCATATATGCATTGGCTATACTTGTTAGTATTGTTTCACCTGTCAAATCTGCTTTACTTGGATGATTCATGTTTGAGTTACTAATATCGACTAGATCATATCTAAAATAGTAAGTTATACATGTTGTTTAGTTTCGAGTTATGTTGGAATCTGTTGTACTGTCTTAATATGTTTAAGGTCATGTGGCGTTTGTTCGTCGAGATCGCAATCTGCGTCGTTAATCATCTCTTGTGATAATCTGAAGTTTTTATTTTATTTATCTTTGTGTTAAATATATGCTTCATGGATCTGTTTGGTTGTGTGTAGGATGAGTAATATGCATATTAGGTTGGTTTGGGTATAGTATGTAGTGTAAGATGGTCCACTGTGCCGTAGTTCTTGAACTGATTAGGCATAACTGTGTTTTACCAGTTATGGCTACTGCTACTGACATACCACTACCGTGGTGCTGCCCTGTTATATGTGTCCATACCGCCCTTCCACTCTCTAAATCGTAATTCAATTCAAATACAGAACTATTGGCTTAAGCCTTTTAACAATTGGTGTGCATATTTGACCGAATTCCCATTTATTTAGCATGTCTACTGAAACCAGCCTGTGTCATGTTAGCCATAAGTCCCTATTTGCATACACCCAGTTGTAATCTTGTTTTCATGCAAACATGTATAGATTTGGTTTAACATTGAGGCTGCCTAAGGAACTGAGTAGAAATGATCTAAGTAAGCCTTTTTGCTGGACAAAATGCCCATATGTTTCATTAAATGGATTATTTACTTGCTTTGGTTGTTATCCTGATAAGACACCTCTTTATTGACATGAAAATATTCTGAACCATCATATATCATATCCATCTGCTAAGGTGTTCAAAATAATAGTTGTATGGACTATTCTGCTTCTTGCTAAACCAGTACATATCACGCCTTTTCCATTGCGCTGCTTAAATGATGTTCGCCTTAATATACTATGCTATGTTGACCAATCTGTGTCATGTCCAATTCCATTCACCGCTTGCATTTTTTATCTTTAGTTTGTAATCCTATGTAATGAGCATGTTAGGGATATGATCTGACTTTAAATGGTATTAAATAAGTAGAATTTTTGTAAATGATTTGAGCAGATTTCTCTGGAGCTAAGAGTTGCCTCTGTCCTATGTTAAGCCCATATTCATGTCCCAGAATGTAGTTATGATCATTTAGGAGCCTTGCATTGTACTAGGACTGTCCAGCTTAGTATGTTTAAACAGAAATCTGAAACTGAACCTTGCATACATCTTGAGGTCCAATTTTAATTAGTATTCGTTCGATGTTGGCCTAGTTGCCTGTTGTCCCGAGTTAAAATACGGTAAAATGTGTCTAAGGGGGGAAGAATGTTACACCTCGTAAGTTTAAGACGATAATTAAGAACATCATTAAGGAAATAAGATTCGAAGGTGGATATAAAATATATTTACATACGTTAACAAGGAATAATTTTGGTTACAACGAAGGTAACAATGGAAAATTCAAAATGATGGTTGTATTTCCGATTATGGATTAGTAACGGATTATGTAAATTGTGACATTGAGGTTACGAGGGTTTATGGAATTTTTTTTAAATCTAAAAGAAGTAGAGTTTAAGATTTATTTTGATAAGTTGAGAGATTGGTTTTAGAAGAAAATTTGGGACCAAAGTGTACAATTTAATTGTCATTTTCAGATTTCATTTTTCCCTTAAAACACCTTAATCCCTTCATCTTCTAAACATTTCATTCAAACACCCTCACCCTCTCTTCTCTTGATTCTTGGCCGAAATTAACCAAATTCCATAGCCAAATTGGGGCATTTTCATCATCCTCCTTAGACTAAGCTCCCTCCATAAATCAATAGCAATTTTTTTTAAAAAGAGACAAAAACAGTGGCCAAATCGGGCCACTGCCAACAACCCTTAGTCTCGGTTTTGGCTAGGTTTTTGAACAAATTTGTGAATGAAAATCATGTAGGAATGATGGAGTAACATCATAGATTGTTGCATGTTGATTTGGAATTAAAAAGGGGTGAAATTGGGCAAGAAAAGAGCCAAAATAGTGGGAAAATCGCTGGGTGCTGGCCGCAGGTCAAGGTAAGATTTTTTGGATTTTTGGATAAGTTTTTGAGAAGTAAAACACGTAAGGATGTTGGTCTAACATTGTAGAATGTTTGCATGTTGGTTTGAAGTTGAAACAACGAGCATTTAGCGAAGAGATGCCAACGAAACCGCGGGTATCGCGGGCTGGGCAGTGAGCTCGGCTAGGGACTGTTTTGGTAATCTAATTGAGGTAAAAATTCTTCCCTTAAGTTATAATTGAAGTGCATGTTGTTGTAGTTGAAGTATTTGGTTATGGTCGATAAATTATTGTTGGGAATTGGAAGGAAAACTTAATGTTAATGCACTTGTGATATGGAATTGTTGATAGAGAAAGTTGGATTAACAAGTAAGAAAAAGAATTAGAGAATTGTAATATGTTAGGGCTAACCTTTATGAAATTATTGAGCACGATTGTCCCGCCTAAAGGGCCGTTCTTGTTAGATTATAAAATAAGTTATAAAATTGTAAATACGTTGCGATAATCGTCAATACATATTTTAAAAGAGGTTGAAAGTATAAGTAAAGTAATATGTTGCAAACTAGAAGACTTGAACTCTTGTTACTAATTGATAGACTTGGTGGGTTGCCTTAATGGACTATTTCTTTTATTATTATGAATTAAAAGTTGGTGGAATATGACAGATAAGTGGTTTAATCACCTAAGTTGTTGTTGGGATTAAATTCCATAAAGGTGAGTACAAAGGTTGTATAGATGGTATGTGCCAAGTATATGAGCTATTATGATCATACTCCTAAGTAATGACTTATTGATTGGTTGGTTGGATTGTTGGTTTGAATTGGATTGTTAGTTGGAGTCGAATTGCTGGCTGATTTGGATTGTTGGAAAATTGTGGATACGCACATAAACAAAGGAAGTGCTGCCCAAATTTTTATAGAAATAAGGGAGTCGTTATTCATATAACTTACATTAGGAAATCAAAATTGACGAGCGTGTTATTCCTTATTATAGGTTGAAGTACTAGACGAGGAATGCCTTAATATCGAGTTGATTAGTTCGCCTAAGAGGTATGTGAGACCTTTTCTTCCTTCTTTTGGCATGATTTTTATGAAAGTACGGCGGACGTACTTAACTCCTACGATTCGCTTTTTACAAATGATTATTTACTAGTGATTATGATTTCAGTAACAGAGTTTATGGTAATAATTTTATTAAGAGTCACATAATGATTTTAATTGCATATAGTTGCTCATGATATCTACTCGTGCTAAGTGTTACTATTTCACTCCACTGAGTCCCGGGCCAGGTCATGTTCGTGCAGCCATGCATCAGTCATCGAGTCCCTCTCTAGAGGGCCGAGACACGTTATATATATATATACATATTACATCGAGTTCCTCCTTAGAGGGCCGAGACACGTTACACGCGCAGATACAGATTCCATCGAGTCCCTCCATAGAGGGCCGAGACATGTTATACAGTTTTATATACAGACATGAGCATGATGATTTATGATTCAGTATACATGATATGATTTTCAGACATGATTCTCAGTTTTATGAAATTTGATGACTCTGCTTTACTTGGTACGATTGTTATTCTGAAAGATTTTATGTTTTACATACTCAGTACATTATTTCGTACTGACTCCCCTCTCCTGGGGGCTGCATTCATGCCCGTAGGTTCAGGTGTTCAGATATGTGACCCTCTAGTCTAGGATTTTTGTACAACAGTTGGAGAGCTCTTTTGTTCCGGAGCCAGCTATTTTGGTACAGACCTTTATCTTTCAGACTTATGCATATTTTGGGCACGACGGGGTCCTGTCTCGTCATATGTCAGTATTACACTCTTAGAGGTCTGTAGAAAGTTGTGGGTTGGACGTTTGTACCTTGTTTTGGTTTTGATGTTGTTATGTAGTGGCAGCCTTGCCGACTTGCTTATTTTGATTATTCTTTTGTGTACAAAATGTTGGTTGGTGGCAGCCTAGTCGGCTAACCCATTATGATTGTTGTTCTATTGTTGATTTGGCAGCCTTGTCGGCTCACCCATTTTAGAGAGATGTTGTAAAAGCAGCGTTGTGCTGCCGAAATTTCTATAGATCTCTGTATTAGATGGATTAAGAGTGACATGTCAGTAATGACGTCCAATTAGGACGTTAGTCGCGGCCCGTCGGGTCGGGTCGTGACAAAAGTAGTATCAGAGCGGTTAGTCCTCGGAATGTCTACAGACCGTGTCTAGCAGAGTCTTGTGTATGGGTATGTTGTGCACCATACATATACACAGGAGGCTGCCGGACATTTAGGATTGTTTCTATTCTTCCATCTCTCAGATCGTGCTATAGAGCTGTGTTATTAGGATGATCCGTTTTCTGATAATTTACTATGTTTGCAGCTATGCCTCCGAGGAAGGCGCCCGTTGCCCAGAAGGGAAAATCTACAGTAGGGGACACTAGTCGGGTGCAGAGAGCTACCAGGTCCCGCACGCGGTCTACTCCTGAGAGTGTGCCCCCGACGACGGGTTATGCCTCGTCACCAGTTCTAGAGGCTCCCTCTCAGGGGGCAACATCACCCGTATCCGAGACTCCGGTACCCGAGCCTTCAGTTCCCCAGCCAGGGGCACAGAATGGAGATTTGAGAGAGACAGTCCAGTTATTGGCAAGGATAGTGGCGGGACAGGTTCATATGCAGGAGCCGATAGTTAACCCCAAGACAGACAGTTTGAGGGTTAGAGATTTCCTGAGCTGCAGTCCGCCAGAGTTTTATGGGTCAAGGCCTGAGGATGATCCTCATGAGTTCATCCGCCAGACGCAGAGGACATTGAGGGTGATCCGGGCTTCAGAGACTGAGTCAGTTATATTGGCCTCATACCGGTTGCGCGATGTAGCAGTCAACTGGTTTGAGTCCTGGGAGTTGTCTAGGGGCGAGGGTGCTCCTCCTGCAGTGTGGGATGAGTTTTCAGAAGCATTCCTTGGCCACTTTCTGCCTCCAGAGATGAGACGGGCAAGAGTCGACAGGTTTCTACTGTTACGGCAGAATGGGAGGACGGTTAGAGAGTATAACTTGGAGTTCGACTCCTTGGCCCGGTACGCACCTACTATGGTAGCAGACATAGAAGATAGGGTGCACCATTATGTGATGGGGTTGGACCATTATCTTATTGATGGGTGCTTGACAGCCGCACTTCAGCCGACCATGGATATTGCCCGAATGCAGGATTTTGCGCAGGGGATTGAGTAGCGACATAGAGGGAGATGGTCGGAAAGGGGTCAGGATAGAGATCAGCCCAAGAGGGCCAGGACGATAGGGTTTTCAGGTGACTTAGGCGGCGCCATCAGGTATTCTTCTCAGCCAGCACAGAGTACACCCTCACAGACTTCTGGTAGACGATTTGATCGCTCGGGGCATTCAGGAGCTGGTCAGGGCTCCCGAGCGACAGGATCACAGACGCACAGGGGTTCTGGTCAGTGGAGACCATCTTTCCCTCAGTGTTCACAGTGTGGAAGGCGTCATCCAGGGGAGTGTCGCATTAATACTGGTACTTGTTTATCTTGCGACCGTCCAGGCCATTTGATGAGGAAGTGTCCTTCTAGAGGTGGTTCGGAGGGTATGGCTCAGCCTACGGGTTCTGTTGCGGATTCGTCATTCACAGCTATTCGCCCTATCAGGCAGGGTACTCAGGCACCAGCTGGTCGGGGTAGAGGTCGTGGCAGAGGTCCTAGTTCTAGCGGTCATTCGAACCACATTTATGCCATGACCAGTAGACGCGTACAGGAGGCGTCACCAGATGTTGTCACAGGTACATTATCGGTCTTTTTCTATGATGTGTATGCTTTGATTGATCCAAGTTCCACCTTGTCCTATATATTCCCTCTTGTTGCTAGTAGGATAGGGATAGAACCTGAGCCAATAGAACCATTCGAGGTAGCTACACCAGTAGGAGATTCGGTTATAGCTAGGCGTGTGTATAAGAATTGCTCGGTGGTGATATATCGCCGTCGTACCTCAGCATATTTGATAGAGTTGGATATGACCGACTTCGACGTTATTATGGGTATAGATTGGTTGGCTTCTTGTTTTGCCAACATTGATTGTTGAGAGAAGTTGGTTCGATTCCAGTTTCCAGACGAACCGGTTATTGAATGGAAAGGGAATACCGCATCGCTGAGGGATAAGTTTATTTCATACCTCAAGACAAAGAAGATGGTTCGAAAGGGGTGTATTTATCACTTAGTTCAGGTGCATGATACGGAGGCCGAGGTACCGACCCTTCAGTCAGTGTGTTTCCGGATGTATTCCCAGATGATCTCCCAGTTCTTCCTCCAGAGCGGGAGATAGATTTCAGTATAGATGTAGTGTCAGGTACCCAACCTATATCCATTCCCCCTTATAGAATGACACCTGCAGAATTGAAGGAGTTAAATGAACAATTGAGAGACCTATTAGAGATGGGCTTCATTAGGCCTAGTGTATCTCCATGGGGTGCGCCGGTATTATTTGTAAAGAAGAAGGATGGTTCGCTGCGGATGTGCATTGACTATAGGCAGCTGAATAAGGTGACCATCAAGAATAGGTACCCCCTTCCCAGGATTGATGACTTGTTCGATCAGTTGCAGGGTGCTAAGTATTTCTCGAAGATAGACCTGCGATCCGGTTATCATCAGGTACGGGTTAGAGAGGCAGATGTCCCGAAGACTGCGTTCAGGACCCGGTACGGACATTATGAGTTCAGGGTAATGTCGTTTGGGTTGACTAATGCTCCAGCAGTGTTCATGGACCTAATGAACCGGGTGTTCAAACCATTCTTGGATACATTTGTTATAGTATTCATTGATGACATCCTGGTATATTCTCGCTCAGAGCAGGAGCACGCGGATCATTTGAGGACAGTACTTGGAGTCCTCCGGCACCGGCAGTTGTATGCCAAATTTTCGAAATGTGAGTTTTGGTTGGCCTCAGTGGCATTCTTGGGGCATATTGTCGGGGCAGATGGTATTCGGGTGGATACTCAGAAGATTGAGGCGGTGAAGACATGGCCCAGACCCACTACACCTACTGAGGTACGCAATTTTCTGGGTCTAGCAGGGTATTATAGGAGGTTTGTGGAAAATTTTGCCTCGATCTCGCCGCGACTGACTAGCTAACCTGGAAGGTAGCTAAGTTCGGTGGATCGATGCTTGTGAGCACGATTTTGATTGTTGAAGGATAAGTTGACTTATTTGATTCGACTCTTAGGAGGTTAGACGGGTATGTGATTTATTGTGATGCTTCAGGTATCGGGTTAGGGTGTGTGTTGATGCAGCATGGCAAAGTTATAGCTTATGCCTCCCGACAGCTCAGAAAACATGAAAAGAATTATCCCACTCATGATTTAGAGCTAGCAGCGGTGATTCATGCTTTGAAGATATGTAGACATTACTTGTATGGTGTCCATGTTGATATTTACACGGATCATAAGAGTCTTCAATACATCTTTAGCGAAGGAATCGAATCGAGGCGAGGCGGTGGCTTGAGTTGCTGAAGGATTATGATGTTGATATTCTGTACCACCCAAGGAAGGCCAACGTTGTGGCAGATGCTCTCAGTCGTAGATCCATGGGTAGTTTGTCAGATGTACAGCCAGACAGGAAATAGATTGTTCGAGAGATTCACAGGCTAGCCAGTCTTGGAGTCCGGTTGGCGGATTCTGGAGATAGTGGTATTCTTGTTCGAGGAGTTGCTGAGTCCTCTATCATAGAAGAGGTAAAGAGATTCCAGTATGATGATCCTGTTCTGGCACGGTATAGAGATGCAGCTCTCCGAAAGGAGAAGGCTTTATTTGAGGTGACCTCTGATGGTGTGCTACGGTATGATGGTAGGTTATGTGTACCCGATATTGCAGGACTGCGTCAGCAGGTTATGGGTGAGGCACACAATGCCCGTTATTCTATTCATCCAGGGTCGACGAAAATGTATCATGACCTTAGGAGCTTGTATTGGTGGGATGGCATGAAGAGAGACGTGGCAGAGTTTGTTGCTCGGTGCCCGAATTATCAGCAGGTTAGGGTCGAGCATCAGAAGCCTGGTGGGCTACTACAGGCGATAGAGATCTCGACTTGGAAGTGAGAGGTAATTAATATGGATTTTATTACAGGTTTGCCTCGTACTCAGCGGAAGTGTGATTCCATCTGGGTTATTGTAGATAGGCTGACAAAATCAGCCCATTTTCTTCCAGTCTGGACTACTTATTCAGCTGAGGACTATGTCAGATTATACATCAGGGAGATAGTGAGGCTGCATGGGGTTCCTATATCTATCATATCTGACCGATGATCCCAGTTCAGGCTAACTTCTGGAGATCATTTCAGAAGGGATTGGGAACGCAGGTGAGTCTCAGCACAACATTTCATCCTCAGACGGATGGGCAGACAGAGCGTACCATACATACACTGGAGGATATGTTGAGGGCTTGTATTATTGATTTTAGAGGTAGCTGGGATGATCACTTGACACTAATTGAGTTTGCTTACAATAACAGCTACCACTCTAGCATTCAGATGGCCCCGTATGAGGCTTTGTATGAGAGGAAGTGCAGGTCGCCCATTGGTTGGTTTGACGTTGGTGAGACTCAGTTGATTGGTCCAGACATGGTTTAACAGGCTGTCGACAAGGTGAAACTCATACATGAGAGATTACTAGAAGCTCAGAGTCGACAGAAGTCATATGCTGATAATCGGCGTCGGCACTTAGAGTTTCAGATCGACGACTGGGTATTCTTGAAGGTATCACCCATGAAGGGTGTGATGAGATTTGGGAAGAGGGGGAAACTTAGCCCGAGGTATATTGGGCCTTATCGGATCATTCGCAGAGTAGGCCAAGTTGCCTATGAGTTGGACCTACCATGAGACTTAGGCGAGACATCCACTTTTTTACGTATCCATGTTGCGGAAGTGTATTGGTGACCCTTCCAGAGTTTTCCCAGTGGACGATGTCCAGGTGACTGAGAAGTTGTCCTATGAGGAGAATCCCGTGGCCATATTGGATCGCCAAGTCAGGAGGCTGCGGACTAAGGATGTTGCGTCCGTCAAGGTGTTGTGGCAGAACAACAATAGAGAGGAAATGACTTGGGAGGCAGAGGACGAGATGAAGAAGAAGTATCCTCACTTATTCCCCATGCCTCCAGGTAATTCAATCTAACTTCTGTAACTGATTATAGTATTGGTGAACTATATATGTGTGTTTATTTGTGGCCATGTGTGGCATCTATTGGGTTGCTGAATATAGATGGATAGACACTATTGTAAAGGAGGCTCTGCCAAAATTTCTAGAACTTGAGACTTGTTATGAACATTCGAGGACGAATATTTCTAAGGGGGGAAGAATGTTACACCTCGTAAGTTTAAGACGATATTAAGAACGTCATTACGGAAATAAGATTCGAAGATGGATATAAAATATATTTACATACGTTAATAAGGAATAATTTTGGTTACAACGAAGGTAACAATGGAAAATTCAAAATGATGATTGTATTTCCGATTATGGATTAGTAACGGATTATGTAAATTGTGACATTGAGGTTACGAGGGTTTATGGAATTTTTTTAAAATCTAAAAGAAGTAGAGTTTAAGATTTGTTTTGATAAGTTGAGAGATTGGTTTTAGAAGAAAATTTGGGACCAAAGTGTACAATTTAATTGTCATTTTCAGATTTCATTTTTCCCTTAAAACACCTAAATCCCTTCATCTTCTAAACATTTCATTCAAACACCCTCACCCTCTCTTCTCTTGATTCTTGGCCGAAATTAACCAAGTTCCATAGCCAAATTTGGGAATTTTCATCATCCTCCTTAGACTAAGCTCCCTCCATAAATCAATAGCAAAATTTTTTAAAAAAGAGACAAAAACAGTGGCCAAATCGGGCCACTGCCAACAACCCTTAGTCTCGGTTTTGGCTAGGTTTTTGAACAAATTTGTGAATGAAAATCATGTAGGAATGATGGAGTAAAATCATAGATTGTTGCATGTTGATTTGGAATTAAAAAGGGGTGAAATTGGGCAAGAAAAGAGCCAAAACAGTGGGGAAATCGTTGGGTGCTAGCCGCAGGTCAAGGTAAGATTTTTCGGATTTTTGGATAAGTTTTTGAGAAGAAAAACACGTAAGGATGTTGGTCTAACATTGTAGAATGTTTCATGTTGGTTTGAAGTTGAAACGACGACCATTTAGCGAAGAAAAGCCGACGAAACCGCGGGTATCGCGGGCTGGGCAGTGAGCTCGGCTAGGGACTGTTTTGGTAATCTAATTGAGGTAAAAATTCTTCCCTTAAGTTACAATTGAAGTGCATGTTGTTGTAGTTGAAGTATTGGGTTATGGTCGATAAATTGTTGTTGAGAATTGGAAGGAAAGCTTAATGTTAATGCACTTGTGATATGAAATTGTTGATAGAGAAAGTTGGATTAAGAAGTAAGAAAAAGAATTAGAGAATTGTAATATGTTAGGGTTAACCTTTATGAAATTGTTGAGCACGATTGTCCCGCCTAAAGGGTCGTTCTTGTTAGATTATAAAATAAGTTATAAAATTGTAAATACGTTGCGATAATCGTCAATACATATTTTAAAAGAGGTTGAAAGTATAAGTAAATTAATATGTTGCAAACTAGAAGACTTGAACTCTTGTTACTAATTGATAGACTTGGTGGATTGCCTTAATGGACTATTTCTTTTATTATTATGAATTAAGAGTTGGTGGAATATGACAGATAAGTGGTTTAATCACCTAAATTGTTGTTGTGATTAAATTCCATAAAGGTGAGAAGAAAGGTTGTATAGATGGTATGTGCCAAGTATATGGGCTATTATGATCATACTCCTAAGTAATGACTTATTGATTGGTTGGTTGGATTGTTGGTTTGAATTGGATTGTTAGTTGGAGTCGAATTGCTGACTGATTTGGATTGTTGGAAAATTGTGGATACGCACATAAACAAAGGAAGTGCTGCCCAAATTTTTATAGAAATAAGGGACCCGTTATTCATATAACTTACATTAGGAAATCAAAATTGACGAGCGTGTTATTCCTTATTATAGGTTGAAGTACTAGACGAGGAATACCTTAATATCGAGTTGATTAGTTCGCCTAAGAGGTATGTGAGACCTTTCCTTCCTTCTTTTGGCATGATTTTTATGAAAGTACGGCGGACGTACTTAACTCCTACCAGTTTAGTTTTAAAAATGATTATTTACTAGTGATTATGATTTCAGTAACAGAGTTTATGGTAATAATTTTATTAAGAGTCACATAATGATTTTAATTGCATACAGTTGCTCATGATATCTACTCATGCTAAGTGTTACTATTTCACTCCATGAGTCCCGGGCCAGGTCATGTTCGTGCGCAGCCATGCATCATTCATCGAGTCCCTCACTAGAGGGCCGAGACACGTTATATATATATATATATATATATATATATATATATACAGAGTACAGCGAGTTACTCGCTACAGTAGAAACGTTACGCGCAGATACAGATTCCATCGAGTCCCTCCATAGAGGGCCGAGACATGTTATACAGTTTTATATACAGACATGAGCATGATGATTTATGATTCAGTATACATGATATGATTTTCAGACATGATTCTCAGTTTTATGAAATTTGATGACTCTCTGTTTTACTTGGTACAATTGTTATTCAGTTTTCAGTATTTTATGTTTTACATACTCAGTACATTATTTCGTACTGACACCTCTCTGAGGATGCGTTAAATGCCGCAGTTCAGTGTTGAATAGGTGACCCTCCAGTCTAGGATTTCTGTACAACAGTTGGAGAGCTCCTTTGTTCCGGAGCCAGCTATTTTGGTACAGACCTTTATCTTTCAGACTTATGCATATTTTGGGCACGACGGGGTCCTGTCCCGTCATATGTCAGTATTACACTCTTAGAGGTATGTAGACAGTTGTGGGTTGGACGTTTGTACCTTGTTTTGGTTTTGATGTTGTTATCTAGTGGCAGCCTTGCCGGCTTGCTTATTTTGATTATTCTTTTGTGTACAAAATGTTGGTTGGTGGCAGCCTAGTCGGCTAGCCCATTATGATTGTTGTTTTGTTGTTGATTTGACAGCCTTGTCGGCTCACCCATTTTAGGGAGATGTTGTAAAAGCAGCGTTGTGCTGCCGAAATTTCTATAGATCTCTGTTTTAGATGGATTAAGAGTGACAGGTCAGTAATGACGTCCAATTAGGACGTTAGTCGCGGCCCGTCGGGTCGGGTCGTGACAAAGATGTTCTCTTTTTTCTTTTAGAATAATTGAACATAAGGAATGTTAGTATTCTGGTTTCTTATCCACTTCATGTGGCTACTGCCCAGCCTCCCTTCGATATCTTATTAAAGTGTTGTAGTCGATTGAGATCCGGTCTTTTTTGATTTTTATACAATATTTCTGAAGATGTGCAGAGGCTGGGTTACCCATTTCTGTGTTTAGATAAGAGTTGGTTATTTTTTTTGAAGTAATAAAAATGACATTTTGGGCATGGAAAAATCGATCACCATCATCTTGTGACCTTTGTGAAATATCCATAGTACATAGCTATATGCATATCCTGTTAGTTCCCATAACATGTTTACATGACCCCTTTTTTATTCAGCTTGTGTATGTTTGCTTGAATTGCTTGCCTCCTATTTACTTTGGTATGTGTTTGTTTGGTCATGGAGTAAACTGCACCATTACTCGCTGAAGCTGAGCATGTTAAGTGACATCATGTACTCCTATCTCGTGCATGTTTTAAAACCAGTTTCTGGTAAAGTTTGAGAATCACTGCCTGGGCTGCATATTTTATTCTCGATTGCGACAAATTAAATAGTAATTAGATCATGTACATAAGTATAAATTCATGTGAATGTCTCATTTACTTGCATTGTTAATAAGCTTAGGCATTTACTAATCCTTTTCTTTTCTTCTCTTTTTACATGATTTGCACCGGAGCAAATGAAGAGTTTCATTATGAGACTCATCATGACAAAAAGAAAGATCCACATCCGCGTCCGCATCAGCACTCTAGACAAAATAGGTCGAGATGACATTGTCATCCGGCCCAAATACTTTCTTACTCTTTTGATCTCATCCGCGCCCAAATACTTTCTTACTCTTTTGATCTCATCCTCTTAAACTTTGTGTCCTTTATTTATTTGTAATTTTATTACTAAACTTGTAATTAATAGGAGATCTAGTTCAATTAGTCTTTGAACATATAAGGTGGGAAGGTGATTTAGAATTAAATGCACTTCTAGTATTTATTTTAGGCTTATCATTCATGTCTAATCTTTTGCCTAACCATTAAAATTGCATATCTAAACATGAAACTACCGCATCACTTCTTTGATTTCGCAGATAAATGCACATCTTTAGTCAAATCAATCGACTTTGCGCATATTCATTTTATAAACAATATAAATGCATACTTTCAACTTTATATATATTTTACAATGCACTTATCCAAAATTAGCTTTACATGTATTTTTATAAAGCAAGTCTTATAAATCTTTTGTGTTATCAAAATGCATCTTTTATAAAACGCTCGCAATATCCTTACTTAAATATTTCTAAACATGCATTTTTTTTAGTACAATAATTACCCTAGGTTTGAACGGATAACCGCAAGTTAGCGGATCCTTTAGGGTGTCTAACCCCTTCCCTTTAGGATAATAAAGAACCCTTGCCCACAATCTCACATTGTTTTGCAGACCATAAAATGGAGTTAATGTCGACTTTAACCTAGTTGACATTTAGGTGTCCTAATTCACCCAAAATAATTAGGTGGCGACTCCGCGAACCCTTTAGCAACCACTTTAGCATTTTAACCCCTTTAGCACTCTTAGCACCCCTTTTAACATCTTAGAACATTTTAGCACTTTTAGCATAGCATTTTATTTTCTAACATTTTTACATATATAGGATTCGCTAGAATAATGTCGCGGTCGAAAAAGGGCGCGACAACCAACCTCTCTCTGCTCTTCCTTTCTCTGCTCCCCCTGTATCTGCTCCCATATGTAGAGTCATTTCCTATTTTTTTGTGAAGAAAGTAGAAGTAGAAAATGATCTCTGGCTTGAACCAGGGTATCTTTGGCAGTATCAACCGCAAAAAATTATGAGTTGATTTTAGCAATTTTCTCCACAAGCCAGTTTGTAGACAGTACAATCTGTTTTGGACCAGTGTTGCCCTGAATGTTGGGAATATTCCTGGCAAAATATTCCTTATCTACTTCTTTTCTCCATGGTAAATCAATTACTCTATTTTTGCTCTTTAGAATACCTTTATTGACAGTGTAAAGTTCAGGAGCTTTTCCCAAAATGTCTCATCTCATAGGCTCAAGGCCTTGGATAGTTAGTACTTTGAAGATCAGAGAGGGAAAATGTAGGATGGAGGTTGATTTTTTTTCTTCCAGGTTGGCAATTTGATAGAAGATTAATTTCCCTAAGTCAACTTTGAATCCTTTACCAATATTGAACAGGAGGGAGACTTGTTTAGTTGTAACAATTGATTCATTTAGAGAGGGAATCCAATTGTGAATTGCTATTTTATGGAGGGTTGAAAATAGGGCAGTGAGTTTCGAAGTTGGGCATCTAGGGATCCATTTCTTAAGGATACCTCCAGTGAGATATTCTATCATTGTATCCCTATTTGTTGTTACTCTTCTATTTCTCTCTCTTGCTCTTCAGTAAGACCCATACATTGATTGATTACTGAGGGTCAAATTGATAAATTTTATTGTAGAGATATACCTTCCCAAATTTCTTCGAGGAGGTATCCTCTAAAGCAGAGTTTAAATTTGCATAGAACAATCTTACAACCTCATCAACATAAGGTTCTTTACCGATAACAGTGCCAAGAAAATGTATATCTTCCATAAAATCTACCAGACCATAATCAGAATAAGAGGCAATATCTAATTCTCTTTCAGACCTAATTAAATTATTTCTATAATAATGCCAGTTATCATGTTTAGTTTAAAAGTAAAATTTGTTGGAGAGGCAGTTACCTCATTGTATGAACCAAACAAGTCTAGGCTAATGGATTTTGTGCTGTTGGAGGAAGTAGGAGAGTGTGCCTCTTCAGATGTTGGCTGAAGTGTCGCCTGAGATGTTGTGGCATATGTGGCAATATTTGGGGCAGTACTTGACCTTGTAGTCTTGAAGACTCCTTTCGAAAAGAATCATTTCAAGGGAGTTTCATCAGAGATTTCCCTTTATAATGGTACATCTTGAGGTACATAAGTAGTTTGTTCTTCTTCACCTTTTCACTTGAGAGTTCAAAGGTTGTTTCCTCACTGCCACTGCTTGAACAAGCAGATGTAGACATATCAAACCTGGACCTTTTGTCTCTTGGTTTGGCATGAACTGTTCTCTCAAATACGCTACTCGACCGATGAGTAGGGAAGGTGGAGGAGTTTGGTCTTTCTCCCAGGGCTAAAATATCAGATGTTTCATCAATATCTATTGGGTTCTTGTCATCACCTGGGTAGATTATATCTAAATGTTCCTCTAAACCTTTAAATACTATGGCCTTCGAGAAGTCCTCTGTGGACTGTGAAGAAGATGGTTGTCAATGTTGTTGCGGTTCATTTGGCTTTAATGATTCAGTGTATAATAGAGGACTAGTACCTATGGGAGTGTTGGTTGGTGTGTTGGCTGATATTGGTGTTGACATAGGAGAGGTATCCATCAATGAAGTTTGAGGGGAATGTTTCGGAAAATTAGGGTTTGAGTTTTGGAATGGTGATTGTTCCATTGGGTAGGTAGGGATAAACATGAGGTGTGATTTGATTTTCCCTCATTTTTAAAGGAAAAAACGAGAATGGTAAAAAGAAAAAATAAATGAGATGAATATTTATATACTTGGCAAGCCTTTCAAAACAAATCCTTAATTTTAGGTATATGATATTTATTCAATAACTACCACCTAAATTTTTGGGATAAAACAACAAACATCATATTTCGAATTTAATCTTATCCTTTTACAATTTGAATTCCAATTAAAACATGGCATAAAAATGGGGAACAAAAATATGAATTATCTGAAATCAGTTAAGATCACTATCCCAACACATATCACGTCCTGAAAATGTCAACAGTAATGTTGTCAACATTTTGGACAACACAAATATTTTGATCCCACTACAAATTTTCTTTTTGGCAACAAATCAAGACACATTTTATACACTCTATGAATTTGATCACTGGACCAATGTAACATTTTCCCATTGTATCCTTGGTCTAATCACAAAGCATATGTAAAAAGATATTTTTGTGTCATAAGAATACTTTTATGGTATTCTCAAATTTATTTTAAAGCCCTTGATACTCCTATAGAATAGGAATGCTATCATTTATTGGGCTTTGTCCATTTTTTACAGTTGCCAAATATTTGTAAAGGCTTTGCCTTATTTTGATACTCCCCTTTTATGATATGTAATATTATCGCAGAGAACGATATCATTTTGTAAATAATTTCATCTCAAAGGATTAAGCTTGTGTATCCCAAAGTTATGCATTGTTAGCGATTATTCATACGCTTAACGCAAGTGTACGTATCGGTACAAGTAATATAGTCTAGGTAAGACCGAATATCGTCCTCAGAGACTGGTGTTCAATTACCAAACATCTATCCTATGGTATCTATTTGGCTATCGATATTTTGTTGTGGTTTTTATCTATGAACTACTGAACAATTGTAAAAGTTAACTACATTACTTTAATTAAATCAGATATGTTGGAAATAGGGCTTCCAATATCCCAACTATTCACTCGCCTTAATCCTTAATGCAACAATAAATGTTCTTCTTGTTATACCCCGTGGTTCGGGTCTGGATCGTGGTCAGGGGCCTCAGCGTCGCGGCGCCGTGGCGTGGGCGCGGCGCGGAAGATCTGAAGGGTCATTTGAAGTTTCGCGCGGGAAGCGGCCGTGGCGGAAAGTCTGAAGCGGCGAAGTTTCAGCGCCGCGACGCCGACTGTAGGGCCGCGGCGCCGAGGCGGGTTCTGCGAGAGTTAGTGGAAATTTCTGCACTGTTTTGTTTTAAAAGAGGTCATGGGCGGGTGACAAGTGTCCCACCCCATCTGATTTTGCATGTCTTTTATATTGACCACGTCTTGAAGACTTGGTCATCTTCCAAACTCTTCTCTCTCTCTAAGCTAAAAAGCTCTCCCTTCTCTCTAGAAAATCAAGAGAAACTCCAAGCTTAAGGAAAATCTGAAAAGTGTGATAAGAAGGAAAGTTACTTGCAAGCTTGTGGAGGATATTGTAGTGGTGTTCTTGAAGAGGAGGCTAGCAAAATTGTTGGAATAATTTTGGCTAAAGCTCTAAGGTAACTATTCCTCTCTTGTAGTTAGTTACTTGTGTTGCATGTGAAGAATAAGGAATTTGTAGTAGTAAATAATGCTCTTAGATTCATTGCATGTAAGAAATGTGGTTTGGATATGAAAGGATTGATTAAAAGGGTTAAGTGAGCATGTTGTAGCCTAAGAACTACTTTAGAATTGTTAAGTGTATTGTTTTACCTTATGGGGCAGAATTTTACACACCTAAGCTTGGTTGTGTAATCCCCTTTGAAATGTTGGATTGTTGGGCCTTAAATGTGGCGTTTGGATATTGAATTCGGCCTTGAAAAAGGTGGCAAAGTATGTAGAAACAAAGGAAATGCTGCCCAAATTTTCTTAGGAATTAGTAACTTAAACTTGGAATATTCTACATTGAAATTAGGGGTAATAAACGTATTATGGTCATTATAGGTTGACATACTACGTGCGGTATTTCGGACTTAGCAAGTGGATTAACCGAAGAGGTATGTGGAACTTTCCTATCTCTTGAGCATGAGTATTTGTACCTATGTAGTACGGTAGACGTATAAGATTTGATACCTTTCACTTGGTTTAGTGTATGTGATACTTGTGTCATTTTTAAATGTATAAGTCCCTTGGATTTAGGGAAAATGTATTTGACTAAGGAATAACGCAAATATAATGACTTTATGGGAAGTTGGTTATATTAGATTTTGAAAGGTTAACAAAGAAAGGTTTACTCTAAGTAAAACAAGTACGGGTAAATGATTTGAAACTGTGGAAGGTGAATTGATTTTTAGGCATTGAGTGCCTAAGGTTTTAAAAAGGAAATGAAGTCACTTGATTTAGAAGCCTACTATATTTCTAAAAGGAAATGTGACTTGTCTTGAAAAGAAATCGTAACTTGATACTATGGTGATTAGTATCTTGGAATTTTTGTATAACAAGAGTTATTTCTTAAAAGGTTAGAAGTACATGGTACTTGGGTTGAATTCCCGGATTTTCTATTAAAAGACATGTTGGTGCCTTAGGTATACTAAAATGAGAGGATATATTAATAATGTTAATAAGAAGTTAGGGGATTTCTTAACTTGCTTATGTTATGATGTAGTGCTTATGTTATGTATGATAGGTAGTGCTTATGTTATGTATGATAGGCCGGTAGTGCTTATGTTATGTATGATAGGCCGGTAGTGCTTATGTTATGTATGATAGCCGGATGAGCTATGCTATATATATATTGTTACGGGGTAAACCCCGGGTTATTAATTATGTCATGGATTTGCTACCCATGATGCGAGTGCGGCGATTGTACTCATGCGGATCCGGTCCACAGGATTCATGCGGGTGAAATAGTCCCATGCGAGTGCGGCGATTGTACTCATGCGGGTCCACAGGATCCATGCGGATGAAATAGTCCGTGCGGGTGAAATAGTCCCACGTGGCGAGGCGGATGACCTCATGCGGGTCCACAGGACCCGTGCGGATGAAATAGTCCCGGAGTAGGATCGCTAATGATACTACAGGCGAGGTACCCTGTTTTGATCATGAACCTCCTATTTTTATGCAGTAAGATTTATACTTGTTACTCTCATTGTTAGTAAGGCACAGTGCAATGTAAATGGATTTTCGTCTATGACTCCAACTTATTTGACTTATGATATTATTACAAGTATTTTCCAGTTTTACATACTTGGTACATATTGTGTCGACCTCTTCGGGAGGCTGCGTTCATGCGCGGTAAGGGTAAACAGGTGGTGGATCCTCATTCTTAGGATCTTTGCTCAGGCGTCAGAAGCTCCATTTCTCCGGAGGCTTGACTTGACTTTTGGTACGGTTCTCCCTGATGTTGTAGGTTTTGTGTACATTCAGGGGTATGACGGGGCCCTGTCCCGTCATGGTTGTTACAAACTCTTAGAGGCCTGTAGTCCGGTTATAAATTGGGTTATTAAGGATGTAACTGTTCAGTTCTGTTTTATTTATGTTACGGAAAGGTAGCCATTTTTGGGTTAGCCTATTTTATCTTATATGGTTCTTGGCTGTGAGTTTATTTCCGCTGATTTTCTCTGATGTTGTATCACAAGGGTGCCCGGGGTAAGGCACCAGTCACGGATCCGAGGTCGGGTCGTGACAAAAGTGGTATCAGAGCAGTTAATCCTCGGAAAGGGTCTACAGGCCGTATCTAGTAGAGTCTTGATTATCGGTGTGTTGTGCACCACATCTATAATCAGGAGGCTGCAGGATATTTAGGATTGGTTTCCATTTCTTTCACTCTAAGATCGTGCAATAGAGCCGTGTTATAGGTTGAATTTCCTCTGACGTGAATTTTGTATGTATCAGTTATGCCTCCACGCAAGGCAACCGCGGCCCAGAAGGGCAAGGCAGCGGAGGGAACTACTAGTAGGACACCGAGAGTTACCCGCGAGCCAGTCCTTACGAGATAATGTTTAGGCGGCGAAGTTCCACGACGTCGCCAACCCCAAAGAGTGCAGGCGGCAGATCGGCCATCGAGACTACGGTACCCGAGCCTCGCCATACGGCTGGAGCGAGAGGATATGGGCTACAGGGAGATGGCCTAGTTATTGTCCAGGATAATGGCTAGGCATGAGGGCGAGCGAGAGCAGCGGTTCGTGCACCGTAGTTCCTCCCGCATCCGATAGCATGAGACTTGGGACTTTTGGTGCAGCCTCCGAGTTCTATGGGTCGAGGCACGAGGATGATCCTCGTGAATTTATCAAGCGATTCTGACATATCATGAGGGTGATCAAGGCCTCGGATACCGAGTCGATTGTATTGAGGTCGCATCGGCTGCGTGATACCGCAGTCGACTGGTTTGATTCATGGGAGTTGTCCCGGGGGGAGCATGCGCTTCGGTGTATGGGACGAGTTCTCGGCATTTCTTGGTCATTTCTTGCCTCCGCAGATGAGGAGGACACGGGCCGACAGATTTCTGACATTGAGACAGAGTGGGCGGACAGTCCGGGAGTACAACGTCGAGTTTGACTCGTTGGCTCGATATGTACCCACTTTAGTAGCGGATATGCGGGGCGAGTGCACCGCCACGTCCACGAGGCTCGATGACTATTTGGAAGAGAGTTGTACGGGAGTAGCTCTTTAGCCGGGCCTGGACATTGCCCACATCTGAGCCTATGCTGCTGGGGTGTGAGAACGCGGTCGGCGGATTGATAGGTATCAGCGAAGAGGCGAGACAACGGCGTCCTCTAGTAGTTCTCGAGGTAGACGGCCTCGGCAGACGGATTTGCATCACGCGGTTGAGCGCTCCTCCACCATCTTCCTGGTCGTCTGAGGTATTCAGAGGCGTGATGGTCCTGTGGCCGGGTTTCGGAGGACGAGTTCCGATCGGATGAGGCCACCTATGCCTCGGTGTGGTCGATGTGGTGATTGCCATTATGGGGGGTGTCATGTTCCTCCAGGATCTTGTTACTCTTGTGGCCAGCAGGGCCATTTGAAGAGAGATTGTCCGACCAGAGGCGGCGGAAATGCTATGGCTCAGCCGACCAGTAAAGTTGTTGGGTCTTCATCTTCAGTAGTTGTGCACCCCGGAGGGCAGGGTGTTCACGGGCCAGCAGCGGCGCGGCGGGGTTCGATTCGGCGGTCCTCGAACGCATTTATGCTATGTCCACCGCGGGACTGGAGGTGTCACCGATGTCGCCACAGTACATTGTTGGTTTCTTGCTGTGATGTTTATGCTTTGATAGACCCAGGTTCTACCTTGTCCTATATATCTCCTCATATTGCTGGTAGAATAGGGATAGAGCCCGAGTCCAATAAACATTTTGAGGTAGCTACCCCAGTAGGTGATTCGGTGGTGGCCGAGCGAGTGTATAAGACTTGCACAGTGACTATATACAGTCGTCAGACTCTAGCCGACTTGATAGAGTTGGATATGACGGACTTTGATGTGATTATGGGTATGGATTGGCTAGTATCTTGCTATGCCAATGTGAACTGTAGAGAGAGGTTAGTTCGGTTCGATTTCCGTGGCGAGTTATCAGTGGAGGAATCTTTGCGTCGTAGGGTAGGTTTATTTCTTACCTCAAGGCTAGAAAGATGGTGTGGAAGGGGTATATTTACCATTTGGTTCGGGTATTCGATACTGAGGCTGAGATACCGGACCTTCGGTCAGTTCCGGTTGTTAGAGAGTTTCCAGACGTATTCCTAGACGAGCTTCCGGGTATCCCTCCTGAGAGGGAGATTGAGTTTTGCATTGAGTTGGCGTCAGACACTCGACCGATATCTATTCCGCCATACAGGATGGCACCTGCCGAGTTGAAGGAATTGAAGGACCAGCTGAAAGATTTGCTGGAGAAAGGCTTTATCAGGCCAAGTGTTTCTCCGCAGGAGCGCGATATTATTTGTAAAGAAGAAGGATGGGGCCGCTGCGTATGTGTATTGATTACGAGCGGTGAACAAGGTAACTATCAAGAGCAGATATCCTCCCGTGATTGATGATTTGTTTGACCGATTGCGAGTGCAAGATGCTTTTCCAAGATAGACTGCGATCCGTTACCATCAGTGCGAGTTAGAGAGCGGATATCGAAGATCGCATTCGGGACCCGGTATGGGCACTATGAGTTGGTGATGTCTTCGGATTGACCAACGCTCAGCGGTATTCATGGATTTGATGAATAGGGTGTTGAGCCATTCTTTGATATGTTCGTTATAGTGTTCATTGATGATATCTTGGTGTATTCGCGCATGCAGAAGAGCATCTGATCATTTGAGGACGGTATCGAGTCCTCGAGGACCGGTTGTATGCCAAGTTCTCAAATACGAGTTCCGGCTTGATGGCTTTCTTAGGGCATGTTATCGGGCCGATGGTATTCGTTGATACAAAGAAAGATCGAGGCGATCAAGACTTGCCGAGACCCACTACACCGACGGAGTGCGCAGCTTTTGGGCCTCAGTTATTATCGGAGGTTTGTGGAGAAGTTTGCTTCCATGTCGCGCTTTGACTAGCCGACTCGTAAAACAACTATATTTCGGTGGGCGGATGCTTGTGAGGAGAGTTTTCACCATCAAGGAGAATTGACGACCGCCCCGCTTACTCTTCCCGAGGGTTTGACGGTTATGTGGTTTATTGTGATGCGTCAGTGTCGGGCTTGGATGCAAAGACGACAGCGAGTTATAGCCACGCATCTCGGCGACTTAGGAAACATGAGAAGAACTATCCCACACATGACTTAGAGTTGCGGCAGTGATTCATGCCTCAAGATCCGAGACACTATTTGTATGGAGTTCATGTGGATATTTACACAGACCACAAGAGTCTCCAGTATATCTTCAGCCAGAGGAGTGAACTTGATGCAGGCGGTGGTTGAGCCGCTAAAGATTACGATGTTGATATTCTATACCACCCAGAAGGCCAATGTAGTCGCATGCCCTTAGTCGCAGATCGATGGGTAGCCCGTCCGATGTACACGAGTAAAAGAGGGATATGGTCCGAGAGTTACATCGCCAGCGAGCCTCGGGGTTCGCTTTGGTTGATTCCGATAGTAAGGGAGTTCGGTTCGAGAGGTTGCCGAGTCTTCCATCGTCGGCGAGGTGAAGAGGCGACAATGAGGATCCGATTTTGGTACAGATCGAGATGCCGCTTTAAAGAGAAGAGTCTATTTGAGGTAGCCGGATGGGTGTTAAGATTTGAGGGCCGGTTGGTGTTCCTCGATGTGACAGACTTCGCCGCCAGATTCTCGTGAGGCACACGGCTCGTTATTCTATTCATCCGGGGTCGATTAAGATGTATCATGACCTCAGATGCGTGTATTGGTGGGATGGCCTGAAGAGGGACGTGGCAGGTTTTGTTGCACAATGTCCTAATTGTCAGCAAGTTAAGGTTGAGCACCAGAAGCCCGGTGGGCTGTTGCAGGCTATTGATATTCCGACTTGGAAGTGGGAGGTGATAAATATGGATTTTATTACAGGGTTACCTTCCACTCAGAGGAAGCATGATTCCATTTGGGTTATCGTCGACAGGCTGACGAAATCAGCCCATTTTCTTCCAGTCAGGACGACTTTTTCGGCCGAGGATTATGCTAGACTGTATATCAGGGAGATCGTGAGACTGCACGGAGTTCCTATTTCGATTATTTCTGACAGAGGAGCCCAGTTTACGGCTAACTTCTGGAGGTCTTTCCAGAAGGGATTAGGGACACAGGTGAGTCTCAGTACGGCGTTTCATCCTCAGACCGACGGACAGGCCGAGCGCACTATCCAGACACTTGAGGATATGATGCGGGCTTGTGTTATTGATTTCAGGGGTAGCTGGGAGGATCATTTACCTCTTGTGGAGTTTGCTTATAACAACAGCTACCATTCTAGTATCCAGATGGCGCCTTATGAGGCCTTATATGGGAGGAAGTGCAGGTCACCGATAGGTTGGTTTGAGGTGGGAGGAGTTCAGTTAGTCGGGCCAGACTTGGTATTGCAGGCGGTGGATAAGGTGAAGCTTATCCAGGAGCGGTTATTGTCAGCTCAGAGTCGACAGAAGTCGTATGCAGATCATCGGCGTCGACACTTGGAGTTTGAGATAGATGATTGGGTCTTCCTGAAGGTATCACCCATGAAGGGTGTGATGAGATTTGGGAAGAAGGGGAAACTTATCCCAAGGTACATTGGACCTTATCAGATTATCCGTAGGGTAGGCAAGATTGCCTATGAGTTAGATCTGCCGTCCGATTTGGAGGCGGTACATCCAGTTTTCCATGTGTCCATGTTGCGGAAATGTATTGGAGATCCATCTAGAGTGCACCCGATTCATGATGTCCAGGTGACAGAGGAGTTATCGTATGAGGACAGTCCCATAGCGATACTCGATCGTCAGGTTAGGCGACTTCGGACAAAGGATGTGGCTTCCGTCAAGGTCTTATGGCGGAACGAGAACAGGGAAGAGATGACGTGGGAGGCGGAGGAGGACATGATGAAGAAATATCCTCACTTGTTCCCTACACCTCCAGGTAACCCACTCTCCTGCTTGTTAGTTTTGGTTTAGCGGTTTTGCTTGAGTATTATTGTGGCTCGTGGAGTATCTTTATTTGTAAAGGAGTAGTTAAAAGCGTCTATGTCAATTTGTGATTCGAGTAAGCCTAGAAGGAACATTCGGGACGAATGTTTCTAAGGGGGGGAGAATGTTATACCCCGTGGTTCGGTCCGATCGCGGGCTCTGCAGCGGCGCCATGGGCGAACGCGCGCTAGCGGTGATTGTAGGGCGCGGCCGGAAGGGCAGCCACGAAGATCTCGGGCGGTCGCTGAAGTTTCACACACGGCCCGGGAGCAGGGCCACGGCGCCGAAAGTCCCGAGGCGCAGGTTTCAGCGCCGCGGCGCCGAGGCGGGTTCTGCTAGAGTTAGTGGAAATTTCTTCACTGTTTTGTTTTAAAAGAGGTCATGGGTGGGTGACAAGTGTCCCACCCCATCTGATTTTGCATGTCTTTTATATTGACCAAGTCTTGAAGACTTGGTCATCTTCCAAACTCTTCTCTCTCTCTAAGCTAAAAGGCTCTCCCTTCTCTCTAGAAAATCAAGAGAAACTCCAAGCTTAAGGAAAATCTGAAAAGTGTGATAAGAAGGAAAGTTACTTGCAAGCTTGTGGAGGTTATTGTAGTGGTGTTCTTGAAGAGGAGGCTAGCAAAATTGTTGGAATAATTTTGGCTAAAGCTCTAAGGTAACTATTCCTCTCTTGTAGTTAGTTACTTGTGTTGCATGTGAAGAATAAGGAATTTGTAGTAGTAAATAATGCTCTTAGATTCATTGCATGTAAGAAATGTGGTTTGGATATGAAAGGATTGGTTAAAAGGGTTAAGTGAGCATGTTGTAGCCTAAGAACTACTTTAGAATTGTTAAGTGTATTGTTTTACCTTATGGGGCAGAATTTTACACACCTAAGCTTGGTTGTGTAATCCCCTTTGAAATGTTGGATTGTTGGGCCTTAAATGTGGCGTTTGGATATTGAATTCGGCCTTGAAAAAGGTGGCAAAGTATGTAGAAACAAAGGAAATGCTGCCCAATTTTTTTTAGGAATTAGTAACTTAAACTTGGAATATTCTACATTGAAATTAGGGGTAATAAACGTATTATGGTCATTATAGGTTGACATACTACGTGCGGTATTTCGGACTTAGCAAGTGGATTAACCGAAGAGGTATGTGGAACTTTCCTATCTCTTGAGCATGAGTATTTGTACCTATGTAGTACGGTAGACGTACAAGATTTGATACCTTTCACTTGGTTTAGTGTATGTGATACTTGTGTCATTTTTAAATGTATAAGTCCCTTGGATTTAGGGAAAATGTATTTGACTAAGGAATAACGCAAATATAATGACTTTATGGGAAGTTGGTTATATTAGCTTTTGAAAGGTTAACAAAGAAAGGTTTACTCTAAGTAAAACAAGTACGGGTAAATGATTTGAAACTGTGGAAGGTGAATTGATTTTTAGGCATTGAGTGCCTAAGGTTTTAAAAAGGAAATGAAGTCACTTGATTTAGAAGCCTACTATATTTCTAAAAGGAAATGTGACTTGTCTTGAAAAGAAATCGTAACTTGATACTATGGTGATTAGTATCTTGGAATTTTTGTATAAAAAAAGTTATTTCTTAAAAGGTTAGAAGTACATGGTACTTGGGTTGAATTCCCGGATTTTCTATTAAAAGACATGTTGGTGCCTTAGGTATACTAAAATGAGAGGATATATTAATAATGTTAATAAGAAGTTAGGGGATTTCTTAACTTGCTTATGTTATGATAAGCCGGTAGTGCTTATGTTATGTATGATAGGCCGGTAGTGCTTATGTTATGTATGATAGCCGGATGAGCTATGCTATATATATATATATTGTTACGGGGTAAACCCCGGGTTATTACTTATGCCATGGATTTGCTACCCATGATGCGAGTTCGGCGATTGTACTCATGCGGATCCGGTCCACAGGATTCATGCGGGTGAAATAGTCCCATGCGAGTGCGGCGATTGTACTCATGCGGGTCCACAGGATCCATGCGGGTGAAATAGTCCCATGACGAGGCGGATGACCTCATGCGGGTCCACAGGACCCATGCGGGTGAAATAGTCCCAGGAGTAGGACTGCTTAATGATACTACGGGCGAGGTACCCTGTTTTGATCATGAGCCTCCTATTTTTATGCAGTAAGATTTATACTTGTTACTCTCATTGTTAGTAAGGCACAGTGCAAGGTAAATGGATTTTCGTCTATGACTCCAGCTTATTTGACTTATGATATTATTACAAGTATTTTCCAGTTTTACATACTTGGTACATATTGTGTACTGACCCCCTTCCTCGGGGGCTGCGTTCATCTGCAGTAAGTAAGCGGTGGTGGATCCTCATTCTTAGGATCTTTGCTCAGCGCCGAAGCTCCATTTCTCGGAGGCTTGACTTGACTTTTAGTGCAGTTCTCCACGATGTTGTAGGTTTTGTGTACATTCGGGGTATGGCGAGGACTGTCCCGTCATGGTTGTTATAAACTCTTAGAGGCCTGTAGTCCGGTTATAAATTGGGTTATTAAGGATGTAACTGTTCAGTTCTGTTTTATTTATGTTACGGAAAGGTAGCCATTTTTGGGTTAGCCTATTTTATCTTATATGGTTCTTGGTTGTGAGTTTATTTCCGCTGGTTTTCTCTGATGTTGTATCACAAGGGTGCCCGGGGTAAGGCACCAGTCACGGATCCGAGGTCGGGTCGTGACACTTTTTCTATGTTAAGATAGCAGGTTAACTAGAACGTTTTATATTATGGTTAGGATATATAAACACTCAACTCCGCTGCAGAAATCTTCTATATTTCTATGATAGATTTTACCACATATGAGGATTAAGAACAATAACCTATAAAACTACACAAGTATCGGGGTACTTTCGCCCACGATTTTAACCTATGTTTATTCAACTATAGCATATTCAAATCTCCCCTTTCAGATTTCGATTCGAAATCATATAAGTGTTGATAACTAGTGATCAGTTAATTACCAAGCAATCAAAACAACTATTGAATAAATCTTAACTATATGAAGAAGAAACCAAATTAATGCATTAAGTCATAAAGACGAGGTTCAAGCGATTCGAAAGGAAAGCCTTAACAAAGTAATTAGCTCCTAGCCATAGTCACGCTAAGAACTAATACAATCTCCAACATGAACTGAAATAAAAAAAAAAGAGAAAGAAAATACTTAGAACTAGCCTCCAAGAGTTGTGTTTTATGTACAATGATGGAATGAATTCAATGGAATCAGCAGGGTTTAGGGATTATATAGCTAGAAAAAATTGTCCCTTTCGGACCTTGAAAACATGTCAAATTCGGCCCAGAAACTCAAAAATCCCGCGTTGGCGCCGCGACTCCAAAAATACTGCAGCGAAATCAAGATTTCAGGGAACAAGCGTCGCGTGGCTGCTTTGCCAGTCGCTTGATGCTCGAGGCGTTTCGTAGATTTCGTTTGATTGTCTGTTTTTGTCCGGACTTTGTCTGATTTCTTCTATACTTCCCGGGACTTTTTAGATTTCATTTCTTTGGCCTTTTCTTGTGCAATTCCATCTCAAATATGCTCATTTTGTTTTGTCATTTCTCCATTTTTTACCGCTGTGACTCAAAAGAAAGAAAAACGAATCAAATACTATACTAAACACACCAAAAATGATTAAAATACTAACTAAAAATGACTCAAAAAGTGTATATAAAATATGCCTAACAAAGACCCCCAAACTTACCCTTTACTCGCCATCGAGTAAAGCAAAAAAAACAAAAACAAAACCAAAGAAAAGACTCTATGAAATGGATCAAGTAGTTATAGCAATGCTTCTTCAAATTCATGGATGAAAGATGGGATAATATGTTGGAACATACATAGCATGAATAATCAACAATCTAGAATTTCAAGTTAGATATTTTGCAAATTCACTTAAATCACAATCAATGGAAATACAAACACATAACCTATGCATGTCAATTTCATTCCATCTTTTTATAGATCTGTTTACTTGCTATTCTCCACTAATCATAGACATACACATTAAAGATCATCAGGACTTTCAGGGGTTGTAATGTAGGCTTAGACAGAGGTAGGTAAAAATAGGCATTTAGGCTCAATTACGTACCATAAATATTTTTCATTCAACTCATTTTCCTTCTTTTTGACTTTCTTTTTAATCTCATACCTATTTTTCTCATCTCTTTTGTTTTGAGAGAATGATATGTATTATAACTAACAGACACCCCCAAACTTAGGCTTTTGCATATTTTTCATTGGGGTGCATTAAATTTTCATTCTCTTTTTGTTTCTTTTTCAACACTTTTCATCTCACTAACTTTTAATTATCACTTATGACACAAACAGGGAATCATAGGGTGTCAAACAAATATCTTATTTTAGGCTCAAAGGGGCTGACTAGTGATACAATTTATGTCAGGGTAGGTAATGAATGGTCAGAAGAGCTATCAAAGAAATGCCTGAATCATCTCCCTAAACATGTATATCTTAACTATTTCGCCTCAAATAACAAGCAAACATATTTTCTAGACATTTTCAACCATTCTTTCCATAACTGACACACATAGGCTAAACACCAATATCTCAAAGAATTAGATGTCATGAATTTTTGGCATATCTAACTTAAGCACACAGATTTTAGCTTTCAATTCCATTACATTATCCCACTTTATCCACTTAATATCATTAACAACTATAACATGCTTGATCCATAATAAAAAAAAATTATGACTCAACACATCAAACAACACAAACAAAAGACAACAAAAGACTCAAAACCAAATACCAAAAAACAAAATATAAGACACCCCCCCCCCCCAAACTTAATTGACACATTGTCCCCAATGTGTGAAGACTAAAAATAATGGACAACTTACTGACACAACACATCGATCATAATGGAGGTCTGGGAGGAAAAATTCTGGAAATTGCACTGCATCTGGGTCTCTGAAGTTTCAGAACTTCTGGAGCCGCGGCGCTGTCAACGGGAATGTTCTCTGAATTTCTGGCGCCGCGGTCCTGCATGTTGGCGCCGCGGCGATGATGACGACTTTTCCCTTTTCTCAGCGTTTTTGCTCCTTTTTCCTCCGAGTTAGCTTCTAGTCCACCTGTCATCCAACAACACAAGACAAGAACACAAGACCGTGAGACTGTTCAATACGAAATAAAACAACTAAAAACAGAAAATCAAACTAACATAATTAAAAAAAAAATTGGGTTGGCTCCCAACAAACGTTGTTTTTAACGTCTTTTAGCCGGACGCAGTTTACCTTTACTAATGCCCGGTGGATCCTTCTGCGAACTGCTTGCAATCCGCACAGTGATTGTTGCAGGTCTCACTTCAACTACAACAATTGCTCCAAACAAGGGCCTCAGATCTAAGATTATCCCTCAATTACACAAGGCAGACTTGTCTTCTAGGCTCTCTATAAGGTAGGGATCAGTGAAACTCCCTACATCTCTCAACCTTTGGGGGTGCCCTTGAGGGTATGGACTTTCTGGTTGGGGCTTAGTAATGATAGTTGGTGGTGTTTCTTCCGCCATGGGTACAGGGAAAAGGAATTTCAAGGAATCCAAAAAGGTGAATAATTGGATCTCAGTAACCTTTTCTTTCTCTACACCAACTATCTCTCCAAATTCCGCAACACCCTGTTGTGGTTCAGGTTCCTCAATCTGATTATTGCTTCCCACAATTGTGTCGCTAGGCAGATTTACTTGTGGTACATGGTCACTCTATCCATCAGAAGCCCTATTTGTGTCTCCAATTTTTTGACGGACACCATTAGCTCAGCCATAAACTGATACTGACACTTGGTGAGCCTGAGTATGGCTGCCTGCAACTCATTTAGATCTTCCTGTGGAACCTGTGGGTTAGGCTGTTGCTGATGAATTTGCTGCTCCTGATAGAAGTAGTAGTCCATGTGCCCTGTTCTTTTTTTTTTTGTTTTTTTTTGAACTTTACCTGCAAAATAAGAAAAACAATAAAAGGTGATAAAAATATGCTCACAGAACAAGTTAGAAACTTGTTCTTGGAGCAACCAAATTATAAATAATAATAGATGAATCTATATTGAAAGTACGCCAGTCCCCGACAACGGCGTCAAAAACTTGTTAGCGATTTTCCACACGCTTAACGCAAGTGTACGTATCGGGACAAGTAATATAGTCTAGGTAAGACCGAATATCGTCCTCAGGGACTGGTGTTCAATTACCAAACATCTATCCTAAGGTATCTATTTGGCTGTCGATGTTTTGTTGTGGTTTTTATCTATGAACTACTGAACAATTGTAAAAGTTAACTAAATTACTTTACTTAAATCAGATATGGTGGAAATAGGGCTTCCAATCTCCTCAACTATCTATTCGCCTTAATCCTTAATATAACAATAAAGGTTCTTATTCTATGTTAAGATAGCAGGTTAACTAGACCGTTTTATATTCTGGTTAGGATATATAAACACTCAACCCCGGTGTAGAAATCTTCTATATTTCTATGACAGATTTTAACACATAGGAGGATTAAGAACAATAACCTATAAAACTACACAAGTATCGAGGTACTTTCGACCACGATTTTAACCTATGTTTATTCAACTATAGCATATTCAAATCTCCCCTTTCGGATTTCGATTCGAAATCATATAAGTGATGATAACTAGTGATCAGTTAATTACCAAGCAATCAAAACAACTATTGAATAAATATTAACTATATGAAGAAGAAACCAAATTAATACATTAAGTCATAAATACGAGGTTCAAGCGATTCGAAAGGAAAGCCTTAACAAAGTAATTAGCTCATAGCCATAGTCACGCTAAGAACTAATACAATCTCCAACATGAACTGAAATAAAAACAAAGAAAAGAGAAAGAAAATACTTAGAACTAGCCTCCAAGAGTTGTGTTGTATGTACAATGATGGAATGAATTCAATGGAATCAGCAGGGTTTAGGGATTATATAGCTAGAAAAAGTTGTCCCTTTCGGACCTTGAAAACGTGTCAAATTCGGCCTAGAAACTCAAAAATTCCGCGTTGGCGCCGCGGCTCCGAAAATACTGCAGCAAAATCAGGATTCAGGGGACAAGCGCCGCGGCGCTGCTGCCAGGTGTCGTAGCGCCTGAGGCGTTTTTCTGGCAGATTTTGTTTCGGTGTCCTGTGTTCGTCCGGACTTCGTCTGATTTCTTCTATACTTCCCGAGACTTTTAAATTTCATTTCTTTGGCCTTTTCTTGTGCAATTCCATCTCAAAAATGCTCATTTTCTCTTCTTTTGCCATTTCTCCATTTTGACCGCTGTGACTCAAAATAAAGAAAAACGAACCAAATACTATACTAAACACACCAAAAACGATTAAAATACTAACTAAAAATGACTTAAAAATGTATATAAAATATGCATAACATGCATCATATAGTAACAATAATCAATCAGTGACATCTTATAGGTAAATGTCACCTGAATTAGAGAATGTTTCAGCCAACATTCACCAAAAATGTTTTTTTAGAGATTACAAAGATCAAGAGATTTTTTGAAACTTGAAAATCTCTCATGGTCTAAAGCTTTTGTAAAAATATCAACTAGTTGATGAGTAGTATCAACATGTTCAATTCTGACTAGATGTTTTCAACTAAATCTCTTAAAAAGTGATGCCTAATATCAATATGTTTTGTACGTGAGTGTTGAACTGAATATTTGGAAATATTTATAGCACTCAGATTATCACAATACAAGACTAATATGTTATTAGTAAAATCATAGTCGTCTAACATGTGTTGTAGCCATATTAATTGAGAGCAACAACTTCCAGCTACTACATATTCAGATTCAGCTGTAGAAAGTGAGACACAATTTTGTTTATGACTATATAATAATAAGATTATAGCCAAGATAAAAACATCATCCACTTGTACTCTTTTTATCATCCACATCACCAGCCCAATCTGAGTCACTATACTCTATTAAATTAGGATTAGTGTCTTTGAAATACCAAATTTCCAACTCACTTGTATCAGCAACATATCTAATGATACATTTTACGACATTTAAGTGGGAGATTTTGGGATAGGCTTGGAATCGAGCACAAACACAAATACTAAACATTATATCAGGACAACTAGCAATAAGATATAGAAGGGTACCTATCATAGATCGATACAAAGTTGGGTTGACATTTTCACCAACATTATCCTTACATATCTTCTATGATGATCCCATTGGAGCCTTCATCTGCTTAGCATTTTCCAACCCAAACCTTTTAATTATATTCTTGACATATTTACTCTGAGAGATGAAAATTCTATCTTCACTTTGATTAATCTCCAAGCCTAAGAAAAAAGTTAGCTTCTTAATCATGCTCATCTCAAACGTCGATGACATTTCTTCAACAAATGTCTTTAGGTAAGACTGTGAGGTCGAACAAAAAACTATGTCATCTACGTATATTTGAGCAATAATAATATCTACATCGTGACGTTTAATGAATAAAGTACGATCAACTTCACAACGGTTAAAATCATATTCAAGAAGGAAGTTAGTTAGACGACCATACCATGCTCGAGGGGCTTGCTTCAATCCATACAATGCCTTTTTGAGATTGTACCCATAGTGTGGATGGTGAGGATCTTCAAATGCGTTTGGTTGTTCAACATAGACTTCCTTATCAATATAACCATTCAAGTGCAAAGATTTCATCATAATCAATCCCTTCGACCCGAGTATAACCTTGAGCAACTAGATGAGCTTAGTTTCTAACAACTGTTCCCAATTCATCTGATTTAGTTTTAAAAAACCATTTAGTTCCAATTACATTAGTATTATATGGGCGAGGAACCAAAATTCCAGACTTAATTTCGAGAAAATTATTTAAGCTCTTCTTGCATTGCTTGAATCCAACAATTATCATTAAGGGCTTCTAAAACATTCTTAGGTTCTAAAGTAGATATAAAGCAAGAAAGACTAACCTCTTGGTATATGGTAGACATACACACATACCTTATCATGTCTCTATAATTGAGTGGTTATTTCCCTCTTGTTCTAATTCCCTAAAAAATCCCCCAATCACTTGGCCCATTGGATGATTCTTCCTAATTCTTGATGAAGGATCTCTTCGCACTTGATCAAGCAATTCATCATTTTATTCCTCATTGACGACATCTGTGTTATATGTTTCTGATTCAGATGTTGCTTCAGGTGTGACAATATTTGAGGCAACATATGCTTCTTCTGCAGTTTGAGTATCTTCCACTGAAACTGTAATGTTATTTTCAGTTGTATCTCCTGAAAGATCAGTAAAACCATCAAAAATAACATTAACAGACTCGTGTACAGTTTTAGATTTCAGATTGTATACACAGTAAGCATGACTATTTTGAGAATATCCAACAATTTTTTTGTCACTCTTAGGGTCAAACTTCGCCAAATGATCTATATCATTCAAAATGTAACAAATGCACCCAAAAATATGAAAGTAACACAAACTAGGTTTCTTTCAATTTATTAATTCATAGGGTGTTGTCTTTGTACCTGGCCTTAAGTAGACTCTATTAGTGATGTACATGTAGTGATGTGACATGTAATGTTCAAGGCTTCAACCCAAAAATATTCTGACAATTTTTTAAAACTAAGCATAACTCTAGTCATTTCTTGTAGTATTCTATTCTTCCTTTCCGCTACACCATTCTGATGAGGAGTTTTGGGAGCAAAAAATTCATGAAAAATACTTTTTTCTCATAAAATTTTGTGATTGAACTATTTTCAAATTCTTTTCCATGATCGGATCTAATCCAAAAAAATAGGAGAATAAAACAAATTCCTTATCCTAGAGTGTAAGAGTTTAAACATGTTAAAAGTTTGTGATTTTTCTTTCAAAAAATATATCCAAGAATATCTAGAAAAATCATCTACAATCACATAGGAATACCTCATGCCTCCTAAACTGTCTACCTCAGTTGGACCCATAAGAACAATGTGTAATAATTAAAAACAATGAGACACACCTGAATGTTGTCCACCATTATGAACAATATTATGGGAAACACAGGTTTTCTTACCTTTCATGCAATCTTCACAGACCACTATTTTACCTTTAGGACTCAGTTTAGGAATTCCCCTTATCGCCTCATCTGAGATCAATCTTTCTAAGTTACGGTAGTTGACATGTCCTAACTTTTGATATCATAATGTTGTGTCATCGCTCCTAACACTATTGCAGATTTCTTTCCTTCCAACAAGATAACAATTGTCACATGTTCTTGTACATGTCATGACATACATGTTAGCTTCATTCGTAACTTTACAGACATTCTTATTAAACTTTACCTCAAGATTGTCATCACATTGTTGACTTATACTAATAAGATTCACCATTAAACCATCAACATGAAAGATATTTTTTAGAGCTGGAAATTCAAGAACATTTAAGATCCTTTTTTAAATTATTTTACTTTTACTTCCACCTCCATAAGTCACGTTACCTCAATTGAATGACTCGTAATCCCTTAGAAACTCCTTTGTACCTATCATGTGGCGAGAACATCCACTATAAAAATATCAAGAACCTGAAATATTAGTTCTTAATGCAGTTATGGCAACGTTATAAACAATATCCTTTTTAGGAACCCAGACTCTCTTAAAATATTTCCTACTTTTTTGTTCAGGAATGTCGCCTTTAGTGTTATCAGGTATGTTAGACAACTTTTCGGACAATATTTTGCCCACTGAATTTTAAAGTTTGAAACATTAAGGTCTTAAATGTCCAGGGGAGTTACAGTAATGACACACAAACTTAATTTTCTTTGACATATATGATAACCTATTCTTTACTCCTTTTGTTTTACAAAGCTTATTTTCTCATTTTTATAAATATGCTTGAGCTTATTGTTTTAAGAGAGTATTCATATACAATACCTACATGTGAAGGTTTATTAAGGTTGAGTATCTCATTCAATTTTGAAGTTCCCGTATTGAGCTTACAAAAGGTTGTTTCGGCTAGATCCAATTTTGCACTGATCTTACCAAATTCAATATTATTTTTGATAAGTGTAACCTCTAAATGGGTTATCGTGCCTTTTAAATCTGTATTATCAATAGTTAAAGATTTTACATTTGTGTCAGGTCGCTTGGATTATATGATTATGTTTTTACTAGAAATAAAACCACTAAAGCAATTAACATCAGAATAGTTAAAGAATCCGTACCTCTCGGATATTGCTGGAAATGTAGATATTGTCGCTAATGTTGACGCAAATGTTGTGACATTTGTGACGATACTGTCGATGTTATTTTCATCATCTGATAAAGATTGTTCATGAACTTTAGCCAGCATTTCTTGTGACTCGATCTCTTGATCTCCTTCGTCGTCACTAAGAGAAACTCATATTTTTTTACCAAATTTCCTCAAGGTATTTGCACATTCGTTAGCATAATGACATCAGCCCGAGCATGCATGATATTACATGGACTCAAGTTATTTGAGATCAAATTTGGTACGATCTGAGTTGGTTCTCTTTAGCTGATTTCCTCTTTGTACTATTGGAAGGGATTTAGTAGACTTTTGACTGAAGCCTTGGTTTTGGTGCTCTTTGAATTTGAACTTATTTTTATCATTGTTGAACTTCCTCACCATCGAATTGAATTTTCGAGTTAGGAGGGCAACATTTTCACCGTCACCAACTTCTTCAAGGTTCTCATCCACATCTTCGATTTGACTCTCCAGGGATTTAACTTGAAGTGGTACATTATTGTTCTTGTACAATTCCCTTTGATCTCAATGTTTATCTCATAAGTTTTGATAATACTCATTAAGGTATGAAGGTCCATTATAGCAATATTGTGAGCTTCTTCAATTGCACAAATTTTTATATTGAACTTTTCAGGAAGAGAACAGAGTGCCTTTTCCACAAGTTGAGTGTTGGTTAAAGGAGCACCAAGCACTTGACATTCATTAGAGATGTCAATCAAATTTTCAAAATAGGTTTTAATGTCCTCTGTTTCTTCCATCCTCAAATATTCATATCTACTCATGAGCATACGAAGCTTCATCCGACGAACACTAGAGCTACCTTCACAATGAGTTTGTAAAGTATTTCATATGTCTTTAGGCGTAGAGTAGTTTTGTATGACTTTGAACATGTAAAGATTAACCCATCCAAAAATTGCATTTAAGTCTTTCTCGTTGAAGCTTGCATTGTTGGTTTCTTCCGTAAATCATTCGTATCCAGGTTTAGCAAGAATATCACCTTCCGCATCCGGTGGTAACATAAGAATAACATATCCATTGGTTATAGATCTTCATGATCTAACATCAATTGATTTGATGTGAAAATGTAGGCGAATCATCCAATAGACATAGTTTGAACCATCTAAAATAGGAAGTTTACCAATTACTGGATTAGCCGGATCCATAACTATAAATAATAGGATCAATCACTTATTGTGTTAAGTGGCAGCTTTGATACCACTTGTTGGCTCCCGGGGGCTATGGAATAGTAATAAAGTGCAAATAAACTAAATCAAACTGAAACGTCAATTCTGCTTCCGAATGTCAGGAATAATGTCGTCTGGCAACGGTAACAACACAGTAGTAAAACAGAAACATTTAAAAAGTAAAAAGCAGCAGAAATTAAATGACACAAAAGTTTTTAAATTTTCATAGGTTATTTATATTGTATAACCTATGACGGTCAATGACCGAATTTATTGTATATATTATATACAATTGAATAAATTCATTTCTTTACAATATTACAAAATACAACAAAAAAAAAGAATTAAAAAATGGTGAAGTCGCAGTTGAATTCTGCATGAAAATCTACATAAATAGACATAGACAACATCTCATTACAATTTCTTCAATAAAGAACAAATATAAAAAAACTAAGCAACAATTATAATGTTGGACAGAATGTAGTCGACACGCTCAAGCAACACTTGTGATCCAGTTTTCTGACGAATATATCTGAGAGTTTTCTTGATATTTTTATGAACTTTTTCTGGATATCGATTCACTCTTGTAGCCTCTCTATTTATAATAGAGAGTCTTCCTTGAAAAACTCATCGATCAGTTGAGTAGGTTGAGAGAAAGGTGAACAGCTGGTTGTGTTTTTTTGGAGAAGACTATGAAGCAAGATCTTCTAACTTCTTGGATTTGTTTCCCAAGCATAGCAACAGTTTTGACTTGTTCTTTCACATGTTTTACATGGCTCCTAATTCACATGTCTAAATCATTTTTACCTCACAGTAAAACTATTTACTGCTTACTGTGAAGTAAGACAAAACTATTAAGAAAATATTGGTCTGAATGTTGTGACATTTGTCCCAACATTTTTGGCAATCAACAACAATACTTGAAAGAATATGTTAGGATCAAATGTTACAACACCAACCCCAACATTAACACTAATAATTATTTTTGTTTTCTTACTATCATATTGAATTTATGAATATCATCTAAATGTTGGAACGGTCAAAAGGATCTCATCTGATGATTTGATTAGGGAATCTATTTATTTTAAGGTTTAATTATACATTGTCAGACACATTAAGGTTACTTGACGAAAGTTCTTATTATATACTCCTTCGCACTCAAATTAATTATCGTGAATGTTGGAAAAATATTCGAAGTTGTAAAAAATTAAAATTGATTAGGATTGGTATTTTAATTCATGTCTAAATATGATTTATAGTCAAATTAATATAGGGATAGGTTTACCTTTTTTACTTAAAGTAAGTTTCCTACTATTATAAATACGGATATTGCTAGCTATTTTCATAACAAGAAAGATTGTGAAAATTGTAGAGAGCATTTAAGGATTTACGATTTTAAGAAGAAAATATTTTCCTTCAAATACTTTACATTTAAAATTAAGATATTCAAAAATTACATGATAAATATTACAAGCAGTAACTTTTCTCATATTAATTTGATAAAAAATATATTTTAAAAATATACCCCTAAAGTCTAGTGGTTAGGACACCTCTCTTTCAAGGAGACGATGGGGATTTGAATTCCCCTGAGGGTAGGGAATTTATGTGGATTGCATTGGGGGAAATCTACCAATGCTAGGCATATAGATAGACCCATTACCCGTTGCTAAGGGAGAGCAGAAAGAAAATAAAATGATTGTTTTTTAACCAACGCCCTCTTTTGGGTATGCAAGTACTAAGAGTCCTCTCACTACCAACCAATAGAGAAGGAGCCTTTGTTTTTTAATCTTCCTAAATTGATCGATCAAATTCTTCATATCTGAAGAACTGGAAGGATCTGACTAGAAAGTCGTCTTGCTGATGTGATAGTCCTCTCATTTTTAGTACTTTCTTTGTTCTCTAATTTGGATTGAAAGAAAGAAAAAACTTCCCTTTATTTCTCTTATTTATTTTGGTTTTATCCCTTCGACGCTATCATCGGAGAGACTTTAGCCATATCAATACATGAATGAGGCGATCAAGAAAGTCATGGGCCTCGTAGTGCCCGCATACGACAGCTCAATTGAGCTTTTTGGGTCAAAAACTTATTCGACGTCAGAAATGATCTCAAAACCCTAATGTCACCCTTTGAAGAGTCAAACAAGAAACAAGTGAGAGAAGCAACTCAATTTCAAAGGTTAGGCGCGATAGCCACTCGTGCATAAGGAGATGTTTGGGGGAAAAGCCCCGTCTCATGGTGCTTTGTTAGGAGTTCCCCCTCTCCGATATATTTTACTATGGCAACTCTGATGGAGAAGATTGTTGGGCCCCTCTCTTGGTTCTCTCAAACTAGCATCAACTGATGTTAAAGTTAACCCAATAGTCAGGTTTCATTACTTCTAAAATCCCGGTGATGGATGTTGAGAGGTGTGTGAATAGAAAGATTCATGATGTACAACAAAGCCGATCCATGTAGGAATTCAATAGTACAACGAGTCAGGGGTCAGCGAATTCAATAATATACGCATGTTGGGATTCCAACCTTCATATTCGAAAGAAAGTCCATTATTTCTTGATCGTGAATATCTAAACTGGTTGTTCCTGGTTGTTCACTGTTCAAGAATTCTTATTTAAACAATTCAGACCATACATACTCCCCTTACTCCTATAAGGGCCGATAGAAATGACTGACTGAAGATAGAAAAAGGTCACCCTAACAGAGTCCATTCTCCGAATAGCGTGCCTTAGCTCATGGGTCTAAAAACTTTTGATCATGTGCTATCTCTTTGTCCAAAAGGCCAAGCCAATATAACTGAAAAGAAAGAGTTTGATCCTGACTTAGTAATATGACCAGTTCCCCCCTCAACTACTTATTAATCTACTGATAACCCCCTTCATTTCAGTCTACTAGTTGGTTACCTCATTTTCTTCGAAGTCTTTGTCGAGTTTATCCCTCTTTCCAGCTAGAGCTATTTGTATATAGTTTAACCATTTTTTGTAGGGCAGATGCTCGGATATTACTTTTCTTGTCCTCTCTTTGCATTTGCACACCATTTATGGTGTGGAGATTATTTCATGGATTGAATTTCACTTCACTGTCTACGGTTTTATTATGTGTGCTCGGGGTAGAAGTTTTGTATAAATGTCATGTTCTCCAAACTTGAACTCAACTTCATTTTTTCATCAACATTTGTTTCTCATTAAAGAAACTAGTGAAAGCTATATCCCATTATTCATATATCTCTTTCCTTATTATTGTCGGTCTAAGCAGAAGGTTGGTAAGTCAAATGTCTTGTGAACACATTCGTAATGAGTATGGATCTAGTTGATGTACTAGTAAAAAATCAAGGTACTGAAGATAAGAATCCACATATATAGGGGAAGACATCAAAGGTCGGTTATTGAATAGTCTTTTAGTCGGATTTCTCGTTCTTAAGGACTTTCTGGTCGGTAGGCTTTATAGCGGACATGCCTTGCTGACAGCTAGGATATTACATATATAGTCGTGCTTTCCTTCGCTTACATATTAGTTAAAGTTGACATAATTTAATTCTCAAAAACAAAACATAAGAACTACTCCATATAAGACAGAGGAAGTATATAAAGAGAAAAGTAAGAAAATGATATGTACATCGAAGGACAGAAAACAAAAAGGTCATACAGAAATACATTTAAAGGGGAAAAGAATAAATAAAACAAATCACGATGATGATACGAAATGATAAAATAGGATGATGAAGCACACATGAAAAGATCAAGATTGGAAATTAGGGACTATTTGTCTACAAAAAATGTATGTATTCTTGTTGAGTTGTGGAGTCTAATTCATCGCCGACACTATGAAGATCCTACGTAGAGTTTATAATGTTGATTGACCTGAGTAGATAGGTCGACATGGAGATTGTAATAGGGTGGTAACCCCCCCTTCCCCTCCCGGGGGAGTATGGGGCAGAGCTCCTTGATTTTTTTTTATAATGTAAGGTTTTTTAGTGGAGGGTATTTTGGGAATTTCGCGCTTGTAATATGGTTGCCTTAGTTTTCGCTATATATATATTCTAGGGCACTATTCTTGGTTGAGAGAGCAAGAGAGAATTTTAAACACAAACTTCCTACATTGATAATAGTAAAATATGCAGCGGCAAAGTGGACATAGCTCTCGCATTAAGGGTGAACCACTATAAATCTGAGTGTGTTATTTGTTCTTCGCTTATTTACTATTTTTTTAATTAGGTCAGATTTGAGACTCAAATCCTAACAACTAGTATCAGAGCGACATGTTGGGTTGCGATTCATAAAATGATGGGAGACGAAGATAGTTTGGCGCATGACATTGGGAAATTCGATGGTACATATTTTGCGTTTTAGAAAATGCAGATTGAAGATTATTTGTATTGCAGAAAGCTTCATCAACCGTTCAGTCTGAAGCCAGATGAGATGAATGATGCAGATTGATTCTCATTGACAGACAGGTTCTAGGAGCCATTCGATTGATGATGTCGAAGAACGTTGCTCACAAAGTAGCAAAGAAGAAGACTATCGCTGGCATGATGAAGGTTTTGTCTTACATGTATGAGAAACCTTCGGCAAACAATAAGGTATTTTTTATGAAAAACTTTTTCATCTAAAGACGGAGGAAGGTTCTCATGTTGCAACGCACGTGAATGAATTAAACACGATTGTCAATCAATTGTCATCTATTGCAATCGAGGTTGACGATGAAGTGCAAGCCCTAATTTTGGTGGCGTCTCTACCAAATATCTATGAGCCGATGGGAACAAATGTTAGTAATTCTATTGGCAGTGCTAAACTAAAATTCAACGTTGTTAGAGATCGTATGTTTATAGAGGAGGCTTGCATGATAGATTCTGGTGAGGCATCAACGAGTTCTTCTTTGAATGTTGAGAACAGAGGTAGAAATTATGACAAAAACTACAACCAAAATAAGGTCAAGTCGAAGTCAAGAAATGGCAGGAGTCATTCTAGATCATGGCGAACACTTGAATGTTGGAACTGTGGAAAAAAGGGTCACATCAAAAAAAATTACAGGGCACCGAAGAAGGAGGACGACAAGGTGGTGGAGTCAATGCTGCCACTGAAGACATTGTTGATGCGTTGTTGTCTATTGACAACCCGATCGACTCATGGATGTTTGACTCAGGAGCGTCTTTCCACACAACTCCACATCATGATATAATGATGAATGTGTTAGGTATATCGAGAAAATCTATTTGGCAGATGGTAAGCCTTTAGACGATGTTGGTATTTGAGACATTAATTTGAAGATGTCAAATGTAAATGTGTAGAAGATCACAAAGGCTAGACATGTGTCGGATCTGAAGCGTAATCTGATCTCAGTGAGTCATCTTGATGATGAGGGACATGATCTTAACTTTGATAATGGGTCTTGAAAAGTGACGAATGGTGCTATGGTGGTTGGTCGAGGTAAGAAAATGGGTACTCTTTATATGACGATGAGTTGTCGTGATACAGTTGTTGTTGTTAACAACACCAAGAAGACAAAATTATGGCATTGCAGGCTGGGGCATATGAACGAGAAAGGTATGAAACTTCTAGTGACTAACAACATGATTCCGGAGATGAAGTCAGTGGATCATCATATGTGTGTGAGCTGCATTCTTGAAAAATAAAGGCGAGTAAGTTTTTGAAATACAGGTAGAGAATTGAAAGTTGAGAAGGTTGAATTGGTGCACACTAATGTGTGGGGACCTGCTACTATTCCCTCACTCGGAGGATCACATTACTACAGACCTTTATTGATGATTCAATCAGGAAGCTATGAGTCTATTTTATGAAAAATAAATCTGACATGTTCATTGTCTTTAAAAGGTGGAAAGTCATGGTTGAGAATGAGACAAACCTCAAGTTGAAGAGCCTAAGGTCCAACAACGATGGAGAATACATTGATGGTGACTTCAAACAGTATTATTCTAATAGTGGCATCAAGATGGTGAAGACTGCTCCTAGAACACCCCAACAAAATGGAATAGCGGAAAGGATGAATATAATATTGAACGAGCATGCTCGGAGAATGAGAATACATGAAGGACTTCCCATGACATTTTGGGCAGATGCAATCAATACCACAACTTTCTTGATTAACAGAGGACTGTCTATTCCTTTGGGCTTCATAATTCCAAAAGAGGCTTGGAGTGAAAACAAGGTAAATCTTTCTTTTCTGAAAGTGTTTGGTTGCTTACCATATGTTCATATTGATGCTACTTCTAGAAGTAAACTTGATAAGAAATCTAAGAAGTGTTATTTTATTAGCTATGGTGACACCGAGTTTGGTTATTGATTCTGGAATGACCAAAATTGGAAGATCATCCAAAACAGAGATGTCGTCTTCAATGAACATGTATTGTACAAGGATAAGTTGTGGGAGAGTTCAGAAATTTTAAAATAGTTAATTTGAGAGACTTCTCGGCACCCGAGCTACAACAAGGTACTACTGCGGCAGAAGAACAAGCCAGTGATGACGAGGGTGATGAAAAAGCTGATTCTAAAACAAATCAGCGGACGCCGATCATAGAATTATGCAGATCATCCAGGATAAGTAAGTTGGTTCACATGTTCTCTCCGACCTTCAACTACATTCTGCTCAGTGAAAGAGAGAAGCCAAAATGTTACAAAGAAGCGATGCAAGTTGATGAATCGATCAAGTGGGAGTTGGCAATGAAAGATGAGATGGATTCACTATTGTCAAATCATACATGAGAGTTAGCTAAGTTACCAGAGGAGAAGAAGACATTACATAACAAATAGGTCTATAGGATAAATGAAGAACACGATGGAAGTAAGCGCTATAAAGCGAGTTTGGTTGTGAAGGGATTTCAACAGAAAGAAAACATTGACTACACAGAGATCTTATCTCCCGTAGTCAAGTTGGTGATAATCAGAACTGTTCTTAGGCTGGTAGCAAATGAAGATCTGCATCTTCAACAAATGGACGTGAAGACTATTTTTCTTCACGATGATTTAGAGGAAGAAATCTACATGAAACAACTTGAGGGATTTGATGTCAAAGGGAAAGAGAAGCTAGTGTGCAAACTTCAAAAGAGAATGTACGGACTGAAATAGGCTCCAAGATAGTGGTATAAGAAGTTTGACAGCTTTTGAAGAAAGTCAAATTCTTAAGGTGCGAGACGGATCACTATTTTTACTTCAACAGATTTGAAGACTCCTACATGATACTGCCACTTATTTTAACGACATGTTGATCAGAGGAGCAGACCTATATGAGATTGATAGGCTGAAGAAGAAGATGTCAGAAGAATTTGCAATGAAGGATCTAGGAGCTGCAAATCAAATCCTTGGGATGAGAATCATCATAAGTAAGGACAAGCTCTCACAAGAAGAATACGTAAAGAATGTTCTCAAGAGGTTCAACATGGACGATGCCAAGCTAATCAGTACTCTCTTGGCTGGACACTTTCATTTGTCAAAATATCAGTCGCATGTGACCGAGGACGAGATGAAGCATATGAAAAAGGTACCTTAGGCCTCTGCTATTGGAAGTCTTATGTACGAGATGGTATGTACGAGGCCATACATTGCACATGCAGTGGAGTTGTTACCAGGTTTATGAGCAATTCTGGAAAGCTGGTGGTGAAGTGGATTTTCAGGTATCTGAAGGGCAACTCAAGTTCAGCGTTGTGTTTTCAGAAGTCAGAGATAGGATTGCAGTGATATGTTGATGCTGAAAATGGTGGTGATGTTAATAGCAGATTGAGCACATCTGGGTATTTTTACACCTTCGAAGGTATTGTTATTAGCTGGGTTTCAAAGTTGTAGAAGATAGTAGCTCTCTCTAGTTGTGAGGCTTAGTATGTTGCCGTGACGGAGGCCATGAAGGAGATGATATGGCTACAATATTTTATGTGGGAATTGGATAAGGACCACGAGGGGAGTGTACTACACTATGATAGCCAGAGTGTCATTCATTTAGCAAAGAACCCGGTCTACCATGCTCGCACGAAACACATACAACTCCTGTACCATTTTATCACATCAGCTTTGGCAGATGGATTATTAGTGCTTGAGAAGATCTCATGGAGTCAGAATCCATCAAACATGCTGACGAAGGCCGTGCTGAATGATAAACTGAAGTTGTGTGCAACTTCAGTTGGACTTCTTGGATGAGGATCGGAGTCGCCGCTGCAGATGGAGACAGATGATTGAAATTAGTCTCAAAGTGGGAGATTGTTGAGTTGTGGAGGCTAATTCATCGCCGACACTATGAAGACCTTACGCATAGTGTGGAACGCTGATCGAGTATTTTGGGGCGGAGCCCCCTGAAATTTTTATAATGTAAGATTATTTAGTGAAGGGTATTTTGGGAATTCCGAGCTTGTATTATGGTTACCCTAGTTTTCGCTATATATATTCTAGGACGTCGGTTTATTTTTTAGTAGAGAGAGCAAGAGAGAACTGTAAACACAAACTCCCTACTTTGATAATAGTAAAATTTGCAGCGATAAAGCGGACGTAGCTCTCGCATTGAGGGTGAACTACTATAAATATGTGTGTTATTTGTTCTTCGCTTATTTATTATTTTGTGATTATTCTCAAATCCCAACAATTCCTTGTATGATTAAGCATCCAAAAATAGTAATTATGCGAAAGTTTTGTTGGCAGCTGAGCACTATTATCTTTCAGTCTCTATCTTATATACATGTGGCTGCGCATTTGCTTTTATATGCATGCATATTGGATTCTCGTATGTTTGTTGTATATTATAATTTTATCTTTTGGGAATAATTAGAAAAAGTATTGTTAACATAAAAACGTGTTTAGATTGAATTACTCTTAATAGACAGAGTCAATAAAGGGGGAAACTTCCAACGCAGAGAATCCAGAAGAAAATCATCACAAATTAACAATATTTGGACAAATGGTTGGTAGGTTGAAGGATTAAAAGCGTTACTAGAAGTTATATAATTATATTTCTAATGCAAAAATTATACGACTTTCATCCTACTAACAAAAAACAATTATTGTTATCGAAAACTCAACCATCCAATGGAGGACAACTTTTACTCTATATTTTTATTTTTTTATTTTTAATCTTATAAATACATGCTCAACTAAAAGAGAACCGACCAACTCGATCCAATTTTTAAATTATAAGCAAATAAAAGATTAAAATCTATAGTAAAATTATCACTCATCACACTGTGTGAGTTAAAATTGAAGTAAAACGATTACAATAATTGAAAGGTTACAAGGAAATAGAAAAGAAAGTAACAATAACTGAGATTACAATCTGAAAAATGAGAACAAGAAAAGTATTTGTTGAGTCGAGTGATATTCACTCTGCTCTTAAGATAATATTGTCCAGTATAAATCATTTAACGGTGTTTGACAACTTGTCTCCCAAAATAAAACAACAACAAACAATTGAGCAAAGGAAATTCAAGTGTTTACTAAAAAAAAATTGAGTGTATGAAAGAAAGCAAGAGAGGAAGAATTATTCTGAAATTTGATTTCAAATGTGTTTTTCCAACTAAGCCTAAGCCTCAATTTATAGTGTGTGTAAGATGACTTCCCACTAGCCAAGTAATGGCCATCAATAGCCATGTAATGACACTTATTGAGGGGGTGTAATTCAGCCAAATAATGGCTGAATTCAAGTGCCAATTCGGGGAGAATCAATGTCCCAAACCAGCCCAAAAGTCAGAAACTTTTCAGCTCCCATCAAACATTCTGCCATCGAAGCACCGCGACGCTTGACTTCCAGTGACAAACTGCCACCAAGGCGTCGCGGTGCTGGCTGGAGGCACCACGGCTTCGACGGTGTTGCGTCGCGGCCCTTTACGGCTCCGCGGCGATTTCTAACTCGTTTCATCTTTTACACACCGTACACTTCTTCCTTCATTGACCAACGTGAAACACTCGTCGTTTGGCCAGCAACCGTCTATCAGTTCATGTCTCAAACATTTTGTTTACGTACCAATATCTCTTTCACTAAGGAAATTTACGATATTTGGTACGACGTATGCACGTGTGTGGAAACAACGTGCGGGCCCCAATTGTTCGATTCATAACTAATAGGATTAACTTTAGTTCATGTTAATAAATTTCCAACAATCCCCTCTTGAAAGAGATTTTGGCGCACTCACATGGTGTCTTTCTAGCAATCTTTCGGCGGATTGATTTTGCATCTGGATAGGTAGTCGTGGCTTTGAACCTTCCATAGTAGAATACCATCAGACTTACTTACTGTGCGGTGAACGTGATGTCTTGAACCATCAGTGTTTATTGTAAACCAAGACAATGGTACCAACACAACACATTTCCTTACTCTGTTCTTCTTTAAGGTTTTGTCCGTTATGGCCATGGACACGTCTTGGATTCTTAAGTGTGTTCATTTGAGGTGGCCTATCCTCGCACTTAAATAGGTAGTCTCCTATAAGGTATTCTTCTATACCCCACTTCACGAGTGTTAGGAACCATTAAAAGTTTCCCCAAACCTAACCTCAATCGTTGAGGATCATTAAAGGTTTTGAAAACATAACTTTTACCCACTCTGCAGATAGCACTCAATATCTATCACGGGAACAATCTTGGATTAACATTTCTTTACAGAAATCATTATCCGAAGAGCTCAACTGAACCTTTACGATTTAGTTTTCCCATTGAACCTAATTCCTGGGATCTCCAGTCAGTAAGGTTGGGTATCCACCATATCAATTCTTATTGATTGGGTTTTAGGTACATTCCCCTAGACAGGAAGAACATCTGATCTCTGGGTATGCCCTTCGTCAAGGGATCTTCTATGTTTTCCTTATATTTTATATAATCAATGGAAATAACACCCGAGGTAATCAGCTGTCTAACGGTCTTATGTCTCTGTCTGATATGACAAGATTTGTCGTTGTACATAGAACTCTGTTCCCTTTCTAGAACCGACTAGTTGTCGCAGTGGATCATTTCAGAAGGTACGACGGGTTTATCCCAATATGGGAAATTCTCTAAGAAGTCATGAATCTTGTTGACACCCAATTTTGTTCTATCTTCTGACTATTTGTTGCAATTTTAAGTATTTTTGACATCACATTTTTATCGTCATTTTTCTTACAATAATCATATTTTTACCTAATATTCTATGTATTTTTTTTACATAAATGGCAACGGATCTTTTATTTTTAAATTAAGCATTAGTTTTTTCTTAATATTATTTCTTATTATTATTTCATTGTCATTATTTTATCCTCATCATTATTCGTATTATTTTTAATATCATAATCATAATTTTTTAAATATTTTATGTAAAAGGGCATCCCTTTTAATTTAATTAAGCTTTAAGCATTTCGCAAATATTATATTCATATCGTCCTTTTATTTTAATAGTTTACAATTTTTAAGTATCTTATTTTAAATAATAAACTCTCTTTACTTTTCTAAAACACAACCCAAAATATTCTACCCTACATAATAAATAAAACCCAAAAATCAAGCCCAAACTCCATTAATTATTGAAATTCGGTCAGGCCCAATTCGGGTAGGCCCAGTCGGCTCCCCCCCTTGTCCCTTAGCCCAGCCCACTCGACCCAACACCTATCCCCTTAAAACATTTCCCTTCCTTTTCTTTTAATATACTAACCTAAATCCTACCCTCTCCAATCTTCCCCTATACCCTTTCCCATCTGCGGCGCCACCGTAATTCTCGCCGGATTTTCCGGCAGAAAATCCGGTCCTCTCTCTTTCACTTCCCTATATCACACCCCCTCCCTTATATTTTTGAGGCCTCTGATTTCATTTTAGAAGAGAGAGATGAGCTCAATCCCTTTCTCTCCTTCACTCTACCACACCACTGCCCATCGTCGCCAGTCCACCACGCCCCTGTCTCTTCCTCATTTGTGTCGACCACCAACATCAACCGCCACACTTATTTTACTCTCCCACTTTCATTTTTTTACGCATTCTCTTCTTATTCATCTATACACCCATACACTCTCATCCATCACCATACACACACACACACACACCACCACTGCCTTCCCCATTCCCGTCCACTGCTCACCCGCGAACTCCCATTTCTCGTCGTTCTCATCACCCTCCTCGCCGGCGAGCCTCACCATCACTGCTCACCACTGTCCCACACTCAAACCACTACAGTGGAGTCGCTTCGGCGACTTCGTCGTGGAAGTGACGCAGCTGCTGCCCTCTCTGTTGGTAACATTGAATCTGACCGGATTTAAACTCCGGCGACGCTACAGTTTAGTTCTTCGTTCTTGTAGCTATTATTGTTGTTGGTTGTTGACGGACTATTTTCTTTTTCTAGCCGGAATTTTAAACTCCGACAAGCTTTATTTTGGGCGTTATTCCCTATATATGTTGTCTTGCTTTACTAATCAGACTGATTGTTAGGATTTTGGTACTTGCCGAATTTTTCAACCTTCATCGGTTTTATATCCTGGTCCTGTTTGCATATTCTTTTGTTGTTGGACTGAGTTTTGTTGGTTTTGGTATATTTGAAACTCCGGCGACGTCTCTGAAATTTTTCGGAGATCGCTGTATATTGTTGCTACCGTTTTGGAACGGGTTGGTTACTGATTTTCTGGATTTTTCCAGATTCGGGTTGGGATTTCCAGAACCGGGTCGGGTATATTCTGACCCGGGTCGGGTCAACCCATTTATGAAAGATTAGTGGGCTGTTGGGCTTATTTTGTTATTTATTTACTGAATAGAACATTGATACTACACTTGACCGATGAAGGAATCTCCGTCTGATTTCCAAGGCCTCCCCTGTATAAAAGATGGGTTTTACTTTTAATTCTTGTCATTATTTAAATATATATTCATTCTATTACTAACACTTTTACTAAGTGTTTATACAGGTACCCGGAGATGCATTTCAAAAAGATGTCCCGGAGATGCATTTCAAAAAGATGTCCCGGAGTTCTATTTTATGTTGTATTTAATTTTAGTTTTATTATTCTATATTGCATTTTATTTTAATTGTAAATTATGAAAAATGCTTAGAATAGGTAGAATAAAAGCCAATATATAATTAACCTAGGTTTGATCGGATAGCAACAAGTTAGCGGATTTTAAATGATGCCTAACCCCTTTCCTTTAGGATAATAAAGAACCATGATCCAGAATCTCATTAATTTCGCATACCTTTAAATGGAGATCAATTGCAGTATTTTTATTGCAATAGTTCAAGTGTCCTAATTCACTTTAATAATTAGGTGGTGATTCCTCAAAACAAGCATTTTTGCTCCATCTAGGGAAGAACGCCAAAGAGCAACGTTGCGGATACCGTTCCGACTCCGAGGTCAAAAACGGGCCCGACAGCATGGCGACTCCGCTGGGGATATCAGGTTCTTGACCATAGCAAAACCAGGTTAATTAAATATTGCTCTTTATTTTTCTTTTATTTTTTGTTGTAAATATTTAAATTGTTTGCTTGTAATTTTGTAATTAATTGCTACTTTCTTTTACTGTTTTCTTTAAATTGGCATTCCGCTCATATTTCTTCATTTACGAAAAATTCACACTATCACACACTACACGCGAGGTGTGTTGTACGCACCTGCAAAATTTCTTTCACAAAATCCAAATTTTTAGGATAGTTAGCAAAGGCGCAGAGTTGCCCGGTTCATCTGGGCGGCCGCGTGGCCTTCTCACTCGAGTAGCCCTCTCGAGAACCTTGCGTCTAGTAAGCCAAATCTTAGAAACTTAATATAGAGCTATACCACCCTTCATTTTAAGATATCTTAGGTGGGTCGGACCTTGGTATCGTCTCCACTATTAGGAAATCCACCAAATTATCGTTGGGTTTCACAACCCGATGACCAATAAGCATATGTGTGTAAGGTGATGATGATAGATGGATCCAAGACTGATCATGACACGCCGAAATTAGAAAAAGTGCACCGTCATTTGGTCGTCATTTCCAACAAAACATTGTAGTTTAACGGTTTGGACCTATTTATCATAATCTAGCATATTTGGCGTTTAGGCCCACCTCTGGCATGAGAGGTCCCAAACATATTAGGGCGCGCGCTTGATTTGCATGCTTTTGTTTACTATTGTTTGTCGCTAGCAACTCTATACATATTATTTAAAGCAATAATTTTCCTTTTAAACTCTGTACATATCATGTCATGTGTTTGTAACTTCGGGCACGAGCATTTGCGCTTTTTTTTGTCATACTACAATCAGGACTTCTACTGGGGTAACGCTATATTTTGGTCCATGGGACAGAAGCCGTGTTACCAGTAAAGGATAAGTCGCTCTTAACCATCACGACTTTGACCTTGTGAAGCATCAACCTCCAGTCCGGTCGAATTAATCAGATGAGTCTCTGACTATATTGTCACACCCTATATTTTATTATTTTTGTGACTTTCCTACTCTCATCCACTTCTCGTATTTTGCAGCAAAATCATCCTCGCAAATAGTCGAGGACGGTCATTCTAAAACATTATCCCTGAAAACACTCCAAGAAACAACAAAGCAAAAGCGTCACCAAAAATGACCGGGAGATATTTTGACTGAAAAAGTCATCCAACGCTAGATTCAACGAGACATTACTTTACCCGCAAGGGTAGCCAAGTTGGTGTAGCAGTAGAGCGCGGGACCGCAAGGTCACGAGTTCGATCCCCTGCATAAACCTTCTTGGTTGAGCCTGTCACACATGGCTTGCCAAGTGTGGTTTACCTGACTGACGTGGTTTGCAGGCTACTGCGTCAGTCCGGGGTTTACCCTGTGCGCACTCGAAAGAGTAGCGGCTGCGGGTTCCTTCGTCAACAAAAAAAAAAAAAAAAAAAACGAGACATTACTTTGAATTGTCTATACTTTTGTATTTTTATACATACTTGCATATTCAATTGACGTGTTTAGTTGTAAGTACATATTACATTCATATCATACATCGAATAACATATCTTCCCGAACTACGTGTGTCTGATTCTCACCACACGGTGTGATACGTAGGCAATCCATCTTGGGTTCGACACCACATAAAAATGAAATGATAATAATAAAAAGAATGACATATTTGGTTCATCTATACATTTCATTCATTATATACATACATTCATTCTACATTCATTCTATCACATACATTCATTACATTTATCATATCACATACATTCATTTTTCATTACATTCATTATATTACATACATTCATTTTTTCATTACATTCATTCTATCACATTCATTCATTTTTCATTACATTCACCATATTACATACATTTATTTTTTTCATTACATTCATTCTATCACATGCATTCATTTTTTTTCTCACTACATTCATTCTATCACATACATTCATTTTTTCATTACATTCATTCTATCACATACATTCATCATATCATGACCAGTCATTTTACTTTGCATTCATTCTATAGTGGGCAATAATTTATTTTGCACAACTTTTATTCTTGTTATCTTATCATATATGAATTCTTTTAAAACATACATTTTTATAACATATCTGAATGAACTACGCGCACCTGATTTCCTCGGCGAGATATGTAGGCAGCCCTGTTCAGGTTCGGTACCCTTTATTCAATATATATATATATATTATTCATAAATACAAAAAAAACGTTATCCAAAAATACAAAAACATTTTTAAGTATCATTGTTTGACTTGGTTGATATCAATACAGTTAGAAGTGTGCATAGAAAAAAAAGAGTAATAATCAGTATGGCCTGACTTCGTGGTAAACCATAGATTCTTTTGGTACCTCTCACGCACACCTGTAATGACATTGTCTTGCATGCATGTAAGATAAGAACGAAACCAACCTCATCGTTTCATGTGCATTGTGTGGTGAGTTTTAGAATAAGCTCAACTGCATTACATTATGATCTAGAACTTGGCCCGAATGTTTGTTGAGGCGAAATCCTGAGTAACACTCGGTACAGAAAATGATCGTAGACTTTCTTTGACCCGTTTGAGCCTTTTCAGCCTATCAAATAGCATTATCCATAGTACACCCATTTGAGCCTAAAGCCTATTCTTTCGACAGTCGAATATTACACCTATATCATTTCTGAGTGCATACGCACTATCCCTCTCTTGGCCCGACCTCCTTGAGCGCTTTAGAAATATGCAAGTGGCTGACAAAATTCTGCGTTGAAGTTTGCAAAGACAAAAGTTGTCAAAGTCCCAAGATGGAAAAGAAAAAAACACAAAGGACGACTTCACAAAAAGATGAAATCAAAAGCCCCGACATTATAAAAAAACAAAAAAAATGAATAAAATGAGAGAATAACTCTGAAAAAAAAGAGGCTCCAAACAAAAGATTCAAAAGAAGTCAGTACAAAGAACTGGGACAAAAAAAACAGGTCAGAAATATCAAGCATGGACGTAGTCCAACGCTCGAGGAAGGATTAGTCACTTTTTACCTAAAAGTTATCCACCCCTTTCCCCAAACCTACATTACAAGTCCATGACAAGCCCTACATGATCTTATACTGAGGGTTCTCACATTAGTGGATACTTACATGACGGTCAAGCCTATGGTATCACAATTGCATGCATTGAACATCTTTCTGAGTGTGAGTGTGTTTCTCTAAACGTCCCAAAATTCAAAATAGTGGAATATATGTGAGGATGAGACTTTCTTTCAGTGAGGGCATTTGAAATATGAGGATGCGTATAGTTCGAAATCTTGGCTTGAAGCAAGTGTCGACAATCAGGTATGTATGAGGTACCATCTGAATCTGTATGAATTGCCCTGGAGTCAGGCTCGGTTAGACTGAAACCAAATAACGGAAATCCTAAACACAATACTAATTGTTGGTATCAACTGAAGTCAGAACGTGATGATGTCTTCCCACTTTTTCAAAAAAAACAACAAAAATACATATATTGAAAATCCTTATTTTGCAACACAAACTACGTTTTGACATGATTCCCTCAGCGGGATACGTAGGCGGCGACATTGGCTTCGGTCTCATTTCTTGAAAACTGTACAATGTGCTTTTACTTCACACGAACTACGTTTTGACCTGATTCCATTAGCGGGATACGTAGGCGGCCACATTGGTTTCGGTCCCATTTCTTGAAAACTATACAATGTGCTTTTACATACACGAACTATGTTTTGATCAAATTCCCTCAGCGGGATACGTAGGCGGCCACATTGGCTTCGGTCCCATTTCTTGAAAACTGTACAATGTGCTTTTACTTTTCGCGAACTACGTCTTGACCTGATTCCCTCGGCGGGATACGTAGGCGGCCACAGTGGCTTCGGTCCCATTTCTTGAAAACTGTACAATGTGCTTTTACTTTTCATGAACTACGTCTTGACCTGATTTCCTGAGTGAGATACGTAGGTGGCCACATCGACTTCGGTCCCACACCATTTGAAAATCATAAAAATTCTTTTTTTTTTTGCATCACGAACTACGACTTGACCTGATTCCCTCTGCATGATACGTAGGCAGCCGCATTGGCTTCGGTCACACATAATTTGAAAATCATAAAAATCCTTATTTTTGCATCATGAACTACGTCTGGACCTGATTCCCTCGGCGGGATACGTAGGCGGCCACATTGGCTTCGGTCCACATTATCGAAAACCCTAAAAAAAAAAATTGCATCACGAACTACGTCTTGACCTGATTCCATCGGCGGGATACGTAGGCAGCCACATCGGCTTCCATCACACCATTTGAATCTTTAATCCTTATTTTTGCACATAACAAATAAGCTCATCACCTTGATAGAGCAGGCAAATTACCTACACAGGACTCGATTTTGTCTAGAAGAGAGTCCAACATCCTCATATACCAGAAACTGGGCATATCCTGAGGATCACATTCATGTTCGACATCTGTACAAAAATACTATCTTGACCTACAAGGTTCCCTTCTGCATTATGTCCGTACAAGGACAATATTTCGACTCACAGGGTCATATTATCATCTTTATATATTTATTTTTTACATTACCTATATCTGCATTAACTTTTCATTCAGATTGGGTTCGCAAGAACTTTAACATCATTTCAGCCCATGCGGGTCACAAACGCAGCATTGCGCCCATACAACGGCGTCATCTTCATTTTATCTATACAACGACGACATCAGCATTGTACCCATACAGCAGCGTCATTTTCATTTCGTATATACAACAACGACATCAGCATTGCGCCCATACAATGACGTCATCTTCATTTCATCTATACAACGACGACATTAGCATTGCGCCCATATAACGGCGTCATTTTCGTTTCATCTATACAATGACGACATCAGCATTGCGCCCATACAACAGCGTCATCTTCATTTCGTCTATACAATAATGACATCAACATTGCGCCCATACAACGGCGTCATCTTCATTTCATTTATACAACGGTGACATCAGCATTGCGCCCATACAACAACGTCATCTTCATTTCGTCTATACAACGACGACATCAACATTGCGCCCATACAACGACGTCATTTTCATTTCGTCTATACAACAAGGACATCAACATTGCGCCCATACAACGACGACATCAGCATTGCGCCCATACAACGGCGTCATCTTCATTTCGTCTACACAACTACGACATCAACATTGCGCCCATACAACGACGTCATCTTCATTTCGTCTACACAACGACTATATCAGTATTGCACCCATACAACGACGTCATCTTCAACATTGCGCCTATACACCAGCGTCATCATCGGCATCGTCAACACAATGACGACATTATCGTGTCAACACAATGACGCCATTAACATCGTCAATATTATCATCGCGTCAACAAAATGACGTCATCAACAACGTCAACACAATGGAGAAATTATCAACGCGCCAACACAATAACTCCATCAACATCGTCAACACAATGACGACATCATCCTCGCGTCAACATAATGACGCAATCAACGTCATGTCAACACAATGACGTCACCAATGAACACACTGTCTTTCTCAGCATCTACAAACATATTTTTCATCTTGACCTCGGGAACAAACACCCTTGCGGCATTTCAGGAAACAAACACCCTATCTCCTCCAGCACCCCACATCACATGTAACCCAGTGTCATCATAATTCGACAATGGGACAAATTTTGAATCGGCGTCTGCCCATTTTTTTAATCTTCTTGATGTTTGTTCTAATTCTGACGATGGAGACAAAATTGGCTACAAGTCAACGTCTTTGTCCGAAAACTCTTTCATCGTCTTCAGTCAAAGAGAGACAAGCTGTTGAGACTCAATTTTGTCTCATCTTCTGACTATTTGTTGCAATTTTAAGTATTTTTGATATCACATTTTTATCATCATTTTTTCTTACAATAATCATATTTTTACCTAATATTCTATGTATTATTATTTATTTATTTTTACAAAAATGGCAACGGATCTTTTATTTTTAAATTAAGCATTAGTTCTTTCTTAATATTATTTCTTATTATTATTTCATCGTCATTATTTTATCCTCATCATTATTCGTATTATTTTTAATAGCATAATCATAATTTTTTAAATATTCTATGCAAAAGGGCATCCCTTTTAATTTAATTAAGCTTTAAGCATTTCGCAAATATTATATTCATGTCGTCCTTTTATTTTAATAGTTTACAATTTTTAAGCATCTTGTTTTAAATAATAAACTCTCTTTACTTTTCTAAAACACAACCCAAAATATTCTACCCTACATAACAAATAAAACCCCAAAAATCAAGCCCAAACTCCATTAATTATTAAAATACGGCCAGGCACAATTCGGGTAGGCCCAGTCGGCTCCCCCCTTGTCCCTTAGCCCAGCCCACTCGACCCAACACCTATCCCCTTAAAACATTTCCCGTCCTTTTCTTTTAATATACTAACTTAAACCCTACCCTCTCAAATCTTCCCCCATACCCTTTCCCATCTGCGGCGCCGCCCTAATCCCCGCCGGATTTTCCGGCGGAAAATCCGGTCCTCTCTCTTTCACTTCCCTATATCACACCCCCTCCATTATATTTTTGAGGCCTCTGATTTCATTTTAGAAGAGAGAGATGAGCTCAATCCCTTTCTCTCATTCACTCTACCACACCACTGCCCATCGCCGTCAATCCACCACGCCCCTGTCTCTTCCTCATTTCCGTCGACCACTAACAACCGCCACACTTATTTTACTCTCCCACTTTCATTTTTTAACTCACATTCTCTTCTTCTTCATCTATACACCCCTACACTCTCATCCATCACCATACACACACACACACACCACCACCACCACTGCCTTTCTCATTCCCGTCCACTGCTCACCCGCGAACCCCCATTTCCAGTCGTTCCCGTCACCCTCCTTGCTGACGAGCCTCACCATCACTGCTCACCACCGTCCCGTACTCAAACCACTGCAGTGGCGTCGCTCCGGCGACTTTGCTGTGGAAGTGACGCCGCTGCTGCCCTCTCTGTTGGTAACGTTGAATCTGGCCAGATTTAAACTCCGGCGATGCTACGGTTTAGTTCTTCGTTCTTGTAGCTATTATTGTTGTTGGTTGTTGACAGACTGTTTTCTTTTTCTAGCCAGAATTTTAAACTCTGAAAAGCTTTTTTTGGGCGTTATTCTCTATATATGTTGTCTTGCTTTACTAATCAGACTGATTGTTGGGATTTTGGTACCAACCGGATTTTTCGACCTCCATCGATTTTATATCCTGGGCCTGTTTGCATATTCTTTTGTTGTTGGACTGAGTTTTGTTGATTTTGGTGTATTTGAAACTCCGGCGACGTCTCTAGAATTTTCCGCCGATCGCTGGCTATTGTTGCTACAATTTTGGAGCGGTTTGGTTACTGATTTTCTGGATTTTTCCAGATTCGGGTTGAGATTTTCAAAACCGGGTCGGGTATATTCTAACCCGGGTCGGGTATATTCTGACCCGGGTCGGGTCGAACCATTTATGAAAGATCAGTGGGCTGTTGGGCTTATTTTGTTATTTATTTACTGAATAGAACATTGATACTATACTTGGCCGATGAAGGAATCTCCGTCGGATTTTCAAGGCCTCCCCTGTACAAAATATGGGTTTTACTTTTAATTCTTATCATTATTTAAATATTTATTCATTCTATTACTAACACTTTTACTAAGTGTTTATACAGGTACCCGGAGATGCATTTCAAAAAGATGTCCCGGAGTTCTATTTTATGTTGTATTTAATTTTAGTCTTATTATTCTGTATTGCATTTTATTTTAATTGTAAATTATGAAAAATGCTTAGAATAGGTAGAATAAAAGCTAATATATAATTAACCTAGGTTTGATCGGATACCCGCAAGTTAGCGAATTTTAAATGATGCCTAACCCTTTTCCTTTAGGATAATAAAGAACCATGATCCAGAATCTCATTAATTTCTCAGACCTTTGTCGTTGGGTCGGCAGAGACCTCTTTCGGCAAAGAATTGAGATCAATTGCAATATTTTTATTGCAATAGTTCAAATGTCCTAATTCACTTTATTAATTAGGTGGCGACTCCTCAAAACAAGCATTTTTGCTCCATCTAGGGAAGAGCGCCAAAGAGCAACGTTGCGGATACCGTTCCTACCCCAAGGTAAAAAACGGGCGCGACAAATCCACTCAGCTTCTTCTCCTGCTTTGTCTAAAGCGATAAACTCCGACTCAATTGTGGATCGGGCGATACAAGTTTGCTTAGAGGATTTCCAAGACACAACCCCGAAACCAATTTTAAATATATACCCACAGGTGAACTTGGTGTTATCTATATCAGATATCCAGTTTGCATCACTGTACCCCTCTAGTACACCTGGATATCTCGAATAATGCAACCTGTAGTTTTGCGTGTATTTTAGGTATCGTAGTACCCAATTTAACGCTTTCCAGTGATCATCACTCGAATTACGGGTGAACCTAGCCAACTTGTTGACTGCATAAGTGATATTAGGTCAAGTGCAGTTTGTGATGTACATCAAACTACCAATCACCTACCCATACCGCTCCTGGCGTACGGCGCACCACGATTTTTATCAATCTTTTGATTTATATCTAATGGTGTCGTTATCGACGAACTGTCGAACATCTCAAACTTCTTCAACACATCATCGATGTAGTGAGATTGAGATAAAACAAGTCCGTCAGATGTCTTAGAGATCTTGATCCCTAAGATGACATCTGCAATACCCATATCTTTCATGTCAAAACATAGTTTCAATATGTTCTTAGTCTCTAGGATCATCCTAGGACAGCTACCTGTGATCAACATGTCATCTACGTAAAGGCATATCATGACGAACGAGTCGGCATTTCTTTTCGTGTAAACACATTTGTCACACTCATTAATGATGAACTTTTTCGATAGTAAAGTACTATCAAATTTCTCGTGCCATTTCTTTGAGGCTTGTTTCAGCCTGTATAAAGATTTGACAAGCCGACAAACTTTCTTCTCTTGTCCTGAAACCATATACCCCTAGGGTTGGTCCATATAGATTTCTTCTTCCAAATCATCATTTAGGAAGGTTGTCTTAACATCCATTTGATGTATCTCAAGATCCCGCAATGCGGCGATTGATCGGTGGATTTTATATACACCTTTTGAGTCAGTTTTAGTTAGTCTTTTATCCCGTTTTGCACATATAAGTGTTGTATTAGGATAGTTTTCCTTTCTATTGAGTCAAAGTGGTTAAAATGGCCAAATGACGGAAAAGGAGCTAAAAGAGGGCAAAAGAGGAGATGCGGAAAGCAGAAAGTGGCGAATGAGGTGAAATCAGACCAGCGCGGCGCCTCGCACTGCGATCAGCGCGGCGCCACTATTCGAAGAGGCTCAGAAGACCCAGCGCGCGCCTCGCAACAGATGCAGGCGCGGCGCTAAACATCCGAGAAGCTACAGAGTTGCAGTGGCCGCGCGCTCGCAGCCAGATATCGGGGCGCGCCAAAACACCCGACGGATTGCAGAACTTCCGGCCGCGCGCTGTCATGGGCAGCGGCGACGCTGAAAAATTAGGTTTTTGGACGAAATTCAGGCCAGCTCAAGGAAAAGAGGAGGCGGTTTTCACTATAAAGGAGAACCCTAGGCAGTTTTTAAGGGTGCCCTTTCTTGCACAACACAAGGCTTCTTTCTTAGAGATTGGAGACCATAGTCTAGTAATTTCTTTTCCTTTTCTTCACTTTATTTCAGTTTTTGTATGATGAACATGAGATTAGTTCTTGTCATATCAATGACTAGGAACTAATTCCTCTATAGGGCTTTCCATGTTAAATCTCTAGAAACTTTTGTTATTAGTTAATGCATGCTTATGGTTATTTTTCTTATTGTGAGATCTATCCAATATTTGAGTTGAATTCTTGGTAATTAATTGACAACTAATTATCACTATATGATTTCTAATCAGATTCCGAAAGGGGGGATTGTGAATATGCTGTAAGTTGGATAGACATTCTTGGATTGGGGATGAAAATACCTCAATTATTTATGTAGCGTTAATGAGAGGCTTAACAACCCTAATTTTGCGCATTGTGCGTGACGGTTAACTTAGGTTCTTGTTCTTAATCCTCCTATAGAGTTATCCTTATCACCGAAAGGTAGGTAAGGTGCAATACTGGGGTTGAGTGTTTATATAACCCTAACGGGAGTATAAAACAATTTAGTGAACCTGCTTTCTCCAAAATAAAAAGACCATAAGTTATTGCATTAATAAGTAACATAAGCGGATAGTGAGGAGACGTGGAAGCCCTATTCTCATCATCACTGAAGTAAACCCTTTTAGTTAAATAGCTTTTATAATTCTTAGTTATAAACAACAAAGCAAAATATCAATCTACCAAATAGATACAAAAAAATAGATAGTTGGTACTTGAACCCTAATCCTTGAGGACGATATTCGGTCTTATCAAGACTATACTACTTGTCACGATAACGTGCACTTGCGTTTAAAGTGTGTGCATCTTACCGCGCATCAAGTTTTTGGCGCCGTTGCCGGGGATTAGGCATAGTTCAATATCAAATTTATCTATTTTTAATTTCTAATTTGGGTTTTATGTATAGTTTTTCTAATCTTTTTTGTTTTATGTATTTATTGTGTGAAAACAAGGGTGCCGTGATCCTTTGTTGGTTTTGATGCATCTCAGGGATCCTGAAGATATGGATTACTACTGTCAATATGATCGAGCTCCAACCATAGAGGAAGAGAGGGAGGAATTGCGAGAAGCCATACTCAGCCTCACTAAATCTCAAGCTCAGTTCATGGACGAAACGAGGTTGGCCATAAAGAAGTTGGAAACGCAAATAGGAGAACTCGCGATCATATTTGGCAGCGAAATGCAAGAAAATCAATCAGCACCTATGGGGGGTGGCAAGCAACTTGAAGGGCCTGAACCACACCCAACTATTGAGGAATCTGGCAAGGTAGTTAGTGTAGAGAAGGAAAAGATTTCAGGGATCCAATTATTGGCTTTCTTGGATTCTGTGGAAATTCTTTTTCCTGCACCTATCACAGAAGAAACACCACTAGCTATAACTAATGGCTCCCAAATAGGAATTACAGATCATCAAGGGCACCCCCCAGAGTTAAGAAATGTAGAGAATTTCACGGATTCCTACACTATAAAAAGCCTAAAAGACAAACCTATCTTGTGTACTTGGGGGATACTTATATGTTTAAGGCTCTTGTTTGAACAAATAGTTATAGGGAAATTGAGACCTATAGCAATAAATCTGCGAATTGCAAGCAGTTCGCAGAAGGGTCCAATGAGCACTCGTACCGGTTAATTGCGTCCGGCTAAAAGACGTTAAAGACAGGGCTTGTTGGGAGGCAACCCAACGTTTTCAATTATGTTAATTTAATTTCTGTCTTTATTTTATTTTTATTTTTTTAGAACGGTCTCACGGTCTTGGATTCTTGTATTTGTGTTTGTGTTATTGACAGGTACATGGAAATAAACTGAAGGCGAAAAACTGAAGAAAAACCAGAATTTCCAGAAAAGCGGGTAAGCACCGCGGCGCCAGGCAGGGCATGCGCGCGAAAAGAATCAACAGCGCAGTTCTGGCCATGGCGCTACGAGCGGCTGGCCAAAAATTCTAAAATTTGCCAAATTTAGCCGCGCTACCAGTAATAAGTCGCGCATAAAGTCCCGAAGGAGTGCAGAAGAATGGCCATGCGCTAAAAGCAACCACTACGGCGCTGCGGAATCCAAAACTTAAAACGCCCAGAAATCAGATTTTCCCCAAATCCAATTTCAAAAACCTAACCCTTCCTTTCCAAAACCCACGAAAATCCGAAAATTTGCCCACAAATCCTCCATAAATCCAACCCAACCACAATCAAAACTCTTAAATTCCTAAAAACCCTTAGTTATGTCAAATAACAAAGCTCAATTCCATAGCCTCAAACCACCAATTGAAACAAGAGCAGCCTGAATCTTCTCAGAAAAAGGTAATCTTTTTTTTCTGTTCTTGAATCCTTTACTGAAGTCACAGGAGGTAGTAGTTTGAAGGAGTATTGTAGTTGAAGTAATTGGGTACTGAAAAGTTGATTGTGAAGTTTGGAGAAGAGAGTAGAAAAGGAGTGTGGGTATTGGGTAGAAAAGTTGAAGTTTGGGGGTGTTGTGTTCGCTGCTAGTTGTAGATTGTGTAAGAAGCATTTGTGCCACTAAATTGAAAGCTCCAGAAACTATTTTAAACCATGGCCACCAGGAAGAGAAGAGGCTCCACATCCACCCCAACCCCACATTACGATAATACTAGGTTTGTGAGCTACGAAGCCTTCCAAAGATACAAAAAGCTTGATACCAGACCCATAATACCAGAAAGGGGAATGGACTACCAGAGGGAGTCATATGGGGAGGAAGATGTTTATGAGCCCATCCGGAGAAGATAGCACCAGTGAACACAACAATGGTGCGTGAATTTTATGCCAACTTTCCGGAGAAGGTGGAAAGAGGATGCTTTGTTAGTGGAGCTTATGTGTCTGTGACCGCAGAGAATGTAAATGCACAATTGAAGACGGTTGATGTTGAAGAAAGAAGTGATTGGAATCACTTTAGAACATGGTCTAGAAGCACTGACCACATCGACTGGAATGCCGTTGCAGACAAGTGAGCTACCGTGGGGCTGTTTTTGATATTGGAAGAAATTGATCAAGAGCCGAGCAGTGCCAATTCAACAAAGTAGCCAAAGGTTGGCTATATTTTCGGCGCGCGTGATTCCATCCACGCACTTCACCAGAGTGCCATAGGATGAGATTAAGCGATATATGGAATTATGAGGAATGACGATTGATGTGGGGAAAGAAATAGTGCGAGCATTGAAGAAATCAGCGAGTTGGTGACAACGGTGGCGGTTCACTTATTACGGTCTACGCCACGTGAGTGCGGTCCCAAGACTACCCATCGACACTCATGAGAGAAACCAGCGCCCGGTGTCTGTGGGATAGTGCACTCTTTCCCACACGAAGCCCTCGGCGGCGGATGGAGAGTACCACGCGGCGGCAGCAGCAGAGGCGAAGATGAGCACGAAATAGGGGCTCAATATGAGGCGAGGACCCAGCCACGGCCAACCACGAGGCGAGAACCTCCAACGCCCACAATGGAGCAATTGTTTCAAAATCAGATGAGGATGATGCAGACCTTGGACACAGTAGTACAAGGACAACAAGAAACAAGGCAACAAATCAACGAGTTGAGTTCCTTGTTCAACCAATGGTCGATGCATTATCCACCGCCACCACCACCATTTTAGCCAAAGTTTGTAAGTGTCTTATTTCTTTTACTGTCTTTGAGTCTACACACATTGGGGATAATGTGTGATTTAAGTTTGGGGGTGTTTTATTTGCGTGTCATGTTATGTTTTATTTAAGTCTTTTTGATTGTTTTATGTTTATTTTGAGTCACCAAAAGTTTTTCCTTTTTGAGTCATAATTGCCTGTCAAAGATCATAATTGCTGTAGTTGCTAGAAACACCTAGTGAAGTAAGGTGGAATAATGTAACGGAATTGAAGCAACTATCTAAACACCTAAGTTAGATATGCCAAAAACTCACAGAATCTGTCTATTTGGAGTTTCTTGCTTGAGTTATGCATGTTAAATGATAAATACTTATGTGTTATGATTGCTTGCTATTTGAGGCGAAATAGTTAGGATATGCATGTTAGGGAGATGACTCGGGCATTTCTTTGATAGCCAATTCTTACCATTCTTTTCTATCCCGGACTTTAAAAGTATCCCTAGTCAGCCCCATTGAGCCTAAATTTGAAACTTCTTCTTTGACACCCTATATTCCCACAAATTGTACCATAAGTGAAAATATGAAATAGTGGAATACATTGTGTTAAAAAAAGAGACAAAAAGAGTGAATAAGTCATTGCACCCAATACAAAAGTAATATGAAATAGGCATAAGCCTAATTTTGGTGGTTCTTGTCATTATTATATACTTCACTCTCCCAAAACAAAAGAGGGAAAAGATAGAATCGAAGTGAAGGAAAGAACAAAAAGAAAAAGGGAAATATTGAAAAGCTAAAGAACTTATGGTACACGAAATGAGCCTAAATTGCCTATTTTTACCTACCTATACCTAAGCCTACATTACAACCTTTAAAGTCCTGAAGATCTCTTTTATGCATATCCAGAATTAGTGGAGAATAGCAAGTAAGCATGCCAGAGGAATTCTTGAATTTATATGCATGATTTAGTATATTGACTTCCATTAAGCATGATGAATATGAGTTTGCGAAATATTTAGCTTCATGTGTTTAGTATGCTGAAAATTTCATGCTATATGTTCCTGCATATTATTTTGCTAACCTTCATGTTTTTCTAGTTAACTCTAATGCAGCAAAAGTAATCAATGGCAGTGAGTCTTTTATTTTCGTTTCTTTGAGTCTTTTATTTTATTTCTTTCTATCTTTGCTCGAGGGCGAGCAAAGGTTAAGTTTGGGGGTATTTGATCGGTGTATTTTATATACACCTTTTGAGTCAGTTTTAGTTAGTCTTTTGTCCCGTTTTGCACATATAAGTGTTGTATTAGGATAGTTTTCCTTTCTATTGAGTCAAAGTGGTTAAAATGGCCAAATAGCGGAAAAGAAGCTAAAAGAGGGCAAAAGAGGAGATGCCAGAGCTAAAAACAGAGAAAGTGGCGAGCGGTGAAATCGGACCAGCGCGCGACGCCTCACTGCGATCAGCGAGCGCGGCGCCACTATTGAGAGGCTGCGAAGACCAGCGCCCGGCGCCTCGCAGCGAAGATATAGGGCGCGGCGCAAAACACCCGACGGATTGCAGAACTTCCGCGGCTATGCGCTGCGGCGCGGCAGCGGAAAAATTAGGTTTTGGGCGAAATTGCAGGCGGGCACGAAGAGGAAAAGAGGAGGCGGTTTCGGCTATAAAAGGAGAACCTAGCGCTTTTAAGGGTTCCCTTTCTTGCACAACACAAGGCTTCTTGCTTAGAGATTGGAGACCATAGTCTAGTAATTTCTTTTCCTTTTCTTTACTTTATTTCAGTTTTTGTATGATGAACATGGGATTAGTTCTTGTCATATCAATGACTAGGAACTAATTCCTCTATAGGGCTTTCCATGTTAAATCTCTAGAAACTTTTGTTATGAGTTAATGCATGCTTATGGTTATTTTTCTTATTGTGAGATCTATCCAATATTTGAGTTGAATTCTTGGTAATTAATTGACAACTAATTATCACTATATGATTTCTAATCAGATTCTGAAAGGGGGGGATTGTGAATATGCTGTAAGTTGGATAGACATTCTTGGATTGGGGATGAAAATACCTCAATTATTTATGTAGCGTTAATGAGAGGCTTAACAACCCTAATTTTGCGCATTGTGCGTGACGGTTAACTAGGTTCTTGTTCTTAATCCTCCTATAGAGTTATCCTTATCACCGAAAGGTAGGTAAGGTGCAATACTGGGGTTGAATGTTTATATAACCCTAACGGGAGTATAAAACGATTTAGTGAACCTGCTTTCTCCAAAAGAAAAAGACCATAAGTTATTGCATTAATAAGTAACATAAGCGGATAGTGAGGAGACGTGGAAGCCCTATTCTCATCATCACTGAAGTAAACCCTTTTAGTTAAATAGCTTTTATAATTCTTAGTTATAAACAACAAAGCAAAATATCAATCTACCAAATAGATACAAAAAAATAGATAGTTGGTACTTGAACCCTAATCCTTGAGGACGATATTCGGTCTTATCAAGACTATACTACTTGTCACGATAACATGCACTTGCGTTTAAAGTGTGTGCATCTTACCGCGCATCAGCGATCATAATGAATATTCGTATAGATGTCATTTTAGGCACCGGAGAGTAGGTGTCAATGTAATCAAGGCCCTCCTTTTGTCGATAGCTCTTGACTACCAACCTGGCCTTGTACTTGTCTATAGATCCATCTGCTTTTAACTTCCGTTTGAGTATCCATTTACACCGCAATAGTTTGTTTCCCGGAAAAAGATCAACTAACTCTCAGGTATGGTTGTGCAGGATATAGTCTATCTCACTCTCTATAGTGTTACACCCCATATTTCCAAGGCAATGAGATGAGGACGTGCATAAGAAATTGAGATTTGAATTTTGGAAAGAAAGAAGAATTATTTTTTCCTAAGGAAAAATCTCGGAACCTCGTGAAGGAAAAATATTTATTAATTGGAATTTGGTTCTCAAATTTGATATTTGGAACTTATAGATTATATTGAAATTTTGGATTTTAAGTTCCGGATTTGGTCATGTGGGGCCCACGGGAAACTTTTACGGTTTTGTGGGGCCCCACGATATTTTGAGATATTTTGGCCAAATATGAATATTTTAGGAGATGAAATAATTTTGGACCAATATGAGGGTAACACGTGTCACCCCGCCACTTGTCTTGGCTTGACTTGGACTTTAGGATATTTTGGAGACAAGTGGACAAGTGGGTATCACCCACACTTGTCCACCATCTTGACCCTACACTTGTCATCATCTCCCCCTTTGAATACATTATATACATACACAAGAGGCTTGCAAGATTTCATTCTACACTTAGCATTATTTTCACAAAAGCCAATATATTACTCTCCACATAGCTCTCGGCCTAGAGCCATTTTATTGGCCAAAAATTCTTAAACTTCCAAGTTTTGTACCTTGGTACAATATTAAGGTTCCTAACCAAGTTATTAGCAAAATTAAGCACCCTTAGACCCTAAATTTCTAGTTGGCCGAAAGTTGGGTGAAACCGTAGGGGTTTTACGTCGACTTTTTTGGAGCGAAACGTGAAGAGAGTTTTCTCCTAAGGTTGTAGGGGATACATATATGTGATTGTATCTTGAAGAAGTGGAGCGAAACGAAAACTGCGGGCCAAACACCTACGGACTGTTTTGGGCATTTTTGAGGCATTTGGAAGGTAAAATCTCTTATTTCTTTTGAAATAATTGGATATTACAAGTTGTTGTAATGTATAGATGAGCTTGTGATAAAAATAATGAAGAATAAAAAGCGTTTGAACTATTTTTTGGGCTAAAACCGTGAATGGACAGATTTGGTGATTATCGGGTTTCGTTGGTTATGGTCGTTATTAACGTCACCTATTGCATGTTATAATGGAGTAATATTGTTGTTAATAAATTGATATAACTTATATGGAAGTATTGGAATTCGAATTGGATTAAAAAGGATTAAGGAAAGGGTAATTGAATTGTAGTTGTTGGCCGAGATTTGCCTAAAATTGTGGGGTATCGTTATGCAGTTTTGATGGACTGTTTTGTGGTATAAAACTACTGGAAAATCAGTCACCAACATGTATGTTTAATGTGGTAAATGTATAATGAAAGTCCTAAGTAATAAGGGTGTTAAAGGCTTCACATTGTACCCTTAAAGTTGGTTTATTATGGACTGTTTTGCGGACTGTAGATTATGGGGCAGAATTTTACACGTTAAGTTAGGCGTGTAATCCCCTTTGGTTAATTGTTGGTTGTGCCTTAAATGTGGCTTGTTGATTGATAAATAGGGTCTTGGAAAAGGTGAAAAAGTACGTAGAAACAAAGGAAGTGATGCCCAATTTTCCGTAGAATTAGAGGGCCATTATTTGGTATAATTCTTACACTAGTAAGCTTGAAGTTGATAGAAGTGGTATTGTCATTTTAGGTTGAAGTACTTCGTATAGCATATTCTACTTGGCTTGAGGAATAGCCGATACATTTGAAGTAAATTGGAGCGTATTGCTACTTGTAGTGTTGATTAGTCGTCAACGAGGTATGTAACTTCTTCCTTCTATCGGCATGATTATTTGGAGTATACTTGACTTGTTTCTTGAAGTATACTTGCCTTGTTATTGAAATATACATGACTTGTTTCTTGAAGTATACTTGACATTATTTTTTATAAAGAGAAGTGATTCTACTCCTAGAAGTTAGGGGTATTCATGTTGTTGATTTTATACTAAATGCATGTCTAAATTCTTCCTAAAGTCCTTACCAAGTCTTATGAGAGATGTTGGTAAGAGTTTTAGGAAGCATTGGAGTCGAGTTAATTGATTTAAAGAGAAGAAGTTACTTGATCTTGAAAGAAGAAGTACCTTGATACTACAAGTGTTAGTATCTTGGGGTTTATTACATGTAATGATTCTTTTATAAAGAATAGATGTGTGTAGTACTTTTGGGGTTCAAGTCCTTAGTATTTCATGAAATGAAAATGCCTTGAGTTTATAAAATAGAGATTGTTATAACTATACATTCGATAGTACTTTGAGGTTTTAAAACGAAAGATTGTTATATCTATTTCATTGGTAGTACCTTGGGTTCTTAAAGGGAAAGTTGTTCTACCTATTGGGTTTCAAAAGGGGTGAAGTGGATTGATTTGAAAAGTGTGAGTAACTTGGGTTTAGATTGAAAGTTACTTGGTGATAGAAAGTGGAAGTGTTGGAGACTACAGGTGTTAGTGTCTCGGGTGTTATAAGAGAGGGAACGTACGACGGACGTACGTTGTATAGTTGAGCTTTATAGAGTAGAAGATGTGTATTTCCTTCTACCCTTACTCTTTCATGTCATGATAACGTCTTAGGCTTTCTAAAGTAGAAGACGTGCCATACCTTCTAGTAAAGTGAAAAGATGATTTCTACTTGTAGATGGTTTCTCATGATGGTTATTCGTGCAAGTGTTGTATTTCACCTCACCGAGTCCATCGCTTGGGGGGCGGCCTTTGTTATATGTATACATGTGATATTTATTATATGTTATACTATAGACGTGCTAACAGTGATGTTGGAATTCCACGGGCATGCTTCTGTAGGGTTGATTTTATATTATATCATGAACTGCCGACAGTGATGTTGGAATTCCACGAGCATGCTCCAGTGATGCTGGTTTTATATTATATCATGGACTGCTGACAGTGACGTTGGAATTCCACGGGCATATTTCAGTGATGTTGATTTGATATTATACTACAAACACACTGACAGTGATGTTGGAATTCCATGGGCATGCTTCTGTGAGGTTGACATCTTGTGATGATATTGGAATTTCACGCACGCTTAAGCGTCTGGTTATATATTGTTCTCTGAACCAGCGGATGATGTTGGAATTCCACGCGTATGCTTCTGTGAGGTTGACATGCTGACAGTGATGTTGGAATTCCACGGGCACGCTTCCTTGATACTGGCTATATATTGTTCTACAGACACACTGACAGTGATGTTGGAATTCCACGGGCATGCTTCTGTGAGATTGACATGTCGACAGTGATGTTGGAATTCCACGGGCATGCTTCCTGGATACTTGTTATATATTATACTTTGTACATGCCGACAGTGATGTTGGATTTCCACGGGCATGCTTCTCTAATGATGATTTTATATTATACTTGTTATATGCTGACAGTGATGGTGTATTCCACGAGCATGCTTCTGTGATATTATATTATGAGGACAGGTGTCCCTGATTTTGACATGGCTTTCATATTTGAAAGTAGTACAGTGGTACAAGGTACAGTTGACTCTTATTTTATATGACACGGTAGGATCTGGTATTTAATTTTCATACTTGCCCCTGTCATTCTTTTGTACAGTTATGATTTGTTTACTGTACTTTATTTCCTTTCCATACTTAGTACCTGTTGTACTGACCCCCTTCGGGGGGTTGGGTTCATGCCCGCAGGTTTAGGTACTCAGTTATGGATCCGCGAGCTTAGGATCCTTGTTCAGCATTTTGGGATAGCTCCAATGTTTCGGAGCTTGTCATTATGGTTAGGTATATTCAGGGGTACGACGGGGCCTTGTCCCGTCATAGTTACTGTCCAAAATCTTAGAGGTCTGTATTCATATGTGGGTTGGACTGACGTGAGTTGTATTTACATTGTTGTACAATTGTAGTCCCATTCGGGCGTTATATATTATGGCAGCCTTATTGGCTTTGCCTTTATTTAAAGAAAAAATGAGTGTTATTTATCTTCCGCAGTTTACTTGTGTTGTATGAATAGAAGGGTGCCCAGGTAGAGCACCAGTCGCGGGCCCGGGGTTCGGGGCGTGATAGAGTGGTATCAGAGCAGTTAGTCCTCGGAATGTCTATAGACCGTGTATAGTAGAGTCTTGTTTATTGGTGTGTTGTGCACCACATCTATAAACATGAGGCTACAGTACATTTAGGATTGGTTTCTATTCTTCTCACTCTGAGATCGTGCGATAGAGCTGTGTTGTTAGGGTAGCCTCTCCCTAACGTATTATTGTGGGTGCAGCTATGAGAAAGGCAACAGTGGCCCAGAAAGGATTATATGGACTTCGTATCCAGGTTGGTAAAACTATTGTATAGTTAGTATAATGATGATGTGTATCTGTACAAGCGTATATATTTGGGGCCCTGTGTGTTGCCTGAAATGATTATGAATTACCATGAGTTGGTTAAGCCTTAATAATTACTTGGAAGGTGTGGAACAGTTTATTGAATCCACCTAGGCTTTAAATATGTACTGATTTGGAATAGTCTTGAGGTAATGAACTGACTAAGATTGTGATAGACTCTTGAAAGATCAGGCTCAATTGACTTAAGGACATACCCTGTTGTTAGATTAAACTATGGTGTACGCTTAAGTGATATGTGTGAATAATATTGGTATGGAATAAATAGGGATTTTATGGTTAAGACAACGTGATTTTGAGATTATGAGAAATTACCTTACCCGTATGCGGGGACTGATAATGTAAGCTTGGGACATGGAAAAATTGTGAACCTTAGAATATTGATAACCGCTGAGACCTTAGATGTACAAGGCCTTCTCGGATAGTAAGATTTATTTCAGACCAAGAATGAGAGTTAAGTGCGATGATGAGTCGAGTTGTGGGCCAATTGCGGGTCAACCCGTAGCAAGAAATAGAGTGGGGTCAGTTGGAGGTGGTCCCGCTATGTGATAGGGTAACGGGGATGCAAGTCCCAAGTCTAATTAATCGTTGTACGAGTTCGTGGACGCGTTCCACCAGAACCAGGTCGTGGGAGCCGAAAATGGCTTTAAATTGATTAGATATTTTATGAAACTGTGTGATCGAGTATCAAGGCAGGAATTGAAGTGTTTACAGTTATGAATAAATGAAGATACGTAAATAGAATCCTTTTAGGCCATGAATGAGAGTTAATAGTGATGATCCACACTTTAGATTTGATTCCTCGTTTGGCTTATGATTGATGTATATGCACGTGCGATATATTGTGGCTATGTGTGGCATATTCGATTGTGTAAGGTATAGTTAAATGGGGACTATACCGATACTGTTTAGATTGAACCTAGTATGAATATTCGGGACGAATGTTTCTAAGGAGGAAGGAATGTTAAACCCCGTATTTCCAAGGCAATGAGATGAGAATGTGCGTAAGAAATTGAGATTTGAATTTTGGAAAGAAAGAAGAATTACTTTTTCTTAAGGAAAAATCTTGGAACCTCGTGAAGGAAAATAATTTATTAATTGAAATTTGGTTCTCAAATTTGGTATTTAGAACTTATAGATTATATTGGAATTTTGGATTTTAAGTTTCGAATTTGGTCATGTGGGGCCCATGGGAAAATTTTACGGATTTGTGGGGCCCACGATATTTTGAGATATTTGGCCAAATATGGATATTTTGGGAGATGAAATAATTTTGGATCAATAGGAGGGTGACACGTGTCACCCCGCCACTTGTCTTGGCTTGACTTGGACTTTAGGATATTTTGGAGACAAGTGGACAAGTGGGTCTCACCCACACTTGTCCACCATCTTGACCCTACACTTGTCATCATCTCCCCCTTTGAATACATTATATACATACACAAGAGGCTTGCAAGATTTCATTCTACACTTAGCATTATTTTCACAAAAGCCAATATATTCCTCTCCATATAGCTCTCGGCCTAGAGCCATTTTATTGGCAAACAATTCTTAAACTTCCAAGCTTTGTACCTTGATACAAGATTAAGGTCTCTAACCAAGTGATTAGCAAAATTAAGGACCTTTAGCCCCTAAATCTCTAGTTGGCCGAAAGTTGGGTGAAACCCTAGGGGTTTGCCATCGACTTTTTGGGAGCGAAACGTGAAGAGAGGTTGCTCCTAAGGTTGTAGGGGATACATATATGTGATTGTATCTTGAAGAATTGGAGCGAAACGAAAACTGCGGGCCAAACACCTACGGACTGTTTTGGGCATTTTTGAGGCATTTGGAAGGTAAAATCTCTTCTTTCTTTTGAAGTAATTGGATATTACATGATGTTATAATGTATATAAGAGCTTGTGCTAAAAATAATAAAGAATAAAAAACGTTTGAACCATTTTTGGGGCTAAAACCGTGAATGGACAGATTTGGTGATTATCGGGTTTCGTTGGTTATGGTCGTTATTAACGTCACCTATTGCATGTTATAATGGAGTAATATTGTTGTTAATAAGTTGATATAACTTATATGGAAGTATTGGAATTTGAATTGGATTAAAAAGGATTAAGGAAAAGGTAATTGAATTGTTGTGGTTGGCCGAGATTTGCCTAAAACTGTGGGGTATCGTTATGCAGTTTTGATGGACTGTTTTATGGTATAAAACTGCTGGAAAATCAGCCACCAACATTTATGTTTAATGTGGTAAATGGCTAATGAAAGTCCTAAGGAATAAGGGTGTTAAAGGCTTCACATTGTACCCTTAATGTTGGTTTATTATGGACTGTTTTGCGGACTGTAGATTGTGGGGCAGAATTTTACACGTTAAGTTAGGCGTGTAATCCCCTTTGGTTAACTGTTGGTTGTGCCTTAAATATGGCTTGTTTATTGATAAATAGGGTCTTGGAAAAGGTGGAAAAGTACGTAGAAACAAAGGAAGTGCTGCCCAATTTTCCGTAGAATTAGAGGGCCATTATTTGGTATAATTCTTACACTAGTAAGCTTGAAGTTGATAGAAGTGGTATTGTCATTTTAGGTTGAAGTACTTCGTATAGCATATTCTACTTGGCTTGAGGAATAGCCGATACATTTGAAGTACATTGGAGCGTATTGCTACTTGTCGTGTTGATTAGTCGTCAACGAGGTATGTGACTTCTTCCTTATATCGGCATGATTATTTGGAGTATGCTTGACTTGTTTCTTGAAGTATACTTGCATTGTTATTGAAATATACATGACTTGTTTCTTGAAGTATACTTGACTTTATTTTTTATAAAGAGAAGTGATTCTACTCCTAGAAGTTAGGGGTATTCGTGTTGTTGATTTTATACTAAATGCATGTCTAAATTCTTCCTAAAGTCCTTACCAAGTCTTATGAGAGATGTTGGTAAGAGTTTTAGGAAGCATTGTAGTCGAGTTAATTGATTTAAAGAGAAGAAGTTACTTGATCTTGAAAGAAAAAGTACCTTGATACTACAAGTGTTAGTATCTTGGGGTTTATTACATGAAATGATTCTTTTATAAAGAATAGATGTGCGTAGTACTTTTGGGGTTCAAGTCCTTAGTATTTCATGAAATGAAAATGCCTTGAGTTTATAAAACGGAGATTGTTATAACTATACCTTCGATAGTACTTTGCGGTTTTAAAACGAAAGATTGTTATATCTATTTCATTGGTAGTACCTTGAGTTCTTAAAGGGAAAGTTGTTCTACCTATTGGGTTTCAAAAGGGGTGAAGTGGATTGATTTGAAAAGTGTGAGTAACTTGGGTTTAGATTGAAAGTTACTTGGTGATAGAAAGTGGAAGTGTTGGAGACTACAAGTGTTAGTGTCTCGGGTGTTATAAGAGAGGGAACGTACGATGGACGGACGTTGTATAGTTGAGCTTTATATAGTAGAAGATGTGTATTTCCTTCTACCTTTACTCTTTCATGTCATGATAACGCCTTAGGCTTTCTAAAGTAGAAGACGTGTCATACCTTCTAGTAAAGTGAAAAGATGATGTCTACTTGTACATGGTTTCTCATGATGGTTATTCGTGCAAGTGTTGTATTTCACCTCACCGAGTCCCTCACTAGGGGGGCGGCCTTTTTTATATGTATACATGTTATATTGATTATATGTTATACTACGGACGTGCTGACAGTGATGTTTAAATTCCACGGGCATGCTTCTGTAGGGTTGATTTTATATTATATCATGGACTGCTGACAGTGATGTTGAAATTCCACGGGCATGCTCCAGTGATGCTGGTTTTATATTATATCATGGACTGCTGACAGTGACGTTGGAATTCCACGGGCATATTCCAGTGATACTTATTTGATAGTATACCACAGACACACTGACATTGATGTTGGAATTCCACGGGCATGCTTCTGTGAGGTTGACATGCTGACAGTGATGTTGGAATTCCACGCACGCGCTTCGCGTCTTTGGTTATATATTGTTCTCTGAACCAGCGGTGATGTTGGAATTCCACGGGCATGCTTCTGTAAGGTTGACATCTTGTGATTATGTTGGAATTCCACGCACACTTCGCGTCACGGCTATATATTGTTCTCTGAATCTGGCGGATGATATTGGAATTCCACGGGCATGCTTACGTAAGTGACATCTTGTGATTATGTTGGAATTCCACGCACACTTCGCGATCTCGCTATATATTGTTCTCTGAATCTGGCGATGATGTTGGAATTCCATGGGCATGCTTCTGAGAGGTTGACATGTCGACGGTGATGTTGGAATTCCACGGGCATGCTTCCTGGATAATTGTTATATATTATACTTTTGTACATGCCGACAGTGATGTTGGAATTCCACGGGCATGCTTCTCTGATGATGATTGTATATTATACTTGTTATATGCTGACAGTGATGGTGTATTCCATGAGCATGCTTCTGTGATATTATATTATGAGGGCAGATGTCCCTGATTTTGACATGACTTTCATATTTGAAAGTAGTACAGTGGTACAAGGTACAGTTGACTGTATTTTTATATGACACGGTAGGATCTGGTATTTGATTTTCATACTTTCCCCTGTCATTCTTTTGTATAGTTATGATTTGTTTACTGTACTTTATTTTCGTCCATACTTAGTACCTTTTGTACTGGCCACCTTCGGGGGGCTACGTTCATGCCCACATGTTTAGGTACTCAGTTGTGAATCCGCCAGCTTAGGATCCTTTTTTAGCATTTTGGGATAGCTCTAATGTTCTGGAGCTTGTCATTATGGTTAGGTATATTCAGGGGTATGGCGGGGCCTTATCCCGTCATAGTTAATGTCCAAAATTTTAGAGGTCTGTATTCATATGTGGGTTGGACTGACGTGAGTTGTATTTACATTGTTGTACAGTTGTAGTCTCATTCGGGCGTTATATATTATGACAGCCTTATCGGTTTTGCCTTTGTTTAAATAAAAAAAATGAGTGTTATTTATCTTCCGCAGTTTACTTGTGTTGTATGAATAGAAGGGTGCCCAGGTAGGGCACCAGTCGCGGGCCCGGGGTTCGGGGCGTGACATATAGCTTCTTTCCAGAGCGGTGCTTCTGGAGTTGACAATACTTCAGTAATTGTTCGTGGTTCGTCATGAACCATATAAGCTACAAAGTCCGGACCGAAGGACTTATCCTTCCTGGCCCTTTTGCTTCGCCTTGGTTCCATCTATGGAACCTCTAAATCTTAAGAATCTCGAACACTAGATTATGGATAATCAACCACTTCTGAGTTCCTTAGATCTGAACCGCCTAGACCCAGGCAGTCAACGATTCCTGGATCTTGAGATGTCTCTTTCTTTTCTAGGAAACGAGTCTTCAAAGAAACTGGTGTTCCTTGATTCCATGATTGTACCCACATGAATGTCTGGTACATCTGACTTATGCACTAAGAAGCAATAAGCACTACTGTTATTTGCATATTCAATGAATATGCAATCTACAGTCTTAGGCCCAATCTTGACATTCTTTGGCTTAGGTACTTCAACCTTTGTCAGACAACCCCAAACCTTAAGGTGTTTGTAGGTGGGCTTCTTTCCTTTCCATAGCTCGTATAGAGTCTTGTCCTTACCCTTATGTGGGGCTCTGTAAAGAATCGTATTAGCGGTAAGGACAACTTCTCCCCACATGTTTGGGGAAGGCCTGAATTTATGAGTAATGCATTCATTATTTCCTTTAACATACAGTTCTTGCATTAAGCAACACTGTTTGATTGAGGTGAGTAAGAAGCCTTCGTTTGATGAACTATGCCCGATTGGGCACAATATTCTTCAAAAGGCGCTACATATTCTCCCCCTCTATCGCTACGGATTGATAATATGTCCTCTTAGTTCGTTCTCAACTTCTGCTTTGTAGCGTTTGAATGCTTCAAAGTCTTCATCTTTACTTTTTAGTAAGTAAATGTAACAATACCTTATGCTATCATCTATGAAAGTCACAAAGTACTTGTTCCCCCCTCTAGTTTGTGCGAACTTCAAATCACATATATAGGTGTGTATGAGTTCTAGAGGAGCGGTTTCCCTTTCGACGGATCTAAAGGGACTCTTTGAAAGTTTTGTCTCTACGCACATCTCACACTTACGTTGAGGTTTACGTCGATAGACGGCAACAACTCCAACTTTACCAATCTTTGGATAGATTGATAGTTTACATGTCCTAATCTATGATGCCATAAATTAGAAGACTCAAGCAAATAGAAGAAGGCTCAATTTTATTAATAGTAGAAGCATGCATTACAGATGAAACATTAACTTTAAAGAGGTCTTCACAGGCGAAGCCTTTTCCTACAAATGTTCCATTCTTAGTGATTACAAATTTATTGGCCTCAAACACTAGTCAAAAACCAACATTTACCAACAAGGGTCCAGAAATTAAATTACTTTGAATTTCTGGGACATGCATCACCTCCTTCAAAGTAAGCTCATTTCTGGAAGTCATCTTCAGGATTACCTTTCCTACCCCAGCACCTCTGAAGAAGCATTGTTGCCCATGAACAACTTCTATCTGTGACTGGTGTATATGTGAAGAAGGCGTCTTTGTTGGAACAGATGTGACAAGTAACACACGTGTCCATCCACCACTTCATAGGATTCTCAACGAGGTTGGCTTCAAGTAACACCACCGAGAACTCCTCAATAATATCGTCTAGAAGCATATCTTCGACCATGTTAGACTTAGCCTTTCCCCTGGACTTATCTTTATTCTCATTCTTGAGTTTGTGGCAATCCTTGACCATGTGACCAGGTTTACCACAGTGATGGCAAGCCCCCTTAAACTTTTCAGTTTTTGGGCCCTTACCATCCTTCTGGAACTTTCGCTTCTTGCTTGAGTTCCCTTTGGCTTCCGCCAGGTTCACCTTATCCTCAACGGATTTCTTCCCATTTGGCATGGCCTTCTTATTATCTTCCTAAATTTGAAGTTTGATAATAAGTTCCTCTAAGGTCACCTCTTTCGTCTTGAGTTTTAAGTAACACATAAACTCATTCCACGAGGGAGGTAACTTCTCAATTAACGACACAACCTTCACTCCTTCCAAATCCAGGTGATGTAAAATCATTTGGAATTCCTGGACTTGGGACATCACAGTTTTGTTGTCCACCATTTGAAATTTCAGAAATTTCCCAATGATGAACTTCTTAGCACCCGCATATTGTGCATTGTACTTCTTCTGCAATTTATCCCACAACTCTTTGGCGGTGCCAACGGTGTCATACACCGTGTAGAAAGGGTCGGACAAACAGTTCAGGATATAATTCCGACAAAGAAAATCACTATGACTTCAAGTATCTAGAGTCATATTCATGTCATTAGTGACATGGATATCTTGGCCCCATCCCGCTGTTTCATTCGGCTGAGAGTCCACTTCATCTTCAGCTTATGGAGGATTTTCGGTTAGGAAATGAGACATTCCCATAACCGTAAGAAAGAACAACATTTTTTGCTGCCATCTCTTGAAGTTTGTGCCCATGAACTTTTTTTGGCGTTCATGGTAAAAACCGGCAGGTGGTGGAACGGTAGCGTAAAGGAGTTTTGAGCGCCTTAAGCAGCAGTGTGGTTGGCATTAGTTATGGCTTGAGCAGCGGTGGAAAAGGCATTGAAGTTTTCTTGAGCAGTGAATTGATCTCCTCCAATCATCTTGTTTGTTACTTTCAATGAATATTGTCTTAAGATTGTGAGTTACAATTGAAGTACAACGATTACATCAATTGAATGGTTACAAGGAAATGGGAAAGAAAGTAACAACAACTGAGATTACAATCTGGAAAATGAGAACAAGAAAGGTATTTGTTGAGTCAAGTGATATTCACTCTGTTCTTAAGATAATATTGCCCCGTATAAATCCTTTAACAGTGTTTTGCAACTTGTCTTCCAAGATAAAACAACAACAAACAATTGAGCAAAAGAAACTGAAGTGTTTACTAAAAAGAAGAATATTTTGAGTGTATGAAAGAAAGCAAGAGAGGAGAATTTCTGAAAATATGATTTCAAGTGTGTTTTTCCAATTGAGCCTAAGCCTCAATTTATAGTATGTGTAAGATGACTTCCCAACTAGCTAGTAATGACCATCAATAGCCATGTAATGACACTTATTAAGGGGGTGTAATTTAGCCAAATAATAGGTGAATTCAAGTGTCAATTCGTGGAGAATCAATGCTCCAAACCAACCTAATCAGAAACTTTTCAGCTCCCGTCGAACATTCTGCTATCGAAGCACCGCGGCCCTGTTTGGGAGGTGCCATGACGCTTGACTTTCAATGACAAACTTCCACCAAGGTGTCGCGGCGCTGGCTGGAGGCGCCGCAGCTCCGACAGTGTTGCGCCGCGGCCCTTCACGGCTCTGCGATGATTTCTGACTCGTTTCATCTTTTACACATCGTACACTTCTTCCTTCATTTATCAACGTGAAACACTCGTCGTTTGGCCAACAACCGTCTATCAGTGTATGTCTCAAACATTTTATTTATGTACCAATATCTCTTTCACTAAGGAAATTTACGATATTTGGTACAACGTGTGCACGTGTGTGAAAACGACGTTTCCGACGTGCGAGGCCCTAATTGTTCGAGTTATAACTAATAATATTAACTTTAGTTCATGTTAATAAATTTCCAACACACTGTTGAGTTTTTCAGTAATTGTGATTATTGTATTAGTAAGATGAAAGTTTTGTAGTTTTTCTATTAAAAAGCATAGTAATCTGATTTTGGTTAAAATTTTATAATTATGTGTATGTGAAATAATTATATACGGAAATTATTCATCTTCGTTGTCATCAGTGTTTTAACGGGGCATTCGCAAAACGTCTCGGAGCTCACGCGTGGGGCTTAGTTCTATGAGGCTTACGCCCTAAGCGTTCGATTGTACGCCCTAAGCACGTCTAACGCCCAACACTCGGACCTCACCTAACAATTCTTACACAAATTATGTGTAAAATTCCTTAATTAATATTATTGATCCTCATTATCGTTTTTTAAATGAATGATGCTTAATATTTTTTTTCATCAATAAAAAATAAAAAGATTGAGAGTAACTCAAATAACAAATCGTAGTGTTGCATATTTACGATTTAGCAACACCATGAGGGTGAAAATAACTTAACATTTCTTCTAAAATTACATATTCGAATTTTACATCTTCACTTATCATTGGTCATCATGTTTTTTGTCATATGTCTCAAAATTATTATATTTTATTATTTCTCTATTTAAAAGTAATTTTATTTTTATTCATGAAGGATTGATGTTTTAATCATAATACTAATAAAATTTATTAATTGTTCTATTTTAGGGAGGTAAATTGCATAGTATGATAGTAATATATTTTAAGAAATTATGATTATTTTATTGTTTGAAAGTTAAGATGTTAGAATTGATTTGCATCTCATAATAATTTTTATATCATTGCATTATTTATACTTGTAAAATCATGTTAGAAGTTCTGTATGAAAGTATATGTATGTCCTAGAGACAATCTGTATTAGGGCACAATATACTTTATACACATTCATATTTATATTAATGATGATTAATATTATGGCAATTTGCATTTATTGAATTATTAGTTGATTGTTTATAATGTTCTATAAATGCATCCCTAGAGGTTACGTGTTTGTTAATAATGTGAGAATTAATGTTATAATGCAACTCTTAAATTACTTCGACTAATGATAATCGAAATTGGGATATCGAAGATATGCGATATATCGACATGTGGTCTGCATCATATCCTTAGAGGATGCAGTATGTCTCACTTGCTACGAGTTATGACAACTCGTGATGGACACATGTATACTTGTTGAAGTATTGGTATGCCCTGCTGATGTACTATTTTGTTATATATCTATATGTCATCAGCGTGTGGGAGATAAAAGTCCTTAGACTTGAGGTCAATATCATCTTGTTTACGGAATGATGTACTTTGATCATGTCCTAAGCTCAAATGTCTTATAGGTTGAGACACGGTTTGTTTAGGGTGCATTACAAAGTAGATTAAAGGTGGTATGTGAGCCAAGATTAGGATTCATTCCTTGAATTTATATTCGAGTAAACACTCAGGTACTCATATGTTATTAGGTTGACTAAGTCATTGGTCAATGCATTGGACATGTCTGTGACATGGTCCTGTTCTCAACTAATACAGATGAGTTATACTAATCAAGCCATTTGGATACACTTGACAGATCCTAAGCTTGATTGAGTGTGTCATGAATGAAAGGATTTTATCTTCTCACATATATGTTCAATTCACATATTTTGTGTAGCTAAACTTTACATATTGGGTTCGTCTTCCGGCGCAGTCTAGGAGTTCTGTGAAGATCCTAATGTTATTAGTGACGTTATGTAAAGGTCTGAAGGGTAACACTAAGTCAAATGTTCTGTCGATTGAAGGATGTAATTAGAAGGAGATTATACATAAATGTTCGATTGATGACCGAGACATTAGAAATGAGAAAGGGCTGAAAATTGAGGCAGGACCGCGGTGCCTTTAATTTAGGACCGCGGTTTCGAAAACAGGCACAGGCACCGCGGTGCCACTTACTTTGGGTCGCGGTGCCTAGACGATTTCGGGCGGTTCGAATTTTAGTCAGTCCGGGTTTTTGTTGGGCCTAGCCCACGGAAACCCTAAAGCCTCTGTTTACAATTATAAATAGAGGGCTTACCTCCCATTCCAAATACACTAAACCTAAGAGAGGTCAATCTCTTCTAAAGCTCTGTCAGAATCCCTAGCATTCCTGACTTAGCAATTACATCACAGTTTCAGAACTTACAAATTGAGGGAAATTTGTGTGTGCACCCTCGGACTACACAAAGCATCCAGAATCAACTGCTTGGCTGATTATTTAAAATGTAAGTCTTTCATCGAAGTATTACATTTATTTGGTGCTTTGAATTTTCATTACTTATCATACTGCAGTTCGACCGTCGTCGGGTTTGAAACATAAATTTGTTTAGATCTATATTTTATGTATTTAAAATCCTAAATCTTTAGAACACATGTCCTTGTACCCTAATCTGTTAGAACAAATTATGTAGTCGATAAAATCGATCCAATATATAACTCTTCTAAGTTGATATGTGTTATCTAGCTTAAACTATGGTGCATTGAAACGAAGAACGAGAATAAAATTGGTTTTGATGGTCGATGAACATGTTGTTTTAATGGTGATGGTAATACAAGTGATATATCTGAAAGATCTGGCCCTAAACCAGTTTTAGGGGTTCGAAAATTTCAGTTTTGTGTTTCTGGGGATAAGGCATCGCGGTTCCACGATGGAGCACTGCGGTGCTTGGTAGGGTTTTGGAGGCGGCACCGCGGTTCCATGATGGAGCACCGCGGTGCTTCCCAGATGAAGCCAGAGGCACCGCGGTCCTGTTCATGGGAGTCGCGGTCCTGTTCATCCAGAAGCTTAAAATTAATTTTTCGGACAATCTGCCTTCAAGGCACAGTGGTTCGACCTGTTAGGACCGTGGTTCCTGTGTCGGTAATTACGAGGCACCGCGGTGCTAATTAATTTGACGAATCCAGTAACTTACTGCCTCGAAGGCACCGCGGTGCCGACGATAATTTAAAAAAAAATCAAAAATCAGAAACAGAGACTTAAAATTTCAGATTCTGAATCTGAAGTTTTAGAAGTTTCAGTTTTTGAAAATAATGTTTTGAATCGAACAGATTTGGTCCTTTCGGGTAAATCTATAATTAAAGAAAGTTTTCTGAAAGTTGATTTTAGGTTTTGAAATTTGCAAACAGGTCCCAGAAGTTTGAAAATATTTTCTGAAGTTTAGAATATCATTTTTATGAATTTATAAGGGTTCAGAATTGAATTTTAAATTCTTAATGGACTAAAGTGTAAATTATGAAAATTTACAGAATTCCCGAAAATCAGAATTTTAAAATCAGAAAATGTTTAGGGACTGTTTGGCATTTACATAGATTATAGAGTTTAGACAAATAGACCTATAGTTATCATTAATAGTATATTATTGAATAATATACAAATGTGCTAAGTGATTAAATGTGATGCATTTAAATTATTAGCATAGCGTCATAATTATTATGCAGGTAGCGGCACTGATGGTAATTGTTTAATTTCAAATGACTGCTATAACTGTCTAGGTAGACGGCGCCCAGTATTTGATTAAAATCATCTTTTATCATGCCTATTGGGTTTGATGGTTTCCCATCTAATTGTGTTTAGAAATTGCATGATAGGATGTCATATGATGTATGACTTGATTGTTGATCTTGAATGAATCTCCGAAAACTAAAAATGTTCCCCAAACATTAAATACAAGTCTAATTATAAGACGTCATCCATTATAATTGTTAGGGTGCTAAGTTCTTTTAGGTGATAAAGGTATTTATGCCAAAGCATTTGCTCTAAGTCTAAGAGGACCAATGCCCTTTCATAGATGTGTTAAAATGAAAGTAGATAATAAACTTTTGTAGGTATTTACACCAAAGTGTTTGCTTGCAAAGGCTAAATTTACTTAGGCATTTAAACATAGTCGTGTAATGGGGTTGGCTTGTTTAGATGAATATTGGCGTCAAAGTGTCGAACTAGTCTAAAGACGCTTTTAATCAAACCAAGAGTTGTAGAATTGATTTACAATTGGTTGAGGACCTACCAAAGTGTTCTATTGAAGTTATCAACCAAAACAAACACGGATATAACATATGTTTGGATCTTGTCCCATTATGACCTTTATATTGATTTAGGTCTGTATTCTACCTTGGGGTCGTAGAAGTATGAAAAATAGTGGGAGTTAATTAAACAAAAGGTCATGTTAAATTAGTTTATTATGAATGTGTATAATTTAGGAGAATGAATTTTGATTGCATTTTCCTGTTGTATCTATTATCTTCAGATCTTCAGAAATGTCAAACTTTTCGTTGAAAATGTTCATGGAGTCAAACAGACTCACCGGGCCCAACTTCATTGACTAGCTGAGAAATGTTAGAATTGTTCTTAGACAAGAATAAATTGAGTATACATTGGACAAAGTGTTCCCCACCGCTCCGGCGGAGGACACTGCAGAGTATGCAACTTTTGATCAGGTTGCTTACAATAAACATTATAAGGATGCCACCTCTGCTCAATGCCTGATATTGTCTTCTATGTCTCCTACAATGCAAAAATAGCATGAAACTATGGGGCCCAACAAAATGTTAGCCCATTTGAAGAGTATTTATGATTCACAGAGTCAGACAATGGAGTATGACCTGCTCATAGAACTTTTCAAGTGTAGGCTAAATGAAGGGGGTCAAGTTTCACCTCATGTGTTGAGGATGATTGAGAGGCTAGCTTCTATAGACATAAGGTTTCATGACAGAGTCTCAACCACCCTCATCCTACACTCACTTCCTAAGTCGTTTGACAGTTTCATTGTTAATTATAATATGAATGGGACTAAAGCGACATTGTCGGAGTTACATAATACGTTAAAGACTTTTGAATCGTCGACCTCTAAGACCAAGCCTGTTCTGATGGTTGGCTCCTCTAGTCGCCCCAAACCGAAAGGTAAGGGACAACAGAAAGGGAAGGGCAAAGTTGTTGCTCGTGACAATGAAGCCCAAGGAGGCGAAGAAGAAGAAACTGCCGACATCGGATGTTTGCATGAATTGCAACAGGAAGGGGAATTGGAGAAAGGATTGCACTGCTCCAGGCAGAGGAATGACACCAGGTGCTAATGTGCAAGGTATGTTTGTAATTGAATTAATCTATCTATAAATGATTCTCATTCCTGGGTACTTGATACCACTTGTGGCTCACACATTTGTACAAATATGCAGGGGCTAACTGATAGCAGGAAGGTCGGGCCTCGCGAGGTGGACCTGCGTGTCAGAAATGGAGCACGAGTTGCTGCTGAGCGCGTGGGAACTTATAGGATAGATTTACCTTTTGGCAAAGTTTTAATGTTGAACAATTGTTTTTATGTTCCTTCTTTGACAAGGAATATTATTTCCATTCCTGTACTTGATTCAGAGGGTTTTTCCTCAAACACGTCTAATGACAATATGGTTTTGACTTTAGATAATGTTTTGTATGGAATTGCGCCTCTTGTGAATGGATTGTATACATTAAACTGCCACAGGGAAATTTTCAATGTACAAAATAAAAGGGCTAAGTTAAATAAAATAAATTCTACCTACTTATGGCATTGCAGACTTGGTCATATCAATCAAACAAGGATAGAACGGTTGAGGAAATTAAATTACCTCGAACCATTTGACTTACAATCTTATGGTAACTGTGAATCATGTTTGAAAGGTAAGATGACCATTAAACCGCTTTCTGGAAAGGGGATCTGTGCCAAGGAGGTGCTTGAGTTGGTGCATACGGACGTATGTGGACCATTTTTGACTCAAGCTAGAGAGGGTTTCTCTTACTTCATCACTTTCACAGACGACTTATCAAGGTTTGGATATTTGTATCTTATGAGACACAAATCCGAGGCTTTTGAGAAGTTTAAGGAGTTTAATTGTGAAATTGAGAAACAGCTCTCAAAGAGTATCAAGACTCTCTGATCTGATCGTGGGGGTGAATACTTAAGTAAGGAATTTCTTGACTACTTAAAGCTTCATGGAGTTCATTCTGAATGGACACCTCCTGGAACAACACAAATGAATGGTGTTGCCGAGAGGAGAAACCGAACCTTTCTTGACATGGTTCGTTCCATGATGAGCTTTTCAGCTCTTCCTACATACCTTTGGGGATACGCTATTTTGACTCAGTATATGTTCTAAATAGAGTTCCATCTAAATCAGTCAAAAACACACCATATGAGGTATGGTGTGGCAAGAAGTCATCACTTAGACACATGAGACCCTAGGGGTGTCCTGCATATGTCAAGAATTTGATCACTGATAAGTTAGAATCTAAAAGTGAGAAATGTTACTTTGTTGGGTATCCGAAGGAAACTAAGGGATACTATTTCTATCTTCCGGGAGAACATAAGATATTTGTTTCTAGGAACGAAACTTTCCTTGAAGATAAATATGTCTATAAGGATGAGAGTTGCACAGAGATAGAACTTGAAAAAATTCAAGAACAAGGTAACAAGGAGGTTGAATCCTTGCCCGATGATGAAGGCAAGAATTCAGTGGGAGCTTTAGGCGAAGATTGGATATTTAAGATACCCCCTTCGGCCAGTGGGAGTGCTACGAGGAATAATGCATAAATGCAAAATCTTCCGGCACAGACCTTGGGAGCAAGTGCACCAGTTGCATTTCCTTCCATTCAGGAAAGACATGAAAATGATATTCCTGAAAGCTCTAATGTTGGTGGTTTGACCAGCGCACAAGAACCTACTCACAGTCAGAACCTGTAACTGAACTGCAAGACAATCAACTCCGTAGGTCTACTAGATCTCATAGTCATCCGGAAAGACTAAATCTACTTGTGGAAACACAAAATGAGCTAGATATTCCAGATAATGACGAACCTAGAACCTATAACGAAGAAATGCTAGACATTGATTCGAAGAGATGGCAAGAAGCCGTGAAATCTGAAATGGAATCTATGTATATCAATCAGGTGTGAAACTTGGTTGATTTTCCAAATGGGGTTAAACCCATAGGATGTAAATGGGTCTTCAAGAAGAAGATTGATGCATCGGGCAAGGTTCATACTTATAAAGATAGACTAGTGGCTAAAGGTTTTACTCAGTGTCCTAGTGTGGATTATGATGAAACCTTTTTACCAGTGGCTAAGATAAAGTCTATTCGGATTTTACTTGCGATAGCTGCACATTATGATTATGACATTTGGCAGGTGAACGTCAAAACTGCATTCCTCAATGGTAATCAAATTGAGGAAGTGTATATGAAACAACCCGAGGGTTTTTCATGTGAGTCCAGACCAAATGATGTGTGCAGGCTACATAAGTCCATTTATGGACTTAAGCAAGCCTCTAGGAGTTGGAACATTTGTTTTGACAATGCTATCAAATCTTTTGATTTTGTCAGAAGCAAAGAGGATCCTTGTGTTTATTCCTAACGCAAGGATACGGGTATTTTCTTCATTATTATGTATGTTGATGACATATTGATAATAGGAGATAATAAGACCCTCATGCAGTCAGTTAAGGATTGGTTTCCAAGACCTTCATGATGAAGGATTTAGGTGAAGCCTGCTACATTCTGGGAATTAGGATCTGTAGAGATAGACCTAATAGATTGTTGGGGCTGTCACAGTCAGTCTACATAGACAAAGTTCTTAGACGCTTCTCAATGGAGAATTCCAAGAAAGACGGTCTTCCGATAGGTCAAGGCATCAAGTTATCAAAGAAGGACATCCCTTCTAATGTTATTGAACTTGAGCGCATGAAGAGGATCCCATATGCTTCGGCTATAGGATCAATCATGTATGTCATGACCTGTACTAGGCCTGATGTGGCCTTTGCACTTAGTATGACCTGCAAGTTCCAGCAGAATCCTGGCAAGGAACACTGGAAAGCAGTCAAGAGTATTCTCAAGTACCTCAGGCGTACTAAAGATTAATTCTTAGTCTATGGTGGAGTTGATGAGCTGGTTGCCACTGGGTATACCAATGCTAGTTTCCAGACATATGTTGAATATTTCAAATCTCAGTCTGGTTACACTTTCATTTTCAACGGAGGAGCGGTCTTACTGGAAGAGTTCCAAGCAAAGTTATTCTTGCGGACTCGACTGAAGCGGAGTACATTGCTGGATCGGAAGCTGCTAAAGAAGATGTCGCGATTTCTGAGTTCCTGAAGGAACTAGGGGTTGTTCCGAGTGCCAGTTGTCCAATAACAATTTATTGTGACAACACTGGTGCCATTGCACAGGCAAAGGAACCAAGATCAACAAACAGAAACAAGCATGTACCAAGAAAGTACCACATTGTCACGACGAGCCGGGCGCGGTAGTGCCCTACACAGGCACCCTTAAAACATACAACATAATAAACTGCTGCGGAAAAATAAGTAACACATTTTTTTTCTTAAAACCAAGGCTAAGCCGATAAGGCTGCCGTAATATAAATCACCCAAAAAGGGCTTACACTATCCAAAAATGTAATTACAATTCTAACCATCCAATTACACGTGAATACGGACCTAAGATTTGAACACCTACTATGACGGACAAGGCCCCGTGCACTGAATATACATAGCCATGACAACTCGGAACATTGGAGCCATCTCAAAATCTTGAACCAGGATCCTAAGCTCGCGGATCCATAATCGTAATACCTAAACTGCGGACATGACGCGGCCGGGGGTCGATACAACAGTTGCGAATATGGAATGTAAATAAAATACAAGAAATGATCATAATCGTACAAAAGAATGAAAGAGCATGTATAAAAAGTACATACCAGATCTTGCCATGTCATTACCACTTATGAACTTAATTGCATATCATTATCTTTTCCATTCCATTAAGAGTTATAGCCATATCTTACGTACATACTTAGGAGAAGTCATTAAGTTTTTTACCATCTAACTTACTTATCTTGCATAACCTAATCCGACTATTTACGGAGGGACGCCTATAGTGCCCGGCCCAAACTGGGACGCGATAAAGTCACATAGTCTGCCCCTAAAGGTATACTGCCCGGCCCATCTCTGGGTCGATAATGTCATATAGTGCGCGTGAAGGTATACTACCCGCCCGTCTCGGGTCGATAATGTCATATAGTGCGCAGAAGGTATACTTCCGCCCGTCTGGGTCGATAATGTCATATAGTGCGCCCATAAAGGTATACCGCCCCGTCTGCGGGTCGATAATGTCATATAAAACCCGAATTTAACCCAACGTGCTTGCACCTCTACTCCTTTAGAAAGACTCTTTTCAAATAAAACTTCGGATATTAACAACCGTAGTATCAAGTCATCTCTACCTTTGACAAGTCACAATACCTTTTAGAAATACAATTATCTACTTCTAAATCAAGTGACTTCTTTCTTAAAACCTTAAGCAATTGGTACCTTTAAAACAATTTGCCCTTCTTTATTTCAAATCATTTCTTGTTTATGTTACTGAAGAAAACCATTCTCTTAACCTCCCATAAAGTTATTATAACCAACTTCCCATAAAGCCGTCATACTAACCTTATGCCTTAAACTAATTCATTCTTTTTATAACCAAGAGACTTATACTTTCAAATCAAATCACATAGCTTTCAAAATACTTCAAGTCTCTTAACTTTTAAGAAAACAAGTTTCAAAGTCTTAAAACTTCATACGTAAACTCTTTTAAATTAAGTAACATATACTTTGGTGCGTTGTGAATAAGTTATACTTATTTATAACGATCTTATTCAAGTAGCCATGATCTAGAAAATGTAATACAATTTTGTCTTATCTTAGCTTCTATGCAGATGGAGAATTCTACTTGTTTTAACATAATTAATTGTCATTACATTTTCCTTTATTAACGCTGCAATGACTTGTTCGATACTTATTCTCATTCATGCCGTAAATTAGCCAAGTCAACTCGACTCCAATACTTCCTAACGACTCTACCAACATCCCCATAAGACTTGGTAAGGACTTAGGATTTCTTAGACGTATCTTTTACATAGAGTAAATCAACATAACTACCTCTTAACTTCTAAGAGTAGACGGAATCATGAAATACTACTACATGTATGTTTCATACATAGAATCATGCCAAAGGAAGGAAGAGGTTCACATACCTCGCGACGATTATCGACAAGTAGCAAAAAGCTCCAAAGTACTTCAACCTTGCTAGTTATTCCATCCTTCAAGTAGAATACACTATACTTGGTACTTCAACCTAAATTGGCCATATCGTCCATTAACCTCTAGCTTGAACGTAGAATATTCTAAGTGCTAAGTCACTAAATTCTACGGAAAATCGGACAAAGACTTCCTTTGTTTCTACATACTTTGCCACCTTTTTCAAGGCCGAATACAATAACCAAACACGCCACATTTAAGGCCCAACAAATCAGCTAACCAAAGGGGATTACACGCCTTAACAGGACGTGTAAAATTCCTCCCCACAAATTACATTAAACTAGTCCACAATACAAATGTCAATTCGGCCAAAAAGTGCAACAACTTATCAACCTTTCCAATTCCTTTTCAATCCAAGTTCTTAGGTCTATCATGTTATATAGTAATAAACAACTTAACAATTATAACCACCTTAATCCACTCTTTAGATAACATGCGACGACTAAACTAGTAACTAAATTGAATTACAATCTTAAAGGCTAAATCATGCAACTTTCGGATTCCATCCAACTATTCCATAACACATATCATTCTTCATAATATAATCCACATGATCATTTCTAACTACTACAACATGAAATCTTGAATTATAATAGTAAGACGGAGATTAATACCTTCTTAAGCTCAAAATGCTCCAAAACCCTAAGTCGATCCTTAGCAACTCCAACTCCTTTTCTTAACGTTCCAATCCGCTATTTGCGACCCTTAGAAGCTTGTGAAAAACTCCTCTTCTATTTCCAACTTCAAAGTTGAAGAACACCTTAGGGTTTCGCCTTGCGACTAACGTAAAAACGTCGTTTTTCCGAATTTTTTTTATTGAGATATCCTTACAATACCCTTAGGGACCTTGGGTTAAAGTCTTGTGAATAATGATCCACATTTGCAATATTTTTCTCTCAAGAACTCACCTTGGCCGAGAGCACCTAAAGCTAGCACAATATTTTCTTGAAAATTTTTCTAAGTATAGAACTTGTCTTGCACTAGTGGAGGATATATACTACAAAGGAAGGCTTAGATAATAACACATGTAAGGCTAGGATGAAGAGCAATTAATAAAATAGCCAAGTGGACAAGTTGACCTTGGTCAACAATATCATGCTAGCAAGACTAATCTTTTACCTTGGTCAATGACCATCTTACCCTTGCTCCAATTCGTCCAAGACCAATGTGTGTGGGGGGGTGCCACGTGTCGCCCTCCCATCCGTCCATAAAATTCCGTAACCCTCGTGGGTCCCACAAAACGTAAAATTCCTCGGGTGGGCCCCACGCGACCAAATCCGTAAAAATAAATTTCCATAATGATAATAAGTTTCATACTCTTCAATTAATGCATTTTAAGAACCTAATTCTCACCAACGAACATTTTTCCTTTCCGACGTTCGGAAGATTTTCCGTCGGAAAAACAATTCTTCCTTTCGTACTAATTTCAAGTCTTGAGTTCCTTACGTACATTCTCTTAAACATGTCCTGGAGTTACGGGGTGTAACATTTTTCCCCCCTTAGAAACATTCGTCCCTGAATGTTCTTTCGGAGTCCAATCTAAATAGATAGCGACATAGTCTCCCTTCATACAACATATGCCACCCATGGCCACATAACACCTTATACTAAAACGTCAACCTTGGCACTCACGAAGCCAACTAGCCCATACTCATAATGAACTCAAAGTCAGTCATAATCCTCTCTACTAGGTCTACTAGGGTCTGACGACTGTATCATCACCGGGAAAACCTCAAATTCCCGCTCAGCTACCACCCCACACATGCACGGGTGTAGTTACCTCGAAAGGTCCTAATGGATTCAGGCTCTACTCCTTCCGTACTTCCAACTCTTACTAGCATACATACATAACTTCCATACCGATTTTGGCCTCTAATCTTTGGGGTCACTCTATAAAACAATATAAGGCCATTTCCGGCTTTCACGACCTGGTTCCGGTGGAACGCGTCCACAAACCCGTAAAACAATTAACTAGACTTGGGCCTTGCACCCTCGTGACCCTGTCACGTAGCGGAACTACTACCAACTGATCCCACTCTATTCCAGGCTATGGGGTGACCCGCAATAGGTCTTCACCCCGTCCCACCGTCGCACTTAACTCTTATTCTTGGTCTATAATAAATCTTTCTACCCGAGAAGACCTTGACGAGAATTCATTAACTGTTTCATACCTTCCCGGTATTTAGTTAGTCTTTACCAACTCTTGGTAATCTAAAATCATTCTAGGCAACACGCGTCTGACCCTTACACATAACTCCGTATAGATGTATGTCACAATACCAACTATACTATAATCATTTCCAACCTGGATACATAATCCACATAGTCCTTCCTGGGTCACTGCTGCCTTTCTCGTAGCTGGAATCAACATAACTCGTTAGGGAGAGACGACCCTAACGACAAAGCTCTATCGCACGATCTCAGAGTGAGAAGAATGGAAATCAATCCTAAATGTCCTGCAGCCTCCTGATTATAGATGTGGTGCACAACACACCGATAATCAAGACTCTACTAGACACGGTCTGTAGACACTTTCCGAGGACTAAGCGCTCGATACCACTTTTGTCACGACCCGCCGCGACATCGGTGCCCTACAGGCACCCTTAAAACATACAATATAATAAACTGCTGCGGAAAAATAAGTAACACATTTTTTTTCTTAAAACCAAGGCAAAGCCGATAAGGCTGTCGTAATATAAATCACCCAAAAAGGGCTTACACTATCCAAAAATGTAATTACAATTCTAACGATCCAAATTACACGTGAATACTGCACTCTAAGATTTGAACACCTACTATGGCGGGACAAGGCCCCGCCGCACTGAATATACATAGCCATGACAACTCCGGAACATTGGAGCCATCTCGAAATCTTTGAACCAGATCCTAAGCTCGCGGATCCATAATCGTGTACCTAAACTGCGGACATGAACGCAGCTTCGGCCGCATAACAAAAAGTGCGAATATGGAACAGAAATAAAGTCTGATGCAGATCATAATTGTACAAAAGAATGACGAGCATGTATAAAAGTACATGCGGATCTTGCCATGTCATTACCACATGAACTTAATTGCATATCATTATCTTTTCCATTCCATTAAGAGTTATAGCCATATCTTACGTACATACTTAGGAGAAGTCATTAAGTTTTTACCATCTAACTTACTTATCTTTCATAACCTAATCCGACTTCTTACGGAGGACGCCTATCTTGCGCGACTGGGACGTCGATAATGTCACATAGTGCGCGTAAGGTATCTTGCCTGCCCGTCTGGGTCGATAATGTCATATAGTGCGCGTAAGGTATACTACCCGCCCGTCTGCGGGTCGATAATGTCATATAGTGCGCGTAAAGGTATACTTCGGCCCATCTGCGGGTCGATAATGTCATATAGTGCGCGGTAAAGGTATCTTGCCGGACCATCTCGGGTCGATAATGTCATATAGTGCGCGTGAAGGTATCTTTGCCGACCGTCTCGGGTCGATAATGTCATATAAAACCCGGGAATTTAACCCAACGTACTTCGCACCTCTACTCCTTTAGAAAGACTCTTTTTCAAATAAAACTTCCCAGATACTAACAACCGTAGTATCAAGTCATCTCTACCTTTCAGGACAAGTCACAATACCTTTTTAGAAATACAATTACAGCTTTCTAAATCAAGTGACTTCTTTCTTAAAACCTTAAGCAATTGGTACCTTTAAAACAATTTGCCCTTCTTTATTTCAAATCATTTCTTGTTTATGTTACTGAAGAAAACCATTCTCTTAACCTCCCATAAAGTTATTATAACCAACTTCCCATAAAGCCGTCATACTAACCTTATGCCTTAAACTAATTCATTCTTTCATAACCAAGAGACTTATACTTTCAAATCAAATCACATAGCTTTCAAAATACTTCAAGTCTCTTAACTTTTAAGAAAACAAGTTTCAAAGTCTTAAAAACTTCATACATAAACTCTTTTAAATTAAGTAACATATACTTTGGTGCGTTGTGAATAAGTTATACTTATTTATAACGATCTTATTCAAGTAGCCATGATCTAGAAAATGTAATACAATTTTGTCTTATCTTAGCTTCTATGCAGATGGAGAATTCTACTTGTTTTAACATAATTAATTGTCATTACATTTTCCTTTATTAACGCTGCAATGGCTTGTTCGATACTTATTCTCATTCGTGCCGTAAATTAGCCAAGTCAACTCGACTCAAATACTTCCTAACGACTCTACCAACATCCCCATAAGACTTGGTAAGGACTTAGGATTTCTTAGGCGTAGCTTTTACATAGAGTAAATCAACATAACTACCTCTTAACTTCTAAGAGTAGGCGGAATCATGAAATACTACTACATGTATATTTCATACATAGAATCATGCCAAAGGAAGGAAGAGGTTCACATCTTGCGGCGATTATCGACAAGTAGCAAAAAGCTCCAAAGTACTTCAACCTTGCTAGCTATTCCATCCTTCAAGTAGAATACGCTATACTTGGTACTTCAACCTAAATTGGCCATATCGTCCATTAACCTCTAGCTTCGAACGTAGAATATTCTAAGTGCTAAGTCACTAAATTCTACGGAAAATCGGACAGCACTTCCTTTGTTTCTACATAGTTTGCCACCTTTTTCAAGGCCGAATACAATAACCAAACACGCCACATTTAAGGCCCAACAAATCAGCTAACCAAAGGGGATTACACGCCTTAACAGGACATGTAAAATTCCGCCCCACAAATTACATTAAACTAGTCCACAATACAAATGTCAATTCGGCCAAAAAATGCAACAACTTATCAACCTTTCCAATTCCTTTTCAATCCAAGTTCTTAGGTCTAGCATGTTATATAGTAATAAACAACTTAACAATTATAACCACCTTAATCCACTCTTTAGATAACATGCGACGACTAACTAGTAACTAAATTGAATTACAATCTTAAAGGCTAAATCATGCAACTTTCGGATTCCATCCAACTATTCCATAACACATATCATTCTTCATAATATAATCCACATGATCATTTCTAACTACTACAACATGAAATCTTGAATTATAATAGTAAGACGGAGATTAATACCTTCTTAAGCTCAAAATGCTCCAAAACCCTAAGTCGATCCTTAGCAACTCCAACTCCTTTTCTTAACGTTCCAATCCACTATTTGCGACCCTTAGAAGCTTGTGAAAAACTCCTCTTCTATTTCCAACTTCAAAGTTGAAGAACACCTTAGGGTTTCGCCTTGCGACTAACGTAAAAACGTCGTTTTTCCGAAATCTTTCTATTGAGATATCCTTACAATACCCTTAGGGACCTTGGGTTAAAGTCTTGTGAATAATGATCCACATTTGCAAAAAATTTCTCTCAAGAACTCACCTTGGCCGAGAGCACCTAAAGCTAGCACAATATTTTCTTGAAATTTTTTCTAAGTATAGAACTTGTCTTGCACTAGTGGAGGATATATACTACAAAGGAAGGCTTAGATAATAACACATGTGAGGCTAGGATGAAGAGCAATTAATAAAATAGCCAAGTGGACAAGTTGACCTTGGTCAACAATATCATGCTAGCAAGACTAATCTTTTACCTTGGTCAATGACCATCTTACCCTTGCTCCAATTCGTCCAAGACCAATGTGTGTGTGGGGGGGTGCCACGTGTCGCCCTCCCATCCGTCCATAAAATTTTGTAACCCTCGTGGGTCCCACAAAACGTAAAATTCCTCCGGTGGGCCCCACGCGACCAAATCCGTAAATATAAATTTCCATAATGATAATAAGTTCCATACTCTTCAATTAATGCATTTTGAGAACCTAATTCTCACCAACGAACATTTTTCCTTTCCGACGTTCGGAAGATTTTCCGTCGGAAAAACAATTCTTCCTTTCGTACTAATTTCAAGTCTTGAGTTCCTTACGTACATTCTCTTAAACATGTCCTGGAGTTACGGGGTGTAACACACATCATGAGAGAGATGGTGCAAGCTGAAGATATCAAGATAGATTATATTCCCACAGACAATAATCTAGCAGACCCGTTTACTAAACCATTAAGCTTGGTGAAGCATAATGATCATTTTGAGAACATAGGTATTAGATTGGATCTAGGCCAAGTGGGAGATTGAAAGTATATGTATGTCCTAGAGACAATCTGTATTAGGACACAATGTACTTTATACACATTCATATTTATATTAATGATGATTAATATTATGACAATTTGCATTTGTTGAATTATTAGTTGATTGTTTATAATGTTCTATAAATGCATCCCTAGATGTTACATGTTTGTTAATGATGTGAGAATTAATGTTATAACGTAACTCTTAAATTACCTCGACTAATAATCATCGAAATTGGGATATCGATGATATGCGATACGTCGACATGTGGTATGCATCATATCCTTAGGGGATGTAGTATGTCTCACTTGCTACGAGTTATGGCAACTCGTGATGGACACATGGATACTTATTGAAGTATTGGTATGCCCTGCTGATGTACTGTTTTGTTATATGTCTATAATGTCATCAACGTGTGGGAGATAAAAGTTGTTATACCCCGTATTTCCAGAGTATGTACGTAAGGACGTACGTAGAAAATTTGAGTTTGTGCCTTAAAGTGCTTGGCCGAATTTTATTTGTGCATGACACCCGGTTAGAGTCGTTTTTTCGAAAGCGTTTTCCACGACTTTCGTAGGGAATTTCCGGCTATGTCATTTTTAATTTTTGCGGATTTTTAGAGGCGTAACATTTTGGACCAACGAGAGGCGACACTTGGCACCCTCTCATTGAAGCGGTAAAGCTTGGGCGATTGGGGTTGATTTTTGTCAAGTAGTAGGTAGGATATTTTGTGTGCAAGTTGGCTAGGTACACATGCCCTAATCTTGGCCTTACACTAAATCTTGGCCATTGGTTGGCCTTCACTGACCTATAAATACCACTCCCTTTGATGAACTTCTTCATCCAAAAATCTCTTAAGTCTTGAAAGCTTCTTCCTCCCCTTTGTGTAGTGTAGTGGCGAGAGCCTCCTCCCCTTGGCCGAGAGCCCTTCCCCTCCAGTAGTGTGGCGGGGTACCTAGTTGCTTTAGTATAATACCACTCTCTTGGTAGAAATACTCTCAAAAGTATTGTTATAATGCCCAAATTACCTTAGCCATATACCTTGTAGTATTCTAAGGTTATACTATACAAAGCCCAAATACTATTATACTTCGAAACCACAGGAAAATCTCCATGGTTAGTTGGAGTAGTAAGTAGAAGTTGGTTAGAACTTCTAAGGGTTGTTTGGAGCGGGTTGGAGCGCACGGAGTTGGAGCTAAACGATTGCCCAGGATCGACTTTATACTTGGATAATTATGGGCTTATCGAGGTAATTATCTTGTCCCCCTATTGTAATTGGAAATTACATGATTTCTTGAATATATAGTTGAAGTATCCTATATATAGAACTGAGCGTAGTTATCGGCAATGTCTTTTGACTTAAGCCTGAATAAAACTTACGGCAATGTCTTGCGACTTAAGCCTGAATTTAAAGAAGAATACTGAACTGTAATTACATAGGGTTGTATTACAGTAGACTTGTGTAGTAGCAGTGGAGTAGAATTGTACGTTAGGGTTAGATCATAACCCTTGGTTGGCTTGATGGCGGCCTCGATAAAGGAGAGATTTCTGTTGTTGCGGGAGGTCCGAATTTTACGTAGAATGTTCTCTGAAGGGATCTAAACACTAATAAAGCGCTGGTGGCCTTATAGGTTGAAGTACTACGTGTGGCGCGATCTACTTGGCTAAGGAGCGGTTGGAAGTACTTGAGCGTTTTGCTATTAGTCGATACTCGTCGCGAGGTATGTGAACCTCTTCCATCTCTTCTAGCATGATATGTGTGAAATATGTGACACAGAGACGGTACGTGTCTTTGAACGTATTTGATTGGTGTAAAACATAAAGTGTTATAACGGCTTTATGGGAATTTGGTTATAACGACTTTATGTTGGTAAGAAAATACATGTGGTTTTTAAAAGGTACGATTTGAACTATAAGCGGCTTGTTATGTGTTAATAAAGAACTTGAAGTATTTCAAAGATTTTGAATCATTTTGAAAGAAGAAGTAATATTTGGTTTTTTTGAAAACTTAAGAGTTATACTAGCTTTATGGGAAGTTAGGTATAACGGCTTAAGAATGTTTTCTTGATTTGGAAGTCGAATGTGTATCGACAAACCCGCTGCGGCGTTAATAAAAGGAAATGTTTTGAATAATTAAGTATTATTAAAACCGAGAAACTTCCATCTGCATAGAAGCTAAGATGAGATAAAATGATATTTCTAGATCATGGTCTTTGTAATAAGATTGTAATAAACAAGAATATCTACTCATATAAGGCTTGGGTTTCTCAGTTGTTTAAAGGAGAATTATATTCTTAAATGAATAAGACTATGAACTCTGAAACCTTTCAAAAAATGAGAAGCTGGAACATTGGAAATTAGGCAAACTTGAACATTGGAAAGAATGTTGCTACTTGATTTTACAAGGAGAAGTAATTGATTTACTTTAAAAGATAATCACTCTATTTTCATATACTATGGGTATTGCGAGTAACGTATCTTTTAAAGAGTTAATGTATGAAGTACTTTGGGGATAAAAACCCGATCTTGTTAATCATATAGTAGAAAGTACCTTGTGTGAACAACTTGATTGTATTGGTTTGTAATAGCCTTGTAATATTTTCTTGATTGCTTTGATAAGTAAGCGTGTTAGGATGCTACGTGTGTTAGTATCTTGTGATGTTTGTGTAAAGGGTTTCTTGATTGTGCTTATTAACTATCGGTCGTTATGATAGTATTGTGGCATTCATCTCTTGAGATGATTAGGGTTAAGGCGCCCTCCGTGCGGGGTAGACTCGGTGATGCAGGACCGTGATTCGAGAATACCTCGTGCGGGTCTGAGGGCCTATCGCGAGCTACGAGTTCGGGTTAGCGTCGTCCTTTATGGGCATGCGGTCTGCGGACTCGGAAGTCGGGGCGATCGAGTAGCTACCCTCGATGCGGGGAATACCATGCGGGCGATGAGATTGGCCTATGCGGGTGCGGGGTTCGAGTTAGGCAGCGTACATTGATCTGCGGGCAAGTGGCGGCTTTGATCATGTGGGATCTTATAATCTGATTCGCGACCTTGTTAGTGCGTAGGTTTTAGTAGTCGGCTATGCCCGTACTTACCGTCTGATCAGGTTTATTATGACACAGGTGGGACACGGTGTTCGTATGTGTTCCTTGGTGTTTTTATATCAGGCGGTGAGGAAGGTATTCCACGGGCGTGATTGATATTGTGGGCACAGACCCGTTGTTATACTTAAGTGATGACTTGAGGCGTGAGTCACGACTTGACATGCTTGTTGTAAGCGTAGTTTGGTTATCATACATCTCTGCTTTATATAGCTATGATTTCATTTCTGATATGTATTTCGGTTTCACATACGACCTCGCCCGGTGCGTTCATGCGCGAGTTGAGTACACGATCGTTGATCCTAGCTCTCGAGTCGCGTTTGGGAAGCTCCGTTTCTCGGAGGCTTATCGGTGGTATAGTCCCGGCGTCGTAAGTGTTTACATTCGGGGGTTTGGCGCCCCGGCCCCTGTCCGCCATTGTTGTCGTATCATTCTTAGAAGTGCAGTAATCTTGTTGTGGGCGGGGTTTGTAAAAGGATTAAAGCGTTCATGTTGAAAAAGGTTGCTATTTATACATATATCGAAGGTAGTTTTTGGTTGCTTTGTCTTATTTCTTTGTCTTATTACGGTTTCATGTATTGTCTTTATGTTCGTGATTACTACGATGTATGTCTACTTGGGTGCGGGGGCACGATCCACGGGCAGGTTGGTCGTGACAAAAGTGGTATCGAGCGATTAATCCTCGGAAAGTGTCTCCGTATCCGATGAGTCTTGATTATCGGTGTGTTGTGCACCACGCGATAATCGAGAGGCTATAGGATATTTAGGATTGGTTTCTATTCTTCTCACTGAGATCGTGCCTTGAGCCGTGTTGTAAGTTGGACCTACGCGAAATTCTTTCCCTATCGTTATGCCCCCCGGGAGGGCAAGCGGCAGGAGAGGCTGCGAGTAAAGTCTGAGAGGTTACGTGGGCACAGGCCCGATTATCACCTGGTGGCGCCCGTTCGGGGAGTTACTGCGGCGTCGCTAGCAATGAGTTTAGCGGCGGTTCTCTGCGACCATGATATTTGAACCTTGATTCGCGGCCAGAGCGGTGAATATAGATTGCAAAGCGACCACATTACTAGCTATAGATTTGGCTACGAGTATACGATGCATGAGTCTTGAGGACTATCTAAAGAGGTTGTGAAAAGTAATTCTTGATTAGGCTTGAGCATGGCACGTGAAGCGGGCTTATGCGCGTGGCCGAGGCGATGTAGAGATCGGCGGGTTAACGAAGGGCGGTAGAAGAGGGCGAGCGATAAGGTCCTTTGGTAACTTTCGGCGATCGCCTCGCGGAGTTAGATATGCACCTCCGCCGATCGAGTGGTCTTCGCGATTTGGGGCGTTCGGGGTGTGCGGAGTTGGTGAACTCCGGACTTAGGTTCTGATGTCGTCATCGGGAATGTCATCTTTTAGGTTAGTCTTGTTGTGTGCGGTGTCGAGTGTCGAGGACTTAGCCTTCGGATCGGTGGGTAGTTTGTCATCTCGCCTAGGCGAGGTTTGATTAGAGCGACTAAGAGGAGTGAAGCGATGAATATAGATATATCTTTAACCCTCAGAGTTTTGTTTATGTGATAAGGTGAGTATACCTTAAGTGTTATGTTACGATAGCGGTGTGTTAGTTGTGATTAGAAATCTTGGTTAGTTAGCAGAGTAAGATTTTGGGGATAGATAAGGTGTAAGCCTTAGAATGTTTTACGTAAAGACCTTAGAGGTAAGGCCGTCTCAAGTAAAGGTGTAGTGTTATGTTTGATCCTTATAAGAGTGCATAGTGCCGTGAGCTACGTTTGTGGGATAAGTCACGAGTAGTGTGAAATGAAAGAGGGTAGTTGAGCTATGAAGACCGCTAGGTTTTACGTGATTAGTGAGTTTTCCTTGGGGAACTAGTGTTGTGCTCGTTGTGGTCGGATTGAGGCCGTGATGCGGGTCAACCGCGGCTTTGGTGGTGGGGTCGGTTTGTGGTGGTCGCCTTGTGGTAAGTCACGAGGGTGTTAGGCCCAGTTTAGTTAACGTCTGAGTTCGTGGATGCGTTCGACCGATGGTCGGGCGATGAAGCAGCCATCGTGTCGCCGGTCGGGACCGTTTACTCATTGTGTTGTTTTATCGAGAAAGGTTGTAAGGCGGTGCCTACCTTCACCTTATGGCGCAGTGGAGCCAGTTCTGTTTTTGTTTCGGAAGTTTTGCCAAGCATGTGTGTTAAGAACTGGTGAGTCTCGAATCGCGTTCGCCGCCGGGCGGTGTTTGGATTTGAGGATAGTCGATTGTTGTCTCTGGGGAGGAAGTGTTTAAACTACCATTTCGGTGTTAGGATATCGCTTTGTGAAGCCTTGTAGGCGGAAGTGTAAAGGTCGATTGGTTCGATGTTGGCAAGTTCGATTAGTTGGTTGAGCTTGTTCCGGTGTGGATAGTCTGGCTTGTCTAGAAAAGTTACGGCTCAGAGGAATTGTGCGGATAATCGGCGCTTAGAGTTGAGTTGTGGTCGGTCTGAAGGTACCACCGGGTTGGGTGTGAGTTTGGAATCTGAGAGGACTTAGCGAGTTACTGAGTTCATGTGAAGAATAGGCGGGTTGCCTATATGTTAGCTTTGTCCGACTTAGGAGGCGTCGGTCTTTCGTATTGTTATGATCGGAAAAGTATCGGAGATCCGTCAGTGTTCCCACAATGATGACCACGTTAGAGATAGTAGCCCGAGTTTTGGCGGCCGTATCAGAATGTGGTAAGAGTTCGAGTGTCACGACATCCTCGGGATCGCAGTACCATTTGTTGGAGTCGGAGCAAGGCTCGCGACAAAGTGACAAAGTGGTATCTCTGACGAGTAAAGAGAAGTGAGCATGTATGGCGGCGTTGATGTGATCATTTCTTTTGTAAAGAGAAGGTCACGAAAGTATATTTTAGACCCGGTGAGAAGTGTTTGTGGTTATGTTAGAGGTGTTTCCTCGTGGACTTGGATGGAGGTATTTTGCTTGGGTGTTTAGTGGCGGATGTGGCGAGTTTGTTTCGTAAGTATAGTAGTGAAGACTATCTTGCAAGGCGTGCGTTGTTTGAGACTTAGAAGGAACATTCGGGCGAATGTTTCTAAGAGGAGAATGTTATACCGTATTTCCAGTATGCGTGGCGTGCGTAGAAAATTTGAGTTTGTGCCTTAAAGTGCTTGGCGAATTTTATTTGTGCATGACACGGTTAGAGTCGTTGCGTTTCCCTGACTTTCGTAGGGAATTTCGGCTATGTCATTTTTAATTTTTGCGGATTTTTAGAGGCGTAACATTTTGGACCAGCGAGAGGCGACAGGCACCCTCTCATTGTAAAGCTTGGGCGATTGGGGTTGATTTTTGTCAAGTAGTAGGTAGGATATTTTGTGTGCAAGTTGGCTGCCTAATCTTGGCCTTTTACACAGCACTTGGCTAAATCTTGGCCATTGGTTGGCCTACTTGACTATAAATACCCCTCCCTTTGATGAACTTCTTCATCCAAAAATCTCTTAAGTCTTGAAAGCTTCTTCCTCACTTTGTGTAGTGTAGTGGTAGAGCCTCACTCCCCCTTGGCGAGAGCCCTTCCCACGTCAGTGTGGCAGTGGGGTACCACTAGCCTAGTTGCTTTCGTATAATACCCCTCTCTTGGTAGAAATACTCTCAAAGTATTGTTATAATGCCCAATTACCTTAGCCATATACCTTGTAGTATTCTAAGGTTATACTATCTAAAAGCCAGAAATACTATTATACTTCCCGTCAGAAACCACAGGAAAATCTCCATGGTTAGTTGGAGTAGTAAGTAGAAGTTGGTTAGAACTTCTAAGGGTTGTTGGAGCGGGTTGGGCGAGTTGGAGCTAAGCGATTGCCGGGATCGACTTTATACTTGGATAATTATGGGCTTATCGAGGTAATTATCTTGTCCTATTGTAATTGGAAATTACATGATTTCTTGAATATATAGTTGAAGTATCCTATATATAGCGTAGTTATCGGCAATGTCTTTTGACTTAAGCTGAATAAAACTTACGGCAATGTCTTGCGACTTAAGCTGAATTTAAAGAAGAATCTTGTAATTACATAGGGTTGTATTCTGAGACTTGTGTAGTAGTAGTAGAATTGTACAGTTAGGGTTAGATGCATAACCCTGGTTGGCTTGATGGCGGCCTCGATAAAGGAGGAGATTGAATTTTACGTAGAATGTTCTGAAGGGATCTAAACACTAATAAGCGCTGGTGGCCTTATAGGTTGAAGTACTACGTGTGGCGCGATCTACCGGTTGGAAGTACTTGGAGCGTTTTGCTATTAGTCGATATCGCGAGGTATGTGAACCTCTTCTATCTCTTCTAGCATGATATGTGTGAAATATGTGCGTACGTGACGTATTTGATTGGTGTAAAACATAAAGTGTTATAACGGCTTTATGGGAATTTGGTTATATGACTTTATGTTGGTAAGAAAATACATGTGGTTTTAAAAGGTAAGCGATTTGAACTATAAGCGGCTTGTTATGTGTTAATAAAGAACTTGAAGTATTTCAAAAGATTTTGAATCATTTTGAAAGAAGAAGTAATATTTGGTTTTTTGAAAACTTAAGAGTTATACTAGCTTTATGGGAAGTTAGGTATAACGGCTTAAGAATGTTTCTTGATTTGAAGTCGAATGTGTATCGACAAACCACTGCGGCGTTAATAAAAGGAAATGTTTTGAATAATTAAGTATTATTAAAACCAAGAAACTTCCATCTGCATAGAAGCTAAGATGAGACAAAATGATATTTCTAGATCATGGGGCTGTAATAAGATTGTAATAAACAAGAATATCCTACTCATATAAGGCTTGGGTTTCTCAGTTGTTTAAAGGAGAATTATATTCTTAAATGAATAAGACTATGAACTACGAAACCTTTCAAAAAAAGAAAGCTGGAACATTGGAAATTAGGCAAACTTGAACATTGGAAAGAATGTTGCTACTTGATTTTACAAGGAGAAGTAATTGATTTACTTTAAAAAGATAATCACTCTATTTTCATATACTATGGGTATTGCGAAGTAACGTATCTTTTAAAGAGTTAATGTATGAAGTACTTTGGGGATAAAAACCGATCTTGTTAATCATATAGTAGAAAGTACCTTGTGTGAACAACTTGATTGTATTGGTTTGTAATAGCCTTGTAATATTTTCTTGATTGCTTTGATAAGTAAGCGTGTTAGGATACTACGTGTGTTAGTATCTTGTGATGTTTGTGTAAAGGGGTTTCCTTGATTGTGCTTATTAACTATCGGTCGTTATGATAGTATTGTGGCATTCATCTCTTGAGATGATTATGCAGGACCGTGATTGAGAATACCTCATGCGGGTCTGAGGGCCTATGCGGGCTACGAGAGTTCGAGGTTAGCGTCGTCCTTTATGGGCATGCGATCATCGGACTCGGAAGTCGGGGCGATGCGGGAGTAGCTACCGATGCGGGGAATACCATGCGGGCGATGAGATTGGCCTATGATCATGTAATGCAGATCTTATAATCTGATTCGCGACTTGTTGGTCTTGTGGGTTTTTAGTAGTCGGCTATGCTTTTATTATGACAGTGGGACACGGTGTTCATGTGTGTTCCTTGGTGTTTTATATCATCGGTGAGAAGGTATTCCACAGGCATGATTGATATTGTGGGCACGAGACCCGTTGTTATACTTAAGTGATGACTTGAGGCGTGAGTCACGACTAGTTTGGTTATCATACACATCTCTGCTTTATAATGATTTCATTTACGATATGTATTTCACATACTGCGTTCATCATGAGTTGATCCTAGCTCTATTTGGGAAGCTCGTTTCTCGGAGGCTTATCGGTGGTATAGTCGTCGTAAGTGTTTACATTCGGGGTTTGGCGCGCCATTGTTGTCGTATCATTCTAGTCTGTAATCTTGTTGTGGGCAGTGGTAGCAGTATCAATTTGTTGTGTGGGGGGTTTGTAAAAAGGATTAAATTGTTCATGTTGAAAAAGGTTGCTATTTATACATATATGTTTTAGTTGCTTTGTCTTATTTCACTGTCTTATTACTGGTTTCATGTATTGTCTTTATGTTCGTGATTACTCGATGTATGTCTACTTGGGTGTGGTCGTGACAAAAGTCCTTAGACTTGAGGTCAATATCATCTTGTTTACGGAGTGATGTACTTTGGTCCTGTCCTAAGCTCAAATGTCTTATAGGTTGAGACGCGGCTTGTTTTGGTGCATTACGAAGTAGATTAAAGGTGGTATGTGAGCCAAGATTAGGATCCATTCCTTGAACTTATATTCGAGTGAACACATGTTGACTAAGTCATTGGCCAATTCATTGGACATGTCTGTGACATGGTCCTGTTGTCAACTAATATAGATGAGTTATAATAATCAAGTCATTTGGATAGACACTTGATATATCCTAAGCGTGATTGAGTGTGTCATGAATGAAATGATTTTATCTTCTCACATATAGGTTCAGTTCACATATTTTGTGTAGCTAAACTTTACATATTGGGTTCGTCTTCCGGCGCAGTCTAGGAGTTCCGTGAAGATCCTAATGTTATTAGTAACGATATGTAAAGGCCTGAAGGATAACATTAAGTCAAATATTCCGTCGATTGAAGGATGTAATTAGAAGGAGATTATACCTAAATGTTCGGTTGATGACCGGGACATTAGAAATGGGAAAGGGCTGAAAATTGGGACAGGACCGCGGTGCCACTTACTTTGGGCCGCGGTGCCTAGCCGATTTCGGGCGGTCCGAATTTTAGTCAGTCCGGGTTTTTGCTTGGCCTGGCACACGGAAACCCTAAAGCCTCTGTTTATAAATATAAATATAGGGCTTACCTCTCATTCCAAATACACTAAACCTAAGAGAGGTCAATCACTTCTAAAGCTCTGTCAGAATCCCTAGCATTCCTGACTTAGCAATTACATTACAGTTTTAGAACTTACAAATCGAGGGACATTTGTGTGCACCATCGGACTACACAAAGCATCCAGAATCAACTGCTTGGCTTAAAATGTAAGTCTTCCATTGAAGTATTACATTTATTTGGTGCTTTGTATTTTCATTACTTATCATACTGCAGTTCGACCGTCGTCGGGTTTGAAATATAAATTTTCAAATTCCGCTGCGTGCACGAACTCGACGTAAACTCCTACACTGTATTCTATGAGTTTCTTTAATTATGTGTTTAATTTATTTAAACTATTAATGTATTTTTCTATAATTATTTTTGTTATTATATTATTTTACTACACAATTAAAATTTTAGAAATTCACAGGGCTTCTCTAGGCGCCTCATGCTAAGTAAAACGCCTCGACTCACGCTCTCGCCTTTTAAAGCATTGATTTTCATAGAAGGAGTAATAAATTAACTCAAACTTGGTACTCCCTCCGTCTCATATTACTCAATCCGTTTCAATTTAAGTGTCTTAGTTTGACTAGGTCCGGAGGTTAAGAAACAAAGGAAGACTTTTGAATCTTGTGGTCTATCATTAAAGATGATGTGATTCTTTAAATTTTATGATCTTAAGCTTGTTCAAACTTACTAAATATAGAAAGATACACTCATTTTGAGACAATACGTAAAATTCATGACATTTCATGTGAAATCCTTGGCAATATTTTCTTTCTTTACATCAACTAAAGCCAAAATCATCAACTTCATTAATTATCTACACAAGTCCAAATCTTCTTCTGGATTGCTACCCAAAAATGCCTAGTTATTCACATCCTAACATATACATGAAATATAATAGTAGTAACTAGTAAGTCCTTCTAAATTGAAAAGTGTTTTTCTCAAAGGTACTTTTGAAGAAAGTATTTTAGTATGAAATAGTTTGTGTTTGATCAATTAATTTAAAATATTTTTGAATAGCAATTAGTGTTTGATTAAGCTTACTTTTAAGTGTATTTTGTATTTTCTCAAAAGTGCTTTTCAAAAACGATATTTGGGAAAAAAATATTTTTTTAACTTCTGAAAATAACTTCTGCTACTCTTCAGAAACACTTATTTTCTCTCAAAAGTTTAGCCAACATCTCAGTTTTTTTAAAATAAATACTTTTTTGAAAAAAGAAAACACTTTTCACCTAAAACATTAGCCAAAAAGGCTATTAGTTCCTTTGCCTTTCTTATTATTTTAATCCTGCCAATCATGCCACAATGTGGTTTGCCCCATATAAAAAACCTCTTATAATTAATGATTAAGCAATGGAATCTAACCTTGAGATTTGGGTATTAAATATTAGCAATAAAAAAGATCCTTTAAAGATATGCAACGTAATAACTTTTCTCAAATTGTTTACAAGAAAACATGTGATAGGAGGTTGTTTGAGAGAGGGGGGGGGGGGGTCCAGATGAGTAGATGACTAGTCCATGAGCTAAAGAGCAACGTGTGTAATAGTGGTGACAAAGAGACTGAGCAACTGGCAATATCAATTTTTGTTAGTGTCCCTCCAAAAAACTCTTGGTACAGCTCAAAAGACATTCTCTTCAATATTTTAAGTTGCTGACCTAGAATTTAAAATTTTAAAATTTAGAGTATAGCTATTTTAAATTAATAATTTATTTATATTTAATACATTCCTCGTGGTAATTTATTTAACACTATTTAATAGAATACGAAGTTTAAAAAATAAAAAAAAACTTTGTTATGTTTATTCTTTATTTTAGTGTCTACTTTTATTTGTTTTTCTTTATAATAAATATATTTTTAAAATTAAGTAGAATCTAATATAAATAAAGTAGAGATGGTGTGATTAAATACTTGTCTAATAAGAAAATGTGATATTTATTTAGAACGGATTAAAAATATACTAACACATAAATTAAATGAAAAATATATATTTTAATATAAATATAAAATTTAGATTGAAATTACTCAATATTGAGTGTATTTTATACACTCTTTTGAGTCCTTTTTAGTTAGTATTTTACTCTTTTATTTTGCGTTTAGTATAGTGTTAGGTGATTTTTTTTCTTTTGTGTCACAACGGTTATAAAGGAGAAAATACTACTTTTGATGATGAAATTGCACAATAAAAGGCCAAGAAATGAAGCCTAAGAAGTCTCGGGAAGAAAAGAAGAAATCAGACGAAATCCTGACAAAAAAATACACTGTGAATCGGATTGGGTTTACAGGCTTAAAGCGCCGTGACGCCAGAAGTTCAGAGAAGCTGCAGGAGTTGCGGCGCCGTGGCGCCAAAATGCAGGGCCACGGCGCCGACGCAGGAATTTCAAGTTCTGGGCCGAATTTGACACGTTTTCAGGGTCCGAAAGGAAAACTTTTCCCAGCTATAAATCCCTTAGACCATAATACTTTATCATACTTTGTGGAGGCTAAGAAGGAGGCAATAACAAGATTCGATACATCTCCTTATTCAAGTTATTTTCTTTCCCTTATTTTATTTCAGTTTATGTTGGATTGTAATTTAGTTCTTGACATGACAATGTTTAGGAGCTAATTATTTTAGTAGGATTTTCCATCGAATCTTCTTGAAACTCTTTCATATAGTTAATGCATAGTTATTGATTTCTTCTTTAGCATATTAAGATCTATTCAATATTGTTGTGATTGTTTATTAGTTAACTGACCCTTAATTATCATAACTTATATGATTTCGAATCAAAAGTCTGAAAGGTTAGATTTGAATATGCTGTAATTATCTAGACATAAGTTAAAATTGTGGACGAAAGTACCCCGATACTTGTGTAGTATTTAAGATTATTGTTCTTAATCCTCTCGTGTGGTAAAATCTATCATAGAAATATAAAAGGTTTCTACACAAGGTTGAGCTCTTGTATGTCCTAACCGGAATATAATGACAGATTAGTTAACCTGCTATCTTAATAAGAAGAAGAATCATTAGCATTGCATTAACACGTGAAAGAGTGGATAATTGAAGAGATTGAAAGCCTTATTTCCTTCATAACTGTTATAAACCCAAAATATTATAATCTTTAGTTAATTTCTATACTTAGTCATAATTCTTAGTTATAATTCTCAAACTAAAGAACGTCAACCAAATGGATATCATAGAATAAATAACCGATACTTAATAAATCAGTTTCTGTGGATGATAAATTCGATCTTACATATCTTTATTATTTGAACGATACGTACACTTTGCGTAAGCACTTACAAATTTCGCTAACACTCAGTTCAACCGAACATTCGCAGTTATAGCTCATACAGAGTATTTTAACCAAGTCACCTGATTAAGTGCGCGAAAGTCAAACGGACCGGACCGGGCCGAGCCGGGCGGGCCAGGACCTTTGATTCTCGGACGAAGCCGGACCGAATTTCTCGTCCGGTCCGGTCATTCGGTCGATCGTCTCTGACCGAATGGACCGAATCCTCACGGCGATCCAGCCCGGCCGGCCGGCCAGGCCCGGCCAGCTCAAAGCCCGGCCACAATTTGGCCAGCCCGCCAGCCCGTACGTATTGACATATCAAATAAAAGTTGTAAATTAATGAAACTTTAAATGGTCATAACTTTGCACTCGGACGTCCGTTTGATCTAATTTTTTTTTTTGATTTCGCGTATTTTTTCGAGACGAATAATCCCAAACGGATTCACCGGATTTCTCCAAAAACGTCCATCTTGCCCCTCAATTTCTCTTTTCCCCCAAATCGTTACGTTTTTCCCATTTTCAAATCTAAATATCTCGCGATGTACAATAGATTTCAACGTAAAAATTTCGTGGCACCGCGCCCGAGAATGTCAATTTCAGTATTGGTAATTCAATTTTTTTTTTAAAAAACGGGCCCTGGAACCCGACCCGGAATTATATAATATTATATATTAGAAATTTAGAAAATTAGGAATTATATATATTAGGAATTTAGAAAATTATAAATTATATATATTATATATATTATAAAAAAAAATTAAAAAAATTGATTAGGACGGACCAAAACCATTATGAAAAAGCAGGACCAAGACCGGATGAATTTACCGATCGAAACAGTTCGATCGGTCCGACCGGTCGGACCGAATTTTGTGCAGCCCTACCCACAACTCCATAAGAACACAAACCCTTTTTTGCCCTTCCCACTCAAATTCCAAACAAAGAAACAGCTAAGCTCCTTCACTGCAGTAATAATAATACAAATACAAACACTTTGAGACTATAAGCAAACAGCACAGAGCATATTTTTCTCTGTGTCTGCCTCATTTTCAGCTCTATTCAAAACTTAATTCATAGTAATGGATTACTGGTCTTCTTCTGTCACTGTTGATGATGAATTCAAGAAGCTTGTACGCAGAATGAACCCACCAAGGTACTTCTTTCTCTTTTTTACTCGAGCATAAGTTGCAGTCATGTGACCAAGAGGTTATAGGTTCAGTTGTGGAATAACCTTGTGTTCCGGTAGTTCTTCGAGAGCTTAGTACACCGGGTTTCTTTTTTTTTATGCTGCAAATCTTGATTTTCTCCAAATGGGATTTGACCTTAAAGATTGCAACTTTTGTAAATTTAAAATTATGAATCTTTGTGCTGATTTAATCACAAATTCTGATTGTGGGATTTGTATAGGGTTACTGTTGATAATACATCTGAGAAGAAAACAACTCTGATCAAGGTACGATATGTTTTTGAGTTAACTTGATACTTATGTGTCCTTTTTCTGGCTTGTGGGTTGAATTGGTTTGTCTTTTGTGTGTGGTTTAATGTTATATATGTATTGGAATTTGCAGGTTGATAGTGCAAATAAGCGAGGAAGCTTGTTGGAAGTGGTTCAAGTTCTTACTGATATGAACCAGATAATCAGGAGAGCTTATATATCTTCTGATGGGGAATGGTTTATGGATGGTGAGTTTCTTAATTAAATATTCTGCAAGTTAATTAGGGACAAGTCTTTTTTTTCTTTTATTAATTATTTCCCCTTATTCCTTTTTTAAATTCTTGATTGCAGTATTTCATGTTACTGATGAATATGGAAATAAGCTCTCTGAAGATAACGTTGCTGAACGCATTCAGCAGGTAGATTTAATATACTGTACTATTTTTTTCCATTATTAATCTTTTCTTTCCCACACAAAGCAGTGGTTATTTTCTAGTCATAGAGCATAACTTCTGTCATGTGACCAGGAGGAGGTCAGGCGTTCTAGCCGCAAAAATAGCTTCTTGCAGAAATGCAGGGTAAGGCCGCATACAATAGACCCTTATGGTCCGGCCATTCCCCAGAACCCGCGTATAGCGGGTGCTTAGTGCACCTGCCTTTTTTTTCTTTCTAGAGCATAAATGCAGAAATTTGAATCACTATTAGCAAATGCAATACTCTTCAATGCTTTAACACTAGACATAGTTCTTGTGCTAAGGTTCATTGCATCTTCCCTCTTCATTTCTGATTTGTTTCTGTGTGCTTTATCATCATTGTGTTTTAGTTTAGAGTTTTCATGAACTGTGTGGGTGCAGATGTTAGTACTTCAACAGTTATCGGCATAAAAGAATAATTTGCAAAATCTCATTTTGTTATATCACAAGATTAATGTGAAGATATATTTTATACGGTGCTTTTCTTTCATTGCAATTATTGCTATACTAAGTAGCACTAGATAGTGAAGATTTTCTCTGTTGCAGTCACTGGGACCTAGGGGCTGCAGCTTCCGTTCTCTGACAAGATCCGTAGGAGTTCAATCTGCAGCTGAGCACACAACCATAGAATTGACTGGGCGAGACCGCCCTGGATTACTATCAGAGATCTTTGCTGTGCTCACTGACTACAAATGTAATGTGGTAGCAGCAGAAGTATGGACTCATAATTCAAGAATGGCATCAGTTGTGTACATAACTGATGAAGAAAACAGAATGGCAATAGATGATACTGATCGGCTTGCTAAACTCAGGCAATTGCTGTTGTACGTTTTAAAAGGAGAAATAGACAGGCGAGGTGCCAACACTGCAGTTTCAGTTGGTTCCACTCATAAAGAGAGGAGACTACATCAAATGATGTATGCTGATCGTGATTATGATAAGGATGATACAGATTGTATATCAAGTGACCGGACCAAGCCCCTAGTAACTGTGGAAAATTGTGCTGACAAAGGCTACACCGTTGTGAATTTAAGATGTGCAGATCGTCCTAAGCTGATCTTCGATACAGTGTGCACACTAACAGATATGCAGTATGTGGTATATCATGGTACCATCATTGCTGAAGGAGTGGAGTCTTATCAGGTATAATCTTCTAATTGACTTGAACAGCTGGTGTATAGTTTTCCATTGCCTTTAGTATACATGAACTTTAGCAACTTGCTTTGCAAGAATTACATGTTTAAAGCGCACAAGAAGAATTTTTTAGAAAAGAAACTAGTGGCTCAGATATGCCATCAACTGTCTACAGCCCCTAACACTAGTAGTCTAAAGCTATGGACCCGTCGTTATCTCTCTTGTTTGGAATCTGCTTATTAGTCATTAGAATGAGTTTGACAATGAGCAAAATTTCTTCTTGTAATTTTATTTGTCTTTTCTTAGGAATATTACATTAGGCATATGGATGGATGCCCCATTAGTTCTGAAGCAGAGAGACAACGCGTGATACAATGCTTAGAGGCGGCTATCAAGAGGCGAATTTCTAATGTACGACCTTGAAGTGTTTGAATTTCACATCGAGGAGTGGCCAGTTTCCCCACTTGCTAAAACTCACATTCTATCTTTTGTATGTCAATTATGCAGGGAATAAGACTGGAATTATTTGGTGACGATAGAATTGGGTTTCTATCAGATGTAACTTGCATATTTAGAGAGAATGGTCTTTCTGTTTCCAGGGCTGAGGTAACAACAAGGGGCTCGCAAGCTGTTAATGTTTTCTATGTTACTGATGCATCAGGAAGTCAAGTTAAAAATGAGACCATTGAGGCAGTCCGTAAAGAGATAGGCCAGACCGTTCTTCGTGTCAAGGATGATGATGTCTTCTCCACTTCACCACCACAGCACACTGCGAGATTCTCTTTGGGACAAATACTCAGATCAAGCTCAGAAAAATTTCTCTACAACTTGGGACTAATAAAGTCATGTTCTTGAGCAGCAGTTCAGGGCCATGTCCAATGCCTGTATATGTTAAAGGATAGATGTGTCTAACATTAGGCTTGGACCAAAGTAAGGCCTTAACTAGTTAGTCAACCCCTTTGTTGATGTCAGTACTCTCTGGCCACAAGCCCATGATTCAATCTGTAAAGTTTAATTCAATGTCTAAACAACTGTAAATGATCTTTGCTTGTACCTTCCCTCTTTATCTTTTGTCCTTTTTGTTGCGGGGGAAGGGGCGGGGTCATCGTACAACAATGATTATATGGGGCGAAGCTAGAGTATAGTGTTACTCCCAAACGCATAGGCAAGCGTACGTGGTCGTACAAGTAATATAATGATTTTAGAAATCGAATGTCGAACCCACAGGGACTTGTGATTAACCATCAACTAAATTAAACTCTAATTATCTAAACAAGAGATGAAGTTTGAGGGTTATAATTATAAATTATTTAAAAATAAAAGAAAATAAATAATAAACTTTAACTAAGAAAGAGCGGGTTTTTATGTTATCAATGATATGAATGTTCTAGGGTTGTGGTTGGTTCACTAATCGATTGAGCTATCAAACTATTTCTCCTTAGTCTGAATTATCGACGATTGCTAATTAACCGAATTATTAACTCTAGTAGTATTCTCCTGAATTACTACTCGCCTATTCAAAATAGTTCGCGCATATATTCCTATGGAATTAACCTGTTAAGAACGCAATTCATTTACGGTATATTCCTATCCTAGCTCAACTGTAGGGATTATCATATCACACTCTCTTTAACCCTTATCTAATCTAACAACGCTCTCTTTAACCCTTATCTAATCTAACAACATCTTTCCCAAGCATGTATGCTCTCTTTGTCCCAATTTATGTGACATCATTTCCTTTTTAGTCTGCCCTAAAAAGAATGTCACATTTTTATATTTAGAAACAATTTAACTTTATGACATGATTTACAACCACACAGTTATATAAATTTGTTTTGGACCACACATTTCAAAAGTCTTCATTTCTTTCTTAAACTCCGTGTTAAGTCAAATGTGTAAGAATAATTAGAATATTTTCCTTCATATTCCCCTCTTCACAATTAGGTAAATATACTCCTATTACAAGCTACAATTAAGTTAATGAAAGGATATGATGAGGAGAAGATTATTCCATCTAATCTCCTAAGATAATGCTAATCTTATCTATTTTAATGCTAATGTACTTCCTACCATTTACATATGATTCCATACTAGTTACAATTATGAATTAATTATTCTATCATTCCCCTACAGTCGAAGCGGGAGGCAAACGTATGCTGAGACTGTTTCGAATTTTTTTAAATAATACCAGCGGAAGACCTTTAGTAAAAATATCTCCAATCTGATAGCGCAATGTGACATGTAAGACATGCACTTGTCCGCATGAGACTTTTTCACGAACAAAGTGGATATCCAGCTCAATATATTCAGTGTGTTGGTGATTGACCGGATTCCCATAGAGATAGATGAAACTAACATTATCACAGTACACCAATGTGGCCATCAGAATCGGGCAGTGGATTTCGAGAAGAAGATTCTGAAGCCAACATGATTCAGACACAATATTGGCAACACCTAGGTATTCTGTTTCGACAATGGATCGGGATAACGTTGCATGCCTTTTTGAGGACCAAGAAACCAAGTTGTCACCAATAAATATACCATAATCGGAAATGGAGCGTCTAGTGTCCGGACATCCTCCCAGTCGTCATCCGTATATGAGACAAGTGTGGATGTCGAAGATGGATATAGATGCAGGCCACACTCTAGAGTACCCTGAATATAACGCACAATGCGTTTGAGAGCATGCGTATGATCATCCATCAGATTATGCATGAAAAGGTACATCTGTTGCACAACATAAGAAATATTCGGCCTACTGAATGTCATATACTGCAGGCCCCCTGCCAGACTGCGATAGAGTGTTGGATCGACAAATGGCTTGCCAGATGATGCACTCAATTTGGATTTAGTGTCAACCGGAGTAGCCGACGGTTTACAGGAGGACATGCCAGCACGTTCAACAATCTCGGTTGCATACATCGTTTGGGACAAGAATAAACCACATGCATGACATGTCACATTAATTCCTAGAAAGTAGTGTAGTGGCCCTAGATCCTTCATAGCAAATTCAGAGTCAAGTTGTGACATGATAGACTTGTGAAGAACATCTGATGAGACAATTAATATAATATCATCCACACATAAGAGAAGATATATAATATTATTACCCTGTCAGTAGATAAATAAAGAGTGATAGGAACGACTGTTGGAAACCCAATATCTGAAACAAAATCCTCAAATCGCTTGTACCAGGCCCGTGGGGCTTGTTTTAGAATGATTTCTTTAGTATGCACACATGATTGGGATATTTTGAGTCCCTGTATTCCAAAGGCTGGTACATATACACTGTTTCATTTAGCTGACCGTGAAGGAACTGATGAAGAGGCTATGTCTTTGAGAGAGCCAAACTAAGCATTGTTCTGATAGTTACCGGTTTAATCATCAGACTGAATGTCTCCCCGCAATCCACACCAACTTATTATGTTTTCCCATCACCTACAAGACGGACTTTATATCGCTCAAAATTATCATTAGATTTTTCTTTGTGACTGAAAATCTATATAGACTAAATTATATTAGCATTAGGAGGATGAGGTACCAATTTTCATGTCCTATTTTTAATAAAAGCATTAAATTCATCATCCATAGCCAATTTTTAATTCGGGTCATGAAAGGCAGACACTGAGTTACGATGCAGTGGTAATTTTGAGACTCATGTGTGTAGTCTATATTTGGTATTGGGTTTGACAATATCGTGTTGACTGCGGGTAACTGGATGTTGGATTGAATTTTGGATGTGTGGGGCAGAACTGTCTGGCAGTGTTGGGTCGTGGCTCAAATCACATCCAGGCAGTGGGTCGTGACCCAATCCACTGTCTGGCAGTGGCCTGTTTGGACCAGGACACCCGCTGAAGTTGGGCTAAGGAAATGAGGCCCAATTTGCTGTGCACCTAGAAGTGGCGGATGTGTCACTATCTCGGGATGAGGCCCAGTTTGTTGGGTAGCTAGAAGTGGCGGATGAGCCATTTTTTTGTAGCCCAATTCACCCAACAATTGTGGGCTCAAAAACTACTGGGTTAAATATGGTGATATGGCATCATCTAGAAACTCATATGTAGAAGGCTCGGACGTATGCATTTTGGTAAATGGGAAATTCGTTTCATAAAAATTACATGACGACTCACAATAATTTTATTAGATGATAGGTCGTAAGATTTGTAACCTCGATTATTATAGAAGGATATCCCAAAAAATGCAAGAAGTAGACTGGGGTTGAAGTTTGGTGATAGTGGTGGATGGAAAAAGAGGATAACATAAGCACTCAAAAACCCGTAGATGGGAGTAAGAAGGGTCCCTTAGGTATAGAATTTTTAGTGAAGCTTGATAGGCCAAGTTTTGGTGGGAAGCATGTTCAATATATGTGTTGTCATTTGTAGTACATGATGCCAAAAAGGACGGTGGTAATGAGGCATGAGCAATGGATGTTCTTATAATGTTATTGATTATTCTAATTTTTCTTTCAGCCTTCCCGTTTTGAGAGGAGGTATGGGGACAAGAAAGGCGAAAATTCAAACCATTAGCATTGAAAAAAAATCCCAAAAATGCCTATTATCAAACTCCCTACTATTATCACATTGAATATTTTTAATATCCCGTTCAAATTAATTTCGGATGAATGCTCTAAAAGTGAGAAATGTGGAAAACACTTGTGATTTTATATACAAGGAAAACGTCCACAAAAAAATAGAGTAATCATCTAGTATGAGAAAATAATATCTATGGCCCGAAGAGCTCAAAACGGAAAATGTTCAAATATCACAATGAAGTATATCAAATGACATAAGTGTGCATGAATTAGATGAGATAAATGGAAATTGAACATGTTATCCAAGTGGACATGAATGACATATACGTGAATTACGACTATGAGTACAAGAAATACAATTATTTTGTTTGGGGGAGGCTAAAATGGACGCTCCAGGATGATCCAAATGTTAATGGAATAATGAAGGTGTGAGAGCTGCAAAAGTGGATGGTAACTTGGATTGTTGAGTGGGTGTGGTAATTGGATAGAGCTCCCCTTGACTATCACATCTCATTATAAGCATCCCCGTTCAAAATCCTTCACGGGAAATCCAAAAGGGTCAAAATCAATAGACATTCAATTATCAGTAGTAAACTTTCTAACCGAAACAAAGTTTTTAATTAATTGTGGAGCATGAAGGACATTCTTTAAAGTTAAGGGTGGATTTGGTGGAGTCAATTTGGTAGAACCATAACAACGAATTGGAATAAAATGGTCATTTCCGATAATTATACCATTATTTTTGCTCAAATTAAAATAGGATGAGAGATTACCTTGGGAGGACGTCATATGGGACGTCGCTCCGGTGTCTATATACTAATTTGCTTCAGGCGGATTAAGTCCAAGAGTGTGCATTGCGGACTCTATATCCGTTGGGCTGGCGACTTCTGAATGGGCCACCTGCCACTAATTCAGCAGTAGCCCAGTTGATGGTGCAAAATTTTTAGGCCTGTAACTGGGCTGCTGGCCGGTAGTAGGCATGTCATTGTGCCTTGGATTTGGCTTGGACCAATTTCCTGTTGGAAATAGGCATGGTGGCACAACCCAATGCCATGGCCATACCCACTGGCCGCCGACCCACTGACCACGGGGCTGCCACTACTGGCCGGAGTTTCCCTACTGGCCGCCATGCCCGCCGCCTCTGCCATGATTTCCGCCGCCACCAGAATTTCTACCGCCGTCGAAATTTTGGTGGCCCACATTTTTACCATTTCCACGGTTACCACCTTTATTTTTGTCCCCTATTTTATGATAGAGGTTCAAAAGACATATTGGTTTCATTGGTTGTTCCGGCAATCATGGCGGAATTTGACGGTTTCAGCCTTTATGGAAAACCCTGCTTCTTCAAGAATAAGTATGAAGTGGGCTTGATAAAAAAGTGGTAAAGGATTACTTTGTCGGATGAGTGTTCCCACGCCACTATAAGCGTCGGTAAGGCCGACAACCAATTGTAGAACCAACCGATTGTTTGCAACTGGCGAACCAACATTCTTGAGTTGACAATAAGAGGATGCATTTGGGAAATATGACATGTGTGTAGTAGAGAATTCTTGCTCCAACGTGATGGCACATGAATTTTTATTGTCTGAAAAATATCCCGTAAATGATTTCAAGCCTCCATTGTCGTGGAATCGGGTTCCATTATTGTGTGTAACAAGTCACTTGATATTGTTGCATAAATTCACGAAAGAATTGTGGCATCAAGTGTGAGCCAAAGTTCTTTTTCATCATCGGTTTGTAACACCTTTTCCTTGCCCTTTTCCGGTGGGATAATATGATGAATTACCCGTTGAGAGTGAGAATAAATTTTAAAGAGTTCCGCCCAAGTTGCGTAATGAACATTTTCCATCTCAAGGGTGATGGAAATCAGAGTTTTGATGTTGGAACGGTGAGAGCGGGATGAAAAGTGAATTTAGAGTCAGACATTATCGATTAGACAAATAAAAAATAAAGGAAAAATAAGAGTGGCTGCCGGGTGGAGTTGGCCGAAAAACTCTGTGGTCGACGAAAATGGAGAAGAAACTTTGGTAGGATCTTTTCCCTTATCTTCTGATACCATGTAAGAATAATTAGAATATTTTCCTTCATATTTCCCTCTTTACAATGTGGTAAATATACTTCTATTACAAGCTACAATTAAGCTAATGAAAGGATATGATGAGGAGAATATCATGCCATCTAATCTCCTAAGATAATGCTAATCTTATCTATTTTAATGCTAATGCACTTCCTACCATTTACATATGATTCCATACTAATTAAAATTATGAATTAATTATTCTATCAAAATGGTACCACATAAATTGGGATGGGGGGAGCTTTGGTCAAATAATCAAGTAATTATGCACAAAATTAAAGAAACAGTCAGAATCCATAACTCATATTAAGATAGAAATAATCGTCAAACGTCAATATTCATGGTTTACCACAATCCTACAACGCGAAGTTTAGCTCCACATAGACGTGGAAGAGAAACCACAATTCATACAAAGAAACATAGAAACTAGTAGTAAGGAGAAGAAAAGTTAAAACCAAATAATTGCGGCCTTCACAGCGACTCCAAGCTCTCTCTAGGTCAAAGATTCTGAACTCAGGATCACAAGTTATCCTAAAAAATTTCAAAATTTGTATCTTATGGATTAATTATAGGTGTAATAAAAAGCCTAGACAAATTAATTGAGTCCAAAATAAATTGGGAGAATTTTTAATCCGGATATTGTGGCCTCACTGAACGAGCAACACAACAAGGTAGTGCCTCGTTGTGGGTTTCACCCTGCGAAGTACTTTTGCTTTAATTCACGACTTCAATGTTTACTACCACATAACATCATATAATCCTTTAGTCTCTTCTAAAGGTGTCCAAAGAGGGGGGTGGGGTTGGGTCCCGGTGTGATGAGACTAGGCGAGATGGTGGAAGGTTGGGATCGGTCCTCCGGCGGGACTGGCGGGACAGGGAGATGTCCCATCCCGTGCCCCGAAAAGGGGATCGGTGTTGGTGAGGCAGGGCAAGGAGGGTGTGGTCGGGATCGGGTTTTCATTTTTTAGACACTTAATTTAAAAAAATGTTTAATATAAAGTTATAAACACTTAAATAATTGAACAAGATAGTGTAATAAAAATATCTCAGTGCTGTTTTTGTGTCTCTTATATTATTTAATAGAAATATGATTTTTTTGTAATACAATTATAAATTGCAACTTTGTTTTATTGTTCAAAAGTTGCAAATCACATAATAAAATTATAATAAAAATTTACATATTTAAAAACACATTTTCTAATTTCTTCACAATGTGTTGTGGTTCTTCGGTTGGAATTGGAAGTTGTTGGTCAAATTGGTTGACGTCGCTTCCAGTTCCTTCAGACAAGATTTTGTTGTAGTTTTTGTCATCTTCTTCATTGATCTCTGGTTGAACGCATCTTCTATGCTCGTATCCAATCTCTTAATAGAACTGTAATCTCCAAGTTGTCTCCCGCTAATGAGTGTTTGTGCTCTCCTATCTAAAATCTTAAAAAGTGATTTCAGACGTTGTTGATGACGCTTGAATTTTCAACACATCTCGCCATCTTTGTTAGTATCGAAAATGTCATCTCAATTTCCCTATAGTATTTAAGCAAGTCTTCACGTCCTTTTTCATTAAGAACTGTTTGGTACGGTATAACACCCTGCAAAACAAAAACATCAAACTCGCTAACTTGGTTAGTAGTAGAACCACTAAAGATTCTATTTATAAGGCTATCAATACTAGCCGCAGAAATAACATGTCTTTTATAAGGTTGTATTGAAGAAGAAGAAGAAAAAGAAAAAGAAGATAGAAGCCGGTTGGTTGCTAGCACTTTCTTGTTGGTAATGTATATATACTTTTTTGCATTCATCGTGTATGCTAGACAAAAATTCTTCTTTAGTTGGTTCGTTAGGTGGTTATTCATTTGAGTTTTTTGGAGTTGGAGGTGGAAGTACTGCTATACAATCATAAATCATTTCAATAAGTGTTTTACAACCATATATTTTAATAGTCGGATTTAATACAACACTAATAATATAAATAGTGGGAATAGGAAAAAAAATTAATAGGTGCCTTATAAGATGATGTTTCCATATATTCAGTAAGTAACAAAAATATTAGAGCTATATAAAATAACATAGTTGAAATAATAGGATAATATATACCAGTAAATTTTTTAGTTGCTTGAAAAAATTTCTCTAAAAATCCAATAATTTATGAAATTTTTCTCAATCATTATCCACAAGAATATACTTGGATTTTGATTATGAGCGTTAAAAATAAAGTTATATGTCTTCTATAATTGTAAGCAACACGTAGTTTTTCATATAAAGAATTTCACCTAGTCGCTACTTCTTCAGGATTTTTCTAAATGGTAATCCACAATCGTGACAAGTTTTTTATATTTTTTTCTTTGTATTTTATTACTTTTAAAAATAAAGTTTACAGCAAATTGTACTTCATTAAGAATGTCTTTAAAAAGTGATAGATCATCCTTTACAACTAAGTTATAAATATGAAAAACATATTTTATATGAAAATGATCAGAAAAAGATGGAGTTAATAAATCTTTTAATAGTCTAATCGCTAAATTAATAGAAGTAGCATTATCTAACATTCATAATTTTATCAGTTATACCATAATAATTCTTCATGAATATTTTGTGCAATAAAAAGTCGAGTGTGCCTATTATCAATATATCTATATGCTAAAATATGTTTTTGCATAGACCAATTATGATCTATCCAATGACATGTTACATTTAATAATCACTACCGTTAGTACTACTGCCTATTTCAGAAGTGATAGATATTTCGCCAGAAAAATGATATAATGCATAACGTAAATATTATTGATATTTGTGTGCAAATTTAAAAACATCTCTCCTAACAATTGATCTAAGAGAATCGTTAAAAGCAGAATTATATGTATCTCTTACGTAATGAATAAAAGAGAAAGGAAATGAAATAGGCAAACCCTCCACCGCAATTAATTTTGCCATATTTTCCCTATATTTCTTTTTATTATATTTAGGACCAAAAATCCCCTCCGTGGATTAATTTGACCATTTACTTTGTCTAGGACACTATGTGAACCTTGTCCTGACTCAGAGTGCATTGGCACACCCAAATTTGTAGCCTCATATTCATCCCACTTAGATTTGTGAAGGCCCGCTACATGTCTTAATAAACCTCACGTCCCGTCCCACCCTGACCTTTTCCCATTTTAAATTGATAAACATTTTTATAAATTTTACATCTAACTACTTGATTCTATTTGTCCCTATCAAAAAATAACCATGCAAGTGATTTTAATGGCGTTGTGTGGGGCCTCGACTCATACTAGGGGGAATAAGAGGCATTACAGTTGCATTTTCAGGCTGAGACTCAGTCTGTGCCTGAGGTTGAGGTGCACTAGTGGGTGTGTCATATAGATTATCGTCTAAATTAAAGTCTTGTTCAATTGCATAATATATTTCATCATCTAATGGTATATCTATATCATTAAAAAAATCAGTTTCATCTATATGCGTGTAATCAATCAAATCATCCTATCTAGGAATATGATGATTAGAAGAAGTACATCTGTCTTTGTTACCCTTACTAGAAGAAGAACTCTTACCCATAATCGTACGTCTTATCCCTTCATTTTAATTATGTAAATAAATAATTAAAGATAATGAAATTAAGTGTGATAATTAAAATAAAGTAACAATAATAATTTAAATAAGGAACGAATGTACCAAACGTCGACGTAACGTCGACGTGTAATCGAGGTTGAAAATTGAAATTTTGCTCGATGGATGATCCTTAAGCTAGTTTTTAACTTCACTCTCGAGTTTTGAACATTGATACAATTATACACATGAACAAATAAAATATAATATTTAGTAGGCAATGTAGACTTGTAGAGAGATAGATTGAGAAATTGTATGAAGATTTGTGAGAAAAAAGAAGAGGAAAATTAGGTATTTATAGTTGATAAATAGGGTTAAAGTGTAAATATAGTAACTTAGGAATTAAAAATAAATATTAAGGGGTAGGGGTTGTGGGATAGGGGAGGCCAAAAATCGTAGTTGCACAACAACCAAAATATAAAATGGTCGTTGTGCAACGACTATTTTGCAAAGAGAAGGGGGCGGGCGGGATCGGATCTGGGGCGGGACGGGCCCTGGCGGGACAAGCCCAGGTCACATCCCGGGTTTGAATCACGTCTCCATTTTTTTTAAAAGGGGACTGAGGCGGGGTCGAGTCGAGATCGGGCCGACCCTCCCCATTGGCCAACCTTAGTATTTTCTCTACTTTTTTTACAATTTTAATACCTCCCTTCTTTACTCACTTATTCTCCAATCATTACACAATTATTCTTCAATCATTACTGATGTTATCTCCCTTATGTCTTTTTCTTGTCTTCTTCCTTTTTTGTTCTCGTTTTATTCAATTTTGCTCCAAATCTTTCATATTTGACACCACTTTATTTTTACACAATAAAATATAATATTAAGCACAAAGTAATATAATTTATACTCAAAAGACGATTAAAAAGTACTAAATTGTGAGGCAACAATGGAGAAATATATGTATTTTTGGCCAAACATCATATAGATTACAGATTTGACAAAACTCAGTAGTTTTAATACAAACCTTATTGTTAGAATATATGAAAATATATATTGTGATCTCCTGTATTAGCTAGGTGTATAAATTGTTTCTATAATTATATCCTAGAATCACTCTTGTATATTTTGTACATAGGCTAATGAAGCTAATGAAAATAAGCAAGGAATTATCCTTTTTCATGGTATCAGTTAGCCTAGGGTAAATATTCATCTCTTGTCCTCCATCATCTGTTCCGTCGTGCTCTAGCTCTCCTCCTCCGCCCAAACTATCTTCCCGTCGGCATATGTGACACAAATACTATCTTTCATCCTTCTTTTGCAGTCTCCAACATCAAGAACAACATCCCCACTATCCTTGAAATGGAGAACGTCTAATATGCGACATGGGTGGAGCTTTTTAAAATTCATGCAAGACTTATAAAGTACTCTATCACATCATCAAGCCAGAAAAAAGGCAAGGAGAAGGTATCATCCACCGATGATGAAAATGAGTTATGGGAAACCCTTGATGATACGGTCCTACAGTGAATTTATTCCATCATCTCGACGGACCTCTTGCATACAATTATCAAACCCGACGCAACGACAATAGAAGCTTGGAATAGGTTGCGTGATATATTCCAAGATAACAAAAATTCTCATGCCGTAACACTTGAGTAAGAATTCTCTGCCACAACTATGGAGGATTTCTCGAATGCCTCTGCATATTATCAAAGGCTCAAGTAATTATCGGATCAACTCAAGAACGTCAGAGCACAGATCATGAATGATCGTTTCGTTCTTCAAATGATTGTGGGCCTTACCAAAGCTTATAATAGGGTTGGAACTCTCCTTCGCCAAAGCAATCATATTCCTTCTTTCTACCAAGACCGTTCCATGCTCACTCTTGAAGAGGCGGGGTTGGCTAAAAAGGCCACAACCATAGCAAATTCTGCCATGGTGGCTGCTACGTCCCTACAAATAGATGACTCTTCCTCATTCTCTGAAAATTATACTCAAAACTGTAACAACAGTGATGACAAAAAGGGTCAAACCCGTAATAATAATGGAAAAAATTATGGCGGCAGCCACGATGGTGGCAATGGTGGTGGTGGCAAGGGAGATGGTGGTGGCAGCGCTGGCAGTAGTGGCAGACGTGGTGGTAGCCAGTAGGAGCTCAGTCAGCAGTAGCTGTGGGATAGCGGGCCGCAGTGGACTTGGGAGTGGCCTTGGCCCATTCCTCCATGTCCGTACCCAGCAGCCTTTTGGGACAGGTCCAACAGAGGCAGCAACCTGGTCTTCTTAGGCCTAGACCGCAACAGGAATTCACAGTAGCAACCCCACCGACTCCTACAGATATCGAGGTAGTGATGCATACTCTTGGGCTAAATCCTTCGGATGCAAATTGTTAGATGGATACTAGTGCTACCTCTCATCTCATTTAAATTTGAACAAAAATCATGATATAATTATTGGTAATGATCATTCAATTCCAATTTGTGGTTATGGTCACACAAATTTGTCTCCCCTGAACCCACTTTTAGCCTTTAAAAATGACCTTCATGATTCTCAACTGATTAAATATTGGTGTCAGTTAGGAAATTTACCATTGATAGCTAAGTTTCTGTTGAATTTGATCCATTTGGATTTTCTGTGAAGGATTTCCAGACGAGGATGTGTCTAATGAGATTTGATAGTTGGGGCAAGCTTTATCTCATTACCACCACAAATCAAGCCACACCATCAACTTTTACAGCTTTAGCACCTTCTTTATGGCATGAACGTTTGGGTCATCCGGGAGTATCTGTTATTGACTCACTTAGACAAAATAAATTTATTTAGTGTAATCAAACTCGTCGTTCTAATATTTTTCCTTCTTTTCCTCTTAGGAAACATGCTAAATTGTCGTTTGTTGCTTCTAATTCTAGTATTATATTTCCATTTGATATTATTCATAATGATTTTTGTACATATCTGTTTTGAGCTCTTTGGGTCATCGTTATTATGTTTTGTTGTTGGATGATTACTCTAATTTTTTGTGGACATTTTTGTTATATAAAAAATCTCAAGTTTATTTCACATTTCTATCATTTAGAGCATTCATTCGTACTCAATTTGAAAGGGAGGTTAAGAATATTCAATGTGATAATGGAAGGGAATTTGATAATGGGTCATTTTGGGAATTTTGTAAGGTTAATGGTTTATCTTTCCGTCTCTCATGTCCACATACTTCATCACAAAATGGGAAAGCCAAGAGAATAATATGAATCATTAATAACATTGTTCATACTTTACTAGCATTGCATCATTACCGCTTTCATTTTGGTATCATGTATTACAAATGACAACTTACCTTCTCAACATCCTCCCGAGCAAAGGATTAGACTACCAATATCCACTCAAAATTCTTTATCAAAAAGACCCATCTTATTCTCATCTTCGGGTATCTGGGTGTTTATGTTATCATTTCTTTCCCTCCACTATCATAAACAAACTTCAAGCTTGATCTACCTCATGTGTCTTTTTGCGTTATCCATCTAATCATCGTAGTTACAAATGTTATGATCTATTCTCTAATAAAATCATCATTAGTCGCCATCCTAGTGCCCTCTCAACCCATTTCCTCTGCATCTGCTATTGGGCCATGTCGGTCCATCCCAGAATCGGGTCAGTCCACACATATTTCGGCTCCAAGGACGGTTACTAGAAGCCAGCGGGGAATATTTAGACCAAAACAACATTTCAATATCAACTCTAATAGTACTTAATCCCCTCTGCCATATAAACCTGTGTCTTCCCTTCGTGACCCGAATTGAAAAATAGATATGGATGATGAATATAATGTTCTTATTAAAAAGTCAGACGTGGGAGTTGGTTCCCCGTTCACCTGATGTTAATGTGATTCGTTCTATGTGAATTCTTACTCATAAAGAAAAATCTGATGGTTTGTTTGAGAGGCATAAGGCCCATCTTGTGGGTGATGACAAAACTCAACAGGTTGACGTGGATTGTGCAGAGACTTTTAGTCTAGTAGTCAAACCGTCAACTATTCGCAATGTTCTCAGTATAGCTCTCTCAAAAGCATGACACATTCATCAACTGGACGTGAAAAATGTTTTCTTACATGAAGAACTCAAGAAGATGGGTATACATGCATCATCCCTTGGGTTTCAGGGACACATATCATCCTAATTATGTGTGCTTGTTGAAGAAATATTTGTATGGGCTAAAACAAGCTTCTCGGACCTGATACAAGAGATTTGCAGATTATGTTTCTACTTTTGGGTTTTCTCACAACACGTCTGATCATTCATTATTCATATACAATCAAGATACTTATATGGCCTACATTCTTCTATATGATGATGATGTTATCTTGACTGCTTTCTTTGATGCTCTTCGAAAGTCTATCATATTCCTTCTCAACATGGAATTTGCTATGAAAGACTTGGGGCCTCTGAGTTATTTACTAGGATAACTGTCACTCGTCATGCAAGTGGTCTATTTCTATCTTAGAGGAAGTATTCAACAGAGATCATTGAACGGGCTGAAATGTCAGCTTGTAAACTATCTCCTACTTCGGTGGATAATAAATCAAAGCTGAGTGCTACTTCTAGCACACCATATGATGATCCCTCCCATTATCATAGTCTTGTGGAAGTTATTCAATATCTCACTTTCACGAGGCCCGATATTACTTATGATGTGCAACAGATGTGTTTATTCATGCATGATCCGATGGAAGAACAGATGCACGCTCTTAAACGCATTGTGCGCTACATTCGGGGTACTCTTGATTATGGCTTGCATCTATATCCACTCTCATTTCTTATACGGATGCTGATTGGGGTGGATGTCTAAATAACAGGCGTTCGACATCTGGGTATTGTGTGTTTCTCGATGATAACATGGTCTTTTGGTCCACTAAACGGCAAGCTACTTTGTCGTGATCTAGTGCGGAGGCCGAATACCGAGGGGTCACCTATATGGTTTCTGAGTCCTGTTGGTTGTGAAACCTCCTTTTAGAACTTCATTGTCCTATTCAGAAGGCTATATTGGTCTACTACGATAATGTTAGTGCGATATATCTCTCGAGGAATCCTGTTCAACATCAGCGCACTAAATATATCAAGATGAATATTCATTTTGTTCGCGAAAAGGTTTCTCGTGGACAAGTACGTGTCTTACATGTCCCTTCACGTTATTAGATTGTAGATATTTTTACTAAGGGTCTTCCCTTGGCTCTGTTTGAAGATTTTTGGAACAGTGTCAGTGTACGACAATCTCCTGCTTCGAATGCGGGTGTGTGGTTAGAATATACGAAAATATATTTGAGGATCTCTTGTATTAGTTAGGTGTATAATTAGTTTCCATAATTATAGCCTAGAATCACTATTGTATATTTAATTTGTATTAGTTAGGTGTATAATTAAGTTTTGTAATTGTAGCCTAGAATCACTATTGTATCTTTTTGTAAAATGTTGGAATAATTTCCCTTAGGAATTTCTTTCATTAATCACAATATATATAGTTGTATAAAGGTGATTCTTAATACAGTAAGAATCCTAAATTACCTTAAATATATGATACTAATAAATACAATATATACTGTGAATATTTGAAGAATATTCGCTAACACACCCCCTCAGACGGAGCGGGAGGAGGTCGAATGCTCAGGCTGGATCTGAAGTCTGTGAACAGTTGTCTGGGTAGTCCCTTTGTGAAGATGTCTGCATACTGATAAGAGGAAGGTACATGTAGAATTTTGACAAGACCACGTGCCACCTTCTCACGAACAAAATGAATATACATCTCAATATGTTTGGTCCGCTGATGCTGTGTCACGACCCGACCTCGGCCCCGTGACTGGTGCCTTACCCCGGGCACCCTAGTGATACGACATCAGAGAAAAATCAGCGGAAGTAACTCATAAACATGAAACAATATAAAATAAGAAACAGGCTAACCAAAATGGTTACCTTTCTGTAAATATAAATATAACAAAAATTGAACAGTTACATTCTTTACAAAACCCAATTTACAGCAGGACTACAGACCTCTAAGATTTTGTAACAACTATGACGGGACAGGGCCCCGTCATACCCCTGAATGTACATGAATCTACAATGACAGGGAATTATACCAAAAGATAAGCCTCCGAGAAAGGGCTTCCTAAAAGGTAACGGTGATCCTAAGAGCGAGGATCAACAACCGATGTACCTCGACCTGCGGCATGAACGCAGCCCCCCGAAGGAGGTCAGTACAACAGGTACCAAGTATGTGAAACTGAAAATACAGTAATGAAATCATAACATTTCCAATCCAAATACACAGATATGTATGAAGAACCAATTAACGCACACGGCACAAAGATAAATAAGAGCAAACAGTGTAACGTGAACCGGTCTTTTCTAGGTCGCTAATGATCGAGCGGTCATTCGCTCATAGTATCATTATACGAGCCTAATCACGACTTAGTAGTCCGCATAGGTCCCGTGGACCAGCATGAGGTACTCCTCGCATCGGGGGTAGCTAACCCGCGGCATTTCCTGGACTACCGTAGTCCGCATGGCCACTAGGACCGCATGAGGTATTCCTCGCATCGGCATAACACACTGATGCGTGAAAAGATGCACACACTTTAACGCAAGTGCACGTTATCGTGACAAGTAATATAGTCCTGGTAAGACCGAATATCGTCCACAAGGATTAGGGTTCAAGTACCAACTATCTATCTTTTGGTATCTATTTGGTAAATTGATATTTGATTTTGTTGTTTATAACTAAGAATTATAAAGACTAATTTAACTAATTAGTTTACTTCAGTTGTGATGGGAATAGGGCTTCCATGTCTCCTCAACTATCCGCTTATGTTATTTATTAATACAACGAATTATGGTCTTATTCTCTCGGAGCTAGCAGGTTTACGAAATCGTTTTATGTTCCCGTTAAGGATATATAAACACTCAACCCCAGTATTGCACCTTACCTACCTTTCGGTGATAAGGATAACTCTATAGGAGGATTAAGAACAAAAACCTAGTTAACCGTCACGCACCATGCGCAAAATTAGGGTTTTTAAGCCTCTCATTAACGCTACATAAATAATTGAGGTATTTTAATCCCCAATCCAAGAATGTCTACCCAACTTACAGCATATTCACAATCTCTCCTTTCGAAGTAAATTAGAAATCATATAAGGATAATTAGTTGTCAATTGATTACCAAGCATTCAACGCAATTATTAGATAAATCTCTCAAAGAAGAATAATAACCATAAACATGTATTAATTCATAACATAAGTTTCTATTGAATCAACATGGAAAGCCTTATAAGAGAATTAGTTCCTAGCCATAGATATGACAAGAACTAATTCAAAGTTCATCATGCAAAAACTGAAATAAAAGAAAAGAAAAGGAAAAGAAAGTACTAAATTATGGTCTCCAATCTCCAAGCAAGAAATCTTGAGTTGTGCAAGAAGGGGAACCCTTAAAATCTGTCTAGGGTTCTCCTTTATAGCCGAAAATCGCCATTAACGCTTCCTGCAGTTCGCCTAAAAACGTCAAAACTCGATTTTTTCAGCGTCGCGCGCTGGCCGAACTTCTATGATACTGGGTGAATTGGCCGCGCCCCGATTCTCTGTTCGAGCGGCGCGCCACTGCAACTTTTGTAGCCTCTCTGATGATTAGGCGTCGCGCTCGCACTGCTGACATGAGGCCGCGCGCTGGGTCTTCGCAGCCTCTCCGACATTGGCCGCGCCGCTTCGTCAGAGGAGGGCCGCGCACTGGTCCGGTTTCACTGCTCGCCAATTTCTCTGTTTTTAGCTCTGGAACCTCCTCTTTTGCCCTCTTTTGGCTCCTTTTCCGCCATTTGGCCATTTTAACCACTTTGACTCAAAAGAAAGGAAAACTACCCTAATACGACACTTATTTATACAAAAAGGGACGAAAGACTAACTAAAAATGACTCGAAAAGTGTATATAAAATACACCGATCAAATACCCTCAAACTTAACCTTTGCTCGCCCTCGAGCAAAGATAGAAAGAGAGGAATAAAAGACTCAAAGAAACGAAAAATAAAAGACTCACTGACATTGATCACTTTTGCTGCATTAGTGTTAACTAGAAAAACATGAAGGTTAGCAGAATAATATGCAGGAATATATAGCATGAATTTTCAGCACACTAAACAGATTAAGCTAGATATTTCGCAAACTCATATTTATCATGCTTTAATGGAAGTCAATATACTAAATCATGCATATAAATTCAAAAATCCTATGGCATGCTTACTTGCTATTCTCCACTAATCCTGGATATGCATAAAAGAGATCTTCATGACTTTAAGGGTTGTAATGTAGGCTTAGGTATAGGTAGGTCAAATAGGCATTTTAGGCTCATTCTGTGTACCATAAGCTCTTTAGCTTTTCAGTATTTTCCTTTTCTTTTTGTTCTTTTCTTCACTTCAATTCTATCTTCTTCCCTCTTTTGTTTTGGGAGAATGAAGAGTATAATACTAACAAACACCCCCAAACTTAGGCTTTTGCCTCTTTCTTATTACTTTTTTTTATTGGGGTGCAACAAGCTCATTCACTCTTTTTGTCTCTTTTTTTTTAACACAATTGATTCCACTATTTCACATTTTTACTTATGGCACAATCTGTGGGAATATAGGGTGTCAAAGAAGAAGTTTCAATTTTTAGGCTCAATGGGGCTAACTAGGGATATATTTTTAAGGTCCGGGATAGAAAAGAATGGTAACAATTGGCTATCAAAGAAATGCCTGAGTCATCTCCCTAACATGCATATCCTAACTATTTCGCCTCAAATAGCAAGCAATCATAACACATAAGTATTCATCATTTCGCATGCATAATTTAAGCAAGAAACTTCAAATAGACAGATTTTGTGAGTTTTTGGCATATCTAATCTAAGTATTTAGATAGTTGCTTCAATTCCATTACATTATTCCACCTTACTTCACTAGGTGTTTCTAGCAACTACAGCATACATGATCTTTTGACAGACAGTTATGACTCAAAAAGAAAAAATTTTGTGACTCAAAAATCCATAAAAATAATAAAAAGACTTAAATAAAACATAACAAGACACAAATAAAACAAGACACAAATAAAATACCCCCAAACTTAAATCACACATTGTCCCCAATGTGTGTAGACTCAAAGACAATAAAAGGAAATAAGACACTTACAGACTTTGGCTAAAATGGTGGTGGTGGCGGTGGATAATGCATCGACCATTGGTTGAACAGGGAACTCATCTCGTCAAACTGCTGGTGCAACTGTTGTTGCTCCTTCCTCAATTCTTGTTGCCCTTGTCGCAACTCATGTTGTCCCTGTCTCAACTCATTTTGTCCTTGCATCATTGTGTCGAAATGTTGCATCATCATTCTCTGGTTCTGGAGCACTTGCTCCATCATAGGCACTGGAGGTTCTGGTTCTGTGGTTGGCTGGTGGCTAGGTCCTGCTGCATATTGAGCCCCTATTTCAGGCTCATATTCGCTCAAGACCTCTGCTGCCGCTGCCGCTGGTTGTACTCTTCGCCGTCACTTGGGGGCTTGGGTCTGGGAAAGAGTGCACTATCCCATAGGACACAGGCAGTTGGTTTCTCTCATGAGTATCAGTGGGTAGGTGGGACCGCATTCATGTTGCATAAATTCGTGATAAGTGAGCCATGTCCCAATCCACCTATTGTCACCAACCTGCTAATCTCTTCAATGCTCTGTACTATCTTCTTCCCCACATCAATCGTCATTCCCCTCATAATTCCATATATCAGCTTAATCTTATCTTCTGGCACTCTGGTGAAGTGCGTGGATGGAATCACGCGCACCGATTTAAATATAGCCAACCCTTGTCGCTTTGTTGAATTGGCACCGCCAAGCTCTTGATCCATTTCTTCCAATATCAAATGCACTTCGGGGTAGCTTATCGCGGTTCTGCGACGGCATTCCAATTGATGTTGTTGGTGCTCAGACCATGTTCTAAAATGGTTCCAATCACTATTTTCTTCAACATCAACCGCCTTTAGATCCAGATTTATCGCTGGTCTGCCGTCAGCATATATCTTCCTCACAAAACATCCCTTTCCACCCTCCGAAAGTTAGCATAGAATTCACGCACTATCATTTGTGTTCATTGGTGCTATCTTCTCCGATTTACAAATCTCCTCCACCCTCAACTCAATCATTGCCCGAATGGGCTCATAAACATCCTCTTCCCAAACGACTCCTCGATAGTCCATTCCCTTTCAGGATTAAGGGTCCGTATCGCTTTTGTATCTTTGGAAAGCTTGGTAGCTCACAAACCTAGTATCATCGTGAATGTAATTTGGGGTGGATGTGAGGCTCTTCTCTTTACGGTGGACATGGTAAACAATAGCTGCACTTACTGACTTAATTGCACAAATGTTCTCTAACACAATCAACAATCTAGCAGCTAAAACACAAAACACCCCCAAACTTCAATTCTACTACTCAATACCCACACCCTCCTTTTCTACTCTTTCTCCAAACTTCACAATCAATTTTTCAGCACCCAAACTACTTCACAACTACAATACTCCCTCAAACTACTACCTCCTGTGACTTCAGTAAAGATCTCAAGAACAGAAAAAGATTACCTTTTTATGAGAAGATTCAAGTTGTTCTTGTTTCTAATGGTGGTTTGAGGTTATGGAATGGAGCTTTGTTGTTTGAGATAGCTAAGGGTTTTTAGGAATTTAAGAGTTTTGGTTGTGGTTGGATTTGTGGGCAAATTTTTGGATTTTCGTGTGTTTTTGGAGGAGGGGGTTATGTTTTGGTTTTTTTTTTTTTTTTGAATTTGGGGCAAATCTGATTTCTGGGCGTTTTTAAGTTTCTGGATTTCCGCCGCCGCGTTCGCTTTTGCGCGCGCCAATCTTCAGATTCCTTCGATTTTCGCCGCTACTGCTTTCGGAAATACGCGGCTAAACTTGGCAAATTTTCGATTTCGCGCCGCTTCTGGCGCCATGCGCTTAAACTTCAGCGCCGCTTCTTTTCGCGCCGTTCGCTTCTGAAATATGGCGCTACCCGCTTTTTCTCGAAATCTCGGCTTTTCTTCGATTTTTCGCCTTCGCTTTATTGCCTGCACTACCACAAAGACAAACACTACCTCCGTGAGACCGTTCTTAATAAAACTACTATATTAAAATAAAATAAATCAAAATAATTTGGGTTGCCTCCCAAGTAGCGCTGTCTTTAACGTCTTTTTAGTCGGACGCAAGTTTCTTAGTTTTAATAACCGTGGGGTGGATCAAGCCCCCAACTAATTCATTTTCTCCACATTTTGCGTTTTCTTTTTCTTCTTTTCTTCTTAGCATTATCAAGTGGGGAGTTCAGAACACATACCGCGGTGGGGTTTGGCAAACCATGCCTGCTTTCGTGGGCTCATCTCCCTTTGGTTGACTTGTAATGGCTCACAGGGGGGCTTGATGGTGTTGATTGCAAAGCACCTGCTCATGGTTGGTGGCTCGATGACATGTTTAAAAACCTTAAACACCATTTCTTCCTTATCCACCCTTAGTGTTAGCTCTCATCTTTCTACATCAATCAAAGCTCTCCTCGTTGCTAGGAATGGTCTCCCTAATATTATAGGGATTTCCGCATCTTCTTCCATGTCTAGAATGAGGAAGTCTGCAGGAAATAAAAAAATTCCTACTTTAACAATCACATCCTCAATCTTCCCTCTTGGATGAACCATCGCCCCATCGGCCACCGCAGCTCATCGCGGTTCGCCTCACCCAACTCCAATCGTTTAAATACTGATAAGGGCATCAAATTTATACTTGCCCCTAAATCACACAGAGCTCTGCAAGTCACCCCGCCCATCGCAAGGTAGTGTAAAGCTCCCTGGATCCTTTAATTTTGGTGGCAGCTTCTTCTGCAAGATAGCACTACATTCTTCTGTTAGTGCTACTATCTCATATTCCGCCAGCTTCTTCTTCTTCCCCAATATTTCCTTCATGAACTTGAAATAGGAGGTCATCTGCTCTAATGCTTCTATAAAGGGGATGTTGATATGCAGCTTCCTGAATACCTCCAAGAATTTGGAGAATTGTTTATCAACCGCCTTCCGCTGTAATCCCTGAGGGAAAGAGATTTTTTCTGTATACTCCTTCTCTGTAGTTTTCTCTATCACTGGGCTAGGTTCAACCACCTTATCTTTTTCTATCTCTCGCCTCTTTTCAATCACTGGTCAAGAGATCGCTGCTTCCAATCGCTTTTCCACTTCTCAACCGCATCGCTCGACATCGCTTCCCTCGGATTTGCCTCTGTGTTGCTTGGCAATGTACCCTGTGGGCTGCTGTTTGCCTGCTTTGCTAGCTGCCCCATTTGTGTCTCCAAATTCCTGAACGAGGATCTGGCTTCGCTATGAATCGAGTGCAGGCGCTGCAATCGCCACACCGCCACTGCTCGCTTTTCTTGATGAACCGTGCATTGAATCGCTGAGGCCGCGGGCTTGAATGGCGGCTACCGATTCAGTTCTCTGGTTCGCATCGCCTCAGATTTATTCTCGCCGCCGGTCTCTCTCTCCATGAGAAATTTGGGTGATTCTCCACCGGATTATAAGTGTTGGAGTAGGGTTGTTCTGCGTCTCGATAATTACCACTACCGACACTCGCCGCTCCATTGGTATATTATTGGGATCACCAAGGACACCTATCGAATGTATGTGGGCCACCACATATTTCACAACTTTTAGGCATCCGACCGCATTCATCGACATCGTATGTTGCGCAACTGCTTTTGCCAAAAGCGGCCACTTGGGCATTCAAGGCAAAGAATAGCATCTATCTCGTGGACTCCCAACGTTCTCCTCCCACTTGTCGACTTCTCTCTCGTGATACGGTTGTTGGTGGCCATATCTTCTAATCACCGCGAGCGCCGTGGGTCGCTTTTCCTCGTGAATGCCCCACCGCCGCATCTATGATGGTTCTGGTTGTACTGATCAGCCCATTATAGAAGATGTGGACCAAGTTCCACAACTCAATGCAATGGTGTGGGCATTTTCTCTGCAAGTCTTTGAACCTTTCCCAAGCTTCATACAAGGACTCTCCATCTGCTTGGTAGAAGTTGTCCAACTCCCCTCTCAATTTTGCTGTTTTGCATGGGGGAAAGAACTTGGTTAGGAATTTCTGTGCCAGCTCGTGCCATGTGAAAATCGAATCGGCTGGCAGGGAATTCAACCATACTTTTGCTCTATCCCTGAGTGAGAAGGGAAAGAGCCTCAATCTGACGGCATCATCAGTAACGCCGTTATATCTGAAAGTTGCACATAGCTCCAAGAAATTAGCTATGTGCATATGTGGATCCTCCGATGGCAGCCCTCCAAATTGCACTGTGTGTTGTACCATGCTCAGAATCGCCAGTTTTATCTCGAAGTTGTTTGCTCCTATGGCAGGGAGCCTAATATATGTCTGTGCTCCATTCACTCTAGGCAGCACATAGTCTCCCAAGCTTTTTTCTGCCTGGACTTGAACTCTTTCCTCGATATCCATAGGTACTTGCCGAGGTATGGCTGGATTGGGTTGATTTTCTCCTAACCCTTCTCTCATCATGTTGTTGTTTTGGACACCGTCCATCTCTATCAAGGTTGCAATCCACTGATTCTTTCTGTTCTGTTTACAGGTTTTCTCAATTTCTGGATTGAATGGAACAAGAGTGTCTGCTCCTCTTCTCCTTCGCATAAACTGATTTCCTGAAATAGATCAAAAACAGACAACAAATCACGGCACCCTGATTTTTACCAAAAAATAACGAAAACGTGAAAATTAAAAATAAAAATTAAAAACCAGATTAGAAATTAAAAATAGATAAATTTGATATTGAACTATGCCTAATCCCCGGCAACGGCGCCAAAAACTTGATGCTCGAAAAGATGCACACACTTTAACGCAAGTGCACGTTATCGTGACAAGTAATATAGTCCTGGTAAGACCGAATATCGTCCACAAGGATTAGGGTTCAAGTACCAACTATCTATCTTTTGGTATCTATTTGGTAAATTGATATTTGATTTTGTTGTTTATAACTAAGAATTATAAAGACTAATTTAACTAATGAGTTTACTTCAGTTGTGATGGGAATAGGGCTTCCATGTCTCCTCAACTATCCGCTTATGTTATTTATTAATACAACGAATTATGGTCTTCTTCTCTCGGAGCTAGCAGGTTTACGAAATCGTTTTATATTCCCGTTAAGGATATATAAACACTCAACCCCAGTATTGCACCTTACCTACCTTTCGGTGATAAGGATAACTCTATAGGAGGATTAAGAACAAAAACCTAGTTAACCGTCACGCACCACGCGCAAAATTAGAGTTTTTAAGCCTCTCATTAACGCTACATAAATAATTGAGGTATTTTCATCCCCAATCCAAGAATGTCTACCCAACTTACAGCATATTCACAATCTCTCCTTTCGAAGTAAATTATAAATCATATAAGGATAATTAGTTGTCAATTAATTACCAAGCATTCAACGCAATTATTGGATAAATCTCTCAAAGAAGAATAATAACCACAAACATGTATTAATTCATAACATAAGTTTCTAGTGAATCAACATGGAAAGTCTTATAAGAGAATTAGTTCCTAGCCATAGATATGACAAGAACTAATTCAAAGTTCATCATGCAAAAACTGAAATAAAAGAAAAGAAAAGGAAAAGAAAGTACTAAATTATGGTCTCCAATCTCCAAGCAAGAAGTTTTAAGTTGTGCAAGAAGGGGAACCCTTAAAATCTGCCTAGGGTTCTCCTTTTATAAGTAAACCGCCTCTTAACTTTTCCCCGCAGTTCGCCCGTAAAAACGTCAAAACCCTGATTTTACCCGCAACGCGCGCGCTCGCATTCGCACCGCCGCGAACTTCGTGATACTGGGTGAATTGGCGCCGCGCCCGATTCTCTGGCTGCTCGAGCCGCGGCCGCAACTTCGTAGCCTCTCGATGATTAGCGCCGCGCCTCGCACTGCTGACATGAGGCGTCGCGGCGCTGGGTCTTCTGCAGCCTCTCTGGACATTGGGCGCCGCGCCGCTTCGCTCAGAGAGGCGCCGCGCGTGGTCCGGTTTCACTGCTTCGCCAATTTCTCTGTTTTTAGCTCTGGAACCTCCTCTTTTGCCCTCTTTTGGATCCTTTTCCGCCATTTGACCATTTTAACCACTTTGACTCAAAAGAAAGGAAAACTACCCTAATACGACACTTATTTGTACAAAAAACGATGAAAGACTAACTAAAAATGACTCGAAAAGTGTATATAAAATACACCAATCACACACCCGGAGTGATTCCTGGACTACCGTAGTCCGCATAGGTCATGTGGACCCGCATGAGGTACTCCTCGCATCGGGGGTAGCTAACCCGCGGCATCATAAAAAGTCAGGAGGGGTAGGTGATATACACAAGCACAACCAGCTTATCGTAAACGACATAAGCACAACGAGAGAACCCCCTTACCACAACAAAACTCAAGGCACTAACACTCATAGTAACATAACATGTTTACTTCTCAAACCAACTTACCACACATTCAGAAATCATTACAAGGCTTCTACAAACAAGTAAGTAAACCATTCTTTTTATCTTCCTTATGTCACTATAACTAACTTCCCATAAAGTTAGTATAACAGTTAAACTTTGTAATAAATCAAAACATTCACATTTGTTTGGAAACCCAAAAGAACTTATTCTTTTAAAACCAAGTATTAATTTCCTTCCGAATAATGATTCATAACTCTTTTTGAAATATTTCAAGATTCTTAACATTTAGAACTCAAGTCAAAAGACATCAAAGTGAAACCAAATTCAGTTAATACACGTACTTCTACCGTACTATATATTTACAAATATCATGCTCAAGAGGATAGGAAGAATCACATACCTCCTCGGCTAAATCCACTTGCCAAGTCGAATATGCCGCGCGTAGAGTATCAACCTATAATAATCAAATACGTCTATTAACGTCTAGACTTCTTCGTCGAATATTCTAAGTATAGAGTTCCTTATTCTACGGAAAATTGGACATCACTTCCTTTGTTTCTACATACTTTTCCACCTTTTCAAGGTCCGATATCAACAACTAAACGCCACATTTAAGGCCCAACAATTCAGCAATACAAGGGGATTACACACCTAACTTGGACGTGTAAAATTCTGCCCCACAATACAAATTAAATAGTCCAATAAGTTTAAGGTAGTATTTTGGCTATAACATGCTCACATATCATTCTTATCCAATCCTTTCAAATCCAAATCGTTATTCCTATATGCAATATACCTAAAAGCAATATTGACAACTACAAGTCCTTTCTTCCTCACATGCAACACAATTTACTTAAAAAGGAGAATGGATTGTTACCTTAGAGTTTACCCAAATCAGTCCAACAAATCTCACTTGCCCTCTTTCCACAATCACCTCCACAAACCTCCTACAAGCTTGTCAACATATTTCCTTCTTGCCACCTTTCCGAAATTTCTCTAGGCCTTAGTTTTTCCTTGAATTTCTAGAGAGAAGGGAGAGAAATTTTTAGAGAGAAAGAAGAGGAAATTTTTAGAGAGAAGGTTTTTTTTTTAAGAATGACCAAGTCTTGACAATAAATAGGATTTCCCCACAATCAGATGGGAGGGACACTTGTCACCCTCCCATGGCCTTTACAAAAAAAATATCTTCTGATTTTTCCCCCAGTTTTCGAAAAAATCCGGCCTCCGAGCATGAAACTTCAAGATTTTCGCCGCCCCGATTTCGGTGCCGCAGTGCTGCAACTTCAGCGAACTTTCAAGATATCCGCGTGCGCACGTGGCCCCGACCAAAAATACTTTTCTCGCCGATCACAAGACCGAACTTGTAACTTCCATAACTTTCTAGTCCGATGTCCTATCGACGAACGGTTTGTTGCGTTTGGAACTAGACTCAACGAACTACTTACTAGGCCTTTGAAACACCTAGGAACTTCTAATGTAACTGGGCATAAACCTCCCCAAAATTGACTAAAACCCGTCCGAAACATTCTGTCAACCTATCTTTCTAAAATTTAAATCTTAATTCCTTTCGTATGTTCTCATAAGCATGACCTGAATTACGGGGTGTAACATGCTGGACCGGATTATGAGACATATAGATAACAGATATGTTATCACAATAGACTATAGATGTCTTACGCAATGGACAACTCATCTCCAAGAGGAAATTCCGGATCCAACAGATCTCAGCAACTACATTAGCAACACCCCTATACTCGCTTGATCTGGATCGGATAACGTGGCTTGTCGCCGCGTACTCAAGAGATCGATTATCCCCTAAGAATACACCATAGCCGAAGTAGGCGTCGTGGTCCACCCCGCCTAATCAAGATCTCGTAGGAAAGTAACATGTTCGGAGTGAAGGGGTAGAGATGCAACCTATTGTCAAGAGTGTCCTTAATGTATCTGATAATACACTTAAGAGCAGCAAAATGGGGTTCCCTCAGAGCATGCGTGAACATACACACCTACTGGACGACATATGCAATGTCGGGCCTGGTGAAAGTGAGGTACTGAAGAGCACCTGCAAGACTTCGATAGAGAGTAGGATCAGACATTGGGTCACCCTCAGAAGCACTGAGCTTGGATTTCGAATCAACAGGAGTAGGCATAGCCTTGCAATTCGACATCTTAGCTCTGAACACAATTTCTTCTGCATACTTACGCTGACTCAGGAACATAGTATCTGCAGATCTAGTGACTGATATACCCAAGAAGTAACTCAACTTGCCTAAATCAGTCATAGAAAATTCAGTTTTGAGAAAAGCAATAATGTCATTTTTCAACTTATCAGATGAGGCAGTGAGAATAATGCCATCAACATATAATAACAAGTAAGCGATGTCACTACCATAATAAAAAATGAACAGAGAGGTGTCACACCTGCTGCAAATAAACCCAATCTGCATAATATACCTGGAAAAAACCGGTCATACTAAGCACGAGGTGTCTGCTTTAGACCATAGAGTGACTTCCTGAGATGACATATATAATGAGGAACATCCGGATAAACACAACCAGGTGGCTGATGTATGTATACAATTTCTTTCAAATCCCCATGAAGAAATGCATTCTTGACATCCAGCTGATGAATCGACCACTTCTTACCCATAGCAATGCTAAGAACAGTACGAATCGTAGTCGGTTTAACAACCGGGCTAAAGGTATCACCACAGTCAATGCCCTCCTGCTGATTAGTGACATTTCTCATAAGTCTAGCCTTGTAGCGTTCCAAAACACCACTATCTCTAAATTTGTGATGAAAAAGCCAAAAGCATCTGATCACATTCACCCCCTCTGGTCTAGGGACAAGATCTCAAGTAAGTTGCTTAGTTAAAGCATTATATTCCTCAGACATGACTGCATTCCAATTAGGGTCAAGTTTGGCCAATTTGGGATTCTTTAGGAGTGGAGAAATGGTTTGGACAGACAGGTTAAACTGAACTTTAGGTTTGAAAATCCCGTGTTTGGCATGAGTTTCCATTTGGTGACTGGGGACATTGGGTGGTGGAATTGTTGAAGTGACAGGTTCAGAGGTTAGTTCACTGGAAGGGTGGCATCGCGGTGCATCCTCAGGGGACCGCGGTGCTGAAGGCTTGGGAGGAGCAGTGAACTCACTGGAAGAGGGGCACCGCGGTGCATCCTCGAGGGACCGCGGTGCTAAAAGTTATGCAGGAAGAGGGGGCTCGCTGGAAGGCAGGCACCGCGGTGTATCCTCGAGGGACCGCGGTGCTAAAAGTTCTGCATGAAGAGGGGGCTCACTGGAAGGATGGCACCGCGGTGCATCTACTGTGGACCGCGGTTCTGGAGTCGAAATTTAGGTAAGCTGACTTAGAATGGTTGGGGATATGACTGGTTCATCAAGAAAAGAGTAGTCTGGTTTTCGGTATTTCTGAGGGTTTGAAAATGGAAATATCGTCTCATTGAACGTGACGTGACGAGAGATGTGAATTTTACGAGTGGACAAGTCATAACACAGATAATCCCTATGGTTGGGTGGGAAACCGAGGAATACACAGGGTGTAGTTCGAGGAGCCAACTTATGAGAGGTGGTGGAGGTAAGATTGGGATAGCACAGACAGCTGAAGATCTGTAGGTGGTCATAAGAAGGAGTTCTACGATATAGAATGTCTGTGGGGGTCTTGTTTTGTAATGTGCTAGTAGGTTAAATATTTAGAAGGTATTCTACCATTTTGACAGCATAGACCCAGAAAGATGATGGCAGACAGACATGAAATATGAGGGTACAAACCATGTTATTAATAGTACGAATAATTCGTTCAGCTTTACCATTTTGAGGTGAGGTGTGAGGACAAGAGAAGCGGAACACCATGTCTTGTTGGGAACAAAAATTATGAAAAGTCGAATTATTAAATTCACGTCTGTTATCACATTGAAATGATTTGATGGATTTTTCAAATTGAGTTTTAATAAATCTGTGAAACTCAAGAAATTTAGTAAAAACTTCAGATTTGAATTTTAGAGGATAAATCCATACAAAATGTGAGAAATAATCCAATAACACAAGATAGAATTTATGACCTAGAGAGCTAACAACAGGAGAGGTCCACAAGTCAGTATGAACAATGTCAAATGGTGAACCTGTAATATTCATTGAAGACATAAAAGGAAGACGAGTATTCTTGCCAAGCGGGCAAGAAAAATAATGTTGGGCAAGTTTCTCATTATTACATTTAACACGCTGATTGTTTCTAAGAAAAGAAAAAATATGATCTCCTGGATGCCCAAGCCTATTGTGTCAGGTGGATGGAGATAATGCAGCAAGGGAGACTGGTTGTTGATTTCTGATAGCGGAAGAGTTTGTGAAGGGGTAGAGGTCTCCCACACTATTGCATCGAGTAAGAATTCTCTCTGTATTGAGATCCTTCACAGAGAAATCAAAAGGGTCAAAATCTATAGACACCCAATTATTACGAGTGAATTTCCTAACAGATATCAACTTTTTAATAATTTGAGGGGTGTAGAGGACATGGTTAAGTAAGAAGGGTGGATGGGAATTTTTGATTTGTGTATTGCCATAACCTGTAATTGGATTGCGGTGACCATTGCCAACAGTAATGTATTGAGGATACTTTATAGTGAAATAGTTGGGAAAAATTACCTGAAGAGTTGGTCAGGTGTGATGTGGCTCCGGAGCCATATACCAATTATTGTCAAGCGGTTGCAGAGTGAGTATGTTGAAAGCTTGGCCCAAATCAGTGGGTTGCATCTGCTGGGCTAAAGGAAACTATTGGGTTGGCATCAGATGGGCCTGTTGAGGATATGGGTCTGTTGGTGTTGGACCGAGGATACTGGGCCGCCATTGCTGCTAAAATGGGGCCCAGTTTGCTGGAATGGGCCGCCATCGCTGCATCGGACATTCGGCCACTCGCATCGGGTATTCGGCCACCGCCGGCGATGGCGTGAAGTTCTTTGTGCTTTTCCTTTGCCTCGACCCTTTCCCTTGTTTCCTTGTCTGCGACCTCTATTGCCTCTGCCTCTACCGCGGTTCTGCTGCTGCTGATGGTCCATCGGTGGTGGAGCAGTGGTCGGCGACTGCAAATATCAATGGCTAATGTTTTTTTATTGTGTTCATCCTGTTTAGCACGCCGTGTTTCTTCCAACAACAATTGAGAATGTGCTTTGTTGAAAGATGGAAGTGGATCAGCCTGTTGAATTATTGCTGCAAGAGTATCATATTCCCCCTTTGGTAATCCTGCAACAAGTTGTAGTACCATCTTAGTCTCAGAAACAGATGTCCCAACATTAGAGAGTTGGTCAGCAATAAGTTTCAGATGCTTGCAGTATTCGGTCATGTTGTTAAAATTCTCAAGGCGGGTGTTGTTGAACTGCTCCTCTAAATACACCGCCCTGGTGTTTTTGTTATCCTGAAAAATTTCCTCAAAGCGTACCCGAAATTCTCGTGCCGAAGCATCTGTTTTCAGGATAGTTCACAGTAAATCCTTAGAGATGGTACCATAGATCCATTGTTTGACGATAGCGTCAAGACGGCGCCATGTTGAATCATCAATGTCAGAGGGGCGAGGGATTGACACATCAATATGGTCGAGCACGTTGTACGCACAAGTATGAATATAAAACAGTTCCACCCACATAGAATATTGACAGTCTTCTTGATCAAGAATAATAGAGACAGAATTCTTGATGTTTGTGACAACAAAAGTCGGATGAAAAGATGACTTTGTGGAGGGAAGTGGGGTGTCATCTATGCCAGATGTAGAACCATTAGATTTAGGAGAAGTGGGAGGAGACATGATAGCCACAGGTTGGAAATTCCGAAAGAGAAGGCATCGCGGTGGGTGGAGGGGAATTTCTAGGGTTTTTGGGATGTTAGGCTCTGATACCATGTAAGATGTTGGAATAATTTCCCTTAGGGATTTCTTTCATTAATCACAATATATATAGTTGTACAAAGGTGATTCTTAATACAGTAAGAATTTTAAGTTACCTTAAATACACGATACTAATAAATACAATAAATACTGTGAATATTTGAAGAATATTCGCTAACACTTTTGTATATAAGCTAATGAAGCTAATGAAAATAAGCAATGAATTATCCTCTTTCACTTATATTTGTCTTAAGAAATTCATTAAATATGTACAAATTATTGATTTAGAACTCTATAACTTAAAAGAACTAGAATTTCCGAATCCATAATCTTCAAATCTGGCTCCACCTTTGCAACTACATCTCAATCCCAAACAAGTTGAGGTCAGCGCTATATAAATTCTCAGTGTCTATGTTGCTCCATTTAAGTCCGTTCCAGTCCAAGATTTGAGGAGCATTGTAGATATGTGCATTTCTTTCCTCCTTGAACAACAGTCTTGATGCCATCCACTTTTTCAGCCAGTTGGAAACCTCAAGAGCAGATCTATACATGAAATTATAAGGGGGAAATAAGCAAATTAAGAGGAAATAAATCATTGGGGTCAAAAAGAGAATCTTTGTTTTGCGGCTATGAAATCTTTGAATTGTCACAGAAAATTCTTCTCCATAAAGATGCAGTATAGGATGACAGGGTATTGTAAACGTGTAAATATAGAAAATAATATTCCCTACCCATAATTAGAATATTTTTATATATTGTGTAAATATAATTATGGTAAGACTATGATTCTTCTTTTATATATGCTTAGAATTCCTATTGTATAAGAGATGAATATTGTACTCTATATATACTTTAATATTAATGAGAAAACTCCCCAAGGGAGATTAATATCATCTTACATGGTATCAAGAGCCTAAAACAAAAACCCTAGAATTTTCTAGAGTAGCAGCCGTCGAAACCCTACCCCCCTCGGGATTCTCGTCGGCGCTTCTCCCCTCTCCTCCCTAAAATTCTTGGTTTTTCTCTCCTTTCCTCTATTCTCTAAATGGCTACTGAGGATTCTTTCAATACTTCTGATGCTTCAACCTCCACCAATCCCACCACCATATCATCATCCTCTTTTCATCCCGCTCTAACTATTACCAATATCAAGAACTATATTCTCATTCTTTTTTATCAAGAAAACAATCAGTATTCTCCTTGAGTTGAACTGTTTCGCAATCATGCATATCTCTATAACGTTCTTGATCATATCGACGACACTATCCGCTCCCTCCGGAGGTTGATGAGTCTACTTGGCGTCGTTTAGACGCCGGCGTCAAACAGTGGATTTTTGGTAGTATTTCTCAGAATCTTCTTCTTACTATCATGAAATTTGGCGCCACAACTCTTGAGTTATGGAATCTCATAGAGGAAATCTTTCAAGATAACAAGCACACTCGTGCAGTGTATTTGGAGGAACAGTTTGACAATACACGCCTTGAAAATTTCTCCAACATGATTGAGTACTGCAGACAGTTGAAACTTCTGGCGGATCAACTCTTCAACGTTGGCATGCCTGTCTCGGACACTAAATTGGTGTTGCAATTGATTGCATGTCTCCCCAAAGGTGACTATGATACGTTAGCTGCCATAATTCAACAGGCAGATCCGCTTTCCAGTTTTAACAAAGCTCGCTCGCAGTTGTTGCTCGAAGAAACTCGACGTGCTAAGAAGTATGAGCACAATCAGAAGGTGTTAGCAGTTGAAACTCGCCCTCAAGATCCAACGCCGCCAGAAAACTCTCAACCGCAGCAGGACGCGGTGGTAAGGGCCTCGGCAGAGGAGGTCGTGGTCGCGGCAGGGGTCGCGGACAGCAGAAACAGAAGTAGCAACAACAATATCCGCAGAATCAGTCCAACACCGCGGCGCCAGCGCCGTTTTAGTACCAGCAACCCTTACACCACTTCTCCCATCACGATGTGTTGGGCCCTGCTCCAGTACCCGCAGCAGGCCCACTTCATGCACGGCCAGTTTCAGCAGCCCTCATCCAGCATGACATCCACTGAGTTAGGTCAGGCCTTCAGCAGTCTCAACATGCAACAGCCGGACAACAACTGGTACATGGACTCTGGAGTAACTTTTCACCTCACCCGGACTGCAGGTAATTCCCAAACTGTTTGGTTTAAAGCATCCTCAATTTGTGACAGTTGGTAGTGATCACCGCATTCCAGTAAAGGATTTTTGTACATCATATACACCACCTCCTAATCCATTCCCACTTCAAAATACCATATATACCCCACATGTAATTAAGAATCTAATCTTTATCCGCAAATTCACTCGTAATAATTTTGTCTCTGTTGATTTTGACTCTTTTGGTTTCACTGTGAAGGACATTCTTCCGGGGAAACCTCTTACGAGATGCAATAACACGGGGGATCTATATCCATTCACTCTCATTCCGCTGCCAGATCTAGCTCTCCCGTCTCTCTAGCGGTCATTTCTTCTTCAACATGGCATAATAGACTTGGTCATCCAGGAGCTCCAGTTTTTAGTTTTCTTAGAGGCAATAATTTCATTACTTTTAATGGGATACTTGCCCAAAACAGTGTTTCTTGTTCTTTAGGCAAACATACTCGTCTTCCATTTAAATCAACTACTAGTGTTACTTTTGCGCCTTTTGATATTATACATGCCGATTTATGGACATCACATGTTGCTAGTTCTCTCAGTCATAAATACTATCTTATCTTACTAGATGATTTTTCTCACTTTGTTTGGTTGTATCCTCTAAAATTTAAATCTGAAGTGTTTGCCAAATTTCTTGAGTTTCAAAAATTCATTCAAACACAGTTTGAAAAAAGGCATAAAATCTTTTCAGTGCGATAATGGTCGTGAATTCAATAACTCTATGTTTCACCAATTTTGTATCAATAATGGCATGGTCTTTCGCTTCTCCTGCCCCCACACCTCCTCACAAAATGGTAAAGCTGAAAGAATCATCCGCACCATTAATAATATGATACGCACTATTTTGATTCATGCCTCCCTACCTCCATCCTTCTGGGTTTATGCTGCTAAAATGTCATAATACATTCTAAATATTCTCCCAACTAGCACCCTTCACAATATGATCCCTACTGAAATTCTCTATCATAAAGTCCCCTCTTATGATCATCTCCGAATATTTAGTTGTCTATGCTATCTTAACCTTGCCTCTACTGACCCTCACAAACTAGCCCCCCGATCCATTACTTGTGTCTATCTAGGCTTCCCGTCGAATCATAGGGGCTATCTCTGCTATGACTTGTCCACTCGTCAGATTCACATCTCTCGTCACGTCACATTCGACGAGACCACATTCCCGTTATCGAATCTTAAAAAGTTCCACAAACCAGATTATTCTTTTCTTGACGGGCATGCCATCTCTCTCATCATCCTAAGTCAACTAGAGCATGTCAGTTCTTCAACATCACGCGCGGCTAAAACTCCCGCGAACAGTCCCCGATTCATCGACAGCGCGCGGCAAGAAGGTCGAGGCTCCACGGCGCAAAAACATCAGAGAGGTTTGTCAGTCCTCCAGCACCGCGACACTTGATCATGGCGCCACGGCGCCGCCAACAGTTCCCTCCAGCGCCGCGGTGCTTACTCCAGTGTTTGTCCCTCCTTCTCCATATCCAACAGATCTCTCCGCCTTGGAGCCTCCCACTATCCCCACTCACCCAATGGAAACTCTTGCAAAGCATGGAAACTTCAAATCCAAAGTCCAATTTAACTTATCTTCCCAAATAATTTCTCCAATTCTCAAGAACCCTATATTGGTCAAACAAGACCCTAATTGGAATGCGGCTATGTGTGAGGAATTTAATTCTTTAACTAAACAACACACATGGGATCTAGTATCTAGACCTGAAAGGGTGAATGTGATTCGTTGTCTGTGGCTATTTCGTCACAAATTCAGACACAGTGGAGTTCTTGAGAGGTATAAGGCACGACTTGTGACTAATGACACAAATCAATATGAGGGCATTGATTGTGGTGAGACCTTCAGCCCGGTTGTCAAACCAGCTACCATTCGCACAGTTTTGAGCATTTCCATGGGCATGGCCGATCCATCAGCTTGATGTGAAGAATGATCTGAGAGAGACAGTCTACATGCATCAGCCGGCAGGGTTCACCCATCCAGCAGTTCCTCACTATGTGTGTCGTCTCCGTAAATCATTATATGGCCTGAAATAGGCCCCCCGTGCGTGGTATGATCGTTTTGTCAGGTATATCTTGCAGATTGGGTTTGTATGCAGGAAGAGTGATACATCACTTTTCATTTTTCATCGAGGTAGTAGCACTGCTTACTTATTACTTTATGTGGATGATATTGTTCTTACTGCCTCCTCCGACGAATTGGAAAATGAGATTATTACCTTGCTTAAGTCCGAATTTGCAATGACTGATTTGGGGAAGCTGAGTTACTTTTTGGGGATATCAGTGACCAGATCTGTCAATCATATGTTATTGTGTCAGCGTAAGTATGCAGAAGAGATTGTGTACAGGGCTAAGATAGCGAACTGCAAAGAGGTTCCTACTCCAGTTGATTCCAAATCTAAGCTCAGTGCCATGGATGGTGCTCGGTCTACCGATCCTACTCAGATAGGACTTGCAGTGCACTTCAAGATCTCACCTTCACCAGCCGACATAACGTATGCTTCATTGGTGTGCTTATTCATGCATGCCCCCATGGAGTCTCATTTCACTGCTTTTAAGCGTATCATTCGATACATTAAAGGCACTATTGATTATGGTTTGCACCTATACCCCTCTGCACCAAACATGTTGCTCTCTTATACGTGTAACACCCCATTTCAACCGGAGTCGGAAACGGGATTACTGCTACGTATGGTTGATTCCTAAAATGCATTTAAAGGAGTCGCCACCTAATTATTATAGTGAATTAGGACACTAAAAATATAGCATAAAATACTACGAATGATCTCCATTTTTTAAGGTCTGTGAAACTATGTGAGATTCTAGGTAATGGTTCTTTATTATCCTAAAGGGAAGGGGTTAGGCATCCTATAGGATCTGCTAACTTACGGTTATCCGTTCAAACTTAGGTTGGTTTTATATTAAAAATGCACATTTAGGAGAAACATGGAAAAAAGATGTTACAAATAATTATTTAAAATATATGTATGTATATATAGTTTCCATAAAATTGCATGAAGTTTATTTGTAAAATGCAAGGAAAATATTCTATTTGATCAAAGCAATTGCATGAGGTTTATCATAAAAAATGCAAATTAATAAAAAATGGTTTACTAAAAGTACGTATTATATGTAAATTTTAATCTTTATAAAGGGTATACAAATGGGTAGAAAGATTTTCCTTTTTTGCACTTGGTAATAAGAAAATAGATCTTTGTTATAAGAAGATTTGTTATTTTATGAAGTTTAATAAGAATTTGGAACTCATTTATTTCTATAATATCAATGAAAAGGCTAAGTTATTTTGAAAAGTTTTGAAAATGCATAACGGCCTAAAGATAGATTAAACTAGCGACACATTTTATTATTTAACTACCCACCTTTAATAATTCTAGGCCTAACTATTCTAAACATTTTCAATAATTGTATAAGGTTAGATGACAAAAATACAAATAAAAATAAAGTGACAGAGTTAAAGAAAGGAGATAAAATGACTAGGGCAGGTGAAGATATTATCCTGCCCTATTAGTTTCGAAGGTCCCGAAATCGGAGGATGCAAGGAATGTAGACGCGTGTCTTCATTTGACGAGAATTATAATGAGTCTCGTAGTGAAACTCTTCATTTGGCTCCGATGCATTTCATGTAAATCAAAGAAAGAAAAGGATTAGTATATGCTAAAGTGTATAAAAAAATAAACGAACAATTTTATAAAGAAAGGATAACATGTTGTTGGGTATGACCCAATTTATATCAATAGGCCGAGAAGGGTGCAAAAAATGGAAAGCAGAATCTGTGTGTCAAGCCCGACGGATACTATTATGAAGAGTAGAAAAACAAGACAGCAAAAAAAAGCTAGGCCCCCAAGGCATTTATTGACCAAATAGAGAGTGGTAATCACAGGGATATACACACTTCGTCCGATAGGCTAAAATATGTGCCAATTCTTAACTAAATTTCCTAAGGAAATCTAAACTTTCAGTGAAGTAATGAGCAATGCCCATCATAACTTGAGTGAAATTACAATTATACTAAACCAAATATCTAACCCCAAAAAATAGCCAAATCAGTTGGACACAAGCAGACATAAGCAAAATAGAGACTAAACAACTGGGAGTTACAGTTTTGACACAAAATTTCATTTTTTTACCAGAATGGTACACATGAATAACTCCACTTAATTGACAAGGATGCAGAATCAAAGACTTAAACAAGCCACATGATCTGAGAGTAGTTATAGAAAAATTATATGAGAAGATAAACACACATAATTAGACAGCCACAAATCCTAGAATGTTCATGTTTGAACTTATATAAAAAAAAACAGAAAGACAGAGGCATGTATGGACTCAAAACACAAAATCAAACTATTTAGGGCATTCTTAATCCCTAATAATACAATCATAACACAGTGGTTCAGCGCACATGATTTAAACTAGGCAGTAAGTACACATTTATGCGCGATGAGAGGAGTATGTTGATGTATTAATAAACTATGAATATGTAAATGATCCATTTTGATATGCAGTAGTATAGTTCAAGCAAATCGGTCTAAAAGACCACATTTGAGGCATATAAGGATGTCCCAACCATGTTATATCATACAGAAAATCTAAGATATCATTTGCTAACTTGTTAGGTCCCAAACACATCCACTTACAGGGGACAATTCAAATTCATGGCAAAGGCAGACATGGAGGAGTATAGACATGTGTTGGGATAGCATACTTCATGTGGACAAACTGACAGGCAGATTGTTCAACGGATGTTTTAGGAACACATACAACTAATTGGGCTATAAGAGTTTTGAGTTCAAATTACATGTTAGACAATTTATTTTCCCAAGTCAACTTTAATACAAATTGTATCCTAGACTCTTATCACATGATCAGTATATCTGAGTTAATCAGATAGTATAGATAGATAGCAAACCAACACGACACCGTTTTAGCCCAAACTAGTAGAAGGCATTGACTGAGACATAACTTAGGCCTCTTGACAGGGAATTATAACATGGGAGGCTGACCAGTCTAGATGTTTACATTCCCAACATAACATTTAAGACAAGGAAGCAAATAACAAGAAGGGCATTGAAATATTCGATAATCATTGATCAAGAACTGAAAGGTAAAGCAAACAATCACATGTATCCCTCATTTTAATGATGTAACTGACCATATGGGCATCCATAATCTATCCAGTTAAATATGAATCTCAACCAACCTATATCAACCCAAATATTCCGGTTTTAAGCACATTGGAACACATTGTTCATAATGAAAAGAAAAATCAGACTAAACAAGGCTAATATTGTATGTTTTAGTTCACTTCTAGGTCATTTGAGTGGTTTACTTAGGCTAAACAGATCTTGCACTAAACAACACAACTTTACAAAACATATTAAGTATCATTTTTATTTATAACCAAATTCATACCAGGCTTAACGAGGCTTAGATTAACAGCATAACATAGTTAACTACACAAGCCATACAGTCATGCATTGAACTAGCTTAAACTGATATCAATTGGGTATGACATAACTTCCTCAACTCATATTTAACCAACATCAGAACCTATATTAGCAGGTTAACTACTAAACAAACTATATATGATTAAATAGATAGACAAAGCATGATGAATATTTACCTAAGCACACAAATAACCGATAATCTTAACTAAGCATACTTAATTAATCGCATAGCACATAATGTAACTAAACAAAAAAAAACACAAGAAAATAGGTTTAAAACATTTCACAATTTATATGGCTTAAACTCAACTACGACACATCACCATCTTCATATCAAACACATTAGCATTCTGCAAATAGGCTATACATGACTGGATAGATTTCAAGCCAGATTTCAAATTAAACAGGTAGTTCATGTATGGACAGATCTGTCCTAAACCCCTATGACAGGCATTCCTCTTAACCAAACAGTCAACAATCAGTGATTATAGTAAGTTTAAACTTTCCAAGCTAACTCATAGACAACTTAATCATTAATATCTTACTCGACGTAGTCATATATGATTAAACTTAGTTTAAACTAACCACATAAATCATTAGAGACTGCCACAGTGGTTCATATGTGAATGAGCATGATTAGTAACATATTAAACAATCTTAAAGTTGTCATTAACCAAAATATGATTAATAAACAGTTGGAACGAACACAGACAGGTGCTACCATCAATTAGACATGTCATCAGGCATATGAATATATCACAGAGATCATATTCAGTAAATCGATCAAGAAATTAAAGATGGAATCGTGTTTACCTTCTTTGGGCGGCGAACCGAGGCGTCGTCTCGACTCGTCGAATCCACTCGGATATGTTTTGTATGTGTGTGACTGAATATATCTAAGCTTGATATTTGCGATTGAGTCCAGAATCAAAGTAAAAGATTTCTTGGTGTTTTTTAAGAGGGGAGTGTTTTCTTAAAAAAAAATCGAGCTATGTTCTCGTCTTTTCTCCCTGAAAACCCACACTGTTCAACACAACCAGATGGTTGTATTTATAGCCCAAAATTCAGAGCCTTCAACAGCTTCTTCAAGAAGCTCTTTATTTTGAATTTCGAATTCAAAAGAAAGGGGGTAAACGTGTGACATTTGACAGATGAGGTGATGGACATGTTGAAAATCTTGCTTTCTCAGTCTGATTTGAGGAGAAGAAAACGTTGGGACGGGGATAAGATTTTTATCCTTTGGATTGACCTTCGAACGATGTCGAATCAGTATTTTATCCACTGAATCGAAGAGAGGAAAGGTCAGCAAACCGTCAGACCTTCCTGCATGCTTCGATTCAATGGTTAAAACGAATCCTCATGGTTTAGGCGATTCAGAAAAGGAGACGGGACTGCTGGTGATGGGTTTGGTTTATTCGATGGGTGGCGGTAGTGGTATGGCTTGTCCGGCGGGTAAACGGGAGATGTGGCGGCGGACTGGTGGTTCTTGGGGAGTTCGTCGATTTTTTTTTTGGGGGTTAGTTACGGTTTGGTTAGGAAGATGAGATTAAAGGCTGTTGGTTGGGTTGATAAGAAAAAATGGAATTCGGCCTGGTTGATGAATTGGGCTGAGGGTTATTTAGGTTGTTTTATTGTTGGGCTGGTTAACAAATAAATGGGGAGTTGGGCTGCTGGAAATTAAGGGGAAATTGGGTAGAAAATTAGGTGTTTTATTGTTGGGAGATTAATAGATAATTAGTCCAAATCTCCCAATTAATTAAAATATGCTTCCTTCAACTTAATTAATTTAAAAATGCACACGCATAAAATACGATACAAAAGATTTAATATATGTATTTAATTTTGAATATAATATTCATAAAAATGATTAATTTAGTAATTGAAGAACATATTAAGAGAAAATCGATCACCAATACTGACGACGAGATATTAAAATTGTTTTGCTTATATTTTAATTATAAAAATGTAATACTCGATATATTTTAAAAAAAAAATTATGCGGTAATTAGTGAAAAATATTAAAACTTAGCATTTTGAGAATTTTCAAGACTGAAAAGCATAGTGAAATTAATTGGAGATAAAAGGACGATCTAAATGAAATGTTCAGTAAAGACGAGACAAAATTGGGTGTCAACAATACGGATGCAGATTGGGCAGGGTGTCCGGACACTCGACGCTCCACCTCTGGCTTTTGTGTATTTTTAGGGGATAATCTGATTTCTTGATCTGCCAAGCGACAGGCTACCCTATCTCGATCCAGTGCCGAGGCTGAGTACAGAGGCGTTGCAAATGTGGTAGCTGAGATTTGTTGGCTCAGAAATTTACTGTTAGAACTTCAGTGTCCTTTGCGTTAGGCATCTATTGTGTATTGTGATAACATCTCTGTTATCTATCTTTCTCATAATCCGGTTCAACATCAGCGAACCAAGCATATTGAGATAGACCTACACTTCGTTCGTGAGAAAGTTGCGCACAGCCGTATCGAGTGTTACATGTTCCATCATCCTATGAGTATGCAGACATATTTACCAAAGGACTTCCCAAACAGTTATTTCTTGACTTCAGATCCAGTCTCAGCGTCCGGCTTCCTCCCGCTCCCACTGAGGGGGTGTGTAAAGGTGTAAATATAGAAAACAATATTCCCTATCCATAATTAGAATATTTTCATATATTGTGTAAATATAATTATGGTAGGACTAGGATTCCTCTTTTGTATAGGCTTAGAATTCCTATTGTATAAGGGATGAATATTGTACTCTATATATACTTTGATATTAATGAGAAGACTCCCCAAGGGTGCATATGATTTGTTAATTTGTAGACATGCAATTCTGTATCATCCACAAAATGAAACATGAACCCCACGGTGAAGCTACTTCATTGTCACAAGAAATAGATGGCTGGAATAGCAGATCACAAGAAATTTTAATTTCAAGTTGTATTAGAGAGAGACTCTAGAAAATCATAATTTTGGGGATATAGTTTGATACAACAAAATTGACTTATCAAATCATAAGTATCGCTCGTTATATATGTGTCCTTGACGTGGATATACTTTATTGCATGTCCTTTGGATGGGCCTATTAATTAAATTAAAATAGTATATATATATTCGTCCAAAAGGTGGAATTTCCCACCCCAAAAATTCTTACTTTCCGGCCCGATAAAGTTTGTGGAGGAGGGTAAATCATGGTAATTTAGTTGATTTCAAATACTGATCAGTGTCCACCGCGCACAAGGAGCCCCCCTCATTTTTTTGAGAGATTACTTCCACACCGCCGCTTGCGGGGCTCGATCTTTGGTCATTCCTCCAAACCTCATCTTTGAAACCAACTAAATTGTCCATGCGGACTAAAATAGTATATATATATATATATATAAATATAAAGAGAGAGGAAGGAGGATCAAGTTGTGAATGGGCACAAAGATAGGCATGATACACAACGGAGACAAAAACAAAAGAAAAAAAAGTTGCTTCGTACTCCTCCTCCATTTGTATAAAAATATTTTGATTCAAATTTAAAATGGGACGAATTTCACTAAAATTTAGAAGTTATTCTTAGCTATATATCAGTGTGTGCACGGACATACTCTTCCTTAGACATTTCTGTTTTAGTATGGAACTGAAATTACCTGACAATGTAACCTTCATATTTCCTTCATCTCAATTTAAGTTTCTTACTTATTTTGTGTATCTTTAAAAAATATGTTTCTTTCCACATTGAATAAGTTATAATTCAAAGATCCTACATAGTAAGTTTACATCCACAAAATTAAAAGATATATTAATATATTATACATATATTTAATTTAAATGGAAGAGATATTGATACGTATACGAATTGTTTGAGACGTAAGAGAATAGACGGTTATTGGCCAAATAACAAATGGTTTCACGATGGTAAATGAAAGGAAGAAATGTGTAAAAGATGAAACGAAACAGAAAACTCCACAGAACCGAATAGGACCGCGGTGCCGTAAGGACAGGACCGCGGTGCAAATTTGTGTTTCGATTTCAGTGACTTACTGGAATTTAGGAACCGCGGTGCCCTCCCGAGGGACCGCGGTGCTTTGACGTTTTTCAGTACCGTTGGAGGTCAATTAAAGTTGATTCTTGGGCTGACTTTGGAGTAATTAATCTTCATTATTTGGCTATTGATTTCAGTCATTACTAAACTAAATTAACCTCAATATCAATGGTCATTACTTGACATTGATGGTCATTCATTTGGTTAATTGAGAAGACAAATTCATCTACCTATAAATTGATGCCTTTGGCACAATTGCAAAACACACATTCACTTAACAATTCTCTAAAATTGTTTTCCTCTCTTACAATCACAAAACACTCAAAGATCTTTCTTCTCAAAGAAAACACTTAAGTTCTCTTTGCTCATTTGTTTGATTGCTGGTTTATATTGGGAGATAAGTTGTCATTACAAATGATATACGGGGCAATATTATCTTAAGGATAGATCGAGAATTCGGTCGATTCAGCAAGCCAATCTTATTTGTTGATTTTCAGATTTCTGATTTGTTGCTATTGTTGTTATAATCACATTTCCTTTATTTCTACACTTTGTTCCCACAAGTTTAAGATAATATTCGTTATTTCAACAACAACATGACTGGACAAGATCAATTCAATCAATTCAACACTGAAATTCCACTTATGCTCAAGGTAATCTCATTGCCTTCAATCCCACTACTCAAGACACTAACGTTGCCTTCAACTCCACTGTTCTTGGCACTTCTAGGTCACCACTGATCATGAATCCTAATGTCTTTCAGGCACTTCTAGTGCTACAACTGTTTTTGGTACTTCAAGTTCCACCACTGCTTTTGGCACAACGAGTGTCAACACTGTTTTTGGCACAATCAATGCCTCAACTGGTCCATTCAATAACAAATGTGAGTTTAAAGACATATTTATATAACTTAATTGGAATACAAACACGTGATGCAACTTCATAATCAATTCATTACACTAACATGCTGAAGGAATTAAACAAAAATCACCCTCATGAACCGTCAGCAACAGAGGTCCAACATATAGTTTTTTTTTTTTTAATCTTATTGCCTTCCCTAAAAATGCATTTTAGATTAGGTCAGTATAGGCCTATAAAGAAACAATGGCAAGGTATGGTATTGAATCGCTGAAGACCAATCATGAGATCTCAAAACCTGTCCGAAAATACCCAAAACCATTAGCCAAAATAGCAACACTCAGTCCGAAAAAATAGTCGAAATCAGTCTGAAAAAATAGTCAAAAACAGTAGCCAAGATGGCTTAAATCAGTCCGAAGACATGGCTAAAAATCAGTAGCAAAATGAACCGAAAACCAGTCCGGCAAACAGTAAAATCAGCCCGACAACAATGAAGTCATTTCAACAAGTAAAATCAGTCCGATAAAGTATCTAAATTCATTTTTTAAGACCTCAAATAGTATTAGAGGATGTAAAAAAGGTGCTAACTTCTAGTTACACCAACAGATTTTCAAAAAAAAAAAAACTTCGACTCGTATCAATATTATATCACAGACGATAAACAAGCAACTCATATAACACATGTAGTTAGGATCTTTTACCATATTTGAGTCCAGATAGGTTATGAGAATACATTCCGAACAAAGGACAAACAGATCGTGACTTTAAACAGTAAGCACCAAGTTGCTAAATACACGCAAGTCATAATATAGCTCACGTACATAAAATTTAATCTAACAAGCTCCAGTAATACTCAGCATTTATCTAAGCATATTTTGAACCAAGCTAATCAGTCCTAACATTACTCGATACACAATCCGAATGACACAAATCACATAATGCATTTTAAATAGCCGAAACTCAAATAAAAGAAGTGAGTTTACCTTCTTCGGGTGCAGCGAACTGAGATGAACCCACTTCGAATCTGTCCGAATCTCAAACTTGCCGAATCGACCACAGAACCTAAGAAGTTTTCTTAATACTTCATAGAGTTTTTTTCTAGAAGATGAAAAGTATTTTCGAATTTTTAGCGGTAAGAATGATGGCTGCCGAACTTGTATTTAGGAGGCTGAAAATAAGAAGTGTTTATGATTTGAGAATGGAAGTAAGGCGGCGGTTCAGAACTTGTTTTTTTTCAAATGAACTCCAAATGCTAATATATATATATATATAGCACAAGATTAAGGTTTGCAGGGCTCGACCATTCGAGCGGGATCTTTGTTTCGAAATTTGAAAATTGGTCAAATAAAGTCGTTCGAATTTGAACGTTGGGAAGTGTCTTCAATGTTTGTACGAAAATGGAGTAGCAATTCTCTGTGCATGGTGGAAAGGAAGAGAGAGGAGAAGAGGCGGTCCGCGGCTGCTGCTTTATCTTTGGAATTTAGGTTTTTTTAGAAAATGTTTTGTTCCTCCTTTCTTGTACCGGTCTTTTGAGTTTTAGAAGGGGATGGGGCGAGTTGATGATTTGGGCCAAGTAAAGGATTGGGCTCTTGGTCTTTCAGGGAATAAAAGTGAGCTGGGGCATGATGTTTTGGGCTTGAGAAATAATTTGTTTGGGTAGAGTCTCAGGTATTTCATTTTAATAGTGGGTTGTAGTATAAAAAATGATTTATTAAAATTATAAATTATAAATTATAATAATAAATAATACAATAATATTTTGGAAAATATTTTAGTGGTGAATATAAAATGCGATGCCTTTTGTGAACAACATAGAATATTAGGATAAAAATTATGATTGTGACAAAAAATGCCCCGATAGTAAAAAGCGAATAAAGATAGCAATAAAATAGTGATTATTTTGAGAATATTAAAATTCTTATTTATGTATGTATATGTATATTTATTAAAATTAAAGTTATTTTGCGGTGTTAAAAATAGTTTAATTTTGGATGAACAATAGGAAGAGAGGGACAAAATTGGGTGTCAACAATTTGAAGTTCGCTCAAACTAGAGGGGGGAACAAGTACTTTGTCACTTTCATAGATGATGGTACAAGGTTTTGTTACCTTTACTTACTAAAAAGTAAAGATGAAGCCTTTGAAGCGTTCAAACGATACAAAGCAGAAGTTGGGAACCAACTAAGTGGACGGATTAAAACAATCTGTAGCGATAGAGGGGGAGAATATGTAGCGCCTTTTGAAGAATTATGTACCCAATCGGGTATAGTTCATCAAACAACGGCTCCTTACTCATCTCAATCAAACGGAGTTGTAGAACGCAAGAATCGAACACTAAAGGAAATGATGAATGCTTTAATCATCAATTCGGGCCTCCCTCAAACCACGTGGAGAGAAGCTGTCCTTACCGCGAATAGGATTCTTAACAGAGTTCCACACAAGAGTAAAGACAAGACTCCATACGAGTTATGGAAAGGAAAGAAACCTACCTACAAGTATTTGAAGGTATGGGGTTGTCTGGCCAAGGTAAAGTACCTATGTCAAAGTAGGTCAAGATTGGATCTAAGACTGTGGATTGCATATTCATCGGATATGCCAATAACAGTAGTACTTATCGCTTCATAGTGCATAAGTCGGATGTACCGGACATTTATGAAGGTACGATCATAGAATCAAGGAACGCATGGTTCTTTGAAGACACGTTTCCATACAAGGAAAACAACATAACCTATCGCAAACGAAGTTATGATCAAAACTTTGAGGATCAAGGAGTCGATGACTACATAGATCCAAACGGTTCAGATATAGTGAATTCTGAAGTGGCTGATTATCCGAATTTCAGTAATCCAGATTCTCAGGACTTGAAAGATTCAGAGATGGAACCAATGAGAAGCGAAAGGGTCCGGAAGGACAAGTCCTTCGGTCCAGACTTTGAAGCTTATTTGGTTCAGGATGAACCACGGACAATCGCTAAAGCATTGTCAACTCCAGATGCACCGCTCTGGAAAGAAGCTTTAGAAAGTGAGATAGAATCCATTCTGCATAACCACACCTGGGAGTTGGCTAAACTTCCCCCGGGACACAAACCGTTGGGTTGTAAGTGGATCTTTAAACGGAAATTAAAGGCAGATGTTTCTATCGACAAGTACAAAGCTAGGTTAGTAGTCAAGGGATATCGCCAAAAAGAAGGGCCTTGATTACTTCGATACCTACGCTCCGGTGTCTAGAATGTCATCCATATGTATGTTCATAGCTATCGCCGCCTTGCGGGATCTTGAAATACATCAAATGGATGTCAAGATCGCCTTCCTAAATGGTGATTTGGAAGAAGAAATATATATGGACCAACCCGAGGGGTATGTAGTTCCAGGACAAGAGACAAAAGTGTGTCGGCTTGTTAAATCGTTGTACGGACTGAAACAGGCCCTTAAACAATGGCCCGAGAAATTTGATAGTACTTTACTATCAAAATGGTTCGTCATTAATGGAGGTGACATGTCTGCATGAAAGGAAATGTCGAATCCTTCGTCATGATATGCCTTTATGTAGATGACTTGTTGATCACTAGAAGCAGTCCTGAGATAAACCTAGAGACTAAGAACATGTTAAAACAGTGTTTTGACATGAAAGATGGGCATTGCAGATGTCATCTTAGGGATCAAAATCTCTAAGATATCTAATGGACTGGTCTTGTCTCAATCTCATTACATCAAAGATGAACTAAAAAAAATTGGGATGTTCGACAGTTAACCGGCTTCGACACTATTGGATATAAGTCAAAAGATTGACAAACATCTTGGTGAGCCTGTACGCCAGGAGCGATATGCGCAGGTGATTGGTAGTCTGATGTATATCACAAACTGCACTCGACCTGATATCGCTCATGCAGTCAATAAATTGGCTATGTTCACTCGAAATCCAAGTGAGGATCACTGGAGAGCGTTGAATAGGGTTCTACGGTTCCTGAAGTTCACACTAAATTTCGGGTTACACTATTCGAGATATCCAGCGGTACTATAGGGGTACAACTATGAAAACTGGATATCTGATAGCGACGACATCAAGTCCACCAGCGGATATATTTTTACAATCGGTGGTGGAGCTGTGTCTTGGAAATCTTCTAGGCAAACTCTTATTGCCCGATCCACAATGGAGTCGGAATTTATCGCTTTAGATAAAGCGGGAGAGAAAGTTGGGTGGCTTCATGGCTTTCTAGAGGATGTCCCATGTTGGGATAAACCCGTGTCTTCTGTAATGATCCACTGCGATAGTCAGTCGGCTCTAGGAAGGGCACAAAATTCTATATACAACGCTAAGTCTCGTCATATTCGACGGAGACATGAGTCTGTTAGGCAGTTGATCACCTCGGGTATTATTTCTATTGATTACATAAAATCTAAGGAAAACATCGCAGATCCCTTGACGAAGGAAATACCCAAATATCAGTTGTTCTGTCTGTCTAGGGGAATGGGCTTAAAACCCAAACAATAATAACCGATATAGTGGACACCCAACCTTACAGACTGGAGATTCCAGGAATAAGGTTCAATGGGAAAACTAAACTGTAAAGGTTCAGTAAGCGATTCGGTAGAAGCAAGAGCACTTTGAATAATATTTCTTTCTTAAGAAAGATAATCCAATACCGTTCCCGCGATAAACAAAAAGTGCTACCTGTAAGAGGGGTAAAGGATAAATTTCCAAACCTTTAATGATCCTCAATAGTTGAGGTTAGGTTGGAAAAAAATTTAATGGTTCCTAACTCTTGTGTAGCGGGGTATTGCAGGATACCTTGTAGGATACCACCTATTTAAGTGCGAGGACAGGCCGCCTCAAATGAACGCACTTAAGAATCCAAGGGTGTCCACGGCCCACGACGGACAAAACATTAGAAAGATTGAGTAGGAAAGGTGTTGTGTTGGTACCATTGTCTTGGCATATACTAAACACTGACGGTTCAAGACATCACGTTCACCACGCAGTAAATATATCCGATGGTATTCTACTATTGAAGGTTCAAAGCTCCGGCTACCTCTCCAGAAGCGACATCGATCCGCCGAGTGATTGCTCGAAAGGCACTGTGTGTGTGCGCCAAAATCTCTTCCAAGAGGGGATTGTTGGAAATTTACTAAATGTGAAATAAATTAATCCTATTAATTATGATTCAAACAATTGGGACCCCGCACGTCGGAAATATGGTTTCCACACACGTGCACATAAAGTGTCAAGGATCGTAATTTCCTTAAATGGAAGAGATATTGGTACGTATACGAATTGTTTGATACGTAAGAGAATAGACGGTTATTGGTCAAATGACAAATGGTTTCACGTTGGTAAATGAAAGGAAGAAATGTGTAAAAGATAAAATGAATCAGAAAACTCCACGAAATCGAGTAGGACCGCAGTGTCGTAGGACAGGACCGCGGTACTTGGAGCACCGCGGTGCCTCCACCCAGGACCGCGGTGCAAATTCGTGTTTCGATTTCAGTGACTTACTGGAATTTAGGCAACACGGTGCTTCGACGTTTTTCAGTACCGTTGAAGGCGAATTAAAGCTGAATCTTGGGCTGACTTTGGAGCAATTAATCTCCATTATTTGGCTATTGATTTCAGCCATTACTAGGCTGAATTAACCTCAATATCAATGGTCATTACTTGACATTGATGGTCATTCATTTGGTTAATTGAGAAGACAAATTCATCTACCAATAAATTGATGACTTTGGCACAATTGCAAAACACACATTCACTTAACAATTCTCTAAAATTGTCTTCCTCTCTTGCAATCACAAAACACTCAAAGATCTTTCTTTCCAAATCAAACACTTGAGTTCCCTTTGCTCATTTGTTTAATTGTTGTTTTATCTTGGGAGATAAGTTGTCATTACACTGTTGAAAGGATATACGAGGCAATATTATTTTAAGGATAGATTGAGAATTCGGTGGACTCAACAAGTCAATCTTATTTGTTGATTTCTAAATTTCTAATTTATTGTTATATTCTCATTTCCTTTCATTGTGGTCGAAAGGCGACGGAATCATCAAATAAAAGTAGTACTCCAACTAAAAGAGGAATCAAATATGATAGGGCTGGTTGGAATATAATTTGATTCAGGTTCTAAGTGTATAATTATTTCAATTTATGACATTATTAATTTCTCTAAAAAATACAAAACAGCGCTAAAATGACTAAATAAAGTAATATAACTTTGAAAAGACAAAATAAAGATAAATAATTTTAATGGCACCACGTCCACGTGTTTGAGCAATCATGTGTACACTGACAATTACTAGTCATTATTCACTGAGCTAATACTGATGTGTCCTTACATTATGATGACATAACTAAAATATAAAGATAGATTATAACTTGAAGGTTAATGTAGATCAAATATTCTTTTTAATTAAAAAATAATAAATAATTTAAGACGAAGTAAGTATCATTATAAGTGAATCTAAGATATTAATCTCTCTATTTTCTTTTACATGACGTTAATGACTTCTCTTTATATTTGAAAATTCTTCAACATTAATTAGTATTAAACTTTAACATACAAAATTAACAAAGAAATGTATCATTATTTTTTTGTCACTTTTTAATGATAATGACTACGACCCCTAGGGAATAACCCGAGTTGAGTAAAATTGTAAAATACATATTTGTTCAAACATGAAATGATCGTAGGGCACACTTTAATTTCCACACAAATAGAATAACAAGTGTTTTTTTTTATATTCAGATTTCTGACTTACGTCAGAATAGTCATGAATGTAGTAATACCGGTCCATCAACACTATTATCAGTAAATCACGAGATGTGCTCCAATAATCAATGTTTGAAAACGGAAAGATAGCACTTACAAGAATCAACCCCCAAAAGAGAGTAAAATGCTCCGATCAAAAACCTTAATGAGAGTCTCAATCATCAATCAATTTCAGTTGAATGCGGCTCTGGACCTCCATTAAATCTCCTCATTGATCCATCATCTTCGTCACCAACCATGTTCCGGGACCGCATGGACCGCCTACTCCCTCTCATTTTTTGTGCTTTCTCCAATATTGCTACTCCCTCCTTTTTTATTTATAATAATTTTTAAGCACGTGTGTTGCACGAGTATATCGAATTATATAATATATATATATATATATTTGTAAAATAGTATTAATATTACTAAAATAAAGTTTTTTGATTAAATAACTGTTGGAAATTTATTAATGTGGTATAAAGTTTATCCCATTATTTATGACTCGAACAATTGGGACCCCGCACGTCGAAAACGTCGTTTTCACACATTGTATCAAGGATCATAAATTTCATTAGTGAAAGAAATGTTGGTACGTAAGTAAAGTGTTTGAGACATAGAATGATGGAGGGTCATTGACCAAATGACAAATGTTTCACGTTGGTACACGAATGAAGAAGTGTGCATAGTGTAAGATGGAACGAGTCGGAAAGGGTCGCGGAGCCGAGAAGGGTGATTCAATGCTAATAAATGGGTGTCATTACTTGGACAGTTCATTTTCATTACATGGGTGATTCAATGTCATTACTTGGCACTTGAAGAGACAATTCTTACACTATAAATTGAGGTCTTTGGGTCAATTGTTAAACACTTGGAAGAAAAAGAAAAACATAAATTCTGAAAATCTTCTTCCTTTTTAGAAATCTTTCAATACTCAAAGTTCTTCAAGAGAAACACTTGAGTTTTCTTTGTTCAATTGTGTTAGTAGTTGTTTTTATCTTGGAAGACTATTGTCTAGCAACGTAAAAGAATGTATACGGGACAATCTTGTCTTAAAGACAGAGAGTCATCTCTCGACTCAGCCAGTGGTGTTGTGATTCTCTAATTTGTTGTTAAGTGTTTCAGTTGTATCTTGCTATCAAAGAACTTTAACCAAGTCAGATTCTCAGCGGAAATACAAACCACAGTTGCAGCAGTTCATGCTCTTGTATTTCTGAATACAAAATTCAGAATTGGAGTTTCGGTTCAAGATTATCAAAGACTAAAATCTCATTTTTGTAATCTTTGAAGTTTATCCTTTCGATTACTGTAATAGTTATTTATTATTCTCGTATCACTTTCTCAACAATAACTATACATGAAAGAATAAAATAGAAGTTTCTATTAATGATCAATGTGGATCTCCATATGAGACTTTTTTTTATCGAAGTCAAAATGATTAAATATCATCTAAACCCGTTAAAAACAAAAATTTAATTAGATATATGGGATGTTTGGATCTCCAATTAAAAAGGCCAATTGTACTATCAGTAATTATGTAATAACCGAACCCCTCTCTTTGAGCGTTTATGCCTGAAATCATCGAGACCTTGTATAAGTCTATAATACTATTTGATACTTGTTTACCAAGTTTGGATTGGGACCCGAGTCGTTCGGGGGTGTTTCGATATCGTTGAAATCCATGTGACAATTGGAAATTTCAGGTGTTGATTCCTCTTTCGCGATCACGAGAAGGGAAGCCACGATCACGAAGGTCTAGCCATTTGGTCCTCATGATCTCTAATGAAAGTCACATGGTTGATCGCGAACACGCAAGCTTGAGGGGGCAGTACATGGCGAACGTGGGACTGGTGGGCGTGAACATGAAGAAGGGCTTGAATCAGTATGTAAAGTTAGTTATGATTTTCAACACTATTTCGTGAAAATTTGGATTAGAGGCTGTCGATTTGGGATCCAAAAATGTGAAATTTCAACCTCAAACTTAAGGTGTTGATTCCTTGCATTGAACTATTGATTATACGTAAATTTCATTGAATTTGAACCATCTAATTCACGTGATCAGTAAGCATGAGCTAGGCTGAATAGTCTTGAAGTATCTAGAGTTGACAAATGAGGAATTGAGGGTCCTAGTATATATTTTTACATATTTGATACTTCTAGCAGAATAACTGTTATGATATGATTTTGCTCACTCATTAGGAACAATGCTATACAGAAGCATCCATTTTGCTTTGGTGTCTATCTAAATATTCTTAATTTCTTGATCAGTATCTTTTCCTCGTCTTTTGATGATCATTGTCCAGAGGTTCTTTTGACCCATTTTGAATGATGTATCACAACTTTAGACTTTCATCAATTAAAGAAATCTTGCATTATTGCTTTCATCATCCATAATGTTTTTCTTTAAAGCATGGAGGTCTTATGATTGATTGTCCCTCTTGAAATTTTTGAGGTGCAGCCATCTTCAGTCTTTCAAGATGTTAACCCTTATTAAAATATCTAGCTCTAATACAAATTGCTAATTTGGTTACAACCTAAGCTCTCAAAATTGTTTGAGCAACTATGCAAGAAGGTAAAGTGCGGAATATGTAAATCTAACACAATAGTGAAAACTTATTTGCTCAAGGAAGAAAAAACTATGAATGCCTCTTGTATGATTTTCCCAAACTCCACTAAACTCAAACAATTTTAAAGTTACAACTTTATGTACACTGAAGTGACTTTTCTAAACAACATCTTCCCCGCTTCTTAATAATTCTCTCAAATGTTGGCTCTCTCACCTAATTTTTCAATGACTTCACTCAGTCAATGAAGTCTATTACAATTCACAAAACAACACCTACTACAATCAATTAATAAAGTAATCAACATCTTGTTTAAACCACAAGAACCTAACTATTACAACTCAAGAGCAGTATAAATAATTATTGATAGGAACAAGTTTTGTGATGCTGTTGTAGTTGATTCCCTCGGGAATCTTTGTGTTGACTCTGCTCTCACTATGATGTCTCTCTTAGTTGTGGTTAAGCTCCAAAGATTTTGTCGTCTTGTATTTATAGGTGTAAATAGTCACCTTCTACAAATTCATCCAAGACTTAGTTCAATTAATTGTATGAAGTCAATCCTTGTTTGACATGGATTTCCTTCTTCACATGCATATGGTTTACTTTTTCTATTTCCAAGCTAATTCCATGTGCTCAATTTATGATATTCTTTTCATATCATGAACTCCATTTCTTTTGTAGTATTGAATTGTGTCACGACTCAAAATCTCATTATGTCGTGAGGGCACCTACCCTATCCGTAGGCGAACCACTAACATCCAAACGTCAATAATATAAAGCAAGTGCGGAAAATTAAGGAAAACAACATAAGTGTTATTAAATCTTAGGACTTAATACATAAACCTTGAAAGAAAACCAAAAAATCTGGTTGTCATTAGTACAGAGCTACTAATCGAATACAATCTGAAACTTTAAATATAATCATTGTTTAAATAAAAGACAGAAAAGTAAGATAACAGGATGAAGAGTTCGAGTGTCGGGATGGAATCTACAGCTCACCATGGACTCTCAAGATGAATCTCCAAGCTCTGCATCAAGCTCCTCTGCACGCTTACGGCTCTATACCTGCACTTAGAGTGCAACAAGGTTAGAGTACTATAGCGGTGGCGAGGGTTGGTACTCTTAATACTTTTTTTCTTGCTTGGTTAGTCAAATTATACAATTTCTAAATAATTCAAGCATTTAACTAAAGATTCTACACCCACACCGAATCATAAAGTCCATTATATTGCTCTTCACGGAACTTTATTAAGTTTTTAGTTTTACCTCAATTAAGATAGATATAGTCATAAGGTTCCAACCTACACCCAAGCGGGCATTCAGAGCCTCAGGATTACCTTCTTTCATTAATTAGAATAAGTTCGGGTCCAACTCTTTCACGAATTGAGGCACAATCATAATTAAGTTTCAATCTTTTATCCCAAACAAATAAGTTTGCCATTAAAGGTTCAATCTTTTAGTTCTTATACTAAGGAATACGTAGAGATCTCATCTCTATATCATTTCTAGCAATCCAAGTCATAAAGATCCTATCTTTATATCATCACCATACCATCTCATATTTCCTTTTTACATCAAGTATAAGTTACAAGGTACCAGTATTATTCTCCGTAAAAATCATATGATCATAAAGTCTACTAGAAATCAACACCAAGTACACACAGTATCAAACATATATCAGGATTATGAATGAATGCAATGTAGATTATATGTATGCATGTATGTATGCAAGGGTCAAATGTACCCGGTATATACACGCTACTGCAGTAGCTGTCACGTGACACATGGGGGACTCATAAGGTCCATATACCCATCCGATCCCATAGAATTCTAGCTCTGTGGCTATAGTATCATCATCTATCATCCCTCTCGTATCATCTACCATATTCAATGACCGGCTTTCCAAGCCTTTCTCAGCAATATCTCAACAGCTCAATGCCAAATATAATATGTATGAATGATATGAATATGTGTACACCATGCAATCAGCATAAAATGCAATCAGTAGTTTTCAGTTTCTTTCAAGTATTTAGACGAGATGTGAAATAATGAATGCATGATAAGTTCAATCAAAGATATAATAATCAAGCATCGCTACGAGACCAAATAAATAGTAAACATACCAACCTAAGCGGATTTATGCACTGCACCCACCACCCAAAGGCTAATCACATAAACTCCTTCACCTATATCAAACTAGTTCATTAATTACCCAATTAATTTCACCGGTACCCGTATTAGTACTACATTGGCCCTTTTCAATCATTAGTCGACTTGGTCTAGGTCCTTTTGATTGAGCAGTTGTGTGTTGGCTGGTCAGCTAACTCCGTTACCAGTATTCACAGTAATGGCTTTTGGACTAGCAGTGGGCTTAGCAACAGGTAATTACTAACACTTTTCCATTTCAGAATCCTTGTGATGTGTTGCTACTGGTTGAGCAACTTTATTTTTGAGTTGATCTCTCCCATTGGTTCCTGCATTTTGTGCAGGGGCTATTGTTTAGTGCCAGTTTTGCTCTTCCATTCTTTCTCAAGCTGCTCCTTCTGCACTTTTGGTTTTTCATTCTTCTGAACTTTTATCTTATGTGTAGGTGGTGGTATGGATTCATACACCATTTCACAATAGTCGGGCACCCGGTCATACCAAACCTCTTGATCAAACACATCTCTTGTACAAAGCAATCAAACTAGCGGAATTGGAAATAGAGCCCCGAAACTTCCACCATCTCTTTCCCACTACACATCTAACTACTTTACCTCAAAATATCAAATCAGTACATTGACGACTTCTAAGGTTGAAATTCAAGGTAGTCAGATGCCTAGTGAGACTAATTTTCAGAGCACCTCTATTTTATGATATGCCTCATATTTAAGAAGAAAAGAGTTTATTTCTTGCAAAAAAGTATTGTAATTTTTTTTATTATGTTTCTTGTAAACGATTAAAATTTTGGACAATGGATATAATTTGAAAGTATGTCCTAGAGACAATCTATATCCCAACTAATTGGTTAACACTACCTATCGCTAACTACATCTCAACAGCCATCCCTACACAAAATGGGATGGAGTAAAACAGTGTAGGGAAAATTTTACAGATGACTCTAATCTGTACAGCAGAAGAAATTGGGACTCTAACAAGTTACAACTGTACATCCACTAATCTTCTATCCGATGTATCTCACCCATCATGATGCGATTGCTCGTAACCTTGAATCCAAGAAGAGCAGGATCAATCTGCCTTCCTTTCTTTCCTTTCTTCTTACCACTACGGGCACTTTGTGTTGCATCTGACGCCTCCTGAGCTGTTAGCTTCTTAGCGTTACTCTTAAGCATGTCACTGAATGATGTCTCTGAAACATCAGCATCACTACAAGATGCAGTTCCTCGGAAGCGCCCATCTTTCTTTCCAGACGTCACAGCATCAGGAACTTGGTTTGCTGCACTACCACCTGCTTCCCACTTACCCCCTAGTGAAAGAATAATACAAGGATGAGTGACGTCATTAGCGATGGATACAAGGGGATTGACAACTACTATTACAAGCCACAAAGGAATAGCAGACATCAAATTAACTACTCCCTCCGTCCCAATTTATGTGAACGACTAGGCACGGAGTTTAAGAATGAACGGAACACATTTGAAACTTGTGATCCAAAATGAGCCGCAGATATTTATGTGGCCAGAAATCATCTCATTAAGGGTAAAATAGAAAGTTTAAAGTTAAATTATTACTAAATATAGAAAGGTGTCATTCTTTTTGGGACTGACCAAAAAAGGAAAGTGTCACATATGGGACAGAGGGAGTAGTATATTCCTCACATCTTCAACGTGCGAAATAGCTAGAAAATATAGTAATATCAAGACACAATCAGAAGACAGCGGTAGCAACACATAGGAGAAAGACATCCTACCTTCAGAAGCCATGGCACCTGAAGGATTTTTGTCTCTCACAAGGGTATCAGAAGTTAGCTCAGATAGACCCTCCGATGTTGAAGAAACGCGCGAGACAGGTGGACGCTTCGGCAAGATGTTATCTGGCCTTTTTGATGTCACAGTGATCCTACCCAAATAGAAACAAAATACAAATGCATATCAGGAAAGCAATATCACAACATAATCTTCATCAAGGGATAGGAGCTAGTCCTGTATACAGAGTAGTCAGCAAAACTCTTCCATGACTTTTAAAAAAAACACTGATTAAATAAAATATTAAAAATTAAAAGGAAAAAGACAAGGAACAAAACTTTTTGAGCAAGGAAGAAGATGCACCATGTAAAAATTACAATCTGACAGATTTGCTCAACACAGGTTTACAGGATGAAAACACAACTACAACAAAATAAATTCCATATTTAAAAGTGATTCGTCTAAACATACAGAATGGGAGAAAGTTTTTGAACATCCAAATTGGTGCCAAAACATCACCTTTCCTAAGACCGAAACCAAGTGGTAATCACAACGCTGATCTTCTCTGATTACATCATTATCTAAGAGGCACCTTGAAAAAATGCATTTACAACAAGTGTAAGGGCTGCAGGGTAGAAAAATTGACAAACCTTTTGGATTTTTTGGATGATATAAGGAAATAGGGGAATAACTGCAACACTGAACTGTTTTGTACTCATCAAAGTACCAGTTTAAAATTTGCTTTATCTGATAAAAACTAATGCATTTACGACGTATAATATCAGTAAAATGAAGATGGTAAGACAAGTAAATGAAACATCATCAACCAAAATGTTCAGTACTCTAAAGCAAAGGTTCAGTTTCTTAGTCAGCCAACCTACTTCTATAATTAGAGTTTCTGTAATAGAATCTTGGCAATAAATTCTACACTCCAGGAATTACAAGTAGCAAATTCCTCTTCCAAAGAATTTTATATAAATAAATTGTTGATACTGAAGCAAAACCTTTACTTCATTTCCCAAACTACTAACTGTGCCCCATTAAAATGACATACATAAAAATAAGTCCTTTCCGTGAAGAAACAGAAGATAGCACATACCGTTCCTTGGGAATTTCCTCCGCAGCTGAATCCCCTCTATCACTCTTGCCATTGTAAAAGTCAAGACTTCCACCTGAAGATGATTTGAAAATATTACAATCTATCAAGCAGTAAAATCTTCTTTTAATAAAGGGATATACGAGCACAGACACACACACACACACACACACACACACATATATATATATATATATATATATATATGCGGAAGGGAGTAGGTTAGCCTTGTACCCATTTTTGTTTCTCTTAAGTACCCCTATCACTTACCAGAGCTCTTTTTAAATTATGGACAATTTTGACATTTTCCTCATAAAAAAAGAAAATCCCACCCATCTTCTTCCAGAAGCTCGCATATTCTCTTTTGCAAATCCTTACAGCCCCATATTGATAAAAAAAAATCCAGAGAACAATTTTTTATGAAAATAAAGAAAAAATTTCTGGTCATAAAACAGAAAGGCATGAATTGTGCAAGTTCTTTCGTTAATCCCCCATCGGACAATCAACAAGGTTGTTAATATTTAGTTAAATTTACTTTTCAGATCAGACCCGAGTTGATTAAAATTAATGAGTAGTATGTATTTGTTTAATTTTAGTTTTCGTTCCTTGTTGAAAAAGAGCAAGAGATGATTAAGTTAATCCCTAGAAATTTAGAAGATGAGCCTCTCTTTATCTATAAATTGAAAATGAAATCAGCATCGAAGATATGTTCTTTAATTGGCTTCAATATCCTTTACTTCAACAGATTATTCTGACCCATGTTGGGGGTTTAAGATTGAAGAGCGGGTTGTACAGAAAAATGGACAGCAAATGTTTAGAAAAAAGAATTTGATTGAGCTTTAGACCAGACTCATATTAATTCAACTTCATGAATAATTTTTGAGTAATTTTACTTTTTTTCCTCATTCGAAAAGAGCAGATGATATAGGATTAAGCCATGGAGATGTTAAGCATCTCCTCATCATCAACTCCCCATATTATTCGTATTTGCATGTGACCCATTTATCTCTCTTCACAGCTCTTCCCTACTGCTCCAGTGGAGAAATTGAAAAGAAAAAAAAAAGAAAATGGTTGAAGTAATGAAAGAAAAATGGAATTGGGTTTAAGAATGTAAGACGGAGTCCTGATAGAGGCTAAGGGAGAGGAAAATGAATTGGTTAATGACAAAAGGTCCCTATTTTAATGTGTCGGCAAAAAATATTATGGGTATTTAAAGAAACTAAAAAATGGGTACAATGCTAACCTACTACCTTCATGTAGTAGGTTAGCAAAACCCTATATATATATATATATATATACACACAAGACACAAGATATGTATACATATATATGTGTTCGAGGAGAGAGAGAGAGAGTAACCTCCAGTTCCAAGTGAAGTGTGCCTGCTGAGCAAGTTTACTGGCATTTCCCCTTCTACAGTCGTCAGACCAGCTTGCCCAACGATACTTTCGCGAGCCTCTACATGTACCTATAGATAACCATCTTCACATGTAAGAGCACATCTTCATTGCCAAAACACATAAGATGCCTATGTCTGGGATCTTGTAAATTACCTGAGAGGCATCATTGATGCTGGAAAAGACAGGTTCAGATTCAGCTAAAGCTCCGGAATGAGATTTAAAGAGCAATCTCTCACCAACATCAAGACTACCGGCAATCTCATTTACATGATCTCTCTGTGGTGGCAAACCTGAATTAGAACCATATGACCCAACAGTAGAAGTTTGGTTCAGACTCATGTCCTGGTCCAAAAGAGGGTTGAACGAATGGTTCGAAGCATTTGCCACGGAAAAGTGACCGGAGTGAAAGCCTCTCTCAAACAAAATCCCCCTGGTCATCTCTGTTTGCTCAGTTGACTGCTGGCTAGATTTTTGCTGGAGCAGTTCCATAAGTAATTGCTTTGAACTGTCATCATTAGCACCAGCTGACATCCACATACTTTGATCTTCAGAAGCCCTATTGACATCAAAATCCCTTCTTTGCCTCTCACCATTAAGATGTAGTTGCTGCATCCTAGTTTCCATCCAATCAGCTGGTAACTGACCATTTCTTTCAGACCAATGATTTTCAATTGTATCTGCATTCGGAGCATGAAATTGATTTGAAAACAGAGGACGGCGAGGAGATTGCAAGTTGATGCCAGTCGAGAAACCAGGCATATGACCAGCTGAGTGCATTCTTGAATTTGGATCTTGCATTTCCAAACCTTGTGCGCGCACTAGAGGATTTACAGCATCCAAATTAACACCAGGACCACCACCTGGTACTGACATCGTCCGTTCAAGAGGCAGTAATCCAGTGTCATAGAGACCCCGCTGAAGTCTATCCTGCATTGACAAATTCCTTTCCAGATGACTAACATGCTCTTCAGGAGGGGGTATTTGTTGCTGTTGGTAAATATCTAATGGACCAAATCCCGAGTTTGCTCTACGAGCAACACCTGGATTTCTTAGATACTGACCAGCTTCATCTGCAGGCCAGACAGCACCAATCTGTCTATCTTCCTCCATTTCCAAACGTTGCCTTAGCCTCTCATGTGCATGTTCTTGTTGAAAGATTTGATGCTCCAAAGGGTTCAACTGTCCATGATTTTCCCGTGATAAGAGCTCCATTAAATCATTTTGAGGCCCTTGGTGCGGTATTTGACCATACTTTGCTTGAATGAGATGCTCAATAGATGGTTCAGCATGTCTTGGAGGAAGATGCGGACGCTGTTGCAGTTCACTCAGAATTTGTTGCTTTATCAACACCTGCTCCAGAGCACTATTATGCCTAATAGCATCAAGACGTGATTGTGTACGACTTGAATCACGTACTTGACTATGCAATAATTGTTCAAGAACTAGCTGCCTAGCATGGGACTGTTGTTCTTTCATTAGCAATTGCTGTTGATGGAACTGTTGCTGTTGCTGCAGTTGTTGTTGTTGTTGAAGCTGTAACTGTCTCTGCTGTAACTGTCTCTGCTGTTGCAGCTGAAGCGCCATGAAGTGTTCCAGATCCTGCCCTGTCTGACTTGCCAACTGTGGTTGGTGTATTGAATTATGATTTGCCCCTCGTTCCAGTATTGCTTCATTAAAGTGATTATTATGAGAAGACATCAAATTATGAGGATGCTGTTGCTGAAGTTGTTGGGCAAATAGCTTGTCTGCCAACTCAAACTGGTTCCATTCATGGTCCCGGTGCAACAAGTGGCTGGCATCCATAGCATCTTGATATATGTTGGATTCAGATACAGTATTTCTTCTATAAGCATCAGCCCATGTCTCCACAGCAGAGGTTGAGTCTGTCTTTGCACCAAATGGTCCAACCCTTGCAGCACCAGGGTTTAGAACTTGATCCTGGCCACTTCCTCTAAAAGGAACATCTGAGATAGGACCACTCTTTCCTGTAAAGCCTTCAAGCTCTGACCATAATAAACCAAGTGGGTGCAATGTCTCTTCATGGTTTGGAACTCCACCCTCAGATATTGCTCTTGGAGTTGCACGGTGGATATTTGAAGGATCTGTAAGGCCTGTTGAAGTTTTTCCAATAAGATTGACATCACTTCCAGGTCTTCCTGGAAACACAATTTCTGCAAATGGAAATGGTAACTTAAAGAATTAGATAGCAAAACAACAGACAAAGGTCTCCCACATTAAATTCAATGTACATGATCTTGATGGCTTATTTGCAAGGAAAAAAGCTACATTCCCGAGGCTACATTCCCACCTCCAAAGCCACAAGAGGTTATGCATAGACATAAAGAATAAGGATCCCAAGGTGAAAATGCTAACTCACCTTCATCTTGAGCAACAAAATCGTTAAAGTCTTCACTTTGTGAATATGGAAGTTTAAATTGACGAGCTAGATGATCAGGTATTGACTGAATACGATGTCCACCAAGGCCATTAAAATCAGATGGCGGCCCGCTTGAGCCATCCAGGGCAGCAGAACCAACCATCTCAGAAACAGAAGCTGAGCTACGTAAACCAGAATCCAACTTCCCCTCTAGTACAGCAGATGGTTCTGCCTGAGAAAGATTGGTGTTACCAACATACTCATGTTCAAATTTCAAATGCGGCATTATGTCACCCAGTTCAAAGAAAGGTGAATCTTCAGGGGCATCCTCCAAGCGAACTGGTAAGTCCATACCAAAAAATCCCTGATCAAACCATGAAATGATGTCAGCTCCAAGAAATGGCCCCTGGATTTCGCCCTGTGGATCACGATAGTACAAACTCAACTCCTCAGGTGGAATACCCCTTCCTAGAAGGTTGTTCCAATAGATTTCTGAAGAGGACTTCACAGATACAGAATTTGAATCACCAGAAACCTTCAAACTGCCATCAAAAGCAACATGTTGTTGGGTATTCTCAAAGATGGGTGTCCTGGTTACTCCGGAATCTGGTAAGCTGAGCACAGAAGTATCAGATTGGGACCCACTAATTTCTCTCAAGCAGCCTCTACTGTCAGTTCTCGTCCTGGTCAACAAACATCCATCCGCATCAATAGCTTCAGAAACTTTGTCTTTCTGTCCCCCATGATTATCTCCTCCTGAATCACGAACAAGTTCCTTTGTCAGAAATCAACAGGAAAAACTATCTTGACGAGAAGAGATGATATTATTCCAAATAAATAGAGGTAATACTTTACTCACCATCCAACTTGACCTTGACACCATTATCGTAAGCAAAGCTATAGGTATTGGCTTCTTCAACACCTATTGAAGTTTTTAGTAACCTATCAACTGTCTCTTCAGTGACATCAGCGGAGGGAGCACCCTGTTTTGTATTGTTGGGCTCCGTATCCCCTGTTTCTGCAAAGGCAAATTCAGAGAGAATCCCATATCCTACTACAACCAAAAAGATAATGGACAGGATGGCATTAGCACCCAGTACCACATCCGGACATAGTGTTCAAGAAACAATTACCTGTGACATTATCCATTGATTGACCCTTTCTAAAAGAATTGTAAGAAACGCCACTACTGGTAATTTTACCCTTCCATATGTCATTGAGGACAGCCTATAAGATTGATCAAGCAATTTTATGGTATCAAATATTTCTTGAACACTTAGAAAATCTACAAGTCTGAATAAGTGAAGCAATAAATGTAGCTCACCTCTTCCTCAGCATCAGGAACAACAAAAGCTAATGGTTCACTAGCAATTTCTTGAGTGACTGAAGGTGCTTCTTCCATATTTTCAGGCATGCAACAAAGAGATGAGCCAAGCTTTTGCCTGCGGTATATGTCAAGAGTTTTCCCCCTTGGATAACAAATTATGCCAGTCGAGATTCTTGATTTTCCAGCAACAGAATTCTCAAATGGTGAAGCACCAATTGCACCCCCAGAGGAAGGTCTTACAATAGTCCCAGTAGACCTCCCACGACCCAAGTTAAACCCCACATTTGACCCTTCTACTTTTCCTTTCTCCTGTCCAAAGCCTGGAGCAGCACGATAGGAACTTGGAGCAGCAGAATTGCCCTCCATTCTATGGCGTGGACGCCACTTATCACGAGAATCTGAATCCCTCTCTGAGACAGTACGGTTAGCCACAAGTGTTTGACCATCATTATGAACATCTTCCTTATCTACTTCTATCCTTTTCTCACTGCGATTTTCTTTTTCTTTGTCATCAGGACCCCACCTGGAAGACCATTTGCTATCACGTCTTGTATCAAGCCCAGAATTGCGGTTATTAACATCATGCTCGGCACGGCGATCGGTTTTCCTTCGTTCTCTCCGACCAAGCAAGCCAGTTTCCCTCTCTTCCTCACGCCACCCGCGACCACTCTCAGTCTTCACTGCTGTTTTTCTCCAATCCTTTTTGTCCTCAGGTACATCTGTACGCCAGGCCTCCTTCTGACTTGAATCAACAGAACTTCCAAGTGACAGAGAGCTTGGTGGACGTGCTTCCTATGGTGAATAAAACACAAATAGAGAAAATTTTACTAGAAAATCTTCAAGCAGTATAAAAAGAAATATGGATAAGTGTAACATCTGACACTTGAGTTATGTATAAAGAGAAGAATGGAAATCCAAATCTTAAAAAGATCACAGGTGAATAAATTCAACATGAAGGTCCCAAATGAAGGAAAATCTTCTTCAGTTCTGTTTACCATTGCAGCAGAAAACAGTAACAGCTACTTCAAGAGTTTCTTACGTAGAAAGTCTAGGAGGAAATAATGCTACAAGGTGACAGAAACTCAGGCGAAGTCTAAATGAAAAGTTTTTTTGGATTGTTTCAAGCTAGCTTTTTTTGTTTAGATCTATAAGAGGAGCTTTGGGTCGACTGTGACAATTTTAACACTCAGTTCTAAAACCTAGAACTGTTATGAAGCTACAAGTAATGGACATTCATGACGGAAGTATTATTTCCTCTGTGGTCATGGGCGCTAAATTCATAAAAAATCACAGGACTAAAGAACAAAACCCTTTGTTACTCTTCTTCACCAATTTCTTAGTGTGATCCATCAGAGGGTTGAAATTTTCTGTCTTAAACTGGCCGAACACACTTAATCATCAACTCTGGGTACTACAAGATCAAAGTCAATATCTTGGTTATGTCTAATAGGGTTTGATGCCAACACCAACAAGATTTCATGAAGACTGTCTAATTCAACAACAAAACACTTAATTCTCAAGGGTACCATGTATACTTAGAAAGGGAAATTTCTAGATGGAGCAAACTATTTCCTTTTTAGTTTTGGCTAATGTGCAATTCATCATATCATAAAGAAAGCTATTAAAAATTCTCAGTCATGTACAAAAAACATTTTTAAAGCTAACAATGACTTTATATGATCTATTGAGTTCAAGATGACACTGTAACTCCAGGAGGAGCTACTTTACATCCACACCTCAACTGGTCTGACGAGAATCTGCGACTTCTCTCAAACTGCAAATCATCTCTCAAGTATTCCAGATAATAATTTACTAAAATGAGTTATAAAACTCATCATATTAGACATATAGTGCCACAAAAGCAGAACTTAGAGATCAAAAATAACTATGCTAAGTTTCGAATTCTACTTAATCTGTCTCTTCCCAGTATAATCTGTATCATGTAATTAGCCATTGAATAGCAGAAATGGGGAAATAGTTACTCTGAAAAGTGATCTTGTCACAGAATTTGACCAAAAACTCACCATCTTAGTGTCACTTGGTTTAGCATAAAGCCACTGCGGAGACAAAGGAATGCTGCTGTCCACCATTGTTTGATCTAAAGCAACACCAACCAAGGATAGGAGAAGGTAAAAAGTATCAGAAGAAGATCCACATCCCACAAGCAATCAAAATCAAGAATGAAAATACCTTTGGAAATATCAAGATGGCCCATGAAAGGCTTGTTGTCATCACTACCTGCAGATGTTTCTTAGCAACTGTAAAAGCATGACAAAATGGGACCAAAATCTTATTCCAGAAGTAAATAATAAAAATACTTCAGGATGGATAGTGAAAATCTACTTGCAGCTACTTGGCCGAATATACCTATACCTATATATGGAGAATCCAAACCCGACACTTTATTGAGAAAACCAATAACATCCTACAGATAAATAAAACGCGTAAACTATAGTCTTACGATGTTCATAAGCATCAAATGTAGAAGAAATCCCGGGTCAATTAGTCAAATTAACATTGACCATAAGACTCACTGCTACACTGTCTGCTAAATGAAGCATTTTCGAGTATTTTGAGTTCGCAATAGAACAAAACCGGAAGAAATTGACATCAAATTGCTCAATTTTCTTCTCTCTCTCTCTCTCGACTGGACTCAAGGAAAGCAAATCGAGACAACAAAATACAGATAAAGAGCATTGCAACATAGCGTCTGATCTAAAGCCCTAGAATTCAAATTGAAGCATCGCACATGAACCCTAAACTAAGGACTAGTCAATCGTCCAGAAAATATAGAGTACCTTTGGAGTGATCGGAAAGGAGATCAAGATTTGCTTCATCCATGGCCTTGTTGAGTAAGTAAAGAGTGAATGTGGATTTGAGAGTTTTAGGGTTGATGACAACTGTTTGAGTCGGAGAAGAAAAGGCTGAGTGAGGGTTTGTTTGGGTTGGGTGGTTCACTACACCCAAATCATCTTCTCTAAAAGGAAAACCAAAACAAATAAAAATAACTATATCTTCTTCTTTTTTCTTTTTTCTTTTTTCTTTGAGAAAATTTGTACAAATATCCTCCAACAAAACATATTGCACCCACAGCCATATTTTTTTTCAATTTAAGCACATATATTATAAGCATTTTTTTTGTAATAATTTTATATTATTTTATACATTATTAAAGGGCAGTTCGGTGCACTAAACTTATGCGCGAGATTCGGAAAAAGATCAGACTACAAAGGTATATTATACGCAATTTTATCATATATTTCTGCAAATGATTGTTTCTACTTGAACGCGTGATAGATAATAACAACTCTTATATATTATTATATCATATTTATACACCTACATAAGCAATTTATCTATCTTATATAGAAGTATATAAACAATCAACCTTATCCTAGGTTTTCAGATGTAATTGTTGTTTAAAACTAGTTTAAGCCTGTTTGGATTAACCCATTTTCTTTTACTGCTTCATATGAAAGCAGGTCGAAAGCTCAATATTGCAATTAGACCTTCTAGATGTTGTTTGATGGAAACCCATTTTCATTTATTATGAACTTAGCTTGTGACATTTATTAACCCATTTTCATTTATTTGGATTAACCCATTTTCATTTATTAAGTATATAAACAATCAACCTTATATGGGAGATAGAAATTACTTATTTATTTTTTGATTTTGTTGGTGTTAATGTTGGGTTTGGTATTGTGACATTTTACCCAACATATCGTTTTAGTATTAATTTGAATTTAGGAAATGTTGGAACAAATGTCACAACATTCGGACCAACATTTTATGGAAAAAAGTTTTGTCTTACTTCACGGAATGAAGTAATATTTGGAGAAATATTATCAATGTTCTAAAAAACGCTAGGCGGGACCACGGCGGGGAGTGGCCGCCTAGCGCCTAGGCGGGGGCCTAGGCATTTTTTTTAAAAAATATTTTACATCAATTGTATATATATCATATATGCATAAAATATATAAATCATAAAATCAATACATTCTTAAGTAATTAATAAATTCATAAATCATTAAAATACTTTTAAGACGAACAACATGAGCAAAAATCAAAATACCATCTCTTCGTTACCAAGATCTCCAATATCACGCTCTTCATTGCATCTCTTTAAATCATTTTTTCTTTTATAAATATTATATTTTATATTGTCATTTTATTCTAAATAATTTATAATTTCTTAAGCATTTTATCTTACTAATAAACCCCTTTTATATTTTTTTAACCATAACCCAAAATTTTCTAAACATTAAAAAAAAAAAAAAATCAGTAGAACCAGTGGCCCAAACCCAGTTCATCCCCTTTTCTTTTCTATCCCCTAAAGCCCAACTCCCCTTCTCCCATTAATCTCTCCTAACCTAAACCCTAAAACATAACACCACAAAACAAAACAAAAAAGCATCCCTCTCTCCTCTCACCCCACACATTTGAGGCGCCCCTACCCATGTGCCCGTCACGTCGCCCACGCCCCTCACCCTCTCCTCATGACAATGCACACCCTCATCTCATGTTGAATCTTGATTCTTGAAGACTCTCTGATTTTTAGGATTTTTTTTCGCTGCTTCTCTGATTTCTCTGAACTCTGAAGATATTTCGCTGCTTGCGCCCCTGTTTGCTGTTATATTGGGCAAAAAAAATAGGGGTAAAATAACGGACTGGGACTGCCTAGGGCAAAATCAGGACGGCTGACCTGCGCCTAGAGCCTAGGCGGCACCCGTTTTTTAGAACAATATTACTACGAAGTAAAAGTGACTTGGCATGGTAAATAGGAGCTGATGAAAAACGTGGGAAGAATAAGTCAAAGTCGTTGCTATGCTTGAGGAACAAGTCCAAGAAGTTAGAGGATTTTGCTCCATGATCTTCTCCAACAAACACATCAGCTACCCATATTTCCCTCAACATTCACAACAAATTAATGAGCTTTTCAAGGAAGACTCTCTACTATATATAGAGAGGATGCTGAAGTGAATTGAGATCCAGAATCAGAAATCAAAAATACCAAGAGAGCTCTCGGGAATTCATTTTAGAAATCTGGATCACATATGTTGCTTGAGCGTGTCGACAACATTATGTCCAACATTACAATTGTTGCTTAGATTCTAGATTTTTTATGTGTTGAAACAATTGTAATGAGATGTTGTCTATTTAGGTAGATTTTTCAGGCAGAAGTTATCTGTGACTTCATCAATTTTATTTCTTTTTGTTGTTTCTTATAATATTGTAAAGAAAGAAATTTATTCAATTGTATATAATATATACAATACTTTTAGTCATTAACCATCATAAGTTATATGATAAATATAACTTATGTAAATTTAAAACCTTTGTGTACTTTAAATTTTCGCTACTTTTACTCTTCAAAGTTTTTTTTTTACTACTATGTCGTTACCGTTGTCAGACAACATTATTCCTGACATTCGAAAATAGAATTGACATTCAAGTTTGATTTAGTTTATTTGTATTTTAATTATTGTTCCATAGATTCCTGGGATCCAACAATTGGTATTAGAGTCAACACTTAACACAATAAATGTTTAGTCATGTTATTTATAGCTATGGATCCGGCTAATCTAATAATTGGTAGGTTTCCTATTTTATATGGTTCAAACTATGCATATTGGAAGATCCGTCTACGCTCTCATATCAAATCAATTGATGTTAGAGCATGTAGATCCATAACCAATGGATATGTTGTTCCTATGTTAACACCAGATGAGGAAGATGACATACTTACTAAACCTGAATCTGAATGGACTGTGGAAGAAACCAACAATGCAAGTTTCAACGAGAAAGCCTTAAATGCAATATTTGAATGACATCTCTAATGAATGTCAAGTGCTTGGGGTTCCTTTAACCAATACTCAAATTGTGGAAAAAGCACTCTGTTCTCTTCCTGAAAAGTTCAACATAAAGATTTGTGCGATTGAAGAAGATCACAATTTTGCTACAATGGACCTTCATACTTTAATGAGTATTCTCAAAACCTATAAGATGAACATTGAGAATTAAAGGGAATTGTACAATAACAATAATGTAGCACTTCAAGTCAAATCCTTGGAGAGTCAAATCGAAGAAGAGGATGAGAACTTTGAAGAAATTGGTGACGGTGCAAATGTTGTCTTTCTTACTCGAAAATTCAATTTGATTGTGAGTAAGTTCAACAATGATAGAAATAAGTTCAAATCCAAAGAGCACCAAACCAAGTCTTCAATCAAAAGTCCAACAAATCTCTTCTAATAGTACAAAGAGGAAATCAACTAAAGAGGACCAACTCAGACCGTACCAAATTTGATCTCAAACAACTTGAATATGTGCAATGTCATGTATGCTCAGACTGGGGTCATTATGCTAATGAATGTGCAAGTACCCTGAAAAAATTTGGTAAGAGTATGGGTTTCTCTAAGTGACGACGAAGGAGAAGATGAAGGAGATCAAGAAGTCGAAACACAAGGCTATTATTTTCGAACAGTCTTTATCAGACAATGAAAAAGTCATCGACAGTGTTGTCTCAAATGTCACAATATTTGCCTCAACATCAGTGACGACATTTACATCCCCAACAATATCAGAGAGGTATGAATTCTTTAACTATTCTGATATTAATTGCTTTAGTGGTTTTATTCTATTAGTGAGACTGATTGTAAGGATCAAGTTGACTCCAAAGATGATATGATTAAAGAATTACAAAATCTATGTAAAGACTTAATCATAGAATCTAAGAAACTTGACTCAAATGTAAAATCTTTAACTCGTGAGAATATAGATTTAAAAGGCACGATAACCTGACTTGAGGTTGCACTAACCAAAAAGGACATTGAGGTTGGTAAGATCAGTACAAAATTAGTTCTAGTTGAAGCAACCTTCCGTAAGCTCAACACGGGGACTTAAAAATTGAATGAGATACTCAACCTTAGTAAACTTTCACATACAGGTATTGGATACGAAAACTCTCTTAAAACAATAAGCTCAAGTATCTTTGATAAAAATGAGAAAACGTGCTTTGTAAAAGAAAAAAGGATAAAAAATAGGTTCTCATATATATAAAAAAATGAAATTAGTGTGTCATTACTGTAAATCCCCTAGATACGTAAGACCATACCATTTCAAACTTCAAAATTCTGTTAGCAAAATGTTGCCTGAAAAATTTTCTAACATACCTGATAACAATCAAGGAAACATTTCTGAACTAAAAGGTAGGAAATATTTTAAGAGAGTATGGGTTCCTAAATAAGATATTGCTTGTAAAGTTGTCATAAATGCATTAAGAACTAACATTTCAGGTTTTTGGTACTTTGATAGTGAATGTTATCGCCACATGACATGTAAAAAAGAGTTTCTAAGGGACTATGAGTCATACAATGGAGGTAACGTGACTTATGAAGGTGACAATAAAAGCAAAATAATTAGAAAAAGGATCTTGAATGTTCCTGGATTTCCCGCCCTAAGAAATGTCTTACATGTAGGCTTAATGACAAATCTAATTAATATAAGTCAACTGTGTGATGGCAATCTTGAGATAAAGTTTAATAAGAATGCCTGTGAAGTTACGAATGAAGCTAACATGTGTGTCATGACAGGTACAAGAATAAGTGATAATTGCTATCTTGTTGGAAGGCAAGAAACTTGCAATAATGTGAAGATTGATGACACGACACTGTGTCATCATAAGTTGGGGCATGTTAATTACCGTAATTTAGAAAGATTGATCTCATATGAGGCGGTAAGAGACATTTTTAAACTGAGTCCTAAAGGTAAACCGTTTGTGAAGATTGCATGAGAGGTAAGCAAACTCTTATTTCCTATAATGTTGTTCATAATGATATACAACATTCAGGTATGTCTCATTGTTTTCAATTATTGCACATGAATCTTATAGGTCCAATTGAGGTAGACAGTTTGTTGACACACAATTTTGACCCTCTCTTCCAATAATAATCAACAAATTAAAAAACTCCGCAAAATAATTTTAATAATAATCCACGCATAAATAAGCAATTTAATAATAGCACCGCATTTATATAAAGCATTAAGCACTATTTAAATATCATAAATACTTTTTATATTTTAAACACCACAAAAATGATTTTAACAAAACTAATAAACAATTAAAATACTCCCTAAAACTCTACCTAAATTAAATACCCACAACCCATCCCTTAAATAAATTACCTGCATCCCACTACATTTAGCCCAACCCGCAAATCCAGACCTTGGCCCAAACCATTTTCCCCTTTTATTTTTCTGTCCAGCAGCCCCATATCCCTTTAGCCTTCTCTCCCAAATACACCCTTAACTTCTAACCTAAACCCTAGCAGTCATTCGAAACCGCCACACCCCTCCAAACTAAATGCCAAAAATCGTCCTAACTAGTACCATTAAAATCAATTACCATAATCAAAAGCTTACCTAAAAATCGACCAAGAATCGAACCAAATCTCCCCAAATTATCGTTCATAAATATCACCCAAAAAATCAGTCCCAACCTCCTAAGAATCGTGCCCAAATCATATCATCAATAGCTCAGAAATTAGCACCCAAAGAATGGTAAATTACCATAAGCAAATCGCCGAGAATCGCCTTACAAATCATTCTGAAAATCGCAATCAAATTAGCAAAATATAAACTTTCTTTAACCAAAATCGTATCAAAATAGCCCTAAAAGTTGTCAAAAGTTTACCTAAATTGGAACCCCAAATCTTAACTATATAAATGGGTTCATTTACACTTGCAAAGGCAAGGGGAGGAGCAACAGTTCAGACGAATAACAGAAAATTCTCATTCTTTTCTTTCTCCGAAAATAGCAATCTAAAAGCAATAACGAGATTTCTTTCAAACTCTTTTCGCATACCACAAGTCGAGAATACAAAATCTCAATCTTCTTCACTCGCATCACAATACATCCTCCGAGTGGATCGACGACTTGATACGCTGCCTCGGTTCGCTGTCCGGAGAAGGTAAACCCATTCCCTTCCTCTTCTTATGCGATTTATACTTTATAGTCTGCACGACGACTATATGCTTTGTCAAATATGTTTGATGAGTATTGGTTGTGCGTCTATATATCTGGCCGATAATTTTCTGATCTTACTGTGCCATGTTACGGTTTTAACACTGTTGCGCCTGATGAGTAACATGATGTGGTTCTGTTTGCTTAGTTCAAATTGCATATTAGGTGTCCCTATATATTTGAATAACCCTTTCGGTGTCTATATGCTCATTGCAGTGTCCACATGTATTCATGAAACTAGTAATACTATATATCTTGTATGTCTGATGGTTGAATGGTATCTGTATTAGTATGTTGCATCTCTGGAACTATTTTATGTCATGTAAAGTTATAATTTGTGTTGCATTTCGTACTTAAAAGGGTTTATCTGTATTCATGATATATGGGAGTGAATTTGTGTGATTAAAATATGGGCGCCTTGTTGTTATTTGCTGATTTTGCAATTTATTTCTCCTTGTCTGTGCATTGTCCTGTACGCATGTATATCAGGACTCGGCTCATTGGATCTGCCTTTCGTCCATTTTGTCACTCGATGATCTTGTAATTCAATCATGGTATACATGTTTAAGTGTAAATCATATGTGCTAAATCTCATGCTAAATGCTTATTTATTATTATGATAAAGTTTGGATGCATACTAATCCTTATTTTTTTTTCTTTTTTACATGAAATGCATCGAAGCAAAAATGAAGAGTCTCATGGCAAGATATGCATTCGCATTCCCGCCTCAACACTACTAAGACAAAATAGGACAAGATGACGTCGTCATCTATCTCAACTCTTTTTACTCTCTTAATCTCTTTGCCTCATTCGTGTCTGTTATTTTATTATTTGTAATTTGTTGTCTAACTTTGTAATTAATAGGAGACATAGAACAATTAGCATTTGAATAAATAAATCGGGCGGGTAATTTTAAAATCAGATATGCACTACTTATCCTAGGCTTATCATGCGCATCTACATTTTTGCCTAACAATTTAATTTGCATATCTAATCATGAAATTTAGGCATAAATTATTCTCAATTATAAAATTAAGTATATTTATGCATCATACCATACTTATGTTAATCAAGATTAAGTCAACAAGTAAATATGTGCGTTTAGTTAATAAATCGACTTTGCATCATTTTTATAAATAATATAAATGCATACCTTTAAACTTTACATGTATTGTTATAACATTAGTCTTATAAATCTTTTATCAAAATGCATCCTTTATAAAATACTTGCAACATCTTTTAAATATGCATCACACTCTTAACATAATAATAACCTAGGTTTGAATGGACAACCGCAAGTTAACGGATCTTAGAGGGTGCCTAACCTCTTCCCTTTAGATTAATAAAGAATCCTTGACTAGAATCTCACATAAGTTTTGCAGACCATTGAAATGGAGTTAGTGCTGTCACGCCCTTTTTTGACCGCGACATAAATTCTCAGCGAATCCTGCTAAGTGTTAGAAAATAAAAAAATGCTAAAAGTGCTAAAGGGGATGCTAAAATGCTAAAGGGTTCGCGGAGTCGCCACTTAATTAGTTTGGGTGAAAAGGGTGTGACAGCATGGCTACTCCGCTGGGGATAATCAGGTTCTTGACCATAGCAAACCTAGGTTTATTATTGCTTGGCTATTTGCTTTTATTTGTTTTAAAAGCCTTAAAATTGCTTGCTTTAATTTCGTATGCTTAACTGCTTTAATTGCTACTTTCTTTTACTGTCTTCCTTAAACTGGCATTCCGCTAATATTTTCTCCCTTACGGAAAATTCACACTATCACACATTACACGCGAGGTGTGCTTTGTGCACCGACAAATTTCTTTCAAATACTCAAATTTAAGAGAGTTGGCATCTTGCGTGGAGAATCCGGACCATCCGGTGGCCGCGTAGCATTCTCACTCGAGTAGTCCGCTCGGAAACCTTGCGGCAGTAAGCCAAATCTTAGCAAACTTAGGATAGAGCTATACCACCCTTTATTTTAAGGCATACATGCATTTACCTTAGGTGGGTCGGTTCTTGGTATCGATACCACAATTAGCAAAACACCAAATTTGTCAATGGGGTTTTCAACCCAACGATCAATCAGCATACTATGTGCAGCGTGACAATGTTAGACAAATCCAAGCCTAAACATGACATGCTGAAATTGGAAGATGCACGTTCATTTTATCGTCATTTCCAACAAAAGTATTATAGTTTGACGGCTTGAACAAATCTATCATAATCTCGCATATCTGGTGTTTAGGCATATCTCTGGCATACAGAGGCCTCATACATGTTAGGACTCGCTTTTGAGGTGTTGTTATGTGAAATGTGTTTGATATGTGCTTTGAAATAATCATATGCCTTATGCTAACATGGTTTACCGCATTTTGAAGGTCTTATTCTTTTCCTCCCCAACCTAAGGTCGATTCGTATTTTACTAAGAGGTGGCAGAATGCACGTACTTCGCAAGATCAAAGGCACAATCACCCAGTAGATGATTGATGGGCACTTAATTATTTGGGATGCAGAGCACAGAGATGTTCTAAAATGAGACCTGAAAATAGGTAGGGGTGCAGATCCAAACAAGTCAGGCGTCCAAGAATCAAAGTCGCAAAGTCAATACGAATCGACCCCCTCCAAAACTCACAAGTTTTCTTTGAGCGCAAGTTCTCCGTAGTAGCAGAAGCAGAAAGACAACAACAATCAAAGTTCAAGCCGAGAGAGCAACAACAAGTCCATGTTGTTCACAAATGCACAACATTAAAATCAAAGGCATCATGGCAATCCATGCGGTTCACAAACGCGTTACGTCAGTGAAATGACAACATCTCAGCAGTTGCAGTATTTAGCATGTCCGTGCGAGGACAAAATCACAGCATTCTATAGGGGCGACATCTCTACTCATAGAATTACATTTTTCATATATTCATCATTTTGTTTTAACAGTTATGCACTAAGTATTTCTTAAGCTTAGCTTGTAGGAGCATCAACACAATGACACTTTCATCAGTATTGTCCGTGATGTCTTCATCAAGATCGCATCCGAAAATGACCCCATCAATAGTACGTCTAAAACGACGCCATGTCCGAAAGCGACGCCACTTTATTCAAATTCCGCAATAAGGTCAAGTGCATCAGTTTGGTCACGTAGTCACACTTCAGCCATGCGGGCCACAAACGCATAAGCAACGACATCATTTCAACCCAGACGAAATCTGCAAAGAAACTACATTGGTTTGTAACGAACTATGTTATGACCTGATTCCCTTACTAAGATACGTATGCGGCCTATATCGGCTTCGGTCATGCTATTAAAATTATCTCATTTTCGACCTCAAGGAACAAATACCTTTGGAGACACCTCAGGGAACAAACACCCTTAGAGACACTTTCACCTCAAGGAACAAACACCTTTGGAGGCACCTCAGAGAACAAACACTCTTAGAGGCATTTAACCTCAGGGAACAAACACCCTTAGAGGCACTTTCACCTCAAGGAACAAACACCTTTGGAGGCACCTCAGAGAACAAACACTCCTAGAGGCATTTAACCTCAGGGAACAAACACCTTTAGAGGCACCTCAGGGACAAACACCCTTAGAGATATTTTCGACCTCAAGGAACAAACACCTTTGGAGGCACCTCAGGGAACAAACACCCTTAGAGGCACTTTCACCTCAAGGAACAAACACCTTTGGAGGCACCTCAGAGAACAAACACTCTTAGAGACATTTAACCTCAGGGAACAAACACCCTTAGAGGCACTTTCACCTCAAGGAACAAACACCTTTGGAGGGCGTGACATAATTTATGTGGCGACTCCGCAAACCCTTTAGCATCCCCTTTAACACTTTTAGCATTTTTTATTTTCTAACACTTAGCAGGATTCACTGAGAATTTATGTCGCGGTAAAAAAAAGGCGTGACACAATTTATGAGGTATGAGGTATTTCTATGTGATTGTAGATGATTTTCTAGATATTCATGGATATACTTTTTGAAATAAAAATCACAAACGCTTGACATGTTTAAAATATTGCTCTCTAGAATAATGAATTTGTTTCATTCTCCTGTTTTGTCGGAGACTTTTTTCCTAATTTCAAGAAATTTAGATCTATTCTACGCTCTCGGCCATTCCACACGCTGCCTAGTAGAGACGTGGTTATCCGACTGCTATAGAAGAAAAAGTTGCACATTCAATTCATCTTCCTTGATAAATGACTTTTGTGCGCGGACATCTGAGATTCATTTTAAAGTTAAAGGCTCTAATGACTAAAAAAAGTGTTTCGTGATTGGCTTGGTCTTCAGTCTACCCTAATGAAACCTAAAATCTCACTATCTCATTTCTCTTTCTAATAGACTAGCTTGCGCAAGAGAGACCCAAGTTCTAGTAGCCCTACCAAATGGTGATTCTGGTAGTGAAAGAAAGCCACCTCATGCGCTCTTCTCTTGCACACAAATTGGATTTGAACCAATATCTCTCCTTTGAAGTGAGCCCAGGAAAGGAAAAGAAAGGGCAATTAGCTAGAGGCACCTTCGCTTGGGTAGGTGGTGCCGGTTTCCGGCAACTTGCTAAATTCCACCATGTATTGGCCATCGCCTACCATAATGCTCCTGCTCCGGACCTTACTGTTGTTATTCGCTCGGTATGCTTTCTTCCTATTCTTTAGCAAGTCTTTCTATATGGTTAGCCCAACCCAATAAGGGTTAATCCAACTACAAATGAAAGAGTAAAGACTCTACCTTGACGTACCGCTTGCTGCCTCCGCGTGGGTCTGTAGTTTCCCCTATTAGAGAAGGGAGGGGTTTGGAACCCTCAAGCAAGACATTATTTTTCTAACATCGGCAAATCAAACAAGAACTTGATGAGTGAAATCCCTTTGAAAGAAGTCCAAAAAAAGAGCACTTTTTGAATTCCCCACTCGACCTAGTGCGTTAGCCCCATTACTATAGGGAAGACTTATGCGAAGAAAAGGCATGTAGGTTTTAACCCACCTTAAAAGAGTCCTTAAGGTCATAAAGGTTTGAGCGCATCTTTATCAAAAGTCTAGCTGACCAAAGCTGGCTAATCAAACAACTGAAAAACTGACTTCCGAGCAAATAGATTAGTTCAATACAAGTAATGGGATCCAATAATTCGTATATATAAAAAGACTGTAAAGAGAGGAGCGGAAAACCAACTCGAGACAGACGTCCGAGAAAGAAAGGCTCCGCGTTCGAACATTGGTTGATATTAGCTTCTCCACGACCTATTGTTAAGAATAATGAAGTACTATTTTCATAACAACATTTAACCAACCCGGCAACCAGAAAGAGAGAACGGAATCACTTTGTTTCAGTGACATATCTAATCAAACTGAATAGGATTTGAAGAGCTGTCACGATCATTAGGTGAGTTTGAACTCTAACTCAAGAAGGTTTCTCTTCCTCTTATTGTCAGAAGTCAAATGGAAAAGATTTTCTTTAAACATATCTCTTACTTTATATCACATTTCTATTCGATCTTGAGGAGGAGGCGTCGTCATCCGGCTCCTCATAAATGATATTAGGATTGGCCATCTCATCCTCAAAATCTGGAGAAAAAAATGAACAGAATCAGCACCCAACAGTAAACCATGGGTTACTGACATCAGGAAATATATTGAAGACCAAACGTATCGGCAACTCACCAGGAATAGTCTCTATCACCGATAGGCCAATCCAATTAGACAGAGGTATGAGTAGCCAAGAAGGAACTGAAGTCATTTGATTTGCATGGTTAGTTGCTGCTTGTGGCGCGATAAAAATTGACAGATCACTCCCTCCTATGTTGTAAGTGTAAGGAATATCATCCACGGGTAAATTATAGACCACTTTAAATCTTTGTTTTCGAGAGGGATAATCAACTCCGCAAATATCGTTCGAAGTATATTGTGTCGTGGAGCATGCTGAGTCTTTGTTTTAGGGATTATTCATGCGCATCTCCTTATCAGATTATATCCGATCATGTAAAAGAATTTGAAAATATCTCATTCACAAAAATGTTTGAGAAAAAAGGTATTTTCAATGAATTTTCTGCTCCCAAAATTCCTCAACAGAATGGTATAGCAGAAATGAAGAATAGAACATTACAAGAAATGACTAGAGGTATGCTTAGTTCTAAAAAATTGTGAAAATATTTTTGGGCTGAAGCCTTGAACACTGCATGTCACATCACTAATAGAGTCTACTTAAGGTCGGGTATAAAGATAACTCCCTATGAATTAATAAATGAAAAGAAACCTAACTTGCGTTACTTTAATGTTTTGGGTGTATTTGTTACATTTTAAATGATAGAGATCATTTGACAAAGTTTGACTTTAAGAGTGATAAAGAAATTTTTGTAGGCTATTCTCAAAATAGTCATGCTTATCGAGTATACAATCTGAGATCTAAACCCGTACAAGAGTCTATTAATGTAATTTTTGATGATTTTTCTGATCTTTCAGGAAATACTAATGAAAATAACATTATAATTTCAGTGGAAATAAGCAGACTACAGAAAAATCAGATGTTGCCCCAAATGTTGTCGCACCTGAAGCAACATCTAAACCTGAAACAGAGAACACAGAGGCCATGGATGAGGAATCAAATGATGAATTGCTTGATCAAGTACGAAGATATCCTTCATCAAGGATTAAGAAAAATCATCCAATGGGTCAAGTGATAGGGGGAGTTTTTGAGGGAATTAGAACAAGAGGGAAAGAACCACTCAATTACAGAGATATGATAAAGTATGTGTGTATGTCTACCATTTACCAAGAGGTTAGTATTTCTTGCTTTATATCTACTTTAGAACCTAAGAATATTTCAGAAGCACTCAAGGATAATTGTTGGATTCAAGCAAGACAAGAAGAGCTTGAACAATTTTCTCGAAATGAAGATTGGGACTTAGTTCCACGCCAATATAATACTAATGTAATTGGAACTAAGTGGATTTTTAAAAATAAATCAGACGAATCAGGAACTGTTGTTAGAAACAAAGCTCTTCTAGTGGCACAAGGCTATACTCAGGTTGAAGGAATCGACTATGACGAAACCATTGCACATATGGCTAGAATTGAGTCAATTAGACTTCTGCTTGCCATTGCTTATTGTCTAAAAATTACTCTACATCAGATGGATGTAAAATGTGTTTTCTTGAATGATTATCTTGATAAGGAAGTCTATGTTGAACAACCAAAAGGATTTGAAGATCCTCACCATCCACACTGTGTACAAGCTAAAAATGGCATTGTATGGATTGAAGCAAGCCCATCGAGCATGGTATGGTCGTCTAACTAACTTCCTTCTTGAATATGGTTTTAACCGTGGTGAAGCTGATCGTACTTTATTCATTAAATATCACGGTGTAGATATTATTATTGCTCAAATCTATGTAGTAGTCTTTGGTTCGACCTCACAATCTTATCTAAAAATATTTGTTGAAGCTATGTCATCAACATTGAGATGAGCATGATTGGGGAACTAACTTTTTTCTTAGTCTTGCAGATTAAGCAAAGTGAAGATGGAATTTTCATCTCTTAAGAGTAAATATGTCAATAATCTAGTTAAGAGGTTTGGGTTGAAAAATGCTAAACAGATGAAAACTCCAATGGGATTTTCGCAGAAGGCATGTAAGGATAATGTTGGTAAAAATATTGACCCAATTTTGTATCAATCTATGATAGGTATCCTTCTATATCTTACTGCTAGTCTCCCAGATATTATGTTTAGTATTTGTATTTATGCTCGATTCCAAGCTTGTCCCAAAATTCCCACTTAAATACTATAAAATATATCATTAGATATGTTGTCGGCACATGTGAGTTGGGAATTTGGTATTCCAAAGATACTAATCCTAATTTAATAAGGTATAATGACTCGGATTGAGCTGGTGATGTGGATGATAGAAAGAGTACAAGTGGAGGATGTTTTTATCTTGACAATAACCTTGTGTCATGGTATAGTCGTAAACAAAACTGTGTCTCACTTTCAACTGTTGAATCTGAATATGTAGCAGCTGGAAGTTGTTGCTCTCAATTAATATGGCTACGACACATGTTAGATGGTTATGGCTTTACTAGCAACATCTTAGTTTTGTATTGTGATAATCTAAGTGCCATAAATATTTCCAAAAATCTAGTTCAACATTCACGTACAAAATATATAGATATTAGGCATCACTTTTTAAGAGATTTAGTTAAAAAACATGTCATGCCCTTTTTCGGCCGCGACTTTTCTCAGCGAATCCTGCTTAAATAAAATGTTAGAAAAATAAAATAAAATGTTAAAAGGGTTGCTAAAAGTGCTAAGGAGGTGCTAAATAGGTTGCTAAGTGCTAAAGGGTTCGCGGAGTCGCCACCTAATTAGTTTGGGTGAATTAGGACACCTAAATGTCGACTAGGTTAAAGTCAACACTAACTCCATTTTTATGGTCTGCAAAACTAATATGAGATTCTGGATAAGAGTTCTTTATTAATCTAGAGGGAAGAGATTAGACACCCTCTAAGATCCACTAACTTACGGTTGTCCGTTCAAACCTAGGTTAATTATTTATGCTAAGGAAAATGCGTGTTTTGAAAATATAAAAGATGCTTCAAAGTATTTTATAAAAGGAGGCATGTTGATAAAAAGTTTATAAGACTAATGTTATAAAAATATATGTAAAGTTTTAAAGTGTGCGTTTATATTATTTATAATGTAAACGATGCAAAGTTGATTTATGGACTAAATATATGTACTTGCTTTATAAAAATACATGTAAAGCTAATTTTGGATAAGTGCATTGTAAAAATATATAAAGTTGAAAGTATGCATTTATACTGTTTACAAAATGAATATGCGCAAAGTCGATTGATTTGACTAAGGATGTGCATTTATCTGTGAAATCAAAGAAGTGATGCGTTAGTTTTATGTTTAGATATGCAGTTTTAACGGTTAGGCAAAAGATTAGACATGAATGACAAGCCTAAGATAAATAATTAGAAGTGCATTTAATTCTAAATCACCATCCCACCTTATATGTTCAAAGACTAATTGAACTAGCTCTCCTATTAATTACAACGTTAGATAATAAAATTGCAATAAACAAATAAAGGCATAAAATGAGGCAATGAGATTAAAAGAGTAAGAGGAGTTGAGATGGATGATGACATCATCTTGTCCTATTTTTGTTTTAGGAATTTCTGAAGCAAGAATGCGGATGAATATGGATGCGAGTCCCATTAAGTAATTCATGATGAGTCTCGCCATGAGACTCTTCATTTTCGCTCTGATTCATTTCATGCAAAAGAATAGGAAAAGATAAGGATTAGGATATATTCAACAAAAACTTATCAAAGAGCAAACAAAACATTAATAATAAAATTCATGCACATATAGTTCACTGTTCGAAGGGCCAGCAGGCCCGGCATGTTAATTTAAACAATTTGATAAGAAGTTGGGCACTTGGGTCGTAGACAGATAACAGCAGACCCACGAAACAGGCCCAAACAAAGAGATTTTCAGATTTTAAGGGAAAGAAATAGAGGCAGCTCCCAAGATATAGTTTTGGTACGCAGATAACAAAGGACGCACTAAAAGAAACAGTTCATACAACATGTTGATTATATGTCTCAGGCATAAATACATTATACATATCCAAACTTAGGTAATAGGTACAAACATTTATAGTCCAGAACAAGAATATGTCCACTTGATTAATTTTATCAAAATCAAACCAACATATCGAATGCAAATAAACAAGGTTTAATGGGTAAGGTGACACAACTGACTTGATACCAAAACAGAGTGTTAACATACATATTCTCAGTAAATCGGTAATTGTAATAAGACGATAAGAGAATATCATATCATATAATGAAGACAATCGACACCTAAGTAAGTAGGGACAAACACCTAATCAACTTGGGGGAAAACACATATCGTGCGAGCGAAAGTGCATTTTCATACTTCAGCAGACGAATAGATAATGACACACAGACCATCGACTCAAAACCAGTAAAGAGGGCTATCAGGCAAGGTTAACTGACTTATAGGGATAATACCTCAGGTATGCAAGACTACGGATATCAACTCAACCATTATAGCATACTTAACATGATAATATCTAAGCAGGAAGCAAAAAGATCCAGATCCTGAGATGTTTCAGTATTCAAGCGGGCAGGAACTAACGCAATCAATTCCAGGCTTAAGAGATACTCAAGACATACAAAAGTGGGAGCAAATAGCCATTTGAAGACACTGTTTTGAAAACATGAGGTCAATTAGCCTTAAGCTGGACTTACGGGATCTTAGTCTGGTCGTTCATTAGACATGAGAATACTTTTAACAAATACAGTCAGGCAAGGAAATGATTTGTTAACAGTCTTACTGATTTTTACTAATCGCCACATGTTGTATTAACACAAAAATCTAATCAACAATTTAAAGTAAGACTATACCCAGATTAATCAAAGCAAACCATTCAACATCATATTCATGCATTAACGAACACAACCACGCGAATGAACTAACACATGTTTAACACACGAAACAAAATGCAGAAATACAGGAATGCGACGAAATCGATAGGGAGCTGATTTTACCTTCTCCGGGCAGCGAACCGAGGCAGCGTATCAAGTCGTCGATCCACTCGGAGGTTTTATGCTATGCGATTAAAAGGGAATGAGGCTTTTAGTTGATTTATTTATGAATTTTTGTTTTATGTTATGGATGCTATTCAGAGGGTTAAGGGTTTTGTACGGTAAAAACTCTTACTGATATCCCCTATTTTCTCTGGATTTCTATTGGGTTTCCTACTGGTTTTCGATATGTTTCTCTAGTGTTTTCCTTCCATCCCCTCGCTGATGCCATTCATGTGTAGATTGGTTCCTTTTATAGTTTCCTTCTGGGTTCTAATTTTGGGTAAGCTGATTTTGTAAGATTCTGTTACCGTTTGGTGTTTATTGGTAAAGATTGGTATTGATTTGTTACCATTTTGATTCGGTTCTAACAAGGCAAGACCTTGGTATTGTTCTGTCCGATTTGGTTAAGGAAACGCCGGATTCTCCGGCGAGAATCTCGGCTAGGACGATGGGGTGCGAGGTGCTGGCGGCGGATTACCTTAGGCTGCTAGGGTTCGCTGGTTTAGGAATGTTTTTTTAGGTTTTTTTTTTAAGGGCTGTTAGGGACGATGGGGGGAGGTTATAGGATAGAGGTGGGTTGCGGGAAGTTTGGGCTGCAGGTGGGGATGAGTATAAGGGGCTAGTGGGCTAGGTGGTTTGGGCTTGGGCTGGGTATTTAATTTGGGTAGTGTGTTATTAGTTTTAGGTGTATTATTTAATTAGTGGTAAATAAATGGAATCTAAATTAAATTATTTAGGTGTTTTATTAGTCTAAGCTTGAGTTTAAATTATTACAAAAAATAAGACGGACGTGCTATTTAATTAGTGCTTAATATTTTATAATGTGATGCCATTATTAAAATCTTATTTATTATGCGTATTTTGCGATGTTAAATAAAAATACAATTGTGGTTTATATTATTAAATTATTTAAATGCTAAATGCAGATATGATATTTAAGGATTGCTTAATGCTTTTATAAATGTGACGCTATTAAAACACATGTATTAGATCAAAATTAATTTAAATTACAAATAATAATTATGAAATTGTCTTGCGTATTAATAAAATGCGAATATGTTATTTAACACGACGTCATTGTTAAATTATTTATTTTATGTATTTATTTATTTAGTTATCATTAATAATTGTTTGAGTTTTAATTAATGAGAAATAGGGCTTATGAATAATATTCATGAAATTGTTGTTATTAAAATGACGAATGCGGACGTGAGACTCAAGGTGTGCTTAATACTCTACGTAAAATGCAGTGTCGTTATTAATCGCTTATTTATGTCTGTATTAATGTTTTATTGTTGAATTTTATTATTATAAAAATCGTTAAAATTATTTGAAAAATTAGTGTAATTTTATAGTTAATGACTGGACGGGAGGGTCAAAATTGGGTGCCAACAAAACATTAGTCAAAATTGAACATGTAGACATTATTCATCAACTAGCTGATATTTTTACAAAAGCTTTAGACCATGAGAGATTTTCTAGTTTAAAGAAATCTCTTGGTCTTTGTATTCTCTAAAAAGACATTTTTGGTAAATGTCACCTAAAATGTTCTCTAATATTTATGACGACATTTGCCCATGATATATCACTGACTTATTATTGTTGTTGTATGGTGCATAACTTTTGGTCAGACAAGTGTGATCCTTCAATAAGAATATGTTTTCAATGAGATACCGTTCTCTGTAATGATATTATATATCATAAAAAAAAGTATCAAAATAAGGTAAAATCTTTACAAATAGTTGACAACTGTTAAAAATGGGCAAAGTCCAAGAAATGATATTGTTCCTATTCTATAGGAGTATCAATTGCTTTTAAAAAAAATATATCATAAAAAGTATTCTTATATTTTTTTGACACGAAAAAATTCTTTTACATATGCTTTATGATTAGACTAAGGACACAATGGAAAAATGTTACATTGATCCAGTGATCAAACTTGTAGAGTACATGTAAAACGTGTCTTGATTTGTTGCCAAAATGAAAAACTCTTGTGGGATCAAAATACTCGTGTAGTCCAAAATGTTGCCAACATTGTTGTTGACATTTTCATAACATGATATGTGTTAGGATATTGATCTTAACTGATTTCAGAAAAATCAAAATTTTCTTCCTTGTTTTTATGCCATGTTTTAATTGGAATTCAAATTTTAAAAAGATAAGATTAAATTCCAAATATGATATTGATTGTTTTATCCCAAAATTTTAAGTGTAAATTATTAAGTAAATATCAAACACCTAAAATTAAGGAATTTTTACTATAGTGAAAGGTTTGTCAAGGGTATGAATATTCATTTCATTTATCTTTCTTTTTACCATTCTTGTTTTTTCCTAAAAGTAAAATAACAAAAAAAATCACATCACGTCGTTAAATCCCTACCTAACCGATAGAACCTTCATCATTCCAAATACTTTCTTCATCTGACAAAACCCCTCAAAACCCTCTCCTCCAAACTCACTGATAAAAACCTCTCCAATGTCAACACCTATGTCGACCAACACACCCAGCAACACTCTCATGAGTACCAGTCCGCCTCAACAAACAGGCACATCGTCTTCTCCACACGTGCCTGAAAATAGGTGTACAAATATAATTCTTAGAGGTGATGAGGACCACTAGACATCAGTTACCCCGGGGATGATAATAATCTCATTGATGTTGATGCAACATCATATTATTCGACCCTAGGTAAAAGGCCAAGCTCCTATTTTTTCCCTACTCGAAAATCGAGTAGAGTATTCGAGAGAACAATCCAACCGGAGCCTACTGTACCTGATTTGAAACTAATGTACCTAATTGCTCAAGCAGTGACACTGAATATATAGACTTTGAGTTGTCCTCTGATGACCCTGAAGAAAAACCTAATGCCTCTGTTCCTCAAAGTGTGTCTCAAGATAAGGAAATTCCTGATGATACCCCACTGTTGAGATTCTATCCCAGAGGAATTCCCCGTCGTACTAACACAGATGCTGCTCAAAATGTTGCCGACGAAGCCAAAACATCTCAAGAAACATTTCAGCAGACTTCAGAATAGACACCATCACCATCCTCTTCTAGCAAAAAAAGAATCTTACTCTACTGTTGAGGTAAATGTTTTTTTTCAAAAAAGTTCTATTCCAAAGCTAAATTTGATAAATGGGATTGGTATAAGAATAGAGTTATCATGTCTGAAAAAGTGTTAGATATAGCCTCATGTTCAGAATATGGTTTAGTTGAGTTTCTCAATGATAGAAAGCTTCTAAAAACAGTAACTGAAAAAGAACCATTCATTGATGAAGTAATTAAGTTGTTTTACATAAACTTGAATTCTGCTATAGATGATGCCACCTCAAAGAAATTTGAAAAGGTATACCTCTATAACAAAATTTATGAGTTTACTCACTTAATTATTAATCAATATTTGGAATTGAGCCTGAAGTTGGAAGTAGCACTACAGGAAGAGAAACAAATAATAAGGATGCGATAATTGACTACCTCACTTTAGGTATAGTGAAGAAATGGATCCCTCGATGCCCTGCTTCAAAGTTAATTGTCTTATTCTCCACCCTCCATAAGATTGCCATTCACAATTGACTCTCTTTACTAAATGAGTCAATTGTAACAACTGATCAAGCCTCACGGTTGTTCAAAATTGGAAAAAGATTAAAGTTGACTTAGGAAGAATGATTTTCTATCAAGTAGCCAATTTGGCAGAGAAAAAGTCGATTTTAATCCGTCCATTTCCCTTTTTGATCTACCAAATTCTAACTACACAAGGCTTTGAGCCTAGAAGAGAGGATATTTTAGGAAAATCTCCTACGGTATATTCAGTGAACAATACAATTCTCAAAAGCAATGAAAGAGTCATTGACCTTCCTTGAAAAAAAGAAGCTGACAGTGAAACTGTTGTCAGAAATGTTACACACATTCAGGGCAACACTAGTTTTGGACAGTCACCTCTAACAACAGAATTGTTAGTTGGTCAAATTTCCAAAATTAACCAATAAATTTTAGAGGTTGATGCTGCCAAAGATGCATTAGTTCAGGCCAGGAACAAATTCTTACTGTTGCTTTCTTCCCAAAAAAGGGGGAGATGATTCTTCTGTGCATGGGGAGCAAAGGGCTGAAAGTTCTGAAGGCAATGATGCTGCTGTTGAAGAAGTTGTTCTTGTTGTTATGTAGATAGGAGAAAATGTGGGAAGGAGAGTGATGCTGAAGAGGTTAAGGCTCAGAGCTGAAGCAGAAGTTGTTATGCAAAAGTAGAAAGTGGCTAGAAGCTACTACTGATGCATAATAAGCTAGGGGTGCAAACTGATATGCTATCTCAATTACTAAAAACAATGCTCATATTGACTGTTTTAATTGGCTGAAGTGTTAACTGGATGATTGATTGTTGAGATAATGGTTTAAAAATTTACATTTGGGTATTTTTTTTGTATAGTGTATGATTTTTATGTATGTATATCATGTTTAATCCTATGTAGTGGTATACACTGGTATACATATGATTTGTTTGTATGTCATCACAGGTTAAAGAAAGCATAATTGTAATCATAGATGTTGGAACAACATCTATGACATTGCCTTAAGTCACTTACACGTGTTATAATATGTTTTGTGAAGAAAGAAAAAAAGGGGGATAATGTTAATGTTAGGTTTGATGTTATGACATTTTACCCAACATATCATTTTTAGTACTAATTTGAGTTTAGGAAGTGTTGGAACAAATATCACAACATTCGGACAAACATTTTATGAAAAACTGTTTCGCCTTACTTCACGGAATGAAGCAATAATTGTGAAAATATTACTACGAAATAAAAGTGACTCGGCATGGTAAATAGGAGCTGATGAAAACGTGGGGAGAATAGGTCAAAATCGTTGCTATGCTTGAGGAACAAGTCCAAGAAGTTAGAAGATTTTGCTCCATGATCTTCTCCAATAAACACAACAGCTGTCCACCTTTCCATCAACCTTCACAACAAATCGATGAGCTTTTCAAGGAAGAATATCTACTATAAATAGAGAGGATGTTGAAGTGAATTGAGATCCAGAATCAGAAATCAAAAATACCAAGAGAGCTCTCGGGAATTCATCTCAGAAATCTGGATCACAAGTGTTGCTTAAGCGTGTCGACAACATTCCGTCCAACACTACAATTTCTTCTTAGATCCTAGATTTGTTATGTATTGAAACAATTGTAATGAGAGGTTGTCTATGTCTATTTAGGTTGATTTTTCAGGCATAATTTATCTGCGACTTCATCATTTTTAATTCCTTTTGTTGTATCTTGTAATATTATAAAGAAAGGAATTTATTCAATTGTATATAATATATATACAATACTTTTGGTCATTGACCATCATAAGTTATAATATAAGATAAATATAACATATGTAAATTTAAAACTTTTGTGTATTTTAAATTTCCGCTGCTTTTTACTCTTCATTTTTTTTACTATTGTGTCGTTACCGTTGTCAGACGATATTATTCCTGACATTCGGAAACAGAATTGGAATTCAAGTTTGAATTAGTTTATTTGTATTTTATTTACTATTCCATAGCTTCCCGGACCCAACAAGTGGTATATACATGTTTTTCTTTCTAAGAGAAATTTTACAGTGCTTAGCTCTTTCTAATTCTCTGGTTTCAGAAGATGTACGTGAAAATATGTATGTCCTAGAGACAATCTTTATTAGGGACAAAAATGTACTTGAACAAATTCGTATTATTAATGAGATTAATATTTATGGCATTTGCAATTATTGAATTATTGTTTGATTATTTGCAATTATTCATATATGTGCATCCCTTGAGCTTACGTTGTCATTAATAGAGTGATATATTAATGATGACATAACTCTCAAAATGACCTCGACTGATGATCATCGAGAACGGGATATCGATGGACGATGATATGGTATAAGTCGACATGTGGTCTGTATCACATTCTTCGAGAATGTAGTATGTATCACAACTACGAGTAATGGTTACTCTCGATGGACACATGGACACTTTGGAGAAGTATTGGTATACTATGTCGATAAATTATTTTGTATACATGTCTATAGTGTTATCATCGTGTGGAATATAAACGTCATTTGACTTGAGGTCAATACACACCTTATATACAACACATAGCCCATAATTATGAGGTTACAAAAAATAACTTCTCAGTTCCTAAAGACAAGATTTCCTAGCTTTCTTGATTAGGAGATACACTGAAGTTACATCTTGCAATCGAGGAATGTTGTTGGGTAAGAAAAAAAATTAAACTTCCGATGTGCTTACGAACCCAACAAATCCCTACGGTACGTTCACTACTACATTTCTAACCTAATGCGACGCCCAATGTAGGTCTAATGCGACGACCATTGTAGTTTCGTCGCATTAGATGTGGCTAATGCGACGGGTACACGTTATAATTCGTGGCCGTTGCATTAGACAGGCTAATGCAACGGCTCATATGATCTAATGCAATGTCCCAACATGGCCGTCGCATTAGCCTATCTAATGCGACGACACTCCAAGGCTAATGCGACGGCTCATTTGTCCAAGACTAATGCAACTGCTCATAGGAGGCTAATGCAACGACCTTAACAGGCTAATGCGACGACACTCCAAGGCTAATGCGATGACTCATTTGTCCAAGGCTAATGCAACAGCTCATAGAAGGCTAATGCAACAGCCTTAAGAGGCTAATGCGACGGGCAATGATTTAAAATCTTAAATCCTTGTTTTATATTTTCATTTTGCCTCGCTCAGTACCCTCCACTTCTAAACCCTCTAAAAAATTTGCCTTCCCCCACTCGCCGTCGCCATCCCCTTCCCCCACTATCGCCGTCGCCATCCCCTTCCCCCACTGTCGCCGTCGCACCCCCTTCCCCCACTGTTCATCGTCTTCGCCATCCCCTTCCCCCACTGCTCGTCGTCACCCTTTTCCACTCGTCATCGCATCCACTTCATCGAACTGCTGTTCCCTCATCTCCAAGGTTAGATTATGTTTTATCTTCCCTTTAATTTCTGTTTCCTTTAATCTATTTAAATAAAAATCATAAAGAATATTAAAGCTTCAAGACCTTTATTCGTTTCTGATTCTGTAACAATTCTTTTAGATTATTGGCCCTATGGTGCCTGAGTGGTGTTAAAGCAGTCTTGAGTCTCAACTAATGTCGAATATCCACTTCAATGAGACGACTTTCAGGCTCTGGATATAATGTACTATCAAACTTCTGGTTCTATATTTAGTTATCTTTATTATTAGTTGATCTTTTTGGAGCTTTTTTCGTTGTATACCCCCTCCATCCTTCGGAGGTGGGGATCCATGGTTGTACAGTTCTGTTAAGTGAAAATGTGCATGAAGCTAAAATAAAAATAAAGTAGTAGTTACTTTCGCGTTAATTGTAAAATGAAGTAAAGAGTTGTGCTTCTGTCCATTTTTTGTCTTTTCAGTCTTCAGCAATTTGAAATCTCTAGTTGTGTTAGAACTAGAGAACTTTGAGAATTGAATTGTTCTATGTGTAGCTGTGTAGGTATCAAGAAAAAGAGAGGAGAGACTTTAGCTAATAAAATCTCTATTTGATTCTTGAAAAGTTAAACAAGATGAACTATTTGCCATACCATCTTCATTAACACATCATGCCTTATAAGGTCACATAGGTTTCCTATAACAGCAATGTACTGCAGAGAAATAGCCCTTAATAAAGCTTGAAGTTGAGATTTTTGATAATATAGAGAAATGGCTTGTGGTTATGTTAGAAATAGCTAGTGTTTATTTCTGCTAATTGGAGTATTAACTTCAAATCTGAACATTTCACTGCTTTAGTAGAAGAAAACAATGTACGGCTGGCAAGTTAGAATGATTTTTTTCCGGATTCGCTATTAACTAAGGAACATGTATAATACTATTACATTAAAGCAAGATTTCCGGATCATTAGTAGCATGTTGACATAGTTATGTCAAGTTATAGTTTTCTTTTCCCTCCTGAATTCTTCATGTCCTCATACTTTCAGTCTAGTTCTTTTGGATTTTTTCACTCTTCTACAATTGGCAAACTAATACCATGTTTAAAATGATAACATAGGAGCTTATTTGGTATTACATAGTATGCCTTGTCTAGTTTATACACCATAACAGGTCAGTTTGAGTATGTTGAGTTGGGAATGCACAGTTTGAGGTCCTATTTGGTTTGAATATATTGTGTGTCTCCAAAACCAGGCCCTTCAAGGAGGAAGTAATCAAAGCCACCAGAAGCTAAAGGACAAGCAACAACAAGAACAACAAGAGCAACTGCTTCAGCAAATGCACCAACTACTGCAGGCCCTTCTAGGAGAAAATACACAAAGACATCGGTCTGGATATAGAAGTGTTAATGTAAGTGTTACTAAATCACTTGGGTGTTGCTATAGTTTTATCCACTTTATGACACCAACCAATTTAAACTACAGCAAGGAATGCCTAGCAGTAGGTTGGTATCCACACCTAGGGCACTAATTCAACAGTGGTGACAGATGATATTGGATACAAACCAACAAGGGATTGAAGTGGAAAGGAAAGCAAGCAATGACACAAAGACAACTCCAAGATCAAAGTGCTGATAAAAGAATCCAAACAAGATCAAAGGCTCTTGGAGTTCAAACAAGATCAAGAACTGGAAAATATCCAATCAAGAAGTAGTCTTATATTTCTATATTTAAGCTAGCTATTTTTTGTGAACCTTGGATATGTAAGCAAACTATGTAGCTTTGTAGTTTTTGTCGATATTGGTGCTGCTGTACAGTTATTTTGTGCATGACAATGACCCTTAGTGTCACTTAATTTGCATAAGACAATGTCCTTCAATAATGCTGCTTTGTGCGGCTTTTGTATTGATTGTAGTAAGACAATATTTTTTTATTATTATCTTTCTCTTTTTATTATTAATTTTGTAATATTGTACATTTTGTAATTTGTGAACTATCTAGCAATCAATTACATCTAATGCGACGGCTGTATTTGGCCGTCGCACTAGGTATATAGCTGTTGCATTAGGTGGCTCGAAATCCTCTCAAACCAATCGCATATCTAATGCGACGGCTCTATTTGGCCGCACATTAGGCTGGATGAGCCGTTGCATTAGATATGAAGCTAATGCGACGGCTTAGTATAGCCGTCGCATTAGGTTCATATCTAATGCAACGGCTCCAACAGCCGTCACATTAGGGCCCTTTTGCCGTTGCATTAGGTCTAATGCAACGCCATCAGATGCAACGGCTCCTTGTCGTTGCATTAGCCCTAATGCGACGGCCAAAGGGCCCTATTGCGACGATTTTGAGGCGTCGCATTAGATCAGAAATATAGTAGTGTTGTTGATTTCTTCTTGATAAATTTATACTATTGTTACTGACTCTCTTGTTCTAATTCTTGATAATTTATTTCTAATTATTTAGTCTTTCTCAGGGTATGGTGATTTTGCAACCAGGTTGTTCTTTGAATTGGGTTTATCTGTTTATATTTTCACGGCTGTTGTGCTTTATTGGTTTTTTAATTTCTCAATAACCAACAATGTGGATAATTTGGTATTCATTTAGTTGGAATATAATAGTCATAAAATTAGTATGATTTTATAGGTTTCTGAAAGTGGCAGCTGCTCAAGCAGAAAGGACAGTAGGACACTGCTTGCCTCGACTCAAAGAGGTAATTGGTAGCTAATGTTATAATATTATATGCATAGTTATATTGCTAAATGGTTGTTAAAGGAATAATATATACAAGCAAATAACAGAATGTGATAGAACTAAAAAGTAACCATAACGCGAAAGACTGACAATTAGTTAGTAACAAATATGGGAGAACGAGAATAGCCTTGTGGTTCGGCTTTCTCCGGACCCGGCATAGCGAAAACTTAGTGCACTGCCCCTTTACACATAGTAGACGACCGTTTGACCTGATAGTTCTCAATATTTTGCTAAGATTGGAAAACGCTAGGAAAAAAAAAAGATAAGTAGGAAAGTTCTATTCAATCAGATGTTCCCGTTCGTTCATTCAGATTACTGCATGAAAGTTTATTGAAGAATCAAAATTGAAGAATTATTAAATGATGAATACTCGATAGAAAAATTATTAAATGATGAGATTTCGTTAATGATCTTCTTGTTCATTCATATCAACACTGCAGATTTTTAAAAGAATACAGTAAATTCAATTGTAAAAGACAGAGTATAAAGATTCAATAACTAAAGTAACGAACAAAAAATCGCAAAATAAAAGAGAAAAATGATTAGCGAACATGTGAATTAATTATGCAACCAAAAATGCATGTGATTGCAAAAAGAAAAAAATAACAAAATTTCTTAAACTAAAGATTTAGCTAAGTAGAAAGATCGAGACTACCAATAAAATATTCCTTTTTATATTCGGTGATGATTATTTTATAAACTAATCTTGTAGGTCAAATCTTGTCCCGCCCTAACCCGCCCTATTGTCACCCCTACTTGCAAGAGTTCTATGTCTATTGTTTCTGTTTCTACGTTTTTGTATATGGTGGATATATTTGAGATAGAATTCATAAAAAGATAAAGCATGAAACTGTCACGACCTAATTTACGGGCGTCGTGATGGTACCTACACAATCCCCCGTTAGGCGAACCAACGGGACAAACTCAGTAAAATAATGGGGCACTCGAGTCTGAGGTACAGTCACTTGACACCTCGCCCTAGTGCAGTGGCAGAAAATGATTTCGCAGGAGCGGACTTCATTCGTCCGCCGGCGCGGACACGATTCGTCGGAGCGAATACTGTCTTCTCAGCACTTCACTTCAATAAATCCTCTTTTCGAACCGTAGGAGTTAATTGAATCACAAATTCCACGAGTAAAAGTCATCAGCGAATATCCGGGTGAGAGATATAACAAAAATTTAAACGGATGGTTCATAACGACCGGACGGGTCGTTACAAAAACAAGTGCAAAAAAAGCCACCATATGTCACATATAAGCTCACATTATTAAAAGTAAATTATTTATGTTAAGAGTTTTAATATGCATTTTTCAAATGGATTTATCTAGATTCGAGTTCTTTGATATTCAAGTTGGGATCAAATGGTCACCAGTTTACCTATCATAGGTAAAATATATGTATAACCTTGCTTCGCTTATATCTCAGTACTACAACAAATCACCTCAGAGAGGGCGATTTTTTTAAACCAAAAATGGCGACTTCAAAATGCATTGTTAGTTAGTACCAAAAGGGGCGACATACAGTCGTCCTTTTTAATTTCACCAAAGGGGGAGACTTTTTGAACTCGCCCTTTTTAGTCATAGTCGCCCCTTTTGGTCCGAATCAAAAGGGGCGACTTGAAAGAGTCACCCTTTTTGGTCCGAATCAAAAGGGGTGACTTGAAAGAGTCGCCCTTTTTGGTCCGAATAAAAAAGTCGCCCTTTTTTCGATTTGTTGTAGTGCTCAGATATAAGCGAAGCCAGGTTATACATATATTTTACCTACGATAGGTAAACTGGTGACCATTTGATCCCAACTTGAATATCAAAAAGAGTCCCTTTTTGCTCTTCACTTTACAGTATAATTTATAGCTTGTTCCCTCGTTTTGTATTTTTACATTATCATATGACTTCTAGCTTGCCATTTTACCTAATGTTATTGCTTTTATTATTTATTTTTAATAAGATATAAATAAAATGTGTATTTTCTAAGTTTTGAAATATTGATTTATTTCTAAATTTTTATTCCACTGCCCATAAATGTTTCGATGTTTAAATTTATCTATCATATGTTATTTAAAAAAATTAAATTACTACAAAATATAAATATAGATATTAGTAGTATCTTTTAGTTTATTTATTTTTTGTGATGTTTTAATTTGTCAATAGAAAAAACCAAGAGGATCAATTAAAGGGGATCCTTCGGAATTAAACTATAAATCAATTAAAGGGGATTATTCGAATATTCGATTTTTTGTATATCTGAAATATTCAGATCCGAATATGAAATTATCCGAAAATTACGGATATCCGACTTTTTGTATATCCGAAATATTCAGATCCGAAATAATCCAAAAATTACGGATATCTGATTTTTGTATATCCAAAATATTCGGATCCGATCCGATATTATCTGAAAATTATGGACATCTGATTTTTTGTATATCCGAAATATTCGGATCCGAAATTATCCAAAAATTACGGATATCTAATTTTTTGTATATCCGATCCCGAAATTATACAAAAATTACGGATATCTGATTTTTTTCTATATCCGAATTATTCAGATCGAATCCAATCCGAAATTACGGATATCTGAAATATTCGGATCCGAATTCGATTCAAAATTTATCCGAAATATAAGTGTAAAAAAAAGGCATCTTGTTAAAAATAGGTATCTTGTTAGAACCGGCCAAGGGATTTATGATTATGAGGAGCATAAATATAATAAGTACTGATGACTGGTTTAGTGGTAGAACAGTATAGTGTCACAGTTCAGACCAGGGTTTAAATCTCAGTTGATGCATTTTTTTTTATTTTTTTTTAAACCATATAAAAAAGGGCGACCTTTTTGATATGGTTCAAATAGGGCGACAGTCGCTCTTTCTGAGATCCATAAAAAAGGGCGACTACATTTGATGGATCTCAAAAAAGGCGACAACAGTCGCCCTATTTGGTCCTTACCAAAGAGAGCGACTTTAAAAATCACCCTTCTTGTTCTAACACAACGGGCGTAATAAGACGACTTGAAGGGTCACTAAAAATCGCCCCTTTGATCTAAGAGGGTGATATTCCACCCAAAAAGGGCGTCTACAGTCGCCCTTGTTAAAGTATATATGGGCTTAGCCGTGTCAGCCCATCAGCCGTGGGGTCCTTTCCCTTTTCCATTGTATATTTGGTAAATATTAGACTTAGGTTTGTACGTAAATTAGTAGTGTAATGTTACCATAATTGTAAAGTTAGTATTCTTATAGAATAAGGATTCCTAGGTAGAATAGGAAGATGATCTTCCTTGTAACTTGTATATATATGCTTTTCATTAATAAGAATAATCAAGAGATTTTTTTTCATGGTATCAAGAGTCTAGGTTCTTTTCCTTGCTTCCGCTTCTCAATTTCTTCTCAAAAATATCGTGCAAATCCCTCCCAAATTCTCGTTTTTTTTTCCAGCAAAAATCTGAGACCTCCTTATTCTTTTTTACAAATTTCCTTCTCCGAATTTTGTTTGTTCTATCCCTATGGCTGATAAGAACAATTTTCATCCTGCCCTCTTAGTTTCTAACATCAAGATCGTCATCTCTATTGTTCTTGATCTTGAAAACGTCCAATATGAGACTGAGCAGAGTTATTCAAGATTCATGTTAAAACACATAAATTTCTTCACCACATCATCCTTCCTGCTCCTTCAAAAGAGGGTGATAAGGCGACTACATCTAATGTTCTCACTAAAGAAGCAGACCCACAATTATGGGACATGCTTGATTTCAAGGTTCTTCAGTGGTTTATGCTACTATTTCCTTAGACCTTTTGCAGACGATTATGGAACCCAACTCCACAGCTGTTACACCCCGTAGTTCCAACACAAGATTAAGAGGACGTACGTAAGACGATAAGGGTTAAATCGTGAAACGATAGAAGATGCGCTTTTTCCTTAAAAGAAATCTCGGAAACCTGTGAAGGAAAAGTGTTTAATAATGAGAATTGAGTTCTCAAATTTGGGATTTGGACTTTTTGGAATATAATAGAATTATGGATTTTTAAATCCGAAATTGGTCACGTGGGGCCCGCGGGAAAAATTTACGGTTTTGTGGGGCCCACAATATTTTTTTTCGAGATTTTGGCCAATATGGACGTTTTTGGGAGATGAAAATATTTTTGGACGAATCGAAGGGTGACACGTGGCATGCCCCCCCACTTGTCTTGGTTGACTATTTGACTTCTTAGATATTTTTTTGGAGACTTGGTTGGCAAGATAATTTCAAGACAAGTGGACAAGTGGGTCCCACTCCACTTGTCTTGCTACTAGAGATGTGTATCTATATATATCAAGAGAGCTTGCAAGACACCACACTTAGCCACATTTCATTTCACAAAAAAAATAGCTCTCCTCTTTTATCCCTTAAGAACAATCTAACATTTGTTCTTTAGGAAAAAATGTTAGATTGTCGTTTGTAGACTCTAATTCTCATACTTTAATGTCATTTGATATTATTCATAGCGATTTATGGACATCTCCTAGTCTCAGCTCTATGAGTCATCGTTATTATGTTCTATTTCTGGATGATTATTTTAATTTTTATGAACTTTTCCGATAGCGAAAAAATCTCAAGTGTTTTTCACTTTCTTAAAATTTAGAGCATTCATTAGAACCTAATTCGAACGGAAGATTAAAAATATTCAATGTGATAATGAAAAAAAGTATGATAATGGGGTATTTCGGGAGTTATGCTAATAATGGGATCACTTTTTATTTTTTTTGTCCTCATACGTCTTCACAAAATGGAAAATCCGAACGCAAAATTCGTATTATTAATAACATTATCTGAACTTTATTGATTCATGCCTCCTGTCACGCCCCGAACCCCGGGCCCGCGACTGGTGCCCTACCTGGGCACCCTTTTACCCATACAACATAAGTAACTCGCGGAAGATAAATAACACTCATTTTTTCTTCTTTTAACAACAAAGGCAAAACTGTCAAGGCTGCCATAATATATATCACACCTGAATGGGTCTACACTGTACAACAATGTAAATACAACTCTAGCCAGTCCAACCCACATATGAATACAGACCTCTAAGAGTTTGATGACAACTATGACGGGAAAAGGCCCCACCGTACCTCTGAATATACCTAGCCATAATGACAAGCTCCGGAACATTGGAGCTATCCCAAAATGCTGAACAAGGATCCTAAGCCCGCGGATCCACATCTGAGTACCTAGACCTGCGGATATGAACGCAGCTCCCCGAAGGGGGTCAGTACAACAAGTACTAAGTATGGAACAGAAATAAAGTACAGTAAACAAATCATAAATGTACAAAAGAATGACAGGGGCAAGTATGAAAATCAAATACTAGATCCAACCGTGCCATATAAAAATCAGAGCCAACTGTACCTTGTATTACTGTAACACTTTCAAATATGAGGTCATGTCAAAATCAGGGACACCTGCCCTCAGCACATAATATCACAGAAGCATGCTCGTGGAATACAACATCACTGTCAGCATGTAACAAGTATAATATATAACCAGTATCAAGGAAGCATGCCCGTGGAATTCCAACATCACTGTCGGCGTGTCAACCTCACAGAAGCATGCCCGCGGAATTCCAACATCATCACGACGCGTCGCCGTATACTATCGATCAAAGATCACCGAATATGCCCGTGGAATTCCAACATCATTGTCGGCAGTCCATGATATAATATAAACCAACATCACTTTGGAAACCAATGAACTACATATCATGTATCATGTAGGATTAGAATCCAATGTAACTATGTACGTACCTTTCCTTTCTTTTAACCGAGAGTCATGTTCAACATCATGGGACGCCGGCCCATATACTCATCAATGTATATATATCAGTGTTGCGGATCGTGCAACCCGTCCCCAGATATGCTAGTGTTGCGGATCGTGCAACCCGTCCCCAGATATGCTAGTGTTGCGGATCGTGCAACCCGTCCCAATATATGTATACAAGTGTTGCGGATTGTGCAACCCGTCCCAATAATTATACATATAACTATCATGGCAACCTCGTGCAATTTAAATCACCTTTTGACTCTCAACAACATTATCTTTCAAATGAACCTTCATTTTAGATAAACCAAGACACTAACAAGTCTTTCATTTCATAACACCAAGACACTATCACACCTTATATCACTAAGGATTAAAGTCCATTACAACAATGTACGTGCGCCGTACATTCACTTTATAAACTAAATTTCCATTTTAGAAAAGCCCAAGTACTACATGTATCACTAGGAAGTAGGATCTAATACATGTATCATTTTGAAACCATCATTTAGAAAATCAAGACACTTATCATACCAAGTATCTCTCTAAGACATGGTTTGGAAAATCAAGACACTAGACATCACGTATTACTTTAAAACATCTTTAAAAATCAAAGTGCCACATATCATGTACTATATTAAGGACTTAATCATGGACATTCTCACTTGATTTCCATATAACATTTTAAACCATCTCTTGACTTTTCACAAAACTGGTATAACAAACTTTCCATAAAGCCGTTATAACTACTTTTATTTTACAAAACTAAAGCACTACCACATCCTTCCTTTTAATACAACCAAGACATTATCATGTCATGTAACATTAGGGAAATGAATCCAAAGTACTTTGTACATCTATTCTTTATGAAAAGAATCATTTCATGCAATATTGGACCCCAAAGTCCTACGTACATCTATTCTTTTAAAAAGAATCATTTTGTTCAATAAACCCCAAAATACTAAGACTCGTAGTATCAAGACACGTCTACTTTTCAACTCAAGTTACTACACCTTTAGAAATTCAATTCAAGGTTTTAAAATCAAGTAACTTCTACTTTCAAATCTCAAGTAACGCATACCTTTAAATCAAGTTACTCTTATTTAAAACAAGTCATTTATTCTCTTTAAATCAATCAAGTAACTTATTCTTTAAATCAAGCTACTTCTTTCAAACATCAAGTAAATCATCATTTTCCAATAAAGTCACTCACATCCTTTAAAATCAAGTGAGCTTAACTTTTCAATTCCAATAAACTTGTACATTTCAAATCAAGTCAATTGCACATAATGAAACCGAATTCATTTAAAACATGTACGTCCATCGTACTATACATTTTATAAGGTTCATGCTCAAAGAAAGATAGAGAAAGTTCCACATACTTCAAATAAATCAAATCTCACATACTTTCCAAATTAATCAAGTCACATAGACTTTTCAAATAAACCAAGTCACATAGACTTTCCAAATAAATCAAGTCACATAGACTTTCCAAATAAAATCAAGTCACATAGACTTTCCAAATAAATCATGTCAAAAGAAGGAAGGATAGTTCACATACCTCGTGACGACTAACCAACACGACAAGTAGCAATACGTTCCAATGTACTTCAACCTTATCGGCTATTCCTCAATCCAAGTAGACTATGCTACACGTAGTAATTCAACCTATAATAACGATAGAACTTATATCAACTTCAAGCTTACTAGTATAAGACTTATACCAAATAGTGGTCCTCTAATTCTACGGAAATTTGGGCAGCACTTCCTTTTTTTCTACGTACTTTTCCATCTTTTTCAAGGCCCGAATACAACAACCAACAAGCCACATTTAAGGCACAACCAACAGTTAACCAAAGGGGATTACACGCCTAACTTGACGTGTAAAATTCTGCCCCACAATCACATTAAAATAGTCTATAAAATAGTCCATAATTCTCGGCACAAAATAGTCCACAATTCTACAATATTTAGGGTACAATGTGAAACCTTTAACACCCTTTTTATACCCTTATTCTTTAGGACTTTCATTAGCCATTTTACCACATTAAACATGCAATATGGTGGCTGATTTTCCAGCAGCCTAACACCACAAAACAATCCCTTAAAACTGCATAACGATACCTGATGCGCGGTAAGATGCACACACTTTAAACGCAAGTGCACGTTATCGTGACAAGTAGTATAGTCTTGATAAGACCGAATATCGTCCTCAAGGATTAGGGTTCAATTACCAACTATCTATTTTTTTGGTATCTATTTGGTAAATTGATATGTGGATTTGTTGTTTATAACTAAGAATTATAAAAGCTATTTTAACTATAAAGGTTTACTTCAGTGATGATGAGAATAGGGCTTCCACGTCTCCTCACTATCCGCTTATGCTACTTATTAATGCAATAACTTATGGTCTTCTTCTTTTGGAGAAAGCAGGTTCACTAAATCGTTTTATACTCTCGTTAGGGTTATATAAACACTCAACCCCAGTATTGCACCTTACCTACCTTTCGGTGATAAGGATAACTCTATAGGAGGATTAAGAACAAGAACCTAGTTAACCGTCACGCACAATGCGCAAAATTAGGGTTTTTAAGCCTCTCATTAACGCTACATAAATAATTGAGGTATTTTCATCCCCAATCCAAGAATGTCTACCCAACTTACAACATATTCACAATCCCCTTCTAATCTGATTAGAAATCATATAGTGATAATTAGTTGTCAATTAATTACCAAGAATTCAACTCAAATATTGGATAGATCTCAACAAGAAGAAGAATAATCATAAGCATGCATTAAATCATAACATAAGTTTCTAGAGATTCAACATGGAAAGCCCTATAGAGGAATTAGTTCCTAGCCATTGACATGACAAGAACTAATCCCATGTTCATCATACAAAAACTGAAAATAAAGAAAAGAAAAGGAAAGAAAATACTTAAGAATGAGTCTCCAAGCCAAGCATCCAAGGGTTGTGTTGTGGAATAGTTACAAGATGGATTGGTGGAAGGATGGATGTAGAATGGTGAATGGTAGAGTGGAGAATGAATAATTCTTCTAATGATGTAGAGTATTTATAGCCAAAGAATCCTTTTGGTGAAGGGTTAGGGATTTTGTAGGTAGGAAAAGTTATTAGAATCCTTTTAGGTAAGGGTTTTAAGGTAGGAAAAGTTATCCCTTTAGGTAGGAAAAATTATCTCTTTAGGTAGGAAAATATATCCCTTTAGGATTCTGAAAACATGTCAAATTCGGCCAGCACTTCATAATTCCCGCGTCGGCGCCGCGGCCCTGCAGATCGGCCATGGCTGAAGATCGACAACTTTCGGACTTCGCGCACATTGGCGCCGCGGCTTCGGTAGCGGTGACATTTTGGCGAATTCTCGTTTAAATCGTCTTTTTCTCGTCCGACGCCCGTCTGATTTCCTCTATAATTCCCGGAACTTCTTAGACTTCATTTCTTGGCCCTTTTTGTGTGCAATTCCATCTCATTTATGCTCATTTCATCTTCTTTTCGCCATTTCTCCATTTATGACCGCTGTGACACAAAAGAAAGGAAAACGACCATAATACTATACTAAACATAAATAAAATGAGTAAAATACTAATTAAAAATGACTCAAAAAGTGTATATAAAATACACCGATCAAATAACCCCAAACTTAACCTTTGCTCGCCCTCGAGCAAAGATCAAAAGAAAGAAATACAGACTCAAGGAAACGAAAAATAAAAGACTCAATGACATTGATCACTTTCTTTGCGCTACTTGGAAAAACATGAAGATTAGTAGAATAATACGCAGGAACATATAGCATGAAATTTCAAAGATTCTAAACACATTAAGCTAGATATTTCGCAAACTCATTTTTATCATGCTTAATGGAAGTCAATATACTAAATCATGCATATAAATTCAAAAATCCTATGGCATGCTTACTTGCTATTCTCCACTAATCCTGGATATGCATAAAAGAGATCTTCAGGACTTTAAGGGTTGTAATGTAGGCTTAGGTAGGGGTTGGTAAAAATAGGCATTTAGGCTCATTTTTGTGTACCATAAGCTCTTTAGCTTTTCAAGATTTCCTTTTCTTTTGTTCTTTTCTTCACTTCAATTCTATCTTTTTCCCTCTTTATTTTGGGAGAATGAAGAGTATTATAATAACAAGCACCCCCAAACTTAGGCTTTTGCCTCTTTCTTATTACTTTTTTATTGGGGTGCAACAAGCTCATTCACTCTTTTTGTCTCTTTTTTTAACACAATTTATTTCAACTATTTCACATTTTTACTTATGGCACAATTGTAGGAATATATGGTGTCAAAGAAAAAGTTTCATGTTTTTAGGCTCAATGGGGCTGACTAGAGATATTTTTAAAGTCAGGGATAGAAAAGAGTGGTAAGAATTGGCTAACAAAGAAATGTCTGAGTCATCTCCCTAACATGCATATCCTAACTATTTCGCCTCAAATAGCAAGCAATCATAACACATAGGTTTTAATCTTTTAATAATGCACAAATCAAGCAAGATACTCCGATAGGCAGATTTCATGAGTTTTTGGCATATCTAACCTAAGTGTTTAGATGGTTGCTTCTAATTCCATTACATTATTCAACCTTACTTCACTAGGCAATTCAAGTAACTACAGCATGCATGATCTAAAAAAATTATGACTCAAAAATGACTCAAAAATACACAAAACAATTCAACAAGACTCAAAAACAATAAAACATCCCCCCAAACTTAAATCACACATTGTCCCCAATGTGTGCAAGACTCAAAGAAAATAAAAGAAAAAGGACAACTTACTGACACAAAACAGCGGTCATAACAGAGGTCTAAGAGAATTTTTTTTGGAATTTGCACGGAAATATGGCTCTATGAAGTTCCGGCGCCATGCCTCGATATTCGGCCATGCCGCTTCTAAGATCGTGCCCTCTGAGTTCCAGGCTGCCGACGATCGCTTCCTTTTTTTCATTTGCTTTTTCCTTTTTCCTGTTTTAGCTTTCATCCACCCACATCCAACAACACAAAACAAGAACCCACGTGAGATCGTTCAAGACAAAATAAAATAAAATAAAATAAAGTAAATTAAAATAACATAATTAAAGATATTGGGTTGTCTCCCAACAAACGCTGTCTTTAACGCCTTTTTAGCCGGACGCAATTAACCTTTTCGAGTGCCCATTGATCCTTCGCGAATCGCTTGCAATCCGCAGAGTTATTGTTGTAGGTCTCAATTTCCCTACGACCATTTGTTCAAACAAGAGCCTTACATATACAATTATCCCCCAAGTAGGCTTGTCTTTTATGATTTCTATAATGTAGGAATCCGTGAGCTTCTCTACATCTCTCAACTCTAGGGGGTACCCTTGATGGTATGGGCTTTCTAATTGGGAATCAGCCGTGATAGCTAGTGGTGTTTCTTCTGTAATAGGTGCAAGAAAAAGAATTTCCACAGAATCCAAGAAGGTAAATAATTGTATCTCTGCAATCTTTTCCTTCTCTAAACCAACTATCTCACCAGATTCCTCAATAGTTGGGTGTGGTTCAGGCTCCTCAATTTGCTGTCATTGCTCAAAATCACCTCGATTTGCGGGTTACGCGCCGCGCTCGCTCATCGGCGCCAGCATTGGCTGCGAACTCTCTATCTCCCCGATTCGCATCCTTGGTCAATTGCACGACATTGTGTTTCCTCATTGCCTACCCTGTGCATTTCTCTTCTATGCTTTTGTTGAATATGATCGCGAGTTCTGCTATTTGCGTTTCGTCCATGAACTGATTTTGGTACCTCGTGAAACTGAGTATAGCCTCTCGCAATTCCTCCCTCTCTTCCTCTATGGTTGGAGCTCGATCATATTGACAGTAGAAATCCATGTCTTAAGGATCCCTGAGATGAATCAAACCAACAACGAATCACGACACATTTTTTTTTTCTTCGAATTTAACCTGCAAAATAAGAAAAACAACAAAAGGTGATAAAACGATGCTCGCAGAACAAGTTAGAAACTTGTTCTTGGAGCAGAAAAAACAAATAAAAATAAAAACAAAAATAAAACCAAATTAGAAATTAAAAATAGATAAAATTGATATTGAACTATGTCTAATCCCCGGCAACGGCGCCAAAAACTTGATGCGCGGTAAGATGCACACACTTTAAACGCAAGTGCACGTTCTCGTGACACGTAGTATAGTCTTGATAAGACCAATATCGCCCTCGAGATTAGGTTCAATTACCAGCTATCTATTTTTTTGGTATCTATTTGGTAAATTGATGTGTGGATTTGTTGTTTATAACTAAGAATTATAAAAGCTATTTTAACTATAAAGGTTTACTTCAGTGATGATGAGAATAGGGCTTCCACGTCTCCTCACTATCCGCTTATGTTACTTATTAATGCAATAACTTATGGTCTTCTTCTTTTGGAGAAAGCAGGTTCACTAAATCGTTTTATACTCCGCTAGGGTCAGATAAACACTCAACCCCAGATTGCACCTTACCTACCTTTCGGTGATAAGGATAACTCTATAGGAGGATTAAGAACAAGAACCTAGTTAACCGTCACGCACAATGCGCAAAATTAGGGTTTTTAAGCCTCTCATTAACGCTACATAAATAATTGAGGTATTTTCATCCCCAATCCAAGAATGTCTACCCAACTTACAGCATATTCACAATCCCCCCCCTTTCAGAATCTGATTAGAAATCATATAGTGATAATTAGTTGTCAATTAATTACCAAGAATTCAACTCAAATATTGGATAGATCTCAACAAGAAGAATAATCATAAGCGTGCATTAAATCATAACATAAGTTTCTAGAGATTGAAGGAAAGTTTATAGAGGAATTAGTTCCTAGCCATTGACATGACAAGAACTAATCCCATGTTCATCATACAAAAACTGAAATAAAGAAAAGAAAAGGAAAGAAAATACTTAAGAATGAGTCTCCAAGCCAAGCATCCAAGGGTTGTGTTGTGGAATATTTACAAGATGGATTGGTGGAAGGATGGATGTAGAATGGTGAATGGTGGAGTGGAGAATGAATAATTCTTCTAATGATGTAGAGTATTTATAGCCAAAGAATCCTTTTGGTGAAGGGTTAGGGATTTTGTAGGTAGGAAAAGTTATTAGAATCCTTTTAGGTAAGAGTTTTAAGGTAGGAAAAGTTATCCCTTTAGGTAGGAAAAGTTATCCTTTAGGTAGGAAAATTTATCCCTTTAGGATTCAAAACATGTCACCCGCCAAGATTCAATTTCCGCGTGCTTCGCATATGACCGCACGCTACCAAGATCAAGAACTTCGGACTTAGAAGACATTGGGCGCCGTTTCCGTGGCTCGAGCGGCGGCCGGTGATATTTTTCTCGCGACTCGTTCGTCGTTTTTCTCATCCGCCCGTCTGATTTCCTCTATAATTCTTAACTTAGACTTTCATTTCGCCCTTTGTGTGCAATTCCATCTCATTTATGCTCATTTCATCTTCTTTTCGTCATTTCTCCATTTATGACCGCTGTGACACAAAAGAAAGGAAAACGACCCTAATACTATACTAAACATAAATAAAATGAGTAAAATACTAATTAAAAATGACTCAAAAAGTGTATATAAAATACACCGATCAATACCCCACTGTTTTAAGTAAAACTCGGCCAACAACTACGATCCGATTACCCATTCCTCAACCCTTTTTAATCCAAATTCAAATTCCAATACTTCCATATAAGTTATAACAACTTATTAACAACAATATTACTCCATTATAACATGCAATAGGTGACGTTAATAACAACAATAACCAACGAAATCCGATAATCACCAAATCTATCCATTCACGGTTTTAGCCCCAAAAATGGTTCAAACGCTTTTTATTCTTCATTATTTTTAGCACAAGCTCATCTATACATTATAAACACATATAATATCCAATTACTTCAAGAGAAGGAAGAATGTTTACCTTTATTTGTGCCCAAAACGTCCCAAAATAGTACACTAATCTTTGCCCCACAGTTTTCGTTTCGCTCCACTTCTTCAAGATCCAATCACATATATGTATCCCCTACAACCTTAGGAGAAACTTCCCTTCACGTTTCATCACCAAAAAGTCGACGGAAAACCCTAAAATCTCTAACCCTAGCCACGACCCAAATAGGATTTGAGGTTAATGGTGGTTTATCTTGGCTTAACACTTGGTTAGGGTTCTTAATCTTGTATTATGAACTAAGCTTGGAAGATTTAAGGATCTTGGTCTTCAATAATGGCCCTTGGCCGAAATCTTGAGAGAGAAGAGATAGAACTTGTGTAATGAAAATATTTTTTAAGTGTAGATAAGTCTTGCAAGCTCTCTTGATATATATAAATATCTATAAGTGTAGCAAGACAAGTGGAGTGGGACCCACTTGTCCACTTGTCTTCAAAATATCTAAAGTCCAAGTCCAAGTCAAAGTCAAGTGGAGGGGTGACACGTGTCGCCCTCCGATTGGTCCAAAATATTATAATTTTTCAAAGGTCCCCACGAAATTGTGAAATTCTCGGCGGACCCGATATTATCAATTCCAATATCTTATAATCCAATACCAAGTTCATAAATTCAATTAGAAGTATTAAACTTCAAGTTAATAATTTTTCCGTCGTCACATTTTTCCGAAATTTTCCTTTAAGAAAATGTAATAATTCTTTCCTTCCAATATTCAAATCTTATTTCCTTAATCACGTCCTCAAATCAACCTCATGGAATTACGGGGTGTAACATCCTTCCCCCTTTAGAAACATTCATCCTCAAATGTTCATTTAAGGTCTCAAGCTATACAAATTCCCAATCGGCTCAACATCAATCCCAAGTGGTTTATACTCAAACCAAGGAATCATCGCCACTAATATACTTCACGTATACCATGTACTTTAACCACGATCACACATAAAATACTTTACTCTTGAAGACATTGTCTATCTAAGGTCTCAACGATTATCAATATTCTAAGGTTCACTATTATTTCATGTCTCAAACTTACATTATCAGTCCCCACATACGGGTAAGGTAGCTTCTCATAATCTCAAAATCACGCTGTCTTAACCATAACAACCCTATTTACTCCATACCAATATTATTCACACATATCACTTAAGCGTACAACACGACTTAATCTAATAACATGGTATGTCCTTAAGTCAATTGAACCTGATCTTTCAAGAGTCTATCACAATCTTAGTCAGTTCATTACCTCCTGACTATTCCAAATCAGTACATATATTAAGCCTAGGTGCGGATTCAATAAACGGTTTCACACCATCCAAGAAATTATTAAGGCTTAACCACCTCATGGTAATTCATAATTACTTTAGACAACACACATGGCTCCAAATAAATACGCTCGTACATATATACATCATCATAATACCATCTATACGATAATTTTACCAACCTGGATACGCAATCCATATAATCCTTTCCGGGCCACTGTTGCCCTTTTCGGAGGCATAGCTGCAACCACAATAATACGTTAGGGAGAGACTACCCTAACAACACAGCTCTATCACACGATCTCATAGTGAGAAGAAGGGAAACCAATCCTAAATGTACTGTAACCTCCTGTTTATAGATGTGGTGCACAACACACCGATAAACAAGACTCTACTATACACGATATGTAGACATTCCGAGGACTAATGTTACGATACCACTCACGCCCGAACCCCTGCTCGCGATCGTGCCCTACCTGAGCACCCTTCTACCCATACAACATAAGTAACTCGCGGAAGATAAATAACACTCATTTTTTTCTTTTAACAACAAAGAAAAGGCCGTCAAGGCTGCCATAATATATATCACACCTGAATTGGTCTACATTGTACAATAATGTAAATACAACTCTAGTCAGTCCAACCCACATATGAATACAGACCTCTAAGAGTCTGATGACAACTATGACGGGACAAGGCCCCGCCGCACCTCTGAATATACCTAGCCATAATGACAAGCTCCGGAACATTGGAGCTATTCCAAAATGCTGAACAAAGATCCTAAGCACGCGGATCCACATCTGAGTACCTAGACATGCGGACATGAACGCAGCCCCCAGAAAGGGGTCAGTACAACAGGTACTAAGTATGGAATGGAAATAAAGTACAGTAAACAAATCATAAATGTACAAAAGAATGACAAGGGCAAATATGAAAATCAAATATTAGATCCTACCGTGCCATATAAAAATCAGAGCCAACTGTACCTTGTATTACTGTAACACTTTCAAATATGAGAGTCATGTCAAAATCAGGGACACCGCCTCAAAGACATAATATCACGAAGCATGCTCGTGGAATACAACATCATCACAAGATGTAACAAGTATAATATATAACGATTAAAGCATGCGTGGAATTCCAACATCACCGCGTGTCAATCTCATGAAGCATGCTCGCGAATTCCAACATCATCACAAGACGTGCGTGGTATACTATCAACAAGATCACCGAATATGCCCGTGGAATTCCAATATCATTGTCAGCAGTCCATGATATAATATAAACCAGCATCACTTTGGAAATCAAGGAACTACATATCATGTATCATGTAGGATTAGAATCCAATGTAACTATGTACGTACCTTTCCTTTCTTTTAACCGAGATTCATGTTCAACATCATGGGACGCCGGCCCATATACTCATCAATGTATATATATCAGTGTTGCAGATCGTGCAACCCGTCCCCAGATATGCTAGTGTTGCGGATCGTGCAACCCGTCCCAATATATATATAAAAAGTGTTGCAGATCGTGCAGCCCGTCCCAATAAATATATAAGTGTTGCGGACCGTGCAATCCGTCCCAATATATGTATACAAGTGTTGCGGATCGTGCAACCCATCCCAATAATTATACATATAACTATCATGGCAACCTCGTGCAATTTAAATCACATTTTGACTCTCAACAACATTATCTTTCAAATGAACCTTCATTTTAGATAAACCAAGACACTAACAAGTCTTTCATTTCATAACACCAAGGCACTATCACACATTGCATCACTAAGGATTAAAGTCCATTACAACAATATACGTGCGCCGTACATTCACTTCATTCCCTTGGCTCTCAACGTTTTCCTTGGTTGCTCCTTTCGGTTCTTCCCTCTCCTCCTAAACTCACCATTGATTCTTCATTAATCAAAGCTTAGTGTTCATGACATGAAAAAGACAAAGCGTTTTACTCGCTCTAGCAATGATTCTGGTGGATCTGAAGGCTCTTCGAAGTCTAGATCCAAGAAAAAGAAAAAGAATGGCGGAAGCCCAACCATTGTTAAGGAAAACTTAATTCCTGCAATTTCGGATCCCACGGTGTTAGTGAGCATGCCGTGATTCCACTTGAGCATGTGGTTGATGATAGTACGCTGCAAAGGATACATGAATGGGGAAAAAGTATAGAAGTCGATAACTTGGATAGAAGTATGCTTGAAGGTGAAGAGGCTACGAAGGATGCTTGTAACACTGTCCACAAGCTTAATGGAAAAGCTCCCTTCAAAGCTCCCGGTAATACTATGGAAGTTCGGATAGCTAAAGACACTTCATTCTCTCCTAGAGATGACGAAAATATCACGGGTCAATTGGTAAACTCCGGGACTACAACGGAAGAGAATAGCAATCACGGGACCAAAACAATCTCATCACTTCAAGGTAATTTGCTCAGGCAAGCCGGAAAAGTTAGAAATTCTGGGACAAGAATTACAATCGACAAAACAGTGCATGAAGGTATTCTCGGGTCAAAACCGGGTCAGGTTGCGGGTCAAATAGCTAAGGCGGGTCAAGAAGGAGTCCATGGGTCTATATTATTCCTGGAACTCGGGGAACAAAGCTGGTTGAGAAAACCGAAGGGTCATCTACTCCCAAGGAGCCTTGTAACTCTCCTAACTTAATTAGCGCGAGAGCCAAATAGCCACTAATCTTAATGGGGCAGCATTCATCTGCGGGAATCAAAGGGTCACTTCACTTAAAGGAACAACATTCATTGAATTCATTAAGAGTCACTAATCAATCCTTCCCCACTTTAACCAGCTTACAAGCGGACTTCAACAAAAGAATCCCAATAACCCTTTTTCCTTTACTTCTTTCTTGGACATTGGAAACATTAATAACAATCCACCTCTCTCCTCCTCTACTTCTTCAATACCTCCCGGAATCTAAGATGACACACCCCCACCTCCAAATGCCCGAAAAATTCCCAACCCTTCCAAATGGCACACACATACTATCTCCAGATGCGGGTCCGAGCTCTATCCCCTCTAACCCTTTCCCTCAGTCTACACTACATGGGAGGCCAACTGACAATATGCCCATTGACAAATCTAGAGACCATCAAGCGCATCCACCCGGTGATGCAACAAATAGAGAATTACCCCCTTATCAACGCAAAGGTTCCAATCCGCCAAAGAAGACCTATGCGGGAGTCTTTGCGGGTACCAGACTTGAAGCCAAGGGAATGAAGCTACAATTTATTGAGCAACAAGGAGAAGATGTAGAACTTGAAGCTACGGATGAAGTCCCCTTCATTGAAACCTGGGGATATTGTCTAATTGGTTGTTTCACGGGTCCTTTCCCGGGAAGAGAGACATTGAATTCTATTGTTAAGGGATGGGGAGTGAAGTGTCGTATCATCCCGTACAGCAAAGGATGGACAATCTTCAAATTCATTACGGAAGAAGAACGCACGAATGTACTTCATAGAGGCCCATATATGGTCTTTGGCAAAACTATTATGTTAAAACCTATTGATAAAGTAGTACTATTAACGGATGACTTATTCATGGACATCCCAATCTGGGTCACTTTCCATGACATCCCCTCTGCCTGAGGAGTGCAACAGGCCTTAGCAAGATTGCCTCGCGTGTGGGGAAGCCCCTATACACGGATCAATTTACTAAGGAGAGGTCGAAAATGAACTATGCAAGAGTCTTGGTGGAAGTAGATGTTAGTAAAGAACCGGTTATGGAGTTTGGAGTTAAACTTCCCGACAATAGAAGATATATCCAAAAAGTGAAATATGAGAATTACCCAGATTTTTGCTATCATTGTCCGTCTTTTGGCCACAACCATTTGAAGTGTAGAAAATTGATGCAAGACATCAACACTCAAGAAGCCCAGAAAACCCATAATCCATTGGTATCACCTAACAATGGTGACGTTCCTACAAGCTCGGGTAATGCTATGGCTACGGGTCAAACCGGTCCTTCTAGTACTGATCCACTACCCCCCCAACTTTCCGTGGGTAGTGATAACTTGATGGATATTGAGAATAGTGTGCAAACACTGTCGCATATTCCCGGAAGTGTGGGAGAAGCTCTGAATTTTGGAATCCCTCCGGTGGCGGGTCAACTCGACTCATCGTGCTTGCGGATAGCACAAGAGGGGTCCTCAAACCTTCACCCCAATGCTGGTCTTGCGCATCATGAGAGGATGAGAAATGGGGCAAGGCATACTGAAGAGAACACACCAATTGTCCCGCAAACTTCACTAGATGGGGGAACTTGTAAGGGTACTACGGATGAGTTTAATCACGCAATACGTTGCATAAACTTTGAACATGGAGAACATAGCCTAGTTGGGACCTCTGCCTTGACTTCTAACAATAAGGACGAGGGATGGAAAGAAGTAATTTCAAGGAGGAGTATTAGTATGGTGAAGAATGTGAAGCGCGGAGGTGCTACTAAAACCTCCTTTGTTTCTTAATGAAAGTTCTTTGTTGGAATGTCCGAGGTCTTTGCGGACAAAGGGATAGGGAAGCCACAGAAACTCTAGTGTGTAGACTCGCAAAACAACATGATGTTGCTTTGGTTTGTCTAATTGAAACTAAATTCACTCGGGTACGGATGGACTCTTTTACATCTCAAAGATTCCTTGCTTGGAAATTTTGCTCCAACATAGATTTCATTGATGGCAGAAGAATGTTAGTACTTTGGGACCCCTCCAGAGTTAGTTGTGATGTGCTTGGAATGGACTCTCAACATATCCATGTCCAAGCACGATGTAATATAACTCAAGTGTCCTTTCTTGCTATATTTGTGTATACGGTCTATAGCATTCCGGAAAGAAGGAAGCTTTGGCATCATCTTACCCACTTGGGCACTAGCATTTTCAAGCCTTGGATGATCATTGGAGATTTTAATACTTATTTCTACCCTCATGATAAGGCCGGTGGTCCCCCTCTCACGCCTTATGCAGTTAGGGACCTTGGGAAATTCAGAATAGCTCACGGACTTGATGACACTCCTTCTACCGGTTCCTTCTACACTTGGACGAATGGTTCAATATGGTCCAAGCTAGATAGAGTGTTAATGAATCAGCATTGGAGTGACTTGAATCTAGAATGCTCGGCCAACTACTTGCCTATGGAACCAGTCTCGGACCATTGTCCCGTGATTGCTTCGGTAAATGCATCTTCCAATAGTGGAAAACGACCTTTCAAATTTATGAACATGTGGCTTTCACATTCCGCCTTTGAGCACATCCTAACTTCATGCTGGAGGCAGTGTGTATTAGGATCTGCCCAATTTATATTGGTCACAAAATTGAAGTCTTTGAAGAAGCTATTGCGAGATTTGAACTCTAGTGAATTCGGGAGCATTGCACAAAGAGCAAATGCGGCAAACATGAAATTTAAGGAGGCTATAAATGCGCATATGGATGATCCCTTTGATGAAGAATTAAAAGCTAATGTCAAGTCCCTAAGAGCTAGAGCAAATCACCTACTTGAATCTGAGAGACACTTCATAAGACAAAAATCGAGACAAAAACACTTGATTGGAAGTGATAGGTGCTCCAAATACTTCCACAGCTTGATCAAGAGGAGCAATGTTAGGAACTCTATTACTTATCTGGTTAAGGACAACGGAAATACCACAACATCTTCCGGGGAAGTAATAGGGATGCTTGTTGAGTTTTATAAAGGACTTCTAGGCTCATCTCGGCCCTCAACCAACATTGATCTCGCGGTACTTGATTGTGGTCCGAAGCTAGGGGAGGAGGATGACCTATTCCTTTTGCATCCTATCTCCCCGAATGAGGTTTGGGATTCTCTCTCCGATATTGGCAATGACAAAGCACCTGATCCGGATGGATTTTCAGCCGCCTTCTTCAAGAAAAGATGGAGGGATGTGGGACATGATGTAGTAAGGAGTATACAAAATTCTTCTCTTCTGGAGTTCTATTGAAGCAAGTGAACCATACCATACTTACCCTCCTGCCCAAAACTGATCGGGACCCCAAGGTAAGTGACTTTAGACCTATTGGATTGACCAATGTGGTCTACAAGATCATAACAAAGATCTTAGCTAACCGGATGGCAATGTTTCTTCCTACACTTGTTGATAAAGGCCAATGAGCTTTTGTGAAAAAAAGAAATATGGTGGATAATGTCTTCATTGCCCAAGAACTTGTGAGAGGTTATAATAGAACTAGAGTCTCACCAAGGTGTATGCTTATGGTGGATCTTCGGAAAGCATTTAACACAGTCTCCTGGGATTTCCTTGAATCAGTGCTAAGAGGTCTCAAGTTTCCGGACAGATTTGTTAGATGGATTATGGAGTGTGTAAGTTCAACCTCTTTCTCTCTTTCCATCAATGGAGAGTTACATGGTTATTTTGCGGGTAAACGCAGATTAAGGCAAGGTGATCCTATGTATCCTATGCTCTTTATCCTATGCATTGAATACCTTTCAAGGATGCTAAAGCTAAAGACTTCGGACAAAGCTTTTTCTTATCACCTAAAGTGCAAGAGACTAGGCATCTCTCATCTTGTCTTTGCGGATGACCTCATGCTCTTTGCCAAAGGGGATGTATCTTCAGTTGGTGATCTTATGGAGTGTCTTGAAGAATTGGAGGCAGCTTCTGGGCTTACGCTTAACCCGTCAAAATCTTCCATCTACATTGTGGGAGTGCAAGGTTCTATCCGGGACTTGATCTTGGCAAGAGTTGGTTTCTCATTAGGAGTCTCTCCCGTGCGGTACTTGGGGGTCCCTTTGTCCCCAATTTATGTCTCGGTGGATCAATTTGCCCCATTCACTAATGCAATCTCGGGTTACATTCTGAAATGGGGACATCACTCACTTTCCTATGCGGGAAAGTTGGAACTAATCAGATCGGTTATTCAGGGTGTCGAGAGCTTTTGGTTTCGGGCACTTCCTATTAGCTCTTGATTCTCAACAGCACGCTACCAGCATCCGATTCTTATGGGGTGGCAAGCCACCAAGAGTCGATTGGGATGAAATTTGTGTGCCTCAATCTGAAGGAGGCTTGGGCCTAATGGACATCAAAGTATGGAATCATGCCTTACTCTCCCGGACCATCTGGAAAGCTCACACTAAGGCGGATTCCCTATGGGTTCAATGGATTAATAGCTACTGCTTGAGAGGTCAATCCATTTGGGATTATGAGGTTCGTACCAGGGATTCCCCTTTATTCAAGAAATTTTGTAGCATTCGCGACACTTTCATAAGCATCTTTGGGAATCAAGAAAACACAATTGTCGGCTTGGAGAAATGTTGCACCAATGGGAGATTTGATTCGGGCCTTGTGTATGATGTCCTGCGCACCCCGCGGGAACATAAGCTTTGGATGTCTCAAATTTGGAAAGGTTACATTCCTCCTAAATTTTCATTCATAGTTTGGCTCACTTGTAGGAAGCGTCTTGCTACCAAAGACACTCTCTCCTACCTAAACTTGGAAGACAAGACTTGCGGGTTCTGCAAGCGGGCCAATGAGACAAGGGCTCACCTCTTCTTTTCTTGCCCCTTCACCCATAAGATTTGGAAGTACACAAAAGAATGGTTGGGAATTAGAAGAGAAATGACAACAATTGAAAGCGCGCTCAAGTGGATCAAGAAAGAGCACCGCGGGACCGACATCTGATTCAAAGCCATCCTACTTGCCTTTGCATAGTGGTATATGAGATTTGGAGAACAAGAAATGAATTGCTATTTGCGGGCACTAGCTCAACAACAGATGAGGTTGTGGCAAAAATTAAAACAACAACCTATAGAGTTCTTTATGATTTAATCCCATCTTGTAACGTCACCTCTGAGTGATCGCCCCTTCCCTCCTTCATTTCTTGCTTTGTGTTACGTTAAGGATTGAGAACCCTCAATGATTGATTGTAGTTCCCAGTTTCTTTTTTAGTAATAATATTTTCATTTACCCGGAAAAAAAAGTATCTCTCTAAGACATGGTTTGGAAAATCAAGACACTAGACATCACGTATTACTTTAAAACATCTTTGAAAATCAAAGTGTCACATATCATTGTTGACACCCAATTTTGACCCTCCCGTCCAGTCATTAACTATAAAATTAGACTAATTTTGTAAAATAATTTTTATGATTTTTTATAACAAAATGCAGCGATAAAATATAAATACAGGCATAAATAATTAATTTAATAATGGCATCGCGTCTTACGTAAAGTCTTAAGCGTTTAGAGTCCCGCGCCCGCACTTATCAACTTTAAGCTTTGTCGTAATTCTTAAATAAATAATAAATACATAAAATAAATAATTTAGCAACGACGTCGTGTCAGGTAGCATAGCCGCATTTATTAATAATCATTTGTAATTTAAAATCAATTTTAATCTAATACATGCATTTAATAGCACCGCATTTATAAAAGCTTTAAACGATTCTTAAATATCGTACTTGCATTCAGCATTTAAGTAATTTAATATAAACTCAATGCAATTTTAATCTAACTTCGCAATAATGCATAACAATAAAATTTTAAATAATTAAATAGCACGCCCGCATTTATTATTTTAATAATTAGATTAACAAAGCACCTAAATAATTTTATCACTAATTAATTAATAATACACTACTAATTAAATACCTAATACTTAAATTAACCCCTTAAACTATCTACCAAATATTAATACCCTCAGCAGCCCAGTTACCCGTGGCCCAACTCCCCCTTCAGCTTTAATCCGCGGCCCAATTCCCTTCAGCTTTTAAATCCCCAGCCCTTTACCCCACGCTTCCTCTTCTTCTAAAACAAAAACAGAACAAGGGCTAAGGAACCCTAGCAGCCATTCACACCCACCATCGCCGCATACACGCCTCCCCTTCACTCATGACCTCACGGATTTTCGTGGTGGAAAATCCAGATAACTAAACCAAATCCTTCAAAAATCGTTTACATTACCCTAACTAAATCAAAAGATCTCGCCAAATCTCTACAAAATCAAACGAATCTACCCAAATCAGAAGACCATAAGAAACCTGTCGAATCAGTACCAAATACCACACCAAATCGACCTAAAATCAAAACTTGCCTTAATCAGATATTAACCAAAATCGAAACCCATTTGGAGGCTATAAATTGAGCATTTTCAGACATGCAAGAGGGGGAACTGGACGGGAACAGAGATACCCGTTAAGAGCTCAGTCGGGGGAGAGCAGTCAAATAGCAATAAACAATTTAGGAGAGACGGGGGGGCTATTATCGGGAACCCAGCAGGTTCGTGAAAAAGAATCAGTCAGGGGAACCCAGTAGATTCGCACAAGGCATAGGGAGTTAGGGGGGCTCAACACCTAGATAATTAGCATCACAAGAACAGGAAGTTCGATACCCTTTCCTTCAAAATCGGTCAGAATCGAAATGTACCTTACCCTTTCATTCGCATCGCAAAGCCAAAATCCGAGCGAATCGACGACTTGATACGCTGCCCCGGGTCGCTGTCCGGAGAAGGTAAAATCCGCTTCTTATCGATTTCGTTGCGTCATTGTATTTCTGTATTTTGTTTCGCTTGTTAAACATGTGTCAGTTCAGTCGACTGGCGTTTTTTTTTTTGTGTTAATGTATGAATATGATATTGAATGGTTTGCTTCCGATTAATCTAGGTATGGTAATTAGGGGAGTATCATGCTATTACTTCATATCCAGTAAAGATGAACATATCTTTGGCTATTATTCTTATATGTTTCTACGACTGATATGAGATAAGCAAATTTTGAAGTCTACATTAGCATGTTGATGAATTGAACTGTTGGACTTGGAATCTGATGCATCCCTGAAACGGAAGACCCGAAATAGATAAATATCTATTGTCGATTGCTTAGTGTCTCTTATTGGTTGCTTGAATTGGATCTTCATGTCTAAATTACCTATTATGACGTGTGTGCTCGCCTGCTGGGCTCTTCGAAAATTGTTTGTGTCATGCCATAATTGTATGTTTAATCCAAACCAAATCTTTCTGTTTTTTGTCAAATTGACCACATACTGGTACTTAGATGAAAAATCTGATATTGGCATTAGTTAAAAATGGAAATCTGGATTAATTTAAAGATTCGAACTTGCTTTCCCTCTTAGATAAATTATAATAGGATTACGAATGCTTTGTGATATTGTTAGACTGATTATGATCATGTAGGGTCAAATGTGTTGGCCAGGAGCTATACTATCCAATAGGCAGCCTGTTTGTACTTGAAATAATGTTAATACAACAATTTGAAACTCGCTTGATTAGTAGACCAATATGAAGTGAGACTGAGGAAAAAATGATGCTTGATTTGATTAAATGAGATGTGGGTTCTTTGCTTGAATTGTAAATATCCGAACTCGTTAGTAATAAAGATTAGAAGTCAAAAAAAAAAAAAAATTAAAGTGATCATAAACCACGCTTTGCATATGTTTATATCTATTCAGAAAATGGCTAATCTAATATTTGAAATCACCTAGTTTGATATTTGCTTAGGTACAACATGAAATCCAAGTTGCCAATTTAATAGGTATTCGATAAAGAAAAGAAAAAAACGTGAACCGACTTGAATTATGTCTCATTAAAGCTTCGTATGATCTGTAAATATCTATTCCCTAGGATAAAGTACGGATATATGTGTTTAAATTGCAAGCTAGAAACTGTTTACTGCATTTGATTGTTAAAAGGGTTTGCGTTAAATTTGTCCAGTTAACACTTCTTCCTATTGGCTACTTTGATTCTCAATATGTTTTAGCCAACACTAGCACTTTTGTATATAAGGCCGAGTAGAGTAACTGTGTGTCCAGGTTTCAAATTATGTCCTCTATAATAGATAAACTCATGATCACTGAGAGTACTACGTTAGATATTTGTCATGTTGCAACAATTAAAATATGAACAGATCCTTGGAATTATGGAACTGATAAGATACTTAAAACGATTCTTGTTAGAACTTGATGTTAACAGTCTATGCTAACTTGCAAACAGAATCTCAATGCCTGCATAAGTGCTCTTATCATTTTAGGAATCATGTCATATGTTTGTCCATTTGATTTCCCGTCACCGTGTCGTTTCCCGAATGCAGCTTTGGAATCACCCTTTGAGTCTACATTCGACATCGCCGATTTAATAATTTAATCACTCATATATGCTCGCTTTAAAAATGTGTTTATTTGGCTTCGTGGAACCAACAAATACGCCACGCTTTAAATACCTAGATAAGACGGTGTTGTTTTGGACTTTTACATTTGACCGCCATCTCGCTTGATTTCTATAATTAAAGCATAAGCATGTTTGAGTATGCAATCATTCATTCGCTTGACGTGTACTAACTTTTCTTTCCTTATCTTTTTCTACATGGCATGCATTGAGCGAAACGAAGAGTCTCATGGCGAGACTCATCACAAGCTACAACAAATGAAGACCCACATCTTATGTGCTTCATCCACTCCGCATCACAAACTCCAAATCATGTTTAGATGGCCTCGCCGCTTCTTCGAGTCATTATTAATTCATATCCTCCCTATTATTTGTTGTAATTATTTGTCTAACATTACGCTACTAGTAGTACATTTAGAATAATTAAACTTTGGGTCAGCTATTAGAAAAATAGTTGACGCTAGAAATTCACTCGCCTTAAATTAGTTATGTTATGACTAGCTATGCATTGCCTAGGCTATACCAAATGACACGTAGCTAAAGCGCCACCCGCTATTAAATCCTTGGCGTAGTAAATTGATTTCTTCATAAACACTTACTAACATTTATAATTAAAAATTATTTTGTTAGTCTTTGCATAATAGATATTCTACATTTTATTCTTATAAAATACACATTTCACATAATAAGATTTTGCAATACATGTATCTTATCTAATACGTTATGAATGCTAGTTTTCATCCAAAGCTAATTTTATATTCTAAATAAACCTTACAATTTTCATCCCTTTTATTTAAACACTTTCAAACATGCATTTTTATAGAATAATAATTCCCTAGGTTTGAACGGACAACCGCAAGTTAATGGATCTTAGAGGATGCCTAACCCTTCCCTCTAGATTAATAAAGAACCCTTACTCGAATCTCATTAAGTTTAGCGACCATTAAATGGAGTTAATGTTTACTTTAAACAAGTTAACATTTAGGTGTCCTAATTCACCCAAAATAATTAGGTGGCGACTCCGCGAACCCTTTAGCATTTTTAATACTTTAAACACTTCTTTAACTTTCTTTTAGCATTTTATTATTTTATTTTCTAACCTTTTAATTTGAGCAGGAGTTTAGAAAATAAAAAGTCATTAAAAATGGGCGCATGTAAATGGCGACTAATCGGGGAATTTAGGTTCTTAACCACAATGATCTAGGATAATTATTTGGCAATTACTTTGGCATTTAATTTTGTGTGTTGTATTTTGTTTTATTTATTTTTGATTGCTACCGCCATCGCTTCCTTAAACCGCATTCCGCTCATATTTCTTCCACTACGGAAAATTCACACAATCACACACTCACGCTACTGGTGTGCTTCAGACCCGCAAATTTCTTCAAATACCCAAATTTTAAGAGAGTTGGCGCTGTGAGTTAGATCGGTTCGTCTGATCACCGCGTAGCCTTCTCACTCGAGTTGTCCGCCTGGGAACTCAAGGCCTAGAAAAGCCAAATCTTAGCAACTCGGGATAGAGCTATACCACCCTTTATTTTAGGGCATGCATACATTTACCTTAGGTGGGTCGGTCCTGGCATCGACACCACAATTAGGAAAACACCAAACTTGTCGACGGTTTCGCAACCCAACGACCAACCAAAGATATTATGTAGCGTGACAATGATGCATAAATCCAAACCCAATCATGACATGCTGAAATTGGGAAAAGTGCACCGTCATTTGGTCGCCATTTCCAACGAAAGCATTACATTTGGGCGACTTGTACAAATTTATCATAATCTCGCATATCTGGCGTTCAGGCCTACCTCTGGCATAAAGAGGTCCCAAACATGTTAGAACACGCACTTGATTTGCAATTTGCTTATCTGTATATATTGCCCGCACTTTTGCATATTATACTAACTTGGTTTGCCTCATTTGTTAAAGGTTTATTTTGCTTAGCTTATTCCCAAAAGGTTGATTCGCGTCGACTAGAAGGCACAATCCTCCAATGACTAATCCGTAAGACCGGACGAAACAACTTAGACTCATCCCCGCTCATGTAGAGGATGCAGAGGCGCCGTAGCGTAAAACACCAATGATCAACACCGCCACACTATTGCAAAGAATGGAAATCATGCAAGCCGAAATGAATGGCTCAAACATCACAAACCCGCTCATTAGCTTGAATGCACCACTCCTGCAGCAAGGGACAAATGCAATCGATCACAAGCCCCCGAGCCTCCACTTCCCAAAGCTCCCGCAGAGGCCGCAACATACCACCACACCAAAATGTCACTGCCTGGCCAATTTGCAAACCGACTCCAAAATGACCCGCTCACTACATACACATCTCAACCTCCACCTACTTATATCTCCCACTCAACCCAAATTGCCAAGCCGCCAATACGAGCAGAGGGCACACAAACAACATGAGGGATTAGCACATCCGACCGAAAGCCAACCATTTATCAGGCATGCATCCTCTCAAGAGACGGATCAATACAAGGAAATGGAGCGCACTCGAGCCAGAGGCGATGAAAATGTGGCAAAAGAAATTCGTAGCTTGAAAGAAGCATTCAAAACATTCGGATGAACGGGGGAGGAGGGTTTAATATGAAGACTTATGCACGCACCCGACGTTGAATTACCTATGGGTACAAAGTGCCCAAATTTGACATGTTTGATGGAAAGGGAATCCTCGAGCTCATCTAAGGTCATATTGCGATAAATTGATTGGGGTTGGTAAAAATCAAGCAATCATCACGGCTATTCATCAGAGTCTAATCGCGAGGCGCCGATTGGTACACATGCCAAGACCTCAAAACGGGATTTGAACGCCATGGCACAAGATTTCATGGATAGATTCGTGTTCAACACCGACAATCGCCCCGACAGATTTTATCTTATGAAACTTGAAAAGAAATCTACGTAAACTTTCGAGAATACGCCCGAGGTGGCGGTCGGCAAAAGGTTCAACCCCAACGGCAGAGCGAAATGACCACCTTGTTCGCGGCAATCTAAAAGACGCGACATATTATGAAAGAATGATCAGTGTAATGGGCGAAGTTTTGCGAAGTCGAAGAATGGCGACTTCGGAAGAAGCATTAAGACAGCAGATTACAAACTTGACAAATTTCTACAGCAACTAGCGAGCAAAGGCACCAAATTCCATCGAGGTACCTCCCAGAGGAGTAAGAGACGATCACCCTCCATCACGGTCATTCGTGAGCATAGGCGAACAACATCCAAGATATCAAAGCCCACCGCCTTCTTACCAAAACACTCAAAATCCACACCATATTATCAAGATCGCTACCCCATATCCCGCTTACTATACCCAACCAAAGATACCCAAAATACTCACCACAATCACGAACCCGCACTCCAAACTGACCCAAACCCCGCATAGACGCCAAAGAAAACCGACAAAAACCTATACACCTTTAGCCGAACCCATAGCCCAAGTGTATGAGTCGAAAGCCGCAGGAATACTCCATCCAATTCCGAAATACCCCTGTGCCTACTCCCGAGGCACGATAAAACTAAACATCAGGCATACCACTCCGGCAAGTATGACACGACATCGGAAATTGTTATACCTCAAGGACAGAATAGAGTGAGTTAATCGGGAAGGAGTCATTCAAATTGAAAGATGCTCCTCTCAATGCAAACAATAACCTTCTTCCGGTTATGAAGATGCCTGTGAACATGATAGCTAAAATGAAGAAGACATACCGAAGCGGACTATTACGCCACCGCAGCGGAAGAAAGTTGAATCATCAACCAACCGCCAGAGGAGCGAGGTGCCTCGCCGGAGATTGTTTAACTATCAATAAGTCATTCGTCTAGTCAGGCGCTGCAAGAGATGATCCGCCAAGACTCAACCATCAAGACACAGAGCAAAAGTGGACTCGCGCCGCCGCCCACGAGTCCCGAAATAGTTAGTTTAATGCATTTTGCCCTTTATACGTAATAATTGAACTACGAACTACGTTTGATTCTCTGGTGGATACGCAGCGCCGCCTCCGGGTCCCACATCTAGAAATTTTAATTTTTACCCAAAATTGGCCAGAATGAACTACGCTTGACTCGATTCCCTTAGTGATACGCAGCGCCGCCCCGCCTGGCCCCACACTGAATTTTAATTTTATCCAATATTCGCTTGTAATGAACTACGCTCGACCCGATTCCTCATAGGGATACGTAGCGCCTAAATCGCTTCGGCCACACCATTAGGAAACTTTCCTTCGTGCTAAAATAACAAGAATGCACATAACATACAAGAACTCCATCGAGACCCTCAGCCAAACACCCTTTTCAAAATGGGACAAGGTAGGAAACTGTGCAGGTGATGAGTCCAAACAAGACAGACATCCGAGCATCAAGAGTCTAAGGTCAACGCGATCAACCGCCTCCAAAACTCACAAAACTTTCTTTCGAGCGCAGGTCCTTCAGATTAGCTGAGGATACAACAACCTTCTTCATATTAGCATAAAATACTTGAAAAGCAGAAAGCAAAGAAAAGCAGACCGCAGCAAAACTCAAAGTTCCGAACAAAGCCGAGCGCATCAGATCGGACACGAAGTCAAATTCGCACATAACAACGACATCTCAGCACCCACAACATCTCAGCATTCACATATCAGGGACGACATCTCTATCCATAAAATTGCACTTCTCATATATATTATCATTTTGTTTAAACAGGTATACACTAACGTTTTTCTCAAGTTTAGCTTGCAGGAGCATTTATTCTACAGGAGCAAAGAACGTCAGCAACGACGTTATCGAAGACACAAAGTCTACGCAACGACGCCAAAGAATAACATCGCCCCATAAATGACGTACTCAGCGAGTCCACGCAACGACGCCAGCAGCAACACGTCCATACAACGACGTAATCAGCAAGTCCATGCAACGACGCCAGCAGCAACACGTCCAGACAACGACGTAATAAGCAAGTCTACGCAACGACGCCAGCGGCAATACGCCCAGTAACGACGCGACAAGACAAAGAAGTCCACGCAACGACGCCAAAGAATAACACGCCCGCATAACGACGCGATCAAGAAGTCCACGCAACGACGCCAAAGAAGAACACGCCCAGCAACGACGACAAGACAATGAGTCCACGCAACGACGCCAACAAGAACACGCCCAGTAACGACGTTATCGCACAAAGAAGTCCAAAACGACGCCATCATCGCGATATTACACAAGGAAGATTTTCTCGTTCTCAAAATTGCATTTTTATCATTCATGCTTTATTATTCGCTTTAGCGCATGCACTAACTCTTCCTCGAGCTTTAGTCTCAGTGAGCAGCAAAGAATAAGTCCAAAACGACGCCACGCCCAAAACGACGCCGAGTCCGAAACGACTCAAGGCCGGAAACGACGCCACGCCCAAAACGACGCTAAGTCCAAAACGACACCACGCCCAAAAACGACGCCGAGTCCAAAACGACTCAGTCCGAACGACTCAAGGTCCAAAGCGACGCCACGCCCAAAACGACGATTTACAAGTCCAAAACGACGACAAGTCCAAAACGACTCGAAGTCCGAACGACTCAAGGCCAAACGACGCCACGTCCCAAAAACGCATTTACAAGTCCAAACGACGACAAGTCCAAAACGACGCCATCATCGCGATATCACGCAGGACGATTTCTATACTCCGAAATTGCATTTCTTACGCATGCTTTATTATTCTCCTTAGCAGCATGCACTAACTCTTTCGAGCTTTAGTACACAGTGGACAATTGCAGCAAGGACAATATACCCGCTTCACAATCGCAACACGCCCTGCAAGGACGAAAATCACAAAGATTCGCAAAATCGCATCAACACAACAGCATCGCGCTTTACAGATAATCTTTTCTATTCACGCTACATTGTTTTTAAAATTATTTTGCCTTAGAAGCATGCACTAACCGCTTGTTCAAGTCTTAGCATGCACGGCAAGAGCACAACGTGGATTTTCTCTACAATAACCGGCAATCTTTGGGGCCAACCTTCCCAACGATCGCGTAGCCGCCCTGCCGCTTGGCCCACTCGCCCACATCACCATGTAACCCAAAGACCACAAGCCATAGCAAGACACCCTGTGTTCAAGCCGCTTATTTTCTTTTACTTTTTGCACCATAACCCGTGTCATCATAACTCGACATCGACAGCCTTTTAAGTCCGCGTAGCCCGCCTGGTGTTTTGACTGATGGTAGCCCGCTGTCGCCAACTCGACAATCGACATATTTTGATTTTTCGGCCACCTTGTCCACTTGCCCAAAGATTTTTGCACTCGAAGATCGATACAAAATTACATGAGTCAACGTCTTTGTCCGAAGATTCTTCCATCATCTCCATACAAAGAGGGACAGCTGTTGACACCCAATTTTGACCCTCCCGTCCAGTCATTAACTATAAAATTAGACTAATTTTGTAAAATAATTTTTATGATTTTTTATAACAAAATGCAGCGATAAAATATAAATACAGGCATAAATAATTAATTTAATAATGGCATCGCGTCTTACGTAAAGTCTTAAGCGTTTAGAGTCCCGCGCCCGCACTTATCAACTTTAAGCTTTGTCGTAATTCTTAAATAAATAATAAATACATAAAATAAATAATTTAGCAACGACGTCGTGTCAGGTAGCATAGCCGCATTTATTAATAATCATTTGTAATTTAAAATCAATTTTAATCTAATACATGCATTTAATAGCACCGCATTTATAAAAGCTTTAAACGATTCTTAAATATCGATCAGATTCAAAGATTTAAGTAATTTAATATAAACTCAATGCCATTTTAATCTAACTTCGCAATAATGCATAACAATAAAATTTTAAATAATTAAATAGCACGCCCGCATTTATTATTTTAATAATTAGATTAACAAAGCACCTAAATAATTTTATCACTAATTAATTAATAATACACTACTAATTAAATACCTAATACTTAAATTAACCCCTTAAACTATCTACCAAATATTAATACCTCGCCAGCTTACCGTGGCCCAACTCCCCTTCGCCTTTAATCCGCTACCAATTCCCCTTCAAATTTTTAAATCCCCAGCCCTTTACCCCACGCTTCCCCTTCTTCTAAAACAAAAACAGAACAAGGGCTAAGGAACCCTAGCAGCCATTCACACCCACCATCGCCGTGATACACCCTCCCCTTCACTGCTGATCTCGCGGATTTTCAGGGTGGAAAATCCGGCATAACTAAACCAAATCCTTCAAAAATCGTTTACATTACCCTAACCAAATCAAAAAGATCTCGCCCAAATCTCTACAAAATCAAACGAATCTACCCAAATCAGAAGACCATAAGAAACCTGTCGAATCAGTACCAAATACCACACCAAATCGACCTAAAATCAAAACTTTCCTTAATCGATATTAACCAAAATCAAACCCATTTGAGGCTATAAATTGAGCATTTTCGCATACGCAAGAGGGAACCGGGCGGAACAGAGATACCCGTTAAGAGCTCAGTCGGGGGAGAGCAGTCAAATAGCAATAAACAATTTAGGAGAGACGGGGGGGCTCTTATCGGGAACCCAGCAGGTTCGTGAAAAGAATCACCGTGGAACCAGAGATTCGCACAAGGCATGTGGAGTTGGGGCTCAACACCTAGATAATTAGCATCACAAGAACAGAAGTTCGATACCCTTTCCTTCAAAATCACCTGTAAATCAAGAAATGCACCTTACCCTTTCATTCGCATCGCAAAGCCAAAATCCGAGCGAATCGACGACTTGATACGCTGCCCCGGGTCGCTGTCCGGAGAAGGTAAAATCCGCTTCTTATCGATTTCGCAAGGCCATTGTATTTCGTATTTTGTTTCGCTTGTTAAACATGTGATTCACTGATCGGCGTTTTTTTGTGTTAATGTATGAATATGATATTGAATGGTTTGCTTCCGATTAATCTAGGTATGGTAATTGGGAGTATCATGCTATTACTTCATATCCAAGAAAGATGAACATATCTTTGGCTATTATTCTTATATGTTTCACGATCGATATGAGATAAGCAAATTTTGAAGTCTACATTAGCATGTTGATGAATTGAACTGGTTGACTTGGAATCGACGCATCCTCGAACGGAAGACCCAAATAGATAAATATCTATCGATTGCTTAGTGTCTCTTATTGGTTGCTTGAATTGGATCTTCGCGTCTAAATTACCTATTATGACGTGTGTGCTCGTCTTTGGGCTCTTCAAAATTGTTTGTGTCATGCCATAATCAGTATGTTTAATCCAAACCAAATCTTTCTTTTTTGTCAAATTGACCACATCGGTACTTAGATGAAAAATCGATATTGGCATTAGTTAAAAATGGAAATCTGGATTAATTTAAAGATTCGAACTTGCTTTCCCTCTTAGATAAATTATAATAGGATTAGCCTGAATGCTTTGTGATATTGTTAGGACTGATTATGATCATGTAGGGTCAAATGTGTTAGCCAGGAGCTATACTATCCAATAGGCAGCCTGTTTGTACTTGAAATAATGTTAATACAACAATTTGAAACTCGCTTGATTAGTAGACCAATATGAAGTGAGACTGAGGAAAAAATGATGCTTGATTTGATTAAATGAGATGTGGGTTGCTGTTTGAATTCGTAAATATCTGGAACCTGTTAGTAATAAAGATTAGAAGTAAAAAAAAAAAAAAAAAATTAAAGTGACTGTTAAACCACAGTTTGCATATGTTTATATCTATTCAGAAAATGGCTAATCTAATATTTGAAATCACCTAGTTTGATATTTGCTTAGGTACAACATGAAATCCAAGTTGCCAATTTAATAGGTATTCGATAAAGAAAAGCCAAAAACGTGAACCGACTTGAATTATGTCTCATTAAAGCTTGTATGATTCGTAAATATCTATTCCCTAGATAAAGTACGGATATATGTGTTTAAATTGCAAGCTAGAAATCACATCGCATTTGATTGTTAAAAGGGTTTATGTTAAATTTGTCCAGCTTAACACTTCTTCCTATCGCTACTTTGATTCTCAATATGTTTTAGCCAACACTAGCACTTTTGTATATAAGGCCGAGTAGAGTAAATTGGTGTCCGTGTTTCAAATTATGTCCTCTATAATAGATAAACTCATGATCACTGAGAGTACTACGTTAGATATTTGTCATGTTGCAACAATTAAAATATGAACAGATCCTTGGAATTATGGAACTGATAAGATACTTAAAACGATTCTTGTTAGAACTTGATGTTAACAGTCTATGCTAACTTGCAAACGTAATCTCAATGCCCGCATAAGTGCTCTTATCATTTTAGGAATCATGTCATATGTTTGTCCATTTGATTTCCCGTCCGTGGTCGCTTTCCAATGCGCTTGAATCGCCCTCGAGTCTACATTCGACATCGCCGATTTAATAATTTAATCACTCATATATGCTCGCTTAAAAATGTGTTTATTTGGCTTCTGTGAACCAACAGTCACGCTACGTTTTAAATACCTAGATAAGACGGTGTTGTTTTGGACTTTTACATTTGGACCTGCCATCTCGTTTGATTTCTATAATTAAAGCATAAGCATGTTTGAGTATGCAATCATTCATTCGGCTTGACGTACTAATCCTTTTCTTTCCTTATCTTTTTCTACATGGCATGCATTGAGCGAAACGAAGAGTCTCATGGCGAGACTCATCACAAGCTACAACAAATGAAGACCTACATCTTACGTGCTTCATCCACTCCGCATCACAAACTCCAAATCATAAGCGAGATGGCCTCGCCGCTTCTTCGAGTCATTATTAATTCATATCCTCCCCTATTATTTGTTGTAATTATTTGTCTAACATTACGCTACTAGTAGTACATTTAGAATAATTAAACTTTGGGCTGTTATTAGAAAAATAGTTGACGCTAGAAATTCACTGCCTTAAATTAGTTATGTTATGACTAGCTATGCATTGCCTAGGCTATACCAAATGACACGTAGCTAAAGCGTCACCCGCTATTAAATCCTTGGCGTAGTAAATTGATTTCTTCATAAACACTTACTAACATTTATAATTAAAAAATTATTTTGTTAGTCTTTGCATAATAGATATTCTACATTTTATTCTTATAAAATACACATTTCCATAATAAGATTTTGCAATACATGTATCTTATCTAATACGTTATGAATGCTAGTTTTCATCCAAAGCTAATTTTATATTCTAAATAAACCTTACAATTTTCATCCCTTTTATTTAAACACTTTCAAACATGCATTTTTATAGAATAATAATTCCCTAGGTTTGAACGGACAACCGCAAGTTAGCGGATCTTAGAGGATGCCTAACCCCTTCCCTCTAGATTAATAAAGAACCCTTACTCAGAATCTCATTAAGTTTAGCAGACCATTAAATGGAGTTAATGTTTACTTTAAACAAGTTAACATTTAGGTGTCCTAATTCACCCAAAATAATTAGGTGGCGACTCCGCGAACCCTTTAGCATTTTTAATACTTTAAACACTTCTTTAACTTTCTTTTAGCATTTTATTATTTTATTTTCTAACCTTTTAATTTGAGCAGCAGGAGTTTAGAAAATAAAAGTCGCGGTCGAAAATGGGCGCGACAATCATGTACTATATTAAGGACTTAATCACGGACATTCTCACTTGATTTCCATATAACATTTTAAACCATCTCTTGACTTTTCACAAAACTGTTATAACAAACTTCCTATAAAGTCGTTATAACAACTTTTATTTTAGAAAACTAAAGCACTACCACATCATTCCTTTTAATACAACCAAGACATTATCATGTCATGTAACATTAGGGAAATGAATTCAAAGTACTTTGTACATCTATTCTTTATGAAAAGAATCGTTTCATGCAATATTAGGGACTTGGACCCCAAAGTACTACATACATCTATTCTTTTAAAAGAATCATTTTGTGCAATAAACCCCCAAAATACTAACACTCGTAGTATCAAGGCACATCTACTTTTCAACTCAATTTACTACACCTTTAGAAATTCAAATCAAGGTTTTAAAATCAAGTAACTTCTACTTTCAAATCTCAAGTAACGCATACCTTTAAATCAAGTTACTCTTCTTTAAAACAAGTCATTTATTCTCTTTAAATAAATCAAGTAACTTATTCGTTAAATCAAGCTACTTCTTTCAAACGTCAAGTAAATCATCCTTTTCCAATAAAGTCACTCACATCCTTTAAAATCAAGTGAGCTTAACTTTTCAATTCCAATAAACTTGTACATTTCAAATCAAGTCAATTGCACCATAATGAAACCGAATTCATTTAAAACATGTACGTCCACCGTACTATACATTTTATAAGGTTCATTCTCAAAGAAAGATAGGGAAAGTTCCACATACTTCAAATAAATCAAATCTCACATACTTTCCAAATTAATCAAGTCACATAGACTTTTCAAATAAACCAAGTCACATAGACTTTCCAAATAAATCAAGTCACATAGACTTTCCAAATAAAATCAAGTCACATAGACTTTCCAAATAAATCATGTCAAAAGAAGGAAGGATAGTTCACATACCTCGTGACGACTAACCAACACGACAAGTAACAATACGCTCCAATGTACTTCAACCTTATCGGCTATTCCTCAAGCCAAACAGACTATGCTACACGTAGTACTTCAACCTATAATAACGATAACACTTCTATCAACTTCAAGCTTACTAGTATAAGACTTATACCAAATAGTGGCCCTCTAATTCTACGGAAATTTGGGCAGCACTTCCTTTGTTTCTACGTACTTTTCCACCTTTTCCAAGGCCCGAATACAACAACCAACAAGCCACATTTAAGGCACAACCAACAGTTAACCAAAGGGGATTACACGCCTAAGTTGACGTGTAATATTCTGCCCCACAATCACATTAAAATGGTCCATAATTCTCGGCACAAAACATTCCACAATTCTACAATATTAAGGGTATAATGTGAAGCCTTTAACACATTTTTTATACCCTTATTCTTTAGGACTTTCATTAGCCATTTTACCACATTAAACATGCTATATGGTGGCTGATTTTCCAGCAGCCTAACACCACAAAACAGTCCCTTAAAACTGCATAATGATACCCCACAGTTTTAGGCAAAACTCAGCCAACAACTACGATCCGATTACCCTTTCCTCAACCCTTTTTAATCCAAATTCGAATTCCAATACTTCCATATAAGTTATAACAACTTATTAACAACAATATTACTCCATTATAACATGCAATAGGTGACGTTAATAACGACAATAAGCAACGAAATCCGATAATCACCAAATGTGTCCATTCACGATTTTAGCCCCAAAAATGGTTCAAACGCTTTTTATTCTTCATTATGTTTAGCACAAGCTCATATATACATTATAACAACATGTAATATCCAATTACTTCAAGATAAGAAAGAAATTTTACCTTTATTTGTGCCCAAAACGTCCCAAAATAGTCCACTCGTCATTGCCCCACAGTTTTCGTTTCGCTCCACTTCTTCAAGATCCAATCACATATATGTATCCCCTACAACCTTAGGAGCAACTTCCCTTCACGTTCCATCACCAAAAAGTCGACGGAAAACCCTAAAATCTCTAACCCTAGCCACGACCCAAATGGTATTTGAGGTTAATGGTGGTTTATCTTGGCTTAACACTTGGTTAGGGTTCTTAATCTTGTATTATGAACTAAGCTTGGAAGATTTAAGGATCTTGGTCTTCAATAATGGCCCTTGGCCGAAATCTTGAGAGAGAAGAGATAGAACTTGTGTAATGAAAATATTTTCTAAGTGTAGATAAGTCTTGCAAGCTCTCTTGATATATATAAATATCTACAAGTGTAGCAAGACAAGTGGAGTGGGACCCACTTGTCTACTTGTCTTCAAAATATCTAAAGTCCAAGTCCAAGTCAAGTGGAGGGGTGACACGTGACACCCTCCGATTGGTCCGAAATATTATAATTTTTCGAAAGTCCCCGCGAAATTGTGAAATTCTCGGCGGATCCCATATTATCAATTTCAATACCTTATAATCCAATACCAAGTCCATAAATTCAATTAGAAGTATTAAACTTCAAGTTAATAATTTTTCCGTCGTCACATTTTTCCGAAATTTTCCTTTAAGAAAATGTAATAATTATTTCCTTCCAATATTCAAATCTTCTTTCCTTAATCACGTCCTCAAATCAATGTCATAGAATTACGGGGTGTAACACCTCCGTGCTCCCCTCTTTTTGGTATCATTCTCTATAAATGACTATATCTCTTCTTAACATTCTTCCTACCAAAGGTTTGACATATTCGTCCTCTCTTCAGATTTTATATAATAAGACTCTTTCATATTCGCATCTTAGGGTCTTTGGGTGCTTATGTTATCCGTTGTTTTAATTTAAAGACATTTTAATTTAAAGACATTTTAATTTAAATTCTAATGTTTTTAAATCCCCTCTACCCCGTAACCTAGTGTCTGCTTTAAATGAATTGTAAAATTGTTATGATCGACAAATATAATGCTCTTATTGATAATAAGATGCGGGAGTTGGTGCCTTATCCATCTGGTGTTAATATTATTTGGTCTATGTGAAGTTTTGCTCATAAGGACAATTCTGACGGTTCTTTTACGAGGTAAGACGCGTCTTGTAGGTGATGTAAGACTCAACAGGTGGGTATGGATTGTGGTGAAATATTTAATCCGGTGGTCAAGTCGGCTACCATTGACACTGTGCTCAGCTTGACTCTATCGAAAGCATGACTCATTCATCAGTTAGATGTGAAAAATGCTTTCTTACATGAGGATCTCAAGGAGACAGTTTATATGCATCAGCCCTTGGGGTTTAGGGATCCCAAATATCCTTATCATGTTTGTTTATTGAAGAAGTCCTTGTATGAGCTTAAGAAATTCCCACAGACTTGGTATAACAGGTTTGCAGATTATGTTTCGACTATTGGGTTCTTTCACAACAAGTCTGATAATTCATTGTTCATATATCGTCGTGGTTATTTCATGGTTTATATACTATTATATGTAGATGATATTATCTTGACTACCTCTTCTGATGCATTATGCCAGTCTATCATGACAATGCTCAGTTCTGAGTTTGCTATGAAAGACTTGGGGCCCTTGAGTCACTTTTCGGGGATTGCTGTCACTCGTCATGCAGGTGGGTTGTTCTTATCACAAATGAAGTATGCAACTGAGATCATTGAGAGGCTGAGATGTCATCATGTAAGTCCACTTCCACTCCAGTTGATACTAAACCCAAATTGGGTGATGTGGTTGGCTCCCCTTATGAGGATCTGACCCGATATCGCAGTCTTATAGGGGCACTTCAGTATCTTACTTTCATGAGACAAGATATTACGTATAACAGGTGTATTTGTTTATGCATGATCCCAGGATTGAGCACATGAATATGCTCAAACGCATTATTCGGTACATCCAGGGGACACTTGACTATAGCTTACATTTATATCCCTCATCGACGTCTACACTGGTCTTGTATACAGATGTTGATTGGGGTGGTTGTCCCGACATCAGGCGCTCTACGTCTGGCTATTGTATGATTCTTGGTAATAACTTGGTCTCCTGGTCTGCAAAGCTACAGTCGACTTTGTCCCTCTCTAGTGCAGAGGCCGAGTATCGAAGGGTAGCCAATGTGGTCTCTGAATCATGTTGGTTACATAATATTCTTTTAGAGCTTCATTATCCTATTCAGAAAGCTACCTTGGCTTATTGTGATAATGTGGGTGTCATCTATTTTTCTGGTAATCATGTTCAACACCAGCAGACTAAACACATCGAGATGGATATTCACTTTGTTCGCGAAAAGGTAGCTCGTGGATAAGTACGCGTCTGTCATATCTCTTCCAGGTATCAAATTGCAGACATTTTTACAAAGAGTCTTCCCTCGGTCCTTTTTGAAGATTTTAGGGACATTCTCAGCGTACGAAGACCGCCCGCTATGACGAAAGGGGTGTGATAAACAAGGTATATACCCGTGAAATACACTTTCCATACATAGTGTACATCACGGGTCATAGGCACAATTTTGGTGTTGTAATTAGTGTAAAATATTTGTATTACTTAGTATTATGCACTTATCATAATTTTGGTCTTATACTATTATAATAGGGTTTTGAGATCAGAATAGGAATAAGTTTTCTATTATGAAAAATTATAAATTGTATATATACTCTTTCATTAATGAAAATAATCAAGAAATTATTTCTTTCAAACATGTTGTAGCTACTATCAAAACTAGATTCATTTTTCACCTCTCATTAAAACTCGTCAAGGACACTATACTAGTATCTCAGAAAAAGTGTATACACCCCCAAATAACCATGAAAATCACTATCCAACCATCATTACACCTCATTCCAACCCTATATAGACAACAAAGAAGAAAAAGAATAAGAAGCCAACAATCTACCTAACAGCTTTTCAATTTTGATTTTATACGCGGTGAAAGCTCTAACAAAGAACCCTTTAGATTTGGACAAAGATGGATGGTCCAGATATTTCCGGCGATGGTAGTTGGATCTGGTAGGAGGAAAAAATAGAAATCTCAAGACTAGTGCTTTTCAGTACAAATTCGATTGTGGATTTGAGAAAATTATTAGCGAATATTATCAATATATTCCTCATGTATTGTGTAATTATGATTGTTGTATATTTATGATAGATCAGGATATTAGGATTCCACATTTGTACAATTATATATTCGTATGAACTTTGTACAACTATATATATTATACAATATATGAGAAATATATTAAGAATATTCGCTAATAAAATCGAGTAAAAGAAACGAAGACACGAGAGGAGTTTTTTTCCGAATAGGTGCTCACTGGTAGAAGGCGAACCGATGAGAAGAAGATAAGTAGAGTAGATAAACGAAGAGAGAGGGGGAGAAAGCGTGACACACAATGTAAATATTTGTTATGGCTGGACACACAATGTAGAATTCCCACAATTAAATTAGTGAAAACGACATGGTGTAGTCACCGGCAAAACAAAATGATCCAGAAAGACCCGAAATAGCCATTCTTTCTCTCACTTTCGGCCAGCATCACAAACGGATTATCACACACACATCAGAGCTTCTTCTCTACTTATCCTTTCTTTCTCTACATATCTCACACACCCATCATAACTTCTTCTCACCTTCTTGCTATTTCTCCTCTTTCACACACCCATCAATGACGATGAATATCTAAACTCCTAAAGTTACCCCCAAATTCGGATGTTTAATCGGGTTAAATCTATTTCTGGTATAGATCCAAAATACGAAGGAAGGATACTAAAAGAAGAAAGATCTGATGTTATCGAGGAGAAGAATTCTTTGGATTTGTTGAGTTAGTTGATGGGAACATTAATGGCTATATTTGTAAACACTGAAAACAAGAGCTTTTTTGTTGTTGTATCAATAATAATGGTAGTGAGAAGTTATTTATTTAGCCTCATCATACTTTGGGAGAACATAAATTGATGTCTAGAAAACTCCATTGGGGTTCCGATCTTCTCTTGTTGCCTTCAATAAATATCTCAAAAAATGTATAATATGTATAATATGTGTATAATGAGTGAATATACATTGATTATACATTTGTTATACACGAGTTATACAATAATGATGCATTTTTATACACATATTGTAGGATACATATTTTATACAATAATGATACAATTTTATACGTATATATATAGTATTGATACATATTATATACAATAATGGTATAGTTTCTATACGTACACTAAAATTAATTAAAAAATAGCTACACAATGAATTTATTTTAAAAAGGCTAAAATATGTCTTTTAAATAAATTTCTTGGGCCTTCTGGTGTCAATAGTTTTACCTGAATGGCCATTTATGTCCTTTCAAAAATTGTGTGGATTGCTCTTCATATGGCTGGTCTTTAATTTTTGCCCCTCAATATGCTGGTTTTTATTTTTTGTCTATACTTCTTATTTAATGAAAATTTGTTGGCCAAAATACCCTTTATTCGCGGGTCTACTAAATCAGAGACTATGCCCCTTGCGACATAGTTTCTATGTAAATAGCCGGACAAGACATAATCTTAATTTTTCAATGAAACTTTTCCTTCAAGCACAATTATATATAAACTATGCCCCTTGATGCATAATTTCTATGAAAGTCTCGTATTGCAATTTGTTTTCTTTTTTATTCTGCTAGGATTCGAACCCATAATCTTAGAGGTATTTCCAGAGGCATAATTATATAAAAACTATGCCCCTTAAGACATATTTTCTATACAATTTTGATCGAATAGACATATTTTTTAATGAAATATTGCCTTGTGATTTTTTTCTTTTTGACTCTGATGAGATTCGAACACACAATCTTAAAGGATATTTTCGATCATTTTTTTTAGGTGAAAGCTGAAAATTAAAGACCACCAACTTGAGGGGGGAAAATTAAAGACCACCCTAAAATAGGGGTAATCGTGCGAATTGCCATTGTCCTTTTCCCATTAAATTACAATATTGGGCTAACTGACTTCAGGAACATGGGCTCCTCTTTTCTACTTGAGCCTGTACCTTCTGTGGCCCAGATGCCAAATAGTCTCAAGTCCAACAATGGGAAAAAACAAAATCTCAAGATCTTCGTTTTGGCATCATGCAGCTAGGAACTTCTATTTCAAAAAATGAACTAAAATTTTCTAGTTTTCTATAAGAGGACTGTTTTTACTGTTCATTTATTAGACTAGTTTTTTTCTACTCCTCCGTCTCAATTTATGTGACATCATTTGACTTGACACGGAGTTTAAGATAAAAAGGAAGACTTTTGAAATGTCTGATCCAAAACAAGTCTTATATAATGTGTGGTTATAAATTATCTCATAAAATTAAATTATTTCTAAATATACAAAGGTGACATTCTTTTTAGAACAAATCGAAAAAAATGATGCCACATAAATTGAAACAGATGGAGTATATCTTTATTATCACACCGATACTGGGGTGCAAGATATTTGAGAACCATTTGTGCAATAGTTTGTAGTTTATACCAGGTATGCACTTAGTTTAGTTTACAATATATATATTGTCATCTTGCCATTAGTTAATTTTAGAATTAATTTTTATCATCACATTCGACTTCCTGTTACAATTTCTTCTTATCTGTTTTGGTTAATTCTCGTAACACTTTCAAGATTTAGTGCTCAATGTTGTTTTCTCAGAACAAAAATGTAACAACAAATACCTTCGTTGGAAATCAATGATGTAAATCGAAATTCATTACCCAATTATATGTCAAATGTGGTGGGGTAAGTAACATCATGAGAAAATATAGATAATGAGTTTAATAAATCTACATTGCTCTGAAGTCATCACTCATCACTCATCACTCATCACTAAAACTTGGTTCTCTACTCACCCTGTCCTTCTCAAATTTGAAAAAGCAAAGTCATCCATCATCAGCTACTAGCTAGCTAGTGTACATTTGTGGATGAATTATTGAATTTTCTGGATTTATTTAACGATATCTAGAGGTAGTTGAGAACAACCGAATAAATAGATATATAGAAGTAGATGACCTAGTCTTCTTTAGAAATATACTTTTTCATCAACTTATTCTATGTTGTCCTTTCGTGATATTGTTTAATTTGTTTGGTCCTGTTACTAGGAAAATGGCAAGTGTAATAATTTCTACTTTAATATTCTATACATGACGGTCTAAGAAGGAAGTCTCAGTGTCCAATGGAAAGACGGAGAGATTTCAATATCCGTGAGGGTAACCGAGTTGGTTGAGCCGGTGAGATCTCGAATAGTGGGTCTTAGTTTTGATATTCCATGTCATGCATTTTCGGTCGAGCTCGTCGCACATGAGTTCTAAAATCTAAAATGAAACAACATTAGCTTTTAGTAATTGAGTTCTAAATTTATTTTTTATACATATTTGATGAATTCTTTAATATAAATATATAATTTAAACTAAGCTACCAAATTCGACTACATTGGCTTTTAGCTTCTCGTCTCTGCTTAAACATTATCACTAATCTCAAGTACTCAATAGTTTGATCAAAACAGTATTTGATTTGCTATATTATATTATTACTAATCCTGAATATACATTTTTTATAGGAAATATTTTTCACTCACCAATTAAACACCACAAAACATGTATGGATTTTTTACTCATGGAAAATAACTTCCATCAAACCAAACTCACCCAACATCTTGATGACGGTAATTAGTTTTAATATGGCGGTAAAATTAAATTTGGCTGGATTTTTTTTTTGGCAATTTATTTGGCGGGATTTTTTTAACAATTTAATTTCAATATTGCAAATTGAGTGCACCGATGAAATTGACTAAGAATTTAAATAACACCAAAAATATACATTAAATAGCTAGAATCTATTGTACAAAGTATTCCCAAAATGGATAATCATTCAAAGCGTTAATAAAGTGCTTAATACAAGACTAAAACATTATTAAATTCCATCTCCTATGCAATACGAACACGAACTCTTCAAATAATTCCATGACCATCATCTCCTTCAACCCGCTTACGATCAAAATATTATCGATACCTATATGACAGAAGAAGATTTCAACAAATTAGAAGAAGAAAACCACAAATTATTAATGTTAATATAATGAGGATGACAACTCAAATGATGCATTATGAAGTGGAACATAAAGGTACCAAAAATATATTTCAACTTACAGTAGTTTATAAGTATAATGGGGCATTGTCAACTACACTATCAAGCTCATAGGTAATGCAAGTGCTGATAGAACAAAAGTGTGTAGTGCCACTGTAAAGAAGGGGCATGTGTTTACACTACTAAATAAGTTTAAATAAGGCTCAATGTAATAATGTAGATACACAATTCAATAATATATTTTCTCCCATAATTTCTCACAGAAACCAAGATAAAAAATACCTCTAAGTGGAAGAAAAAAATATAAAACAAGGGGATCACCCAAAGCAGATGATGATGAAATATGATGTAGAACTCAAGGATATTGTAGGAAACAAATGGCATACATATATGGGAATGCAAACCATCGAGTGTACTTACAGAAGATGCTTTGAGCTTCTCCTGCTCTTTCTCATGATTCTGTTGGAGCTGTCTCTGGAGTACCTGATTCTCCTCTGACATCCTAATTCTTCTGGTACGAACCTGAGATAGAACACGAGCTAGAGTCTGCATGCACCTTAAGGTGGATGTCGCTTGTCTCTTGACATATTGCCCTTGAATCATTGTCTTCAACCTCACTAATCCTCTCAACGCCCTCAATGCTCTCCTAGCATGTATAAAATAGGAAAAAACAATAGTGTATCAGAAACTGTTTGCAATATTTATTCACAGAGAATGAGGCATGAACTGATTTATAATCAACAAACTTAAGAAACCAGGATATGATTTTTCAGTATACTAATTACCAGGTCCCTCAAAATCATAAGTTTCACAGAGTTGACCAAAAAAGTGAGATTTATTAATAATGTTGCAAAATTATGAAGACTCTAAACTGAGAATTTTGCAATTTAGAGTTTCCCCCTTCAGAGATGACTATACTGAGCATTTTTCGCCCATTTTTGGATTACGCTAATACTAATCACCAAGTAAAACAACATCATTCAAGCATCTGGTAAGTCTATATACAAGACAAATAACAATCCTAGACTCACGAGAAGATGGGAAAAAGGATAAGTAATTAAATCAACCATATAATAGGGAAAAAAGTCCAAATGTGTGATCATGTTATGCAAGCTTAAATTACATGAGAAGTTAGCCATCATACCAAGTATCCTCGAAAAGCTGTTTGTAATCTTATAGTTGCAATCTCTTCCTTTGATTTACCGAAGTTACAGGCTGCAGCGGTGAGACGAACGACCTCAGCAGCGGCAACGACTGCTTCTGCAACAACAACAGTGGCAATAGCTACCGAATAGGCGTGCTTGTTCTGCTTATTCTCAGCTTCCATCAATTTCATATGCTCTACAGCAGCAGCAGGAGGAGGAGAATGGGTGCATGAATCACTAATGCAGTTTCTGCATTTGAAGAATCCAATTCGCCGCTCTGTTGATTTCCAATATGTAAATCAATAGACATGTCTAAGCCCAATAACCAATATATAAATCAATAGACAAGTTTAGATGGTAAAGCAGTGTGAGTGCCCTTTTCTTCCGACTAAAGAGGAGAACAAAAGAATACGCACGTCGACATAATTTCTATTTAGAAGAGATTATTTACACCCCCAACTCTTCTAGAGGAAACATGAAAAGAATGAATTAAAGGAGTAGATTTTAATTTAATAACGGATACCCGATCTTGTGATATCAGTTACAAACACGAACTACTCTAAAATGTTTAAATTTGACAAATCAAAATACTAAGCTTACAAGTGAAATGTGAATGCAATTTGCATGTCATGTGCTAAATTGATGCATCTGTTTATGTTCATATACAAAAATGAATGCTAGTTAATGAGTCAGGCTTCAGTTTTCCAGATTCAATTCCTTCTAAACTATAGCATGATGTAAGGTAAGTACAGGTGGTCTAAGTATGACTAACAAGAAGTACAAAATGCAATCTTACACCATGATAATCCATCGTGGACATCCTGACCGATTGCGTCCTTGGCATGTTTGATACTTTCCTTAATGATCTCTTTGTTACACCCCGTATTTACAGGACATGTTTTAAGAACGTACGTAAGAACTCATAAGCGTCAAGATTTGAGACTTGTAAAAATTTAGCGGAATTGTCGGAAAACGTATTATTGTGACGAATGGGAGGGCGACATGTGTCACCCCCCTTAGAATGCCTTGGACGAGATTGATCATGGACAAAAGGGTCATTTGACCCTTGTTAGGAAGACAAGTCTTGCTAGCCTTAGAGCTTGACAACATTGACCAAGTCAATGACCCCACATTAGTCTTGATATTTGTTAAGACCTCATCCAAACTACCCATTTGTTTAGATCTTAACCCTCCATTACACTTTATAATACTAGTAGTGCAAGACAAGCTTAACACTTAGCCAAAATTTCACACAATTTGAAGAACATCAAGAGCCTAGCTCTCGGGTTCACAAGAAGAAAGAAAGAAAAAATTTCGTTTCTTGTTCTTTAAGCCCCACACTTTAAACCAAGGTTCCTAAGTGTGTTGTAAGCATATCTCAATAGAAAAATCTCGGAAAAAGATAATTTTCGGGTTAGTCGCAAAGTGAAAACCTAGTGGCTTTCTAGGTTTTTGGATTGGAAGTTTGAAGGAAAGTTGTTGGTGTGGTTCTAAGGGTCTCAAGTAGCGGATTGAAGTATCTTGAAGAGGCTCTAGGTTGCTAAGGAGCGACTTCGGATTTGGAGTTGGATTAGGATTCGTTGAGGTATAATCTTGTTCTTTGAAAGTGTTACAAGATTATTTATATTGTTGTTAGCTATACTTGTTGCTAGCATGAAGTATATGTGTTGAAGTTTGTAAGGATTATGGATTGATTGTGGCCTTGGAAATCCGAAATGTAATGTGAGCCATGTTAAGTTAGATTACAATTTGGTCGTTATTAGAATCGTCGCATGTTATTGACTTGAAGATTATAGTAGTTATAATTGGTTGCGACTTGATATCATGTTATGCTAACAACTTGGATTGAATTGGAAATTGGATAAGAATTAATGTTGTAGTACCTCAATGTAGCCGAATTGGCCAAGTATGTTGTATTAAATTAATATCGTTTGTGGGGCAGAATTTTACACGTCTAGTAGGCGTGTAATCCCCTATTGTTGATTGCATTGGTGTGCCCTTAAATGTGGCGTGTTTGGTTATTGTATTCGGCCTTGAAAAAGGTGGCAAAGTAAGTAAACACAAAGGAGGCGCTGTCCGATTTTCCGTAGAATTTAATGACTTAGCATTTAGAATATTCTACGTTTGAAGTAAGAGGTTAATGGACGTATGGTGACCATTATAGGTGGAAGTACTAAGTATAGCGTATCCTACTTGAAGGATGGAATAACTATCAAGGTTGAAGTACTTTGGAGCATTTTGCTACTTGTCGACAATCGTCACGAGGTATGTGAACCTCTTCCTTCCTTTGACATGATTCTATGTATGGAATATACCTGTGGTATCATTTCATGTTTCCTTCTACTCTTAGAAGTTAAGAGGAAGTTGGGTGATTTAGTCTATGTAGAACTTTTCCTATCTTTTGAGCACGACTAGTTGCACGTATGTAGTACGGTAGACGAACAACACCTTGATATCCTTTACTAGTTTTATGAATAGCCAAGTCGGGTGAGTTAGGAGATTAACTCATTTCTTTGAAAGAATAAAGGATGTCTCAAGTATTATTAAAGTTAAGGGACTTGAAGAGTTTTGAAGTATGTGATACTTGTTCCGTTTTAAACGTATAAGTCCCTTGGATAGGGAATTGTATTTTGGCTAAGGCATAAAGTGAATATAACGACTTTATGGGGAGTTGGTTATATTTGCTTTATGGAAAGATAAATGACTTGATTTTAGTGAAAAGGCAACTTGATTTTAAGGCATCAATTGCCTAAGGTTTTATAATAAAAGAGTCGCTGAGTTCTAAAAGTTAAGAGACTAATTGTATTTTTGAAAGTTAAAAGAAATGACTTGAAATAAAGAAGGGCAAATTGTTTTAAAGGTACCAATTGCTTAAGGTTTTTAATAAAGAAGTCACTTAATTTAGAAGCCGGTAATTGTAGTTCTAAAAAGGTATTGTGACTTGTCTTGAAAGGTGGATAGGACTTGATACTATAATTGTTAGTATCTGGGAAGTTTTAATTGAAAAAGAGTCTTTCTAAAGGAGTAGAGGTCGTGAGTACGTTGGGTTAAATTCGGTACTATATGACATTATCGACCGGGAATGGGTGAGCGGTATACCTTACGCGGACTATATGACATTATCGACCGAGGAATGGGCCGGCGGTATACCTTCGGGCGGACTATATGACATTATCGACCGAGAATGGGCGGGCGATACCTTTACAGGCGGACTATATGACATTATCGACCGAGAATGGGCGGGCGATACCTTACGCGGACTATATGACATTATCGACCGAGAATGGGCGGGCAAGATACCTTTATGGGCGGACTATATGACATTATCGACCGAGAATGGGCGGGCGATACCTTTATGGGCGGACTATATGACATTATCGACCGAGAATGGGCGGGCGATATACTGTATGGGCAGACTATGTGACCTTGATCGCGTCCTAGATTGGGCCGGGTAGTATAGGCGCCCATCCTTAAAAGGCCGGATGTACTTATGAAAGATAAGTAAGTTATATAGAAATGAACTTAATGATTTTTCCTAATCATGTGCGTAAGAATGTGGCTATAACCTTTATTGAAAATGGGAAAAGATATTGATGTGAAATTAAGTGCAGAAGTGGTAATGACACGGAGGATCCGTATGTATTTTATACTTGTCCCTGTCATTCTTTTGTCTGATTATGATCACATTTCTTGTCACGTTATTTTACATTCCATATTAAATTTTTGTTATGCGGACCCCGCCGAAGCTGCGTTCATGCCCGCAGTTTAGGTACCTGTGTTGGTGATCCTTGCTCTTAGGATCTCGGTTGATTTTGGGAAAAAGCTCCATTTGCTCGGAGGCTTATCTCTTGTGCGGTTTTCCACGAGGTAGTAGATTCATGTATATTCAAAGGGTATGGCGGGGCCTGTCCATACGATTGTTATGATAAAAACTCTTAGAGGTCTGTAGTCACATATTTGTGGGTCAGTTTGTAAAGAAATGAGGCAACTGCTTCGGTTGTATATATTTATGTCCAGGAAGGTAGCCCTATCGGCTAACTTGTTGTTTTACTTCTGTTGTTTTATTTTATAAGTTTCATGTATGTTCCGCTAATTATCTATGATGTATACCTGTAAGGGTGCCCAGGTAGGGCACCAGTCGCGGTCCCGGGGTCGGGTCGTGACACTCTTCTAGTTTTTTTTAACATATGTAAAGTAGAATACAATCACATAATGCTACGGGCACTTAGGAAAAATGAGAATACAATTATTTATAGTCTTGCAAAATGCTAGAAATTCCTAAGGTTATTGCTTGAAGAACATGTATGCCCAAAGTACAAAATAACAATCACAAATAGGGATAATTTCACCTGATTCACCTCGGCACAACCTTCTTTCAAGCACTGATAAGTGACGTAATAGCTCTTTATTGTTCGAATCCTGAACACCGAATAAGAATATATCCATCAGAAGTTTCTGGAAGTAAATTCATCAGTAACGAAACTTTAAAATACAAGAAACAACGTAAAATAACCAAGCTCCTAGGCATATCCACACAGCCACCATATCAATTTTCATATTAAGCTGGAAAGAAAAAAAATCAACAGTTAAGAAATAAACCAAAAGAAAAGAAAGATGAAATACTCTTTTTTACTCACAACATCCGTCAGATGTTGCTCCGCATCCTGATTGCAGCCATGAAAAACACCCAGTAGATATTCTCTCAAGTACAAATACATCGCCTTGTCCTATTTCGATTGCCTCTTTTCTACTCGATGTAAAACATGATCCAAACCAAAAATATACATTCAAAACACTTGAGATTAATCGTGTTTACATTACTTTGTCCTCTTACGATTGCCTCTTTCTACTCAATGTAAAACATGATTCAAACCATATGTGTTACTTACTGCAGTGTTGCGTACTCCGTAATGTTGTGGCATTAATTACGTTGATGGTAATTTTTATTACATTACATGTGCGTAATGTTGTGGCATTAATGAAGTTGTTGGTAGTTGATCCATGTTTATTGCAGGTTGTAACACCTCCATAGCTGCACCAATTCGCCGAGAAACTCTCTGTTCACTCTCTGGACTAGCATCAGAAATCAGAGTTGGAAGCTTGGGTTGTTGAAGATGAATAAAATTTGGATAATCATTGCTATAGGACTGGACGACCACTGTGGGTAGTCGCCTAGTCGACGTTTCTGCCATGGAAACCTTAGTAAAGCTCGATAACTATGAAAATTGTGAAATATGTTATGCGTCGATTCGAGTCACAGGGGTGGGTGTAGAATGTGGAGGAGAGTGAGGGCAACACAATGGTATATCTAAGATGGTGATTAGTCACCGGAGGTGACCGAAAAATCCAAAGTTGCGCCTAGGGTTCAGTGTTGATGATGATTTGGTCGTCGTGGCTGTTGGGGGACAGTCGATACACAGGGGTAGTATAGAAATAACAGCTAGGTTATGGTGGTCACAGTGGTGTTACCCACTCCCGTCGAATCAACCTCCGGTCGCCGGAAAATAGAAATTATAAAATCATGATTTCGAACTAATTTTTGGTTGCAAAATCGACAATGAAAATATATGAATCGACTGTCGATATTGGTATACATTGAAATAAGAAGAGAAGACGATTCTTTTGGTATATGGGTCGTCTCCGATGGGTTCCTTGGTCGGCCGAAAAATTCAATTTTCCGGCCAAGTTACTGTGCCGTCAAGAATCGCCGAACATTTGAGAGCATAAGGTTTTATGGGTCGGCCCTTTATTAATACCAATTTGGGTCATTATGTTGCCTCACAAATTTTATGACTGCAAATAAAAATTTATCGTAAGCTAATAAATTCTTTTAAATATATAATTATGTGAATACTCTATTGTACTAATTTTTAATTTCTGAAAGTAGTAATCTCGAGATTTGTGGCATGTCCAATTTGGAAACTGTGTGAGCGTGAAGACACTTAGTATTTTTACAGATTTTTTAATCTTTTATTTTTTATAATGTTAAAACGATAATGTTTAGTTTGTTTTTATTAAAAACAATTTTAAAAAAAGAAATAAAAATCGTGTAGGTCTTAATTTGAATTTAAAAAGTGCTAAATAAATAATAAGAATGTTGTCGTTTTAATCAGTCAAACACGTCAGTTTTGGTCAATTTAAAACCAAGTCACTTATTTATGTGACATTTCACAAACTCGTCACACAAATGTCATAAATAAACGACACTTAAAAAACCGTCACACAAATGTCATAGTTTTATGACACTTAAAAAAACCGTCACACAAATGTCATAATTTTATGACACTTAAAAAAACTGTCACATGAATGTCACGAAAAATGGTAAATTTAGTAAAAAGAAGTGACACTTGCATTTCTGTCACACGTGAACTGTCACCGTAGCCTGTTTTTCTTATAGTGGTCATACTTGCCAGTATTATATGGGAAATAGGAAATGATTATCATTATATGAACAATACACAAACTTAAATGACAGAACCTGTCATATACACGATATTGTATATCACGAAATCTGTCACGACCCGAACCCGGGCCCGTGACTGGTGCCTTACCCCGGGCACCCTAGTGATACAACATCAGAGAAAACCAGCGGAAAATAAAACATAAACAAGAAACAAGATATATGATCATAAAACAGGCCAACCAAACGGTTACCTTCCAATAAAATATATATAAACAACTCTTTCAAAACGAACAGTTTAATTCTTTTTACAAACCACCTTAACAAAGATTACAGACCTCTAAGAGTTTTTATACAACATGACGGGACAGGGCCCCGCCATACCCCTGAATGTACAAGAACCTACAACTCAGGGTTTCGGTTTGAGACTAAAAGGACAAAAGGTAGTATTTCCGGGCTCTACGTATAGAGGTAACTTTTGGAATACTACAAGGTAAAGGCTAAGGTATTTTGGGCATTATAACAATACTTTGGAGAAGTATTTCAATACCACAAGGGAGGGGGTATTATACGAGAACAACAAGGCAAGGGGGGGTGTACCCCTCGGCCAACACAACTAGGAGGGTACCTGCCACCTGAGCCTCTCAAAGGGGAGGGTGTGGCGGACGAACCTGCAAGAAGAGGAGGAGATTTCAAGACTTGGAAACATTTGTGGATGAATGAAGTCTTCACAAAGGGAGGGGTATTTATAGGGAAGCCAAGGGCCAACCAATGGACAAGATCAAGCCATGTGCAAGGCAAGTGTAAGGCCTTGATCAAGCCAAGTGCACCCTATCCCTACTCCACCAAACATGGCACAAAACAAGGCACAAAACAAGGCCAAAACAAGGCACAAAACAAGGGGAGAGACGTCCCCATTTCGTCCACCCAAACCGCCACTTGAGGGTGACAAGTGTCACCCTCGTTAACCAAAATGTTCGTCGCTCGGAAAAATCCGCAAAAATACTAAACGACATAGCGGAATTTTCCCTTCGCAAGCTCAGTAAAACGTTGCGTCGAAAAACGATTCTTTACGGGGGTTGTGCACAAAAATTTCGAAACTTGCCTAACTTTAAGGCTCAAACTTTCTACGTACGCCCATGCGTACATACTCTGGAAATACGGGGTATAACATTCTCCCCTCCTTAGAAACATTCGTCCCGAATGTTCCTTCTCAAGACGGATATCGATCAAGTTCCTCTAACAAGTTGCCAACGCCACAGCTTGGCCACGAAATAACACACGTTCTCTTCGCCCTTACTCGTCGTGCCCGCCGAACACTTGAACTCTCCTAGTATCGTACCTACTTGATCATCGCTTCAGTTTCCAAAACTGTGGAGTCACTACCTCCAAACTTGGTCATCTTACTAGCTTCACTTTCCGCCAAGGCCATTCCCGGCCTTCACGAACCGATTCTGGTCGAACGCATCCATGAACTCATACGATGGTTAACAAAACTCGGGCCTATCATCCTCGTGACCCTACCACCTGGCGGGACCACCTCGAACTGACCCCACCACAAACCGAGCTGCGGGTTGACCCACGAATGGTCCTCAACCCGACCCCACAATCGCGCCAAACCCTTGTTCCCCGATACGGAACAATCTTACTAATTCACATCATGAAAGCTACCACTTCCATTTTACACAACCCAAGGAATTCCCCACAATAACTCCACGTATACTACGCACTCTGATAAAGGTCAAACATAAAATAAATCTTTTACACAAGACGACCTTACCTCTAAGGTCTCAATCGTGAAATAGTCTAAGGTTCACACTTACCACGCCCCCATACTTATCCTTCCAACTAACCATGTTTTCTAACTCACAATTAACACCACGCTATCCGTACATAGCACACAATAATGAGACCATCATAACAAGCATACCAAAACTCTAGAGGGTTAAAGATATACCTGTATCCACCGCGTCACTCTAATCATAGGCCTGTCATGCAGGGCGCATAACTGTAGAAGGTGATGAACCAGCCGGCGATCACGAAGGTGAGTCGTAACATCCGTGCTACCTTGAGTCGGACAGTTCCTGCATAAAATGGCCTGCTGACCGCAAAAATAACAAGCTCCCTTGCACCACGACACTCCCGAAATGCGGTCTACCACATCGACCACCGAGGGTAGGGGTATCTGCGCCAACACCCTACTTCCTCGAAACACGAACCTCGGAGCCACGACCGCTCCGAATACTCTGGATGCCTTGAAGGTTGCGGAGGACCACTCTGCGCAGCGGAGGTACAAAACTAGTCTCTTCTTGAGGCGGTCCGCCTCGAAAGTCACCAAGGACCTGTTGCTCGCCTCTTCTGCTGATCTTGGTCATTCCGTCGACCTCTCGCTCTTCACCCCCAGTCGTAAGCTGCGTGCGGGCAATGTCCATGCTCGGTGAAGAGCTACACCGAGCAAGCCTCGCCAAGTAGTCATCTAACGAACGTGGCGGTGTACTCGTCCTCCATATCGGCTACTCTGGGGGCATACCGACGATGAGTCGAACTCCACATTGTACTCCCGAGCATGCGCGTTGCGCCTCAACATCAAGAATCTGTCGGGCCGAGCCCTCCTCATCTGTGGAGGCAATAAATGTGCAAGAAATGCCCCCGAGAACTCGTCCCAAACGGCTGGAAGTGCATTCTCTCCCCGGGACAGCTCGCGAATCAAACGATCGATTGCGGTATCACGCAACGTCACGAACCTAAGACCACCGACTCGGTCTCGAAGCCTTGATCACTCTCGCGATCCATTATGGCTTCGGATGAACTCTGCGGATCATCCTCGGGCCTCGACCGTAGAACTCTGGCGGGCTACGTCTCGTAAAGTCTGTAGCCTCAAACTATCCGATCTAGGGTAAACGGCTGGCGTTCTGGGCTGCTGCGTCGGCCTATCCTCGTGTCGGCCACGACCACGGCAATAATCGGGCAACTCGCGTAACCCATCTCCTGCTCCCGGTGTGGGGTGGAGGCTCAGTCTTGTGGTCTCGGCAGCCCGCTGCGGCTCTAAGCTTCGCTTTGAAGTGGCGTCGCAAAACTTCGCCGTCAAGCACAATCTCAGTCTTGGCCGACTGCGCCTCGTACTCCTCAGTATCTCACTAGCGGCACCCTCGCTGCCTTGCCGCTCGGGCTCTGGTTGCACTTGCGCGGAGGCATAATCGGTAAAAATGAGATACGTCGGAGGGTCCAACTTACAACACTGACTCTAAGGCACGATCTCGGAATGAGAAGAATGGAAACCAATCCTAAATGTCCTGCGGCCTCACGATTATAGATGTGGTGCACAACACATCGATAATCAAGACTCTACTAGACGCGATGCAGAGACACTTTCAGAGATTAAGCGCTCGATACCACTTTTGTCACAACCGAACCGGGCGTGATCGTGCCTTACCCCGGGCACCCTAGTGATACAACATCAGAGAAAACCAACGGAAAATAAAACATAAACAAGAAACAAGATATATGATCATAAAACAGGCCAACCAAACGGTTACCTTCCAATAAAATATATATAAACAACTCTTTCAAAACGAACAGTTTAATCCTTTTTACAAACCCTGCCCCAACAGTACTACAGACCTCTAAGAGTTTTTATACAACATGACGGGACAGGGCCCCGCCATACCCCTGAATGTACAAGAACCTACAACTCAGGGTTTCGGTTTGAGACTAAAAGGACAAAAGGTAGTATTTCCGGGCTCTACGTATAGAGGTAACTTTTGGAATACTACAAGGTAAGGCTAAGGTATTTTGGGCATTATAACAATACTTTGGAGAAGTATTTCAATACCACAAGGGAGGGGGTATTATACGAGAACAACAAGGCAAGGGGGGGTGTACCTCGGCACAACTAGGAGGGGTACCTCTCGGCCTGAGCCTCTCAAAGGGGAGGGGTGTGGCGGACGAACACAAGAAGAGGGGAGGGAGATTTCAAGACTTGGAAACATTTGTGGATGAATGAAGTCTTCACAAAGGGAGGGGTATTTATAGGGAAGCCAAGGGCCAACCAATGGACAAGATCAAGCCATGTGCAAGACAAGTGTAAGGCCTTGATCAAGCCAAGTGCACCCTATCCCTACTCCACCAAACATGGCACAAAACAAGGCACAAAACAAGGCCAAAACAAGGCACAAAACAAGGGGAGAGACGTCCCCATTTCGTCCACCCAAACCGCCACTTGAGGGTGACAAGTGTCACCCTCTCGTTGGCCCAAAAATGTTCCGTCGCTCGGAAAAATCCGCAAAAATACTAAACGACATAGCCGGAATTTTCCCTTCGCAAGCTCAGTAAAACGTTTCGTCGAAAAACGATTCTTTACGGGGGTTGTGCACAAAAATTTCGAAACTTGCCTAACTTTAAGGCTCAAACTTTCTACGTACGCCCATACGTACATACTCTGGAAATACGGGGTATAACAAAAACAATGAGTTTATTGTTGTAATCAAATTAGTGTACAAACTTACCATAGTTGTAGAATTCTTGTACAAATACAATCAGGATATTAGATGTATAGTAAGAATATGATTTTTCATATTTTGAGATTGTAAATTGTATATATACCATATTCATTAATAAAAATAATAAAGAGATTATTTCTTTCATGGTATCAGAAGTCTAGGTCTAAAATACCTCATCCCAAAAACAGTTCCGCTCCTTTCAAAACTGTCTCGGTTTCCTAGAACCTTTCTCAGTTCCCATGCCTCTTTTTCCTCATCTCTTCCTAAATTTTCTTTCGAATCCCTAATTCACCTATTGTTCTTTCGTTATGTCTACGTCAAAGAACATATTTCATCCAACCCTTACTGTTTCCAACATCAAGAACCACATCTCTATTGTTCTTAAGATGGAAAACGTCAAATACGCGATGTGGGCGGAATTATTCAAAGTTCATGCACGCTTGTCCTTCATCACACAATTCCCATCGGTACCTGGCGCAGAGGAGGTGCCTACTCCCGAGGCTAATCCTACGTTATGGATGAGCCTTGATGCTACCATTCTCTAGTGAATTTACTCCATTATATCTACCGACCTCTTACAGACGATAATTGAACCTGACGCGACGACAATGGCTACCTGGAATAGGGTGCGTGATATATTCCAGGATAACAAAAATTCTTGCGTTGTCACTCTTGAGCAGAAATTTTCATTTGTCAACATGAAATTTTTTCCTAATGTTTCGGCCTATTGTCAATGGCTCAAGGAATTGGCGGACCAACTCCGCAACGTTGGTGCGCCCGTTACCAATGATCGTCTTGTTCTCTAAATGGTTGCAGGCCTATCTGAGGCCTTTAATGGCATTGGAACACCTCTTCATCAGAGTAATCCTCTACCACTCTTTATCAGGCCCGTTCCATGCTCACGTTAGAAGAAATTGGCTTGGCAAAAAAGACGGCTACCGGTTCAAATTCTGTCATGATGATGACCACGTCAGATGACCCTAATTCATTCTCTGACAATGCAGGCAAAAACCGCAATAACAATGGCGATAAATAATGTTAAAAATGTAAAAATAATGGAAAAAATTGTGGCGACAATCGCGGTGATAGCATTTACGGGCAGAATAGTGGCGGTAACAGAAGTGGGCCTCTGGGCAGTGGGCTGCAGGCCAACTGGTCACAACTATGGGCCCTCTGGCCGTGGAACTAGGCCAGTGTCTATTGGATCAACAACCCCTATTTTCCACCCAGTCGATTTCTGGGAAACTAGGCCCAATCTCAGCCCCAGTCGAGGCCCAATCTCTCGGCCAGTAGCGGTAACAGGTACAATAATGGGCCAGGGCAACAGACAGGCCTGCTTGGGTCTCGGGCTCCACAGTCCTTCCATATTGCAGGTCCAAATCATATCGCGACACCTACAGATATTGAGGCCACAATGCATACACTTGGATTAACTCATCCGGTTGATACATGGACACTAGTGCCACTTCTCATATGACGTCCGATCAAGGCACTCTCTCATCTTGTTCAAATTTGAACAAAAAACGTGGTATAATTATTGGTAATGGTAACTCAATTCCAATTCGCGGTTATGGACATACAACTTTGTCTCCCCACATCCACCTCTAATTTTAAAAAATACCCTTCATTCCCCTAACTTAATTAAAAATTTGGTGTCTGTCTAAAAATTCACCACTGATAATTGGATTTCCGTTAATATTCATCTCTTTGGGCTTTCTGTGAAGGATTTCAAAATGAGAATACCTCTAATGAGATGGAATAGTAGGGAAGAGCTTTATCCAATCACAACTACCACCACTTCCACGAGTCAAGCCATGTCGTCTACTTTTGTCGCTCTTTCTCCTTCCTTGTGGCATGCACGTTTGGGTCATCCGGGATCGTCTATTATTTCTTATTTGCAAAAACAATTTTATTTCTTGTAAGAGTACGCATAGTACTATACTTTGTCCTTCTTGTCCGTTAGGGAAACATGTTCGATTACCATTTGTAGCATCTACTTCTCGTATTTTGATGTCTTTTGACGTTATTCATAGTGATTTATGGACATCTTCCATTTTAAGTTCTTTGGGCAATCGTTATTATGTCTTATTTTTGGATGATTATTTTATTTTATTGTGGACCTTTCCGTTATCGAAAAAGTCTCAAGTTTTTCCACTTTCTTAAAATATATAGTATTCATCTGTACCCAATTCGAAAAGAAAATTAAAAATATTCAATGTGATAATGACAAGGAATAAGATAATGGGTTGTTTCAGGAATTGTGTGATGCTAATGGAATAGTTTTTCATTTTTCTTGTCCTCACACGTCCTCACAAAGTGGGAAAGCTGAACGGAAAATTCATACTATTAATAATATTGTCTGAACTTTATTAACCCATGCTTCCGTACCCCTTCCTTTCATCATCATGCACTACAAATGGCTACTTACCTCCTTAACGTACTTCCTACCAAAGGGTTAGCATATGAATCTCCCCTTAAAATTCTCTATAATAAGAATCCTTCATATTCACATCTTAAGGTCTTTGGGTGTTTATGCTATCCATTTTTTTCGTCAACTACAATAAACAAACTTCAAGCCCGTTCTACCACTTTTGTATTTTTGGGTTATCCATTTAATCATCGTGGTTCCAAATGTTTTGATTTATCGTCTAATAAAATCATAATTACTCACCATGTTATTTTTGATAAAATTCAATTTTCTGTTTGCTAAAGTGAGTAGTCCCGTGCCTAGTTCGTATAATTTTTTAGATGACGATGTCTCACCATATATTATCCATAATTTATCGGACTTGTACCATGACCACAATACGCCAAAGAAACCTCTTCTTTGTCCCACGATCCGTTACCATGTCGCCAATTTAGCTTGATGGGTGGAAAATTCGCCCAATACCGATATCGGTACTGGTCCAATATTCTAGCCCACTCCAGTATCGGCTTCCGCACCTGTTTCAATTATTGGGATAGCAGACCCAATGCCTGCTGGCCAGTCCGTCACCGTCCCGTACATTGCCCAAAATTCACTCAACCCTACCTCAAGTCAAGGGCCCGTTACTCGTAGTCAAAAGAGTATTTTTAAACTAAAGCAACATTTTAATCTCAATTCTAATGTCGCTAAATCCTCATTATCACGTAAACCTATGTCTGCACTACATGATATGAATTAGAAATTAGCTATGACCGGTGAATATAATGCTCTTATTGAAAATAAGATGTGGGAGTTAGTGTCATGTTCATCTGGTGTTAATATTATTTGGTCTATGTGGATTTTTACTCATAAAGAAATTCTGACGGTTATTTTGAGAGGTCTAGGGCTCATCTTGTTGGTGATGGTAAATTGACGTGTATTATGGTGAGACGTTTAGTTCAGTGGTCAAACCGGCTACCATTCACAATGTTCTCATTTTGGCTCTCTCAAAATTATGGCTCATTCATCAGTTGGATGTGAAAAATACTTTCTTACATGTTGATCTTAAGGAGACAATATATATGCATTAGCCCATGGGTTTTCGAGACCCCAATCATCCTCATCATGTCTGTTTGTTGAAGAAGTCCTTGTATGAGCTTAAGCAGGCCCCACGGGATTGGTAAAAAAGGTTTGTAGATTATGTATCTACTATTGAGTTTTCTCATAGCAGGTCTGATAATTCTCTGTTTATATATCATCATGGCACTTCTCTGGTATACATTTTATTGTATGTAGATGATATTATATTGAGTACTTCGTTTGATGATATGCACAAGTCTATCATGTCACTTCTCAGTTCAGAATTTGCTATGAAAGACTTGAGGCCCTTGAGTTATTTCTTGAGTATTGATGTCACTCGTCATTCACGTGGTCTATTTATAACAGAAGAAATATGCCACTGACATCATTGAGAGAGCTAGTATGTCATCTTGTAAGTCTACTTCCACTCTGGTTGATACCAAACCGAAATTGAGTGCTACGTCTAGCACACCATACGAGGATCCCAACCACTATCGCATCCTTGTAGGAGAACTTCAGTATCTTACTTTCATAAGGCCTGCCATTACGTATGTAGTTCAGTAGGTGTGTTTATTTATACATGATCCACATATTGAGCACATGCATACGCTGAAACACATTATACGATACATCTAGGACATACTTGATTATGACTTGCATTTGTATCTTTTATTTGTTTCCACACTTATATCCTATACAAATACTGATTGGGGTGGCTGTCCTGATACCAGCCGATCGATATCTAGTAAATGTCTGTTTCTTGGTGATAACTTGGTCTCATGATCTGCAAAATTCCAGGCTACATTATCAAGATCTAATGCAGAAGTCGAATATCGAGGGGTAGCCAATGTGGTGTATGAATCATATTGGTTGCATAATCTTCTGTTAGAACTTCACTTTCTCATTCATAAAACTACCTTGGTCTATTGTGATAATGTTAGTGCATGATATCTTTCTGGTAATCTGGTCCAACATCAGCACACTAAACATATTGTTGAGTCTATTTTTAGAGTGTGTTTTAAGGAGTCTTTTGTTGTCTTTTTATTGTTTTGTATAGTATTATGTGTTTTATGTTGTGTTTTCAGGTTTTAAGCAATTCATTAGGTTTTAGGAAATTCAAAAAGAATAGGCGTTCATGGAGGCCCAAAAGTGCACATCAAGTCCCAAGCAGGCAGTCAAAGAAGTCCCGGAAAATGTAGAAAGCAATCAGGCCAAAATTCAGATGAAGACGAGGAAGAGCCGCATCGCAAGAAGGCAAGGTCCACAGCGTTGTAGAGTCGCGGTGCTTGGTAGTAGCTCCACGAAGCAAATTAGCGCCGCGGCGCCGATGGTGGAAATTAGCGAGAAAACCCGAATTTTTACAAGGGTAAAAAGGTCCAAGAAGTGTTTTTCGTTATATAAGTTGTGGGAGGCTGATTTTAGGGATGATCATACTTTTGGAGGCAAGAAACAAGAGGGCAAGACGCAATTAGAGACACATATTGTTCAAGTTTTTTTCCTTTTCTTTTATTTAATTTAGTTCATGTTGGATTTTAAGTTAGTTAGCGTTCTTAGCATGTCTATGAACTAATTACTTTGTTAGGATTTTCTGTCTAATCGCTTGAACCTCTATTATGACCTAATGCATTATTAGTATTTCTTCTTCATCTATCATTATCTAATCAACTTGTGGTTATTGAATGAGAATTGACTTGACATTAGTTTTCATTACTTATATGATTTTAAATCAAGATCTGAAAAGGGAGTTTTGAATATGCTATAGTTGATTAGACATAGATTTAATCTTGAATGAAAGTATCATGATTACTTGTGTAGTGTGTAGGTTATTGATCTTAATCCTCATATGTGGCAGACTTTATCATAGAAATATTGAAAATTCTCACTTAGGTTGAGTTTTTATATGTCCTAACCGGAATATAGAACACCTCAGTTAACCTGTTATTTTGATAAGAAGAAAGATTGCTAGTCTTACATTAACGAATAATAGAGGGGATAATTGATGAGATTGAAAATCCTAATTACCTCCATCACTGAATGAAACTCTAAGTATTTTCATTCTTAGTTTATTCCTGCATATTATTTTAGTTGTTAATCCTTAGTTTAGAAATCAAAACTTATATATATGTCTGCCAAATAGAAACCAAATATTAGTTAATTGGTAATTGATAATTCAGTCTATAAGGATGATACTCGGTCTTACCAAATTTTATTACGAATTGCGATACGTACACTTGCGTATCATAAATAAATTTCGCAACAAGTTTTTGGCGCCGTTGCCGGGGACTGAAATATTATCAATATAAAAGTAATTAATCTTATTTCTAATTTGATTTTTTTTTCTTAGAACACATTATTTGCCTTGATATGTGTGTATTGTTTTTCGATCAATTTCAAGGAGCTATATTTTATGCGAAGCAGATAACCTTGTCCCTCTGAATTCGGAGATTGAGAAAGCGTGCAAGCAGAACCGAAAGCACAAAAGAATTGTTGATTCAACTGCAATGGAAAATCAACGTAATAATATTGGATTGAATGGAGGAGCACCAGCAGACCTAATATAGCGAGTCCAACATCATATCGAGACGAGTTTGAGGGACTATATTTTGCCAACTGTTACTGGCATGCAGACATGCATAAGGCTACCAACTATGGAAGCCAATAATTTTGAGATTAAGTCAGCAATCTTACATATGGTCTAGGGCACAGTTCAGTTTTGGGGGTTGCCTTCAGAAGATCTGCACATGCATTTAGCGAACTTCTTGGAAGTTGTGTGGCTGATATAACCGGATGCCCACAGAGGCGGTTATGGATAGGAAAATGCCCTTGTGTGGTGTCACGACCCGACCCCGGATCCGTGACCGATGCCTTAACCCGGGCACCCTTGTGACACAACATCAGAGAAAACCAGCGGAATATAAACCCACAATAAACAACCATAATGATATACAATAGTCTAGCCCAAAATGGCTACCCCAAAAGTACATAAGACCGAACAGTTACATCCTTAAACAAACCAAGTTATGACAAGACTACATGCCTACAGAAGGAGTAACACTATGACGGACGGGGCCGTCATGCCTCGAATGTACAAAACATCAACAACCCGGGAGAACCATACCAAAAGTCGAGCCTCAGAAGAAATGGAGCTCACGACACTGAGTAAAAGATCCTAGGAATGAGGATCTACCACATTTTCCCTTACTGCGGCATGAACGGCCAGGGAAGGGTCGACACAACGTGCAGTATGTAAAGCGGAAAATCGTAGTAATATCATAAGTCCAAAATACTGATCAAGTTATAGATAAAAATCAAATTATGTTGCAATGTGTCTTACTAACAATGAGAGTAACAAGTATAAGTATAATACTGCATAAAAATATGAGGCTCATGATCAAAACAGGATCTCTCGCCCGTAGTATCATTAAGCAATCCTACTCGGGATTTGTTTCACCGCATGGATCCCGTGGATCCGCATAAGGCCATCCGCCTCGCGTGGGACTATTTCACCGCGTGTGACTATTTCACCGCGTGGATCCTGTGGACCCGCATGAGTACCATCGCCGTACTCGCGTGAGACTATTTCACCGCGTGGATCACGTGGACCGGATCCGCGTAGTACAAGCGCCGCACTCGCATCATGGGTAGCAAATCCATGGCATAAGTAGTAAACCATCCTATTGGAGCATACCCGTGGGCCACCCATCGTGTCAGTATATCCAAAGGAAAAAAATAACAAGAATAACCCGGGGTTTACCCGTAATAATATTTATATAACATAGCTCATCCGGCTATCATACATAACATAAGCACTACCGGCCTATCATACATAACATAAGCACTACCGACCTATCATATCATAACATAAGCGCTTATCATAACATAAGCAAGTTAAGAAATCCCCTAACTTCTTATTAACATTATTAATATATCCTCTCATTTTAGTATACCCAAGGCACTAACATGTCTTTTAATAGAAAATTCGGGAATTCAACCCAAGTACCATATACTTCTAACCCTTTAAGAAATAACTCTTTTATACAAAAATTCCAAGATACTAATCACCATAGCATCAAGTTAAGATTTCCTTTCAAAACAAGTCACATTTCCTTTTAGAAATATAGTAGGCTTCTAAATCAAGTGGCTTCATTTCCTTTAAAACCTTAGGCAATCAATGCCTCAAAATCAGTTTACCCTTTTCCCAACTCAAAACATTTTTTCCGTGCTTACTTTACTTAGAGTAAATCTTCTTTCGTTAACCTTCCATAAAGCTAATATAGTCAACTTCCATAAAGTCATTATATTCGCTTTATACAATAGTCAAATACATTTTTCCCTAAATCCAAGGGTTTTATACTTTTAAGATGAAACAAGTATCACATACTTAAAACAAGTGAAAGATATCAAATCTTGTACGTCTACCGTACTACATAGATACAACTACTCATGCTCAAGAGATAGGAAAGCTCCACATACCTCTTCGGTCAATCCACTTGTTAATTCCAACTATCGCATGTAATACGTCAACCTATAATGACCATAATACGTTTATTAACCTCTAATCTCAAAGTAGAACAATCCAAGTTCAAAGTCACTAAATTCTATGGAAAATTGGGCAGCTTTTCCTTTGTTTCTACTCACTTTGCCACCTTTTTCAAGCCTGAATTTATCATCCAAACACCACATTTAAGGCTCAACAATCCAACATTTTAAAGGGGATTACACCTCCAAACTTGGGTGTGTAAAATTCTGCCCCATTTGGTACAACAATACACTTAACAATTCTAAAGTAGTTTTTAGGCTACAACATGCTCATAATATCTTTTCTTAACCAATCCTTCATATCCAAACCACATTTCATACATGCAAGGACTCTAAGTGCATTATTCACTACCACAAGTTCTTTCTTCTTAACATGCAACACTAAAAACTAATTATAAAGGAAGAATCATAACCTTAGAGCTTTAGCCAAATTTATTCCAAATATTTTGCTAGCTTCCTTGCAAAGAACACCACCACAACAACACCAACAAGCTAGCCACAAGCTTCCTTCTTGTTCTTAACTTTTCATATTTTTCCTAAGGCTAGAATTTCTCTTGGAAATGTAGAGAGAAGGAGGAGCTAATTTAGAGAGAGAGAGAGGTTTGAAAGATGACCAAGTCTTCAAGACTTGGTCAATATAAGGCATCTGAAAAATCAGATGGGGACACTTGTCACCCTCCCATGTCCTTTTTAAAAGAGAAATCGGACTTTCTAAGTTTTTCGCCCAAAAATCCCGCCTCGGCCCGCTTGCGGCGTGTGAAACCTCCGCAGCCTCTCGAACTTCGGCACATTTTGTCTGGCGCGCGGCTGCAACTTCAGCGACCCTCGGTACTTCCGTGCGCCGCTGCCTTTGCTCAAACGCATTTCTGTCTGCGTCACCCGAACTTGTAACTCCCATAACTTCCTATGTCCTATCGATGAGCGGTTGGTTGCGTTGGAAACTAGACTCAACGAACTACGCCTAGGCCTTTGAAACACTTAGGAACTCTCAATGCACCGGGTCATAACCCGCCTCAAAGTTGACTAAAACCCGTCCGAAACAATCCGTCAACCTATTCTTTCGAAAAATTTAAATCTTACTCCCTTTCGTATGCTCTCATACGCATGACCTGAACTACGGGGTGTAACATTCTCCCCCCCTTAGAAACATTCGTCCCGAATGTTCTTTGGAAACAATCTAATATTCCTCGGTACTTCCGTACTTTACACTAATGGAACCTTACTATGCCACTTGTGACCACTAAGATATTGCACACGCTTAATCATTCCTCATAAGTCAAACGAAACGAACCCAAGATATGAACCATTACCACTTACTCCGTTCATGGCTATGAAGTGCGGTTCGTAATTACCAACCGATTCTATCACATGTTCATAGTCTCAATATCCTCCGCTCAGCGATACTAAATCTTACAACAATCCCATCACTTACTCCACCGGATCTCATCTACTATCCTCAAGCATACCACGTAGCTTAATTTACAAACATAGTCTCCCATTAGGTCTCTTAATTAAACTTCTTAAGGTTCCATTTATTTCTCAGACAACTCATCATCTCCTAATTATCTCAAATTAGTACGTACAACCTTGATGAGAGTTCATCAAACCACTCCATACCTTCCCGGTATCTAATTAGTCCTTATCAATCCTTGGTATTCCAATATCATTCTAGGCAACACGCGTCTGACCCTCATACATAATTTCGTATAGCTGCATGTCACAATACCCACTATGCTATATTCCTCGAAAAAGATCACTCATAAAATCTTCCACTCACGATAGCCATGTAGCTAAGGTTCCTACGGTTATCAAAAATCCTAAGGCTCGCAACTTCCATGTCCCCAAACTTACCCCTTCTACAAGCCAGGCTCTCTAAGTCACAATTTACATAAGATTACCCGCACATAATACTTAACATGTAACCATCTTATCACATCTACTAATCTTTAGAGAGTTAAGGATATACCTGTAACTATGGCTTCATTTTCCCCTTAACGTTCTAATCATGATCCTGCCCTGCACGTCGCATAGCAAAAGAAGGCGATGAACCAGCCACTGATCCCGAAGGCTGAATCTCTTCATCCGTGTTATCTCTGGTCGGACAATTCCTCGCAAAATGGCCCTGCTGGCCGCATGTAAAACAAACTCCCAACCCAGCACGACACTCTCCACCATGGAGCCTACCACAACGGCCGCAACGAGGTAGGGGTGGCCCTATCCGGCTAGCACCCCCACTTCCCCGAGAACCTAAAACCTTGGAGCCCTGACCTGCCCCTGAATATCCCGAACGTCCTGAAGACTGTGGAGAACCACTCAGAACTGGCGGAGGGGCATAACTAGTCTGCTGCTGCGGCTGTCCTCCTCGAAAGTTACCAAAGGACCCTGCTGTCTTGGCCCTCTTCTGCTGATCTTGGTTATTCCGTCGACCTCTACGCTCCTCACACCCGAGTGCATAAGCTGCATACTGGCAATGTCCATGCGGTGAAGAGCTACTCCGTGCAACTCGGCCAAGTAATCATCCGATCTGTGACATAGCGGTGTACCACATCCTCGTATACGCGCCACTAAGGCGGGTACATATCGCCAACGAATCAAACTCTAAATTGTAATTCCGAACCGCCTGCCCGTTCTGCCTCAACATAAAAATCTATCCGCCAGCGCCCTCCTCATCTGAGAATGCAAAAAGTGTTCAAGAAAGGCCTCGAGAACTCGTCCCAACCGGTGGAGTGCATGCTCCCCGGGCAGCTCCTAGATCAAACGATCGGCTGCGATATCACGCAACCGATGTGAACCTAAGACCACCGACTCGGTCTCCAAGTCTTGATCACTCTCATGATCCAGAATCGCTTCGGATGAACTCCTGCGGATCATCCTCGTGCCTCGACCCATAAAACTCGGTGAGGCTGCGGCTCAAAAAGTCCGCCGATCTCAAGCTAGCGACTCTGTCTGAACTACGGTACAATGAAGCTGCTGTCTCGGCTAACCTCGTATGCAGCCACGATCACGGCTAGTAATCGGGCCATCTCCTTGTAGCCATATACTCTCCCAGGCTGCTGGATGGAAGCTCAGTCTGATCTCGATGGCGTATTCTTTGCCTCAGACTGTTGGGGTTGGCGGCGTTGTAGAACTTCGCCGTCAAACACCTCATCCGTAAGGATCGGGCTGTGCCACGTAACCCTCGGTGCCCTACTAGTAGTTCCCTCTTGCCTTGCCGCTACGGGCGCGGTTGCACTGCGTGGAGGCATAAGCGTCTGAGAAAAATACGTCGGAGGAAATTCAACCTATAACACGGCTCTATTGCACGATTTTAGAGTGAAAGAATGAAACCAATCCTAAATATCCTGCGACCTCACGATTATAGATGTGGTGCAACACACCGATAATCAAGACTCTACTAGATACGGCGTATGAGCCCTCCGAGGATTAATCGCTCGATACCACTTTTGTCACGATCCGGCCGGATCGTGGCCGTGCCTAACGGGCACCTTGTGACACAACATCGGAGAAAACGGCGGAATATAAACCCACAATAAACAACCATAATGATATACAATAGTCTAGCCCAAAATGGCTACCCCAAAGTACATAAGACCGATTTACATCCTTAAACAAACCAAGTTATGACAAGACTACATGCCTCTACAGAAGGAGTAACACTATGACGGGACAGGCCGTCATGCCACGAATGTACAAAACATCAACAACCCGGGGAGAACCATACCAAAAGTCGAGCCTCAGAAGAAATGGAGCTCACGACACTGAGTAAAAGATCCTAGGAATGAGGATCTACCACATTTTCCCTTACTGCGGCATGAACGGCCCCAGGAAGGGGTCGATCTGTGACATACCAAGTATGTAAAGCGGAAAATCTTGTAGTAATATCATAAGTCCAAAATACACTGAAGTTATAGATAAAAATCAAATTATGTTGCATTGTGCCTTACTAACTATGAGAGTAACAAGTATAAGTATAATACTGCATAAAAATAGGAGGCTCATGATCAAAACAGGATCTCTCGCCCGTAGTATCATTAAGCAATCCTACTCTGGATCGTTTCACCGCATGGATCCTGTGGATCCGCATAAGGTCATCCGCCTCGCATGGGACTATTTCACCCGCATGAGACTATTTCACCCGCATGAATCCTGTGGACCCGCATGAGTACCATCGCCGTACTCGCATGGGACTATTTCACCCGCATGGATCCTGTGGACCGGATCCGCATGAGTACAAGCGCCGCACTCGCATCATGGGTAGCAAATCCATGGCATAAGTAGTAAACCATCCTATTGGAGCATACCCGTGGGCCACCCATCGTGTTAGTATATCCAAAGGAAAAAAATAACAAGAATAACCCGGGGTTTACCCGTAATAATATTTATATAACATAGCTCATCCGGCTATCATACATAACATAAGCACTACCGGCCTATCATACATAACATAAACACTACCGGCCTATCATATCATAATATAAGCGCCACATTAACATAAGCAAGTTAAGAAATCCCCTAACTTCTTATTAACATTATTAATATATCCTCTCATTTTAGTATACCCAAGGCACTAACATGTCTTTTAATAGAAAATCTGGGAATTCAACCCAAGTACCATCTACTTCTAACCCTTTAAGAAATAACTCTTTTATACAAAAATTCCAAGATACTAATCACCATAGCATCAAGTTAAGATTTTCTTTCAAAACAAGTCACATTTCCTTTTAGAAATATAGTAGGCTTCTAAATCAAGGGACTTCATTTCCTTTAAAACCTTAGGCAATCAATGCCTCAAAATCAGTTTACCCTTTTCCCAACTCAAAACATTTTTTCCGTGCTTACTTTACTTAGAGTAAATCTCCTTTCGTTAACCTTCCATAAAGCTAATATAATCAACTTTCCATAAAGTCATTATATTCGCTTTATACATTAGTCAAATACATTTTTCCCTAAATCCAAGGGTTTTATACTTTTAAGATGAAACAAGTATCACATACTTAAAACAAGTGAAAGATATCAAATCTTGTACGTCTACCGTACTACATAGATACAACTACTCATGCTCAAGAGATAGGAAAGCTCCACATACCTCTTCGGTCAATCCACTTGTTAATTCCAACTATCGCACGTAATACGTCAACCTATAATGACCATAATACGTTTATTAACCTCTAATCTCAAAGTAGAACAATCCAAGTTCAAAGTCACTAAATTCTATGGAAAATTGGGCAGCATTTCCTTTGTTTCTACTCATTTTGCCACCTTTTTTAAGGCCGAATTTATCATCCAAACACCACATTTAAGGCTCAACAATCCAACATTTTAAAGGGGATTACACCTCCAAATTTGGGTGTGTAAAATTCTGCCCCATTTGGTACAACAATACACTTAACAATTCTAAAGTAGTTTTTAGGCTACAACATGCTCATAATATCTTTTCTTAACCAATCCTTCATATCCAAACCACATTTCTTACATGCAAGGACTCTAAGTGCATTATTCACTACCACAAGTTCTTCTTAACATGCAACACTAAAAACTAATTATAAAGGAAGAATCATTACCTTAGAGCTTTAGCCAAATTTATTCCAAATATTTTGCTAGCTTCCTTGCCAAGAACACCACCACAACAACACCAACAAGCTAGCCACAAGCTTCCTTCTTGTTCTTAACTTTTCAGATATTTCCTAAGGCTAGAATTTCTCTTGGAAATGTAGAGAGAAGGAGGAGCTAATTTAGAGAGAGAGAGGGGTTTGAAAGATGACCAAGTCTTCAAGACTTGGTCAATATAAGGCATCTGAAAAATCAAATGGGGACACTTGTCACCCTCCCATGGCCTTTTAAAGAAATCGGACTTTCCTAAGTTTTTCGCCCAAAAATCCGCCTCGGCTGCGGCATGCTGAAACCTCATGACCTCTTCGAACTTCGTCGCGGCCTGCTGTCTGGCGCGCGGCTACGCTTCAGCGACCTCGGTACTTCCAGCGCCATGACCATCCATCCGCGCGCGGCTGCTTTGCCTGAAACGCATTTTTGTCCGTCTGCGCACTGAACTTGTAACTCCCATAACTTCCTACTCCGATGTCCTATCGATGAACGGTTGGTTGCGTTGGAAACTAGACTCAACGAACTACGCCCTAGGCCTTTGAAACACTTAGGAACTCTCAATGCACTGGGTCATAACCCGCCTCAAAGTTGACTAAAACCCGTCCGAAAAAATCCGTCAACCTATTCTTTCGAAAAATTTAAATCTTACTCCCTTTCGTATGCTCTCATACGCATGACCTGAACTACGGGGTGTAACATGTGGTCAATATATATGTATACCACATCTGCATCATACATACATTCATTAATCATTACATGGTATGATGCCCACAAAGGTTGTCATGGTAAGGAAGATGCCCGAAGAGGCTGAGGTATACGGATGTTGCATTATGCATAACATTTAGGCATATGTATTAGGACCCTTAGAGGTGTTTACTGCTGGTCTACTATTTCTGTCTCAGATATTGTTATAACCCTGTTATGATGTTATTTGCCTGACATACTCAGTACATCAGTCGTACTAACATCGTTTTTGTCAGGGAACGTTGCGTTTCATGCCTGCAGATTTACACATGCAGGATGGTCCACGTGAATAGGTTGCATATTTTAATGGATTTTTGGAAACAATCATCTCTTTCCGGAGTGTCGATCTAAATTTGGTATGATACATTTTTGCGTGTCTATATGGGTATAGTGGGGCCTTGTCCTGAACTGTTGATGTTGTACACTCTGTAGAGACTTGTAAGACATGTGTCCTATGTATAATAGTTTTGTAGGGCCTTGTTGGCCTTGGCGCGGGTATGTACATATATGAGTCGGTTTTCTGATTAAGAGTTTTCATAATCTTTTTCGGCTTAGTCCGTGCTTATTAGTGATTATATATTGATGGTGTGATTTGGGGTATCCGGCAGATGGGATCTGGGTGCCCGTCGAAGCCCTCTGGTTCGGGTCGTGACAGGAGAATTACCCCGTAGTGAAGTAAAGTAAAGCTAAGGTTGAGGTGCTAGATGAGTTGCGTGAATTGTATTGTTAGGCGACTTGACACAGGTATGCTAAGTCGAATTATTTCTTCTTTTGACATGTTTCATATAACGAATTGCAAACGTAATATTGTCCCATAAATGATTTTACTCTTAATAGTTAAAGTTAAGGATATTCATGTTATTGATTCCTATGTTAAAAACATGTCTAAATATGTTCATAAATTCTTATTGAGGTATGGGAAAGATATTGATGTTCACAATGTTAGCCGAAGGTACAAGGACCTTATCAGATGATATATGTGCGACCTTTAAATACAATAGTGTCACTGATGATGCCATTAGGTTGAGGCTCTTTCCATTCTCACTCAGGAACCGAGCTAAAAGCTGGTTAAACTCTCTTCAGGCAAATTCAATTACTATTTGGCAAGATTTGACACATAAATTTCTTGCCAAGTTTTTTCCTCTATCAAAGGCTACGAAGTTAAGAGGGGAAATGAATAATTTTTATCAGCTTGATGGGGAGCCCTTATATGATTCTTGGGAGAGGTTTAAGGAGCTGCAAAGGAGATTCCCTCATCATGGGATTGAACAATGGATGTTAGTCCATAATTTTTACAATGGTTTGTGTGGTACTACTCGTACCATAATTGATGTTGCTGCTGGAGAAACATTCATGAGCAAGAGTTCTAATGAGGCACATGAGCTGTTGGAGGAGATGACAACGAATAACCATCAGTGGTCCGATGAAAGATCGACCAATAACAGAAAGGTGGCTGGAGTACATGAGCTAGATTCTATCATTGCGTTGACTGCTCAGGTTGCTTCTTTGACGAAGCAATTGCAACAAAATATTGTGTCCGCAAATGCAGTTCAGATGCAAGTGGTTTATGAAATTTGCGGGGGTCCACATACTTTTGATAGGTGTACAACAACAGACCCAAATAATGTTCCTACGGACCAAGCTCAGGTTCAAGAAGTTGGGAATTTTCAGAGGCCTTACAACAATCCATTCTCCAAAACTTATAATCCTGGGTGGAGGAATCACTCTGACTTTTTATGGAGAAACGACCAAGGCCAGCAACCACAGTTCCAAAGGCAGTACTAGCAGAGTAGTCCACAACAGCCTATGAACCAAGCTTCACCTTCTTAGCACTTTAGGCCACCAATTGCACAAGAGAATCCTGATGAATTGAGAGCATCTTTGCTGACCCTCACCAATTCCCAAACTCAGTTCATGACAGAGACAATATCCTCTATTCGGAATTTGGAGACGCAAGTGAGGCAGTTAGTAAGCATGTCAAATAACATACCTCAAGGGAATTTGCCTAGCAATACCGTTGTGAACCCAAATGAGTCGTGTCTGGCCATTACTTTAAGATGTGGTAGACAAGTTGAGCAATCTACAACTCAACCACATGTTGAAAAGAATGACGAATCAGTAGAGACATCTGGGTTAGAGAAAGAGAGGGTTACTGAAGACCACCATATTACAGAGTAAGCACCACCCACAGCTATTATGGAACCTCAAGTCAGAATTTCATACCCCTAGAGACTTAGAAAAAAATTCTCTTGATAACAATTTTTCTAAGTTTTTGGAGGTTTCTAAGCACCACCCACAGGTATTGATAACGATGTCTAACTGGCAGTGACCCCTGAGCAAATTAGCGTCGCGACACCTGGCTGAAGCGTCGTGGCGCCGATGGCGGAAATTAGCGAGAAAACTTGAATTTTTACAAGGGTAAAAAGGGCCAAGAAGGGTTTTTCGTTATATAAGATGTGAGAGGCTGATTTTAGGGATGCTGATACTTTTGGAGGCAAGAAAAAAAAGGGCAAGACGCAATTAAAGACACAGATTGTTCAAGTTCTTTTCCTTTTCTTTTCTTTAATTCAGTTCATATTGGATTTTAAGTTAGTTAGCGTTCTTAGCATGTCTATGAGCTAATTATTTTGTTAGGATTTTCTGTCGAATCGCTTGAACCTCTATTATGACCTAATGCATTATTAGTATTTCTTCTTCATCTATCATTATCTAATCAACTTGTGGTTATTGAATGAGAATTGACTGGCCATTAGTTTTCATTATTTATATGATTTCAAATCAAGATATGAAAAGGGAGTTTTGAATATGCTATAGTTGATTAGACATAGATTTAATCTTGAACGAAAGTATCACGATTACTTGTGTAGCGTGTAGGTTATTGATCTTAATCCTCCTATGTGGTAGAATTTATCATAGAAATATAGAAAATTCCCACTTAGGTTGAGTTTTATGTCTTAACGGGAATATAGAACACCTAAGTTAACCTTCTATTTTGATAAGAAGAAAAATTGCTAGTCATGCATTACTGAATAATAGAGGGGATAGTTGATGAGAGTGGAAATCCTAATTACCTCCATCGCTTAGTTAAACTCTAGGTATTTTCATTCTTAGTTTATTCCTTCATATTATTTTAGTTTTTAATCCTTAGTTAAGAAATCAAAACTTATATATACGTCTGCCAAATAGAAACCAAAGATTAGTTAATTGGTAATTGATAATTCAGTCTATGAGGACAATACTCGGTCTTACCGATTTTTATTACGAATTGTGATACATATACTTGCGTAGCATATATAAATTCCGCAACACATATCGATATGGATATCCATTTTGTTCGCAAAAAGGTAGCTCGTGGACAAGTACGCGTCTTGCATGTCCCTTCCACGTACCAAATTCCAGGCATCTTTATTAAAGGACTTCCCTCGGTTTAATTTGAAAATTTTAGGGACAGTCTCAGCGTATGACAACTGTCCGCTATGATTGCGGGGGTATGATATAACTCGTGATATACACAGCATTGTATATCGCGAAAATAGTGGGTTTATTATTGTAATCAAAGTAGTGTAAAACTTAACATAATTGTAGAATTCATGTACAAGTACAATTATGATATTAGATGTATAGTAGGAATATGATTTTTCATATTTGGAGATTGTAAATTGTATATATAACATATTCATTAATGAAAATAATTAAGGAATTATTTTTTTATTAAATAATAAAAACAATTAGATGCGTGATTAGTTAGGATGACATGATGTCTATCTACTCTGCTTGCAACTATATACAGGAACGAAAATTTACTAAATGAAACCACAATCACTCTGTAAAAGTTAGACATTGCCAATGGATCGTACCTTTAACATCAGTTTTACTGTAATGGAGATAATTAATTGTCACGATCCAAACCGGAGGGTCATGACGGACATCCGGATCTTACATGCTGAGTACCACTAATCATATATTTGACACCTAACCGTAATTAAGCATGGGCCACGAGGGCCGTCACGAGGAAACTTGCTGACACATAGAAATAATAAACTGGAAAAGAGTTATGTAAATCTTGCAACTAGAAGATCCCAACCCATGCATATATACATTATAAGGCCGATAAGGCCTATACGATTACTATACACCGGACATCTATCTACAAGCCTCTCAAAGTATGTGACATCATAAGGTCGGGACAGGGCCTGCCATACTCATACGCCTATACAAAAATACCGTACCAAAATTAGACTACAACTCCGGAACAAGTGGAGTGCTCTAATATCCGTTGAACAAATAATCTACTAGTGCGAACTGTCACCCTGTCTATCTGAGCATGTGTATATGAAACACAACGTCTCCCGTCAAAAGAACGTCAGTACGAATAATGTATAAGGTAGGTAAAGCATGAATGCCAATATGAATCTATAAATAGTAAGGAAAGGCATAAACACAATATGAAGCGACAAGCTATAAATGAAAGCATGAGCAACCTGAATGTCATATGAGACGAATAGTGAAACTCAAATATAACCTGTCCGGATAGGCCTTCACTTTATAAACTATCATCGTCATATAGTGAGAGGTGTATAACATACCACTACCACCCAGGTATTCTATAAGGTGTATGTGTGGATATACAATGCAATGAAAACACCGATTTATGCATATGTTGCGGAACGCACAACCCGATCCAATATATTTATATGTATATATGTTACTGAACGCGCAACCCGATCTAATATATTTATATGTATATATGTTGCGGAACGGACAACCCAATCCAATATATTTATATGTATATATGTAGCGAAACACGCAACTCTATCCAATATATTTATATAACTAATATATAAACAAATCTTTCATTATGAGTTAATAAGACAAGATATACATGAATCAATAAGCTTCTTCACTTGAATGAAGGGCATCTACATTTCTAGCTTTCAAGAATAGAGTTACTTTGAATGAACATTCGTTTACGTTCGTTTTATTATGGGTCATACCAAAAGAAAGAAGAGTATTCTTAACATACTTGTAACACTCATACAAGCTCGTAGAAGATCGTCAGTAATGAATCAAACTTGTATCGTCTTCTTTCGAACTCCCCATCACTAAGAAGTAACATGTAATACTTTTCATCTTGAGAAGAATTGCACTTGTTTTCTTAAAATAGGAACTCATGTTGCTACCGGGAAATGGAGATCACGTTGTTAAAAATAAATGAATGCTTCGTATACATATAATAACGTTGTTGCTGATATTTTTGTGGAGAAAGAAATGCTTAGCTAAAATATAAAATGTTCAATGTTGGTGCACATGACTTCTCAAGAAAGAGTGTCTAAATATAATAAATCTCTAAAGTTGTCATTCTTGGTGGACTCCACCCTCTTAATTTCTTTCCTAGAAATGACACATAGTCTCTAAATGTCACAATAATTACGTAGTAAATAGTAACCACTTGATGCATTCTACACTAACACGTGGATGCTTATCCACTTGACTATTTATCCAAATAAATATTTTAGTTAATTACCTTTAACTACCAACTCATAAAATTACTATTTTAAATTACACATATACTACTTTATAAATCAAACATATAGAAATATATTATAAAGATTAAGACATTAATAAAATTATATCTTATCAAATTCTAATTTTCTAACCTAATATCAAATGTATAAATTTTTGTACTATAAATTATCAAAATGGGAGAAAAAAAATACTTTTTATGAGAAAGTAATTTTTATTCTTATAATGAATAAAATCACATTTTTAAATTTCCTCATGTCATATAAAATTTAAAGTGTATCGAAAAAATAGTAATATTAATAACTATATAAAATTATATTTATAATTTTTTTTACAAAAGTATTTCACTTATAAGAAAATATCATATCAAAACAATATTTAATAGTTTCAAGGTTATCGAACATACGAGGTCTTATAATAGCACTGATATAAACCCTCCAAGATCATCTAAACTTACTACGTAACCTAATGCAAAAGTGTGGGATGTTACATTAGTACTGGTGTTGTCCCAATTTATATAACACATTATTTTAGTCAATAAAAAAAATGACACATTTCTTTATTTGTCAATAATTTAACTTTAAATTTTACCTTTTACACTTAACGAGATGATTTATAACTACACAAATATTTTTGACTTATTTTAGACTACAAGATTAAAAAATCTTCATTTAATTTTTAAACTCAGTGTTCAATCAAACTATATCATATAAATTGAGACACACAGAGTATGTCCCAGTCCTAAATGGGGGTAGAGGAGCTCTTATTTTTGGATGAGCGATTTTTAAAAAGGAATGCAAGAAATTAAGATTTTATTACTGTTTAAACTTTAAAGTACACAACTGTTCTCAGCTTCCATGCTTTGCCAAAGAGTATGTTTAACGACCAAAATTCAAACATTTTTAAATGCAAAAGATAATTAGTACTAGTAAGTGATAGATATGCAGAGGACATCAAACATTTTATGTGATTTGACTGTGTTAAACAGTGGGCCTACGTGAGCCCAGTCCATGTCCATGTTCAGTCCGTAATTATATATATATATATATATATATGGTAGTTTGTATATTATTCTTATTACTTAATTAGAATGGTAATATTACCATAATTGTATAGTTAGTCTCCTTATAGAATAGAGATTTAGATGTAAAGCAGGAATATGATTCTTCTATTGTAACTTGTATATATATGTCTTTCATTAATAAGAATAATCAAGGGATTAATTTTTTCATGGTATCAAGAATCTAGATTATTTTTACCTTGCTTCCGCTCCTCTTTTTTTCTCTCAAATTTCCGTGAAAATCCCCACCAAAACCGAGACACTTCTCGATTTATTCTTGTCTTCCCCAATCTCTTCTCCGAATCTTGTTGTTCTATTCACCTGATAAGAACACTTTTCATCCTACCCTCACAGTTTCTAACATCAAGAGTGTTGTTCCTATTGTTCTTGACCTAGAAAACGTCCAATATGGGACGTGGGCAGAGTTATTCAAGATTCATGCCAAAACACATCAAGTTCTCCACCATATCATCCCTCCGGCTACTACTACAAAGGGGACTACGGAGACTGCAACGGAGGGTACTACAGAGGCGGTGCCCACCAAAGCAGACGATCCAAAGTCATGGGTCACACTTGATGCAAAAGTTCTTCAGTGAATTTATGCCACTATCTCCCTTGACCTCTTACAGACGATTATGGAACCCAACTCCACAGCTATGGAGGCTTGAAATCGATTGTTTGACATATTCCAAGATAACTGTCATTCCCGGATTGGTACCCTTGTACATGAATTTTCTCAAGTCAAGATGGAGAATTTTACAAACGTTTCGTCTTATTGCAAACGTCTCAAGGAATTGGTGGTTCAACTTCGCAATATGGGTGCTCCTGTGAGCAATAGTCGTCTCGTCCTACAAATGGTTGCAGGCCTGTCTGAGGCCTATAATGGCGTTGCTTCAATTCTTCGTCAAAGTAACCCCCTGCCGGAATTCTACCAAGCACGCTCCATGCTTATATTGAAAGAAGCCGGATTGGCTAAGAAGGCGACTATTGGGGCTAGTCCTGTCGTCATGATGACATAGTCCAATTTTTCTCCTTCCGGCTCCATCAACTCGAGCCAAAATCGCAACAATGATGGTGGTAAAAAAGGGTAAAATAGGAAAAATAATGGCAAGCAACGCGGCGTAACACCGGCGACAACACCCACCGGAACAGTGGCAGCAGTCAGCAGCATCCGCAGACGTGGGGCCAACAGTGGGCCCCAATGCAGTGGCAGTGGGTCCCAGTCCCTGTCCACTCCAGCGCCGCGGCTCAGCCCAGTCCAGCGCCGCGACCCTTCAGCCACTGGGCCCCAGTTGCTCGGGTCAGGCTCTCGGTTTCAGACAATTTTATGGGCCGACCCAACAGTCTAGCATACTTGGGCCTCGCCCCCCTCAGGCCCATTACGCAATGGGATCCACGCAGACCGACATTGAAGCTGAAATGCACACGCTTAGAATGACTCAACTAGACCCGAATTGGTACATGGACACCGACGCCACCACCCACATGACATCTGACCAAGGTACTCTCTCATCTTATTCCAATTTGATCAGTAATCGTGGTATAATTATGGGTAATGACAATTCAATTCCAATTAAGGGTTATGGTCATAAAAATGTGTCCCCTCCTCATCCACCACTTGTCTTGAAAAATACCCTTCATGCCCCAAAACTAATTAAAAATTTGGTGTATGTCCGTAAATTCACCATTGATAATTGGGTTTCCATTGATTTTGATCCGTTTGAGTTTTCTGTAAAGAATTTCAAGACGGGGAGTCCTCTCATGAGGTGTGACAGTAGGGGTGAGTCAAGACCTAATCATAATTAAATTCGGACTAAGACGAAAAAAGATTATATAAAATCTTAACCAGAAAGTCCAACTTATATATACATACATACCAAGGCCGACGAGGCCATATATGACTACTACATATGAGACATCTCTTTATAGGTCTCTAAAGAATACACAACATAAAAAAAAGCATGGACAGGGCCCACCATACCCATATGTACATGCAAAAACATACCATACTGAGATTAGACCGACACTCTGAAATAAGGAGAGTGGTCTAAAATTCACTGAGTTAGCAACCTACTAAAGTGGATCGTCGCCTTGCCTATGTGAACCTGCGGCCATGAAATGCAGCGTCCCCCGACAAAAGTGACCATAGTACGACTGATATACCGAGTATGTCAGGCATGAATAATAGCATAACAAGGATATACCAATAAACTAAAACAGAAGAAACTGACAGTAACATCCGACAGAGTTAGCCGACAGAAACATCTGACTAGTAGTAAATGCCAAAATGTCATGCAAAATGCGGTATATACATATATACATATATACATATACTGGCCTCATCGAACATCTTCCTCCCATGCATATCATCTCATATTGTCCTCTGTGAGCATAGTCATCATCACATATACCAGCTGATCAGGTGGTTGCGTATACAATACAATATCCCTTTTCCCATTTTCAATTTATGGTCTTGGGTAATACATGAATGTAATGCATGAATGACAATAAAACATTCTAAACTTATCGAGTGACATAATATTCTTGTATCTTCGGCTAACATTATGAACATCGATATCTTTCTCATACCTCAATAAAGATTTATGAACATATTTAGACATGCTCTTAACATAGAAATCAATAACAGGAACATCTGGACAATATTACGTTTGCGTTTCGTTACATGGAACATGCCAAAAGAAGAAATAATCCGCCTTAACATACATGTGTCGAATCGCCTAACAATACAATTTACGTAGCTCGTTTAGCGTGTCAACCTTAGCTTAGCTTTACTTTACTTTACTTCACTACGGGGTAATTCTCTGATCCGCTAAAATGGAAGGAAATATTGTTGCTTGCCAACAAATACCAAACAATGTTGCTACTCCTTAGAAATTCATACTCACCCCCTACTATTTTAAGTAACTTATCCAAGAGTGAAAAGGTTATACATATATAGCCTTTGTGTGGAAATCTCACGTTACTGCCCCGTTTTTTTATTCATTCTTTTGTGACAAACTACTTATTTGAGTTTGCTTATCAAGTATGGTGTCGTGTGTACAATTGTAACATGAAATTCTAAGGGATTAAAAATGACATGCTATATATAATTTATCAACTTAGCACGTGTAGTCTTAATAGGGAAATTCCTAACCCATTCACTACTAGTACATGACACCACACTTAATTGCATGCATACTAATAGCTAACACATGACACCACACTTAATTACATGCATAGCTAACACATGACAACACACTTAATTGCATGCATACTAATGGCTAACACATGACACCACACTTAATTGCATGCATACTAATGGCTAACACATGACACATTTTCATGCTACACATAAATTTTGTCCACTAATCACTTATCCCACAATTAATCAACCACACACATACACTACAAAAAAAATAGTCTACGGTGACAGTTCTCGTGTGACAGAAATGCAACTGTCACATCTTTTTACTAAATTTTTGCCTTTTCTTGACATTCGTGTGACAGTTTTTTTAAGTATCACAAAATTATGACATTCGTGTGACAATTTTTTTAAGTGTCACAAAATTATGACATTCATGTGACAATTTTTTTAAGTGTCACAAAATTATGACATTTGTGTGACGGTTTTTTTAAGTGTCACAAAATTATGACATTCGTGTGACAATTTTTTTAAGTGTCACAAAATTATGACATTCATGTGACAATTTTTTTAAGTGTCACAAAATTATGACATTTGTGTGACGGTTTTTTTATTCCAATATATTATTTAATTCAGCCCTCATATAGAAAATACTCACTCCCGCCTAATAATTTCGTTCACAGAAAATATCGAGCATTTAGCTACACAGAGAAAATATCGATCCCAGAATCCTCTTTCACTCTTCTTCATTCTTTCACTCTTTCACTCTTTCACTCCCAAAACCCTTTCACTCTTCTTCATTCTCCCAGAACCCTTTCACTCTTCTTCATTCTCCTTCACTCTTTCACTATATTCACACTCCTTCCCTTTACATCTTTGTATTTTGGTGGAATCCTCTGATTAGGTTTGTCACTTTTTCAATTTTTAATCATTGTATTTAGGGATTTGATATATAATAAGCATAAATACTTGGTTTTAAGCAGCCAGAGGGCATGACGCACTTCCATTTTGGTAAGAGTCCCCTTTCAAACCCTAGTTGTTGCCCTCTTTGAGAAAAATGACAAGGCAAGATGTATGCTCGCTTTTCTTCAGAGATACAAATTAAATATTTTTGCGGTTGTCTCTGTATTAGTTAGTTTTCGATTTGTACTGTATTGTTTCTTGCTTTTGTTTTAAATTTTTTGTTATCTATTCGAGTTTAAGGGTTTAGATTTGTATTCTAAATTGCTACTTGGATTCTATGGTCATTAATTTGGTTGATTTTCAGTTTTCCATTAGTATAGTTCTATATTTCTTCTGGATTTTGGGGTTAATAAGCGTAGCAGAGGTACGAGTTGAAGTTGAAGATGAAGTGTTTGATGAAAGTCCTGAACAAGCACTGTATTTTCATTAGTTGAGAACCCCCCAACCCATGAGAGGTCTCCCCTATATTGTTTTTACTTTTCTCTGTAAGTTTAATTGGTTCCGATTTCAATTAGTTATGGCTTAAGTTGGGATCCAAACCTTTGGCGGAATCCATACCTAGATTAATTAGTCCTTCACTATTAAAACCTTCCTTTGTGAGTTCGAGGTCCTCACAGTGAAGATAAGATGGCCTTCGACCTTTCGGCTGCCTCCACACAAGGTAATTTGATTTCTTTTTTAAATATTTGTTATATTAGCTATAGTATGTTGTGTTTAAATTTTGTATTTAGCTAATCTCACACTACTCGTAACCATGTTGACTTAGTTAAGTCTGATTTCAAAGGACACAATATGATCACTTCTTCAATTAGTTCTGAAACACTTAAGTTTACATTAGTTCTGAAACCTTCTTTCAACTAGACTAATTCTTAAAGGAAGCTAATAGAGGAAAGTTAATTAGTTTCTCCTCAATATAATTTTGATGTCATAGTAATATTGTAACCTTCTTTAGATATTTGCACGTGGAATTTACGCTCTCTTTTTATTAACTTGAAAGCAAATGAGTAGGTTTCTTTTCAAGTCACCGACGCCTTGAATCAACCATTTCCAGATGGGCAATTCAACTTGGTTTGGTCCATGGAGAGTGGAGAACACATGCCAAATAAAGAAAAGGTTCATCATATTATGACCAACTGTTGGCTGTGTAAAGATTTTACTTGTCATTCAGCTTTATGTATTTCCCTATGTTAAATGGTAAATGTCAAGCTATTATATTTCTTTTATGATAGAATTTGTTAAAAGAAAATGAGCGTTGTAAAGTAGGAGAAGGTTTCTGATCGGTGTATTTTATATACACCTTTTGAGTCATTTTTAGTGAGTCTTTTGCCCATTTTTATACAAATACGTGTCGTCTTAGGATATATTTTCTTTCTTTTGAGTCATATTGGTTTAAAGTGGCTCATTGGCGGAAAAGGAGCAAAAAGAGGGCAGAAACAGAGGTTCCAGAGCTCGAAAAATGAGAAAATTGGCGAACCGGGCATGAAACAGGGCGGCGCCGCGACGCCTCCAGCCAGCAGAGTCAGAGCGCCACGACGCCCAATTTACAGAGACGTGCAGGAGTTTCGCCGCGCTCCAGCCAGACGCAGCCGAGGCGGGAAAACTGGCAAATTCGAATGGGAATGGGCTAAGGCCTGAAGGAAAACCTGGAAAACGATTTTGAGGCTATAAAAAACAGCCTTTAGGTCAGAATTAAGGGTTCCAAACCCTTGCCAATTCACACAACCTTGGAGATCAAGATTGGAGATCACTTCTTAGTAATTTCTTGTTTCTTGTTTTATTTCTTTATAGTTTATGTAGGATATTAGTTTAGTTCTTGTCATGTCTATGACTAGAAACTAACTTAATCTAGGGCTTTCCATGTCAAATCACTTGAAACTTATTCTTATGAATTAATGCATGTTTTGGTTCTTCTTATCATTGTTGAGATTTATTCAATAATTGTCTTGAATGTTTGGTAATTAATTGATCACTAATTATCATAATCCATATGATTTCTAATCGAAAGCCGAAAGGGGAGATTGTGAATATGCTATAGTTGAATAAACATAGGTTAAATCGTGACGAAAGTATTCGATACTTGTGTAGTATTAATAGGTTATTGCTTTTAATCCTCCTTTATAGTCAATCTTATCACCGAAAGGTAGAAGGGTTCTATATTGGGGTTGAGTGTTTATATTACCTTAACAAGAGTATAAAACAGCTTAGTTAACCTGCTATCTCAAAATAGAAGAAGAACCATAATTAATTGCATTAACAAGTAAGGTGAGCGGATAGTTGAGGAGATTTGGAAGCCCTATTTCCACCATAACTGAAGTAAAACAAAGTAATCTAGTTAGCATTCTTAATTATAGCTATAAACAATTTATCAATCATCGGTTACCAAATAGATACCATAGAATAGAATTTGAGAATTGAACACTAATCCCTGAGGACGATAACTCGGTCTTCTAGACTATATTACTTGTCACGACACGTGCACTTGCGTTAGTGTGTGCATAAATCGCGCATCAAATTTTTGGCGCCGTTGCCGGAGATTGGCGTAGTTCAATATCAATTTTATCTATTCTTAATTTCTAATTTGGTTTTTATATTTTTTATTTATTACTATATTTTCTTTATTTGTGAAAACCAGTGTGCCGTGATCCGTTGTTTTATTTTGATCTGTTGCAGGCATCTAGTTTATGTGAAGAAGAAGAGGAGCAGATACACTTGTTCCCTTCAACCCGGAAATTGAAAAGACTTGCAAACAGAACAGGAGAAACCAACGAGTTTTGGCCTTAATAGCGATGGGGGGCTTACAAAATAACAATGAGATGAACGAAGGGTTAGGTGATCATCAACCTAACCAAAGGATGCCTCGGAGATTGCCGATGGATGTAGAAGAGAGGGTCCAGGTCCAAGCTGAGAGAAGCTTGAGAGATTACGTGCTGCCAAGGGTGAATGAAGCACAAACTTGCATCGAGCTCCCGCATAGAGCAAATAATTTTGAAATCAAGCTCGCGATCCTAAGTATGGTGCGAATATTGCTCGTCGGAGGTTGCCATCAGAAGATCCTCACATGCACATAGCGAACTTCTTGGAGTTGTGTGCAACTTTCAAGTACAATGGTGTTACTGACGCCACCATCCGATTGAGGCTCTTTCCCTTTTCACTCAGGGATAGAGCGAAAGTTTGATTGAATTCCTTGCCCACAGATTCGATATTCACATGGCAAGAGCTGACACAATTTTTTTTAGCAAAGTTCTTTCCACCGTCCAAAGACGCTAAGCTGAGAGGGGAATTGAACAATATCAAGCTGATGGAGAGTCACTCTATGAGGCTTGAGAGAGATTCAAAGATTTGCAAAGGAAGTGTCCACATCATAGCATTGAGTTGTGGAATTTGGTCCATATTTTCTACAATGGGCTAAGTGGGACTACCAGAACTATCATAGACGCAGCCGCAGGTGGAACTTTCATGAAAGACAAAGACAAGCTCATGATTTATTGGAAGACATGGCCACCAATAATCATGTAACAGAGGATGATGGGTGAGTGGTAGAAGAGCAATAGAGTCCACGAGATTGATGTCATCACAAAGATTAAATGCACAAGTTGCTCTCCCGACCAAGCAATCGCAACAAAACACATGATCGATGAATGCACCCAAATGCCATTGAGTTGCGAGATGTGGAGGTCCACATACCTTTTATAGGTGCCCATCACCGATCCTAACAACATCTCCGAAAGCAAGCAGTGCCAAGCAGTAGGGAATTATCAAAGGCCCCAGAACAACCCCTATTCAAATACCTACAATCCAGGGTGGAGGAATCACCCTAACTTTTCATGGAGGGGTGATCAAAGGCAGCAGAACCAATTTCGAGGACAGTACCAAAATCAGCAACCATTCACTCAGGCCTCATCTTCACAACAATTGCACCCGCTTCAACAAGAGAAGCGGATGAGCCGAGAGCACTCGCTGACACTCACCAACTCTGCACTCAGCCATGGCGGCAGACTAGATCCTCTTTCAGGAATTTGGAGACACAGGTGGGACAACTAGCGAAGATGGCAAACAACAGGCCACAGGGCACTTTGCCTAGCAATACAGAGATGAACCCCAGAGAACAGTGTCAAGCAGTGCAGCTGAGGAATGGAAAACAGTTAGAACAACTTACACCTCAGCCTATGGTTGAACAGGGAGTAGATGCAGAGAGGGAGAGGGTTACTGAAGACCGCCCGATATTAGAGAAAGCTCCAACAGTCCCAGTGAAGGAGTACACTGAGAGGATTCCTTTTCCGCAGAGGTTGCAAAAGAAAGTGGTTGATAAGCAATTCTCCAAGTTCTTGGAGATATTCAAAAAGCTACACATTAACATCCCATTCATTGAGGCATTGGAGCAAATGCCCACTTATTTTAAATTCATGAAGGAAATTCTGGGAAAGAAGAAGAAGTTGACGGAGTATGAGATGGTGACACTGACAGAGGAATGCAGTGTCATCTTGCAGAAGAAATTGCCCCCTAAACTCAAGGATCCAGAGAGTTTCACACTGCCTTGCACAGTTGACAGGATAACATGTAATAGGGCCCTGTGTGATCTGGGGGCTAGCATAAATCTTATGCCCTTGTCTGTTTTTAAGAGGTTGGGGTTAGGTGAAGCCAAACCAACCACTGTAAGCTTGCAGTTAGCAGATAGGTGATCGGTGTATTTTATATACACCTTTTGAGTCGTTTTTAGTGAGTCTTTTGTCCCTTTTTGTACAAATACGTGTCGTCTTAGGATAGATTTTCTTTCTTTTAAGTCAAATTGGTTAAAATGGCTCTTTGGCGGAAAAGGAGCGAAAAGAGGGCAAAAGTGGAGGTTCCAGAGCTTAAAATGCGAGAACTTGGCGAACCAGGCAGAGGCGCTGGCGCGGCCCAGCCAACCAACAGGCCAGCGCCGTCGCCAATATCCAGAGGCCTTCGAAGTTCCAGCGCGCGCTACCTGCATGCCAGAGTTGCAGCCGCGCGCCATCATCGAGAGTTTCAGTTCCAGCGGCCGCGCCAAGAGGCCGCTGGCCGACGCGGGAAAAATCAGGTCTTTGACGATTTTATGGGCCAGGCCTGAAGGAAACCCTTAAGGGCGGTTTTGAAGCTATAAAAAGAGAACCCTAGACAGTTTTCAAGGGTTCCCTTCTTGCCAATTCACAACACATTCTTGGAGTTCAAGATTGGAGACCATTCTATTGTAATTTTCTTTCTTTCTTTTACTTTATTTCAGTTTTTATGTTGGATATTGAATTAGTTCTTGTCATGTCTATGGCTAGGAACTAATTCTATTATAGGGCTTTCCATGTCAATTCACTTGAACCTTATTTTATGAATTAATGCATGTTTATGGTTGTTCTTCTAATTGTTGAGATTTATCCAATAGTTGTTTTGAATGCTTGGTAATTACTTGATCATTAATTATCATTATTTATATGATTTCTAATCAAACTTCGAAAGGAGGAGGTTGTGACTATGCTGTAGTTGGGTAATCATAGGTCGAATTGGGGGTGAAAATACCTCAATTACTTGTGTAGCGTTAACATGGGTTTTTGTTCTTAATCCTCCTATAGAGTCATCCTTATCACCGAAAGGTAGAAAGGAGCGCTACTGGGGTTGAGTGTTTATATAGCCTTAACGGGAGTATAAAACGGATTAGTAAACCTGCTATCTCCAAAAGAAGAAGAACCATAATTGATTGCATTAATAAGTAATATATGTGGATAGTTGAGGAGACTTGAAAGCCCTATTTCCCTCATTACTGAAGTAAACACATAGTTAATTAGTCTTTATAATTATTAGTCATAATCAACAACTCAAATATTGGTTACCAAATAGATAACAAAGAATAAAGTTGGTACTTGAACACTAATCCCGGAGGACGATAACTCGGTCTTCAAGACTATATTACTTGAGTCGACAACGTGCACTTGCGTTAAAGTGTGTGCATTAAATCGCGTATCAAGTTTTTGGCGCCGTTGCCGGGGATTGGCATAGTTCAATATCAATTTTATCTATTCTTAATTTCTAATTTGGTTTTTATTTTTGTTATTTATTTATTTTTACGTTTTTTCTTAATTTTTGTGAGAACCAGTTGCCGTGATCCGTTTGTCTGTTTTTGATCTGTTTCAGGAACTCAGTTTATGCGAAGGGGAAGAGGAGCAGACACTCTTGTTCCCTTCAATCCAGAAATTGAGAAAACTTGCAAACAGAACAGAAGGAACCAACGGATTTCAGCCTTAATTGAGATGGAAGACGTACAGAACAATAACGAGATGAACGATGGGATAGGTGATCATCAGCCTAATCAAAGAATGCCTCGGAGAGCGCCATTGGATGTAGAGGAGAGAGTTCAGGTCCAAGCGAAGAAAAGCTTGGGTGATTACGTGCTGCCGAGGGTGAACGGAGCACAAACATGTATTAGGCTCCCTGCAATAGGAGCAAACAACTTTGAGATAAAACCGGCAATTCTAAGCATGGTGCAGAACACGGTGCAGTTTGGAGGGTTGCCATCAGAGGATCCACACATGCACATAGCTAATTTCTTGGAGCTATGTGCAACATTCAGATATAATGGCGTTACTGATGACGCCGTCAGATTGAGGCTCTTTCCCTTCTCACTCAGGGATAGAGCAAAAGTATGATTGAATTTCTTACCAGCTGATTCGATTTTTACATGGCAAGAAATGGGCACGTAAATTTTGGCAAAATTCTTCCCTACGCAAGGCAAAGAAAGTTGAGAGGGGAGTTGAATAATTTCTATCAAGCAGATGGAGAGTCATTATACGAAGCCTGGGAAAGATTCAAGGACTTGTAGAGGAAGTGCCCACACCACAGTATTGAGTTGTGGAACTTGGTCCACATCTTCTATAATGGGCTGAGCGGAACAACCAGAACAATTATCGATGCAGCAGCAGGTGGAACCTTTATGAGGAAAACAGCCCATGAAGCTCACGACTTATTAGAAGACATGCCCACCAATAACCATGTCACAGAAGATAGACAAATGAGTGGAAGGAGAACAGTGGGAGTTCACGAGATAGATGCCATCACTGCCCTGAATGCCCAAGTTGCCCTTTTGACCAAACAGCTGCAGCAACATACAATATCCGTAAATGTAGTGCAGATGCCAAAGAGCTGTGAAATGTGTGGTGGTACACATACATTCGATAGATGTCCTTCAGCTGATCCTAATAATATGCCAATCGAGCAAGCAGAGTGCTGCCGTGGTAACTATCGAGGCCCTAACAACTCATACTCCAACACATACAATCCAGGTGGAGGAATCACCCAAATTTTTCATGGAGAGAGAGGCAAAGCAAAATCAATATAGAGGCGATGCAAAATCAAGAAAGACCAAAATCAGCGGCCCATTCACTCAGCCTCACCTTCTCAACAATTCAATGCACCTGTCAGCTGTAAAAGCCGACGAGCCGAGAGCGGCTTTGTTGACACTTACCAACTCCTGCACTCAGCCACGGGCGTAAACTAGATCTTCGCTCAGAACTTGGAAACACAAGTGGTCAACTAGCAAAGCTATCGAACAACAGCCACAGTGGTACACCGCCAAGCAACACAGATGAACCCAGAGAACAATGTCGCAAAGATAACCGAGAAGTGGTAAACAATGGAGAAGATACACCTCACTGTAGTTGAACAAAAGGCGTAAATAGAGAAAGAGAAGGAGGTTGAAGCTCGCCAAGATAGAGAAAACCTGCAGAAGAGTATATCGAGAAGATTCTGCTCCCACAGAGGTTGCAGAGGAAGGTAGTTGATAAACAATTCTCCAATTTTTGGAGACGTTGAAAATTACATATCAACATACCCTTCATAGAGGCGTTGAGCAAATGCCTTCTTATTTCAAATTCATGAAGGAGATCTTGGGAAGAAAAAGAAACTAGCGTAATATGAGATGGTGGCGCTGATCGAGGAGCGCTGCTATCCTCAGAAGAAGTTTCCTAAACTAAAAGACGAGGAGCTTTACATTGCCTGCACAATGGCGCGTGACGCAACAGGCCCTTTGTGATTTAGGGCAAGTATAAATTTGATGCCTTTGTCGATTTAAACGGTTGGAGTTAGTGAGGCAAAACCAACCACGGTGAGCCCGCAACTAGCCGACAGAAAGAGTGCACCCAAGGGGGAAGATTGAGGATGTGCTTGTTAAAGTAGGAAAATTCTTTTTTCCCGCGGACTTCCTCATTCTCGACATGGAGGAGGATGCAGAGATCCCCATCATATTGGGAGACTGCTCGCGCGAGGAGAAAGACCGATCGATGTAGAAAAGGGGGAGCTGACGCTAAGGGTAGAGAGCGAAGAAATGGTGTTTAAAGTATTTAAACACATTATTGAGCCACTGGTAATGAGCAGGTGCTTTGCAATCAGCACCATCAGAACCTCCTGTGAACCAGTGCAAGCAAATTCAAGGGAGATAAGCCACCAGCGAGGTGCGTGATGCCAACCTCCGCCAAAGCAGGTATGTGTTCCTGAACCTTCCCTTGAAAATAATTTTAAAAAGAGAAACAGAAGAAGAAAAAGAAAAATGTGGAAAAAATGGATTGGTTGTGGGGTTAATCTACCCCACACCTCTTGAGTTAAGGAAGTTGCATCCGGCTAAAAGACGTTAAAGACAGCGCTACTTGGGAGGCAACCCAAAGTATTTGATTTATTTTATTTTAATGTAGTTCGTTTTACTAAGAACAGTCTCACGGAGGTAGTGTTTGTGTTGTGTTAACAGGTGCAGGCCAACAAATTTGGAGGGCGAAAAACTGAAACAACAAAAGGATTCCAGAAATCGTTAGGCCATGCAGGTGAGCAGCCGCAGCAACTAAAAGAGCGTAAAGGCGCAGAAATAAGCGCGCGCTGGTGAGCAGTACAAGCAAAAATCCATAAAATTCGAAGTCAGCCGCGCCTGCAGCAGGCCGCGCGCAGTAAATCGCATGACGCAAAGAAATTGGGCTCGCGCGCCGATCGTGGTCGCGCGCCAAGACTAAACCAGTAAAAATAAAAGACGCCCCAATCCGATTTTTCCCCAAATTCCAAATAGAAACCTAACCCTTCTTCTCCACAAAACCCACAAAAATCCACACTTTACCTAAAAATCTTCCATAAACCAAACCCAAACACAACCAAAGCTTTTAAATTCCCTAAACCCTTAACCATCTCAACCAACAAACCTCATCTCATTGCCTCAAATCACCATTAGAAGCAAGAAAACCTTGAAGAACACCATCAAAAGGTAATCTTTATCTTTTCTTGAAAGCTTTACTGTAGTCAAAGGAGGTAATAGATTGGAGAAGTATTGTATTGTTGAAGTTGTTGGGGTGTTGAAATTAGTTGTGAAATTTAGAGGAGGAGTATACAAAGGTGAGTGTGGGTGTTGTGTAGAAGCTTCTTAAGTGAAGTTTGGGGGTAATAGGTGTTGTAGCTGCTAGTGTTGGGTGATAGTGTTGGGCAACTTTTGTGATACTAAGGAAACATTGCATCTAACCATGTCTGCCAAAAAGAGAAGAGCCTCCACATCCACCTCAGCCCCTCAATATGATGATACTAGGTTTATTAGCCAACAAGCTCATGAAAGATACAAAAAGCTTAAGATTGTGCCCTTAATCCCCGAAGAGGAATGGATTATCAAAGGGATTCACTGGGGAAGAGGATGTCTATGAGCATTCGCGATGATTGAGATGATGGGGTGAAAAGATTTGTAAACTCGGAAAGATAGCACCAATGAACACGGTGATGGTGCGTGAATTTTATGCTAATCTTAGGAGGTGGACAATGGATGCTTGTGAGGGCAAATATGTGCTGTGATGGCGTAAGAGGTCAATGCGACATTAGAACGATTGATGTTGAGGAAAGAGGTGATGACCGGCTACTTCGTAACATGGTCTAAGCACCAACATCATCGATCGGAATACCGCCGCATACGATGAGCTACCCCGGGTTGCATTTGATATTGCCAGAATGGGTCAAGAGGATCGAGCAGTGTCGTCAACAAAGCACGGGTTGGGTCAGATTGCCGCGTTCGATTCCATCAACGCACTTTACCAGAGTGCCAGAAGACATGATTAAACTTATATATGGAATTACGACGGAAGACGATTGACGTGGAAAGGAGATAGTGCAAAGTATTGAAGAGACCAACAGTTGGTAAATAACAACAGTGGTAATAACAGCGGGTGGGACATGGCTCACTTATTACAAGTTTATGCGCAATAAATGGGGTCCCAACCCTACCCACTGATACTCGTGAGAGAAACCAACTACCTGTGTCATATGGGATAGTGCACTCCTTCCCAGACCCAAGTCCCCCAGCAGCAAGAAGAAGAGCACCAGCACCACCAGCAGCAGTAGCAGAGGCTGCCATGGATGAATATGAGCCTGAAACAGAGGCTCACTATGAGGCAGGGAGCAGCCACTAGCCACCCACAGAATCAGAACCTCCAGTGCCTATGATGGAGCAGTTGCTCCAGAACCATAGAAGGATGATGCAAAATTTCGACACGGTGATACAAGGACAACAAGAGTTGAGACAAGGACAACAAGAATTGAGGCAGGGGTAACAACAGTTGCACCAGCGATTTGACGAGATGAGTTCCATGTTCAACCAATGGTCGATGTATTATCCACCGCCACCGCCACCATTTTAAACCAAGTCTGTAAGTGTCTTGTTTCTTTTATTGTCTTTGAGTCTTGCACACATTGGGGACAATGTGTGATTTAAGTTTGGGGGGTGTCTTATTTGTGTCTTATTGTTATAGTATGTTTGAGTCTTTTTGATTGTTTTTGTGTATTTTTTTGAGTCATATTTCTTTTTCTTTTTGAGTCATAATTGTCTGTCAAAGATCATGCATGCTGTAGTTACTAGAAACACCTAGTGAAGTAAGGTGGAATAATGTGATGGAATTAGAAGCAACTATCTAAACACTTAGGTTAGATATGCCAAAAACTCATGAAATCTGTCTATTTGGAGTTTTCTACTTGAATTGTGCATGATAAATGATTAAAACCTATGTGTTATAATTGCTTGCTATTTGAGGCGAAATAGTTAGGATGTGCATGTTAGGGAGATGACTCAGGCGTTTCTTTGTTAGCCAATTCTTACCACTCTTTTCTATCCCTGACATTAAAAATATCCCTAGTCAGCCCCGTTGAGCCTAAAAATGAAACTTTTTTCTTTGACACCCTATATTCCCACACTTGTGCCATAAGTAAAAATGTGAAATAGTTGGAATGGAATGTGTTAAAAAAGAGACAAAAAGAGCAAACAAGTTTGATGCACCCCAATAAAAAAGTAATAAGAAATAGGCAAAAGCCTAAGTTTGGGGGTGCTTGTTATTATAATACACTTCACGCTCTCAAAACAAAAGAGGGGAAAGATAGATTTGAAGTGAAGAAAAGAAAGCAAAAGAAAAGGGAAACATTGAAAAGCTAAAGAGCTTATGGTACACAAAATGAGCCTAAATGCCTATTTTTACCTACCCATGCCTAAGCCTACATTACAACCCTTAAAAGTCCTGAAGATCTCTTATATGCATATCCATGATTAGTGGAGAATAGCAAGTAACAATGCCATAGGATTTTTGAAATTAACATGCATGATTCAGTATTTTGACTTCCATTAAGCATGATAAAAATGAGTTTGCGAAATATCTAGCTTAATGTGTTTAGAATGCTAAAATTTCATGCTACATGTTCCTGCATATTATTCTGCTAACCTTCATGTTTTTCTAAGTAACACCAATGCAGCAAAGTGATCAATGTCATTGAGTCTTTTATTTTTCTTCTCCTTTGTGTCTTTTTTTTTATTTTTTTTTATCTTTGCTCGAGGGCGAGCAAAAGTTAAGTTTGGGGGTATTTGATCGGTGTATTTTATATACACTTTTTGAGTCGTTTTTAGTGAGTCTTTTGTCCCTTTTTGTACAAATACGTGTCATCTTAGGATAAATTTTCTTTCTTTTGAGTCAAATTGGTTAAAATGGCTCTTTGGCGGAAAAGGAGCGAAAATAGGGCAAAAGTGGAGGTTCCAGAGCTTAAAATGCGAGAAAGTGGCGAACCAGACAGAGACACCGTTGTAGCGCCGCGGTGCCTCCAGCCAACAGGGCCAAGCGCCCCGACGCCCAATATCCAGAGGCCTTCGAGTTCCAGTACGCGCCCAAACAAAGAGAGCGCAGCCGCGCCTACCATCATCGAGAGTTTCGAGTTCCGCGCCGCGTGCCAGAAAGGTGGCCGCGCCGACGCGAGAAAATCAGGTTTTTGACGATTTTATGGGCTGCACTGGGAAACCCTTGGCGGTTTTGAAGCTATAAAAAGAGAACCCTAGGCGCTTTTCAAGGTTCCCTTCGCCAATTCACAACACATTCTTGAGTTCAAGATCGAGACCATTCTATTGTAATTTTCTTTCTTTCTTTTACTTTATTTCAGTTTTTATGTTGGATATTGAATTAGTTCTTGTCATGTCTATGGCTAGGAACTAATTCTATTATAGGGCTTTCCATGTCAATTCACTTGAACCTTATTTTATGAATTAATGCATGTTTATGGTTGTTCTTCTTATTGTTGAGATTTATCCAATAGTTGTTTTGAATGTTTGGTAATTACTTGATCATTAATTATCATTATTTATATGATTTCTAATCAAACTTCGAAAGGAGGAGATTGTGACTATGCTGTAGTTGGGTAATCATATGTCGAATTGGGGATGAAAATACCTCAATTACTTGTGTAGCGTTAACATGAGTTTTTGTTCTTAATCCTCCTATAGAGTCATCCTTATCACCGAAAGGTAGAAAAGAGCGCTACTGGGGTTGAGTGTTTATATAGCCTTAACGGGAGTATAAAACGAATTAGTAAACCTGCTATCTCCAAAAGAAGAAGAACCATAATTGATTGCATTAATAAGTAATATAAGTGGATAGTTGAGGAGACTTGAAAGCCCTATTTCCCTCATTACTGAAGTAAACACATAGTTAATTAGTCTTTATAATTATTAGTCATAATCAACAACTCAAATATTGGTTACCAAATAGATAACAAATAATAGAAGTTGGTACTTGAACAATAATCCCTAAGGACGATAACTCGGTCTTCAAGACTATATTACTTGAGTCGACAACGTGCACTTGCGTTAAAATGTGTGCATTAAATCGCGCATCAATAGGACAGTGGTGCATCCCAGGGGAAAGATTGAAGATGTCCTAGTTAAGGTGGGGAAATTCTTCTTTCCTGCGGACTTCCTCATCCTTGACATGGAGGAAGATGATAAGATCCCCATCATATTGGGAAGACCGTTCTTGGCAACCGGGAGAGCCCTAATTGACGTGGAGAAGAGTGAGCTGACACTTAGAGTGGAAAGTGAAGAGATGGTGTTCAAAGTGTTCAAACGCATCATTGAACCCCCAGTCATGAGCAAGTGCTTTGCAATTAGCACTGTCAGCACATCGGTTGAGCCAGCACAAGAAAAAGCAAGGAAAATAAGCCCGCCAGAACAGGTAAGTAATACTAAACCTCATCTTGAAAAAAAAGAGAAAGAAAAACAGAAGGAGAAAGCGAAAAATGTTAATGAAATGGATAGGCTGTGGAGTTAATCTACCCCATGCTTCTTGAGTAAAGAACTTGCGTCCGGCTAAAAGACGTTAAAGACAGCGCTACTTGGGAGGCAACCCAAGGTTATTTTATTTTATTCAATTTAATGCAATTTAGTTTTTTTGTTTACTTAGAACAGTCTCACGGAGGGTAGTGTTTATATGTTGTGATGACAGGTACAGGGCCAAGAATTTGGAGGACGAAAACGGAGAAAAAGAAAAATCAAAGAAAAATCGGCTCAGCGCCACGGCGCCAAATGTCCAGAAAAGCGCAGAAGTTTGGGAGCCGCGGCGCCAAAGCAGAGTGCCACTGCGCTGGAAGTTCAGATAGGCGCAAAAGTTTGGGCGCCGCAGCGCCAGTTGCAGGGCCGCAGCGCCGCGACGGAAATTCTGAATTTTAAAGGAGCCCTAAATCCGATTTTCCTCACTCCAAATCAAAACCTAAACCTTCCCTCCCTCCAAAACCCACGAAATTAACCCCTTTCCCTAAAAATTTTCCACAAACTAAACTCAATCACAACCAAAGTACTTAATTTCCTTAAACCCTTAACCTTCTTAAACAACAACCCTCATTCAATTGCCTCAATACATCATTAGGATCAAAAAAATCTTGAAGAACACCGTCCAAGGTAACATTTATCACTTTTCTTGAAACCTTCAATACAATCAGGGGAGGTAATAGGTGAGGAGGTGCTTTATTGATGGAAGGTGTGTTGAAGTTGGGTGTGAGATTTAGCGGGAGATTATACGAAGTGAGCGTGGGGTGTCAGGCCGAGCTTTTGAGTGAAGTGTGGGTCAAGAGTGTCAGAAGGCCGATTACACGGTGGCTGATTGATAGTGTTGGGTAATATCACCAAACAAAGGAAACGCCGGGTTGTCTAAAAATGTCTGCCAAGAAGAGGAGAGCTTCCACATCCACCTCCGCCCCTCAATATGATACCACTAGGTTTGTCAGTCAAAAAGCTGAAGATAGATATCACAAACTTAGTACTAGGCCCTTGATCCATGAGAGAGGAATGGATTACCAAAGGGAGTCATTTGAGGAGGGAGATGCATATGAGCCTATTCGGGCGATGATAGAGGTTATGGGGTGGAAGAGATTTGTGAACCAAGAAAGAATAGCACCGCAGAACACTGTAATGGTGAGAGAGTTTTATGCTAACTTTCCAGAGAGGGTGGATGATAGATGCTTTGTGAAGGGACGGTATGTGCCTGTGACGGCCGAAGTGGTGAATGGGCTATTAAACACAGCCGATGTTGAAGAAAGAGGTGACGATCGGAGCTACTTCAGAACGTGGTCTAGAGACACCAACAACATCGACTGGGATGTCGTCGCAAGCACAATAAGCTACCCTAGGGCTGAGTACGATATTGCGAGAAATGGATCAAGAGGACTGAGCAGATGTCAGTTCAACAAAATAGCCAAGGGTTGGTTATATTTCGTCAGTGCCCGCTTAATTCCATCGATGCACTTCACCAGAGTGCCAGCAGATAAAATAAAAATGATATATGGAATCATGTCAGGGAGGACGATTGACGTTGGGAGGGAAATATTGCAAAACATTAGAGAAACCAGCAGGTTGGTAACGACATGTGGGTTGAGACATGGCTCACTTATTAGCAGCTTATGCTCCAGACATGGGGTCTCAACCCTACCCACTGATACATATGAGAAAGTCCAACCTCCTGTGTCATATGGGATAGTGCATTCCTTCCCAAACCCACTCTCCCGCAAAGAAGACGAAAGAGACCAAAGACCAAAGACTAAAGACGCGGCAGCAGCAGAGGTCGCCATGGATGAAGAGCATGAGATAGAGGCTCAAGACGAAGGCGAAGAACGGCCAAAGAAGAACCCCCAGATTTTGAACCTCCAGTGCCTATAATGGAGCAGTTGCTCATGAACCAGAGGAGGATGATGCAGAACTTTGACATAATGATACAAGGTCAACAGGACATGAGGCAAGGACATCAAGAACTAATGCAGGGGCAACAACAGTTGCACCAAAGATTTGATGAGATGAGTTCCTTGTTCAACCAGTGGTCCATGCATTATCCGCCGCCACCGCCATCACTTTAAACCAAGTTTGTAAGTTGTCCTGTTTTTTTTTTTTGAGTCTTGCACACATTGGGGACAATGTGTGACTTAAGTTTGGGGGATGTCTTATTTGTTTTTGAGTCTTTTTGATTTGTTTTGTGTATTTTTGAGTATCGTTTTGAGTCAGATTTTTTTTTTAAGATCATGCATGCTGTAGTTACTGGAATCGCCTAGTGAAGTAAAGTTGAGTAATGTAATGGAATTAGAAGCAACTATCTAAACACTTAGGTCAGATATGCCAAAAATTCATGAAATCGAACTATTTGGAGTATTTTTCTTAATTTGTGCATTGTTTATGATTAAACCTATGTGTATGATTGCTTGCTATTTGAGGCGAAATAATTAGGATATGCATGTTAGGGAGATGACTCAGGCATTTCTTTGTTAGCCATTTCTTACCACTTTTGCCTATCCCTGACATTCAAAATATCCCTAGTCAGCCCCTTTGAGCCTAAAAATTAGACTTTTTCTTTGACACCCTATAATTCCACACTTGTGCCAAAAGTGAAAAATTTTGGTGATTGGAATAGAAAGTGTTAAAAAAGAGACAAAAAGAGTGAACAATTTCGATGCACCCCAATAAAAAAGTAATAATAAATAGGCAAAACCTAAGTTTGGGGTGCCTGTTATTCATAATACACTTCATTCTCTCAAAATAAAAGAGGTGAAAGATAGGTATGAAGTGAAGAAAGAAAATCAAAAGAAAAGGGAAGAATTGAAAAACAAAAGAGCTTATGGTACATAAAATGAGCCTAAATGCCTATTTTTACCTACCCATGCCTAAGCCTACATTACAATCCTGAAAAGCCCTGAAGATCTCTTACATGTGTATCTATGATTAGTGGAGAATAGCAAGTAAACATGCCATAGGATTTTGAAATTGACATGCATAGTTAGATATTCTTACTTCCATGGAGCATGATTAAATTGAATTTGCGAGATATCTAACTTAATGTGTTTAGAATGCTAAAAATTCATGCTATATGTTCCTGCATATTATTCTGCTAACCTTCATGCTTTCCTAAGTAACAATGATGCAGCAAAGTGATCAGTGTCTTTGGGTCAGTCTATTTTTCTTTCTTCTCTTGTCTTTAATTCTTTCTTTTGATCTTTGCTCGAGGGCGAGCAAAGGTTAAGTTTGGGGGTGTTTGATCGGTGTATTTTATATACACCTTTTGAGTCATTTTTAGTGAGTCTTTTGCCCATTTTTGTGCAAATACGTGTCGTCTTAGGATCAATTTTTTTCTTTTGAGTCATATTGGTTTAAAGTGGCTCATTGGCGGAAAAGAAGCAAAAAGAGGGCAGAAACAGAGGTTCCAGAGCTCGAAAAGCGAGAAAATTGGCGAACCGGGCATGAAACAGGGCGGCGCCGCGGCGCCTCCAGCCAGCAGAGTCAGAGCGCCACGACGCCCAATTTACAGAGACGTGCAGGAGTTTCGGCGCCGCGACGCTAGTTGCAGGGCCGCGGCGCCGAGGCGGGAAAACTGACAAATTCGAATGAGAATGGGCCAAGGCCTGAAGGAAAACATGGAAAACAATTTTGAGGCTATAAAAAGCAGCCTTTAAGTCAAAATTAAGAGTTCCAAACCCTTGCCAATTCACACAACCTTGGAGATCAAGATTGGAGACCACTTCTTAGTAATTTCTTGTTTTATTTCTTTATAGTTTATGTTGGATATTAGTTTAGTTCTTGTCATATCTATGACTAGGAACTAACTTAATCTAGGGCTTTCCATGTCAAATCACTTGAAACTTATTCTTATGAATTAATGCATGTTTTGATTCTTCTTATCATTGTTGAGATTTATTCAATAATTGTCTTGAATGTTTGGTAATTAATTGATCACTAATTATCATAATCCATATGATTTCTAATCGAAAGCCGAAAGGGGAGATTGTGAATATGCTATAGTTGAATAAACATAGGTTAAATCGTGGACGAAAGTACCCCGATACTTGTGTAGTATTAATAGGTTATTGCTCTTAATCCTCCTTTATAGTCAATCTTATCACCGAAAGGTAGAAGGGTTCTATATTGGGGTTGAGTGTTTATATTACCTTAACAGGAGTATAAAACGGCTTAGTTAACCTGCTATCTCAAAATAGAAGAAAAACCATAATTAATTGCATTAACAAGTAAGATGAGCGGATAGTTGAGGAGATTTGGAAGCCCTATTTCCACCATAACTGAAGTAAAACAAAGTAATCTAGTTAGAATTCTTAATTATAGCTATAAACAATTTATCAATCATCGGTTACCAAATAGATACCATAGAATAGAATTTGAGAATTGAACACTAATCCCTGAGGACGATAACTCGGTCTTCTAGACTATATTACTTGTCACGACACGTGCACTTGTGTTAGTGTGTGCATAAATCGAGCATCAGTTTCCTCATAATTGATATGTGTTAGCTCAACTGTTTCTCAAATGTATTCACTATATCATTGTATTTTTTCGTTTTTCATGACATTTTGAGTTTATATAACAAATTCACATTTCATCCATGCAGTAACCTTGTCCATCATTTAATTTGTAATGCTTTCCTTTCAATATTTTTCTAAGTTCTTCTATGCTATGGTTGTTTTCTTAATTATAAAAGAAAATCCTCAGAAGTATTTCAGGACTGCATTTCTTAACGGAATTTTCCACAATAAATTTGTTTTAAATGGTTACCTTTCGGTTGCAGTAAATAATCTCCAATTTTCAACTGTCTGCAGAAGTTGATAAGAATCATAAGAGTCATGCTATTTACTGGTGGATAATTGGGGGTTTGGGTGCTGGTCTTCTCCTGATTGCAGTCATTCTTGCTTTTGTTTCCTGGAGGTCGTCAAGTTGTTTTTCCGTAATCGAGGAAGTCAAACAACGTGTTCCAAATGAGAAGATTTCTCATAGTTTTGGATTCTTCAAATACAAGTTTCATTGCATCGGGAGGTATATCGGGGACCGGCAAGAACCGAATGGAGAATCTAGTGAACATCAGGTGAATATTCCAAAAGGTCAGAACATAGACATGCATGCTCATGAAGTCTTTCTACTCACATTACCAAAGGTCCTTCCATTAAATTCCTTCAAAATTTTATGCATGAGACAAAATCACTTGCTTATATGTATCAAAATGTGCCTGGCGCGTGTTCTAAAATCCATTAAAGCAAATTATAACCCACTCCTGTTATAGTCCTCCTGCTACAAAGAGGGTGAGAAGTTGGGGAAAAACAAGAGTTTGGTTCTACTTGAATGCATTTTCAGATGGAATCATAAAACTAAAACAAAGTTAATTCATAATACTTCTAAAATTGATAGACATGGAATTGATCAAGTTATCATAGCCAAATAGAAGAAAAATAAGCTCAAATAGGCTCTGAAATTACTTTTTTTCCCACCTTGAGGGATACATGCCATAAAGTTCAGGAACCTCCCACTAAAGTTCAAATTGTGTCAGGATAAGTTGAAATTGCCAAGCCCATTCAAATTTCTCCCTAATTGTTGCGTGCACTTAGGACACATTTATTTATCCTTCAGAGGGTGCATGATATATGCTTTGCAAATTCATGTGTTTCTTGCTTCCATGAACCAGATTTCCAGCTTTGAGATATGTAACAATATCTAGAATGATAGATCCTAGCTTCTTTTGTTGTACTCCTGTTATACTTCTTTGGTCAAGATTTAGTGAAGAATTTTTCTTTATTTCTCTTTGGTTTTCATGCAAAGAGATTAGTACTTCTGAGGACCTGTTTAATCCAAGTGCTCTCTTCACTTATTATGTTATGCTTTTTATGAAAGAGTTGATGTTAGATTCAACTTTAATGACCAATAATGTAAGTAATTCTATATTTAAATGATAGATCAATAACCATGTTAATTATTACATCATTTCAAACATTACTAATTATTTTATTTTTGTGGTTTATAGTTCTATGACAAACACATGTACTCCCAAGAGGAACTTGATGATGTTCGTGTAGAGTGGGGATTATATTTTTCAAAGATACTTGCCGAAACGGAAGTTTAAACTAAATGTTGATGGGTGAATTGTTCAGATTGATAAGATAGTTAATTAACAATGTTTTAGTCTTTAATTTAACACTTTAGTAACACTTTGAATGCTTATATCCCTTTTGGGAACATTTTGTACAAATTCTAGCTATTTAATGTATATTTTTGGTGTTATTTAAATTATTAGTCCATTTCATTGTTGTAATTTCAATTTGCAATATTAAAATTAAATTCTAAAAAAAAATGCCAAATTTAATTTTCCCGCAATATTAAAATAAATTATTATTTTAATAGAAATTTTAAAAAAAATTGAATCAAAATTAAAATTTAAGTGACAATTGTGTGACGGGTAAAAACCGTCACATGTAGTGTGACCTTTGTGTGACGGGTAATAACCGTCATCCTTTTGTGACATTTGTGTGACGGGAAAAAGCCGTCACACAATGTGTGACGGTTCCAGAATCGTTATCCTTATGTGACAGTGACAAAGATGACACTTACAGGAACTGTAATCTTAGGGGTCAGATGACGGTTTTTACCCATCACCATAGGGTGTTTTTCTTGTAGTGATAACTAACACTACAAGAAAAATGACCTCTGACGCGCGATGAAATGTGACTGCTTTTTTCAATCGCTACAGTGTGATAGTTTTTCCCTTGACTTCTTGGTCAACTGACACTTATGACATATGTGTGACAGTTATTTAAACTGTCATAAAATTATGACAGTTATATGACAGTTATTTGCACTGTCACATATTGTGTGACAATTTTATAGAGTTGACTCATTTTTTTTAGTTGACGCGACCCAACACGTAAAAAACGGTCCATAGACGGAATGAAATATACATTTCACAAAACGAATATAATTTTATAAAAACTATTTCGAGAGTATTTTGTCATTTCATGTGACAAAATATCATTTGATATATATATATATATTGTATATCATATCCTAATTTAATATAATTTTGACTATTAACCATAATTTTGGAATTTTAACGAACAATTATAATTGTAATTATCTCAAAAGAATTTTCAAATTTAAAGGATTAATGTTCCTCCCAGTCAAATTTAGGAAATTATTAATTAAATACGGTAAGAGAATTACTCCTCAATTTTAAACCTTGTGTTAAAATTTAAAAGACGTTTACATGATTCTAATTTTTTCAATCCTAATTAGTGTCAAATTAAGATTAAAACGAAGCTTTTACTTTAATTATGATATTTATAAAATTATTCGGTCATTTTCTGAAATTTAAAACATGATCACATTTGCAAAATATGTTCATAATTAATTTTAAATCACAATGATACTGGGCTTTTTTCAAAATTTTATTTAATTTAGTTGAGCCCAAGCTGAATTAGGGCTAGGCCCAAGCTCAATTCGTTCAAAGGAAAAGAAAGGGGAAAACGTCCATTTCTTCATTCTCTTCCAAGGGTTATACGAACCCTAGCTGCATCTACACCGCTCGTCTCTTTGCCAAAAATTGCGAGACCAAGGGAACCTGTTGCCTTCTCTGTTTATATTCTTAGACGGAATAGGAAGGGCATTCAATTATCTCATCCATTTCACCTCCATGCCATGGTACAACCGTACCCCCCCCCCCCCAATCCTAAGGTGAGGTCGCCCCTCTCTGATTTGCTTTTCTACAAACATTAATTGCTTAAAACTCTTTGTTTTCATTTGTTTGGAGGGAAAATTCTCCCCAAAATTGTGTTCTCCCACACCGATTCGATGAACTTAGTTAGGGTTTGATATTCCCCTATAAATAGAAACCAGCATCCTTCATGTTCTTAATCCGAAATTCATTCAAGGTAAATCTACTTCCTTTTAGTTTAAATTATGTGATATATATGTTATTATGTGTTTTGTGTGTCAATTAAGCATGACCTATAAATGTCTAAGATCATTATATTAGTTATTTAAGCATGTTTATATATGTTATTATGTTTTGCTTTCTATTAGTAATGAAGCTGGCAAAGGTAGCTTTACTAACTTACTTTTTGTCTTTCTTGTTAAGATGAGTTTGGCACTTCTAAAGGTCCTATTTCTCTGGATGACTTCAGCCCCGCCTAGAGGGAGGCGCTAAGGGAAGGGCGTAGCGTTAAATCTGCCTCGCCTTGAAGACGTTTGGAACCCTTCTGTTGAGCACCAATTGGAAATTCAATCCGTATACTGCAAACTATTCATTCTGGAGAGTAATGTATAACTTTCACATTTTGATTTGCGCTTAGGAGGGCAAAATATTCTTATTTGCTTTACTGCGCAACGTCGCGAGCCCGCAGGTAAAGGTAAAAATGGGCGCGACACATATGACCATAACCCAATATGCTACAACAAATCTTATAGTCTATCTTTTCCTTTTGATAACATACTTCATATACTTACAATCACTGTCTAATAGACTGGCCTGGTTCAGGATCAATATCGAAGACAATGAACTGATAGTGCGGACCGATCACTATCTTTTAAGGTATAGTAACCATGTACTAGTATATCAAAAATTTAGAGAAGTTCTCAAGATATATCAATGATTACCTATGTTGTGGTGCGAGCTATTCCATCCTATTTGTTGTAAGTGCCCCTACTATTATCTGACCATACACCATAATCCATCCAGCAAGTTTGCATTAGTGTAAAGTCAGCTTAAGAGAAATGAGTTTTTCAGTTTCAGGTTTGAATATGATGAACATTGAGAGGAGGTGAGATCATACCCGACCACAAAAAAGACATATCCACTCATATGGTATGTGTGCACTTTGGTGTCATTGTTCTAGAATATTACTTCCATAAATCCCCTGTATGTACCATTAATAACAGAGGTTTCCATCTTAGGAGGTCCGGTTAGTGGTGCGTGGGGAAATCTAGCTTATATACACCCTTCATAATGTAGGTGCTGCTTACAGGTTGTAGTAGTTAATATTTTTATAAATATTTGCAGATAGCAAATGAGTGTGAGACACAGTAACCTTGATCATCAATGAATACAAGGTGAGTATTTGCATTAATTTAATATAAAACTTACCAAGAAAAGAGTTCATCATTCTTTGAATTTCATAAATGCTACTTACATAGTGTCAATTTAAAATTCTTCTTATCTTTACAGGGTATATTTGTCCGAACCTGCTAATGAATATGGAGGTTCTTGCATATCTGCTAATGAATAGGGTGATTTGGTGATCTGATTTGTTTGTTATGTGTGGTAGTGATTATTTTTATTTGTGTAGATTAGGAGTTAAGAGGTGTGTTTAAGAATTGATTTTGTTTGAAGTATTTATAGAAGAAAATAAATAGTAGATCTTTTGTTGTGAGCTTAATTTATTCTCACGTTGGTTGTTTACTTATTAAGAGAGCAAAGTTACTCTAGGTATTTAGCTTATCTTGATGAAATGTTTAATTGTTTAATTTCCCTATTTGTTTATGTGACATTACATGCACATAATAGTTGTATGTTTGTAATTGAGATGATAAGATTTGATATAACACCTTAGGAAGTTCAATGTCATGTAATCTTGCAAAGATAGACAAATGAAGAATTAATTATTCGGCTTACTACAAATGAAACTTGCTGGTTGGATTCTAAATGACATTAACAAAATCATAAACAGCTATTTGCTTGACTTGCTGTTGCTTGCTGCTATTTGTGCTTTGCTGCTGCTGTTGGAAAAACACATCGGAAAATGATAGAACAATGAAATTGGAAACGGATAAAAAAAGTTGAAGAAATTCGAACACCACAGATAAATAATATCATATCAGGAACACAGAGTTATTACGTGAAGGTTCATGAAGACATTGTATTTTCGGCCTTGTTGGTCTTGGCCGAGACCATGCATTTTTTTTGTTTTGGAACATTTTATTTTGTAAAATAATTTATAAATGTTTCAATATTGTGTATTAAAATAATTTGATTAATTAGTTACATTTTAGTTACAATATGCTATTTTCTCTCCAATTTAACTATCATTGAAATTATTTTAAAAACATAAATTAAAATTCAAATTTATTAAAATTAAAATTTATTTAAAAATTATCCGCCAAAAAATATATTAAATTAATAAAATTCAAATATTTTACCGTCAAAATTTGTAAATGCCCAGGAATTTTTTTTTAAAAAAGTGTGAAATAGTCAAAGTCAACGAGAAAATGTGTGACGGTTTATAACCGTCACATATTATGAGACAATTATTTAAACCGTCATCTATGAAATATCTACCGTGACATAGACTAGAATGATACTTATAAAAATGGTCATCCATTCCTTTCTATAACCGTTTTTAACCGTCACCGTAAGTCATTTTTCTTGTAGTGTAATTTCTTGATCCCAATCCACTTAAATCTTAAAGACTTATAAAAACTTTATATTCTCAATATCACATTCATGCGATATAGCACTAGTCCATAATCTCTTTCGGTAAACATAAAATATTATTTTTAATTGCCGTTGTCACACTTCTAAAATCTTAAATTATTCCGGGACCACATTATTTTATATGCTTAAAGTTCTACACTTGCATACATCAAGATGCTCAAATCATTGCCCAAAATTACGGGATGTTACAGAAGCTGCAACCAGACGACGGCGACGATGATGATCAAGCTCATCAGAGTCGTCCATTTCCATCAAAAGCTTCTCAAATAAGTCAACATCACAAGGGAGAACTAAAGGCCCTTCACTGCTGTAACCAAACTCTGATTCAGCTTCTTCAAGGAGCATCCTAAACAGCGGATGATTCAAATATTTGGTTCGAATCACAAATCTCTGTCTCTCAGGTCCAACGTAGACCGCAAAACAACCTTCCCGAACCACTCAGAACTTTTTCCTTGTTCCTGTACTGATGCCTTCTGTCCATGACTTGCTTTTGATGCTTAGTGAAGGTTGATTTTCTGATCTGTAGTACTTTTTGCGACCAAAACTTCCGAAAGAAGTGCATCACTCCCATGTTTTCGTGATTAATCCTTTCTTTGATTTCCCTTCTAATTTGTCAAACTCCATCTTTTTTCTTAATACTATACTACATAAATTATATACTAATACGAGAGAAAATTAAGCATGTAGAAGCTAGCTTGCTAGGGTTTAGTAATCTAACCTCTGTCATAAACCAAGTAAAACATGACTTTCATCCTTGATCTCATGGTATTGCTCATGTTTACACAAATGAAAGCTGTTCATGCAAGAAGCTTAGGTTATATTATTAATGGCAAATTGGAACATCCGAGAAAAGAAAGAAAAAAGTACTACTACTACTACTTATGACTGTTTAAGGAACACTCATTAAGGTATTGAAAAGATATGATATAAGCCTCTTGGGTCACAAGGTTTATATATACGAATTAAGGCCCACAATCTTTGAAATACGTAAGATGATATTAATCTCCCTTGAGGAGTCTTTCTCATTAATATCAATATATATAGTGTACAATATTCATCCCTTATATAATAGGAATCCTAGTCCTAATTATAAGAGGAATCCTAGTTTTACCATAATTATATTTACACAATATATGAAATATATTCTAATTATGGGTAGGGATTTTATATTGTTTTACTATACACGTTTACACACCCCCTCAGTCGGAGTGGGAGGAGGCCGGACGCTGAGACTGGATCCGAAGTCAAGAAATAACTGTCGAGGAAGTCCTTTGGTGAATATATCTGCGTACTGATATGATGAGGGAACATGTAACACTCTGACATGTCCTAGCACAACCTTCTCATAAGCGAAATATATGTCTATCTCAATGTGCTTGGTTCGCTGATGTTGAACCGGATTGTGAGAAAGATAGATCGCAGAGATGTTATCACAGTACACAATAGATGCCTGATGCAAAGGACACTGAAGCTCTAACAGTAAATTTATGAGCCAATATGTTACACCCCGTATTTTCAGGACATGTTTATAAGGACGTACGTAAGAACTCAAATGTTAAGATTTGAGACTAGTAAAAATTTATCGGAATTATGAAATTGTCGGAAAATGAAATATTGCGACGAATGGGAGGGCGACACGTGTCACCCCTAGTTGGTCTTGGAACGAATTGGACATGGGTGAGATGGTCATTTGACCTATGTGAAGATGACTAAGTCTTGCAGGTAGAGCTTGATATTATTGACTAAGTCAAAAGGGCCACTTGGCTAGATTTTTGCATCCAAACCACCCATTTGTTCTAATCTTGACCCTCCATTTGATTATATAAGCTTACTAGTAGCAAGACAAGGCTTTACACTTAGAAAAAATTTCAAGAAAAACTTGAAAATAATAGAGGTGCTCTCGGGTTTAGGGTTCCAAAGAAGAAATTTTTTTCGTTTGTTGTCCAATAATCTCCACACTTTAAACCAAGGTTCCTAAGGGTATTGTAAGGGTATATTAATAGAAAGATCCCGAAAAAGTATCGTTTTCGTATTAGTCGCAAGGTGAAAACCTAGTCACTTTCCTAGGTTTGGATTGGAAGTTAAAGGAAAGTTGTTGGGGATCTTCTAAGGGCTTCAAGTGGCGGATTGGAGTGTCAAGGAGAGGCTCTAAGTTGCCAGGGAGCGACTTCGGATCTTGAAGTGGATTAAGGCTCGTTAAGGTAACAATCTTGTTCTCTTAGTGTTATAAGATTACATATTGTTGTAGCCTTACATTTTTACTAGCATGAGGTATATGTATTAAGGTTTGATAAGTGATATGGATTGTGGAAGCCTATAGCCGAAATGGCATTGTGAGCCATTTGAAATTGAAATACAATTTGGTCGATAATTAGAATCGTCGCATGTTCACCTACTTGAGGATTGTAGTAGTTGTAATCAATTGCGACGTGATAACATGTTATACTAAACAACTTGGATTGAATAGGTATTGGAAAGGAATTTATATTGTTGTCCCTCAAATTTGCCGAAATGACATTGTATGTTGGACTAGTTTGATATCAATTGTGGGGCGGAATTTTACACGTCTTGTAGGCGTGTAATCCCCTATTGTTAACTACATTGTTGAGCCTTAAATGTGGCGTGTTTGGTTATTGAATTCGGGCCTTGAAAAAGGTGGAAAAGTATGTAGAAACAAAGGAAGTGCTTTCCGATTTTCCGTAGAATTTAGTGACTTTGCACTTAGAATATTCTACGTTTGAAGTAAGAAGTTAATAGACGTATTATGACCATTATAGGTTGAAGTACTACGAGTAGCGTATTCTACTTGAAGGGTGGAAAAACTAGCAAGGTTATAGTACTTTGGAGCATTTTGCTACTTGTCGATAATCGTCGCGAGGTATGTGAACCTCTTCCTTCCTTTGACATGATTCTATGTATGGAATATACATGTGGTATTATTTCATGTTTCCTTCTACTCTTAGAAGTTAAGAGGTATGTATGTTGATTTACTCTATGTAAAGGTTATGTCTAAGTTATCCTAAGTTCTTACCAAGTCTTATGGGGGATGTTGGTAGGAGTCGTTAGGAGGTATTTGGAGCCAATTTGACTTGGTTAATTTACGGTACGCATGAGAATAAGTATCGAACAAGCCATTGCAGCGTTAATAAAGGAAAATGTAATGACAATTAATTATATTAAAATGAGTAGAATTCTCCATCTGCATAGAAGCTAAGATAAGACAAAATTGTATTACATTTTCTAGATCATGACTGCTTTAATAAGATCGTTATAAACAAGTATAACCTACTCACACACATAAGACATATGTTACTTAACTTAATAAATTTACGTTATGAAGTGTTAAGACGATGAACTATGAATTCTTAAAAGGTTAAGATACTTTATTTTTCAAGTTATGAGACTTGATTCTTAAAGGAAGAAATGTCTCGAGTTTAAAAGTATAGAATACTTGATTTGGAAAGTATTGACATTCGAAAGATAAGAAGACTTGATTTCTAAAGTAAGAAACTTGATTTCTAAAAGATAAGAGACTTGAAGTATTTTGAAAGTATACGATACTTGGTTTTCGAAAGTATAAGTCTCTTGGTTATAAAAAAATGTATTTGCCTAAAAGTATAAAGTTAGTATAACGACTTTATGGGAAGTTGGTTATAATAGCTTTATGGAAAGTTATAAGAGTGGTTTACTCTTAAGTAAGGTAAGTAATGATGAATGGATTAAAGGCAAATTGATTTGAAGGCATCAATTTCTTAAGGTTTCAAAAGAAAGAAGTCACTTGATTTAGAAGCCTATAAATGTATTTCTAAAAGGTATTGTGACTTGTCTTGAAAAGTAGATATGACTTGATACTACGGTTATTAGTACCTTGGAAGTTTATATGAAAAGGAGTTATTTTAAAGGAAAAGAAGTACGTAGTACTTTGGGTTAAATTCCCGGATTTTTATGTGAAACGAAAAGTGCCTTGAGTATATAAAATGAAAGTCTAAAGATTTTATGAACTTGCCTATGCTTGCTTGTGATAGCCTTGAGTGCAAGTATTATATGTTTACGCTGCCGTGACTCTCAGTTGGAGGGCCACCGTTCGTCAGGAATCTACTCGACGCATCGACGTGACGGAGGCTTCCACGGGTATGCTTCCATTGTGATTGATCCTTGGCCATGCTTATACGATGTGGGATTCCGGGGCATGCGACCAGGATGCGGGTTAGATTCACGGATTGTCTTTATTACTCCTTGGAAATGCTTATACGATGAGGGATTCCGGGGCATGCGACCAGGAGGCGGGTTAGGTTCCCGGATTTGTTTTATTACCCATGGTCATGCTTATACGATGAGGAATTCTGGGGCATGCGACCATGTTATGTACTATTACTCCATGAATTAGCTCTCCATGAAGACATGTACTCGAGATGAGGGATTCCACGGGCATGTTATATACGATTATTACCTCATGGATTAGCTCTCCATTGATCAGAAATGAGGATGGATATATATATATATATATATATATATATATATATATATATATATATATATATATATATATATATATATATATTGTATACGTAATGAGGTAGGATGCCACATGGCGTCACATGGTTATATTTTACATTTACTACCGTCAGCGATGATGGATTCCACGGCGGGAGATATATATATGTATTGTATATGTATGCCGACAACAGGTGAGTAGATGCCACGGGCGCGTCACATGGTTATATGTTACACTTACAACTGTCGGCAGTGATGGGGGATTCCACGGGCACACTTTAATATTTGTGGGATTGAGACCCTTACTGGACTATGTGATGATATTTGAGGGCTTGTGTCCGTAGCCCTGTGTGACTATTGTTCATGTGTTGAAATAGTCTTTAAAAGGTAAAAATGACTTTCATTACTTTCACTTTGGCAAGGCACATTGTACTGTTATTTTGGTTATCATACATGTCTCCATCTTTATATATGATCGTTATGATTTCATTACGATTTTCGCCACATACTTGGTACATATTTTCAGATCGACCTTCGGAGGGTTGCGTTCATGCCGCAGGTTGAGGTACGTAGCTTGCTGATCCACACTCCTAGGATCACCATTCAGTTCTTGGAAAGCTCTATTTCTCCGGAGGCTTTGTCTTTTGGTACGGTTCCCTGAGATGGTAGATTTATGTACATTCAGGGGTATGGCGGGGCCCTGTCCCGTCACAGTTGTTATGTCAGAAATTCTTAGAGGTCTGTAGTCATATCTTGTGGGTCGCTTTGTAAGCAAAAAAAAGAGGTAACTGCTTTTGGTTTTACATATTTATATGTATCCAGGAAGGTAGCCTTATCGGCTAACCTATTATTATCTTGTTAAGTTTATGTATGTATGTTCCGCTACTATTCTCTCGACGATACTGTAAGTGGTGCCTGTAGGGCATCGCGACCGGGTCGTCGTGACACAATAAATCTCAGCTACCATATTTTCAACGCTCAGATCACCGAAGACCGAACGAGATAGTGGTCGCTCGTCATTGGAAGACCATGAAACCAGATTATCCCCTAAAAAAACACAAAAGCCGGAGGTGGGGCATCGCGTGTCCGGATACCCTGTCCAATATGCATTCGTATATGAGAGCAACTTTTTTGGCACAGAGGGGTATAGGTGCAAACCATGATCAAGTGTGCCCTTAATGTATTTGATGATACACTTAAGGGCAGTAAAGTGAGACTCCCTGGGGGCATGCATAAATATGCATACCTGCTGAACAACAAAAGAAATATCTGGCCTGGTAAATGTGAGATACTAAAGTGCACCTGCAAGACTCCTATAAAGAGTAGGATCGGAGACTGGAGCACCATCCATAGCACTGAGCTTGGATTTTGAATCAACTGGAGTAGGTATGATTTTGAAATTCTCCATCTTAGCCTTGTACAAAATCTCCTCTACATACTTACGCTAACTCAAGAACATATGGTTGACATACCTGGTCACTGATATCCCCAAGAAGTTGTAAACATGTATATTATAGAAACAATTGTATCCCTACCCATAATTAGAATATTTTCATATATTGTGTAAATATAATTATGGTAAGACTAGGATTCCTCTTTTGTATAGGCTTAAGATTCCTATTGTATAAGAGATGAATATTATACTCTATATATTCTTTGATATTAATGAGAAGACTCCCTAAGGGAGATTAATATCATCTTACATGGTATCAAGAACCTAAACTCCAAAAACCCTACAAAATTTCCTCCCCATCCGCCGGCACCACCCCCCTCCCACGGCGCCACGACTCCCTTTTTCTCTTCAAAAAATTTCTTGGTTTTTCTTTTCTTCCTCTCTTCTCTAAATGGATACTCAGGATTCTTCCATTGTTGTTCACGCTTCTACCTCCACAAAACCCACCACCAAGTCATCACCCTTTTTTCATCCCGCTTTCACTATTTCCAACATCAAGAACCATATCCCCATCCGTCTTGATCAAGAAAGAAATCAGTATTATCCTTGGGTTGAACTATTTCGCAATCATGTATGTCTCTATAACGTGCTTGATCATATTGATGACACCATTCCGCGCCCTTCGGAGGTTTATGATTCTACTTGACGTCGTCTAGACGCCGGCGTCAAATAATCGATATATGATAGTATTTCTTAGGATCTACTTCTTATTATCATGAAATCTGACTCCACAGCCCGTGACTTGTGGAATCGTTTGGAGGATTTTTTTCAGGATAACAAGCACACCCGTGCTGTGTATTTAGAGGAGCAATTTAACAATACACGTCTTGAAAACTTTTCCAATATGACTGAGTACTGCAAACAGTTAAAGCTCCTGACGGATCAACTTTATGCTGTCGACTCGCCTGTTACTGACACTAAAATAGTGTTACAATTGATTGCTGGCCTCCCTAAAGACGAATATGATACATTGGCCACCATGATTCAACAGGCGGATCCGTTACCCAGCTTTAACAAAGCTCGCTCACAGTTGCTGCTCGAAGAAACCCGCCGTGCTAAGCAGCAGCAGACCAGCGCCGCGGCGGCTCCCCAGCATCAGTACAGCGCCGCGGTGCCTCAGTACAGAGCCGCGACGCCTGCCCCATTCCAGTACCAGCAGTCCTTCAACCCTTATTCCCACTACGGGTTGTTAGGTCCAGCTCCAGCACCACAACAAGCCCACTTCATGCAGGGACAGTTCCAGCAACCCTCCTCCGCCATGACACCCACTGAGTTGGGTCAGGCTTTCAGCACCCTCAACATGCAACAGCCTGACAACAATTGGTACATGGACTCTGGAGCCACATCTCACATCACCCAGTCTGCAGGTACTATTCCCAAACTGTGCAGTTTAAAGCATCCTCAATATGTTACAGTTGATAGTGGACAACACATTCCAGTAAAGGATTATGGTACATCATACACACAACCTCCCCATCAACCATTCTCCCTTAAAAATACCTTAAATGCCCCACACATGATTAAGAACCTAATCTCTATCCGCCAATTTACTCGTATTAATTATGTCTCTGTTGACTTTGACCCTTTTGGTTTCACTGTAAATGATCTTCGTACGGGGACACCTCTTATGAGATGCAATAGCACGGGGGATCCCTATCCATTCACATCCACCTCCGCTGCCAGATCTTGCTCTCTCATCTCTCATCTCTCTAGCGGCTATTTTTTCTTCGACATGACATAATAGGCTTGGTCACCCAGTCTTTAATTTTCTTAGAGGCAATAGTTTCATTACTTGTAATGGGAAGCTTGCCCAACATTATGTTTCTTGTTATTTAGGCAAACATACTCGTCTTCCGTTTAAATCATCTACTAGTGTTACCTTTGCACCATTTGATATAATACATGCCGATTTATGGACATCACCTGTTGCTAGTTCTCTCGGTCATAAATATTATCTTATCTTGCTAGATATTTTTCTCAATATATCTGGTTGTACCCTCTCAAATATAAATCAGAAATGTTTACCAAATTTCTTGAGTTTCGACAATTTATCCAAACACAATTTGAAAAAGGTATCAAATCATTTCAGTGCGATAATGGTCGTGAATTCAATAACTATATGTTTCACCGTTTTTGTACCAATAATGTCATGGTTTTTCGCTTCTCCTGCCCTCACACCTCACCACAAAACGGTAAAGCTGAAAGAATCATCCGCACCATTAACAATATGATTCGCACCCTATTGATTCATGCCTCCCTCCCTCAATCCTTCTGGATATATGCTGCTAAAATGTCAGAATACATTCTCAATATTCTCCCTACTAGCACTCTTCACAACATGACCCCTACCGAAATCCTCTACCAGAGAGTCCCCTCCTACGATCATCTACGGATTTTCGGTTGTCTGTGCTATCCCAACCTTAGCTCTACCACCCCTCACAAGCTTGCTCCTAGGTCCACTTCATGTGTCTTCCTAGGCTTTCTACCGAACCATAAGGGCTATCTATTCTACGACCTGTCCACTCGTCAAATCCACATCTCTCGTCACGTCACATTCAACGAGACCACATTTTTGTTTTCGAATCTTCAGAAATTCTAAAAATCCGATTACTCATTCCTTGACGAGCCTTCTATCTCTCCCATAATCCTTGATCATCTTATCTCTTCTGATTCGTCGACAGCACCGCGACGCCAACTTTCCAGAGAGGTCTGTTCTTCCAACCCGTCGACAGCGCCGTGTCCCAGTGATGAGGTGCCGCGGCGCCATATTTCCAGAGAGGCCTGTCACTCAGACATCGCCGCAGTGCTAGATCCAGGCGCTGTGGGGCTTCCGATGGCTTCGCCCCCACCTTCTCCTTTTCCGACCCTACCATCAGTCTCAGCCCTTCCTACTCAGCCAGCACCGCCACCCACTGTCCCCACTCACCAAATGAAAACTCGTGCCAAGAATGGAATCTTCAAACCCAGAGTCCAATTTAACTTGTCTGCCCAAACCATTTCTCTAATTCCCAAAAACCCTATTGGATAAACAAGACCCTAATTGGAATGCGGCTATATCTGAGAAATTCAATGCTTTAACTAAACAACACACATGTGATCTAGTACCTAGACCTGAGGGGGTGAATGTGATTCGTTGTCTGTGGCTCTTTTGTCACAAATTCAGAGACAATGGAGATCTTGAGAGGTATAAGACACGACTTGTGGCTAATGGCACAAATCAGTAGGAGGGCATTGATTGTGGTGAGACCTTCAACCCGGTTGTCAAACCGGCTACCATTCACACAGTTTTGAGCATTGCCATGGGCAAACACTGATCGATCCATCAGCTTGATGTGAACAATGCATTCTTACATGATGATCTGAGAGAAATAGTCTACATGCATCAGCCACCAAGGTTCACCCATCCAGCAGTTCCTCACTATGTGTGCCGTCTTCGTAAGTTTATATATGGCCTGAAACAGGCCCCCCGTGCGTGATATGATCGCTTTGCCAGGTATATCTTGCATATTGGGTTTGTATGCAGCAAGAGTGATACATCACTATTCATTTTTCATCAAGGTAGTAACACTGCTTACTTATTACTTTACGTGGATGATATTGTTCTTACTGTATCCTCCGACATATTGAAAAGTGAGATTATTGCCTTGCTTAAGTCCGAATTTGCAATGACTAATTTGGGGAAGCTGAGTTACTTTTTAGGGATATCAGCGATCAGGTCTTCCAATCATATGTTCTTGTGTCAGCGTAAGTATGCAGAGGAGATTGTGTACAGGGTTAAGATGGCGAACTGCAAAGATGTGCCTACTCCAGTTGATTCTAAATCTAAGCTTAGTGCCATAGATGGTGCTCCAGTCTCTGATCCTAGTCTGTATAGGATCCTTGTAGGTGCACTTTAGTATCTCACCTTCACAGGCCAGACATAGCTTATGTTGTTCAGGAGGTGTGCTTATTCATGCATGCCCCCAGAGAGTCTCATTTCACTACTCTTAAGCGTATCATTCGATACATTAAGGGCACTCTTGATTATGGTTTGCACCTATACCCCTCTGCACCAAACACGTTACTTTCATATACGGATGTAGATTGGGCAGGGTGTCCGGACACGCGATGCTCCACCTCCGACTTTTGTATTTTTTTAGGAGATAATCTGATTTATTGGTCTGCCAAGAGACAGACTATCCTATCTCGATCCAGTGCCGAGGTTGAGTACAGAGGCGTTGCAAATATGGTAGCTGAGATTTGTTGGATCAGAAATTTACTGTTAGAACTTCAGTGTCCTTTGTGTCAGACATCTATTGTGTATTGTGATAACATCTCTGCCATCTATCTTTCTCATAATCCGGTTCAAAATCAGTGAACCAAACATATTGAGATAGACCTACACTTCGTTCGTGAGAAAGTTGCGCTAGGCCATGTCAGAGTGTTACATGTTCCATCATCCTATCAGTATGTAGACATATTTACCAAAGGACTTTCCAGACAGTTATTTCTTGACTTCAGATCCAGTCTCAGCATCCGGCCTCCTCCCGCTCTGACTGAGGGTGTGTGTAAATATGTATATTATAGAAACAATTGTATCCCTACCCATAATTAAAATATTTCCATATATTATGTAAATATAATTATGGTAAGACTAGGATTCCTCTTTTGTATAGGCTTAGGATTCCTATTGTATATGAGATGAATATTGTACTCTATATATACTTTGATATTAATGAGAAGAGTCCCTAAGGGAGATTAATATCATCTTACAGAAGTAACTCAACTTGTTCAAATCAGTCATTGCAAATTCGGTCTTAAGTAAAGAAATAATCTCATTTTTCAACCCATCGGATGAGGCAGTAAGAACAATGTCATCCAAATACAGTAGAAAGTAAGCAATGCTACTACCTCGATGAAAAATGAAAAGGGAATTATCACTTCTGCTGCATATAAAATCAATCTGCATAATATACATGGCAAAGTGATCATACAACACATGGGGAGCCTATTTTAGGCCATAGAGTGACTTACGGAGACGACACACATAGTGAGGGATAACATGATGGACGAACCCAGATGGCTGATGCATGTAGACTGTTTCTTTCAGGTCCCCATGTAAAAATACATTTTTCATATCAAGTTGATGGATCGGCCAGTGTTTGCCCATGGCTATGCCAATAAGAGTGCGAATGGTAGTCGGTTTGACAATCGGGCTGAAAGTCTCACCACAATCAATGCCCTTCTGCTGATTTGTGCCATTAGCCACAAGTCGCGCGTTATACCTCTCAAGATCTCCACTTTCTCTGAATTTGTGACGAAATAGCCACATACAATGGATGACATTCACCCCCTCAGGTCTAGGTACTAGATCCCACGTGTGCTGTTTAGTGAAAGCATTGAATTCCTCAGACATAGCCGAATTCCAATTAGGGTCTTGTTTGACTAATTTGGGGTTCTTGGAAATTGGAGAGATGGTTTGGGCAGACAAGTTAAATTGGACTTTGGGTTTAAAAATCCGGTGTTTGGCATGAGTTTCCATTTGATGAGTGGGGACAGTGGGTGGCTGCGGCAGTTGAGTGGTGGGGTCCGAGACGGATAGTATGGTCGGATATGGGGAGAGTGGATGTGTTGCCGTCGAAGGCGCCGTGGCGCCGCGATCAAGGGCCGCGGTTCCTGATGGACAATGCTCACTAGAAGTTTGGCGCCGAAGCACATCCCTAAGGGGCCGCGGCGCTATCGATGGTAAAATATTAATTTGCTCACTGGAAGTTTGGCACCACGGCGCATCCACAAGGGGCCGCGACACTGACAACGGAAAAACATCAGTCTGCTCACTGGAAGTTTGGCGCCGCGGTGCCTCCTCGATGGGCCGCGGCGCTGACATCGGTGATGACAGGATATGAGGGGATGTTTTGGTGGTGCCATGAGTGAGTTGACTGAGAATGATGGTAGAGATAACAGGCTCGTCAAGAAATGAGTAATCCGATTTTTGGAATTTCTGAAGGATTCGAAAATGGGAATGTGGTCTGGTCGAATGTGACGTGATGTGATATGTGGATTTGACGAGTGGAAAAGTCATAGAAGAGATAGCCCCTATGGTTCGGCGGGAAGCCTAGGTAGACACATGAAGTGGTCCGGGGAGCTAGTTTGTGAGGGGCGGTAGAGGCAAGGTTAGGATAACATAGACAACCGAATATCCGTAAATGATTGTAAGAAGGGACTCTGCGATAGAGGATTTCGGTAGGGGTCATATTGTGAAGAATGCTAGTTGGGAGAATATTTGGAATGTATTCTGACATCTTAGCAGCATATACCCAGAAGGACGGAGGGTTAATGATGCGAATAATTCATTCAACTTTACCATTTCGTGGGGAAGTGTGAGGGCAGGAGAAATGAAAGACCATGCCATTGTTTGTATAAAAGCGGTAAAACATAGAGTTATTAAATTCATGACTATTATCGCACTGAAATGATCTAATGCCTTTTTTAAATTGTGTTTGAATGAACATTCGAAACTCAAGAAATTTGGCAAACGCTTCCGATTTAAATTTGAGAGGAAATAACCAAATATAGTGGGAAAAATCATCTAGTAAGACAAGAAAATATTTATGACCGAGGGAACTAGCAATAGGTGATATCCATAAATCGGCATGTATAATATCAAATGGTGCAAAGGTAACACTAGTAGATGATTTAAATTGAAGACAAGTATGTTAGAGATCCCCGTACTATTACATCTCATAAGAGGTGTCCTCGTATGAAGGTCCTTCACAGTGAAACCAAAAGGGTCAAAGTCAATAGAGGCAGAATTATTACGAGTAAATTGGCGGACATAAATTAGGTTCTTAATGATGTGTGTGGCATATAGGACATTCTTAAGAGAGAAGGGTGGATGATAAGGTTTTGTGTAGGATGTACCATAGCCCTTTATTGGAATGAGATGACCATTACCAACTATAATAAATTGAGGATACTTTAAACTGAACAGTTTGAGAATATTACCTGCAGACCGAGTGAGGTGAGATGTGACATCGGAGTCTATGTACCAATTGTTGTAGATTTAGGCTGCTGAAATGTTACACCCCGTAGTTCAGGTCATGTTTTTGAAAACGTACGAAAGGAATTAAGTTTTAAAATTTTAGAATGATGGGTTGACGGAATGTTTCGGACGGGTTGTTAGTCAACTTTGAGGCGGTTTATGTCCCGTTACATTGAGAGTTCCTAGGTGTTTCAAAGGCCTAGTACGTAGTTCGTTGAGTCTAGTTTCCAACTCAACCAACCGTTCGTCGATAGGACATCGGGGTAGAAAGTTATGGCGGTTACAAGTTCGGCGCAATGAGCGTAAAAGCAACATCGGTCGACGCGCCAGTACGGCCGCTGGCGCGCGGATGCAGCAGCGCGCCGATAAACCGAGAAAATGCTGAAGATGCAGTGCCGTGGCGCCGGAAAGCAGGGCCGCGGTGCCGGAAGTTCTGAAAGGTTGCGGAGGTTTCAGCGCCGCGGCGCCGGCTGCAGGGCCGCGGCGGGTTTTTCTGCGAATCTGGGAAAAATCAGAACTGTTTTTTTTAAAGAGGCCATGGGTGGGTGACAAGTGTCCCCCCCATCTGATTTTTGCATGTCCTATTTATTGACCAAGTCTTGAAGACTTGGTCATTCTTCAAAGTTCTTTCTTCTCTCTAAAAAGCTCTTCCCTTTCTCTAAAATTTCTCTCCCTTCTCTCTAGAAATTCAAGAAGAAACCTAAGCCTAGAGAAATTCTGAAAAGGTGGCAAGAAGGAAACATGTTGACAAGCTTGTATGTGGATTGTGGAAAGAAGACAAGTGGATTTTGTTGGAATAATTTGGGGTAAGCTCTAAGGTAACAATCCTTCCTCTTGTGCTAGTAAATTGTGTTGCATGTGTGGAAGAAAGGACTTATAGTTGTCAATATTGCCTTTAGATGTATTGCATGTAGAAATTGGATAAGAATTTGGATTAAAAAGGAATTGGATAAGAATTTATGTTGTTATACCTCAAAATTGCCAAATTGGACCTTGTAGTTGTATGAGTTGTTATGTATTGTGGGGCAGAATTTTACACGTCCAAGTTAGACGTGTAATCCCCTTTGTGTTGATTGGATTGTTGAGCCTTAAAGGTGGCGTGTTTGATTATTGAATTTGGCATTGAAAAAGGTGGAAAAGTATGTAGAAACAAAGGAAGTGTTGTCCAATTTTCCGTAGGAATAAGGAACTTTATGCTTAGAATATTCGACGAAGAAGTCTAGACGTTAATAGACGTATTTGATTATTATAGGTTGATACTCTACGCGCGGCATATTCAACTTGGCAAGTGGATTTAGCCGAGGAGGTATGTGATTCATCCTATTCTCTTGAGCATGATTATTTGTGAAATATATAGTGCGGTAGACGCACGTGCGTTAAAGGAGTTTGATTTCCTTTTTGTGCCCTTGACTTGATATGACGTGTAAAGTGTTATACCCCGTAGTTCTGACCCTACGTATGAGAGCGTACGAAAGCATGTAAGAATTAAAATTTTCAAAGGATAGGTTGACGGATTATTTCGAACGGGATTTAGTCAACTTTGAGGCGGGTTATGACCCGATACATTGAGAGTTCCTAAGTGTTTCAAAGACCTAGGGCGTAGTTCGTGGAGTCTAGATTCCAACGCAACCAACCGTTCGTCGATAGGACGTCGGAGTAGAAAGTTATGAGAGTTACAAGTTCAGTGCGCAGTCGGACAGAAATGTGTTTCGGACAAAGGCGACAGGGCCGCGACGCCGGATGCAGGGCCGCGGCGCCGAAAGTACTGAGGGGTCGCTGAAGTTGCAGCGCCGCGGTGCCGGGAAGCAGGCGCGGGCGCAGAAGTTCGCAGAAGTGCGGAGGTTTCAGCCATGAGCCGTGGCGGGACCGCGCGCGCCAAGCGGATTTTTGGGCGGAAAAAACTTAGGAAAAGTCGATTTTTCTTTTAAAAGACCTTGGGAGGTGACAAGTGTCCCCATCTGATTTCGTGCATGCTATAGATTGACCAAGTCTTGAAGACTTGGTCATCTTCCAATTTCTCTCTCTAAAGCTTAAGCTCCCACTTCTCTCTAAAATTCCAAGAGATATTTTAGCCTTAGGAGAAATCTGAAAAGAAAAAGGCAAGAAGGAAACTTGTGGCTAGCTTGTGAAGGTTATTGTGGTGGTATTCTTGGAAAGGAGGCTAGCAAAATTGTTGGAATAAATTTGGCTAAAGCTCTAAGGTAATGGTTCCTACTTTATAATTAGTTTTTAGTGTTGCATGTTAAAAAGAAAGAACTTGTGGTAGTAAATAATGCTCTTAGACTCATTGCATGTAAGGACTATGGTTTGAATGTGAAGGAATTGGTTAAGAAGATATTATGAGCATGTTGTAGCCTAAAAACTACCTTAGAATTGTTAAGTGAATTGTTGTACCTTTTGGGGCAGAATTTTACACACCCAAGTTTAGGTGTGTAATCCCCTTTGAAATGTTGGATTGTTGAGCCTTAAATGTGGCGTTTGGATGATAAATTCGGCCTTGTGAAAGGTGGCAAAGTATGTAGAAACAAAGGAAATGCTGCCCAATTTTCCATAGAATTTAGTGGCTTTGAGTTTAGATTATTCTACATTGAAATTAGAGGTTAATAAACGTATCATGATTATTATAGGTCGAAATATTACTTGGGGTAGTTGAGCTTAGCAAGTGGATTGACCAAAGAGGTATGTAAAGCTTTCCTATCTCTTGAGCATGAATAGATGAAACTATGTAGTACGGTAGACGTACAAGATTTGGTATTCTTACTTGTTTTAAGTATATAATGACTTGTTTCGTTTTAAGAATGTATAAGTCCCTTGGTTAGGGGAAAAGTATGATTTTACTGAAGTATAGAGTTAATATAACAACTTTATGGGAAGTTGGTTTATTAGCTTCATAAAAGGTTAATGAGAAGAGATTTACTCTAAAGTAAGATAAGTATATGAAGAGACAAATTGGTTTTAAGGCATCAATTGCCCAAGGGTTTTTATGTATAAAGAAGAGTCATTTTTCAAAGAGTTGAAGTATGTAGTACTTGGGTTAAATTCCCGGTTTTCTTTTATTAAAGATATGATTAAGTGTCTTAAGTAAACTAAAATGAGAGGGTATATGAACAAGACTAATAAGAAGTTATAAGTTTTCTTAACTTATTTATGATTATGATATGATGACAGTTTGAGCTAGGGTAAGAGTATATCTGAGGGGCAAGCCCCAAGATCGTTATACCACCTACTCCAGGGTAAGAGTATGTCTGAGGGGCAAGCCCCAAGATCGTCATACCACCTTCTTCAGGGTAAGAGTATATCTGAGGGGCAAGCCCCAAGATCGTTATACTATCTGCTTCAGGGTAAGAGTATATCTGAGGGGTAAGTCCCCAAGATCGTTATACCAATTGCCTAGTGGATTTGCTACCCACGATGCGAGAATACCTCACGCGAGTCCTTATGGGCTTACGCGGTGAAATAGTCCCGTGCGGCGGTACAACCTATGCGAGGAATACCTCATGCGGGTCCACAGACCTACGCGGTGAAATAGTCCCGCGAGTGGGTGCTTATTGATACTACGCGCAGGCACTGTTTGATCCTAAGGCCCCTATTTTATGCAGATTATATATATATACTTGTCACTCTCATTGTTAGTAAGGCACAAGAAAAGGTATTTTGATTGTCTTCCATGACTCACTTACTCTTAGACTTATGATATCATTATTACAGATTTTCCACTTTACATACTTGGTACATATCACAATCGACCCCCTTCCTGGCCGTTGCGTCACGCAGCAGGTAAGTGCGATTGAGGATCCTCGTTCTTAGGATCACTATTCGGTGTCGAAGCTCCATTCCTCGGAAGCTTGTTCATTGTACGGATATTCCACGATGCTATAGGTATTTTGTACATTCGTGGTATGGCGGCCCCGTCCCGCCACGATTATTATCTTTAGAGTGCATGGTCACCTATGTGTTTTGGGCTATAAGAACCCGTTGTACTACTATACTTTTGTTTAAGAATGTTTTATGGAAAATTTTATCTACCGGTGATGTTTACCTTTTATAAGTTATGTGTTATGTATGTTCATTGCTATTCTCGACATATACCGACAGTGGTACCTCGGTAGGGTACTGCCGCGCCCGGCCTGGTCGTGACAAAAGTGGTATCGAGCGATTAGTCCTCGGAAAGTGTCTACTGCATCGTGTCAGTAGTCTTGATTATCGGTGTGTTGTGCACCACATCTATAATCAGGAGGCTGCAGGACATTTAGGATCGGTTTCCATTCTTTCACTCTAATATCGTGCAATAGAGCTGAGTTATAGGTTGAACCTCATATGATGTTTTCCTTTATGTATCAGTTATGCCTCCACGCAAGGCAACCGCGGCCCGTAGAGGCAAGGCGGCAGGAGGCGCTAGCTGCACGCAGAGGTTACGAGACTCGCCACAAACTATGCTGAGGGAGTAGGCGGGTCGGCGAGTTCATCTACGCGGCAGATATTAGAGTCGGAGCGCGGTAGCTCCAGAGGTTTCTGCACCGCCTCGATTCGCGGCCGAGGCGGGTATAGGATTACGGAGAGCGGTCGGTTGTTGACTAGCATCGTGGCGGCGGCACCGCTTGGCCGTGCTAACCCTGTGGCCGACAATTTAAGGATTCGGGACTTCGAGTTGTAATCCACCCGAGTTCTATGGTTCGAGGTCCGAGGAGGATCTCGGGAGTTTATTCGACAGTGCGCGACTACGCAGTACTTAGGGCCTCGAGGCGGAGTCCGTTGTGTTAGCCTCTACCGGTTACGCGATATTGCGTTGAACTGGTTTGAGTCATGGAATTGTCTAGAGGAGGTGCTCTTCCGGTTTGGGAGGAGTTCACAGAGGCCTTCCCGGATCACTTCTTGCCTCCCGAGTTGAGAGAGCCCGCGTGGATAGATTCTTGACCTTGAGGCGAATGGGAGGACCATCGAGAGTACACGAGTTTGACTCTTTGTCGGTATCGCACACTATTGTAGCCGACATGGCGCATGAGTTCATCGCTATGTGATGGGCTAGACCGTCATATGATTCTGCGTGCTTGGGAGTAGCTCTTGGCCAGTATGGATATCGCCGAGATGCAAGCATACGCGAGGGATAGAGGACATAGAAAGGAGGGTCGGCTTGACTCGAGCCACCAAGAGGCCGTGGCAGGATCTCGTGGCGATTTGAGGCGGACCGCCTCGACCGAGCTAGTTATGCGCCTCGCCAAGACGAGTACTCCACCACGCCTTCGGGGCGTTCGGGAGATTCGGGCGGGCGGGGCTCGAGGTTGAGTTTTCGGGAGAGTAAGGGTGTTAGTCTGAGGAAGCCACTTCTACCTCGGTGTAGCCGATGTGGTAACACCCATTATGGGGAGTGTCGTGCTAGTTTGGGTAATTGCTATACATGCGGCCAGCAGGGCCATTATGCGAGGAACTGTCCGACCAGAGATAGCACGGATGTAGAGATTCAGCCTTCGGGATCAGTGGCTGGTTCATCGCCTTCTTTTGTTATGCGTCGTGCAGGGCAGGATCATGATTAGAACGACAAGGGGAATGTGAAGCAATAGTTACAGGTATATCTTTGACCCTTTAGAGATTAATATGCATGATAGGATTGTTGTATGATTTAGTGTTATGAACAGAGGATATTGAGACTGTGTACATGTGATAGAATGAGTGGTAAATACGAACGGGCAATTCTGTTAGGCCGTGAGCGAGGGTAAGTAGTAATGGTTCATATTTTGGGTTCGTTTTCTGTTTGACTTACGGTGAATGGGTATGCGTGTGCGATATCTTAGGGTCATAGGTGGCATAATGAAGTTTCATTAGTATATAGTACGAGGATGTACCGAGGAATAGTAGATTGGCTCTAAAAGAACATTTGGGGACGAATGTTTCTAAGGGGGGGAGAATGTTATACCCCGTAGTTCTGACCCTACGTATGAGAGCGTACGAAAGCATGTAAGACTTAAAATTTTCAAAGGATAGGTTGACGGATTATTTCGAACGGGTTTTAGTCAACTTTGAGGCGGGTTATGACCCGATACATTGAGAGTTCCTAAGTGTTTCAAAGACCTAGGGCGTAGTTCGTGGAATCTAGATTCCAACGCAACTAACCGTTCGTCGATAGGACGTCGGAGTAGAAAGTTATGAGAGTTACAAGTTCGGGCGTGATCGGACGTAAATGTGTTTCGACAAAGCGCGAGGCCGCGCGCGGATGCGCAGCGCGCCGAAAGTGCTGAGGGGTCGCTGAAGTTGCAGGGCGCGCCGGAAGCAGGGCGTGTCGCGGAAGTTCGCAGAAGGCATGAGGTTTCACGCCAGCGCCAAGCGGATTTTGGGCGGAAAAACTTAGGAAAAGTCAGATTTTTCTTTTAAAAGACCTTGGGAGGGTGACAAGTGTCCCCCCCATCTGATTTCTTGCATGCAATATATTGACCAAGTCTTGAAGACTTGGTCATCTTCCAATTTCTCTCTCTCTCTAAAGCTTAAGCTCCCACTTCTCTCTAAAATTCCAAGAGATATTTTAGCCTTAGGAGAAATCTGAAAAAGAAAAAGGCAAGAAGGAAACTTGTGGCTAGCTTGTGAAGGTTATTGTGGTGGTATTCTTGGAAAGGAGGCTAGCAAAATTGTTGGAATAAATTTGGCTAAAGCTCTAAGGTAATGGTTCCTCCTTTATAATTAGTTTTTAGTGTTGCATGTTAAAAAGAAAGAACTTGTGGTAGTAAATAATGCTCTTAGACTCATTGCATGTAAGGACTATGGTTTTAATGTGAAGGAATTGGTTAAGAAGATATTATGAGCATGTTGTAGCCTAAAAACTACCTTAGAATTGTTAAGTGAATTGTTGTACCTTTTGGGGCAGAATTTTACACACCCAAGTTTAGGTGTGTAATCCCCTTTGAAATGTTGGATTGTTGAGCCTTAAATGTGGCGTTTGGATGATAAATTCGGCCTTGTGAAAGGTGGCAAAGTATGTAGAAACAAAGGAAATGCTGCCCAATTTTCCATAGAATTTAGTGGCTTTGAGTTTAGATTATTCTACATTGAAATTAGAGGTTAATAAACGTATCATGATTATTATAGGTCGAAATATTACTTGCGGTAGTTGAGCTTAGCAAGTGGATTGACCAAAGAGGTATGTGAAGCTTTCCTATCTCTTGAGCATGAATAGATGAAACTATGTAGTACCAGAGCGACAATATTTGGTATTCTTACTTGTTTTAAGTATATAATGACTTGTTTCGTTTTAAGAATGTATAAGTCCCTTGGTTAGGGGAAAAGTATGATTTTACTAAAGTATAGAGTTAATATAACAACTTTATGGGAAGTTAATTTATTAGCTTCATAAAAGGTTAATGGGAAGAGATTTACTCTAAAGTAAGATAAGTATATGAAGAGGCAAATTGGTTTTAAAGCATCAATTGCCTAAGGGTTTTTATGTATAAAGAAGAGTCATTTTTAAAAAAGTTGAAGTATGTAGTACTTGGGTTAAATTCCCGGTTTTCTTTTATTAAAGATATGATTAAGTGCCTTAAGTAAACTAAAATGAGAGGGTATATGAACAAGACTAATAAGAAGTTATAAGTTTTCTTAACTTATTTATGATTATGATATGATGATAGTTTGAGCTAGGGTAAGAGTATATCTGAGGGGCAAGCCCCAAGATCGTTATACCACCTACTCCAGGGTAAGAGTATGTCTGAGGGGCAAGCCCCAAGATCGTCATACCACTTTCTTCAGGGTAAGAGTATATCTGAGGGGCAATCCCCAAGATCGTTATACCATCTGCTTCAGGGTAAGAGTATATCTGAGGGGTAAGTCCCCAAGATCGTTATACCACTGCTCCGTAGTGGATTTGCTACCCACGACGCGAGGAATACCTCACGCGAGTCCTTATGGGCTTACGCGGTGAAATAGTCCCACGCGGCGGTACAACCTATGCGAGGAATACCTCACGCGGTCCACAGACCTACGCGTGAAATAGTCCCGCGAGTAGGGTGCTTATTGATACTACTGCAGGCACTGTTTTGATCCTAAGGCCCCTATTTTATGCAAAGATTATATATATATACTTGTCACTCTCATTGTTAGTAAGGCACGAAAAGGTATTTTGATTGTCTTCCATGACTCACACTACTTAGACTTATGATATCATTATTACGGTATTTTCCAATTTACATACTTGGTACATATGTATCGACCCTTCCTGGGCCATGCGTTCACGCATGAGGTAAGGGTATGATTGAGGATCGTTCTTAGGATAACTATTCGGTGTCGAAGCTCATTCCTCGGAAGCTTGTTCATTGTGTACGGATATTCCACGATGCTATAGGTATTTTGTACATTCAGGTATGGCGGCCCCGTCCCGCCACGCTTGTTATCTTTAAGTGCTGTGGTCACCTATGTGTTTTGGGCTATAAGAACCCGTTGTACTACTATACTTTTGTTTAAGAATGTTTTATGGAAGGCACTTTATCTACCGCGATGATGTTTACCTTTTATAAGTTATGTGTTATGTATGTTCATTTGCTATTCTCGACATATACTGAGGGTACCGGTGAGGGTACGACCGACCGGTCGGGTCGTGACATAAAGGACTTGATTGTGTTGAAAAGTGGTAAAAACGTATTTCGTTAGTAATGGGTACTTGGTTGTTAAAGAATAAGCCCTCTCGGTCTCATAAATGCTTATAGTGGTATTTGGTTGGTTTTAAACATAAAGTGTTATAATAGCTTTATGGGAAGTTAGTTATAACGACTTTATGAAAATGAAAGAATGGTTTTATTATTGGCTTTAAAATGGTAACTAGGCATTTGTTTTAAAAAGATATGAGACTTGATTTTTCCCTGTGTGTGGGATTTGGTTTAAAAGTAAGAGGCTTGAGAATTTGAAGTTTTGAAACCTAGGCTAGTTCGAGAAGTGATTTGGTTTTAAAAGAAGACATGGTATTGTCTTGGTTTTACATAAAAGGAAGTATGGGAATTGTTTTTGGTTTACTTCAAATAATAGTTGCTCTATTTTGATACCATGGGTGTTAGTAGCATGTGACTTTTGTGAAAAAAAGAAATGGACTTTTTAAAGAAATAAAGTAAGTAGTACCTTGGGGTTAAAACCTGGATTTTTGGCATAGAATGGAAGTACCTTGAGTGTGAATAACTTGCCTATGTTTTCTTGTGATAGTCTTGGTGTACAAGTATTGTATCCTTATGCTACTGCGTCTCTCGAGGGAGGGCCGGTCATGTTATTATCGATCATGTTGGACATACTGACACGTTGGGTGGCCCACGGGTATGCTTCCACGGTGAGTGTTATCTTGTTATCTTCTTGGACATACTGACACGTTGGGTGGCCCACGGGTATGCTTCCACGGTGAGTGTTATCTTGTTATCTTCTTAGACATTACTGACACGTTGGGTGGCCCACGGGTATGCTTCCACGGTGAGTGTTATTTTGTTGTCTTCTTTGGACATACTGACACGTTGGGTGGCCCACGGGTATGCGCCCATTAGAATGGTTCCATGACCATGCTTATACCGAGGTAAGACTTTGGCGTACGCGCCATCATCTAAGTTAAATTCCCGAGTTATATTTGAGTGATGACTTTACGGGCGTGAGACCCTGACTTGACATGTCTGCTAATATATATTGTGTACTGTAGTTTGGTTATCACATATGTCTCCTATTTTATATAGACTGTTATGATTTCATTTACAGTATTTTCAGTTTCACATACTTGGTACCTGTTGTACTGACATCCTTCGGGGGGCTGCGTTCATGCCGCAGGTTGAGGTACATAGCTTGTTGATCCGCACTCTTAGGATCACTGTTCAGTTCTCGGAAAGCTCCATTTCGCCGGAGGCTTGTCTTTTGGTACGGTTCCCTGAAGTTGTAGACTTTTGTACATTCAGGGGTATGGCGGGGCCCTGTCCCATAACAGTTGTTATGTAAACTCTTAGAGGTTTGTAGTCATGTATTGTGGGCCGCTTTATAAAGAAAATTTGAGGTAACTGCTTTTGGATTTTTTTACATCCAGGGAGGTATTCATATCGGCTAACCTATTATTTATTAATTGTTAAGTTTATGTATGTTCCGCTGATTATCTCTGATGTATACCTGTAAGGGTGCATAGGTAGGACACCCGTCGCGGGTCCGGGGTCGGGTCATGACAAAAGTGGTATCAGAGCAGTTAGTCCTCGGAAAGTGTCTACAGACCGTGTCTAGTAGAGTCTTTATTATCGGTGTGTTATGCACCACATCTATAATCAAGAGGCTGCAGGATATTTAGGATTGGTTTCCATTCTTCTCACTCTGAGATCGTGCCTTAGAGCTGTGTTATAAGTTTGACTCCCTCTGACGTATTCTTTTTATACCAGTTATGCCTCCACGCAAGGCAACCAGAGTCCAGAAGGGCAAGGCGGCTGAGGGAGCTGCTAGTAGGACGCAGAGGGTTACGAGGGCATAGGCCCAGTCTTTACCTGAGGTGATGTTTCGGATGGCGAGTTCCACAACGTCGCCCGGCCCCAGCGATTCATCGAGACCGCGGTACTGAGCCTCGATTACACCGAGCAGAGGATATGGGCTACAAGGAGATGGCCCAGTTATTAGCCAAGATAGTAGCAAGGCAGAAGGATAGGCGGGAGACAGCGATTCCGGTTGTACCCGTAGTTCACCCCAGATCTGATAGCTTGAGACTTCGGGACTTTTTGAGTTGCAGCCCACCAGAGTTCTATGGGTCGAGGACTGAGGATGATCCTCAGGAGTTTATCCGACAGTTGCAGCGGATCATGAGAGTGATCAAGGCCTCGGAGACAGAGTCGGTAGTTTTGGGTTCACATCGGCTGCGTGATACTGCAGTCGACTGGTTTGATTCATGGGAACTGTCCCGGGGGGAGCATGCACCTCCAGCTGGTTGGGACGAGTTCTCAGAGGCATTTCTTGCACACTTCTTGCCTTCGCAGGTGAGGAGAGCTCGGGCAGATAGATTTTTGATGTTGAGGCAGAACGGGCGGACGGTTCGGGAGTACAATGTAGAGTTTGACTCGTTGGCTCGGTATGTCCCCGCTTTAGTGGCAGACATGGAGGATAGAGTGCACCGTTATGTCACAGGGCTCGATGATTATTTAGCGGAGGGGTGCACAGGAGTAGCTCTTCAGCCGGGCATGGACATTGCCCGCATCCAGGCTTATGCGCAGCAGACTGAGGAACGTAGAGACCGACGTAGGGACCAGGATCAGCATAAGAGGGCCAAGACAGCAGGGTCCTTTGGTAACTTTCGAGGCGGACCGCCTCAGCAGCAGGCTAGTTATGCGCCTCAGCCAGTACGGAGTGCTCCACCACAGTCTTCAGGACGTTCGGGAGATTCAGGAGCAGGTCAGGGCTCCAAGGTTTCAGGTTTTCGGGGGAACAGGGATGTTAGTCAGATGGGACCACCCCTACCTCGTTGTGGCCGTTGTGGTAGGCTCCATGATGGGGAGTGTCGTGCTAGTATGGGAGTTTGTTTTACCTGCGGCCAGCAGGGCCATTTTGCGAGAAATTGTCCGACCAGAGGTAGCGCGGATGTAGAGACTCAGCCTTCGGGATCAGTGGCTGGTTCATCGCCTTCTTTTGCTATGCGCCGTGCAGGGCAGGATCATGATTAGAACGAGAAAGGGAAAGTGAAGCAATAATTACAGGTATATCCTTAACCCTCTAAAGATTAGTGTGTGTGATAAGATGGTTACATGTTAAGTGTTATGTACGGGTAATTTTATGTAAATCGTGATTTTAAGCCTGGTGTGTAGAAAAGGTAAGTTTGGGGGACATGGAAATTGTGAGCCTTAGAATTTTGATAACCATGGGAACCTTAGATACAGGGCCATCTTGAGTGGAAGATTCTACGGGTGACCTTTGTCGAGGGACATAGTATACGTGGGGTATACTTGGGTAATAAGTCCATGAGTGGTGTGAAATGATAGTGGGTAGCTAAGCTAAGGAAACCACTAGGTTTTCGTGACTTGAATAGTGAGATTGTATCGGATCGGGAACAAGAGTTTGGTACGTTATGGGTCGGGTTGGGGACCAATCGCGGGTCAACCCGCAACCCAGAATGAAGTGAGGTAAGTTGAGGAGGTCCCTCTAGGTGATAAGGTCACAAGGGTGCTAGGCCCAAGTTTAGGGAATCATCGTACGAGTTCGTGGATGTGTTCGACCAGAGTCGGATCATGAAGGCCGGGAATGGCCTTAAAGGAATGTGAGGCTAGTAAGATGACCAAGTTTGGAGGTAGTAACTCCAAGGTTTTGGAAACTGAAGCGATGACAGGAAGCGAACATGTGTTATGAAATGGAAGTGATCATTTATTTTTGTGAAGTGAAGGTGCGAAGGGAGTATCATTTAGATCAGGGGTGAGAGCTTTTGTGATGTTAGAGGTGATTCCTCGTTGGCTGGGATTTAAGTTTTTGCGTGGGTATTATATTATGGCCATGTGTGGCATAATTGATTTTGTAGGTGTAGTAGTGAAGACTATACCAGCGCATGCGTTTTGGAGACGTAGAAGGAACATTCGGGACGAATGTTTCTAAGGGGGGGAGGGAGAATGTTACACCCCGTAGTTCAGGTCATGCTTTTGAGAACGTACGAAAGGAATTAAGTTTTAAAATTTTAGAATGATGGGTTGACGGAATGTTTCGGACGGGTTGTTAGTCAACTTTGAGGCGGTTTATGTCCCGTTACGTTGAGAGTTCCTAGGTGTTTTAAAGGCCTAGTACGTAGTTCGTTGAGCCTAGTTTCCAACGCAACCAACCGTTCGTCGATAAGACATCGGGGTAGAAAGTTATGGAGGTTACAAGTTCAGTGCGCAGTCGAGCAGAAAAGAAACATCGGTCAGGGGCCACAGCGCCGCGGCGCCGGATGCAGGGCCGCGGCGCCGGATAAACCGAGAAAATGCTGAAGATGCAGCGTCGCGGCGCCGGAAAGCAGGGCCGCGGCGCCGGAAGTTCTGAAAGGTTGCGGAGGTTTCAGCGCCGCTGGCCATTTGCAGGTCGCGAATCTGGGAAAAATCGAAGCGCTTTTTTAAAGAGGCCATGGGTGGGTGACAAGTGTCCCCCCCATCTGATTTTTGCATGTCCTATTTATTGACCAAGTCTTGAAGACTTGGTCATTCTTCAAAGCTCTTTCTTCTCTCTAAAAAGCTCTTCCCTCTCTCTAAAATTCCTCTCCCTTCTCTCTAGAAATTCAAGAAGAAACCTAAGCCTAGAGAAATTCTGAAAAGGTGGCAAGAAGGAAATATGTTGACAAGCTTGTAGGAGGATTGTGGAAAGAAGACAAGTGGATTTTGTTGGAATAATTTGGGGTAAGCTCTAAGGTAACAATCCTTCCTCTTGTGCTAGTAAATTGTGTTGCATGTGTGGAAGAAAGGACTTATAGTTGTCAATATTGCCTTTAGATGTATTGCATGTAGAAATTGGATAAGAATTTGGATTAAAAAGGAATTGGATAAGAATTTATGTTGTTATACCTCAAAATTACCAAATTGGACCTTGTAGTTGTATGAGTTGTTATGTATTGTGGGGCAGAATTTTACACGTCTAAGTTAGGCGTGTAATCCCCTTTTTGTTGATTGGATTGTTGAGCCTTAAAGGTGGCGTGTTTGATTATTGAATTCGACCTTGAAAAAGGTGGCAAAGTATGTAGAAACAAAGGAAGTGTTGTCCAATTTTCCGTAGGAATAAGGAACTTTATGCTTAGAATATTCGACGAAGAAGTCTAGACGTTAATAGACGTATTTGATTATTATAGGTTGATACTCTACGCGCGGCATATTCGACTTGGCAAGTGGATTTAGCCGAGGAGGTATGTGATTCATCCTATTCTCTTGAGCATGATTATTTGTGAAATATATAGTGCGGTAGACGCACGTGCGTTAAAGGAGTTTGATTTCCTTTTTGTGCCCTTGACTTGATATGACGTGTAAAAGACTTGATTGTGTTGAAAAGTGGTAAAAACTTATTTCGTTAGTAATGGGTACTTGGTTGTTAAAAAATAAGCCCTCTCGGTCTCATAAATGCTTATAGTGGTATTTGGTTGGTTTTAAACATAAAGTGTTATAATAGCTTTATGGGAAGTTAGTTATAACGACTTTATGAAAATGAAAGAATGGTTTTATTATTGGCTTTAAAATGGTAACTTGGCATTTGTTTTAAAAAGATATGAGACTTGATTTTTTCCCTGTGTGTGGGATTTGGTTTAAAAGTAAGAGGCTTGAGAATTTGAAGTTTTGAAACTTAGGCTAGTTCGAGAAGTGATTTGGTTTTAAAAGAAGACATGGTATTGTCTTGGTTTTACATAAAAGGAAGTATGGAAATTGTTTTTGGTTTACTTCAAATAATAGTTGCTCTATTTTGATACCATGGGTGTTAGTAGCATGTGACTTTTGTGAAAAAAAGAAATGGACTTTTTAAAGAAATAAAGTAAGTAGTACCTTGGGGTTAAAACCCGGATTTTTGGCATAGAATGGAAATACCTTGAGTGTGAATAACTTGCCTATGTTTGCTTGTGATAGTCTTGGTGTACAAGTATTGTATCCTTATGCTACCGCGTCTCTCGAGGGAGGGCCGGTCATGTTATTATCGATCATGTTGGAAATACTGACACGTTGGGTGGCCCACGGGTATGCTTCCACAGTGAGTGTTATCTTGTTATCTTCTTGGACATACTGACACGTTGGGTGGCCCACAGGTATGCTTCCACGGTGAGTGTTATCTTGTTATCTTTTTGGACATACTGACACGTTGGGTGGCCCACGGGTATGCTTCCACGGTGAGTGTTATTTTGTTATCTTCTTTGGACATACTGACACGTTGGGTGGCCCACGGGTATGCTTCCACGATGAGTGTTATCTTGTTATCTTCTTGGACATACTGACACGTTGGGTGGCCCACGGGTATGCTTCCACTATGGGTGTTATCTTGTTATTTCCTTTGGGCATACTGACACGTTGGATGGTCCACGGGTATGCGCCCATTAGAATGGTTCCATGACCATGCTTATACCGATGTAAGATGTCGGGGCATGCGGCCATTGTGCGAGTTAAATTCTCGGGTTATATTTGAGTGATGACTTTACGGGCGTGAGACCCTGACTTGACATGTCTGCTAATATATATTGTGTACTGTAGTTTGGTTATCACACATGTCTCCTGTTTTATATAGACTGTTATGATTTCATTTCTGATATTTTCGATTTCACATACTTGGTACTGTTATCGACATCCTTCGAAGTGCGTTCATGCCGAGTTGAGTACATAGCTTGTTGATCCGCACTCTTGGATCACCGTTCGATTCTCGGAAAGCTCCATTTCTCGGAGGCTTGTCTTTTAGTGCAGTTCCACAAGTTGTAGACTTTGTACATTGAGGTATGGCGGGGCCTGTCAAAATCCACGGTTGTTATGTAAACTATTAGAGGTCTGTAGTCATGTCTTGTGGGCCGCTTTATAAAGAAAATTTGAGGTAACTGCTTTTGGATTTGTTTACATCCAGGGAGGTAGCCATATCGGCTAACCTATTATTTATTAATTGTTAAGTTTATGTATGTTCCGCTGATTATCTCTGATGTATACCTGTAAGGGTGCCCAGGTAGGACACCAGTCGCGGGCCCGGGGTCGGGTCGTGACATGAAAGCCTGACCCAAATTAGTGGGGGTCATGCCGGATGCGGGCTGCTGGAACTGGCCTTGCATGAAGTGGGCTTGCTGCGGGTACTGGGCTAGCCGAGAGGCTGGAGCTGGCCCCAACAACCCATGTTGAGAATACTGGTTGAAGGGCTGCTGGTACTGGAATTGTGGCGGCGCCGCGGCGCCTTGCTGGTACTGTTGAGGCACCGCGGCGCAGTTGTTATGCAGACCTTGTTGTGGCTGCTGCTGCTGACCGCGACCCTTTCCACGACCATGGCCTCGTCTGTCGCCGCGACCCTTGCCATTCTTGCCACCGCGGTTGAGAATTTTCCGGAGATGTCTTTTTTGGAGTTGCATTTCGACAGCTAATGCCTTCTGATTGTGCTCATCTTGCTTAGCACGATGAGTTTCTTCGAGCAACAACTGCGAGCGAGCTTTGTTAAAATTGGGTAACGGATCCGCCTGTTGAATCATGGTGGCCAAAGTATCATATTCTCCTTTAGGAAGGCCTGCAATCAATTGTAACACCATTTTAGTTTCCGAGACAGGCGTGCCAATGTTGGAGAGTTGATCCGCCACAAGTTTTAAATGTTTGCAGTACTCAATCATGTTGGAAAAGTTTTCAAGACGTGTATTGTTAAATTGTTCCTCCAAATACACAACACGAATATGCTTGTTATCCTAAAAATTTTCCTTCAAACGAATCCACAATTCACGGGTTGTGGCGCCAGATGTCATGATAGTAAGAAGTAGATCCCGAGAAATACTACCATATATCCACTGTTTGACGACGGCGTCGAGATGAAGCCATGTAGAATCATCAACCTCCGGGGGGCGAGGAATAACGTTATCGATATGATCAAACACGTTATAGAAACATACATGAATGTGAAACAGTTCAACCCAAGGAGAATACTGACTGTTTTCTTGAATCAAGAAGAATGGGAAGACAATTCTTGATGTTGGTAACAGTTAGGGCTAGGTGAAAAGATGATTTTGGTGTTTCGGGAGTGATAACGGTGTAGGAGGAGGCTGTAGGAGTTGTAGGATGAGTCATGATAGTGGATACAATTTAGGAGAGAAGGAGAAGAAACCAAGAATTTTCTGGAGAGAGAGAGCCGCGAAGGCGGTGTAGGGGGGTGCCTGCGGCTTTGAGAAGAAGATTTCTAGGGATTTAGGGTTTTGGATCTTGATACCATGTAAGATGATATTAATCTCCCCTTGAGGAGTCTTTCTCATTAATATCAATATATATAGTGTATAATATTCATCCCTTATACAATAGGAATCCTAGTCCTAATTAAAAGAGGAATTCTAGTCTTACCATAATTATATTTACACAAATATAGAATATATTCTAATTATGGATAGGAATTTTATATTGTTTTACTATACACGCTTACAAAATATAAAAAGTGAGGTTATGTGGAGTGTTATTTTCCTTCCTTTTTGTCATTTATGAAATGACTAATGGAAGCACCTAAAGTTATAATCGAGCGATTAATGAAATGGGATAAAATTTAGGAGAGATTAATGTTTAACAAAAAACTGTAGATGGACATAAATGGACATCCACAATATAATGTATTTATAACACTCTCCCGTGAATGTTTATTAGTAGATAATATTCCTCATTAAAACATTTCCCGTTGAGAAAAATCCTAAAGGAAAAAGAGTACACATATATAGCAATACACATTACTAGTTCTCATAAAAAATCTTACCAGGAAAATTCAAACGGGATAAAACTTAGTTAAGAAAAAAGAAATACATAGAGTATTAATGCACTATCAAATGCGGAAACGAACATAAACAAGAGGATAAAGAAATAGATACAAAAGAAGGAATCAAAAGCAACCAAAAGCTATATTAAAGCTTAACACCTCAATTGAATATCCAACAAAAGCTCCTAACTAATGAGAAAGACCTCAAGGGAATTGTCAAAAAATAGCTTGCAACCCACCTTTTCTAAACAAGGATCAACAAAGCTTCACTAAGCTCTGAAACTCTCACAATAATATTCAATATCAATATTCAACATAGACTAAGGAAGGAAAATAGCCTAAGCTAGTTATTTATAGTCTTAGGCTAAATTATTACACAAGAGGCACAAAAGTGGCACTCAAGTTTGCAAAAATGGCACAAAATGGCCGGCTGTCAAGTCCCGTTGTAACGATCTGTTCGATCGTTTTTAGCTAAAGACCCTTATTTTCTCATTTGACCCTTTTTATAGACTCTGTGGGGTTTGTGATGCGCGAGGATGGGTGGCATAGATCTTGATGTCCATTTAAATGCATTTCAGATGAAAAACCTAAAAACTAGAAACTTAAAGTTAGATAGTTTGACTCAAAGTTCACTTTTGGATAAATGAGTTTTTTTTTCGGGTTCTGTTGCTTCCCGTAGTTCCAAAGTGTAATTTCTGAATTAGTCGGATAATTGGTTTGCTTCCCATGACCATCTAATGTATTTTGTGGCCTTATTTGTAAAGTTTGAATTTTAATTTGTCCCAAACGTTCGTTAGAAAAGTACGCCTTAGCTCGATTAAATGAGAAATCTGAGGGTACGAGCGAGTTCGTAGAACTATTTACCTTAGAATATCATGACGGTTTTATATCCGAAAGTTCTCGAGAGTGTTTCACTGTTTGATAGGATGTTGAACTGATTTTCCATTGCTGGTATCTGGTGTCTCATGTGGCGTGTCTGCCTCTATGAGAGGTTGGCTTGCTGAAGCATAAGTTTGGGAGATGGTGGGTTTCCACCGTAGCAGAGGATTTGTCCGTAGGGGCGACTCCATCGCTGCAGACTCGTGTTCGCCGCCTCAGAATCGTGTCCGCTGTGGCATTGTGTGAGGTGTCAAGTGACACTGCCCCAACGAGGGTTTGGTCTGTCGTAGAGGGTCCGCTCCAGCGGAGTTGATTCCGTTAGGGCAGAAGTATTGTATCAGGTGTCCAATAAAATCTTTAGGTCATAATTTCTTTTCCGAAATAGAAAACCTCGAGACCAGAGCTATCATAAGAGCATTTCGAAGGTCTAAGAGCAATTTCATCCTTGGGGTAAGTGATTCTTCCTTTGTGGATTATGTTTATGCTTTTAAGATTTTCATTATTGGTGATATAATATGAATATAAGTTGGGAAAGATGAGTTATGCATGTTTGTGAGATTAAGAGAGTTATGATATTGATTAATGGAGGTCTATGAATTAGTTTACTTGTATTATTGTGAATTAGTGATGGATATTGTTAGAAGATCATGTTTTAAGACTTAGTTTGGTTGTAGAAGCTTACTTCAATTGGGGAAAAATATCTAGGGTTTCAATTGAGGCCTTTTGATTATTGTCCAATTGAGGGTTCAAATGTGTATAGATTTCTAATTAACTTAAGGATGTGACTACTTAACATCTGTTGTTAGTATTTGAGTATTAAAGTATGAGTTTTGATGGCGTGAGCTCGGGAAGGATATTTAAAGTCTTGCTTTATGTTCTCCTAGCCTTATATTAACAATATAATATACATGATTAGACTCGATTATCACGAGGTGTAGAGGAAGGGCAAGGTATCACCGAGGCTTGATCGTGCAACACTCTTGTTCGGCTCAGAGGTAGGTGATGCGCGTTAAGATGCACACACTTTAAACGCAAGTGCACGTTATCGTGACACGTAGTATAGTCTTTGATAAGACCGAATATCGTCCACAAGGATTAGGGTCCAATTACCAACTATCTATTTTCTAGTATCTATTTGGTGAATTTATGATTGATTGGTTGTTTATAACTACGAATTATAAAAGCTATTTAACTATAAAGGTTTACTTCAGTTGTGATGAGAATAAGGCTTCCATGTATCCTTACTATCCGCTTATGCTACTTACTAATGCATTAACTCATGGTATTCTTCTTTAGGAGAAAGCAGGTTTACGAAATCGTTTTATACTCCCGTTAGGGTTATATAAACACTCAACCCCAGTATCGCACTTTACCTAACTTTCGGTGATAAGGATAACTTTATAGGAGGATTAAGAACAAAAACCTAGTTGACCGTCACGCACAATGCGCAAAATTAGGGTTGTTAAGCCTCTCATCAACGCTACATAAATAATTGAGGTATTTTCATCCCCAATCCAAGAATGTCTACCCAACTTACAGCATATTCACAATCTCCCCTTTTCAGAATCTGATTAGAAATCATATAGTGATAATTAGTTGTCAATTAATTACCAAGAATTCAACTCAATTATTGGATAGATCTCTCAATAAGAAAAATAACCATAAGCATGCATTAATTTATAACATAAGTTTCTAGTAATTCAACATGGAAAGCCCTATAAGAGAATTAGTTCCTAGCCATAAAGATGACAAGAACTAATTCAAAGTTCATCATGCAAAAATCAAATAAAGTAAAGAAAAGGAAAAGAAAGTACTAAATTAATGGTATCCATCTCCAGCCAAAAGTCTTGTGTTGTGCAGAAGGGAACCCTAAAAAGCGCCTAGGGTTCTCCTTTTATAGTGAAAACCGCCTCAACTTTTCCCTCAGCGGCCCAAAATCCGTCGAAAACTATTTTTTTCGCGTCAGCGCGGCGCCTGAGCGAGCGCCGCGGCGCCGGAAGTTCGGCAATCCGCTGATTGTTTGGCGCCGCCCGATATCGCTGCCGTCGAGGCGCCATGGCATCTCTGGCTTCGGATGTGTAGCGCCGCGCGCCGCTTTTAGCGCCGGCGCTGGATCTTCTGAACCTTCTCTGAATGATGGGCGCCGCGCTCGCTGCTGCCCGGGAGAGTGGCGGCCTTGATTTTTCCTCGCTCGCCACTTTCTGTTTCCAGCCTCTGGCCTCTTTTGCCCTCTTTTTGCTCTTTTTCCGCCATTTGGCCATTTTAACCACTTTGACTCAAAAGAAAGAAAAATTATCCTAATACGACACTTATATGTGCAAAATGGGACAAAAGACTAACTAAAACTGACTCAAAAGGTGTATATAAAATACACCGATCAAATACCCCCAAACTTAACCTTTGCTCGCCCTCGAGCAAAGATCAAAAGAAAGAAATACAGACTCAAGGAAAACAAAAAAAAGACTCAATGACATTGATCACTTTTGCTGCATTAGTGTTATCTAGAAAAACATGAAGGTTAGCATAATAATATGCAGGAACATATAGCATGAAATTTTCAGCACACTAAACACATGAAGCTAAATATTTCGCAAACTCATATTCATCATGCTTAATGGAAGTCAATATACTAAATCATGCATATAAATTCAAGAATTCCTATGGCATGCTTACTTGCTATTCTCCACTAATTCTGGATATGCATAAAAGAGATCTTCAGGGCTTTAAGGGTTGTAATGTAGGCTTAGGTATAGGTAGGTAAAAATAGGCAATTTAGGCTCATTTCGTGTACCATAAGCTCTTTAGCTTTTCAATATTTCCCTTTTTCTTTTTGTTCTTTCCTTCACTTCGATTCTATCTTTTCCCTCTTTTGTTTTGGGAGAGTGAAGTATATAATAATGACAAGCACCCCCAAACTTAGGCTTTTGCCTATTTCTTATTACTTTTGTATTGGGGTGCACAGACTTATTCACTTTTTTTTTTTTTTAACACAATGTATTCCACTTATTTCATATTTTCACTTATGGTACAATTTGTGGGAATATAGGGTGTCAAAGAAGAAGTTTCAATTTTTTTAGGCTCGATAAATTGACTAGGGATATTTTTAAAGTACGGGATAGAAAAGAATGGTAAGAATTGGCTATAAAAGAAATGCCTGAGTCATCTCCCTAACATGCATATCCTAACTATTTCGCCTCAAATAGCAAGCAATCATAACACATAAGTATTTATCATTTAACATGCATAACTCAAGCAAGAAACTCCAACTAGACAGATTTTTTGAGTTTTTGGCATATCTCACCTAAGTGTTTAGATAGTTGCTTCAATTCCGTTACATTATTTCACCTTACTTCACTAGGTGTTTCTAGCAACTACAGCAATTATGATCTTTGACAGACAATTATGACTCAAAAAGAAAAACAAATTTGGTGACTCAAAATAAACATAAAACAATCAAAAAGACTTAAATAAAACATAACATGACACAAATAAAACAAAACACAAATAAACACCCCCAAACTTAAAACACACATTGTCCCCAATGTGTGTAGACTCAAAGACAGTAAAAAAAAAAGATACTTACAAACTTTGGCTAAAATGGTGGTGGTGGCGGTGGATAATGCATCGACCACTGGTTGAACAAGGAACTCAGCTCGTTGATTTGTTGCCTTGTTTCTTGCTGTCCTTGTACTACTGTGTCCAAGGTCTGCATCATCCTCATCTGATTCTGATACAGTTGCTCCATTATGGGCATTGGAGGTTCTGCTCCTGTGGTTGGCCTGTGGCTAGGTCCTGCCTCATATTGAGCCCCTATTTCAGGCTCATCTTCGTCCATGGCGGCCTCTGCTGCTGCTGCCTTCTTTGGGGTACTCTCCAATTTCTTTGGGGGCTTGGAGTGCAGGAAAGAGTGCACTATCCCGTAGGACACGGGCAGTTGGTTTCTCTCATGAGTGTCAGTGGGTAGTTGTGGGATCGCACTCATGTGACATAGCTTGGTGATAACTGAGCCATGTCCCAATCCGCCTGTCGTTACCAACCTGCTGATTTCCTCAATGCTCTGCACTATTTCTTTCCCCACATCAATCGTCAACCCCCTCATAATTCCATATACCATTTTAATCCTATCCTCTGGCACTCTGGTGAAGTGCGTGGATGGAATCATGCGGGCGCTGACGAAGTATAGCCAACATTTGGCTACTTTGTTGAATTGACACCTGTTCAGTGCTCCTGACCCATTCCTTCCAATATCAAAAGCTCACTGGTAGCTCGCGGTGTTTGCGACGATATCCCGATTTATGTTGTCGGTGCTCCCAGACCATGTTCTAAAATGGCTCCGATCACCATTCCTCCTTCAACATCAATCTGTTTTCAATTGTATATTGATATTTTCTCATCACGCAGCACATAGCTTCTCCTTACAAAGCATCCCCTTTCCACCTTCTCCGGAAAGTTGGCATAAAATTCACGCACCATTGTTGTGTTTGCTGGTGCTATCTTCTCCGGGTTCACAAATTTTCCCACTCCCTTAGCTCAATCATCGCCCGAATGGGCTCATAAACATCTCCTTCTCCAAATGACGCCCTCTGGTAGTCCATTCCTTCACGGTATTAAAGTGCAGTATCAAGCTTTTTGTATCTTTGAAAGGCTTCGTAGCTTACAAACCTACTTTCGTCATATTGTGGGGTTGGGGTGGATGTGGATCCTCTTCTTTTCCTGGTGGCCATTTTAAAACAAAAATCTGCAGCTTCTAATTTAGTGGCACCACTGTCTCCTACACACTCAACAATTAGCGTGAATCTGACACCCAAACTTCAACTTTTATACTCAATACCCACAACCTCCTTTTCTACTCTTTTCTCCAAACTTCACAATCACTTTTCAGCACCCACACTACTTCAACTCCAATACTCCTTCAAACTACTACCTCCTATGACTTCAATAAAAGGATTCAAGAACAAAGAAAATGATTACCTTTTTATGAAGGCTTCAAGCTGTTCTTGTTTCAATTGGTGGGTTGAGGGTATGGAATGGAGCTTCGTTATTTGAGATAGTTGGGGGTTTTTAGGAATTTAAGAGTTTAGGTTGTGGTTGGGTTGGATTTGTGGAGGATTTGTGGGTAAATTTCTGGAATTTCGTGGGTTTTTGGAGAGGGAAAGTTAGGTTTTTGATATTGGAATTGGGGAAAATCGATTTTGGGTGTTTTAAGTTTCAATTCCGTTTTGGCGCGTACAGCTTTTGGCGCGGCTAATCTCTGCGCTCGCCCGGGACTTTTAGCGCGCGACCTTATTCTGGCGCGCATGGCTAGACAGCAAATTTTCTCTTTTAGTCCGCGGACTGCTCACCAGCCATGGCTACTAAATTCTGCGCTGTTGACTCTTTTAGCGCCATGGCCTACCCTTTTAAATCGACTTTTCTTGATTTTCGCCTTAGTTCATTCCCCTGTACCTATCACTCACAGCACAAACACAAGAACCCAAGACCGTGAGATTGTTCTAGACAAAATAAACTAAAGACAAAAATTAAAATAATATAATTGAAAACGTTGGGTTGCCTCCCAAGTAGCGCTGTCTTTAACGTCTTTTAGCCGGACGCAAGTTCCTTACCCTTAATAACCACAGGGTGGATTAAGCCCAACCTATCCATTTCCTCCACATTTGGCGTTTTCTTTTTCTTCTTTTCTTAGCATTATCGATGAGGAGTTCAGGAATACTTACCTCCTTTAGTGGCCTTCAACAAACCATGTCCGCTTTTTGGGCTCATCGCTCTTTGGTTGACTTGTATTGGCTCGTATGGGGGTTTGATGGTGCTGATTGCAAAGCACCCACTCACTGTTGGTGGCTCAATGACGTGTTTAAAAACTTTGAACACCATTTCTTCAGACTCCACCCTTAGTGTTAATTCTCCTCTTTCAACATCAATCAAAGCTCTCCCCGTTGCTAAGAATGGCCTCCCCAATATGATAGGGATTTCTGCGTCTTCTTCCATATCAAGAATGAGGAAGTCTGCAGGAAAGAAGAATTTTCCTACTTTCACAATCACGTCCTCGATCTTGCCTCTTGGATGAACCACTGTCCTGTCGGCTAGTTGCAGGCTTACTGTGGTTGGTTTGGCTTCACCCAACTCGATCTTTTAAATCGATAGGGACATTAGATTTATACTTGCCCCTAAATCACATAGAGCTCTGTTGCAAGTTACCCTGCCCACTGTGCAAGGTAGTGTAAAGCTCCCTGGATCTTTTAGCTTTGGTGGCAACTTTTTCTGCAAGATAGCACTACACTCTTCTGTCAGTGCTACTATTTCGTATTCTGCCAGCTTCTTCTTTTTCCCCAAAATCTCCTTCATAAACTTGAAATAGGAGGGCATTTGCTCTAATGCTTCTATGAAAGGTATGTTGATATGTAGCTTTCTGAATGTCTCCAAAAATTTGGAGAATTGTTTATCAACCGCCTTTCGCTGTAGTCTCTGGGGGAAAGGGATCTTCTCTGTATACTCCTTCTCTGGAGTTTTCTCTACTGTTGGGCTCGGCTCAATCACCTTCTCTTTTTCTAACTCTGCTTCCTTCTCAACTACTGGCTGAGGTGACTGCTGCTCCAACTGTCTTCCACTTCTCAACTGCACTGCCTGACACTGCTCCCTCGGATTTACCTCTGTATTGCTTGGCAATGTTCCCTGTGGCCTGCTGTTTGCCTGTTTTGCTAGCTGACCCACCTGTGTCTCCAAGTTTCTGAACGAGGATCTAGCTTCTGTCATGAACTGCGTCTGGGCATTGGCAAGTCTTTATCCGCTTGCTTCAGTTCATCCGCTTTTCTTGCTGAACCGGTTCATTGAAGTGTTGATGCTGTGGGTCTTGAATGTAGGGTTGCTGATTCTGGCTCTGCTGATTACGCATCGGCCTATCTGATTCTGCGCCGATCATCGTTCTGCTGCCCGTAGTGCGATCTGTTGCCACGGTATTGGTTCTGCGATTCAGTCGGTTCTGCTGCCCCTGGTCTCATCTCCATGAGAAATCTGGGTGGTTCCTCCACCCTGGGTTATAAGTGTTGGAGTAGGGGTTGTTCTGTTGCCTCACGATAATTCTGAGTGGCACGACACTCTGCCTGTTCCATGGGTATATTGTTGGGATCCGCTGAAGGACACCTATCAAATGTATGTGGCCCACCACATATCTCACAGCTTTTGGGCATCTGTACCGCATTGACTGACACTGTATGTTGCTGCAACTGTTTCGCTAGAAGGGCCACTTGGGCATTCAAGGCAGCAATAACATCTATTTCATGGACTCCCACTGTTCTTCTCCCATTTGTCGACCTCTCTTCCGTGACATGGTTGTTAGTGGCCATGTCTTCTAATAACTCATGAGCGTCGTGGGTTGTTTTCCTCATGAATGCTCCACCCGCTGCTGCATCTATGATAGTTCTGGTTGTACTGCTCAGCCCGTTGTAGAAGATGTGGACCAAGTTCCACAACTCAATGCAATGGTGTGGGCACTTTCTCTGTAGATCTTTGAACCTTTCCCAAACTTCATATAAGGACTCTCCATCTGCTTGGTAGAAGTTGTTCAACTCCCCTCTTAGTTTTGCTGCTTTACACGGAGGAAAGAACTTGGCTAAGAATTTCTGTGCCAGCTCGTGCCATGTGAAAATCGAATCGGCCGGCAGGGAATTCAACCATACTTTTGCTCTATCCCTGAGTGAGAAGGGAAAGAGCCTCAATCTGACGGCATCATCAGTAACGCCGTTATATCTAAAAGTTGCACATAGCTCCAAGAAATTAGCTATGTGCATATGTGGATCCTCCGATGGCAGTCCTCCGAATTTCACTGTGTGCTGTACCATGCTCAGAATCACCGGTTTTATCTCGAAGTTGTTGGCTCCTATTGCAGGGAGCCTAATGCATGTCTGTGCTCCATTCACTCTTGGTAGCACATAGTCTCCCAAACTCCTTTCTGGCTGGATTTGGACTCTTTCCTCCACATCTATTGGCATTTGCCGAGGCATTCCTGGATGGGGTTGATTCTCTCCTAACCCTTCTCCCATCCCGTTGTTGTTCTGAACGCCGTTCATCTCTAACAAGGTTGCAATCCGCTGATTCTTTCTGCATTCGTTTGCGAGGTTTTCTCAATTTACGGATTGAAGTGAACAAGAGTGTCTGCTCCTCTTCTCCTTCGCATAAACTGACTTCCTGAAATAGATCAAAAACAGACAACAAATCACGGCACCTCGAATTTTCAAAAGAAAAACGTAAAAATTTAAAAATTAAAATAAAACCCAAATTAGAAATTAAAAATAGACAAATTTGATATTGAACTAATGCCTAATCCCCGGCAACGGCGCCAAAAACTTGATGCGCGTTAAGATGCACACACTTTAAACGCAAGTGCACGTTATCGTGACAAGTAGTATAGTCTTTGATAAGACCGAATATCGTCCACAAGGATTAGGGTCCAATTACCAACTATCTATTTTCTAGTATCTATTTGGTGAATTTATGATTGATTGGTTGTTTATAACTACGAATTATAAAAGCTATTTAACTATAAAGGTTTACTTCAGTTGTGATGAGAATATGGCTTCCATGTATCCTTACTATCCGCTTATGCTTCTTACTAATGCATTAACTCATGGTATTCTTCTTTAGGAGAAAGCAGATTTACGAAATCGTTTTATACTCCCGTTAGGGTTATATAAACACTCAACCCCAGTATCGCACCTTACCTAACTTTCGGTGATAAGGATAACTTTATAGGAGGATTAAGAACAAAAACCTAGTTGACCGTCACGCACAATGCGCAAAATTAGGGTTGTTAAGCCTCTCATCAACGCTACATAAATAATTGAGGTATTTTCATCCCCAATCCAAGAATGTCTACCCAACTTACAGCATATTCACAATCCCCCCTTTTCAGAATCTGATTAGAAATCATATAGTGATAATTAGTTGTCAATTAATTACCAAGAATTCAACTCAATTATTGGATAGATCTCTCAATAAGAAAAATAACCATAAGCATGCATTAATTTATAACATAAGTTTCTAGTAATTCAACATGGAAAGCCCTATAAGAGAATTAGTTCCTAGCCATAAAGATGACAAGAACTAATTCAAAGTTCATCATGCAAAAAGTGAAATAAAGTATAGAAAAGAAAAGAAAGTACTAAATTAATGGTATCCAATCTCCAAGCCAAAAGTCTTGTGTTGTGCAAGAAGGGAACCTCAAAAGCGCCTAGGGTTCTCCTTTTATAGTGAAAACCGCCTCAACTTTTCCTCGCAGCTGGCCCAAAATCCGTCAAAACCTATTTTTTCGCGTCGCGCCCCCGAGACAGCGTCGTGGCCTCGCATGACGAGCGCGCGCCGAAGTTCTGCAATCCGTCGATTGTTTGGCGCCGGCCGATATCTGGCATGCGGCGCCGGCCGTACTGCATCTCCCACCGGATGTGTAGCGCCGCGGCTCGCTTTGCTCGAGGCGCCGCGACGCTATATCTTCGTCCTCTCGGATAGTGGCGCGGCGCCTGGATCTTCTGCACCTTCTGCGAATGATGGCGCGCCTGCAGCTGCGAGGCCGCGCGGCCGTCTTGATTTTTCCTCGTTCGCCACTTTCTCTGTTTCCCGGCTCGCGTCTCTCTTTGCCCTTTTTGCTCTTTTTCCGCCATTTGGCCATTTTAACCACTTTGACTCAAAAGAAAGAAAAACTATCATAATACGACACTTATATGTGCAAAATGGGACAAAAGACTAACTAAAACTGACTCAAAAGGTGTATATAAAATACACCGATCAGTAGGCTACGGTTTAGTGTTTTGATTCTTCGATAGAAGTGCATTAGTTATAAATATTGAGCGGTATTGGGCGTGTTTAGGGGTATCACTCAGCCGGTTGTGATGAACGTTTGAGTGGGTACCGATGTTGAACTGTGATGATGGGTGATTTTGGAGAATCAACCTTGTGCTGGTTCCGACTGCTGCTTATTTGGGCTTATCTCCAATTGTGGACTTGTTGCCATATTTGCTATTGTTTGTTCACTTATCACATATGCTTTCGGTATGATATCTTAATTCTGACTTGAATTATGCAAATGTGTTATTGAATCGTGAAAACACGTGACATGTCATCTCTATACTTGATTGCATCTTATTATATCATGATATATTGCATTTTATTATCATTTGTATTTGTACACTCATGATTCTATGATATTGGTATGAGAGTGGTATGAATATGTTATGGGTCCAAGAGGCCAAACATTGAGATGATATTGATATACGAGGAGCGGAGTTACACGCTTGCAACATGATAAACATGGCAAATGAGTCTTAGGCTCTAGTCAGATTCATGTGTGAAATTCCAACTGTCTAGGAGTGGTATATGAACTTTGCGGGTCCCTCATAGATGTACGAATCATAATAAAACCTTGACGTACTATATATCAGGTTTAGAAAGAAACCTTACATATGTATTGCATTCATATCATACATACTTATGCCATTTTATTGATAAACTATGATTGGACTTGTATTTGAGATGGTTGTTAATAACTTGATTGGATTCCAAAATTTGAAGAATTATACATGTTACTTGATACTTGAATTATTGACTGGAGTAACTGGTAAAGTTACTGCCATGTGACCAGGAGGTCATGTGTTAAAGCTGTGGAAACAACCTCTTGCAAAAATATGAGGTAAGGCTACCTACATACAATATACCCTTATGGTCCGACCCTTTCTTGAACCCATGCATAGCGGAAGCTTAGTGCACCAGACTGCCCTTTTACTTAATACTTGAAATATTGTTGAACTATATGAACAATAGGTGTGCTATGTGATTTACTTAGATTATTGAGCTGTTAGTAGAGGATTACTTGGTGTCAACTTGATATTTATCTCTGATTATGTATTTTCTATCGTTGTTGGCCTATGATGTGTATGAGGGTACATTGTGTACTCATGCTACACTTGCTGCATTATTTTTGGCTGCAGATTCAGTACCTTCCACCTCTGCAGCACCACATGGCTGAGTTCGAGTAATGGATCTCTCGTATTCAGGGTGAGGATGCTATCTTTAGCATACCCTTGAGTGTGATCTCTATTTAAGTCTTTTGTTGCATTTGAGAGACATAACAAACATTCTTAGACTATTTATGTTGGTTTTGGCATGCGTTCTTATTCAGACATATATCAGATTTATTAGTGATCTTGTATCTATAGACTAGATTGCTTGGGCATGTTTCAGTGTACTTGAATTATTCCTTCTTTCACATTTATATTATGAGACAACTTATATAGTATTTGCTATCTTTCGCTTTTATTTATATCATGTCTTGTGAATGATTGAGAGTGGTTTGCCTATCGGTGGGATTATGGAGGTGCCACCACGATTCCTGAAAAAGGATCATGACAAAGTTAATATCAGAGTCCTAGGTTAGAGAGTCTTAAATACAAGAGCAATGTCTAGTAGAGTCTTGCGGATCGGTACGAAGATGTTCGTACTTATCTTCGAGAGGCTATGAGACATTTAAATTTTTTTACTTTCTTCATTCCTTTCATGCTAAGTTTAATCAAATCGGTATCTAACCTTTATTTCTATTCTCTCATAGATGGTGAGAACTTATGTCGACGCGGTGGGAGAGGATGTCAGCACCAACTACGGTGGTGCGCGATCACGATAGAGGGCGTGCTCGGGGCCGAGGTGGAGCAAGAGCGGCAACACCAGCTTAGGGCAGAACATTGAGAGCTGGCCAGACTCGTGCTAGATCTGTTTCCCCTGAGCTAATTATTGAGCCTCATGATGATATGCTAGAGGAAGAAATGGGGCCGGCCCAGGATCATCCTGGATTTATTGCTACTCCAGTTCTACAAGACACACTGGTCAGGTTATTGAGTGTTCTTGATGGTTTTTCTCAGACAGACGTACATCCTACTACTCCGGGTGGTTCCCAGACCCGTGTGGGAGAGGGGCTGACTCATATCCCTGAGTTTTATACTGTCGGCGTTCTGCCAGCAGCGATGTCAACACTCCGTATTGATGAGGTTTATGCTCCAGAATTTGGTGCTTGGCTTATTGGAGGGACAACTATGACCACAATGAGCCTAATATTTGGGACCACCTTTCAGACATGAATCCTCAAGTATTCTTATTGACAATCCGATGAGGATGCCTATGACTTCATAGTGAGCAGCCATGGGAGGTTGCATACTCTAGGTATTGTTGAGTCTCATGGAGTTAATTTTGTAGCCGTTCTAGTTTAAAGGGACGAGAAATAGTGGTAGAGGGAATATATTGATTATTTACCTATGGGGTCACCTCCATTGACATGAGTTATGTTCTATAGAGTGTTCCTTGAGAAGTATGTTCCTTTAAGCTTGCATTTGGGCAAGCATGAAGAGTTTCACAGGGAAATTCTACAGTTGCACAGTACAAGACTCACTTCCATGTCTTATCCCGTTGCACAATACTTTTGCTACCTACTAAGGTGGAGCGAGTGAGATATTTTGTTAGAGGATGGATTATTCCACTTTAGTTGGCTATGTTGCTGTTGGTGGAGCTTATTTTAAGACTGTAGCTGAGCATGCTAGGATAGTGGTGTTTGTTAAGAGCAAGATGTATAAACATGAGTCTGATAAGAGGGCGATACAACATGGATAGTTTAGTGATTCTACATCCTATGGTTATGTGTAGCATGGTAGATATCAGCAGTCACAGCCTAGTCGACCAATTCAAGAAGCTCTTCAGATTACTAATGGTAGGGTCCAGTCTTCGAGGGGTTCTCAGTTAAGATATTCAGATCATGGTGGTTTGGGTTCTTCTATCTCCATTCAGCAGCTTTGAGCGACCATGACTTGTTATGGTTGTAGAAAGTTTAGGCACTTTAGGAGAGATTGCCTCACACAGTTTTCGGGTACCTCTCATGCACCTAAGACGCTAACACAAACATCTAGAGGTGATAGTCAGACTAGCCGAGGAGGATCTCAGTCGGGCCGTAGTGGCCATCAATCTGGTCGTGGTAGATCCCAGTCGGGGAGAGATGTAGCTTGTTCAGGTTGAGATGGCCAGTAGGGTACTCAATCTTAGGTAGGGCTCACTCATTGCTATTGTCATGACCCGAACCCTGGACCCACGACTGGTGCCCTACCTGGGCACCCTTATACCCGTACCTCCCATATAACCAACGGAAGAAAATAAAACTCATATAATTAAAACAACTCATGTGATAAAACCGGCAAGGCGACGAGGCTGCCATTATATACATAAACCCAAAATGAGCTACAACAGTACATACGTCCAACCCACACATGACTACAGACCTCCAAGTGTATAACATTAGCTATGATAAGACAAGGCCCCACCGTACCCTGAATGTACATAAGTCTGTAATAACAAAAATGTACCAAAATGACTAGACTCCGGAACAAGGGAGCTATATCAACAGCTGAGCAAAGATCCTAAGTATGCGGATCAGCAAACTGAGTACCTACACCTGCGGGCATGAACGCAGCCCCCCGAAGGGGGTCAGTACAACATGTACTAAGTATGGAAACATAAGATACAATAATTAAACACATAACTGGCCAAAAGAATGACAGGGACAAGTATAAAAATCAAATACCAGTTCCAACCGTGCCATATAAAGATAAAGCCAACTGCACCTTCTTTTCTTTTAACCGAGAGTCAAGTCAATATCATGGGACGCCGACCCATATAATTATCACATGCACATGTATATAAATCAGTGTTGCGGATCGTGCAACCCTTCCCAATATAAAATAGTGTTGCGGATCGTGCAACATGTCCCAACAAATATATAAGTGTTGTAGATCGTGCAACCCATCCCACTAAATGTATACAAGTGTTGCGGATCGTGCAACCTGTCCCAATATTATTATACATTTAACTATCATGAAAACCTTGCACAATTTAAAACATCTTTTGACTCTCAACAACATTATCTTTCAAATGAACTTTCATTTTAGAGAAACCAAGACACTAACAAGTCTTTCATTTTATAACACTAAGGCACTATCACATATTTCATTAGGATTAAGATCCATTGCTACAATGTACGTCTGCCGTACATTCACTTTATAAACTCAATTTCCATTTTAGAAAGACCCAAAGTATTACATGTATCACTAAGAGTTAGGATCCAATACATGTATCATTTTGAAACCATCATTTGGAAAATTAAGGCACTAGTTATCATGTACTACTTCTAAAACATCTTTTAGAAAATCAAAGTGCCATATATCATGAACTCTTTCAAAATATTATTTGGAAACTAAGGTACTACATATCATACATCATGTAGGATTAGAATCCAATGAAGCTATGTACGTATACCGTACACTCATTTCACATAACAATCATGCCAAATAAGAAAAAGAGAGTTTCACATACCTTATAGGCTATACCGACTTGACAACTAGAATACGTCTCAAGTAGTACCTCAACCTATATTGACAAGAACACGTCTATCAATTCTATGATACTAGTATACACTTATACCACATAATGAATCTTCTTTATTATACAAATTCGGGCAGTACTTCCCCTACTTATACATACTTTTCCACCTTATAAATAAGGCCAATTTCATCAATAACCAAGTACCAATTAGGTACACAACCAAAATAGCAACCAAAGGGGATTACATGCCAACTTGACATGTAAAATTCTTCCCCATAATCATACTAAAACACTGCACAAAACAACCCTTAAAAACAATCCATAATCAACTATAACGATGATGGAATGTGAGGCCTTTCAACGCCTTTCCACACCCTTATTCCTTCGGGACTTTTATTAGCAATCTACTACATTAAACATGCAATATAGTCGCTGATTTTCCATCATAACAACATGTCTAAAACAGTCCATAAAACTGCACAACAACGCCTCACAGTTTCATGCAGTTTTCCGGCCAACTGCTACGACCAAAGTCCTCTTTATAACTCCTTATAATCCAATTCGTATTCCAACATTTATATACAAAAAACATCAACTTGTAACCACAATATTTCCTTCATTTTTACATGCGATTAGAGACGTTAAAAACAATAACAATAACCAACGAATCCGACATTGACCAAAACTGTCCAGAAAATCGGTAAACACCCAACATGTCACATAGGTTTCTTATACTCCATTTTTCTTGTTACAAGTTCTTCCCCTATCTACCACAAAATTTAATATATAATTACTTCAAGAGGAAGAAGGAAACTTACCAAAATCTTAGCTAAAACAGTCTCAAAGTCACGGCCAAACCGTGGCAATTTTCATGATTTTGCACCTCTTCTTCACGTTCTAATCACACACATGTAATCTCTACTAGCTTGTACCCATATTGCCTTCATGTTTTACTTCCAAAATATTATCTACAAGCTTAGGGTTCCAACACCTCTTTCTTACCAAAACCGTGACTTACACTATTGTAAGGTTAACTTGGCTTAGAACTTTGTTTAAGTGATTAATCTTGGAAAGAAATTACTTTGATCTTTTTCTTGTCTTTGGAGATGGAATTTTAGAAAATATCTAGGTTAAGGAGAGGTGAGGATTTGTATAGATTATGTTTTGTTCTAAGTCTTCAAGACTTATCTATATATACTAATGTGGAGTCTTTGCAAGACAAGTGGAGAGGGCACTTGCCCTCCTCCTATTGGCCACATATTTCTCTTCACAAAAATTATTTCCACACTTAGCCATTTTTTTTCATGTAATTTTCGATGGACATGTACCAATATATACCAAGACTTAATAATTTCACTAAGTCCATAATTCTAATGAAAAATAATTCCATTAATAATATTAATTCTTGTCATCACATTAATCTCGGAAATTTTTCGTATAAGGAAATGTAAAAATCCTTTCCTTCCGACATTCCAATCTTATTTCTATAATCATATTCTCACTTAGTAGCTAGGGAATTACAGGGTGTAACAACTATTCATTCCCTAGTAGGGTTGAGGTTGAGGCATCGAACATAGTCATTACAAGTATCATCTCAGTCGATCATCGATCTACTACTGTGTTATTTGATTCAGGGTCTAAATTATCTTATGTGTCTGCCCATTTATTTTGCTAAATGGAGATGTGGTATAATATGTTTGATGTTCCTATTCATATGTCTACACCAGTCGATGATTCTGTGATTGTAGATATAGTTTAGCACATGTGTGTAGTTACTTTCATGGGTTACGACACCTAGGTAGATCTAGTTATCATAGATATGGTTGATTCGATGTTATATTGGGTATGTATTGGCTATCACCATATCATGCGATTATAGACTGTTATTCTAAGACGGTCACACTAGCTATGCTTGGTCTTCTGAGATTATAGTGTAGAGGCGCTCCTAGCCCTGCTCCTAGGAAAGTGATTTATTACTTCTGGGCTAGGAAGTTAGTGGACCAAGTTTGTTTGGCGTATCTTACTCATATTCGAGATACTAGTGCATATACTTATTTTCTTGAATCAGTTCCGGTAGTTAGTAAGTTTGCTGAGGTCTTTTCTTCAAACTTATTGGGTATGCTACCAGATAGATACATTGACTTCTGTATTGATATTGAGTCAGGTAATTGACCCATTTCTATTCCTCCATACCATATGACTCTAACCGAGTCAAGAGAGTTGAAAGAGCAACTTCAGGATCTGTTGAGTACTTGATAAATGGGATATTTAAGCCATACTTGGATTCTTTTATAATTGTGTTCATTGATGACATCCTAGTATATTCGAAGAATCAGGAGGACCATGAGCGTCATTTGAGAGTGGTCCTTGGGATTTTGAAGGAGAAGAAGATATATGCCAAGTTTTTGAAGTGTGAGTTCTGGTTGAGTTCGGTAGCATTCTTGGGGCACGTGGTGTCCAAGGATGGTATCATGGTCGGCCTAAAGAATATAGAGGCAATCGGGGACTATCCAAGACCAACTTCTGTGACGGATATTCAGAGTTTTATGGATCTTGCTAGCTACTATCGTCGGTTCGTCAAGGGTTTCTCTTTTATTTTAATGTCTGTGATAGGGGCAGTATAACACTCACTTTCTTGGATGTCATATACCACAGGACACCTACATCTATTAGGTAGCTCCTTAATGTTCTTCCTTCGCTCAACTTATTCTGGGAGTTTCATGGCCGGACAGTTTCCGAGCTTTGATTGTGTTCCACAAAAATTATAAACACTCAACATTAGCCATGGAGAATGGTAACTCATGGTGAAGATGTAGGTTACTTAGTTGTGGATGCATACATTACACGTTTTTCTTTGTTTCGGTACCAATAAGACACATGTTATGTTGGAGCTAAGGAACCATTGGCCATTTTCTTCTCTTAATACTTCTTGATTTCCAAGTCCATAGGCTTGGTGAATAGATAGTGACCCTCTTGAAAATAAATCAAGGGCGAGTTCACCATCTTCCCTTGACAAGATCCCGAAAGAATCGTTATTTGAAAATATCTGATTCCTTCCTCCATTCTTGGTTGCTCACACAATAGATTGATGAAGATACTATCCATCACTTCGACTTGGTATAATGGATTAGAAGAGAAGGTCCAGCCTTGCATTTTTTACACTTTCATGGCACGTAACAAAGTCTTCTTGACCAATTGACATGAATTTCGCTCTTGAATAATCACATGGAGAGAGGAATCTCCTGAGTGTTTTCTCATAATTAGGATCAACAACATTATTAGGTAGTGGTTCAGTTGTTGGCTCATGTGGCTTGAACATTTCCGAAACCTCTATGGTCTCCTTCGAACTGGTATCTTCTATATAATCCAACACACTCATGGCATTCCACTTCTTAGATCCATTCTCCTCCTTCCGTACCTCAGACTTGGATTGACATTTTCTTGCTTGCTGAATCTTCATGTCCCTTTCTTACTAGGCGACAATGGTATTAAACAAAAGTCCTTATCGTCTTTGTGAAAGGAGTAAGTGTTATGTTAGCCATCTTGTATGACCTTTCGATCATATTTCCATGGCCTACCCAACAAGATATGACACACTTCCATTGGAAGGACATCACTCCAAATCTCGTCAACGTATCCTCCAATCCAAATATTGATAAGGGATTCGGTGGCAACCTTGAGCCCATTCGCTTTGTTCACCCATCAAAGGTTGTAGGCTTGAAGAAGTTCACGGGTTGGTAGTTGTACTTTTCCCACCACTCTGATGGATACCATATTTGCACAACTCGCTCCGTCAATAATCATACTGCACATTCTTTCTTTTATTTTGCACCATATGTAGAAAATCTGCTCTATTTGATTCTCGTCAATATCCTCCAATTATGCACTTAGCACATGTTGAAGGACTACACTCACACCTTCCTCTGCAATAACTTCGTCTTCCTCTTTGATTTTATCTACCTAGGATTCCTCTACCACAAAAGCATCGCCACTATCTTTGTATTCCTCAAGCGTCATGGTCCTCGGGTTGTGACACTCGTATGCAAAAATTTTGAGTCCTTTGCACTTGTAACACCTCTTGCCACATTTATCAACACCTTGGGAAACTTCCACTTTATCTTTGTCCTTATTGCCTTGTTTTTACTAGGGTTATAATAGGACGTGCCAATCTTCTCCTTAGCATTTGTGGCCTTTGTGTAAGGTCTTGTGATAATTTTTTTTTGTTACCGTTCGAACCTTAGTGTCAAATGGCACACATCCTCAAATGTTGAGTAAATGGAAACCTCCGCTTTTACTTGAATTGACGTGCTAAGTCCACCCACGAACTGTGCAATGCGGTGCAATTCCTTCTCTTCTAGATCACATAACATCGTGATCTTCTTAAATTCCCAGGCATATTACTCAACCTTAATACCACTTTGTCGAATCTTGGTGAGCTTGAGGTACAACTCTTGTTTATACTCTCATGGCAAGAATTTCTTCAATCTTTCCCAAGAATCAATCTTGAATTTGCCATGCCTTTTCCGACTTGCCTTCAAATTTTCATACCACACTGAGGCAAAAGATTTAAGATTTAATGTAGCAATCTTAAAGCATTGGTGATCGTCATAGCTTTTGAATTCAAAGAACCATTTGATGGCTCTTAACCATTCTAGGAACTCCTCGGGATCCAAATTCCCTTCAAAGGTTGGAAGGTCGAACCGTAAAGTCCGGTCACCTTCTCTTTCAACTCTTGGGGCCTCTTGTGCATCATCTTCAATATGGATGAGGTTGTTTTGATCAACCTCTTCAATATGCATCATCGTCACTTACTTAATCTATATCGTCAAAGTGTGGGATGTGATTGTCTTGCTCTGATACCAATCAGGAGTAAGTAAGTAGGGGTGATGGTTGGTAAGTGAATCGGGTATGGAGGGTTTTCGGGTTGTCCCTAAATAGGATGAGGTGTTCTCGGATTATAGGGATGGTGAGGTAGTGGATGGTAATTTTAGGAGAGTGGAGTGGGAATCGGGTCTAGGTGTTGTGTGCGGTGGTTTTATACACGTTGAGGGTGAGTGTGATGGTACCGAGACAATGTGGTTTCTGGGAGGTTGTGTTATGCGAATACTTGGTGGTGTTTGGATTGGTCAGGTATTTGTGGGCTGTTTCAGGTGATGGCCTATAATGGGGATGGTTATGAAATATTTAGGGAAGTAAAGGTAGTTGGGATATATTAGTTTTAGTAAGGGTTGTACACGAGTTGTAGGATACAAACTTGAGTTAGGGGATGAGTGATTTCGTCTATGTATTGTCTTGGTTGTTTTGGTTTGGGTGTTTAGTGATTGTGATTGTGATTGTAATGAGGATCGGTCAATAAGGATAGAGACACAGGGGATCTATTTCCCTAGCTGACACCAAGAATAGTGTGATCAATACCACAAGGTCAAGATCAGGGTTTTCTAAATGCAATGCCTGTGAACTAGCCAAGTGAGGGTGATTGATGCCCTTTTAGTGACACGAGGCTTAGACTAAGTTGATCCATACAGTTCCAAACTTTGCTTTCCACCAAGGGGGTTCCTCAAGATTGGGTATCGACTAGGTCACACAATCCTATTATCAACATTTACACTGAAGGGAGAGGTGACCCACACAGGATCTAATATGTTTCAACACACAAGTTGAAGACTTAAACTTTATATTTAACTTTAACTCAAACCTGCATAAATACAACAACCTAAGGTCCTATTTAAAGTACTACTCTAGAAGGGAAAACAAATGGACACAATTACAAGGCCATCTCGACCGAAATGGGAACAAAGAAAGGGGATTAGTTTCCTTGGAGACTAAGTCGGCCCTTGGTTATAGTGAGCACAATGTGAAAGAGTTTGGTCTTCCTTTTAGACAAGGGTAAATCCAAAACTCTTCACACTTTCATTGTAGAGGCCGTGTAGTAGGGAGGAAGCACTTGATTTTCCTAGACTTCATCATCTTGGAATCATTTTAGAGACTTCCATTCTTTTGTACCAATGCTTTGATTCTCGGCCAACCTTCAATCTTCCTATTCCGAGTTTGACTTGTATCCTCGGGAGTTTCTTTTCCATGCTTGTTCATGTCATTTTGTCCTTGCCATGGTGTGTTCTCGGTTTAGGCCCCTCTTGTCCGTGCCACCTTGGCCTTTACCCTTTCTTGGCTTCAATATTTTTACTACAAGCATTGATTGTGTCCTAAGACAGTATAAAAGTTATCACACGATCCTTTATATACTTTAGGATGGCTAATAGCTACTCTAGAAATTAAAGACAACAAAATAACATGCAAGGTCTCGGCCAACACCAACACATAAGGCTGAATAAAAATTTCTACTATAAGACTATTAAGTTATGGTTCTTATCCCGCCCCATATTCTATGCCATTCTCAACCTTTAGTCGAGGGTCCATGAGCCATTTTCATCACCTTCAGCCCTTTGATTAATAACTTAAAATGGGAATCTAAGTTCGGGCCCTTTCTTTCATCAATCTACCCTTCTTGGAGAGAATTTGTCCTCAAATTCGGATTGTTCAATTGTGAAGGCATTTTAGGGACATAACATATTGTGTTCGTATGTTGCTATTCGTATGAACACCTTGTAAACTTGGCTAGAAACTTTAAAGGACCATCCCCTTTTACAATTGGCTAGCAACTTGAAAGGACCATCCCCTTTTAAACTTGTCTAGCAACTTGAAAGGACCATCCATTAAGTATTTTCCTATTCGACCACTAAATCGTAAGTCAAGGTACCAAGTTGTGTACCCAATAACCTTTCATCATTGTCATCCTTAGCTTGTGTCTCTTGGCCTAGGGTGTTTCCAACCCGTTCAAGCTATTGCATTTAATGTCCGGGAAGTACAACACTCAATTTATTGGATATCATATACCACAAGACACCCACATCTATTAGGTATCTCCTTAAAGTTCTTCCTTCGCTCAACTTATTCTCATATTTTCATCGTCGGACAGTTTTCGAGCTTTGAATGGTGTTCCACACAAATTATAAACACTCAACATTGGTCATGGAGACTGGTAACTCATGGTGAAGATGTAGATTACTTAGTTGTGTATGTATACATTACCTGTTTCCTTTTGTTCCGGTACCAATAAGACACATGCTATGTTGGAGCTAAGGTACCCTTGACCATTTTATTCTCTTACTACTTCTTGCTTTCCAAGTCCATAGGCTTGGTGAATAGATAATTAACCTCTTGAAAATAAATCAATGGTGAGTTCACCATCTTCCCTTGACAAGATCCCGAAATCATCATTAATTGAAAACTTAATGCCGATTCCTTCTTCCATTCTTGGTTGCTCATATAATGGATTGATAAAGATGCTATCCATTCCTTTGACTTGGTATAATGGATTGGAAGAGAAGGTCCAACCTTGCATTACTTCTACACTTTCATGGCACGTAACAAAGTCCTTTTGACCAATTGGAATGATTTTCGCCCTTGAATAATCACGTGGAGGGATGAATATCCCGAGTGTTACCTCACAATTAGGATCAACAACATTGTTAGGCGGTGGTTCGGTTATTGGCTCATGTGGCTTGAACAATTCTGAAACCTCTAAGGTCTCCTTCGAACCGGTCTCTTCTCTATAATCCAACACACTCATGGCACTCCCTTTCTTAGATCCATCCTCCTCCTTCCGTGCCTTGGACTTGGCTTGGCGTTTTCTTGCTTGTTGAATCTTCATGTCCCTTACTTTACTTGGCGACAATGGTATTAGCCGAAAGTCCTTACCATCCTTGTGAAAGGAGTAAGTGTTATGTTCGCCATCATATATGGTCTTCCGACCATATTGCCATGGCCTACCCAACAAGATATGACACGCATCCATTGGAAGGATTAGGTGGCAACCTTGAGCCCATTCGCTTTGTTCACCCATCGAAGGTTGTAGGGTTTAGGATGTTCACGGGTTGGTAGTTATAATTTTCCCACCACTATGATGGATACCATATTTGCACAACTCCCTCCGTCAATAATCACACTACACACTTTTTCTTTTATTTTACACCATATGTAGAAAATCTGCTCTATTTGATTCTCGTCAAGTTCTTCCAATTGTGAGCTTAGCACATGTTGAAGGACTAGACTCACACCTTCCTCTGCAATAGCATCGTCTTCCTCTTTTCTTTTATCTGCCTAGGTTTCATCTCCACAAAAGCATCGCCACTATCTTTGTATTCCTCAAGCGTCATGTTCCTCGGGTTGTGACACTCCTTAGCAAAATTTCCGAGTCCTTGGCACTTGTAACACCTCTTGTCGCCGTTATCAACATCTTGGGAAACTTTCACTTTCCCTTTGTCCTTATCACCTAGTTTATATAAGGGGTTAGAATAGGACGTGTCAGTCTTCTTCTTAGCATTAATGGCCTTTGTGTAAGGTGTTGTAACAATATTTTTTGTTGCCATTCGAACCTTAGTGCCAAATGGAACACATCCTCAAATGTTGAGTAAGTGGACACCTCCATTTTTTCTTGAATTGTCGTGCTAAGTCCACCCATGAATTGTACAATGTGTTGCGGTTCCTTCTCTTCTACAAAACTCGGGAGTCTGAGTTTGTCCCTCTCCCACATGGGTCGGAGAACCATCTGGAGTAGTCGAAAGAATGCCTACCTTGGAAAAACAATTAAGAACACTAAATGATCTGACCAACGTGTCATGTAGAACTAGAGTAGCAATAAATCCAGCATGATCTTGGACTAGCCCATCTCCTCCTCAAGCAACTCATCCTGAGGCTCAATAACTCGCTCAGAGGAGACTGATCTAGCATGAGTCTGGCTGACTCCCTATGCCCTAGCCCGAGCTAGTGTCACTATTTTTTCTCTACTGTGGTCGTGCACTACCGATGTAAGTGTCGGTGCCTCCTCCCTCGCTGCATCGGCACGAGTCTTCACCATCTGTGAGAGAATAGGAACGAAGGTCTGATACCAATTTGATTCAACTTAACACGAAAGAAATGAAGAAAGTATTTCCTAAATGTCTCATAGCCTCCTGAAGATAAGTACAAATATCTATGCACTGATCCGCGAGACTCTACTTGGTTCTTCTTTGTCTCTGTATCTCTGTTTTCATTTTTGTTTATTCTTTTTTTTCTTTCCCTGCAATATTAATTAAAATTTTATACAATTAAGAAGAAGAAATTATATATATATATATGACTAAAATACTTATTTACTTATTATTATATATACCTAAAAATATACTTAATGTATACTCATCAAATACCCCTACACTTGAACATTTGCTCATCCTCGAGTAAAATAGACAAAATAAAGTAACGTCTAAATTTTTGGATAAAATTATGAAAATTTTCGGTAAACAAGAATCAACTAAGATCAAATCACATGTTCAAATAATTTTAACCGAAATTGTGTTCGCCTATTGAGAATGAACATCATAATATTTTTTAATCCCTAATGTGTCTCACGAAATGAAGAGAGATGTCCAAATCACACAATATATCAATATCAATCAAAGAAGTGCATAGATAGAATAATTCTCTCTGTCTCAACAAAGAAGTATCTCAAGCTACTCGAAATATCTATAAGTTTGCCTATCATGTGGTTCTCCATTAATAGAGGAGTATTTTTAGTTAACATCATGTAGGAATTTAAAAGGTTGTAATGTGGGTTTATCGACGGGTATGATACATATGGATAATAGTGCCTCAAATCCCAGGTGTGAGTCTAGTCCTTCAACTGTAAGTCATATATGGGTTGGGTTGGAAACACCCTAGGCCAAGAGAAACAAGTTAAGGATGACAATGATGAAAGGTTGTCGGGTACACAACTTGGCACCTTGACTTACAATTCATAAGTCGAATGGGAAGGATACTTAAGGGATGATCCTTTCAGTTGAAGGACTAGACTCACACCTGGGATTTGAGGGACTATTATCCATATGTATCATACCCGTCGATAAACCCACATTACAACCTTTTAAATTCCTACATGATGTTAACTAAAAATACTCCTCTATTAATGGAGAACCACATGATAGGCAAACTTATAGATATTTCGAGTAGCTTGAGATACTTCTTTGTTGAGACAGAGAGAATTATTCTATCTATGCACTTCTTTGATTGATATTGATATATTGTGTGATTTGGACATCTCTCTTCATTTCGTGAGACACATTGGGGATTAAAAAATATTATGATGTTCATTCTCAATAGGCGAACACAATTTTGGTTAAAATTATTTGAACTTGTGATTTGATCTTAGTTGATTCTTGTTTATCGAAAATTTTCATAATTTTATCCAAAAATTTAGACGTTACTTTATTTTGTCTATTTTACTCGAGGATGAGCAAATGTTCAAGTGTAGGGGTATTTGATGAGTATAAATTAAGTATATTTTTAGGTATATATAATAATAAGTAAATAAGTATTTTACTCATATATATATATAATTTTTTCTTCTTACTTGTATAAATTTTAATTAATATTGCAGGAAAAAAAAGAATAAACAAAAAAGAAAACAGAGATACAGAGACAAAGAAGAACCAAGTAGAGTCTCGCGGATCGGTGCAGAGATATCTGTATTTATCTTCAGGAGGCTATGAGACATTTAGAAAATACTTTATTCATTCCTTTCATGTTAAGTTGAATCAAATTGGTATCAGACCTTCGTTCATATTTTCTCACAGATGATGAAATCTCGTGCCGACGCAGCGAGAGAGTAGGCATCGGCACTGACATCGGTGGTGCACGGTCACAGTAAAGGACGTAGTCGGGGTGGGGCACAAGTAGACAGCCAGACTCATGCTAGATTACTCTCCTCTGAGCGAGTTATTGAGCCTTAGGATGAGTTTCTTGAGGAGGAGACAGGCTAGTCCAAGATCATCCTGGATTTGTTGCTACTCTAGTTCTACATGATACGTTGGTAAGATTATTTAGTGTTCTTAATAATTTTGACAAGGTGGGCATTATTTCGACTGCTCCAGGTGGTTCTCCGACCCGTGTGGGAGAGGGACAAAATCAGACTCCCGAGTTTTGTACTCGCAAGGTTCAGCCAACGACAATGTCATCGCCTTATATTGATGAGGTTCATGCTCCTGAGTTTTGTCCCTATTCTATTGTAGGGACATCTATAACCCGCGATGAGCATAAGATATGAGAGTTTTTTTCAAGCATAAAGCCTCTCATATTCTATGGTTATCCCGATGAGGATGCTTTTGAGTTTATTATGAGCAGCCATAAGAGGTTACATACCTTGGGTATTGTCGAGTCGCCCAGAGTTAATTTCTTGGCCCTTCAACTTTTTGGAGATGTAAAATAGTTGTGGAGAGCTTATATTGACTAACGACCAACAAGTTCACCTCCATTTTCATGGGTTAGGTTCTATCACATATTTCTTGATAAATATGTGCCTCTTAGCTTACGTCTGAGCAAGCGTGATGAGTTTCATATGATTGAGCAGAGGGTTCTTTCGTTGCAGATTATAAGACTCGCTTTCACTCCTTATCGCGCTATGTAGCACCTTTGCTATCTACAAAGGCTGAGCGAGTGAGATATTTTGTTAGAGGTTTGAGTATTCGCTTCTAGTTGTTTATTTGCAGTTGGTGGCTGTTGGAGCTTCTTTTTTAGATTGCAGTTGAGAATGCGAGGATCGTAGAGTGTGCGATGGGCAATATTACCAGATATGAGTCAGATAAGAGGGCAAGGAACCAGGGACAGTAGAGTGGATCTACTTCTTGTGGTTATAGTAAATATGGTAGAATCAACAGTTGCAGCTTAGTCGACTGGTTCAGGCAGTGTTGCGAATTTTCTATATGCATCCGCAAGTTAATGTATCGCAGTGTAGTAATAATCTCGGTAAGACCGAGTATCGTTCACAGAGACTGAGTTATCAAGTACCGATTAATGAACCTTTAGTTTCTATTTGGCAAACGTTAATAAGTTTGGTTTTTAAACTAAGAACTAACAAATAAATAATAAGCAAGAATAAACTAAGGATGATAATACTTGGAATTTAAATTAGTTATGAAGGTAATTAGGGTTTTCAATCTCTTCAACTATCCACTCTATCACTTGTTAATGCAATACTAATAATTTTCTCCTTATTAAGATATCAGGTTAATGAAGATATTCTATATTCCGATTAGGACATATAAAAACTCAACCTAAGTGAGAATTTTCTATATTTCTATGATAAATTCTACCACATAGGAAGATTAAGATCAATAACCTAAATACTACACAGACAATCGTGATATTGTCGTTCAAGATTAAACCTACGTCTAAACAACTATAGCATATTCAAATCTTCCTTTTCATATCTCGATTTGAAATCATATAAGTAATGATAATTAATGACCAGTTATTATCACACAATAATCACAAGTTGAATAGATCTTAATAAACGAAGAAGAAATCACTAACAATGCATTAAATTATGAAAGAGTTTCAAGTGATTCGACGGAAAACCCTAATAAAAGAAATTAGCTCATAGACATGCTAAGCACTAAACACTCAATATCCAACATAAACTGAATCTAAGTAGAAAGAAAAGAAAGAATTTGAACAATTGACGTCTCTAATTGTTTCTCAGCCTCCGTTCTGCCTCCTAAGATATCCGATATGTTATGAGATAATCCCTAAAATATGTTCCCAGGGTTTATATACTGAGAAAATCCCATTTTGGACCCTTTTACCCTTGTTAAATTTCAGATTTTCTCGCTAAATTCCGCCGTCGGCGCCGCGGCGCCTCCGCCCTCCGGAGTCACTACCAATCAGGCACCGCGACGCCTCCTCCAGGCGCGCGGCCCTTCGGCATTTTCATTCGGATTTTTAGCCAGATTTCTTCTACACATCCCGGGACTTCTTTGTCCGCTTTCTTGGAATTCGATTGTGTATTTTTGTTCTCTGTAGCCGCATATTTCCTTTGCATTCACCATATTCCTTCCTGAATTTCTTAAGACCTGGAAACACAAAACAAAAAGCATAATATTGTACAAAACACTAAAAACACATAAATGACACCCTAAAACATACTCTAAAACAATACTAAATTAGACTTAACAAACACCCCCAAACTTAAACTTTACTCGTCCTTGAGTAAAGAACTCTAGAAACTTTAAAAAGAAAAACACACATAGACTCTAAAAATGAATTCAGTCAACAACAATATATATATATATATATATATATATATATATATTGTCACGATTCACCCCAAGCTCATGATCGGTGCCCTACTGGCACCTACAGTATACATCGAGATAATCACGGAACATACATGAAACTTTAAAAATGAACAATGTATAAAATAACAGTTAGCCGACAGTGGCTACCTTCCCGACATAAATATATACAACCGGCAGCTTGCCTCACTTCTTTACAAACCGACCCACAACACGTGACTACTGCACTTAAGAATTTTTAACGATAATCGTGGCGGACAGGCCCCGCCATACCTCAATATACATGAATCTACCACCTCGTGGAAAATCGTATCAAGAGCTAAGCCTCCGAGCAAATGGAGCTTTCTCAAAATCAACCGAGATCCTAAGAGCAAGGATCACCAACCTGGTACATAAAACTCGCGGCATTTAACGCAGCCTCGGCGGGGCCGCATAACAAAAATTTAATATGGAATGTAAATAACGCATGAAGAAATGATCATAACTGTACAAAAGAATGACAAGGACAAGTATAAAAATACGTACCAGATCCTGCCGTGTCATTTCCACTTATGAACTTAATTTCACATCATTATCTATTCCCATTTTTAACAAAGGTTATAGCCACATTCTTACGCACATGATTAGGAAAATTCATTAAGTTCATTACTATATAACTTACTTATCTTTCATAAGTATAATCCGGCCCGTTAAGGAGGGGCGCCTATACTACCCGGCCCAATCTGGGACGCGATCAAGGTCATATAGTGCGCCTGCAGGTATCTCGCCCGCCCATTCTCGGTCGATAATGTCATATAGTGCGCCTGCAGGTATCTCGCCCGCCCATTCTCGGTCGATAATGTCATATAGTCCGCCTGCAAAGGTATCTCGCCCGCCCATTCTCGGTCGATAATGTCATCTAGTCCGCCCGCAGGTATATCGCCCGCCCATTCTCGGTCGATAATGTCATCTACCGCCTGCAGCGTATATCGCCCGCCCATTCTCGGGTCGATAATGTCATATAGTCCGCCCGTAAAGGTATACCGCCCGCCCGTTCTCGGTCGATAATGTCATATAGTCTGCCCGTAAAGGTATACTGCCCGGCCCATTCCTGGGTCGATAATGTCACATAAAACCCGGGAATTTAACCCAACGTACTACGCACCTCTACTCCTCTAGAAAGACTCTTTTTTCAAATAAAACTTCCCAGATACTAACAACTATAGTATCAAGTCCTATCCACCTTTCAAGAAAAGTCACAATACCTTTTTAGAAATACAATTACCGGCTTCTAAATCAAGTGACTTCTTTCTTAAAGACCTTAAGCAATTGGTTCCTTTAAAACAATTTGCCCTTCTTTATTTCAAATCATTTCTTGTTTATGTTACTGAAGAAAACCATTCTCTTAACCTCCCATAAAGTTATTATAACCAACTTCCCATAAAGCCGTCATACTAACTTTATGCCTTAAACTAATTCATTCTTTTTATAACCAAGAGACTTATACTTTCAAATCAAATCACATAGCTTTCAAAATACTTCAAGTCTCTTAACTTTTAAGAAAACAAGTTTCAAAGTCTTAAAAACTTCATACGTAAACTCTTTTAAATTAAGTAACATATACATTGGTGCGTTGTGAATAAGTTATACTTATTTATAACGATCTTATTCAAGTAGCCATGATCTAGAAAATGTAATACAATTTTGTCTTATCTTAGCTTCTATGCAGATGGAGAATTCTACTTGTTTTAACATAATTAATTGTCATTACATTTTCCTTTATTAACGCCGCAATGGCTTGTTCGATACTTATTCTCATTCGCAGTAAATTAGCCAAGTCAACTCGACTCCAAATACTTCCTAACGACTCTTACCAACATCCCCCATAAGACTTGGTAAGGACTTAGGATTTCTTAGACGTAGCTTTTACATAGAGTAAATCAACATAACTACCTCTTAACTTCTAAGAGTAGGCGAAATCATGAAATACTACTACATGTATATTTCATACATAGAATCATGCCAAAGGAAGGAAGAGGTTCACATACCGCGACGATTGTCGACAAGTAGCAAAATGCTCCAAAGTACTTCAACCTTGAGCTATTCCATTCTTCAAGTAGGATACGCTATACTTAGTTCTTCAACCTATCACGGTCACAATACGTCCATTAACCTCTTACTTCAAACGTAGAATATTCTAAGTGCTAAGTCGCCAAATTCTACGGAAAATCTGGACAAAGACCTCCTTTGTTTCTACTACTATGCCACCTTTTCAAGGCCGAATACAATAACCAAACACGCCACATTTAAGGCCCAAACAATGCAATCAACAATAGATTACACGCCTACTAGACGTAAAATTTCCGCCCACAAACGATAACAAACTACAACAACTACTAGCCCATTTTCGCCAACTCAAGTAATCGCAACATCAATTCTTATCCAATTTCCATTTCAATCCAAGTTATTAGCCTAACATGATATCAAGTCGCAATTGATTATAACCACTATAATCCTCAAGTAAACAACATGCGACGATTTCTAATAAACGACCAATTAGTAATCCAACTTCAAGTGGCTAATATAACATTTCGGATTTAAGCTACAAGCAATCCATAATACTTATGAACTTCAACATATCAACTCCATGCTATCAACACGTAAAGCTAACAACAACAACATATATATAATCTGGTAACACTAATTAAGAGACAAGATTATACCTCAACGAATCTCAATCCAATTCCAAATCCGAAGTCGCTCCTTAGCAACTTAGAGACTCTTCAAGACACTTCAATCCGCTACTTGAGACCCTTAGAACCACACCAACAACTTTCCTTCAAACTTCCAATCCAAAACCTAGAAAGCAACTAGGTTTTCACTTTGCGACTAACCCGAAAACTATCTTTTTTCGAGATTTTTCTATTGAGATACGCTTACACTACCCTCAAGAACCTTGGTTTAAAGTGTGAAGCTTAATGGACAATAAACAAAATTTTTTGTAGAGAGAGCTAGCCAAACCCGAGAGCATGCCTAATGTGTTCTTCAAATTTTTGTGAAAATTGGCTAAGTGTTAAGCTTGTCTTGCACTACTAGTATTAAATAGCAACATGGAGGGTCAAGATGTGAACAATTGGGTGGTTAGGATGAAGTCTCACAAGGATCAAGCCCATGTGGCCCTTTGACAAGTCAACAATGTCAAGCTCTATAATTAGCAAGACTTGGTCTTCTACCATGGTCAATGACCATAATACCCTTGCATAAAATTCGACTGTTACGTGTGAGGTGACACGTGTCGCCTCCCATTCGTCATAAAATTCCGCAACTCTCGTGGCCCCACAAACGTAAAATTCCTCAAAGGGCCCCACGCGACCAATCCGTAAAATAAATTTCCATAATGATAATAAGTTCCATACTCTTCAATTACTGCATTTTGAGAACCTAATTCTCACCAACGAACATTTTTCCTTTCCGACGTTCGGAAGATTTTCCGTCGGAAAAACAATTCTTTCTTTCGGCCCTTTTCAAGTCTTGTGTTCCTTACATACATTCTCTTAAACATGTCCTGGAGTTACGGGGTGTAACATTCTTCCCCCCTTAGAAACATTCGTCCTCGAATGTTCTTTCGGAGTCCAATCAAATTAGATAGCGACATAGTCTCCTCCTACTGCACCCTTCATACTACATATGCCACTCATGGCCACATAACAATACTTATACTAAGATGTCCACCTTGGCACTCACGAAGCCAACCAGTCCATACTCAAACTAGCATACTTACATAACTTCCATACCGATTCTGGCCTCTAATCTTTGGAGTCACTCTAAAAAACAATATAAGGCCATTTCCGCCACGACTGTTCGGTGGAACGCGTCCACGAACCCGCAAAACAATTAACTGGACTTGGCCTTGCACCCGCGTGACTCGCCACGAGCGAACTACTACCAACCGATCCCACTCTATTCGGGCTATGGGGCGACCCGCACAGTCCTCACCCGCCCCACCGTCGCACTTAACTCTTATTCTTGGTCTATAATAAATCTTTCTACAGAAGACCTTGACGAAATTCATTAACTGCTCCATACCTTCCCAGATCTAGTTAGTCTTTACCAACTCTTGGTAATCTAAAATCATTCTAGGCAACACGCGTCGACCTCATACATAACTCCGTATAGATGTATGTCACAATACCAACTATACTATAATCATTTCCAACCCGGATACATAATCCACATAGTCCTTCCCGGTCACCGCTTTCTCGTACTGCAATCAACATAACTCGTTAGGAGAGACGACCCTAACGACACGACTCTATCGCACGATCTCGGAGTGAGAAGAATGGAAACCAATCCTAAATGTCCGCAGACCTCACGATTATAGATGCGCACAACACACCGATAATCAAGACTCTACTAGACACTGCGTAGACACTTTCCGAGGACTAATCGCTCGATACCACTTTTGTCACGACCCGACCAAGCTCGCGATCGTGCCCTACCTGGGCACCCTTACATGTATACATCAGAGATAATCAGCGGAACATACATGAAACTTTAAAAAATGAACAACAGAAGTAAAATAACAGGTTAGCCGATAGGGCTACCTTCCTGGACATAAATATATACAACCGAAGCAGTTGCCTCACTTCCTTTACAAACTGACCCACAACATGTGACTACAGACCTCTAAGAATTTTTAACGACAACTGTGGCGGGACAGGGCCCCGCCATACCCCTGAATATACATGAATCTACCACCTCAGGGAAAACTGTACCAAGAGCTAAGCCTCCGGAGCAAATGGAGCTTTCTCTCAAAAACTGAACCGAGATCCTAAGAGCAAGGATCACCAACCTGGGTACATAAAACCTGCGGGCATGAACGCAGCTTCAAGGGGTCGCATAACAAAAATTTAATATGGAATGTAAATAACGTCACGAAACAGATCATAATCGCATAAAAAGAATGACAAGGACAAGTATAAAAATACGTACCAGATCCTGCCGTGTCATTTCCACTTATGAACTTAATTTCACATCATTATCTATTCCCATTTTTAACAAAGGTTATAGCCACATTCTTACGCACATGATTAGGAAAAGTCATTAAGTTCATTACTATATAACTTACTTATCTTTCATAAGTATAATCCGGCGATTGGGAGGCGCTTATACTACCCTACCAAACGGGGCGCGATCAAGTCATATAGTCCGCGTAAAGGTATCCGCCGGCCCATTCACGGGTCGATAATGTCATATAGTGCGCGTAAAGGTATCTTTGCGGCCCGTTCACGGGTCGATAATGTCATATAGTGCGCGTAAAGGTATCGCCCGGCCCGTTCTGGGTCGATAATGTCATCTAGTGCGCGTAAGGTATCGCCGGCCCATTCTGGGTCGATAATGTCATCTAGTGCGCGTAAGGTATCTTGCGGCCCATTCTCGGGTCGATAATGTCATATAGTGCGCGTAAGGTATCTTGCGGCCCATTCACGGGTCGATAATGTCATATAGTGCGCGTAAGGTATCCGCCGGCCCGTTCTGGGTCGATAATGTCATATAGTGCGCGTAAGGTATCTTGCCGGCCCATTCCTGGGTCGATAATGTCACATAAAACCCGGGAATTTAACCCAACGTACTACGCACCTCTACACCTCTAGAAAGACTTTTTTTCAAATAAAACTTCCCAGATACTAACAACTATAGTATCAAGTCCTATCCACCTTTCAAGAAAAGTCACAATACCTTTTTAGAAATACAATTACCGGCTTCTAAATCAAGTGACTTCTTTCTTAAAGACCTTAAGCAATTGGTTCCTTTAAAACAATTTGCCCTTCTTTATTTCAAATCATTTCTTGTTTATGTTACTGAAGAAAACCATTCTCTTAACCTCCCATAAAGTTATTATAACCAACTTCCCATAAAGCCGTCATACTAACTTTATGCCTTAAACTAATTCATTCTTTTTATAACCAAGAGACTTATACTTTCAAATCAAATCACATAGCTTTCAAAATACTTCAAGTCTCTTAACTTTTAAGAAAACAAGTTTCAAAGTCTTAAAAACTTCATACGTAAACTCTTTTAAATTAAGTAACATATACATTGGTGCGTTGTGAATAAGTTATACTTATTTATAACGATCTTATTCAAGTAGCCATGATCTAGAAAATGTAATACAATTTTGTCTTATCTTAGCTTCTATGCAGATGGAGAATTCTACTTGTTTTAACATAATTAATTGTCATTACATTTTCCTTTATTAACGCTGCAATGGCTTGTTCGATACTTATTCTCATTCGTGCCGTAAATTAGCCAAGTCAACTCGACTCCAAATACTTCCTAACGACTCTTACCAACATCCCCCATAAGACTTGGTAAGGACTTAGGATTTCTTAGACGTAGCTTTTACATAGAGTAAATCAACATAACTACCTCTTAACTTCTAAGAGTAGACGAAATCATGAAATACTACTACATGTATATTTCATACATAGAATCATGCCAAAGGAAGGAAGAGGTTCACATACCTCGCGACGATTGTCGACAAGTAGCAAAATGCTCCAAAGTACTTCAACCTTGAGCTATTCCATTCTTCAAGTAGGATACGCTATACTTAGTTCTTCAACCTATCACGGTCACAATACGTCCATTAACCTCTTACTTCAAACGTAGAATATTCTAAGTGCTAAGTCGCCAAATTCTACGGAAAATCGGACAGCACCTCCTTTGTTTCTACTACTATGCCACCTTTTTCAAGGCCGAATACAATAACCAAACACGCCACATTTAAGGCCCAAACAATGCAATCAACAATAGGGGATTACACGCCTACTAGACGTGTAAAATTTCCGCCCCACAAACGATAACAAACTACAACAACTACTAGCCCATTTTCGGCCAACTTGAAGTACTGCAACATCAATTCTTATCCAATTTCCATTTCAATCCAAGTTATTAGCCTAACATGATATCAAGTCGCAATTGATTATAACCACTATAATCCTCAAGTAAACAACATGCGACGATTTCTAATAAACGACCAATTAGTAATCCAACTTCAAGTGGCTAATATAACATTTCGGATTTAAGCTACAAGCAATCCATAATACTTATGAACTTCAACATATCAACTCCATGCTATCAACACGTAAAGCTAACAACAACAACATATATATAATCTGGTAACACTAATTAAGAGACAAGATTATACCTCAACGAATCTCAATCCAATTCCAAATCCGAAGTCGCTCCTTAGCAACTTAGAGACTCTTCAAGACACTTCAATCCGCTACTTGAGACCCTTAGAACCACACCAACAACTTTCCTTCAAACTTCCAATCCAAAACCTAGAAAGCAACTAGGTTTTCACTTTGCGACTAACCCGAAAACTATCTTTTTTCGAGATTTTTCTATTGAGATACGCTTACACTACCCTCAAGAACCTTGGTTTAAAGTGTGAAGCTTAATGGACAACAAACAAAATTTTTTGTAGAGAGAGCTAGCCAAACCCGAGAGCATGCCTAATGTGTTCTTCAAATTTTTGTGAAAATTGGCTAAGTGTTAAGCTTGTCTTGCACTACTAGTATTAAATAGCAACATGGAGGGTCAAGATGTGAACAATTGGGTGGTTAGGATGAAGTCTCACAAGGATCAAGCCCATGTGGCCCTTTGACAAGTCAACAATGTCAAGCTCTATAATTAGCAAGACTTGGTCTTCTACCATGGTCAATGACCATAATACCCTTGCATAAAATTCGACCAAGCCATGTGGGAGGGTGACACGTGTCGCCCTCCCATTCGTCTATAAAATTCCGCAACTCTCGTGGGCCCCACAAAACGTAAAATTCCTCGGGTGGGCCCCACGCGACCAATCCGTAAAATAAATTTCCATAATGATAATAAGTTCCATACTCTTCAATTACTGCATTTTGAGAACCTAATTCTCACCAACGAACATTTTTCCTTTCCGACGTTCGGAAGATTTTCCGTCGGAAAAACAATTCTTTCTTTCGGCCCTTTTCAAGTCTTGTGTTCCTTACATACATTCTCTTAAACATGTCCTGGAGTTACGGGGTGTAACATATATATGCCTCGAAGATCATGAACACATGCAATATCTTTTTCAGAAACACTCTAGCCACTAATTTGCTATCTAGAATTTCAAACCAGATAATAATCAAACTTGCTTAAGGTTATTAAGAAATATGATCACTCAAACATGTATTCAAAATCAGTTTATGCACAAATGAATTCTTTCCAACAGTCCATCAGGCCAAAATTATATACGCTAGCTAACTTGCTACTCCTCATAATGTAGACACACATGCTTAAAAATCAGTAGGACTTTTATGGGTTGTATTGTTAGGATTAGGCACGGACAAATAAAATGTCATTTAGGCTCAGAATTACCATAAGCATAGGAACCAACTAAACCATACTTGATATTACATTACAATTCACCATATTTGATGTATATACGGGGGGATTGTATTTTATTTCTTTTTCACTCATTCGTTCATTTTTTTTTTCTATTCTCAATATTTTTGTTGTTCTATTGATAGCAACCACTATACTATACCAATTACAAGAATCAATCCCCAATCATATACTTCTACACTTATTGTAATTTAAGGGAAGGATAAAATAGTAACTGGTTTCAAGTAGGCTCAAGGATAGGTATTATTCAACAAGAATGATTCATTAAGGCTCAAAAAGGGGTAACTAGGGATTAATGTAATCAAGGGTGGCTTGAAAGGCTCAAACGTTCCAAAGATGACCTAAATCATTTTTCTAAGCATGCATTATCTAGGATTTTGTCTCAAGTAGCAAGCAAGCAAGTTCTAGAATTTTCCACCATCTTACCTCAAACCAAAATTCACTCATGCATAAACCGAGTAATTAAATACAAGAGAGTCAATAGTCATGAACAAGTTTTCATAATTATTAATAATCAAAAGCAAACTCACAGATTATCCAACTTAAGCACACAGATTTATACATCTCACGACTATCAATTTCATCCAATTTTATCACAAGTGTTCCCTCAATCTCATTGGCTATTGTTTTTAACTTCATTCATTGACACAAGACGCTAAAACAAAAACATGAAAAATAAACAAATAACTAAACATAAACAATTTAAAAACTACTAACTCAAATCAACAACAACTGACACAAAATAATAAGACTCCCCCCAAACTTATTCAACACATTATCCCCAATGTGAAAAAGTAAAGCAAAGGAATAAAGACTTACAAAACCTAATAGCGATTCAGTATGGTGGTGGCGATGGCTATTTTTAACCCAAAAGTCTGTTCAGACACTCTGTTTCCCATGTTCCCCGGCCCATTCCTCTTGGCGCTGCGACGCTTAACTTGTAAAAAATATTTCTACTCACTGCCTCTTAAGATCCGCGGCCCTTCCCCGGGGCGCCGCGACTCTTCAATGTCGATTTTTTTGTTCTCTTTAACTTTTCAGCATTTCAGTCCTTTTTTCCTTCAGAGTAGGTGTCCCAATTTACCTGACATAAAAAACATAGACCAAGAGACAACAAAGTATTGAGATTGTTCAAACAAAATGAATAAAATAAAATAAAACAAGTAAAATATTGGGTTGCCTCCCAATAGCGATGATGTCTTTAACGTCTTTTAGCCGGATGCATATTTCTTATTCATTCAAGGGGGTAGATTACCCCCGCAGCATAGCCATTTCATAATCCTTTTCTTTTCTTTATCTTTTTTCTTTTCCCGGAGAGGGGTTCAGAGGGGTACACTCCCTTTGCATCATCCACAAGCTTACTACTTTTAATGTCATTGTCTTTGCACTGTTTTAATGTTACTTCAAGAGCATCAATACTCTTAAAGATTTCCTCAGAAACGGCTATTTCGATTACACCAATGGAAAAATATTTATCACTTTCTCTTGGATCGGTGGTTGCCCTGAAGACGTTGGAAATCACTTCTTCTTCTTGAACTCAGAGTTTTAACTCCCCTGCTCAACATCAATGAGTGCTCGCCTGTGGCTAAGAAAGGTCTTCCAAGGATTAGAGATATCTCCACATCCTCTTCCATGTCAAGAATAATAAAATCAGCTGGAAATATGAATTTGTCCACTTTCACCAGCATATCTTCAATAATACCATGTGGATGCTTGATGGAACGATCTGCTAGCTGCAAAGTCAGTATTGTAGGCTTAGCTTCACCCACTACAAGCCTCCGAAACACAGATATGGACATTAAATTTATACTGGCCCCCAAATCACACAATGCCTGCTTGCAAATAACACTCCCTATAATGCATGGAATTGTGAAGCTTCCTGGATCCCTCAACTTCTAGGGAAGCTTCTTCTGCAAAATGGCGCTGCACTCTTCCGTTAATGCCACCGTTTCATACTCCTTTAGCTTTCTCTTTTTAAAGAGAATTTCTTTCATGAACTTCACGTAACTGGGCATCTGCTCTAAGGCCTCAATAAATGGGATGTTGATGTGTAACTTCTTGAACACCTCTAAAAACTTTGAAAACTATTTATCAAGAGAATTCTTCTGAAGTTTTTGAGGGTATGGAATTCTGATTTGGTGGTCAACAATACCTGCTGGTAGTGTTTTTTCTATAGTAGAGTGGTCTTCAGTAACCCCCTCTTTATCTAAACCAAATGTCTCTCCCAACTCGTCCTTATTTTCAACATGTGGTTGGGTTAGTGCATACTATACTTGTTTGTCACTCCTCAAGGTGATATCCTGACACTGCACCTTCAGGTTCACACCGGTATTTCTAGACAGATTCCCTTGAGATCTGTTATTCAACTTGTTTTCTAACTGCCCCACATGCATCTCCAAATTCCTAATAGAGGATCTTGTATCTGTCATAAACTGAGTTTTGGAATTGGTAAGGGTTAACAATGTTGCTCTCAATTCATTAGACTTCTCTTGTGGGGATTGTGGCCTAAACTGCTGAGAAGATGAAGCTTGAGTCATTGGTTATTGTGGACTGCTATGTCGGTACTACCCTTGGAACTATAACTATTGGTCTTGGTCATTTCTCCATGAAAAGTTAGGATGATTCCTCCATCCAGGATTATAAGTGTTGGAGAATGGATTGTTGTAGGGCCTCTGAAAATGCTCAACTGCTTGAACCCGAGCTTGGTCCATAGGAACATTATTGTGATCTGTGGTTGTACACCTATCAAATGTATGTGGACTTCCGCAAATTTCACAAACCACTGGAATCTGAATAACGTTTATGGACACAGTATTCTGTTGCAATTACTTCATTAAGGAAGCAACTTGAGCAGTTAACGCGGTGATGACATCTAATTCATGGACCCCAGCCACTTTTCTGTTGTTCACTGATCTCTCATCGGACCACTAATGGTTGTTTTTTGCCATGTCTTTTAATAATTCAAGTGCCTCATTGGCACTCTTGCTCATGAATGTCCCTCCAGTGGCAGCGTCAATTATGATACGAGTAGTACCACATAACCCATTGTAGAAATTGTTGACCAACATCCACTGTTCAATTCCATGGTGGGGACATTTCCTCTGCAGGTCCTTGAATCTCTCCCATGCATCATATAGGGACTCTCCATCAAGCTGGTAAAAATTATCTAATTCTCCTCTGAGCTTTACGACTTTTGACGGAGGGAAAAATTTGGCAAGAAACTTATGAGCTATGTATTGCCACGTGGTAATGGAGTTTGCTTGAATGGAGTTCAACCAGCTCTTGGCTCGATCCCTGAGTGAGAATAAGAAGAGCATCAATCTAATGACATCATCAGTAACTCCATTATATTTGAACGTAGCACATAACTCCAGGAAGTTTGCTAGATGCATGTGCGGGTCTTCTGACGGCAAACCCCCAAACTGGACTGTGCTTTGAACCATATGCAGAATTGCTGGTTTGATTTTGAAATTGTTGGCTTCCACAGCTGGTAGCCTGATGCATGTATGCAGCCATGTAACCGTTGGTAAAATATAATCTATCAATCTCCTCTCGACAGGATATTGTACTCGATCTATCAAGTCTGCTGGTGGTCCCCCGTTCAACCCAATATCATTACGTTGATTTTCCATTTCAGTTAAATCGGCAATTCACTTATTCTTTCTGTTCTGCTTGCAGGCATTCTCAATTTCTGGATTTACAGGGACAAGTGTGTCTGCTTCTCTTCTTCTTCGCATAAAACAAAGGTCCCTGAAATTAATTAAAAATGACACACGCAAATCAAGGCAAAAATGTGTTCTAAAAAAACAAAAACAAAACCAAATTAGAAATAAGATTAGTTACTTCGATATTGATAAAATTTCAATCCCCAACAACGGTGCCAAAAACTTGTTGCGAATTTTCTATATGCTTACGCAAGTGAACGTATCACAGTGTAGTAATAATCTCGGTAAGACCGAGTATCGTCCACAAAGACTGAATTATCAAGTACCGATTAACGAACCTTTAGTTTCTGTTTGTAAAACGTTAATAAGTTTGGTTTTTAAACTAAGAACTAACAAATAAATAATAAGCAATAATTAACTAAGGATGATAATACTTGGAGTTTAAGTCAGTTATGAAGGTAATTAGGGTTTCCAATCTCTTCAACTATCCACTCTATCACTTGTTAATGCAATACTAATGATTCTTTTCCTTATTAAGATAGCAGGTTAACGAAGATGTTCTATATTCCGGTTAGGACATATAAAACTCAACCTAAGTGGGAATTTTCTATATTTCTATGATAAATTCTACCACATAGGAGGATTAAGATCAATAACCTAAATACTATACATGCAATTGTGATATTGTCATTCAAGATTAAATCTAGGTTTAAACGACTATAGCATATTCAAATCTCAATTTGAAATTATATAGTAATGAGAATTAATGGCAAGTTAATTATTACACAATAATCACAAGTTGAATAGATCTTAATAGACGAAGAAGAAATCACTAACAATGCATTAAATTATGAAAGAGTTTTAAGCGATTCCACAGAAAATCCTAATAAAAGAAATTAGCTCATAGACATGCTAAGAACTAAACACTCAATATCTTTGCTCTAAAATTGAAGAAAGACTTGTCGAACTGAATCTAAGTAGAAAGAAAAGAAAGAACTTGAACAATTGACGTCTCTAATTATTTCCGAGCCTCCGTTATGCCTCCTAAGATATCTGATATGTTATGACATAATCCCTAAAATTTGTTCCCAGGGTTTATATACTGAGAAAATCCCGTTTTGGCCCCTTTTATCCTTGTTAAATTTCAGATTTTCTCGCTAAATTCCGCCGTCGGCGCCGCGGCTCTTCAGCCAGGCGTCGCGGCGCCTCAGCCCTCCGGAGTCACTGCCAGTTAGGCGTCGCGGCACCTTCTCCAGGCGTTGTGGCCCTTTGGTATTTTCGTCCGGATTTTTAACTAGATTTCTTCTATGCTTCCTGGGAGTTCTTTGACCGCTTTCTTGGGATTCAATTGTGTATTTTTGTTCTCTGTAACTGCATATTTCCTTTGCATTCACCATATTCCTTCCTGAATCGCTTAGAACCTGAAAAAACAAAATAAAACGTATAATACTGTACAAAACACTAAAAAAATACATAAACGACACCTTAAAACAGACTTTAAAATAGTACTAAATTAGACTTAACAGACAACTCTTTATATTATATATAGTATATCTATGTGCATAGTGGTTATGGTGGTGTCCAGTCATCAAGGGGTTCTCAGTCTCGGTATTCTGATCATAGTGGTTCAGGTTCTTCTATCTCTATTCATCATCCCTCCGTGGCTATGACTTATTACACTTGTGGTGAGGATGGGCATTTCATGAGGGATTTCCCTAGATCTGTATTGAGTGTATCCCGTACACCTAGGACCCCATCATATACATCTAGGAGTGGTGGTTATGTTAGCCAAAGAGGATCTTAGTCATGTTGTAGTGGCCATTAGACCGACCATGGTGGATCCTAGTTAGAGATCGATGGAGATTGTTTAGGCCGAGGTGCCCAGTAGAGTACTCATTTCGAGGGAGGACACACTCATTGTTATGCTTTTCTGGGTGGACTAGAGGATGATGCATCAGATGATGTTATCACAACAATCATCTTAGTTTGTCATTAGTATCCTTTAGTGTTATTTGATTCGTGGTCTACATTCTCATATGTGTCTACCTACATTTCTGGTGATTTGGATATGTGGTGTGATATGCATGATGTCCCTATTTCTAGGCTATTATTCTAAGATAGTCATATTAGCGATGCTTGTACTTTCGAAGTTAGAATGGAGAGGCACTCCCAACCCTACTCCTAAGAAGATCATTTCTTTCATTTGGGCTAGCAATTTAGTAAATAAGGATTGTTTGGCGTATCTAGCTCATATTCGTGATACGAGTGCATGGACTTCTTCATTTGAGTCTGTTTCGGTAGTTAGCGAGTTTGTCGAAGTCTTCCCTTCAGATCTACTAGGTATGCCGCCAGATAGAGATATTGAATTATGTAATAATCTATATCCGGGTACTCGATCCATTTCTATTTCTCCATACCGTATGTCTCCAGCTTAGTTGAGAGAGTTGAAAGAGCAGCTTCAAGTCTTGTTGAGTAAGGGCTTCATTCGACTGAGTGTATCTCCATGGGGTGCTCATATCTTGTTCATGAAGAAGAAGGATGGAACCATGCATATGTGCATTGATTACAGACAATTTAACAACATCATCATCAGAAATAAGTATTTGATCCCTCATATTGATGACTTGTTTGATTAGCTTTATGGTGCTTCAGTGTTTTCAATGATTGACTTGAGGTCTAGGTATCATTAGTTGAAGACTCGGGCTGAAGGTGTTCTCAAGACATCTTTCCAGACTCGTTATAGTCATTATGAGTTCTTGGTGATGTATTTTGGGCTTACCAATGCCCCTGCAATGTTCATGAATTTGATGAATAGGATATTCAAGTCGTATTTAGATTTTTTTGTAATCATGTTCATTGACGACATCTTGATCTATTTGAAGAGTCTAGAGCAGCATGAGCAACATTTGAGGGTGGTCCTTGGTTTATTGAAGGAGAAGAAGTTGTACGCTAAGTTCTTGCAGTGTAAGTTTGGGTTGAGTTCTATGACATTCTTGGGACACGTGGTGTTTAAGGATAGGATTATGATTGACCCTAAGAAGATAGAGGTAGTCAAGGACTGGCCTAGACTGACTTTTGTGACAGGGATTTGGAGTTTTGTGGGTCTTGTTAGCTACTATCACCGGTTCATCAAGTGCTTATCTTCTATTGATTCTCATCTGACGCATTTGACTCAGAATGAGGTGCCTTTTTAGTGGTCCGATCAGTGTGAAGAGAGCTTTCAAAATATCAAGATATTTTTTTACCACAACCCCGATTTTATCTCTTTCGGTGGAGGAAAAGGTATTTACTGTATATTGTGATGCTTCTAAGATTGGGTTGGGCTGTGTATTGATGTAGGATGGTAAGGTTATTTCTTATACATCGAGGCAGTTGAGGCTCATTTATAATTTGGAGTTGGCTGCTATTATATTTTCTCTAAAGATTTGGAGGCATTACTTATATGGTGTTTATTATGAGGTGTATAACGACCACTACAGTCTTCAACACATGTTTAATAAGAGAGATTTGAATTCTAGGAAGCGTCGGTGGATGAAGTTATTGAAAGACGATGACATGACTATTTTGTTCCATCCAAGAAATGCCAATATGGTGGAGAATGCCTTGAGCTGAAAGACAGTAAACATGGGGAGTTTAACTCGTTTGATCACTTATGAGTGTCCTTTTGCAATGGAGGTCCAGAATCCATCCAACTATTTCGTGAGGCTTGACATTTCAAATCCGGGAAGGATTCTGGATTGTATGAAGGTGAGGTCATCTTCTTTGGATCAAATTTGGACTCACCAGTATGATGAAGTGAAGTTGTGAAAAATCAGAGATAAGGTGATGAGTGGAGAAGCCAAGGAGGTTTTGATTGATAGTGAATGTGGTTTGAGGATTAAGGGTAAGGTATGTGTGCCTTGTGTGGGTGATTTTACTAGGTTGATTATGGACGATGGTATTTGATTCATCTAGACGCTACTAAGATGTACCATGATTTAAAGCATCACTATTGATGGGAGAGGATGAAGAGAGACATTTTGGAGTTCGTGTCTTGGTGTTAGAATTTTTAGCAAGTCAAGTATGAGCACCAGCGATCAGGGGGTGCGTCTCAGAGGATGTCCATTCTGAGTGGAAGTGGGAGAGGATTGCCATATATTTTTGTTTTGGGATTGCACAAGACCTTAGGAAAGTTTCATTCTATTTGGGTCATTGTTGATAGGTTGACCAAGTCCGTGTATTTTATTCTAGTCCATATGACTTATAATGCAGAGAAGTTGGCTAAGATCTACATTCATGAGATTGTTCGTCTTCATGGGGTTCATATTTCTATCATCTCGGATCAGGGGACTCAGTTCATTTCGCATTTCTGGAAGACTTTGCAGAAAAAGTTGGGTACTCACTTGGATCTCAGTACAATATTTTACCCTCAGACTGACGGTAAGTGTGAGCGGACTATTCAGGTTTTGAAGGATATGTTACGAGTCTGCGTGATTGATTTTAGTGGTCATTGGGACCTGTTCTTACCTTTGGCATAGTTTGTGTATAACAATAGTTATCACTCTAGTATAAATATGTCACCGTTCGAGGCTTTGTATGGTAGAAGATATTGATCTTCGATTGGTTGGTTTGATGCATTCGTGGTACGGCCTTGGGGTACCGATCTATTGAGAGATACCTTAGAGAAGGTGAAGGTGATTTAGGATAAGCTCCTGGCAGCTCACATTAGGCAAAATGAGTATGTAGACCCGAAGGTCCGAGACTTAAAGTTTATGGTTAGTGACAAAGTTCTTTTGAAGGTTTCACCCATGAAGGGTATGATGAGATTTGGAAAGAGAGAGAAGTTGAGCCCGAGGTATATTAGACCTTTTGAGATTCTTCATAGAGTTAGAGATGTGGCATATGAGTTATCTCTGCCACCTGGGTTTTCAGGCGTTCATCCAGTATTCCATGCATCTATGCTGAAGAAGTATAATAATGATAGTCTTACATCATTCAGTGGGACTCCGTATTACTTGATCAGAATTTGGAGTTTGAGGAGGGCATGTGGATATTTTGGACAGGCAAGTGAGAAAATTGAGTTCTAAAGAGATAACTTCTATGAAGGTTTAGTGGAGGCATTGTCCTGTTAAGGAGACGACTTCGGAGACAGAATCCAACATGCGGGGTAGATATCTTGACTTGTTTACCACTTCTTGTACGTTTCCTCTGTTCATTTCTCTCAGTTTGAGGATGAATGTTTGTTCAATTGGTATTCTGATGTAACGATCTGTCTGATCATTTTTAGCTTAAGACCCTTATTTTCTTGTTTGACCCTCCCGTAAACTCTATCCTTAACAAGAAAGACTTTAAATACCAACCTCGTGCCTATGTCACCAAACCTCAAACTTTATTACTCAAATACCAAGAACACATACTAGGAAATCATATTCTTAAGTTAATTAGGAAACTATACACATTTGAGCCTTCAATTCAATAATATACAAAAATTCCCAATTTAAAATCCTAGAATTTCCCCCCAATTAGAATGAGTTTCTATACTCAAATTGAGCTCGATAACATGATATTCTAGTATAATCCATCACCAATTCACAATAATATAAGTAAACTCGTCCATAATCATCATTTAAATCAACTCAACTCTCTTATTCCCAAATGGGATTATACATCATTTTTACCCAACTCATAAATATACTAGATCACCATTAAAGGACTTAGAAACATAGAATCAAATCATAAATGATGGAATTGTTAACTCATAGATGAATTATCTTTCTAAACCTTTGAATTATCCCCCTTGGCGGCTTGAGGTTCGAGATATACTATTTTAATAAATGAAATTTGACCTAGGAAATTATATTGGACACATGATACAATGATTCTACCCCAGCGGAATCAAATCCGCTGGAGGGGACCCGCTGTGACAAACAAAGGCCATGCTGAGGCTGTGTCACTTGACACCTCGCCTTTGTGCCACGACGTACCTGACTCCACAGAGGCAGACTCGCCCATGCGGACCAAACCTCCTCTATGGAAGAAACTCCACACTTTCCTAACCCCCGCTTTGGCTAGCCAACCTCCCACCGAGGCGGACACATCAGAGCAATAACAATTGCCACCGAGTCTGACACTACACACCAAAATATGGGGAAATAGCGAAAACCTCTACAACATACCTAAAACACTCCCGAAGCCCCCGTGACATAAACCAGACATGCTCGTATAGGATAAATAGTGCTACGAACTCACTCGTACCCTCAGATTTCCTATTTAACTGATAACTTTTTTAAAGAATCGTCTGTAATAACCCAATATCCGAATTTCATGAAAAAAGTCACAAAATATATATATGATTGCTTCGAGAAGGGAACCAATGACTCAACTAAGTCATAAATGACCCTCTAGAGCTATCGGAAGTGATGGAACCTGAAAACGAACCCATCTAATCAAAAGTTCTTTGCCTCAACTATCCAACTCTAAGTTTTAGAATTTTCATCTGAAACTCATATAAATGGACCTCGAGATCCATACCACCCATCCCCATGCATCACAAATCCCACATAGAGTCTACAAAAAGGGTCAAATAAGCATATAAAGTTTTTAAGCTAAAATCGGCCAGATCATTATAGAAAGTTTAGCTATCAAGAAAATAAGGGATAACTCATTTAGGCTTAAGGAAAGTTGACTAGGGATAAAAATAATTTAGGTCATGATTTAGCAAGAAATGCCTACTTTTATTTGCTAACTCAAAAATCTATATAAAATTTTATCACATTCAGGGAAAGTTCTAGATTTTGAAAACACAAGGGAGCTTGAGAGTATAACCTGATAACACAATACACTTAGGATCAGTAAACATTACCATTTTAATCACCAATAAATAAATATGAGTATGGAAAGATATTCATATAACTCATGAATGACAATCAAGTCCTTTTTCCAATATCGTATTCCAAGAAATCAAGTTTTAGCCGACTTATTTATTATTAATATCCTAAAAAGTGTTCAGTTCAAAATATTACGATCATGACAAACAAATAAATCCATGGAAGTGTATAAAAGAAGTTATGCTATAAATATAAATTACAAAAATTATGAAAATATATATATATATATATATATATATATATATATATATATATATATATATATATATATATAAACATATACACAAAGTAAATACATAAATATATATATATACACATATATATTCCTTGAAGTTTTTCTTGGAAAGAAGTTAATCATGATAACTCAACTGGTTTCAAATGTTAGATTATTACCACGCTGCGCACAAGGGGTCCTCCTTTATTTCAAGAATTAATCCCACTCTACCGTTGGCGAAATTCGATCTTGGTCATTTTTCCAATTATCCCCTTGAAAATCAGTTAAGTTGTTAATGTGGACAAGAGGTTGCCATACTTATCAATTGATTTACTTGCCTTGTAAGTCTGTAATGGCTTTATGAATTTGTGCATTTTTTCATCATTATATTTTATAAATTATACACAAACTCTTTCAAGTTCACATTCTCCTCTTGAAGTCGTTTACTCTCAATATTAATATTTTCTTGTGAATATTGGTTACCCTCCGAATTGCAGCCATATTCATTGGAATAAATGTACCTGAAAGAACTAGAAACAACGTAAGATTGCTCATAAGATGGACCAAAGAAATAAGAATTACCTGATTGACATTCATGAAGAAGGTGACTTCCACCACAATATTCACAAGTAATGGACCTTTGACTAACTTTATCAATTAATTCTTTGAAGTCATTCATTCATCCAGAATCTGCATAGAAGAATGTGTTACTTGCTTTGCATTCAAAGCTTTTATGGTTGCTACTACATTAGTTACAGGTGATGGCCTTTTGGCAATATTTTTCTACCAACTCAAAAGACTTTCACTTGATTGGTTAAAATTCATCTTTAAAGTGTGTGAAGTGTGTTCATAATCAGGAAACAAAAAAGGAGACACTCGTTTTGGGACAAACCAAAAAAGAAAGTAAGAAACTTAAATTGAGACGAAAGAAGTATTTATTTCTTTGTTTAATGAAATGATAGCTTATTTCTAATACAATCAAATCATATAAAAGTAACAAATTAATAACACCTCTTTTGATTAGTGTAGTTAATCGATTGACAGTAAAAAAAAGACCTTATTTAATGAATGATTATTTATTTCTAATACAACAACTCCACATAAAAATAATATATTAGTTGTAATGACTCGAAAAGTCATTTTGCTTATTTTTCCTGGCAATTCCTAAATTACACTTCCTGAGTCTTTATTTTCTTGTTTGTGACTTGGGGGATGAGTGACATGGTTCTCGAGGCGACCGGGTAGGTTTCAGACCTATTTTAGTAGGTTTAGAAATATGAAGTTAAGAGAATAGAAAAGTTTGACTCATAATTGACTTTTGGATAAACACACTCTGTTTGTAGTTTCATCGGTTCCACTAACTCCGGAACGACATTTATGACTTAGTCGAGCTTTTGGTTCGTGTCCTGAGGCAGCCCAGTGTGTTTATGGAGTTTAGTTGAGAAATTGTGAAATTAGAACTTAAGAGTTGACTTTAGTCAACCCCGAGCATTATAGACCTTTTCTGGGAAATATGAGTGCACGAGCAGGTCTGAAATATGTTTGCTGATAGAAATTCATGTTTAAATTATGTTCAGGAGGTCCCAGGAGTGTTCGAGTGGTGGACGAAGAGTTGAGAAGCATTGGGCATTGCTGGTGTTTGTTTTTTTTCCAGCGATCCTTCTTTTGCTTCAGCGGTTCTGCCTCAACTAAGGCATGTCTTACCGAAGCAAGAATCTTTCTTGAGCAGAGGTTCGGTCTAAGTGGACAGTTTTCTCGGAGGGGTGGGTGCACCTCGGTGACGTTTCCATCGCCCTAGCAGGAGGTTGGGGTTTTAAGTAGGATTGCCCCATGGGATAGGGTTTCCGCTGAAGCGTGACTGCTCTAGCGAAATTGATTCTTCCAGAGGAAAAGTATTGTACAGAATATAAGATTGATGACCTAGATTATTTCTCATTCTCCAAATATTCTCATTGGGATTGGATATCGACCGGTAGGGTGTTTTTGAGGATTTCAAGAGGAAGTTCATCAATAGATGTATAATCTCACTCTCCCCTTTTAATTATTGTGTATTAGTTAAGTTTCCATCCTTAGTATGTTTCTTAAATGGGGAAAATGATACAAATGCCTTATTGAGAATAAGAGAGTTAGATGTGGGGATTGGGGATTGGATATTACTTTATTGTAAAATAAAAATGTATTAGACTAGTAGATGGTGAATACTTGACCAATTGCATGATAAAAACCTTTTTGGGAATTGGGGGAGATTCTAGGGTTAGAAATTGGGGCTTTTGCCCATTTTATGAAATTAAGGATCTAATTAGACTTTATTGTTAAATTAACTTGAGATTATGATTATCTAGCATATTTTGGTACTATTTGAGTAGGAAAGTTCATATTTTGATAATGTGGGCTCAGGGTTCCTTTGTAATTTAGCTTGAGGATTGTGGGTACTGTTAGATCGTAATATCATATATTTGATATGATCGATCAAAGTTGGCCCGTGAGGAGGCTCCGCGAAAGGGGAAAGCTGTTGCGTGAGTTCTTCAGCTTTGATTCAGGCAAGTTGTGACTTTCTAGAACCTAGTGTAGCGTTTATGTGTTGGTATATTATGTAATAAATTAAGGCGAGTAATGGAAATTATGGGTCCAGTATTAGGTAATTAATGAACTAGTATGATGCATGTAAATAAGTTTATATGTTTAGCCTTCGGGCCATGGGCACGGTGTAAAAATCCGCTTAGGTTGGTTTTATTGTTATTTACTTTCACTTGTAGCCATGTTGATATGATATTCTTGATTTGACTTGTCATGCATTTATTACTTTACATCTCGTCTAAACATTTGAATAGAATATGATAATTCTGATCATACTAATTATGTTGTTTGCATGGTGTACACATATCCATATCATTCATAAATATTATAGTTGGTATTGAACTGTTGAAATACTTCTGAGGGAGGCTTGGGAAGCTAGTTGTTGGATATGGTACATGATATGAGAGTGTTAACTGATATGATACTTCAACTACAAAGCTGGTATCTGATGGGATCAGATAGATATATGGACTTAATGAGTCCCATGTGGGTCACATGACAGCTACTGCAATGTGTGTATACCGAGTACATATGACCATTGCATACATATATATCATTTGCATTGCATTCATTCGTATTTTGATATGTATTTGGTGATATGTGTGCTCGGTGCTGATCATTGATATATTTAAACTCTTTTGGTTTGATAGAACAAATAATGTTATTTTACACTTATATCAATGTGAGACATAGGAGGAGTATTCTAATGGGTCTAGACGCCCTAGGCAGGGTTAGGCTAAACCTTGTTATAAATCTGAGAATGTGATAGTACTTGTATAATATCGCACTGTAGACTTACTGTTAGGTTGGTTAACTAATTACTTATTATGTTTAACTAACTAATTAGTAGAGATGTATCAAAAAGGACCAACCCTCACCACCGTTATAGTTAGGATCGGTCGATGATTATGCTGAGTACACATGTTTCACACACTCACTCTACGCTTGCTACACTTTATGTGCAGGTACTAAGCCAGATAATCTATGAGCAGCTTGAGAGTGGTGTTAGAGATTGATTATTGGAGTCCATGGTGAGCCGCAACTTCATTCCCGGTACTGAAACTCCCTCTATCCTTATTATTCTATCTTTTACTACCTTTAATAACTTTAATATATTTTTATATCCATACTTGTACTCATATTTTAGCATGTGTACTCATGAATACCAGATCATTGGGGATTTCTTTCATATTTTGTATTATGTTATAAGACTTGCTAATTACTTTGTCTTTATCTCTTTAACTTCCGTTTTTTACTTTCATATTATTATGATTGAATAATTAGGGGTTGCCTACGGGTTAGAGTAGGTGTCCTCAAGGCACAATGGGATTTTGGGTCATGACAAATTGGTTTTAGAGCACTAGGTTAATGGTCTCATGAGTACACAAACAATGTCTAGTAGAGCCTTGTAGATTGGTACGAAGAGCTATGTACCTATCTTCGATAGGCTATAATACATTTAGGAAATTTCAATTCTTTCATTATTTTGTGTGATTCGATTATGATTGAATTTTAAATATCTTTGTTTTACTCTTTCTCACTGATGGTGAGGACTAGATTAACTGCATGAGGAGATCAGGATCTCGCACTTGCACTAACAATCATTATCAGAGGTGGTGGATGGTATATGGGGCTAGGGAGAGGTAGAGGTAGACCTCGAGTTGCAGCCCAAGGATGAGCACATGAAATTGATCGGGCTCATGACCTAGTAGAGTCTCCAGGACCTGAGGCTATTCCGGAGGATGATAAGGTTTGGATTAATAAGGATGAGCAAGTTCAGGTTGATGGGATAGGCCCAGATCAGATGCCTCCGGGTTTCATTGCCATACTGGTGTTTCATGATATCTTAGTTTGCATGATGAGCTTTATGGAGTCTATAGCTCATGGTATTCAGTGGGTTACTTTTGATATATCTCATACTAGGCTCAGAGGAAAGACTCTTGACCATACTAATATGCCCAGATTTCGGACAGTAGGTGTTCGTCCAACACCTATTGGGGTTCCTCACCTCTTAGGTGTGACTATACCTTGTCTTGATACACCTCCAGCTACACAACTTGCTATGTCTATCGAGGAGCAGAAGATGTTTGAGAGGTTTAGGAAGTTGGATCATCCCAGATATAATAGGGATCTCGAGGATGATGCGTATGAGTTCTTGATTAGCTGTCATAAGATGTTTCACAACCTCGGGTTAGAGGAGTCCCATGGTGTTGATTATATTGCTTTTCAGATGGTTGGACCTACCAAGCAGTGGTGGAGGTCTTATCTTGAATCCAGACCAGAAGGGTTCCCTCCTATGACTTGGATTTTATTTACCCAATTTTTCTTGGAGAAGTTTGTGCCTCACAGTGTCAGAGAGAGGATATGGCTCAGTTTGAGGGGTTATGCCAGGGGCATACGTATGTGACTGAATATGAGGCGTGTTTCCATGCATTGTCTCGCCATGCTTTGATGATTTTGCCTGAGAGGATGAGAAAGTTCACCAAGTTGATATGTCCTCTTCGTTTGATTGCAGCACAAATGGCTGCCACAATTCAACCTTCCAACAGATTGTTGATACAGTGAGAGAGGTTGAGTTTATTAGGCATGAGGATTATGAGGAGAGAGTGGTCAAGAGGCCTCATTTTAGCACTGATGTGGTTTCCTCGGCTGGAGGTAGGTCATCATGTTAGAGGTCATAAATGTTCGATTGCCAGAACCATTGTTACTACTATGCCTACATATAAGGGAGGACAGTCCTCACGTACTTCTTATGGTTCAGGACAATTAACCCCGAGTTCTTACCAGACCTTCAACCATGGTGGTCATTCTGGTACCAGTTCTTCTTCTCAGCATCGGCAACTCCTAGAAGGTGTTTCGAGTATGATGATCTTGGACACTTCAAGAGGGATTGTCCCTAGAGATGGCAGTGGATCCTGGACCCGATCCGGATCCTGTGGATCCAGATCCGTTTTATAGGATATACATATTTAAATTTTGGACCCGACAGATCTGTATCGGACCCGGATCCATTTATGACAGATCGGATCTGGATATGATATTGTCTTTGAAATCTGTATCCGATCCAAATCCGATCCGTGGATCCATTTTTTATTGAATACATTTATACATCCAACCCAATTTTAATTTTCTCGGCCAGCCCAAGTCCATAAAGGACCGATGTGTGCCCAGCCCAAGTCCATAAAGGACTGAAGCCTGCCCAGCCCATATGAATGTGTATCTTTAAGGCTTACAAAGAAAGGGAAAAGTAAAGACCTAGCTATCTTCATTTCATTTCGTATCATTTTCCAAAGAAAGGGGCAAAGACAAAACCCTAGATGTCTTCTCTACTTACTAGTTGTCATCCCTACTCAATACAATACAACAAATAAGGATCATCAATCGGGCAACCCACACTCAAGGGTCAACTCATCTTCAATCCTCTGTTGTTTGGATCTCTCACTATTTAATCCTTCTTTCTTTTATCTTATTTGAGGTGTAACAAGTTGGATTTGTTTACTATCACTGCATTTGAAACTTGTGTGTTCAACTTGAGAATTTGTGGGAATAAATTGCAGAAAATAAGATTAAAGTTTAGTTTTTTGTTTTTACCCAATTATCGATGTTAAACTTGCATGTTTTGAGAATAGAAGCATATATATTTGTTGTTGAAACTTATGTACTGTATTAGATATATTTTTTCTTGTTAGTGTGTGGAAAGATGCGGAGAGTATTGGTTTCTGGAATTCATAAATTGAAGAAATGAAGATAAAAGTTTAGAACAGGTTTAGTTCTTCATTTTACTAATTGATGATGTTAATCATTATATGATGAAACAGAAGCATTAATATTGATTATGGGCTATCTATATATATATATATATATATATATATATATATATATATATATATATATATATATATATATATATATATATATATATAATTCGCATGTGCAAAGCATAGTGCGTTTCAAACCCGTACAACATTTTCAGAATGTGCATGATACTTCTCTGTTATGGTTAAATTATTCAAATATTTTCTTGTAGGAAATGGACGGTGAACAATCTAACAATAATGCAAATGCTACTAATTTTAGTCATGTTGCTTCTTCTAGCCCAACTCCAGTGCCTCTGCTTTGTGGAGTAGATGATTTAGAAAGGGATTCAGAAGGTCTTATTTGTCACAACCCGAGTCGACGGGCCGCGACTGGTACCCTACCTGGATACCCTTATACTCACACATCACATATAATCAGCGGAAGCTAAGGAATAACTCATAATCACATACCAAACTTGTAAAATAACACATGCAAGCCGACAAGGCCGTCACTTTACATAGAATAGTCCAAACGAACTACAACTGTACATATGTCCCAAATACACATACAACCCACACCTGTCTACAAGACCTCTAAGAGTTTGATAATGACATGTGACGGGACAAGGCCCCGCCGTACCCCTGAATATACATAAGTCTAAAATCAAAGACTGTACCAAAATGACAAGCTCCGGAACAGTTGAGCTATCTCAAAATGCTGGGCAAGGATCCTAAGCTCGACGATCACCAAACTGAGTACATATACCTGCGGGCATGAACGCAGCCTCCTGGAGAAGGGGGTCAGTACAACATTGTACCAAGTATGTAAACATAAGTATAGTAAATAAGATCATAACTGGCCAAAAGATGACAGAGACAAGTAAGAAAATCAAATACCAGATTCAACCGTGACATATATATAAGAGCCAACTGTACATTGTAAAAATAGAGGGCCAACCGTGCCTTTTTAAAAGTGAGAGTCACATACCGTCATGGGGATCTATACCCGCATCATGGATACATGTCCATGTAACCATATACATATAACGTACCCGACCCATTATGGGACTCAGTGTGAAATAGGATAATAACACTTGCGTGAGTAGCTATCATGAGCAACCTTGTGCAATTTAACTCATCTTTTGACTCTCAAAGGAATAAAACCAAGGTACCAACATATCATGTATCAATCATTAAAATGAACTATCTTTTTAGAAAAACCAAGGTATCATCATATCACCAATCATTAAAATAAACTTTCATTTTAGAAAAACCAAGGTACCATCATATCATGTACCAATCATTAAAATGAACTTTCATTTTAGAAAACCCAAGGTACCATCATATCATGTACCATTAAGGATTAAGATCCAATAAAACTATGTACGTCCGTCGTACACTCACTTTATAAAACTCAACTTTCATTTTATAAAAACCAAAGTAATATCATATCATTAAGTATTAGGATCCAATAGAACTATGTACGTCCGTCGTACACTTACTTCATATAAACATGCCAAAAGAAGAAATGATAGTTCACATACCTTATAGGCTATACTAACTTGACAACTAGAATACGTCTCAAGTAGTACTTCAACCTATAATAACAATAACACGTCTATCAACTTCATGATACTAGTATACACTAAACCACATAATGACTCTCCTTTCATATAAAAATCGGGCAGCACTTCCCCTACTTATACATACGTTTCCACCTTACAAATAAGGTCAATAACATCAATAACCAAGTACCAATTAAGTACACAACCAAAACAGTTGTTACACCCCGTATTTCCAAGGCAATGAGATGAAAATGTGCGTACGAAATTGAGATTTGAATTTTGGAAAGAAAGAAGAATTACTTTTTCTTAAGGAAAATTCTCGGGAATTTGTGAAGAAAAAGGTTTATTAATGGGAATTTGATTCTCAAATTTGGTCTTTGAGACTTTTGGAATATATTAGAATTATGGATTTTTAAGTTCGGATTTGGTCACGTGGGACCTACGGGAAAATTTTACGGTTTTGTGGGGCCCACTATATTTTGAGATATTTTGGCCAATTATGGATTTTTGGGAGATGAAATAATTTTAGACGAATCGGAGGGCGACACGTGTCACCCCCACTTGGTCTTGGAAGACTTGAATGTCAAGATATTTTGGAGACAAGTGGAGTGAGACTCACTCCACTTGTCTTGCTACACCTAAGACCATACACTTGTCTTGATCTCACACTTAAGAGACATATTATATATATCAAGAAGGAGAGCAAGACTTCTACACTTAGCCATATTTCAAGAGCAAATATTTCTCTTTCTCATTGAGGCTCTCGGCCAAGGGCTAAAGTTGGGGACCAAAATTGTTCAATCTTCCATGATAAATCCTCAAACTCAAGACTAAGCTCCCTAATGAAGTTCTAAGTAAAGATAACCCCTTAAACCCCAAGAACAATGTGTTGGCCGAGAATAGAGAGGGTGAAACCCTAAGTTTTATCAACTTTTTGGAAGTGGAATACAAATTTGGGTTGTGTATAAACTCATAGAGGTCACATATATGTGATTGGATCTTGAAGAAGTGGAGCGAAACAAAAACTGCGGACCAAAACCTAATGAGTTGTTTTGGACGATTTTTGGCTCAAAAATGAGGTAATGATTCTTCTTCTTCCGTAGTAATTTGATATTACTCATTGTCACGATTAGTAGATGAACTTGTATTAAGGAAGATATGGAAAATAAGGTGTGCATGTACCCTTTTTAAAGTTGAGGCCGAGAGCTTGCATTATGTCGTCATTGGATTCGTTGATTTTTATTGTCGATATTTACACGTGTTGCATGTTATATAATGAAGGAAATATTGTTGTTGATAGTTATTATAACTTATATAACATGTTGGAATGAGAATTGGATTAAAAGGAATTAAGAAAAAAGGCTTTGATTTTAGTTGTTGATTGACCGAGAATGGCCATTAATTGTGGGATATTTGGGACAGTTTTGGGATTGTTTTTAGACCTATACTTATGCTGGAAAATCAGCCCTTATATCGCATGTTTAATGTGGGAAAATGGCTAATGAAAGTCCTAAGGAATAAGGGTGAAAAAGACGTCATATTGTACCCTTAATGTTGGTTAATAATGGATTGTTTTATGGACTATTTTGTATAGATTGTGGGGCAGAATTTTACATGTCCAGTTAGGTGTGTAATACCCTTTGGTTAACTGTTGGTTGCGCCTCAAATGTGGATTGTTGATTGATGAATACGGGCCTTGGAAAAGGTGGAAAAATACGTAGAAATAAAGGAAGTGCTGCCCAAATTTCCGTAGAATTAGAGGGCCATTAGTTGGTATAAGTCTTATTGTTACGCCCCGTAATTTCAGGATATGTTTAAGAGAAGGTACGTAAGGAAACAAGACTTAAAAAAATTTGAACGAAAGAAAGAATTATTTTCCAAGGAAAAATCTTCCGAACCTCGAGAAGGAAAAAGATTGTTCGTTAATGAGAATTGAGTTCTCAGAACTTTTTATTTGAGACTGTTGGAATTTATCGGAATTATGGAATTCTATTTTCAGAGTTGGATACGTGGGGCCCACCAGATAAATTTTACGTTTTGTGAGGCCCACAAGGTTTTCGATATTTTGACCAATTATGGAAATTTCGGGAAACGAAATATTTTAGACCAATGGGAGGGCGACACGTGTCACCCTCCACATGGGCTTGTTGGATGAATAAAAATGGACCAAGTCAACTAGAAAAGTGGAGCTTGACATAATTGACCCAATCCTAGCCATCCATTTATTTTGATCTCACCCCTTGGTCTCTTTATATATTAATACTACTAGTGCAAGACTAGACGAAATCCAACACTTAGAAAAATTTCATTTCCTTGTTCTTGAAGAAGAGGCTCTCGGTTTTGTGCCCATTCCCACACAATTTTTTTTAGTTTGTGGTTCATTATTCACAATTCTTTAACCCAAGGTTCCTAGGGGTATTGTAAGGATACCTCAATAGAAATATCCCTGGAAAAATGACGTTTTCACGTTAGTCGCAAGGCGAAAACCTAAGGTGTTCTTCAACTTTGAAGTTGGAACTTGAAGAGGAGTTCTTCACAAGCTTCTAAGGGTTGCTTGGAGTGGATTGGAACGTCAAGAAGAGGAGCTAAAGTTGCTAAGGATCGACTTTAAATCTTAGATTGGATTTGGGCTTATTGAGGTATAAATATTCGTCTTACTATTGTGATTGAAGATTCCATGTTATGATAAGTTAGAAGTGATCATGTGATATATATTATGAAGATTGATAAGTGTTATGGAATTATGGAAGCCAAAATCCGAAACTAGCATGTTTAGCGATAAGATTGTAATTCAATTTAATTGTTAGTTTTAGTCGTCGCATGTTATGTAAAGAAGTGATTATAGTTGTTAAGATTGGTTGCGACTATATAACATGTTTGAATAACAACTTGGATTGAAAAGGAATTGGAAAAGGAAATGGGAAATGACTACTTGTTGTTATATTGTAAAATTGCCGAAATGGTCTAGAATTTTGGAATATTTTGGCGCAGTTTTGTGGCAGTTTTACGGGCTGTTTTAGACTAGTATATATGCATAAATTGGGTGGTTATATATATGATTAATGTGGTAGAATTGGCTAGTGAAAGTCCTAAGGTATAAAGGTGAAAAAGGGTGCAAAGAGGCTTCATATCTTATCCTAAATATTGATGAAATTATGGACTGTTTTGTATGTATGGTGGGGCAGAATTTTACACGTCCTGTTAAGGCGTGTAATCCCCTTTGGTTAGCTGAATTGTTGAGCCTTAAATGTGGCGTTTGGTTATTGATTTTCGGGCCTTGAAAAATGTGGCAAAGTATGTAGAAACAAAGGAAGTGCTGCCCGATTTTTCGTAGAATAAGAGACCTTACACTTAGTATGATTCTACGTTAAAAAGCTAGGAGTTGATAGACATGTTATGATTAATATAGGTTGAAGTACTACGAGTAGCGTATTCTACTTGAAGGGTGAAAAAACTAGCAAGGTTAAAGTACTTGGGAGCATTTTGCTACTTGTTGATAATCGTCGCGAGGTATGTGAACCTCTTCCTTCTTTTGGCATGATCCTACATATGAAATAGCTATGTGATATTATTTCGTGATTCCTTCTACTCTTAGAAGTTAAGAGGTATTCACGTTGTTGATTCTAAGTTAAAGGTATGTCTAAGTATCCTAAGTCCTTACCAAGTCTTATGGGGGATGTTGGTAAGAAGTGTTAGGAAGTTACGAAGTGTGAATTAAAGCTTTGTGCCTTGATTTAATTGAAGTAAGTAAGTTGATTTTATGTTTGAAAATGACTTGAATTTATATGTGAAAAGGGGATTGATTTTAAAAGTGGAAGTTATATGATTTTAAAGAGAATAAGCTACTTGGTTTTGGAAGTGTATGAAACTTTATTTTTCAAGATAATGGGACTTGATTTCTAAAGTGTAGATGACATGATTTTATAAGTATAAGTAAATGGACTTTAAAGAATGTATGTTATGAAGTTTTAAGACTATGAACTATGATTTTCTTTAAAGGATTATGAAACTTTATTTTTCAAGTTATGAGACTTGATTTCTAAAGTATAAGCGACATGATTTTAAAGAGTATATGATACAAGGTTTTAAGACTATAAGCCTTGATTTTATAAGTGGAAATGACTTGATTTAAAAAGTATGGCTTCTTGATCTATTTCAAAAGTTAAGAAGATTGATTTCAAAAGAGTATGTAACTTGAGTTTTAAAAAGAAGAATTTATTGATTTAAAGGAGAGGGAGTGGCATGATTCTTTTATAAGTATGTATGTACGTAGTATTTTTGGGTTTAGTTTCCCTAATTTTGCAAGAATAAAAGTGTCTTAAGTTCTCTAAAATGAAAGGTTGTTATAATAGCTTTATGGGAAGTTGTTCTTAAGAAGAAGTGAAAAGATGGTTTAAAAATGTGATGTAAGGAAAATCACACCGAGCCTACAAATAGGCCGGATTATGTTATGAGGTACACCGAGCCTACAAATAGGCCGAATTATGTTATGAGATACATCGAGCCTACAAATAGGCCGGATTATGTTATGAAATACACCGAGCCTACACATAGGCCGGATTACGCCATATTACCCCGAGCCTACACATAGGCCGGGTTATGTCATCTTACACCGATCCCCACAGGCGGGCCGGATTATGCTACATGATTCCACAGTACAACGAGCCCCACAGGCGGGCTGGATTATGCTACATGATTCCACAGTACACCGAGTCCCACAGGCGGGCCGGATTATGCCACATGATTCATCAGTACATTGTGTCCCGCAAATGGGACGGATTACGTTATCACGTATGGATAATCAAAGTAAGCTCTCAAATAAGAGTCCCTCCATAAAGGACCGGATTATGTTATGTAAGATATGTAAGTTATGTGGAAAAACTTGATTAAATTCTTAAGTATGTATGTAAGAATATGATGTTAACTCTTATTGAAAGAAATAAAAGAACGGTTAATATACGATTGATTTCAGGAGTTAAAATAGCACGGTAGGATCTGATATTTTATTTTTATACTTGCCTCTGTCATTCTTTTATACAGTTATGATGTGGTTACTGTACCTTATTTATGTTCCATACTCGGTACTGTTATGCGACCCGCCAGGCTGCGTTAAATGCCGCAGGTGTTAGGTACACAGGTTGGTGATCCTTGCTCTTAGGATCTCTGTTCAGTTTCTGGGAAGAATCTCCATTCACTCCGGAGGCTTATCTTTTGGGTACGGTTTCCCTGATGTTGTAGATTTATGTACATTCAGGGGTATGGCGGGGCCCTGTCCCGCCACAATTGTAATTCTTAGAGGTCTGTAGTCATATCTTGTGGGTCGGTTTGAAAATAAAAGGATGTAACTGCGTTTGGTTAAGTATATGTATATGTGTCCAGGGAGGTAGCCTTATCGGCTAACCTGTTGTTTATTTCTTGTTGATTTATTATATAAGTTTCATGTATGTTCCGCTGATTATCTCTGATGTATACCTGTAAGGGTGCCCAGGTAGGACACCAGTCGCGGGCCCGGGGTCGGGTCGTGACACTTATACTAGTAAGTATGATATTGATAGAAGTGCTATCGTCATTATAGGTTGAAGTACTACGTGTAGCACATTCTACTTGACTTGTGGAATAGCCAATAAGGTTGAAGTACATTGGAGCGTATTGCTACTTGTCGTTTGGGTTAGTTGCCAACGAGGTATGTGAACTTCTTCCTTCTTTTGACATGATTATTTGGAAAGTCTATGTGACTTGATTTTTGTGAGTCTATGTGACTTGATTTATTGAAGTAAGTAAATTTGATTTTGAATGTATATGAGATTTAATTTAAAGTTATGAGACTTGATTTCTTTAAAGATTATGAGACTTTATTTTTCAAGTTATGGGACTTGATTTCTAAAGTTAAGAGACTTGATTTATTTGGAAAGTTTGAGACTTTATTTTTCAAGTTATGGAACTTGATTTCTACAGTTAAGAGACTTGATTTATTTGGAAGTTATGAGACTAGAGTTATTTGAAAGTCATGAGACTAGAATTATTTTAACAAGTATAGATTACTTGGTTTAAAGAGACTGCATGACTTGATTTTAAAAGATAGGAGTAACGTTATTTGAAAAGAATGAGTTACTTGAGTTAAAGGAATAATTGCCTTAATGTTGAAAGTAGAAGTTACTTGAGTTTAAAAGGGTAAGTAACTTGGTTTTAATAGTGAAAGTGTTTTTGGGTTCAACTCCCTAAATATTACATGAAACGATTCTTTTATAAAGAATAGACGTACATAGTACTTTGGGTTCAAATCCCTTACATGACATGATAGTGTCGTGGTTGTATTAAAAGGAAAGATCTGGTAGTGCTTTAGTTTTCTAGAAATGAAAGTGTTATAACGACTTTATGGGAAGTTTGTTATAACAAGGTTTGTGGAAAGTCAAGAAAGGGTTTAAAATGTTGAAAGGAAATCATGTGAGAATGTCCAAGATTAAGTCCTTAATATAGTACATGATACGCGACACTTTGATTTTCAAAGATGTTTTAAAGTAATACGTGATGTCTAGTGCCTTGATTTGCCAAAACCATGTCTTAGAAAGATACTTGATATGATAAGTGTCTTGATTTTCTAAACGACGGTTTCAAAATGATACATGTATTGGATCCTACTTCCTAGTGATACATGTAGAACTTGGCTTTTCTAAATGGAAATTTAGTTTATAAAGAATGTACGGCGGACGTACAATTGTTGTAATGGACTTTAATCCTTAGTGATGCAAGGTGTGATAGTGCCTTGGTGTTATAAAATGAAAGACTTGTTAGTGTCTTGTTTGTTTTAGAAAAGAAGGCATGGTATTGTCTTGGTTATTTTAGAAAGGAAGGCATGGTATTGTCTTGGTTATTTTAGAAAGGAAGGCATGATATTGTCTTGGTTGTTTTAAAAGGAAGGCATGGTATTGCCTTGGTTGTTTTAAAAGATGGTGCATTCATTTTGTCTAATGAAAGTTAAAGATTACTTAACTTGCATATGTTGTTCATAATATCCATTAGTGCTAGTGTTATAAGTATAATTGCGGGGTAAACCCCCAAGACATTATACATTTTCGTGGATTTGCTCCCCACGATGCGAGTATGACGTATATACTCATTGCAGGCCCACATGGTCCATGCGGGTGAAATAGTCCTATGCGGGTGAAATAGTCCTATGCGGGGAAAATTGCCCTATGCGGGTCCACAAGACCTATGCGGGTGAAATAGTCCCATGAGTAGGATTGCATAATGATACTACAGGCGGATGACCATAGATTGATCATAAGCTTCCTATTTTAAAGCATGTAAAGTTTACTCTTATTACTCTCATTGTTAATAAGGAACAATGTACTATTAATTTGGTTATCATACTTGCCTCCTTCTTTATATTTGGACCGTACGATATCCTTTACAATACTTACAGTTTTACATGACTTTATTGCGTCCTTCACTCAAAGTCGGGCAGTAAATTGTACAATGTTATAGTGATACAATGATCCGTAGTACAGTGAGACAAGGTACAATTGGCTCTGATTTTATATGACACGGTAGGACCTGGTATTTGATTTTCATACTTGCCCCTGTCATTCTTGTGTACAACTATGATTTTAATACTGTACTGTATTTTCGTTCCATACTTGGTACCTGTTGTACTGACCCCCTTCGGGGGCTGCGTTCATGTCCGCAGGTCTAGGTATTCGGTTGTGGATCTGTGAGCTTAGGATCTTTGTTCAGCTTTATGAGATAGCTCCAATATTTCGGAGCTTGTCATTATGGCTAGGTATATTCAGAGGTACGGCGGGGCCTTGTCCCGTCATAGTATTTGTCCAAAATCTTAGAGGTCTGTATTCAAATGTGGGCTGGACTGACTAGAGTTGTATTTATATTATTAAACAGTGTAGACCCTTTCGGGTGACTTATATTATGGTAGCCTTATCGGTTTTGCCTTTGTTTAAGAAAAAAATAAGAGTGTTATTTATCTTCTGCGGTTTATTGTGTTGTATGAATAGAATGGTGCCCAGGTAGGGCACGATCATGGCTTGAGGTTCGGGCGTGGAGTGATATCAGGCGATTAGTCCTCGAAATATCTACGGTGTATAGTAGAGTCTTGTTTATCGGTGTGTTGTGCACGCATCTATAAGCGGAGGCTCTGATACATTTAGGATTGCTTTCCCTTCTTCTCACTCTGAGATCGTGCGATAGAGCTGTGTTGTTAGGGTAGTCTCTCCCTAACGTATTATTGTGATTGCAGCTTTGAGAAAGGCAACAATGTCCCAGAAAGGATTATATGGATTGCGTATCCAGGTTGATAGAATTATCGTATAGATGGTATTATGATGATGTAAATATGTACGAGCATATTTACTTGGGGTCATATGTGTGTTGCCTAGAATGATTATGAGTTACCATAAGTTGGAAAAGCCTTGATAAATGCTTGGAAGGTGTGAAACAGTTTATTGAATCCACATCTAGGCTTAATATATGTACTGATTTGGAACAGTCAGGAGGTAATGAACTGTCTTAGATTGTGTTAGACTCTTAGAAGATCAGGTGCAATTTATTTGATAACATACCATGTCGTTAGATTAAGCTGTGTTGTACGCTTAAGTGATTATGTGAAAAATAATGGTATGGAGTAATTAGAGTTGTAGTGAGTAAGACAGCATGATTATGAGATATTAAGAAGCTACATTTCCCGTATGTGGGGACTGATAATATAGGCTTGAGACATAGAATAATTGTAAACTGTAGAATATTGATGACCACTGAGACCTTAGATGTACAAGGCCTTCTCTGGCAGTAAGATTTATTTCAGACCAAGAATGATAGTTAAATGTGACAACGGGTCGAGTTGAGAGCTGATTACGGGTCAACCCGTAGCCTGAAATGGATTAGGGCCAGTTGGGGGTGGTCCCGCTATGTGATAGGGTCGCGAGGGTGCAAGACCCAAGTCTAGTTAATCGTTGTACGAGTTTGTGGACGCGTTCCACCAGAACCGGGTCGTGAGGGCCGAGAAGGTCCTTAACAGAAATTAAATCTAAGTATAATGACCCAGTTTGGATATAGTAACTCCAAGGATTTGGAAGCAGAAGCAGTGTTTGAAATTATGTACGTCTACTAGAATAAGTTTGGAAGTACGAGAAAAATACGACAAGTAAGGAAATGAGCGAACAAGTGTTAAAAGAATTGAAGTGGTTATAGTTATGAATTAAGGAAAGTATGAAAAGAGAATCATTTTAGGCCATAAATGGGAGTAAATAGTGGTGATACACCCTAGATTTGATTTCTCGTTTAGCTTGTGATTGATGTATATGCATGTGCGAGGTATTAGGGTCATATGTGGCACATTTGGGTTCGTAGGGTGTAGTCTAAGGAGACTATACCGAGATTTGTTAGCATGAACCTAGTATGAACATTCAGAAAGAATGTTGCTAAGGGGGGAAGGATGTTACACCCCGTATTTCCAAGGCAATGAGATGAGAACGTGCGTACGAAATTGAGATTTGAATTTTGGAAAGAAAGAAGAATTACTTTTTCTTAAGGAAAATTCTCGGAAATTTGTGAAGAAAAAGGTTTATTAATGGGAATTTGATTCTCAAATTTGGTATTTGAGACTTTTGGAATATATTAGAATTATGGATTTTTAAATTCGGATTTGGTCAGGTGGGACCCACGGGAAAATTTTACGGTTTTGTGGGGCGCACAATATTTTGAGATATTTTGGCCAATTATGGATTTTTGGGAGATGAAATAATTTTGGACGAATCGGAGGGCGACACGTGTCACCCCCACTTGGTCTTGGAAGACTTGAATGTCAAGATATTTTGGTCCCACTCCACTTGTCTTGCTACACCTAAGACCATACACTTGTCTTGATCTCACACTTAAGAGACATATTATATATATCAAGAAGGAGAGCAAGACTTCTACACTTAGCCATATTTCAAGAGCAAATATTTCTCTTTCTCATTGAGGCTCTCGGCCAAGGGCTAAAGTTGGGGACCAAAATTGTTCAATCTTCCATGATAAATCCTCAAACTCAAGACTAAGCTCCCTAATGAAGTTCTAAGTAAAGATAACCCCTTAAACCCCAAGAACAATGTGTTGGCCGAGAATAAAGAGGGTGAAACCCTAAGTTTTATCAACTTTTTGGAAGTGGAATACAAATTTGGGTTGTGTATAAACTCATAGAGGTCACATATATGTGATTGGATCTTGAAGAAGTGGAGCGAAACAAAAACTGCGGACCAAAACCTAATGGGTTGTTTTGGACGATTTTTGGCTCAAAAAATGAGGTAATGATTCTTCTTCTTCCGCAGTAATTTGATATTACTCATTGTCACGATTAGTAGATGAACTTATATTAAGGAAGATATGGAAAATAAGGTGTGCATGTACCCTTTTTAAAGTTGAGGCCGAGAGCTTGCATTATGTCGTCATTGGATTCGTTGATTTTTATTGTCGATATTTACACGTGTTGCATGTTATATAATGAAGGAAATATTGTTGTTGATAGTTATTATAACTTATATAACATGTTGGAATGAGAATTGGATTAAAAGGAATTAAGAAAAAGGTCTTTGATTTTAGTTGTTGATTGGCCGAGAATGGCCATTAATTGTGGGATATTTGGGACAGTTTTGGGATTGTTTTTAGACCTATACTTATGCTGGAAAATCAGCCCTTATATCGCATGTTTAATGTGGGAAAATGACTAATGAAATTCCTAAGGAATAAGGGTGAAAAAGGCGTCATATTGTACCCTTAATGTTGGTTAATAATGGATTGTTTTATGGACTATTTTGTATAGATTGTGGGGCAGAATTTTACATGTTCAGTTAGGTGTGTAATACCCTTTGGTTAACTGTTGGTTGCGCCTTAAATGTGGATTGTTGATTGATGAATACGGGCCTTGGAAAAGGTGGAAAAATACGTAGAAATAAAGGAAGTGCTGCCCAAATTTCCGTAGAATTAGAGGGCCATTAGTTGGTATAAGTCTTATTGTTACACCCTGTAATTTCAGGATATGTTTAAGAGAAGGTACGTAAGGAAACAAGACTTAAAAAAATTTGAACGAAAGAAAGAATTGTTTTCCAAGGAAAAATCTTCCGAACCTCGGGAAGGAAAAAGATTGTTCGTTAATGAGAATTGGGTTCTCAGAACTTTTTATTTGAGACTGTTGGAATTTATCGGAATTATGGAATTCTATTTTCAGAGTTGGATACGTGGGGCCCACCCGAGGAATTTTACGTTTTTGTGGGGCCCACCAGGTTTCCGATATTTTGACCAATTATGGAAATTTCGGGAAACAAAATATTTTAGACCAATGGGAGGGCGACATGTGTCACCCTCCACATGGGCTTGTTGGATGAATAAAAATGGACCAAGTCAACTAGAAAAGTGGAGCTTGACATAATTGATCCAATCCTAGCCATCCATTTGTTTTGATCTCACCCCTTGGTCTCTTTATATATTAATACTACTAGTGCAAGACTAGACAAAATCCAACACTTAGAAAAATTTCATTTCCTTGTTCTTGAAGAAGAGGCTCTCGGTTTTGTGCCCATTCCCACACAAATTTTTTTAGTTTGTGGTTCATTATTCACAATTCTTTAACCCAAGGTTCCTAGGGGTATTGTAAGGATACATCAATAGAAATATTCCGGAAAAATGACGTTTTCACGTTAGTCGCAAGGCAAAAACCTAAGGTGTTCTTCAACTTTGAAGTTGGAACTTGAAGAGGAGTTCTTCACAAGCTTCTAAGGGTTGTTTGGAGTGGATTGGATTAAAAGGAATTAAGAAAAAGGGCTTTGATTTTAGTTGTTGATTGGCCGAGAATGGCCATTAATTGTGGGATATTTGGGACAGTTTTGGGATTGTTTTTAGACCTATACATATGCTGGAAAATCAGCCCTTATATCGCATGTTTAATGTGGGAAAATGGATAATGAAAGTCCAAAGGAATAAGGGTGAAAATGGATTATTTTATGGACTGTTTTGTATAGATTGTGGGGCCGAATTTTACACGTCCAGTTATGCGTGTAATCCCCTTTGGTTAACTGTTGGTTGCGCCTTAAATGTGGCTTGTTGATTGATGAATACGGGCCTTGAAAAAGGTGGAAAAGTACATAGAAACAAAGGAAGTGCTGCCCAAATTTCCGTAGAATTAGAGGGCCATTAGTTGGTATAAGTCTTATACTAGTAAGTATGATATTGATAGAAGTGCTATCGTCATTATAGGTTGAAGTACTACGTGTAGCACATTCTACTTGGCTTGTGGAATAGCCAATAAAGTTGAAGTACATTGGAGCGTATTGCTACTTGTCGTTTGGGTTAGTCGCCAACGAGGTATGTGAACTTCTTCCTTCTTTTGATATGATTATTTGGAAAGTCTATGTGACTTGATTTATTGAAGTAAGTAAATTTGATTTTGAAAGTATATGAGATTTGATTTAAAGTTATGAGACTTGATTTCTTTAAAGATTATGAGACTTTATTTTTCAAGTTATGGAACTTGATTTCTAAAGTTAAGAGACTTGATTTATTTGGAAGTTATGAGACTATAGTTATTTGAAAGTCATGAGACTAGAATTATTTTAACAAGTATAGATTACTTGGTTTAAAGAGACTGCATGACTTGACTTTAAAAGATAGGAGTAACGTTATTTGAAAAGAATGAGTTACGTGAGTTAAAGGAATAATTGCCTTAATGTTGAAAATAGAAGTTACTTGAGTTTAAAAGGGTAAGTAACTTGGTTTTAATAGTGAAAGTGCTTTTGGGTTCAACTCCCTAAATATTGCATGAAACGATTCTTTTATAAAGAATAGACGTACATAGTACTTTGGGTTCAAATCCCTTACATGACATGATAGTGTCGTGGTTGTATTCAAAGGAAAGATGTGGTAGTACTTTAGTTTTCTAGAAATGAAAGTGTTATAACAGCTTTATGGGAAGTTCGTTATAACAAGGTTTGTGGAAAGTCAAGAGAGGGTTTAAAATGTTGAAAGGAAATCATGTGAGAATGTCCATGATTAAGTCCTTAATATAGTACATGATACGCGACACTTTGATTTTCAAAGATGTTTTAAAGTAATACTTGATGTCTAGTGCCTTGATTTGCCAAAACCATGTCTTATAAAGATACTTGGTATGATAAGTGTCTTGATTTTCTAAACGATGGTTTCAAAATGATACATATATTGGATCCTACTTCCTAGTGATACATGTAGTACTTGGCTTTTCTAAATGGAAATTTAGTTTATAAAGTGAATGTACGGCGGACGTACAATTGTTGTAATGGACTTTAATCCTTAGTGATGCAAGGTGTGATAGTGCCTTGGTGTTATAAAATGAAAGACTTGTTAGTGTCTTGTTTGTTTTAGAAAAGAAGGCATGATATTGTCTTGGTTATTTTAGAAAGGAAGGCATGATATTGTCTTGGTTATTTTAGAAAGGAAGGCATGGTATTGTGTTGTTTGTTTTAAAAGGAAGGCATGGTATTGCCTTGGTTGTTTAAAAAGATGGTGCATTCATTTTGTCTAATGAGAGTTAAAGATTACTTAACTTGCATATGTTGTTCATGATATCCATTAGTGCTAGTGTTATAAGTATAATTGCGGGGTAAACCCCCAAGACATTATACATTTCTGTGGATTTGCTCCGGACGATGCGAGTATGGCGTATATACTCATTGCGGGCCCACACGGTCCAAGCGGGTGAAATAGTCCTATGCGGGTGAAATAGTCCTATGCGAGGCAAATTGCCCTATGCGGGTGAAATAGTCCCATGAGTAGGATTGCATAATGATACTACGGGCGGATGGCCCTAGATTGATCATAAGCTTCCTATTTTAAAGCATGTAAAGTTTACTCTTATTACTCTCATTGTTAATAAGGAACAGTGTACTGTTAATTTGGTTATCATACTTGCCTCCTGCTTTATATTTGGACCGTACGATCTCCTTTACAATACTTACAGTTTTACATGACTTTATTGCGTCCTTCACTAAAAGCCGGGCAGTATATTGTACAATGTTACAATGATCCGTAGTACAGTGAGACAAGGTACAGTTGGCTCTGATTTTATATGACACGGTAGGACCTGATATTTGATTTTCATACTTGCCCCTGTCATTCTTGTGTACAACTATGATTTTAATACTGTACTTTATTTCCGTTCCATACTTGGTATCGGTTGTAGTGACCCCCTTTGGGGGGCTGCGTTTATGTCCGCAGGTCTAGGTACTCGGTTGTGGATCCGCGAGCTTAGGATCCTTGTTCAGCTTTATGGGATAGCTCCAATGTTCCGGAGCTTGTCATTATGGCTAGGTATATTCAGAGGTACGACGGGTCCCGTCATAGTATTTATCCAAATTCTTAGAGGTCTGTATTCATATGTGGGCTGGACTGGCTAGAGTTGTATTTACATTGTTGAATAGTATCGACCCTTTCGGGTGACTTATATTATGGCAGCCTTATAGGCTTTGCCTTCGTTTAAGGAAAAAATGAGTGTTATTTATCTTCCGCGGTTTATTGTGTTGTATGAATAGAGGGTGCCCAGGTAGAGCACCAGTCGCGGGCCCGGGGTTCGGGGCGTGACAACAGCAACCAAGGTGATTCACACACCTACTTCTTATGTTAATCCGGCCTCTTAATCCATATAAAACAGTCCACTAAAAATAGTCCATAATCCAACACAACGAGGGTAAAATGTGAAGCCTTTCTACACCTTTTTATACCCTTATTCTTTTAGGACATATATTAGCAATTACCACATTTAAACATGCATAATTGTAACTGAATTTTCAGCCTTATTACCCCCACAAAACAGCCCCTAAAACAACACCACAACGTCTCATAGTTTCATGCAGTTCTCGGCCAACAACCAATACCATAACCCTTTTCATAATTCCTTATTATCCAATTCAAGTTTCAACACTTTAATATAAACCATTTCATCTTTTAATATCAAGATTTCCTTCAATCTAACATGTAATAAGTGAAGATAACAACAACAATAACCAACGAATCCAACAACATGAAAACTGTCCAGAATCGGCTAACATGCCAAATCTGTGACATACACATCGTATTCTCCATTTTACTTAACACAAGTTCATCTCTTATCTATAACATTATGTAACTTCCAATTACTTCAAGAGGAAGAAGAAATCTTACCTTAATCTTAGCCCAAAACAGTCCCTAAGTCTCGGCCCTTCTTCACTTTTTGCACCACTTCTACACGTTACAATTACATACACGTATCCTCTACAAGATTGTAACCATCTTGCTTTCATGTTCTCCTTCCATAAAGTTCATCTCCAAGCTTAGGGTTTCAAGATAGCTTTCTTGGCCAAAACTGTGACCACTTGTTATGGAGAGTTAACTTGGCTTAGAACTTAATTAAGGTGCTTAATCTTGGAAAATAAGTTGATCTTGTTCTTCACTTTAGCTAAGGTGTTTCGAGACTTAGAGGAGAAGAAAAGATATAAGAGAGTTTGGATGGTGAAGATATTATGAGCTAAGGCAAATAAGACTTGTATCTATAACATGTGCACAAGTGGATGGTGACCCATGTGGACCACTTGTCTTCACTTTATAAAATATCTTCCACACTATATTCTCTTCATAAAATATTAATCCAACACTTAGCCAAAATCTTACTATTTTCGATGGACACCCCCCCCCCCCCCAAATTGTGAAATTTTCGATGGGCCCCACATTCTTAATGTCAAGATTTAATAATACAATCCTAAGTCCATAACTCTATTTGGAAAGAATTCAACCACTAATATTAATTATCGTCGTCACATTTGTTGTATCCAAAATAATTCCATATAGAAAATGTATAAATACTTTCCTTCCAACATTCAAATCTTATTTCCTTACTTACGTTCTCACTTATATGTCCTGGAATTACGGGGTGTAACATTCTTCCCCCTTAGAAACATTCATCCCGAATGTTCATAATAGGTCTCAAGCTATACAAATTTTGGCATAGTCCCCTTTAAACTATACCTACCAACCTATACTTAGTAAACACAAAGATGCCTCACATGGCCACAATATAGCACATAGTCTCATTCGTTAATCAAAATAGTCAAATAGGGATTTGAAATTAACTGTAGGCATCGGGAACAAGTGAGGATACTTCCTCTTCATCTCCTCTTCTGCTTCCCACGTCATCTCTTCCCTATTATTGTTCCGCCATAATACATTGACGGAAGCCACATCCTTAGTTCGTAACCTTCTAACCTGGCGATCAAGTGTGGCTATGGGACTTTCCTCATACGCCAACTCTTCTGTCACTTGGACATCATCTACTGGGAACACTCTAGAAGGATTACCAACACACTTACGCAACATCGATACATGAAAAACTGGATGTACCGCTTCCAAATCAGATGGTAGATCCAACTCATAGGCAACCTTGCCTACCCTGTGAATAATCTGATAAGGTTTAATGTATATCGGGCTAAGCTTCCCTTTCCTACCGAACCTCATCACACCCTTCATGGGTGATACCTTCAAGAATACTCAGTCATTAAGATGTAACTCTAAGTGTCGACGTCGATTATCTGCATACGACTTCTGTCGACTCTAGGCTGCTAATAGTCTCTCTTGGATAAGCTTCACCTTATCCACAACTTGATGAATCATGTCTGGGCCAAGTAACTTGGTCTCGCCTACCTCAAACCAACCAATAGGTGACCTTCACTTCCTCTCATATAACGCCTCGTACTGGGCCATCTGAATGCTAGAATGGTAGCTGTTGTTATAGGCAAACTCAACAAGTGGCAAATGATCCTCCCATCTACCCCTGAAGTCAACAATACAGGCTCTCAACATATCCTCAAGTGTCTGAATAGTACGCTTTGCCTTCCCATCAGTCTGAGGATGAAATGTTGTACTGAGACTCACCTGTGTCCCCAATCCCTTCTGGAATGATCTCCAGAAGTTAGCTGTAAACTGAGATCCTCTGTCTGATATGATAGATGTGGGAACCCCGTGCTATCTCACTATCTCCCTGATGTATAGCCTAGCATAGTCCTCAGCTGAGTAAGTAGTCCTGACTGGGAGAAAATTGTCACGACCCGACCCCGGGCCCGCGACTGGTGCCCTACCTGGGCACCCCTTACATGTATACATCAGAGAATAGCAGCGGAACATACACAACTTATAAAATGCTAAAACATAAAATAACAACAGGCTAGCAGATAAGGCCACCTTCCGTAAAATATACATAATAAACAGTACATTTTTTTTTCTTTACAACTCAATCCACAAATGTGACTACAGACCTCTAAGAATAACAACTGTGACGGGACATGGCCCCGCCATACCCCTGAATGTACAACTACCGACCATACCAGGGATAAGCCTCCGGAGTAATGGAGTTTCCCAACAGCTGAACAGTGATCCTAGGCGTGAGGATCGGACACTTTGTATACTACTGCGGCATGAGCGACCCACGAAGGAGGTCAAGACAACATGTACCAAATATGTGGCGAAAATCGTAATGAAATCATAAGTCTATAATAAAACTGGATACATGTGTGATAACTCAATTAACAGTACACTGTGCCTTACTAACAATGAGAGTAATCAAAAGTATAAACTTTATTGCATAAAAATAGGAGGCTCATGATCAAAACAGGGTCTCTCGCCCGTAGTATCATTAAGCAATCCTACTCCTGGGACTATTTCACCCGCATAGGTCCTGTGGACCCGCTTGAGGTCATCCTCCTCGCATGGGACTATTTCACCCGCATAGGTCGCGTAGACCCGCATGAGGTATTCCTCGCATAGGACTGGTCCGCCCCGCATGGAACTATTTCACCCGCATAAGCCCTTTCGGACCCGCATGAGGTATTCCTCGTATCATGGGTAGCAAATCCACAGAATATGCAAATGCCACAAACCCGGGGAATGACCCCGTAATGCACAATATATCACTAGCACAGACCGGCTATCATACATAACATAAGCACTACCGGCTTACCATACATAACATAAGCATTACCGGCTTATCAATCATAACATAAGCAAGCTAAGAAATCCCCTAACTTCTTATTAGTCTTATATATGTACACTCTCATTTTAGCTTACTTAAGGCACTAACATGTCATTATAAAAAAATCCGGGAATCTAAACCCAAAGTACTACGTACTTCTACTCTTTTAAAAATGACTCTTTTTCATACTAAACTTCCAAGATACTAATAACCGTAGTATCAAGTCATAACTACATTTTTAGACAAGTCACAATACCTTTTAGAAATACAATTATAGGCTTCTAAATCAAGTGACTTCTTTCTTTTAAAACTTTAAGCAATTGATGCATTTAAATCAATTTGCCTTTCATTATTTCAAGTCATTTATCATACTTAAATTACTTAGAGTAAATCACACTTTTTAACCTTCCATAAAGCTATTATAACCAACTTCCCATAAAGCCGTTATACTAGCTTTATACCTTAGAAACTTACATTCTTCTTTATAACCAAGAGGCTTAAACTTTCCAACAAAACAAGTATCAAAAATACTTTCAACATACTTAAAGTCTCTTAACTTTTGAAAACCAAGATATCCTTAATATTAAAACAAGTGAGTTAATTCCCTAACTCAACCAACTTGGACATTCTTGAAATAGGCCAAGGATATCAAATGGACTAGATTGTCAAAATCTTGTACGTCTACCGTACTATACTTTTACAACTTATTCATGCTCAAGAGATAAGAAAGTTCCACATACCTCTTCGGTTTAATCCACTTGCTAAGTCCAATACGCCGTACGTAGTATGTCAACCTATAATGACCATAGTACATCTATTAACTTCTTACTTCAAACGTAGAATATTCCAAGTGCAAAGTCACTAAATTCTACGGAAAATCGGACAACACTTCCTTTGTTTCTACATACTTTGCCACCTTTTTCAAGGCCGAATTCAATAACCAAACACGCCACATTTAAGGCTCAACAAAGTAGTTAACAATAGGGGATTACACGCTTAATCAAGACATGTAAAATTCCGCCCCACAATAAATATCAAACTAGTCCAACATATAAGGTGCATTCGGCAAAATAGGGACAACAATACAAATTCGTTTCCAATCCCTTTTCAATCCAAGTGGTTTAATATAACATGTTATCTAGCCACAATTGATTATAACTACTACAATCCTCAAGTAGGTAAACATGCGACGATTCTAATTATCGACCAAATTGTATTTCAATTTCAAATGGCTTAACATGTCATTTTGGTTGAGCTTCCAAATTTCCATAACACTTATCAATCTTCATAACACATATCACATGATCATTTCTAACTTATAATAACATGAAATCTTCAATTACAAAAGTAAGACGAAGATTATACCTCATTTAGCCCAAATATGATCCAAGATTACAAGTCGATCCTTAGCAACTTTAGCTCCTCTTTTCGACGTTCCAATCCACTCCAAGCAACCCTTAGAAGCTTATGAAGAACTCATCTTCAAGTTCCAACTTCAAAGTTGAAGAACTCCTTAAGTTTCCGCCTTGCGACTAATACAAAAACGCCACTTTTTCGGGATCTTTCTATTGAGATACCCTTACAATACCCTTAGGAACCTTGGTTTAAAATGTTGTGAATTATGAACAAAAATTGCAAAATTTTGTGTGGGAGAAACCCTCAATGCCGAGAGCATGTTGAAGAGCAAGAAAAGATGGGAAATTTTTCTAAGTGTTTAAAGCTTGTCTTGCTACTAGTAGCAGTATGAATATATAACACCATCAAGGGCTTAGATCAAAACAAATGTGTGGTCTAGGTGTGGTCAATTATATCAAACTCCTTTGACCCTTTGACTTGGTCCATTATTTCAAGCTAATATTTTACCACACTTAGCCTAAATTTTCGTCCAAGATGATACATGTGGAGGGTGGCACGTGTCGCCCTCCCATTAGTCCATAAAATTTTGTAACCCTCGTGGGTCCCACAAACGTAAAATTCCTCGGGTGGGCCCCACATGACCAAATTCGAAAAAAATAAATTTTCATAATGATAATACATTCCATAATCCTCAATTAATGCATTTTGAGAATCCAATTCTCATTAACGAACATTTTTCCTTTCCGACGTTCGGAAGATTTTCCGTCGGAAAAACAATTCTTCCTTTCGTACCAATTTTTAAGTCTTGTGATCTCCCGTCTATTCTCTTATTCAAGTCCTGGAATTACGGGGTGTAACATTCTTCCCCCCTTAGAAACATTCGTCCCCGAATGTTCTTTTGGAGTCAATCTTAGGGATAGCGACATAGTCTCCTTACAACCCCTACATACCAATAATGCCACACGTGGCCACATAATAATACTCATATTAAAATGTCAAGCTGAACCCCATGTGACAACGTCGTTTATCTGCATAAAGCTTCTGCTGACTCTGAGCTTACTAATAATCTTTCCTGGATAAGCTTTGCCTTATCCACAGCCCGTTGAATCAAGTCTGGACCAAATAACTGAACCTCGCCTATGTCGAACCTACCAACCGGCGATCTATACTTTCTTACATACAAGACCTCATACAGGCCATCTGAATATTGGAAGGGTATCTTTTATTGTACGTACCTCAACAAGAGGCAAATGACCCTCCCAACTACCTCTGAAATCAAGAACACAGGCCCGCCACCTATCCCCAAGTGCCTGGATAGTACGCTCTGCCTGTCCGTCGGTCTGAGGGTGTAATGCAACACCGAGACTCACCTGTGTTCCTAATCCCTTCTGAACAACCTCCAGAAGTTATCCGTAACCGAGCTCATCTGTCTGTTATCATAAATGTAGGAACCCCGTGCAGTCTCACAATCTCCCTGCTATATAAGCTAGCATAATCCTCAGCCGAGTAAGTGGTCCCAATCCGGAAGAACACGACTGGTTTCGCCAGCCTATTTACCATGACTCCCAGGGAGTCGCACTTCCTCTGAGTACGATGCCACCCTGTAACAAGATCCATATTAGTTACCTCCCATATCTAAGTCGGGATATAAATCGCCTGCAATAGCCCACTGGGCTTCTGGTGTTCAACCTTGACCTGCTACTAATTCGGCCATTAAGCAACAACTCTGCTACGTCCCTCTTCAGGCCATCTTACCAATACAATATCTGAGGTCACAACATAACTTAGCCGACCCCGAACAATTGGAGCAATAAGCACTGCGTGCCTCCCCTAAAACCTGCTGACAAGTTCTGCAGTACCGGGTACACACAATCCATCCTCGTATCACAACACCCCATCCGGTGCTACTCAAACAGGCTCTTCTCTTCTCGGAGAGCCGTATCTCGACCACATACTAATGCTGAATCCTCAAATTGTCGCCTCTTCACCTCCTCAACGAAGGAAGACTCGGCAACCTCTCGGATCCAAACTTCATTCACCTTGGAAACAAATAATCGAACCCCTCGGCTCGGTAGCTGATGAATATCACAGACCACGTCCTGTCTATCTGGCTGCCCACCTGACAGACTACCCATAGATCCACGACTAAGAGTATCTGTAACTGTCTTGGCTTTCCCCGGATGGTATAGGATATCAATATCACAATCCTTGAGTAACTCTAACCACCGTCTCTGTCGCAAATTCAACTGCCTCTGTCTGAAGATATACCGGAGGCTCTTGTGGTCTGTACAATTATCCATATGAAGTCTATATATACGTCATGCCTCCAAATCTTCAAGGCATAATTTACTGCCGCCGACTCTAAATCGTGAGTGGCGTAATTTCCTTTCATGCTTCCCTAACTGCCGGGAAAACATAGGCTCTAACCTTATCGTGTTGCGTCAGCACACAACCTAGCCCAACACCAAACGTGTTATCATAATAACCTAACCCTCTAGTCTTTCAGGAGGGGTTAGAACTGTAGTCGTGGTCAACTTATCTTCCAATAACTGGAAACCTTTCTTATTCTTGCGAAATATTCGGCACCCTTAATCTCAATTATGGTTCCTGTTTCCCTTTCTCTGTTGCAACCAAACTTGGTCACTATACTTAGATTTGATTCCTTTGCTTGCCTCATGGCTAAGACTTCCTGCCAATCACAATTTAAGGGGAGACTTCCTTGATCTAGTCAAGTAGCAATCCTATTATTCTCTCCCAGCTCGTAGAGATAATAGCCAGGTGTTACCACATTTCCTAGAAATGTTCTTACTTCCCATTATTTACTAATGGTCTTTACACTAGTCTGGGGTAATCATATCTCGTGCAACTTTCATAACCATAGTCGTATTCTCTTTTATCATTCTGGTCATAACCTTACCTTATGCTTATTATCAACAAAAGTATTTCTATCTTGATTCATAATCGTACAGTTTCGTGCAAGCGTACAACCTGCATTTATATCTTTACGATATTTCCTCGACCAATTCGTACGTCGTTCTTAATTACCCCATCACAACACTTTTCCCACGGTTATCTACAACTGTAACCTATGGCATGACGATACCGAAGACCTTACCAGTCTCATATCCTTCGTCTAACAAGATGGGTACACGCAACCCCATAATACGTAAAACTGTCCTTTTATGTGGGGGAGAAAACTTATCTCCCTTTCTTAAACTTTCCTTGGATTCACAACCCTAATCACAGGGTCCTCTCGCGGTCCAGTAAATATCTAATCATCACGCACCGCCTTAAAGTCATGTAGATTTTCAAAACCTACCAAAGATACCCTCAGCTTTCCGCCGGCAGCACTCGTGCTTATTTTATTCTTGCCTTGCACATTTTCCTGAAATTATCCGGAAGGTCGTGGCCCTGACCGCCACACCAAACCAACTCCAAGTACCTTCAAGGGCACTTAACATAAATTCCTTCAAATTCAATTATTACTTACTTCCTGCGTCAATTTACGTCAAATGAACAAGTCACACAGACTTATTAAAAACAATGATGCCAAAGAAGAAAGGATAATTCACTGGTTACTACCACTTTTCTTCCTTTACACTGGATAATCAGCTTACCAGAAAACTGGAATCGAGCCAATCTCTCTCTGCGGTCAACGTTGGCATAACAAGAGGCAAACTAGCACGTCCTCATAATGACCTCAACGTCTGTCATAACAGCTCTGCTAGGTCTGCTAGGGTCCAACGACTGTATCGTTACCGGTAATTATTATCTACCCGCTCAGCTACCACCCAACACGCACGGGTGTAGTCACCACGAAAGGTCCTCATGGATTCAGGCTCCATTTCTTTACACTTGGTTGCTCTCTTTCTTACTGGTCGTACTCTTCCCGTACTTCCAAACTTATTCTAGCGTACGTATATAGCCTTCATACTGATTCGGGCCTCCAATCTTTGGAGTTACTATTCTAAACAACATAAGTCCATTTCCGGCTCTCACAACCTGGTTCTGGTGGAATGCGTCCACGAACCCGTAAAATGATTAACTAGACTTGGGCCTTGCACCCTCGTGACCCTGTCACGTAGCGGGACTATTAACAACTGATCCCATTCCGTTACAGGCTATGGGGCGACCCTTAATAGGTCCTTAACCCGACTCGGCGTCGTACTTAACTCTTACCCTTGGTCTGACTTAACTTTTTACCACCCGAGAAGGCCTTATATACCTAAGGTCTCGGCGGTTATCAACATTCTTAGGCTCACAATTTCCAGGATCCTAGCCTACCTTATCAGTCCCCCCGTAAACGGGTACAATAACTTTTCATAATATCATAATCGTGTTGTCTTGACCACAACAACCATACTTACTCCATACGGATCTCACCCGTACCATTTCTTAATCATACCACGTAGCTTAATCTATTAACATAGTCTTCCATTAAGTCCCTTAATTAAACTTCTTAAGGGTCCATTTCCTTCTCAGACAGCTCATCATCTCCTAATTATCTTAAATTAGTACGTAAAACCTTGCTGAGAGTCCATTAACTGTTCATACCTTCCCGGTATTTTTTTGTCCTTACCAATTCCTGGTAATCCAAAATATTTCTAGGCAGCACGCGTCTGACCCTCATACATAAATCTGTATAGTTGTATGTCACAATACCAACTATACTACAAACATTACCATCCTGGATACACAATCCACATAATCTTTCCTGGGTCACTGCTGCCTTTCTCGTAGCTGCAAACAACATAACTTGTTAGGGAGAGACGCACAACCATACGACTTCATCGCACGATCTCAGAGTGAGAAGAATGGAAACCAATCCTAAATGTCCTGCAGCCTCCTGGTTATAGATGTGGTGCACAACACATCGATAATCAAGACTCTACTAGACACGGTCTGTAGACACTTTCCGAGGACTAACTGCTCTGATACCACTTTTGTCACGACCCGACCCCGGGCCCGCGACTGGTGCCCTACCTGGGCACCCCTTACAGGTATACATCAGAGAATAGCAGCGGAACATACACAACTTATAAAATGCTAAAACATAAAATAACAACAGGCTAGCCGATAAGGCCACCTTCCGTAAAATATACATAATAAACAGTACATTTTTTTTCTTTACAACCCAATCCACAAATGTGACTACAGACCTCTAAGAATAACAACTGTGACGGGACATGGCCCCGCCATACCCCTGAATGTACAACGACCGACCATACCAGGGATAAGCCTCCGGAGTAATGGAGTTTCCCAACAGCTGAACAGTGATCCTAGGCGTGAGGATCAGCAACCTGTATACTCTACCTGCGGCATGAACGCAGCCCCCCGAAGGAGGTCAGTACAACATGTACCAAATATGTGAAACTGAAAGTACTGTAATGAAATCATAAGTCTATAATAAAACTGGAGACAGGTATGATAACTCAATTAACAGTACACTGTGCCTTACTAACAATGAGAGTAATCAAGAGTATAAACTTTATTGCATAAAAATAGGAGGCTCATGATCAAAACAGGGTCCCTCGCCCGTAGTATCATTAAGCAATCCTACTCCTGGGACTATTTCACCCGCATAGGTCCTGTGGACCCGCATGAGGTCATCCGCCTCGCATGGGACTATTTCACCCGCATAGGTCGCGTAGACCCGCATGAGGTATTCCTCGCATAGGACTGGTCCGCCCCGCATGAGACTATTTCACTCGCATAAGCCCTTTCGGACCCGCATGAGGTATTCCTCGCATCATGGGTAGCAGATCCACGGAATATGCAAATGCCACAAACCCGGGGAATGACCCCGTAATGCACAATATATCACTAGCACAGACCGGCTATCATACATAACATAAGCACTACCGGCTTACCATACATAACATAAGCACTACCGGCTTATCAATCATAACATAAGCAAGTTAAGAAATCCCCTAACTTCTTATTAGTCTTATATATGTACACTCTCGTTTTAGCTTACTTAAGGCACTAACATGTCATTATAAAAAAATTCGGAAATCTAACCCCAAAGTACTACATACTTCTACTCTTTTTAAAATGACTCTTTTTCATACAAAACTTCCAAGATACTAATAACCGTAGTATCAAGTCATAACTACATTTTTAGACAAGTCACAATACCTTTTAGAAATACAATTATAGGCTTCTAAATCAAGTGACTTCTTTCTTTTAAAACTTTAAGCAATTGATGCCTTTAAATCAATTTGCCTTTCATTATTTCAAGTCATTTATCATACTTAAATTACTTAGAGTAAATCACTCTTTTTAACCTTCCATAAAGCTATTATAACCAACTTCCCATAAAGCCGTTATACTAGCTTTATACCTTAGAAACTTACATTCTTCTTTATAACCAAGAGGCTTAAACTTTCCAATAAAACAAGTATCAAAAATACTTTCAACATACTTAAAGTCTCTTAACTTTTGAAAACCAAGATATCCTTAATATTTAAACAAGTGAGTTAATTCCCTAACTCAACCAACTTGGACATTCTTGAAATAGGCCAAGGATATCAAATGGACTAGATTGTCAAAATCTTGTACGTCTACCGTACTATACTTTTACAACTTATTCATGCTCAAGAGATAAGAAAGTTCCACATACCTCTTCGGTTTAATCCACTTGCTAAGTCCAATACGCCGTACGTAGTATGTCAACCTATAATGACCATAGTAGGTCTATTAAATTCTTACTTCAAACGTAGAATATTCCAAGTGCAAAGTCACTAAATTCTACGGAAAATCGGACAACACTTCCTTTGTTTCTACATACTTTGCCACCTTTTTCAAGGCCGAATTCAATAACCAAACACGCCACATTTAAGGCTCAACAAAGTAGTTAACAATAGGGGATTACACGCTTAATCAAGACATGTAAAATTCCGCCCCACAATAAATATCAAACTAGTCCAACATATAAGGTCCATTCGGCAAAATAGGGACAACAATACAAATTCGTTTCCAATCCATTTTCAATCCAAGTGGTTTAATATAACATGTTATCTAGCCACAATTGATTATAACTACTACAATCCTCAAGTAGGTAAACATGCGACGATTCTAATTATCGACCAAATTGTATTTCAATTTCAAATGGCTTAACATGTCATTTTCGGATTTGAGCTTCCAAATTTCCATAACACTTATCAATATTCATAACACATATCACATGATCATTTCTAACTTATAATAACATGGAATATTCAATTACAAAAGTAAGACGAAGATTATACCTCATTTAGCCCAAATATGATCCAAGATTACAAGTCGGTCCTTAGCAACTTTAGCTCCTCTTTTCGACGTTTCAATCCACTCCAAGCAACCCTTAGAAGCTTATGAAGAACTCATCTTCAAGTTCCAACTTCAAAGTTGAAGAACTCCTTAAGTTTCCGCCTTGCGACTAATACAAAAACGCCACTTTTCTGGGATCTTTCTATTGAGATACCCTTACAATACCCTTAGGAACCTTGGTTTAAAGTGTTGTGAATTATGAACAAAAATTGCAAAATTTTGTGTGGGAGAAACCCTCAATGCCGAGAGCATGTTGAAGAGCAAGAAAAGATGGGAAATTTTTCTAAGTGTTTAAAGCTTGTCTTGCTACTAGTAGCAGTATGAATATATAACACCATCAAGGGCTTAGATCAAAACAAATGTGTGGTCTAGGCGTGGTCAATTATATCAAGCTCTTTTGACCCTTTGACTTGGTCCATTATTTCAAGCTAACATTTTACCACACTTAGCCTAAATTTCCGTCCAAGATGATACATGTGGAGGGTGGCACGTGTCGCCCTCCCATTAGTCCATAAAATTCTGTAACCCTCGTGGGTCCCACAAACGTAAAATTCCTCGGGTGGGCCCCACATGACCAAATCCGAAAAAAATAAATTTCCATAATGATAATACATTCCATAATCCCCAATTAATGCATTTTGAGAATCCAATTCTCCTTAACGAACATTTTTCCTTTCCGACGTTCGGAAGATTTTCCGTCGGAAAAACAATTCTTCCTTTCGTACCAATTTTTAAGTCTTGTGATATCCCGTCTATTCTCTTATTCAAGTCCTGGAATTACGGAGTGTAACAAAAATGGACTGATTTCGTCAGCCTATCCATAATAACCCATATGTAGTCATACTTCCTCTAAGTACGAGCTAAGCCTGTAACGAAGTCCATATTAATCACCTCTCACTTCCAAGTTGGGATCTATATCCCCTGCAATAATCCACCAGACTTCTGATGCTCAACCTTAACCTGTTGGAAATTCGGGCACTGCGCAACAAACTCTGATATGTCCCTCTTCATTCCATCCCACCAATAGCATCTAAAGTCATGATATATCTTTGTTGACCCGGATGAATTGAATACCGAGCACTGTGTGCCTCTCCCATAACCTACTGCCGTAGACCTACAACATCAGGTACACACAATCTGCCTTCGTACTTTAACACCCCATCAGGTGCAATCTCAAATAGAGTCTTCTCCTTTCGAAGAGCTGCATCTCCATACCGTACCAGAACAGGATCCTCATATTGATGCCTCTTCACCTCTTCTACGATAGAGGACTCGGCAACTCCCCGAATAAGAACTCCACTATCTCCAGAATCAGCCTACCGGACTTCAAGGCTCGCTAACTGGTGTATCTCACGAACCATCTCCTTTCTTTTCGGCTGCACATCTGTCAAGCTACCCATAGAACTACGGTTAAGAGCATCCGCTACCACATTGGCTTTCCTCGGGTGGTACAAGATATCAACATCATATTCGTTAAGTAACTCTAACCACCGTCTCTGCCGTAAGTTCAGCTCCTTCTGTTTGAAGATATATTGGAGACTCTTGTGATCCATAATAATATCAACATGAACTCCATATAGATAATGTCTCCATATCTTCAAAGCATGTATCATCGCTGCTAACTCCAAATCGTGAGTAGGATAATTCTTTTTGTGCTTCCTGAGCTGTCGGGATGCATAAGCTATAACCTTACCATGTTGCATCAACACACAACCTAACCCAACACCCGAAGTATCACAATAAATAACATAACCCTCTAGTACCTCAGGAAGGGTTAGAACTGGAGCCTAGTCAAGTTGTCCTTCAACAATTGGAAGCCTTGCTCACACACATTCGTCCATTGGAACTTAGTCGCCTTCTGAGTTAGCCTAGTCAAAGGCGCTGAGATAGAGGCAAACTTCTCCACAAACCTCCGATAATACCCTGCAAGCCCCAGAAACTGCGCACCTCTGTAGGAGTTGTAGGTCTGGGCCAAGTCTTAACTGCCTCAATTTTCTAGGTATCCACCTGAATACCATTAGCTTCGACAATATGCCCCAAGAATGCCACTGAGGCCAACCAGAATTCACACTTAGAAAACTTAGCATACAACTTCCGGTGCTGGAGGACCCCAAGTACTGTCCTCAAATGGTCTGCATGCTCCTGCTTTGAACGAGAATAAACCAAAATGTCATCAATGAATACTATAACAAACGTATCTAGGAATGACTTGAACACCCGGTTCATTAAATCTATAAACATTGCTGGAGCATTGGTCAACCCAAAAGACATCACCCTAAACTCATAATGCCCGTATCGGGTTCTAAATGTTGTCTTCGGGATATCTGCTTCTCTTACCCGCACCTGATGATAACCGGACCGCAGGTTTATCTTCGAGAAACACTTAGCACCCTGAAACTGGTCAAACAAATCATCAATCCTGGGGAAGGGATACCTGTTCTTAATGGTTACCTTATTCAGCTGCCTATAGTCAATACACATCCGCAGCGATCCATCTTTCTTCTTCACAAATAATACCGGTGCTCCCCAAGGAGATGTACTAGGCTTAATGAAGCCTTTTTCCAACAAGTCTCTCAACTGCTCTTTCAACTCATTCAGCTCTGTAGGTGGCATTCTATAAGGAGGAATAGATATAGGTTGGGTATCTGGGAGTACATCGATAGTGAACTTTATCTCCCGCTATGGAGGAAGATCTGGGAGATAATTTGGGAATACATCTGGGAATTCATTAACCACCTGAACTGACTGAAGAGTCGGTACCTCGGCTTCCATATTATGTACCCGAACCAAGTGGTAAATATACCCTTTTCTAACCATCTTCCTTGCCTTGAGGTATGAAATAAACCTATCCTTCGGCGACACTGTATTTCTATTCCACTCTAAAACTGGTTCGCATGGAAACTGGAATCAAACCAACTTCCCTCTACAATCAACATTGGCATAACAAGAAGCCAACCAATCCATACCCATAATGACATCAAACTCCATCATGTCTAGCTCTATCAACTCTGCTATAGTACGACGACTACATATAACCACCGAACAGTTCTTATACACCCGCTTAGCTATGACCGAATCTCATACCGGTGTAGCTACCTCAAAAGGTTCTATCGACTCAGGTTCTATCCCAATTTTACTAGAAACAAGGGAAGATATATAGGATAAGGTAGAACCCGGATCTATCAATGCATAAACGTCACGAAAAAAGATCAATAATATACCTGTGACAACATCCGGTGACGCCTCCTGGTCATGTCTACTGGCCAAAGCATAAATACGGTTTGAAAGACCGCCAGAACTAGAAACTCCGCCATGACCTCTACCATGGCATGCTGGTCTGTGAACACCCTACCCTACAGGGCGCATAGCGATAGTAGACAATGAACCAACAACTGATCCAGTAGGATGAGTCATACCACTTGTACCACCTTGGAAGGACAATCTCTCATCATATGGCCTTGACGGCCGCAAGAAAAACATGCACCGGTACCAGAACAACATCCCCCAATATGGGACTTACCACACCGAGAACACCGAGGTAAATGTGGCCTCGGCTGGCTAGAACCCCTATATATCTGCGAACCTAAAGCCCTGGAGCTCTGACCAGCTCCTGAATACCCCGTGCGATCGAATCTCCTACCCGTAGACTGTGGGGGTGCACTATGTGCTGGCTGGGAAGGATATCGCACCTGCTGCTGAGGATGCCCGCCTCGAAACTTACTAAAATGTCCCGCTTACCTAGGCCTCTTATGCTGGCCCCTGTCATGGTCTCTGTCTGGCTGACGCCCTCTATGTCGGTCCTCTACCCCCTGGGCGTAGGCCTGTACTCGGGCAATGTCCATACCTGGCTGAAGAGCCACTGCCATGCATCCATCAATCAAGTAGCGGTCTAGTCCCATCACATAGTGATGAACTCTATCCGCCATATCCGCCACAATAGTAGGCGCATACCTAGACAATGAATCAAACTCAAGGCTATACTCTCTAATGCTCCTGCCGCCCTGTCTCAACTGTAGGAATATGTCAACTCTAGCCCTACTCGTCTCTGGAGGTAAGAAGTGACCAAGGAATGCCTTTGTAAACTCATCCCATGTAGCTGGAGGAACATCCTCTCCCCTAGACAACTCCCAAGACTCATACCAGTTAGTAGCTATATCACGAAACCGGTATGAAGCCAAGTTAACTAACTCAGTCTCTGAAGCCTTTATTACCATCACTGTGCGTTGTATCTGTCGGATGAACTCCTACGGATCATCCTCGGGCTGTGACCCGAAAAGCTCTAGAGGGTTACAGTTTAAGAAATCACGAACCCTCAAACTGTCATACCTAGGATCAACTCCTGGTCCCTGCCTGCGGTTCTGCCCTACCACCAATCTATTCAGCAGATGTACTGCATCTCTCATAGCCCTATCCTATGCCCCTGGCTAAGGAACTGGAGGCTCAAGTATCGGGGACTCTGGAGCTGTTCTAAGCTCCTCTGGTGATGGTGGTGTAACTGAACTCGCCAACTGGCGCACAATATTAGGCATAGACTGGGCATGTGCCCTAGTAACTCTATGAGTCTAACTAGTAGCTCCTGCTATTGACTTGCCCTTCTGGACCACTGTTTCCCTCTTCGGAGGCATAGCTGAAACACAATAATACGTTAGAGAGGGGAATTCTCCTAATAACACAGCTCTATCACACGATCTATTAGATGAAAGAATAGAAACCAATCTTAAATGTACTGTAGCCTCCTGTTTATAGGTGTGGTGCATAACACACCGATAACCAAGACTCTACTGCACACGGTCTGTAGACATTCCGAGGACTAACTGCTCTGATACCACTTTTGTCAAGATCCGAGCCGACAGGCCGCGACTGGTACCCTACCTGGGTACCCTTATACTCACACATCACATATAAACAGCGGAAGCTAAGGAACAACTCATAATCACAAACCAAACTTGTAAAATAACACAGGCAAGCCGACAAGGTCGCCACTTTACATAGAATAGTCCAAACGAACTACAACTGTACATATGTTTCAAATACACATACAACCCACACTTGTCTAAAAGACCTCTAAGAGTTTGATAACGACATGTGACGGGATAAAGCCCCGTCGTACCCCTGAGTATACATAAGTCTAAAATAAAAGACTGTACCAAAATGACAAGCTTCGGAACAGTGGAGCTATCTCAAAAAGTTGGGCAAGGATCGTAAGCTCGAATATCACCAAACTGAGTACCTATACCTGCGGGCATGAACGCAGCCCCCCGGAGAAGGGGGTCAATACAACATTGTACCAAGTATGTAAACATAAGTACAGTAAATAAGATCATAACTGGCCAAAAGATGACAAGAACAAGTAAGAAAATCAATACCAGATTCAACCGTGTCATATAAATAAGAGCCAACTGTACCTTGTAAAAATAGAAGGCCAACCGTGCCTTTTTAAAAGTGAGAGTCACATACCATCATGGGGATCTATACCCGCATCATGGATACATGTCCATGGAACCATATACATATAACGTACCCGGACCATTATGGGACTCGGTGTGAAATAGGATAATAACACTTGCATGAGTAGCTATCATGAGCAACCTTGTGCAATTTAACTCATCTTTTGACTCTCAAAAGAATAAAACCAAGGTACCAACATATCATGTACCAATCATTAAAATAAACTCTCATTTTAAAAAAAACCAAGGTACCATCATATCATGTACCAATTATTAAAATGAACTTTCATTTTAGAAAAAACCAAGGTACCATCATATCATGTACCAATCATTAAAATGAACTTTCATTTTAGAAAAACCAAGGTACCATCATATCATGTACCATTAAGGATTAAGATCCAATTAAACTATGTACGTCTGCCGTACACTCACTTTATAAAACTCAACTTTCATTTTAGAAAAACCAAAGTACTATCATATCATTAAAGGATTAGGATCCAATAGAACTATGTACGTCTGCCGTACACTTACTTCATATAAACATGCCAAAAGAAGAAATGATAGTTCACATACCTTATAGGCTATACCAACTTGACAACTAGAACACGTCTCAAGTAGTACTTCAACCTATAATAACAATAACACGTCTATCAACTTCATGATACTAGTATACACTATACCACATAATGACTCTCCTTTCATATAAAAATTTGGGCAGCACTTCCCCTACTTATACATACATTTCCACCTTACAAATAAGGCCAATAACATCAATAACCAAGTACCAATTAGGTACACAACCAAAACAGCAACCAAGGTGATTCACACACCTACTTCTTATGTTAATCCGGCCTCTTAATTCATATAAAATAGTCCACTAAAAACAATCCATAATCCAACATAACGAGGGTAAAATGTGAAGTTTTTCTACACTTTTTATACCCTTATTCTTTTAGGACATACGTTAGCAATTACAACATTTAAACATGCATAATTGTAACTGAATTTTCAGCATTATAACCCCACAAAACAACCCCTAAAACAACACCACAACGTCTCATAGTTTCATGCAGTTCTCGGCCAACAACAAATACCATAACCCTTTTCATAATTCCTTATTATCCAATTCAAGTTTCAACACTTTAATATAAACCATTTCATTTTTTAATATCAAGATTTCCTTCAATAAAACATGTAATAAGTGAAGATAACACCAACAATAACCAACGAATTCAACAACATGAAAACTGTCCAGAATCGGCTAACATGCCAAATCTGTGACATGCACGACTTATTATCCATTTTACTTAACACAAGTTCATCTCTTAACTATAACATCTTGTAACTTCCAATTACTTCAAGAGGAAGAAGAAATCTTACCTTAATCTTAGCCCAAGCAGTCCTAAAGTCTAACCGCTCATTTTGCACCACTTCTACACGTTACAATCATACACACATATCCTATACAAGCTTGTAACCATCTTTCTTTCATGTTCTCCTTCCATAAAGTTCATCTCCAAGCTTAGGGTTTCAAGATAGCTTTCTTTGCCAAAACCGTGACCACTTATTATGGAGAGTTAACTTGACTTAGAACTTAGTTAAGGTGCTTAATCTTGGAAAATAAGTTGATCTTGTTCTTCACTTTGGCTAAGGTTTTTCGAGACTTAGAGGAGAAGGGAAGATATAAGAAAGTTTTGGATGGTGAAGATATTATGAGCTAAGGCAAATAAGTCTTGCAAGACTTGTATCTATAACATGTGCACAAGCACAAGTGGATGAGGACCCATGTGGACCACTTGTCCACTTGTCTTCACTTTATAAAATATCTTCCACACTATATTCTCTTCACAAAATATTAATCCAACACTTAGCCAAAATCTTACTATTTTCGATGGAAACCCCTCCCAAAATTGTGAAATTTTTTATGGGCCCCACATTGTTAATGCCAAGATTTAATAATACAATCCTAAGTTCATAACTCCATTTGAAAAGAAATCAACCACTAATATTAATTCTCATCGTCACATTTGTTGTATCCAAAATTATTCCATATAGAAAATGTAAATATATTTTTCTTCCAACATTCAAATATTATTTTCTTACTTACGTTCTTACTTATATGCCCTGAAATTACGGGGTGTAACATTATTGAGGTTGGAGTAAAAGAAAAAAGAAAAAAGTCAATCAAGTAAACTAACAAGTAAGAAACTCACTTCCGAGGCATGGGAATCTTTTGATAAGGTCGTAGTGAAAGGTGTTACAAGAGCAAATGTAAATATTATACATCTTGACTCTCTTATAGTGGAGCGAATGGAACATCACATTTTCTTAAACATTCTAAGAAGACGTGTCCGGGAAAGCATTTGCAGATTGGATTTTGTGGTCAAACACAATTGAAGGTTAAAACGGAAGTCGATGGGTCTACTACTTGAGAACTTAAAGAAAAGGGAAAGGAAAGGGCATTTGATCAAGACTTTTCAATGAGAGAATTGATTGGTATGGTGGTGATTCATGAGTATCATTTATCCACTGTAGATCATATAGGTTTTAAAAGGTTCTTGAGGAGTCTAAATACTTCTTTCAAGATGATTTCGAGGAACACTTTGAAGAATTACATTTTAAAAAAGTTCAATGAAGATAAAAGTTCTCTTAAAGCTTTGTTGGAGCATAATGAGGGTAGAATTGCAATAACTACCGACATGTGGATGGTTTCCAACCAAAAAAAGGGCTACATGGTCGTGCCATCTCACTTCATTGATCAACAATAGGTTTTACGCAATCGAACCTTGAGGTAATGAGCTTATTCTTATTAATAAATGCTGATTTTTAGGTTTATTGTATGTGTTTAATGCATGTTTTTATTTAAGTATTGTTTTGTGCCATGTACACATATAAAGGGGTTTATTGAAAAGATTTTGATGGATTGTTTGTCTCAATATTCTTTGGAAAACAAAATTGCATCGGTTGTAGTTGATAATTGTACCACTAATGATGCAACGATGAATGTTTTGTTTGAGAAATTGGAAAGTGGGTATCTAATTTTAGGTGAGGAGTTTTTGCATATGAAGTGTAGTGCTCATATTATAAATTTGATTATGAAAGATGGTTTAGAAGTAATTGATCCGGCAATTGAAAAAGTTCGAGATTGCATTTTATTTTGGATGTCTACTCCTAAAAGGGTTGAAAATTTTGAGGAGGCTTGTCTGCTTTTGAATATTTCTAAACCTAAAAGAGTGGTTCTTGATGTCAAAACTAGGTGGAATTCTACTTACTTAATGCTTAATACCGCTTTGACTTTTCAAGATGTATTTGCTAAGTTAAAACGTATGAATAAGAAGCTCAAGTTAGTTATTCCTAGTGAGAATGATTGGATGATGGCAAAACTTGTTTGTGAGAAGTTGGAAATTTTCAACAAGGCCACTAGAGTATTTTTCGGTAGAAATTATCCTACTTATAATTTGTTTTCTCAAAAAGTGTGTGAGATAATACTTGCTTTGAGGTGTTGGGTGGAGAGTGATGTTGCATTAGATTGATGGCTACAAATATGATTTACAAGTTTGACAAATATTGGAATAATATTAATGAGATGTTGGCGGTTGCTTCAATTTTAGATCCAAGAAATAAAATGGATTGTGTGGAATACTTTTTTAAGAGATTGTACAAAGATGGTGTTGATCTAATATGATCGAAGACATTAAAGGTATATATTATTTATGTATTGATTATGCGCATATACATTAATATCAAATTTTTTCCTAACATGAACCTTCTATTTATTTTTCAATTTATTTCAAATAAAGGTACTTTGGAGGACACACATGTTTGTTCGACCATTACAGATGATTCTGATGAAGAAGGGGAAGTAGTTTACTATATTGATATGGTAAATGATATATTTAATCAAAAATATTTATTGAGATTATTTTTTAGTAATTTCTTTTTAATATGATTGTATCTTTGTTATTTTAGGATGTTGATGACGTTGAAACTAGTGACTTTGAAGACTAGTTTACGACGTTTGGAAGAAGGTTATAGAAGATGTTGATGGCATTTTAAAGAACATTGATGTAGAATTTAATTTCAAGACCTTTGTAATTTAATTTCTTGTCAATGGTGTCATTCTTGTGATTGTTGTAGAATGGTGTAGAAAAAGAACTTGGAAACTAAAAACTTAATGCATTGGATATGATTGTTAGATTGTTTAAAATTCATGCATTGGATATGATTGTTAGATTGTTTAAAATTCATGCATTGGATATGATTGTTAGATTGAGTAAACTGGATGCTTTGTGGAGTAGCATTGGAACTTGTCCAATGGAGTAAACTGAATGCTTTGTGGAGTAAATTTTGAAACTAGAAACTGAATGTATTGGATTGTCGATGTATTCTGTCATATGAATATTTTTTGTGTTTTGTTGATTCAATCTGAATGCACTCCAAATTCAAGATAATTTTTTGTTCATGTGGATTCAGATTCAATCCGTGGACCCGGTGGATCCGATGAATCTGGATTTTTGGATCTGATTTTTATGGACCCGATAGATCTGGATCCGGATATGGATACAGGTATGAAAAATGGATCTGAATATGGATCTAGTAGGATCCGGCCAGATCCTATCCGTTGCCATCCCTAATTGTCCCAGACATAGGCGTGGTTGTCAGTCTCAGGGTTTTGGATCGAGAGCAGTAGGGTAGCCATCTAGAGACGGGTACTAGGGTACTATATGTGGTTCTCAGGGAGACAGGGGTGGCCCTCAGACAGGTCTAGGTGGTGCTCAGTATGGCCAAAGTGGTAGACGTGGGTTACTTAGACTTCATGTGATCGTGCTCATTTCTAGGCAGAAGCCTCTGATATTGTGATCACGGTACACTTTCATTTTGCTATCGACCGTTTACAATTTGGTTTGATCCAGGATCTACCTATTCTTAATATGTCTGCCTACTTTTCTTTGAGTTTAGATTTGATGTGTGAGTCTCTAGCCATGTCTATTCGTGATTTTACACTTGTTGGGGATTCTGTAATGATAAATCGGGCATATTTGGGGTGTTTAGTTACCTTGATGGGGTATGATACTCAGGTAGACTTAAAAGTTTTTAGTATGGTATATTTTAATGCCATTTTAGGTATCGATCGGTTAGCTCTGTATCATTCTATCTTGGATTGTTATGCTAAGTGTTACACCCCGTAAGTCCAAGACATGTATAAGAGAAGGTACGTAAGGAACACAAGACTTGAAATTGGTACGAAAGGAAGAATTGTTTTTCCGACGGAAAATCTTCCGAACGTCGGAAAGGAAAAATGTTCGTTGTTGAGAATTGGATTCTCAAAATGCATTATTTGAAGAGTATGGAACTTATTAACATTATGGAAATTTATTTTTACAGATTTGGTCACGTGGGGCCCACTCGAGGAATTTTACGTTTTGCGGGGCCCACGAGGGTTACGGAATTTTATGGACGAATGAGAGGGCGACATGTGGCACCTCCCCCACATGGTCTTGGATGAAAAATACAAGGTTAGAATGGTCATTTGACCATTGTGGATGATAAGTCTTCAAAGCTTGAGATTGTTGACTTGTCAACTTGTCCACTTGGCTTTACATTAATGATCTTCATCCTAGCCACACATATGTGATTATCTTGACCCTCCATTGTGTTATATATACACTACACTAGTGCAAGACAAGGTCTCCAACACTTAGAAAAAAATCACAACATTCTTGTGCAAGAACATTGCTCTCGGGTTCACCATTTGTGACACACAAAAATTTTGTAGTTTTGATCCATTATTCACAAGACTTTAACCCAAGGTCCCTAAGGGTATTTTAAGGATATCTCAATAGAAATATTTCGGAAAAACGATGTTTTCACGTTAGTCGCAAGGCGAAAACCTAAGTCGTTTTCACAAGTTTGGATTTGTTATGGAAGAGAAGTTGGTTGTGAGCTTCTAAAGGCTTCAAATAGAGGATTGAAGCGTAAAGGAAAGGAGCTAAGAATTGCTAAGGAGCGACTTTGAATCTTGGAAATTTTAAGGGCTTATAAAGGTATAAATCTTGTCGTTTTAGCAATTAAAGTTTACTTATTGTTGTAGCTATGGATATTAGCAAGCATGAGATATATAGTATGAAGTTTGATAAGTGTATTGGATATTGGAACCCTAATCCGAAACTAGCATGTTTAGCCTTAAGATTACAATTCAAGTTGATTATTAGTTTAAGTCGTCACATGTTATATAAAGAAGAAATTATAGTTGTTAAAGTTGCCTATGACTATATAACATGTTAGACCTAAGAACTTGGATTGAAAAAGAATTGGAAAGGACTTAGTGTTGTTGTATATGTTGGCCGAGAATGGCTTGGTTATTAAACTACTTGGTATGAATTGTGGGGCGGAATTTTACACGTATTGTAAGGCGTGTAATCCCCTTTGATTGGTTGGTATGTTGAGCCTTAAATGTGGCATGTTTGGTTATTGAATTCAGCCTTGAAAAAGGTGGCAAAGTATGTAGAAACAAAGGAAGTGCTGCCCGATTTTCCGTAGAATAAGAGACCGTATACTTAGTATTACTCTACGTTAGAAACTAGAAATTGATAGTCATGTTGTGACAGGGCCAGTGGAAGTACAATCATATAAGATTTGCACCTCCTCCATTCCAATAGATCCTAGTTCCCTTCCGAGGGCAACTGCAATCAATCTCTGAGTCTTTCTAAGCCAGTTCAGTTACTTCTACTTAGGATACATTTCCAGACGATGGAAAAATAGTCTTGACTTTCTCGGGCTAAGACATTGAAGGATAGTGTCCACTCCAGACCTCTCCTGGTGTTTTGTTTATGCACCTTATAATTAGTCCTTGCCATTTCTTACTTAAGGCTCCAAATAAGTAGGTTTATTTCAGAGGAAGCTCTGTCTTATTGAATTTATCCTTATAGGACATCCAAATTCTATTGCGCGGTAGAAAGCTCACCCGTTGCTTGTTGCTAGTGCGCTCATCCGCTGCTTGGTCCCGTTGCTTGTTCCATTGCAGCTTTCAACTCCTTTCTGTCCCATATAGGGGGAAAAGTAGACAACCCTATTTTCACTCTAAGAATCCTAACTTGGTATGCAAGCTCAAGAAAGCGATTTATGTTACGGCCTCCGGCAAGCTAAAGCAGGCACCAAGAGCTTGGTTTGAAAGGTGTGGCGGCGTGTATATAAGAGCGAAATAGGAGTAGAGGAAGGAGCCGGTTTTCAAATAAGTAAATCGGATCATTCAATGTTTAGTTGGAGTCGACATCGGTATTGTCCTTCTGCGTGGATGACATTGCTTACACTTACAACATAGGAGGAGTGATCACCGATTTTTATATGGACAAGCGAGATCATCTCACTTAGAAGTCGCTTTCGGATTCTGCGATACATCAAAACCTCACGGGAAGAGGTTGATTCTTATCTACGCCATCCTCTCTTGGTATGTCTTGTTACTATTATCTTGATTTCATTAAGGCGATGGAATTATTACGATTGGATTTGAACATCGTCCCCATGCCCAAGAGGATGGGCGTGTTCGCGTATCATCTATTTTGGAAATCTCGATAAAGCATGTTCCCAAAGATGATTTTCATTGCCGAACATTGATTTGCTTGTGGACAAGACTATTGTTAAAGTATGCCTACTACTCTTTTCGGCGATTGAAATTCTCGTCGTCGGCTTCCTCTCACTTCATTCGAGCTTCATTACATCCACGGTCGAGCTTCCTTACATCCACCTCGAGGTAGAGTTCGTTTTGTAATAGGAGCCGTTGGGCTTTACGGAGCTTGGCACCTTTCGCATTAACTCACCATTTGGTGATTTGGTTAATGCAGACCCAGTATATCCAGAGTTCCTTTTACACGCCACGCTATCCTCGGCGATATCGTCATCGGAGATGGCGGGTGGTGGCGTTATCGCGAGCTAATTTCGCCAGAATGTTCCATTTCGTTAGAGAAATCGTTAGTATCGTCGATTGGTGCTTTGGAGTTTGCTAAGCGGTTCTTACGTGCGGAGTGACTAAGGACTTTTTCTGTCTCTGTCACGTGTTAAGATCCTTAGTTAGTTCCATATCCCTTGTTCTGTGAGGCTATTATGTCTAGGATCTTCCATTGTCGTATCGTTCTGAAGCTAGTGCAGGGTGTATACTCGACGCGGCGCCTCACAGAGACACTGGAATCGGCATTTCCTCGTCTTTCACTCACGAGCGGTGTGTCCTCTCCCCTTTTGGATCTGGTTAAGCGCAACCACTGGTAAACACTTAACCTCTTATCAACAAGGTATGGTGAGGGGACCTGATTAGGCTCTTGACCCCTCGATTCCCGAGAAATTATAGGTTGACAATTCTACGTGCGGAGTATTCGACTTAGCTTGGGGATTAAGCCGAAAAGGTATGTGAACTATCTCCTCTTCTAGCATGATTCCTTAAGATAAAGAAAGTATGTCCTACTCCTTAAATGATCCATTCCTTGGTTGTACTTGGATTGCCTAATATAGAATTTGTTCTATATACTTCTTTGATTGTACTTTGATGTTTTAATTGTAAGTTGTTATAATCCATTTGCTTAGTGAAGTTTGGATTCTCAAAAGTGAAAGTATTTTACTTAAAGTACATAGAGTCTTGAAAAGGAAGTGGTTTCCAAATCTTTTGGCTAGTGTCTTAGTTCCAAAACCTAAAGGTCGTTATAATGACTTTAGGGGAGTCAAAGGAGTGATTTACTTAATTGTTTTAAAAGAGGAGAAATGACATGATTTAAGAGAAGTAACTTGTTTTAAAGGTGTGAGTTACTTGAGGTTTAAAAGTAGAAGAAACTTGATTTCTAAAGATTAAGAGACTTGAAGTATTTTGAAAGTTAAGAAACTTGATTTGTAAGTATGTGATACTTGGTTTTAAAAGTATAAGTCTCTTGGTTATAAAAGGAATGAATATGTCTAAAACCATAAAGGGTTATAACGGCTTTATGGGAAGTTGGTTATAACGGCTTTATGGAAGGTTAAGAAAGTTGTCTATTTTGATTAATGGGCATAAGTTGCCTAGATTGTGAAAATTTGAAGTTACTTGGTTTCAAGCTTTGAAATGAGTTTTCTAAAAGTATAGTAACTTACTTTGAAAAATAGACACGCCTTGATACTACGGGTGTTAGTATCTTGGGGTTTTACATAAAAATGAGTCTTTTGAAAAGAATGTACGTACGTAGTACTTTGGCTTGTTAAAAGAGAATTATTCTATTTGTTCCTTGATAAGTACTTTGGCTTGTTAAATGAGAATTATTCTATTTGTGCCTTGATAGTATTTTGGCTTGCTTGAATAAGTATTTCTCTTGGTTTATGTAAAAAGAAGGCATGGTAATTGTCTTGACTTATGTAAAAAGAAGGCATGGAAATTGTCTTGGTTTGTGTAAAAAGGAAAGGCATGGTATTGTCTTGGTTTATGACAAAAAGAAGGCATGGTAATTGTCTTGATTTGTGTAAAGGCATGGTTTTGCCTTGGTTTTGCCTTGGTTTGCTTTCATATGGGTTGCTCATATAGACATTCGTGCAAGTGTCATATTTCCACATCTCCGCGTCCCTCCATAAAGGGCCGGAAACTTGTTTCAAGGATACCATGGGTTAGCTCCCCATGGGGGTGAGTGGTACACACTCACGGCGGGTCGGTATTTGACTCGGGCGGGTTAAATTCTCGGGATATATATAAGTCATGGATTAGCTATCCGTGATGCGAGTATCGTGTACCGATGACTCATTGCGGGTCCCATGACCTAAGCGGGTGAAATAGTCCCTTGCGGGTGAAATAGTCCTATGATAGGTTGCATTATAACACAGAGGGTGGTTGACCCTGGAACTGGCACGACCTTCATGTTTTGAAACGGTAGTGATTTCATTAATGAAAGGGTGCAATGTGTGTATGATTTAAAGTGGAACAGTAATTCTCATTGTTAAAGACATAACTTAAAAGATAAAAAGGATTGCATTACTCTCATGATTGCAAGGTTCAGTGTGCTTACTGATGTTGTATTATATCATGGATCGCCGTGATGAGGAAGGATTCCACGGGCATGATTGATATTATGGGCGTGAGACCCATGGTTATATTTGAGTAATGACTTTGAGGCACGCGTCACGACTTGATATGACCGCTTATGTATTGTATCGTAGGTTGGCTATCATACATGTCTCATGTTTTGTTTAGTATTATGATTTCATTCTGATGCTTCATCGTTTCACATACTGTACATTCTTCGTCTTGACCTCGCCGAGGCTGCGTTCATCCGCAGTTTAGGTACGCAGCTTGATTTGGTGATCTGCAGTGTAGGACCGCCTTTCGAGTTTTGGATAGCTCCATCTGCTCGGAGTTTATCTTTTGGTATAGATCCTTGATGCGAGCTTTTGTACGATTATGGAGTGCGGCGGGGCCTTGTCCCGTCATAGTTCAGTATAACTCTTAGAGGTCTGTATTCATATGTGGGATTGGACTCATGTACAGTGTAGTGTCTTTTGATTATGTATATTATATGGCAGCCTTGTCGTCTTTGCCTTGCACGTATGTTGGTAAAACAAAATGAGGTGTTATTTAAATTCCGCAGCTTACTTGAGTCAGTTAGGCAGCAGGGTGCCAAGGTAGGGCACCAGTCACGGGCCCGAGGTTCGGGGTGTGACACTAAGACTGTTACCTTAGCCATGCCGAATATTCCTCAGTTAGTTTGGAAAGTTACTCTTACCCAGTGTCCAAAGATAGTGATTTCATTCCTTAAAGCTCAGAAGATGGTAGAGAAGGGGTGTCTTTCTTATTTGCCATATATTTGTGATATGAGTGCGGAGACTCCTCCATTGGAGTCAGTTCTAATAGTTTAAGAGTATCCAGAGGTGTTATCCACTGACCTTCCTTGTGTTCCACCAGAGAGTGATATTGATTTCTATATTGGGCGCTTAATCTATTTCTGTTACACCATATTGGATGGCGCCGACCAAATTGAAATTGTTGAAGGAGCAGTTGCAAGAACTTTTGAGTAAGGGTTTTATAACCCAGTGTTTTATCTTGGGGTGCTAATGTGTTGTTCGTATAAAAGAATAATGTGTCTATGCACATGTGTATCGATTATCTACAGCTAAACAGGGTGACTATCAAGAACAAGTACATAATACCTCTCATTAATGACTTATTCGATCAGTTACATGGTGCTTCGATATTTTCCAAGATTGACTTGAGGTTCGGTTACCATCAGTTGAGGATTAGGGCCTAGGATGTTCCTAAGACGGCCTTCCAGACTCGATATGGGCATTAAAAGTTTTTGGTGATGTCTTTTGGGTTGACGAATGCACCTACAACCTTTATGAAGTTAATGAATGGGGTGTTCTGACCTTACTTGGATTTATTTATGGTTGGTATTCATTGATGACATCTTGATCTATTCTCGGAGTGAGGGGGAGCACGAGCAACATTTAAGGATCGTGCTTTGTATTCTGAAGAGAAGAAACTCTATGCAAAATTTTCAAAGTGTGTGTTTTGGCTTAGTTTGGTAGCTTTCTTGGGGCATGTGGTGACCAATAATGGTATTATGGTAGATCCTAACAAGATTTAGGCAGTCAGGGATTGGGTTCGGCCCGCTTTACTCACCGAAGTTAAAAAATTTATCAGCCTTATAGGATATTATCGATGATTCATGGAGGGATTTTCATCCATTACAACCTCATTGACTATATTAACCCAAAAGGATGTAGCTTTTCAGTAGTCTAAGGAGTGTGAGGTGAGCTTCCAAAAGCTTAAGGCCATATTGACTACCTCTCTTATTTTAACCTTGCCAGTTGAGGAAGAAAGATTCACCATATATTGTGATGCTTCTGGAGTAGGTGTTGGGTGTGTGTTAATGCAAAAAGGGAAAGTGATAGCATATGGTTCGAGCAGTTGAAGGTTCATGAAAAGAATTATCCCACCCATGACTTAGAGTTGGCGGCTATCATATTTGCATTAAAGATTTAGAGCCATTATCTTTATGGTGTGCATTGTGATGTGTATACCAACCATCTTATTCTTCAGTACTTGATCAATCAGAAAGATCTTAATTTGAGGCAGCGTAGGTGGTTGAAAATCCTGAAGGACTATGACATATCTATCTTGTATCACCCGGTCTGGTATGGTGTTAGCTTATATGGAGGCACGGTCTTTCTTATTGGAGCATATTAGATCCCAGCAATTTGATGATGCTCAATTGTGCAAATCGTGACAAGATGTTACGGAGAGAGGCAAAAGAAGCAGTGATTGATAGTGATGATATTTTGAGGATCATGGGTCAGATTTGTGCTCCTATGGTGGGTGATTTGACTAGATTGATCATGAAGGAGGCCCATGGTTCGAAGTACTTTATTCACCCAGCGGCTACGAAGATGTACCATAACTTGATACATCATTATTAGTGGTGTAGGATGAAGAGGGACAGATTTGAGTTTGTGTCCCAGTGTGTGAATTGCCAGCAAGTAAAATATGAGCACTAGAGGCTTGGTGTTGTGCTTTATAGGATGCCCATTCTCGAGTGTAAGTAAGAGTGAATTGCCATGTATTTTATGGTAGGATTTCCCCATACTTTGTGCAAGTTCGATGTTATATGGGTCATTGTGGACATGTTGACCAAAACTGCCCATTTCATTCCAGTTGAATGACTTATAATTCAGAGAAATAAGCTAGGATCTACATTCAAGAGATAGTCTGATTGTATAGGATGCCCATCTCTATCATTTATTACCGGAGTACATAGTTCACTTCTCAATTTTGACGTTCTGTGTAGAAAGAGTTGGGTACTAGAGTGGAGCTTAGTACAACCTTTTACCCTCAGACTGATGGCCAGTATGAGCGGACTATTCAGATTCTCGAGGATATATTGCAAGCCTATGTGATTGACTTCGGTGGCTATTGGGACTAGTTTCTAGCCTTAGCGGAGTTTGCTTACAACAACAGTTACCATTCGAGTATTGAGATAGCACCATTTGAGGCCTTGTATGGTAGGGGTGTCGCTCACTGGTCGGATGGTTTGATGCTTTTGAGGTTCGACCTTGGGTTACCTACCTTTTGAGGGATTCATTGGATAAGATTAAGTTGATCCAATACTAGATTCTTATAGCCTAGAGAAGACAAAGAGTTATACAGACTAGAGAGCTCGCCCTTTAGAGTTTATGGTTGAAGAGTGAGTTTTGCTGAAGATTTCACCCATGAATGGTGTGATGAGGTTTGGGAAGAAATGGAATCTTAGTGTGAGGTTTATTGGTCCTTTTGAGATCGTGGATAGAGTTGTTGAGGTAGCATATGAGTTTGTTTTACCTTCTGGATTATCTAGTGTGCATCATGTATTTCATGTGTAGATGCTAAGGAGGTATGTGGCTTATGATTATCATATGCTTAGATGGTATTCGTTGACGCTGGACCAGAACTTATCTTATGAGAAGGAGCCTGTAGCTATTTTGGATAGGCAGGTTCAGAAGTTGAGGTCCAAGGAGATAACTTCCATGAAAGTGCAGTGGAGAAAGCTACATGGGAGACCGAGTCCGATATGTGGGCTAACTACCATGAGCTATTTGAGAGTCCAGGTATTTCCTTTTCTTTACCATTCGAGGATGAACATTATTTTTAGTTGTACCTGATGTAAAGACTCGAAAAATTATTTTGCCAAGAAATCTCTAAATTACCCTTCTTGTGTGTTTGTTTGCTTATTTGTGACTTGTGGGAATGGGTGGCATGGTTCTCAAGACGACCGGGTAGGTTTCGAACCCATTTTAGTAAGTTTGAGAAATCCAAATTAAGAGAATAGAAGAGTTTGACTCATAGTTGACTTTTGGGTATACGCGCTCCGTTCGTACTTTAGTCGATTCCATTAGATCTGGAACGTCATTAATGACTTAGATGAGCCTTGGTTCGGGTCCCGAGGCAGCCTAGTGTGGTTTGGGGGTTTAGTAGTGAAATTGTAGAATTAGCACTCAAGAGTTGACTTTAGTCAAATTTGAGCCTTAACGACTTTTTTCGGGAAATTTGACTGCTCGAGCAGGTTTGGAATGTATTTTCTAATAGGAATTCAAGTTTGGTTTGTGTGCGGGAGGTCCCGAGAGTGTTTTGGATGGTTGACGGAGAGTTGAGAAACTTTGGGCATTGTTGGTGTCTGGTTTTCGCCCCAGCTCACCAAAGCAAGAATAATCCTTGGGCTCCGCCTTAGCGGACAGGTTCCTCACAGGGGTGGGTGTGCCTCGGCGCCATTTCCATTGCCTCAACGGACAGGGTTTCCACCGGAGCAAAAGTACTGTTCAGAATATAAGATTGATGACCTATAATTATTTCTCATTCCCCAAATATTCTCCTCGGGATTGAAGCTCGACCAGTAGGGTATTTCTGAGGATTTCAAGTGGAAGTTCATCAATAGAGGTATAATCTCACCCTACCTTTTAATTATTGTGTATTAGTTAAGTTTACATCCTTAGTATGTTTTTAAATGGGGAAATGGTATAAATGTCTTGTTCAGAACAAGAGAGTTGGATGTGGGGATTAGGGATTGTATATTGGTTTGTTGTTGTTAATATTGTAAACTAGTGATGTATTAGACTAGTAGATGGTGATTACTTGACCAATTGCATGATTAAAACCCATTTGGGAATTGGGGCAGATTCTAGGGTTAGAAATTTGAGCTTTTGCCCATTTAATGAAATTAAGGATCCAATTGGATTTTGTTGTTAAATTAACTTAAGATTATGATTATCTAGCATGTTTTGGTACTATTTCAATAGGAAAGTTCATATTTTGATAATGTGGGCCCAGTCTTCCTTTGTAATTTAGCTTGGGGATTATGGGTACCGTTAAACTGTAATCTCATATAATTGATATAATCAATCAGAGTGGGCTCGTGATGAGGCTCCGCGAAAGAGGAAAGTTGTTGCGTGAGTTCTTCGGCTTTGACAGGCAAGTTTAGATTTTCTAGACTCTAGTGTAGAGCTTATGTGTTGGTATGCTATGTAATGAATGAAGAGGAGTAATGGGAATTAGGGGTCCTATATTAGTGAGGTGACGAACACTAATATGGGTAACAATGAACTTAATTAGGTAATTAATGACCTAGTATGATGCATGCATAGCCTTGTGTGGCATTGGATATATTTCGTGACAGGTTTCGGTAGTCCTGTTTATAGAGGAGACTCTGTCAAAACTTTTCTTCAGAATTTTGAGGGTTAGAAATTTGGAATTATGCTATCAATATTCGAGGATGAATATTTCTAAGGGGGAGGGATGTTACACTCCGTACTTCTGTACAGTGGATTTTTCGTGAGTAAGTTTACCGAAGTCCAAGGAAAAGATCAACTTGAGAATTAAATAAAAGAAATCATATTGGACTTTAAGGAGATGCAAAAAAAATTGAGAAATGATAAGATCGTCGTACTCCGTCTCGTTGTGTCGGTTGCATTGTAAGCCGACTTATGTAAGTTCGAATGAGTTATGAGGGTAAGTAAGACTTTATGTAAAGTATTGAGAGTGTATCTAAAGGTTTTAGGATCAAGCGAATCAAAAAAATTAAGTTCGTCGAAACTCGGGGAAAATTTGGCAGAATTCTAGACAGTATTTTGGCCCAACTTTGGGGAGGTATATCTTCTAATGTAGAAGGAATTATAGGATGCATAACTTATCTAAATTCAAGTTCAGAGAGTCTTCTTTCCAATGCAATAGACAGTTCATAAAGAGAAGTACGGTTCTATGTAAGGCCCATACAAAAAGGTATGGTGCCATGTACGGCCTGTACAAAAAAGTACGGCTCGTACATTATGGGTGTACATTGAGGCGGTGCATTTTTTCTAAAGTTATATAAATACTTCTCTCCTAGACCAGATATCCTTCCCGTCTCATTTGTAACCCTAAATCACTCTCAAACTATTTCCTAAGGTTCTCCAATGGTTCTAAGCTAAAACCAAAGGAAAACTACGCAAGACTAACATAAAGAATCTCGTAATCATCGTCTTATCATCTTTTTCTATGTTGTGGTGATTGTGGAGACTTCTTGAGGTTTAAGAAACCTCTGATTTGAGGTGATTCTTATGAATTAAGGTATGTTCTATCTATCCGCCCTTATTTTTAGATGTATATAAGTATATGGAAGGTGATAGTTGAAGAATTCTTTTATGATCAAGTTATAGAATCTTGAAACTAGAATTTTGATCTTGTTGGGCTGCTTTATGTGAACTAAGAGTATGTCATGAGGTTTATAAGATATTGATAAGGTTATGGAGGTATAGGAGAGTTGGTCTGAAGTTGTAGTATTAGAATTCAGGTAAAAGTTGGATCTAAAAACTTATGTAAACTTTATGAACGTAAGGTGTTCGATAAAATGGCCAAATGTGTTTTCTTATAAGTTCTGAATCCGTTGTTGATATCAACAATTTATATAATGTAGATAATTACTCGTAGAATGTCTGAGGACTTCCAAAATTCATATAGGCTAAGCAACGAGGTATATAAGGCTTACGTTTATTTTCTTCGACATGATCTTAGAAAACAAATTGCATAGCAACATGTCCTATAGGAAAAAATATTATTCTTGATCATGAAAGCTCACAACCTCTTGTTTTGGAACATTATCCCTCTTTTGTCGGAATTACTCTTCATACATTATGATATCCTCTGAATTGTGCTTGAAACTCTTGTTGGATTGTAATGTTCATTGTATATTATTCCATAACAATAGTCGGAGGATAACGACCATAGGTCACTCCGACTCTGTTCATGGTGTTCCTTGAGTTCTGTCTTGCAGTGCACTTATATATATATATATATATATATTTTTTTCTTTTCTTATCGAGTCATGTTATAGTCGGTCGGACAAACACTTATTTAAGTATACCACTGTAGTTGAGTATGACATTATCGAGTCTTATATGACCGGGTAAGTTATAATGAGTGCCCCATAGAGAGGTGTGATACTATACTATATAGCCCCATAGAGTGACTCGGTTTTACTTACATGCATATATTCACAATTATGTCAGTTGTATGCCCTCGCAGACTTTCTGAGTTTAAGGTTGATTTATATACCCTTCTCTTGTATTACATCTTTCATTTTGATGTTTTACCTACCTTACATATTCAGTTTATTTTTTCATACCGATGTCCCTTTATGGGGCACTGTGTTTCATGCTCGTAGGTATAGATAGACAAACAGACATTCCTCCCATTTTGGCTACCTGATTTCAGCTTGAGTTGGTACAATTTTAGGGATTTTTCGGCCTTCTATTGTTAGTTGTCGCCTTGTCGGCCTTGTGAGATATGTATATATGTTGGGTTGGATGTCTATTCATACAGTTCATCTTCTTTAGTATCTATTGTGGTTGTTATTCTGAGGCCTTGTCGGCCCTGATAGTCATGTATTATATCGGGCCATCCAAACATCGGGTGTCGACCATACCCCCGAAGTTGGGGTGTGACAAATTAATTAAAATCTTGAGAAGTTGGGCCTAAAAGAGGTAATTCAGATGTTGCAGCTTTTGGGGCGTCATTGGGAACGGACATCAGGGCTACCTGGCATTCGATGGAAGGAAGAATGTCTCTTTCTGGAAGATTTTCATCTTCTTCTTTCCTATCAGTCGGTGTATCCATAGCTAGTTCCAAATGCAGAGCCTTTTCAATTTCAGCATAAATATCCTTGATGTTTCCTGCTTAAAGGCATTTATAGTTTAAACTACTTGAAGGAAATGGTGAAATAGCGAAGTTGGTATTTATATATGCAAAGTTCATCATTACCTCAATACCCGACAAAGGTGAATGCCAAGTACGAGGCAAAGGGATAGTAACGCAAAACCGGCATGTCTCATCACGACTCTGCAGCTTTCCGTCAATTAAGTAAAATTGGAAGGTTGTCATCGTTTCAGAGTAGTGACCTTTGGTATGATGAGTTGAAACATCAAAGCGTTTCCATTTTCCCTCCAAAAAAGTTCTTTGGAGTCTTAAGAGAAGTTCAAATTCACTTTCCGAGTGCACAAGGAAACGCACAAGGAAAGTACAGGGACTATCTGCATAGGGTAAAATTCATATTGTACAAATGACCAAATTATATCATGACACGTGACAAAGAGGATGAGTCAGATCCAATTCAGCCTTCAGTACCCCCGGAGGTGCGAAAAGTGAACTCGAGGCATCAAAGAGCCACATGTATCGGAAATAAAAAGACTGAGGGATCAGTTCGAATCTCAACGGGCGGCTGTTACCAATTTGTCTTTACATATTCCAAGAGCATTAACGACATTATGGACATACTAATTGTTTGGTTATTACATTATTAATGTACTGATATAATTAGGGACATAATTCGTGAAATATGTATCCATGAGTCCAAGTATAAATGGGACCAAACATTTTATAGTAAGGGCATCAGATCTAAATATTATATATATATTCACTACTTACACTATTTTTTAAGCTTTTGTCTCAATTTAGTACTTTAATATTGTTCACCGCCTGCACATAAGTCATGATTCAAGGCTTCTATAAGGCTCAGTCTAATTATTTTAATCTTTCTTTTAAATTTCATTCTTATTAAGTTTTAATTTCTAATTATTTTGCTATTTTGCTATTTTGCTATTTTAGTCACTTGAGATTCACGTGTTCTTGACATGTGTACAAATTCAACTATACCAGTTTACGGGTAAACACTTTTGTACCCATGTTGATATTGCTTTGTTATTTCCCTGCATTTAGTCTATCACTAGCAGTCTCCAATCTTTTGTTGTTTCTCTTCTTACAAAGAGGATTAAGATTTGGATATACATTTCCTCTACTTTCAATTTTTACATTAAACGAAGATTAATCTACTTTTAAGGACACATCTCATGAATGATTGAATTCTAAAATCCAATTCAGATTATAAGTTGAATTTGCGGAGACAAGAAATTATTCTTCCAGAAATTCTCTTTTCCTACTTATACTATGATCCATTTGGGAGAATTCAAATTAAAGCTGGTAGTATGTGATAATGTGACATTCTTTCTCATAACATATGATTCATAATGTTGATAAATTGAGGTTTAGACCAGACAACAACTACATGCCCAGTATATTCTCATAAAGTGGGGTCTGAGGAGGGTATAATGTACACAGACTTTATTTCTATCTTGGGAGGTAGGGAGACTATTTTCGATAGGTCATCGGCTCAAGAAAAGGCATTTGAAAATAGGTTGGATCATAATTAATAGAAGTAAAGAAATCATCGCATAAATCATGAAAAGCATAATGTAAAAATAAATAGTTACGACACCAAACTGATATGATAATCGAGGTACAAGAGACAACAAAAATAGTGCTATGCCTATTAGTATGGAATGATCCGCGAGGTAACACTCCACTACCTACTAAACCTCTACCTCAATCCGAGTTCTCCACAACCTCCTATCTAAGATCATGTCATCGGTGAGCTGCAACTGTTTCATGTCATGTCTAATTACTTCTCTCCAATATTTTTTCGGTCTACCTCTAACTTTCCTGAAGTCATCCATAGTAATCCTCTAACACCTCTGCATTGGGGCCTCTGTGCCTCTTCCGTTTAGAGAGGATAAGAAATTTGATTTGTCAACTTTTGTCTGTATCATTAATTTCCTTGCATAAAGAGTTGATTTAATGACACAAACTATATTCAAAAGGTGAAAGCTTTTAACTATAATGAGAATCTGAAAACCAAATCAGAGAAAACCCAGCTTACATGTACATGCTAGTATTAAGTTTAAAATGTGTTTGCCTTTTGATAAAGTGAAAGACTTCATTAGTAATTTGTTTGTGTTAAGAGTCTCATATCGGATATGAAATGGAAAAATAAATTTCTTATATGGACTTAGAAAATACTCACCCTATAAGTAGCTTTTGGGTTTGAGTTAGGCTCAAGATTCATTATTTACATGGTATCAGAGTCAAACTCATTCAAATTATTTGTACATCGATGTTGGGCCCCCAAATTATATTATTCACGCTCCAGTTAACAAGATATGGGTATGCGTGGGAGTGTTACGAGTCTCGCATCGGATATGGAATGGAAACATGAACTCCTTATATGGACTTGGACAATCTTCACTCTACAAACTAGCTTTTGGAATTGAGTTAGGCCCAAGATCCATTATTTACAGTTTGCTATGTAATTTCTTATATAATGGTGATCGGTGTATTTTATATACACTTTTTGAGTCATTTTTAGTTAGTATTTTACTCATTTCATTTATGTTTAGTATAGTATTAGGGTCGTTTTCCTTTCTTATGTGTCACAGCGGTCAGAAATGGAGAAATGACAAAAAGGAGATGAAATGAGCATAAATGAGATGGAATTGCACACTAAAAGGGCCAAGAAATGAAACCTAAGAAGTTCAGGGAAGTATAGAAGAAATCAGACGAAGACCGGACGAAAAAAAGACGAAGAAACGAAAAATTCGGAAGAATGTCGTCACACCGCGCATGGCTGGCAGCGGCGCCGCATGAAGTTATGCAAAACTCTCGATTTTCAGCGTCGTGGCGCCCGATGAACCACACGGCGCGGGATTTCTGAGTTTTGGACCGAATTTGACACCTTTTCAGGGTCCAAAGGGGATAACTTTTCCTACCTACATAATCCTTAACCCTTTACCTAAAGGATTCTATAACTTTTCCTACCTACATAATCCTTAACCCTTTACCTAAAGGATTCTATAACTTTTCCTACCTACATAATACCTAACCCTTTGCCTAAAGGATTCGTGGGCTATAAATAGTCTCTACATCATTAGAAGAATGGATTCCATCCATTGTACATACAACACAACTTATGAGGCTAAGATTGGAGGCTAGTTCAAGTATTTTCTTTTCTTTCTCTTTTATTTGTTTATTTCAGTTCATGTATGGAGATTGTATTAGTTCTTAGCGTGACTATGGCTAGGAGCTAATTACTTTATTAGGGATTTCCTTGTGATTCACTTAAAACTCTATTCATGAATTAATATATTAGTTTGGTTTCTTCTTCACTTGTTTAAGATTTATTCAATAGTTGTTTTGATTGTTTGATAATTAACTGATCACTAGTTATCATCACTTATATGAGTTCTAATCGAAATTCGAAAGGGGAGATTGTGAATATGTTATAGTTGAATAAACATAGGTTTAAATCGTGGACGAAAGTACCCCGATACTTGTGTAGCTTAATAGGTTATTGCTCTTAATCCTCCTTTGTAGTCAATCTTGTCATCGAAAGATAGAAGGGTTCTCCATTGGGGTTGAGTGTTTATATTACCTTAACAAGAGTATAAAGCAGTCTAGTTAATCTGTTATCTTAACGTAGAAGAAGAAGTCAGTTTAATTGTATTAAAGATTGAATAGAGTGGATAGTTGATGATCTTGGAAGCCTTAATTCTCCATCATAACGGATTTAAATCAAAGTATTTTCTTAATTAGTTTATTTCCTGCATTATTAGTCTAAAAATCCAAATCAATTAACGTTAACCAAATAGAAACTAAAGCGTAGATAATCGGTACTTGAAAACCAGTCCCTGAGGACGATATTCGGTCTTACCCAAACTATATTACTTGTACGATACGTGCACTTGCGTTTAGCGTGTGTATAAATCGCACATCAAATGGAAAAATGAAGAGAAAAATATAAACGAGGCAGGGTTGGGCTTAACGGGGAGGGTGCAGGGCAAAAATTTCCCCACCCCGCCTTCTATATTCATTTTTCAGAACTTTAAATGATGCTATAACCACAGATATTGTAAATTAAAAACATTATATTATTGAATTGACATCCAAACGCTTAGAAATTGTTTTACATGTTATAGTTGGTTAACTAGAAGGTGCGATCTCAGGAAATTGCGAGCTTCTTTCATGGACCACAATGCAATTTGTTTTCGACGTCATGTCTTAAGTAGGTTTTTGGTGGATGAGAGCATTTTAGGATGAGTCAGGCCGTGTGGATATAGACAACCTTTCTTACTATAAAACATTTTTAACATTTCAAGGATGTTTACGTTTAACATAGAATATAATAAGGTGGTCCTAAGTGCATAATAATTGAGCTATTATAATGAGAATGCATTCATGTCAAGAAATTATTTTTCTTCTTTTAAGAATATTTATCTTTTAGCAGTAAGTCTTAACTCAACTGTTAAACAGGTATCATGCTTAAGAAGGTACTCCTATGATTTAATATTGCTTCTATAAAGTCATTAGTCACGTAGTGAATGGAAATGACTATTGATCACACCTGTTGAGACGGGGAATATTCATTCATGGACCCGAAAGACAATATTGCAATGCGTCAGACTTAAATACACTTACGACTTTCAAGCCATTAAAAGTAGCGAATTATGGAATTTTTATCATTCTAACTCAATTTTGGGAGAGATAAGCAATGATTTGTGTTGATGTTGCATGGATGTTGTGACAACATCTGTAAACGCTCAGGATACCATCGCTTATAAACATAAGGATGTTGTCTGCGATATTGTGACAATATCTCTGTAAACGATTTTGCCTATTCTTCCGGCCAAAACAGGTTATGTTACTGTGAGTTAAAAATGACCTAGACAAGCTTACAATGAAGCTGTGTTTAAAACGTGGAAAAAGAAGCAGTCAAGCTTGGAGGAGAAGCAGCGTGAAGACCAAGTCCAGATCGTTGAGCTTTTCATGGAGAAAGAACTGGTCCAAGCTGCAGCCTTCTTTTACTCAACTCACGCAACCAACAGTGAGGATTTCAAGAGAAGTTTCACACTATAAATAAAGTGGAAACGTCAGAGTATTGACATCCAGAATTAAACGAGAAGAATTACCAAGAGAGCTCTCGGATATTCACCTTAGAAATTGGATCAACACATAGCCTAAAGTAGTATAACAACATCTAGTCTCACATTACTATTGTTGCTCAGATTCTAGATCAAGCTTATTGTTGAAGCAATTGTAATGAAGATGTTGTATTTGTCTTTATAGATATTTTAACTTTAGGCTGAAGTCATCTACGACTTCACTTTTTGTAATTTATTTTTCGTTTGTATTGCTCAATTTGTAAAAAGAAATTCAATTGTAATTGTATATAATATATACAATACTTCGGTCATTGACCATCAAGGGCTATATTAATATATACCCTTGAAAATATAAACCTTGTGTCTTTTACTTTTCCCCTGCATTTACTCTTTAAAGGTTTATAACTGTTTTATCACAATGTTGCCTCATATGTTGACACAACATTGAAGGCAACATCCAGAAATTATTTTTGTTATTTAAGTTGTTTCATCTTTAATCTTACTGTATTTACTTATCCGTAGCCCCGGACCCCAACAAGTGGTATCAAAGCCGACACTTAATACAATAAGTGCTTGATTCTGAATTTTACGGCTATGGACTCAGCTATACAAAATGTTGGTAGACTTCCAATTCTTGATGGAACCAATTATGCCTATTGGAAGATTCGTCTTTGTTCTCACATCAAGTCAATTGATGTTCGAGAATAGAGATCTGTCTCCGAAGGGTATGTGGTCCCCAAATATCCAGCAGACGAGGACGGTGATGTACTTACCAAACCCGAGTCTGAATGGACCGCGGAAGAGATCAACAGTGCTAGCTTTAAAGAAAAGGCCCTAAATGCTATATTTGGATGGGTAGATCTCTACATGTTTAAACTCATCCAGAATTGTACAACGACCAAGGACGCTTGGGAGACCTTACAAACTCATTGGGAATGTACCCCAAGTGTTATACCCCGTATTTACAGAGTATGTACGTGAGGGCGTACGTGTAAAAGTTTAAGCCTTAAAGTTAGGCAAGGGACGAAATTTGTGCACAACCCACGAAAAGAATTGTTTTCCGACGAAACGTTTTCCAAACTTTGCGAAGGGAAAATTACGGCTGCAACATTTATTATTTTTGCGGATTTTTCCGAGAGATGAAATATTTTGGACCAACGAGAGGGTGACACTTGTCCCTCAAGTGGACGACATTGGAAGGGACTTCTTGGCACGTTTTTAGCCTTTTTTCTTGGTCAAGGATTAGGTAGGATATTTTGTGTAGTAGATGAGCAAGTGGGACCCACAAACACTTGTCCAAATCCTGACCCTCCACTTGCCCACCATTTGTCTTAATCTTGGCCATTGAGGGCCCTATAAATACCCCCCTTAGTTGAAGGATTTCTTCATCCCTCAAATGTCTTCTAAGTCTTAAAAGTCCTCCTCAGTAGTGAAATTCTCGTCCAAGTCCTCCCCCTTTGAGAGGCCCTTGGCCGAGACATTCCCCCCCTACCTTGAGTTGTTCTCGTGAAATACACCCCCCCCCCCTTGGTAGAAAAGTATTCTCCAAGTATTGTTACTATTCCAAAATACATTGGCCCAAATACCTTGTAGTATTTCAAGGTTACACCTATACTAAAAGCCCAGAAATACTATTATACTTCCCTTCAGTCACAAAAACGAAACCCTAAGGAAAATCTTCATAGCCGGTTGAAGTATTAAGAAGAAGTTGCGTAGAACTTCTAAGGGTTGTTTGGAGCGGGTTGGAGCGCCCAGAGTAGGAGCTAAACGTTGCTCAGGATCGACATTAAATCTTGGATAATTTTGGGCTTATCGAGGTAAATACTCTTGTCCTTCTATTGTAATTGGAAATTACATGCTGTAGTAGTATAGAAATGAATATAAGACACATAGAAGGATATTACAGAAGAGAATTGAACTGTAATAGAAGGATATTACAGAATAGAATTGAACTGAAATCACATCAGAAGATATTAAAGAAGAAGATTAAATCAGACTTACATAGGGTGTATTTCTGATGAACTTGTGTAGTTTAACGGGTAGGGAAGTGCTGCCCGATTTTCCATAGAATAGAGAACCTACTGCTTAGAATATTCTACAGAGTAGTCTAGACGTTGATAGACGTATATGGCCTTTATAGGTTGAAAGTTCTGCGAGTAGCATGTTCTACTTGAAAGGTGGACAAGGCTAGCCGGGTTATAGCGGTGGAGCGTTTTGCTAATAGTCGATAATCGTCGCGAGGTATGTGATTCTTCCTATCCTCTTGAGCATGATATTTTAAAAGAATATATATATAGTACGGTAGACGTACGTGTGTTAAACTGACGTGGTTTTACTGCGATGTCTTTTGACTTGAGTCTAAATAATAAGAATCTTGAAGTATTTCAAAAGAATTAAGAAACCTTTTGAAGAAGAGTAATACTTGGTTTTAAAAGCTTAAGAGTTATACTAGCTTTATGGGAAGTTAGGTATAACGACTTAAGAGAGATAAAAAGAATGGTTTATTGATTTTAAAAGTTAAGAGACTTGATCTTAAAAGATAAGAGACTTGACTTAATTGAATTAATATGAATTTTGTTAAAAAGTGTGAAACCTCATTCGTGAGTAATGAGTACTTGGGTTGTAAAGGAATAATGTTTCTTGATTTGGAAATGAGAATAAGTATCGAACAAACCACAATGGCGCTAATAAAGGAAATGTATTGACTAATAAAGTATTATGAAAACCAGAGAAACCTCCATGCATAGAAGCTAAGATGAGACAAAATGATATTACATTTCCTAGATCATGGCTGCTTTAATAAGATTGTTATAAACAAGAATAACCTACTCACACATAAGGCATATGTTTCTCAAATGGTTTTAAAGGAGAATTATATTATTAAGTGATTAAAACTATGAACTACGAAACCTTTCGGAAATGATAAACTTGAGCATTTGAAATTAGGCAAACTTGAACGTTTGGAAAATAATGTTGTTATTTGATTTTACAAAGGGAAGTGTTTTGGGTTACTTAAAAAGATAGTCACCCTATTTTTATACTACGGGTATTGTGTGACTTTTGTGAAAGAAACAGATCTTTTAAAGAGTTAATGTATGAAGTACTTTGGGGATAAAAACCCGAACTTGTTAACATAAAGTAGAAAGTACCTTATGTGAATAACTTGATTGTGTTGGTCTGTGATAGCCTTGTAATACTTTCTTGTTGATGTGATAAGTAAAACATGTTAGGATGCTACGTGTGTTAGTGTCTTGTGATGTTTGTGTAAGAGGTTATTCTTATTGTGCTTATGTTGTTTAACGATAAGCCGTTGTGCTAGTATTATATCACTCACTCTTGACATGATCACGGGGTTAAGGCGCCTCCGTCACGGAGTATACCTCAGGCAGTCTGTGTGACTATGATTCGAGATACCTCATGCGGGTCCAGGTGGCCTATGTGGAGCTACGAGAGTTCCAGGTTAGTGTGCGGTCTATGTGGCCATGCGGTCTATGTGGCCATGCGGACTGCGAGTCGGGGCGATCTTAGGGAGTAGCTACCCTCGACGCGGGAATACCTCATGCGGGCCTATGTGAGTGGCCTATGCGGGCTGCGGAAGTTCGAGGACTAGACGCGCACATTTGATCTGCGGCGAGTGGCGGCCGATCATGTGGCGGTCAAGCGGACCTCGTGATCTGATTTATGACCTTGTTGATGCGTAGGTGTTAGTAGTCGGCTATGCCTTCGTACTTATCCCGTACGGTTTTATTATGACACAGGTGGGACCTGGTGTTCGTGTATATTCCTTGGTGCTTTTATATCATAGACTGCCGGCAGTGAGGAAGGTATTCCACGGGCATGATTGATGTTGTGGGCGTGAGACCCATAGTTATATTTGAGTGAGGACTTTGAGGGCGTGAGTCCCTGACTTGACATGACTGCTTATTTATTGTGAACTGTAGTTTGGTTATCATACATGTCTCCTGCTTTATATAGACTACTATGATTTCATTTACAGTATTTTCAGTTTCACATACTTGGTACCTGTTGTACTAACCTCCTTCGGGGGGCTGCGTTCATGCCGCAGGTAGAGGTACACCAGTGTTGATCCTCGCTCATAGGGTCACAGTTCAGCGTTTGGGAAGCTCTGTTTCTCCGGAGGCTTATCTTGGTATAGTCCCCTGTTGTTGTAGGTGCTTACATTCAGGGGTATGACGGGCCATCCGCCGCCATTGTTGTTATATCATTCTTAGAGGTGCAGAAAATCTTTATGGCGAGTTTGTAAAAAGAGATGTAACTGTTCGGATTTAAGTTTTTATATATATATGCCGAAAGGCAATTTTTCTCAGATAACTGTTTCACACTTCATGTTATTTCATGTCTTGTTTTATATTCCGCTGATTACTCTGATGTATGTCTACTTGGGTGCGGGTAAGGCACGATCCAGGCCCGGGTTGGGCGTGACAAAAGTGGTATCGAGCGATTAATCCTCGGAAAGTGTCTACTGACCGTATCTAGTAAGTCTTGATTATCGGTGTTGTGCACTACACCAATAATCGAGAGGCTATAGGATATTTAGGATTGGTTTCCATTCTTCTCACTCGAGATCGTGCTTAGAGTGTGTTATAAGTTGGACCCTCTAACGTATTTCTTTCCACCGCTATGCCTCGCGTAAGGTAACACGGGCCGGAAGGGCAAGCGGCGGAGGCTGCGAGTAGAGCACTGAGAGGTTACGAGGCACAGCCCAATCATCACTGGGGTGGTGCTTCATTCGGGAGTTCTGCGGCGTCGCCCGGCCAGAGTTTAGCATGCGTGGCAGCGATTCCTCTGCGGCCATGATATCTGGACCTTGGTTCACGACGATGCAGCGAAAGAATAGATTGCAAAGAGACGACCCTGTTACTAGCTAGGGAGTTAGCAACCAGAGAGTATATTATGTACCGATTTATCACGGGTCTTGATGATTATCTAATAGAGGGTTGTGCAAGAGTAGCTCTTCAGTCAGGCTTAAGCATGGCCTGCGTACGTGCTTATGCGCAGCAGGCCGAGAAAAGTAGAGATCGACAGATTAATCAAGGACAACAGAAGAGGGCCCGATCGGCAGGATCCTTTGGTAACTTTCAAGGAAAACCGCCTCAGCAGCAGATTAGATATGCACCTCCACGATGCGAGTGGTCCTCGCGAGGTTCGGAGATGTTTGGGGTATGCGGAGTTGGTCGAACTCGGGGCTTCGGTTGCGGCTACACGTAGGTTCCGGCACCGATTGATTTTTCCCAGTGTTCACGGTGTGGCGCCATCGGGAATGTCGTCTTTTTATTGATACATGTTTTACCTGCGGCCGTCAGGCCGTATGTCGAAAAGGTGTCCTAGTAGGAGGATGCAAGTAGGAGGACTCGACCTACGGATCGATTCTGGATTCGATGGCTCGGAGAGGAAGGGTGTTAGCGAGAGGCCACCACCGGTGTGGCGTTGTGGTATGTGTCATTGTGGGAGTGTCGTTCTTCGACAACTTGTTATGCTTGCGGCGGCGAGGCCATTTACGAGAAATTGTCCAGGCAGTGGCGCGGATGTAGAGACTCGACGCCGTGGATCGGTGGCTAGTTCGTCACCTTCCACTGGTATGCGCCCGGTAGGCAGGATTGATTAGAGCGACAAAGGGAGTGAAGCAGATTCGGTATATCCTTAACCTCTAGAGAGTGTATGTGTGATAAGATAAGTATATCTTAAGTGTTACGTTCAGATAACATTGTGTAAATTGTGATTAGAAATCATGGTTAGTTAACCGGGTAAGATTGGGGGATAGGAAAAGTGTGAGCCTTAGAGTTTTATACGTGGAGACCTTAGAGGTAAGGCCATCTCGAGTAAAAGATGTATTTTTATGTTTGACCCTTATCGGAGTGCATAGTGCACGTGAGATATATTTGTGTGATAAGTCCCTGAGTAGTGTGGAATGAAAGAGGGTAGTTGAGCTAAGAAGACCACTAGGTTTTCGTAACTCGATGGTGAGATTGTTCCGGATCGGGGAACAAGAGTTTTTGCGCGATAGCGGGTCGGGTTGAGGACCGATCGCGGGTCAACCCGCGGCCTGTATTGTGGTGGGGTCAGTTTGTGGTGGTCCCGCTTTGTGATAGGGTCATGAGGATGTTAGGCCCAAGTTTAGTTAACCATCGTACGAGTTCGTGGATGCGTTCGACTAGTAGTCGGGCCGATGAGGTCAGCCCATCTTATCTTTCAGTCAGGACCGTGTACTTGGCAGTGGGTTATGCGAGATGTTATATATCAGGAAGGTTGTAAGGCTGCACGGGGTGCCTACTTTCACCTTATGACAGGCAGTGGAGCCCAGTTTACGGCTGTTTCTTTTCTGGAGGTTTTACCAGGCAGGGTTAGGAACTCAGGTGAGTCTCAGTATCACATTCGCCCTCGGGCCAGTGTTTGGATTTTAGGGGTAGCTGTGAGGATTGTTGCCTCCTGTTGAGGGAGTGTTTTATAGCTACCATTTCAGTATTCGGATATCGCCTTATGACGCCTTTTAGGGACGGAAGTGTAAGTTGTCGATCGATTGGTTCGATGTTGGCAAGGTTCAGATAGCTGGTTCATTCTTGTTTCAGCAGGATGTGGATAGGGTGAAGCTTATCCAGAAGAGGTTATTGGCAGCTCAGAGTCAACAGAAGTCGTGCGGATAATCGACGACGACGCTTGGAGTTCAGGTTGACGGTGGGTCTTCTTGAAGGTACCACCCCGGAAAGGGTGTGACGAGTTTTGGAAAATAGATGAAACTTAGCCGAGGTACTTTGAGCGCTTTCAGATCATTTGGAAAATAGGCCAAGTTGCCTATAGGTTAGCATTGCCGTCCGACGTAGGAGGCAGTATGTCCGGTCTTTCGTGTTGCTATGATCGCAAAATATCGGAGATCCATCCAGAGTGTTCCCAGTTAATGATGACCAAGTTGGAGGTAGTAACCCAGGGATTTTGGAACCAAGCGATGAATGAAATGTGGTAAGTTATGAGAAGGAGTTCGAGTGCACGAGAAGGGTACGACGAGTAAGGGAAGAAGCGAGCATGTGTTAAGAACATAGGAGTGATCATTACTTTTGTGAAGTAAGGGTGCGATGGAAATATATTTTAGACCTCGGGTGGGAGATTTTGTAGTGTTAGAGGTGATTCCTCGTGGACTTGGATGTAAGTATTTGCGCGTGGGTTATTTTGTGGCCATATCTGGCATTGGCAACTGATTAAGCTATGAGGAACTTGGTCGTTATCTGTCTTGAGAAGGAACATTCGGGACGAATGTTTCTAAGGAGGGGAGAATGTTATACCCCGTATTTACAGAGTATGTACGTGAGGGCGTACGTGTAAAAGTTTAAGCCTTAAAGTTAGGCAAGGGACGAAATTTGTGCACAACCCACGAAAAGAATTGTTTTCAACTGAAGCGTTTTCCAAAATTTGCGAAGGGAAAATTACGGCTGCAACATTTATTATTTTTGCGGATTTTTCCGAGAGATGAAATATTTTGGACCAACGAGAGGGTGACACTTGTCCCTCAAGTGGACGGCATTGGAAGGGACTTCTTGGCACGTTTTTAGCCTTTTTTCTTGGTCAAGGATTAGGTAGGATATTTTGTGTAGTAGATGAGCAAGTGGGACCCACAAACACTTGTCCAAATCTTGACCCTCCACTTGCCCACCACTTGTCTTAATCTTGGCCATTGAGGGCCCTATAAATACCCCCCTTAGTTGAAGGATTTCTTCATCCCTCAAATGTCTTCTAAGTCTTAAAAGTCCCTCCCTCCCTTGTAGTGAAATTCTCGTCCAAGTCCTCCCCCTTTGAGAGGCCCTTGGCCGAGACATTCCCCCCCTCCTACCTTGAGTTGTTCTCGTGAAATACACCCCCCCCCCCTTGGTAGAAAAGTATTCTCCAAGTATTGTTACTATTCCAAAATACCTTGGCCCAAATACCTTGTAGTATTCCAAGGTTACACCTATACTAAAAGCCCAGAAATACTATTATACTTCCTTGATCCAAAAACGAAACCCTAAGGAAAATCTTCATAGCGGTTGAAGTATTAAGAAGAAGTTGCGTATAAATTCTAAGGGTTGTTTGAGCGGGTAGGGCGCCAGTAGGAGCTAAACGTTGCTCGGGATCGACATTAAATCTTGGATAATTTTGGGCTTATCGAGGTAAATACTCTTGTCCTTCTATTGTAATTAGAAATTACATCTTTGTAGTAGTATAGAAATGAATATAAGACACATAGAAGGATATTCTGAAGAGAATTGAACTGTAATAGAAGGATATTCTGAGAAGAGAATTGAATGAAATCACATCGAAGATATTAAAGAAGAAAGATTAAAGCTGATTACATAGAATTTGTATTCTGATGAGACTTGTGTAGTTTAACGGGTAGGGAAGTGCTGCCCGATTTTCCGTAGAATAGAGAACCTTCTGCTTAGAATATTCTACAGAGTAGTCTAGACGTAGATAGACGAATATGGCCTTTATAGGTTGAAAGTTCTGCGAGAAGCATGTTCTACTTGAAGGGTGGACAAGGCTAGCGGGTTATAGCGGTGGAGCGTTTTGCTAATAGTCGATAATCGCGAGGTATGTGATTCTTCCTATCCTCTTGAGCATGATATTTTAAAAGAATATATATATAGTACGGTAGACGTACGTGTGTTAACTGAACGTGGTTTTACTCCGATGTCTTTTGACTTGAGTTTAAATAATAAGAATCTTGAAGTATTTCAAAAGAATTAAGAAACCTTTTTGAAAGAAGAGTAATACTTGGTTTTAAAAGCTTAAGCGTTATACTAGCTTTATGGGAAGTTAGGTATAACGACTTAAGAGAGATAAAAAGAATGGTTTATTGATTTTAAAAGTTAAGAGACTTGATCTTAAAAGATAAGAGACTTGACTTAATTGAATTAATATGAATTTTGTTAAAAAGTGTGAAACCTCATTCGTGAGTAATGAGTACTTGGGTTGTAAAGGAATAATGTTTTACTGATTTCGGAAATGAGAATAAGTATCGAACAAACCACAGCAACGCTAATAAAGGGAAATGTATTGACTAATAAAGTATTATGAAAACCAGTAGAAACCTCCATCTGCATAGAAGCTAAGATGAGACAAAATGATATTACATTTCCTAGATCATGGTTGCTTTAATAAGATTGTTATAAACAAGAATAACCTACTCACACATAAGGCATATGTTTCTCAAATGGTTTTAAAGGAGAATTATATTATTAAGTGATTAAAACTATGAACTACGAAACCTTTCGGAAATGAGAAACTTGAGCATTTGAAATTAGGCAAACTTGAACGTTTGGAAAATAATGTTGTTATTTGATTTTACAAAGGGAAGTGTTTTGGGTTACTTAAAAAGATAGTCACCCTATTTTTATACTACGGGTATTGTGTGACTTCTGTGAAAGAAACGGATCTTTTAAAGAGTTAATGTATGAAGTACTTTGGGGATAAAAACCCGAACTTGTTAACATAAAGTAGAAAGTACCTTGTGTGAATAACTTGATTGTATTGGTTTGTGATAGCCTTGTAATACTTTCTTGTTGATGTGATAAGTAAAACATGTTAGGATGCTACGTGTGTTAGTGTCTTGTGATGTTTGTGTAAGAGGTTATTCTTATTGTGCTTATGTTGTTTAACGATAAGCCGTTGTGCTAGTATTATATCACTCACCTCTTGACATGATACCGGGGGTTGCGCCCTCCGTCGGGGTATACCTCGAGCGATGCGTGTGACTATGATTCGAGATACCTCATGCGGGTCCAGGTGGCCTATGCGGAGCTACGAGAGTTCCAGGTTAGTGTGCGGTCTATGTGGCCATGCGGACTGCGAGTCCAGGACGATGCCGGGGAGTAGTTACCCTCGATGCGGGGAATACCTCATGCGGGCCTATGTGAGTGGCCTATGCGGAGCTGCGAGAAGTTCCAGGACTAGACGCGCACATTTGATACTGCGGGCGAGTGGCCAGCTTCGATCATGTGGCGGTCTAGACAGACCTCGTGATACGATTTATGACCTTGTTGATGCTGGGTGTTAGTAGTCGGCTATGCCTTCGCATTTACCGTGCGGTTTTATTATGACACAGGTGGGACCTGGTGTTCGTGTGTATTCCTTGGTGCTTTTATATCATAGACTGCCGGCAGTGAGGAAGGTATTCCACGGGCATGATTGATGTTGTGGGAGTGAGACCCATAGTTATATTTGAGTGAGGACTTTGAGGGCGTGAGTCACGACTTGACATATTTGTTTATTTATTGTGGCGTAGTTTGGTTATCATACATGTCTCCCGCTTTATATAGACTACTATGATTTCATTTCTGATATTTTGATTTCACATACTTGGTACTGTTATCGACCTCTTTCGGGCTGCGTTAAATGCAGCGGTAGAGGTACACCAGTGTTGATCCTCGCTCATAGGGTCACAATTCAGCGTTTGGGAAGCTCCGTTTCTCCGGAGGCTTATCTTGGGTATAGTCCCCTGTCGTTGTAGGTACTTACATTCAGGGGTATGGCGGGGCCCTGTCCCGCCATTGTTGTTATATCATTCTTAGAGGTTTGTAGTACTGTTATGGGCAGAGTTTGTAAAAAGGTATGTAACTGTTCGGATTTAAGTTTTTATATATATATGCCGAAAGACAACTTTTCTCAGATAACTGTTTCACACTTCATGTTATTTCATGTCTTGTTTTATATTCCGCTGATTACTCTGATGTATGTCTACTTGGGTGCCCGGGGTAAGGCACCAGTCACGGGCCCGGGTTCGGGGCGTGACACCAAGTGTACGACGTACAAAGCTACGCATGATTTTGAGCCAATATGAACGCTTGAGGATGGAATAATCTAAGGACATAAAATCTTAGTTTGAAAAGTTAATCGACATTGTCAATCAGTGTCAAGTGATTGGTTCTCCTTTGACCAACACACAACTTGTGGATAAAGCCCTCAAATCTCTCCCTGAAAGATTTAATACAAAGATCTGTGTTATTGAAGGGGCCCATAATCTTGTTACTATGGATCTACATGCCTTGATGATAATATTTCAAACTTATGAGATGAACATTAAGAGCCAAAGATATATATATCAATACAAGACATTGGCACTCCAAGGACAAACCTCGGAAACTGAATTTGAAAACGAGGAAGAAAACCTGGAGGAACTAGGAAGTGGTGCTATTGTTGCCTTACTCACTCGTCGATTTAATTCGATGGTGAGAAAGATCAACAATGATCGCAATAAGGCTAAATTTAAACAGCACCAAAATTCAATATTCAATAAAAAGCCAACTAGGACACCTCCTGAGCAAAGAAATCACAATACACTGAGGAAATCCAACTCCGACAATACCAATTTTAATCCCAAACAACTCGAGGGAGTGCAGTATCATGAATTCTCGGGTTGGGGACTGATCGGTGTATTTTATATACACTTTTTGAGTCAATTTTAGTTAGTATTTTACTCATTTTGTTTATGTTTAGTATAGTATTAGGGTCGTTTTCCTTTCTTTTGTGTCACAGCGGTTAAAAATGGAGAAATGATGAAAAGGAGATGAAATGAGCATAAATGAGATGGAATTGCACACAAAAAGGGCCAAGAAATGAAGTCTAAGAAGTTCCGGGAATTATAGAGGAGATCCGACGAAGTCCGGACGGAAAAAATGACAAAGCAGAATCACTTTGAAAAACATCACCGACGCGACGCTGGCATGGCGCATGGCTAAATCTTTGAAAGTCCCTAGAGTTGCTGAATTTGGTAGCCTATTTCAGTCTATGGCCGTAGCGAGCCGACGCGGGATTTATGAAGTCTGGGCCGAATTTGACATGTTTTCAGAATCCTAAAGGGATTACTTTTCCTACCTAAAGGGATAACTTTTCCTACCTAAAGGGATAACTTTTCCTACCTTAAAACCCTTACCTAAAAGGATTCTAATAACTTTTCCTACCTACAAAATCCCTAACCCTTCACCAAAAGGATTCTTTGGCTATAAATACTCTACATTATTAGAAGAATTATTCATTCTCCATTTCATCATTCACCATTCTACATCCATCCACCCACCAATCCATCTTGTAAATATTTCACAACACAACCCTTGGATGCTAGAAGGCTTGGAGTCTCGTTCTTAAGTATTTTCTTTTCTTTCTTTTACTTTATTTCAGTTTTGTATGATGAATCTTGAATTAGTTCTTGTCATGTCAATGACTAGGAACTAATTCTATTATAGGGCTTTCCATGTTGATTCACTAGAAACTTATGTTATGAATTAATGCATGTCTATGGTTATTATTCTTCTTTGAGAGATTTATCCAATAATTGCTTTGAATGCTTGGTAATTAATTGACAACTAATTATCACTATATGATTTCTAATCAAACTTCGAAAGGAGGAGGTTTTGAATATGATGTAAGTTGGGTAGACATTCTTGGATTGGGGATGAAAATACCTCAATTATTTATGTAGCGTTAATGAGAGGCTTAACAACCCTAATTTTGCGCATGGTGCGTGACGGTTAACTAGGTTTTTGTTCTTAATCCTCCTATAGAGTTATCTTTATCACCGAAAGGTAGGTAAGGTGCAATACTGGGGTTGAGTGTTTATATATCCTTAACGGGAATATAAAACGATTTCGTAAACCTGCTAGCTCCGAGAGAAGAAGGCCATAATTCGTTGTATTAATAAATAACATAAGCGGATAGTTGAGGAGACATGGAAGCCCTTTTCCCATCACAACTGAAGTAAACTCATTAGTTAAAATAGTCTTTATAATTCTTAGTTATAAACAACAAAATCAAACATCAATTTACCAAATAGATACCGAAAGATAGATAGTTGGTACTTGAACCCTAATCCTTGTGGACGATATTCGGTCTTACCAGGACTATATTACTTGTCACGATAACGTGCACTTGCGTTAAAGTGTGTGCATCTTTTCGCGCATCAAGTTTTTGGCGCCGTTGCCGGGGATTAGACATAGTTCAATATCAATTTTATCTATTTTTAATTTCTAATTTGGTTTTATTTCTGTTTTTATTTTTATTTGTTTTTTGCTCCAAAGAACAAGTTTTTAACTTGTTCTGCGAGCATCTTTTTATCACCTTTTTTTTTTTGGTCTTATTTTGCAGGTTAAATTCGAAAAAAAAAACAAAAAACAAAAAACAAAAAAAAACAAAAAACAAACAAAAAACAAACGAAAAATAAAATAAAATATAGATAATAAAATCAGGACACATGGACTACTACTATCAGAGACAGTGGAGTCATCAACAGCAGCTTAACCCACAGATGTCAGAGGAAGATCGAAATGAGTTGCAGGAAGACATACTTATGTTCGCCAAGTGCCAGGCTCAGTTTATGGCTGAGACAAGAGAGTCCCTCAGAAAGTTGGAACTGCAAATAGGAGAACTCGCAGTCATTTTGAACAGCGAAATGCAAGAAAAGCAATCTGCACCCGTGGGAGGTGGCAAGCAAATTGAAGAGCCTGAACCACACCCAACTATTGAGGAATCTGGCAAGATAGTTGGTGTAGAGAAGGAAAATATTGCAGAGATCCAATTATTCACCTTCTTGGATTCCTTGGAAAATCTTTTTCTCGCACCTATTGCAGAAGAAACACCACCAGCTGTCAATGTTGAACCCCAAACAGGAAGTCCATACCATCAAGGGCACCCCCTAGAGTTGAGAGATGTTGGGAATCTCACTGATCCCTACATTAGAGAGAGCCTAAACGACAAGCATGTCTTGTGTACTTGGGGGATAATCGTATATTTGAGGCCCTTGTTTGAAGCAATTGTTGTAGTTGAAGTGAGACTGCAACAATAACTCTGCGGATTGCAAGCGATTCGAGAAGGATCCAATGGGCACTCGTCTGCAGGTTAAAGGCGTCCGGCTAAAAAGGCGTTAAAAACAGCTTGTTGGGAAGCAACCAATGTTTTTAATTATGTTATTTTAATTTCTGTCTTTATTTTATTTTATTTTGTCTTGAAACGATCTCACGGTCTTGGGTTCTTGTTTTGTGTTGTTGGATGACAGTGGGTCAAAGCTAAAACCAGGAAAAAGGAGCAATGAAAAAAGGAAAGGCGTCGTCGGCGCATGGCTGAGTCGAGGGCATGGCCGGAACTCAGGCAGGCCACACTACTAGCAGCGCTGAATATCAGTGGCGCGGAACTTCAGAGAGCTATATTTCCGCAAATTCGAATTTTCCTCCTAGACCTCCGTTATGACCGCTGTGTTGTGTCAGTAAGTTGTTTTTTTTCTTTTATTTTCTTTGAGTCTTGCACACATTGGGGACAATGTGTGATTTAAGTTTGGGGGGATGTTTTATTGTTTTTGAGTCGTTTCGAATTGTTTTGTGTATTTTTGAGTAATATTTGAGTCATTTTTTTAGTCATAATTTTTTTTTATTAGATCATGCATGTTGTACTTACTAGAAACACCTAGTGAAGTAAGGTGGAATAATGTAATGGAATTGAAGCAACCATCTAAACACCTAGGTTAGATATGCCAAAAACTCACAAAATCTGTCTATTTGGAGTTTCTTGCTTGAATTGTGCATGCTAAATAATGAAAACCTATGTGTTATGATTGCTTGCTATTTGAGGCGAAATAGTTAGGATATGCATGTTAGGGAGATGACTCAGGCATTTCTTTGATAGTCAATTCTTACCACTCTTTTCTATCCCGGACTGTAAAAGTATCCCTAGTCAGCCCCATTGAGCCTAAAAATTGAAACTTCTTCTTTGACACCCTATATTCCCACAAATTGTGCCATAAGTAAAAATATGAAATATTGGAATAAATTATGTAAAAAAAAAAAAAAAAAAAGTGAACAAGCTTGTTGCACCCCAATAAAAAAAGTAATAAGAAATAGGCAAAAGCCTAAGTTTGGGGGTGCTTGTCATTATTATACACTTCACTCTCCCAAAACAAAAGAGCGGAAAGATTGAATTGAAGTGAAGGAAAGAATCAAAAGAAAAGGGAACTACTGAAAAGCTAAAGATCTTATGGTACACAGAATGAGCCTAAAATGCCTATATTTACCTACATATACCTAAGCCTACATTACAACCCTTAAAGTCCTGAAGATCTCTTTTATGCATATCCAGGATTAGTGGATAATAGCAAGTAAACATGTCATAGGATTTTTCTATTTTACAAGCATGATTTAGTATATTGACTTCCATTAAGCATGATAAAAATGAGTTTGCGAAATATCTAGCTTAATGTGTTTAGTGTGCTGAAATTTCATGCTATATGTTCCTGCATATTATTCTGCTAACCTTCATGTTTTTCTAGATAACATCAATGCAGCTAAAGTGATCAATGTCAGTGAATCTTTTGTTTTTCCTTTTTCTTGAGTCCTTTATTTCTTTCTTTCTATCTTTGCTCGAGGGCGAGCAAAGGTTAAGTTTAGGGGTATTTGATCGGTGTATTTTATATACACTTTTTGAGTCAATTTTAGTTAGTATTTTACTCATTTTGTTTATGTTTAGTATAGTATTAGGGTCGTTTTCCTTTCTTTTGTGTCACAGCGGTCAAAAATGGAGAAATGACGAAAAGGAGATGAAATGAGCATAAATGAGATGGAATTGCACACAAAAAGGGCCAAGCAATGAAGTCTAAGAAGTTCCGGGAATTATAGAGGAGATCCGACGAAGTCCGAACGGAAAAATGACGACGAAACAGAATCACTTTGAAAAACATCAAGAGCATGGCGCCCAAAGTCTTGAAAGTCCCTAGAGTTCTTGAATTTGGTGGCCTTTCGATCTGGTAGCGAGCCGACGCGGGATTTATGAAGTCTGGGTCGAATTTGACATGTTTTCAGAATCCTAAAGGGATTACTTTTCCTACCTAAAGGGATAACTTTTCCTACCTAAAGGGATAACTTTTCCTACCTTAAAACCCTTACCTAAAAGGATTCTAATAACTTTTCCTACCTACAAAATCCCTAACCCTTCACCAAAAGGATTCTTTGGCTATAAATACTCTACCTCATTAGAAGAATTATTCATTCTCCATTCCACCATTCACCATTCTACATCCATCCACCCACCAATCCATCTTGTAAATATTCCACAACACAACCCTTGGATGCTAGAAGGCTTGGAGTCTCGTTCTTAAGTATTTTCTTTTCTTTCTTTTACTTTATTTCAGTTTTGTATGATGAATCTTGAATTAGTTCTTATCATGTCAATGACTAGAAACTAATTCTATTATAGGGCTTTCCATGTTGATTCACTAGAAACTTATGTTATGAATTAATGCATGTCTATGGTTATTATTCTTCTTTGAGAGATTTATCCAATAATTGCTTTGAATGCTTGGTAATTAATTGACAACTAATTATCACTATATGATTTCTAATCAAACTTCGAAAGGAGGAGGTTGTGAATATGCTGTAAGTTGGGTAGACATTCTTGGATTGGGGATGAAAATACCTCAATTATTTATGTAGCGTTAATGAGAGGCTTAACAACCCTAATTTTGCGCATGGTGCGTGACGGTTAACTATGTTTTTGTTCTTAATCCTCCTATAGAGTTATCCTTATCACCGAAAGGTAGGTAAGGTGCAATACTGGGGTTGAGTGTTTATATATCCTTAACGGGAATATAAAACGATTTCGTAAACCTGCTAGCTCCGAGAGAAGAAGACCATAATTCGTTGTATTAATAAATAACATAAGCGGATAGTTGAGGAGACATGGAAGCCCTATTTCCATCACAACTGAAGTAAACTCATTAGTTAAAATAGTCTTTATAATTCTTAGTTATAAACAACAAAATCAAACATCAATTTACCAAATAGATACCAAAAGATAGATAGTTGGTACTTGAACCCTAATCCTTGTGGACGATATTCGGTCTTACCAGGACTATATTACTTGTCACGATAACGTGCACTTGCGTTAAAGTGTGTGCATCTTTTCGCGTATCAGGGACACTATGCTAATGAGTATACAAACACCCTTAGAAAAATTGGTAAGGTTATGTGGGTAACCCTCAGTTATGATGAGAACGAAGAGGAAGAAGGAGATCAAGAAGACGAATCATAGACAATTCTGGAAGCAATGTTCGAACACTCACTGTCCGACAATGAAGATGTTGTTGACGATGTTGCGGCAACATCAGGAACAACATTGGGCACAACATCTTAAATGCCTACAACATCCGAGAGGTATGTATACTTTGACTATTCTGATGTTAATTGTTTTAGTGGTTTTATTTCTTCATTTGAGGTTGTAGATTTGAATCTAGTTGATTCCAAAGACGAAGTGATAAAGGAATTACAAGATATTTATAAAGCCTTGATCACATAATCTGAACAACTAGACTCAAGAGCAAAATCTCTGGCTCTAGAAAATAGCAATCTGAAAGGCACAGTCAACCGATTAGAGGTGACACTTGCCAAGAAGGATCTAGAACTTAGTAAGATTCATGCACGATTGAACTTAGCTGAGACCACCTTTCAAAGGCTCAACATGGGAACCTCCAAACTGGATGAAATCTTGAAATTCAGTAAACCTGCATGGGCAGTGCTTAGGTATCAATCACCTGTTAAAACAAATACTTCCAGGATCCATAGTAAATCTGAGAGGATAAAGTTTGTCAAAGAAAATGCTAATAATAACTCTCAGAACACTAAGGATATATTAAAGTTTGGATGCAGCTACTGCAAAAAGACAGGACATCTAATGCCCTACTGCTACAAACTTCAAAACTCTGCACTCAGGTCATTGCCAATAATGTCGTCAGCAATGTTGCCCAACATCACTGACAACATTCAAAGAAACCAGCCTGAGAGCAGAAGGAAGAAAAGGTTTGAAAATATGTGGGTACCTAAACTGAACCTAAGGTGTAATGTGTACATAACTGCTTTGCGTACTAACATTACAGGTTCTTGGTATTTCGATAGTGGCTGCTCACGTCACATGACAGGTACCAAAAGTATATTGAAGGATTATAGAGCATTCAATGGAGGATACATGACCTTTGGAGGAGAAAGTAAGAGTAAGATAATTGGTAGAGGAACTCTCAATGTTCAGGATGTACCAGCCTTGAAACATGTCCTTCATGTAGAAGGTTTGGTTGCTAATCTTCTTAGCATAAGCCAACTATATTATGATGATCTCGAGGTGAAATTCAACAATCTTAGATGCAAGGTTACAGATTCTGCAAATAACTGTGTCATGTCAGGGACCCGAACTGGAGATAATTGCTATCTCGTCGGTGGACAAGAATTTTGCAATTCTGCGAAGGTAAGTGACTTGACACTTTGGCATCAGAAGTTGGGACATGTCAACTACAGCACCTTGGAGAAACTAATCTCGTTTGAAGCTGTTAAAGGCATTCCCAAGCTGAATGCAAAAGATAAAATATTGTGCGAAGATTGTTTGAAAGGAAAGCAGACCCGTGTCTCTCACAATGTTGTCCAACATGACGGACAACATTCAGGTACGTCTCATTATTTTTATATGGATCTTATGGGTCCTATTGAAGTAGACAGCCTAGGAGGGATGAGATATTCCTATGTGATTATAAATGATTTTTCCAGATTTACTTGTATCTACTTTCTAAAAGAAAAATCACAAACATTTGACATGTTTAGAACACTTTACTCTAGAATTAAGAGTATGTTTTGTTCTTAAATTTTCAGAATCAGATCTGATCATGAAAAGGAATTTGAAAATCAAACTTTTGCAAAAAATTTTGTGAAAAGAAAGGCATATTCCATGAATTCTTGGCACCAAAGACACCTCAACAAAATGGGGTTGCCGAGAGAAAGAATAGAACTTTACAAGAAATGGCTAGAGTTATGTTAAGTTCTAAGTAATTGTCAAAGAGGTTTTGGGCATAAGCCTTGAACATTGCATGTCACATAACTAACAGAGTCTATTTAAGGCCAGGGACCAGGATGACACCCTATGAACTGTTAAATGGAAAGAAACCAACATTGTGTTACTTTCATGTATTTGGGTATGTGCTATATTCTTAATGACATGGATTAACTGGCTAAATTTGACTCTAAAAGTGACAAGAGAATATTCGTTGGCTACTCTTAGAATAGTCATGCTTACCGAATATACAATCTAAGGAAAAAGACCATACATGAGTCTGTTAATGTTCTTTTTGATGATCTACTGGATATCTCTGGTAATCATCAGAAAACAACATTGTGGTTGCAGTTGAAAAGGAACAACCTAATATAGAAGCACATGATGTCCCAGATGTTGTCCCAACATCAGAGGAAACATCTGAACTATCATAAGAGATCACAGGGAACGAAGTCGAGGAGGAGTCTACTACTGAACTGAATGATCAAGTGAGAAGAGACCCTCCGTCGAGGATTAGAAGGAACCATCCACCAAACCAGGTGATATGGGAGAGTTTTTGAGAAGATGTGTACAAGAGAGAAATAGCCAGTTAATTATCGTGAAATGGTAAGGCATGTGTGTATGTCCACCATATACCAACAGGTTAGTCTTTCTTGTCTTACATCTATTTTGGAACGTAAAAACATTGGGGAGGCATTAAAAGATAATTTTTTTATTCAAGCAATGCAAGAAGAGCTTGAGAAATTTACCCGAAATGAGGTTTGGGACTTGGTACCACGACCCAACAACACAAATGTTATTGGGACCAAGTGGATATTCAAAAACAAATCAAATGAGTTAGGGAAGATTGTTAGAAACAAAGCTCGTTGCTCAAGGCTATACACAAGTGGAAGGAATTGATTATGACGAGACCTTCGCTCCCGTGGCTAGAATTGAGTCAATAAGATTGCTTCTTGCCATTGCCTGCTATTTAAAAATTACCCTGCACCAAATAGACGTTAAAGGTGCCTTCCTCAATGGATACTTGAACAAAGAAGTGTACGTTGAACAACCAAAGGGATTTGAGGATCCTCCACATCCACATTATGTATACAAGCTCAAGAAAGCTTTGTATGGATTGAAACAAGCACCACGTGCATGGTATGGTCGTCTAACTAACTTTCTTGTTGAGTTTGGTTTTAACCGTGGAGAAGCTGATAAAACCTTATTCATCAAGAGACATGGTGTAGATGTAATAATAACTAAAATCTATGTTGATGATACTGTATTTAGTTCGACTTCAGAATCATTCTTGAAGTCTTTCGTCGAAGCAATGTCGACAACATTTTAGATGAGCATGATTGGAGAACTAACATTTTTCTTAGGCTTGCAGATCAAATAGAATGAAGATGGGATCTTTGTATCTCAAAGCAAGTATGCCAAGAATCTGGTTAGAAAATTTGGTATGAAAAATGCTAAACACATGAAGACTCCTATGGGCTCTACGTAACAGGTATGTAAAGATGATATTGGACAAGATGTTCACCCAACATTGTACCGATCAATGATAGGTAGCCTTTTATATCTTACTATCAGTCGCCCGGATATCATGTTTAGTGTGTGTGTTTGCGCTAGGTTCCAAGTCAGTCCCAAGGTATCTCACCTAAATATCATGAAATTTATCATTCGATATATTGCCAGTACAAGTGACTTAGAAATTTGGTACTCCAAAGACATTAATCCTAATCTAATAGGATATAGTGACTCGGATTGGGCCGGTGATATAGATGATAGAAAAAGTACTAGTGATGGGTGTTTCTATCTTGACAATAATCTAGTCTCATGGTACAGTCGTAAACAAAATTGTGTACCACTCTCGACTGTCGAATCGGAATATGTGGCAGCCGGAAGTTGTTGTGCTCTACTGATTTGGTTACGACATATGCTAGATGACTATGACTTTTCTAACAACTCCATGATTTTGTATTGTGATAATCTGAGTGCTATTAATATTTCCAAAAATCCAGTTCAGCAATCACATACAAAACATATAGACACACGACATCATTTTATAAGAAATTTAGTGGAAAACAGTTAGTCCAAATAGAACATGTTGATACATTTCTTCAACTAGCTGACATTTTTACCAAACCTTTCGATCATGAGAGATTTTCCAACTTGAAGAAATCTCTTGGTCTTTGTTTTCTTTAAAAGATAAGACAGACTAGGTAAATGTTGTCTGAAATGTTGTCCTAACATTCTGGGTAACATTTACTGTTGAGTCAATATACATGATAAGTGTTGTGATGATGTTGCTCAGTTTTTTCAATTTAATCAAGCATGACTCTGTGAGAACAAGTTCTGAATGCGATACCGTTCTCTGCGATGATATATATAAAACAATTATGTATATCATAAAAAGTGAGTATCATAAGAAGGCAAAGTCTCTATTAAAGATTTGGATGTATACAAAAAGAGCAAAGCTCTAAGATTGGTATCGTTCCTATTCTATAGGAGTACCATGTGCTTAAAAGAGAAGGAAAAAAAAGGTTGAAAATACCTCAAGAAATTTATGTATGTGCTCAACTAAGTTGATTAAGGACAATGGAAAAATGTAACATTAGTCCAGCGATCAGTCTCATAGGTAACATATACAGAAAATTAACTGCCAAATCAGTAAATCCTTGGAGTCTCAAATTTCTTATTTTAATTTGAAATGTTACCAACATCATTAACAACATCGTCTTCCAGTATATTGATCAAGTATGCTTATATTATTTTATTGGTATGGTGCACGTCTCTATTTTTTTAAAACGACTAATTCAAACAAATTTGGATTGAAGAGCCGTTATTTTTTAAATGATGTTGTGAAATCCCTTTGTTTTAGGTGTAAAGAGTTTCAATTCTTCTATACAATCTAAATTTAAGGGAAAAGGAGTTAAAGTATTCTTATAATTTGTCATAATGAAACCTCCCATTTTTGTCTTGGAATTGTCACATCATGGCAGAAATTCAATCCATCAAATCGATGGAAGTCCAAACACCACCATCATTTCTTCCAAACCAAAACGTCTCCAACACACCTAATTCTCCAAAACCCTTTCCTATGTCCATTTTCCCAAAGTCTTCCAACACCAAAGATTATTCTCCAATGTCGACCAGTCCGTCAACTAATAACAAGGTTTACAAACATTATGTACTCATTAATGATTTGAGGCCAGTTCAGAAAGATTACACACAAGCAATGATTCTGTTAGGTTTTGAGGAGCCATTACAGATAAGTTATCCAGGTGACACTGAAAACCCCATTGATGTTGATACAACATCAGATTTTTCAAATCTTGCATCAAGACAGCATTCAACAAAATTTCCGACGAGAAGATCAAAAAGGGTTTTCGAACACCGATTCGGTGATAATCAATCTGCTAAAAGGTCAAGGGCAGAATCGACTTTCCCTGTTGACACTACCACTGACAGCAGCACTGACACCGACTACAGTATGCACAGTCTTCCCGGAACACCTTCAACATCCACTTCACCAGCTGAACCGGAGAAGGAAGAAAAAGAGATGTAAGACGACACACCTCTGAAGAACTTCATTCCAAAAAGGTTCGCAGAACCTACAGAAATATTGTTGCAAATGTTGCCTCATCATCGAATGCAACAGAAGATAAAGTGGACCCAGACTATGTTGCCCCAACATCCGAGGCAACACCTGCATCTACTCCATCAGAACACACCAATACAGAATCTGAATCAGATTCTGAGGTAATGCCCTACTCTCTTTTATTCCAAACAAAATCATACTCTATTAATTGGAATTTGTTTAAGAATAGAGAGATTAGAGGAGAGAAGGTTATAGACCTAAGTTCATTCTCCAACAATGGTTTAATTTATTTTTTAAGCAGTAAAAAGGTCTTGAGTTCTGTATCTGGAAAAAAATCCTACTGTGAGAAAGTTATTAGGGTGTTTTATGCGAACCTGACACATGTTGTCAAGAACACGAGCTCAAAACTTGGGAAAGTGTAACTTTACAACAATGTATACAATTTTACACCCGCAATCATTAACGCCACTCTTGGGATAATTGTAAGTGAAAGACCTCCTCAATCCAATCCAACTACGGAGGAACTCACTTCTATGATCAAGTACCTTACTGGAAATTTGATCACAATTTGGGCACCCCGCAGTTCTGTGTCTAAGCTCACTGCCCTGTTTGCTACATTCCACAAACTTGTTATCTATAACTCGCTACCTTCTCTGAACGAGACTGTAGTAACTCTTGACCAAGCATCACTACTTTTTAAAATTGGAAGGAATGAAAGAGTTGACTTGAGAACTATTATATTCGAACATGTTTCTAACCTGGATGAAAGAAAAAACAACTCTATCCTTCCATACCCCTCCTTGATTTACCAAATTCTGCTCAACCAAGAGTTTAAGACCCCAAAAGGGGAAAAGCTGAGTCCAACCTTAGAGGTATACTCAGTGCAACGAGCAGTTGTCAACAGCAGGGACAGAAGTATTGATATGTCCTAGAAGAAAGAAGAATGGGACACAGAAACATTAACAGATGTTGCCAACATCCAGGCAACATTGATCAAGGTAAGGTCCCAATGTCCAAATGATGGCTCCAGAGGCACATTGCTGAACTTGACAACAGATTCAAGAATTGATAAGAGCCAAGAATTATTATGTGGGCATTCTTTCTTCACAAAAAGGGGAAGATGATGATGCTGGAAGCAAAGAGACATGGGGAGTTGATGATGTTGTAGGGCCAAGCAGTAACACAGGGGGAGAGGAAATAAGATGACGAATATTGATGTCACCAATGGAGAAGGAGATGATGCACATATTGATTGTTCACATAAAGCGGCTGGAAGCTACTGTGGCATGATCAATCTAGTCAAGGGTGTCAGACCAGTGGTGTCACGTCCCGAACCCCGGGCCAGTGACTGGTGCCCTACCTGGGCACCCTTCTACCTTAACAACATAAGTAGACTGCGGGATTTAAATAACACTGATCGGTGTATTTTATATACACCTTTTGAGTCAGTTTTAGTTAGTCTTTTGTCCCGTTTTGTACATATAAGTGTTGTATTAGGATAGTTTTCCTTTCTATTGAGTCAAAGTGGTTAAAATGGTCAAATGGCGGAAAAGGAGCTAAAAGAGGGCAAAAGAGGAGATGTCGGAGTAGCAGAGAAAGTGGCGAGCGGTGAAATCGGACAGTAGCCGCGCCTCCTGCGATCAGCGCGCGGCGCCACTATTCGAAGGCTGCGAAGACTGGCGTCGCGGCGCCCTCGAGCGAATCACGAGGCGCGGCGCTAAACATCGAGAGCTCTGAAGATGCACGGCCGGGCGCCGAGCAGCGAATATCGGGGCGCGCGCCAAAACACCCGACGGATTCAGAACTTCCGGCGCGCGGCCATGCGAGGCAGCGCCCGGCTGGAAAAATTAGGTCTTTTGACGAAGTGCAGGCGGGCACGAAGGAAAAGAGGAGCGGTTTGACTATAAAAGGAGAACCTAGGCGGTTTTAAGGGTTCCCTTGCACAACACAAGACTTTTGCTTGGAGATTGGATACCATTAGTTTAGTAATTTCTTTTCCCTTTCTTGTTCTTTATTTCTATTTTGTATGATGAACATGGAATTAGTTCTTGTCATGACAATGGCTAGGAACTAATTCTCTTATAGGGCTTTCCATGTTGAATTGCTAGAAACTCATGTTATAAATTAATGCATGCTTATGGTTATTTTTCTTATTGTGAGATCTATCCAATAATTGAGTTGAACTCTTGGTAATTAATTGACAACTAATTATCACTATATGATTTCTAATCAGTTAGAAAGGGGATTGTGAATATGCTGTAAGTTGGGTAGACATTCTTGGATTGGGGATGAAAATACCTCAATTATTTATGTAGCGTTGATGAGAGGCTTAACAACCCTAATTTTGCGCATTGTGCGTGACGATCAACTAGGTTTTTGTTCTTAATCCTCCTATAGAGTTATCCTTATCACCGAAAGGTAGGTAAGGTCGCGATACTAGGGTTGAGTGTTTATATAACCTAACGGGAGTATAAAGCGATTTCAGAAACTGCTTTCTCCAAAAGAAGAATACCATAAGTTAATGCATTAGTAAGTAGCATAAGCGGATAGTAAGGATACATGGAAGCCCTATTCTCATCACCACTGAAATAAATCTTTATATTTAAATAGCTTGCATAATTCTTAGTTATAAACAACAAATCAATTATCAATTCACCAAATAGATACTAGAAAATAGATAGTTGGTAATTGAACTCTAATCCTTGTGGACGATATTCGGTCTTATCAAGATTATACTACTTGTCACGATAACGTGCATTTGCGTTTAAAGTGTGTGCATCTTACCGCGCATCAAACACCTCTTTTTTTTTTAAACCAACGTACGTGCAAGGGCAAAGACGACAAGACTGCCATATAATATACATAATCAAAAGACACTACACTGTACATGAGTCCAATCCCACATATGAATACAGACCTCTAAGAGTTTTACTGAACTATGACGGGATAAGGCCCCGCGGTACCCATAACTGTACAAAAGCATGTACTGAAGGAATTATACCAAAATGATAAACTACTGAACAGATGGAGCTATCCAAATACTGTAATGAAATCATAACAGTCTATACAAAACAGGAGATATGTATGATAGTCAAACTACATTACACAATACATAAGCAGTCATATCAAGTCAGGGACGCATGCCCTCAAAGTCACTACTCAAATATAACTATGGGTCTCACGCCCATAATATCAACCATGCCTGTGGAATCCTTCCTCACTGCAGGCAGTCCATGATATAATCTAACATCAATAAGCATACATGAACAACAAGTCCCACCTGTGTTCTAAAAACTGTACGGGCCAAGCAGGAAAGCGAACCACCAAATCCAGCCTGCGTCATAAAACTGACCGGGGCAAGTACGAAATCCAACTACCAGATCCAGCCTACATCAACAACTGACCGGGGCAAGTACGAAAGCTAACTACCAGATCCAGCCTGTCGTCACGAGATATGACCAGGGCAAGTGCGAAAGCTATCTACCGGAGCCTACCGTACCAAAGCGTAATAAATGAAGCGGGGCAAGTACGAAAGCTATCTATCAGTCCATCCTACGACAGCCACTGACCGGGGCAAGTACGAAAGCTCTCTACCAGTCCATCCTGCGTCACTAAATCTCATGGAGGGCTAATCCATGGAATAACAATATCCCACGTGGTCGCATGCCCCGGAATCCCACATCGTATAAGCATGACCATGGGGTAATACAAACAAATCCGGGAATCTAACCCGCCTCCTGGTCACATGCCCCGGAATCCCACATCGTGTAAGCATGTCCAAGGAGTAATACAAATAATCCGAATCTAACGCGTCTGGTCGCGTGCCGGAATCCCACATCGTGTAAGCATGTCGGATCAATCATAATGGAAGCATACGTGGAATCCCACATCACCGTCGATGCGTCAAGTAAACTTACAAGGCGGTACCCTCCAGTAAGAGTCGCGGGCAGAAAAATATAATACTTGCACTCAAAGTCTATCACAAGCACACATAGGCAAGTTCATAAAACCTTTAGACTTTCATTATCATACTAAAATGAATTTCATTTTATAAACTCAAGGCACTCTCGTTTTATATAAAAATCCGGGATTTTAACCCTAAGTACTACGTACTTCCATTCTTTTCAAAAGACTCATTTTTATATAAAACCCCAAGATACTAACACCCGTAGTATCAAGGCATGTCTATTTTTCAAATTAAGTTACTAAATCTTTAGAAATTCATTTCGAGACTTGAAATGAAGTAACTTCTAATTTCACAACCTAGACAACTCGTACCTATCAATCAAAATAGACAACTTTCTTAACCTTCCATAAAGTCGTTATAACCAACTTCCCATAAAGCCGTTATAACCCTTTATGGTTTTTAGACAAATTCATTCTTTTTATAACCAAGAGACTTATACTTTTAAAACCAAGTATCACATACTTTCAAATCAAGTTTCTTAATTTTCAAAATACTTCAAGTCTCTTAATTTTTAGAAATCAAGTTTCTTCTACTTTCGAAATACTTCAAGTCTCTTAACTTTAGAAATCAAGTAGCTTACACTTTTAAATCTCAAGTAATTCACACCTTTAAAACAAGTCACTTCTCTTAAATCATGTCATTTCTCCTCTTTTAAATCAGTTAAGTAAATCACTCCTTCGACTCCCCTAAAGTCGTTATAACAACCTTTAGGTTTTGGAACTAAGGCACTAGCCAAAAGATTTGGAAACCACTTCCTTTTCAAGACTCTATGTACTTTAAGTAAAATACATTCACATTTGAGAATTCAAACTTCATTAAGCAAATGGATTATAACAACTTACAATTTAAACATCAAAGTACAATCAAGGAAGTATATAGAACAAATTATATATTAGGCAATCCAAGTAAAACCAAGGAATGGATCATTTAAGGAGTAGGACTTACTTTCTTTATCATAAGGAATCATGCTAGAAGAAGGGGAGATGGTTCACATACCTTTTCGGCTTAATCCACAAGCTAAGTCGAATACGCCGCACGTAGAATGGTCAACCTATAATGGTCACAACATGACTATCAATTTCTAGCTTCCAACGTAGAATAATACTAAGTATACGGTCTCTTATTCTACGGAAAATTGGGCAGCACCTCCTTTGTTTTTACATATTTTGCCACCTTTTTCAAGGCCGGATTCAATAACCAAACATGCCACATTTAAGGCTCAACATACCAACCAGTCAAAGGGGATTACACGCCTTACAATATAGGTAAAATTCCGCCCACAATTCATACGAAGTGGTTTAATAATCAAAGCCATTCTCGGCTAACTTATACAACAACACAAAGTCATTTCCAATTCTTTTTCAATCCAAGTTCTTAGGTCTAACATGTTATATAGTCATAAACAACTTCAACAACTACAATTTCCTTCTTTATATAACATGTGACCACTTAAACTAATAATCAAATTGAATTGTAATCTTAAGGGCTAAACATGCTAGTTTCGGATTAGGGTTCCAATATCCATAACACTTATCAACTTCATAATATATACATCTCATGCTTGCTAATATCCATAGCTACAACAATAAGTAATCTTAATTACTAAAACGACAAGAATTGTTACCTTTATAAGCCCTTATAAATCCAAAATTCAAAGTCGCTCCTTAGAATTTCTTAGCTCCTTTCCTTTACGCTCCAATCCGCTATTTGAAGCCTTTAGAAGTTCACAACCAACTTCTCTTCCATTTCCAATCAAAATCTATGAAAATGTCTTAGGTTTTCGCCTTGCGACTAATGTGAAAACACCATTTTTCCGAGATCTTTCTATTGAGATATCCTTACAATACCCTTAGGGACCTTGGGTTAAAGTCTTGTGAATAAAGAACCACAAACTCAATTTTTTTGTGTGGATAAGGTGACATTGCCGAGAGCTATCTATGAAGAACAACAATGTGTGAAATAATTCTAAGTGTTGAAGAGCTAGTCTTACACTAGTGTGGTATATATAACACAATGAAGGGTCAAGATTATAACAAATGTGTGTCTTGGATGAAGAACACTTGGATAACTACACAAGTAGCAAGTTGACTTGGTCAATATTATCAAGCTAGCAAGACTTATTCATCTTCAATGGTCAATGACCATTTTACCCTTGTAATTTTCGTCCAAGACCAAGTGGGGGTGCCACGTGTCGCCATCTCATTCATCCATAAAATTCTGTAACCCTCGTGGGCCCCACAAAATGTAAAATTCCTCGGGTGGGTCCCACATGACCAAATCCGTAAAAATAAATTTCCATAATGTTAATAAGTTCCATATTCTTCAAATAATGAATTTTGAGAATCCAATTCTCATCGACGAACATTTTTCCTTTCCGACGTTCGGAAGATTTTCCGTCGGAAAAACAATTCTTCCTTTCGTACCAATTTTCAAGTCTTGATTCCTTACGTACATTCTCTTATACATGTCCTGGACTTACGGGGTGTAACATTCTTCCCCCCTTAGAAACATTCGTCTCCGAATGTTCTTAGTCGGTTGTCAAGCTATACAAACTCCGACACAGTCTCTTTACTATGCCTATCAATCAATACTCCACAAGACCAACGATGCCACACATGGCCACCACATAACATACGTAAACATAACAATGGACCTTCCATCCATGGTCCCTTATCACAAAACTCGAAGGTTACTGTCTTATCAAAAACGGGATCTTTAGAGGTTACTTTCTTTTTCCCCGTATAAAGGGATGACCCTGTCGTATTCTAAGTCATGGGACTAACACTATCTGAATCCTTCAATCGGACTCCTACTCAGCTAACTGATGTGTTCCCCCGTGTTACTTCCCCTACTCTGTCTCACTTAGTCACCAAACTAGTTGGGACATGAACCTATAACCTGTCTAGCTTAGTTTACCAACTGGTGTAAACTCTAATACTAGTAGCACCTCAATCACGAGCACCTATGGACAGTGTTACTGAACCTAAGGTGCGTGTATCATCACAATTAACCTCCACTCATGGCCTAAATGAATTTTTCTCTACGCACCTTCATTACTCATAACTATAATCACTATAGTTCTTTTAATCCTTGTTCCTTCCTTTTCTTACTTGTCATACTTTATCGTACTTCCAAACTTATTTAGTACACGTACAAAATTTCAAATATTGTTTATGTTCTCCAATCCTTGGAGTTACTATCCCAACTTGGCCATTATGCTACTTGAATTTCCGCTAAGGCTCTTCTCGGCCCTCGCGACCTGGTTCCGGTGGAACGCGTCCACGAACTCGTACAACGATTAACTAGACTTGGGCCTTACATCCTCGTGACCCTATCACATAGCGGGACCATTACCAACTGACATCACCCCATTCAATACTACCGGCTGACCCGAAATGAGTCCATAACCCGACCCATCGTCACACTTAACTTCTCATTCTTAGTCTGAAATAAATCTCTCTCTTATCTCAAGGTACTTCTCACCCTATCCCCCTATTCACTAGAGGTTCATCACATAGGCCGAAGTATTTCTACTGTACATCCTTCCCTATCGGTCTTACACTGTCATGGGGTAATTACAACTTGTGAACTCTACACAACTATAGTCTCAGTTCACTTTATCATTCTTGTCAACATTCTTAACTTTTCACTTTACTAATCAAAGTATCTCTACCTCTGGGGGTACTATCATTTTACAACTACTAGCAATAAAGGGAAAACATATACGCTAAGGCAAAATCGGAATCTATCAATGCATGTATGATTCAAAAGAATCGAAATATACTTGTTACCCCATGCGATGTTGCCTCCTGATCCTGCCCAGTAGTCACGTCATCTATGTGGTTCAAAGGACCGCCAGAACTATAAACTCCACCGTGACCTCTACCACGGCTGGCTGACATCTGAACACCACCTCGGGGGCCTTGCGTGTGGAGGAAAGGGAACCAACTCTGGCCTCATAGGGTGAGCCACTCCTCGGTGCTCTTTCTAAAAGGACATACCCTCAGTATATGGCCCGGACGGCCACAATAAAAACAAACACCGGTGCCATAACGGCATTCCCCATATGACGCTTACTACATCGAAAACACTGAGGAATAAGTGGCCTCGACTGAGAAAATCCTCTGCTCCTCTGAGAACTTCGAACCCTGGAGCTCGGACCGGCTCCTAAATACCTTGTGGGGTCTAATCTCCCACCTGTGATCTGCGGGGGTATGTACTGGGTAGGCTGGGACGAATATCTCACTCATTCTTGAAATTTGCTCGTCCAAAACTCAGGGATAACCAACCGGTCTAGCCCTCTTCTGTTGATTTCGCGTTGGCCTCTACCCTCTGTACACACATGCATGTCTTGGCCGAATAACCTCCTGGCGATGAAGCTGTAGCACCGTTATCTTGGTCAATAATATAATCGCTTCCTCGCGACCTATAGTCTTCTCCTAGCGAGAAGCGGAGGCTCTGCAGTCTTTGGGGCCTCAAAACCTGGCGCAGAAGAACTCGCCGACTGCGGCACAATATCCGGTATATCCTGGACATGAGCCCTATCAACTCTCTGAGTCTGACTGGTAGCTCCTGTTACTCTTTTGCCCTTCTGGGCGACTGTTGCCCTCCTTTGAGGCATAGGTGTAACATAATAATACGTCAGAGAGGAATTATCTTAATAACACAGCTCTATGGCACGATATCAGAGTGAGAAGAATAGAAACCAACTCCTAAATGTCTTGTAGCCTCCTGTTTGTGGGTGTGGCGTGCAACACACCGATAATCAAGACTCTACTAGACACGGTCTGTAGACATTCAGGGTATTTGCTTCGATCTGACTCTGTCATGCCCCGAACCGGGCCCATGGTGGTGCCTACAGGCACCCTTCTACCTTAACAACACAAGTAAACTGCGAAATTTAAATAACACCTCTTTTTTTTTTGAAACCAACGTACGTGCAAGGGCAAAGCCGACAAGGCTGCCATATAATATACATAATCAAAAGACACTACACTGTACAAGAGTCCAATCCCACATATGAATACAGACCTCTAAGAGTTTTACTGAACTATAACGGGACAAGGCCCCGCTGTAACCATAACTGTACAAAAGCCTGTACTGAAGGAACTATACCAAAATGATAAACTCCTGAACAGATGGAGCTATCCAAAAACTCGGAGCAGGGTCCTACACCTGCAGATCACCAAACTGCGTACCTAAACCTGCGGCATGAATGCTGCCCCCCGAAGGAGGTCAGTACGAAGAATGTACCAAGTATGTGAAACAGAAAATACTGTAATGAAATCATAACAGTCTATACAAAATAGGAGACATGTATGATAGCCAAACTACAGTACACAATACATAAGCAGTCATATCAAGTCAGGGACGCATGCCCTCAAAGTCACTACTCAAATATAACTATGGTCTCACGCCCATAATATCAACCATGCCCGTGGAATCCTTCCTCACTGCCGGCAGTCCATGATATAATCTAACATCAATAAGCATACATGAACTCCAAGTCCCACCTGTGTCCTAAAAACTGTACGGGCCAAGCAGGAAAGCGAACCACCAGATCCAGTGTCACGCCCCGACTTTACCAAAGTCTTTACTTAGGGCGTGATGACACCTGGATAATTATTTCCCACCAGGAGCACCATTTAATTCTCTTTATTTAGAAATTTGAACTTATATTCAAATACGGAGCTATTAATAAAAATAACAATAAAGAAATCTGTTTATGACTTTATTAAAACATAACGCGAGCTCATGCTCGTGCAAATATTGTTTCTACATAGACATACTGACAAAGATTATTCTAAGTTGGAAGGGAGACCATTACACACGGGCATTTCCCGAGACACTGGCCGACATTACGAACTGGCAGTACGAGCCCAAGCAATGGACTTGGTATGACAAGAGGCTGGGACGATCGCTAGCCTTGGCGTGGAGCCTTTCCTCTATCACGCTTTCTGAAACATGTTAAATAAAGAGTCGACCTACCATCCAATTTGGTGAGACCCTTACCCTGCAATTCAAAGTACCACCACAATATTCCAAGTGCAATCACATTATAACGTAATAAGCATATTGCAAAAACATATCAGGTTACAACACTTTTAAATATGCAACAACTCTTCATAGGAAATTCTCGGTTTAACTAACACTTCATTTTATCTCGTATTATACGTTAAGACATTCCCCTGCATTTTCATATGTTTATTACATTTATATATTTGTGAACGCGTATTCACTTTTCATATTTATATATAGGTGAACATGTATTCATCTTTCATATTTGTTGCGACGTGCAACCCGATCCATTATATTTACGTATTTGTGAACACGTATTCACTTTACGTTTTGTTGCGGCGTGCAACCCGATCCATTATGTTTACGTATTTGTGAACGCGTATTCACTTTACGTTTTGTTGCGGCGTGCAACCCGATCCATTATATTTATGTATTTGTGAACACGTATTCACTTTACGTTTTGTTGCGGCGTGCAACCCGATCCATTATGTTTATATTTATATATTTATGTGAACACGTATTCACTTTTCATATTTTTCAGAAGATCGAATAAATAATATTCTCTTTCCCAACATTCTGTCATTCATACTTGTAACGATTATAACTTTTTAACCATAACTCCAACTAAGGTGTTTCTCAAGCGGAAACTAAGGTAAGACGGGGATCTTTCACTGTACCAAATTTCATTTAAAACTACTTTGGGTAACTAACAGAAATGTATCCTCAAAACAGCCACATGAGATTTGTTTCGGCAGAATTTTTATTAAACAGAACACGATCTTAGAATAGTCATAACTCCTAATCTGTAAACCCGTTCAAGCCCCATAAAATCTCAAAACGACGATAACAGAGAGCTACAGGTCTCCATGTGGACCATCCTTTCATATTCTGTACCATTTGGTACAGTTTTACACTTTTATTCGCTGCCCTTTCTGGATCTCGATAGATCCGAGGCAGAAACTTTAAACAGCGATAACTCTCAATCCGTAAGTCGGATAGACCCCCGTAAGGTCTCAAAATGTCCAAAACAGAGAGATCTAGAACTTTCATTTAGCAACAATTTTCATATTCCCCACATATTAGTACAGTTTTACGTTTCAACGTCCTGCCCTTCTGGATTCCGATGAATCCGAGGCAGCAACTTCAAACTACAATAACTCTCAACTCGTAACTCTGTTTTAAAAACCCTTTATATATATCTGTCCGTAACAGAGATATTTACAACCATGTAAATTTTCATATAATTCTAATAAGTAAAACTCAATAAAAACAGTCCATAATTATGTCTTTCCGAATTTCGGCCAAATCTAAGGCAAGAACTTTGAACTATGATAGCTTTCAATCCGTATGTCCATTTTACCTCATTTGTGGTTCTATATGATCATAATAGAGAGGTGTACCATTCTTCCGAATTTCATCAAATTCTAACAATTATAACTCAGTGAAAACAGTTCATAAAGTTCATGACGCAACTAGTTGTCTAAACAATCAAAAGTTCAATATTTCTTTTCAACACTCAATTCTTATTCTAACATGTATTGAACTTAAAATAAAGGATGTTACCAAGAATTTCTGAGTGAGAAAACTCACCTTGTAAGTGTGAAGATTATTGTTGTGTGGTTGCTAAAATGATCCTTACTCTCTAGTATTTTGATTCTTGTTCTTCTTGCCCTCTTGGTATTTTTTCCAGATTTTTTCCTCTTCTTTTCACTTGTTTTTTTCTGATTTCCTATTATTTGTGCTAGGTATTTTATTTGTGTCATGTACAATGTATAAGTAGAAGAGTTTTCTATAACCTATGAGAAGTGGAATGACAAGAGTTGGAGGGAAAATGAAAAAGGGGGGGAGAAGGGAAGGGACGTGTTGCATGCATCCTCTCTTTTTTTCTTTTTTTTTCTTTTGTTTTTTTGTTTTCTTATTTTCATTTTATCTATCTATTTATCCAACTTTAACACTAACTTTATCCCATGCAATTTATTCTTTGTTTTCTTATATATATATATATATATTTTTATTAACTCAACCACAACTATATATTATTATTATTTTTTTCCGGATTTTACATTCTCTCCTCCTTAAGCAACATTCGTCCTCGAATGTGAATAAGTTCGTAACATAATCACATAGACACAATAATGTTTATTGTTATTGTAACAAATTTGAGGCTTCACATTCTCCCTTCCTTAAGAAGCATTCGTCTTCGAATGAGAATAAGGTTGTAACACATGCATATAGACACGCAAATGGCACACATATGAAGTACTATGTAACGCATTTTTTTATTACCTTAGTCAAATAGGAATGAATATTTGACTTTCATCGCCTCTTCAGCTTCCCAGGTGGCTTCCTCTGTGGAGTTATTCCTCCATAGGACTTTCACGGAAGCAATATCTTTATTTCTAAGGCGTTGGACCTTTCTATCAAGTATTTCTACCGGAGCCTCTTCATATTGAAGCTCTTACTATCTCCTGGGGAAGGATGACGTGACTTGGATCGTGCAAGTATTTTCGTAACATAGACACATGAAATACCAGATGCACTGCTTCCAGCTCTTGTGGAAGTGCTAATTCGTAAGCCACATTCCCCACTCTTCGCAAGATCTCATATGGCCCAACAAACCTTGGGCTCAATTACCCTTTCTTACCAAAGCGCATCACTCCCTTCATTGGGGACACTTTTAAAAATACTTTCTTCCCCTCTTGGAATTCAAGATCTCTTTTCCGATGATCCGCATAGGACTTATGACGGCTATGAGCTATTTTGATCCGCTCCCGAATCATCTGTACCTTATCATTTGTTTCTTGAATGACTTGAGTCCGAGCGATTGCGTCTCACCCAACTCGAACCATCCAAGTGGAGACCTACATTTTCGTCCATATAATGCTTCAAACGGGGTCATTTGTATGCTAGAGTGAAAACTATTGTTGTAGGCGAACTCAATTAGACATAGATGGTCCAACCAGCTTCCCTGAAAATCTAACACACAAGATCGCAACATGTCCTCAAGTGTTTGAATTGTTCGCTCAACTTGCCCATCTGTTTCGGGTGGAAAGTCGTGCTTAACTTAACTTTTGTCCGAGACCTGTGGAAACTTTGCCAAAAGTGTGGCGTGAACTGGAACCCCTATCTCAAATAATTTGTAAGGGAATCTCGTGTAACCGCACAATCTCCTTCAAATAAATCGTGTGTCTTGTGGTGCGCGTCGTAGTATTGACCGGTAAGAAATGGGCTGACTTTGTAAGCGATCAACAATCACCCAAATAGAATCATACCGCTTCTCGAGTTTTGGTAGACCGATTCTGAAATCCATATGAATCGTCTCCCATTTCCACATGGGGACTCCAATGTCCTGAAGTAATCCGCCAGGTTTTTGATGTTCAGCTTTCACCTGCTGACATATAAAACACCTCCCGACAAACTCCACAACGTCTTTCTTCATCCCGTCCCACCAGTAATTTGCCTTGAGGTCCTGATACATTTTTGTTGACCCTGGATGAATGGAATATCTTGTGTTGTGACCCTCATCTAAGATTTTCCTCCTTAGATCCTTTACCTTAGGAACACATAACCTACCCTTATACCGAAGGGTTCCGTCATTATCTCCCAATGTAAACTGTGAAGGTTTTCCCTGTTGGATCATCTCCCGAAATCCAACAAACTTTGTATCCTCAAACTGACTTTCTTTTATTTCTGAAGCTAAGGCAGACTGCGAGGTATCATGTACCACCACCCTACCTTCACCGATCTCAGTTAAGCTAACCCCGAGGTTTCCCAATCTTTGTACCTCACGAATAATACCCCTCTTTTGTATTTCCAAATGGGCCAAGCTGCCCATTGATCTCCTCGAGTCGTCGACCACCACGCGTTGGCTTTCGAGGATGGTAAAGAATACTAAGGTCATAATCCTTAAGCAACTCTAACCATCTTCTTTGTCGGAGATTCAAATCCTTCTGCGTGGTTATGTACTGCAAACTCTTATGATCTGTAAATATGTCCACATGCACACCATACAAATAATGTCTCCATATTCGTAAGAAAAACACCACCGCAGCTAATTCCAAGTCATGAGTTGGGTAATTCTTCTCATGTATCTTTAACTGTCTAGATGCATACGCAATAACCTTTCCAAACTGCATCAAGACACATCCTAACCCAACTCTAGAGGCATCGCAATAGACTGTGAACCCTTCTTATCCCGATGGTAAGGTTAGGACTGGTGCAGTAGTCAAAAATTCCTTTAGTTTCTGAAAACTTGCTTCACATGCTTTTGACCACTGGTACTTAACCGCTTTTTGAGTCAACCGGGTCAAGGGAGCAGCAAGACTAGAAAAACCTTTTACGAATCTTCTAAAATACCCAGCCAAACCCAAGAAATTTCTAACCTCTGTTGGAGTGGTCGGTTTTGGCCAGTTCTTCACTGCTTCTATCTTCTGGGGGTCTACCATAATTTCATCCCTTGACACAACATGGCCCAAAAAGGCTACCTTTTCCAACCAAAATTCACACTTTGAAAATTTAGCATATAGTTTCTCCTGTTTCAAGACTTGAAGCACTACCCTCAGATGTTCTTCATGTTCTTCAACACTCTTACTGTAGATTAGGATATCATCTATGAACACAATCACGAACAAATCTAGGAATGGTTTGAAGATTCTGTTCATTAAATCCATAAAAGCTGCTGGGGCATTGGTTAACCCAAAAGACATGACCAAGAACTCATAATGGCCGTATCGGGTTCTAAAGGCTGTTTTGGATATATCATCTGGATTTATTTCAGCTGATGATATCCCAAACGGAGATCAATCTTGGAAATATAGCTAGCTCCCTGAAGTTGGTCAAAAAGATCATCGATTCTTGGTAATGGGTATCGGTTCTTGATCGTGACCTTATTGAGCTACCGATAATCGATGCACATTCGGAGCGATCCGTCTTTCTTTTTCACAAACAAGACTGGTGCACCCCAAGGGGAAACACTAGGCCTTATAAATCCTTTATCCAGAAGATCCTTCAATTGTTCTTTTAACTCCCTCAATTCAGCTTGGGCCATTCGATATGGAGGAATAGAAATGGGTCTTGTACCCGGAATTAACTCTATAGCAAACTTCACTTCTCTATCCGGAGGAAGGCCAGGAAGATCTTCAGGAAAAACCTCCGGAAAATTTCGAACAATAGGAACATCATTCACTGCTGGGGATTCTTTTTGGGTATCCACTATATTAGCCAGATATGCATACTCCACTCCGTGACTTCTCAATAACTTTTGAGCCCCAAGGTAGGAAATAAACTGACCTGAGGATATTCCAACCCTACCCCTTATAACAACTTCTGGTTCTCCGGGAAAAGTTAATCTCACTATCTTTCGCCGACAATCTAACATGGAATAACATGACGACAACCAATCCATACCCAAAATGACGTCGAAGTCTACCATATCAAGTAGTACTAGGTTCACCATTGTTCCCCTGCCATTCACTTCTAATGGGAAATTATTTACCACCCGAGAGGCCCAAATTGAGGCCCATACTGGTGTCATAACCTCAAAAGGTTCACTTAAATAAGAAGGTTCTACGTGTAAATTATTAGCAAAGCCCATTGACACATATGAAAATGTAGAGCCGAGATCGTATAATACAAATGCAGGAATACTCGAGACTAGCAAAATACCTGTGACCACCGCATTAGATGCTTCTGCCTCATTCCTCTGGGAAAAGCGTAGAGCCGATTAGAATTGTTGGTTTGTTGACCTCCCTGACTCTGGCGGGGTTGGTTTCCCTGATTTCCATGTGGCGGTGTGGTTGCTTCGACCTCCTGAATAGATTGAGTTTGGGTCCTCTTGCGCAATCCCGGCATAGTGGCACGACTCTCCTGATTATAACATGTCTTCGTTAAGAGCCGGCATTCTCCATTGTGTTTCTTTTGACAAATCTTACAAATTGGTTTGTCACCTTCTGTGTTAGGGTTGGTGGCCTTGTCCTTGCTACCTTGGTAATTAGACCAACTGCCCGCTTAGGCTTGAAATAAGGCGCCCAGATTGGTTCGGTCTGAAGATCCTTTACTAAACTCGCTTCGATTTTGACTGCGGTTAAATGATCACGGCGTCAAATCTCTTCTGCGAATATTCTCTTTTTGCTTTAGCGAAACCTTCTACCCTCAAAGCCATATCGACAATCGAAGATAAGTTCGATCGTTGGCTAACGCCACCACCTTCTTCGCTATGTTCGGGTTTAAACCTCTACAAATCGCTGACTCTATCCATTACAGAGGGACGACATGTGTGTTGTATGTCGATAACCTCACGAATCGTGTATCATATTCTTGTACCGCTGCGGTCACCTTGCTTCAATTGTTCAAACTCGATGCGAGTGCATCCTTGCACGTATTAGGCATAAATTTCTCAATGAATGCCGCTCTGAACCCTCCCCAAGTCATTGGTGGTGACATCGGGGGATGATTTTTCCTAAAACTCCTCCACCACACCCCTGCATCATCCACTAGTCGTGCGCCTACCAAGTTGGCGCCTGCGTCTCCACGCGTCCCAATGTGAACATTAAGTCTTCAACTTCATCGAGGAATACTATCGGGTCGGCCTTGGGGTCCTTCCCTGAGTACAGTGGTTCTCTTCTCCTCATAAAATTTGCCCATAGCCTATCAGGTACTGCTTGAGCTTCTACACTCTCGGTCCGTAGTGCGATCGATCGGTCCTGGGCCGTCAGTTACGGTTCGGGGCTATGGCGAGAGACTAGTGCGGGCGGAACCATGTGTGGGCTGCAATCATTAACTCTATGAGTCTATCTAGTTTTTGTCCCACCATTTCTTGGGCCATTTGACTCTCGTTCTCTCCAACATTTTCTCCGACATTTTCTCCGCTCCCTTCAGACACCACTACGTCAACTGGAGGTACATGAGCTTCGTGATGAACCTCCTCTTGAGCCCCCGGGATTTGTGAATTCACCATTTTCTGTGAAGACAAACACACTCATATTTTAGAAGACGGAATGTCTACTCTAGCTTTTAAAATTTTCTTATAGTTCATAAGCATGCAACACCACAAGAAAACGCAAATTAACTAAACAATAATGACAACTCATAACTTGCATTAATAATGTTTCATTCCTCATATTTGAAAATATTTCATGACATTACAATACATCAGAGCATGTCATTCTATGTCATTCCCTATAGCTCTCTTACTCGAACATGCACCTACTACAACACGTTCTAAAGGGCTTAACCGCATAATTCGTCTATTCTGCTGATTGGCATTCAACTCCCTGTGAACCTTCTTCCTTGCTTCCCTTTCCATTTCGCTCATTCTTTCCCTTACTACTATTACCTGAAATAGAAATTTTGTCCAGGAACCTTCTGTAACATCTCCTCTTAGCATATTTGCCCCTCTGAATGAGGATCGGAATTTTTTCGGGACAGAGTTGAATATTATCTGTAATATGACTCCAATCAGAAAGTTGAAGAAGGTCGGGTCGTAAGAACGCCTCTTCTGTCTACTCCTAAGCAAATACGCACAAAGTACGATTGTGTCACACATATACTCGTTAAAATCATCTCCCGAGTTCATCTTACGACGCATGAATTCCTTCTGAGCTTGCATTTCCTTTGCCTGTTCCTCGAGTACTTCCCTCTTTGTTGGAACTCGTCTTATAATCACCATATACACAACAATTATTGGTCAGTATAACATTGTACAATCTTCTTCCTAACCCGCGTGAAAGATGTAGTACAAGAATCAAGTCTTGAAAAAAACTCAAGAAAGGCACGAGAGGAGTATGAAATAAGGGAAACTTTAGGATGTTATTCCGTTCACTTATTACTAGGGTGGCGCGCACACCGTCGCAATAAGTAACCGTTCAAACACCCAACTCGAAGAAACTTCCTAGAATCTCCTAACCTGGTTTAGATTTGATACCAACTTGTCACGCCCCGACTTTACCTAAGCCTTTACTTAGGGCGTGATGACACCTAAACAATTATTTCCCACCAGGAGCACCATTTAATTCTCTTTATATAGAAATTTGAACTTATATTCAAATACGGAGCTATTAATAAAAATAACAATAAAGAAATCTGTTTATGACTTTATTAAAACATAACGCGAGCACATGCTCGAGCAAATATTGTTTCTACATAGACATACTGACAAAGATTATTCTAAGTTGGAAGGGAGACCATTCCACACGGGCATTTCCCGAGACACTGGAACTGATATTCTGAACCTGACGAGTACCAAGCCCGAAGCAATGGATTTGGTATGACAAGAGGCTGCGGGACGATCGCTAGCCTTGGCGTGGAGCCTTTCCTCTATCACGCTTTCCTGAAACATGTTAAATAAAGAGTTAGCCCTACCATCTGAGGCTGAGTGAGAACCTTACCCTGCAATTCAAAGTAACACCACAATATTCTAAGTGCAATCACATTATAACGTAATAAGCATATTGCAAAAACATATCAGGTTACAACACTTTTAAATATGCAACAACTCTTCATATGAAATTCTCGGTTTAACTAACACTTCATTTTATCTCGTATTATACGTTAAGACATTCCCCTGCATTTCCATATGTTTATTACATTTATATATTTGTGAACGCGTATTCACTTTTCATATTTATATATAGGTGAACATGTATTCATCTTTCATATTTGTTGCGGCGTGCAACCCGATCCATTATATTTACGTATTTGTGAACACGTATTCACTTTACGCTTTGTTGCGGCGTGCAACCCGATCCATTATGTTTACGTATTTGTGAACGCGTATTCACTTTACGTTTTGTTGCGGCGTGCAACCCGATCCATTATATTTACGTATTTGTGAACACGTATTCACTTTACGTTTTGTTGAGGCGTGCAACCCGATCCATTATGTTTATATTTATATATTTATGTGAACACGTATTCACTTTTCATATTTTTCAGAAGATCGAATAAATAATATTCTCTTTCCCAACATTCTGTCATTCATACTTGTAACGATTATAACTTTTTAACCATAACTCCAATTAAGGTGTTTCTCAAGCGGAAACTAAGGTAAGACGGAGATCTTTCACTATACCAAATTTAATTTAAAACTACTTTGGGTAACTAACACAAATTTATCCTCAAAACAGCCACATGAGATTTGTTTCAGCAGAATCTTTATTAAACAGAACCCAATCTTAGAATAGTCATAACTCCTAATCTGTAAACCTGTTCAAGCCCCATAAAATCTCAAAACGACGAGAACAGAGAGCTACACGTCTCCATGTGAACCATCCTTTCATATTATGTACCATTTGGTACAGTTTTACACTTTTATTCGCTGCCCTTTCTGGATCTCGATAGATCTGAGGCATAAACTTTAAACAGCGATAACTCTAAATCCGTAAGTCTGATAGACCTACGTAAGGTCTAAAAATGTCCACAACAAAGAGATCTAGAACTTTCATTTAGCAACAATTTTCATATTTCCCACGGATTAGTACAGTTTTACGTTTCAACGTCCTGCCCTTCTGGATTCCGATGAATCCGAGGCAGCAACTTCAAACTACAATAACTCTCAACTCGTAACTCCGTTTTAATAACTCTTTATCTATATCTGTCCGTAACAGACAGATTTACAACCATGTAAATTTTCATATAATTCTAATAAGTAAAACTCAATAAAAACAGTCTGTAATTATGTCTTTTCGAATTTTGGCCAAATCTAAGGCAAGAACTTTAAACTATGATAACTTTCAAACCGTATGTCCATTTTACCTCATTTTTGGTTCTATATGATCATAATAGAGAGGTGTACCATTCTTCCGAATTTCATCAAATTCTAACAATTATAACTCAGTGAGAACAGTTCGTAAAGTTCATGAGGCAACTAGTTATCTAAACAATCAAAAGTTCAATATTTCTTTTCAACACTCAATTCTTATTCTAACATGTATTGAACTTAAAATAAAGGATGTTACCAAGAATTTCTGAGTGAGAAAACTCACCTTGTAAGTGTGAAGATTATTCTTGTGTGGTTGCTAAAATGATCTGTACTCTCTAGTATTTTGATTCTTGTTCTTCTTGCCCTCTTGGTATTTTTTCCAGATTTTTTCCTCTTCTTTTCACTTGTTTTTTTCTGATTTTCTATTCTTTGTGCTAGGTATTTTATTTGTGTCATGTACAATGTATAAGTAGAAGAGTTTTCTATAACCTATGAGAGGTGGAATGACAAGAGTTGGAGGGAAAATGAAAGGGGGGGGGGTGGAGAAGGGAAGGGACGTGTTGCATGCATCCTCTTTTTTTTTTTTTTCTTTTGTTTTTTTGTTTTCTTATTTTCATTTTATCTATCTATTTATCCAACTTTAACACTAACTCTATTCCATGCAATTTATTCTTTGTTTTCTTATATATATATATATATTTTTATTAACTCAACCACAACTATATATTATTATTATTATTATTTTCCGGATTTTACATCCAGTATGCGTCATAAAACTGATCGGGGCAAGTACGAAAGCCAACTACCAGACTGCAAGCGGCCCGAGGGCAAGTACGAAAGCTAACTACCAGATCCAGCCTGTCGTCACGAGATATGATCGGGGCAAGTGCGAAAGCTATCTACCGGAGCCTACCGTACCAAACTGTGTAATAGAACTGACGGGGGCAAGTACGAAAGCTATCTACCAGTCCATCCTACGACCATCGGCCGGCAAGTACGAAAGCTCTCTACCGATCCATCTCGCGCGTCACTAAATCTCATGGAGGGCTAATCCATGGAATAACAATATCCCACGTGGTCGCATGCCCCGGAATCCCACATCGTATAAGCATGACCATGGGGTAATACAAACAAATCGGGGAATCTAACCCGCCTCCTGGTCACATGCCCCGGAATCCCACATCGTGTAAGCATGTCCAAGGAGTAATACAAATAATCCAGGAATCTAACCCGCATCCTGGTCGCATGCCCCGGAATCCCACATCGTGTAAGCATGTCCAAGGATCAATCATAATGGAAGCATACCCGTGGAATCCCACATCACCGTCGGTACGTCCAAGTAAACTTACAACGCAAAGGCCCTCCAACCGAGAGTCGCGGCAGCGTAAAAAATATAATACTTGCACTCAAAGGCTATCACAAGCACACATAGGCAAGTTCATAAAACCTTTAGACTTTCATTATCATACTAAAATGAATTTCATTTTATAAACTCAAGGCACTCTCGTTTTATATAAAAATCCGGGATTTTAACCCTAAGTACTACGTACTTCCATTCTTTTCAAAAGACTCATTTTTATATAAAACCTCAAGATACTAACACCCGTAGTATCAAGGCATGTCTATTTTTCAAACTAAGTTACTACATCTTTAGAAATTCATTTCGAGACTTGAAATGAAGTAACTTCTAATTTCACAACCTAGGCAACTCGTACCTATCAATCAAAATAGACAACTTTCTTAACCTTCCATAAAGCCGTTATAACCAACTTCCCATAAAGCCGTTATAACCCTTTATGGTTTTTAGACAAATTCATTCTTTTTATAACCAAGAGACTTATACTTTTAAAACCAAGTATCACATACTTTCAAATCAAGTTTCTTAACTTTCAAAATACTTCAAGTCTCTTAATCTTTAGAAATCAAGTTTCTTCTACTTTCGAAATACTTCAAGTCTCTTAACTTTAGAAATCAAGTAGCTTACACTTTTAAATCTCAAGTAATTCACACCTTTAAAACAAGTCACTTCTCTTAAATCATGTCATTTCTCCTCTTTTAAATCAATTAAGTAAATCACTCATTTGACTCCCCTAAAGCCGTTATAACAACCTTTAGGTTTTGGAACTAAGGCACTAGCCAAAAGATTTGGAAACCACTCATTTTCAAGACTCTATGTACTTTAAGTAAAATACTTTCACCTTTGAAAATCCAAACTTCATTAAGGAAATGGATTATAACAACTTACAATTTAAACATCAAAGTACAATCAAGGAAGTATATAGAACAAATTCTATATTAGGCAATCCAAGTACAACCAAGGAATGGATCATTTAAGGAGTAGGGCTTACTTTCTTTATCATAAGGAATCATGCTAGAAGAAGAGGAGATGGTTCACATACCTTTTCGGCTTAATCCACAAGCTAAGTCGAATACGCCGCACGTAGAATGGTCAACCTATAATGGTCACAACATGACTATCAATTTCTAGCTTCCAACGTAGAATAATACTAAGTATACGGTCTCTTATTCTACGGAAAATTGGGCAGCACCTCCTTTGTTTCTACATACTTTGCCACTTTTTTCAAGGCCGAATTCAATAACCAAACATGCCACGTTTAAGGCTCAACATACCAACCAATCAAAGGGGATTACACGCCTTACAATACGTGTAAAATTCTACCCCACAATTCATACGAAATAGTTTAATAATCAAAGTCATTCTCGACTAACTTATACAACAACCAAAGTACTTTCCAATTCTTTTTCAATCCAAGTTCTTAGGTCTAACATGTTATATAGTCATAAACAACTTCAACAACTACAATTTCCTTCTTTATATAACATGTGACCACTTAAGCTAATAATCAAATTGAATTGTAATTTTAAGGGCTAAACATGCTAGTTTCGGATTAGGGTTCCAATATCCATAACACTTATCAACTTCATAATATATACATCTCATGCTTGCTAATATCCATAGCTACAACAATAAGTAATCTTAATTACTAAAACGACAAGAATTGTTACCTTTATAAGCCCTTATAAATCCAAAATTCAAAGTCGCTCCTTAGAATTTCTTAGCTCCTTTCTTTTACGCTCCAATCCGCTATTTGAAGCCTTTAGAAGTTCACAACCAACTTCTCTTCCATTTCCAATCAAAACCTATGAAAATGCCTTAGGTTTTCGCCTTGCGACTAACGTGAAAACGCCGTTTTTCCGAGATCTTTCTATTGAGATATCCTTACAATACCCTTAGGGACCTTGGGTTAAAGTCTTGTGAATAAAGAACCACAAACTCAAATTTTTTTGTGTGGATAAGGTGACATTGCCGAGAGCTATCTATGAAGAACAACAATGTGTGAAATAATTCTAAGTGTTGAAGAGCTAGTCTTGCACTAGTGTGGTATATATAACACAATGAAGTGTCAAGATTATAACAAATGTGTGGCTTGGATGAAGAACACTTGGATAACTACACAAGTAGCAAGTTGACTTGGTCAATATTATCAAGCTAGCAAGACTTATTCATCTTCAATGGTCAATGACCATTTTACCCTTGTAATTTTTGTCCAAGACCAAGTGGGGGGTGCCACGTGTCGCTCTCTCATTCGTCCATAAAATTCGGTAACCCTCGTGGGCCCCACAAAACGTAAAATTCTTCGGGTGGGCCCCACATGACCAAATCCGTAAAAATAAATTTCCATAATGTTAATAAGTTCCATATTCTTCAAATAATGCATTTTGAGAATCCAATTCTCATCGACGAATATTTTTCCTTTCCGACGTTCGGAAGATTTTCCGTCGGAAAAACAATTCTTCCTTTCGTACCAATTTTCAAGTCTTGATTTCTTACGTACATTCTCTTATACATGTCCTGGACTTACGTGGTGTAACAAGTGGAGCTGTGATTGTTGATCAATGAAAGAAGATATTGATATTTGATGGAACTTGTTTATTTGTCTCTGATATGCTGACATTTGAATTATTAATTTTTCTTTGGTTTGTATTATTTTCTTTTGTGATATTGGTTTGTTCTAACAGACATAATTATGCTCACTGGATTGTTTATATATGTTTTCTTACTGTGGATTGTTGTGAATTGTTAACTGTTGACTAATTACACATATGTTGTAAGGAAGTCACGATCAACATGACATAACCCATTTCTAATCAAATCGTCAATACAACATTACTTGGAATTTATTACTGCATTTTAAGGGGGAGCTTGGCCCTGATCTTACTGATTGTCTAATTATTAGGACTGCATCGATAATCAGTATCCTAATTATTTTTCTTTTGTATGGAGTTTTGTGAAGAAAGACAAAAAGATGGAGATTGTTGATGTTGGATAGATGTTGTGACAACGTCTATAAACGCTTAGGACAACATCGCTTATAAACATAAAGATGTTGCCTGCGATATTGTGACAATATCTCTGTAAACGATTTTGCATATTCTTCCGGCCAAAACATGTTGTATTACTGTGAGTTAAAAATGACCTAGGCAAGCTTACAATGAAGTTGTGTTTAAAACGTGGGAAAAGAAGCAGTCAAGCTTGGAGGAGAAGCAACGTGAAGACCAAGTCCAGATCGTTGAGCTTTTCATGAAGAAATAACTGGTCCAAGCTGCAGCCTTCTTTTACTCAACTCCCGCAACCAACAGTGAGGATTTCAAGGGAAGTTTCACACAATAAATAGAGGGGAAACTTCAGAGTATTGACATCCAGAATTAAACGAGAAGAATCACCAAGAGAGGTCTCGGATATTCACCTTAGAAACTGGTTCAACACATAGTCTAAAGTAGTATAACAACATCTAGTCCCACATTACTATTGTTGCTCAGATTTTAGAACAAGCTTATTGTTGAAGCAATTGTAATGAAGATGTTGTATTTGTCTTTATAGATATTTTAACTTTAGGCTGAAGTTATCTGCGACTTCACTTTTTGTAATTTCATTTTCGCTTGTATTGCTCAATTTATAAAAAGAAATTCAATTGTAATTGTATATAATATATAAATACTTCTGTCATTGATCATCAAGGGCTATATTAATATATACCTTTGAAAATATAAATCTTGTGTCTTTTATTTTTCCGCTTCATTTACTCTTTAAATGTTTATAACTGTTTTATCACAATGTTGTCTCATATTTGACACAACATTGAAGGCAACATTCATAAACTGTTTTTGTTATTTAAGCTATTTCATCTTTAATCTTACTTGTATTTACTTATCCGTAGCCCCGGACCCAAACAATTTAGAAAGGAATTCGACTTGGGATCGCAATATAATACCGAGGTAACGATTCTACAACAATTTCTTGTGATCAAAGATAAATTTACGCTAGATTTAGCCCTTAACATCATGGAATTTTGAAGTGAAAATTGGATGTTTAGCTCTAGGTTTAAGAGAGTGAGTAATGGAGATTTGAGTATCAATTCGGGGTTGGTTTTGAAAACTAATGATAGATGTGGACGCGGGGGTTATGAGTAACCCAATTATGAAATCAATTCCGGAATTTGACCACTAGGTTCAGGTTTGACTTTTGTTGGCTCAACCTAAACCGCATATTTAAATTATTGGAATTAATTCCTTAGATTTGTTTAATGTTGTTGAACATTCTTTTGGCTAGAGTTAAGTCCTTCGGACGCGTTTGGGCGGGGAAGGGCGATCATGGTAGGTTGAAAGCTCACTTTAATCGGGGAAAGAGAAATGTGAGGACTATTGAGTTTGTGAGATCATTGAGATGATCAATGTGCGCATGTGGATACAGATCTGTCCCCCATGAGTCACTTGACTTGACATCCCCTTGCGATGTGCACACTGGTTGTGAAAGAGATCGGTTAACTGAGTTGCAAAGTGATTTGGTGTAATAAAGAGTCAATCTTTACTATTTTCCCTGATAGTGCACTTGCATTAATTTATTATATGTAATCAACATGCCTATTGTGTTGGTTTGAACTGCGGGAAATGCTCAAGTGATGTTAACTGTCTATTAAATAAATATATTCCTGTTATTTGCTCCTTTTCCTTATATCTCTATATAAAACTGCACAAGTAAAAGTAAGGTGTCTTTTTAAGTAACGATAGCCACTACATTGTTGGAAGCGGTCAATGAGATAAACTGGTACACGTTGACGACCGTACTCATAACTATACTTAATGCACTTTTTATGCAGGTTCGAATCCACGTACTAGCGCAGTTTGTGATTTAGTTCCAGCTCGAGGGTCCAGCCCTAGTGGTGAGCCACTTACCCTCTATCACAGTGGCCACGACGTCATTGAAATCTGCGAAAGTTTAAAATATTGTAAACTTACTTGCCCCAACAATGTATGATTATGTTACAATTGAAATCTGCAAAGAAACTTACAGTTTACAAGCTTTAGAATCTCTACTAAAAGGTGTGCACGCGATTGTCTGCTCGGATACAAGTCTTGCTTCGGTATATCCCTCTGTCAGGAAAGCTAGGAAATCTTGGCAGAGGTTTGAGATGATTTTAATCACTGAACTCTGAGTTCAGAAAGTAAGAATTAAATTTATGATTCCAGTAACCTAAATTATGAGGTTAAGTACTGAATATATAGGGGAGATTAGGATACAAATCAGACTGGGATTAGGCTTAAAAACCTGACCCAAATCCGAGTTGAAGTGGGCCACTGGATGCCCATTTGTCGTGCGTCGCAAGACCTACCGAGCGTCACGCATTGCCTTTATTTTAAAGTTTCAGCACGTTTTGATTTTAATTAAATCCAAAATCTAATTTGGACTTAATTAAATAATTTTCATCAAATAGAAATTATCCCATAATTTATTATTGATTAAAATATCTCAATTCTAAATCGAATATTTTATATTCTCTCAATATACCCATAGACCGAAAAGACAATCGACTTAGTGTGACCCTTTAGGATTTCACACATCGACACTTAATCAAATTAAGGTTCACACGAAACTCCTAGACTGCGCCACATGACAAACTCAATATGTGAAGAACGTTTACAAGACTCTAGTAAACATAACTTTTATGTGAGATAATAAATTCCTTTCATTCGCGACACACTCGATCAAGTTTAGGATCTGTCATGTGTATATCCAAATGGCTTGATCACTTTATCTCATCTTTATTAGTCGACAATTAGACCGTATCTCAAATATGTCTCTTGCATTGGCCAATGACTTGGTCGACCTAATATCTGAGAAGCTGAGTGTTCTTTCGAAACATCCAATCGAGGAATGAATCTTATTCTTGGCCCAACTACCACCTTAGTTTGCATCGCAATGTACCCAATACAAGTCATGTCTTATCCTATAAGGAATTTAAGCTTAGGACATGATCAAAGTACATTACTCTGCAAATTAGGTGCGTATTGACCTCAAGTCAAAGGACCTTTATCTCCCACTGATAATACTCTAAACATGTATAACAAACAGTTTATCAGCAGGGAATGTCAATACCCTCTAAGAATATACATATGTCCATCACTAGCAATCATTACTAGTAGTAAGTGAGACATACTACATGTCGTCTTATAATATATCATTGATATCTCATTCTCAATGATCATCAATCGAGGCTTCTTTTAGAACTACGCTCTATCGTTAATATCTCACTCTATCAATGACAACGTAAGCTCAAGGAATGCACATTAATGAATGATACAAACAATCAAATAACAATTCAGTAATTGTAAAAGTCATAAATATATTAATCTCATTAATAATATGAATGTGTTCAAATACATATGTCCCTAAAATGATTGTCTCTAGGACATATATACTTTCAATTTTGTCTAGTCAGACTCTTGTATTTCCTTTCTAGACATTTGTATCGTTATGCCTAGTTTTACTCATGATAAGCAACACCAGATTATGGGAATTTAGTTATGTATTTGGGTTTTGCTTCTGCACTGTAATTTGACTTTATCCTTATTTATAATATTTCAACTGTTGGACTATATTTGCTTTAGTTTCCGCACGTTGTAGTTGGGTCAATTGAAGACCTTGATTCACCTGACTTGGGACAGTCAAGTGCCATTACGACTTAGGGAATTAGGGTCGTGTTAGTGCACACACTATCGACTGTTGAACATTTCTTTCCCTCTCTTTTATTTTCTTGTTCTGCTTCAGTTGTTTTCATTAGCTGCTGAACCAAATGAGGCTTCTAGATAGCAGAGTCAGTTGTAAGAACGAACATTGAGGTAAAGACAATGTTGACAAATAACAAAGTTATTGCTAGCTCAAGAACAACTGATACACACACTAACATATGGTAGTAGGAAAGCTGATACCCTTTTCTTTCTTTATGGCTCTCGAAAATAAGTCAGTACGTTTACACAGGGTACAGTGTCTCATACAGTCATACGTCAAGAGTGAAAAAAATGTCGGGATAAATCGAGTTTGGTATGTACTGTATGATGTAGTGATAAATCGAGTTTGGTATGTACTGCATTCATACACGTCTTAACCTTGCTAGAGTAAATTTTACAGGTAGTTGCTTTTGTCATTCGTCATCAGGTTGAAACAATTTCCTCCAAAATTTAGAAAACGCAACATGAATAAAATGACAGTTTTCTTAGCACTATGCATACTGTAGGAGCAAAAAGAACTTACAGGATCATCATTATCCCATGATCTGTACATTGTACAAGCAATTTCAGTCTATATAACTTTTATCAAGCAGATAAAGCTTAAAAGTCTGCTTTTACATTTCAAGAGTATAAGATGATGAAGGCAGTACGATCTACGCAATGTTACCTCGGAATGCTTCAGAAAATATATATGCCACAGGTATTCTGGAGGCCCCTGGATCTTGGTTCTGTTAGTCAGTTCTACATATTTATTTATTTTTTACAATACATGAAAGGTAAAAGATCAGTTTGGTAACCTGTTTTCGCTTTATTGGTATCTTTGGTTTGTCAGTAATGTAATAGAACTGTTCTTGAATCTGAGAGAAGCAGACAAGTAAATGTGGAATGGTGTGTCCAATTTACACTTTTATTTACTTAATTATATCTTCGACAAGAAATATCCTCAACCCGTTATGGATGTTGGCTATTAGTGTCGGCAGGAGGGGATGAAGGGATATATGGAAACCAAGTCTTTGGGTCTAATGGATTATATGGTGGCGGTTGGGAAGGAGAATGTGAAGGATTGTTAGGTATCCAGGTTGTGGGGTCTTCAATCTTAAATGCAGGAGGTGGAGAAAACAAGGAGGGTACAGGAACTGAAGGCGAAAGAGGCGAAGAAAATGGGAACGGAAACTTTCGGGGTGTCGGAATTGGTATTGGTCCGAAAGGAGGGAGCTGAGGAAGAGGAGGTAACTGAGACAAAGGTGGAAGTTGAGGTAAAGGAGGCCACATAAAATGGTAAGGAGGAAAATAAGGAAGGAAAAACTTAGAGGAATTGAAAGAGTTTGACAGTTCCACTTCAATTTTGGTTACACTATTCCCACATAAAGTAACATTTTTCTCAGGGGGTCTATAACTTAAGGCATCTAGGCTGTAGATGCACTGATTATTCTGTTTTGATTTTATGGTTATCTCATTAGATGTGCTCTTTAAACCTGGAACGTTGCAGGCTTGAGATGTGCTTTGAATCAAATTGACTTGGCAGAATGATTGAATTGTTGGTTCGTCTATGCAATCAACACCATCCACTGATGGTATATCCAATTTGTACACACCATATCTGTCTGTGGTTCTGTTGACTGAGAAGGATATTTGCTCTGCTGTTCTTGGTGAGCTCGCTTTGAATTTGCATTGTACATGGACATCAACACCTGCACATGGAGGTGGCAAAATCAATTCACTTTAGTAACACGTCAAATCCGTGCCCAAATCTAAAGTTCTAAACCTTATGATCTGTTTGTTGATTTGACCAGACAGTTAAATTCGAAATAACTTGTCAATTTATTAGGCTAAACAGGTCAAATAACCAAACGGTTCAAATTGCAACCAAAATCATACAAAATTCTAGAAATTAAGAATTATATTAATTTGGATGAACTTCAGCTAATAATCTTTTTTTAAATTTATACACACCACTAAAAAATCACTATTTTCTCACTGAAAAATGTTCAGTGACTAATTCCACAGAATATCGGTGGGAAAAACTTAAATAGTAGTGTGTTTACATTAAAAAAAATAAGGAAGATTCTCAGCGTTTCAATGGGAACCTGTTTCCCATCATGCGTTTTCCCAGTGAGCTGATTCAGTGGGAATGAGGCGAAAAATCATGTTTCATAACACAAATTTTTCACGGAATGTCGGTGGAAAAATCATCTAATTCTAGAAGTGACATTAGTTTTCACTTTTTCTTTTTTCAAAAACCAAAATCAAATAGAAGGAGATGTTGTGTCATTTTGGGTGAGTTAGATAGAATATTTCCCGAATATTATTTCATTAATTGTATATCTCTTAATTTATGTAGAATTATATTCATCAATAATGTAAAATATATATGTAGTACAAGAATATCTAAACTAGGTAACTAATCAACCTAATTACAATATGAAATATAATTCTACCAAAAATAGGAGACCTAATTACAATAGGAATATAATTCTACCTAAATTAAGAGATATACAATTAATGAAAGAATATTCAGAAAATATTCTATTACGGATGTGGTGGGGATAAGGATGAATGACCAAAACCGCGAATGAGAATGTCTTGTCCACTACCAACAGTAATATTCGATTTAAATTACTCAAATTGGAATAAGACGAGAGAGTCCTTTGTGATGCCGTCATGTGAGATGTGGCGCCTGTGTCCATATACCAATTTTGTCTAGAGCTTTGAGTGACATTGTGTTCATAGCTGTCTCAATGTCGGTCGGTGCATAAGTTAGGGGGTGCTTGTGATGTGTAGGTTTGTTGTGGACGTGGGTCGAGTATGCCAGGGTGGGTCTGTCGGTCCTGAGGTGGAGTCCACGAGGATGTCTGATACTGGCAAGGAGTAGAGGTCGATGATGGTGGGCCCAAGAGGCCACGGCGGGTAGGCAGCCCACGGAGGAGGCTGCTTCCACTGTCGCGGTCGCTGCTAGTTTTTCCTACTGGCATGGAATGCCCCTTCCCGCCATCGTTGTTGCCGGAATTCCGTCTGTCGTGGCCTTTGCCGGACTGTCTGCTCCGGTGGTTGTTGCAGGTGGATGCGGGGTTGTTGTGGGTCCTCGGATCGGCGGTTCAGGTTGACGGAGTTGGAGGCCCTATCGTCGACGGAGGGCTCGACGGTGGTGGTGAGGGCGGCGACGACAATGCTGGCCTGAGTGGTGTTGCGTTTGATTTTCGGGTTTCCTCAAGAATAAGCTTCCAACGGGCCTCATGAAAAGGAGGTAATAACGTGCATTGCTGAAGGTTGGTGGCAACGTAGTCATAGGATTCGTTCAAGCCTGCAATAAGTTACATGACCAATCGATGATTAGTGACTGCTGCGCCGACGTTGAAGAGTTGATCGGTAAGAATTTTGGATTCTTGACAATATGCAGACATGTTTGGGAAATCGTCCTGATGAACGTCCTTGAACTGATTTTCAAGGTATAACGCTCATTGAGTTTTGTTGTCGTGGAAGATACTTTCCGAACGTTCCCACGTTTGGCGGGCAGTGACATTGGTCTCAATGATGATCTGCAACAGATCATTAGAGATTGTGTTGTATATCCACTGGAGGACGGTTGCGTCCAAACGACACTAGAGTGCATCATCAGAAGTCGAAGCTGAGGATAGGTCTATTGACTTCAGTGTGGGAGGGATGATGTGGTCGATAACTTCGTAAACACGACAATAGATCTTAAAAAGCTCCGCTCACGAGGAGTATTGATCATTTTCCATCTCAAGGGTGATAGGGATTTTGATGTTGTTTACTGCAAGTGCATGATGGAATTTGGTTTTGTCAGCATAAAATTTAAGAGGAGAAGGGAGAGAGAATGGCTGAAAAAAATACTAGGGTTCCGTGGGGGTGGCGGCCGAGAGCTATGGTCGGCGGCGGTGGAGGTATTTTTAGACTATGATACCATAAAGGAATGTGTTCCTTGATTGTATTAATCAATAATGTACAATATATATATATATACTAGGTAACTAATCAACCTAATTACAATAGGAAATATAATTCTACCTAAAATAAGACACATAATTACCATAGTAATACAATTCTACCTAAATTAAGAGATATACAATTAATGAAAGAATATTCGGAATATTCAGAAAAACTTCTATTAGTTATGACCATTTATTTGACGATATCACTTTTATCCTAAGAAAACCTTGAACGGTTAGATCATGGTCATTTAATTTATTTTACTCATCCAGAGTTGACCCAACACGCCCATTTTCCATCTTCAAATGCTTCAAAGAAAATGTTGTGTCTAAATTTTACTATTAATTCAATGCACAATTGAACCAAGTATATGTACCTGACAAGAAGTAGCTGTGTTTCGAGAAAGTGTTATCACAGCAAACGTCGCAGAAAACAGAACCTTGTACAATTATATGGGAAGAGGGTCCTTCTGCTGGTTGAGCTAATACTTGAACAAATAGATGCAAAACCAAAACCGCAAAGACAGTGGAAGAAAACATGGTACTGAAAAACAAGAACAGAAGCTTCTGGTGGTAGAAAATATTCTTATCTACTTGTTCTTGGTTGTAGTAGTAATAGTAGTAGCTTCTTAAAGAGAATATATTCATATAAAAATGATAAGACAAGAATTGCTTTATACTAATGCTTAGTGTACGGATGCATATAATTAGCCCGTGAGCAGTTTGGTGTTAGTGACAACTGCGAAATAGGAAGTGGAATTATATAATTTTGGACATACATTCACTACAAACAAAGGCATGTGAAGAGTGTTTCTGGCTGATTGTTAAAAAGGGTGGATATAAGGGATGTTGGCCATCTTTTATATTCACCGCTCGCTTTCATTAGAGGGGTCCTTCACTCGTGACATGGACGAGAAAAGTTCCAAAAAGTTGTATGGCTAAACTTTAAATTTAGTTGCTTTTTGCCAATTTCCCTCACATAGTTTTTTTTATTTCTATCCGGTATTCAGTATCCTATTTGAGTCTTACTATATTCGATTTCGCACCGCGTAGGATCCATTCGGGGAAAGCGCTCTCTACCTAAAAAAATTTCTTACCCAAAGTTCGAACCCGAGACTTCTGATGAGCAACCCATGAACCACATTCTTTAGTGGTAATTGCCTTCATATAGTTGGGAAGCCCCTCTAGCTACTTTCACATGTACAAATACTATAATAACTCAATTCTGCACTTGCAATTCAATACTCACAAACTTTGGTAGCTTAGTTTAACTCCTAGAGGACCCCATGCATGCATATTGATAATAACTCAATTCTGCACTTGCAATTCAATACTCACAAACTTTGGCAGATTAGTTCAACTCCTAGAGGACCCCGTGCATGCATATTGATCTCCTTATAAGGTAGTTATTGCTATAAAGGTCAAAACTTAATTTTTTTATATTTTTTTATCCGAGGTGGACAAAGGAGACCAAATGACTTACAATGGTTCTATCCGATTTCTCCTCTGAAGTAGTGTTTGGCCAAACTTCTGGAACAGAATCACTTCTTTGGCCAAACACCACTTTTTCAGAAGTAGAAACACTTTTTTCCAGAAATCAAAAAATGTTTCTAGATGAGAAGAGGATCAGAAACATCAATTTGGTGCTTTTCGAGAAGCTCTTTTTGCTCATTAAATGAATTTTTTTTTTGGATTCTTTTATTCTTTTCTTTTCATAAATTTTCTTTTAATCTCATATAATATCCCCATATAAAATAGAAATTTGGGAATGTGGTAGGTAGGGTGGGGGTAGGGGTAGGACGGAGGTAAGAAAAAAATCATATTTTTTAATTTTCTTTTATAAAAGTACAAAAAATATGAAATAAAAATTTGAGGATGGGTAGAGGCAATGGGGTGGGGGGGGGGTTGGGGGGGGGTAAGAAAAAAATTCATATTTTTTAATAATTTTTTTTTATAAAAGTAACAATAAATATGAAATCGAAATTTGAGGATGGGGTAGGGCAATGGGGTGGGGTGGGGTGGGTGGGGTGGGGTAGGGGTAGAGGCTGGTGTAAGAAAAATTCATATTTTTATAAATTACTTATAAAAGTTAAAAATATAAAATAGAAATTTGAGAATGTAGTAGGTGTGCGGGGAGGGGAGGGGAGGTAAGAAAAAATTTCATATTTTCAATCATTTTTTATAAAAGTAACAAAAAATATGAAATAGAAATTTGAGAATGGGGTAGGGGTATATGGTGTGGTGGGAGGTAGGGCGAGGGGTAGGTGTGGGTAGGACGGGGGTAGGTTTGGACATATTTGAGTCATTGACTATCATGTTGTCGGTACATTTCTTATGTACAATAAAATATTATTTTTTGATTAAATACTATAATTAAATAATTTAAAAAAAATATATTAAATTGTAAAGATATACTAATTTTTAGAAACATATGATATAAAAGAATATTTTTAATAGTTTTAAATCTACTAAAAAGAATATTCTAGTAAATTTGCATAAATGTGAGTCAAACAGGAAACTGTTTCTGTTTCTCAGAAGTACTTCTATAACTATAGGTCAAACACCCTAACAGATTCTTCTTTCTGCAGAACTACTTCTAAGAAACAGAAACACTTTTCCAGAAGCTTAGCCAAACAGACCCTGTAAACGTGTGCAACATAGTAGTAACAATATTTTCTACCCATAATTAGAATATTTTCATATATTGTGTAAATATAATTATGGTAAGACTAGGATTTCTCTTTTGTATAGGCTTAGAATTCCTATTAAATAAGGGATGAATATTGTACTTTATATATACTTTGATATTAATGAGAAGACTCCCCAAAGGAGATTAATATCATCTTACATGGTATCAGAAGCTTAAACCTATTTTTTTTTCCTCTCCTCTTTCTTCAATGTTTGACAGACGTAAAGCACAAATAGTTACTAAAGTTTTAATTTCGCCTCTTTCTTTTTGTGTCCTCTCCGTGTCTGCCCCTTATTTTTAGCTACTTCTTCTCTTATTGGCTTTCTTCAAGGTTTGACAGACGTAAAGCACAAATAGTTACTGAAGTTTTAATTTCGCCTCTTTCTTTTTGTGTCCTCTCCGTGTCTGCCTCTCTTTAGTCTTTTCCTTCTTTCCAGAAGATATTCATAAAATCCTTTTCTCTTACCAGCTAATTAATATTTGGTCTACAGTTATATACATATTTTTTGCAAGTAGAAAATTCCTTTCTTTTGTTCTAATTTACTGTGGTCCTCTCTTTCTAATTCACTACAATGATTTCTTCCACTCCCTTTGTGAATTTGGGTCCGACTTTTGCCACGTCGTGAATCGATTCAATGCGGCGTCCAACAAGATTTCCGATGCGATGTATGGGCGCGTCGCAAAGATTCGATGACCCTACAACCAGCGGTTCTCACCACGGCGGTTGGGCCCGCTCCCGCCGCAAGTCCAGCAAGCAGCAAGCCCACTTCATGCACGGCCGCCAAGAGCGCCCAAAGATGACACCCATCGAGTTGGGTCGGGCCTTGGCGATCTCCATATGCAACAGCCTGACAAAAATTGGTACATGAACTCTGGAGCCACGTCTCACCTCACCCGGTCTGCAGATAATATTCAAAATTATTTGGTTTAAAGCACCCACAATTTGTGATAGTTTGTAGTGGACACCGCATTCCAGTAAAGGGTTATGGTACATCCTACACACCACCTCCTAATCCATTCCCCCTTAAAAATACCCTATATGTCCGACATGTGATTAAGAATCTAATCTCTATCCACAAATTTACTCGTAATAATTTTGTCTCTGTTGATTTTGACCATTTTGATTTCACTGTGAATGATCTTCATACGGGGACACCTCTTACGAAATGCAATAGCACGGGGATCTCTATCCATTCACTCTCATCTTCGCTGCCAGATCTTGCTCTCCCGTCTCTCTACCGGTCATTTCTTCTTCAACATGGCATAATAGGCTTGGTCATCCAGGAGTCCCCGTTTTTAATATTCTTAGAGGCAATAATTTCATTACTTGTAATGGAAAGCTTGCCTAAAACTGTGTTTCTTGTTCTTTAGGCAAACATACTCGTCTTCCGTTTAAATCATCTACTAGTGTTACTTTTGCACCTTTTGATATTATACATGTCGATTTATGGACATCACTTGTTGCTAGTTCTCTCGGTCATAAATACTATCTTATCTTACTAGATGAGTTTTCTGATGCGCGGTAAGATGCACACACTTTAAACGCAAGTGCACGTTATCGTGACAAGTAGTATAGTCTTGATAAGACCGAATATCGTCCTCAAGGATTAGGGTTCAATTACCAACTATCTATTTTTTTTGTATCTATTTGGTAGATTGATATTTTGATTTGTTGTTTATGACTAAGAATTATAAAAGTTATTTAACTATAAGGGTTTACTTCAGTTGTGATGAGAATAGGGCTTCCATGTATCCTTACTATCCGCTTATGCTACTTACTAATGCATTAACTTATGGTATTCTTCTTTTGGAGAAAGCAGGTTTACGAAGTCGTTTTATACTCCCGTTAGGGTTATATAAACACTCAACCCCAGTATCGCACCTTACCTACCTTTCGGTGATAAGGATAACTCTATAGGAGGATTAAGAACAAAACCTAGTGACCGGCCACGCACAATGCGCAAAATTAGGGTTGTTAAGCCTCTCATCAACGCTTACATAAATAATTGAGGTATTTTCATCCCCAATCCAATAATGTCTACCCAACTTACAAAGATATTCACAATCCCCTTTCTAATCGATTAGAAATCATATAGTGATAATTAGTTGTCAATTAATTATCAAGAATTCAACTCAATTATTGGATAGATCTCACAATAAGAAAAATAATCATAAGCATGCATTAATTTATAGCATAAGTCTCTAGCAATTCAACATGGAAAGCCCTATAAGAGAATTAGTTCCTAGCCATTGATATGACAAGAACTAATTCAAAGTTCATCATACAAAAACTGAAATAAAGAAAAGAAAAAGAAAAGAAATTACTAGACTATGGTATCCAATTTCTAAGCAAGAAGCCTTGTGTTGTGCAAGAAAGGGAACCCTTAAAAACTGCCTAGGGTTCTCCTTTTATAGGCTGAAAACCGCCTCCCTCTTTCCTTGTGCCCGCCTGCAAATTCGCCCAAAAACTTAATTTTTCGTCGGCGCTGCCCGCATGCGCCAGCGGCCGGAAGTTCAGAATCCGTCCGGGTGTTTTGGCGTCGCGCCACGATATCGCTGCTCGAGGTGCCGCGGCGCTGCAACTCGTGAAGCTTCCGGATGTTTAGGCGTCGCGCCTGCATTCGCTGCTCGAGAGCCGCGCCCAGTCTTTGCGCCTCTTCGAATAGTGGCGCCGCGCCTCGCATCGCAGGAGGCACCGCGGCTGGGTCCGATTTCACCTCGTTTGCCACTTTCTGCTACTCTGGCATCTCCTCTTTTGCCCTCTTTGAGCTCCTTTTCCGCCATTTGGCCATTTTAACCACTTTGACTCAATAGAAAGGAAAACTATCCTAATACAACACTTATATGTACAAACGGGACAAAAGACTAACTAAAACTGACTCAAAAGGTGTATATAAAATACACCGATCAAATACCCCCAAACTTAACCTTTGCTCGCCCTCGAGCAAAGATAGAAAGAAATAAAATAAAAGACTCAAAGAAACGAAAATAAAAGACTCATCGCCATTGATTACTTTTCTTTGCATTAGTGTTAACTAGAAAAACATGAAGGTTAGCAAAATAATACGCAGGAACATATAACATGACATTTCAAAGACATTAAGCTAGATATTTCGCAAACTCCTATTCATCATGCTTTAATGGAAGTCAATATACTAAATCATGCATATAAATTCAAAAATCCTATGGCATGCTTACTTGCTATTCTCCACTAATTCTGGGTATGCACAAAAGAGATCTTCAGGACTTTTAAGGGTTGTAATGTAGGCTTAGGTATAGGTAGGTAAAGATAGGCAATTTAGGCTCATTTCGTGTACCATAAGCTCTTCAGCTTTTCAGTATTTCCCTTTTTCTTTTTTGTTCTTTTCTTCATTTCGATTCTATCTTTCCCTTCTTTTGTTTTGGGAGAGTGAAGTATATAATAATGACAAGCACCCCCAAACTTAGGCTTTTGCCTATTTCTTATTACTTTTGTATTGGGGTGCAACAGACTTATTCAGTCTTTTTGTCTTTTTTTTTTTAACACAATGTATTCCCCTATTTCATATTTTCACTTATGGTACAATTTGTGAGAATATAGGGTGTCAAAGAAGAAGTTTCAAATTTAGGCTCAATGGGGCTGACTAGGGATATTTTTAAAGTACGGGATAGAAAAGAATGGTAAGAATTGGCTATCAAAGAAATGCCTGAGTCATCTCCCTAGCATGCATATCCTAACTATTTCGCCTCAAATAGCAAGCAATCATAACACATAAGTATTTATCATTTAGCATGCATAACTCAAGCAAGAAACTCCAAATAGACAGATTTTGTGAGTTTTTGGCATATCTAACTTAGGTGTTTAGATAGTTGCTTCAATTCCGTTACATTATTCCACCTTACTTCACTAGGTGTTTCTAGCAACTACAGCATACATGATCTTTTGATAGACAATTATGACTCAAAAAAAAAAATTGTGACTCAAAAATACATAAAAACAATCAAAAAGACTTAAGTAAAACATAACATGACACAAAGAAAATAAAACACAAATAAACACCCCCAAACTTAAATCACACATTGTCCCTAATGTGTGTAGACTCAAAGACAGTAAAAGAAATAAGACACTTACAACTTTGGTTAAAATGGTGGTGGTGGCGGTGGATAATACTTTGAATTAGTGAGGAGCATTCTTGGTGTTTTGATTTGGCGATAGGCCTTCGGATCGGTGTCTTCCGTAATTCATATTTTCCAGTTGTGTGGCATGCCGCAAAATGGGAGCCGCGCCCAAACTTCGGTGTCTTCGATCGTTTGGCGCCGCGCTGCGTTGGGAGCCGCGCGCTATGGCGATTTTTCCGGTATCCTTGGCTTTCTACATTTTTCGCCTTCCACATCCTCGCTTTCACTGTCAACACAACATAGACACAAGAACCCAAGACCGTGAGATCGATCAAGACGAATAAAATAAAATAAAACAGAATTGAAATAACATAATTAAAAACATTGGGTTGCCTCCCAACAAGTTGTCTTTAACGTCTTTTAGCCGGGACGCAAGTTCCTTATTATTTTAAGGTATGAGAAGTTACCAAGTTCATGTATTCCATTTCATTGATCGTAGGGTTTTAACCTCTGTCAGCTTTACTTGAAGCGGCTCCTCTCTCCTTTTATTTCAATCGCTCCATACGGGAATACTCTTACCACCGTGTATGGTCTGTCCCAACGTGATTTTAACTTGCTGAAAACAATCTCAACCTTGAATTGAATAACGACTTGTTGTCCTTCGAAAGTCTTTCGGTATCAAATTCTTATCGTGCCATGCTTTCGTTCGCTTGTAGATCTTTGCATTCTCATAGGCATTGTGTCGAGTTCATCTAATTCGCTTAATGTAGTAGCCTCCTCTGCCCCGCTTAGTGGTATCCATGTTTAAATTCTTCATTGCCCGGTATGCTCGTGTTCCAACTCTACTGGCAGATGACATGTTTTACCAAAGACTAATTTATAAGGTGACATACCAATTGGTGTTTTGAATGCCGTCCGGTATGCCCACAATGCGTCATCCAATTTGATAGACCAGTCTTTCCTTGAGCCGTTCACCGTCTTTTCCAATATGCTCTTTACTTCTATTTGATACTTCCGACGCCCATTAGCGAGGGTGGTAGCGGTTGTAGTGGTGGTAAACTCCATATCGGGAAAGCACTGAATTCAGCTGTCTATTGCAGAAATGGCTCCTTCACATCGATGAGAGCTCTTGGGGTGCCGAACTCGTGAAAATATTCTTTTGGAGGAATTTTTGAACGCCTTACGGTCGTTTTCTTTGGTGGCCACCGCTTCTACCCGTTTGGACACATAGTCAATCGCCGGAAGGATATATTGATTTCCAAAGGATGGCGGAATGGCCCCATGAAATCGATTCCCACACATCGAATAGTTCTACTTCCAATATCCTTGCGAAGGCATTTCGTTCGCCTTAAGATGTTCCTGTTCTCGACAATTATCACATCTCGCACAAAGGTATGGGCATCCTTAAAGAGTGTTGGCGATAGAATCCGCATTGCAATACCTTTGCCGCTGTTCTTGATGCCCCAAAGTGTCCACCACATGATAAGGTGTGGCAATGGGTGAGAACACAGTGCATCTCTTCATCCGTATACATCGCTGATGACTTGGTCAAGACAAGATTTGTATAACATCGGTTCCTCCCGAGTAATGCTTTACGAATAAAACCTCTTCACTTTGTCTTGACAAGCCCGGGGTAGTACTTTAGCGCAAGAAAGTTAACAAAATCAGCGCACCAAGGTAAATTAGAATTCATACTTACTCAAAGCGATTGTTAAATGCCGAAAGTGATCATTTATTTGCACATCCTCGTGCTCGCTCTGTGTTTTCCGGTCTTGATGTGGTGCGCAGAATCAATTCTCTGCCTTTCTTATCACGAATCTCTACGTCAAATTCTTGTAGACGTAGGACCCATCGAATGAGGCGAGGCTTCGCATCCTTCTTTGTCATTAAGTACTTTATAGCAGAGTGGTCAGTGTATACTATCACTTTATTCCCAATCAAGTATGGCTCGAATTTCTCAAACGCATATACTATAGCTAGTAGTTCTTTTTCGATAGTTGCATAATTTAATGCAAGGCCATTTAGAGTTTTACTAGCATAGTAAATGGATCTAAATACCTTGTCGATTCTCTGTCCAAGCACCGCTCCAATCGCATAGTCGCCAGACGCACATTAGTTCGAATGGGAGCTCGGTTTGGTGCAATGACTATAATAAACGAAATGAGCTTCTCGAGCGTTTGAAATGCGGATAAGCATTCTTTATTGAAGTCGAAGGCAACCCCGTCATTAGCAATGTGGAAAGAGGCTTTGAGACCTTTGAAAAATCCTTGATAAATCTTCATGTAAACTCCGTACGCCCAGAAACTTGACTCCTTTTGTTGACATCGGAGGTGGTAGATTTTCGATCACGTAAATCTTTGCTTTGTCCACCTCAATACCTTGGTTTGATATTTTGTGTCCCAAGACGATTTCTTCATACTACTGAAGTGACACTTCTCCCAATTTAGCACAAGGTTAGATTCTTCAGACCGCTTAACATCGCTTCTAAATGCCTTAAACACTCATCGAATGATGCTCCAAAGACCGAAAAATCATCCATAAAGATCTCTATAGTTCTCTACCATATCGAGAAAATTGCCATCATACACCTACGAAAAGTTGCAGTGCATTGCGAGTCCGAATGGCATCCTACGAATGCAAATGTACCAAAAGCACAGGTGAATGTTGTCTTTCACGATCTTCTGGGCTATTGCAATGCGGTGATACCACGAGTATCCATCCAAAAAGCAGTAATAGTTATGCCCTGCAAGTCTGTCCAACATTTGATCTAGGAATGGCAACGGGAAGTGGTCTTTTCTAGTTGCTTTATTCAACTTGCGATAGTCAATGCAAATTCTCCATTCGGTGACCGTTCTTGAGGAATGAGTTCGTTTCTTTCGTTGGTCACCACTGTTATTCCACCCTTTTTCGGCACCACTTGTACTGGGCTTACCCATGTGCTGTCGGATATGGGGTAGATTACTCCTGCATCGAGCCATTTTAGGATTTCCTTTCTCACTACCTCTTTCATGTTTGGGTTTAATCGCCTTTGGGCTTCGATGACGGGTCTGCTTTTCCTCATCTAGACGGATCTTATGCATCGTTGATGGACTTATCCTTTTATGTCCGCTAATGTCCATCCAATGGCCCGCCAGTGATTCTTTAGTACTCTTAGCGCTTTGTCAATCTCTTAGGTGGATAGGTGGCATGAAATGATCACTTTGGTAAGGTTTTTTCTTCACCTAGGTATTGGTATTGTAGATGATTGGGTAGGTTTTTAACTCTAACTCGAGCCTTCTATGGATGGTAATGATCTTTCCGGTACTGGCCCAAGCTCTTCATACTTCCTTGTATCCCATTTTTCATAAGCATTCATCCAATTTGCATACTCCATCGATCCGGATCGTTTACTATCATCATCTCACGTGGTGATTTCTTCAAGCGTATCATCATATCCGAACTCTTTGGTGACATCGCTTCACGCTTAAGATCAATGGATGAGCGATTATCCTTGGCCTCTGGAAAGGTTCGCTGCTCAAAAGCATTGAAAATCACCTCTTCTTCGTCTACTCGAAGCTTCAACTCCCCTTTGTGAACATCAATGAGCGCCTATCCTGTGGCTAAGAAGGGTCTGCCAAGTATGATGGGGATTCCATCGTTATCTTGTATGTCTAAGATAACGAAGTCGGCGGGGAAGATGAACTTGTCCACCTTCACTAAAACATCTTCGATGACTCCTCTCGGATGAACAATTGAGCGGTCACTAATCGCAAGTGGTGTTTCAGAGGTCTGATTTCTCCCATTTCTAGTTTGCAGAAAACTAGATAGGGCATCAGATTTATGCATGTTCCTAGGTCGCACAGTGCCTTCTGACATTCAAACTTTCCAATAGTACATGGGATGGTAAAGCTCTCAGGGTCTTGTAACTTTTGAGGCAGTTGCCTCTGTAAGATGGCACTACATTCCTCAGTCAACATCACTATTTCGTAATCCTCTATCCTCATCTTTTTGCTAAGCACATCCTTCATGAACTTGACGTAGCTCGGCATTTGTTCTAATGCTTCAGCAAACGGGATATTGAGTTGCAATTGTTTGAGGACCTCCACGAATCTGGAGAATTGCTTGTCAAGGGTGCATGTTTTTAATTTCTGAGGATATGGTATCATTACCGGGCGCGGTTGCCTACCGGTGCCGATTTCTCGGTTCCGGGCGCCGCGACCACGATCTTGGCGCCGGGCGCCACTTTCCTCAGCTGCCTCGGATGACAGAACCTTCTGCACTGTCTCCTGCATTGTCTCAGAATCTTCGGCACCGCGGCTCTGCTGCTGCGAACTCTCTATCTCCCCTGATTCGGCATCCTTCAGGTCAATTGTCTGACGTTGTGTTTCCTCATTGCCTACCCCAGGCGCAGATTGCTCTTCATGTGTTTCGCTGTTGAATATGATCACGAGCTCTGCTATTTGCGTTTCCAACTTCTGCATGGCCATTCTTGTTTCGTCTATGAACTGATTTTGGTACCTCGTGAGACTGAGTATAGTTTCTCTTAATTCCTCCCTCTCTTCCTCTATGGTTGGAGCTCGATCATATTGACAGTAGAAATCCATGTCTTAAGGATCCCTGAGATGAATCAAAACCAACAACGAATCACAACACACTTGTTTTTTTTTTTCAAAAGAAAATAAAATAAATAATTTAAAGAAACAAAAATAAAAACCAAATTAGAAATTAAAAATAGATAAATTTGATATTGAACTATGCCTAATCCCCGGCAACGGCGCCAAAAACTTGATGCGCGGTAAGATGCACACACTTTAAACGCAAGTGCACGTTATCGTGACAAGTAGTATAGTCTTGATAAGACCGAGTATCGTCCTCAAGGATTAGGGTTCAATTACCAACTATCTATTTTTTTTGTATCTATTTGGTAGATTGATATTTTGATTTGTTGTTTATGACTAAGAATTATAAAAGTTATTTAATTATAAGGGTTTACTTCAGTTGTGATGAGAATAGGGCTTCCATGTATCCTTACTATCCGCTTATGCTACTTACTAATGCATTAACTTATGGTATTCTTCTTTTGGAGAAAGCAGGTTTACGAAATCGTTTTATACTCCCGTTAGGGTTATATAAACACTCAACCCCAGTATCGCACCTTACCTACCTTTCGGTGATAAGGATAACTCTATAGGAGGATTAAGAACAAAACCTAGTTGATCACGCACAATGCGCAAAATTAGGGTTGTTAAGCCTCTCATCAACGCTTACATAAATAATTGAGGTATTTTCATCCCCAATCCAAGAATGTCTACCCAACTTACGATATTCACAATCCCCTTTCGAACTGATTAGAAATCATATAGTGATAATTAGTTGTCAATTAATTACCAAGAATTCAACTCAATTATTGGATAGATCTCACAATAAGAAAAATAACCATAAGCATGCATTAATTTATAACATAAGTCTCTAGCAATTCAACATGGAAAACCCTATAAGAGAATTAGTTATTAGCCATTGATATGACCAGAACTAATTCAAAGTTCATCATACAAAAACTGAAATAAAGAAAAGAAAAGGAAAAGAAATTACTAGACTATGGTCTCCAATATCTAAGCAAGAAGCCTTGTGTTGTGCAAGAAAGGGAACCCTTAAAAGCGCTGTGGTTCTCCTTTTATAGTCAAACCCGCCTCCTCTTTTCCTTCAGCCCGCCTGTAAATTCGGCCCAAAACCTAATTTTTCCGCTGGCGCGCGCCGCGCAGCCGCGCGCGAAGTTCGCAATCCGTCGGTGTTTTGGCGCGCCGCGCCGATTCGCTGTCGGGAGCCATGCGTACTGCAACTCTGTAGCTTCGGATGTTTAGCGCCGCGTCGTGACCTGCTGCTCGAGCGCCGCGGCCGAAGTCTTCGCAGCCTCTCGAATAGTGCCGCGCTCGCTGATCGCAGGAGGCCGCGGCTACTGGTCGGGATTTCACCCTCGTTTGCCACTTTCTGCTTTCACCCGCATCTCCTCTTTTGCCCTCTTTTAGCTCCTTTCCGCCATTTGGCCATTTTAACCACTTTGACTCAATAGAAAGGAAAACTATCCTAATACAACACTTATATGTACAAAACGGGACAAAAGACTAACTAAAACTGACTCAAAAGGTGTATATAAAATACACCGATCATTTTCTCACTTTGTTTGGTTGTATCCTCTCAAATTTAAATCGGAAGTGTTTGTCAAATTTATTGAGTTTCGAACATTCATTCAAACACAATTTTAAAAAGGTATAAAATCTTTTCAGTGCGATAATGGTCGTGAATTCAATAACTCTATGTTTCACCGGTTTTGTACCAATAATGGCATGGTCTTTCGCTTTTCCTGCCCCCACAAAATGGTAAAGCTGAAAGAATCATCCGCACCATTAATAATATGATTCGCACCCTATTGATTCATGTCTCCTTCCCTCCAATCCTTCTGGGTATATGCTGCTAAAATGTCAGAATACATTCTCAATATTCTCCCTACTAGCAATCTTCACAACATGACCCCTACCGAAATCCTCTACAATAGAGTCCCCTCCTATGATCATCTACGAATTTTCGGTTGTCTGTGTTATCCTAACCTTAGCTCTACCGCCCCTCACAAGCTCGCTCCTAGGTCCACTCCATGTGTCTTCCTAGGCTTTCCACCGAACCATAGGAGCTATTGTTAGTGGACTGTGTCCAATTGCTCACGCAGTGTACGTATTGTTCACAAGTAATATAGTCTGGTAAGGCCGAATATCATCCTCAGAGACTGGTTATCAAGTACCGATTATTTAAGCTTTAGTTTCAATTTGGTGAACGTTAATTTATTTGTATTTTTATATAATAACTAAGGTTAAGTAATTGCAAAAAATAAACTAATTATGATAATACTTTGATTTAAATCAGTTATGAAGGAATTAGGGCTTCCAAAATTCTCGACTATCCACTATATTCAATCATTAATGCAACTAGAATGATTTCTTCTTCTACGTTAAGATAGCGGTTAACTAGACTGTCTTATATTCCGGTTAGGATATATAATCGCTCAACCCCAGTGCAGAACCCTTCTATATTTCTATGATAGGATTTACCACATAGGAGGATTAAAAACAGTAACCTATAATGCTACACAAGTATCGGGGTACTTTCGTCCGCAATTTTAACATATGTCTATTCAATTACAGCATATCTAAATCTCTCCTCTCGGTTCTTGATTCGAAATAGTTATGATAATTAGTGATAAATTAACTATCAAATATTCATACCAATTATTGAATAAATCTTAATCAAGTGAAAAAGAAACCAACTAATGCATTAATTCATGAAACAAGGTTCAAGCGATTCAAAAGGAATGCCCTAATATAGTAATTAGCTCCTAGACATTGACATGCTAAGAACTAATACAAAATTCAACATAAACTGAAATAAAACAAAGGAAAGAAAAAAAACTTGAACCAAAGTTGTCTCCAATTGTGTTGTAGCCTCCTTTCTTCTCCCCAAAGTAGAATGTGGAATTAAGTACAAGATCATCCCCGTAGGTCAGGGTTTTAGGGATTATATACTGCAAAGATCGTGTACGTGGACCCTTCTGCCCCTGTCCAATTTCGCCTCGGATCTGGAAAAACGTGTCTCAGCATCGCGGTGCCGAAAGTACTGCAGCCTCTCTGAATGTTAGGCACCGCGGTTCTGCATTACGGCACCGCGGTGCCAGTGGCTTCCCATTCTGGATTTTCTGATTTTTCGTTATTTTCTCGTCCGGACTTCGTCTGATTTCTTCTATACTTCCAGAGACTTCTTGAGCTTCATTTCTTGGCCTTTTATTGTGCAATTCCATCTCAAATAAGCTCATTTCATCTTTGTTTTGACATTTCTCCATTTATGACCATTGTGACTCAAAAGAAAGAAAAACGACCATAATACTATACTAAAACACAAACGAAATGAGTAAAATACTAACTAAAAATGACTCAAAAAGTGTATATAAAATATGCCTAACAACTATCTATGCTACGACCTGTCCACTCGTCAAATCCACATCTCTCGTCACGTCACATTCGACGAGATCACATTCCCGTTTTCGAATCTTCAGAAATTCCAAAAACCGGATTACTCATTCCTTGACGAACCTGTTATCTCTCCCATCATCCTTGATCAGTTTTTCTCTTCTGACTCATCGACAGTGTCGTGGCCCAGTATTGAGACGCCGCGGCGCCATATTTCCAGAGAGGTCTATAGCTCCGACAGCGCCGCGACGCTGGATCCAGGCGTCGTGGCGCCTCCGACGGCTTCGTCCCCACCTTCTCCTTATCCAACCTTACCATCAGTCTCAGCCCTCCTTACTTAGTCGGCACCGCCTCCCACTGTCCCCACTCACCAAATGAAAATTCGTGTCAAGCATGGAATCTTCAAACCCAAAGTCCAATTTAACTTGTCTGCCCAAACCATTTCTCCAATTACAAATAATCCTATTTTGGCTAAACAAGACCCTAATTGGAATGCGGCTATGTCTGAGGAATTCAATGCTTTAACTAAACAGCACACATGGGATCTAGTACCTAGACCTGAGGGGGTGAATGTGATTCATTTTCTGTGGCTATTTCGTCACAAATTCAGAGACAGTGGAGATCTAAAGAGGTATAAGGCACGACTTGTGACTAATGGCACAAATCAGCAGGAGGGCATTGATTATGGTGAGACCTTCAGCTCGGTTGTCAACCCGGCTACCATTCGCACAGTTTTGAGCATTGACATGGGCAAACACTAGCCGATCCATCATCTTGATGTGAAGAATGCATTCTTACATGGGGATCTGAGAGAGACAGTCTACATGCATCAGCCGCCAGGGTTCACCCATCCAGCAGTTCCTCATTATGTGTGCCATCTCCGTAAATCACTATATGGCCTTAAACAGGCCCCCGTGTGTGGTATGATCTTTTTGCTATGTATATCTTGCAGATTGGGTTTGTATAAAGCAAGAGTGATACATCACTATTCATTTTTCATCGAGGTAGTAGCACTGATTACTTATTACTTTACTTGGATGATATTGTTCCCACTGCCTCCACCGATGGATTGAAAAATGAGATTATTGTCTTGCTTAAGTCCGAATTTGCAATGACTGATTTGGGGAAGCTGAGTTACTTTTTGGGGATATCAGTGACCATGTCTGCCAACCACATGTTCTTGTGTCAGCGTAAGTATGCAGAGGAGATCGTGTACAGGGCTAAGATGGCGAATTATAAAGTTTCACCTACTCCAGTTGATTCGAAATCTAAGCTCAGTGATATGGATGGTGCTCCAGTCTCCGACCCTACTCTGTATAGGAGCCTTGCAGGTGCACTTCAGTATCTCATATTCATAAGGCCTGACATTGCTTATGTTGTTCAGCAGGTATGCCTCTTCATGCATGCCCCAGGGAGTCTCATTTCACTGCTCTTAAGCGTATCATCAGATACATTAAGGGCACACTTGATTATGGTTTGCACCTATACCCCTCTGCACCAAACAGGTTGCTCTCTTATACGGATGCAGATTGGGCAGGGTGTCCGGACACGCGACGCTCCACCTCCGACTTTTGTGTATTTTTAGGGGATAATCTGATTTCTTGGTCTGCCAAGCGACAGGCTACCCTATCTCGTTCCAGTGCCGAGGCTGAGTACAGAGGCGTTGCAAATGTGGTAGCTGAGATTTGTTGGCTCAGAAATTTACTGTTAGAACTTCAGTGTCCTTTGCGTCAGGCATCTATTGTGTACTGTGATAACATCTCTGTCATCTATCTATCTCATAATCCGGTTCAACATCAGCGAACCAAGCACATTGAGATAGACCTACACTTTGTTCGTGAGAAAGTTGCGCTAGGCCATGTCAGAGTGTTACATGTTCCCTCATCCTATCAGTATGCAGATATATTTACTAAAGGACTTCCCAGACAGTTATTTCTTGACTTCAGATCCAGTCTCAGCGTCCGGCCTCCTCCCGCTCCGACTGAGGGGGTGTGTAAACGTGTGCAACATAGTAGTAACAATATTTCCTACCCATAATTAGAATATTTCCATATATTGTGTAAATATAATTATGGTAAGACTAGGATTTCTCTTTTATATAAGCTTAGGATTCCTATTGTGTAAGGGATGAATATTGTACTCTATATATACTTTGATATTAATGAGAAAACTCTCTAAGGAAGATTAATATCATCTTACATATCCTAAATCAAAAATGTAAAATTATTTATTTATATCTATGTATTTGTTTGAAGAAAGATAACGTAAATGTGAAATCTCGAGCTATTCTGACACTTCTTAAAGTCCTGAATTAATACTCATTCGATGACAATTATATGTCATCATATTGGAGGAATAAATTTCTAAATTCCAAAATGATATGGATATAGAAAAAAGTGTTAAAAGACCATTTGAAACTTAGGGTCTGTTTGGCTAAGCATTTTTAAAAGTATTTTTGTTTCTTAGAAGTAGTTTTGCAGAAACTGTTTTTAGAAAATCTGTTAGAATGTTTGGCCTATAATTATAGAATTACTTCTGAGAAACATAAACACTGCTCTGTTTGGCCCACATTTATGCAAATAAACTAAAATATTCTTTTTAATAGATTTAAAACAATTTAAAATATTCTTTTATATCCTATATTTCTAAAAATTAGTATATCTTTACAATTTAATAATTTTAATTTTTTTATTTAATTGCAACATTTAATTAAAAAAATATTATATTGTACATAAGAAATGTAACGACAATATGATAGTCAATGACTCAAATATGTCCAAACCTAACCCCTCCCCGCCTCTATCCACACCTACCCCTTCCACCCCCACCCTATCCTCAAAATTCTATTTCATATTATTTTTACTTTTATAAAAATATGAATTTTTACCCTCCCACACCGCCCTAACCTCACATACCCCTCCACCGCCACCCCATCCTCAAATTTCTATTTCATATTTTTTGTTACTTTTATAAAAAAAAATACCTCTCCCTGCCCGCATATCCAATTCTTAAATTTCTATTTTATAATTTTTTTCTCCTCCCCCCGCCCTACCCACCTCACCCCATTTCCCTACCCCATCCTCAAATTTCTATTTCATATTTTTTGTTACTTTTATAAATAATTATTAAAAATATGTATTTTTGCTTACCTCACCCTACCCCCACCTCCCGCCTACCCCATTCTCAAATTTCTATTTAATATTTTTTTTACTTTTATAAACAATTTATAAAAAATATGAATTTTTTTCATATCCCCCCGCCATACCCCACACCTACCCCTTCACCCCACTCTGTTGCCCTACTCCATCCTCAAATTTCTATTTCATATTTTTGTTACTTTTATAAAAAATTATTAAAAATATGATATTTTTTCTTACTTCACCTACCCCCATCCCCTCCCTACCTCATTCTCAAATTTCTATTTTATTTCGGGATATTATATGGGATTAAAAGAAATTTTGTGAAAAGAAAAGGGTAAATGGATCCAAAAGAATTCATTTAATGGGCAAAAAGGGTTTCTCAAGAAGCACTTTGGAGAACTTCTCTTCCATGTAGAAACACTTTTTGGCTTTTTAAAAAAGTGTTTCAACTTCTTGATAAGTATTTGTTTGGCCCAAAAAATGTTTTTCAACTTAAGAAACACTTGTAAAAGCTTGGTCAAACACATACTTAATTGAACGAATGGAGTAATAATAGGATATACACGTTAGATGTAGAATATTATTTTAATTTATTTATATGCATATAAATTACTACTCCCCCTGTTCCACTTTACTTGTTTTCTTTGCTAAAAATAGATGGTCCAAAAGAGTTATTGTTTTAGAAAATCAAGATATTATTGAGTACATTCTTTCCATTTTGCCTTTAGTAATAATTATTCTTAAAGTAATAAACATTGATTAATTAATTAACATTTTTAAAAGATGTGTAAACTAAAAATGTGGCACGTAAAATGGACCGGAGGAAGTATGAATTAATTATTAGTGGAAAATTAATTTAAGTAGCTAGTAGGTTAATTTACAAGTCTTAAATTCAGTGCAAAAAATTGCACTATTTTCCTTCAAAAGGGCCTGTCTTTAATTTTTTTCCTCAAATGAAACGTATGCCTTCTGTGGCATAAGTTCTTTACGGGATCCGACATAATTTGTATCGGATCCTGTAAAGAACTTATGCCCCGGAAAATATAAGTTTCTTGTGAGGGAAAAAAATTAAAGACCAATACAAAATAGGGTTGGCCATTGTTTTATAATTTATAGAATTGGCCGGTCCGCCCACCGGTCGGGTTGAGCGGACGGGAAAATGGGCTGGTTTTGTGTTTTTTTTAAATTTTTTCACTAAATTAAAAATACTAAATTAAAATTACTAAGTACTAACAAAGTAGCATTAACATATACTTGTCATATAGTCATAATGTCATATACATAGTCATATACTATAATATTATAGTATTATAATTTATAAGTATAGTATTATAGTATTATACTCATATATATAATATATTTATAAACTAATAAAGTATAAAGTATAAACTATAAAGTATAAAGTTATAAACTAAATAATTAAACAAAGACAAGAATAGTGTAAAAAAACATTCCAAGGTTTTGTGTCTCTTATATTATTAATTTCATTGAAATATCAAATATACAAGATTCAAAATTACATTGTAGTTGTTGAAAAAATTGCAAAAGAGTGAAAGACATAGAAAAATTTAAAATTGCAATGAAATAAATTACCAATTTGAAAATATTTTTCTAATTTCTTTATAATTTCTTGTGGTTCTTGGTTGGAATTGGTATATCTTGATCAAATTGTTCCACGCCGCTACTCATGCCTTGAGATAAAATGTCGTTGTAGTTGTCGCCTTCTTCTTCGTTAATCTGATCTTCCTTCGCCCGGGCCAGATCAATCTGAATAGTACCGCCATCTCCTAACGAGTGTCCAGGTTTCCTATTTGAAATCTGCAGAGTAAAAGCGCTAATGTTCAAAATATCTCGCCATCATTGAAAGTGTCGGAAATGTCTTCTCATTCGCTCCAATATTTCAGAAGTCTTCCTTTCCTTCTTCATTGATAACGCTTTGTAAGGTAAATTACGCAAAACAAAAACATCGAACTCACTAATTTGGTTAGCATCGCTACCACCGCACATTCTATTTCGAGGCTTTCAATAGAATTAATACTAGCCTAGCCATAAATCGCTTGTCTTTTTAGGTTGTGTTGAAGAAGAAGATGGTACAAAAGTCGGTTGTTACTAGCACTTTCTTGGTAATGCCGATATACTTTTTGCATTCATCCTCTACGCTATTCAACACTTCTTCTAGCGTTAGTTCAATAGTGGCTCAACATTTAAATTTTTGGGAGTTGAGGTGGTAGTACGTCCATACGGTATAAATATTTTGAATAAGACTTTTACAACCTCTACTTTAATAGTCGGGTTTAATACACACCAATAATATAAATAGGAATAGGAATAAAATATTTCTTTAATTTCATAAACATTTTTTTAATACCGCAGATAAGGTGTTTTTCCATATATTCTTTAAGAAGTAAAAATATTATAGCTATATAAAACAACATAGTTGAAATAGTAGGATAATATAAAGTAGAAATTTTTTTGTTGCTCGTTGAAAATTTTCTAAAAATACAATAAGTTCTCTAATTTTCTCCTCACAATCATATCATTTGGATTTTGATTATGGCGTTAAAAATAAAGTAATAGGTTTTCTATAGTCATAAGCAACAACTAGTTGGTCATATAAAGAATTCCACCTAGTTGGTACTTCTGAATTTTTCAGAAGATAGTCCACAATCGTGGCAAGTTTTTATATTCTTTTCTGTTGAATTCTATTATTTTTAAAAATAAAGTGTATAGCAAATTGTATTTTTCAAGAATATCTTGAAAAGTGAAAGACCATCCTTTACAACTAAGTTATAAATATGGCACACATTTGATATGAAAATGTTTTGAAAAAGACGGAGTTAAAACATCTCTTAAAATACTAATAGCGTAATTGTTAGAAGATGCATTATCTAATGTAATACTCATAACTTTATCGGTTATTCGTAATAATCATGCATGAATAAATATTTTGAAATAAACTCACCATACTATCTATATATCTATATGCTAAAATACGTTTTGCATAGACCATTTATAATCTATCCAATGACAGTTAAATAATCATGGCCATTAGTACTACGATCTATATCGTTAAAGCGACTTTGCAATTTAAATGATATAATGCATAACGAAATATCGTTGATATTCATGTGCAAATTTAAATACATCTCTTTTGATCTAGGAAAACCTTTATAAGCGGGATTATACATATCTCTAATATAATGAATAAAACCAGAGATTCAGAAATGAAAAGGCAAACCCTCCACAAAGAACTAATTTTGCAAGGCTTCCTATCTTTATGTTTATCGATTTGTGGCCTACAACTCCCCACAGGTTAATTTGACCACTTTCTGGGACAGTAGTATGTGAACCTTGTCCCGATTGAGAGGACATCTTCTCACCTTCTTTTTCAATCATGTATGAGCATGCAAGGCTTTGTGTTTTGATAGGTGTCTTCCTAAACCCCGTCCCACCATGACCTTGTCTTTTAAAAGAATAAACATTTTTACAAGTTTTATATACTACTTGATTAGCTACGTCTCACAAAAATATTTCCATACAACCGATTTTAATGATCGTTTTCTTGGGACCTCTCTCATAGTAGGGGGGATAGGAGGCATTTCACTAGTGGGTGTATCATCATCTTCATTAGTAGGTGTATCATCAACTAGAGTGTCATCTAAATTAAAATCTTCTTCAATTTCAGGATAATCATTTGTGTCAAGATCATATGGTATTTCAGGAAACAGATCTATAAAATCATCTTGTCTAGGAATATTTGAACAGAATACTAGAAGAAATACCCTTGTTACCACCCCTACTACCCAACACGCCTCTTAGTCCTTTCATTTTAATTATGCTAATAAATAGTTAAAGATAATGAAATTAAATGTGCTAAATGAAATAAAGACAAAATAATAATTTAATGAGAGAACGGTATCAAAGAGTCGACGTGTAATCGAGAGGTTGAAAATTGAAACTTTGCTCGATAGATAATCCTCAAGCTAGTTGTCAACTTCACCCCAATTCTCAAATTAATAAATATGAATACGTAGACAATGTTGATAGAGAATTAGAGATTGATTGAGAGATTAGAGAGTAGAAAGATTTGTGAAAATAATAAGAAGAGGAATGAGGTATTTATAGGGGTTAAAAATAAATATAAAGGGGGGGGGGCGGAGTGTAGCTAAATGTCATTTGTTATGTAAAACTAATAAATCCCATGCCGCTTTTGTCTGGTTTTGGCGGAAGTGGTCGTCGCGGGCGTGTGGGGCGGGGATCGGCGCGGGATCGGGTCTGGGGAGAGTCGGTCGCCCCGGCCCCGCTCGACCGCCCTTTTTTTTTTTTTTTTTTTTTTAATTTTCGCGCGGCGGGTTCCGCCGGGACGGATTGACCGACGGTCACGCTCGCGACCATCGCCATTTCTAATTTATACTATCAATTAAGTGGTCAAGCCCACAATGTCATTTACTGTGGGTTAGTTTAATAAGGGCATGACTCATGTTTTAAGAGATTTTGGTGTCTCACGTAAAGAATGAATCTTGGGTCTAAGTCAACCCCAAAAACTAGCTTGTAGGGTGAGGATTATTCAAGTCCATATAATGAGTCTATGTTCCCATACTATATCTGATGTGGGACTTTTAACACTTTTCCGCACGCTCAGACCTTGTTAACTGGAACGTGGATAATATAATTTGGGTGTCCAGCATCGGTGAACAAATAATTGAATTGAGTTTGGCTCTAATACCATGTAAAGAATGAATCCATTCTTTATAGCTGAACATAAAGGTTACATTACCCCTATAGCTATGTGGATAAGGGAATGGAGAAAGAATAAAGTTATAAGATTGTTCCTAGAATCTATATTGAAATTAAGAGGTTTGGGGATTAAACGAAGCAAGAAAATTTGTGCAGGTGGTAGGCAACTTACGATCAAGCGGATAGAAAGCTCGGCATGGTCTCTAGCGATTAATGAAGCGAAGAAAAATTGAGACATTGAAACTGAACCCTCTCAGCAACTATGATTTAAGCTACCGCAGGAAGTAAGTTTCACCTCTAACCGAATTCCTTCATACGGAAATGATCCTCCCACATGTTCAATCTTTTTTTAGCGGTTTTCCCAGAATTCGAACTTTTTGATATTTTCTGTTTCTTCGCTGGGACTCGCCCTGCTTATGATAAAATTACTCGACTGGACAGCGAGTTGATGTCGTTACATTTTTGGTAATTATTTTCGTTTGAGCATGACTATCAATATGTGGATGGGTCATTTGCACCTTTGTCCCTATTTTGTACAAGTCTTAAATTTTTGCCCTTCAAATGAAAATTATGTCTTTCGGGACATAAGTTATTTATCTGATTGATACAAGTTATGCCGAACCCCGTAAAGGATTTATGCTCCAGAAGGGGGTCAAAATTAAAGATCAGCCCATTTGAAGGGAAATCGTGCAATTTCTTGTATATGGAGTTATAGTTAAGTATATTTTGGGCTATAATTTTGAGTTTCATGAATTATTTAAGTAATCCTAAGTGATAGTGTTGATGAAGTTATTTAGTGTTAATAGAGAATTGAGAATTTCATTACTTAGAAGTTAGAACTTAGTTCAATAGTTGTAAATTGAAGTAGTTAGGCATGTTTTATGATTTTAGCCCTAATACTTTAAGATAGTGAGTTGTTGAACGCTCGGTGAATTTGAAGAAGTCGTGAATTAGAGCTATAGCTTTGAGGTAAGTTAAGACTTACTCTCCTAATAGGAAATTCTAGCAGAACTTATGTACTTCATGTGAATTTTTGTCATTAAGTACTCAGTCTAACTCATTCCTATTCATTATAATTGTAAGTAAGAACGCAGGGACCTTTAAGCATGTTGTTAGATGATTTGTATATCTTGTATAATTGCTAGACTAAGTTTTCAAAAAATACATGCTTATGTGATATACTTCGCGCTATGTGTAATTGCTTGCTAATTGTATGCTCGGTTCATGTTCAGTTAATAACCTGGTATGATCACATCAAGACTCAAACGGGGCATCTAGCCGACCTCCCCTTGCATAAATGTCACGAGGTCCTGGGTTATCTACCCCACGCTCGTATAGGTTATTGTTTGTTAGGGATATCAGCCGACACTACTTCGTGAATGTTGTCAAATCTCACGTATGCATGACAAAATTATTTGCTCGGAAGATAGGCCGACACTCCCCTATGCGTGTTTCCATCTCATCATGTTATGCAAGGCTAGTATGTGAAAAAACTTTATTTACTCAAAAAAGTTATTTCCATGTAAAATAACTTGGTTAGTTTTCAGTTTCAAGTCTCAGTTCTCGATTTTCAGGTTCAGTTATCAGCTTACAACCTAATTATAAGATTGTGTTAGTTTTCAAACTTTATATGATTTACATTTTTGCTTGTGACACAAATCTAAAAACCTTTATAGGAGGTAGTTTATGAGATTTATTGGGTATTCTTCTAATGTACTTTGCACCTTTGGGCATGCCACATCACGTGGCAGGTGTTGCATGCACAAGTGATTGTTAAATATACATTATCCGAACTTTATTGGTTCATGCTTCCGAACCCCTATTTTTTTGGCATCATGTTCTACGAATGGCTACCGATATTCTTAACGTTCTTACTTCCAAAGGTTTGACACATTTGTCCCCTCTTCAAATTTTATATAATAAGACTCCTTCGTATTCACATCTTAGGGTCTTTGGGTGCTTGTGTTACCCACTTTTTCCATCCACCACAATTAACAAACTTCAGGTCCGTTCTACCCCTTGTGTGTTTTTGGGTTATCCGTCAAATCATGTTGGTTATAAATGTTTTGATTTATTGTGTAAAAAGATGATTATTAATCGTCATGTAATATTTAATGAGTCCCAATTTCCCCTTGTTAAGGTAGATAGTCTCGTTCCTAGTTTGTATAATTTTTAGATAATCATATATCCCCGTACCTTATTCATTATTTTTTGGATAGTCCCGCACCCCAAATTCTCCAGCAGGCCCACTGCCCGCTGGTCCCACAAACATGTACCAGCCCACTGTCCCTAGTAACGCATCGCCGATTCGATATTGGGCCCACCAATACCGAATCGGTCCATTTGATGTTTCCCAATTCATCTGTTTCGCGTTCTGGGCCAGCAGACCCACTTCCTGCTGGCCAGCCCGTCCCGTGTCCCAAAATTTTCCAAAATTCACCCAATCCTGCTCCAAGTCATGGACCAGTCACCCGAGGTCAGCGGAGTATTTTTAAACTAAAAAGACATTTTAATTTAAATTTTAATGCTCTTAAATCACCACTACCCCGTAATCTTATGTCTACTTTAAATAACCCGAATTAGAAATTGTTATGACTGATGAATATAATGTTCTTATTGATAATAAGACGTTGGAGTTGGTGTCACGTCCATCTGGTGTTAATATTATTCGATCTATGTGGATTTTTGCTCATAAAGACAATTTTGACGGTTCATTTGCAATGCATAATACTCGTCTTGTATGTGATGGTAAGACTCGGGAGGTTGGTGTGGATTGTGGGGAGATGTTTAGTCTGGTGGTCAGGACGGCTACCATTCGTAAGGTGTTCAGCTTGGCTCTCTCGAAAGCATGGACTATCCATCAGCTAGATGTAAGAATGATTTCTTACATGGTGATCTCAAGGAGACAATTTATATGCATCAACCATTGTGGTTCAGGGATCCCAAACATCCTCATCATGTCTGTTTATTGAAAAGGTCCTTGTATGAGCTTAAGCAGTCTCCACGGGCGTGGTATAAGCGATTTGTAGACTATGTGTCGACTATTGGGTTCTCTCACAGCAGGTCTAATAATTTTTTATTCATATATCGTCGTGGTTCGTCATTGGATTATATACTCTTGTATGTGGATGATATTATCTTGAATGCTTCATCTAATGTGTTACGTGGTCTATCATGACAATGCTCAGTTCTATGTTTGCTATGAAAGACTTAGGACCCTTGAGTTATTTTTTGGGGATTGATGTCACTCGTCATGCAGGTGGATTGTTCTTATCACAGAGAAAGTATGCAGCTGAGATTATTGAGAGGGTTGGGATGTCATCCTGTAAGTCCACTTCCACTCCAGTTGATACTAAACCTAAGTTGGGTGCTGCATCTGGGTCCCCATATGAGGATCCGACCCGCTATCGATGTCTTGCAGGGGCCCATCAATATCTTACGTTCACGCGACCTGATATTACATATGCCGTACAGCAGGTGTGTTTTTTATGCATGATCCCAGAATTTAGCACATGAATGCGCTCAAACGCATTATTAGGTACATCCAGAGGACACTTGATTATGGCTTGCATTTATATCATTCGTCGACGTCTACACTTGTCTCATATACATACGCCGATCGACGGTTGTCCGACATCGATCGCTTCACGCCCGCTATTGTATGTTTCTTGGTAATAACTTGGTCAGATGGTCTGCAAAACGTCAGTCAACGTTGTCTCGTTCTAGTGCAGAGGTCGAGTATAGAGGGGTTGCCAATGTGGTCTCCGAGTCATGTTGGTTACGTAATCTGCTTTTAGAGCTTCATTATCCTATTCAAAAGGCTACCTTGGTTTATTGTGATAATGTTAGTGTCATCTATCTTTCGGGTAATCCGGTTCAGCATCAGCACACTAAACATATCGAGATGAACATTCATTTTATTCGAGAAAAGGTAGCTCGTGGACAAGTATGTGTCTGCCATGTCCCTTTCAGATATCAAAATGCAGACATCTTTACAAAGGGTTTTTCCTCGGTCGTTTTCGAAGATTTTAGGGACAGTCTCAGTGTTCGAAGATCGTTCGCTATGACTGCGGGGGTGTGTTAAATATACATGTATTCCGTGATATACATATATTGTATATCACGGTTTTCAGCTCTCGGTTTGACCCATCACGGGCAGAATGTTGAGGCCAATGTTGAGGCCCATCACTGGCAGAATTGTGAGGCCCATCACGAGCAGAGCAAAATATTAAGAGTATATTTTATATATAAATGTGTATTAGTCTTGTACCTTAATTAGTCTTGTACACTTACTTTAATTGTAGAGTTAGTCTCCAAATAGAATAGAGTTTTAGGAATAGAATACAAAAAAAATCTATTATAAATTGTATATATACTCCATTCATTAATAAGAATAATGAAAGAATTATTTCTTTCCGTTACAAAAGACATGACTAGAGGCAAATGTTCCCGATCTTTTACTTATTTTAGATATTTCATATTATTTCCGGGGAAGGCTCATTGTTTATGTATTACATTTTAGTTTCTTAGAGGCTCGTGACTTGTTGGGGTCTCGACATCACGATCCACCCCCCCTCAACAACTTCTTCATATACCTGGTGGAGTGGAACTGGTTCATCTATGGACTCAGGACGAGAAATGGGCTGAACTGACAACAATCTCTCTCCAGCCCATATACGTGAAGTCATAAACATGTCTTTTATCAAATTTTGTGTTAATTTATAGTATAATTTTATTGATATAGCAACTAATTAAAATTTTATTTAATTGTGTTTTTATTATGTTTACATATACATAAATTATACACATTCAGATATTTAAATTAAATAGTCATAATCATTAAACAAATGAGGCCTATCTTCACTCTTCTATCTTTCTTATGTTAATCTAGTTGAACTAAATAATATATTTAAATTATTAGTTCAAATTTCTTTTAAAATTTATTTTTTGTATCAAGTAGAATTTTGTTTAATCATTATTATAATTTATATTTTGTAAGATGATATTAATCTCTCTTAGGGAGTCTTCTCATTAATATCAAAATATATATAGAGTACAATATTCATCCCTTATACAATAGAAATCCTAAACCTATACAAAAGAGGAATCATAGTCTTACCATAATTATATTTACACAATATATGGAAATATTCTAATTATGGGTAGGGATACAATTGTTTCTATAATATACATGTTTACACACCCCCTCAGTCGGAGCGGTAGGAGGCCGGACGCTGAGACTGGATCTGAAGTCAAGAAACAAATGTCTGGGAAGTCCTTTAGTAAATATGTCTGCATACTGATAGGATGATGGAACATGTAACACTCTCACATGGCCTAGCGCAACTTTCTCACGAACGAAGTGTAGGTCTATCTCAATATGCGTGGTTCGCTGATGTTGAACCGGATTATGAGAAAGATAGATGGCAGAGATATTATCACAATACACAATAGATGTCTGACGCAAAGGACACTGAAGTTCTAACAGTAAATTTCTGAGTCAACAAATCTCAGCTACCACATTTGCAACGCTCAGCATCAAATTTCTGTGATCGGATCGAGATAGGTAGCATGTCGCCGCGTATCAAGAAATCAGATTATCCCCTAAAAAATACAAAAGCCCGAGGTGGAGCGTCGCGTGTCTAGACACCCTGCCCAATCTGCATCCGTATATGAAAGCAACTTATTTGGTGCAGAGGGGTATAGGTGCATACCATAATCAAGAGTGTCTTTAATGTATCGAATGATACGCTTAAGAGCAGTGAAATGAGACTCTTTGGGGGCATGCATGAATAAGCACACCTGCTGAACAACATAAGCTATGTCTGTTCTGGTGAAGGTGAGATACTAAAGTGCACCTGCAAGGCTCCTATACGCAGTAGATCGAGACCGAGCACCATCCACGTAATCGAGCTTAGATTTAGAATCAACCTGAGTAGCACCTTGCGCTTCCCATCTTAGCCTCAGACACAATCTCATCTGCATACTTACGCTGACACAAGAACATATGATTGGCAGACCTGGTCACTGATATCCCCAAAAAGTAACTCAGCTTCCCCAAATCAGTCATTGCAAATTCAGACTTAAGCAAGACAATAATCTCATTTTTCAATCCGTCGGAGGAGGTAGTAAGAACAATATCATCCATGTAAAGTAATAAGTAAGCAGTGCTACTACCTCGATGAAAAATGAATAGTGATGTATCACTCTTACTGCATAAAAACTCAATCTGCAAGACATATCTGGCAAAGCGATCATATCACGCACGGGGGGCCTGTTTCAGGTCATATAGTGACTTACGGAGACGGCACACATAGTGAGAAACTGCTGGATGGGTGAATCATGGCGGTTGATGCATGTAGACTGTTTCTCTCAGATCCCCATGTAAGAATGCATTCTTCACATCAAGTTGATGGATCGGCCAGTGTTTGCCCATGGCAATGCTCAAAACTGTGTGAATGGTAGCCGGTTTGACAATAGGGCTGAAGGTCTTACCACAATCAATGTCCTCCTGCTGATTTGTGTCATTAGCCACAAGTCGTGCCTTATACCTCTCAAGATCTCCACCGCTCTCGAATTTGTGGACGAAAAGCCACAGACAACGAATCACATTCACCCCCTCAGGTCTAAGTACTAGATCTCATGTGTGTTGTTTAGTTAAAGCATTGAATTCCTCAGACATAGCCGCATTCCAATTAGCGTCTTGTTTAGCCAATATAGGGTTTTTGGGAATTGGAGAAATGGTTTGGACAGACAAGTTAAATTGGACTTTGGGTTTGAAGATTTCATTCTTGGCACGAGTTTCCATTTGGTGAGTGGGGACAGTGGGAGACGGTGTTGGCTGAGTAGGGAGGGTTGATACTGATGGTATGGTCAGAAAAGGAGAAGGTGTGGGCGAAGCCGTCGGAGGCGCCACGGCGCCTGGATCTAGCGTCGCGGCGCTGTCTAAGTGACAGGCCTCTCTGGAAATATGGCGCCGCGATTCCTCATCACTGGGCCGCGGCGCTGTCGACGGGTTGGGTGAACAGACCTCTCTAGAAAGTTGGCGTTGCGGCGCCTCAACACTAGCCACGGCGTTGTCTATAAGTCAGAAGAGATAAGGTGATAAAGGATGATAGGAGAGATACTAGGCTCGTCAAGGAATAAGTAATCCGGTTTTTGGAATCTCTAAAGATTCAAAAATGAGAATGTGGTCTCGTCGAATGTGACATGACGAGAGATGTGGATTTGACTCCCATATGGTTTGGTGGGAAGCCTAGTAAGACACATGGAGTAGACCTAGGAGCGAGTTGTGAGGGGCGGTAGAGCTAAGGTTAGGATAGCACAGACACCGAAAATCCGTAGATGATCACAGGAGGGGATTCTATGGTAGAGGATTTCGGTAGGGGTCATGTTGTGAAGCGTGCTAGTAGGGAGAATATTGAGAATGTATTCTGATATTTTAGCAGCATATACCCAGAAGAATAGGGGGAGGGAGGCATGAATCAATAGGGTGTTAATCATATTGTTAATGGTGCGGATGATTCTTTCAGCTTTACCATTTTGTGGTGAGGTGTGAGGGCAGGAGAAGCGAAAAACCATGCCATTATTGGTACAAAAATGGCGAAACATAGAGTTATTGAATTCACGACCATTATTGCACTGAAATGATTTAATACCTTTTTTCAAATTGTGTTTGGATGAATTGTCGAAACTCAAGAAATTTGGTAAGCATTTAATATTTATATTTGAGAGGGTACACTCAGATATAGTGAGGAAAATCATCTAGCAAGACAAGATAATATTTATGACCGAGAGAACAACAACATGTGATGTCCATAAATCGGCATGTATTATATCAAATGGTGCAAAGGTAACACTAGTAGATGATTTAAACGGAAGACAAGTATGTTTGTCTAAAGAATAAGAAACACAATTTTGGGCAAGCTTCTCATTACAAGTAATGAAATTATTGTCTCTAAGAAAATTAAAGACTGGGAGTCCTGGGTGACCAAGTCTATTATGCCATGTCGAAGAAGAAATAGTCGCTAGAGAGACGGGAGAGCAAGATCTGACAGCGGAGGTGGATGTGAATGGATAGAGATCCCCCGTGCTACTGCATCTCGTAAGAGGTGTCCCCATACGAAGATCCTTTACAGTTAAACCAAAAGGGTCAAAGTCAACAGAGACACAATTATTACGAGTAAATTTGCGGACAGAGATTAGGTTCTTAATCATGCGTGGGGCATATAATGTATTTTTAAGGGAGAATGGTGGATGGAGAGGTTGTGTGTATGATGTACCATAACCCTTTACTGGAATGTGTTGTCCACTACCAACTGTAACATATTGAGGATGCTTTAAACTACACTGTTTGGGAATAGTACCTGCAGTCTGGGTGATGTGAGATGTGGCTCCAGAGTCCATGTATCAATTGTTATCAGGTTGTTGCATGTTGAGGGTGCTGAAAGCCTGACCCAACTCAGTGGGTGTCATGGCGGAGGAGGGCTGTTGGCACTCTCTCTGCATGAAGTGGGCTTGTTGTGGTGCTGGAGCTGGACATAACAACCCGTAGTGGGAATAATGGTGGAATGGGCAGCGCCGCGCTGCATCGAGGCGCCGCGGCCAGATCGACGCCGAGAGCGCGCTACCGTCCTGGTTGTTGTCCTCGCCGCTTAGCAAGACGGGTTTCTTCGAGAAGCAGTTGTGAGCGAGCTTTGTTAAAGCTGGGTAACGGATTCGCCTTGAATCATGGTGGCCAATGTATCATATACTCCTTTAGGGAGGTCAGCAATCATGTGTAACACCATTTTGGTGTCAGTAACAGGCGAGTCGACAACAGCAAGTTGATCCGTCAAGAGCTTTAACTGTTTGTAGTACTCAGTCACATTGGAAAAGTTTTCAAAATGTGTATTGTTAAATTGTTCCTCTAAATACACAACACGTGTGTGCTTGTTGTACTGAAAAATTTCCTCTAAACGATTCCATAAGTCACAGGCTGTGGAGTCAGATTTCATGATAGTAAGAAGTAGATCCTGAGAAATACTACCATATATCCATTGTTTGACGTCGGCGTCTAGACGACGCCAAGTAGAATCATCAACCTCCGAAGGGCACGGAATGATGTCATCAATATGATCAAGCACGTTATAGAGACATGCATGATTGCGAAACAGTTCAACTCAATGATAATACTGACTGCTTTCTTGATCAAGACGGATGGGGATATGGTTCTTGATGTTGGAAACAGTGAGAGCGGGATGAAAAGAGGATGACGACTTGGTGGTGGGATTTGTGGAGGTAGAAGCATCAACAACAGTGGGAGAATCCTGAGTATCCATTTAGAGAAGAGAGGAAGAAAAGAAAAATCAAGAAATTTCTTGAAGAGAAGAAGGGATCCGCGGCACCGTGGGAGGGGGGATGGTGTCGGCGGCTGGGGAAGAAATTTTTTAGGGTTTTTGAAGTTTAGGCTCTTGATACCATGTAAGATGATATTAATCTCCCTTAGGGAGTCTTCTCATTAATATCAAAGTATATATAGCGTCCAATATTCATCTCTTATACAATAGGAATCATAAACTTATACAAAAGAGGAATCCTAGTCTTACCATAATTATATTTACACAATATATGGAAGTATTCTAATTATGAATAGGAATACAATTGTTTCTATAATATACTTGTTTACATATTTATTGTGTATAAAGATATTGTTTTTAAAATTCACTAATATGTGCAAACATGTGTATTTACTGCTCGTTTATTTATTAATTAATACTTTTATAAGTATAAAATTGTATTTTTTAAAAATAAATTATACCTAAACGTGAGGTTTTTATTTATTAATTATTTTATTTACTAAATTTAAATTGGTTTTTTTATTTTGTTTATAATATTCAAATTTCTAGATTATTGTTCTTATTAAGTAATTATAACATTAAAAATGATTTTTTTGTCTTTCTTATAAGACAAAAACACCACGTCAAAACACAACTTTCTGGAAGCATTGTGGAAAAGAAACAAAAGAGCAACATATAAAATTCACTCTTGAGTTGGCAACAGGTTAACAATTTAAAATATTTAAAAAAGTATTTTAAATTTTTTAAAGAAAGTAAGTATCTTTCAACTCTCCAAATAATAAATAAATGGGAAGGAGTATTTCTGAATTATCTGAGGCACGAGTCGTTAGCATAAGATACTTGCCATGTCTTGGAGCAAAAAGGCGAAATCCCTCGCCATTGTGCCCCACCCTCCGATTGGTAGATTGGAGGAGGTAAATCACAGATTTCGCCCACCAGGTGGGACAAAGTTCTGCGCTCACATGAGTCATCCTCACAAAGGAGAAAATGAACTCCCAATCGCACGCTGCGGCTCGAACTCCGCTTTCTTGGATCTGGCCACCGAACTAATCGAGCTACACCCATGCGGGTAAGATACTTGCCATGTCTGTTTGACCTATAAACTGAACCAAGTTCAAAGGTTAGGTCATCTATAAGGAAAAAGTACATTACGTGACTTTAGTAAATAAATAAGACCATGTTTAGCACTATTTAGTATAAAGTATTCGAATTGAACTATATGAGTAATTTAATGTCGATGTTAAGAGTATTATATGGACTTGTACAATGCTCACCCTACAAGCTAGTTTTTTGAATTGAGTTATGCACAAGATCCATTCTTTACATGGTATCAGAGTCAGACTCATTCCAATTATGTGTTCACCGATGTTGGGCCTCACTACAAAAAAAAGGCCTACCGTGACGGTTAAAAACCGTCACGAAAGGGATTTTGTGACGGTTTTTCTAAGTGTCACGGTAGGTACTGTCACAAATTCGTGACGGTTGTTGTGACGGTTATAAAAATCGTCACAAAATGTGATGTTTGACTTTGACTTTTCCCTCCTTTTTTTAAATTTTTCCATGAAATTTATTAATTAAATAATATTTTTTGGAGGAAAATTTTAAATAAAATTAATTTAAATTGGCAGAATTTTTTTAATAAATTGGCGGGGAAAATATTTTTGGCGATATTTTTTAATATTTTAATTTTAATTTATTAAATAAAAATAAACTAGAATTATAAGCATACTATAACTAAAATGTTACCCACATAATGAAACTGTTCTAATACATTAAATCGAAATATTATAAATTGTTTTACAAAACAACTAATGTTATCATCAAATACAACAACAAAAAAAACATAATATGAGAATCCCAGCCATTGGAAATTTGTGCGATTTCAACAAATTTTTCTCTGTAGAATCCCACTTTGCTATGCCGTATTGTTCGAATGTTCCTCGCAAAGTGTAAAATAAAGGAAGTTGGAAAAATAAATAAATGCGAGTAAAACCTTCAGATCCGTATAAAACAATAGGAGTTTTAATTACGGAAGGCTCAGACTTATTAAACTAACTAAGAATATTTAAACTAGGCATGCAGATATTTAAATAAGATATATATTTAACAAGATTGTAATGAAAGCAAAAATCATATAAATAGGGAGTGAAGAGAACTTGACGGTATTTCGCTTTTTATTTTCCTTTTCTACATAGGCTTTAACTTTGGGATGCGTCTTCGGGTACCTGCAAAAACACTTCGTAAAAGAGTTAGTAAAATAATAAATAAATGCGAGTAAAACCTTCGAATTCATATAAAACAATAAGAGTTTTAATTACGGAAGGCTCAGATCTATATTTTGTAAAGGGACATCCCAAACAAGTCATGGTTGTGAACTAGTGACTCGTCAGTCAATCTAGTCACCCCGCCAAGTATGTTGGTATCCGGTATATATGTGAAAGATCCATAAGTGTCATCATCGCCCTTCTCCGAAGGAAAGAAAATCGAGGGACAACCTTTTCGGAAGGGTCATGGCCTCAAATTAATTATTCGCATCGGCCCAAGTGTAGTATATTGTTCAAATAAGTAAATAACCGAAACCGAAGGGATACAACCTCAATTTTAATTTCATTGGCCTAAGTGTAGCATCATGTTCAATTCTTTTAAACCAAAGCAACGACTTAAGCGTATTCAAAATGCAGCAGCATCTCAAATATGCAGCAGTTGTTGCTCATAATGCAACAAAGATTGGCTCAAAAACCCAGCAGCAACTCAAAGAGGCACGCATTTTAAATATGACCATAGCTCAATCATCAATATAGCGTGAGTGAACTGATGCAAAACACAGCAGTTTCGTCGTCTCAAGAATGGGCATCAAAGACATCAAAGACAGTAGTAAGCCTCAAAAGGCAGCCACAACCAGCAGCTTCAAAGAACCATTTTAGGATAGCATTAAAACTTTGAGAAGGAAATAGCTATCTCTATCGATATAAGGCCAGGAGTTGCCCGAAATACCACAGCAATGACTCAGAATATAGCAACAAAACAGCAGATCAAAGCGCAGAACATTTACTTCACATGTAACATCTGTTTTTCCTCGAAATGTAGCCATTATTTGACTTCCAAGCAACCGAAAATTTGTCTCAAAATCACAACAGTAGTTAGCGAAATACAGCAGTGAAATGGCCAAAATCAGTAGTGAAATGGCCTAAAATAAGTAGCAAAATGGCCAAGAAATCAGCAGCGAAATGGCCAAAAAATCAGTAGCAAATGGCCCGAAATACAGTAGTGAAATGGCCAAAATCAGTAGCAAAATGGCCAAGAAATCAACAGTGAATGGCCAAGAAATCAGTAGCAAAATGGCCCAAAATCAGAAGCGAAATGGCCAAGAAATCAGTAGTGAATGGCCAAGAAAGCAGTAGTTGTTTGGCTTAAAATATAGCAGTAAATAATGACTTAAAAGTACAGCAGTCAGCCCAAGTATTGCAGCAACTGGAAGTCTCAGAATCAACAGCCAAAAGGGAGACAAACCCGCAATAAGAACTAATCAATGATGACATGTATCCAGAGTCTTTGAAAGATAAGAAGACAAAGGGGGCTACCACCATTCATTTACGATGCCGCAACAAGATTCAAAAGATTTCTTGAACCTTAGGCATGGTAGGCTATCGAAGGAGGCTAAGCCAAATCCCAAAGCTTGTCTCCATCTCCAATCGACACAACAACATAGCAACAAAGAGTTCAAGTTTTAAAAGTGTATTAGCACATACAAAAACTCAACATATCTGCCACAAATAATCAGAGACGATTAATTCTGGTTTATATAGAATCTATAGATTGATCTCATGTTTTGAGCAAATAGAAAAAGTCATTAACCACTAGTCCATCGGCATAACAACCATGGTAAATTCAGGAAGCAACTCACTGCATTAGGGTATTCAAACTTCAGCTATTGCTTTAGCATTAAAATAGTCATGACAGATTAATATTTAAAGATACATGTTTAGATATCACTCAGGCAAGATAGTTATTGTCACTCTCAAAGTAAAGGGGAAGACTCATATGCATAAACTAAATTTAAAACTTTAACTTGGAAAATTCATGAAGGAGAATAAATGCTTGGGAATCATAGTGCATATTTGGTGTTACAGTGCCAGGGACAGACATTCCAGTTGCAGGGGATGAAGACTCACTGTGAGCCTCTGATTGATTCTCTGGTTGTTCATTCTCACTACCATCTGAAAATTGTTGTAGTAGCATATGAATTAGAACATTTTGTTCATGTATCCATCAGAACTGCTCAGTTTTGTAGAACAAAGACAACAGCTCAATCACAATAATACATCAGCAGTTTAATCACAAACTACAGCAGTAGCTCATATGTAAGAGCTAATTAATTATTCGTTCCAAAGACAATAGATATCTCAAGGCTCGAGTGTAGTATCTGGTAACACTAATGCAGTATCTCAAGACAATAGCTATCTCAAATCACAACGCATCTAACACGAGACAACTTGCACCAAAACAGATTCATACATCGGGTGCGACTTACATTAATAGATGATAATTTGTACCAAAATCTCATAGGCATAATTTATGCTAAAAACAAATTCTTTTCAGTAGATAAAACACAGCTAACACATAGATATGAAACTGAAACTGGATAAGCTTCATTTATACATAAACTTTAATTAAATTATGCTTTCTAGGAATTTAATACTTATAAGAAATAGATGAGTCCTAGTGAAATAATTTGTAACACATATGCAGTGGCTAAAATTACCTAGTTGTCTATTAGTATTCAATTCCATGACGAAATGGATTAAACCAGGTGTTATGATATTAAAAATACTCTATGCATCATAAATAGAGAAAATGCAAAGCTTTCTTAAAATAACGATATTTCTTGAAAGGAAAATGTAAGTTTAGACACTATAACAACACTCAACCTTTATAACACCTGTAAAAATACACAATATTACAACTAATTGTCGATCAGACGGCCTTAACACAATATACACACTAGATAGTGGTTTGCAGACAAACCACATCAATATGAAAGAAAGACAGAGATTCAACGAGAAATAATATTATGATTATACACTGTTGAAGAAAGTACAATGATATAACTTTTTTTGCAATTTTTGACACCTAAATGATACAGGGAAGCCAATGACCTAAAGTACAATACAAACTGCAAAGGTAGATCAAATGAGATTACCTCTTCTCAGCCTTCGCCATATCGACTGAGGAGTCTTCAATGTATCTTCTGTCTCTACTTCAAATAATTGCATAAGTTGACCCTCAAAGTACCTAGTAGTAGTAAATTGAATACTTCAGATAATTGTGTAAGTAAATATTGACTTTAATCCATATAATCTAACTAGACTCCCATAATCTATCTATATTTAAGGCAAGAAAGGAAAAATAAACATCTAATGATAACTATTTAAGCAAACTAACCCTAACTGAATTAAGATGATAATTTCAAACATGACATTTAATTTACAACCAAAGATATACTATTTAAACAAACGAATGAATCTAAATTACAGTAGAAATACTAATTGACATCAAAATACATTACTAGCCAACACAAAGTACACATAAAGATGAACTTCAAATCTTTTACCTGAAGGACAAAGGAATCTTAATTTCAGCAAAGAAACATAAAGAAAAAACATAAAATCATTAGTTGTGAACTGAATTCCAACCAGATTACTGATTTTCTAGAACTCTGTTAATACAATATCAAATCGCCTTCGACAATAATTTCAATCCGCTTAATATTACGATAATCAAATAATTATTTCAAAAGCAAATTAAAAGAGGTCGATTTCAAATAATATTGTTCAAGTAATTCTACATACGAAGCAAATCGAAAATGATAGATCTGGAACGATCTTACTATGAATTGTTACAACATTCAATGCAGTACTTAAACATAAAATCATTACGAAAAGTTCACTAATTTCACTTGTTTTTCAAATCAATTGAACTGAAAAATCGTAATTGAAAATTGCACAGTACCTTTATCGTGAGAAGAGGAGAAGCTTGGACAAAATTAAACGCGGCTCGAGAATTGAACTTCATATCTCCTGTTCAATTACACATTGTGCGACGTTAGAGATAGAGATACCATTAGGGTTTGGGAAGCAACAAAAGAAGAAGAAAGCTAAGGCTAAGCGAATTCCATTTCTTCGAAACCACCGAACTTACATACGACAACGAAAACACAAAATCAGTTAATTTCAGTAGAACCAATTAAGGAAAAACAAAAATAAGCAGAGAAAATCTACATTCAAGATGAACAAAACTTAAGTATTCACTCTTTTTTTGTAGTGGCGATTAAAAAGGAACAAAAACTTAAGTATTCTGCCTCGTCGGATTGGAATTAAAGGTAACAAAACTTTTGTGAGCCGAAAAATCGGGCGGAGGCCTTGCGTATTTGAGGTGCGGCGGCGACGGGTTTGAGGGTGTTAGGGTTTGTTGTCTGATTTTGGGTCTAAGCTTTAGGGGTTGTGTTTGGGGAAGGGGAGTTAGATATGAAGAAATAGGTTTAAAATTAGAATCGTGGGTTTAGAAATAAAATGGGTCGGGTTGGGTATAAATTATTTTTAAAAAAAGAAAATTAAATTTCTATTTTAAAATTGTCACAAAAACATGTGACGGTTGAAAAAACCGTCACACAGCTATCACAAAGTCATGATTTGTTAATAAAGCATCACACATCTATCATTTAACGCCATTGACTGTAAAGTCAATGCTAAAACCGTCATAACGTGTGACAATTTTTAAAACTGTTACACCCAAAATGTCACGGTAGGTCCTTTTTGTAGTGCCTCCAAATTATATTATACATGTTCCAGTTAACAAGGTCTTGGCGTGCGGGAGAGTGCTAAGAGTCTCACATCGAATATGAAATGCGAACATTGACTCCTTATATGGACTTGGACATCCTCAACCTACAAACTAGCTTTTGAGATTAAGTTATGCACAAGATTCATTCTTTACATGTCAATATCTAGTTACTGGATCGCAAAAACCAGATCTCAACGGAAGACAACAAATCTGACCAAGAAAAACGCAAAAGCAAGTCACAAAATGTTGAGTCATGTAAAAATGCACATTTACATCATATGACATAGCAAAAATCATCGGGATCAGTGGAGTTTCGCCGAAAAACGCCTTACAATACCAAGAAGAACAACAACAAGCAAAAATAGGGACGTTCGTAGGTCGTTGGACTAAAGTTCGTCCGCCCAGAACTGAGAAACAAAAGAAACCATGAAACACGATGCTTCAACGATGATGAAACGTTGGAGCGATAGGGAAGGCGCCATGAAAGTGAAATTTAGCCATATCTGACATTAATTTGGTGGTAATGTGGTTTAATCAGTGACAAAAAAAATCAGGAGAGAAAAAAAAAAGGGATGGGTTCGTCATGGCGTGAAGCAAGGTCGTCGAAGATTGGACTGTGGTCCTTTAAAATATATTCCTAAAATATGTATAATATGTGTATAATATTTGTATGGTATGTGAATTAATATGTATACTTTATACATTGAGTATACGACAATATATATTTATTATACATAAATTATGCATAAAATTATATATAATATTTGAAAGTATATTTATGTCCTAGAGACAATCTATATTAGGACAAATGTACTTTATACACATTCATATTTTATTAATGGAGATTAATATTATGACATTTGCAATTATTGAATTATTAGTTGATTGTTTATAATATTCTATAAATGCATCCCTAGAGGTTACATGGTTATTGATATTGTGAGATATTAATATTATAGGGTAACTCTTAAAACAGCCTCGACTAATGATCATCGAAATAGGGATATCGATAATATGTGATAACTCGACATGTGGTCTACAACATATCCTTAGAGGATGTAGTATGTCTCCCATGCTACGAGTTATGGTAACACATGATGGACACATGAATACTTAAGAAGTATTGGTATACCCTGCTGATATATTGTTTGTTATAATGTCTAAAGTATGATCAACGTGTGGGAGATAGAAGTCCTTAGACTTGAGGTCGATATGCGCCTTATTTACAGAGTAATGTACTTTGATTCCGTCCTAAGCTCAAATGCCTTGTAGGTTGAGACACGACTTGTATTGGGTATATTGCGACGTTTATTAAACGTGGTAGTTGAGCCAAGATTAGGATTCATTCCTCGAATGTATCTTCGAGAGAACACTCAGATTCTCATATGGTATTAGGTTGACTAAGTCATTGGTAAATGCAGTAGACATATATATGATATGGCCATATTGTCAGCTAATATAGATGAGATATAATGATCAAGCCATTTGGATAGACATTTGGCAGATCCTAAGCTTGATCGAGTGTGTCATGAATGAAAGGATTATATCTTCCCACATAGAGGTTCAATTTACAGGATTCGTGTAACTATATTACATATATTGAGTTCGTCTACCGGCGCCGTCTAGGAGTTCCGTGTAGACCCTAATGTAATTAGTGTCGTTATGTGAAGGCATGTAGGGTAACACTAAGTCAATTGTTCCGTCTATTCAAAGATGTAATAAGAGAGAATATAAATGTTCGGTTTATGATCGAGACATTGAAATAAATAATGATTATTCAATTAAATCGAGATAGGATTTCAAATTTTATTCAAATAGAAATGAGTCAAAATTGGAATAGGGCCGCGGCGCATGGGACCCAGGGTCGCGGTGCCACGTTTCCAGTGGGTCCGAATGACCCACTCTGCCTCGGTTTCTGGGCCTGGACAACGTGGGAACCTAAGCTGATTTTTGCAGCTATAAATACAGGGTTCAATCATTATTTTATTACACCCAATTCATAAGAATTATTCTCCGCTAAAACTCTATCGGATTTCCTAGGTTTCTAAAAAAGTAATTACATCGGAGTCTTGGACTTGCAATCGAGGAACAGTTGTGTGCTCACCCTCGGTACAGTTGTGTGCTCACCCTCGGTACACACTTGAAGATTCCAGATTATACAAACTGTAAGTTTTTGTTCGAAGTATTAAGATTAATAATATGTTTGTATGTTTATATCATTACATAATCATCCTGCAGTTCGCCGCATGTTGAGTTTGAAACATAAAATTTTCAAATTCTGTTGTGTACACGAACCCAACAAAATCCTACAGTGGTATCAGATTCTGAGTTGTTTTGTGTGATTATGTAACGATAGTTAATGATAATATGGATTACGATTTGTTTAAATCTAATTTTATATCGTTAAGAAGCTTTAAAACCTTAAATCTCAAGAACGCATAATCCTTGTCTCTTAAACTATTGAACAATGATGTAATCGAGGAATTCATTCCGATCTAACTCTTCTAAGTTGATGTGCGTTACCGGTTCGCTTTGAATATGGTGCACTGAGACGAAGAACGGGAAGAGATTGGATGATGGTCGATGAACGTGTTGTTTAATGGTGAAGGGGTACGTGATTGAATCTGCAAATCTGACCCTGAACCATTTTTTGGGTTCGGAATTACAAAATTTTGTGAATCTGGGGTAGAGGCGCCGCGACGCCTGCTAGGGTTTGACGACGGCGGGGCGGCGCCTGCTAGGGTTTGTCAGAAGCGTCGCAGCTCCGTTCTGTAGCGTCGCGGCGTTGTTCATCCTGAGAAGCTTAATTGATTTTTTTGGCTACTGCCTCCGAGGCGCCGCAGCGCCGACGATCCAGTTTTAAAAAAAACAGAAATTGAAGTCTTAAATATTCAGATTCAGATTCTGAAATTTTAAACTATTCAGAATCTGAAATTAAAACTTTTTAAATAGACAGATTTGGTTCTTTCGGATAATTTTGTAATTAAATAAAGTTTCTAAAAATCAGATTTTTAAATTCTGGAAATTGCTGACATGTTCCTGAAACCAGAAAATATTTTCTGAAAGTTTAAAATTGGATTTTGTGAATTTAAATGGGTTCAAATTGAATTATAAATTTTTGAGGGACTAAACAGTAAATTCTTAGAGTTTGGAGAAATATGCTGAAAAAATTTAAAATCAGAAAATGTTTAGGGATTGTTTGGCATAGACATAGATTTTAGAGTTTAGACAAATTACCCATGATTATCATTAATTGTATATTATTATATAATATACGAATATATGCTAACTGTTTTAAATGCGTGCATTTAATTATTAGCATAGTGTCCGCTGTAAATATCTGGGTAGGCGACGCCCAGTAATTGGTAGTGTCTGCTATAACTGTCTGGGTAGGCGACGCTCAGTAGTTGATTAAAATCATCTTTTATCATGCCTATTAGGTTGATGGTTTCCCATCTAAATGTGTTTTAGAAATTGCATGATAGGATGTCGTATTGGATATGACATGTATGTTGATCTTGGTTGAAATCCCTGAAAACTAAAAATATTCCCCAAACTTAAATACAAGTCTAAAATTAAAATGCGTCGTCCATAGTAATTTTTAGGGTGCAAAATCATTTTCGGCGATACGAGTATTTATGCCAAAACATTTGTTCTAAGTCTACGAGGACTCGGGCTCTTTCATAGATGTGTTAAATGCAAAAGTAGATAAAATTTTGTGGGTATTTACACCAAAGTGTTTGCTCACAAAGGTCAAGTTTACTTAGATACATAAACGCAGTCGTGTAATGGGGTTGACTTGCTTAGACAAATCTTGACGCCAAAGTGTCGGACTAATCTAAGGACGCAAGATTAAATAAAATATATTTAATCAACCAAGAGTTGCAAATAATTTTTGCAATTGGTTTAGAACCTACCAAAATGTGCTATTGAAGTTATCAGCCAAAGCAAACGCGGATATAACATAGTTTTGGATCTTAGCCCATTATGACCTTAAAATAAATTTAGGTTTGTATTCTACAATAGGGTCGTATAAGTATGCTAAAATAGTGGAGCTAATTAAACAAAAGGCCATGTTGATTAGCCTAAAACGAATGTGTATAATAGAAAATAAATTTTGATTGTATTTCGTGTCTATCTAATTCTTAGATCTTCAGAATGTCGAGTTTTTCACTAAAGATGCTAATGGAAATGAACAAACTCACCAGACCGAACTATTTATATTGACTTAGGAATCTAAGGTTGTCCTAAGGCAAGAGAAAATTGAATATGTATTGGACAAGGTTTTACCTGCAGTGCCTGCTGATGACTCTGCTGAGTATGCTACATTTAATAAGGTGTCCTATCAAAAACATCTAGATGATGCCACATCTACACAATGCGTTATGTTATCTTCCATGTCAGTGGAATTACAGAGGCAGCATAAGAACATGGGCCCCAACGAGGACAATGGAATATGAGTTGTTAATAGAGTTTTTCAAATGTAAGCTGAATGATGGGGGCCAAGGGTCTCAGCACGTGCTGAAGATGATAGGTCTGATAGAGAGGCTGACCTCAATTGGAATAAAGCTACAAAATAGAGTCTCTTACACACTCATCCTGAACTCACTTCCTCATTCGTTTGAGAGTTTCATTATCAACTACAATATGAACGGAACTATAACGAGTCTGCCGGAGTTGTATAATATATAATATGCTAAAGACTTTTGAATCTTCAATTTCCAAGAGCAAAGTTGTGCTCATGGTGAGCTCCAGAAGAAGGGAAAAGCTATCACTGTGCCCTCAGCAGTGAAGCCCAAGAAAAAGGTGAAGAAGAAGGTGATGTCGGCCAATGATGTATGCCTCAACTACAATATGAAGGGGCATTGGAAGAAAGATTGCACTGCTCCAGGAGGAGGGATGACATCAGATGCTTCAACCTCTAATGGACAATGTATGTATGCAATTGAAATAAATCTATAAACAAATCTCATTCATGTGTATTGGATACCTCTTGTGGCTCACACATTTGTACTAATGTGCAGGGGATAACTGACAGCAGGAAGGTAGGACCAAGAGAGGTGGACCTGCACGTTAGTAATGGAGCACGAATTGATGTTGAGCGCGTGGCAACTTATAGATTAGATTTACCTTCTGGCAAATGTTTAGTGTTGAACAATTATTTTTATCTACCCTCGTTAACGAGGAACATCATTTCCATTCTAGTTTTAGACGTGGAGGGTTTTTCCTCATATATTTTCAATGGCAGTATGGTATTATCTTTTAATGATGTTATATATGGAATTGCGCCTCTTATGAATGGATTTTATACACTAAACTGTAGTCGAGAAATTTCCAATGTACAAAACAAACGAGCTAAAATAAGTAATAGAAATTCTATCTACCTTTGGCATTGTAGACTTGGTCATATCAATCAAACAAGGATAGCAGAAGAGGTAATGAAGGTTTAGAGTTTTTGGTTGAAGAGTGAAGTAAGAAATTCATCGGTTTTGGTTGATTTAACCGAGAGTGATGTGATCTTTTCCCTTTTTTTTTTGTTTATTACGAAAAAGACAAAAACAAAAAGAAGAACCAATGAAGAAGATTTATACTCTTGGCAAAAAATATCATTGGTTTTAGGTGTTTAAATTGTATTCAAATGCTTGCACCTAAAGTTATGGAAGATAGACATCAAAATTTGGAATTTGATCTAATTATTTAAAAGTTTGAATTCCAATTTGAAAAACATGGCATAAAATAGGGAAGATAAAAACTAATTTTTCGAAAGTCAGTTACAAACAATATCCCAACAAATATCATTATCCGAGAATGTCAACAACAATGTTGGCAACATTTTGGACAACACAAGTTTATGATCTCGCAAGAACTTTTTGTTTGGCAACAAAATAAGAAACGTTTTATATGTATTTTTATGAGTTTAACCACTGGACCAATGTAACATTTCTCATTGTGTCCTTGATTTAATCATAAAACACATACAAAATTATTTTTGTGTCAAAAATAAGGATACTTATTTAGTATCCTCATAATTTCTGTTTAATCACTTGATACTCCTATAGAATAGGAACAGTATCATTTCAAGAGTTTTGCCCATTTTGCACAGTTGCCAAAAATAGTAAAGGTTTTGCCTCATTTTGATACTCATTTTTTATGATATCTAATATCATCGTAGAGAACGATATCACATTCGAATCATATGCTTCTTGAGGATCATGCTTGTGTGACCAAAATTAATACACTATGCAATAACAATAATCAGATTATGTTATTACAAGGTAAATGTCACCCGAAATGTTAGAGACATTTCAGCCAATATTCACCAAACATGCCTTTTTAGAGATTACATAGACCAAGAGAATTTTTCAAACTAAAAAATCTCTTATGGTCCAAAGCTTTTGTAAAAATACCAGCTAGTTGATTAAGAGTGTCAACATGTTCAACTTGAACTAGCTGGTTTTCAACCAAATCTCTTAAAAATGATGTCTGATATCAATATGTTTTGTACGAGAGTGCTGAATTGGATTTTTGGAAATATTTATAGCACTCAGATTATCACAATACAAAACGAAGATATTACTTAAAAATCATAGTCGTCTAACATGTATCTTAGCCTTATCAATTGAGAGCAACAACTTTCAGTTGCTACATATCCACATTCAGCAGTTGAAAGTGAGACACAATTTTGTTTACGACTATACTAAGAAACAAGATTATCGCTAAGATAAAAACATCCTCCACTTGTACTCTTTCTATCATCCACATCACCAGCTCAATCCGAGTCACTATATCCTATTAGATTAGGATTAGTGTCTTTGGAATACCAAATTTTCAACTCACATGTGCCGGCAACATATCTAATGACACGTTTTACGGCATTTAAGTGGGAGATTTGCGACAGGCTTGGAATCGAGCACATACACAAACACTAAACATTATATCAGGACGACTAACATTAAGATATAGAAGACTACCTATCATAGATCGATACAGTATTGGGTCGACATTTTTGTCAATATCATTTTTGCATATCTTCTGCGATGATCCCATTGGAGTCTTCATTTGTTTGGCATTTTCCAATATAAATTTCTTAACTAGATTCTTGACATATTTGTTTTGGGAGATAAAGATTCCATCTTCACTTTGCTTTATCTGCAAGCCTAAGAAAAATATTAGTTCCCCAATCATACTTATCTCAAATGTTGATGACATTGCTTCAACAAATGTTTTAAGGTAGGACTGTGAGGTCGAACAAAAAAATATGTCACCTACATAGATTTGAGCAATAACAATATTTACATCGTGATGTTTAATGAATAAGGTGCAATCAGCTTCACCACGTTTAAAACCAAATTCAAGAGGGAAGTGGGTTAGATGACCATACCATGCACGATGAGCTTGTTTCAGTCCATACAAGGCTTTTTTGAGTCTGTATACAAACTGTGGATGGTGATGATCTTCAAATACTTTAGGTTGTTCAACATAGACTTCCTTATCAAGATAGTCATTCAAGAAAGCACTTTTTACATCCATTTGATGAAGAGTAATCTTTAGACAGCAAGCAATGGCAAGTAGTAGTCTAATTGACTAAATCCTAGCCACGGGAGAAAAGGTTTCGTCATAGTGAATCCCTTCGACCTGAGTATATCCTTGAGCAACTAGGCGGGTTTTGTTTCTCACAACAGTTCCTAATTCATCTGACTTGTTTTTAAAAATCCATTTAGTTCTAATTACATTGATATCCTTTGGGCGTGGAACTAAATCCCAGACTTCATTTCGAGAGAATTGTTCAAGTTCTTCTTGCATTGCTTGAATCCAAGAATTATCCATGAGTGCTTCTAAAACATTCTTAGGTTCTAAAGTAGATAACAGAACAAGAAAGACTAACATTTTGGTACATGGTAGACATACACACATACCTTACCATATCTCTGTAATTGAGTGGTTTCTTCCCTCTTGTTCTTACTCCTTCAAACACTCCCCCGATAATCTGACATGTAGGATGATTCTTCCTAATACTTGATGAGGGGTCCCTGCGTACTTGATCTAGCAATTCAGCATTTGACTCCTCATCTGCACCTTTTGTGATCTCTGGTTCAAGTTCAGATGTTGCTTCAGATGTGGTAGCATTTGGGGCAACATCTAGTTATTCAGCAGTCTGCACATTTTCCACTTTTATACAATCTTCACATACCACTTTTTTACCTTTAGGACTCAGTTTAGGAATGTCTCTTACCGCCTCATAAGAGATCAATCTTTCTAAGTTACAAAAGTTTACATTCCCTAACTTTTGATGCCACAATGTTGTGTCATCTGTCCTAACATTATTGCATATTTCTTGTCTTCCAACAAGAGAGCTATAGTCACCTGTTCTTGTACCTGTCATCACACATATATTAGCTTCATTTGTAACTACACAAGCATTCTTATTAAACTTTACCTCAAGATTCTCATCACATAGTTGACTTATGCTAACCAAATTAGTCATTTGCCCTTCAACATGTAAGACATTCTTTAAGGCAGGAAAACCAGGAACATTTAAGATCCCTTTTCCAATTATCTTACTTTGACTGCCATCTTCATAAGTTACGTTACCTCCGCTGAATGACTCGTAGTTCTTTAGAAACTCTTTTGTACCTGTCATGTTGTGTGAACATCCACTATCAAAGTACCAAGAACTTGCAATGTTAGTCCTTAAAGCAGTGATCACAACATTACAAGTTACATCCATTTTGGGAACCCAAAATCTTTTTAAACATTTTTAAATTTTAGGCTCAGAAATGTTGCTTCGAATGTTGTCTGGGATGTTGGACAGCCTTTTAGGCAACATTTTGCTTCCAGAGTTCTGAAGTTTGAAACAATATGATTTTAAATGACCAGGGGAGTTACAGTGATGGCACACAAACTTCATATCCTTTGACATATATGAGAACTTATTATTTAATCATTTTTCCTTTACAAATCATATTTTCTCATTTTTGTCAAACAAACTAGAGCATATTTTTTTAATAGAATTTTTATACTCAATACCTGCATGTGTAGGTTTACTAAAGCTAAGTATATCATTCAGTTTAGAAGTCCCTGAGTTGAGTTTACAGAAGGTTGCTTCAGCTAGATCCAACTTTGCATTTAACTTACCAAATTCAATGTCCTTTTTGGTAAGTACAACCTCTAAACAGGTTATCGTGTCTTTTAAATCTGCATTCTCAAGAGTTAAAGATTTTAACTTTGAGTCAAGTTGCTTGGATTCTATGATTAAGTATTTACAATGTTTTTGTAATTCCTTTATCATGTCGTCTTTGGAGTCAACTTGATTTTCAATGTTAGTCTCACTACTAGAAACAAAATCACTAAAGTAATTAACATCAGGATAGTTAAAGTATGCATACCTCTCGGATGTTACTGGAAATGTAGATGTTGTCGATAATGTTGACGCAAATGTTGTGATATTTGGGATAACACTGTCGATGACATTTTCCTCGTATGATAAGGACTGTTCAAAAATAGTAGTCAGTATTTCTTGTGACTCTAACTCTTGATCTCCTTCCTCTTCTCATTCGTCGTCACTAAGAGAAACCTACAGACTTTTATCAAATTTTCTCAAGGTATTTGCACATTCATTAGAATAATGACCCCATCTCAAGCATGCATGACATTGCACGTTTTAAAGTTGTTTGGGATCAAATTTGGTACGATCTGAGTTGGTTCTCTTTAGTTGATTTCCTCTTTGAACTATAGGAGGGATTTAGTGGACTTTTGATTGAAGTCTTGGTTTTGGTGTTCTTTGGATTTGAACTTGTTTCTATCATTGTTGAACTTACTTACCATCGAATTAAATTTTCGAGTACGGAGGAAACATTTGCACCATCACCAATTTCTTCAAAATTCCAATCCGCTTCTTCGATTTGACTCTCCAAGGATTTGACTTGAAGTGCTACATATTTACTCTTATATAATGTCATTTGATTCTCAATATTCATCTCATAAGTTTTGAGAATGCTCATTAAGGTATGAAGGTCCATTCAACCAAGATTATGAGCTTCTTCAATTGCACAAATCTTTATATTGAACTTTTCAGGAAGAGAACGGAGTGTTTTTTCCACAAGTTGAGTGTTGGTCAAAGGGGCACCAAGCACTTAACATTCATTAGAGATGACAATCAACTTTTCAAAATAGGTTTTAATGTCCTCTGTTTCCTCCATCCTTAAACATTCATATTTACTCATGAGCATACGAAGCTTCGTTCAACGAACACTAGAGCTACCTTCACAATGAGTTTGTAAAGCATCTCATGCGTCTTTGGCCGTGGAACAGTTTTGTATGAGTTTGAACATGTAAAGATGAACTCATCCAAAAATGGCATTTAAGGTCTTTTCGTTGAAGTTTGCATTGTTGGTTTCTTCCGCAGTCCATTCAGATTCAGGTTTAACAAGTATGTCACCTTCCTCATCCGGTGGTAGCATTGGAACAACATATCCATTGGTGATACATCTCCATGCTCTAACATCAATTGATTTGATATGAGAACGTAGATGAATCTTCCAATAGGCATAGTTTGAACCATCTAAAATAGGAAGTCTACCAATTGTTGGATTAGCCGAATCCATAGTTGTAAATAACATGACCAATCACTTATTGTGTTAAGTGTCGGCTCTGATACCACTTGATAGGTCCGGGGGTATACTATGGAATAATAAAAATAAACTGGAAATAAACAAACTCGAATGCTAATACAGTTTACAAATGTCAGCGATAATGTCGTCTGACACAAGTGGCAACACTTTGATAAAACAGAAAAACTTTAAAAGTAAATGCAACAGAAATTTAAAGAACACAAAGGTTTAATATTTACATAGATTATATTGAAAATATAATCTATGACGGTCAGTGACCGAAAGTATTGTATATATTTATATACAATTGAATAAATTCCTTCTTTTACAATATTACAAGATAATACAAAAGAAATTACAAAGTTGAAGTCTCAGATGACTTCTGCCTGAAAAAATCTACCTAAATAGACATAGACAATACCTCATTACAATTGCTTCAATAAAGAACAAACCTAGAATCTGGACAGCAATTATAATATTGGACAGAATGTTGTCGACACGCTCAGGCAACACTTGTGATCCAGTTTTCTGATGAATATATCTGAGAGCTCTCTTGATATTTTTCTAACTTTTTCTGGATAGCGATTCACTGATGCAACCTCTCTATTTATAGTATAGGGTCTTCCTTGAAAAGCTCATTGAATCATTGTAGAGGTTGAGAGAAAGGTGGCAGCCGATAAGGTTTGTTGGAGAAGATTGTGGAGCAAGATCCTCTAACTTCTTGGACTTGTTCCCCAAGCTTAGCAACGGCTTTGACTTGGTCTTCCCACGTTTTTTATCATCTCCAAAACTCCTTGTCAAGTCACTTTACTATCGTGGTAAAAATCCCACAAGATTTGCATCAGTTCCGTGAAGTAAGACAAAACTGTTTCACAGAATGTTGGTCCGAATGTCGTGACATTTGTTCCAACATTTCTGATTTTAACTTAGTACTAAAAATGATATGTTGGGAAAAATGTCACAACACCAAACTCAACATTAATCCGTGGGGTGGGGTTCAATGCCTAACAAAAAGGGCCAAAAGAAAAAAAGGGATGCTTGGAAGCAGTGGTTTAATAATATAGGATATTAGTCATGAAATTGAGATTTTGCTCAGTTTCAAGTATTTAAATTACACTTATTTCATGATGTAGTTCATACAAAAATGTACAGAAGCTAAAACTACAAAAAGTATCATTGGGAGGTTTAAACATGCACTACATTTTCCATTTTTCTAGTTCGATAATTGTACACAAAATGTCATGTATATGTGAATGCGCCATGAAAAAAATTGTACAGATATTGTGAAGTTGAAATATATTAGAATGTTGTATGTGTACTCTTGGTTAAAAAAATCAATTGTTTTACTATCATTTATCACTATGAAAACTCTCCAGTCCTGGAAGGTGGACTGCAACAGCCTCCGGAAGTTGAACTTCATTTCAGAAACAACAATATATTTTTTTGGAAGTAAAAAACAACAATGTTAATAACAATATCTTTCATGCTTTATACTATTGCAAAATTTGCCATAAGGATCCTACAAGTCAGACTACACACATTAAATGCCTCACAAATACATATTATTGCACAAGCAGAGAAGGCTGTACAGACGATCTCTTAGCTAAGGAAATACCCAATCTAGCAGAACTAAATGGTTTAAATGTACATAAACATCACATAATATATGATTTTATAAAAAATAAGTAAGTAAACTAGGAGTTAAGATCTCACTTGCCTGATTTACTGTGGATAAAACCTCACTTGAAATGCTAAAGTCCACCAAAACGAGCTCCAATGGTCTCAATATATTCAAATTCATCATAAACAGATCCAAGTAATTAGTCTAGGGAAACTATTCTCATAATTTTAGGAAGCCTCGGTGTCAAAGTCAACTCTTGGTCAATTCAAACCCGCCCTTCGAATCAAATTTCAAAATTGATTTCGTTGACGCGTTAGTAGAAGACTCTATTCTAGTCTAATTATAATAGTTTAGTCTATTGGAATAGGGTTACCTTATAAGCAGTGGTGGATGCACAGTTAACAGGGTGGTGCAGTTGCACCACCAGATTTTTTTAAAAAAATTTCCTTCTAGGCATAAAAAAATTTAAAAAAAAATTGCACCACCAAATATAGTCTCCTTGATCCGCCACTGCTTATAAGACTATGAGAAGGAGAACCTTAGTTCTATATAAGGAGATCAATATGATGAATACAAAGTAGAAAGAATTATCTCATTATTGTTGTCTCTCTAAATTTTCATCCTTCTGTTAATTTTAACATGGTATCAGGTCTCATTAAAAGAATACAAAAATCCTAAAATAATAGATGGTGACGGAGAGACCGCCGACAAAACTAAAGGAATTGAGAAAAAAAAACAAAAACTCAAAAAAAAATATCTCCCCTTATGACATTACGTCATACGATAATCCCGGAAATTATGGTGACACGGTCCAATTGAAGGGTGAGAATTATGAAGAATGGGCTAGATCCATCAGGACAATCCTAAGAGCAAGGAAGAAATTCGGCTTCATTGACGGTACGATCAAGAAGCCGGATGAAGAGTCGTCGGACTTGGAAGATTGGTGAACTATAAACTCAGTGTTGTTATCGTGGATTCGCAACACCATACACTACAAAAAAAGGCCTACCGTGACGGTTAAAAACCGTCACGAAAGGGGTTTTGTAACTTTTTCTAAGTGTCACGGTAGGTACTGTCACAAATTTGTGACGGTTGTTGTGACAAATTTTTGTGACGGTTATAATACCATCACAAAATGTGATGTTTGACTTTGACTTTTCCCTCATTTTTTAAAAAATTTCCACAAAATTATTAATTATATTATATTTTTGGCGTGAAATTTTAAATAAAATTAATTAAATTGGCAGAATTTTTTTATTAAATTTGATTTAAATTGACGGAAAAATTAGTTTGACATTTTTTTATATTTTAATTTTGATTTATTAAATAAATTAGAATTGTAAATATATTATAACTAAAATGCCACCCACATAATGAAATTGTTCTAATACATTAAATCGAAACATTACAAATTATTTTTCAAAACATCCTGTCATCGCTGTCAGATACAAGGAAGTTGGACTAAACATCTAATGTTATCATCTACAACAAAAAAAACATAATATTGTTTTAACTTCAAAAAGTACAAATATTGTCCAAATCAAAATCCCACCAGCATGACATACAAAGTCACTCCACAAGACCAGACATCTGCAATCTACAAAATGCATGCTTAGATTCAAGGTTAAAAAAATGAATTGAGCAGGTGAAAAAGTAAATATATAATGCAAGTTTAAAACTACTTCTAAGCTTCTATATAATGTTCTCTTCTTTTCCTTAAATCAGAAAACATGAATTTTAAAGATGGCTGCATTTTCCATTAGCTTCAATATAGTCCTGCATAAGTTGAACATTCCTCACACACCAAGTAAGGAACAACACCCCGAAAATTTGTGTTCCCTGACCAACTTCCCACCATTGTCACACACTGATGATCCACATCTCAAAATGTTCGATTTGTTCTTTCTCAAGACAACAGCATTGTCTAAAAAATAATGTAATTATGCAGAGACTAACTCAAGCCTTTCTTTTAACATCCATATTAGAGTATAGATAAAGTAAGATATTCAGATTAGCTTTTTTCAACTGCAAGTTAGTTATTAACTTAGACATATAATTGTTTGCCCGCAGATTATCTGCCTGTAAGGTCCATGTTGTCCCACACTCTACTCATGGTACGTGCATTTAAATGTTTTCCAGTAGCACTTACTTATCGTTGGCAGATCTTTAGCACTTTCGAGAAACTTGAGACCTCCATCGTTGTTGCTAGCACTTATCTGTTGACAATTTACAGACACATTCACAAATAGGAGTAGTAAAAGAACATTTGCCTTTGTTAACTTTCTAGTAATAAACCACTACAAAGTGAGCATCGGTAAGGAGATCTATAGCTGTTTTAGTTGCAGCATATAATAGCTTACGAAAACCTTTTTCCTCATGACACAAAGGTAATATCACAATAAAAGCTCAATTGTCTACATGAAAACAATATAAAGTTGAAGGGTAAAACTTCATACTGGAGCAAAAAACAAAAAGAAAAAACCAGTACCTCTACAATGGCAACATGGAATACTTCCAACTTGCTTGAGATTGCATACTATAAGAGGTACAGTATACTATAAGGGGTAACTCTATTAGATGTCTCTTTTAGAAGTTAATGAAAAAAGAACTAAGCAAATCAATTTTTCTTCCAATTATTCAGAGTGTTCTGTGGAAATTGTAGAGTGTTCTGTGATTTAAAGAAAATCTTACACCGTCGGTGGATATTAGTTAAACTCTTTTGTTTATTGAGATCCTCTTGATCCACTAGGTATACATATCTCACTAGTTAAAAATGAAAAATGTCAAGTTAAATGCAAATTACAAATATATGAACACTCTAAGAAGGACAAGGCATTACAACTTTGTATTGAAACAAAATAAATATAGAGGATAACTTATCTTGAGAATTTCCTTGTTTTATCATCTCTGCAATATTCTTAGAAGATAGGCAATATGCAGTGGAGTGGATAGTAATCATGGGATTCACACCAACAGCACCGGGCAGAACACTAGCATCATAAACAAAGAGTTTTAATTACGGAAGCAGAATAATTACATTACAATATAAAATAAAGACGGAATCAAAGAAATTACAATGGTAACAGCTAAAGCAATGATAATACCTGAGCCTTGTACGCGATTCCAGCAAATATTCATCGCTGTAGAACCCCACTTTGCTCTCCCGTATTGTTCGAATGTTCCTCGCAAAGTGTAAAAGAAAGGCAGTTAGAAAATCAATAAATGCGAGTAAAACCTTCGGATCCGTATAAAACAATAGGAGTTTTAATTACGGAAGTATAGTATTTGTTCAAATCAGTATATAGTAAGCACACTCGTATCGGATCTGTGGTAGAATTCAAAATGTAACACAGGTAATAATAATTATGGAACAGAGGGAACAAACATTAAAGGCCATTGTAAATACATAGCACAAACTATTCAAAAGCAGGATCAGCCCAACAAGCTAGGGTGTGTGTATCACCATCTTGTGAGATCAGCAAGCCACACAGCAATCTGGTTCCCACCAAGTAGAGAGTCTTTAGTTCAATTTCCCTCTAACAAGGGACAGCACTGAGTGCAGAAATAATATCAATTCAAGAAAGCAAGTACCCACTCATAAGAAATAAGGTACTCCTGTCCTGGGTCCTCGTATCTGCTTGTTTTCTTCAGTTTCAGTGAAGAACTTCACCTCTCTCCTGATAAAACAAAACAGAAATAAAAATAAGAAATATTCTACGAAATACACCAACTGACAGCAAAAATTCCATATTAAAAATGTCGTTGGAAAGAGGAAGGAAATAAAACATGTATAGAGGACATAAATTTAAAAAAATAGATACAAAGAGATGCAACGCTAACACTACACGTTCCAAAAGACTGGAGTAGATCGTAGAACAAGTGACAAAATGCCTAAAATATTTCATATTTTCTCCATCTTCCTTACCACATAGCTAAAGCCAGTACAACTATGCAGTTCCATTTCCTGCTTAAAACTTGAAAATTTTATTTCTACCCTCATTCAATCCCATTAAGAAAGAACCATAAACTCTTCTATGAAGTCCATACAAGCACAAGTCTGGTTGAAATTGAACTGTGTGCTCTAAAGAGAAATCAAGAGAATAACATAACCTAGAACAAATTCAGGGGTGATAAATGACAATCAACAAATTTGCAAAGTACGATCATACATCAATATTGATTTCTTATCATGATTTATACAATGCTTTTACACAAAATACATTATAATGATAATCTAGTAGCACTTAACATACTGCAGTGATGGAAAAATTAATAAGTATTTCTTAGACATTTGATAACTGAAGCTCCACAGAAATAAATCAACAAGTATCCAGCAGCTTCTGAGAAGTAGAGTACTAGTTAGCTGCTGGTACAAAGGAAACATAGTTCTTTTATTGTCCATCCCAGCTTGTTAGTTGCTATATTATCCAGTAACGTACCCACCATGTGATAGAATCCAGCAAGCTTCAGTGCTCTGCCCCAACAATGATACAACAGGAGCCTGAAGCCAGACTTGCAGCATCAGACCTTTTTCTCAAATATGAATTTGTCAATTCTTTGCCAGCATGCAATCACCTGCTTGATGGAGAAGTTAATGCATCTAAGTAACTAAGTTTGTACACCCTCAAAATATCTTATTTGTACCTTGCTAAATGACAAGTTACGACGCAACAATTTACAAGAAACTAAGTAAATTAACCTTAGCTCAGCAGTGAGCTTCATTGGTTGTCCTTCACAATGCAACTGCTGCCAATAACTACAGTTTTTTAGAAAATAAGCTAAAAACACAAGTGTATAGCAACATTAACATCATCATTGAGAATTGCATACTTATCCAACTGCTAATCATTAGGTAAACAAGAAAAGTTGAAAATCTTAGTATCAATCCAAAAATAAGTGGAAGTTAAAAAAGGGCACAAAGAGAAATACTTCATACTATGTCCCATGTGCAAGCGAGAGACACGGAAGGGCGGAGAATCTTATGCTTAACTTTTCATAGTTCTTGCACACAATCCCTCAATTCAAAGTAACAAAACTTATTTAAATTCACACCAATAACATCATCAATTTGTCCACCAACATATGGATTTTTTCCCTTCCTTAAAATTCCACCATGATAAAATCTCAAAGTAATCAGTTCATCCGACATTTTACAACCTGAAAAAAACTACAAATACTTCAACTTTATATGTAAAGTTAGACTCTTAACACTACAAAATCAGCAGCAACATTTAAACCCTACTTCTAATCGAATTTTCAAGCAACAACAACAACACAAGTAGTTATTTAACCTATTAAAGCATTTATCCAAGTATTTACACTGTGAAATTGACGAAACAATAAAGACGAAAACAACCCTAGTTCTAATCGCATAACACAGATATAAAATGAGACATGGGGATAACCTTTAAACAACGGAGATGACAAAATAGGTGTAAACTTTTAGATTCTCCTCCAAACTTAGACGAAAAATGTCGATCTTTAACTCCTAGATGAAATCGTGCAACCTTCAACTTAAATCAGTAAAAGGAACTTCGATCGTAGGTGTATGAATAAGATGAACCCAAATAAACTATTGAATCCAACAAATATTTAGCAGATGGTGTCAATTTAGGCATAAAATTCAAGTTTTTCAAATGGTGTCATTGGGTTTGTCTATGGTAGGGTTTTTACGGGTCGGGGGTAAAATAAAATAGGTTTGGGCGTTTTAAGGGATATTGGTGGATATTGGGAATTTAGAAATAAAATGGGTCGGATCGGGTATAAATTATTTTTAAAAAAATAATTAAATTCGTATTTTAAAAACCGTCATAAAAATATGTGACGGTTGAAATCACCGTCACACCGCTGTCACAAAGCTGTGACGGTTAATAAAACCATCACATATCTGTCACAAAGGCTCGTTGACCAGAAAGTCAATACTAAAACCGTCATAACGTGTGACGGTCCAAACTGTCACGGTAGGTCCTTTTTTTGTAGTGATAGAACCAACGCTTCGCTCAATGATATCACATAAAGAGGAAGCAGAAAAAATATATACGAGCATCCAGGAACGGTTTGTTGTAATCAACGGCCCTCAGATGCAACAACTGAAGGTAGAACGAGTAGAGTGCAAGCAGAAGGAAATGACCATAGTGGATTACTATAGAAAACTCACTAAGTTGTGGGAAGAATTAGCAAACTACAAATAAATTCTGACTTTCAAGTGCGGAAAGTTCACATGCTATCTGGGATAACCCTAGAAACTAAAAGAAATAAGAAAATTGCATTTTTTCCTCATGGGATTGGATGAGGGAATGTAGGTAATGGTGAGATCGAACATACTGGCCCAGAAATCGTTTTCATCACTAAACAAATTCTATTCAAAGCTTGTACAAGAAGACCATGTGAGAGATTTATTGCGATTTATGGGGACCATATAGAACCCCTTCCTCTTGTGGTGCTTCATATTTTTTACTATTGTAGATGATCGTTCACAAGTTGTGTGGATATTTCTCTTAACTGATAAGCAATAAATGTTCCAAACCTTGAAGAATTTCTTCGCCTTGGTTGATATATAGTTTGGTAAGAAAGTGAAGATTGTTATAAGTGATAACGGAACTAGGTTCACATGTATGAAGACTTATTTCTTCGATCCAAACATCTTGCATAGTGACACCACAATAGAATGGAAGAGTCGAAAGAAAACACTGTCACATTCTTAATATGACACAAACATTGAGATTTTAGAGTCATCTTCTGATTAAATTTTGGGGAGAATGCACTTTGACTGTGGGGTATTTGATCAATAGAATGTCATATTCGGTGTTAAATGGGAAAAACTCGTATAAAATTTTATATGGGAAAGCTCTTCAGTATGATCATTTAAGGGTGATAGGGTCACTATGCTATGCACACACAAAAGAAAGAACGAGGGACATGTTTGAGATTGTATGACTTAGAGAACAATGAATATTTAGTCTCAAGAGATGTTGACTTCTACCAGACTAAGTTCTCTTTGTTGTAGGATCGGGTAACTTGACCGATAAAATAGAAGTGGTCCCGGATAAAATGGATGAGGAAAGAAATCAACACGACTTCGAAGAAGACACGGTTGATAATATAGGTATGAATGAAACCCAAATAGATAAAGTACAAACACGGGATGTCGAACCTACGGATCAGCCTGCATTAAATAGATGTCGGTCTAGATAGAGAACGCATAGAGAAATTACAGATTGAAGGTAAACAGACTAACAAAATGCCCCCGAAAGAATAATTGGGTCGAGGTAAACGTCAAAAGCATGAATCGAATCGGTTGCGCGATGATGTCATATAAACATTATAGAAAAACGTCCATAAACACGTCCTCCCAATCCGCAACAACTCTCAAGTGCACCTTATCATTTATCTAATTATATATTCTGTGATAATTTTTCCTCGCAACACCAAAAGCTTCTTGCGGAAATTACCACATGAACAAAACGAAATATCTTCTCGGAGGCATTGAAAAAGCAACATTGAAAAATAGTCATGTAGCAAGAAATCCAAGCGTTGGAGGATAATGGAATATGGACACTAGAAATTTTTTCGCCAGATAAAAAAACATTTGGATGTAGATAGATGTACAAAATCAAGTACAACTTTGACGTCATAATATAGCATTATAAAGCTCATTTGGTCATCTTCAGAAATAAAAAAGAGGAAGGAATTGATTACAATAAAACTTTTGCTTTGGTTGCTAAGGTAGTAAATGTCCGGACCTTCCTAACTGTTGCGGCTGTGTGAAATTGGGAGTTGCATCAGATGGATGTGCATAATGCTTTCTTACATGGCTAGCTTACCGATGAAATTTATATGAAATTTCCATCAGAATTCTGTATTTCTAATCCGGGGAAAGTATGTCGACTCCGGAAATCTTTATATTATTTGAAGTAAGCTCCAAGGTGTTGGTTTGCGAAATTGTCAGGTGTTTTGATGAAATATGAGTTCAAACAGTCGTACTAAGATTATTTTGTATTCACTATGCACTGGGGAGGTATGCAGCTTAACATCTTAGTCTATGTGGATGACTTGATTATCTTCGAAAATGACCATAGTGCCATTAAATGATTCAAAGACTATCTCCACACATGTTTTCACATGAAAGATTTGGGCCTTTGAAGTATTTTTCGAAAGTTGCACGTGGACCAACCTGGTTATTTCTCTGTCAATGAAAATATGGCTTGGATATAATCTCTGAGTCTGAATTATTGGGAGTTAAACCAATCAATACTCCCATGGAACACAATCATAGTTTGGCGTTGGCCGGAGGAACCACTTTAGGTAATCCAGAACCATATCGACGTTTGGTCGATCGATTGATATACCTCAGTTTTACATGACCCGGGTTGTCATATTGTGTGCATGTTATATCCCAATTCATGTAGCAATCAAAGAAAGCGCATTGGAATGTGGCTATTCGAGTGGTGCGTTATTTGAAGAAGAACCCAGGACAAGGCATAGTAATGAAAAAAGATTGTGATCTCTAGTTGTATGGATGGTATGATTTGGATTGGGTCGGATGTCTATTGACTCAGAAATCACTTACATGTTTGTTTATCTCCCTCGTAAATTCACCCGTGTCATGAAAATCCAAGAAGTAGCATATTATCTCCCGCTCATCAACAAAGGCTTAATACAGATCGATGGCAATGACCATTTGTGAATTAAAATGGTTAAAGGGAATTTTGCATAGTTTGGGCGTTGAACACAAATCTCTGGTTAAAATGTATTGTGACAGTCAAACAGCTTTGTATATTACCTGAAATTCAGTGTTTTATGAACCAACTAAACACATTGAAGGGAACTGTCACTATCTACAAGATGTAATCCAATCCAGTATAATATTCTCCAGTCATGTGTCAACCAGTGAGCAGTTGGCCGATGTGTTTACAAAGGCTTTGGAAAAATCACAACATGAATATTTACTTGGCAAGTTGGGCATTCAAGACCCTCATGCTCCAACTTGAGGGGGTATTAAAGACTTTATTCTAGTCTAATTATAATAGTTGTTGACACCCAATTTTGTCCCATATTTTTCATTATTTGTTGCAATTTTAAGTATTTTAGACACAACATTTCTATCATCATTTTTTGCATTTTTATATCATAATCATAAATATTTTATGTTATCCTATTTTTCCACAAAATGACATCACTTTTTGTAATTAAGAATTAAGCATTCAAAAAATATTATAATCATATCGTCATCTTTTAAATAATTTATAATTTTTCAAAACATTGTTTTAATAATGAACCCCTTTTACATTTTTAATCACAACCCAAAATATTTTCTACCCTACACAACAATTTATAACCCAAAATAAAAGCCCAAACCAGCTAGGCCCAAAAGAGGGGGGCCCAGTCGATTTTCCCCAGCAGCCCAACATCTATTTCCGTTTATTCCCCCTTAACCTAAAACCTAGACATGAGACATAAGAGAAAACAAAAATCAATCCCCATACCTTCCTTGAGACGCGACACCCCAACGTCTGGCCCATGTCCCTTCAACATCTCATCCCTATCATGTCGACCCACGCCCCTAACCCTATCTCTGCCCCCATACCCCTATCCCCAAAAAATGGTCCAAAAATCAGACCATTTTCTACTTTAGTTCAAATTTCAAATCCATTTTTTTTACCTATAAAAACTCTCTTTGTTCTTCATTTTTGGGGGGTCGGATTTTTTGGAAGTGTTTTGAAATATCTTTCATTTATTCTTCACCTAAATATTTTCTTATGAAAGCATCGAAAATTCTAGGTCTGGTTTTGAAACTAAGAACAACACTCACATTCTTATTACTTTCAAAGGATTTTGACTGCTTTCCTAAACCGAGAATAAAAACAAATTCTCCCCATTTTGAAACCATTACAAATCAGAAAGAAAACTTCTGTTTTATTCTCAATCCTGACTCGAAAAGGTCCCAAAATATTGAGTTCTTATCATTTTTCAATCGCATAAACTACAAACAGCTCCGAGCGGAATCGATGAGTCGAAACACGCCTCGGTTCGCTGCTCGAAGAAGGTAAACTCACTTCCTTTTAAGTTTTGTTATTAAATTTGCATTGTGTGGCCTCTATGATTTAGTTATGTGTTGGTTAACTGTTTATCTTTATTTAGTTATTATTTATGTATGTTAGCTTGTTTTAAATATGTCTAAAGGATTGTTAAATGTTACTGGAGTCTATTAAGTTAATGGTTACGCATGTTGGATTGAAAATTGCATAACTCCGATAGAAGATGAACTCAAATTATTTCTTGTATCCTAATCTAGCATAATGAATCTATGGGTATCATGTGTATAACTGGTTATAAAAATAAACTTGTAGGAATTGTGATTTCATGTGTTAGTTGATTTCTAAACATTTAAGTATATTTATGACTGACCCATGCTCCATCTGGACCTATTTAGTACCTGCAGTTTAGATTTGTATGGATTGTTATCTCTATGAGAATAATGCAGTTCGAGTAATGGTCAGTAACTCAGTTGTTCAATTCTGTCATGTGTGTATATGTATTGCCTTCATGTATGACTACTTTGGTGTCATATAATCCTGCCATATGCTTCATAATTTATGAATCCAAATCTTGATGTTATGATTTGTGTGTACATGTTAAATTTGAAATAATGTCATCATCTTTTATGTGTCTACTGGAAACTGTGAAAGTTTATTCTATGTTGAAGCTATGTGGATTGCAGCCCAATATCACATACAACCCTATGTGCATGCATTAGTTTAGTTTGAATGAATTTTAGGCTTCTACAAATATTAAATTGATAAAAGACTAGACTATAGTGCCATGTTAATAAACTGATTTGCATATACTTGTACATCTATGCTGAAATTGCTAGTCTACAGTCTAAATCCCTCTTTTGACATTTGTTTTGATAAAACTTGAAACCAAATTTATCATTTTGGTCTGTGTCTAATCAAACAATGAGAACCAACTTGAAATGTCCTGTTCACTTGCAAGTCAGGAAAAGAGTTTTAAAAGTCTTGTTTATTCTTGTGGTTCTAATCTCTAATTATATTGCCTGATGCACTTATGTGTTTCCTTCATTTAGTACCTGACATTGAGTGTCATGCATGTGTGTATCCTGAATGTGGTCTTATGTGTCCAGTTTAGTATGTTCGATTTAAGCTCTTGAAGCATGCGTTTCTGTTTAGGATGGTTTTTATTATTTAAATAAAAGCTTAAGAGCTTACTTTGGTAATATATGATATATAGTTTGATTTGGATTCCAGAGTATGTCATCTTTGTTATATCCCATACTTATTGGACTAGTTGCAAACATTTAACTCACCTACATGAGGTATAACTACTTAGCTTAGGTTGGTTTATTTCATTTTAGCTTTATAGTTGCATTTTACTATCTGGTCATCTCTATTTTCTCATGAACCTGCTGGATACTCATTGTTTTCCTTCTCTTTCCTAGCATGGTCCGAGCACAATGGGAGCAAAGCACCAAGATCATTAACACTTTGATATCATAAATCTTACTCTATGATGAGCAAGCTGCTGCAAGTTTGGACATTTATAATTCTGTTGGGAACATTTTACTGCTGCATTTGAGCATGTTTGATGTCTTATCACTGTCGTATTTTAGCCCACCACTACTGTTATCGCTAAAAATGAATAGATATTATACTTGGATTGTTATTTAGAGCAGTTCATGAGGCTGTTTGGGAAGGATTATGAGTTGCTCATCATTCTTGATTACTTGTTGCTACATCTAGCTGCTGGTTAGAAATGTTATACCCCGAAAGGGAGTTACTACATTCGTTCAGTTACTACATTCTCTCATAAAAATGGATGCTACACTCGATTAGCTTGCTGCATTTGAGTACAACAATATCTTTGAGTATAATTCCTGCTGGTTTCTGGTGCCAACTTAGGGCTTCATATAAAATAAACATTGTTATGCACTTTGAGATCCTTGTGTTGCTGCTGCTTTCAAGGGCATATGGTTATTTCCTGAAGTAGATTGATTGATGCATTGTTTGGCCATTATGTTGCTCTCATTTTGGCTACGAACTGCTGCATGTTTGGGCCATTTTGGTGCCCTTATTTTGGCCATGAATTGTTGTATATTGGGTTATCCTTCTGCACATTTTGAGCTGATGTATTTAGCTTGCTGTGGAGGCATTTTCGAAGCAAACCCTGCTGGTTTCCAGTGGAACAGATGCTGCACTATGAAAATTCGTAAACCAGATAACCAGATAAATGTTGCATTTTCCAACTAGCAGATGCTATGCTTTGACAGTGTTTCTGTTATATATTTTTTGGAAAATAGTCGCTACATTTTAGAAAGACAGATTGCTACACTTGGTGGAAAGTTCCACTGATTTTTACATGATACTACACTTGGACCAATGAGAATAATTAATTTGTGGTCATGACCCTTCCGGAAAGGTTGTCCTTCGGTTTGCTTTCCTTCGGAAAAAAGGTGAGGATGTGACTTATGGATTCATTCACACATCTACGGAAACCAACATGTGTTTGCAAGGCGACTAAAATGACCGATGAGTCACTAGTTCGCAACCACGACATGATTGGAATGTCTTTTACAAAAAATATAAATCTGAGCCTTCTGTAATTAAAATTCCTATTGTTTTATATGAATTCGAAGGTTTTACTCGCATTTATTTATTATTTATTAACTCTTTTACTAAGTGTTTTTTGCAGGTACCCGGAGACGCATCCCGAAGTTAAAGCCTGTGCAGAAAAGGAAAATAAAAGCGAAATACCGCTAAGTTCTCTTCACTCCCTCTTTATATGATTTTTGTTTTCGTTACGACCTTGTTAAATATATATCTTATTTAAATATCGACATTCCTAGTTTAAATATCTTTTAGTTAGTTTAATAATTGTAGAATACCTTTAGAATACATGTTAGCACAATAATACCAACCTAAGTTTGACCGGATAACAGCAAGTTAGCGGATCTTAAAGGATGTCTAACCCCTTTTCTTTAGGATAATAAAGAACCCTCTTATCCGGAATCTCATAAATTTTGCAGACCCCTTACAAATAGAGTTTAATGTTGACTTTATTTAGTTGACATTTAGGTGTCCTAATTCACCCAAATAATTAGGTGACAACTCCTTAAAACAGTGATTCAATTCAAGAATCACGCATATGTCGTATTCCGTTTCGACTCTGGTTAAAATGGGATATTACAGCATGGCGACTCCGCTGGGGAAGACTAGGTTCTTAACCATAACATACTTAGATTAATTACTGTGCTTTATTTTTCTTTATTTGCTTACATCGTTTTTTTTGTCTTTTTACACTTATTTGCTTTTATTTTTACCTTTTGCTGTCCTTCTTTACATATGAATATTTGCATGATGTCTTAATTGCTATCTGTTAATGTTTTTCCTAAACTGTCATTCCGCTCATATTTTTTCCATTCTGGAAAATTGACACTATCACACACTACACGTGAGATGTGTTTCACGCACCCACAATTTTCTTTCAAATACCCCAAAATTTAGGAAAGTTGGCAACGTTGAAGGGGATTTTCGCATAGAAGCTCGGCACATAGGGTCACATTCTTATCCTCATTCATTTCGCATATCTATATATCCCTGCACTAATTATTTCATCTATCTTTGGTTTGGTAGAATGTTTCACATAGCAGCTCACCCCGCAAGGCCACAATCGCACGCGTCTATCAAGACGTCATTTGGCTCATAGGGCCACACTCTCATCTTCATTTCTCAATCACTTTACGACTAACTATTTTATTCGGTCTATATTCCGCATGTAATTTCATCATAGTAGTCTGGCCCACCGGGTCGAAATCATCTTATTATGTCTATCAACGATGTCGTCTTATTATGTCTGCACAATGATGTAGCTCAATTACGTCTATCAATGAGGCTTCTCTTATTACGTCTATTCAACGACGTCGTCTTATCGTCTATAAATGACGTTCTCTTATTACGTCTATTCAACGACTTCCTATTATATCTATCAATAACGTTCTATTATTACGTCTTTTCTATGACGTCCTCCTATTACGATTATCAATGACGTCATTTTATTACGTCTATTCAATGACGTTCATCTTATTACGTCTGCACAACGACGTTTCTCTTATTACGGTTATCAATATTGTCCATATTTCGTCTACGCAACGACAATATCTACAACGCGTTTACCCAATGACGTCATTTTATTATGCATATGCAACAACTTCAGCTATATTTTGTATTGCAACGACGAAAAACCCTCTCAATCCCCGTTATTTGAAACGAACTACGTTATGACCTGATTCCCTTACGAGGATATTGTTACACCCTGTAAATTCAAGAGAATAAGGTAAGAACGTACGAAAGGAAATAAGGTTTGAATTTGGAAAGATAAGTTAGCAAAATTATTGTAGGCAGATTTTCAGTCAACTTTGGAGCGGTATATCTCCTAGTTCATTAGGAGTTTTTAGGTGTTTCAAAAGCCTAGTATGAAGTTCGTTGAGTCTAGTTTCCAACTCAATAAACCGCTCGTCGATAAAACATCGTAGTAGAAAGTTATGGACATTAGAAGTTCGGTTGACGGAGGAGAAAGAACGCTGTCAGCGCCACGGCAATAGGACGCAGCGCGAAAGCCCTGAAATGTTACGAGTTGCAGCGCATGGCCGGGCTGCAGGGCGCCGCGGCGGGATTTTTAGCGAAAAAGGGGGGAAAATCAGAAGATATTTGTGTAAAGGCCTATGGGAGGGTGACAAGTGTCCCTCCCATCTTTTTGGCCAAGAGAAAGTCTTATATTATGACCAAGTCTTGAAGACTTGGTCATTTTGCAAAGGTTCTTCCTAAAAGTGGAAGATTTGTTGGACTGTTTTGGGCAAATTCCAAGGTAAAAATTCATTCTCCTTTTAAAGTAAATTATGTCACGTGTTGTAGAAAGTTGAAAAGGGTATTGTGACGAGTAAAATGGATATAAGAATCGAAGGTTTTCATGTTATAAATGAAAGTATAAAAAGGGAAATTTTCGAGTTCTAGTCGTGGATATTTATGGTCGTCATCTTCACTTTTTATGTGGGGTTTATTGAAGTGATTTTAGTCGTTAAAACTATCAATATGTAGTAACTTTGGAATAACGACTTGGATTAAAAAGGATGATATGTGAGCATGTTGTAGCCGAGGAGTTGCCTTAAACTAATTGAATTGTTTAATATGTATTGTGGGGGCAGAATTTTACACGTCCAGTTAGGCGTGTAAACCCATTTGTATTGCTGAATTGTTGGGCCTTAAATGTGGCGTTTGGTTATTGAATTCGGGCCTTGCAAAAGGTGGAAAAGTACGTAGAAACAAAGAAAGTGTTGTCCAATTTTCCGTAAAATAAGGGACTTTACAATTAGAATATTCTACGTTGAAGCTAGAAGCTAATAGACGTATTATGGTCATTATAGGTTGACATACTACGGACGGCATATTGGACTTGGCAAGTGGATTAAGCCGGAGAGGTATGTGAAAACTTTCTTATCTCTTGAGCATGAGTAGTTATAAATGTATAAGTACGACAGACGTACATGATTTAAATGAAGTCAGTTCATTTGATATACTTGACTTGTTTTAAGAATGTCTCAGTTGGTTGAGTTAGAGAATTAACTCACGTGTTCTTAAGGAAAGGTTAAAAGAATGGTTTATTCTAATAAGGTAGACAAGGATTTCTTGACATGAAAAAGTATAGAATACTTGATTTGGAAAGTATTGATTCTCGAACTATTCTAAAGATAAGAGACCTGATTTCTAAGTTAAGAAACTTGTTTTCTAAAGTTAAGAGACTTGAAGTATTTTGAAAGGTATGTAACTTGATTTGAAAGTATAACTCTCTTGGTCATAAAAATAATGAATTTACCAAAGACATAAAGAGTTATAACGGCTTTATGAGAAGTTGGTTATAACAACTATATGGAAGGTTTAAGGAATGGTTTTCTCGAGTAAGGTAAACAAAGATGAATGACTTGAAATAAAGAAGGGCAATTTGATTTAAAGGCATCAATTGCTTAAAGTTTAAAGTAAGGGTCACATGATTAGAAGCCTAAAAGTATAATTCTAAGTGTAGTGACGTATGTGAAATGTAGATTAGCCTTGATACTACGAGTGTTAGTATCTTGGGGTTTTATATGAAAATGAGTCTTTTGAAAGAATAGAAGTATATAGTACGTTGGGTTAAATTCCCGGAAATTGTTACGTGATATGAAAGTGCCTTGAGGTTATAAAATGAGATCCATTTGGTATGTTAATGAAAGTCTAAAGATTTCATGAACTTGCCTATACTCGCTTGTGATAGCCATGGAGTGCAAGTATTGTGTTGTTACGCTGCCGTGACTCTCAGTTGGAGGGTCGGCTGTCTTGTTGTGAGATTATTTGGACGTACCGGTAGTGATGGAGGATTCCACGGGTATGCTTCCATTGTGATTGATCCATGGGCATGCTTGCGATGGAGGATTCCGGGGCATGCTACCATGATGCGGGTTAAATTCTCGGATACTATTATTACTCCATGAATTAGCTCTCCATGAAGACATGTACCCGAGATGAGGGATTCCACGGGCATGTTATATACGATTATTACTCGTGGATTAGCTCCGTGAAGACATGTACCCGAGATGAGGGATTCCACGAGCATGTTATATACAATTATTACTCCATGGATTAGCTCTCCATAAAGACATGTACCTGAGATGAGGGATTCCACGGGCATGTTATATACGATTATTACTCCATGAATTAGCTCTCCATGAAGACATGTATCCGAGATGAGGGATTCCACGGGCATGTTATATACGATTATTACTCCATGGATTAGCTCTCCATGAAGTCATGTACGAGATGAGGATTCCTCGGGCATATATATATATATATATATATATATATATATATATATATATATATATATATGTATGTATCAGATGGTGAGTAGATGCCACGCGCGTCACATGTAGTTACATTTTACAATTTCTACAGCGATGATGGAGGATCCCACAGGCAGGAGATATATATATATATGTTTTGTATGTGTGTACGCCGACAGTGAGGTAGGATGCCACGGGCGCGTCACATGATTATATTTTAAGCTTGCGGCTGTCGGCAGTGATGGGGGATTCCACGGGCACGCTTTGGTATTTGAGGGCTTGTGTCCCTAGCTATGGTGTGACTATTGTTCATGTGTTGAAATAGTCTTTAAAAGGTTAAAACTGACTTTCATTACTTTCATTTCAGCAAGGCACGGTGGTACTGATAATTTGGTTATCATACATGTCTCCAGCTTTATTTTAGACTATTATGATTTAAATTACAGTACTTTCAGTTTTACATACTTGGTACATATTTTGTACTGACCTCCTTTGGGGGTCTGCGTTCATGCAGCAGGTTGAGGTACATAGCTTGCTGATCCGCACTCTAGAATCACTGTCCAGTTCTTGGATAGCTCCATTTCTCCGGAGGTTTTATCTTTTGGTACGGTTCCCTGAGGTTGTAGATTTATGTACATTCAGGGGTATGGCGGTGTCCTGTCCCGTCACAGTTTTTATGTCAAAACTTTTAGAGGTCTGTAGTCATATCTTGTGGGTCACTTTGAAAAAAAATGAGGTAACTGCTTTTGGATTTGTATATATCGAGGGAGGTAGCCTTATCGGCTAACCTATTATTTATTCTTGTTAAGTTTATGTATGTTCCGCTGATTATCTCTGATGTATACCTGTAAGGGTGCCCAGGTAGGGCACCAGTCGTGGGCCCGGGGTCGGGTCGTGACAAAAGTGGTATCAGAGCAGTTAGTCCTCGGAAAGTGTCTACAGACCGTGTCCAGTAGAGTCTTGATTATCGGTGTGTTGTGCACCACATCTATAATCAGGAGGTTGCATGACATTTAGGATTGGTTTCCATTCTTCTCTCTCAGAGATCGTGCAGTAGAGCTGTCCTACTAGGTTGAATCCTCTCTGACCTATTCTTATGTATCAATTATGCCTCCACGGAAGGCGACCAGGGCCCAGAAGGGCAAGGCGGCAACAGGAGCTTCTAGTGGTACACAGAGGGTTACTAGGACTCAGGCCCAGACTATGCCTAAGGTTATGGGCGGGTCGGCGAGTTCAGCCACGCCGACAGTATTAGAGGAGCCGAGAACGGTCGTAGCTCCAGAGGTTCCGATACCTGAGCCTCGATTCAGCCTGCAGGCAGTATAGGGATTATGGAGAGCGGATCGTTATTGACTAGCATAGTGGTAGAGGCAACACGACAGAGTGTAACTAACCCAGAGCCGGCGCTTGAGGATTCGGGACTTTCTGGGTTGTAATCCACCCGAGTTCTATGGTTCGAGGTCTGAAGAGGATCCTCAGGAGTTCATTCGGCAGGTACAACGGACTATGCAGGTGCTTAGGGCCTCGGAGATGGAGTCTGTTGTGTTAGCTTCTTACCGGTTACGCGATATTGCGTTGAACTGGTTTGAGTCGTGGGAGTTGTCTAGAGGTGTGGGTGCTCCTCCAGCCATTTGGGATGAGTTCACGGAAGCCTTCCTCGATCACTTTTTGCCTCCTGAGACGAGGAGAGCCCGCTTGGATAGGTTCTTGGCATTGAGACAGAATGGGAGGACCATCAGAGAGTACAACCTGGAGTTTGACTCATTGGCCAGGTATGCGCCCACTATTGTGGCGGACATGGCGGACAGAGTTCACCGCTATGTGATGGGGCTAGACCGTTATATGGTTACTGCATGTCTGGGAGTGGCCCTTCAGCCAGGTATGGATATTGCCAGGATGCAGGCTTATGCACAGGGGATTGAGGACAGAGAGAGAGAGGACCAGACAGGCCCAAGATACCAAGAGGCTGGGCAGAGTTTCAGGATAGCTTTCGAGGCGGACAGCCTCAGCAGCAGGCTAGGTCTACATTTCAGCCGACGCAGAGTGCTCCTTCCCGGTCTTCTGGCAGGTGGTTTGACCGCCGGGGATATTCGGGAGCAGGTCAGGGCTCCAGGGCTGCAGGTTCACAGGTGTCCGAGGATAGTAGCCAGGGGAGGCCACCTTTGCCTCGGTGTGGTCACTGTGGTAGATCCCATTTTCGAGTGTCGATCACGTCGACAAATTGTTATGCTGGCGACGCAGGCTATTTGGTGAGATCGCCCAACGGAGGTGGCACTGGTGGGATAGCACAGTCTACTGGATCAGTTGCGGGTTCTTCGCCTTCAATAGCTAGGCAGGATGTTCATGCACCGGCAGGCCGCGACAGAGGTCGTGGTAGAAGTTCCCAGTTTTAGCGGTCCTTTGACCCGCCTATGTGATTTTAGGTATATCTTTGACCCTTTAGAGACTCGTATGCATGATAAGGTTATTGTATGATTAAGTGTCATGAACGGATAATATTGAGATTATGTATGTATGCTAGAAGTAAGTTGGAAGTACGAAAAGATAATCCTTTTAGGCCATGAATGGGAGTAAAAAGTGATGGTGCAAACTTTGGATTTGTTTCCTCGTTTGGTTTATGATGGATGGATATGCGTGGGCGATGTATTAGGGCCATATGTGGCATAATTAGGTTCCCTTAAGTGTAAATTTATGAGACTATACCGAGGAATATTAAATTGACTCCAAAAGAACATTCGGGGACGAATTTTTCTAAGGGGGGAAGAATGTTACACCTCATAAATTCAAGAGAATAAGATAAGAACGTACGAAAGGAAATAAGGTTTGAATTTGGAAAGATAAGTTAGCAAAACTGTTGTAGGCAGATTTTCAGTCAACTTTGGAGCGGTATATCTCCTAGTTCATTAGGAGTTTTTAGGTGTTTCAAAGACCTAGTATGAAGTTCGTTGAGTCTAGTTTTCAACGGAATAAACCGCTCGTCGATAGGACATCGTAGTATAAAGTTATGGACATTAGAAATTCGGTTGACGGAGGAGAAAGAAGGCTTAAGTCAGCCACACGGCGCAGTTAGGCCGCGACGCCAAAGCCCCGTTGTTCGAAGTTGCAGCGCGCTGGATGCAGGCCGCGCCGAGGCGGGATTTTTAGCGAAAAAAAGGGGAAATCAGAAGATATTTGTGTAAAGGCCTATGGGAGGGTGACAAGTGTCCCTCCCATATTTTTTACCAAGAGAAAGTCATATATTATGACCAAGTCTTGAAGACTTGGTCATTTTGCAAAGGTTCTTCCTAAAAGAAAATCCTCTTCTCTTCTCTCAAAAATTGATAAACCCTAAGTGTGATGAGATTTTTGGAAAGGCAACAAGAAGGAAATATGTTGGCAAGCTTATAGAGGGTTCATGTGGGTGATTTTAATGTGAAGAAGAGTTACGGAAAGAGGGCTAAAGTGGGCGATTTTTTGGACCGTTTTGGCAAATTCCAAGGTAAAAATTCATTCTCCTTTTAAAGTAAATTATGTCACGTGTTGTAGAAATTGGAAAAGGGTATTGTGACGAGTAAAATGGATATAAGAATCGAAGGTTTTCATGTTATAAATGAAAGTATAAAAATGGAAATTTTTGAGTTCTAGTCGTGGATATTTATGGTCGTCATCTTCACTTTTTATGTGGGGTTTATTGAAGTGATTTTAGTCGTTTAAATTGTCAATATGTAGTAACTTTGGAATAACGACTTGGATTAAAAAGGATGATATGTGAGCATGTTGTAGCCGAGGAGTTGCCTTAAACTAATTGGATTGTTTAATATGTATTGTGGGGGCAGAATTTTACACGTCCAGTTAGGCGTGTAATCCCCTTTGTATTGCTGCATTGTTGGGCCTTAAATGTGGCGTTTGGTTATTGAATTCGGGCCTTGCAAAAGGTGGAAAAGTACGTAGAAACAAATGAAGTGTTGTCCAATTTTTCGTAGAATAAGAGACTTTACAATTAGAATATTCTACGTTGAAGCTAGAAGCTAATAGACATGTTATGGTCATTATAGGTTGACATACTACGGACGACATATTGGACTTGGCAAGTGGATTAAGCCGGAAAGGTATGTGGAAACTTTCTTATCTCTTGAGCATGAGTAGTTATAAATGTATAAGTACGGCAGACGTACGTGATTTAAATGAAGTCAGTTCATTTGATATACTTGACTTGTTTTAAGAATGTCTCAGTTGGTTGAGTTAGAGAATTAACTCACTTGTTCTTAAGGAAAGGTTAAAAGAATGGTTTATTCTAATAAGGTAGACAAGGATTTATTGACATGAAAAAGTATAGAATACTTGATTTGGAAAGTATTGATTCTCGAACTATTCTAAAGATAAGAGACCTGATTTCTAAGTTAAGAAACTTGTTTTATAAAGTTAAGAGACTTGAAGTATTTTGAAAGTTATGTAACTTGATTTGAAAGTATAAGTCTCTGGGTCATAAAAAGAATGAATTTGTCTAAGACATAAAGAGTTATAACGGCTTTATGGGAAGTTGATTATAACAACTTTATGGAAGGTTGAAGGAATGGTTTTCTCGAGTAAGGTAAACAAAGATGAATGACTTGAAATATCCGAAGACATGTAGATATGGAGACGCCGCTTTCGTGTACGTTATAGATTTATTACTCCATGGATTTCCACCAGCATAGACATGTAGAGATGAGGGGATTCACGGGCATGTTATATTTGTTATGTCAAAACTCTTAGAGGTATGTAGTCCTATATTGTGGGTCACTTTGAAAAAAAAATGAGGTAACTGCTTTTGGATTTGTATATATCCAGGGAGGTAGCCTTATCGGCTAACCTATTATTTATTATTGTTAAGTTTATGTATGTTCCGCTAATTATCTCTGATGTATACCTGTAAGGGTGCCCAGGTAGGGCACCAGTCGCGGGCCCGGGTTCGGGTCGTGACAGATATGTAGGCGGCCTATATCGATTTCGGTCACACTATTAAAATTGTCTCACTTAGACCTCAAGAAGAAATAACCTTAGAGGCATCGTCATCATCACGTCAACACAATGATGTTATCATCATCAACGTCAATGTTATGACGCCATTTGTATTTCGTCCATACAAGACATCATTTGCATTCCGTCCATACACGATGGTAACGTCCATACAAGACGTCATTTGCATTCCGTCCATACAAGATGGTAACGTCCATACAAGACGTCATTTGCATTTCCGTCCATACAAGACGGTAACGTCCATACAGGACGGTAACGTCCATACAAGATGTCATTTGCATTCCATCCATACAAGACGGTAGTGTCCATACAAGACGTTATTTGCATTCCGTCCATACAAGACGGTAGCGTCCATACAAGACGTCATTTGCATTACGTCCATACAAGACGGTTACGTCCATACAAGACATCATTTGCATTTAGTCCATACCAGACGACATACCATCATGTCGTTACATCGTATATACGATTGTCTAAAACCACAACACAAAATTCACATTCTTACATAATTATTTTTTATATCATTTTGTTTCGACAGTTATGCACTAATGTTTTTATCTCAGCTTCAGTCTACAGGAACTTTAGCGATTTACAGGAGCGGGAGCATAATGTGGAACTATCTTTTATGGTGAACCGAGACAATTTGTTAGAGAGCCAGACTTTCCAGCAAAAGGCAAAGGCAGCCTCGAACATCAATTCACTCTCCTCCAGCATCCCGCAACGCCAATGTTTCCAGTATCTTTATAATTCGACACTGAGATAAAATGATGAATCTGCGTCCGCCCTGTCTTTAATTTTCTAGTGTCACAGGAACCCAGTGTCATCATAATTCGACACTGAACAAATTTTGAATTCGTGTTCGCACCGCCTTAATTTTCTAGCATCATAATAACTCAGTGTCATCATAATTCGGCACTGGGACAAAAAGAAATTGAATCGACGCCAGTCCGTCTTTAATTTTCTAGCATCACAGCAACCCAGTGTCATCATAATTCGACACTAAGACAAAAAATTTAAATTTGTGTCAGTCTTGTCTTTAATTTTCTAGCATCGCAATAACCAGTGTCATCATAATTCGACACTGGAACAAATTTTGAATCTGTATGAATTTTGCTTTCAATTCTTCTTAAAAATTCCTTTTGCCCATGCATTTCCTGATCTTTATTCTAATTTTAACGATCAAGACAAAATTGGCCACAGTTAACGTCTTTGTCCGAAAACTCTTTCATAGTCTTCAGCCAAAAGAGGGACAACTGTTGACACCCAATTTTGTCCATTCTTTTCCATTATTTGTTGCAATTTTAAGTATTTTGGACACAACATTTCTATCATTATTTTTGCATTTTTATATCATAATTATAAATATTTTATGTTAACCTATTTTTTCACAAAATTACATCACTTTTTGTAATTAAGAATTAAGCATTCCGCAAATATTATATTCATATCGTAATCTTTTAAATAATTTACAATTTTTCAAAACATTGTTTTAATAATGAACCCCTTTTTACATTTTTAATACAACCTAAAATATTTTCTACCCTACACAACAATTTATAACCCAAAATAAAAGCCCAAACCGACTAGGCCCAAAAGAGGGGGGGCCCAGCCGGTTTTCCCCAGCAGCCGAACATCTATTTCCCTTGATTCCCCCTTAACCTAAAACTTAGACATGAGACATAAGAGAAAACAAAAATCAACCCGCATACCTTCCTTGAGCCGCGACACCCCAACGTCTGGCCCATGTCCCTTCAACATCTCATCCCTATCATGTCGACCCACGCCCTTAACCCTATTTTTGCCCCCATACCCCTATCCCAAAAAAATGGTCCAAAAATCAGATTGTTTTCTACTTTAATTCAAATTTCAAACCCATATTTTTTACCTATAAAAACTCTCTTTGTTCTTCATTTTTGGGGGGTCAGATTTTTTGGTAGTGTTTTGAAATATCTTCCATTTTTTCTTCACCTAAATATTTTCTTGTGAAAGCATCGAAAATTTTGGGTCTGGTTTTAAAACTAAGAATAAAAACAGATTCTCTCCATTTTGAAACCATTACAAATCAGAAAGAAAACCTCTGTTTTACTTTCAATACTGACTCGAAAAGGTCCCAAAATATTTGAGTTCTTATCCTTTTTCAATCGCATAAACTACAAACATATCCGAGCGGAATCGACGAGTCGAAACACGCCTCGGTTCGCTGCCCGAAGAAGGTAAACTCACTTTCTTTTAAGTTTTGCTATTAAATTTACATTGTGTGGCATGTATGATTTAATTATGTGTTGGTTAACTGTTTATCTTGATTTAGTTATTATTTAGGTATGTTAGCTTGTTTTAAATATGTCTAAAGGATTGTTAAATATTACTGGAGTCTATTAAGTTAATGGTTACGCATGTTGGCATGAAAATTGCATAACTCAGACAAAAGATGAACTCAAATGCTTTCTTGTATCTTAATCTAGCATAATGAATCTATGGGTATCATGTGTATAACTGGTTATAAAAAATAAACTTGTAGGAATTGTGGTTTCATGTGTTAGTTGATTTCTAAATATTTAAGTATATTTATTACTGACCCATGCTCTAGCTGGACCTATTTAGCACCTGCAGTTTAGATTTGTATGGATTGTTATCTCTATGAGAATAATGCAGTTCGAGTAATGGTCAGTAGCTCAGTTGTTTAACTCTGTCATGCGTGTATATGCATTGCCTTTATGTTTGACTCTTGTATGACTACTTTGGTGTCATATAATCCTGCCATGTGCTTCATAATCTATGAATCCAAATCCTGATGTTATGATTTGTGTGTACTAGTTTAAGATAAAAATATTTTAATATCCATTTGTATTCAACATGTTAAATTTGAAATAATGTCATCATCTTTTATGTGTCTATTGGAAACTGTCAAAGTTTATCCTTTGTTGAAGTTATGTGCATTGTCAGTCCAATATCATATACAACCCTATTTGCCTGCATTATTTTAGTTGAATGAATTCTAGGCTTCTAAAAATATTAAATTGATAAAAGACTAGACTATAGTGTCATGTTAATAAACTGGTTTGCATATACTTGTACATCTATACTGAAATTGCTAGTCTACAGTCTAAATCCCCTATTTTGACATTTGTTTAGATAAAACTTGAAACCAGATTTATCATTTTGGTCTGTGTCCTATCAAACAATGAGAACCAACTTGAATCATGTCCTGTTCACTTGCAAGTCAGGGAAAGAGTTTTAAAAGTCTTGTTTATTCTTGTGGTTCTAATCTCTGATTATATTGCCTGTTGCACTTATGTGTTTCCTTCATTTAGTACCTGACATTGAGTGTCATGCATGTGTGCATCCTAAATGTGGTCTTATGTGTCCAGTTTAGTATGTTCGATTTAAGCTCTTGAAGCATGCGTTTCTGTTTAGGATGGTTTTTATGATTTAAATAAAAGCTTAAAAGCTTACCTTGGTAATATATAATATATAGTTTGATTCGGATTCCAGAGTATGTCATCTTTGTTATATCCCATATTTATTGGACTAGTTGCACACATTTAACTCACATACATGAGGGTTAACTACTTAACTTAGGTTGGTTTATTTCATTTTAGCTTTGTAGTTGCATTTTACTATCTGGTCATCTCTATTTTCTCATGAACCTGCTGGATACTCATTCTTTTCCTTCTCCTTCCTGGCATGGTCCGAGCACAATGGGAGCAAAGCATCAAGATCATTAACACTTTGATATCATAAATCTTACTCTGTGATGAGCAAGCTGCTGCAATTTTGGTCATTTATTATTCAGTTGGGAACATTTTACTGCTGCATTTGAGCATGTTTGATGTCTTATCACTGTCGTATTTTAGCCCACCACTACTGCTATCGCTAAAAAATGAATAGATAATACACTTGGATTGTTATTTAGAGCAGTTCATGAGGCTGTTTGGGAAGGATTATGAGTTGTTGCATCATTTTTGGTTACTTGCTGCTACATCTAGCTGCTGGTTAGAAATGTTATACCCCGAAAGGGAGTTACTACATTCGTTCAGTTACTACATTCCCTCATAAAAATGGATGCTACACTCGATTAGCTTGCTGCATTTGAGTACTACAGTATCTTTGAGTATAATTCCTGCTGGTTTATGATGCCAACTTGGGGCTTCATATGAAATAAACATTGTTATGCACTTTGAGATCCTTGTGTTGCTGCTGCTTTCAAGGACATATGATTATTTCCTGGAGTAGATTGATTGATGCATTGTTTGGCCATTCCGTTGCTCTCATTTTGGCTACGAACTGCTGCATGTTTGGGCCATTTTGGTGCCCTTATTTTGGCCATGAATTGTTGTATATTGGGTCATCCTTCTGCACATTTTGAGCTGATGTATTTAGCTTGCTGTTGAGGCATTTTTGAAGCAAACCCTGCTGGTTTCCAGTGGAACAGATGTTGCACTACGAAAATCCAAAAAACCAGATAAATGCTGCATTTTCCAACTAGAAGATGATATGCTTTGACAGTGTTTCTGTTATATATTTTTTGGAAAATAGTCAATACATTTTAGAAAGACAGATTGCTACACTTGGTGAAAAGTTCCACTGATTTGAACATGATACTACACTTGGGACGATGAGAATATTAATTTGAGGCCACGACCCTTCCGAAAAGGCTGTCCTTCGAAAAAAGGGTGATAATGAGACTTATGGATTCTTTCACACATCTACGTGAAACCAACATGTGTTGGCAAGACGACTAAAATGACTGATGAGTCACTAGTTCGCAACCACGACATGATTGGAATGTATTTTACAAAAAATATAAATCTGAGCCTTCCGTTATTAAAACTCCTATTTTTTTATACGGATCCGAAGGTTTTACTCGCATTTATTTATTATTTATTAACTCTTTTACTAAGTATTTTTTGTAGGTACCCGGAGACGCATCCCGATGTTAAAGCCTGCGCAGAAAAGGAAAATAAAAGCGAAGTACCGCTAAGTTCTCTTCACTCCCTCTTTATATGATTTTTACTTTCGTTACGACCTTGTTAAATATATATCTTATTTAAATATATGCATGCCTAGTTTAAATATCTTTTAGTTAGTTTAATAATTGTAGAATGCCTTTAGAATACAAGTTAGCACAATAATACCAACCTAAGTTTGACCGGATAACCGCAAGTTAGCGGATCTTAAAGGATGTCTAACCTCTTCCCTTTAGGATAATAAAGAACCCTCTTACCTGGAATCTCATAAATTTTGCAGACCCCTTAAAAATGGAGTTTAATGTTGACTTTATTTAGTTGACATTTAGGTGTCCTAATTCACCTAAATAATTAGGTGGCGACTCCTTAAAACAATGATTCAATTCAAGAATCACGTATATGTCGTATTCCGTTTCGACTCCGGTTAAATTGGGATATTACAATAGTTTAGTCTAATTATGATAAAATTGTAATTATGATAAATATAAGATTTGTAATCCTATTGGAATAGGGTTACCTTATAATACTAGGAGAATGAGAACCTTACTTCTATATAGGCAGATCATTTATGATGAATACAACGTAGAACGAATTCTCTCATTATTCTTGTCTTTCTAAATTTCCATCCACATCTCAATTTCAATAGTTAGCCATAAACTAAGGAACTCTTAGTGATAATAAAAAAATTATTTTGATATCAAATAGTAACCCATTAAAGATTTTCACTTTTTGGGATTAGGGCTGCATAGCTCACTTGAGCCCCTAGTTTGTACATGATCCCATGGATCAAACTCTATGAAATTGGAAGGATATTAACTTGAGTAGTATTAGGAATTTATACCTAGAATTGTAGGACAAAACTTCATTTTTTGATCCATCAAATGCAATCTAAAATCGCCTATTAAAACCCCAAAATCGTGAATGATCAGTTCCGAAATTTTAAGAATGTAATATTTATAGTTACATGGCATCTTTCACGATCGTGAGACTGTACATAGCGATTGCGGACCCTGAACTTTCATACCTTCACAATCACGTCAGTCCCCATCGCGATCGTGTAGAAGCGTTGACCGAGGTCAGACCTAACATCCTTTTGTAGTCGCATCTGGCATTCTCGTGATCGCGTAGCACACCCCTCCAGTGCATCACGATCATGACTAGTGTCTATATAATCACGTAAGATGCACCAGATATCATCAATCAGCTGCTGTATTTTCATAATATAAGGTATCAAAACACTCTTGAGCCCCTTGGTTTCAAACCTGAGCATAAGAACAAGTTCAAAAATATATTAAAGACATATATAAAGTCTGAAATCATCCAACGACACGCTAATACTAAAAAAAGGGGTCCGGATTTCTAAATTTAGCTTTTAAGCCTTCCAAAACAAGATTGCATTAAATAATCTTCCTGAGCCCTATGCGGTTCAATACTGGATCATCCCACTAAGTCACAAACATGATATGGAGCTAACCAAAGCATCAAATCACAAAAAAGAGTAAAAATGTTGAAAATGGGATTTGTATTGTTGCATAATTATAGGAATTGATTTCTTATTTTTTAAAATTTTACGGGACTTATGATTTGGGGGTTGGGTACCTTATTGTCGGCTTCAATGGCAGAAATTGGTGGAGAACCATCGAAAAAAGGATTGAAATGTCAAGGTTGGAGGCTTTTAATTTGGGTTAAGATAACACATGTATTTTATGCGTTATCCAGATTTTAAAATATAGGCCACATATAATGCATGTTGCATAATTAGAAGTATTAAATTATGTTTATTTACCATAATTGTAGAATTCTTGTACAAGTAGAATTAGGATTTAGAAGTATAGTAGGAAAATGATTTTCCATATTTGGAGATTGTAATTTGTATATATACATATTCATTCAATGAGAATAATCAAATGATTATTTCTTTCATGGTATGAGAAGTCTAGGTTTTCAACAAATTCGTACAAAAATACCTTCCGTTGTCTCGATTTCCGTGCACTTCTTCCTTCTCTCATCCCAAATTTTCTTCCCAATTCCTAATTCACTTATTGTACTTTCATTATGTCTACATCAAATAACATATTTCATCATGTCCTTTCTATTTCCAACATCAAGAATCAAATCCCTATTGTTCTTGAGATGGAAAACGTCCAATATACGACGTGGGCGGAACTTTTCAAGATTCATACACGTTCACATCAAGTTATTCATCATATCATTCCCTCAACCGCAGGCAATGAGCCTGACCCTGAAGTTGACCCAATATTATGGACTACTCTTGATGCTACCGTTCTGCAGTGGATTTATTCCACTATCTCTACGAATCTCTTGCAAACGATTCTTGAACCCGATGCTACGGAGATGAAAACTTGGCATAGGATGCGTGACATATTCCAAGATAACAAAAACTCCCGTGTTGTTACTCTTGGGCAGGAATTTTCTCATGTTAATATGGCGTATTTTCCGAACGTCTCAGCCTATTACAAAAGGCTGAAAGAGTTGGCGGACCAAATCCGCAATGTTGGTGCGCCTATTACCAATGATCGTCTTTTCCTTCAAATGGTTGCAAGCTAGTATAAGTCCTATAGTGGAGTCGGTACACTTCTTCGTTAGGGCAATCCTCTTCTGCAGTTCTATCTCACACTAGAAGAAGTCGGTTTGGCAAAAAAAGTGACTACCGGTGCCAATCCCATGGTCATGATGACGTCTTCCGCTAATTCTCAAGGTTGTGTTGATAATTCAGGCCAAAATCGTACTCACAGTGTAGGCAAGAAAAATCAGAAAAATAATGGCAAAAATCGTGGTGGTTCCGATGGTGGTGGAGGTAGCCAGAATAGTGACAATGGCTGGCCGAGACGGTGGCGCCGCCGCATCAACCGTCCTCACCATAGTCCCCCTGGAAGTGGACTTGGCCGATGGCTCAACGATCCCTTTTTTCCAGTTTCATTGGCCCTTGGATAGTAGGCTGCCCAGAATTCCTTTCGGCCCAATCCAACATGGTCCAGTGGCTTCGACAACAATACTGGGCCGGGGCACCAAGTTGGTGTGCTTGGGCCTCAGCCTCCATAGGCCCATCATGATACGGGCCCCACTCCGATTGATATTGAAGCCGTAATGCACACACTTGGATTGAATCCTCCAGATGAAATTGGTACATGGACACCGGCGCCACTTCTCACATGACGTCTGACAAAGGTACTCTCTCGTCTTATTCCAATTTGAGCAACAATTGTGGCATAATTGTTGGTGATGACAAATCAATTCCAATTCGTGGTTACAGTCATAAAACTTTGTCTCCCCCACATCTACCTCTTGTCTTAAAAAATGTCCTTCATGCCCCTAACTTAATTAAAATTTTGGTGTCTATCTGATTTACCGCTGATAATTGGGGTTCGGTTTCTTTTGATCCATTTGGGTTTTCTGTGAAGAATTTCAATACGGGGATACCTCTCATGAGATGTGATAGTAGGAAATATTTTTATCATATCACGCCCGCATCTATTCTGTCGAGGCAGGCCTTGCCATCTAGTTTTGCAGCTCTTGCTCCTTCCTTGTGGCATGCCCATTTGGGTCACTCTGGGTCATCCATTATTTCTTCCTTGCATAAAAATAATTTTATTTGTTGTAATGGTCCGCATATCACTCCAATCTGTCAATCTTGTCCTTTAGGAAAACAAGTTAGATTACCATTTGTAGCCTATACTTCTCATACTTTAATGCCATTTGATATTATTCATAGCGATTTATGGACATCTCCTGTTTTAAGTTCTGTGGGCCATCATTATTATGTTCTATTTTTGGATGATTATTCTATTTTTTTATGGACCTTTCCGTTAGCGAAAAAATCACAAGTTGTTTTCACATTCTTAATATTTAGAGCATTCATCCGTACCCAATTCGATCGGAAAATAAAAAAATATTCAATGTGATAATGGAAAAGAATATGATAATGGGGTATTTCGGGATTTTTGTGATACTAATGGCATAACGTTTCCTTTATCTTGTCCTCATACGTCCTCACAAAATTGGAAAATCGAACGAAAAATTCATACCATTAATAACATTGTCCGAACTATATTGGTTCATGCTTCCGTACTTCCTTTTGGCTTCATGCTCTACAAATGTCTACTTATCTTCTTAACATACTTCCTACCAAATGGTTGGCAAATGCGTCTCCTCTCAAAGTCCTTTATAATAAAAATCCTTTGTATTCCCATCTTAGGGATTTTGGGTGCTTATGTTATCCACTATTTCCGTCAACTGCAATTAATAAACTTCAGGCATGTTTTACCCCTTGCGTATTTTTGGGTTATCCGTCTAGTCATCATGGTTACAAATGTTTTGATTTATCATCTAATAAAATCATCTTTAGTCGCCATATTATTTTTTATGAAACTCAATTTTCGTTTGCTAAAGTGAGTATTCTCGTGTCTAGTTCGTATAGTTTTTGGATGACGATGTCTCCACGTATATTATCCAACATTTCTCGGACTTGTCTCGCACCCGAAATTCACCAGCAGGCCCACTACCTACTAGCCCTACAGTACTGTCATCTCTGCCTAGTCATCCAGTCATGAGTCCAAAGAATCGGGCCGCATATCCAAATTTAGTTCTCGCCGCCTATTTGGGCCCGTATCGATTCGGTGTTGAGCCAACAGACTCACTGCCTGTTGGACAGTCTGTCACCCCTCCGATTTTGTCCCAAAATCCACCTAATTCTCCCCCGAGTCACAAACCGATAGTCAACAGAGTATTTTTAAACCAAAAAAATATTTTAATCTAAATTCTAATATTTTTAAATCTCCCTACCCCGTAACCGAGTGTCCGCATTAAATGACTCAAATTAGAAGTTGGCTATGAATGACGAATATGATGATCTTATTGACAATAAGACGTGAGATTTGGTACCCCGTCCTTCTTGTGTTAAAATTATTCGATTAATGTGGATTTTTACTCATAAGGATAAGTCTGATGGTTTTTTTTTGCGAGACATAAGGCTCGTTTTATAGGTGATGGTAAGACTCGTCAGGTTGACATAGATTGTGGTGAGACATTTAGTTTGGTGGTCAAACCGGCTACCATTCGCACTGTTCTCAGTCTGGCTCTTTCCAAGGCTTGGCCTATTCATTAGTTAGATGTAAAAAATGTTTATTAGATGGTGATCTTAAAGAGACCGTATACATGCATCCGTCATTAGGTTTTCGAGACCCCAAATATCCTCATCATGTTTGTTTATTAAAGAAGTCCTTGTATGAGCTTAAGCAGGCCCCTCAGGCTTGGTATAATAGATTTGCAGACTATGTTTCATTCATTGGGTTTACTCACAGCAGGTCTGATAATTCATTGTTCATATATCATCGTGGTACCTCCCTGGCTTATATTCTATTATATGTGGATGATATTATTTTTACCGCTTCTTCTGATGCTTTGCGCAAATCTACTTCCACTCCCGTTGATACTAAACCCAAGCTGGGTGTTGCAGCTGGCTCACCTTACGAGGATCCGACCAACTATCACAGTCTTGCAGGGGTTCTTCAGTATCTTACTTTTACGAGACCAAATATTACGTATGACGTACATCAGGTGTGTCCGTTTATGCACGATCCCAGAGTTGAGCACATGAATGCGGTCAAACACATTATTCGATACATCCAGGGAACACTTGACTATGGCTTACATTTATATCCTCCGTCGACGTCTACACTTGTCTCTTATACAGATGTTGATTAGGGTGGCTGTCCAGATACCAAACGATCTACGTCTGGCTATTATATGTTTCTTGGTAATAACTTGGTCTCATGGGGTGCAAAGAGATAGTCTACATTATCACGCTCTAGTGCAAAGACCGAGTATCGAGGAGTAGCCAATATGGTCTCTGAATCCTGTTGGTTATGTAATCTTCTCTTAGAACTTCATTATCTCATTCAGAAAGTTACATTGGTTTATTATGATAATATTAGTGTCATCTACCTTTCTGGTAATCCGGTTCAATACCAGCACACTAAAAACATCGAGATAGATATTCATTTTGTTCGCGAAAAGGTAGCTCTTGGACAAGTACGCGTCTGCCATGTCCTATCCAGGTATCAAATTGTAGACATCTTTATTAAAGGACTTCCCTCGGTTCTATTTGAAGATTTTAGGGACAGTCTCAACGTACGAAGACCGCCCTCTATGACTGCGGGTGTGTGATAAATATACCGTGTGTATCCCTATGATATACACAGTTTTGGTTAGCCTTGTACCATAATTAGAAGTATTAAATTATATTGTATATTTACCATAATTGTAGAATTCTTGTACAAGTAGAATTAGGATTTAGAAGTATAGTAGGAATAGAATTTTTCATATTTGGATATTGTACTTTGTATATATACATATTCATTCAATGAGAATAATCAAGGGACTATTTCTTTCACATGTAATTCATGTGTTATACATGATCGACGGGATTAAAAGAAGTTAATGATCATGTTCTCATTTGGTACGAGGGATAGTGGATAATTAATTTTGGAATTAAAATTGGGATGAGTTTATCTCACGTTTGGTTGAGATAAAATTTTGGGATAACTAGTTCCCGGTAGTGTTATTTTTATTCCACATTCAGGGTGTAAGGGATAATTATCACACCCAACTCTAGTCCTAAAAAGGATAAGTGATTGCTGCAAAACTTGATCACTCCCAACTTTAGTCCTATATAGGATAAGCGGCCGCTCCAAATATAATTTAGTCTAAAAGTCGAGAGTCGAATCCCACAAAGAACTAACGTAGCTATAATAATTCAATATTACTAAAATTACAAGTCCGAACAATTTTTTGAGTTATAAAAATTAAGATTTCTATTTTAAATTGCTTAGCTAATAAATAATAAAGCAATAAAGAATATCAACTAATTAGAGACAGATGAATTCAAGAGGGTTTATGATTTTCCCAATTATCGAAATTTTTCTCGCTACGTTATCTGCAATCTCGCCGACTTATTCTCTATGGGTCGTGAGCACTTAACTTGCCGCAATTATCTCTCGATCAATTGTAGTAATTTTCTCGAACTAATCCTAACTAGCAATTTCTCACCGCTAACAATATATTAACCCTTCAATATTGATCTTTCATATACCTTTGGAGTGGTATTGTTCAACAACTATACCTAAATATATACCTTTGGTTTTCCGCACTCATTTTTGTTGCAAAAACAGCTCTTTGCGTCATTTGTATTCTGAACTCAATATTTATGATAGTGGGCTAGACGGGTATAAGAACGTAACATGCGAAAAGGATGTTACATCTGTGGCCCGATTAATGGGAACCTCTTTATGACTTCATATATTACACCACACAAATTAAAGCCATTATTACTATTGTTTGCGAAAGAAAGATGGCTTTATCTCGGCGTCAGGGATGTGCCTTTATGGCTATATTACGTCTTCAACATTGCAATAAGACGACGATACTATTATTCTGCCTTTGTCTTTACTACTTATCTGCGTTACTTGGCTGCCCAATACTACTTTTTCTTTAACAGTGCTTTAAATAGCCATCTTCTTTTGCAGGTACTTAACAAGTATACTGGCCTTAAATAGCAGTCTTTCATACCAACTTGGTAAGACGGCCACAATGAGGCGAGCTCACTGATCTGTCTTTACTACTACTACTTGCGTTATTGCCTCATTTTGTATGGCTGGGACAGCGAAACACAAATTTAACGGGCCTTAGCCATCTTTCCAATTTTAGGAAAAGTGCGGGCCTTTGCTTTAATACGGGCCTTAAATAACCATCTTCCATACGAACTTATTTAATGAGGAGTTTTATTTCATGAATATCTTATCTGTTATGTTTCGCTTCTCAAGAGTTAAATTACATGAATTTTCATCAGAATTTTAAAATATTTTTTTCATCATATCAATATGAAAAGAATTACAACTTATAGTATTTTTCATATTATTTTTTAACATATAAATTTTAGTTTTAAAATATTAAATCAATCTAATTCAATTTAATTGAAAAGATTAGTCAAACTAACTCTCTAAAGGCGAAAGACATTGAATCCCAAAGCGTTATTTAGGTTTAAACCCCAGGCATGTTGTTTACTGAATAACTATCAGTTTCTGCAAGTTTAAACAGCCACACAGGTCATGACTTAAAAGTTTCTGTATTTTTGTTCCAAACTCGTTGGCCCTGCTGCATCACCACTCCTACTCCCTTTCAGAGGTGTGATAAGTAAAAATGAAGGGAGGGAGTAGTAAATAGAGTATTACAACTAGAGTGATAACTTTTGCAAATTTGGTTTTATTATTTTTGACAAGAAACAGAGTAAAAGCTATTTTAAAAAACTTTTACATTTTGTTTTGTATTGATGTAAGAAATTCGTTGTTAATTTTAAAGGGCTAGTAGCATGAAGAATAGGGTGAGTAACTTTGAATACTCGTATAAAATCTTTTTTACACCAACAGATAAAACTTTTGAGTTCCCTCATTCGCGTAGTGTCTTCGGAATAGACGTGGCTGTTTATTGGATTGTTTGTTGCTGGATATCACACGTGGTACAGAAAGTCTAATGCATATGTCTTTCCACAAATGTAGAAAACTTTTCTTAAAGAGTATGGTGCAATATATCCTCAGCAGGAGAAATTATCGAAATATAGTCATTAAAATGGGTTTTCCCAAAAGGCATAGTACTTCTTCAGTAGTAAATATACTTAGGGATGATAAATGGGAAGGTTAGGGGCGATCTGCTAAGATGTTAACCCGCCTTGTCCTGCTCCGTTTAGCATTTTTTAAAAAGTTACACTGTCCTGCCCGTTAAGCCATGTCCCGCCCTACCATGTTTATGTAATTTTTCATTTTTTACTTTTAACTTGATATTTATTTCGTTAACTTCAATTATGGGATCTTAACAGTTTTAGCCATGCAGTTAAAACAAATTTCATGTCGTTGTGTATATTCAATAAATAATAAGTAAATGATCAGTGTATAATGTAACCACACTAATTATAGAAAAATTATATTCAATATATAATAAGTAAATGATCAGTGTATAAAATGTAACCACACTGATTATACAAAATTATACTGACTAAACTTATTGTTAGGCTGGTGAATAGTGTACAAGTTCCTACAGTGTAACAAGTAACTCTTTTGAAATTGAAGTATCTTTCCACCTTAGTCCAAATTAATTTTTAATTGTGTAGTACCTATATTCACTATTTTTGTTTAAAAAGTCGAATCGAGTTTCACTATTAATTCTAATTTGTGATATTTCTTTTATCTCTTTCAGTGTAACATGTTTTCGTCATAAGTAGCATTATATGTTGATTAGTTACTGTCGATCCAGTTTTGCTTATCATCAGTTAGGTGAGTTGAACGTTCTAACCTTGAAAATGTGTCTGCTAATTAATGGTAAGAAAAGGATGCCATTCTAAACGAAATTATATAATATTTGGGCCTCATTTTCTTCAAAATCCATAACCTGCCCTGTTCAATTTCAATTTTTAACAAAACTAATTTTGTTCTGCCCCGTCATGACCTGCCCCGTTAAGAGCTTGCTCTGTTCCTATCCCTGTCCCGTTAAGAGTTTGCCCTACCCCACCCTGCCCCAATTGACAACCCTAAATATACTGTGTACATATATATATATAGGGGTAAGGGGCATGCTAGTACTTATGCGGCGTCTCTAATTAAAATTTAAAAGCATATTGTTTCATCGACAGGACACCACTCTGAGATCATATCTCCTAATTTCCGGTGTTCCTTTCCCTTAGATTCCCAAATGTCCGATATAATGTCCCACTCATGTTGCCACACTCGTAAATAAAAGGCAATGACCTAAAAGTTGAGCAATAAAGTTTTGTAGAAATACAAATTAAAAGGATCAACGTTAGAAGTGGTTTCTTGATTATATCTACAACGAAGGATAGCTGATCATGAACTACATGTATGAGCACATCAACAACAAGATTGCCATAAAAGTAAACTACTAGCTAAAATTGATACATTATATCAAGTTCTTAATTAGCTATAAAACTTAAATTAAAGCACATTAATTAAGGAAACCAAAAATAAAAATGGAGAAACACTCCATCCATTAACCTAACCCTGCTATTTGTTTTTACGACATTGTTAAACTTCGGTTGAAGTGAGTAAATTAAAGCCAAAGTGCTCCGGCTTCCTTTAAAAGTGGGACTAAAGTACCATTAATATGAGAAGACATAACTCTATCCATTGCTCCAATTAATTTGCCGCCAATGAAGACAACGGGCACTCCAGGTGAGTTGCCTAAAAGCCTTGAAAGTGCCCTCTCTATTTCTTTGCCTTTGGGGTCTTGGTCCAACTCATACACCGTAGGGTGCACTCCCATTCCGCAGAAGAGCCTCTTCACTGCATGGCACATGCAACATGTGCTCATGCTGAATATCACCACAGCGCTTCCTGACGCCAGCCTCACTACCCTCTCCAATGGGTCCGACGACAACGACGATCCCCGCCTTGTTCCTACGTTGTGGTAGTTTCCTCCCCAAGATGATGACTCTGCTGCTTGATACATTGTAGCTAATATAAGATATGTTAAAGAAAAAAAGAAAGCAAGAAACTGAATGCAAGTGAGATGGAAAAAAAAAGGAGTGAGTGTCCGAGGAATGTCAATTGGTGTTGGAATGATGGGAAAATAAGGTAAAGTAGAAGGGTATGTATAGGTGTGGAGGGAGGGTTGTATTCATGAATTAGGGGGGTATTTGTCTGTTATTCTCGCTAACGCGTGCTTGGGAATTAAATGGAACTTAAGTAGTACTAATAATATTGAAATAAATGTTTCTTTTAATGAAGGACTACAAAAATTAAAGTTGAGGTGTAAGCAATTGTAATGCTCTAAGTGTGAGATATTAAGGTAAGAGGCAAAGATGGAGGCGGCTATGGTGTTTATAATGTTTAAAAGAACGGGGAAGTCATTACTCTCAAGTGTGGGTTATACTAACGTTTGTTGAAAATTTATTAAAGTAAAATTAATTTATCTCATTATTTATGACTCGAATAATTGGACTCCGCACGTCGTAAAATATTATTTTATACACGTGCATTCGTAGTGTCAAGTATCGTAAATTTCATTAGTGAAAGAAATAAAGTAAAATGTTTGACACATAGAATGATGGACGGTTATTGACTAAATGACAAGTATTCCATGTTGGTAAATGAAGGAAGAAGTGTACATAGTGTGAGACGAAATGAATCGGAAAGGGCCGCGAAACCGCGAAGGGCCGCGACGCTGGAATGAAGGAAGAAGTGTACATAGTGTAAGACGAAATGAATCGGAAAGGGCCGCAGAACCGCGAAGGGTCGCGACGCCTCCAGGCCAGCGCCGCGGCGCTTGGGTGGCAGTAACTCACTGGAGCCGCGACGCTTCCGAGGCAGTGTCTGTGCGATGGAAGTCCAAAAGTTTTGGTTGATTATGAGGACGTTTTTAGCATTGAAATGTCAGTTTTTCCTTCATAAACACTACTACATTTCTGGCCTAATGCGACGCCTCAAAATCGTCGCATTAGGGCCATTTTGCCGTCGCATTAGGCCTAATGCAACGACATGGAGCCGTTGCATCTTCTGGTGTTGCATTAGATCTAATGCAACGGCTAAAGGGACCAAATGCGGCGGCCTTGTACAGCTGTTGCATTAGGCGTAGCATTAGGTGCATATCTAATGCAACGGATGTACAAGGCCGTAGCATTAGGTGCATATCTAATGCAACGGCTGATGGACCTAATGCGATGACCTTGTACATCCGTTGCATTAGATATGCATCTAGTTTGAAGAGGCCTATAACACCTAATGCAACGCCAGAAAGGGCTAATGCGATGGCCCGAAGAAAAAAAAACAATTAAAAAACAAATTATGTGACGACTGTATGAGATAATGCTATAGAAAAAAAATAATGACAACATAAATAATAAAAAGAGAAAGATAAGATTAAAAAAAGATTGTCATTGATACGATATTACAATATTACATCCTATAGGACATATTTTTTTCTACTCCATTTACAATAACTTTGCCCTCTAATGTGCATCTGTAATATAACATCTCCGAGTATCAGAACATTGGGTAAAACTTAAGTCCCAGATCTTGAATACGGTCACTCTAGACAAACTCTTTAATGTAGAAACAAGCCCCTGCAAATTGTGGGAAAAAAGGGGGAATAAGAACTTTGAGCCAAAATCTAAAAGTTTAGCTACATTGTAAGAATTTGTTGGTCCAACTTTTTAATACTTTCTCTAATCTTAGACTGTTTTCCAGGGACCTCACATGGCAGCTTAGAGTTGGCATGTAAAGGGCATAACATAACAAAGTTGTCCTGAAATAAGGAAAATAGAGTAAGTAATGATTTTTTATGAAATACAGGTGAGACAACCTAATAACAGGTGAGATAACATAACAAAGTAATGATTTGTCCTGAACTCTCGTTCTTACTACTTCCTCAAACTTACAACAGGTGAGACAACCTAATAACATAACCAGCAACTCATACAATGATATGACAAGCATTGAGTTTGATTCACGACTAACAAAGTTGTGCCTTCAAACCTTTACTTCTTCTTCTTTCAAGACATCAAAGATAACAACAACATACTCATGTTGTCATAGCTATTTCAAGCCACAAGGGCAGCAACAATAGTTTAAATTAACACAACAAGCTTCTATAGCTTGTAATATGATTTCTCTATCAATAGTCAAGAGATTTACACCTTAAAACTTAGCTACAACTTTCAAAATTTCAAGAACATAATGGAGAGGAGATTTGTTACCTCTACACCCAAGAGCAACCCCTAACCCGGACTGACTTCACCACAAAAGATCCATCAATTTGAACAAAAACGAGATAAACATGATCCACCGAGCTTTATGACTTCTACGACACTTGAATCACTTAATAAGCTTTTATTTCAATCAATAACAATAGGATAACCTTGGGATAAATCTTGGAGAGATTTAGGACATGTTTAGCATTAAGTTTAGTGAGAAATGAAATACTAAGTGATTTAACATCTCTGATTTAACATCGACACTCTATTTAAAACTCCATCGCAATCAAACCAAATTGTCAAATAACACTAGAACTGAAAATCTTACAAAAATATTCTGCAATCAGATTCAATTAGAAAAGCTGATTTTAAGACATATAAACATACTAACGTAAGGGAAGGTAAAACGACGGTAAAACGTAATCTAACCTTGGAGAAGATGGAAGAGCAGTTCGACGAAGTGGATGCGACGACGAGTGGAAAAAGGTGAAGACGAGCAGTGGAGAAGGGTAAGGCGACAGCGAGGTGTGGTAGGAGATGCGACGACGAGCTGGAGGAAGTGTATGGTTGCAATCGATTGGGGATTTTAAAACACTGAAATCGATTGGGTCGCCGAAAATGTATGGTTGCAAAATGTCGGGGTTAGGAATACGCAACTAATGGTACCAACCTTAGTCGTCGACTGTGTCTCAGGTCGCCGAAAAATGCTATGGCGATGGCTAGGGTGTTCAGAATTTTCGATTGGGTGTTGTGGCATTTTGGTGAGAATCGAACAACGTGGGGGGTGTAAAAATGACGGGAAGGTGATGCCGAGTGTGATGGTACCAACGCCGAACGTTGAAATTGTCGGAATCGGCCGGAATTTGCAAAAAACCGATCGAAATTAATGGGCTTGCAGTGGGTTTTTCGATCCGAAATTGACGGAGATATGGGATGAATCGATGGGGGTAATTGGTATGAAAATGACGGACTTGAAGAGACGAAGCTATTGGACTAAGTCTCATCCACGATGGATGTCGGAATTGGCCGGAAATGGCGAAACTCCGGCGGTTTCACTGTTCACTCGGCGAAATCGCTGAAGATGAGGGCATTTCGGAGTTTGGGTTTCTTTGGGGTTTAAAAATGTGATTTCACTTATGAAGGAAAATAAAAAAATCAAGGGTCGTTGCATTAGCCTTACACAGCTGTTGCATTAGATAGGCTAATGCAACGGTATTTTGTGGGCGTTGCATTAGATGATATAATTTGTGGCATTAGCCTATCTAATGCAACGGCCACAAAATGTCGTTGCATTAGCCTATTTTCTGATTTGGTATAGCTTGAACCCGTCGCATTAGCCACATCTAATGCGACGACTGTACATATGACGTTGCATTAGACCGGAATGAGCCGTCGCATTAGGCCAGAAATGTAGTAGTGAAATCAGTCATTATTTGGCTGCATTACTTGGTGAATTAAGTGACCATTACATGACATTTAAATGGTCATTACATGGACACTTGAAGAGACCTTCTTACACTACTATATATTGAGTCCTTTGGCTCAATTGGAAATACACTACACTCAGATTTTCTGAACTTCTTCTTCTCTAAGAACTCTTTCAAACACTCAAGGTTCTTCTTTTAGTAAACACTTGAATTTCGTTTGCTCATTTGTTAGTTGTTGTTTTATCTTGGGAGACAGTTGTCCATTAACGTAAAAGGATATATACAAGACAATATTGTCTTAAGGACAGAATGAACATCACTCGACTCAATAAATTCTTGTATTTGTTCTTGTTTTTAATTTAAAAAATCTTTGTAATAATTACTTACTTTTCGTTCCTAGCGATGGTCGTAACTCACGACATTACGGAGACAAGTAGTACAGGCTTTTCAGGAAATCCAAGTAAAATTGGATACTATGAGGCAGATTTTAGGATATAGTAAACGGCTGCTTGCGTCCTTGTTGTCGGGCAAGACATTAAATTTACTGGAGAGTTATCAGAGTTAATTTAATTTATTTGATGCCTGCGCATGTTGCTAGGCTAGTTGATGTTATTAATGCTCATTTATTTATTACATTACATTGCACACCTATTCTGATTCTCTATTCTTTAATTGCAAAGTCCGACATGTATCGCAGGTTGGTTGATCAACGGTCTTTAGATTTTGTTAGTTACTGTTGACCCAACCACCGAAAGTATTTTCCTTTGCTCGCTTAACAATGCATTGCCATGCAATTTGATGATCATAAGTATGTTCTTGGTCTGAATTCCACTATAAGTCCAATTTCCAATGGGACTAATTTTTATTCTGAAAAAGGAAAAAGAAGCTTGGAAAACCCTTCGAAAGTTGAAAACAATTAATTATCTTTTCTCCCTTTTACCTTTAGCAAAAATTTATCATTAATGAAGATAACACATAATTAATAGAATAAACATTTAGTAGAGAGATATTTAACTTAGACATAAATAAGGGTAACATAATCAAATACTTGTTCTAACTAATAGTATTTCGTAATGGGCATACAGTAAAACATCTATAAATTAATACTCTATAAATTAATAAACTCTCTAAAATAATAAAATCTTCCGGTCCCGACTTGAGCCTTTGTAAAAATCATCAAATTCGATAAGATAATAAGATAATAATTTTTCGGAAAATCCCTTTATAAATATTAGGTCCCATTAAAACTCTAAATTAATAATTCATAAATATTACAATTATAAATATTATGGTAATTTGCTAAAATATGAATCTATTGTTACTTGATTTTTCTTAAAATTTAAATCTAATTGGATTTCATCCCTAACTTTTTTAATTGCAGCCAAGAGTACCGGTGTCGAGTTCTCTAGCTGCAACAAAAAAATTTGAAGAGTTGTTGTCGCGCTCAAAGTCTCCTTTCTCGTGACTGGTTCCAACGGTATTGAATCATCTTCAGCTTCATCATTAGTAGGATCTTCAATAATATCAGCAACAATTTCCTCTAAACTTTGAACCATTGAACATTCATCATTTTCACCTGGATAGTCCACCAATTTGTTGACGTCCATTTCATTGTGACAGTGCCGAAAGCAATTTGCTATTGACACTTGAGAAACATTGGTTGTCCAAGCGGAGACTGCAAAATTGATGACATCTAAAACATTAATCTTTTCAGGATTAGGTAGCCCCAACTCATGACCTTCCAGTAGATTTTTGTAGAATCTCCTACGATAGTGCATCTTGAAAGCTCTAATTATTCCTGTATCACATGGTTGAATCTTTGATGTCATGTTAGGTGGCAAAAAAATAACTCAACATTCCGTAACCCTTCAATATTTTTTGGATGGGCTGGACAATTGTCAACCATCAACAAGATTCTTCTGCCATTCATTTTGTGATCAAACCAGCGAACATATTCATCAAAAAACACACTAGTCATCCATGCCCTCTTGTTGGCACGATAATGACAATTGATGCTGCTCATGTTGATATTTTTTAAGCAACGCGGCTTTGCATATTTTCCAATAATCCATAAAGAATTTTTTTTCGAACCATCCTCGTTGCAACAAATAACGATTGTAAGCCTCTCTTTGTATTGCTTTCTTTCCTCAAGTTGCTTAGTTGCAAGAGAGTGATCAGCTTGTAACCTGTAAAACAGACTTGTTTCATCTAAATTAAAAACATCTTTCATGGAAAATTGGTTTATTTTCTCCCTTATAGCCTCCAGTTTCATTTCCATGTCCTACATGTCAACCGAACCACTTTCTCCAAAACGACAAAATAATTTAATACCATGTCTTACCTTGAATTTTTCAAGTCAACCTTGAAAAAATTGATGTTCAAGAGGGTGTTGAGGATGCAAAAGCTTCATTATATCCTTTGCTTTCTCCAAAATAAGCTCTCCGGTCATGTTGACTCGATCTTGGTACTGAAGAAACTATTCATAAAGAACCTTCTCCATATCTGGATATTTCGCCGATTTGTGTCACTTAATATCCTCACCCTTCTCAAAGTTGGCTGAAAGGTACTCCGATGATCTCTTGAGAGTGTTTGATATTGTACCTTGACTAACTTTCAAACGATATTTTTCATCAACCCACTCTTGTAAATCTTTTTGAGTGCATGTGGGATTGTCTCTCTTATACTCACATAATGTTTTATGCATTTGATCATTCATGATGATTTTGCGATGTCTTTTAGATGAGAAGACATGGTTGGGTGTTATGAATTATTTTGTTTCCATATTGAGATTTATATAGTATATGTTTCATTCATCATGCATGAATATATTTAATTGACTATAATAGTTATTTAAGTGCAACGAATTAATGTAAACATGTATACATTATTTAAGTAATTCCAATGAATTGATACATGCGTCCATGAATATAATAGTTAATTGTATACAATGAATTGATATTATACATGAATATATTTAATTAGTTACAAAAAATTGGTTGATGCATGAATATAATCAATGAAACATATATGAATTCATTTATTTTCAATACATATGTACTAAATTTGCTGAATTTAAAAAGTCTCTTTTAATTAATAAAATATTAATTTATCGATATATTAATATCTCTCTAAATTAATAAAATTTCATGGTCCCAAAGTTATTAATTTATAGAGGTTTTACTGTATAAAGAAACTCCCTCCATCTGAAATTATTTGTCGTAGTTATTAAAATATGTGTCCTAAATTATTTATCATTTTAGAAGTTCAAGACACAATCAGTTTATTTTTTTCACAGTTTATTCTTAGTAGAATTTTGTCATTAATGCAAATGCCATATAAATGAAGTATACATTTAATGGAGAGAATATGTTGAGATATTAGAAGATGTGCACCTATGTACAGTGAGGTGTAGCACATAGTATATTTTCTAATATAATATCTTTGGTGTAATTAATTAGAAAGTGTAGAATTAGTATAAATATGAGTAGATATTTGTACAGATATTAAGCTCTCATTTTCTGTAACTGCTTTTCTCTAATGGAATAGTTCTCTTCTCAGAATCATTTTCTTCTTCGATCTCTTTAATCTCTTTTCGGATCTTAAGCTCAGTCGAAGTTCTTTATGGTATCAAAGCCAGCGCGAACACTGGTTGTCGAAGAAAGTTGTGTGATTGTCGAAGAAGCTGAGGAGTTGAGATCAAGAAATCGATTGCGTTGAAGGTAGCATTCAAAGTCGAAGGAATCGAGATCGACAGTAGGTCGAAGGAATCGAGGTCGACAGTGATTGCATGCAAGGGATTTCGATTGTAATTAAAAGCGATAAACAACACAAGGATGAGAACAGTTGAGGACTCTGCAACAGATGTTTCGATGGTGATTGATCACAATCATCCGCTGTATCTATTCCCCTCGGATGCGCCAGGATCATTGTCAATCAGAGTAGTTGTAACAGGTATGGACAATTATACCTTGTGGAGTCGAACAATGAAATTAACCTTATTAAGAAAGAATAAAATTAGATTCGTAGATGGAACTGTGAAAAGAGAATCCTATAATGGAGTAATGACTGGATTGTGGGAGAGATGCAACACCATAGTTGTATCGTGGTTGATGAGAAATGTGAGTAAAAATCTGCTCACATGAATGTTGTTCAATTCGAATTCACATACAATTTGGAAAGATTTAAAGGAGAGATTCGACAAAATTAATAGTTCAAGGGCTTTTCAATTACATAAGGAAATAGTTTCACAGAGACAAGGGATGTTGTCTGTATCAATGTATTATTCAAAATTAAAGGACTTATGAGATGAATATGATTCGATCATACCACTGCCAACCTGTTGCGACAAGTCGAGGGAATTTGTGGATCACTTGCAATACCAAAGGATGTTGAAGTTTTTAATTGGATTAAGCGACAGTTTTAATCAAGCTAAAAGTCGGGTTCTAATGATGCAAAATGTCCCTAGTTTAAACCAAGTCTATGTCATGATCAATCAAGAGGAAAGTCAGAAATTGATGCAAGACATGATAGAACCTGTAGCTATGTTTACAGCAAGGAATAAAAGTGGATATATGAAACAAAGGAAGCCATATAATCCCAAAGTAGTCTGTGATTTCTGTCATGTAAGGGGGCATGTGAAGCTAGATTGCTTTAAGCTAATGAAGTGTGACCATTGTCACGAGACTGGTTATCTAGAGAATGATTGTTATCAACTGAATGGTTACCATGAAGATTTCAAAGAAAAGTTGAGGAAGGCAAATGCAGCAATAGGAGAAGGTTCCTATTTTGAGAACACTGGAGAAATGAGCAATAAATCTGTTCATTATGTGCAGTAGGGAGCAGGACAAAGTGGAAATCAGAGGAGTCATGAACTACTGAGGAAACTCACACCAGAGCAACATCAGAAGCTGCTGAGAATTTTTTACAGTGAGGATACATTAGGGAATACTTTTAATGCAGTTGCAAACATGGTAGGTATATCTGCATTGAACACAAAAAGGATAATAAAATGTATTGTGGACACAAGTGCCACAAATCACATGACTAATAATCGGAAATTACTGAAGATTAAGAATCTGATAGGGAATGCAGGTAAAGTACATATGCCAACAGGAGAATCAACTAACATTACACATGTTGGTGATTATCATTCAGGAGGAGGTGATGTGCTTAAGGGTGTATTATGCATACCTACATTCAAATTCAACCTCATGTTTGTTTCTAAAGTAACCAAGGAACTACATTGCAGTGTTACATTCTTCCCTAAATATTGTGTGTTTCAGGATCTCTCGTCTGGGAAGGTGAGAGCGATTGGTAAGGAAGAATGAGGACTATATGTGTTGGGCATTGATGCAGAGAATAATAAAAGAGATATGATCAGGGCTATGACAGAAGGTAATGCAGAGGGTAATAAAAGAGATATGGTAAGAGCTATGGCAACTTCACGGCAATTTGATGCTACTACTTGGCATCTCAGGATGTGCCAAGAAAATGTCATGTTTTAGTAATAATGATTCTTTTACATTGAGCAATTGTGAAGTATGTCCATTAGCTAGGAAAATTAGAGTATCATTCCCTACTAGCACAAGCAGAAAGTTAGCCCTTTTTCAACTTCTACATATGGATGTATGGGGTTCTTATAAAGTTGAAACTTTCAATGGAATGAGATATTTTCTAACTATTGCGGAAGACTATTCAAGATAGACTTGGATATTCTTGTTGAGATTAAAATCTGATGTCATAACTGTGTTGAAAAACTTTTTCATAGAAGTGAAAACTCAATTTGATGTGGCAATAAAAGGTGTAAGGTCAGATAATTGATCAGAATTTTTCAACTTTAACTGTAGCAGTTATTTCAGAGTTATGGTGTAATACATGAGAGTTCTTGTCCATATACTCTCCAACAAAATGGTGTTGTGGAAAGGAAACATAGGCATTTGTTGGAAACAACCAGAGATGTGAAGATTCAGACAAATTTACCAGACATATTCTGGGGATTTTGTATAGAGAATGCAGTATACATCATAAATAGAATACCCTCTACTGTTTTGAAGAACAAATTCCCATATGAGATGATACATAAGAAGACTCCTTCACTTTCTCATTTGAGAGTGATAGGATGTATGTGCTTTGCGACAAGGCTGCTAAGATTGGACAAACTTAGTCCTAGGGCAGTGAGAGGTGTAACGTTGGGATATGGGAGTTCACAAAAAGGTTATATATTGTATGATATGGATAATAGAATGTTTTTCATGAGCAGGAATGTGGTGTTTGTGGAATCAGTTTTTCCTTTTCAGAATGACACAAAAGACGGGCCTGGTTTCATGACAACACAGGAATACTTCTGTTTTGAGGATCTTCTACTGTCACAGCATCAGAGAAATCTGGATAATGTACATGCATCACAAAACTCAGATGAAACTGATATGCTGGGTAGTGGATATGAAGAACTGAGTGAGGATGAGCAGCCAATGGTAGTGGAAATAGATGTGGATCCACCTGTGGAGGCAGTCAAAAAATCCAACAGCCAATGTAAACCACCTATTTGGCATAGAGACTATGTTACTAGTCATGGATCCTCTAGGTGTTTATATTCTATATCTGATGGGGTGGACTACTCAGGATTGTCATGTCTGTATCAGAAATTTGTTGGACAAATTTCAAAGGAGGTTGAACCACATAACTATTCAGAAGCAGTCAGTGACAAAAGATGGATAGAAGCAATGAAGGCTAAGATTCTAGCACTAGAAGACAACAAGACATGAGAAATGGTAGACCTGCCTAAAGGGAAGAAAGCTATAGGATGTAGATGGGTATACAAGGTGAAATACACAACATCAGGGGATATTGAAAGGTTCAAGGCTAGGTTGTGGCAAAGGGATATAACCAAAAGGAAGGACTTGACTATCGGGAAATATTTTCTCATGTAGTTAAGATGACAACTGTGAGAGCTGTTAAATGCATTCTTACAAGGTGATTTGTATGATGAAGTATACATGACACCACCAGAGGGTTTTCAAACTGGAGGACAGAAGAAAGTGTGCAGGTTATTAAAATCTCTATATAGTTTACAACAAGCTTCGAGACAATGGAACATCAAGCTTACAACAACACTACTGGGAGCTGGATTCAGTCAAAGCCACAGGGACTACTCTTTGTTTATCAAACAAAGGGATGAGAGAATGGTGATCATACTTGTGTATGTTGATGACTTACTCATCACAGGGAATGATTCACAACTAATTCAGGACACCAAGGAAACACTGCAAACAACATTCAAAATCAAAGACTTGGGAGAGCTTAAATATTTTCTTGGGATTGAGTTGGCCAGAAATCCAGATGGGATTGTTATGCACCAAAAAAAATATGCCCTGGAATTAATATCAGATATGAGGTTGTCTGGGTTGAAGTGTGCTTCCTCACCAATGGAAGTAAACCAGAAACTAACTATTGTCACTTATGATACACACATTCAGTCAGGGAAGGTTGCAATTGATGCCGGAGTTGAAGTTCCTGATCAGATCTTGGAAGATCCTGGAGTATACAGAAGGTTGATAGGAAGGCTATTATATCTCACAAACACAAGATCAGATATAGCCTTTGTTGTTCAATGCCTCAGCCAGTTCATGAAGGAACCTAAAACTTCATACCTGGAAGCAGGAATGCGACTAGTACAGTACATAAAGGAAGCACCAGGTTCTGGTATTTTCATGTCCAGTAAAAACAGTACTACACTACAAGTTTTCTGTGCCCATGTGTTAATACTAGGAGGTCGATCACTGGTTACTTAGTGATGTTTGGTCATTCCTCTATAGCATGGAAATCAAAGAAGCAAGTGACAGTGTCGAGGAGTTCTGTAGAGGCAGAATATCGAGTCATGGCAACTTCAATTTCTGAAGTCGTTTGGCTAGCTGGTTTATATGAAGAACTAGGACTACATATACAATTGCCTGTAATTGTTTTCAAGGATAGCAAATCAGCTCTTCAAATTGCAGCCAATCCAATTTTTCACGAAAGGACGAAACATATCGATATTGATTGTCACTTTATACGAGAGTGGATTCAAAAGGGTCTGATTCAGCCTGTTTATATGTCATCAAATGTACAGCCGGCTGATGTCCTCACCAAAGCACTTGCAGGACCACAACATGTTAGAATTGCATCCAAGCTAGGATTGAAGAATATTTTCATATCTCCTAGCTTGAGGGAGGGGGGTGTTGAGATATTAGAAGATGTGCACCTATGTACAGTGAGGTGTAGCACATAGTATATTTTCTAATATAATATCTTTGGTGTAATTAATTAGAAAGTGTAGAATTAGTATAAATATGAGTAGATATTTGTACAGATGTTAAGCTCTCATTTTCTGTAACTGCTTTTCTCTAATGGAACAGTTCTCTTCTCAGAATCATTGTCTTCTCAGATCTTCTTAATCTCTTTTCGGATCTTGAGCTCAGTCGAAGTTCTTTAGAATATAACTTAGTCATAAATAATGATAAAAATAGTCAAATACATTTCCTAATTAATATTTTTCAATAAGCGTATAAAATAAAAAACGATAAATAATTTGAGACAGAGGAGTACGCAATACATATTATAGAGTTTGGAAATTGAATAAAGTTACATGTCGTAGAGAGATAACCTGAAAATTAAACGAAAACATAACAAAGATTTTTTAAAAGAAAACAAGAATGGGAAAGCACCATATTACTTTAGACTTTATGGAGAAATGTAAAAGGAAAAATAAAGCTCAAGATTAGAGAAAACGAGGAAGGAGGTTTACATCATCAATGTTAGTACATGATGCAGATCAGAGTGTCAACTTTGACCTGAAAACTGATGTGTAAATTCTAATTAATTTTATTTTGTGATTCATACCACTGATGCAAATTGTGTACGTGAGACTTCTTTTTTATTTCACAATCAATTATTTTATCGTCTACTTTAATTTTACATTTTCTATAAAATATATACACGAATCATTGAATTATAACTAGAATCATCTCATATCAATAACCCGACCCCTATCACCTATAGATAATTTTAACTCATCTTAGTGATTATTAAAATATATATCCTAAATTCATTAGTGAAGGTATTACGAATGGGTTAAAGACCATAACAAATCTCTATCTCGTAAATAATGTATATCTTATCTAGGTAAAATTTTAGAACTACATTTAGGTGCAACACTTGATTGAATATCTAAAGGTAAAGCACGACTTTGGTGCAGGCCGCGAGAGAAGTATCAAATCGAGGTAAACGCTGAATAATAGATATGACCTCAAAATAATAGGGATCAAGGTCGGGTAATGAGACGATGAAGAATAAGCTTCAACTCGAGAGGGAAACAACCCGGATCACCGGCCAGCTAAAGCCTCTAAATAACCTCTCAATGATAAAGGAGGTAGGGGTGCATAAAATAAGAATGTGTCAATCAAAATTGATAAAAATGGACCTAAAAACGTTATTTAGATTCGTTATCGGTAGCAGTAGAAACATAAAGCTAAAAGAATTAATTAAAAATCAAACTGATCAAGTTAAACAAATAATAGGTCAACATTCCTAATGTTCATTGAGAATTGAAGGGGGAGAACAAGCAGACACCGTTAGCGAATCCAAGTCTTATATTTTTTATCTACGAAAAATTAGTTTATTAATTGTGAAATAACAAAGAAGCTTCATAATGTGTTTTTTTTATATAAGGCACAAATTTTAAAAAGATTGTAATCCATATAACCGTATAAATTTGGGTAAACTGAATTATATATTCATTTAAAGGTTAAAATAATTATAATCCAGTTCAATCCATCAAAAATGTTATAAACTTGGTTTAACGTTACCAGCTCGGTGGACAGTGGCGGAGCCAGCAAGTAAATTCTAGTGGTGCAGAGATGTTTTTGTGCAGCAAAAAAAAAATAGATCAAAAAAATTAAAACGCACCGTTTCACCAACCGTTTCATCCAAAACAACGTTGTTTTGATCGAAATTTCCAAAAAATTGGCGATGCAATTGCAACTTAGAGTGCCTTCGCCACTCTAAGTGGAGTTAACTCATATGGACTCTAGATAAAAAAAAATAGCAAAAATTAAGAAAAGGACAAACAAATAACTATAGATGAAGGATATAATTCTAGTCCTACATTCCAAATATTTACTTTAGTAATTCAATTGTGCAGATTAAGATTAAACCAAAAATAAAAAATGAATGAGCAATGTGAATTATGACTATGAAAACCATTTATTATTGAACCAATTTAATGAGTTGACACCGCAGAGCCGGGGCGCTGCGGCGCCACCACCGCCAGGGCCGCGGTGCACCAAGGGTAGAGTCGCGACGCTAAATGGTATTTTGGCTACTGGAGTCGCGGCGCTAACGAGGCAATGTCTGTGCGAACAGAAGTCCAAACGTTTGGCTGATTATGGGGACGTTTTGGGGCATTAAGATTCCAGTTTCTCCTTCATAAATCAGCCACTATTGGGCTGCATTACTTGGTGAATTAAGTGACCATTATATGACACTTAAATGGCCATTACGTAGGCACTTTGAAGAGGCATTCTTACACTATTATAAATTGAGGCCTTCGGCTCAATTGTTCAAAACACACAATCAGATTTTCTGAAACTCTTCCTCTCTAAGCATTCTTTCACACACTCAAAGGTTCTTCTTGAGAAACACTTGAGTTTCCTTTGCTCATTTGTTAGTTGTTGTTTTATCTTGGGAGACAATTGCCCATATCAAAGGATATATACGGGGCAATAATGTCTTAATGACAGAGTGAATATCACTCGCAGCAGCGCAATAGTAACGCTACCAGATTTAGTGTCTCTTGATTTCAGGCTATCAAGATCAAGGAGCTTATTGCAATTGGAATGAAGACTCAAGACAGACTCAAGAACTATTCAAGAACGAAGTTCAAGGACTCACAAATTTACTGTAGCCACAACTATTGTTGGCTACAAGATTGTTAACTGTTGTACTCATTATATTTTATCCTTTCGAAGCACTAGTAATAGTAATTTTAGTTTACTATTCTCATACATCCATTGTATTTCCCACAATCTCTGTGTAACTCACAATATTAGGACATTATCTGTACTAGTGCTAGAAAGAAGTTTGCCAGCAAGTATGATCTCAAATTTGTATGTGATGTTCTTATTGAAACCAGTCTTGTTGATAGTTCTGTTAAACGTTCAACTACTGTCTATGTCAACAAATCTGGTCCTAGTTATGGGTCTCTATTTGGCGATAGCTACAGATCTATTTCCATCAAAGTGAGACCTTTGTCTCTGAGGTTGAACTTCAAGATACTGCTGATAGTCATGCTAGTACGACTAATGATCAAGGAATAGTTGGTGTCACCGCTCCCGAAAGTGGTGGAAACAAGCACCCACAAGAGGTTGAGGATGTCAACTGAGACAAAAGGAGAAGGTTGAAGATGTTATTCTATCTTGTAGTAGAGGGCCTACATCTGTCCCAGACAAAGGATCTAAAGAATGGTAAGGAGGATATGGACAGTTAGTCCAACGAAGGGACTGACGTGGGCCAGGATCCAAAAGGTCTAAGGTAACAATTCTTCCTTGTCCATAATGTGTTTTGATAATTTTTGAATAAAAGTGAATAAAGCAGGGCTTGGAATATGAAGTGTTTTCATTAATAACTTATATTACCTACACTCTAAAATAAAAAATTGGATCGTTTACCTTCCCGTTTAGAGATTGGACTATTCTAAACGATGGTTTAAAAGATATGGACTTAGATTGTAATAAATTGAAATTATTGACAATCCTAAGTAAGCTCCAGGAATTTCCCTGGGCACTAATTGCAAGGGAAGAGGACTAAAGAAAAGGACTAGAGGACTAGAGACAAACCTGTCACTATTTCTGACAGAAGATCCGTCTTTTGACAGGATAGTATTGGATACTCAGTCATACAAATCCTACGGGCTACTGGAGTGGGCCAGATTTTCCAGATCTTGAATGATCTGAAGGCCAAAAGAAATTGGACACTCAGTCTTCCAAGACAACTGGAGTTGGCCAGAGTATCTAGATCACTTATGATCCAGTTGCGCCCTAACCACAGAAAGAGGTTGTTCATGTGAAGCAACGCCACCTCCAAAGTAAAAGGAGTTAAAGAGTTTGTCCTCAAAGGACTTCAGGGAATGGGATCACTCTAACAAGAGGTGATTGCATGTCCCAAACTTGGTTTCAAGGACGCTGTTGGTCGATCTGGTTGAGACTATTTCAACATGTCTATAATAACAAAGGATTGTACAGTATGTCAATCTGAAGAGTCAAGGGATCAGGCGCTTTAAGATGGTATGTCTGTAGCCAAACGAATGATATATTTGTAATCTGTGCATCTATGGTATCATAGATTAAGACACGTTAAATAGAAATTCATTCAAAAGCTAACTAAGTTTAGATTGTTGTCTTCTATCGACATAAACCCTCAAAATGAATGTGAGGTAGGCGAAGAGGCAAAATCATTTTTCCACTCTGTCAAAGGAATATCGAAAGAAGCATCGCTCCTCTATAACTTAGTCACACCTACATGGGTGATTTGAAGCTTGTACAAATAGAAGGGGGATACAAGTACGTTGTGATATTATAGTACAACGTATTGCATCCTTTGTTGAAGAACAAAGATGAAGCTATTAAAGCGGATGAGCGCTACAAAGAAGAAGTAAAAAACTCTACAGATTGAGGAATTCATAGTGATGGAGGGGGAGAATGTGAAGCATCGTTCAACAAACGACTCCTCCTTACTCACCTCAGTCTAACGGTGTTAGCCAAACGCAAAGCCGTACGCCCAAAATGTGTGGGGCAAGGCGATCCTTACCGCTAATGTGATTCTCAATAGAACTCCACATAAGGATAAGGACAACCCTCTATGTGAAATATGGAAAGAACCCCATATACAGATGTTTTGATATGGGGTTGTTTGGTAGAGGTTGGAATACCGAAACAGGTCAAGTTGGACCTAAGACTGTAGATTGCATAGCCACTAGATATGCAAATAACAGTAGTGCGTATCGCATCTTGGTGTCAAAGAATGTTGAATTCTTTGAAGATAACTTTCCTTGAGAAGGAAAAGGAAGTAATTGCTCGAGGTTAACAAGAACACGCGAGTGCCTGAATGTTCAGAACTAGTCATTCCAGATCTACAGGACTCGAAAATTGCTTACTATCTGAAACTTAATGTTCCAGATCTACAGAACTTAGAGATTCTAGATGTTGAACTAAGACAGAGCAAAATAAGGGATAAAGACTTGTTCCAGGCTATCTAGCTTATATGGTTAAGAATAAATCATGGACAATTAACAAAGAATTGTCATCTCCAGAAACGCTGATTTGGAAATAAGCTACAAAGAGCGAAATAGATTCTGTCAGATAAAACCATACTTATGTGATGGTTGATCTTCCTTCGGAAAAGGAACTTTTGGGTTGTAACAAGGACACTCAAATTGAGTAAAAGTAGATGGATATACTGACGAGTATAAGACCTCCACTACTTGAACATGTGTTCCTATGTGAATAGCTTAACCTCTAGGGCCATCGCAGTCTTGCGTGACATGGATGTTGAGACAACCTTCGTAACCGAAGAATTATTTTAGTGGACTGTTAGACTTCTTCCTGAACTTCCTTGTTGGTCCCTGAAATGTGTACATTTTGGTCCTGAAAGTTTTAGATAAAACAGAAATAATGAATCTGACTACAGAAATATTGACTCTGAGATTGGAAGCCAATAGTTGGAAAACCAACAGTCTGAGTGTGGAAGAAGAAATTTATATGGAACAACTCGATGGGTATGTGGTTCTATGGAAAGAGAAGAAAGTCTGTCGACTTGTCAAATCTATGTACGAGCTAAAACTGGCCTGAGGCAATGGTACGAAACATTCAACAGTACTCTACTATCGATGGGTTTCTCTATTAATGAAATATGACAAATGTGTCTACATGAAAGGTAATTCTGACTCGTTCATGAAATGCTTTTACGTAGACGACATGTTGGTCACATGAAACAATCCTAGTTTTATCCTAGAGGCTAAGAGTATGTTGAAACGATGTTTAGATATGAATGATATGCGCATCACAAATGACATCTTAGGAATTGGATTTCTAAGACATCTAACGGACTGGTCTAGATCCAAACTCATTTGTGGGGTGTTTGACAGTCTCGTTGAAAGACACTAATAGATATGAATCATAGAACTGATTGGAATCGTGGTGCACCTATATATCAGGAGCGATATGCACAGGTCACGTGTAGCTCAATGTATTTTACATACTACACGTGACCCAATATCGGCTTACAAGATAGAACTAATGTTCACTCACGATTCTAGAAATAATTAATAGAAGGCGTTAAATCGGATATGACGATATCTGAAATGTCTGTTTATCTATGGATTATGGTATTTTGGATGTCTAGCGGTTCTGGGAAAATACAGTGATGCAAATTGGACATCAAATTTGAAGAATACATCTTCTGAGCAAACTTACATTGGCCGATTCGTGATGTTATCAGAGTTTATCGTTTTGTACAAATCATGATGAGAAGTTGAGTAACTTCACGACCTCTTAGAGGATGCCCCTCATTGGGAGACGACATCTGGACATATCTGTCGGAGACATAAGACCGTATGGCAGTTGATCATCACGGGTGACACTTCCTTGATTACTAATCAAAGGATATAGCAGACCCTTTAACCAAGGGACTACCCAAAGATCAACAGTTCTATCGATTTAGGGGAATTGGCGTAAAACCCAAACTATAAAGACTGATACGAAGGATACCCAACCTTACTGACTGGAGATCCCAATAATTAAGTTCAATGGAAAAATTAAGTCGTAAAGGTTTAGTTGAGCGCTTCAGTGGAAGCAAGAACACTTCAGATGATGATTTCTATAAAGAAACATGAATTCAAAGTCGTTCCCGCGATAGACCTTAAAGTGATACCTGCATGGTGGGTAGATGTTAAGTTTCCAAAACCTTTAATGATCCGCACCGGTTGAGGTTAGGTTTGGGAAACTTTTAATGGTGCCCAACACTTGTGAAGTTGGGTATAGCAGGATACCCTGTAGGAGACCACATATTTAAGTGCGAGGACTAGCCGCCTCAGTTGAACACACATAAGAATCCAAGTGTGTGCACGGCCACAACGGACAAAACATTAAGAAGAACAGAATAAGGAAAGTTGTTGTGTTGGTACCATTGTCTTAGCTTACACTAAACACTGACGGTTCAAGAAATCGCGTTCATCATGCAGTAAGTAAGTCTGATGGTATTCAACTATGGAAGGTTCAAAGTTACGGCTACCTATCCAGATGTAACATCGGTCCGCCGAAAGATTGCTAGAAAGACACTTTGTGAGTGTGCCAAAATATCTTTCAAGAGGTGATTGTTGGAAATTTACTAATGTGGAACTAAGTTTAACTCACTATTTATGACTCAAACAATTGAGGCCTCGCACGTCGGAAACATCGTTTCCACATACGTGCACACATAGTGCCAAATATCGTAAATTTCATTAGTGAAAGAGATATTGATACGTGAGTAAACGTTTGAGACATGAAATGATAGACGGTCGTTGGTTAAATAATGTGTGTTCCACGTTGGTAAATGAAGGAAGAATTGTAGGAAGTGTAAGAATGAAACGGATCGGAAAAAGGGTTGCGACGCTACCGTGGACCCCGGGCTCCACGACACCACCATCGCCAGGGCCGCGTCGCTAAATGGTATTTTGGCTACTGGAGCCGCGACGCTAACGAGACAGTGTCTGTTCGAACGGAAGTCCAAAAGTTTGACTGATTATGGGGACATTTTGGGACATTAAGGTGACAGTTTCTCCTCCATATATCATCCATTATTGGGCTGCATTACTTTGTGAATTAAGTGACCATTACATGGCACTTAAATGACCATTACATGGGCACTTGAAGAGACATTCTTACACTACTATAAATTGAGGCATTTGGCTCAATTGTTCAAAACACACAATTAGATTTTCTGAAACTCTTCCTCTCTAAGCATTTTTCCACACACTCAAAGGTTCTTCTTGAGAAATACTTTAGTTTCCTTTGCTCATTTGTTAGTTGTTATTTTATCTTGGGAGACAGTTGCCCATATCGTAAAAGGATATATACGGGACAATAATATTTTAAGGATAAAGTGAATATCACTCGACTCAGCAACGCAATAGTAACGCTACCAGATTTAGTGTCTCTTGATTTTAGGCTATCAAGATCAAGGAGCTTGCTGCAATTGGAATGAAGACTCAAGACAGACTCAAGAACCATTCAAGAACGAAGTTCAAGAACTCACAAGTTTACTGTAGCCACAACTCTTGTTGGCTACAAGATTATTAATTGTTGTACTCATTATAGTTTATCCTTTCGAAGCACTAGTAATATTAATAGTTGTTTACTATTCTCATGCATCCATTGTATTTCCCACAATCTCTGTGTAACTTACAATTATTTTATGTTGACAGATTATCAAATATAACTTTATATAATAAGCGATAAGTTGAAAAGATCCAACCTACCTTATTGCTCCATCAGTTTCATAATAAGTGGTGTTTTTAGCTTATGCACGCCCCTTAAAAAATAACTAACTCCTAGAAAATTATGAGTGTTTTTTTATTAACTTACCTTTAATTAATGTCTAAAAAAAAGCTACTTAATGATTCTTGACTATGTAAATAAAGATAATTTAGAAGAATAAGGTCAATTTTTTAAAAAAATTCTAACCCACCGGTTATTTTAAAATAAAATAAAAAGCATAAAACACAAGGAGGTAAATTCTTTTGAAGTGTCTAGTATACAAGTAATAACTTCAAAGAGGATAGCATGTGGGCCAATTGGTGAAAAAGATACGTACTTGTGTCTGTACATACCAAGGCAATGGAGTATGGGAGAAATTAATACAGTACTAGAGTAAAAGAAAGCATCCGTAAATAGGATGTAAAATAATTAATGGGATTGTCCACCTAAAGTAAAGACATGTTGTGGCAGTTCCCATGAGCAAAAAAGGAAGATTGCGCGTGCAATGGAGGGATGCGGCGATATCCGGCGTAAAATTGGGGGCTGTGGCTGCATTCTATTGTCTCTACCGACTACCCACCACCATTAATTACTAGCACTACTATTTTTAATTACTCACTTAGCTTATACTACCAACAACCATTACTACATATGCATAAACATGTCATGTACGCAATATTGCATCTTTGCAGAATGTTCGGTCCACTCATTAAATTAAATGGACAAAGATTACAACAAATTTGTGCTTCTCGTACAGCATGATAGGAGGGGGCCTCGTACTTAAATTTAAAGCCATTCCAACAGCTTTCCCTCCTATCTCTTAAAAAGGCTAAAGCTATGGCTACACCTAAATTACTTTTTGTAATTGGGCTTCCGAATTGGATTTTCTGCTAGACCATCTAATCCAAATAGGGAAAGTATAGTTTAGATTTTGAGAAATGACATAGAGTACCTACATTATTACTCCCTCCGTTTCAAAATAATGATTGTCTAGAAATTTTTTATTTTTTCACAATAGTTGATTACTTGATTGTTTGCAATTTCAATGTAATTTTAATCTTATTTTTTCTATTTTACCCCTAATCCATAGTACTTTGAAAGTATTTTTTATGAGATAAATATATAATGATTAATTTGCTTTTAATGATTGTAGGGTATATTAGTAAACTATACAATCCCTTAATAAAACACTTTATTCCTAAAAAATCATGTATTGTGGAACAGAGAGAGTACTAATTATGTAGATTTTTTGGTTCATTGTTAACCCACACGATTTTTTGTAGGAAATAATTTCTTGCTTGATCTTATTCCAAAGATACAAATATATGCAATATCCCTAGGCTTGAATCATGGAAGACTAATCTTCCTTACCTAATATAAGAGATACTAATTAATTACAATATATTACAAATCTATTATAATAAATATATACAATATCTCTAAGAGTCCCCCGCAGTCTTAGATGAAGGTTCGCGGATGGTGAGATTGTCCCTGAAATCATCGAAAAGTACGCGCGGAAGACCTTTGGTGAAGATGACAGCTATCTGATAACGGGAAGGGACGTAGAGAACGTGAACTTGACCGCAGGCAACTTTTTCTCGGACAAATAAGATATCCATTTCAATGTGTTTCGTGTGTTGATGCTGAACATGATTGCCAGACAAGTAGAACACACTCACATTGTCACAATAAACCACGGTTGCCTTTTTAATCGGACATTGTAGCTCCATTGCAGATTACGAAGCCAACAGGATTCAACAACAACATTGGTCACCCCTCGATATTCTGCCTCTGCACTCGATCAAGATAGTTTGGACTGACGTTTGGATGACCATGAGACAAGATTATCACCCAAGAATACACAATAGCCGAAAGTGGAACGACGTGTGTCCGGGCAGCCGCCCCAATCCGCATCAGTGTAGGCAGAAAGACTTGAGATGGAGGACTTATACATATAAAGTCTGAAATGAAGAGTACCCTTAACATACCGCAGAATCCTCTTGAGAGCCCCCATATGTTCTTCTTTTGGATCATGTATGTGTAAAGAAAATTATTGAACCGCATAGGAAATATCAAGCCTCGTAAATGTGAGATACTGCAATGCTCCAGCCAGGCTGTGATAATGTGTGGGGTCACTATATGGAGTACCTGAAGCGTAACTCAACTTTGCTTTCGTGTCGACCGGAGTATGAGAAGGTTTGCATGAAGACATCCCTGCTTTGTCAATTATCTCTTCTGCATACTTCTTTTGACTAAGAAATAGACCACTTGCATAGTGAGTTACAACAATGTCAAGAAAATAATTCAACGGGCCTAAATCTTTCATTGCAAATTCTACTGCAAGAAGAGACATAATATACTAACGGAGTGAAGTTGAGGATGCAGTGAGGATAATGTCATCAACATACACGAGTATATAAGCCATATCAGTGCCCTTCCGATAAATAAAAAGGGACTGATCAGACTTGATGTGAGAGAATCCCAATTTGGAAACAAAACCGGCAAACCTGTTATACCATGCCAGAGGGGCTTGTTTCAGATCATATAAAGATTTCCTCAATAGGCACATGTGATATGGACGAGCAAGATCGTGAAATACCAATGGCTGATGCATGTATACCGTTTCTTGCAAGTCTCCATGTAAAAATGCATTCTTGATATCTAACTGATGAATGGACCATGATTTCGATAGTGTCAGGCTAAGAACAATCATGATAGTTGCAGGATTTACCACCGGAATGAATGTTTCCCCACAATCGACTCCCACCTATTGAGACACGCCATCACCAACAAGACGGGCTTTGTATCTCGCAAAAGAACCATCAGAATTCTTTTTATGGCAAAAAACCCACATAGAGCGAATTATGTTCACATTAGATGATCGTGGTACTAAATCCCACGTCTTATTTTGAATAAGAACAGTAAATTCATCTAACATGACAGCCTTCCAATTCGGGTCTGATAAGACAGCTTTGGGGTTTTTTGGAATTGGCGAGGGTCGGACTGAGGTGGTGAGGTTAAATTGGTGTTTAGGCTAAAAAATACCACACATAGCATGGGTTTCCATGGCCCGTTGAGAAGTGTTGGATGATTGGGTAGTGTTGGGATTTTGGGCCGAAGTAATGGGCAGGGAAATTTTGGTATTTTGGGTTGAAGGAGTGTGTCCGGTACTGGGCTGGGACAAAGTAGTAGGAGGAGGGGGTGGGGTGATAGGTGTAGGGTTCAGTGAGGGTCCTACAGTACTATTTTGAGAGTTGAGATGATACCTCAAAATAGGATGAATTCCGTCGTCCAAAAAATTATATGAAGGTGGGGATGCCGCTCGAGATGTTGCAAACGAAAAAGTGGATTCGTCAAATATGACATGACGAGAAATAATAATTTTGCATGTTGACATATCAAAGCATTTATATCCCCTATGATTCTGTGGATACCCCAAAAATACGCAAGGAGTAAACCGAGCTTGGAGTTTATAAATGGTGGTGGACGAAAACAGTTGATAACACAAACACCCAAAAACTTGTAAATGTGTAACTGAAGGGATGCGGTTGTACAATACCTGAGCAGGTGACACATTCGACATTAGTTTACTATGAAGAATATTTAAGAGATATGTAGTCATTTGGAGAACATGGTGCCAGAAATTTGGTGGTGTGGACGAGTGCAAAAGAATAGAGCGAGTCATATTATTGATTGTTCAGATCATTCTTTCGGCTTTTCCATTTTGAGAGGATGTATGTGGACAGGAAATACGGACAGACATCCCATTTTGGAGACAAAAATTCTGAAATTGGGCATTTATAAATTCCCCCCATTATCACATTGAAAATATTTAATGGTTTTGTCAAACTAAGTTGTGATAAACACACTAAATTGTTTTAAAATGTTATAGGTTTGTGATTTCTGTCCTAAGGTAAAGGTCCACAAAAATTTAAAAAATCATCAAGAATGAGTAAATAGTAATTATGACATGCAACACTTAAAACGGGTGATGTCCACAAATTACAATGCAAAATATCAAATGACATGATAGTAGTAGTAGTAGACGCAAAAAATGAAAGTTTAACATGTTTACCAAACACATAAGTTTGGCAAACAGAAGGGTCCAAAGGTCTATTACAAGAAATCAAATTATTCTTTCTAAATTGATTAAAAATGGGTGCCCCTGGATGTCTCAACCTATTGTGCCATATACTAGGAGAGATGGCCGTAAATGTGGACGGTGTGACCCTGCAATTGGTGGAAACAGAGGTAATGGGATATAAGTCTCCCGTGCTATTACTCTCATGAGCGGTATTCCCGTCTGAAAATCCTTCACAGAAAAACCAAACGGATCAAAATTCACAGAAACATTATTGTCAGTGGTAAAACGTCTAACAGAGATCAAGTTTTTAATCAATTTTGGTGCATGTAAGACATTTTTTAAGTGTAAGGGTGGATGTGGAGATGGTAGTTTTACCTGACCAATACCACGAATTGGAATCTCCTGCCCACTGCCGACAATAATATTTTTATTACCACTCATATTAAAATAAGACGAAAGATTACCTTGAGATGTCGTCATGTGTGACGTCGCCCCTGTATCCATATACCACGATTCATCTGGAATATTTAGATTCATGTGAATCATGGCTTGTTCAATATCCGTGAGTGTATATCCGACAGAGGATGGTGCCTGAGCTGCAAATGCATGTTGTGGACGGGACCCGAGAAGACCAGGCTGGAGATTTGAATGAGGATGATGTCGGGCCCATGAAGTCGTCTGGAATGGGTATGGCGGGGCAGCCCACGGTGGGTACTGCAGCCATCGCGCCATCGATACTGAAATCGCCATCGCCGCTAGCCCGCCATCGCCAGCCGGGCTATTCCGCCGGTTGGCCCCGCCCCGTCCTCGTCCCTTTCCACCATTAGTTTTTACCATTATTAGAACGATTACTATGTCCCCCGAACCAAAATTTTGGGATTCCAAATCATTGGGAGAGGAGTTGGTGGAGACGAGAGCGGTTCCTGCTGTGGTTGCTCCCGAGGATGCCTGCTTCTCTTTTCTTGGTTCCTCAAGAATTAATCGTGAATGAGCCTCATAAAAGGGAGGTAAGGGATTGCTTATGAATAACGTTACAACACCATCATAGTGTTCATTCAACCCCACAATCAATTGAAGAACCAACCTTTGATCCGTCACGGGCGAACCAACGTTGGAAAGTTGATCCGCAACTACTTTCAATTCTTGACAATAGGCTGAGATGTTGGAAAAATTATCCAACTTAATATTCGTAAATTGGTGTTCAAGATAAATGGCCCTAGATCTTTCCCACGCCTTTTGAGTCGTAGAATTGGGTTGTAATATGGTATGAAGAAGATCATTCGATATAGTGCCATAAATCCATTGAAGGACAATAGCGTCTATTCAAGACCATAATTTCTTGTCCACCGTAGTGGCATTCGATAGTGACTCGGACGGAAGAATATGGTCAACCACCTCATAAGCACGACTGTGAATTTTAAATAGTTCTACCCATGAAGTATACTGCCTTTTCTCCATCTCAAGGGTAATGGAAATGAAGTTCTTGACGTTATTAACGGCAAGAGCGAGATGAAAGGTTTGTTTTTCGGCCATAATTTCCACTTAGAATCAACAAGGGAAGAAAGAGAAGAAAGTTGTTTGGGATGAAAGTGAATCTGGAAGACCTAAAAAAATATGCTAGCAGTGGGAAACTTTAAAACAAAAGAGAGGGAAGTTGATTTGTATTGTTTTTTGCTAGGGTTTAGGTCTGTAGAATGGAAGGTAGGTTAAGGTTATTAGGAAGACTAACCTTAATGTAAGTGGACGAAAAACAAAGGGCAATTGTCGGCTAAGAGAGGGGAAAAAAGAGAGGAGAATTAGGGCAAGGATCTTTAGACTTATGATACCATGTAGGAAATAATTTCTTGATTGATCTTATTCCAAAGATACAAATATTTACAATATCCCTAGACTTGAATCATGAAAAACTAATCTTCCTTATCTAATATAAGAAATACTAATTAATTACAATATATTACAAATCTATTATAATAAATATATACAATATCTCTAACATTTTTCACTTTAAAAAAAAAATCTCCATCTAAAGGTTTAGTTTTTAGTTTCTCCTTTCATTGCTCTTGTTCATTACGATGTGTTCTTCTCAATTACATTTCCTCTTTTTCCTTCCATTTTCACCATTATTAAACGTAATCAAAGATTTGAAATTCCTTTAATTTTCTATCATATATTACTGTGTTTTTACTTCTTTTTAATCAATTTCATCTTGTTCAATCAATTTGAACGATTTCTTAGGGTTTCCACTTCGTATTTCCAGTTCTTTTGTGTGTGCATCAATCGTTCCAACTTAAATTGTTTTGATTTTAGTCACTTATTTGTGCGAAAATGAGTAAAATAACTTCTCCTACCCGTAAAAGCTCTAGATTTGGGGTTTCAACAAGCCTGAAAATAGGGCCGATCCCAAACTTCAATTTACTTACTCAAACCTCGGAGAAGAAAGGAGGAAGGGGAAAACAAAATTTGGATGATGATGGATTATTTTGGAATCTATTACAAAATGAACTTAGGATGAAAGTTCTAAACGATCCTCGTAATATTAGTCCCGCAGTAGTTGAAATCAAATCAACCCCCCAAAAATATTCCAAAAGGAAGGGGAAAGAGACGCCAACTAGTAAGTCTAAAAAGTCATCGGCGACTCTGATTTCGAAGAAGCAATTGAGCATTCTAAAGCCAAAGTTGAGAAAGCCCAAATATAAAGAAGAAGAAAGACAACCCGACAAAGAAGGTATAAAAATGCATTTATACTTTAGTCTATGAATATTTGGTTACTTGCATGTGTATGATTTTTAGTATAGAAAGGGTCTAATTAATCTTTTTGTATGATTTTTTTAGTCCCAGGATTGTATGGAATATGTATGTAAAGTGGTGTGTGTCACTCCCCAAACCTTGGGAGGCATGATCGGCACACGGAGCCATACATAGACCCCGAGCGTACCACTAAGTAGAAGTAACTGAACTGGCTTAGAAAGACTTACATATTTCTGGACAATTGTATATGCTACATGTCGATACGGTTAGATGTAAGTAAAACATAACATCTTAGGCCGACAAGGCCAAGTGTTGTAAATCAGTAAGCGAATAACGTCTCTCCAAAATTGGATCATCCCATCATTTATATATACATAGATTTGAAAGGTCGGCAAGGCCAATGTATGCCTCTGCAAACTGCAAAATCCAAAACAAGATATATATATAAGGGCTGACAAGGCCGTCATACTGATAGTACTGGACATACAAGATACATCTACAAGCCTCTAAGAGTAACAACTGTAATATAGTCAGAACAGGTCCCCGGCCTACCTATCATCTATATATACATAAAACTCTGAACTTGGTAATTCCAAATGACATGGAGCTTATCACTCGGCAAATCCTACTGGTACAATTCTCCCGGTAGCCTGTCTGAACCTGCGGATATGAACGCCGCGTCCCCAGTCAAAGAGACATCAGTACAGAATAATGTACCGAATATGTAAGGTGACTGCAACTTATACTGAACTAAAATATAAGATAATAGAAAGTAAACTGATGAGTCAATAAAGGAACCGACTATACTTACCTGCTGCTGTCATCTAAAAAGTAATCAACATGATATCAAACTACCTAGCCTCATACAAGACATCTAGACATGCATAAAAAGCCCTGAAGGCAAGCACATAGCCCCGAAGGTAAGTGTATAGCCCCGAAGGCAATCTATATATCTCCGAAGGCAATCCGAATTCGTATAGCCATGTAGGAGAGCGCATATATGTACAACCCCATAAGAAATTATGTAGTTAATAGCCCCGAATGCAACATGTTAATAGATAGCGTCGTAGGCAAACATATATTTCTATAAACTCGACAATCATCCTTTCTATCTATTAACTGTATAAGTAACAATACTACACAAAAAATAAACTCCTGACAAGGGAAAATTACTATGAATCTATCCAGAACAATATAGAGATTGGTTCTCTTATTTGGGACTCGCTCGGTTGAGGATTCATGCCAAAACAAAGAAAGGAAATAGCCTTTACATACATTTAACATCCACTTCCTACTTATTGATGTGACTAATCTCCTATACGTCTCAATCTATAAGGAATTATAATGATACCAGCGTTAACCATAATGACACAAGAATCATATATCGAGCGACATACTCATTTTATAATTAATCGAACAATATCTCTCCTATTATTTTAACCTTCCTCAAGTTCAATATAACAAGAAAAACAACAAACATATCAAATCCAGCCACACAACAACTTAAAACAAGCACCAAACAACCCACACACCAGTTATACACCTTATACGATTTTCCGCTATTAATTCTCTATTTCTCATCTCACAATTTAACTATGGCTTGGACGAACTTATATATATATAGGAGATGAGAATTCTTACATTACTTCACTTTGAAGAAAGCCCGAATTTAACCACACGACAAAACGGAACAATGAATCGTAGTAGTGAGCAAAACTCGTATGTTGTTCTTAGGATAAATTATACTTTACTCCCTTAAAAGTTGGAACTCATGTCGATATTAAGGGGTTAAAATTTGCGTTTCTTTCTGCTTAGTGAAATTATCACATTGAATTATTTCATTTCATATGTAAAAAGGCTAAGAAAATGAAAGTATGGACTTAAAGACACTTCATTCCCTTTTACACGTGTAAAACATGTGATGACTTATATCAATAGTCATCACTTGAGATGACACATCAATCATTTCATGCATATTATTCCACTTTCTGTCCACCTATGAATGATACGTGTAGATTATGCCCACGTAATATTTATTCAATAATCTTAGTTAATTTGTGTCTTTCACAATAATTCCTCATTTAATCAGTTGCACACATAATTAATTTCTAGATCTCAATTCACTTAAATAGTAATCACTTTTAAATACTTCATATACTGAATATTATAATTTTGTGATAAGCATTAGTCCATATCCATTTTTGGCACATAGCAAAAATATTATTTCCAATCACCGTTATCACACTTTTAAATTTTCGAATTATTTCGGGACTTCATATTTTATACATTGAGCTCTTGATCCGCCAACTTGAATATGACCAAAAATCTTCGAGACTCGGATCTACTTATATATGTCGAGCGATTCAAACCACAATCCTAAAGTACCGAATGTAACATCCTCCCCCTTAGGAACATTCATCCTCGAATGTAAAACTTCCAGAGACCTTAAGAACGCTTCGACTCAATCTTATTTTTAAATGGAACCAGGATAAACCTGCCACATAGTCAAGAAACTATATATATGCCTGCTAGGTCCATAATCACCACAAAACCAGATATCGAGCCTTCACGGGCTAGTAACTACTAAATGTTTACTCATGGATTAGAACATACTTCTATTCTAAGTTCACCTCCTAATCCCTCATTTTCTTGGGAGCCTGCCAATTATCTTCTAGACAATAGTGTGTATGGGTCTTAAGTCTAGTAATCAGATTCCTAACTCTCTATCCCAATATTACTTCCTTACGGATAGTCTTTCTCCAACTTTCCAAGATTTTCTAAGCTATTTGTAGGTCAACAACTAGGGGCGTAACTATAACACTGATTATCTGAAAGGTGAAAGATGTCAAAATCGTAATTTCTTAATGACTTAGGTCATCTATTTTTCTCCTACTTTTGGGGCCCTAATTTGCTTTCAGTCTAGCTTGGAGCTTTTCTCGACAACTCAAGCACAATACTAGCTTATCTCTACATCACCCGCAATAAACGGGGTAGGTCGAAGGTCTAATAAAATATATAAATTATATAAAAACAGTCATGGTACATGTCCCATCATCTGGTGAAGACCCTAGGTCCCAATGACCCTTTAGCCCAAAAATGAGGTTCTGGCCACCGCTCGAACTTGATATTTTATCTCTATCCCAAGCTCTGCTAGCAAAAGACTGAGATCCACATCCCGGGGGATGTACCGAAGAAGATGACCCTACTACTGAACTAGTCGGTTGTGCCATGCCACCCTGCCCGTTAATTAGACAGTTTCTCATCTTATGCCTCTCACGACTACATGTGTAACAATCGGTCGAACCGAGCCTACATCTACCCTAAATCCCTCTGCCGAAGGTATCACATCGCGATGGACCTGACCTCATCTGACTTGAACCCGATTATTGTTGTGACTCTAATGCCTGTGAACTCTTGTCGGGTCTTGATGGAATATACTGACCTGATCTATAACTCTAAGACCTAGCTGATGGGGGTCTAGGTGGGTAGCTTAACTATCATGGCATAGATCCACCCTGAAAGTCATCCTAATAACCTACAAACTTTTCCCTCTTATGATGCTCCCTCTCAATACGCTCAGTAACAGGTTGCTAACGTCGACACTCCTCCATGTTCTGAGCGAAGGCTTGTATCCGGGAAATATCCATATTATCATTCACCGCTGTTGTAGTAGAAGCCTCAACATAATCTGGATTAAGTACCGCTATAAACCGATAAATCATGGCCCGCATCGAATCAACAATGGATGAGGCATACTTTTCTAAGAAATCTAATCAGAGACTATAGTCTTTGACACTCATACTACCCTGCTCAAGAGTCAAGAATTGATCAACTCAGATATCTCATAATCTGAAAGCTTCTAACTCAATCGCCTTTGTCTCCGAGGCATGCATAACTCAAAAGATCATGTGGAGTTGGTTAATGAAATCCTAGGGATCCTCATGTGAATCTGTCCCTGTAAACTCTGAGGGGGTTCAAAGTTATAAACCCTTAGACCCTCGAGTCCCCAAGCCCCTCAAAAGGTATCACACTCCCTGATAGTCTAGATTGGCGGTGAGCAACCACTATATGAGTTAGTAGATGTACTGCACTCCTCAAATCCTGATCAAAAGTAAGAAGATGAGGAAATGGATGTGGTAATGGGGATGCTGGTGGTACTGTAACTCTAGAGAGCTCATCAGATAGCGGAGGAGTCGGAGAAGTCCCAGAAGGTGTCTCTCATTGGGCCTCAAACTGACCTTCACTGACTGGTGGCACATGACTAGTGCCCTCTCTTGCTGTAGTATCCAATATATCTGACTCAATTTCTACTTTCGAGTGGTGGCAGACATCTCTATAGCATTAAAACAGACGAGGATTAGGGACTGAACTCTTACGACGTAGCTCTATTGCATGATCTGGATAAGAAAGAAGGGTAACCAATCCTAACAATACTTCATAACTTCCTGTTTATATAATATGGTGCACAACACACTTATATACAACTCTCTACTATACATGACTTGTAGACATCCCTAGGACATACCTGCTCTGATATCAAGTTTTTCATGTCCTAAACCTGGAAGACGTGACCGGCACGTGGTGCCATACCTAGACGCCAAACATACTACTGCAACTCATATCTATGGACAATCATATACGCTACCTGGCCGACGATGCCAAGTGTAAGTAAAACATAACATCCTAGGCCGACAAAGACACGTATTGTAAATCAATAAATAGATAACGTCTCTCTAAATGGGATCATCCCATCACACACACACACACACACACACATATATATATATATATATATATATATATATATATATATATGTATAAATGGACGACAATGCCAACGTATGCCTCTGCAAATAACAAAACCCAAAACAAGATATACATAAGGGTCGACAAAGCCACTATACTGATAGTACTGGACGTACAGGATGCTTCTACAAGCCTCTAATAGTAACAACTGTACTATGATCGGGACAGGGCCCCAACTTACCCATCATCTATATATACACAAAACTCTTAACCTGGTAATTTTGAAATACATGAAGCTACCACACTAGCTGATACTCGACAAATCCTATTGGTGTGATTCTCCCGACAACCTATCTAAACCTGTTGGCATGAACACAGTGTCCTCAATTAAAGGTACGTCAGTACAGAATAATGTACCGAGTATGAAAGAAGACTAAAACTGATACTAAATTGAAAGACGACTGAAACTGATACTAAACTGAAATATAAGATAATCTAAAAGGAAACTGAAGAGTCAATAAAGGAACTAACTATACTTACCTGCCGCTGTCATCTAACAACTAATCAACATAATATCAAACTACCTAGCCTCATAAGCATCTAGATATGTGTAAATAGCCCCGAAGGCTATTTACTCCACATACTATCTAAGTTGGGGCAACATTTATATGTACTTTAGTATGTTAGTATGCCGACCTTGTCGGCCCGCATAGCGATACTTTTGTTATATATGATGGAATGATCCCGCTTTGGTTAAGTTGATTGTTGTTTACAGACATTTTAGTGTATGGCCTTGTCGGCCCACATAGCGATACTTATGTTATATATGATGGAATGATCCCGCTTTGGTTAAGTTGATTGTTGTTTACAGACATTTTAGTGTATGGCCTTGTCGGCCTAAGTTATGATATCACGCTTATAGACCGACTTCATTTCCCTAAACTATTCATTGAGACACAGATTGTACGAGCCATAGATTGGTACGTTTGTGCCTAGAATGGTGTAAAACATTAATACACTGAGGGGTCATTTGGTAGAGTGTATTAGATAAAATAATGCATGCATTAGCTTTGTGTATTACTTATACCTTGTTTGATACATTCTTTTCATCTTTTGTATAACATCCTATTTAGTATTATCCTATGCATAACTAATACCTAGCAAATCATAGTATTTGTAATACAATAGATTTTAATGCATGCATAAGCATAATTAAAGACACAATTTCCCATGAAAGATATTTATGGAGTGGTATATTTTTAAATAAAATTAAACCAAATCATCAAAATTATATTGTGTTAAATATACATCCGATATATACAATATACATGTGTATATCAGATGAATATTGTCTCGGATTTACTGTAGCAGGGCCCACAGTTTGGTTGACAATATACATGTGTATATCGGATGAATATTATATCGGATTTACTGTAGCAGGGCCCACGATTGGACTGATTTTGGAAATTATTGGGAAACGTTATGCACGAGCCAAGAGTAGTGGGCTGCTTGGCCCGTCCAGAACTGGAGCAATGTTCATTGCTAAAATCGACAATTTCAGTAGGGCTAAGCCACCGCCCGATTTAAACAGACCATGCTAGCCTAGTGACTAAATCGACCAATCTTTGAGATGAGTATGTAGGGCTGGCAAGGCGATGGTCCACTGGCAGATTTGGGGTGCGTCATGCGTCTGATAAATGGTGGATAAGATATGGGGAGAGACCGTCATCCAAAAAATTATACGAACTAGGCACGAGACTACATACTTTAGCAAACGGAAATTGGGACACATAAAAAATAACATGACGACTAATGATGATTTTATTAGACGATAAATCAAAACATTTGTAACCATGATGATTAGACGGATAACCCAAAATCACACAAGGAGTAGAACGGGCCTGAAGTTTATTAATTATGGTGGAAGGAAACAACGTATAACATAAGCACTCAAAGACTCTAAGATGTGAAAATGAAGGAGTCTTATTATATAAAATTTGAAGAGGGGGTGAATATGTCAAACTTTTGATAGGAAGAATGTTAAGAAGATATGTAGTCATTTGTAGAGCATGATGCCAAAAAGCATGTGGTACGGAAGCCTGAATCAATAAAGTTCGGATACTGTTGTTAATGGTACAATTTTTTCGTTCGGCTTTTCCATTTTGTGAAGATGTATGAGGAAAAAAATTGATCCCGTTATTAGCACAAAATTCCCGAAACACTCCATTATCATATTCTTTGTCATTATTACATTGGATATTTTTAATTTTTCGTTCGAATTGGGTTCTAATGAATGCTCTAAATTTTAAGAAGGTGGAAAAAATTTGAGATTTTTTCGCTATTGGAAAAGTCCATAAAAATTTAGAATAATAATTCAACAATAGAACATAATAACGATGATCCAAAGAACTCAGAACAGGAGATGTCCATATATCGTTATGAATAATATCGAATGACATTAAAGTATGAGAATTAGAGTCTACAGATGGAAACTTAATAATTTTTCCTAAAGAACAAGATTGACAATTCAGAGTACTATGCGTACCCTTACAAGAGATAAATTTATTTTTAACTAAGGAAGACAAAATAGACGACCCTGGATGACCTACACGAGCATGTCACACGGAAGGAGCAAGGGCTGCAAAAGTGGAAGGCAATTCTTGACTCGAGAGACCGAAAATTGGTGTGATAGGAAAATATCGCCCCTACTATCACACCTCTTGAGAGGAATCCTCGTCTTGAAATCCCTCACAGAAAACCCAAACGGATTAAAATCAATAGAAACAGAATTATCAGTGGTGTATTTACGGACGAACACCAATTCGGGCCCGGTGGAATTATACCATGTGTGTGCATAGCGACTTCAATGTCGTACGGGGTGGGGCCCGCTGTGTGATGGGCTTGAGGAGGTCGGGGCCCAAGAACACACGATTCCGCCTCGCCCGTGATCGCCGAAACTATTGGGCGGTGGGACGATAGATCTGGGAAGCCTATGGCAGCCGGGCCGACGCATAATGGAGATGGGCCGTAGTGCCATCGCCATCAGTTCAAACTACGGCCAAGAGGCCTAAGACTGAGACTAGTGGGTCGGCGCCCATCAGACTGGATGGGGTCCACCGCTCGTTTTGGACACCGCATTACCGCGAATCGCCGCTGCTTTCCACGCTTTTTCCATTATTTTTTTGATTATTTTTGCCGTCAGCGGGAGCACGATTTTGGCCAAAAGTATTAACAAAACCAGGAGAGTTGGTGGAGGACGTCATCATGACGACTGGACTAGCCCCGGTAGACGCCTTCTTAGCCAAATAGATTTATTCAAAGTAAGCATGGAACGGGCTTGATAAAGTTTTGGGAGATGGTTATCGCCACGACCGATCCTGTGCGATCGTGCCTTACCCCGCACCCTAGTGATACAACATCGAGAAAAACCAATGAAATAAAAACATACGATATGAAACAAGATAAAGAAAACAGGCTAACCAAAACGGTTGCCTTTTTGCATATATACAGAAATTTGAACAGTTACATCCTTTACAACCCTGCCCACAACAGTACTACAGACCTCTAAGAATTATAACAACTATGACGGGACAGGGCCCCGCCAAACCCCTGAATGTACAAGTACCTACAATCTCGGGGAATCATACTAAAAGATAAGCCTCCGAGAAACGGAGCTTCCTAAACGCAAAATCGTGATCCTATGGCGAGGATCAACAACCGGTTCTTACTGCAGATGAACGCACTTCGGGCGAGGTCAAGACAACAGTACCAAGTATGTGAAATGAAAAATATCAGAATGAAACCATAACACTATATAAAAGGAGACATGTATGATAACCGAACTACGATTCACAATATATATATGCAATATGTCAAGTCGTGGACTCACGCCGTAAAGTCATCACTCAAATATAACCCGAATTTAACTCGACAACGGCCGCATGCCCAAGATCTCACCTCGGATAAGCATGACCATGGAACCATCCTAATGGAAGCATACCGTGGCCACCCATCGTGTCGGTATGTCCAAAGGAAGTAACAAAATAACAATCATAATGGAAGATACTCGTGGCCACCCATCGTCGCAGATGTCCAAGGCAAATAACAAGATAACACTCCTAATGGAAGCATACTCGGCCACCCATCGTGTCGGTATGTCCAAAGCAAATAACAAGATAACACTTAATGGAAGCATACCCGTGGCCACCCATCGTCAAGATGTCCAAAAGGATCGATATAGTGGAAGCATACCCGTGGACCACCCATCGTGTCAGTATGTCCATCAATCAACCAGATAATCGGCCCTCCAACGAGAGACGCGGTAGCACAGAAATACAACACTTGCACAACAAAGGCTATCACCACAAGCATAGGCAAGTTACACACAACTTAAGGTACTTTCATTTTATGTCAAAGTCCGGGTTTTTAACCCCCAAAGTATTACATACTTTAATTCTTTCAAAAAGAAGATCTCCTTCTTTTCTTACGTAAAAACAACTCGATACTAATATCCGTAGTACCAAACACGTTCATGTTTTAATCAAGTACTTTAAACACTTTAAACACAACGTCAAGTATACCATTAAAACCCAAGTAACTAACCCCTTTAAGACCAAGATACTCCTACCTTTTAAAACCAAGCCACTTATATTTTTCCATCAAGAGTTCACTATTTGAAAACAAGTTACTTATACTTTTAAACTCAAGTTACTTCTCTTTTCCCAAAATCAAGTTACATGACCCTTTCAAAAATCCTTTAAGTCTCCTTACTTTAGAATGTCAGGAAATCAAATAAAACTTTATTCTTTTAAAGACCACGTACTCATTACTCACGAATGAGGTTTCACACTTTTCAACACCACTTAGGTCAATTATATGTCAAGTCTTTTATCTTTTGAAAACAACAAACCATTCGTTTACCTACGTAAAGGCGTTATAACTAACTTCCCATAAAGTCATTATAACACTTTATGTTTTAAACCAGCCAATCACAACTATAAGCATTTATGAGACCAAGAGGACTTATTCTTTAACAACCGAGTACCCATTACTAATGAATAGGAGTTTACTACCTTTTTCACACAATCAAGACCTTTACACTTCATATCAAGTCAAGGCACGAAAGGAAAATCAAATTCCTTTAACACACGTGCGTCTACCGCACTATATATTTCACAAATAGTCATGCTCAAGAGGATAGGAAGAATCACATACCTCGCGACGATTATCGACAATTAGCAAATAGCTCCAAAGATCAGAACCCCGCTAGCCTTTTCCACCCTTTCAAGAGAATACGCTACTCGTAGTATTTCAACCTATACAGCCACAAAACGCCTATCAACCTCTAGATCTCTTCAGAGAATAATTCTAAGTACAAGGTCACTAAATTCTACGGAAAAATCGATAAAGACTTCCTTTGTTTCTACATACTTTGTCACCTTTTTCAAGGCCGAATTCAATAACCAAAAGCCACATTTAAGGCTCAAATCAATTCACTTATACTTCAAATAACCAAATTACACCAACTTTCAAAATCAAGTCCCATAACTTGAAAATATCAAGTCTCATAATTATTTAGATAAAACAAGCCGCATAACCTTGAAAATCAATTTACTTACTTCCAAGAATCAAGTCACATAGACTTATCACATAATTCAAGTCACCTAGACTTACCAAAATAATTCGATCTCTAGACTTATCAAATTTATGTCAAAAAGTAAGAAGTTCACATACCTCTTCGGCTAATCCACACGCCAAGTAGACAACGCCGGTGATTGGAAATTGTTGTCCGGACTGCCTGAGAGTACTGTGGAATATTTCTGTGTGGTTAAGCAGCCTGAACTACCGCCATTGGTGGCAGAATTCCCACTGCGCCGCTACCCGTCGCCGGAATTGTTCGTCGGAAAAATTCCATTTTTGATCCGTTGGAAGTGAATTCATCGAATTGTTGTTGTGGATGAATTAATGGAGGAAAGTCAATTTTGGAGGTTCACGCGGTCCTCAAGGGCACCGACGCCGCCGCGAGCTCAAGGCGGCGTCGATGGCGATTCAAAATACCGAGAATTGAGGCTCGGATTGGTTGCAAAACGTAGCTAAGATCAATACGAACACAACGGTTTACGCCTTTAGCCTCAATCGCACTTAATCGATCGGAATCTTCCAACTTTCGATCGAAAATATGATTTGGTCGACGACGATATGGGTTGAATTGAGGTCGTGGGTGGTGCCAAATGTCGCCTTTCCACCGAATATTTCTACACTAGCCACGACCGTCGACTCTACTGTGGTGGCGGAAAATGCTCGTCGACGACCTAGGGTTTCGCGAAGATCGATCTAGTCGACGCGAGTTTGAGCAAGAATCGAGGGTCCCGGTTACATGGAAATGACGGCAAGAGATGGTGGTTCGATGGTATACTCCACTCCCGTCGATTGTACCTCGGTTGGTCGGAAAATCGTAAAAATCGAGCGGGAAGATGGATGAACAATGGACCAAACTGATCTGAAATTGTCGAGATTCCGGAGAATCGACGGTGGCGTTAGTATGGATTTGACGCTCGACGAGAAGAAGCTTTTGGTATATGTCTCGCTTCCGGCGATTCTCGGTTTGGCGGAATGGCGTTTTTGAACATCGCTCATCGAACAACACTGTTCATGGACGAGTTTTCACTGTTCATACACGTTTTGGTATTTTTTTTTGTTCTGCGTTTGCCTTCCCAAACTCCCCAACACATACAAAATTTCTCGGGTGGTCCCACATGACCAAATTTCGAAATTAAATTCCAAAATTCCGATAAATTCTAAAAGTCCCAAATGTCGAATTCGAGAATTAAATTCATCTAATAAACCTTTTTCCTTTACAAGGTTCGGAGAAATTTTCAAAATTTTTCATTCTTTCTAAAATTCAATTCCCAAATTCTTACGTACGTTCTTATCTCAACTGCCGGAAATACGGGGTGTAACAGTTACTTTGACGAAGTAGAGTCCCAAAACCACTATAGGCTTCGGAGAGGCCGATAACCATCTATAAAATAAGACGATCGTCACTAACGGGTGCACCAACATTGCAGAGTTGGTCCGCCAATTCTTTCAACCTTTTGCAATAAGCTGAAATGTTCGGGAAATTTTCCATGTTGACGTGGGAAAATTCCTGCTCAAGTGTAAAAACTCTGGAGTTCTGACTATCTTGGAATATGTCACGCAACCTATCCCAAACAGCCTTTGTCGTAGCGTCTGACTCAATAATCGTTTGCAATAGGTCAGTAGAGATAGTGAAGTAAATCCACAATAGTACGGTACCATCAAGTGTTGTCCATAACTTTGGATCATCCTCGCGTTTTGGCACCTCCGTATCCTCAGAAGCCGCGGGAATTATGTGATGGATGACTTGATGCGAACGTGTGTGAATCGTGAACAGATCGTCCCACGTCGCATATTGGACGTTTTCTATTTCAAGAACAAGAGGGATGTGATTCTTGATGTTAGAAACTGTAAGGGCGGGATGGAACGTGTTCTATGATGTAGACATATTGACAGAACAATATGTGATTTGAGGGATTTTTGAAGAAATAATAGGTTGGAGAACAAAAATCCTCTCGGAAATAGAGAAAGAATTTCAGCGGAAGCAAGAAAGAAAATTAAACTAGACTTGTGATACCATGAAAGAAATAATTCCTTGATTATTTTCATTAATGAAAGGGGTATATATATACAAGTTACATAAGGAAAATCCTTTTTCTATTCTACATCTTAAACCCTATTCTATTTGGAGACTAATTATACAATTATGGTAAGATTACAAGACTAATTAATGTACAAGACTAATATACACATTATATACAAAATCAGCCCGACAGTAAATCCGAGACACTATTCATTCGATATACACATGTATATTATCAGCCCAACTGTGGGCCCTTTTACAGTAAATCTGAGACACTATTCATCTGTTATACACATGTATATTGGATGTATATTTAACATATTGTTACATGGGAGCGGATTTGCTCTGGTTAACAATCTCCCGTAATTCCAATAGCGTGTTGCTCCAGTTAACAATCACTAGTTATATGGAGAATGTGGAGGGTATTTTTTTTAGACAAACAATTTTTTAAAAACATTACTGTAACGTCTCGTAATTTTGGATGATAAATTGGACATTTAAATGAAGAAAATAGACCCGGGCGTTGGCAAAGTTTTGTTATATTTACATGTGCTAATAAGGAAATTAGTATACAATAGGATGTGATCCCAAATTAATTTTGGATGCAAACAAGTGTGACGATGGAGATTAATAATAATAATTGTATATCCTCAAAAGAGGTGATGGACTAATGTCATATTACAAATTATGAGATCAAGTATGTGAAGGTCTTATGAGTTTTTAAGATTTATATGAAGTGAAATCTAAAATTAAGTGTGGGTATAATTAATTAATTGCGGGAAAAGGGATTGTGCACGTGTAAGGATTGGATCAATTCTTAAATGAGTAAGTGATATATTTTGGTAGGTGGCAATTAAGGGAAATGCATGAAACTATGGGTAGGGACATGATAATTAAGGGTCATGTGAGGATGGAAGCCAAGTTTGGCATGTCTCCACTGTTGGAAAATACTAGATCGTCAAATGGCGGACCGCCCATCGGTCGGTTTAAGCGATCGGACGGGGTCGGGCGAGAAGAGGGCGGGTCGAGGCGGGCCTGGGTCGGGTCGGGCGGGACCATACCGTGTCCCGCCCCGTTTTGTTGGCGGTGGGCCTGGACGGCCTGACGGACGACGTCAGACGGGTTTTTTTTTTTTTTTTTTAAAATGTTTTCATTAAATTAAAAATACTAAATTACTAACAAAGTAACATTAACATATAGTCATATACATATACTATAATATTATAGACTTATAGTATTATAATTATAGTATTATACTCATATATATAATATATTTATAAAGTATAAACTATAAAGTATAAACTAAATAATTAAACAAAGACAAGAAGAGTGTAAAAAAAACATCCCAAGACTGTTTTTGTGTCTCTTATATTATTAATTATTTCATTGAAATATACAAGATTCAGAATTACAACATTGTAGTGTACTGTTGTTGAAAAAAATTGCAAAAGACATAGAAAAATTAAAAAATTGCAATGAAATAAATTACCAATTTGAAAATATTTTTTCTAGTTTCTTTATAATTTCTTGTGGTTCTTCGGTTGGAATTGGTATATCTTGGTCAAATTGTTCCACGTCGCTACTCATGCCTTCAGATAAAATGTCGTTGTAGTTGTCGTCTTCTTCTTCGTTAATCTCTGGTTGACCGCACCTCCTTCGCTCCGCTTGTATCCAATCTCTGAATAGTACCGCCATCTCCAAGCTGTCTCCGGCTAATGAGTGTCCTCAGGTTTCCTATTTGAAATCTGCGTAAAAGCGCTTCGGAAGAGATTGATGACGCCAATGTTCAAAATATCTCGGGCCATCATTGAAAGTGTCGGAAATGTCTTCTCATTCTGCATCCAATATTTCAGCAAGTCTTCCTTTCCTTCTTCATTGATAACTGCTTGGTAAGGTAAATTACCCTGCAAAACAAAAACATCGAACTCGCTAATTTGGTTAGCACTGCTACCACCGCACATTCTATTTCTGAGACTTTCAATAGAATCAATACTGGCCCCAGAAACAGCATGTCTATTTTTAGGATGTGTTGAAGAAGAAGATGGTACGAAAGTCGGTTGGTTACTAGCACTTTCTTGCTGGTAATGCCGATATACTTTTTTGCATTCATCTTCTACGCTATTCAACACTTCTTCTAGCGTTTGTTCAATAGGTGGCTCAACATTTAAATTTTTGGGAGTTGGAGGTGGTAGTACGTCCATACAGGTGTAAATATTTTGAATAAGACTTTTACAACCCTCTACTTTAATAGTCGGGTTTAATACAACACCAATAATATAAATAGGGGGAATAGAAATAAAATATTTCTTTAATTTCATAAACATTTTTTAATAGCTGCCTTATAAGCAGGTGTTTCCATATATTCTTTAAGAAGTAAAAATATTATAGCTATATAAAACAACATAGTTGAAATAGTAGGATAATATAAAGTAGAAAATTCTTTTGTTGCTCGTTGAAAATTCTCTAGAAATACAATAAGTTCTCTAATTTTGTCCCAATCATTATCCACAATCATATCATTTGGATTTTGATTATTGACGTTAAAAAATAAAGTGATAGGTTTTCTATAGTCATAAGCAACAACTAGTTGGTCATATAAAGAATTCCACCTAGTTGATACTTCTTCGGGAATTTTTCTGTAAGATAGTCCACAATCGTGACAAGTTTTTTTATATTATTTTCTCTGTTGAATTCTATTATTTTTAAAAATAAAGTGTATAGCAAATTGTATTTTTTCAAGAATATCTTGAAAAAGAGAAAGACCATCCTTTACAACTAAGTTATAAATATGGCACACACATTTGATATGAAAATGTTTTGGAAAAGACGGAGTTAAAACATCTCTTAAAATACTAATAACAGAATTGTTAGAAGATGCATTATCTAATGTAATACTCATAACTTTATCAGTTATTCCGTAATAATCGCAGACTGAATAAATATTTTCTGAAATAAACTCATCAGTGTGTCTACTATCTATATATCTATATGCTAAAATACGTTTTTGCATAGATCATTTATAATCTATTGATCGGTGTATTTTATATACACCTTTTGAGTCAGTTTTAGTTAGTCTTTTGTCCCGTTTTGTACATATAAGTGTCGTATTAGGATAGTTTTTCGTTCTTTTGAGTCAAAGTGGTTAAAATGGCCAAATGGCGGAAAAGGAGCAAAAAGAGGGCAAAAGAGGAGATGCCAGAGCTGGAAACAGAGAAAGTGGCGAACGAGGGTAAAATCTGCACTAGCCAGTCGCACTGCTGCGGCGCTACCACTATTCAGAGGTCGCAGAAGACTCAGCGCGCGGCGCCAAAACACCCGACGGATTGCAGACTTCCGGCGCGCGCCGTCGCAGGCGCGCGCCGACGCTGAAAAATTAGGTCTTTGACGAAATGGGCCAGCACAAGGAAAAGAGGAGGCGGTTTTCGGCTATAAAAGGAGAACCCTAGGCGCTTTGAGGGTTCCCTCGCACAACACAAGACCTTTGCTTGGAGATCGATACCATTAGTTTAGTAATTTCTTTTCCTTTCTTGTTCTTTATTTCTATTTTGTATGATGAACATGGAATTAGTTCTTGTCATGACAATGGCTAGGAACTAATTCTCTTATGGGCTTTCCATGTTGAATTGCTAGAAACTTATGTTATAAATTAATGCATGCTTATGGTTATTTTTCTTATTGTGAGATCTATCCAATAATTGAGTTGAATTCTTGGTAATTAATTGACAACTAATTATCACTATATGATTTCTAATCGATTAGAAAGGGGATTGTGAATATGCTGTAAGTTGGGTAGACATTCTTGGATTGGGGATGAAAATACCTCAATTATTTATGTAGCGTTGATGAGAGGCTTAACAACCCTAATTTTGCGCATTGTGCGTGACGGTCAACTAGGTTTTTGTTCTTAATCCTCCTATAAAGTTATCCTTATCACCGAAAGGTAGGTAAGGTGCGATACTGGGGTTGAGTGTTTATATAACCCTAACGGGAGTATAAAACGATTTCGTAAACCTGCTTTCTCCAAAAGAAGAATATCATAAGTTAATGCATTTGTAAGTAGCATAAGCGGATAGTAAGGATACATGGAAGCTCTATTCTCATCACCACTTAAATAAATCTTTATAATTAAATAGCTTGCATAATTCTTAGTTATAAACAACAAATCAATTATCAATTCACCAAATAGATACTAGAAAATAGATAGTTGGTAACTGAACCCTAATCCTTGTGGACGATATTCGGTCTTATCAAGACTATACTACTTGTCACGATAACGTGCACTTACGTTTAAAGTGTGTGCATCTTACCGCGCATCAAGTTTTTGGCGCCGTTGCCGGGGACTAGGCATAGTTCAATATCAAATTTGTCTATTTTTAATTTCTAATTTGGTTTTTATTTTAATTTTTACGTTTTTCTTTTGAAAATTCGAGGTGCCGTGATTTGTTGTCTGTTTTTTATCTATTTCAGGAAGTCAGTTTATGCTAAGGAGAAGAGGAGCAGACACTCTTGTTCCCTTCAATCCAGAAATTGAGAAAACTCGCAAATGCGAGCAGAAAAGAATCACGGACCGCAACCTTGTTAGAGATGAACGCGTCGTAACAACAACGGATGGGAGAAGGGTTGAGAGAATCAACCCCATCCAGAATACCTAGGCAAGCGCCAATAGGCGTGGAAGAGAGAGTCCAAGTCCCGAGCGGAAAGAAGTTTGGGAGACTATGTGCCGCCAAGAGTAAATGGAGCACGACATGCATTAGGCTCCCCGCACAGAGCTAACAACTTCGAGATAAACCGGCACTCCGAGTACGGTACAAAGACACGTTGTAATTGGAGGATCGCCGTCGGAGGATCCACATATGCACATAGCTAATTTCGAGCTATGTGCAACGCTCGATATAACGCGCATCGATGATGCCGTCAGATTGAGGCTCTTTCCTTCTCACTTAGGGATAGAGCAAAAGTATGGTTGAATTCCCGCCACGATTCGATTTTTACATGGCAAGAGGCGCACGAAATTCCTTGCCAAGTTCTTTCCCGTAAAGCAAAGAAAATTGAGAGGGGAGTTGAACAACTTTTACCAAGCAGATGGAGAGTCCTTATATGAAGCTTGGGAAAGGTTCAAAGATCTACAGAGAAAGTGTCCACACCATTGCATTGAGGTGTGGAACTTGGTCCACATCTTCTACAACGGGCTGAGCATTACAATCAGAACCATCATAGATGCAGCAACGGGTGGAGCATTCATGAGGAAAACAACCCACGACGCTCATGAGTTATTAGAAGATATGGCCACTAACAACCATGTCACGGAAGAGAGGTCGACAAATGGGAGAAGAACAGTGGGAGTCCACGAAATAGATGTTATTGCTGCCTTGAATGCCCAAGTGGCCCTTTTAGCGAAACAGTTGCAGCAACATACAGTGTCAGTAAATGCGGTGCAGATGCCTAGAAGCTGTGAGATATGTGGTGGCCCACATACATTTGATAGGTGTCCTTCAGCTGATCCCAACAATATACCAATGGAGCAGGCAGAGTGTCAGGCCATAGGTAATTATCAGAGGCAACAGAACAACCCCTACTCCAACACTTATAATCCAGGGTGGAGGAACCACCCAAATTTCTCATGGAGAGGAGACCAGGGGCAGCAGAACAAGCAGCAGAACCAACAGAACCAATACCAAGGGCAGCAGAATCGCATCACGGGCGCAGAATCCGTGATCGTGGGCAACAGACCGTGATAGGCGATGCGTAATCCAGCAGAGCGTAATCAAGAACCCTTCATTCAAGCCCCACACCTCAACAGCCAATGCACCGGCTCAAGAAGAAAAGCCGATGAGAAAGCAGTGGATAACACTTGCCAACGCCGACGCAGCTTCATGACAGGCTAGATCCTCGCTCGTAAACTTGAGACACAGTGGTCACTAGCAAACAGCAAACAAGAGTTACTGTGGACATTGCTAAGCAATACAGAGGTAAACTGGCGAGAGCATGTCACAGCGGTTGAGAAGTTGGAAGACGATGAGAAGAACACCTCACCCAAGAGTTGAGAAGAAAGCAGAGTTAGAAAAAGAGAAGGTGATTAAGCCTAGCCCAACAAGAGAGAAAACCTGCAGAATGAGTATACTGAGAAGATCCCTTTCCCCAGAGACTACAAATAAAGGCGGTTGATAAACAATTCTCCAAATTTTTGGAGACATTCAGAAAGTCAGATATCAACATACCTTTCATGAAGCATTAGAGCAGATGCCCTCCTATTTCAAGTTTATGAAGGAGATTGGGAAGAAGAAGGTCGAGAATCACGAAATAGTAGCACCGAGAAGTAAGAGTGCTATCTTGCGTAAAAGTTGCCACCAAAGCTAAAAGATCCGGGAGCTTTACACTACCTTGCACAAACAAGCGTGGTAACTTGCAACAGAGCTACATGTGATTTAGGGGCAAGTATAAATCTAACGCCCTATCGCATTTAAAAGATCGAGTCAGGTGAGGCCAAACCAACCACAAGAAGCCCGCAACTAGCCGACAGATGCTGGTTCATCCAAGAGGCAAGATCGAGGACGCGTGATTGTGAAAGTAGGAAAATTCTTCTTTCCCGCAGACTTCCTCATTCTTGATATGGAAGAAGACGCGAAATCCCTATCATATCGTGAGGCCATTCCTAGCAAATCGGGGAGAGCTTTGATTGATGTTGAAAGAGGAGAATTAACACTAAGGGTGGAGTCTGAAGAAATGGTGTTTAAAGTTTTTAAACACGCCATTGAGCCACCAACAATGAGTGGGTGCTTTGCAATCAGCACCATCAAACCCCCATGCGAGCCAATACAAGTCAACCAAAGAGCGATGAGCCCAAGAAAGCAGTCATGGTTTGCTGAAATGCCACTAAAGGAGGTAAGTATTCCTGAACTCCCCCTTACTGATAATGCTAAGAAGAAAAGAAGAAAAAGAAAACGCCAAATGTGGAGGAAATGGATAGGTTGGGGGCTTAATCCACCCCAGGGTTATTAAGGTTATGAACTCAAGTCCGCTTAAAAGACGTTAAAGACAAATACACTTGGGAGGAAACCCAACGTTTTCAATTATGTTATTTAATTTCTCTCTTTAGTTTATTTTATTTTGTCTAGAACAATCTCACGGTCTTGGGTGCTTGTGTTTGTGCTGTAATTGATAGGTACAGGGAATTAAACTGAAGGCGAAAAATTGAAGAAAAGCCAGAATTTCAGCGAAAGCCACGCGCCATGATCGTGGTCGCGCGCTAAAAGAATCAACAGCGCAGAGTTTGGCGGCCGCGCGCAAAAATTCCGTAAAATTTGTTAAATTTAGCCGCTACCAGAATGGCCGCGGCAGAAAATCCCGGCGAACGCAGAGTTCAGCCGCGCGCTAAAAGGGTGCCGCGCGCCAAGCTGAATCCATAACTTAAAACGCCTAAAATCGATTTCCAAATCCAATTTAAAAACCTAACCCTTCCTCTCAAAACCCACGAAATTTAAAAATGCCCACAAATCTTCCACAACTCCAACCCAACCACAACCAACACTCTTAAATTCCTAAAAACCCTTAGCTATCTCAAACAACAAAGCTCCATTCCATAGCCTCAAACCACCAATTGAAACAAGAACAAGCTTGAATCTTCTCATAAAAAGGTAATCTTTTTTTGTTCTTAAATCCTTTACTGAAGTCACAGGAGGTAGTAGTTTGAAGGAGTATTGTAGTTGAAGTAGTTTGGGTACTGAAAAGTTGATTGTGAAGTTTGGAGAAAATAGTAGAAAAGAGCGTGGGTATCGGTAGAAAAGTCAAGTTTGGGGTGTCAGGTTCACGCTAGTTGTCAATTGTGTAGGAAACATTTGTGCCACTAAATTGTAAGCTCCAGAAACTGTTTTAACCATGGCCACCAGGAAAAGAAGAGGCTCCACATCCACCCCAACCCCACAATACGATGAAAATAGGTTTGTGAGCTACCAAGTCTACCAAAGATACAAAAGCGATACCGCATCCTTAATACTGTAGTGGGAATGGACTACCATAGGAGTCATATGGGAAGAAGATGTTTACGAGCCCATTCGGCGATGATCGAGTTAAGGAGTGGAGGAAATTTGTGAATCAGGAGAAGATAGCACCAAGAAACACAACAACGGTGCGTGAATTTTATGCCAATTTTCCGAGAAGGTGGAAAGGGATGCTTGTTAGGGGACATTATGTGCCCGTGATACAGAGGATATAAATATACAATTGAAAACAGCTTGATGTTGAAGAAAGAAGTGATTGGAATCACTTTAGAATACGGTCTGTAAGATTGACCACATCGATCGAAACGCCAGCATAATCGCGAGATACCATGGGCTGTTTTTGATATTGGAAGAAATGGGTCAAGAGCACGAACAAAGCAATTCAACAAAGTAGCCAAAGGTTGGCTATATTTCGTCGGCAGACGATTCCATCCACGACTTCACCGTGAGTGCCAGAGGATGTGATTAAACCGATATATGGAATTATGAGTGGTTGACGATTGATGTGGGAAAGAAATAGTGCAGAGCATCGAGGAAATCAGCAGTTGGTAACAACAAAGTGATTGGGACATGGCTCGCTTATCACCAAGCTATGTCACACGAGCGGTTCCAAAACTACCCATCGACACTCATGAAAGAAACCAACCGCCCGTGTCCTATGGGATAGTGCACTCTTTCCTGCACTCCAAGCCCCCAACAGCATCTGAGAGTACAACCAGCAGAGCAGAGGCCATGGACGAAGATGAGCCTCAAATAGGGCTCACATGAGGCGTAACCTAGCCACCACCCAACCACGTAAGGTAACTCCATAGCATGGCGATGATGGAGCAAGTGCTCCAACTGCAGAATGATGATGCAATATTTCGGCACATTGTTACAAGGACAAAATGAGTTGAGACAAGGATAACAGGAGTTGCGACAAGCGGCAACAAGAGCGAGGCAGAGCAGCAACAAATGCACTGTGCCAATGAAGAGTTGAGTTCCTGCTCAACCAACGGTCGATGATTATCCACCGCCACCACCACCATTTTAGCCAAAGTCTGTAAGTCCTATTTATTTTATTTTTCTTTGAGTCTTGCACACAATGGGGACACTGTGTTATTTATGTTAGGGGGTGTTTTATTTGTGATTTATTTTCTTTGTGTCATGTTATGTTTTACTTAAGTCTTTTTGATTGTTTTTATGTTTATTTCGAGTCACCAATTTTTTTTTCTTTTGAGTCATAATTGTCTCACAAAGATCATGTATGTCAGAGTTGCTAGAAAGACCTAGTGAAGTAAGGTGGAATAATGTAACTAATCAAGCAACTATCTAAACACCTGTTAGATATGCCAAAACTCACGTAACTGCCTATTTGGAGTTTCTTGCTTGAGTTATGCATGCTAAATGATAAATACTTATGTGTTATAATTGCTTGCTATTCGAGGCTAAATAGTTAGATATGCACGCTGTGAGATGACTCGCATTTCTTTGATAGCCAATTCTTACCATTCTTCTCATCCCGCACTTTAAAAATATCCCTAGTCACCCTATTGAGCCTAAATTTGAAACTTCTTTGACACCGTATATTCCCACAAATTGTACCATAAGTGAAAATATGAAATAGTGGAATACACCGTGTTAAAAAGAGACAAAAGAGTGAATAAGTCTGCAGACCCCAATACAAAAGTAATAAGAAATAGGCAAAAGCCTAAGTTTGGGGGTGCTTGTCATTATTAGATACTTCACTCTCCCAAAACAAAAGAGGGGAAAGATAGAATCGAAATGAAGAAAAGAACAAAAAGAAAAAGGGGAATATTGAAAAGCTAAAGAGCTTATGGTACACCTAAATGAGCCTAAAATGCCTATTTTTACCAACCTACCTAAGCCTACATTACAACCCTTAAAGTCCTCAAGATCTCTTTATGCATATCCGTAATTAGTGGAGAATAGCAAGTAAGCATGCCATAGGAATTCTTGAATTTATATGCATGATTTAGTATATTGACTTCCATTAAGCATGATGAATATGAGTTTGCGAAATATTTAGCTTCATGTGTTTAGTGTGCCGAAATTTCATGCTATATGTTCCTGCATATTATTTTGCTAACCTTCATGTTTTTCTAGTTAACACTAATGCAGTAAAAGTAATCAATGGCAGTGAGTCTTTTATTTTCGTTTCTTTGAGTCTTTTATTTTATTTCTTTCTATCTTTGCTCGAGCGCGAGCAAAGGTTAAGTTTGGTGGTATTTGATCGGTGTATTTTATATACACCTTTTGAGTTAGTTTTAGTTAGTCTTTTGTCTCGTTTTGTACATATAAGTGTCGTATTAGGATAGTTTTTCATTCTTTTGAGTCAAAGTGGTTAAAATGGCCAAATGGCGGAAAAGGAGCAAAAAGAGGGCAAAAGAGGAGATGCCAGAGCTGGAAACAGAGAAAGTGGCGAACGAGGGTAAAATCCAGACCAGCGCCGCGCCTCGCACTGTGCCACGCGGCGCCACTATTCGCAGAAGTTCGCAGAAGACCAATGCCGCGGCGCAAAGCCAGGCGCGCGCCAAACATCCGAGAAGTTACAGAGTTCCACGCATCGCCACACGACTCCAAACCCGGGTCGCATCGGTGCCCTATCGGCACACTGTCAGTGACACATCGTAGATAGCAATGAACATACATAATACAAAATCAGATAAGGTAAACATTCTAGCAAGCCGGCGCCGCTTTTCATAAAATAACTTAATCGAATGTGAAACAAGATAACCGTTCTTAGCGCCCAACCACAAACGTGACTACGCACTTCAGAATAACAATCGTATGACAGGCCCCGCCATACCCCGAATGTACAAAAGTCTATAACCTCGTGAAATCATACCAAAAGACAAAGCCTCCGAGGATGGAACTTTCCGAAATGAACAATGATCCTAAGAGCGCGACCAAAGAAGCTACGATCTCGACTGCAGATGAACGCACTTCGGGCGAGGTCAAGACAACAGTACCAAGTATGTGAAATCAAAATATCAGAATGAAATCGTAATAGCATATGTCTAAAGCAGGAGACATGTATGATAGCCAAACTACAGAACACAACATATACGCATAAATGACAAGTCAGGGACTCACGCCCTCTAAGTCATCACTCAAAAATAACCATAGGTCTCATGCCCATAATATCAATCGTGTCTGTGGAATTCCTTCCTCACCGCTTCAGCCTCATGATATAACAACACTAAGGAGTACATGAATACTAGATCCAACTCAGATTATAAGAACTGACGAGGCAAGTAAGGCATAGCTACCGATCCACCTCGCATCCTCAACCGATCGGGCAAGTAAAAGCCGCCTACCGTGATCCACCCGCATTCAACAATACTATACCAATCACGGCCGACCGGGCAAGTGCGATAGCTCTCTACTGATCCACCTCGCCACATCACGATCGGGCAAGACGCAGCTAACCACCGATCCACCTCAGATCACACCACTTCGCTAACCCCGACCGGCAAGTAAAAGCCAACTACCAGATCCACCCGCATCACGCCTCGACCGGCAAGTACGAGGGCTAACCATTAGATCCACCTCGCATCGCAGAGACCTCATGGAGAGCTAATCCATGGAATAATATCACAACAGGAAACGAACCTCATCATGGCCGTGATACCCGGAATCCTCTATCACCGATTTCGAGACGCCCAAATAGACTCATAACTACATGCTTTTAATTCGAATTGCAATACCACGCCTTTACATAAACCAAGACAATTACCATGCCTTCTTTTCACATAAACCGAGAGAATTCTTATTTAAGCAAGCCAAAGTACTTATCAAGGCACACATAGAATAATTCTCAATTAAATGCCAAGTACTATGTACGCACATTCTTTCGAAAGCCTCCTTTATATAAAATCCAAGATACTAACACCAGTAGTATCAAGGCGTATCTATTTTTCAAAGTAAGTTACTACACCTTTAGAAAATTCGTTTCAAAGCTTGAAACCAAGTAACTTCAATTTTTCACAATCTAGACAACTTATGCTCATTAATCAACATAGACAACTTTCATAACCTTCCATAAAGTTATTATAACCAACTTCCCATAAAGCCGTTATACTAACTTTATGCTTTAGAAATTTAAGACATCCTTATCCTTTCATAAGGCCGTTATAACTAACTTCCCATAAAGCCGTTACAACTCCTTATAAACCATTTCGTTCTTTTACTAACCAAGAGACTTATACTTCAAACAAATTCATACCATTCTCAAAATACTTCAAGCCTCTTATCTTTTAGAAAACAAGTTTCTTACCTCAAAATTTAAGTCTCTTATCTTTTAGAATAATTCAATACTCAATACTTTCACACCAAGTACTCTATACTTCATTATGTCAAGAAATCCTTGTCTACCTTATTTAGGATAAACCACTCCTTAAGAACAAGCGGGTTAACTTCTTAACCCAACCACTTAGACATTTTCTTAAAACAAGTCAAGTATAACAAAAGGATTTACTTCATTTAAAACACGTACGTCTACCGTACTATATAGTTATAACTACTCATGCTCAAGAGATAAGAAAGTTTCCACATACCTCTTCGGTCAATCCACTTGCTAAGCCCAAACTACCGCAAGTAATAAGTCAACCTATAATAACCATAATACGTTTATTAACCTCTAATTTCAATGTAGAAATAATCTAAGTTCAAAGCCCCTAAATTCTATGGAAAATTGGGCGGCATTTCCTTTGTTTCTACATACTTTGCCACCTTTCTCAAGGCCGAATTCAACATCCAAATGCCACATTTAAGGCTCAACAATCCAAACATTTCAAAGGGAATTACACACCTAAACTTGGGTGTGTAAAATTCTGCCCCACAAGGTAAAACAACTCACTAAATAATTCTAAGGTAGTTTTTAGGCTACAACATGCTCATAATATCTTCTTAACCAATTCTTTTATATCCAAACCACATTTCTTGCATGCAATGACTCTAAGAGCATTATTTACTACCACAAGTTCTTCCTTCTTAACATGCAACACTAGAAACTAATTCTAAAGGAAGAAATGTTACCTTAAAGCTTTAGCCAACTCTTTCCAACCACTTGCTAGCTTCCTTTTCAAGAACACCACCACAACAACCTTCACAAGCTAGCCACAAGCTTCCCTCTTGCTCTTAACTTTTCAGATTTTTCCTAAGGCTAGAATTTCTCTTGGGATTTGCAGAAGGAGTGAGCTAAATTTAGAGAGAGAGAGAGAGAGGTTGAAAGATGACCAAGTCTTGAAGACTTGGTCAATATAAGGCATGCAAGAAAATCAGATGGGGGGGGGACACTTGTCCCCCTCCCAGGGCCTTTTTAAAAGAGAAAAATCAGATTTCCTAAGTTTTTCCGCCTCGCCTGCCGCGCTTCCCGGGCTTCCGGCGCTGAAACCTCTCGCAACTCTCTTCGAACTTTCGCCGCGCCCTCGCTGGCGCGCGCGCACTGCAACTTCAGCGAATTCTTCAGTCCGCGCCGCTGCCTCGCATCCGCGCCGCTTCTGCCGCTTTGTCCGAAACATTTCCCGATCGCGACCGAACTTGTAACTCTCATAACTTTCTACTCCGACGCCCTATCGATTTAACGGTTGGTTGCGTTGGAAACTAGACTCAACGAACTACGCCCTGGGCCTTTGAAACACTTAGGAACTCTCAATGTACTGGGTCATAACCCGCCTCAAAGTTGACTAAAACCCATCCGGAACAATCCGTCAACCTATCTTTGAAAATTTTAAGTCTTACTCCCTTTCATACGCTCTCATGCGCATGACCTGAACTACGGGGTGTAACATTCTCCCCTCCTTAGAAACATTCGTCCCCGAATGTTCTTTTGGAGCCAATCTACTATTCCTCGGTACATCCTCGTACTATATACTAAATGGAACTTCATTATGCCACATATGACCCTAAGATATCGCACACGCATACCCATTCACCGTAAGTCAAACAGAAAACGAACCCAACATATGAACCATTACTACTTACCCCCGTTCACGGCCTAATGTAATTTCCTGTCAGATTTACCACTCATTCTATCACATGTACACGCCTCAATATCCTCTGCTCATAACACTAAATCATACAACAATCCTATCATGCATACTAATCTCTAAAGGGTCAAAGATATACCAGAACTATTGCTTCACATTCCTTGTCGTTCTAATCATGATCCCGCTTCGCACGCGATAACAAAAGAAGGCGATGAACCACCATCGATCCCGGGTCGAATCTCTACATCCGTGCTATCTCGGCCTGACGCCGTGATAATGACCCGCCGCCGCATGTATAGCAATTACCCAAACTAGCACGACACACCCCATAATGGGTGTTACCACATCGCCACACCGAGGTAGGTGGCTTCTCGCACTAACACCCTTACTCTCCCGAAACTCAACCTCGAGCCCCGCCCCGCCCCGATCTCCCGAACGCCCCAAGATCGTGGAGTATCAGACCGGCCGAGGCGCATAACTAGCTCGCCGCCGAGGCGTCCGCCGAAAATCGCCTCGAGATCTCGCTGCCTCGCCCTCTGGGCTGGCTCGAGCTGCCGACTCCATTTCTCGCCCTCTATACCTCGCGCATAAGCTCGCATCTCCGGCGATATCCATACCGGCTGAAGTTTCACTCCCAAGCACGCAGAATCATACGACGGCTTCAGCCCCATCACATAGCGATGAACTCGTCACGCCATGTCGCCACAATAAGCAGGCGATACCGCCAAAGAGTCAAACCTGTGTCAGACTTCACGGTCCTCCCATTCTCGCCTCAAGGTCAAGAATCTATCCACGCGGCTCTCCTAAACTCGTGAGGCAAGAAGTGATCCAGAAGGCCTCGTGAACTCCTCCCAAACCGCCGGAAGAGCACCTCCTCTAGACAATTCCCATGACTCAAACCAGCTCAACGCAATATCGCTGAACCGTAAGAAGCTAACACAACAGATTCCGCCTCCGAGGCCCTAAGCACTCGCGTAGTCCGCCGCACTATCGACAAACTCCCGAGGATCCTCCTCGCACTCAACCATAGAACTCGTGGATTACAACTCGTAGTACCAATCCTTAAACTGCCGGCCTAGAGTTAGCCACGCCTCGCGCGCCGCTCGCTACGATGCTAGTCAACAACCCGACCGCTTCTCCGTAATCCCTATACTCGCTCGCCGCGAATCGAGGCTGCACCGAGCCTTCGAGCTACCGCCGCCTTGCCTTCTAATACCGCCGGCCAGAATAACTCGCCGACCCGCCACTACCTCGTGCATAGTCCGTGCCCGAGTCTCGTAACTCTCACACCGCTAGCGCCTCGCCGCCGCTTTGCCCTTCGGGCTCTCGTCGCCCGCGAGGCATAATCATTACACAAGGATAGGTCGAGAGGACTCAACCTACTATGACACTTTCATCGCACGATCTCAAAGAGAGAAGAATGGAAATCAATCCTAAATGTCCCGCACTCCTCGATTATAGATGGTGCACAACACACCGATAATCAAGACTTACTACTAGACACGGTCAGACACTTTCCGAGGACTAATCGCTCGATACCACTTTTGTCACGACTCCAACCCCGGTTGCGATCGGTGCCCTATCGGCACTTCCGTCAGACACATCGCAGAATAGCAATGAACATACATAATACAAAATCAGATAAGGTAAACATCTCTAGCAAGTCGACAAGGCCGCTTTCATAAAATAACTTAATCGAATGTGAAACAAGATAACCGGTTCTTACCGCCCAACCACAAACGTGACTACGCACTCTAGAATAATAATCGTGACAGGCCCCGCCATACCCCGAATGTAAAAAGTCTATAACCTCGTGGAATCATACCAAAAGACAAAGATCCGAGGACGGAGCTTTCCGAAATGAACATGATCCTAAGAGCTGATCACTAGTTACGATCTCGACTGCAGATGAACGCACTTCGGGCGAGGTCAAGATAACAGTACCAAGTATGTGAAATCAAAAATATCAGAATGAAATCGTAATAGCATATGTATAAAGCAGGAGACATGTATGATAGCCAAACTACAGTACACAACATATACGCATTCATGTCAAGTCAGGGACTCACGCCCTCTAAGTCATCACTCAAATATAACCATAGGTCTCATGCCCATAATATCAATCGTGCTCGTGGAATTCCTTCCTCACCGCTTCTAGCCTATGATATAACAACACTAAGGAGTACACATGAATACTAGATCCAACTCAGATCATAAGAACCAGACGAGTCAAGACGAAGCGCATAGCTACCAGATCCACCTCGCATCCTCAACCGACCGGCACTACGAAAGCGCCTACCGATCCACCTGCATCAACAATACTATACCGAATCACGGTCCGACCGGCAAGTGCGATAGCTCTACCAGATCCACCTCGCCACATCGCTAATCGGCAAGTACGCAGGCTAACCACCGTGATCCACCTCGATCACACCACTTCGCCTCTAACCCCGACCGGCAAGTACGAAAGCCAACTACCGATCCACCTCGCATCACGCCTCGACCGGCAAGTACGAGGGCTAACTACTAGATCCACCCCGCATCGAGACCTCACGGAGAGCTAATCCATGGAATAATATCACAACAGGAAACGAACCTCATCATGGCCGCATACCCGTGGAATCCTCCATCACCGACTTCAGACGCCAAATAGACTCATAACTACACGCTTTTAATTCAATTGCAATACCACGCTTTACATAAACCAAGACAATTACCATGCCTTCTTTTCACATAAACCGAGAGAATTCTTATTTAAGCAAGCCAAAGTACTTATCAAGGCACACATAGAATAATTCTCAATTAAACAAGCCAAGTACTATGTACGTACATTCTTTTCGAAAGCCTCCTTTTTATATAAAATCCAAGATACTAACACCCGTAGTATCAAGTCGTATCTATTTTTCAAAGTAAGTTACTACACCTTTAGAAAATTCGTTTCAAAGCTTGAAACCAAGTAACTTCAATTTTTCACAATCTAGACAACTTATGCTCATTAATCAACATAGACAACTTTCATAACCTTCCATAAAGTTATTATAACCAACTTCCCATAAAGCCGTTATACTAACTTTATGTTTTAGAAATTTAAGACATCCTTATCCTTTCATAAGGCCGTTATAACTAACTTCCCATAAAGCCATATAACTCCTTATAAACCATTTCGTTTTTTACTAACCAAGAGACTTATACTTCAAACAAATTCATACCATTCTCAAAATACTTCAAGCCTCTTATCTTTAGAAAACAAGTTTCTTACCTCAAAATTTAAGTCTCTTATCTTTTAGAATAATTCAATACTCAATACTTTCACACCAAGTACTCTATACTTCATTATGTCAAGAAATCCTTGTCTACCTTATTTAGATAAACCACTCCTAGAACAAATGTCGTTAACTTCTTAACCCAACCACTTAGACATTTTCTTAAAACAAGTCAAGTATAACAAAAGGATTTACTTCATTTAAAACACGCACGCTCACCGTACTATATAGTTATAACTACTCATGCTCAAGAGATAAGAAAGTTTCCACATACCTCTTTCTAATAATCCACTTGCTAAGCCCAAACTACCGCAAGTAATAAGTCAACCTATAATAACCATAATACGTTTATTAACCTCTAATTTCAATGTAGAAATAATCTAAGTTCAAAGCCCCTAAATTCTATGGAAAATTGGGCGGCATTTCCTTTGTTTCTACATACTTTGCCACCTTTCTCAAGGCCGAATTCAACATCCAAATGCCACATTTAAGGCTCAACAATCCAAACATTTCAAAGGGAATTACACACCTAAACTTGGGTGTGTAAAATTCTGCCCCACAAGGTAAAACAACTCACTAAATAATTCTAAGGTAGTTTTTAGGCTACAACATGCTCATAATATCTTCTTAACCAATTCTTTTATATCCAAACCACATTTCTTGCATGCAATGACTCTAAGAGCATTATTTACTACCACAAGTTCTTCCTTTTTAACATGCTACACTAGAAACTAATTCTAAAGGAAGAAATGTTACCTTAAAGCTTTAGCCAACTCTTTCCAACCACTTGCTAGCTTCCTTTTCAAGAACACCACCACAACAACCTTCACAAGCTAGCCACAAGCTTCCCTCTTGCTCTTAACTTTTCAGATTTTTCCTAAGGCTAGAATTTCTCTTGGGATTTTAGAGAGAAGGAGGAGCTAAATTAGAGAGAGAGAGGTTTGAAAGATGACCAAGTCTTCAAGACTTGGTCAATATAAGGCATGCAACAAAAATCAGATGGGGGGGGGGACACTTGTCACCCTCCCATGGCCTTTTAAAAAGAGAAAATCAGATTTCCTAAGTTTTTCCGCTGCCGAATCTCGCCATGCGCGCGCTTCGCCGGCGCGCGGCGCTTGAAACCTCCGCAACCTTCTTCAATCTTGTCGCGCCCTCGCCCCCTGGCGCCGCAAGATCGCAATCTCAGCGACCCTTCAAGATTTTCGCGCCGCCTCGCAGATCCGGCGCCATGCGCCGCTCTTGTCCGAAACACATTGTCCGATCACAAGACCGAACTTGTAACTCTATAACTTTCTACTCCGACGCCCTATCGATTTAACGGTTGGTTGGAAACTAGACTCAACGAACTACGCCCGGGCCTTTGAAACACTTAGGAACTCTCAATGTACTGGGTCATAACCCGCCTCAAAGTTGACTAAAACCCATCCGAACAATCCACAACCTATCTTTGAAAATTTTAAGTCTTACTCCTTTCATACGCTCACGCGCATGACCTGAACTACGGGTGTAACATTCTCCTCTTAGAAACATTCGCCCCCGAATGTTCTTTTGGAGCCAATCTACTATTCCTCGGTACATCCTCGCACTATATACTAAATGGAACTTCATTATGCCACATATGACCCTAAGATATCGCACACGCATACCCATTCACCGTAAGTCAAACAGAAAACGAACCCAACATATGAACCATTACTACTTACCCCGCTCACTACCTAACAATTTCCCGCTCAGATTTACCACTCATTCTATCACATGTACACGCCTCAATATCCTCTGCTCATAACACTAAATCATACAACAATCCTATCATGCATACTAATCTCTAAAGGGTCAAAGATATACCAGAACTATTGCTTCACATTCCCTTGTCGCTCTAATCATGATCCCGCTCGCACGCGCATAACAAAAGAAGGCGATGAACCACCATCGATCCCGGCGTCGAATCTCTACATCCGTGCTATCTCCGGCCTGACAGCCGTGATAATGACCCTGCTGGCCGCATGTATAGCAATTACCCAAACTAGCACGACACACCCCATAATGGGTGTTACCACATCGGCTACACCGAGGTAGAGGTGGCTTCCTCAGACTAACACCCTTACTCTCCCGAAAACTCAACCTCGAGCCCCGCCCCGCTTCCCGAATCCCGAACGCCCCAAGATCGCGTGGAGTATCAGACCGCCGAGGCGCATAACTAGCTCTCGCCACGAGGCGTCCGCCTAAATCGCCTCGAGATCTCGCTGCCTCGCCTCTTGGCCGCTCGAGCCAAGCCGAATTCTCCATTTCTCTGCCTCTATACCGCGCATAAGCTCGCATCTCCGCGATATCCATACCGCCGAAGTTTCACCCCAAGCACGCAGAATCATATGACGGCCCAGCCCCATCACATAGCGATGAACTCGCTCGCCATGTCGCCACAATAGTGTGCGATACCGCCAAAGAGTCAAACTCGTGTCAGATTTCACGGTCCTCCCATTCGCCTCAAGGTCAAGAATCTATCCACGCGGCTCTCCTAAACTCGTGAGGCAAGAAGTGATCCAGAAGGCCTCTCGTGAACTCCTCCCAAACCGCCGGAAGAGCACCTCCTCTAGACAATTCCCATGACTCAAACCACTCAACGCAATATCGCAGAATCCCAGAAGAAGCTAACACAACAGATTCCGCCTCCGAGGCCCTAAGCACTGCGTAGTCCGCCGCACTGCCGACAAACTCCCGAGATCCTCCTCGCACTCAACCATAGAACTCGGTGGATTACAACTCGTAAAGTACCAATCCTTAAACTGTTTACCCTAGAGTTAGCCACGCCGCGGTGCCGCTCGCTACGATGCTAGTCAACAACCCGACCGCTTCTCCGTAATCCCTATACCGCCTCGGCCGCGAATCGAGGTTCGCACGAGCCTTCGAGCTACCGCCGCCTCGCCTTCTAATACCGCCAGCCAGAACTCGCCGACCCGCCACTACCTCGTGCATAGTCTGTGCTCGAGTCCTCGTAACTCTCTGCATCGCTAGCGCCTCGCCGCCGCTTTGCCCTTCGGCTCGTCGCTCCGCGAGGCATAATCATACACAAGGATAGGTCGAGAGGACTCAACCTACTATGACAAATTTCATCGCACGATCTCAAAGAGAGAAGAATGGAAATCAATCCTAAATGTCCCACCTCCCGATTATAGATGTGGTGCACAACACACCGATAATCAAGACTTACTAGACACTGCGTAGACACTTTCCGAGGACTAATCGCTCGATACCACTTTTGTCACGACTCCAACCCCGGTCGCGATCGTGCCCTATCGGGCACACTGGCCGTGACACATCGAGAATAGCAATGAACATACATAATACAAAATCTGTATAAGGTAAACATCTCTAGCAAGCCGACAAGGCCGCCTTTCATAAAATAACTTAATCGAATGTGAAACAGTACAACTGGTTCTTACCGCCCAACCACAAACGTGACTACGCACTTAGAATAACAAATGTGGCGGACAGGCCCCGCCATACCCCGAATGTACAAAAGTCTATAACCTCGCGGAATCATACCAAAGACAAAGCTCCGAGGACGGAGCTTTCCGAAATGAACAGTGATCCTAAGAGCGGACTGCAAGTTACGATCTCGACTGCAGATTTAACGCACTTCGGGCGAGGTCAGTACAACAGGTACCAAGTATGTGAAACTGAAAATACTGTAATGAAATCGTAATAGCATATGTATAAAGCAGGAGACATGTATGATAGCCAAACTACAGTACACAACATATACGCATCCATGTCAAGTCAGGGACTCACGCCCTCTAAGTCATCACTCAAATATAACCATAGGTCTCATGCCCATAATATCAATCGTGCCCGTGGAATTCCTTCCTCACTGTCGGCAGTCTATGATATAACAACACTAAGGAGTACACATGAATACTAGATCCAACCTGTATCATAAGAACCGTACGAGGCAAGTACGAAGGCATAGCTACCAGATCCACCCTGCATCCTCAACCGACCGGGGCAAGTACGAAAGCCAGCTACCAGATCCACCCGTACCAACAATACTATACCTGAATCACGAAGCTGACCGGGGCAAGTGCGATAGCCTCTACCAGATCCACCTCGCCACATCACGATCGGCAAGTACGCAGCTAACCACCGTGATCCACCTCAGATCACACCACTTCGCCTCTAACCCCGACCGGCAAGTACGAAAGCCAACTACCGATCCACTCGCATCACGCCTCCGACCGGCAAGTACGAGGGCTAACTACTAGATCCACCCCGCATCGAGACCTCATGGAGAGCTAATCCATGGAATAATATCACAACAGGAAACGAACCCTCATCATGGCCGCATACCCGTGGAATCCTCCATCACTGACGGTACGCCCAAATAGACTCATAACTACATGCTTTTAATTCGAATTGCAATACCACGCCTTTACATAAACCAAGACAATTACCATGCCTTCTTTTCACATAAACCGAGAGAATTCTTATTTAAGCAAGCCAAAGTACTTATCAAGGCACACATAGAATAATTCTCAATTAAACAAGCCAAGTACTATGTACGTACATTCTTTTCGAAAGCCTCCTTTTTATATAAAATCCAAGATACTAACACCCGTAGTATCAAGGCGTATCTATTTTTCAAAGTAAGTTACTACACCTTTAGAAAATTCGTTTCAAAGCTTGAAACCAAGTAACTTCAATTTTTCACAATCTAGACAACTTATGCTCATTAATCAACATAGACAACTTTCATAACCTTCCATAAAGTTATTATAACCAACTTCCCATAAAGCCGTTATACTAACTTTATGCTTTAGAAATTTAAGACATCCTTATCCTTTCATAAGGCCGTTATAACTAACTTCCCATAAAGCCGCATAACTCCTTATAAACCATTTCGTTCTTTTACTAACCAAGAGACTTATACTTCAAACAAATTCATACCATTCTCAAAATACTTCAAGCCTCTTATCTTTTAGAAAACAAGTTTCTTACCTCAAAATTTAAGTCTCTTATCTTTTAGAATAATTCAATACTCAATACTTTCACACCAAGTACTCTATACTTCATTATGTCAAGAAATCCTTGTCTACCTTATTTAGGATAAACCACTCCTTAGAACAATGGGTTAACTTCTTAACCCAACCACTTAGACATTTTCTTAAAACAAGTCAAGTATAACAAAAGGATTTACTTCATTTAAAACACGTACGTCTACCGTACTATATAGTTATAACTACTCATGCTCAAGAGATAAGAAAGTTTCCACATACCTCTTCGGTCAATCCACTTGCTAAGCCCAAACTACCGCAAGTAATAAGTCAACCTATAATAACCATAATACGTTTATTAACCTCTAATTTCAATGTAGAAATAATCTAAGTTCAAAGCCTCTAAATTCTATGGAAAATCGCGCATTTCCTTTGTTTCTACATACTTTGCCACCTTTCTCAAGGCCGAATTCAACATCCAAATGCCACATTTAAGGCTCAACAATCCAAACATTTCAAAGGGAATTACACACCTAAACTTGGGTGTGTAAAATTCTGCCCCACAAGGTAAAACAACTCACTAAATAATTCTAAGGTAGTTTTTAGGCTACAACATGCTCATAATATCTTCTTAACCAATTCTTTTATATCCAAACCACATTTCTTGCATGCAATGACTCTAAGAGCATTATTTACTACCACAAGTTCTTCCTTCTTAACATGCAACACTAGAAACTAATTCTAAAGGAAGAAATGTTACCTTAAAGCTTTAGCCAACTCTTTCCAACCACTTGCTAGCTTCCATTTCAAGAACACCACCACAACAACCTTCACAAGCTAGCCACAAGCTTCCCTCTTGCTCTTAACTTTTCAGATTTTTCCTAAGGCTAGAATTTCTCTTGGGATTTTAGAGAGAAGGAGGAGCTAAATTAGAGAGAGAGAGAGAGGTTTGAAAGATGACCAAGTCTTCAAGACTTGGTCAATATAAGGCATGCAAGAAAAATCAGATGGGGGGACACTTGTCACCCTCCCATGGCCTTTTAAAAGAGAAAATCGATTTCCTAAGTTTTTCCGCCCGTGACGCGCCATGCCTCGCTTCCGAGCGCTGGCGCTGAAACCTCCGCAACCTCTTCGAACTTTCGCGCGCCGCTGCCCCGGCGCTGCGACATCGCAACTTCAGCGACTTCAAGATTTTCGCGCCATGCCTCGTGATCCGCGCGGCCGCGCCTGCCGCCTTGTCCGAAACACATTTCTGTCCGACTGCGCACTGAACTTGTAACTCTCATAACTTTCTACTCCGACGTCCTATCGACGAACGGTTGGTTGCGTTGGAAACTAGACTCAACGAACTACGCCCTGGGCCTTTGAAACACTTAGGAACTCTCAATGTACTGGGTCATAACCCGCCTCAAAGTTGACTAAAACCCATCCGGAACAATCCGTCAACCTATCTTTGAAAATTTTAAGTCTTACTCCCTTTCATACGCTCTCATGCGCATGACCTGAACTACGGGGTGTAACATTCTCCCCTCCTTAGAAACATTCGTCCCCGAATGTTCTTTTGGAGCCAATCTACTATTCCTCGGTACATCCTCGTACTATATACTAAATGGAACTTCATTATGCCACATATGACCCTAAGATATCGCACACGCATACCCATTCACCGTAAGTCAAACAGAAAACGAACCCAACATATGAACCATTACTACTTACCCCGCTCACGCCAATGTAATTTCCCGCTCAGATTTACCACTCATTCTATCACATGTATACGCCTCAATATCCTCTGCTCATAACACTAAATCATACAACAATCCTATCATGCATACTAATCTCTAAAGTGGTCAAAGATATACCGTAACTATTGCTTCACATTCCCTTGTCGCTCTAATCATGATCCCGCCGCACACGCATAACAAAAGAAGGCGATGAACCACCATCGATCCCGGCGTCGAATCTCTACATCCGTATATCTGCCTGACAGCCTCGATAATGACCTGCCGCCGCATGTATAGCAATTACCCAAACTAGCACGACACACCCCATAACGGGTGTTACCACACGGCCACACCGGTAGAGGTGGCTTCTCGCACTAACACCCTTACTCTCCCGAAAACTCAACCTCGAGCCCCGCCCCGCCCCGACCTCCGAACGCCCCAAGATCGCGTGGAGTATCAGATCGCCGAGGCGCATAACTAGCTCGCGCCAGGCGGTCCGCCGAAATCGCCTCGAGATCTCGCTGCCCCGCCTCTGGCCGGGCTCGAGTCAAGCCGACCCTCCATTTCTCTCGCCTCTATACTCGCGCATAAGCTCGCATCTCGGCGATATCCATACCTGAAGTTTCACTCCTGCACGCAGAATCATATGACGGCTTCAGCCCCATCACATAGCGATGAACTCGTCGCGCCATGCTACAATAGTGTCGCGATACCGCCAAAGAGTCAAACCTGTGTCGCATTTCGACGGTCCTCCCATTCTCGCCTCAAGGTCAAGAATCTATCCACGCGGCTCTCCTAAACTCGTGAGGCAAGAAGTGATCCAGAAGGCCTCGTGAACTCCTCCCAAACCGCCGGAAGAGCACCTCCTCTAGACAATTCCCATGACTCAAACCGCTCAACGCAATATCGCGAACCGTAGCTAACACAACAGATTCCGCCTCCGAGGCCCTAAGCACTGCGTAGTCCGCCGCACTGCCGACAAACTCCCGAGATCCTCCTCGCACTCAACCATAGAACTCGGTGGATTACAACTCGTAAAGTACCAATCTTAAACCGTCGGCCTAGAGTTAGCCACGGCCGGCGCGCCGCCGCTACGATGCTAGTCAACAACCTGACCGCTCTCCGTAATCCCTATACTCGCTTCGCCGCGAATCGAGGCTTCGCACGGAGCCTCGAGCTACCGCCGCCTCGCCTTTCTATCGCCGGCAGAATGAACTCGCCGACCCGCTACGCTCGGGCATAGTTCGTGCTCGAGTCCCGTAACTTTCAGGTACCGCTAGCGCCTCGCGCCGCTTTGCCCTTCCGGGCTCGTCGCTTCCGCGAGGCATAATCATTACAAAGATAGGTCGAGAGGACTCAACCTACTATGACGACTTCATCGCACGATCTCAAAGAGAGAAGAATGAAACTAATCCTAAATGTCCCGCACCTCACGATTATAGATGTGCACAACACACCGATAATCAAGACTCTACTAGACACGGCCTCAGACACTTTCCGAGGACTAATCGCTCGATACCACTTTTGTCACGACCCAACCTCGGTCGCTGATCGTGCCCTATCGGGCACCGCCGTGACACATCAGAATAGCAATGAACATACATAATACAAAATCTGTATAAGGTAAACATGTCTAGCAAGCCGACAAGGCCACCTTTCATAAAATAACTTAATCGAATGTGAAACAGTACAACTGGTTCTTACCGCCCAACCACAAACGTGACTACGCACTTCAGAATAACAATCGTATGGGACAAGGCCCCGCCATACCCCGAATGCATAAAAGTCTATAACCTCGCGAATCATACCAAAGACAAGCTCCGAGGATGGAGCTTTCCGAAATGAACGGTGATCCTAAGAGCGCGGACCGCCAGTTACGATATCTCGACTGCAGATGAACGCACTTCCGGGCGAGGTCAAGATAACAGTACCAAGTGAAAATCGAAAATATCAGAATGAAATCGTAATAGCATATGTATAAAGCAGAGACATGATGATAGCCAAACTACATACACAACATATACGCATCCATGTCAAGTCGTGGACTCACGCCTCTAAGTCATCACTCAAATATAACCATAGGTCTCATGCCCATAATATCAATCGTGCGTGGAATTCTTTCCTCACCGCCATAGCCTATGATATAACAACACTAAGGAGTACACATGAATACTAGATCCAACTCAGATTATAAGAACTGCACGAGGCAAAGACGGCGCATAGCTACTGATCCACCTCGATCCTCAACCGATCGGCAAGTACGAAGTCACCTACGATCCACCTGCATTCAACAATACTATACCGAATCACGGCCGACCGGGCAAGTGCGATAGCCTCTACTGATCCACCTCGCGCACATCACGATCGGGCAAGTACGCAGCTAACCACCGATCCACCTCAGATCACACCACTTCGCCCCTAACCCGACCGGCAAGTACGAAAGCCAACTACCGATCCACCCGCATCACGCCTCGACCGGGCAAGTACGAGGGCTAACTACTAGATCCACCTCGCATCGCAGACCTCATGGAGAGCTAATCCATGGAATAATATCACAACAGGAAACGAACCTCATCATGGCCGATACCCGTGGAATCCTCCATCACCGATGCAGACGCCAAATAGACTCATAACTACATGCTGTTAATTCGAATTGCAATACCACGCCTTTACATAAACCAAGACAATTACCATGCCTTCTTTTCACATAAACCGAGAGAATTCTTATTTAAGCAAGCCAAAGTACTTATCAAGGCACACATAGAATAATTCTCAATTAAACAAGCCAAGTACTATGTACGTACATTCTTTTCGAAAGCCTCCTTTTTATATAAAATCCAAGATACTAACACCCGTAGTATCAAGGCGTATCTATTTTTCAAAGTAAGTTACTACACCTTTAGAAAACTCGTTTCAAAGCTTGAAACCAAGTAACTTCAATTTTTCACAATCTAGACAACTTATGCTCATTAATCAACATAGACAACTTTCATAACCTTCCATAAAGTTATTATAACCAACTTCCCATAAAGCCGTTATACTAACTTTATGTTTTAGAAATTTAAGACATCCTTATCCTTTCATAAGGCCGTTATAACTAACTTCCCATAAAGCCGCTATAACTCCTTATAAACCATTTCGTTTTACTAACCAAGAGACTTATACTTCAAACAAATTCATACCATTCTCAAAATACTTCAAGCCTCTTATCTTTTAGAAAACAAGTTTCTACCTCAAAATTTAAGTCTCTTATCTTTTAGAATAATTCAATACTCAATACTTTCACACCAAGTACTCTATACTTCATTATGTCAAGAAATCCTTGTCTACCTTATTTAGGATAAACCACTCCTTAAGAACAAGCTGTTAACTTCTTAACCCAACCACTTAGACATTTTCTTAAAACAAGACAAGTATAACAAAAGGATTTACTTCATTTAAAACACGACGCTCACCGTACTATATAGTTATAACTACTCATGCTCAAGAGATAAGAAAGTTTCCACATACCTCTTCGGTCAATCCACTTGCTAAGCCCAAACTACCGCAAGTAATAAGTCAACCTATAATAACCATAATACGTTTATTAACCTCTAATTTCAATGTAGAAATAATCTAAGTTCAAAGCTCTAAATTCTATGGAAAATCACGGCATTTCCTTTGTTTCTACATACTTTGCCACCTTTATCAAGGCCGAATTCAACATCCAAATGCCACATTTAAGGCTCAACAATCCAAACATTTCAGTGGAATTACACACCTAAACTTGGGTGTGTAAAATTCTGCCCACAAGGTAAAACAACTCACTAAATAATTCTAAGGTAGTTTTTAGGCTACAACATGCTCATAATATCTTCTTAACCAATTCTTTTATATCCAAACCACATTTCTTGTCTAATGACTCTAAGAGCATTATTTACTACCACAAGTTCTTCCTTCTTAACATGCAACACTAGAAACTAATTCTAAAGGAAGAAATGTTACCTTAAAGCTTTAGCCAACTCTTTCCAACCACTTGCTAGCTTCCTTTTCAAGAACACCACCACAACAACCTTCACAAGCTAGCCACAAGCTTCCCTCTTGCTCTTAACTTTTCAGATTTTTCCTAAGGCTAGAATTTCTCTTGGGATTTTAGAGAGAAGGAGGAGCTAAATTAGAGAGAGAGAGGTTTGAAAGATGACCAAGTCTTCAAGACTTGGTCAATATAAGGCATGCAAGAAAAATCAGATGGGGGGGGGGGGACACTTGTCACCCTCCCATGGCCTTTTTAAAAGAGAAAACTGATTTTTTCTAAGTTTTTCCGCCTGAAATCCGCCGCGTGCCTCGCTTCCCTGTGGCCAAGGCTGAAACCTCCGCAACCTTCTTCAACTTTCGCGCCATGCCTCGCTGCCCGCGCCGCCTCAGATCCGCGCCATGCCTGCCGCCTTTGTCCAAACACATTTCGTCCGATCGCGATCGAACTTGTAACTCTCATAACTTTACTCCGACGCCCTATCGACGAGCGGTTGCGCTGAAACTGACTCAACGAACTACGCCATGGGCCTTTGAAACACTTAGAACTTCAATGTACCGGGTCATAACCCGCCTCAAAGTTGACTAAAACCCATCCGAATAATCCACAACCTATCTTTGAAAATTTTAAGTCTTACTCCTTTCATACGCCTCGTGCGCATGACCTGAACTACGGTGTAACAATGCGCTCGACAGCCAGATATCGTGGCCGCGACGCCAAAACACCCGGACGGATTGCAGAACTTCCGCGGCCACGCGACGAAAAATTAGGTCTTTTGACGAAATTGGGCCAGCTCAAGGAAAAGAGGAGGCGGTTTTCCTATAAAAGGAGAACCCTAGGCGCTTTTTGGGTTCCTTCGCACAACACAAGACCTTTGCTTGAGATTGGATACCATTAGTTTAGTAATTTCTTTTCCTTTCTTGTTCTTTATTTCTATTTTGTATGATGAATACGGAATTAGTTCTTGTCATGACAATGGCTAGAACTAATTCTCTTATGTGGCTTTCCATGTCAATTGCTAGAAACTTATGTTATAAATTAATGCACGCTTATGGTTATTTTTCTTATTGTGAGATCTATCCAATAATTGAGTTGAATTCTTGGTAATTAATTGACAACTAATTATCACTATATGATTTCTAATCGATTCAAAGGGGATTGTGAATATCTTGTAAGTTGGGTAGACATTCTCGGATCGGGGATGAAAATACCTCAATTATTTATGTAGCGTTGATGAGAGGCTTAACAACCCTAATTTTGCGCATTGTGCGTGACTGGCCAACTAGGTTTTTGTTCTTAATCCTCCTATAAAGTTATCCTTATCACCAAAGGTAGTAAGGCGCGACATCTGGGTTGAGTGTTTATATAACCCTAACGGAGTATAAAACGATTTCGTAAACCTGCTTTCTCCAAAAGAAGAATACCATAAGTTAATGCATTAGTAAGTAGCATAAGCGGATAGTAAGGATACATGGAAGCCCTATTCTCATCACCACTGAAATAAATCTTTATAATTAAATAGCTTGCATAATTCTTAGTTATAAACAACAAATCAATTATCAATTCACCAAATAGATACTAGAAAATAGATAGTTGGTAACTGAACCCTAATTCTTGTGGACGATATTCGGTCTTATCAAGACTATACTACTTGTCACGATAACGTGCACTTGCGTTTAAAGTGTGTGCATCTTACCGCGCATCATCTATCCAATGACAGGTTACCGTTAAATAATCATGGTCGTTAGTACTATGACCTATATCAGAAGTTAAAGCGACTTTGCAATTTAAATGATATAATGCATAACGTAAATACTGTTGATATTCATGTGCAAATTGAGACTCATTCTAAATTCGGGTCGGGACCGGGACGGGGTCGGATCGGCCCACTAGCCAGCCCCTAGAAAACACAAAGCAGATAGCAAATTGAGACTCATTCTCAATTTGGATTACGACATATAGCAGTTGCACTTCAGTGTGGTCAAATCAAATCAGCAAAATTCATATTTCATTTTGGTTTCACACAACAATACGTACTTTAACAAATTCGTACCTCAATTTCTTTTCATAAACAACAAGGTGATTTTAACATTTGGAATTCCCCATATCAAACTGTCTTATTTCGTGACCCAGTAGATAAATAGTGGAAAGAGGCGGGTTACGTTATTATTGAGGTATGTTAAGGTAAAGTAATTCTTTTTTTTGGCATGTTCTACGTATGAAATATAACTGTGATATGATTCCAAAATTTATTCTATTCCTAAAAGTTAAGAATAATCATGTTATTGATTCCTATGCTGAAAGCATGTCTAAATTATTTCTAAGTCCTTAAAGAGGCATATGAAAAAGATTATAATGAGATTCATAATGTCGTCAAAGGTAATATGTCACCCGTTAAAATTGGAACATGGTATTACCATTCATGCATTTCTGTTGCATTGTTTTCATATGTTACCCTTGACTTCTTGTGCTGTGCATATTACTATATGGTAAATATTATATATTTGTGGGGGAATGGAAAAGAAAGGGAAAAAGGCGTTATATACGCACACCATCTGCAGCTGGTACAAATTATCACAAAAGAGCCCTAAGAGACCAATATTGAAGCCAGCTTGGTGTTGACACCCAATTTTGACCCATCTTTTAGTCATTTCTTGCAATTTTAAGCATTTTAGGACACCACATTTTAATCATCATTTTTTTTGCATTTTTTACATAATATTCTATGTTTATTTCTTCGAAAAATGACATTGCATCTTTTTACTTTAAATTAAGCATGACGTCTTTGTTAATATTATGTTTCTATTATTATCACACCGTCGTTTTATTTTAATAATATTTGCATCTCTTTAAATAATTAATTGGCACCGCGTTTTTTTTAATTAGGCATTAAACATTTCTTAAATATTGCATTTTTTATTATTATAGCGTCGGCATTTTTATTTTGATAATTTTGTACCTTTAAATAATTTTTTCTTTTAAATAATTAATCCGTTTTGCATTTTTTGTCAAACCACTGGATCAGTCCAATCCTCCAAAAAACCGAAGCCCAAACTGAGGCCCAAAAAATGAGGCCCAATACACCTTTCATCTATTTCCCCCCCAAAAATACCAAAACCCTAAACCTAAACATCTACCCTATAAATAAAAACCTTACCCCCCCCCCCCCCTTGAAAACCCTCAGCCGCCCTAACTTCCTCTCCTTAACTCAGCCGCACACACCTTCCTCTACCTAAAAAACAAAGAGCAGTCAGCGCACAAACCTAAACCCCCCCCCCCCCATTTCAGATTTTACTCTCTCTATTCCCTAACCCTTCTCTCCCGCCGTCGCTCTCCGCCGGAGCTCCAAGCTCCGACGAAACCCCTAGCAACACCTTCAGCCGCACACCTATCACCCATTCCCCTCTCTTACAATCACTCTCCATCGTCTTTCACCTCCACACCTCCCGTCGCCCACCACCGGCGAAACCACCCCATTGTCGAACCTCTCCCGTCGCCCCAACTCATGAAGGAAACTCCGTCTGATTTCCAAGGTCTCTCCTGTACAAAAGACGGATTTATTTTTTGGCTTTACTTATTAATTCTTGTTATTGCTTTTAAAATTGTTTATTCTATTACTAACACTTTTACTAAGTGTTTATGCAGGTACCCGGAGATCATCTTGTGCAGAAGGCCTAAAAAGGACTAAAAGTTGTCTCAAAGTTTTATCTTATGTCACATTTAATTTTAGTTTTTATTATTCTGTATTGCATTTTATTTTAATTGTAAATTATGTAAAAATGCTTAGAATATGTAGAATAAAAGCCAATACATAATTAACCTAGGTTTGAACGGATAACCGCAAGTTAGCGGATCTTAAAGGATGCCTAACCCCTTCCCTTTAGGATAATAAAGACCCTGATCCAGAATCTCATTAATTTCACAGACCATTAAATGGAGATTAATTGCAATATTTTTATTGCAATAAATCAAGTGTGCTAATTCACTTAATTAATTAGCGTGACTCAAAATCAGATTATTGCTCCATCCAGGAATCGCGCCAAAGAGCAACGTCATGATATCGCTCGCACTCGAGGTCAAAACGCGCGACAACATGGCGACTTCATCGAATAATCAGGTTCTTGACCATGACAAACCTAGGTTTATTATTGTTTGGCTTTATTTGCTTTTATTTGTTTTAAATGTCTTAAAATTGCTTGCTTTAATTTTGTATGCTTAACTGTTTAAATTGCTATTTGCTTATCGCTTCCTTAAATTGGCATTACGCTCATATTTCTTCCACTCAAAAATTCATATTGTCACACACTACACGCTGGCGGTGTGCCACAAGACCCGCAAATTTCTTTCAAAATACCCAAAATTTAGGAGAGTCGCCGCGCTGAGTTAGAACGGTCGTCCGATCACCTACGTAGCCTTCTCACTCGAGTTGTCCGCTCGGGAACTCAAGGCCTAGTAAGCCAAATCTTAGAAAGCTTAAGATAGAGCTATACCACCTTTTTTTATTTAAGTCATGAATGCATAAACCTTAGGTGGGTTAATCCTTGGTATTAACGCCACAATTAGAAATCCACCAAACTTGTCGACGGGTTTCACAACCCAACGACCCATTAGCATATTATGTGTAGCATGATGATGATAGAAGGATCCAAGCCTGATCATGACACGCCGAAATTGGAAAAGTGCACCGTCATTTGGTCGTCATTTCCAACAAAAGCATTAATGTTTAGCAACTTTGGTCAATCTATCCCAATCTCGCATATCTGGCGTTTAGGCCGCGCTTGATTTGCATGTTTTTGTTTACTATTGTTGTCGCTAGCAATTCTGTATATATTATTTAATGCAATAATTACCCTTTTAACTCCTGTACATATCATGTTATGTGCTTATAACTCTGGTCACGAGCATTTGCATTTTTTGCACTTTTTGTTATCACCTTGCAATCAGAACTTTTACTGCGTAAATCACTCTTGAACAGCGCGATTTGGACTTTGTGAAGCATTAATCACCAGTCCGGTCGAACCAAGCAGCGGAGTCTTTGACTATATTGCCACACCCTTACATTTTATTATTTTTGTGGCTTGCCTACTCTCACCCATTTGTCATATTTTTTGCAGGAAGACCGTCCTCGAAAATAGTCGAGGGCGGCCGGAAGAAAATAAAAAAAGGGAAGAAAAAGAAAAAGAAAAAAAATCATTACAAGAATGAGCTGGAGTTATGTTGACGGAAAGAAGTCATCTTATACCAGATTCAACGAAGCATCGCTCTGGGTCCTATATTTTGTATCTTTATACATATTCGCAAATTCAATTGATATGTCTAGTGTCGATTACGTAATTCTTTATCATTCATTTTACAACATAATCATCCCGAACTACGTGTGTCTGATTCTCACCATACGGTGTGATACGTAGGCAACTCATCTTGGGTTCAACACCACCACATAAAAAAAGAAAAAGAGGGGGACATATTTGGTTCACTCATTCATTGCATTTATCCAATCACGGACATTCATTATTGCATTTCAATCATTCTATCACATACATACATTCATGCATTTCATTCATTCTATCACATCCATTCATTTTCATTACATTCCTCTTACTTTGCATTAGTCTTATATTGAACAATCATTTATTTTGCACAGCTTTTACTTTTGCATTTCTTTCATGAATGAATTCTTTTTAAATCATACGTTTTATAACATATCCGAACGAACTACGCACACCTGATTCTCGTCAAAGATGAGATACGTAGGCAGCCCTATTCGGATTCGGTACCATTTATTCAAAAATACAAAAATATTTTATTCAAAAAGCATAAAATATCTTTTAAAAAAAAGCTCTTTAAGTCATTATTTGATTTGGTTGATACCAACACAGTTAGGAGTGTGCGTAGAAAGACCGAGTAATAATCAGTATGGGTTGACTTCGTGATAAACCATAGATTCTTTTGGTACCTCTCACTCACACCTGTAATGACATTCTTGCATGCTTTTAAGATAAGAACGAAACCAACCTCATTGTTTCATGTGCATTGTGTGGTGAGTTTTAGAATAAGTTCAATTGCACTGCGTTGTGATCTAGAACTTGGCCTGAATGTTTGTTGAGGCGAAATCCTGAGTAACACTCGGTGTAGGAAATGATCGTAGGCTTTCTTTGATACGTTTGAGCTTTTTCAGCCTACCAAATAACATTATCCGTAGTACACTCCTTTTGAGCCTAAAGCCTATTCTTTTGACCACCGCATATTACACCTATACCCTTTCTAAGTGCGTACACACTATCCCTCTCTTGGCCCGACCTCCTTGAGCGCTTTAGAAATGTGCAAGTGGCTGACAAAATCTGCGTCGAAGTTTGCGAAGACAAAATTGTCAAAGTCCCAAAAGGGAAAAGAAAAACACAAAGGGCGACTTCACAAAAAGAAGAAATCAAAAGCCCCGACATTAAAAAAAAGAATAAAAATGAGAGAATAACTTTGGAAAAAGCAGGCTCCAAACGAAAGATTAAAAAAGAAGTCAGTACAGAAAAACTGGGACAAAAAAAAGAGAAAAAAAGAAAGAAAGCAGATCAGCATTAAAACACTCAAATATCAAGCACGGACGTAGTCCAACGCTCGAGGAAGGATTAGTCACTTTTACCCAAATGATATCCATCCCTTTCCCCAAACCTACATTACAAGCCCTACATGATCTTATACTGAGGGTTCTCACATTAGTGGATACTTACATGACGGCCAAGCCTATGATATCACAATTGCATGCATTGCACATCCTTTTGAGTGTGAACGTACTTCTCTAAACGTCCCAAAATTCAAAATACTGGAATATATGCGAGAAATGAGACTTTCTTTCAGTGAGGGCATTTGAAACGTGAGATTACGTGTAGTTCGAAACCTTGACTGCAAGCAAGTGTGTCGATACTTAGGTGTCTGAGATACCACTTGAAACTATAGGAATTACCCAGAAGTCAGTCTTGGTTAGACTGGAAGTGAATAACGGAATTCCTAAGCACAATACTAATTGTTGGTATCAACTGAAGTCAGAACGTGATGCAGTCTTTCCACTTTTCAAAAAACAAATGCGTATATTCTTATTTTTTGCATCACGAACTACGTCTTGACCTGATTCCCTCAGCGGGATAAGTAGGCGGCCACATTGGCTTCGGTCTCATTTTTTGAAAATTGTACAATCATTTTTTGCATCATGAACTACGTCTTGACCTGATTCCCTCGACGGGATACGTAGGCGACCACATTGGCTTCGATCCACATTGTGTGAAAAACCCATAAAAATCCTTATTTTTTGCATCACGAACTACGCTCGACTGATTCCTCGGCGGATACGTGGCGGTCACATCGCTTGGCCTCATTTTTAAAAATTGTATAATTATTTTTTGCATCACGAACTACGTCATTACCTGATTCCCTCATGAGGATACGTAGGCGGCCTAAGTCGGCTTCGGTCACACCATTATAAATCTTCTCATTGGCTCGCGTGCGACAAAATGCATTTGATTATTCCGAAAAGAGATATGAGCAATTTCCGTCAGGGTTAAGTCTGTGCAGAGACTAGCATGCAGCAAGCATTCGCAGCATCCAGCAAGTCCGTGCAGGGCTACATCATCAATCAGCAATCAACAACGTTCAGCAAGCATTCGCAGCATCCAGCAAGTCCGCGCAGAGCATTCATCATCACTCACAACATTCAGCAAGCATTCGCAGCATCCAACAAGTCCGTGCAGAGACTACCTCAGCATCAACAACATTCAGCAAGCATTCGCAGCATCAACAACATTCATCAAGCATTCGCAGCATCCAGCAAGTCCATGCAGAGACTACATCAGCAGTCGCAGCATTCAGCCAGCATTCGCAACATCCAGCAAGTTCGTGCAGACACTACATCAGCAATCGCAGCATTCAACAAGCATTCACAACATCCAGCAGGCCCGCGCAGAGCATTCAGGAAGCATTCGCAGCATCCAGCAAGTCTGCACAAAGACAACAACATCACTCGCAACATTCAGCAAGCATTCACAACATTCAACACGTCCGTGCAATGACGAAATCTCAGCATTTGAAGCATCACATCAATACAATCGCCATCACGTTTTACAGGATAACATTTCTACTCATACAATTACATTGCTTATAAATTCATGCGTTATCATTTTGGCTTAACAGTTATGCACTAACCTTTTGCTTAAGTCTGAGCATGCAAGCGTCAAGAGCCAAAGCTACAAAGTCAACGCGAATCAACCACTCCTTTCCTAAAACTCACAAGTTTTCTTTGAGTGAAGGATCTTCATATCAGCAAAGGCGGGAGCACAACAATAAGCCCATGCGGGTTACAAACGCACAACGTCTATGCAATGACGTTATCTCAACCCAGACGAGTCACAAAGCAGGTACGTCCATAAAATGACGTCATTTCATGTAAGCCTATGCAACGGCTTCATCCATGTTTCGTCTATGCAACGACGAGCATCTGCATCGCGTCTATGCAACGACTCCATCTCATGTAAGCATATGCAACGGCTTCATCTATGTTTCGTCTATACAACGACGAGCATCTGCATCGCGTTTATGCAACGACGCCATCTCATGTAAGTCTATGCAACGGCTTCATCTATGTTTCGTCTATATAACGACGAACATCTGCATCGCGTCTATGCAACGACGTCATTTCATGTAAGTTTATGCAACGGCTTCATCTATGTTTCGTCTATGCAACGACGAACATCTACATCGCGTCTATGCAACGACGTCATTTCATATAAGCCCATGCAACGACTTCATCTGTGTTTCATCTATGCAACGACGAGCATCTGCATCGCGTCTATGCAACGACGTCATTTCATGTAAGCCCATGCAACGACTTCATCTGTGTTTCGTCTATGCAACGACAAGCATCTGCATCGCGTCTATGCAACGACGCCATCTCATGTAAGTCTATGCAACGACTTCATCTATGTTTCGTCTATAGAACGACGAGCATCTGCATCGCGTCTATGCAACGACGTCATTTCATGTAAGTCTATGCAACTGCTTCATCTATGTTTCGTCTATGCAAAGACGAACATCTGCATCGCGTCTATGCAACGACTTCATATGTGTTTCGTCTATGCAACGACAAGCATCTGCATCGCGTCTATGCAACGACGACATTTCATGTAAGCCCATGCAACAGCTTCATCTATGTTTCGGCTATGCAACGACGATCATCTGCATCGCGTCCATGCAATGACGCCATCAACATCTACAAACACCATGTCTTTTCCAGCACAACATCACCTGCAACCCAGTGTCAATCATACTTCGATACTGGGACAAATTTTGAATTTGCGTCGGCATTGTCTTTAATTTTGCGGAGTCACAGCATCCCAGTGTCATCATGATTCGACACTGGGACAATTTTGAATCGGCGTCTACCTGCTTTAATTTTCTAGCATCGCAGCAACCCAATGTCATCATAATTCGACACTGGAACAAATTTTGAATTTGCATCAGCTTTTGCCCATTCTTTTTCTTGATCTTTGTTTTAATTCTGACGATAAGGACAAAATTAACTACAAGTCAACGTCTTTGTCCGAAAACTCTTTCATCGTCTTCGGTCAAAGAGAAACAAGTTGTTGACACCCAATTTTGACTCATTTTTAGTCATTTCTTGCAATTTTAAGCATTTTAGGACACCGCATTTTAATCATCATTTTTTGCATTTTTTACATAATATTTTATGTAAATTTCTTCGCAAAATGGCATTGCATCTTTTTACTTTAAATTAAGCATGATGTCTTTGTTAATATTATGTTTCTATTATTATCACACTGTCGTTTTATTTTAATAATATTTGCATCTCTTTAAATAATTAATTGACACCGCATTTTTTTTAATTAGACATTAAACATTTCTTAAATATTGCATTTTTTATTATTATAGCGTCGGCATTTTTATTTTGATAATTTTGTACCTTTAAATAATTTTTTCTTTTAAATAATTAATCCGTTTTGCATTTTTTATCAAACCACTGGATCAGTCCAATCCTCCAAAAAACCGAAGCCCAAACTGAGGCCCAAAAAATGAGGCCCAATACACCTTTCATCTATTTCCCCCCCAAAAATATCAAAACCCTAAACCTAAACATCTACCCTATAAATAAAAACCTTACCCCCTGAAAACCCTCACCACCTAACTTCTCCTTAACTCACACACCTTCCTCTACCTAAAAACAAACAAACCTAAACCCCATTTCAGATTTTACTCTCTATTCCTAACCCTTCTCTCGTTTTCGAATCCAGTCCAAGCGAAACCCCTAAGAACACCTATCACCCATTCCTCTCTTACAATCACTCTCCATCGTCTTTCACCTCCAGAACCTCTCCCAACTCATGAAGGAAACTGTCGATTTCGTCTCCGGATTTATTTTTTGGCTTTACTTATTAATTCTTGTTATTGCTTTTAAAATTGTTTATTCTATTACTAACACTTTTACTAAGTGTTTATGCAGTACCGAGATCATCTTGTGCAGAAGGCCTAAAAAGGACTAAAAGTTGTCTCAAAGTTTTATCTTATGTCACATTTAATTTTAGTTTTTATTATTCTGTATTGCATTTTATTTTAATTGTAAATTATGTAAAAATGCTTAGAATATGTAGAATAAAAGCCAATACATAATTAACCTAGGTTTGAACGGATAACCGCAAGTTAGCGGATCTTAAAGGATTAGGATAATAAAGACCCTGATCCAGAATCTCATTAATTTCACAGACCATTAAATGGAGATTAATTGCAATATTTTTATTGCAATAAATCAAGTGTGCTAATTCACTTAATTAATTAGGTGGTGACTCCTCAAAATCAGCATTATTGCTCCATCCAGGGAATCGCGCCAAAGAGCAACGTTGCGGATATCGTTCAGACCCCGAGGTCAAAAACGGGCGCGACAACATGGCGACTCTACTGGGAATAATCAGGTTCTTGACCATGGCAAACCTAGGTTTATTATTGTTTGGCTTTATTTGCTTTTATTTGTTTTAAATGTCTTAAAATTGCTTGCTTTAATTTTGTATGCTTAACTGTTTAAATTGCTATTTGCTTTTACTGCTTTCCTTAAATTGGCATTACGCTCATATTTCTTCCACTCTGAAAAATTCATATTGTCACACACTACACGCGTTGGTGTGCTTCGCGCACCCGCAAATTTCTTTCAAAATACCCAAAATTTAGGAGAGTTGGCGCCTGCGTGGAGTTAGACGAGTTGTCCGCTCGGGAACTGCGTCTAGTAAGCCAAATCTTAGAAAGCTTAAGATAGAGCTATACCACCTTTTTTATTTAAGTCGTGAATCATAAACCTTAGGTGGGTTAATCCAATTAGAAATCCACAAACTTGTCGACGGGTTTAACGACCCATTAGCGTATTATGTAGCATGATGATGATAGAAGGATCAGCTGATCATGACACGAAATTGGAAAAGTGCCGTCGTTTGGTCGTCATTTCGCATTAATGTTTAGCAACTTTGGTCAATCTATCCCAATCTCGCATATCTGGCGTTTAGGCCGCGCTTGATTTGCATGTTTTGTTTACTATTGTTGTCGCTAGCAATTCTGTATATATTATTTAATGCAATAATTACCCTTTTAACTCCTGTACATATCATGTTATGTGCTTATAACTCTGGTCACGAGCATTTGCATTTTTTGCACTTTTTGTTATCACGCGCAATCGAACTTTCTTTGCGTAAATCACTCAAACAGTAGCGATTTGGACTTTGTGAAGCATTAATCACGATCGGTCGAAGCAATGCGGTAGTCTTTGACTATATTGCCACACCCACATTTTATTATTTTTGTGGCTTGCCTCGCCCATTTGTCATATTTTTGGAAGACCGTCGCCGAAAATAGTGGAAGAAAATAAAAAGGGAAGAAAAGAAAAGAAAAAAATCATTACAAGAATGGTGGAGTTATGTTGTGGAAAGAAGTCATCTTATACATTCAATGAAGCATCGCCTGGTCCTATATTTTGTATCTTTATACATATTCGCAAATTCAATTGATATGTCTAGTGTCGATTACGTAATTCTTTATCATTCATTTTACAACATAATCATCCCGAACTACGTGTGTCTGATTCTCACCATACGGTGTGATACGTAGGCAACTCATCTTGGGTTCAACACCACCACATAAAAAAAGAAAAAGAGGGGGACATATTTGGTTCACTCATTCATTGCATTTATCCAATCACGGACATTCATTATTGCATTTCAATCATTCTATCACATACATACATTCATGCATTTCATTCATTCTATCACATCCATTCATTTTCATTACATTCCTCTTACTTTGCATTAGTCTTATATTGAACAATCATTTATTTTGCACAGCTTTTACTTTTGCATTTCTTTCATGAATGAATTCTTTTTAAATCATACGTTTTATAACATATCCGAACGAACTACGCACACCTGATTCTCGTCAAAGATGAGATACGTAGGCAGCCCTATTCGGATTCGGTACCATTTATTCAAAAATACAAAAATATTTTATTCAAAAAGCATAAAATATCTTTTAAAAAAAAGCTCTTTAAGTCATTATTTGATTTGGTTGATACCAACACAGTTAGGAGTGTGCGTAGAAAGAGTAATAATCGGTATGGGTTGACTTCGTGATAAACCATAGATTCTTTTGTACCTCTCACTCACACCTGTAATGACATTCTTGCATGCTTTTAAGATAAGAACGAAACCAACCTCATTGTTTCATGTGCATTGTGTGGTGAGTTTTAGAATAAGTTCAATTGCACTGCGTTGTGATCTAGAACTTGGCCTGAATGTTTGTTGAGGCGAAATCCTGAGTAACACTCGGTGTAGGAAATGATCGTAGGCTTTCTTTGATACGTTTGAGCTTTTTCAGCCTACCAAATAACATTATCCGTAGTACACTCCTTTTGAGCCTAAAGCCTATTCTTTTGACCACCGCATATTACACCTATACCCTTTCTAAGTGCGTACACACTATCCCTCTCTTGGCCCGACCTCCTTGAGCGCTTTAGAAATGTGCAAGTGGCTGACAAAATCTGGTCGAAGTTTGCGAAGACAAAATTGTCAAAGTCCCAGGAAAAGAAAAACAAAGGCGACTTCAAAGAAGAAATCAAAAGCCCGACATTAAAAAAAGAATAAAAATGAGACAAGAACTTTGGAAAAAGCAGGCTCCAAACGAAAGATTAAAAAGAAGTCGATCTGAAAAAGCGGGACAAAAAGAGAAAAAGAAAGAAAGCGGTCGATTAAAACACCGAATATCAAGCACGGACGTAGTCAGCGCTCGAGGAAGGATTAGTCACTTTTACCCAAATGATATCCGTCCTTTCCCCAAACCTACATTCTGACAAGCCCTACGTGATCTTATCGAGGTTCTCGCATTAGTGGATACTTACATGGCGGCTATGATATCACAATTGCATCGTTGCACATCCTTTGAGTGTGAGCGATTCTAAGCGTCCCAAAATTCAAAATCTTTGGAATATATGCGAGAAATAAGACTTTCTTTCGGTGAGGCATTTGAAGCGTGAGATTACGTGTAGTTGAAACCTTGCAAGCAAGTGTGTCGATACTTAGGTGTGCGAGATACCACGAAACTATAGGAATGTCGGTCTTGGTTAGGGAAGTGAATAAAATTCCTAAGCACAATACTAATTGTTGGTATCAGAAGTCGAGCGTGATGCGATCTTTCCACTTTTCAAAAACAAATCGTATATTCTTATTTTTGCATCACGAACTACGTCTTGACTGATTCCCTCAGTAGGATAAGAGCGCCTTGGTCTCATTTTTTGAAAATTGTACAATCATTTTTGCATCATGAACTACGTCTTGACTGATTCCTCGGCGGGATCGTGGCGACCACGTTGGCCGATCCGTTGTGAAAAACCCATAAAAATCCTTATTTTTGCATCACGAACTACGTCTTGACTGATTCCTCGGTAGGATCGTGGCGGTCACATTAACCGGTCATTTTTAAAAATTGTATAATTATTTTTGCATCACGAACTACGTCATTAGATTCTCACGAGGATACGTGGCGGCCTAAGTCGGCCACACCATTATAAATCTTCTCGTTGGCTCGCGACAAAATGCATTTGATTATTCGAAAAGAGATATGAGCAATTTCCGTGGTTAAACGATGCGCAGCGTGCGTGGCGTTCGCGGCGTCGGCAAGTCGCAGGCTACATCATCAATCGGCAATCAACAACGTTGATCAACAACATTCGACAAGCATTCGCGCAATCGCAGATTCAACAAGCATTCACAACATAAGCATTCGCAGCATCCAGCAAGTCTGCACAAAGACAACAACATCACTCGCAACATTCAGCAAGCATTCACAACATTCAACACGTCCGCGATGGCGAAATCTCGGCGTTCAAGCATCACATCAATACAATCGCCATCACGTTTTGAGGATAACATTTCTACTCATACAATTACATTGCTTATAAATTCATGCGTTATCATTTTGCGCTTATGCACTAACCTTTTGCTTAAGTGCAGCGTCGAGCCAAAGCTACAAAGTCAACGCGAATCAACCACTCCTTTCCTAAAACTCACAAGTTTTCTTTGAGTGAAGGATCTTCATATCGCGGAGCACAACAATAAGCCCACGCGGGTTACAAGCGCACAGCGTCTATCTGATGGCGTTATCTCAACCAGACGAGTCACGTCCGTAAAATGGCGTCATTTCGTATGGCACGGCTTCATCCATGTTTCGTCATGCAACGGCGAGCATCTGTGGCGACTCCATCTCATGTAAGCATATCAGCCGTCTATGTTTCCTATACAACGACGAGCATCTGCGTCGCGTTGCCAAGTCTATGCAACGGCTTCATCTATGTTTAGATCCATATAACGACGAACATCTGCGATCGCTTCATGCAACGGCGTCATTTCATGTAAGTTTATCGGCCATCTATGTTTCCGAACATCTACATCCGTCATTTCATATAAGCCCGTGCAGCGACTTCGTGTTTAATACATCTCGTCTGCGTCAGCGCCATTTCATGTAAGCCCATGCAGCGACTTCATCGTGTTTCGTCTGCTGACAAGCGTCTGCGTCGCGTCCGTGCCGAAGTCTCCGTATGTTGTATCCCTTATGTTTATTATACGTCTGCGTCGCGTCTCATTTCATGTAAGTCTACTGCCATGTTTCGTCTATGCAAAGAAACATCTGCATCAGCGTCATACGTGTTTCGTCTGCAACGACAAGCGTCTGCGTCGCGTGCGACATTTCATGTAAGCCTCTATGTTGGCGATCATCTGCGTCGCGTCCATGCAATAGCGCCATCAACATCTACAAACACCATGTCTTTTCAAAGACAACATCACTGCAACCCGGTCAATCATACTTGGGACAAATTTTGAATTCGTCGCATTGTCTTTAATTTGTCATCGTGATTCGACATCGGGACAATTTTGAATCGGCGTCTACTTTTTAATTTTCTAGCATCGCGTGGCGATGTCATCATAATTCGACACTGGAACAAATTTTGAATTTGCATCAGCTTTTGCCCATTCTTTTTCTTGATCTTTGTTTTAATTCTGACGATAAGGACAAAATTAACTACAAGTCAACGTCTTTGTCCGAAAACTCTTTCATCGTCTTCGGTCAAAGAGAAACAAGTTGTTGACACCCAATTTTGACTCATTTTTAGTCATTTCTTGCAATTTTAAGCATTTTAGGACACCGCATTTTAATCATCATTTTTTGCATTTTTTACATAATATTTTATGTAAATTTCTTCGCAAAATGGCATTGCATCTTTTTACTTTAAATTAAGCATGATGTCTTTGTTAATATTATGTTTCTATTATTATCACACTGTCGTTTTATTTTAATAATATTTGCATCTCTTTAAATAATTAATTGACACCGCGTTTTTTTTAATTAGACATTAAACATTTCTTAAATATTGCATTTTTTATTATTATAGCGTCGGCATTTTTATTTTGATAATTTTGTACCTTTAAATAATTTTATCTTTTAAATAATTAATCCGTTTTGCATTTTTTGTCAAACCAGTCCAGTCCGAGGCACAATCTAGATCATTCCAATCCTCCAAAAAACCGAAGCCCAAACTGAGGCCCAAAAAATGAGGCCCAATACATCTTTCATCTATTTTTCCCCCAAAAATACCAAAACCATAAACCTAAACATTTACCCTATAAATAAAAACCTTACCCCCCCATTGAAAACCCTCAGCCGCCCTAATTCCTTCTCCTTAACTCAGCTGCACACACCTTCCTCTCCCTAAAAAATAGAGAGCAACCAGCGCACCAAAATAAACCCCCCCCCCCCCCCCCCATTTCAGATTTTACTCTCTCTATTCCCTAATCCTTCTCTCCGGTCGCCGCTCTCCGCCGGAGCTCCAAGCTCCGGCGAAACCCCTAGCAACACCTTCAGCCGCACACCCATCACCCCTTCCCCTCTCTCCATCACTCTCCCTCGTCTCTCACCTCCACACCTCCCGTCGCCCACCACCGGCGAAACCACCCCATCCGAACCTCTCCGTCGCCCCAACTCACGACTTCTCACCGCCGCCGACAACACCATGGTGGCGGACCACCGTCACCGTATCTTTTTTATATCGTCTCGCCTGCCGAGTTGACCACGGCGGGCGAGACGCGTTGCTGGTTCTGTTGGAATTATTATATATATTGTGCTTTGTTTAGACTGATTTTTACGTGAATCTTGTGCTTGGTTTTGAACTGATTTTACATTTTTTTGTTCTTGTTGGAGTTTTTAACTCCGGCGACCTTTGGACTGATTTGGCACCATTTTACATCTCGTCGGAGTTTTTCAGAACTCCGACGATGTTCTGAGTTTTCCGACGATATGTTGTTCTGCTTGACGGCTTTGCTAACCATTTTCACTATGTTTGTTGTTGGCCTGACTGATTCGGCAGACCATTTTTGTTCGCTATATTATTGCTTTGTCGGACTGATTCTGCACTGTTTGGGTTGCTCCGGTGAAATTTTTTGAGCTTTCCAGTGAGCTTGTGTTGGTAACTGATATTTTTATAGTCTGTCGAATTAATTTTTGACGAATCGTCACGACCCGACCGATCGCGATCGTGCCTATCTGAGCACCCTACAGTATACATCGAGAAAATCAGTGGAACATACATGAAACTTATACAAAAAAAAAAAAAAGCAGTAAACAAAGTTAGGATGGCTACCTTCCGAACATATATAAATACAAGCGGTTGACTCTTTCTTTACAAAGCGACCCACAATATGTGACTACGGACCTAAGAGTTTTAACATAACAAGCGTGGCCGCCATACCACGAATATACATGAATCTACTACCTCGGGAAAATCGTACCAAGAGATAAGCCTCGGAGCAAATGGAGCTTTCTCAAAATCAACCGAGATCCTAAGAGCAAGGATCGCCAACCAGGTACCTAAACTGCGGGCATGAACGCAGCCGATAACCAGTGCAGAATATGGAACAGAAATAACGTGATCATAAGCGTACAAAGAATGACAAGGACAAGTATAAAAATACATACCGGATCTTGTGTCATTACCACTTATGAACTAAATCGCACCTTATCATCTTTTCCATTTTCAATAAAAGTTATAGCCACTTTCTTACGCATTATTAGAAAAGAATCATTAAGTTCATTACCGTATAACTTAACTATCTTTCATAAGGTTGTTCGGCCCGATCAAGATCACATAGTGCGCGTAAGGTATGCCCGCCCACGGGTCGATAACGTCATCTATGCGCGGGTATCTTGCGCCGTTCTGGGTCGATAATGTCATATAGTGCGCGTAAGGTATCGCCCGCCCGTTCTGGTCGATAATGTCATCTAGTGCGCGTAAGGTATCTTGCCGCCCGTTCACGGTCGATAATGTCATATAGTGCGCGGTAAAGGTATCTTGCCCATTCCTAGGTCGATAATGTCATATAGTGCGCGAAGGTATCCCCATTCGGTCTATTTCACCCGTAGGTATTCTCGCATAGGTGTGGGACTATTTCACCGCGTAAGCCCAAGGACTCGCGTGAGGTATTCCTCGCATCATGGGTAGCAAATCCACAATGTGCAGGTGGTATAACGTCTTGGGGTTTACTCATTTATACTCTTACGAAGAAGGTGGTATAACGTCTTGGGTTTACCCTCATTTATACTCTTACGAAGAAGGTGGTATAACGTCTTGGGGTTTACCTCTCATTTATACTCTTACCTGAAGAAGGTGGTATAACGTCTTGGGGTTTACCCTCATTTATACTCTTACCCTAACTCAACCGGCCATCATACATAACATAAGCCCCACCGCTTATCATACATAACATAAGCACTACTGACTTATCATACATAACATAGACTTATCATACATAACATAAGCACCACCATACATAACATAAGCAAGTTAAGAAATCCCTAACTTCTTATTAGCTTGTTCATATACATTCTCATTTTTGTTTACTTAAGGCACTAATCATGTCATTATAAAATCCGAATTTAACCCAACGACGTGCCTCTAGTCCTTTAAAATGATTCTCTTTTAAATAAAACTTCCAAGATACTAATAACCGTAGTATCAAGTCATATCTACTTTTCACGACCATCCGATACTTTTAGAAATACAATTACAAATCAAGTGACTTCTTTCTTTAAAACCTTAAGCAATTGGTACCTTTAAAACAATTGCCCTTCTTTATTTCAAATTATTCTTTGCTTACATTACTGAAGAAAACCATTCTCTTAACCTTCCATAAAGCCGTTATAACCAACTTCCCATAAAGCCGTTATAACCGCTTTATGGTTTTATACAAACTCATTCCTTTTATAACCAAGAGACTTATACTTTATGAAACCAAGTATTAAATACTTTCAAAACAATTCTAATAACTTTCAAAAAAAAAATTATAATCTTAACCTTTAAAACTAAATTGACTCATTTTATTATAAAACCTTAGGCAATCGACGCCTTAAAACAAATTGCCTTTTCAATAAAACAAGTCATTTATCTTTCCATAAAGTAAATATAACCAACTCCCATAAAGTCGTTATATTCACTTTATACCTTAGCCATAAACAATTTCCTATCCAAGGACTTATACGTTTAAAGCGGAACAAGTATCACATACTTTAAAACTCTTCAAGTCCCTTAACTTTAAAATCAACTTAAGACATCCTTACTATTTTCAAAGAAGTGAGTTAATCTCTAACCCACCCGACTTGGCATTACATAAAACAAGTAAAGAATGTCATAGTCTTGACGTCTACCGTACTACATCGTGCAACTAGTCATGCTCAAAAGATAGGAAAAGTTCTACATACAAGAAATCACATAACTACCTCTTAACTTCTAAGAGTAGAAGGAAGCGTGAAATGATACCACAAGTATAGTCCATACATAGAATCATGCCAAGGAAGGAAGAGGTTCACATACCTCGCGACGATTATCGATAATTAGCAAAGCGCTCAAAGTACTTCAACCTAAAATTGCCACAATCGTCCATAGCCTTGAAAATCAAATTTTTGGAGGTCTTTGGTGGTCTCATGGCGGCGAGCTCACATCGATGGCGGATTCAAAATACCGAGAATTGAGGCTCGGATTGGTTGCAAAGCGTAGCTAAGATCAATACGAACACAATGGTATATGCCTTAGCCCTCAATCAGAATCGATCGAATCTTCCAACTTCCGATCGAAGAAAATGTTTTGGTCGACGACGATCCGGTTGAATCGAGGTCGTGGGTGCCAAAATGTCGGCCTTTCCACCGAATATTTCTACACTAGCACCACGCATCGACTACCACTGTGGTGGCGGAAAATGCTCGTCGATGACCTAGGGTTTCGAAAATCGATCAGTTTGAGCAAGAATCGAGGTCTGGTTTACATGGAAATGAGAGATGGTGGTTCTGATGGTATACTCCACTCCGTCGATTGCACCTCGGTGGTGAAAATCAGAAAACCGAGCGGGAAGATGGATGAGCGATGACGAAACTTCGATCTGAATCGCCGGCGATTCCGGAGAATCGACGGTGGCGGTTGGTACGGGCGCTCGGCGAGACGAAGCTTTTGGTATATGTCTCGCCCGGATTCTGGTTTGGCGGAAATGGCGTTTCGAACGTTCATCGAACAACACCTGTTCATGGGCGGGTTTTCACTGCTCATACTCGTTTTGGTATTTTTGTTCTGCGTTTTGCCTTCCCAAACTCCCAACAAATACAAAATTTCGTGGTCCCGTGACCAAATTTCAAATTAAATTCCAAAATTCGATTAAATTCTAAAAGTCCCAAATACCAATTTGAGAATTAAATTCAACTAATAAACCTTTTTTCCTTTACAAGGTTGGAGAAATTTGAATCTTTCATTCTTTCCAAAATTCAATTCCCAAATTCTTACGACGTTCTTATCTCAGAAATACGGGTGTAACATCCTTCCTCCCAGAAACATTCGTCCTCGAATGTTCTTTGAGTCCCATCTAATTAGATAGCGACATAGTCTCCTTTTACTACACCCTTCTTACAACATATGCCACCCATGGCCACATAACAATACTTATACTAAAATGTCAACTGGCACTCGCGAAGCCAACTAGCCCATACTCATAATGACCACAAAGCCCCGTAACCATCTCTACTAGGTCTACTAGTGGTCTAACGTATCATCACCGGCAATCTCATATACCACTACCAAAACACTCACGGGTGTAGTTACCCCGAAATGTTCTTATGGATTCAGGCTCTATTCCTTTACACTTGGTTGCTATCTTCTTACTGACCGTACTCTTTCCGTACTTCCAACTCTTACGAGCATACATACATAACTTCCATACCGATTCGCCTCTAATCGGAGTCACTCTATAAAACAATATACGACCATTTCGGCACGGTTCGGTGGAGCGTGTCCACGAACAGAAACAATTAACTAGACTTGGGCCTTGCACTCGTGACCCCGTCACGTGAACTACTACCAACGATCCCACTCTATTCGAGGCAGTCCTCAACCACTCGTCGCACTTAACTCTTATCCTTGGTGCGACTTAAAATCTTATGGCGAGAGAGCCTTATATATCTAAGGTCTCGGCTTATCAATATTCTTAGGCTCGCAATTTCCATGTTCCAAGCCTACCTTATTAGTCCCGGTACAAAAACTTCTCATAAAACCAAAACCATGTTGTCTCGATCACAACAACTATTACTTACTCTATACGGACCTCATCCGTACAATTCTCTTCAGCCTACTACGCCGCTTAATCCATTAACATGACATTCCGTTAGGTTCCTTAACATGGCTTAAGGGTCCACTACCCTATCATCCTTTCCCGATTATCTCAAAAAAACACAAGACCTTGGCGAAAATTTACTAACTATTCCATACCATCCCAGATCTAGTTAGTCTTTACCACTCTTGGTAAATCTAAATCCATTCTAGGCAACCCATAAATGACTCATACATAACTCCGTGAGGTATGTCACAATACCAACTATACTATAATCATTACCAACACGATACGCAATCCACATAGTCCTTCAGGTCATCTGCCTTTTCTCGTAATGCAATCAACATAACTCGTTAGGCGGGCGACCCTAACAACACGGCTCTATGGCACGATCTCGAGTGAGAAGAATGGAAACCAATCCTAAATGTCACGCAGCCTCCGATTATAGATGTGGTGCACAACACACCGATAATCAAGACTCTACTAGACACTGCAGACACTTTCCGAGACTAAGCGCCTCGATACCACTTTTGTCACGACCGACCCGATCGCGATCGGTGCCCTATCTGGGCACCCGCAGTATACATCGAGAAAATCAGCGAACATACATGAAACTTATACAAAAAAAAAAAAAAGAAGTAACAAAGTTAGCCGATAGGCTACCTTCCCGAACATATATAAATACAACCAAGCGGTTGACTCTTTCTTTACAAATCGACCCACACATGTGACTACAGCACCTCTAAGAGTTTTAACATAACAATCGTGGCGGACAGGGCCCGCCATACCCCGAATATACATGAATCTACTACCTCGGGAAAATCGTACAAGAGATAAGCCTCGAGCAAATGGAGCTTTCTCAAAATCAACCGAGATCCTAAGAGCAAGGATCGCCAACTCGGGTACCTAAAACTCGCGGCATGAACGCAGCCAGAAGGGGTCGATAACAGTACGAATATGGAATGTAAATAACGTCAAAGAAATGATCATAATCGTACCAAAGAATGACAAGGACAAGTATAAAAATACATACAGATCTTGCCGTGTCATTACCACTTATGAACTAAATCGCACCTTATCATCTTTTCCATTTTCAATAAAAGTTATAGCCACTTTCTTACGCATTATTAGAAAAGAATCATTAAGTTCATTACCATATAACTTAACTCTTTCATAAGGTTGTTCCGTACTGTAAGGAGTGGCACCTATACTACCCGCCAATCTAGACGCGATCAAGATCACATAGTGCGCGTGGGTATCTTGCGCCCAATCTCGGTCGATAACGCCATCTAGTGCGCAGAAGGTATCTCGCCGCCCATTCTCGGGTCGATAATGTCATATAGTGCGCGTAAGGTATACCGCCCGCCATTCACGGTCGATAATGTCATCTAGTGCGCGTAAAGGTATCTTTGCGGCCCGTTCTCGGTCGATAATGTCATATAGTGCGCGTAAAGGTATACCGCGGCCCATTCCTAGGTCGATAATGTCATATAGTGCGCGTAAAGGTATCGCCTGCCCATTCTCGGTCTATTTCACCCGCGTAGATCCCGCGTGGACCCGCATGGTATTCTCGCGATAGGTCATACCGCACGTGGGACTATTTCACCCGCATAAGCCCATAAGGACTCGCGTGAGGTATTCCTCGCATCATGGGTAGCAAATCCAGCAGATGGTATAACGTCTTGGGGTTTACCCTCATTTATACTCTTACCTGAAGATGGTGGTATAACGTCTTGGGGGTTTTCCCCTCATTTATACTCTTACCATGAAGAAGGTGGTATAACGTATTGGGGGTTTACCTCTCATTTATACTCTTACCCTGAAGAAGGTGTTATAACGTCTTGGGGGTTTACCCTCATTTATACTCTTACCCTAACTCAACCTACCATCATACATAACATAAGCCCCACCGCTTATCATACATAACATAAGCACTACTGACTTATCATACATAACATAAGCCTACTGACTTATCATACATAACATAAGCACCACTTACCATACATAACATAAGCAAGTTAAGAAATCCCCTAACTTCTTATTAGCTTGTTCATATACATTCTCATTTTTGTTTACTTAAGGCACTAATCATGTCATTATAAAATCCGGGAATTTAACCCAACGTACTACGTGCCTCTAGTCCTTTAAAATGATTCTCTTTTAAATAAAACTTCCAAGATACTAATAACCGTAGTATCAAGTCATATCTACTTTTCACGACATTACAAATACTTTTTAGAAATACAATTACCGGCTTCTAAATCAAGTGACTTCTTTCTTTAAAACCTTAAGCAATTGGTACCTTTAAAACAATTGCCCTTCTTTATTTCAAATTATTCTTTGCTTACATTACTGAAGAAAACCATTCTCTTAACCTTCCATAAAGCCGTTATAACCAACTTCCCATAAAGCCGTTATAACCCTTTATGGTTTTATACAAACTCATTCCTTTTATAACCAAGAGACTTCTACTTTTTGAAACCAAGTATTAAATACTTTCAAATCAATTCTCATAACTTTCAAAAATACAATTAGTCTCTTAACCTTTAAAACTCAAGTGACTCATTTTATTATAAAACCTTAGGCAATTGACGCTTAAAAACAAATTGCCTTTTCAATAAAACAAGTCATTTATCTTTCCATAAAGTAAATATAACCAACTCCCATAAAGTCGTTATATTCACTTTATACCTTAGCCATAAACAATTTCCTATCCAAGGACTTATACGTTTAAAACGGAACAAGTATCACATACTTTAAAACTCTTCAAGTCCCTTAACTTTAAAATCAACTTAAGACATCCTTACTATTTTCAAAGAAGTGAGTTAATCTCCTAACCCACCCGACTTGGCATTACATAAAACAAGTAAAGAATGTCATAGTCTTGCACGCCCACTGCATCACATACGTGCAACTAGTCATGCTCAAAAGATAGGAAAAGGTTCTACATACAGTAAATCACATAACTACCTCTTAACTTCTAAGAGTAGAAGGAAACATGAAATGATACCACAAGTATAGTCCATACATAGAATCATGCCAAAGGAAGGAAGAGGTTCACATACCTCGCGACGATTATCGACAATTAGCAAAACGCTCCAAAGTACTTCAACCTAAAATTGCCACAATACGTCCATAGCCTTGAAAATCAAATTTTTGGAGGTCACGCGGTCTGCGACATGCGCCGCCGGCGAGCTCAAGGCGGCATCAATGGCGGATTCCAAAATACTGAGAATTGAGGCTCGGGATTGGTTGCAAAACGTAGCTAAGATCAATACGAACACAATGGTATATGCCTTAGCCCTCAACTGTACCAGAATCGATCGGAATCTTCCAACTTCCGATCGAAGAAAATGTTTTGGTTGACCCGACGATCTGGGTTGAATCGGAGGTCGTGGGTGGTGCCAAAATGTCGGCCTTTCCACCCTGAATATTTCTACACTAGCCACGACCGTCGACTCTACCTGTGGTGGCCGGAAAATGCTCGTCGACGACCTAGGGTTTCGACGAAAATCGATCTGTCACGCGAGTTTGAGCGAATCGAGGGTCTGGTTTACATGGAAATGACGGTAAGGAGATGGTGGTTCTGATGGTTTACTCCACTCCCGCCGATTGCACCTCACCGGTCGGAAATCGAAAAACCGAGCGGGAAGATGGATGAACAATGACCAAACTTCGATTCGAATCGCTGGCGATTCCGGAGAATCGACGCGGTGGTTGGTATGGGCGTGACGGCTCGACGAGACGAAGCTTTTGGTATATGTCTCGCCCGTGATTCTCGGTTTGGCGGAATGGCGTTTTCGAACACTGTTCATCGAACAACACTGTTCATGGACGGGTTTTCACTGTTCATACTCGTTTTGGTATTTTTGTTCTGCGTTCTGCCTTCCCAAACTCCCCAACAAATACAAAATTTCTCGGGTGGTCCCACGTGACCAAATTTCGAAATTAAATTCCAAAATTCCGATTAAATTCTAAAAGTCCCAAATACCGAATTTCGAGAATTAAATTCAACTAATAAACCTTTTTTTCCTTTACAAGGTTCGGAGAAATTTTCAGAATCTTTCATTCTTTCCAAAATTCAATTCCCAAATTCTTACGTACGTTCTTATCTCAACTGCCGGAAATACGGGGTGTAACACTGCCCTTTATTCCATTTTGTTAAACTTATTTAGAACAAATACTACACTTTGGTTACTGATTTGAACATGATACTACATTGGCCAATGAAAAAGTTATCCGTCGATTTTTGAGGCATCCACAGTTGCAAAGACGGAAAATAAAATAAATGAAACTTTCAGGGCAATGATGATTTCTTCCACTTATACCGGATAACCAACATGCGCTGGCAAGGCGAATTCTCGCAGCCGCACTTGTTTAGGCTGTCCCACTTTATTTTTATATATATCTGAGCCCTCCGTGTTTAAAACTATTACTGTTTTGGCGCGGATCCGAAGATTTTATCTATTTTATTGTTTTTAACAATATTGGCCGATGAAGGAATCTCCGTCTGATTTCCAAGGCCTCTCTTGTACAAAAGACGGATTTATTTTTTGGCTTTACTTATTAATTCTTGTTATTTCTTTTGAAATTGTTTATTCTATTACTAACACTTTTACTAAGTGTTTATACAGGTACCCGGAGATCATCTTGTGCAGAAGGCCTAAAAAGGACTAAAAGATGTCTCGAAGTTTTATCTTATGTCACATTTAATTTTAGTTTTTATTATTCTGTATTGCATTTTATTTTAATTGTAAATTATGTAAAAATGCTTAGAATAGGTAGAATAAAAGCCAATACATAATTAATCTAGGTTTGAACGGATAACCGCAAGTTAGCGGATCTTAAAGGATGCCTAACCCCTTCCCTTTAGGATAATAAAGAACCCTGATCCAGAATCTCATTAATTTCGCAGACCATTAAATGGAGATTAATTGCAATATTTTTATTGTAATAAATCAAGTGTCCTAATTCACTTAATTAATTAGGTGGCGACTCCTCAAAATCAGCATTATTGCTCCATCTAGGGAATCACGCCAAAGAGCAACGTTGCAGATACCGTTCAGACCCCGAGGTAAAAAACGAGCGCGACACTTGGCTAGCCAGCATGGCTTATATGATATAACCGAAATCCTGTGTGGTGATTATGATTAAGCCTGCGTGGCGGTCATGAAAAGTAGGATTTCGATACTACCGAAAGCCTGTGTGGCGGTTATCGAAAAGTACGTAGGATTCCAATATATCTGAAAGTATGTGTGGCGGTTATGAGAAATAGATAGTATACCACATTTGCATCATGCATAACAGCTATGTATATTATGCCGACAAAGGCTGTTATGAAAAGAAAGACGCTTGTGTGGCCATCGGTATACTGCATTGGTATTGCATAACATTTAGACATATGTACTAGGGCCCTCAGAGGTATGTATTGTTGGTCAGTGTTTCTGTTTCAGATTATGATATATCTTGGCTATGTCATTTCGTATGCCTGACATACTCAGAACATCAGTCGTACTGACGTTCCTTTTGCTGGGGACGTTGTGTTTCATGCCCACAGGTTCGCACAGGCAGGACGACGGTCCACGTGAATATGTTGCATATTTCAGCGAACTTTTGGAAGCACTCCTCTCTTTCCGGAGTGTCGGTGTAATTTTGGTATGTTACATTTTTGCGTGTCTATATGGGTATGACGGGGCCTTGTCCCGACCTGTTGATGTTGTACACTCTTTAGAGACTCGTAGACAGGTGTCCTATGTATATTAGTTTTGTATGGCCTCGTCGGCCTTGACATGGGCATGTATATATGTTTAAGTCAATTTTCTGGTTAAAAGCTTTCATAATTTTTTTCGGCGTAGTCTGTGGTTAGATGTTGATTGCGTGATTAGTGGTATCCGGCGGGTGGGATCCGGGTGCCCGTCGCGGCCCTCCGATTTGGGTCATGACACTTACAAACAAGCAATGGATAAGAAATAATTTCAGCATGACAAATACATCATATTCAACACTATTCTTATGCATTCTATCAAACGATCCTGGAGAGACTTAAACAAAATAAAAAATGAACTCATATTAGCCATAAATATAAGTATTATTTTCCTGCAAATAATGATTTGACCATAAACTTTAGGATTCTAACGAGGAATATTGAAAGACTTGTTTGAGGAGTATTTTAAACTAAAGCAATGGCTTTCGCAACCACTAGAGGTTATAATGAAAAGGTTGATCAAAGTTTGGGATTTGAGCCCTTAGTTTAGAATTGCCTTTAATAAAGAAAATTTTACCCTCAGTGTGGATCGTCATGACATGAATAATCTGGATTAGTTGGCCCAAAGCGGGTACAAAAAACCCAGCATGAAACTAAAAATTGATATTCAGCCATAAAACACTGTTGTTGAAATTCAACGCCAAATACATTTTTTCTCAACTTCAATCAAATTTAGCCCAAACGCCTACAGGTTTAAGACAAGCACTAGTAGTACGTATAAGTGCAACAAAAAAATTCTGCGTGATGTTGATTCATTTAAATGTAGCCTTTAAAAGACTAGAAACGGAAAACTGAAAGGAAATTATGAAACATGGAAAATATGAACCTATACTAGTAGTAGTAAATAAGTATCATACAAAAAACAGATTATTATTTGAAGAGTCATTATGCAGCAAGAAGATCACAACTACGTCTTCTTACGTCTTCCTCCGTGCCATAGATGTAGGATTGCCGTCAAATAGGCCCTCAACTAACGTTTCAATATCTTCTGGCTGATACTTTATATACTTGTCTGCATGCTTTGTATTGTCTAGATACTGCCTAAATCTCCCACAGAAGGACCTGTACGCCGGAATTAACACCGCCGATATAGAAACTCTGAGCTCCGACCGAAGCTGCTCGTCACTCACTACCCATGTACTCTGCGTACGATGGATATCATCCAGCATTGTGCTGAAATTCTTGAACCTCTCTTTAACTACTGGCTTTGTCACCTTCCCATTCACTTGCATCCCATCGTGACTTAGTATTTGTAGCACTCTTCCCCACGTTTCTCTTAGGTAATTCTTATGATATTGCCTCACGGTTGTCGATCTTCTTCGACACCATGTATCGCCCATCACTTGGCGGACCTCCGTGGATCCTTTGGCTTTTTGTAAGATGTATCTACCGTTGTTCATCAAGAATATGTCACGCAAGGAAGGGTCTTTATATAGGTTTGACTTGGCTTCTAGATTTGCATCCAACAGGTCCATTATTGTCATGAGTTGTGCTGTTAACGGCGTCGTCTCAGCTACATCATGCGGGCTTTCGCTCTCTTTATCAACGTGATCATCCACCGATGATTTCAATTTGGACGATGAAGTGGTAGAATATGCCTCCAACTTTGCGTGTTCCTTGAAAATGTGTCCCAGGGCGTCTTTGTACTCACAGGCGCATTTTAGATAATTCATGACATAACGTGTGAGCGGGTGCACCGCACCACCAGGGACCGGAGTCTTTGTTGCGTCGTTCTTGATTGAGTTTTCCAGATCACAGAACATGTTGACGGCAGCCTCCCCGAACCTATCCCTTGTAGCTAAGATCTCTGACTTTAGTTGGTGCTCGCAGTCATTAATGGAGAGAGATTCACTTATCGCATGAATGAGATCGCGAATGGTATCGTATATGTATAGATATTTGAAGAGTTTCTCAGCCGAGTGTTTCGTCCTGGAGACTGCCTCAGCAAAGTCAAGAATCTGAATTACGATGGAACGTGCCAGGTTATTAAAGAGGCTTTGGGAGATCATAAGAGACTCGGAGAATACTGATTCTCCAAGTCTCCTTTCACCAGGGAACAAAGTGTTTGAGCAGCTCCTGGCGACATTGATCCATCTGGTGATTTCTCCTTCTAGAGAATCCCACGACATCCTCTGCACATCATCCACGTTTATCTTCTCGAATTCGAGCATTTTCATTTGCTCATAAAATGCATTTCTTCGTGAAATTGAATACACTTGACAACAAGCTGTTTCAAAACCGGATGAGATCATGGCAGTGGCAATTCGATTCATTCTTGTCACGACCTCTGGCGGATACGACGGATAATCCTCGTCTACGGAGAGTTGTGAATTCTTATCAACTTTTGATTTGGGACGACTTCCGAAATCTTCTAATAAGGTACGCAATTCTTCTTCCATGAAAGTCATGGCTCGTTGCAAGATCGTATTAGTTCGACTCAACAACGTTGACCCTGATGGAGATTTGGGGATGTCATTTGTCAATTTGGATAAATGCATCACGGCTTCAAGGAAAAATGACTCTTCCTCAGTCATCTTTCCCGATCTAGTCGTCGTTTCACCGGAATTACATTTTGCAATCCTGGTCTCTATGATTTTGGAGAAATTTTCAATATTTTCAGGGAGGTCTGAGGGGTTATTATCAATATCTTCACATACCTGATCATTAATATGCTTAGCATGTGGTGATGTTGGAATGCCACTCTGAATATTCTTCTCCATTTGCTCTTTCTAAATGGATGATGAGGAGCAAAAGAGAAGGGATTCTAAGACTATTGTATGCATGCAAATTAAACTTCAGGAAAAATGAATCAAGCAGAGAGATGGGACAATTTGTTTAAGATTGAACATGTTTCTTATTTTCCTAATACGTGTATAAGGGCAGGTGGTTTATTTTCGGAAGATGGTCGGTACAAGAAGACTGTTGACTCGGTTAACAAAGTTTTTATTTTATTTTATTTTTGGTGCTTCTCACGACCTGATTTCAACATGGCTGGCTTCCCACTATGTCCAAGTCGTTTTTTTTTTGACCGAGCAAGAAGCGTCCGCTATTCTTTCAGTACAAGCGTGATAAACCTCGATCGTATAATACCGCAAACCATGTCGATAATTAACCACACTGATGGCCACGCATGTGTGATAATGTTTTTAAGAGATTAACTTTACACGGTCACCTAATTTTTAACTTGCTACTAAGTACTTTCATATTTTAATATTTAAATAAAAATAACAAAAGGAGTATTATAAGGCAACTTTGATTCTAAATTAATTATACGGTGTTTGTTTAGGATTCTGACTTGTCTTGGAAAAAATAGGAAGGATCTCTTTCACCGCTCGTCTTCTTCCTAATTAGCTTCACTCTCGTCTTCAACACCATTGAAACAACCAGCATACACCATTGATTCAGTACAAAAAGATTAAATGGTAACTTCTTACTCATTATCTTTTTCTTTTTCAAAATTTAAAAGTTTATAAAATACACTTTTTTTTTCCCAGGTAAATGCAAATATTATTACTAAAAAGAAAAAGCTAGGAGCTACAATCAGTCGTTGAGGGTTCTCAATCCTCAACGTAAGCATAAACAAGAAATGAAAGAGAGGAGGGATGGGGCGTAGGTGACGTCACAATAGGGGATTAAATCTAAAAAACTCAATCTTGGAAGGTTGAAATACTTTTTTCACTTCTCAAGCTTGCTGCTTGGCTTTGTTCTTAATGAAATTCTTCCTTGAAGTAACCTCTTGCCATCCATCATTATCCGCACAAAGTGGTTCTTGCATGTGCACACTCGGCGAATTCTCTACACCCAAAGCACTTCTAAAGGACCCTGGGTCAAAAGGAGTTTTAGACCCCCCTCGAGCTGCCTCGGCAAAGGTTCTGACTTGATTAAAATCTCTATTTCCAATCTTTGTTGTAGTGGGAACATCTTGTGCATCCCCCAAACGGTGTTCATCAAATTGTTTCTCACCCGAAGCTCGATCAAGATTCAAAGCTGTAACGACCCTTCCCGGTATAGAGGATAAAGTCGTATCTTCGCCATACTGAGGCAAAACATTCGAATTTTGAGGTTGGGAAGTTTCCATAGGCTTTCCTTGTTTCTTCGACTTCTTACACTTTAAATGGCTATGTCCAAACATTTGGCAAATAAAACAGAAATCCGGATAATGCTCATATTCCACTTTTTGAACATACGTGATATTACTCGTGACGCTTTACTCTAAATTCCGTGGATCGGCTCTTTGCTAACATCAACTTCAATCAATACTGCATAGTTCATTTTGGACCTCTCTTTAGTAAAGCGATCCGTGTATAGAGGTATTCCAACACGCGATGCTATTTTACTCAAACCGTTTCACCTAAATCGAGCAAGGGGATGTCACGAGCAACACCCAAACAGGATTTTCATAAAAAGATCATCCGAAAGTATCACGCCCTTGTCAACTAGTTTTAACATCAATGTTTTGCCGAATGTCATATAGGGCCACCATGAAACACCTTAACGCGATCATCCTCGATACGTAAACGGAAGACGGTCGCTTTATGTCGTAGGGAATGATTCGACACTTCACATTCCGCCCCAACAATTGAATTCGGCCTCACGCCCCGGAAAGGGCGTGAAGATCCAATAAGACAATAGCCCGTGTTTCAACAAATGGAACTTCGTCGTTCGCATCAAGTTCTACAATATTTCCTTCTTGTTCAATAAATTGCAATTTCATAACCTTTGCTTCTTAACTAGATTCCGCAAACACACCCGCATAAGTCATTTTCCTCGAATAGGCTTATCTGGGAGCATTCTTCGCCGGGTGAAGCGAAGGTTGAGGTCCATAGGTACGTTATTGGTTTCCGTAGATGAAGTCCAAAAACGCATCATCGGAAATATGTGTCTTAAGTCTTTTGTTGTAGTAATGCATTATCATTTAACGACTATCCATTAACGTTAGAGTTCCTGTGGCTCTGATTTGTCAAAGCGGTTCCCACCCAAATCAAGTTTGAAATCCCTTAAATTAGAAGACTCACATTCCCAATGCCAATTGAATCGTCGAGTAATTAGGCCTTAAATGAGAAGACTCCACATTCCCAATGTCAATTGAACGCGTCGAGTAATTAGGCATCGTATGGAGAGAAAACCCTGGCTCCGCAACATTTGCCTTACCAAGATCTATGGGATTGTGAGCCACCGGATGTAGTACCCGTTGAATGAGGCGTGACATCGCATCCGCGTTCATTGATTGCTTCAAATTACTAGATCTCTTTTGAGTAAAAACCCTGGCCCGCAACAAGTGAATTTCCAAGGCTTATTGGGATAAGCAATCTCGACCCAACAACCAAAGATCGGTGGCCTATGGGCTTCCCACGACCCATGCCCACCCACCGACCCGCTATCAACCCGGGCTTACCACGAGACCCGCTCAACCTCGATCCAAGGTGCACGGAAAAGACCCATTGGACTCGAAACCGCGGTCGGTGACCCACGGTTTCTTCCACAACCCAAGACCATCAATACCACCCTCCCGCAACCCGTGCCCACCCTCCATACCCGCATTCGACCGCGTTCACCCGTGACCCGCTTTAACTCCAGAGTCGGTGTTCCAACCGAACACCATCTTCCTCCCGACTTTCACGCTGTCACGGAAAAGCCCCTTTGGCTTTAAAAACCATAATATGTTGACCTATGGGTTCCATCCACAGCCCATGACCACCATCACGACCCTCCATACCCTCTTTTGACCCGGGATCACCCTCCGCACTGCTTCTCCTTCCAAAGGTCGAGGTTCCAACCGAACACCTCCGCAGGTCGCCACCGGAAAGTTGGGAGAATCGATGACCGCTTTCGACCCATGACCACTATTATGACCCTCTTGCAGTCCAAAACCACCCTCCTTCCCTGCTTTCACCCCGGAAACACACACCTGACCCGAATTCTCCACCAAGTTCAAAGAAGCTAACTTGCCACCACCGGAAGCTGCCACCACCGGAAATGCACTCGTCAAATTCAAATCTTGAACAATCAAACTAATCTCTTTCTTTCTTTTGGCTGAAATCTTTATATTCTTTCTCATGGCAATAAGGAAGATAACTCACTCTATAGCAAATCGATTAAAGTGACCATGAAATGAACACACAAATTTCTCCGTAGGATGGAATAATAATTCAGTTGATAAAAATCATAGAAGAAGGGGGACGTAGAGGAGCAACTAGAGGAAAATGTTGAGAGCATTTTCGCCTAGTAAGAGAAACATATCTCTAACTCCTGAAATTGTTTATAAAATACACTTGATCCTATTTATAACGTGTTATATCAACACAACAAATTTTATATTTAAAAACTACTCGTAACTTATTAAATCTTCGTCGCAACATGAAGGGTGTCTGGATAGGTGTTTCCATCGCTTGAAACTTAATCAAGAAGAGTGTTTTCTTTTAGTTCATTCAATCAACAACACAAATTATTTGGAAAATATACTACCCGATGTACTCCAATTTAAACAATACTCAAAGTAGATTGTACCAAAGATATTTGAACACTATTTCAAGGAAATTTTTCTTGTTTTAATGTACGAATAGTTTTATGTTTTGTGGTGCAACGATAATTGTATAGAGAATATTTTTAGAACTTTTCAGTAAATTGGACAAGTTCGCTACATTAATGTTGAATCATATTTTAAAATTTTAAAAAATTTCTAGCTAACTTAATCTTATAATAATAACGTCGCGGGTGTGGTGGGGACGGGCGGGGGCGGGGGGGGGAGATAAGATATATATAAGATATACTATTTCTTTTCTTGTTCTGGGTAAAAAAAAATGGTAAAAAAAAAAAAAAAATATAGTAACTTTTCTCACACTTTTTCCCGCTTGACTCTTTTTTTTCTTTGAAATAAAATAAAATCCTTTGTTTCTCAAACAAAGGATTTACGCCTCACTAATCTCAAAAGCTCAGCGGCTCCTCCTCAAAACCCTTTGTTTCAATTAGCTCAAATTTCATGCTTCTTTCTCAAACATTAACTCATATATACACACACTCTTTAATTTTCTCAAAATTGAAAATTTTGTGTTAAATTTTCCTATAGCCAAAGGCATCTGGCGTAGCAATCGACAGGTATTTCTCTCTGAAATGTCCTCAACATGATTGTTTCTCCCTCCTTCACTCATTTAGGGTTTTGTTTGCAGAGAAGTGGTAGAATAGAAGAGAAGAAGACGCTTTTTGCTGTTACTATTTTTTTTTTTTTCATTTCATTTTCTGAAGAGTGTTTTTCGATTAATTTCGTGTGTTTTTGAATTGCATGTCTTTTAATTTTATTTTCACTGTTGTTTTGGGTACTATCTGGTTGATTTTGGGGTTTCTATATTTATTTGAGATTTCTTTGTTGAATTGGTGTTTTTACAAATTGGGATTGAGGCACAATTTTTGTTGTTGTTGTAGAAATAGTAGTAGCGGACATTCATTCTACTATTCTAAGAAATTTTAGTGAACATCTGATCATAACTCTTTTATAATATTGAAACGAGACAGGCTTAATGGAGTAGCATGGACAAGGATTCATATAACAGACACAAACTTACTTAGGGATTGAGGTGTAATTGTTATTGTTGTTGTAGTAGTAAGTGGTGGAATCATATTTTAATTCTCAATCAAAATTTTATATTTGTATTCCTTTGGTGTAAATTTTAGTGAATATGAGATTTTTAATCCCTTTTATAATATGAGACTGTCGGGCTTAAATGAAGAGACATGAATAGTGAGGATTCATATAGCTAATGTTAATCTGCTTGGAATTGAAGCACACTTGTTGTTGTTGTATCATATTATAATTCTAAATATAAGTTGTTTATTCACCTTTGGTGTAAAAATTCTAATCTATATTCTTTCTACAATTGCAGTTAAGTGGTGTAAAAACTGATGACTATCTGGTACTATGTTTATTTTGGCTCTCTGTTTCTTACCCAAAATCCTCTTTGTTCACCATGGTAATTAGACTTTATCTTCTTTCTCTTGATAAACATAAAATTTCAGTGGACTATGTAGTGTAAAGTTCAAATTATATGTCAGAATTTTTATTTTCTATGAATTGAATGCAGGGGAAGCAAGCGTTGGACACATCTACAAGGATGAATTAGCGGAAAGGAGTTTGAAACATGGAGATGTGTACACGATTTCTGTTGGAACAACTTTATATTTGGAGAATAGAGTTAAAAACGAAAGAGTTCACATTATTTGCAGCATTGATATTACTTCCGAAACCATGGGATGGCATGCTTTCCAGGTACCGTAAGCCAGCTTAAATTGGTCTTTTAATACATTTAATGTCTTACCATCCATACTACTATTGATACTACTATTGTTTTGTGTAACCATCCATATCCAGTTCTCACTTATTGTGGGGTAAGCAGTGGCAGCATTGATGTCTATGAAGAACAAAATGTGAGATGAATACCATGTATTAGATGGATGGGATATAAATTCAGTTGATCCTTGTACTTGGTACATGATTGGTTGTTCTTCAGAAGGCTATGTTGTTTCTCTGTGAGTATTCTCGCTTCTGTTACATCTTGTCTTTTTATTTTTTAATGCTTGGTTGTTTTTTTAGATTAGTGTCGTAGCCATTTTGGATGAGCTTTTTGTTAATTATTGACAGTGAAATGGAGAGTATGGGGTTATCTGGCACACTTTCACCTAGTATTGGGAATTTAACTTATCTTCGGACACTGTGAGTAAAATACATCTTACATGAATTTACTAGTACTTTTTTTCTTGTTTTTTGGTGGAGATGTGATGCTGCTCAAATGTTTCTTGAACATATGCCAATATATGTGTTGCTTGAAGTTGACATTACATACTTAGTTTGATACTATTAAGATTGAAAAATTAAGTGTTTAAATTGGAAGATATTTGAAAATATCTTTTACTATAATCCATTGAAAGTCGTTTTTTCCAATTGGTTTTTCTTGTAGATTGTTGCAGAATAATCAGTTATCTGGTCCAATTCCTGCTGAGATTGGAAAACTCTTAATCAGTTTGAGAGAGAAATTCCTAGGGCGTTGGGTCGCCTGATTCGTTTAGGTTACTTGTGAGTGTGGGCTAAACTCTTGATTTTGATCTATCTTTATTGCTCATGCGTTACAGTTTCCTTGTTGGCTTTGTATGTAATCCTTTGGTGTGTCAAATTTTTAGGAGGCTTAGTAGGAACAGATTGTCTGGACAAATTTCTAAACCTGTGGCATACCTTTCAGGTCTTTCATTCCTGTATGTCTTCCATCCATGATATTTGTATGTCCAATACAAGGGCTAGATGAAAGTTAAATAAACTGTGAATGGTGTTGTATAGGGACTTATCATTCAATAACCTTAGTGGTCCAACTCCAAAAAAGTTGACGAAAGACTACAGGTATTGATTCAGGGCAAGATGATTCTATCTACCTCTGTGTTTGGTCCTCAATGCTATCAGTTTTCGGGGTCTGTATTTTGATGGATCAACGGATTCGAGGTTTACACTTCTACTATGAGGAGGATAATATATCCCACACTACTGTGCCAGATATCTTTTTCATTAGTGGAGTGCAAGATATACATCTAGATCTTGTAAATTCAAATGTGAGAAACAAATGATTGATACAATGTTGCATCTGCGACAACGACATGCCATATGGCACAGTGCCATACGTAATGTTTCTACCGTAGTAAAGTTACGTTTTCTATAGTTTTAGTAATTGTCATCTTGCATTACTTCAAGTGTTAGTTGTTGTGGTATGTCACCTTCACTGGAAACCAACAGTCACTTCTTACATACCTCAAATCTTATCGTTTGAAGTATTATCTTTTTAACTGGTCTAATAGAACCTCCACGATATTCTTATTTGTGTATACTTCCTATATTGCTAATCTGCTAGAGTCGAGCAGAATATTTTCCTTGATATAATTGTTGATGTTATAGAAGTTTTCTAACCTACTTGCAATGCTTAATTTTTTATCTCCCCATTGGCAGCATTCTTGCAACCTTCCATGTTCTTTTGTATTCTATTTTCAGCTTATATTTTTTGTTGTTGCCTTGGTATCGCAGGAAACAACTTTCTTTGCTCTGCATTGGCACCAGTTTGTGGCCCCTAGTGTATCTCTAATTGGTGATGTTCACGTTGGACGTAATGCTTCTATTTGGTATGGATGTGTTCTGCGAGGTATGTTCTGTTTCTCATAATATGATAGTATATCTGTATATGTGCTTAAAAATATTCTTTTAATTTTAATTGCCTGGACAATGCTGCTGCTGCATTTGGTAGAAACCTTCTTTATGTTCTTTCTCCCCAAAATGCATTTAAATTATACCTCTTGATTTTGAAACATAAAGATTTTCAATATTGTATTTGTCCTGGAGCCACGGATTATGTATTTGTCCTGGAGCCACGGATTACACTGGGTATGTTGTTGTTGTATTTGTCCTGGAGATATTGAAGTAGGGGTGAGACAGTGAGCCAAAATCCCATCTGATGAAAAGCTTAAATGTTTCTTGAATATATGACGGAGCATAGACATTTGGAATATAACTTTGTTTTTGATAATTTAGAATCAATTTTATTGATGTTGCACTAAGAAAGTGTTATTGGGAATAATCTGCATTATGAGGTTCTCAAGCTTTGTAGTTAAAGCAACCATGTGTCTGTACCAGTTCAAGTCTTTATAATATTTATACGGACTAAAAAATTATAGTAAATATTAACTAATAAAAAACTAGCCTTTATAAGTTCAAAAAAATAGACAGTTCAAAAAAATATTGTCGTTGCTAAATAAACTTAAGGAATTTAAAGTTATAAGTTATAAAAAATGAATTCTAATATTAAGTTATAACTAAATAAGTTATTAAAGAAAAAATTTCAATGCATTATTTAGCTTGTAGTTTAAAGTTTAAACATCTAAAAAAAATAAAAAATACCCCTGAATCTTTAAATTTGGCTTCGGACGGAGTGATGCATTATATATGAGTTCGATTGGCTAGGAACATATAATGTGACTCTAAAATTGGCTAGGGACTCGAAGGAAAATAATTTTGGGTGGAATATGAACTTCGCGAGTCTCCAACGAGCCACGATTCATAATATTTAAACAAGTGTGTATCAGTGATTAAAGGGCCTTGCAGCTACATAACATTTGCATATCATATCGTCTTTTAGTTCCTTATTTTGATGACTTACCTTAATTGCTGAATCATACTATCATGCTTATTTGACTACGTGAACGAACATGAGAACTTAGAGACTTATTATATCTAGGATTGAACTGGTGATTATTGGTGTTATAATTATATCAGACTAATAGCAGTTAAGTATGGAAGTGGTATTCAGAAGACCAACCCTCGTCTCTGTTTTAACTAGGATCGGTCGATGTTGCTGCTGAGTACACGTGTTTCCTCGTACTCATGATATACTTGTTGTAACATCCTGTAAGTTTGGGCGATGTTGGAGCACCTAAATGAAGGCAAGTAGACTCGAGCCTCACGAAATTTTGGTCATATTTACGTATGTTAATAAAGAGATTAATATACAAAATGATTAAACCCGAGAGAATTTTGGACATAACAAGTGTGATGACAGGAATCGAAAATAATTTTAGTGCATGCATAAAGAGGTTATGGACTAATGTCATATTACATGTCATTAAATTTAATTAAGTGAATGTGCATGTTATAGGGTGGCGTGATTAAAGGTCCCCACCGCCAAAGGTTTGGCTAAGTGGGAAACATAATTATGGGTAATCATTAAGGGGTGGGGGTGCTATACATATAACTTGAAATTATAAAGGTCTTAGAGGTTCCATTTTTTTCTCTCAAATGGATAATGGCATATTCTGGGAGCCCTGAATGCTGTGGTATTTAAATAAATGAACCGTTTCATTGGTTGCTATGAAGGGCTCATGTTTAGTGAGGAGATTTACGTCCCATGTAGCTACTATTGATGATGATGAATTGTAATGTTCTAAACAACGAGCATCAACAATATTTTCCTTCCGGATAAAAAAATGAAGGTATATTAAAGCAAATTATTTCTTTTTTTCCATGTTTCATGTAACGAAACGTAACCGTAATATTGCTTCATAATTTATTCTACTCCTAGTAGTTAAAAAATGTTTATATTTTTTATTTCTATATTAAAGAGATGTCTAAATATGTTTTCAAGTCCTTATTGAGACATACATAAAAGATGTTGATATTCACAGTATTAGCCTAAGGTACAAGGATATTATGTCACTCAAAATGTTTTATTGTTATACATGCATTTTCATTTGCATTGCATTCATATATTACCCTGGACCACTTGTGCTATGCACACTACTATATGGTAAATATTATATATATGTAGGGGATATGGGGAAAGGAAAAGACGTTATATACGCACACCATCTACAACTGGTACAGACTATCACAAAAGAGCCCTAAGAGGTCAATATTAAAGCATGTGTGGCTCATATGATATAACTGAATGCCTGTGTGGCTCATATGATATAACTGAATGCCTGTGTGGCGGTTATGGATAGGATTCTTGTGTGGACGTTAGTATACCGCATTTGCATCATGTATACATTCATTAACCATTATAAGTAATGCCTACAAAGATTGTTATGAAAAGGAAATGTTTGTGTGGTCAATATTATACCACATTTACATTGCATAACATGTAGGCATATGTATTAGGGTCTCAGAGGTATTTACTACTGGTCAGCTATTTCTATTTCAGATATTGTTATATCCCTGTTACGCTATTATTCATGTTTGACATACTCAGTACATCAATCGTGCTGAAGTCACTTTTGTCGGGGGACGCTGCATTTCATGACCGCATGTTCACATAGACAGGACGATGATCCATGTTAGTAGATTGCTGACTTAGCAGATTTTGGAGCACCCCCTTGTTTTGGAGTGTCGGTCTATTTTGGTACGGTAATTTTTGCATGTCTGCATGGGTATGGTGGGGTCCTGTCCTGACCTTTTGATGTCGTATACTCTTTCGGTGTAGTAGACTTGTATGTCTTTGTCGGCCTTAGTATGAGTATGTATATATATACGTTGATATTTTGGATAAAGATTTCACATAGTTTCTTTCGGCTTAGTCCGTATTTAATTATGACTAAAGTGTTAAAAATACGAATGGCGGTACCCGACGGGTGGGATCCAGGTGCCCGTCGCGGCCCTTCGGTTGAGTCGTGACACTTGTTGCACCCTTTTGTGTGCAATGTTCCTAGCACGAGCGGATCTCTAGACTTTGTCAGTCCTCGAGGGGACCAACCAAAAGATTTGGGGTGAGCTACTAGCATGATCTGTTACATCGGATTCTCCATCTATCTTTATTTTTTGTCTTTTTATTCCTAGACAATATATTTATTCGGGTTGTATTCCAGACTTGTATTTCGACTTAGTCCGTTTTTGTACTATTAACACAAGGGTTTGGAAATTATCGTACTTATTCCGTATTTTTTATATTATGAGACTTGTTTAAGACCTAAAATTGACCTATTTAATATTTCCACATCGATTCTTCTTAATTAATTATTTAAGTGAGTTATGATTGGCTTACTGACTTGGTGAGAGTTCACAGTTTATTAAATTGAGTCGTGATAGAGTGACAATCGTTGGATCACTTCTACCTTTAGGGGCGGGTGATAGCATCTAGGCGGACATACTTTGCATGCCACGTTGGGGCCCAAAGGAGCTGCCACATGAAAGGCCCAAACGAGCCCAAAGAGTTGATTTTTCAAGCCCCACAAGGGACGTGCAAATTGGGTCCAAAAAACATTGATTTTGACCCCCAAAAATTGCACGGAATGGATGTGTATTCTTGGTACATATGTTGTCAATTCTTTCCCTATATTTGTTAGCTAGTTTTAGGAATAGTTTTGGAATTATTTTACATGTTTTCCTAGTTTAAAGTTTCTTAGTTTAAAGGTTTTCTAGTTAGGTTTAATTATTTTATTTCCATAAAGTAGAACTCAAATCCCATATTATTTGAGATAGGTTATATATATATATATATATATATATATATATATATATATAGGTGTGTATTTTGTTATTTTCAGGACATAACATTATTATTATTTGAGAGTTTTTCTTCTTTACATTTTTGTGTGTATGCTACTTTGGATTTATCTTGCAACTTTATAAGAACGATTGTTTTAAGATGTAAGATTAATTCGTGTTTGATATCTTTGATTCTTATTCGTAAATTAAAGAAGGTAATTAGTCTTATACTAATTATTATCTCTAATTTCTTCGAATTAGGAGTCTAGATCACTTTTTGATATAAATTCTTGAATTGACTCTATTTATATCATAATTAGTCTTAATTTGCTAATTTTAAATACTAAGATCAATTGGGACTCTTATCACTTAATCTTGAAATTTGAGAATTTTATTCTCGAATTTCGTATATCCTTAAATTTCACCTTTAATCTTATATTTTTGCTTTCGCATTATTTTGTTGTTTTCGTTATTCTTATCAGCGGGCTTGACACTCTAGTTTCGTTTCTCCTTCAAAATATTAAGAATACAAACTAAATAAATTCATATAAATGTTTATACATTGATAAGAAAAAATACATCTAAAGTGTTACTGTTAGTGGTATGAGTGCGCGCGTAGAGTTAAAAATATTTGATTTGAGTTATAATATGAAGTATATAAGATTTAGGTTATCTCAGGGAACTCACACATGTCTTATCTTCAGTAATTTAGTGTACATCAAGTGTGAGTAAGCTTTTTCATCATACATTACCATATCTTTGATCATTCTGAGAAACCTCTCATGTGACCCCCTTTACATCTTTCATACAACTGGAATGATGTTTCTACAAACATATTGTATTTAATCAATTTCAACAATGCATCACAAAAAATACTCAAAAATATATATTTGAGATCTCTATCTTTGTCGTTTGGCACCACATTGATGACTGCAAATGATATCCTTAATTCCATAAGAAAAAGAAGAACTAAATCACCACAAAAATATGAGACCCGTATTTCAACTAACTACATATTCAAATAGGAGTCATAATTCAATGAATATTAAATTGAAAAAGTAGGGGAAAAAGAGAAGGGATTACTAAAGGAATATGTTTTCGTAATTTTATCGATGAATAATTTACAATATATATAAGGTTACAAGAATATTTATTTTGATACAAACTAGGTAACTAATTAACCTAATTACAAAAGAATTATAATTAAACATAAAATAGGAGATATACAATTAATGAAAGAATATTGAGAAATATTCTATTACACTCCCGCAGTCGAAGCGGGAGGTTCTCGAATTATGGTCTTCTTCTCTCGGAGCTAGCAGGTTTACGAAATCGTTTTATATTCCCGTTAAGGATATATAAACACTCAACCCCAGTATTGCACCTTACCTACCTTTCGGTGATAAGGATAACTCTATAGGAGGATTAAGAACAAAAACCTAGTTAACCGTCACGCACTATGCGCAAAATTAGGGTTGTTAAGCCTCTCATTAACGCTACATAAATAATTGAGGTATTTTCATCCCCAACCCAAATATGTCTACCCAACTTACATCATATTCACAACCTCCTCCTTTCGAAGTTTGATTAGAAATCATATAAGGATAATTAGTTGTCAATTAATTACCAAGCATTCAAAACAATTATTGGATAAATCTCTCAAAGAAGAATAATAACCATAAACATGCATTAATTCATAACATAAGTTTCTAGTGAATCAACATGGAAAGCCCTATAAGAGAATTAGTTCCTAGCCATTGACATGACAATAACTAATTCAAAGTTCATCATACAAAACTGAAATAAAGAAAAGAAAATAAAAGAAAATTACTAAGTATGAGTCTCCAAGCCTTCTAGCATTCAAGGGTTGTGTTGTGGAATATTTACAAGATGGAGTGGTGGATGGATGGATATAGAATGGTGAATGGTGGAATGGAGAATGAATAATTCTTCTAATGATGTAGAGTATTTATAGCCAAAAAATCCTTTTGGTGAAGGGTTGGGGATTTTGAAGGTAGGAAAAGTTATTAGAATCCTTTTAGGTAAGGGTTTTAAGGTAGGAAAAGTTATCCCTTTAGGTAGGAAAAGTTATCCCTTTAGGAAGGAAAAGTTATCCCTTTAGGATTCTGAAAACATGTCAAATTCGACCCGATTCATAATTCAGCGTCGTACGGCCATGTGGCAGATCAGCGGCTGAAAATCTGCAACTTCCGAAGCTTAAAGACATTGGGCGCCGCGGCTCCGGTGACATTTTTCTGGCAGATTCCGTCTCGTTGCCCTTTTTTCGTCCGGACTTCGTCTGAACTCCTCTATAATTCCCGGAACTTCTTAGACTTTATTTCTTGGCCCTTTTTGTGTGCAATTCCATCTCATTTATGCTCATTTTATCTCCTTTTCGTCATTTCTCCATTTATGACCGCTGTGACACAAAAGAAAGGAAAACGACCCTAATACTATACTAAACATAAATAAAATGAGTAAAATACTAAAAAATGACTCAAAAAGTGTATATAAAATACACCGATCACCTGTCGGTTGTGAGGTGGAGTCCACGAGATGTCGTATATGGTAAAGGAATGGAAGCCCATGACGGTAGGGCCCATGTGACCCATGGCGAGTAGGCAGCCCACGGTGGAGGCTGCTGCCACTGCTAGCTATTTTCGACCGGCAGGGACTGCCCCTTCACGCCGTTGTTGTTGTTGTTTCTTCTGTTGCGACCCTTACTGGACTGCCTGCTCCGGTGGTTGTTATGAGAGGAAGTGGATTGTTGCAGGTCCTCTGAAAAATAGTGCTGGTTGCCAAACCGGGAGGCCCTGCAGTCAGTTGAGGGTCCGACGGTGGTGGTGAGAGCGGCGTCGATAATACTATCCCGAGTGGTGTTACGCTTGATTTTCTGGGTTTCCTCAAGGATGAGATTCGAACGGGCCTCATAAAATGGAGGTAATGTAGTGCATTGCTGAAGGATGGTGGCAACACTGTCACATGATTCATTCAAACTTGCAATGAGTTGCATGACCAATCGCTGATTAGTGACTGGTGTGCCGACATTGGAGTGTTGGTCGGCAAGCATCTTTAATTCTTGACAATAGGTAGCCACGTTTGGAAAATCGTCCTGATAAACGTCATTGAACTAATTTTCAAGGTATAACGCTCGTTGAGTTTTGTTGTCGTAGAAAATACTATCCAAACATTCCCACGTTTAGCGGACAGTGGCATCGATCTCAATGATAGTGTGTAATAGATCATTAGATATCGTGTCGTTTATCCACTGGAGGACGGCTGCATCCAAACGAGATCAGAGTGTATCATCAGAAGTGGAAGCCTATGATACGTCTGTAGACTTCAGCGTGGGAGAGATGATGTGGTCGATAACTTCATAAATACGATAATGGATCTTAAAAAGCTTCACCCACGAGGAGTACTGACTCTTTCCATCTCAAGAGTCACAAGGATGAAGTTTTTTATGTTGTTTACGGCAAGTGCTGGATGAAATTTGGTTTTGTTAGCAATGGAAGAGGAAATTTAGGAGGAAGATGGAGGGAGAAATGATTGGAAAAAATAGGGTTCCGTCGTGAGGAAAAAAAGGGGCGAGAGAGGTCGGCGTCTAGGGTTCCGACGTGGGAAAAAAGTTGGCGGCCGAGAAGGTGTATCGACGGCTAGGGTAGAGTTTTTAGTTTTAGGCTACTGATATCATAAATGAATATATTCCCTTGATTTATTGATGAATGATTTACAATATATATAAAGTTACAAGAATATTTACTTTGATACAAATTAGATAACTAATTAATCTAATTACAAAAAGATTATAATTCTATCTAGAATATGAGATATACAATTAATATAATTAATGATTACAAAAGAATTATAATTCTACCTAGAATATGAGATATACAATTAATATAATTAATGAAAAATATTGGAAAATATTCTATTATTTACATTATGAGAGGGAGAGAGAAAGTTAATCGGTGGGCAATTATACTTTTGTCATTCTAATTGTACAGAGTTCAATGAACTTGCCAATAGATATATACTAACACTCTCAATTGAGCTTTAAAGCAAATAAATATCGTTCAATTGCTAGGAGTGATATTGTAATTAATAGAGGTTGTACGGGAACTTTAAAACAAATAAATACAATCTTAATTGTTTAAATCATGACTTTTAGACTTCTTGAAACAAAATAAATAGAGGGAAAAAGAAAATATATGAGACAAATTATAGATATGTTTGTTGATCATAATTATCTAGCAGAACCATCAGTAAATGTTCCTCTTACAAAATACAAATCTCGTGCATAGAGTTAAATGAGCACATGTAATATAATTAAGAGATAGTCATAATTAAGAAAGTTAATGTAGTTTTCAAATATGTAAATTTGTGACTTAAACTAGTTCTTTTTACGTAATTTTCAAATATGTAAATTTGTACTTTTTATGTAGTTTTCAAATATGTAAATTTTAATTAAAAAATTTGAAGATTTCATGTTTAAACTGATAACATTATATTTTTCGGTGAAAATAATTCTAACAAAAAACACAGTTAGAGATTTGTATTTTAGGATTTTAAAGACAAGTAGGTTGTATTCGATTCGGAGACCTCCTCAATGAGTCCGATATTATTTGTTATGTATCGTCTAGTGGATATATAAGTATATAAATAAAGAAGCAAGACGATTAAGATTAGATAGAATGGGAACAAACAATGGGAAATAATTGACAAATGCTCTGTTTTTCTATTTCTTTGAGAGAGCTTTTGATTATAAGTGTAAATTTAGAGAGAATGCAATGTGTGTTTCCTTTCCTTCTAAGTCTTGTATATATAAAAAAAATTAGACTATAATGCCACATAAAGCTATGACGACGTGAGCGTGTTGTTGTCACATGCACACGCGCGTCGCGACACTCTGATCTAGGACAACTGATGTGACGGGGATTGTTGGGAGTGAAAGATCGCTTTATGAATGTCTGGAACGTCATTAGGCTTTTCAAATACGCTAACACACCCCAATACAGATAATCCCCTACTTCTCGGAACCTTTAAACTCATAGGACCAGAAAATGGAAGAATCCTCCGACTGTCCTATTTTTTTTTGCCACGTCATTTTTTTAAACGGGTGTATTAATACAACCAGTTGTTCTTCTTCACACGTTGACCCCTTTTTGTTAAATGCTTTGTCTCTCTTATATCATCCATTTTACACATGTCACGCGTTTATCGATATTCTTCTCTCGGAAGTCGGTGCCACAATGGTGATTTGATTCCCTTCCTTTTAAACCAATATATCACCTCTCGAAACAAAGACTGTCTTTTATTTCCTCCAATTCTTCCAACGCTCTGCGCTCTTTAAAAAAAATAACATATCCTGCCTTCATTCCATCAAACCTCCCTACCATGTCTTTAAATTTCTCATTCATCGGCGGCGCCAATACCCGGGCTCGGAGCCTGGCATGTAGCGATTCCAACTTTCCTATTCGACAGGTTCCTATCAGAGTTTGCTAGTCGTCGACCATCAGGACTTCGGTGAAAAATAAAACGTCAGCGCCTTCATCTAATAATTAGGCTAACGCCTATATTCCCAGCAACTGGTCTTTTTCAAAAGTCCTCACGAAGCGCCTGACTATGACGGTTCTCGAGTCTGAGCTGTAACACTTCGTACCTCTAAATTAAGTCATGTTTATGATTTAGGGATTTAGAAAACCAAAATGGGAAGTTAAAAGTTGAAAACTAGTTTCAGTTCTACAAATTGAATTTGACACCTGGATTATACGAACCGTAGAATTATCGACGGTCCATCAAAATGAACCGTCGATTCCATTTTGAAATTAACGAAACCCAATAGCTTTTTATGGACCGTACATGTTACGCCCCGTAATTTCAAGAGAATAAGATGAGAACGTACGAAAGAAATTAAGATTTGAATTTGGAAAGATAAGTTGACAAAAATGTTTTAGGAAGATTTTCAGTCAACTTTGGAGCGGTATATCTCCTAGTTCATTAGGAGTTTTTAGGTGTTTCAAAATCCTAGTATGAATTTCGTTGAGTCTAGTTTCCAACGCAACAAACCTCTCGTCGATAGGACATCGGAGTAGAAAGTTATGGACGTTAGAAGTTCTGTTGACGGAGGAGAAAGAAAGCTTCAGTCAGGCGCCACAGCGCCGAAAGCCCTGAAGTGTTCTGAAGTTGCAGCGCCGGCTGCAGGGCCGCGACGCCGAGGCGGGATTTTTCGCGAAAAATGGAGAAAAATCAGAAGATATTTGTGTAAAGACCTATGGGAGGGCGACAAGTGTCTCTCCCATCTTTTTGACCAAGAGAAGGTCTTATATTATGACCAATTCTTGAAGACTTGGTCATTTGCAAAGGTTCTTCCTAAAGAAACTCCTCTTCTCTTCTCTCTAAAAAATTGATGAACCCTAAGTGTGATGAGATTTTTGGAAAGGCAACAAGAAGGAAATATGTTGGAAAGCTTGTAGAGGGTTCGTGTGGGTAATTTTAACGTGAAGAAGAATTTCGGAAAGAGGGCTAAAGTGGGCGATTTGTTGGACTGTTTTGGGCGAATTCCAAGGTAAAAAATTCATTCTCCTTTTAAAGTAAATTATGTCACGTGTTGTAGAAATTGGAGAAGGGTATTGTGATGGGTAAAATGGATATAAGAATCGAAGGTTTTCATGTTATAAATGAAAGTATAAAAAGGGCAATTTTCGAGTTCTAGTCATGGATATTTATGGTCGTCGTCTTCACTTTTTATGTGGGGCAGAATTTTACACGTCCGGTTAGGCGTGTAATCTCCTTTGTATTGCTGAATTGTTGGGCCTTAAATGTGGCGTTTGGTTATTGAATTCAGGCCTTGAAAAAGGTGAAAAAGTACGTAGAAACAAAGGAAGTGCTGTCCAATTTTTCCGTAGAATAAGGGACTTTACAATTAGAATATTCTACGTTGAAGCTAGAAGCTAATAGACGTATTATGGTCATTATATGTTGACATACTACGTACGGCATACTGGACTTGGCAAGTGGATTAAACCGGAGAGGTATGTGGAAACTTTCTTATCTCTTGAGCATGAGTAGTTATAAATGTATAGTACGGTAGACGTACGTGATTTAAATGAAGTCAGTTCATTTGATATACTTGACTTGTTTTAAGAATGTCTAAGTTGGTTGAGTTAGAGACTTAACTCACTTGTTCTTAAGGAAAGGTTAAAAGAATGGTTTATTCTAATAAGATAAACAAGGATTTCTTGACATGAAAAAGTATAGAGTACTTGATTTGAAAAGTATTGATTCTTGAACTATTCTAAAGATAAGAAACTTGATTTCTAAAGTTAAGAGACTTGAAGTATTTTGAAAGTTGTGTAACTTGATTTGAAAGTATAAGTCTCTTGATCATAACAAGAACGAAGTTGTCTAAGACATAAAACGTTATAACGGCTTTATGGGAAGTTAGTTATGACGGCTTTATGAAAGGTTAAGGATGTCTTAGTTTCTAAAGCATAAAGTTAGTATAACGGCTTTATGGGAAGTTGGTTATAACAACTTTATGGAAGGTTAAAGGAATGGTTTTCTCTAGTAAGGTAAACAAAGAAATGACTTGAAATAAGGAAGGGCAATTTGATTTAAAGGCATCAATTGCTTAAAGTGTTAAAGTAAGGGTCACTTGATTTAGAAGCCTAAAAGTATAATTCTAAGTGTAGTGACTTATGTGAAATGTAGATCAGCCTTGATACTACGAGTGTTAGTATCTTGGGGTTTTATATGAAAATGAGTCGTTTGAAAGAGTGGAAGTACATAGTACTTTGGGTTAAATTCCCGAAATTGTTATGTGATATGAAAGTGCCTTGAGGTTATAAAATGAGATCCATTTTGTATGTTAATGAAAGTCTAAAGATTTTATGAACTTGCCTATACTCGCTTGTGACAGCCTTGGAGTGCAAGTATTACGTTGTTACGCTGCCGTGACTCTCAGTTGGAGGGTCGGCTGTCTTGTTGTGAATTTATTTGGACGTACCGATAGTGATGGAGGATTCCACGGGTATGCTTCCATTGTGATTGATCCATGGACATGCTTGCGATGGAGGATTCCGGGGCATGCTACCATGATGCGGGTTAAATTCTCGGATACTATTATTACTACATGGATTAGCTCTCCATGAAGACATGTACCCGAGATGAGGGATTCCACATGCATGTTATATACGATTATTACTCCATGGATTAGCTCCTCATGAAGACATGTACCCGAGATGAGGGATTCCACGGGCATGTGATATACGATTATTACCCCATGGATTAGCTCTCCATGAAGTCATGTACCCGAGATGAGGGATTCCACGGGCATGAGATATATATATGTATTGTATGTGTGTACGCCGACAGTGAGGTAGGATGCCACGGGCGCGTCACATGGTTATATTTTACAATTACGGTTGTCGGCGATGATGGAGGATTCCACGGGCAGGAGATATATATATATATATATATATTGTATGTGTGTACGCCGACAGTGATGTAGGATGCCACGGGCGCGTCATATGGTTATATTTTACACTTATAGTTGTCGGCAGTGATGGGGGATTCCACGGGCACGCTTTGATATTTGTGGGCTTGAGTCCCTTACTGGACTGTGTGATGATATTTGAGGGCTTGTGTCCATAGCCCTGGTGTGACTATTGTTCATGTGTTGAAATAGTCTTTAAAAGGTAAAACTGACTTTCATTACTTTTACTTCGGCAAGGCACAGTGTACTGTTATTGTGGTTATCATACATGTCTTATGTTTTATATAGACTGTTATGATTTCATTACAGTATTTTCAGTTTCACATACTTGATACATATTTAAATCGACCTCCTTGGGGCTGCGTTCATCTGCGAGTCGAGGTACATAGTTTGCTGATCCGCACTCTTAAGATCACTGTTCAGTTCTGGGAAAGCTCCATTTCTCCGGAGGCTTTGTCTTTTGATACGGTTCCCTGAGGTTGTAGATTTATGTATATTCAGGGGTATGGCGGGGCCCTGTCCCGTCACAGTTGTCATGTCAAAACTCTTAGAGGTCTGTAGTCATATTTTGTGGGTCGCTTTGTAAAAAAAAAAAGGTAACTGCTTTTGGATTTATATATATCCAGGGAGGTAGCCTTATCGGCTAACCTGTTATTTATTTCCTGTTAAGTTCATGTATGTTCCGCTGTTTTCTCTGATGTATACCTGTAAGGGTGCCCAGGTAGGGCACCAGTCGCGGGCCCGGGGTTGGGTCGTGACAGTACAATATTTGACGGTCCGTCCTTTTCAACCATCTCAAATGTCTCAAGTTTTAAGTCACTGAAAATTAATTAAATTAATTCGACGGTCTAATTATAAGGACCGTACATAATTCGATGGTCCATTGACATACCGTATAAAATTCGTTGGGCTAAAAAGTATAAATACTCAAACTTAGTTTTAAAATCAAATTTCACTTCTCTCAAGTCCTAACTCGAAGGTTCTCTCCTACCATCATCCACATAACTCAAGGTAAGTTCTTTGCATATATCTCATTCAATTATAATCAATTATTCGAATGCCTGTGTTTAAGTTCCACGATTGCATTTCTATTTCTTTGCAATGGGTGCGGCATACCGGGAAATCGCTTCCCCCAATCCGAGAATATTACTTTCGGTTGCGTATTTTATGATTGGGAATTAAAATTATCTATTTCATAATAAAAGGATGTGCCTTCTTTGTTCGGCGCCAATGAGAATGACGTCTCGACCTCATCTTATATAAGCGTAAAGTTATATTTCTTTCGTGCTCTAAGGAATATAGGTCGTACCATATGTTCGTGGTGAATATTATTGGGTTTCGGAGGATGCGTTCGTACCAACAACTTCAGAGTGTAAGAAGCACAAAGAAAGTCTATCATTGTTCATTGCGTTCGGTGTGTAAACCCGAGTACATGTACGTTTTTGACGAAATTTAGAAAGTACAAAAAAAGCGAAGGCCCCTGGCCCCATTAGCTAGGAGCTAATCTTCTTCCCTTGCATCTGACTTTCCAAGAAGAATTCTTCTGAGTAATATGCTTTACAGTTGTTACCTCATTAAAAATCTTTCCGATAAAAATCCTTTGTCAAGAAAAAAAGTGCAACACATATTTTTCAATCTTCACTGTGCTACCCTTGAGACACGTGATTTTTCAGCCAGTCCTGATCTTGAAGCCAGCCTCAGCCCTACGATTGAAAAAAGGTTACAAAAAAAAAAAAAAAAAGAGGATGAACCCATACCAGCAATTTTCAAGATCGTATTGTGAGAGCAAAATCATATGTGAATGCTGGAAAGCTTGGCGTATGTATTGCTGGGCGAGGTTGGTATGTCAGATCGTACTTATTTATCTCAATCGACCATTTTGATAGCCGGTTTGTGATATTTTCCGCTTGTAGTAGGGCTTATAGTAGGGTACTTGTTACGACAGTTATCGGATGTCATTAGAAGTATGGTCAAAGCTTTCATGTGGCCGTGACGAGGGCCAATGCCAACTTTTCTACATCTGAATATCGTGACTCAGGCCCGGTTAATGTCTTTCTTGGGTAATAAGTAGGGAGTTGCGCTCCTCATTCTTCCCGTATTATTGTGACGCTAATTGACACAGTTGAGACAATCACATATATTAGCTTTTTTTTTAGTTTGGCCATCACGTGAGGGATGACCAAGTAAGCCTTGAGGTCTTATAGGCCCTGGCGACACTCCTGCATCTACTGGAAATGATGATCTTTTTTCATGAGTCATGGCACTGGTACGTCGATCGGGATATGAATCTTCCTAGGGTCGTGACCTTTCCCATCAATCTTTGCACCATCTTGATGTTATTTAATGTGCTTAAAATCTCTTGAATAACTTGACTTTGTCGGGATCGATGCCTTGGCCAGAGATGAGGAAACCTAAGAATTTTTCGAACCTGACTCCGTAGACGCATTTCTCAAAATTCAGCATCATGTCATGACACCGCAAGACATTGAAGGTCTCGGCTAAGAAATCCAGGTGATTTTTAGCTTCTCGGGATTTGACCAGCATGTTGGATGATTTTATTTTCGAGCATTTTGTTCACCAACCTCTAGTAAGTTTCTCCAGTATTTTTAAGACTAAAAGGCATTACATTTTAATAAAAATTATCGTGGTTGGTCATGAAAGAGGTTTTTTCCTGCTCTTCTAGGTGTAGGCTGATCTGATTGTACCTAGAGTATGCATCCATGAAACTGAGTAGTTCATGTCCGACCGTGGCATCGATTATCTGATCATTGTGCAACAACCGAAACGAACCTTACGTCGCCTTATTTAGATCCTTAAAATCCACACACATCCTGAAGTTGTTGATTTTTTTGGGACCACCACTATGTTAGCCAGCTAGGCGGGATCTTCGACCCTCCCGACCGACCCTATATTGAGTAAGTGTGTCACTTCTTCTTTTATGAACTGGTCCCTGGTGGCAAATATTGGCCATTTCCTTGGCCTCACCAGGTTGTGATTGGGATCAGTGCTTAGCCGATGAATACCTATCTCTGGAGGGATCCCTATTATATAGACCAAGCAAAATAATCAGACTTGGTCTTTAAATAACATAAAAAACACTCTAAGCTCGGGCGAGAGCTCTGAGTCCAGGTATACCTTCTTTTTGGGATATTCTTTGAAAGGTGTATCGCTCTCCAACTACTCTATGGTTGACTCTGCGGGGTATGATGAATCCCATCGGGATGACCAGATCCAAGTAACATTCTTTTACACACCGTTCTTTCCCTTCTCTGAGCACTTTGTTTGGACCCGACGTCTATAATTTCTATTTCTCTGCCTCATGTTCTTATGGAACTATGATTGTTAATGCATCCCCTATCCAGGGATTATTACTACTCCATTTGATTTCTCCGATCCCCCAAGGTGTGGAAAATTTATCTTTCTGGTGATAAGTTGAAGAAACTATCTACATCACATGCAACCATGGCTGTCCCAGTATTGCATTGTATGTCATGTCTCCGGACACGATTTCAAAGGTCCTATCATATTCTATGCCATCGACGTGAACCATCAATTCAACTTTTCCCCTCGTCAGCTCTCTTAACGGAGATCTTGGATTTTCTCATTGATGTGTACGTGATCTTATTAATCACTTATGTTCTGAAGATCAAATTGATAGTATGAGTTGGCGGAGGCACTTGGTTGGGTCTTTGACCGAAATTCCTGCATAATTTGAGCTTTGCGCGGTCACTGATCTAATCTCAAAAGTATCTTGCGCGCAGCAGCTGTGCTACTTCGATCCTTAAGTTAGCGCAATCCTCCGTGGTGTGGTCGTGCGTGCTATGAAAATAGCACCACAACCCTGTATATCTATTCTCCAGATTGGTGCACACATCATCCGGGAACCTAACTTCTTTCATGGTTTTCATTACTGTCACCAATTCCGCCGCATTTATGTTGAAATTGTGACCAGACAACTTTTTTTTGGGAAGGGGACATTTCCTTTTTATGCAGACACCTCTGATTGTTGAGGGTGTCATTCAATGAGGCCTTGATGGCTCTGGGTGCTTCCCTGATTTGTCTCCGTGCCAGAGAATCTTTTGTCCCCATACGGCTCGAACTGTCCCCTATTTATAACGTTATTGTTGTATTCTTGTCCTGGACTTCTTGGGGGACGACCGCTTGCATATGCAAATGTCGTCACTCGTTGGTCTTCATAAATTCACGACGTATACTTGAGTTTTATTTCGCGCCATGTTTTTGCTGGGAACTCCTTCAAGCTTTCTTTTAGCTTTCTTATAGCTTTCTAGAAGCATTTGAACTGGTCGGATTTAACTCATCTGCAAATGCGGCCACTGTCCAATCTTCCGGGATGGCTGACAATAATATTTTTTTGCTCTGGAACCTATCTACAAATTTTCACAGCAGTTCATCTCCCCGCTGCTTTACTTTAATCATGTCCTGCTTGTGCGTTTCTATCCTTCAGGCCCTTGCATGAGTTTTGACAAAAGTATCTACAAGAGAATCTAAAGAATCAATAGACTTTTCAATAAAATGAGTATACCAAGAGAGTGCTCCATTTATAAGTGTTTGCCTGAGCTTCTTCAGAATTCGATTTCGTGCTATTTGAGATCATGCTCGGTGACAGCTGCCTCAAAGGTCATGGTATGCTCTATTGGATCTGTGGTGCCATCGTATTTCGGTATGTCAAACATCTTGAATTTTTTTAGGAAAGGGATTGGGGCCGCTATTTCTAGATATAGTAAGACACTATACCTCCTATCTTCTGCGCCCTTTACAATGGGCGGTGCTCTGAATATTTGGCTCATCCACTCATTCATTTCTTTTTCCACCTGATGTAGTACCTATGTGAACACATCCTTCCTGTCCTTCTCGCTATCGTCCCTCTTCTTGCTAGCTTCGGGCGAAGTCGAGGTCTTTGTGGCATTCTGGTTTGACGCCGGAGTCCCAGTTCTGGAATGAGTAGCTATAGCGGCCACTGCTGCTTCCATGCGCATCATCATTTCATTTTGTGCTTCCAAGATGGCTGTGATTGTCTCCTTGGTGAAAGATCCTCCTTTATTAGTGGGCCTGCATTTGCCAGTTTAAGATTTAGTCGAGCTTCTTCCCTCAAGTGTCCTCTTTCGGGCTCCTTCTGCTTTCGTGTTATGCGGGGTTTCCTTACCACGCTCTTTCTGAGCTATTTTGGTGGAGGTTTACTTTCACCACTATGGTTCTCTTGTCTGAGCTCCTACTACGACTCTGTTCGCAATGTCTTTGAACGATTCCCTAGGTTTTGATGTTTTATCGGTACTTGTTCCTCTCTGAGTTTCTGTGGTCCGTGAGCACTGTCGTTTTGATATGACATGCTTCTCCATTTTCTTTTGAGTGTAGTGACTTCGTTCAGTTTTTTAAAGGGGATCAACTAAAGATCGAGACAACACCACAACTGTCTATCCCAACAGTGCGCCAAACTCCTTTCCGATAAAAATGATTCTAACAAAAAACACAATTAGAGACTTGTATTTTAAGGTTTAAATACAAGTAGGTTGTATCCGATCCAGAGAACTCATCAATGAGTCCGGTATTATTGGCTATGTATCATTTTGTGGATAAGTAAGTATAGAAATAAACAAGAAAGACAAGTAAGATTTGCTAGATTCGAAACAAACAATGAGAAATAATGGACAAATGCTCTCGATTTTTCTATTCCTTTGAGAGAGATCTTGGTTACTAGTGTAAGCTTAAAGAGAATACAATGTGTGTATCATTCCCTTTTAAGTCTTGTATATATAAGACAAAATTAGACTGTAATGCCCTCTAAAGTTATGTCATCGTGCCCCCCGCACACCGTGTCACTATGATCTAGGACAACTGATGTGACGGGGGAGTGAAATACAGATGTATGAAGCTTCGGAACCATTAAGCTTTTTGAATATGCAAACACACCGAGAAGCATTTCTACCTATACACTCGTAATTCGAACTGTACTAGATAAATTGGAAAAGAGGGAGCACATTTTTCTAAAAGAAAGTATGAGCTAGTTCCATTTACATTTTTCTATCATGTAATTTTAAGTATCATTATTTTTCACCTATTTTTAGAATCAATAAAGTTAGATCCAATTAATTCCACTTAAAAAATAAATTAAGAAAGGAAAATAAGACATAGGAGTAAGTAAAACATGAAGGAGAAAAGAACATGCAACAGGCTCTCACATGTGGCACAGGTGTTTCTGATTTCTCTCTGTAATTTAGTTGCCGTTACTTTGCCTTATGGGCGTGGATGTGATAATGTTTATACATAGTTGGTGTCATATCCCAAATGCTAAACTGATCAACAGGTCTCTATCTATCTCTCCTCTTTTCTTTTTTCCTTTACATTATCTAGAATAAAAGGGTAACTGAGTGATGATATGCTTGAATTCAAAGGCAGTGGAATTAAAGTGGAAGAATCTTATGGAGTTGACAATTATATTCTTCTTCTTTTTCTATTTGTCTCTACTATTGTAACTAGATCAAGTTGTAAGCGTTTATTTTATGATAGCAGATATTTTATTCCCACCTAAGCACCATCCGAGGATGTGGTGCATCGGATGAATCTGCTTCTTCCTTAATCAGAGGTCTTGAGTTCAAGTTTTAAATATGGAAAAATCGTTGGTCGGAAGTGTTTTTCTTAAATGGGTCCTATGTGGCGCAAATTTGAATTAATCGAGTTTCAATACGGATACTGAACACCGAATGAAAAATAAAAAAAAAAAAATCCTACCTAGCCAATTCTAGTCAAGAGCTGCTAGTTCACTCTCGTACTAACTTCCCCTTCTTTTTGAACGACTATAAACTCTTTCGTTGAACAATCATCAATTAGGAAGACATTAAAATTCAATTCAGAATAAATGTAAAAGCTGTGTGCTTATCACTATGGTGTAAGGACTCGTTTGACTGTTATATATAATTTGAGAATTTGGACTTTGGATATCCTCATTAGTCAACGATCATGATGAATGGAAAACTTGTGGAAATATAAGGCGTGCAATGCAAGTTATGAATTCCTTCGCAGGAATGGTGTATATGAAAGTAAGAAATGTTAATGTTGGGTTTGGTGTTTTGACATTTTGTCCAACGTATTATTTTTAGTACTAAGTTAAAATTCAGAAATGTTGGAACAAATGTCACAACATTCGGACCAACATTTCTACGACAAACAGTTTTGCCTTACTTCACGGACTGAAGCAATTCTCGAGGATTTTTTACCACGATGGTAAAGTGACTAGGCAAGGTGATTAGAAGTTGATGAAAAACGTGGGAAGAACAAGTCAAAGTCGTTGCTATGCTTGGGGAACGAGTCCAAGAAGTTAGAGGATATATTGCATCTTCTCTAACAAACCTTATCAGCTGCCCACTTTTCCTTCAACCTCTACAACAAGTAGATGAGTTTTTCAAGGAATACTCTACTATAAATAGAGAGGGAAGAAGAGTGAATAATATCAAGAATTAGATTGTAAAAATATCAAGAGAGCTCTCGAGAATTCATCTCAGACAAATGGATCGCAAGTGTTGCCTGAGCGTGTCGACAACATTCTGTCCAACATTATAATTGCTGCTTAGATTCTAGATTTGTTCTTTATTGAAGCAACTATAATGAGATGCTGTCTATGTCTATTTAGAAATATGTTTCAAGCAGAAGTCATCTGCAACTTCAATTTTTAAATCCTTTTATTTTATTTTGTAAAATTGTAAAATAAGGAATTTATTCAATGTATATACAATACTTTCAGTCACTGGCCGTCATAGGTTATATAATCAATATAACCTATGTAAATATTAAACCTTTGCGTTCTTTATTATTTTTGCTGCAATTTATTCTTCAAAGGTTTTTCTGTTTTATCAAAGTGTTGTCACTTGTGACTGACAACATTGTTCCCGACGTTTGCAAACTGTATTGACATTCAATTTATTTTTACTTTCAGTTTGTTTTTATTTCCATATCATACCCCGGGACCCAACAAGTGGTATCAGAGTCAATACTTAACACAATAAGTGTTTGGTCCTGTTATTCAAAGTTATGGATCCGACTAATCCAAATATTGGTAGATTTTCTATTTTAGATGGTACAAACTATGCCTATTGGAAGATTCGTCTACGTTCTCACATAAAATCAATTGATGTTAGGGCATGAAGTCTATCACAAATGAGTATGTTGTTCCAATATTGTCGCCGGATGAGGAATGTGACATTCTTGTTAAATCTGAATCTGAATGGACGGTGGAAGAACCAATAATTCTAGTTTTAACGAAAAGACCTTAAATGTATTTTTTGGATGAATTGATCTTTACATGTTCAAACTCATTCAAAACTGTCAACGGCTAAGGATGCATGAGATACTTTACAAATTCATTGTGGAGGTAACTCAAGTGTTTGTCGAACTAAGCTACGCATGCTCATGAGCAACTATGAACGTTTAAGAATGGAAGAAACGGATGATATTAAATCTTATTTTGAAAAGTTTATTGATATCTCTAATGAATTTCAAGTGTTTAGTCAATCATTAACTGTCACGATCCGACCCCGGCCCGCGACTGGTGCCCTACTTGGACACCCTTACAGGTTATACATAAGAGATAACCAGCGGAATATAAATAAAGCTCGTAGACATGCAGTACTGTGAAGTAAGAAACAGGCCAGCCGATAAGGCCGCCTTTCGGTATATATATATACATAACAAAAGAGATGCATCCTTCTCCAGTCCAACCCACAAACCATGACTACAGACCTCTAAGAGTTTTGACATAACAACTGTGACGGGACAGGGCCCCGCCATACCCCTGAATATACATGAATCTACAACAACAGGGATTCATACCAAAAGATGAACCTCCGGAATAATAGAGCTTCTCAACAAGCTGAACTGTGATCCTAAGAGCGAGGATCAGCAAACTGTGTACCTCTACCTGCGACATGAACGCAGCCCCCGAGGAAAGGGGGTCAGTACAAAATATGTACCAAGTATATGAAACTGAAAGTACTGTAATGAAATCATATAGTCTAAAAATAAAGTTGGAGACGTGTATGATAACTAAATTAACAGTACACTGTGCCTTACTAATAATGAGAGTAAATAAAATCTTACCGTTTAAAATAGGAAGCTTATGATCAAACTAGGGCCACCCGCCCGTAGTATCATTAGCAATCCTACTCTTGAGACTATTTCACTCGCATGAGTCTTGTGGACCCGCATGAGGCAAGTTGCCTCGCATGGGACTATTTCATCCGCATAGGATTATTTCACCCGCATGGACCCTGTGGGTCCGCAATGAGTATATACACCATACTCGCATCGTGGGTAGCAAATCCACGGAAATGCAAAATGCAAATGACCCGGGGATTGGCTCCGTAATAAATAATATAACACTAGCACTAACGACTATCATGAACAACATATGCAAGTTAGTAACCTTTAACTCTCATTAATTAAACTTAAGGCACCATCATGTAAAATTCGGGAATTTAATCCCAAAGTACTACGTACTTCTATTCCTTTAAAAAGAACCTTTTTCATATAAAAGCCACAAGATACTAACACCCGTAGTATCAAGACATGTATTTTTCAAATCAAGTTACTACACCTTTAGAATTTCATTTCAAGGCTTTGAAACCAAGTAACTTCTACTTTTCAAACTCAAGTAACCAATACATTTAAATCAAGTTACTTATACTCTTTAAATCAAGTATCGTATACTTTCAAAATCAAATCATTTATTCTCTTTTAAAATCATTCAAGTAACCACTCTTTTACTTCTCATAAAGTCGTTATAACTAACTTCCCATAAAGCCATTATAACACTTTATGTTTAGAGAAAAACTAAGGCATTTACATCCTTTAAAACCAAGTGAGTTTAACTTTCCATCTCAACTAAACTTGTACCTTTTTAAATCAAATCAATGGTACCAAAATGAAACTGAATTCATTTAAGACATGTACGTCAACAGTACTATACATTTATAAAACTCATGCTCAAGAGGATAGGGAAAGTTCCACATACCTATTCAGCTCAATCCACTTGCTAAGTCGAATATGTCGCACGTAGAATATTAACCTATAGTGACCATAATACGTCTATCAACTTCTAGCTTTCTAAGGTAGAATAATTCTAAGTATAATGCCTCTTATTCTACGGAAAATTGGGCAACACTTCCCCTATTTCTACGTACTTTTCCACCCTTTTCAAGGCCCTAAATCAATAACCAATATGCCACATTTAAGGCTCAACAAATCAGTTAATCAAAGGGGATTACACGCCTAACAGGACGTGTAAAATTCTGCCCCACAATTCATATATAATAGTCCAATAATTCTAAGGCAACTCTCGGCTACAACATGCCAACATATAATCCTTTTCAATTCTTTTCTAACCCAAGTCGTTATTACAACATGTTATATAAGTCATAATCAATTACAACAACTATATTCCATTCCTTATATAACATGTAACGATTATAATTAACAACCAAATTGATTAACAACTTTAATGGCTAACATGCCAATTTCGGTTTTAACATCTCAACACGGTCCAAATCTTTTCAATCTTCATCCTATATATCACATGCTCGTTTATCAAATACTATAACATGTAATCTTCAATTACATTAAGAAAACAGAGATTTTTACCTCAATAAGCCCAAATATAATCCAAGATTAAAAGTCGATCCTTAGCAACTTTAGCTCTTCTTCTTCACATTCCAATCCACTCCAAGCAACCCTTAGAAGTTCATAAACAACTTCTCTTCAAATTTCAACATCAAAGTTGAAGAACACCTTAGGGTTTCATGTTGCGACTAACGGATTAACGTAGTATTTCCGGAATTTAAGAGGTTGTTTATCCTTAGTATACTACTAGGGATCTTAGGTATGAGTTTGGGGATTTATCAACAATTATTGAAGATTTTTTTTATTCAAAGTGAGGCTTGGCCGAGAGCTCCTTAGTGAGCACCACAAGTTTCTTGATTTTTTCTAAGTGTTGGATCTTGTCTTGCTACTAGTATGATATATATAATACATCCAAGGGTTTAGATTAAACCAAATGTGTGGCTAGGATTGTGGTCAACAATATCAAGCTCCACTTGGTCTTCTTGACCAAGACATTTTCGCCCAACATGGGCATGTGGAGGGTGACACGTGTCGCCCTCCTATTTGTCCAAAATATTTCATCTCCCGAAATTTCCATAATTGATCAAAATATCGAAAACCTTGTGGACCCCACAAAAACGTAAAATTTTCTGAGCGGGCCCCACGTGACCAAATCCGAAAATAAAATTTCCACAATTCTAATAAATTCTATAAGTCTCAAATGATAAATTTGAGAACCCAATTCTCATTAATAAACGTTTTTCCTTCACGAGATTCAGAAGATTTTCCTTAGGAATAACAAATCTTTCTTTCGTTCAAATTTAAAGTCTTGTTTTCTTACGCACGTTCTCATACACGTGTCCTGGAACTACGGGGTGTAACATTAACCACCACTCAACTTATTAAAAAGGCTCTCCGTTCTCTTCCTGAAAAGTTCAATTTAAAGATTTGTGTCATTGAAGAAGCTCACAATCTTGCTACTATGCACCTTCATTCCTTGATAAACATTCTCAAAACCTATGAGATGAACATTGAGAATCAAAGAAAACTATATAAGAGTAAGAATGTGACACTTCAAGTTCAATCCTCAGAGAATCAAATCAATGAAGAGGATGAAAATCTTGAAGAACTTGGTGAAGGTGCTAATGTTGCATTATTCACTCGAAAATAAAATTCGATGGTGAGGAAGTTCAACAATGAGAGAAATCAATCTAAATCTAAACAATATCATAACTAAGGCTTCAATCAAAAGCCCACCAAGTTCCTTTCAAGTACTAAAAAGGAAGTCCACTAAGAATAACCAATTCAAATCATACCAAATTTGATCCCAAATCACTAGAGTCTATGCAATGTCATGCATGCTCAGGTTGGGATCATTATGTTAATGAATATGCAAGCACTCTTAGGAAATTTGGTAAGAATATGTGGGTCTCGCTTAGTGACAATTAAGGAGAAGAGGAATGAGATCAAGAAGTCGAATCACAAGTGATGCTGACCACTATTTGCGAACAGTCTCTATCTGATAATGAAGATGTCGTCTGTAATGTTATCTCAGATGTCACGACATTTTAGGCAACATCTTCATCTCCAACAACATCCAAAAGGTACATATTCTCTAACTATCCTGATGTAAATTGCTTTAGTGGTTTTATTTCTAGTGGTAAGACTGAGTGTATGGATCAAGTTGAAATCAACAATGACATGATTAATGAATTACAAAACATTTGTAAAGTCTTAATCATAGAATCCAAACAACTTGACACATATAAAATCTTTAACTAATGAGAATATAGATGTAAAAGGCACAATAACCCGACTAGAGGTTGCACTTATCAAAAAGGATACTGAATTTAGTAAGATTCGCCCAAAATTGGATTTAGCCGAAGCAACCGTCTGTAAGCTCAACTCAGGGACTTCTAAATTGAATGAGATAATCAGTTTTAGTAAACCTTCACATCAAGGTATTGGGTACGAAACCTCTCTTAAAACCATATGCTCTAGTTTGTTTGATAAAATGAGAAAATATGTTTTGTAAAAGAAAGAGGAATAAATAATAGGTTCTCATATATATAAAATAATATGAAGTTTGTGTGTCATCACTGTAACTCTCTGTTAGCGAATTTTCGACTGTAACTCCACAGAGATTGGTTTCTAAGTACAGTTCATCTATTTTATGTTATCTATTTGACAATCGATATTTGATTGAGGTATTTATTTAACTACTAGAATAATTGCAAGATTTAAACCAATAAAGTTGTAATCAGTTATGAATGAATTAGAGATTCCAAAATCCTCGACTATCCACTTTATTCAATCATTAATGCAACTAAAATAATTCTTCTTCTTCGTTAAGATAGCGGTTAACTAGACTGTCTTATATTCCGGTTAGGACATATAATCACTCAACCCCAGTGCAGAACCCTTCTATATTTCTATGATAGGATTTACCATATAGGAGGATTAAGAACAGTAACCTATAATGCTACACAAGTATCGGGGTACTTTCGTCTGCGATTTTAACCTGTCTAGTCAATTACAGCATATCCAAATCTCTTCTCTCAGTTTTTGATTCGAAATCATATAGGTTATGATAACTAGTGATCAATTAATTATCAAACATTCATACCAAATATTGACTAAATCTTAATCAAGCAAAGAAGAAATCAAACTACTGCATTAATTCATGAATAACTGTTTCAAGCGATTCATAAGGAAAGCCCTAATATAGTGTTTAGCTCCTATCCATAGTCACGCTAAGAACTAACACAATATACATACATAAACTGAATTGAAAAATGAAATAAAGAAAATTACGTAGAACAAAGTCTCCAATTGTAGCTCCAAATCCGCCTGTGTTGTGTTGTGTTCTAGAATGACCAACCTCCCCCATAGCATTAATTCCTAGGGCTTAAATATCCTCTAATTTTCTTGCCCTGTGGACAAATCTTCCCTTAGCCAATTTGCCTTGGCCCGAAATTTCCGCGTCGGCCTCGGTTACGCATCTGGCGCGCATGTCGAAACTCCTGCGACTTCTAGCACAATTGCACCGCAGATCGCATGATGGCACATGATGCTAAAAAGTCTTGTGGCTCCTCGGTAAATATGGCACCGCGGTTCTGCATAGTGGAACCGCGGTGCTGCCTTCTTTCGCTCTGAGTTGCCAACTTTCGTCCTTTTCGCCCCGGGAGCACCTTTTCTGCCCATTTCTTGTTCCTTTTTGTCATTTTGCCTTTTTGCACCGCTGTGACTCAAAAGAAGGAAAAATAAATCTACTACTATACTAAACACAACAAAACAAGTAAAATACCAACTAAAAATGACTCAAAAGGCGTATACAAAATACGCCTAACAAACACCCCAAACTTAACCTTTGCTCGCCCTCGAGCAAAGATCAAAACAAAAATAAAGACACAAAAATAAAAGACTCAAAGACTCAAATCAAGCAGCTGCACAAAGACTTAGAAACACATGAACGTCAGTTAGGATAATATGCATGAACAGATATAACATGAATTCAACAATCTAGAATTTCAAGTCAGATATTTCGCAAATTCATTTCAATCACAAGTAATGGAAGCATGAATACATAACCTATGCATGTCAATTTTATTTAGTTCTACGGGCCTGTGTACTTGTTATTCTCTACGAATCATAGACATACATACTAGAGATCCTCAGGACTTTTCAGGATTGTAATGTAGGCTTAGGCAGAGGTAGACAAATGTAGGCATTTAGGCTCAATTTACGTATCATAAGTGTTTTTCTCATTCAACCATTTTGTCCTTCTTTTTAGTATTCTTTTCAGTTCATACCTATCATTCGCCTTTTCTCTTTTTGAGAGCATGAAAAAATTCATATAGGCACCCCCACACTTAAGCTTTTACGTTCTTTTTTATTGGGGTGCGTCAATTTTTTCACTCTTTTTTTGTGTTTCTTTTTCACTCTTTTTCATCCCTTTATTCAATTACTGCTTATGGCACATGAGAGAATCATGGGTTGTCAAAGAAAATAACTTATTTTAGGCTCAACGGGGCTGACTAGAGATACAATTTATTGTCAGGATAGTAATGAAGGTTAAGAAGGACTATCAAAGAAATGCCTGAATCATTTTCCTAACATGTACATCTTAACTATTTCGCCTCAAATAACAAGCAAGCAGACTTCACATACATTTTTCACTTGACAACACATAGGCTAAGCATCAAATATTCTAAATAATTAAATTTTCATGAATTTTTGGCATATCCAACTTAAGCACACATATTTTAGCTTCTCATTCCGCTACATTATCCCACTTAGTTCAGTAGGCGTTCCAAATAAGCACAACATGCATGATAAAAAAATTGACTCACATAAAACACAAAAACAACAAAAGACTCAAAAATAAAATAAAATAAGAACTCCCCCCCCCCCAAACTTAAACTACACATTGCCCAAATGTGTAGAAGACTAAAAAATTAAAGAGGGACGACTTACAGACATACAGCTGCTCAAAATGGTGGTGGTGACGGCAGATATATTGCACTGAGACGGTATCTGTGGAAGGAGATTTGGCGATTCAGGGCCTTTTTATTATTCGGAAATCGCTAATCGGCATCGCAGTTCTGCATAGCGGCACCGCGGTGCCTAAAGTACTGGGGCCTCTCTGAACATTCAGCACCGCAGTCCTGCAGATTACCATCGCGGTGCTGACTCGACTTCGTGTTTTCCACCCTTTTATTCATGCTCATTCTCCGATTTCTTCACTTGGCATCACAACACAACAAACATACCAAAAGTGAGACTGTTCAATTTAAAATAAAACAAACTAAAAAGAAAAATTTAAATAACATAATTAAAACATTGGGTTGTCTCTCAAGTAACGTTGTCTCGTTTTTTAGCCGGACGCAATTAATCCTTACTAGTGCCTGGTGGATCCTTCTGCGAATGACTTGCAATACGAATAGTTATTTTTGCCGGCCTCACTTCACCTACACTATTTCTATAGAACACAGAAAAGGGTAGTACTTTTATGCTTGCCCCCAAATTGCCCAATACTTGCTTGCATTCAAAATTCCCTATAGTGCAAGGAATAATGAAGCTCCATGGATTTCTAGACTTCTGGGGGTTCTCTTGAGGGTATGGACTTTCTGTTTGGGGGTGCAAAGACATCTGGTGGTATTTCTTCTGCAATGGGTACATCAAAAAGGAACTCCAAGGAATCCAAAAAGGTGAAAAATTAGATTCCAGTAACCCCTTCTTTCTCTACACCAACTACCTTTCTCAACTCCTCAACAGCTTGGTGTGGTTCAGGCTCCTCACTTGGCTTACCACTTCCCACAATTGTCACGACCGACCCGGCCGGGGCGTAGTACCTCAGGGTACCACTATCAGGTATACGTCAGAGAATAGCAGCGGAACATACATGAAACAAAATCTGTATAAGGTAAACATCACTAGCAAGCCGATAAGGCCGCCTTTCATAAAATAACTTAACCGAAAGTGAAACAGTACATCTTATCATTACAGCCCAAACCACAAACGTGACTACAGACCTCTAGGAATAGCATCGTGGCGGACGGCCGCCATACCCCCTGAATGTACAAAAGTAAATAACCTCAGGGAATCATACCAAAAGACAAAGCCTCCGGAGGGATGGAGCTTTCCAGAAAATGAACAGTGATCCTAAGAGTGCGGACCAGCAAGCTACGTATCTCGACCTGCGGCATGAACGGCCCGAAGGAGGTCGATAACAGGTACCAAGTATGTGAAACTGAAAATGCTGTAATGAAAACATAAGTCTGAAAACAAGCTGGGATCAGGGATGAAATCAAATTACCTTTTACTGTGCCTTACTAACAATAAGAACATCAATCATATACTACACGGCATGAAGAATAGGAAGCTCATAATCAAAATACAATGGAAGCGTACCCGTGGAATCCTTCATCACTGGCGGTACGTCCAAGTAAACTCATAACTGAACAATGGAAGCATACCCGTGGAATCCTTCATCACTGGCGGTACGTCCAAGTAAACTCATAACTGAACAATGGAAGCATACGTGGAATCCTTCATCACCGGTGATGCGTCAAGTAAACTCATAATCGAACAATGGAAGCATACGGTGGAATCCTTCATCACGGCAGATGCGTCAAGTAAACTCATAATCGAACAATGGAAGCATACGTGGAATACTTCATCGCGGCGACGCGTCAAGTAAACTCATAACTGAACAATGGAAGCATACCCGTGGAATCCTTCATCACTGGCGGCACGTCCAAGTAAACTCATAACTGAACAATGGAAGCATACCCGTGGAATCCTTCATCACTGGCGGTACGTCCAAGTAAACTCATAACTGAACAATGGAAGCATACCCGTGGAATCCTTCATCACTGGCGGTACGTCCAAGTAAACTCATAACTGAACAATGGAAACATACCCGTGGAATCCTTCATCACTGGCGGCACGTCCAAGTAACTCATAACTTCTTTAGGCTTTCATTAACATACAAAATGAATCTTATTTTCATGACCTTATTCAAGAAAAACCAACTCTTTAACCTTTCATAAAGTTATTATAACCAACTCCCCATAAAGCCGTTATACTAACTTTATGCTTTAAAGCTTTAGACGTTCATACTCTTTCATAAGGCCGTTACAACTAACCTCCCATAAGGCCGCTATAACTCCTTATGTTTCAAAAGATTTCGTTCTTTTTATTAACCAAGAGACTTATACTTCAAATCAAACTCACACAATTTCCGTAATACTTCTTCATGTCACGAAATCCTTATCTACCTTATTTAGGTTAAACCATTACTTAGGAATAAGTGGGTTAACTCTCTAACCCAACCAACTTAGACATTTTCTTAAAACAAGTCAAGTACAACAAATGGATTTACTTCATTTAAAACATGTACGTCTACCGTACTATATAGTTCAAACTACTCATGCTCAAGAGATAAGAAAGCTCCACATACCTCTTTGGTCAATCCGCTTGCCAAGCTCAACTACCGCAAGTAATATTTCAACCTTTAATAATCATGATACGTTTATTAACCTCTAATTTCAATGTAGAATAATCTAAACTCAAAGCCACTAAATTCTATGGAAAATTTGGGCAGCATTTCCTTTGTTTCTATTCACTTTGCCACCTTTTCAAAGGCCGATTTTTAACACTCAACGCCACATTTAAGGCTCAATCAATCCAACAATTCAAAGGGGATTACACCCTAAACTTGGGTGTGTAAAATTCTGCCCCAAGTTACAATAATTCACTTAACAATTCTAAGGTAGTTTTTAGGCTTCAACATGCTCATAAACTCTTCTTAACCCATTTTTCATATCCAAAACACATTTCTAGCATGCAATGACTCTAAGAGCATTATTTACTACCACAAGTCCTTTCTTCTTAACATGCAATACTAAAAACTAAATCTAAAGGAAGAATCATTACCTTAGAGTTTTAGCCAAACTTATTCCAAATATTGCTAGCTTCCTTGCCAAGAACACCACCACAACAATACCAACAAGCTAGCCACAAGCTTCCTTTTTGGTTCTTAACTATTCAGATTTTTCTTGGGTTTTTAGAGAGAAGGAGGAGCTCAAGCTTTTTAGAGAGAGAGAGAAATTGGAAGATGACCAAGTCTTGAAGACTTGGTCAATATATTGCATGCAAGAAATCAGATGGGGGGGGGACACTTGTCACCCTCCCAAGGTCTTTTAAAAGAAAAATCTGCCTTTTCCTAAGTTTTTCCGCCCAAAATCCCGCCTCGGCGCCGCGGCGCTGAAACCTCCGCAGCCTCTCTGAACTTTCGGCGCCGCGGCCCTGCCATCCCGGCGCCGCGGCGCTGCAACTTCAGCAACCCTTCAGTTCTTTCGGCGCCGCGGCCCTGCATCCGGCGCGGCCACGCCGCGCTTTGTCCAAACGCATTTACGTCGATTGCGCCGAACTTGTAACTCTCATAACTTTCTACTCCGACGTTCTATCGACGAACGGTTGGTTGCGTTGGAATCTAGACTCAACGAACTATGCCCTAGGCCTTTGAAACACTTAGGAACTCTCAATGTACCGGGTCATAACCCGCCTCAAAGTTGACCAGACCCGTCCGGAACCATCCGTCAACCTATCCTTCGAAAATTTTAAGTCTTACCCCCTTTCGTACGTACTCAAACGCATGACCTGAACTACGGGGTGTAACATTCTCCCCCCCTTAGAAACATTCGTCCCCGAATGTTCTTTTGGAGCCAATCTAATATCCCTCGGTACCCCCTCGTACTTTACACTAATGGAACTTTATTATGCCACACATGGTCCTAAGATATCGTACACACATATCCACTCATCACTATCACACAAGACAACAGACCCCAAGGGTGCACTAACGCTATCTTACTTCTTTTCAAGGCCTAAAAGGATTCTCTTATCGTACTTCCAACCTACTGCTAGCATACATACATAACCTTAATATCATCCACTCATGGCATTCCATCATACAACAATCCTATCATGCATACTAATCTCTAAAGGGTCAAAGGTATACCTGACGTCATATAGGCGGGTCAAAGGACCGCTAAAACTGGGAACCGCTACCACGACCTCTCGCGCGTCCTGCGGTGTATGAACATCTGCCTAGCCATTGAAAGTGAAGAACCCGCAATCGATCGATAGATTGTGCCATCCCACTGGGCTACCTCTGGTCGGACGATCTCGCCAATTGGCCCTGTTGGCCGCAAGTGTAACAAGCTGTCGATCTAGTCCGACACTCCCCAAAATGAGATCTACCACAATGACCACATCGAGGCAAAGGTGGCCCCCCTGCATACTATCTTCGGATACCTGTGAACCTGTCGCCCCGGAGCCTTGACCTGCTCCTGAATATCCCTGACGGTCAAACCACCCGGAAGACGGGAAGGGCACTCTGCGTTGGCGAGAATGTAGACCAACTCTGCTTGAGGCTGTCCACCCAAAGCTATCCACGAAACCACGCGCTGCCCTCTTGGTGAAATTTGGACTGGCGGCCCGCTCTCCTGCCCTCAATCCCTCGTGCAAGCGCTGCATCCCGCAATATCCATACCGGTGAAGAGCTCCCTGCATACGCGAATCATGTAACGATCTAACCCCATCACATAGCGGTGAACTCGGTCCGCCATGTTTGCCACAATAGCGGGCGCATACCTGGCCAATGAATCAAACTCTAGGTTGTATTCACGATGGTCTTCCCATTACGTCTCAATGCCAAAAACCTATCCAAGAGGGCTCTCGCCGTCTCGGGAGGCAAAGTGACCGAGAAAGGCTTAGTGAACTCATCCCAGCGGTGGAGGAGCACCCACACCTTTTGACAACACCCACGACTCAAACCAATTCAACGCAATATCGTAACGGTAGAAGCTAACACAACGGACTCGTCTCAGGCCCTAAGCACTGCGTAGTCGCGCACTTGTCGGATAAACTCCTGAGGATCCTCCTCAGACCTCGAACCATAGAACTCGGGTGGATCACAACTTAGAAAGTCCCGAATCCTTAAACTGTCGGCTCTAGGGTTAGCCACCGGCTCCTGGCGGTACTGCCCTGCCACAATGCTAGTCAACAACCTGATCTGCTCCCCGTAATCCCTATACTCTGCCCCCGGCTGTGGAACGGGAGGCTCTGGTACCGCGGTCTCGATGGCGCCGCTGCCTCGAACTCCGAAAGGCGACGTCGTGGAACTCGCCGCCCGAAACATCATCTCCGGCAAAGACTGGGCCTGGGCCCTCGTAGCCCTCTGCGTCCTGCTTGCAGTTCCCTCAACTGCCTTGCCCTTCTGGGCTCTGGTTGCCTTACGTGGAGGCATCACTGCTATAAAAGAATACGTCAGAGGGAGTCCAACTTATAACACAGCTCTAAGGCACGATCTCAGAGTGAGAAGAATGGAAACCAATCCTAAATATCCTGCAGCCTCCTGATTATAGATGTGGTGCACAACACACCGATAATCAAGACTCTACTAGATACGGTCTGTAGACACTTTCCGAGGACAACCTGGCTCTGATACCACTTTTGTCACGACCAGGCCAGGCGCGGGTACCTGCAGGGGTACCACTATCGGTATCAGAGAATAGCAGCGGAACATACATGAAACAAAATCTGTATAAGGTAAACATCACTAGCAAGCCGATAAGGCCGCCTTTCATAAAATAACTTAACCGAAAGTGAAACAGTACATCTTATCATTACAGCCCAAACCACAAACGTGACTACAGACCTCTAGGAATAACGACTGTGGCGGGACAGGGCCCCGCCATACCCCCTGAATGTACAAAAGTAAATAACCTCAGGGAATCATACCAAAAGACAAAGCCTCCGGAGGGATGGAGCTTTCCAGAAAATGAACAGTGATCCTAAGAGTGCGGACCAGCAAGCTACGTATCTCGACCTGCGGCATGAACGCAGCCCCCCGAAGGAGGTCAGTACAACAGGTACCAAGTATGTGAAACTGAAAATACTGTAATGAAAACATAAGTCTGAAAACAAGCTGGGATCAGGGATGAAATCAAATTACCTTTTACTGTGCCTTACTAACAATAAGAACAATAATAATATACTACACGGCATGAAGAATAGGAAGCTCATAATCAAAATACAATGGAAGCGTACCCGTGGAATCCTTCATCACTGGCGGTACGTCCAAGTAAACTCATAACTGAACAATGGAAGCATACCCGTGGAATCCTTCATCACTGGCGGCACGTCCAAGTAAACTCATAACTGAACAATGGAAGCATACCCGTGGAATCCTTCATCACTGGCGGTACGTCCAAGTAAACTCATAACTGAACAATGGAAGCATACCCGTGGAATCCTTCATCACTGGCGGTACGTCCAAGTAAACTCATAACCGAACAATGGAAGCATACGTGGAATCCTTCATCATCGGCGCGCACGTCCAAGTAAACTCATAATCAACAATGGAAGCATACCGTGGAATCCTTCATCATCGCGGCGCGTCCAAGTAAACTCATAATCGAACAATGGAAGCATACGTGGAATCCTTCATCACCGGCGATGCGTCAAGTAAACTCATAATCGAACAATGGAAGCATACGTGGAATCCTTCATCGCGGCACGTCCAAGTAAACTCATAACTGAACAATGGAAGCATACCCGTGGAATCCTTCATCACTGGCGGTACGTCCAAGTAAACTCATAACTGAACAATGGAAGCATACCCGTGGAATCCTTCATCACTGGCGGCACGTCCAAGTAACTCATAACTTCTTTAGGCTTTCATTAACATACAAAATGAATCTCATTTTCATGACCTTATTCAAGAAAAACCAACTCTTTAACCTTTCATAAAGTTATTATAACCAACTCCCCATAAAGCCGTTATACTAACTTTATGCTTTAAAGCTTTAGACGTTCATACTCTTTCATAAGGCCGTTCTAACTAACCTCCCATAAGTAGTTATAACTCCTTATGTTTCAAAAGATTTCGTTCTTTTTATTAACCAAGAGACTTATACTTCAAATCAAACTCACACAATTTCCGTAATACTTCTTCATGTCACGAAATCCTTATCTACCTTATTTAGGTTAAACCATTACTTAGGAATAAGTGGGTTAACTCTCTAACCCAACCAACTTAGACATTTTCTTAAAACAAGTCAAGTACAACAAATGGATTTACTTCATTTAAAACACGTACGTCTACCGTACTATATAGTTCAAACTACTCATGCTCAAGAGATAAGAAAGCTCCACATACCTCTTTGGTCAATCCGCTTGCCAAGCTCAACTAACGCAAGTAATATTTCAACCTATAATAATCATGATACGTTTATTAACCTCTAATTTCAATGTAGAATAATCTAAACTCAAAGCCACTAAATTCTATGGAACATTTGGGCAACATTTCCTTTGTTTCTACTCACTTTGCCACCTTTTCAAAGGCCGATTTTTAACACTCAACGCCACATTTAAGGTTCAATCAATCCAACAATTCAAAGGGGATTACACCCTAAACTTGGGTGTGTAAAATTCTGCCCCAAGTTACAATAATTCACTTAACAATTCTAAGGTAGTTTTTAGGCTTCAACATGCTCATAAACTCTTCTTAACCCATTTTTCATATCCAAAACACATTTCTAGCATGCAATGACTCTAAGAGCATTATTTACTACCACAAGTCCTTTCTTCTTAACATGCAATACTAAAAACTAAATCTAAAGGAAGAATCATTACCTTAGAGTTTTAGCCAAACTTATTCCAAATATTGCTAGCTTCCTTGCCAAGAACACCACCACAACAATACCAACAAGCTAGCCACAAGCTTCCTTTTTGGTTCTTAACTATTCAGATTTTTCTTGGGTTTTAGAGAGAAGGAGGAGCTCAAGCTTTTTAGAGAGAGAGAAAAATTGGAAGATGACCAAGTCTTGAAGACTTGGTCAATATATTGCATGCAAGAAATCAGATGGGGGACACTGGTCACCCTCCCAAGGTCTTTTAAAAGAAAAATTTGTCTTTTCCTAAGTTTTTCCGCCCAAAATCCCGCCTCGGCGCAGCCCTTGTGGCGCCGGCAGCGTGAAACCTCCGCAACCTCTCGAACTTTGGCGCGCGCTCGCATCCGGCGGCGCTGCAACTTCAGCAACCCTTCAGTTCTTTCGGCGCCGCGGCCCTGCATCCGGCGCCGCGGCCCTGTCGCCTTTGTCCGAAACGCATTTCTGTCCGACTGCGCACTGAACTTGTAACTCTCATAACTTTCTACTCCGACGTCCTATCGACGAACGGTTGGTTGCGTTGGAATCTAGACTCAACGAACTATGCCCTAGGCCTTTGAAACACTTAGGAACTCTCAATGTACCGGGTCATAACCCGCCTCAAAGTTGACCAGACCCGTCCGGAACCATCCGTCAACCTATCCTTCGAATATTTTAAGTCTTACCCCCTTTCGTACGTACTCAAACGCATGACCTGAACTACGGGGTGTAACAACAATGGTGTCGCTGGGCAGATTTTCTTGAGGTGTATTGATCACCATATCCATCAGTTGCCCTATTTGTGTCTCCAAATTTCTTAGTGACACGCTGGTCTCAGTCATAAACTGAGTCTGACACTTGGTGAGCTTGAGTATGGATTCCTGCAGCTCATTTCGATCTTCCTGTGGAACCTGTGGGTTAAGCTGCTGTTGATGACTCCACTACCCCTGATAGTAGTAGTAGTCCTGCATACCAACACCGCAGTGTCGAAACTCCTACGAACTTCCGGACAAATGGCGCTGCAGATCTTGCTGATGGCACGCGCGATCTTGAAGGTCCTGTGGCTCCTCGGTAAATATGGCACCGCGGTTCTGCATAGTGGCACCGCGGTGCTGCCTTCTTTCGCTCTGAGTTGCCGACTTTCGTCCTTTTTGCCTCGGGAGCACCTTTTCTGCCAATTTCTCGTTCTTTTTTGCCATTTTACCTTTTTGCACCGCTGTGACTCAAAAGAAGGAAAAACAAACCTACTACTATACTAAACACAACAAAAACGAGTAAAATACCAACTAAAAATGACTCAAAAGGCGTATATTATATACGCCTAACACTCCTCTGGACACTTAAAATCATACTATTTCAAACATCAAGATTTTGTGAGAAAAATGTTGCTTAAAAGGTTGTCCAACCAGACAACATTCGAAGTAACATTTCTGAGCCGAAAGGTAAAAAATGTTTTAAAAGAGTTTGGGTTCCCAAACTGGATATAATTTGTAATGTTGCGATAACTGCTTTAACAACTAATATTGTAGGTTCTTGGTACTTTAATAGTGGATGTTCTCATCACATGACAGGTACAAAGGAGTTTCTAAAGAACTATGAGTCATTCAATGGAGGTAACGTAGCTTACGGAGGTGGTAGTAAAAGCAAAATAATTGGAAAAAGAATTTTGGATGTTCCTGGATTTCCAGCTCTAAGAAATGTCTTACACATTGAGGGTTTAATGGCTAATTTGATTAGTATTAGTCAACTGTGTGATGACAACCTTGAGGTAAAATTGAATAAGAATGCTTGTAAAGTTACGAATGAAGCTAATGAATGTGTCATATTAGGTACTAGAATAGGTGATAATTGTTATCTCATATGAAGCGGTCAGAGGCTTACCCAATCTTAGCCATCAAGGTAAAATAGTTTGTGAATATTGTCTAAAAAGTAAGCAAATCCGTATTTCCCATAATGTTGTCTAAAATGACGGACAACATTCAGATACGTCTCACTGTTTTCAATTATTGCACATGGATCTTATGGGTCCAATTGAGGTAGACAGTTTAGGAGGCATGATGTGTTCCTATGTGATAGTAGATGATTTTTCTAGACACTCTTGGATATATTTTTTGAAAGAAAAATTACAAACTTTTGACATGTTTAAAATTTTGCACTCTAGAATTTGGAACTTGTTCTATTCTTCTATTTTTCATATTAGATCCGACCATGGAAAATAATTTGAAAATAGCTCCTTCACAAAATTTTGTGAGAAAAAAGAAATTTTCCATGAGTTTTCTGCTCCCAAACTCCTCAATAGAATAGGGTAGCAGAAAGGAAGAATAGAACATAACAAGAAATCGCTAGAGTTATGCTTAGTTCTAAAAAATTATCAAAACTTTTTTGGGATGAAGCCTTAAATATTGCTTGTCACATCACTAATAGAGTATACCTATGGTCTGGAACAAAAATGTCACCCTATGAGATTATAAATGGAAAGAAACCTAACTTGCGTTACTTTCATGTTTTGAGTGTATTTGTTACATTTTAAATGATAGAGATCAATTGGCAAAGTTTGACTCTAAGAGTGACAAAGAAATATTTGTTGGCTATTCCCAAAATAGTCATTTTATCGGGTGTACAATCTAAGGATCAAAATTGTACAAGAGTCTGTAAATATTATTTTTGATGATGTTTTTGATCTTACATGAAATACAATTGAAAATAACAATATAGTCTCAGTGGAAAATGTGCAGACTGCTCAAGAACCAGATGTTTCCCCAAATGTTACCACATCCGAAGCAATATCTGAATCTGAACCAGAGATCACAGAAGGTGCAAATGATGAGTCAAATGCTGAATTGCTAAGTGACCCCTCATCAAGGATTAGGAAGAATCATCCAACAAGTTAGGTGATAAGGAGAGTTTTGAGGAAATTAGAGCAAGAGGGAAAGAACCACTCAATTACAGATGTTGACACCCAATTTCGACCATCTCTTCCAATTATTTGCTTCCAATTAAAATAATTTTAAACACCGCAAAAAACAATTTTCCTTTTACTAAAATTTAACACCTAAAACTCAATACCTAAAACTCTATCCAAACCCCATTAATACAAAATAAATTCCCTAAAAACACACTACCCAAATCCACACCAATTAAAACCGCGACCCAATATCCTAGACCATTAGCCCTTTATTTTCATCCCTTTCCCACTCAGCTTCAGCCCAATTTCCTCTTCGTGGCCCAGAACCCGCAAGCCCAATATCCTTAACCTAACGTATTTCGCCTAAACCCACCCCCTTCCTCTCTTATTCATTTTCAGAAAACCCTGAGCAACCCTAACACCCCAAAAATCGTCGCCAATACACCCCTTGCTCAACACGAGATTCTCGCCGGAGAATCCTGGCTTCCCTTCGTCCACTCCTCTCCGCCAGTTCACCCCAAACAAATCTCCTTAAAATCACAACTTACCTTAACCAATCTCACCCGAATCGTTTCGTAAAGTCACTAAATATTCATTACCAAATCATTCTTCATACTTACCATCCTCAAACCCAAAATCACACTAAAATCTTACCCGAATCGTCCCAATAATAACGCTCAAATCAGCACCAAAATCACCTCTCAAATCTTACCGTTTCTAGTCCAAAATCAAATCGAAAATCATGCCTCAAACTTACCAAAATTGGAACCTAAAATCGGGACTATAAATTAATCTTTTTACACATGCAAAATGATGACTTTTCACAGTCAAGACACCTTCTTTTATACAACAATCAAACACCTCTTTGACAGTCAAAAATAGAACCCTTCGAATACCAGTGGAGAACAAAACAAGAACCCACAACAACTTATACTCTCTAGAAATCATTTTTAACCTAAGTTTTTTTTTCAAAGTAGAAATCTCGTCCCTCTTTATCGCATAGAAACAAAACTCCGAGTGGATCAACGACTTGATACGCTGCCTCGGTTTGCAGCCCGGAGAAGGTAAACTCATCTCCTTTAAGAATTTTCTTTATTCGATTTATATCATACGGTATAATGATAGTTACTTGTTGAGTATGTTTGGTATAGTGTAGTTTGTCATTTATGTATGTTAAACTGATTTAAAGCACGCTTGGTGAGCATTATTTGGTGTTTGAACCTGTTAGTTTAGGATCAAACATTTAATATGGATGCATAGTGTCTAAATGTTATCATGTTAGTGTTGTTGTGTGGTATCTAACTTTCCAGCCAACCCTCGACTCAAATACTTGGTTATGTATGTACATGTGTAGTTTTAAAGACACCAGCAGCATGTCATGTGCAACTGTTGTGATGGTTGATTGCTCAAATACCTATTTAGTTCGACCATATTAAGATCAATGGCACGTCTAGTGACTTAAGAAATAGATCAAATAAGGGATCAGTCTGAGTATTATGATCGTCCAACATATCCTAGCATGAATCAGTCTTAGTTACAACATGTAGGTATCCTGTCCCTTTAGTATTTTGATTGAGATGTTTAGTTAGTCCCTTTGGGCTTATTAACTCTGTGTGAATCTGGAAAAGAGGAGTTTGAAGCTTCATTCTTGTCGTAACTTAAAGCATGTGCCCCTTCATGTTGGTTAAAAGAGGAAAACTGTATTTATCTTGAATAAAAGCCTAAGGTGTGGATCTGGTTTTGTCTATGTTCTTCTGCAGAATAATGTGAATTGATTTTTTTATATTTAAGTGTGTCTAAATCACAAGGTCATGAAGCATGCCACCTAGTTTAACATCTCTACGTTTAGCCTTTTTAACATGTAGCATTTCCATTTATTTATCTATGTTCAAAGTCTAAAATTGATGCAGGCTAATAGAAATTCCGGCTTCTTTCCATCTGTGGGATTCATTTTGAAGTTTTGTCTAATTACCTCTTCCTGAGTACCTGAATCTTCCCACTGTATTTGTTCTGAGTTGAATCCGTTGTTTAAACTCATCTATAGCTCTCTCTCTTTCCTATTGTCCAAAGTGTAGGTGTTAGCGATTTTTCAAATGCTCACGTAAGTGTACGTATCGTTACAAGTAATATAGTCTGGTAAGACCGAATATCGTCCTCAGATACTGGTTTTCAATTACCGAACATCTACTCTATGTTATCTATTTGGCTAACGATAGTTTGATTTGGGTTTTTATCTAAAACTACTAGAGTAATTGCGAGAAATAAACTAAATATGTTGTGATGTAAATCAGTTATGATGGAATTACGGCTTCCAATATCCTCGACTATCCACTCTTTTCAATCCTTAATGTAACAACAATGGTTTCTTCTTATACGTTAAGATAACAGGTTAACTAGTCTGTCTTATATTCCGGTTAGAATATATAAAAGCTCAACCCCAGTGCAGAAACCTTCTATATTTCTATGATATAGTTTACCACATAGGAGGATTAAGAACAATAACCTAAAATGCTACACAAGTATCGGAGTACTTTCATCCGCGATTTTAACCTATATCTATTCAATTACAGCAAATGCAAATCTCCCCTCTCGGATCTCGATTCGAAATCATATAAATTATGATAATTAGTGATCAGTTAACTATCTAACATTCAAACCAATATTGAATGAATCTTAACAAGATGAAGAAAAAAACCAAACTAATGCATTAATTCATAAAAACGAGTTTCAAGAGATTCAATGGAGAGCCCTAATTAAGAGTTTAGCTCCTAGTCATAGACATGCTAAGAACTAATTCAATATCCAACATGAACTGAAATAAGAACAAAGAAAAGAAAAAAGAAAATACTTAGAACTAGGTCTCCAATTGTAGCCTACATGAGTTGTGTTGTGTTTTGAGAGATGAGATATGAGATCCCTAAAATCTGTCCCAAGGGTTTAAATATGCTACAAAAATCGTATGCCCTGGACCCTTCTGCCCCTGGCCAATTTCGCCTCGGATCTGAATTTTTTCGCCGCGACCCTGCATTATGGTGTCGCGGCTCTGAATGTTCTGAAGCAAAATCACTCTCGCAGTAGTTTTGGCGCCGCAGCGCCGGCGACGTCCATTCTCGAATTTTCTGATTTTTTTGACATTTTCTCGTCCGGACTTCATCTGATTTCTTCTATGCTTCCCGAGACTTCTTCGACTTCATTTCTTGGCCTTTTCTTGTGCAATTACACATCAATTAAGCTCATTTCATCTTCTTTTTGCCATTTCTCCATTTAGGACCGCTGTCACTCAAAATAAAGAAAAACGACCCTAACACGACACTAATTTCTGCGAAAATGAAAAAAATACTAACTAAAAATGACTCAAAAAGTGTATATAAAATATGCCTAACAGTAGGCATCGCACACATTAGACCGATTGGTTGTTGTCCTTTAAAACTAAGAATTTATGGGCATGTTCTGCCTATCAGCTTGTATTCAAGATCCAAGACTTGGACTGAACGATATCTAGGATTTATTTGTTTGGAACTGATAGTTTGTTGTAGACTAATACGATTAAAATTGGATCATATACATATATGAGTTTTCAGGATTATTTGTCTATTTCTTTGGATATATTCTAATCCTTATATTTTCTTATATTTTTACATGAAAATACATCGGAGCCGAATGAAGAGTTTCGTTACGAGACTCATCATGATTCTCCATCAAAAAATGAAGATCCATATCCATGTTCATCGCCGCATCCGCATCGGAAATTCCAAACCACAGGCGAAATGACATTGTCATCCCTCGAGTCATCTTTATTGATATTTCATCCCGCCCCATTCATTTGTTGTAAATTAATTATCTAACGCTACACTAATTAGTAGAATACTTAGAATAGTTAAACCTTGAATCAATAGATTAGAAAGTACTTCGATATTAGAAATTTGCTTCCCTTAAGTTAATTATTTTAGACTTGCCTCACATCGTTTTAAGTTATACTAAACCACATAATAATCTTCACTCGCATAACTATTCATATTATATTCTTAATCCATTTTCTTATAAACTCTTATTAACATTCATATATGAAAATCATTTTAGACACTTTACATGCTAGGCCTATTTTAAACATGCATTTTTTTAACATAATAATTAACCTATGTTTGGACGGACAATCGCAAGTTAGCGGATCTTAGAGGGTGCCTAACCCCTTCCCTCTAGATTAATAAAGAACTCTTGCCCAGAATCTCACATAGTTTAGCAGACCATTAAATGGAGATAGAGTTGACTTTACTTAGTTGACATTTTTTAGGTGTCATAATTCACCAAAATAATTAGGTGACGACTCCGCGAACCCTTTTAGCACCTTTTTTTATACTTTTATTCTTAACAGGCAGGATTCACTGAATAATGTTGCGGTCGAAAATGGGCGCGACAACAGAGATATAGTAAGGTATGTGTGTATGTCTACCATGTATCAAAAGGTTAGTTTTTCTTGTTTGGTATCTACTTTAGAACCAAAAAATATTTTAGAAGCACTTAAAGATGATTTGTGGATTCAAGCAATGCAAGAAGAGCTTGAACAATTTTTTTGAAGTGAAGTCTAAGACTTAGTTCCATGTCCAAATAATATAAATGTTATTGGAACTAAGTGGATTTTTAAAAATAAATCAGATGAATCGGGAATCATTGTTAGAAACAAAGCTCGTCTAGTTGCACAAGTTATACTCAGGTTGAAGGAATCGATTATGATGAAACCTTCGCACCTGTGGCTAGAATTGAATCAATTAGACTGCTTTTGCCATTGCCTGCTTTCTAAAAATTACTTTACACCAAATGGATGTAAAAAGTGCATTCTTAAATGGTTTTCTAGATAAGGAAGTTTATGTTGAACAACCAAAAGGATTTGAAGATCCTTACCATCCACATTGTATAGAATGAAACAAGCTCCTCGTGCATGGTATGGTCGTTTAACTAACTTTCTTCTTGAATTTGGTTTTAACCGTGGTGAAATTGATCGTACTTTATTCATTTAACATCATGGTGTAGATATTATTATTGCTCAAATCTATGCAGATGGCATGGTTTTTTGTTCGACCTCACAGTCTTACCTAACAACATTTGTTGAAACAATGTCAGCAACATTATAAGCATGATTAGGGAATTAAATTTTTTCTTAGGCTTGCAGATTAAGAAAAGTGAAGATGAAATCTTCATCTCCTAGAACAAATATGCCAAGAATCTAGTTAAGAGGTTTGGATTGGAAAATGTTAAGCAGACGAAAACTCCAATGGGATAGTCGCAGAAGAAATGTAAGGATAATGTTGGTGAAAATATCGACCCAACATTATCGATCTATGATAGGCAGCCTTATATATCTCACTGCTAGTCGTCCTGATATAATATTTAGTGTTTGTGTATGTGCTCGATTCCAAGTCTGTCCCAAAATTTTCCACTTAAATGCAGTGAAACGTACCATTAGATATGTTGTTGGCACATGCGAGTTGAGAATTTGGTATTCCAAAGACACTAATCCTAATATAATAGGGTATATTGAATCGGATTGGGTTGGTGATAAGGATGATAGAAAGAGTACAAGTGGATGATATTTTTATCTTGGCAATAGTCTTGTTTCATGTATAGTCGTAAATAACATTGTGTCTCACTTTCAACTGCTGAATCTGAATATGTAGCAGCTGAAAGTTGTTTCTCTAAATTAGTATGGCTACGACACATGCTAGACGACTATGGTTTTACAAGTAACATTTTAGTTTTGTATTGTGATAATCTGAGTTCCATAAATATTTCCAAAAATCCAGTTCAACACTCGCATACAAAACATATTGATATTAGACATCATTTTTAAGAGATTTAGTTGAAAAACAACTAGTCAAAATTGAATATGTTGATACTACTGATCAACTAGCTGATAAATTTACAAACGCTTTAGACCATGAGAGATTTTTAAATTTGAAGAAATCTCTCGGTCTTTCTAATCTCTAAAAAGGCATTTTTGGTGAATGTCGGTTGAAATATCTCTAACAATTCGGGTGACATTTACCTATGTAATATCATAAACTGATTATTGTTGTTGTATAGTGCATTACCTTTGGTCACACAAGTATGATCCTTCAATAAGAACATAATTCCAAAGTGATATCATTTTCTGCGATGATATTAGATATTATAAAAATTGAGTATCAAAATAAGCAAAGTCTTTATAATTTTTTGACAACTGTGCAAAATGAGAAAAGTCATTGAAATGATATTGTTCTAATTCTATAGGAGTATCAAGTGCTTCAAAAAGATTTTGAGAATACTAAATAAGTATTCTTATTTTTTTGACACGAAAATCTTTTTGTATGTGTTTTATGATTAGATCAAGGACACGATGAGAAAATGTTACGTTGGTCCAGTGGTTAAACTCATAAATATACATATAAAACGTGTCTTGATTTGTTGTCAAAACGAAAGGTTCTTGCGGGATCATAATACTTGTGTTGTCCAAAATGTTGCAAACATTGTTGCTGATATTTTCAGATAATGATATTTGTTGGGATGTTGATCGTAACTGATTCTAGAAAAATCAGATTTATAATCCCTATTTTTATGCCATATTTTTAATTAGAATTCAAACTTTAAAAGGATAAGATCAAATTCCAAATAAGATATCTATCTTTTTAACCCAAATTTTTAGGTGTAAGAAATTGAATAAACATCAAACACCTAAAATTAAGATTTTTTTTGAAAAGATTGCCAAAAGTATAAATATCCACTTCATTTGTTTTTTTTCTTTTTGCCATTTTTTTTGTCTTTTCTGAAAAAGTAAAAAAAAAGAGGAAAGGTAAAATCACACCACCTCAGTAAAACCTCTACCAAACCGATGGAATCATCACTTTCACCTTCATCCAAAAATCCTAAACCTTCAAACCCTCTCATCCAAACTCACCAATGGAAACAACCCCTATGTCAACACCCTTGTCAGCCAACACCACCAATAACACACCAATGAGCACCAGTCCACCACAATACACAGGTGCATCTTCTTCACACCTGCCAGAGAACATGTGCACATCTATTATCCTTAGAGGAGATGAGGAACCTCTTGCGGTTAGTTACCCAGGGGATGATAATAATCCCATTGATGTAGATGCTATATCATATTTTTCTACCCTACGGTAAAAGGACTAGTTCATCCTCCTTTCCCTCTCAGAGATCAAGTCGAGTGTTCGAAAGAACATTTCAACAAGAGCCCAACACAAAGAGGTCCAGGTTTGAAACAACAATCCCCGCATGCTCAAATAGTGACACATAGGACATTAATTCAAACTATCTTCAGAAGAGCCACATGTCTCTGATTCTCAAACTAAGTCGTCAGTCTCTGTTTCACAATGTGAATCTCAAGACGAGGATATTTCTGATGACACTCTCTTAAAAAGATTTTGCTCCAAAGGAATTCCCCGTCATGCCAAACCAGATGTTGCCCAGAATATTGTTATAGATGCTACAACATCTCAAGCAATATTCCAGCAGACCACAGAAGAGTCGTCCTCACCATACTCCTCTAGCAGTATTGAATAAATACCTGAAGTTGAGGTAAATGCTTTTTCCGATAAGTTCTATTCCAAAGTAAAGTTTGATAAATGGAATTAGTATAGGAATAAAATTATCAGGTCAGAGAAAGTATTAGATAGCCTCATATTCAGAGTATGGTTTGGTCGAGTTCCTTAGTGATCGTAAGCTTCTAAAAACTGTAACTGATAAAAAACCCAGTGTTGATGAAATAATTAGATTGTTCTATGCAAACTTAAATTCTGGTATAGGCAATGCCTTCTCAAAGAAATTTGGGAAGGTATACCTCTATAACAAAATCTATAAGTTTACTCCCTTAATTGTCAATCAATGTTTGAGAACTGAGCCTGAAGTTGGGAGAAGCACTACTGAGAGGGCAACTAAAAACATGGACGTGATTATAGAATACCTCACTGGAGGTATAGTGAAGAAATTGACTTCTCGATGCCCTGCCTCAAAGCTCACTACCCTATTTTCCCAACATATCATTTTCCCCAACATATCATTTTTCCCAACTAAAAGTAGGGTTTGGTGTTGTGACATTTTTCCCAACATATCATTTTTAATACTAAGTTAAAATTCAGAAATATTGGAACAAATGTCACAACATTCGGATCAACATTTCTATGACAAACAATTTTGCCTTACTTCACGGACTGAAACAATTCTCGTGGATTTTTACCACGATGGTAAAGTGACTTGACCAGGTGATTAGGAGCTGATGAAAAACGTGGGAAGAACAAGTCAAAGCCGTTGCTATGCTTGGATAACAAGTCCAAGAAGTTAGAGGATATTACTCCATGATCTTCTTCAACAAACCTTATCAGCTGCCCACCTTTTCCTCAACCTCTACAATAAGGCGGTGAGCTTTTTAAGGAAGACTCTTTACTATAAATAGAGAGGGAAGAAGAGTGAATCGATAACCAAAATCATATTGCAAAAATATCAAGAGAGCTCTCGAGAATTCAACTTAGAAAATTGGATCGCAAGTGTTGTCTGAGCGTGTCGAAAACATTATGTTCAATATTATAATTGCTGCTTAGATTCTAGATTTGTTCTTTATTGAAGCAATTATAATGAGATGTTGTCTATGTCTATTTAGGTAGATTGTTCAGGCAGAAGTCATCTGCGACTTCAACTTTTTAATTCCTTTTGTTTTATTTTGTAAAATTATAAAAGAAGGAATTTATTCAATTGTATAAAATATATACAATATTTTTGGTCACTGACCGTCATAGGTTATACAATCAATATAACATATGTAAATATTAAACCTTTGTGTTCTTTATTATTTCCGCTGCAATTTACTTTTCAATTTTTTTTTATTTTATCGAAGTGCTGTCATGACAATATTATTGCCGACATTTGCAAACTATATTGACATTCAATTTATTTTTACTTTCAGTTTATTTTTATTTCCATAGCATACTCGGGGACCAACAAGAAATATCTAAAAAAAAATTAAATTCAAAGCAGATCTAAGGGAGTCCAAGTTTCAATAATTTACCAATTGAATGTAACTTTATTCTCTCCAAAATTTGTGGTTATAACTGTTTGTCGTGGCCACTAGGAATTCAGGACAACCATTCACCCCTTTGTTTTCTTGTGAGAAAAAACTTATTGTCGGTGACATGGATATATTCAACCAAATCAGATAGAGCTTTACGCCTGTCATGTTCGTCAACAATATTTGTTTATTCTAGTTAGTTCAACTGCTTAGCCCGTATTGTCATGACCCAAATTCCAAGTCATGAATGTACTTACCTCCATCCTTTCACAATCGATTTAACAAGTTATAAACAATTTAGATACATGGAAAGAGTAAAGTAAAATCATTTTTCAAATCATAATAAGTCTCATAATCATAAATACGCAGAAATAGTGCAACAATCCCACAAATCTGGTAGAATTACTATATTGAAAAGTACAAGTCTGGAATTTGCGTGTTGAATGGCATAAGAAATTGGGATGATCATCTATCGCTTATTGAGTTTGCATACTGATAGCGATTTTATACACACACTAAACGCAAGTGCACGTATCGTTGCAAGTAATATAGTCTAGGTAAGACCGAATATCGTCCTCAGGGACTGGTTTTCAAGTACCGATTATCTATGGTTTAGTTTCTATTTGGTTAACGTTAATTAGGTTGGAATTCTAAACTAATAATGAAGGAAATAAACTAATTATGAAAATACTTTGATTTAAATCAGTTATGATGGAGAATTAGGGTTTCCAAGATCATCAACTATCCACTATATTCAATCCTTAATACAATTACACTAACTTCTTCTTCTACGTTAAGATAGCAGGTTAACTAAACCGTTTTATACTCCTGTTAAGGTAATATAAACACTCAACCCCAATGGAGAACCCTTCTATCTTTCGATGACAAGATTGACTACAGAGGAGGATTAAAAGCAATAACCTATTAAGCTACACAAGTATCGGGGTACTTTCGTCCACGATTTAAACCTATGTTTATTCAACTATAGCATATTCACAATCTCCCCTTTCGGATTTCGATTAGAACTCATATAAGTGATGATAACTAGTGACCAGTTAATTATCAAGCAATCAAAACAACTATTGAATAAATCTTAAAAAAGTGAAGAAGAAACCAAACTAATATATTAATTCATGAATAGAGTTTCAAGTGAATCACAAGGAAATCCCTAATAAAGTAATTAGCTCCTAGCCATAGTCACGCTAAGAACTAATACAATCTTCATACATGAACTGAAATAAACAAAGAAAAGATAAAGAAAAGAAAATACTTGAACTAGGTCTCAAATCTTCGCCTCCTAGAGTTGTGTTGTATGTACAATGGATGGATTAATCCCCCTCTAGAGAATGATGTAGAGAATATATATAGCCCAAGGTCCTTTAGGTCAAGGGTTAGGGATTATGTAGGTAGGAAAAGTTATCCCTTTTGAACCCTGAAAACGTGTCAAAATCGGCCCAAAACGTCGAAAATACCACGTCAGCACCGTGGCCTGCAGTCGGGCGCCACGACGCCGAAAATCGAGAGTTTCGATAACGATGGTCGTGGCGGTGGCATTTTTTCGCGACTCTTGCCGTCGTCGATTTTTATCCGAACGTCGATCTTTTTTATACTTCCCGGGACTTCTTAGACTTCATTTATTGGCCCCTTTAAGTGTGCAATTGCATCTCAATTAAGCTCATTTCATCTTCTTTTCGCTATTTCTCCATTTCTGACCGTTGTGACACAAAATAAAGGAAAACAACCCTAATACTATATTAAACATAAATGAAATGAGTAAAATACTAACTAAAAATGACTCAAAAAGTGTGTATAAAATACACCGATCAAACACCCCCAAACTTAACCTTTGCTCGCCCTCGAGTAAAGATAAAAAAGATAGAAATAAAGACATGAAAGAAAAGAAAATAAAATGACTCAAAGACACTGATCAATTTGCTGCACAATTGTCACTTAGAAAAGCATGAAGGTTAGTAGGATAATATGCAGAAACATATAACATGGATTTTTAGCATTCTAAATACTCAAGTCAGATATTTCGCAAATTCAATTCAATCATGCTCAATGGATGTAAAAATATCTAACTATGCATGTCAATTTCAAATTTCTATGGCATGTTCACTTGCTATTCTCCACTAATCATGGATACACATACTAGAGATCTTCAGGACTTTTCAAGGTTGTAATATAGGCTTAGGCAGGGGTAGGTAAAAATAGGCTTTTAGGCTCAATTTTACGTACCATAAACTCTTTTGCTTTAAATTCTTCCCTTTTCTTTTGATTCTCCTTTTCACTTCATACCTATCTTTCCCCTCTTTTGTTTTGAGAGAATGAGGTGTATGATGAATAGCAGGCACCCCCAAACTTAGGCTTTTGCCTATTTATTATTACTTTTTTATTGAGGTGCATCAAAATTGTTCACTCTCTTTTGTCTCTTTTTTAATACTTTATATTCCAAACAACTCAATTTTTCCACTTATGGCACACATATGAAATTATAGGGTGTCAAAGAAAAGATCTTATTTTAGGCTCAAAGGGCTGACTAGGGATACAATTTTAATGTCAGGGATAAACAATGAATGGTAAGAAATGACTAACAAAAAAATGTCTGAGTCATCTCCCTAACATGCATATCCTAACTATTTCGCATCAAATAGCAAGCAAGCAGACACATAGTCTTAATCATTAACAATGCATAAATCAAGAAAGATACCCCAAATAGTTTGATTTTATGAATTCTTGACATATCTAACCTAAGTGTTCATATGATCGCTTCTAATTCCATTACATTATTCCACTTTACTCCACTAGGCCTTTCAAGTAACTACAACATGATTGATCATAAAAAATAATAATTAGACGCATATAAAATATAGAAATAAACAACACAAAGATTCAAAACAATAAAACAAAATATAAGACACCCCCCAAACTTAATCGACACATTGTCCCCAATGTGTGAAGACTAAAATAGGGACAACTTACTGACACTACACAACGGTCATAATGGAGGTCTGGGAGGAAAAATTCTGAAATTTGCATTGCGTCTGACTCTCGAAACTTTCGGCACCACGACCCTGAGATTCGGCGCCGTGGAGCCCCAAGTACTGCAGCTCTCTGAAGTTCCGGTGCCACGGCCCTGAGATTCGGCGCCGTGGCGCCCCAAGTACTGCGGCTCTCTGAAGTTCCGGCGCCACGGCGCTGATTATGGGCGCCGTGGCGCTGACGACGGCTTTTCCTTTTTTTCAGCTTTTTTGCTCTTTTTTCCTTAGAGTTAGCTTTCAGTCCACCTGTCATCCAACAATACAAAACAAGAACCCAAGACCGTGAGACTGTTCAAGACAAAATAAAACAAACTAAAGACAAAAATCAAACTAACATAATTAAAAACATTGGGTTGCAGCAACAAGCGCTGTCTTTAACGTCTTTTAGCCGGACGCGGTTAACCTTTATGAGTGCCCATTGAATCTTTCTGCGAACTGCTTGCAATCCACACAGTGTTTGTTGCAGGTCTCACTTCAACTACAACAACTGCTCTAAACAAGGGCCTCAGATCTAAGAGTATCCCCCAAGTACACAAGACAAACATATCTTTTAGGCTCTCAATAATGTAGGGATCAGTGAAATTCCCTACACCTCTCAACTCTAGGGGGTGCCCTTGATGGTATAGACTTCCTATTTGGGGATCAACAGTGACAGATGGTGGTGTTTCTTCAGCAATAGGTACAGGAAAAAGAATTTCCAAAGAATCCAAAAAGGTGAATAATTGGATCTCAGTAATCTTTTCCTTCTCTACACCAACTATTTCGCCAGATTCCTCAACAGCTGGGTGTGGTTCAAGTTCCTTAATTTGTGTACCACTTCCCACAATTATGTTGCTCGACAGATTTGCTTGAGGTGGATTTCTCATCTTATTCATCAGTTGTGCTATGTGGGTTTCCAAATTTTTTAGGGACTCTCTTGTCTCAGCCATAAACTGAGTCTGGCACTTGGTGAGCCTGATTATGCCTGCCTGCAAATCATCTAGATCTTCCTCAGAACACGTGGTTTAGATCATTCTTTGATGAATCTGCTTTGAGATAGAAGTAGTAGTCCATGAGCCCTTTATATATTTCTTCTTCTTTTCCTTTTTTTGAACTTTACCTGCAAACTAAGAAAAACAACAAAAGGTGATAAAAAAAATGCTCGTAGAGTCGGAGCAACCAAATTAGAAATAAGAATAGATAAACCGATATTGAAAGTACGCCAGTCCCCGACAACGGCGCCAAAAACATGATAGCGATTTTATACACACGCTAAACGCAAGTGCACGTATTGTTGCAAGTAATATAGTCTAGGTAAGACCGAATATCGTTCTCAGGGACTGGTTTTCAAGTACCGATTATCTATGCTTTAGTTTCTATTTGGTTAACGTTAATTGGGTTGGAATTCTAAACTAATAATGCAGGAAATAAACTAATTATGAAAATACTTTGATTTAAATCAGTTATGATGGAGAATTAGGGCTTCCAAGATCATCAACTATCCACTCTATTCAATCCTTAATACAATTAGACTAACTTCTTCTTCTACGTTAAGATAACAGGTTAGCTAGACCGTTTTATACTCCTGTTAAGGTAATATAAACACTCAACCCCAATGGAGAACCCTTCTATCTTTCGATGACAAGATTGACTACAAAGGAGGATTAAGAGCAATAACCTATTAAGCTACACAAGTATCGGGGTACTTTCGTCCACGATTTAAACCTATGTTTATTCAACTATAGCATATTCACAATCTCCCCTTTCGGATTTCGATTAGAACTCATATAAGTGATGATAACTAGTGATCAGTTAATTATCAAGCAATCAAAACAACTATTGAATAAATCTTAAACAAGTGAAGAAGAAACCAAACTAATATATTAATTCATGAATAGAGTTTCAAGTGAATCACAAGGAAATCCCTAATAAAGTAATTAGCTCCTAGCCATAGTCACGCTAAGAACTAATACAATCTTCATACATGAACTGAAATAAACAAAGAAAAGAGAAAGAAAAGAAAATACTTGAACTAAGTCTCAAATCTTCGCTTCCTAGAGTTGTGTTGTATGTACAATGGATGGATTAATCCCCCTCTAGAGAAAGATGTAGAGAATATATATAGCCCAAGAGTCCTTTAGGTAAAGGGTTAGGGATTATGTAGGTAGGAAAAGTTATCCCTTTTGGACCCTGAAAACGTGTCAAATTCGGCCCAAAACGTCAAAAATACCGCGTCGGTGCCGTGGCCCTGCAGTCGGGCACCACGACGCCTGAAAATCAGAGAGTTTCAGACAACTTCAGTGGTCGGCGCCGCGACGCCGGTGCCGTTTTTTCGGCGGTTCTTCGCTTCGTCGTCCAGTTTTCATCCGGGCTTCGTCTGATCTTTTCTATACTTTCCGGGACTTCTTAGACTTCATTTATTGGCCCCTTTAAGTGTGCAATTCCATCTCAATTAAGCTCATTTCATCTTCTTTTCGCTATTTCTCCATTTCAGACCTATGTGACACAAAAGAAAGGAAAACAATTGTCCCTAATAATATACTAAACATAAATGAAATGAGTAAAATACTAACTAAAAATAACTCAAAAATTGTGTATAAAATACACCGATCACATACAACAACAACTATTATATTAAGCATCAGAATAAATCCATACAAGGCTTTATATGAGCGGGTATGAAGAAATCCCATCGGATGATTCAAGATAAGCAAACCAGAGTTAATGGGATCTGACTTAATCCACCAAGTCATAGAGAAGATGAATTTATTCAAGAGAAAATGTTGACCTCTCAAAATCGTTAAAAGATATATTCAGATGTGTGACGACAATATTTCAAGTTGATGGTTGACTATTGTTAAAGATTTCATGTTGAATGTTATAAGAAATTGGGATGACCATCTATCACTTATTGAGTTTGCATACAACAACAACTATTATATTAATCATCAAAATAAATCCATACAAGGCTCTATATGAGCGGGTATGAAGAAATCCCATCGGATAATTCAAGATAAGCAAACTAGAGTTAATGGGATCCGACTTAATCCACCAAGTCGTAGAGAAGGTGAAGTTATTTAGGAGAAAATATTGACCGCTCAGAATCGTTAAAAGTTATATTCAGATGTGTGACGATAAGACTTATAGTTCCAAGTTGATTGTTGGATATTATTAAAGATTTCGCCTATGAAGGGTGTGATGAGACTTGAGAGAAAGATGACACCATAGTCTATGGTATATTGGATTGTATCGCATAAATTGGAGAATATGCCAAGTGGCTTACTAATTAGGAATGCCTCCAAAGTCAGAGTTCGTCTATCTAATTTCCCATGTTTCAACGTATTAGCGATATTTCGACTGCTCACGCAAGCGTACGCATCGTTCACAAGTAATATAGTATTTAAGACCGAATATCATCTACAGAGACTGGTTTCTAAGTACCGTTCATCTATTTTATGTTATCTATTTGGCAATCGATATTTGATTGGGGTATTTATTTAACTACTAGAATAATTGCAAGATTTAAACTAATAAAGTTGTAATCACTTATGAATGAATTAGGACTTCCAAAATCCTCGACTATCCACTTTATTCAATATTTAATACAACTAAAATGATTCTTCTTCTTCGTTAAGATAACGGTTAACTAGACTGTCTTATATTCCAGTTAAGACATATAATCACTCAACCCCAGTGCAGAACCCTTCTATATTTCTATGATAGGATTTACCACATAGGAGGATTAAGAACAGTAACATATAATGCTACACAAGTATCGGGGTACTTTTGTCCGCGATTTTAACCTATGTCTAGTCAATTAGAGCATATCCAAATCTCTCCTCTAGGTTTTTGATTCGAAATCATATAAGTTATGATAACTAGTGATCAATTAATTATCAAACATTCATACAAAATATTGACTAAATCTTAATCAAGCAAAGAAGAAATCAAACTACTGCATTAATTCATGAATAACAGTTTCAAGCGATTCATAAAGGAAAGCCCTAATAGAGTGTTTAGCTTCTAGCCATAGTCACGCTAAGAACTAACACAATATCCATACATAAACTGAATTAAAAACAAAAGAAAGAAAATTACGTAGAACAAAGTCTCCAATTGTAGCTACAAATCCTCCTTGTGTTGTGTTGTAGAATGACCAACCTCCCCCATAGCATTAATCCCTAGGGCTTAAATATCCTCTAATTTTCGTGCCCTATGGACCAATCCGCCCTTAGCCAATTTGCCTTCGGAACTGAAACTTCCCGCGTCGGCTTGCGATTACGCATCTGGCAGCGGTCGAAACTCCTGCGACTTCACCTGAATGGCATCTTGCAGATAACGCGGTGGTCTTGCCAAGGTCCTGTGGCTCCTCGGTAAATATGGTACTGCGGTTCTGTATAGTGGCACCGCGGTGCTGCCTTCTTTCGCTCTGAGTTGCCAACTTTCGTCCTTTTCGCCTCGGGAGTACCTATTCTGCCAATTTCTCGTTCTTTTTGCCATTTTACCTTTTTGCACCGCTGTGACTCAAAAGAAAGAAAAACAAACCTACTACTATATTAAACATAACAAAAACGAGTAAAATACCAACTAAAAATGACTCAAAAGGCGTATACAAAATACGTCTAACACAATGTTAAAAAGTATGTTAGGAATCCTACTCAAAGCATACACATTGATAATGTACGAGTTATGAAGAACGTATCATATGACAAAGTTTCTACTGCTACTTTAACATCGACAAATCTGCAAGTTAAGTATTAAAGATGATAGCCTATGTAAAAGGTTTCATAATAGAGTAAGGATTCGAAAGGAATGATGTAGGAAGTAGAAGAAGAAATGAAGTATAAGCACCTTCAAAATTGTTTTAAGCCGAAAGCTCTATGCAATTATAATTTGATTGAGATTCTCCATTTCATAATGTGAGACGTGATGCTAATCCTTCATATTATGATTATCTGACACTCATGTAAAGAATAACATGTCCAAGAGCTAGTGTATTGATTCATGAGATGAGTTCCTATTCCAAAATATTATACTTGATATTGACGACCTTGTGAGGTCTGATAATATATATATATATATATATATATATATATATATATATATATATATATATATATATATATATGTTATGTTAATGGCCTTACGAGGCAAGTATGGATGTCTTTTATTTGTTCATAAAGATGTGGATAACCCCATTTATAGGGGAGACTGTCATAATTTTCAAAAAACCTTAAGGACTATTTGTATTCATGTATACGTCCCTACATTAGAGGATACATATTTTTAGGGGATAAGAATGTTACAACACATACCTTGTACGTCATTATCGTCATAAGTTATCTGACATAAGCTCAGAAAGGGGGAGATCCCTCCTCAAGGTTAATAAATATTTACTGAACTGTTAACTACATTTCACAAAAGTTTGAAACTAATCGGATATAAGGAAATAAGTTTTGATGAAAATTGATAAAGTGAGATTTATGTGGACCGTAGAACAGGTCTACGGTCCACACTGTTGATCGTAAAAAGGATTTGAGAATTTGAGATTTTTGGGTTGTTCTGCGACCCACTCTACGACCGTAGAGGAGATTCTGCGGATCGTAGAAGGGTTCTGCGAGCCACCGAATATACCGCAGATAGTGGGTGGTGGATCTTTATCCACTTATATAAAGAGGTGGCTCGTCCTTTTTTTTCCATTTTCGATCAAACCAGACCCTAAGCATCTCAAAAACTCTCTAAACATATCTTCATGGTTCCCAAGTAAATCCAAGGCTAAACCACCTTATACCTTCATTAAAAGTGTTATAGATGATTGAAAAGATCACTTGGTTGGTGTTGTTGCTAAGTTGTAAGCACTTTCAAGTTAGATGAGAGTTGTTCCTAAGCTTCTTCTTATTGTTGAATTTATGTTTTACCTCTCCTTTATGGATTTGAGTATAACTAGTGTCTTAACAAATTTGTGTGATTGAGAAGTTATAAGATAACACTTGAAAGTTGATTATAGTGTTGTGGTGTCTTCTTGGGATATTTGGTGGTGTTCATGTGATGGATGTAGGGTTGGTTATTGTTGTATGTATGTTTTTTTGTGTGCTGGATGTGTTAATGTTGATGTTGTAGATTTGAGAAAAGTGAAAGAAGTAGGGAATGTGTTGTCAAAATTATCATAGACAAGCTAGACACTTTTTATATCGAATTATAGCTCCCGTAACTTATCTATGATATATTTGTCTTTGTATAGATTGAAGTGACGTATGACAGCGTCTGTTAAATTATTGAAGCAAGTTGGCTAAGGTATGTTAAGACACATTCTTTTCTTTTTTTGGCATGAATCTGAATAAACAAAACATAAATGAATAATACTCATAGCGACTCTACCCTTAATAGTTTTAGAATCTCATATTTGTGTCTTCCATGATGTATTTCTAATTTGTATTACATTGATCTTTGGCTCCTAATGAATAATATGTTGATGGTGTTAGTTTCATAACGATATTCGGAGGCTCAACGACCTTACGTCACTTCGATAAGTTCAGAATGTCTTCTTATGCTCCTCATGCATGTATATATATATCATGATGATGATGATGATGTCCACAAAGGCTTGATAACGTTATATATATATATATATATATATATATATATATATTGTACTTATACATATCATGGCCCTCAGAAGCAATTCAAATGTTCAGATTGATCTTCTTATCCATGTGTTACATTGATACCTGTACTCATGTTGTTATCTGACTTACATACTCGATACTTTTATTCGTATTGACGTCCCTTTGTTTGGAGAAACTTGTTACACCCCGTAATTCAAGAACATGTTTAAGAGAATGTACGAAGGAATCAGGACTCAAAAATTGGTACGAAAGAAAGAATTGTTTTCCGAAGGAAAAATCTTCCGAACGTCGGAAAGGAAAAATGTTCGTTGATGAGAATTGGATTCTCAAAATGCATTATTAGAAGAATACGGAACTTATTATCATTATGGAAATTTATTTTTACAGATTTGGTCACGTGGGGCCCACCCGAGAAATTTTACGTTTTGTGGGGCCCACGAGGGTTACGAAATTTTATGGACGAATGGGAGGGCGACATGTGGCACCCCCCACATGGTCTTGGACGAAAATAGACAAGGGTAATATGGTCATTGACCTATGTAGATGAACAAGTCTTCAAAGCTTGAGATTATTGACCAAGTCAACTTGTCCACTTGGCTTAATATTTAATTTCCTTTATCCTAGCCACACATATGTTGTAATCTTGACCCTCCATTGTATTATATATACACACTAGATGAAAGACCAAGTCTTCAACACTTAGAAAATTTCACAACATTCTTGTTCTTAGTAGTGTGCTCTCGGGTTCAAGGTTTTTCCCACACAAAAAATTTGCAATTGTGGTTCATTATTCACAAGACTTTAACCCAAGGTCCCTAAGGGTATTGTAAGGATATCTCAATAGAAGGATCTCGGAAAAACGACGTTTTCACGTTAGTCGCAAGACGAAAACCTAAGTCGTTTTCAGATTGGAAATGGAAGAGAAGTTGGTTGTGAACTTCTAAAGGCTTCAAATAACGGATTGGAGCGTAAAGGAAAGGAGCTAAGAATTGCTAAGGAGCGACTTTGAATCTTGGAAATTATAAGGGCTTATAAAGGTAACAAACTTGTCGTTTTAGTAATTAAGATTACTTATTGTTGTAGCCATGGCTATTAGCAAGCATGATGTATATAGTATGGAGTTTGATAAGTGTATTGAATATTGGAACCCTAATCCGAAACTAGCATGTTTAGCCCTTAAGATTACAATTCAATTTGATTATTAGTTTAAGTCGTCACATGTTATATAAAGAAGGAATTATAGTTGTTAAAGTTGTTTATGACTATATAACATGTTAGACCTAAGAACTTGGATTGGAAAAGAATTGGAAAAGACTTTGAGTTGTTGTTTATGTTAGCCGAGAATTGCTTTGAATATGGAACTAGTTGGTATTAATTGTGGGGCAGAATTTTACACGTATTGTAAGGCGTGTAATCCCCTTTGATTGGTTGTTGTGTTGAGCCTTAAATGTGGCATGTTGGTTATTGATTATCGGGCCTTGAAAAAGTTGAAAAAGTATGTAGAAACAAAGGAGGTGCTGCCCGATTTTTCGTAGAATAAGAGACCGTTTACTTAGTATTATTCTAAGTTTAAAAGCTAGGAGTTGATAGACATGTTATGATTAATATAGGTTGAAGTACTACGAGTAGCGTATTCTACTTGAGGGGTGGAAAAGCTAGCAAGGGTAAAGTACTTGGGAGCATTTTGCAACTTGTCGCTAGTCGTCGCGAGGTATGTGAACCTCTTCTTTATTTGGCATGATCCTACGTATGAAATAGTCATGTGATAGTATTTCATGATTCCTTCTACTCCTAGAAGTTAAGAAGTATTCACGTTGTTGATTCTAAGTTAAAAGTATGTTTAAATTGTTCTAAGTCCTTACCAAGTCTTATGGTGGTTAGGAAGTTATGAGATTTGATTTAAAGCTATGTGTCTTGATTTATTTAAAGTAAGTGATGCGCGAAAAGATGCACACTCTTTAACGCAAGTGCACGTTATCGTGACAAGTAATATAGTCTTGGTAAGACCGAATATCGTCCACAAGGATTAGTGTTCAAGTACCAATTATCTATCTTTTGGTATCTATTTGGTAACCGATATTGATTTTGTTGATTATAACTAACAATTATAAAGGCTAATTAACTATATGTTTACTTCAGTAGTAATGGGAATAGGGCTTCCATGTCTCCTCAACTATCCGCTTATATTACTTATTAATGCAATGAATTATGGTTCTTCTTCTTTTGGAGCTAGCAGGTTTACTAAATCGTTTTATACTCCCGTTAAGGCTATATAAACACTCAACCCCAGTATTGCTCCTTTCTACCTTTCGGTGATAAGGATGACTCTATAGGAGGATTAAGACCAAAAACCTAGTTAACCGTCACGCGCCATGCGTAAAATTAGGTGTTTAGACCTCTCGTTAATGCTACACAAGTAATTGAGGTATTTTCATCCCCAATCCAAAATATGTCTACCCAACTTACAACATATTCACAACCTCCTCCTTTCGAAGTTTGATTAGAAATCATATAAAAAATGATAATTAGTGATCAATTAATTACCAAGCATTCAAAGTCATTATTGGATAAATCTCAACAAGAAGAAGAATAACCATAACCATGCATCAATTCATAACATAAGTTTCTAGTGATTTAACATGGAAAGCCCTATAATGGAATTAGTTCCTAGCCATTGACATGACAAGAACTAATTCAATGTTCATCATAAAAGCGAAATAAAGAAAAGAAAAGAAAAGAAAGTTACTAAATTATGGTCTCCATCTTCAATCCAAGAAGCCTTGTGTTGTGCAAGAAAGGAACCCTTAAAAGCGCCTAGGGTTCTCCTTTTATAGGCTCAAACCGCCTAACTTTTCCCTTCAGTTGACCGGTAAAATCGCCATTAAACTGATTTTTCGCGCCAAGCGCGCCGAAGTCCCGCGATCTTGGATGATTTGGCGCCGCCCTCGCTCATTGGCTGCAGGCCAGCGGCGCTGCAACTTCGCGCCACGATATTGGGCGCCGCCACGGACTGTCTGCGATGGCGCCACGCGCAGTCCGTTAGCCGCTGCTCGCCACTTTCGCCTTTTTCAGCTCTGGAACCTCCACTTTTGCCTTCTTTTAGCTCCTTTTCCGCCATTGGGCCATTTTAACCAACTTGACTCAAAAGAAAGAAAATCTATCCTAATACGACACTTATTTGTACAAAAAGGGACAAAAGACTAACTAAAAACGACTCAAAAAGTGTATATAAAATACACCGATCAAATACCCCCAAACTTAACATTTGCTCGCCCTCGAGCAAAGATAAAAAGAAAGAAATAAAGACTCAAGAAAAAAAAGAAAATAAACAGACTCAATGACATTGATCACTTTTGCTGCATTAGCGTTACTTAGAAAAACATGAAGGTTGGCCAAAATAATATGCAGGAACATATAGCATGAAATTTTAGCATTCAAAACACATTAAGCTAGATATTTCGCAAACTCATTTTTATCATGCTTAATGGAAGTCAAATACTGAATCATGCATGTTAATTTCAAAATTCCTATGGCATGTTTACTTGTTATTCTCCACTAATCATGGCTATGCATCTAAGAGATCTTCAGGACTTTTAAGGGTTGTAATGTAGGCTTAGGCACGGGTAGGTAAAAATAGGCATTTAGGCTCATTTTTGTGTACCATAAGCTCTTTTAGCTTTTCAATTTTTCCCTTTTCTTTTGATTCATTTCTTTCACTTCAAATCTATCTTTCCCCTCTTTTGTTTTGAGAGCGTGAAGTGTATCATAATAGCAAGCACCCCCAAGCTTAGACTTTTGCCTATTTCTCATTACTTTTTAAGTGGGGTGCATCAATTTTTCTTGCTCTTTTTGTCTCTTTTTTAACACACTTTATTCCAACTATTTCACATGTTTGCTTATGGCACAAGTATGGGAATATAGGGTGTCAAAGAAAAAGTTCAATTTTTAAGGCTCAATGGGGCTGACTAGGGATATTTTTAAAGTCAGGGATAGAAAAGAGTGGTAAGAATTGACTAACAAAGAAACGCCTGAGTCATCTCCCTAAACATGCATATCCTAACTATTTCGCCTCGAATCGCAAGCAATCATAACACATAGGTTTTAATCATTTATCATGCACAATTTAAGCAGGAAACTCCAACAGATGATTTTGTGAGTTTTTGGCATATCAAACCTAAGTGTTTAGATAGTTGCTCTAATTAGCTTACATTATTCCACATTACTTCACTAGGTGTTTCTAGTAACTACAACATACATGATCTTTTGCATAATTATGACTCAAAAGAAAAAATTATGACTCAAAAATATACAAAACAACAAAAAGACTTAAACATACTTATAATAATAAGACACAAATAAAACACTTCAACTTAAATCACACATTGTCTCCAATGTGTAAGACTCAAAGACAATAAAAGAAAACAAGACACTTACAGACTTTGGTTAAAATGGTGGCAGTGGCGGTGGATAGTACTTTGAATTCCGTGAGGGGAGGAGAGCTCTGGATTTTTGATTTGGCGACAGGGCCTTCGGATCGGGGCGTCTTAAAGAAATTCAGATTTTTCCGTGGCGCCATGCAGAAAGAAATCAGCGCGCGCCCAAATTCTGCGTTTCTCAATCTTCTGCGTCAGCTGCCCCGAGCGCATGGCTCGCGATTTTCTGGAAATCTTGGTTTCTCTTCAGTTTTTCGCCTTCCAAGTTCTTGGCTTTCACCTGTCAACACAACACAGACACTACCTCCGTGAGACTGTTCTAAATAAAGACTAATTGCATTTAAACTAAATAACTGAAATACCTTGGGTTGCCTCCCAAGTATGTCTTTAACGTCTTTTAGCCGGACGCAAGTTCCTTATTATTCTAGGGTGTGAGAGGTTAATAAGTTCATGTATTCCATTTTATTGATCAGATAGGGTTTTAACCTCTGTCCATTTACCTTGAAGGAAGCTCCCTCTCTCCCTTTTATTTCGATTGCACCATATGAGAATACTCTTACCACCGTGTATGGTCCTGTCCAACGTGATTTTAACTTGCCTGGAAATAATTTCAACCTTGAGTTGAATAAAAGCACTTGTTGTCCTTCTTGGAAGTCTTTCGGTATCAACCTCTTGTCGTGTCATACTTTCGCTCGTTCCTTGTAGATCTTTGCATTCTCATAGGCATTGTGCTCGAATTCATCTAACTCGCTTAGCAGTAGTAGCCTCCTCTCGCCCCGCCGCCAAGGCCCATGTTTAACTTCTTCATTGCCCAATACGCTCTTTGTTCCAACTCTCCGGCAAATGACATGCTTTACCAAAAACTAATTTATATGGTGACATACCAATTGGTGTTTTGAATCTGTCCAGATGCCCACAATCGTCATCCGCTTGATAGACAGCCCTTCCTCGAGCCGTTCACCGCCTTTTCTAATATGCTCTTCACTTCCTATTTGACACTTCGCGCCCATTCGCGAGGTGGTAGCGGTTGTTATCTTGATGGTAGACTCCATATCGGGAAAACAATGAATTCAGCTGCTTGTTGCAAAAGTGACTTCCTTCGTCGCCGATGATGGCTCTCGGAGTGTCGAACCTTGTGAAAATATTCTTTTGAAGGAATTTTTGAACGTCTTCCATCGTTTTCTTTTTGGCCACCGCTTCACCCATTTGTACACATAGTCCACTGCCAGAAGGATATATTGATTTCCAAAGGATGGCGGGAATGGTTCCATGAAATCGATTCCACACACATCAAATAGTTCCACTTCCAATATCCCTTACGAAGGCATTTCGTTTCGTCTTGAGATGTTCCCTATTCTCTGACAACTATCACATCTCTTCACAAAGGCATGGACATCCTTAAAAAGTGTTGGCCAATAGAATCCGCAGACGCAGCATTTGCTGCCGTTTCGATGCCCCAAAGTGTCCACCACATGATACGGTGTGGCAATGGGTGAGAACTCGTGCATCTCCTCCTCCGTATACATCGCTGATGACTTGGTCAAGATGTTTGTATAACATAGGTTCCTCCCAATAGTAGTGCCTTACTTCGGAGTAAAACCTCTTCACTTGATGTCTTGTCAATTCCGGGGGTAGTATCTTAGCTGCAAGAAAGTTAACAAAATCAGCGTACCAAGGTAAATTAGAATTCATACTTACTTGAAACAGTTGTTCGTCTGGAAAGTGATCATTTATTTGCACATCCTCGTTCTCGGCTCTCGTGTTCTCGGTCTTGACAAGTGGTTCGCAATCAATTCTCTCGCCTTTCTTGTCACGAATCTCCACGTCGAATTCTTGTAGTAGCAAGACCCATCGAATGAGGTGAGGTTTTGCATCCTTCTTTGTCATCAAGTACTTTATGGCAGAGTGGTCAGTGTATACTATCACCTTATTCCCAATCAAGTATGGCCTGAATTTCTCAAATGCATATACTATTGCTAGTAGTTCCTTTTCGGTAGTCACGTAATTTAACTGTGCGTCATTTAGAGTTTTACTAGCATAGTAAATGGATCTAAATACCTTGTCGATTCTCTGTCCAAGCACTGCTCCTACTGCATAATCGCTTGCATCGTACATTAGTTCAAAAGGGAGCTCCCAGTTTGGTGCAATGACTATGGGTGCTGAAATAAGCTTCTCCTTGAGCTCTGAAACGCGGATAAGCATTCCTTATTGAAGTCGAAGGTAACCCCCGTCATTAGCAATGTGGAAAGAGGTTTTGAGACTTTTGAAAAATCCTTGATGAATCTTCTATAGAAACCTGCATGCCCAAGGAAACTTCTGACCCCTTTTGTCGAGCATCGGAGGTGGGAGATTTTCGACATCGAAATCTTTGCTTTGTCTACCTCAATGCCTTGGTTTGATATTTTGTGTCCCAAAACAATCCCTTCTGTTACCATGAAATGACACTTCTCCCAGTTTAGCACAAGGTTAGATTCTTCACACCGGTTTAACACTGCTTCTAAGTGCCTCAAACATTCATCGAATGATGCTCCAAAGACCGAAAAATCATCCATAAAGATCTCTATGGTCCTCTCTACCATGTCTGAGAAAATTGCCATCATACACCTCTGAAAAGTTGCAGGTGCATTGCATAGTCCAAATGGCATCCTTCTGAATGCAAATGTACCAAGCGACAAGTGAATGTTGTCTTTTCCCCGATCTTCCGCGCTATTGCAATCTGGTGATACCCTGAGTACCCATCCAAAAAGCAGTAGTAGTTGTGCCCTGCAAGTCTGTCCAACATTTGATCTAGAAATGGCAAAGGGAAGTGGTCTTTTCTGGTTGCCTTGTTCAACTTGCGATAGTCAATGCAGATTCTCCATCCAGTGACTGTTCTAGAAGGAATGAGTTCGTCCCTTTCGTTGGTCACCACTGTTATTCCACCCTTTTTAGGCACCACTTGTACTGGACTCACCCATATGCTGTCAGATATAGGGTAAATCACTCCTGCATCGAGCCATTTCAGGATTTCCTTCGACTACCTCTTTCATGTTTGGGTTCGATCCGCTTTGGGCTTCGATGGATGGTTCGCTCTCTCATCTAGACGGATCTTATGCATTACCGTTGACGGGCTTATCCTTTTATGTCCGCTAATGTCCATCCAATGGCTCGCTTGTGATCCTCAAGATTTTAGCGCTTTATCAATCTCTTGGTGGATAGGTGGCGTGAAATGATCACCGTAAGGTTTTTCTTCACCTAGGTATTGGTATTGTAAATGATTGGGTAGGATTTTTAACTCTAACTCTGGAGCCTTCTCTGTGGATGGTAATGATCTTTCTGGTATCTGTCCAAGCTCTTCATACTTCCTCTTATCCCATTTCTCATAAACATTCATCCAATTTGCATACTCCATCGCACTGGATCGCTTTACTATCATCATCCCATTTGGTCGATTTCTTCGCGTATCATCATGTCCGAACTCCTTGGCTGACACTGCTTCTTCGATAATATCAATGGCTGAGCAGTTATCCTTGGCATCTGGGAAAGTTGCTGCTCGAAAAACATTGAAAATCACCTCTTCTTCATCTACCCGAAGCTTCAACTCCCCTTTGTGAACATCAATGAGCCCGCCCCGTGGCTAAGCGGTGCGCCAAGTATGATGGGGATTCCATCGTTATCTTTTATGTCTAGGATAACGAAGTCAGCGGGAAAGATGAACTTGTCCACCTTCACTAATACATCTTCGATGACTCCTCTAGGATGAACTATGGAGCGGTCGGCTAACTGCAAAGTGAAGATAGTGGGCCGCGGGTGTTGGGCTTGGTTTTAGGGAATTGGGTTAAAGTGTTAGTTTTAGGTAGAGTTTAAGTGTGTTATTAATTAATTAGTGTTAAATAAATGAAATCTAAATTGTGATTAAATTATTTTAGGTGTTTTATTAGTCTAAGCTTGAGTTTAAAATTATTACAAGAATAAAAATGGGCGTGCTATTTAATTAGTGCTTAATATTTTAGAATGCAGCGCTATTATTTAAAATCTTATTTATTGTGCATTATTTATCATTATTTAAAATAAGTTATGAAATTGCTTTGCGTATTAATAAATGCGACTATGCTACTTGACACGACGTCATTGCTAACTTATTTATTTTATGTATTTATTTTTAATTAAGAATCATGACAGGGCTTAAAATTAATTAATGCGGGCGCGGGACTCTAAGTGCTTAAATTTCTACGTAAGACGCGGTGTTATTATTAAATTGCTTATTTATGCCTGTATTAATATTTTATCGCTGCATTTTATTATTTAAAAATTATTAAAAAATTACTTTGCAAAATTAGTGTAATTTTATAGCTAATGACTGGACGGGAGGGTCAAAATTGGGTGTCAACAACTTGTCCCTCTTTGTATGGAGATGATGGAAGAATCTTCGGACAAAGACGTTGACTCATAGCCAATTTTGTCTCGATCCTCAGAATTGCAAAAATGTTGGGCAATTAAGACAAGGCTGACGCGGACTCAAAACTGTCCCAGTGTCGAGTTATGACGACACTGGGCTACCATGGTCAAACACCAAGGCGGGCTAACGCGGACTCAAAATTTGTCCCAGTGTCGAGTTATGACGACACTGGGCTGTGGTGCTAAAAGTAAAAATAAAAATGACTGGCTTGAACCTAGGGTGTACCGCTATGGCTTATGGTGCTGGGTTTTATGGTGCTGTGGAACGAGTGGACCGACGCTTGAGGCCGCTTCTGCCATTCGTTGGGAAGGTTGGCCCCCCAACAAATTGCCCCGGTTCGCTGTAAGAGAAAATACACGTTGTGCTCCTGCTCCTGCATGCTAAGACTTTAAACAAACGGTTAGTGCATAACTGTTAAGGCAAAATGATGATGCGTAATTTTTAAAGCAATGCAACTGTGAGTAGAAAATGTTATCCTGCAAAAATGTGATGCCTGCTGTGTTGATGCGATGCTGCAAATGTTGTGACTTTCGTCCTTGCACAGACGTGTTGCGATAGTGAATGCAGATATGTCGTCCTTGCTGCAACTGCCCCTGTAGACTAAAGCTCGAAAAGAGTTAGTGCATAATTGCTAAGACAGAGTAGATAAGCATGGGTAAGAAATGCAATTTCGAGAGTATAGAAATCATCCTTGCGTAGATGTGATATGTTGATGACGTCATTTTGGACGTGTTGTGTTGATAACGTCGTTGCCTGGACGTGTTGCTGCCGACGTCGTTGCATAGACGTAATGCTGATGACGTCGTTGCCTGGACGTATTGTTGCTGGCGTCGTTTTCGAACTTGGCGTCGTTTTGGACTTGTTGCGGCCGATAACGCCGTCGTCAACGCGTGTTGATCGCCGCGTCGTTGCTAGACGTATTCGCCGGGCGTCGTTGCAGACGAAATCACGACGCCGTCGTCGACGTATTATTCTTTGGCGTCGTTGCGTGACGCACGTCGATGATGTCGCCGCTGGACATAATCGCCGATAACGCCGCCGGACGTATTCTTGATGATGGCGTCGTTGCAGACGCACGCCGGCGCGATGTCGTTACCTGGAAATAATGTTGATAACGTCGTTGCCTGGACGTATTGTTGCTGGCGTCGTTGCGTAGACGCACGCCGACGTCGCCGCTCGACGTTCTTCTTTGGCGTCGTTGCAGACGCACGCCGGCGATGTCGTTGCTGGACATAATCGCCGATAACGCGTCGTTACGGGCGTATCACGATGGCGTCGTTGCTGCACGCGCGATCGCCGGCGACGCCGCGTTCGATGTGTTGTTGTTGGCATCGTTGCAGACGCAATCGCGATGATGTCGTTGCTCGACATACGCCGATAACGTCGTTGCCTGGACGTATTGATGATGGCGTCGTCGCTTAGACGCTATGCTGACGACGCCGTTACCGACATGCTGCCGCTTTGGCGTCGTTGCACGCACGCCGATGATGTCGTTGCCTGAACATAATGCTGATAACGTCGTTGTCGGGACGTATTGTTGATGGCGTCGTTGCGTAGACGCAATGCTGATGACGTCTTTGCCTGGACGTATTGATGTTGATAACGTCGTTGCCTGGACGTATTGCTGCTGCTCCTGTAGAATAAATGCTCCTGCAAGCTAAGCTTGAGAAAACGTTAGTGTATACCTGTTTAAACGAAATGATAAATACATATGAGAAGTGCAATTTTATGGGTAGAGATGTCGTCCCTGATACGCGGATGAATATCGAGATGTTGTCCTTGCACGACATGCTAAATCGCAACCGACGAATTGCCATGATGCCTTTGTTGCGCGATGCGCGTTGGTTGCAAATTTGACTTTATGCCCGATACGCTAGCCCATTGTCGAATTCGACTGACCGCTGATTGTCGATGCCTTTTTCTCGCTTCGCCGCTTCACGGACTTTGAATTTTGGATTGTCATATCCTCTGTCTCTGCTCGCTTAACTGCGAAGAAAACTTTTGCCAGATTTCGCCGGCTATTGCACTTTCTCGCTCATAATATGAAAACTGCGCCAAAGAAAATTTGTGAGTTTTGGGAGGGTCGATTCAGATTTGACTTCGCCTTGTTCCTTGATATCTGCGTGCACGCTTGGACTGCAACCCCGTCTAGTTTCCTACCTTGTCCCGATTTGAATACGCAGCGTTTGGCCTAAAGTGGGTCTCGATGAGTTGCTTGTGTATTCTCGTTATTTTCGTAACGGCGGAAAGTTTCTAATGGTGTGACCGGCCGATTTAGGCCGCCACGTATCCCGTACGAGGAATCAGGTCATGACGTAGTTCATTACAAGCAAATATTGGGTAAAATTCTAAAGGTGGGACCGAGACCGATATGGCCGCCTACGTATCCGTCAAGGGAATCAGGTCGAACGTAGTTCCAATACATGAAAACTTAAGCAAAACATTTAAAACTTAAATATGAGTCTTCAATTATTCTGCTAAACTAAATTGCTCTTTCTTATCCGGGCTCTAGGCGGACCAGAATAAGGGTGTGAATCCAACCAATACGTCATCTTGCTCTGCATCATGGCTGACTGGGTCTTTATGCTCTGCTATCAGTACCTCCTTCTTGCGCGGTGCATGCTTGGATAAATGACTGATTCAGGCGGAGTGGGTTCTGGCCATGGAAAACCTCTCTTCCTTTGGGGTTCGTTGTACTCATTGGGGGAGGCCTACTCCACCTGAATGACTCCCTCTTTGATTAACTCCTCTATTTTGTCCTTGAGTGTATAGCAATTTTCGATGTCGTGCCTCTCGACACCGGAGTGGTATGCACAATGTTTGGTTTTATCGTGCCCTCGGGAAGTAGGCCTGGGGATATTTCTGGGAATTGGCTGGAGTATTCCTGCGCTTCACTCTCATACACTTGGGTTATGGGTTCGGCTAAAGGTGTATATGTTTTGGTTGGCTTTCTCGGATTCATGCGGGGTTTGAAGATGTTTAGTGGGCGCCTTTGGGCTGGCGTATACACGGTGGTATCGAGGTTGTCATATGTATTGCGAAAATAGGTTCGTTGTGGCCTTTGGTTTGTGGCATTTGGTTTTGTGTGGGACGTATGGGTGCATTGTATATTGGCTGAATGGGATATATAGTAAGCGGGTACTGGTAATAATTTGGGGGATTTTGACTGTTTTGGTTATTTGCAGTGACGAGTACTTCAGTGATGTTTCTGAGCCTTTTGATTTCGGCCTGCAAGGTTGCTATTTGCTGTGGTAATTGGGCGAGGTATTCGATCGGATCTATACTGCTTTTCTTTTCTGAGACCCCTGCTTTGCCTATAGGAACCAAGACAGGTTCCGACTCGTTCTGCTCAAATGCCCTTGAATCAGTCATATCGCTGGACCGTGCCTTTGATCTTGTGAGATATCGATGTTCTGCCATTGCTTGAAAATCGTATATAACATGCCCGTGGAATCCCTACCACCGCTTCTGCGCATACATATACAATATATATATATCATGCGTAGAATCCTATCTCGTACACGACTTCATGGGGAGCTAGTCCATGGAGTAATAATCGTACATAACATGCCCGTGGAATCCCTCATCTCGGGTACATGTCTTCATGGAGAGCTAATCCATGCTAATAATCCGGGAATTTAACCCAAAGGCATGCTTATATACGATTATTACTCCATGGATTAGCTCTCCATGAAGACATGTACCCGAGATGAGGGATTCCACGGGCATGTTATATACGATTATTACTCGTGGATTAGCTCTCCATGAAGACATGTACGAGATGAGGGATTCCACGCATGTTATGTACGATTATTACTCCATGGACTAGCTCCCATGAAGTCATGTACAGAGATGAGGATTACATGGGCATGAGATATATATATATATATATATATATATATATATATATATATATATATATATATATATATATATATATATTATATGTCTGTATACGGTGAGGTAGGATGCCACAAGCGTCACATGGTTATATTTTACACCTACTACCGGCAGTGATGGGGGATTCCACGGGCAGGAGGTATATATGTATATTGTATATGTGTACGTCGACAGTGAGGTAGGATACCACGGGCGCGTCACATGGTTATAATTACACTTACGGTTGTCGGCAGTGATGGGGATTCCACGGGCACGCTTTGATATTTGTGGGCTTGAGACCCTTACCGAACTGTGTGATGATATTTGAGGGCTTGTGTCCATAGCCCTGGTGTGACTATTGTTCAGGTGTTGAAATAGTCTGTGCAAGGTAAAAAAACTGACTTTCATTACTTTCACTTCGGCAAGGCACCGTGTACTGTTATGTGGGTTATCATACATGTCTCCAGCTTTATATAGATTGTTATGATTTCATTACAGTATTTTCAGTTTCACATACTTGGTACATATTTCGTACTGACCTCCTTCGTGGGGCTGCGTTCATGCCGCGAGTTGAGGTACGTAGCTTGCGATCCTCGCTCTTAGGATCACCGCCGATTCGAAAGCTCCATTTCTCCGGAGGCTTTGTCTGTTGGTACAGTTTCCTGAGGTTGTAGTTTTATGTACATTCAGGGGTATGGCGGGGTCCTGTCCCATCACAATTGTTATGTTAAAACTCTTAGAGGTCTGTAGTCATATCTTGTGGGCCGGTTTGAAAAAAAAGGAGGTAACTGCTTTTGGTTTTACGTATGTATATATTCAGGGAGGTAGCCTTATCGGCTAACCTGTTATTTATTTCTTGTTGAGTTTATGTATGTTCCGCTGATTATCTCTGATGTACACCTGTAAGGGTGCCCAGGTAGGGCACTAGTCGCGGGCCCGAGGTCGGGTCGTGACAAGGGCCCAGAAGCGCAGTGCAGCGAGGCGCTAGTGGTGCAGAGGTTACTAGGACTCGAGCCCGGACTATGCACGAGGTTGTGGTCTAGCGGCGAGTTGATTACAAGCGGTATTAGAGGAGCAGAGCATTTGCAACTCCGGTGGTTCCGATACTGAGCCTCAGCCGCGGCCGGGGCGAGTATAGAGATTATGGAGAGCATATCAGGTTATTGACTAGCATAGTGGTAGGGCAGCGCCGACAGGATCAGGTAGCTAACCCTAGGTTGTAGTCCACCCGAGTTCTATGGTTCGAGATCTAAGGAGGATCCTCAGGAGTTTATTCGACAGATACAACGGACTATGCAGGTTCTTAGGGTCTCGGAGACCGAGTCAGTGGTGCTAGCTTCTTACCGGTTACGCGATATTGCGTTGAACTAGTTTGAGTCATGGGAACTGTCTAGGGGTGTGGGTGCTCCTCCAGCTGTTTGGGATGAGTTCATAGAGGCCTTTCTTGATCACTTTTTGCCTCCTGAGATGAAGAGAGCCCGTGTTGATAGGTTCTTGTCATTGAGGCAGAATGAGAGGACCATCAGGGAGTACAACCTGGAATTTGACTCGTTGGCCAGGTATGCGCACACTATTGTGGCTGACATGGCTGATAGAGTTCATTGCTATGTTATGGGACTAGACCGCTATATGATCACTGCTTGCCTGGGAGTGGCCCTTCAGCCAGGTATGGATATTGCCAGGATGCAGACCTATGCACAGGGGATTGAGGCGAGGAGAGAGGACCGGACCAGAGCCCGGCCAAGAGGCCGGGGCAGCGAGTTTGGGGTAACTTTCGAGGCGGACGGCCTCGTGAGCTAGGTCTACATTTCAGCCGGCACAGAGTGCTCCTTCTCAATTTTCTGGCAGGAGGTTGGATCAGCCGGGTAACTCAGGAGATGGTCAGAGCTCCAGAGTTTCGGATTCATACGGGCACATGGGTTCTAGGCAGTCGGGACCACTCTTCCCTCAGTGTTCACATTGTGGTCGGCATCACCATGGGGAATGTCGTCGTGCTACTGGTGCCTGTTTTACCTGTGGCCGTCAGGGCCATATATTGAGGGATTGTCCTAGTATGAGGGTTACAGGTGGGATAACACAGTCTACTGGATCAGTTGCAGGTTCTTCGCCTTTAATAGCTAGGCAGGATGTTCATACACCGGCAGGCCGTGGCAGAGGTCGTGGTGGAAGTTCCCAGTTTTAGCGGTCCTTTGAACCACCTATATGATTTCAGGTATATCTTTGACCCTTTAGAGATTTGTATGCATGATAAGGTTATTGTATGTTTAAGTTTCATGAACGGATAATATTGAGATTATGTATGTATGATAGAAGTAAGTTGGAAGTACGAAGAGATAATCCTTTTAGGCCATGAATGAGAGTAAATAGTGATGGTGCACACTTTGGATTTGTTTCCTCGTTTGGTTTATGATGGGTGGATATGCAAGTGCGGTGTATTAGGGCCATATGTGGCATAATTAGGTTTCACTAAGTGCAATTTTATGAGACTATGCCGAGAAATGAGAGATTGAGCTCCGAAAGAACATTCGGCGACGAATGTTTTTAAGGGGGGAATAATGTTAATCCCCGTAATTCAAGGACATGTTTAAGAGAATGTACGAAGGAATCAGGACTCAAAAATTGGTACGAAAGAAAGAATTGTTTTCCGAAGAAAAAATCTTCCGAACGTCGGAAAGGAAAAATGTTCGTTGATGAGAATTGGATTCTCAAAATGCATTATTTGAAGAATACGAAACTTATTATCATTATGGAAATTTATTTTTATGGATTTGGTCACGTGGGGCCCACCCGAGAAATTTTACATTTTGTGGGGCCCACGAGGGTTACGAAATTTTATGGACGAATGAGAGGGCGACACGTGGCCCCCCCACATGGTCTTGGATGAAAATAGACAAGGGTAATATGGTCATTGACCTATGTAGATGAACAAGTCTTCAAAGCTTGAGATTATTGACCAAGTCAACTTGTCCACTTGGCTTAATATTTAATTTCCTTCATCCTAGCCACACATATGTTGTAATATTGACCCTCCATTGTATTATATATACACACTAGATGCAAGACCAAGTCTTCAACACTTAGAAAATTTCACAACATTCTTGTTCTTAGTAGTGTGCTCTCGGGTTCAAGGTTTTTCCCACACAAAAAATTTGCAATTGTGGTTCATTATTCACAAGACTTTAACCCAAGGTCCCTAAGGGTATTGTAAGGATATCTCAATAGAAATATCTCGGAAAAACGACGTTTTCATGTTAGTCGCAAGGCGAAAACCTAAGTCGTTTTTATAGTTTTGGATTGGAAATGGAAGAGAAGTTGGTTGTGAACTTCTAAAGGCTTCAAATAGCGGATTGGAGCGTAAAGGAAAGGAGCTAAGAATTACTAAGGAGCGACTTTGAATCTTGGAAATTATAAGGGCTTATAAAGGTAACAAACTTGTCGTTTTAGTAATTAAGATTACTTATTGTTGTAGCCATGGATATTAGCAAGCATGAGGTATATAGTATGAAGTTTGATAAGTGTATTGGCTATTGGAACTCTAATACGAAACTAGCATGTTTAGCCCTTAAGATTACAATTCAATTTGATTATTAGTTTAAGTTGTCACATGTTATATAAAGAAGGAATTATAGTTGTTAAAGTTGTTTATGACTATATAACATGTTAGACCTAAGAACTTGGATTGGAAAAGAATTGGAAAAGACTTTGAGTTGTTATTTATGTTAGCCGAGAATGGCTTTGAATATGGAACTAGTTAGTATTAATTGTGGGGCAGAATTTTACACGTATTGTAAGGCGTGTAATCCCCTTTGATTGGTTGTTGTGTTGAGACTTAAATGTGGCATGTTGGTTATTGATTATCGGGCCTTGAAAAAGTTGGAAAAGTATGTAGAAACAAAGGAGGTGCTGCCCGATTTTCCGTAGAATAAGAGACCGTTTACTTAGTATTATTCTAAGTTAAAAAGCTAGGAGTTGATAGACATGTTATGATAAATATATAGGTTGAAGTACTACGAGTAGCGTATTCTACTTGAGGGGTGGAAAAGCTAGCAAGAGTAAAGTACTTGGGAGCATTTTGCAACTTGTCGCTAGTCGTCGCGATGTATGTGAACCTCTTCTTTCTTTGGCATGATCCTACGTATGAAATAGCCATGTGATAGTATTTCATGATTCCTTCTACTCTTAGAAGTTAAGAAGTATTCACGTTGTTGATTCTAAGTTAAAAATATGTTTAAATTGTCCTAGGTCCTTACCAAGTCTTATGGGAGATGTTGGTAAGAATGGTTAGGAAGTTATGAGATTTGATTTAAAGCTATGTGTCTTGATTTATTTAAAGTAAGCAAGTTGATTTTATGTTTGAAAATGACTTGAATTTATATGTGAAAAGGGGGTTGATTTTAAAAGTGGAAGTTATATGATTTTAAAGAGAATAAGTTACTTGGTTTTGGAAGTGTATGAAACTTTATTTTTCAAGTTATGAGACTTGATTTCTAAAGTATAGATGACATGATTTTATAAGTACAAGTAAATGGACTTTAAAGAATGTATGTTATGAAGTTTTAAGACTATGAACTTTGATTTTCTTTAAAGGATTATGAAACTTTATTTTTCAAGTTATGGGACTTGATTTCTAAAGTATAGAGGAAAGGATTTTATAAGTATAAGTGACATGATTTTAAAGAGTGTATGCTACGAGGTGTTAAGACCATAAGCCTTGATTATAAGTGGAAAGGACTAAATTTTAAAAAGTATGGCTTCTTAATTTATTTCAAAAGTTAAGAAGATGGTTTCCAAAAGAGTATGTGACTTGAGCTTTAAAAAGAAAGAAGTTTTATGATTCTTTTTAAGTATGTATGCACGTAGTATTTTTGGGTCTAGTTTCCCTAATGTTGTAAGAATAAAAGTGTCTTAAGTTCTCTAAAATGAAAGGTTGTTATAATAGATTTATGAGAAGTTGTTATGACGACTTAAGAAGAAGTGAAAAGATGGTTTAAAAATGTTATGTAAGAAAAATCACACCGAGCCTACAAATAGACCGGATTACGTTATGAAATACACCGAGCCTACAAATAGGTCAGATTACGTTATGAAATACACCGAGCCTACACATAGGTCGGATTACGCCATATTACCCCGAGCCTACACATAGGCCGGGTTACGTCATCTTACACCAAGCTCCACAGGCGGGCCGGATTATGCTACATGATTCCACAGTACACCGAGCTCCACAGGCGGGCCGGATTATGCTACATGATTCCACAGTACACCGAGATCCACAGGCGGGCCGGATTATGTCACATGATTCATCAGTACACCGTGTCCCGCAAATGGGCCGGATTACGTTATCACGTATGGATAATCACAGTAAGCTCCCAAACAAGAGGTCCCTCCATAAAGGGTCGGATTATGTTATGTAAGATATGTAAGTTATGTGGAAAAACTTGATTGAATTCTTAAGTATGTCTGTAAGAATATGATGATTAATTCTTAGTAAAAGAAGGAAAAGAACGGTTAATGTACGATTGATTTCAGGAGTTAAAATGGCACGGTAGGATCTGGTATTTCATTTTTATACTTGCCCCTGTCATTCTTTTATACAGTTATGATTTGGTTACTGTACCTTATTTACATTTCCATACTAAATTTTTGTTATCGACTTCGGGGGGCTGCGTTCATGCCCGCAGGTGTTAGGTACACAGGTTGGTGATCTCTGTTCAGTTTTTGGGAAGGAGTTCCATTCACTCCGGAGGCTTATCTTTTGGGTACGGTTTCCCTGATATTGTAGATTATGTACATTCAGGGGTATGGCGGGGCCCTGTCCCGCCACAGTTGTAATTCTTAGAGGTCTGTAGTCATATCTTATGGGTCGGTTTGAAAAAAAAGAAGGATGTAACTGCGTTTGGTTAAGTATATGTATATGTGTCCAGGGAGGTAGCCTTATCGGCTAACCTGTTGTTCATTTCTTGTTGATTTATTTTATAAGTTTCATGTATGTTCCGCTGATTATCTCTGATGTATACCTGTAAGGGTGCCCAGGTAGGACACCAGTCGCGGGCCCGGGGTCGGATCGTGACAACACTATATTTTATGCCTGCAAGTCCCAATATACAGATTGATGATCCTCTTCAATAAGTTACCAGCTCAGCGGAAGGTGTTGGTGCACTCCACTTGTTTCGGAGTTGTCGTTCAGAGTCGGTATGCTGATGTACATACAAATGTATGGGTATGACGGGGCCCTATCTCGACCTTATGATATTATTTTACTCTTAAAGGTTTGTAGACATATGTGTTGTACCCAACAACATATAATATAAAATAGTAAAAGACAACTCTCTACACAATTTCCAACAACATATAATATAAAAAATAAACTAAACTTCTATTTATAGGTCGTACAATAAGGGCACGTTTGGTACGATGTATTACGCTATACTGCACTGGACAAAAAAATAATACAGCGTTTGGTGGACGTTTTCAGCCGGACTGGACTGTACTATTTCTAAAAATAGTACACTCCAACTGCCATTTTTGAGACTCATCTAGTATATGGGTCTCCCCTGAACTGTACTAAACCTAAAAAATAAAATAAAAATACAGTCCATTATATATTATACTCTAATACCGTTCATTAAATATTAATACAATCCAGACTATTACAATACAGTACAGTCCAATATAAAAATATACAGTCCAGTACGACGTAACAAACGAGCCCTAATGGACAAAATTTACCTTGCGGAGTACCTTCATCGAGCCGAAAGGGGTTCTACTCCCCAAAGGATGTTTCTTGGCTTTAATTCTAGGGTTTTGTTTGTGATGGACTTATTGAAGCCGAAAGGGAGATTCGTGGAGCCAAAAGGAATCAACTCTTCGACCTTCTATAAAGCTAAGAGTTTGTGCTCCTATTCGTGGAGACGAACATTTTTGTGGAATCAGGATAAGACATCATTTTTGGGTCTTCAAATTCATGGAGCCGAAAGGAGCTCGACTCCACGTAATCTTTCACCAAGAGTTGATCATTTGTCAGCTCTATTCCTTCATCAATTGGCTCCACAAACTGGTTTCGTGAAGCCGAACTCTGTAGTTTTCCTGCTCATTTTCTTCTAAGTTCTAAGCTCCGGTTCCAAGCCTATTTCTCCAACACGCTCCATGAAAGTATATGTATGTCCTAGAGACAATCTGTATTAGGACAAAATGTACTTTATACACATTAATATTTATATTACATTAATATTTATATTAATGATGATTAATATTATGACATTTGTATTTGTTGAATTATTAGTTGATTGTTTATAATATTCTATAAATGCATCCCTAGAGTTTACGTGATTATTAATGATGTGAGAATTAATATTATAACGTAACTCTTAAATTACCTCGACTAATGATCATCGAAAATGGGATATCGATGACATACGATACATCGACATGTGGTCTGCATCATATCCTTAGGGGATGTAGTATGTCTCACTTGCTACGAGTTATGGCAACTCGTGATGTATACATGGATACTTGTTGAAGTATTATTATACTCTGCTGATGCACTGTTTTGTTATATGTCTATAATATCATCGACGTGTGAGAGATAGAAGTCCTTAGACTTGAGGTCGATACTACCTTGTTTACAGAGTAATGTACTTTGATCCCGTCCTAAGCTCAAATGCCTTATAGATTGAGATGCGGCTTATTTTGGGTACATTATGAAGTAGATTAAAGGTGGTAGTTGAGCCAAGATTAAGATTCATTCCTCGAATGTATATTCGAGAGAACACTCAAATTCTCATATGGTATTAGGTTGACTAAGTCGTTGACCAACGCAATGGACATGCCTTTGATATGGTCCTATTGTTGACTATTATAGATGAGATATAATGATCAAGCTATTTGGATAGACACTTGACAAATTCTAAGCTTGATTGAGTGTGTAGTGAATGAAAGGATTTTATCTTCTCACATAGAGGTTCAGTTCACATGTTTCGTGTAGCTAAACTTTACATATTGAGTTCGTCTTCCGGCGCAGTTTAGGAGTTCCGAGAAGACCCTAATGTTGTTAGTGTTGATATGTAAAGGCCTAAAGGGTAACACTAAGTCAAATGTTCCGTCGATTGAATGATGTAATTAGAGAAGAAATTATATATGTTCGGTTGATGATCGAGACATTAGAAAGAAAGGGAAACAAGACAGAAAATGGGACAGGGCCGCGACGCCATTGACTCAGGGCCGCGACGCCTGAACGCGTGTCTAGCGCCGCGGCTACTGGGCACGCCGATGGTCCGATCACGCCCGATCACGAGATTTTTATGGCCGCCCATTCGGGAACCCTACCGCCCACTTGATTATAAATAAAGGGGTTCCCCTTCCCATTTCTCTACACCAAAAGCAAGAGACTAATCTCTTCCAAAACTCTGCTGGAATTCCTAGCATTCCAAGAGTTAGAAAAATTACATCAAAGTTCTTGACTTGCAAATCGAGGGATATTTGCATGCGCACCCTCGGACTACACAAAGCTTCAAGGTTTCAGATTGCTAACTATAAATGTAAGTCTTCGCTCGAAGTATTACATTCTTGCTTTGTGTTATTGTACATTATATAATCATACTACAGTTTGACCGCCATGTCGGATTTGAAACATAAATTTTCAAATTCCGCTACGTGTACGAACCCGACAAAACACCTACACTCCATTTCATTCTTGTATACACTTTTGCCTGAAATTCATAAAAACAAATTAGTTTATAACTATTAAATCGTCCTTAAAGAAGTGTAAAACACACCCACAAAAAACACATAAGTTTGGTCGGTAAATATTATAGATTGAATAGAAAAATCCAACTCAAAAGACTAATCTATTAAATGGGTAAATGTATTCAAATCTATAATTTATTAATATTTATCTTTTTAGTTAATTAGACACAATAGACAAATGACACACTTATATTTTTCCATCTTTCTTTATAACTACTACCAAACTAAACAAAAGAGAGTAATGGAAGGTATAGTAGTTAATTAGACATTTAGACGCGGTATCACACAAGAGTTTGTCCACTAATCGTGCCGCAAACGGTGCGCGGATATAATTTTTGTCACCGCGTGCTTTGTATCTTCCGCCTATCGATACGTTTCGTCCACGCTCTCTCTTTTTTTTTTTTTAACTTCTTCTAAGGTTTATCTTCCATGATTTATTATTTCTTAAAATTGTTGTCTCGTCTCTTTTAATTTACATGATACTTTTTGTGTTAGAAATATAATTAAACTGCCAAATTCAGGAGTAATTAATATAAACATACTATGGTTTAATCACTAGGTATCAGTGTTTTAAGAGGTAGGAGTGCTGCATTTTACACAACATAGGACGATGTGTAAGTTCTGATACACGGGAGGTAAGTCTCATGGATCTAGGAACGTATGTAGCATGTATCTTCAAATTTATAATTTTAGTACTAAAAATGAGCAAAAGTAAAATTTTCATTAAAATTCTGCAAATAAATCACCAATAATATAAATAGATTTTTATAATTATTATATGAGAAAGATAACAACACAAAAAATGATACTCTGTAATAGCCTAGATAATTTTTAAAACAAAATCTTCATCCACTTCATCATTAATCTCCACATCTATAATTTTTTTCACCCTCAACTAATATTTATTTATATATTTCAAAAAAGGAGAAGGATGAAAAGTGTAATAGCACGATAAAAAATGAAAGAAGTTTTTCAGCAACATACTGCTATGAAATCTCTATCCTATCAATATCAGATATAATCATTTAAAAAAATTATTTATTGCAGTGTTGTTTATATATTTTAGGAAAATCTACAATATAAAAACATGATAACATAAAGTATAAATATTATTACACCAATAATAAAAGTTATAATATATAGCAAAAATGCTTTTAATTTAAAAAATTAAATTTAACGTCCGGGACATACACTTTTACGCCGGGGCTTAGGCTTTCACGCCCGAGACTTCTGTCCCAAATTCTAGGGTGTACGCTCTATGGATCCACACCTTTCATTTGCGCCTCAGAAAATTTTTGATATGCCCCGCCCCGGAGCTCGCCTCATGACTCGCCTAAAAACGTCTTCTGAAACACTACTAGATATGTTATTATATATGAATTAAAAGATGTAAAATTAAATAAATCCTTATGTAAAATGAATGAAGAAAATGGCGATGTTATTGGTTAGAAATGGACAGCAAAGTTTCGGCGGACAAAACCAACAAAATATCCAGTGTCTTCCCCAGAAATTGGGGTCTAGGGACGATATAGTATATACAAACATTATCTCTATCTGATAAGCTATTTTTGAAAGACCATCAACTCAAGTAACGCATAACAAAGCAATTTAAGAAAAAAATACATATATAAATAAGACATAAAAATAATAGGAAGAGCTCAATATAGTATATAAAGCAAACTAATGTAATAACCGAAACATAAAAAATAACAGATAATATAGAGATCGACAAACAAAATGGTTACCACATTTATAAGAGTAGATTTTCGCATATACACACACCATAACCATTACCTATTTCATTAACAAGTCCTACCAACGTTAGAGAGTCATATAAAATTCCGTTTACCTACACACTCACTCCAGCCTTATCTGAATGCACATTCCCTTCCTATCCCATCACGTCTTCGCATCTCTCCCTTTCTTGGGAGCAATCTTGTAGTACGTAGTAGTCTACTTACACTTTTTTATTACTTCAAACTTCAAAGTCCCAACCACCTTTACTTTTAGTTAAACATTAATTAATCATCTCTTAAATTCATTTAACTATATATTGGTTTCAATGAAAGACAAGTATATTCAATACAATAATATATATCCCGTGTAATTTCACGGGTCTTGAAATGGTAAAATGTATATGTCTATTTTTTTTTGAAGGCGAAGCAACCGCTATTCTTTCGAAATGCGCAGAAGTAAACCCTGATCGACGCATAGCGCAAACCACGCCACCACGCCACCGATTAACCACACTTGACAAACCATGTGATGCATCAACCAAGATTTATGCAGGATCGAACTCGCGACCATGGCCCCGCGCCTACTACTACACTACGACATTCCCTCATGGGTATGTATATGTCTATTTTGTGGGATAGAGAGGTTGTTTCTGATCAAAAATATATTTAATATAAATTGATACTTTGGATTATGTATAATAAGATTCTTGTAAAGTTGCAACTAACCTATATTTATGCTAGGCATATTTTGGAAACCAGTTAATTACATACCTTAATTTAGTATAAGAAGAAGAAGACAAAAAATCTGACAAAGACATTACATTATCTTTGCTCTGAAATGGCCCTCAGTCATTAAAATGTGAAAGAGAGATTACAGTTTGGTCAAAGGTGGTTTTTGAGAGAATTTAGAATACATACAGTTACTGGAATATATATATATATATATATATATATAAATATATATATATATATTTAGCAAATGCACACTTATACAATTGTGTGTATCGGTGAGAAAGAGAGGCACACAAAGCAAACACAAAGCAAAACTCTGTAATGTGTAGTTGAAAAGCCGGCTACATCTCTGTCGCTAGCAATTATCTCTATACTTTAAAAACAACCCTTTTTTCTATCTCTGATGTTGTTCTTGGTTTCTGTTTTACTGTTCTAAATCTTCTTTATTGACTATATATTATGTTAATCATCTTCTAATTTAATCAATCTAGCACCCTTTTTCTATTTTCCTGTAGTTCTTGCTGATCAGGTTGGTGGATTCACAGATATATTAAGATTATAAAGTTTTAACTTTCTTGAAAATGAACCCATAGATTAGTAATTTTGAGGTTTATAGGATTAATCAAGATTGGATCTTGGAAGGGTTAATTAAATAAATAATTAGATGGGTTGCTTCTCATGTTTTGATTCAAAGGAGGAGGAGAAGCTGAATCCCCAGAAAGATAGAGATGATCGCAAGGAACTCCATCTCACTGCCACCTCAAATATATCCAGGTTATCTTCAGGTTCGTTTTGATCAAGATTGCTTTTTTTTCTCTATTTGATTTGTCAATATTAAGTATTTCTTCTGAATTTGACTAGACTTTTAATAATTTGATATATGGTTCTAATTTGATCTTAGGAAATGAGCCTAGATACGAAGATTTGGAGGTCGAGGATAAGGGCAGAAGGGTAGTAGGTAGCCGAGAGTTGTAATACTAGTTAGTATTCGCGTAGTGTCTTATACTTCTAATTTTCACTATTACCTGTTGCTTCATTGTGCTGTTTATCAAGATTGTTTTTTTCTCTATTCGATTTGTCAAATTAAGTATTTCTGTTGAATATGACTAGACTTCCAATAATTTTGACATATGGTTCTAATTTGATCTTAGGACATGACCTAGATAGAAAATTTTGGGGGTCGAGGATAAGGGTAGAAGGGTAGTAGGTAGCCGAGCGTTGTAGTATTAGTTAGTTTTTGCGTAGTATCTTATTTTTCTAATTTTCACTATTGCGCATGTTGCTTCATTGGAGATGTTTATCTTGCTATTTTGTTGTCGGTATTTTCCTTTCTATCATGCTTTAATTGCACTTGTTTTGAGCTGAGGGTCTATAAAAAACAACCTCTCTACCCCACAAAGGTAGGGGTAAGGTCTGGTGTACGTCCTACCCTCCTCAGACCCTACTTCTCAGACCCTACTTGTGGATTACACTGGATATGTTATTGTTGTTGTTGTTGTGTAATTTGATCTTGTTGGGGAGGGTGTCTCTGTTTGGTACTGAATTGGTCGGTGTCAGTCAATCTTGAACTGGAGTTAAGGTAAGTTCAATCTTTTATGAGGTATTTCCTAGTGAAATGGGAAAGTATCCTCTTCTGGTTTGGGGATAGAATTTGGACCAAAGGTCTATTTGGTTTATTCTCTTTTCTATTCAAATGTCATAAGTTAGATATTTTTTCCTTTAGTTATGGATCTCTACTGTTTTAATTACAGGAGCAGACAGACTTAAAACTCGAAGTACCAATGGTTTGAAGAGAGACTTTTTGGGGCTAAAGGATGCTCCTGACGTTCAGATTGCTGCACATACATTCACTTTCCGTGAGCTTGCAGCTGCTACAAGTAACTTCAGGCCAGAATCTTTTATAGGTGAAGGAGGGTTTGGTCGTGTGTATAAAGGGCAACTACTTAGCGGTCAGGTAATTCCTTTTCAGGTTTGTTCTTTTAGTTCTCCTAATTTATCATGCAACCAGGTGACACCCCTTGTGGCTCGTGTTACCGCCCCTAGTCCCTTATTCCCTTTCCTTCTGCTAGTACTTGGAATTAGAGGGTTTTGGGTAGCGATGTGAAGTCCGCATTCTGGCATAGGCAGTTCTTACATCATTACAAGGCGCTTGAGAGAAGTAGGTAGAGGAGCCAACAATCTGACCTCCAGTCTTCAATATTTCCTTACTCTGGTAGTTCTCATGTTAGCAGAGAATAAGAGGTAACTGATTAGGAAATGAAGAGAGCAAGGTAGAAGGAGAGAACCAAGTATTCTATGGTTATGTTCAGAATTAGCACATATTTGTATCTACTTAGTGATCAGTTTGCTAGTTTATTTCATCCCACTTGGTCTTCCTTTTCTACATTCTGGTCCGAAGAAACTAAAAACTTGTGGAACACTCACCTCAATCACCCTGTTTGTGTGCATTGAATGAACCTAAAAGTACACATGTTCATAGAGTAGGAGAGTGCGGGACCGAAAAGTCACGAGTTCGATTCCCCCTGCCAACACCTTCTTGGTTGAGCCTGTCACACATGGCTTGCCAAGTGTGGTTTACCTGACTGACGTGGTTTGCAGGCTATTGCGTCAGTCCGAGGGTTTACCCAGTGCACACTTGTAAAAAAGTAGCGGATGCGGGTTCCCCCATCATAAAAAAAAAAGCAAATGGTAAAGCAGCCCATTAATGATGCTTATCATAGGTAGAAAATAGGATCTTAAGACATCATCTTCCGATAATGAAATCTGCTGGAGTTCCATTTCTGGACTCCCTTTACTCTGCTCAGTGACTGAGCCAAGATTTCCCTATGACAGGGACGAGAATCATGTTTGATATGGGCCGTGATATGCTGCAATGCTAGGTTGTCATATCCTAGATGGATCATTTTCTTATGGAATTATATTGTCCGATATCACCAATTTGTCTCTATAGCCTGAATAATTTGGGAGGAAAATAATATATTACTGAAAGTACGACAAAGATCAAAGAGAAGTAAAACTGTTCACATTGTTTTACAGAGAGTTTTAAGACATTTCACAGATTGTAGTCCAAGTGAAACCCATGTTACCTTCATTTTCATGCAAAGTTCGTCTTGATTTCTTGTCCCTTGTACAACAAATGTGTATCATGAAAGAGCACCCTTGAATTCTTGTCCCTTGTTTCTTAGTGTAACTCTAGTGTATTCCCATCTTATACAGTAATATTTTTGTGAAGTAAGGTTAAGTGTATTACTTAAGAAATGAAAAGGCTTAACAACATAGGTATACATGATTAGTCTAGACTCACCATGGTTGTTCAAGGCATTTTGTTTTCTACTGCCTACAACCTCGAAAGCAACTCATAAGTCATAACTACCCCACAAGTGGGGTCTGGGGAGGGTAGTCCTTACCCCTACTTGGAAGGTAGAGATGTTGTTTCCAATAGACCCTCGGCTCAAGAAAAAACAATTAAAAGCATTTCAAAGCGGTCCGAAAAAGAAAATAACTACAACAACATACCCAGTGAAATCCCACAACATGGGGTCTGGGGAGAGTATAGTATACGCAGACCTTACCTCTACCTTGGTAGGTAGAACGACTGTTTTTGAAAGACCTTCGGCTCAAGACAAAGCATAAGCACAAGAAAAACAAGAGAAACAGACAACGCGGACAAGAAATTTGAAGCAGTATGAAAATAATGGCAATAAAAGCGAATAAGACATGATAGTGCAGTCTGAAAAAGAAGCAGTAACCAACGCAAGTAAATAAGATAAATAGAGTACACTAAAGAACACATAGCAGCAGAAATCAAACGACAGAGGACTATAAAGCAATACCGTGCCTACTAGTATGATAGGCTAAGCAGGCCTATAATACTAATCCTACAACTACCAGCTTGTAAGCGTAAGTAGGACTATGCTAAACTCCCTATTACCCTTCTACCCTAATTCGTGTCCTCCACAACTCTCTATCTAAGGTCATGTCTTTAGTAAGTTGTACCTGTGTCATATCCCATCTAATCACTTTTCCCTAATACAAAAGAAAATAACTACAACAAAATAAGAAAATAATTGAGGCACAAGAAATAATAAATAGTAAACCGAAATCGAATTACAAGAAACTACAAGAGTAATACTACATGGCAACTAGTACGAAAGGATAAGCGAGACAACACTCGACTACCTACTAACCTAATCCTAATTTGTGTCCTCCATAACCTCCTATCTAAAGGTTATATCCTTGTTAAGTTGCAGTTGTGTCGTGTACTGTCTAATCACCTCTCCCTAGTATTTCTTCGGCCTAGAGCCTGCCTCTATCTCTCCTGAAATCATCCAGTCAACCTCTCAAACCTCCGCGAAGGGGAATCAGTGCCTCTCCTCTGCACATGCTCGAACCTTCTCAGTGCCGTTTCCCCCATCTTGTCCTCCATCGAGGTCACTCCCACCTTATCCTGAATGTCCTTATTTCTAATTTTATCTCTCCTAGTATGACCACACATCAATCTCAACATCCTCATATCCACAATTTTCATCTTCTGGACGTGAGAGTTCTTGACTGGCCAACACTTTGTTTCATACAACATAGTCGGTCTAACCACCACTCTGTAGAACTTGTCTTTAAGTTTTGGTGGTACCTTCTTATCACACAGGACTTCGGATGTGAGCCTCCATTTCATCACCCGCACCAATACGATGTGTGACATACTTTTTAATCTCCCCGTTACATTGGATAATAGACCCAAGATACTTGAAACTTTTTTTTTTTTTTGGATGACATGGGTATTGAGCCTCACTTTCACTCTAGCCGCATGTGTCACGTAACTGAACTTGCACTCCAAGTAATCTGTCTCGGTCCTACTCAACCCGATCCCTTTAGAATCCAGGGTGTGTCTCCAAACCTCTAGGTTATTGTTAACCTCGCCGCGAGTCTCGTCAATCAGGAATATGTCATCTGCAAATAACATACACCATGACACCTCACCTTGAATTCGTCGCGTCAATTCATCTCGCCAAGGCGAATAGAGCTGATCCCTGATGCAACCCCGTCACAACTGAGAAGTGCGCCAAGTCTCCTCCCAATGTCCTTACCGGGTCTTGGCTCTATCATACATATCCTTAATTGCCCTAGTGTACGCCATAGGTACACCTCTAGCCTCCAAGCACCTCCAAAGAACCTCCCTCGAGACTGTCATATGTCTTTTCTAGGTTGATGAATGCCGTAAGTCCCTCTTCCTCCCTCTAAACTGCACCACAAGTCGATGAACAACATTTTTATTACCATTTCTCCTAAAGTTTTGAAGAGCATTTTTTTTAGGGGCATTGGCAATTAGAGTATCTTAGCATAGGTAAATCAGTAACAAGGTTGAAGCAAGACAGTATTATAGAATTTCATAACTTTCATAATTCATAAAATAATCCGCTTGAAACCACCCTTGTAGTTGTACATATTATTGATATCATTTCTTCTAGAACTTTGAAGAGCACTACTAATCAGAGGATGCGTAAAAAGGAGGTAAATGTCATGCCTAAATGTTCAAACAAGGCATTTTCATAAACTATATTAACTATTCTCAATCTATAAGATAGATTCCTATGAAGAAACTCAGAAAATGTTGTATGACAGAAATAATAATAGATTAATGGTTTAGTAGTTTATGTAGGTAGACAATTGCTCTCTTCCGTTCCATGCCATTTCTAACATGTGCCATTCGTTGTGAATAATTGAACATTCTAAGCGGATCACAAAGGAAATAAGATATTCATCTCATTTGACTCTATGGACTAAAATTTTAGTAGTACCATCTTTAAGCTTCTTAAGTCCAAAATTGAACCTTGCAGGCCTCTAATCATTGTCAAGGTTTCGTTTCCCAAAATTTGAATTTATCTTATATTCTGCAGCCGTTAAATGTGAAGATAATTAAACTTCCCAGGTAGTTGCTGTAAATTTTTGTTAACTATGTTTGATGAATAGTTGGTTGATCTTCCCAGGTTGTTGCAGTTAAGCAATTGGATAGAAATGGGCTTCAGGGGAATAGAGAATTTTTAGTGGAGGTTCTTATGCTTAGTCTTCTTCATCATCCTAACTTGGTGAATTTAATTGGTTACTGTGCTGATGGGGACCAGAGGCTTCTTGTCTACGAGTTCATGCCTTTGGGATCACTAGAGGATCACCTTCGTGGTAACCTATTTTGCATGGCATTCTGCTTGTCTGATTTATACTCTTTTCTGTTTATGTAGCAAATGGCTTATACCCCCATAACATGCAGCAAGATATTGTGTATGTATTACTTCTTCTGTCCCAAAAAGAATGGTGGGATTCGTATTTTCAGTGACTTCTGAACTCTTCTTGAGGTAGAATTTACATGCTTATGAGCTCTATAATATGATAACATTTTTTTATAATTATAAAATATTTAGACAAATATTTGTCAAAAAACAATGTTGGACTATATGGATAGTAATAGTGCCATTCTTTGGGACGGTGATCACGAGAGAATAATATGGTTATTACTTTTGTGATATGTTTGTATATCCGCAAACTACAGTTTGTGTTCAGCTCTATGTTTCAAATGATTGCATGTAACTGATGGGAACTCAACTACGAACTCGTGGTTCAGCCTGAAGTTCCTAATGTTCTAGTGATTTATTAATTACACAGCTTACACTTGTCTATCTTTTACAAGATGTATCAAGGAAGAAACCATTACCTGCAAACATAAATAAATAAAAACCCAAAAAAAGGAACTACGTCACCAATACTATTATTAAGCAGCTAAGGGAAGGCCTTGTGCTTAAATACAGTGTGGTGTTCCTAGCAACAGGATAAATAAAAGCAAAGGAACTTTTGGTGAATATTGAGGCAATATATAAAAGTTTGTCCAAGCCTTGATGGATAGAGTTACCCTGTATTTGTGCGGGTGGGAGACAGCAGGTACCCTGTGGAATTAATCGAGATGTGCGCAAGCTATCCCAGACGCCACAATTATAAAATTATATATATAAAAAGTCAAAATCTGTACAAAAACAATGATAACTTGCACCAAAGAAACCAGAGACATAAATAAATAAAAACCCAAAGAAAGGAACTATATCGCTAATACTATTAAGCAGCTAAGGCAAGGCCTTGTGCTTAAATACAGTTCAGTGTTCCTAGAAACAGGATAAATAAAGGAAAGGAACTTTTGGTAAATATTGAGGCAATATATAAGAAGTTTGTCCAAACCTTGGTGGATAGAGTTAGTTTGTATCTGTGTTGGTGGGAGACAACAGGTACACCGTGGAATTAATTGAGGTGGACGCAAGCTGTCCCAGACACCACAGTTATTATATATATATATATAAGTCAAAATCTGTACAAAACAATGACAACTTGCACCAAAGAAACCACAGACATTCAAGCAGCCAGTAGCCTAGTTTTCATTAGAGGAATCTTTTGCATGAGATCACACGAAGCATCCAGTTGATTTCATCAGGATAACTAGGCCTTCTTTTGCGCTTGTTGCTTTTATATATTATCTGCCTACATACATACATGTAGTACTGTGCAATCCACAGTAACCAATATTCCATGTAATCTTATATCTCTGTCTGAAGTTATGTATGACTCCAGCATATGGTTCCTCGCACATGGACTTAGATCTGAACTGCCATGACCGCCACAATAATATTGTTTCTTGTCCCACTACAATTTGACTTATATTGCCATGACACCATTCATCTGAGAGAAATGCTCACGGATCCAAAATCAGTGGTGTTGGTGTTATTTAATCTCAGCTATGATTTTCTTTTTGTTTCTACACTTGATCGTTCTCAGTGCTGTACGTCCCTGAGAGTCTGAACCCCAGTTATGCAGTAAGTACGTCTGCAGAGTCCTATATGTATTTTATAATCTCAGTGGAAGAGATCTTTAACTTTCTATTATTAATGCTGCCTTGTTGTTTCCATGCCAGTCCTCAATTACTAGAAATCGACTGCCGTTATTTCCATTCTATTATGTGATATGCCCGGGATTATATCAGAAGAATCAACCAGTGTTGTATAGATTTTTAACCTACCGGCACAGTTAATTTAGGACTAGGGGAAAGAAGAAGAGAAGCTTAGTATCCCATGGGTCCCTGATATGATGGTGGTTCAAAGAGCTCTTATGGCTTTATGATTGTATATCTGTCTTCTAAACGGCTAGCTATTACTCCCTAAGGCAGGGGCGGAGCCAGTAAGGGGAAAGGGGTTCATCCGAACCCTGTCGGCGAAAACTTACACTATATATACAAGGTTACCATTATTTTTATGTATATATAGTAGATGTTGAACCCCCTTGCTTCTTCATGTATGTACTTATTTATATTTTTGAACCCCCTTAGTTAATAAAATCCTGGCTCCGCCACTATCCTAAGGTATACTTTTGATTGCAAGTTTTCAACTTTGACCTTGTTTGTTACCAGTTTCTTTAGTTTTTTTCTTATGAACAATAATATACTGCAGAATCTTGTGACTCCAGGCTTAGCATTCTTTAGGGATCTCATGTGAGTAACTGCTGTGCAGATGTCCCTCCTGATAAAGAGCCACTTGATTGGAACACGAGAATGAAGATTGCAGCTGGTGCAGCAAAAGGTTTGGAGTACCTTCATGATAAGGCGAACCCTCCTGTTATATATAGGGACTTCAAGTCATCCAACATATTGCTTGAAGAAAACTTTTTCCCGAAGCTTTCTGATTTTGGGCTAGCAAAACTTGGTCCTACTGGTGACAAGTCACATGTGTCCACAAGGGTCATGGGAACTTATGGTTACTGTGCCCCTGAGTATGCCATGACTGGACAATTGACTGTTAAATCTGATGTCTATAGTTTTGGGGTTGTATTCTTAGAGCTTATCACTGGACGTAAGGCTATTGACAGCACCAAACCTCAGGGAGAACAAAACCTTGTCGCATGGGTAATCTACTTATGTCTTTCCTTTAGTTTAGAAATTTGTTGATTCCTGTTACTCGTGATCATGTCCAAGAGCATTGGGAAGGGGAGTTCATTCTTGTATGTTTTTGAATCCCCTTACCAGAATTCCTGGCTCTGCCACTGATCACGTCTTAGTGTGAATAATATGCTCAGCTGTGAAATTTTACAATTGATTATCCTCTGTATACTGCAGGCTAGGCCACTGTTTAATGATCGTCGGAAGTTTGCAAAATTAGCTGATCCGAGTCTGCAAGGACAATTTCCTATGAGAGGTCTGTTCCAGGCTTTAGCTGTGGCCTCAATGTGTATCCAAGAACAGGCTGCTGCTCGTCCGTTAATTGGGGATGTGGTCACCGCCCTTTCTTATCTAGCAAACCAGGCATATGATCCAGGTACAGTTCCTGGGCAAGGTCATAGAATATCTAGGAACGAAGATGGGGCAGGAGGTGGATCAGGACGGAAGTGGGACTTGGATGGAGGATCTGAGAAGGAGGATTCCCCAAGGGAAACAGCAAAGATGTTAAACAGGGATTTGGACCGAGAAAGAGCAGTTGCGGAGGCTAAAATGTGGGGCGAGAATTGGAGAGACAAGAGAAGACAAAATGCGCAAGGCAGTTTTGATGGCACTAATGGATAGTCATTAGATGTTGGATTCCCCTGCTAGCTGCACCATTGAAAAGGTAGTCTTGATCTCACCTTGTACGTAGTTCGTTTCACTCGATGCCGGTAAAAATTGAAATCGACCACCTTGGTTAAGAGTGTGATGGATCTAAAAGGGAACTGCTGGAGCCACCTCTCTTATTTTTCCCTGAAAGATGTACTTTGTTTTTCATTGGCCCCTTTTCCAATTGTTTTCTGAAACATAAGTCGAGGACAAATGGGAAGAGAGCAAATAGAGGACATATTTCAAATTTGAGAGTAAAGACATCTCTCAAGTTAAAGTTGTGAAGTGCCTAGCTCTGTCTTTGTAGGTATCCAAAGGATCATTTACTGTCTGTAATCTTTGACTGTAAGATGTTATACCCTAATCTTGATGTGTTATATGGAAGAAACATGTCTCAGTTTGCGGTCACGATGAATACTTGAAAAACATATTCACTCTCTTCCTGCCAGTACAACTGATTGTATCTTCGTTTCAATGCTTTGTACTTAGGCCGCATGGTTGGTTTTAGTCCTGTGTGGGATCATAGTGGGTATGTTGTTGTATTCTTACACCTTTTGATTCTTAAAAAGACGACAAGTATTATCACACCATCCAAGTCCAAGTAGCAAAGATTAGGAAGGGAGTTATATATATGCCATATGCTTTAACATGTACTATTAATTGCTAAAAAAAAGATTGTTCGGTGCACTAAGCGAAAGTGTGTGGTCCGGGGAAGGGTCGGATCACAAGAGTCTTTTGTACGCAGCGTTATTTTATATTTTAGCAAGAAGCTATTTTCACACCTTGAGATCAAGACTACCTGATCAGTTTAGGAGTCAAATAACTTTTTCTTTTATTTAATTTTAAACACATATTTTTTGAATATTTTATAATAAAATTTATATATTTGAAAACTACATTAAAAAAAAAAACTAAATCTGCATAATAATTCATGAAAAGTGTTAAGAAAATCATATTCAAACAAATGGAGTGAGAAAATAACTAATATACGTCGTGGCTACTTCTTTTTTCACACTTTCGTTTTTATTTGATTTTCGTGTCAGGGATGGGTCCCTGAAGACAATATTACGATTGAGTCCCTTCACATCTATTTCATTGTGCGCGAGAGGTTGTAGTTTTTCTGCTTGTTTATCGCTTTTGATACGCATATAAAGGCAATGAAATCGGTTTTCGTACGAGGAATAGGAGGCATATGCAAGAACAGGTTGCACATGAGTTTAGGTTTTATACCGTGGTATCAGTCTCAATATATGTAATGCTGTTTGATTGAACAAAATTTTAAGAAAAACTTTTGTAATTTATAGTCTAAAATAACTCGTATATATTTTTGTGAGATTATCATCTCATTAAGCGTAAAATGAGAAGATTAAAGTTAAATATCATTTTTTTGTAACTGACTAAAAAAAAAGAACGTCACATAAATTGAGACATTGGATTAATTCCTTATACCAACAAATCATCTAAATAATATTAATTAATAGGTAAGTCTATTTAAAATGTGAGATTTAAAATCCTACAAATAAGATATATTATGTGCTACAACAAATAAAGATGGCCTAACAATACATAAATTATTTACTCTGAGATATATATTAGTGATTCTTTTTTTTATTATTAAAACCACCCGGGCAGTGTGCCTGTGTGGGCTTTTATTAATAATAAAACCTCAAATGAGAAGAGTACAACTAAGGAGGGCCAAACCTTACCGACAATGTTGAGACTGTCTTATAAAGAATTGTCTTCATAAGATTGTCTGCTGCTCTCTAACAACCTATCCCCGGGATCGGCGGATAATTGCTACTCTTGTGCAAAAAAGTCTGGAATGCCAAGTGCGGTTACCTGCATTCCTATCAATGAAAGATGAGCCTCTATAACTAAACAAAAGAGAATGGAATCTAAGTCAACGCCTCGATTGAAGATTCCCTTGAATCGGATTGTTCGAGCCGCGGTAAGAAAGATAGTTCAATAGATACCACAGCCTTTACGTTACGAGGATGAGTGCCTCTCGACAAAAAGAGACTTTTGGAAAAAGCCACCGATCTATAAAGATCTCAATATCGTATATATTACTTAAGCTCACACGACTAATTAAATTTTAGAAGAAAAGGAAGAATGACTTGACTAGATAATGCTGACAATGTTCAAAATATTATAGGAAATATATGAACATCCAACCTAAAATCTTAAAATGTGAAGTATTCACAATGTAATTATGCCCTTTGAAAATACAACCAATGAATGTCAAGTACTATATTCTCTAACAGCGTTGCACATGTTAATCACTGATCAATTCTACGATTTACACAAGGAGAATGAAAGGGTTCAATAGACGCGGGGAGCAGAGTTAGTGACTCAAGGTGATACGATATCCATGTATTTATTATTGTTTTCATACTTTCCCAGTTAGGATCGTATCACAAGGTCTGAAATGAGACAGAAATCCATAGTGAACAAATTATATAGAGATGTTTTTGTTCAGCCAAAAAAAATTAAAACGCACCGTTTCATTCAAAACGAGATCGTTTTGATAGAAAATTTCCAAAAAACTGATGGTTCATTTGCACCACCTTGCTTCACGAGGCTCCGCCATGGGAAATAAGTGGACTAGTGGAGCAAAATTATAAATTCATTTGGAAATTTTCACGCAACCATTGAAATCCTCTAATTAATATACTGCTAGATTAGAAACAAAAAGAAATTGTGGATTGAAATGTAAAAATAATACAACGGCTTTTTGATTGATACAATTTCTCTTTTCCTCTTTATACAGAGAGAAATGGAAATCAGGGGTGGTACATTTATATTATCACTTACAAATAAATTAAAGAAAAAAAAAACAATGAAACATAGACAGTAAAATAGTCAAATATTAATTCATGACTGGAACTCATGCAGCACACACCACAAGCACCGGTGTTTCAATCGGCTGTGGCACGTTCACTTTCGCCACCTCTCCGCTGGCACGTTCTTCATTTTCATGGTCGTTAGCCACCGGTGGGTTTACATTGTTTTCTTCATCCACGTCATTCAGCTTGTTGATCATGTCCTCACTTTTCACAGGATGTATCATTTCTGAGTTCCCTACGGCCACCATAGTTATTATGTGTTCTGGCACCTTGTTCTCTAAATCTGCTGCTGGCTTTACGTTTCGGTACATTCCATACAACAACATCTGAATCATTCCCAGGAAGAAACCCAATACATTCGGCAGCTGTACAAAGTTTAACAAATTAATGACTGAGTTTAAAATAATGCAAGGGTAAAAGTAAAGTCATCTAATGAATAAGTGTCTCGTTAAATTATTGTTTTTTATTTGAAGAGCTTTTGGGGAAATTACTAACAAAATTCTATTAGAATATAAATAAGTACAATACTTTAGTTTGGCTGAATTTTGCGATGACCCATTGATGTTGAACAATTAATGTATGAAATCGAGTTGTTCGTAAACAATAAAGACACAACATGTTCATGCTCAAAATTTGTGGTTCATTATACCCGCAAGTGTTTCTGCAGAAGAAGAGAAATACGACCGCAAGCGCCACGAGTTCGATCCCCGCATAAACCTTCTTTGGTTGAAATCGCACACTGGCTTGCCAAGTGGTTTACATGGTCGACGTGGTTTGCGCCATCATCAAGCATTCTGTGCGCACTCGAAAGAAAGAATGGCCGCGCCTTCACAAAAAAAAAAAAAAATTGTGGTTCATTTTTGTTGCCTTTGTAAGTAGGTTGGTTTTAGTTGTCTAACGAACACGTAACCAAAAAATATTCAATGTATCAAAGAAGAATATATATGTAGTACTTTAGGTAGTATGTGGTACAAGTACTTACTGCAATACACAGGTCCTTTTGAAGGAGACCATAGCCAAACCACATGATAGCACTCAACGTAAGAAAGAAAGAGAGGGTGAAGGGCATGAATTCCACACTCTTTGTCCGCACCACTTGAAACTGTATTAAAAAAAAACATAAAAATTAAAACTTATTTCCATTTAATTAAAAACTTCAAAATGATGCATCGGAGGTAAGGTCTACATACAGTCTAGCCTACCCTCATCCGACCCCACTTGTGAGATTACACTAGATATGTTATTGTTATAAAAACTTCAAAATGATTTTATTAGTGCAGTTGGTCATGGCATCTTACCACAATGACAAGTGGTGCCGCAAATACAAGCACTGCTACGATTACACAAATCCAACCCACAACTTGTACTCGAAGGGCTCCGTTGAAAGGGAACAAAGTCGCTACAAATATCAGTGTGTACAACACTCCGATTAATCCTACCAAAAGCTTCACCGTTTGTCTCTGTTTGCATAATCAAAACATCAAACTAGTTAGATGTGTACACATGTAACGCTTTCTTACTTCCCTGGAAAAATAAACAAATACTGCCCAACTATAATATATCAAAATCGAACTATGCACTTTCATAAATTTGGCAGTGCTTACCCTAGCCTGCTTGGATGCGTAGAGAATGAAAATGGAGATGTAAATGGTCTCGACAATACAACCGAAGGAGTTGATGGAGACGAGAAGAATAGTATTTTTCTTGATAAATGCATAATACATCCACAACATGGATGAAAATAGTGCTACCACGTATGGCAACGATTGAAAGCCCATGGTCGATTTTTCTTTGCAGATTCGTCGAAATGCTGGCCTGCAACATCAATAATAACAGTTAATTTTACGATCAAAACAAGTGACTGTCTAAAAATATTCAGCTGATTACTTACACTGGAGCCAAGAAGACGAATATGGAAATAATGTTTCCTGAAACATAACGCAGGAGAAATAAAAAGTTGTTAGTGCTTTCATTATATGTGTGTGTGTGGAGTTGATGCTACTGCCCACAAATTATATAATTATTGTAACTACTTTGTGGATGAAGTAAATTAAAGTGTATCCGTTGGCAACTAAGATGGACGAAAATCAAGTAGCAGGAAGGTTTGTCACGCATTAGAATATGCAACAGACAATGTGAATATATTATACTAGGAGTAACTAAAGTTTGGTTATAAGAAAATTGAGCAAGGCGTTTTTAGATAGCAAGAACTGAAATAGACATGTAAAATTTAGTATAATGCTTACCTAAGACTCCGAACACGAAGAGCCATGGATGGTGAAGGTCAAATATGGCCATGTCGATTGTTAGGTTATTAAATGACTCAAATAAAAATATGCCTATGAGTCCTTGTGTTGAAGGAAGAAGGCTTTAGGGTCTCTTGAGAACCCTTTTGCTCTTTCTTTCTTTAGAAAGAACGAACAAATACCCCCTCACAATGTCATGCAAAATAGAAGAGACAAAGTATTTATAATAAGGAGAGGAGCATACAACTCAATAATCTTAGTAGGTGGCGTACGATAAAATCATTCACACAAAATAATGGATTATCACCCTCACGTGCTCTCCCAATGCGTGCCAATCATACCAATTAATTACTAGTCTACTATACTCAAATTAACATAATTTAAATTTGGCTTCTAAACCTAGCAACAATATTTCCATGAACGTGTTAGGCTATCCGAAGCCCTAGATTAGTTAGTCTTGAAAGCAGAGGGTATCTTCATTGGGTGGTGTGGGAGAAACCCCGTGGTAACGCCGACATGCCTTCGCCTTGGGAGCTCACACACTGCTTGTCAAGTGTGGTTTAAGCGACGTGATTTGCGCTATATCACGATCCGAGTTTACATTCGCTGACTGAAAGAAGAATGGCCAGTGATTTCTTCGTCAACAAAAAAAAAATGAACGCGTTAGGCTTAGGCAGACAGCTCACTCCTTTTGGCTAGGAGCTATTATTGTACTATTAGAGAAATTTTTAAAATTCTTAAACCCGACTTTCTCTTCTTTACTCTATTTTTAGGCTTTTGATTTAGATTCAATCAATTGATCTATGGATTTTAGGCTTTTGATTTACACTCCATCAATCTATTAATCGATTGCGTCTCACTTCCTAACTAATTGAGGACATCTATGTATAAAATACATTTGTATTCATATTGTTTTATTTCGCAATATTCAGATATTTTCTATATTTGTACTTCCTTTATGCTAGCCGTCTTTTCTTTCGTTCAAATTGGGACTTATAACAATTTATGTACAAGTTCACATTGCAAAGTTTCTTTTTGAATCATAACCAAAAAAAACATTGTCCGCACTTTGGCTGATATTATTTCATGCTAAAGGTGAAAACACGAGTTCTAGTCGTGAAAACAACTTCTTACATAAATGCAAGGTAAAGTTGCTTATAATAGAATTTTGTGGTCAGACCCTTCTCAGGACCCGTGCATAACGGGAACTGAATGAACTAAGTTGATCCTCTTTAGAGGTGAAAACAAGAAAAAGGACAAGGAAAAATCTAACAAGATTGTTCCAGTTCAACAATTAATTTGTAGACCCTACAAAAGAGGGAACTCTACAGCTAGAATTGTGCGTGTTTAACAATTATTGCGTACCATTGTTTTCTCGACTCCTCGTTTGCTTATGTCTTTTTGCCCATGAAATAATATGAGTTCCCAACTCGCGTGATACTTCTCGTAAGATGATATTAATCTCCTTTGGGGAGTCTTTCATTAATATCAAGGTATATATAGAGTACAATATTCATCCATTATACAATAGGAATCTTAAGCCTATACAAAAGATGAATCCTTGTCTTACCATAATTATATTTACACAATATATCAAAATATTCTAATTATGGGTAGGGAATATATTGTTTCCTATATTTACACGTTTACACACCCTCAATGAGCGGAGGATGCTGACGCCGAGATCGGATCTAAAGTCAAGAAACAACTGTCTGGAAGTCCTTTGGTAAATATGTCCAGCATATCGATAGGATGATGGAACATGTAACACTCTGACATGGCTTAGAGCAACTTTCTCACGAACAAAGTATAGGTCTATCTCAATGTGCTTGGTTCGCTGATGCTGAACCGGATTATGAGACAAATAGATGGCAGAGATGTTATCATAATACACAATAGATGCCTGACGCAAATGACACTGAAGTTCTAACAGTAAGTTTCTGAGCCAACAAATCTCACTACATTTGCAACGCCTCAGACTTCAAATTTCAGATCGGATCTAGATAGGTAGTCGCCGCCGCGTATCAAGAAATCAGATTATCCCCTAAGAAAATACAAAAGCCGGAGGTGGAGCGTCGCGTGTCCGGACACCCTGCACAATCTGCATCCGTATATGAGAGCAACCTGTTTGGCGCAGAGGGGTATAGGTGCAAACCATAATCAAGAGTACTCTTAATGTATCGAATGATACGCTTAAGAGCAGTGAAATGAGACTCCCTGGGGGCATGCATGAATAAACACACCTGCTGAACAACATAAGCTATGGCTGACCTGATATGTGAGATACTGAAGTGCACTTGCAAGGCTCCTATACAGAGTAGGATCAGAGACTGGAGCACCATCCATAACACTGAGCTTAGATTTCGAATCGACTGGAGTAGGCATAACTTTGCAATTCGCCATCTTAGCCCTGTACACTATCTCCTCTGCATACTTACGCTGACACAAGAACATGTGATTGAAAGACCTGGTCACTGATATCCCCAAGAAATAACTCAGTTTTCCCAAATCAGTCATTGCAAATTCGGACTTAAGCAAGACAATAATCTCATTTTTCAATCTATCTGAGGAGGCAGTCATAACAATATCATCCACATACAGTAATAAGTAAGTAGTGCTACTACCTCGATGAAAAATGAAGAGTGATGTATCACTCTTGCTGCATACAAACCCAATCTGCAAGATATACCTGGCAAAACGATCATACCACACACGGGGAACCTGTTTCAGGCCATATAGTGACTTACGGAGACGACACACATAGTGAGGGACTGCTGGATAGGTGAACCCATACGGCTGATGCATGTACAATGTTTCTCTCAGGTCCCCATGTAAGAATGCATTTTTTATATCAAGTTGATGGATCGGCCAGTGTTTGCCTATGAAAATGCTTAAAACTGTGCTAATAGTAGCCGGTTTGACAACCGGGCTGAAGGTCTCTCCACAATCAATGCCCTCCTGCTGATTTGTGTCATTAGCCACAAGACGGGCCTTATACCTCTCAAGATCTCCATTGTCTCTGAACTTGTGACGAAAAAGCCACATACATCAAATTACATTCACCTCCTCAGGTCTAGATACTAGATCTCACGTGTGTTGTTTAGTTAAAGCATTGAATTCCTCATACATAGGCGCATTCCAATTAGGGTCTTGTTTGGCCAATTTTGGGTTCTTTGAAAGTCGAGAGATGGTTTGGGCAGACAAGTTGAAATGGACTTTGAATTTGAAGATTTCATGCTTTGAACGAGTTTCCATTGGATGAGTAGGGACAGTGGGTGTCTGAGACGGTGGATAAAGTTGGATAAGGAGAAGGTGGGGGCGAAGCCGTCGGAGGAGTCGCGACTCCTGGATCGAGCGCCGCGGCTAGGCGTTGACAAGCCTGCGGTTTGGTGCCGCGCGCCTCGAATAGGCCGCGACATCGCCGACGTATTTCAAGATTGCTCACCGAAATCAGCGCCGCGCGCCTCGGGGCCGCGGCTCTGACGACGGAATAGAGGATGTGAGATGTTCGAGGATGAGGGGAGTGATGGCAGGCTCGTCAAGAAATGAGTAGTCCAGTTGTTGGAATTTTGAAAGATTCGAAAACGGGAATGTGGTCTCGTCGAATGTGACGTGACGAGATATGTGGATTTGACGAATCGATAAGACCCTATGGTTTGGCGGGAATCCTAGGAAGACACGGGGAGTAGACCTATGAGCAAGCTTGTGAGGGGCGGTAGAACTGAGGTTGGGATAGCACAGACAACCGAAAATCCGTAGATGATCATAGGAGGAGACTCTATGGTAGATGATTTCAGTAGGGGTCATATTGTGAAGAGTGCTCGTAGGGAGAATATTTAGAATGTATTCTGACATTTTAGTAGCATATACCCAGAAGGAAGGAGGGAGGGAGACATGAATCAATAGGGTGCGAATCATATTGTTAATGGTACGTATGATTCTTTCAGCTTTACCGTTTTATAGTGTGGTGTGAGGGCAGGATAAGCGAAAAACCATGCCATTATTTGTACAAAACCGGTGAAACATAGAGTTATTGAATTCACGACCATTATCGCACTGAAATGATTTTATACTTTTTCCAAATTGTGTGTGGATAAACTTGCGAAACTCTAGAAATTTGGCAAATACTTCCGATTTAAATTTAAGAGGATATAACCAAACATAGTGTGAAAAATCATCAAGCAACACAAGATAGTATTTATGACCGAGAGAACTAGAGATAGGAGATGTCCATAAATCGACATGTATATATCAAATTGAGAAAGTGTAACACTAGTAGATGATTTAAACGAAAGACGAATATGTTTGACTAAAGAGAAAGAAACACAATTTTGGGCAAGTTTCCCATTACAAGCAATAAAATTGTTGCCTTTAAGAAAATTAAAAACTGGGACTCCTGGATGACCAAGCCTATTATGCCAAGTTGAAGAAGAAACAGCCGCTAGAGTGACGGGAGAGCAAGATATGGCAGCGGAGGTGGAAGTGAATGAATAGAGATCCCCGTGCTATTGCATCTCGTAAGAGGTGTTCCCGTATGAAGATCCTTCACAGTAAAACCAAAAGGGTCAAAATCCACGGAGACAAAATTATTACGAGTAAATTGGCGGACAGATATGAGGTTCTTAATCATGTGTGGGGCATATAGGTGTTTTTGAGGGAGAAGGGTGGATGAGGAGGTTGTGTGTATAAGGTACCATACCCTTTAACTGGAATGCGTTGTCCACTACCAACTGTAACATATTGAGGATGTTTTAAACTAAACAGTTTAGGGATAGTACCTGCAGATTGGGTGATGTGAGTTGTGACGCCTGAGTCCATGTATCAAGTATTGTCGTCATTGCATGGAGAGGTGCCGAATGTCCGTCCCAACTCACCGGGTGTCGCTGGGATGAGGGCCGCAAAACCCGACCGTGAAGTGGACTGCTGCGAGGCCGAGGGGCCCAACAAACCAGGGTAAGAATACAGATTGTAGCGTCAGCTGCATCGAATAGACTCGGTGTCGCGGCTCAGATCGGGCGCCACGCCACAGGTGCAAATCGGCGAGCCGCGACCCGCTTGTTCTGCGATCCTCATTCTGGCCGGTTACGCTGACCGCACCGCACGACCACGGCCTCCTCTGCCGCGGCCTCTGCCACCTTTTCCACCGCGTCCCTGCTGCGGTTGAGAGTTTTCTGACGGCGTTGGATCTTGAGGGCGCGTTTCGACCGCTAATGCCTTCTGACTGTGCTCATCTTTGTTAAAGCTGGGTAACAGATCTGCCTGTTGAATCATGGTGGCCAAAGTATCATATTCACCTTTAGAAAGGTCATCAATCAATTGTAACACCAGGGTGTCGAATGTGCTCGCTGACAGCAGAAGTTGATCCATCGAGCTTTAATCGCTTTGCGACTACGGTCATATTGGAAAAGTTTTCAAGACGTGTATTGTTAAATTGCTCCTCTAAATACACAGCACAGATATGCTTATTGTCCTGAAAAATTTCCTCCAAACGATTCCATAACTCAAGGGCTGTGGCGCCAGATTTCATGATAGTAAGAAGAAGGTCCTGAGAAATACTACCATAAATCCACTGTTTGACGTCGGCGTCTAGACGACGCCAAGTAGACTGATCAACCTCCGTAAGGCGCGAAATGGTGTCATCGATGTGATCAAGCACGTTATAGAGACATGCATGATTACGAAACAGTTCAACCCAGGGAGAATACTGACTGTTTTCTTGATCAAGAATAATAGGAATATGGTTCTTGATGTTCGAAACAATAAGGGCGGGGTGAAACGGGGGTGATGACTTTGTGGAGGTAGAGGCGTCAGAAAGTGTGGAAGAATCAGAGATAACCATTTAGAGAAGAGAAGAAAGGAAGAACAAAACCCGAAAAAAAACAGAAAAAAATCCGGGAGGGTCGCGGCGTAGGAGAGGCAGCTGGCGGCTGTGGAAGAGAAAGATTTTTAGGGTTTTGTTTATTTGGCTCTTGATACCATGTTAGATGATATTAATCTCCCTTGGGGAGTCTTTCATTAATATTAAGGTATATATAGAATACAATATTTATCTCTTATACAATAGGAATTCTAAGCCTATACAAAAGAGGAATCATAGTCTTACCATAATTATATTTACACAATATATGAAAATATTTTAATTATGGATAAAGAATATATTGTTTTCTATATTTACACGTTTACACTTCTGGCTATATATGCCTATCACGATTTTTTACGTTTTCGCCGTTACAAAAGCCTTATTTCCCGTAACGTCTTGCTGTTAATTAGTCTGTTTCTTTAAGGATGAAGAGAGGTGATGGAGCACGATTTGGAACCTTGTTTTCTTGCGTTAAAGGTGTTTTAATCCCTTTGGTTTTCCTCTCTTTTTAGCAGAAATCGAACGGTTCATGCATAAAAATAGGACCAGTCCACACTCTGAATGAGTAATATTTTATGTATGATACCCACCTTTCATTCCCATTTCCTCTTTGGTTGTATATATGATGATTGGCAGAATGCTAGTTGGCACCCACATACATTGACACCTGTTTTCCTTTACGTAAGCTATCATAACTATCTTTTTACCAAAATATCATTCAACAAAAATGAGAAAACGAGAGTAGTAATTAACCGGCGGGAAGGGGACCGACAAAAAATTACTTTCCCTTGGAGAGATACGTTTATCCGTACTTTTTGACTAACAAAAGTTCGAATAACATAATAGATGAAAGATCTTTTTTTTTTAATTTATTTTTTTATTTTTTATAATCGAGGTTTCCAGGCTTGTGTCTAACTACTTCACTGGTATTACTCAGACGTCCTCGAGGTGATGGCACCGGTCCTTCAACAACAGCACCAGTAAATCACGGGATGTGCTCCAGTGGCTAGTTTCTGAGAGCGTACAACTGATCAATGAGACAAGGTTAAATTTCCCAACATGCAGAATTTCTTCGCGCCTGCGGGGAATCGAACCCACGCTGTCCATGCCAAAACGTCTTATAGCGCCCAGGTTTTACCACTGGACTATGTCCCGGAGGACTAAACTGTGGTAGGGTAAACTTTTTAAAGTGACTGGTTCCACCGCATTACGGCCCCATACCCCAGAAAATCCCACCTCTGTCCTGGCCCTACGGATTAGTATACACCGCTTGGCTTGCATGCGAACAGTGGAGAGATTTATTTGGAGGAACACAGTTATACTCTCGCTGGTCAGGAGAATCGAACAAAAGATCTCAGGCAGCAATACCCTAATGAAATAAAACTGTGGTAGGGTAAACTTTTTAAAGTGACTGATTCCACCGCATTACGGCCCCATACCCCAGAAAATCCCACCTCAGTCCTGGCCCTACGGATTAGTATACACCGCTTGGCTTGCATGCGAACAGTGGAATTTCTTTTTTGGGGGAACACAGTTCCACGCTCGCTGGTCAGGGGAATCAAACACGAGACCCCGGACAACAATACCCTAATGAAATGGCCACTAGGCCAAACACTTTGAATAAAACTGTGGTAGGGTAAACCTTTTAAAGTGACTGGTTCCACCGCATTACAGCCCCATACCCCAGAAAATTCTCCCTCCGTCATGGCCTTACGGATTAGTATACACCGCTTGGCTTGCATGCGAAAGATCTTTATTGATATACTCGAGCGAAGGTAAAGTTAAAAAAAATAATTTCCCTCAAGGAATAGCATGAAAGTGCAAGAGGATGGATGAATTGTAATTTGTTTTCGTTTCTTAGTCCACGGTCATAGTAGGGTAGTCGACTGTTTAGGCAGTAATTGAGAATGCAAGTAATACTTTAAGTAAATGTTGAAATGTAAAGTGACACCAGATTTTTTTTCTTATACTAGTTGGGATCCAATGTGAATCTTAGTCTAATCCTTTTTGGTTGCAAGAGTGTTGTTCTCTGTAAGCTCTTGTAACTTGTTCTCCAGTACAAAGTAACAAAGTGTAACTCCTTTAAATAGTCTGTATTTTAACGGTTAGGCTCATGGACAAAGAAGACAACCCAATCGTGTTGATCCTTGGGAAAAAGAATTGATTGATCCTATTTCCAATAATAATGGTAGAGCTATGCGAATTGATTGATTTCCATTTGAGACTGTTGATGCGGCAATCAGAGCTTGAAATAAATTACCTTGAGATCTTCTTTCCTTTGCTGAGGGCGTGCTTGGTTCTCGTGAATCTTGACTCAAGATTTGGCTAATTAATGCAGTCATCCATCTTTCTTTAATATGGATTTTGAGACTTGATTGTTGAATATATTTTCTTTGGTATTTATGTGTGTGGCATCTCTCAATTAGGGTTTCCATGATTGTTGGTAGGGGTTGTATCTTTTGACACCTTGACACTTTGCACTCTTATTCATTTTCTACCTGCATAAATACTAAGTCATCATTAAAATCCACACTAACATTATCCCTCTTTTTATGATAACAAAACAAGATGTATTTTACTTCGCTTTAAGATATGAGTTGATTGTCCCCCTGAGATGTTGCATTCAAGTACAAGTTAACTACTCCCCGTTAGCTGGTAGTTGACTTGTGACTTGACTGTCTCCTCATGACATGTTCTTCTCCCCCTTTTGGCATTAACGAAAAAACAGGGCAATAACACAGAAACAAACACAACATAATAAAGGAAGATAAAAAACCTAAACTAATTAACCAAAGGCAGGCAAAAGATCATGTCACAAGAATATGGTATGAGTGTGTCACGGTGAGTAAGAGTAGAGAAAGATCCAATTATAGGATAAATTATGATAGAGACAATATGCTCTAAGACCCTAGTTGAGAAACATAGTTCATTAGAAGTAAGCTAATTTGGAAGGGTTTCTGAAGTGGGTTCAACAATCATCTCTTTGGATTGGTCATATGAAACTTCAAAGTTATCAGGACAAGAGGTTCTAAAAGGCCCAGAATACCTAGAATAGTCACAAGCAAACATCACATTAAACATATCACAATAAAAAAATATGCGCTTACCCAGAATAAAGAATTCAAGTTCATTAGGGCGAGAGGAACGAAGATTAGCATAGAACATACGGACAAGACTTTTATAAACTTTTGAAGGCCCGTGAAAGAAGTTACTCCAATCTTGAAAATCAAAATAGGGCTTAATGTGACAATTAAGGTTTCAAGCAGGTTGAGGTCAACAATGCGACTAGGATTCACATATTTGTTCTTTAGAGAGACTAAAAATTAAAAATTTTGATTTTTAATAAATTGAGCCTATTATCATCAAAGCTATCAGGATCAAACTTCACCTTTTTAGGGAAATCAGGGCACTCACCATGAGAGATGGGATGTTTACCAAGTTGTTTCTCATACATTGAATCTCCACCGTCTGAGAGGTCATATCCAGAGAGAGACTGACCAGTGTTGTCTGACTCAATGTAGACAAGATCTGTTGTGAAAGTTGATTTTCCCCTTCCATGAGAACTTTTTCGAATGGCATAGTCGAAGTTTTTGGTAGTTTTGGCCATGGGAAAAAAAGGGTTTTTGGAGTTGCAGAAATATTTTGGCGAGGAGAAGTGAGAGAGAATGAGATGGAGTGTTGAGGTAAATAAGAGTAAGTAGGACTCAAAAGGATTTATAGGAAAGGGTAAGGACTTGACATTTGAAAGGAAAACAACAGTCGTCATACAACCATACGAAAAGGAGCTAGACGTCATTATGATGCATAGACTAGGGCGGAAAAATAAAAATTAATGACACGGGTGGAGGGAATTTAAGAGGCAGAGAGGGAAACGTAATGAAAATGACACTTTAATAAAGGTAAGCATTTATGAGGAAGATTTGATAAGAAAAATTTGGATTTTCAAAATCCGATGGTTGTTGACATATACTTCTTCTTCAATAAAACTATTTAGAAAAAGTACTTTTAACATCCATTTGTAATAGCTTAAAATCTTTAAAAGATGCATATGTGAGTAAGATGCGAATTGACTCTAACCGGACTACAGGAGCAAAAGTTTCATTATAGTTGACTCACTCCTGTTGATAGTAACCTTGAGCCACTAATCGAGTTTTGTTTCTTACCACTTCTCCAGACCCATTTAGCTTATTTATGAAAACGCATTTTGTGATGATAATTGAAACTTTTTCAGGTTTAGGAATTAGGATCCATAACTTGTTTTTTTTCAAATTGATCTAGTTATTCTTTCATAGCTTTGACCCAATGATCATCTTTGAGGGCTTCATCAATCTTCTATAGTTCAAGTTGAGAGATGAGGTCTAGATTTGTGTTCTTCTTAGTCGATGTTATGGTCCTCATATCATCATTAATGTTTTCAATAACAAACTTCTTTGAATAATATGGCTTACTTCTCCATTCATTTGGAATAGATTCAACAACAATGTTAGTTGACTCCTCCTAAATGCTAGTTGGATTTTCTGTGTTGACTATTTCTGTAGATGGATTTGAGGTAGTAATATACTCTTGATTTTCTTCTTCATTTGCACTTTTACCTGTCTCGATCAAGCGATTAGTATCATCAAATATTACGTGAATAGATTATTCAACAGATAAAGTACGTTTATTATAAACTCTATAGGATCTACTAGTAATTGAATAGCCAAGAAATATACCTTCATTACTGTGAAGATCAAACTTACCAATGTTGTCCTAGTCGTTATTGTGCATAAAACATTTTGTTGAGTCGGTTTTATATACATTCTTGAGTCATTTTTAGTTAGTATTTTCCTCTTTTCTTTTGCGTTTAGTATAGTGTTAGAGTTGGTTTTCTTTCTTTTGAGTCACAACGGTCCTAAAAGTGGAATATGGTGAATTCAAGAAGATATGAGCTGATCTGGATGATAAAAATGCATAATCAAGGCCCAAGCAATCAACTGAAGAAGCCTCGAGAAAAATAGAAGAAATCAGGCGAAATCTGATCAGAAAGGGAAGAGGCGCCGCGACGCAAGAGTGGAAGAGTCGCGGCGCTGCTGAGCCACGACCGAAGAATGAAGAGTCGGGGCGTAAAAATTCCAGTAGCTGAAGAAATAAAAATATCGTGCTAAGCGATGTGGCGCAATATTTCCAGTGAGCTACAATGGTTCTTGGTTTATTTAGAGTCGCGACGCTTGGCAGTAGTGCCGACGCGAAAAATCTCTGAAAAAAGGCCAAAATTTCATAAGGGTACAATGGTCCGAAACGAGGTTTTGCTCAGATATAAAATCCTGGAACTCTCTCATATCTCAGATGATACTTTGGAGGCTAGGAACGGAGGCAAGAACGAGATTAGAGATATCAATTTGTTCAAGTTCTTTTCCTTTACTTTATTTAATTTAACTTTATGTTGGATATTAAATTAGTTCTTAGCATGACAATGTCTAGGAGCTAATTTCTTTATTAGGGTTTTTCCATAGAATCAACTTGAAACTCTTTTCATACATTTAATGCATTGTTAGTGATTACTTCTTCATCTAATTAAGATCTATTCAATTTGTATTGATTGCTTGATAATTAAGTGGCCATTAATTGTCATAACTTATATGATTTCAAATCGAGATCCGAAAAGGGTTATTTGAATATGCTATAGTTGTCTAGACATAAGTTAAAATCGTGGACGAAAGTACCCCGATACTTGTGTAGTGTTTAAGATTATTGTTCTTAATCCTCTTGTGTGATAAAATCATCATAGAAATATAGAAGGTTTCTGCATAAGGTTGAGTTTTTATATGTCCTAACCGGAATATAGAACATATTAGTTAACCTGCTATCTTAATAAGAAGACGAATCATTAGTCTTGCATTAACAAGTGAAAGAGTGGATAGTTGAGGAGATCGAAAACTCTAATTCCCTTTAAACTGTCTTAAACTCGAAGTATTATCATTTTAGTTTATTTTCTGCACTTTACTTAGTTTTAATTCTTAGTTTAAAACCAAATAAAAGAACGTTAACCAAATATAAACCAAATATTAGTTAGTCGTTACTTGATAAATCAGTCTTTGTGGACGATAACTCGTTCTTACAGACTTTATTACTTTAAGCGATACGTTCACTTGCGTAAGCATACAAATATCGCGAATAAGTTTTTGGCGCCGTTGTCGGGGACTGACGTACTATTAATATCGAATTATCTAGTCTTATTTCTAATTTGGTTTTTATTTTTAGAACACACTTCTGCCTTGATTTGTTGTATTGGTTTTGATTGATTTCAGGAAACTTATTTATGCGAAGTAGGAGAGGAGCAAACACTCTTGTCCCTCTGAACCCTGAAATTGAAAAATTGTGCAAACAGAACAGAAAAGATAAAAGAATTGCTAATTCTTTAGCAATGGAAAATCAACAAAATTACAATGGGGCGAATGATGATCTACCAACAGCCATGGGACAAGTCCCGCATCCTGCTGAGAGGAGCTTGAGACACTACATTCTACCGACAATTACAGGGGTGCAGACTTGCATTAGGTTACCAACTGTGGGTGCAAACAATTTTGAAATCAAGCCAGCAATCCTGCAGATGGTCCAACACACAGTCCAGTTTGGGGGGTTGCCGTCTGAAGATTCCCATATGCATTTGACAAATTTTTTAGAGTTGTGTGCAACATTCAAATATAATGGCATTACTGATGACATCATTAGATTGAGGCTCTTCCCATTTTCACTCAGAGACAAAACCAAGAGCTGGTTGAACTCTTTGCATGCTAATTCCATCAGCACATGGCAAGACTTGGTTCAGAAGTTTCTTGCCAACTTTTTCCCTCCATCGAAGGCAGCAAAGCTCAGATGAGAGCTTAATAATTGTGGATGTTGGTCCACAATTTTTACAATGGGTTATGTGGTACTACTCGTACCATAATTGATGCTGTTGCGGGAGGAACTTTCATGAGCAAGAATGCCAATGAGACACATGATTTATTGGAAGACATGGCCACCAACAACCACTAGTGGTCAGATGAAAGATCAACAAATAGCAAGAAGGTGGCTGGGGTTCATGAGTTGGATGCTATCACTGTGTTGACTGCTCAGGTTTCCACTTTGACAAAGCGATTGCAGCAGAGTACTATGTCTGTGAATGTTATTCAGATGCCAGTGGGTTGTGAGATTTGTGGGGCCCCATATACTTTTGATAGGTGCACAACAGTGGATCCCAATAATGTACCTATGGAGCAGGTTCAGGAAGTTGGAAACTTTCAAAGGCCTCATAACAATGCTTACTCCAATACTTATAATCCGGGGTGAAGAAATCACCCCAACTTTTCCTGGAGAAATAATCAAGATCAGCAATCTCAGTTTCAGGGGCAATATCAACATATCATTCCACAACAACCCTTGAATCAAGCATCTTCTTCTCAGCAGTTCAGACTATCAGTTCAACAAGAGAAGCCTGATGAATTAAGAGCTGCATTGTTAACTCTCATCAACTCCCAAACGCAATTTATGATAGAGACAAGATCCTCTATTAGGAACTTTGAGACTCAAATAGGGCAGTTTGCAGAGAGATTGAATGACAGACCGCAGGGGAATCTCCCTAGCAACACAATGATGAAACCAAGGGAACAATGTCAGGAAATAAGCTTGAGGAGTGGTAAACAGTTAGAGCAGGTTGCACCCCAACCACTGGTTAAAAAGGAGAATGAGTTGGAGAAGACAGTTGATGCAGAGAAAGAGGGGGTTATTGATGACCGCCCTATTTTAGAGAAGGCTCCACCAGCAGTCATGAGGGAATACACATACAAAATTTCATACCCTCAAAGACTTCAGAAGAAGTCTCTGAATAAGCAGTTTTCTAAATTCTTAGAGGCATTCAAAAAGTTGCACATCAATTTCTCTTTCATTGAAGCTTTGGAGAAGATGTCGACGTATGTAAAGTTCATGAAGGATATCCTCTTTAAAAAGAGAAAACTGGCAGAATATGAGACAGTGGCGCAGACGGAGGAATGCAGTGCCATCTTACAGAGAAAGTTGCCCCAGAAATTGAGAGATCCGGGAAGCTTCACCATCCCCTGCACTATAGGGAATGTTAAATACAACCGGGCATTGTGTGATTTGGGGGTAAGTATCAATCTGATGCCTCTCTCAGTGTTTCGCAGACTTGGGTTGGTGGAAGCAAAGCCGACAACAGTCAACTTACAGTTAGCAGATTGCTCAATCGTACATCCTCGAGGCATCATTAAAGATGTATTGGTGAAAGTGGGTAAATTCATCTTTCCTGCTGACTTCCCTATCCTGCTGGATATTGAAGAAGATGAGAATATGACCATTATCCTTGGAAGACCATTCTAGCCACAGGGAGAGCCCTCATTGATGTGAAAAAGTGAGAGTTAAAGCTCTGATTCCAGAATGAGGAAATGATCTTCACTGTTTTCAGGCCACCAACTGAACCACAAGCCAATGATATATGTTTTGATGTTGCGATAGTTGAAAATGTTGTTTTTCAGGAAAGCTCCAAGGGTACTGATGCCCTTGGGGTACTTTTTGACTGACAAAAGTTCGAATAACATAATAGATGAAAGATCTTTTTTGATATACTCGAGCGAAGGTAAATAGTGTGAAAGTGCAAGAGGATGGATGAATTATAATTTATTCTCGTTTCTTAGTCCACGGTCAGAGTAGGATAGTCGACTGTTTAGGCAGTAATTGAGAATGCAAGTAATACTTTTAAGTAAATGTAAAGTGACACCATATTTTTTTTCTTATACTAGTTGGAATTCAATGTGAATCTTAGTCTAATCCCCTTTGGTTGCAAGGGTGTTGTTCTCTGTAAGCTCTTGTAACTTGTTCTCCGGTACAATAGTAACAAAGTGTAACTCCTTTAAATAGTCTGTATTTTAACGGTTAGGCTGATGGACAAAGATGACAACCCAAGCGTGTTGATCCTTGGGAAAAAGAATTGATTGATCCTATTTCCAATAATAATGGTAGAGCTATGAGAATTTACTTCTTTCCATTTGAGGCTGTTGATGCGGCAATCAAAGCTTGAAATAAATTACCTTGAGATCTTCTTTCCTTTGTTGAGGGCGTGCTTGGTTCTCGTGAATCTTCACTCAAGATTTGGCTAATTAATGCAGTCGTCCATCTTCCTTTAATATGGATTTTGAGACTTGATTGTTGAATATATTTCCTTTGGTATGTTGGGAAATATATATATATATATATATATATATATATATATGCGGCATCTTTCAATTAGGGTTCCCATGATTGTTGGTAGGGGTTGTATATTTTGACACTTTGATACTTTGCACTCTTTTTCTTTTTCTACCTGCATAAATATTAAGTCATCATTAAAATCCACACTAACAATATCCCTCTTTTTTATGATAACAAAACAAGATGTATTTTACTTCGCTTTAAGATATGAGTTGATTGTTCCCATGGAGATGTTGCATTCAAGTACAAGTTGACTACTCCCCCTTAGATGGTAATTGACTTGTGACTTGACTGTCTCCTCCTATCACATGTTCGTCTCCCCCTATCACATGTTCGTCTCCCCCTTTTGGCATTAACGAAAAAACAGGGCAATAACACAGAAACAAACACAACACAATACAGAAAGATAAAAAACATAAACTAATTAACCATAGGCAGTCAAAAGATCATGTCACAAGAATATGTTCTTAGTGTGTCACGGTGAGTAAGAGTAGAGAAAGATCCAATTATAGGATAAATTATGATAGAGATAATATGTGCTAAGACCCTAGTTGAGAAACATAATTCATTAGAAGTAAGCTGATTTGGAAGGGTTTCTGAAGTGGGTTCAACAATCATCTCTTTGGATTGGTCATATGAAACTTTAAAGTTATCAGGACAAGAGGTTCTAAAAGGCCCAGAATAGTCACACACAAACATCACATTAAACATATCACAATCAAGAAATATGCGCTTACCCAGAATAAAGAATTCAAGTTCATTAGGGCGAGAGGAACGAAGATTAGCATAAAACATACGGACAAGACATTTATAAACTTTTGAAGGCCCGTGAAAGAAGTTACTCCAACCTTGAAAATCAAAATAGGGCTTAATGTGACAATTAAGGTTTCAAGCAGGTTGAGGTCAACAATGCGACTAGGATTCACAGATTTATTCTTTAGAGAGACTAAAAATTTAAAAAATTGATTTTTAATAAAATGAGCCTATTATCATCAAAGCTATCAGGATCAAACTTCACTTTCTTAAGGAAATCAGGACAATCACCATGAGAGATGGGATGTTTATCTAGTTGTTTCTCATACATTGAATTTCCACCGTCTGAGAGGTCATATCCAGAGAGAGACTGACCAGTGCTGTCTGACTTAATGTAGACACGATATGTTGTTAAAGAGGGTTTTCCCCTTCCATGAGAACTTTTTCGAATGGCACAGTCAGAGTTGTAGAAATATTTTGGCGAGGAGAAGTGAGAGAAAATGAGATGGAGTGTTGAGGTAAATAAGAGTAAGTAGGACTCAAAAGGCTTTCTAGGAAAGGGTAAGGACTTGACATTTGAAAGGAAAACAACAATCGTCATACAATCATACAAAAAAGAGCTAGACGTCATTTTTTAAAAGCTGAAAAACGGAAGAATGGGGCCTTTTTACATACAAAAATTTATGATGCATAGACTAGGGCGGGAAAATGAAAATTAATGACACGTGTGGAGGGAATTTAAGAGGCAGAGAGGGAAACATAATGAAAATGACACTTTAATAAAGGTAAGCATTTATGATGAAGATTTGATAAGAAAATTTTGATTGACATGTACTTCCTCTTCAATAAAACTATTTAGAAAAAGCACTTTTAACATCCATTTGAAATAGCATAAAATCTTTAAAAGATGCATATGTGAGTAAGATGCGAATTGACTCTAACCTGACAACGGGAGCAAAAGTTTCATTATAGTTGACTCCCTCCTGTTGATAGTAACCTTGAGCCACTAATCGAGTTTTGTTTCTTACCAATTCTCCAGACCCATTTAGCTTATTTATGAAAACTTATTTTGTGATGATAATTGAAACTTTTTCAGGATTAGGAATTAGGATCCATAACTTGTTTTTTTTTTCAAATTGATCTAGTTATTCTTTCATAGCTTTGACCCAATGATCGTCTTTGAGGGATTCATCAATCTTTTATATTTAAAGTTGAGAGAAGAGGTTTAGATTTGCGTTCTTCTTATTCGATGTTATGGTCCTCATATCATCATTAATGTTTTCAATAACAAACTTCTTTGAATAATATGTCTTACTTCTCCATTCATTTGGAATAGATTCAACAACAATGTTAGTTGACTCCTCCTAAATGCTAGTTGGATTTTATGTGTTGACTATTTCTGTAGATGGATTTGAGGTAGTAATATACTCTTGATTTTCTTCTTCATCTGCACTTTTACCTGTCTCGATCAAGCGATTAGTAGCATCAAATATTATGTGAATAGATTATTCAACAGATAAAGTACGTTTATTATAAACTCTATAGGATATACTAGTAATTGAATAGCCAAGAAATATACATTTATTACTGTGAAGGTCGAACTTACCAATGTTGTCCTAGCCGTTATTGTGCATAAAACATTTACACCCAAAAGGATGAAAATAACTGATATTTGATTTCTTACATTTTCATAATTCATATGGTGTTTTCTTCAAGATGGATGTGATCAAACACTTGTTCAGAATATGATAAGTTGTACTTACAACTGGTGGGGCGATGAATGTTCTACAATCGTGGTTTTAGCCATGTCTTTAAGAGTTTTATTCTTTCATTCAACCACTCCATTTTGTTGAGGAGATCTAGGCGAGTTAAAATTATGAGTATATTTTTTATCATTATACAATTTCTCAAAGGTCTTGTTTACAAAATTTCCTCCATGGTCACTTCTTATTGCAATGATATAGTAGCCCTATTCTTGCTGAATTTTCTCACAAAAGAAAACTTAAAATTCTTTAGAGTATCATTCTTTTGAGCAAGAAATACTATTCTGGTGAACCGAGAGTAATCATCAAGAATAACAAAAGCATACCTTTTTCACCAATGGTAGCAGTTATAGTAGGACTAACAATGTCCATATGAAACTGTAAAAATTTAGTAGTAGACACAATATATTTTGAATTAAAATAGTTTCTAGTCTGCTTACCTGATAAGCATCATATATATGATCTTTTGAGAAATTCAGTTTTGGCAGTCCTATGACCAATTCATGTTTTGAAAGTTTTAATATTAGGCGCATACTTACATGGCTAAGTTTCTTGTGTCATATCCAAGGATCCTCTGTCTTTAAAGCTAAGCATTTATGTCCAATTGAACTTTTAATTGAATCTAAGACATACACATTTGTTCTTTTTTTTGCTTTCTGGTAGGATGACTTTTTCAGTAACATCTTCAATTATGCATCCTGTTTTTCTAAATCTCACTTCAAGATCAAAATCACATTATTGACCGATGCAGAGTAGATTATAGTTGAGTCCCATCACAAGATAAACTTTAGTAATATCACATGAGTTATTGAAAGCAAGTGTTCTTATACCTATGACCGTTCCTTTTGAATTATCTCCAAAAGTAACGAGACCTCTATCATAGTCAACAACTGATTTGAACAATTTTTTTTTTCTTGTCATGTTACTTGAATACGCATTGTCTAGATATCATTTTTGTTTTGATTTTTTCTTGTGGTGATCCTGCAAAAGAGAGTAATTACTTTCTTTTATGTACCTAAGCCTTCTTGGGTCTTTTTGGGTTAGTATCAGATTTTCTTTGTAAGTTTTTGGTCTCCATACCAACCAGGAGTTGTTGCGTGATGAAATATGCATTTATAATATTTATGATCAGTTTTACCATAACCAATATAGGTTTGAGAAAAATGTTCATCAGTGACTGGTTGGATAGTCCACTTGCTATAAGCAAGTTTGTTACTTTCAGACTTCCTATCGTTGACTCGAAAGAATGAGTCGACTGATCTGTCTTGACATGGGACATTGACTTACCAGTTGACTTGCTAGATGCATGACTTATAGGTATGAGTCGACTGGTTAGACTTGACTGAACTATGATTGGTGGATTTGCGCAAGCCATTAACCTGGACTTCTTTCTTGAAGAAGATCCCTTTCTATTTCACATACTTCTAATTTAATTTTCCATTATTTCCTTTCTCTTTGTAATTTTCTAAGTTCATCAAATACTTTGTTTAAATCTTCTAAATCGTGGCCTAAAAGTTCTTGAGTTTCATTGAAATTGTGACATATATTAGAGGTTACATCACTTGCTTCACTAATGACCATGAAACACACATTGTTTTCTTCCTCACAATCATTGTTTGACATTCCATCTTCACCCCGGCTGCTGAAAGCTTTGTTTCTTTGATAGCTTCTTGATAGTATTCGTTTTGATTCAGGACATTCAGATGCAATATAAGCATGCTTGCCGCACTCATAACATTTTCTATCATTTCTATTTTGATCAATAGGGGATTTTCCTTTCCTGTAGGTTGAGCTTTCTTTCTGATTATTCATGGATCTTCTCATGGCTTCCAAAACAGATCTGGATATCATAGCAATTTCATATTGTCCTATATCATCATCATCATTGTAACATCTCATACTTTTGGGTCACGGTTTGAATGGCTAGGTGCGTGTAAATAGATCCGAGCTCTGGGAAAATTTATGTTACATTTACGTATGCTAATAAAGATATTAGTATACAAAGGAACGCGATCCCGAGATAATTTTAGACGTAACAATTATGACGACAAAGATCGAAAATAAATTTAGTATGTGCCTAAAAGATGTTATGGACTTGTGTCATATCAAAAAATTATGACATTGAGTATATGAAGGTTTTATAAGTTATTAAGATTTAAGTGAATTGGGGTCACGAAATTATCTATGTGTGTGATTGAGAAATTATACGGAAGCATGTCACTTAATTAACGGAGCGATGGGGGCATGTTGTTGAGGTGGTGGCGTGGATTCAAGCCACGAAACCATTCCATTTTGCATGCGGTTAGAAGTGGTGTCGTGTGGATAGCACCTAATGGGATAAGTATACCTCTAAGACTTGATTCTTTTATGATTGCATTACTTTGCTCTTATCTTTCAAATCCATTTTCAGTATCTTTATACTATTTAACTTGTATGTGTGGCTATCCTTTATTGTTACACTTCGTAATTCTAAGGTAATAAATTAAGATTTGAGTATTGGAAGAAAAGTATAATTGTATGTGCTAATACGGAATAATTTTGGATACAATAAATGTGACGAAGAAAATTAATACTAGTGGTTGAATTTTTCCAATGGGGTTAAGGACTATGTCGTGTAAAATAAAATCTTGACATTGAGAATATGAGGCCATTATCGAAATTTCAGGATTTTTAAGCTAAGTGGGATTTATTTTAGTAGAAAGGATGATAAGTGGGAGACTAGTGGAAAACAAATGGCACCTTGTGCTCCCACGCGTGGGACAAGTGGCATTAAGCCCCAACATGCATTGGCTTGATCAGCCCACATATACCCATGCCTCTATCTTCTCCCATCTATTTTGAAAATCAGCCCTCTCCCACATCCCTCCATTCTCTCTCCTCTAAAACAAATTTTCCTCCATTTATATAGCTAAGTTAGAGACTAATCACCTCCCCTTCCAAGATAAAGTTCCTCTACAAGTTCTAAGCTATGGTAAACTCTCCACCACCACTGTTTCGGTAATCTTCCCCAGAAAACTCTAAGTTTTGGAGATGAGTTATTTGGAAGAAGAACATGTAAGAAAGATGAGTTTAAGCTTGTTAAGAATGCATGCATGTCATTGAAACTTGAAGAAATGGTGCAAAAGTGAAGAATGTCGAGAGCTATAGGGACTGTTTTGGCTAAATTAAGGTAAGAATTCTTTTTTTTATAGAGTATTTGGAAGTTAAATGATGTTGTAGTTAAGAGATAAACTCATGTTAAAGAGTAGTTGGAAATAAGATAATGCATGTGATTGTTGTTGATATTGTTGAGCCGATTGGAATTGTTGTTATCGATTTTGGGGCTGTTTTGTATAAATTGGGTATGATTGTTGTTGTTGTTATTATCGACATTAATTGCATGTTAAAAATTGAAGGAAATCTTGATAATTAAAGTTATAGTTGATTATATGGAAGTGTGAAACATGAAATTAGATTTTAAGGAACTGTGAGAAGAACTATGGTATTGTAATTTTGGACCGTGACACCCCTGAAATCGTTGGACATGTTGTGTTGTATTTAGGGGCTGTTTTGTTGAGTTATAATGCTGGAATTATAAGCTATGAACATGCATATACATTGTGGTAATTGCGGATATATGTTATGCCCAAATCTCATCGGCCGAATCATGCTTAAATAAATCAAGGATGAAGTCTCCCACCCCGTCTAATTCGACTGACAAGAAGTTAATATCTTCCATCTCCTAGAGACATATAAGAATCAAATGAGGTTCTAATGCTTGGAACCTCCCCTCATTGATCCCTTACCATATACGTAAGAGATTGTGGAGGACACGAATTAGGGTAATGGTAGTAGGTAGTTCAACATGTCCTACTTACGTATACATACTGGTAGTTGTAGTGTTATTATTGTAGGTCTGCTTAGCCTATCATACTTAAAAGAATTAAAGTATAGAAATGTGTTATGTTGTAAACTATAGGACTTGAACTCTCGTTATTGCTAGAAGTATGGACTGTTTTAATATGGATTAAGGGGATGAATTAACAAGAGAATTAGGTGTATTAATCACTTTGATTGTTGTGGTTGTTGTATTACATGAATGTAAAGAGAAAAAGTGTATAACGATGACGTATATGGAGTATTTGGGACTATTTTGGTTATATCCTTAAGTTGTGACTTGTTATCGATGTTATTAACCTTGTTTGTGAGTTGCGGATGTGAGTATAAATAGGGGAGGTGCTGCCCAAATTTTTACATAAAAAGAGAGTCATCATTCGCTATATAACTATGCTAGTAATCATAGAGTTGATAGGTATGTTATTATTGTTATAGGTTGAAGTACAAATTGAGACGAATCCTAATTATTGAGTTAGTTAGTTCGACAATAAGGTATTATGAAACTATCCCTTCTTTCTTTTGGCATGATTTACCTAAATGAGTGTACGGCGGACGTACATAGTTCCAATGAATCCTAATTCCCAGTTATACATGATATGATAGTGCATTTAATTTCCAGTGATAGTTCATTTTATTTATTTGAGAGTCAAATGATGATTTAATTTGCATATGGTTACTCATGATATTCTATTCGTGCTTGATGAGATTATATCATTTCGAGTCCTCATTTGGAGCGTAATGCAGTATCTATATATATGATAATTTTACCGAGTCCAAGAATGGGCCGGGTATAATATATATGTGGACAGGCATCCACGGATATGATTATTTCACCGAGTCCCACGATGGGCCGGGTACGATATGTGCGCAGTGGACAGGTATCCACGGATATACATGTGGACAGGAATCCACAGATATGACTTTATTCACCGAGTCCCAGAATGGGCCGGATACGGTATATATGGACAGGTATCCACGGATATGGTATATTATATGGACATGTATGACTCTCATTTCATAAGGCACATTTGCATTGGTATTTTGATTATTATACTTGTCTCATGTTATCTTTGTCCAGTTATGATCATCTTTACAGTATTTCATGTTTTACATACTCAGTACATTATTTCGTACTGACCCCATTTCTTCGGGGGTTGCGTTCATGCCAGCAGGTACAGGTACTCAGTTTGGTGATCCTCCCGTCTAGGATTCTTGCTCAGTTTTGTTTTGGAGAGCTCCATTGTTCCGGAGCCTAGTTTATTTGGTACAGATCTTCTATTATAGACTTATGCATATTCAGGGGTACGGCGGGGCCCTGTCCCACAATATTTCACTGTTATACTCTTAGAGGTCTGTAGTTATGTGTGTGTTGGATATGTGTGGATTATAGGCGTGTTTTGTTCAGCTGTACTGTTGTAGCTGCGTTTATGGATGTTTCTGTATATAGTGACAGCCTTGTCGGCTTGCCTATTTTGTTATATTGATTTGATGTGACTTCTTGGGAGACAGGTTTATTACAGATGTTTACATTGTCCTTAGTATCATCTTGATTATATGTGACATGTTAGTATAAGGGTGCCCAACTATGGCACCAGTCGCGGCCCGTCGGATCGGGTCGTGACAAAGAGTGGTATCAGAGCAGTTCGTCCTCGGAATGTCTACAGACCGTGTCTAGTAGAGTCTTACGTATGGGTATGTTGTGCACCATAAATATACGCAGGAGGCTGCCGGACATTTAGGATGTCATCTTTTCATCTTACTGTAAGATCGTGCGATAGAGCTATGTTATTAGGATAATTCCTCACTAACGAATTATTGCGTTTTCAGCTATGCCTCCAAAGAAAGCGACAGCGGCCCAAAAGGGAATTGTTACACCCCGTATTTACAGGACATGTTTTAAGAACGTACGTGAGAACTCATAAGTGTCAAGATTTGAGACTTGTAAAAATTTAGCGGAATTAAGGAATTGTCGGAAAACGTATTATTGTGACGAATGGGAGGGCGACACGTGTCACCCCCCCTTAGAGTACCTTGGACGAAATTGATCATGGACAGAAGGGTCATTTGACCCTTGTTAGGAAGACAAGTCTTGCTAGCCTTAGAGCTTGACAACATTGACCAAGTCAATGACCCCACATTAGCCTTGATATTTGTTAAGACCTCATCCAAATCACCCATTTGTTTAGATATTAACCCTCCATTACACTATATAATACTAGTAGTGCAATACAAGCTTAATACTTAGCCAAAATTTCACACAATTTGAAGACTCCACATTGATAAGCTCTCGGGTTCATGGCACTTTGAAGAGCAAAAATTTTCGTTCCTTGTTCTTTAAGCCCCACACTTTAAACCAAGGTTCCTAAGTGTATTGTGAGTGTATCTCAATAGAAAAATCTCGGAAAAGATAGTTTTGGGTTAGTCGCAAAGTGAAAACCTAGTGGCTTTCTAGGTTTTGGATTGAAGGTTTGAAGGAAAGTTGTTGGTATTGTTCTAAGGGTCTCAAGTAGCGGATTGAAGTGTCTTGAAGAGTCTCTAAGTTGCTAGGGAGCGACTTCGGATTTGGAATTAGATTAAGAATCGTTGAGGTATAATCTTGTTCTTTGAAAGTATTACAAGATTATTTGTTTTGTTGTTAGCTTTACTTGTTGCTAGCATGAAGTATGTGTTGAAGTTTATAAGGATTATAGATCGATTGTAGTCTTGGAAATTCGAAATGAAATGTAGGCCATATTAAGATAGATTACAATTTTAGTCGTTATTAGAAATCGTCGCATGTTGCCTACTTAGAGATTATGGATTGTTATAATCAAATACGACTTGATATCATGTTATGCTACCAATTTGGATTGAAATGGAAATTTGATAAGAATTGGTAAGGTTGAACTCAAGGTGGCCGAATTTGGACTTTTTAGTTTGTTTTTCATTTGTATTGGACTACTTTCTAAATTGTGAGCCAATTGGGGCTGTTTAGTTAGTCATTTGTATTGGAGTACCTTATAGAAATTGTGAGCCAATTGGGGCTGTTTGGTTATTGTATTCGGCCTTGAAAAAGGTGGCAAAGTAAGTAGAAACAAAGGAGGTCTTTGTCAGATTTTCATGAGAATTTAGCGAATTAGCACCTAAAATATTCTACGTATGAAGTTTGAAGTTAATGTAAGTATGGTTACCATTATTGGTTTACGTACTAGGTATAGCGTATCTACTTGAAGAATGGAATAGCTCGAGGTGGAAGTACTTTGGAGCTTTTGCTATTTGTCGACAATCGTCGCGAGGTATGTGAACCTCTTCCTTCCTTTGGCATGATTACATGTATGGAATATACCGTGGTATCATTTCATGTTTCTGTTACTCTTAGAAGTTAAGAGGTAGTTATGTTGAATTACTCTATGTAAAAGCTACGTCTAAGAAATCCTAAGTCCTTACCAAGTCTTATGGGGATGTTGGTAAGAGTCTTTAGGAAGTATTTGAGTCGAGTTGACTCGGCAAATTCTGACACGAATGAGAATAAGTATCGAACAAGCCATTGCGGCGTTAATAAAGGAAAATGTAATGACAATTAATTATGTTAAAACAAGTAGAATTCTCCATCTGCATAGAAGCTAAGATAAGACAAAATTGTATTACATTTTCTAGATCATGGCTACTTGAATAAGATCGTTATAAATAAGTATAACTTATTCACAACGCACCAAAGTATATGTTACTTAATTTAAAAGAGTTTACGTATGGAGTTTTTAAGACTTGAAACTTGTTTTCTTAAAAGTTAAGAGACTTGAAGTATTTTGAAAGCTATGTGATTTGATTTGAAAGTATAAGTCTCTTGGTTATAAAAAGAATGAATTAGTTTAAGGCATAAAGTTAGTATGGCGGCTTTATGGGAGTTGGTTATAATAACTTTATGGAAGGTTAAGAGAATGGTTTTCTAATGTAAGCAAAGAATGTTTTGAAATAAAGAAGGGCAAATTGTTTTAAAGGTACCAATTGCTTAAGGTTTTAAGTAAGAAGTCACTTGATTTAGAAGCGGTAATTGTATTTCTAAAAGGTAGTGTGACTTGTCTGAAAGGTAGAGATGACTTGATACTACGGTTGTTAGTATCCGGAAGTTTGTTTGAATAAGAGTTTTTCTAAAGGAGTAGAGGTCGTGAGTACGTTGGGTTAAATTCGGGTTTTATATGACATTATCGACCCGAGATGGGCGGGAAGTATACCTTCTGGCGAACTATATGACATTATCGACCGAGAAGATGGGCGGGCGGATACCTTCTGGCGCACTATATGACATTATCGACCCGAAGATGGGCGGGCGGTATACCTACTGGCGCACTATATGACATTATCGACGAGAATGGGCGGGCGGTATACCTGCACGGGCGAACTATATGACATTATCGACCGAGAGATGGCGGGCGGTATACCTTTGCAGGCGAACTATATGACATGCTCGACCGAGAGATGGGCGGGCGGTATACGCTGCAGGCGCACTATATGACATTATCGACGAGAGATGGCGGGCGGTATACCTTACAGGCGGACTACATGACATTATCGACCGAGAATGGCGGGCGGTATACCTTTATGGCGAACTAGATGGCGTTATCGACCGAGTTGGGCGGGCGGTATACGCTGCAGGCGGACTATGTGACCTTGATCGCGTCTGGGTGGGCGGGTAGTATAGGTGCCCTCTACAGGCGGATTATACTTATGAAAGATAGGTAAGTTATATAGTAATGAACTTAATGATTTTTCCTAATCGTATGCGTAAGAATGTGGCTATAGTTTTTATAGAGAATGAAAAGATAATAAGGTGCGATTAAGTTCATAAGTGGTAATGACACGGCGAGGATCGGTATGTATCTTTATACTTGTCCTTGTCATTCTTTTATCTGATTATGATCATTTCTTATGCGTTATTTACATTCCATATTATTAAATTGTTGTGCGATCCCGCCGAAGTGCGTTAAATGCCGCGAGTTTAGGTACCAGGTTGGCGATCCTTGCTCTTAGGATCTCGGTTGATGTTTGAGAAAGCTCCATTTGCTCGGAGGCTTATCTCTTGGTATGGTTTACCACAGTAGTAGTAGATTCATGTATATTCGGGGTATGGCGGGGCCTGTCCGCCACGATTGTTATGTTAAAAATCTTAGAAGTGCTGTAGTCACATTTGTGGGTCGATTTGTAAAGAAAATGAGGCAATCGCCTTGATTTGTGTATATTTATGTCGGGAAAGGTAGCCACATCGGCTAACTTTGTTGTTTTATACATTGTTTTATTTTTAAGGTTCATGTATGTTCGTGATTATCTCGATGTTTACGTAAGGGTGCGGGTAGGGCACGATCGCGATCGAGGTGGTCGTGACAAAAGTGGTATCGAGCGATTAGTCCTCGGAAAGTGTCTACCAGTGTCTAGTAGAGTCTTGATTATCGGTGTGTTGTGCACATCTATAATCGGGAGGTCTGCAGGACATTTAGGATTAGTTTCCATTCTTCTCTTTCTAAGATCGTGCGGTAGAAATTTGTCTTATTAGGTTGAATCCTCTCGACCTATTCTTATAAAGCGATTATGCCTCGCCGGAAGGCAACCGGGGCCCAGAAGGGCAAGCGGCAACGAGGCGTTAGAAGTGCGCGAGAGGTTACGGGACTCGGGCACAGACTATGCAGGGTAGTAGGTGGGGCGGCGAGTTCAGCCACGCCGGCGATAGAAGGCCGAGCGGCGGTAGCTCGAGGTTCCGTGCGGGCCCCGATTCCGCGGCCAGTGCAGTACGAGAGATTATGGAGAAGCGGTCGGACTATTGGCCGACATAGTGGTGGGGCGTGGCAAGCGGAGCGGTAGCTAACCTAGGCGGCGGTTTGCGGATCCGGTATTTTACAGGTTGTCATCCGCTTGAGTTTTATGGTTCGAGTGCGAGGAGGATCGCGGGAGTTCGTTCGGCGACTACGGACTATCACGAGTTCTTAAGGCTTGGAGGCAGTGCATTATACTAGCCTCTTCTGGATTCTGCGATATTGCGTTGGTAGTTTGAGTCATGAGTCTTGGCGAGAGGATGATGCTCTTCCGGTAGTTTGGGAGGAGTTCACGAGGCCTTTAGGGATCACTTTTTGCCTCCTGAGATGAGGAAGGCCCGCGTAGATAGATTTTTGACCTTGAGGCAGAATGGGAGGACTATCAGGGAGTATAGCCTAGAGTTTGACTCCTTGGCCAGGCATGCGCACACCATTGTAGCTGACATGGCGGATAGAGTTCATCGTTATATGATGGGGCTAGACCGTCATATGATTACTGCATGCTTGGGGGTGGCTCTTCAGCCCGGTATGGACATTGCTGAGATGCAGCCTATGCGAGGATAGAGGATAGAGAGAGGAGGATCAATTTGGCTCGAGCCGGCCCGAAGGCGAAGACATCGAGTCTCAGAGCGATTTTAGGCGGGCAGTCTCGGCGGCGAACTAGGTCTACATTGCGGCCAGCAGAGTGCTCCTCCACGATTTTCCGGCGAGGTTTTCCACGACCACGGGAATGCGAGGCCGGTCAGTCTCTAGAGCTTGAGTCTCGGGAGATGGGGTTCCAGACGATCGAGGCCACCTTTGCCTCGCGCCCGATGTGGTAGGTTACATTACGGGGTATGTCGGCGATGCAGGTGCTTGTTTTCTTGTGGTCGTCTAGGCCATATGTTGAAGAATGTCCTTATAGAGGTCTGGTGGGACAACACAATCTCTTGGATCGATTGCGGGTTCTTCGCCTTGATAGCTAGACGGGATATCCATACACCGGGCGTGGCGAGAAGGTCGTGGTGGAAGTTCGGCTTTAGCGGTCCTTTGAACCGCCTATATGGTTTCGGTATGTCATGACCCTTTAGAAACTTGTATGCATGATAAAGTTGTGGTATGTTTAAGTTTTATGAGCAGATTATATTGAGACTATGTATATGTTAGAAGGAGTTGGAAATGCGAAAGATAATCTCTTTTGGGGCTTATGATGGACGGATAAGTATGTGCAGTACTAGGGCCATGTGTGGCATTATTAGTATGTCGTGTTTGTGAAAGGAAATTTTGTCGCCAATTATAAGTTTGACTCCGAAAGAACATTCGGGGACGAATGTTTCTAAGGGGGGAAGAATGTTACACCCCGTATTCTGAGGACATGTTTTAAGAGCGTGCGTGAGAACTCATAAGCGTCAAGATTTGAGACTTGTAAAAATTTAGCGGAATTAAGGAATTGTCGGAAAACGTATTATTGTGACGAATGGGAGGGCGACACGTGTCACCCCCCTTAGAGTACCTTGGACGAAATTGATCATGGACACGGTCATTTGACCACTTGTTAGGAAAACAAGTCTTGCTAGCCTTAGAGCTTGACAACATTGACCAAGTCAATGACCCGCATTAGCCTTGATATTTGTTAAGACCTCATCCAAATCACCCATTTGTTTAGATCTTAACCCTCCATTACACTATATAATACTAGTAGTGCAATACAAGCTTAATACTTAGCCAAAATTTCACACAATTTGAAGACTCCACATTGATAAGCTCTCGGGTTCATGGCACTTTGAAGAGCAAAAATTTTCGTTCCTTGTTCTTTAAGCCCCACACTTTAAACCAAGGTTCCTAAGTGTATTGTGAGTGTATCTCAATAGAAAAATCTCGGAAAAAGATAGTTTTCGGGTTAGTCGCAAAGTGAAAACCTAGTGGCTTTCTAGGTTTTGGATTGAAGGTTTGAAGGAAAGTTGTTGGTATTGTTCTAAGGGTCTCAAGTAGCGGATTGAAGTGTCTTGAAGAGTCTCTAAGTTTCTAGGGAGCGACTTCGGATTTGGAATTAGATTAAGAATCGTTGAGGTATAATCTTGTTCTTTGAAAGTATTACAAGATTATTTGTTTTGTTGTTAGCTTTACTTGTTGCTAGCATGAAGTATGTGTTGAAGTTTATAAGGATTATAGATCGATTGTAGTCTTGGAAATTCGAAATGAAATGTAGGCCATATTAAGATAGATTACAATTTTAGTCGTTATTAGAAATCGTCGCATGTTGCCTACTTAGAGATTATGGATTGTTATAATCAAATACGACTTGATATCATGTTATGCTACCAATTTGGATTGAAATGGAAATTTGATAAGAATTGGTAAGGTTGAACTCAAGGTGGCCGAATTTGGACTTTTTAGTTTGTTTTTCATTTGTATTGGACTACTTTCTAAATTGTGAGCCAATTGGAAATTTATTTAGTTAGTCATTTGTATTGGAGTACCTTATAGAAATTGTGAGCCAATTGGGGCTGTTTGGTTATTGTATTCGGCCTTGAAAAGGTGGCAAAGTAAGTAGAAACAAAGGAGGTCTTTGTCAGATTTTCCGAGAATTTAGCGATTTAGCACCTAAAATATTCTACGTATGAAGTAAGAAGTTAATGGGCGTATGGTGACCATTATAGGTTGACGTACTAGGTATAGCGTATCCTACTTGAAGAATGGAATAGCTCGAGGTGGAAGTACTTTGGAGCTTTTGCTATTTGTCGACAATCGTCGCGGTATGTGAACCTCTTCCTTCCTGGCATGATTCTATGTATGGAATATACATGTGGTATCATTTCATGTTTCCTGTTACTCTTAGAAGTTAAGAGGTAGTTATGTTGAATTACTCTATGTAAAAGCTACGTCTAAGAAATACTAAGTCCTTACCAGTCTTATGGGGATGTTGGTAGAGTCTTTAGGAAGTATTTGAGTCGAGTTGACTCGGCAAATTCTGACACGAATGAGAATAAGTATCGAACAAGCCATTGCGTTAATAAAGGAAAATGTAATGACAATTAATTATGTTAAAACAAGTAGAATTCTCCATCTGCATAGAAGCTAAGATAAGACAAAATTGTATTACATTTTCTAGATCATGGCTACTTGAATAAGATCGTTATAAATAAGTATAACTTATTCACAACGCACCAAAGTATATGTTACTTAATTTAAAAGAGTTTACGTATGGAGTTTTAAGACTTGAAACTTGTTTTCTTAAAAGTTAAGAGACTTGAAGTATTTTGAAAGCTATGTGATTTGATTTGAAAGTATAAGTCTCTTGGTTATAAAAAGAATGAATTAGTTTAAGGCATAAAGTTAGTATGGCGGCTTTATGGGGAGTTAGTTATAATAACTTTATGGAAGGTTAAGAGAATGGTTTTCTCTAATGTAAGCAAAGAATGTTTTGAAATAAAGAAGGGCAAATTGTTTTAAAGGTACCAATTGCTTAAGGTTTTAAGTAAGAAGTCACTTGATTTAGAAGCGGTAATTGTATTTCTAAAAAGGTAGTGTGACTTGTCTGAAAGGTAGAGATGACTTGATACTACGGTTGTTAGTATGCAGGAAGTTTTGTTTGAATAAGAGTTTTCTAAAGGAGTAGAGGTGCGTAGTACGTTGGGTTAAATTCGGGTTTTATATGACATTATCGACCGAGAGATGGTAGGCGGTATACCTTGCAGGCGGACTATATGACATTATCGACGAAGATGGGCGGGCGGTATACCTTCTGGCGGACTATATGACATTATCGACCCGAGATGGGCGGCGATATACGCTGCAGGCGGTATATGACATTATCGACGAAGATGGGCGGCGGTATACCTTCTGCAGGCGAACTATATGACATTATCGACCGAGAAGATGGGCAGGCGGTATACCTGCAGGCGAACTATATGACATTATCGACCGAGAGATGGGCGGGCGATATCGCTGCAGGCGGACTACGACATTATCGACCGAGAATGGTAGGCGGTATACCTTTATGGGCGAACTAGATAGCGTTATCGACCGAGTTGGGCGGGCGTTATACGCTGCAGGCGGACTATGTGACCTTGATCGCGTCTAGGTGGGCGGGTAGTATAGGTGCCCCTCGCTACAGGGCGGATTATACTTATGAAAGATAGGTAAGTTATATAGTAATGAACTTAATGATTTTTCCTAATCGTATGCGTAGAATGTGGCTATAGTTTTTATAGAGAATGAAAAAGATAATAAGGTGCGATTAAGTTCATAAGTGGTAATGACACGGCGAGGATCGGTATGTATCTTTATACTTGTCCTTGTCATTCTTTTATGCGATTCACGATCTGTTTCGCATGCGTTATTTACATTCCATATTAAATTTTTGTTATCGACCCCGCCGAAGCTGCGTTAAATGCCGCGAGTTTAGGTACCAGGTTGGCGATCCTTGCTCTTAGGATCTCGGTTGATGTTTGAGAAAGCTCCATTTGCTCGGAGGCTTATCTCTTGGTATAGTTTACCAAGTAGTAGATTCGTATATTCGAGGTATGGCGGGGCCTGTCATACGATTGTTATGTTAAAAATCTTAGAGGTCTGTAGTCACATTTGTGGGTCAGTTTGTAAAGAAAATGAGGCAACTGCTTCGGTTGTGTATATTTATGTCCAGGAAGGTATCCCTATCGGCTAACATGTTGTTTTACTTCTGTTGTTTTATTTTTTAAGGTTCATGTATGTTCCGCTGATTATCTCTGATATTTACCTGTAAGGGTGCCCAGGTAGGGCACCAGTCGCGGTCCCGGGGTCGGGTCGTGACAGGAATATATGGACTTTATATATATGTTGGTAAGATTGTTGTATAGTTGGTGCGATGATGATGTGCATCTATACAAACATATTTATTAGGGTCATGTGTGTGTTGTCTGAAGTGATTATGGATTATCATGAGTTGTTTACGCCTTAATAATTGTTTGGAAGGTATGTAACAGTTTAATGAATCCACATCAAGACCTTCTTGAGTAAAATATTTCATGTTTGATTTGGGTTAGAGTACATGGCATATGTGAAGTATATTAGTTGTGATGATTCCTTGGTATGCCTATGTTTATATGAAAAGGGATATGAGATATGCCAACAACTAGAATTTTTACTGTTGTACATATAAGGTTTGTTGTCTCTGTTCCATAGTATAGGATATTTAAAAAAATGATCCATGTATGTATCTGTTTGAATTCTTGGACATAGTATGCTCATGGTTTAGGCTCAGTTATTGGAGCAAGTTATCTTGATAAGTCCTTGAAATTAGTTCAGCAGGTAGTTGATGTTGGTTAACTGTTTTCCTACTTTTGGATGGGACTTAGGTGTAGATGGTCCTCTACATGTTGCAATATTACCCTGTTTAGTTGATGTGTTCCAGTTTTTATTGTGAGTTATGCTATCCATGTTATGTATAAATGCATTTGTATGGTCCTGAACTTTTAAAATGATGACTGGAATGACTGCTTACTCAATCTTATATTCTAAAATGTATTCTATCTTGGTCATACTTCTTTCGGAACAGGGTGGTCTGTTAATGTCCTTGTACATTATGTGGTTTGTAAATTACTTGTGTTAGGCCTATCTTTGCCAATTTTGCTCAGTGAGACCACCTCTAAACAGTAAATTAGACTTGCCTAGATATTTTTCATGTTTGATTAAAATTACCCCCATAATTGTCTTTGCATATCATAATATAGAATGCAATATGTTCTAATAACCCAAGCCTGTATTTTATCCCTTAAATAGGGAATAGATTCGTATGCTAAACATGTTGTTAATAGTTTCTTAAGGGAGTAAGAAATGGAGTATTTAAATAATTTCAGGAATGCTTTGCTGTTGCAATAAATGGTTTACCTATTTAGTTAATTATTAAACCTTGAATATGTTATGTCAAGCACTATGTAATATATGTGATGATTGTGAATATTGTGGCTATTTCTGACTACTTTATTAAGGTCTAGAATGTTCAATTGATGAAAACACTGTTAGAATATTATGTGGCGATTATTTCTGTGTTAAGTGTTTGTCTTGTTAAGTTTAAGGTTTATTTGACCATGTATGATCCATTTAAATGAATTTGAAGTGATTGGTATACTAGTTTTAGTCCATCGTAATCCATCTTGGATTGTTTAAGTCATGTGGTGTCCAAAGCATGTTAGGTCAAACCATCACTAGCAGATGTACTAATTTAGTATGCTTAATACATGAACATGAGGTTTGTTCCCCTGGTCAACTGAACAAATTATTTTGGTATGTTGTTGTAGTGGCTTGAGAGCATATTAAACCTCTTAGAGACTATGTTTGATTAATCCATGTATCAACTACACATGTTATGTTATTTAAACACCGGTTGTTGAACTAAAAATGGACTGTTGAAGTTAAATTTATGCTTACATAATGACTATGTTGGTTGTAAAGGTCACATTTGGTTTGGAAATGATTTGAAGGGCTCGATGTTTTTTTCTGTCTATAATAAGGGAACTAAGATTTAGCATAAGAATGTTGTTATAATTATGATAGGATCACCTAATGACTTTGAAATGGATGTGTGTCTTGTTTAAGTGTTGTCATGATCTGAAGGATAGTTTAGGAGCCTATTTGGTATATGTTTTGCTTTTAAAGGGTCATATCTGGTTAGGACATCTTGAGAATGCCTATGACTTAGTCTCTGTTAGGTTAAAAAAATGAAAATGGTGACTAAAATGTTTGATGTTTAGTTCAGTTGATTTTGTTTTGCCATATGTAGCCAAAACTATATCATGTCTTACCTTATAAAAGCTTACTTGTATATCCCTAAATGTTCTAATTGTCATATATATCTTTGGCATGTCTCAATAGTCTTAAGTGGTCTAATATTCATCTGATCATAACCATTTAAAATAGTCTTATCCATTCCTCATGTGCATAACTCTGCATCTAGTTTGGTTTGATTGTATATGCCCATGTTCTGTATCTATGTGTTGATTAAATCAAACTGTTATGTCCATCTATTCCCATATCTACTACTGCAGTGTGTCTACCCCTTCCCCTTTTATGTAAATTTGGTAGATAATATAAGATCATTTAAGTTCTGATAGGTATCTAGATCACATGTAGAAGAAATGAATGTCGGAGTAGTTCCTCAACTATGTGTATTCTTTTGCTTCTGCCTATTTGGTTAAGTTATTAAGTGAGTATTGATGAGGATAGCATGTCATGAATAAGTACTCCACATATGCTTGATCTGTCTATATATACTTGTTTATGCCTACTCATGTCCGGATAATTGGTTTACCTGTTACCACTTGGGATTGAATATCTAATTTGGTATAGTTATAAATTCCTTTAAGTTTTGATTGACATTGTCCTTTCCCAAGATGAGAAATACAAAAAAATGGGTACCTTAAATTTTATGTCTCCCAATTCACTTCTTGATGGTACCTACAAGATTGTAGCTTTGGGTGATACCAAACTTAGAAACAGCAAGCAAAGAAGTTCTTGTTTTGACCCTTTAAGAGTCGGGGATTGTACTGATCACCATTAGCTTTATATAGGAAGAAAAATGGGCATTGTTACCAAATTGAAAGAAGTTGTAGATGTCAACAAAAGAGTGGAGAGCTATGGAAGTAATGATGTGGATTTGGACATATTTCCAGTGACTTGTTACATCCTTACCTAGAGTTGAATGCCAATAGTGAACTTTGTGAGTCAAGTCACCTAGTTTAATTGTATGTACATGTTAAGGATAAAGGCTCAAAATCACAATGCTAGTTGTCTTAGATTAACAACAAGTTAGAAGGATAAACTTGGGCCAAGTCTAACATGTTCTAGTTAAATCATATGATGTCGGTGCTCATTGCTATAACTTTTTATGCTTATTCTGCTGATATCCAGCATGGTAGTAGTAGTATTAGTCATTGTTAGAATACCTTGTGGTCATTAACTGTGAATTAAGTGTTTGTCATGTTAAGTCTAAGTAGTTTCAACTTGATGTTACTAATTGGTTGGCCCATGAGTGGCATGTTTTCCTTATCATGTCCAATTTCAGAATTGAGTATGGGACATGTGCCTGATTATGGAATAAACTTTAAAGGATCAGTTTACCCTAGTTACTGTGATAAGGTGCTTGGTTAGTTTAAGTTTGCAAATGACATGTTTCCATAAATTATTTCTGTCACCATAATTATAGCCCTATAAGTATGTATGGCCTGAACCTTACCATGAGTTATTGGCTGAAGTGTTACCCCACTTTGTTGCTAGCTAAATATGCATGTATATTGGATCAGTGAGTTAATTAATATGTTTGTTGTTTGATCTGAACCTCTATGTGGCATGAGTCTTATTCCCTATTTCAGTCATTCAACAGTGAAAATGGATATATGCCCTGACTATTTTTATAGAGTAGATCTGAGGCAAGGTGTTGAGGCTATTCCCATTACCTATTTTTTTTATGTAGACACTAGTACATTAAATTGAGTGTTGTAGATACTTGTGAATTCTTGGTCCACCTGTATTTTGCTATGAGCCACTGGTCTAGGAGCATAATAAGAGGTAGACTTGCCCTATCCCTATTTATATTCTGAACCAAATGATCAAGTATGTGCCTAGGTAAAAGCTAAGTTAGACTGTACTTGTTAATTTGAATGTAATGGTATAGCTAAAATCTTAAGTTTAAAAGGTTGTTAGGATCATCCTAATATTACATGTTGCCTCTGAGGTTATGAACAGTCATGTTAAATCCAGGAGTGCATATTCTTTATTGAGATAACTAATTAGATTCCTAACATGTTTGTTTGTGATTAAAAAGTGACCTGCTTAGCTCGATACAAGATATTACTTATTTCAACCCTTCAGTTTTAAAACAGGATCTTTAAATTCTATTGGTATGACTAAGTAGATACATTACATGTATGTCTTGTGTCTATAAATAGTTTGTTTAAGTCTTGATAAGAACTATTACATGCATTGGGGTCTGCTTGATCTGTGTTGCAGCTAGCATTGTTCTCATTAGCTGCTATTTGTGGTTATTGGCATTGTTATACTGAGATGGTTGCTATATATATGTTTGTTGTTTTTGAGGTGTCTAATTACCCTGGTTGTTGAGTTATGAATGATGTCTTGTTACTAGTTGTTGTTACTTGATGCCATGATCCCTGAACTACTATTCTTTGGATAAGGTTGTTGTTGCCTTTGAAATGAATGGTGACCCTGTGAGGCATCTTTGGGTTTGCTGAGTATAGGTTGGTAAGTATAGTTATAGAAGAGATTATGCCGAGATTTTTATAGCATGAGACATATTATGAACATTCGAGGACGAATGTTTCTAAGCGGGGAAGGATGTTACACCTCGTAATTCTAAGGTAATAAATTAAGATTCGAGTGTTGGAAGAAAAATATAATTGTATGTGCTAATACGAAATAATTTTGGATACAACAAATGCGACGAAGAAAATTAATACTAGTGCTTGAATTTTCCCAATGGGGTTAAGGACTATGTCGTGTAAAATAAAATCTTGATATTGAGAATAAGAGGCTAAGTGTGGGATTTATTTTAGTAGAAAGGATGATAAGTGAGAGACTACTGGAAAACAAATGGCACCTTGTGCCCCCACGTGTGGGACAAATGGCATTAAGCCCCAACATGCATTGGCTTGATCAGCCCACATATACCCATGTCTCTCCCTTCTCCCCTCCATTTCGAAAATCAGCCCTCTCCCACATCCCTCCACCCTCTCTCCTCTAAAACAGATTTTCCTCCATTTCTATAGCTAAGTTAGAGACTAAATCACCTCCCCTTCCAAGATAAAGTTTCTCTACAAGTTCTAAGCCATGGTAAACTCTCCACCACCACTGTTTCGGTAATCTGCCCATCGAAATCTGCCCCAGAAAATGCTAAGTTTTGGTGATGAGTTATTTGGAAGAAGAACATGTAAGAAAGATGAGTTTAAGCTTGTTAATAATGCATGCATGTCATTGAAACTTAAAGAAATGGGCAAAAGTGAAGCAGTGAATGCCGAGAGCTATAGGGACTGTTTTGGCTAAATTAAGGTAAGAATTCTTCTTTTTATAGAGTATTTGGAAGTTAAATGATGTTGTAGTTAAGAGATAAACTCATGTTAAAGAGGAATTGGAAATAAGAGAATGCATGTGATTGTTGTTGATATTGTTGAGCCGATTGGAATTGTTGTTACCGATTTTGGGGCTGTTTTGTATACATTTGGTATGATTGTTGTTGTTGTTATTATCGTCACTAATTGCATGTTAAAAATTGAAGGAACTCTTGATAATTAAAGTTATAGTTGATTATATGAAAGTGTGAAACATGAAATTGGATTTTAAGGAACTATGAAAAGAACTATGAGAAGAACTATGGTGTTGTAATTTTGGACCGTGACACCCCTGAAATCGCTGGACATGTTGTGTTGTATTTAGGGGCTATTTTGTTGAGTTATAATGCTGGAATCATAAGCTATGAACATGAATATACATTGTGGTAATTGCGAATATATGTCTTAAAAGAATTAAAGTGTAGAAAGATGTTATGTTGCAAACTATATGACTTGAACTCTAGTTATTGCTAGAAGTATGGACTGTTTTTATGGACTGTTTTAATGTGGATTAAGGGGATGAATTAACAAGAAAAATAGGTGTATTAATCACCTTGGTTGTTGTGGTTGTTGTATTACATGAATGTAAAGAGAAAAAGTGTATAACGATGGCGTATATGGAGTATTTGAGACTGTTTGGTTATATCCTTAAGTTGTGACTTGTTATCGATGTTGTTAAACTTGTTTGTGAGTTGCGGATTTGAGTATAAATAGGGGAGGTGCTGCCCAAATTTTTACATAAAAAGAGAGTCATCATTCGCTATATAACTATGCTAGTAATCATAGAGTTGATGAGTATGTTATTATTGTTATATGTTGAAGTACTAATTGAGACGAATCCTAATTATTGAGTTGGTTAGTTCGACAATGAGGTATGTGAAATTATCCCTTCTTTCTTTTGGCATGATTTACCTAAATGAGTGTACGACGGACTTACATAGTTCTAATGAATCCTAATTCCTAGTGATACATGATATGATAGTACCTTTAATTTCCAGTGATAGTTCATTTTATTTATTCCATTGAGAGTCAAATGATGATTTAATTTGCATATGGTTACTCATGATATTCTATTTGTGCTTGATGAGATTATATCATTTCCCCGAGTCCCTCGCTGGAGGGCCGGGTACGGTATGTATATATATGATGATGATTTTACCGAGTCCCAGAATGGATCGGGTACGATATATATGTGGACAGACATCCACGGATATGATTATTTCACCGAGTCCCACGATGGGCCGGGTACGGTATGTGCGCAGTGAACAGGTATCCACGGATATACATGTGGACAAGCATCCACGAATATGACTTTATTCACCGAGTCCCAGAATGGTCCGGGTACGATATATGTAGACAGGTATTCACAGATATGGTATATTATATGGACATGTATGACTCTCATTTCATAAGGCACAATTGCATTGATATTTTTATTATTATACTTGTCTCATGTTATCTTTGGTCGGTTATGATCATCTTTCTGATGCCATATTTTACATACTCGAGACATTATTTAAATCGACCCTTTCTTCAGTGCGTCCGTGCCCAGTGCAGTGTACTCAGTTTGGTGATCCTCCCGTCTAGGATTCCTGCTCAATTTTTTTTGGAAAGCTCCATTGTTCCGGAGCCTAGTTATTTTGGTATAGATCTTTTATTATAGACTTATGCATATTCAGGGGTACAGCGGGGCCCTGTCCCGTCATATTTCACTGTTATACTCTTAGATGTCTGTAGTCATGTGTGGGTTGGACATGTGTGGATTATAGGCGTGTTTTGGTCAGCTGTACTGTTGTAGCTACATTTTGGGATGTTCCTTTATATAGTGGAAGCCTTGTCGGCTTGCCTATTTTGTTATATTGATTTGATGTGACTCCTCGGTAGACAGGTTTATTACATATGTTTACATTGTCCTTAGTATCAGCTTGATTATATGTGACAAGTCAGTATAAGGGTGCCCAGCTAGGGCACCAGTCGCGGCCCGTCGGGTCCCGTAGTGACATTTATTCCCTTACTTTCGTTATCCATTCTAGATGAAATTAGCAACCCTTTTATCAATTTTAATGGAGTGAGTATATTATTAACAACTTTTGCTTGAATTGTTGTTACATACGTTTCAAGGGAAAACTGTGCAATTTCTTCTTTAAAGAGGCGGTGATGAACTTTGTTAATTTTTAACTCGCTTCTGTGTTTATTAAATCGGGCATTTGAAATAATTCGCCCCATATCTTGGTGAAGCTAGTTCCGTTATTATTGAGGTATGTTAAGGGAAATTGTTTCTTTCTTTTGACATGTTCCATGTAACTAAACGTAACTGTGATATTGATCCATAATGTATTATACTCTTAGTAGTTAAAGAATGTTCATATTATTGATTCCCATGTTGAAAGCATGTCTAAATATGTTTCTAAGTCCTTATTGAGGCATACAGAAAAGATGTTGATATTTACAGTGTTAGCCAAAGGGACAAGGATATTATTGTCATTCGATACATTCAGGAAATGTTTTATTGTCATTCATTCATTTTCATTTGCATTGTATTCATATATTATCCTAAACCACTTGTGTTATGCACACTATTATATAGTAAATATTGTATATATATATAGGGGATGGGGAAAAGGAAAAGACGTTATATATGCACACCACCTGCAGTAGGTACAAATTATCACAAAAGAGCCCTAAGAGGCCACATATCGAGCCTGCGTGCTGATGCGCGTGATATGCACACACTTTTAAACGCAAGTGCACGTTATCGTATCAAGTAGTATAGTCTTAGATAAGACCGAATATCGTCCTCTAGGATTAGGGTTCAAGTACCAACTATCTATTTTCTAGTATCTATTTGGTGAATTAATGATTGATTGTTTTGTTTATAACTAAGAATTATTAAAGACAAGTAAATATAAAGAATTACTTTAGATGTGATGAGAATAGGGCTTCTATGTATCCTCACTATCCGCTTATGCTACTTACTAATGCATTACTTATGGTGTTCTTCTTTTGGAGAAAGCAGGTTTACGAAATCGTTTTATACTCAGTTAGGGTTATATAAACACTCAACCCAGTATTGTTCCTTACATAACTTTGTGATAAGGGTAACTCTATAGGAGGATTAAGAACAAAAACCTAGTTGGTATCGCACAATGCGCAAAATTAGGGTTGTTAAGCCTCTCATCAACGCTTCTGAAACTAATTGAGGTATTTTCATCCCCAATTCAAGCACTCTACCCAACTTACAACATATTCACAATCCCCTTTTAGAATCGATTAGAAATCATATAGTGATAACTAGTTGTCAATTAGCTACCAAGAATTCAACTCAATTATTGGATAGATCTCTCAATAAGAAAAATAACCATAAGCGTGCATTAATTTATAACATAAGTTTCAAGAAGTTCAACATAGAAAGCCTATAGGAGAATTAGTTCCTAGCCATAAAGATGACAAGAACTAATTCCAAGTTCATCATGCAAGCTGAATTAAAGAAAAGAAAAAGGAAAGAAATTACTAAGTTTAGGTCTCGATCTCTAGCAAGAAAATCTTGTGTTGATAAGAAAAGGAACCTCAGCGCCTAGGGTTCTCCTTATATAGGTTTAAAAATGCCTCCTTCTTTTCCCTGCAGGCCTGGCCCAAAAATCCGTCAAAAGACCTAATTTTTCCGCGTCGGCGCGCGGCCTGCGAATAGCGCGCGGCGCCGGAGATGCGATCCGTCCGGGTGTTTTGGCGCGCGACACGATATCTGGCTGCGGTAGCGCGCGCGCTGGATCTTCTGTAGCTCCTCGGATGTTTAGCGCGCGGCCGCTCGTCTTCGAGGCGCGCGGCGCAGTTTCTGTCCTCTACGGATAGTGGCGCGCGGCCTGTTTTAGCGCGCGACCTGTTTTAGCGCCGCGCCACTTTTATCTTGGCCGCGGCGCTGGATCTTCTGCGCCTTCTCTGAATGATGGGCGCCGCGCCTAGCTTCGATTGCGAGCGCTGTGCAGATTTCTGCCTTGTTCGCCACTTTCTCTGTTTTCATCTCTGGCATCTCCTCTTTTGCCCTCTTTTTGCTCATTTTCCGCCATTTGGCCATTTTAACCACTTTGACTCAAAAGAAAGAAAAACTATCCTAATACGACACTTATATGTGCAAAATGGGACAAAAGATTAACTAAAACTGACTCAAAATGTGTATATAAAATACACCGATCACGTGCCTGTATGGCCAAGACGATATGAATGCATATGTGGCCAATATTATATAACCTGATGCCCACTGAGGCGGTTATGCAAAGTAAGATTCCTGTGTGGACATTAGTAAACCGCATTTGCATCAAGCATACATTCATTATTGAACCTTGTGTGGTATGTCTGTGTGACCGATATCAGGTTGTCTGTGTGACCTATATAACCTGATGCTCACATAGGCTGTTATGAAAAGGAAGATGCATGTGTGGCCAATATTATACCGCATTTGCATTGCATAACATATAGGCATATGTATTAGGATCTCAGAGGTATTTATTGTTGGTCAACATTTTCTATTTCAGTTATTGTTATATCCCTATTATACTTGACTGACATACTCAGTACATCAGTCATACTGACATCTCTTTTGTCGTGGGATGTTGTATTTCATGCCAGTAGGTTCGCATTGGCAAGGCGACGGTCCACGTTAATAGGTTGCGAATTTCAGCGGATTTTAGAGCACTCTCCTTATTTCAAAGTGTCGGTCAAATTTTATTATGATACATTATTGCATGTCTATATAGGTATGGTGGGGCCCTGTCCTAACTTTTAGATGTCATTTACTCCTTAGAGGCTTGTAGACGGGCGTCATGTGGGTGTAGTACACCTGTATGACCTTGTCGGCCTTGATATGGGTATGTATATATATAAGTTGGTATTCTGGATAATGATTTTACATAGTTTTCTTTCGGCTTAGTCCGTAATTAATTATGATTAGATGTTAAATGTACGAATGGCGGTACCCAGCGGGTGAGATCCGGGTGCCCATCGCGGCCCTCTGGTTTGGGTCGTGACAAACTTGGTATCAAAGCATGACTGTCCTAGGGAGTCTATAAGTCGTGTCTAGTAGAGTCTTGTTTATGGATATGTCGTGCATCATACTTATAAGTAAGAGGTTGCCTGATATTTAGGGATGGTTTCCATTCTTTCATTTCATAAATCGTGTTATGGAATTGAGTTATAAGTATTTTACTCCTAATCCATTTCGTGTTTAAAATTCCAGTAATGCCTACCGCAAGGAAGAAGTTCAAGAGTATGAGGGCGTTGAATGTGGCTGCGTGCGAAGGTACCAATCGGTTGCCATCCGCTAGCGAGGGCCAGAGTGAGACCCTCGGTGTGACTCTTTCATATGATTATCCTAGTTCGCCACCATCGGAGGAGAGTAGTGGAGCTACAGTACCCCCAGTTCCTCCACCTGACACTCCAGCGGAGGATCTTGATATGCGGAGTGCGTTAAAGTTACAGACACGATTAATGGCCACTCAGGTCCAACGTTAGGTTCCTAGTCCTTCTGATATAGCTGCTAGTGAGAGAGCTCATAATTTCATTAATCTAGACTCTTAGGTATTCACGGGGTCAGACCTGAATGCGAACCCGCAGAATTTTTTGAATCAGGTACAACGTACTTTGCTAGTGATGGATGCCACCGATATTAAATCGGTAAAGTTTAGTTCTTATAGACTGCAGGTTATCGCGGTGACTTGGTATGAGACATGGGAGCAATCTAGGGGACCTTGTGCTCCACTAGCTGGATGGAGAGAGTTTTTAGAAGCCTTCCAACAACATTTTCTACCAGTCGAACTTCGACGGGCCAGTCAGGATAGATTTCTACACTTGAGCAGGGCAGTATGAGCATTCGAGAATATAGTTTGCAGTTCAATTCATTGGCTTGATATGCTTCTACGATTGTAGCAGAGATGAGTGACTGGGTATATAGGTTTGTTACCGGCTTGGGGTCGCACTTAGTCAATGAGTGTACCATGACTTCTTTGAATTCGAGTATGGATATTGCTCGCATTCAGGCTTACGCACAGAATTTAGAGGATCGTAAAAGGAAACAACGAGTAGATCGAGAGCGTGATAAGGGCCAACATAAGAAGGCATGATCCGTTGATGATATAGGAGATTCTGGAGATGGGCCCACACCATAGCCTTATGGACACCCATCTAACCTAACAACTAGTGCATCATTACCGTTTTTTAGGCTAAGGATTGATCGGTTTGTTTAATTGGATAAGGTTAGAGTTCACAAGTGTAAGAATATTATTACAGAAGGGATGCTATCCAGATGAGACCAACATTGGCTCGATGCGGGTAGTGTGGTAGGACCCATACAGGGTCGTTCCAGTAAGGAGTGAGGGTGTGTTACTCTTGTGGTAAACGTGGTCATTTTATGCAGGACTATCCGACAGAAGGAGAGGGTGTCAGAGTTCAGCCGGTCGGATCTACAACAACTTCATCACAGTCAGTACGAGGTCTCACTTAGTGACGACGAAGGAGAAGAAGAAGGAGATAAAGGAATAGAGTCACAAGCAATGTTGGCCACTGTTTTTGAACAGTCCTGCTCAGACGAAGAAAATGTCATCGACAGTGTTGTCCCAAATGTCACAACATTTGCGTCAACATCTGTAACAACATCTGCAGTTCCAGCAACATCCGAAAGGTATGAATACTTCAACTACCCTGATGTTAATTACTTTAGTAGTGTTATTTCTATTAGTGAGACTAACCTTGAAAATCAAGTTGACTCTAAGGACGAAATGATTAAGGAATTACAAAAACTTTGTAAGGACTTAATCCTAGAATCCAAGCAACTTGATTCAAAAGTAAAATCTTTAACTCTTGAGAATACATATTTAAAAGGCACTATAACCCGCTTAGAGGTTGCACTTACAAACAAAGACCTTGAAATTTGGTAAGATAAGTGCAAAGTTGGATCTAGCTGAAGCAACCTTCCGTAAGCTCAATACAGGGATTTCTAAACTGGATGAGATACTTAGTGTTAATCAACCACCACACGCAGGTATTGGATACAAGAACTCTTAACGCAATATGCTCTAATTTATTTGACAAAAATGAGAAACTGAGTTTTGTAAAAGAAAAAGGATTAAATAATAGTGTCTCATATGTCAAAGGATATGAAGTTTGTGTGTCATCAATGTAAGAAATCTGGTCATTTAAAACCATACTATTTCAAATTTCAGAATTCCAGGAGCAGAATGTTGTCAAGAAGACTGCCCAACATCTCGGATAACACTTGAAGCAACATTCCCCAGTCCATAAAGGAAAAATGTTTTAAGAGAGTTTGGGTTCCCAAAATGAGTGTGAAATGTAATATTGCTATAACTGCTTTAAGGACTAACATTTCAGGTTCTTGGTACTTTGATAGTGGGTGTTCACGCCACAAGAGGAATCTTAAATGTTCATGGTGTTCCTGCCTTGAAGAATGTCTTACATGTTGAAGGATTAATGACTAACTTAGTTAGTATAAGTCAATTGTGTGACGACAATCTTGAGGTAAAGTTTAATAAGTATGCTTGTATAGTTACAAATGAAGCTAACAAATGTGTTATGTCAGGTACAAGGACATGTGACAATTGTTATCTTGTTGGAGAACAAGAAATCTGCAATAATGTTAGGACAGATGACACAACTTTGTGGCATAAAAAATTAGGGCATGTCAACTACCGTAACTTAGAAAGATTAATTTCTTATGAGGTAGTAAGAGACATTCTTAAACTAAGTCCTAAAGATAAAACAGTGGTCAGTGAAGATTATCTAAAAGGTAAGCAAACTCGTGTCTTCCATAATGTAGCCCAGAATGACGGACAACATTCCGAGAATACATATGAAAATAACGTTATAATTTATGTGGAGAATGAGCAGAATGCTGAAGAACCAGATGTTTCCCCAAATGTTACCACATCCGAAATAACATCTGAACCTGAACCCGAGAGCACAGAAGGTGCAGATGAGGAGCCGAATGTTGAATTGCTAGATCAAGTATGAAGGGACCCCTCATCTAGGATTATAAAGAACCATCCTACAAGTCAGGTGATAGGGGGAGTGTTTGGAGGTGTAAGAACAAGATGGAAAGAACCTCTGAACTACAAAGATATGGTCAAATATGTGTGCATGTCTACCATGTATCAAAAGATCGGTATTTCTTGTTAAGTATCTACATTAGAACCAAAGAATGTTTTAGAAGCACTCAAATATAATTTTTGAATTCAAGCTATGCAAGAAGAACTTGAGTTGGTCACTAGAAATAAAGTCTGGGATTTAGTTCCACGCCCAAATAATACCAATGTAATTGGAACTAAATGGATATTTAAAAACAAATCAGATGAATCTGGAACTGTTGTGCGAAATAAAGCTCGCCTAGTTGCTCATGGATACAAGAAGGTCGAAGGAATTGACTATGACGAAACCTTTGCTCCTATTGCCAGAGTTGAGTCAATTAGATTGTTACTTGTTGTTGCTTGCTGTCTAAAGATTACTCTCCATAAAATGGATGTTAAAGGTGTTTTCTTGAATGGGTATCTTGATAAGGAAGTCTACGTTGAAAGATTTGAAGATCCTCACCATCCACAGTTTGTATACAAGCTCAAAAAGGTCTTGTATGGATTAAAACAAGCTCCGCGTGCATGGTATGGTCGTCTGACTCACTTTCTTCTTGAATTTGGTTTTAAACGTGGTGAAGTTGATTGCACTTTATTTATAAAACATCACGGAGTAGATATAGTCATTGCACAAATCTATGTGATGACATAGTCTTTGGTTCGACTTCACAGTCCTACCTTGAGACATTCGTCGAAGCTATGTCATCAATATTTGAGATGAGCATGATAGGGGAACTAACTTTTTTCTTAAGCTTGCAGATAAAGAAAAATAAAGACGGAATCTTCATCTCCCAGAGTAAGTATGCCAAGAATTTAGTTAAGAAGTTTGAATTGGAAAATGTTAAACAAATGAGAACTCCAATGGGATCAACACAGAAGATATGCAAAGACGATGTTGGCGAAAATGTCGACCCAACATTGTATCGATCTATGATAGGTAATCTTTATATCTCACTACTAGTCGTCCTGATATAATGTTTAGTTTTTGTGTGTGTGCTCGATTCCAAGCCTGTCCCAAAGTCTCCCACTTAAATGTCGTAAAATGTGTCATTAGATATGTTGCCGGCATATGTGAGTTGGGAATTTGGTATTCCAAAGACACTAATCATAATTTAATAGGATATAGTGACTCTGATTGGGCTGGTGATGTGGATGACAGAAAGAGTACGGATGGAGGATGTTTTTATCTTGGCAATATCTTATTTTTTGGTATAGTCATAAACAAAACTGTTTTTCACATTCAACTGCTGAATCTGAATATGTAGCAGCTGGAAGTTGTTGTTCTCAATTAATATGGTTAAGACATATGCAAGACGACTATGGGTTTTTAAGTAATATCTTAGTTTTGTATTGTGATAATCTAAGTGCTATAAATATTTCCAAAGATCACGTTCAACACTCTCGTACAAAATACATTGATATAAGACATTATTTTTTAAGAGATTTCGTTGAAAAACAGCTATTTCAAATTGAACATGTTGACACTCTTCATCAACTAGCTGATATTTTTACAAAAGCTTTGGGTCATGGGAGATTTTCTAGCCTGAAAAATTCTCTTGGTCTCTGTAATCTCTGAAAAAAATATTATTTGGTGAATGTCGGCTGAAATGTCTCTAACATTTTGGGTGACATTTACCTATGTAATATCATAATCTGAGTTTTGTTACTGTTTAATGGCATGAATTTTGTGTTCACACAAGTATGATCCTAAAATAAGAACATGATTCAAAAGTGATACCGTTCCCTGCGATAATCCTAAATATCATAAAAAGTGAGTATCAAAATTAGACAAAGTCTTCTCCAATCCTTTGGAAACTGTGCAAATGGGTAAAACCCTTAAATATGATATTGTTCCTATACTATAGGAGTATCAATTGCTAAAACATGAAATTATGAGGATACTAAATAAGTATTCTTATTTTTGACACAAAAATAAATTTTGTATATGGTATATGATTAGATCAAGGACACAATGAGAAAATGTTACATTGGTCTGGTGGTTAAACTCATAAAAACACATATAAACGTGTCTTGATTTGTTGCCAAAACGAAAAAGTTCTTCTGGGATCATAATACTTGTGTTATCCAAGATGTTGCCAACATTACTGTTGACATTTTCAGATAATGATATTTATTGAGATACGTTACATAACTGATTTTTGAAAAATCTGTTTTTAGCTTCCTTATTTTTATGCCTTATTTTAGAATTCAAACTTTTAAATGATTAGATCAAATTCCAAATCTTGATGTCTATCTTTTTCCTAAGTTTAGATGCAAGCATTTGACTACAACTCAAACACCTAAAATCAAGGATATTTTTGTTTGCCAAGTGTATACAATTTTCTTCATTAGTTCTTCTGTTTAGTCATTTGTCTTTTTCGAAAATTGAAAAAAAAATTAAAAAAGGGAAAAAGATCATATCAACCTCGGTTTAAACATCCAAGAGCGATGGATTCATCACTATCTTCATCTTTCAAAAACCCCCAAAACCCTAAACCCTTATAATCTCCTTCTCATTACTCTTAAATGGATACATCCCCGATATCAACACTCATGTCAACCAATATTTCAGATAACACCCCAATGAGTACCATTCTCCCAATGTGTTATGCTATTGTTCTGAGTTCTCACCAAGAACCACTGGCAATGAGCTATCCAGGAGATGATAGCAGTATCATAGATGTCGATGCAACCCAGGATATTTTGGTATTAGGTAAAATGACCAACACTTTTCAGTTTCCCTCCAGAAGGTCAAGTATAATCTTTGACAGAATAGTTGACCCTCAACCTGCTGTCAAGAAATCGAGGTTTGAGTCACAGGTCCTTGCTTGTTCAAGCAGTGACACAGGTAACACATATTTCAACCTCTATAGATGAACAAAGTGAACCACAAGCTCCTGAGTTTCAACTCGAGCCCTCAATGTTTGTCTCAGATGAAGAAATTCTGGATGACGCACCTTTTAAGAAGTACTGTCCCAGAGGAATCCCCCGAAATGCAAGATCTGATGTTTTTCAAGATGTTGCCCAAAATGTTTTCAGCCGTGCTACAACATCTCGAGCAACATTTCAGAAAACAACTAAAGAGATATCCTCTCCATCCTCTTCTAAAAGCACTGAGTCCGAGCTGGAAGATGAGGTAAATGTTTTTTCTGATAAATTCTATTCCCAAACAAAGCATGATAGATGGAATTGGTATATGAATAGAATGATCAGGGCAGATAAGGTGATAGATTTAGCCTCTTGCTCCGAGTATGATTTGGTTGAGTTTTTGGAAGACCGCAAGCTCCTAAATTATGTGACAAATAACGAACTCTATATTGATGATGTGATTAGGTTGTTTTATGCAAATTTAAATTCTGGAATAGACAGAACCTCCTCCAAAAACTTTGGGAAGGTCTATCTGTATAACAGGATTTACAAATTTACTCATCTCATCATCAATGAATGTCTGGGTACGGTATGTGAAACTGGTAGCAGCACTACAGAGAAAATGACAGGGATGAGATTATAAAATACCTCACTGGAGGTATAGTGAAGAAGTGGACCTCTTGATGCCCTGCCTCAAAACTGACAGCCTTGTTTTCCACCTTACATAAGATTGCAATTCACAATTGGCTTCCATCATTAAATGAGTCGATTGTCACTACTGATCAAGCTTCACTGCTATACAATATCGGCAACAGATTGAGAGTTAATTTAGGAAATGTGATATTCTATCAAGTTACCAATCTTGCTGAAAAAGAATCAATTTTGGTACTGCTCTATCCCTCACTGATCTATAAAATTCTAGTTAATCAGGGCTTTAAACCTCAAAGTGATGTGATGTTAGGAAAACAACCTGAGGCATATGCAGTGAACAAGACAATCTTAAAGAGCAAAGATAGAGTTATCGATCTTCCCTTGAGAAAAGAAGCAAACTGTGAGAATGTTGCCAAGAATGTTTCCAACATTCAAAGCAATATTGGTCCAAGACATTCTGAATTGTCTACAAATTGGTTGGTGGAATAAATTGCTAAAATCAACTCACAAATTGTTGAGCTTGATAATGCTAGGAATACACTAGTAAAAGTTAGGGATCACCTCATATTGTTGCTTTCTTCCCAAAAAATGAAAGATGATTCTGTGCAGGGGGAGGCTGAGATTGTCAATGTTGTTGTTGATGCTCGTGAAGTTAATACAGATGCATGGGGAGATAAAGAAGACTAACTGCGTGGATTCAGAGTCGAAGTCAAGCAAAAGTAGAAAGCGGCTGGAAGCTACTACTGATGCTTGACTTGTAGAGATGATTGCTGGTTGTTGTTGAGATGATTGATGGTTGTTGACTGCTGATTGGATGATGTTAATTGGATAATTGGCATCTGTTTAATTTGGTTACTGAGTTGGGATGTATAAGACAATTTGATTACCTGGTTACTGTTTTAATTTTGGGATGTAAATGATCTGACAAAATGATGCACGACTATGTATCTAAGTATTCCTAATCCTATATAATGTGTGTATATCTATATTTGTGCTAACATTGTCTTTAATTTTATATTGTGGTATACACTGATATACATGTGTCTGCTTGTATACCATGACAAGTTGAGGGGGAGTATTCGTGTAGTCATAGATGTGTCTATGGCATTGCCTTAGGTCACTCGCACTGAATAGATTAGGTTTTGTGAAGAAAGGCAAAAAGGGGGAGAATGTTAATGTTGGGTTTGGTGTTATGACATTTTGCCAAACATATCATTTTCAGTACTAAGTTAAAATCAAAAAATGTTGGAACAATTGTCATGACATTCGGACCAACATTCTGATAACATTTTTGCCTTACTTCACATGACTGAAGCTAAACTCATGTGATTTTTACCACGAGGGTAATATGACTTGGAAAGGAGTTTTGGAGCTGAAGAAAAATCTGGGAAAACCAAGTTCAAGTCGTTGCTAAACTTGGGGAACAAGTCCAATAAGTTAGAGGATTTTGCTTCATATTCTTCTCCAACAAATCCTATCAGCTGCCCATCTTTTTCTCAACCTCTACAACGATTCAATGGACATTTCAAGGAAGACTCTCTACTATAAATAGAGAGGTTGCATCAGTGAATCGACATCCAAAAAAATCAAAAGAAAATATCAAAAGAGCTCTTTGATATAACGATCAGAAAACTGGATCACAAGTGTTGTCTGAGAATGTCGACAACATTCAGTCCAACATTATAATTGCTTCTTAGATTCTAGATTTGTTCTTTATTGAAGCAATTGTAATGAGATGTTGTCTATGTCTATTTAGGTAGATTTTTCAGGCATAAGTCATTTGCGACTTAACCTTTTTAATTCCTTTTGTATTATCTTGTAATATTGTAAAAGAAGGAATTTATTCAATTGTATATAAATATATACAATATTTTCGATCATTGACCATCATAGGTTATATATTGATATAATCTATGTAAATATTAAACCTTTGTGTTCTTTATATTTTCGCTGTATTTACTCTTAAGTTTTTCTGTTTTATCGAAGTGTTGTCACTTGTGTCAGACGACATTATCGCTGACATTTGCAACTGTTTTAGCATATAAGCTTATTTTACTTCGGTTAATTTTTAATTGATTCCATAGTATTACCCCCGGAACCCAACAAATGAGTCATTTTCTAGTTAAAGTACTTGCAATTGCACATAATAGATGGGGAAACATATCAGCTACTTAAAATTTAGGCCAAGACCATGTTGTGTATCCAGTCATATGATGTGTTTTTCAAATAAATAAATGAGTTCATTTAATCTTCAGTGACAATCATTTATGAAGCATCAAAATCAAATGCGCTTCCTTCCAATTGTCCTAATTAAAACCGTCATAATTTTGGATCATTTTGACCCTATAGTTCTTCTTTGATATTTCAATTTTGAGCAATAAGAGGGGGTGAAAACCATGCAAAGAGGTGGAACCAATCAAGACAACACTGGCTCCATTAGTTTACAAGAAAGTTTTGTCGTACTTAGAAAAGGATGGTTCTAAAGTAGGTGTCAAGCTGAGTCCTCCTGAAAAATAGCTCGACGTCAGATGATAAAAAGCTTAACACCTCTCATTCTTATTACTTTTTTAATATGAAAATGAAAAAAAAATAAACGACGTCTAGACCATAAAATATTTTCAGGAACAAGCAAAATAAAATAATTTTTATCTGTATTTATTGAGTTTGAGGTCGTAGAATGAATTCATCACTATTGAAATCTGAGGACGATGGCATTAATTAGTCAATGTGAACCGAATAATTGAGGTTATGATGATAAGTTTCTAAACTTTGCCTTGCATGATTGGGAAGGTGTCAACCCAATCCTTGCAATTACTAAGCAAAATTGATATGGTCGCAGCCAAAAGGCTATCATATCAGTGCCCTGTGGTTACTGATATTTCACTTGTTGTATGTGCTGATCCATCAAATTGGTGGAGCCCTAAATAATCTGATGCCACTGAAAAGTATTAACATGTGGCTTCTTTTGCTATGGCTGACCTTGGTACCTATTTCATCCTCAAAAAATTAAAATATTATTATTTCCTGATTAATTCTCATTTTTCCCGTGAAAATACGAAATGATTATACGAAAAATTTGAGCTACGAAGAAACAATGACGAGTGTAGAATAGTATTAATCTCTCTAAAAAGTCTTTCTCATTAATACAATATATATATATAAGTGTACAATATTGAATCTTTCTATAATAATGATCTCTAATTCTACCATAAGACTAAATATGGTAATATACAATATGGACATATGTTTGTACACGTCTCATTATTTCGAGGGAACTTGGAATTATTGCGTTAACTTATGTTTTAGTAGCAGCTGTACATGGGATATAACGAATTAATTTCGTTTCTCTAATGCAGATTAGCAAATGTCACTTTCTAATTGTTTCCGTTTGGCTACGTACTTTGCGCCAATTGAGTATAACGCAAAATTGTTCGTATACCCTCTCAACTTAACGAAGGTAACGGATTCTTTTTATTTAACAAAATTTGCTTTATGAATTTGATTCCGGTGTGTAAGATATTGGAATAATTTCCCTTAGAAATTTCTTTCATTAATCACAATATATATAGTTGTACAAAGGTGTTTCTTAATACAGTAAGAATCATAAATTACCTTAAATACATGATACTAATAAATACAATGTATACTGTAAATATTTAAAGAATATTCGCTAACACACCCTCTCAGACGGAGCGGGAGGAGGACGAATGCTCAGGCTGGATCTGAAGTCTGTGAACAGTTGTCGGTAGTCCCTTTGTGAAGATGTCTTCATACTGATAAGAGGAAGGTACAAGTAGAATTTTGACAAGACCACGTGTCACCTTCTCACGAACAAAATGAATATCCATCATAATATGTTTGGTCCGCTGATGCTGGACCGGATTATGAGACATATAGATAGCAGATATGTTATCACAATAAACTATAGATGCCTTACGCAATGGACAACTTCGGCTCGAGAAGATTTGGAGCAGCGGATCTTAGCAACTACATTAGCAACACCCCTATACTCTGCTTCGACACTGGATCGGGATAACGTGGTTTTTCTCTTGGCAGACCAAGAGATCAGATTATCCCCAGAACACTGATAGCTGAAGTAGGCGTCAGTGTCGGACACCGCCCAATCGGCATCGTGGCAGGAAAGTAACTGTTCGGGCGGAGGGTAGAATGCGACCATAGTCGAGTGCCCTTAATGTATCGATAATACACTTAAGAGCGACAAAATGGGGTTCGCCGGGCGTCGTGAGCAGACACACCTCTTTGGACGACATATGCAATGTCGGGCTCGGTGAAAGTGAGTCTTGAAGAGCACCGCAAGACTTCGATAGAGTAGGATCGGACAACTGGATCACCGCCGAAGCGAGCTTAGATTTCGAATCAACAGGAGTGGGCATAGCCTTGCAATTCGACATCTTAGCTCTGAACACAGTTTCTTCTGCATACTTACGCTGCCTCAGGAACATACTATCTGCAGATCTAGTGACTGATATACCCAAGAAGTAACTCAGCTTCTCCAAATCAGTTATAGCAAATTCAGTTTTGAGAAGAGCAATAATGTCATTTTTCAAGTTATCAGATTAGGCAGTAAGAACAATGTCATCAACATATAATAACAATTAAGCGATGTCACTACCATGATGAAAAATGAACAGAGAGGTGTCACACCTACTGCAAATAAACCCAATCTGCATAATATACCTGGCAAACCGGTCATACCAAGCACGGGGTGCCTGCTTTAGACCATAGAGTGACTTCCTGAGACGACAGACATAATGAGGAACAGTAGGATGAACAAAATCAGGTGGCTGATGCATGTATACAATTTCTTTCAAATACTCATGAAGAAATGCATTCTTGACATTCAGTTGATGAATCGGCCACTTCTTACCCATAGCAATGCTAAGAACAGTACGAATCGTAGCCGGTTTAACAACCGGGCTAAAAGTATCACCACAGTCAATGTCGTCCTGCTGATTAGTGTCATTTGCCACAAGTCTAGCCTTGTATCGTTCCAAAACCCCACTATCTCTGAATTTATGACGAAAAAGCCACAAACATCTGATCACATTCACCCCCTCTGGTCTAGGAACAAGATCTCAAGTATGCTGCTTAGTTAAAGCATTATATTCCTCAGACATGGTTGCATTCCAATTAGGGTCAAGTTTGACCAATTTGGGGTTCTTTGGGAGTGGAGAAATGATTTGGACAGATAGGTTAAACTGGACTTTAGGTTTGAAAATCACGTGTTTGGCACGAGTATCCATTTGGTGACTGGGGACATTAGGTGGTGGCATTGTTGAAGTGACAGGTTCAGAGGTTAGTTCACTGGAAGGGTGGCACCGCCATAAATGCAAATCCGTCGACTTGACCCTCCGATGCGGGTCCAAGAATCTGGCCGACGATCTAGCCCAGTTCTGTCCATGTTTCATTTCCGATCTAGTCCACGTTTCTGCTTCCAGTCTTGGACCAGCAGGCCCACTGCCTGCTAGCCAGTCCGTCACCCCACCACTTTTATCCCAAAATCCACTCAATTCTCCCCCGAGCCATAGAATATTCACTCATAGTCAATGGGTGTATTTTTAAACCAAAAAGACATTTTAATTTAAATTCTAATGTTCTTAAATCCCCTACCCCGTAACCTAGTGTCCGCATTAAATGACCCGAATTAGAAATTAGTTATGACCGACGAATATGATGCTCTTATTGCAAATAAGACGTGAGAGTTGGTACACCGTCCTTCTGGTGTTATTATTATTCAGTCTATGTGGATTTTTACTCATAAATATATTTATGATGGTTCGTTTGCGAGGCATGAGACTCATCTTGTAGGTGATGGTAAGCCTCAACAGGTTGGCGTGGACTGTGGTGAGACATTTAGTTCGGTGGTCAAACCGGCTACCTTTCACATTGTTCTCAGTCTTAATCTTCCGAAAGCTTGGCCCATTCATCAGTTAGAACTTAGATGTGAAGAATGTTTTCTTACATGGTGATCTTAAGGAGACTATTTACATGCATCAGCCCTTGAGTTTTTGAGACCCCAAATATCCTTATCATGTCTGTTTATTGAAGAAGTCTTTGTATGTGCTTAAGCAGGCCTCACGAGCTTGGTATAAGCGATTTGCACACTATATTTTATCTATTAAGTTTTCATATAACAAGTCTGATAATTCATTGTTCATATATCGTCGTGGTACTTCCCTGACTTATATACTTTTATAAGTGGATAATATTATCTTGATTGCATCTTCTGATGCGTTACGCAAGTCTATCATGACAATGCTCAGTTCTGAGTTTGTTTTGAAGAACTTGGGGCCCTTGAGTTACTTTTTGGGGATTTCTGTCACTTGTCATGCAGGTGGGTTATTTTTATCACAGCGCAAGTATGTCGCTGAGATCATTGAGCGAGTTGGTATGTCCTCGTGCAAGTGTACTTCCACTCCAGTTGATAGTAAACCCAAGCTGGGTGCTGCGACTGGGTCATCTTACGAGGATTCGACCCACTATCGTAGTCTTATAGGGGCTCTTCAATATCTTATGTTCACTCGATCGGATATTACGTATGTCGTACATCAGGTGTGTTTGTTTATGCATGATCCCAGTGTTGAGCATATGAATGCGCTCAAACGTATTATCCGCTACATCCAGGGGACACTTGACTATGGCTTACATTTATATACATCCTCGCTGACTACACTTATCTCGTATATAGATGCTGATTGAGGTGGTTGTCCAAATACCATACGTGATTGCATTTTTCTTGGAGATAACTTGGTCTCATGGTCTGCCAAATGACAAGTTACCTTATCACGCTCCAGTGGAAAGACCGAGTATCGAAGAGTAGTCAATGTGGTTTCTGAATCTATGTGTGTGAGAAGTGGAGTCGATGTCCATATACCAATTCGCGTCAGGAGGATTCAATCCAAGTGTATGCATTGCGACTTCAATATCGATCGAAGTGGGTACTCGTATCATGATGTGCCTGTGAAGGCCGAGGCCCAAGTACACTTGCTTTCTGCCCCGGCCCAGTGTTGTTGTGATAAAGTGAACCATGTCGGATTGGGCCAGAAATTCTGTTGGGCAGCCCACCGTCCACGGGCAGGAGAAGACGGAAAATAAGGATTGTTGGGCCATTGGTCACCAGCACAGGCACACTGCCAGGGGGTCCATGGCTGGGACCAGTTAGCTTGCGGTCCACTACCATCGTGTCGGGGCCCACTGCCAATGTTCTAGCCGCCCTCACCACCACCGGAATCACCACGATTGCCACCGTGATTTTTGCCATTATTTTTCCGGTTTTTACCATTTTGCCTCCATCGTTGTTGCGATTTAGGCCTGAATTATCGGAGAAGGACGGAGTAGCATCAGAAGTTGTCATCATGACTACTGGATTTGCGCTAGTAGCCACCTTTTTAGCCAAGATGGCTTCCTCTAATATAAGCAGGCACCAGGCTTGATAGAAATGTGGGAGAGGATCACACAGCCTATTCCAAGTTTCCATCGTGGTAGCATCGGGTTAAAGAATCATTTGCAAGAGGTCCATAGATATAGTGGAATAAATCCACTGCAGAACGGTAGCATCAAGAGTAGTCCATAATATCGGGTCAACTTCTGGGGCAGACTCCATGCATGCGGCTGAGGGAATTATATGATGAAGAACTTGATGTGAACGTGCATGAATCTTGAAAAGTTCCGCCCACGTAGCATATTGGACGTTTTCTATCTCAAGAACAATAGGGATTTGGTTCTTAATGTTGGAAATAATAAGCGCATGATGAAACGTGTTCTTTGATGTAGACATAAAGAAAGAACAATAGGTGAATTAGGGATTGGGAAGAAAATTTTGAAGGATAGGAGAAAGAACAAAAGAGAGCTCGGAATTCGAGAGGTGGTGCCTCGGGAAACGAGCAGGGGGCAGTGGAAAAGTGTAGGATTTTTGTGAAACCTAGACTTCTGATACCATGAAAGAAATATTCATTTGATTATTTTCATTAATGAATGAGTATATATACAATTTACAATTTCCATATATGGAAAATCATATTCCTATTCTACTCCCAAAATCTTATTCTACTTGTACAATAATTATCCAATTATGGTATGTGTACAATTCTAATTATATACAAAAACCTATTACCAAAACCCCCATATACACAGTGTGTATACCGTGTATATCACGGTCACCCAATTATCTTGGGTTTCCGTGATATACACGGTATACACAAGATAGTATAACGTATATATGAGGCATGCATATTAGTATATACTTTCACTTTGTATAAAGAACCTAACTCATCTGAAGTTTAGAAAAATGAATCATTTAACCTTTTAACTAGTGTTTGCTAAGTAGCGGTAATAAGAATTTTAACTATCTAAAATTGGAATTAGCACTTGGATAAAAGCGTAAGAAACCCAAGAACCTTTTGGCCACCTTTAAGTCTTCTTACTCAGATCAAATTGAACTTCGAACAATCATAAATACGAACAGACAACTCAGAAATGTTTGTCAATTATTTATTTAATTTGGTCTAGCCTCCTTAGATGTTTTATGAGTACTAACAGACAACTCGAAAATATTATGAAAGTATATTTATGTCCTAAAGACAATCTGTATTAGGACAAATATACTTTATACACATTCATATTATTATTAGCATTAGGGGGATGAGGTACCAATTCCCACGTCCTATTTTTAATGAGAGCATTAAATTTATCATCCATAGCCATTTTCCAATTCAAGTCATGTAGAGCAGACACGGTATTACGAGGCAAAGGTGATTTGGAGACTTGGGTGTGTAGATTATATTTTGCATTGGGTTTGATAATGTTGTGTTGATTTCGGGTGACGTGTTGTTAGGTCGGAATTTCCTGAACCGGGACGGTTGGAAATTGGGCCACTATTTCTGCTAATGGTAAATCGGTCCAGTGACTGTAACACTAGCCCAGTTTGATGAGCATGGCTTTCCCGAATTTGGGCCACTGTTTCTTGGCCCAGTTCACCCAAATAATCTGGGCTGGCCAAAACAGTGGTTGTGGGACGTTGTTGGGCCACTGTTCCGGGGCCCAAATTATTTGGGTTAGTGGAAACTGAGGCAGTGGGACGTGAAAAATGTTGGGCAAAATACGGGGATGTGCCATCATCTAAAACATTATAGGTAGGCTGTCCGGACTTATGCATTTTGGTAAATGGGAAATTTGTTTCATCAAAGATGACGTGACGACTTATAATAATTTTATTGGAGGATAGGTCGTAACACTTGTAACCTCGATGATTGGAATTATAACCCAAAAATATTCAAGGAGTAGACGGGTTGAAGTTTGTTGATTGTGGTAGAAGAAAAAAGAGGATAGCACAAGCACACGGACACCTGTAAATGAGATTACGAGCGGTCCCGTAGGTATAACATTTTTAGTGGAGCTTGATAGGACAAGTTTTTATAGGGAAGTATGTTCAATAAATTTGTGGACATTTGTAGTGCATGATGTCAAAATGTGGGGGTAATGTTGCATGGGCAAGGGATGTTCTAACAATGTTATTTATGGTTCGTATTTTTCATTCCGCTCTCCCATTTTGTGAGGATGTGTGGGGACATGAAAGGTGAAAGTTTAAAACATTTGAGTTGCAAAAATCCCAAAATTTCTTATTATCAAACTCCCTCTCATTATCACATTGAATATTTTTGATATCCTGTTCAAATTAATTTCGGATGAATGCTCTAAATTTGAGAATTGTGGAAAAACTTGTGATTTTTCGATAAAGGAAACGTCCATAAAAAATTAGAGTAATCATCTAAAATAAGCAAATAATATCTATGGCCTGAAGAGCTCAAAATGGGGGAAGTCCAAATATCACAATGGATACTATCAAAAGACATAAGTGTGCATGAATTTGAGGAAACAAATGGCAATTGAACATGTTTACCAAGTGGGCATGAATGACATTTATTCAAAGTTCGTGTTTGAGTACATGAAATAAAATTATTTTATTTTTGGGAGTCTAAAACAGAGGCTCCCGGATGACCCAAACGTTCTGTCATAATGAAGATGTTAAAGTGGCAAAAGTAGATGGTAACTTGGATTGTTGAATGGGTGAGGTGACTGGATAGAGCTCCCCTTGGCTATCACATCTCATTAGAATTGTCCCGTCTGAAAATCATTCACGAAAAATAAAAAAGAGTTAAAAGCAACGGACACCCAATTATTAGTAGTAAATTTTCTAACAGATATCAAGTTTTTAATTAATTATGGAGCATGAAGAACATTCTTCAAGGTTAACGGTGGGTTTGGTGAGGTCAATTTAGTAGAACCATAACCTCGAATTGGAATAGAATGACCATTTTCGATAATTATACCATCATTTTTGCTCAAATTAAAATAGCACGAGAGATTACCTTGGGAGGACGTCATATGCGACGTCGCTCCGGAGTCCATATACCAATTTGCGTCGTGTGAAATAATTCCAAGGGTGTGCATGGCGGATTAAGTCCATCTATCCTCTTCCTACATCGACCTAACAACCCGTTCTCTTATTTTTTACCCTTTTCCATTATCATTTTCTTTTTCCGATTAACCATGTCGGACTCCAAATCCACATTTCATCCCGCTATTGTAGTCTCTAATATCAAAACACATATTTTCATCACTCTTGAGATGTAAAATGTTTAGTATGCCACTTGGACCGAACTCTTTAAAATATGTTGTCATTCCCACCGGGTTATTCATTACATAATCCCACCAGAAAAGGCAAAGAAAAGGTGTTATATCGAGTCATACCCATTCCAATTCTTTATTCACCGATGTTGGCCCCCAAATTATACTATACACGCTCTAGTTAACAAGGTATAGGCGTGCGGGAGAGTGTTAAGAGTCCCGCATCGAATATGGAATGGGAACATGGACTCCTTATATGGATTTGAACAATCCTCACCCTACAAGCTAGCTTTTGGGGTTGAGTTAGGCCCAAGTAAAGAAAGTATCTTGGGTGGCATGTCGCTTGGCAGACCATGAGATCAGATTATCCCCTAAAAAACAATAGCTGGAGGTGGAGCATCGCGTGTCCGGACACCCTGCCCAATCTGCATCCGTATAAGAGAGCAACATGTTTGGTGCAGAGGGGTATAGGTGCGAACCATAATCAAGTGTGCCCTTAATGTATCGGATGATACGCTTAAGAACAGTGAAATGAGACTCTCTGGGGGCATGCATAAAGAGACATACCTGCTGAACAACATAAGCAATATCTGGCCTGGTAAATATGATATACTTAAGTGCACCTGCAAGGCTCCTATAAGAGTATGATCGGAGACAGGAGCACCATCCATAACATTGAGCTTGGATTTTGAATCAATCGGAGTGGGTGTGATTTTGCAATTCGCCATCTTAGCCATGTACTCAATCTCCTCTGCATACTTACGTTGACTCAAGAACATGTGATTGGCAGACCTGGTCACTGATATCCCCAAGAAGTAACTCAACTTTCTCAAATCAGTCATTGCAAATTCGGTCTTAAGTAAAGCAATAATCTCATTTTTTAACCCATCAGATGAGGCAGTAAGGACAATATCATCCACATATAGTAGTAAGTAAGCAATGCTACTACCTCGATGAAAAATGAAAAGTAAAGTATCACTCATGCTGCATACAAACCCAATCTGCAAACTATATCTGGCAAAGGGATCATACCACGCACGGGGGGCCTGTTTCAGGCTATATAGTGACTTGCAGAGATGACACACATAGTGAGGATTGCTGGATGGGCGAACCCAGGCGCCTGATGCATGTAGACTGTCTCTTTTAGGTCCCCATGTAAAAATGCATTTTTCACATCAAGTTGATGTATCGGCCCGTGTTTGCCCATGGTTATGCTCAGAACGGTGCGAATGATAGCCGGTTTGACAACTGGGTTGAATGTCTCACCACAATCAATGCTCTTCTGATGGTTTGTGCCATTAGCCACAAGTCAAGCCTTATACCTCTCTCGATCTCCACTATCTATGAATTTATGGCGAAAAAGCCACATACAACGGATCACATTCACCTCATCCGGTTGTTAGGCCGAATTCCAATTGTTCACGCAAGTGTACATATCGTTATAAGTAACATAGTCTGGTAAGACTGAATATCGTCCTCAGAGACTGATTTCTAATTACCGAACATCTATTCTAGGTTATCTATTTGGCAAACGATAAGTTGATTTGGTTTTTATCTAATACTAGTAGAGTAATTACAGAAATTAAACTAAATTATTGAGGTTTAATCAGTTATGAAGGAATTAGGGCTTCCAATATCCTCAACTATCCACTATTTCCAATCCTTAATGCAACTAGAATGACTTATTCTTCTACGTTAAGATAGCGGTTAACTAGACTGTCTTATATTCCGGTTAGGTTATATAATCGCTCAACCCCAGTGCAGAAACCTTCTATATTTCTATGATAGGTTTTACCACATAGGAGGATTAGAACAATAACCTATAATGCTACACAAGTATCGGAGTACTTTCGTCCGCGAGTTTAACCTATGTCTATTCAATTACAGCATATCCAAATCTCTCCTCTCGATTCTTGATTCGAAATCATATAGATTATGATAATTAGTGATCAATTAACTATCAAACATTCATACCAATATTGAATAAATCTTAATCAAGTGAAGAAGAAAATCAAACTAATGCATTAATTCATGAATAAGAGCTTCAAGTGATTCAATAGGAAAGCCCTAATAAAGTGTTTAGCTCCAGTCATAGACATGCTAAGAACTAATACAAATCCAAACATAAACTGAATTACAATAGAGAAAAGAAAGAAAAATACTTAGAACTAGGTCTCCAATTGTAGCCGTCAAGCGTTGTGTTGTGTTTTTCCCCAGAGAAGAAGATGGAATATGTGGTAGAATAATCCCTAAAATTTGTCCCAATGGTTTATATATGTTGTCAAAAACGTGTGTCTTGGACCCTTTTGCCCCTTGCCAATTCTGTTTCGGACTGAAAATTTCTGCATCGGCATCGCGGTCCTGCAGAATGGCACCGTGGTGCCGAAAGTACTGCGGCTTCTCAATAATTATGGCACTGTGGTCCTGCAGAATGGCACCGCGGTCCTGCAGTGCCATTTTGCCATTTAGAACCGCTGTGACTCAAAAGAAAGAAAAACAATCTTAACAAGACACTTATTTAAACGAAAATGGGAAAAATACTAATTAAAAATGACTCAAAAAGCGTATATAAAATACGCCTAACATCGGTCTAGATACTAGATCCCACGTGTGCTGCTTAATTAAAACATTGAATTCCTCATACATAGCCGCATTCCAATTAGGGTCTTGTTTGTCCAATTTGGGGTTCTTCAGAATTGGAGAGATGGTTAGGACAAACAAGTTAAATTAGATTTTGGGTTTAAAACTCTCATGTTTGGCACGAGTTTCTATTTGGTGAGTGGGGACAGTAGGTGGCTGCAGCGGCTGAGTGGTTGGATCCGAGACAGATTGTCACGACCCAACCTCGGGCCCGCAACTGGTGTCTTACCCCGGGCACCCTAGTGATAATACATCAGAGAAAATCAGCGGAATAAAACTCATAGACATGGAACAATAAAAAGAAGAAACAGGCTAACCAATAAGGTCACCTTTCTGTATATATATATAAAACCCGAACAATTATCCTTTACAAGCCCAACTCACAACAACACTACAGACCTCTAAGAGTTTTTATAACAACTATGACGGGACAGGGCCCCGCCATACCCCTGAATATACAAGAACCTACAATCTCAGGGAACCGTACCAAAAGATAAGCCTCCGGAGAAACGGAGCTTCCCAAAACGCAGAATTGTGACCCTAAGAGCGAGGATCAACAACCGGTGTACCTCTACCTGCGGCATGAAACGCACCCGGGCGAGGTCGATAACAGGTACCAAGTATGTGAAACTGAAAAATATTGTAATGAAATCATAACAGCCTATATAAAACAGGAGACATGTATGATAATCAAACTACAGTACACAATATATAAGCAGTCATGTCAAGTCAGGGACTCATGCCCTCAAAGTCATCACTCAAATATAACCATGGGTCTCACGCCCGCAATATCAATCATGCCCGTGGAACTCCTTCCTCACTGCCAGCAGTCTATGATATAATATAACACCAAAAAGTGCATATGAACACCAGGTCCCACCTGTGTCATAAAACCGACGCTGGCAAGTAGGAAAGCTAACCACCGATCGGCTGCGTCATAAAATCGGCGGCAAGACGAAGGCATAGCTACGGATCCGGCAGATCATCAATCGACGGGGTAAGTGCGAAGCTGGCTACGATCCACTGCGCCACGAGATATGGCCGGCAAGTACGGAAGCCATCTACGAGCCTACCGTAACGAATATGCTATAAATCGATCGGCAAGTCGAAAGCCAACTACGATCCACTGCAGACAAGAATCGGCGGGTCAAGGCACGGGGCTAGCGAGATCACACTGCGTCATCAACCTCATGGAGAGCTATCCATGGCATAACAATAACAATGGAAGCATACGTGGGCCACCCAACGGCGTGTCAAGATATCCAAGTAAATAACACGATAAAGAAGCGGCCGGCAAGTACGAAAGTCAACTACGGATCCGGCTGCAAGAATCGACCGGCAAGAATGCGGGGCTAGCTATCAGATCCTGCCTGCGTCATCAACCTCATGGAGAGCTATCCATGGCATAACAATAACAATGGAAGCATACCTGTGGACCATCCAGCAGCGTCGGTATGTCCAAGTAAACAACAAGATAACCGGCCCTCCATCGAGAGACGCGTTAGCATAGAAATACAACATTTTCACAACAAAGGCTATCACAACTAGCATAGGCAAGTTTAACATACTCTTAGACCCTCATTTTATGCCAACAATCCGGGGTTTTAACCCCAAAGTACTACATACTTCAATTCTCTTAAAAAGATCCCCTTTTAAGTAAAAATCACACGATACTAATACCCGTAGTATCAAGTCACTTTCATGTTTAAATCAAGTACTTTATACTTTTTAAACCAAGTGGCTTACACTTTTAAAACAACGTCAAATATACTTTTAAAATCCTAGTAACTCACTCTTTTAAGATCAAGGCACTCACACCTTTTAAAATCAAGCCACTTATACTTTTCCAATCAAGACAAGTTCAATATTTAAAAACAAGTTACTTATACTTTTAAACTCAAGTTACTTCTCCTTTCCCAAAATCAAGTCGTTTATAAGTCAAGTCTCTTATCTTTCAAGATCAAGTCTCTTAACTTTCAAAATCAAGTCTCTTAGCTTTCAAAATCAAGTCTCTTAATTTTCAAAATAATCAAGTCTCTTATCTTTTAGAATAATCAAGCCATTCTTTTATCTTCATAAAGTCGCTATAACTAACTTTCATAAAGCCATTATAACACTTTATGTTTTAAACCAACCAAAGACAACCACACTCATTTATGAAATTAAGAGAACTTTATTTTTTTAAAGACCAAGTATCAATTTCCTTCCGAATAATGATTCATAACTTTTTAGAATAATTCAAGGTTCTTAACATTTAGAACTCAAGCCAAGGACATCAAGTGAAACCAAATTCATTTAACACACGTACGTCTACCGTACTATATATTTCACAACAATCATGCTCAAGAGGATAGGAAGAATCACATACCACTTCGGCTTAATCCACTAGCCAAGTCGAGTATGCCGCGCGTAGAATATCAACTTATAATAATCAAATACGTCTATGAACGTCTAGACTCTTCGTAGAATATTTCTAAGTATAGGGTCTGTTATTCTACGGAAAATCAGGCAGCACTTCCCCTGTTTTTACGTACTTTTCCACCTTTTTCAAGGCCCGAAATTCAATAACCAACATGCCACATTTAAGGCGCAATAATACAACAATACCAAAGGGGATTACACGCCTAACTGGACGTGTAAAATTCTGCCCCACAATAAACAAAATAGTCCATTAATCCAAAGTAAATACAGTCCAATGTAAATACAGTCCAAGTTAAATACAGTCCAATGTAAATACAGTCCATTAGTTGGTGTTCTTGGCCAACTACTACAATCAAACTTATCCAATTTTCGGCTAGCATGCCGGAATTACTTCTTTAATCTTCCAACTTATATTTCAATCTTTATATAAGTTATAATTACTTTGTTAATAACTGTCAACAGGTAATAGGTACGTTTTTACCATTTTAATGGCTAGCATGCCAATTTCTTGATTTTAGCAAATTAACAAGGTCCAAATCCTTTACATCTTCCTTCTATGTATCACATACTCATTTATATACAACCAACATATATAATATCCAACTTCACAAGGAGGACAAAGTTCATTACCTCAAAGAGCCCAAAATAATCCAAGAACTAAAAGTCGATCCGTAGCACCTTTAGCTCCTATTCCTTACGTTCCAAACCGCTCCAAGCAACCCTTAGAAGCTCCTAACCAACTCTTCTTCAAGATCCAACTTCAAAAAGTGAAGAACACTTTAGGCTTCAAACTAGCAAGTTTCGGCCAAGGTGTGTTTCATAGGCTAGGGGTGTGAAATCTTGTCTAACATTTGGTTAATAACCTTCCTAACACATCAAGGAAGAACACTTAAGAGTTTAAGAATTGATGGACAACTTTAGGTCAAGATATTGCCCCATTGCCGAGAGCTTGTCAAGGGAGGGAGTATATTTCAAGTCTTGAAATAATTCTAAGTGTGGGAGATTCATCCTACTAGTGTGATGATATAACACAACCAAAGGCTAGGATTAAAACATGTGTGTGGTTGAGATTAGGGACAAGTGTGTGTGGGTCCCACAAGCCACTTGTCCACACAAATATCTCACAAATATCTAGCACAAGACTTGTCCCACTTGCCATCATTTTCGCCCAACATGGGCCCACTTGGGGTGACACGTGTCGCCCTCCTATTGGTCCAAAATATTTCATCTCCCGAAAACATTCATAATGGCCAAAATCTCGAAAATAATGTTGTCCCCACAAAACCGTAAATTTCTCCCGTGGGCCCCACTTGACCAATTCCGAAAAATAAAATCCATAATTCTATTATATTCCCAGAAGTCCAAATACCAAAATTGAGAATCCAATTCCCAATAATAAACATTTTTCTTTCACGAGGTTCGGAATATTTTCCGTCGGAAATTCAAAATTTTCTGTCGTTTCGTACTTAGTGTTATATTCTCGTACGTACGTCCTCATATACATACTCTGGAACTACGGGGTGTAACACAGATGGCATGGTCGGATATGTGGAGGGAGGTGGAAAATCCATCGAAGGCGCCGCGATTAGGGGTCGCGACGCTCGAGGTCCAAAGACTACTAGAGCTGATGCGCCGTGGCGCCTCATCGATGGGTCGCGGCGCTGACGACGGCTTGGAATTACTTTGTTCACTGGAGATTAGGCGTCGCGGCACCTCATCGATGGGCCGCGGCGCTGACGACGGTGTGGAAGCACTTTGTTCACTGGAAGGTTGGAGCCTCCCCGATGGGTTACGACGCTGACAATGTTGATGACTGGAGTTGACTGAGAATGATGAGAGAGATAGCAGGCTCATCAAGAAAGGAGTAATCCAGTTTTTGGAATTTCTGAGGTTTCAAAAACGGGAATATTATTTCGTCGAACGTGACGTGACGGGAAATATGGATTTGATGAGCGGATAAGTCATAGCAGATATAGCCCCTATGGTTCAGCGGAAAGACTACAAAGACACATGGTGTGGTCCAGGGGTCTAGTTTGTGAGAGGCGGTAGAGGCAAGGTTAGGATAACAGAGACAACTGAATATCCGTAAATGATCGTAAGAAGGAACTCTACTGTAGAGGATTTCGGTGGGAGTCATATTGTGAAGGGTACTTGTCGGGAGAATATTTAGAATGTATTCTAATATTTTTCCAGCATATATCCAGAGTGACAGAGGAAGAAATCCATCAATCAATAGAGTACGAATCATATTGTTAATGGTGCGAATGATTCGTTCAGCTTTACCGTTTTGTGGGATGTGTAAGGACAAGAGAATCGAAAAACTATGTCATTATCTGTACAAAACCGGTGAAAGGTGGAGTTATTGAATTCATGACCATTATCATACTGAAAAGATTTTATACATTTTTCAAATTGTGTTTGGATAAAAGTGCGAACCTCAAGAAATTTGGCAAACACTTCTGATTTGAATTTAAGAGGGTATACCCAAATGTAGTGAGAAAATCATCTAGCAACACAAGATAATATTTATGACCGAGGGAACTAGGGATAGGAGATGTTCATAAATCGGCATGTATAATATCAAAATGTGCAAAATTAACACTAGTAGATGATTTAAACGGAAGACGAGTATGTTTGTCTAAAGAACAAGAAACACAGTGTTGGGCTAGTTTCTCATTATTACTTGGAATAAAATTATTGCCTCTAAGAAAATTAAAAACTGGGGCTCTTGGATGACCAAGCCTATTATGTCATGTGGATGGAGAGATAGTCGCTAGAGAGACGGGAGAGCAAGATCTGGCAGCGAAGATGGATGTGAATGGATAAGGATCCTCGTGCTATTGCATCTCGTAAGAGGTGTCCCCGTATGAAGATTTTTCATAGTAAAACCAAAAGGGTCAAAGCCAACATAGACAGAGTTATTACGAGTAAATTTGTGGACAAATATTAGGTTCTTAATTATGTGTGGTACATATAGGACATTTTTAAGGGAGAATGGTGGATGTGGTAGTTGTGTGTAGGATGTACCATAACCCTATATTGGAATGCGGTGGTCATTACCAACTGTAATATATTGAGGATGCTTTAAACTAAATATTTTAGAAATATTACCTGCAGACCGAGTGAGGTGAGATGTGGCTCCTGAGTCCATATACCAAGTGTTTTCCGGTGGCTGCAAGTTTAGGCTGTTGAAGGCCTGACCCATATCAGCGGGTGCCATGTTGGGTGCGGGCTGCTGGAACTGGCCTTGCATAAAGTGGGCTTGCTTCTAGTACTGGGCTGACCGAGGTGCTGGAGTTGGGCACAACAACCCTTGTTGAGCATACAGGTTAAAGGGTTGCTGCTGGTACTGTTGAGGCACTGCGGCGCTCTACTGGAACTGTTGAGGCGTCACGGCCAAACCGAACTAGGGACTGGGCATTGGCTGCTTCTGCTGGTTCTGCTGGCCGTGACCCTTGCCACGACCACGGCCTCCTCTGACGCGGCTGGGAATTTTCTGGCGGGCTTTGGCCGGCAGGATTCTGATTTTGATGAGGCGTTTCGACGGCTAACGCCTTTTGAATATGTTCATCCTATTTAGCACGACGGGTTTCTTCGAGCAACAATTGCGAGCGATCTTTGTTGAAACTTGGTAACGGATCCATATGTTAAATCATGGTGGCTAAAGTATCATATTCACCTTTTGGGAGTCCTGCAATCAACTGTAAGACCATCTTAGTTTCAGAGACAAGCGTACCGACGTTGGAAAGTTGATCCGCCATGAGTTTCAGCTGTTTGCAATACTTAGTCATATTGGAGAAGTTTTCAAGACGTGTTGCATTAAATTGTTCCTCCAAATACACAACACGTGTGTATTTGTTGTCTTGAAAGATTTCCTCCAAATGAATCCATAAGTCGCGGGCTGAGGTGCCAGATTTCATGATAGTGAGAAGTAGATCCTGAGAAATACTGACATATATCCATTGTTTGACGACGGCGTCGAGACGAAGCCATATAGAATCACCAACCTCCGGGGAGCGCAGAATAGAGTTATCGATATGATCAAGCACGTTATAGACACATGCATAAATGCAAAACAGTTCAACTCATGGAGAGTACTGACCGTTTTCTTGATCAAGAAGTATGTGAAGACAGTTCTTGATGTTGGTAACAGTTAGGGCTGAATGAAAAGATGGTTTTGGTGTTTCGGAAGTGATAACGGTGGATGATGAGGTTGTAGATGTTGGAGGAGAAGTCATGATGGTGGATAAAATTTAGTAGAAACTAAAGGAGAAGTATGAAAAGATAGAACAAACCCTAGGGGGAAGGGGAGGTTGCCGCGACGGTAAGCCGAGAGAGGGGGGACTCTATAATTAGAAGTTTCTTGAAGTCTCTATTTGGCAAAGAGATACGGAGAGGAACTTAGAAGTCACTTTAACTTCCCGACTAAAAAGGGGATGGAAATAGACCTAAAAGACTGGCCTTTAGAAAAAGAAGACTAGGGTTTTGGCTCTTGATATCATGTAAGATGGTATTAATCTCTCTTGAGGAGTCTTTCTCATTAATATCAATATATATAGTGTACAATATACATCCCTAATACAATAGAAATCCTAGTCCTAATTACAAGAGGAATCCTAATTTACCATAATTATATATCACTAATTATTTACATAATATATGAAATATATTTTAATTATGATAGAATGTCTAATTACACACGTTTACATTCTAAATTTGAAATCCAACTCCAAATTACATTTAAAAAATTTAAATAAAATAAAATTTTATTACGAAAATAAATAAAATAATTTTGATGGCCAAACGATTCTTACAAAATTGTCAATTTTTGTAATGAAATGATATTCGCTCATAAGTCAAAGGAGTCCCTTCATACAAAATTAAAATTATTAAACCAACAAGTCATGAAAATGGAAAGAGTAAAAGACTTCCAAAGATTGTACCTATAAATTACAATCACGGATGATGCAGTATCTCCAAAAAAGAAAAACATCTTACTCCCTAGTCCCTACTCTCATATTACTTGTCAACTATCCCTTTTAAACTGTCTTTAAGAAATCATAAAAAAAAAGAGTATTTTTACTACATTACACTTATCTCTCCAATTAATTATACTTTAATCAATATTAATTACTTTAAAAAATAATTAATATCAAAAGAAAAATAGAAAAAATAATAATTAATTTTATCGTGCTTTTAGAAAGTCACTAAATAATTTGAAACATATATTTTTTAAAATATAGCCAAGTAATATGCGTATGAGGGAGTAACTCCTAAAATTTCTCCCACAATTACTTCTTTCATTATCTCCACTACTTCGTAAAAAGTGAAAGACTGCAGAAAACATATTGCTACATTTTCACCAAAAAATTAATTTTTTATATATGTATAGAAAACATATTACCGCTTCTTCACCAAAAAATCAAGAAAATGTATATGCATAATAATTAATGTATAATTAGTATATAATTAGTGTATAATATATATACACATTAATTATATAAATATTATATAATGATTATATGCGAATACATAATGTATAAATTGTAAGATGATATTAATTTTTCTTGGGGAGTCTTTCTCATTAATATCAATATATATAGTGTACAATATTCATCTCATATACAAGAGTAATCATAGTCTCATATACAAGAGAAATCCTAGTCTTACCATAATTGTATTTACACAATATTCTAATTATGGGTAGGGATTTTATTATACTACTATACACGTTTACACACCCCGTCGGGCGGAAATGAGGAGGCGGACGTTGAGGCGAATCAAGTCAAGAAACAATATGCGGTAAATCCTTTGGTAAATATATATGCATACTGATATGATGAGGGAACATATAACGCTCTGACATGACCTAGCGCAACTTTCTCACGAACGAAATGTATGTTCATCTCAACGTGTTTGGTTCGCTGATGTTGAATCGTTTTGTGAGAAAGCTAGATTGCAGAGATGTTATCACAGTACACAATACTGTGATAATAATAAATTTCTGAGCCAACAAATCTCAGCTACCACATTTGCAACGCCTCTGTACTCAGCTTCGGCACTGGAACGAGATAGGGTGGCATGTCGCTTGGCAGACCATGAAATCAGATTATCCCCTAAAAAACACAAAAACCGGATGTGGAGCGTCGCGTGTCCGAACACCCTGCCTAATCTGCATCCGTATACGAGAGCAATTGTTTGGGGCAGAGGGGTAAATGTGCAAACCATAATGAAGTGCACATGCAAGACTCATATACATAGTAGGATCGGAGACTGGAGCACCATCCATAACACTGATCTTATATTTTGAATCAACTGGAGTAGGCATAACTTTGCAATTCGTCATTTTAGCCTTGTACACAATCTCTTCTACATACTTATGCTGACATAAGAACATGTGGTTGGCAGACCTGGTCACTGATATCCCCAAAAAATAACTCAGCTTGCCCAAATCAGTCATTGCAAATTCGGTCTTAAGCAAAGTAATAATTTCACTTTTCAACCCATCGGAGGAAGCAATAAGAACAATATCATCCACGTACAGTAATAAGTAAGCAATGCTACTACCTCGATGAAAAATGAAGAGTGATGTATCACTTTTGCTGCATACAAACCCAATCAGCAAAATATATATATGGAAAATCGATCATACCACGCACGGGGGGCCTGCTTTAGGACATACAGTGACTTACGGAGACGACACACATAGTGAGATACTGCTTGATGGGTAAACTCAGACGGCTGATGCATGTAGACTGTTTCTCCAAGGTACCCATGTAAAAATGTTTACTTCAGATCAAGTTGATGTATCAGCCAGTGTTTGCCCATGGCTATGCTCAGAACTGTGCGAATGGTATCCGATTTGACAACCAGACTAAATGTCTCACCACAATCAATGCCCTCATGTTGATTTGTGCAATTAGCCACACGTCATGTCTTATACCTCTCAAGATCTCCATTGTCTATGAATTTGTGACGAAAAAGCCATATACAACGGATCACGTGCTGCTTAGTCAAAGCGTTAAACTTCTCGTACATTGCCGCATTTCAATTAGGGTTCTGTTTGGCCAATTTGGGATTTTTAGGAAGTGGAGAGATAGTTTGGGCAGACATGTTAAATTGGACTTTAGTTTTGAAGATCCCGTGTTTGGCATGAGTTTTCATATGGTGAGTGGGGACAGTGGGTGTATGTGGTGGCTGAGTGGTGGGATCTGATACAGAGGGTAAGGTCAGATAAGAGCAGTGTGGAGGAAGTGTCGTCGAAGGAGCCGCGGCGCTGATGATGGTGGGGAAGAAAGTTGGTCACAGGAGTTTTGGCACCGCGGCGCCTCATCGATGGGCCGCGGCGCTGACGACGGGACAAAAATATCTTGGTCACTGGAAGAGTGGCGTCGCGGCGCCTCCATGATGGGTTGCGGCGCTGATGACGTTGATACTGTAATTGACTGAGAATGATGGGAGAAATGGCAGGCTCATCAAGAAAAGAGTAATCCGATTTTTGGAATTTTTGAAGATTCGAAAATGGGAACGTGATCTCATCGAATATGACGTGACGAGAGATATGAATTTGACGAGTGGACAAGTCATAGCATAGATATCCCCTATGATTCAGCGGGAAACCTAGGTATACACATGGAGTGGACCGGGGAGCTAACTTGTGAAGTGCGGTAGAGGTAAGGTTAAGATAGCATAGACAGCCGAATATCCGTAGATGATCATAAGAGAGAACTCTATGATAGAGGATTTTAGTAGGGGTCATATTGTGAAGGGTGCTAGTTGGGAGAATATTTAGAATGTATTCTGACATTTTAGCAGCATATACCCAGAAGGACAGAGGGAGACATGAATCAATAGAGTGTGAATCATATTATTAATGGTGCAGATGATTCTTTCAGCTTTACCATTTTGTGGGGAGGTGTGGGGGCAGGAGAAGAGAAAGATCATGTCATTATTAATACAAAAACGGTAAAATATAGAGTTGTTGAATTTACAACTATTATCGCACTGAAATGATTTTATAGCTTTTTCAAACTGTGTTTGAATGAATGTTCGAAACTCAAGAAATTTGACAAACACTTCCGATTTAAATTTGAGAGGATATAACTAAACATAGTGAGAAAAATCATCTAGTAAGACAAGATATTATTTATGATCGAGAGAACTAGCAATAGGTAATGTCCATAAATCGGCATGTATAATATCAAATGGTGCAAATGTAACACTAGTAGATGATTTAAATGAAAGACGAGTATGTTTGCCTAAAGAACAAGAAACACAGTTTTGGGCAAGCTTTCCATTATTACAAGTAATGAAATTATTGCCTCTAAGAAAATTAAAAATTGGGGCTCCTGGATGACCAAGCCTATTATGTCATGTTTGTCACGACCCGATTCCGGGCCCGTGACTGGTGCCTTACCCCGGGCACCCTAGTGATACAACATCAGAGTAATCAGCGGAACATAAAACGATACAAGACATATTATGAAATATGAAACAATAACTGAGAAAACTTGCCTTTCGCATATATATAAACAATGACTTTTTCAACATGAGCAGTTTAATCCTTTTTACAAACCCCGCCACAACGATTACTACAGACCTCTACGAATGATATGACAACAACGACGGACGGGGCCGTCATACCACGAATGTAAGCACCTACAACAACAGGACTATACGAGATAAGCCTCCGAGAAACGGAGCTTTCCCAAACGCTGAATCGTGACCCTAAGAGCGAGGATCAACGATCGGTGTACCTTTACTGCGGCATGAACGCGGCCCCAAGGAGGTCGATAACAGTACCGAGTATGTGAACGAAAATAAATCAGTAAATGAAATCATAGTAGTCTATACAAAGCGGAGACATGTATGATAACCAAACTACGATTTACAATAAATAGCGACATGTCAAGTCGTGACTCACGCCTCAAGTCATCACTAAAACATAACAATGGGTCTCACGCCCATAACATCAATCGTGCCCGTGGGACACATTCCTCACTGCCGGCAGTCTCTGATATTACAGCACCAAGGAATACACATGAACACGGGTCCCACTGTGTTATAATAAAACCGCACGGTAAGTATGAAGGCATAGCCACTACTAAAACCCACCGTACCAATAAGGTCATAAATCGTATCATGAAATCTGTCTGCAAGTCACATGATCAAAGCCGCCACTTGCCCGCAGATCTAATGCGCGTCTAGCCCCGAACTTCCCGCACCCGCATAGGCCAAACTCATAGGCCTCGCATGAGGTATAACCCGCATCGAGGGTAGCTACTCCGGCATCCGCTCGACTTCGCGATGGCCACGGACCGCGTGCCCGTAAAGGACGTGCCTAACACGGAACTCGTAGCTCGCGATAGGCCGGGGACCCGCATGAGGTATTCTCGAATCATAGGTCCATCGACCGCTTTGAGTCTACCCCAGACGGAGGCGCTTAACCCCCGGAATCATCTCAAGAGATGAGTGATGTATAATACTAACATAACAGCCTATCGTTAAACAACATAAGCACAACAAAGGAAAAACCCCTTTACACAAACATCACAAGATACTAACACACGTAGCATCCTAGCATGTTTACTTATCAATCAACAAGACAGTATTACAAGGCTATCACAAACCAACACAATCAAGTTATGCACACAAGGTACTTTCTACTACATGTCAACAAGTTCGGGTTTTTTTATCCCCAAAGTACTTCATACATTAACTCTTTAAAAGATACGTTACTTTCACAAAAACCACACAATACCCGTAGTATATGAAAATAGAGTGATTATCTTTTGAAGTAAATCAAAACACTTACCTTTGTAAAATCAAGTAATCAACATTATTTTCCAAACGTCCAAGTTTGCCTAATTTCAAATGTTCACGTTTCTTATTTTAGAAAGGTTTCGTAGTTCATAGTCTTATTCATTTAAGAATATAATTCTCTTTTAAACCATCTAAGAAACATAAGCCTTATGTGTGAGTAGGATATTCTTGTTTATAACAATCTTATTGCAAAGAATGATCTAGGAAATATCATTTTGTCTCATCTTAGCTTCATGCGGATGGAAGTTTCTACCGTTTTATTAATACTTCATTAATCAAAACATTTCCCTTTATTAACGCCGCGATGGTTTGTCGATACACATTCGATTTCAAATCAAGAAACATTATCCCTTTTAAAAATCAAGTACTCATTACTCACGAATGAGGTTTCACACAAAATTCATTGATTAAGTTAAGTCTCTTATCTTACAAGATCAAGTCTCTTAACTTCTAAAATAAATAAATCATTCGTTTTATCTCTCTTAAGCCGTTATACCTAACTTCCCATAAAGCTAGTATAACTCTTAAGTTTTTAAAACCAAGTATTACTCTTCTTTTAAAAACAGTTCTTAATTCTCTTGAATTACTTCAAGATTATTGTTATTCGGGCTTAAGTCAAAAGACATTGCCGTACAACTACGTTCAATTAACACACGTACGTCTACCGTACTACATAGTTATACACCTATCATGCTAGAAGAGATAGGAAGAGGTTCACATACCTCGCGACGATTATCGACTATTAGCAAATCGCTCCACGGCTATAACCCGGCTAGCCTGATCCACCTTCTCAAGTAGCACATGCTACTCGCAGAACATTCAACCTATACAGGTTACACAAGTCTATCAAAGTCTAGACTACTCGGTAGAATAAATCTAGATGCAAGATCCTACGGGAAATTGGGCGACTTCCGCACCGTCAAACTACAAGTTTATGTCTGATCCCACGTAATTACTGATTCGATTCTCTTCTTTAAATTCAGGCTTAAGTCCAAAGACATTGCCACAAGCTATGTTCAGTTCTATATATAGTATACTCCAACTATATATTCCTACAACATGTAATTTCTAATTACAATAGGGGGACAAGATATTTACCTCGATAAGCCCATAATTATCCGAGTTTAAATGTCGATCCTGAGCAAGGTTTAGCTCCTACTCCGTGCGCTCCGACCCGCTCCAAACAACCCTTAGAAGTTCTAACCAACTTCTACTTAAAACTTCAACTACGGGTGAAGATTTACTTAGGGTTCGGTTTTGTGACTGACGGGAAGTATAATAGTATAACTGGGCTTTTTGTAAAGGTATAACCTTAGAATACTACAAGGTATATGGCTAGGGTAATTTGGGCATTATAACAATACTTTTGAGAGTATTTCAACCAAGAGGGGGGGTGTATTATACGAGACAACTAGGCTAGGGGGGGGGGTACCCCACGACCACACTACTAGGAGGGGGGAGGGCTCTCGGCCAAGGGGGAGGGGGAGGACGAGAACAACTCTTTCAAGGGAGGGAGGATTTCTAACACTTAGGAAATATTTGGAATGGATGAAGAAGTCATCCTAAGGGGGGGTATTTATAGGTCTAGCAAAGGCCAACCAATGGCCAAGATCTTTCCAAGTGCAAGGCAAGTGTAGGGCCAAGATCTTGCCAAGTGCCCCTTAACCAACTAACACACAAATATCCTACCAACCCTTGACCACTTTCACCACACTTTCGGCCACCACTATTACCGCCCAAGGTGTTCCAATGAGAGGGTGACAAGTGTCGCCCTCTTGTTGGTCCAAAATGTTTCGTCTCTCGGAAAAATCCGCAAAAATTAAAAATGACATAGCCGGAATTTTCCCTACGAAAGCTGTGGAAACGTTTCGTCAAAAAAACGACTCTAATCGGGTGTTGTGAACAAGGTTAATTCGGCCAAGCCTAATTAAAAGTTTCAAATTTTCTACGTACGTCCCCACGTACATACTCTGGAAAATACGGGGTATAACAATGTTGATGAAGAAATAGCCGCTAGAGAGAAGAGAGAGCAAGATCCGACAGCGGAGGTGGAAGGAAATGGATAGAGATCCCTCATGTTATTATATCTCGTAAGAGGTGTCCCCGTATACAGATCCTTCACAGTAAAACCAAAAGGGTCAAAGTCAACAGAGACAGAGTTATTACGAGTAAATTTGCGAACAAAGATTAGGTTCTTAATGATGTGTGGGGCATATAAGACATTTTTAAGAGAGAAGGGTAGATGAGGAAGTTGTGTGTAGGATGTACCATAGCCCTTTATTGGAATGCGGTGACCATTGCCAACTGTAATAAATTGAGGATGCTTTAAACTAAATATTTTAAGAATGTTACCTGCAGACCGGGTGAGGTGAGATGTGGCACCGGAGTCCATGATCTAATTGTTGTCCGGTTGTTGCATGTTGAGGCTGCTGAAAGCCTGACCTAAGTTAGAGGGGGTCATGCCGGAAGCGGGCTGCTGGAACTATCCTTGCATAAAGTGGGCTTGATGTAGGTACTGGGCTTGCCTAGGGACTAGAGATGGGCCCAACAACCCGTATTGAGAATACTGGTTGAAGGGCTGATGGTACTGGAATGGAGCCGGCGCCGCGGCTCTGTACTCGTACTGTTGAGGCGTCGTGACCCAGTTGTTCTGCGGACCTTGCTGTTGTTGCTGCTGCTAGTTCTGCTTACCGCGATCCTTGCCACGACCACGACCTTTTCTACTGCCGCGACCCTTGCCACTCTTGCCGCCGCGACCCTGACGTGGTTGAGAGTTTTCCGGCGACGTCGGGTCTTGGGGTTGCGTGTCGACAGCTAACGCTTGCTTATTATGCTCATCTTGCTTAGCACGACGTGTTTCTTCGAGCAATAACTATGAGCAAGTTTTGTTAAAACTGGGTAACAGATCCTCCTGTTGAATCATGGTGGCCAAAGTATCATATTCTCCTTTAGGAAGGCCTGCAATCATTTGTAACACCATTTTAGTTTCAGAGACAGGCGTGCCGACGTTGGAGAGTTGATCCGCCACAAGTTTTAGCTGCTTGCAGTACTCAGTCACGTTGGAGAAGTTTTCAAGACGTGTTTTGTTAAACTGTTCCTCCAAATACACAGCACGAGTGTGCTTGTTATCCTGAAAAATTTCCTCCAAACGAATCAACAATTCACTGGCGGTGGCGCCAGATTTTATGATAGTAAGGAGAAGATCTTGAGAGATACTACCATATATCCACTGTTTGATGGCAGCGTCGAGACGATGCCATGTAGAATCATCAACCTCCGGAGGGCGAGGAATAGTGTTATCGATATCATCAAGCACGTTATAGACACATGCATGAATGCGAAACAATTCAATCCAAGGAGAATACTGATCGTTTTCTTGATCAAGAAGAATAAGAATGCAGTTCTTGATATTGGTAACGGTTAGGGCTGAGTGAAAGATGGTTTTGGTGTTTCGAGAGTGATAACGGAAGAGGAGGAGACTGTAGGGGTTTCAGGAGGAGTCATTATAGTGGATATAATTTAGGAGAGAAGAAGAAACCAAAAAATTTCTAGAGAGAGATGGGGAGAGTCGCAGCCGTGTGGTGGTGGTGGTGGTGGGGGGCGGCTGTGAGAGAGGAAAGAAAAATTCTAGATCTAGTTTTAGAGTTTTGGCTCTTGATACCATGTAAGATGATATTAATCTCCCTTGGGGAGTATATAGTGTACAATATTCATCTAATCCTAGTTTCATATACAAGAATAATCATAGTCTTATCATAATTATATTTACACAATATTTTAATTATGCGTATGAATTTTATTATATTACTATACACGTTTACATAAATGACTTGTTTTTTAATTGGGAAAATATAAGAAAAAAATACTGGAGGTTAGAGGCAGCGATGCAGATTATGAAAGAAGAAGATAGATTGTAGCTAATGGATGGATTGAGAAATGTGATTTTGCTTAATGAAAGACAAATCCATAAAATAAAGGTTGGAATGGTGCTTCAGAGGGAGAGAGAGAAAACGGGGGTTTAGGTATGAGTAAAAAAAGTTATTCTTAGTAACAGAGGTGAATTTATATAAAAATTGAATTACCTCAACGCATGATCACTCGACTAAACTTGATATATTATGTGTATAATTTTAAAAATATATTTAATATTAACTGAATAACCAGACCGATTGAAGCACTGATTAAGAGATGTGTTTAGTTCCTCAAGTCTAGGGATTGAACCTGACATGCTTAGTAAAGTTAAATCGGGTAGCTTTTAGGAAGTGGAGTTATTTTTAATTTATTACTAATATGGGTTGTTAGTCTAGTTAATTATTCTTTCTTTTTTCCTTTCCTTTTTTATTTGATTTAAAACATTAAAGAATTGAGATATTATGAAAAGCTGCAGTACTCTTGTAATAATAGACGTACGATCATGAAGTATGTTAACTTTCCGTCTTGCAATAAATTCAACGTACGATCCTGAAAATGTGGGGAAAGAATAGGTTTAGTGATGACACATATAATCTTCAGCTGTGTGAATACAAGGAAAAAGTTCCATCAGCACAAGCAACATATCATGCTCCACATTAATAATTAATACCCGTAAGGCGAGACTCCCCGCCTGCACCAGAGGTCCCTTGGTCAGATGGAATGTAAATCGAGAGATATGTGCGAGTGGCAGCCCTGCAAGGGAGATGACCAACAGAACACGAACCCAACAACAACCCTTATAATATTTCAGTCTTTACTGTCACCAAACGGATTCGAACCCGCGACGTCGGAGTGATTGTACCCCAATCACCTTGCTACTTATCAACTCGGTTGTGCCCGTGGGGGCTTTAATTCTTTCTTCACTGTCTGCATGTCGTCTGATTTTCTCTCTTTTCATTTCAATTATTTCCAATGTTAGGTATAAGACCAGAAGACAAGATGGTAACCACCTGAAATGCAAGATCCTGCTATATGTTACTACTACTATTACTTTTTGAAATATCTTGAGCCTGTCCTGGAAATTTTTGCACTCTAACACGCTAATCTAAATGAAACAAGTCATCACCAAATGATGTGGTACAGTGAATGGAGTTGTTTCTTCCTTAATAAAATGTTTTGATTTGAGCTCTGAGTATGGAAAAATCCTTCCGATTCCGTCTTGCAGGTGTCAACAATCATGAATTCAGAGTAATGTGATGCGGCTAAATGAACTCATGATTATGAAACTTTCAGAAGAAAAAAAATCTAACACATGCAAAGTGGGTGACACTTATATCATATGTGAGAGTTATAATTTATGCAGGGCCGTTTTTGAATTCATGCGAGGTGTGCTATCGAACAAGGTCTTCCGAAAAATAAAAAAATTTAGGATCCTTTTTTCATTTTACCGTAGACTCATAATTCTATGTCTTGGCGATTAAACTCCACTTTATTTAATTGTAATGCGACATCCTGAGTCCTGTTCCTCTTACTTCCTGAGAAAAATATAAAAAATAAACGTTGATACTACGCTCTTATGTTGTTTTCGTATATATTTTCATGCTGGGGGTACTAGCGAAAACCGGCAATTTTCTTAGTCATTACTATAAAAGATAGGTATAGAAACATTATCAACTACACACCTAAACTATATAGGAGTCATATGATCCTCCCTCGAATTTATTTTTTTGTATTACTAAAACACACCATGTGCAAACACACACTTATTCAAAACACTAAGATCTCTTCTTTTTTAGTTTTGAATAAGTGTGTGTTTGCATATGGTGTGTTTTAACTAAGTAATTAATAAAAGGGGTAAATAATACGAAAAAAAATAAGTTCAAGGGGTATAATTGAGGTGTATTTCTATGCATTATCCCTTTATATAAACATGATTAATTCTCATCCTTTTTCCAACAATTAGTGATTGTCTTTAGGAGATTGATCCCGTCACGTTAATTGAGTACCTAATTAATGTTTTACTAATTAAGTTTCCAATCAAATGTTGCGCAGCCACGGCATTTGCTTACTTTCTTCTCATGCATGTACCTCTAATAGCTAGTCATGTTCATTGATTCGTTACCCCAAGGAATTGCCACACAAAATTATTTCCTCCAAAATTTCCATCTGATTTTTGCTAATTTCTAGTAGGGGTGGCAGATGGGTCGGTTGGGCTGAAGTTGGGCGGATCAAAATGGGCTGAAGTTGTAGATGAGTCAATGTCCAACCCGTCCAAAACTTACATGAGCTAAGATGAGCGGGTCAAGATGGATCATAACCCAACTTGCCCAATTTGACTCATTACTTTTACAAATTTCAAACTTACCTTCTATAATGTTATTTTATTTTGTATGATATTTGATTTTTCAATATCTTTATTTTTAAAATAAGAATAATATTTTAAAGATTTTTTCATTTTTTATAAAAAAAATATGAAATAGAAATTTGAGGATGGGGTAGGGGTGGAAGGGGTAGGTGTGGATAGGGGCGGGGGTAAGAAAAAAATTCATATTTTTTATAAAAGTAAAAAATATAAAATAGAAATTTGAGAATGGGGTAGGGGTGAGGTGGGGTTAGGGCAGAGGGGTAAGAAAAAAATTAATATTTTTTTATAAAAGTAAAAAAAAAAAAAGATTAGGGAGGGGGGGGGGGGGGGGTACCGAAAAAAAAACATTTTTATTTTATTTTTATAAAAGTAACAAAAAACATGAAATAGAAATTTGAGGATGGGCGGGGGTGGAGTGGAGGGGTGTAGGGCGGTAGGTAAGAAAAAAATCCATATATTTTATATAAGTAAAAAAAATATGAAATAGAAATTTGAAGATGGGTGGGGGTGGAGGGGTAGGTGTTACACCCCGTAATTCCAAGACATTAATAGGAGAACGTACGTACGAAATAAGATTGGAAGGAAAGTATAACTACATTTTCGGAAAAAATTTGGAAAAATGTGACGACGAGAATTAATATTAGTGGTTGAATTCTTTCCAAATGGAGTTATGGATTTTGGATAGTATTGTTAAATCTTGGGATTAAGAATATGAGCCAATTGAAAATTTCACAATTTGGGGGGGGGGGGGTTCCATCGAAAATACTATGATTTGGCTAAGTGTTGGATTAATATTTTGTGAAGAGATTAGTGTGGATTAATTAAATCTTGGTATTGTGAATGGAGGCTATCGAAAATATTGGGTGTATGACTAAGTGTGGGAGATATTTTTCATACAAGTGGACAAGTGGGTCCCCCATCCACTTGGCTTGTGCACACATTATATGTTCATCTATTCCGAAGAGTTCGTGCAAATAAAATAGCAGAATGCTCAAGTCTCGAAGACTTAAGCTCACAAATATCTATATTCTTCAACCTCTATTATCCTTTCCTTAGCTCTAAGTTTTGAAATTTTCTAAGCAAAAGTGAAGAACAAAAGTTGATTATTCTCCTAGATTAAGCATCTTGATCAAGTTCTAAGCCAAGTTAACTCTCCAAGTTTCTCCAAAAATAGTTTTGGCCGAAAAGGGTGTTGAGACCCTAAGCTTGTTTATGAACTTTTTGGAAGTAAAACAAGAAGGAAAGATGGTTACAAGCTTGTAGAGGTTACATGTGTGTGATTGGAACTTGAAGAAGTGGAGCTAAGACAAAACTGTGGGCCGAAAGTTAGTGGACTGTTTTGCGCGAATTTGAGGTAAGATTTCTTCCTCCTTTTGAAGTAATTGGATATTACATGTTGTTATAGTTAATAGATGAACTTGTTCTAAGAAGAATGGAGAATAAGAAATGCATGTGACATTTTTGGTGTGTTGGCCGATAATGGGCAGTTGGCGTCGTTGGATTCGTTGGTTATTGTTGTTGATATCTTCACCTATTGCGTGTTAAAATGAAGTAATCTTGTTGTTTATAAGTTGATATGATTTGTATAAAAGTATTGGAACTTGAATTGGAATATAAAGGATTATTGAAAAGGGCTTTGGTTGTAGTTGTTTGGCCGAGACTTGTATAAAACTGTTGGATATTGTTATGCAGTTTTAAGGGACTGTTTTGTGGCGTATAATGCTGGAAATTCATCCACCTATATGCATGTTTAAATGTGGTAAAAGATAATGTAAGTCCTAGAGGAATAAGGGTATAGAAAGGTGTTGAAAGGCCTCACATTTTACCCTCGTTATTGTTGGATTGTGGACTGTTTTGTGGACTGTTTTTATGGACTGTTTTATCGAGATTGTGGACTGTTTTTACGTGAGAAATAGGTGTGTGAATCACCTTGGTTAACTGTTAGGTTGTGCCCTTAATTGGTGCTTGGTTATTGATGAATTTGGCCTTCTTGAAAGGTGGAAAAGTACGTATAAGTAGGGGAAGTGCTGCCCGAATTTTTAGAGGAAAAGAGAGTCATTATGTGATATATGTCTTATACTAGTATCATGAGGTTGATAGACGTGTTGTTGTCATTATAGGTTGAAGCACCTATTTGGGACATATTCTACTTGTCGTGTTGGTTAGTCGTCAATAAGGTATGTGAACCTCTTCCTTCCTTCTTTTGGCATGTTCTACGTATGAAATATACATGTGGTATTGTTTCATGATTCATTCTACTCTTAGAAGTTAAAGAATATTCATGTTATTGATTATATGCTAAAGGCATGTCTAAATTATTCCTAAGTCCTTACCAAGTCTTATGGAGATGTTGGTAAGTTACAACACTAATAAGAAAAGGTATCGACAAGCCATTGCAGCGTTAAATGAAAAAGGATTCGACAATCAAGTATATTGAAATGAGTAGAATTTCCATCTGCATAGAAGCTAAGATATAACCAGTTTGTTTTACACTTTCTAGGTTCACAGCTGATTATATAAGATCATTATTAATATATAACCTGCTAAAGGCTCATAAAATGGATTAATTTGGCAATTTGAAACGGTTATCACTATGCAAATGTTTTCATAATGTTAGCCAGAGGAGCGAGACGAATTTAGATTATCGGGTTGGTACAGACGACAAGCGGTATGTGAATTATCCTTTCTTCTTTTGAAAGTTGTTTATTTGAAGTAAGTGTACGACGGACGTACATGTTTTAAATGAATTCGAAATCCTTGTGGTATATAAGGTGGTAGTGTCTTGGTTTGAAAAGTATAAGTAACTTGATTTGAAAAGTATACTTGTCTCGATTTGAAAAGTATAAGTTACTTGGTTTGAAAAGTATAAGTAACTTGATTTGAAAAGTATACTTGTCTCGATTTGAAAAGTATAAGTTACTTGGTTTGAAAAGTATAAGTTACTTGATTTGAAAAGAGTAAGTAACTTGATTTAAAGTGATATTTGATTTGATAAGTGTCTTGATTTTTCAAATGAGGATTTAAAACGAAAGGTATGAGAGTGCCTTGGTTTTTTCTAAAAAGGAAGGCAGGATATTGTCTTGGTTATTCTAAAAAGGAAGGCATGGTATTGTCTTGGTTATTCTAAAAAGGAAGGCATGGTATTTCCTTGGTTTGTCTAAAATGAGAGGCATGATGTTGTCTCGATTTTTCCCGAAAAAGGGAAGGCATGGTATTGCCTTGGTTTTTCTAAAATGAAAGTTCGTTTTAAAGATGATGTTATTGAGAGTCAAAAGGTGATTTAAATTGCACAGGATTACCATGATAGTTATATGTATATATATTGGGACGGGTTGCACGATCCGCAACACTTCTATACATATTGGGACGGGTTGCACGATCCGCAACATTATTATATATTGGGACGGGTTGCACGATCCGCAACATTATTATATTATTTACATGGACATGCTTACATGATGCATGAATTCCATGGGCATGCTTTCTTTATATATTTCATGGATTAGCTCTCATGTCGTGAGTAAGTATACTCATTGCGGGTCTAAAGGGCTCACGCGGGTTCAACTCCCAGGATATTATTCTGTGGTCTAGCTCTCTATGATGCTGGTATCGCGTATAGATACTCATTGCGGATCCACAAGACCCATGCGGGTTCAATTCTCATGTGGGTTCAATTTCCATGAATAGGATATGCATAATGATTCTGAGGGCAGGCGTCCCTGATTTTGACATGACTTTCATATTTTGAAAAGGTACGGTTGATTTTCTATTTTGAAAATGTAGGGTTTGCGGTCGAGTACAAGAGGCTCAAGCGGTTATATTTGATTATATATATGTTGGTTATAGGGTCAGGCATGCATAATGATTCTATGGACCGAGTCCCTCACTAAAGGGCCGAAATATGTTATATGAAAACAGATACGATGACTCTCATTTTTATATGGTACAGTAGTACAGTGGTACAGTGCTACAAGGTACAGTTAGCTCTTATTTTATCTGGCAAGGTAGGATCTGGTATTTGATTTTCATACTTGTCCATGTCATTCTTTTGTACAGTTATGATCTTATTTACTGTACTTCATGTTTACATACTTGGTACTTTGTTGTACTGACCCCCTTCGGGGGGCTGCGTTCATGTTCGCGGGCATTAGGTACTCAGTTGGTGATCCGTGAGCTTAGGATCCTTGGTCAGCATTTTGGGCTAGCTCCAATGTTCCGGAGCTTGTCATTTTGGCATAGGTCTTCCATTATGGCTATGTATATTCAGGGGTACGGCGGGGCCTTGTCCCGTCATACTTTACTGTCCAAACTCTTAGAGGTCTGTATTCATATGTGGGCTGGACTTGCGTGAGTTGTATATATATTGTTGGTCAGTTGTACTACTGTGTTGTCGGGATGTTCCCGTTTATATATAAGCGCATTTCATCGGCTTACTGCTTTTATTATTATACCAGTGGTTCGCCCGACCGCGATTAGGTATCAGCGCCGCGCGCGAGGCAGCGCGCGGCGCAGTGATTGTAGGGCCGCGCCGGGCCGGTCGCGCAGAAAATCGGCGGTCGCTGAAGTTCAGCGCGCCGGAAGCAGGCCGCGCGCCGAAGATCCGAGGGTTCGCAGGAGTTGCGGCGCCGCGCCGGAAGCGCGCGCCGAGGCGGAAATCAGCGAAAACTTAGGAAAAGTCGATTTTTATTTTGAAAGGGCACGAGTGGGGACAGTGTCCCCATCCGATTTTTACATGCAATATATTGACCAAGTCTTAAAGACTTGGTCATTTGTCATCTCTCTCTTTGAAAAACCTCTTCCTTCTCTCTAAATATTTCAAGCTCCTCCTTCTCTCTAAATCCAAGAGGATTCTAGCCTTAAGAAAAATCTGAAAAATTAAAAGACAAGAAGGAAGCTTGTGGCTAGCTTGTGAAGGTGGTGGTGGTGGTATTCTTGGTAGAAAGGCTAGCAAATTGTTGGATAAAATTTGGCTAAAGCTCTAAGGTAATGATTCTTCCTCTATTATTAGTTTATAGAGTTGCATGTTAAGAAGAAAATACTTATGGTGGTAAATAATGCTCTTAGAGTCATTGCATGCTAGAAATGTGGGTTGAATATGAAGGATTTGGCCAAAGAAATATTATGAGCATGTTGTAGCCTAAAAACCACCTTAGAATTGTTAAAGTGTACTATTATGACTTATGGGGCAGAATTTTACACACCCAAGATTAGGTGTGTAATCCCCTTTGTGTTGGTTTGGTTGTTGGGCCTTAATAAGGCGTTTGAATGTGAAAAATCGGCCTTTGAAAAGGTGGCAAAGTGAGTAGAAACAAAGGAAATGCTGCCCAATTTTCCTTAGGAATTGATAACTTGAATTTGGAATTTCTACATTGAAATTAGAGGTTAATAAACACACTATGGTTATTATAGGTTGACATATTACTTGCGGTAGTTGGACTTAGCAAGCGGATTGACCAAGGAGGTATGTAGAGCTTTCCTATCTCTTGAGCATGAATAATTGTATCTATGTAGTACGGTATACGTACAAGATTTGATAATCTACACTTGTTCTAAAATATATGATACTTGTTTCATTTCAAAAGTATAAGTCCTTTGGTTTGAGGGAAAATGTTTTGACAAAGGGATAACACTAATATAATGACTTTATGGGGAGTTGGATATATTAGTTTACTTGAAAGGTTCACAAAGAAAGGTTTACTCTAATTAAAACAAGTACGGGTAAAGGATTTGAAACTAAGAAAGGTGAATTGATTTTTAGGCATTGATTGCTTAAGGTTTTAAAGGAAATTGAGTCACTTGATTTAGAAGCCTATTATATTTCTAAAAAGGAAATGTGACTTGTCTTGAAAAGAAATCGTAACTTGATACTATGGTGATTAGTATCTTGGAATCTTTGTATAAAAAGAGTTTTTCTTAAAAAGCTAGAAGTACATGGTACTTGGGTTGAATTCCCGGATTTTCTATTAAAAGACATGTTAGTGCCTTATGATACTAAAATGAGAGGATATATTAATAATGTTAATAAGAAGTTAGGGGATTTCTTAACTTGCTTATGTTATGATAAGCCGGTAATGCTTAGGTATGATATGATAGGCCGGTAGTGCTTATGTTATGTATGATAGCCGGATGAGCTATGTTATATATTTGTATTATTACGGGGTAAACCCCGGGTTATTATCTATGTCATGGATTTGATACCCATGATGCGAGTGCGGCGCTTGCACTCATGCGGATCCGACGCGGGATCCACGCGGGTGAAATAGTCTCACGCGAAACGGCGATGGTACTCATGCGGGTCCACAGGATCCATGCGGGTGAAATAGTCTCATGCGGGTGAAATAGTCCCATGACGAGGCGGATGACCTCATGCGGGTCCACAGGACCCATGCGGGTGAAATAGTCCCAGGAGTAGGATTGCTTAACGATATTACGGGCGAGGTACCCTATTTTGATCGTGAGCCTCCTATTTTTATGCTATAAGTTTTATACTCGTTACTCTCATTGTTAGTAAGGCACAGTGCAAGGAAATTGATTTTTATCCATGACTCCAACTTATCTTTGACTTGTGATATTACTACGATTTTCCGCTTTACATACTTGCGTACGTTAATCGACCCCTTCCGGGGTTGCGTTCACGCTGCAGTAAGGAAAGCGGTGGTAGATCCTCATTCCTAGGATCTCTTACTCGTGTGTCGAGCTCCATTTCTTGGAAACTTCGATTTTTGTATGGTTCTCCGGTGTTGTGATATTTTGTACATTCAGGCATGACGGCCCCTGTCCGTCATAGTGTTACTTATTCTTAGAGGCTGTAGTCTTGTCATAACTTGGGTTGTTTAAGGATATAGTGTTCGATTTGATGTACTTTTGGGGTAGCCATTTTGGGCTGATCATTTATACTATTATGGTTGTTTTACCTTGAGTTTATTTCATTGGTTTTCTCGATGTTGTGTCACGAGGTTCCGGGTCAGGCACGGCCACGACCGGTCGGGTCGTGACATTTATAACATGAGTTTTCTTAGAGCTTTCGCTGATTTTTATGTGATGTATGAGTAGAAGGGGGCCCAGATAGGACACCAGTCACGGGCTCGGAGTTCGGATCGTGATAGTAGATGTGGATATGGGGGTAAGAAAAAATAATATTTGGTGACATGGTTCTCTTTTTTTTTGGGATTTGATCCTTCAATTATTGAAAAAGTTTTATATCAGTTATGCTGATATTTGATGGAAAATATTTAACCTTCAATTAATATAAATATATACTTTGGTCCTTTACGTAAAACATATGTTGTATTTGTGCTCCTCTATTTTAATTTGTCAGTCTTATTTTTTTAATTTGTTTAAAAAATGTTTCTTTTTTTAATATGGTAATTTTTTTATTTTAATATCTCATATGACAGGTTTTAAATCACAAAATTAAAAAATATTTAATATATTATAAATATCTTTAGTTTAAAATTATAAGATTTATATGTCTTTCTTAATTCTTTGATTCTTTTTCTTTTTCATAAAATATTGTCTTCGCTCCATCTTCTCTAAGAACACCGAAAAATCCTAGATATAGTATCTGTTTGGACATAAAAAATATGATATCTAAAATTAGGCTGTATTTGAACATATATTTAAGTTAATTTTTGTTGCGGAAAATAAAATCCTTTGAAGAGCTGATTAAAATAACTTTTTCAAATTTTGAAACTCATCTTAATTTTTATTTTTAATCAGTCAAATATATCACCAAACGTTTTTTGGATTTTTTATTTTGTCAGTAGTGGCGGTAGAGATGGTAAAGAGACGCCGACAAGCATAATCAAAATCGGCAAACTTTAGCATACAAATCATGACAGACTGGTGTAACTTTATGATATATTTGACCTAGTTGTTCTATTGAATTACTCACAAATCATGTCGAACCGTCATGATTTAAAAGTTATAAATAAATAAGAGGATGAATAAGTTTGAAAAGTTATGGCATGCAAATCATGACAGACGGACAACATCATGATATATTCAACGTACCTATCTTGTTGAATTACTTACAAATATTGAATTACTTGCAAATCATACTAGGTTGTCATGTTTCAAGCTACAAATGAGGAAGGAAAACAAATCTCTGAACTATGGTATGCAATTAATGACAACCTCATATCACTTCATGTTATATTTAAGTGGTAAATCCAACAAGTCATGTCACAACGTCATGATTCAAAGCTACAAACAACGAAGAGAAAATATTTTGTAATTATGGTTGCAAGTCATCATATATCGATATGACTTCATATTATAATTTACCTAGTTGTCTTGTTAGATTACCCACAAATCATATTAGATCGTCATTATCTCAAAACTACAAAAATGAAGAGGAAAAAATATATTTTAGAACTATAGCGTGCAAGCAAGGAAAGAGCTATAAGCTGAAATAAGGGTTCGACCGAACTTACTAGCTTTAGTTCAAACCTTGTATTTCTATTAATAAATAAGTTCCCTAAATATGAATAAAACTGAAATACAGAACCCAATTATTAGCACTTATGTTGTTATTCTAAAATTTAGAACCTATAAAGTTCAAATTCCAACTATGCCTCTGCGTGCAAGTTGACAAGTCAGTATGAATTCATGTTATATTTACCTAAGGCCTCATTTATTTTCACCTAATGATGGTCTTAATCTTAATCATTCAAACTTCAATCATTAAGTTTATTGAGTTTTTTAGATTTGAATCATAATCATTCAGATCTTAATCATTAAGTGTATTTTTACAACTCTTTAATGGGTTTAAATAGATCTAAATGATTAATGTGTATAACAAAGTCTTAATATAATTAAAATGTCTAATTAAGAATTCTACAAATATGACATTTTACCACTACTCTATTTACTTTCATCGCTAATTGTTGTTGTTGCCTACCATTTTTAACTACTATCGCCTACCACCCACAACCATCATCCTCAACTATGATCACCACAATCAGCCATCACCAGTATTTGGTACCATTTACAATCATCACAATCAATCACTAGCGATAATCACCACCATCAGTCACCACTATACACCATCAACATCGTCATATATCACATTATTAACTATTATTATCATCAACTATAATTATTAGTCGCCACCATCAACAACCATCTTTAATCACTATTGTCATCCACTATCACCGTTAGCTACTATCTAGAACCAGCACAATCAGCCAACACTATCTCAAATTAGCATCTACAACCACCACAACTAGTCATCATCACTATCAACCATCATATAATTTTTTTAAAATATTTTATTGATATAGTATTAAATTAATTTTAGTATTTTATTATAATTATATATATTAACTTTTAAATAAAAATAAACTTTATACATTCAAATGTTGAAAAAACAAACAACCTATAAAGGAAGTTAATTCCATTGTTATTTTATTCCAAGATTGAAATATATATACACTTTGTACAAGATCATTCTAAGGCTAACATTAAGGAATATCTATCTAGTCATATCTTAATCATCCTAAATTACATTATACTAATTATAATTACAATGATATGATATGATTTGGGAATGATATGATTAGGATAATTATGGAATGACTCCATAATTATCTTAACAGTCCCCCACAGTCTTAGCGAGAGATTCTCATATGCTGAGATTGTCCATAAAATTATCAAACAGTATGCGCGGAAGACATTTGGTGAAAATATCAGCAATCTGATAACGGGTACATGGAGAACACGGACTTATCCACGTGCAACCTTTTCTCGGAAAAATAGGATGTCCATTTATATGTGATTTGTGCGTTGGTACTAGACTGGGTTACCTGATAAGTATATCACACTCACACTATCACAATAAACCACTGTTGCTTTTTCAATTGGACAATGGAATTATAAAAGTAGATTATGTAGCCACATGATTCAGCGACCACAATTAGCTACCCCTTGGTATTCAGCTTCGGCGCTATACTGAGACATCATCGATTGTCATTTTGACGACCATGAAATGAGATTGTTTCCTAAAAATATATAATACCCATATGTGGAACATCGTGTATTCGGACAGCTACCCCAGTCATCATCTGTGTAAGATAAGAGACTCGAAATAGAGGACTTATACAGGTGCAATCCAAACTGAAGAGTACCCTTAACATACCGTAGAATTCGCTTGAGAGCCCTCATATGTTCTTCCTTCGGATCATGTATATGTAAACATACATGTTGATCTGCATATGAGATATTCGGTCTCGTAAAGGTAAGATACTGCAATGCCCCAGCTAAGTTATGGTGATGTGTTGGATCGTTGTATGGAGTACCGGTAGAGTTACTTAATTTTTCTTTAGTATCAACCAGGGTATATGACAGTTTATAGAAGGACATCCCGGCTGATCTCCACGACATATTTCTTTTGACTGAGAAACAGACTATCGGCATATTGAGTTACAGTAATTCCCAAAAAATAATTTAAGAGACCCAAATCCTTCATTGCAAATTATGTTGCAAAGAGAGACATAATAGACTGGCGGAGTGATGCAGATGATGATGTGAGAATGATATCATCTACATATAGAAGTATGCATACCATGTCACGTCCCTTCTTATAAATGAACAAGGATTGATCGGATTGCTGTGTGAGAAACCTAATGTAGATACAAAACCTGCAAACCTGTTATACCACGCCCGGGGAGCCTTTTTCAAACCATATAAATATTTTTTCAATAGACAAATATAATCTGGATGTGTAGGATCTCGGAAACCCAAAGGTTGGTACATGTAAACTGTCTCTTGTAGATGGTTATGTAAGAATGCATTTTTGACATCCAACTGATGAATGGACCATGATTTTGACAGTGTCGGGCTAAGAACAGTCATGATAGTTGTTGTCTTAACTATCGGACTGAATGTTTCACCACAATCCACGTCACCCTACTAAGGCCTGCCATAACCAATAAGACGAGCTTTATATCTCACAAAGGAGCCATCAAAATTCTTTTTATGACAAAAAACCCACATAAACATGATTATGTTTACATTAGATGGACTGGGCACTAACTCTCATGTCTTATTTTTAATAAGATCATTAATTTCGTCTAACAAGACAGCTTTCTAATTTGGATAGGACTGATTTGGAATTTTTTTGGAAGACGTGATGGTTAGACTAGTGGACTGAGGAGAGGACCGTTCTTGGGCCAAAACTGGTGGTTGGCTTACTATGTGGTGACTGGGCCGACATGGGTCAAGTTGTTGGGCTTGAAAAATTAGGCCTAGTTGTCGATTTGGTGACTGGAGTGGGGACACTGGTGAGGGATCAGTCGACTCCCTCACTTGGGACTGGCAGCCACTGGAAGTGGATTGGGCCGAGACCGACGGTAAAGAGGAAGTAACCTCCGAACCGCGGACTGGTCTAGTCCTATTTTGTGGTTAGGCTGTTACAATGTGGGAATTATTTTTGGTATTGAGATGGTGATGTAAAATTAAATATATTATGTTGTCCAAAAAACCATACGAAGGTGGGGATACCACATGAGACTTAGCAAATGGGAATGTAGACTCATCAAAAACTATGTGACGAAAAATAATAATTTTCCCATTCGTCATATCATAACATTTATATCCCCTATGGGTATCCCAAAAACACACAAGGAGTGGAACGAGCCTGAAGTTTGTTAATAGTTGTGGACGAAAATAAGGGATAACACAAACACCCAAAAACTCTCAAATATGTAAAAAATGAAAGATGATGGTACAACATTTGTGTAGGTGACATATTGGATAGTAGTTTGCTAGGAAGAATATATAAGAGATATGTGGTCATTTGAAGTGTATGATGTCAAAACATTGGTGGTGTGGATGAATGCACAAGAAGTGATGTATGTAAACATGAAAGACGCAAAGACATCCCATTTTGTTGACAAAATCATTAAATTGAGCATTTATGAATTCCCTCATACTGTCACATTGAAAACATTTAATGAATTTGTCAAATTGAGTTTTGATAAAAAAATACTAAATTGTTTAAAAATGGTGAATGCATGTGATTTCTTCCCTAAGGTAAATGTCCACATAAAATTCGAATAATCATCTAAAATAAGCATATAATATTTATGACATGCATAACTCAAAACTGGTGATGTCCACAAATCATAATATCAAAAAGCATAAGTGTATGTGAAATAGATGATGAAAAGGAAAGTTTATCCCAAACACACAAGTTTGGCAAACATAAGAGCCCAGAAGTTTGTTACAAGTAACAAAATTATTATTCCTAAGATTATTGAACACCATTGCTCCCGGGTGTCCCAACCGATTGTGTCATACGATAGGGGAAATAGCTGCAAAGGTTGATGGTTTGGTCACATGGTTGTTGGAAATGATAGTGATGGGATATAAGTCCCCCATGCTATTACATCTTATTAGTGACATCTCTGTCTGAAAATCCTTCACAGAAAACCCAAACGAATAAAAATTCACAGAAATATTGTTGTCAGTTGTAAAACGTCGTACATATATCAAGTTTTAATCAGTTTTGGTGTACGTAAGATATTTTTCAAATATAACGGTGGGTGAGGGGGTAGTTTTACTTGACCAATACCACGAATTGAAATTTTATGCCCACTACTGATAATAATATTTTTATTACTACTCATAATAAAATAAGATGAGAGATTACCTTGAGATGTCGTCATGTATGATGTAGCCACTGTGTCCATGTACCACGAATCATCTAGAACATCCAAATTCATATTGTTCATGGCCATTTCGATATTGGTGGGAGCATAACCTACAGAGGATGATGCATGAGCTGCAAAGTCTTGTTGCAGATGAGAACCTAGAACTCCGAACCGGGCCATGGATGACGGCCCGCCCACGATGAGGGTATGGTACGGAGGCGCCCATCATGGTCCAAGCCCACTGTGAGTACTACCCCCAGTGCCTTCCTCCGGACTAGTCTTGCGGCTACCACTACCCCGGCTGCTAGTGGTTGCCGCCGCCATTGGGTTGGCTTCTACCCCTTCCACGTCCCTTTCCACCATTATTTTTATCTTTGTTGTTATTGTGATTTGACCCCCGTTTTTTGCTATTATTATTGCGATTTCCGGTTCCTCCCTAACTGGAATTTGGTGTCGCAAAATCCACTGAATATGAGTTGGTGGAAACAAGGGTTGTTCCGGCGGTGGCTGCTCCGAAGGTTGCCTCGAATGAAGATATGAATGAAGATCAATTAGATATGAATGAATATCTTGCTTTTGATTCAAGATATGAATGAAGATCAATTAGAATAAAATGAATGGAAATTCTCTCTATCAAAACATTATTTTCAAGTATATTTGGGTGTAAACATTAAGATGAGAATATGATATTTTTTTCTAATATACTGGGAAAGTAGAAAGGAACGTAAGTAGTAGCAAACTTAACATAATCACAAGATCTTCAGTAAGTCAACCGGACAAATTGGTGACGAAATTATCATTTTATTCCCTTAAACTCGTTTTTGTCCCATTTGGTGGAAATATTTGCTTGTAGAAGACATTTTTCTAAATTTGATGTAAGCAAACGCCTCCTTCAAATTTTTATGAAATACTTCTTCCATTCTAAACACACCTTAAGTTAAACCTGCAGAAAGCTAGCAAAGAAGACACAAATAATATGGAAATATCAGGAGTTCAGAGCAAATAAGCATTTAAACTTTTGATTCCTCATTGAGGATACACCAATTAGTCAGATTAGGAGATAAATAGAGTCCTTTTTAGTGGGCTATTGAAGGGTTATTTTTTTATTTCAATATAGTTTACTATCATTTTAACATCTTTTAGCTTGAGCCTGTGGCAGCGTATTGGATCTTGAACGCACAACTTCTTGCTTTTTTGTTTCTAGAAACAACATAGTACAGCAACAATAACAACATAGGGTAAGATGCACACAGACCTTACTCTTACATTTGTAGGGTAGAGAGGTTGTTTCCGATAGACCATCGGCTCAAAAGAATAGTAACCGATGTAGGATGATAAGGGAAATAAAATAGCAAAATACTACTAGAAACAACGTAGTAATAAAAAAAAAGTAACAATTTGAACTGAAGTGTTATGTACTGTTAAGTGTTAAGTAGTGTTAACCCTCTCATATTTTATTGTTCTTAAATAAAACACAAGGCAGCGCTGAAATAACAACTTAAAAGGGAGGACAACTCATATAATGGAGCAAACCACCAAGATTTGGTTCACACCACTGTGCCAAATCTATATGGATGGTTTCCTATCTTGTCCTGTTTTGCCTTCTTATGACAGTATCAAATGCAGTAACATGTTATGAAACGCAACCTCATTGTTCTGTCTCCCCCCCCCCCCACCCCACACACCCCCGCGTCTCTTCTCCTTTTTGTTATTTTGCTCTTTTGGAGCAAATGCTTTCTTTTCTCCCGAGAAAGAAATGCTAACTATCTTTTTTGGGGGAGAAAAGTGACAAGTTTTACTCATCTATATGGATGTATTAAAAGGACGCACATATCTGTACACAACAATCAAATAATTTACTATTCAGAGACAAGTATAATTGATAGACGACCCAAAAGATGACACATCACCCCTTCTCAGAGGCACTGACAAAAGAAGAAGAGGACAACTCTGTTGTCAACCATGCCACACTAGGCAAGTGCGTTTACAAGCCCCGGACTATGCATGTGATTTAAAGCTGGACACTGCTGTTGTTGAGATGTCAGTTTTCGCAAGTTCATGTGAACAAGTCATATAATGACTACATATGTACGATGCAGCAGAACGTAAAAAGAAGGGTGATTTTTTCATATGATATCATTTCTCAGATTTACTAGTACAATTTCACAAGACAGATATATCCAAGTCGACCTTAAGCATACTAAATGCTCTATGAAAAGCTCTTCATAAAGTTAGACAACCACTTATGCATCATTCTGTGTCTTCTCAATCTCGTCACCCGACCAACAGACAGTCTTATTCACTGACATGCAGATCTATTAACCCTTTCAAATTCCAATAATGCCATCATTTACCAAACTAGAGTTTGGCAAATTTAGGTTTTCTCTTCTGACTATATGCTGAAATTGCTTCTTTCAAGTCATCTGATAACAGGGCACCAGAATTCCATGTGGCAACATAATCCAGGCCTTGTTCCACTGTTAAATCCCTACTTTTCAGCAACACAGCTTTTGTTCCAATAACAGCAAGTGGAGACTTTGTAGCTATTTCTGCATTTTAGTGAAAAAATATCAACAACTTATTAGCCAAGTCAAAGTACAGCCACTATTCAAGAACGCACAAACTAAGCTTGCTAAAAGATGAACTTATTCCTAATGCCAAAGAAAACTGAGGGGCAAAGAAGCAAAAGCTAGTAAAAGGCCTCTATGCTAGAAGCAATAAGCGGAAAAGAATCTACGAGTGAGATCTTGATGGACCACATACATTTTACTCAGCAAGGAATGAAATCAGATTTAAAGACATACGTTAATGACACCAGTTCAACTTTTAGTTACAAACCATGGAAGATACAATCCTACGCCTTCCATTCCAGGGAAAGAAGGGAGTGTAATTCCAGCCCTAGATGATTCTTAACCGAATACCGTGTACATTAGATTTTAGAAAGGCATAAGTTAACGACACAGACTACCATAGTAGACCAATGTTAGTACTGCACGTGCAATAGGAAAGAGGGTAGGATAGAGGATCTGAACCGCCTTGAAACTCTAGTTTGTTCGTCTTCAACATATTCAATCATCAAATCCCAATTTCAAAATATTTCTTGCATAAAGAGGACATCGTGAATCACAGATTTTCCTCCGTTTTTTTACTGTTTTCATCTCACAAGAACCCTTTTGCATGCAAAAGCTAATTTGAAACTCTTTTCTTGGGCAAAGATAAACTAACATAATAAAAGAAAGGATCATTCAGAAGTCAATATTTTTGTGTTGACACTGGTTAAAAAATCAAAGACACATGTCGAGCCTTTTTCAATGTTTGACTCAGGGACACTCCCCTCAACATAGATGTGTCAGTATTGACTCTCATCTCTCCAAGCAAGACATAAAATAAAGAAAGTGAATCATAAGTTCTACTCAATATTTCCCAAATGAGAGATGCAGGGCCAAATTGTACTCCTACAACAACAACTAAGCATCAATACCAAATATGTCGAAGCTAAGCTATATGAATCATTACTGATCAGATTGCTCCATTTAAGCTTATCTCAGTTTGATATTATATAAGATTGTCCAGTTCTACTCATAAGCTTGTAAGTTCTTGTGGAAGGAGGGAAAGATGAAGTTATTAAGTAGTTAAAACTCTTCTAAAGTGAGCCTAGGCCAGAATAACAATTACTTGGTCCATTTCAATTTATGTGAACCTATACTGGGCATGGACTTTAACAAAGGAAGGTTTTAAAATTACTAGTCTTGAAAATGTCATAAGATTTGTGTGGCAATAAGGCTTTTGAAACTTGTGGTCATAATATTTGTGTTGTTGTAAAAGTTTGTCACAACAGATAAAATGGGAAGTTTAAGTTAAATGATTTCCAAATTAAGAAAAGGTCATGCTTTTTTAAACGGACTAAAAAGGAAATATGACCATATAAATTGGAAAGGACTGAGTACATAGTTTTATATGACCTAAATTATCAGCATATATACATACTGTTTGTGCTCTTTTGATGTGAACTCAAATCAAACATATTGTGAATAATAAGCCATGGATATAGATATGGTTTGTCACATAGTTCTTCAAAATAAGGTTTCCCTCTTGTTAATATAATCGAAACAGGAACAATGATTGTGTACCTGTTAACAGCAGCGGAAAAATCACAGAACCTTTGTTGAAGCATTGCTCCAAGCCGAACTTTATTTCACTAGGAAACAAAAGTAATCTTTCACCAACTAAATGTTCTAATATGTAATGTCAAACTTTTTTCTCCGGTGGAGAATATGTTAGAAAAGAGATCAAGCCAAAAAAAATAGTTTTCTGTATGTGTTCTTTATACAGGGTTAGAAGCCAGTTAAGGAGCACAACCCCCACTCCCCTTTTTCACGTTCAGTTCTGCAGGAAGTTTAGGGATGTGGTAACTCCTCTAAACCGCTATAACTTATCTCTCCTAACCGAGCCGGGTCAGCCCACATGGAGCGACCCCCAATCCATAATCCAACATCTCCCACTTCGCTCATAGTGGGCTAGATTCACAACACACGAAACTCATACAGGCAAGTAGTTGGTGCGACCTGCGAGCATCAAGAGTTATAACATCTCAATTTACAAGAGCTCTTAATGCAGAGATCCGATCACATATGAAAGGATCCACTACCAACATGAGGATCTTATTACTCGAAATACCGCTGACATCATTCCCTACTTGAGTAGCTAATTATTCGATCCCTCATCCTCTAAAGAGGCGAACCAGAGTTCATGTTTAACTTTATATCCACAATTACACTTGACACCCTCATGGTAAGTGTAATGGTCGATCTGTGTATATAAATTAAATTACTAATTTTAATCATCCAGATCAACTGCTTTCCTAGACATGCACTGCATTACCGAATCACTCATAGCTATTAGTGACATGCTAAAGTAGCAGCATTGATATGTACTTCAAGAAACAGTAAAAGGTCAAAAGGTAGTCTAATGGAAAGTGAATATTACTTTCTGGGCCTCATTGTTTTTATGGGGCTCACACAATGAAGAAGCAGAGATTCATTTCTCATTAACCCATTGATCGCTAAGGACATGTGATATAAAACACGCGCTACGGTGTTCTCATCTTATATTGGCGCGTGTGTCTAATTATTTTACTCATTCAACACCGTAAAGATCTTGGTCTACACACCTCCTAATGTCTAACCCGAGCTTCTCTCTACAACAATCCTCAAATTCATCTTCTTAGAGAAATTCACATCTGGCTTACAAAACAAGTCATAACATGGTGGTTGAATTCATCTCTTCACGTTCCTCAATGTAAGAGTTGATTGCTCGTGTTGCAGATCTAATCTCGCGACTTGTTCGATACGTTTTATCAATAAAAAAACATCATGACTTGCATACAAGATATGAACATAAATTCAAGAGCCAAATATTGATGAGCATATTATAACATTCAAGATGTTTTACAATACATAAACATGGACATATCCTTCGCATACCTAGAGCCATAACAAGTTTCTCAAATAGGTCTCTAGATATCGCCTTTGTAAAAGAATAAGCTATCATTCCTCACGTAGGTATGTATTGTAAAGTTACTTCTCCACTTGCTCTTGTGTCTCTTACAAAGTTATACTTGATGTCAATGTGTTTGGTTTTGCAGTGATACTTAGGATCCTTTGTGTATGCAATAGCACTTGAGTATCACAATATAAAATATAATTCTTTGTTATGTCCAAATGCATCCTTGATAATTCGTTACCATGTCCAAATGCTCAAAAAAATCTTTTTAACCAAACGGTTTCTTTTACTGCATGTGTCGCGTCAGTCTATCCATCACCAAGACAAATAGGAATGGGCTAAGAGATGATCATTGGTGCAGCCCCATCATTACTAGGAAGTGCTCTGAGTCTCCTCCTATTGTCCGTACTCTTATCTTGGCTCCATCATACATATCCTTGATCGTCCTAGTTTACGCCACAGGTACACCTCTAACCTCCAAACATCTCCATAGAACCTCCCTAGGTACTATGTTATATACCTTCTCGATGTCGATGAAAATTATATACAAGTCTCTCCTCCTCTCCCTATACTACTCCACCAACCTCATAATAAGATGAATGACTTTTGTAGTCGAATGCCCCGGTATTAGTCCAAATTGGTTCTCGAAAATAGACACGTCTCTTCTCACACTCATCTCCACGACCTTTTCCTAAACTTTCATAGTGTGACTTAGCAGCTTGATACCCCTGTAGTTGTTGCAACTCTGGATATCACCTTTGTTCTTGTACAAAGGAATCATTGTACTTCACCCCGTTCTTCGAGCATTCTTGTCGTCTTAAAAATGACATTAAACAACTCAGTCAGCCACTCCAAACCTGTCCTGCCTGCGCTCTTTCAAAATTCAACTGGGATTTCATCAGGCCCGATCGCTCGTCCCTTGCGCATCCCGCGAAAAATACCAAACTTCCTCAAACTTAATGCTTCTACAATACCCAAAATCCCGGTTCATATCAAATTGCTCTAGATCTCCTAGCACAATGTCTCTTTTTTTTTGTTCAAGAGTTTATGGAAGTAAGCCTGCTTCCGCCTAATATGCGTGTCCTCCATCAGTACTCTATTGTCCTCGTCCTTGATGCACCTCACGTGATCCAAGTCATGAGCCCTCCTCTCTCTCGTCTTGGCTAGTCTGTACAACTTCCTATCCTCTCCTTTTTCCTCTAATTCCACATATAGGCGTTCAAAAGTCGCCGTTTTTGTTGCCGTAACCGCTAATTTTGCCTCCTTCCTCGTCGTTTTATACAATTCCCTATTCGTCCACTTCTCCGCCTCAGCCTTGCTTTCTACCAATTTTTCGTACGTCGTTTTCTTCGCTTCCAACTTCTCTTAAACTTTATCATTCCACCACCGGTCCCTTCGATGCCCACCACGGCTACCCCGCGAAACCTCTAGCACTTCTCTAGCTACCTCTCGAATGCAATTGGCCGTCCTGGCCCACATACCGGTCGCATCTCCACTACTCCCCCAAGCCCCCTTGGCTACCAACCTCTCCCCCGTCTCTTAAGCCTAGCCATAGTCAAACTCCCCAATTTGATTCTTAACCAGTCATCCACAACCCTTCTCTTCTTCCCTATCTTAATTTTCAAATCCATCACTAAAAACTTATATCGGTTGTAGATACTCTTAGAGTAACCTTGCCGTCTTTACAAAGACCGTTGTCAACCTTTCTAAGGAGCATAAAGTCTATCAGAGTCTTAGCCACCAAACTACGAAAAGTCACCAAGTGCTCCTACTTCTTAGGCTCGAATTGGCTATCACCATCCCAAAAGCTCTAGCGAACTCCAAAAGTGAGACGTTTCCCCCGTTCCTGTCCCCGAGGTCAAAGCCTCCATGCACGTCTCCATAACCCCCAAAAGTGACCCGATATGTCCATTTAAATCCCCTCTTACAAATAACTTCTCAGTAGGTGGTATACCTCCCACCACTTCATCCAAATCCTTCCAAAAATGCCTCTTCTCCTCCTCGTCCAAGCCCGTTTGTGTGCGCACTAATAATGTACATAGTGAACCCTCCAACTACCAACTTAATCGTCGTCATCATGTCATTGACCCTCCTAACCTCTACCACATGATCCCTTAGCTCGCTGTCTACCAAAATGTCTACCCCATTCCTATACTTCGATCTACCCGAGAACCATAACTTATACCCGTATACATCCTTAGCCTTAGGTCCTACCCACTTGGTCTCTTGGATACAGGATAAATTGATCCTCCTCTTCTTAAAAATCTTAACTAGCTCTATGGATTTCCCCGTTAAAATCTCAATATTCCAAGACCCTATTCTCAGTCTAGCATCTCTTACCCCACTTACCCCCATAACCTTCACCCATGTCTCCGACCGAGAACATGACCTTAGTCTACCATTATTCGCCAAAGCCAATAGAGCAAAAAAATACTAGTCAAAGGTTAACGCTAACACACACGGAAACCAATATTAAAGCACAAGTTAGCAAGAATCTAGAGGCAAGTCATGCTACTATAGACCACAATGATAAAACAAAGGACAAAAAGAATAAAGGCAAGAATGTAAAGTCAATATTCAATAAAACGCAACATGCAAAAATTTAACTACAAGAATAAGAACAAACATTAAGTACGGGCAACTGGAGGGTTGCCCATATGCTATCATGTGATTTAAAAAAAATTCAATAGAAGATTGATCTGTTATAAGATGAGAATCTATAGTGATTAAGTTACTATATATTCTTGATATTTGACCACATTGTTTAGGCCAGTAAGTATCACTGGCTTAACATCAAATAATGAGGAACATTCTGCGATTCATTTTTTTAGAGTAATGAATGTATTTGTTCTTGAAAAATTGACTTGACAACGACAGTGGTCAAATGGTTTGAAAAACCAGTAGACATGTCTTAAACTATATAGAATTACCAAGTGAGTTTTTGAAAATTGTTCAAGTTCTAATCTCTCTGTTGATTTTTTTTCTACGTCTGTGACATGTTACATTAATGGTAACGATCATTTTTTTTCCTTGTTCCTATTTCAACGGGGACATACTCGAATTACTCCAAGTAGGAGTGGTGCTATAAGTCTAGCATCTTCGTCAAAGGACTAGATTCTGTGATGATTCAGACTTAGAGCCTGAAGAATGTCCCAAGGACGCTACAAAATATCTTTAGGGGGATAGACTTTTGCGTAGGGAAGGAAAAGAAAATATTAAGAGTTTCAAATATTCAAAATGGATCAATCTGCATCTATACCAGATCATCTACCTTATTGGAAAGAAACAAGCTGAATTAATGTTTGAATATTTTAAATATATTTCAAATTAGAAAGCCTCGTGTATATTGGAGCAATCCTTGCCAGATTTTTGGAAGGGTCAACGGCTAGTATTTATCACAAGTTTGGTCCCAATGAGCACATTTGGTTATACACTATGGAACTTGAAGCCAAGTGGGAGGAAAAGGAAATAGCAATTAAGATTAAGAATTCTTGACTACTAAAGACGTTCAAGACCCAGATTAAGTCTGATAGTTCCTAAATCTCAGCTTTCTCGACTTTCTTTCATAGATAAACTGGCTAAAAGTGTTGTAAATCCTTGTCATCCACGTAATGAGAAGAAAGTCATGTACATATAGACAAGTAGTATATGACTTGTAATTGTGTAAATTCTTTTATGAACATAAGTTTGTTTATATCTTCTGTTATATATAAATTTATTTTAATTGATATGTATAACAGAAAATTGTAAAAGGATAAGACTTAAAGAATCTGTGATTCTAGTCTTGCATATTTTTTTAATACACACTAAGAAATGATTTTAATTTTAGTTAAACATTTAGTTCGTAGATGATGATTGGAAACTTTAGTGACCTTTCAATTTTTACACTAAATGTGAAAACTTTATGGAAACTGAGTTGTTTGAGTGGTGTATATCACATGCATAAATTGTTTGAAGTAAATATGATTAGTAAACCTTGGTTAATTGTCTCATTTAACAGACATGGCATCAAAAAACATTATTGCTGATTTAAATAAGGGTGAGAAACTAAACGGTGAGAATTACGACACATGGAGTCGTAAAATGTGGTACGGTAAGAGCAAGATGCTCTTGAAGGTATCAACCACACTTTGGTCCCAGAAGAGGGTAACACTGCTTAACACAGAAGAGATCTCGAAACTTATAATGCATGAAAAAAGAAAGATTCCACTGCATGTGGAATCATTGAGTTTGGTTGTTGATGATCTCATTCACGAGATGTAGGCTCACTTACGAGAGACATATGAAGGGTCTACTATGACCCGCCTCGGGCAGCTGACTATCAAAATTGATATTTATGTGAAGCGTCATGATCATAATGTCAAATGTCTAACATGATAGCTCAACTCAAAAGTGTTGGTCATGTTCTCTCTTATGAGCAACAAGTTCAGGTAGTGATTTAGTCTTTTCTCAATAGTTAGAAACATTTGAAGGTTAACTTAACTCATAATGATAGCATCAAAACATTTCCTGATGTTGCTTGTCATGTCGAGCTGAAAGACGAGCAATTTGGTGATGCTAAAGCTGTACCTAGTGTCTATGTGGCAGAATCAAGTGGTACGAAACTTTCAAGCTTCAAGCGCAAGAAAATTTGAAAAAATGACGAAAAGTGTAAGGGGATCGATGGACCCTCCAAGAAAAAGAACAAGTCAAATTCCAAGAACGGAAACTGATTTTTCAAAAATATAAAAGATAAAGTGCTACAATTGTCAAGTTCCACGGAATTTTGAAAGGTAGCATTTCCAAACGTATCTCTAAGTGCTATATACGTTTCTAGCACTATTTTACTAACTAAATCTTATCATGTGTGAATTGTAGACTCGGGAGCCACCGATCATGTGAGTCGTGATCAAGAAGCATTTGTGGAGTTTCGTAGATTTTCACCTGGATCAAGTGGATACATATAGGAAATTGTGCAAAGCTTGAAGTCAACGTGATAACGGAAATCGTAGTACCTCAGTTGGTTGGTTATTTGAACTTTCACCTTGTTGGTGAGGGTTTGATTCCCCACCCTTGTAATTCCCTCCCTCATATCCCCTTCCCCTACCACCAATTTTATTTAAGAAAAGGATAGGCACTTGCAAAATGGACTTGCGTGGTGGCCGATCTTTGATGTTGCATGACGTCCTATATGCTTTAGAGACCCGATGAAACTTAGTCTCCGTGTTTGTTCTACTAGATGTCTAGATCTTGATTTCTATTTAAATTTTAATCACAATGTTGTTTATTTGTTTTGGACTTTGTTATGATGCTTATGACTATTATGTTGATTGTTGTTGTGTGATGATTTATTATTCTAGTAACAATGATGTTTGATTTATTACATGGTATGCAAGATTAGGTCACATACCGCAAGACCAAATGAATAGATTCCTAAAGGAATGACATTTAGGTTCTTTTCCCCCATTGAAATGCCAACTTGTGAAAATTACTTTGCCGAAAAGATTACACATAAACCATTTGGGAAGGCTAAGAGAGTCGGTTCCCTATTGCAATTAATCCATTTTGATATATGTGGTCCAATGAATGTGATGGAAAGGTCTGGTGCTTTGAATGATTTCATGCGCTTTGGTTATGTCTATCTGATTTCTCATAAATCTGAAGATTTAGAAGATATATTAATGAAGTCGAGAATCAATTAGATAAAAGTATAAAGACTAAAGGCCGTGAATATTTGTCAAAACATTTTAAAGAATTGTGTAATGAAAAAGGCATTACACAATTAACACACACCTCTAGTAGGGAACAAGACACCCATACTTCCATTGTGTTTCATATGTTAAAACTATGGTGGAACTTGGAGTATATCTTCCCTCTCTAGAATTAAGAGGTTGCCTTTTCACAATTGAAAGCAATGGAGCTTACTACTTTTTTTTTTGGAAATTGAAAACATAGAGCAATGGAGCTTACTTTGATGCAATAATCCACAAAGAAAGCTCATTAAAGGTAGTGGCACTGGTGATCAACCTAGTGGTAGAAGAGGAGACATGAATGTATGGCAATTACAGAAAGCCCAATTTGGAAAATTGTAACCTATGTTGCTCGGACCCTTTAAAATCCCTATCGCACTCGTGAATCGTGATCTGACACGATTTAGGTGTGGGTGGCAAATCCACGCCCGATTTAGTCAACTTACCTTGGATGCTTTGAATACATCTATGACCAAGAAGTATAGATTGATTCAGTATTTGGTTTTATTTTATTTTATTTTTTTGATAAGGAAAAGGAAGTCACAGGTAGCTAAAGTATTTGGTTTAATTTTATGGGTTTATGTTATGTGTGTGTGTATACACACACATATCTTATGAACAAAATACTAGGTGCTTATATGGAATTAAATTTTATTACTTTAGTTCAATAACTTTAACTTAACTGAAGTGCAATTAGCTCCACAAATAAAGAGAAATGCAAAATATTGCATTTATTTATTTATTCTGACAAAGAAAAAGATTGCACTTTTACCCGTATCTCTCTTCAGAATTCAAAATATTGATCATAGAGAACTAAACTATTTCAGCTTGTAGGAAAAGAACCTAAGGTCATACTAATTAGGATAGTGAGAAACTACTTTAAGCCATCAACCGTAAGAGATGTATATTTATATTGTAAGTCAAAGATTAGAGTACAAGAAGAAAAACGGCAAAAGAAGACTGAATTAAGACACAAAAGAAATCTGTCCTATTAAAGTCCTATCAGTGACTATAAATCCATGCATAAATAAAGCTAATAAAAGGTAAAAAAATTGCTTCAATTAATGGAGGGAGATATTCCATCATCTTCTGGAGTACTTATTAGGTTAACATTTGCTCTAAAGTGAAAGTATGTATGTCCTAGAGACAATCATTTTAGGAACAAATATACTTGAACACATTCGTATTATTAATGAGATTAATATATTTTGGCATTTGCAATTATTGAATTATGATTTTGATTGTTTGTGATTATTCATTAATGTGCATTCATTGAGCTTACGTTGTCATTGATAAAGTGAAATATTAATGATAGAGCGTAACTCATAGTCTCGACTGATGATCATTGAAAATGGGATATCAATGATATGTTATAAGTCGACATGTGATTTGCATCACAATCTTAGAGGATGCGGTATATCTCACTTACTACTAGTAATGGCTATTAGAGATGGATACATGGATATTTTTTGAGGGTGTTGGTATATCCTGCTGATAAACTATTTGTTATACATGTCTAGAGTATTATCAGTACGTGGGATATAGAGGTCCTTTGACTTGAGGTCAATACACACATGATTTACAGAGTAATGTACTTTGACCCTGTCCTAAGCTTAAATTCCTTATAGGATAAGACATGGCTTGTGTTGGGTACATTGCAATGTAAACTAAAGTGATAGTTGAGCCAAGAATATGATTCATTCCTCGATTGGATATTCGAGAAAGAACACTCAGCTTCTCAGTAATATTAGGTCGACCAAGTTATTGGCCAATGCAAGAGACATATTTAGGATATGGTCTGGTTGTCGACTAATATAGATGAGATAAAGTGATCGAGTCATTTGGATAGACACATGGCAAATCCTAAGCTTAATCGACTGTGTCGCGAATGAAAGAAATTTATCATCTCACATAAAGGTTGTGTTTACAGGAGTCATAGGAGTCATGTAAACGTACTTCACATATTAAATTCATCATACGGCGCAGTCTAGGAGTTCCGTATGAACCTTAATTTGATTAGTGTCGATGTGTGAAGGCCTAAAGGGTCACACTAAGTCGATTGTCTTTTCGGTCTAAGGGTATATTGAGAGAGTATAAAATATTCGATTTAAAATCGAGATATTTGAACTAATAATAAATTATGGAATAATTTCTATTTAATGAAAATTATTTAATTAAGTCAAAATTGGATTGTCGGACTTAAAATTAAAATGTGCTGAAAATAAAGTGAAGCGCTACGCGCTAAGAGGTGAGCATGGCCGATACGACAAATGAGCCCACCGATCAAGATCGCATTTCGGGATTTGAGTCAGGCTTAAAGCCCAACACTAATCCGAAAATTAACATAAACCACTAGTATATAATCAGCACTTAATCCCATAAACTAGGTTACTCACTTCTTACTTTCTGAACTCAAAGTTCAGAGAATAAAATCCTCTCAAACCTCTGCCAAGATTTTCTGGCTTTTCTGACAGAGGAGTATACCACAGCAAGGCTTGCGGTTGAAAGGATAATCGCGTGCGCTCCCTATACTAAAGACTCCGGATAACACAAATTGTAAGTTTTGTTTATGTCTTTACAAATTTCAATTGTCGCGTAATCATATATGACGAAATTGTTGGGGTAAGTAAGTTGAACAAAATTTTAAAATTTCTGTTGTGTCTTACTTATGTGTTTTAGACCCAACAAAATCCTACACAAAGTTCCAGGCCAGCAGCTCATATATCATGCCAACAATGTTAATATGTAAGGGAAACTATTGAAGAGGAACTAATAAAAGCCAGTGATGGAATCTTGCTAATACATTATTGGTAAAGTTGAAGAGTCCAGAACTATCAATTCATGGTCAAGTGGCTAAGTTTATCATGATGGAGGAAGCAATTATTCCCTTCTTAATGCCAAAATAAAGAGTAATGAACTTCAACGAGCAATACTTTTTGCCTTATTGCTTTGAACCAACATCCATCAGGGTCCTCTAAAGCATGGAGACAAAGAAAGGCCTATAAATGAAGAAGCCATGGAGAGGGGAATGTGAATGCCAAGTGACATTAGAACAATTTCTGCATGAAGGTGATTAGATGGGCAAAGTGCAATTCCCACCATAGCACATGTATAATGAAGTTATAGATGGTTTCTAGTGTCAGTGCTCAATAGCTGATACCCAAAGTTCATACTCACTAGTCATCAGTTAACAGTAACACAATCACTATTGAAGCAAAATAAATTTACATACTGTGGATACCAATAAATTTACATACTGTGGATACCTAGATGTTGAATGGTATATAGTTTACCAGGTATTCTGTCATTTTCAGTGTATCAATTTCTTAGCATCCTCTCAAAATTGTTATAAAACTGTATTTAAAAAATAATCTGAAACAGAATCCGGAAAGAATGAAAAATAAATTCGATCCAATGAATTCACATTGTGTCCTTAAGGAAATTATTGCCCTCAATATACCCGAAGTTATGGAATATATCTTCCATGATAGAACGAATTAAACTCACTAGTGTAGCGAGCTCAACATACGGCAGCGATCACAAACAGAATATATTTGAAGTGCAGAAAGAAGGAAGAAGATAATCAGAATTTTCGTAAGGAAAATCTGATGGACTGGTCAGGTTTTTATAGCCATAGGGTTGAGTTTAGAGGAAAGGTGCAACTCAAAAGTTGCAACCTTTCCGAAATGGAACTAAAATTATTCCGGGAAAATTAAAAGAAAAAACGGTCAGATTTGGAAACTTATTAATAATTTAAATAATTAAAAATTAATAAAAGTATTTAGTCCAAAAAAAAAAGTCATCAATCTGACCAAATTCAAATCCAAAGCTGAGCAACAATGACGCGAGAGGAGACTCTCTGCTCAACTCTTTATAAACTAGAAGATGTGCTTTCATATATAAGCACACAATCTTGCTTTGCTCCGCCAATGAGGGACAAAGTTCACTTGTAGAAAGTAACTTTATTCAAATTTCATTTCCCTCTATTTTTCCTTCCCTCCATTTCCCATTCTTCACCTTAACACTCCAACCCAATAAAAACTTAGTATGAAACTTTTCACAGGATGTCATAAGGCGCTTAAATTTCAATTCTATGTTGATTCTTGACACGCTACTTCACCCGAACTTGCTTAGTACACTGAACTAACTTAATTAGCCATCAATGTAGAACAGAACCTTTTTTTTCCTTCAAACAAGTAATATAAAAGCGAAGATGTAAATAAAAAGATGAAACAGCCTTACCCTCAGCAACAACTTTAACACCTTCCTTCAAAGCTTGTTTAGAAGTAAAAACCTTAGACACCAAGCCCAACTCTTTAGCTTCGGAACCGTTAAACCTACGACCAGTTAAAGCCAACTCCATCGCATTTCCAAACCCAACAATACTCGGAAGCCTCTGAAGTGTCCCGAGATCAGCCGTGATAGCTAAATCCACCTCTTTCACCGAGAAAAATGCATCGGAACAACAATACCTAATATCACATGATGTAATTATATCAATAGCACCACCGATGCACGCTCCATGGACAGCCGCAATCACCGGTTTACGGCAACACTCTACGGCAGTAATAGCCTCTTGCAAGAACTTGATGTGTCGCCGGATCCTGTCGACTTTGCGGCCGCAATCGGAGGAGTTTGTTTCTTCGAGGCCGTCAGATAGGGTTTGGAGGTCGATGCCGGAGCAGAAGTGCTTTCCGGAACCGGCGAGGATGATGACGGCGACATTAGGGTTTTGATCGAGTGAGGAGATGGCTTTGGGGAATTCAGTGAAGAAGTCACGTGAAAGAGCGTTGAGCTGGCCGGGTCGGTTCAGATATAAGTAGTAGACCCGAGAATTTGGGGATATTTGGTTGATTTTCAGTGATTTGTATTCCTCCATTGTTGGTGAAGATTGGGGAAGATGAATAGAAATGATAGAAGTGATCTTGGGAAGATATTTGAAAGCTCCACCAGTGGTGGACGGACAGAATTTTCAAACTGGATTACACATTTAATAAAGTTTACAATCATTGGAGTGCCTAAATTTAATAAAGTTTACAAATCATAATTTTTTCATATTTTGAAAACGTTTAATTACATCATCATTTATAACACTCTTAATCAAATCTTTTTCAATAAAACATACAAGACAATCATTTAAAAATTGATCACAAATTCGATTTCGTAGATCTGTCTTGACAATATTCATTGTAGAGAAGCATTTTTCGACACTTGTTGTTGCTACCGGCAAAATCAATGCAAACTTCAAAAGCCGACACACTAATGGGTACGACAAGTGTTTTCGTGTTTGCACAAGCAAGGTAGATAGATCAACAAACCCCACTAAATCTGTCATCTGATCGCAAATCCATAATATATGTCTCTAGTTGATTTTCAAGCATCATACAATCAACTAGAGATAAGTTATCCGGATAAAACTGAGTTATTCTTACCAATTTTGCTATATTGAAATCAACAAAATCATTACTTGGATTCAAACAAGCAACACAAAGAAGCAACTCAGAATTGACCTCATTGAACCGATCATTAATTTCTAAAATTTGTTGATCCATAATGACATTAAAACATTCCACACGATAATGAAAATTGTTAGTAATGTTTGTCTTACGCCAAGGACGGTGACGATTAACATATTCAATATTCATATCCATACAATCAATCTTGTTCTCATTGCAAAAACCAGTAATCTTACCTAGAAGAAATTATCATCCATCATTTCTTGCCGCTTGCATTTTTGCCTAGTTACTTTAACAAGTGTCATAGCATTCAAAATATATGTATCTTTCCTTTGCAAAGCTAATGACAACTCATTTGCGAACGAAAGAACAGTCAACATCAATTGTAAATTAAAGACAAAATCAAATGAATGCAAATATCCCAATAAACCAACTGCTTGAGCTTTTTTCGATGAATATGTAGCATCACACGAAACAACTTCAAGAACTTCAATAACAGAAGAAAACAAAGCAACCAAGTTCAATAATGATTTATAATGAGACCTCCAACGTGTATCCACAACCCTCTTAAGACTTAATTCTTGATTTAATCTTTTCTCTGTCTCAAGCAAACCACTCTCGATTTCTTCCGTCACTTTTTGTGCTTATTTTTGTCGAATAATACCTTTACACTTACAAGATGCTCCAATAACATTTAATTAAGTAGAAATCATGTTAAAAAAATCTGTAATATCAACATTTTTCTAGCCACAGACACAAGAGCTAATTGAAGTTGATGAGCAAAACAATAAACATAATATGCGGACCGACTTTCATTCATAATCAAAGTCTTCAACCCTCTGAATTCACCATTCATATTACTTGCACCATCATAATCTTGACCCCGAATTTTCATCAAACTCAAACCAATATCAGCAAATACATTATCAATAACAGATTTCAAAGACAAAGCAGAAGTCTCCATCACATGCACAACACAAATAAAACTCTCTTGAACACTCCCACAAGAGTTAACAAATCGCAAAATCACAGTCATTTGTTCTTTGTCAGATACATCACTAGACTCATCCACCATTAATGCAAAAAAAATCATCTTTGATCTCTTCAATTATTTTTCGTATTATCTCTTGTGCAAAACAATGAACAATATCTTTTTGAATGTGCGCAGAAATCATTTGACAATTTTTTGAGCATTTTCTATAATGACTTTACGAACAAAATCATTTTGATCACCACAAAACTTAATCATTTCAAGAAAATTCCCTCTATTTGAAGAATCTTCAGTCTCATCATGACAACGAAAAGTCAACCCTTGGTTCAATAAAAATCGACAAGAATCAATTGAAGCACCTAATCGAATTCGATATTCATTTCTCACAATGTCTGATTGTCTATGAAGAGCAACTGTAATAGATTGACTTTGTCTCATTAGATCATCACACTTCTTTAAACACACATAATGAGCACTATTAACTGCACCAACATGGGAATCCAACCTATCTTTTTTATTCCAAGTAGAAAAATCTTCAGTTATAAATGCCCCACCACCTTGATTGTTGATTTGATCTCTAAACAAATAACAACACAAGCAATGTGCTTTATCTTCTTTCATGCTACACTCTAACCAATTAACATACTCATCAAACCAATCAGGAATAAAACGACGCATTTTATTTTCCATCATTTTCTTAGGGAAATCATGGCCACGTGGTTGACAAGGCCCCTTTAATAGATAAGTTCTTCTAATTTCATCAACCTGGGTTGGGTGAAATTCAGATATCTTTTTCCTTTTTGCAGGATCTGAAGGAAGACTATTCAAATCAACAAAATCTTTCCTAGTTGAAGTTATGGGAACAGACGGTTGAGTACTAGGAGATGCACCACTAGAACCACCAATTTCAATTTCTGTCAATTTTCGTTTATAAAATCTCTCCATATTCCCTTAATAGTCAAAAAACCTCTAACCATGTTGAAGAGACAAAAATCAAAATTCACAATTTAAAGATTACAATTTACAACTAAACATGTAACATATAACATGTAACAATAGCACAAAAAATAAATTCACAATTTACACCCAAATAAATATGCAAATAAAAAAACTAAACATAAAGAATCATTATTAAGGGAGCATCACTGATTCACTGTATCAAAGACAGAAAAGGTTCATATTAACTATTAATGAAATATAGTAGTTAAGATGGGTTTTTTCCTACAGGCATGGACAACAAAGAATTTGACTACAGGTTTCCACTCAAATAAAAGTTGAGCCTAAAGTCTCAAAGGCAACCTCTTACTTCAATTACTTCAATTAGGATGGTAAATACTCAAAAAATATTAAACACCCGCTACTACTGCGTTAGGAACAACTTATGAAATGATTGAAATCTAGGCCGAAGTAGAGACTTGTAATTCCATGTACTGTCGAGTTTGGTTTAAGTAAAAAGGGGAGATGTCAGATGAACCGAAGCAAAGATAGAGAATTAGAGATGTAACATCAAGGCTCAAGCCCTAATTCCAAGTTTTCAACCAACCAAATAAAAAGCCCTAATTTTAGACATCAAACATTTGAACTAGAATTTGAATCTTATAGACAAGGAAAGAGAAGAAGAACAGATACAGACGAATATAGAGAGAAGGAGGTGTGAGACTTAGCTTGACGGGCGGCGGCACCGCGATAGTGAAGTGGAATCGCAATTCACAAGGGGAAGGGTCAAGGGTTTGCAGGAGAGGAGAGAAGCCAGAAGGTCGAAGAAGAGATTCAATATATTTGATTATTTGTGATAATTGAAAAGTGGACATTACAATTTATATTGTCTCTTATAAGGACTACAATAGTAACTAAACAACATAAAGGAAAACTTAAGGGACTAAAAGTGATATTTAATAAAAACTAGTCACATTATAGAATTGTGACAGTTTCAAATAAACGTTGGTATACACGGACCACATTTATTTTGCCAACACTATTTTTGTCCTGCATTTCAGTCAATCCAACACTATAGGTGGGTCACGTTGAAAATGATAGGTGTGTCACCTTATAAAACGGACGTCGTTTTACAAGGTAAAAAAAATCATAGGTGGGTTACGTGCACCCACATGGGCAAACATCCGTCCGCCTCTGCTAGGGTGTGTTTGATCATATACTATCTACGTCGTTTTATAAGGTAAAAAAAAAATCATAGGTGGGTTACGTGCACCCACATGGGCAAACTTCCGTCTGCCTCTGCTAGGGCGTGTTTAATCATATACTATATATATATATATATATATATATATTCTCATATGTTTGAATATAATAGCTAATAGTTTAGTTAGATTTTTTATTTCTTTGGAGATCTCTTGAGAAAAGTTTTTCCCGCACGAGTACATTTTAACTATGTAGTTCGTTGATGTAGTAATATGAAGTAATTAGTCTCGATTCAAAAAAATTAATTACACATTACAAGAATTTTAATGTTTTTTACCAACAAAAGAAAATATATAGCTATTTTGCTTAAAGTTTGCCTTGACTTTTTTATTTATTTGAATTATTTTTTGGAGGAAGGACAATATTTATTATAATTGACTTTTATTTTTTCTATAAGGAAAATTAATCATTTCTTGGAGAAAAAAATCATTTAATCATGTCATGGTGACAACCCAATTCTAGATATTAAGTTTTAATGTTCTGTTTTAAGATCTGAAATCTTATATAAATCAATATAACTAACAATTTGGAACTTGTTTGATGGATTTTTGATAGGGATATGAAAAGTTCAGGTAAGTTTTGAAACAATAAAACACAATTAACTATTGTTGAACTATTATTTTTTGTGAGGCTGCTTTTGTGAGTAGAGTGTCACAACAAAAGACATAGCCAGATTTTTGGGCCCTTTGCAATTATGTGCTGTAGCCGGAATTACGAGGTTAACCGTTTTAATTGCGGCAACCCATGTGATACAAGAGTGGTTAATTATGATAATTTTTTCATTCTAACTCATTTTTGTAAAGGCTAAGCCATGTCGATTTGGGATGTCATATATCACCAATGATACAATTTCTAAAGGGGAACTCTAGAAATCGAATGCGAAATTGAAATGATAGAAGATTGACGCCATCAATGGCATCCAAGGCAATCTAAACTATATGAAAGATTATATCTCAATGGAATAAGCCAAATCAAACATCAATCAAATGATAGAAGCAAGACACAAGTATAAAAATCAATGGGCAACCAAATGTATATTTAAACCAAAGAATTCGTAAAGATTAATTCATACAAGCACCTATACTATAAGGATGATTCCACAAGTGAGCAATATCATGTGAGAATCATGAACAAGGTCCAATAACTAACCAAGGAATCCACTTTAATTAGCTATCACTCTAATAATCACTAAGATTAATACTACAACTATCAACTAAGATAAACTAACACTCATATGAGTTTTTCATCAATACTCTGTCACGACACAATTCACGAATGATGACACCTACACTATCCTCTGGTAGGCGAACCATCCCTAAATCATTTAAACAATCATAAAACATTATAGAATTGTAAGAATTATAGAAGAATATAAAGCTGCTTCATTAGGAAGACTTATAAATATCAACATCCTTAAAATACATCCTTTTTCGAGAACCTGGTCTTACTTGTACAAGAGCTAATATGAGTACAAATGAATAGGAAAATAATGTCAATAACTGCCTTGAAATAATAAAGATAGTATAACCATAGAAGAAGATCAGGGTCGCTGATAGGATATGTGACCCGCCCCAAGCCTCTACGAACGTTGAAAGTCATAGACTGGACCAAACGTTATACATGCATTCACATAAAGATGCATCAAATGTATTATGAGTATACAACGTACCCCCGTAAACATCATAGGCTGACGACAACGGATAACATGTAACAGATATAAAAATCAAGTAGACTCATAGGTATCCTAGATACTACGCAATTGTTACTAACACATAGTCACACCAGAACATAATAATTATGGTTTAACACCTGAGTCATCTCTAACACAGAAGAACATGTATCACTTATAGGATCAAGTCAACTACACTATCCAACGATATGAACCACACTTAATCCAACCACATCACATTATTGGATCCCAAGTATCGATAAACAAACATTTAAGGAAATTCAACTTCATCACATACTCTTCACATAAGCACAGATCTAACACATACCTTGCTACCTAATACTTCCTTAAGACCATCAGTTTTATATCAGCTCTAACTCACACACTTTGTTATTTTTATACACTATGGACATTTATTCATACAAGCTCATAATTATCCTTGTTTATTCCGAATAGGTGAATACAATCATAAGTCTCACATTTTAGGATTAACTTAACATATCTAACTCATACATGACGATACTCACGCCACCAAGCACGGTATCCATTCATGGTCTATATTTTCTGTCAACTAAGGCAATCATCCTTTTAAGGATTCATTATTCACTCCCTAATCAAGAATTGATACAGATCATATCATTCACATCACTATACACTAGAAACAACTACCATTACCAATTGTACTATCTAATCACATATAACAAGAAAACACATCCGACAAACAAATAAGAATATGGTGCACATGAAATGAATGCAATGACATGAATATGATGTAATGCAATGAATTGGCCATCTTTCGAATTTAGTATACATATTCCATCGGACGTTTTCTCGTAGTTATGACCTATGGGGACCGCAAAGTTCATATAATGCTCACAACCAACCGAAATAATTCATCGATTTGACTAGAGCATCAATCACATACCCATTGTTGAGCCATATCAATCATCATGATCTTAATATTCCAAACCATCTCATAACAATATCATTTACCTTCGTTTTCAAGTCTCATCGGACCAACAACACTCTATACCACTCCATATTAATATCAAAATAACATGAGTGTATGAACGCAACAGTAAATAAAGCAAGTAATCATGAAGTATGAGATAAAATCATATTTATGAGATGAAATATCACACCTTAAAGCCCCAATCTTGGACTCCAATTGCATTTAATTAGCCCTCTTAACATTACATAAGAACCCTAGGGTTTTATTCCCAAAATATGGTAAACGTCCTAGATTTAATGATGGAATCATAAATAGATAATGAAAAAGGACATAATTCTTACCCCAAAGTTGGAATGAATAAAAATCCTTGATTTTATCCCCAAACCGAGCTTAGAATTATGAAAAGTGAGAAATGAATTTGAACTTGAGGTTTTTTATTGCTTCTGATACATCGATCTCGCTTCTGTGGACCATCCTTCGCAGAAGCGACCTTGCATTTGCAGAATGATATCCACATAAGCGACTTCATTTATCTCGAGAGACTTCACAAAAATGAAAGGTTACTCACAAGTGTGGTCGCAAACCCACTCAAAATATCCACAGAAGCAAACCTGACACATCCCCTAAACACATGCATCTATGGACTAGTCTTCGCAGAAGCTGCTCCGCATGTGCGATGAAGTTCCCGTAGGGGCAATTTTGCCCAGTTCTAAAATGCTATGTCTAAGAATATCCCAACCCAAAATCTGAACCTTATCCGATATTCCCTGAATACAACCCCAATATGCTTCCTACGGATAACGACTAACCAAATTTACTCGCATCCTCAAATTTCAGACATGACATTATCACAACACGTCTTTACCCATTAATCGTCCCCAAATTATCCCAACATGCACATATAGTAAAACTAATTAATCAACCATATCCGATAACCTTGGAAAGCGAAACTAACTTGACTATGTCGTACTTTGATGTCCCATACTTAACGATTTACCACAGAGCTCCGAACTATAAAATTTTCACTGAAAGTTAATCTCTCTATTTCAAAATTATTAGGCTTTTATCCTTATGATTTATTTCTCTGAAGCCAAGATTAATTTATCATGAGGCGCGAGTTATCCATCCTCGTAAGTCACGACATTGACTAAAGAGTTGAGAAAAGGGTATTTTGGTCGGAATACAATAAGAAAGCTAAAACGACCGAACGGGTCGTTACACATTCAATCTAAGAAATGAAAATAGTTGAGGGCCCTATTTATAGTTTTTCCTATTACATCAAAGACCCAAAAGTGACATTTGCACAAATATTCTAACATGGGACCTTCATTTGATTTGCACACCTAGCCACTTTTTGTGGCTCCAACTCACTTGCCTTCCTCTTTATCTCCATCCCAAACAATCATCCACACAATGTACACCCTTATAGCTTGATCTCCAATGGACCTATATTCATCATCAAAGGGCATGTGGCATGAAAATACACGTTCAAATCTCTACCACGAACCTTAGCCCTCGTAATCGCAAAAATAATAATCTTATTCTCATCTCAAGGATGTGTAAATTTGTGGTACAACCAACTATCAATGATCACCAAGAACAACATTTCCACATATAAGGCATCAATAAGTTGATTCCTCTAAGTATCATGAAATGAGAATAAAGTAATGAATCCAATGAATTTAAAGTAAGGAGAATGTGATGTTATATTGGTTCTAGATGATATAAAGCACATTTGATCATCATTTCTCAAATAAGAGTGACCCTCCTCATAAGTATATGTAATATCCAAAATAAGACCAACCAAATCAAGATCCTATTATTTGAACTAGCTCTTCCTAAGAATAAGTAGTCACCTAATTATGACAAAGAAATATAATACCCAGGTCAAAGACTATGATATCTCCCAAGTTAACATGCGCATATGCTTCATATAAGCCCGAATTAACTCAAGTAGCAACACAAGAAAGGGATCAGATGATGATTCAAGAGTGTTACTACCACACGAAAAAACCACATGAGAGGTAGCATCATATTTATGGTATGGAATATAATTAGATAATTTTGGAATTCTATCTACCACAACACAAATATTGTCATATTTTTCCATAGCTCTTGGGATACCCCTAACAAAGTCTATAGAATTGCTCATCCGATGACCAAAAGGGTTGGAAAAAGATATGTTCAAACCTTGAGGATGAGGCATTCCCTTTGTACCTCCTTGGATGCTAGATCATCATCACCCTACACAAGAGAAGTCACACTACTAGACAAAGTTCTAGTAGCTTGGTTAGTTTGCAATAGAAGATCATCGTTAACAAGGCTCACCATAAGGTTTTTCTTATCAACTTCTTTCAAGCAAGTACTAGATTTGGCAATTATACACATAGCATTCTCTTAGGTTGAACCTTGTTCTCCTTGATCAACCAAGGTCTCCTTTTCATTCTTCTCTATTTCCTCCATTTGAAACCTCTCTCGTAGTTCCTTCATGACTCGATAATCTTCACTCACTTGATAGGGTGTCAATGGGGCAAGATTGTTTTTTTAACCTCTAAATACAAATGAGTACTTGTTGGTTCTTGCATTATGTTGTGCATCCCTATCAAATTGACAAGGACTCCTAAGCAATATATGACATTCTAACATTAGGACAACATCACATAACATCTCATCCTCATACCTCCCAATGCTAAACTTGATAACCGGTTGCTTGGTCACCATTACTTCACCACTTTCATTGAACTATTGGAGTTTGTAGGGACTAGGGTGTTTTCGAGTGGGGAACTTTATGTGTTCAACCAGTGGTTGGCTCACCGCATTTATACAGCTCCCACCATCAAAAATCAAAGAGCACACCTTATCCATTATCTTTCACCTAGCATGGAAACAAGTTCTCTTTTTTATCAAACGCTTCCCTAGAAAGTGCACTCATGGTTCGCCTTACAACAATGGCAAAGTTCGCTCACTTCTCCATCCGCTATTCATCATCACCCATGGTTTATCCCGCATACTTACTCTTTTCTTCATTATCATCACAATATACTCTTCCATCATCTTCATCATCGATTCGGTACTCATCTCGTAGGGCCACAATAGACCTCCAATTAGGGCACTCACTAGAAATATGTCTTCTCTTTTGGAATTTGAAACATCGAATAATAGAAGGATGAGGAACGATAAGTTTAGCATTGTTACCTCCTTTCGGTTGGTGGTCAACTTTGTTTTGGGGAGCTTGGGTAGTAGCTTTAAACTTCTCCCAAGTGGGAGACTTCCACTTGTTTTCATCTTTACTCTATGATGAGGATGTATTACTCTTGGCCTTGTACAACCTTTCTTCTTTCAAATCTGCCTCAACCTTGGTTGCATCATGAAATGCTTCTTCAAGTGTGCTATAGAATTGAAGCCTCATAGGCTTAGAGATGTCGTAGTTCAAATTGGCAACAAATTAGATCATCGTGTAGTTTATTCAAGTGCTCTTCGATCTTGAATTTCAATCTCAAGTTCTCAAGCTCATCGAAATATGCTTCAACACTCGTCTACCTTATCTTAACATATACACCCTTTTGAGAACGCCTTGATAATAGTCAAGTGTCACGTACCTTACTTCCATAAGCTCAATTAACTCTTGCCAAGTTGGTATATAAAATGTGTATCATTGAGTTTGCTCACACTTCTTGGAATCTCACAAAGTGGATGGATACCTCTCAAATTGAGTGAGGGCATACTTTAATCTCAAATCATCCTAGATGTTATTTGTAAGGAAGATACACTTTCTTTACAACCTCCATGCTAAGAATTCTTTCGGGCACTCCCTTATTTAAACTTGGGAATTACACCTTAATAGTATGCAAATTATGGTCTTGACTTCCCCTATCTTCATAGTATTGCCATATTACCCGGTCATCGTGATCGTTCCATCTAACCCTATCTTTATAAGGTCTATAAATACATCATCGCCTACTTTGTCCCCTCTGGGAATCATACCCATATCTCCCTTCATATCGTGGCTTTTTCCACTATCTCTCTTGCTCAACCTCCTCAACTCCTTCGTCATAAAGGGGTTTTTGGAAATGGATTCGAAATGCTTTTTGGAAAAGTTTTGTGGTGGTGCATGTAGGGGTGTATGGGGGATATTTTTTGGAGTGACTCTCAGGGTCAGTTTTGGCGGTGACTCATCTTGATATGGGTAATATAGGTGGGGGTTGGTTTTAGGATTGGTTCATCTCATATATCTTTAGGCATTGGTATTTGGAATAGTAGGTGGTGAGACATGTGGATAAGGATTGGGAAATACATATCGTATGCAATTGCCCCAGGGTAATAGTTGGTAAGGTATAGGATTCTTACTTGTTTCTTCTCCAACATTCAATTGGGGAGTGCCCACTCGACTCGCATATTCAACTTTCGCCAACCTAGAGTTCATACTACCCACTGCCTCCCTCACTCCACTTATCTCTATATTCATCCTTTCTAACTTACTAAGTATGAGGGACATCGGGTCCACACCATAATGGGACTGTCCTCTAGAGTTAGTCTTTGCACCTGCAAAACTCAACAAATACGTTTAGTAGAAAAGTTCTTCACGTCACTGTTGAGTCTATTTTATACACATATTTGAGTCCTTTTTAGTTAGTATTTTCATCTTTTCTTTTGCGTTTAGTATAGTGTTAGGGTTATTTTTCTTTCTTTTGAGTCACATCGATCATAAAGGAGAAAATATTGTTTTTGAGGATGAAATTGCACAATAAAAAACCAAAAAATGAAGCCTAAGAAGTCCCGGGAAGCACGAAAGAAATCAAACAAAGTCCGGACAGAAAAATGACGCAAAATCACAACTTCACATCGAAGGCGTCGCGGCTCCAACCAGCAGCGCTGCAGAGCCAAATATCCTGCAGTGTCTGATGATTTCGTCGAAGGCAGCGTCGCGGCGCCGTCGCGGAACTGGGCGAGAAAATTCAGTTTTTCAGAAGGGTAAGGGTCCGAAAATGGATATAAAACCCTGAAACCCTGTCTTATTTCATATCATACTTTGTGGAGGCTAGAAATGAGGCAAAAAGCTACAAGATTGGAGACTACTCTTGTTCAAGTTCTTTCTTTTCTCTTTTATTTAATTCAGTTATGTTGGATATTAATTTAGTTCTTAGCATGACAATGTTTAGGAGCTAATTTCTTATTTAGGGTTTTCCGTCAAATCAACTTGAAACTCTTTTCATAAATTAATGTATAGTTATTAATTTCTTCTTCAGCTATATCAAGATCTATTCAACTTGTATTGATTGTGTGAGAATTAACTGGCCATTAGTTATCATAATGTATATGATTTCGAATCGAGATATGAAAAGGGAGATTTGAATATGCTATAATTGTCTAGACATAGGTTAAAATCGTGGACGAAAGTACCCTGATACTTGTGTAGTGTTTACAGTTATTGTTCTTAATCTTCATGTGTGGTAAAATCTATCATAGAAATATAGAAGGTTTCTGCATAAGGTTGAGTTTTTATATGTCCTAACCGGAATATATAACATGTTCGTTAACCTGCTATCTTAATAAGAAGAAGAGTTATTAGCTTTGCATTAACAAAGAAAAAGTGGATAGTTGAGGAGACTAGAAACCCTAATTTCCTTCATAACTGTTTTAACCCAAAATATTATCATCTTGGTTTATTTTCTGCACTTTACTTAGTTTTAATTCTTAGTTTAAAAATCAAACAAAAGAACGTTAACCAAATAGATATCATATATTAGATATTCGGTACTTGACAAACTAGTCTCTGTGGACGATAACTCGGTCTTACAGACTTTATTACTTTAGCGATACGTACACTTGCGTTAGCGCACAAAAATATTGCAACAGTCACTAGTATTTGCACTCAAGTCTTACCTCACTTCTAGTGTCCTTCTAAAGTTGGTGATGAGCTTATAATCCAATCAAACTCACACGGTTGCTAAGCCTTATGGAAGAATATATTCTTGTTATTTAGAAAGACAGATGACTCAATAAACAAACGGAAGGAGCCAAGAACTTTCAACGAAACAAAATGAGAAAAGCTTGAAATGAATTAGTATGAAATGAAATTCGGACTCAAGCACTAGTTAACAAGCAAGTAAGATCGATTATTAGTTGTGAATTAGTTAGGAGAATCAAAGAAAATAAGTTAGAAAGAGACAAACCATTTCCAACACTTAGAAAAAAAATCAGAAAATTCTCCATGTCTTGTGATAGACTCTCTTCGCGGGTTGATCGCGCATCAATCTGCCTTCTGAATTTGAGCAACACGCACCTACAGGGTATGCATGGGAAGGTTAGGAATGATGGGGGCTCGTCGCATGTGGATCTCAAGTCCTTCGGGTGTTTTTCTTCTTGAATTTTGGGCCCCCAACTTGGATTTGCTGACCTCAAAAGTACTTTGGGCTCACAAATTTCAAATTTCTTACTAAATTTGGCCCAACAAACACCTTTCCACTATTGACTTGAAGTTTTTTGGGTTAAATGCCTTTTTGGATGTCTTCTTTCTTATGAAGATATGAAGATTGCTCAAGAACACCCAAAATCTAATGTAGCTCCAAATTAACTCAAAATTCCTCCAGATTTTAGATCTCAACTCCTTGAATTATAGAGAAGAAATCCCAATAACTTTGAAGATCAAAGGAACCTGAATTCAACCAAACACACTTGATGTTCTTCGAGCTTTGAAGGTCTTCAATGTTGATTCAACCCAAAACTATTTCAAATTACTTGAAATATGGATATGTGATAGATTTAACCTCTAGGAGTTCAAATCTATCAATAAAAACACTCAAATCCAACAACAATCAATATTTTTGTGAATTTTCAAATTTTTCTATTTTTTAAAATATATGAAAACCTAGGATTATGAATTATAGAGACAATCTTTTAGCCCAAGCTATAATACCAAATGATACGATTTCTAAAGGGGAAACTCTAGAAATCGAATGCGAAATTGAAATGATATAAGATTGACACCATCAATGGCATCCAAGGCAACCTAAACTATACGAGAGCTTTGACCTTAATGGAATAAATCAAATCATACATCAATCAAAGGATAGAAACAAGGCACAAATATTGAAATCAATAGGAAACCAAAGGTATATTAAATCGAAGATCTCCTAAAGATTAATCAATACAATAACCTATAATCTAAGGATGATTCCACAAGTGAGCAATCACATATGAGAATCACGAATAAGGTACAATAATCAACTAAGGAATCCACCTTAATTAGCTATCACTCTACTAATTACTAAGATTAAAACTACAAATTTCAATTAAGATAAACTAACTCTCATATGAGTTTTTCATCAACATTCACTAAGGAATGAAAATAGCTAAGGGTCCTATTTATAGTTTTTCTATTACAAAAAGGTCCAAAGTGGCATTTGAACAAATAACCCAACATTATGGGACCTTAATTCGATTTGCATTCCTAACCACTTTTTATGGTTCCCACTCTATTGCCTTCCTCTTCAAGCATTCATTCATGCAATGTACACCTTATGGTTTGCTCTTCAATGGCCTCTAAAGGCCCTATTCTCATCATCAAAGGGAACGTGGCATGGAAATATACGTTCAAAGCTTTACCATGAATCTTAGCCCTCATAATCTCCCTTGAGCTTCTGGGAATCATATCAACTAAGGTAATTATTCTTTAATGATTTCTTGTGATTACATGCGAAACTATGCTAGATTTATCCCATAAATCTTGGAATTGTGACGTGAAAATTGGGGCTTTTGCTCTTGTTTTAAGACAGTAAAATTGAGGGTGTTGGGCATCGATTTGACATTGAATTTGAAATATAATTATGTATTTTAAATTAGGAGGTTATGGGTAAGTGATTTTGAAATCAATTTTAGATTTTGACCTCGGAGTTTGAATTTGCCTTTTTTGTTGCTTTGACCTAGACCGCATATTAAATTATGAGAATGAATTCTTTTGCTTCGTTTAATGTTGGTGAACATACTTTTGGCTATACGAGTCATTTGGATGCTTTTGGGAATGGAAAAGCGGTCTAGAAGGGTTGAAAGTCACTTTAATTGAAGTTAAGACTTTGACCTTAATAAGTGAATATTTCACAACTTATATGTTATGTGTGTGTAGTAATATGTGGTGATAACATATATATGGTATGACGAGCATATATGTGACTATTGGGTGTGAAAGCGGGTTACTTGAAATGCTATGTTGTAACTTTAATTTCTTTATTCATGTTTTGATGAATTGAACATTAAATCTATGCCTTGTTTAACTTGAGCTAGTTATTTACTGGAAAAGCATATTTTATATATGTATCTATTGAAATTTATGATTTAACTCTATGTGATGTATATTGTGTGATTTCCTTACTTTTTTAGATGTATTTTGATATTATTATGGAGCTAAAATATGGAGTACTGGGGACCGTGTGAGTCAAAGGTTGATGTACAGATGAGGACTGTGTCAGTATGTGATTAAGATATTGATGAGGATTGCGTGAGTCCATCTTGAAAATGAGATATGGGGCTATTGAGTTGAATTGTTAAAGTAATATATGGGAACTATTGAGTCTGTGGAACTATTACGATATTTTTAGATGCTTACGCAAGTGTACGTATCGTTACAAGTAGTATAGTCTGTAAGACCGAATATCATCCACAGAGACTGGTTATCAAGTACCGATTATCTATTCGATGGTTTTTATTTGGCTAACGTTCTTTAGTTTGAGATTTATGACTAAGAATTAAAACTAAGTGTAGAAAATAAACTAAAGATGACAATACTTTGGGATTTAAAACAGTTATGAAGGAAATAGGGCTTCTAATATCCTCAACTACCCACTCTTTCATGTGTTAATGCAATGCTAATGATTCTTCTTCTTATTAAGATAACGGGTTAACTAATCTGTCATCATATTCCAGTTAGGATATACGAGAGCTCAACCTTGTGCAGAAACCTTCTATATTTCTATGATAGATTTTACCACACATGAGCATTAAAAATAATAACCTTGAATACTACACAAGTATTGGGGTACTTTCGTCCGTGATTTTAACATATGTCTAGACAACTACATCATATTCAAATCTCCCCTCTCGGATCTCGATTTGAAATCATATAAGTTATGACAATTAATGGTCAGTTAATTATCAAGCAATCAAAGCAATATTGAATAGATCTTAATAAAGTTGAAGAAAAAATCAATTAACTAATGCATTAACTATATGAAAGAGTTTCAAGAAGATTCGATGGAAAACCCTACTAAAGTAATTAGCTCCTAAACATTGTTATGTCAAGAACTAAATTACAATCCAACATAAACTGAATTGAAATAAAGAAAGGAAAAGAACTTGAATGTAGTCTTCCAATTGTGTAGCTTGTGGCCTCCTCCTCATTTCCTAACTAGCCTCCTAAGATATAGAATAATCCCTAGGTCTTATAGATGCAAAAATCACGTTCTGGACCCTTTTGCCCTTCAAAAAATCAGAAAACTCAAACTTTTCTCCCCCAGACCCGCCTCGGTGCTGCGACCCTGCTGACTGGTGCCGCGGCGCTGCTGGCTGGAGTCGCGGCGTCTTTTTCCCAAACCGCGTCCCTTTTTCGTCCGGACTTCGTCTGATTTCTTGTATACTTCCCGGGACTTCTTAGACTTCATTTCTTGGCCATTTAAGTGTGCAATTCCATCTCAATTAAGTTGTGACTCAAAAGAAAGAAAAATAGACCTAATACTATACTAAACACAAACGAAATGAGTAACATACTAACTAAAAATGACTCAAAAAGTGTATATAAAATATGTCTAACAAATACCCCAAAACTTAACCTTTACTCGCCCTCGAGTAAAGATCAAACCAAAAGCACAACAAAAGCAAGGACTCTAAGAAATGGATCAAGTAGTTATAGTATTGCTGCTTCAAAATCAAGGATGACAAATGAGATAATATGTTGGAACATACATAGCATGAATATTCAGCAATCTAGAATTTCAAGCTAGATATTTCGCAAATTCACTTGGATCATAATCACTAGAAATACAAACACATAACCTATGCATGTCAATTTCATTCCATCTTTTCCAAAATGCTATAGATCTATTTACTTGTTATTCTCCACTAATCATAGACATACACATTAGAGATCATCAGGACTTTCAAGGGTTGTAATGTAGGTTTAGGCAGGGGTAGATAAAAGTAGGCATTTAGGCTCAAATTATGTACCATAAACATTTTTCATTCAATTCCTTTTCCTTCTTTTTGACTTTATTTTTAGTCTCATACCTATTTCTCTTCTTTTCTTTTGAGAGAATGAGACACATTATAAATAACAAGCACCCCCAAACTTAGACTTTTGCATATTTTTCATTGGGGGACATTACATTTACATTCTCTTTTTATTGCTTTCTTCAACACTTTTCATTCAAATACTTTTTCATTATTACTTATGGCACAATCAAAGGAATAATATGGTGTCAAACAAAGATATCTTTTTAGGCTCAAAGGGGCTGACTAGTGATACAATTTATGTCAGGGTAGGTAATAAGCGGTAAGAAGGGCTATTAAAGAATGCCTGAATCATCTCCCTAAACATGTATATCTTAACTATTTCGCCTCAAATAACAAGCAAACAGGTTTTCTAGACATTTTCAACCTTCTTTCCATAATTGACAACACATAGGCTAAGAAGAAGTATCCCAAATAACTAGATATCATGAATTTTTGGCATATCTAACTTAAGCACACAGATTTTTGCTTTCTATTTCATTACATTGTCCCACTTAATCCATTAGATATCTTCAACAACTACAACATGCTTGATCCATAAAAAAAAATTACGACTCAAAAACACATAAACAAACAACCAAAAAGACAACGAAAAGACTCAAAACAAAAGACAAAGTAAGATCCCCCCAAACTTGATTGACACATGTCCCTAATGTGTAAAGACTGAAAATTAAAGGGACAACTTACAGACACAAAACAACGGTCACAACGGAGGCCTGGGGGAATAATTTTTGAAATTGCACAGCTTGGGACCCTCTGAACTTTTGGTGCCGCGACGCTAATGACGGGAATTATTCTCTGAAGTTCTGGAGCCGCGACACTATATTTTGGCGCTACGGCGCTGTGCCAGTTGTTTCCCGTTCGACATTTTTCTCAATTCCTGCTTTTATATGTCATCCACAAACACTCAACATACCAGATCGTGAGACCGTTCAAGTCAAAATAAAACAAACTAAAACAAAAATTGAAATAACATAATTAAAATATTGGGTTGCCTACCAAGTAGCGCTGTCTTTAACGTTTTTTAGCCGGACGCAGTTCACTTACTAAATCAAGGGGTAGAGTATCCCCTCTACTTAACCATCTCAGCACCAATCGCTTCCTCTTTCTCCTATTTTTTTCACAGTGTTATTTTCAGAAGCATTTACCTTTTTGGCATCTTTCACCATTTCCTTGGCCTTACTCACAGGTTCTACGCTTTGCTTTAATGGTATCCCACAAGCATCAATACTCGTGAGGCTTTTCTCAGGCACAACCTTATCAACTATCCCAATAACATAACATCTATCCATAACTTGAGGTTCAGTGGGTGGCTTGAAAACTTTGAAGGTCATCTCTGGCTCAGGTGGTGGCTTGAACACTTTAAATGTCATCTCTTCACCTTGAACTCTGAGTTTTAGCTCTTCTTTTTCAACATCAATCAATGCCCTCCTGTGGCTAGTAATGGTCTCTCAAAGATCATTGGTATCATCTCATCTTCCTCCATATCAATAATGAGGAAGTCAGCAGGCAAGATGAATTTGCCCACCTTTACCAACACATCTTCAATTATTCCTCTAGGGTGCACAATAGAGCGATCAGCTAGCTTCAAGTGGACTGTTGTTGGTCTTGCTTCCCCCAAACCAAGCTTTTTAAACACAGAAAGGGTCATAAGGTTGACACCTGCCCCCAAGTCACACATGGCTTTCTTGCATATCACATTCCCTATGGTGCAAGGTAAGGTGAAACTCTCTGGATCTTTCAATTTAGGGGGAAGTTTCTTCTGCAAGATAGCACTGCACTCCTCTGTCAGCGCTATTATCTCATAGTCTGCCAGTTTCCTCTTCTTAAACAGGATGTCTTTCATGAACTTTACATAAGCTGACATTTGCTCCAAAGCTTCAATGAACGGGAGATTTATATGAAGCTTTTTGAAGATCTCTAAAAACTTGGAAAACTCCCTGTCTAAGGACTTCTCCTGCAGTCTTTGAGTGAAAGGAGTTTTAACAAGCAAGAAGGAACCAGTCTCTTCCCCTTTTCCTTCACCACCATTTTCCCTTTGGTAAGTGCATCTACATATTCCTCGTATTTGCGGTGGAGCCTTCTCTAAAATAGGGTGGTCATCAGTAACCCCATTCTTCTCTACCTAGGTTGTCTTCTCTGCCTTATTCTCCTTTTCCCTAACTGGTGGAGATCCAACCTGCTCTAAATGCTTTCCACTTCTCAAACTGATTATCTGACATTTATCTCTTGGATTCATCACTGTATTACTGTGGAGAGCCCCCTGAGATCTGTCATTCAACTTCCCTGCCAACTGCCCCATCTGAGTTTCCAAGTTCCTAATAGAGGATCTTGTTTCTATCATGAAATGCTTGGTCTCTGTCATAAATTGTGTCTGGGTATTGGCCAAGGTTGAAATTGAGGACCTGGTTTCCGCTATAAATTGAGTCTGAGAGTTGTCTAAGGTCAACAGTGCTGCTTTTATGTCATCTGGCTTCTCTTGTGAAATTTGGTGCGGGTGAGCTGCTTTGTGAAGATAAGGCCTGAAACTGTGGGTGCTGCCCTTGGTCATTCTTCTATGAAAAATTTGGGTGATTTCTCCACCCCTGATTATATGTGTTGGAGAATGCATTGTTAGAGGGCCTCTGAAAATTTCCCACAGCCTAACATTGAGCATGCTCCATTGGGATGTTGTTGGGATCAGTTGTAGGAAATCTATCGAAGGTGTGTGAACCCCCACAAATCTTACAAACTGCTTGCATTTGGACCGCCTTTACGGACATGGTATTCTGCTGGAGCTTCTTAGTCAAGAGAGCAACTTGTGCATTCAGTGCAGTGATAACATCTAGCTCATGAACCCAATTGCTCTTCTGCTACCTGTTCCTCTATCATCTGGCAAGTGATTATTCGTGGCCATGTCTTCCAACAAGTCATGGGCTTCATGTGTTGTTCTCTTCATGAAGGTGTCACATGCAGCTGCATCAATAATTGTCCTAGTAGTCCCACTTAGACCATTGTAGAAAATGTGCACCAAGTTCCACTGCTCAAGACCATGATGTGGACACTTCCTTTGCAAATCTTTAAACCGCTTCCAAGCATCATACAATGACTCTCCATCCATTTGATAGAAATTGTTCAATTATCCCCTAAGCCTTGCTGCCTTAGCTGGGGGGAAGAACTTGGCTAAAAATTTCTGGGCTAGGTCCTGCCATGTAAAGAAGGAGTCTGTGGGCAAGGAGTTCAACCAAATCTTTGCTCTGTCCCTGAGTGAGAAGGGAAAAAGCCTCAACCGAATGACATCATCAGTAACGCCATTGTATTTGAATGTGGCACACAACTCCAGGAAATTTGCAATGTGCATATGTGGGTCTTCAGATGGTAACCCTCTAAACTGGACTGTGTTCTGCACCATACTCAAAATAACAGGTTTGATCTCAAATTTACTGGCTTCAACAGCTGGAATCCCGATGCACATCTGCACCCCTGTAATAGTTGGCATCACATAGTCCCCCGAGATCCTTTCTACAGGGACTTGTCTTAAGACAGACGGTAACTCATCATCCACCAAATTGTTGTTTCGCTGATCTCCCATTGCTAAGGAATCAACTATTAACTTGTCCTTCCTGCAAGTGATCAAAAACAAAAAAACAGATCATGGCAAAATGTTCTAAAATAAAGAAGTAAAAAAATAAAAATAAAAACCAAAGTAGAAATAAGAATAGATAGTTCGATATTGAAAGTACGCCAGTCACCGGCAACGGCGCCAAAAACTTGTTACGATATTTCTAGATGCTTACGCAAGTGTACGTATAGTTACAAGTAATATAGTCTGTAAGATTGAACATCGTCCACAGAGTACGTATTTGCAAGACCGAACATTGTAAGCCCTATTTGCAAGTGTACGTATTCTATGGTTTCTATTTGGCTAACATTCTTTAGTTTGAGATTTATGACTAAGAATTAAAACTAAATGCAGAAAATAAACTAACGATGACAATACTTTGGGATTTAAAACAATTATGAAGGAAATGGGGCTTTCAATCTCCTCAACTATCCACTCTTTCACGTGTTAATGCAATGATAATGATTCTTCTTCTTATTAAGATAGCAGGTTAACTAATCTCTCATCATATTCCGATTAGGATATACGATATGATAGATTTTACCACACAGGAGGATTAAGAACAATAACATTGAATACTACATAATTATCGGGGTACTTTCGTCCGTGATTTTAACATATGTCTAGACAACTACAACATATTCAAATATCCCCTCTCGGATCTCGATTTAAAATCATATAAGTTATGACAATTAATGGTCAGTTAATTATCAATCAATCAAAGCAATATTGAATAGATCTTAATAAAGTTGAAGAAGAAATCAATTAACTAATGCATTAACTATATGAAAGAGTTTTAAGAAGATTCGATGGAAAACCCTACTAAAGTAATTAGCTCCTAAACATTGTTATGTCAAGCACTAAATTACAATCCAACATAAACTGAATTGAAATAAAGAAAGGAAAAGAACATGAATGTAGTCTTCTAATTGTGTAGCTTTTGGCCTCCTCCTCATTTCCCAACCAGCCTCCTAAGATATCGAATAATCCATAGGTCTTATAGATGCAAAAATCACGTTTTGGACCCTTTTGCCCTTAGAAAAATAAAAAAACTCAAACTTTTCTCGCCCAGACCCGCCTCGGCGCCGCGACCCTGCTGACTGGCGTCGCTGTGCCTGAATTCCTGCGCCAGAATCAGACCTCCCTGTATAATTGGTGTCGAGGCGCCTGCAACGTCTTTTTCCCAAACTGCGTCCTTTTTTCGTCCGGACTTCGTCTGATTTCGTCTATACTTCTCGGGACTTTTTAGACTTCATTTCTTGGCCCTTTAAGTGTGCAATTCCATCTCAATTAAACTCATTTCATCTTCTTTTTGCCATTTAGAACCGCTGTGACTCAAAAGAAAGAAAAACAGACCTAATACTATACTAAACACAAACGAAATGAGTAACATACTAACTAAAAATGACTCAAAAAGTGTATATAAAATATGCCTAACAGGGAATACTAATATGATCATATGCGCTTGTGAATATAGATTTATCTCTAATGAGTCACCAATTTAGTACCTCTTTTGTAATGTGATCACACTTGGTGTTGAAAGAGTTAGCCAACTGAGTTGAGAAGTGAATTTTGCATTAAAGATCCTACCTTTACTATTTTTTGTTGACTTTTTCATGTTTAACTCATTACTTGTATTGGATATGTCTACTCCTTGACTTGAATTGTGATAAATGTTATGTTATGTTATATGTCAACTAAATGCCTATACGTTTTTATGTGCTCATTTTACCTTATGTCTCTATATCTTCATATAAACTGAACAGATTAATGGTAAGATAACCTTTTAAAGTAAATCTCACCATTATCCTGTTGGAAGCGATCAGTAAGACTTACTAGGAACACATTGATTTTTATATTCATGCTACACTTGCTGCACTTTTTGTGTATTTTTCATGATCGAGTTCCTATTTGAGGGTTCAACTTGGTGGTGAGCCACTTGTCTTCTCCGACGGTGGCTACCACTTCCTTTTCGTTTATGTCATTTCATTTATATTGTTAAACTCTATTTTAGTTGAGACATTTGTATTTTCTTTCTAGTTTGCTAATGACGATGCAACACCAGGCTTGAGTTAGATTGTGTTTTGAGATTTATGACTTCCACATTATAGTAAACTTTATCTGCATGTAACAGCCCAGCCCACTAGTGATATTGTCCGTTTTAGACCTAGGCCCACACAACTTTAAAATGCGTCACTAGAGTCTAAGGTCTTTTTACTTATATACCCAGCAATTCTCCTATATTTTGCCGATGTGGGATTGTTAGAATACATAATCTACACTTGCATGTTCACCCTGGACTGGATCCAGGCGTGATTGTGAAGAAGAAATGAAGAAATTGGAAGAGATGCTGCAAAACGTTTTGTGGAAGCTTTTTAATCTTTATTCTGAACCCTAAAACATAACCACTTTCTATTTATACAAGAGTAATGAATTAATGAAAAGACTATAATACCCTTGCCTGCTAGAAAGACAAATCTACCCTTATTACATAAGTCTTATATCCATGTATACCATATGTATATCCCTGTATATCCTGTATATTTCAACATCCCCCGCAAGCTAGGTGCTAAAACAAGTTCTTGACACCTAGCTTGGATAACAAATAAGAATGTTGATTCTGTACCAAGCTTTTCGTCAAAATATCCGCTGGCTGCTCTGTAGTGCTTACATAAATGGGAGACACCAAACCATGTCGAACTTTCTCCCTTATAAAGTGACAATCCATGTCGATGTGCTTTGTACGCTCGTGAAACACCGGATTTGCAGCAATTTGAATTGCTGACTTACTGTCACAGCCAACAGATACAGGCAATGACAAGCTCACATTCAACTCAGCAAATAATCCTGAAATCCAGACTACTTCAGCCACCACAGATGCCAGACTCCGATACTCTGCCTCTGCCGAGCTTCTGGAGATTGTCTGCTGCTTCTTGGCCTTCCATGAGATGAGGGAAGAGCCAAAGAACACAAAATAACATGTAACTGATCGTCTGGTATTGGGGCAGGAGGCCCAATCAGCATCAAAGTAAGCGGACAACTTCTCTGTTCTTCCAGCAGCCATGAAAATACCCAGACCAGGAGCCTTTTTAATGTATCGAACGATCCTCTCTGCTGCAAACATATGTGATTTCTTTGGCTTCTGCATAAACTGACTCAGAACCTGCACATCAAATGCTATGTCTGGTCTGGTGTTGGTAAGATACAATAGTCTGCCTATAAGTCGTTGATAGCTAACAACATCTGGGAGCAATGGATCATCAGTAAGAGCAGCACCTCCAGTCACCTCTAAATGTCTGTCATATACATGAGAAGTGAGCTTCATGTTCACTTCCATTGGAGAATTAGCAGGTTTAGCTCCTGTTAGTCCCATAGCTGCAACTAATTCCAGGGCATATTTCCTTTGGTGCATCACTATCCCATCCTTGTTACTAGCAAACTCGAACCCCAAGAAGTATCTCAATTCTCCTAGGTCCTTGATTTTGAAGTGTTTCTGCAATGTGCTCTTGGTTTCTTCTATTAATCTCATATCATTTACAGTCACAAGCAAATCATCTACATAAATCAACACTACCACAATCCCTTTATTGACCTTTTTGGTGAACAAAGAGTAGTCTAAGTGACTCTGAATGAAGCCTGAAGACACTAAAGCAGTGGTCAACTTGATATTCCACTGCCTCGAAGCTTGTTTCAGCCCATATAATGACTTGAGCAGCCTACAAACCTTCCATTTCTTGTGTGTAAATCCCTGTGGGAGTCTCATATACACCTCCTCATCAAGATCTCCTTGTAGAAAGGAATTAAACACATCGATCTGATATACAATCCATCCCTGTGAAGCAGCAATCGAGATAACAGACCTCACTGTCACTATCTTCACCACATGTGCAAATGTATCTTGATAATCTATCACTTCTTTCTGATTATATCCTTTTGCCACCAGTCGTGCCTTGTATCTCTCCACCTCTCCTGTAGCCTTGTACTTGATCTTATAGACCCATTTGCAGCCAATAGCTGTCTTGTTCTCTGGCAGGTCTACCACCTTCTATGTTACATTATCTTACAAAGGCGATTTACGCCCGTGGCCTCAATCCATCTAGGATCCTTGGCTGCTTCTGCATATGATTGTGGTTCACTTTCTTCTGAAATTTTTGCTATGTAACTCTGATAGGATGCAGATAAGCCAACAAAGCTGACATTGTCTGATAGTGGATATTTTACACCCCTTGTCTCTGCAACAGGTTGGACAAAATCAGTCATCCAGGAGGGTGGTTTCCTGTTTCTGCTTGACCTTCTGACCTCTGCTGATGAATGAGGGATAACCATGTCCTGTGTCACAACTGGCTTCACAATATCAGTGACAATATCATCCGGAAGCTCACCATCAATAGCAGTAGCATTCTCAGTGTCATTAACAGCATTTGGAAGCTCAGAAGTCCCACCACCTGTATCATGGACATTAACAGCTTCCCTGCTGATCCTTTCTGATTGAGTAGCAATGGTTGCTACACCAGGATCAATATCTGCAGCTTCTCCAGGATCAGAATTATTAGACATAGAATAACTGATTGTAAAATCAGAAGATATGGATGCTGGAGAATCAAGATGTGATTCCCCAATATTAGCTCCAGTTGTTTCTCCCTGAATGTGCAGAAAAGGAAGTTGATCTTCATGAAATACCACATCTCTACTTACAAAGATTGTTTTGTTAGTTAAGTCAAGTAATCTATATCCTTTTTGTTTACTTGCATAACCCAACAACATAGCTTTAGTAGCCCTAACATCAAACTTATCTCTTTTAATCAGATTAGTGGCATAACAAAGACATCCAACAATTCTCATATGAGATAAGGAAGGGGCTTTCCTAAAGAGTTTCTCATAGGGAGAGATGTTGCCTAGAACAACAGAAGGGATTCTATTGATCACATACACTGCTGCTTCTACACACTCTCCCCAGAATTCTGATGGCAGGTGTCCCTGAAATTTGATGGCTCTAGCAATCTCCAAAATGTGCTTATTCCTCCTTTCCACTACTCCATTTTGTTGTGGAGTATATGGACAGGAGCTCTGGTGTATAATCCCATACTGTCTAAATAGATCATGACACACATTATTAAAGAACTCAGTTCCATTGTCTGTTCTAATCTTCTTCACCCCCATATCAAACTGGTTTCTTATTTCAATAAGGAAGGTTTTAAGGATAGTGGACACATCAGACTTCATATGTAACAGAAAAACCCAAGTCCATCTACTATAATCATCCACAATAGTGAGGAAATACCTCATCCCATTATAAGTAGGTACCCTATAAGGTCCCCAAACATCAATATGCAACAATTGAAAGGTAAATAATGTTCTGCTAGTACTAGTAGGAAATGGTTTCCTGGTTTGTCTAGCTATAGGGCAGATCTCACAATGCTTTAATGTGAACTTGGATTTGTCTTCAAAGCTGGTTATCTTCCTCAACATGCTCATAGGAACATGCCCCAGTCTTTTATGCCATAACTCTCCTTCTCCCTGCCTATCATTCTTTGCAATATCAGCTGCCAAAGAAGCCTTCAGCTACCTCCTGTCATGTGTGTATACCCCATCAACCATCTGAACAGAGTTGCCTCTTATTCTTGTTCTCAGCATGTAAAGTCCATCAACCATTTTACCAATCTCCTTCACCCTCCCAGTGAAGAGATCCTGTAGAACAAATAAGTCAGGGAAGAAAGATGCACTACAATTCAGTTCCTTAGTCAATTTTGAGACTGAGAGAAGATTAAACTGGAAGCTTGGCACGCATAACACATTCTTAATAAGGTCACCTCCTCCTAGTCTACAACTCCCAGCCTGTGTGATTGTTGCTGTTTCTCCAGTTGGTAATTGCACACGACCTGCATTTTCTGTGAAATCATATTCTTCAATCATACTCTTGTCATTCACCATATGGTTGGTTGCTCCTGAATCAACTATCCAATTAGGATCAGTTTCCTTATTAAATACAGGTTTACCTGCCATATGTACTTGAGGTATTTGTATATTGTTTGTGTCATTCATTTGTTGCTTGATTGCTTCAATCATCTTCTCATATTTATCAGGTGGACAACTTCTCATCAGGTGCTGAAATTGATCACTCATCATCTGTTGAAATTGTCCATGTTGTTCCTGATTCAGGTGCCTCATTCCTCCTTTATACCTCTGGTTGTCTTGTCCATAGCCATAGACATTACCTTCTCCTGTCATAGCAGCATTTACTTGTTTCTTCCCTTTCGAATCAACAACAGCTTTAGTATCAGCAGCAAGTCTGTAACACTTATCCCTCACATGGCCTTGTTTGTTGCAATAGTCACAATACATCAATTTATAACATATTTCCCTACAGTGTCCTTTCATTCTGCAGTGATCGCAATACATGTTCTTCTTACATTTATGCATTGCAGTTCTTCTTGGGCCTTTCAAATAAGGCTATAGGTTCAGTCGACTCAGATGCTGCATACTCAGTTGATGTTACATACCTTCCAGTCATTGATTTCTGGCTCTCATCCTGCGCGATCATGGCATAAGCTTGGTTTACACTAGGCGAAGGTGTTATTAGGAGAATGTGACTCCTAGCTTGATTGTAACCATCATTCAGTCCCATGAGGAACTCCAGCAGTCGTTGGTTTGCTAAGTGCTCTATATATTCCCTTGGACTTGCACATTCACAAGTCGGAGGTGGAATGATTGAGTCGATTTCATCCCATAAATCCTTTATCCTTGAATAATAGCTAGCTACTGGTGTTACACCTTGATGTAGCATTGCCAACTCCTTCTTCAACTGATACACACGAGACAAGTTTATCTTGTCGAATCTCTCTTTCAGATCTTTCCAAACTGCATATGCAGTCATCTTATACAGAATACCACTGAGCAGATGCTTACTAACATTCTTCATAATCCAAGAGATTATCATCGCGTTACAGCGATCCCATTGTTGTACGTATTCAACCCCGTAAGTGTCTCGTTTTACAGATTCGTCGATAAATCCAATCTTATTTTTCGTAAGCAGATTCAATCGCATAACTCGACTCCACATCGTATAGTTCTCCATCCCTACCAGTTGAATCTCCACTTGTATAGAGTTAGGAGTATCTGAACTGCTTAAAAACAACGGATGATTATGATCAACGATGTTCAACCTAGAAGTCAAACTTTCATTCTCCATGATTCTCGCAATTTATATCAAATTGAAACTTAAAAATGAATCGAACCAACACAGTTCAGTGTCGAATCTGAATCAGTTGTGACTGAAATTTAAAATCATGCGAAATCAACACAGTTCAGTGTTGAATCTAAACAAAACAGAATAGTTGTTAACCTAGTTAAGGAAGCAAGATCTACATAACCTTGCAATGAATCGTCGACCTTCAATCAGTGAGGATAGCTTCGATCCGCACTCCTAGGGCTTTGATACCATGTTAGAATACACAATCTACACTTGCATGTTCACCCTAGACTGGATCCAGGCGTGATTGTGAAGAAGAAATGAAGAAATTGGAAGAGATGCTGCAAAACGTTTTGTGGAAGCTTTTTAATCTTTATTCTGAACCCTAAAACATAACCACTTTCTATTTATACAAGAGTAATGAATTAATAAAAAGACTATAATACCCTTGCCTGCTAGAAAGACAAATCTACCCTTATTACATAAGTCTTATATCCATGTATACCATATGTATATCCCTGTATATCCTGTATATTTCAACAGGGATACTTCTCCTAAGTTGGGGTGTCACATACACTCCCCCTTATAGACTCAACATTCTCGCTGAGGTTTGTCCCACCACATGAGATTTACCTAGACTCAGCAATGAGGGTCATCCCAATTACCCGAAATTTTGTCTAAACTCAGTTGAACTCTCGCTCACACCGACAAGGCTGACAAATGAGTGGCTCTAATACCATCTATAATAGCTCAGCCCACTAATGATATTATCTGCTTTGGGTCTAGTTCCGCACGACTTTAAAATGCGTCACTAAAGTCTAAGACCTTCTTACTTATATACCCAACATCTCTCATATCTTTTGCCGATGGAGGACACTTCTCCTAAGCTGGGGTGTCACACTACATTTATTTTTAGTTCAGTATGTTAGACTCAATTCTCATGTTTCTGCATATTTGAATTTCGAGTTAATGAGTGTCTTAGTTCGCTTGACTTTGGGATAGTCAGGTGTCACAATGGCTAAGGGTATTTGTATTGTGACAAATATTGTCTTTATTTGGGGGTATTCGTGTTGTATGGTTGGCTTGATAGGTTGAGTTAGGTGTCATCATGACTAATAGGATTTGGGTAGTGCCAAAGTTAAATCAAAGACCTAGGTTTTACAAGTTGTATGGAGAACTGCACGATAACTATGTTTTCACAATTAGTTGCTCGTAAATTGAGTGAGTGTATCAACAGTCATAAACGGTAATATGGAGTAGGGTTTACTAATTTGAAATGGTACGATCAGTGAAACAACCAGGTAACAAGTGTTGTGTCTGAAGACCACACTAGAAAAAATTGGACAGAACAAAAAAGATTTGCTTGAGATGCAAAGATGGATGGCGAATACTTCAACATCGTCTCAATTTATCAAGAAAGTATTTTGACATAAATATGTTTTTGTTAACACATGTTGGTCTTTAGACTCATAGTTACTGCATGTCCATAGGTGGAATGTGTGGGGATCCAACGGCTAACTAGTGACTCTAGTTTATAGTCAGTTTGTCCTGTTGAGGTGAGACAACACTATATCGTGTAGGTGGCTTCAGCTCTTACCTCTCATTTCCAATCTACTTTATTTTATTTATCAAGATGAGTTTTGTTGATGTTGCCTGCAGTGTTGTGACAACACGAGTATTAGTCAGGACAATATCTCTTATGAACAGAAGGATGTTGCCTACAGTGTTATGACAATATCTCTGTAAACGATTTTGCCTATTCTTCCGGCCAAAACAGTGATTGTTACTGTGAGGTAAAAATGACCTAGGCAAGCTAACCAGGAAGCCATGTTTAAAACGTGAGAAAAGAAGAAGTCAAGCTTGGAAGGAAAGAAACGTGAAGACCAAGTCAATATGGTTGAGGATTTCACGGAGGCTGAATCGATCAATTGTGCTGCCTACTTTCTCTCAACTTCTGCAACCAACCAGTGAGAATTTTAAGGGAGTTTCACACTATAAATAGAGGAGGAACTTCATTGTATCTATATTCAGATTAAAAAGAAAAGAATCACCAAGAGAGCTCTCGGAATTTCACTATAGAAACTGGATCAAACACCATTGCCTAAAGTTGTATAACAACATCTCGTCCAACATTACTATTGTTGTCCAGATTCTAGATTGAGCTTATTGTTGAAGCAATTGTAATGAAGATGTTGTATGTTTCTTTATAGATATTTTGTCTTAAGGCTGAAGTCATATGCGACTTCATTTTTATAATTTATTTTTATTTTTTCCTACAAATTGTAAACAGAAATTCAATTGTAATTGTATATAATATATATATTACTTCGGTCACTAAGCATCAAGGGCTATATTAACATATACCCTTGAAAATATAAACCTTGTGTCTTTTACTTTTCCGCTGCATTTACTATTTAAGGTTTATTACTATTTTTAGTGTTGCCTTAAGTGTTGTTACAACTGGTAGGCGATTTCCACGTGCTCACACAAGTGTACGTATCGTTACAAGTAATATAGTCTTGTAAGACCGAGTTTATCGTCCAGAGAAAATGGTTTCTAATTACCGAACATCTATTCTAGGTTATCTATTTGGCAAACGATAATTGATTTGAGTTTTAATCTAACTACTAGAATAATTGCAAGAAGTAAACTAAATTTGTCACGACCCGACCTTGGGCCCGCGACTGGTGCCCTACCTGGGCACCCTTTACAGGTATACATCAGAGAATAGTAGCGGAACATACATACAACTCAAAAAGTACAAGTCATGAAATATCAACAGGCTAGCCGATAAGGTCACCTTCCAAAAGTATACACATAACCCAAAATAAGCAGTTACCTCTTTTTTCTTTACAACCCAATCCACAAGGTATGACTACAGACCTCTAAGAATTTTGACATAACAACTGTGACGGGACAGGGCCCCGCCATACCCCTGAATGTACAACAACCGACAATACCAGGGATCTGAACCAAAGATAAGCCTCCGGAGTAATGAAGCTTCTCAGCGGTGAACAGTGATCCTAAGAGTGAGGATCAACAACTCAGATAACTCTTACTGCGGCATGACGCAGCCCAGGAGGTCGATCACAACAGGTACTAAGTATGTGAAACTGAAAGTACTGTAATGAAATCATATAGTCTAAAATAAAGCTGGAGACATGTATGATGACCAAAATAACAGTACACTGTGTCTTACTAACAATGAGAGTAAACAAGAGTATACTTTACTGCATAAAAATAGGAGGCTCATGATCAAATTAGGGTCACCCGCCCGTAGTATCATTAAGCAATCCTACTCCTGGGACTATTTCACCCGCATAGGTCCTGTGGACCCGCAATGAGGTCATCCGCCTCGCATGGGACTATTTCACCCGCACAGGACTATTTCACCCGCTTAGGCCCAGTGGGCCCGCAATGAGTACAAACGCCGCACTCGCATCATGGGTAGCAAATCCATGGAATACGTAGTAACCCGGGGGTTTACCCCGCAAGAATAACATAACACTAGCACAACCGGCTATCATACATAACATAAGCACCACCGACTTATCATACATAACATAAGCACCACCGACTTATCATAATTATCATAAGCAAGTTAAGAATTCCCCTAACTTCTTATTAGCCTTAATTATCATGCACTCTCATTTTATTTAACTTAAGGCACTAACATGTCATTAAAAATCCGGGAATTTAACCCCAAGTACTATATACTTCCGTTCCTTTAAAAAGGACCATTTTTATATAAAAACTCCAAGATACTATCACCCGTAGTATCAAGGCATGTTTATTTTTCAAATCAGGTTACTACACCTTTAGAAATTTATTTCAAGGCTTTAAAACCAAGTAACTTCTACTTTCACAACCTAGGCAACTCGTGCCTATAAATCAAGTAGACACCCTCTTAACCTTTCATAAAGCCGTTATAACTAACTTCCCATAAAGCCGTTATAACTCTTTATGTTTTAGACAAATTCATTCTTTTTATAACCAAGAGACTTATACTTTTAAAAACAAAGTATCATATACTTTCAAATCAAGTTACATAACTTTCAAAATACTTCAAGTCTCTTAACTTTAGAAATCAAGTTACATAACCTTAGAATATCAAGTTTCTTAACTTTAGAATATCAAGTTTCTTAACCTTAGAATAACAAGAAATCAATACTTTCCAAATCAAGTATTCTATACATTTTCAAGTCAAGAAATCTTTGTTTACCTTATTAGAATAAACCATTCTTTTAACTTCCCATAAAATTATTATAACCAACTTTATGCTTTAGAAACTAAGGCATTTCTATCCTTTAAAACAAGTGAGTTAATTCTCTAACTCAACCAACTTAGACATTCTTAAAACAAGTCAAGGACATCAAATGAAACTAAATTCATTTAAATCTCGTACATCTACCGTACTATACATTTATAGCTACTAATGCTCAAGAGATAAAAAAAGTTCCACATACCTCTTCGACTTAAACCACTCGCCAAGTTGAATACGCCGCACGTAGAATGTCAACCTATAATGACCACAATACGCCTATCAACTTCTAGCTTTCAACGTAGAATATTTCTAAGTATAAGGACTATTATTCTACGAAAAATCGGGCAGCACTTCCTTTGTTTCTACGTACTTTTCCACCTTTTTCAAGGCCCAAAAATCAATAACCAAATGCCACATTTAAGGCTCAACAATTCAGAAATACAAAAGGGATTATACGCCTAACGGGACATGTAAAATTCTGCACAATCAATATAAAACTGTCCAATATTTTCAAGCCAAAATTCGGCTACCATTGTCACATCAAATATCAATTTCCTTTCAATTCCTTTTTCAATCCAAGTTGTTCTTCTAACATGTTATATAGCTGCAATTGATTATAACAACTATAATCATTCTTTCTATAACATGCGACGATCGTAACTAACAATTAAATTGAATTACAAACTTAATGGCTAACATGCCCATTTTCGGTTTTCAACACGTCGACATGATCTAAATCTTTTAAAACTTCAATATATATATCACATGCTCATTTAGCAACTACTAAACATGTAATCTTCAATCACATTAAGAAGATGAAGATTTTTACCTCAATAAGCCCTAATAATATCCAAGCGTAAAAGTCGATCCTTAGCAACTTTTAGCTCCTCTTCTTACGTTCCAATCCGCTCCAAGCACTCCTTAGAAGCTCATGACCAACTTCTCTTCAATTTCCAACTTCAAAGTTGAAGAACACCTTAGGTTTTCACCTTGCGACTAACGTGAAAACGTAGTTTTTCCGGGATTTTTCTATTGAGATATCCTTGTAATACCCTTAGGAACCTTGGGTTGAAGTATTGTGAATTATGATCCAAAATTGCAAAAATATTGTGTGGGATAAAGGCTATTGCCGAGAGCCCTCTAAAGAACAAGAAAGTTTCTTGATTTTTTCTAAGTCTTGAATTGTCTTGCTACTAGTAGTAGTAGTATATATCATTAAATCAAGGGCTAGGATTAATCCAAATGGAAGGTCAAGATGTGGTCAATTATATCAAGCTCAATTGACCCTTTGACTTGGTCCATTTTTCTCAAGCTAAATGGCTATTCTTTTATTGACCATTTCGTCTCATGATGACCATGTGGAGGGTGACACGTGTCGCCCTCCCATTGGTTCATAACATTTCGTTTCCCGAAATTTCCATAATTCGTCAAAATATCGAAAACCTCGCGGGCCCCACAAAAACGTAAAATTTCTCGGGTGGGCCCTACGTATCCAACTCTGTAAAACAAAATTCCATAATTCTGATAAACTCTTAAAAGCCTTAAATAACAAATTCGGGAACCCAATTCCCATTAACGAACAATTTTCCTTCCCGGGGGTCGGAAGATTTTCCTTAGAATTTACAACTCTTTCTTTCGTTCAAATTTTTAAGTCTTGTGCTCCCCCGTCTATTCTCATATACATGTCCTGGAATTTCGGGGTGTAACAAAATTGTTGAGGTTTAATCAGTTACGAAGGAATTAGGGCTTCCAATATCCTCTACTATCCACTCTTTTCAATCCCTAATGCAACTAGAATGTCTTCTTCTTCTACGTTAAGATAACGGTTAACTGGACTGTCTTATATTTTGGTTAGGATATATAATTGCTCAACCACAGTGCAAAACCCTTCTATATTTCTATGATAATATTTACCACATAGGAGGATTAAGAACAATAACCTATAATGCTACACAAGTATCGGGGTACTTTCGTCTGCAATTTTAACCTATGTCTATTCAATTACAACATATCCAAATCTCTCATCTCGGTTCCTGATTCGAAATCATATAGATTATGATAATTAATGACCAGTTAACTATCAAACATTCATACCAATATTGAATAAATCTTAATCAAGTGAAGAAGAAATCAAACTAATGCATTAATTCATGAAATAGAAGTTCAAGCGATTCAATAGGAAATCCTTAATAAAGTGTTTAGCTCCTAGTCATAGTCACGCTAAGAACTAATACAAATACCAACATAAACTGAATTGAAAACTAAAGAAAGAAAAAGTACTTAGAACTAGGTCTCCAATGGTAGCCTCCAATTTGTCTTCAATTGTGTTTTGTGATAGAATGTCCAACCCCCTTCAATAGAATAAACCCTAGGGCTTAAGTATGTTATAAATTTTGTACCCTCTGGACCTGTTACACCCCGTAGTTCAGGTCATGCGTATGAGAGCGTACGAAAGGGAGTAAGACTTAAAATTTTCGAAAGATAGGATGACGGATTGTTTCGGACGGGTTTTTAGTCAACTTTGAGGTGGAATATGTCCAGTTACATTGAGAGTTTTAGGTGTTTCAAAGGCCTAGTGCGTAGTTCGTTGAGTCTAGTTTCCAACGCAACCAACCGTTCGTCGATAGGACATTGTAGTAGAAAGTTATGGAAGTTACAAGTTCGGCGTGATCGCGAGAAAGGTGTTTGGTCGGGCCGGCGCGGATGCGAGGCCGCGCCGGTTATTCTGAGGGAGCGCTGAAGTTGCAGAGCCGCGGCGCCGGGAAGCAGGGCCGCGGCGCTGAGGCGGGAATCCTGGCGGAAAAACTGAGGAAAAATCAGATTTCTCTTTTAAAAGACCTTGGGAGGGTGACAAGTGTCCCCCCCATCTGATTTCTTGCATGCCTTATATTGACCATTCCTTATATTGACCAAGTCTTCAAGACTTGGTCATCTTTCAAAACTCTCTCTCTCTCTAAGCTTAAGCTCTCACTTCTCTCTAAAATTCCAAGAGGAATTCAAAGCCTAGGAAAAATCTGAAAAGTTAAAGACAAGAAGGAAGCTTGTGGCTAGCTTGTAGGAGTTATTGTGGTGGTCTGCTTGGAAAGGAGGCTAGCAAAGTTGTTGGAATAGTTTTGGCTAAAGCTCTAAAGGTAACATTTCTTCTCTTGTAGCTAGTATTGATGTTGCATGTGAAGAAGAAGGGATTTGTAGTAGTAAATAATGCTCTTAGAGTCATTGCATGTAAGAAATGGGGTTTGAATAGGGAAGGATTGGTTAAGAATATATTGTGAGCATGTTGTAGCCTAAAAACTACCTTAAAATTGTTAAGTGAATTGTTGTACCTTATGGGGCAGAATTTTACACACCCAAGTTTAGGTGTGTAATCCCCTTTGAAATGTTTGGATTGTTGAGCCTTAAATGTGGCGTTTGGATGTTAAATTCGGCCTTGAGAAAGGTGGCAAAGTATGTAGAAATAAAGGAAATGCTGCCCAATTTTCCATAGAATTTAGTGGCTTTGAACTTAGATTATTTCTACATTGAAATTAGAGGTTAATAAACGTATCATGGTTATTATAGGTTGACATATTACTTGCGGTAGTTTGGGTTTAGCAAGTGGATTGACCGAAGAGGTATGTGGAAACTTTCTTATCTCTTGAGCATGAGTAGTTATAACTATATAGTACGGTAGACGTACGTGTTTTAAATGAAGTAAATCCTTTTGTTATACTTGACTTGTTTTAAAGAAAATGTCTAAGTTGGTTGGGTTAAGAAGTTAACCCGCTTGTTCTTGAGGAGTGGTTTATCCTAAATAAGGTAGACAAGGAATTCTTGACATAAAGAAGTATAGAGTACTTGGTGTGAAAGTATTGAGTATTGAATTATTCTAAAGATAAGAGGCTTGAAGTATTTTGAAAATTGTGTAAATTTGTTTGAAGTATAAGTCTCTTGGTGTAAAAGAACGAAATGGTTTATAAGGAGTTATAACGGCTTTATGAGAAGTTAGTTATAACGGCCTTATGAAATGATAAGAATGTCTTAATTTCTAAAGCATAAAGTTAGTATAACGGCTTTATGGGAAGTTGGTTATAATAACTTTATGGAAGGTTAAGAAGGTTGTCTAATTCGATTAATGGGCATAAGTCGCCTAGATTGTGAAAAATTGAAGTTACTTGGTTTCAAGCTTTGAAATGAGTTTTCTAAAGGTGTAGTAACTTACTTTGAAAAATAGACGCGCCTTGATAGTACTTTGGCTTGTTTAATTGAGAATTATCCTAATTGTGCCTTGATAGTACTTTGGCTTGTTTAATTGAGAATTATTCTATGTGTGCCTTGATAAGTACTTTGGCTTGCTTAAATAAGGATTGTCTTAGTTTATGTGAAAAGAAGGCATGGTAGTTGTCTTGGTTTATGTGAAAAGAAGGCATGGTAATTGTCTTGGTTTATGTTATTGTAAAGACATGGTATTGATACTCGAGTTAAAAGCATGTAGTTATGAGTTTACTTGGACATACCGTCAGTGATGGAGGATTCCACGGGTATGCGGCCATGATGAGGGTTCATTCCCTGTTGATAGAGTTATTCCATGGACTAGCTCTCCATGAGGTCTACTGATGCAGGGTGGATCTGGTAGCTAGCCCTCGTACTTGCCCCGGTCAGAGACGTGATGCAGGGTGGATCTGGTAGTTGGCTTTCGTACTTGCCCCGGTCAGTGTTAGGGCGAAGTTGTGTGATGCAGGGTGGATCTGGTGGTTAGCCTACGTACTTGCCCGATCGTGACGTGGCGAGTGGATCTGGTAGAGGCTATCGTACTTTCCGGTCGCCGTGATTCAGGTAATTAGTATTGTTGGTACGGGTGGATCTGGTAGCTGGCTTTCGTACTTGCCCCGGTCAGTTGAGGATGCAGGGTGGATCTGGTAGTTATGCCTTCATACTTGCCTCGTACGGTTCTTATGACACATGTGGGATCTAGTGTTCATGTGTACTCCTTGGTGTTGTTATATCATAGACTGCCGACAGTGAGGAAGGAATTCCACGGGCATGATTGATATTATGGGCATGAGACCTATGGTTACGTTTGAGTGATGACTTAGAGGGCGTGAGTCCCTGACTTGACATGGCTGCGTATATGTTGTGTACTGTAGTTTGGCTATCATACATGTCTCCTGCTTTATTTATACTATTATGATTTCATTACAGTATTTTCAGTTTCACATACTTGGTACCTGTTGTACTGACCTCCTTCGGGGGGCTGCGTTCATGCCGCAGGTCGAGATACGTAGCTTGCTGATCCGCTCTCTTAGGATCACTATTCAGTTCTTGGAAAACTCCATCTCTCCGGAGGCTTTGTCTTTTTGGTATGATTCCCTGAGGTTATAGACTTTTGTACATTCAGAGGGTATGGCGGGGCCCTGTCCCGCCACAGTTGTTATTCCTAGAGGTCTGTAGTCACGTTTGTGGTTTGGGCTGTAAGAGTAAGTTGTACTGTTTCACTTTCGATTATGTTATTTTATGGAAGGCGGTCTTGTCGGCTTGCCAGTGATGTTTACCATATACAGATTTTGTATTATGTATGTTCCGCTGCTACTCTCTGATGTGTACGGCGGTGCCGATAGGGCACCGATCGCGACCGGTCGGTCGTGTGAGACCGCCTTACGCCTTGTTCAAATTTACTTCAGATTCTGAATTTCTCGCATCGGCACCGCGGTTCTGCAGAATGGCATCGTAGTGCCGAAAGTCTTGTGGATTCTCTGATCTTCTGGCACCGCGGTCCTGCTGCTGGGCGCCACGGTACTGCTTTGCCTTCGTCCGAATCTCCAATTTCAACCTTTTGCTGCCTCGAGACCCTCCTTTTATGCCCACTTTTTGCTCATTTTCGCCATTTTGCCTTTTTGAACCGCTGTGACTCAAAAGAAAGGAAAGTGATCCTAACACTACACTTATTTAAACGGAAATGAGGAAATACTAACTAAAAATGACTCAAAAAGCGTATACAAAATACGCCTAACAAATACCCCCAAACTTAACCTTTGCTCGCCCTCGAGCAAATATCAAAACAAAATCAAAGAAACAGAAAGAAAACTGACTCAAAAGACTCTAATCAAACAGCTGCACAAGGTTACTTAGAAAAACATGAATGTCAGCTGGGATAATATGTTGGAACATACATAACATAAATTTAACAATCTAGAATTTCAAGTCAGATATTTCACAAATTCATTTCAATCATAATCAATGGAAGTACAAACACCTAACCTATGCATGTCAATTTCATTCCATCTTTCCCAAAATGCTATAGACTTGTTTACTTGCTATTCTCCACTAATTATAGACATACATATTAAAGATCATCAGGACTTTCAAGAGTTGTAATGTAGGCTTAGGCAGGGGTAGATAAAAATAGGCATTTTAGGCTCAAATTATGTACCATAAGCTATTTTCATTCAACTCCATGTTCCTTATTTTTGACTTTCTTTTTAGTCTCATATCTATCCCCTCCCCTCATTTCTTTTGAGATAATGAGACACATTATAACAAGCACCTCCAAACTTAGACTTTTGCATATTTTTCATTGGGGTGCATCAAATTTTCATTCTTTTTTATCTCTTTTTAACACTTTTTTTTATTCCAAGAATCTTCAATTATCACTTATGGCACAAACATGGAATCATAGGGTGTCAAACAAAAATATTATTTTAGGCTCAACGGGGCTGACTAAGTATACAATTTATGTTAGGGTAGGTAATGAATGGTCGGAAGGGCTATCAAAGAAATGCCTGAATTATCTCCCTAAACATGTACATCTTAACTATTTCACCTCAAATAACAAGCAAACAAATTTTCTAGACATTTTCAACCTTTCTTTCCATAACTGATAACACATAGGATAAGCACAACTATCCCAAATAATTAGATTTTCATGAATTTTTGGCATATCTAACTTAAGCACACAAATTTTTAGCTTCTAATTCCATTACATTATTCCACTTAATTCACTAGGCGTTTTCAGCAACTACATCATGCATGATCGTAAAAAAAAATTGACTCATATAGACACAATAAAAGACACAAAAACTCAATAAAAAAGACCCAAAACCAGACACACAAAAATAAAAATAAGAAAGAAACCTCTCCCAAACTTAAACGACACATTATCCCAAATGTGTAAAGACTCAAAAATAATAAAAGGGACAACTTACAGACAACAACAGTTCAAAATGACGATGGCGGCGGCGGATGTTGCATTGAGACGGTATCTGTGGTAAGGGATTTGGTGATTTTAGGGATTTTTATTTTTCTGAAATCGCGCCCAGGCACCGCGGTCCTGCAGAATGGAACTGTGGTGCCGAAAGTACTGTGACCTTTCTGATCATTCAGCACTGCGGGCCTGCAAAATGGCACCGCGGTGTCGACCCATTTCCATATTTTCCACCCTTTTCTTCGTGCTTAGTTTCCGATTTCCGTATATGTCATCCACAAACACTCAACATACCATATCGTGAGACTTTTCAAGTCAAAATAAAACAAACTAAAATAAAAATTGAAATAGCATAATTAAAACATTGGGTTGCCTCCCAAGTAGCGCTGTCTTTAACGTCTTTTAGCCGGACGCAATTCACTTACTAAATCAAGGGGGTAGAGTATCCCCTCCACATAACTATCTCAGCACCAATCGCTTCCTCTTCCTCATCGTTTTTTCACAGTGTTATTTTCAGAAGCATTTACCATCTTGACATTTTTCACAATTTCCTTGGTCTTACTCACAGGCTCTATGCTTTGCTTTAGTGGTATCCCACGAGCATCAGTACTCGTGAGGCTTTTCTCAGGCACAACCTTGTCAACTATCCCAATAGCATAACATCTATCCATAACTTGAGGTTAGTGGGTGGCATGAAAACTTTGAAGCTCATCTTTGGCTCAGGTGGTGGCTTGAACACTTTAAAGGTCATCTCTTCACATTGAACTCTGAGTTTTAGCTCTCATTTTTCAACATCAATCAATGCCCTCCCTGTGGCTAGTAATGGTCTCTCAAGGATCATTGGTATCATCTCATCTTCCTCCATATCAAGAATGAGGAAGTCAGCAAGCAAGATGAATTTGCCCACCTTTACCAACACATCTTCAATTATTCCTCTAGGGTGCATAATAAAGCAATCAGCTAGCTGCAAGTGGACTGTTATTGGCCTTGCTTCCCCCAAACCAAGATTTTTAAACACAGAAAGGGGCATAAGGTTGACACCTGCCCCCAAGTCACACATGACTTTCTTGCATATCATATTCCCTATGGTGCAAGGTAAGGTGAAACTCTCTGGATCTTTCAATTTAGGGGGAAGTTTCTTCTGCAAGATAGCACTGCACTCCTCTATCAGCGCTATTATCTTATAGTCTGCCAGCTTCCTCTTCTTAAACAGGATGTCTTTCATGAACTTTACATAAGCTGACATTTGCTCCAAAGCTTCAATGAACGGGAGATTGATATGAAGCTTTTTGAAGATCTCTAAAAACTTGGAAAACTCCTTGTCTAAGGACTTCTTCTGCAGTCTTTGAGGGTGAGAAATTTTGTCTACATATTCCCTCATGACTGCCGGTGGAGCCTGATCTAAAATAGGGGTTTGAGGTTCCAAGAAAGAGAAGAAAGTCTGTCGGCTTGTCAAATCTCTGTACGGGCTGAAACATGCCTAATGTTTTTGTACAAAATATTTCTCCTGAAATATATGTTTCAACATGAAAGGATGTGAGTATTGAAGATAACATCTTAGGTTTGGAATCCCTAAGACATCTAACGGACTGGTCTGATTCCAAACTCCTCTATGAGGAGCTAGACAATTTCGTTGAAGTCACCAATAGATTTGAAATCATGGTGCACCCATATGCCAGGATAGATATGCTCAGGTCACACTGCAATTGACATGGTCTTGGTTCATAACAGAAGAACCAGTTGAACTAAGGTTCACTCGTGATTCTAGAAATGATCAACAGAAGGCGTTAAGTCAGATGTGACGACATCTGAATTATTCGCCTATCTATGATTTATAATATTCTTGATGTCCAGTGGTTCTGGGAGAATAAAATGATGCAAACTGAACATAAGGCCTGAGGAACACCAAATGTGCATGGTGTAAAATCCTCTAAGCAAATCTTGCATCAGCCGATTCATGATGAAATCGGAGGTCATGGCTTAGCACAAAGGATGATGAGAAATTGAGTAACTTACAACCACTTAGAGGATGTCCCTTCTTGGGAGTAACTCGTGTCTGCTCTAGTTTGACACTGTGAGAGCACGAATGACGGTGTCTGAACATATCTGTCACAGACATAAGACCGAATGACAGTTGTTCTTTACGGGTAACACTTCCTTGATTACTAATCAAAAGAGAATATAGTAGACCTTCACAGATCAAAGGTTCTGCTTGTCTAGAGGAATTGGTTTAAAACCCAATCAATAAGAACTGATATAGTGGACACCCAAGCTTACTGTTACACCCCGTAAATTCAAGGAGTTAGAAAAGAACATACCAAGGAATTTAAGATGTAAAAAGTTGATAGATAAGTTGACAACATGTGTTGGACGGATTTTGAGTTTACCTTGGAGTGTTGTACCCCAGTTGTTAAGAATTTCGAGGTGTTTAAAAGGCCTAATGTGTAGTTCGTTAAATCTAGATCCCAACGCAACAAACCGTTTGTCGTTTGGACATCGGAGTCAAAAGTTATGGAAGTTACAAGTTTGGTGCGCATCAGCCGCAGCAGATTCTCGGCTGCAGTGCAGTGCGGCTGGACTGCGAGACGCGCGCCGGTTATCTTGAAGTCACAGGGTTGCAGCGCTGGCCGAATCTGAGGCGCATGGCAGCGTACGGAAGATTTATTTTTGGAAGTGGGCGCTTGGCCGTGCGGCGCGGCGGGAATTTCTTGTGAGCAGAAGTGAAAATCGGGAGATATTTTGTTAAAAACCTATGGGAGGGTGACAAGTGTCCTCCCATCCCTTTGACAGATTAGGGCCTATTTTAGGGCAAGTCTTGGAAGACTTGGCCATTTCATTTCAAACCCTTCCATGGAAAACCCTCTCCCTTCTCTAGTTTTGGAAGAAACCTAGCTTTAGAGGAGATTGTTGGAGCGGCAAGAAGTAAAAGTGTGGGTAAACTTGTGGAGTAATTTGGTGGGCGATTTTGTGGAAGAGGTGGAAGAAAAGGGGCTTTGTGGGCTATTCCTTAAGGTAAAAGTTTCCCTTTCTCTTGGTTATGAGCCTAAAGGCATTTTATTTTAGTAGTATAGATGTGAGCCTAAGGAATTTTATTTTAGTAGTATAGATGTGAGCACATTGTTTTATTTTAGTAGTTTAGAGTTGAGCCTAAAACATTATATTGTAGTAGTATAGAATTGAGCCCGAAATTTGTTTTATATTGTATAGATTTGGATCTTGTTGTCTTGTTAAAAGCGAAATGGGCATGTTAGCCTTAAGATTGTAACTTCAATTGGATTTCTAATTGGGACGTCGCATGTTGTAAAGGGAGATTGTAATTGTTGAAGATGTCTAGGGCTAGATATCATGTTAGACCTAAGGACTTGGATTGGAAAGTATTGAAGGGGATTTAAGAATTGGTTTATGGTTGGCCAAGAATGGGATGGAAAGTATTGGGTTATTTTGTATTATTGTGGGGCGTTGGGTTATTGAATTCGACCTTAACAAAGGTGGCAAGTTAGTAGAAACAAAGGAAGTGCCGTCCAAATTGTCGTAGAATTTAGGGACATTGCACTTAGTTTATTCTACGTTCGAAGCTAGAGATTGATAGACGTTTTATGATCCTTATAGGATTGAAGTACTACGTGTAGCATATTCCTCTTAAGGGAGATAGTGCTGTGGAGCATTTTGCTTATTGTCGACAATAAATGCAAGGTATGTGATTCTTCCTATCCTCTTGACATGACTATTTGTAAAATATATAGTGCGGTGAGCCTTGAGTGTTAAAGGAATTTGATTTCCCTTTTGTGCCTTGACTTGATATGAAGTGTTAAGGGCTTCGTTGTGTGAAAATAGTAGTAAAGTCTTATCCGTTAATGCTTGAATTTTCGGTGGTTAAAGAATGAGCCCTTTTGGTCTCATAAATGTTTATAGTGGTAATTGGTTGGTTTAAAACATAAAGTGTTATAACGGCTTTATGGGAAGTTTGTTATAACCGCTTTATGTAGCTAAAAGAATGGTTTGTTGTTTTCAAAAGATAAGAGACGTGACTTGTAATTGACCTAAATGGTGTTGAAAAGTATAAAACCTAATTCGTGAGATATGAATACTTGGTTTTTAAAAGAATAACGTTACAATTTCGGAAATGGGAATAAGGATCGAACAAGCGATGCGGCGTCGATAAAGGAAAGAAGTAATGACATTAATCATGTTAAAACCAGTAGAAACCTCCATCTGCATAGAAGCTAAGATAAGACAAAATTGTATTACATTTCCTAGATCATGGCTGCTCTAATAAGAACTATTGAAATCAAGTTTTGATCTTCTTAAAAATTTCAAAGTAAGGAATTCGATTTTCTAAAGGAAAAGAGACTTAAGACTTTGAAGTATTTTGGTTTAAAAGAAAGGCATGATTTTGTCTTGACTTGTTTTATTAATCATAAAGTGTTGTAATAACTTTATGGGAGGTTAATTATAACGACTTTATGAAAATAAAGAAATGGTTTCATTATTAGATTTAAAATGGTAATTCGATTTTGGGAAAAGGGAAGTAACTCGTTTTCAAATATTGAACTTCTTGTGATGGAAAAACATAAGTGACTTGTTTATAAAAGGTAGGAGTACCTTGATCCTAAGGGGGTTAAGTACTTGGGTTTTAAATGGTATACTTGATATGGTGTTAAGAAATATTTATAGTACCTTGAGTTGTGTGTAACGGGCCTATGCTTGTAGTGATAGCTTCTATGTGCAAGTGTTGTATTTATGTGCTCTGGCGCCTCGTTGGAGTAGGCATTATCTGGTTGATTGATGGACATACCGACACGTTGGGTAGCCCACGGGTGTGCTTCCATTAGGGGTGTTGTTATTGTTATTTGATTGGACATACTGACACGTTGGGTAGCCCACGGGTATGCTTCCACGGTGAGTATTCTCTTGTTAGTTGTTTGGACATACCGACACGTTGGGTAGCCCACGGGTATGCTTCCACAAGGATTGTTATCTTGTTATCTCCTTTGGGCATACCGACACGTTGGATGGTCCACGGGTATGGGCCCACTAGGACGGTTCCAGGGCCATGCTTATACCGAGGTAAGATGTCGGGGCATGCGGCCTTTGTGCGGGTTAAATTCCCGGGTTGTATTTGAGTGATGATTTCACGGGCATGAGTCCCTATCTTGATATGACTGCTTTTATGTTGTGGTGTTGTAATTTGGTTATCATACATGTCTCACCTTTATATAGACTATTATGATTTCATTTCTGATATTTCTGATTCACATACTTGGTACTGTTATCGACCCGCCGAGGCTGCGTTCATCCGCGAGTTGAGGTACATAGCTTCGATCCACTCTCTTAGGATCATTGTTCGGTTCTCGGAAGCTCCATATCTCGGAAGCTTGTCACGTGGTACGGTTCCTCAGTAGTAGACTTTTGTATATTCAGGGGCATGGCGGGGCCTGTCCGTCATTATGGTTTCAAAATTCTTAGAGTGCATGCCTTTGTTGTGGCGAGTTTGTATGGGATATGCTATTCAAGTTTTAAATTATGTATAAAAAAAGTAACCGTTTGGTTTAGCCTACTTTCTTATTTCACTGTTTTCATTCTTGAGTTTTTATTTCCGCTGGTTTTACTCTGATGTTGTATCACTAGGGTGCCCGGGGTAAGGCACCAGTCACGGGCCCGGGTTTGGGTCTTGACACTTACGGACTGGAGATCCCAGAGATAAGGTTCAATGGAAAAACTAAACTGTAAAGGTTCAGTTGAGCGCTTCAATGAAAGCAAGAGCACTTTGGATAATGGGTCTTAAGAAACATAATCCAAAGACATTCCCGTGATAGACATTAAGTGCTACCTGTAGAGTGGGTAAAGGTTAAGCTTCCAAAAACCTTTAACGATCCTCAACAGTTGAGGTTAAGTTTGGGAAACTTTTAATGGTGCCTAACACTTATAAAGTGGGGTATTGCAGGATACCTTGTAGGAGATCACCTATTTAAGTGCGAGGACATGCCGCCTCAAATGAACGCACTTAAGAATCCAAGTGTGTCCACGGCCCAAGACGGACAGAACACAAAGAAAGATTGAGTAGGAAATGTGTTTTGTTGATATCATTGTCTTGGCATATACTAAACACTGACGATTCAAAACATCACGTTCACCGCGAAGTAAATATGTCCGATGGTATTCTACTATGGAAGGTTCAAAGCTCTGGCTACCTCTCCAGATGCAATATTGATCCGCCAAAAAGATTGCTGAAAGAAGTCACCAAGTGTGTGCACCAAAATCTCTTTCAAGAGGGGATTATTGGAAATTTGCCTTTGGTGGAGGTTGGGTCCGCCCATATTCAATGACTTAAACATCATGGTTCTACATGTTGGAGAACCTGATTCTTTACACGTGCTTAATCTACTAAGTGAGTATATGACCGTATGACCAAGAATCATCAAATTATGTTGAGAAATGGAAGAGATATTGGTCCACGAAGTAAGGTGTTTGAGACATGGAAGAGTGGTGTGTGACAAATCTACCACATCGGTAGAAAATGGAAGAATTGTTCATGTTATAAGTCTCTAAACTGAATAAGGGATTGAGACCCCAAGGGGTAACCCATGTGTTTGAAGGAGGGAGGACCTAGGACTAGGCCCACACCCGCCCGGTCCGAGTCGGGTCGTAGGATTTGGGTTGTTCTGACATTATCTTTTTGGACCCCAGACTTTATTATAATTACAGTTTAGTCCCTGAAATTTCTGGAAAGCACCGGGCGCCGCGACATCAGGCTGCAGGGCCACGACGCCAACTCTCAGGAGTTTTGGCACCGTGGCGCCAGCCTGCAGGGCCGCTTAGAGGTTTAATGTCACATTAAGTGGTGGAACGTTAGGCTATTACTCCTTAACGTTTTGACTCTTCATTGAGCCTTTTAACAACCCTCTTAATAGTCATTAACACCCCCTCTCTTCCTTACACTATATAATCAAACCTTACTTTCAGTTTTGAGGAGCACAATATGAGTCATATTATACACAATGAACATAAGAGAAATACTCTCTACACTTGGATGATTTCAGACTTGATGAAATCTCTTCCTTTCTTGCAATCTTACACACTCAAAGATCCTTCTATCCTAGCGAACACTTGAGTTCCCTTTGCTCATTTGTTTGATTGCTGTTTTATCTTGGAAGATAAGTTGCCATTACAACCGTTGAAAGGATATACGGGGCAATATTATCTTAAGGATAGATCAAGAATTTGGTCGACTCAGCAAGCCAATTATCCTGTTATATTTCCAGATTTCTAAACATATTGTTGTTGTTGTTCTCAAGGGGCTTGCTGCAGTTTCAACCAAGATCTCAAGATTTTAAGGAAGGATCAAAGACCGAAGATCAAGACTATCAACACTTATTGATGTTGTGACAACTGATGTTAGACTTCAAGCCTATTGTATTGAAATTGTAATTGATTATCCTTTCTAAGCACTAGTGATAGTTGTAAAACTATTCTCATATATCCACTATATCCACTGTAACACCAACAAGAGAGAGTTCAAGTAAAACATTTAAGTTTTAATATTTAATAAAAATTCTAAGTCTTTCAAGAAATATCATAATAACCTTTCAATTGTACCAAGCGATAATAAAGTTTGCTCAATATTTGCGTCTCATTGATCTTACACTAGTAAGTGTAGCATACATTGTTAGTCCATCCCTGACGACCGGTGTGCTTTCCCTAACAATTTAGGAATTGTATCAAGGTAGGAACCCCTGAGCCTGATTATCGTTCGACCGGACAAGGAATGATACATCAGAGTAGGAACTTACGAGATTGACCATCCTCGTGACCATTTAGGCAAAACATAAAGCATGTGATTTATATTGAAGTCGTTGCATTTTAGGCGAATTCGATTATTTAAATTAATTAGCCCATTTTATTTCTTTATTAAGAAGCAATAGAAAAGGGTTACAATATTATCATTAAAAGTATGACATAAATTCTTATAATTAAACACCTCATGAGAAGCATTTAAAAGCACGGTGTCACCAAGACTATGCATGAGTCGTATAAGAATCATAAACACACTAATAAAGTTCACGATTACCATGGAGAAAACTATGCGAACTTGTCCATCACGTGCATGAAATTTCATTTAAATGAGGTATAGCTGGATTAAAAAAAAAGTACGTATGAGTGTGTTAAGTAAGAGTATGCATGTATTTTTATAGTAGAATTTGTTGGAAATTTATTAAATGTGGAAATAAGTTTAACTCATTATTTATGACTCGAACAATTGAGGTCTCGCACGTCAGAAACGTCGTTTCCACACACGTGCACACATAGTATCAAGTATCGTAAATTTCATTAGTGAAAGAGATATTGGTACGTAAGTGAAACGTTTGAGACATAGAATGATGGACGGTTATTGGCCAAATGACATGTGTTCCACGTTGGTAAATGAAGAAAGAAGTGTACGAAGTGTAAGATCGAAATGAGTCGAAAAAGGGCCGCGACGCCGCCGTAGAGCCGGGGCGCCTCCACCCCAAGGGTCGCGGCTCCTCAAGGGTAGGGCCGCGGCGCTAATTCATTGTTTGGTCACTGGAGCTCAGGCGTCGCGGCGCTTCGAAGGCAGTATGACAGTTGGAGACGAAAAATAACTGATTCTTGGGCTGACTTTGGAGCATTAATTCTTCATTATTTGGCTCATGAATTCAGTCATTATTTGGCTGAATTGTAACCCCAAATTAAGTGTCATTACATGGCATTCAAGGCCATTACTTGGCTAGTTGAGAAGACATCTTACACACACTATAAATTGAGGCCCTTGGCTCAATTATAGAACACTCCATACTTGTATATTTTCAGATTTTCTGAAAACTCTTGCTCTCTAGCATATCTTTTACACACTCAAAGGTTCTTCTTGAGAAACACTTGAGTTTCCTTTGCTCATTTGTTTAGTTGTTGTTTTATCTTGGGAGATAAATTTCCAATAGCCGTTAAAGGATTCATACGGGGCAATATTGTCTTAAGGACCAAGTGAATATCACTGAACTCATCAACGCTACTATAACACTACCAACTTTAGTTTCTCTTGATTTTAGGTTATAAAGATCAAGGGGCTTGCTGCAGTTCCAACCTCAAGATCCAAGACTCCAAGACGGATTTAAGACTGAAGATCAAGATCTTCAACAATTGTTGTAACAACTCATGTTAGGCTTCAAGCGTGTTGTATTGTAATTGTTTACCCTTTCTAAGCACTAGTAGTAGTTGTACACTATTTCTGTGCATCCATTGTATACCCAACAACTTAAGACAATATTGGTACTAGTGCTAGAAAGGTGTATGTCAGCAGATCTGGTCCTAGTTTTGGGTCTCTCTTTGACGATAGTTGTATCTGTTCCGTCAAAGGGGAGATCTTTGTTGAATGATCCTGAACTTGAAGATATTGGTGATAGTAATGCTAGCAAAGTTAAGGATCAAGGAATAGTTGTTGTCACCATCCCGAGAATGGTGGAACATGCGCCCACAAGAGGTTGAGGTTGTTAACTGGGACATGAGGAGAAGGCTGAAGACAATGTTCCATCTTGTAGCAGAAAGCCTCCATCTCATGGAAAGAAGAATTTGAACACATCACTGACGTGGGCCAGATTCCAAAGGTATGTGTTACACCTCGTAATTCCAGGGCATATAATTGAGAACGTAAGTAAGGAAATAAGATTTGAAGGTTGGAAGGAAAGTATATTTACATTTTCTATAGAAATTTTTTGGATACAACAAATGTGACGACGAAAATTAATATTAGTGGTTGAATTCTTTCCAAATGGAGTTATGAACTTAGGATTGTATTATTAAATCTTGGCATTAAGAATGTGGGGCCCATCGAAAATTTTCACAATTTTAGGGGGGGGGGGGGTGTCCATCGAAAATTCTTGAAATTTTGGCTAAGTGTGGAAGATATTTTGTGGAGGGAAAGACAAGTGGACAAGTGGGTCTACTTGGGTCCCCCTCCACTTGTTCTACATACATATATTCAAGTCTTTCAAGACTTTGTCCAAAAATATCTTCTTCATCTAAACTCTCATTAACCTCTCTCCTCCTCCAAGTTTTCGAGAATACCATGATAAAGTGAAGAACAAGATCAACTTATTTTTCAAGATTAAGCACCTTAACTAAGTTCTAAGCCAAGTTAAATCTCCAAAACAGTGGGATGTAAGTGTTGGCCGAGAGTAATGTCAAGAAAATCTTTAGCTTGGAGATGAACCTGTTGGAAGGAAAACATGGAAGCAAGATGGTTACAAGCTTGTAGAGGATACATGTGTGTTGTTGTAACTTGAAGAAGTGGTGCAAAATGAGCCAGTGAGGCCGAGAACTTGAGACTGTTTTGGGCTAAAGTTAAGGTAAGATTTCTTCTTCCTCTTGAAGTATTTGGAAGTTACATGATGTTATAGTTAAGAGATGAACTTGTGTTAAGTAAAATGGAGAATAGAAGTGCATGTGACATTTGGCATGTTAGACGAATTGTTGGACAATTTTATATGTATTGGATTCGTTGTTGTTATTATCGTCACTAAGTGTATGTTAGATTGAAAGAAATCTTGTTATTGAAAGATGAAATGGTTTATATAAAAGTGTTGAAACATGTATTAGATTATAAGACATTATGAAAAGGGCTTTGGATTGTTGTTGTTGGTCGAAACTATCTTAAAACTGTTGGATATTATCGTGTTGTTTTAGGGGCTGTTTTGTGGCGTTATAATGCTGAAAATTCAGTTACTATTATGCATGTTTAAATGTGGTAATTGCTAACGTATGTCCTAAAAGAATAATGGTATAAAAAGGTGTAGAAAGGCATCACATTTTACCCTCGTTGTGTTGGATTATGGACTGTTTTTAGTGGACTATTTTATATGGATTAAGAGGCCGGATTAACATGTGAAGTAGGTGTGTGATTCACCTTGGTTGTTGTTTTGGTTATGACATTAAGTGGTGCTTGGTTATTGATATTATTGGACTTATTGGTAAGGTGGAAATGTATGTATAAATAGGGGAAATGTTGTCCGAATTGTTATATGAAAGGAGAGTCATTACGTGGTATAGCGTATACTAGTATCATGAAGTTGATAGATGTGTTGTTGTCATTATAGATTGAAGTACCTATTTGAGACGTATTCTACTTATCGTGTTGGTGTAGCCGATAAGGTATGTGAACTATCCTTTCTTCTTTTGGCATGTTCTACGTGTGAACTATAACTGTGGTATTGCTCCATAGTTTGCTCTTCTATTAGAGGTTAAGGAATATTCATGTTATTGATTCTATGCTAAAAACATGTCTAAATTGTTCCTAAGTCCTTATTAAGGCATATGAGACATATGTTGATAAGATTTTTAGTAAGCATGGGAGCCGAGTTGACTCTGCTTATTTAAATGAATTGTTAAGTATTAAGTGCTGAAACTGGTTTAATAAATAAGTAAGTATGTTATTAATAAACATGTTAAAACAAACCATTGCAGCGTTAAGTGAAAAAGGTATCGACAAATGTTAGACGTATTTTATATACACCTTTTGAGTCATTTTTAGTTAGTCTTTGGCCCATTTTTGTACAAATACGTGTCATGTTAGTATAGATTTTCTTTCTTTTGAGTCACAGTGGTTTAAAATGGCACATTGGCGAAAAGAAACAAAAAGAGTGCAGAAACAGAGATTCCAGAGCCAAAAGAGACGAAAAGTTGGCACCCCGGACGAAGGACAGGGCGGCGCCGTGGCGCCACTCTATCAGCGAAAGCAGCGCCACGACGCCCAAAGATCTGACGAGTTGCAGGAGTTTCGGCGCCACGGACGCGGGTTTTTAGCCAAATCCGAATGGGAATGGGACAAGACCAAGAGGGAAAAGTTGGAAACATTTTTGGAGGATATAAAAAGGCCTTAGGGCAGATTTTTGAAGGGTTCCACAATCCCTAACTCTACACAACACATAGTTCTTGAAAGCTTCAAGATTGGAGGCTTGTTCTTGAGTAATTCTTTTTCTTACTTTATTTATTTTTCAGTTTATGTTGGATAATCTTTTAGTTCTTAGCATGTCTATAGCTAGGAGCTAAACTTTAATTAGGGCTTTCCATTCGAATCACTTGAACCTCGTTTTATGATTTAATGCATGGTTTTGGTTTCTTCTTTATATAGTTGAGATTTATTCAATAATTGCTTTGATTGCTTGGTAATTAATGATCACTAATTATCATCACATATATGATTTCTAATCGAGATCCGAAAGGGGAGATTGTCAATATGCTATAGTTGAATAAACATAGGTTAAAATCGTGGACGAAAGTACCCCGATACTTGTGTAGTTCAATAGGTTATTGTTCTTAATCTTCCTTTGTAGTAAATCTAATCATCGAAAGATAGAAGGGTTCTGCATCAGAGTTGAGTGTTTATATATCCTAACCGGAATGTAAAACGACTTAGTTAACCTGTTATCTCAATATAGAAGAAGAACCTTTATCATTGCATTAAAGATTAAAGCGCGCAGATAGTTGAGGAGATTGGAAGCCCTATTTCCACCATATCTTATTTAAGTAAAGTAATTTAGTTAACTTTTATAATTATTTAGTAGTCATAGATACAAACAACCATCAAAATATCGATCACCAAATAGATATCATAGGATAAAAATTGGTAATTGGACACTAATCCCTGATGACGATATTCAGTCTTACCCAGACTATATTACTTGTCACGATATGTGCACTTACGTTAAGCGTGTGGATAAATCGCTAACAACAAACGATTATATTGAAATGATTAGCACGCCATCTGCATAGAAACTAAGATATAACCAATTTGTTTTACATTTTCTAGTTCACAACTGATTCGATAAGATTTCATGATATAAATTACTAACGGCTCATAGAAGAATTAATTAGGCCAATTCAGATCCATTATCATCAATCAATACAAGATTATTAGAAATATTCGAGGTATGTGAAACTCTTCCTAATTTCTTTGGCGTGATTTATATGAAAGTTAGTGTACGACGGACGTACATAGTTCTATTGGATCTTAATGCTAAATGAGACATGATGTATAGTGCCTTGGATTTTTCAAATGATGATTTGAAAGGATAGATGAGATATAGTGTCTTTGAGTTTTCAAAAGATGATTTCAAAGTGATACATGATATGATAGTGCCTTGAGTTTCTAAAATGAAGGTTATTCCATTGAGAGTAAAAAACAATTTTACCGTGTCCCAGAAAGGGTCAGGCAGCATATGATTTTATTAAGATTCAAAAGATGATTTAAATTGCACAAGGTTGCTCATGATAGCTATTCATGCAAGTGTTATGATTCCATGTTACCGCGTCCCAGAGAGGGTCGGGCAGTATAGGACTATATGATTGTACCTCGTCCCAGAGAGGGCTGGGCAGTAGATGACTTTACCGCGTCCCAGAATGGGTCGGGCAGTATACCTTACACAAATTTACCGCGTCTCATAAAGGGCCAGACAGTATACCTTATATGTTTACCGCGTCCCCGAGAGGACCGGGCAGTATATGAATAAGTGTTTACCGTGTCCTTCACTTGAGGGCCGGGAAGTATATGACCAAGATTTACCGCGTCCTTCACTTGAGGACCGGGCAGTATATGACTATATGTTTACCGCGTCCCAGAAAGGGCCGGGCAATATATGACCAAGTGTTCACCACATCCTCCATTAGAGGGCCAGGCAGTATATGTATATGATTTCATGGACATGTATCCATGATGCGAGTATAGATACTCACGACAGTATATGATTCCATGGACATGTATCCATGATGCGAGTATAGATACTTCTGACAGTATATGATTAGATGGACAGACATTCATGACTTGGATATGACTCTCTGACTTTTATAAGGCACAGTTGACTCTCCATTGTTACAAGGTACAGTTGGCTTCTATTTTATATGGCACAGTTGGATCTGATATTTGATTTTCATACTTGCCCCTGTCATCTTTTTGCCAGTTATGATCTTATTTACTGTACTTTATGTTTACATACTTGGTACCTTGTTGTACTGACCCCCTTTGGGGGGCTGCGTTCATGCCTGCAGGTATAGGTACACAATTTGGTGATCCTCGAGCTTAGGATCCTTGTTCAGCGTTTTGGGATAGCTCTATTGTTTCGGAGCCATGCCATTTTGGTACAGGTCTTCCATTATGACTTATGTATATTCAGGGGTATGGCGGGGCCTTTTCCCGTCATAGTTACTGTATATTCTTAGAGGTTTGTAGTCATGTGTGGGTTGGACATGTACAGTTGTAGTTCGTTGGATATTTCTATATACAGTGGCGGCCTTGTCAGCTTGCCTGTTTATTATTAAGAGTTTGTTATTACAGTTCAGGGGACAGGATCCCTTTGGTATGAGTTTCCTTAAGCTTCCGCTGGTAGTATGTGATGTGTAGGTGTAAGGGTGCCCAGGTAGGGCACTAGTCGCGGCCCGTCGGTTCGGGTCGTAACAGTATGAGTTAATTAGTCTTCCTTGTCCATAATATGTTTAGAGACTTTCTGAATAAAAGGGAATAAAGCAAGGCTAGGAATATGAAGTGTTTTCATTAAAAACTTATATTCCCTACACCCTAAAATCAGAAATTAGACTACTCACCTTCCCGACTAAAGATTGGACTGTTATAAACAACGTCCTAAAAAGAATGGACTTAGATTGTAATAAACTGGATTTATGGACAATCCTAAGCAAGAGAAGAGGACTAAGGACAAGGACTAGAGGACTAGAGACAAACCTGTCACCGTTTCCGATAAAAGATCCATCTTTTGACAGGATAGTAGTGGACACTCAGTCATACCAAGCCTACGGGAGACTGGAGTGGGTCAAAGTTTCCAGATCTTAAATGATTTAAAGGCCAAAAAAAGGCAGAAAAGAAATTGGACACTCAGTCTGCCAAGACAACTGGAGTGGGCCAGAATATCTAAATCTCATACGATCCGGTTACGTCCTAACCACAGGCAAGAGGTTGTTCATGTGAAGAAACACCACCTCCAAAGTAAAAGGAGTTGAAGAGGTTGTCCTCAAAAGGACTTAAGGGAATGAGATCACTCTAATAAGAGGTGATACATATCCCAAACTTGATTCAAGAATGTTGTTGGTCAAAATGGCTTGAGTCTAGTCCAACAGGTCTATAATGACTAAGAATGGTACAGTAAGACTGTATCCAAATGAATGATATATTTGTAATCCGTGCATATATGTCTTCAAAACTAATTAAGTTGAGATTATTGTCGTCTGTCGACATAAACCCTCAAATGAATGTGAGGTAGGCGAAGAGGCAAAATCACATTTTCATTCCATCAAAGGAATAACGGAAGAAGCACCGCTCCTCTATAATATAGTCACACCTACGTGGGTGATTTGACGCTTGTACAAATAGAAAGGGGAGACAAGAACGTTGTGATCTTCATCGACGATGGTACATAGTATTGCATCCTTTGTTGAAAAACAAAGATGAAACCCCGTCGGAGCGCCGGAGCGCCGCGACGCCTCCACTAAGAACCGTGGCGCTTGAAGGTTGTTTGGCTATTGGAGTTCAGACGCCGCGGAACCTACCAGGCAGGGCCGCGGCGCTTCGAAATTAGAAGTTGAAAACCTACAAATTGAGGAATTCGTAAGGATAGAGAGGGAGGGTGAAACATCATTTATCAAATGAGTGCTCCTTACTTACCTCAGACCAACAATATTAGCCAAGCGCAGATCTGTATGCCCAAGATATTTGGGGAAAGACGATCCTTACCACTTATGTGATTCTCAACAGAACTCCGCATACGAATAAATATAATCCTCCATGTGAAACATGGAAAAAATCCTATATACAGATGTTGTGATATGGGGTAATGTGGCAAGGGTTGAAGTACCTAAACAAGTCAAGTTGGACCTAAGACTGTAGATTGCATATCCACAGGATCTGCAAATAACAGTAGTGCGTATCGCATCTTGGTGCCAAAGAATGATGAATTCTTTGAAGATAACATTCCATAAGAAAGAAAAAGTAGTTGCTCAAGGTTAACAAGAATCCACGAGTGTCTGATTGTATGGAACTAGACGTTCCAGATCTACAGGACTCGAAAATTGCTGACTATCCAGAACTTAATGTTTCAGATCTACAGAACTCACGGATTCTAGATGTTGAACCGAGACAGAGCAAAAAGAGGGGACAAAGACTTGTTCCTGGCCTTCTAGCTTATATGGTTGAAAATGAACCATGGACAATTGAGAATTATCATCTCCAAAAGCGCTGCTTTGGAAAGAAGCTAACAAGAGAGAAATAGACTCCATCAGATAGAACCACACTTGTGTGGTAGTTGATCTTCCTCCGGGAAAAGAACATCTGGGTTGTAAAAGTGGATACTCAAATTGAGTACAAAAATAGATAGATCTATTGACGAGTATAAGGCCTACTTGGACATGTACTCCTTTGAGAATAGCTTAACATCTAGGGCCACTGCAGTCTTGCATGACATGGATGTTAAGACAACCTTTCTAATCGAGGAGTTGTTTTGATGGACTGTTGGGCTTCTTCTTGAACTTCCTTTGTGGTCCCTGAAATGTTTACATTTTGGTCCTGAAAGGTTCAGATAAAATAGAAACAATGAATATGACTACAGAAACATTGACTCTGAAGCTAGAAAGCCAACAGTTGGAAAACCAAAGGTCCGAAAGAGGAAGAACAAAGTATTACGGAACAACCCGAGGGGTATGTGATTCCAGGGAAGAGAAGAAAATTTGTCGACTTGTCAAATCTCTGTGTGAGTTGAAACAGGCCCCGAAGCAATGACACAAAAACCTTGATAGTACTCTACTATCGAAGGGTTTCTTCATTAAAGAGTGTGACAAATGTGTCTACATGAAAATGTAATTCTAACTCGTTTATGATTTGTCTTTACGTAGATGACATATTGATCACAAAGATTAATCCTAGTTTAATCCTAGAAGTATGTTGAAATAATATTTCGACATGGATGACATGGGTATTACAGATGACATCTTAGGAATTAGAAATTCCAAGACATCTAACAGACTGGTCTAAGTCAAACTCACTTGTGAGGTGTTTTGACAGTCTCGTTGAAGTCACCAATGGATATGAATCATAGAATTGATTGGAATCATGGTGCACTCATATATCAAGAGCGATAGACGCATGTCACATGTAGTTCAATGTATTTTACACACTGCAACTGACCTGTTATCAGCTCAGAAAGAAGATAAATTGAACTATGGTTCACTCATGATTCTGGAAATGATCAATAGAAGGCTTTAAATGAGATGTGACGACATCTGAATTATCCGATTATCTATGAATTATGATATTCTGGATGTCCAGCGGTTCTAAGAGAACATAGTGATGAAAACTGGACATCAGACTTGAAGAACACCAATGCCACAAGTGAATGTGCATGGTGTGTCTTTGCACTCTAAGCAAACTTGCATCGGCCGATTTGTGATGGAATCAGAGTTTATCGCTTTGTACAAAGCATGATGAGAAATTGAGTAACTTCACGACCTCTTAGAGAATGTCCTCTATCGGGTATAACTCATGCCTTCATCAGTTATACACTGTAAGGGCATAGATGACGACGTTTGGATATATCAGTCGCAGACATAAGACCGTATGACAGTTGATCGGGTGACACATCCTTGATTACTAAATCAAAGGATATAACAGACCCTTTAATTAAGGGACTACTCGAAGATCAAGAGTTCTTCCGGTCTAGGAGAAGTGGCTTAAAACCCAAATCAATACGAACCTTTACGGTGGATACCCAACCATACTGACTGGAGATCCCAAGAATTTGGTTCAATGGGAAAATTAAATCACAAAAGGTTCAGTTGAGCGCTTCAGCGGAAGCAAGAGCACTTCAGATAATTATTTCTACATAGAAACATGGATCCAAGGTCGTTTCCGTGATAGACATTAAGTGCTACCTGCAGAGTGGGTAAATGTTAAGTTTCCAAAATCTTTAATGATCCTCAACGGTTGCGGTTAGGTTTGGGGAAATTTTTAATGGTTCCTAACACTTTGAAGTGGGATATTGCAGGATACCTTGTAGGAGACCACCTATTTATGTGCGAGGACTGACCGCCTCAAATGAACGCACTTAAGAATACAAGTGTGTCCATGGCCACAACGGACAAAACATTAAGAAGAACATAGTAAGGAAAGTTGTTGTGTTGGTACCATTGTCTTGGAATACACTAAACACTGACAGTTCAAGACATAACGTTCACCGAGCAGTAAGTATGTCCGATGGTATTCTACTATGGAAGGTTCAAAGCCCCGGCTATCTATACAGATGCAACATTGATCCGCCGAACGATTGCTAGAAAGGCACCATGTGGGTGCGCCAAAATCTCTTTCAAGAGGGGATTGTTGGAAATTTACTAAATGTGGAAATAAGTTTAACCCATTATTTATGACTCGAACAATTGAGGCCTCGCACGTCAGAAACGTCGTTTCCACACACGTGCACACGTAGTGCCAAGTATCGTAAATTTCATTAGTGAAAGAGATATTGATACGTAAGTGAAACGTTTGAGATATAGAATGATGGACGGTTATTGGACAAATGACATGTGTTCCACGTTGGTAAATTAAAGAAGAAGTATACGAAGTGTAAGATCGAAATGAGTCGAAAAAGGGTCGCGATGCCACCGTAGAGCCGGGGCGCCGTGGTGCCTCCACCCAAGAGTCGCAGCTCATCGGTGCCGCAGCTCCTCAAGGGTAGGGCCACTGCACTAATTTGTTGTTTGGTCACTGGAGCTCAGGTGCCGCGGCGCTTCGAAGGCAGTATGACCGTTGGAGATGAAAAATAACTAACTCTTGGGCTGACTTTAGAGCATTAATTCTCCATTATTTGGCTCATGAATTCAACCATTATTTGGCTAAATTGTAACCCCAAATTAAGTGCCATTACATGGCATTCAAGGCCATTACATGTCTAGTTAGGAAGACATCTTACACACACTATAACTTGAGGCCCTTGGCTCAATTGTAGAACACTCCATACTTGTATATTTTCAGATTTTCTGAAAGCTCTTCATCTCTAGCTTATCTTTCACACACTCAAAGGTTCTTCTTGAGAAACACTTGAGTTTTCTTTGCTAATTTGTTTAGTTGTTGTTTTATCTCGGGAGATAAGTTGCCAATAGCCGTTAAAGGATTCATACGGGGCAATATTCTCTTAAGGAACAAGTGAATATCACTGAACTCAGTAATGCTACTATAACACTACCAAATTTAGTTTCTCTTGATTTTAGGTTATAAAGATCAAGGGGCTTGCTGCAGTTCCAACCTCAAGATCCAAGACTCCAAGACGGATTTAAGACTGAAGATCAAGATCTTCAACACTCATTGTTGTAACAAATCATGTTAGGCTTCAAGCCTGTTGTATTGTAACTGTTTATCCTTTCTAAGAACTAGTAGTAGTTGTACACTATTTCCGTACATCCATTGTATACCCAACAGAATTTGGGGTGTTACAATGGTTTGGCGTGATAGTGGCTTGGGAAAAGGACATAAAATTTGTTTAAGAAAAAATGGATTTAAAAGAGAGTACATTAATGAGGTGTAGCTAGGTGCATAAGTACATAATAGTGTGTGAATGAAAAGTATGTATGACTTTTCATGGTAAAATTTTGGGTGTTAATAATGGTTAAGACGTGATAATATATTGGAAAAAGACGTAAATATGCTACTGAACTTAATGAAATGATTCACATATGTCACTCGTAAAAGGGTATGATAGGGGTGGGTCTTGTTGACACCCTATTTTGACCAATTTTTCAGTTATTTGTTGCAATTTTAAGTATTTTAGGACACCGCATTTTAATCATTATTTTGCATATTTTTACCTAATATTCTATGTTTTATTTTTCACAAAATGACATCACATGTTTTATTTTTAATTAAGCATTAAGTCTTTGTTAATATTGTGTCTTTATTATTATTGCTCTATTTTTTTATTTTAATAATTGTACATTTCTTTTAAATAATAAACTCTTTTATCAGTCCAAACCGAGGCCAATTCGGACCAGCCCAAAATCATTTTCAAATCTTATTCCCCTTTATTATTTTTGGTATTCCCACTGCACACCTCATCCATTTTCATAATTTTTTTTGGTAAAGACCCATACTACCCACCATAACCCTACTCTACTCCTCATTTCCCATCATGTCAGCTGAATTCATACCTCTTTGCCAATTTCAACACATCCCCCCCCATTATAGAGACCACTCTTTTCCCCATTTTCAAAACCTCTCTCAGCCGCAACGTTCACCTCTCACTTTATCATCCTCATTCACTCTCATCTTGCAGATAAACAACAATCAGTACCCTCACTTTTATTTTGATCATCTCTCACTTATTTAAGAACCCATCAACGCCACATACCCATTCCCATTCCCCGCATTTGTCCGTCACCATCGCCGGAGCCTCGAGCTCCGGCGAACCCCACTATTACCGTCTCTAACATCATCCACACCATCGAACTCCACTGCCGCACACTCCCACATTGTTATACCCCATGGTTCGGGTCTGGACCGCGGTCAGGGGCCTCAGCGCCATGGCTGAGCAGGTGATTGTAGGCGCGCGCCGGAAGAACGAGGGCATGGCGCGGAAGATCTTAGGGGTCACTGAAGTTTCAGCGCGCCACAGGAAGCGAACGCGGACCGAAATTCTAAGAAAGCGGCAGAGTTTCAGCCAGCTGGCCGCAGGCCGCATGGCGCGGGATATCACGAGTTAGTGGAAATATCTGCACTTTTATGTTTTAAAAGAGGTCATGGGTGGGTGACAAGTGTCCCCCCCATCTGAAATGTTGCATGCCTTATATTGACCAAGTCTTGAAGACTTGGTCATCTTTCATCTTTCATCTCTCTCTCTCTCTCTCTCTAAGCTAAAAAGTTCTCCCTTCTCTCTAGAAAATAAAGAGAAACTCCAAGCTTAAGGAAAATCTGAAAAGGGTGTTAGGAAGGAAAGTTATTTGCAAGCTTGTGGAGGTTATTATGGTGGTATTCTTGAAAAGGAGGCTAGCAAAATTGTGGGAATAGTTTTGGCTAAAGCTCCAAAGGTAACATTTCTTCTCTTGTAGCTAGTTATTGGTGTTGCATGTGAAGAATAAGGAATTTGTAGTAGTAAATAATTCTCTTAGAATCATTGCATGTAAGAAAAATGATTTGGATATGAAAGATTGGTTAAAGAGATATTATGAGCATGTTGTAGCCTACAAACTACTTTAGAATTGTTAAGTGTATTGTTTTACCTATTGGGGCCGAATTTTACACACCTAAGTTTGGTTGTGTAATCCCCTTTGAAATGTGGGATTGTTGGGCCTTAAATGTGGCGTTTGGATATTGAATTCGGCCTTGAAAAAGGTGGCAAAGTATGTAGAAACAAAGGAAATGCTGCCCAAATTTTCTTAAGAATTAGTAACTTGAACTTGGAATATTTCTACATTGAAATTTGGGGTTAATAAACGTATTATGGTCATTATAGGTTGACATATTACGTGCGGTATTTCGGATTTAGCAAGTGGATTAACCGAAGAGGTATGTGGAACTTTTCTATCTCTTGAGCATGAGTAGTTGTACCTATGTAGTACGGTAGACGTACAAGATTTGATATCTTTCACTTGTTTTAAAGTATATGATACTTGTTTTATTTCAAAAGTATAAGTCCCTTGGATTTAGGGAAAATGTATTTGACAAAGGGATAACGCTAATATAATGACTTTATGGGAAGTTGGTTATATTAGTTTTCTTGAAAGGTTCACAAAGAAAGGTTTACTCTAATTAAAACAAGTACGGGTAAAGGATTTGAAACTAAGAAAGGTGAATTGATTTTTAGGCATTGGTTGCCTAAGGTTTTAAAGGAAATGAAGTCACTTGATTTAGAAGCCTATTATATTTCTAAAAGGAAATGTGACTTGTCTTGAAAAGAAATCGTAACTTGATACTATGGTGATTAGTATCTTGGAATTTTTGTATAAAAAGAGTTATTTCTTAAAAAGTTAAAAGTACATGGTACTTGGGTTGAATTCCCGGATTTTCTATTAAAAGACATGTTAGTGCCTTAGGATACTAAAATGAGAGGATATATTAATAATGTTAATAATAAGTTAGGGGATTTCTTAACTTGCTTATGTTATGATAAGCCGGTAGTGCTTATGTTATGATAGGCCGGTAGTGCTTATGTTGTGATATGATAGGCCGGTAGTGCTTATGTATGATATGATAGGCCGGTAGTGCTTATGTTGTGAGATGATAGGCCGGTAGTGCTTATGTATGATATGATAGGCCGGTAGTGCTTATGTATGATATGATAGACCGGTAGTGCTTATGTTATGTATGATAGCCGGATGAGCTATGTTATATATTTATATTATTACGGGGTAAACCCCGGGTTATTATTTATGCCATGGATTTGCTACCCATGATGCGAGTGCGGCGCTTGCACTCATGCGGATCCGGACCACAGGATCCATGCGGGTGAAATAGTCCCATGCGAGTACGGCGATGGTACTCATGCGGGTCCACAGGATCCATGCGGGTGAAATAGTCTCATGCGGGTGAAATAGTCCCATGACGAGGCGGATGACCTCATGCGGGTCCACAGGACCCATGCGGGTGAAATAGTCCCAGGAGTAGGATTGCTTAATGATACTACGGGCGAGGTAACCCTGTGTTGATCGTGAGGCTCGTATTGTTTTTATGCGATAAGATTTATACTTGTTACTCATTGTTAGTAAGGCACGGTCTGAGAAATTGATTTTTATCTATGACTCCAACTTATTATTGACTTATGATATTACTACAGTATTTTCCAGTTTTACATACTTGGTACGTTGTGTACTGACCCCCTTCCTCGGGGGCTGCGTTCATGCCGCAGGTAAGGGAAAGCAGGTGGTAGATCCTCATTCCTAGGATCTTTTACTCAGGTGTCAGGAGCTCAATTTCTTCGGAGGCTCGACTTTTGGTATGGTTCTCCCTGGTGTTGTTGATGTTTTGTACATTCAGGGGCATGACGGGGCCCTGTCCCGTCATAGTGTTACTCCTTCTTAGAGGCCTGTAGTCTTGTCATAACTTGGTTTGTTTAAGGATGTAACTGTTCGGTTTTATGTACTTTTGGGGTAGCCATTTTGGGCTAGACTATTTATATCATTATGGTTGTTTATTGTGAGTTTATATTTCGCTGGTTTTCTCTGATGTTATGTCACAAGGATGCCCGGGTTAAGGCACCGGTCGCGGATCCGGGGTCGGGTCGTGACAAAGTGGTATCAGAGCAGTTAATCCTCGAAAAGGGTCTACAGGCCGTATCTAGTAGAGTCTTGATTATCGGTGTGTTGTGCACCACATCTATAATCAGGAGGCTGCAGGATATTTAGGATTGGTTTCCATTTCTTTCACTCTAAGATCGTGCAATAGAGCCTTGTTATAGGTTGAACTTCCCTCTGACGTGAATTTTGTATGTATCAGTTATGCCTCCACGCAAGGCAACCGCGGCCCGAGAAGGCAGCGGCGGAGGAACTACTAGTAGGACAGGAGTTACCCGCAGGCCGATCCTTACCGAGATAATGTTTAGGCGACGAGTTCGCGGCGTCGTCAACCCCAAAGAGTGCTGGAAGCGGCGGCCATCGAGACTACGGTACTCGAGCCTCGATTACGGCTGGAGCGAGAGGATATGGGCTCTGAGAGATGTCTCGATTATTGGCGAGATAATGGCTAGGCATGAGACAGCGAGGAGGCAGTTCGGCTGTACCCGTGGTTCCTCCCAGATCCGATAGCGTGAGACTTCGGGACTTTTTGAGCTGCAACCCACCAGAGTTCTATGGGTCGAGGCCTGAGGATGATCCTCATGAATTTATCCGACAGTTACAGCGGATTATGAGGGTGATCAAGGCCTCGGATACTGAGTCGGTTGTATTGAGTTCGCATCGGCTGCGTGATACCGCAGTTGACTGGTTTGATTCATGGGAGTTGTCCCGGGGGGAGCATGCGCTTCCAGCTGTATGGGACGAGTTCTCGACGGCATTTCTTGGTCATTTCTTGCCTCCGCAGATAAGGAGGGCACGGGCCGACAGATTTCTGACATTAAGACAGAGTGTACGGACAGTCCGGGAGTACAACGTCGAGTTTGACTCGTTGGTTCGATATGTACCCACTTTAGTAGCAGATATGGAGGACAGAGTGCACCGCTACGTCACAGGGCTCGATGACTATTTGGCAGAGAGTTGTGCGGGAGTAGCTCTTCAGCCGGGCATGGACATTGCCGCGTGCGAGCTATGCACTAGGGTGTGAGAATGCAGGGCGGAGTTGATAGGTATCGCAGAAGAGGGCGGGGCAATGGCGTCCTCTAGTAGTTCTCGAGGTAGACAGCCTCAGCAGCAGACCGGGTTTGCATCACAACCGGTTCAGAGCGATCCTCCACCATCTTCGGTCGTCAGGTATTCGGGAGCGGGCGAGTCCTGTGGCCGGGTTTCCAGAGGGACCAGAGTTCCAGTCAGATGAGGCCACCTATGCCTCGGTGTGGTCGATGTGGTGATTGCCATTATGGGGGGTGTCGTGTTCCTCCAGGAGCTTGTTACTCTTGTGGCCAGCAGGGCCATTTGAAGAGAGATTGTCCGTCCAGAGGCGGTGGGAATGCCATGGTTCAGCCGAGTTCGATTCTTTGGGTCTCGTCTTCAGTGGTTGGGCGCCCCGGAGGGCAGGGTGTTCACGGGCCAGCAGGCCGCGGCAGGGGTCATGGTAGGGGTTCCAGTTCCAGCGGTCCTCAAAATCGCATTTATGCTATGTCCAGCCGCCAGGACCAGGAGGCGTCACCTGATGTCGTCACAGGTACATTGTTGGTTTCTTGCTGTGATGTTTATGCTTTGATAGACCCAGGTTCTACCTTGTCCTATATATCTCCTCATATTGCTGGTAGAATAGGGATAGAACCCGAGTCCATAAAACCTTTTGAGGTAGCTACCCAGTAGGTGATTCGGTGGTGGCCGAGCGAGTGTATAAGGATTGCCCAGTGACTATATACAGTCGTCAGACTCTAGCCGACTTGATAGAGTTGGATATGACGGACTTTGATGTGATTATGGGTATGGATTGGCTAGCGTCTTGCTATGCCAATGTGGACTGTAGAGAGAGGTTAGTTCGGTTCCGATTTCCCGGTGAGCCGGTTATCGAGTGGAAGGGGAATACTGCATCGCCGAGGGGTAGGTTTATTTCTTACCTCAAGGCTAGGAAGATGGTACGGAAGGGGTATATTTACCATTTGGTTCGGGTATTCGACATCGAGGTGAGATACCGGACCTTGATCGATCGGTTGTTAGAGAGTTTCGGGCGTATTCCCGCACGAGCTCGGGTATCCTCCCGAGAGGAGATTGCGTTTTGCATCGATTTGGCGCCAGACACTCGACCGATATCTATTCCGCCATACAGGATGGCACCTGCCGAGTTGAAAGAATTGAAGGACCAGCTGAAAGATTTGCTGGAGAAAGGCTTTATCAGGCCAAGTGTTTCTCCCAGGGAGCGCCGGTGTTATTTGTAAAGAAGAAGGATGGGGCCAGCTGCGTATGTGTATTGATTCTGAGCGGTGAACAAGGTAACTATCAAGCAGATATCCTCCCGTGATTGATGATTTGTTTGACCCGATTGCGAGTGCGAGATGCTTTTCAAGATAGACACGTGGTCCGTTACCATCAGTACGAGTTAGAGAGCGGATATCCCAAAGCGCATTCAGGACCGGTATGGGCCTTATGAGTTCAGGTGATGTCTTTCCGGATTGACCAACGCTCGGCGGTATTCATGGATTTGATGAATAGGGTGTTCAGGCCATTCTTGGATATGTTCATTATAGTGTTCATTGATGATATCTTGGTGTATTCGCGCACAGAGCAGGAGCATACAAATCATTTGAGGACGGTATTGAGTCCTCGTGGGGCCGTGATTGTATGTCAAGTTCTCGAAATGCGAGTTTTGGCCGCTTCATGGCTTTTTAGGGCATGTTATCGGGGCGATGGTATTCGGGTTGTCTGACTAAGATTGAGGCGATCAGACTTGGCGGACCACTACAAGCGGAGAGTGCGCGGCTTTGGGCCTGCGAGTTATTATCGGAGGTTTGTGGAGAAGTTTGCTTCCATGTCGGCGCCTTTGACTAGGTGACTCGAGCGGCTATATTTGGTGGGCGGATGCTTGTGAGGAGATTTTTGATTCTTGAAGGAGAAGTTGGCCGCCTTGATTCTTACTCTTCCCGAGGGTTTGGGCGGATATGTGGTTTTTATTGTGATGCGTCGGGTGTCGGGCTTGGAGTGCGTCGATGCGGACGACAAGGTTATAGCTACGCGTCTCGGCGGCTTAGGAAGCATGAGAAGAACTATCCCACATGACTTAGAGTTGGCGTGATGATTCATGCCTTGAAGATGCGGACACCTTATTTGTATGGGGTTCATGTGGATATTTACACGGACCACAAGAGCCTCGGTATATCTTCACCAAAGGAGCCGAACTTGCGTGCAGGCGGTGGTTGGAGCCGCAAGGATTATGAGTTGATATTCTATACCACCCGGGAAGGCGATGTAGTTGCAGATGCCGCTAGTCGCAGATCGATGGGTAGTCTATCCGATGTCTGCACGGGAAAATGGATATGGTCAGAGATTCGCCTAGCGAGCCTTGGGGTTCGTTTGTTTGATTCTGTTAGTGATGGAGTTCGGGTTCGAGAGGTTGCCGAGTCTTCCATCGTTGAGGAGGTGAAGAGGCGACAGTATGAGGATCCGATTATGGTGCGGTATCGAGACGCCGCTCTTGAGAGAAAAGTCTATTTGAGGTAGCGCCTGTTGGGGTGCTATGGTTTGAGGGCCGATTTTGTGTTCCCGATGTGACAGGACTTCGTCGTGATTTTGGGGAGGCACGCGGTGCCGTTATTCTATTCACGGGTCGACTAAGATGTACCATGACCTCGGTGTGTGTATTGGTGGGATGGTGAAGAGGACGTGGCGAGTTTTGTTGCGATGTCCTAATTGTCGCCAGTCAAGATTGAGCACCAAAAGCCGGTGGGATATTGCAGGCTATTGATATTCGGCTTGGAAGTGGGAGGTGATAAATATGGATTTTATTACGGGGCTACCTACCACTCGGAGAGCATGATTCCATTTGGGTGATTGTCGGCGGTGTGAAATCAGCCCATTTTCTTCCGGTCGAATGACGTTCTCGGTGAGACTATGCGGATTATATATTAGATAGATTGTGAGGCGCACGAAGTCGGTGTCGATTATATCGAGATAGAGAGCCGGTTCTCGGCTAACTCGGAGGTCTTTTCGAAGGGATTAGGGACACGGTGAGTCTCGATCGCATTTCACCTCGGATCGGACGGGCGAGCGCACTATCCAGACACTTGAGGATATGCTGCGGGCTTGTGTTATTGATTTCAGGGGTAGCTGGGAGGATCATTTACCTCTTGTGGAGTTTGCTTATAACAACAGCTACCATTCTAGTATTCAGATGGCGCCTTATGAGGCCTTATACGGGAGGAAGTGCAGGTCACCAATAGGCTGGTTCGAGGTAGGAGAAGTTCAGTTAGTCGGGCTAGACTTGGTTCAACAGGCAGTGGATAAAGTGAAGCTTATCCAGGAGCGGTTATTGGCAGCCCAGAGTCGGCAGTCGTATCACGGATCGTGGCGTCGACACTTGGAGTTTGGGGTACATGATTGGGTTTTCCTGAAGGTGTCACCCATGAAGGGCGTGATGAGATTTGGGAAGAAGGGAAAACTTAGCCCAAGGTACATTGGGCCTTATCAGATTATCCGTAAGGTAGGCAAGGTTGCCTATGAGTTAGATCTGCCGTCCGATTTGGAGGCGGTACATCCAGTTTTCCATGTGTCTATGTTGAGGAAATGTATTGGAGATCCATCTAGAGTGCACCCGATTCATGATGTCCAGGTGACAGAGGAGTTATCGTATGAGGAGAGTCCCATAGCGATACTCGATCGTCAGGTTAGACGACTTCGGACAAAGGATGTGGCTTCCGTCAAGGTCTTATGGCGGAACGAGAACAGGGAAGAAATGACGTGGGAAGCGGAGGAGGACATGATGAAGAAATATCCTCACTTATTCCCTACACCTCTAGGTAACCCACTTCCCTGCTTGTTAGTTTTGATTTAGCAATTGTGCTTAAGTATTGTTGTGGCCGTGGGGAGCGTCTTTATTTGCAAAAGAGTAGTTAAGAGCGTCTACGTCGATTTGTGATTCGAGTAAGCCTAGAAGGAACATTCGGGACGAATGTTTCTAAGGGGGGGAGAATGTTATACCCCGTGGTTAGTGCGGACATGATCGAGGGCCTCAGCGCGGCTGAGCGGCTGCGGCGCCAAGACGGGTGATTGTAGGGCCGCGGCGCCGGGAAGCAGGGCCACGGCGCCGGAAAGTCCTAAGAAGGCGGCAGGAGTTTCAGCGCCGCGGTGCCGATCGCAGGCCATGGCGAGGCGGATCTGCGAGTTAGTGGAAATTTACGCCTGGTTTGTTTTAAAAGAGGTCATGGGTGGGTGACAAGTGTCCCCCCCATCTGAAATGTTGCATGCCTTATATTGACCAAGTCTTGAAGACTTGGTCATCTTTCATCTTTCATCTCTCTCTCTCTCTAAGCTAAAAAGCTCTCCCTTCTCTCTAGAAAATCAAGAGAAACTCCAAGCTTAAGGAAAATCTGAAAAGGGTGTTAAGAAGGAAAGTTATTTGCAAGCTTGTGGAGGTTATTGTGGTGGTATTCTTGAAAAGGAGGCTAGCAAAATTGTTGGAATAGTTTTGGCTAAAGCTCCAAAGGTAACATTTCTTCTCTTGTAGCTAGTTATTGGTGTTGTATGTGAAGAATATGGAATTTGTAGTAGTAAATAATGCTCTTAAAATCATTGCATGTAAGAAAAATGGTTTGGATATGAAAGATTGGTTAAAGAGATATTATGAGCATGTTGTAGCCTACAAACTACTTTAGAATTGTTAAGTGTATTGTTTTACCTATTGGGGCAGAATTTTACACACCTAAGTTTGGTTGTGTAATCCCCTTTGAAATGTGGGATTGTTGGGCCTTAAATGTGGCGTTTGGATATTGAATTCGGCCTTGAAAAAGGTGGCAAAGTATGTAGAAACAAAGGAAATGCTGCTCAAATTTCCTTAAGAATTAGTAACTTGAACTTGGAATATTTCTACATTGAAATTTGGGGTTAATAAACGTATTATGGTCATTATAGGTTGACATATTACGTGCGGTATTTCGAACTTAGCAAGTGGATTAACCGAAGAGGTATGTGGAACTTTCCTATCTCTTGAGCATGAGTAGTTGTACCTATGTAGTACGGTAGACGTACAAGATTTGATATCTTTCACTTGTTTTAAAGTATATGATACTTGTTTCATTTCAAAAGTATAAGTCCCTTGGATTTAGGGAAAATGTATTTGACAAAGGGATAACGCTAATATAATGACTTTATGGGAAGTTGGTTATATTAGTTTTCTTGAAAGGTTCACAAAGAAAGGTTTACTCTAATTAAAACAAGTACGGGTAAAGGATTTGAAACTAAGAAAGGTGAATTGATTTTTAGGCATTGGTTGCCTAAGGTTTTAAAGGAAATGAAGTCACTTGATTTAGAAGCCTATTATATTTCTAAATGGAAATGTGACTTGTCTTGAAAAGAAATCGTAACTTGATACTATGGTGATTAGTATCTTGGAATTTTGTATAAAAAGAGTTATTTCTTAAAAAGTTAGAAGTACATGGTACTTGGGTTGAATTCCCGGATTTTCTATTAAAAGACATGTTAGTGCCTTAGGATACTAAAATGAGAGGATATATTAATAATGTTAATAAGAAGTTAGGGGATTTCTTAACTTGCTTATGTTATGATAAGCCGGTAGTGCTTATGTTATGATAGGCCGGTAGTGCTTATGTTGTGATATGATAGGCCGGTAGTGCTTATGTATGATATGATAGGCCGGTAGTGCTTATGTTGTGAGATGATAGGCCGGTAGTGCTTATGTATGATATGATAGACCGGCAGTTCTTATGTATGATATGATAGGCCGGTAGTGCTTATGTTATGTATGATAGCCGGATGAGCTATGTTATATATTTATATTATTACGGGGTAAACCCCGGGTTATTATTTATGCCATGGATTTGCTACCCATGATGCGAGTGCGGCGCTTGCACTCATGCGGATCCGGACCACAGGATCCATGCGGGTGAAATAGTCCCATGCGAGTACGGCGATGGTACTCATGCGGATCCACAGGATCCATGCGGGTGAAATAGTCCCATGCGGGTGAAATAGTCCCATGACGAAGCAGATGACCTCATGCGGGTCCACAGGACCCATGCGGGTGAAATAGTCCCAGGAGTAGGATTGCTTAATGATACTACGGGCGAGGTACCCTGTTTTGATCGTGAGCCTCCTATTTTTATGCTATAAGATTTATACTTGTTACTCTCATTGTTAGTAAGGCACAGTGCAAGGAAATTGATTTTTATCTATGACTCCAGCTTATTTTTGACTTATGATATTACTACAGTATTTTCTGTTTACATACTTGAGTGCGTTGTGTCGACCCTTCCTGGGCTGCGTTAAATGCCGCATGTAAGGGAAAGTAGGTGGTAGATCCTCATTCCTAGGATCTTTTACTCAGGTGTCAGGAGCTCCATTTTTTCGGAGGCTCGACTTTTGGTATGGTTCTCCCTGGTGTTGTTGATGTTTTGTACATTCAGGGACATGACGGGGCCCTGTCCCGTCATAGTGTTACTCCTTCTTAGAGGCATGTAGTCTTGTCATAACTTGGTTTGTTTAAGGATGTAACTGTTCGGTTTTATGTACTTTTGGGGTAGCCATTTTGGGCTAGACTATTTATATCATTATGGTTGTTTATTGTGAGTTTATATTCCGCTGGTTTTCTCTGATGTTGTGTCACAAGAGTGCCCGGGTTAAGGCACCGGTCACGGATCCGGGGTCGGGTCGTGACACACATCCCCCTAACCATTGAACTCCCATTGACCACTGCCTGAACTCCCACTCACCGTCGAACTCACCACTGCGGTGGCGTAGCTCCGGCGACCTCGGCATGGAAGTGACGCCGCCGCTACCCTCTCTCTGTTGGTAATGTTGAAATCTGTCAGAGTAAAAACTCCGGCGACATTATTTGTTTATCTGTTTTTGTTACTATTATATTTTGTGTTTGTTTGGACTGATTTGGCATTTATGGACTGATTTATGATATTTTGATCTAGCCGGCTACCTTGGCTTCGTTTTATTTTTTGGTATCTGTAATTTTCCTTGCAACAGACTCATTTTTCCATTGTTTTGCTCTCGGGTTGAAACCGGGTCAGGTCGATTAAGAATCCGGGTGAGATTTTAAACTGTGGATTGTTTATTTATTTTGATATCTTTGGACCCAGAATCAATGTTGTTGTTGATACTGTTTTGGTTGTCATTTGGGTTTGAGGACTTGTGCATTTTTTAGATGGGATGCAGCCACATTTTGTTGTTTATTAAGTAGTGTGAGATTACTACATTTGAGATAAATTGCTACATTTTTTTTAGGTCTGAAACGTGATGCATTCCTGAGATGTATTAAGTAGTGTGAGATTGCTCATTTCTTTGATTCAGTTACTATACTCAGCTAGCACATTTGAAATAAAACAGATACTGCCCATTTGGTATTTACTGATTTTGAACAGATATTGCACTATGGCCGATGAAGGAATCTCCGTCTGATTTCCAAGGCCTCCCCTGTACAAAAGACGAGTTTTATTTTTAGTTTACTTATTAATTCTTATCGCTGTCTGATAATTATTTACTCTCTTACTGACATTTTTACTAAGTGTTTATACAGGTACCCAGAGATGCATCTTGGACAAAATGCCTAAAAAGGGCTAAGGGAGACAAGAAGATGCCCTTCGGAGTTTTATTTTATTGTTGTATTATATTATATTTTTAATTTTTAATTTCTAAAGCATGATAGATAATTAACTTAGTTTTGACCGGATAACCACAAATTAGCGGATCTTAAAGGATGCCTAACCCCTTCCCTTTAGGATAATAAAGAACCCTAATCCAGAATCTCATTAATTTCGCAGACCATTAAATGGAGATCAATTGCAGTATTTTTATTGCAATAGTTCAAGTGTCCTAATTCACTTAACTAATTAGGTGGCGAATCCTCGATACAAGCATTTGGCTCAATCCAGGGAACCGCGCCAAAGAGCAACGTTGCAACACCGTTCTGACCCCGAGGTAAAAAACGGGCGCGACAGCATGGCGACTCCACTGGAGATATCAGGTTCTTGACCATAGCAAAATCAGGTTAATTAAGTCGGCCCCTAGGGCACTATTCTCCTTGGGAGTGGTTCGACCATCAAGCTACTTTGTGGGGTAGGGGACCAGACTGGTGACTGCTGCGGTTGTTGTCTGCAGGGTATGTGACACCCCACAAGTTGACTAGTGCTGAGCCAGGAGATTTTCCTTTGGATCGTTACAACGCTCGTTGAACGGTTCAAGTAGATTTTTTAACTGCTTTAATTGCTATCTTTCTTTACTGTTTTTCTTAAATTGTCATTCCGCTCATATTTCGTCTATTCTGGAAAATTGACACTATCACACACTACACGCGATGGTGTACTTCGCGCACCCGCAAATTTCTTTCAAATATCCAAATTTTAGGAGAGTTGGCGCATGCGCGAATTTAGACCGGTTCGTCTGGTCGGCCGTGTAGCCTTCTCACTCGAGTTTTCTGCTAGGGAACCTTTAAATCCAAATCGTAGTAAACTTAAGATAGATCTATACCACCTTTACTTTGAGGCATGTATGCATTTACCTTAGGTGGGTCGATCTTTGGTATCGTCTACACAATTAAGAATTCCACCAAATGTCGACGGGTCTCGCAACCCAACGACCAAATCAACATACTATGTGTAGTGTGATGATGATAGATGGATCCAATCCTAATCTGGACATGCCGAAATTGGAAAATGCATCGTCATTTGATTGCCATTTCGAACAAAACATTACAGTTTAACAGCTTGGACCTATTTATCATAATCTCACATATTTGGCGTTTAGGCTCACCTCTGGCATAAAAGAGGTCTCATGCATATTAGGGCGCGCGTTTGATTTGTATGCCTTTTGGTTTTACTAGTGTTTGTCGGTAGAAACTCTGTACATATTATTTAAAGCAATAATTACCCTTTTAACTCTGTACATATCATGCCATGTGCTTGTAACTCCGAGCACGAGCATTTGCACTTTGCACTTTTTGCTGTCACATTACAATCAGGACTTCTACTGCGTAAATCGTTCTTGAACATCACGACTTGGACCTTGTGAATCATCAACCTCCAGTCCGGTCGAACCAATCAGGGGAGTCTTTGACTATATTGTCACACCCCTACATTTTTATTATTTTTTGTGACATTCCTACTTTCACACATTTCTCGTATCTTTTGCAGAAAGACCGTCCTCACAAACAGTTGGGGACGGTCGTTATAAAACATTACCCCCGGAGATACTCCAGGAAAGAAGAAAACAAAAGTGTCACAAAGATGACCAAGAGTTATTTTTTACTGAAATGAGTCAGTCAGCTTTCAGTACGAGAAACCAATAAGAGGAGTCTTTGACTATACTTTTATACTCTCACATTTTATTATTTTTTCTGTCACTTTCATGCTCTCACCCGTTACTCTTATTTTTACAGGAAACCGGGAGATATTTTGACTGAAAGAAGTCATCTAACGCTAAATTAAACGAGGCATCACTCTGAGTTGTCTATACTTTTGTATTATACATAATTGCATATTCAATTGACATGATTAGTTTAATTACATAATACATTCATATCATACATCAGATAACATATCTTCCCGAACTACGCGTGTCTGATTCTCACCACACGGTGTGTGTTGCGATATTTCTAGATCTTTATGCAAGTATACGTATCGTTCAAGTATAAAGGTCTGTATGTCACGACCCGAACCGACAGGCCGCTACTGGTGCCCTACCTGGGCACCCTTATACCCACACATCACATATAATCAGCGGAAGCTAAGAAACAACTCATAATCACATAACAAATGGATCCTGTATCCTGAACTATAATAATAAACTCATATAATAAAACAGGCCAGCCGACGAGGCAACAACTTTACATAGATATATAAAAATGAACTATAACTCACACATGTCCAAATACACATTTACCACCCACACCTGTCTACAGACCTCTAAGAGTTTGATAATGAAATATGACGGGACAAGGCCCCGCCATACCCCTGAATATACATAAGCCTATAATCAAGATCTGTACTAAAATGACAAGCCCCAGAACAATGGAGCTATCCCGAAAAGCTGAGCAGAGATCCTAAGCTCGCGGATCACCAAACTAAGTACCTATACCTGCGGGAATGAATGCAGTCCCCCCGGAGAAGGGGGTCAGTACAACAATGTACCAAGTATGCAAACATAAAATACTGTAAAGAGGATCATACTGACAGGTATAATAATCAACATATACCCCTGCCTATGTGCCATATAAAATAGAGAGTCAACTGTGTCTTATAAAAATGAGAGTCGTATCAAAATCATGAATGCATGTTCATATAATCATAAACTGTCATAGGTATCTATACCCGCATCATGAATACATGTCCATGGAATCATATACTGTCGTGAGTATCTGTACTCGCATCATGGATACATGTCCATGGAATCATATATGTCATAGGTATCTATACCCGCATCATGGATACATGTCCATGGAATCATCGTATCTATTTACATATAACGTATCCCGACCCATTGGGGACTCGGTCCATATAATCATCATGTCTTATATACATAACGTCCCGGCCCTCTAGTGAGGGACTCGGTGGAATCATCAATATAATGTGTCCCAGCCCTTTAGTGAGGACTCGGTGGAATTATCAGTATAACGTGTCCCGACCCTTTAGTGAAGGACTCGGTGGAATTATCAATATAACGTGTTACGGCCCATTCTGGGACTCGGTGAGCTCATCATCCTCATATATATACATATAACGTGTCCCGGTCCATCATGAGACTCGGTGAAATGAAATAATAACACTTGCACGGATAGCTATTATGAGCAACCTTGTGCAATTTAAAATCATCTTTTGACTCTCAATAAAATCATTAAAATGAACTTCATTTTAGAAAAACCAAGGCACTATCATATCCTGTATCAATCATTAAAATGAACTTTCATTTTAGAAAAACCAAGGCACTATCATGTCATGTATCATTAAGGAATAAATAGAATTACGTACGTCCGCCGTACACCCATTTCATATAAGTCATGTCAAAAGAAGAAAGGATAGTTTCACATAACTTATCGGCTATACCAACACGATAAGTAGAATACGTCCCAATTAGTACTTCAACCTATAACAACAATAACACGTCTATCAACTTCATGAATACTAGTATACGCTATACCACATAATGACTCTCCTTTCATATAAAAATTTGGGCGGCACTTCCCCTATATATACTCACATCCATAACATACAAACAAGGCCAATAACATCCATAACCAAGTACCAATTAAGGGTAGTTCAAAACAACAACCAAGGTGATTCACACACCTACTTCTTAGATTAATCCAGCCTCTTAATTCATATAAAAGCAGTCCACTAAAACAGTCCATATTCCAACAACAACGAGGGTAGAATGTGAAGCCTTTCTACACGTTTTTATACCATTATTATTTAAGGACATACGTTAGCAATTACCACATTTAAACATGCATAATAGTAACTGAATTTTCAGCATTATAACGCCACAAAATAGCACGATAATTTCCAACAGTTTTAAGATAGTTTAGACCAATAACAACAATCCAAAGCCCTTTTCATAATGTCTTATAATCCAATACATGTTTCAACACTTTTATATAAACCATTTCATCTTTCAATAATAAGATTTCCTTCAATCTAACATGCACTTAGTGACGTTAACAACAACAATAACAAACGAATCCAATATACTAAAACTGTCCAAAATCGGCTAGCTTGCCAAAACTGTCACATGCACTTCTTATTCTCCATTTCACTTAACACAAGTTCATTCCTTAACTATAACATCATTTAACTTCCATTAATATTTAAGAGAAAGAAGAAATCTTACCTTAACTTTAGCCCAAAACAGTCCCTACTTCACACGACCACTGCTTCACTTTGCACCACTTCTTCAAGTCACAACAATACACACGTATCCTCTACAAACTTGTAACCATCTTGCTTTCTGTTTTTCCTCCAACAAGTTTATCTCCAAGCTTAGGGTTTTTCTTGGACAAAATCGGCCAACACCATGAACCACTATTTTGGTGTGTTAACATGGCTTAGAACGTAGTTAAGGTTCTAAATCTTGGAAAATAACTTAATCTTGTTCTTCACTTTGCTAAGGATTTTGAGACTTGCAAGAGAAGGAAGAGAGAAGAGGGTTTGGATGAGAAGATATTATGAGCCTAAGTCTTGCAATACATATCAATATATTGTGCAACTTGTAAGACAAGTAGGGAGGGACACGTGTCACCCTCTCATTTGCCCATAATTCTCTTCATAAAATATCGGACTTGGAAATTCCCGCATTGGCACCGCGGTACTGCAGAATGGCACCATGGTGCCGCAAGTACTACGACTTCTCAGTGATTATGGCACCGCGGTCCTGCAGTCTTTCGTCCTGACTGGAAGAAAATGGGATCCACAATAACCCATATTGAGTCATACTTCCGCTGAGTACGAGGTAAGCCTGTAACGAAGTCCATATTTCCATGGGAAAGAATTCAACCACTAATATTAATTCTCGTCGTCATATTTGTTGTATCCAAAATTATAATATGTAAATATGTTTTCCTTCCAACATTCAAATCTTATTTCCTAACTTACGTTCTCATTTCATTGCCCTGGAATTACGGGGTGTAACATTCTTTCCCCCTTAGAAACATTCATCCCCGGATATTCATAATAGGTCTCAGGCTATATAAATTTCGGCATAGTCTCCTTTAACTATACCTATCACTTATACTTGTTAGTGTCAGCACCGCAGTCCTTCTCTTTGGCACCGCGGCTTCAAAATTCCTGCAGCTCTCTAATATTTCAGCACCACGGTCCTGTTCTTTGGCACCGCGGTACTGTGCCTGAATTCCACAGCACACATTTTTATCACTTAATCTCTTCTTCTTCAACAAGTTCCAACAATACTCAGCAAACCCAAAGATGCCACACAGGGCCACAATATAACACTTGTATTATTCACCAAACAATATAGCCAAGTAAGGAATCGAATTACCTGTAGGCGTAGGGAACACGTTCGGATACTTCCTCTTCATGTCGTTTTCTGCTTCCCACGTCATCTCTTCCCAATCTATCCCATAAATGGGATCTTTATCATGATGTTCTTTTTTCTTCCCGTATGAGGGATGACTCTGATGTATTATGAGTCATAGGGCTATCACTATCTGAATCCTTCAATCGGACTCCCACTTAACTAACTGATGTGTTCCCTCATGTCTACTTCTCTCCTCAGTCCTTACACTGTTCTGGAGTAATCATACCCTTGTGAAACCTGTATAACTATAATTTCATTCACCTTTATCATTCTTGTCGTAATCCTTCCTTCTACTCGTCATTAAGCGAAAGAAGAAAAAAAACATTCCTGCCTTGATACATTATCATACCATTCCATTCCTACCTATACATTGTTTTCATATTTCTTACACTCATTCTTCGACTGTTCCATAGTTCCCGTTCTCAATTACCCCCAACACACTATTGTTATCCAAGGTTATGTAGAATTGTAACATGTTGCACAACATAGCCGAAGTCGAGGACCTTACCAGTCTAATATCTATGGCATACCATAGCTTACTAACCTTGATATATATAATTCTTAATTATACGCAATATCGCCCTTTACGTGAGGAAGAGGGCTTATCTCCCTTTCTACTCTATAATTGGTTTGCCTAAAAACTGAAATCGAACCAACTTCTCTCTACAATCAACATTGGCAAAACAGGAAGCCAATCAACCCATACTCATAATAATATCAAAGTCAACCATGTCTAACTCTATCCAATCTGCTATGGTATGACGACTGTATTTAACCACCGAACAATTTTTATACACACGCTTAGCTATGACCGAATCTCCTACCGGTGTAGCTACCTCAAAAGGTTCTATCGACACAAGTTCTATTCCAATTCTACTAGCAACAAGGGGAGATTTATACGACAAGGTGGAACCTGGATCTATCAATGCATATATGTCACAGAAAAAGACCGATAATATACATGTGACAACATCCAGTGACGCCTCCTGATCATGTCTACTGGCCAAAGCAGAAATGCAGTTCGAAGGACCGCTAGAACTAGAAACTCTGCCACGACCTCTACCATGGTATGCTGGAATATGAACACCCTGCCCTGCGGGGCGCATAGCTATAGAAGGTGATAAACCAGTAACTGATCCAGTAGGCTGAGTCATATCGCCAGTACTCCTTACATAAGGACACACTCTCTTCACATGGCCTTGACCGTCGCAGGAAAAACAAGCACCAATAACAAGACGACATTTCCCAGGATGATGTCTGCCTGTGAACACCGAGGGAAAAGTGGCCTCGACTGGATAGAACCCCCGTATATCTGCGAACCTGAAGCCCTGGAGCTCTGACCAGCTCCTGAATACCCTGAGCGGTCCAACCTTCTGCTTGAAGTCTGTGGAGGTACACTCTGTGCTGGCTGTGAAGAATATCTAACCTACTGCTGAAGCTGCCCTCCTCGAAACTCACCAAAGTATCCAGACGACCTAGCCCTCTTATGTTGGCCTCAGTCGTGCTCTCTGTCTGGCTAACGCCCTCTATGTCGCTCCTCCACCCCCTGCGCATATGCCTGTATCCAGGCAATATCTATACCTGGCTGAAGAGCCACTTCCATACAGCCATCAGTCAAATAGTGATCGAGTCTCATCACATAGCGATGAACTCTATCGGCCATATCAGCCACAATCGTGGGCGCATATCTAGCCAATGAATCAATCTCCAGGTTGTACTCGCGAATGGTCCTACCACTCTACCTCAACTGTAGGAATCTGTCAACTCTAACCCTCCTCATCTCTGGAGGCGAGAAGTGACCAAAGAATGCCTCTGTAAACTCATCTCATGTAGCTGGAGGAACATCATCTCCCCTAGACAACTCCCAAGACTCATACCAGTTTGTAGCTATATCCAGCATCCTATACGAAGCCAACTCCACAGACCCAGTCTCTGAAGCCCTGATTACCCTCAGTGTACGCTGCATCTATCGGATGAACTCCTGCGGATCATCCTCGGGATGTGACCCGAAAAATTCTGGAGGGTTATAATTCAAGAAGTCACGAACCCTCAAACCGCTTCGGATCGTGGTCAACTCCTAGTCCTCAGATGCGGTTACGCCTACCACCAACTGGTCAAGAATGAAATGCATCTCTCATGGCCCTATCATCTGCCCCTGGCTGAGGAACTAGAGGCTCAGGTATCATAACCTCTGGAGCTACTCTAAGCTCCTCTGATGATGGCAGTGTAACTAAACTCGCCGACTGACGTACAATCTCAGGCATATACTTGACATGTGCCATAATAACTCTCTGGGTCTGACTAGTAGCTCCTGCTATTGATTTGCCCTTCTGGGCCACTGTTGCCTTCTTTGAAGGCATAGTTGTAACACAATAATACGTCAGAGAGGGATTATCCTACTAACATAGCTCTATCGCACGACCTATGAGATGAAATAATAGAAACCAATCCTAAATGTATTGTAGCTTCTTATTTATAGGTGTGGTGCACAACACACTGATAACCAAGACTCTACTGCACACGTTTTATAGACATTCCGAGGACTAACTGCTCTGATACCACTTTTGTCATGACCCGAAACGACGGGCCGCGACTGGTGCCGTACCTGGGCACCCTTATACCCACACATCATATATAATCAGCGAAAGCTAAGAAACAACTCATAATCACGTAACAAAGGGATCCTATCCCCTGAACTATAATAATAAACTCATATAATAAAACAGGCCAGCCGACGAGGCGACCACTTTACATAGAGATATTCAAATGAACTACAACACACACATGTCCAAATACACATTTACCACCCACACCTGTCTACAGACCTCTAAGAGTTTGATAATGAAATGTGACGGGACAAGGCCCCGCCATACCCCTGAATATACATAAGATTATAATCAAGATCTGTACCAAAATGACAAGACCCAGAACAATGGAGCTATCCTAAAAAGCTGAGAAGGGATCCTAAGCTCGCGGATCACCAAATTGAGTACCTATACCTGCGGGAATGAACGCAGCCCCCAGGAGAAGGGGGTCAGTACAACAGTGTACTAAGTATGCAAACATAAAATACTGTAAAGAGGATCATACTGACAGGTATAATAATCAACATATACCCCTGCCTCTGTGCCATATAAAATAGAGAGTCAACTGTGCCTTATAAAAATGATAGTCGTATCAAAATCATGAATGTCTGTTCATATAATCATATACCGTCATAGGTATCTATACCCGGATCATGGATACATGTCCATGGAATCATATATTGTTGTGACTATCTGTACTCGCATCATGGATACATGTACATAGAATCATATATGTCATAGGTATCTATACCCGCATCGTGGATACATGTCCATAGAATCATCGTATCTATTTACATATAACGTATCCCCGCCCATTCTGGGACTCGGTCTATATAATCATCATGTCTTATATACATAACGTGTCCCGGCCCTCTAGTGAGGGAATCAGTAGAATCATCAATATAACGTGTTCCGACCCTTTAGTGAGGGACTCGGTGGAATTATCAGTATAACGTGTCCCGACCCTTTAGTGAGGGACTCGGTGGAATTATCAATATAACGTGTCCCGGCCCATTCTGGGACTCGGTGAGCTAATCATCCACATATATATACATATAACGAGTCACAGCCCATCACGGGACTCGGTGAAATGGAATAATAACACTTGCACGAATAGCTATTATGAACAACCTTGTGCAATTTAAAATCATCTTTTGACTCTCAATAAAATCATTAAAATGAACTTTTATTTTAGAAAAACCAAGGCACTATCATGTCATGTATCATTAAGGATTTAATGGAATTACGTACGTCCGTCGTACACCCATTTCATATAAGTCATGTCAAAAGAAGAAAGGATAGTTTCACATACCTTATCGGCTATACCAACACGATAAGTAGAATACGTTCCAATTAGTACTTCAACCTATAACAACAATAACACGTCTATCAACTTCATGAATACTAGTATATGTTATACCACATAATGACTCTCCTTTCATATAAAAATTTGGGCAGCACTTTCCCTATATATACTCACATCCACAACTTATAAACAAGGCCAATAACATCCATAACCAAGTACCAATTAAGGATAGTTCAAAACAACAACCAAGGTGATTCACACACCTACTTCTTAGGTTAATCCGACCTCTTAATCCATATAAAAACAGTCCATATTCCAACAACAACGAGGGTAGAATGTGAATCTTTTCTACACCATTCTATACCCTTATTCCTTTAGGACATACATTAGCAATTACCACATTAAACATGTGTAATGGTAACTACATTTCTAGCATTACACAAGAATAAAACAGCCCCTAAAATAGCACAACAATATCCAACAGTTTCATGCAGTTTCGGCCAACAACCACAACCAAAGCCCTTTCTATAACTCTTTACAATCCAATTCATATTTCAACACTTTATCTAAACCATATCAACTTTCAATAATAAGATTTCCTTCATTTTAACATGCAATAAGTAACGATAACAACAACAATAACAAACGAATCCAATATACTAAAATTGTCCAAAATCGGCTAGCTTGCCAAAACTGTCACATGCACTTCTTATTCTCCATTTCACTTAACACAAGTTCATTCCTTAACTATAACATAATTTAACTTCTATTAATCTTTAAGAGGAAGAAGAAATCTTACCTTAACTTTAGCCCAAAATAGTCCCTACTTCACACGGCCACTGCTTCACTTTGCACGACTTCTTCAAGTCACAACAACGCACACGTATCCTCTACAAACTTGTAACCATCTTGCTTTCATGTTTTTCTTCCAACAAGTTCATCTTCAAGCTTAGGGTTTTTCTTAGACAAAATCGGCCAACACCATGACCCACTGTTTTGGTGTGTTAACTTGGCTTAGAACTTGGTTAAGGAGCTTAATCTTGGAAAATAACTTAATCTTGTTCTTCACTTTGCTAAGGATTTCGAGACTTGCAAGAGAAGGAAGAGAGAAGAGGGTTTGGATGAGAAGATATTACGAGCTTAAGTCTTGCAATACATATTAATATATTGTGCAACTTGTAAGACAAGTGGGGATGGACACGTGTCACCCACTCATTCGCCCATAATTCTCTTCACAAAATATCGGACTTGGAAATTCCTGCATCGGCACCGTGGTACTGCAGAATGGAACCGTGGTGCCGCAAGTACTGAGGCTTCTCAGTGATTATGGCAACGCGGTCCTGCAGTTCGGCATCGCGGTCCTGCATTCTTTCGCCATGACTGGAAGAAAATGAGATGATTTCGTCAGCCTATCCATAATAACCCATATGGAGTCATACTTCCGCTGAGTATGAGGTAAGCCTGTAACGAAGTTCCATGGGAAAGAATTCAACCACTAATATTAATTTTCGTCATCACATTTGTTGTATCCAAAATTATAATATGTAAATATACTTTGTCACGCCCTATTTCGACCGCGACTTTTATTAAATAGCGAACCCTGCTCAAAATTCAAATGTTAGAAAATAAATAATAAAATGCTAAATAGTTTAAGAGGCTTAAAGGTTTTAAAAATGCTAAAAGGATGCTAAAATTGCCAAAGATGCTAAAGTTTAAAAGGGTGCTAAAATGCTAAAGGGTTGCTAGAATGCTAAGGGTTCGCGGAGTCGCCACCTAATTAGTTTGGGTGAATTAGGACACCTAAATGTTTAACTGGTTTAAAGTAAAACATTAACTCCATTCTTTATGGTCTGCTAAACTTAGTGAGATTCTGGGTAATGGTTCTTTATTAATCTAGAGGGAAGGGGTTAGGCACCTCTAAGATCCGCTTAACTCATGGTTGTCCTGCCAAACCTAGGGTAATTATTATGTTTTAAAAATGCAAAGTAAAAGCTCTTCCTGCTTAATAGAATGCTAAAAATGTTAAAATGTTTTAAAAGGTGCTTTAAAGTAAAAGGTTGCTAAAGGTATTAAATGCTGTATGGCTCTCGCTAGAAAAGTGTTAGAAAATAAATAAGATGTTAATTGTTTAAAGGAAGGCTTAAAAGTATTTAAAAGGGTGCTAAAATATTAAAAGTGCTAAAAGGTTAAAAATGCTGAAAAAAAATGCTAAAGTTTTAAAATGCTTAGAAAGCTTAAAAAGAAAGGTGTCAGAGGTGCAAAAGGAGTGCTAGCATATTAAAGGTGCTAGAAGTGCTAAGAGGGGCTAAAAGGCTAAAGGTGCTTAAGAGTGCTAAAGATCAATTTTGAAAGTAAATGGTGCTAAAAGTGCAAAAAGAATGCTAAATGTTAAAGAGTGCTTAAAAGGTGCTAGAAATGCTAAGATGCTAAAGGTGCTTTATGGGCCATAGATTTATCTGAGAAATTAAAGGTGAGAGGCGTTAGTTTTAGATATGCGATTTTAATAATTCAGGCAAAGGATTAGATATGAAGTGACAAACCTAAAATAGATAATTAGAAGTGCCTTGCCGATTTTAAACTAACCCGCCCAATTTATTTATTTCGACAATAATTGTTCTATGTCTCTTATTATTACAAAATAAATAGGATTGCGAATAAACAAATAAAGGCATAATTAGGCAATTAATTTTAGAGAGTAAGAGGAGTCGAGACGGATGACAACGTCATCTTGTCCTATTTTTTGTTTAAGGATTTCTGAAGCTGGAATGCGAATGCGGATGCACATAGACGCGGGTTGCCATTTGAAGTAGCTCGTGATGAGTCTCGCCATGAGACTCTTCATTTTTGCTCCGATGCGTTTCATGTAAGAAAAAGAAAATGATAAGGATTAGCATGCACTCCAATAATATAGGACATGGATAATTGAACACTAAACACATGCATATTTATGTTGATTATTTCGGCTTCACAGACACACACATCTGATTTCGTATGACCAGCAGCAAACATAAGAGACTTAATTGCAGATTTCTATTCGTAAATATCACACAAGGCGATCTAGCAAATGTAAGAGCTTATTCAACTTAAGCTAACAGAATGTATCCAAAGGCTCCTGGCACAAAAGACACACACAATTTAATTGCCAATTTGGGTATGTCTAATAAGTAGACAGAAGAGCTTATTCACTTAAGCTAATAGAATGGATCCAAAGGCTCCTGGCAGCAAAACATATATCAGACACGCACAATTTAATTGCCAATTTAGATATGCATAATGAGCAAACAGAAGAGCTTATTCGACTTAAGCTAACGTAATGGATCCAAAAGACTCTGGCAAAGAAAACATATATCGGATACACACACAATTTTAGGCCTAACATATGATAAAATGTAGAGAAAGATAAAAAAAAAGGCTTACGTGACAGTCTGTGTTTATTAAAGGCCGTTTGGCTCAGATAGTTTCCACATGACGACAATCAATCAATGGGCCTCAACAAGAAACTAATATGCAGAGAAAACAAAGACTGATGCACATAAGACATTCCAAGCATGTAAGAAATATTAGGAGGCATATCTGGGCATACAATCAATTTGTGATATACTCTTACTCATCTAGATAAACTGTTAGATTAACACATGTGTCTTCAAGCAGTCGGCATGTACTATGTTTCGGATAGTAGATTGCAGTCGTAGCCTAAGTCTAATCGTATTGACAAAATAAGTTCATACAAGGCAATTACTAAATAAAAGTCAAATTAAAGCCTAATCTCAAGCCATTTTGCAAACATGCTAACACTTAAGATACCATGCCATTAAAATGGATGTAGGATCTAGGGGACATGGCTGGGCTCTATCATAGCATGGGTGACATAATTTCGAGCTTAGACTAAAGACTAAATGATCATTTTTAGTTAGATAGATGCAAAAGGGCAAATTAACCCCTCAGATCAACAAGCGTGACTCAACTTAATTCCTTCTACTACAGATTATTCGTTGAAACACCTTCAACACTGATCTAAACCAGCAACAAGTTATATAGAACATGTGTAACCTGCCGAGATCTAATGCCATATAACATGTAATTTTTAGATATCTTTACCAGTCCTATTTCCCCTGATTCATAAAACCCTCGTACATTTTATCTAAACAGAATCGGACATGCTCGACGTAGTAGCGAAAGCTACAATCGAAGATATGAACACATAAGCATATAAGCGACACAAAAGAACCGAGAGAGTTCGGATTTACTTAAAGCAGGCCTATTTAGTGTAGAATTCTTTCAATTATGAAGGCAATCAAGCATTAACAAACTGAACAACTAAATGAATCTCAACATAAACATGCAATCCCACCAAATATACAGAAATACAAAAAGAGCATGAAACCAGCCATCGTCATCAATTTAACACACGCTCAAACAGATGGCAAACAACAGAATACGAATAGACTAAAATCAGGTGTGAGTTAAGTTTACCTTCTCCGGCGGCGAACCGAGGCAGCGTATCAAGTCGTCGGTACACTCGACGGGTTTTGGGTTTGCGATGCGAATAGAAAGGCAATGTTTGTTTGCTGATTTTTGGGCTGGAATTGAAATAAGGAGTTCGAACTTCCTATTCTTGCGGTGCTAATGGTCTAGGTGCTGAACCCTAACTCCCGATGCTCTGTCGATTCTTGCTCTCGAATCGCTTCTCTTCCCTGAGCTCTGCTCTGTCTCCTGAATTGCTATGTGGTTGCTAACTATTGCTAAGGGTGAAACGATTGCTCTCTCCTCTCTTGCTGTCTGTCCTAAGTCGATGCCCTTCCTGCTCTGTGTTTACTCTCTGTCTGTGTTTTACTGCTGCTAAAGGTTTCGATGCTATCGGTTCCCTAAATTGCTATGTAGTTCCTCCCTCTGAGCTCTGAATCGATGCTCTGTTCACCCCTAAGTTGATGCCATCCCCCTGAAATGAACTCTACTGTGCTATCGGTCCCCATTCTGCTCTTTCAGACGTGCTTATATAGCCCCTATTTGGGTTCCAAGTTAGGTAAATAGTAAGGGCTGATTCTAGGCTTGATATTGGTGCTGATTTTGTGCGATGTAAATGGCAAGGATATATTCTGGTTATGGCAAGGAGAGCTGGCTGGGTGTGCGTGGGTAAGAAAGGTAAGGGAGCCGGATTTTTAGCCGAAAATCCGGCGAGAATATCGGGTTTTCGACGAAGGCGGCGGTGGAAACTTCTAGGGTTAGGTTTAAGGGGAGTGTTTTATCGTTGTCGACGGCGGGGATGGGCGAAGGTCGAGGTATGTGTGGGTCATGCGTAGATAATAGAGGCGAGTGGGTGGCGGTCGCGCCCGTGGGCGTGGGGAAATAAGGGGCGTGTGGGCTGATTAAAAGATGGGCTGGGTAGTTATTAGGGTATTAGTTTTAAGTAGGTATTTAATTTTAGGAGTTAGTTAGTTTAATGTGCTATTTAATTAATAGTTTTAGGCTTTTAATTAGTGACAAAGTAATTAATTAATTGTGATTAAATTATCTAATTGTTATAAAATAAATGCGGGTGTGTTATTTAATTAATGCTTAATGCTCTAGAATGCGGCGCTATTAAAATCTTATTATTGCATTATTGCGAAGTTAAATTAAAATTGAATTGAGTTTAGATTAAATTATTTAAATGCTAAATGCGAGTATGATATTTAAGAATCGTTTAAAGCTTTATAAATGCGGTGCTATTATTGTGATTAAATTACAAATGATTACTAATAAATGCGGCTATGCTACCTGACACGACGTTATCGCTAAATTATTTATTTTATGCATTTATTAATTATTCAAGAATTACGACAAAGCTTAAAGTTAATTAATGCGGGCGCGAGACTCTAAGTGCTTAAAACTCTACGTAAGACGCGATGCCATTATTAAATTGTTTATTTATGCCGACATTTATGTTTTATTCGCTGCATTTTATTATAAAAATCATAAAAAATTATTTTACAAAATTAGTGTAATTTTATAGTTAATGATTGGACGGGAGGGTCAAAATTGGGTGTCAACAGCTGTCCCTCTTTGTATGGAGATGATGGAAGAATCTTCGGACAAAGACGTTGACTCATAGCCAATTTTGTCTCGATCTCCGGAATTGCAAAAAATGTTGGGCAAGTGGACAAGGCTGACGCAAAAATAAAAAACTGTCCCAGTGTCGAGTTATGACGACACTGGGTTAATATGGTCAAAACACCAAGGCGGGCTAACGCGGACTCAAAGCTGTCCCAGTGTCGAGTTATGACGACACTGGGCTACCATGGTCAAAACACCAAGGCGGGCTAACGCGGACTCAAAGCTGTCCCAGTGTCGAGTTATGACGACACTGGGCTATGGTGTAAAAAGTAAAAGAATATAACTGGCTTGAACCTGGGGTGTACTGCTATGGCTTGTGGTGCTGGGTTCTACGGTGATGTGGAGCGAGTGGACCGACGCTTGAGGCCGCTTCTGCCAATCGTTGGGAAGGTTGGCCCCCCAACAAATTGCCCCGGTTCGCTGTAAGAGAAAATCCACGTTGTGCTCCTGCTTCTGCATGCTAAGACTTGAACAAACGGTTAGTGCATAACTGTTAAGGCAAAATGATGATGCATAATTTTAAAACAATGTAGCTGTGAGTAGGAAAGGTTATCCTGCAAAAAAATGTGATGTCTGCAGTGTTGATGCGATGTTGTGAATGCTGTGATTTTCGTCATTGCACGGACGTGTTGCGATTGTGAATGCGGATATGTTGTCCTTGCTGCAATTTCTCCCTGTAGACTAAAGCTCAAGAAAGAGTTAGTGCATAACTGTTAAAACAGAATAGTAAAGTATGAATGAGAAAAGTGCCATTTTGAGAACAGAGAAAGTCGTCCCTGTGTAGATGCGATATGCTGATGATGGCGCTGCCGGACTTGTTGTCCGATAACGCCGTTGTTCGGACGTGTTGCCGGGCGTCGGCGCTATCAGACTTGCCGTGGCCGATAACGTCGTTGTGCGGGCGTGCCGCCGGTGTCGTTGCGTAGACTTCTTGCGGCCGATAACGTCATCGCTGGACGTATTGGCCTTGGCGTCGTTGCATGGACTTGCCGACACGTCGTTATCCGACGTGTTCCGCCGGGCGTCGTTGCATGGACTTGCCGATTACGCCGTTGTCCGACGTGCCGCCGGGCGTCGTTGTATGGACTTGCCGATTACGCCGTTGTTCGACGTGTTCTTCTTGGCGTCGTTGCATGGACTTGCTGATTACGTCGTTGTGCGACGTGTTCTTCTTGGCGTCGTTGCGTGGACTTGCTGCGGCCGATAACGCCGTTATGCGGACGTATTGCCGCCGGGCGTCGTTGCGTGGACTTCTTTGGCCGATAACGCCGTCGTTCGACGTATTGGCCGGGCGTCGTTGCATGGACTTGCTGATTACGTCGTTGTCTGGACGTGTTGCTGCTGGCGTCGTTGCATGGACTTGCTGATTACGTCGTTGTCTGGACGTGTTGCTGCTGCTCCTGTAGAATAAATGCTCCTGCAAGCTAAGCTTGAGAAAAGACGTTAGTGTATACCTGTTTAAACGAAATGATAAATACATATGAGAAGTGCAATTTTATGGGTAGAGATGTCATCCCTGAGATGTTGTCCTTGCACGGACATGTTGAACGTTGCAGCTGACGAATTGCCATGATGCCTTTGCTGTGTGCGATGCGTGGGTTGCCAATTTGACTTTATGCCCGAGTTGATGCGTTAGGTTTTGTTGCGGAACTCTGAACTTTGATCGCCGATTGTTGATGCCCCTTTCTGCTGCTGCTGCTTTTGCTGCGGACTTTGGATTGTTGTCATCCTCTGCCTGTCGCTTTCGCTTGCGAAGAGACTTTTGTCGTATTTTTCTCGCTTACCGTTGCACTTTCTCGCTTAATATGAAAAGACTGCGCCAAAGAAAAGTTGTGAGTTTTGTGGGGTCGATTCATATTTGACTTCGCTGCCTTGTTCCTTGATATCTGCGTGCCTGGCTTGTTTGGACTTGCAACCTCTGCGTTTCCTACACCGCCCCGATTTGAAAAGGTGTCCGCCTAAAATGGGTCTCAATGTAGTTGCCAGTAGGCTATGTGTATTCTTGTCATTTTCAAAGCAAAGGGAAAGTTTCCTAATGGTGTGGCCGGCCGATTTAGGCGCCACGTATCCCCACGAGGAATCAGTCGAACGTAGTTCATTACAAGCGAATATTGGGAAAATTAAAATTCTAGATGTGGGACCAAGCTCGAGGCGGCGCCACGTATCCACTAAGGGAATCAGTCAAACGTAGTTCATTACAAGCAAAAACAACTAAAACATTATTAAAGCTTAAATACGAGTCTTGAATTATTCGCTAAATTAAATTGTTCTTTCTTATCCGCCCAGCGACCGTAACAAGGGTGCAAATCCAACCAATACGCCTTCGCTCGTGTCATGGCCGGCCGGGTCTTCACGCCGCTATCAATATCTTCTTCTTGGCTTCGCGCGTGCATGCTCGGATAAATGATTGATTCAGTGAGCGGGCTCGCCAGGAACGCCTCTTCCTTCGGGGTTCATTGTACTCATTGGGTAAGCATCCTCCACCGAATGACTCTCCTCGATCGCCTCCCTTACTTTGTCTCTCGAGTGTATAACACCTTCCCACGCCGTGTCCGATGCTCCGAATGGTATGCATGCGCCTTTGTTTCCATCATGAGCTTTGGACTGGGATTGGGCACATTCTTTGAATTGCCGAGTATCCTCGCAAACCTCAACCTCTCGCATAACTACGATAAAGGCTCGGCTAAATGGGCGATATTTTGGCCGGCCTTTCGTGGTATTCAAAGCGGGTGCGAAGATGTTTGGTGGGCGGGATTTTGTTAGGCGTATACACGCGTGGGGTATCGCGGGGTTGTCATATGTATTGCGAAAATAGGTTTGTGGAGGCCTTTGGTTTGTGTTTAGCGAGTACGCGTTAGGCATTCGGTTTTGTGGAATATATGGGTGCATTGTATATTGGCTGAACGATATGTAGTAGCGGCATCGTAATAATTTGGAGGTTTTGATCGTTTTGGTTATTTGCGTGACGAGTGCTCAGTGAGGTTCTTGAGCCTTTTGATTTCGGCCTGCAGGGTTGCCATTTGTTGTGGTAATTGTGTGAGCTGCTCGACCGGATCTATGCTGTCTTTCTCTTCTGAGACCCCTGCTCTGCTTATAGGAACCAAGACAGTTCCACTGCTCCGCCTGCATGCCGAATCGGTCATGTCGCTGGACCGTGCCTTTGATCTTGTGAAATATTGATGCTCTGCCATTGCTTAGTCAAATACAAATCGACCTTCTTTGGGGAGATGATAAATCTTTCTAAAAAATGCAACAAACGGTGTTAGCATAAAGCACATAATTTGCAGGTATGTAGCAGGTATATCGCACATAGCACATTCAAACGTTTCCTAACATGCAGGGGGACCTCTTTATGCCAGAGGTAAGCCTATACGTCACTTATGCGAGATTATGACGGATTTGTCCAAGTCGTCCAACTATAATACCTTTGTTGGAAATGGCGACCAAATGACGGTGCACTTTTCCCAATTTTAGCATGTCATGATTGGGTTTGGATTTGTCTGTCATTGCCACGCTATACATAATATGCTGGTTGGTCGTTGGGTTCAGAAACCCGTCGACAAGTTTGGTGTCTTCCTAATTGTGGTGTCGATGCCAAGGACCAACCCACCTAAGGTAAATGCATGCATGCCCTAAAATAAGGGTGGTATAGCTCTATCTTAAGTTTCTAAGAATTGGCTTTTCTAGACGCAAGGTTCCCGAGTGGACAACTCGAGTGAGAAGGCTACGCGACTGATCAGACGAACCGATCTAACTCCGCGCAGGCGCCAACTCTCCTAAAATTTGGATATTTTTTGAAAGAAATTTGCGGGTGCGCGGAGCACACCAGCGCGTGAGTGTGTGATTGTGTGAATTTTCCAGAATGGAAGAAATATGAGCGGAATGCCAGTTTAAGGAAAGCAGTAAAGCAAGTAGCAAAAAATAAACAAAATACCACACACAAAATTAAATGCAAAATAATTGCCAAACAATAACCCTAGGTCTGTTGTGGTTAAGAACCTAAAATCCCCAGCAGAGTTGCCATTTCTGTCACGCCCTTTTTCGACCGCGACTTTTATTAAATAGCGAACCCTGCTCAAAATGCAAATGTTAGAAAATAAATAATAAAATGCTAAATAGTTTAAGAGGCTTAAAGGTTTTAAAAATGCTAAAAGGATGCTAAAATTGCCAAAGATGCTAAAGTTTAAAAGGGTGCTAAAATGCTAAAGGGTTGCTAGAATGCTAAGGGTTCGGGGAGTCGCCACCTAATTAGTTTGGGTGAATTAGGACACCTAAATGTTTAACTGGTTTAAAGTAAAACATTAACTCCATTCTTTATGGTCTGCTAAACTTAGTGAGATTCTGGGTAAGGGTTCTTTATTAATCTAGAGGGAAGGGGTTAGGCACCCTCTAAGATCCGCTAACTTGCGGTTGTCCTGCCAAACCTAGGGTAATTATTATGTTTTAAAAATGCAAAGTAAAAGCTCTTCCTGCTTAATAGAATGCTAAAAATGTTAAAATGTTTTAAAAGGTGCTTTAAAGTAAAAGGTTGCTAAAGGTATTAAATGCTAGAAGGGCTCCTGCTTAGAAAAAGTGTTAGAAAATAAATAAGATGTTAATTGTTTAAAGGAAGGCTTAAAAGTATTTAAAAGGGTGCTAAAATATTAAAAGTGCTAAAAGGTTAAAAATGCTGAAAAAAAATGCTAAAGTTTTAAAATGCTTAGAAAGCTTAAAAAGAAAGGTGTCAGAGGTGCAAAAGGAGTGCTAGCATATTAAAGGTGCTAGAAGTGCTAAGAGGGGCTAAAAGGCTAAAGGTGCTTAAGAGTGCTAAAGATCAATTTTGAAAGTAAATGGTGCTAAAAGTGCAAAAAGAATGCTAAATGTTAAAGAGTGCTTAAAAGGTGCTAGAAATGCTAAGATGCTAAAGGTGCTTTATGGGCCACAGATTTATCTGCGAAATTAAAGAAGTGAGGCGTTAGTTTTAGATATGCGATTTTAATAATTCAGGCAAAGGATTAGATATGAAGTGACAAACCTAAAATAGATAATTAGAAGTGCCTTGCCGATTTTAAACTAACCCGCCCAATTTATTTATTTCGACAATAATTGTTCTATGTCTCTTATTATTACAAAATAAATAGGATTGCGAATAAACAAATAAAGGCATAATTAGGCAATTAATTTTAGAGAGTAAGAGGAGTCGAGACGGATGACAACGTCATCTTGTCCTATTTTTTGTTTAAGGATTTCTGAAGCTGGAATGCGAATGCGGATGCACATAGACGCGGGTTGCCATTTGAAGTAGCTCGTGATGAGTCTCGCCATGAGACTCTTCATTTTTGCTCCGATGCGTTTCATGTAAGAAAAAGAAAATGATAAGGATTAGCATGCACTCCAATAATATAGGACATGGATAATTGAACACGAAACACATGCATATTTATGTTGATTATTTCGGCTTCACAGACACACACATCTGATTTCGTATGACCAGCAGCAAACATAAGAGACTTAATTGCAGATTTCTATTCAGAAATACTGCGCTGGGCAGTCCTAGCAAACAGAAGAGCTTATTCAACTTAAGCTAACAGAATGTATCCAAAGGCTCCTGGCACAAAAGACACACACAATTTAATTGCCAATTTGGGTATGTCTAATAAGTAGACAGAAGAGCTTATTCACTTAAGCTAATAGAATGGATCCAAAGGCTCCTGGCAGCAAAACATATATCAGACACGCACAATTTAATTGCCAATTTAGATATGCATAATGAGCAAACAGAAGAGCTTATTCGACTTAAGCTAACAGAATGGATCCAAAAGACTCCTGGCAGCAAAACATATATCAGACACACACAATTTTAGGCCTAACATATGATAACATGTAGAGAAAGATAAAAAAAAAGGCTTACGCGACAGTCTGTGTTTATTAAAGGCCGTTTGGCTCAGATAGTTTCCACATGACGACAATCAATCAATGGGCCTCAACAAGAAACTAATATGCAGAGAAAACAAAGACTGATGCACATAAGACATTCCAAGCATGTAAGAAATATTAGGAGGCATATCGGGGCATACAATCAATTTGTGATATACTCTTACTCATCTAGATAAATTGTTAGATTAACACATGTGTCTTCAAGCAGTCGGCATGTACTATGTTTCGGATAGTAGATTGCAGTCGTAGCCTAAGTCTAATCGTATTGACAAAATAAGTTCATACAAGGCAATTACTAAATAAAAGTCAAATTAAAGCCTAATCTCAAGCCATTTTGCAAACATGCTAACACTTAAGATACCATGCCATTAAAATGGATGTAGGATCTAGGGGACATGGCTGGGCTCTATCATAGCATGAGTGACATAATTTCGAGCTTAGACTAAAGACTAAATGATCATTTTTAGTTAGATAGATGCAAAAGGGCAAATTAACCCTCGGATCAACAAGCGTGACTCAACTTAATTCCTTCTACTACGATTATTCGTTGAAACACCTTCAACATCGATCTAAACCAAAGAACAAGTTATATAGAACATGTGTAACCCAAGCCGAGATCTAATGCCATATAACATGTAATTTTTAGATATCTTTACGATCCTATTTCCCGCTTCATAAAACCTCCTACATTTTATCTAAACAGAATCGGACATGCTCGAGACGTAGTAGTGTGCTACAATCAAGATATGAACACATAAGCATATAAGCGACACAAAAGAACCGAGAGGAGTTGGATTTACTTAAAGCAGGCCCATTTCGTAGAATTCTTTCAATTATGAAGGCAATCAAACAGTTAACAAACCGAACAACTAAACTGAATCTCAACATAAACATGCAATCCCACCAAATATACAGAAATACAAAAAGAGCATGAAACCAGCCATCGTCATCAATTTAACACACGCTCAAACAGATGGCAAACAACAGAATACGAATAGACTAAAATCGGTGTGAGTTAAGTTTACCTTCTCCGGCCAACCGAGGCAGCGTATCAAGTCGTCGGTACACTCGACGGGTTTTGGGTTTGCGATGCGAATAGAAAGGCAATGTTTGTTTGCTGATTTTTGGGCTGGAATTGAAATAAGGAGTTCGAACTTCCTATTCTTGCGGTGCTAATGGTCTAGGTGCTGAACCCTAACTCCCGATGCTCTGTCGATTCTTGCTCGAATCGCTTTCTCTTCCCGAGCTCTGCTCTGTCTCCTGAATTGCTATGTGGTTGCTAACTATTGCTAAGGGTGAAACGATTGCTCTCTCCTCTCTTGCTGTCTGTCCTAAGTCGATGCCCTTCCTGCTCTGTGTTTACTCTCTGTCTGTGTTTTACTGCTGCTAAAGGTTTCGATGCTATCGGTTCCCTAAATTGCTATGTAGTTCCTCCCTCTGAGCTCTGAATCGATGCTCTGTTCACCCCTAAGTTGATGCCATCCCCCTGAAATGAACTCTACTGTGCTATCGGTCCCCCCATTCTGTTCCCTTTGCATGTGCTTATATAGCCCCTATTTGGGTTCCAAGTTAGGTAAATAGTAAGGGTTGATTCTAGGCTTGATATTGGTGCTGATTTTGTGCGATGTAAATGGCAAGGATATATTCTGGTTATGGCAAGGAGAGCTGGCTGGGTGTGCGTGGGTAAGAAAGGTAAGGGAGCCGGATTTTTAGCCGAAAATCCGGCGAGAATATCGGGTTTCGACGGCGCGGTGGAAACTTCTAGGGTTAGGTTTAAGGAGTGTTTTATCGTTGTCGACGGGGATGGACGGGCGGCGGTGAGGTATAGTGTGAGTGCGGGTAGATAATAGAGGGCGAATGGGTCGGTCGCGCCCGCTGTGGCTGGGAAATAAGGGGCGTGTGGGCTGATTAAAAGATGGGCTGGGTAGTTATTAGGGTATTAGTTTTAAGTAGGTATTTAATTTTAGGAGTTAGTTAGTTTAATGTGCTATTTAATTAATTGTTTTAGGCTTTTAATTAGTGACAAAGTAATTAATTAATTGTGATTAAATTATCTAATTGTTATAAAATAAATGCGGGTGTGTTATTTAATTAATGCTTAATGCTCTAGAATGCGGCGCTATTAAAATCTTATTATTGCATTATTGCGAAGTTAAATTAAAATTGAATTGAGTTTAGATTAAATTATTTAAATGCTAAATGCGAGTATGATATTTAAGAATCGTTTAAAGCTTTATAAATGCGGTGCTATTATTGTGATTAAATTACAAATGATTACTAATAAATGCGGCTATGCTACCTGACACGACGTTATCGCTAAATTATTTATTTTATGCATTTATTAATTATTCAAGAATTACGACAAAGCTTAAAGTTAATTAATGCGGGCGCGAGACTCTAAGTGCTTAAAACTCTACGTAAGACGCGATGCCATTATTAAATTGTTTATTTATGCCGGCATTTATGTTTTATTCGCTGCATTTTATTATAAAAATCATAAAAAATTATGATTTACAAAATTAGTGTAATTTTATAGTTAATGACTGGACGGGAGGGTCAAAATTGGGTGTCAACATACTTTCCTTCCAACATTCAAATCTTATTTCCTAACTTACGTTCTCATTTTATTGCCCTGGAATTACGGGGTGTAACACTGTAAGACCGAGTTTATCGTCCACATAGACTGATTTATTAAGTACCGGTTATCTATTCTATGATATCTATTTGGTTGACGTTCTGTAGTTTGAGAATTATAAATAAGAATTATGATTAAGTGTAGAAAATAACTAAAGATTATAATACTTTGGGTTTATAACAGTTATGAGGAAATAGGTTTCCAATCTTCTCAACTATCCACTTTTTCATGTGTTAACGCAATGCTAATGACTCTTCTTCTTATTAAGATAGCAGGTTAACTAATTTGTCATCATATTCCGGTTAGGATATACGAGAGCTCAACCTTGTGCAGAAACCTTCTATATTTCTATGATAGATTTTACCACACATGAGGATTAAGAACAATAACCTTAATTACTATACAAGTATCGGGGTACTTTCATCTATGATTTTAACCTATGTCTAGATAATTACAACATATTCAAATCTCTCCTCTCGTATCTTGATTCAAAATTATATAATTTATGACAATTAATAGCTAGTTAATCATCAAACAATCAAAACATTATTGAATAGATCTTAATATACTGAAGAAGAACTCAAAAACTATGCATTAACTATATGAAAGAGCTTCAAGAAGATTCGATGGGAATCCTACTAAAGTATTTAGCTCCTAAACATTGTCATGTCAAGAACTAAATTACAATCCAACATAAACTGAAATAAAGTAAAGGAAAGAAAAAGAACTTGAATAAGAGTCTCCAATTGTAGCCTCCTTCTTGCCTCCCAAAAGTATGATTTGTAATATGGTATAAGGTATTCCATAATGAGCAGGGTTTCAGAGTTTTATACTTGAGAAAACTTGCGCTTTAGACCCTTTTAACCCTCTGAAATTCGGCCCAAAAATCAGATTTTCCGCCTCGGCGCCGTGGCCCTGCAGGCTGGCGCCACAGCGCTGAAATTACTGCGACCAAATCAGACCTTGCAGGTGTTTTGGCTCCGCAGCGCCGTTTCAGTTTTTGCAATTTTTCATCTTTTTTTCGTCCGAACTTCGTCTGATTTCTTCTATACTTCACGGGACGTCTTAGACTTCATTTATTGGCCTTTTTAGTGTGAAATTCCATCTCAATTAAGCTCATTTCATCCTCAATTATGTACTTCCTCCTTTATGATCGCTGCGACTCAAAAGAAAGTAAAACAAACCTAATACTATACTAAACATACACGAAATGAGTAAAATACTAACTAAAAAGGACTCAAAAGTGTATACAAAATACACTTAACAAACACCCCCAAACTTACAGTTTACTCTCCCTCAAGTAAAACACTAAACAATAAACAAGAATAAAAATAAAGACTCTATGAAATTGATCAAGTAGTTATAGCATTATGGATGAAAATTGGGATAATATGTTAGAACATATATAGCATGAATGTTTCAGCAATCTAGCATTTCAAGTTAGATATTTCGCAAATTCACTTAGATCACAATCACTGGGAATACAAACACCTAACCTATGCATGTTAATTTCATTCCATCTTTCCCAAAACGCTATAGACCTATTTACTTGTTATTCTCCACTAATCATAGATATACATATTAAAGATCATCAGGACTTTTAAGGGTTTTAATGTAGGCTTAGGCAGGGGTAGGTAAAATAGGCATTTAGGCTCAAATTACGTACCATAAACATTTTTCATTCAACTTTTTTTCCTTCTTTTTGACTTTCTTTTTTAATCTCATACCTATTTTCCCCTCTTTTATTTTGAGAGAATGAGATACATTATAAATAACAAGCACCCTCAAACTTAGATTTTTGCATATTCTTCATTGGGGTGCATCAAACTTTTCACTCTCTTCTTGTTTCTTTTTCAACACTTTTTATTCTAATAGTTTTCTATTTTTACTTATGACACAACAAATAAATCATAGGGTGTCAAAGAAAAGATCTTATTTTAGGCTCAAAGGGGCTGACTAGTGATACAATTCATGTCAGGGTATGTAGTGAATGGTAAGAAGAGCTATCAAAGAAATGTCTGAATCATCTCCCTAAACATGTACATCTTAACTATTTCGCCTCAAATAACAAGCAAACAGATTTTTTAGACATTTTTCAACCTTTCTTTCCATAACTGACACGCACAGGCTAGGAACCAATATCCAAATAGTTAGATGTCATGAATTTTTGGCATATCTAACTTAAGTACACAGATTGTCGCTTTTAATTCCATTACATTATCCCACTTTATCCACTCAATATCTTTAGCAACTACAACATGCATGATCCATAAAAAACAATTCTGGCTAAAAAACACACAAAACAACACAAAGACAATAAAAAAGACTAAAAAACAAAGCAATGAAACAAAATAAGACACCCCCCAAACTTAATAGACACATTGTCCCTAATGTGTGAAGACTAAAAATAAAGGAACAACTTACTGACACAACACATCGGTCATAACGGAGGCCTGGGAGGAAATTCTAGAAATTACACATGATCTGGACTCTCTGAAGTTTCAGCGCCGTGGCCCTGCATTTCGGCGCCACAACGTTGTGCTCGATCATTGTTCTTTTCCAGCGTTTTTTATCCTTTTCCGCTCAGGGTCAGTCCCTAGTCCACCTGCCATCAAAACATAAGACAAAACCCAAGACCGTGAGATTGTTCAAGATAAAATAAAACAACTAAAACAAGAATTAAAATAACATAATTAAAAACATTGGGTTGCCTCCTAAGTAGCGCTGTCTTTAACGTCTTTTAGCCGGACGCAGGTTACTTACTAAATCAAGGGGGTAGAGTATCCCCTCCGCATATCCATTTTAGCATCATTCTATTTCTTCTCCTCCGCTTTTTTTTCACAGGGCTCATTTCAGGAGGGTTCATTCCCTTGTTCTCATCCACTGCTAGTTCTGAATTCTTACCATCAGGTTCTTCATTTTTCTTTAATGGTACCCCACGAGCATCAGTACTTGTGAGGCTTTTCTCTGGCACAACCTTGTCAACTACCCCAATAGCTAAACATCTAGCATCGACTTGAGGTTCAATGAGCTGCTTGAAAACTTTGAATACCAGCCTTGGACTCTGAGTTTTAATTCCCCTTTTTCAGCATCAATGAGGACTCTCCATGTGGCTAGGAATGGTCTTCCAAGGATCATAGGCGTATTTCATCTTCATCTATGTCTAAAATGATGAAATCAGCAGGAAGGATGCATTTACCCACTTGTACCAATACATCTTCAATTATTTCTTCGGGATGCACAATTGATCGATCAACTAGCTGTAGGGTGACTGTGGTTGGTCTTGCATCCCCCAAACCAAGTCTTCTAAACACATATAGAGGCATCAGGTTGATACTTGCCCCCAAATCACATAATCCCTTTTACATGTAACATTCCCTATGGTGCAAGGTAAGGTGAAACTCCCTGGATCTTTCAACTTAGGTGGAAGTTTCTTTTGCAAGATAGCACTGCACTCTTCTGTCAGCGATATTGTCTCATAGTCTGTCAGCTTTCTTTTCTTAAACAGGATGTCTTTCATGAACTTCACATAAGCTAGCATCTGCTCCAAGGCCTCAGTGAATGAAAGATTGATATGCAGTTTTTTGAATACCTCCAAAAATTTCGAAAACTGCTTATCCAAGGCCTTCTTATGCAGTCTTTGAGGGTAGGGAATTTTGTCTGTGTACTCCCTCATCACTGTGGGTGGAGCCTTCTCTAAAGTAGGGCGGTCATCAGTAGCCCCCTCATTTTCTACCTCAACTGCTTTCTCTTGTTCAACCACTGGCTGGGGTGTAACCTGCTCTAATTGCTTCCCACTCCTCAAGCTAATTCCTTGGCACTGTTCTCTTGGGTTCACCACAGTATTGTTGGGGAGAGTCCCCTACTCTATGTTGTTCAACATGTTAGCTAGTTGTCCTACCTGCGTCTCCAAATTCCTGATGGATGATCTGGTTTCTGTCATGAACTGAGTTTGGGAATTTGTCAGGGTCAACAAAGCTGCTTGCAACTCATTCTGCTTCTCTTGTGGGTCTGGTGGGCTGAACTGTTGTGAGAGTGATGCCTGAAATTATGGTTGATACCCTTGTTCATTATTCCATGAAAATGTTAATTGATTTCTCCACCCCGGATTGTATGTGTTGGAGAATGAATTGTTGTAGGGTCTCTGAAAATTCCCCACTACTTGAATTTGCTCTATGGGCATATTATTTGGGTCCACTGTTGTACACCTATCAAAAGTATGGGGACCCCCACAAATTTCGCATCTCACTGGTGTCTGAAATGCTTTAACTGACATGGTACTCCGCTGCATCTGTTTTGTCAAAGTGGCTACCTGCGCAGTCAATGCAGTGATAGCATCTAGCTCATGAATCCCAGCCACTTCTTACTGTTCATTTCTCTCTCATCGGCCTCCTGATGGTTGTTTGTGGTCATATCTTCTAGCAAATCATGTGCCTCATTGGCATCTTTCTCATGAACGTACCTCCTGCTGCAGCATCAATAATAGTACGAGTTGTACCACATAGCCCATTGTAAAATATATGGACTAGCATCCACTTCTCAATCCCATTGTATGGGCACTTCCTCTGCAAATCTTTAAACTGCTCCAATGCATCATATAGTGATTCTCCATCCAGCTGATAAAAGTTATTCAACTCACCTCTGAGCTTCACTTCCTTAGCTGGGGGAAAGAACTTGACAAGAAACTTCTGGGCTAACTCTTGCCATGTAGTGATGGAGTTCGCCTGTAATGAGTTCAGTCAGCATTTTGCTCTATCCCTGAGTGAGAATGGGAAGAGTCTCAACCGAATGACGTCATCAGTAACACTATTGTATTTGAAAGTTGCACATAGCTCCAGGAAATTTGCTAGATGCAAATGAGGATCTTCAGACGGTAATCCCCCAAACTGAACTAAGCTTTGAACCATGTGCAATATGGCTGGTTTGATTTTGAAATTGTTGGCTTCAACAGCTAGAAGCCTGATGCAAGTTTGTACCCCTGTAATGGTTGGCGCCACATAGTTTCCCAAGCTCTTTTCTGTAGGGACTTGTCTTAAGATATACGGTAACTCATCATTCACCAAGTTGTTTCGCTGATCTCCCATTACTAAGGAATCAGCTGCCCTTTTCTCTTTTCTGTTCTGTCTGTACAATCTCTCAATCTCAGGGTTCAGAGGGATAGGAATGTCAGCTCCTCTCCTACTTCGCATAAGCTAAGTTCCTGAGACTAATCAAAAATAACAAACAGATCACGACAAACAACACTAAAGCAAAATAAAAATAAAAAAGACTGAAAATAAAAACCAAATTAGAATAAGAATAGATAAATCAATATTAACAGTACGCCAGTCCCCGGCAACGGCGCCAAAAACTTGTTGCGATATTTCTAGATGCTTACGCAAGTGTACGTATCGTTCAAGTAATAAAGGTCTGTAAGATCGATTTTATCGTCCACAGAGACTGATTTATTAAGTACCGGTTATCTATTCTATGATATCTATTTGGTTGGCGTTCTTTAGTTTGAGAATTATAACTAAGAATTATGACTAAGTGCAGAAAATAACTAAAGATTATAATACTTTGGGTTTATAACAGTTATGAAGGAAATATGGCTTCCAATCTCCTCAGTTATCCACTCTTTCATGTGTTAACGCAATGCTAATGACTCTTCTTCTTATTAAGATAACAGGTTAACTAATTTGTCATCATATTCCGGTTAGGATATACGAGAGCTCAACCTTGTGCAGAAACCTTCTATATTTCTATAATAAATTTTACCACATAGGAGGATTAAGAACAGTAACTTTAATTACTACATAAGTATTGGGGTACTTTCGTCTACAATTTTAACCTCTGTCTAGACAATTACAACATATTCAAATCTCTCCTCTCGGATCTTGATTCGAAATTATATAGTTATGACAATTAATAACTAGTTAATCATCAAACAATCAAAGCAATATTGAATAGATCTTAATATGCTAAAGAAGAACTCAAAAATTATGCATTAACTATATGAAAGAGTTTCAAGAAGATTCGATTGGAACCCTACTAAAGTATAGCTCCTAAACATTGTCAAGTCAAGAACTAAATTGCAATCCAACATAAACTGAAATAAAGTAAAGTAAAGAAAAAGAACTTGAATAAGAGTCTCCAATTGTAGCCTCCTTCTTGCCTCCCAAAAGTATGATTTGTAATATGGTATAAGGTATTCTATAATGAGCAGGGTTTCAGGGTTTTATACTTGAGAAAATTTGCGCTTCGGACCCTTTTAACCCTCTGAAATTCGGCCCAAAAATTAGATTTTCCGCCTCGGCGTCGTGGCCCTGCAGGATGGCGTCACGGCGTTGAAATTACTGCGACCAAATCAGACCTTGCAGGTGTTTTGGCGCCGCGGTGCCATTTCGGTTTTTGTGATTTTTCATCCTTTTTTCGTCCGGACTTCGTCTGATTTCTTCTATACTTCACGGGACCTCTTAGACTTCATTTCTTGGTCTTTTTAGTGTGCAATTCCATCTCAATTAAGCTCATTTCATCCTCGATTATGTACTTCATCATTTATGATCGATGTGACTCAAAAGAAAGCAAAACAAATCTAATATTATACTAAACACACGAAATGAGTAAAATACTAATTAAAAAGGAAGCAAAAGTGTATACAAAATACACTTAACAGTGTGATACATAGGAAATTCTTCTCGGATTCGACACCACCAAAAATAAAATAAAAATAAAAAAATAAAAGAGAGCATATTTGGCTCACACATCCATTTCATTCATTCTGTCATTGACATTCATTTTTATTTCATTCATCCTATCATGAACGGTCATTTTGCATTGCATTCATCCTATCACGGACATTCATTTTTTCATTACATTCATCATATCACGGACATTCATTTTTTTTCATTTTACTTTGCATTCGTTTCATAGTGGACAATAATTTGTTTTACACAACTTTTACTACTACTATCCTATCAAGGGTAATTTTTTTAAGCATATATTTTATAACTTATCTGAACGAACTATGCGCACCTGATTCTCATCAAAAGTGAGATACGTAGGCAGCCTTACTCGGGTTCGGTACCTTTTATTCAAAAATACAAAAATAAATTATTTTATTCAAAAAATACAAAAATATTTTAAGTATCATTGTTTGACTTGGTTGATACCAACACAATTAGGAGTGTGCATATGAAAGAACAAGTAATAAACAGTATGGACTGACTTCGTGGTAAACCATAGATTCTTTTGGTACTTCTCATTCACACTTGTAATGAAACTCTCTCGCATGTTTTCAAGATAAAAACGAAACCAACATCATCGTTTCATGTGCATTGTGTGGTGAGTTTTAGAATAAGTTCAATTGCATTGCATTGTGATCTAGAACTTGACCTTAATGTTTATTAAGGCGAAATCCTGAGTAACACTTGGTATAGGAAATGATCGTAGGCCCTTTTTGATCCGTTTGAGCCTTTTCAGCCTACCAAATAACATTATCCGTAGTACACCCCTTTGAGCCTAAAACTTATTCTTTCGACAACCGCATATTACACATATACCCTTTCTGAGTGCATACACATTATCCCTCTCTTGGCCCGACCTCTTTGAGCGCTAAATGTGCAAGTGGCTGACATTAAATTCTAATTGAAGTTTTCAAAGACAAAAGTTGTCAAAGTCCCAAAAGGGAAAAAGAAAAAAAAACAAAGGACGACTTCACAAAAAGAAGAAATCAAAAGCCCCGACATTATAAAAAAATGATGAATGATGAATGAAATGAGAGAATAACTCTGGAAAAATGGGGCTTCAAACGTAAGATTAAAAAAGAAGTCAGTACAAAAGAACTGGGACAAAAAAGAAGCAGATCAACATTAAAGCGCACAAATATCAAGCACAGACGTAGTCCAACACTCGAGGAATGATTAGTCATTTTTTACCCAAATGATATTCATCCCTACCCCCAAACCTACATTACAAGCTCATGACAAGCCCTACATGATCTTACACTGAGGGTTCTCACATTAGTAGATACTTATATGACGGTGGGATTTATTGATTCTAAACCCGCTTCGACGTCTTCCCACAGATCTGCCTTATCTAAGCTTAACTCCGATCCGAGGCCATTAGTAGTACACGAGCTTCGAAAAAAAGAGAGATCGAGTCATTAAGCAGAGAATTAGATCCGAGAGCGGCTCAATCGAAGCCTCTTCTCATGTGTGGTGGTTCTATTGATGAAATCTCAAAGTGGTCATTCCTATTGATTGAATCCCAACGGTTATGGTATCACAATTGCATGCATTGAACATCTTTCTGAGGGTGCGTGTGTTTCTCTAAACGTCCCAAAATTCAAAATTATGGAATATATGTGAGGATGAGACTTTCTTGCAGTGAGGGCATTTGAAACATGAGGATGTGTATAATTCAAAATCTTTGCTTGAAGCAAGTGTCGACACTCATGTATGTCTGAGGTACCATCTGAAGCTATAAGAATTACACCGGAGTCAGTTTCGATTAGACTGAAAGTAAATAACGAATCCTAAGAACAATACTAATTGTTGGTATCAACTGAAGTCAGAACGTGATGCTGTCTTTCCACCTTTTCAGAAAAACAACAAAAAATACATTATATTGAAAATCATATTTTGCATCACGACCTACGTCCTGACCTGATTCCCTTTGCGGGATACGTAGACAGCCACATCGGCTTCGGTCCATCATTTGAAAATCATAAAATTCTTATTTTTTGCATCACAAACTACGTCCTGACCTGATTCCCTCTGCGGGATACGTACGCCGCCACATCGGCTTCGGTCCATCATTTGAAAATCATAAAATTCTTATTTTTTGCATCACGAACTACGTCCTGACCTGATTCCCTCTGCGGGATACATAGGCGGCAACATCGGCTTCGGTCCATCATTTGAAAATTAAAAAATTCTTATTTTTGCATCAAGAACTATGTCTTGGCTTGATTCCCTCTGCGGGATACGTAGGCGGCCACATCGGCTTCGGTCCATCATTTGAAAATCATAAAATTCTTAATTTTTGCATCACGAACTACGTCCTGACCTGATTCTTTCGGCGGGATACATAGGCAGCCACATCGGCTTCGGTCACATTATTATAAATCTTTCTCTCTTATTTTTGCACATAACAAAATAAGCTCATCTGATCCCCTTGATAGAGTAGGAAAGTTGCCTACACTGGACTTGATTTTGTCTAGTGGAGAGTTCAGCATCCTCATATACCAAAAATTAGAGAATATTTTGAGGATCACATTCATGTTTGACATATGTACAAAAGAACCATCTTGACCTACAGGGTCCCAACTGCATTATGTCCGCACAAGAACGGTGTTTCGACTCACAGGGTCATATTCTCATCCTTATCTATTCATTTTTTATATTACATATATCCATGCATTAAATTTTCATCCAAATTGGGTTTGCAAGAACTTCAACATCATTTCAACTCAGGCGGGTAACAAACGCACAACGTTTATGTAACGACGTCATTTCAACCAAGGCGGGTCACAAAGCAGGTACGTCCATAAAAAGGTTTCATCTATGTTTCGTCTATGCAACGACGGACATCTACATCGCGTCTATACAACGACGTCATTTCGTTTAAGCTTATGCAACAGCTTCATCTATGTTTCATTTATGCAATGACGAACATCTGCATCGCGTCTATGCAACAATGTCATTTCATTTAAGCCTATGCAACGACTTCATATATGTTTCGTCTATGCAACGATGAACATCTGCATCACGTCTATGCAATGATGTCATTTCATTTAAGCCTATGTAACGACTTCATTTATGTTTCGTCTATGCAACGATGAACATCTGAATCACGTCTATGCAACGACGCCATTTCATTTAAGCATATGCAACGACTTCATCTATGTTTCGCCTATACAACGACGAACATCTGCATCGCGTCTATGCAACGACGCTATTTCATTTAAGCCTATGCAACGACTTCATCTATGTTTCGTCTATTCAACGACGAACATCTGCATCGCGTCTATGCAACGACGCCATTTCATTTAAGCCTATGCAATGACTTCATTTATATTTAGTCTATGTAACGATGAACATCTGCATCGCGTCTATGCAACGACGCCATTTCATTTAAGTCTATGCAACAACTTCATCTATGTTTCGTCTGTGGAACGACAAACATCTGTATCGCGTCTATGCAACGACGTCATTTCGTTTAAGCCTATGCAATAACTTCATCTATGTTTCGTCTATGTAACGATGAACATCTGCATCGCATCTATGCAACGACGTCATTTCATTTAAGCCTATGCAACGGCTTCATCTATGTTTCGTCTATGCAACGACAAACATCTGCATCACGTCTATGCAACAACGTCATTTCATTTAAGTCTATGCAATAACTTCATTTATGTTTCGTTTATGCAACGATGAACATCTGCATCGCGTCTACGCAACGACACCATTTCATTTAAGCCTATGCAACGACTTCATATATGTTTCGTCTATGCAACGATGAACATATGCATCGCGTCTATACAACGACACCATTTCATTTAAGCCTATGCAATGACTTCATCTAAGCCTATGCAATGACTTCATCTATGTTTCGTCTATGCAACGACGAACATCTGCATCGCGTCTATGCAACGACGTCATTTCATTTAAGTTTATGCAACGACTTCATCTATGTTTCATCTATGCAACGACCTACATCGCGTCTATGCAACGATGCCATTATCATCGCGTCAACACAATGATGTCATCAGCATCGTCAACACAATATAGACATCATCCTCGCGTCAACACAATGACGTCACCAACATCATGTCTTTCTTAGCATGTGTAACATTTTTTTCATCTTGACCTCGGAAACAAACACCCTAGAGACATTTCAGGGAACAAACACTCTGTCTCTTCCAGCATCCCGCAACACCAATAACCCAGTGTCATCATAATTCGACACTCGAATAAAATTTTAAATCTGTGTCGGCATTGTCTTTAATTTTCCAGCATCACAGCAGCCCAGAATCATCGTAATTCGACACTGGAACAAATTTTGAATCGGAGTCAGCCCGTCTTTAATTTTCTAGCACCACGGCGGTCCAGTGTCATCATAATTCGACACTGGAATAATTTTGAATCAACGTCTGCCCGTCTTTAATTTTCCAGCATCACAGCAGCCCAGTGTCATCGTAATTCGACACTGAGACAAATTTTGAATCGGCGTCAGCCCATCATTAATTTTCCAGCACCACGGTAGCTCAGTGTCATCATAATTCGACACTGAGATAATTTTGAATCAGCGTCTGTCATTCTTTGATTTTCTAACATCGTAACAACTCAGTGTCATCATAATTCGACACTGGAACAATAATTTTGAATCTGCATCATCTTTGCTTTAATTTTTCCTTAAAATTTCTTTTGCCCATGCATTTCATGATTTTTGTTCTAATTCTGACGATGAAGACAAAATTGGCTACAAGCCAACGTCTTTGTCCAAAAACTTTTTCATCGTCTTCAGTCAAAGAGGGATAATTTGTTGACACTCAATTTTGACCCATTTTTCAGTTATTTGTTGTAATTTTAAGTATTTTAGGACACCGCATTTTAATCATTATTTTTGCATATTTTTACCTAATATTCTATGTTTTATTTTTCACAAAATGGCATCGCATGTTTTATTTTTAATTAAGCATTAGGTCTTTGTTAATATTATGTCTTTATTATTATCGCTCTGTTATTTTATTTTAATAATTTTACATCTCTTTAAATAAAAAAAAATCTTTTAAATAATAAACTTTTTTATTTTTAATTAGTCCAAACCGAGGCCAATTCGGACCAGCCCAAAACCATTTTCAAATCCAATTCCCCTTATCATTTTTGGTATTCCCACTGCACACCCCATCTCTTTTCATCGTTTTTTTTGGTAAAGACCCATACCACCCACCATACCCCTACTCTACTCCTCATTTCCCATCATGTCAGCCGAATCCATACCTCTTTGACAATTTCAACAAATCCCCCCCCCCCCCCATTATAGAGACCACTCATTTCCCCATTTTCAAAACCTCTCTCAGCCGCAACATTCACCTCTCACTTTATCATCCTCATTCACTCTCATAACCAACAATCATCACCCTAACTTTTATTTTGATCATCTCTCACTTAATTGAGAAACCATCAACGTCGGCATACCCATTCCCCGCCTCTGTCTGTCACCATTGCCGGAGCCTCGAGCTCCGGTGAACCCCACTGTTCCTGTCACCATCATTATCCACACCATTGAACCCCATCGCCGCACACTCCCACATCCTACTAACTGTCGAACTCCCGTCGACCACTGCCCGAACTCCCACTCACAGTCAAACTCACCACTGCGGTGGCGTCGCTCTGGCGACCTCGCCGTGGAAGTGACGCCGCCGCTGCCCTCTCTCTGTTGGTAAAGTTGAAATCTGTCGGAGTAAAAACTCCGACGAAATTGTTTGTTTCTCTGTTTTTGTTACTATTATATTTTGTGTTTGTTGGACTGATTTGACATTTATGGACTGATTTCTGATATTTTGATCTAGCCGGAGTTCAAGAACTCCGGCGAAGTTGGCTTGGTTTTATTTTTTGGTATTAGTAGTTTTCTTGTAACAGACTGATTTTGCCATTGTTTTGTTCTCGGGTTGAAATTGGGTCGGGTCGATTTAGAATCCGGGTCAAATTTTAAACTGTGGATTGTTGATTTATTTTGATATCTTTGGACCCAGAATTAGTGTTGTTGTTGATACTGTTTTGGTTGTCATTTGGGTCTGAGGACTTGTGCATTTTTAGATGGGATGCAACCACATTTTGTTGTATATTAAGTAGTGTGAGATTACTTCATTTGAGATAAATTGCTAGATTGTTTGAGGGCTGAAACATGATGCATTCCTGAGATGTATTAAGTAGTGTGAGATTGCTCATTTCATTGATTCAGTTACTATACTCAGCTTGCTCATTTGAAATAAAATAGATACTGCCTATTTGGTATTTACTAATTTTGAACAGATATTGCACTATGGCCGATGAAGGAATCTCCGTCTGATTTCCAAGGCCTCCCCTGTACAAAAGACGGGTTTTATTTTTAGTTTACTTATTAATTCTTATAGTTGTCTGATAATTATTTACTCTCTTACTAACACTTTTACTAAGTGTTTATACAGGTACCCGGAGATGCATCTTGGGCAAAATGCCTAAAAAGGGCTAAGGGAACAAGAAGATGTCCTTCAGAGTTTTATTTTATTGTTGTATTTTATTTTATTTTTTATTTTTAATTTCTAAAGCATGATAGATAATTAACCTAGTTTTGACCGGATAACCGCAAGTTAGCGGATCTTAAAGGATGCCTAACCCCTTCCCTTTAGGATAATAAAGAATCCTGATCCAGAATCTCATTAATTTCGTAGACTATTAAATGGAGATTAATTGCAGTATTTTTATTGCAATAGTTCAAGTTTCCTAATTCACTTAACTAATTAGGTGACGACTGCTCGATACAAGCATTTTGCTCAATTCAGGGAACCACACTGTCACGACCCGACCCCGGGACCGCGACTGGTGCCCTACCTGGGCACCCTTACAGGTAAACATCAGAGAAAATCAGCGGAACATACCTGAAACTTATTAATAAAACATCGGAAGTAAAACAACAGGTTAGCCGATAGGGCTACCTTCCTGAACATATATAAATACAACCGAAGCAGTTGCCTCATTTCTTTTACAAACTGACCCACAATATGTGAATACAGACCTCTAGGAATAACAATCGAACAATCGTGGTGGACAAGGCCCCGCTGCACTTCGAATATACATAGCCACGACAACTCCGAACATTGGAGCCATCTCAAAATCTTGAACCAGGATCCTAAGCTCATGGATCCATAATCGTAATACCTAAACTGCGACATTTAACGCAGCTTCGAAGGGGTCGATAACAAAAATTTAATATGGAATGTAAATAACGTGATAAGAAATGATCATAACTGTACAAAAGAATGACAAGGACAAGTATAAAAATACATACCAGATCCTGCCGTGTCATTACCACTTATGAACTTAATCGTACATTAATCATTCTTTAGCTTCTTTCAATAGGAATTAACATCATATTCTTACATACATACTTAAGAATTCAATCAAGTTTTTCCACATAACTTACATCAATATCTTTTTCCATTCCATTAAGAGTTATAGTCATATCTTACGTACTTACTTAGGAGAAGTCATTAAGTTCATTTCTATCTAACTTACTTATCTTTCATAACATAGTCCGGCCCACTACGGAGGGACACATATACTACCCGGCCCAAACTGGGACGCGATCAAGTCACACCAATATCAAAGCATGCCCGTGGAATCCCCCATCACTGTCGACAGCTAAAAGTGTAAAACATAACCATGGGTCTCACGCCCATAATATCAATCAAAACAGGTGGTATAACGATGCGGGGCTTGCCTCATTTATACTCTTACCCGGAGAGGTGGTAAAGCAGGGGTATAACGCCTTGGGGCTTGCCCTCATTTATACTCTTACCGGAGAAGGTGGTATAACGCCTTGGGCTTGCCCTCATTTATACTCTTACCCTATCTCGAATTTGGCCACAAATAACACATAAAGGTGTGGTACATCGTCTCGGGATTTACCCTCACTTATACTCTTACTCACGAGAAGGTGGTATAACGTCTGGGGCTTGCCTCATATATACACTTACCCTAACTCAACCGGCCATCATACATAACATAAGCCCTACCGGCTTATCATACATAACATAAGTACTACTGACTTATCATACATAACATAAGCAAGTTAAGAAATCCCCTAACTTCTTATTAGCTTGTTCATACACACTCATTTTTGTTTACTTAAGGCACTTACATGTCATTATAAAATCCGAATTTAACCCAACGTACTACGTGCCTCTACTCCTTTAAAATGATTCTCTTCAAATAAAACTTCCAAGATACTAATAACCGTAGTATCAAGTCATATCTACTTTTCACGACAAGTCACAATACTTTTTTAGAAATACATTTATAGGCTTCTAAATCTAGTGACTTCTTTCTTTGAAACCTAAAGCAATTGGTACCTTTAAAACAATTTGCCCTTCTTTATTTCAAATCATTTCTTTGCTTACTTTACTGAAGAAAACCATTCTTTTAAATCTTCCATAAAGTTGTTATAACCAACTTCCCATAAAGCCGTTATAACTCTTTATTTCTTAGACAAATACATTCATTTGATAACCAAGAAACTTATACTTTCAATTCAAATCGCATAGCTTTCAAAATACTTCAAGTCTCTTAACTTTTAAGAAAACAAGTTCCTTAACCTTTTAACACTTTGAGGTCCATAGTCTTAAAACTTCATACGTAAATCCTTATAAATTAAGTAACATATACTTGGTGCGGTGTGAATAAGTTATACTTATTTATAACTATCTTAATCAAGTAGCCATGATCTAGAAAATGTAATACAATTTTGTCTTATCTTAGCTTCTATGCAGATGGAGAATTCTACTTGTTTTAACATAATTAATGTCATTACATTTTCCTTTATTAACGCCGCAATGGCTTGTTCGATACTTATTCTTATTCGTGTAGTAAATTAGCCAAGTCAACTTGGCTCCAAATACTTCTAACGACTCTTACCAACATCCCCATAAGACTTGGTAAGAACTTAGGATAACTTAGACATAACCTTTACGTAGAGTAAATCAACATACATACCTCTTAACTTCTAAGAGTAGAAGGAATCATGAAATAGTACTACACGTATATTCCATACATAGAATCATGTCAAAAGAAGGAAGAGGTTCACATACCTCGCGACGATTGTCGACAAGTAGCAAGATGCTCCAAAGTACTTCAACCTTGAGCTATCACAATCTTCCAGTAGGATACGCTATACTTAGTTCTTCAACCTATCATGGTCGCAATACGTCCATTAACCTCTTACTTCAAACGTAGAATATTCTAAGTGCTAAGTCGCCAAATTCTATGGAAAATCGGACAGCACCTCCTTTGTTTCTACTCACTTTGCCACCTTTTTCAAGGTCGATTACAATAACCAAACAGCCCCAATTGGCTCACAATTAAATAGAAGATAGTCCAATACAAATGACTAACTAAACAGCCCCAATTGGCTCACAATTAAATAAAAGATAGTCCAATACAAATGACTAACTAAACAGCCCCAATTGGCTCACAATTAAATAGAAGATAGTCCAATACAAATGACTAACCAACTACTACAAACTACAAGTCCAAAATCGGCCACCTAGAGTTCAACCAAACCAATTCTTATCCAATTTCCATTTCAATCCAAATTGGTAGCATAATAAGATATCAAGTCGCATTTGGTTATTACTACCATAAGCTTCAAGTCAATAACATGCGACGATTCTAACAACGATCAAATTGTAATCCAACTTAACATGGCCTACATTTCATTTCGAATTTCAAAGACTACAATCGATCTATAATCCTTATAAACTTCAACATATACTTCATGCTAGCAACAAGTAAAGCTAACAACAAAATAAATAATTTTGTAATACTTTCAAAGAACAAGATTATACCTCAACGCTTTTTAATCCAATCTTCAAAACCAAGTTGCTCTTTAGCAACCTAGAGCCTCTTTAAGACACCTCAATCCGCTTGTTGGGACCCTTAGAACAATACCAACAATTATCCTTCAAACTCCAAGTAAAACCTAGAAAGACCCTTTAGGTTTTTGTTTGCGACTAACCCGCAAACAATCTTTTTCCAAGATTTTTCTATTGAGAAATGCTTACACTACCCTCAAGAACCTAGGTTTAAAGTGTGGAATCAAATGGACAAGAAACGAATTTTTTTTTTTTTCTTGTTGCTAAAGCCGAGAGCACCTATGGGATGTTCTTCCAATTTTTGTAATTTGGCTAAGTATGGAACTTGTCATACTACTACTAGTATTAAATAGGGACATGGAAGGTCAAGATACAAACAAATGGGTGGTGTGGATGAAGTCTTAATAAAACCAAGACTAATGGACCTGACTTAGTCAAAATTCTCATGCTAACAAGTCAAAGACTTTGTCATCCCACCAAAGGTCAAATGACCCTTTAGTCCATGGCATTTCGCCAAGCTCACTATAAGGGGGTGACACGTGTCGCCTCCCATTCGTCACAATAATACATCTTTTCCGACAATATCATAATTCCGCTAAATTTTACAAGTCTCAAATCTTGACACTTTAGAGTTCTTACGTATGTTCTTAAAACATGTCCTCAGAATACTGGTATAACATTCTTCCCTTAGAAACATTCGTCCCGAATGTTCTTTCAGAGTCAATCTTTAAAATTTGCGACATAGTTTCCTTTCACAACCTCATTATACCAACAATGCCACACATGGCCCTAATACTTGTACACGCATACTGGCCCATCTTAAGCCCAAAAGAGATTATCTTTTCATACTTCCAACTCATACTAGCATACATACATAACTTCCATACCGATTCTCGCCTCAAATCTTTGGAGTAACTCTATAAAACAATATAAGGCCATTTCCGCCATGACTGTTCGGTGGAACGCGCCCACGAACCCGTAAAATAATTAACTAGACTTGGGCTAGCGCTCGTGACCCGTCACGTGGCGGAACTACTACCAACCGATCCCACTCCATTCCGTGATATGGGAGACCTGCAATGGTCCTCGACCCTACCAACGTCGCACTTAACTCTTATCCTCGGTCCGACTTAAAATCTTATTGCGGAGAAAGCCTTATACATCTAAGGTCTCGGCAGATATCAATATTCTTAGGCCCGCAATTTCCATGCTCCAAGCCTACCTTACCAATCCCCAATAACTGTATAAAAACTTCTCATAAAATCATAACCATGTTGTCTCGATCACAACAACCATTACTTACTCTATACAGCCTCATCCAGTATAATTCTCTTAAGCATACTACGCAAATTAATCTATTAACATGACATTCCGTTAGTTCCTTAATATGGCTTCTGGGGTTCACTACCCTATCGAATGCCTCATCCTTTCCCAATAATCTCAAAATAAACCACAAGACCTTGGCGAAATTTCATTAACTATTCCATACCTTCCCAGATCTAGTTAGTCTTTACCGATCCTCGTAATCTAAAATCATTCTAGGCAACACGCGTCGACTTTCATACATAACTCCGTATAGATGTATGTCACAATACCAACTATACTATAATCAATACCAACACGATACGCAATCCACATAGTCATTCCCGGTCATCACGCTTTCTCGAAATGCAATCAACATAACTCGTTAGGAGACGCCCTAACAACACGCTCTATGGCACGATCTCGAGTGAGAAGAATGGAAACCAATCCTAAATGTCCTGCAGCCTCCTCGATTATAGATGTGGTGCACAACACACCGATAATCAAGACTTACTAGACACGGTCAGAGACACTTTCCGAGGACTAATCGCTCGATACCACTTTTGTCACGACCACCCCGATCGCGATCGTGCCCTACTCGGGCACCCTTACGTAAACATCGAGAAAATCAGCGAACATACCAAACTTATTAATAAAACATCGGAAGTAAAACAACAGTTAGCCGACAGGCTACCTTCCGAACATATATAAATACAACCAAGCGGTTGCCTCATTTCTTTTACAAATCGACCACAATATGTGAATACTGCACTTAGAATAACAATCAACAATCGTGGTGGGACAAGGCCCCGCTGCACTTCGAATATACATAGCCACGACAACTCCGAACATTGGAGCCATCTCAAAATCTTTGAACCAGATCCTAAGTCATGATCCATAATCGTACCTAAACTCGCGACATGAACGCACTTCGGCGGGGTCGATAACAAAATTTAATATGGAATGTAAATAACGTGATAAATGATCATAATCGTAAAAAGAATGACAAGGACAAGTATAAAAATACATACCAGATCCTTCCGTGTCATTACAACTTATGAACTTAATCGTACATTAATCATTCTTTAGCTTCTTTCAATAGAATTAACATCATATTCTTACATACATACTTAAGAATTCAATCAAGTTTTTCCACATAACTTACATCAATATCTTTTCCATTCCATTAAGAGTTATAGTCATATCTTACGTACTTACTTAGGAGAAGTCATTAAGTTCATTTCTATCTAACTTACTTATCTTTCATAACATAGTCCGCCCACTACGAGGGACACATATACTACCCGCCCAAACCGACGCGATCAAGTCACACCAATATCAAAGCATGCCCGTGGAATCCCCATCACCGCCGATTACCTAAAAGTGTAAAACATAACCATGGGTCTCACGCCCATAATATCAATCAAACGGTGGTATAACGCCCGGGGCTTGCCCTCATTTATACTCTTACCCCGGAGAAGGTGGTAAAGCAGGGGTATAACGTCTTGGGGCTTGCCTCATTTATACTCTTACCGAGAAGGTGGTATAACGTCTTGGGCTTGCCTCATTTATACTCTTACCCTATCTCGACCAGTCGTCAAATAACACATAAAGCAGTGGTACATCGCTCGGGATTTACCCTCACTTATACTCTTACTGGAGAAGGTGGTATAACGTCTGGGCTTGACCTCATTTATACTCTTACCCTAACTCAACCGGCCATCATACATAACATAAGCCCTACCGGCTTATCATACATAACATAAGTACTACCGACTTATCATACATAACATAAGCAAGTTAAGAAATCCCCTAACTTCTTATTAGCTTGTTCATACACACTCTCATTTTTGTTTACTTAAGGCACTTACATGTCATTATAAAATCCGGGAATTTAACCCAACGTACTACGTGCCTCTACTCCTTTAAAATGATTCTCTTTCAAATAAAACTTCCAAGATACTAATAACCGTAGTATCAAGTCATATCTACTTTTCACGACAAGTCACAATACTTTTTTAGAAATACATTTATAGGCTTCTAAATCTAGTGACTTCTTTCTTTGAAACCTAAAGCAATTGGTACCTTTAAAACAATTTTCCCTTCTTTATTTCAAATCATTTCTTTGCTTACTTTACTGAAGAAAACCATTCTTTTAAATCTTCCATAAAGTTGTTATAACCAACTTCCCATAAAGCCGTTATAACTCTTTATTTCTTAGACAAATACATTCATTTGATAACCAAGAAACTTATACTTTCAATTCAAATCGCATAGCTTTCAAAATACTTCAAGTCTCTTAACTTTTAAGAAAACAAGTTCCTTAACCTTTTAACACTTTGAGGTCCATAGTCTTAAAACTTCATACGTAAATCCTTATAAATTAAGTAACATATACTTGGTGCGGTGTGAATAAGTTATACTTATTTATAACTATCTTAATCAAGTAGCCATGATCTAGAAAATGTAATACAATTTTGTCTTATCTTAGCTTCTATGCAGATGGAGAATTCTACTTGTTTTAACATAATTAATGTCATTACATTTTCCTTTATTAACGCAGCAATGGCTTGTTCGATACTTATTCTTATTCGTGTCAGTAAATTAGCCAAGTCAACTTGGCTCCAAATACCCCCTAACGACTCTTACCAACATCCCCCATAAGACTTGGTAAGAACTTAGGATAACTTAGACATAACCTTTACGTAGAGTAAATCAACATACATACCTCTTAACTTCTAAGAGTAGAAGGAATCATGAAATAGTACTACACGTATATTCCATACATAGAATCATGTCAAAAGAAGGAAGAGGTTCACATACCTCGCGACGATTGTCGACAAGTAGCAAGATGCTCCAAAGTACTTCAACCTCGAGCTATCACAATCTTCCAAAGAGGATACGCTATACTTAGTTCTTCAACCTATCATGGTCGCACACGTCCATTAACCTCTTACTTCAAACGTAGAATATTCTAAGTGCTAAGTCGCCAAATTCTATGGAAAATCGGACAAAGACCTCCTTTGTTTCTACTCACTTTGCCACCTTTTCAAGGTCGACATAATAACCAAACAGCCCCAATTGGCTCACAATTAAATAGAAGATAGTCCAATACAAATGACTAACTAAACAGCCCCACCCCGATTGGCTCACAATTAAATAAAAGATAGTCCAATACAAATGACTAACTAAACAGCCCAATTGGCTCACAATTAAATAGAAGATAGTCCAATACAAATGACTAACCAACTACTACAAACTACAAGTCCAAAATCGGCCACCTAGAGTTCAACCAAACCAATTCTTATCCAATTTCCATTTCAATCCAAATTGGTAGCATACGAAGATATCAAGTCGCGTTTGGTTATTACTACCATAAGCTTCAAGTCAATAACATGCGACGATTCTAACAACGATCAAATTGTAATCCAACTTAACATGGCCTACATTTCATTTCGAATTTCAAAGACTACAATCGATCTATAATCCTTATAAACTTCAACATATACTTCATGCTAGCAACAAGTAAAGCTAACAACAAAATAAATAATTTTGTAATACTTTCAAAGAACAAGATTATACCTCAACGCTTTTTAATCCAATCTTCAAAACCGAAGTTGCTCTTTAGCAACCTAGAGCCTCTTTAAGACACCTCAATCCGCCATTGGGACCCTTAGAACAATACCAACAATTATCCTTCAAACTCCAAGTAAAACCTAGAAAGACCTTTAGGTTTTTGTTTATGACTAACATGAAACAATCTTTTTCCAAGATTTTTCTATTGAGAAATGCTTACACTACCCTCAAGAACCTAGGTTTAAAGTGTGGAATCAAATGGACAAGAAACGAAATTTTTTTCTTTCTTCTTGTTGCTAAAGCCGAGAGCACCTATGTGATGTTCTTCCAATTTTTGTAATTTGGCTAAGTATGGAACTTGTCATACTACTACTAGTATTAAATAGGGACATGGAAGGTCAAGATACAAACAAATGGGTGGTGTGGATGAAGTCTTAATAAAAACCAAGACTAATGGACCCTTGACTTAGTCAAAATTCTCATGCTAACAAGTTGCAAGACTTTGTCATCCCACCAAAGGTCAAATGACCCTTTAGTCCATGGCATTTCGGCCAAGCTCACTATAAGGGGGGGGGGGTGACACGTGTCGCCCTCCCATTCGTCACAATAATACATCTTTTCCGACAATATCATAATTCCGCTAAATTTTACAAGTCTCAAATCTTGACACTTTAGAGTTCTTACGTATGTTCTTAAAACATGTCCTGTAAATACGGGGTGTAACACACACCAAAGAGCAACGTTGCAACACCGTTCCGACTCCGAGGTAAAAAACGGGCGTGACAACACTTAGTAAGTAATGAAGGGTTTAGAAAATGTCATGTGGCAAAATCTGATAGTAGCATAACTCTGTTAGTGGCACGAATGAACTAAATGTATCACGACGGTGACATTCTTATGCCCAAATATTAACGAGTGACATGGATAGACCGTTTCTGATAATTTGATGACATATTTAAGTTTTCCCCTATTATTATAATGTTCCATTCATTACTCAAGGGACCTTATTATAAATATTTATACTTTTACCTATGTTTGATTTTCTCATCCCTAAACTTCGAAAAGTAAAAAAAAAATCTTTTTTTTCCCATCTCTCTTGTCAGCGCCCTACCCAAGCCTCTCCACCTCCTCTCACTGTCGCTACCCCTCCTCCTAAACCCCTTCTTTTTTTTCTGTCTTTTTTGTTATTTTTTTTAGAAATGACTAGAATTACTATGACCCAATTTATAGTAGTAGTAAGGGGAGAGATATGGAAAAAATGAACTAATGAAAGAGGAAATCATTGCTAGTAGTATCGACTTGTCATTATTCATTGGTTCATATAGAATTCATCTCGACATTCAAGCATGAATCCCTTGAGCGCTTCGGCGAATAAAAGAAGACCCCGTTTATTTATTATCCTTTATTTGAAATCTTAGTATATATTTTTTTAATTTAGAATTTAGATCTTTGTTAGAATTAATTATTTATTGAACCCATCAGATCAGTTAACTAAAAAAATGGAGCTATCTTTCCATGAACATTCTTCTCGCCCTTGATTACAAAGCACCACAATTTAAAATTGTCAAAAGAAATTAAATATGACTCATACTTTGTGGTGAACCTATACCCTCCTGGACTATTTTAAATTAAAATATATACCTCATTTGATGACCACTTTCCAATCTGAGTTAAGTGGGTGATGTACACGCACCACCTTGTGTATATATCATAATTATTAAATATTTCTGTAATTTATTCCTTTTCTATTTTCTTTTAATTTTCTTATTCATTTGTATTTTCCTCTTTTAATTTTCAATTCCTTTCGTTCTTTAAAATCTAGAAATCATATTGTAAATATTCACTTAGTCGTTTTGAGATTTTTGCTTATTTTCTCCCAAAATACCATTTATATAGTTTCGTTTCGATGTTTATGACTCGGGGGAATGGGTGGCACGGTTTTGATTTTAGTAAATTTGGAAGTTTCAAATTTAAAGAAATGGAGAGTTTTTCCAAAGTCAATATCGAGGGTAATGTAATGACCCCTCCAGTTGTTTTTAACTAAAGAACCTTATTTACTTGTTTGACCATTTTCGTAGACTCTATATGGGGTTTGTGATGTGCGGGGATGGATGCCATGAATTTCGATGTCCATTTATATGAGTTTCGGATGAAAAACCAAAAAATTAGAAACTTAGAGTTGGATAGTTTGACTCAAAGTTGACTTCTGGCTAAATGGATTTATTTTCGGGTTTCGTCGCTTCCGGAAGTTCTAGAAGATTATTTATGACTTAGTCGAGTCATTGGTTTGCATCCCGAGGCAATCTAGTGTATTTTGTGACCTTATTTGTGAAATTTGGATATTTAGTTTTTCTGGACGATTCTTTATAAAAGTATGCCTTAGCTCGGTCAAATGGGAAATCTGAGGGTACGAACGAGTTCATCGCATTGTTTATCTTAGACGAGCATATTTGGTTTGTATCCGGGGGGTCTCGAGAGTGTTTCGGGGTTTAATGAGAGTTTGGATTGTTTTTCCATTGCTGGTGTCTGCCTCGGCGACACTAATGCTCGCTCCGGTATGTCTGCCTGGGTGAGAGGTTGGTCGCCAAAGCGGGAGTGTGGTAAATGTGGTTTTTCACCTTGGCAGAGGGTCTGTCCATAGCGGCGAGTCCGCCTCTGCGAAGTCGTGGCGCTGAAGTGAGGGGTCAAGTGACACCGCCTCAATGGGGGTTTTGTTCACCATAGTGGGTCCGCTCCAGCGGAGTCAATTCCGTCCGGACGAAATCACTGTATCAGGTGTCCTATAAAATTTCTTAGGCCAAAATTATTTTCAGTAGTCTAAGATCAATTTCACCCTTGGGGTAAGTGATTCTTCCTTTGTGAATTAAGTTTATGCTTCTAAGTTCTTTAATAATGGTGATATAATATGATTATAAGTTGGGAAAGATGAGTTATACGTTCTTGTGAGATTAAGAGAGTTAAATCATTTATTAATGAAGAGTTTATGGATTTGTTTACTTGTATTAATGTGAATTAGTGATGGATGTTGTTAGATGATCATGTTATAAGGCTTAATTTAAATATAGAAACCTATTCCAATTGGGGAAATTTTCTAGGGTTTCAATTTGGGGTTTTTGTATATTGTTCAATTGAGGGTTTAAATATGTATATATATTTTCAATTAACTTAAGGATGTGACTATCTAGTATATACTTTTGATATTTGAGTATTAAAGTTCGAGTCTTGGTAGTGTGGGTCCGGGGTTGGCATTTAAGTATTACTTTATGTTGTGTACGCTTTATATTAACGACTATAATATACGTGATTAGATTTCGATTATCACGATGTGTAGAGGAAAGACAAGGATATCATCAGGGCTTGATCATGTAGCGTTTCTGATCGGCCCAGAGGTAAGCTATAATTTAATTTTTTCGAGACTTCAATAGAAGTGCGTAATTAGTTATAAATATTAAAGGGTATTTGGCATATTTAAGGGTCCCACTCAGTTAGTTGTGATAAACGTTTGAGTGGGTACGAGTGTTGAATTGTGATGATGTGTGATTTGGGAAATCAGCCTTGTGCTGGTCCTAACTGCTTTTTATCAGGGCTTGTCGCCATATTTGGGCTTGTCGCCATATTTTCTATTATTTTTTACTAATCACACATGCTTTCAATATGATATCTTGATTCTGACTTGGATTATATATGTGTGTTATTGAATTTTAAAATCATGTGACATGTCATCTCTATACTTGATTGCATCTCATTATTTCATGATATATTGCCTTGTATTGTCATTTGCATTCATACACTCATGGTTCAATGATATTTGTATGAGAGTGGTATAGATACGATGTGGTTTCAAGAGGTCGAAAAGGTAAGAATACTATGAGATTATGACAACATTGAGATAATATTGATGCGTGGGGAACAGAGTTGCAAGCCTGCAACATGATATTATTTAGCCAAGAGATGGGCTCTGATGGGACATTTCAGAGGGGTATATGAACTTCACAGGTCCCACATAGGTGTACAAATCATAATAGAGTCTTGTTGTACTGTATACCGGATTGGAAAAGATACTTGTCATATGCATTGAATTCATATGATACATATACATCTCATTTCATTAGTTGGTTGTGGATGAACTTGTAATTGGTGTGATTATTGATAAATTGACTGGAATCTAAACATGGAAAATCATACTTGCCATTTGATACTTGGATTAGTGATAGAACTCTTTGAAACATGGACTCTTATTTGAATAAGGTAATATGTGAACTCTGTGAACCATTCTGTGGGCTATGTGACTTTACTAGGAGTACTGAACTATTAGTATAGAATTACTTGGTGTCAACTTGGTATTTATCTCTGATTATGTATCTTTCATCGTTGTCGGCCTTTGATGTCTACGGGTACATTGTGTACTCATGATACCCTTGCTTCATTTTTTAGATGCAGATTCAGTACCTTCCACCTCTGCAACACCATGTGGTTGAGCTCGAGTAGTGGATCATCAACATTCAGGGTGAGGCTGTTATCTCCACCATACCTTTGGGTGTTATCTCTATTTCAGTCTTTTGTTACATTTGAGATACATGACAGACTTTCTTAGACTACTAATTTGGTTTTGGTCCTGCGTGCCTATTCAAACTTGTATAAGATTTATTAGTGTTATTATATCTAAAGACTAGATCACTCGAGGATGTTTTTGGTGTATCAGACTCATTCCTTCTTCCGCGTTTATATTATGAGACAGTTATGTAGTATTTGCTATCTTCCGCTATTACTTATATCATATCGTGTAAATGACTAGGAGTGGTCCGCCTACTAATGGGATTGTGTAGGCGCCACCCTGATTCTTGAAAAAGGGTCGTGAAAAAGTTGATAGCAAAGCCCTAGGTTAAATGGTTTTAAATTTAATAGCAATGTCTAGTAGAGTCTTGCAGATCGGTGCAGAGACGCCCGTAATTATCTTAGAGGTTATGGGACATTTAGGAAATTTCACTTTCTTCATTCCTTTTATGCTAAGTTGAATAATATTAGTATCTGAACTGTTTTTCTATTTTCTTACAGATGGTGAGGACTCGTGCCAATGCAACGAGTGAGAATGCACCATCACTGGCTCCGATGGTGCGCAATCATAGTAGAGGATGTGCTTGGGGATGAGGTAGAGCTAGAGAAACGACACCAGCTGGGGGCAGAGCACCATGTGTCGATCAGGCTTGTGCTAGATTTGTTTTCCCTAAGCTGGTTATTGAGCCTCAAAATGATATGCTAGAAGAGGAGATAGGATCAGTCAAGGATCAACCTAGATTTATTGCTACTCCGGTTCTATAGGACACATTGGTTAGGTTATTGATTGTTTTTTATGGTTTCGCTCAGAAATGCGTATATCCTACCACTCTGGGTGGTTCTCAGAACCGTGTGGGAAGGGGAAGACTCATACCCTTGAGTTTCATACTCCCAAGCTTGAGTCAGCAGCGATGTCAGTACCATGTATTGATGAGGTTCATGCTCTAGAGTTTAGTCCTCAACCTATTGGAGGGACAACTATGACCCGAGATGAGTGGAAGATTTGGGAGCACCTTTCGAACATGAAGCCTTCAGTATTTTATGGATAGCCCAAAGAGGATGCGTATGAGTTCATTGTGAGTAGCCATAAGAGGTTGCATACTGTTACACCCCGTAGTTCCAAGGTATGTATATGAGGACGTATGTACGAGAATACGACATTTAAATTAAAAGGAAGAAAGACGTGATTTTTTCGACGGAAAAGTTTCCGGATTTTGTGAAGGAAAAAGGTTCGTTTATGGGAATTGGATTCCCGGATTCGGTATTCGGACTTTTTGGAATATTTGAGAATTATGGAATTTTATTTCCGGAATTTGTCACGTGGGGCCCACGGGGAAAATTTACGGTTTTGTGGGACCCACGGGGAAAATTTACGGTTTTGTGGGGCCCACTTTATTTTCGGATTTTTGGCATTACGGATATTTTCGGAAGATGAAATATTTTGGGACGAGTAGGGGGGCGACACGTGTCACCCCCATGTGGCCATGTGGCCGAATTGTTGTGGGACACTAGGCCTTGGACGGTTGGTGAGGGGGCAAGTGGCAAGTCACTTGTCCCATTTTTGTGGTGGACACTTGGTTGGCAATTACCCACTCAACATGTCCCCAATTCTCACCTTACATTTGCTTAAATCTTGGCCCTTGATTTCTCTATAAATACCCCCTTTGTAAATAAGACTTCATCCACACTTAAAGATTTTCCAAGGCAAATACTCCTCCCTTTAGCTTGCTCGCTTTCCCACTTTGTGTAGTAAATACTTCAAGTATTGTTGTATTATCCCAAATACCTTAGCCTAGTATTCCTAATAGTATTCCAAAGTTATTTCAATACTAAGAGCCCGAAAATACTACTTTATTCCAATAGTCGCAAAATGAAGCCCTAGAAAAATCTTCATAGCTTAGATGAAGTGTTAAGAGAAGTTGTTTAGAAACTTCTACGGGTTGCTGGAGCGGGTTGAGCGTAAGGAATGGAGCTAAACGTTGCTCAGATCGACTTATAAATCTTGGATAATTTTGGGCTTATCGAGGTAATTATCTTTGTCCCTATTGTAATTGGAAATTACATGTCAGAGTAATGTATAGTTGAGTATACTATATATAGAATGAATATTGATAAGAATTGAATCAGATTTACATCGACCGTATTTACAAAGACTTGTAGTATTATTGTGGCGATGTTGTACACGCCCGTTAGACGATGTAACCCCCAGGAGTTGTTGGCTTGTAGCGCCTTGATAGAGAGAAGATTTATGTGGTTGCGGGGGAGGCCGAATTTTCCGTAGAATATGGAATCTTGTTCTTAGAAATGTTCTACGAAGAGATCCGGAAGTTAATAGACGCTTTATGACCCTCTATAGTCAAGTACTACGAGTAGTGTATTCTACTTGGGCGGTGGAAAAGGCGAGCAAGGTTAGAGTACTTTGTGCGCTTTTGCTAATTGTCGATAATCGCCGCGAGGTATGTGAACCTCTTCCTATCCTTTCTAGCATGATTATTGTGAATATATATAGTGCGGTAGACGCACGTGTTTAAAGGAAATTGATTTTCCTTTTGTGTCCTTGACTTGAATTATGTTAAAAAGTTGTAAAACCTCATTCATGAGAAATGGGTGTGTGGTCTTTTAAAGAATAAAGTTATCTTGGTTTCGAAAATAAGAATAGTTGTCCTTGGTTGGTTTAAAACCTAAAGTGTTATAATAGCTTTATGGGAAGTTATTTATAACGACTTTATGAAAACAAAAGAATGGTTTTATCATTGGATTTAAAATGATAACTTGACATTTTAAAGGTTGGAAGTTGGTTTCCTTAAAAGATATGATTTAAAGATTAAGAAACTGATTTTTTGAAAGTAAAGAGACTTGATTTTGGGAAAGGAGAAGTAACTTGATTTAAAGGTATAAGTTACTTGTTTTTTTAAAAGAGTAAGACACTTGGTTTAAAAAGTATATTGCTACTTGACTTTAAAAAAAGAAAAAGTGTCTTTGTTTTAAAGGGAGGCATGGTTTTGTCTTAAAATGCTTTTGTCTTAAGATTGGTTTAAAAAGAAGGTATGGAAATTGTTTTGGTTTACTTAAAAGATAGTTACTCTATTTCGATACTACGGGTATCGTGTGACTTTTGTGTGAGTAACTTGACTATGTTGGCTTGTGATAGCCTTGTAATACTTTCTTGTTGGTTTGATAAGTAAACATGTTATGATGCTACGTGTGTTAGTGTCTTGTGATGTTTGTGTAAGGGGGTTATTCTTGTTGTGCTTACGTGGTTAAACGATAAGCCTGTTGTACTGCTATATATATCACATACCGACTTGTTATGATCTTGAGGACTTGCCACCTCGATGCGAGGAATACCTCACGCGGTCCATATGACCTACGCGAGTCAGGGAGTTCCGTGATTGATCACCCGTGTGTTACGCCGACGCGAGGATAGCTCACGCGTCCATGTGACTACGCGGACTTCGGGGTCGAGGATGACGCCGCGGGTTAGCTACCCCGACGCGGGAATACCTCACGCGCCTATGCGCCTATGCGATCGCGGAGTTCTAGGATTAGGCTCGCATAATGATACTATGGCGATTGGTCTTGCTTCGATCATTAGCGCCTAGAAAAGACCGCCACGTTATATCTATTTTGCTCTTGTTTATGTTGTGGCACTATGCGCGTTAAATCGGTTGTTAAATGCATTTGTAATTGGTTTTAAAATGTTATGATTTTATTTCAAGATTTTACGATTTCATACTTGGTACTGTTATCGACCTCCTTCGGGCCGCGTTCATGCCGCAGTAGAGGTACACGATTGTTGATCCTCGCTCATAGGATCACGATCAAATTTTGGGAAGCTCCGTTTCTCGGAGGCTTATCTTTCGTATAGTCCCCGTCGTTGTAGGTACTACATTCGTGGTATGGCGGGCCCCGTCGTCGTAGTTATGGTTATATTCTTAGAGGTGCGTAGTAATCAAGTGTGGCGGGGTTTGTAAAAGGGATGTAACTGTTCAAGTTTTTATTTATATATACAGAAAGGTAACCGTTTTGGTTAGCCTGTTTTATTATTTCACTGTTTATCTTTTATGAGTTTTTATTTCCGCTGATTTTCTCTGATGTTGTATCACTAGGGTGCCCGGGGTAAGGCACCAGTCACGGGTCCGGGTTCGGGTCGTGACAAAAGTGGTATCAAAGCCAGGTTAATCCTCGGAAAGTGTCTACATACCGTATCTAGTAGAGTCTTGATTATCGGCGTGTTGTGCACCACACCTATAATCAGGAGGCTGCAGGATATTTAGGATTGGTTTCCATTCTTCTCACTCTGAGATCGTGCCTTAGAGCTGTGTTATAAGTTGTACTCCCTCTGGCGTATTCATTTTTGCTAGTTATGCCTCTACGCAAGGCAACCAGGGCCCAGATGGGCAAGGCAGCGGAGGGAGCTACGAGTAGAACACGGAGGGTTACGAGGGCACGGGCCTGGTCATTACCTGAGATAGTGCTTCATTCAGGGAGTTCTGCGACGCCGCTAGCCCTGTGAGAGAGTTTAGAGCAAAGAAGATTCGCCGAGACCACGATACTGAAGTCTTCGCCCACGACCAGGAGCCGAGGATACGAGTTACAAGGAGATGACCCAGTTACTAGCCAAACTTGTGGCTAGGAATGAGTCCAAACGAGAGTCAGAAGTTCCGGTAATACCAGTAGTTCACCCTAGATCCGATAGTTTGAGACTTCGGGACTTCTGGAGTTGCAGTCCACCCGAGTTCTATGGATCGAGAACTGAGAAAGATCCTCAGGAGTTTATTCGACAGTTACAGCGGATCATGAGAGTGATCAAGGCTTCGGAGACACAGTCGGTTGTCTTAGGTTCGTGACGGCCGCACGGCATCGCAATGACCGGTTTGATTCACGGAACTATCCTGGGAAACACGCGCTCCACCTGGTTGGGACGAGTTTTGAGGCATTTCTAAACACTTCTTGCCCTCGCAGATGAGGAGAGCTCGCAGATAGATTTATGATGTTGGCGCGAACCGCGACGGTTCGAATACAGATGTAGTTTGACTCATCGGCTCGTTATGTCCCCGCTTTAGTGGCGGACATGGAGGATAGAGTGCACCGATATGTCACAGACTTGACGATTATCTAGCGTAGAGTTGTACAAGAGTAACTCTTGATCGACACGGACATTGCCCGCAGACAGCTTATGCGCAGCAGATTGAGCGAACGTAGAGATCGTAATTAACCAAGATCGCAGAAGAGGCCAAAAGCAGTGGTCCTTTGGTAACTTTCGAGGCGGACCTTCTCAGCAGCAGACTGGTTATGCGCCTCCGCCAGTACAGAGTGGTCCTCCACGAGCCGTGGACGTTCGGTATGCAGAGTTGGTCGAACTCCGTGGTTTCGTTCACGATTTACATAGTTCTAGCCACCGATTCAGTTTTCCCTCAGTGTTCACTATGTGGTAGGAGTCATCCCGGGGAATGTCGTCTATTTACGGGTGCTTGTTTTACCAGCGGCCGTAAGGGCCATGTGAGGAGAGAATTTCCTAGTAGGGGGGATACAGGTGGGACGACTTAGCCTACCAAGTCGGGCCATGGATTAAGTGGTTCGGAAAGGAAGGGGTGTTAGCCATAGGAGGCCACCCTCACCTCGGTATGGCCGTTGTGGTAGGTTCTTATGGGGAGTGTCGTACTACTTAGATAGCTTGTTAGGCTTGCGGCCAGCAGGGCCATTTTGCGAAATTGTCCGACTGCAGTGGCGCGGATGTTACGACTCACCTTCGGATCGATGGTGGTTCATCACCTTCGTAGTTACGCGCCCAACAGAGCAGGATTTGATTAGGCGGCAAAGGGAAAGTGAGGCAAAGAGTTACAGAGATATCTTGACCTTAAGAGACTTGTTTAGTTCGTTATGGTAGATACACGTGGAGTGCTATGTTCGGTTAGCATTGTGTAAGTTGTATTTAGAAAACCCGGTAGTTGAAAAGGGTAAGTCCGGGACGAGAAAATGGGAGCCTTAGAATTTATAATGATTGGGACTGGATGCAAGGCCGCCCCGAGTGGATGATTTTACGCTGGTCTTTGTCAAGTACTTGGTATGCGTGATATATATTGTGGGATAATTCCATGGGTAGTGTGAGATGGAAGTGGTAGCTTTCATGACGTGAATCGTAAGATTGTTCGGATCGGAACGGAGTTTAGTACGAAGTGGGTCGGGTTGAGGCCATATCGCGAGTCAACCCGCAGCCGAATGTGGGGTCGGTTTGAGGTGGTCCCGCTAGATGATAGGTCACGAGGTGTTAGGCCCAAGTTTAGGTAACCATCGACGAAGTTTATGGATACGTTCGACGATAGTAGGGGCCGATGGGTCAGCCCATCTTGTCTTTTAGTCGACCGCCACTCGGCGGAGGGTTATGCGAGATGTTATGTATCAGGGAGGTTGTAAGGCTGCACGGGATTCTTACTTTTTATGACAGGCAGTGGAGCCCAGTTTTCGGCTATTTCTTTTGTTTCTGGAGGTTTTACCGGGGTTAGGAACTCAGTGAGTCTCAGATTGCATTCACCTCGGGCAGACAAACAACGCGTTTTATCCAGACATTTGAGGATAGGTTACGGGCCGGTGTTTGATTTCAGGGGTAGCTGTAAGGATTATTTACCTCTTGTTGGGTGAGCATTGTAATAACTACCATTTCAGTATTCGGATGTCGCCTTATGAAGCCTTGTATGGGCGGGAGTGTAGGTTGTCGGTCGATTGGTTCGATGTTGGCAAGGTTCAGATAGTTGGTCCATACTTGATTCGAGGATGTGGGTAAGGTGAAGCTTATCCGTAAGAGGTTATTAGCACTCAGAGTCACCGAAGTCGCGGATAATGGCGTCGACACTTGGAGTTCAGTCCGACGTGGTCTTCGAAGGTACCACCCCTGGCGGTGTGACGATATTTGGAAAGCAGGGGAAACTTAGCCCGAGGTACTTTGGGCCTTTCAGATCGTTGTAGAATAGGCCAGGTTGCCTATAAGTTAGCACTGTCGTCCGACTTAGGAGGCAGTACGTCCGGTATTCCATGTTGCTATGTTCGGAAGAGTATCGGAGATCCATCCAGAGTGTTCCCAGTTAATGATGACCAAGTTAGAGATAGTAACCCCGAGATTTTGGAAACTGAAGCAATGACAGAAATGTGGTACGTTTATTAGGAAGAGTTCGAGTGTACGAGGAGGGTACGACAAGTAAGAAAAGAGGCGAAGATGTGTTAAGAAGATGGAAGTGTCCTTTTTATAAGGTAAAGATGTGAAGAAAGTATCCTTTAGACCATGGGTGGGAGCTTTTTGTGAAGTTAGAGGTGATCCTTCGTTGTCTTGGATGTGAGTTTTTGCGAGTATGTTGTATTATGGCCATGTGTGGCATAATTGGTTTCGTAAGTATAAGAGGGAGACTATACCTACAGCAGTATGTTTTGGAGACTTAGAAGGAACATTCGGGACGAATGTTTCTAAGGGGGGAAGAATGTTACACCCCGTAGCTCCAAGGTATGTATATGAGGACGTACGTACGAGAATACGACATTTAAATTAAAAGGAAGAAAGATGTGATTTTTTCGACGGAAAAGTTTCCGGATTTTGTGAAGGAAAAAGGTTCGTTATGGGAATTGGATTCTGATTCAGATTCGGACTTTTGGAATATTTGAGAATTATGGAATTTTATTTCGGAATTGGTCACTGGGCCCACTGGGAAAATTTACTGCTTTTAAGGGCCCACTTTATTTTCGGATTTTTGGAATTACGGATATTTTCGGAAGATGAAATATTTTGGGACAAGTAGGGGGGCGACACGTGTCACCCCCATGTGGCCATGTGGCCGAATTGTTGTGGGACACCAGCTCGATTTGCCAAGGAGTGAGGGCAAGTGGCAAGCCACTTGTCCCATTTTTGTGGTGGACACTTGGTTGGACATTACCCACTCAACATGTCCCCAATCCTCACCTTACCTTGGCTTAATTCTTGGCCCTTGATTTCTATAAATACCCTCCCTTGTAGTGAAGACTTCATCCACACTTAAAGATTTTCCAAGGCAAATACTCCCTCCCTTTAGCTTGCTCTCGTTTCCCACCCCACTTTGTGTAGTAAATACTTCAAGTATTGTTGTATTATCCCAAATACCTTAGCCTAGTATTCCTAGTAGTATTCCAAAGTTATTTCAATACTAAGAGCCCGGAAATACTACTTTATTCCAATAGTCGCAAAATGAAGCCCTAGAAAAATCTTCATAGCTTAGATGAAGTGTTAAGAGAAGTTGTTTAGAAACTTCTAAGGGTTGCTTGAAGTGGGTTGGAGCGTAAGGAATTGGAGCTAAACGTTGCTCAGGATCGACTTATAAATCTTGGATAATTTTGGGCTTATCGAGGTAATTATCTTTGTCCCCCTATTGTAATTGGAAATTACATGTTGTAGTAATGTATAGTTGAGTATACTATATATAGAATGAATATTGATAAGAATTGAACTGTATTTACATTGGACTGTATTTACAGTAGACTTGTAGTATTATTGTGGGGCAGTGTTGTACACGTCCGGTTAGAATATGGAACCTTGTTCTTAGAAATGTTCTACGAAGAGATCTAGAAGTTAATAGACGTTTTATGACCCCTATAGGTTGAAGTACTACGAGTAGCGTATTCTACTTGAAGGGTGGAAAAGGCGAGCAAGGTTAGAGTACTTTGGAGCGTTTTGCTAATTGTCGATAATCGTCGCGAGGTATGTGAACCTCTTCCTATCCTTTCTAGCATGATTATTGTGAAATATATATAGTGCGGTAGACGCACGTGTGTTTAAAGGAAATTGATTTTCCTTTTATGTCCTTGACTTGAATTATGTTAAAAAGTTGTAAAACCTCATTCATGAGAAATGGGTGTGTGGTCTTTTAAAGAATAAAGTTATCTTGGTTTCGAAAATAAGAATAGTTGTCCTTGGTTGGTTTAAAACATAAAGTGTTATAATAGCTTTATGAGAAGTTATTTATAACGACTTTATGAAAACAAAAGAATGGTTTTATCATTGGATTTAAAATGATAACTTGACATTTTAAAGGTTGGAAGTTGGTTTCCTTAAAATATATGATTTAAAGATTAAGAAACTGATTTTTTGAAAGTAAAGAGACTTGATTTTGGGAAAGGAGAAGTAACTTGATTTAAAGGTATATGTTACTTGTTTTTTTAAAAGAGTAAGACACTTGGTTTAAAAAGTATATTGCTACTTGACTTTAAAAAAAGAAAAAGTGTCTTTGTTTTAAAGATAGGCATGGTTTTGTCTTAAAATGCTTTTGTCTTAAGATTGGTTTAAAAAGAAGGTATGGAAATTGTTTTGGTTTACTTAAAAGATAGTTACTCTATTTCGATACTACGGGTATCGTGTGACTTTTGTGTGAGTAACTTGACTATGTTGGCTTGTGATAGCCTTGTAATACTTTCTTGTTGGTTTGATAAGTAAACATGTTATGATGCTACGTGTGTTAGTGTCTTGTGATGTTTGTGTAAGGGGGTTATTCTTGTTGTGCTTACGTGGTTAAACGATAAGCCCGTTGTACTGCTATATATATCACATACCCCCCTGACTTGTTATGATGCCGAGGACTTGCCACCCTCGAGGAAATACCTTATGCGGGTCCACGTGACCTACGCGAGTCGCGGAGTTCCGTGGATTGATTACTCGTGTGTTACGCGATGTGAGGATACCTCACGCGTCCATAGGACTACGCGACCGGGGTCCGAGGATGATGCCGCGTTAGCTACCCCGATGCGAGAATACCTCACGCGGGCCTATGCGCCTATGCGGACTACGGAGTTCCAGGATTAGGCTCGCATAATGATACTACGGGCGATCGGCCTTGCTTCGATCATTAGCGCCTAGAAAAGACCGATTCACGTTATATCTATTTTGCTCTTGTTTATGATGCGCACTATGTGCGTTAAATTGGTTGTTAAATGACGTATTTGTAATTGGTTTTAAAATGTTATGATTTTATTTCAAGATTTTTACGCTTTCACATACTTGGTACTCACAGATCAACTCCTTCGATTTCCCAAATTTACTATCAAGGCCCACCCATCGCCTCTACCCGTGCCCAAACTCTCATCCATCACTTTCAGCCAGTGGCGTCAAATCCACTGGACCCATAAATCATCCAGTCACCCATAGCCAATATAGAATTATCAAACCTAATACCAAATATAACCTACATACTCAGGTCTCGAAATCGCCTTTGCCTCGTAACCTTGTGTCTGCTCTAAAGGACCCAAATTGGAAAATGGCCATAGATGATGCATATCATGCTTTAATTAAAAATAGGACGTGGAATTTAGTATTTCTTCCATCTAATCCTATTATAATTCGGTCTATGTGGATTTTCAATCATAAGGAAAAATCTGATGGCACTTTTGAGCGACATAAAGCTCGTCTTGTAGGTGATGGGAAGACACATCAGGTTGGTATAGATTGCGGGGAGACGTTTAGTCCAGTGGTCAAACCGACAACTATCAAAACAGTTCTAAGCCTGTCTCTCTCAAAAGGACGGACGCTTCATCAATTGGATGTAAAAACGCCTTCCTTCATGGACACCTCAATAAAACTGTCTACATGCACCAACCGTTGGGATATCGAGATCCTAAATATCCTCATCATGTGTGTTTGCTAAATAAATCATTATATGGCCTGAAGTAGGCCCTAGGGCGTGGTATAAGAGGTTTGCTGACTTTGTGTCACACATAGGTTTTTCTCACAGCCGTTCTGATAATTCTCTATTTATTTTTCGTCAGGGTAATCATACTGCTTATCTTCTTTTATATGTGGATGAAATTATCCTAACAACATCTTCAGACTCTCTTCGCAAGAGTATCCTGTCACATCTTAGTTCCGAATTTGCTATGAAAGATCTTGGTCCACTACACTACTTTCTCGGAATTGCTGTGACATGACATGCAGGTGGGTTATTTCTCTCCCAAAAGAAGTATGCATCTGAGATTATGGAATGAGCTATAATGTATTATTGCAAACCTTCAGCAACTCCGGTAGACACGAAGTCGAAATTGAGTGTCATCTCTAGAAAACCCTTTGTCGATCCAATATTATACCGCAGCCTAGCAGGAGCCTTGAAGTATCTTGTTAAGTGTATTTTGTATACATTTTTTGAGTCATTTTTAGTTAGTATTTTACTCGTTTTTGTTGTGTTTGGTATAGTATTAAGTTTGTTTTTCTTTCTTTTGAGTCACAGCGGTTCAAAAAGGCAAAATGACGAAAAGGAACGAAAAATGGGCATACAAGGAGAAATCCGAGGCCGAAAATGATAGAAATTGAAGACCCGGACGAAAGTCAGGCAGTGCCGGAACATCAGAGAAGCCACATAAATTTGGGCGTCGCGGTGCGGTTCAGGCCGCGACGTCTGCATTTAAAATCGAGAATCCGGTTAATTTGGCTGCGAGAATGGTCCATAGTACCTAAAATTGCAACATACTAAAAGCCCTAGGGATTATTCTATGAGAAGGGGGTAATTCTAACACACAAGATATCACAGGGCAAGGATTGAAAGCTACAATTGGAGACTTTATGTTACACCCCGTATTTACAGGACATGTTTTAAGAACGTACGTGAGAACTCATAAGCGTCAATATTTGAGACTTGTAAAAATTTAGCGGAATTAAGGAATTGTCGGAAAACGTATTATTGTGACGAATGGGAGGGCGACACGTGTCACCCCCCCTTAGAGTACCTTGGACGAAATTGATCATGGACACAAGGGTCATTTGACCCTTGTTAGGAAGACAAGTCTTGCTAGCCTTAGAGCTTGACAACTTTGACCAAGTCAATGACCCCACATTAGCCTTGATATTTGTTAAGACCTCATCCAAATCACCCATTTGTTTAGATCTTAACCCTCCATTACACTATATAATACTAGTAGTGCAATACAAGCTTAATACTTAGCCAAAATTTCACACAATTTGAAGACTCCACATTGATAAGCTCTCGGGTTCATGGCACTTTGAAGAGCAAAAATTTTCGTTTCTTGTTCTTTAAGCCCCACACTTTAAACCAAGGTTCCTAAGTGTATTGTGAGTGTATCTCAATAGAAAAATCTCGGAAAAAGATAGTTTTCGGGTTAGTCGCAAAGTGAAAACCTAGTGGCTTTCTAGGTTTTGGATTGAAGGTTTGAAGGAAAGTTGTTGGTATTGTTCTAAGGGTCTCAAGTAGCGGATTGAAGTGTCTTGAAGAGTCTCTAAGTTGCTAGGGAGCGACTTCGGATTTGGAATTGGATTAAGAATCGTTGAGGTATAATCTTGTTCTTTGAAAGTATTACAAGATTATTTGTTTTGTTGTTAGCTTTACTTGTTGCTAGCATGAAGTATGTGTTGAAGTTTATAAGGATTATAGATCGATTGTAGTCTTGGAAATTCGAAATGAAATGTAGGCCATATTAAGATGGATTACAATTTGATCGTTATTAGAAATCGTCGCATGTTACTTACTAAAGATTTTGGTTGTAATCAAATGCGACTTGATATCATGTTATGCTACCAATTTGGATTGAAATGGAAATTGGATAAAAATTGGTATTGTTGAACTCAAGGTGGCCGAAATTGTACTTATAGTTGTAATAGTTTGTTTTTCATTTGTATTGACTACCTTCATATTGTGGTGAGCCAATTGGGGCTGTATGGTTATTTAGTTGTATTGGACTACCTTATAGATTGTGGTGAGCCAATTGGGGCTGTTTGGTTATTGTATTCGGCCTTGAAAAAGGTGGCATTGTAGTAGAAACAAAGGAGGTGCTGTCCGATTTTCCGTAGAAATTGGCGACTTAGCACTTAGAATATTCTACGTTTGAAGTAAGAGGTTAATGGACGTATTGTGACCATGATAGGTTGAAGAACTAAGTATAGTGTATACTACTTGAAGAATGAGATAGCTCAAGGTTGAAGTACTTTGGAGCATTTTGCTACTTGTCGACAATCGTCGCGAGGTATGTGAACCTCTTCCTTCCTTTGGCATGATTCTATGTATGGAATATACCTGTGGTATCACTTCATGTTTCCTTATACTCTTAGAAGTTAAGAGGTAGTTGTGTGACCTACTCTATATAGAACTTTTCCTATCTTTAAGCATGACTAGTTGCACGTATGTAATACGGTAGACGTACAAGACTTTGACATTCTTTGTTAGCCTTATAAAATGCCAAGTCGGGTGAGTTAGGAAGTTAACTCACTTCTTTGAAAATATTAAGGATGTCTTAAGTCTTAGTAAAGTTAAGGGACTTGAAGAGTTTAGAAGTATGTGATACTTGTTCCGTTTTAAACGTATAAGTCCCTTGGATAGGAAATTGTTTTTGGCTAAGGCATAAAGTGAATATAACGGCTTTATGGGAAGTTAGTTATATTTGCTTTATGGAAAGATAAATGACTTGTTTTAAATGAAAAGGCAACTTGATTTTAAGGCATCAATTGCCTAAGGTTTTATAATAAAAGGAGTCACTTGAGTTCAAAAGGTTAAGAGACTAATTGTATTTTTTGAAAGTTAAGAGAATTGATTTGAAAGTATTTAATACTTGGTTTCAAAAAGTAGAAGTCTCTTGGTTATAAAAGGAATGAGTTGGTCTAAAACCATAAAGGGTTATAACGGCTTTATGGGAAGTTGGTTATAACGGCTTTATGAAAGGTTAAAAGAATGGTTTTCTTCAGTAATGTAAGTAATGAAATGATTTGAAATAAAGAAGGACAAATTGTTTTTAAGGTACCAGTTGCTTAGGGTTTTTAAGAAAGAAGTCACTTGTTTTAGAAGCCGGTAATTGTATTTCTAAAAAGGTATTGTGACTTGTCTTGAAAGGTGGATAGGACTTGATACTATAGTCGTTAGTATACGGGCAGACTATATGACATTATCGACCCAGGAATGGGCCGGGCAGTATACCTTTACGGGCAGACTATATGACATTATCGACCCAGGAATGGGCCGCAAAGATACCTACAGGCGCACTATATGACATTATCGACCCAGAATGGGTCGGGCAAGATACCTTACGCGCACTATATGACATTATCGACCCGTGATCGGGCCGGGCAAGATACCTTACGCGCACTATATGACATTATCGACCCAGAACGGGCCGGGCAAGATACCTACGCGCACTATATGACATTATCGACCCGTGATCGGGCCGCGATACATTTACGCGAACTATATGACATTATCGACCGAGATCGGGCCGCAAAGATACCTTACGCGCGACTATATGACATTATCGACCCGTGATCGGGCCCGCAAAGATACCTTTACGGGCAGACTATGTGACCTTGATCGCGTCCCAGTTTGGGCCGGGTAGTGTAGGTGCCCCTCCTAAAAGGGCCGGATTATACTTATGAAAGATAAGTAAGTTATACAGTAATGAACTTAATGATTTTTTCCTAATCATGTACGTAAGAATGTGGCTATAGCTTTTTATTAAGAATGGAAAAGATAATAAGGTGCGATTAAGTTCATAAGTGGTAATGACACGGCAGGATCTGGTATGTATTTTTATACGTGTCCTTGTCATTCTTTTGTACAGTTATGATCTGCTTATCAGACGTCATTTCGTTCCATATTCTGCACTTTTGTTATCGACTTCTTCGGGCCGCGTTAAATGCCCGCAGGTTTTAGGTACCTGTGTGGCGATCCTCGCTCTTAGGATCTCGGTTCGATTTTGAGGAAAGCTCCATTTGCTCGGAGGCTTAGCTCTTGGTACTGTTCCTCAAGTAGTAGATTCATGTATATTCAGGGTATGGCGGCCCCGTCCCGCCACGCTTGTTACGTTAAAACTCTTAGAGGTCTGTAGTCACATTTTGTGGTCTGCATTTGTAAAGAAATGAGGCAATCGCTTTGCCAGTACATATTTATGCCTGCGAAGGTAGCCCTATCGGCTAACTGTTGTTTTACTGTTGTTTTATTTTATAAGGTTCATGTATGTTCCGATTATCTCTCGATGTATACTGCAGTGGTGCCTGTGTAGGGCACTGCCATGTCCCGGGATCGGGTCATGACACTTTAGTTCGCAGTACTTTTCTTTATTTCTTTTTAATTCAGTTTATGTTTGAAATTGTATTAGTTCTTAGCGTGACTATGACTATGAGCTAAACACTTTATTAGGGCTTTCCTTTTGAATCGTTTGAAACTATATTTCATGACTTAATGCATTAGTTGATTTCTTCTTCACTTGATTAAGATAATGTTTGATAGTTACTTGATCACTAATTATCATAATCTATATGATTTTGAATCAAGAACTGAGAGGAGATATTTGGATATGCTGTAATTGAATACATAGGTTAAAATCGCGGACGAAAGTACCCCGATACTTGTGTAGCATTATAGGTTATTGTTCTTAATCCTCATATGTGGTAAATTCTATCATAGAAATATAGAAGGGTTTTGCACTGGGGTTGAGCGATATATATCCTAACCGGAATATAAGACAGTCTAGTTAACCGCTATCTTAACGTACAAGAAGAAGTCATTCTAGTTGCATTAAGGATTGAATAGAGTGGATAATCGAGGATTTTAGAAGCCTTAATTCCTTCATAACTGATTACAACTTCAATAGTTTAGTTAATTCTTGCAATTATTCTAGTAGTTAAACAAAAAACCTAACTCTATTATCGATTGCTAAATAGATAACATAAAAAGAATCTTGGGAGATTATGTTCTGCCCACGGTTAGTGGTGCACAGACATGCATCAGGCTCCCAACAATAGGGACAAACAACTTTGAGATCAAGCCAACCATCCTGAGCATGGTCCAGAACACAATATAGTTTGGGGGATTGTCATATGAAGACCCTCACATGCACATTGCCAACTTTCTGGAGTTGTGTGCCACTTTCAAGTACAATGACGTTACTGATGATGACATTAGACTGAGGCTCTTCCCGTTCTCACTTAGGGACAGAGCTAAGAGCTGGTTGAACTCACTACCTGCCAACTCCGTCACCACCTGGAAGGACCTAGCCCAAAAGTTTCTTACAAAGTTCTTTCCTCCTTCAAAAGCAGAAAAGTTAAGGGGAGAGTTAAACAATTATTACCAGGTGGATGGTGAGTCACTCTATGACGCATGGGAGCGATTTAAGGATCTGCAAAGGAAATGCCCACATCATGGCATAGAGAAGTGGATGTTAGTCCACATTTTTTATAATGGGTTGAGTGGTACTACTCGTACCATCATTAATGATGCAGCAGGGGGAGCGTTCATGAGAAAGAGTGCCAATGAGGCATATGAGTTACTGGAAGACGTGGCTGCCAACAATCATCAAGGGACATATGACAGGTCAGTGAATAGCAGGAAGACTATGGACATACATGAATTAGATGCCATCACTGCCCTGAATGCACAGGTGGCCCTTCTGACGAAGCAACTGCAGCAAAACACTATGTCTGTGAATGCAGTGCAGATGTCGGTAAATTGTGAGATTTGTGGTGGACCGCATTCCTTTGACAGATGCACATCGGTGGACCCTAATAATGTGCCAATAGAGCAGGTTCAGGCAGTTGGGAACTTTCAGCGGCCTTATAATTCCAACACATACAATCCACGGTGGAGAAATCACCCTAACTTTTCGTGGAGGAATGACCAGGCCTAGCAGCAACCATATCAAGGTAATTACCAGAATCAGCAAGCACAGAATCAGGCTACATCATCCCATCAGTTTAAACCACCTACACAACAGGAGAAACCTGATGAGCTGAGGGCTACATTACTTACACTCACCAATTCATAGAATTAGTTCATGTCTGAAACCAGGTCCTCTCTCAGGAACCTAGAAACGTAGGTTGGGCAACTGACGAAGATAGTAACCCACAGGCCGCATGGTACTCTCCCAAGCAATACAGAGGTTAATCCAAGAGAGCAGTGTTAGGTAGTGTTGTTAAGGAGTGAAAAGCAGTTGGAGCAGGTTGCTCCCCAACCAGTAGTGATTCATGAGAAAGAGGGTGAGAAAACAGTTGAGGAAGGAAAATGAGGGGTCACTGAGGACCACCCTACAGTTGAGAATGCTCCACCAGCACCTTTTAGAGAATACACTGATAGAATCCCTTACCCTCAGAGGCTCCAAAAGAAGGCCATAGACAAGAAGTTCTTTAAGTTCTTGGAGGTATTTAAGAAGCTTCACATTAATATCCACTTCATTGAGGCGTTAGAACAAATACCCGCATACTTCAAATTCATGAAGGAGATACTTGGGAAATAAAGAAGGTTGACGGATTATGAGACAGTAGCGCTGATAGAGGAGTGCAGCGCCATCTTACAAAAAAAACTACCTCCTAAGTTGAAAGATCCAGAAAGTTTCACCCTGCCCTGCACTATTGGCAAAGTAACATGCAACAGGACACTTTGTGACTTAGGGGCTAGTATCAATCTCATGCCTTTGTCTGTGTTCAAGAGATTGGGTTTGGGGGAAGCCAAACCAACCACAATTAATCTGCAGCTGGCTGACCGAACCGTGGTGCACCCTAGAGGCATAGTGGAAGATGTGTTTGTCAAAGTGGGAAAGTTCTTCTTCCCAGCAGACTTCCTCATTCTTGACATAGAGGAAGATGATGAAATACCCATCATTTTGGGGAGACCATTCCTTGCAATGGGTAGAGCCCTAATCGATGTGGAGAAAGGAGAATTGAGACTACGGATTCAGGACAGTAGTTCAGCAAGCACAGACCAAAACTAGAGAGATCATTCCTACAGTTGTGAACCCACAGGCTAGTTTGAAAGCTGCAACAAAAGTTCATGACATGAAAGCTGACAAACAGGTAATCTTACTGAACCCAATGATGTGAAAAAGAAAAATAGAGCGAGGAAGAGGAAAATGATTTTAAGTGGATAGGTTGTGGGGTTGATTTACCCTAATGATTTGATAAGGAACTTGCGTCTGGCTAAAAGACGTTAAAGATAACGCTACTTGGGAGGCAACCCAATATTTAAATTATGCAATTTAGTTTAAATAGAACAGTCTCACTTTCGATATTTTTGTTGCATTGTGATGACAGGTAAAAGAATTGGACCTGAAGCACGGAAAAACGTGAAAGGCATGAAATCGATGCAGAGCCGCACAAAGTTCCGGGAGATCGCAGTTATAGCCGCGCTCCAAATGCGTGGTCGCGCGCCAATGAGAAATTTCTCTGAAATGCAGTATCCGCCGTCACCACCACCATTTTGAACCGCTATTGTCTGTAAGTCGTCCCTTTTATTTTTTAGTCTTACACATTTGGGACAATGTGTCGTTTAAGTTGGGGGGGGGGGGGGAGTTCTTATTTTATTTTATTTTTGTGTGTCTATTTTTTAGTCTTTTTTTGTGTGTTTTATATGAGTCAATTTTTTTTTTATGATCATGCATGCTGTATTTACTTGGAATGCCTAATGAATTAAGTGAGATAATGTAATGGAATGAGAAGATAAAATCTGTGTGCTTAAGTTAGATATGCCAAAGATTCATGAAAACTTGATTATTTGGAGTATTCTGTGCTTAGCCTGTGTATTGTCAACTGTGAAAAACATTTGTGATGTCTGCTGCTTGTTATTTGAGGTGAAATAGTTAGGATGTACATATTAGGAAAATGATTCAGGCATTTCTTTGTTAACTCTTCTTACCCTTCATTACCTACCCTGACAATAAATTGTATCCCTAGTCATCCCCTTTGAGCCTAAAACAGAAGTTATTTTTTTGATACCTCATGTCCCCTTGTGTACCATAAGCAGTAATTGAAGAGAGGGATGCAAAGAGTAAAAAAAGAAATACGAAAAGACAGTGAAAAATTAATGCACCCCAATAAAAAAATGTAAAAGTTTAAGTTTGAGGGTGCCTATCTGAATGTGTTTCATTCTCTCAAAAAGAGAAGAGGGGAATGATAGGTATGAACGAAAAAGAATACCAAAAAGAAGGACAAAATGGTTGAATGAGAAAAACACTTACGTAATTTGAGCCTAAATGTCAACTTTTATTTACCCCTGCCTAAGCCTACATTACAAACCTGAAAAGTCCTGAAGATCTCTAGTATGTACGTCCATGATTAGTGGAGAATAACCTGTAAACAGGCCCATGGAAATTTGAGAAAAAATGAAATTAAAATTGGCATGCATAGGTTGGGTATTCATGCTTCCATTGATTGTGACTGAAATGAATTTGCGAAATATCTGACTTGAAATTCTAGATTGCTAAATTCATGCTACATCTGTTTCTACATATTATCCCAACTGACATTCATGTGTTTTTAAGTAATCCTGTGCAGCTGCGTGATTTGAGTCTTTGAGTCTTTTGTTTTTGTTCTTTGTTTTTGCTTTGATCTTTGCTCGAGGGCGAGCAAATGTTAAGTTTGGGGGTAATTGTTAAGCTTATTTTGTATACACTTTTTGAGTCATTTTTATTTAGTATTTTACTCATTTTATTGTGTTTAGTATAGTATTAGATTTGTTTTTCTTTCTTTTGAGTCCAGTGGTTCAAAAAGGCAAAATTGCGAAAAGGAAAGAAAAATGGGCATAAAAGGAGGAATTCAAGACCGAAAAGGACAGAAATTGAACACCCGGACGAAAGCGAGGCAGCGCCGCGGCGCCGTTCAGCAGGGCCGCGATGCCGGTACGAAAATCAAGAATCCGAAGTTAATTTGGCCAGGGGCAGAAGGGTCCATATGACACGAAAATTGCAACATACTAAAAGCACTAGGGATTATTCTATGAGAAGGGGGGTCATTCTAACACACAAGACATCACAGGGCAAGGATTGGAAGCTATAATTGGAGACTTTAGTTCGCAGTACTTTTCTTTCTTTCTTTTTAATTCAATTTATGTTTGGAATTGTATTAGTTCTTAGAGTGACTATGGCTAGGGCTAAACACTTTATTAGGGCTTTCCTTTTGAATCACTTGAAACTATATTTCATGACATATTGCATTAGTTGATTTCTTCTTCACTTGATTAAGATTTATTCAATAATTGGTATGAATGTTTGATAGTTACTTGATCACTAATTATCATAATCTATATGATTTCATATCAAGAACCGAGAGGAGAGATTTTGATATGCTGTAATTGAATAGACATAGGTTAAAATCGCGGACGAAAGTACCCCGATACTTGTGTAGCATTATAGCTTACTGTTCTTAATCCTCCTATGTGGTAAATCCTATCATAGAAATATAGAAGGGTTCTGCACTGGAATTGAGCGATTATATATCCTAACCGAAATATAAGACAGTCTAGTTAACCGCTGTCTTAACGTAGAAGAAGAAGTCATTCTAGTTGCATTAAAGATTGAATAGAGTGGATAGTAGGGGATTTTGGAAGCCCTAATTCCTTCATAACTGATTACAACTTCAATAGTTTAGTTAATTCTTGCAATTATTCTAGTAGTTAAACAAAAAACCCAACTCTATTATCGATTGATAAATAAATAACATAAAATAGATGAATGGTAATTAGAAATCAGTCTCTGAGGACGATATTCGGTCTTATCAGACTATACTACATGTGAACGATACATACACTTGTGTGAGCACGTGGAAATCGCCCAATATATCTCATATTCACCATGCCAGATATTACCTATGCAGTGCAACAAATGTTCTTATTCATGCATAATCCGATGAAAGAACATATGCATGATCTAAGTTCCATTTCCCATCGAGAGGTTATGATACTGGTAAAGAGTCCTATTCTTCTCTCACTTACTCAGTTACATAAATTTTTGGATGACCTGAGGGCCAACGGTGTGAATTCTTCAACCTTTCGCACTTTGTTCTTCAAAGTCCCGCTTTGCCTCTCACCCATCAACAAATGAATGTGTTGCGACTTACTTAATGAACGAATCTTTTCGATCGAAGCAGGAGCATATTCTATGTATGAATATGTCAACCATACCCTTGAATTAATATGCAAATCAGATCTCTTCCCGGGTCAACCCACTCAATATCCGAGAGAGGGTAGGCTTTTGAGGTTTTTTCCTGGTTCACTAAAAAGAACGACCTTTTCAATAATAAAAAAAGACCTGGCTGAACGAATTGGGAACTCCCAGGGTTCCCTTATCTGAGATCTCTGCGGAAGATGATCAAGTTGGCCCTTGCGAACAACTTGATGCACTATCTCCCTTCAACCCTTTGAGCGAAATGCGGTAAAAGAAAAGGAAGGAAAATCCATGGACCGACCCCATCATCTCCACCCCGTAGGAACCCACCGACTCGGCTTTTTAGATTTAAGGTGATTTGTGTATCTACCCCAACGATACTATTGTTCCATACCATTATGGAAGAAAATCCGGGCAAGATATGCACCTCTTCAGGAATGAAAAAAATCGATCTACTTTCATTTGGTATTTTGGCCTAAATTTCTTGACTCCTCGATACTCAATCAAATTCTCTTTTTTGATGACTGAATGCATTTTCTATAGTCCCATATTTAATAATGCCCGAACTCAGCACGATGAAACGAGTAGGAAGGAAAGAGCCATATACTATATCAGCAAGAAGTTCACTGATTATGAGACAAGGTATACGGTTCTAGAAAAGACCTATTGTGCTCTTACATGGGCCTCGCAACGCCTACACCACTACATCTCCATTTTGTTTTATAGAAAATTCCTAGTGAGTTGCCTTCACTCGGAGTTCTTTCTTCAACTCTGCTTTGCTTCTCCTCTTGCTAATCAGTAGCCTGAGCTAGGATCCTCCCATACAAATTCCATTATAGTTGGGAAGGATAATCCAGTGCCGCACATTCTGTCTCATTCTCATTTTATTTGTGGTAGCGGGGTAGAACTCGGAAGACTGGCCAAGGTTGTGTCCTTCCGAGCGGACGAGGTCGGCTCGGTGACCGAGGGCTTGCGTGGAGGCGGCATTGCGACCACGGGCTTGGACGTCACTTCAACATTTCACTGCTTTTTTGAGGCCCGAGTGAAGGCATATATGTCGAAAGGATTCACAATAAACAAAGGCAATTGCCTTCCTTCTAATCGGTTCGAAGAGAAAAGGAGCTTTCGTCTCTCAGTGTCAGTGTCGGCCCAGCAGAGTGCTTTCGCCATTGGTGATCTTTCGTCTCTACGCATTTCACCGCTCCACCGAAATCATATGCGCTAAAATGCATTGTGTGAAATATTCAGGGCACTCTGAGTATGGATTACATATTTATCCGTCCTCTATTTTCAAACTTGTTACTTACACAGATGCAGACTGAGCAGGATATCCGGACACCAGACGCTCCACCTCCAGTTATTGCATCTTCCTCGATGACAATTTAATCTCATGGTCCTCAAAAAGGCAAGCCACAGTATCACGTTTAAGTGCTGAAGCTGAATACCGTGCTGTTGCAAATGTTGTATCTGACTCATGTTGGATTCAGAATATGTTACTTGAGCTTCATTGCCCCATTCCGACAGCCACTCTGGTATTCTGTGATAATATTAGTGCAATCTATCTCTCAGGAAATCCAATTCATCATCAACGCCTTAAACATATTGAGTTAGATATCCATTTTTTCCGTGAAAAGGTGGCTCACGGACAAGTGCGAGTGTTACATGTGCCGACACGACATCAGATCGCAGATATCTTCACGAAAGGGCTTCCGCTGATATTATTTGAAGAATTTAGGGACAGTTTCAACATTCGCCGCCTTCTAACTTCGATTGCGGGAGAGTGTTAGAATATTATGAATTAATATTAATAATATTATGTATTAATGTAGTATCATGTTATATATGGTAGATAGTACAATAATAAATTAGGAATATTATTAGAAATTTATTAGGAAGATATTAGACATGATTTACTCTTCCAATATTATTGTATATGGCGTATATATTGTTCTCGAGATGAATACAGGAAAATATTTTGGAAGTCTTACCAATACAGCTATTAAAGTCAAGAAAAGGACATAACTTTGTTTTGTTTGGATGGAGGAACCATATTTAAGAAAGCAAGTTAGGAAAAATGAGGCAAAAGATACGTTCCTTTTTGGTACTCTCTCTATTGATTTAGTTCACATGGCCAAAGATGCCTATATTTTCTTCTTTGCTTTTTGAGGAAGTTTCTTCAAATTGTGGACTTGAGGCTTCACACTTCTATTAAAGTAAGAAATGACCGTCCTTTGCTTTGCTTGTAGATTAGTTATTTCTGGCATGTTTGTTTCAACTTTCTTATAAGAAAAACGGTACGTAGTTTGCGTACAATACCTTACACTTTGTAATCAGGAACTCTTTCTTGACAACTTAGACAACTTATAATAATGTTTGTCCCGCGTATCATTAGGAAGACGGAGAGCTTATGATACCTTACACTTCGTAATATGTATAAGCATCCCTCTAAGGGAACGTACTACGCTTCAACCAAGAGGAAAAACAAAGCAACCATTATTTTCCAATTATTTACATGTTCCTTTACTTATATAAATTTAAGAGGAAATCATCTTTTTCGTGAATATTTTCAATTGTCATACTCATAGCCATATATTTCAAAAATCTTTGTTACATCGAGCGCTAGATCTCTTTCTTTTTTTACACAAAAAGTAAAGTTCAATTATTATTGATATACTCATAAATCTGTCATCGGTTGAATACTAAAAACACTCAATTAACATCGTATATAACATTGAAGATGTGTGATTTTTACCCGCAAGGATATCCAAGTTGGTGTACCAGTAGAGCGCGGGATCGCAAGGTCACAGTTCGATCCTTTGCATAAACCTTCTTGGTTGAGTCTGTCACACATGACTTGCCAAGTGTGGTTAAATGACTGACGTAGTTTGCAGGCTATTGCGTCAGTCCGGGGTTTACCCAGAACGGCCTCGAAAGAGTAGCGGCTGCGGGTTCCTTCGTCAACAAAAAAAAAAGTGTGATTTTGGGGTACAAGTAACATCATAACCATATTCTTTCACAAAAATGTGATAAGTAAACTCACTACTCATCACTAATAACATCGGTTCTTATATGTATTTCATCATATCTTTCATGAAATGTCTCTGTGTTTGTGGTACAGGGATAAAAGCATGGGCCGATTCACTTCTTTTTACATCATTAGGTCATCCAAATAAGCTATGCTATCTCCTACAACAGATAAATATGACCTGAAAGTAAGTGTAAGTATTTTTACTAACAATGTATATTACTTAACCTCTTTTAGCAAAGCTTACTGAAACATATATATACAAGTTACAATAGGAGAATCATATTCCTACTTTACATCTAAATCTCTATTCTATAAGGAGATTAACTATACAATTATGGTAATATTACAATCTTAATTAAGGTACAAGGCTAATTATAATATATATCAAATATACATAAAACAGTCCACTGTCCGTGTTGGGGCTGTCTACGTCGAAGGGCCGTGGCGATGGGCCTCTGTTTAACACACCCCCGCAGTCATAGCGGGCGGTCTTCGTACGCTGAGACTGTCTCTAAAATCTTCAAAAAGGACCGAGGAAAGACCCTTTGTAAAGATGTTTGTTATTTGATATCTGGATGGAACATGACAGACGCGTACTTGTCCTCTAGCTACATTCTCTCGAACAAAGTGAATATCCATCTCTATGTGTTTAGTACGCTGGTGCTAAACTGGATTCCCAGAAAGGTAGATGAAACTTATATTGTCACAATAAACTAAGGTAGCTTTCTCAATAAGTCAATGAAGCTCTAAAAGTATATTTCGTAACCAACATGACTCAGAAACCACATTAGCCACCCCTCGATATTCAGCCTCTGCACTTGAACGTGAAAGCGTGGATTGACGCTTGGCAGACCATGAGACCAAGTTATTATCTAAGAACATGCAATAGCCAGACGTAAACCGTCTGGTGTTAGGACAACCACCCCAATCAGCATCTGTATAGGAGACTAGTGTAGATGTCGACGAAGGATACAAATGCAAGCCATAATCAAGTGTTCCATGAATGTACCTAAGAATGCTTTTGAGCGCATTCATGTGTTCAATTCTGGGATCATGCATAAAAAAACACACCTGTTGTACGACATATGTAATATCAGGTCACATGAATATAAGATACTGAAGGGCGCCTGCAAGACTACGATAGCAGGTCAGATCCTTATAGGGAGAGTCAGCTGCAGCACCCAACTTGGGTTTAGTATCAACTGGAGTAGAGATGGGCTTACAGGATGACATCCCAGCCTTCTCAATGATCACTGTTGCATACTTTCTATGCGATAAGAACAATCCACATGCATGACGAGTGACAACAATCCCCAAAAAATAACTCAATGGGCCCAAGTCTTTCATGGAAGACTCAGAACTGAGCATTGTCATAATAGACTTTCGTAAACCATCAGAAGAGGCAGTCAAGATAATATCATCCACATATAATAGTATATAAGCCATCGAAGAACCGCGGCGATATATGAATAATGAATTATCAGACCTGTTATGAGAGAAACCCATAGTCGAAACATAGTCAGCAAACCTCTTATACCAAGCCAGTGGAGACTACTTAAGCCCATACAATGACTTCTTCAACAAACAGACATGATTATGATATCTAGTATCCTTAAACCCCAAGGTTTGATGCATATACACTGTCTCCTTGAGATCACCATATAGGAAAGCATTCTTCACATCTAGCTGATGAATGAGCCATGATTTAGAAAGAGTCAAGCTGAGCACAGTGTGAATACTAGTTGGCTTGACCACTGGGCTAAATGTCTCACCACAATCTACACCAACTTGCTGAGTATTACCATCACCTACAACGAGCCTTATGCCTTGCAAACGAACTGTCAAAATTTTTCATATGAGCAAAAATTCACATAGACCGAATAATATTAACACCAGATGAACGGGGTACCAACTCCCACATCTTATTATCAATAAGAGCATTATATTCGCCAGTCATGATAATTTTCTAATTAGGGTTATTTAAGGTAGACACAGGATTACGGGGTAAGGGTGACCTAAGAACAATAGAATTTAAATTAAAATTTCTTTTTGGTTTAAAAATACCTCGTTGATTGCGAGTGATTGGACCATGACTCAGGGCTTGATTGGGTGAATTTTGGAAATTTTCAGGAGATGGTACGGACTGGCCAACAGGCAGTGGGCCTGTTGGCTCATTTTTGGAAATTCCCGTCGGAGGCGCCGCGATCCAGGTCCGCGGCTCCTCCATTCCAGTGGCTACTAGAACTTAGGCGCCGCGGTGCCTCCCCGAAGGGCCGCGGAACTGATGACGAGGAAACAATCTCCTGGCTACTGGATGAGTGACGTCTCCCCTAAGGGTCGCGGTGCTGAAGACGAATTTTGGTACTGATCCGAAAAATGACGGAGATATCATCATCCGAATGATTCGTTTAGATAACAAATCAAAGAATTTGTAACCACGATGATTTAACGGATAACCCAAAAACACACAAGGGGTAGAACGTGTCTGAAGTTTGTTAATTATGGTGGATGAAAATAGTGGATAACACAAGCACCCAAAGACTCTAAGATGTGTATACGAGGGAGTCTAATTATATAAAATTTGAAGAGGGGACGAATATGTCAAACCTTTGGAAGGAAGAATGTTAAGAATATCGGTAGCCATTTGTAGAACATGATGCCAAAATATTAGGGTACGGAAGCATGAACCAAGAAAGTTCGGATAATATTATTGATGATATGAATTTTATGTTCGGCTTTCCCATTTTGTGAAGATGTATTAGGACAAAAAAAACAAAAACTGATTCCATTATTAGCACAATTCCCGAAACTCTCCATTTTCATATTCTTTGCCATTATTACATTGTATATTCTTGATTTCTCTTTCGAATTGGGTTTTAATGAAACCTCTAAATTTCTGGAATATGGAAAATGAGATTTCTTCGCTATTGAAATTGTCCATAAGAATTTAGAATAATCATCTAAAAATAGAACATAATAATAGTGGCCCACTACCACTGCATAGGGGTCCACTGTAGGCCCCACGACCGTTGCTGCTGCTGACCTCCCCGCGGGTTACCACTGCCCCTGCCACCGTTCCGATTGCCGCTGCGATTTTTCCCATTATTTTTCCGATGTTGACCCCTTTTTCTGCCACCGTTGTTGCGTTGGTGGCTCGAGTCGGTGGAACCTGATGGAGGAAAGTTCGACTCGGTCATCATGATGGAATGACAAGCCCGGTAGTAGCCTTTTTAGTTAATCATGCTTCTTCCAAAGTGAGCATGGAATGAGCTTGATATAATAGGCCTTGGACAGGCCTGCAACCATATGTAAAATGAGAAGACTATTAGTAACAGGAGCACCCATGTTGCAAAGTTGATCCGCCAAATCCTTGAGTCATTTACAATAAGAAGAAACGTAAGGAAAATTCTCCATAGCAACTTGAGAAAATTTCTGCTCAAGGATAACAATGCGAGAATGCGTGTTATCTTGGAAGATATCACGCAATTGATTCCAAGTCTCCATAGCTGTGGAGTTAGGTTCCATAATCGTCTGTAAAAGGTCCATGGATATTGTAGCATAAATTCATTGGAGAACCTTTGCGTCAAACGTGACCCATAATTTAGAATCATCTGCTTGGTTGGCATGACTACTGTAGTCTCCGTATCATCCTACGTAGGAGTAGGTAGAGGAATGATGTGGTGAAGAACTTGATGAGCCATATCATGAATCTTGAATAATTTCGCCATGTCCCATATTGGTCGTTTTCTAAGTCAAGAACAATAGGAAGAACTCTCTTGATGTTGGAAACTGTGAGTGCAGGATGAAACGTGTTCTTATCAATCATAGTGAATATAACAACAAGATTCGGAGAAGGGAAAATTTGTGAGGAAGAAGGGTTGATCTCTGGTGTGGGAATTCCGAGAGGGAGGGGGGGGACTAAAATGGTATTTTGGAGAGAAAAAGGAGGAGCGGAAACAAGGTAAAAATAACCTAGACTCTTGATACCATGAAATAATTAAACCCTTGATTATTCTTATTAATGAAAGACATAAATATACAAGTTACAATAGGAGAATTCTATTTCTACTTTACATCTAAATCCCTATTCTATAAGGAGATTAACTATACAATTATGGTAATATTACAATTCTAATTAAGGTACAAGGCTAATTCTAATATATACCAAATATACACAAAATAGTCCACTATACGTGTTGGGCCTGTCTACGTTGAAGGGCCGTAGAGCTAGATAGCTGGGCCGCAGCTCTGGGCCTATGTTTAACACTTACAAATCAAGTAGATTTCTAAAACTAGACTAATATACACGCTATTTTGTCATTGGGAATATGAGGGTCTAATCATATACTCCATATTTCCTAATTATAACTTTATAGCGGTATACCGATCGAATATCAAAGAAACAAAAGTTGTGCAATGTCAATCTTTCCTTCGCATGTCTGAATTAATCAACATTTCTTTCGCGAAATCTGCTCTTTGAAAGTATATATGTCCTAGAGACAATCATTTTAGGGACATATGTAATTGAACACATTCGCATTATTAATGAGATTAATATATTTATGGCATTTGTAATTACTAAATTATTATTTGATTGTTTATATTATTTATTAATGTGCATCCTTTGGGCTAACGTTGTCATTGATAGTGTGAGATATTAATGATAGAGCGTAGTTCTTAAAGTAGCTTCGACTGATGATCATTGAGAATGGGATATCAATGATATATTATAAGTCGACATGTGGTCTGCATCACATTCTTAGACAATGTAGTATGTCTCACTTACTACTAGTAATAGTTACTAGTGATGGACACATGGATACTCTTAGAGGGTATTGGCATGCCCTGCTGATAAACTATTTGTTATATATATCTAGAGTATTATCAGCATGTGGTAGATAGAGGTCCTTAGACTTGAGGTCAATACGCACCTGGTTTGTAGAGTAATGTACTTTGATCATGTCCTAAGCTTAAATTCCTTATAAGATAAGACATGGCTTGAATTGGGTACATTGTAATATAGACTAAGGTGGTAGTTGAGCCAAGAATATGATTCATTCTTCGATTAGATATTCAAGAGAACACTCAGCTTGTCAGTGATATTAGGTCGGCCAAGTCATTTGCCAATGCAAGAGACATATTTGAGATATGATCTGGTTGTCGACTAATATAGATGAGATAAAGTGATCAAACCATTTAGATAGACACTTGGCGAATCCTAAGCTTGATCGGGTGTGTTGTGAATGAAATGAATTTATCATCCCACATACAGGTTGTGTTTACTAAGAGTCTTGTAAACGTATTTCACATATTGAGTTCGTCATATGGCGCTGTCTAGGTGTTCCGTGTGAACCTCAATTTGAATAAGTGTCGATATGTTAGGGCCTAAAGGGTCACACTAAGTCGATCGTCTTTTTGGTCTAAGGGTATATTGAGAGAGTATAAAATATTCGATTTAGAATCGAGATATTTTAACCAATAATAAATTATGGGATAAATTCTATTTGATGGAAATTATTTAATTAAATCAAAATTGAATTTTAGATTTAATCAAAATTAAAACGTTCAGAAAAATTAAGGGAGGCTCGCACAGCAAGAAATGGTCCAGTCGATCAAGCCATCGATTTTGGATTTTGGATCAGTTTTAAACCTGATCCAAGTCTGATTTGGGTTTACCCTCTTCCCTATATATTTGACACTTAACCCATAATTTAAGGTTGCACAAAATTGTTACTCAATCCCTACTTTCTGAACTCAGAGTTCAGGAATTAAAATACTCTCAAACCTCTGCCAAGATTTCCTGGCATTTCTGACAGAGGAGTATACCGTAGTGAAGGCTTGCACCCGAGGAGATAATCGCGTGCACACCTTTTAGTAGAGACTTAAGAATATCAACTGTAAGTTTATTTCTCATGTCTTTACACGTTCTAATTGTAACGTAATCATACCAGAGACGAAATTGTTGGGGCAAGTAAGTTAATAAAAAAAAAAATTAACTTCCGCTATGCCTTACTTGTGTGTTTTAGACCGAAAATACCCTTCAGTGGTATCAGATCCCAGACTGGTTCAATGGTTACATAACAAATTAAAAGATATAATAATATGGGTTAAACGTAAAATTGATTTTAATCCGAATTAAAATAAGGCAATTAAAATCTGACATACTTTGACTAAGCGATTAACGTTTGTAATCACCCTAAATTATCAACTACGCTATATCGAGGAAGCTATTCCGTTCTAGCACGAATCGAGCTCAGGCGTAATGGTTCATCATAATACGGTGAACGACGAAGAACGTGTAGGACTGAATGATGGTCGACATGTGCGTTATTGATAATGGTGGGTGGTAATGAAGGACCCGTAATTTGAACCCTAAATTAGATTTAGGGGTTGGACGATTTTTAGAAAATCAGCGCGGAAATTTCTCTGAAAAGGACGTCGGCGTCGCGACCCTATTGTAGGGTGCCGCGACGCCAGCTAGGGATTCACGGCGGTCCCGCGACTCCATGTCAGAGCGCCGCTGCGCCGGTAATGGTAATTATCAGGGGCTTGATTAAAACCCTCATTTAAAATTCGGAGCTCACTCGAACTGAGGTGCCGCAACCCTAATTCACAGAAACATAAACCAAAAGTTTCTGCCAGTGCAGAACCGCGACTCCTTGGAGGAGCGCCGCGGCGACTTGAAATCACAAATTTTTGAAAGTTAATCTATGATTATTATTACACAGTATGTTGGTATACTATTTACGTGCTAAATGATCATCATTTACTTTACCAAGTTTTAGAGTCCGCAAATTATGTTTGGCTAGGCGGCGCCCAAAACTAGTTTAGAGTCCGCAATCATGCTTGGATAGGCGGCGTCCAAAACTAGTTTAGAGTATGCAATCATAATTGGGTAGGCGGCGCCCAAATACATGTTTAAATGCTTTGAGTAATGTTTGAAACATGTAATAGTTGGTCTTGAATATAACCCTGAATTAAAATATTCCGCAAAATTTAATACAAGTCTCATTTAAAATGAACGCGTCGTCCGTTATAATTGATTGTGGTGCAAAATCCTTTTCGGCTAGATGAGTATTTATGCCTCAACATTTGCTCTAAGTCTACGAGGACTCAGACCCTTTCATAGATGCATATAAATATTATAGTAGGTGATAAACCTTCGTGAGTATTTACACCCCAGTGTTTGCTCGATGAAGAAAAAGCCCACTTAGATACATAATTGCAGTCGCATAACGGGGTTGACTTGCTAGACTGTCTTGGCGGGCCAGTGTCGGACAACCGAAGGACGCAGATCGTATTGTTTAGAACATTCGGTCAACCAAGAGTTGCAAATTGTTTGTAATTGGTTTAGAAACCTTCGGATCATGTTGTTGAAGTTATCAGTCTCAGCAAACTCGGAGACTACATAAGTCTGGATCTTGGCCCATTATGACCGTATTTGATATGAGTCTGTATTATTTCATGGGGTAAAATAGTATGTTAAAATAGTGGGAGCTAATTAAACAAAAGTCCATGTTAGTTAGTTAACGAATGTGTTCAATAGAAATTTTATGTTAGAATGTTAATTTCAAGTCTATTTTTTTCAGTTACAATGTCGAATTTGTCACTTAAAATGTTGGCAAGATGAATGGAGCCAATTTTCTTGAATGGTTAAGAAATTTGCGTTTGGTGTTGCGATTAGAAAAGATTGAGTATGTATTTGATACATCACTCCCTACAGTCCCTGCTGAAGATTCTGAAGCGTATACCCTGTTAGACAAGGCAGCCTATTAGAAATATCTTGATGATGCTATTGCGGCATAATGTGTCATGTTATCTTCTATGACTCCAGAGTTACAAATACATCATGAAAATATGGGCCATACCGAGATGCTAGAACACTTGAAGAGTCTCTATGACTCACAGTCTAAGACAATGGAGTATGAATTATTGAGAGATATCTTTAAGTGTAAGCTGAACGAAGGGGGCCAGGTGTCACAACATGTTTTGAAGATGATTGGGTTAATAGAAAGGTTAGCTTTGATTGGAACGAAACAGTCCGTAACAATTTCTGTCAACCTAATCTTGAATTCGTTTCCTGTTTCATTTGAGAAATTTATTGTAAATTACAACATGAATGGAACCAAAGCGAATCTCCCAGAGCTTCATAATATGTTGAAGACCTTCGAATCGTCTACCTTCAAATGTAAAGTTGTGATCATGGTGGGCTCATCTAGCAAGTTCAAGCCTAAGGGTAAGAATGTGCAGAAGAATAAGGGTAAGGCGGTTGCCGCCACACCCACAACTTTGAAACCTCAAAAAGTTGTTCAAAAGAAGGCCAAGGTAGTTGCTGATGTTTGCCTCAATTGCAAGAGAAATGGGCATTGGAAGAAGGACTGTACAGCCCTGGGGGAGACAAAGCACAAGGTGCTTCTGGCCCTGCTGGACAAGGTATGTTTGTTATTGAATCAAATATGTCTATAACAAATTCTCACTGTTGGGTATTAGATACCGCTTGTGGCTCACACATTTGTAACAATGTGCAGGGGCTAATTGTCAGCAGAAAGATTGAACATTGAGAAGTAGATCTACGCGTTGGAAACAGAGTAAGAGTTAATGCTGAACGCGTGGGAACTTATAGACTAGATTTACCTTCAGGATTTTGTTTAGAACTTAATAATTGTTATTTTGTTCCCTCGTTAACGAGGAATATTATTTCTATCCATATGTTAGACATTGAATGGTTTTCCTCATTTATTACCAATAGAAGTTATGTTTTATCTTATAATGGTTTTATTTGTGGAAATGCACTGCTTGTGGATGGATTGTATGGTATAAACTGTAGTCATGAAATTTTCAATATTCAAAATAAACGAGCTAAAATAAGTAATCCAAGAAATCCGACCTACTTATGGCACCGCAGACTTGGTCACATCAATGAATCAATGATAGCAAGATTAAGGAAATTAGATTATCTAGAACCATTTGACTTAGTCATATGGTAATTGTAAATATTGCTTAAGAGGAAAGATAACAACCAAATCACTTTCTGGGAAAGGGGTGCGTGCCAAAGAGGTGTTTGGGCATATGTATCTTATGAAACATAAGTCTGAAGCTTTTGAGAAATTCATGGAGTACAAGTCAGAAGTAGAGAAGCAACTTGAAACAAGTATTAAAACTCTTAGATCAGATCGAGGAGGTGAATACTTAAGTAAAGAATTTCTAGATTTTTTGAAGATTCATGGAGTTCTATCACAATGGACACATCCCGGAATGCCACAAATGAATGGTGTTGCTGAGAGGATAAATCAGACCTTATTGGATATGGTTAGATCCATGATGAGCTTCTCAGCTCTACCAACATACCTATGGAGATATGCATTACAAAGCTCAATCTATATTTTGAACAGAGTTCCTTCAAAGTCAGTAGAGAAAACTTCATATGAGATATGAAACGATAAGAAGCCAGCACTTAGACACATGTGACCCTGGGGGTGCCATGCATATGTAAAGAAGTTTCTTACTGACAAATTTGAATCTAAAAGTGAGAAGTATTATTTTGTGGGGGTATCCTAAGGAAACAAGGGAATATTATTTCTATCTACATAAGATTATTGTTTCCAGAAATGGAACTTTCCTTGAAGAAGACTATGTCTACAAGTAGCAGAGTTACAACAAGATAGAACTTGAAGAAATTCAAGAAGTACAAAATAATATAGAGGATGAAACCTTGTCAAATGACCTAGGCAAGGATTCAGTGGGAGTATTTGAGGATGATTGGGTACTTAGAGTACGCCTTTCAGCCAGTGCGAGTAATGTGAGGGATAATGCAGAAATGCAAAACTCTCATACACAACCAATAGAAGATGACACAATGGTTGTGCATCATCCTATTCAAAATGATATTCCTGAAAGTTCTCAAAGTGATGGATTGTCCAACACACAAACAACTTCTCAAAATCAAAATGCAACAAACACTGAAACACAAAATATTCAACTCCATAGGACCACTAGGACTCATCGTGCACCTGAAATACTTAACCTCCTTGTTGAAACACACAATGAGATATATATTTCTGATGATGATGAGCCTATTACCTACAACGAAGCAATGTTAGACAGTAATTCACAGAGATGGTAAAAAGCCATGAAATCCGAAATGGAATTCATGTACATAAGTCAAGTATGAAACTTGGTTGATTTGCTAACAGGGTTAGACCCATATGATGCAAATGGGTCTTCAAGAAAAATACTGATTCATATGGCAACGTACAAACTTATAAAGAAATATTGGTGGCTAAAGGTTATAATCAACGACCTGGAGTCGATTATGATGAAACCTTCTCACCTGTTGCGAAGATTAAGTCCATTAGGATTTTACTTGCAATAGCTGCATATTATGATTATGAAATTTTGGAAAATAGATGTTAAAAATGTCTTCCTCAATGGTAACCTAATTGAGGAGGTGTATATGATACAACCAGAGGGTTTTACATCCAAGACTCAACCCAAAGCAGTATGCAAACTACAGAAGTCCATTTATGAACTTAAGAAAGCATCAAAGAGTTGGAATATTTGTTTTGACGAAGCAGTCAAATCGTTTGACTTTATTAGAAGTAAAGAAGACCCATGCATTTATAGTAAACACACAGATGAGAGTATTGTCTTTATTATCATATATATAGATGACATATTGATAATGAGAGATAATAAGACTCTCATGCAATCAGTCAATGAATGGTTATCCAGCACTATCATGATGAAGGACTTGGGTGAGAACTGCTACATTCTTGGAATTAGGATCTACAGAGATAGACCTAATATATTGTTGAGGTTGTCACAGTCCGTATACATAGACAAAGTGCTAAAACGTTTTTCTATGGAAAATTCCTAGAAAGAAAATCATCCTATAGGTCAAGGCATCAAGTTATCAAAGAAGGATAGTCTTTCTACTGTTGTAGAACTTGAAAGCATGAAGAGGATCCCATATGCTTCAGCTATAGGATCAATTATTTATGCCATGACCTGTACAAGGCCAGATATGGCCTATGCACTTAGTGTGACTTGAAAATTCCAGCAGAATCATGAGGAGGAACACTGGAAAGCAGTCAAGAGTATTCTTAAGTATCTTAGACGAACTAAAGAATATTTCTTAGTCTATGGTGGACAAGAAAAGCTAGTAGCTACTGGGTACACTGATGCTAGTTTCCAGACATATCTTGATGACTTCAAGTCTCAGTCTGGTTATGCTTTCATTTTAAATGGTGGAATAGTGAGTTGGAAAAGTTCCAAACAAGCTACAACTGTTGATTCAACTATTAAAGACGAGTACATTGCTAGATCAGAAGCTGGTAAGGAAGTTATCGCGATATCTGAGTTCTTAAAAGAATTAAGGATTGTTCCAAGTGCCACTTGTCCAATAATAATTTATTGTGAAAACACCGATGCGATTGCATAAGCTAAGGAACCAAGATCAACGAACAGAAACAAACATGTACCAATGAAATACCACATACTTAGAGAGATGGTGGAGACGGAGGAAATAAAGATAGACTATGTTTCCACAGATGAAAATCTAGCAGACCCATTTACTAAACCATTAAGCTTAGTCAAGCATAATGGTTATTTCAAAAACATGCGTATTAGATACGTTGGTGATTGGCTCTAGGCCAAATGAGATATTGAAAGTATATATGTCCTAGATACAATAATTTTAGGGACAGATGTACTTAAACACATTCACATTATTAATGAGATTAATATATTTATGGCATTTGTAATTATTGAATTATTATTTGATTGTTTATATTATTCATTAATGTGCATCCTTTGAGCTAACGTTGTCATTGATAGTGTTAGATATTAATAATAGAACGTAGTTCTTAAAGTGGCCTCGATTGATGATCATTGAGAATGAGATATCAATGATATATTATAAGTCTACATGTGGTCTGCATCACATTCTTAGAGAATGTAGTATGTCTCTCTTACTACTAGTAATAGTTGCTAGTGATGGACACATAGATACTCTTAGAGGGTATTGGCATGACCTGCTGATAAAATATTTGTTATACATGTCTAGAGTATTATCAGCATGTGGGAGATAGAAGTCTTTAGACTTGAGGTCAATACACACCTGGTTTGTAGAGTAAAGTACTTTGATCCTGCCCTAAGCTTAAATTCCTTATAGGATAAGACATGACTTGAATTGGGTACATTGCAATATAAACTAAGGTGGTAGTTGAGCCAAGAATATGATTCATTCCTCGATTAGATATTCGAGAGAATACTCAGCTTGTCAGTGATATTAGGTCGGCTAAGTCATTGACCAATGCAAGAGACATATTTGAGATATGATCTAGTTGTGGACTAATATAGATGAGATAAAGTGATCAAACCATTTAGATAGACACTTGGCGAATCCTAAGCTTGATCGGGTGTGTTGTGAATGAAAGGAATTTATGATCCCACATAGAGGTTGTGTTTACTAAGAGTCTTGTAAACGTACTTCACATATTGAGTTCGTCATATGGCGCAGTCTAGGAATTCCGTGTGAACCTCAATTTGATTAAGTGTCGATATGTGAGGGCCTAAAGGGTCACACTAAGTCGATTGTCTTTTCGGTCTAATGGTATATTGAGAGAGTATAAAATATTTGATTTAGAATCGAGATATTTTAACCAATAATAAATTATGGGATAAATTCCATTTGATGGAAATTATTTATTAAATCAAAATTGGATTTTAGATTTTATCAAAATTAAAACGTGCAGAAAAATTAAGGAATGCGCCGCGGTGCTAGTATGGAAGTGGTCCCAGTTCGACTGGGCCACTAAATTTCAGATTTTGAATCAGTTTTAAACCTGATCCAAGTTTGATTTGGGTTTTCCCCCTTCCCTATATATTTGTCACTTAACCCATAATTTAAGATTGCACAAAATTGTTACTCAATCCCTACTTTCTGAACTCATAGTTCAGGAATTAAAATACTCTCAAACCTCTGCCAAGATTTCCTGGTTTTTCTGACGGATGAGCATACCGTAGCGAAGGCTTTCACCCGAGGAGATAATCGCGTGCACACCTTTTAGTATAGACTTAAGAATATCAATTTTAAGTTTGTTTCTCATGTCTTTACGAGTTTTAATTGTAACGTAATCATACCAGAGACGGAATTGTTGGGGCAAGTAAGTTAATAAAAAAAAAATTAACTTCCGCTGAGACTTACTTGTGTGTTTTAGACCCAAAAAACCCTTCAGTAGTATCAGAGCCCAAACTGATTCAATGTTTACATAACAAATTGAAAGATATAATAATATGGGTTAAACGTAAAATTGATTTTAATCCGAATTAAAATAAGGCAATTGAAATATGACATACTTTGACTAAGCGATTAACCTTTGTAATCACCCTAAATTATCAACTACGATATATCGAGGAAGTCATTCCGTTCTAGCACGAACTGAGCCTTGTGCAGAAACCGGTTCATTGCGAACATGGTGAACGACGAAGAACGTGTAGGAATGAATGATGGTCGACATGTGCGTTATTGATAATGGTGTGTGGTAATAAAGGACCCGTAATCTGAACCCTAAATTAGATTTAGGGGTTGGACGATTTTTAGAAAATCAGCGCAGAAATTTCTCTGAAAAGGAAGTCGGCATCGCGACCCTATTGTAGGGTACCGCGACGCCAGCTATGGATTCACGGCGGTCCCGCGGCTCCATGTCCGAGCGTCGCGGCGCCGGTAATGATAATTATCAGGGACGTGATTACCTTCGTTTAAAATTCGGATCTCACTCGAACTGAGGCGCCGCGGCCCTAATTCAAAGAAACAGAAACCAAAAGTTTCTGCCAGTGCAGAACCGCGACTCCTTGGAAGAGTGCCGCGACTACTTGAAATCACAATTTTTTGAAATTTAATCTATGATTATTATTACACAGTATGTTGGTATACTATTTACGTGCTAAATGATCGTCATTTACTTTACCAAGTTTTAGAGTCCGCAAATCATGTTTGGCTAGGCGGTGCCCAAAACTAGTTTAGAGTCCGCAATCATGCTTGGATAGACGACGTCCAAAACTAGTTTAGAGTATGCAATCATACTTGGGTAGGCGACACCCAAATACATGTTTAAATGCTTTGAGTAATGTTTGAAACATGTAATAGTTGGTCTTGAATATAATCTTGAATTAAAATGTTCCGCAAAATTTAATACAAGTCTCATAATGAACGCGTCGTCCGTTATAATTGATTGTGGTGCAAAATCCTTTTCGGCTAGATGAATATTTATGCCCCAACATTTGCTCTAAGTCTACGAGGACTCAGACCCTTTCATAGATGCATATAAATATTATAGTAGGTGATAAACCTTCGTGAGTATTTACACCCCAGTGTTTGCTCGATGAAGGAAAACCCCACTTAGATACATAATTGCAGTCGCATAACGGGGTTGACTTGTTAGGCTGTCTTGGCGGGCCAGTGTCGGACAACCGAAGGACGCAGATCGTATTGTTTAGAACATTTAGTCAACCAAGAGTTACAAATTGTTTGTAATTGGTTTAGAAACCTTCGGATCATGTTGTTGAAGTTATCAGTCTCAGCAAACGCGGAGACTACATAAGTCTGGATCTTGGCCCATTATGACCGTATTTGATATGAGTATGTATTATTTCATGGGGTAAAATAGTATGTTAAAATAGTGGGAGATAATTAAACAAAAGTCCATGTTAGTTAGTTAACGAATGTGTTCAATAGAAATTATGTTAGAATGTTTATTTCAAGTCTATTTTTTTTCCAGTTACAATGTCGAATTTGTCACTTAAAATGTTGGTTGAAGCGAACAAGATGAATGGAGCCAATTTTCCTGAATGGTTAATAAATTTGTGTTTAGTGTTGCGATTAGAAAAGATCGAGTATGTATTGGATACATCACTCCCTACAGTCCCTGCTGAAGATTCTGAAGCGTATACCCTGTTAGACAAGGCAGCCTATCAGAAATATCTTGATGATGCTATTGCGGCATAATGTGTCATGTTATCTTCTATGACTCCAGAGTTACAAATACATCATGAAAATATGGGCCCTACCGAGATGCTAGAATACTTGAAGAGTCTCTATGACTCACAGTCTAAGACAATGGAGTATGAATTATTGAGAGATATCTTTAAGTGTAAAGTGAGCGAAGTCGGTGTCTGACATGTTTTGAAGATGATTGGGTTAATAGAAAGGTTAGCTTTGATTGGAACGAAACAGTCCGTAACAATTTCTGTCAACCTAATCTTGAATTCGTTTCCTGTTTCATTTGAGAAATTTATTATAAATTACAACATGAATGGAACCAAAGAGAATCTCCCAGAGCTTCATAATATGTTGAAGACCTTCGAATCGTCCACCTCCAAAGGTAAAGTTGTGCTCATGGTGGGCTCATCTAGCAAGTTCAAGCCTAAGGGTAAGAATGTGCAGAAAAATAATGGTAAGGCGGTTGCCGCCACACCCACAACTGTGAAACCTCAAAAAGTTGTTCAAAAGAAGGCCAAGGTAGTTGATGATGTTTGCCTCAATTGCAAGAGAAATGGGCATTGGAAGAAGGATTGTACAGCCCAGGGGGAGACAAAGCACAAGGTGCTTCTGGCCCTGCTGGACAAAGTATGCTTGTTATTGAAATAAATATGTCTATAACTAATTCTCACTGTTGGGTATTAGATACCGCTTGTGGCTCACACATTTGTAACAATGTGCAGGGGCTAATTGTCAGCAGAAAGATTGGACATTGAGTAGTAGATCTACGCGTTGGAAACAGAGCAAGGATTGTTCCAAGTGCCACTTGTCCAATAACAATTTATTGTGACAACACTGGTGCGATTGCGCAAGCTAAGGAACCAAGATCAACGAACATAAACAAACATGTACCAAGGAAATACCATACTTAGAGAGATGGTGGAGACTGAGGAAATAAAGATATACTATGTTTCCACAGATGAAAATCTAGCAGACTCATTTACTAAATCATTAAGCTTAGTCAGGCATAATGGTCATTTCGAAAACATGCGTATTAGATACGTTGGTGATTGGCTCTAGGCCAAGTGGGATATTGAAAGTATATATGTCCTAGATACAATCATTTTAGGGACAGATGTAGTTGAATACATTCACATTATTAATGAGATTAATATATTTATGGCATTTGCAATTATTGAATTATTATTTGATTGTTTATATTATTCATTAATGTACATCCTTTGAGCTAACGTTGTCATTGATAGTGTGAGATATTAATGATAGAGCGTAGTTCTTAAAGTGGTCTCGACTGATGATCATTGAGAATGGAATATCAATGATATATTATAAGTCGACATGTGGTCTGCATCACATTCTTAGAGAATGTAGTATGTCTCAATTACTACTAGTAATAGTTGCTAGTGATGGACACATATATACTCTTAGAGGGTATTGGCATGCCCTGCTGATAAACTATTTTTTATACATGTGTAGAGTATTATCAGCATGTGGGAGATAGAGGTCCTTAGACTTGAGGTCAATACGCACCTGGTTTGTAGAGTAATGTACTTTGATCCTGTCCTAAGCTTAAATTTCTTATAGGATAAGACATGACTTGAATTGGGTACATTTCAATATAGACTAAAGTGGTAGTTGAGCCAAAAATATGATTCATTCCTCAATTAGATATTCGAGAGAACACTCAGCTTGTCAGTGATATTAGGTCGGCTAAGTCATTGGCCAATGCAAGATACATATTTGAGATATGATCTAGTTGTGAACTAATAAAGATGAGATAAAGTGATCAAGCCATTTGGATAGACACTTGGCGAATCCTAAGCTTGATCGAGTGTGTCGTGAATGAAAGGAATTTATCATCCCACATAGATGTTGTGTTTACTAAGAGTCTTGTAAACGTACTTCACATATTGAGTTCATCATATGACGCAGTCTAGGAGTTCCGTGTGAACCTTAATTTGATTAAGTGTCGATATGTGAGGGCCTAAAGGGTCACACTAAGTCGATTGTCTTTTCGGTCTAATGGTATATTGAGAGAGTATAAAATATTCGATTTAGAATCGAGATATTTTAACCAATAATAAATTATGGGATAAATTCCATTTGATGAAAATTATTTAATTAAATCAAAATTGGATTTTAGATTTAATCAAAATTAAAACGTGCAGAAAAATTATGGGAGGCGCCGCGGTGCTAGTATGGAAGTGGTCCCAGTTCGACTGGGCCACTAAATTTCAAATTTTGAATCAGTTTTAAACCTGATCCAAGTCTGATTTGGGTTTTCCCCCTTCCCTAAATATTTGTCACTTAACTCATAATTTAAGGTTGCAAAAAATTGTTACTCAATCCCTACTTTTTGAACTCATAGTTCAGGAATTAAAATACTCTCAAACCTCTGCCAAGATTTTCCAGCTTTCCTGACAGATGAGTATACCGTAGCGAAGACTTGCATCCGAGGAGATAATCGTGTACGCACCTTTTAGTAGAGTCTTAAGAATATCAACTGTAAGTTTGTTTCTCATGTATTTACATGTTTCAATTGTAACGTAATCATACCAGAGACGGAATTATTGGAACAAGTAAGTTAATAAAATAAATTTAAACTTCTGATGTGCCTTACTTGTGTGTTTTAGACCCAACAAAATTCTTCACTATTCTCATTATACACAAACAACTCAATTTTATACTTGAATATTTATTTAGACAGCCTCAGAGAAGATATACATTTATCTCATCTAAAAGAGTACCTTCGTTATATTTATGGCTTGTTAACAATCAACAGAAATAGCGTTAAAACAAAGTAAAGTGGATTTCACTATTCCATATGAATAATGAATCGAGCTATAAACCTTAAAAGTCATCACATCTGTCCACAACAATGAATTCCATGGTCAACTTTGAATTTCATTGCCACTTTTTGACTTTTTATGTCCTCTTTCTAGAAATCCTCTAATAATATGATTTTAGTCAGGGTCAAAAGGTAAATCCCTCGTTTTGCCCCACCCTCATCCGAGATTGATGAATGAGGTAAATCACGTGATTCACTACCACTAGAGACACATGTTTGGTGCCATGCGAGTCATCCCACAAAGAAAGAATGAAACTCTCACATCATACGGTGCGCTCGACCGCCTCCTTGGGGCAATCTACCAATTCAGAACTAACCGAAATTTACGCCATCCAGATGATTTTACTTAACCACATAAATGTCTACGCATAGCAATATCAATGTCTTCTAGCTATGAATGATCAATTAATTTCTACGCAAACGTATTAAAAATAATATATATATTTTTTCTTGTAAGTATTTACTCATAATAAAAGAAGATGAGATTTAGGGGCTAATTAAATTAATAAGATTAATTTGTTTTAGGATGTTTGATACTCAATGTATAAGGATCTCTTAAGAAAGTACATGGTTGCTTGTTAGTGAAACCATTGACATGGAAATCATAATAGTCATGAATCATGATGTTTATAAAGAAATCAGTTGAAAGTTGGAACAAAAAATAATGATGGAATGAGGAGAAAAAAGAGGATTATAATGCATAAATGATTGACAAATACAAACCACTTTTCTTGTTCAACATCATTTTCACTTTTACTTGTATGATCTTTTCACTTAATTATTTCCCCATGTAGCAATTCCTTTCTAACTTAATTAGTGGACAATCAGTATATTACTTATTTTTCGTAGGATAAAACAATAAGAATATAGGATGATATGATATCGTTCCTACTATTTTAATAATGACAATTGGTAGGCAATTCTTCTTTGAAAGCTTACGGCAAACACATAATTGGGTCATTTTCCATGTGTTAGAATTTAACTCGACATCTAATACTCTTGGTCAAGCCGACCCGTATATCAGTAGTTGTAACAATAAGGGGCGTTCGGTTAAGAGTAATACTCTGAGGGTAAGAGAATAAAATGATCTGATTTTCTTTAGAGTTGTTTGTTGGGCCTATTTTAACATTCTCCTTTACCCTTTTTTATTTTTAACTTTACCCCAAAGTCTTCTACATTGATTCCCCACCCCCTAGATATTTTTATTCTCTTTCCCCAATTCATTACCCCTCCCCTATCTAACTCCTCTAACCCTACAACTCCAACCAATCAAATCTTCAATCAGGCCACCGTCACAAAAACTAATTGGATGTAGCGTGTCGGCGAGAGTGTGGTGAGTGTAGTGGAACCCACCTCGAATGTCGACTGTCGCCCAGGTGGCTGGAAAATCAAATGGTCGCGTCTAGGGTTTATTTGAGTTTCGATCTGGTGGTTGTAGCTTTAGAGGATGAATCGAACCTCAAGTTTGGTGTAGAAGTGACGAGGAGGTTATGACAAACCTGTTTGTACCACCCCCGTACCTTTCAGTTACCGGAATCCGCCGGAATTAGCAAAAATAGATCGAAAAGTTGAAGTTTTTCGATCTGAAAATTGGGGAGATTTAGGATGAATCGAGGGTGATGGGCAGTAGAAATGTCGGTCTTGATGAGACGAATCGATTGGTATATGATTCGTCGTCAATGGAGCTCCGTGGGGGTCGGAAATGGTGATGCGCCGCGGCGGTCACTGTTCATCACCGAAAATTGGTAGTTGATTCCCTTCTTTTAATCAAACAGTCACAAAAGGAATCAGGGTGCAGTTGATTCCGTTTCTGAAACAGACCCAAAAATATAGGGAGAATCAATGTCATTCCTTTTCTTTCTCCTTGATTTCCTTACTGGATTATATTTCGTTTACCCTGCACGAACCAAACGCCCCCTAAGTGCTTTTGAAAAGTAATAAAAGTGTTGTAAAATAATAGTGAAATATACAAATACTGAACAAAAAATAGAGACAAGAAATATGATAGTTAATGTCTTTATTATTTATTTCTTCTGTGTTATAAAAGGATGAAAAATATCTCTTTTATAGGGTATGAAACCACCGAGTGTTACATATCTTTATGAGAGTATTAATAAGATAAGTTATATAACAATTAATAACATACATGTATATCTCTATGACATCCACTCTCAATTAATGAATACAATGAATTCATAACACTCCCCCTTGAATGTCCATATATAATGTGCCTAATTAAAATTCTACTAGAAAAAACCCAGTGAAAAAATTCTAGTGAAGGATAAAGAGTACACATTTTGGTTGGCCCATTAAAAACCTTACAAGAAAAAACCTTATACGAAAAAAAGAGTTCAATATGTATTAACTCCCCCTGATGAGAACTTCAATCTAAATGCTTAAGCCTTCGGATTTCAATCTTGTGCACCATCTTCTTGAAAGTTACAGGTGGTGGAGAGACTTATTGAACAAATCAGATATATTATCACTTGAATGAATCTGTTGCACGTTGATATCATCATTCTTTTGGATCTCGTGTGTAAAGAATAACTTTGGTGAAATGTGTTTTGTCCTATCTCCTTTTATGAATCCTCCCTTCAATTGAGCAATGCATGTTGCATTATCTTAATATAAGGTTGTGGGTTTTTTTGTCATATTTCTAACCACATTTATTTCCCAGCGATTCAAATTAATCCTTAACATCAATTGGATTTATTGATATTTCTTCATTTCTTGAATTTGCGGCTCATTGATTTCTTCAAGAATATCAGGATTGATCAAATCTTACATTTCTTTATGAGATTCTTTCTTAGTGTCATCTTGACCATTTATTTTTCTTTTTCTAGGATTCCGAACCTTAGAACTCAATGATCTATCACGCTTTTCAGGGGGGCTTTGGACTCATTTGCTATGACACTAGTAGATGGTCCTACATGGACATCAATTCGAATTTAGACATTCTCTGCAGGGATATGTGATTTGGTAATCATTTTCAAATTTGTAAATGCGCCTGACATTTGATTTGCTATTTTTTATAAGTGAATAATCTTTTGGATCTCTTGCTCACAAATAGAAGCACGTGGATCAAGATGAGACAATGATGAATTATTCCACAAATTTTCTTTTTTATTTCATTATTCTCTCCCCTAATTTTGGAAAATTTGTCTCATCAAATCGATAATATGCAATAGATCTTATTTTAGTATATTCATTATATCATGTTCAATGTTATAGCAAGATAAATAAATGCATCCATTGACCAAATATATGGTACTTCAGGACCAATCTAATATTTCTCATTTCAACTTCTTTTAGAAGGTAGTCTACTGCTTTTCAAAAACTCTTCAAAAGCTTTAATAATATTCAAGTTAGCAACTTGCACAATAAATGAAAGATTTTGGATATCATAAAGGGATAAGGGTAAACAGAATCATCTTTATACCCCTCATCAATAAATATTTATCAAGATAATTTCAGTACAACAACCTTAGTTCATATAATCCATTTAAGGATTACAAATAAAATTTTCAATAACTTGTATATGCTTCAAGCATTTTGAATCCTTCAAAAAAATTCATATAAATTCTGTCACGTAAGTCATATAGGCCGAGGAGGGGGACATTCTAGTAGAGGGGTTTCGCAGCCGGGCAGGGGTGGCCACCAGCCTAGTAGCGGTAGTCATCAGTCAGGTAGGGGTGGTGTTCAGTTAGTGAGATGAGGATCTCAGGTAGTCCGTGATGGTCGTGGAGGCACACAGTCCGGCAGTGGACGTGCCCATTTCCATGCTTTTCTGGGTAGACCAGAAGCCGAGGCATCTGACGCGGTTATCACAGGTATTATTTCGGTTTGTCACCAGTCAACTTCTGTTTTATTTGATCCAGGTTCTACTTTATATTATGTGTCCACCTATTTCTCTACGAGTCTGGATATGCTTTATGATATGCTTGAGGTACCTATTCATGTCTCTACTCATGTCGGGGATCCTGTGATAGTAGATCGGTTCTATAGGTCTTGTGTGGTCACGTTTATAGGGTAAGATACTTGGGTAGACTTGGTTATTTTGAATATGGAGGACTTTGACATTATTTTAGGCATGGACTGGTTATCTCCTAATCATGCTATTTTAGACTGTCATGCCAAGACAGTCACGTTGGCCATACCAGAGATTCCACGGTTAGAGTGGAAGAGTACTCCTAGTCCAGCACCTAAGAGGATCATATCAGTTCTTCGGGCAAAGAAGTTAATGGATAAGGGATGTTTAGCATTTTTGGCTCATATTCAGGATACTAGTGTGGATACTCCTTCCCTAAAGTTAGTGTCAGTTGTTTGTGAGTTCTCACAGGTTTTCCCTACAGATTTGTCTGGTATGCCGCCTGATAGAAATATTGACTTTTGCATTGTCTTGGAGCCAGACACTCGACCTATTTCTATTCCACCCTATCGGATGGCTCCGGCAGAGCTGAGAGAGTTAAAGAAGCAGTTGCAAGACTTGTTGAGCAAATGATTTATTAGACCCAGTATTTCTCCTTGGGGTGCTCCCATCCTGTTCGTGAAGAAAAAATGTGGCACCATGCGAATGTGTATCGATTATCAGAAATTAAATAAGGCTACAATCAGAAATAAGTATCCAATACCCCGCATTGATGACTTATTTGATCAGCTTCAGGGTGCGTCAATATTTTCTATGATTGATTTAAGGTCGGGCTATCATCAGTTGAAGATTCGAGCGGATGATGTTCCGAAGATCGCTTTCAGGACCCGTTATGGTCATTATGCGTTCTTGGTGATGTCCTTCGGGCTTACTAATGCCCATGCAGCCTTCATGGATTTGATGAATGGAATCTTCAAGCCTTACTTGGATTCATTTGTGATCGTGTTTATTGATGACATCCTGGTGTAATCTCAGAGTAAGGAAGACCATGAGAGGCATCTGAGGATCGTGCTTGGCCTGTTGAGGGAGAAGGAATTGTATGCCAAGTTTTCCAAGTGTGAGTTTTGGCTCAGTTCCGTAGCATTTTTGGGACATGTTGTGTCCAAGGATGGGATTATGGTTGATCCCTAAAAAATCGAGGTGGTTAGAGATTGGGCCAGGCCTACTTCGGTGACTGAGATTCAAGGGGCACATTTGCGTTCCTAGAGTTGGTGATTTGATTCCGTTGATCTTGATAGAGGCTCATAGTTACAGATACTCCATTCATCCAGGAGCAACAAAGATATATCGCGACTTGAGGCAACACTATTGGTGGGGTAGAATGAAGAGGGATATTGTGGAGTTTGTTGCTCTGTGTTCGAATTGCCAGCAGGTTAAGTATGAGCACCAGAGACCAGTTGGTGTTCTTTAGAGGATGCCCATTTCCGAATGGAAATGGGAAAGGATCGTTATGGATTTTGTGGTTGGTCTTCCGAAGACTTTGGGAAAGTTTTATTCGATTTGGGTTATCGTGGATAAGTTGACTAAGTCCGCGCACTTTATTCCGGTTCAGACTTCTTATAACGCGGAGAAGTTGGCCAGGATCTACATCTGAGTGATAGTGCGATTGCACGGGGTTCCTATTTATGGAGGACTTTGCAGAAGGAATTGGGAATTCAGTTAGATTTTAGCACCGCGTTCCACCCGCAGACAGATGGTCAGTCTGAGAGGACTATTCAGGTGCTTGAGGATATGTTGAGGGCTTGTGTTATTAATTTTGGTGGTCATTGGGACGGTTTTTTACCCTTGGCAGAGTTCGCGTACAACAATAGCTACCATTCCAGTATTGACATGGCGCCATTCGAGGCTTTATATGGTAGGAGGTGTCGTTCTCCTATTGGGTGATTTGATGCTTTTGAGGTTTGACCTTGGGGTACAAATCTGCTGAGGGAGTCTTTGGACAAGGTGAAGCTTATTCAGGAAAAGCTTCTGGCAGCTCAGAGTAGGCAAAAGGAGTATGCGGACCGGAAGGTTCGTGATACATAATTCATGGTTGATGAGCAGGTCCTATTGAAGGTTTCACCCATGAAGGGTGTGATGTGGTTCGGGAAGAAGGGCAAGTTGAGCCCTAGGTTTATTGGGCCTTTTGAGATTCTTCATCGAGTTGGCGTACGAGTTAGCTTTTCCACCAGGTTTGGCAGGTGTTCACCCGGTGTTCCATGTTGAAGAAGTACCATTCAGATGGGTCTTATATCATTCGGTGGGATTCAGTATTATTTGATCAGAACCTGTCCTTCGAGGAAGAACCGGTAGCAATCTTGGATAGGCAAGTGAGGAAGTTGAGGTCCAAGGGGATTGCGTCAGTCAAGGTTCAGTGGAAGCATCGTCCGGTTGAGGAGGCCATTTGGGAGACCGAGGAGAATATGCGGAGTAGATATCCTCAGTTGTTCGAAAGTTCACGTACCTCCTTTCCTTCATACATACCCTTGTCGCTCGAGGACGAGTGATTGTTTGATTGGTATCTAATGTAACGACCCGTTAGTCGTTTAACACTTTAAAACTACGAAAAGAGTATGGGATGATAGGGTATTTAATTATATGATTTATAATATACGATATATGCATGAGATTAGTGAATGATTAAGTGGGCCAAGCCCACTAATCTTGTGTAGGGCACGGCAATGATAAAAAAAAGGGGAGGGGGGGAATAATGTGGGCATAGCAAAAGAAAAATAAGGGAACGTGCAACAACACAAAGAGAAAACAAAAACCAAGAAAAACGTATACATGCAGCAAAAAAAAAAAAGAGAAGGAACGGAAAAAAAACCTAACACTAAGAAGAAAAGAAAAGGGACACGGTGAAAGCAAATCCTTTGCAAGCTTCAGGTATGATTCCTTTGGGGTATCCATAGCACATATTTTGTTCATTGATTATTAAGGGGTCACATGATTATAATTCTTAAGGCAATTGACTAGGCTAATGATTGGAGAAATCATTGGATAATGATTGTTAGTTAAGGGGTGTATGATTGTTAGTCAATAGAATTTATTTCGGGTGCATCATTTTAAATGTGAAAACTGTACAAATTCGTAAGGAATATGAAAATATGGGCTGAATGAAAAGTTGTATATTACTCTGTTCCCGTCAGTTTAAGATCTTACGGAGATAAATTCGACTTATGGTTTGAGAGTTATGACCATTGTTTCTGCCTCATTTTACCGAAACCTAGGCGACACAGCAAGTAAAACGTGAAAACTGTACAAATCGATAAGGAATATAGAAATATGGGCTGAATGAAAGTTGTAGAATACTATGTTCCCGTCAGTTTGATATCTTACGAAGATAAATACGACTTATTATTTGAATGTTATGACTATTTGAAGTTTCTGCCTTGTTTTACAAAAATTCTGGCGACACAGATTTCATAGGGTTGTTTCCTTCGTAAATTTTCACCATCTACACTAAGTATTATCAGGTGGGATTCGGCATAATAATAGATCCTAGTTTTACCTTCGATGTGGTACAATAAACACCTGATTTGGAGTTACGAATTTAATGTTATATCCTTTACAAATAAAAGAAAGGAATATTACTTGTTTGTCCTGAATCTATGCTAATAATTTTATAGGGGTATGAGATTAGTCATACAATGGGAATGGTAAAGATCTTGTTAATATCAATATAGCAATATGAGTGTCCTTAGATTCGTATTATAATGTAGTTCACATATTTTCTAGAATTTAATCGTTCAGAGGCTCTACGCAAGAGAAATGCATTGGTTTGATTGTTCATGGCACCCGCTCGGCATTGAGGTAGGTTATGGTTTACTTGAGTAAGACTCTGATTAATGAATCGTATGTAGTTGTAGGAAGTGACATGGATAGCATGATAGGCTTCCGGCATGAAGTGGAGATCAATTACATTTACGTTGGTTTCGTCAGCTGTTATGTGGGCTTGTCGCCATATGTGCTATTTTCTGTGATCATTACCTGATATGACTTGTACTTGTCGATTATATATTTGTGATACGTGTTGAAACTGATATCATGCATGTCATACTTTTTATATTATTGTTGTGATGATATTGATGAACTCCGAGGTTTCTGCCGGAGATTGAGAGTGATTGATAAACTCTGAGGTTTCTGCCCGAGATTGGGGGTGATTGATAAAATCCGAGGTTTCTGTCGGAGATTGAGGTGATTGAGAAACTTTGAGGTCTTTTCTGGAGATTGCGAGTGATTGATAACCTCTGATGTTCTAACCGGAGAGCACGAGTGGTACATGGACTTCGCGGGTCCCCCATGGGTCATGGCTTCGAGGCATTGCCCCTAGCATGTGTGTACGAGAGTGGAGTGAGGGAGAGGTAACTATTGTATTGCATTGCTTCCATCTACTCTTAGTTTTAACTGCTCAGTTGGTGAAATTATATCCATCTTGGTTGATTTCATAATTTCTTATATTTTGACTTGCATAAGACACGTAACCATGCCTGCTTGTTCTATGTGCTACTTGTTAGTTTCAACTCTTCATGTGTTATCTAATCACTGTCGGCGTATGATGCTTACCGGTACTAGTGTTGTACTGATACTACTCTTGCTGCACTTTTGTTGAGTGCAGTACGATCGAGTTCGATTACGCCGTTCTTCGATTCGCGAGGTGGACGTCTTCTAGTCATTCAGGGTGAGCTACTTGGTCGTCCGTGGCCCCTGAAGGGCTTTATTATTTTCATTTTTCGTTGGTTATTGACAGAAAATATGTAGCCTTCAGGCACTCTTTCAGACTTCTACCTTTTTGTTTTTTTCCAGACTTGTTAGTGCTCTTGCACCCGTTTTGACCAGATTTCGGGGAATTAAGTATTTAAGATTTTATAACTTCTTTTCTTTATTTTATTTCCACTGATTTAACTTGTTATTGAGAATATGGTTCGGCTACTCGGAGGAATAGGGTAGGTGTCATCACAACTCGTGACTTGGGTCATGACAAAGTTGGTATCAGAACTTCTATATTAATCGGTCTAATGAGTACAAGAGCAATATCTAGCAGAGTCTTGCGGAATTGTACGTAGACGTCTGTACCCATCCTCGAGAGGCTATAGGAAATTTAGGAAACACTTCACTTCTTTACTCTTTTCGTGCTAGTTCAATCAGATTGGTATCTGGATCATTCTTTTCATGCGACATTGTTCAGATTGGTATCTTACACTCATTTATATGTTCTCTCACTGATGGTGAGGACACGATCGACTGCTACTAGAGGCCATGAGGCTGCACCTGCACCCGCATCCATACCCGTTGCCAGAGCAGCTGTTCGTGGGCAAGGCAGGGGACGTGGGAGGTCAGACTCCCGATGTTGTAGTTGCTCTAGGATTTCGGACACCGAGGGCATTACCGTCGGCAGCAGTGGCTCCCCGTATTGATGATACTCCAACGCCTGGTTTTGTTCTAAGGCATATGGATGGGCCAGTGTTGACCGTCGAGGAGCAAAAATTGTTCGAGGGTTTTACCAAAATTACTCCTCCTTGGTTCTATGGTACTCCCGGGGAGGATGCGTACAAGTTTATTGTTAACTGCCATGAGATGCTTCATAAGTTGGATATAGTGGAGCTTCCAGTTAGTTGAGGATGCCAAGCAGTGGTGGAGATCGTACGTGGAGTGTCGACCAGTTGGATCGCCACCTGACACTGACCAGTTCTACGGTGTTCTCGAAGTATGTCCCTCGTACTCCGAGAGACAACAAGAAGGATGAATTTTCGACTTTAGAGCAGCAGGGTGTTCGGTTGCGGAGTATGATACTAGATTTCTCGCGTTGTCCCGTTATACGACGACATTACTTCCGACAGAGGCTGAGAGAGTGAGGATATTTGTGAAGGGTTTGGACCTTCCGCTTCAGCTGGAGACCTTGCAGTTAGAAGCTTCTGGGGCCTCATTCCAATCAGTAGTAGAGCATGCCAGGAGGGTTGAGTCAGAGAGGGGTCGGGCACGTAGTGGGGGTGGCAACAAGACAACTCGTAGATTTGATAGTTCCAGAGGTCCTATTAGAGGTGGGGGACACCATGACAGGGTTCGTCATCATCCTTACAGCCGCCCCATCCAGTCGTCACTACAGGTTTTAACATGTGGTTCTTCAGGTTATAGTGAGCACGATTAGGCGAACTTCGAGGTCTTACTCGACCTTGGGCCGTGGAGGATATTCGGGTTCTTCTATGACAGTTCAGCATCCTATGGCTAAGGGAGCATGTTATGAGTGCAGCGAGACATGGCATTACGCGAGAGAGTGTTCTAGATCCAGACAGGGTTCCAGAGTTCCGTCATCCAGGCCTCAAGTCGCCCGGCCATAGGAGGACATTCTGTAGAGGTTGCGATCGGGCGGTGGCCACCAGCCTAGCAGAGGTGGTCATCAGTCAGGTAGGGGTGGTGCTTAGTTAGTGAGAGGATGATCTCAGGCAGTCCGTGGTGGTCGTGGAGGCACATATTCCGGGGGTGGGCGTGCCCATTTCTATGCTTTTCCAGGTAGACCAGAATACCAGGCATCTGACGCGGTTATCACAAGTATTATTTCGGTTTGTCACCGGTCAATTTCTGTTTTATTTGATCCAGGTTCTACTTTCTCTTATGTGTCCACCTATTTCTCTACGAGTTTGGATATGCTTTGTGATATGCTTGAGGTACCTATTCGTTTCTCTACTCCTGTCGGGGATTCTGTGATAGTAGATCGGGTCTATAGGTCTTGTGTGGTCACATTTATAGGGTATGATACTTGGTTAGACTTGGTTATTTTGAATATGAAGGACTTTGACATTATTTTGGGCATGGACTGGTTATCTCCTAATCATGTCATTTTAGATTGTCATGCCAAGACAATCACGTTGGCCATACCAGGGATTCCACGGTTAGAGTGGAAGGGTACTCTTAGTCCAGCACCTAAGAGGATCATATCAGTTCTTCGGGCAAAGAAGTTAATGGATAAGGGATGTTTAGCATTTTTGGCTCATATTCGGGGTACTAGTGTGGATACTCCTTCCGTAGAGTCAGTGCCAATTGTCTGTGAGTTCTCATAGGTTTTTCCTATAGATTTGCCTGGTATGCCTCTTGATAGAGATATTGACTTTTGCATTGACTTAGAGCCAGACAACCGACCTATTTCTATTCCACCCTATCGGATGGCTCCGGCAGAGCTGAGAGAGTTGAAGGAGCAGTTGCAAGACTTGTTGAGCAAAGGATTTATTAGACCCAATATTTATCCTTGAGGTGCTCACGTCCTGTTAGTGAAGAGAAAAGATGGCACCATGAGAATGTTTATCGATTATCGGAAATTAAACAAGGCTACAATCAGAAATAAGTATTCAATACCCCGCATTGATGACTTATTTGATCAGCTTCAGGGTGCGTCGATATTTTCTAAGATTGATTTAAGGTCGGGCTATCATCAGTTGAAAATTCGAGGGGATGATGTTCCGAAGAACGCTTTCAGGACCCGTTATGGTCTACTACTTCGGGAGTAAATTTTATAGACTTATTGCTTCGGGAATAAATTTTGAATTCACTACTTCAAGAGTAAATTTCAGATTTACTACTTCAAGAGTAAAATTTAAAGTTTTATTACTTTCAAAGTTCTACTACTTTCGGACTAGAGTTTAAAGATTTATTACTTAAGGAGTAGAGTTTAACATTTGCTACTTTGGGAGTAGATTTCTGAGTTTGCTACTTCGGGAGCAAAATTCAGAGTTTACTACTTCGGGAGTAAAACATAAAATATTTGGAATATTTTTTTTCTCAATTATTATACCTCTTCTGCAGTTGAGTCGTGATAACTTTACAACCAAATGCATATTCGTATATATAAGTTTTACTACATATTGTCATATTCATTTCAGGGAATGGATCTCTACATATAACATTTGTCAAAAGTTTCCATTTTTCAGGAATGAAACATAATCAACTTGCCTTAAACATATCAAATAATGATAACTTAGAACTTCTTTAAGATCTTGCTACTTCAATAGTAAATCGAGGTATATATATGATGTAGAGAAATTTTCTCTAATATATCTTTAATACATCCATTCATTGCATTGGGGAAAAAAAAACTAAACATCTCTTCTAAATCTCAATATATAGGAACGTAATTATTACCATCATCATATTTAAATAATAACTGTGTAAACATCAACATATATAAAATAGAATCAAGCTATGTATGAATTCAAGGACCATTATTTAATTAATTCAGCACACTCATATTGATGAGTTTCATATATTGAAATCAAATAATTGCAGATATCCTTAAGATTGAGAAATCAATATGATACCATTGTTAAGGTGGATTTGTAAAACACATACCTTCGATCTTTTCAAAATAAGTGTTCAAGGCAGAGTCTTTTTTTTTTTAGGTAAATGCAAATATTATTACTAATAACGGAAATAAAGATGGCTACAATCAGTCATTGAGGGTTCTCAATCCTCAACGTTATGCAAACAAGAAATGGGGGAGGGGAGCAGTGGTCACTCAAAGGTGTCATTACAAGAGGGGATAAGATCATAATAGATTTAAGTCCTTTTGATTCTAGACGAGGACTTGTAAAGATTCCCGCATAAGTTTCCTTCGTTGAATTAAACTCCTTGCACGCTTAATAGGTGCATTAGTTGCATTCGTGGGGGAATTCAAGAGTAGTGCACTATTGGGAAAGGTTGCCATAAATGGCTCAAGTCCTTTGGCATTAAATGCTCCATTGGCGAGACCAAATGAGAGGTCTTAGGCGGTGGAAAGAGTGACCGCCGATTTCCACATTAGTTGATCTTCCAAGACTCGATTGAAGAGTAGTCGCCGGATCCGTAGCCATCAAGTTTCCAAACCTCTTTTGACGAGCTGCCTTTGGTTTCATGACCTTTGAATTCATTAGAAGAGTTGACTCTTCGGTTCTCACTTATCAATTTCGATGTCCCATTGAATGAGATGTTTCCTTGGTTCTCTCAGCAATTAAATGCCCCAATTTACCAAGTCTCGTTTGAGGGGTAGGCTGTTCGACTTCCACACGATTTGTAATACCAAGAACCATGGGAAATGAACCATCATCGGGCTCTACATTCTTTAGCAGAAGACCCTAGGCTGCGGCCGTGACCGCGACCACCAGCGTGACCAATCGACCAGCGGCCACGCCCGACCCTCGCCCGACCGGAACCACCCTCTTGATCCGCCATCGACCCATGCCCACCCATGCGACCGTCATTCCTCGAGAAGGGTGGGGCTTGAACGCAACATTTGCATTCTCAATGTCCGTGGGAAATGAAGTCGGCGAACCGCCACCAACCTTTGATTGATGCCTCATGGACATGAACAACGACCCGTGACCACTGTCCCGACCCGCCATCGACCGGGATCATCCATGAACCGTTTCTTCTCCGACCTCCATGTTGCGATCGGAAAACAACTATAAGCCACCATTATCCTTCATATGATTACCCTTCATAGTGACCCACGGGTTCCATCCTGACCATGACCACTATCACGACCTCTTGCAACCGAGACCCCGCATACCACCTTTGACGGGATCTCTATCAAGATCCATGAAACCATCGATGTCAAAAGTTGTTTGAAGAGTAGTCCGCCGAATCCGTAGCCATAAAGTTTCCAAACCTCTTTTGACGAGCTGCCCCTTTGGTTTCGTAACCTTTGAATTCATTAGAAGAGTTGACTCTTGGTTCTCACCTTATCAAGTTTCGATGTCCCATTGAATGAGATGTTTCCTTAGTTCTCTCAAGATTAAATTCCCAGCTTTAACAAGTCTCGTTTGAAGGGTAGGCTGTTCGACTTCCGCGATTTGAATTACCAAGAACCATGGAAATGAACCATCATCGAACACTTCTGAGGCCCTTAGGTGCCAGCCATGACCCGCGACCACCAAGCGTGACCAATCAGCAGCCCATGACCACCCTCCGACCCTCCTTCGACCGAGACTAACCTTGAGACCCGCTTTCACCTTGGCATCCAAAGTGCGCGGAAAAACCTCTATGTACTCGAAACCAAGGATCGGCGATCGAGGTTCAAACCACAAATCATGAACATCAACACCTCTCGCAACCGGGACCACCCTCGTACCAGCTTTCGACCGGGATCCCTATCAAGATCCGCGATCCCGTGAGTCGAAGAGCGCCGGAACGCGGTGCCTTTCCGACTTCGAAGTCTGTGGAAAAGACACTTTGGACTTAAACACATAGACGGTGACCCGTAGGTTTCAACCACAACCCTTATCACCATCGCTACCTCTCGCGCAACCGGGACCACAACATACCCGCAAAGACCGGGATATCCGTCGAGACCGTATGCCTTCCAGTGTCAAGTTTTCCAACCGAACACGGTTGAGGATGCCACGGAAGGTTGGGAGAAACAAAGAGCTGCATCCTCGGCCCGGGACCACCAACATGACCTCATGCACGCAAGATCACCCTGCGGCCTACTAACAATCCTGCGATACACACGACCGAATACTCCACAAAGTTCGAGAGAAGCACAGCGCCACCTTGACGCCAGGAAATGCACTCTTCAAATTCAAATCTTGAAAAATCAAACTAATCTCTTTTTTTCTTTTGGCTGAAATCTTTATATTCTTTCTCATGGCTAGAAGGAAGATAACTCACTCTATAATAAATCAATTAAAGTGAAAGTGAAATGAACACACAAACTTCAACGTAGGACGGATTAGATCAAAGAACAATCCGTGTAATATATCAGTTGATGAAAATCATAGAAGAAGTGAGACGTAGAAGAGCGACTAGGGAAGAATGTTGAGAGCATTTTCGCCTAGTGAGAGAAACATCTCTCTAACTCCGTTAGGGGGTTGATTGTTATTTCAAGGAAGAGTCTTGTATTGATAATGTGTTGTAAAATAAGAGTGAAACATACAAATACTGAAAAAAATAGAGACAAGAAATATGAAAATTAATGCCTTTATTATTTATTTCTTCTATATTTATAAAATGATGAAATTTTTTTACTTTTATAGGGTATGAAATCATCGAATGACATTCACTCTCAATTATGATACAATGAATTCATATCAAGAAGTTGTTTTTCAATAGCTTTTCTCCGAGAGTAGTTTTTTAAAGCATTTTTTAAAACAACACACTAGAGCCTATTTGGCCAAGCTGTTTTAAGGTCAAAACATTTTTTTCTGAGAAAAAGTATTTTTTTATTATTTGAGTTGTTTGACCAATTTGTAAATCTGCTTTTAAATAAAAGCAGAAGCAATTTTTCTGCGGTTGAGGAGAAACATAAAATTTCTGCTTCTTGAAAAAAGCAGAAGCACATTTTTTTTTCTTTTCAAGACAACAATATCCCTACCAAAAATACATATTTACCAAGTATATTTCTTATTAATCTATTAATTTCTAATTAATAATCATTTATAATAATTTATAATATATTTTTGTGTTGAATTTTAATTTGTGAAATGATTTTAAATTTTATGTAGTTTGATGTGGCTACGTATTGTTGATGTCTGATTGATAGTGATGGTGGTTGATAATAGTGGATGATGGCGGTAGTGATGAATTGATGGAGTTGGTGAACTGTCATCTTTAGAAATCTTTGAATAAACATGTTAATGATATTAAATCTTTGTTACATTTTAAATCATTCATCTATTCAGGCCTGAATTGTACTTCAACCTCTAACTTTAAAGGCGTCTTTACCTCCTCAAACTTGTATTTTAAAATGAAGGAGCGTGAGTCGGGTGTTTTACTTAGTACAAGGTAATGCGTAATTAAGCCTCGAGATATGGGCTTACGCCCCGTATATCTTTATTTAAAAAAATTATACTTTAGTAAATGACATAATAACACAATATAGAAAGTATATTAAAAGTTTAAGAAAATGAAAGAAACTCACACAAGTATAAACAATTTAATGGTGTTAAAGTTATTATGAAATACAAATAACTTTGTCCTCGACTTAACTTCCAAACAATTGAAAAATTGTAAAAAAAAATTAAAATACTATTAAACTACGCAAATTATATCCATAAAAGTAAATAACCGATAAAGATTACTAGTACTATAGTTTGAAACTTTACTCTTTCATGAATAAATTATTGGAAATTTATTAATGTGAAATAAAGTTTATCCCATTATTTATGACTCGAACAATTGAGGCTCCGCACATCGAAAACGTGGAATACTTGTCATTTGGCCAAATGACAAGTATTCCACGTTGGTAAATGAAGGAAGAAGTGTGCGAAGTGTAAGATGAAACGAGTCGGAAAGGTCTGTGGCGCCAACCCGTCGGAGCCACGGTGCCTTCAAACCCGACACTACTGGCGCTAAATAGGCGGTAGCTACGGGCGCGGCGTTAATTCTGCGTCGTAGAGCTTACGGCGATGTTGTGACGGAAGTCTAAAAGTTTGACTTATTATGGAGACATTTTGGAGCATTAAAATGTCAGGGTTTGCTCCATAAATCAGCCATTATTTGGCTGCATTACTTGGTGGATTAAATGACCATTACATGGACACTTGAAGAGGACCCTCTTACACTATCATAAATTGAGGCCTTTGGCTCAATTGTTAAAGACTTGCAACACTTAGAAATTTCTGAACTTCTTCATCTCTAGCATACTTCAAACACTCAAAGTTCTTCTCTAGAAACACTGAGGTTTATTTGTTTATTTGTTAGTTGTTGTTTTATCTTGGGATACTATTGTCCATTAATGTAAAAGGATATATACGGGGCAATCTTGTCTTAAAGACAGTGACATCACTCGACTCAGTAGTGTCTCTTGATTTCAGATTATTAAGATTAAAAGAGCGTTCGACAATTGGAACAAAGATTCAAGACTGATTCAAGAACTCAAAAGTTTGTTGTTGTCACTATACTTGTTTACTACAAGCTTGTGACTATTGTAATCTTTATTGTTTATCCTTTCGAAATACTTGTAATAGTTATTTACTATTCACGCGGTTGCTTTATTTTCCAACATAAATACAAACTTGCTTTTATATAAAAAAAACTGATAATTTTGAGAGACATAGAACTAAGACATGAAAGCCAATAAAAAGTGAAAATATAAATTTTGATTGTCAAGCTAGTTTCAGAATGATGTGCAAATGTGTCACGGTCTAAAAACTCAATATGTCGTGAGAGCACTTACCCAAACCCGTAGGCAAATCCAATGGTAATTCTCAAATTTTAAGATAAAAGTGAAATCGTAAAATAAACAACCCATAAATTCATAATAAGTGTCACAACTCATAATAGTACTAATAAGACTAAGTCATACATCTCCCTAAAACCTGAAAGTCATAAGTATAATATCTACTAAATTTGGAGTACAAGTCTGAAATAATAAATATAATGTCCGAAATGATAAAGACAGAAGTAAAGATACAAATGGAGTCTAGTGCTGCGGAAAAACTAGTAAATCACCTTAACTCCAAGATACGTCTCAACGATCAACTGAATCTCGTCCTTTAATCGAGTTTGGATATGAACCTGCACACAAAAGAGGTAGCAAGTGTAGATTGAGTACGAAAAATACGTGTATGACAAGGATTAGTCCTTCCGATAATCACCTCCACACTTCGTTAGTGACCAATTATACAGTTTATGTTGGAACATTCGTATCTCAAATTAGGCGATAAAACTTAATCCTTTCTAATTATAGTCATAAAGCTTAATCTTTACCACTAATTCATATATAAGAGCCACACAAAGAAAACATAATCAACTATTTATAGTATGAAATGTAAATGAAATGCAATGTCCAATATAAACCGATATACACACACTCATGCAGTAGATTTTACATGACTCATGGGTGACTCGTGACGTCCATATACTCACTCGGAATGCCAAATCCTTCAGATCTCGTCGGGGATAAGCCAATGGTATATCATATCATATACTCTCCTAGAATTCCAGGTCATTCAAACCACATTTGTCATAAGCCAATAGGCTATCATGTCATCATCACTCCAATCATGTACAATATCCAATAGGATCTCTACGGACCGTTCTTATGATGCATCAATAGCATGCAAATAATATCATAAATATGTGAAATGGATATGCATACAACACGCAATTGCATAATATCAATTTAATGATAAATATAACTCCTTTTTCATAATTCAGACCAGATATAGAGTGATGAATACTGTTAGCGATATTTCGAATGCTCACGCAAGAGTACGCATCGTTCACAAGTAATATAGTCTGTAAGACCGAATATCGTCAACAGAGACTGATTTCTATGTACCGTTTATCTATTTGGCAATCGATATTTGATTGGGTTTTTTATTTAACTACTAGAATAATTGCAAGATTTAAACCAATAAAGTTGTAATCAGTTATGAATGAATTGGAGCTTCCAAAATCATCGACTATCCACTTTATTCATTCCTTAATGCGACTAGAATGATTATTTTTCTTCGTTAAGATAGCGGTTAACTAGACTGTCTTATATTCTGGTTAGGACATATAATCACTCAACCCTAGTGCAGAACCCTTCTATATTTCTATGATAGGATTTACCACATAGGAGGATTAAGAACAGTAACCTATAATACTACACAAGTATCGGGGTACTTTCATCCGCGATTTTAACCTATGTCTAGTCAATTACAGCATATCCAAATATCTCATTTCGGCTTTTGATTCAAAATCATATAAGTTATGATCATTAGTGATCAATTAATTATCAAACATTCATACCAAATTGACTAAATCTTAATCAAGTGAAGAAGACATCAAACTACTGCATTAATTCATGAATAAAAGTTTCAAGCGATTCATAAGGGAAGCCCTAATATAGTGTTTAGATCCTAGCCATAGTCACGCTAAGAACTAACACAATATCCATACATAAACTGAATTAAAAACGAAAGAAAGAAAATTACGTAGAACAAAGTCTCCAATTGTATCTTCAAATCCGTCTTGTGTTGTGTTGTGGTGTAGAATGGTCAACCTCCTTCATAGCATTAATCCCTAGGACTTAAATATCCTCTAATTCTCGTGCCCTATGGACCAATCTGCCCTTAGCCAATTTGCCTTCGGAATTAAAATTTCCCGTGTCGGCACCGCGGTTCTGCATATCGGCACCGCAGTTCTGCATATCGGCACCGCGATGCCAAAACTCCTGCAGCTTCTCAGAACAAATGGCATCACGGTACTGCCTGATGGCACCGCGGTGCTGAAAGTCATGTGACTCTTCGGTAAATATGGTATCGCGGTTCTGCATAGTGGCACGCGGTGCTGTCTTCTTTCGCTCTGAGTTGCCAACTTTCGTCCTTTTCGCCTCGGGAGCACCTTTTCTGCTCATTTCTCGTTCCTTTTTGTCATTTGGTCTTTTTGCACCGATGTGACTCAAAAGAAGGAAAAACAAACATACTACTATACTAAACACAACAAAAATTAGTGAAATACCAACTAAAAAATGACTCAAAAGGCGTATACAAAATACGCCTAACAAACACCTCAAAAATTAACCTTTTCTCGCCCTCGAGGAAATATCAAAACAAAAACAAAGACACAAAAATAAAAGACTCAAAGACTCAAATCAAGCAGATGCACAAAGACTTAGAAACACATGAACGTCAGTTAGGATAATATGAAGGAACATATATAACATGAATTCATCAATCTATAATTTTAAGTCAGACATTTCGCAAATTCATTTCAATCAAAAGTAATGGAAGCATGAATACCTAACCTATGCATGTCAATTTCATTTAGTCTACGGGCATGTATACTTGTTATTCTCCACTAATCATAGACATACATACTAGAGATCCTCAGGACTTTTCAGGGTTGTAATGTAGGCTTAGGCAGGGGTAGGTAAAAGTTGGCATTTAGGCTCAAATTACGTACCATAAGCGTTGTTCTCATTCAACCATTTGGTCCTTCTTTTTGGTATTTTTTCCAGTTCATACCTATCATTCCCTTCTTCTCTTTTTGAGAGCATGAAACACATTCACATAGGCACCCCCAAACTTAAGCTTTAACATTTTTTTTATTGGGGTGCATCAATTTTTCACACTCTTTTGTATTTCTTTTTCACACTTCTTCATCCCAATTTTTTTCAATTACTGCTTATGGCACACAAGAGAATCATAGAGTGTCAAAGAAATAACTTATTTTAGGCTCAAAGAGGCTGACTAGGGATACAATTTATTGCAAGGTAGGTAATGAATGGTAAGAATGACTAACAAAGAAATGCCTGAATCATCTTCCTAACATGTACATCTTAACTATTTTTCCTCAAATAACAAGCAAGCAGACTTCACATATATTTTTCAATTGACAACACATAGGCTAAGCATCAAATATTCCAAATAATCAGATTTTCATGAATTTTTGGCATATCTAACTTAAGCACACAGATTTTAGCTTCTCATTCCATTACATTATCTCACTTAGTTCACTAAGAATTCCAAATAAGCACAACATGCATGATATATAAAAAAAATTGACTCACATAAAACACAAAAATAACAAAAGACTCACAAAAATAAAATAAAATGAAAACTCCCCCCAAAATATAAACTACACATTGTCCCAAATGTGTAAAAGACTCAAAAATTAAAATGGGACGACTTACAGACATACATCGGCTCAAAATGGTGGTGGCGGCGGTGGATACTGCATTGTCCATTGGGTGAACATGGAACTCAAATTATCAATACGCTGGGTCAGGTGTTGATGGTCTTGCATCATTTGCTCTTGATTCCGCAGCATCTTTTGTTGGTTCAAGAACATCTACTCCATCATTGTCATTGGAGGCTCTAAGGACAGGGGAGGCTGATGACTGCTTTCGCCTGCTTCATTGTGTGCCTCTGGATCTTCCTCATACATGGCTGCTGGGCCCCTTCCCCTTGTGTTGGTCCTGGGTGGGGGTCAAGGAATGAGTGCACTAAACTGTAGGTCACAACAGACTGACTCTTCTCTAGGATATCAGTGGCGAATATTGGGACTCCATGCCTATCACATAAGGCAGTAATGAGTGAACCATGTCCCAATCCGCCAGTAGTCATCAGCCTACTAATCTCCCTTATGATCTGCACTATTTACCTATCCACATCAATTGTCATGCCTGTCATGATGCCATAAATGAGCTTGATTCTTTCTGAGGGCACATTTATAAAATAAGTTGACGGAATCAAGCGTGCACTTATGAAATATAGCCATCCTTTGGTTGTTCTATTGAATTGGCATCGGGCAAGTCTCATGGATCCGTTGCGGGAAAAACTAAACTCAGATCATGGGTAGCACAATGGCTGCGCTACTACGTCCCACAGGATGTGGTTGGCGTCTCTTGACCAACTTCTGAAGTGGTTTGGATTATCGTCTCGGTCCTCCACATCATAGGTCCTTAGTATCGCATTCACTGTTTCAGAACTGACAGACACATATTTCCCTCTAACAAAGCACCGCCCATCCTCTTGCTCGGGGTAGTTCGCATAGAATTCCCTCACAAGGCTAGAATTTTGAAGTGGGATCCTTTCTGGATTGGTGAACATTCTCCACCCATTTGTCTCGATCATGGCCCTAATAGGCTCGTAGTCATCATCATCATCAAATGGTCTGGCCTGGTAATCCATGCCTCTTTCTGGTATCAATTCCCTAGTGCTAATCTTGTTGTATCGATCCTCCGTCTGTTTGTTGGTGAATCGAGTCACATCATATTCTGGGGCGGATGAAGATGCTGAAGCTCTTGAAGTTCGTTTCCTAGAGGCCATAGTGAAGGTTGTTGGGAACTTTTTTGGCAGCGTTTCCTTTGTTTCCTCGAGGTTTCCCAACAATTCTGCCACCACACAACAACAATAACCAAGCAAAAACCGGACCACAACAGCAATACACAACAATTACACCACAATAAGCCTCAATCCACACAACTACATAGCACAACAATACCCAACACACACCCACAATCACATAATGCCCTACCACCACAGTACGTACAACCCCCAAACTTGCAAGTTACTTTCCCTACTCTTCTTGAAATTGCAAGAACAATGATGAAGATTACCTTTTTGAAGAGTTGTTCTTCACCAATTTCTTGACTCAAATGGAGGGAATGATGATGGTGTAATATATGAGGGTATTTTCAATGGGGGTGGTGTGTAGGGATTTTTGAAGAATTTGGTGGAATTTGTGGGAATTTTTGTGGATAGAATGAGAGAAATTTCAGAATTCGTAGAAAGATGAAGGGTTTGTGTTTGTGAGGGAAAGGATTTGGGGATTTAGGGCTTTTTAATTCTGAATCCCATTCGGGCACCGTGGTGCACATACTCTTGCGACCTCTTTGAACATTAAGCACCGCGGTCCTGTACAATGGCACCGCGGTGCTTCCTCGATTCCGTGTTTTCCATCCTTATCTTCGTGCTTAGTGTCCCATTCCTTAACCTGGCTTCACAACACAACAAAAATATACCAAAAGTGAGACCGTTCTATTAAATTAAACTGCATAATTTAAAAATTAGGTTGCCTCTCAAGTAGCGTTGTCTTTAACGTCTTGTAGCCGGACGCAGATTACTCATTAACTCATTGGGGTATTTTAACCCCACTACCTATCCATTTTAAAATCTTCCTCCTCTTTCTCACTCTGTTTTTTTTTTCACATGAGGAGGTTCAGTAAGACTTACCTGTTCGACGGTTTCCATGACATTCATTTTTGTTTCAGCATTCTTGCGACTGTGATTCACATTGTATGAATGATCTCCTAGCTTTGGCTTTGTCTTTGGATGAATTGTGTCGGTCTTGACTGCGAAACACTTGTTGATGGCTTGGGATTCAATGGTGGAATTGAACACTTTGAACACCATGTCTTTCTCCTGAACTCTTAGTCTCAGTTCTCCCTTTTCTACATCAATCAGGGCTCTCCCAGTTGCAAGGAATGGTCTCCCAAAAATGATGGGTATTTTATCATCTTCCTCCATATCAAGAATGAGGAAGTCTGCTAGGAAGAAGAACTTTCCCACATTGACCAGCACATCTTCTATTATGCCTGCAGGGTGCTTACGGTTGATCGACCTGCAAATTCACGTGGTTGGTTTGGCTTCTCCACAACCCAATCTCTTGAAGACAAGGATCGTGAGATTGATCATCGCCCTAGATCACATGGCGCCTTGTTGCATGTCACTTACCAATAGTGCGGGGCAAGGTGAAGCTCTGGATCCTTCAGGAGCGGTTTCTTTGCGGATGACCTTTGCACTCTGTCAAAGATATTGTCTCATAATCCGCTAGCCTTCTCTTTTTTCCAAGTATCTTCTTCATGAATTTAAAGTATGCTGTCATCTGTTCTAGTGCTTCAATGAAGGGGATATTTATGTGAAGCTTCTTCAACACCTCCAAAAACTTGGAGAACTGCTTGTCAATTGCCTTCTTTTGTAAACTCTGAGGGTAAAGAATTCTATCAACGTACTCCCTCAAAGGTGTTCGAGGAGCTGTATCAACTGTAGGGCGGTCCCCAGTGACCCCCTCATTCTCCACCTCATCTGCTTTCTCACACCCCTTCTCACTTACCTCTGCGGGTTGGGGAGAAACCTGCTTCAACTTCTTTCCACTCCTCAGCAACACTGCTTGACACTGCTCTCTAGGATTTACCTCTGTATTGCTTGGGAGAGTACCCTACGGCCTATTGGTTACCATGTTTGCCAGTTGTCCAACCTACGTTTCCAGGTTCTTGAGAGCGGACCTAGTTTCAGATATGAACTGATTCTGCGAATTGGTGAGTGTCAGCAATGTAGCTCTCAGATAATCATGCTTGTCCTGTTGTGTAGGTGGTCTAAAATGCAGGGATGAAGTGGCCTGATTTTGCACCTGTTGGTTCTGGTAACCACCTTGATATGGTTGCTGCTGAGACTGATCGTCCCTCCATGAAAAGTTAGGGTGATTTCTACACCGTGGGTCGTATGTGTTGGAATTATAGGGCCTCTGAATGTTCCCCACCGTCTATACTTGCTTCATTGGCACATTATTAGGGTCCACCGCTATGCATCTGTCAAAGGAATGCGGTCCACCACAAATCTCGCAATTCGACATCGGGTTGCGTTCACGGACATGGTGTTACTGCTGCGATTTACGTCGAAAGGCCACCTATGTATTTAAGGCAGTGATGACATCTATGTCACGACCCGAACCCGGGCCCGTGACTGGTGCCTTACCCCGGGCACCCTAGTGATACAACATCAGAGAAATCAGCGGAATATAAAACAATAACATGAAACAACATGAAGTATGAAATAATAATCGAGAAAAATTGTCTTTGGCATGTATATATGAAAACTTAAATTGACGATTACATCCCATGACAACCGCTTCCCAACAAAGATTACTACGGACCTCATGAATGATATGACAACAACGGCGGACGGGGCCGTCATACCCGTGAATGTAATCACTACACAACGAGGACTATACCAAGATAAGCGCCCGGAGGAGCGGAGCTTCCCAAGCGCTGAATGACCACAGGCGAGGATCGGCGGCGGTGTACCTTTACCTACGCATGAACACGGCCCCGAAGGAGTGATCACACAGTACAGTATGTGGCCCGAAAATCGTAAATGAAATCATAGTAGTCTATATAAAGCATGAGAGCGGTATGATAACCAAACTACGATTCCTGATAAATAGCGATCATGTCAAGTCGGGGACTCACGCCAAAGTCATAACTCAAATATAACAATGGGTCTCACGTCCGCATCAATCATGCGTGGAATACGCCCGCCAGCTGGCGATCTATGATATAAAAGCACGAGAATACCACATGAACACGGGTCCCACCCGTGTCATCATAAAACCGCACGGGTAAATGCGAAGGCATAGCCGACTACTAAAACCCACGATCAACAAGGTCATAAGCGTATCGATGCATCTGGCCGTCGCATGATCAAAGCGGCCACTCGCGCGATTATCTAATGTCGCGTCTCTAGCCCGAACTTTCGTGGCTCGCGTGGGCCCTCGATGGCCCGTGAGGTATTCCGCATCGAGGTAGCATTCCCCGGCGTCTGGACTCGCCGTCGCGTAGCCACATGAACCGCATGACCACAAAGGCGCGCGCTAACACGGAACTCCCGATTCCGCATAGGCCACCTGAGACCGCGTAAGGTATTCTCGAATCATAGGTCACATGGACGCTGAGTCTACCCGCGTGGAGGCAACCCGGAATCATGGTGATACAATACTAACATAACAACTTATCGTTTAAACAACATAAGCACAATCAAGGAAACCCTTTACACAAACATCACAAGATATTAACCCGTAGCATCTAGTATGTTTACATAACAAATCAACAAGAAAGTATTACAAGGCTATCACAAACCAACAATCAAGTTATACACACAAGGTACTTTCACTATATGATTAACAAGATCGGGTTTTATCCCCAAAGTACTTCATACATTAACTTTTAAAGATACGTTATTTTCACAAAGTCACACAATACGTAGTATATGAAAATAGAGTGATTATCTTTTGAAGTAAATCACAACACTTCTCTTTGTAAAATCAAGTAACAACATTCTTTTCCAAGCGTTCCAAGTTTGCCTAATTTCAATTACTCAAGTTTCTCATTTTGAAAGGTTTGTAGTTCATAGTTTTAATCCTTTAAAGCAATTTGAGAAACATATACCTTATGTGTGAGTAGGTTATTCTTGTTCATAACAATCTTGATACAACAACCATGATCTAGGAAATGTAATATCATTTTGTCTCATCTTAGCTTCTATGCAGATGGTAGTTTCTACTGGTTTTAATAATACTTTATTAGTCAAAACATTTCCCTTTATTAGCGCTGCTGTGGTTTGTTCGATACTTATTCTGATTTCCGAAATCAGTAAAACATAATTCCTTTTGAAAACCAAGTACTCATTACTCACGAATGAGGTTTCACACTTTTTAACAAAATTCAATTAAGTCAAGTCTCTTATCTTTTAAGATCAAGTCTCTTAACTTCTTAAATCAATAAATCATTCTTTTTATCTCTCTTAAGCCGTTATACCTAACTTCCCATAAAGCTAGTATAACTCTTAGCTTTTAAAACCAAGTATTACTCTTACATTAAAATGATTGATGATTCTTTGAAATACTTCAAGATTATTGGGCTTAAGTCAAAAGACAGACATTGCCGTAATTATTATTCGAGCTTAAGTCCGGAGACATTGCCGTAATTATTATTCAGTTAACACACGTACCTCTACCGTACTATATATATATTCTTTAAAATATCATGCTCATGAGGATAGGAAGAATCACATACCTCGCGACGATTATCGACTATTAGCAAAACGCCCACGGCTATAACCCGCTAGCCTTGTCCACCTTTCAAGAGTACACGCTACTCACGTAACATTCAACCTATAAAGGTTATACAAGTCTATCAAAGTCTAGACTACTGCACAACAATCTAGATACAAGATTCTACGAGAAATTGGGCAGCACTTCCTACCAGTCAAACTACACAAGTCTGTAATACACCCCATGTAAGTACAGTCGATTCTCTTCTTTAAATTCAGGGCTTAAGTCCAAAGACATTGCCATGAAAACTAAGTTCAGTTCTATATATAGTATAATACAACTATATATTCCTAGAACATGCAATTTCCAATTACAATAGGGGGGACAAGATATTTACCTCGGTAAGCCCAAAATTATCCAAGTTTAAATGTCGATCCTGAGCAACGTTTAGCTCCTCCTCCGGGTGCTCCAACGCTCGAACAACCCTTAGAAGTTCTATGCAACTTCTACTTAATACTTCAACCAAGTATGAAGATTTTCCTTAGGGTTTCGTTTAGTAGTGAAGGGAAGTATAATAGTATTTACGGCTTTTCAGTATAGGTATAACCTTGGAATACTACAAGGTATTAGGGCGAGTATTTTGGGTATAACAATACTTTGGAGAGTATTTCTACCAAGAGGGGTATTTATACGAGACTACACCACTGAGGGTGTATACCCGTGTGACCCACTAGGAGGGTACTACGGCGAGGAGGAGGGTGCTCTCGGCTAAAGCCTCACAAGGGGAGGGCGAGAACTCTAGAGGGAGGAAGAGCTTTCAAGACTTAGGAAAGTTTAGGAATGGATGAAGAAGTCTTGAAGGGGGTATTTATAGGTCAAGAAAAGGCCAACCAATGGCCAAGATCATGCCAAGTGCAAGGCAAGTGTAGGGCCAAGATTCATCCATGTGCCCCTTATCCATCTACCACAAAATATCCTACCAACTACTTGACAAACAAGGCCACACTTTCGGCCACTTTACCGCCCAACATCCTCCAATGAGAGGGTGACAAGTGTCGCCCTCTCGTTGGTCCAAAATGTTTCGTCTCTCGGAAAAATCCGCAAAAATTAGAAATGACATAGCCGTAATTTACCCTACGCGAGTTGTGTAAAACGTTTCGTCGAAAAACGACTCTAACCGGGTGTTGTGCACAAAAATAAAATCGGCCAAGCCACTTAAAAGCCCAAACTTTTCTACGTACGTCCTTACGTACATACCCTGGAAATACGGGGTATAACATTCTCCCCTCCTTAGAAACATTCGTCCCGAATGTTCCTTCTAAGTCTCAAACGAACGCGCGCCAGTATAGTCTTCACCATTATACTTACGAGAACAATCCTGCCACACCTGGCCACAGAAACACCCGCGCAAAATACTTACATTCAAGTCCACGAGGAAACACCTCTAACATCACCACAAACACCTCTCTCGGGGGTCTAAAATATACTTCCTTCGCACCTTCTCCTTACAAAAGAAATGATCACATCCATGCTCGCCATACATGCTCGCTTCCACTTATACGTGTCGCCCTTCTTACACTCGAACTCTTTCTAACTTACCACATTTATTCTTCTTGATCAAAACTCGTCACGCCTATCGGGGTGGTACCTCGAAGACCGGCCGTCGGCACGAACTCTAAGCGTCGTCGCCGATTATCCGCACAAGTTCTCTGAGCTGCCAAAACCTCTTCTAGACCCGCTTCACCCTAACCACCGTCTGCTGGAACAAGCCTGAACCAACTATCTGAACCTTGCCAACATCGAACCAATCGGCCGTGACTTACACTTCCGCCCTGAGGCTTCATAAGGCAACATCAGAACACCGAAATGGTAGCTTAAAACTTCCCCGATAGGAGACAACAATCCTCACAACTACCCCGAAATCCAAACAACGGCCCGAGGCGAATCAAATCTGAGACTCACTGAGTTCCTAACCTGCTGGTAAAACTTCCAAAAGAAGCAGTGCCACAGGCTCCATGCATCATAAGGTGAAGGTAGGCATCCCGTGCAGCCTTACAACCTTTCCTGAAATAATCATCTCGCAACTTACTACCGGTGCAGTTAGCCTAAAAACCACGATGGTGCCCCATCGGCCCGATATCTTGGTTGAACGCATCTACGAACTCGTACGCTGGTTAACTAAACTTGGGCCTAACACCCTCGTGACCCTACCACAAAGCGGGACCACCACAAACTGACCCCACCACCAAACAGGCCGCGGGTTGACCCGCAACGTTGTGAAATCCGGAAAAAAAAAAAACATATTGTTGTGGTTGGGTTAATAAAAATATATATATAAGAAAACAAAGAATAAATTGCATGGGATAGAGTTAGTGTTAAAGTTGGATAAATAGATAGATGAAATGAAAATAAGAAAAGAAAAAAAAAAAAAAAAAAAAACAGAAGTGCACCATGCACGTACATCCTTCCATTCCCCCTTCCCCCCTTTTTATTTCCCCTCCAACTCTTGTCATTTCACCTCCCATAGGTTATAGAAAACTCTCCACTTATACATTGTATTTACACACAAACAAAGTACATAACATAAAGGTTAGAAAATCAGAAAAAAACAAGTGAAAAGAAGAGTAAAAAATACCAAGAAAGCAAGAAGAACAAGAATCAAAATACTAGAGAGTAAGGATAATTTTAGCAACCACACAACAATAATCTTCACACTTACAAGGTGAGTTTTCTCACTCAGAAATTCTTGGTAATATCCTTTATTTTAAGTTCAATACAAGTTAGAATAAGAATTGAGTGTTGAAAAGAAATATTGAACTTTTGATTGTTTAGACAACTAGTTGCGTCATGAACTTTACGAACTGTTCTCACTGAGTTATAATTGTTAGAATTTGATGCAATTCAGAGGAATTGTACACCTCTCTAATATGATCATATAGAACCAAAAATGAGGTAAAATGGACGTACGGTTTGAAAGTTATCATAGTTCAAAGTTCCTGCCTTAGATTTGGTCGAAATTCGGAAAGGCATAATTACGGACTGTTTTTATTGAGTTTTACTTATTAGAATTATATGAAAATTTACATGGTTGTAAGTCTCTGTTACGGACAGATATATATAAAGATTTATTAAAACGGACTTACGAGTTGAGAGTTATTGTAGTTTGAAGTTGCTGCCTCGGATTCGTCGGAATCCAGAAGGGCAGGACGTTGAAACGTAAAACTGTACTAATATGTGGGGAATATGAAAATTTTTTCTAAATGAAAGTTCTAGATCTCTTTGTTGTGGACAGTTTGAGACCTTACGGGGATCTATCCGACTTACGGATTGAGAGTTATCGTTGTTTAAAGTTTCTGCCTTGGATCTATCGAGATTCAGGAAGGGCAGCGAATAAAAGTGTAAAACTGTACCAAATGGTACAGAATATGAAAGGATGGTTCACATGGAGACGTGTAGCTCTCTGTTCTCGTCGTTTTGAGATTTTATGGGGCTTGAACGGGTTTACAGATTAGGAGTTATGACTATTCTAAGATTGGGTGTTGTTTAATAAATATTCTGCCGAAATAAATTTCATGTGGCTGTTTTGAGGATAAATTTGTGTTAGTTACCCAAAGTAGTTTTAAATGAAATTTGGTACAGTGAAAGATCCCCGTCTTACCTTAGTTTCGCTTGAGAAACACCTTAGTTGGAGTTATGGTTAAAAAGTTATAATCGTTACAAGTATGAATGACAGAATGTTAGAAAAGAGAATAGTATTTATTTGATCTTCTGAAAAATATGAAAAGTGAATACGTGTTCACATAAATATATAAATATATAATGGATCGGGTTGCACGCCGCAACAAAACGTAAAGTGAATACGCGTTCACAAATACGTAAACATAATGGATCGGGTTGCACGCCGCAACAAAACGTAAAGTGAATATATGTTCACAAATACGTAAATATAATGGATCGGGTTGCGCGCAACAAAACGTAAAGTGAATACGCGTTCACAAATACGTAAACATAATGGATCGGGTTGCACGCCGCAACAAAACGTAAAGTGAATACGCGTTCACAAATAAGTAAATATAATGGATCGGGTTGCACGCCGCAACAAAACGTAAAGTGAATACACGTTCACAAATACGTAAACATAATGGATCGGGTTGCGCGCCGCAACAAAGCGTAAAGTGAATACCTCTTCACAAATAGTTAAATATTATGGATCTGGTTGCACTACGCAACAATTATGAAAGATGAATTCTTGTTCACATATTTATAAAAATGAAAAGTGAATACGCGTTCACAAATATATAAATGTAATAAACATGTGGAAATGCAGGGAATGTCTTAACGCATAACACGATAAAATGAAGTGTTAGTTAAGCGAGAATTTCCGATGAGAGTTGTTGCATATTTAAAAATGTTGTAACTCGATATGTTTTTGCAATATGCTTATTACGTTATAATGTGATTGCGCTTGGAATATTGTGGTGTTACTTTGAATTGCGGGAGTAAGGTTTTCACCATTTGGTGGAGTGACTTCTATTAACATGTTTGAAGCGTGATAGAGGAAAGACTCCACGCCAAGGCTAGCGATCGTTCGCAGCCTCTTGTCATACCAAGTCCATTGCTTGCTTGGTACTCGTCGAGTTCGTAATGTCGCCCAGATCTCGAAATGCGGGTGTGGAATGGTCTCCTTCCAACTTAGAATAATATTTGTCGGTATGTCTATGTAGAAACAACATTTGCAGTATGGGCTCGCGTTATATTTTCAATAAAGTCATAAACAAATTCCTTTATTGTTATTTTTATTAATAGCTCGTATTTGAATATAAGTTTAAATTTCTAAATAAAGAGAATTAAATGGTGCTCTGGTGGAAAATAATTGTCTGTGCCATCACGCCTAAGTAAAGACTTAGGAAAATTTGGGGCGTGACAAGTTGGTATCAAAGCTAAACCAGTTAAGAGATTCTAGGAAGTTTTCTTCGGTTGGGTGTTTGAATGGTTACTTATTGCTGACGGTGCGCGCCACCTTAGTAATAAGTAAGCAGAATAACATCCTAAAGTTTCACTTCTTTCATACTCCTCGTGCCTATCTTGAGTCTTTCAGACTTGGTTCTCGTACTACCTCCTTCAAAGGATTGTGGAAGGGAGTGTACAACGATAAAATAACCAGATGTGATCGCACCACCGAAAAGGTAGGAGAGGTACGAGATAGACTATGGGGCAAATTTTGTGAGAAGAAGGAACATATCTATACTGGGAAGGACTACAAGTCTAACCCAATAGTATTTCTCGATGAGGTAGAAAACCTATTGTTTACGAGGATGTGTGGAGACGCATGACGTCAATTTGGTAATCGCACGGTTAGTGGGCGACACGCGGTGTGGTGGAGAAATTTTAGAAGAAATCATTTTCCGATGTCACCACCGATGACGTGGGGGGAGTTCAGAGCTGCATTCAGTGAAAAGTACATGCCTAACTCCCGAAAAGATGCCTCTCAGACGTGAGTTTGAACTGTTGAAACAAGGAGACCGCAATGTGATAGAGTACAATACCTAATTCATCCGATTGTCAGCATACAATGCACATATTATTCCTACAGAAAGGGAGAAGGTCAAAAGATTTGTGAGGGTTTAAACCCGAACTTGGTAGAGAAGGTATTGGCATTAGCCTATGATCGGACGTACCTTCAGATCGTCAACATGACAATGAGGGTAGAAGGTTTTGCCAAATCAAAAAGAGAGTATTCACGAAAGAGGCATTTATGTGACTTGACATTTTTCAACTATCCGATTGGAGTCATACTATAGAAAATAGTCAACTCCATCCAGAGAGAGTTCCACTTACCGTTTAGAAGATCAATAAAGGTATGTGGAACTTTCCTATCTCTTGAGCATGAATAGTTGTACTTATATAGTACGGTAGACGTACAATACTTTGATATCCTTTACTTATTTAAGAATGGCCAAGTTGGGTGAGTTAGGAGGTTAACCCACTTCTTTAAAACTATTAAGGATGTCTTAAGTTTTCAAAGTTAAGGGACTTGAAGTGTTTTGAGTATATGATACTTGTTTTGTTTTAAAAGTTTAAGTCCCTTGGAAATAGGAAAATGTAATTGACTAAGGTATAAGATTAATATAACGACTTTATGGGAAGTTGGTTATATTCGCTTTATGGAAAGTTAAAAGGAGAGATTTACTTTAAGTAAGATAAGTAAGGACAAGTGACTTGATGCTATGGTTATTAGTATCTTGGAAGTTTTATATATAAAAAAAAAGAGTCATTCGTTTTAAAAGAGTAGAAGTATGTAGTACTTGGGATTAAATTTCCGGATTCTTTTATTAAGACATGTTAGTGCCTTAAGTGAACTAAAATGAGAGGATATATTAATAATGTCAATAAGAAGTTAGGGGATTTCTTGACTTACTTATGTTATGTAGGATAGCCGGTTGAGCTAGGGTAAGAGTATAAATGAGGGGTAAACCCCCAAGACGTTATACCACCTTCTCCAGGGTAAGAGTATAAATGAGGGGTAAACCCCCAAGACGTTATACCACCTTCTCCAGGGTAAGAGAATAAATGAGGGGTAAACCCCCAAGACGTTATACCACCTTCTCTAGGGTAAGAGTATAAATGAGGGGCAAGCCCCAAGACGTTATACCACCTTCTCCAGGGTAAGAGTATGAATGAGGGGAAATCCCCAAGACGTCATACCACATTCTCCTGGTTATTTGTATGAATGAGGGAAAATCCCCAAGACGTCATACCACCTGCTTCAGGGTAAGAATATAAATGAGGGGAAAACCCCCAAGACGTTATACCACCTGTTCCGTGGATTTGCTACCCATGATCGACGAAGAATATCCTCACGTCGACTTATTTCCTACCTTAGGTCTCAAAAGTTATTAAGGAGTCACAAAGTGGAGTACGCATAATCGACTAATATAGTAGATACCCAAAAGAGTCCCAAAGTGCATGATGTCCCTATTGTTTGAAAATTTTGAAGGTTTTTTCTGAAGATCTCTGTGCCTTCCTCGGATAGAGAAGTGGAGTTCGCTATAGAGTTAATTCGGTACAAGACCTATTTCTATTATTCCATATCGAATGGCCCACTAAATTGAGAGAGTTAAAAGAAGCGGTTGAAGGATCTTACGGATAAAGGATTTATAAGGCCTAGTGTTTCCCCAGCGCCTGATTCTTTTGTGAAGAAAAAAGATGGATCGCCCGAATGTGCATCGATTATCGACAACTCAATAAGTTCACGATCAAGAATCGATATCCATTACCAAGAATCGATGATCTTTTGACCAACTTGAGAGCCAATTATTTTTCCAAGATTGATCTCGTTCGAGATATCATCGATGAAAATAAATCGAATGATATATCAAAAACAGCCTTTAGGACCTGATATGGCCATTATGAGTTCTTGGTCATGTCTTTCGGATTAACCAATGCCCCAGCAGCATTTATGGATCTAATGAACATAATCTTTAAACCATTCTTGGATTTGTTCGTAATTGTATTTATAGATGATATCCTAATTTACAGCAAGTGTGTTGAAGAACAGGAAGAGCATCCGGCGGTAGTGCTTCAAGTCTTGAAACAGAGAAACTATATGCTAAATTTTCAATGTGTGAATTTTGGTTGGAAAAGGTAGCCTTTTTGGGTCATGTTGTGTCAAGGGATGGAATTATGGTAGACCCCCAGAAGATAGAAGCAGTGAAGAACTGGCCAAAACCGACCACTCCGACAGAGGTTAGAAGTTTCGGGTTTGGGGTATTATAGAAGATTCGTAAAGGTTTTTCTAGTCTTCGCTCCTTTGACCGGTTGACTCAAAAATGGTTAAGTACCGTGGTCGAGCATGTGAAGCAAGTTTTTAGAAACTAAAGGAATTGTTGACTCGCACTACCATAACCTTACCATCGGACAAAAAGGATTCACGCCTATTGTGATGCCTCAGAGTTGGGTTAGGATGTGTCTTGATGCGATGTGGAAAAGTTATGCGTATGCATCTAGACAATTGAAGATACATGAGAAGAATTACCCAACTCATGACTTGGAATTAGTCTGCGGTGGTGTTTGCCTTACGAATATGGAGACATTATTTGTATGGTGTGCATGTGACATATTTACGGATCATAAGAGTTTGCGATAGACATAACCACGCAGAAGGATTTGAATCTCAGACAAAGAAGATGGTTAGAGTTGCTTAAGGATTATGACCTTAGTATTCTTTACCATCCCGAAAGCTAACGTGGTGGACGACTCGATGGGAGATCAATGGGCAGCTTGGTCCATTTGGCAATACAAAAGAGGGTATTGTTCGTGAGGTACAAAGATTGGAAAACCTCGGTTAGTTTAATCGAGATCGGTGAAGGTAGGGTGGTGGTACATGATACCTCGCACCGCCTTTGGCTTCGTAAATAAAAGAAAGTCATTGAGGATACGGAGTTTGTTGGATTTCGAGAGGATCCAACAGGAAAACCTTCACTGCTTACATATCGGGAGATAATGGCGAACCCTTCGTGATAAAGGTAGGTTATGTGTTCTAAGGTAAAGGATCTAAGGAGGAAGATCTTAGATGAGGGTCACAACACAAGATATTCCATTCATCCAGGTCAACAAAATGTATCAGGACCTCAAGGCAAATTACGGTGGACGGGATGAAGAAAGACGCCATGGAGTTTGTCGAGATGTCTTATATGCGAGCAGTGAAAGTCGAACATCAAAACTCCGCGGATTACTTCAGACATTGAGTCCCCATGTGGAAATGGGAGGCGATTCATATGAATTTTGTAACCGGTCCACCAAAACTCGAGAAGCGGTATGATTCTATTTGGGTGATTGTTGATCGCTTACAAAGTCAGCCCATTTCTTACCTGGTCAAGACTACGATCGCGCACCACAAGACACACAGATTTATTTGAAGGAGATTGTGCGTTACACGATTCCTTACAAATTATTTCAGATAGGGGTTCCCAGTTCACCTCACACTTTTGGCAAAGTTTCCAGCAGGTCTCGACAAAAGTTAAGTTAAGCACGACTTTCCACCCGCAAACGACGGGCAAGTCGAGCGAACAATCCAAACACTCGAGGACATGTTGCGATCTTGTGTGTTAGATTTTCGGGAAGCCGATTGACCATCTATGTCTAATTGAGTTCGCCTACAACAATAGTTTTCACTCTAGCATACAAATGGCCCCATTTGAAGCATTATGTGGACGAAAATGTAGGTCTCCACTTGGATGGTTCGAGGTGGGTAAGACGCAACTGTTCGGACCTGAAGTCATTCAAGAAACAAATGATAAGGTACATATGATTCGGGAGCGGATCAAAACATCTCATAGCCGTCATAAGTCCTATGCGGATCATCGGAAAAGAGATCTTGAATTCCAAGAGGGGGAGAAAGTATTTTTAAAAGTGTCCCCAATGAAGGGAGTGATGCGCTTTGATAAGAAAGGGAAATTGAGCCCAAGGTTTATTGGGCCATATGAGATCTCATAAGAGTGGAGAATGTGGCTTACGAATTAGCACTTCCACAAGAGCTGGAAGCAGTGCATCCGGTATTTCATGTGTCAATGTTACGAAAATACTTGCACGATCCAAGTCACGTCATCCTTCCCCAGGAGATAGTTCTTAATAAAGAGCTTCAATATGAAGAGGCTCCGGTAGAAATACTTGATAGAAAGGTCCAACGCCTTAGAAATAAAGATATTGCTTCCGTGAAAGTCCTATGGAAGAATCACTCCACAGAGGAAGCCACCTGGGAAGCGGAAGAGGCGATGAAAGTCAAATATCCATTCCTATTTGACTAAGGTAAAAAAAAAATGTATTACATAGTACTTCATATGTGTGCCATTTGCGTGTCTATATGCATGTGTTACAACCTTATTCTCATTCGAGGACGAATGCTTCTTAAGGAAGGGAGAATGTGAAGCCCCAAATTAGTGTTACAATAACAAATAAACATATTTGTGTCTATGTGATTATGTTATGACCTTATTCACATTCGAGGACGAATGTTGCTTAAGGAGGAGAGAATGTGAAATCCGGAAAAAAAAAAATATTGTTGTGGTTGGGTTAATAAAAATATATATATAAGAAAACAAAGAATAAATTGCATGGAATAGAGTTAGTGTTAAAGTTGGATAAATAGATAGATGAAATGAAAATAAGAAAAGAAAAAAAAAAACAAAAAAAAAACAGAAGTGCACCATGCACGTACATCCTTCCATTCCCCCTTCCCCCCTTTTTATTTCCCCTCCAACTCTTGTCATTTCATCTCCCATAGGTTATAGAAAACTCTCCACTTATACATTGTATTTACACACAAACAAAGTACATAACATAAAGGTTAGAAAATCAGAAAAAAACAAGTGAAAAGAAGAGTAAAAAATACCAAGAAAGCAAGAAGAACAAGAATCAAAATACTAGAGAGTAAGGATAATTTTAGCAACCACACAACAATAATCTTCACACTTACAAGGTGAGTTTTCTCACTCAGAAATTCTTGGTAATATCCTTTATTTTAAGTTCAATACAAGTTAGAATAAGAATTGAGTGTTGAAAAGAAATATTGAACTTTTGATTGTTTAGACAACTAGTTGCGTCATGAACTTTACGAACTGTTCTCACTGAGTTATAATTGTTAGAATTTGATGCAATTCGGAGGAATTGTACACCTCTCTAATATGATCATATAGAACCAAAAATGAGGTAAAATGGACGTACGGTTTGAAAGTTATCATAGTTCAAAGTTCCTGCCTTAGATTTGGTCGAAATTCGGAAAGGCATAATTACGGACTGTTTTTATTGAGTTTTACTTATTAGAATTATATGAAAATTTACATGGTTGTAAGTCTCTCTGTTACGGACAGATATATATAAAGATTTATTAAAACGGACTTACGAGTTGAGAGTTATTGTAGTTTGAAGTTGCTGCCTCGGATTCGTCGGAATCCAGAAGGGCAGGACGTTGAAACGTAAAACTGTACTAATCTGTGGGGAATATGAAAATTTTTTCTAAATGAAAGTTCTAGATCTCTTTGTTGTGGACATTTTGAGACCTTACGGGGATCTATCCGACTTACGGATTGAGAGTTATCGTTGTTTAAAGTTTCTGCCTTGGATCTATCGAGATTCAGGAAGGGCAGCGAATAAAAGTGTAAAACTGTACCAAATGGTACAGAATATGAAAGGATGGTTCACATGGAGACGTGTAGCTCTCTGTTCTCGTCGTTTTGAGATTTTATGGGGCTTGAACGGGTTTACAGATTAGGAGTTATGACTATTCTAAGATTGGGTGTTGTTTAATAAATATTCTGCCGAAATAAATTTCATGTGGCTGTTTTGAGGATAAATTTGTGTTAGTTACCCAAAGTAGTTTTAAATGAAATTTGGTACAGTGAAAGATCCCCGTCTTACCTTAGTTTCCGCTTGAGAAACACCTTAGTTGGAGTTATGGTTAAAAAGTTATAATCGTTACAAGTATGAATGACAGAATGTTAGAAAGAGAATAGTATTTATTTGATCTACTGAAAAATATGAAAAGTGAATACGTGTTCACATAAATATATAAATATATAATGGATCGGGTTGCACGCCGCAACAAAACGTAAAGTGAATACGGGTTCACAAATACGTAAACATAATGGATCGGGTTGCACGCCGCAACAAAACGTAAAGTTAATATCTGTTCACCAATACGTAAATATAATGGATCGGCTTGCACGCCGCAACAAAACGTAAAGTGAATACGCATTCACAAATACGTAAATATAATGGATCGGGTTGCACGCCGCAACAAAACGTAAAGTTAAAACGCTGTCACAAATACGTAAATATAATGGATCGGGTTGCACGCCGCAACAAAACGTAAAGTGAATACACGTTCACAAATACGTAAACATAATGGATCGGGTTGCACGCCGCAACAAAACGTAAAGTGAATACGTGTTCACAAATACGTAAATATAATGGATCGGGTTGCACGCCGCAACAAATATGAAAGATGAATACATGTTCACCTATATATAAATATGAAAAGTGAATACGCGTTCACAAATATATAAATGTAATAAACATGTGGAAATGCAGGGGAATGTCTTAACGTACAATACGGGATAAAATGAAGTGTTAGTTAAACCGAGAATTTCCGATGAGGAGTTGTTGCATATTTAAAAATGTTGTAACCTGATATGTTTTTGCAATATGCTTATTACGTTATAATGTGATTGCGCTTGGAATATTGTGGTGTTACTTTGAATTGCAGGGTAAGGTTTTCACTCAGCCCCAGATGGTAGGGCTGACTCTCTATTTAACATGTTTCAGGAAAGCGTGATAGAGGAAAGACTCCACGCCAAGGCTAGCGATCGTTCCGCAGCCTCTTGTCATACCAAGTCCATTGCTTCGGCTTGGTACTCGTCAGGTTCAGAATGTCACCCAGATCTCTGAAATGCGGTGTGGAATGGTCTCCTTCCAACTTAGAATAATATTTATCAAGATGTCTATGTAGAAACAACATTTGCAGTATGGGCTCGCGTTATATTTTCAATAAAGTCATAAACAAATTCCTTTATTGTTATTTTTATTAATAGCTCCGTATTTGAATATAAGTTTAAATTTCTAAATAAAGAGAATTAAATGGTGCTCCTGGTGGAAAATAATTGTCCAGGTGCCATCACGCCCTAAGTAAAGACTTAGGAAAATTTGAAGCGTGACAAACGTGGCCTCAACCCGACCCGGCAACGCGCAAAATACTAGCTCCCGGATCCGGAACAATCTCACTAATCCATGTTACGAAAACCTAGCGGTCTTCTTAGCTCAACTACCCTCCTTCCTTCCACACTACTCAGGGACTTATCACACAATATATCCCACGTGCACTATGCACTCCGATAAGGGTCAAACATAAAATACCTCTTTTTCTCGAGATGGCCTTACCTCTAAGGTCTCTACGTATAAGACTCTAAGGTTCACACTTCCTCTATCCCCCAAATCTTACTCGGTTAACTAACCATGATATCTAATCACAATTTTTCACTTATGTTATCTGAACATAATACTTAAGATATACTCATCTTACACGTACTAATCTCTAGAGGGTTAAGGATATACCTGTATCTACTGCTTCACTCCCCTTAGTCGTTCTAATCAAACCTGCCCCGTAGGGCGCGTAGCTAGGGAAGATGATGAACTGGTCACTGATCATGAAGGCTGAGTCCTTCTACTAGGACATCCTTTCAACACATGGCCCTGACGGCCGCAGGTAAAACAAGTACCAACTAAAAGACGATACTCCCCGGGAGGACGTCTGTCACACTGTGAACACTGGGGAAAAAAAAACTGAATCCGGCTGGCTGGAACCTACGTGTAGCTGTGAACCGGAAACTCTGGAGCTCTGACCAACTCCGGCTTACCTCGAACGTTCTGAACCCGTGGAGGACCACTCGGCACTGGTGGATGTGCATAATCAATCTGCTGGTGAGGCGATTCGCCTCGAAAGTTACCAAAGGACCTTGCTGTCCTGGCCCTCTCCTGCTGATCTTGGTTAATCCGTCGATCTCTACATCTCTCGGCCTGCTGCGCATAAGCCCGTACACAGGCCATGCTCAAGCTTAACTGAAGAATTACTCCTGCACGACCTTCTCTTAGATATTTATCAAGACTCGCGGTACATCGGTATACTCTCTGGTAGCCAAATCCATAGTTAGTAACAGGGTCGCCTCTTTGCAATCCATATTCTCTGTCCCCGGTCGTGGAACTGAAGGTTCAAATATCATGGCCGCAGTAGGAACTGCCGCCGCCGTGCTAAAACTCTGCTGGGGCTAGTGACGTCGCAGAACTCCCCGAATGAAGCACTACCCTAGGTAATGATTGGGCCTGTGCCCTCGTAACCCTCTGTGCTCTACTCGCAGCTCCCTCGGCTGCCTTGCCTTCCTGGGCCCGGGTTTGCCCTACGCGGAGGCATAACGGTAAGGGAAAGAAATACGTTAGAGGGTCCAACTTACAACACAGCTCTAAGGCACGATCTCAGAGTGAGAAGAATGGAAACCAATCCTAAATATCCTATAGCCTCCTGATTATTGGTGTGGTGCACAACACACCGATAATCAAGACTTCATCGGATACGGTGCAGAGACACTTTCCGAGGATTAAGCGCTCGATACCACTTTTGTCATGACCGAACCTGCCCGTGATCGTGCCTTACCGGGCACCCTAGTGATACAACATCGGAGAAATCGCGGAATATAAAACAATAACATGAAACAACATGAAGTATGAAATAATAACTGAGAAAAATTGCCTTTCGGCGTATATATGAAAACTTAAATTGACGATTACATCCCATGACAACCCCGCCCACAACGATTACATGCACTCTACGAATGATATGACAACAACGACGAACAGGGCCGTCGCCATACCCCGAATGTAATCACCTACAACAACAGGGACTATACGAAGATAAGCCTCCGAGGAACGGAGCTTCCAAACGCTGAATCGTGACCCTAAGGCGAGGATCAACGATCGGTGTACCTTTACTCGGCATGAACGCAGCCAAGGAGGTCGAGACAACGAGTACCAAGTATGTGAAATCAAAATATCGTAAATGAAATCATAGTAGTCTATATAAAGCGAGACATGTATGATAACCAAACTACAGTTCACAATAAATAAGCAGTCATGTCAAGTCAGGGACTCACGCCCTCAAAGTCATAACTCAAATATAACAATGGGTCTCACGCCCACAACATCAATCATGCCCGTGGAATACCTTCCTCACTGCCGGCAGTCTATGATATAAAAGAACCAAGGAATACATGAACACGGGTCCCACTGTGTCATCATAAAACCGCACGGTAAGTCACGAAGGCATAGCCGACTACTAAAACCCACGATACAACAAGGTCATAAAGCGTATCATGATCTGTCTGACCGTCACATGATCAAAGCCGACACTCGCTCGCAGATCTAATGCGCGTCTAGCCCCGAACTTTCAGAGTCCGTATGGGCCACTCCAATGACCCGCGTGAGGTATTCCCGCATCGAGGGTAGCTACTCCCGGCAATCCTGGACTCGCCGTCCGCGTGGCCACATAGACCGCGTGACCACAAAGGCCGCACACTAACCTCGAACTCCCGCAGTCCGCATAGGCCATTGCACCGCATAAGGTATTCTCGAATCATAGGTCACACAGACCTACCGAGTCTACCCCAGACGGAGGCGCTTAACCCCTAATCATGAGTGATACAATACTAACATAACGGCTTATCGTTTAAACAACATAAGCACAATCGGAAACCCTTTACACAAACATCACAAGATATTAACCCACGTAGCATCCTAGCATGTTTACTTAACAAATCAACATGAAAGTATTACAAGGCTATCACAAACCAACACAATCAAGTTATACACACAAGGTACTTTCTACTATATGATTAACAAGATCGGGTTTTTTATCCCCAAAGTACTTCATACATTAACTTTTTAAAAGATACGTTATTTTCACAAAAGTCACACAATACCCGTAGTATATGAAAATAGAGTGATTATCTTTTGAAGTAAATCACAACACTTCTCTTTGTAAAATCAAGTAACAACATTCTTTTCCAAACGTTCCAAGTTTTCCTAATTTCAATTACTCAAGTTTCTCATTTGAAAGGTTTGTAGTTCATAGTTTTAATCCTTTAAAACAATTTGAGAAACATATACCTTATGTGTGAGTAGGTTATTCTTGTTCATAACAATCTTGATACAACAGCCATGATCTAGGAAATGTAATATCATTTTGTCTCATCTTAGCTTCTATGCAGGATGGTAGTTTCTCTTGGTTTTAATAATACTTTATTAGTCAAAACATTTCCCTTTATTAGTCTTTGTGGTTTGTTCGATACTTATTCTGATTTCTGAAATCAGTAAAACATAATTCCTTTTGAAAACCAAGTACTCATTACTCACGAATGAGGTTTCACACTTTTTAACAAAATTCAATTAAGTCAAGTCTCTTATCTTTTAAGATCAAGTCTCTTAACTTCTTAAATCAATAAATCATTCTTTTATCTCTCTTGCCGTTATACCTAACTTCCCATAAAGCTAGTATAACTCTTAAGCTTTTAAAACCAAGTATTACTCTTCTGTTAAAATGATTCAATATTCTTTTGAAATACTTCAAGATTATTCAGGCTTAAGTCAAAAGACATTGCCGTAATTATTATCGGGCTTAAGTCGGAGACATTCGTAATTATTATTCGATTAACACCGCGTCGTCTACGTACTATATATATATTCTTTAAAATATCATGCTCATGAGGATAGGAAGAATCACATACCTCGCGACGATTATCGACTATTAGCAAAAGCGCTCCACGGCTATAACGGCTAGCCTTGTCCACCTTTCAAGTAGCATCTACTCATGCGAACATTCAACCTATAAAGGTTATACAAGTCTATCAAAGTCTAGACTACTCGGTACAACAATCTAGATACAAGATTCTACGGAAATTAGGGACCCTTCCCTACCGTCAAACTACACAAGTCTCATCAGAATGTCTGATCCATGTAAATGCTGATCCAATTCTCTTCTTTAAATTGGGCTTAAGTCCAAAGACATTGCATAAAACTAAGTTGATTCTATATATAGTATAATACAACTATATATTCCTACAACATGCAATTTCCAATTCTGATAGGGGACAAGATATTTACCTCGGTAAGCCCAAAATTATCCAAGTTTAAATGTCGATCTGAGCAACGTTTAGCTCCTCCTAAGGTGCTCCAACCGCTCGAACAACCCTTAGCGGTTCTATGCAACTTACTTAATACTTCAACCAAGTATGAAGATTTTTCCTTAGGGTTTCGTTTAGTGACTGAAGGGAAGTATAATAGTATTTCTGGGCTTTTCGTATAGGTATAACCTTGGAATACTACAAGGTATTAGGGCAAGTATTTTGGGTATAGTGTGATACTTTGGAGAGTATTTCTACCAAGAGGGGTATTTATACGAGACAACACCACAAGGGGGTGTATGCCTCGGCGACCCCACTAGGAGGGTACTCTCGGCACGTGGGGAGGGTGCTCTCGGCTAAAGCCTCATGAGGGGAGGGCGAGAACTCTAGAGGAGGAAGAGCTTTCAAGACTTAGGAAAGTTTAGGAATGGATGAAGAAGTCTTCAAAGGGGTATTTATAGGTCAAGCAAGGCGACCAATGGCGAGATCATGTCAAGTGCAAGGCAAGTGTAGGGCCAAGATTCATCCATGTGCCCTTATCCATCTACCACAAAATATCCTACCAACTACTTGACAAACAAGGCCACACTTTGCCACTTTACGCTTCAACATCCTCGATGAGAGGGTGACAAGTGTCGCCTCTCGTTGGTCCAAAATGTTTCTCTCTCGGAAAAATCCGCAAAAATTAGAAATGACATAGTCGTAATTTACCCTACGCGAGTTACGTAAAGCGTTTAGTCGAAAAACGACTCTAGGGTGTTGTGCACAAAAATAAAATCGGCAAGCCAGCAAAAGCCCAAACTTTTCTACGTCGTCCTTACGCATACCGGAAATACGGGGTAGAACATTCTCCTCGCCCAGAAACATTCGTCGAGTGTTCCTTCTAAGTCTCAAGCGAGCAGCGCGGTATAGTCTTCACCATTATACTTACGAGAACAATCCGCCACACCGCCACGTAAAACACCCGCGCAAAATACTTACATTCAAGTCCACGAGGAAACACCTCTAACATCGCCACAAACACCTCTCTCGGGGTCTAAAATATACTTCGCCGCCTTCGCCTTACAAAAGAAATGATCACATCCATGCTCGCCATACATGCTCGCTTCTTCCCTTACGTGTCGTACCGCTTCTTGCACTCGAACTCTTTCTCATAACTTACCACATTTACATTCGCTTGGTTCCAAAACTCGTCACACCTATCCGGGTGGTACCTCGAAAGACCGTCGGCACGAACTCTGGCGTCGTAGATTATCCGCACAATTTCTACGTGCCAAAACCTCTTCTAGACCGCTTCACCTAACCACCGTCTGTGGAACAAGCTGAACCAACTATCTGAACGCGCAACATCGAAACAATCGGCCGTGCAACTTACACTTCCGCCTCTGAGGCGTAAGGCAACATCAGAACTGAAATGGTAGCTTAAACACTTCCCGATAGGAGACAACAATCCTCACAACTACCCGCGAAATCAAACAACGGCGAGGCGAATCCGATCACGGAGACTCACGAGTTCCTAACCTGCTGGTAAAACTTCGGAAAAGAAGCAGTAGTACCACGGGCTCCGTCATGCGTCATAAGGTGAAGGTAGGCATCGTGCAGCCTTACAACCTTTCTCGAAATAATCATCTCGCAACTTACTACAGTACGGTTCAGGCCAAAAACCACGATGGGCTGCCCAGTGGCCAGGCCTCTTGGTTGAACGCGTCCACGAACTCGTCTGTTGGTTAACTAAACTTGGGCCTAACACCTCGTGACCCTACCACAAAGCGGGAACACATGGCGACCCGCGCCCAAGCGGGCGCGGGTTGACCGCGGCGTGGCCTCAACACGCCGACAGCGCAAAATACTAGCTCCCGGATCCGGAACAATCTCACTAATCCATGTTACGAAAACCTATCGGTCTTCTTAGCTCAACTACCCTCATTCCTTCCACACTACTCAGGGACTTATCATACAATATATCCCACGTGCACTATGCACTCCGATAAGGGTCAAACATAAAATACCTCTTTTCCTCGAGATGGCCTTACCTCTAAGGTCTCTACGTATAAGACTCTAAGGTTCACACTTCCTCTATCCCCCAAATCTTACTCGGTTAACTAACCATGATATCTAATCACAATTTTTCACTTATGTTATCTGAACATAATACTTAAGATATACTCATCTTACACGTACTAATCTCTAGAGGGTTAAGGATATACTTGTATCTACTGCTTCACTCCCCTTAGGCGTTCTAATCAAACCTGCCCCGTAGGACGCGTAGCTAGGGAAGATGATGAACTGGTCACTGATCATGAAGGCTGAGTCCTTCTACTAGGACATCCTTTCAACACATGGCCTCGACGGCGGTAAAAACAAGTACCAACTAAAAGACGATACTCCGGAGGGCGTGCATCTGCGTGAACACCGGGAAAAAAATGAATCCGGTGTTTGGAACCTACGTGTAGGCGTGGAACTGGAAACTCGAGCTCACCAACTCCGCTTACCTCGAGCGTTCAACCCGGAGGACCACTCGTGACCGTGGATGTGCATAATCAATCTGCTGGTGAGGCGATTCGCCTCGAAAGTTACCAAAGGACCTTGTTGTCCTGGCCCTCTCCTGCTGATCTTGGTTAATCCGTCGATCTCTACATCTCTCGGCCTGCTGCGCATAAGCCCGTACACAGGCTATGCTCAAGCTTAACTGAAGAATTTCTCCTGCACGACCTTCTCTTAGATATTTATCAAGACTCGCGGTACATCGGTATACTCTCTGGTAGCCAAATCCATAGTTAATGTGGTCGCCTTTGCAATCCATATTCTCTGTCCCCGTGGAAGGCCGATGGTTCAAATATCATGGCGCATGAGGAAGTGCCGCCGTGCTAAAACTCTGCTGGGGCTAGTGACGTCGCAGAACTCCCCGAATGAAGCACTACCCTAGGTAATGATTGGGCCTGTGCCCTCGTAACCCTCTGTGCTCTACTCGCAGCTCCCTCGGCTGCCTTGCCTTCCTGGGCCCGGGTTTGCCCTACGCGGAGGCATAACGGTAAGGGAAAGAAATACGTTAGAGGTCGACTTACAACACGACTCTAAGGCACGATCTCGAGTGAGAAGAATGGAAACCAATCCTAAATATCCTATAGCCTCACGATTATTGGTGTGGTGCACAACACACCGATAATCAAGACTTCTTGGATACGGTGCGTAGACACTTTGAGGATTAAGCGCTCGATACCACTTTTGTCACGACCGAACCGGGCGTGGATGGTGCCTTACCGGGCACCTAGTGATACAACATCGAGAAATCAGAATATAAAACAATAACATGAAACAACATGAAGTATGAAATAATAACGAGAAAATTTGGCTTTCGTATATATGAAAACTTAAATTGACGATTACATCATGACAACCCGCACAGCGATTACTGAACTCTACGAATGATATGACAACAACGACGCCAGGGCTCCCGTCATACCACGAATGTAATCACCTACAACAACGGGGACTATACCAAGATAAGCCTCCGGAGGAACGGAGCTTCCCAAACGCTGAACTGTGACCCTAAGAGCGAGGATCAACGACTGGTGTACCTTTACCTGCGGCATGAACGCAGCCCCCCGAAGGAGGTCAGTACAACAAGTACCAAGTATGTGAAACTGAAAATACTGTAAATGAAATCATAGTAGTCTATATAAAGCAGGAGACATGTATGATAACCAAACTACTGATTCTGATAAATAGCGATGTCAAGTCGGGACTCGCGCCTCAAAGTCATCACTCAAATATAACAATGGGTCTCACGCCCGCAACATCAATCATGCCCGTGGAATACCTTCCTCACTTCCGGCAGTCTATGATATAAAAGCACCAAGGAATACACATGAACACCAGGTCCCACCTGTGTCATCATAAAACCGTATGGGGTAAGTACGAAGGGATAGCCGACTACTAAAACCCACCAGGTCCCTGGAACTTTCCGTAGCTCCGTATGGGCCACTCCAATGGCCCGCATGAGGTATTCCCCGCATCGAGGGTAGCTACTCCCCGGCAGCGTCCTGGACTCGCCGTCCGCATGACCACATAGACCGCATGACCACAAAGGCCGCACACTAACCTGGAACTCCCGCAGCCCGATAGGCCACATGCACCGCGTAAGGTATTCTCAAATCATAGGTCCACAGACCTTTGAGTCTACCCCGTCGGAGGCAACCGGAATCATGAGTGATACAATACTAACATAACGACTTATCGTTTAAACAACATAAGCACAATCGGAAACCCTTTACACAAACATCACAAGATATTAACCCACGTAGCATCCTAGCATGTTTACTTAACAAATCTACAAGAAAGTATTACAAGGCTATCACAAACCAACACAATCAAGTTATACACACAAGGTACTTTCTACTATATGATTAACAAGATCGGGTTTTTATCCCCAAAGTACTTCATACATTAACTTTTAAAAGATCGTTATTTTCACAAAAGTCACACAATACGTAGTATATGAAAATAGAGTGATTATCTTTTGAAGTAAATCACAACACTTCTCTTTGTAAAATCAAGTAACAACATTCTTTTCCAAACGTTCCAAGTTAGCCTAATTTCAATTACTCAAGTTTCTCATTTTCGAAAGGTTTGTAGTTCATAGTTTTAATCCTTTAAAACAATTTGAGAAACATATACCTTATGTGTGAGTAGGTTATTCTTGTTCATAACAATCTTGATACAATAGCCATGATCTAGGAAATGTAATATCATTTTGTCTCATCTTAGCTTCTATGCAGATGGTAGTTTCTACTGGTTTTAATAATACTTTATTAGTCAAAACATTTCCCTTTATTAGCTGCTGTGGTTTGTTCGATACTTATTCTGATTTCTGAAATCAGTAAAACATAATTCCTTTTGAAAACCAAGTACTCATTACTCACGAATGAGGTTTCACACTTTTTAACAAAATTCAATTAAGTCAAGTCTCTTATCTTTTAAGATCAAGTCTCTTAACTTCTTAAATCAATAAATCATTCTTTTTATCTCTCTTAAGCCGTTATACCTAACTTCCCATAAAGCTAGTATAACTCTTAAGCTTTTAAAACCAAGTATTACTCTTCATAAAATGATTGATGATTCTTTTGAAATACTTCAAGATTATTCAGCTTAAGTCAAAAGACATTGCGTAATTATTATTAGAGCTTAAGTCAGGAACATTGCCGTAATTATTATTCAGTTAACACACGTACGTCTACCGTACTATATATATATTCTTTAAAATATCATGCTCATGAGGATAGGAAGAATCACATACCTCGCGACGATTATCGACTATTAGAAAAACGCTCCACGGCTATAACCCGGCTAGCCTTGTCCACCTTTCAAGTAGCACATGCTACTCACAGAACATTCAACCTATAAAAGTTGTACAAGTCTATCAAAGTCTAGACTACTCGGTACAACAATCTAGATACAAGATTCTACGGTAAATTGGGCACCCTTCCCTGCAGTCAAACTACACAAGTCTCATGTCTGAATACACATGTAAATCAGTCGATTCTCTTCTTTAAATTGGGCTTAAGTCCAAAGACATTGCTGAAAACTAAGTTCAGTTCTATATATAGTATACTACAACTATATATTCCTACAACATGCAATTTCCAATTACAATAGGGGGGACAAGATATTTACCTCGGTAAGCCCAAAATTATCCAAGTTTAAGTGTCGATCCTGAGCAACGTTTAGCTCCTCCTCGGTGCTCCAACCGCTCGAACAACCCTTAGAATTTCTATGCAACTTCACTTAATACTTCAACCAAGTATGAAGATTTTTCCTTAGGGTTTCGTTTAGTGGTGAAGGAAGTATAATAGTATTTACGGGCTTTCAGTATAGGTATAACCTTGGAATACTACAAGGTATTAGGGCCAAGGTATTTTGGGTATAGTAACAATACTTTGGAGAGTATTTCTACCAAGAGGGGTATTTATACGAGACAACACCACAGGGGGTGTATACCTCGGCCAACCCCACTGGAGGGGGTACTCTGCCAAGGGGAGGGGTGCTCGGCTAAAGCCTCATAAGGGGAGGGGGAGGGCGAGAAATCTAGAGGGAGGGGGAAGATCTTTCAAGACTTAGGAAAGTTTAGGAATGGATGAAGAAGTCTTCAAAGGGGGGGTATTTATAGGTCAAGCAAAGGCCAACCAATGGCCAAGATCATGCCAAGTGCAAGATAAGTGTAGGGCCAAGATTCATCCATGTGCCCCTTATCCACCTACCACAAAATATCCTACCAACTACTTGACAAACAAGGCCACACTTTCGGCCACTTTACCGCCCAACATCCTCCAATGAGAGGGTGACAAGTGTCGCCCTCTCGTTGGTCCAAAATGTTTCGTCTCTCGGAAAAATCCGCAAAAATTAGAAATGACATAGCCGTAATTTACCCTACGCGAGTTGTGTAAAACGTTTCGTCGAAAAACGACTCTAACCGGGTGTTGTGCACAAAAATAAAATCGGCCAAGCCACTTAAAAGCCCAAACTTTTCTACGTACATCCTTACGTACATACCCTGGAAATACGGGGTATAACAATCTATTTCATGTATGCCCATAGTCTTCCTGCTATTCACTGACCTGCCATCTGCCCCTTGATGATTGTTGGCAGTCATGTCTTCTAGTAAGTCATGTGCCTCATTGGCACTCTTTCTCATGAACGCTCCACCTGTTGCAGTATCAATGATGGTACGAGTAGTACCACTCAATCCATTATAAAAAAATATGGACCAACATCCACTTCTCTATGCCATGATGTGGGCACTTTCTTTGCAAATCCTTGAATCGCTCCCATGCATCATAGAGCGACTCACCATCCACCTGGTAGTAATTGTTCAGCTCTCCCCTCAACTTTGCAGCCTTGGAAGGAGGGAATAACTTTGCTAGAAACTTTTGGGCCAGGTCCTGCCAGGTAATGACGGAGATGGCAGGTAGTGAGTTCAACCAGCTTTTGGCTCTATCCCTCAGTGAGAATGGGAAGAGCCTCAGTCTAATGGCATCGTCAGTAACACCATTGTATTTAAAAGTGACACACAACTCCAGAAAATTTGCAATATGTACGTGGGGATCTTCAGATAGCAGTCCCCCAAATTATACTATGTTCTGGATCATGCTTAGGATGGCTGACTTGATCTAAAAGTTGTTGGCCCCTATAGCTGGGAGTCTGATGCAAGTCTGCGCACCTGTGACCGTGGGAAGAACATAGTCCCCCAAACTTCTCTCTGATGGGACCTGTATTGGCTCCCCTGCATTCTCATGAACCTCATTGTCTGCCCCATTATGATTTGGTTCGTTGTTCATGGTCACTGACTCAGATATCCTTTTGTTGCGCCTGTTTTGTTTGCAGGTTTTCTCAATTTCAGGATTAAAGGGAACAAGTGTATCTGTGCCTCTCCTTCTTCGCATACACTAGATTCCTGAAACAAATCAAAAACAACAAACAAATCAAAGCACACGGTCTGACAGTAAAAATTAAAATTAAAATAAAAAATAAAGTCAAAGTAGAAATAAAAACAAATGATTCGATATTAGATGTACGTCAGTCCCCGGCAACGGCGCCAAAAACTTGTTAGCAATATATCGAATGCTCACAAGTAATATAGTCTGTAAGACCGAATATCATCCACAAAGACTGATTTCTAAGTAGCGTTCATCTATTTTATGTTATCTATTTAGCAATCGATATTTGATTGAAGTTTTTATTTAACTACTAGAATAATTGCAAGATTTAAACCAATAAAATTGCAATAAGTTATGAATGAATTAGGGCTTCCAAAATCCTCGACTATCAAATTTATTCAATCTTTAATGCGACTAGAATGATTCTTCTTCTTCGTTAAGATAGCGGTTAACTAGACTACCTTATATTCTGGTTAGGACATATAATCACTCAACCCTAGTGCAGAACCCTTCTATATTTCTATGATAAGATTTACCACATAGGAGGATTAAGAACAGTAACCTATAATGCTACACAAGTATCGGGGTACTTTCGTCCGCGATTTTAACCTATGTCTAGTCAATTACAGCATATCCAAATATCTCCTTTCGGCTTTTGATTCGAAATCATATAGGTTATGATAATTAGTGATCAATTAATTATCAAACATTCATACCAAATATTGACTAAATCTTATTCAAGTGAAGAAGACATCAACTACTGCATTAATTCATGAATAGAAGTTTCAAGCGATTCATAAGGGAAGCCCTAATAGAGTGTTTAGGTCTTAACCATAGTCACGCTAAGAACTAACACAATATCTATACATAAACTGAATTAAAAACGAAAGAAAGAAAATTACGTAGAACAAAGTCTCCAATTATAGCTCTAAATCCGACTTGTGTTGTGTTGTGTTGTAGAATGACCAACCTCTTTCATATCATTAATTCCTAGGGCTTAAATATCCTCTAATTTTCGTGCCATATGGACCAATCTGCCCTTATCCAATTTGCCTTCGGAACTGAAATTTCCCGTGTCGGCACCACAGTTCTACATATCGGCACCGCGGTGCCGAAACTCCTGCAGCTTCTCAGCACAAATGGCACCGCAGTACTACCTGATGGCACCGCGGTTCTGCATAGTGGCACCGCGGTGCTGCCTTCTTTCGCTCTGAGTTGTCAACTTTCGTCCTTTTCACCTCGGGAGCACCTTTTCTGCCCATTTCTCGTTCCTTTTTGCCATTTTGCCTTTTTGCACCGCTGTGACTCAAAAGAAAGAAAAACAAACCTACTACTATACAAAACACAACAAAAACAAGTGAAATATCAACTAAAAAATGACTCAAAAGGTGTTTACAAAATACGCCTAACAAATACATAATGAATTAAGTATCACAAGTATAAGTCAAACATGTCTATCATAAATCCACAAAATCAACAATCATACCAACTAGGGATGTCGCTGGGGCGGGGGAAGGGTGCCCCATACCCGTACCCGCCACCTAAAATCCACCCCCATCCCCGCCTCACCACCCATCATGAATAGTAATTCTTCCAACTGCCCCGACCCCATTTACCCTAGGCGGGTACCCACTTATCCAGCGGGTACCCACCTAAACAACTCTCACAAATTACGTTAATTTATCAAAGTTAGGAAATAAACATCAACAAAACAAAGTAACTTTAGCAGCATGTTTCCAGCAGTAACTTCAACAGGTACTAAAACCCAGGGACAAAACATGAGAATGATGTCTCAGAATGAATTATATAATAAGGAATGTTGTGCCCTCATGTAACATAAGGTGATAAATATCCATAGTACCCGCACGTCTTCATATTTTTGGATTGTCATAATTATAATCCAATAGACGACTCTCTACAGTTTTGGTTTGGTTACTGAATCAGATCCCTTAAAAACACCAAAACTGAAAATATACATTACAATAAAAAGTGAAGATAATAAAGAGATAATTCATCATGCAGCTTGTCCCTCATCTTCGGTAATACATTCTTCCTCCTCCATTTCGTCAATAATTTGTCGATACTCAACTTCTTTTAGCCCATCATCACCTAATAATTAAAATTAAGAGATAATAATACAGTTGCTTCACAAGTAATATAGTCTGTAAGACCGAATATCATCCACAGAGACTGGTTTCTAAGTAGCGTTCATCTATTTAGCAATCGATATTTGATTGAAGTTTTTATTTAACTACTAGAATAATTGCAAGATTTAAACCAATAAAATTGTAATAAGTTATTAATGAATTAGGGCTTCCAAAATCCTCGACTATCAACTTTATTCAATCTTTAATGCGACTAGAATGATTCTTCTTCTTCGTTAAGATAGAGGTTAACTAGACTACCTTATATTCAGGTTAGGACATATAATCACTCAACCCTAGTGCAGAACCCTTCTATATTTCTATGATAAGATTTACCACATAGGAGGATTAAGAACAATAACCTATAATGCTACACAAGTATCGGGGTACTTTCGTCTGCGATTTTAACCTATGTCTAGTCAATTACAGCATATCCAAATATCTCCTTTCGGCTTTTGATTCGAAATCATATAGGTTATGATAATTAGTGATCAATTAATTATCAAACATTCATACCAAATATTGACTAAATCTTAATCAAGTGAAGAAGACATCAACTACTGCATTAATTCATGAATAGAAGTTTCAAGCGATTCATAAGGGAAGCCCTAATAGAGTGTTTAGGTCTTAACCATAGTCACGCTAAGAACTAACACAATATCTATACATAAACTGAATTAAAAACGAAAGAAAGAAAATTACGTAGAACAAAGTCTCCAATTATAGCTCCAAATCCGCCTTGTGTTGTGTTGTGTTGTAGAATGACCAACCTCTTTCATAGCATTAATTCCTAGGGCTTAAATATCCTCTAATTTTCGTGCCCTATGGACCAATCTGCCCTTAGCCAATTTGCCTTCGGAACTGAAATTTCCCGTGTCGGCACCACAGTTCGCAGATATCGGATCGCGTGCTAAACTCCCGCAGCCTTTCTCAAAGACAAATGGCACCGCAAAGATTACTGATGGCTGACCAAGCTGAAAGTCCTATGACTCTTTGGTAAATATGGCATCGCGGTTCTGCATAGTGGCACCGCGGTGCTGCCTTCTTTCGCTCTGAGTTGTCAACTTTCGTCCTTTTCACCTCGGGAGCACCTTTTCTACCCATTTCTCGTTCTTTTTTGCCATTTTGCCTTTTTGCACCGCTGTGACTCAAAAGAAAGAAAAACAAACCTACTACTATACAAAACACAACAAAAACAAGTGAAATACCAACTAAAAAATGACTCAAAAGGTGTTTACAAAATACGCCTAACAAATACATAATGAATTAAGTATCACAAGTATAAGTCAAACATGTCTATCATAAATCCACAAAATCAACAATCATACCAACTAGGGATGTCGCTGGGGCGGGGGAAGGGTGCCCCATACCCGCCACCTAAAACCCACCCCCATCCCCGCCTCACCACCCATCATGAATAGTAATTCTTCCAACTGCCCTGACCCCATTTACCCTAGGCGGGTACCCACTTACCCTAGACGGGTACCCACTTATCCGGCGGGTACCCACCTAAACAGCTCTCACAAATTACGTTAATTTATCAAAGTTAGGAAATAAACATCAACAAAAAAAAGTAACTTTAGCAGCATATTTCCAGCAGTAACTTCAACAGGTACTAAAACCCAGGGACAAAACATGAGAATGATGTCTCAGAATGAATTATATAATAAGGATATAATAAGGAATGTTGTGCCCTCACGTAACATAAGGTGATAAATATCCATAGTACCCGCACGTCTTCATATTTTTGGATTGTCATAATTATAATCCAATAGACGACTCTCTACAGTTTTGGTTTGGTTACTGAATCAGATTCCTTAAAAACACCAAAACTGAAAATATACATTACAATAAAAAGTGAAGATAATAAAGAGATAATTCATCATGCAGCTTGTCCCTCATCTTCGGTAATACATTCTTCCTCCTCAATTTCGTCAATAATTTGTCGATAATCAACTTCTTTTAGCCCATCATCACCTAATAATTAAAATTAAGAGATAATAATACAGTTGCTTCACAAGTAATATAGTCTGTAAGACCGAATATCATCCACAAAGACTGGTTTCTAAGTAGCGTTCATCTATTTAGCAATCAATATTTGATTGAAGTTTTTATTTAGCTACTAGAATAATTGCAAAATTTAAACCAATAAAATTGTAATAAGTTATGAATGAATTAGGGCTTCCAAAATCCTCGACTATCAACTTTATTCAATCTTTAATGCGACTAGAATGATTCTTCTTCTTCGTTAAGATAGCGGTTAACTAGACTATCTTATATTCTGATTAGGACATATAATCACTCAACCCTAGTGCAGAACCCTTCTATATTTCTATGATAAGATTTACCACATAGGAGGATTAAGAACAATAACCTATAATGCTACACAAGTATCGGGGTACTTTCGTCTGCGATTTTAACCTATGTCTAGTCAATTACAGCATATCCAAATATCTCCTTTCGGCTTTTGATTCGAAATCTTATAGGTTATGATAATTAGTGATCAATTAATTATCAAACATTCATACCAAATATTGACTAAATCTTAATCAAGTGAAGAAGACATCAACTACTGCATTAATTCATGAATAGAAGTTTCAAGCGATTCATAAGGGAAACCCTAATAGAGTGTTTAGGTCTTAACCATAGTCACGCTAAGATCTAACACAATATCTATACATAAACTGAATTAAAAACGAAAGAAAGAAAATTACGCAGAACAAAGTCTCCAATTATAGCTCCAAATCCGCCTTGTGTTGTGTTGTGTTGTAGAATGACCAACCTCTTTCATAGCATTAATTCCTAGGGCTTAAATATCCTCTAATTTTTTTGCCCTATGGACCAATCTGTCCTTAGCCAATTTGCCTTCGGAACTAAAATTTCCCGTGTCGGCACCACAGTTCTACATATCGCAGACCGGTGCCGAAACTCTGCGACTTTCAAAGACAAATGGCACCGCATGATGCTACGATGGCACCATGCGGTGAAAGTCCTATGACTCTTTGGTAAATATGGCACCGCGGTTCTGCATAGTGGCACCGCGGTGCTGCCTTCTTTCGCTCTGAGTTGTCTACTTTCGTCCTTTTCACCTCGGGAGCACCTTTTCTACCCATTTCTCGTTCCTTTTGTCATTTTTCCTTTTTGCACCGCTGTGACTCTAAAGAAAGAAAAACAAACATACTACTATACAAAACACAACAAAAACAAGTGAAATGCCAACTAAAAAATGACTCAAAAGGTGTTTACAAAATACGCCTAACAAATACATAATGAATTAAGTATCACAAGTATAAGTCAAACATGTCTATCATAAATCCACAAAATCAACAATCATACCAACTAGGGATGTCGCTGGGGCGGGGGAAGGGTGCCTCATACCCGTACCCGCCACCTAAAACCCACCCCCATCCCCGCCTCACCACCAATCATGAATAGTAATTCTTCCAACTGCCCTGACCCCATTTACCCTAGGCGGGTACCCACCTAAACAGCTCTCACAAATTACATTAATTTATCAAAGTTAGGAAATAAACATCAACAAAAAAAAGTAACTTTAGCAGCATGTTTCCAGCAGTAACTTCAACAGGTACTAAAACCCAGGGACAAAACATGAGAATGATGTCTCAGAATGAATTATATAATAAGGATATAATAAGGAATGTTGTGCCCTCACGTAACATAAGGTGATAAATATCCATAGTACCCGCACGTCTTCATATTTTTGGATTGTCATAATTATAATCCAATAGACGACTCTCTACAGTTTTGGTTTGGTTACTGAATCAGATCCCTTAAAAACACAAAAACTGAAAATATACATTACAATAAAAAGTGAAGATAATAAAGAGATAATTCATCATGCAGCTTGTCCCTCATCTTCGGTAATACATTCTTCCTCCTCCATTTCGTCAATAATTTGTCGATACTAAACTTCTTTTAGCCCATCATCACCTAATAATTAAAATTAAGAGATAATAATACAGTTGCTTCACAAGTAATATAGTCTGTAAGACCGAATATCATCCACAGAGACTGGTTTCTAAGTAGCGTTCATCTATTTAGCAATCGATATTTGATGGAATTTTTTATTTAACTACTAGAATAATTGCAAGATTTAAACCAATAAAATTGTAATGTTATTAATGAATTAGGGCTTCCAAAATCCTCGACTATCAACTTTATTCAATCTTTAATGCGACTAGAATGATTCTTCTTCTTCGTTAAGATAGCGGTTAACTAGACTATCTTATATTCAGGTTAGGACATATAATCACTCAACCCTAGTGCAGAACCCTTCTATATTTCTATGATAAGATTTACCACATAGGAGGATTAAGAACAGTAACCTATAATGCTACACAAGTATCGGGGTACTTTCGTCCGCGATTTTAACCTATGTCTAGTCAATTACAGCATATCCAAATATCTCCTTTCGGCTTTTGATTCGAAATCATATAGGTTATGATAATTAGTGATCAATTAATTATCAAACATTCATACCAAATATTGACTAAATCTTAATCAAGTGTAGAAGACATCAACTACTGCATTAATTCATGAATAGAAGTTTCAAGCGATTCATAAGGGAAACCCTAATAGAGTGTTTAGGTCTTAACCATAGTCACGCTAAGAACTAACACAATATCTATACATAAACTGAATTAAAAACGAAAGAAAGAAAATTACGTAGAACAAAGTCTCCAATTATAGCTCCAAATCCGCCTTGTGTTGTGTTGTGTTGTAGAATGACCAACCTCTTTCATAGCATTAATTCCTAGGGCTTAAATATCCTCTAATTTTCGTGCCCTATGGACCAATCTGCCCTTAGCCAATTTGCCTTCGGAACTGAAATTTCCCGTGTCGGCACCACAGTTCTGCATATCGGCACCGCGGTGCCGAAACTCCTGCAGCTTCTCAGCACAAATGGCACCGCAGTACTACCTGATGGCACCGCGGTGCTGAAAGTCCTATGACTCTTTGGTAAATATGGCACCGCGGTTCTGCATAGTGGCACCGCGGTGCTGCCTTCTTTCGCTCTGAGTTGTCAACTTTCGTCCTTTTCACCTCGGGAGCACCTTTTCTACCCATTTCTCGTTCTTTTTTGCCATTTTGCCTTTTTGCACCGCTGTGACTCAAAAGAAAGAAAAACAAACCTACTACTATACAAAACACAACAAAAACAAGTGAAATACCAACTAAAAAATGACTCAAAAGGTGTTTACAAAATACGCCTAACAAATACATAATGAATTAAGTATCACAAGTATAAGTCAAACATGTCTATCATAAATCCACAAAATCAACAATCATACCAACTAGGGATGTCGCTGGGGCGGGGGAAGGGTGCCCATACCCGTACCCGCCACCTAAAACCCACCCCCATCCCCGCCTCACCACCCATCATGAATAGTAATTCTTCCAACTGCCCCGACCCCATTTACCCTAGGCGGGTACCCACTTACCCTAGACGGGTACCCACTTATCCGGCCGGTACCCACCTAAATAGCTCTCACAAATTACGTAAATTTATCAAAGTTAGGAAATAAACATCAACAAAAAAAAGTAACTTTAGCAGCATATTTTCAACAGTAACTTCAACAGGTACTAAAACCCAGGGACAAAACATGAGAATGATGTCTCAGAATGAATTATATAATAAGGATATAATAAGGAATGTTGTGCCCTCACGTAACATAAGGTGATAAATATCCATAGTACCCGCACGTCTTCATATTTTCGGATTGTCATAATTATAATCCAATAGACGACTCTCTACAGTTTTGGTTTGGTTACTGAATCAGATCCCTTAAAAACTCCAAAACTGAAAATATACATTACAATAAAAAGTGAAGATAATAAAGAGATAATTCATCATGCAGCTTGTCCCTCATCTTCGGTAATACATTCTTCCTCCTCCATTTCGTCAATAATTTGTCGATACTCAACTTATTTTAGCCCATCATCACCTAATAATTAAAATTAAGAGATAATTATGTTTCCAACGAGTTTTGCAATCAAGTACAAGCTTCTTCAAGAAAATTTTAGCATGAGTCCTAGTCGTGCTTTCAAATTTTGTCACTCATAAAACAGAAGCTGTCCAAAAGACCACGCTAGTTCTAGCACTTTCAATGCCCTCGCCAATTATGTTTAAACCATCTTGGATAATCAGATTTAAAATATGGGCACAACAACGAATGTGTAGAAATTTTCCACGCAAAATAAGTGATTCATTAAGAAGTTTACCACGTAAAATTTCTATTACGACATCATTTGTTGTGCAGTTATCCAAAGTGATGGAAGAGATAGAACAATCAAGATTTCAATCGTAAATACACCGACACAAAGCTTAACCTAAGACTTCATTTGCCCTTCTGTTGAGTTGAGTTGGGCCTGGGGCCTGGGCTCGCTCGGCAGATGTATTAAAAAGGGAATGGCCCAAATCAGTAAAGTCATATTTAAATCAAGAAATGAACAAATAAATTAATAAATAGCCTAATTAAATTAATAGGCGGTGCAGGTATTGGCAGTGTGGGTACGGGAGGTGCGGGTACGGTGCGGGTAGCGGGGCGGTGCAAGTCTTATATGAAATACACCCCCGCCCCACTACCCATGGCGGGTAGCACTTTTGATACCCATATCTGCCCCACCACCCACCGAACTATCCCCCATACCCGCCCCAACAGGAGCGGATGCGGGGTGATACCCGCATTTACCCGCCCCACTGACATCCCTAATACCAACTAGTATATGTAACACTAACACTCGTAGGTTCACATACATCTCCTCGTCACAAGATTATTCATTTTTTTATTAATTACCCATAACAATCATCGGTACCAGCACAAGTGCTCGTCACTTAACGAGTATGGAACCCCCAATTCCCCATTACGCTTCTTAATTACTTTAGTCATTATAAACTTCATAACTAATCTAGTAAGTCTCAACTTGCCTTAAATTCAAAGGCCGGAGAGTTAATCCATGACCTTATCCTTCATTTGAGCTTCTGAGCGATCCCAATAGGTTCATATATGGTATCTACGTAAGAATATGAATCCGTAGACACCCATATTGCTATACTAAAGTTTTAAATTCAAAAAGTCAATTCAAAACTCAACTCCGAGCCCCGAAGGTCAAAAATATAATTTTAACTTAAATTCATCTTATCTATAGTCTAAATAGCAAGAATCTCAAAAATCAAGGAAATCTAATCACAATTGAACCTCCAATTGATAAATTACACTAACCCATTTCCATAAAAAAACCCCGTCATTTCTAATCTAAATCATAGAAGAAATCACTAATTAATGAATGAAGATATGAAACAAATACTTAGATTAAGGCTAGAACCTTACCACAAGGTCAAAAATTGAAAAGTTCACTTGAAATCACTCAAATTCGAGCTCTCTAGCTCCCAAAATTAATTTAGCAAGAATGGGTTCGAGCTAGCATTTACGTTCTGTCCAGGTAAAAAATGGTCTTCGCGATCGCGAGGTACATCTGTCATGATCGCGAAGAGTAACCAAGACCCGATCTAACTTTTTATTTTGAGCGATCACGACCTGCTCCCTCTTTCTTCATCACAATCGCGAGCCTCTCATCGTGGTCGCAATGAAGGAAACCATATTAGATGAACTAGATTTTTTTGGTTTCTCCCATTTTTCGATTCAACACATGAAACTAATCCGGAACCTCCCGGAGACAAACCAAATATACATTTCAGTTATAAAATATGTTCTGAACCTGCTCGCGCACTTAAAACACCCAAAAATCTCGTGTTTATCGGATATGGACTGAGGTCAACTCCGATTCTTGAAATTACTAGTTTCTCAATCAATGATCGAAGCGTACCCGAACACCTTGGAACATGAACCAATGACTCGACAAAGTCAAAAATCACATTTCGGGCCTAATAAAATCGATGAAACTTCAAAAACTATATTTATCCCCATGTTGAATTTAGTCAAACATCTTCATTTCCTTCACTGAAACATTCAATTATGCTAATTTCAATCTGAAATCCACCTGCTTGCCTAGGAAATTATGCCACCCATCCTCACAAGTAATAAATATCAAGCTAAATCTAGGGGAAGGGTAATTTTTGGAAAATACGTGCAAAATCTCTAAAAGACTTGGAAGGTCTTTACATCATCTACAACTTATTATAAACCATTGTCCTTCAATGGTAAAAAAGTGAAAATACCCGAACCATCGAAAAGATTGCGATATTCGATCCGCATATCCGACTCAATCTCTCAAGTAGCCTCATCGATCGGATGGTGCCTTCATTTCACTTTGACCAAAGCTATTTACTTTGATCTTAACTTCCGAACCTACCAATCCAAAATGGCTATCGGTTCTTCCTTAAAGGTCATATTCTGATAAAGCAATAATTAATCCATCTTAATCACTTAAGAACCATCCGAATGGTACTTCTTCAACATCGACAAATGAAAAATTGGATGAACACTTGACAAACCAGAAGGTAAGACCAACTCATAGGCCACCTCACCAATACGCCGAACAACCTCAAATGGGCAAATGCATTACTCAACTTGCCTTCTTACCAAACCTCATTACACCATTCATGGGAGAAACTTTCAATAGAACTTTCTCTCCCACCATGAATTCTAACTCGCGAACCTTCAATCCTCATAATTCTCCTGTATACTTTGAGCCATGAGAAGCATCTCTGGAATCAACTTCACGTTATCTAAGGAATCTTTCAAGAAATCAGTACCCCATGACCTAACTTCAAAAGAATCAAACCAACCAGTCATAAAGAAACATCTTCTACCATATAATGTCTCAAACAGTGCCATCTAAATACTCAAATGACAATTATTATTTTAAGAAAACTCTGTCAAGGGTATGAACTTAATGACCACGAAAATTGATCAAATAGGCCCACAACATATTCTCAAGGACCTGGATAGTTCGCTCGGACTGACCATCTATCTACGGGTGAAACATTGTACTTAGATCCACCTGAGTACCCAACTCTCTTTGAACGTGCCACAAAAAATGAGATGTAAACTGAGTGCCCTGATACAAAATAATAAAAATAAGCACCCCATGCAAATGAACTATCACTCGAATGTAGATTTTGGCCAACTTCTCATAATTGTAAGTAATCTAAACCAGAATGAAATGCACAAATTTGGTCAATCTTTTCACAATGACCTAAATAACATCAAATTTGCCCAAGGTTTGTCATAGTCCGGTTTGTCATAGTCCTACTACAAAGTTTATAGCAATCTGCTCCCACTTTCACTCGGGTATGTACATCCTCAAAATCACACCACTAGGCTTCTTGTGCTTATACTTCACATGTTCACAATTCAAACACTGATATACAAACTTCACTATGTCCCTCTTCATCCGATAGCACAAATAGTGTTGTCTCAAGTGACGATACATCTTTGTAGTCCATGTGTGAAGGAAATACTTTTAGTTATGAGCCTCATCTATGGTCATTCGAGTCAAATCACCCATTCTAGGAATACAAACTCCACCCTTGATCCTTAAAATACTGTCACCATCAAGAATCGTCTCCTTGATCTCCCCCATAACACCTTTTCAGAAATCTTGCATAAATGTACATTATCAAACTTTCGAGCCTTAATCTGATCTAATAAAGAAGATCGTACCTCAACATAATCTAGTATCCTAACAGACTCTGAAATATCAAGTCTCACAAAGATAATGGACATCCATATCCAAAGGATGTTCACTGACATGGAACAATGCTAGGCTACCCACACTCACCGCCTTCTGACTCAAGACATCTGCCATTACATTGGCCTTGTCCGGGTAATAAAGGATAGTGGTGTCATAATCCTTGAGCAACTCTAACCACTTAAGTTGCCTTAAATTAAAATCCTTCTGGTTAAATATATACTGAAGACTATGATGGTCTGTGAATACCTTACAATGCACTCCATAATAATGTCTTTAAATCTTCAATGTGAACACCACCGCCGCTAACGCTAAGTCACAAATGGGGTAATTCTTCTCGCTTGCCTTCAATTGCCTTGAAGCATAAGCTATCCCCTTACACTTCTGCATCAACACATGTTAGACGTATTTTGTATACGCCATTTGAGTCATTTTTAGTCAGTATTTTACTCATTTTTTGTGTGTTTAGTATAGTATTAGGTTTGTTTTTCTTTCTTTTGAGTCACAGCAGTTCCAAAAGGCAAAATGGCGAAAAGGAGCAAAAATTGAACAGAAAAGGTGCTACCGAGGTAAAAAGGACGAAAGTTGACACATCATGACGAATGATTTTCAGCACCGCGATGCCAATATGTAGAACCGCGGTGTCATATTTACTAAGAAGCCATAGGACTTTCAAGATCATGCCACTATGCGTAATCGCAGTGCCATATTTCCGAGAAGGTGCATGAGTTTCTGTGCGCGGTGCGGAAAAATCTCGATTCAAGAATTGGATAAGGGTAGATTGGTCCATAGGGCACGAAATTTGGAACATATTTAAGCCCTAGGGACTATGATGGGGTCATTCTATAACATAGCACAACACAACAACAAGAGAGGCTACAATTGGAGACTTAGTTCGCAGTAATTTCTTTTCTTTCGTTTTCAATTCAGTTTATGTATGGATTTTGTGTTAGTTCTTAGCGTGACTATGACTAGGATCTAAACACTTTATTAGGGCTTTCCTTATGAATCGCTTGAAACTTCTATTCATGAATTAATGCAGTAGATTTATTCTTCATTTGATTAAGATTTAGTCAATAATTGGTATGAATGTTTGATAATTAATTGATCAATAATTATCATAATATATATGATTTCGAATCAAGAATCGAGAGGAGAGATTTGGATATGCTGTAATTGACTAGACATAAGTTAAAATCGCAGACGATAGTACCCCGATACTTGTGTAGCATTATAGGTTACTGTTTTTAATCCTCCTATGTGGTAAATTCTATCATAGAAATATATAAGGGTTCTGCACTGGGGTTGAGTGATTATATGTCCTAACCGGAATATAAGACAGTTTAGTTAACCGATATCTTAACGTAGAAGAAGAAGTTATTCTAGTTGCATTAAGGATTGAATAGAGTGGATAGTCGAGGATTATGGAAGTCCTAATTGATTCATACTGATTACAACTTAAATAGTTCAGTAATTCTTGCAGTTATTCTAGTAGTTAAATAAAAACTCAACTCAAATATCGATTGTCAAATAGATAACATAAAGTAGATGAACGGTAATTAGAAATCAATCTCTGAGGACGATATTCGGTCTTATCAGACTATATTACTTATCAACGATGCGTACGCTTGCGTGAGCATTCGAAATATCGCTAACAAGTTTTTGGCGCCGTTGTCGGGGACTGGCGTACATCTAATATCGAACCATCTATTTTTAATTTCTCATTTGGTCGCTCCCAGAACAAGTTTCTAACTTGTTCGGAGAGCATCTTTTTATCACTTTTTGTTGTTTGTGTAATCTTGCAGGTAAGGTCAAGTACAGGTATATGGATTATCACTATCAGGGGCTGCAGGACTATGACCTTTGTCCACCGCAGCAACTTAGACCGCAGGCTCCGCAAGAGGAGCGAAATGAGATGCAGGAAGCCTTATTCAGGCTCACCGAGTGCCAGAATCCTCAAGGACTAACTCATCCACCACAGAACCAGGCTCTATCAGAAAGGCTAGATGACATGAGAGCAACTCTTTGGGCACTCTCAAAAGCCCAGAATCATTTCATGGAGGAAACAAAATTATCAATCAGGAATCTAGAGATGCAACTGGGACAACTAGCTAGCAAGCTGAGAAACGGTATGCAATGGAACCGCGCTAGAAATACTCGTACAGACCTACAAGAGCAGTGCCAAGTAATTGATATGACAAGTGGCAAACAAATGGAGACAGGTTCATCTCCAATATGTCCAAAAAAAAGAGGGTGAACCCAGTGAGGTGAGGGAGCCAGCAGTCAATGACACACCGCAGGTGAAGATACCATATCCTCAGAAACTTAGAAAGAATTCTCTTGACAAGCATTTTTCTAAGTTTCTGGAGGCCTTAAAAACTGCACATCAACATTCCATTTGCTGAAGCCTTAGAATAAATGTCGAGTTATGTAAAGTTCATGAAGGAGATCCTCTGTAAAAAGAGGAGGTTGGAGGAGTATAAAACTGTGGTGTTGATTGAGGAATGCAGTGCCATCCTATAGAGAAAGTTACCTCAGAAGTTGAAAGATCCGGGAAGCTTCACCATCCCTTGCACTATAGGGAAGTTTGAATGTCAGCAGACTCTATGTGATTTAGGGGCAAGTATAAATTTGATGTCATATTCTGTATTCTGCAAACTTGGAGTGGGGGAAGAAATACCTACAACCATCACCTTACAGCTAACTGATCGCTCTATCGTCCACCCTAGAGGAATCATCGAGGATGTGTTGGTTAAAGTGGACAAGTTCATCTTCCCTGCTGATTTCATCATCCTAGACATAGAAAAATATGACGAAATGCCCATAGCCACAGGATATACACTCATTGATGTTCAGAAAGGTGAGATGAGACTTCGTGTTCAGGGAGAAGAAGTGATTTTCAATGTATTCAGGGCAGCAACTTACCCAAGGCAAGTGATAACTGTTATGCTATTGATGTGATTGATGAAGCAGTTTCTGAAAACGGGTTCAGAAGTGCGGATGCTCTTGGAACGGTGATGACATTATGGGATGAGGATAGTGGTAATGACACAGGATTGAGGGAGTATGTGAATTGGTTGGATTCCCATGAGCCCTACTATAAGAAAAAATACGAGGAGCTAGGAACCATGCCAGAGAGACCAGTGCCGTCCACAGAACAAACTCCAGAACTAGAGTTGAAGGCTCTTCCAGATCATTTGCACTATCAATATCTAGGTGAAAATCAATCCTTACCAGTGATCGTATCATGTCATCTTTCCAAGTTGGAGGTTGAAAAACTGTTGAGAGTATTGAGGGCTCACAAGCTCGCGATTGGGTGGACACTAGCATACATTAGAGGGATAAGTCCTTCTACAGTAATGCACAAAATTCGTCTAGAAGCTGAGAGCAGACCATCCATTATGGAATAGAGGAGACTAATTCTAACCATGAAAGATGTGGTGAGAAAAGAGATCCTGAAATGGCTCGATGTTGGGGTGATTAATCCTATCTCTGACAGTGCATGGGTAAGCCTTGTGTAAATGATACCCAAGAAAGGTGGCATGACTGTGGTGTCTAACGAAAAAAATGAGCTTATTCCATCCAGAACTACAGGGTGGAGAATGTGTATTGACTACCGCAAGTTGAACAAAACAACCAGGAAGGATCATTTTCCTTTGCCTTTTCTTGACCAAATGCTTGACAGGCTTGCAGGACACACTATTGCTTCCTAGATGGCTATTCAGGGTATCATTAAATTTCCATCTCTCCAGAAGATCAGGAGAAGACAACCTTCACATACCCCTTTGGTACGTTTGCTTTCAGAAGAATGTCATTTGGGCTTTGCAATGCACCCGCCACCTTTCAGCGTTGTATGATGGCTATATTTTCTGACATGGTGGAGAGGACCATAGAAATCTTTATGGATGATTTTTCTGTTTTTGGGTCCTCCTTTGATGAATGCTTAAAGCATTTGGAAGCAGTGTTGTAGCGGTGCAAGAATTCAAATCTGGTGCTGAACTGGAAGAAGTGTCACGGTACAGAAAGGTATCGTGCTTGACCACAAGATTTCCAGCAAAGGCATTGAGGTAGACAAGGCGAAGGTTTCAGTGATCGAAAATCTGCCACCTCCAGTATCGGTGAAAGGGATCAGAAGTTTCCTTGGGCACACTGGTTTCTACAGAAGATTCATCAAGGACTTCTCAAAGATCTCTAAACCTCTGTCCACCTTGTTGATGAATGGGGTTGCTTTTGAATTCAATGAAGAATGTCTGACTGCCTTTCAGACACTTAAGGAGAAGCTAACCTCAGCACCTATAGTCACTGCACCTGACTGGACACTCCCATTTGAATTGATGTGCGATGCAAGATACTACGTAGTGGGAGCGGTTCTTGGACAGAAAATTGATAAGGTATTCAGGTCAATTTACTATGCTAGCAAAACCCTCAATGATGCTCAGCTGAATTATGCGACGATAGAGAAAGAGCTGCTAACCATAGTATACGCATTTAAAAAATTCAGGTCATACCTCATTGGGAATAAGGTGATAGTGTACACTGACCACTCAGCCATTAAGTATTTGATAACTAAGAAGGATGCAAAACATCGGCTTATACGATGGGTGCTGCTACTACAAGAATTTGACATGGAGATCCGTGATAAAAAAAGGGACTGAGAACGTGGTAGCAGACCACTTGTCAAGGCTTGAAGTGGAAGAGATCCAGAACACCAAGGATGTGCAAATAAATGACTACTTCCCAGACGAGCAACTGTTCAAGGTAAGTACCAGTGCAAATTTACCTTGGTCGCTGACTTTGTTAATATTCTTGCGGCAAAAGTATTGCCTTCAGGAATGACAAGGAAACAGGTGAAAAAGTTCTATTCAGAGGTAAAACATTACTACTGGGAGGAGCCAATTCTCTACAAGCACTGTGTTGATCAAGTCATAAGAAGTTGCATACCCGAGGATGAAATGCCCCAAATTCTCACTCATTGTCACACCTTGCAATGTGGTGGGCATTTTGGAGCATCACGGACAGCAGCCAAGGTATTGTAGAGTTGATTCTATTTGCCAACCTTATTTAAGGATGCTAACACCTTCGTGAGGGGCTGTGATCGTTGCCAAAGAAATGGGAATATGACAAGGCGAAACGAAATGCCCCTGACTGGGATTTTATAAGTGGACTTGTTTGACGTGTGGGGGATTGATTTCATGGGCCCATTCCCAGTGTCCTTTGGGAAACTATACATTCTTCTTGCAGTGGATTATGTGTTCAAATGGATCGAGGCAGTGACTACTAAAGAGAATGATAGTAAAACTGTCTTGAAATTACTACAGAAAAAAAAAATCACAAGGTTTGGCACTCCAAGAGCCCTCATCAGCGATGAAGGGAGTCATTTTTGCAACAAGAAACTTTATACCTTTCTGGCACGTTATGGAGTCTACCACAGGACTGTCTTGCCATACCACCCGCAAGCCAACGGGCAGGCTGAAATTTCAAACAGGGCAGTGAAAAGCATACTGGAAAAGACAGTGGATGGCTCAAGGAAGAATTGGTCTACGAAGCTGGATGATGCACTATGGGCCTATAGGACAACTTTGAAGACTCTCATTCGGATGTCACCATACATGATGGTCTATGGGAAGGCATTTCATCTACCGGTGGAGTTGGAACACAGGGCATACTGGGCAACGAGAAAGCTGAACATGGATGTCAAAGCAGCAGGGCAGAAGAGGCTGCTGCAACTGAATGAGTTAGATGAATTTTGAAACAACGCTTATGAGAATGCAAAAATCTACAAGGAGAGGGTCAATACATGGCATGACAAGAACTTGATACGTAAAGAGATACAACCTGGGCAACAAGTACTCCTATTCAATTCACGGCTGAGATTTTTCCCAGGTAAGTTGAAGTCCAGATGGTCAGGGCCATTTGTTGTGGAAAAAGTGTTCCCCTATGGTGCAGTCGAGTTGAGAGGAAAAGAGGATGTATCATTCAAAATGAATGGAAAGAGAGTGAAGCCATACTTGTTGAATGACATAGAACAAATCAATTTTGTGGTCTATCTCAAGTCACAATGAAGAGGAACTTGCGTCCGGTTAAAAGACGTTAAAGACAGCGCTACTTAGAAGGCAACCCAATGTTTAAATTATGCAATTTAGTTTAAATAGAACAGTCTCACTCTTGGTATGTTTGTTGTGTTATGATGTCAGGTGAAGGAATCGGAGAATGAGCATGAAGAAAAGGGTGGAAAACACGGTGCCGAATGTTCAGAGAGACCCCAGTACTTTAGGCACCGCGGTGCCACTATGCAGAACCGCGGTGCCGATTAGCGATTTCCGAATAATAAAAAGGCTCTGAATCACTAAATCTCCTCCCACAGATACCGTCTCAGTGCAATATATGCCGCCACGACCACCATTTTGAGCCGCAGTATGTCTGTAAGTCGTCCCTCTTTAATTTATGAGTCTTTTACACATTTGGGATAATGTGTAGTTTAAGTTTGGGGGGAAGTTTCTTATTTTTTTTATTTTTGAGTCTTTTGTTTATTTTTGTGTTTTATGTGAGTCAATGTTTTTTTATGATCATGCATGCTGTGCTTATTTTGAATGCCTAGTGAACTAAGTTGGATAATGTAGTGGAATGAGAAGCTAAAATATGTGTGCTTAAGTTAGATATGTCAAAAATTTATGAAAATTTGATTATTTGTAATATTTGGTGCTTAGCCTATATGCTGTCAATTGAAAAATGTATGTGAAGCCTGTTTGCTTGTTATTTGAGGCGATATAGTTATGATGTACATGTTAGGGAGATGATTCAGACATTTCTTTGTTAGCCCTTCTTACCATTCATTACCTAACTTGCAATAAATTGTATCCCTAGTCAACACCTTTGAGCCTAAAATAAGTTGTTTTCTTTGACACATCATGATTCCCTCATGTGCCATAAGCGGTAATTGAAAAATTGGGATAAAAAATAGTGAAAAAGGAATACAAAAAGAGAGTAAAAAAGTGATGCACCCCAATGAAAAAAATGTAAAAGCTTAAGTTTGGGAGTGCCTATGTGAATTGTTTCATGCTCTCAAAAAGAGAAAGGGGGATATATGTATGAACTGAAAAGAATACCAAAAAGAATGACAAAATCGTTGAGTAAGAAAAATGCTTATGGTACGTAAATTGAGCCTAAATGCCTAATTTTACCTACCCCTGCCTAAGCCTACATTACAACCCTGAAAAGTCCTGATGATCTCTAGAATGTATGTCTATGATTAGTGGAGAATAGCAAGTAAACAGACTCATAGAACAAAATGAAATTAATATGCATAGGTTAGGTATTCATGCTTCCATTACTTATGATTGAAATAAATTTGCGAAATATCTGACTTGAAATTCTAGATTGCTAAATTCATGTTATATCTGTTCCTACATATTATCCCAACTGACGTTCATGTGTTTCTAAGTACTTGTGCAACTGCTTGATTTGAGTCTTTGAGTCTTTTGTTTTTGTGTCTTTGTTTTGATCTTTGCTCGAGGGAGAGCAAAGGTCAAGTTTGGGGGTATTTGTTAGGCGTATTTTGTATACGCCTTTTGAGTCATTTTTAGTTAGTATTTTATTCGTTTTTGTTGTGTTTAGTATAGTATTAGGTTTGTTTTTCTTTCTTTTGAGTCACAACGGTTCCAAAAGGCAAAATGACGAAAAGGAGCGAGAATTGGTAGAAAAGGTGCTCCTGAGGCAAAAAGGACGAAAGTTGTCACATCAGGACGAAGGATTTTCAGCACCGCGGTGCCGTTATGCAGAACCGCGGTGTCGGTGCGGAAAATCTCAGTTCCGAAGAAGAATTGGCTAAGGGCAGATTGACTAAAGGCAAATTGGTCCATAAGGCACGAAATTTGGAACATATTTAAGCCCTAGGGATTAATGCTATGAGGGGGGTCATTCTACAACATAGCACAACACAAGACAACAAGAGATGCTACAATTGGAGACTTAGTTCGCAGTAATTTCTTTTCTTTCGTTTTTAATTCAGTTTATGTATAGATTTTGTGTTAGTTCTTAGCGTGACTATGGCTAGGAGCTAAACACTTTATTAGGGCTTTCCTTATGAATCGCTTGAAACTTCTATTCATGAATTAATGCAGTAGTTTGATTTTTTCTTCACTTGATTAAGATTTAGTCAATAATTGGTATGAATGTTTGATAATTAATTGATCACTAATTATCATAATATATATGATTTCGAATCAAGAACCGAGAGGAGAGATTTGGATATGCTGTAATTGACTAGACATAGGTTAAAATCACGGACGACAGTACCCCGATACTTGTGTAGCATTATAGGTTACTGTTCTTAATCCTCCTATGTGGTAAATCCTATCATAGAAATATAGAACGGTTCTGCACTGGGTTGAGTGATTATATGTTCTAACCGGAATATAAAACAGTTTAGTTAACCACTATCTTAACGTAGAAGAAGAAGTCATTCTAGTTGCATTAAGGATTGAATAGAGTGGATAGTCGAGGATTTTGGAAGCCCTAATTGATTCATAACTGATTACAACTTAAATAGTTCAGTAATTCTTGCAGTTATTCTAGTAGTTAAACAAAAAGCCAACTCAAATATCGATTTCCAAATAGATAACATAAAGTAGATGAACGATAATTAGAAACCTGTCTCTGAGGACGATATTCGGTCTTATCAGACTATATTACTTGTCAACGATGCGTACGCTTGCGTGAGCATTCGACATATCGCTAACAAGTTTTTGATTAGTGGAGAATAGCAAGTAAACAGGCTTATAAAACTAAATGAAATTGATATGTATAGGTTAGGTATTCATGCTTCCATTACTTATGATTCAAATGAATTTGTGAAATATCTGACATATATTCTAGAGATCATCAAGACTTTTCAAGGTTGTAATGTAGACTTAGGCAGGGGTAGGTAAAATTAGGCATTTAGGCTCAATTTACGTACCATAAGCATTTTTCTTACTCAACTATTTTGTCTTTTTTTTTGTATTCTTTTCAGTTCATACCTATATCCCCCTTTCTCTTTTTGTGAGCATGAAACAATTCACATAGGCACCCCCAAACTTAAGCTTTTACATTTTTTTCATTGGGGTGCATCACTTTTTCACTCTCTTTTTGTATTCTTTTTTCACTCTTTTCATCCTAATTTTTCAATTACCGCTTATGGCACACGAGGGTATCATGAGGTGTCAAAGAAAACAACTTATTTTAGGCTCAAAGGGGCTGACTAGGGATACAATTTATTGCAAGGTAGGTAATGAATGGTAAGAAGGGCTAACAAAGAAATGCCTGAATCATCTCCCTAACATGTACATCTTAACTATTTCGCCTCAAATAACAAGCAAGCAGACTTCACAGACATTTTTCAATGGACATCACATAGGCTAAGCACCAATTATTCCAAATAATCAAATTTTTATGAATTTTTGGCATATCTAACTTAAGCACACAGATTTTAGCTTCTCATTCCACTACATTATCCCACTTAGTTCACTAGGCGTTCCAAATAAGCACAGCATGCATGATCATAAAAAAAATTGACTCACATAAAACACAAAAACAAATAAAAGACTCAAAAATAAAATAAAATAAAACTCCCCCCCAAACTTAAATTACACATTGTTCCAAATGTGTAAAAGACTCAAAAATAAAATAAAATAAAACTTTCCCCAAACTTAAATTACACATTGTGCTCAAAGTGGTGGTGGTGGCGGCATATACTGCATTCATCATTGGGTGAACATGGAACTTAGAATTATAAACATGTTGGGTCAGGTCCTGATGCTCTTGCATCATCTGCTGCTGATTTTGCACCATTTGCTCCTGGTGTCTCATCATGCTCTCATGGTTTCGTAGCATCTGTTGTTGATTTAGGAGTATATGCTCCATCATTGGCATTGGAGGCTCCAAGGACAGGGGAGGCTGATGGCTGCTTTCGCCTACTTCATTGTGTGCATTTGTCTCAGGCTCTTCTTCATCCATGGTTGTTGCGTCTGCTGCTGCTGGGCCCCTTCCCCTTGCTGCTGGTCCTGGATTGGGGTCAAGGAAAAAGTTCACTAAACTGTAGGTCACAGGAGACTGACTCTTCTCTAGAATATCCGTGTCGAATATTGGGACTCCATGCCTATCACATAAGGCAGAAATGAGCGAACCATGTCCCAATCCGCCAGTAGTAGTCATCCTGCTAATCTCCCTTATGCTATGCACTATTTCTCTCCCAACATCAATTATCTTTCCCGTCATGATGCCATAGATGATCTTGATTTTGTCTGTAGGCACATTGGTAAAATAAGTTGACGGAATCAAGCGTGCACTTACGAAATATTGTCATCCTCTGGCTGTTCTGTTAAATTGGCACCGGGAAATTTTCCTGGATCCATTGCGGGCAAAATTAAACTCAGCGCCTGGGTAGCACAATGTCTCCACAACTACATTCCAAATGGTGTGGTTGACGTTTCTTGATCAACATTTGAAGTGGTATGGATTATCGCCTTGGTCCTCAACATCATTGGTTCTTAGTAGCGCATTCACAACTTCAGAACTTACGGGCACATATTTCCCTCTAACAAAGCATCTCCCATCTTTTTGCTCGGGATAATTCGCATAGAATTCCCTCACAAGGCTAGAATTTTGAAGTGGGGTCCTTTCTAGATTGGTGAACCTTTTCCACCCATTTGCCTCAATCATGGCCCTAATAGGCTCGTAGTCATCATCATCATCAAATGGCATAGTACGGTAGTCCGTGCCTCTTTCTAGTATCAATGCCCTAGTACTAATCTTGTGGTATCGATCCTTCGCCTGGTTTTTGGCAAATCGAGTCACATCATATTCTGGGGCTGATGAAGATGAGGAAGCTCTTCAAGTTCATATCCTAGAGGCCATAGTGAAGGTTGTTGAAAAATTTTCAGCAGCGTTTTCTTTGTTTCTTTGAGGTTTCCCAACAACGCTCACACCACACAACAACAATAACCAAGAAAAATCGGACCACATCAGTAATACACAATAACTACACCACAATACGCCTCAATTCACACAACTACACAACAAACAACCACTGCAGCACACACCAACAACTACACAACACCCCACCACCACAGTACGTACAACCCTCAAACTTGCAAGCTACTTTACTTACTACCTTTGAAATTGCAAGAATAATGATGAATATTACCTTTTTGAAGAGTTATTCTTCACCAATTTCTTTACCCAAATGGAAGGAATGATGATGGTGTAAGATATAAGGGTTTTTAATGGGGTGGTGTGTAGGGATTTTTGAAGAGTTTGGTGGAGTTTGTGGGAATTTTTTTTGTGGATAGAAGGAGAGGAATTTCGGAATTTGTAGAGAGAGGAAGGGTTTGTGTTTGTGTGGGAAAGGATTTGGGGATTTAGGGTTTTTAATTCGGAAATCCCATTCCGCAGCGATCTTGCTGATGGCCGTGATCTTTGAAATCTTGTGGCCCCTCTGGTCATTCGGCACCGCAGTTCTGGATAATGGCACCGCGGTGCATAAACTCCTGCGACCTCTCTGAACATTAGGCACCGATCTGCGATGGCACCGCAGTCTTCCCGTCCGTGTTTTCCATCATTTTCTCCGTGCTTAGTGTCCCATTCCTTCACCTGGCTTCACAACACAACAAAAATATACCAAAAGTGAGACTGTTCTAATTAAACTAAATCGCATAATTTAAAAATTGGGTTGCCTCCCAAGTAGCGCTGTCTTTAACGTCTTTCAGCCGGACGTAAGTTCCTTATTAAATCATTGAGGTAAATTAACCCCACAACCTATCCACTTAAGGATCATTCTTCTCTTCCTCACTCTGTTTTTCTTTTTCACAGTATTGGGTTCAGTAGGAATTACCTGTTTGTCAGCTTTCATGTCATGAACTTTTGTTGCAGCTTTCAAACTAGCCTGTGGGTTCATAGCTGTAGGAATGATCTCCCTAGATTTGGTTTGTGCCTGCTGAACTGCTGTGTCAGCTGTGCTTACTGCGAAGCACTTGTGGTTGGCCTGGGACTCAATGGTGGATTTAAACACCTTAAATACCATCTCTTCTTTCTGCACCCTCAATCTCAATTCTCCCTTCTCCACATCGATTAGGGCTCTACCCGTTGTAAGGAATAGTCTCTCCAAAATAATGGGTATTTCATCATCCTCCTCTATGTCAAGAATGAGGAAGTCTGTTGGAAAGAAGAACTTTCCCACCTTGACAAGCACATCTTCCACTATGCCTCTGGGGTGCACCATGGTTCGGTCAGCCAGCTGCAGATAAACTGTGGTTGATTTGTCTTCCCCCAAACTCATTCTCTTGAACACAGACAGAGGAATGAGATTGATACTAGACCCTAAGTCACAAAGTGCCCTGTTGTATGTTACTTTGCCAATAGTACAGGGCAGGGTGAAGCTTCCTGGATCTTTCAACTTAGGAGGCAGTTTCTTTTGTAGAATGGTGCTGCACTCCTCTGTCAGTGTTACTATCTCATAAACTGCCAACCTTCTATTCTTTCCAAGTATCTCTTTCATGAATTTGAAGTATGCATGCATTTGTTCTTAAACACCTCCAAGAACTTGGAGAACTGTTTGTCTATGGCCTTCTTTTGGAGCCTCTGCCGGTAAGGGATTCTATCAGTGTATTCCCTCAAATGTGCTGGTGGAGCTTTCTCAACTGTAGGGTGGTCCTCAGTGACCCCCTCATTTCCTTCCTCAACTATTTTCTCAATCACTACTGGTTGGGGAGCAACCAGCTCCAACTGCTTTCCACTCTTTAACAACACTGCCTGACACTGCTCTCTTGGATTGACCTCTGTGTTGCTTGGGAGAGTACCCTATGATCTTACCATCTTTTACAGTTGCCCAACCTGCGTTTCCAGGTTCCTGAGAGAGGACCTGGTTTCAGACATGAACCGATTCTGCGAATTAGTGAGTGTAAGCAATGCGACCCTCAGCTCATCAGGTTTCTCCTGCTGTGTAGGTGATCTAAACTGTTGGAATGAGGTAGCCTGATTTTGTCTTTACTGGTTCTGGTAACTACCTTGATATGGTTGCTGCTGGGCCTGGTCGTTCCTTCACGCAATGTTAGGGTGATTCCTCCACCCTGGATTGTATGTGTTGGAATTATAAGTCCACTGAAAGTTCCCAACTTCCTGAACCTGCTCCATTGACACATTATTAGGATCCATCGTTGTGCATCTGTCAAAGGAATGCGGTCCACCACAAATATCACAATTAACAGGCATCTGGACTGCATTCACAGACATGGTGTTCTGCTGCAGTTGCTTCGTCAGAAAGGCCACATGTGCATTCAGGGCAATGATGGCATCTAATTCATGTATGCCCATAGTCTTCCTGTTATTCACTGACCTGACATCAGCTCCTTGACGATTGTTGGAAGCCATGTCTTCTAGTAACTCATGTGGCTCATTGACACTCTTTCTCATAAAGGCTCCCCCTGCTGCAATATCAATGATGTTACGAGTAGTACCATTCAGCCCATTATAAAAAATATGGACTAACATCCACTTCTCTATGCCATGATGGGGAGATTTCCTTTACAGGTCCTTAAATCGCTCCCATGAATCATAGAGCGACTCACCATCCACCTGGTAAAAATTGTTTAACTCTCCCCTTAACTTTGCCGATTTTTAAAGTGGGAAGAACTTTGCAAGAAACTTTTGGGCTAGTTCCTGCCAGGAAGTGACGGAGTTGGAAGGTAGTGAGTTCAACCAGCTCTTGGCTCTGTCCCTTAGTGAGAACGGGAAGAGCATCAGTCTAATGGCATCGTCAGTAACGCCATTGTACTTGAAAGTGGCACACATCTCCAGAAAGTTGGCAATGTGCATGTGGGGGTCTTCGGATGATAATCCCCCAAACTGTACGGTGTTCTGGACTATGCTCAGGATGGCTGGCTTGATCTCAAAGTTGTTCGCCTTCTTTGGGAGCACGATGCGTATGCGTGCACCAAGAATCGTGGCGTAACATAATCTCCCAAGCTTCTTTCTGGAGGTGGTGGGACTTGTCCCATATCAGTCGGTACCTCATTATTCAACACATTTTCAGGTACCCCGTTGTTGTTATTCTGCTAATTTTCCATGGCTAGTAAATCAACAATTATTTTCTCACGCCTGTTTTGCTTGCACAGTTTTTCGATTTCAGGGTTGAAGGGAACAAGTGTATATGCTCTTCTTCTTCTTCGCATACACTAGATCCCTGAAATAGACCAAATTCAACAAACAAATCAAGGCAACAGTGTTCTAACACTAAGAAAATAATAAAAATAAAGCCAAAGTAGAAATAAAAATACATGGTTCGATATTAGATGTACGTCAGTCCCCGGCAACGGCGCCAAGAACTTGTTAGCGATATTTCGAATGCTCACGCAAGAGTACGCATCGTTGACAAGTAATATAGTCTGATAAGACCGAATATCGTCCTCAGAGACTGGTTTCTAAGTACAATTCATCTACTTTATGTTATTTATTTGACAATCGATATTTGAGTTGGTTTTTGTTTAACTACTAGAATAACTGCAAGAATTACTGAACTGTTTAAGTTCTAATCAGTTATGAATCAATTAGGGCTTCCAAAATCCTCGACTATCCACTCTATCCAATCCTTAATGCAACTATAATGACTTCTTCTTCTACGTTAAGATAGCGGTTAACTAAATTGTCTTATATTTCGGTTAGGACATATAATCACTCAACCCAGTGCAGAACCCTTCTATATTTATATGATAGGATTTACCACATAGGAGGATTAAGAACAGTAACCTATAATGCTACACAAGTATCGGGGTACTGTCGTCCGCGATTTTAATCTATGTCTAGTTAATTACAACATATCCAAATCTCTCCTCCCGGTTCTTGATTCGAAATCATATATATTATGATAATTAGTGATCAATTAATTATCAAACATTCATACCAATTATTGACTAAATCTTAATCAAGTGAAGAAGAAATCAAACTACTGCATTAATTCATGAATAGAAGTTTCAAGTGATTCATAAGGAAAGCCCTAATAAAGTGTTTAGCTCCTCGCCATAGTCACGCTAAGAACTAACACAAAATCCATACATAAACTGAATTAAAAACGAAAGAAAAGAAATTACTGCGAACTAAGTCTCCAATTGTAGCCTCTCTTGTTGTCTTGTGTTGTGCTATGTTGTAGAATGACCCCCCCTCATAGTATTAATTCCTAGGGCTTAAATATGTTCCAAACTTCGTACCCTATGGACCAATCTGCCCTTAGCCAATTCTTCTTCAGAACTGAGATTTTTCGCACGGCTGCGATTACGCATAACGGCACCGATGCGAAACTCTTCTGGCTCTCGAAAATATGGCACCGCGATTCTGCATATTGGCACGCTGCTGAAAATCTGGCTTCTCAAATATGGCACCCGACAAAATCCTTCTGATGTGCAGCTTTGCCTTTTTGCCTTAGGAGCACCTTTTCTGCCCAATTCTCGCTCTTTTTCGCCATTTTTCCTTTTGGAACCGCTCTGACTCAAAAGAAAGAAAAACAAACCTAATATTATACTAAACACAACAAAAACGAGTAAAATACTAACTAAAAATGACTCAAAATGCGTATACAAAATACGCCTAACAACACACACCTAAGACCAACTTTTGATCCATCAGCTCGCTCATTTATAGGTAAAGTCAAGATCGAAGAGGTAGCCAACAAAGTCTTGAGCTTTTAGAAGCTTGCCTCACACTTATCAGACCAATGAAAAAGCACTTTCTTCTGAGTCAATCTTGTTAACAGAGACACAATGGATTAAAACCTCTCCACAAATCACTGATAATAACCCTCGAGGCCATGAAACTCTGGACCTCGGTAACTGAAGCAGGGCTAGTTCAATCTCGAGCTAACTCAATTTTCTTGCGATACACCATAATACCCTTCTTAGATACCACGTTTTCAAGAAATGCCACCGAACTAAGTCAGAAATCACACTTCAGAAACTTAACATAAAGTAACTTCTCCTTCAGAATTCCAAGCATTATCTTCAAGTATTGCTCATGGTCCTCCTCACTAAATCAAGATGTCGACGATGACAAAATATCCAAATATAACCAGGATACATCGTTACTCATTTCCATGAAGGTTTATGGGGCATTGGTCAATCCAAAGGACATCATCAGAAAGTCATGGTGCTCATAACGTGTCTTGAAAGACATCTTAGAAACATCATCTGACCTAATATTCAACTGATGATAACTGAATCTCAAATCAATGTTGGAAAAGATCGAAGCACCATGTAGCCAAATAAGTCATCAATGTGAGGTATCATATACTTGTTCTTAATAGTCACCTTTTTAACTACTGATAGTTGATATATATATATATGCATAGGCCTATCACGATTCAAATCGGAGGGCCATGACGGGCACCCGGATCCTTCCTACCGGGCACCACTAATCACATATTTACCAACTAACCGTAATTAAGCACAACCACTAGGGCCGTCATGAGGTAACCTACTAACATATGAGAATAATAAACTGGAAAGGTACTGCGTAAATTCTTGCAAACGGAAGAACCCAACCTATGTACATATACATACCAAGGCCGAAAGGGCCATACGTGACTATTATACATAGGATAACTGTCTACAAGCCTCTAAAGAGTACATGACATCATAAGGTCGGAACAGGGCCCCTCCATACCCTATGCATATCTAAAATACTCTACCAAGACTAGACTGCAACTCTGGAATAAATAGAGTGCTCCAATATTAGCTGAACCATCAATCTACTAGTGTAGACCGTCATCCTGTCTACTTGAGCCTGGGGACATAAAACATAGTGTTCCCCGATAAAAGGGACGTCAGTACGACTGATGTACCGAGTATGTCAGGCATGAAAAATATTATAATAGAGACCTGAGATAAGAAACAACTAACCAGTAGAGAATGCCTCTGAGGGCCATAATATGCATAAGATCAGAATATATATATATATATATATATATATATGTGTGTGTGTGTGTGTGTGTGTGTGTGTGTGTAACGTCATTGACCTTATTGGTCATCTTCCTTACCACAATAGCCTTTGTGGGCATCATCTCATATCGGCCTCTGTGGGAATAATCATTATCGTGTATATCTGTCCCAACTGCAGGTGGTGTCGTATCCCGTTTCCCATCCCCGTGCATTTGAGGTCAAGTTATATACATGAATATAATGCATGAATGATATAATAAGACACTATAAGTTTGTCGGAGTGATGTAATATCGGTCCACCACCGATTAACATTATGAATACTAACATCTTTCTCATATACCTCAATAGGGATTAAGGAACATATTTATACATGTTTTGACAATAGGAATGGATAACATGAACATCCTTAACTACTAAGAGTAGAATCATTTATGGGACAATATTACGTTTGCGTTTCGTACTTAGAAATGGCAAAAGAAAGAAGGGATTTCCTTAACATACGTTAGCTATTTTGTGTCCACAATACAACTAAAGCAGCCCGTAATGCACTCCAATCTTATTTTTCAAAAAACTCTCTTTTTCCACCTTACTTCACTTTGAAGAAGGCCCCAACTTCAACAACGCAACAAAAACGGAACTAACGAGATCGATGTAGTGAGCAAAACCCGTAAGTTGTTCTCGATAAAAATGATAATTTTCTACCTTAAAATTGGAGCTCGCGTTGCTGAATATTCCTCTAATTATCGTACAAAGAAAAAGGGTTGGTGCAAAACATTTTCTTAAGTGATTGATCTTCAAAGAAATGAAGTTGCTGAATGTTGTCAATTTCTCTGACGAAAAGTGTTACTATACATATATATCTCAAACCAACTTAAGATTATTTCCAAATTTAGTGGATAGTGGATCCACTTACTTATTACCTTCTTAAATCATTCCTTATCTTAATGGATATCCATCCATTTTTTTGCTTAGTCACTGGCTCTAATTGTCACAAAGCCACGTAGAACTGATGTTTTTAACATAACACTTGTCCTTTCATCCATTAATATCATAATTGTACTATGTCACTTACATGTATGTATATAAATGACTTGCTTCCACTTATTCATAGAATATGTTCATGTATTATTTATCCAATAATCTCAATTAACATACGTCATATACTCGTTATTATGAACATGTGATATAGCACTAGTCCATAACCTCTTTTGTAACATACAATTATTATTCTCAATTTCTGTCGTTACACTTATTAAGTCCTAAATTATTTCGGAATTGCATCCCTTTATATACTAAGCTCTTTAGTTTCAGACGTGAATATGAAATAAATTCTCCTAGGCTCGAATCTACTTGCATACGTTTAAATATTCAAGTCATCGCCTGAAAGTACGAGATGTTATAAGGTTCATCCTTCTTCTTCACAAATAAAACTAGAGCGCCTCATGGAAATACACTAAGTCTAATGAATCTCTTACTCAACAAACCTTTTAATTTTAAAATTATTTACCTTAACATGAGCTGTTTGTAGAGAAAAATCCCCTGAAGACTCTAAGGATAAGTGTTTACTTCAAATACTTGAGCTATGAAGAGGAAAAGAGAGATTTTTCTTTACTTTGAATTATGAGACATAGAGAAAGGGAGAAGAAAGAAGTTTCCATGGTTGTTGGTCGGGGCAGATCATTTGAGAGAAAAGAGAAGATTGTAGAATGTTCTCTAAGTAAAATGAGATAATACTATATCTATATATATGGCCCCGTTAAATGGGCTTGAGTAAATAGGTGTTGGGCTGAGCCATCTCACATTTTTATTTTCCTTTTAACTTAGTCCACACACCTTAAATAGGTGGTGTACCTCCTTGTCATCTACTTAAATAAGTAGATTACTAATTCCCTCTAAACATGTGTGTCATCCTTGTTTAATAAGCAAATGACGGAAGTAAGCAAAGGACGAGTAAGCAAGTAGGACGTGTGAACAAATAGCTCAAGCACATATGACATTTAAGCAAGTAGGTGAAACTAGTAGGTCATCTACCTTAATCCGATGTCTCATTCATTTATGAATCTCATTTACTTTAACTAGACTTAATATTTACATATCGTGGACCCTTAGGTAGCAACTATAACCCCATTCTTCCACATTCAAGTAAATTCATCGACTTGAACTTAATCATACACACAATAAGAAGTATGGGGTATTACAAATATGCACCAGTATACACACACTCTTGTTGAAAATTAATCTTGTAAATCATTTTCAAAAGCTTGTTTATTTTACATTTTTGTGATTTTTAACATAAAAATAAATAGTTAATTGTTTTTTATTTTCACAAATAATAGAGAAAATGACTTGAACTTTGATTGTTCACTTGTCAAGCTCATTCATAAATTATATTCGAGCAGTTGATAATAAGTGTGTCAATAGGGTTTCTGAATACTTCCAGCATTGCACTCATATTGCAAAACATATCGGATTGCATTTCTGAGAAGCGAAAGTTGAGGCCTAAGCCATTACAGAGAGAAAAGAAAATGTTGCGTACAAATAATTGAAAGAGAAAAATGAAAAGCAGTTACTTAGATATTTACATCAGCCTATTTATATCTAATGCTTAAGTCATAATTAACCACTAACTAACTCACTTAACTTCAATAAGTATTTACACTATGTATTGCACCTTATGGAACTTGTGTGGGCTGTGCTATTTTGTCAACACCCTCCCTCAAGCTAGGAGCTATGAAAACATTTTTCATTCCTAGCTTGGAAGTAAGACGACAGTGATGAGGACTCCCAAGTGCCTTGGTAAATATATCAGCTGGCTGTTCACTCGTCGGCATATACGCAGCATGTATTAATCCTTTTTGAATCCATTCTCTAATGAAATGACAATCAATATCAATATTCTTCGTTCTCTCGTGAAAAACAGGATTCGCCGCAATCTCTAGAGCTGACTTGCTGTCGGTGTAGACTGCTACAGGTAATTATATGTGTATACCCAACTCTTCATACAAATCAACAAGTCAAACCACCTCTGAAACAGATGCTTCTAATGCTCTATATTCTGCCTCTGTCGAACTTCTCGACACAGTCACTTGCTTCTTCGATTTCCAAGCAATAAGCGACTGTCCAAACAACACCAAATATCCAGTAGTCGACCTTCTAGTGTTAATGCATGATCCCCAATATGCATCATAAAAGACTTGAAGTGTGGAACTACTGCTGCTAGATAAGAAAATACCTGATCCTGGTGCTTTCTTCAAATATCTTACCAATCTCATCCCAGCTTCTAAATGCGAGGTTTTAGGCTCCTTCATGAACTGACTGAGGCATTGTACAGCAAAGGCTATATCAGGCCTCGTGTTTGTGAGGTACAACAACCTCCCAATCAACCTTATGTAGACTCCAGGATTCTCCAACAATGCATCTTTCCGTTGACCACCTTCTACATTTTTCAATTGATCACCTTCTGCCTTTTCTGTATTGATGTATTAATCATACTGCAGTCGTGAGTTTCTGATTTACTTCCATTGGGGAATGAGCACTCTTTGATCCAGATAGTCCCATGTCGGATATCAATTCTAATGTGTATTTTCGTTGGTGCATAATAATCCCATCTGTGCTCCTGGCAAACTCAATTCCAAGAAAGTACCTAAGCTCTCCCAAATCCTTAATTTTGAATGCTGCCTGTGAGACCTCCTTAGTATGTTGAATCAATCCTGAATCATTTCCCGTAATAAGCAGATCATCGACATACACAAGTATAACTACTAGTCTCTCTTCTCTTTGTTTAACAAACAAAGAATAGTCCCTATGACTTTGATTGAAGCCTGCCTCCAGCAGTGCTATTGAAAGTTTAATATTCCACTGTCGAGATGCTTGTTTCAGACCATACATGGACTTCAATAATCGACACACTTGCTTCTGTCCTTTGATATGAAACCCCTCTGGTGATAGCATGTAAACTTCTTCATACAAATCACCTTGCAAGAATGCATTATATACATCCATTTGGTATATCCTCCATTGTTTAGCAGCAATAATCGCTATGACAGTTCTGTCATCTTGTCTACAGGAGAGAATGTCTCCGGATAGTCAAGTCCCTCTTTTTGGTTATATCCTTTTGCCACTAACCTCGCCTTGAATCTTTCCACTTCCCCTGATGTTGTGTATTTTATTTTATACACCCATCGACACCCTATGGCCTTCTTCCCTCTCGGCAGATCCACCATTTCTCATGTCTTGTTCTCCTCTAATGTTTGTATTTCAGCCTTCATTGCTTCTATCCATCGTGTGTCAGTTGCTGCCTCTGAATAACTATATGGTTCGATTTCTTTAGAAACTTGACCTACAAAATCTTGATATTGAGGTGATACTCCAGTGTAGTTTACTTCATCTGCAATGGAATAGAGATATCTAGAGGAACCATGGTTTGTGACATAATCCTTATGCCAAATAGGTGGCTTACTTGTCCTATTTGATTTTCTGATTGTCTCGTCATTCAGTTCTTCAGTTGATCCCACAGTATTTTGCTGATCACCTGCACATGTTACATTAGAATCTGAGTTCTACAGAGTTTGCTCATTCCCAGCTTCAGTTGGCTCACAGAGCTAATATTGTCATTTATCTGATTATGTGACATTATTAGATCCTCAAAGCAAAAATGTTCCTATGATGTCATGAAACCAGGTCTGCCTTCTGTTGCATTCTTGAAAGGAAAAATTGATTCCATAAACACCACATCTCTACTCATGAAGATTACCCTATTTTCCATATCATACAATTTGTAGCCATTTTGTGAAATGTCATACCCCAGTATCACTGCTCTCACAGCTCTTGAGCTAAGTTTATCTGGTTTGGGCAACATGGTGGCAAAATATAAACATCCTATCACTCTCAAGTGAGTGAGTGAAGGTACCCTCTTGTATAGCATCTTATAGGGAGACTTATTCTTCAGAATAGTATAAGGTATCATGTTGATGATATAAGTTGCATTCTCGATATAGAAACCCCAAAACTTATCTGGCAGATTGGCTTGAATCTTGATAGCTCTGGCTGTCTCCAACAAGTGTCTATGTTTCCTTTCCACAACACCATTTTATTGAGGTGTGTATGGATAGGAGATCTCATGAACAACACCATGTACCTGAAACAACTGTCTACATTTAGCATTAAAGAATTATGTACCATTGTCTGATCTCACTCCTTTTATTTTAACATCAAATTGAGTTTCTATTTCTGTGAAGAAATATTTCAGCACAGTGGCAACATCTGATTTCAATCTCAATAAAAATATCCAAGTCTATCTTGAACAATCATCCATAATGGTTAGAAAATATCTCATTTCATTAAAAGTTTCAACTTTGTAAGGACCCCATACATCTATATGCAATAAATGAAATGGTTCTAACCTTCTGGTAACACTGATAGGAAAAGGAATTCGAACCTGTCTAGCTAATGGACAGATCTCACAATTATTCAATGTAAAAGCATCATCACTACTAAAACATGGTATTTTCTTTAGTACTCTCATAGGCACATGACACATCCTTAGATGCCAAGTGACTTCATCTACAGGTTGTGAAATTGTCATTGCCCTAATCATCTCTTCTTTATTCTCGACTGACAGCACATACAATCCCCCTTCTTCATTACCAATCGCTCTCACCTTCCCAGATAAGAGATCCTGAAACACACAATATTCAGGAAAAAATGTAACACTGCAATGTAAATCCTTTGTTACTTTAGAAACAGACATAAGGTTGAACTTGAATGTAGGTATGCATTAGACACTCTTAAGCACATCACCTCCTCCTAAGTGATAGTCTCCAACATGTGTGATACTAGCTGATTCACCTGTTGGAATTTGCATTTTCCCTGCATTTCCTATTGGATGTTTAATCATTAGCAACTTATGATTATTAATCATGTGGTTTGTAGCACCAGTATCCACAATCCACTTGATAATACCTGTCATATTTGCAGCTGCTGCACTAGCATTCCCTGCACTAGCATTCTCTGCAACTTCATCACTATCCAACATCTTCAACAACTTATGTTGTTGTTGTGGTGTGAGGTTTCTGAGTATTTTAAAAGTCTTTTGATTCCCTCCACTGTCTCGCTGAGCATAGAGAACAGAGTTCATGTCGTTCCTTTGTCCAGTATCTCCAAAGTATGGATCATCTCCAACTACAACATTAGCCTTCCTTGATTTCCCTCTAAAATCTTCAGATATCCATGTAACTGGTAACAGTCATCTTCCACATGGCGAGTTTTATGACAATAGCTTCACTTCATGAGCTTAAAGCAATCCAACTTCACATGTCCATTAACAAGACAATAATCACATATTGCATTTGGATTGTAAGGCTTCCTCGGCTTCTGTGGTGCACCAGATCCATTCCCATTCCTGTTATTGAAACCACTTCCACTCATGTTCCTTGTCGTAAACATAGCATTAGGCTCTATTAGATCATGCATCAATCTCTGACTCTCTTCCTGGTTAATCATAGCTTAGACTTGATTTATGTTAGGAACCTGTTGCATCATCAACACTTGACTCTTTGCCTGATTGTAGGTGTCACTCAGTCCCATTAAGAATTGAAGTAGCCTTTGATATTGCATATGATCCACAAACTCCTTTGATTTATCACAGCAAGTAGGCAGCAGAATGATCGAGTCATACTCATCCCATAGATCCTTCAGTTTCGAGTAATACATTGATATCGACAAGGTTCCTTGTCTTTGCGAAACTATCTCCTTATGCAATTGGAATGCCCTTGAACTATTGATTTTATCAAATCTCTCTTTCAAGTCATTCCAAATCGTATAATAATCAAAATTATACAACATTCCAGTGAGCAAATTCTTGCTCACATTCCCCATAAACCACGAGACGACTATGAAATTACACTTTTCCCATAATTCAGCCAGCGATCCATTATATGAATCATTCTTCACAGTGCCATCTATAAAACATATCTTGTTCTTTCCTAATAAGGCTAATTTCATAGCCCTACTCCACAAGGTATAATTGTCCATACCTGTTAAAATCACTCCGACGGATAACGATCGTGGTGCATCCGAGGGGAACAAGTAAAACGGTTGCTTGTTGTCGATTGTAACAGAAGTTGTTGATGTATCTTCCAATGTTCCTATTCTTACTAAGATTTACTGGTTGCGATTTTGCGATTTTGCGATTTGCGATTCCTCCAATCGTCGATTCCTCCACTATTCAACTCCTTCAATCCTTCGATTTCTCCTCAGTAATTCCTCCTTCAATCACCAATATCTTCACTGCTTGTTCGATTTCGACATGCAACCCTTCGATCTCGACAATCGCCTCCAATTTCGTCTCCTTAGTTCTTCGGTCTCCCTATTTTCTCCTCGATCCTCAACCTTGTGACGACTTTGATACCATGAAGACTTCCAACATTGCACTCATATTGCAAAACATATCGGATTGCATTTCTGAGATGAGAAAGTTGAGGCTTAAGCCATTACAGAGAAAAAAGGAAATGTTGCGTACAAAGAATTGAAAGAGAAAAATGAAAAGCAATTACTTAGATATTTACATCAGCCTATTTATATCTAATGCTTAAGTCATAATTAACGACTAACTAACTCACTTAACTTCAATAGGTATTTACACTATATATTGCACCCTATGGAACTTGTGTGGGCTGTGCTATTTTGTCAACAATTTCTCATTTTCCTTGGTCGATCATATACAAAATTGTTAATACAAATTATTGCCGTGTAACCTCAAAAGTTGACCATATACAAATTTGCTCCCTTTAGTTTCCTTTCAAAAAATATAATTCTTTCTAGTAACAACATTTTGGTCCCAAATTCCGTAACAAGAGACATTTATTTGTTGAAAATTAATCTTGTAAATTATTTTTCATAAACTTGTTTATTTAAATTTTTTCAAAAAGTTCTTATTACATAATAAATAGTAAGATATTTTATTATTTTCACAAATAGTAGAGAATACGATTGGAACTTAGGCTTTTCACTTGTTAAGTTCATTCATAAATCATAATCGAGCGTCTGGTAGTAAGTGTGTCAATAGAGTTTCTCCTTTTCTTTGGTCGATCATATATTTTTTAAACATGAATTATTTTCATGTATCACCCTCAAAAGACGATCATATACAAGTTTGCCCCCTATAGTCTCCTTTATAAAAGATAGAATTCTTTCTAGTAACAATCTTTTAGTCCCAAATTCCGAAGCGACATTTATTTGATTAAAATTAATCTTGTAAATAATTTTTCAAAAAAATATTTATTTAAAGTCTCGCCAAAAAAATTATAGCAGAAAATGTGCTAATATTACTGTTTTATTGAGTATTAAAAACAGGTCAAAGACCATAACTGGCCATCGATGAACTGTGCAGAGATGCAAACCAGTGAAGAAGAAGAAGTATGTAAAAAAATGAGATGGATTCGAAGTAGAAGGAAGTAACAAGTTTGGGAGAATTGGAAATTATTTCTTATTATCAAAACGAGATAGTACAATCATATATATATGCACTTACACTTCTAGATCATTCTATTAATTACCTCTAACTAAATCTAGTTAATCATGTAACTAATTAACCACCTGTCTAACAAACTCAAACTAATTAAATAGCAATTATCTAATGCATTGCTATTCATGGTACTAAGATACACTTTCCTAACTCTTGCACACACATCCTCAAGATAAGAGATATGAAGATATTCTTCATTCCTAGCTTAGACATTAAATGAGCATGTTGTTGTCGACCAAGAGCTTTGGTAAGCAAACAGAAGGTAAGATCTCCTCAGTACCAAATGCTTAAGGTGGATAGTCTTTTCGAGCAAGGGTTCAAGAAGCTTCTATTTATAGGCCCCAATGTTGATTAGTCCTGTCTGAATTTTCTCTACGATAAAATGGCAATCTATGTCAATATATTTTGCTCTTTCATGAAAGACTAGATTAGCAGAAATTTGAATAGCAGACTTGCTATCTGTAAATACTGATACTGGAGACTGAATATCAACACCAATATCTTGAAACAGACCTCTAAGTCATACCACCTCTGCCACTGAGGCTGTCATAACCATGTACACATCTCTACTGAACTTTTAGAAATTGTCTCATATTTCTTAGACTTCCAAGAAACTGGTGAAGAGCCATACATCACCAAGTAACCAGTAAATGATCTCCTACTATTGACACAAGCTCCCCAATATGCATCACAAAACATATTGAGTTGAGAAGTGCTTGAACTGGACATAAGAATTCATAATCCTGGTGCCTGCTTAACATATCTAGCAAGTCTGAGACCAACTTTCATGTGTGATGTTTTAGGAGCATGCATGAACTGGCTTAAGTAATGCACAACAAATGCTATGTCTGGCCTAGTAGTTGTCAAGTATAACAACCTCCCAACCAGCATTCTGTAAACACTAGGATATGTCAGAAGTGAATCAGGAATTTGCACTGCAACAGATTATGGGCTTGATATAGAGGCAACATGTTACACCCCGTAATATCAGGGCTACTAATTGAGAATGTGATTAAGGATTTAAGATTTGAATTTTGGAAGGAAAGAATTATTACATTTTCTTAAGAAAAAAATTCGAAAAAATGTGACGACGGAAAAAATTATTAACTTGGAGTTTAATACTTCTAATTGGATTTATGGACTTAGTATTGAATTATGAAGTATCGGAATTGATAATATTGGATCCGCCGAAAATTTCACAATTTGGGGGGGGGGGGGGGGTTCGAAAATTATAATATTTTAGACCAATCGGAGGGTGACACGTGTCACCCCTCCACTTGTCTTGAAAGATGACCACACTTTAGATATTTTGAGAAGAGGAGGAAAAGTGGACAAGTGGGTCCCACTCCACTTGTCCATACACTTGGCTATACATATCCAAGTCTTGCAAGACTTGGATCATTTCACACTTTATCCAAAAGAAAGCTCTCATCTCTCTCCCTTTAGCTCATATTTTCTAGAGCCTCTTGGCCAAGAACAACAAGGTTGATTAAGTTTCTTTCTCCAAGATTAAGCTCTTAAATCATGTGCTAAGCCAAGATAAATACCCCACCTTGGAAACTTATCTTGGCCGAGAATTGTATGATGAAAACCTAGCTTGCCCATCGATTTTTTGGAGGTAAAACATGAAGGGAAGTTGGTTATAAGGTTGTAGTGGATACATGAAAGTGATTGAAACTTGAAGAAGTGGAGCAAAACGAAAATTGCGGGTCAAAAACCTTGGGGCATAGTCACGGCTTTTGGGCTATTTTTAAGGTAAAATTCCTCCTTATATTGAAATAATTGGATATTACTTATTGTTATAATGTATATATGAGCTTGTGCTAAAAAGAATGAAGAATAAAAAGTGTTTGGGCAATTTTTGTGAAGTTAGCCGAGAATAGGCAACTTTCGGATCTTTGGAGTTTGTTGTTGTTATCTTCACCTATTGCATGTTATAATGGAGGAATATTGTTGTTAATAAGTTGATATAACTTATATAGAAGTTTTGGAACTCGAATTGGAATAAAAAGGATTAAGGAAAGAGTTATCATATTGTAGTTGTTGGTTGTCGAATCTATAAAACTGTTGGAAATTGTTATGCAGTTTTAGGGACTGTTTTGAGGTATTAAAATTCTGTAAATTCAGTTGTCGTTATGCATGTTTGAATGTGGTAAAAGTTAATGTAAGTCCTAAAGGAATAAGGGTATAGAAAGGTGTAGAAAGGCTTCACATTTTACCCTTATTGTTGATGGAATTGTGGACTGTTTTTGTGGACTGTTTTGTATAGATTAAGGGGCCGAATTTTACACGTCAAGTAGGCGTGTAATCCCCTTTGGTTTTTGTTTTGATTGTGCCTTAAATTTGGCTTGTTTGTTAATGAAATTGGGCTTTAAAAAAGGTGGAAAAGTACGTATAAACGGGGGAAGTGCTGCCCAAATTTTCAAAGAAAAGAGAACCTATACTTGGTATTAGTCTACCTTAGAAAGCTTGAAATTGATAGAAGTACTATTGTCATTCTAGGTTGAAGTACAACGTGTGACATATTCTACTTAGCGTGTGGATTAAGCCGAAGAGGTATGTGAACTATCATTTCTTCTTCTAGCATGATTCCTTGTTTTAAAGTGAGTGTATCCTACTCCTTAGTGATGTAATTCTTGATAGTACTTTGGATTTCCTAAAATAGAAGTTATTCTATATACTTCATTGATAGTACTTGGGGTTTCTAAAATAAAAGATTGTTATATCTATTCTCTTGATAGTACTTTGGGTTGTCTAAATGAAAGTATTTCATTTTAGTTCATTGTAGTATATGAAAGAAGTTACATGATTGAAAGGTATAAATTACTTGGTGTCAAAAGTATACTTGACTTGATTTGAAAAGTATAACTTACTAGAATTTAAAAGTGTAGTAACTTGATTTTAAAAGTGGAAGTGCATTGATACTATGAGTGTTAGTGTTTTGAGGTTTATAAATGAGAAGATATACGGCGGACGTACACAGTACTTCGGGTTCAATTTCCATATTATTACTAGATGTGATATTGCCTTGAGTTCTCTTAAAATGATAGTTCATTCTATTTTTGCTAATGAGAGTCAGAGATGATTTAGATTGTATAGTTGAATCATGTGAGAATGTCCATGATTACGACATAAATTTTATTGTGAAGATTGTATAGTTGGATCATGTGAGAACGTTCATAATTACGACATAAATTTTATTGTGAAGATTGTATAGTTGGATCATGTGCGAACGTCCATGATTACGACATAAATCTTATTGTGAAAATTATATAGTTGGATCATGTGAGTACGTCCATGATTACGATATAAATCTTATTATGAAGACGGTATAGTTGAAACCATGTGAGTGTGTCCATGATTATGATATAAATCTCGTTTTGGAAAAGGTATAGTTGAAACCATGTGAGTGTGTCCATGATTGTGTTATAAATCTCGTTTTGAAAAAGGATACAGTTGATTTTATATTTTAAAAAAAGGGGCCCAGATGACTCTCAGTGATACAATGATACTGATGAGTACTGTGTCTGATAGTACAATAAAATGCAGTGTCTGATGATACGAGTACAAGGGTAATCTGATGTCTGATTAATGCAATGATACAATCTGATTGGCTCTTATTTTACATGGCACGGTAGGATCTAGTATTTGATTTTCATGTCATTCCTTTGTACATTTATGATCTTATTTACTGTATTTCATGTTTACATACTTGGTACCTTATTGTACTGACCCCCTTCGGGGGGCTGCGTTCATGCCCGCTGGTATAGGTACTCAGTTGGGTGATCCGTGAGCTTAGGATCCTTGTTCAGCATTTTGGGAGAACTCTAGTGTTTCGGAGCTTGTCATTATGGCTAGGTATATTCAGGGGTACGGCGGGGCCTTATCCCGTCATAGTTACTGTCCAAATTCTTAGAGGTCGGTATTCATATGTGGGTTGGACTGGCGTGAGTTGTATTTATATTGTTGTACAGTTGTTGTCTCATACGGGTGTTATATATTATGACAGTCTTGCCGGCTTTGCCTTTGCAAAAAAAAATGATGATTGTTATTTAGCTTTCGCGGGTTACTTGTGTTGTATGGGTAGAAGGGTGCCCAGGTAGGGCACCAGTCGCGGGCCCGAAGATCGGGTCGTGACACAACATGTTTGTCGAACTCAATAGTAGTAAACTTCTAATTCATAACCATATGTGAAGAAGCAGGTTTGGCACTTGAAAGTCACATGTCTGATATGAGCTCCAATGCATATTTTCTCTGATGCATGAGAATGCCTTGGAAATTCCTTGCAAACTCAATGCCAAGAAAATATTTAAGTTCTCCTAGATCTTTTATTTTAAAGGTTGACTGCAACGCCTCCTTAGTAGATTAAATAAAGGGCTGGATCATTTCCAGTGTGCAACAAATCATCAACATATACTAGCACTATCACAATGCTATCATTTTTCTATTTAGTGAATAGTGAGTAGTCTCTATGACTCTACTAAAAACAAGAAGAAATAAGAGTTGTAGTCAGCTTGATATTCCACTATCTTGATGCTTGTTTTAGACCATATAGGGATTTTAGCAACCTGCACACTTGTGTCTTCCCACTTTTAACAACAAAACCTTTTGGGACTATCATATACCTCTTCAGAAAGATCTCCTTATAGGAATACATTATAGACATCCATTTGGTGAATTATCCAGTGTTTTGCTGCAGCAAGGAAAATTACTGCCCTTACTGTAGACAGTTTTACCACTAGTGAAAAGGTCTCTTGGTAATCAGGTCTTTCCGTCTGGTTGTATCCCTTTGCTACCAATCTAGTTTTAAACCTCTCTAACTCTCTTGTTGCCTTGTACTTGATATTATATACCCATCTGCATCCTATAGCCTTCTTTCCTTCTGGAAGTGTGACCAGTTCTCATGTCCCATTATCTTTCAAAGCTTTGATCTCAACCTCCACACTGTTCGGTGAGTGAAAGACGAGGAAAATTTGCCTTAACCCATCTTTGGTCTTTTGCTGCTGCTGTAAAGTATTGTGGTTCTGTATCAAAAGAAGCCTTAGCCATAAATCTCTGGTATCCATGTGATAGTCCTATATAAGCAACACCATTAGATATAGAGTATAAATAATTAGAAGAGTCATGTTTAGTAATGTAGTCGTTGTGCCAAATGGAAGGTTTGCTGGTTCTTGTGGACCTTCTAGTCTCAGGTTCTGATGGATTTGTGGCCAAGTGATCATGATCGTGATACTGAACTTCATCAGGCACAAACACATCTGTTGAGTGTATTTTATACACTCTTTTGAGTCCTTTTAGTGAAGTATTTTACTTTTTTCGTTTGTGTTAGTATATTATTAAGTCTGTTTTACTTTCTTTTGAGTCACAGCGGTCATAAAGGAGAAATACCACTTTTTGAGTATGAAATGAGCTTAATTGAGATGATAATTGCACAAGCACAGCCCAAGGAATGAATCTTATAAAGTGCCATGAAGAATAGAACAAATCAGGCGGAACCGGACGAAAATCAGAGAGGCACCGCGGTGCCTGGCCAAGTAGTACCGTGGTGCTAGAGGAACCGCGGTCAAGTGAATTAGCGTCGCGGCGTAAAATTCCCAGAAAGTACAAAACTGAAACACCGTAGAAGGCACCGCGGTCCAGGCTTGAGGCACCGTGGTTCCATATTTCCAGTAAGCTCCAGCGATTTTGTGATGAATTAGCACCGCGGTGCCGACGCGTAATTTTCAGGTTTCCTGGGCCAAATTGGACAGGGGTTTTATGGTCCAAAAGATAGTGTTTCTCAGATATAAATACCCTAAACCCTGTCATTATTGAGGATACTTTGGTGGAGATAGAGAACGAGGGCTACAAGCTACAATTGGAGACATCTTATTGTTCAAGTTATTTTCTTTCCCTTATTTTATTTCAGTTTATGTTGGATTGTAATTTAGTTCTTGACATGACAATGTTTAGGAGCTAATTACTTTAGTAGGGTTTCCATCGAATCTTCTTGAACCTCTTTCATATAGTTAATGCATTGATTATTGATTTCTTCTTAATCATATTAAGATCTATTCAATATTATTATGATTGCTTGATAATTAACTAGCTATTAATTGTCATCACTTATATGATTTCGAATTAAAATTCTGAAAGGTGAGATTTGAATATGCTGTAATTGTCTAGACATAGGTTAAAATCATGGACCAAAGTACCCCAATACTTGTGTAAGTATTTAAAGGTTATTGTTCTTAATCCTCCTGTGTGGTAAAACTTATCATAGAAATATATAAGGTTTTTGCACTAGGTTTAGCTCTTGTATGTCCTAACCGGAATATAATGACAGATTAGTTAACCTGATATCTTAATAAGAAGAAGAGTCATTAGCATTGCATTAACGCGTGAAAGAGTGGATAGTTGAGGAGATTGGAATGCCCTATTTCCTCCATAACTGTTATAAACCCAAAGTATTATAGTCTTTAGTTTATTTTCTGCACTTAGTCATAATTCTTAGTATAATTTTCAAACTAAAAGAACGTCAACCAAATAGATATTATAAGATAGATAATCGGTACTTAATAAACCAGTATCTGTGGACGATAAACTCGGTCTTACAGATCTTTATTACTTGAACGATACGTACACTTGCATAAGCACTTAGAAATATAACAATAAGTTTTTGACGCCGTTGTCGGGGACTGACGTACTGTTAATATTGGTTTATCTATTCTTATTTCTAATTTGGTCTTTATTTTCAGTTTTTTTATTTTTATTTTTCTTTAGTGTTGTTTGACGTAACCTGTTTGCTGTTTTTGATTAGTCTCAGGAACTTAGTTTATGTGAAGTAGGAGAGGAGCTGAAATTTCTATCCCTCTGAACCCTGATATTGAGAGATTGTGCAGACAGAACAGAAAAGAGAAAAGAGCAGCTGATTCCTTAGCAATGAGAGATCAGCGAAACAATAATTTGATGGATAATGAGTTACCGCCTATCTTAAGACAAGTCCCTGCTGAAAGAAGCTTGGGGGACTATGTGATGCCAACTATTACAGGGGTGCAGACTTGTATCAAGCTTCCAGCTATTGAAGCCAATAATTTTGAGATCAAACCAGCCATATTGCACATGGTTCAAAGCTTAGTTCAGTTTAGGGGATTACCGTCTGAAGATCCTCATTTGCATCTAGCAAATTTTCTGGAGCTGTGTCCAACGTTTAAATATAATGGTGTTACTGATGATGTCATTCAGTTGAGACTCTTCCCATTCTCACTCAGGGATAGAGCAAAGTGCTGGCTGAACTCATTACAGGTGAACTCCATCACTACATGGCAAGACTTAGCTCAGAAGTTTCTTGCCAAGTTCTTTCCCTCAGCTAAGGCAGCGAAACTCAGAGGTGAGTTGAATAACTTTTATCATCTGGAGGGAGAACCATTATATGATGCATGGGAGAGGTTTAAAGACTTGCAGAGAAAGTGTCCACATTATGGGATTGAGAAGTGGATGCTAGTCCACATATTTTACAATGGGTTGTGTGGTATAACTCGTTCCATCATTGATGCTGCAGCGTGAGGTACGTTCATGAGAAAGAGTATCAATGAGGCACATGATTTGCTAGAGGATATGGCCACAAAAAACCATCAGGGGGCTGATGAGAGAGCAATGAACAGTAGAAAAGTGGTTGGGGTTCATGAGCTAGATGCTATCACTGCATTGACTGCGCAGGTAGCCACTTTGACAAAGCAGATGCAGCAGAGCACCATGGCAGTTAAAGCGGTTCAGACACCAGTGGGTTGTGAGATCTGTGGGGGTCCCCATACTTTTGATAGATGCACAACAGTGGACCCAAATAATGTGCCCATAGAGCAAGTTCAAGCAGTGGAGAATTTTCAGAGACCCTACAACAACCCTTACTCCAATACGTACAATCAGGGATGGAGAAATCACCCAAACTTTTCTTGGAGGAATGAATAAGGCCAGCAAGTATAGTTTCAGGGCCAACACCAGAACCAAAAGCCACAAGAGAAGCCTGATGAGCTAAAAGCAGCACTACTAGCACTCACAAATTCACAGACCCAGTTCATGATAGAAACTAGGTCATCTATCCGAAATTTAGAGGCACAAGTTGGACAGCTGGCGAGCATGCTGAATAATAGAAAAGAAGGAAACCTTCCCAGCGATACTATGGTGAATCCGATGGAGCAGTGTCAGGAAATAAGCCTGAGGATCGGAAAATAGTTAGAACATGTTGCACCTAAATTAATGGCTGAAAAAAAGAGAGAGTTGGAGAAAGCAGCTAAGGTAGAGAAGGATGGGGTTACTGATGACCGTCCTATTTTAGAGAAGGCTCCACCCGCAGTGATGAGGGAGTATACTGACAAAATTCCTTACCCTCAAAGACTGCAAAAGAAGTCCTTAGACAAGCAATTTTCCAAATTTTTAGAGGTCTTCAAAAAGCTTCATATCAATCTCTCATTCATTGAAGCTTTGGAGCAGATGTCAGCTTATGTGAAATTCATGAAAGACATCGTGTTTAAAAAGATAAAGCTGGCGGACTATGAGACAATAGCACTGACAGAGGAGTGCAGTTCTATCTTGCAGAAGAGGCATCCCCCTAAGTTGAAAGATCTAGGGAGTTTCACCCTACCTTGCACCATAGGGAATGTGACATGCAAGCAAGCCTTGTGTGACTTGGGGTCAAGTGTCAACCTAATGCCACTCTCTGTGTTCAAAAGGCTTGGTTTGGGGGAAGCAAGGCCAACCACAGTCACCCTGCAGCTAGCTGATCGTTCAGTTGTGCATCCCTAGGGAATTATTGAAGATATATTGGTACAGTGGGTAAACTCATCCTTCCTGCTGATTTCCACATTTTAGACATGGGTGAATATGAAAATATGTCCATGATCCTTGGGAGACCATTCCTAGCCACAGGGAGATCCTTCATTGATGTTGAAAAGGGGGAGTTAAAGCTCAGAGTCCAAGGTGAAGAAATGGTATTCAAAGTTTTCAAGCAGCCCACTGAACCTCAAGTCGATGCTAGATGCTTTGTTGTTGGTGTAGTTGATAAAAAGGCACCTCATGAAAGTTCCAATGGTACTGATGCCCTTGATGGTAAGAATTTTGTACCCGTAAATGATGTGGTGGATGAGAACAAGGGAATGAACCCTCCTGAGATGAGCCCTGTGAAAAATAAAAGGAGAAGGATGATGGAAATGGTGCTAAAGTGGATATGCGGAAGGGACACTCTACCCCCTTGATCTAGTAAGTAATCTGCGTCCGGCTAAAAGACGTTAAAGACAGCGCTACTTGGGAGACGACCCAATATTTTTAATTATGTTATTTCAATTTTTGTGTTAGTTTGTTTATTTTTTCTTGAACAGTCTCACGATCTGGTATGTTAGTGTTTTTAGATGACAGATAAAGGCAGGGACTCACTCCGAAGAGCGAAGTCTTCACAATGCAGAAAACTGGAGGACACTGGATTTTTTTGGAATTAGCACCGCGGTGCAGGGTCAATGGACCGCGGTTCCTCCTTCGGCAGTGTGCACAGTAATTTGTCCTTCCTCCTATACCTCCGTATGATCGTTGTGTTGTGTCAGTAAGTTGTCCCTTTCTTTCTAGTCTTCACACACTGGGGACAATATGTCGATTAAGTTTGGGGGATGTCTTATTTTGTCTTATTGTTTTTGAGTTTTTTTTGGATTTGTCTTTATGTTATTTTATGTGTTTTTGAGTCATAATTTTTTTAATGGATCATGCATGTTGTAGTTGCTAACGATATTGAGTGGATAAAGTGGGATAATGTAATGGAATTGAAAACAAAAATATGTGTGCTTAAGTTGGATATGCCAAAAATTTGTATCTAATTATTTGAAATATTTGTGCTTAGCCTATGTGTGTCAGTTATGTAAAGAAAGGTTGAAACAATATCTAGAAAATATGTTTCCGTGTTATTTGAGGCGAAATAGTTAAGATGTACATGTTTAAGGAGATGATTCAAGCATTTCTTTGATAGTCCTTCTGACCATTCATTACATATCCTGACATAAATTGTATCACTAGTCGGCCCCTTTGAGCCTAAAATAAGATCTTTCTTTGACACCCTATGATTCACTGTTTGTGCCATAAGTAATAATTAAAAGTTAGTAGGATGAAAATAGTTGAAAAAGAAACAAGAAGAGAGTGAAAATTTGATGCACCCCGACGAAAAATATGCAAAAGCCTAAATTTAGGGGTGCTTGTTATTTATAATACATATCATTCTCACAAAAGAAAAAAGGGGACAAATAGGTGTTAGATTAAAAAGAAAGTCAAAAGAAGGAAAAAAGAGTTGAATGAAAAATGCTTATGGTGCGTAAATTGAGCCTAAATACCTACTTTTATCTACCCCTGCCTAAGCCTACATTACAACCCTTGAAAGTCCTGATGATCTCTAATATGTATGTCTATGATTAGTGGAGAATAGAAAGTAAACAGATTCATAGCATTTTGGAAAAGATGGAATGAAATTGACATGCATAGGTTAGGTGCTGGTATTTCCAATGATTGTGATCTAAGTGAATTTGCGAAATATCTACCTTGAAATCCTAGATTGCTAAATGTTCAGGCTATGTATGTTCTAACATATTATCCCAATATTCATCCATGATTTTGAAGAAGCATTGCTATAGCTACTTGATCCAGTTAGTGAGTCTTTTGTTTCTATTTTTGTTTTTTGTTTAGTGCTTTACTCGAGGGCGAGTAAAGTGTAATTTTGGGGGTGTTTGTTGAGTGTATTTTATACACTCTTTTGAGTCCTTTTTTAGTTAGTATTTTACTCTTTTATTTTGCGTTTAGTATAGTGTTAGGTGTGTTTTTCTTTCTTTTGTGTTACAGCAGTTATAAAGGAGAAAATACTACTTTTGAGGACGAAATGAGCTTAATTGAGATGTAAATTGTACAAGAACAACCCAAGGAATGAATTCTAAAAAGTATCACGAAGAATAGAACAAATCAGGCAGAACCGGATAGGAATCAGAGAGGCATCGCGGTGCCTGGACAAGCAGCACCGCGGTGTCAGAGAAACCGCGGTTAAGTGAATTAGCATCGCGACGTAAAATTTCCAGAAAGTCTAAAACTGAAACACCGTCGAAGGCACCGCGGTGCCATGTTTCCAGTAAGCTCTAGTTATTTCATGAGGAATTAGCACCGCGGTGCCTACGCATAATTTCAGAAAAGTTGGAACGAAATTGGACAAGGGTAAAAGAGTCTGAAGCAAGGTTTTTCTCAGATATAAATACCCTAAACCCTGTCATTATTAAGCATCTTACTTTAGAGAGGAGAACGACGGATACAAGCTACAATTGGAGACATCTTATTTTTCAAGTTATTTTTCTTTCCTTTACTTTATTTCAGTTTATGTTGGATTTTGTATTAGTTCTTGACATTACAATGTTTAGGAGCTAATTACTTTAGTAGGGTTTCCATCGAATCTTCTTGAAACTTTTTCATATAATTAATGCATTGATTATTGATTTCTTCGTCAGCATATTAAGATCTATTCAATATTGTTATAATTGCTTGATAATTAACTAGCTATTAATTGTCATCACTTATATGATTTCGAATCAAAAGTCTGAAAGCTGAGATTTGAATATGCTGTAATTGTCTAGACATAAGTTAAAATCGTGGACGAAAGTACCCCGATACTTGTGTAGTATTTAAAGGTTACTTAATCCTCTCGTGTGGTAAAATTTATCATAGAAATATAGAAAGTTTCTGCACTAGGTTGAGCTCTTGTATGTCTTAACCGGAATATAATGACAGATTAGTTAACCTGCTATCTTAATAAAAAGAAGAATCATTAGCATTGCATTAACACGTGAAAGAGTGGATAGTTTAGGAGATTAGAACCCTATTTCTTTCATAAATGTTATAAACCCAAAGGCTTATAATCTTTATTTTATTTCCTGCAATTAGTCATAATTCGTAGTTATAATTCTCAAACTAAAGAACGTCAACCAAATACATACCATATGATAGATAATCGGTACTTAATAAATCAGTCTCTGTGGACGATAAACTCAGTCTTACAGACTATATTACTTGGAACGATACGTATACTTGCGTAAGCATTTAGAAATATCGCAACAATGATCATTAGTCGAGGCAATTTAACAGTTACATTATAATATTATTTCTCACACCATTAATAACTGCGTAAACTCTATGGATGCATTTATAAAATATTATAAACAATCAACTAATAATTCAATGAATGCAAATGCCATAATATTAATCATCATTAATATAAATACGAATGTGTATAAAGTACATTTTGTCCTAATACAGATTGTCTCTAAGACATACATATACTTTCAATCTCCCACTTGGCCTAGATCCAATCACCAACACATCTAATACCCATGTTTTCAAAATGACCGTTATGCTAGCTTAATGGTTTAGTAAACGGGTCTGTTAAATTATTGTCTGTGGGAACATAATCTAATCCTAATATCTTCAGCTTCCACCATCTCTCGGAGAATGTGATACTTCCTCGGTACATGTTTGTTTTTGTTTGTTGATCTTGGTTCCTTTTCCTGTGAAATTGCACCAGTGTTGTCACAATAAATTGTTATTGGACAACTAGCACTCGGAACAACCCCTAGCTCCTTCAGGAACTCAGAAATCACGACAACTTCTTTAGCATCTTCTGATCCAGCAATGTACTCCGCTTCAGTAGTCGAATCAGCAGTAGTAGCTTATTTGGAACTCTTCCAGCTCACTGCTCCTCCATTGAAAATGAACGTGTAACCAGACTGAGATTTGAAATCATCATCTGTATGGAAACTAGCATCAGTATACCCAGTGGCAACTAGCTTATCATCTCCACCATATACTAATAAGTAATCTTTAGTACGTCTGAGATACTTAAGAATACTCTTGACTGTCTTCCAGTGTTCCTCACCAGGATTCTACTGGAACTTGCAAGTCATACTAAGTGCAAAGGCCACATCTGGCGTAGTACAATTCATGGAATACATGATTAATCATATAGCCGAAGCATATGAGATCCTCTTCATGCGCTCAAGTTATACAGCACTAGAAGTACAACCATTCTTAGATAACTTGATGCCTTGACCCATTGGAAGACCATCTTTCTTGGAATTCTCCATTGAAAAGCGTCTAATCACTTTGTCTATGTAGATTGACTGTGACAGCCCGAACAATTTATTAGGTCTATCTCTATAGATCCTAATTCCCATAATGTAGCAGGCTTCACCTAAGTCCTTCATCATGAAGGTTTTGGACAACCAATCCTTAACTGACTTCATGAGAGTCTTATTATCTCTCATTATCAAAATGTCATCAACATATATAATAATAAAGACAATACCTTCATCCTTGCGTTTGATATAAACACAAGGATCCTCTTTACTTCTGACGAAATCAACAGATTTGATAGCCTTGTCAAAGCAAATATTCCAACTCCTAGAGGCTTGCTTAAGTCCATAAATGGACTTCTGTAGCTTGCACACGGCATTTGGTCTGGACTCAGATGAAAAACCCTCAGGTTGTTTCATATACACTTCCTCAATTAGATTACCATTGAGGAATGCAGTTTTGACGTCTATCTGCCAAATATCATAATCATAATGTGCAACTGTAGCAAGCAAAATCTGAATAGACTTTATCTTAGCAACTGGTGAAAAGGTTTCATCATAATCCACACCATGACGCTGATTAAACCTTTAGCCACTAGTCTAGCTAAGTCTGAATCTTGCCAAATGCATCAATCTTCTTCTTGAAGATCCATTTGCATACTATGGGTTTAACCTCATTTGATAAATCAACCAAGTTCCACACTTGATTGATATACATAGATTTCATCTCGAATTTCATGTCTTCTTGACATCTCTTCGAATCAATGTCTAGCATTGCTTCGCTGTAGGTTGTATGCTCATCATCATCGGGAATATCTAACTCATTTTGTGTTTCCACAAGTAGATTTAGTCTTTCCAGAGGATGATGAGTTCTAGTAAGACCTACGGAGTTGAGTGTCTTGCAGTTCAGTTACAGGTATTTTCTGATTGTGAGAAGGTTCTTGTGCGTTGGTTGATCTACCAACATTAGAGCTTTCAGGAATATCATTTTCATGTCTTTCCTGAATGGGAGGAGGTGCAACTGGTGCACTTTCTCCCAAGGTCTGTGCTGGAGGACCTTGTATTTCTACATCATTCCTCGTAGCACTCCCACTGGTCGAAGGGCGTACCCTGAGTACCCAATCTTCGCCAAAAGCTCTCACTGAATTCTTGCCTTTATCATCTGAAAATGATTCAACCTCTATGTTACTTTGCTCTTGAGTTATTCAAGTTCTATCTCTATGCAACTCTCTTCCTTGTAGACATATTCATCTTCAAGAAAAGTTGTGTTCCTAGAAACAAATATCTTATGTTCTCCAAGAAGATAGAAATAATATCTCTTAGTTTTCTTTGAATACCCAATGAAGTAACATTTCTCACTCTTTGACTCCAACTTATCAGTGATCAACTTCTTGACATATGCAGGGCACTCCCAGGGCCTCATATGTCTAAGTGATGGCTTCTTGCCACACCATACCTCATATGACGTCTTTTCAACTGATTTAGAAGGAACTCGGTTCAGAACATATATTGAGGTCAGTATCGCGTATCCCCAAAGGTATGTAGAAAGAGCTAAAAAGTTCATCATGGAACGAACTATATCAAGCAAGGTTCGGTTTCTCCTCTCTGGAACACCATTCATCTGTGGTGTTCCAGGAGGTGTCCATTCAGAATGAACTCCATATAGCTTTAAGTAATCAAGAAATTCTTTACTCAAGTTTTCACCTCCTCGATCAGATCGAAGAGTCTTGATACTCTTTGAGAGTTGTTTCTCAACTTCACACTTAAGCTCTTTAAACTTTTCGAAGGTCTCAGATTTGTGTCTCGTAAGATACACATACCATACCTTGACAAGTCGTCTGTAAAAGTAATGAAGTAAGAGAAATCTTCTCTAGCTTGAGTCGAAAATGATCCACATACATCAGTATGTACCAACTCAAGAACCTCCTAGGCACGGACCCCCTTTTCAGAAAGATGTTTAATGGTCATCTTACCTTTCAAACAGGATTCACAGTTACCATAAGATTGTAAGTCAAATGGTTCAAGGTAATTTAATTTCTTCAACCGTTCTATCCTTGTTTGATTGATATGACCAAGTCTACAATGTCATAAGTAGTTAGAATTTCTTTCACTTAACTTAGCTATTTTATTTTGTACATTAAAAAAATTCCTGCGGCAGTTTAATGTATATAATCCATTCACAAGAGGCGCAATTCTATACATAACATCATCATATACCAAAATCATATTGTCATTATTAATGCTTGAGGAAAAGCCCTCATTGTCTAAAACAGGAATGGAAATAATGTTCCACGTCAATGAGGGAACATAAAAATAATTGTTTAACATTAAAACTTTGCCGGAAGGTAAATCTAATCTATAATCTCCCACGCACTCAGCATCAACTCGTGCTCTGTTTCCAACGCGCAGGTCCACCTCTCGAGGCCCGACCTTCCTGCTATTAGTTAGCCCTTACACATTTGTATAAATGTGTGAGCCACAAGCGGTATGAAGTACCCAGGAGTGAGAATCATTTATAGACAGATTTATTTCAATTACAAGCATACCTTGTCCAGTAGAGGTTGAAGCACCTGGTGCCTTCCCTCATCCTGGAGTAGTGCACTTAAACTTCCAATGCCCCTTTCTGTTGCAATTCTTGCACACATCCTTTGCCAGTGTTACCTTCTTCTTATTCGCCCCTCCTTTGGGCTTCATTGATGTTGGCGCAACAACAACTTTGCCCTTTCTCTTTTGTGGTCCCTTACCTTTCGGTTTGGGATGACTAGAGGAGTCAACCATTACGATAGGTTTGCTCTTGGAGATCGAAGACTCGAAGGTTTTCAACATATTGTGTAACTTTGGAAACTTCTCCTTAGTTCCATTCATATTATAGTTTATGATAAAACTCTCGAACGAACGTGAAAGTGAATGCAGGATAAGGGTGGAAGCAACTCTGTCGTGAAACTTGATTTCAATGGAGGCCAACCTTTTGATCAACCCAATCATTTTCAGCACATGCGGAGACACATGCCCCCCTTCATTGAGTCTACACTTAAAGAGTTCTATGAGCAGCTCAAACTCCATAGTCTGAGACTGAGAGTCATAGAGACTCTTCAAATGTTCTAACATTTCATTGGGCCCCATGTTCTCATGTTGTCTTTGTAATTCAGGAGACATAGAAGACATCATCAAGCACTGTGCCGAAGTGGCGTCATTATAGTGTTTCTGATAAGCAACTTTATCAAAAGTGGCATACTCGACAGAGTTTTCAGCAGGCATAGTATGGAATACGGTGTCCAAAGTATACTCAATTTTCTCTTGTCTCAGGACTATTCTTACATTCCTGATCCAATCTATAAAATTGAGTCCAGTCAATCTGTTTGATTCCATTAGCATTTTCAATGAGAAGTTCGACATCTGAAGATCTAAAGATATAGATAGAACAGAAAAAATGCAATCAAAAATTAATTCTCCTAATTATACATATTCATTATAGGCTAATTTAACATGGTCTTTTGTTTAATTAGCTCTCACTATTTTTGCATACTTCTACGACCCCAAGATAGAATACAGACCTAAATCATTTTAAGGTCATAATGGGCCAAGATCCAAACATATGCTATATACTCATTTGCTTTGGCTGATAACTTCAATAGCACATTTCGGTAGGTCCTCAACCAATTGCAAAACTTATTTACAACTCTTGGTTTGATTAAATATCTTTCATTTTAATCTTGCGTCTTTAGATTAGTACGACGCATTGGCGCCAACCCCATTACGCGACTGTGTTTCAGCACCTAAGTAAATTTGGCCTTTGCGAGCAAATATTTTGGTGTAAATACCCACAAAAGTTTATTATCTACTTTTAGTTTAACACATCTATGAAAGGGTCTGAGTCCTCGTAGACTTAGAGCAAATGCTTTGGCATAAATACTCGTATCGCCGAAAAGGATTTTGCACTCTAACAATTATAATATACGACGTGTTTTAATTAGACTTGTATTTAATGTTTGGGAAATATTTTTAGTTTTCGAGAATTTCATTCAAGATCAACAAATGTGTCATACATCATATGACATCCTATCATGCAATTTCTAAACACATTTAGATGAAAAACCATCAAACCTATTAGACATGATATAAGATGGTTTTAATCAAATACTGGATGCCGCCTACCCAGACAGTTATTGTTGTCATTAAAAATAAATAATTAATGCGCGTCGCCTACCCAGACAATAATTGCGGACGCTATGCTAAAAATTTAAATGCATCATATTCAAAACACTTAGCACATTTGTATATTATATAATAATATACCATTAATAATAATCATGGATCTATTTGTCTAAATTCTAAAATCTATGTCTATGCCAAACAGTCCCTAAAAAAATTTTGATTTCAAAATTCTGATTTTCAGTAATTCTAGTTTAGTCCCTTAAGAATTTAAAAATTCAAATTGAACCCCAATAAATTCAAAAAATACAATTTTGACTCTCAGAAAGGTTTCAGGGATTTGTTTGCAATTTCCAGAACTTAAAAATCAATTTTCAGAAAGTTTCTTTAATTACAGATTTGCCCGAAAGGACCAAATCTGTCCAATTAAAACTTATATCTTCAGATTATGATATATTGAAAACTTCATAATCAGAATCTGAATATAACAAACTTCAGTTTCTGATTCCGAAAATACATATTTTTTTTTATAATTACCATCGGCAGTAGCTTGTTTGGTCGGTAGCCGCCTAAAGTTCGTAGACACAGATCGCAAAGCTCGTTAACGCGACGGACCTAACAGGTGGCACCGCGGCGGTTCAGAGGCAGTAAGTTCCAAAATTTATTTTAAGCTTTCTGAATGAACAGCGTCGTCGCTCTCTAGAACAGAGTCGCGGCGCCTCTGGCGTCATCTAGGCAGCGCCGCGATTCCTTACCTCTAGAAACGCAAATCCCAAAAATCCAAACTTCTAAAATTGGTTTAGGGTCATATTTTCAGATCTATCACTTGTCAAGCCATCACCATTAAACAATACGTTCATCGACAATCCTTCCAATTTTCTTCTCGTTCTTCGTTTCAATGCACCATGCTCTAAATGAACCGTATAATGCATATCAACTTAGAAGAGTTATATATTTGAATGACTTCCTCGATTACATTATTTTTTAACAGATCTGGATGCAAGGACTATGTATTCTAAAGATTTAGGATTTTAAAGCCTTTAACGACATAAAATTAGATATAAACAAATTCTAACCCATATTATCATTAATATTCATCATATAATCACACAAAATAGTCAGATTCTGATACCACTGTAGGAGTTTTGTCGGGTCGTACACGCAGCGGAATTTGAAAATTTATGTTTCAAACCCGACATGGCGATCAAACTATAGTATGATTATATAATGTAAAATAACACAAAGCAAGAATCTAATACTTCAAACGAAGACTTACATTTGTATTTAGCAATCTGAAACTTGAAACTTTGTGTAGTCCGAGGGTTCGCACAAAAATGTCCCTCGATTTGCAAGTCAAAACTTTGATGTAATTTTCTAACTCTTGGAATGCTAGGAATTCCAGCAGAGCTTTAGAAGATATTAGTCTCTTGCTTTTGGTGTAAAGAAATGGGAAGGGGAACCCCTTCATTTATAGCTGAAGTGGACAGCTAGGGTTCCCCAAATGGGCCAGCCCATTAAAACCTCATTAGACTGGGCCAGCAGTCGGACCCACTGGACGCGCCTCAGCACCGCGGCGCTGCATAAGTGGTGCCACGGCACCAGACACGCATTCAGGCGCCGCGGCCCTGTCCCATTTTCTGCCTTGTTTCCATTTCTTTCTAATGTCTCGATCATCAACCGAACATATATAATCTCTTCTCTAATTACATTCTTCAATCGATGGAATATTTGACTTAGTGTTACACTTCAGGCCTTTACATATCAACACTAACAACATTAGGGTCTTCTCAGAACTCCTAGACTGCGCCGGAAGACGAAATCAATATGTAAAGTTTAGCTACACGAAACATGTGAACTGAACCTCTATGTAGGAAGATAAAATCCTTTCATTCACGACACACTCGATCAAGCTTAGGATTTGTCAAGCGTTTATCCAAATGTCTTGATCATTATTTCTCATCTATATTAGTTGACAACAGGACCATATCAAAGACATGTCCATTGCGTTGTGCAACGACTTAGTCAACTTAATACCATATGAGAATCTGAGTGCTCTCTCGAAGATACATTCGAGGAATGAATCTTAATCTTGGCTCAACTACCACCTTTAATCTACTTTGCAATGTACCCAAAACAAGTCGTGTCTCAATCTATAAGGCATTTGAGCTTAGGACAGGATCAAATTACATTACTCCGTAAACAAGGTGGTATCGACATCAAGTCAAAGGACTTCTATCTTCCACACGCCGATGACATTATAGACATATAACAAAACAGTACATCAGCAGGGTATACCAATACTTCAATAAGTATCCATGCATCCATCACGAGTTGTCATAACTCATAGCAAGTGAGACATACTACATCCCCTAAGGATATGATGCAGACCACATGTCGACGTATCACATATCATCGATATCCCAATCTCGATGATCATTAGTCGAGGCAATTTAAGAGTTACGTTATAATATTAATTCTTACACCATTAATAACCACGTAAACTCTTGGAATGCATTTATAGAATATTATAAACAATCAACTAATAATTCAACAAGTGCAAATGCAATAATATTAATCATCATTAATATAAATACGAACGTGTATTAAGTATATTTTGTCCTAATACAGATTATCTCTAGTACATACATATATTTTCAATAATTGTAGTCATCTTTTTCATTGATCTCTGGTTGATCGCACCTTCTCCGCTCCGCTCTAATCCAATCTCCAAATTATCTCCCGCCAATGAGTGTATGTGCTTTCCTATTTAAAACTTTCCAGCACAAAAAGCACTTTCAGAAGCTGTAGATGACGCTTGAATATTCAACACATCTCGGGCCATCTTTGATACAGTAAAAAATGTCTTTTGATTCTCCCTCTAGTATTTCAGCAAGTCTTCACGTTCATTTTCATTAGCAATTGATTTGAACGGTACAATACCCTGCAAAAACATAAACATCAAACTCACATATTTGTGAAGCACTTGAACCACTATACATTCTATTTCGAAGTTCTTGAATACTTGAAGCAGAAACCGTATATTTTTATAAGGTTGAAGTGAAGTAGAAGAAGATAGTACAAAAGCCGGTTGATTATTTGCACTTTTCTCTTGGTAATACATATACATAGTTTTGTATTGTGCTTGTATGCTAGAGATAACATGTTCTTTAGTTGGTTATGTTTCAAGTATTTCTAGGCATTCATAAATCGTTTCAATAAGGGCATTACAACCGTCTACTTTAACAGTAGAATTTAATACATCACAATAAAATAAATAGTGGGAATAGGAAAAAAAAATTACATTTTACAATCATTTTTGTAATAGCTGGAGCGTAAGTTGATTTTTTTCTTATATTCACTAAATAACAAAAATATTAGAGCTATATAAAATAACATAGACGAAATAGTAGGATAATAAATATCAGAAAATTCTTTAGTAGCTAGAAAAAAATTCTCTAAGAATACAATAAGTTTTCAAATTTTATCTCATTCATCATCTACGAGCATATCCGAAGGATTTTGATTATGAGCGTTAAATACTAAAGTTAAAGGTCTTACATACTCGTGAGCAACAACTAATTGTTCATACAAAGAATTTCACCTAGTTGTAACTTCTTCTGAAATGTTCCTATAAGGTAATTCACAATCATAACATGTTTTTTAAACTCTTTGTAATTTTGTATTTTATTACCTTTAAAATTAAAGTTGATAGAAAATTTTACTTTATCAAGAATAGAACTAAAAAGTTTTAGATCATCCTTTACAACTATGTTATAAATATGACATGCACATCTAACATGAAAAATATCGAGAAAAGATGGAGTTCATCAAGTTTTTAAAATGTTTACAACATAATCATTACAAGAAATATTATCTAATGAAATAGTCATAATTTTATCATCAATTTCATAATATTCACTAATTTCATGAATATTTCTTGAAATATAAATTTCAGTGTGTGTTTGATCAATATATATATATATATATATATATATATATATATATATATATTTGCATAGAAAATTGAGATCTATCCAATGACATGTAACAGTTAAATAATCATTACCATTAGTACTACGTCCTATGTCATAAGTGGTAGTCACTTTGCCCTTAAAATGATACATTGCATAACGTAAATATTGTTGATATTCATGCGCAAATTTAAAAACAGCTCTTCTAATAGTTGATGTAGGAAAACGTTAAAAGCACGATTATATGTTTCTCGATGTAATGAATAAAACCAGGAGATGAAGAAAATGAAAAAGGCAAACCCTCCATAACAACTAATTTTGCTAAATTTTGCAGATCTTTGTGTTTATCATATTTCAGAGCTATAACTCCCCCCATCATCGGGTTAATTCGACAATGTTCTTGGTCGGGGACACTATGTGAATCTTATCCCAACTCATAACGCATTTGCACACCCATTTTTTCAGCCAAGTATTGGTTATAATACCTTGCTTTGTAATCCTTTTCCACATGTCTCATTAAACCTCATGTCCCACCTTGACCTTTTCCAGTTTTAAATTTATAAGGTCCGCGATAAATTTGACAAATAGTTAGTTGATTAGGAATGCTCCTTTCAAAAAAATCTCATGCAGTTGATTTTAATTTTTGTTTTTGGCCTCTTTTCATACTAGGGGGAATATGAGGGATTCCAGTTTCAACCTAAGAATCAGTCTGATCCTGAGGTGGAGCTGCACTAGTGGGTGTGTTATCTAAATTATCTTTTAATTTATTTTCTAAATCATAGTCTGGTTCACTAGTTGGAGATGTAAAATATACCTCATGATCTAATGATTGCACATTTGCATTAATATCAACATTAAAAAATTCAGTTTCATCTACATGAGTAAAATTATCATAATTAGGATTACTAGAAGATGCACACTTACCCCTGTTACCCCTACTATCTCTACCAGAAAAATATCCACCTCGTTCCATTATAATTATGTAAATAAAGAATTAAAATTAAAAAAATTAAGTACGATAATTAAAATTAAATAATAATAATTTAAATAAAAGAAAGAATAAGTGTACCAAACGCCGACGTAACATCGATGTGTAATCGAGGTTGAAAATTGGAACTTTGCTCGATGATCCTCAAGCTAGTTGTCAACTTCACTCTCAATTTTTTAACTTTGATAGAGATTAGCAAATAAAATATAATATTTAGTGTGAAATTTAGACTTGTAGAGAGAAAGAGAGAGAGAGAGAAAGAGATTAGAGAGATGTTAGGAAGAATTGTTAGAAAATTAAAAGAAATGATCCCTTGATTATTCACATTCATGAAAGAGTATATACAATTTACAAATTGCCATAATAGAAAACATATTCCTCTTCTAATACCAAAATTTTATTCTAGTAGTACAAGACTCATATAATTATGGTAAGTGTACAATACTAATTAAGGTAATCTTTACACCAAATATTACAATAATATACACTACAATATACAAGACCCGAGATAGGCTTCTGCCCAAAACCCGTGATGGGCTTAACTGTGTGGGCCTGGACCCGAGAACAATATTCAATATTCATCTGATATACATATGTATATTGTGTATATCAGATGTATATTTAACACACCACTACAGTCTTAGCGGGCGGACGTCGTATGCTAAGACTGTCTCTAAAATCTATAAAAAGGACCGAGGGAAGACCCTTTGTAAAGATGTCTGCAATTTGATACCTAGAAGGAACATGACAGACGCGTACTTGTCCACGAGCTACCTTTTCGTGAACAAAGTGAATGTCCATCTCATTATGTTTAGTGTGCCGGTGTTGAACCGTATTTCCAGACAGGTAGATGACACTAACATTATCACAATAAACTAAGGTAGCTTTCTCAATAGGAGAATAAAGTTCTAAAATACGATTACGTAACCAACATGATTCAGAGACCACATTGGTCATCCCTCGATACTCGGCCTCTACACTAGAGCGAGACAAAGTCGACTGACGTTTCACAAACCATGAGACCAAGTTATTACCGAGAAACATCTGATAGCGGGCGTGGCGTGCGGTGTCGAAACGACCCTGATCAATATCTGTATACGAGACAAGTGTAGATGTCGAAGAGGGATATAAATGTAAGCCAAAGTCAAATGTCCCCTAGATGAACCGAATAATGCATTTGAGAGCATTCATTTGCTCAACCATGGGATCATACATAAACAAGCATACTTATTATATGATATACGTAATGTATGGTCTCGTGAACGTAATATACTGAAGAGCCCATGTAAGACTGCGATAGCGGGTCAGATTCTCGTAAAGGGAGTCAGCTGCAGCACCCAATTTGGGCTTAGTATCAACTTGAGTAGACGTGGACTTACAGGATGACATCCCATCCCTCTCAATGATCTCAGCTGCATACTTCATCTGTGATAAGAACAACCCACATGCATGACGAGTGACATCAATCACCAAAAAGTAACTCAAGGGCCCCAAGTCTTTCATAGCAAACTCAGAGTTGAGCAGTGTCATGATAGACTAGCGTATTGCATCAGAAGAAGCAGTCAAGATAATATCATCCACATATAACAATATATAAGCCAATGAAGAACCACGACGATATATCAACAATGAATTATCAGACCTGCTCTAAGAGAATCCAATAGTCGAAACATAGTCTGCAAACCTCTTATACCAAGCCTGTGGAGACTGATTAAGCCCGTACAAGGACTTATTCAACAAACATATATGATGAGGATATTTGGGATCCCTAAACCCCAAGGGTTGATGCATATAAATTGTCTCATTGAGATCACTATGGAGGAAAGCATTCTTCACATCTAACTGATGGATGAGCCATGCTTTCGAAAGAGTCCGGCTGAGCACAATACGAATGGTAGCCGACTTGACCACCGGACTAAACGTCTCACCACAATTCACACCAACCTGCTGAGTCTTACCATAACCTACAAGACGAGTCTTATGTCTTGCAAACGAACCGTCAGAATTGTTCTTATGAGCAAAAATTCACACAGACCGAATAATATTAATATCAGATGGATGGGGTACCAACTCCCACATATTATTATCAATAAGAGCATTATATTCGTCAGTCATAGCAATTTTCAAATTCGGGTCATTTAAAGCAGACACAGAATTACGGGGCAAGAGTGATTTAAGAATATTAGAATTTAGATTAAAATGTTGTTTTGGTTTAACAATACCCCGTTGACCACGAGTGACCGATCTATGACTCGAGGACGGCTTAGGTGGATATTAGAAAATATCGGGACACGTGACGGACTGGCCAACAGGCAATGGGCCTGCTGGCCCAACACGGGAATTAGAGGAACCCTCTACTAGCCCAACACGGGAATTAGAGGAACCTCTCTGGACGATTTGGGTAATCGGCCCAATCTCGCATTGGCCGATTATGATCTTTGAGCACGATGGTGGAAGTAGTCTTGGCGGCGGTGGGACCAGTGGGATGTGGGTCCGTTGGTGGATTTGGAGTGCAGGGACATATCCGCAAAATGGTAAAAAATATACGGGGATATACCGTCATCAAAAAAATTATACGAACTAGGCACTGGACTACTCACCTTTGCAAATGGAAATTGGGACTCATCAAAAATAGCATGACGACTAATGATGATTTTATTAGACGATAAATCAAAACATTTATCCACGATAATTAGACGGATAACCCAAAAACACACACGGAGTAGAACGGGCCTGAAGTTTATTAATTATGATGGACGGAAACAACGGATAACATAAGCACCCAAAGATGCTAAGACGTGAATACAAATGAGTCATATTATATAAAATGTGAAGAGAGGACGAATATGTCAAATTTTTTATAGGAAGAACATTAAGAAGATATGTAATCATTTGTAGAGCATGATGCCAAAATGACGGGGGTACGGAAGTATGAATCAATAAAGTTCGGACAATGTTATTAATGGTACGAATTTTGCGTTCGGCTTTCCCATTTTGTGAAGACGTATAAGGACAAGAAAAACAAAAATTGATCCTATTATTAGCACGAAATATCCCATTATCATATTATTTCTCGTTATCGCATTGAATATTTTTATTCTCTCATTCGAATTGGGTTCTAATGAATTCTCTAAACTGTAAGAAAGTGGAAAAAACTTGAGATTTTTTCGCTATTAGAAAAGTCCATAAAAAATTAGAGTAATCATCTAGAAATAAAACTTAATACCGATTACTCGTAGAACTGAGAACATGAGACGTCCATAAATCGCTATGAATGATATCGAATGACATTAAAGTATGAGAATTAGAGTCCACAAATGACAACTTAACAATTTACCCTAAAGAACAAGATTGACAATTCAGAGTACTATGCGTACCCTTACAAGAAATAAAATTATTTTTATCTAAGGAAGATAAAATTGACGACCCCGAATGACCTAAATGAGCATGCCACAAGGAAGTAGCAAGAGCTGTAAACGTTGATGATAAGGCTTGACTCGAGAAACTGGAACTTGGCGTGATAGGATAAAGATCTCCCCTACTATCGCACCTCATGAGAGAAATCCTCGTCTTGAAATCCTTCACAGATAACCTAAACGGATCAAATTCAATAGAAACGAAATTATCAGTGGTGAATTTACGGATATATATCAAAATTTTAATCAATTTAGGGACATGAAGGGTATTTTTCAATATAAGAGGTGGATGGGGGGTGACAAAGTTTTATGACCAAAACCACGAATTGGAATTGAATTACCATTACCAACAATTTACCACGATTACATCTTAAATTGGAATAAAACGAGAGAGTACTTTGGTCGGACGTCATGTGGGTAGTGACGCCGGTGTCCATGTACCAATTTACGTCGGGTGAATTTAATCCAAGTGTGTGTGGATTTCAAGCTCTAACTCTGTTCCATTATTTTCCCTTTTCTGCTCTTTTGTTCACAACATGGTTTTATTGTTGATTATTTTCTGATACCCACTTACTGCTGCTTCTTCTTACCAGTAGTTCTATCATTTTTATTCTTGTTGTCTCCCTTAGGATCATTATCCACCTTCTTACCTCTATCTACCCTTGTTTTCCACATTTTTACATGTATTTCCTTTGTCCTGGCTCTCCAATTTCTTATCAGTTTCAACATCTTTGTTTTTGCTTTCCCCTTCTTTATTTTCTTCTACATCTTCCTCTTCCTCTTTTCGATATAGTTATGGATGAATGACAAAACAATCTTGTTTATTGTGATCCTGTAATTTACACCTCTTATAATATTTAGGGACATGGTCATAATTAATTTGAACCCATTTGTTAGCAATTTCTCCAGATTTCTTCCTCATCTCAATATTGATTCTTTTTGGGAATTCACTCAACAAATTCACCTATACTTTAACCCTAGCACAACTAGGTCAAGTTTGATTTCTAGTGGCCATATCAACTTGTAAAGGCTTACCCACTGCAGAAGCAAGTGAGAAAACTGCTGCTTTTACAAAGTAATCTTAGCCTCACTTACCTTATTTTGTTCGCTACGGAGGCCACTCCGATTTTATTTCGTATAACTTTATTTTTTCAATTATATATCTCCTAGTATGCATAAAAATCTATATGGGCATCCATATCCGCCACCTTCATCTTCTGAATATGAGCGTTCTTGACTAACTAGCACTCTATCCCATATAATAATGTGGTCTAGCCATCACTATGTAGAACTTACCTTTTAGCCTTGGCGTCACATACTTATCACACAGTATTCCGGAGGCGAGCCTCCATTTCACTCACTCCGCTCCAATATGATATGTGACATCATTATCAATCTCCGTCATCTCCTTGGATTATGGACCCAAGATACTTGAAACTTCTTCTTTTAGGTATAACTTGTGCCTCGATATTCACTTTCATCTCTCTCCTGCGTCACGTCACTGAACTTGCACAACAGCTACTCCATTTTAATTTTGCTTAACCTGAAACCTTTATACTTTAAGAGCTTGTTTGGTAAGAGGTCTTATATAAAATAGTCATGGTATTATATGTGATATTTTTTTTATTTTTTTTTTGTTGACGAAGGAACCCGCAGCCGCTGCTCTTTCGAGTGCGCACAGAGTAAACCCCGGACTGACGCAATAGCCTGCAAACCACGTCAGCCAGTTAAACCACACTTGGCAAGCCAGGTGTGACAGGCTCCCCCCAAGAGGCGAAGGCAGGCCAAACGTTACCCTGGGGTTTCGAACTTGTGACCAAGCTCTCCCACACCACCCAATGAGGATACCCTCTGCCGTGATATTATTTTGTATCATGTTTGGTTGATATTTCTGTGCATGTATAACTAATTCCGAAATTATTTAATACACCAGATGATGTATTATCTTATACCATCACCACCGTGAGATAACTTATTCATGGATAGCTTATACATGGATTAAAAGCTAAAATGACAAAACTATCCTTGTTTTGTTCCAAGAAACCTATGAAGGGTTGTAACAAAAAAAATTAGTTTTAAAAATAATATATTCAAATGGTATCTTTTGAATCCAATTTTAGTGGAATGAACCAAACACCCGACAAAAAATAATCCCCACATGTTTTCCCATCTTTTATAAAAAAATAAATATGAAAGTAACATTAAGAATATGAAAGAGAATTTCGTGGTTGGGCGGGGGTGGAGTATCGGTGGGTAGGTTAAAGGTGTGCTGATGTGTTTTTATTGATCAATGTTTTTCTTCAAAATTTTAAAGAAAATATTTCTCTTATTTTGAGGAATTCCAAAATATTTTAGTTCAACCAAACAAGAAAAAATAGGAAAAGTTTTTCCATCATACCAAACACACTATCTGATTTTGAGTATTACAAAAGTGAGTTCGCATATGCAGTGGCGGAGCTTGCCCAACATATTAAGGGGGTGGTAGTAGCCGTAGAAACTTGCCCAAAAATATTATTACGCAATCTTGTCTTGATTATCTTCATTGTTGAAAATGATACTTCTGTAGTAGCCGTAGAAACTGAAAGAGTTAAGATAAGACGGATTATCCGATCAATCAAGTAATATGTATTCGTCTTCCCTGTTTTTTCAAAGTTTTCCAATCTCACGAACTCAGACACACACAAAAAAAGAAAATTTTAGACTAGGAGAAACCTTTAAAAAATAAAAGAATAGTTAGGATTTTGGTAAAAGACAAAATCCAGATCGTAATTTCAAAATCTAGGATTTCTATGCTCGAAAATGAGACTTGTAACTTGTAAGGGTTCTTTCATTGTACTCATTTTTGGTGATTAATACAATGTTTAGTTACCCAAAAGTTATGTTGATATATAGCCCAAATTAATTTATGAAAAATTTAGCTAAACTTTTTTTAATTTATATATAAGATATGTTGTAAATAAAGAGTTATTTAACAAATCATATACAATCTGCAATAAATCTCATAAACGTAGAATTTGAAAACCTTCTTTAATATCTTTCTTCCTAGTTTCTCTTTCTTCATATTTTCTCTTTCCACAATTAGTAGTCGTCATTGTTCTATCACCAGACCGATATCAAAAACAACCATAACCACCACCAGAAGTCCAGAACCATCACTTCTTCATCATAACATTGCAAACATCAACTACAAAATAAAAGAGTTAGAGAGAAGTTTCTCTCACTAAGGAAAACGCTTTCAACGTTTTCCCTTAGTTGCTCTTTCGGTTTATTCGTCTCCCTCTAGGATTAACCATTATTTCCCCACGGATTGAAGCTTAATGTTCATAACATGAAAAAGACTAAACGTTACACACGCTCCAGCAATGATTCAGGAGGTTCAGGAGGATCGACGAAGGCTAGAACCAAGAAAAAGAATGGTGGAAGCCCAACCATAGTTGAAGAAAATCTAATTCCGGCAATTTCAGATCCTACGGTGTTAGTACATGTACCGCCTGATTTGCGCATTCCACTTGAGAATGTGGTAGATGATTCTACGCTGCAAAGGATACATGAATGGGGAAAATGTATAGAAATTGAGAGCTTGGATATAAGTGAGTTCGAAGGTGGAAAGCTTCATGTTCCGTTAGCCATCAATCCGGAAGGTATCTCTCCTTCTACTTCTCCAGAAGTGACCACAATGCAAGGCTATAACACTGTCCACAAGCCTTCTGGGGAATACTCTTCCGAAACTACCGGCAATCATAGGGAAATTCGGATATCCATAGACACCCCTTACGCTATTAGGGATGACGATTCTATCACGGGTCAAGTGGTTAGCTCCGGGAGCATAACGGAAGAGCATGGCAACCAAGGCATCACAAATATCTCTACACTACCTGGAAACGTACTCAGGCAAGCCGGAAAAGTTAGAAAATCAGGGCCAGGAATTGCAATCGACGAAACTAGGCAAGATGGTATCCTCGGGTCAAAACCGGGTCAGGACTCGGGTCAGAGGGCTAAGGCTGGTCAGGCGGGAGTCCATGGGTCTAAGAATATTTCTGTTATGCATGGATCAATGAAAGTTGGGAGAACCGAAGGAACTTCTACCCCCAAGGAGCCTAGTTACTCTACAAATATTAATATCACGGGAGCCAAGGAGTCACTCTTTAATACCGCGGGAACCAAAGAGCCACCTCACTTAATGGGGCATCACCCTCTGAATTCTCTAAGTGTCACTGATGAGTCTTTTCCTACTTTAGCAAGTTTGCTTAGCGGAATTCAACACAAGAATCTCAATAACCCTTTTGCCTTTACTTCTTCCTTGGGCACGGGAAACGGCAATAACAACCCTCCTCTCTCATCCAATACCTCTTCAACGCTCCCTGAAATCCAAGATGACACACCCTTACTATCCTCCCTACCATCAATACCTCCCGAAATTCATGATAATTTCCCTACCCTTCCAAATGGCACGCGCATCCTCTCTCCTAATGCGGGCCCAAGTTCTTTTCCATCTAACCATTTCCCTCTGTCTACACCTCATGAGATACCTACTAATGACTTGCCCACAAATGAACCTAGAGAACAACATGAAACTCCACCCGTTGATGCAACAAATAATGATTTACCCCCGAATCAAAGCAAAGGTGTCATTCCTCCTAAGAAGACTTATGCGGGAGTCTTTGCGGGGTACCAGACTTGAAGCAAAGGGTATGAAGTTACAATTCATTGAACAACAAGGAGAAGATGTAGAAATAGAAGCTACGGATGAAGTTCCCTTCATTGAAATATGGGGATATTGCCTAATAGGGTGCTTCACGGGTCCCTTCCAGGGAAGAGAGACATTGAATTCTATTGTAAAGATATGGGGAGTGAAGTGTCGTATTATCCCGTATGGCAAAGGATGGACAGTTTTCAAATTCATGACGGAAGAGGATCGCACAAATGTACTCCATGGTGGCCCATATATGGTCTTCGGGAAAACTATGATGCTAAAGCCTATTAATAAAGGAGTTCTATTAACAAATGATTTATTCATGGACATTCCAATCTGGGTCACTTTCCATGATATTCTCCTTTCGATTTGGAGTGCAACAGGACTTATCAAAATTGCTTCACGTGTAGGAAAGCCTCTATACACGGATCAATATACCAAGGAGAGGTCAAAAATGAATTATGCAAGAGTCTTAGTGGAAGTAGATGTTAGCAAAGAAACGGTAATGGAATTTGGTGTTAAACTCCCCGACAATAGAAGGTATACTCAAAAGGTGAACTATGAGAACTACCCGGATTTTTGCTATCATTGTGCGTCTTTTGGACATAATCACTTGAAGTGTAGAAAACTGAGGCAAGATATCAACGCTCAAGAAGCTCAAAAAATCGCAATCCGTTGATTCCTCCTAGCAATAGGGGAGTTTCTACATGTTGTGATGCCGACAGAGTTACGGGTAGAACCGGTCCTCCTTCCCCTTATCCACCACCTAGTCAATATCTCGTAGATGCTGAAAACTTGATGGATACAGAGAATAGTGAGCAAACACTACCTCATATTCCCGGAAGTGTGGGAAATGCTCTAAATGTTGCAATTCCTCCGGTTATGGGTCAACATAGCTCTTCAAGTTTACGGGATGCACAAGAGGGGTCCTCCAGTCATCACCCCCATCCTGGTATTGCGCAACATGATAGGAGGAGAAATAAGACAAGGCAGACTGATTCTAGAGCACCAATGAACCCGCATTCTTCACTAGAAGGGGGAATCTGCAAGAGTGCTACGGAAGATTCTAATCAAGCATTACGGTGCATAAATTTTGAACGCGGGGAACATAGCTTGGCTGGGACACATGTATTGTCTTCCAACAACAAGGAAGAGGGATGGAAAGAAGTAATTTCAAGGAAAAATACGCCGAAAGGTAGTAGTATGGCAAAGACAGCGAAGCGCGGAGGTGCTAACAAAACCTCCTTTGTTTCCTAATGAAAGTACTTTGTTGGAATGTCCGGGGTCTTTGCGGACAAAGGGATAGGGCAGCCACACAAACTATTGTGTGTAGGCTCACAAAACAACATGATGTTGCAATGGTTTATCTAATGGAAACTAAATTCTCTCGTGCACGGATAGACTTTTTTACTTCTCAAAGATTCAAAGCTTGGAATTTTTGCTCCAACTTAGATTTCATTGATGGCGGAAGAATGTTATTACTTGGGGATCCCTCCAGAGTTTGTTGTGAAGTGCTTGGAATGGACTCTCAACATATTCATGTCCAGGCAAGATGTAATATAACACAAGTGTCCTTCCTTGCCACATTTGTGTACCCGGTTTATAGCATCCCGAAAAGAAGAAAACTTTGGCATCACCTTACTCACTTGGGCATCGGCATTGTCAAGCCTTGGATGATTATTGGAGATTTCAACACTTATTGCTACCCACATGATAAGGCGGGTGGTCCTCCTCTCACGCCTTACGCACTTAGGGATCTTGGAGAATTCAGGAATGCTCATGGACTAGAAGACACTCTTTCTTCCGGTTCCTTCTACACTTGGACGAATGGATCAATATGGTCTAAGCTTGATAGAGTGATGATGAATCAACATTGGAGTGATTTGACCCTGGAATGCACGGCCAATTACTTGCCTATGGAACCAGTCTCGGACCACTGTCCCGTGTTAGCTTCGGTAATTGCATCATATAATGTTGGGAAACGACCTTTCAAGTTCATGAATATGTGGCTCTCACACCCCGCATTCGAGAACATATTGACTTCATGCTGGAGGCAACACATATTGGGAACTGCCCAATTCATACTAGCCACAAAATTGAAGGCTTTGAAAAAACCATTGCGAGAATTGAACATAAGTGATTTTGGAAGCATAGAACAAAGAGCAAATACGGCAACCACGGAGTTTAAGAAGGCTATCAATGCGCATATGGAAGATCCCTTTGATGATGAACTAAAAGCCAATGTTAAGTCCTTAAGAGCTAAAACAAACCTCTTGCTTGAAGCCGAAAGACACTTCATAAGACAGAAGTCGAGGCAAAAACACTTGATTGGAAGTGATAGATGCTCCAAATACTTTCACAGCTTGATCAAGAGGAGTAATGTCAGGAACTCAATCAACTACTTTGTTAAGGCCAACAGAACTATCACAACATCTCCCGGGGAAGTAAGAGAAATGCTTGTAAAGTTTTACAAAGATCTTTTAGGCTCATCCCGGCCCTCAACCATCATTGATCCCGCGGTATTGGATTCGGGTCCGAAGCTAAGTGAAGATGATGGATTACACCTTTTGCATATTATCTCCCCAAAGGAGATTTGGGAGGCCCTTTCAGATATAGGCAATGACAAGGAACCTGGCCCAGATGATTTTTCGGCTGCCTTCTTCAAGAAAAGATGGAGAGATGTGGGGCAAGATGTAGTAAGAAGTGTACAAGAATTCTTCTCATCCGGAGTCCTTTTGAAGCAAGTGAATCATACCATTATTATCCTCCTACCCAAGACTGATCGGGATCCCAAGGTAAATGACTTTAGGCCTATTGGATTGACTAATGTGGTCTACAAGATCATAACAAAGATTTTAGCTAACCGGATGGCAAAGGTTCTTCCTACTCTTGTTGATAAATCTCAAGGGGCTTTTGTGAAAGAAAGAAACATGGTGGACAATGTCTTTATTGCACAAGAACTTGTGAGAAGTTTTAATAGAGCTAGAGTCTCACCAAGGTGTATGCTTATGGTGGATATACGAAAAACATTTGATACGGTCTCTTGGAACTTCCTTGAGTCGGTACTAAGAGGACTCAAAATTTCGGACAAATTTGTAAGATGGATCATGGAATGTGTTAGCTCAACCTCTTTCTCTCTTTCGATCAATGGGGAGCTACATGGTTATTCATGGGGAAACGCGGCCTTAGACAAGGTGATCCTATGTCTCCTATGCTCTTTATCTTGTGCATAGAATACCTTTCAAGGTTGCTTAAACTAAAGACATCGACAAGAGCTTTCTCCTATCATCCGAAGTGTAAAAGATTGGGCATCACTCACCTTGCATTCGCGGATGACCTCATGCTATTTGCCAAAGGGGATGTATCTTCAGTTGGGATTCTTATAGAGTGTCTTGAAGAGTTGGAGGCTGCCTCAGGGTTAACACTTAACCCGTCTAAATCCTTCATCTACCTAGCAGGAGTGCATGGTACAATTCGTGACTTGATCTTGACTAGAGTGGGATTCGGCATTTCCGTCTGATTCACTAATGCAATCGAATACATTCGAAATGGGGCATCGCTCACTCTTTGCGGGAACGGAACTAATCAAATTGGTTATTCAGGTGTTGAGAGCTTTTGGTTTGACTATTCTTCCTCTACATTCTGCAACAATGCGGTACCGAACTAATCATTGGTAAGCCTTACAGGTAAGAGTCGCTTGGGATGTCATTTGTATGCCTCAATTCGAAGGAGGCTTGTGTCTTATGAACATCAAAGAATGGAACCATGCCTTACTCTCCCGGACCATTTGGCAAACTCACACCAAGGCGGATACCTTATGGATCTAATGGATTAATAGCTACTATTTGAGAGGCCAATCCTTTTGGGATTATGAGGTACGTGCTAGGGACTCCCCCTTATTCAAAAAAATTTGTGGCATTCGCGACACTTTCATTTCCATCTTTGGTAGCCAAAGAAACGCAATTGTCGGCTTGGAAAAGTGTTGCACCAATGGAAGATTTGATTTTAGTCTCGTGTATGAGGTCTTGCGCACACCGCGGGAAAAAAAGCTTTGGATGTCTCAAATTTGGAAAAGCTTCATTCCTCCTAAATTCTCTTTCACAGTTGGCTCACTTGTAGGAAGCAGTTAGCTACAAAGGACACTCTCTCCTACCTAAACTTAGAAGATAGGTCTTGCGGGTTCTGCAAGCGGGCTAATGAGACAAGGGCACACCTCTTCTTTACTTGCCCCTACACCCGCAAGATTTGGAAGCACATAAGGGAATGGTTGGGTATTAGAAGAGAAATGACAACTATTGAAAGCACACTTAAGTGGATCAAAAAATAGCACCGCGGGACAGGCATCCGAGCCAAATCTATCTTACTTGCCTTTTGCATAGTGGTATATGAGATTTGGAGGACAAGAAATACATTGCTCTTTGAGGGCACTAGCTTAACGGCGGAGGAGGTCATTGCAAAAGTTAAAACAACAACTTATAGAGTTCTCTATGATTTAATTCCACTTGTAACGACACCTCTGAGTGACCGCCCACCCCTCCTTCATTTCTTGTTTGTATTACGTTGAGGATTGAGAACCCTCAATGACTGATTGTAGCCACCTTTTCTTTCCTTTCTTAGTAATAATATTTGCATTTACCCGGAAAAAAAAAACATTACAAACAACATTTCCATACAAAATGAAGAAGAAGACTATCTTTTTAGGGGGGCCATGGCCCCTCCCGGCCTGCCCGCCCCTGCGCATATGGATACTCATGTTTATTTATATTTTGCGAGTTAAAAATAGATTGGAATTAGTATTTATTTCAGTTGAGATATAAGTGATCAAACTCATTAAAATGTGGGTTAAATGAGTTGATTTTATAAAGATAGGCTTAAATTACCGGCTATAGACAAGACATTAATTTCAAATCATACCACGCGTTAAACCTATTAAATTTAGCTTTGAAGAAGAGGGGAGAAGGAGAGAAAATCGGCACCACCTCCCCTATAGTTAGCTGTGGTACTTAGTGGGTTATTTGACGACCGAAATGAGGGGCACATTTTGTACAGTTTTCTCTTTTTTTGTACTATAAATACTCATTCTTTGTACAAATTACAAATGTTACACCCCGTGTTTACAAGACATGTTTAAAGAATGTACGTAAGAACTCACAAGTGTTAAGATTTGAGACTTGCAAAAAAATTAGCGGAATTATGAAATTTTCGGAAAACGCATTATTGTGACGAATGGGAGGGCGACACGTGTCACCCCCCTTTTGTGATGCCTTGGTCGATTTATGCAAGGGCAAGAAGGTCATTGGACCTTTGTTGCAAGACAAGTCTTGCAACTTGTGAGCATGAGAAGTTTGACTAAGTCAAATGGTCAATTAGTCTTGATATTTTGTAAGACTACATCCAAGCCTCACATTTGTTTATATCTTGACCACCCATTGCACTATATAATACTAGTAGTGCTAGAGAGAGCCAACACTTAGAAAATTTTCACTAAAAATTGGATGAACATAGAGCTAAGCTCTCGGGTTCTATAAAAAAAAAAAATCTTTGTTTGTGATCCATTTAGCTCCCCACTTTAAACCAAGGTTCTTATGTGTATTGTAAGCATGTCTCAATAGAAACATCTTGAAAAAATATAGTTTTCGGGTTAGTCGCAAGCGAAAACCTAGTTGTCTTTCTAGGTTTTGGTTGGAGATTTGAAGGATATTTGTTGGTGTTGTTCTAAGGGTCTCAACAAGCGGATTGAAGTGTCTTGGAGAGGCTCTAAACTACTAAGAGCGACTTGGATCGAGTTGGATTAAGGTTCATTGGGGTATAATCTTGTCTTTTAAAGGTGTTACAAGATTATATGTTTATATTGTTGTTGTTAGCTCTACATGTTGTTAGCATGAAGTTGATATGTTGAAGTTTATAAGTATTATGGATTGCTTGTAGCTTAAATCCGAAATGTTATACAAGCCACTTGAAAATTGGATTACTAATTGGTCATTTATTAGAAATCGTCGCATGTTACCTACTCGGAGATTATGGTTGTTATAATCAAATGCGACTTGATATCATGTATGCTACCAATTTGGATTGAAATGGAAATTGGATAAGAATTGGTATTGTTGAACTCAATATGGCCGAATTTGGACTTGTAGTTTGTATTAGTTTGTTATCGTTTGTGGGGCGGAATTTTACACGTCTAGTAGGCGTGTAATCCCTTATTGATTAATTGCTTTGATTGTGCCTTAAATGTGGCGTGTTTGGTTATTGTATTCGGCCTTGAAAAAGGTGGCAAAGTTAGTAAAAACAAAGGAGGTGCTGTCCGATTTTCCGTAGAAATTGGAGACTTAACACTTATAATATTCTACGTTTGAAGTAAGGCTTTAATAGACGTATTGTGAATATTATAGGTTGACATACTACGGGCGGGACTTTGTACTTGGCAAGTGTGGTTTGACCCGGCGAGGTATGTAGAACTTTTCCTATCTTTTGAGCATGACTAGTTTCACGTATATAGTACGGTAGACATACAAGACTTTGACATTCTTTACTAGCTTTATGAAATGCCAAGTCGGGTGAGTTAGGGGATTTACTCACTTCTTTGAAAATATTAAGGATGTCTTAAAGTTTTATTAAAGTTAAGGGACTTGAAGAGTTTCAAAGTATGTGATACTTGTTTCGTTTTAATGTATAAGTCCCTTGGATAGGAAATGGTACTTGACTAAGGTATAAAGTGAATATAACGACTTTATGGGGAGTTGGTTATATTGGCTTTACGGAAAGGTAAATGGCTTGATTTAATGGAAGGCAATTCGATTTTAAGGTATCAATTGCCTAAGGTTTTATAAGAAAATGAGTCACTTGATTTAGAAACCTAACTTTATTTCTAAGGGTGTTGTGACTTACCTTGAAATGTAATTTGGACTTGATACTAGGATTAATAGTATCTTGGAAGTTTTCTACTAAAAAGAGTCATTTGTTTTAAAGAGTAGAAGTACGTAGTACTTGGGTTAAATTCCCGGATTTTTATAAAAGACATGTTAGTGCCTTAGATAAACTAAAATGAGAGTGTATGTATAACAAGAATAATAAGAAGTTAGGAGATTTCTTAACTTGCTTACATATTTTATGATAAGCCGGTAGTGCTTATGTTATGTGTGATAGCCGGATTTGGGCTAGTGATATATTATTCGTCATGGGGTCATTCCGGGATTGTGGCATTGCATATTTCGTGGATTTGCTACCCACGATGCGAGGAATACCTCACGCGAGTCCGTAAGGGCTTACGCGAGTGAAATAGTCCCACGCGGCGGTCCGACCTATGCGAGAATACCTCACGCGAGTCCGAAGGGCTTACGCGGTGAAATAGTCCCATGCGAGGAATACCTCACGCGGGTCCACTGGACCTATGCGGGTGAAATAGTCCCAGGAGTAGGATTTCAATCCTATTTTTCGTTCTAAGTATACACCTATTTTACTCTCATTGTTAGTAAAGCACAGTGTACTGTAATTTGATTATCATACATGTCTCCGGCTTTGATTTAGACTTATAGCGTAATTACGTATTTTCCGATTTTACATACTTGGTACATATTGGTACCGACCCTTCCTGGGCTGCGTTCATGCCGCAGGAAAGGGTAAGCAGGCGGCGGATCCACATTCTTAGGATCACTTATCAGACGTCAGAAGCTCCATTTATCTGGAGGCTTGTCTCTTTTAGGGTACGCCTTTTCCACGTGTTGTAGATTTTGTGTACATTCGTGGTATGGTGGCCCCTGTCCGCCACGATTGTTATTCCTGAGGTCTGTATTCACATATGTGGTTGGGTCAAGAATCGATTATACTGATTGTACTTTTGAGTATGTTTATATTATGGAAGGCGGCCTTATCGGCTAGCCTGTGATGTTTTTATTTACACATGTGTTTATGTTGTGTATGTTCTGCTGCTATTCTCTGATGTGTACCTGAACGGGGTGCCTAGGTAGGGCACCAGTCGCGGCCCGGGGTCGGGTCGTGACAACAAACACAATCCAAATCAAATCAAATCAATTTTTTTATCTATCTTTACTTTATCCTTTACTTTCCTTTTACTTTACTCGGTTGTATTCATGTTTTCTAACCCTTTAGTTTAATCACAACATCCTAACGCTTTCTGAAGTAGTTGGGGAACTCATTGCTGGAAATTAGAGTTTCGTTTCTAGCCCAAATCGCTTGAGTTAAGGAATCAATTTATCTCCCGATTTCATCAGTCAATAAAACAGCATGAGCAAAATATCGGGGTGAGAAAATTTTTGGCACGCCCAGTGGGACCGTAGGTGAATTAATATCGAAGTTTGGTTCTCCAGGTCAGGATCATTCTTGGCGTATGCGCCTAAGGTCCAGTAAGAAAATGAATCTCGAGTCTAGTCCACATCCCACACAAAAGCATCCCAGAAGAAACAATGAGTCGACACCTTCCTCGGGTATGCCTACATCGGTGGATACCTCTCCCCTTTCTCCATCAACCCAAGCAGGGGAAGACTCTGGTCAATTTGAAGGTCCAACCATAATGACCACGTCTTTTATTAGATAACAGATTGACTTGGGCATTCACGATATTATGTATCAAGTTTCTAAACAATTGGCTGACATTGTGAAGCCGATGGTGCAAAATGAGATTCAACAGACGAGGGAGATGGAAGCCAACCGAATGCACCTTGGGGAATGTTTGGCTAGTTCTGCCATCCCTTTGGCAAGTGGTGTTGTTCAGCATGACACCATGACTCTTGGTATTGTTCCTCAGCCGCATATGCATCAGCCAATACCTACTCAAGTAAAGTCGATAGCACACCTAGGAACACAAGCCCAATCGTCTGGAAACCAGCACACTGCATGGTCGCCACCGAATCTTGGGGGGCAAAGTGTGTTTCCTGACCAAGCGAGTCTGCAGTGTGGGTATATCAACATGGTCGGGAGACCAGTTCATGCTCACTTTGGATTGTCGTCTGTCATGCCATACGTTTGCACGAACGACCCTAAGATGCAGACGAACAATGTTAGCCAACCGAATTGGCAGTTGATGGACCCTGGCTATGACTTAGCTCGGCTATCTGGTGACGCTGTTTATAGTGGGTTACCATTCCAGCAGTCATTACCGATACCCAATCCATACATTCCAGAAGGCGTAAACTTTCTAAGAACGACCGATGCCCGAGGAGAGCAGCCATGGAACCTTATTCCACCTTATCATCATGTTCCGTTAGCCGTTTCAAGAGCTCAAGTTGCGGACTTTGGTGGTCATTCTCAACAGAAGTAATGGGGCATAACCCCACCTATTGGTAATGGACATCAGACCACCTAAAACCTTCAAAACCATATCCAACAAGGTACAGAATGGAGGCCATCAGTGCAGAATGCCTACCAGTCGAATCTAGTTGAGAATCAGCAGGGGACGTCGCAACTAATAAACCTAGAGATTATTGCCAATACAGAGGTACTTTAGTATCCAACTAAAACCCTTGGATAGGCCTGTCTACAATAAGCCCTACCCTGATTGGGTTGATCGGATAACACCTTTGTCGAGGGGCATCAAAACACCAGAATTTGCCTTCTTTTCTGGCGATGATGGAAAATCTACTATCGAGCACATCGGTAGATTTATTGTCCAATGCGGCAAAGCTGGCCAGAATGAGTACCACAAGTTGCAGTTATTCCCATTATCTCTAACGGGAATAACATTCGCATCGTACTACTCTTTGGCTCCGGACTCTGTGCAAAGCTGGGCCGACATGGAGGGATGCTTCCATGATAGGTTCTATTGGTCCCAACCTCAGGTTACCGTGACTGATCTAACGAAACTTAAGCAGCAGGTCGATGAATCGGCTGCCAATTCTATCGAGAGATTCAGGAAGAATGTTGGGAAATACATTGTACACTTCCCCAAATCTGAGTGTGCCCACACGATAATCAATAATATACACTCTCAGTTGAAGGAGAAGTTGGTGGGACAATCCTTCTCTGACCTAAGCCAGTTAGCCAAAATGCTAGCTAAATAGAGTAATACATCCAGGAAAATGAGCGAATGAGAACCACCCGAAATCGAGGCTCCCACTTGGGATCCATCATTGAAGCGGATGAGTCTGATTCAGAGTTAGTCGACTGCACGACAGACGCAATGGTGGCCGAGATTGTTAGGGATAAGGTTTACTCTTGCCCAAGCGTTGAAAGCCGTAAAAGGCAAAGAAAAGAGTTCAGCCGATGACAAGATTGGTTACTCGTTTGACATCACCAAGTTAGATCAGATATTTAATCATCTGCTCAAAGAGAAATAGATTCGGCTGCTTGATGGTCACAGGATTTCGCCTGTCGAGAAACTCAAAGATTAGAAGTATTGTAAGTGGCATAATTCATACAGTCACTCTACTTCTAATTGTGTGGTCTTCATAAAGGCGATCCAAAAGGGCATCAAGGAGGGAAGGTTCAAACTAGCCGACAAGAGTCTGGCTGAAATGTCTATTGATACCGACCTTTTTCCCGCGGTACCAATATCTATGGTATCTTTCGCTAAGTTCGATGAGTCAATGGACACTAAAGGAAAACAGCCGATGAGAAGGGTATGGGTTCCAACCACAAAGACCTCTGTGTTAAACCGGTTAGGCAGCCTACATGACATTCATGATAACAGGCAACCAGCTAAGAACAATTTTTGTGGCCGCCCAAAATACTCGAGAGAATTTGTACGAGAACTCAGGAATAGACCATGAGGTTCAGAATGGTCCCTATTGAAGCCAAGCGTAGGCTTGGGGGTAAATACGGATGCCAACCACCTGGCAGCCGAGCTGCCTCGAATAGACGAAGAACCACTCCTTAAGTCAACCAAAGGGTGGTTGATTTTAATGTAAATAAGGGTGTTTCGTCCAACGAGAAATGAAAACCAGGCAAGACCCCAGAGAATGATTAAACCAACCGCTAATACAGAAGAGAGAAAATAGTTTGTCAATCAGGCTCCCGGAAAGAAAGATGCACCACCGAGAGTCACATTTAAAACTCAGAAAAGAATGATGCAATGTGCCAAGGACTTGCGTAAGATGCAACAGACATTGTATCTAATTTACAACACCAAGGCAACCAAAAATCAAGAGATTCATGAGTCTGCCATAGCCGAGCCTATCGAGCGTACATTGACTCAGTTGATCATGAGAAATTACACCTGAAGGAGAAACGTCGGGTCAACAAAAAAGACCATTATTATGTGTACTGGAGATTAGACGATCGAAGTGACATGTGCGACTGTCAGACTGAAACGACGGCTATTTTCGAATACATTAACTCAACAGTCACACTCGAGTTAATGTAGATGGCAATTTTTAACACTCAAAAATAATTTAAGTGTTTAGCCAAAGTCACTGATAGTTAAATTTACTCCTAGCCCTCGATGACAAGAGCTCCATCGACTACTAAGGCATTTTAACCAAAGCTATCAGTTAGAGGCATGACTGGGACCCACTAAAATGCAGGCACCTCAACGACCAAGTCAAAAAGGTTTCCAGACCCGCAAAAGCAGTAAAGGCCAACAACAGCTAAATGGAAGGGCCATAATCCGAGCAATATGAGAGAGGTGAGAAAATCAGCACTACATCCTCCATAGTTAGTCGTAGTACTTAGTGGGTTATTTGACGGCCGACATGGGGGGGGGGCACATTTTGTACAGTTTTTTCTCTTTTTGTACTACAAATACTCATTCTTTGTACAAATTACAGACACAATCTAAATTAAATCTTTTATCTATCTTTACTTTGTCTTTTACTTTTCCTTTACTTTACTCGATTGTATTCATGCTTTCTAATCTGTTAGTTTAATCACATCATCCTAACACTTTCTGGAGTAGTTGGGGAACCCATTGCTGGAAATTAGAGTTCCATTTTTCAGCCTAAATTGCTTGAGTTAAGAAATCAATTTATCCCCCGATTTCATCAGCCAATAAAACAACAGGAGGAAAACATCGGGGCAAGAACAATTACTAAGTTAAGTTGATCTATAATAACGGTAAGAAATATCTTTCTTGATTATTTCATTCCAAATATGTAGTAAATATACACATAATACAAGCATCATCCTATGCTTGAATTATGATCTTAAATGACTAAATATACACATACCATAAACAACATGTACTATGTACCAATTACAATTATGACTAAATAATTTATTAATTCTATCACACCCCCACAGTCAAAGTGAGAGGTCGACGTATGCTGAGATTGTTTCGAAAGTCTTTAAATAGAACCAGCAGAAGATATTTTGTAATAATATCAGCGATCTGATAGCATGACGGGATATGTAAGACACGTACTTGTCCACGAGCAACATTTTCGCGAACAAAGTGAATATCAAGCTTAATATGTTTAGTTCGTTGATGTTGAACCATATTTCATTAGAGATAAATCGTATTAATATTACCACAATAAACCAATATCACCTTCGAAACAGGACAATGGAGCTCCAAAAGTAGGTTTCGTAGCCAATAAGATTCAGACACCACATTGACAACTCTCCGATATTCTGCTTCGGCACTGGACCTAGACAAGGTAGCTTGCCATTTAGAGGACCAAGATATCAATTGTCACCGAGAAAGACACAATAATCTGACGTGGAATGTCTGGTATCCGGACATCCACCCCAATCTTCATCTGTGTAAGAAATACACAAATGAAAGTGGTGGTCAAAGATGGATATAGGTGTAAGCCATGATCGAGAGTGCCCTGAATATAGCACAAAATATGTTTGAGAGCATGCATGTGATCCTCCATCGGGTTATTGATCGGTGTATCGATGTATTTTATATACACTTTTTGAGTCATTTTTAGTTAGTCTTTTATCCATTTTTGTACAAATATGTGTCGTCTTAGGATAGATTTTCTTTATTTTGAGTCATAATGGTTTAAAGTGGCACATTGGCGAAAAGGAGCGAAAAGAGGGCAGAAACAGAGGTTCCAGAGCTCAAAAAGCTAAAAAGTTGGCAACCCAGGCGAGAAACAGGGCGGTGCCGCGGCGCCACCAACCAGAAGCATCAGAGCGCCACGACGCCCAAAGAACAGAGAGCTGCAGGAGTTTCGGCGCCGCGGCGCCGAGGCGGGAAATCAGCCAAATCCGAATGGGAATGGGTCAAGGCCAAGAAGGAAAAGTTGTTGGACGTTTTTGAAGCTATCAAAAGGACCTTTTTAGGTCAGATTTGGGGGATCTCACTTTGGAGAATTCATCACAACTTGAAGATCAAGATTAAAGACTTTCTTTTAAGTAATTTCTTGTTCTTTATTTTATTTTATTTTAGTTTATGTTTGATATTAGTTTAGTTCTTGGCATGTCTATGGCTAGGAACTAATTTAATTTAGGTTTTTACATGTCGAATCGCTTGAAACTCGTTCTTACGAATTAATGCATGTTTTGGTTTCTTCTTATTATTGTTGAGATTTATTCAATATTTGTTTTGATTGCTTGATAATTAATTGATCACTAATTATCATAATTTATATGATTTCTAATCGAAATCCAAAAGGGGAGATTGTGAATATGCTATAGTTGAATAAACATAGGTTAAATCGTGGACGAAAGTATCCCGATACTTGTGTAGCTTAATAGGTTATTGCTCTTAATCCTCCTTTATAGTCAATCTTGTTATCGAAAGATAGAAGGGTTCTATATTGGGGTTGAGTGTTTATATTACCTTAACAGGAGTATAAAACGGCTTAGTTAACCTGCTATCTCAAAATAGAAGAATAACCATAATTATTTGCATTAACAAGTAAGACGAGCGGATAGTTGAGGAGATTTGGAAGCCCTATTTCCACCATATCTAAGTAAAATAAAGTAATTTAGTTAGCATCTATAATCATAGTTATAAACAATTCATCAAATTATCAGTTACCAAATAGATACCATAGAATAGAAGTTGATAATTGGACACTAATCCCTGAGGACGATAACTCGGTCTTCTAGACTATATTACTTGTCACGACACGTGCACTTGCGTTTAGCGTATGCATAAATCGCGCATTAAGTTTTTGGCGTCGTTGCCGGGGATGCGTAGTTCAATATCATTCTATCTATTCTTAATTTCTAATTTGGTTTTTATTTTTTATTTTTATTAAGTTTTTATTTATTGGTGGAACCCTGCGCCGTGATCCGTTTGTTGGTTTTGATTCATCTCAGGGATCCTGCAAACATGGATTACCACTATCAATAATGTAATCCCCAAGCCCCACAGGAAAAGCAAGATGGGCTACAAGCAGCCATACTCAGGCTAACTAGGCACCAAACTCAGTTCATGGATGAAACGAGAGTGTCCCTGAAGAATTTGGAAACGCAAATAGGACAACTCGCGGGCATGCTAAGCAACAGAATACAAGGCAATCACCCTGAACATATTGGAGGGAATATAAAAGAGCAATGTCAAGCGATTGACCTGAAAAATGGCGAACCGGTGGAAGCAAACTCACCACCACCGTGTCCAGAAAAGAAGGCCCCAGATTTCTCGCAGCAGTTGCAGCGCCACGATGCCGATAATCCTGAAACATTGTAGAATTTTCGGCGCCACGGCGCCGAATCTTTGGGCCGCGGCACCCAGGGCTCAGATGGTACAATGGGGTTGGAAGCTGTTGTGGACGCACCCCAGGTGAATATACCGTACCCCCAGAGGCTAAAAACAAGTTCTCTTGACAAACAGTTCTCTAAATTCCTGGAAGTTCTCAAACAATTGCAACTCAACATCCCGTTTGCTGAGGCACTAGAGCAGATGCCGAGTTATGTAAAGTTCATAAAGGAGATTCTCAGAAAAAAGATGAGCATAGATGACTACGAAACAGTGGTGTTGACTGAAGAATGCAGTGTCATCCTACAGAGAAAGCTACCTCAGAAATTGAAAGATCCGGAGAGCTTCACCATCCCATGCACTATCGGAAAGTTTGAGTGTCAGAAGGCTTTGTGCGATCTGGGGGCAGGTATAAATTTGATTCCCTATCTAGTGTTTTGCAAACTTGGAATGGGAGAAGCCAGAGCTACAAACATCACTTTGCAGCTAGCTGACCGCTCCATCGTCCACCCTAGAGGAGTCACCGAGGATGTGTTGGTGAAGGTGGACAAGTTCATCTTTCCCGCTGATTTCATCATCTTAGACATGAGAGATAATGACATGATCCCCATCATACTTGGAAGACCCTTCCTAGCCACAGGACAGGCACTCATTGATGTTCGAAAGGGGGAGTTGAAACTTCATGTGGAAGAAGAAGAGGTGATCTTCAATGTTTTTCGGGCAGCAACCTTCCCAAAGGCAAGTGACAACTGCTTCGCCATTGATGTGATCGAAGAAGCAGTGTCGAAAAATGGGTTCAGAAATGCTGATGCGCTTGAAGAAGTGCTGACACGATGGGATGATAATAGTGGCAATGACCCGAAGCTGATGGAGTATGCAAATTGGATGAATTCTTATGAGAAGTGTGATAAGAAGAGATATGAAGAGCTTGGGCAGATGCCAGAGAGATCAATACCATCCACAGAAAAGTCTCCAGAGTTCGAGTTGAAGACTCTGCCAGATCATTTGCAGTACTGATATCTAGATGAGAATCAATCCCTACCAGTGATCATCTCATATCATCTATCCACAGTATAGAGTGAGAAGCTGCTGAGAGTACTGAGGGCTCACAAGCGTGCCATTGGGTAGACATTAGCAGACATAAGGGGGATAAGTCCGTCAACAGTGATGCATAAGATCCGTCTAGACGAAGAGAGCAGACCCTGCATTGAGGCACATAGGAGACTGAATCCAAACATGAAGGAGGTAGTCAGAAAAGAAATCATGAAATGGCTTGATGCTGGGGTAATTTATCCTATCTCTGACAGTGTATGGGTGAGTCCGGTGCAAGTGGTGCCCAAAAAGGGTGGTATGACAGTAGTGACCAACGAAAAAATGAGCTCATTCCATCTAGAACAGTTACTGGGTGGAGAATTTGCATTGACTATCGCAAGTTGAACAAGGCAACCAGAAAAGACCACTTCCCGTTGTCATTTCTAGATCAGATGTTGGATGGACTTGCAGGGCACAATTACTATTGATTTTTAGATGGTTACTCAGGGTATCATCAGATTTCCATAGCACAAGAAGATCAGTAAAAGACAACATTCACCTGCCCATTTGGTACGTTTGCATTCAGAAGGATGTCATTTGGACTTTGCAATGCACCTGCGACCTTTCAGAGGTGTATGATGGCAATTTTCTCGGATATGGTGGAAAGGACTATAGAGATTTTCATGGATGATTTCTCGGTCTTTGGGTCCTCGTTCGACGAGCGTTTGAGGCACTTGGATGCAGTGTTGAAACGGTGTGAATAATCCAACCTTGTGCTGAATTGGGAGAAGTGTCACTTCATGGTAAAAGAGGGGATTGTCCTTGGACATAAAATATCCAACCAAGGTATTGAGGTGAACAAAGCAAAGATTTCAGTAATCGAAAATCTACCACCTCCAGTATCACAAAAGTGGTCAGAAGTTTCCTTGGGCATGCTGGTTTTTATAGAAGATTCATCAAGGACTTCTCAAAAGTTTCAAAACCTCTTTCCACCTTGCTAATGACGGGGGTTGCTTTTGAATTCAATAAGGAATGCATGACCGCTTTTCAGACACTCAAGGATAAGCTTATCTCAGCACCCATAGTCATTGCACCAAACTGAGAGCTCTCAGTTGAACTAATGTGTGATGCAAATGATTATGCAGTGGGAGCAGTGCTTGGGCAGAGGGTCGATAAGGCATTCATATCCATTTACTATGCTAGTAAAACTCTTAATGACGCACAGTTGAATTATGCTACTACAGAAAAAGAATTGCTAGCAATAGTATATGCATTCGAGAAATTCAGGCCATACTTAATTGGGAATAAGATGATAGTATACACTGACCACTCTGCCATAAAGTATTTGATGACAACGAAGGATGCAAAACCTCGCCTCATCCGATGGGTTCTGCTATTACAAGAATTTGACATGGAAATTCGTGACAAGAAAGGGACAGAGAACTCAGTTGCGGACCACTTGTCGTGACTTGAAAACATAGAGAGCTAGAACACCAAGGATGTGCAGATAAATGATCATTTCCCAGATGAGCAATTGTTTCAAGTAAGTGATGTCTTTAAGTTACCTTGGTACGCTGATCTTGTTAATTTTCTTGCAGCTAAGGTAGTACCCCCAGGATTGACAAGACAACAAGTGAAGAGGTTATACTCAGAAGTAAAACACTACTATTGGGAGGAGCCAATATTATACAAGCATTGCGCCGATCAAGTCATCAGGCGATGTATACCAGAGGATGAGATGCACCAGATTCTCACTCATTGTCACACCTTACAATGTGGTGGACATTTTGGGGCATCAAGAACAGCTGCGAAGGTATGGGTTCTATTGGCCAACCCTCTTCAAGGATTCCCACACCTTTGTGAAGAATTGTGATCGTTGTCAACGAACAGGGAACATAGCAAGACGAAATGAAATGCATTCGAATGGGATCTTGGAGGTGGAACTATTTGATGTATGTGGGATCGACTTAATGGGTCCATTCCCGTCGTCCTTTGGAAATCAGTACATTCTTCTGGCAGTAGATTATGTGTCCAAATGGGTAGAAGCGGTAGCCACTAAAGAAAATGACAGTAAGACTATCCAAAGGTTCCTCCAAAAGAATATATTCACATGGTTTGGTACTCCTAGGGTCATCATCAGTGATGAAGGAAGCCACTTTTGCAACAAGCAGCTTGATATATTGCTCCGATATGGAGTCTACCACCGCACCACACTGCCCTATCACCCTCAAGCGAATGGGCAAGCAGAAGTTTCAAACAGGGAAGTGAAGATCATATTGGAAAAGACGGTGGATGGCTCAAGGAAGGATCGGTCTATCAAATTGGATGACGCACTATGGGCATACAAAATAGCATTCAAAACCCTCATTGGAATGTCACCATATAAGTTAGTTTTTGATAAAGCATGTCATCTGGCAGTAGAGGTGGAACACAGAGCTTATTGGGAAATGAGGAAGCTGAACATGGATGCCAAGGCAGCAGGGCAGAAGAGGTTGCTACAGCTGAGCGAGTTGGATGAATTCAGACACAATGCCTATGAGGATGCAAAGATCTACAAGGAACGAACTAAAGTATGACATGATAAGATGTTGATCCCAAAAGACTTCAAAGCAGGACAACAAGTGATTTTATTCATCTCAAGGTTGAGGTTGTTCCCAGGCAAGCTCAAATCGCGTTGGTCAGGACCGTACACCGTTGTAAGAGCATTCCCCTATGGTGCAGTTGAAGTAAAAGAGAGAGAGAGAGAGTCCCTTTCAAGGTAAACGGACAGAGGTTGAAACCCTATTTGATCAATGAAACGGAATACATGAGCCTAGTGACCCATCTCACTCCAAAATGAGTAGGGAACCTGCGTCCGGCTAAAAGACGTTAAAGACAGCGCTGCTTGGGAGGCAACCCAAGGTTATTTTATTTTATTTTATTTTATGCAATTTAGTTTTAGTTAGAATAGTCTCACGGGAGGTATTTTTTGCATGTTGTGATGACAGGTACAGAGTCAAAAAAATTGGAGGACAAAAACGTGAAGAGAAGAAAAAAATCGGCTCGGCGCCAAGGCGCCCAGCAGAGGGTCATGGCGCCGAGAATGCAGAAGGGCGCAGGAAGTTGGGCAAACAGAGCGCCACGACGCCGGAAGTTCAGAGGGTCTTCGATCTCAGCGCCACGGCACCGATCTCAGGGCCACGACGCCGCAACGAAAAATCTGAAAAATAAAAGAGCCCTAGAAACGATTTCCCTCTTCCATTCTGACGGGATTTCTGACGTTATCTGCCATGCATTATCCGCCGCCACTGCCACCATTTTAAACCAAGTTTGTAAGTTGTCCCATTTTTCTTTTATTTTTTAGTCTTGCACACATTAGAGACAATGTGTGATTTAAGTTTGGGGGGTGTTTTATTGTTTTTGAGTCTTTTTGATTTGTTTTGTGTGTTTTTGAGTATTTTTGAGTAATAATTTTTTTTTAAAGATCATGCATGTTGTAGTTACTGAAAACGCCTAGTGAAGTAATGTTGAATAATGTAATGGAATTAGAAGCAACCATCTGAACACTTACGTTAGATATGCCAATAATTCATGAAATCGAACTATTTGGGGTATTTTGCTTGATTTATGCATTGTTAAGTGATTAAAACCTATGTGTCTGCTTGCTTGCTATTTGAGGCGAAATAGTTAGGATATGCATGTTAGTGAGATGACTCAGACATTTCTTTGTTAACCATTTCTTACCATTTTTACCTATCCCTGACATTACAATTGTATCCCTAGTCAGCCCCTTTGAGCCTAAAAATAAGACCTTTCTTTGACACCCTATAATTCCATATTTGTGCCATAAGTGAAAAATTGAGTTGTTTGGAATATAAAGTGTTGAAAAAGAGAAAAAAAGAAGTGAATAATTTTGATGCATCCCAATGAAAAAGTAATAACAAATAGGCAAAAACCTAAGTTTGGGGGTGTCTACTATTCATAATACACTTCATTCTCTCAAAACAAAAGAGGGGAAAGATAGGTATGAAGTGAAAAAGAAAATCAAAAAAGAAAAGGAAAGAGTTGAAAGAAAAAGAGTTCTTATATGTGTATCCATGATTAGTGGAGAATAGCAAGTAAACATGCCATAAGATTTTGAAATTAACATGCATAGTTAGGTATTCTCACTTCCATTGAGCATGATTAAAGTGAATTTGCGAAATATCTAACTTGATGTGTTTAGAATGCTAAAAATCTATGCTATATGTTCTTGCATATTATTCTGTTAACCTTCATGCTTTTCTAAGTAACAATGATGCAGAAAAGTGATCAATGTCTTTGAGTCATTCTATTTTCTTTTCCTTCGTGTCTTTATTTCTTTCTTTTGATCTTTGCTCGAGGGCGAGCAAATGTTAAGTTTGAGGGTATTTGATCGGTGTATTTTATATACACTTTTTGAGTCATTTTTAGTTAGTCTTTTGCCCATTTTTGTACAAATATGTGTCGTCTTAGGAAATATTTTCTTTCTTTTGAGTCATAATGGTTTAAAGTGGCACATTGACGAAAAGGAGCGAAAAGAGGGCAGAAACAGAGGTTTCAGAGCTCAAAAAGCTAAAAATTGACAACCCGGACGAGAAACAGGGCGGCGCCGCGACGCCACCAACCAGCAGCATCAGAGCGCCACGACGCCCAAAGAACAGAGAACCGCAGGAGTTTCGGCGCCGCGGCGCCGAGGAGGGAATTTAGCCAAATCCGAATGGGAATGGGCCAAGGCCAAGAAGGAAAAGTTGTTGGACGTTTTTTAAGCTATCAAGAGGACCTTTTTAGGTCAGATTTGGGGGATCCCACTTTGGAGAATTCATCACAACTTGGAGATCAAGATTAGAGACTTTCTTTTAAGTAATTTCTTGTTCTTTATTTTATTTCTTTTTAGTTTATGTTGGATATTAGTTTAGTTCTTGACATGTCTATGGCTAGGAACTAATTTAATTTAGGGCTTTTCATGTCGAATCGCTTGAAACTCGTTCTTACGAATTAATGCATGTTTTGGTTTCTTCTTATTATTGTTGAGATTTATTCAATATTTGTTTTGATTGTTTGGTAATTAATTGATCACTAATTATCATAATTTATATGATTTCTAATCGAAATCCGAAAGGGGAGATTGTGAATATGCTATAGTTGAATAAACATAGGTTAAATCGTGGACGAAAGTACCCCGATACTTGTGTAGCTTAATAGGTTATTGCTCTTAATCCTCCTTTATAGTCAATCTTGTCATCGAAAGATAGAAGGGTTCTATTTTGGGGTTGAGTGTTTATATTACCTTAACAGAAGTATAAAACGGCTTAGTTAACCTGCTATCTCAAAATAGAAGAAGAACCATAATTATTTGCATTAACAAGTAAGACGAGCGGATAGTTGAGGAGATTTGGAAGCCCTATTTCCACCATATCTGAAGTAAAATAAAGTAATTTAGTTAGCATCTATAATCATAGTTATAAACAATTCATCAAATTATCGGTTACCAAATAGATACCATAGAATAGAGGTTGATAATTGGACACTAATCCCCGAGGACGATAACTCGGTCTTCTAGACTATATTATTTGTCACGACACGTGCACTTGCATTTAGCGTATGCATAAATCGCGCATCAGTTATGCATGAATATACAAAGATGTTGCACAACATAAGATATGTCGGCCCTGCAATATTTATGCTTCTTAATTATGTGAGAAACATTAAAAATGTTCCCATTCCAAGTAAGCCTATATGTTTTATATATAATAGTGTATTGGAATCTATGGCACTAGGCGCTCACCTTTTTTGGCTGAGCCGTATCGTATCTTGCTGGTAATGGATTGATTCTGAATTCTTTCTTGGTTTTTTTATTCAAAAGGACGGAGAATGAATAGCTTATTCATAATCTTATAGGGACAGGATTCGAACCTGCAATCTTCAGGTCATGAGCTTGATGAGTGTACAAAGGATCACGATCCTACGAGGGTGAGCTAACCCCAAAACTTGTCCTCAGTGGCAACTCGTCTTCCATTTCGTTGGTTTGGAAGTTCCAGAATGTTGTTTGTGGATTTCTATAAAAAAAGAAAAGGCTCCTACCCAAACTGAAATAAAAAAATTAGTAGATTTGTTTCGCCCAAAATGGAAATGAGCCCTCATAGATATGTAGGATATGCAAGAGCCGCCAGCCGGATCGACCAACAAAATTCAATCAAGGAAAGGAGGCTTACTTTTCCTATTCAAAATTAGCTATGCTAATGGAAGAGGTAGGCTTGCTTCGCTTTTTTAAACTCCGCCCCTTCTTTTAAAAATCAACAAAGAGCGCTAAAGAACAAGTATTAATAATTACCTGTGATTTTCATGTTTTTTACATTAACACTGGTCCCATCCCAAGCATATGTCCTCAAATCACTTCTCTTGTTTTTAATTAATATATACCATGTTAAAACTCTGATCTCAAATATCTTACTATACAACTTTATATTGAGGAAATGTTTCAATAAGTTACGTGATGATAGACCTATATTGAGCTTCAGTAGTTTCGTTAATCAAGAAACATTGCATGAAGTAGTGCTAACATTTATACAACGATTCAGACTTACTTTTACCAATTAAATACTTAATGCCAGTTCATATTCCACCAATGCCTCATAAGGTATTTAGCATCTTAACCGTATGGCATCAACTAACCATCAAGGTGTCAATGAAATCCATAAAAAAGTGTAGAGATTGTCAAATCCGTCAATTATTAGCTTCCCTCATAATTTCCAAACATCTTAATCGCATGATTAGTCCCCCATAACATTATTGTCTCAACCAATTTAATACGTTTAACAATATGTCTATCATTTTCTTTTGTTCCAATTACTAATTAGTGGTAATCGTGGAATTATATGACGAGCCTTTGCTGAATGTACTCATCTAAGCTACAATTAATCGATTTACAAATAACCAAGTTAATGTGAGGATTATAGGGTACAAGCGCCCCACCCCCCACACACACACAACCCCAAGTTTTTCAGAAATGTATTGAACATTTACTGTTACTCATCGCCACTTTGAATGTTACGTTTCACAAGTTAAGAGAAGTAACAACGGTTGAACTATTTCTATACTCAATGAAAATCCTTTTATTATCTAAAATTAGTTAATCGCATCAGAAGTGTTTAAAACTTTATGAAAATACTAATTGATCGCTATAATTATGTTTTTTTTTCTGTTTTAATAACAAAAGGCAAGAACTACCATGTATATATTGAAGTGAACATTAGAAGTCTTGTCTACAAATTTGCGTGGTCCAAATGTGCATCCATGAAAAAATATTAGAGAGTCACATCACAAGAGAGAATGATAATAAATCATGTTACATGTGTAGATAAAAATAGTGTAATTAAACAAAACAAAAGCTGAGTCGAGAGGCGACTCTCTGTCTTTAAGACAAAATTGCCTTGTGTATATGCTTTTATCGTAATGAACAATAGTCTCTCAAGATAAAATAACAACAATCAACGATACAAAGTAAATAAGGTTGATTCTGGCTAAGAAAAAGAATATCGAACAAATTGATGAAGAGCCGAGAGGATCTCTCTGTTTTGTGTGTTGTTCTGTATACTGTTTTTAAAACTTGTATGTCAGAACTGAACAAAAGGATTTAATTTATAGGAAAAAGGAGGGTGTTTCTGACTGTTGAAGTCAGATTAGTTGCAACGTTTCAGATTAGTTGCAACGTTTGGTTATCTCTGAAACTTTCAGGTCCAAAATGTAAATAAGAAACATTTTAGGGACCAAAAAGAAATTCTGGAAGACAACCCAAGACCCAAGCCTGAACTGAACCGGGCGGGCGGCGCGTGTGTTGCTTATCCCATAACCCAAGCTCACCTACGTCCTCCCTCTTCTTAACACATGGGTTACCCCTTGGGGTCCCAAACCATTAGTCAAAACTAGAATTTATATAGCGCTCAATCCTTCCATCTTCTACCTATGTGGGAGATTTATTTATTTGGCCAATACAATTCATCTATTCATGTCTCAAACACCTTACTTTGTGTACCAATATCTTTTTCATTTCCTAACAAAATTAGACGATAGTTGGCACTAATATCATCTACTCATTTAGTAGATTAGACATATGTGAAGAAATGATGTTTCCGACATGCGGAGCCCACGTGTTTAAGTCACAAAAGACGGAAGAAATTCAATCCCACACAGTTAACTTTCCAACAATCCCCTCTTGAAAGAGAATTGGTGCACACATGGTGTCAAAGCTCAGCAATCTTTCAGCGGAAAGATATTGTATCAGGAAAGGAAGCTTTCGGATTTGAACCTTCCTTACTCGATTACCATCGGATTTACTTACTGTGCGGGAATATGATGTCTTGAACCATCAATGTTTAGTGTAAATCAAGACTATGGTATCAACACAATAACTCCCCTTATTCATTTCTTCTTATAGTTTTGTCTGTTGTGGCCATGGACAACTCTTGGATTCTTAAGTGCATACATTTGAAGCGGTATGTCTTCGCACTTAAATAGGTGATCTCCTATAAGGTATCCTGCAATACCCCACCCACAAGTGTTAGGAATCATTAAAAGTTTTTAAAAACTTATCATTTATCATTTACGCATGTAGAACTTAATGTCTATCGCGGGAACAACCTTGGAATTATTTCTTTAAAGAATAATAATCTGAAGTGCTCTTACTTCAAGTGAAGCGCTAAAACTGAACCTCTATAATTTAGTTTTCCTATTGAACCAAATTCCTGGGATCTCCAGTCAGTAAGGTTGGGTTACCACCATAAAGATTTTTATTGTTTGGGTTTTAAGCTCATTCCCCTAGACAGACAGAATATTTGATCTCTGAGTAGACCTTTATTTAATGGATCTGCTATGTTATTATTTGATTTGACATAATCAATGGAAATGATACCCGTAGTGATCAACTGCATAACGGTCTTTTGTCTCCGACGAATATGTCTAGACTTGTCACTGTACATATTATTTCTTGCCCTTTCTAAAACCAATTGGATGTCACATTAAATCATCACCGAAGGTACAGGTTTATCCCAATAATGGATATCCTCGTGAAGTCATTCTGCTTCTTCTCCTGCTTTATCCAAATAAATAAACTCTGATTTCATCGTGGATCGGGCGATGCATCTTTGCTTAGAGGACTTCCAAGACATAACCCTACCATCAATTGTAAAAACATACACACTAGTGGATTTGGTGTTCTTTATGTCCGATATCCAATTTGCATCACAGTATCCTTCCAATACGACTGGAAATCTAGAGTAATGTAATCCATAAGTCAATGAATATTTTAGAAATCATAGTATCCGATTTAATGCCTTCCAGTGATCGATTCCAGGATTACGATTAACCTAGCCAACTTATTGAATGTATAAGCAATATCGGGTCGGGTGCAGTTTGTAATGTACATTAAACTACCAATGACTTGCGCATATCGCTCTTGGGATACGGCTGCACCACGATTCTTATCAATTCTATGATTCATATCCATTGTTGACTTCATAGGGGGACTGTCAAATACATCAAATTTCCTCAAAACATCTTCAATATAATAAGATTGAGATAAGACCAGCCCGTCAGATGTATTAGAAATCTTAATTCCTAATATTACATCTGCAATACCCATATATTTCATATCGAAATATTGTTTTAACATATTCTTGGTTTCCATGATCAAGTTTTTACTACTTCCGGTGATGAGTATGTCATCTACGTAAAGACATATCATGGAAAATGAGTCAGAGTTCCCTTTGATATAGATACATTTATCACATTCATTTATGGAGAAACTTTTTGATAATAATGTATTATCAAACTTTTCATGCCATTATTTCGGGGCTTGTTTGAGTCTGTATAGAGACTTAACAAGTTGACATGCTTTATTTTCTTGTCCTGGAATCATACCTCTCGGGTTGTTCCATGTATATTTCCTCTTCCAACTCTCCGTTTAGAAAGAATGTCTTAAAATCCATTTGATGTATCTCAAGGTCACGCAAAGCTTCAATGGGTATGAATACCTTTATGGACGTTAATCTAGACACATGAGAGTATGTGTCGAATTAATCGAGGCCTTTCTTTTATCTGTAACCGTTGACTACTAATCTAGCTTTATACTTGTCAATAGTTCCATCTGCTTTGTACTTTCTTTTGAGTATCCACTTACAACCCAAAGTTTTCTTCCTAGAGGAAGATCAATCATTTTCCAAGTATGATTTTACATGATGGAATGTATTTCGCTTTCTATAGCTTATTTCCAAAACAATGCTTCTAGAGTTTACAATGCTTCCTTAATTTTCCTCGGTTCATTTTCAACCATATAGGTTAGACAGTCTGGACCAAAGGTTTTGTCTTTTTGGACCTTTTGCTCCGTCTTGGTTCAACCTCTGGAACCCCTAAGTTCTGTAGATTTAGAACATTAAGTTTCGGATAGTCAGTAACTTCTGAGTCCTATAGGTCTGGAACATCTAGTTTTGGATAATCAAAAACTTCCGGGTCTTGTTGATTTTGAGAATTTTGTTCATAACTTCGTTTGCGCGAAATTATTTCTTTTTCCTTTCGAGGAAAGATTTGTTCAAATAATTCAGTATTCCTTGATTCCATGATCATACTCTCGTGGATATCAGGTATCTCTGACTTATACACTAAGAAGCGATAAGCACTACTGTTATTTGCATATCCGATGAATATGAAATCTACAATCTTAGGTCCAATTTTGACCTGTTTTGGCTTAGGTACTTCGACCTTTACCAAACAGCCCCACACTTTCAAATATTTGTAAGTGGATTTCTTTCCTTTTCATGATTCATATGGAGTTTTATCCTTACGCTTATACATAACTCTATGGAGAATTTTATTAGCGGTAAGAATTGCTTCGCCCCACATATTTTGGGCTAAACCAGAGTTGATAAGTAAATCATTCATCATTTCCTTTAAGGTGCGATTTTTGCGCTAGGCAATACCGTTAGACTGAGGCGAGTAAGGAGCGGTCGTTTGATGAACAATGCCGAATTGAGTACAGTATTCTTCAAATGGTGCTACATATTCTCTCCGTCTATCACTACGAATTGTCTTAATCTGTAGATTTAGTTGATTTTCAACTTGTAACGTTTTCAAACGCTTCATCCTTACTTTTTAACAAGTAAACATAACAATACCTTGTACTATCATCAATGAAAGTCACAAAGTACTTGTTCTCCCCTCTAGTTTTTACAAACTTTAAATCACATATATCGATGTGAATAAGTTCTATAGGAGCGGTGTTTCTTTCGACTGAATAGAGAGATAATTTGGTTAGTTTTGCTTCTACGTACACCTCAAATTTTAAATATTTCAATACCTTTTCATGTCATATACAAATTCACATTTATATGATCAAATAAAATAATAATATATGTTCAATCAACAATCAGACTCATATTTAAAAGACACGGACAGTTCTCCAAATCACAAGTCAGTATCGACGACATCCTTTTCCATGTGTCTATTGTATCAACATATATAGCCACTTTGAACATGTTAAGGTAAGAAGATCAGAACCATGATATATGCGATTTTAGGAACATATGATCACTACTTAATGATGTCAATTACTTACAACATTATTATACTATAATCTCAATATTATTGTTAGTAAAGCTAAGATTTCAATCTTTTCAATGGAATTTCAACTAATCCATTGTAGCCTTTTCATAATTCATATGGAACACATTAAATTCAGTAAATTATTTCTCTGAATTTTAAATTGTTCTAACAACTTTCAAGTATAGATATTATCCATCAAAACAAAGGAATTAATATCATCCAACAACTTGAAAGTAGAATTCACATGATCTTTATGCAATATATTTATGCTATGATCATTTTCTTTGGCGCGGAATAACAAATTAATAATAAGAATATAATATGTTATTTCTAAACTTATTCAGAATGCATTACATGATCATCACAAGTGATTCATCTACCCTAATATATATGATATAAATTTCACAAAAATCATAAGGGGTAGAAATTTATAAATAACTAATAGATTAAGTTAAGAAAATAGAACCCGATATTTGCACTTCTTTCATGCGATCACTTTGATTTTCAAATTTGTGCCAATGCCAATGACACTTCAGTGATTAGATTTGCATAGAGTTCTTGCAGTAATTATCATAAATTGCCAATTTAAACAAAGCTAGGCAAAAGAAATAAGACGAGGAAGAGTCACCAAATTGCCTTTGCATCTTTAGTGAAACGTTGCCACTCTTTTAATGAAATTAGTACCCATAAACTTTTCTGGATGTTCGCTTTGAAAACTAGCAGGGACAACAACATTCCATTGAACAGCAGCAGTAGAACCAAAAGCAATGTTTGAAACAGACATCTTTCGAACACTTAGAAAATTTTGTCTTAAACTGTAGGTAAAAATAGTGTCAGAAAGGTTAAACAAAATAAAAGTTGAGCCGAGAGGCGGCTCTCTAGGTTTAAAACAAAAAATTTCCGTATATATGTTTTTACGATAATGAACAACAGTCTCCCAATAATAAACAACAACATTCAACGATACGAAGCAAAAAAAAGGTTGATTCTGGTGAAGAAAAAGAATATCAAACAGATTGCTGAAGAGACGAGAGGATTTCTCTATTTTGTGTGTTGTTCTTGTTAAGTGTATTTTGCATACACTTTTGAGTCCTTTTTAATTAGTATTTTACTCTTTTATTTTGTGTATAGTATAGTGTTAGGTGTGTTTTTCTTTCATTTTTGTGTCTCAACGATCATAAAGGAGAAGTACTTATCGAGGATGAAATGGCTTAATTGAGGTGAAATCTGCACAAGCACAACCCAAGGAATGAAGCCTAAGAAGTTCCAAAAAGAACATAAGAAATCTGGCACAATCCGGATAGAAATCAGAGAGGCACCACGCAAAGTAGCACCGCGGTGCCATGGAACCGCGGTTAGGAAAATTAGCACCGAGGCGTAAAAATTGCCGAAAGTCCGAAACTGAAACACCGTCGAAGGCACCGCGGTGCCTAGCCATGGAACCGCGCTGCCATAATTCCAGGAAGCTACAGTGATTTCGGCTGAATAAGCACCGCGGTGCCTTGACAGCGGAACCGTGGTGCCTACGCATATTTTCAGAAGTCTTGGGCCGAATTGGAAAGGATTTTTGTGGTCCGAAAGGCAACTTTTCTCAAGTATAAGATCCCTAAACCCTGCTCATATTATATAGGATATACATATTACAATTATTCTACTTTGAAGAGGAGAACGACGGCTAGAAGCAAGATTAGAGACATCTTCTTGTTCAAGTTATTTTCTTTCCCTTATTTTATTTCAGTTTATGTTGGATTGTAATTTAGTTCTTGACATGACAATGTTTAGGAGCTAATTACTTTAGTAGGGTTTCCATCGAATCTTCTTGAAGCTATTTTATATAGTTAATGCATTAGTTATTTATTTATTCTGCAGCATATTAATATCTATTCAATATTGTTATGATTGCTTGATAATTAACTAGCTATTAATTGTCATGACTTATATGATTTCGAATCAAAAGTCTGAAAGGTGAGATTTGAATATGCTGTAATTGTCTAGACATAGGTTAAAATCGTGGACGAAAGTATCCCGATACTTGTGTAGTAATTAAAGGTTAATGTTCTTAATCCTCATGTGTGGTAAAACTTATCATAGAAATATAAAAGGTTTCTGCACTAGGTGGAGCTCTTGTATGTCCTAACCGGAATATAATGACAGATTAGTTAACCTGCTATCTTAATAATAAGAAGAATCATTAGCATTGCATTAACACGTGAAAGAGTGAATAGTTGAGGAGATTGGAACCCTATTTCCTTCATAATTGTTATAAACCCAAAGTCTTGTAATCTTTAGTTTATTTTCTGCACTTAGTCATAATTCTTAGTCATCAATCTAAAACTAAAGAACGTCAACCAAATAGATACCATAGAATAGATAATCGGTACTTAATAAACCAGTCTCTGTGGACGATAAACTCAGTCTTACAGATCTTTATTACTTGAACGATATGTACACTTGCGTAAGTACTTAGAAATATCACAACAAGTTTTTGGCGCCGTTTCCGGGGACTGGCGTACTGTTAATATCGGTTTATCTATTCTTATTTCTAATTTGGTTTTTTTCTTTTATTTTGCTTTAGTGATGTTTGCCGTGATCTGTTTGCTTTTTTTTTATTAGTCTCAGGAACTTAGTTTATGTGAAGTATGAGAGGAGCTGACATTCCTATCCCTCTGAACCCTGAGATTGGGATATTGTGCAGACAGAACAGGAAAGAGAAAAGGGCATTTGATTCCTTAGCAATGGGAGATCAGCGAAACAACAATTTGATGGATGATGAGTTACCGCCTGTCTTAAGATAAGTCGCTGCATAAAGGAGCTTGAGAGACTATGTGATGCCTACTATTACAGGGGTGCAGACTTGTATCAGGCTTCCAGCTATTGAAGCCAATAATTTCGAAATCAAACCAGCAATCTTGCACATGGTCCAAGGTTCAGTCCAGTTTGGGGGATTACCAACAGAAGATCCCTATCTGCATCTAGCAAACTTCCTGGAGCTGTGTGCAACATTTAAATACAATGGTGTTACTGATGATGTCATTCGGTTGAGGCTTTTTCCATTCTCACTCAGGGAGAGAGAAAAGTGTTGGTTGAATTCATTACAGGCGAACTCCATCACTACATGGCAAGACTTAGCCCAGAAGTTCCTTGTCAAGTTCTTCCCTCCATCCAAAGAAGCAAAGCTCAGAGGAGAGCTTAATAATTAATATCAGATGGATGGAGAGTCACTCTATGATGCATGAGAGCGGTTCAAAGATTTGCAGAGGAAGTGCCCACATTATGGGACTGAGAAGTGGATGCTAGTCCACATATTTTACAATGGGCTGAGTGGTACAACTCGTACCATCATTGATGTTGTAGCAGGAGGTACGTTCATGAGAAAGAGTGCCAATGAGGCATATGATTTGCTAGAGGATATGGCCACAAACAACCATTAGGGGGCCGATGAGAGAGCAATGAACAGTAGGAAGATGGCTGAGATTCATGAGCTAGATGCTATCACTGCATTGACTGCGCAGGTAGCTACTTTGACAAAACAGATGCAGTAGAGTGCCATGACAGTTAAAGCAGTTCAGACACCAGTGAGATGCGAAATTTGTGGGGGTTCCCATACTTTTGATAGTTGTACATAAATGGACCCAAATAATGCGCCCATGGAGCAAGTTCAGACAGTGGTGAATTTTCAGAGGCCCTACAACGATCCATTCTCCAACACATATAATCCGGAGTGGAGAAATCACTCAAATATTTCATGTAATAATGAACAAGGGCAACAACCATAATTTCAGGCATCATCCCCACAACAGTTCAGCCCACCAGACCCACAAGAGAAGTCAGATGAAATAAGAGAAATAAGAGCAGCACTGATGACCTTGGCTAAATCCCAAATATAATCCAACAACTTCCAGACTTAATTCATGAAGGAGACCACCCAGTTCATGACCGAGACTAGGTCATCCATCAGGAGTTTGGAAACACATGTGGGACAGCTGGCAAACACGTTGAATAATAGAGAGCAAGGTAACCTTCCTAGTAATACAGTGATGAATCCAAGGGAGCAATGTCAAGTAATCAGTTTGAGAAGTGGGAAGCATTTAGAGCAGAAGGCACCCCAACCTGTGGTTGAAAAGGACAAAGATATGGGGAAGACAGTTGAGGTAGAAAAGGAGGGGGTTACTGATGACCGCCCTATTTTAGATAAGGCTCCACCCGCAGTGATGAGGGAGTATACAGATAAAATTCCTTACCCTCAAAGGCTGCAGAAGAAGACTTTGGATAAGCAGTTTTTGAAATATTTGGAGGTATTCAAAAAACTGCATATCAATCTTTCATTCATTGAAACTTTGGAGCAGATGTCAGCTTATGTGAAATTCATGGAAGATGTCCTATTTAAAAAAGAGGAAGCCGATAGATTATGAGATAGTGGTGCTGACAGAGGAGTGCAGTGCTATATTGCAGAAGAAACTTCCCCCTAAGTTGAGAGACCCAGAGAGTTTCACTTTACCTTGCACCATAAGGAGTGTTACATGCAAAAGGGCTTTATGTGATTTGGGGGCAAGTATCAATCTTATTCCCCTCTCTGTGTTCAAAAGACTTGGTTTGGGGGAAGCAAGACCAACCACAGTCACCATGCAGCTAGCTGATCGCTCGATTGTACATCCCCAAGGAATTATTGAAGATGTGTTGGTACAAGTGGGTAAATTCATCCTTCCTGCTGATTTCGTCATTTTAGACATGGATGAAGATGAAAATATGCCCATGATCCTTGGAAGACCATTCCTAGCCACAGGGACAACCCTCATTGATGTTGAAAAGGGGGAGTTAAAACTCAAAGTGCAAGGTGATGAGATGCTAATCAAAGTTTTCAAGCAGCCCACTGAACCTCAAGTCGATGCTAGATGTTTTTCTATTGGGGTAGTGGATAAGGTTGTGCCTAAGAAAAGCCTCACAAGTATTGATGCTCATGGGGTACCACCAAAGCAACATGGAGAACCTGATGGTAAGATTTCTGAACTAGCTATTGATGAAAAAGAATTGAACTCTTCTGAAATCAGAACAGTGAAAAAGAAGAGAATGAGGATAAAGAGAATGGTGCTAAAATGGATATGCGGAGGGGACACTCTACCGCCTTGATTTAGTAAGTAACCTGCGTTCGGCTAAAAGACGTTAAAGACAGCGCTACTTGGGAGACAACCCAATATTTTTAATTATGTTATTTTAATTTTAATTTTTGTTTGTTTATTTTGTCTTGAACAGTCTCATGATCTGGTATGTTAGTGTTGTTGGGCGACATATGAAGGGCAGGACTCACTCCGAATGGCGAATGGTTAACAATGCAAAAAACTGAAGACACTGGAATTTTTCAACAATTAGCACTGCGGTGCCTCATTCGGCTTTGGGCACAGTAATTTGGCCTTTCTCCTAGACCTCCGTAATGATCGATGTGTTGTATCAGTAAATTGTCCCATTATTTTTAGTCTTCTCACATTGGGGACAATGTGTCGATTAAGTTTGGGGGGGTGTCTTATTGTTTTTTTTGTTTTTGAGTCTTTTTTATTTGTCTTTATGTTATTTTACGTGTTTTGAGTCATAATTGTTTTTATGGATCATGCATGTTGTAGTTGCTACGATATTGAGTGGATAAAGTGAGATAATGTAATGAAATTGAAAGCAAAAATATGTGTGCTTAAGTTAGATATGCTAAAAATTTACGACATCTAATTATTTGGGATATTGGTGCTTAGCCTATGTGTGTCGGTTATGGAAAGAAAGGTTGAAAAACGTATAGAAAATCTGTTTGCTTGTTATTTGAGGCGAAATAGTTAAGATGTACATGTTTAGGGAGATGATTCAGGCATTTCTTTGTTAGCCCTTCTTACCATTCATTACCTATCCTGACATAAATTGTATCATTAGTCAGCCCCTTTGAGCTTAAAATAAGATCTTTGTTTGACACCCTATGATTCTCTGTTTGTGCCATAAGTAATAATTGCAAGTTAGTGGGATGAAAAATGTTGAAAAAGAAACAAGAAGAGAGTGAAAATTTGATGCACCCCAATGAAAAATATGCAAAAGCCTAAGTTTGGGGATGCTTGTTTTTTATAATGTGTCTCATTCTCTCAAAAGAAAAAGAGGAGAAAAATAGGTGTGAGATTACAAAGATAGTAAAAAAAAGAACGAAAAAAAGAGTTGAATGAAAAATGGTTATGGTACGCAATTGAGCCTAAATGTCTACTTTTACCTACCCCAGCCTAAGTCTACATTACAACCTTGAAAGCCCTGATGATTTCTAATATGTATGTCTATGATTAGTGGAGAATAACAAGTAGACAGATCTATAGCGTTTTGGAAAAGATGGAATGAAATTGACATGCATAGGTTAGGTATTTGTATTTCCATTGATCATGATCTAAGTGAATTTGCGAAATATCTAACTTGAAATCCTAGATTTCTAAATATTCATGCTATGTATGCTCTAACATATTATCTCAACTTTCACCCATGATTTTGAAGAAGCATTGATATAGCTACTTGATCCAGTTCATTGAGTCCATTATTTTTATTTTTGTTTTTTTAGTGTTTTACTCGAGGGCGAGTAAAGTGTAAGTTTGGGGGTGTTTGTTAAGTGTATTTTGCATACACTTTTGAGTCATTTTTAATTAGTATTTTACTCTTTTATTCTGCGTATAGTATAGTGTTAGGTGTGTTTTTCTTTCATTTTTGTGTCTCAGCGTTCATAAAGGAGAAGTACTTAATCGAGGATGAAATGAGCTTAATTGAGGTGAAATCTGCACAAGCACAGCCCAAGGAATGAAGCCTACGAAGTGTCAAAAAGAACAGAAGAAATCTGGCACAATCCGGATAGAAATCAGAGAGGCAGCGCGCCAAGTAGCACCGCGGTGCCATGGAACAGCGGTCAGGAAAATTAGCACCGACGCGTAAAAATTATCGAAAGTCTGAAAATGAAACACCGTCGAAGGCACCGCGGTGCCTGGCCATGGAACCGCGGTGCCATATTTCCATGAAGCTCTGATAATTTGGTGAATAAGCATGCGGTCTGGACAATGAGCTGCGGTGCCTACGCGTATTTTCAGAAGTCCTGGGCCGAATTGGAGAGGATTTTTATGGTCCGAAAGGCAACTTTTCTCAAGTATAGAATCCCTAAACCCTGCTCATATTATATACGATATACCATATTACAATTATTCTACTTTGGAGAGGAGAATGACGGCTAGAGGCAAGATTAGAGACATCTTCTTGTTCAAGTTATTTTCTTTCCCTTATTTTATTTCAGTTTATGTTGGATTGTAATTTAGTTCTTGACATGACAATGTTTAGGAGCTAATTACTTTAGTAGGATTTCCATCAAATCTTCTTGAAGCTCTTTCATATAGTTAATGCATTAGTTATTGATTTATTCTTCAACATATTAATATCTATTCAATATTGTTATGATTGCTTGATAATTAACTAGCTATTAATTGTCATGACTTATATGATTTCGAATCAAAAGTCTGAAAGTTGAGATTTGAATATGTTGTAATTGTCTAGACATAGGTTAAAATCGTGGACGAAAGTACCCCGATACTTGTGTAGTAATTAAAGGTTATGGTTCTTAATCCTCATGTGTGGTAAACTTATCATAGAAATATAGAAGGTTTCTGCACTAGGTTGAGCTCTTGTATGTCCTAATCGGAATATAATGACAGATTAGTTAACCTGCTATCTTAATAAGAAGAAGAATCATTAGCATTGCATTAACACGTGAAAGGGTGGATAGTTGAGGAGATTGGAACCGTATTTCCTTCATAACTGTTATAAACCCAAAGTCTTATAATTTTTAGTTTATTTTCTGCACTTAGTTATAATTCTTAGTCATCAATCTAAAACTAAAGAACGTCAACCAAATAGATACCATAGAATAGATAATCGGTACTTAATAAACCAGTCTCTGTGGATGATAAACTCGGTTTTACATATATTTATTACTTGAACAATACGTACACTTGCGTAAGCACTTAGAAATACCGCAACAGTTCTGTATACTATTTTTAAAACTTTTATGTCAGAACTGAACAAAAGGTTTTGAAGTTAAATTAACTTATAGGAAAATTCAGGCCCGTGAACGGAAGCCGGACGGGCCGCGGCACGCTTGGTGCTTAGCCCCGAACCCAAGCTCACCTAGGTCCTCTATCTTCTTAACATATGGGTTCTCCTTGGGGTCCCAAACCCTTAGTCAAAACTAGGGGTGGCCAGTAGGCCGGGCCAGGACGGGTTGGGGTGGGGCGGGATCGAGGCGGGGTGGGGAGGGATGGGGTGGGGCGGGATGGGGTGGGGGCGGTATCGAGTTGGGGCAGGGCTGGCGGGCCGGGTCCGAGCGGGAGAAGATCAAGTTTCGTCCCGGTTACGATCCCGTTGGCTAGTGGGTCGGGGCGACTTTTTTTTTCTTGCACTTAATTAAAAAAATAACATATATATATATATACAACTCAATAATTGAACAAGAGTGTAATAAAAATATCCCAAGGATATTTGTGTGTCTCTTATATTATTTAATAGAAATATGAATTTTTCTATACATATACAATGGTAAAAATTTACAATTTTGTAGTGTCGTTCAAAAGTTGCAAATGACATAGTAAAATTGCAATAAAAGAAATTATATTTTCAAAAAAAAAAACTATTTTATTTTCCTTATAATTTCATGTGGTTCTTCGATTGGAATTCATATTTGTTGGTCAAATTGCTCCACGTCGCTACTCATATCTTCAGATAAGATGTCGTTGTAGTTTTCGTCTTCTTCTTCATTGATCTACGGTTGACTGCACCTTCTCCACTCCGCTCATATCCAATCTTTGAATAATACTGCAACATCCAAACTGTCTCCAGCTAATGCGTGTCTATGCTCTCCTATTTGAAATCTGTCGACAGAAAAAACACTTTCTGACACCGTTGATGACGCTTGAATGTTCAAAATATCTTGGGCCATCATTGAAAGTGTCGAAAATGTCTTCTCATTCTCCCTCCAGTATTTCAGCAAGTCTTCATGTCCTTCTGCATTGACAACTGCTTGGTACAGTAAAACACCCTGCAAAACAAGAACATCAAACTCGCTAATTTGGTTAGTAGTGTTAGAACCGCATATTTTATTTCTGAGGCTTTCATTACTAGCCGCAGAAACATCATGTCTTTTTTGAGGTTGTGTTGAAGAAGAAGAAGATGGTACGGAAGCCGGTTGGTTGCTAGCACTTTCTTGGTGGTAATAACTATATATTTTTTGCATTCATGTTGTATGCTAGACAACACTTCTTCTTTAGTTTGTTCAATAGGTAGTGGATCATTTGGATTTTTGAGAGTTGGAGGTGGTAGTACTGCTATACAATCATTAATAGTTTCAATAAGTGATTTACATCCGTCTATTTTAATAGTCGGATTTAATACATCACCAATAATATAAATAGCGGGAATAGGAATAAAATATTTTTTTATTTTGATAAATATTTTTTTAATAGTTGCCTTATAAGCTGGTTTAGCCATATATTCATTAAGTAATAAAAACATGAGATCTATATAAAATAACATAGTTGAAATAGTAGGATAATATATACAGAAAAATTCTTTTGTTGCTTGAAAAAAATCTCAAAAATACAATAAGTTCGGTAATTTTGTCCCAATCACTATCTACAACCATATAAGCTGGATTTTGAGTATGGGCGTTAAAAAATAAAGTTATAGGTCTTCCATAGTCATAAGCAACAAGTAGTTGCTCGTACAAAGAATTCCAGCTAGTGGTACTTCTTCGAGAATTTTTCTATAAGGTAGTTGACAATCGTGACAAATTTTTTTATATTCCTTTTTTTGTTGTATTCTATTATTTTAAAAAATATAGTTTATAGTGAATTGTATTTTATCAAGAATGTTTGTAAAAAGTGATAGACCATCCTTTACAACTAAGTTATATATATGGGCACGCACATCTTATCTGAAAATGATTTGGAAAAGATGGAGTTACTATTTTTTAAAATTGTAATAGCATAATTATTAGAAGAAGCGTTATCTAATATAATAGTCATAATTTTATCAGTTATGCCATAATAATGGCAAACAGAATAAATATTTTCTGCAATAAAATTACCAGTGTCTATCATTTATATATCTATACGCTAAAATATATTTTTGCATAGACCATTTATAAACTATCCAATGACGGGTTACCGTTAAATAATCATGAATGTTAGTACTACAGCCTATATCAGACATAATAAATACTTTGTCAGGAAAATGATATAATGAATAACGTAAATATTGTTGATATTCATGTGCAAATTTAAATACATCTCTCTTAACAGTTGATCTAGGAAAACCTTTATATGTAGGATTATACATTTCTCTAATGTAATGAATAAAACCAGGAGATTCAAGAAATGAAAAAGGCAAACCCTCCACAATAAGTAATTTTGCTAGTGCTTCCCTATCTCTATGTTTATCGTACTTAGGGCCTACAATCCCCCTGTCATAGGGTTAATTTGACCCTGTACTTGGTCCGGGACAGTATGTGAACCTTGTCCCGACGGAGAGGGCGCTTGCGCACCCTTTTTTTAGCATTGTATTGGACATAACTAGCTAGGTGTTTTTGTACTATGTGACTCATTAAACCCCCCGTCCCGCCATGACCTTTTTCAGTTTTAAAACTATAAACCCCTTTACGAATTTTACATATAGCTACTTGATTCGCTACGTCCATAATAAAATATTGTCATGCTTCTGATTTTAATGGTCGTTTTGCTGGACCTCGTCTCATACTAGGAGGAATATGAAGCATTTCAGTTAAAGGCGCATTAGTGGGTGTGTCATCTACATTAGTGGGTGTGTCATCATCTAGATCATCTTCTAAATTAAAGTCTTGTTAAGTTCCAGAAAATATCTCATCGTCTAAATCATATGGTATTTCAGGAAAATCTTCAGTATCAATAAAATCATCCAGTCTAGGAATAGGATCCTGTCTAGGAATAGGATGACTGGAACTAGAAGAAGTATCATTACCCTTATTACCCCTACTAGTAGAAACACCCTTACCCTTACCCGTAATCATACGTTTAAATCTTTCCATTATAATTATGCAAATAAATAACTAAGGATATTGAAATTAAGAAACAATAATAATTTAATAAAGGAATAAATGTATCAAACGACGACATAACGTCGACGTGTAATCAAATTTGAGAGGTTGAAAATTGAAACTTTGCTCGATGGATGATCCTCAAGCTAGTTGCCAACTTCACTCCCAAATGAATAAATCAAATTGAATATTTAGTAGACAATGTAGACTTGTAGAGAGATTGATTGAGAGATTAGAGAGATTGTAGGAAGATTTGTGAGAAAGATGAAGAAAAAATGAGGTATTTATAGTTGGAAAATTGGATTAAAGTGTAAATATAACTTATGAGTTAAAAATAAATATAAAGGGGTAGAGGGGTTGGGGGAGTGGGGAGGCGAAAAATGGCCGCCAGACAACTACAAAATGTAAAATGGTCATTGGTGTGCAACTATTTTTGCAAGTGGGGTTTGGGTGGGGCGGGACGAGTCGGGGCGTCGGGTCGGCCGGATTATTCCTACCAGCCGTGCCTAGTCAAAATTAGAGTTTATATAGTGCTCAATCCTTCCATCTTTTACCTATGTGGAAGATTTGTTTATTTGGCCAATATAATACATCTATTCATGTCTCAAACACCTTACTTTGTGTACCAATATCTCTTTCATTTCTTAAAAAAATTTGACGATACTTGGCATTGGGATGTGAAAAGAAACGATGTTTTCGACATGTGAGGCCCACGTGTTTAAGTTACAAAAGACGGAAGAAACTCAATTCCACGTAGTTAAATTTCCAACAACATGTCTCAACTCTTAAGGTCGTCGTGCATCTACATTTGAAGGTTCCTACTCCCCACTCGTCACATCTTGGTAAGTATTTTATTTTAATTGAAATATGCCTAAGTTCTTATGAATTGAAGTTCGATTGCTTACCGTCCTTGTTAGATAAAGTATTCAATATACAATTGTATAGATAATTTCGGATAAACATTAACTAAACAGGGAAGGCTCTATTATGATACATGCTATTTTAGTATTTTTTATAATCAGGAAAAGGAAGAGTGGAGAAATTGAATTTTTCTTTTGCAAATATTTACACCCACTATATGTATTAACATCAAGGATGTATATAAGGTTAATCTTTACTCTTTTTATATATATGGTTGTACTTGTAGGACGTATTTAATTTGTTTGAATTGGATTGGCCTTTATTTTGGCCTCCCACATGCAACTTATAAGATTCCTAATGAGTAATGACCATTCAATACAATAATTGATTAAGCGAAACGAAAGAAAGGCAAAGTGAGCAGCACTAAGCAATAATGGAAGTTGATATCGAGTAGAAGAAAACAAAAGGATTCATTATATCCTAATGAAAACGTAATAGTAGTTGGTTTGGTGTGCTAATTTTGTGGTATTTCCAACTCTTGGAAACTCAAAGGGACCAGTAGGAAGAAAAAGAATTAGTGTCCCCATCCTGGCAATGGTCCCTCAAACAAAATATATCAAAATATATTTATCCGAGTAAACTTCTTTCCTCCTAAACTAAAAATATATAGAAAACGATGGACATGGAAAGATGGATACCCAATAAGATTCTCTTAATATTAATGTATGAGAAATTATGTTGGTGTTTGCATTATCAAAATAATGTGGTGCAATGGATGAGGCTATTTCTTTTTTAATTAGAGGTCTCCGATTTGAATTTTAGATATAGAAAAATCCTTCGTATGGAGCGCTTTGTGAGATACAATGGATGTACGGAAATAGTATACAACTACTACTAGTACTTCGAAAGGATAAACAATAATGAATTACAACAATTAACAAACTTGTAGCCAACAAGAGTTGGGACTACAGTAAACTTGTGAGTTCTTGATATGTCTTGAATGGTTCTTGGATCTGTCGTCCTGAATTTTCGTTCAATTGCAACAAACTCCTTGATCTTGATAACCTGAAACCAAGAGACACTAAATTCCTACTTGTTACAACTGTGCTGAGTCGAGTGTTAGCACTCTGTCCTTAAGGCATTATTGTCTCGTATATATCCTTTTACGTTTATGGGCAACTGTCTCCCAAGATAAAATAATATCAAACAAATGAGCAAAGGAAACTCAAGTGTTTCTCAAAAAGAACCTTTGATTGTGTGAAAGTATGCTAGAGAAGAAGAAGTTCAAAAAAATCTGGACTAAACAAGAGTGAAGTGTGTTCTACAATTGAGCCAAAGCCTCAATTTATAGTAGTGTAAGAATGCCTCTTCAAGTGCCCATGTAATGATCATTTAAGTGTCATGTAATGTCCACTTAATGCAGCCAAATAATGGTTGGTTTATGGAGGATAAACTGACATTTCAATGCTCCAAAACGTCCCCATAATCAGCCAAACTTTTGGACTTCCATCGCAAAAACACTTCCTGGGAAGCGTCGCTGCTCCAGTAGCCAAAAGACTAATTAGCGTCGCGGCTCAGGCTTCAGGCGCCGCGGAGCCCTTATTCTGCAGTGGCATCACGACCCTTTTTTCGACCCGTTTCGATCTTACACTTCGTACATTTCTTTCTTCATTTACCAACGTGGAACACTTGTCATTTAACCAATGACCGTCCATCATTTCATGTCTCAAACGTTAGGAATATCTCTTTCACTAATGAAATTTACGATACTTGACACTGTGCACGTGTGTGGAAACGACGTTTCCGACGTGTGATGCCTCCATTATTCGAGTCATAAATAATGGGTTAAACTTAATTCCACATTAGTAAATTTTCAACAATTCCCTCTTGAAAGAGATTTTGGCGCACTCACAAGGTGTCTTTCTAGCAATCTTTCGGCGGACCGATGTTGCATCTGGATAGGTAGTCATAGCTTTGAACCTTCTATAGTTGAATACCATCAGACTTACTTACTGCCTTGTGAATGTGATGTCTTGAACCGTCAGTGTTTAGTGTAAGCCAAGATAATGGTACCAACACAACAACTTTCCTTACTCTGTTATTCTTAATGTTTTGTCCGTTGTGGCCGTGACACACTAGGATTCTTAAGTGCGTTCATTTGAGGCGGTCAGTCCTCACACTTAAATAGGTGGTCTCCTACAAGATATCCTGTTATACCCCACTTCACAAGTGTTAGACACCATTAAAAGTTTCTCCAAACCTCAACCGGTGAATATCATTAAAGGTTTTGGAAACTTAACCTCTACCCACCATGCAGGTAGCATTTTAAGGTCTATTGCGAGAACGGCTTTGGATTCATGTTTATTAACAGAAATCATTATCCGAAGTGCTTTTGCTTCAACTGAAGCGCTCAACTAAACCTTTACAAAAAAAAATTCCCATTGAACCAAATTCTTAGGATCTCTAGTTAGTATGGTTGGGTTTCCACCGTAGCAGTTCTTATAGTTTGGGTTTTATGCCAATTTCCCTGGACCGACATAACATCTTCGGGTAGCCCTTGAATTAAAGGGTCCACTATATCATTTTATTAGTAATCAATGAGGTATCACCCGTGATAATCAACTGCCATACAATATTATGTCTCCGACAGATACGTCCAGACACCGTCATTCATGCCCTCACAGTGTATAACTGACGAAGACACGGGTTTCTCCCAATAAGAGACATCCTCTAAGAGGTCATGAAGTTAGTCAACTTCTCTTCATGCTTTATACAAAGCAATAAACTCTGATTCTATCATGAATCGGCCGATGCAAGTTTGCTTAAAGGATTTTCCAAAGACACACCGTGCACATCCACTTGTAGCTTTGGTGTTATTCAAGTTTGATGTCCAGTTTGCATCACTGAGTTCTCCAGAACCGCTGGACATCCAGAATACCATAATCCATTGATAAGCGAATAATTCAGATGTCGTCACATCCTATTTAAAACCTTCTATAGATCATTTCAAGAATCACGAATGAACCTTAGTTCAACTGATCTTCTTTATGAGTCGATACCAGGTCAGTTGTAGTGTGTAAAATACATTGAACTACATGTGACATGCGCATATCCCTACTGGTATATGAGTGCACCATGATTTCAATCAATTATATGATTCATATCCATTGATTACTTTAACGACACTATCAATGTAAAATCCGGAAAAAATGAATAGTAATATATAGTTGTGGTTGAGTTAATAAATATATATATATATATATAAGAAAACAAAGAATAAATTGCATGGGATAAAGTTAGTGTTAAAGTTGGATAAATAGATAGATGAAATGAAAATAAGAAAAAAAAAAAAACAAAAAAAAAAAAGGGAAACAAACATGCAGCACATTTGCACGTACTCCACCCCTTTCCCTTCTCCTCCCCTTTTCATTTCCCCTCCAACTCTTGTCATTTCACCTCCCATAGGTTATAGAAAATCCTCCACTTATACATTGTATTTACACACAAACAAAGTACATAACATAAAGGTTAGAAAATCAGAAAAAAACAAGTGAAAAGAAGAGGAAAAAATACCAAGAGGGCAAGAAGAACAAGAAACAAAATACTAAAGAGTAAGGATAATTTTAGCAACCACACAACAATAATCTTCACACTTACAAGGTGAGTTTTCTCACTCAAAAATTCTTGGTAACATCCTTTATTTTTAGTTCAATACATGTTAGAATAAGAATTGAGTGTTGAAAAGAAATATTGAACTTTTGATTGTTTAGACAACTAGTTGCGTCATGAACTTTACGAACTGTTCTCACTGAATTATAATTGTTAGAATTTGATGAAATTCGGAGGAGTGGTACACCTCTCTAATATGATCATATAGAACCAAAAATGAGGTAAAATGGACATACGGTTTGAAAGTTATCATAGTTCAAAGTTTCTGCCTTAGATTTGGCCGAAATTCGGAAAGGCATAATTACGGACTGTTTTTATTGAGTTTTACTTATTAGAATTATATTAAAATTTACATGATTGTAAATATCTCTGTTACGGACAGATATAGATAAATATTTATTAAAACGGACTTACGAGTTGAGAGTTATTGTATTTTGAAGTTGCTGCCTCGGATTCATCGGAATCCAGAAGGCAGGACGTTTAAACGTAAAACTGTACTAATCTATGGGGAATATGAAAATTGTTGCTAAATGAAAGTTCTAGATATCTCGGTTGTGGACATTTTGAGACCTTACGGGGGTCTATACGACTTACGTATTGAGAGTTATCGCTGTTTAAAGTTTCTGCCTCGGATCTATCGAGATCCAGAAAGGGCAGCGAATAAAAGTATAAAACTGTACCAAACGGTACAGAATATGAAAGGATGGTTTACATGGAGACGTGTAGCTCTCTGTTCTCGTCGTTTTGAGAATTTATGGGGCTTGAACGGGTTTACAGATTAGGAGTTATGACTATTATAAGATTGGGTGCTGTTTAATAAAAAAATTCTGCCGAAACAAATTTTATGTGGCTGTTTTGAGAATAAATTTGTGTTAGTTACCCAAAGTAGTTTTAAATGAAATTTGGTACAGTGAAAGATCCCCGTCTTACCTTAGTTTCCGCTTGAGAAACACCTTAGTTGGAGTTATGGTTAAAAAGTTATAATCGTTACACGTATGAATGACAGAATGTTAGAAAAGAGAATAGTATTTATTCGATCTTCTGAAAAATATGAAAAGTGAATACGTGTTCACATAAATATATAAATATATAATGGATCGGGTTGCGCGCAACAAAACGTAAAGTGAATACGCGTTCACAAATACGTAAACATAATGGATCGGGTTGCACGCCGCAACAAAACGTAAAGTGAATATGTGTTCACAAATACGTAAATATAATGGATCGGGTTGCACGCCGCAACAAAACTGTTATACCCCGTATTTCCAGAGTATATACGTAAGGACGTACGTACGACAATTTGAGACTTAAAGTTTGGCATAGGTTCGAAATTTTTGTGCACAACACCCGGTTAGAGTCGTTTTTCGACGAAACGTTTTACAAAGCTTGCGAAGGGAAAATTCCGGCTATGTCCTTTTTAATTTTTGCGGATTTTTCCGAGAGACGAAATGTTTTTGACCAACGAGAGGGTGACACTTGTCACCCTCAAGTGGACGCCTAAATTGGGCGGTTTGGCCTTGGACGAATGGCCTTGAATTGTGGCTTGTTTTGTGCCTTGTTTTGTGGAGTGTTTTGTGGAGTAGGGTTAGGGTGCACTTGGCTTGATCTTGGCCTTACACTTGCCTTGCACATGGCTTGATCTTGGCCATTGGTTGGCCTTTGGTTTTCCTATAAATACCCCCCTAAGCTTGAAGACTTCTTCATCCAAAATCTTCCAAGTCTTGAGTCTCTCTCCCTCCCTTTGAGTGTAGTTCTCTTCCTTGCCTCTCCTCCCCTTGCGAGGCCTTGTGGCGAGCCTCCCTCCTAGTGGCCTTTTGAGAGGTCCCCACTAGCCTAGTTGTTTCGTATAATACACCCCCCTCTTGGTAGAAATACTCTCCAAGTATTGTTATAATGCCCAAAATACCTTAGCCTTTACCTTGTAGTATTCCAAAGTTACCTCTATACGTAGAGTCAGGAAATACTACCTTTTGTCCTTTAGTCTCAAACCGAAACCCTAAGGAAATCTTCATAGTTGGTTGAAGTATTTAAGTAGAAGTTGGTTAGAACTTAAGGGTTGTTTGGAGGCGGATTGGAGCGCACGGAGTAGGAGCTAAACCTTGCTCGGGATCGACATTATAGCTTGGATAATTTTGGGCTTATCGAGGTAAATATTCTTGTCCCTTATTGTAATTGGAAATTACATATTGTAGGATTATATAGTTGAGGTATACTATATATAGAACTAAGCATAGCTTTGCGGCAATGTCTTTTGACTTAAGCTGAATTTAAAGAAGAGAATCAATCAGTAATTACATAGGGTGTATTACAGAGACTTGTGTATTATCAGATAGTAGAATTGTATACGCCTGGTTAGACGTATAACCCCATGGTTGGCTTGGTAGCGGCCTCGATAGAGAGAGGAGATTTACTGTCATTTGCGGGAGTCTTCGAATTTTACGTAGAATATGGGCGTGCGGTTAGAAGTTAATAGATGTTTGTGGCCTTATAGGTGGAAGTACTACGAGTAGCGTATTCTACTTGAAGAGTGTAAACGGCTAGCCGATTCTGATCTTGTGGGCGTTTTGCTTATTGTCGATAATCGTCGCGAGGTATGTGAACCTCTTCCTATCCTTACAGCATGATGCTTTGTAAACTATGTAAATGCGGTAGACGTACATGTGCTAAATGAGTTGGTTGGTTTAAAACATAGGGTGTTATAATAGCTTTATGGGAAGTTAGTTATAACGACTCTATGTAGGTAAAAGATTGGTTTATTGATTGTAGAAGTTAAGAGACTTGATCTTGAAAGATAAGAGACTTAACTTGTTTTACTTGGTAATTAACATTTTGTTAAAAGTGTTGTGAAACCTCATTCGCGAGTAATGAGTACTTGGTTTTAAAAAGAATAATGTTTTATTGATTTCGGAAATGAGAATAAGTGTCGAACAAACCACAGCAGCGCTAATAAAGAAAGTGTATTGACAAATAACAAATTATTATTAAAACCAGTAGAAACCTCCATCTGCATAGAAGCTAAGATAAGACAAAATTGTATTACATTTCCTAGATCATGGCTGCTGTAACAAGATTGTTGTAAACAAGAATAAACGGCTCACGTATAAGACATATGTTACTCAATTGTTTTAAAAGAGATTAAGACTATGAGTTATGAAACCCTTCTAAAATGAGAAACTTGAGCATTTGAAATTAGGCAAACTTGAACGTTTGGAAAATAATGTTGTTACTTGATTTTACAAAGGGAAGTATTTTGGTTTACTTAAAAAGATAGTCACTCTATTTTATACTACGGGTATTATGTGACTTTTGTGAAAGGAACGGATCCTTTAAAAAGAGTTAATGTACGTAGTACTTTAGGGTTAAAACCCAGACTTGGATACAAAATGGAAGTACCTTGAGTTGTGTATAACTTGCCCATGCTTGTTGTTGTGTAACTCGCCTATGCTTGTTGTTGTGTAACTCGTCTATGCTTGTTGTGATAGCCTTTGTTGTGCAAATGTTGATATCAGGTGACTTCTTGAGAAAGAGTGGATCTTTTATAAAAGTCTAGAAGTATGGTAATTTGCTTGAGCTTGTTTGTGATAGCCTGGTTGTGCGGTATATTGTTATTATTGTTGCATCATGGACACGCCACACCGTGCGCAGATTCGGGGCATGTGGCCATGCAGCAGGGTTGATTACCCGATATATTGTATATTGTTGTTGATGTTACATGGACATGTCTACACCGAGGCAGAATTCCGGGGGCATGTGGCCATGCGGCATTGTTATTATTATTTGCATCATGGACATGTCTACCGTCTGAGTCAGGGGGCATGTGGCCATGATGCAAACATGATTGATGTTGTGGGCGTGAGACCCATAGTTATATTGAGTAATGACATTGAGGGCGTGAGTCCCTGACTTGACTGCTTTTATGATTGCGTACTGTATTTTTGTTATCATACATGTCTCCCGCTTTATGTAGACTGTTATGATTTAAGCTGCGATATTTTGATTTCACATACTTAGTACTGTTATCGACCTCCTTGAGGGGCTGCGTCATGCCGCGGTAGAGTACATCGGTAGTTGATCCTCGCTCTTAGGATCACGGTTCGTTAGGAAGCTCAGTCCTCCGAGGCTTATCTTTTGGTATGTTACTCGAGTTGTAGGTTTTTGTACATTCGGGGGTATGGCGGGCCTGTCGTCATGTTGTATAAAAACTCTTAGAAGTGCATGTCTTTGTTGTGGGCAGGGTTTGTAAAAAGGATTAAACTGTTCGTTTTGAAAGAGTTATATATATATACTTTATTGGAAGGTAACCGTTTGGTTGGCCTGTTTTATGATCATATATCTTGTTTCTTGTGTAAGTTTTATTTTCCGCTGGTTTTCTCTGATGTTGTATCACTAGGGTGTCCGGGGTAAGGCACCAGTCACGGGCCCGGGATCGGGTCGTGACAAAAACCTAAAATGAATACGCGTTCACAAATACGTAAACATAATGGATCGGGTTGCACGCCGCAACAAAACGTAAAGTGAATATGCGTTCACAAATACGTAAATATAATGGATCGGGTTGCACGCCGCAACAAAACGTAAAGTGAATACGCGTTCACAAATACGTAAACATAATGGATCGGGTTGCACGCAGCAACAAAACGTAAAGTGAATACGTGTTCACAAATACGTAAATACAATGGATCGGGTTGCACGCCGCAACAAATATGAAAAATGAATACAGGTTCACCTATATATAAATATGAAAAGTGAATACGAGTTCACAAATATATAAATGTAACAAACATATGAAAATGCAGGGGAATGTCTTAATGTATAATACGAGATAAAATGAAGTGTTAGTTAAACTGAGAATTTCCTATGAGGAGTTGCTGCATATTTAAAAATGTTGTAACCTGATATGTTTTTGCAATATGCTTATTACGTTATAATGTGATTGCACTTGGAATATTGTGGTGTTACTTTGAATTGCAGGGTAAGGTTCTCACCATCCCGGATGGTAGGTGACTCTTTTATTTAACATGTTTGAAAACGTGATAGAGGAAGGCTCCACGCCAAGGCTAGCGATCGTCCATGACCTCTTGTCATACCAAGTTCATTGCCGGGCTTGGTATTAAATCGAGTTCAGGATGTCGGTTCGGTGTCTCGAAATGCGTATGGAATGGTCTCCCTTCGACTTAGAATAATATTTGTCAGTATGTCTATGTAGAAACAATATTTGCACGAGCATGGGCTCGCGTTATATTTTCAATAAAGTCATAAACAAATTTCTTTATTGTTATTTTTATTAATAGCTCCGTATTTGAATATAAGTTCAAATTTTTAAATAAAGAGAATTAAATGGTGCTCCTGGTGGAAAATAATTGTCCAGGTGTCATCACGCCCTAAGTAAAGACTTAGGAAAAGTCGGGGCGTGACAAGTTGGTATCAGAGCTAAACCAGGTTAGGAGATTCTAGGAATTTTCTTCGAGTTGGGTGTTTGAACGGTTACTTATTGCGACGGTGTGCGCGCGCCTTAGTAATAAGTAAGCGGAATAACATCCTAAAGTTTCACTTCTTTCATACTCTTCTCGTGCCTATCTTGAGTCTTTTCAAAGACTTGGTTCTTGTACTACCTCCTGAAAAGGATTGTGGAAGGGAGTGTACAACGATAAAATAACTTGGATGTATTGCACCACCGAAAAGGTAGGAGAGGTACGAGATAGACTATGGGGAAAATTTTGTGAGAAGAAGGGAACATATCTATACAGGAATGAATACAAGTCTAACTTGATAGTATTTCTCGATGAGGTAGAAAACCTCATTTACGAGGATGTGTGGAGGCGTGGCGTCAATTTGTGTAATCGCGGTTAGTGGACAACACGGGTGTGGTGGAGAAATTTTAGAAGAAATCATTTTCCGATGTCACCACCGATGGCGTGGGGAGTTCAGAGCCGCGTTCGTGAAAAGTACATGCCTAACTCCGAAAGATGCGCTCAGACGTGAGTTTGAACCGTTGAAACAAGGAGACCGCAATGTGATAGAATACAATACATAATTCATCTGATTGTCAGCATACAACGCACATATTATTCCTACAGAAAGGGAGAAGGTCAAAAGAGTTGTTAAGGGTTTAAACCCAAACTTGGAAGAGAAGGTAGTGGCATTAGCCCATTATCGGGCATACCTTCAGATCGTCGGTATGACAATGAGGATAGAAGGTTTTGCTAAAGCAACAAAAAAAACAAAAAGTATTCGCAGAAAAGGTTTCAGACGTCAGGATCATTTAGTCAGAGTCAAAATCAGAAGTAGGAGTTTAGTAAGGGATCTTCAAGACCGAATCAATCTATGGGCCAGTCCTATTTCAAGCCTAAGGGGAACAGTTGGTTTAATCACCAAGTGAGCAAGGACAAGGCCACCAATCCTAACACAGGAGGGGACAAACCGGTTTGTAAGATTTGTCAAAGGAAATACGCTGGAGAATGTCGGCTCTTTAAGTCATGTTATAACTGTGGAGAATCAGGCCACTATGTCGGGGATTGCAAAAAGAGGACTCAAATACAATCTATTCAGGGGAGGTCAGAAGCTACCACAACTGCCTACAGGGGAAATCAGGGAAACCAACCCCGCCAGAGTCAGGGAGGTCAACAACCCAACAATTCTAATCGGCTCTACGCTTTGCCCCAGAGGAATGAGGCAGAAACATCTAATGCGGTGGTCACATGTATTTTGCTAAGTCTCGAGTATTCCTGCATTTGTATTATACGATCCCGACTCTACATTTTCATATGTGTCAATGGGCTTTGCTAAGAATTTACACGTAGAACCTTCTTATTTAAGTGAACCTTTTGAGGTTATGACACGATGGGGCCTCATTTGAGTCTCGGGTGGTAAATAATTTCCCATTAGAAGTGAATGGCAGGGAACAATGGTGAACCTAGTACTACTTGATATGGTAGACTTGACGTCATTTTGGGTATGGATTGGTTGTCGGCATGTTATGCCATGTTAGATTGTCGTGAAAGATAGTGAGATTAACTTTTCGGAGAACCGAAGTTGTTATAAGGGTAGGATTGGAATATCCTCAGTCGGTTTATTTCCTACCTTGGGGCTCAAAAGTTATTGAGAAGTCACAGAGTGGAGCACGATATCGGCTAATATAGTGGATACCCAAAAAGAATCCCCAGGTGAATGATGTCCTATTGTTCGAAATTTTTAGGAGGTTTTTTCGAAGATCTTCGGTCTTCCTCGGATCGAGAAGTGGAGTTTGCTATAGAGTTAATTCCGGTACAAGACCCATTTCTATCCTCCATATCGAATGGCTCGGTGAATTGAGGAGTTAAAAGAACAATTGAAGGATCTTACGGATAAAGGCTTTATAAGGCCTAGTGTTTCTCTCAGGGTGCACGATCTGTTTGTGAAAAAGAAAGGCGGATCGCTCGAATGTGCATCGATTATCGGCGGCTCAATAAGGTCACGATCAAGAACCGATACCCATTACCAAGAATCGATGATCTTTTGACCAACGAGGAGCTAGCTATTTTTCCAAGATTGATCTCCGTTCGGGATATCACCAGCTGAAAATAAATCCAGATGATATATCCAAAATAGCCTTTACAACCCGATACGGCCATTATGAGTTCTTGGTCATGTCTTTTGGGTTAACCAATGCCCCAACAACTTTTATGGATTTAATGAACAGAATTTTCAAACCATTCCTAGATTTGTTCGTGATTATGTTCATAGATGATATCCTAATCTCTGATAGAGTGTTGAAGAACATGAAGAGCATCTGAGGGTAGTGCTTCAAGTCTTGAAACAGGAGAAACTATATGCTAAATTTTCAAAGTGTGAATTTTGGTTGGAAAAAGTAGCCTTTTTGGGTCATGTTGTGTCAATGGATAGAATTATGGTAGACCCCCAGAAGATAGAAGCAGTGAAGAACTGGCCAAAACCGACCACTCCGACAGAGGTTAGAAGTTTCTTGGGTTTGGCTGGGTATTATAGAAGATTCGTAAAAGGTTTTTCTAGTCTTCTGCTCCTTTGACCGGTTGACTCAAAAGCGATTAAGTACCGGTGGTCGAAGCATGTGAGGCAAGTTTGAAACTAAAGGAATTGTTGACTCTGCGCGATCCTAACCTTACCATCGGGACAAGAAGGGTTCACAGTCTATTGCGATGCCTCTAGAGTTGGGTTAGGATGTGTGTTGATGCAGTTTGGAAAGGTTATTGCGTATGCATCTAGACAATTGAAGATACATGAGAAGAATTACCCAACTCGTGACTTGGAATTAGCTGCGGTGGTGTTTGCCTTACGAATATGGAGACATTATTTGTATGGTGTGCATGTGGACATATTTACATATCATAAGAGTTTGCGATACATAATCACGCGAAGGATTTGAATCTCGGCAAAGAAGATGGTTAGAGTTGCTTAAGGATTATGACCTTAGTATTCTTTACCATCGCAGGAAAGCTAGCGTGGTGGTGGCGCTCGATGGGAGATCGATGGGCAGCAGCCCGTTTGACAATACAAAAGAGGTATTGTTCGGGAGGTACAAAGATTGGGAAACCTCGGGGTTAACTTAAGCGAGATCGGTGAAGGTAGGGTGGTGGTACATGATACCTCATGATGCGCCTTAGCCGAGAAATAAAGAAAGTCGGTTTGAGGATACGGAGTTTTGGATTTCGGAGAGGATCAACAGGAAAACCTTCACACGATTTACATTGGGAGATAATAGCGGAACCGCCCGGTATAAGGGTAGGCTATGTGTTCCTAAGGTAAAGGATCTAAGGAGGAAGATCTTAGATGAGGGTCACAACACAAGATATTCCATTCATCCAGGGTCAACAAAAATGTATCAGGACCTCAAGGCAAATTACTGGTGGGACGGGATGAAGAAGGACGTTGCGGAGTTTGTCGGGAGGTGTCTTATATGTCAGCAGGTGAAAGCTGAACATCAAAAACCTGGCGGATTACTTCAGGACATTGGGGTCCCCATGTGGAAATGGGAGGCGATTCATATGGATTTTGTAACTGGTCTACCGAAAACTCGAGAAGGGTATGATTCTATTTGGGTGATTGTTGATCGACTTACAAAGTCAGCCCATTTCTTACCGGTCAAGACTACGTATCGCGCACCACAGTACGCACAGATTTATTTGAAGGAGATTGTGCGGTTACACGGGATTCCCTTACAAATTATTTCAGATAGGGGTTCCCAGTTCACCTCACACTTTTGGCAAAGTTTCCAGCAGGGTCTCGGGACAAAAGTTAAGTTAAGCACGACTTTCCACCCGCAAACAGATGGGCAAGCTGAGCGAACAATCCAAACACTTGAGGACATGTTGCGATCTTGTGTGTTAGATTTTCGGGAAGTTGGTTGGACCATCTATGTCTAATTGAGTTACTTTACAACAATAGTTTTCACTCTATGATACAACTGTCCAAGTTTGAAGCATTATATGGACGAAAATGTATGTCTACTATTTGATGGTTCGAGGTGGGTGACGCAATCGTTCGGACTGAAGTCATTCAGAAACAAATGATAAGGTCAGAGATGATTCGGGAGAGGATCAAAACAGCTCATAGCCGTCATAAGTCCTATGCGGATCATCGGAAAAGAGATTTTGAATTTCAAGAGGGGGAGAAAGTATTTTTAAAAGTGTCCCCAATGAAGTGAGTTATGCTCTTTGGTAAGAAAGGGAAATTGAGCCCAAGGTTTATTGGGTCATATGAGATCTTGCGAAGAGTGGGGAATGTGGCTTACGAATTAGCACTTCCACAAGAGTTGGAAGCAGTGCATCCGGTATTTCATGTGTCAATGTTACGAAAATACTTGCACGATCCAAGTCACGTCATCCTTCCCCAGGAGATAGTTCTTAATAAAGAGCTTCAATATGAAGAGGCTCCGGTAGAAATACTTGATAGAAAGGTCCAACGCCTTAGAAATAAAGATATTGCTTCCGTGAAAGTCCTATGGAAGAATCACTCCACAGAGGAAGCCACCTGGGAAGCGGAAGAGACGATGAAAGTCAAATATCCATTCCTATTTGACTAAGGTAATAAAAAAAATGCATTACATAGTACTTCATATGTGTGTCATTTGCGTGTCTATATGCATGTGTTACAACCTTATTCTCATTCGAGGACGAATGCTTCTTAAGGAAGGGAGAATGTGAAGCCCCAAATTTGTTACAATAACAATAAACATTATTGTGTCTATGTGATTATGTTATTATTGTGTCTATGTGATTATGTTACGACCTTATTCACATTCGAGGACGAATGTTGCTTAAGGAGGAGAGAATGTAAAATCCGGAAAAAATGAATAATAATATATAGTTGTGGTTGAGTTAATAAAAATATATATATATATATATAAGAAAACAAAGAATAAATTGCATGGGATAAAGTTAGTGTTAAAGTTGGATAAATAGATAGATGAAATGAAAATAAGAAAAACAAAAACAAAAAAAAAAGGGAAACAAACATGCAGCACATTTGCACGTACTCCACCCCTTTCCCTTCTCCTCCCCTTTTCATTTCCCCTCCAACTCTTGTCATTTCACCTCCCATAGGTTATAGAAAACCCTCCACTTATACATTGTATTTACACACAAACAAAGTACATAACATAAAGGTTAGAAAATCAGAAAAAAACAAGTGAAAAGAAGAGGAAAAAATACCAAGAGGGCAAGAAGAACAAGAAGCAAAATACTAAAGAGTAAGGATAATTTTAGCAACCACACAACAATAATCTTCACACTTACAAGGTGAGTTTTCTCACTCAAAAATTCTTGGTAACATCCTTTATTTTTAGTTCAATACATGTTAGAATAAGAATTGAGTGTTGAAAAGAAATATTGAACTTTTGATTGTTTAGACAACTAGTTGTGTCATGAACTTTACGAACTGTTCTCACTGAATTATAATTGTTAGAATTTGATGAAATTCGGAGGAGTGGTACACCTCTCTAATATGATCATATAGAACCAAAAATGAGGTAAAATGGACATACGGTTTGAAAGTTATCATAGTTCAAAGTTCCTGCCTTAGATTTGGCCGAAATTCGGAAAGACATAATTACAGACTGTTTTTATTGAGTTTTACTTATTAGAATTATATGAAAATTTACATGGTTATAAATCTCTCTGTTACGGACAGATATAGATAAAGAGTTATTAAAACGGACTTACGAGTTGAGAGTTATTGTATTTTGAAGTTTCTGCCTCGGATTCATCGGAATCCAGAAGGCATGACGTTTAAACGTAAAACTGTACTAATCTGTGGGGAATATGAAAATTGTTGCTAAATGAAAGTTCTATATATCTCTGTTTTGGACATTTTGAGACCTTACGGGGGTCTATACGACTTACGGATTGAGAGTTATCGCTGTTTAAAGTTTCTGCCTCGGATCTATCGAGATCCAGAAAGGGAAGCGAATAAAAGTGTAAAACTGTACCAAACGGTACAGAATATGAAAGGATGGTTCACATGGAGACGTGTATCTCTCTGTTCTCGTCGTTTTGAGAATTTATGGGGCTTGAACGAGTTTACAGATTAGGAGTTATGACTATTATAAGATTGGGTGTTGTTTAATAAAAAAATTCTGCCGAAACAAATTTTATGTGGCTGTTTTGAGAATAAATTTGTGTTAGTTACCCAAAGTAGTTTTAAATGAAATTTGGTACAGTGAAAGATCCCCGTCTTACCTTAGTTTCCGCTTGAGAAACACCTTAGTTGGAGTTATGGTTAAAAAGTTATAATCGTTACACGTATGAATGACAGAATGTTAGAAAAGAGAATAGTATTTATTCGATTTTCTGAAAAATATGAAAAGTGAATACGTGTTCACATAAATATATAAATATATAATGGATCGGGTTGCACGCCGCAAAGCGTAAAGTGAATACGCGTTCACAAATACGTAAACATAATGGATCGGGTTGCGCGCAACAAAACGTAAAGTGAATATGTGTTCACAAATACGTAAATATAATGGATCGGGTTGCGCGCGCAACAAAGCGTAAAGTGAATACGCGTTCACAAATACGTAAACATAATGGATCGGGTTGCGCGCAACAAAGCGTAAAGTGAATATGCGTTCACAAATACGTAAATATAATGGATCGGGTTGCCGCGCAACAAAGCGTAAAGTGAATACGCGTTCACAAATACGTAAACATAATGGATCGGGTTGCCGCGCAACAAAGCGTAAAGTGAATACGTGTTCACAAATACGTAAATACAATGGATCGGGTTGCGCTTGCAACAAATATGAAAAATGAATACAAAGTTCACCTATATATAAATATGAAAAGTGAATACGAGTTCACAAATATATAAATGTAACAAACATATGAAAATGCGGGGAATGTCTTAGCATTATGTCTGAGATAAAATGAAGTGTTAGTTAAGCGAGAGTTTCCTATGAGGAGTTCTTGCATATTTAAAAATGTTGTAACTCGATATGTTTTGCAATATGCTTATTACGTTATAATGTGATTGCACTTGGAATATTGTGGTGTTACTTTGAATTGCAGGTAAGGTTCTCACTCATTGGATGGTAGAGTGACTCTTTATTTAACATGTTTGAGAAAACGTGATAGAGGAAAGGCTCCACGCCAAGGCTAGCGATCGTCCATGACCTCTTGTCATACCAAGTCCATTGCTTCGGGCTTGGTATTCGTCAGGTTCAGGATGTCAGTTCCAGTGTCTCGGGAAATGCCCGTATGGAATAGTCTCCCTTCCAACTTAGAATAATATTTGTCAGTATGTCTATGTAGAAACAATATTTGCACGAGCATGGGCTCGCGTTATATTTTCAATAAAGTCATAAACAAATTTCTTTATTGTTATTTTTATTAATAGCTCCGTATTTGATTATAAGTTCAAATTTTTAAATAAAGGGAATTAAATGGTGCTCCTGGTGGAAAATAATTGTACAGGTGCCATCACGCCCTAAGTAAAGGCTTAGAAAAAGCCGGGGCGTGACAATCAAGCTCCTCACAGATAGGTTTGGAATTTGACCAGTCCGTTAGATGTCTTAAAAATTCCAATTCCTAAGATATTATCTGCAATTGCCATATCCTTTCATGTCGAAACATTATTTCAACATACTCTTAGTCTCTAGGATCAAACTAGGACTATCCCTTGTGATCAACATGTCATCTACGAAAAGGTACATCATGACGAATGAGTCAGAATTACCTTTCATGTAGACACAATTGTCGTACTAATTAATGGAGAAACCCTTCGATAGTAGAGTACTATCACAATTTTTGTGTCATTGATTCGGGTCCTGTTTCAACTCGTACAGAGATTTGACAAGTCGACATACTTTCTTCTATTCAGTGGAACCACATACCCCTCGGGTTGCTCCATATTACTTTCTTCTTCCAATTTTGGATTGTTTGTGTCACGACCCGACCCGACGGGCCGTGACCCTGTGCCCTACCTGGGCACCCTTATACCCACTCGTCACATATAATTACACGGATACCAAGGATAATGTAAATATCGGTAATAAACCTGTCTCCCGAGGAGTCACAACTAATTCATATAACAAAATAGGCAAGCCGACGAGGCCGCCACTGTACATAGAGATATCTAAAATGGCTCACAACCGTACATATATACAACAACACATCTACCACCACAACTATCTACAGACCTCTAAGAGTACGATAATGACGGGACAGGGCCCCGTCGTGCCCCTAAATATGCATAAGTAAAAAATAAGGTTCTGTACCAAAACGACTAAGCTCTGAATCAATGGAGTTATCCAAACAGCTGAACAAGAATCCTAGACTGGAGGATCACCAAACTGAGTACATGTACATGCGGGCATGAACGCATCCCCCGGAGAAAGGAGGTCAGTACGAAATAATGAACTGAGTATGTAAAACATGAAGTACTGTAAAGAAGATCATAACTGGCCAAAAGATGTCAAGAGACAAGTATAATAATCAAAATACCAATGCAACTGTGTCATATAAAAATGAGAGTCAATTGTGCCTTATAAAAATGAGAGTCAACTGTGTTTTATAAAAATGAGAATCAACACATGTCCATATAAAATAAGCCATATCCGTGGATGTCTGTCTGTATAATCATCATATATATATTGTCCGGCCCTCTAGTGAAGGATGCGGTGAACACATAGTCATACCTATGAATGCCTGTCCACATATATCATATCTGCGGATGCCTGTCCGTGTATCATACTTCCCTGCCCTCTAGCGAAGGACGCGGTGAACATATAAGGAACTATGCACGAAACTTCCCGGCCCGGGACTCCGTGAAATCATATACTGCCCGACCCTCTAGTGAAGGACGCGGTGAACATATAATCATATCAGCACGAATAGAATATCATGAGCAACTTTATACAAATTAAATTATCATTTGACTCTCAATGGAATAAATAGAATAACTATTACTTAGAAAATCAAGGCACTATCATATCATGTATTATTAAGAATTAGGATTCAATAGAATTATGTACGTCTGTCGTACACTCATTTTATATAAATCATACCAAAAGAAGAAAGGATAATTTCACATACCTTATTGTCGAAATAACCAACTCTATAACTACAACTCATCTCGATTAGCACTCCAACCTATATCAATAGCAATTCGTTAATCAACTCTATGATTTCTAGCGTAAGTTATATCGAATGACGACTTTTTTTTCTATAGAAATTTGGGCAGCACCTCCCCTATTTATATGCGCATCCAAAACTTACAAACAAAGCCAAAAATACCAATAACAGGGTGCAACTTAAAGATATAATCAAAACAATCACAAATACTCCATATACGTCATCATAATACATTCCTTTTCTTTACGTTTATGGAAGACAACAACTACAACAACCAAGGTGATTAATACACCTATTTCTCTTGTTAATTCAGCCCCTTAATCCATATTAAAACAACCTTAAAAATAGTCCATCAATTCTAGCAACAACAACAAGAGTGCAAGTCTTATAGTTTGCAACATAACACCTTTCTACGCTTTAATTCCTTTAAGACATGTATTAGTAATTACCACAACGTATATACTTATTCATAACTTATATTTCAAGCATTATAACTTAACAAAAATAGCCCCTAATACATCACAACAATGTCCAACAATTTGAATGTCACGGTCCACCCACAAAAATCCTTAACTCTTCTCATAACTTCCTTAAAATCCAATTCATGTTTCAACACTTTCATATAACTAATTAAAACTTTAAATATCAATGTTTCCTTCAATTTCAACATGCAATTAGTGACAATGATAACAATAACAATCAAATCCAATGTATACCAAAACAGGCCCCAAAAAAATCGGTAATAACATTTTCAATCGGCTCTATAACAATCACATGAAATCTCTTATTTTCAATTCCTCTTTAACATGAGTTTATCTCTTAACTACAACATCATTTAATTCCAATAACTCAAATAATAAGAAGAAATCTTACCTTAGTTTAGCCCAAAACAGTCCCTAAAAATCGGTACCCACTACTTCCATTTTCTTCACCATTTTTACCATTTCTTCAACTTATAATGACATGCATGTATTCTACAAGTTTAATCCATTATTCTTACATGTTTTTCTTCCAAAATATTCATATTTCAAGCCACAATTTCCTAGCTATATCTCGGTCCAGCAGTGCCGATTTACTCACTGTTTTGGAGTTACCATTGCTTAGAAATTAGTAGAAGAATTTATCTAGGAAGAAAGGAGTTGATTTAATTTTCACTTTGGCTATGGGATATAGGGTGTATCGGCTGGAGAGGTGAGAGAGTGTGATAGAGGGTTTTTGAATTGAAATGTGGGGATATGAAAGCGTTATAAGGTTAATGTGCTGAAAATAAAACAAAGTCTTGCATGTTTGGCACAAGTCTCCACAAATCTACTTATCATCTCCACTAAAATTAATCCCACAAATAATAAATCAATCTCCCCTTCTTAATAATCTTAGATCCCTCTTTATTTTATATCCTGAAATTCTCGATATCCACATATTCTCGACGTCAAATATTTTTGTAATACGACACTAAGTCCATAACATATTTGTAGTATCCAAAATTATTCCGGGATCACATTCTGTGTATACTAATTTCTGTATTAGCATATATAAATATACTTTTATATCCAATATTCGAACCTTAGTCTCTTAATTACGTTATCTAATTGTCGCCTTAAAATTACGAGGTGTAACATCCTTCCTCTATTAAAAAACATTCGTCCTCGAATGTTCATAATAGGTCTCATGCTTTAAAAATTTCGACAGAGTCTTCTTTATAAATCTACCTACCAACTATATCCAACAAACCCAAAGATGCCACACATGGCCACAATATACCACATATGTTATTCACCAATCAAAATAATTAAGTAAGGAATCAAATTACCTGTAGGCATAGGGAACAAGTGAGAATACTTCTTCTTCATTTCGTCTTCTGCTTCCCAAGTCATCTCTTCTCTATTACTGTTTCGCCATAATACTTTAACGGAAGACACATCCTTAGTACGTAACCTCCTAACTTGTCGATCAAGTATAGTTATGGGACTCTCCTCATAAGTCAACTCCTCTGTCACTTGGATATCATCTACCTGGAATACTCTAGTAGGATCACCAATACAATTACGCAGCACCGATACATGAAAGACTGGATGTACCGCTTTTAAATCAGATGGTAGATCCAACTCATAGGCAACCTTGCCTATCCTACGAATAATCTGGTAAGATCCAATGTACCTTGGGCTAAACTTCCCCTTCTTACCAAATCTCATCACACCCTTCATGGGTGACACCTTCAGAAATACCCAATCACCAATCTGAAACTTTAAGTGTCGACGTTGATTATCTGCATATGACTTCTGCCGACTCTGGGCTGCTAATAATCTCTCATGGAGAAGCTTCACCTTATCAACAGCTTGTTGAACCATGTCTGGGCCGATTAACTTAGTCTCGTCTATGTCAAACCAACCAATAGGTGACCTGCACTTCCTCCCATACGAAGCCTCATATGGTGCCATCTGGATACTAGAATGGTAGCTATTATTATAAGCAAACTCAATGAGTGGTAAATGATCATCCCAGCTACCTCTGAAGTCAATAATACAGGCTCTCAACATATCCTCTAGTGTCTGAATAGTACGCTTAGCCTGTCCATCAGTCTGAGGATGAAATGTTGTGCTAAGACTCACATGTGTCCCCAATCCCTTCTGGAACGATCTCCAAAAGCTAGCTGTAAACTGAGCTCATCTGTCCGATATGATAGATGTGGGAACCCCATGAAGTCTCACTATCTCCCTGATGTACAATATCGTATAGTCTTCAGCCGAATACGTAGTCCTGACTGGTAGAGAATGGGTTGATTTCGTCAGCCTATCCACAATCACCCATATAGAGTCACACTTCCGCTGAATGTGAGGTAAGCCTGTAATAAAGTCCATATTAATCACTTCCCATTTCCAAGTTGGGATCTCTATCTCCTGTAACAACCCGCCAGGCTTCTGATGCTCGACCTTAACCTGTTGACAATTCGGGCACTGAGCAACAAACTCTGTTATGTCCCTTTTCATATCATCCCACTAATACAAATATCTGAGGTCATGATACATCTTCGTTGACCCTGGATGAAGAGAATAACGGTTATTGTGTGCCTCTCCCATAACCTGTCGTCGTAGCCCTGCAGCATCAGGCACACACAATCTACCTTCATACCGTAGCACTCTATCAGGTGCAACCTCAAATAGAGTCTTCTCCTTTCGAAGAGCTTCATCTCTATATTGTGCCAGAACAGGATCCTCCTACTGATGTCTCTCTACCTCTTATATGATAGAGGACTCAGCAACTCCACTATCTCCAGAATCGACCAAGCGGACTCCAAGGTTCGCTAGCTGGTATATCTCACGAACCATCTCTTTTCTTTCCGATTGCACATCCGTCAAGCTACCTATAGATCCACGACTAAGAGCATCTGCCACAATATTTGCTTTCCCTGGATGGTACAAGATATCAACATCATAATCCTTTAGTAACTCAAGCCGCCGTCTCTGTCGTAAATTCAGCTTTCTGCTTAAAGATATATTGGGGACTCTTGTGATCTGTATAAATATCAACATAAACGTCATATAAATAATGTCTCCATATCTTCAAAGCATGAATCACCACTGGTAACTCCATATCATGAGTAGGATAATTCTTCTTGTGCTTCCTGAGCTGTAGGGAGGCATAAGTTATAACCCTGCCATGCTGCATCAACACACATCCTAGTCCAACACCTGAAACATCAAAATAATAACGTAACCATCTAGTCCTTCAGGAAGAGTCAGAATTGGAGTTGTAGTCAATTTGTCTTTCAACACCTGGAAGTTTTGCTTACAAGCATTCGTACATTGGAACTTAGCTGTCTTCTGAGTTAGCCTGGTTAAAGGCGCTGAAATCGAGTCAAACTTTTCCACGAATCTCCTGTAATATCCTGCTAGCCCCAGAAAGTTGTGCACCTCAGTAGGTGACGTAGGTCTGGGCCAAGTCTTCACTGCCTCAATCTTCTGCGTATCCACCTGAATACCATCAGCCCAGATAATATGCCCCAAAAATGCCACCGAAGTCAGCCATAATTCACACTTAGAAAACTTGGCATACAACCTGCCGAGTACTTGGGTACCTCAAATCTTGTCCTCGAATGCTCCTCTTATGAACGTGAATAAACTAGAATATTATCAATGAATACAATAACGAACATATCCAGAAATGGTTTGAACATTCGGTTCATCAAATCCATAGACACTGCTGGAGCATTGGTCAGCCCAAAAGACATCACTCTAAACTCATAATGTCTGTATCGGGTCCTGAATGTTGTCTTTGGAATATCTGACTCCTTTACCTGCACATGATGATAACCTGACTGCAAGTCTATCTTCGAAAAGCACTTAGCACCCTGCAACTGGTCAAATAAATCATCAATCATGGGGAGGGGATACATGTTCTTTATTATTGCCTTATTCAGCTGCCTATAATCAATACACATCCGCAGCGACCCATCATTCTTTCTCACAAATAGTACCGGTGCTCCCCAATGTGATGTACTAGGTCTGATGAAGCCTTTCTCCAACAAGTCTCTCAGCTGCTCCTTTAACTCCTTCAGCTCTGCATGTGCCATTTTATAAGGATGAATAGATATGGGTTGGGTACCTGGCAGTACATCAATAGTGAACTTTATCTCCCGTTCTGGAGGAAGACCTGGAAGGTCATATAGAATACATCTGGGAATTCAACTAACTACCGGAACTAACTGAAGAGCCGGTACCTCTGCTTCCGTATCATGCACTCGAACCAAATGATAAAGATAACCTTTTCTGACCATCTTCCTTGCCTTGAGGTATGAAATAAACTTACCCCTCGGCGATGATGTATTCCCCTTCCACTCTATAATTGGCTCGCCTGGAAACTGAAATCGAACCAACTTCTCTATACAATCGACATTAGCAAAATAAGAAGTCAACCAATCCATACCCATAATAACATCAAAGTCAGTCATGTCTAACTCTATCAAATCTGCTATGGTATGACGACTATATATAACTACCGAACAATTTTTATATACCTGCATAGATATGACAGAATCTCCTACTGGTGTAGCCACCTCAAATGGTTCTACCGACTCAGGTTCTATTCCGATTCTACTAGCAACAAAGGGAGATATATATGACAAGGTGGAACCTGGATCTATCAATGCATATACGTCTCGGTAAAAGATCGATAATATACATGTAACCACATTTGGTGACGCCTCCTGATCCTGCCTACTAGCCAAAGCATAAATGCGGTTTGAATGACCGCTAGCACTAGAAAATCCGCCACGACCTCTACCATGGCCTGCTGGCATATGAGCACTCTTCCCTCCGGGGTGCATAGCTATAGAAGAAGATGAACCAGCAACCGATCCGGTAGGTTGAGCCATACCACATGTACCACCTCTATAAGGACATTCTCTCATCATATGGCCTTGACGGCCGTAAGAAAAATAAGCACTTGTATCAAAATGGTATATCCCTGAATGGGACCTACCACACCGAGAACACCGAGGCAAAGGTGGCCTCGACTGACTAGAACCCCTGTTCGCCTGTGAACCTGCAGCTCTGGAGCTCTGACCAGCTCCTGAATACCCCGTGCGGTCAAATCTCCTACCTGTAGACTATGGAGGTGAACTTTGGGTTGGCTGGGAAGAATATCTGACATGCTGTTGAAGCTGCTCGCCTCGAGACTCGCCCGAATACCCAGCCGACCCAGCCCTCTTGTGCTGGCCTCTATCGTGATCCCTATCAGACTGACGTTCTCTGTGTCGGTCTTCTACCCCCTGTGCATATGCCTGTATCCGAGAAATATCCATACCTGGCGGAAGAGCCACCGCCATACAACCATCAATCAAATAGCGGTCTAGTCCCATCACATAACGATGCACTCTATCTGCCATATTAGTGTTAGGCGTATTTTGTATACGCCTTTTGAGTCATTTTTAGTTGGTATTTTACTCGTTTTTGTTGTGTTTAGTATAGTAGTATGTTTCGTTTTCTTTCTTTTGAGTCACAGCGGTTCAAAAAAGAAAAATGGCAAAAAGGAACGAGAAATTGGCAGAAAAGGTGCTCCCGAGGCGAAAAAGACGAAAGTTGGCAACTCAGAGCGAAAGAAGGCAGCATCGCGGTTCCACTAGGTAGAACTGCGGTGCCATATTTACCGAGGATTTGGAGCTACAATTAGAGACTTTGTTCTACGTAATTTTCTTTCTTTCATTTTTAATTCAGTTTATGTATGGATATTGTGTTAGTTCTTAGCGTGACTATGGCTAGGGGCTAAATACTTTATTAGGGCTTTCCTTATGAATCGCTTGAAACTGTTATTCATGAATTAATGCAGTAGTTTGATTTCTTCTTCGCTTGATTAAGATTTAGTCAATATTTGGTATGAATGTTTGATAATTAATTGATCAATAGTTATCATAACCTATTATGATTTCGAATAAAAAACCGAGAGGAGAGATTTGGATATGCTGTAATTGACTAGACATAGGTTAAAATCGCAGACGAAAGTACCCCGATACTTGTGTAGCATTATAGGTTAATGTTCTTAATCCTCCTATTTGGTAAATCCTATCATAGAAATATAAAAGGGTTCTGCACTGGGTTGAGTGATTATATGTCCTAACCGGAATATAAGACAGTCTAGTTAACCGCTATCTTAACGAAGAAGAAGAATCATTTTATCGATTTATGTGTTATTTATCCATTCCTACTTTTTATAGCAATGTTGGTGACTGTCGATTCCGAAAAAGATGAGATCAGTAAATGACAATTCACTGAAATTTCACCTTTGTGAGATCGTCAATATTGTACCGAGGGCGTCTTTAGAGTATACCGAATCAGTATAGCTATCCTTCTTCTGACACAGCAACGCAATTTGAACTCAGTCAGGAGTGGATGATGATTCGACGTTCTCTAGAGTCAGTATCCGTAGCGGGGACTAGTAGCATGCTTAGAGATTAAGGATTAAATAAAGTGGATAGTCGAGGATTTTGGATGCCCTAATTCATTCATAACTGATTACAACTTTATTGGTGTAAATCTTGCAATTATTCTAGTAGTTAAATAAATACTCCAATCAAATATCGAATGTCAAATAGATAACATAAAATAGATGAACAGTACTTAGAAATCAGTCTTTGTGGACGATATTCGGTCTTATAGTACTTATGAACGATGTGTACGCTTGCGTGAGCAGTAGAAATATCGCTAACAAGTTTTTGGCGGGGACTGACGTACATCTAATATCGAATCATCTATTTTTATTTCTACTTTGGCTTTATTTTAATTTTATTTTAATTTTAATTTTATTTTATTTTAATTTTTACTATTAGAACCGTGTGCCTTGATTTGTTTGTTGATTTTGATCTGTTTCAGAAATCTAGTGTATGCTAAGAAGGAGAGGAGCATATACACTTGTTCCCTTCAACCCTGAAATCGAAAAACTGTGCAAGCAAAACAGGCGTGAGAAAAGAATTGCTGATTTACTAGCCATGGAAAATCAGCAGAATAACAACAACGGGGCACCTGGGGAGGTGTTGAATAATGAGGTACCATTGCCATGGGACAAGTCCCACCACTGCGAGAAATGAGCTTGGGAGATTATGTTGCGCGATTCTTGGTGCCGAGTGCATCGTGGCTCCGATTATAGGGGCAACAACTTTGAGATCAAGCCACCATCCCGAGCATTGTCGAACCACGGTACAATTTGGGGCGCCATCGAAGATCCCCATGCACATTGCAAACTTTCTGGAGCTGTGTGCCACTTTCAAATACAATGGTTTTACTGACGATGCCATTAGGCGAGGCTTTTCGTTCTCGGCGAGGATGAGCCAGGCGATTGAACTCACTGCCTGCCAACTCCGTCACTACCTGGCCCAAAAGTTTCTACCAAAGTTCTTCCCTCCTTCCAAAGCAGCAAAGTTAAGGGAAGAGCTGAACAACTTTTATCAGGTGGATGGTGAATCACTCTACTATTCATGGGAGCGATTCAAGGATCTGCAAAGGAAATGCCCACATCATGGCATTGAGAAGTGGATGTTAGTCCACATTTTTTATAATGGGCTGAGTGGTACTACTCGTACCATCATTGATCTTTGCGATGAGGGTGCTTTCATGAGAAAGAGTGCCAATGAGGAACATGAGTTACTGGAAGATATGGCTGCCAACAATCATCAAGGGGCAGATGACAGGTCAGTGACCAGCAGGAAGGATATGGGCATACATGAACTAGATGTCATCAACGCCTGAACGCGGGTGGCCGCACGGCGAAGCAAGCTGCAGAACACCATGTCCGTGAATGCAGTCCAGATGCATGTGAATTGTGATATTTGTGGTGGACCGCATTCCTTTGACAGATGCATAGCGATGGACCCTAATAATGTGTCAATGGAGCAGGTACAGGTGGTTGGGAACTTTCAGAGGCCTTATAATTCCAACACATACAACCCATGGTGGAGAAATCACCCTAAATTTTCGTGGAGGAACGATCATCCTCAGCATCAACCATATCAAGGTGCTTACCAGAACCAGGTGCAAAATCAGTCCACTTCATCCCAGCAGTTTAGACCACCTTTACAATAGGAGAAGCCTGATGAACTGAGAGTTGCATTTCTTACACTCACCAATTCACAGAATCAGTTCATGTTTGAAACAAGGTCCTTTCTCAGGAGCGTGGAAACACAGGTTGGGCAACTTGCAAAGATGGTAACCAACAGGCCGTTGGGCACTCTCCCAAATGTCTGATAAATTCTAGAAGCGATGTCAAGCGGCGTTGTTGAGAGTGAAGCGGTTGGAGCGAGTTTCTCCCGGCCATGATGGTAAGTTAGAAGGAGTGTGAGAAAACAGCTTAGGTAGAGAACGAGGGGGTCACTGAGGACCGCCCTACAGTTGATACATCTCCACGAACACCTTTAAGGGAGTATGTTGATAGAATCCCTTACCCTCAGAGGTTACAAATGAAGGCAATTGATAAGCAGTTCTCCAAGTTTTTGGAGGTGTTTAAGAAGCTTCACATAAATATCCCCTTCATTGAAGCACTAGTACAGATGCCAGCATACTTTAAATTCATGAAGGAGATACTTGGAAAAAAGAGAAGGCTAGAGGATTATGAGACAATATCTTTGACAGAGGAGTACAGTGTCATCCTGCAAAAGAAACTGCCTCCTAAGCTGAAGGATCTAGGGAGCTTCACCTTGCCCTGCACTATTGGTAAGGTGACATGCAATAAGGTGATGTGTGATCTAGGGGCGAGTATTAATCTCATGCCTCTGTCTATCTTTAAGAGATTGGGTTTGGGTGAAGCCAAACCAACCACAGTGAATTTGCAATTGGCCGACCGAACCGTAGTACACCCCAGAGGCATAATAGAAGATGTGCTGGTCAAGGTGGGAAAGTTATTCTTCCCAACAGACTTCCTCATTCTTGATATGAAGGAAGATGATGAAATACACATCATTTTGGGGAGACCATTCCTTGCAACTGGGATAGCCCTGATTGATGTAGAAAAGGGAGAACTGAGACTGAGGGTTCAAGAGGAAGAGATAGTGTTCAAAGTGTTCAATTCCACCATTGAATCCCAAGCCATCAACAAGTGTTTCGCAGTCAGCACAACTGACACAACAGTTCAGCCAGCACAGGCCAAAGCTAGGGAGATCATTCATACAGCGGTAAACCCATATGTTAGCAAGAATGCTGAAACAAAAATGTATTTCATGGAAGCCCTCGAACAGGTAAGTCTTACTAAACCCCCTCCTGTTAAAAAAGAAAAATAGAGTGAGAAAGATGAGGATGATTTTGAAATGGATAGGTAGTGGGGTTAAAATACCCCAATGATTTAATGAGTAACCTGCGTCCGGCTACAAGACGTAAAAGACAACGCTACTTGGAAGGCAACCCAATGTTTAAACTATGCAATTTAGTTTAATTAGAACAGTCTCACTTTCGGTATTTTTGTTGTGTTGTGATGCCAGGTGAAGGAATGAGACATGAAGCAGGGAAAAATGCTAGAAAACATCGAATCAGGAGTTTCAGCGCTGCGGTGCCATTATGTAGAACCGTGGTGTAAGAAGATCAGAGAGGTCACAGGAATTTAAGCACTGTGGTGCCACTATGCAGAACTGCGGTGCCGATTAGCAATTTTCGAAAAATAAAAAGGCCATGAATCTCCAAATCTCCTCCCACAGATACCGTCTCAGTGCAATATCCGCCGCCACCACCACCATTTTGAGTCGTTGTCTGTCTGTAAGTCGTCTCATTTTAATTTTTGAGTCTTTTACACATTTGAGACAATGTGTAGTTTATGTTTGGAGGGGGAGAGTTTTCATTTTATTCAATTTTTGTGAGTCTTTTGTTGTTTTTGTGTTTTATGTGAGTCAATTTTTTTTATCATGCATGATGTGCTTATTTGGAACGCCTAGTGAACTAAGTTGGATAACGTAGTTGAATGAGAAGCTAAAATTTGTGTGCTTAAGTTAGATATGCCAAAAATTCATGAAAATTTGATTATGTGGAATATTTGATGCTTAGACTATGTGTTGTCAAGTGAAAAATGTCTGTGAAGTCTGCTTGCTTGTTATTTGAGGCGAAATAGTTAAGATGTACATATTAGGGAGATGATTCGGGCATTTATTTGATAGCCCTTCTTACCCTTCATTACCTATCCTGACAATAAATTGTATCCCTAGTCTGTCCCGTTGAGCCTAAAAAAATACCCCATGATTTCCTCGTGTGTCATAAGCAGTAATTGAAAAATTTGGATGAAAAAGAGTAAAAAAGGAATACAAAAAGAGAGTGAAAAAGTAATGCACCCCAATAAAAAAATGTAAAAGCTTAAGTTTGGAGGGTGCCTATATGAATTGATTCATGCTCTCAAAAAGAGAAAAGAAGAATGATAGGTATGAACTAAAAAGAATATCAAAAAGAAGGACGAAACAGTTGAATGAGAAAAACGCTTATGATACGTAAATTGAGCATAAATGCCTACTTTTGCCTACCCCAGCCTAAGCCTACGTTCCTGAAAAGTCCTGAAGATCTCTAGTAGGTATGTCTATGATTAGTGGAGAATAGCAAGTAAACAGGCCGGTAGAGCTAAATGAAATTGACATGCATAGGTTAGGTATTCATTGTTAGGCATATTTTATATGCACTTTTAGAGTCATTTTTAGTTAGTATTTTGCCCATTTTTACTCAAATATGTGTCGTGTTAGGGTAGTTTTTCTTCCTTTTGAATCACAGTGGTTTAAAAAGGTAAAGTGGCGAAAAAGAGCAAAAGGTGGGCAGAAAAGGAGTTTCCCGAGCCAAAATTGAAACTCCTAATGAAGTAAATGGGATAATGCAATGGAATTAGAATCAAAAATCTGAACGCTTACGTTAGATATGCCAACAATTCATGAAATCAAATTATTTGGGATATCCGTGCTTAATTTATGCGTTGTTAATGATAAAGTCTATGTGTCTGCTTGCTTGTTATTTGAGGCGAAATAGTTAGGATGTACATGTTAGGGAGATGACTCAGGCATTTCTTTGTTAGCCCTTCTTACCATTCACTGCCTATCCCTGACAATAAAATGTATCACTAGTCAGCCCCTTTGAGCCTAGATAAGATCTTTCTTTGACACCCTATGATTCCATGTTTGTGCCATAGTGAAAATTGAAGATTCTTGGAATAAAACGTGTTGAAAAAGAAACAAAAGAGAGTGAAAATTTTATGCACCCCAATGAAAAATATGCAAAAGCCTAAGTTTGGGGGTGCCTGTTATTTATAATGTATCTCATTCTCTCAAAACAAAAGAGGGAAAAATAGGTATGAGATTAAAAAGGAAATACAAAAAAAAGAGTTGAATGAAAATAGCTTAAGGTACATAAATTGAGCCTAAATGACTATTTTTACCTACCCCTGTCTAAGCCTACATTACAACCCTGAAAAGTCCTGAAGATCTCTACTATGTATGTCTATGATTAGTGGAGAATATGAAGTGAACATGCCATAGAACTTTGAAATTAACATGCATAGGTTAGGTATTCTTGCTTCCATTGAGCATGATTGAAATGAATTTGCGAAATATCTGACTTGAAAGTTTTAGAGTGCTAAAAATGCATGCTATATCTGTTCCTGCATATTATCCCAACTGAAATTCATGTTTTTCTAGTGACATTTGTGCACCAAGTGATCAGAGTCTTTGAGTCTTTTATTTTCTTTTCTTTTGTGTCTTTGATTCTGTTTTGATCTTTACTCGAGGGCAAGCAAAGGTTAAGTTTGGGGTGTTTGTTAGGCATATTTTATATACACTTTTAGAGTCATTTTTTAGTTAGTATTTTGCCCATTTTCACTCAAATATGTGTCGTGTTAGGGTAGTTGTTCTTCCTTTTGAATCACAGTGGTTTAAAAAGGTAAAGTGGCGAAAAAGAGCAAAAAAATGGGCAGAAAAGGAGTTTCCCGAGCCAAAATTGATGAAAGCTGGAAATCCGGACAAAGGCGAAGCAGCGCCGTGGCTCAGGAATGCAGGGCCACGGCGCCCAAAGTTCTGAGAGGAAACAGGAGTTACGTCGCCGCGACGCCGGTCTGCAAGGCCGCGGAGCCGAGGCGAAAAACAGTCCAGATCCGAATGGGAATTGGCCAAGGGCAGGGATTTCCAGGGCACACATTTTTGGGAGCTTATAAAAGGCCCTTTGGGCAGATTTTTTAAGGGTTCCACAATCCTTTCTTGACAACACAACCTAGTTTCTTGGAGGCTACAAGATTGGAGACTTGTTCCAAAGTATTTTTTTTTTGCTTTATTTTGATTTAGTTTATGTTGGATATTAATTTGGTTCTTAGCATGTATATGGCTAGGAGCTAAACTTTTAATTAGAGCTTTCGTTTCGAATCACTTGAACCTTGTCTTTATGAATTAATGCAGTATTTTGGTTTCTTCTTCATATAGTTAAGATTTATTCAATATTTGGTTTGATTGTTTGATAATTAATTGATCACTAGTTATCATCACATATATGATTTCGAATCGAGATTCGAGAGGGGAGATTTGGACATGTTATAATTGAATAAACATAGATTAAAATCGTGGACGAAAGTACTCTGATACTTGTGTAGTTTTATAGGTTATTGTTCTTAATCCTCCTATGTGGTAAAATCTATCATAGAAATATAGATGATTTTTGCACTGGGATTGAGCGTTTATGTATCCTAACCGGAATATAAAACAGTCTAGTCAACCTGCTATCTTAACATAGAAGAAGAACTTTTATTGTTGCATTAAGGATTAAAGATAGTGGATAGTCGAGGAGATTGTAAGCCTTATTTCCACCATAACTGATTCAAATAAAGTATCATAGTTAATTTCTGCAATTACTTCAGTAGTTTATAGATAAAACCAGAACAAAATATCGATAGTCAAATAGATAACGTAGGATAGATGTCTGGTAATTTCATATCAGTCCCTGAGGATGATATTCGGTCTTACCAAGACTATATTACTTGTAATGATACGTACACTTACGTTAAGCGTGTGGAAAATCGCTAACAAGTTTTTGGCGCCGTTGCCGGGGATTGGCGTAGTCTCAATATCAAACTATCTATTCTTAATTTCTAATTTGACTTTTATTTTCTTTTTATTATTTTCTTTTATTTGTGGAACCATGCGCCGTGATTTGTTTGTTGGTTTTGATCCATCTCAGGGACCCAGCGAACATGGACTACTACTATCACGGGCTACATAACTATCAACAGCAATGTAACCCTCATATCCCACAGAAAGATCAAAATGAGTTGCAGGCGGCCATACTCATGCTCACTAAGCGCCAGACTCAGTTCATGGATGAGACAAGAGTGTTCCTCAAAAATTTGGAGACACAAATAGGACAACTCGCTGGCATGCTGAGCAACAGAATACAAGGGAACCACCCTGACAATATTGGGGTGAATACGAAAGAGCAGTGCCAGGCGATTGATCTAAGAAATGACGAACTAGTGGAATCTAGCTCACCACCACCGTGTTCGGAGAAGGAAGAATCAGAAGGCTCTTAGGATTTACAGAGCCACGGCTCCACTGAGCAGGGTCGCTGCGCCGATACATCAGACGACGTAGTGGTTGCTAGAGACCTTTGTCCGAAATAAAAAACACTGCCAGCAGTTGTTGACACACCCCAGGTTAAGACACCATATCCCCAGAGGCTAAAAACAAGTTCTCTTGACAAACAGTTTTCTAAATTTCTGGAAATCTTCAAACAACTGCAAATTAACATTCCATTTGCCGAGGCTCTAGAGCAGATGCCGAGTTATGTAAAGTTCATGAAGGAGATTCTCAATAAAAAGAGGAGGTTAGATGACTATGAGACAGTGGTGTTGACTGAGGAATGTAGTGTCATCCTACAGAGAAAGTTACCTCAGAAGTTGAAAGATCCGGGGAGCTTCACCATCCCTTGCACTATAGGGTAGTTTGAATGTCAGAAGGCATTGTGTGATTTGGGGGCAGGTATAAATCTGATGCCCTATTCGGTGTTTTACAAACTTGGAATGGGGGAAGCACGACCTACAAACATCACCTTACAGCTAGCCGATCGCTCCATCGTCCACCCTAGAGAAATCATCGAATGGACAAGTTTATCTTCCCCGTTGATTTCATCATCTTAGACATGGAAGAAGATGAACTAATTCCCATTATCCTTGGCAGGCCATTCCTAGCCACAGGACAGACACTTATTGATGTTCAAAAATGTGAGCTGAGACTTCGTGTTCAGGAAGAAGAGGTGATTTTCAATGTATTCCGGGCAGTAACCTTCCCAAAGGCAAGTGATAACTGTTATGCTATTGATATGATTGAAGAAGCAGTTTCTGAAAGCGAGTTCAGAAGTGCAGATGCTCTTGAAGTAGTGCTAACACAAGGGGTTGGGGGTAATGTGGATGACGCGAAATTGATGGAGTATGCGAGTTGGTTGGATTTCCTTGAGCCATGCTATAAAAATAAATATGAAGAGCTAGGAACCATGCCAGAGAGACCAGTGACATCCACAGAGAAAGCTCCAGAACTAAAGTTGAAGACTCTGCCAGATCATTTGCAGTATCAATATCTATCCAAGGTAGTACCCCCAGGATTGACAAGACAGCAAGTGAAAAGGTTCTATTCAGAGGTAAAACACTACTACTGGGAGGAGTCGATTCTCTACAAGCACTGCGTCGACCAAGTCATTAGGCGTTGTATACCAGAAGATGAGATGCACCAGATTCTCACCCATTGTCACACCTTACAATGTGGTGGGCAATTTAGAGCATCACGAACAGCCGCCAAAGTACTGAAGAGTGGGTTTTATTGGACATCCCTATTCAAAGATGCCAACACCTTTGTGAAGGGCTGTGATAGTTGTCAACAAACTCGGAACATATCAAGGAGAAATGAAATGCCCTTGAATTGGATCTTGGAAGTGGAGTTGTTTGATGTTTGGGGAATCGACTTCATGGGCCTATTCCCGTCGTCCTTTAGGAATCAATACATCCTTCTTGCAGTGGATTATGTGTCCAAATTGGTAGAAGCAGTAGCCATCAAAGAGAATGACAGTAAGACTGTCCAAAAATTCCTCCAGAAGAATTTATTCACCAGGTTTGGTACTCCCAGAGCTATCATCAGCGATAAAGGAAGCCATTTTTGCAACAAGCAGCTTGATACGCTACTTTTCCGCTATTGATTCTACCACCGTACCACATTGCCCTATCACCCTCAGGCAAATAGGCAGGCCGATTCTAACAGGGAAGTGAAAAACATACTGGAAAAGACAGTGGATGGCTCAAGGAAGAATTAGTCTATCAAGTTGGATGACGCACTCTGGGCGTATAGAACGGCGTTCAAAACTCCCATTGGAATGTCACCATACCGGTTAGTCTTTGGGAAAGTATGTCATCTGCCAGTGGAGTTAGAACACAGGGCATATTGGGCAATGAAGAAGCTGAACATGGATGCCAAGGCAGCAGGGCAGAAGAGGCTGCTACAGCTGAGTGAGTTAGATGAATTTAGATACAACGCCTATGAGAATGCAAAGATCTACAAAGAAAGAACCAAGGCATGTCATGATAAGAACTTGATCCCAAAAGACTTCCAATCAGGACAACAAGTGCTCTTATTCAACTCTAGGTTGCGACTCTTTCCAGGAAAGCTTAAATCTCGATGGTCAGGCCCTTTCACTGTTGCAAGAGTATTCCCCTATGGTGCAGTTGAAGTAAGAGGAAGAGAGGGAGCCCCATTCAAAGTGAACGGACAGAGATTGAAACCTTACTTGATAAATGACATGGAACATATGAGCTCTGTGATCCATCTCAATCCAATGTAAAGAGGGGTCTGCTTCCGGCTACAAGACGTTAAAGACAACTCTTGTTGGGAGGCAACCCAACACTTTAGAAATTTTGTTAATTTTTCTCTTGAACAGACTCACAATCTTGTAAACCCATGAAGATCATGGACTAGAAGCAGAAGGGTAAAGAAAGGGAGCTGCAGAAAAAATGGCGTTGTGGCGCCAGATAGCAATGTCGCGGCGCTGAAAGACCAAAGAACCTGCAGGAGTTTTGGCGCTGTGGTGCCAAAATACAAGGCCGCGGCGCCTATCTGAAATTATCTGCCATGCCAATGCCACCGCCACTATTTTAAACCGTAAAGTCTGTAAGTCATCCCGTCTTCTTATTTTGAGTCTTGTACACATTAGGGACAATGTGTGATTTAAGTTTGGGGGGGCGTTCTTAGTTTATTTGGTTGTCTATTTTGTGTCTTTTTGTGTCAATTTGATTTTTTTTAATGTTTTATATGATTCAATTTTTTTTATGAAAATGCATGTTGTAGTTACTTGAAACTCCTAATGAAGTAAGTGGGATAATGTAATGGAATTAGAAGCAAAAATCTGAACGCTTAAGTTACATATGCCAACAATTCATGAAATCAAATTATTTGGGGTATCCGTGCTTAATTTATGCGTTGTTAATGATAAAGTCTATGTGTCTGCTTGCTTATTATTTGAGGCGAAATAGCTAGGATGTACATGTTAGGGAGATGACTCAGGCATTTCTATGTTAGCCCTTCTTACCATTCACTGCCTATCCCTGTCAATAAAATGTATCACTAGTCAGCCCCTTTGAGCCTAAATAAGATCTTTCTTTGACACCCTATGATTCCATGTTTGTGCCATAGTGAAAATTGAAGATTCTTAGAATAAAAAGTGTTGAAAAAGAAACAAAAGAGAGTGAAAAATTTATGCACCCCAATAAAAAATATGCAAAAGCCTAAGTTTGGGGGTGTCTGTTATTTATAGTGTATCTCATTCTCTCAAAATAAAAGAGGGAAAAATAGGTATGAGATTAAAAAGGAAATACAAAAAAAAAAGTTGAATGAAAATAGCTTATGGTACGTAAATTGAGTCTAAATGCCTATTTTTACCTACCACTGCCTAAGCCTACATTACAACCATGAAAAGTCCTGAAGATCTCTAGTATGTATGTCTATGATTAGTGGAGAATAGCAAGTGAACAGGCCTCATAGAATTTTGAAATTAACATGCATAGGTTAGGTATTCTCATGCATAGGTTAGGTATTCTTGCTTCCATTGAGCATGATTGAAATGAATTTGCGAAATATCTGACTTGAAAGTTTTAGAGTGCTAAAAATTCATGCTATATCTATTTCTGCATATTATCCCAACTGAAATTCATATTTTTCTAGTGACATTTGTGCAACAAGTGATCAGAGTCTTTGAGTCTTTTATTTTCTTTTCTTTTGTGTCTTTGATTCTGTTTTGATCTTTACTCGATGGTGAGCAAAGGTTAAGTTTGGGGGTGTTTGTTAGGCATATTTTATATACACTTTTGGAGTCATTTTTAGTTAGTATTTTGCCCATTTTCACTCAAATATGTGTCGTGTTAGGGTAGTTGTTCTTCCTTTTGAATCACAATGGTTTAAAAAGGTAAAGTGGCGAAAAAGAGAAAAGAAATGGGCAGAAAAGGAGTTTCCCGAGCCAAAATTGATGAAAGCTGGAAATCCGGACAAAGCGGCAGCCAGTGGCGAGAATGCGAACACGGCGCCCAAAGTTCAGAGAGGCAACAGGAGTTACGTCGCCGCGGCGCCGGTCTGCAAGGCCGCGGAGCCGAGGCGGAAAACAATCCAGATCCTAATGGGAATTGGCCAAGGGCAGGGATTTCCACGGCACACGTTTTTGGGAGCTTATAAAAGGCCCTTTGGGCAGATTTTTTAAGGGTTCCACAATCCTTTCTTGACAACACAACCTAGTTTCTTGGAGGCTACAAGATTGGAGACTTGTTCCAAAGTATTTTCTTTTCTTTGCTTTATTTTGATTTAGTTTATGTTGGATATTAATTTGGTTCTTAGCATGTATATGGCTAGGAGCTAAACTTTTAATTAGGGCTTTCCTTTCGAATCACTTGAACCTTGTCTTTATGAATTAATGCAGTATTTTGGTTTCTTCTTCATATAGTTAAGATTTATTCAATATTTGGTTTGATTGTTTGATAATTAATTGATCACTAGTTATCATCACGTATATGATTTCGAATCGAGATTCGAGAGGGGAGATTTGGATATGTTATAATTGAATAAACATAGGTTAAAATCGTAGACGAAAGTACCCTGATACTTGTGTAGTTTTATAGGTTATTGTTATTAATCCTCCTATGTGGTTAAATCTATCATAGAAATATAGAAGATTTCTGCACTGGGGTTGAGCGTTTATGTATCCTAACCGGAATATAAAACAGTCTAGTCAACCCGTTATCTTAACATAGAAAAAGAACATTTATTGTTACATTAAGGATTAAAGCGAGTGGATAGTCGAGGAGATTGGAAGCCCTATTTCCACCATAACTGATTCAAATAAATTATCTTAGATAATTTCTGTAATTACTGCAGTAGTTTATAGATAAAACCAGAACAAAATATCGATAATCAAATAGATAACGTAGGATAGATGTCTGGTAATTGAACACCAGTCCCTAAGGACGATATTCGGTCTTACCAAGACTATATTACTTGTAACGATACGTACACTTGCGTTAAGCGCGTGGAAAATCGCTAACATTCATGCTTCCATTACTTATGATTGAGATGAATTTGCAAAATATCAGACTTGAAATTCTAGATTGCAAAATTCATGATATATTTGTTCCTACATATTATCACAACTGACGTTTATGTGTTTCTAAGTAACCTTGTGCAGCTGCGTTATTTGAGTCTTTGAGTCTTTTATTTTTGTGTCTTTGTTTTTGTTTTGATCTTTGCTCGAGGGCGAGCAAAGGTTAAGTTTGGGGGTGTTTGTTAGGCGTATTTTGTATACGCCTTTTGAATCATTTTTAGTTGGTATTTTACTCGTTTTTGTTGTTTAGTATAGTAGTAGGTTTGTTTTTATTTCTTTTTAGTCGCAGCGGTTCAAAAAGGCAAAAAGAAACGAGAAATGGGCAGAAAAGGTGCTCCCGGGGCGAAAAGGACGAAAGTTGACAACTCAGAGCTAAAGAAAGTAGCACCGCGGAGCCACTAGGCAGAACCGCGGTGTCATATTTGCCGAGGAGCCACAGGACTTGCAGCACCGCGGTGACCAGCGGTGCCATTTGTCTTGAAGGCTGCGGGAGTTTGGCCGCATGCGGTGCCAGTATGTAGAACCACGGTGCCGACGCGGGAAATTTCTCTTCCGAAGGCAAATTGGCTAAGGGCGGATTGGTCCATAGGGCACGAAAATTATAGGATATTTAAGCCCTAGGAATTAATGCTATGGGGGAGGTTGGTCATTCTACAAGTCAACACAACACAGGCGGATTTGGAGCTACAATTGGAGACTTTGTTCTACGTAATTTTCTTTCTTTCGTTTTTAATTCAGTTTATGTATGGATATTGTGTTAGTTCTTAGCGTGACTATGGCTATGAGCTAAATACTTTATTAGGGCTTTCCTTATAAATAGCTTAAACTGTTATTCATGAATTAATGCAGTAGTTTGATTTCTTCTTCGCTTGATTAAGATTTAGTCAATATTTGGTATGAATGTTTGATAATTAATTGATCACTAGTTATCATAACCTATATGATTTCGAATAAAAAACCGAGATGAGAGATTTGGATATGCTGTAATTGACTAGACATAGGTTAAAATCGCGGACGAAAGTACCCCGATACTTGTGTAGCATTATAGGTTACTGTTCTTAATCCTCCTATGTGGTAAATCCTATCATAGAAATATAGAAGGGTTTTGCACTGGGGTTGAGTGATTATATGTCCTAATCGGAATATAAGATAGTCTAGTTAACCGATATCTTAACGTTGGAGATTCGGACGAAGTAAAAGCAGCACCGCGACGCCCAGCAGCAGGACCGCGGTGCCAGAATATCAGAGAACCCGCAGGACTTTTGACACCACGGTGCCATTCTGCAGAACCGCAGTGTCATTCTGCAGAACCGCGGTACCGATGCGGGAAATTCAGAATCCAAAGTAAATTTGGCCAAGGGAAGAAGGGTCCAGAGGGCACAAAATTTGCAACATACTTAAGCCCTATGGATTATTCTATTGAAGGGGTCGGACATTCTATCACAGAATACAATTGAAGACAAATTGGAGGCTCTCATTGGAGACCTAGTTCTAAGTACTTTTTTCTTTCTTTAGTTTTCAATTCAGTTTATGTTAATATTTGTATTAGTTCTTAGCGTGACTATGGCTAGGAGCTAAACACTTTATTAGGATTTTCCTATTGAATCGCTTGAACCTCTATTTCATGAATTAATGAATTAGCTTGATTTCTTCTTCACTTGATTACGATTTATTCAATATTGGTATGAATGTTTGATAGTTAACTGGCCATTAATTATCATAATCTATATGATTTCAAATCAAGAACCGAGAGGAGAGATTTAGATATGCTGTAATTGAATAGACATAGGTTAAAATCGCGGACGAAAGTACCCCGATACTTGTGTAGCATTATAGGTTATTATTCTTAATCCTCCTATGTGGTAAATCATATCATAGAAATATAGAAGGGTTATGCACTGGGGTTGAGCGATTATATATCCTAACCGGAATATAAGATAGTCTACTTAACCGTTATCTTAACGTAGAAGAAGAAGTCAGTCTAGTTGCATTAGGGATAGTTGCATTAGGGATTCAAAAAAGTGGATAGTCGAGGATATTGGAGGCCCTAATTCCTTCATAACTGATTAAACCTTAACAATTTAGTTTACTTCTTGCAATTATTCTAGTAGTTAGATAAAAACTCAAATCAATTATCGTTTGCCAAATAGATAACCTAGAATAGATGTTCGGTAATTAGAAATCAGTCTATGTGGATGATAAACTCGGTCTTACAAGACTATAATACTTGTAACGATACGTACACTTGCGTGAGCACGTGGAAATCGCCTAACAAGTTTTTGGCGTCGTTGCTGGGGACTGACGTACTTCTAATATCGAACCATTTATTCTTATTTCTACTTCGGTTTTTACTTCTTTTTTTAGAACCCTGTTGCCTTGATTTGTTTGTTGATTTTGATCGATTTTAGGGACTTAGTTTATGCGAAGAAGAAGAAGAGAAGACACACTTGTTCCTTTTAACCCTGAGATTGAGAAGGCTTGCAAGTAGAACGGGCGAAACAAGAGGATATCTGATTCAGTGACCATGGAAAACCAACCGAATCAGAATGGGGCGAACAATGAGGTTCCTGAAAATGCAGGGGAGTCAGTCCAGGTTCCAGCGGAAAGAAGCTTGAGAGACTATGTTCTGCCCACGGTCAATGGTGCACAGACATGCATCAGGCTCCCGGCAATAGGGGCAAACAAATTTGAGATCAAGCCAGCCATCCTAAGAATGGTCCAGAACACAGTACAATTTTGGGGATTGTCGTCTGAAGACCCCACATGCATATTGCCAATTTTCTGGAGTTGTATGCCACCTTCAAGTACAATGGCGTTACTGACGATGTCGTTAGATTGGAGCTCTTCCCGTTTTCACTTAGGGACAGAGCCAAGAGCTGGTTGAACTCACTTCCTGCCAACTCCGTCACCACCTGGCAGGATTTATCCCAAAGGTTTCTTGCACAGTTCTTCCCTCCTTCAAAGGCTGCAAAGTTAAGGGGAGATTTGAACAATTACAATCAGGTAGATGGAGAGTCGTTGTATGATGCATGAGAGCGATTCAAGGATTTGCAGAGAAAATGCCCACATCATGGCATAGAAAAGTGGATGTTGGTCCACATTTTTTATAATGGGTTGAGTGATACTACTCGTACCAACATTGATGCTGCAGCAGGTGAAACCTTTATGAGGAAGAGTGTCAATGAGGCACGTGAGCTACTAAAGGACATGACTGCCAATAATCATCAAGGGGCAGATGACAGATCAGCGAGTAGCAGGAATACTATGGGTATACATGAGATAGATGTTATCACTGCATTGAATGCGTAGGTGGCCCTTTTGACAAAGCAGCTGCAGCAGAACACTATGTCTGTAAATGCAGTCCAGCTACTGGTGAATTATGAGATTTATGGGGGCCCACACTCTTTTGACAGATATTTTGTACAGCGGTGAATCCTAATAATGTGCCCATGGAGCAGGTTCAAGCAGTGGGGAACTTTCAGCGCCCTTATTACTACAACACATACAATCCGGGATGAAGAAATCACCCCAACTTTTTGTGGAGGAATGACCAAGCCCAGCAGCCACCATATCAAGGTAATTACTAGAACCAGCAGACACATAATCATGCTACATCTTCCCGGTTTAGACCCCTACCCAGCGAGGCTTTGATGAGCGAGAAGCAACACTGCTTGCACTCACTAATTCGCAGAATCAGTTCATGTCTGAAAAAAGGTTCTCTATCAAGAATTTGGAAATGCAGGTGGTGCAACTGGCGAAGATGGTAAATAACAGACCGCAGGGTACTCTCCCAAGCAACACAGAGGTTAATCGGAGAGAGCAGTGTCAGGCAGTTTTGTTGAGAAGTGAAAAGCAGTTGGAGAAGGTTGCTGCCCAACCAGCAGTGGTGAATGAGAAAGAGTGTGAGAAGACAGCTGAATTAGGAAAGGAGGGGGTCACTGAGGACCGCCCTACAGTAGAGAAAGCTTCACCATCACCTTTGAGGGAATACACTGAAAAAATCTCTTACCCTCAAAGGCTCCAAAAAAAGGCCCTAGACAAACAGTTCTCCAAGTTCTTGGAGGTATTTAAGAAGCTCCATATCAATATCCCCTTCATTGAGGCGTTAGAACAAATGCCCACGTATTTTAAATTCATAAAGGAGATACTTGGGAAGAAGAGGAGGTTGACGGATTACGAGACAGTAGTGCTGACAGAGGAATGCAGCGCTATCTTACAAAATAAGTTGTCTCCTAAATTGAAAGATCCAGGAAGTTTCACCCTGCCGTGCACTATTGGAAAGGTAACCTGTAAGAGGGCACTTTGCGACTTAGGGGCTAGCTTAAATCTTATGCCTCTATCAGTGTTCAAGAGATTGGGTTTGGGGGAAACCAAGCAACCACAGTTAATCTGCAGCTTGCTGACCGATCCGTGGTGCACCCCCGAGGTATAGTGGAAGATGTGCTAGTCAAGGTGGGCAAGTTCTTCTATCCAGTAGACTTCCTCAATCTTGACATGGAGGAAGATAAGGACATACCTATTATTTTGGGAAGACCATTCCTAGCCACGGAAAGAGCCCTCATTGATATGGAGAAGTGAGAGTTGAGACTCAGGGTTCAAGAAGAAGAGATGGCATTCAAAGTTTTCATATCTACCATTGAATCTCAGGCCAGCAACAAATGTTTTACAGTGAGCACAGCTGACACAATAGCTCATCAAACACAAACCAAAGGTAAGGGAATCATTGCGACAACTGTGAACCCACAGGTTAGGTTGATTACTGAAACAAAAGTGAATGAGATGAAAGCTGACAAAAAGGTAAACCTTACTGAACCCAATCCTGCTAAAAAGAATAATAGAGTAAGGAAGAGAAAAATGTTTTTCAAATGGATGGGTTGTGGGGGTAATTTACCCCAGTGATTGAATAAAAGACTTGCATCCGACTAAAAGACGTTAAAGATATCTCTACTTGGGAGGCAACCCAATGTTTAAATTATGCAATTAGTTTAACTTGAACATTCTCACTTGATGGTAATTTTGGTTGTGTTGTAATGACAAGTGAATGAATCGGAGACTAAGCACGAAGAAAATGGTGGAAAACACAGAATCGGGTCGGCACCACGGTGCCATTCTATAGGACCGCAGTGTCGAATGTTCAGAGAGGTCATGGTATTTTCAGGACCGCGGTGCCTGGGCGCGATTTAAGAAAATAAAAAGCCCTAAATCCCCAAATCTCGTCCCACATCAACTCAAACCATTCACTCTCTCTACAGCAACGAAAACACCTCCTCCACCACCTACAACTTCCCACAAATTCACCCAAATCCTTCCAATCCCCACTCAAAACTCCTAGCATCGCTCCACAATATCATTCTTTCACTTGGGTCAAGGAAGCAGTGAAGAACAACCACTCAAAAAGGTAACATTCATCAATGTTCTTAAGATTTAAAGGTTAGTGGAGAGAATAACTTGTAGACTTGAGTGTGGTACGGGCTGCGTGTTGTTGGTGATGTGAGGATGATTGTTGCTTGGGTGTGTGATGTTTGTCCTGTGTTGTGGGATATTGCTGTGGGAGTTTGTGATTTTGGGGTTAAGGGTTGCTGTGTAATGTTGATTCATGGTGTATTGTTGTTGTGGTCAGATTTTTCTTGATTATTGTTGTTGTGTGGAGTGACAGTTGTTGGGAACCCAAAAGAAACAAAGAAAACGCTGCTGAAAATTTTTCAACAACTCGCACAATGGCCTCTAGAAAACTAACTGCCAGAGCATCCTCATCTCCATCAGTTCCAGAATATTATCACGACCCGACTCGACGGGCCGCGACTAAATGCCCTAATGACGCCATTATACTAACCTGTCACACATAATCCAACTAACACTAAGGAAAGTATGAATTCCGGAAGCATAACGCTGCAATCATAACATATATTCTAATAGGCAAGCCGGCAAGGCTGCCTTTACACATGAATAAACCTGCCTCCTGAGGAGTCACATCTAAGCAATTATAACAAATGACGCAAGCCGACAAGGCTGTCACTACATAAGGGAACGTCCCTAAACGAAATACAACAGTACAACTGAACCAAACATATTTACAATCCTCATAACTAACCAGCACATATACAACACACAACTGTCTACAGACCTCTATGAGAAGGATAACGACATATGATGGGATAGGGCCCCATCGTGCCCTCTGAATCAAAGGAGCTTCCCAAACAGCTGAGCAGGAACCTAGACTGGAGGATCACCAAACTGAGCACATGTACCTGCGGGCATGAACGCAACCACCAAAGTAAAGGGGGATCAGTACGAAATAATGTACTGAGTATGTAAAACATAAAATACTGTAAATGAGATCATAAGTAGCCAACATATAACAGGAGACAAGTATAAAAATCAGAATCCAAATCCAACTGTGCCGTATACAAATGAGAGTCATATAAAAAATCATGAGTACTTATCCATATAATCATCCTGTATATATTTATCTACTTTCATGGGTATCTAAACCCGCATCATGGATGCATGTCCATGGAATCATATCTACTGTCATGGGTATCTATACCCGCATCATGGATACATGTCCATGGAATCATATCTACTGTCATGGGTATCTATACTCACATCATTAATACATGTCCATGAAATTATATATATACATATAACGTGTTCCGGCCATCTAGTGAGGGACTCGGTGAATTCATATAATCATATCCGACACGAATAGAGTATCATGAGTAACTATACAATTTAAATCATCACTTTGACTCTCAAATAAAATCATTATAATAAACTCTTTACTAAAAATCATAGGCATTTCTCATGAATAACATCTTTAGGAAATAGACTGTGTAGAAATCATGTACGACTGTCGTACTTTCAATAAATCATGCCAAAAGAAAGAAGGAAGAGTTTCACATACCTTTTTGCCGAACTAACCAAACTGAAGAATAGGATTCGTCTCAACTAGTACGTCAACCTATAATCAAGGGTAATACGTCCGTCAATTCTATGATTTCTAGCGTAGGTTATAACGAAAGACGACTTCCTATTCTACAAAAATTCGGGCAGAACTTCCCCTGTTTATATGTACATCCACAATTTACAACAAATGCCAACCAAACTAATAACCAAGCACAATTCCAAGATATAACCAAATTAGTCTTATATACTTCATATACTCTACCATAATACATTCTTCTCTTTTACATTTATGCAATACCATAACTACAACAATCAAGGTGATTACTACACCTATTTCTCATGTTAATCCATATTAGAACAACCTTAAAACATCTCATCAACTCTAACGACAACAACAAGAGTTCGAGTCCTATAATTGCAACATAACATCCTTTTACTCTTTAATTCTTTAATACATGTATTAGTAATTACCACAACATATATACATGTTTATAATCAAATTCTCAACATTTAACTCCACAAAACCAACTCCAAACTCAACGCGACAATATCCAATAATTCCCACAATTTGGGAGGGTCTCGGCCACAACAACCAAAATTTCATAATTCTTTTCATAACTTTCTAAACTCCAATTTCATATTTCATCACCTTCATATAATCAAATATATCTTTAAATACCAAGATTTCTTTCAAGACTTCCTTCAAATTTTAACATGCAATTAGTGACGATAGTAAGAACGACAACAATTGAATCCAATGTAACAAAACAATCCCCAATCGGTTAAACAATATTAAAAATCACATGCATTCCCTTATTTCCAATTTCTTCTTAACATGTGTTCATCTTTTAAACCACAACAATATGCAATTCCAACTATATCATAAGGAGAAGAATTTCTTACCTTAATTAGCCCCAAAACAATCCTTGAATTCTCGGCCACTGCTCTATTTGTTTTGCACCATTTTTATCAATTTTTCAACTCCAATTTGTCATGCATGAATCCCACTCTTTAATACATCATTCCTTACACATTTGCCTCCAAATCTCATCCGAAAATCTGGAAAAAAAATGGGCTTAAATTCTGCCAGATTGCAGCGATTTTGCCACTGTTTTGTGGTGTTGTTCTTAGCTTTAATTTTAAATGAACAATATAATCTAGGAGGAGAGAATAAACTCCAATTTTTGGTAGGGGATGGGGGTGTTCTCGGCTGGATGGGGAGGGTGAGAGGAAGAGAAGGTTTTTCTTTTGCTTTAGAATTGAAACAAAGTGAAGAAGATAGATATTAATTAGGTTTGATAAGGTTAATTAAAAAAAAACTGAAAATTAATTATACTTTGGTCCAAATCTCTTAATTGTCTACTTAAATAAATCTCTTAATTGTCTACTTAAATTAACCCCTCTACTAAAATAATTTCCCTTCTCCTAAATCTTGAAAATCTCACAAGACCTCGTCTCCTCGTTGTCGTAACTTATATAATACGTTATCAACCCATACCAGGAATATACAATTATTACTATAAGTTTCCAACGTTACACTCATTGTGACCAACATCTTTCCGGAATCACATCCTCTTGTGTACTAACTTCCGATATTCGAATCTTATTTCCTTAATTACGTTCTTAATTATCGCATTAATCTTACGAGGTGTAACATCCTTCCCCCTTACAAATATTCGTCCTCGAATGTTCATAATAGGTCTCATGCTATATAAAAATTTCGGCAGAGTCTCCTCTATAACTATACATATCCACCAATATTCAGCAACCCAATCGATACCACACAGGGCCACAATATAACACATGCATTATTCACTAAGGATTATCCCACATGGTATATATCAAGTATGTAGTGACATGTGATACAATGTCATCTGGTAGATACTGTCCTAGCTTTGACAAAACCCATCAATTCCCACGTTGTAGTTCTTTGATGTCTTTCACCCTTTCATCAATAAGAAACTCTGATGGTAGTACATAGTGTAATGTTTCCAATTTGGTACGATTATCAATTCAAATGTTACCAGTCTCACTCTTTATTTCCCACCATATTTCTTGTTCAATGTTATTCCTTACCTCAAGAACCATTTTCAAGACCTGAGAACCACATTTCCATTGCACATATTGAGGGTAATGCTTCTCAGAGTACTTGTTCCCTAGAAAGTTAGCCCATAGAGAGTTGGTTGTCCAAAATCTCCACCATAGATTTTCACACAATGCCTTTGATATATCAAAATGAGATCTGAACCCCAATCCACTATCATCCTTAGGCAAGTACATTGTTAACCATGTAGACCAATGCCTAGCCTCAGCATCATCCTTACTATACACCCAGAGAACATTATAAATATTTGATGTATCTCCTTGATCACACATTTAGCAAGTATTATAGCAGACAATATGTGTATAGTCACACTTAGTAACACACTAGTAATCAACACTGCTTTATCTCCTGGTGATAACATTTTTTCTTTCCAAGCCTGTAACTTGTCCTTAATCTTCTTAATTAATTCAGCATAATCTATTTTCCTCTTTCTAACATGTGATATTGGACATCCTAAATACATAAATGGAAATGTTCTCCTTGTGAAACCAGTAATATCTTTACTTGCTGAATCAAGTTACTAGGAGTTTTAGGATGCATATAAAAAGAACTCTTTCTTTTATTGATAAATTGGCTAGAAACTTCTTCATGCTCCCTCAAGGTCTGCATTGATCAGATGCAATGATTTGCTATTTACTAATGAGAATATTATGGTATCATTTGCATAGGCCAGATGATTGAGATTAGCGCTCCACTTTGGCATCCCATAATCTTCGAACTCTTGGTTATCAAAAAGTCAATTAAGGGCCCTAGATAGAACTTCTGCTGACATTATGAGTAGAGCTGGTGATAATGGATCTCCTTGTTTAGCCCCTCTAGAAGAATGAAAGCTTGACCATTCACCAATACTGAGTACCAGTTATTTGCAAGTAGTCTCTAAGTTAGAAAAGAGAGGAAACTCTATCATAAGCCTTAGTCATATCAAGTTTAATGACTACATTTTCTAGGTTTTCCCTCAATCTAGACATAATTTCTTGAGTCAATAACTCATTCTCAAGAATATTTCTTCCATTAACAAAGCTAGACTAATTAGCAGATATCAATCCAGGCAGCACCTTCTCCATTTTTCGATGCACCATTCTAGATATCACTTATTGATAAAATTTCTAAGACTTATATGCCTCATATCTAAAAATGTTTCCACTTCCTTCTTATAGTGCAAATATTTCATCAATTCTGCCTTAAATCTTTACAAAATCGTTCTATTTGCTTTTGTTGAAAATTCTTCAAACAACTCCTCTTTAAATCTAACAATATCCTCCCTATACTTAGTTTCTTAAAAATATCTCCAAAAGTTTGTCTGCTCTATGCAGATGAAGTAGTTTTAACATTTTTCAACTTTTACTTGGAAGATAAGAATACATCTCCTTCTGAATTTTCACCTTGCCAGTGTTGCCTAACTACCTCATGGAAAGATTCATGCTTAATATGAAACTCAAGAACTTGAATGGCTTGACAAAATGCTGATTCTGAACACCGCATGACAATAGCACAGGAGCATGATCAGATCCTATCCTAGATAAATGATCAAATTCTATAAAACCAAACCATTGCTAAATTAGATCATTGTTGAACATTCTGTCTAGTCTTTTTAAAAAAAAATATATTCCCCATTTGTTCTCCTATTCTTCCAAGTGAAGGGAGTGCCTTTATAGCTAACTTCATTCCGTTCACAAGAATTAATACAAAAAGCAAATTTCTCATATTCATAAAGACAGACTGGTAGCCCCCCCCCCCCCAATTTTCTCCTATTCATTCAAAATCACATTGAAGTGACCCCTATCAGCGAATGTGCCATCACTCATTCATGTAGATATTATAAACTATCCCACCAAGCTAATCTCTCCAAAGCATCATACTTATCATAACCAAAAGCCAACAAATTCATACCCATAATCATCAAACTCAGTCATGTCTAATTCTATCAAATCTGCTATGGTATGACGACTATATACAACCACCGAACAATTTCGATATACTCATTTAGCTATGACTGAATCTAGTACCGATGTAGCTACCTCAAATGGTTCTATCAACTCAAGTTTTATTCCAATTTCACTAGCAACAAGGGGAGATATGTATGACAAGGTGGAACTTGGATCAATCAATGCATATACGTCACAGAAAAAGACCGATAATATACCTGTAACAACATTTGGTGACGCCTCCTGATCACGCCTACTGGCTAAAGCATATATGTGGTTCGAATGACCGCTAGAACTGGGAGCTCCGCCACGGACTCTACAACGGCCCGCTAGCATCTGAATACCCTGCCCTGTGGGGCACATAGCTATAGATGATGATGAACCAGCAACCGACCCCGTAGGCTGAGCCATACCACCTGTACTGCTACTATAAGGACATTTCCTCCTCATATGGCCTTGACGGCCACAAAAAAAATAAGCACCAGTAGTAAGACGACATTCCCCAAGATATGACCTACCACACTGATAACACCGAGGCAAAGGTGGCCTCGACTGACCTGAACCCCTGTTCCTCTGTGAACCTAAAGCCCGGGAGCTCTGACCAGCTCCTGAATACCCCGGATGGTCAAATCTCCTTCCTGTGGACTGTAGGGGCGCACTCTGTGTTGGCTGGGATGAATATCTAACCTGCTATTGAGGCTGCCTGCCTCGAGACTCACCCGAATAACCTGCCGACCTAGCCTTTGTATGTTGGTCCCTGTCATGACCTCCGTCTGGCTTCCGCCCTCTGTGTCGGTCCTCAACCCCCTGTACATATGCTTGGATCCGAGCAATATCCATACCCGGCTGAAGAGACACTGCCATACAACCATCGATCAAATAATGATCCAGCCCCATCACATAGTGATGCACCCTGTTTGCCATATCTGCTAGAATAGTGGGTGCATATCTGGCCAATAAATCAAACTCAAGGTTGTACTCTCTGATCCTGCCGATCCGCCTCAAGTGCAAGAACCTATTAACTATGGCTCTCCTCATCTCAGGAGGTAGGAAGTGGTCGGAAGAAAGTTATGTACCAAAATGACAAGCTCTGAATCAAAGGAGCTTCCCAAACAGTGGCGGGAACCTAGGCGGAGGATCACTGGCCCGAGCACATGTACTGCGGGCATGAATCGACCCAGAAAAGGGGGTCGATCTGAAATAATATACTGAGTACGTAAAATATGAAATACTGTAAATAAAGATCATAAGTAGCCAACAGATAACATGAGACATGTATACAAATCAGAATCCAAATCCAACTATGTCGTATACAAATGAGAGTCATATAAAAAATCATGAGTACTTATCCATATAATCATCTTGTATATATATATCTACTATCATGGGTATCTATACCCGCATCATGAATACATGTCCATGGAATCATATTTACTGTCATGGGTATCTATACCCGCATCATGGATACATGTCCATGGAATCATATCTACTGTCATGGGTATCTATACCCGCATCATGGATACATATCCATGGAATCATATATATACATATAACGTGTCCCAGCCCTCTAGTGAGGGACTTGGTGAATTCATATAATCATATCCGGCACGAATTGAGTATCATGAGTAACTATACAATTTAAATCATCATTTTGACTCTCAATGAAATCATTATAATAAACTATTTACTAAAAATCATAGGCATTTCTCATGACTAACATCTTTAAGAAATAGACTGTGTAGAAATCATGTACGTCTGTCGTACTTTCAATAAATCATGCCAAAATAAAGAATGAAGAGTTTCACATACCTTTTCGTCGAACTAACCAACTCGAAGAATAAGATTCGTCTCAACTAGTACGTCAACCTATAATCAAGGGTAATACGACCGTCAATTCTATGATTTCTAACGTAGGTTATAACGAAAGACGACTTCCTATTCTACAAAAAATTGGGCAGCACTTCCCCTGTTTATATGTACATCCACAATTTACAACAAATGCAAACCAAACCAATAACCAAGCACAATTCCAAGCTATAACCAAATTAGTCTCATATACTTCATTTACGCTACCATAATACATTCTTCTACAACAATCAAGGTGATTACTACACCTATTTCTCATGTTAATCCATATTAGAAAAACCTTAAAACAGTCCATCAACTCTAGCGACAACAACAAGAGTTTGAGTCCTATAATTGCAACATAGCATCCTTTTACTCTTTAATTCTTTAAGACATGTATTAGTAATTACCACAACATATATACATATTTATACTCAATTTCCCAACATTTAACTCCACAAAATCAGCTCCTAACTCGACGCGACAATATCCAACAATTCCCCCGATTTGGGAGGGTCTCGGCCACAACAACCAAAATTCCATAATTCTTTTCATAACTTTCTAAACTCCAATTTCATGTTTCATTACCTTCATATAATCAAATACATCTTTAAATACCAAGAATTCTTTCAAGACTTCCTTCAATTTTTAACATGCAATTAGTGACGATAGTCAGAACGACAACAATTGAATCCAATGTAACAAAACAGTCCCCAATCGGTTAAACAATATTAACAACCACATGCATTCCCTTATTTCCAATTTCTTCTTAACATGAGTTCATCTTTTAAACCACAACAACATGCAATTCCAACTATACCATAAGGAGAAGAATTTCTTACCTTAATTAGCCCCAAAACAGTCCTTGAATTCTCGGCCACTGCTCTATTTGTTTTGCACCATTTTTATCAATTTTTCAACTCCAATTTGTCATGCATGAATCCCACACTTTAATACATCATTCCTTACACATTTGCCTCCAAAATCTCATCCAAAAATCTGGAAAAAAAATGGGCTTAAATTCTGCCAGATTGCAGCGATTTTGCCACTGTTTTGTGGTGTTGTTCTTAGCTTTAATTTTAAATGAACAATATAATCTAGGAGGAGAGAATAAACTCCAATTTTTGGTAGGGAAGGGGGGTGTTCTCGGCTGGATGTGGAGGGTGAGAGGAAGAGAAGGTTTTTCTTTTGCTTTAGAATTGAAACAAAGTGAAGAAGATAGATATTAATTAGGTTTGATAAGGTTAATTAAAAAAAATCTGAAAATTAATTATACTTTGGTCCAAATCTCTTAATTGTCTGTTTAAATTAACCCCTCTACTAAAATAATCTCCCTTCTCCTAAATCTTGAAAATCTCACAAGACCTCGTCTCCACGTTGTCGTAACTGATATAATACGTTATCAACCCATAACGGGAATATACAATTACTACTATAAGTTTTCAACGTTACACTCATTGTGACCAACATCTTTCCGGAATCACATCCTCTTGTATACTAACTTCCGATATTCGAATCTTTTTTCCTTAATTACGTTATTAATTATCGTCTTAATCTTACGAGGTGTAACAAATATGATGTTACTAGCTTTACCAACAAACTGGCAGAAGATCGATATAACAAAATAAGCACTAGAGCATTTCTACCAGAGAGGTATGGATTACCAGACCATGTCATTTGATGATGATGATGACTACGAGCTCATTAAGGTCATGATCGAGGCGAATGGTTGGACAAAGTTCACCAATCCAGAAAGGATTCCACTTCAGAACACTAGCCTTGTTAGGGTTTCTATGCTAATTATCCCAAGCAAGAGGATGGGAGATGTTTTGTTAGAGGCCGATATGTGCACGTAAATTCTGAAACAGTGAATGCGTTACTGAGGACCAATGATGTTGAGGACCAAGGTTATAACCCACACCATTTTAGAAGTTGGTCGAGAGACGTCAACCACATCATGTGGGACACAGTTGCAGCAGTTTTATGCTACCCAGGTGCCGAATTCAACATTTCTCGTAACGGGTCCAGGAGACTTGCCCGGTGCCAATTTAACAGAACAACCAGTGGATGGCTATATTTCATAAGTGCTTGCTTAATTCCGTCAACTTATTTTACCAATGTGTCTACTGATGTGCGATTTATGCACACACTAAACGCAAGTGCACGTATCGTTACAAGTAATATAGTCTAGGTAAGATCGAATATCGTCCTTAGGGACTGGTTTTCAAGTACCGATTATCTATCCTATGGTATCTATTTGGTTAACGTTAATTGAGTTGGAATTCTAAACTAATAATGCAGGAAATAAACTAATTATAAAAATACTTTGAATTAAATCAGTTATGATGGAGAATTAGGGCTTCCAAGATCATCAACTATTCATTCTATTCAATCCTTAATACAATTAGACTGACTTCTTCTTCTACGTTAAGATAGCAGGTTAACTAGACCGTTTTATACTCCTGTTAAGGTAATATAAACACTCAACCCCAATGGAGAACCCTTATACCTTTCGGTGACAAGATTGACTACAAAGGAGGATTAAGATCAATAACCTATTAAGCTACACAAGTATCGGGGTACTTTCGTCCACGATTTAAACCTATGTTTATTCAACTATAACATATTCACAATCTCCCCTTTCGACTTTCGATTAGAAATCATATAAGTTATGATAATTAGTGATCAATTAATTACCAAGCAATCAAAACAACTATTGAATAAATCTTAAACAAGTGAAGAAGAAATCAACTAATTTATTAATTCATGAATAAGAGTTTCAAGAGAATCACAAGGAAATCCCTAAATAAGTAATTAGCTCCTAGCCATAGTCACGCTAAGAACTAATATAATCTCCATACATGAACTGAAATAAATAAAGCAAAAAGAAAGAAAAGAAAATACTCAAGAACAAGTCTCCAAGCCTTCTAGCATCCAAGGATTTTGTTGTGGAATATTTACAAGATGGAATGGTGGATGGAGAATAGAATGGTGTGGTGGATTGGGTGATGGATGAATTCTTCTAATGATGTAGAGACTATTTATAGCCCAAGAATCCTTTAAGTAAAGGGTTAGGGATTATATAGGTAGGAAAAGTTATGAAATCCTTTTGGGTAAAGGATTTAGGAAAAGTTATGAAATCCTTTAGGTAAAGGGTTAAGGAATATGTAGGTAGGAAAAATTATAGAATCCTTTAGGTAAAGGGTTAAGGAATATTTAGGTAGGAAAAGTTATCCCTTTTGGACTCTGAAAACGTGTCAAATTCGGTTCAAAACTCAGAAATCCCGCGTCGGCGCCGCGGCCCTGCAATCCGGCGCCACGGCGCCTGAAAATCAGAGGCGTTTCAGAACATCTTCAGTGGTCGGCGCTGCTGCCAGGCGCCGCGGCGCCGGTGACGGCATTCTTCCGGATTTTTCATTTCTTCATCCTTTGTTCGTCCGGTCTTCGTCTGATTTCTTCTATATTTCCCGGAACTTCTTAGGCTTCATTTCTTGGCCCTTTTAGTGTGCAATTTCATCTCATTATGCTCATTTCATCTCCTTTTCGTCATTTCTCAATTTCTGACCGTTGTGACACAAAAGAAAGGAAAACGACCCTAATACTATATCAAACATAAACAAAATGAGTAAAATACTAACTAAAAATGACTCAAAATGTGTATATAAAATACACCGATCAAATACCCCCAAATTTAATATTTGCTCGCCCTCGAGCAAAGATCGAAAATATAAACAAAGACACGAAAGAAAGGAAAATAAAATGACTCAAAGACATTGATCAAATTGCTGCATCATTGTTACTTAAAAAAGCATGAAGGTTAGTAAAATAATATGCATGAACATATAGCATGGATTTTTAGCATTCTAAACACTTCAAGTCGGATATTTCTCAAATTCAATTTAATCATGCTCAATGGAAGTAAGAATACCTAACTATGCATGTCAATTTCAAAATCCTATGACCTGTTCACTTGCTATTCTCCACTAATCATGGATATACATATTAGAGATCTTCATGGCTTTTCAGGGTTGTAATGTAGGCTTAGGCAGGGGTAGGTAAAAATATGCATTTAGGCTCAATTTATGTACCATAAGCTCTTTTGCTTTAAATTCTTCCCTTTTCTTTTGATTTTCTTTTTCACTTCATACCTATCTTTCACCTCTTTTGTTTTGAGAGAATGAAGTGTATTATGAATAGCCGGCACCCCCAAACTTAGGCTTTTGCCTATTTATTATTTCTTTTTAATTGGGGTGCATCAAAAATTATTCACTCTTTTTTTTCTCTTTTTCAACACTTTGTATTCCAATATCTCATTCTTTTTTACTTATGGCACAAATATGAAATTATAGGGTGTAAAAGAAAGGTCTTATTTTTAGGCTGAAATGGGCTGACTATGGATATAATTTGAATGTCAGGGATAGGCAAAAAAAATGGTAAGAAAGGGCTAACAAAGAAATGTCTGAATCATCTCCCTAATATGCATATCCTAACTATTTCGCCTCAAATAGAAAGCAAGAAGACACATAGGTTTTCATCATTAACAATGCACAAATCAAGAAAGATACCCCAAATAGTTTGATTTCATGAATTTTTGACATATCTAACCTAAGTGTTTAGATGGTTGCTTCTAATTCCATTACATTATTCAACTTTTACTTCACTGGGAGTTTCTAGTAACTACGGCATGCATGATCTTAAAAAAAATTATGACTCAAAAAAAATACTCAAAAATACCAAAACAAATAAAAGAGACTCAAAAATAATAAAACATCCCCCCAAACTTAAATCACACATTATCCCCAATGTGTGCAAGACTCAAAAAAAATTAGGGACAACTTACTGACACAACACATCGGTCATAACGGAGGTCTGGGAGGAAAAATTCTGGAATTTGCACAGAATATGGATCTCTGACATTCCGGTGATTCGGGAGCGCTGGCAGCGACTTTTCCTTTTTTTGGCGTTTTGCTCCTTTTACGTTCGAGTGCTCCTAGTCCACCTGTCATCCAACAACACAAAACAAGAACTCAAGACCGTGAGACTGTTCAAGATAAAATAAAACAACTAAAGACAGAAATTAAAATAACATAATTAATAAACATTGAGTTGCCTCCCAACAAGTGATGTCTTTAACGTCTTTTAGCCGGACGCAGTTAACCTTTACGAGTGTCCATTGGATCCTTCTGCGAACTGCTTGCAATCCGCACAGTGTTTGTTTCATGTCTCACTTTTCCTACAACACCTTTTTCAAACAAGGGGCTTAGACATAAGATTATCCCCCAAGTACACAAGACTGGCTTGTCTTTTAGGCTCTCTATAATGTAGGGATCAGTGAAATTCCCTACATCTCTCAACTCTAGGGGTGCCCTTGATGGTATGGACTTCCTATTTGGGGATCAACAGTGACAGATGGTGGTGCTTCTTCTGCAATAGGTACAGGAAGAAGAATTTCCACATAATCCAAAAAGGTGAATAATTGGATCTCAGTAATGTTTTCCTTCTCTACACCAACTATCTCGTCAGATTTCTCAACAGCTGGGTGTGGTTCAGGCTCCTCAATTTGCTTATCACTTCCCACAATGGTGTCGCTAGGCAGACTTTCTTGAAGTGTACTGCTCATCCTATCCATTAGTTGCCCTATTTGTGTCTCCAAATTTCTGAGGGACACTCTTGTCTCATCCATAAACTGAGCTTGGCACTTGGTGAGCCTGAGTATGTCTGCCTGCAACCCATCTAGATCTTCCTTTGGAACCTGTGGGTTAAGCTGTTGTTGATGAATTTGCTGCCCTTGATAGAAGTGGTAGTCCATGTGTCCTGATTTTATTTTTTATTTTATTTTTTTCATTTTATTTTTTTGATAAAACACACGAACTTTACCTGCAAAATAAGAAAAACAACAAAAGATGATAAAAATATTCTCTCAGAACAAGTTAGAAACTTGTTCTTGGAGCAACCAAATTAGAAATAAGAATAGATAAATCGATATTGAAAGTATGTCAATCCCCGGCAACGGCGCCAAAAACGTGATGTATGATTTATGCACACACTAAACGCAAGTGCACGTATCGTTACAAGTAATATAGTCTAGGTAAGACTGAATATCGTTCTCAGGGACTGGTTTTCAAGTACCGATTATCTATCATATGGTATCTATTTGGTTAACGTTAATTGAGTTGGAATTCTAAACTAATAATGCAGGAAATAAACTAATTATAAAAATACTTTGAATTAAATCAGTTATGATGGAGAATTAGGGCTTCCAAGATCATCAACTATCCATTCTATTCAATCCTTAATACAATTAGACTGACTTCTTCTTCTACGTTAAGATAGCAGGTTAACTAGACCGTTTTATACTCCTGTTAAGGTAATATAAACACTCAACCCCAATGGAGAACCCTTATACCTTTCGGTGACAAGATTGACTACAAAGGAGGATTAAGATCAATAACCTATTAAGCTACACAAGTATCGGGGTACTTTCGTCCACGATTTAAACCTATGTTTATTCAATTATAACATATTCACAATCTCCCCTTTCGACTTTCGATTAGAAATCATATAAGTTATGATAATTAATGATCAATTAATTACCAAGCAATCAAAACAACTATTGAATAAATCTTAAACAAGTGAAGAAGAAATCAACTAATTTATTAATTCATGAATAAGAGTTTCAAGAGAATCACAAGGAAATCCCTAAATAAGTAATTAGCTCCTAGCCATAGTCACGCTAAGAACTAATACAATCTCCATACATGAACTGAAATAAACAAAGCAAAAAGAAAGAAAAGAAAATACTCAAGAACAAGTCTCCAAGCCTTCTAGCATCCAAGGATTTTGTTGTGGAATATTTACAAGATGGAATGGTGGATGGAGAATAGAATGGTGTGGTGGATTGGGTGATGGATGAATTCTTCTAATGATGTAGAGACTATTTATAGCCCAAGAATCCTTTAAGTAAAGGGTTAGGGATTATATAGGTAGGAAAAGTTATGGAATCCTTTTGGGTAAAGGATTTAGGAAAAGTTATGGAATCCTTTAGGTAAAGGGTTAAGGAATATGTAGGTAGGAAAAGTTATCCCTTTTGGACTCTGAAAACGTGTCAAATTCGGCCCAAAACTCAGAAATCCCGCGTCGGCGCCGCGGCCCTGCAATCCGTCGCCACGGCACCTGAAAATCAGAGGCGTTTCAGAACATCTTCAGTGGTCGGCGCCGCGGCGCCGGTGACGACATTCTTCCGGATTTTTCGTTTCTTCGTCCTTTGTTCGTCCGGTCTTCGTCTGATTTCTTCTATATTTCCCGGAACTTCTTAGGCTTCATTTCTTGGCCCTTTTAGTGTGCAATTCCATCTCATTTCATCTCTTTTTCGCCATTTCTCCATTTCTGACCGTTGTGACACAAAAGAAAGGAAAACGACCATAATACTATACTAAACATAAACAAAATGAGTAAAATACTAACTAAAAATGACTCAAAAGGTGTATATAAAATACACCGATCACCTACAAATAGAATCAAGTTCATCTATTGCATCATGTCGGGCAAGACAATTGATGTTGGGAGAAAAATAGTGCAGAGAATAGGGGAGATTAGCAGGCTGGCTACTACTGGCGGACTGGGACATGGATCACTCATTTCTGCCTTATGTGCTAGGCGTGGAGTCCCAACATTCGCTACAGATATTCTCGAGAAGAGTCAGCTTCCTGTGACCTACAGTTTAGTGCACTCTTTCCTTGACCCCACTCCAATACCAGCGGCAAGAAGGGGTCCAGTAGCAGTAGACGCAGCAGCCATGGATGAAGAAGAGCCTGAGGCAACTGCACATGATGAAGTAGGAGAAAGCAGCCACCAGCCTCCCCTGTCCTTGGAACCTCCAATTCCAATGATGGAGCAGCTGCTCCTAAATCAACAAAGAATGCTGCAAAACCAAGAGAACATGATGCAGAATCAACAGCAAATGATGCAAAACCATCAACATCTGACCCAGTGTATTGATGGTTTAAGTTCCATGTTCATCCAATGGTCAATGCAACATCCGCCGTCATCGCCACCATCTTGAGTCGCTATTGTCTGAAAGTCGTCTCTTTTTAATTTTTGAGTCGTTACACATTTGGGATAATGTGTCGGTTAAGTTTGGGAGGGGTACTTATCTTATTTTTGTGTTTCTGTTTTTGAGTCGTTATTTTGATTGAGTTTTTGTGTCTTTTATTGTGCTATATGAGTCAATTTTTTTTTATGATCATGCATGTTGTAGTTGCTGGAAATGCCTAGTGAATTAAGTGGGATAATGTAATGGAATTAGAAGCTAAAATCTATGTACTTAAGTTAGATATACCAAAAATTCATGAAAATCTAATTATTTGGGATAGTTGTGCTTATCCTATGTGTTGTCAGCTATGGAAATAAAGGTTGAAAATGTCTAGAAAATCTGTTTACTTGTTATTTGAGGCGAAATAGTTAAGATGTACATGTTTAGGGAGTTGATTCAGACATTTCTTTGATAGCCCTTCTGACCATTCATTACCTACCCTGACATAAATTGTATCATTAGTCAGCCCCTTTGAGCCTAAAATAATATCTTTGTTTGACACCCTATGATTCCATGTTTGTGCCATAAGTGATAATTGAAGATTCTTGGAATAAAAAAGTGTTGAAAAAAAGATAAAAAGAGAATGAAAATTTGATGCACCCCAATAAAAAATATGCAAAAGTCTATGTTTGGGGGTGCTTGTTATAATGTGTCTAATTCTCTCAAAAGAAAAGAGGGTAGAGGATAGGTATGAGACTAAAAAGAAAGTCAAAAAGATGGAAGAAGGAGTTGAATGAAAATAGCTTATGGTACGTAATTTGAGCCTAAAATGCCTATTTTTACTTACCCCTGTCTAAGCCTACATTACAACTCTTGAAAGTCCTGATGATCTTTAATATGTATGTCTATGATTAGTGGAGAATAACAAGTAAACATGTCTATAGCATTTTGGGAAAGATGGGATGAAATTGACATGCATAGGTTTTGTACTTCCATTGATTATGACTGAAATGCATTTGCGAAATATCTGACTTAAAATTCTAGATTGCTAAATTTATGTTATGTATGTTCCAACATATTATCCCAACTGACATTCATGTTTTTCTAAGTAACCTTGTGCAGCTACTTGATTAGAATCTTTTGAGTCAGTTTTCTTTCTGTTTCTTTGATTTTGTTTTGATCTTTGTTCGAGGGCGAGCAAAGGTTAAGTTTGGGGATATTTGTTAGGCGTATTTTGTATATAAGTATACACTGCATCTGTCGGATAAACTCCTGCGGGTCATCCTCGGGCCTTGACCCGAAAAACTCTGGATGATTACAACTCAAGAAATCACGAATCCTCAAAATGTCATATATGTGGTCAACTCCCGACTCGTCGCGAAGTCCGCTCGCCACTAATCAGTCGCGGTATCGCATCTCGCATGGCTTTGTCCTCTTCCCTAGCCGGCGAGTTGACGCCGGTCGGGCCTCGTGAACTGGTGCGCCTTTGTTAGGCGATTTCCACGTGCCCACGCAAGTGTACGTATCGTTGCAAGTAATATAGTCATGTAAGACCGAATTTATCGTCCACAGAATAATTGCAAGAAGTAAACTAAATTGTTGAGGTTTAATCAGTTATGAAGGTATTAGGGCTTTCAATATCCTCGACTATCCACTCTTTTCAATCCCTAATGCAACTAGAATGACTTCTTCTTCTACGTTAAGATGGCGGTTAACCAGACTGTCTTAAATTCCGGTTAGGATATATAATCGCTCAACCCCAGTGAAGACCCCTTCTATATTTATATGATAGGATTTACTACATAGGAGGATTAAGAACAATAACCTATAATGCTACACAAGTTTCGGGGTACTTTCATCCGCGATTTTAACATATGTCTATTCAATTACAGCATATCCAAATCTCTCCTCTCGGTTTTTTATTCGAAATCATATAGATTATGATAATTAATAGTCAGTTAACTATCAAACATCCGTACCAATATTGAATAAATCTTAATCAAGTGAAGAAGAAATCAAACTAATTCATTAATTCATGAAATAGAGGTTCAAGCGATTCAATAGGAAAGCCCTGTCATAGTCACGCTAAGAACTAATACAAATACCAATATAAACTGAATTGAAAACTAAGGAAAAAAAAATACTTAGAACTAGATCTCCAATGGTAGCCTTCAATTTGTCTTCAATTGTGTTATGTGATAGAATGTCCGACCCCCTTCAATAGAATAATCCCTAGGGCTTAATTATGTTTCAAATTTCGTGCCCTCTGGACCCTTCTGCCCTTGGCCAAATTTACTTCGGATTCTGAATTTCCCGCATCGGCACCGCGGTTCTACAGAATGGCATCGCGGTACCGAAAATCCTGCGGGTTCTCTGATCTTCTGGTACCGCGATCCTGCTTCTGGGTGTCGCGGTGCTGCTTTGCCTTCGTCCGAATCTCCAATTTTCAACCTTTTGCTGCCTCGGGACCCTCCTTTTATGCCCACTTTTCGCTCATTTTCGCCATTTTGCCTTTTTGAACCAATGTGACTCAAAAGAAAGGAAAATGACTCTTACACTACACTTATTTAAACGGAAATGGGGAAAATACTAACTAAAAATGACTCAAAAAGCGTATACAAAATACGCCTAACAGCTTCCCCCTGAACTGGAGCCTCTGGAGGTGGCGATGTAGCAGAGCTCGTCGACTGGGGTACAGTCTCAGGCATAGACTGGGTCTGGGCCCTAGTAACTCTCCGGGTCTGGCTAGTAGCTCCTGCTACTGATTTTCCCTTCTGTGCGGTTGTCGCTTTCTTCGGAGGCATAGCTGTAAACACATTAATTCGTCAGAGAGGGGAATTATCCTAATAACACAACTCTATCGCACGACCTATGAGATGGAAGAAAAGATGACATCCTAAATGTCCAGCAGTCTCTTGTGTATAAGCATGGTGCACAATATACCCATACACAAGACTCTACTAGACACGGCCTGTAGACATTCCGAGGACGAACTACTTTGATACCACTTTTGTCACGATCCGACCCGACGGGCCGTGACCCGGTGCCCTACCTGGGCACCTTTATACCCATCTGTCACATATAATCACACGGATACCAAGGATAATGTAAACATCGGTAATAAACATGTCTCCCGATGAGTCACATCTAATTCATATAACAAAATAGGCAAGTCGACGAGGCCGCCACTGTACATAGATATATATCCAAAATGGCTCACAACCATACACATATACAAAAACACATCTACCACCCACAACTGTCTACAGACCTTTAAGAGTACGATAATGACATATGACGGGACAGGGCCTTGTCGTGCCCCTAAATATACATAAGTCAAAAATAAGGTTATGTACCAAAACGACTAAGCTCTGAATCAATGGAGTTCTCCAAACAGCTAAACAAAAATCCTAGACTGGAGGATCACCAAATCGAGTACTGCACTGCGCATAAACGCAAAGACTCGAGGAAAGCGGGTCGATGAAATAATGTCTTGAGTATGTAAACATGGCATCAGTAAAGAAGATCATAACTGGCCAAAAGATGTCAGGAGACAAGTTTAATAATCAAACTACCAATACAACTGTGCCATATAAAAATGAGAGTCAACTGTGCCTTATAAAAATGAGAGTCAATTGTGCCTTATAAAAATGAGAGTCAACTGTGCCTTATAAAGATGAGAATCAACACATGTACATATAAAATAAGTCATATCCGTGGATGCCTGTCCGCATAAATCGTCATATATATACTGCTCGGCCCTCTAGTGAAGGACGCGGTGAACACATAGTCATATCCATGGATGCCTGTTCACATATATCATATTTGCGGATGCCTGTCCGCATATCATACTGCCCGACCCTCTAGCGAAGGATGCGGTGAACATATATGGAACTATGCACGAAACTTTCCGGCCTGGGACTCGGTGAAATCATATACTGCCCGACCCTCTAGTGAAGGACGCGGTGAACATATAATCATATCAACACGAAGAGAATATCATGAGCAACTTCATACAAATTAAATCATCATTTGACTCTCAATGAAATAAATAAAATAACTATTACTTAGAAAATCAAGGCATTATCATATCATGTATCATTAAGAATTATGATTCAATAGAATTATGTACGTCCGTCGTACACTCATTTTATATAAATCATGTCAAAAGAAGAAAGGATTGTTTCACATACCTTATTGTCGAAATAACCAACTCTATAACTACAACTCGTCTCGATTAGCACTCCAACCTATATCAATAGCAATTCGTTCATCAACTCTATGATTTCTAGCGTAAATTATATCGAATGACGACTCTTTTTCTATAGAAATTTGGGCAGCACCTCCCCTATTTATATGCACATCCACAGCTTACAAACAAAGCCAACAATACCAATAACAAGATGCAACTTAAAGATATAATCAAAACAATCTCAAATACTCCATATACGCCATCATAATACATTCATTTTCTTTACGTTCATGGAAGACAACAACTACAACAACCAAGGTGATTAATACACTTATTTCTCTTGTTAATTCAGCCCCTTAATTCATATTAAAATAACCTTAAAAATAGTCCAACAATTCTAGCAACAACAACAACAGTGCAAGTCTTATAGTTTGCAACATAACACCTTTCTACGCTTTAATTCCTTTAAGACATGTATTAGTAATTACCACAACGTATATACATGTTCATAACTTATATTTCCAGCATTATAACTTAAAAAAAATAGCCCCTAATACATCATAACAATGTCCAACAATTTGAATGTCACGGTCCACCCACAAAATCCCTTAACTCTTCTCATAACTTCCTTAAAATCCAATTCATGTTTCAACACTTCCATATAACTAATTACAACTTTAAATATCAATGTTTCCTTCAATTTCAACATGCAATTAGTGACAATGATAACAATAACAATCAAATCCAAGGTATACCAAAATAGCCCCAAAAAAATCGGTAATAACATTTTCAATCGGCTCAACAACAATCATATGCAATCTCTTATTTCCAATTCCTCTTTAACATGAGTTTATATCTTAACTACAACATCATTTAATTTCAATAACTCAAATAATAAGAAGAAATCTTACCTTAGTTTAGCCGAAAACAGTCCCTAAAAATCGATACCCACTGCTTCTATTTTCTTCACCATTTTCACAATTTCTTCAACTTATAATGACATGCATGTATTCTTCTTCCAAAATGTTCATATTTCAAGCCACAATTTCCTGGCTATATCTCGGTCCAGCAATGCCGATTTACTCACTGTTTTGGAGTTACCATTGCCTAGAAATTAGTAGAAGAATTTATCTAGGAAGAAAGGAGTTGATTTATCTTCACTTTTGGCTATGGGATATAGGGTGTATCGGCTGGAGAGGTGAGGGAGTGTGAGAGAGGGTTTTTTAATTGAAATGTGGGGAGATGAAAGGGTTATAAGGTTAATGTGCTGAAAATAAAACAAAGTCTTGCATGTTTGGCACAAGTCTCCACAAATCTACTTATCATCTCCACTAAAATTAATCCCACAAATAATAAATCAATCTCCCCTGCTTAATAATCTTAGACCCCTCTTTATTTTATATCCTGAAATTCTCGATATCCACATATTCTCGACGTCAAACATTTTTGTAATACGACACTAAGTCCATAACACATTTGTAGTATCCAAAATTATTTAGGGATCACATCCTTTGTATACTAATTTCCGGATTAGCATATATAAATATACTTTTATATCCAATATTCGAACCTTAGTCTCTTAATTACGTTCTCTAATTGTCGCCTTAAAATTATGAGGTGTAACAGTTTGGTTTTCCAACTGTTGGCTTTCTAGCTTCAGAATCAATGTTTTTGTAGTCAGATTCACTGTTTCTGTATTATCTGAAACTTCCAGGACCAAAATGTAACCATTTCAGGGACCATAATGGAAGTTCAGGAAAAAAAACAACATTCCATCAAACCAACTCTCCGGTTAGGAAGGTTGTCTCAATCATCCATGTCACGCAAGACTGTAATGATCCTGGTTGTTAAGTTGTTCACATTGGAGTGCATGTCCAAGTAGTCGAGGTCTTATACTTGTCAGTAGATCCATCTACTTTGTACTCAATTTGAGTATCTACTTTTACAACCCACATGTTCTTTTTCCGGAGGAAGATCAACCATCACATAAGTATGGTTCTATCTGATGGAGTATGTTTCTCTCTCTACAGCTTTTTTCCAAAGCAGCGCTTCTGGAGATGATAATTCTTTCTTAATTGTCCATGGTTAATTTTCAACCATATAAGCTAGAAGGCATGGAACAAGTCTTTGTCCCCTCTTTTTTCTCTGTCTCGATTTCACGTCTAGAATCCCTGAGTTATGTAGATCTGGAACATTAAGTTCCGGATAGTCAACAACTTCTGAGTCGTGGTGGAGCCGCGGCGCCCTAACTCTGCGGTGGCGTCGCGACCCTTTTCCAACCCATTTCGATCTTACACTTCGTACATTTCTTCCTTCATTTACCAACGTGGAACATATGTCATTTAACCAATGACCGTCCATCATTTCATGTCTCAAATGTTTACTCACGTACCAATATCTTTTTTCTAATGAAATTTACGATATTTGACACTATGTGTGCACGTGTGTGGAAACGACGTTTTCGATGTGCGAGACCTCAATTGTTTTGAGTCATAAATAATGGATTAAATTTAACATTAATAAATTTTCAACACCCTTCTCCAGAAATGAGCTCTACCCGGTGTGACCTGGTGGGAGAAAAAAGAAGTTGGTGTTTGCGTTGCTTCTCCCACTTGTTGTTCCTTAGCGCTGGACACGATTTTGCCTCCTCCGGTAAATACCTATTTCGTGAACGTTTTGTCTTTCTGCCTTTTCACTTAGTTTCTCATTTAACTATATTCATACAAGCATTTCCTATTAATGACCTCTTTCCAACCATCTAACTAGCCCATTTCTTCCAACTATATAATTAAACCAGTCTCGTACGCAGAGTCTCTGGGGTAAGTAATGATTCCTCTTAGATTTCACATAATTAATATATATCACATGTTCATTGCCAGAACAAAAGAAAGAAAAACGTCTCAAATTAGCTACGTAAATTTATATCCCTTTTAGTAGGCAATTCATTGTGTCCTCCCATCTCTTTTGTTCATAAAAAAAAAACAAGTTGCTGAAAATTTTGAAATTAATGTCAAGAATTAGACGAACACCCTCTACTTGGGTGAACAAATTTTACTGTCTGAAATGTAGGGTAAGGAATTTCATATAAAATTCACTTGCATAGAGCAAGTGTACGAGTAGGAATCAGCGAACCCCTACCCCAAAATTAAGGGAAAATGATCATATTTGTCCTCCGTTAAAGTATGAGGTCAAATATGGTCTTTCCGTTAGCAAAGTTATCAAATTTGTCCTTTATGGACGGAAATCTCATGTGGATGTCACATGTGATCCACGTGGACGCCACATGTGATCCACCGTACGCCACGTGGCCATACCCGACCCGAACCCAAAACCCGACCCCTTCGTCTTCATCAACCACCGCCGCTTCCACCTCCATCGCCACCACCTCCATCCAACTGTGCTACTTCTCCTTTTCAATCCCAAGAATCACAATCGAACTCTTTAAATTTCTGCTCAACTACTAGATTCTTGGAACCCCATCTCCGAAAATCTTCCAAGATTAACATACCCAAATCCCCATTTCAGTTATCTTGCCGTTGAAGTGTGCTAAAGTGAATAAAATGCAGACTCAAGTGGAAGATTCTGTGAAACTCATTGTTGATATCGACCCAAAATCTTCCAAGATTAACATACCCACAGTTACATGTTGCCATTTCCTTACCACCGCTCCCCAACCCCCTCTAGTTAATGATCTGATTTTTTGATGACGTTACAGATCTGATTTTGTCGACGTTACAGATTTGATTTTTCGAAGACGACGTTTGTCTGAGGAGAAAGAAGAAGATGTGTTTTGGCGTTGTGGCGGTCGACATTGTGGTGGTTGGCAGATCTGGTGTTTGCCGGTGGTTGCGAAGCAGTGATAGATGTGGGAAGTTGTGATGTTGTCGTTGTTGTGATGTGGTGGGCCGGAGTTTGATGGGGTTCACCGGAATGTACTAGAATGTTTGATCGGAGCTGCGGCGACGATTGTCTGGTGTGGGTCCCACCTACCCTGTGTGAACTGGTTATGTCCACGTAGATCACATGTGGCGTCCACGTGTATCATGATTTCCGTCCATGGAGGGAAAATGTGATAACTTCGCTAACGAAAATGATATATTTGATCTCATACTTTAACGGAGAACATATATGATCATTATTCGAAAATTGGATGATAAATATGATCATTTTCCCAAAAATAATACTAGTATCAAATGAAATTAAAGCGTACATCCTCAGTAGAGTATAAAATCTAAATCAAAGAAATATTTGGTGTTTGAAAGTAACGAGTCAAAAGATGAGAGGGCAAGAGTACACTTTTAAGGGTTTTTGCAATTAAGGTGAAAGGTCCGTGTAAGGTGAGCTCCAGCTGTAGAGGCGTGACATATGGTGACTTCACCCTTACGAGGCTGCAACTCTTTTTTACTACTCCCAGTCCCCCTACTTTCTCTTTTTTACAACTCCCAGTCCCCCACTTTTTTTGGTTGGCCTAATTTATTTCACTCACATTAACCACACTTCTTATCTCCCTCTTCTAAATGTCACCCAATTAATATAGTCTAAATTACCCTTTCACCGTCCACTAATTTGATTTCTGCCCACAGTTTGTGTTTTTCTCAATATTTTTCCATAATTAGGGGCAAAAGGCGAAATTCCTTGCCCATAGGGCCCCCACCCTTCTGGCCCGACAGAAATTGGTGGAGGAGGTAAATCATGGTGACTCAGCGGTCCACTAGGTGAGAGACACAGTGCATGAAAACTAAGGTAGGTAAACTTTTTAAAGTGACTGGTTTCACCGCATTACGACCTCATACCTCAGAAAATCACACCCCGACTGACCTTACAGATCAGTATACACCGTTTTGACCTTCCACTAATTGAGGATTTTTTTTGGGGAACACAGTTCCACTCTCGCCGGTCAGGGGAATCGAACACGAGACCCCAGCAATACCCGAAAGGTTCAAGTATCTTATTTTTAATCTATCTAAATTAGTAAATTTTCCATTTTCAATATTCTACCTGACAATTTTAAAATAATAAGATTTAAAACATTACACATATTTAATTAAATTTTTTTTTTAAAAAACATTGTATTCAATTAAACTAAGATATTCAAATTAAAACGGAGCGAGTAACTATAATGCTACTGACTGATTTGACTAGGACAGTGAAGACAACTAGAACTAGAATTTTAACTCTCTTCAAAAGTTCAAATTGTAACTTCTTGATCAATGTGCTACTGGCTCATTAATTGGAGACTAATTTCTAAATAGATACTCCAATATAAGAGTAAGGCAACGTCTATTATTGGGACACTGTAATCGATTAAAAACTACTTTGAAAATATCAGTCCAAAAGAGTGTAAAACAAAACTGCGGACATTTAAACAAGCCAACAAAAGGATTTAACAGCTACGGTTATTCCTACATACAAACAGCTAATTAAGCTTATAGTATTAGCTGTTTTAGTTATTGTCTAATTGTAAAGACAACCTTTTTTCTATTGTTTGTGGCAAAAAAGTTTTAACCTTTTCGAAGAGAAACAAGGCATGCAGTTATACAGCCACCCCACCCCCCACCCCCTCTTCTTCCCTGTCACACACAGGGCCGAGCTAGGCAGTGGTTAGGGTGAAAAATTACTCTATGCATACACTATTAAAATTATATAAAAAAAAATAGTTCGGTGCTATGTGCGGGTATATGGAATGGTCGGACCACAAAGATCTGTTGTACATATCTGTCAGATGTTGTTTTCACGCCTTGAACTGATCACATGGCAGTAACTTTACCAGTTACTCCAAGACTCTCCTTCAAAACTAAAATTATATATATATATATATATATATATATATATATATATATATATATATATATATATATATATATATATATACACACACACACATACATAATAGATATTTAACTCATTAAGTTTCTTCGTTTATTTATTTTTAATTTTTTTAATCTCCTTAATAAAAATTCTGACTTCGCCTAAATCACAAGTTTTATTTTTTTTGGGGAAAAGGGTGATATTTGCCCTCAACGTTTAGGAAAAAAGTTTGTATTTGCCCTCCGTTAACGTTTGGGGTGAAATATGCCCTCCGTTAGTCCAAACCTTTTCATTTTTAATGGATCTGCCAACAGCCACGTGACAGATACGTGGACGACACGTGGTTGCCCAGCCATCGACGCCGCCATCAATGAGGCCAGCAGTTCGCCGGAAACAATGGAGTTTGGGTTAAAGGTTGAATTGAACGTCTTGATTTAGTGTATGTTGTAGAGAATGAAGAGACGAACACAACGATGCCACCCACCGTCGTCGACGATACCGATCGCCTAAAACTCAAAACCAATCGGTTTTTGATTTGATCGGCCAGGTATAGGGACGAAGGTGGTGGTAGGTGTATAATGCGCGAGAGGATGGGGAGTGTAATGGTACGACCGGCCATCAGATTGCTTGATTGGCGAAAAATCGATTACGACAGGTTACAAAGACGAACTGAGATGGCCGACGGACGACCAAGGAAGAGTTGAGCGACGACTTTGTATGGATATGAACGTTGAGAGACGGCGGTCAAAGTGGTGTAATCCACCGCCTTCGAATCTCTCTCAATCCTTCAGAATTTGCAAAAAATCGAACGGAAAAGACGAGTGAACAGTGGGTTTTTCGATCTAAAATTGTCGGTGTTATGGAAATTGCTTACGTGTCATCTACGTATCTGTCACATGGCTATCACGTGGAAGATCCATTAAAAATGGGTAAATTTAAAAGATTTAAACTAACGGAGGGTATATTTAACCCCAAATGTTAACGGAAGACAAATACAAACCTTTTTATAAAGGTTAAAGGGCAAATATAATTCTTTTTTTTTTTGTTGGGGTTGTTGTTTTTAAATTGAAAAGAGATGCGTCAAAGCAAAGGAGATTGAGTCTATTTTACGCAAATTAGCTCGTCCTTATTCTGTTTCCTCTCGTCTTTCTAAATCCTAAAGTCCTTCCACATCCCCATTATTACTATAAAGAAGCCACACTTTCCCTTCCCCCTCAAATATATCCACCCCCACTAGTACTAGTACTAACTCTCTTCTTGTTGTTCCCTCTTGTTCTTGCTCTTGTCCCTTTTTGTATAACTAGCAAAGAACACAGTTTGAGTTGTCATTAAATCAGTTATGGGTATGGAAAAGCTTAGTTTTGTGAAAGATGGAGTGCTGAGATTGCCTCCTGGATTCAGATTTCATCCTACTGATGAAGAACTTGTTGTTCAATATTTAAAGCGCAAGGTTTTCTCCTGCCCTTTACCAGCATCTATCATCCCTGATATCGACCTTCACAAATCTGATCCTTGGGATTTACCAGGTGGGTTCGCATTGCAGTTAACTCTTAGCATAACACTTTGGTAAAATAAGTATGCTTCTTTTCACTAATCAAGAAATGTGAATTGCAATTTAAATAACTACTCCTTCCGTCCCTATTGAGAGTCAAATAAGTTTGTTTTTATCCTCTTTCATCGAAAAATTACACTATATATTATCTTTTTATTTTATATATATATGTATATATATATATATTAAATATTATCCCTTGACACAAACCAAAAATTCAGTGGAAAGGGGTTCATATTTATGTAGAGCACACAGGTTTGAGTCTCACTAACCGCCTCCGCCACGGGTGATTTATAGTACTTTTATATAATTAAATTTTATTTTAAGGAACCTAGCCTGAATTTATGGTCAAAATTAAGAAATCTAACTCTCAAACTCCCAACGGTGCTACATAAATTAGAACAGAGGGAGTATTATTTTTTATAAAGAGGCAGAGCTGTTGTGTTGTGTTAGTGAGAAAGGAGAATTAAAGTTGGTATGTTTTGAAATTGAATTTTCAGGTGATTTGGAGCAAGAAAGATACTTCTTTAGCACAAGGGAAGTGAAGTATCCGAAGGGGAACAGGTCGAACAGAGCAACCAACTCGGGGTATTGGAAGGCAACTGGACTTGACAAGCAAATAGTGAGTACCAAGGGCCAAAAACTCGTTGGCATGAAGAAAACTCTTGTCTTCTACAAAGGAAAGCCTCTCCACGGCTGCAGAACCGATTGGATTATGCACGAGTATCGTCTCGCTAATCTTGAAACCAATGCCAAGAATATCCCTACCCAGGTAATAGTCTCATATGATACATAATTGTTGGACATGAGTATTTACTGGAGTTAATAGTCAAAAATACACCTCCACTATTTACTTTTTTTACGAGTTTTCCATTCAATTATTAAATATTTTCTTTTTCTGCCTGAGCTATTAAAATTACTATCCGAAGCTAACTATGCGTTTCTTTTTTCTACCTGAACTATCAACTATCTGTTTCTTTTTTCTACCTGAACTATTACTATGTGTGTTTTTTAATAATGATGATGGGAAAAGGGAAAAGATTAAAAATTGAGTGTAAAACTCGGGAAACAAATATAACTAAGATTTGTTTTTGATCCTTATTTCTATGTATTATTATTTTGTTAACATGTGAATTAATTTACTGTAGGAAAATTGGGTACTCTGCCGCATATTTTTGAAGAAGAGGGGCAGCAGTAAGAATGAAGAGGAGCAGGTGTTGGATACTAGTAGGGGGGCAAAAAGAAAGAGCAAGCTAATTTTTTACGATTTTATGGCGAGGGAGTCAATGTCTGGTTCAAGTGGGATCACTGAGATATCTACTAATGAATCAGAAGAAACTACCAGCTGCAATAGTTTTAACATCGCCTTAGATTAGTCTTGGCCTTTCCTTTTTTTTTTTTCCCTCTTAGTACTAATTCGAAATAACCACAAGTTCAAAAGTAGCTAGTTTTGGCTCAAATTTCGCCCTTTCTTTCACATTATATTAAATACATGAAGCAACAACACACCCATAAAAGGGAAAAGGGTAGAAAGAGCATGTCAAAAGTGAAAAATCCTAATTTGGAGAGAGTTGGCAGGTTTTTGCTATGTACTCAATCTAAGAATTAATGAACAAATTAATGTTTTAGTATTTAATTTGGTACCCCTTGACCAAATTAATGTTTCAGATTTCACTGTTAGCTTCAGAGGACCTTGCAAGGTCATTTGGCTAGCCCTTCTTTACAACCTAGACTTAATATGCTCAATAATGGTTATTTAAACATAATTTAGAATTTCCTTAATTTTAAGCATGGTTATAATAATATACTGTCATCATCAATGAAATTTTGAGACGCAACCGAAATAAGAATTCTTAGGATGGGCCAGTTTTCCAGTGCCAAAGACTATGTAGAGTCCAAATTAAGAGACATTCCATTACATATTAGTAGGTGAAAAGTTACGGGTTCAAGATACGGTAACAATTTCATTGCTGATCAATAATGAATAATCGCTCGCTATCTAATTGAAAAAGATTGTCCGGCATTTCTTCGAATCACGTACATCGCGAAAACTTTTTTCAAAACGGCTTGGTAACATTGGTGATAGTAATTTACACGAAATGAAATTAGGTGTATATTCGCGAGGGGACAAAGTTAGCTGAAGTATTGAATTTACAAGACTGGTTGGTGAAAAGGGGAGGAAAGTGAAACTTCAAATTAGAGGTATACGAATACGACAACTTCTTTAAAATCAAAACTGTGGTCCAATAGACTCAAAATCCAAAGGTTGCTCCCCTGAATTAGTACGGCAAGATCTACGTATACTCTACTATCTTAAAACTTCAAATAAAATTATATTGGATATATATATTATCCTATCCAAATTTCATTTGTGTAGACCTCATTTGTAATATCAATTATACACTAGATATTTTGTTGTTAGTCTTTCTTGTAGCACCTAAGTTGCCAAAGAGAAGAAGAAAAAACTACCCTTTTTTTTGTGGTCCGTGTGCCTTCGTACAGAGTGCATTCCAGATTCCTAAAAAACAAATTTTTCTTTAAAAAATTAATTACATCTTAAGTAGTACTTACAGTATTATATTTGATCAGAGACTCTCCGTCTCAAAGGGGATTAATAGCAAAATAGGCATTGCGGTTCCCACTATCAACAAGCATTCGCGTTATAAGACGCCTACGGCGTGAATAACGTGCTCGATTCTCGCGGCGAAAAAATTCTCGTGTTGGGAATTTGATTTTGTCATCGTTGATCAGACGCTTCCGTAAACTACCACCGAACACATTTCGCGATGTGATGTTGTTGAAGGACCGATGTCATCACCTCGAAGACGTCATACCAATGAAATAGTCAGACGCAAGCCTGAAAGCCTCGATTATCAAAATAGAAAACAACTTTAGTGTACTTCCTTTTTGTTAATAATATTAGCTAATTGTACTTTTTTAAGATTGAACAGACAGTGTATGTTCCGTACACGCGTAAAGCATGCAAATGTCAGGGCCCGTGTGCGATTTGACTTTCCCAATCATGTTTTCTAAATATAGATGTTAGTTGTATTTGTATACTTGTATAATTATATAATATAAGTATATGAAAGCTAAAAGTAACCAAACTTGTTAATTGATAATTGTGAGTTGTGATTTGTAAAAATAAAGAAATGGGAAAGGTAACAATAAAGTAATTGTATTTCTGAGTTGATTGGATGAATAATCTATCTTAAAAATAATATTGCCCCGTATATTCTTTCAACGATGTAATGATAATTTATCTCCCAAGATAAAACAACAATCAAACAAATGAGCAAAGGGAACTCAAGTGTTTGCTTAGGAAGAAAGATCCTCGAGTGTTTGTGATTGCAAGAGAGGAAGAGAAATGCGTTTTTGCAAATGAGCCCAAGGCTCCATTTTATAGTGTAAAAAGATGGTCTTCCACATAGCCAAGTAATGACCAATAAAGGTCATGTAATGACCATGAATGTGGAGTAATAATTCAACAAAATAATGACTGAATTCATGAGCCAAATATTGGAGAGTTAATGCTCCAAAGTAAGCCCAAAATCAGTTTTCGTCCATCTTCCAGTATGCAGAACGCCCACAGCCAGCGCCCCGCAGACGGGCGCGCGACTCGAAACTTCAGAGTGAAGCCACACGAGACTCCCAAGGCATTTTCAGACTCGTTTCATCTTTTACACTTTATACACGTTTTACTTTCATTTACCAACGTGAAACCATTGATATTTGGCCAATAACCATCTATTATTTTACGTCTCAAACAATTCGTATACGTACTAATATCTCTTCCACTTAAGAAAATTACGATCATTGGCACTTTATGTGCACGTGTGTGGAAGCCAAGTTTCCGACGTGCGGGGCCCCAATTGTTCGAGTCATTATTTAATAGGATTTTATTTCACATTTAGTATATTTTCAACAATCCCCTCTTGGAAGAGATTTTGGCGCATACACATGGTGTCTTTCGAGCAATCACTCGGCGGACCGATGTTGCATCTGGAGAGGTAGTCGGAGCTTTGAAACTTTCATAGTAGAATACCATCAGACATATTTACTGTGCGGTGAACGTGATGTCTTGAACCGTCAGTGTTTAGTATATGTCAAGACAATGGTACCAACACAACACCTTTCCTACTCAATCTTTCTAATGGTTTATCCGTCGTGGACCGTGGACACCCTTGTATTCTTAAGTGCGTTCATTTGAGGCGTCCTGTCCTCGCACTCAAATAGGTGGTCTCCTACAAGGTATCATGTAATACGCAGGTACACAAGCGTTATGAACCATTAAAAATTTCCCCAACCTAACCTCAAATATTGAGGATCATTAAAGGTTTGGAAATTTATCCTTTATCCCTCTTGCAGGTAGCACTTTTTGTCTATCACGGGAACGACCTTGGATTATGTTTCCTAAGAAAGATACATTATCCAAAGTGCTCTTACTTCCATCGAAGCGTTCACGGAACCTTTACAGTTTAGTTTTCTCATTGAACTTTATTCTTGGGATCTCCAGTCTATAAGGTTGGGTGTCCACTATATGGGTTCTTATTGTTTGAGTTTTAAGCCCATTCTCCTAGACAGACAGAACATCTGATCTCTAGTCATTCCCTTCGTCAAGGGATCTGCAACATTTTCCTTTGATTTTACATAATCAATGGAAATAACACCCGAAGTGATCAGCTGCCTAACAGACTCATGTCTCCGTCGAATATGACGAGACTTGCCGTTGTACATAGAACTTCGTGCCCTTCCTAGAGCCGACTGGCTATCGCAGTGGATCATTACAGAAGACACGAGTTTATCCCAACATGATACATCCTCTAGAAAATCATGAAGTCATTCAGCTTCTTCTCCCACTTTGTCTAAAGCGATAAATTCCGACTACATCGTGGATCGGGCAATAAGTGTTTGCCGAGAGAATTTTCAAGACACAGCTCCACCACCAATTGTAAAAATATATCCGCTGATGGACTTCATGTCGTCGCTATCAGATATCCAGTTTGCATCACTGTACCCTTCTAGTACAGCTAGATATCTCGACGAGTGTAACCCGAAATTTAGCGTGAACTTTAGGAACCGTAGTACCCTATTCAACGCTTGCTAGTGACCCTCACTCGGATTTCGGATAAACCTAGCCAATTTATTGATTGCATAAGCGATATCTGGTCGAGTGCAGTTTGTGAAATATATCAATCTCCCAATTACCCTTGCGTATCGCTCCTGGCGTATAGGTACACCAAAATTCTTGTCAATCTCTTGACTTCTATCCAATGGTGTCCTTACTGGTGAACTGTCAAACATCTCAAATTTCTTCAGCACATCTTCGATGTAGTGAGATTGAGACAAGACCAGTCCATTAGATGTCTTAGAGATCTTGATCCCTAAGATGACATCTGCGACCCTCATATCTTTCATGTCGAAACATTGTTTTAACATGTTCTTAGTCTCTAGGATGATCCTAGGACTGCTACCAGTGATCAGCAAGTCATCTACATAAAGACATACTATGACGAATGAATCGGAATTTCCTTTTATGTAAACACATTTATCACATTTATTAATGGCGAATCCTTTTGACAGTACAGTGCTATCAAATTTCTCGTGCCATTGTTTAGGGGCCTGTTTCAGCCCATACAACGACTTGACAAGCCGATACACTTTTGTCTCTTGTCCAGGAACCACATACCCCTCGGGTTGATCCATATATATTTCTTCTTCCAAATCACCATTTAGGAAGGTAGTCTTAACATTCATTTGATGTATTTCAAGATCCCGCAAGCCGGCGATAGCTATGAACATACGTATGGATGTCATTCTAGCCACCGGAGCGTAGGTATCGAAGTAATCAAGGCCCTCCTTTTGGCGATAGCCCTTGACTACTAACCTAGCTTTGTACTTGTTACACCCCGTAATACCAGAGCTACTAATTGAGAACATGCTTAAGGGTTTAAGATTTGAATTTTGGAAGGAAATAATTATTACATTTTCTTAGGGAAAATGTGACGAAGGAAAAACTTAATTACTTGGAATTTGATTCTCAAATTCGGTATATGAAATTAGTATAGTATATTGAAGTATTGGATCTAATAATATGGGGCCCGTTAAAATTTCAAAATTTCGCCGGACCTTCGATTTAAGATATTTGGACAAAATATCTAGATATTTTGGAAGGGAATTTTCGGCCATTAAGAGTGTGACACTTGTCCCTCATTAATTTGCCCACTTGTCTTGGAAGACTTTGACTTAGCTAGATATTATATATTCAAGAGAGGCTTGCAAGACTCCAACACTTAGCCATTATTCCACAAAACATTTTCTATCTCTCTTCTCTCTCACTCTCGGCCCATTGAAGAAATAAAGATCAAGATCCTTTCATCTTCCAATATCAACTTGTTGATCCAAGATTTAGCTCCCTAATGGAGTGCTAAGCCAAGATAACCTCTCCAAGTCTTTCAAATCCCATTGAGCCGTGAGTAAGGGTTTGAAACCCTAGGGTTGTTCTTCAACTTTTTGGAGATGAAACGTGAAGGGAAGATGGGTGTAAGGTTGTAGAGGATACGTATATGTGATTGGAACTTGAAGAATATGATCTAAGACTAACCTAAGGACCGACTCTTCACAGACTGTTTTAGGCAAATTTGAGGTAAGATTTCGTCCTCCTCTTGAAGTAATTAGATATTACATGTTGTAGTAATGTATAGATGAGCTTGTGCTAAAAAGAATGAAGATTAAAAAGTGTTTGGATGGTTTTTGGGTGTTGAGGCCGAGAGCTAGGCATTTTCGGCCCATTGGAATTGTTGGTCGTTTTGTTGTTATTTTCACTTGTTGCATGTTATATAATGAAGGAAATATTGTTGTTGATAATTGATATGATTTATATAACATGTTGAAATGTGAATTGAATTATAAGGAATTGTGGAAAATGGCTTTGAAATTGTTGTTGTGTTGTTGGCCGCGAGAGGCATTAACTTGTTGGTTAATTGTGGGCTGATTTTGTGGACTATTTTTATAAGATTATGAGGCTGAATTTTGCACATAAAGTTGGTGTGTAATCCCCTTTGGTTAACTGTTGGTTGTGCCCTTAATTGTGGCTTGATTGTTGTTGAATTTGGGCCTTGGAAAAGGTGGAAAAGTACGTATAAACGGGGGAAGTGATGCCCAAATTCCCGTAGAATAAGAGGACCATTACTTGGTATTAATCTACCTTAGAAAGCATGAAGTTGATAGAAGTGCTATTGTCATTATATGTTGAAGTTCTACGTGTGGAGTATTCTACTTAGCGTGTGGATTAGCCGAAGAGGTATGTGGAACTCTTCCTATCTTTCTTTGAGAATGAACCTTATAAAATGTGTGTACGGTGGACGTACATGTTTTAAATGAAATCAGATTCATTGTGGTATTTGAAAGAAGTTACTTAATTTGAAAAGTATATATTACTTGACTTGATTTTAAAAAGGAAAGTTGTTTACCTATTCTATTGATAGTACTTTGAGGTTCTAAAATGAAAGTTGTTTACCTATTCAGTTGATAATGTCTTGAGTTTTTTTTTTTAAATGATAGTTCATTCTATTTGTGCTAATGAGAGTCAAAGATGATTTAAATTGCACATAGTTGCTTGTGATAGTTATATGTGTACAGTCCTTTATATTTGAACCATGTCCCAGAATGGATAGGGCAGTATACCTTAATGGGCAGGGCAGTATATATTACATGACTTTACCGTGTTCCAGAATGGACCGGACAGTATACCTTAATGGGAAGGGCAGTATATATTACATGACTTTACCAGAATGGACCGGAAAATATATCTTAATGGGATGGGCAGTATATATTACATGACTTTACCGTGTCCCAGAATGGACCGGGCAGTATACCTTAATAGGCAGGACAATATATATTACATGACTTTACCGTGTCCTAGAATGGATCGGGCAGTATACCTTAATGGGCAGGGCATTATATATATTACATGACTTTACCGTGTCCCAGAATGGACCGGGCAGTATACCTTAATGGACAGGTCAGTATATATTACATGACTTTACCGTGTTCCAGAAGGGACCGGGCAGAATACCTTATTGACTTTACCGCGTCCCAGAAGGGGTCGAGAAAAATACCTTATTGACTTTACCGCGTCCCAGAGTACCTTATTGACTTTATCGCGTCCCAGATAGGACCGGGCATAATACCTTACAGGGCAGTATTTGTGTATAATGTTCGGGTTCAACTCCCATGACAGTATTTCTTTATATGGACAGACGTCCATAATTTTGACATGACTTTCATATCTTGAAAGGGTACAGTTGATTTCATATTTTGAAATGGTATTGATTTCATAATTTGAAAGAACACGGTTGGTCTCACTTTTAAAAGGCATAACTTAAAGGGTAAAGTTGACTCTCATTACTCTATTTAAAAAGACACAGTGTACTGGTATTTGATTATTATACTTGTCTTTTGTTATCTTTTTGGCATGTTATAATCTCATTTACAGTACTTATTGTTTCACATACTTGGTACATCTTTCGTACTGACCCCCTTTCCTCGGGGGGCTGCGTTTCATGCCGCATGTGTAGGTACACAGTTTGTTGATCCTCGCTCTTAGGATCTCTACTCAGTTTTTGAGGAAGCTCCATTATTTCGGAGGCTTATCTTTTGGTACGGAGTTTACAGTCTTATGTACATTCAGGGGTACGGCGGGGCCCTGTCCCGTCATAGTGTAATGTCTAAAACTCTTAGAGGTCTGTATTCATATGTGGGCTGGACTTGCGGGAGTTGTATTTATTTTGGGCCAATTGTATAACTGTATTGTCAGGATGTTCCCGTATATATATAGCGGTAGCCTCACCGGCTTGCCTTGTTGCTACTTATACAGTTTCCATATTTTATTGGCCTATGTCATATGTGATGTGAGGGTATAAAGGGTGCCTGTAGTAGGCACGCCATGCCCGAGCAGTCGGTCGTGATGATTTATCGATAGATCCATCTGCCTTTAACTTTCGTTTAATGATCCACTTACAACCCAACAGTTTGTGTCCAGGGGGAAGTTCAGCCAACTCCAGGTGTGGTTATGCAGGATAGATTCTATCTCACTTTCTAAAGCTTCCTTCCAGAGCGGTGCTTCTGGAGTTGACAATACTTCGACGATTGTCCGTGGTTCATCCTGAACCAAATAAGCTTCAAAGTCTGGCCCGAAGGACTTGTCCTTCCGGGCCCTTTTTCCTCTCCTTGGTTCCATTCCTGAATCTTCCAAGTCCTGAAAATCTGAAATACTGAATTTCGGATAATCAGCTACTTCAGAATTCACTAGATCTGAACCGTTCGAATCTAGGTAGTCATCTACCCCTTGATCCTCAGAGATTTGATCATAACTTCGTTTGCGAGAAGTTATGTTGATTTCCTTCTATGGAAACGTGTCTTCAAGGAACCATGCGTTCTTTGATTTCATGATCGTACCTTCATGAATGTTCTAATGATCCGACTTATGCACTATGAAGCGATAAACACTACTGTTATTGGTATATCCGATGAATATGCAATCCACAGTCTTAGATTCAATTTTGACCTGCTTTGGCACATGTACTTTTACCTTGGCCAGAAAACCCCATACCTTCAAATACTTATAGGTAGGTTTCTTTCATTTCCATAACTCGTATGGAGTCTTGTACCTTTGTGTGGGACTCTATTAAGAATCTTATTTACGGTAAGGACAGCTTCTCCCCACATGTGTTGAGGAAGGCCTGAATTGATGAGTAAAACATTCATCATTTCCTTTAGTGTTCTGTTCTTGCGTTCAGCCACACCATTTGATTGAGGTGAGTAAGGAGTAGTTGTTTGATGAACTATACCCACTGGGTACTAAATTCTTCAAAAGACGCTACATATTCTCACCCTCTATCGCTACAGATTGTTTTAATCCGTCCACTTAGTTGGTTCTCAACTTTTGCTTTGTAACGTTTGAATGCTCCAAAGGCTTCATCTTTACTCTTTAGTAAGTAAAGGTAACAAAACCTTGTGCCATCATCTATGAAAGTCACAAAGTACTTGTTCCCCCATCTAGTTTGAGCGAACTTCAAATCACATATATCAGTATGTATAAGTTCTAGAGGAGCGGTTTCCCTTTCGACGGATCTAAAGGGACTCTTGGAAAGTTTTGCCTCTACGCACACCTCACACTTACGTTGAGGATTTATGTCGATAGACGGCAATAATTCCAGCTTTACCAATCTTTGGATAGATTGATAGTTAACATGCCCTAATCTATGATGCCATAAATTAGATGACTCAATCAAGTAAGTAGAAGGTGCAATTTTATTGATAGTTGAAACAGAAGACATTACAGGTGCAGCATTGAGCTTAAAGAGACCTTCACAGACGAAGCCCCTTCTTACAAAGGTTTCATTCTTAGTGATTACAAACTTGTTAGCCTCTAATACTAGCCTAAAACCAGCATTTACTAACAAAGGTCCAGAAATTAAATTTCTTCGAATTTCTGGGACATGCATCACTTCCTTCAGAATTAGCTCCTTTCCTGACGTCATCTTTAGGGTCACTTTTCCTACCCCCAGCGCCTCTGAAGAAAAATTGTTACCCATGAACAACTTCTTATCTTTGAATGATGTATATGTGGAGAAGACATCTTTATTGGAACAAATGTGACGGGTAGTACCCGTGTCTAGCCACCATTGCACCGGATTCTCAAAGAGGTTAGCTTCAAGAACCACCGCTGAGAACTCCTCGATCATATCGTTGACGAGCGTGTCTTCAACGATGTTAGCATTGGCTTTGCCTTTGGCCTTCTCTTTATTCTCACGTTTGAGCCTACGACAGTCTTTGGCCTTGTGACCAACTATACCACAATGATTACAATTTCCCTTGAACTTTTCAGTTGTCTGGGGATTTCCTTTCTTCTAGAACTTTCACTTCTTGCTTGAGTTCCCTTTGACTTCCGTCAGGTTCGCCTTAGCCTCAGCGGGTTGTTTCCCCTTAGGCATGACCTTCTTATTGTCCTCCTGAATCTGGGGTTTGACAATAAGTTCATCTAAGGACATCTCCTTCGTTTTGAGTTTTAGATAGTTCATAAATTCAGTCCACGAGGGAGGTAACTTCTCGATCAACGCCCCAAAAAAGAATTGTTCGTTGGGCTTCAATCCTTCCAAATCCAGGTGATGTAGAATCATTTGAAATTCCTGGACTTGAGATGACACACTTTTGGTATCCACCATTTGGAATTTCAAGAATTTCCCAATGATGAACTTTTTGCTACCCGCATCTTGAGTGTTGTATTTCTTCTGAAGTTTATCCTATAACTGCTTGGTAGTTTCAACGGTGCAATACACCGTGTAGAGAGGATCAGGCAAATAATTTAGAATATAGTTCCTACACATGAAATCACTATATTTCCATGCTTTGCGAATCATCCTCATGTCGTCAATGACATGGTTACCTTGACCCCCTCCCGCTAAATCATTTTTCTGAGGGTCCACGTCTTCCCCAACTAGTGGAGGGTCTTCGATTAGGAAACGTGACATTCTCATAACCGTCAGGAAAAACAACATCTTTTGTTGCCATCTTTTAAAGTGAGCACCCATGAACTTTTGAGGACGTTCATGGTGGAAACTAGCGGGTATCAGGGCAGAGGCGCCCCCTTGAGCAGTTGTAAAGGCGTTGGGAATGCCTCTAACAGGAGCATATATGTTGTTGACGCCTTGGACAAGAGCATAGGCACTGTAAGTGCCCAGAGCAACAGTTGAGGCATTAGTTGTACCAAAACCTGTGTTGAAACTAGTTGCGCCAAAAGCAGTGGTGGCACTTGAAGTGCCAAAAATAGTGGTAGCACTAGAACTGCCAAAAGCAGTGGTTTGGAAGGAATTAGGAATGCCAGGATTAGTTGGAGTGTAGGCAGTGTCATCTCCTTGAGTGGTGGGATTGAAGGCAGTGGGATTGCCTTGAGCATTGGCGTTGTTCATAGCTTTGAATTGATCTTCAGCAGACATGTTGTTGTTGAAACAACGAATATTATCTTAAACTTGTGAGTTGTGATTTGTAGAAACAAGGAAATGAGAAATGTAACAACAAAGTAATTGTCTTGCCGAGTCGATTGAATGAACAATCTATCTTTAAGATGATATTGTCTCGTATATCCTTTCAACAGCGTAATGACAATTTATCTCCCAAAATAAAACAACAATCAAACAAATGAGCAAAGGGAACTCAAATGTTTGCTTAGGAAGAAAGATCCTTGAGTGTTTGTGATTGCAAGAGAGGAAGACAATTTCAGAGAATTGTTGAGTGTAAGGTGTTTTTGCAAATGAGCCCAAAGCTCCATTTTATAGTGTAGAAAAGATGGTCTTCCATATAGCCAAATAATGGCCAATAAAGACCATGTAATGGCCATGAATGTGGAGTAATAATTCATCCAAATAATGGCTGAATTCATGAGCCAAATAATGGAGAGTTAATGCTTCAAAGTCAGCCCAAAAATAGTTTTCAGTCATCTTCCAACGGTCTGAAACGTCCACAGAGCCAAGAGTCTATGATGATTGAAATCGACAAATTAAAGTGTAACAAAGTAAATGTAAAATTCATACATAGGACCAAGAATTTTGAGTTTATGAGATTTGAATAAACTATTTATATATATATTTCGTGATTTTTTTTAACATAAATATATCATTTTAAACAAATTAAATCTAATGAGTTTTATCAAATTTGTAGTTTGAACTCTAGCTATTCCTTTGCTAAAATCCTTGAGAAAACTGTATCAAATAACTTAAGACTTAAAATCAATATGAAATTAACTGAATACAAAATAGAATTGGAAGCAAATAATTTATACACTGCGTGATAATAGCTAGTCGAAACTGAACTAGCTATCCATATAATGTAGAAATGAGTGTGAGATTTAAAGAACTCCAAATAAATGGTAAAAGGCATTGGAAATCTTACAATATGAGATCTGGGGAGGATAAAATATACACAGACCTCACCTTCACCTTGGTAGATAGAGCGGCTGTTTCCGGGAAATCCTCGGCTCAAGACGGTAAAAGGCATTGTTGATTACTTAAAAAAAAAATATTTAAACCAAAATAGAGCAGCTGACCGAATATAGAAAAATTAAGTGCGGACAAACTTAATTGATTTATGATTAAGGCATAATTGATTAATCATTGAAAATGTAGTTAAAAATAGGGGTGGTCAGTGGGATGGGCCAGGACTGTTAGCGATTTTCCAAATACTCACGCAAGTGTACGTATTGTTTCAAGTAATATAGTCTGTAAGACCGAATATCGTCCACAGAGACTGATTTTCAATTACCGAACATATACTCTATGTTATCTATTTGGCTAACGATAAGTTGATTTTGTATTTATCTAAAAACTACTAGAGTAATTGCGAGAATTAAACTAAATATGCTTTGGTGTAAATCAGTTATGGTGGAAATAGGGCTTCCAATATCCTCAACTATCCATTCTTTTCAATCCCTAATGCAACAATGGCTTTTGCTTCTACGTTAAGATAGCAGGTTAACTAGTCTGTCTTATATTCCGATTAAGATATATAAAAGCTCAACCACAGTGCAGAAATCTTCTATATTTCTATGATAGATTTTACCACATAGGAGGATTAAGAACAATAACCTAAAGTGCTACACAAGTATCGGGGTACTTTCGTCCGCGATTTTAACCTATGTCTATTCAATTACAACATATCCAAATTTCCCCTCTCGGATCTCGATTCGAAATCATATAAATTATGATAATTAGTGATCAGTTAACTATCAAACATTCAAATCAATATTAAATAAATCTTAACAAGATGAAGAAGAAACCAAACTAATGCATTAATTCATAAAACGAGTTTCAAGCGATTCAATTGGAAAGCTCTAATTAAGAGTTTAGCTCCTAGCCAAAGACATGCTAAGAACTAATTCAATATACAACATGAACTGAAATAAGAACAAAGAAAAGAGAAAAGAGAAAAGAGAAAAGAAAATAACTTGAACTAGGTCTCCAATCTTGTGCCTCCAAAATTATGTTAGACTGTGAGAGATTGAATATGTACAAGATGCCTCCATAAGGTCAGGGTTTTAGGGATTATATAGTTGAGAAAAATTGCATTATGGACCCTAAAAACCGTGTCAAATTCGACCCAAAAAATTAGAAATCCGCCTTGGCGCCGCTGCCCTGCTGGCTGGCGCCGCGGCTCCGGAAAACCTGGGGTAAAATCAGAGTGCGCAGGGTATTTAGCGTCGCGGAGCCTGAGACGTCTTCTGCTATTTTTTCCGAGTTTGTGTCATTTTTTCGTCCGGACTTCGTTAGATTTCTTCTATACTTTCCGGGACTTTTTAGACTTCATTTCTTGGTATTTTATTGTGCAATTTCACCTCAATTAAGCTCATTTCATCTTCTTTTGTCATTTCTCCATTTAGGACCGCTGTGACTCAAAAGAAAGAAAAACGACCCTAACACGACACTAATTTCAAAGAAAATAAGAAAAATACTAACTAAAAATGACTCAAAAAAAGTGTATATAAAATATGTCTAACAATACCCCAAACTTAATCTTTACTCGCCCTCGAGTAAAGATCAAAACTAAACACAACAAAAATAAGGACTCTATGAAATGGATCAAGTAATTATAGTAGTGCTGCTTCAAAATCATGGATGAAACATGAGATAATATGTTGGAACATACATAACATGAATATTTAACAATCTAGAATTTCAAGCTAGATATTTCACAAATTCACTTGGATCATAATAACTGGAAATACAAACACCTAACTTATGTATGTCAGTTTCATTCCATCTTTCCCAAAAATCTATAGACCTGTTTACTTGTTATTCTCCACTAATCATAGACATACACATTAGAGATCATCAGGAATTTCAAGGGTTGTAATGTAGGCTTAGTGATACGCGAAAAGATGCACACACTTTAACGCAAGTGCACGTTATCGTGACAAGTAATATAGTCTTGGTAAGACCGAATATCATCCACAAGGATTAGGGTTCAAGTACCAACTATCTATCTTTTGGTATCTATTTGGTAATCGATATTTGATTTTGTGGTTTATAACTAACAATTATAAAAGCTAATTAACTATAGGTTTACTTCAGTTGTGATGGGAATAGGGCTTCCATGTCTCCTCAACTATCCGCTTATGTTATTTATTAATGCAATGAATTATGGTCTTCTTCTCTCGGAGCTAGCAGGTTTACGAAATCGTTTTATATTCCCGTTAAGGATATATAAACACTCAACCCCAGTATTGCACCTTTCTACCTTTCGGTGATAAGGATAACACTATAGGAGGATTAAGAACAAAAACCTAGTTAACCGTCATGCACCATGCGTAAAATTAGGGTTGTTAAACCTCTCATTAACGCTACATAAATAATTGAGGTATTTTCATCCCCAATCCAAAATATGTCTACCCAACTTACAGCATATTCACAACCTCCTCCTTTCGAAGTTTGATTAGAAATCATATAAATAATGATAATTAGTGATCATTTAATTACCAAGCATTCAAAGCAATTATTGGATAAATCTCAACAAGAAGAAGAATAACCATAAACATGCATTAATTTATAACATAAGTTTCTAGTGAATCAACATGGAAAGCCCTATAAAAGAATTAGTTCCTAGCCATTGACATGACAAGAACTAATTCAAAGTTCATCATACAAAACTGAAATAAAAGAAAGAAAAGAAAAGAAATTACTAAGTTTAGGGTCTCCAATCTTCAATCCAAGAAAACCTTGTGTTGTGCAAGAAGGGGAACCTTAAAATCTGCCTAGGGTTCTCCTTTTATAGGCTGAAAACCGCCTCCAACTTTTCCTTCGTGCCGGGCCCAATTTCGCCTAAAACTCGATTTTCCGCATCGGCGCGCGACCGCTTTGCGGCGCCGAACTTCGCAAAGACGGGTGATTTGGTGCCGCTACCGATCTTCGCTGTCACAGCCGCGCGCTGGAACCTCTGCAGCCTCTCTGATGATTGGCGCCGCGCTCGCTTCGATCGGAGGCCGCGCGGCTGGTCCAAGTTACGCCTCGTCGCCACTTTCTCGCTTAGCTCGAACCTCTTTCTTTGCCCTATTTTAGCTCCTTTTCCGCCATTTGGCCATTTTAACCACTTTGACTCAAAAGAAAGAAAATCTATCCTAATACGACACTTATTTGTACAAAAAGGGACAAAAGACTAACTAAAAATGACTCGAAAAGTGTATATAAAATACACCGATCAAATACCCCCAAACTTAACCTTTGCTCGCCCTCGAGAAAAGATAGAAAGAAAGAAATAAAGGACTCAAGAAAATGAAAAATAAAAGACTCACTGACATTGATCACTTTTGCTGCATTAGTGTTATCTAGAAAAACATGAAGGTTAGCAGAATAATATGCAGGAACATATAACATGAAATTTCAGCACACTAAACACATTAAGCTAGATATTTTGCAAACTCATTTTTATCATGCTTAATGGAAGTCAATACACTAAATCATGCTTGTAAAATAGAAAATTCTTATGGCATGTTTACTTGCTATTCTCCACTAATCCTGGATATGCATACAAGAGATCTTCAGGACTTTTAAAGGTTGTAATGTAGGCTTAGGTATAGGTAGGTAAAAATATGCATTTTAGGCTCATTCTGTGTACCATAAGCTCTTTTAGCTTTTCAGTATTTCCATTTTCTTTTGATTCTTTTCTTCACTTCAAATCAATCTTTCCCCTCTTTTGTTTTGGGAGAGTGAAATGTACAATAATGACAAGAACCCCCAAACTTAGGCTTTTGCCTATTTCTTATTACTTTTTTATTGGGGTGCAACAAGCTTGTTCACTCTTTTTGTCTCTTTTTTAACACAATTTATTCCACTATTTCATATTTTTACTTATGGCACAATTTGTGGGAATCTAGGGTGTCAAAGAAGAAGTTTCAATTTTTAGGCTCAATGGGGCTGACTAGGGATACTTTTAAAGTCCGAGATAGAAAAGAGTAGTAAGAATTGATTATCAAAGAAATGCCTGAGTCATCTCCCTAACATGCATATCCTAACTATTTCGCCTCAAATAGCAAGCAATCATAACACATAAGTATTCATCATTTAGCATGCACAATTCAAGCAAGAGACTTCAAATAGACAGATTTTGTGAGTTTTTGGCATATCTAACCTAGGTGTTTAGATAGTTGCTTCTAATTCCATTACATTATTCCACCTTACTTCACTAGGTGTTTTTAGTAACTACAACATACATGATCTTTTGACAGACAATTATGACTTAAAAGAAAAAAATTTGTGACTCAAAAATACATAAAAACAACAAAAACACAAATAAAAACACAAATAAAACACAAATAAAACACCCCCCAAACTTAAATCACACATTGTCCCCAATGTGTGTAGACTCAAAGACAATAAAAGAAATAAGACACTTACAGACTTGGCTAAAATGGTGGTGGTGGCGTTGACTAGTACTTTGAATTCCGTGAGGGGAGGAGAGCTCTGGGTTTTTGATTTGGCGACAGGGCCTTCGGATCAGGGTGTTTTTCAGAATTCAGATTTTTTTCGTTGGCGCCACGTTCGCAAATTAGCCGCGCGCCAAACTCTGTCTGGTTACGAACTTCCTGCGCCGCGGTTCTGCTCCTGGGAGCCGCGGCGCTCGGACTTCTGGGCTTCTTCTGATCTTTTGGCGCCGCGGCCCTGCTTCTGGGCGCCGCGACTCTCTGGCGGTTTTCTGGAAATCTTTGGCTTTTCTTCAGTTTTCGCCTTCCAAGTCCTTGGCTTTCACTCACAACACAACACGCATAATTACCTCGTGAGATCGTTTCTAAATAAAGACTAATTGCATTTAAACTAAATAAATCAAATACCTTGGGTTGCCTCCCAAGTAGCGTTTTTAACGTCTTTTAGCCGGACGAAAGTTCCTTATTATTCTAGGGTGTGAGACGTTACTAAGTTCATGTATTCCATTTCATTGATCAGATAGGGTTTTAACCTTTGTCCGTTTACCTTGAAGGAAACTCCTTCTCTCCCCTTTATTTCGATTGCACCATATGAGAATACTCTTACCACTGTGTATGGTCCTGTCCAATGTGATTTTAACTTGCCTGGAAATAATTTCAACCTTGAGCTGAATAAAAGCACTTGTTGTCCTTCTTGGAAGTCTTTCGGTATCAACCTCTTGTCGTGCCATAATTTCGTTCGTTCCTTGTAGATCTTTGCATTCTCATAGGCATTGTGCCTGAATTCATCTAACTCTCTTAGCTGTAGTAACCTCCTCTGTCCTGCTGCCGTGGAATCCATGTTTAACTTCTTCATTGCCCAATACGCTCTGTGTTCCAACTCTACTGGCAAATGACATGCTTTACAAAAAACCAATTTATATGGTGACATACCAATTGGTGTTTTGAATGCTGTCCGGTATGCCCATAATGCGTCATCCAGTTTGATAGATCCTCTTCTCGAGCCGTTCACCGTCTTTTCCAATATGCTCTTCACTTCTCTATTTGACACTTCTGCTTGCCCATTAGCTTGAGGGTGGTAGGCAGTTGTGGTGCGGTGGTAGACTCCATATCGGGAAAGCAATGAATTCAGCTGCTTATTGTCGCGCCCGTTTTCGGCCGCGACTTTATTCTAGCGAACCCTGCTTAAGTAAAAATGTTAAAAAATAAATAATAAAAAGTGCTAAAAATGTTAAAAGGTGCTAAAAAAATGTTAAAGGGTCCCTAGTGGAGTCGCCATTCTGTCGCGCCCGTTTTCGGCCGCGACTTTATTCTAGCGAACCCTGCTTAAGTAAAAATGTTAAAAAATAAATAATAAAAAGTGCTAAAAATGTTAAAAGGTGCTAAAAAAAATGTTAAAGGGTTGCTAGGGAGTCGCCACCTAATTAATTTGGGTGAATTAGGACACCTAAATGTTAACTAGTTTAAAGTAAACATTAACTCCATTTAATGGTCTGCTAAACTTTAATGAGATTCTGGGTAAGGGTTCTTTATTATCCTAAAGGGAAGGGGTCAGGCACCCTAAAGGATCCGCTAACTTGCGGTTGTCCGTTCAAACCTAGGGTTAATTATTTCTGCTAAGAATGCATGTTTGAAAAGTTTAAGTGAAGAGGTGCCTGCAAATTAAAAAATAAAAATAATGCATTCTTTTATAACCTGAAAAAAAAGATTTATAAGATTTGTTTATAAAGTTAGTTTTCGAAAGAGATCATATAAAGTATTATACATAAGAAGTTTAAAAATATAACTGTGCAGAGTTGACTTAGTGATTAAAGGTAGGCTTTTGTTTGCAAAGTCGGTGGATAATAAGTATTAATGAAAGAGTTATTAATTCTTTTAAGATGCATTAGTCTCGTGATTAGATGTTCAAAAATAAGTTAAGCAAGCTAAAATAATTAACTTAATGAGAAGCAAATTTTTAGTGTTGAACTATTTTCTAATAGCGACTTAAAGCTTAGGCTATTCTAAAATATATTAATGTTAAGAGTAAATGTTAGGCAAATAATTACAACAAATAAATGAGAAAAGGATATGAATTAATAAGGATGACTCGAAGAAACATAGACCCTCTCGCCTATGATTTGGAGTTTGTGATGCGGAGAGGGTGAAGCAGATAAGATGCGGGTCTTCATTTGCTGTAGCTTGTGATGAGTCTCGCCATGAGACTCTTCGTTTCGCTCCAATGCATTTCCTTCTCCGGGCAGCGAACCGAGGCAACGTATCAAGTCGCCGATCCACTCGGAGTTGCGATGCGATTTGAGGGACTGATGTTTGTGATTTTTCTTTTAGAGAATTGATTCCTAGGCTTACTTGACTGTTGTTCGAAGGTGTATTGACAGTAAAAAAAAGCTCTGGACTGTTCTTGGATGTTGATGCTGATTTTTGTTCCTAGGCTGCTAAAATTTTCCGAATGCTTCCTTTTTATCGTTTTCCTGCATCGCTTTTTCCAAATGCATCTTTCGGGTTCGTGCGGGCTAGGTTCTCCACCGCCGATCCGGATTGTCCGATTCCTCGTTTGTTGTTTTTCCCTTTTCCCCGGCATGCGTAAAAATACTCAATTTATAGTCTCAACCTCGGGTTCTAAACTTGGTAAACCTTTGATGATAATTTTGGGCTGATTTGAAGGAGATTTGTCATGATTGAAAGGGGTTATTTACTGACTGATTTCGAGAGATTATTGCGAGATTGGTATGGAAAGTTGATGGTTGGCTTCGTGACTGATTTCTTAGGGAACCTATTTTGGAAGGTAAGTTTATTCGGGGTTGATTTGGAATATTTGATTTCAATTCTTATGGAAAGATTGATTCGTTATGGTAAAGATTTGGGTGGAAAAGATTTGTTTAAGGTAAGAGAAGTGGAGGGGCTATTGCGTTTTAGGTTTAGGGTTCTTCAGTTTTTGTTCTTGTCGACGTTGAGAGAAGTGATAAGTATGAGTGGGCTGAAGAGAGGAGTGGGCTGCGGTGAGTAGAAAATAAGGGGCGTTGGGCTTGGGTAGTTATTTAGGTGGGCTGATTAGTTTTAAATTGGGTATTAGTTTTAGAAGTTAATTAGTGGTAACTTAGAAATTCAAAATTGTGATTAAATTATTTAGGTGTTTTATTAATTTAAATTATTAAAAAAATAAAGACGGGCGTGCTAATTAATTAGTTCTTAATGTTTATAATGCGATGTCGTTATTAAGACTTATTAAATAAAAATTAGGACTTCTTAATTCTTTTATGAATGCTATTATTAAAACGCGTGTGTTAGATTATTATTTTATGTATTTATTATTATTTAAGAATTATGACATGACTTTAAAATTAATAAATATGGGCGCGAGACTCTAAGTGCGTAAGACGCGGTGTCATTATTAAATTATTTATTTATTTATGTCTGTATTAATATTTTATCGCTGCATTTTATTATTTAAAAATTATTAAAAATTATTGTTGAAAATTAGTGTAATTTTATGGTTAATGTCTGGACGGGAGGGTCAAAATTGGGTGTCAACAGTTGTCCCTCTTTGTATGGAGATGATGGAAGAATCTTCGGACAAAGACGTTGACTCATAGCCAATTTTGTCTCGATCCTCAGAATAAAAAAATAAAAAATAAAAAGTTGGGTAGGTAGACAAGGCTGACGCAAAAATCAAAGTCTGTCCCAGTGTCGAGTTATGACGACACTGTGCTGCCAGGGTCAAATGCCAAGGCGGGCTAACGCGGGCTCAAAAAATTTGTCCCAGTGTCGAGTTATGACGACACTGGGCTGTGGTGTTAAAAATAAAAATAAAGATAAATGGCTCAACACAGTGTACCGCCATCGCTTATGGTGGCCGGGTTTTATGGTGATGTGGAACGAGTGGACCGACGCTTGAGGCCGCTTCTGCCATTTGTTGGGAAGGTTGGCCCCCCAACAAATTGCCCCGGTTCGCTGTAAGAGAAAATCCACGTTGTGCTCCATCTTTGCGCCTCTGTAGATCAAGCTAAGATAGAAGCATTAGTGCATAAATCACAAACAAAAACAATGTAAGAATGTGAATTTTGTGTTGTGGTTGTAGTCAAATCGTATATACTATATAATGAAATGGTGTGATGATACGTCGTCTTGTATAGGCTAGATGCAGATGACGCCTTGTATGGGCGGAATCGTCTTGTATGGACGAAAAATGCAAATGTTCGTCGTTGTATAGACGAAATGCAAATGACGCCAGATGGGCGCTGCCGTCAGATAGACGAAATGCAAATGACGCCTTGTATTGCTCTATCGCCGTGGTAGACGAAATGCAAATGACGCCTTGTAGACGAAATGTAAATGACGCCAGTATGGGCGCTGCCGTCAGATAGACGAAATGCAAATGTTCGTCGTCAGATAGACGAAATGCAACGACGCCAGTATGGACGCCGCCGTCAGATAGACGAAATGCAAATGATGTCTCTAAGGTTTAGATAAAAATTGTTCTATATGTGGAGTTGTGTCGTAATTCATGCGTAATCAAAACTAGATGAAATAATTAAAGTGTAAATGATGAGCCCGTGGTTTTGCAAGATGTATTTGATGTAGACTTGTTGCGCTTGACTTTGCGAGCGAACTGTTGTATTGGAATGTTGCTATTGGCGCTGCTTTCGACTTGGCGCCGCTTTGGACTTGGCGTCGTTTTGGACTTGTCGCCGTTTTGGACTTGTTGTGTTGATGACGTCGTTGTGTTGCCGCTGCCGCCTGTAGACTAAAGCTCAAGAAAGAGTTAGTGCATAACCGCTAAGACGTAATAATAAAGCATGAATGAGAAAATGCAATTTTGAGAACAGAGAAAATCGCCACCGCGTAGATGTGATATGTTGATGACGGCGTCGCTTTCGACTTGGCGTCGCCGGACGTGGCGTCGTTTTCGGACTAGGCGTCGTTTTCGGACGTGGCGTCGTTTTGACGCGAGTCGCTTTCGGACGCGCGCCGCTTTTGGACGTGGCGCTGCCGGACGCAGAGTCGCCGACCGAGTCGCTTTCGACTCGACGTCGTTTTGGACGTGGCGTCGCCGGACGCGCGTCATTTTCTGAATTAGCCGCTTTGGACGCGAGTCGCTTTCGACCGAGTCGCCGACCGACGCCGCTGGACGCGAGTCATTTTCGACCGAGTCGCTTTCGACTCGACGTCGTTTTCGGATCGGGCGCTGCTGACCGTGGCGTCGTTGACGTGGCGTCGTTGACGCGAGTCGCTTCGGACCGAGTCGCTTTCGACTCGACGCCGCTTTGACCGGGCGTCGTTTTGGACGCGGGCGTCGTTCGGACGCGAGTCGTTTCGGACCGAGTCATTTTCGACTCGACGCCGTTTGACCGGCGTCGTTGGACGTGGCGTCGTTTGGACGCGGTTGTGGCTTATAACGCCGTTGTCCGGACGCGGTTGCCGATGCTCAGTATAATAAATGCTCCTGCAAGCTAAGCTTGAGAAAAATTAGTGTATAACTGTTAAAACAAGATGATAAATGCAATTATGTGAATAGGGATGTCTTCCCTGTATGATATGTGGGGTGTTGTGAATGCTGAGATGTTGTCCTTGGGCGGACATGCTAGATGCTGCCACTGACGAATTGTCATGATGCTTTTTTTGTGATGCATTTGTGAACCATATGGATTGCCATGATGTCTTTGTTGCATTCAGGCACCGCATGAGTTGCAATTTGACTCTAGGCCCGAGCTGATGCGCTATAATTTGTTGCGGGATTTGAACTCTGATTGTTGATGTTTGTCTGCTTCTGCTGCTTCTGAAGAATTTTGTTATATTTTCTGCTTCTACTAGTATGAAGAACTTTGTTGTACCTTCTGCTAATATGAAGGACCTGCGCTCAAAGAAAAATTTGTGAGTTTGAGGGAGGCGGTTGATTCGCGTTGACTTTGTAGTTTTGACTCTTGATGCCGGACGTCTGCCTTTGTTTGGGACTCATAACCCCGCACTGTTTCTCGCTTGTCTCAGTTTTGAATTTGCAAAGGGCATTTAGCCTAAAAGTGGGTTTCCATGGGGTTGCTTGTACATTATGTGTGTTTTCGTTATTTTCAAAAATATGGAAGGTTTCCTAATGGTGTGACCGAAGCCGATTTAGGCCGCCTACGTATCCCCATGAGAAAATCAGGTCATGACGTAGTTCATTACAAGCGAAATTGGGTGAAATTAAAAATTTCTAAAGGTGGGACCGAAGCCGAGGCGGCCGCCTACGTATCCATCAAGGGAATCAGGTCACACGTAGTTCCAATCACCAGCAAAAGAGTAATTGGGATTTTCTAAAGGTGGGACCGAAGCCGATGTGGCCGCCTACGTATCCGCCAAGGGAATCAGGTCACACGTAGTTCCAATCACCAGCAAAAGAGTAATTGGGATTTTCTAAAGGTGGGACCGAAGCCGATGTGGCCGCCTACGTATCCGCCAAGGGAATCAGGTCACACGTAGTTCCAATCACCAGCAAAAGAGTAATTGGGATTTTCTAAAGGTGGGACCGAAGCCGATGTGGCCGCCTACGTATCCGCCAAGGGAATCAGGTCACACGTAGTTCCAAAGTTTGGCGAGGTGTTGATCATTGGTGTTTCTCCTTTCTAACGCCTCTGCATCCTCAACAGGAACGGGGACGAGTCCTAAGTTGTTTCGTTCCGGTGCCTCTGGATTAGTCATTTGTTGGGTGATTGGCTTTCTACCACCAACGCGAATCAACCTTTGGGGATAAGCTAGACAAAAATAACCCTTTAACAAACGGCAAAACCAAGTTAGTATAATATGCAAAAAGTTGCAGGCAATATATAATAATAAGCAATTTGCAAATCAAGTGCGTGTTCTAACATGTTTGGGACCTCTTTATGCCAGAGGTAGGCCTAAACGTCACATATGCGAGGTTGTGATAGATTTGTCCAAGCCGCCCAACTGTAATGCTTTCGTTGGAAATGACGACCAAATGACGGTGCACTTTTCCCAATTTTGGCATGTCATGATTAGCTTTGGATTTATCTATCATTGTCACGCTACACATAGTATGCTGGTTGGTCGTTGGGTTGAGAAACCCGTCGACAAGTTTGGTGTCTTCCTAATTGTGGTGTCGATGCCAGGGACCGACCCACCTAAGGTAAATGCATGCATGCCCTAAAAATAAAGGGTGGTATAGCTCTATCTTAAGTTTCTAAGATTTGGCTTTTCTAGACGCAAGGTTCCCGAGCGGACAACTCGAGTGAGAAGGCTACGCGGCCACCGGTTAGACCGGACACTCCACGTACATTACCAACTCTCCTAAATTTGGGTTTTGAAGAAAGAATTTTGCCGATGCACCAAGCGCACCTCGCATGTAGTGTGTGATTGTGTGAATTTTCCAGAGTGGAAGAAATATGAGCGGAATGCCAGTTTAAGGAAAGCAGTAAAGCAGGTAGCAATTAAAATAAATAAAACAAAATATATCACACAAAATTTAAATGCAAAAAGTAATGCCAAATAATAACCCTAGGTCTGTTGTGGTTAAGAACCTTAAATCCCCAGTGGAGTCGCCATTCTGTCGCGCCCGTTTTCGGCCCGACTTTATTCTAGCGAACCCTGCTTAAGTAAAAATGTTAAAAAATAAATAATAAAAAGTGCTAAAAATGTTAAAAGGTGCTAAAAAAATGTTAAAGGGTCCCCAGCAGAGTCGCCATTCTGTCACGGTCGAAATCGGGCGCGATTCCTAAAAGCGAACCCTGCTTAATAAAATGTTAGAAAATAAAAGTGCTACCTATTAAAAGGAATGTTAAAATGTTAAAGGTGTTGCTAAATATTAAAAGGTGCTAAAAGGGTGCTAAATGCTAAAGGGTTCGCGGGAGTCGCCACCTAATTAGTTTGGGTGAATTAGGACACCTAAATGTCAACTAGGTTAAAGTCAACACTAACTCCATTTTTATGGTCTGCAAAACTTGTGTGAGATTCTGGTTAAGGGTTCTTTATTATCCTAAAGGGAAGGGGTTAGGCACCCTAAAGGATCCGCTAACTTGCGGTTGTCCGTTCAAACCTAGGGTAATTATTATGCTATTTAAAGTAAAAATATTATAAGGATTTTATAAAAGGATGCATTTCGACAAAGATTTATAAGACTATTTTTCATAAAAATACATGTAAGCTATGCAAAGATGACTTATCGGCTAAATGCGTTTATTTACTAAAATAAATCTTAATTGGTATAACATAATATGCCAAATGCTTAGGGTGATTTTCGGTAAAAGAAATAAAAGTTGTTTAAAATATAAAGTTGGTTTCGAATATGAGAAAAATATGCATAACTTAAGATGTACATATGTTTCTTTGTCTTTTCCCTTCTTTTTTTTTTCTGCAAAATTAGTTATGGAAAAATATGTATTTGTAACTAAACTTAGCATGGTAATGAAAACACAAAATGGTTTATTCCTTAAGAGTTTAGGAAACTAGGTTAGGAATATCGTCGCGAGTAATATCCTGGCTATGTGAATAATTATGTGAATTAAATGGTTTAGCAATAACTACTAAATAATGTGAGGCAGGTCTAAAGCGATTACCTTAAGCAAATTTCTAACGTCGAACCATTTCTAATGGGGGCTCAAAGTTTAACTAAGTATACTAATGTTAGTGTAAAGTTAGATAATTAATTACACAAATAAGCGAAGTGGTAGAAAATTTAAAGAGAATTCGAAGACACGATGGTATATCGTTCCGCCCGTGATTTGAAATTTCTGATACAGAATGGAGAGATGCACATAAATGCGGGTCTTCATTTGATAAGAGGCGTGATGAGCCTCACATTGAGACTCTTCATTTGTTCCCATGCATCGGGGTTCATGTAAAAAAATAAGAAGATAAGGATTAGTATATATCCTAATTACTTGAATCATAAAAATCTGTACACACATAATCTATATTTGTACGTAATCAGCATATAAAAATGTGTAAATCAGTGAATAGATATGCAATCACTGCAACAACCAAACCAAAGAAACATACATGGTGCACGCAACAGGCGAACAAAGATTCCACAGGCCAATTCTAACTCATTTATCATTTTAGGCAGAAATGAAAGGATATTATCGACCCTAGGCAGCAGGCCTTTGGGTATGAACAGTAATCAGCAGGGAGGTTTTCTTTCTTTTTCTTTTATACATGTTTAGACTGAATGTATATAGTCAATAGGTACACTTTTAAGCAGGGAACAAAAATGCTCCTGTAGGAATTCCTTACTTAAACAAGTCTCAATACCAAGTTGTATCCTATATACCTGCTTACTACAAGGGGGGTAGTTACAGGTAAATGTGGAAGGTAACAGGGCTACAACTTAACATGGCATAGGCTAGCTTTCCTGAGAGCTTACCACTAATATCAATACCACTACCATTTTAAGCAAATCAATCAAGTAGGATATAGACTAGACAACCTAAGAGATGTCACATGCTAATATGGAGGTATTTTATCATCCAAACATACAAGATAAGCAAATAGATAATCCTGTAGACACGAGAGTTAAGGAAATGAACATGTGATCCTTTTACAGAATAACACTCTAAAGGGTACATAATTACTCAGTATATGATAGTCATACAAGATCCAATTCATTCTATACACTTGATATAATGACATTTAGACATATTGGGCATGAGGATCTCAAACAAACATAGAGAAACTGACATACAGGGGACATATCAGGACAGTGAAACCTATTCAAATCGTATGCCAAACCATCTCTGGCTACCTAAGCATTTAAGATCATATTATGTCAATATACACACCCATTAAAGGAAACAGGACCCAATCTGGGTATGAAATGCAAACAGGATCAGATGATAGCAAATCAGGTGCACACCTCCTCCGAACAAACTTAATAGATGAAAAGACAGTCGCATTAACACTTCATTGGTTCGGAATGACACGACATAACCTTTAGATTTAGCCTCCTACTAAATGAATGCACATGAAAGCAGCGCTCAAATTGCCCAGAAATAACAAATCTTAACAAAACAGGCTAAGACTTATATTCAGTTTGGACTAACATGATGGACACAATGCATTGGGGGGCATGACCAGTTAACTAAACATATAGATCGTGATCAAACCAACTGATTATCATCAATCCCTTTGCCGACACATATTTAAGCAGCATAATAAGCCTAGTATATTAAACATCAATCCTAATCTATAACTTAGAAAATCAGAATCTTGCTAAGATAAACTAAAACATATCGAACACTTATATAACGATGTTAACAAATTTATCAAGAAATATATAACAGAAAGCACATAAATTCGCATAAAGAACCGAAATTCGACAGGAAAGTGAGTTTACCTTCTCCGCAAATAACCGAGGCAACAGTATCAAGTCGTCGACTATTCGGGTTTTGGTTTTGCGATGCGAATAAAAAAGGGAAAGCTTGTGTCTTTCGACTGTTCGAGGGTGTTCTTGGTTAGTGTTTTACTGTCGAAATGCCACTTTTGAAGGAAGAGGTTTCAGACTGTGTAAGGGTTTTTGCCTATCGCGCCCGTTTTCGGCCGCGACTTTATTCTAGCGAACCCTGCTTAAGTAAAAATGTTAAAAAATAAATAATAAAAAGTGCTAAAAATGTTAAAAGGTGCTAAAAAAAATGTTAAAGGGTCCCCAGTGGAGTCGCCATTCTGTCGCGCCCGTTTTCGGCCGCGACTTTATTCTAGCGAACCCTGCTTAAGTAAAAATGTTAAAAAATAAATAATAAAAAGTGCTACAAATGTTAAAAGGTGCTAAAAAAATGTTAAAGGGTTGCTAGGGAGTCGCCACCTAATTAATTTGGGTGAATTAGGACACCTAAATGTTAACTAGTTTAAAGTAAACATTAACTCCATTTAATGGTCTGCTAAACTTTAATGAGATTCTGGGTAAGGGTTCTTTATTATCCTAAAGGGAAGGGGTCAGGCACCCTAAAGGATTCGCTAACTTGCGGTTGTCCGTTCAAACCTAGGGTTAATTATTTTTGCTAAGAATGCGTGTTTGAAAAGTTTAAGTGAAGAGGTGCCTGCAAATAAAAAAATAAAAAAATAATGCACTCTTTTATAACCTGAAAAAAAAGGTTTATAAGATTTGTTTATAAAGTTAGTTTTCGAAAGAGATCATATAAAGTATTATACATAAGAAGTTTAAAAATATAACTGTGCAGAGTTGACTTAGTGATTAAAGGTAGGCTTTTGTTTGCAAAGTCGGTGGATAATAAGTATTAATGAAAGAGTTATTAATTCTTTTAAGATGCATTAGTCTCGTGATTAGATGTTCAAAAATAAGTTAAGCAAGCTAAAATAATTAACTTAATGAGAAGCAAATTTCTAGTGTTGAACTATTTTCTAATAGCGACTTAAAGCTTAGGCTATTCTAAAATATATTAATGTTAAGAGTAAATGTTAGGCAAATAATTACAACAAATAAATGAGAAAAGGATATGAATTAATAAGGATGACTCGAAGAAACATAGACCCTCTCGCCTATGATTTGGAATTTGTGATGCGGAGAGGGTGAAGCACATAAGATGCGGGTCTTCATTTGCTGTAGCTTGTGATGAGTCTCGCCATGAGACTCTTCGTTTCGCTCCAATGCATTTCCTTCTCCGGACAGCGAACCGAGACAGCGTATCAAGTCGCCGATCCACTCGGAGTTGCGATGCGATTTGAGGGACTGATGTTTGTGATTTTTCTTTTAGAGAATTGATTCCTAGGCTTACTTGACTGTTGTTCGAAGGTGTATTGACAGTAAAAAAAAGCTCTGGACTGTTCTTGGATGTTGATGCTGATTTTTGTTCCTAGGCTGCTAAAATTTTCCGAATGCTTCCTTTTTATTGGTTTTCCTGCATCATTGCTTTTTCAAATGCATCTTTCGGGTTCGTGCGGCTAGGTTCTCCACCCGCCGATCTGGATTCTCGTCGATTCTCGTTTGTTGTTTCCCCTTTTTCCCTGGCCAGATGCGTAAAAATACTCAATTTATAGTCTCAATCTCGGGTTCTAAACTTGGTAAACCTTTGATGATAATTTTGGGCTGATTTGAAGGAGATTTGTCATGATTCAAAGGGGTTATTTACTGACTGATTTCGAGAGATTATTGCGAGATTGGTATGGAAAGTTGATGGTTGGCTTCGTGACTGATTTCTTAGGGAACCTATTTTGGAAGGTAAGTTTATTCGGGGTTGATTTGGAATATTTGATTTCAATTCTTATGGAAAGATTGATTCGTTATGGTAAAGATTTGGGTGGAAAAGATTTGTTTAAGGTAAGAGAAGTGGAGGGGCTATTGCGTTTTAGGTTTAGGGTTCTTCAGTTTTTGTTCTTGTCGACGTTGAGAGGAAGTGATAAGTGAGGAGAGTGGTTTGAAGAGAGAGTGGTCATGTGAGTAGAAAATAAGGGGCGTTGGGCTTGGGTAGTTATTTAGGTGGGCTGATTAGTTTTAAATTGGGTATTAGTTTTAGAAGTTAATTAGTGGTAACTTAGAAATTCAAAATTGTGATTAAATTATTTAGGTGTTTTATTAATTTAAATTATTAAAAAAAATAAAGACGGGCGTGCTAATTAATTAGTTCTTAATGTTTATAATGCGATGTCGTTATTAAGATATATTAAATAAAAATTAGGACTTCTTAATTCTTTTATGAATGCTATTATTAAAACGCGTGTGTTAGATTATTATTTTATGTATTTATTATTATTTAAGAATTATGACATGGCTTTAAAATTAATAAATATGGGCGCGAGACTCTAAGTGCGTAAGACGCGGTGCCATTATTAAATTATTTATTTATTTATGCATGTATTAATGTTTTATCGCTGCATTTTATTATTTAAAAATTATTAAAAATTATTGTTGAAAATTAGTGTAATTTTATGGTTAATGTCTGGACGGGAGGGTCAAAATTGGGTGTCAACACTTATTGCAAAAGTGACTTCCTTCGTCACTGATGATGGCTCTTGGAGTGCCGAACCTTGTGAAAATATTCTTTTGAAGGAATTTTTGAGCACGCTTCTTTTCTTTGTGGCCACTGCTTCTACCCATTTGGACACATAGTCTACTGCCAGAAGGATATATTGATTTCCAAAGGATGGCGGGAATGGTCCCATGAAATCGATTCCCCACATATCAAAGAGTTCCACTTCCAATATCCCTTGCGAAGGCATTTCGTTTCGTCTTGAGATGTTTCCTGTTCTCTGACAACTATCACATCTCTTCACAAAGGTATGGGCATCCTTAAAAAGTGTTGGCCAATAGAATCCGCAAAGATTTCTTTGCCGTTTCGATGCCCCAAAGTGTCCACCACATGATAGGGTGGCAATGGGTGAACACAGTGCATCTCTTCCTCCGTATACATCGCCGATGACTTGGTCAAGATGTGTTTGTATAACATAGGTTCCTCCCAATAGTAATGCTTTACTACGAGTAAAACCTCTTCACTTCCGCCTTGTCAATGCGGGGTAGTACCTTAGCCGCAAGAAAGTTAACAAAATCAGCATCAAGGTAAATTAGAATTCATACTTACTTGAAATAGTTGTTCGTCGAAAGTGATCATTTATTTGCACATCCTCGTGTTCTCGCTCTGTTCTCCGCCTTGACAAGTGGTTCAGAATCGAATTCTCTTCCTTTCTTATCACGAATCTCCACGTCGAATTCTTGTAGAAGCAGGACCCATCGAATGAGGCGAGACTTTGCATCCTTCTTTGTCATCAAGTACTTTATATCAGAGTGGTCAGTGTATACTATCACCTTATTCCCAATCAAGTATGGCCTGAATTTCTCAAAAGCATATACTATTGCTAGTAGTTCCTTTTCGGTAGTTGCATAATTTAACTGTGCGTCATTTAGAGTTTTACTAGCATAGTAAATGGATCTAAATACCTTGTCGATTCTCTGTCCAAACACTGCTCCTACTGCATAATCGCTTGCATCGCACATTAGTTCAAATGAGAGCTCCCAGTTTGGTGCAATGACTATGGGTGCTGAAATAAGCTTCTCGAAGGCCCAAATGCGGATGAGCATTCTTTATTGAAGTCAAGGCAACCCCGTCATTAGCAATGTGGAAAGAGGCTTTGAGACCTTTGAAAAATCCTTGATGAATCTTCTATAGAAACCTGCATGTCCAAGGAAACTTCTGACTCCTTTTGTTGATACTGGAGGTGGTAAATTTTCGATCACTGAAATCTTTGCTTTGTCCACCTCAATACCTTGGTTTGATATTTTGTGTCCCAAGACAATTCCCTCTGTTACTACGGTTGACACTTCTCCCAGTTTAGCACAAGGTTAGACTCTTCGCACCGGCTTAACACTTCTTCTAGATGCCTTAAACACTCATCGAACGATGCTCCAAAGACTGAAAAGTCATCCATAAAGATCTCTATAGTCCTCTCCACCATGTCTGAGAAAATTGCCATCATACACCTCTGAAAAGTTGCAGGTGCATTGCAGAGTCCGAATGACATCCTTCTGAATGCAAATGTACCAAAAAGACAAGTAAATGTTGTCTTTTCCTGATCTTCTGGTGCTATTGCAATCTGGTGATACCCTGAGTATCCATCCAAAAAGCAGTAGTAGTTATGCCCTGCAAGTCTGTCCAACATTTGATCTAGAAATGGCAACGAAAAGTGGTCTTTTCTGGTTGCCTTGTTCAACTTGCGATAGTCAATGCAGATTCTCCATCCGGTGACTGTTCTAGAGGGAATGAGTTCGTTCCTTTCGTTGGTCACCACTGTTATTCCACCCTTTTTAGGCACCACTTGTACCGACTCACTCATGTGTCATCGATATAGGGTAAATTACTCTCGCGTCGAGCCATTTTAGGATTTCTTCGACTACCTCTTTCATGTTTGGGTTTAGTCGCTTGGGCTTCGATGGACGGTCCGCTCTCCTCATCTAGACGGATCTTATGCATTACCGCTGACGACTTATCCCTTTATGTCCGCTAATGTCCATCCAATGGCCCGCCAGTGATTCTTCAAGATTCTTAGCGCTTTATCAATCTCTTCGGTGGATAGGTGGCATGAAATGATCACTGGTAAGGTTTTCTCTTCACCTAGGTATTGGTATTGTAGATGATTGAGTAGGGTTTTTAACTCTAACTCTGGGGCTTTCTCTGTGGATGGTAATGATCTTTCTGGCATCTGTCCAAGCTCTTCATACTTCCTCGTATCCCATTTTTCATAAACATTCATCCAATTTGTATACTCCATCAGATCTGGATCGTTTCTACTATCATCATCCCATTTGGTCAGTACTTCTTCAAGCGTATCATCATGTCCGAACTCCTTGGCTGACACTGCTTATTCGATAAGATCAATGGCTGCGCAGTTATCCTTGGCATTTGGAAAAGTTGCTGCTCGAAAAACATTGAAAATCACCTCTTCTTCATCTACTTGAAGCTTCAACTCCCCTTTGTGAACATCAATGAGAGACTGTCCTGTGGCTAAGAAGGGTCTGCCAAGTATGATGGGGATTTCATCGTTATCTTGTATGTCTAAGATAACGAAGTCGGCGGGAAAGATGAACTTGTCCACCTTCACTAATACATCTTCGATGACTCCTCTAGGATGAACTATTGAGCGGTCAGCTAACTGCAAAGTGATGTTTGTAGGTTTGACTTCTCCCATTCCTAGTTTGCAGAAAACTAGATAAGGCATCAGATTTATGCCTGCTCCCAAGTCGCACAATGCTTTCTGACATTCAAACTTTCCAATGGTGCATGGGATGGTGAAGCTCCCTGGATCTTGTAACTTCTAAGGTAGTTGTCTCTGTAGGATGGCACTACATTCCTCAGTCAACATCACTGTTTCGTAGTCCTCTATCTTCCTCTTTTTGCTAAGCACATCCTTCATGAACTTGACGTAGCTCGGCATTTGCTCTAATGCTTCAGCAAATGGGATATTGAGTTGCAATTGTTTGAGGATCTCCACGAATCTAGAGAATTGCTTGTCAAGAGTATATGTTTTTAACTTCTGGGGATATGGTATTATCACCTGGGGTGCGGTTGCTACAACTTCTGCCGAATTTTCGATTACAGGTTACGGGCGCCGCGACCGCTCTTTGCGCCCGCGCGCCACTCTCTGCCTGTCTCGAATCTTCGCCGCGCCCCGCCATAGCGCGCTGGCGCTGCCGCCGCGCACTTTCTATCTCCTCTGATTCGGCATCCTTCAGGTTAATTGCCTGACATTGTGTTTCCATATTGCCTACCCTAGGTGCAAATTGCTCTTCTTGCGTTTAGCTGTTCAACATGATCGCGAGCTCTCCTATTTGCGTTTCCAACTTCTTCATGGTCATTCTCGTTTCGTCCATGAACTGATTTTGGTACCTCGTGAAACTGAGTATAGCTTCTCGTAATTCCTCCCTCTCTTCCTCTATGGTTGGATCTCTATCATATTGACAGTAAAAATCCATATCTAAAGGATTCCTGAGATGAATCAAAACCAACAACGAATCACGGCACACTTGTTTGTACAAAAGAAAATAAAATAAAATAAACAATGTAAAGAAATAAAAATAAAAACCAAATTAGAAATTAAAAATAGATAAATTTGATATTGAACTATGCCTAATCCCCGGCAACGGCGCCAAAAACTTGATGCGTGAAAAGATGCACACACTTTAACGCAAGTGCACGTTATCGTGACAAGTAATATAGTCTTGGTAAGACCGAATATCGTCCACAAGGATTAGGGTTCAAGTACCAACTATCTATCTTTTGGTATCTATTTGGTAATCGATATTTGATTTTGTGGTTTATAACTAACAATTATAAAAGCTAATTAACTATAGGTTTACTTCAGTTGTAATGGGAATAGGGCTTCCATGTCTCCTCAACTATCCGATTATGTTATTTATTAATGCAATGAATTATGGTCTTCTTCTCTCGGAGCTAGCAGGTTTACGAAATCGTTTTATATTCCCGTTAAGGATATATAAACACTCAACCCCAATATTGCACCTTTCTACCTTTCGGTGATAAGGATAACTCTATAGGAGGATTAAGAACAAAAACCTAGTTAACCGTCACGCACCATGCGTAAAATTAGGGTTGTTAAGCCTCTCATTAACGCTACATAAATAATTGAGGTATTTTCATCCCCAATCCAAAATATGTCTACCCAACTTACATCATATTCACAACCTCCTCCTTTCGAAGTTTGATTAGAAATCATATAAATAATGATAATTAGTGATCATTTAATTACCAAGCATTCAAAGCAATTATTGAATAAATCTCAACAAGAAGAAGAATTACCATAGACATGCATTAATTTATAACATAAGTTTCTAGTGAATCAACATGGAAAGCCCTATAAAAGAATTAGTTCCTAGCCATTGACATGACAAGAACTAATTCAAAGTTCATCATACAAAACTGAAATAAAAGAAAGAAAAGAAAAGAAATTACTAAGTTTAGGGTCTCCAATCTTCAATCCAAGAAAACCTTGTGTTGTGCAAGAAGGGGAACCTTAAAATCTGCCTAGGGTTCTCCTTTTATAGGCTGAAAACCGCCTCCAACTTTTCCTTCAGGCCAGGCCCAGAATTTCGTCTAAAAACCTGATTTTCCCGCGTCGGCGCCGCGGCCCTGCTTTCGGCGCCGCGGCGCCGGAACTTCTGCAGTACTTCGGGTGATTTGGCGCCGCCCGATCTCTGCATGCGCTGGCGCGCGCATTGGAACCTCTGCAGCCTTCGATGATTGGCGCCGCGCCGCTTCGATCGCAGGAGGCCGCGCTGTCTGGTTTCTCGCTGCTCGCCACTTTCTCTCGCTTAGCTCGAACCTCTTCTTTTGCCCTCTTTTAGCTCCTTTTCCGCCATTTGGCCATTTTAACCACTTTGACTCAAAAGAAAAAAAATCTATCCTAATACGACACTTATTTGTACAAAAAGGGACAAAAGACTAACTAAAAATGACTCGAAAAGTGTATATAAAATACACCGATCACTTAGGCAGAGGTAGGTAAAAGTAGGCATTTAGGCGCAATTACGTACCATAAGCATTTTTTTCATCCAACTCCTTTTCCTTCTTTTTGACTTTTTTTTAGTCTCATACCTATTTTTCTCCCCTATTTTCTTTTGAGAGAATAATATGTATTATAAATAACAGACACCCCCAAACTTAAGTTTTTGCATATTTTTCATTGGGGTGCATCAAATTTTCATTCTCTTTTTATTGCTTTTTCAACACTTCTCATCCCAAGAGTTTTTCAATTATCACTTATGACACAAACAGGGAATCATAGGGTGTCAAAGAAAGATATTATTTTAGGCTCAAAGGGGTTGACTAGTGATACATTTTATGTCAGGGTAGGTAATGAACGGTAAGAAGGGCTAACAAAGAAATGTCTGAATCATCTCCCTAAACATGTACATCTTAACTATTTCGCCTCAAATAACAAACAAACAGATTTTCTAGACATTTTTCAATCTTTCTTTCCATAACTGACACACATAAGTTAAGCACAAATATCTCAAAAAATTAGATGTCATGAATTTTTGACATATCTAACTTAAGCACACAGATTGTTGCTTTCAATTCCATTACATTATCCCACTCTATCCACTCAATATCTTTAGCAACTACAACATACATGATCCATAAAAAAAATTATGACTCACAAGACACATAAGACAAACAAAAAGATAATAAAAAGACTTAAAACAAAATAATCAGAACAAAATAAGACACCCCCCCCCCCCAAAATAATCACAACAATGTGTAAGGACTAAAAATAAAGGGACAACTTACAGACACAAAACAACGGTCATAACGGAGGTCTGGGATGAGATTCTTGAAATTGCACAGGTCATCGAGACTCTCTGAACCTCTGGATTTCAGCATTTTGACACTTTAGTTTCCATTCCACCTGATATAAAAAACATAAGACAAAGAGCCAATACCGTGAGACTATTCAAGACAAAATAGAACAAACTAAAACAGAAAATCAAACTAACATAATTAATAAATATTGGGTTGTCTCCCAACAAGCGCTGTCTTTAACGTATTTTAAACGCAATTAATATTTACTAGTGCCCAGTGGATCCTTCTGCGAACTGCTTGCAATCCGCACAGTTATTGTTGCAGGTCTCACTTCTCCTACAATACTTTTTTCAAACAAGGGCCTCATATCTAAGAATATCCCCCAATTATACAAGGCAGACTTGTCTTATAGGCTCTCTATAATATAGGGATCAGTGAAACTCCCTACATCTCTCAACTTTAGGGGGTACCCTTGAGGGTATGGACTTTCTGGTTGGGGCTCATCAATGATAGTTGGTGGTGTCTTTTCTGCAACGGGTATAGGAAAAAGAAATTCCAAGGAATCCAAAAAGGTGAAAAATTGGATCTCAGTAACCTCTTCTTTCTCTACACCAACTATCTCTCTCAATTCCTCATTATTCTCAACAACTTGTTGTGGTTCAGGTTCATCCCTCTGCTTATCACTCCCCACAACTGTGTCGCTAGACAGATTTTCTTGCGGTACATTGATCACCATATCCATCAGCTGCCCTATTTGTGTCTCCATATTTTCTAGGGACACCTTTGTCTCAGTCATAAACTGAGTCTGGTACTTGGTAAACATGAGTATGGCTGCGTACAACTCATCTAGATCTTCCTCTGGAACATGTGGGTTAGACTGCTGTTGTTGATTCCATTTCCCCGGATAGTAGTAGTCTATGTGTCCTTTTTTTTTTACACTAACTTTACCTACAAAATAAGAAAAACAACAAAAACTGATAAAAAGATGCTCACAGAACAAGTTAGAAACTTGTTCATGGAGCAACCAAATTAGAAATAAGATTAGATAATTCGATATTGATAGTATGCCAGTCCCCGGCAGCGGCGCCAAAATCTTGTTAGCGATTTTACAAATGCTCACGCAAGTGTACGTATCGTTTCAAGTAATATAGTCTGTAAGACCGAATATCGTCCACATAGACTGATTTTCAATTGCCGAACATCTAGTCTATGTTATCTATTTGGCTAACGATAAGTTGATTTGATATTTCTCTAAAAACTACTAGAGTAATTGCGAGAATTAAATTAAATATGCTTTGGTGTAAATCAGTTATGGTGGAAATAGGGCTTCCAATATCCTCAACTATCCACTCTTTTCAATCCCTAATGCAACAACAATGGCTTCTTCTTTTACGTTAAGATAGCAGATTAACTAGTCTGTCTTATATTCCGGTTAGGATATATAAAAGCTCAACCCAGTGCAGCAACCTTCTATATTTCTATGATAGATTTTACCACATAGGAGGATAAAGAACAATAACCTAAAGTGCTACACAAGTATCGGGGTACTTTCGTCCGCTACATTAACCTATGTCTATTCAATTACAGCATATCCAAATCTCCCCTCTCGGATCTCGATTCGAAATTATATAAATTATGATAATTAGTGATCAGTTAACTATCAAACATTCAAACCAATATTGAATAAATCTTAACAAGATGAAGAAGAAACCAAACTAATGCATTAATTCATAAAACGAGTTTCAAGCGATTCAATTGGAAAACCCTAATTAAGAGTTTAGCTCCTAGGCATAGACATGCTAAGAACTAATTCAATATCCAAAATGAACTGAAATAAGAATAAGGAAAAGAGAAAAGTAAATAACTTGAACTAGGTCTCCAATCTTGTGCCTCCAAAATTATGTTAGACTGTGAGAGATTGAATATGTACAAGATGCCTCCATAAGGTCAGGGTTTTAGGGATTATATAGTTGAGAAAAAATGCATTATGGACCCTAAACACCGTATAAAATTCGGCCCAAAAAATTAGAAAGTTCGCCTTGGCGCCGCGGCTCCGGAAAACCTGGGGTAAAATCAGAGTGCGCATGTATTTAGCGCCGCGCGTGTTAGGCGTATTTTGTATACGCTTTTTGAGTCATTTGTAGTGTTAGGGCCGTTTTTCTTTCTTTTGAGTCACAGCGGTTAAAAAAGACAAAATGGCGAAAAGAAGCAAAAGTTGGCATAAAAGGAGGGTCCCGAGGAAAAAAGGTTAAAAATTGGAGATTCGAACGAAGGCATAGCAGCGTCGTGGAGCCTAGCAGCAGGATCACGCGCCGTAAGATCATCGCCACAAAGTTTAGCGCCGCGCAAGTCTCAGACGCATCGGCGCCGACGCGGAATTTTGCAGATCCAAGGACAAATTGGCCAGGGGAAAATAGGGTCCATAGGGCACGATAATAACACCATACTTAAGCCCTAGGAATTATTCTACAGAGGGGGATTTTAGAACAGAAGACAACACAAGAAAATTTGGAGGCTACAATTGGAGACCTAGTTCTAAGTAATTTTTCTTTCTTTAGTTTTCAATTCAGTTCATGTTGGGATTTGTATTAGTTCTTAGCATGTCTATGACTATGAGCTAAACACTTTATTAGGGCATTCCTATTGAATCGCTTGAAACTTTATTTCATGAATTAATGCATTAGTTTGATTTCTTCTTCACTTGATTAAGATTTATTCAATATTGGTATGAATGTTTGATAGTTAATTCATCACTAATTATCATAATCTATATGATTTCGAATCAAGAACGGAGAGGAGAGATTTTGATATGCTGTAATTAAATAGACATAAGTTAAAATTGTGGACGAAAGTACCCCGATACTTGTGTAACATTATAGTTTATTGTTCTTAATCCTCCTATGTGGTAAAATCTATCATAGAAATATAAAAGGTTTATGCACTGGGGTTGAACGATTATATATCCTAATCGGAATATAAGACAGTCTAGTTAACCGCTATCTTAACGTAGAAGAAGAAGTCATTCTAGTTGCATTAAGCATTGAAAATAGTGGATAGTTGAGGATATTGAAAGCCCGAATTCCTTCATAACTGATTAAACCTCAATAATTTAGTTTAATTCTTGCAATTACTCTACTAGTGTTAGATAAAAACCAAATCAACTTATTGTTTGCCAAATAGATAATCTAGAATAGATGTTCGATAATTAGAAACCAGTCTCTGAGGATGATATTCGATCTTACCAGAAAATATTACTTGTAACGATATGTACACTTGCGTGAGCAATTGGAAATCGGCCAAATAAATTTTTGGCGCCGTTACCGGGGTCTGGCGTACTTCTAATATCGAACCATTTATTCTTAATTCTACTTTGGTTTTTTATTGTTTTTATTTTTAGAACCCTGTTGCCTTGATTTGTTTGTTGATTTTGATCGATTTCAGACGTAGTTTATGCGAAGAAGAAGAGGAGCAGATACACTTGTTCCTTTTAATCCTGAAATTGAGAAAACTTGCAAGCATAACAGGCAAAAAAAGAAGATATCTGATTCAGTGACCATGGAAAACCAATAGAATCAGAATGGGGCGGACAATGAGGTTCCTGAGAATATAGGGGAGCCAATACAGGTCCCAGCAGAGAGAAGTTTGGGGGACTACGTTCTGCCCACAGTTACAGGTGCACAGACATGCATCAGGCTTCCAGCAATAGGGGAAAACAACTTTGAGATCAAGCCAGTCATCCTGAGCATGGTCCAAAACACAGTACAGTTTGGGGGATTGCCGTCTGAAGACCCCCACATGCACATTGCCAATTTTCTGGAGTTGTGTGCCACCTTCAAGTACAATGGCGTTACTGACGACACCATTAGATTGAGGCTCTTCCCGTTCTCACTTAGGGACAGAGCCAAGAGTTGGTTAAACTCACTGTCTGCCAACTATGTCACCACCTGACAGGATTTAGCCCAAAGGTTTCTTGCAAAGTTCTTCTCTCCTTCAAAGGCTGCAAAGTTAAGGGGAGATTTGAACAATTACAATCAGGTATATGGAGAGTCGTTGTATGATGCATGGGAGCGATTCAAGGATTTGCAGAGAAAATGTCCACATCATGGCATAGAAAAGTGGATGTTGGTCCAAATTTTTTATAATGGGTTGAGTGATACTACTCGTACAATCATTGATGCTGCAGCAGGTGAAGCCTTTATGAGGAAGAGTGTCAATGAGGCACGTGAGCTACTAGAGGACATGACTGTCAATAATCATCAAGGGGCAGATGACAGATCAACGACTAGCAGGAAGTCTATGGGTATACATGAGATAAATTGTTATCACTGCATTGAATGCGTAGGTGACCCTTTTGACAAAGCAGCTGCAGCAGAACACTATGTCTGTAAATGCAGTCCAGATACCGGTGAATTGTGAGATTTACGGAGGGCCACACTCTTTTGACAGATGCACAACGGTGGATCCTAATAATGTGCCCATGGATCAGGTTCAAGCAGTGGGAAACTTTCAACGCCCTTATACCTCCAACACATACAATCCGGGGTGGAGAAATCACCCCAACTTTTCGTGGAGGACTGACCAAGACCAGTAGCCACCATATCAAGGTAGTTACCAGAACCAGCAGACACTAGGGGTGCACAAAAATCGGTCCGGACCAAAAAAATGGACCGGACCGAACCTATTTGGACCGGACCGAAATTATCGGTTCGGTCCTTTGAAATATAAGTTTCGGTTCGTCCTGTCCGTCCACCAGTTCGGTTGATTTCGACGATTTTTTTAATAATATATATAATATATATAATATATATAATTCCTAATATATATAATATGTATAATTTATAATATATATTGAATTATATAATTCCTAATATATATAATTCCTAATTTTCTAATATATAATATTAGATAATTTTGCCTGCCTGTTCCGGCCTTTTTTTTTAAAAATTGAATTTCCAATCCGAAATTGACATTCTGATCGCATACACAATTTTTACGTTGAAATCAATTGTACGTCGCAAGATATTTAGATTTGAAAAGGGGAAAAACGTAACGATTTGGGGGAAAAGTGAAATTGAGGGGCAAGATGGACGTTTTTGGAGAAATCGGAGGAATCAAACCGCTTCGGCAGTTTGGCCGCCCCCGTATCGAAAAAATACGCGAAATCAATTTTTTTTAGGTAAAACGGACGTCCGAGCGCAAAGTTATGACCATATAAAGTTTGATCAATTTACGACCTATATTTCATATGTCAATACGCCCGGCCGGGCGGGTCCGATCGGCGGGCCGACCGAGTCCGGTGCCGCGGGGACCGCCGGACGGGGCCGGGCCGGTGCGGACCGGGCCGGGCCGTGGGGACTGGGGCAAATCATTCGGCCCATTCGTCCGAAACCGACCGCACCGAAATGACTCGATCGACCGACCGACCGAAATTCGGTCCGGTCTTCGGTCTGAGTAATCTGTAATTTCGGTCTTCGGTCCGGTTCGGTTCGGTCCGGTCCGGTCCGATTCGGTCCGGTCCGGTCCGGTTTGAACCTTTTGTGCACCCCTAGCAGGCACATAATCAGGCTACATCTTCCCAGCAGTTTAGATCACCTACCCAACAAGAGAAACTTGATGAACTGAGAGCAGCATTGCTTACACTCACCAATTCGCAGAATCAGTTCATGTCCGAAACAAGGTCCTCTCTCAGGAACTTGGAAACGCTGGTGGGGCAACTGACGAAGATGGTAAATAAAAGACAGTAGGGTACTCTCCCATGAAACACAGAGGTTAATCCGAGAGAGCAGTGCCAGACAGTTTTGTTGAGAAGTGGAAAGCAGTTGGAGCAGGTTGCTCCCCAACCAACATTGGTGAATGAGAAAGAGTGTGAGAAGACAGTTGATATAGGAAATGAGGGGGTCCCTGAAGACCGCCCGACAATATAGAAAGCTCCACCAGCACCTTTGAGGGAATACACTGACAAAATCCCTTATCCTCAAAGGCTCCAAAAGAAGGCCCTAGATAAACAGTTCTCCAAGTTCTTGGAGGTATTTAAGAAGCTCCACATTAATATCCCCTTCATTGAGGAGAGCAAATGCCCACATATTTCAAATTCATGAAGGAGATATTCGGGAAGAAGAGAAGATTGACGGATTATGAGACAGTAGTGCTGACAAAGGAGTGCAGCATCATCTTACAAAAGATATTGCCTCCTAAATTGAAAGATCCAGGAAGTTTCACCCTGCCCTGCACTATTGGAAAAATAACCTGCAACAGGGCACTTTGCGACTTAGAGGCTAGCATACATCTTATTCCTCTATCAATGTTCAAGAGATTGGGTTTGGGGGAAGCCAAGTCAACCACAGTTAATCTACAGCTTGCTGACCGATCCGTGGTACATCCCCGAGGCATAGTGAAAGATGTGCTAGTAAAGGTGGGCAAGTTCTGTTTCCCAACGGACTTCCTCGTTCTTGACATGGAGGAAGATGAGGACATGCCCATAATTTTGGGGAGACCATTCCTTGCAACGGGTAGAGCCCTAGGAAAAGGGAGAGTTGAGAATCAGGGTTCAAGAAGAAGAGATGGTATTCAAAGTTTTCAAATATACCATTGAATCCCAGGTCAACAACAAATGTTTTACAGTGAGCACATCTGACATAACAACTTATCAAGCACAAACCAAGGGTAGGGGAATCATTGCGCAACTGTGAATCCACAGGTTAGGTTGATTGCTGAAACAAAAGTGGATGAGATGAAAGTTGACAAAAAGGTAAACCTTACTGAACCCAATCCTGTGAAAAAGAAGAATAGAGTGAGGAAAAGAAAAATGATCTTTAAATGGATAGGTGGTGGGGTTAATTTACCCCAGTGATTGAATAAGGAACATGCGTCCGACTAAAAGACGTTAAAGACAACGCTACTTGGGAGGCAACCCAATGTTTAAATTATGTAATTAATTTAAATAGAACAGTCTCACTTTTAGTATTTTTTGGTTGTATTGTGATGACAGGTGAAGGGAATTGGACATGAAGCACTGAAAAACGCTGTAAACATGAAATTGGTGCAGCACCGCGACGCCTAGCAGCAGGACCGCGACACCGAATGTTCTGAGAGATTGCAGGAATTTAGGCGCCGTGGCGTCGTACAGCAGGGCCGCGGCTCCGGGGCGCATTTTCAGAAATAAAGAACCCTAAATCCCCCATCTCCTCCCACAATCACACAACCCTTTCCTCCTCTCAAAAGTACCGAAAATCCACTCTCTCTTTCACAAAAAATCTTTCACAAACTCCACCAAATTCTTCATAAATCCCTACACACCACCCCCATTAAAAACCCTTACATCTTTCACCATCACCACTCCTTCACTTGGGTCAGGAAATTTGTGAAGAAAAACTTTTCAAAAAGGTAATCTTCTTCATCAATTCTCTTGAAATTTCTTGATTAAGTGGTGAAAGTAGCTTCAAGTTTTGGGTTGTGTACGGGCCACTTTTGTATTGTGCTGTGTGATTGGGGGTTGCATTCTATTGTGTTGTGTGTTGTTGATTGGATATATTGTGGTGTGATTATTCTTGGGTACCGCTGTGTTTGAATTGTGATTGGTTGATAGTTGTTGGGAAACCTCAAGGAAACAAAGGAAACGCTGCAGAGAATTTTCCAACAACCCTCATAATGGCCTCAAGGAAACGAACTGCCCGAACCACATCATCTTCATCAGCTCCAGATCATGATATTACCCGATTCACCAATAGGAATGGGGAGAATTGATATAATAGGATAAGTGGCAGGGCAGTAATACAAGAGCGAGGAATGGAATATCAGTCTGAATCACTCGATGAGGAGAATGCATACGATCCTATTAAGGGCACGATTGAAGCTAATTATTGGTAGAGGTTCGTCGAGGCAGAGGCTATTCCACAACAAAATGTCAGCCTTGTGAGGGAATTCTACACCAATTATCCAGAACAAAGCGATGGGAGATGCTTTGTAAGAGGGCGTTATGTACCCGTTTGTCACGACCCGACCCCGGGCCCGCGACTGGTGCCTTACCTGGGCACCCGTACAGGTAAACATCAGAGATAATCAGCGGAACATACGTAAACTTAACAATGAAATAAATACTAGGTTAGCCGATAAGGCTACCTCCCGGGATATATATACAAATCCAAAAGCAGTTACCTCAAATCTTTTTTTTTCTTTTAACAATGACCCACAACATATGACTACAGACCTCTAAGAGTTTACATAACAACTGTGACGGGACAGGGCCCCGCCATACCCCTGAATGTACAAAAGTCTACAACTTCAGGGTACCGTACCAAAAGACCAAGCCTCCGGAGAAATGGAGCTTTCCAAGAAACGAACAGTGATCCTAAGAGTGCGGATCAACAAGCTATGCACCTCAACTCGCGCAGATGAACGCACTTCAAGCGAGGTCAAGACAAATGTACCAAGTATGTAAAATGTAGCATCGTATTTAAATCATAATAGTCTAAAATAAAGCTGATGACATATATGATACCCAATTAACAGTATATTGTGCCTTACCGAAGTGAAAGTAATGAAAGTCAGTTTTTACCCTGTACATCCTGTCTCAACATATGAACCATAATCACACCAGGGCTACGAACCCCAAATTCTTAAACATCGAACGCACCCGTGATCCCCATCACCGCCGATCGCTAGGTATAAAGCTAACCATGTGACGCGCGTGGTATCCTACTCACCGCTTGCCAGACACGCAACAACACATATACACATAAATCCTTCGTGGTGGAATCCCCGTCACATGCCGACGTAAAGAGTAACCTACAATCACGTGACGCGCCCGTGGCATCCTACCTCACCGCTTACCAGACACACATACAACACATGTATATATATATATATATCTCATGCCCGTGGAATCCCTCATATCGGGTACATGACTTCATGGGGAGCTAATCCAAGGGTAATAATCGTATCCGGGAATTTAACCCGCATCCTGGTCGCATGCCTCAGAATCCCTCATCGTAAGCATGTCCAAGGTGCATGCCTCGGAATCCCTCATCGTAAGCATGTCCAAGGATCAACCACAATGGAAGCATACCCGTGAAATCCCACATCACTGTCGGTACGTCCAGGTAACTCATACTGCATGCCTCGGAATCCCTCATCGTAAGCATGTCTAAGGTGCATACCCGTGGAATCCCACCTCACTGTCGGTACGTCCAAGTAAGCTCATACTACGACAATGGAAGCATACCCGTGGAATCCCACATCACTGTCGGTACGTCCAAGTAAACTCATACTAAGACAATGGGAGCATACCCGTGGAATCCCACATCACTGTCGGTACGTCCAAGTAAACTTCATAACTTCTTTAGACTTTCATTAATATACAAAATGGATCTCATTTTTATGACTTTAAGGCACTTTCTTATTGCTTAATCAAATCCGGAGAATTTAACCCGAAGTACTATGTACTTCTACTCTTTTAAAGATCCCTTTTTCACATAAAACCCCCATTTTACTCTCTAAGCAATTGATGCCTTTATATCAAATTGCCCTACTTAATTTCGATTCTTTCATCTTTGTTTACCTTACTCAAGAAGACAATTCCTTTAACCTTCCATAAAGTCATTATAACCAACTTCCCATAAAACCGTTATACTAACTTTATGCTTTAGGAACTAAGACGTCCTTATCCTTTCATATAGCCGTTATAACTCCATATATCTTAGACAATTTCGTTCTTTTTATGACCAAGGGACTTATACTTCAAATCAAGTTACACCACTTTCAAAATACTTCACGTCTCATAACTTTAGGAAACAAGTTTCTTAATCTTAAAAATCAGGTCTCTTATCTTTTAGAATGATTCAATACTCAATACTTCCACATCAAGTATTCTATATTTTCTTCATGTCAAGAAATCCTTGTCTACCTTATCTAGAATAAACCATTCCTCAAGAACAAGTGAGTTAACTCTCTAACTCAATCAACTTAGACATTTTTAAAACAAGTCAAGTGTAACAAATGGATTAACTTCATTTAAATCACGTACGTCTACCGTACTATATAGTTATAACTACTCATGCTCAAGAGATAAGAAAGTTTCCACATACCTCTCCGGTTAACCCACTCGCCAAGTCCAATATGTCGTCCGTAGATGTCAACATATAATGACCATAATACGTCTATTAGCTCCAAGCTTCAACGTAGACTATTCTAATGTGAAGTCCCTTATTTCCTATGGAAAATTGGACAGCACTTCCTTTGTTTCTACATATTTTGTCACCTTTTTCAAGGCCGAATTCAATAACAAAACACGCCACCTTTAAGGCTCAACAATCCAATCAACACAAAGGGGATTACACGCCTAAGTTGGACGTGTAAAATTCTGCCCCACAATAATAACAACTAATACAACCTACAAAGTCCAATTTGGCAATCCTTGAGGTATAATAACATAAATTCTTATCCAATTCCTTTTTAATCCAAATTCTTATCCAATTTCTACATGCAATACATCTAAAGACAATATTGACAACTATAAGTCCTTCCCTCCACACATGCAATCCAATTTTACTAGCAAAAGACAAGGGATTGTTACCTTAGAGCTTACCCCAAATTAGTCCAACAAAATCCACTTGTCTTCTTTCCACAATCCTCCTACAAGCTTGTCAACATGTTTCCTTCTTGCCACCTTTTCAGAATTTGTCTAGGCTTAGGTTTCTTCTTGAATTTCTAGAGAGAAGGGAGAGGAATTTTAGAGAGAAGGAAGAGCTTTTTAGAGAGAAGAAAGATCTTTGAAGAATGACCAAGTATTCAAAACTTGGTCAATAAATAGGACATGCAAAAATCAGATGGGGGGGGGGGGACACTTGTCACCCACCCATGGCCTCTTTTTTAAAAAGCCTGATTTTTCCTGCATTCACGTAAAACCCGCCGGCCGCGCAATGAAACCTCCGCAACCTTCGAACTTCCGCGCGCTGCCTCGCTTCCAGCGCGCTGCATCTTCAGCGTTTTTCCAGATTATCCGGCGCCGCGGCCCTGCATCCGGCGCCGCGGCGCTGTGGCCCCTGACCGATGTTGCTTTACTGCTCGACTGCGCACTGAACTTGTAACTCCCATAACTTTCTACTCCGATGTCCTATCGACGAACGGTTGGTTGCGTTGGAAACTAGACTCAACGAACTACGGACTAGGCCTTTGAAACACCTAGGAACTCTCAAAGTAACGGGACATAAACCGCCTCAAAGTTGAATAAAAACCCGTCCGAGACATTTCGTCGACCCATCATTCTAAAATTTAAATCTCCATTCCTTTCGTATGTTCTCAAAAGCATGACCTGAACTACGGGGTGTAACATTCTCCCTCCCTTAGAAAAATTCGTCCCCGAATGTTTCTTTGGAGCCAATCTAATATTCCTCGGTACATCTTCGTACTTTACGCTTAATGGGACCTTATTATGCCACTTGTGACCCCAAGATATCGCACACGCATATCCATTCATCGTAAGTCAAACAGGAAAATGAATCCAACATGTGAACCATCACCACTTACTCCCATTCACGGCCTAACAGGATTGCCTGTTCGTATCTACCAACCTATTCTAGCACATATACATAGTCTCAATATCCTCCGTTCATGACACTAAATCATACAACAATCCTATCATGCATACTAATCTCTAAAGGGTCAAAGATATACCTGACATCACATAGGCGGGTCAAAGGACCGCTAAAATCGAATCGCTACCACGACTTCGCCATGCCACCGGTGCATGAACATCCCGCCTAGCCATTGAAGGTGAAGAACCCGCAATCGATCCAATAGATCGCCATCCCACCGTGCCACCTGCCTGGACGATCTCGCCAAACGGCCCCGCTGCCGCAAGCATAACAAGTCGCCGACCTAGTCCGACACTCCCAAAATGAGATCTACCACGCGACCACACCGAGGCAAAGGTGGCCTCCCGCCACTATCTTCTGACACTGAACTCGCACTCGAGCTCGACCGCCTCGAATATCCCGGCGGTCAAACCACCGGAAGACCGGAAGGGCACTCTACGAGGCGAAGTGTAGACTCACCGCGCCGAGGTTGTCCACCAAAGCTATCCCGAAACCCCGCTGCCCCGCCTCGGGCCGGGCCGACTCGGGCCGCCCTCACTCTCCCGCCTCAATCCTCGTGCATACGCCGCATCCGGTAATATCCACACTGTCAAGAGCTACCCTGCATACGCAAGAACCATATAACGGCCTAGCCCCATCACATAGCGGTGAACTCATCCGCCATGTCCGCCACAATAGTGGCGATACCGCCAATGAGTCAAACTCTGTGTACTCGATGGTCCTCCCATTCGCCTCAATGCCAAGAACCTATGCAGCGGGCTCTCTCGCCTCGTGAGGTAAAAGTGACCGAGGAAGGCTTCCGTGAACTCATCCCAAATAGCCGGTGAGCACCCACACCTCTCGACAACACCCACGACTCAAACCGGTTCAACGCAATATCGCCAGAATCGCAGAAGAAGCTAACACAACGGACTCGCCTCCGAGGCCCTAAGAACTCGTGATAGTCCGCTGCACCGCCGAATGAACTCCCGAGGATCCTCTCGCACCTCGAACCATAGAACTCGTGGATTACAACTCGTAAAGTCCCGAATCCTTAAAGCGCTCGGCCTAGGGTTAGCTACGGCCTCCGGCGCCGCCGCCACAATGCTAGTCAACAACCCGACCGCTCTCCGTAATCCCTATACTCTATCCTCGGCCGTGGAATCGAGGCTCGTGTGTACCGCTCTCGATGGCCGCCGCCGCTTCAACTTCGCTGAGGCCGGGCGACGCTGTGGAACTCGCCAGACGAAACATCACTCGTAAAGATCGGCATGTGCCTCGTAACCCTCTCAAGGCCCTACTTGCAGCCTCCTCACCGCTTTGCCCTTCGGGCTCGTTGCCTTGCGTGGAGGCATAATCGTACATAAGAATAGGTCGAGAGGATTCAACCTAGTAGATGCCTCATCGCACGATCTCAGAGAGAAGAATGGAAACCAATCCTAAATGCCTGCAGCCTCCTCGATTATAGATGTGTGCACAACACACCGATAATCAAGACTCTACTAGTACGGTGTGTAGACACTTTTCGAGGACTAATCGCTCGATACCACTTTGTCACGAATGACCAAGCTCTGGATCGGTGCCCTACCTGGGCACCCGTACATGTAAACATCAGAGATAATCAGCGGAACATACGTAAACTTAACAATGAAATAAATACTAGGTTAGCCGATAAGGCTACCTCCCGGGATATATATACAAATCCAAAAACAGTTACCTCAAATCTTTTTTTTTCTTTTAACAATGACCCACAACATATGACTACAGACCTCTAAGAGTTTACATAACAACTGTGATGGGACAGGGCCCCGCCATACCCCTGAATGTACAAAAGTCTACAACTTCAGGGTACCGTACCAAAAGACCAAGCCTCCGGAGAAATGGATCTTTCCAAGAAACGAACAGTGATCCTAAGAGTGCGGATCAACAAGCTATGCACCTCAACCTGCGGCATGAACGCAGCCCCCCGAAGGAGGTCAGTACAACATGTACCAAGTATGTAAAAATGAAAGTACTGTATTTAAATCATAATAGTCTAAAATAAAGCTGATGACATGTATGATACCCAATTAACGATATCGTGGCTCATCAAGTGAAAGTAATGAAAGTCAGTTTTTACCCTGTACAACCTGTCTCAACATATGAACCATAGTCACACCAGGGCTACGAACCCCAGCCCTTAAACATCGAAACACACCCGTGGGATCCCCCATCACTGTCGACAGCTAGGTATAAAAGCTAACCATGTGACGCGCCCGTGGTATCCTACCTCACTGTCGGCGTACACGCAACAACACATATACACATAAATCCTCTGTCCGTGGAATCTCACCACGCTGATGGCCGTAAGAGTAACCTACAATCATGTGACGCGCCCGTGGAATCCTACCTCACTGTCGGCGTACACACATACAAAACATGTATATATATATATATATATATCTCATGCCCGTGGAATCCCTCATCTCGGGTACATGACTTCATGGGGAGCTAATCCATGGGTAATAATCGTATCCGGGAATTTAACCCGCATCCTGGTAGCATGCCTCGGAATCCCTCATCGTAAGCATGTCCAAGGTGCATGCCTCGGAATCCCTCATCGTAAGCATGTCCAAGGATCAACCACAATGGAAGCATACCCGTGGAATCCCACATCACTGTCGGTACGTCCAGGTAAACTCATACTGCATGCCTCGGAATCCCTCATCGTAAGCATGTCCAAGGTGCATACCCGTGGAATCCCACCTCACTGTCGGTACGTCCAAGTAAGCTCATACTACGACAATGGAAGCATACCCGTGGAATCTCACATCACTGTCGGTACGTCCAAGTAAACTCATACTAAGACAATAGGAGCATACCCGTGGAATCCCACATCACTGTCGGTACGTCCAAGTAAACTTCATAACTTCTTTAGACTTTCATTAATATACAAAATGGATCTCATTTTTATGACTTTAAGGCACTTTCTTATTGCTTAATCAAATCCGGAGAATTTAACCCGAAGTACTATGTACTTCTACTCTTTTAAAGATCCCTTTTTCACATAAAACCCCCATTTTACACTCTAAGCAATTGATGCCTTTAAATCAAATTGCCCTACTTAATTTCGATTCTTTCATCTTTGTTTACCTTACTCAAGAAGACCATTCCTTTAACCTTCCATAAAGTCATTATAACCAACTTCCCATAAAACCGTTATACTAACTTTATGCTTTAGGAACTAAGACGTCCTTATCCTTTCATATAGCCGTTATAACTCCATATTTCTTAGACAATTTCGTTCTTTTTATGACCAAGGGACTTATACTTCAAATCAAGTTACACCACTTTCAAAATACATCACGTCTCATAACTTTAGGAAACAAGTTTCTTAATCTTAAAAATCAGGTCTCTTATCTTTTAGAATGATTCAATACTCAATACTTCCACATCAAGTATTCTATATTTTCTTCATGTCAAGAAATCCTTGTCTACCTTATCTAGAATAAACCATTCCTCAAGAACAAGTGAGTTAACTCTCTAACTCAATCAACTTAGACATTTTTAAAACAAGTCAAGTGTAACAAATGGATTAACTTCATTTAAATCACGTACGTCTACCGTACTATATAGTTATAACTACTCATGCTCAAGGGATAAGAAAGTTTCCAAATACCTCTCCGGTTAACCCACTCGCCAAGTCCAATATGCCGTCCGTAGATGTCAACATATAATGACCATAATACGTCTATTAGCTCCAAGCTTCAACGTAGACTATTCTAATGTGAAGTCCCTTATTTCCTATGGAAAATTGGACAGCACTTCCTTTGTTTCTACATACTTTGCCACCTTTTTCAAGGCCGAATTCAATAACCAAACACGCCACCTTTAAGGCTCAACAATCCAATCAACACAAAGGGGATTACACGCCTAACTTGGACGTGTAAAATTCTGCCCCACAATAATAACAACTAATACAACCTACAAAGTCCAATTTGGCAATCCTTGAGGTATAATAACATAAATTCTTATCCAATTCCTTTTTAATCCAAATTCTTATCCAATTTCTACATGCAATACATCTAAAGACAATATTGACAACTATAAGTCCTTCCCTCCACACATGCAATCCAATTTTACTAGCAAAAGAGAAGGGATTGTTACCTTAGAGTTTACCCCAAATTAGTCCAACAAAATCCACTTGTCTTCTTTCCACAATCCTCCTACAAGCTTGTCAACATGTTTCCTTCTTGCCACATTTTCAGAATTTCTCTAGGCTTAGGTTTCTTCTTGAATTTCTAGAGAGAAGGGAGAGGAATTTTAGAGAGAAGGAAGAGCTTTTTAGAGAGAAGAAAGATATTTGAAGAATGACCAAGTCTTCAAGACTTGGTCAATAAATAGGACATGCAAAAATCAGATGGGGGGGGGGGGACACTTGTCACCCACCCATGTCCTCTTTTAAAAAAAAAAACAGTTCTGATTTTCCCAGATTTGCAGATCCCGCTCGGCGCCGCGACCCTGCAGCCGGCACCGCGGCGCTGAAACCTCCGTAACCTTTCAGAACTTCCGGCGCCGCGGCCCTGCTTTCCGGCGCCGCGGCGCTGCATCTTCAGCATTTTTCCAGATTATCCGGCGCGCGACCGCATCCGCGCCGCTGCTGGCCCCGACCGATGTTGCTTTATCGCTCATTGCAAGACCGAACTTGTAACTCCCATAACTTTCTACTCCGATGTCCTATCGACGAACGGTTGATTGCGTTGGAAACTAGACTCAACGAACTACGGACTAGGCCTTTGAAACACCTAGGAACTCTCAAAGTAACGGGACATAAACCGCCTCAAAGTTGACTAAAAACCCGTCCGAGACATTCCGTCGACCCATCATTCTAAAATTTAAATCTCCATTCCTTTCGTATGTTCTCAAAAGAATGACCTGAACTACGGGGTGTAACACCGTTAGTGCTGAAGCAGCGAATGCTATTTTTGGGACAACTGATGTTGGGGACCAGGGCCACCATCGAATCCATTTCAGAACCTGGTCAAGGAATGTCAACCACATACACTGGGATGTAGTTGCTGAGGCCCTATGCTACCCAGGAGCGCAATTTCGTTATTCCCGCAGCGGGGGAAGATGACTTGCCGGTGCCAATTCAACAGAGTAGCCAAGGCTTTGCTATATTTCATGAGTGCTCGCTTGATTCTGTCAACTCATTTCACCAATGTACCATCAGACATAATCAAGCTCATTTTTGGCATCATGAGGGGCATGACTATTGATATTGGAATGGAGATAGTGTAGAGTATTGGATAAATCAACAGATTGACCACTACTGGCAGATTGGGACATGGTTCATTCATCACTGCATTATGTGTTAGGCACAGAGTCCCAACATTCGCCACAGACATTCTTGAGACGACTCTGCCACATATAACATACAGTCTAGTCCATTCATACCCTGACCAGGAAAACCCAGCGAATGGGCCGGGTTACGTTATCACGTATGGATAATCAAAGTAAGCTCCCAAATAAGAAGTCCCTCCATAAAGGGCCGGATTATGTTATGTAAGATATGTAAGTTATGTGAAAAAACTTGATCGAATTCTTAAGTATGTATGTAAGAATATGATGTTAATTCTTATTGAAAGAAGGAAAATAATGAATAATGTACGATTGATTTCATGAGTTAAAATGACACGGTATGATCGGGTATTTTAATTTTTACACTTGCCCCTGTCATTCTTTTATACAATTATGATTTGGTTACTGTACCTTATTTCCGTTCTATATTCGGTACCTGTTGTACTGACCCCCTTCGGGGGGGGGGGGGTTGCGTTCATGCCCGCAGGTATTAGGTACCCAGGTTGGTGATCCTCGTTCTTAGGATCTCTGTTCAGTTTTTGGGAAGAAACTTCATTCACTCCGGAGGCTTATATTTTGGTACGAATCCCTGTTGTTGTAGATTATGTATATTCAGGGGTATGACGGGGCCCTGTCCCGTCACAGTGGTTATATAAAAAATTCTTAGAGGTCTGTAGTCATATCTTATGGGTCGGTTTGTAAAGAAGAAGGATGTAACTGCTTTTGGTTATGTATATATATATATATATATATATATGTACAGGGAGGTAGCCTTATCGGCTAACCTGTTGTTTATTTCCTGTTAAATGTACGTTATGAGTTTCATGTGTGTTCCGCTGATTTTCTCTGATGTATACCTGTAAGGGTGCCCAGGTAGGGCACCAGTCGCGGGCCCGGGGTCGGGTCGTGACAGTATGTACCAACTCAAGCACCTCCTTGGCTCGCACACCTTTCCCAGAAAGTGGCTTGTTGGTCATCTTACCTTTCAAACATGATTCACAATTACCATAAGACTCCAAGTCAAATGGTTCTAGGTAGTCAAGTTTCCTTAACCTTGCTATCCTTGTTTGATTGATATGACCATGTCTACAATGCCAAAGGTAGGTAGAATTTCTATTACTTATTTTAGCTTGTTTGTTTTGTACATTGAATACTTGTATTAATTTCAATGTCATACATACCTTGTCCACTAGAGGTAGAAGCACCTAGTGTCTTCCCTCCTCCTGGAGCAGTGTAGTCCTTTTTCCAATGCCCCTTCCTATTATAGTTGAGGCATACATCCTTGGTCGGAATCACCTTTTATTCTTCACACCTCTCTTAGACTTCATAGGTGAGGGAGCATCAACTACCTTGCCCTTCTTCTTCTGTTATTCCTTACTTTTCGGCTTGGGCCGGCTAGAGGAGCTCATCATGAGCACAACTTTGCACTTGGAAGTTGAAGATTCAAAGGTCTTTAGCATATTATGCAGTTCTGGCAGACTCGCCTTTGTTCCGTTCATATTGTAGTATACAATAAAATTCTCGAACGAACGAGGGAGATAGTTCAGCATAAGGGTGGAAGCGACGTTATTCTGCAGCCTTATACCAATTGAGCCCATCCTTTATATCAGCCCTATTATCTTCAACACATGCTGATACACTTGGCTCCCTTCACTTAGCTTACACTTAAAGAGTTGTATTAACACCTCATATTCCATAGTTTGGGACTGAGAGTCATATAGATTCTTCAAATGTTTGAGTATCTCGTTAGGGCCTATGTTCTCATGTTGTCTCTGAAGTTCCACAGACATGGAAGACAACATTACACATTGTACTGAAGTGGCGTCATCTAGGTTCTTATGGTAGGCTACCTTATCAAATATGACATATTCTGCATAATCCTCGGCAATGACTATGGGGGATACATTGTCCAACACATATTTAATTCTTTCTTGCCTTAGGACAATCCTTAGATTCCTAAGCCAATCCAGATAGTTTGATCTAGTGAGTTTATTCATTTCCAATGATAGACTCGACATTTTGATAATCCGAAGAGTGTAGATAGATGGGGAAATACAATCAAAAATATATTTCCAATTATGCACATTCATTTAGGCTAATTTAACATGGTCTTTTGTTTAATTAGCTCCCACTATTTTAGCATACTTCTACGACCCCATGGTAGAATATAGACCTAGATTTATTTAAGATCATAATGGGCCAAGATCAAAACCTATGCTATATCCGCGTTTGCTTTGGTTGATAACTTCAATAACACATTTTGATAGGTTCTAAACCAATTTCAAAACTTAATTGCAACTCTTGATTGATTAAATATATTTCATTTTAATCTTGCGTCCTTAGATTAGTCCGACACTTTGGCGCCAAAATGTGTCTAAGCAAGTCAACCCCATTACATGACTTCGTTTATGTATCTAAGTAAACTTGACCTTTGTGAGAAAACTCTTTGGTGTAAATTTAAAAGTTTATCATCTACTTTTACATTTAACACATCTATGAAAGAGCCTGAGTCCTCGTAGACTTAGAGAAAATTCTTTGGCATAAATACTCATATCGCCGAAAAAGATTTTGCACTCTAACAATTATAATGGACGACACATTTTAATTTAGACTTGTATTTAAGCTTGGGGAATATTTTCAGTTTTTGGGGACTTCAACCAAGATCAACATACATGTCATATCCAATACGACATCCTATCATGCAATTTCTAAAACACCTTTAGATGGGAAACCATCAACCCAATAGGCATGATAAAAGATAGTTTTAATCAACTACTAGGCGCCGCCTACCCACACAGTTATAGCGGACACTATCAATTACTGAGCGCCGCCTACCCAGACATTTACAGCGGACGCTATGCGAATAATTAAATGCACGCATTTAAAACACTTAGGATGTGTTTGGTTCGCGCAGAGTAAACAGAATGGAATCTAGTAAGGGAATGAAAAGGAAAGAAATTACCCTGATTGTCCCTACATGTTTGGTTCTGGGTGGTCCGGGTTGGGGAAAGGAAATGAAAATACCTAGGGAGTGGGGGGAATCAATCTAAGGGAAATAGAATGGAAAAGTAGGCCAAACAAACAACTTCAAAGGGAATCAGGGGATTCCATTTCCTTTCCCTTTCCTTATTACCGGAACCAAACACACCCTTAGCATATGTTCGTATATTATATAATATATAATTAATGATAATCATGGGTAATTTGTCTAAACTCTAAAATCTATGTCTATGTCAAACAGTCCGTAAACATTTTCTGATTTTAAAACAGATTTTCAAGGTATTTCTGCAAACTTTGAAAATTTATAGTTTAGTCCCTCAAGAATTTAAAAATTCAATTTGAACCCATTTAAATTTAGAAAATCCAATTTTAAACTTTCAGAAAATATTTTCAGGTTTTAAGGACCTGTCTGCGATTTCAAGTATTTAAAAATCTGATTTTCAGAAACTTTATTTATTTATAGAATTGCCCGAAAGGACCAAATCTGTTTATTTAAAAAAGTTTTAATTTCAGATTCTGAAACCTTTTAAATTTCAGAATAAGAATCTGAAATATTTAAAATTCCAGTTTCTGATTCCGATTTTTTTTTTTTGAAAAATCACTGTCGACGCCGCGACGCCTAGGATGCAGAGGCGAATTTTTTTAATTTTTTTAATTTTAAGCTTTCGGGATGAATAGCGCCACGACGCTCCAGAACAGAGCCACGACGCTTCTAACAAACCCATGCAGCGCCGCAGCGCTCCCTCATGGAACCGCGTCGCCGCCGTAAAACCCTAGCAGGCGCCGCGACGCTCCATTATGGAGTCGCGGCGCCTCTGCCCCAGAACCGCAAAATTCTGCAATTTCGAAACCCTAAAACTGATTCAGGGTCAGATTTGCAGATTCAACCTCATACCCCTTCACCATTAAACAACACATTCATCGACCATCATCCAATCCCTTCTCATTATTCGTCTCAGTGCACCATGTTCTAAACGAACCGGTAACGCACATCAATTTAGAAGAGTTAGATCGGAATGACTTCCTCAATTACATCATTGTTCAATAGTTTAAGAGACAAGGATTATGCGTTCTTGAGATTTAAGGTTTTAAAGCTTCTTAACGACATAAATTAGATTTAAACAAATCCTAACCCATATTATCATCAACTATCGTTCCATAATCACATAAAACAACCCAGGATCTGATACCACTATTGTGTCTTATCGGGTTCGTGTACGCAGCAGAATTTGAAAATTTGTGTTTCAAACCCGACAGACGGACGAACTGCATGATGATTATGTAATGATATAAACATACAAACATGTTGTTAATCGTAATACTTCGAACAAAAACTTACAGTTTGTATAATCTGGAATCTTTAAGTGTGTACCGAAGGTGAGCACGCAATAGTTCCTCGATTGCAAGAATTGAAAACTTCGATGTAATTTACTCTTTCGGAAAGCTAAGAAATCCGGCAGAGTTTCAGCAGAGAATAATTCTTATGAATTGGGTGTTGTAAAATAATGATTGAACCCTTTATTTATAGCTGCATAAAGCAGCTAGGGTTCTCACGTGGGCCAGGCCCAGAAACCTAGGCAAAGTGGGCCAATCGGACTGCCCAATGGACATGAGGTGTCGCGGCCCTAGTCCAATTTTGCCTCATTTCTATTTTAATTAAATATGAAATCCTATCTCGATTGAATTAAATAATCATTATTTATTCTAATGTCTCGATCATAAATCGAACATTTATATTCTCTCTTATTACATCCTTGAATCGACAGAACAATTGACTTAGTGTTACCCTACATGCATTCACATATCGACACTAATTACATTAGGGTCTACACGGAACTACTAGACGGCACCGGAAGACGAACTAAATATGTGAAGTATAGTTACACGAATCTTGTAAACTGAACCTCTTTGTGGGAAGATAAAATCCTTTCATTCACGACACACTTGATCAAGTTTAGGATATGCCAAGTGTCTATCAAAATGGCTTGATCATTATATCTCATCTATATTAGCTAACAACAAGACCATACCATAAATATGTCTATTGCGTTGGCCAACGACTTAGTCAACCTAATATCATATGAGAATCTGAGTGTTCTCTCGAAGATACATTCGAGGAATGAATCCTAATATTGGCACAACTACCACCTTTAATCTACGTCGCAATGTACCCAATACAAGCCATATCTCAACCTATAAGGCATTTGAGCTAAGGACAAGATCAAAGTACATTACTCTGTAGACAAGACGCGTATCGACCTCAAGTCTAAGGACTTCTATCTCCCACACGCTGATCATACTTTAGACATATATAACAAATAATATATCAGCAGGGTATACCAATACTTCAACAAGTATCCACGTGTTCATCATGAGTTACCATAACTCATAACATGTGAGACATACTACATCCTCTAAGGATATGATGCAGAACACATGTCGACTTATCACATATCATCAATATCCCTATTTCGATGATCATTAGTCGAGGATGTTTTAAGAGTTACGCTATAATATTAATATCTCACATATTAATAACCACGTAACCTCTAGGGATGCATTTATAGAATATTATAAACAATCAACTGATAATTCAATAATTGCAAATTTCATAACATTAATCTCCATTAATATAAATACGAATGTATATAAAGTATATTTGTCTAATATAGATTGTCTCTAATATGAAAATATGGACAAAAGATTAAATAAATCAAGTTTTTAAAATGTTTACAGCATAATCATTTGAAGAATCATTATCTAATGTAATAGTCATAATTTTATCAGTAATTCCATAATATTCACAAATTTCATGAATATATTTTTTGAAATAAAAACTCATGTGTGCCTATCATCAATATATCTATATGTTATATACAGTTTTGCATAGACCAATTTTAATCTATTTAATGACATGTAACAGTTAAATAATCATTACCATTAGTACTACGACATATGTCAGAGTAATAGTCACTTTGCTATTAAAATAATATAATACATAACGTAAATATTATTGATATTTATGCACAAATTTTAAAGTAAAAGTAAGAGCATACGTTTGAGAAGCAAAATACAAGTATAAAAAATTGCCGACCAAAGTTTCTTGTGACAGTGGTTTATAATCAGCTAAGGATGTTGGAGCCGTTCACGTCACTCCTATATGGAGGAGTACTATTTTGTAATATCTCATTGTCATGAGTAGTAAACTACTTACTCCGTACCAAATCTCTTCTCGGGTCAAAAGGGAAAAGGATGAGCTTGATATTGCTCAACAGGAGGCTTTTAGCAACCTGCATCTTGATCACTTACACACACGGATTACCGAGCTCAGGCACAAGTCCATGGTCTTTATTAAAGCGGAAATGAGTTTCCTTAGACAGCTTGCCAAATGTGAACATCTCAAGCACAGTGATAGGTGCACTAAGTTCTTTCATGGTATGTTCAAGCGCAACTCTAAAATGAATTTCATTGCGGCCACTACCAAGAGTGATAGTTCTCTTACGAACTCCAGTGACCAAGTTGCGGCAGAATTCAACAATTACTATAAAGGGTTGCTTGGAACTAGGGACGCTTGTGAACCTATTGATATTAGTGTCATCTCCTGGGGAAATTGTCTTTCGGCGGAACAAGGGGATGATCTCATTAGAAATGTCACGGATGGAGAGATTAAAAGGGAATTATTCGGTATTAGGGAAGACAAAGCTCCAGGTCCGGATGACTTCTCTTCGGGTTTCTTCAAGAAAGCTTGAAATATTGTCGGCGGGGGGTTCTGTGCTGCGGTTAAAGAGTTCTTCAGTTTGGGAAACCTTCTCAAACAGATCAATCACACTACCATCGCCCTTATTTCTAAATCTACCCACTACGCAACGGTGGGTGACTATAGACCTATTTCGTGTTGCAACATCTTGTACAAGGTCATCACCAAGATTATTGCATCACGGTTGGTGTCGGTTTTGGATTTTCTCATTGATCCAGCTCAGGCAGCTTTTTTCCAGGGTAGAAGTATGTCTGACAACATACACCTAGCTCAAGAGCTTTTGAGGAGTTACAACCACAAAAGGGTCTCTAGTAGATGCATGCTCAAAGTTGATCTCCGAAAGGCCTTCGACTCAGTGAATTGGGAATTCCTCACGGCTACTTTGATTGGTTTGAATTTCCCAGAAAGACTGGTGGCTTGGATTATACAGTGCATGTCCACGACTTCATATTTGATTTCTATCAACGGGAGCTTACACGACCATTTTAAGGGCCAGAAGAGGCTCAGACAGGGGGACCCTCTCTCCCCTACCTTGTTTGTTATTTTCCTGGAATATCTCTCGAGGATGATAAACAAGAACACTCGGACGACGGTATTCAACTACCACCCCAAGTGTAGAAGCTTAAGGATCACCCACCTTACATTCGCCGATGATTTGCTTCTTATGTCAAGAGGGGACACTACTTCCGTCCGGATCCTCAATGCCTTCGAGATTTCCAGAAATGCTCGGGTCTTAGTTCCAATGCCCTCAAGTACAGCTTGTACACGGCTGGTATCACAGAACATGAGCTTGATGATATTAAGCAGATTACTAGTTTCGACACCGGCACTATGCCTTTCCGCTACCTCGACATTCCCCTAGTTGCAGAGAGGATGCGACTGGTGCACTATGATCCTTTTGTCAACAAAATTTCCGGATACACTGACTCGTGGATGAGCTCTACTTTATCTTATGAGGGCAGGCTTGAGCTCATCAAGTCAGTCTTCCAAGGCGTAGAATGTTTCTGGTTATCTATGCTGCCGGTGTATGTTGCGGTTTGTAAGAAAGTTTACGGGCTTTATAGGACCTTCTTGTGGCGTTCCAACCACCCTCTTGTAGCCTGGAAGAAGTATACTAGACCGAAAGCCGAGGGTGGCCTCAAAATCAGAGATCTCAAGGCCTGGAATCTTGCTTTTCTTGCTAAATGCCTTTGGAACATCCATCAAAAGAAGGACACGCTCTGGATTCGATGGATCAATCACAAGTATCTTAGCAACAACAACAACATTTGGACGTGGGTTGCAAAGAAGGATGACTCACCTTTGATCAAACGGCTTCTGATTATTCGTGACATCATTTTAGACCGTGAAGGGTCCCATGACCGTGCGGCTACTACCATGGCGAAATGGTATATGGACTTCCGTAGCAACCACAATGCCTATGATTACTTCAGGACACATGGGCAGCCGGTTATTTGGACGAAGGACGCTTGGAGTGCCTGTATCTTTCCAAAGCAGGCTTTCATTCTGTGGCTTTATGCGAGGAAGAGATTACGAACGAAGGATAGAGTCCCTTATATGGACATTAATAGAAGGTGCTCCCTATGCGGCCATTCTGATGAGTCAATAGCACACATATTCTTCAGTTGCTCGGTCAGTAGTTACTTTTGGTCCAGGGTCAAGACATGGCTTGGAATCCGGAGGGCTATGACCACCATCGATAGCGCTTTGAAATATATTAAGAAAGAAGGACGTGGTACGGGTTCGCAAGCTAAAGCAAAGCGGGTTGGGCTGGCCACCACCGTCTACCACATTTGGACAGAAAGGAACAAGATTATTTTTGACGGGTCTAGACTCGATAGAGAAGCTATTCGTTTTAGGATCAAGACCAGCATCTACAAAATCTTGTTTGCTTTGTACCCCCTATTCCAAGACAATTTCGTTACTTTGGCCGCGGGCTAGGATATGAGATGATATATATGTTTTGGTTAGTCACGAGTAAATCTCCAAACTACCCGACCTGTGGGATCAGCTGGAGTCTCCTGACCACCCGGCGTGTGGGATTGGCGGGAGTTCATCTTATTTTGTTGTATCCCGTGACTTCCCAGATTGTGGGTAAGTGCGAGAACTTATGACTTATAGGCCTTAGGTACTATGGCGATTATCTTTTAGCAGCATAACGTGACGAGGGTGGGCTCAGCACATGTCTGAATATGTACTCTTTCCTTGACCGTGGATTTTCCCTTTGGGTTTACCATGGCAAGGGTTTAAGGAGGCCCACGGCTGCAACCTTATGGTTACATAAGGGAATTTCCATAGCTTAGGACCTTCTCATTGATCTCCTTCTTGCATCATAGTTTTGCACTCTTGACTACCCAGCTTGTGGGACTAGCTAGAGTTTTGTTATTGACGTGATTAAATCTGGTGTTGATCTGCCTAGCAGAGACGCATTAGATTTATATCGTCACTGAGTTCGTGGGTATGCCCATCGTAAATGTACATTTTGATGATTTTAATACACATTTACCTTTCATAAAAAAGAATATTATTCTAATTTGATTTAGCATGAAATTTAAAAAATAAAGAAAAAAATTAAAAATATCTAGTATAAAACAAAACTTAGATAATTGCGTGGTGGTAAATTATTTCACACAATTAAATTATTTTTAAATATAAAAATATGTCAATGTTTTAAAATAAATTAATAAAAAAAAAGATAATTTTTTTGAGACGGAGGAAGAAGTATGATGGTTGACTCGAAGTAGGGGGTGCATCGTCAATCACGTGGGCAGGCCATCATGGTAGACTACAAAAGAAAGACCCAAGAATGGCATCATAGGGTAAGCTGATATTGAAAATAAAAAACTGGGGTGAGTTCACAATGACCGACACGGTTGAATTGTTGACTAGTTCTAACAACAACCACTTATTAAAGATAATCTTTTCATTAGAGACAAAAACCAATTGATGTATGTATAGTTGGGGTTTCATTTAGTCTCTATGCAATAAGGAAAAAGTCTCTAACCGTTCCAACTTCTAATTAATTCTCCACTCCATGTTTTTGGGCGTAATGGTAAATATGTATATCAATCAAACTGTGCAAATATAGTAGATATACCCACGGTAAAAAACAGAATGACGCATAAAATTTCATGATGTTCCCACAAGTCGGGTAGTTATGAGATATAGGGCTCAAAAACATAAAATCTCAAGCTGGTCCCACAAGCGGGCAGCCAAGAGAAACAAAGCCTAGAAAGTGACAATTCTTCTATGCGTAATACAAGGAGTTGCAGCCGCAGACCTCGTTAAACCTTTGTCATGGTAAACCCAATGAGGCAAACTCGTGGTAGAAAAAAAGAGTGTCTGAGCGTTAATGCTGCCTAATGGTATAATTGCAACAAACTAAGGACTCAAAACGAGAAAGCAGACGGGGGAAAAGCATAAACAAGACTCTATAAACATTGGTCTTGATTTTGTATATAAGAGCCTTCTTATCAAGTCTCGTATCATCAAAGAGTACCTTGTTGCGTTCATCCCAAATGTGATAAATGTTGCTAGCCAATGCTATGCGCTTTGCCTTGGCCTGCCATCATATACCGTGGCCTTCCTTCCTGATGAACTTGTGCACTGTCTATGTGGACTTATATCCCTTGTGATGCCCAGCCAGCGCCTAACCTGCAGCCAAATATATGCACTCGTGGTGCAACTAAAGAAAAGGTGAGTGTTAGTCTCCTCTACACGACCGCATAATGCACACGATCTGTCGATGTCCATAAAGTTCAGCTTGTCCTTCGTATGAAGCTTTGCCATAGTACACAACAAAAGGATGAAAGTATATTTAGGATGGATACACGCGTTCCAAACTTTTCATATCCATGGCACTCTAGAACTGTGAGGTCTAAAGAAATCATATCAGCCCGTGTGCTGGAGACGCTAGATGTGTCACTATGTCAGCCAGCAATAGTGACTTCTGCCTGTGATTGAGACCCTACACGAAGCCTGATTTGATCTCTAATGTCCAACAATCTCTTACTAAGGGAGAGTCGTCCCTCTTTGCGGTCCAGGACCATATATCGCTATTGCTCAGATATCTTTGGTTGATCCAACGAACCCAAATGATATCCTTCTTCTGGTGGATATAGCAAAGGCATTTAGCTAGCAAAGAGGAATTCCAAGCCCTAATATCTCTAAAGCCCATGACTCCCTCAGTCTTCAGGAGGCAACAATATCGCCATAAGACGAGAGGATGCCTGGAGTTCCACAAGAAATTTCGGCAAAGAAGTATAATATTTTCACACACTACTGCCGGGATGAGAAGTATAGAAAGCTATAAGCATTCAATACCTTGGAGCACTGACTTTATAATCTCTCCCTGCATAAGAAATAGTAGCACTGGTCTATGCATTTATATAGGAGGCGATCTTGTCAACAAAGGGCTCGTAGGGGATAACTTTGAGTTTTTCGATTGCTAAAGGGATACCAAGGCAGTGGAAGGACATGGAGCCAATCGAGAAACTGTTGATCTCCATAATTTCCTCAATATCCCCCCTTGAGATGCCTGCTGAGTAAAGGCTGGACTTGATTGTACTTAAATTTAGCCCATAACACTTACCGAAAGTTTGGAGGCAATCCATAAGAATTCTGAAGAGGGCATATCACCTCTAGCCAGGGGAAGAAGATCATCCGCGAATGTTAAGTGCGTAATCTCCAAGTGACCACACTTGGGGTGATAATTGAAGTCTGTTTCACGGGTATTGTTATTGAGTAATCTCGACAAATACTTAAGGCAGATAACAAAGAGTGAATGCGATAAGGGGTCACCTTGTCAGAGCCCTTTTTGTACCTTAAAGTGGCATTAGATGCTTCTATTTAATTCCACACAATAGAGATGGTTGAAACACACTCCATGATCAAGGACACAAAACTTTCGGGGAAGTTGAGTCCAATGAGAGTGGACTTCAGGAATCCCCAATCAACGGAATCAAAAGCCTTGCAGAATCTACTTTGAGCATTGTTGCGGCATGTCTATATGCTACGCAAGTGTACATATCACAATTTGTAATAAAATTCGGTAAGACCGAGTATCGTTCTCAGAGACTGAATTATCAATTACCAACTAATTAATCTTTGGTTTCTATTTGGTAAACAATTATAGATTGAGATTTCTAAACTAAGAACTAACAACTAAAGTAATAAGCATGAATAAACTAAGAATGGAAATACTTGGATTTTAATTCAGTAATGAAGGTAATTAGGATTTTCAATCTCATCGACTATCCCCTCTATTATTCGTTAATGCAAGACTAGCAATCTTTCTTCTTATCAAGATAATAAGTTAACTAAAGTGTTCTATATTCCGGTTAGGACATATAAAAACTCAACCTAAGTGGGAATTTTAGGAGGACTAAGATCAATAACATACATGCTACATAAGTAATCATGATACTTTTGTTCAAGATTAAACCTATGTCTAATCAACTATAGCATATTCAAATCTTCCTTTTCAGATCTTGATTTGAAATCAAATAAGTAATGAAAACTAATGACCAATCAATTCTCATTCAATAAACGCAGGTTGATTAGATAATGATAGTAAAAAATGAAATACTAACAATGCATTAATTCATAATAGAGGTTCAAGCGAATCGACATAAAATCCTAATAAAGTAATTAGCTCATAGACATGCTAAGAGAACTAATTAACTTAATATCCAACATGAACTGAATTAAAGTAAAGAAAAGGGAAAAAACTTGAACAATCTGTGTCTCTAATTGCATCTTTACCTCTTGTTTCTTGCCTCCAAAAGTATGATCCCCCATAAAATCTGCCTCCCAAAGTTTTATATCACGAAATTTCCTCAAATAGAACGTTTTACCCTCGTTAAAAATAAGGTTTCTCGCGTATTTCCGCCGCCAGCGCCACGACGCTTCAGTCAGGCGCCGCGGTGCTAATTCAATGTGAACTTTCTGCCTGTCAGGCGCCGCGACACTTCTTCTAGGTGCCGTGACTCTTCACTCCAAGCGCCATGGCTCTTCATTCCAAGCGTCGCGGCTCAAAATCCGAGAAACTTTTGCAAATTAGCCTTGTAGACCGCGAGGGGTCGACTATGTAGTTTGTTTAAATTGCTTCCCGAGCTTTCCATGACGTTTTTGACTTATCTTCTGTGACCAGATATGCATTTTTGTCCTCAATAACCGCCTATTCTCTTTGAATTCGCCTCATTCCTTTTTGAATCGCTTAAGACCTGTAAACACAAAACAACACATATAATACTGTACAAAACAATTATACGATGATAAAATACGATAAAAGACTCCCTAAAAACATACTCTAAAACCGTACTAAAAATAGACTCAACAAACACCCTCAAACTTAAACTTTACTCGTCCTCGAGTAAAGAACTCTAGACACCCTAAAAAGAAAAACACACACAGACTCTAAAAAAAAATTGAATCAAATCAACCACAATAGATTATGCCTCGAAGATCATGAACACATGCAATATCATTTTCATAAAATTCTAGCCACTAATTTGCTATCTAGAATTTCAAGTAAGATAATCATCAAGATTGTTTAAAGTTATTAAGGCATATGATCACTCAACCATGATTATTGACTTGAACATATATTCAATATCAGTTTATGCACAATGAATTCTTACCAACAGTCCATCAGGCCAAAATTCTATAAGCTTGCTAACTTATTGCTCTCCCCTAATGTAGACGCTAACTTGCTGCTCTCCCCTAATGTAGACGCTAACTTGTTGCTCTCCCCTAATGTAGACATACATGCTTAAGAATCAATTGGACTTTTATACGTTATATCGTTAGGCTTAGGCACGGGTAGATAAAATGTCATTTAGGCTCAAGATTACCATAAGCATATGAACCAACCAATCTGAACTTGATATCATATCATATATATATATATATATATTTATATATATATATTTTAAGCAATCCACGGACTCGCAGCCCGAGGTCTTTTTTATTTATCAAAAATAAAGATGCAGGGGGACCTAGAGGGGAAAAGTAAAGTATATGAAATAAAATCACCTACCTGACTAGTCCGACTGAGGCACGCAGGCCTCGACTAGCAAGAGTGCAGAAAGTAAGAAGATGCTAAAACCAGATAAGCATTGATCATCACAGAGTTTATAACATACTCTGTGATGATATTACATATGATGATGCTAACAAATGTAAAAATAATATAATACCAAAGATATAATATACCTCCGGCTTTATAAAATCTTCAATTTGCAGCACATTTTCTTCATCTTCTTCCGAGTATTCAAGATACTTGATCATTTTTTGTTTGAAGTATTGGAACTTGTCTGTCTCTTTGGATTCTTCCTTGTTGATTGTTCTTGTTGCTGACATTTCAGGTTGATTCTCAGTTGTGCCATGTTAACAACAATCAAACCATGTCTATCGCCGTAGGCAACCCACTCTCTAACTGCAATTGCAGCAACCTTCATCGTAAACTGCAATTACTGCACCACTTGAAGATGCATCTTCATCACTCGACTCTTCCGACTCAGTGGTGTATTTTGTTGCATCAATGTCAGCCTCTGCATCATCATAACCAGAATTAGAGACATTATCTTCCTCTTCATTTCCATCATCTACATAATCAACATCATCAGCTGCAGTGTTTCGATGAACATCAGCATCTATAGATACAACAACAGCAACACCAAGAGTAGCAAGAGTAGCTGCTGCATCAACAACAACAGTTGCACCAGTAATAACATTTACAACCTGTGTAGCAGTAGGCCCTGCACCCGCATGTCCAACAGTATCATAACCAGAAGCAGCAGCCTCAGTTGTGGAATTAGCCTCATCAGCACCAGGTACAAAACCAAAGGCGAGCTCTGCGGTCTCGCCGCCTGCATCCTCGCCTACATGAGTGCAGCGCTGTGTATTCTCAGCATCAGCCAAGGCAACAACATCAGGGACATCATTAGTAGTAGCTTTATCACCAATTGAACCAGCAGTAGCCTCAACACCAGCTGCAGCAATTGCAGGCAGACTATCAGTAGCTAGAACATCAGTAACACCATAAACAACAACTGTTGTGTCGCGACCAATAGCATCAGCATTAGATGTTGCAGCAACACCAAGCGAACCAGCATCAGCCTCAACACCAGCTGCAGCAATATCAACAGAGGCTGAGGTTGATGCACCAGCAGTAACAGCCTCTTCAGTAGTGGTACCAACACCTGCAGCAAGAATACCAACAGCAGTAGAAATAGCAGTAGAACCACCTCCTGCATTGTCTCCATTACCACTAGCATTATCAACACTTACTTGTTTTTGTTTAGAGGTTCTATTCTTGTTTTGGGATAAGTTATTATTTGGTTGGATTTTGGAAGTTTGTTTTTGAGTTTGAAACTTATTCTTCTTTTGTTTTTTACCGGTAATCACATGCCAGTCATTTGGATTTTTTGGATTTGGTGGGATTTCTTTGGAAGGTATATGATGAGTAGGTATCTCCTTTGAGGATCTCAAAGATGGATTAAGTTTCCAACATCCATGCACATCATGTCCTTGTAGGAAAAACTTAGTACAATACTTAGGAAGGAAGTCAAACTCAATTTTGTAAGAGTTAGTTTGAATCTCACCATCCATAACAATTTGCATTTGGAATTGGGTGGGGTGTTCCCTCAATAAATCAACCTCAACTTTGACCTGAGCACAACTTGGTCGAGTCTTCTTCTTAGTAGCCATGTCTACACATATAGGTCTACCAACAAAAGAGGCAAATGATAATAAGGTAGGTTCCTCAAAATAATTGGGCGGCAAATTGGGAAAAGAAATCTATGCCCAAGCTATGTTGGTCTCTTTAGTGGGGTCGAAGTTGACATCCCATTTCATAGAACGCATCAGATGTGACACATTCTTCATCTTAATATCAAAAGACCCATTGATAGACATTAAAGCATCATAATCCTCCTTAATAGAGCATCGAATAAAAATATGTCTACTATGGAGATAACCTATGTTGACATATGCTTTAAGCTTAAGTTGTTTAGGTATCTCAGTCCGCAAGAATTCAATGTGTGGCATTCCATGACTGAATTTACCAACTACAACCCATTTTAAGTCTTGCCTAACAATCAAAACATTTATTTCTGATTCCTCAAATGAGAATGTTGGTTCACCATGCAAGTATGTTACTTGTTTTGCAGCTGACGGAGGTGGTAGTTGCCCATTTTGACTTGAAGTGGGGCCCATATTATTTGAAAAAATTTCAGCGACCTGAGATGAAGACCAGAGAGCCTCAGTCTTGTGGAGACAATCCAATTTCTTTGGATCCGTCATGATGACCACCTATTGCCACTATTGGTTGGAAATTACCATTTTAAACCATAGAAATTGAATTCATTTATTTATTGCATTGGGGATGTATTAACATAGGGAAATCAGTGGAATATACCTGGGAAACCTCAGGTGAAGGTTGCCCAGTGAGTGATGCAGCCATGGCCGAATTCAAGCTTCAAGTCGTCAATGGTGACTTCACGACAAAGCTTGGTCAAGGAACGGGGTTGGTATATTACTGTAGTATGGACCAAGACGAGTTGATTGGTACCTATTCCGATGCCTGAAACCACCAGAGCTTGCCGTAATTTGAGAAACGGCGACTAGGGTTTCTCCAAATCGTGATTTAGTCGTCCGAGCTTTTAGGGATGAATCGAGAGGTGTGGAGGGTATGGAAATGACGGCAAGTATCAGGTGATCATGAATATGTAACCCACGATCATCAAAATAATAACAACAACTAACAAAAAATAATAAGACTCCCCCCAAACTTATTCAACACATTGTCCCCAATGTGAAAAAGTAAAGCAAAGGAACGAAAACTTACAAAAATCATATAACGATTCAGAATGGTGGTGGCAGTGGTAATGCATTTTTTTACTGCCTTCCAGGCGCCACGACCCTTCATCTGGTCGCCGCGACGCTTCCCCGTCGAAATACATTTTCTTCAAATTTCAGCATTTGCGGTCCTTTTCCACTCGGAGTTAGCCCCCACTTTACCTAACATAAAAAATATATACCAAGAAACACAAGACCGTGAGATTGTTCAAAACAAAATAAAACAACATAATTAAAACATTAGGTTGCCTCTCAGTAGCGCTATCGTTAACGTTGTTTAGCTGGAAACAGATTTCTTTTTCATTCAAGGGGGTAAATTACCCCTGCAACACAACCATTTTAGGATCTCAATCTTTTTCCTTTTTCTTCTCCAGTAGAGGGGTTAACAAACTTGGCATAGTTCATAATCTCAGTGTCTTCAATGTCACATTTCTCGCATTGTGTTAATGCCACTTCCGGAGCTCTAGTACTTTTAAATATTTTCTCAGAAACAACTTTTGCAATCACATCAATGGAAAAATAGTTTGCACTTGATCTTGGATCGGCTGTTGCCCTGAAAACATTGAAACTCAATTCTTCCCCCTGAACTCGAAGTTTTAATTTGCCTTTTTCAACATCTATAAGTGCTCGCCCTGTAGCTAATAATGGTCTCCCTAGGATGATGGACATATTTTCATCTTCTTCCATATCAAGAATAATGAAATCAACAGGAAAGATGAACTTATCCATTTTCACCAGAACATCTTCAATGATACCTCGTAGATGTTTGATTGAACGATATGCTAGCTGCAAGGTAATGGTTGTAGGCTTTTCTTCACCCAACCCAGGTGTACGAAACACCGATAAAGGCATCAATTTTATGCTAGCCCCCATATCACACAGCGCACGCTGACATTCAAAATTCCCTATAGTGCATGAAATGGTGAAGCTTCTTAGATCTCTCAACTTCTGGGGAAGCTTCTTCTACAAAAATGGCGATGCACTCTTCCGTAAATGCCACGGTTTCATATTGCTTTAGTTTTATCTTTTTAAAGAGAATTTCATTCATAAATTTCACATAATTGGGCATCTGCTCTAAGGCCTCAATAAAGGGGATGTTGATGTGCAACTTCTTGAAAACCTCCAAAAACTTAGAAAATTGTTTATGAAGAGAATGCTTTTGAAGTATTTGAGGGTATATAATTATTATTTGGGGTTCCATAACAACCTCCAATGGTGCCTTTTCTGTAATAGAGTGGTTTTCAGTAACCCCTTATTTCTCTAACCCATATGACTCTACCGATTTGTCATTTTTTTCAACATGTGGTTGATCTGTAGACTACTCAACTTGTTTACCACTTCTTAAATTAATGGCCAGACACTGCTCCTTTGGGTTCATAACGGTATTGTTTGGCAAATTCCCTTGAGCTCTGTTATTCAACATGCTTGCTAACTGTCCCACTTGTGTCTCCAAATTCCGAATAGAGGATCTTGTCTCTGTTATGAACTTAGTTTAGGAATTGGTGAGGGTCAGCAAAGCTGCTCTCAATTCATCAGACTTATCCTGTGGGGCTGGTGGCTAAAAATGCTGAGAATGTGAAGTTTGGTTCATAGGCTGTTATGGACTACTCTACTAATACTTCCCTTGGAACTGTGGTTACTGGCCTTGGTCATTTCGCCATGAAAAGTTAGGGTGATTCCTCCACCCAGGATTAAAATGTTGGAGAATGGATTGTTGTAAGACATCTGATATTTTCCAACTGCTTGAACCTGAGCTTGGTCCATAAGAATATTATTTGGATCCGTTGTTGTACACCTATCAAAAGTATATGGACCCCCGTAAATTTCACAAACCACTTGGATCTGAACAACATTTGTGGAATGTTGCAATTGCTTTATCAAAGAAGCAACCTGAGCAGTCAACGCAATGATAACATCTAACTTATATACTCCAACCACCTTTATGCTATTGGTCGATCTTTCATCGGACCAATGATGGTTATTCGTTTCCATGTCCTCCAACAACACATGTGCTTCAAAAGAAGCTTTGTAATTGGTTGAGGACCTACCAAAATGTGTTATTGAAGTTATCAGCCAAAGCAAATGCGGATATAACATATGTTTGGATCTTGGTCCATTATGACCTTAAAATATTTTAGGTCCGTATTCTACCTTGGGGTCATAAAAGTATGTAAAATAGTGAGAGCTAATTGAACAAAAGGCCATGTTAAATTAGTTCATAAATGAATGTGTATATTAAAGAGAATGAATTTTGATTGCATTTTTCCTGTCTATCTATATCTTCAGATCTTCAGAATGTCAAATTTCTCATTGAAAATGTTAATGGAAACGAACAAATTGACTGGACCCAATTATATAGATTGGCTCAGGAATCTTAGGATTGTCTTGAGACAAGAGAAAATTGAGTATGTGTTGGACAGGGTATTCCCTACAGTTCCTGCCGAAAACTATGTTGAGTATGTCACATTTGACAAAGTTGTTCTGAGAAACACTTTGATGATGCCACTTCGGCACAATGTCTGATGCTGTCTTCCATGTCACCGGAATTACAGAGACAACACGAGCACATGGGTCCTAATGAAATGTTAGAACATTTAAAGAGTCTTTATGACTCTCAGTCTCAGACCATGGAGTATGAGTTGCTTATAGAGCTCTTTAAATGTAGACTCAATGTAGGGGTCCAGGTGTCTCCACATGTGCTGAAGATGATTGGGTTGATCGAATGGTTGGCCTCCATTGATATTAAGTTTCACGACAGAGTTGCTTCCACTCTTATCTTACATTCACTTCCACGTTCGTTTGAGAGTTTTATCATAAACTATAATATGAATGTGTCACGACCCAACTCACGAGTCATGATGACACTTACCCTATTCCCCCGAGTAGGCGAACCACATTCTCAGTAACAAGTTAAATCAGCGAAAAATAAATGAAGAAAAAGAAATTATAAGTCTTAAACACTAAATTCCCCAAAATCTGGTCAAAACAGGTACAAAAGCACTAACAAGTCTGAAAAAAATAGAAGTGTGAAAGAGTGCCCGAAGGCTACATATTGTCTGTCAATAACCAACGAAAGTGAAAATAATAAGAAGCCCTTCAGGGGCCACGGACGACCAAGTAGCTCACCCTGAATGACTAGAAAATGTCCACCTCGCGAATCAGCCACGGGGCGTAGAACTGGAACTTGGATCATACTCTACACTCAACAAAAGTGCAGCAAGAGTAGTATCAGTACAACACTAGTACCGGTAAGCATCATAGACCGACAACGATTAGATAACGCATGAAGAAGTTGAAACCAACAAGTAGCACATAGAGCACACAGGCATGGTCACATATCATATTATTAGTATAGTGTAAAGAAATCAAGAATCTATCAAGACAAATATAGTTCACCAATGATCAGTCAAATATAAGAGTGGATGAATGCAATGCAATGCAATAGTAACCTCTCTCACTCCACTTCTGTACACACATTCTAAGGGCTATGCCTTAAAGCCATGACCCATGGGGGACCCGCGAAGTCCATGTACTACTCGTGCTCTCCGGATAGTACCTCGGAGGCTATCAATCCCGCTCTCCGGAAGAAACCTCGGAGGCAATCACTCCCGCTCACCGGTAGAAACCTCGGAGGCAGTCACTCCCGCTCTCCGGTAGAAACCTCGGAAGCAATCACTCCCGCTCTCCGGTAGAAACCTCGGAGGCAATCACTCCCACTCTCCGGTAGAAACCTCGGAGGCAATCACTCCCGCTCTACGGTAGAAACCTCGGAGGCTATCACATTTTATCAATATCCTCAGAACAATAATATAACAAAAAGTATGACATGCATGATATCAGTCTCAACAAATATCACAAATATATAATGAACAAGTACACGTCATATCAATGTCCTATGTTCAATTATCAGCATCACAATTCTTTTATTTCTCAAGACATGCGAGCCATTATGCAATGGAGATACAATCAGGTGATAATCACATAAAATAACACATATGGCGACAAGCCCACATAACAGCTGACGGAACCAACGTAAATATAATTTATCTCCACTTCATGCCCGAAGGCCTATCATGCTATCACTGTAACTTCCTACAACTACATACGATTCTCTAATCAGAGTCTAAGTCAAGTAAACCATAGCCTACCTCAATGCCGAGCGGGTGCCACGAACAATCAAACCACTGTCTTCCCCTTGCGTAGAGCCTCTGAACGATTTAAATCTAGAAAATATGCGAACTATGTTATAATATGAATCTAAGGACACCTCTATTGCTATATTTATATTAACAATATTTTTACCATTTCAATTGTATGACTAAACTCATACTCATATAACAATATTAGCATAACTTCAGGAAATTCAATTTATAATTCTTTTCTTTTAACTTTCTCGTATCTTCCGTTTGTAAATGATATAACATTAAATTCGTAACTCCAAATAAGGTTTTTATTGTACCACATCGAAGGCGAAACTAGGATCTATTATTATGCCGAATCCCACCTTATAATACTTAGTGTAGATGGTGAAAATTTACGAAGGAAACAACCCTATGAAATCTGTGTCGCCAGAATTTTTGTAAAACAAGGCAGAAAATTCAAACTGTCATAACTTTCAAACCATAAGTCAGATTTATCTTCGTAAGATATCAAACTTAGGGGAACAGAGTAATATACAACTTTTATTCAGCTTATATTTCCATTTTCTTTACGGATTTGTACAGTTTTTAACGTTTTATACGCTATGTCGCCTGGATTTTGGTAAAATGGGGCAGAAACGTGAAATAGTCATAACGTTGAAACCATAAGTCGGATTTTCCCCCGTAAGATATCAAACTGACGGGAACAGAGTAATATACAACTTTCGTTCAGCCCATATTTTCATATTCTTTACATATTTATACAGTTTTCATGTTTTTACAAACTGTTGTAATCGTTACGCCATGATAATCCCTCAAGCTTTCTCTTTTTCAAGTGGATTGTGGAATTTCCGGGTGATGACTTCTTAAAAAAAAGATTCATTTCATTCTACAACACACCATTATGAGGATTATGAATAGATTTACTCAACCATAAACATTGAATCTGTCACGACCCGACTCCGGGCCGCGACTGGTGCCCTACCTGGGCATCCTTCTAATCATACTACATAAAAAAACTGCGGAAGATAAATAACACTTTTTTTTTTGAACCAAGGCCAAGCCGATAAGGCTGCCCTAACATAAAAATTACCCGAAAGGGTCTACACTGTTTAACAATGTAAAAACAACTCTAGCTATCCAAATTACGGATGAATACGGACCTAAGATTTGAACAAATACTATGACGGGACAAGGCCCCGCCGTACCCCTGAATATATATAGCCATGACAACTCTGGAACATTGGAGCCATCTCAAAATGCTGAACTAGGATCCTAAGCTCGCGGATCCACAACTGTGTACCTAAACCTGCGGACATGAACGCAGCCCGAAGAAGTCGATAACAGTGCAGAATATGGAGCGAAAATAAAGTCTGAAGAAATGATCATAAGCGTACAAAAAGAATGGAGGCAAGTATAAAAAGTACATACGGATCTGCCGTGTCATTACCACTCATGAACTTAATTTCACATCATTATCTTTTCCATTCCATTAAGAGTTATAGCCAATTCTTACGTACATACTTAGGAGAAATCATTAAGTTCATTACCATATAACTCACTTATCTTTCATAACATAATCCGACCCTTTATGGAGGGACGCATATACTACCCGACCCAATCTGGGACGCGATCAAATCACACAAATATCAAAGCGTGCCCGTGGAATCCCCATCATCGCAGCGATCATAAGTGTAACATATAACCATATGACGCGCGCGTGGCATCCTACCTCGTTGTCGGCGTACATACACAATACATATATATATCTCCCGCGTGGAATCCCATCATCGCAAACGGTAGTAGGTGTAACATATAACCGTGTGGCGCGCGTGACATCCTACCTCACCGTCGGCGTACATATACAACATATATATATATATATAACGTGGCGCATGCCGGAATTCTCATCGTATAAGCATGGCCATCGCGTGCCTCGGCATCCTCATCGTGAGTGCGGGTTTTCATGGGAGCTAGCACGTGGAGTAATAATATAACATGCCGGAATCCTCATCGTGGGTACATGTCTTCGTGGGAGCTAGCCCGTGGAGTAATAGTCGTACATAGCATGGTCGCGTGCCGAAATCCTCATCGTATAAGCGTCGCCATGGGTAATAAAACAAATCCGAATCTAACCCGCCTCGGTCACATGCCGGAATCCACATCGTATAAGCATGTCCAGGATCAATCATAATGGAAGCATACGTGGAATCCCACATCACCGTCGATGCGTCCAAGCAAACTTACAACAAGACAGCCGACCCTCCAACTGAGAGTCACGACAACGTAAACATATAATACTTGCACCCAAAGCTATCACAAGCAAACATAGGCAAGTTCATTAAACCTTTAGACTTCCATTTTATAAACTCATGGCACTTTCGTTTCACACATAAAAATCCGGGAATTTAACCCAAAGTACTACGTGCTTACATACTTTTCAAAAGACTCTTTTTCATATAAAACCGCAAGATACTAACACCCGTAGTATCAAGGCTTGTTTACATTTTACCTAAGTCACTACACTTTTAGAAATACATTTTTCGGCTTCTAAATCAAGTGACTTCTTTCCTTAAAACTTAAGCAATTGATGCTTTTAAATCCATTTGTCTTTCTTTATTTCAAAACATTTATCATTACTTAGAGTAAACCACTTCCCATAAAGTCGTTATACTAACTTTATACTTTAGGCAAATACATTATTTTTATAACCAAGAGACTTATACTTTCGAAAACCAAGTATCGTATACTTTCAAGTCTTTTATCTTTTAGAATCAAGTTTCGTAGTTCATAGTCTTAACACTTCATAACGTAAACTCTTTAATTTAAGCAACATATGCCTTATATGTGTGAATAGGTTATACTTGTTTATACTGATCTCATTAAAGCAGCCATGATCTAGAAAATGTAATACAATTTTGTCTTATCTTAGCTTCTATGCAGATGGAGAATTCTACTTGTTTTAATATAATTTATCGTCATTACATTTTCCTTTATTAACGCTGCAATGGCTTGTTCGATACTTATTCTCATTCGTGCCGTAAATTAGCCAAGTCAACTTGGCTCCAAATACCTCCTAACGACTCTTACCAACATCCCCCATAAGACTTGGTAAGAACTTAGGATAACTTAGACATAACCCTTACGTAGAGTAAATCAACATACATACTTCTTAACTTCTAAGAGTAGAAGGAAATCATGAAATAATACCACGTGTATATTCCATACATAGAATCATGTCTAAAGAAGGAAGATGTTCACATACCTCGCGACGATTATCGACAAATAGCAAAATGCTCCGAAGTACTTCAACCTTGATAGCTATTCCATCCTTCAGTAGAATCCGCTATACTTAGTACTTCAACCTAAAATGGCCATGTCGTCCATTAACCTCTAGCTTCGAACGTAGAATATTCTAAGTGCAAAGTCACTAAATTCTACGGAAAATCGGACAGCACTTCCTTTGTTTCTACATACTTTGCCACCTTTTTCAAGGCCGAATACAATAACCAAACACGCCACATTTAAGGCCCAACAATTCAGCTAACCAAAGGGGATTACACGCCTTAACAGGACGTGTAAAATTCTGCCCCACAAATTAATACGAAACTAGTTCCATAATTAAAGCCGTTCTCGGCTAACATAAACAACAACTCAAAGTCTTTTCCAATTCTTTTTCAATCCAACCTCTTAGGTCTAACATGTTATATAGTCATAAACAACTTAACAATTTTAATTCCTTCCTTATATAACATGTGACGATTAAACTAATAATCCAATTGAATTGAAATCTCAAGGCTAAACATACTAGTTTTCGGATTAGGGTTCCAATATCCATAACACTTATCAACTTCATAATATATATATCTCATACTTGCTAATATCCATAGCTACAACAATAAGTAATCTCAATTACTAAAACGACAAGAATTATACCTTTACAAGCCCTTAAAATTTCCAAGATTCAAAGTCGCTCCTTAGAAATTCTTAGCTCCTTTCCCTTACGCTCCAATCCGCTATTTTAAGCCTTTAGAAGCTCACAACCAACTTCTCTTCCATTTCCAATCAAAACCTATGAAAATGCCTTAGGTTTTCGCCATGCGACTAACGTGAAAACGCCGTTTTTCCGAAATATTTCTATTGAGATATCCTTACAATACCCTTAGGGACCTTGGGTTAAAGTCTTGTGAATAATGATCCACATTTGCAAAAAAATTCTCTCAAGAAATCACCTTGGCCGAGAGCACTCTCAAGAGGACCTAAAGTTTTCTCAATTTTTTTCTAAGTGTTGAGAGCTAAGTCTTGCTACTAGGATGATATATAACACATTGGAGGGTCTAGATTACAACACATGTTAAAATTGGATGAATGGGATCAAGCCAAGTGGCTCTTGACTTAGTCAACAATGTCAAGCTCTACTTGCAAGACTTAGTCTTCTATCATGGTCAATGACCATACTACCCTTGCATAATTTCGTCCAAGAACATGTGGGGGGGTGCCACGTGTCGCCCTCCCATTCGTCCATAAAATTCCGTAACACTCGTGGGTCCCACAAAACGTAAAATTCCTCGGGTGGGCCCCACGTGACCAAATCCGTAAGATTAAATTTCCATAATGATAATACATTCCATAATCCTCAATTAATGCATTTTGAGAATCCAATTCTCCTCAACGAACATTTTTCCTTTCCGACGTTCGGAAGATTTTCCGTCAGAAAAACAATTCTTCCTTTTGTACCGTTTTCAAGTCTTGAGTTCCTTACGTACATTCTCTTAAACATGTCCTGGAGTTATGGGGTGTAACAGAATCTAACCTGAAATTAATTGAGCGTTCCTCCTCTTCAAGTTACTAGCGTTTTCATTCGTTCCCTTCTTTTCTTCTCCTCTCTTTTTCCTACTTGCTGCTGCGTTCTTCTCCCTTTTTTCTACTAGGTTTTCTTGATTTTTCCTTATTTTCTTGCTCTTTGTAACAAGCCGTTTTCCTTTCTTTTCCTTTTCTTTTTTATTTCCTTGTTTCTTGTTCACGTTTTCTTTTTCTTTGTAATAAGCCGTTTTCCTTTCTTTTCCTTTTCTTTTTTATTTCCTTGTTCTTGTTTCTTGTTGCCGTGCCCTACTATGCATCAGATTAGCGGGCTTGGCCCACTTAATCATTCACTTAATCTCATGCACATATCTTATATTATAAACCATATAATTAAATACCCTATAGTATCATACGTTTTTCGTAGTTTTAAAGTGCTAAACGACTGACGGGTCGTTACATTAGATACCAATCAAACAATCGCTCATCCTCGAGCGACAAGGGTATGGGTGGAGGAAATGAGGTACCTGAACTGTCGAACAACTGAGGATATCTACTCCGCATATCCGCCTCGGTCTTCCAAGTAGCCTCCTCAACCGGACGATGCTTCCACTGAACCTTGGTGAAGATCTCGGCGGACCTCAACTTCGCCGCTGTCTATCCAAGATTGCTACCGGCTCTTCCTCGAAGGAAAGATTCTGATCGAATAATACTGAATCCCAACGAATGATATAAGACCCATCTGAATGGTACTTCTTCAGCATGGAAACATGGAATACCGGGTGAACACCTGCTAAACTTGGTGGCAAAGCTAACTCGTACGCCACCTCGCCAACACGACGAAGAATCTCAAAAGGACCGATAAACCTGGGGCTCAACTTTCCCTTCTTCCCGAATGCATTACCCCCTTCATGGGTGAAACCTTGATAGGACACCTTTCGCTGACCATGAACTCTGTATCACGAACCTTCCGGTCCGCATACTCCTTTTGCCTACTCTGAGCTGCCAGAAGCTTTTCCTGGATAATCTTCACCTTGTCCAAGGACTCCCTCAGTAAATCCGTACCCCAAGGTCGAACCTTAAAAACATCAAACCACCCGATAGGAGAACGACACCTCCTACCATATAAAGCATCGAATGGCGCCATGTCAATACTGGAATGGTAGCTATTGTTGTACGCGAACTCTGCCAATGGTAAGAAATTGTCCCAATGACCACCAACATCAATAACACAAGCCCTCAACATATCCTCAAGTACCTGAATAGTCCTCTCGGACTGACCATCTGTCTGCGGGTGGAACGCGGTGCTAAGATCCAACTGAGTTCCCAATTCCTTTTGTAAAGTCCTCCAGAAATGGGAAGTAAACTGAGTGCCTCTGTCGGAAATGATGGAAATAGGAACCCGTGTAATCGCCCTATCTCTCGGATGTAGATCCTGGCCAACTTCTCTGCGTTATAAGTAGTCTGAACCGGAATGAAGTGCGCGGACTTAGTCAGCCTGTCCACGATAACCCAAATCGAATAAAACTTGCCCAAAGTCTTCGGAAGACCAACCACAAAATCCATAGAGATTCTTTCCCACTTCCATTTGGGAATGGGCATCCTCTTAAACACACCGCCTGGTATCTGATGCTAATACTTAAACTGCTGGCAATTCGAACACTGAGCAACAGACTCCACAATGTCCCTCTTCATTCTACCCCACCAATAGTGTTGCCTCAAGTCACGATACATCTTTGTTGCTCCTGGATGAATGGAGTATCTGGAACTATGAGCCTCTCTCAAGATCAACGGAATCAAATCACCAACTCTAGGAACGCAAATGTTCCCCTTAATCCTCAAAACACCCTCATCATCAAGAATAGCCTCTTTGGCTTCTCCACTTAGCACCTTATCCCGAATCTTGCACAATTTCACATCCTCAAACTGTTGGGCCCGAATCCGCTCTAAAAGAGACGACCTTGCCTCCACACAAGTTAACATCTTACCGGGTTCTGAAATATCGAGCCTCACCATACTATTAGCCAAACACTGAACCTCCATAGCTAAAGGACGCTCTCCCACAGTCAAACGCGCCAAACTGCCCATACTCACTGCCTTTCGGCTCAACGCATCGGCTACCACATTAGCCTTTCCCGGATGATAAAGGATAGTAATATCATAATCCTTGAGCAACTCCATCCATCTACGCTGTCTCGAGTTCAAATCTCTCTGACTAAACACATGCTGAAGGCTACGATGATCCGTCAAGACCTCACAATGGACTCCATAGAAGTAATGCCTCCAAATTTTCAAAGCGAAGACTACTGCAGCCAACTCCAGGTCATGAGCGGGGTAGTTTTTCTCGTGAACCTTCAATTGTCTCGAAGCATACGTGATCACCTTACCCTCTTTCATTAACACACATCCCAAGTCAATGCGTGAAGCATCACAGTAAACAGTAAAGTCCTTTCCCTCCACTGGTAGAGCCAAAATCGGGGCTGAAGTCAATAAAGCCTTAAGTTTCTGGAAGCTCTCCTCACACTTATCGGACCACTGGAAAGGCACACCCTTTGAGTCAACCTAATCAAATGGGAAGCAATAGATGAGAATCCCTTCACAAATCGGCGATAATAACTCGCAAGGCCTACGAAGCTCCGAATCTCCGTCACCGAAGTAGGCCTGGCCCAATCTCTAACCGCCTCAATCTTTTTGGGATCAACCATAATCCCATACTTGGACACAGCATGTCCCAAAAATGCTAAGGAACTGAGCCAGAACTCGCACTTGGAAAACTTGGCATACAATTCCTTCTCCTTCAACAGGCCAAGAACGATCCTCAGATGCCTCTCATGATCTTCCTTACTCCGAGAGTACACCAGTATGTCATCAATAAACACTATCATAAATGAATCCAAGTAAGGCTTGAAGATTCCATTCATCAAATCCATGAAGGCTGCAGGGGCATTAGTAAGCCCGAAGGACATCACCAAGAACTCATAATGACCATAACGGGTCCTGAAAGCGGTCTTCGGAACATCCTCCGCTCGAATCTTTAACTGATGATAGACCGACCTTAAATCAATCTTAGAAAATATCAACGCACCCTGAAGCTGATCAAATAAGTCATCAATGCGGGGTATTGGATACTTATTTCTGATTGTAACCTTGTTTAATTTCCGATAATCGATACACATTCTCATGGTTCCATCATTTTTCTTCACAAACAGAATGGGAGCACCCCAAGGAGAAATACTGGGTCTAATAAATCATTTGCTCAACAAGTCCTGCAACTGCTCCTTCAACTCTCTCAGCTCTGCTGGAGCCATCCGATAGGGTGGAATAGAAATAGGTCGGGTGTCTGGCTCCAAGTCAATGCAAAAGTCAATATCTCTATCAGGCGGCATACCAGGCAAATCTGTAGGAAAAACCTCTCAGAACTCACAAACAACTGGAACTGACTCTACGGAATGAGTATCCACACTTATCCCGAATATGAGCCAAAAATGCTAAACATCCCTTATCCATTAACTTCTTTACCCGAAGAACTGATATGATCATCTTAGGTGCTGGACTAGGATTACCCTTCCACTCTAACCATGGAATCCCTGGCATGGCCAACGTGACTGTCTTGGCATGACAATCTAAAATAACATGATAAGGAGATAACCAGTCCATGCCCAAAATAATGTTAAAGTCCACCATATTCAAAATAACCAAGTCTACCCACGTATCATACCTCATAAACGTGACCACACAAGACCTATAAACCCGATTTACTATCATGGAATCCCCGACAGGAGTAGAGACACGAATAGGTACCTCAAGAATATCACAAAGCATATCCAGACTCGTAGAGAAATAGGTGGATACATAAGAGAAAATAGAACCTGGATCAAATAAAACAGAAGCTGATCGGTGACAAACCGAAATAATACCTGTGATAACCGCGTCAGATGCCTCAGCTTCTGGTCTACCCTGAAAAGAATAGAAATGGTCACGTCCACCCCCAGACTGTGTGCCTCCACGACCACCACGGACTGCCTGAGATCCTCTTCTCACTGACTGAGCACCACCCCTACCATACTGATGACCACCTCTGCTAGGTTGGTGGCCACCCCTTCCCGACTGCGAACCCCCTCTACTAGAATGTCCTCTCCTGTTTGGCGATCTTTGGAGGCACGGATGTCGAACTCTGGAACCACTACGGATCTAGAACACTCCCTCTTGTAATGCCCTGTCTCGCCGCACTCATAACATGCTCCCTTAGCCATAGGTTCTTTGGCTGTCATAGAAGAACCGAATATCCCAGTGCGAAGGTCGAGTAAGACCTCGGGAAGTGCGCTTGATCGTGCCCGCTATAACCTGAAAACCACCTGCTGAAACCTGTAGTGATGACTAGATGGGGCGGCTGTAGGGATGATAATGAATCCTGTCATGGTGTCCCCCACCTTTAATAGGACCTCTGGAACTATCAAATCTACGAGTTGTCTTATCGCCACCCCCATTACGTGCCCGTCCCCTCTCTGACTCAACCCTACTGGCATGTTCCACTACTGATTGGAATGAGGCCCCAGAAGCCTCCAACTTCAAGGTGGCCAGCCGAAGCGGATGGTCCAAACCTTTCACAAATCTTCTCATCTCTCAGCCTCTGTGGGGAGTAATATCGTCGCATAACGGGACAATGCAAAAAATCTGGTCTCATACTCCGCAACTGAACTACCCTGCTGCTCCAATGTCAAAAATTCATCCTTCCTGTTATCTCTCAGAGTACAAGGGACATACTTCTCCAGTAACACCTGGTAGAACTGGGTCCAGGTCAAAGGTAGCGATCCAACTGGTCGACACTCCACGTACGATCTCCACCACTGCTTGGCATTCCCAACTAACTGGAAAGAAACATAATCAACTCCGTGAGACTCCACTACACCCAACTTATGAAGCATCTCATGGCAAATAACAATAAACTCATACGCATCCTCCCCGGGAGTACCATAGAACCAAGGAGGAGACATTTTAATAAACCCCTCGAACAATTTCCGCTCCTCAGTGGTCAACACTGGCCCATCCATAGGCCTTATAGCAAAATCAGGCACTGGAGTATCATCAATACGGGGATCCACTGCCGCCGCCGGTAATACCCTCGATGTCTGAAATCCTGGAGCAACCACAACATTGGGAGTCTGACCTCCCACTCTAGTCTGCGCGCCATCCGGAACAACTGGAAGCATGCGCTGAGCAAAGCGCCGAAGTACTGACACGGCTCTGACCTCACGAAATTGATAGCGGCGACCCGGTGTGCCTCGGCGTCCACAATCTCCTCCGGAATGTCGTCAATCTCCGGAGTCAACTCTTTGTCCGGGTCCTGAACATGTGCTAGTGCTGGTTCTAGGTTCCTACCTGGAATAGCGCGACCTGCCGCCCGCCACGTCCTCGCCACGTCCTGCCTCGCCCGCTGAACAATCGCTGCGCAGCGGGTATGGATGCGAGTGTGAGGCGGTGCGACCTCACGACCTCGATGCGATGATCGCGTCCTCACCATATGTGAGAGAACATAGAAATGAGTGTAAGATACCAATCTGAACAAGGTCGCCCGAAAAGAATGAACGAGATACCAATCGGATTGAACTAGCACGAAAAGAGTAAAGAAGTGAAATGTTTGCTAAATGTCCTATAGCCTCTCGAGGATGGGTACAGACGTCTACGTACCAATCCGCAAGACTCTACTTTACATTGCTCTTGTACTCGTTAGTCCAATTAACCAAGAAGCTCTGATACCAACTTTGTCACGACCCAACTCACGAGTCATGATGGCACCTACTCTATTCCCCCGAGTAGGCGAAACACGTTCTCAGTAAAAAGTTAAATCAGCGAAAAATAAATTATAAGTCTTAAACACTAAATTCCCCAAAATCTGGTCAAAACAGGTACAAAAGCACTAACAAGTCTGAAAAAATAGAAGTCTAGTGCCCGAAGATTACATATTGTCTGTCAATAACCAACGAAAGTGAAAATAATAAGAAGCCCTTCAGGGGCCACAGATGACCAAGTAGCTCACCCTGAATGACTAGAAGATGTCCACCTCGCGAATCAGCCACGGGGCGTAGAACTGAAACCTGGATCGTACTCTGCACTCAACAAAAATGCAGCAAGAGTAGTATCAGTACAACACTAGTACCGATAAGCATCATAGGTCGACAATGATTAGATAATGCATGAAGAAGTTGATCCAACAAGTAGCACATAGAGCACACAGGCATGGTCACATATCATATGCAAGTATAGTGTAAAGAAATCAAGAATCTATCAAGATAGATATAGTTCACCAATGATCAGTCAAATATAAGAGTGGATGAATGCAATGCAATGCAATAGTCACCTCTCTCACTCCACTCTTGTACACACATGCTAAGGGCTATGCTTCAAAGCCATGACCCATGGGGGACCCGCGAAGTCCATGTACTACTCGTGCTCTCCGGATAGTACCTCGGAGGCTATCAATCCCGTTCTCCGGAAGAAACCTCGGAGGCAATCACTCCCGCTCTCCGGTAGAAACCTCAGAGGCAATCACTCCCGTTCTTCGGTAGAAACCTCGGAGGAAATCACTCCCGCTCTCCGGTAGAAACCTCGGAGGCAATCACTCCCACTCTCCAGTAAAACCCTCGGAGGTAATCACTCCCGCTCTCCGATAGAAACCTCAGAGGCTATCACAGTTTATCAATATCCTCAGAACAATAATATAACAAAAAATATGACAGGCATGATATCAGTCTCAACACATATCACAAATATATAATCAATAAGTACAAGTCATATCAATGTCCAATGTTCAATTATCAGCATCACAATTCTTTTATTTCTCAAGACAAGCGAGCCATTATGCAACGGAGATACAATTAGGTGAAAATCATACAAAATAATACATATGACGACAAGCCCACATAACAGCTGACGGAACTAACGTAAATGTAACTCATCTCCACTTCATGCCCAAAAGCCTATCATGCTATCCCTGTCACTTCCTACAACTACATACGATTCTCGAATCAGTGTCTAACTCAAGTAAACCATAACCTACCTCAATGCCAAGCGGGTGTCACGAACAATCAAACCACTGACTTCCCCTTGCGTAGAGCCTCTGAACGATTTAAATCTAGAAAATATGTGAACTACGTTATAATACGAATCTATGGACACCTCTATTGCTATATTTATATTAACAATATTTTTACCATTTCAATTGTATGACTAAACTTATACTCATATAACAATATTAGCATAACATCAGGAAATTCAATTTATAATTCTTTTCTTTTAACTTTCTCGTATCTTCCGCTTGTAAAGGATATAACATTAAATTCGTAACTCCAAAAAGATGTTTATTGTACCACATCGATGGCAACACTAGGATCTATTATTATGCCGAATCCCACCTGATAATATTTATAGTAGATGGTGAAAATTTACGAAGGAAACAACCCTATGAAATCTGTGTCGCCAGAATTTTTGTAAAACAAGGCAGAAACTTCAAGCAGTCATAACTTTCAAACCATAAGTCTGATCTATCTTCGTAAGATATCAAACTGACGGGAACAGAGTAATATACAACTTTCATTCATCCCATATTTCCATATTACCTACTAAGTTGTACAGTTTTCACGTTTTATACGCTGTATTGCCTGGATTTTGGTAAAATGAGGCAGAAACTTGAAATAGTCATAACTTTGAAACCATAAGTCGGATTTTCCCCCGGAAGATATCAAACTGACGGGAACAGAGTAATCTACAACTTTAGTTCAGCCCAAATTTTCATATTCTTTACAAATTTATACAGTTTTCATGTTTTTACAAACTGCTGTAATCGTTACGCCATGATATTCCCCTAAGCTTTCTCTTTTTCAAGTGGATTGTGGAATTTCGGGTGATGACTTCTTAAAAAAAGATTGATTTCATTCTACAATACACCATTATGAAGATTATGAATAGATTGACTCAACCATAAACATTGAATCTAACCTGAAATTAATTGAGCGTTCCTCCTCGTCAAGTTACTAGCGTTTTCTTTCGTTCCCTTCTTTTCTTCTCCTCTCTTTTTCCTACTGCTGCGTTCTTCTCCCTTTTTGCTACTAGATTTGCTTGATTTTTACTTATTTTCTTGCTCTCTGTAACAAGCCGTGTTCCTTTCTTTTCCTTTTCTTTTTTATTTCCTTGTTTCTTGTTCACGTTTTCTTTTTCTTTGTAACAAGCCGTTTTCCTTTCTTTTCCTTTTCTTTTTATTTCCTTGTTCTTGTTTCTTGTTGACGTGCCCTACTATGCATGAGATTAGCGGGCTTGGCCCACTTAATCATTCACTTAATCTCATGCACATATCTTATATTATAAACCATATAATTAAATATCTTATAGTCTCATACTCTTTTCGTAGTTTTAAAGTGCTAAACAACTGACGGGTCGTTACTGAATGGAACTAAAGCGAAGTTGTTGGAGTTGCACAATATATTGAAGACCTTCAAATCTTCCATCTCGAGGAGCAAGGCTGTGCTCATGGTTGGCTCCTCTAGTCATCCCAAACCGAAAGGTAAGGGACCTAAGAAGAGGAAGGGCAAAGTTAGCGCTGTGCCCGCAACAATGAAGCCCTAGAGAGGGGCGAAAAAGAAGAAGAAGAAACTGCCGGCAGTGGATGTGTGCATGAACTGCAATAGGAAAGGACACTGGAGGAAGGACTGTGCTGCTCCAGGAGGAGGAAAGGCACCTGGTGCTCCTGTCTCTAGTGGACAAGGTATGTTTGTAATTGAAATAAATTTATCTATTAATGATTATCATTCTTGGGTACTAGATACCACTTGTGGCTCACACATTTGTACAAATGTGTTGGGGCTAACTGACAGTAGGAAGGTCGGGCCTCGAGAGGTGGACCTGCGCATTGGAAATGAGGCACGAGTTGATTCTGAACGCATGGGAACTTATAGATTATATTTACCTTCCAGCAAAGTTTTAATGTTAAACAATTGTTTATATGTTCCCTCATTGACGAGGAACATTATTTCCATTCCCGTTTTAGACACTGAGGGCTTTTCCTCAAGCATTTCTAATGGCAATATGATTTTGGTTTTTGATGATGTTGTGTATGGAATTGCGCCTCTTGTGAATAGATTGTATACATTAAAATGCAGCCGGGAAATTTTCAATGTACAAAACAAAAGAGCTAAGATAAGTGATAGAAATTCTACCTACCTATGACATTGTAGACTTGGTCATATCAATCAAACGATGATAGAACGATTGAGGAAATTAAATTACCTTGAACCATTTGACTTACAATCTTATGGTATCTGTGAATCCTGTTTGAAAGGTAAGATGACCATTAAACCTCTTTCTGGAAAGGGGATCCGTGCCAATGAGGTGCTTGAGTTGGTACATACGGATGTATGTGGACCATTTTCGACTCAAGCTAGAGAAAGTTTCTGCTACTTTATCACTTTTACAGATGACTTGACAAGGTATGGATATGTGTATTTTATGAGACACAAGTCCGAGGCCTTCGAAAAGTTTAGGGAGTATAAGTGCGAAGTGGAGAAACAACTCTCAAAGAGTATCAAGACTCTTCGATCTGATCGAGGAGGTGAATACTTAAGTAAATAATTTCTAGATTACTTAAAGCTACATGGAGTTCATTCAGAATGGACACCTCCTAGAACACCACAGATGAATGGTGTTGCCGAGAGGAGAAACCGAACCTTGCTTGACATGGTTCGTTCCATGATGAGTTTTTCAGCTGTACCTGCATACCTTTGGGGATACGCTAAACAAACGTCGATATATGTTCAGAACAGAGTTCCTTTTAAATTAGTTGAAAAGACGCCATATGAGGTATGGTGTGGCAAGAAGCAATCACTTAGACATATGAGGTCGTGGGGGTGTCCTGCATATGTCAAGAAGTTGATCTCTGATAAGTTGGAGTCAAAGAGTGAGAAATGTTACTTCGTAGGGTATCCAAAGGAAACTAAGGGATACTACTTCTATCTTCCTGGAGAACATAAGATAATTGTTTCCAGGAATGCAACTTTTCTTGAAGATGAATATATATAAAAGGAAGAGAGTTGCACAGAGATAGAAATTGAAGAAATTCAAGAACAAAGTAACATAGAGGTTGGATCTTTGCCAGATGATAAAGGCAAGAATTCAGTGGGAGCGTTTGGCAAAGATTGGGTACTTAGGGTACGCCCTTCGGTTAGTGGGAGTGCTACGAGGAATGATGTAGAAATACAAGATCCTCCTGCACAGACCTTGGGAGAAAGTGCATTAGTTGTACCTCCTCCCATTCAGGAAAGACATGAAAATGATATCCCTGAAAGCTCTAATGTTGGTGGATCAACCGACACACAAGAACCTTCTCACGGTCAGAACATACCTAGAACTGAATTATAAGACACTCAACTCCGTAGGTCTACTAGAACTTATCATCCTCCGGAAAGACTAAATCTACTTGTGGAAACACAAAATGAGTTAGATATTCCCGATGATGATGAGCCTACAACCTACAATGAAGCAATGCTAGACATTGATTCGAAGAGATGGCAAGAAGTCATGAAATCTGAGATGGAATCTATGTATATCAATCAAGTGTGAAACTTGGTTGATTTGCCAAATGGGATTAAACCTATAGGATGCAAATAGGTCTTCAAGAAGAAGATTGATGCATTTGACAAGGTTCAGACTTATAAGGCTAGACTAGTGGCTAAAGGTTTTAAGCAGCATCCAGGTGTGGATTATGATGAAACCTTTTCACCTGTTGCTAAGATTAAGTCTATTCAGATTTTGCTTGCGATAGCTGCACTTTATGACTATGACATTTGACAGATGGACGTCAAAACTACATTCCTCAATGGTAATCTAACTGAGGAAGTGTATATGAAACAACCCTAGGGTTTTTTCATCCGAGTCCAAACCAAATGTTGTGTGCAAGCTACAGAAGCCATTTATGGACTTAAGCAAGCCTCTAGGAGTTGGAATATTTGCTTTGACAAGGCTATCAAGTCATTTGATTTCGTCAGAAGCAAAGAAGATCCTTGTGTTTATAGCAAATGCAAAGTTGAGGGTATTGTCTTCATTATTATATATGTTGATGACATATTGATAATGAGAGACAATAAGACTCTCATGCAGTCAGTCAAGGAGTGGTTGTCCAATACCTTCATTATGAAGGACTTAGGTGAAGCCTGCTACATTCTGGGAATTAGGATCTATAGAGATAGACCTAATAGATTATTGGGGCTGTCACAGTCAATCTACATAGACAAAGTTCTTAGACGTTTTCCATGAAGAATTCCAAGAAAGACGGTCTTCCAAAGGGTCAAGTTATCTTAGAAGGGTTGCCCTTCTAGTACTGTAGAACTTGAGCGAATGAAGAGGATCCCATATGATTCGGCTATAGGATCAATCATGTATGCCATGACCTGTACTAGGTCAGATGTGGTCTTTGCACTTAGTATAACTTGCAAGTTCCAGCAGAATCTTGGTGAGGAACACTGAAAGGCAGTCAAAAGTATTCTTAAGTATCTCAGACGTACTAAAGATTACTTCTTAGTCTATGGTGGAGATAAAAAGCTAGTTGCCACTGGGTATACTGATGCTAGTTTCCAGACAGATGTTGATGATTTCAAATCTTAGTCTGGTTACACGTTCGTTTTCAATGGAGGAGTAGTGAGCGGGAAGAGTTCCAAACAAGCTACAACTGCTAATTCGACTACTGAAGCTGAGTTCATTGCTGGATCGGAAGCTGCTAAAGAAGTTATCGTGATTTTTGAGTTCCTGAAGGAGCTAGTGGTTGTTCCGAGTGCTAGTTGTCCAATAACCATTTATTATGACAACACGGGTGCAATTGCACAGGCAAATGAATCAAGATCAACAAACAGAAACAAGCATGCACCAATGAAGTATCACATTCTCAGAGAGATGGTGGAAGCTGAAGATATTAGATTAGATTATGTTCCCACATACAATAATCTAGCAGACCTATTTACTAAACTATTAAGCTTGATTAAGCATAATGGTCAATTTTAGAACATGGGTATTAGATATGTTGGTGATTGGCTCTAGGCCAAGTGGGAGATTTAAAGTATATGTATATCCTAGAGACAATCAGTATTAGGACAAAATGTATTTTATACACATTCATATTTATATTAATGATGATTAATATTATGACATTTGCATTTGTTGAATTATTAGTCGATTATTTATAATATTCTATAAATACATCCCTAGAGTTTACGTGGTTATTAATAATGTGAGAGATTAATATTATAACGTAAACTCTTAAACTACCTCGACTAATGATCATCGAGATTGGGATATCAATGATATGTGATACGTCGACATGTGATCTGCATCATATCCTTAGGGGATGTGGTATGTCTCATTTGCTACGAGTTATGGCGACTCGTGATGGACACATGGATACTTGTTGAAGTATTAGTATACCCTACAGATATACTATTTGTTTTACATGTCTAAAGTAGGATCAGTGTGTGGGAGATAGAGGTCCTTAGACTTGAGGTCGATACCACCTTGTTTACGGAGTAATGTACTTTGATCCTGTCCTAAGATCAAATGCCTTATAGGGTGAGACGCGGCTTATTTTGGGTACATTACGAAGTGGATTAAATGTGGTAGTTGAGCCAAGATTATGATTCATTCCTCGAATATATATTCGAGAGAACACTCAGATTCTCATATGATATTAAGTCGTTGGCCAACGCAATGGACATGTCTTTCATATGGTCCTGTTGTCAACTAATATAGATGAGAAATAATGATCAAGCCATTTGGATAGACACTTGACAAATCCTAAGCTTGATTGAGTGTGTCGTGAATGAAATGATTTTATCTTCTCACATAGAGGTTCAGTTCACAGGTTTCGTGTAACTAAACTTTACATATTGAGTTCGTCTTCCGGCGTAGTCTAGGAGTTTCTTGTATACCCTAATGTTATTAGTGTCGATATGTAAAGGCCTGAAGGGTAACACTAAGTCAAGTATTCCGTCGATTCAAGGATGTAATTAGAAAGAGATTATATATATGTTCGGTTTATAATGGAGACATTAAAAGAAAATAGAAAACAAGGTAGAAAATATAACAGGGCCGCAGCGCCAGAGCGTGTCAACGCCGCAGCGCCACTTACTCAGCGTCGCGATGCTAAGTGTCCAGCGAGTCTGAGATGGCCCAGTCTGCTGAGGTTTTATGGGTTGACCCATTTGGGGAACCCTAGCTGTCATCTTCAGCTATAAATAAGAGGGTTCCCCTTCACATATTTTCTACCCCAAAATCAAGAGAGTATTCTCTTCTAAAACTCTGCTAGAATTCCTAGCATTCCAAGAGTTAGAAATTACATTGGAGTTCTTGACTTGCAAATCGAGGAACACTTGCGTGCGCACCATCGGATTACACATAAAGCTTGAAGATTCCAGATTTAGTAAAATGTAAGTAATCTTTCGTTGTATTATGTTTTACTATATGTTTTACATTATATAATCATATTATAGTTTGACCGTCATGTCGGATTTGAAGTATAAATTTTTAAATTCTATTGCGTGTACGAATCCGACAAAACGCCTACATAGAGTCATATTACAAATTATGACATCGAGTATACGAAGGTCTTATGAGTTTTTAGGATTTAAGTGAATTAGAATCGGAAATTAATTATGTGTGTGGTTGATAAATTATACTGAGGCAATCACTGTATATATTAAATAAGGTGCATGTGACGAATTGTAGGTGGCATCAAATTAGGCCCCCACCGCCAACAATTGGCTGAGAGGGGCCAACGTAGTGATAAGGGGCTTATGCTCTCATTTGAGAGACCTATTTGTTGCTCAAGAAGGCAATTGTTGTAGATTAAAAATAAAGCAAAGAATCAGCAAAACAGTTTGCTGGTCGAAAGAAAAAGAAGAAAAGCAAATCAGTCCTCCTTTCCATTTTAGCTCACGGTTAATGAGCCTTAAGCCCCTATTTCGATCAGTCCCTGAAGGGAAAACCTTGCAATTTTGATTAGACACTTTTATGTCCCTGTAAAACACAAGGTATTTAAAGGTAATTTTTTTTTTCTTTGTCATGTTCCATGTTATGAAATATAACTGTGGTATTGTTCCATAATTTATTCTACTCCTAGAAGTTAAGAATAATCATGTTATTGATTCTTATATTGAAAGCATGTATAAATTCTAAATCCTTAAAAGGCATATGAAAAGATGATAATGATATTCATAGTGTCGTCAAAGGTACAAAGATAATATCACCTGTTGAAATTGAAATATGGTGTTGTCATTCATGCATTTTTATTTGCATTGTGTTCGCATATTACCCTGAACCACTTGTGCTATGCACATTACTATATGGTAAATATTGTATATATATGTAGGGGATATGAGAAAAGGGAAAGGCGTTATATACGCACACCACCTGCAGCTGGTACATATTATCACAAAAGAGCCGTAAGAGGCCACATATCGTGCATGTGTGGCCTAAATGGATGTCTGTGTGGCCAAGACGATACGATATGAATGATTGTGTGACCAATATAACCAGATGCCCAAAGAGGTGATTATGGGTAAGATGACTGTGTGGCCGTAGTATACCGCATGTGCATCAGGCATGACATTTATGTATATTATGCCCACAGAGGCTGTTATGAAAAGAAAGACACCTTTGTGGCCATTAGTATACTGCATTGATATTGCATAACATTTAGACATATTCATTAGGGCCCTCAGAGGCAATTACTGTTGGTCAGTTGTTCCTGTTTTAGATTATGATACATCTCTGTTATGTTATTCATTGTGCCTAACATACTCAGTACATCAGTCATACTGATGTCCCTTTTGTCGGAGGACACTGCATTTCATGCCCGCAGGTTCAGTTAAAGAAAGTGATGGTTCATGCTGGTAGGTTGCTGGTTCAGCTGATGTTGGAGCACTCTATTTGTTTCAGAGTTGCAGTCTAGTCTTGATATGATGTTTTGATGTTGTATAATCTTTAGAGGCTTGTAGACAGGTATCCTGTGGATAGTAATTTTGTATGGCCTTATCGGCTTTGGCGTGGTCATGTATATATGTATAAGTCAGTTTTCTGGTCAAGAGCTTTCATAATCTTTTTCGGATTAGTCCGTGCTTATTGTGATTATACGGTGATGGTGTGATTTGGGTTATCCGACGAGTGAGATCCGAGCGCCCATCGCGGCCCTCCGGTTTGGGTCGTGATAAACTTGGTGTCAGAGCATGTCTATCCTAGGGAGTCTACAAGTCGTGTCTAGTAGAGCCTTGTGTATGGGTATGTTGTGCACCATACTTATACACAGGAGGCTGCCTGACATTTAGGGGTGGTTTCTATTCTTTCATCTCGTAAATCGTGCAGTAGAGTTGAGTTTTAAGAATTTGAGTTTAACTCGTGCATGTTACGGTTTGGATAACGCTGATTACCAAAAAGACTTCGGTTAGTTTATACTCGTAGCCAGTAAATGAGCGATTTCTATCAAGACAGTTGATACGCCAGAAGGGCAGTAGTATGTTAAAAAAAGTTTTGAGATTATGAGAAATTGTCTCACGCATATATGAAAGAGATAATTTAAGTCTGGAAAGCAAAATGGATGTTTGGGATACAAAACAAAAAACAGTCGTGTCGTGTATTAGAATTACCCAGAAAGCTAGAAAATTGGAATCCTAATTCAACAAACCAAGGCCAAAACTGAGGAGTTCCAATCTGGTGAATCTCTCTATGGAGGGGATTATGAATAGAGAACAACCATATCTGAGTGGGAGCATTGCACTATCAAAAAGAGCAAAACAGAAAGAGAAAAAAATCAACCAAGGCCGTGGAGCATCTCCCACGAGGGAGTGTTAATCTTGATCGCCCTAAGATTATAAATATACAATTATAGCGTCTTTGTATCAACATGGAATGGGGTGGAAAATCACCACTGAACAATTTAAATCTAGATGAATGGCTTCATTCTTATGTGATTGAATTTCAGGAAATAGTTCCTCTAAATGCTGGTAATACTCTGGGAGCTGAAGACAATGGCCGGCGAAAAGGTGGATTTTTTTTATCGGGAAGACGTTAGACAACAGTCCTGGTACTAGTGGAGGTAATGGTTGCTACACTTTTTCTCCTGTTCCAAATCAATTACTGAGTGGAATACTGAATTTGAGGGCTCAAGTAGATACAAAGAATTGTCCTTCCCTCATAGTCAGTCATTCCAGAAATCTCAGTGCGGGAGCGTAGAAAATGATCCATCCATCTCGTGAACTCGTATGGATGGACGATACAATATTTGTGATCGAACCAAGTGATTATTCATCTGGTCATAGGCTTAGTGACTATTCCTGCGGATAAAGGTCAAAAGATGTCTCCAGATGGGGTTCGTTAGATGATGATTATGGACCTGGATATTCACCTACTGTTTTATTTTCATTTACAGAAGATGGTTATAGAATACCCAGAAATTCAACCTACTGTTTAGCAGCAATTAAACAAATGGTTGACATTTTTCTCATCGTATAGGTGCGGAGGGATTTGAGGGAACAAACTTATATAATAATCGGTCATCAATTGGAGGTGGGATGAAAGTTGGCAGAGGGTTGATGAGGTACCTTAGGAATAAGGGATCTATTTCAATCAGTAAGTGATGTGCGATTTATACACACACTAAACGCAAGTGCACGTATCGTTACAAGTAATATAATCTGGGTAAAACCGAATATCGTCCTCAGGGACTGGTTTTCAAGTACCGATAATCTATGCTTTAGTTTCTATTTGGTTAACATTAATTGGTTTGGAATTATAGACTAATAATGCAGGAAATAAACTAATTATGAAAATACTTTGATTTAAATCAGTTATGACGGAGAATTAGGGCTTCCAAGATCATCAACTATCCACTCTATTCAATCCTTAATATAATTAGACTGTCTTCTTCTTCTACGTTAAGATAGCAGGTTAACTAGACCGTTTTATATTCTCGTTAGGATATATAAACACTCAATCCCGATGCAGAACCCTTCTATCTTTCGATGACAGGATTTACCACAAAGGAGGATTAAGAACAATAACCTATAAAACTACACAAGTATCGGGGTACTTTCGGCAATGATTTTAACCTATGTTTATTCAACTATAGCATATTCAGAATCTCTCCTTTCGGATTTCGATTCGAAATCATATAAGTGATGATAATTAGTAGCTAATTAACTATCAAGCAATCAAAACAACTATTGAATAAATCTTAATCAAGTGGAGAAGAAAACAAACTAATGCATTAATTCATGAATAAGAGTTTCAAGCGAATCACAAGGAAATCTCTAATAAAGTAATTAGCTCCTAGCCATAGTCACGCTAAGAACTAATACAATCTCCATACATGAACTGAAATAAACAAAGAAAAGAGAAAAAAAAAATACTTGAACTAGGTCTCAAATCTTCGCCTCCTAGAGTTGTGTTGTATGTACAATGGATGAAATGAATAATGAGCAGGGTTTTAGGGATTATATAGGTTTTGTAGGTAGGAAAAGTTATCCCTTTTGGACTCTGAAAATATGTCAAATTCGGCCCAAAACGTCAAAAAATCCCGCGTCGGCGCCGTGGCCCTGAGATTGGGCGCCACGGCCCCGAAAAATCTGCAAGTTTTCGGAAAATTCAGGCGGCACGGCTGCGAGCGCCGGCGCGGTATTTTGGCGATTTTGTTTCGTCATCCGGTTTTCAAGCCGTCGATCTCTCTATACTTCCCGGGACTTCTTAGACTTCATTTATTGGCCCTTTTAGTGTGCAATTTCATCTCAATTATGGTCATTTCGTCTTCTTCTCGCCATTTCTTCATTTATGTCCGTTGTGACACAAAAGGAAGAAAAACGACCCTAATACTATACTAAACATCAACAAAATGAGTAAAATATTAACTAAAAATGACTCAAAAAGTGTATATAAAATACACCGATCAAACACCCCCAAACTTAAACTTTGCCCGTCCTCGAGTAAAGCATAAAAAATATAATAAAAGACACGAAAGAAAAGAAAAGAAAAGAAAATAAAAGACTCAAGACTCTGATCAATCTGCTGCTGATGCACGATTTAATGCACACACTTACACAAGTGCACGTGTCGAGTCAAGTAATATAGTCTTAGAAGACCGAGTTATCGTCCTCAGGGATTAGTGTTCAAGTACCAAATTCTATTCTATGTTATCTATTTGGTGACCGAAAATTGATATGTTGTTTATGATTCTAATTATGAAAACTAATTAAACTATGTTGTTTTACTTCAGTGATGTGGAAATAGGGCTTTCAAATCTCCTCAACTATCCGCTTAACTTACTTACTAATGCAATCAATGATGATTCTTCTTCTATTTTGAGATAGCAGGTTTACTAAGCCGTTTTATACTCCTGTTAAGGTTATATAAACACTCAACCCCAGTACAATACCTTTCTACCTTTCGGTGATAAGATTGACTCTAAAGGAGGATTAAGTCCAGAAACCTATTAATACTACACAAGTATCGGGGTACTTTCGTCCACGATTTAACCTATGTTTACCCAACTACAGCATATTCACAACCTCTCCTTTCGGATTTCGGTTAGAAATCATAAGAAATATGATAATTAATGATCAAGTAATTACCAAGCAATCAAAACATATATTGGATAAATCTCAACAATAAGAAGAAGAACCAAGAACATGCATTAATTCATAAAGAAAATGTTCAAGTGAATTGACATGGAAAGCCCTATATTAAAGTTAGTTCCTAGCCATAGACATGACAAGAACTAATTTATCATCCAACATAAACTGAAAATAAAGTAAAACAAGAACAAGAAAATTACTAAGAAAAGGTCTCCAATCTTGATCTCCAAAGTGTTGTGTTTTGGCAAGAAGAGGAACCCTTAATTCTGACCTAGGGTTCTCTTTTTATAGTTGTTACACCCCGTAGTTCTGGAGTATGTATACGAGGACGTACGTACGAAAATACGACAAAAAAATTGAAAAGGAAGAAAGATGTGATTATTCGACGGAAAAGTTTCTGGATTTTGTGAAGGAAAAAGGTTCGTTAATGGGAATTGGATTCCCAGATTTGGTATTCGGACTTCTGGGATTATTTTAGAATTATAGAATTTTATTTCCGGATTTGGTCACGTGGGGCCCACGGGAGAAATTTATGGTTTTGTGGGGCCCACTTTATTTTCAAATTTTTGGCATTACGAATATTTTCGGGAGATGAAATATTTGGACGAGTAGGGGGGCGACACGTGTCACCCCCATGTGGCCATGATTGGCCGATTGGTGGACAAGTGTGACATGTGGGACGTTATTTTGGTGGACAAGTCGCAAGCCACTTGTCCCATTTTTGTGGTGGACACATGTCTCAATGTTGTGGTGGACATTTGGTTGGAAGAACCCACACACACTTGTCCCTAATCCTCACCTTACACTTGCTTTGATCCTAGCCATTGGTTGGCCTATAAATACCACTTGATTTCAAGACTTTATTCATCCACACTTAGAGAAATTCCAAGGCAAAATTCTCCCTCCCTCCTTAGGTGTTCTCGTCCAAAAACACCCCCCCCCCCACCTTGTGTAGAAATTCTTCAAGTTTTGTTGTTATTCCAAATACCTTAGCCTAGATCCCTTGTAGTATTCCAAAGTTATCCCAATATAAGAGCCCGGAAATACTACTTTATCCCAATAGTCGCAAAATGAAACCCTAGGAAAATCTTCATAGTTGGTTGAAGTGTTAAGAGAAGTTTTTTAGAAACTTCTAAGGGTTGCTTGGAGCGGGTTGGAGCATAAGGAATTGGAGCTAAGCGTTGCTCAGGATCGACTTATTAATCTTGGATAATTTTGGGCTTATCGAGGTAATGATCTTTGTCCCCCTATTGTAATTGGATATTACATATTGTAGTAGTTTAGAATTGAGTATAAGATTTATTGGAAGGATGTTTATAAAGAATTGAACTGTATTTACATTAGACTGTATTTACAGTAGACTTGTAGTATTATTGTGGGGCAGTGTTGTACACGTCCGGTTAGACGTGTAACCCCCTTGGAGTTGTTGGCTTGGTAGCGGGCCTTGATAGAGGAGGAGATTTATGTGTTTGCGGGGGGGAGGTGCTGCCGAATGTTCCGTAGAATAATGACCTTGTGCTTTGAATTGCGCTACAAAGAGATCGAGAAGTTGATAGACGTTTTATGGCCATTATAGGTGGAAGTACTACGAGTAGCGTATTCTACTTGAAGGGTGGAAAAGGCTAGCAAGGTTATAGTACTTGGAGCATTTTGCTAATTGTCGATAATCGTCGCGAGGTATGTGAACCTCTTCCTATCTTTTCTAGCATGGTTGTTGTAAACTATGTAGTACGGTAGACGTACGTGTGCTAAATGAATTTGATTGGTTTAGAACATAAAGTGTTATAATGACTTTATGGGAAGTTAATTATAACGACTTTATGTAGGTAAAAGAATGGTTGATTGTTTTTAAAAGATAAGAGACTTGACTTATATTTGACTTGATATGATTTGTTAAGGACTTGAATTGTGTTAAAAAAGTTGTGAAACCTCATTCGTGAGTAATGAGTACTTGGTTTTTAAAGAATAATGTTATATTGATTTCGGAAATGGGAATAAGTATCGAACAAGCCATCATAGCGTTAATAAAGGAAAATGAAATGACGATTAATTATATTAAAACAAGTAGAAACCTCCATCTGCATAGAAGCTAAGATAAGACAAAATTGTATTACATTTCCTAGATCATGGTTGCTTTAATAAGATCATTAATAACAAGTATTGGTTTTTCTTAAATTCCAAAGTAAGGAACTTGATTTCTAAAAAAAAAAAGACTTGAGGAATTAAAGTGTTTTGGTTTAAAAGAAAGGCATGGTTTTGTCTTAAAATGGTTTAAACAGAAGGCATGATTTTGTCTTAAAATGGTTTAAAAAGAAGGCATGGTTTTGTCTTAAATTGGTTTAAAAAGAAAGCATGGTATTGTCTTGGTTTATTTCAAAAGAAGGTGTGGAAATGGTTTTTGTTTACTTGAAATAATAATACTCTATTTTTGATACTATGGGTATCGTATGACTTTTGTAAAAAGAAAGGGATCTTTTGAAAGAATTTAAGTACGTAGTACTTTAGGGTTAAAACCCGGATTGTTGGCACAAAATGGGAGTACTTGAGTTTATATAAATGGTGAATTAATTTACATGTTAATGAAAGTCTAAAAGTATGTTGAACTTGCCTATGCTAGTTGTGATAGCTTTTGTTGTGCAAGTATTGTATTTCTATACCACCGCGTCTCTCGATGGAGGGCCGGCTGACTTGTTGTGAACTTACTTGGACGTACCGGCAGTGACGGAGGATTCCACGGGTATGCTTCCATTATTATTATCACATGGGCATGTCTACACCGATGAGGATTAGGGGCGTGTGACCATTATTGTTATTCCATGGACTAGCCCTCGCGAGGTTTCTTGATTCGGCCTTGGTATCCGTAGTTGGCTCTCGTACTTGCCGATCGTGGCTGATTCGGCTTTGGTATCGGTAGTTAGCCTCGTACTTGCCAGTTCGGTTTTGCGGCGAAGTATCGTGACTTACGGTTGTGATCGGTGGTTAGCTCGTTCTTTGCCCCGTCGACTACGTGGCGCGAGGAGGATCTGGTAGAGGCTATCACACTTCGCGTGTCGACCGGCGAGTCGGTGTTTGGACGGTTTCGTGACTTACGGTTGTGATCGGTGGTTAGCTTTGGTTACTTGCCCGTCGACTATGTGGCGCAGGGAGGATCTGGTAGAGGCTATCACACTTGCCACGTGTCAGCTTCGTGATATAGTTATTTAGTATTGTTGGTACGGTAGGTTCTGGTAGCTAGCTTTCGTACTTGCCCCGGTCAGTTGATGATGCAGGTTGGATCTGGTAGCTATGCCTTCGCACTTGCCGTCACGGTTTTAAGACACAGGTGGGACCTGGTGTTCATGTGTACTCTTTGGTGTTGTTATATCATAGACTGCCGGCAGTGAGGAAGGTATTCCACGGGCATGATTGATGTTGTGGGCGTGAGACCCATAGTTATATTTGAGTGATGACTTTGAGGGCGTGAGTCCCTGACTTGACATGACTGATTATGTATCGTGGACTGTAGTTTAGTTATCATACATGTCTCCTGTTTTATATATTTATTATGATTTCATTCTGATATTTTCGATTTCACATACTTGGTACTGTTATCGACCTCCTTGAAGCTGCGTTCATGCCGCAGGTAGAGGTACACCAGTTGTTGATCCTCGCTCATAGGATCACAGTTCAGCGTTTGGGAAGCTCCGTTTCTCCGGAGGCTTATCTTTTGGTATGATTCCCTGAGTTGTAGGTTCTTGTACATTCAGGGGTATGGCGGGGCCCTGTCCCGTCATAGTTGTTATAAAATTCGTAGAGTGCGTAATCTTGTTGTGGCAGGGTTTGTAAGAGATTTAACTGTTCAATTTTGATATATATATACAGGAAGGTAACCGTTTTGGTTAGCCTATTGCTTATTTTATGTCTTGATTCATGCTTAAGTTTTTTATTTCCGCTGATTTTCTCTGATGATTGTATCACTAGGGTGCCCGGGGTAAGACACCAGTCACGGGCCCGAGGTCGAGTCATGACAAAAGTGGTATCAGAGCAGTTAATTTTCGGAAAGTGTCTACAGACCGTGTCTAGTAGAGTCTTGATTATCGGTGTGTTGTGCACCACATCTATAATCAGGAGGCTACAGGATATTTAGGATTGGTTTCCATTCTTCTCACTCTGAGATCGTGCCTTAGAGCTGTGTTATAAGTTGGACTCCCTCTGGCGTATTCTTATGTACCCGTTATGCCTCTACGCAAGGCAACCAGGGCCCAGATGGGCAAGACAGCAGAGGGAGATACGAGTAGAACACAGAGGGTTACGAGGGCACAGACCTGGTTATTACCTGAGATAGTACTTCAGACGACGAGTTTTATGATGCCGCTAGCCCCAACAGAGTTTAGAGCGGTAGCAGTTTCTACTGAGGCCACGATACCTGAGCCTCCAGTTCCACGGCCAGGAGCCGAGGATATGAGTTCAAGGAGATGGCCCAGTTACTAGCTAGGTTGGTGGCTGGGAATGAGGACGGACGGGAGCCGGTGGTTCCAGCAGTACCAGTGATTCACCCTAGATCCGATAGTCTGAGACTTCGGGATTTCTTGAGTTGCAGTTCGCCAGAGTTCTATGGATAGAGAGCTGAGGATGATCCTCAGGGTGTCGTGCTAGTTTGGGAGATTGTTATACTTGCGGCCGTCAGGGCCATGTGATGGGAGGATGTCCAAGTAGGAGGATACAAGAGGATGACTCGACTACCGGTCGATTGCGGGTTGATTGTTGGGAGAAGGGGTGTTAGTCGGATGAGGTCACCCCTACCTCGTTGTGGCCGTTGTAATAGACTCCATTATGGAGTGTCGCATCGCCGGCGACTTGTATTCTTGCGCCAACAGGGCCATTTGGTGAGAGTTTGTCCGAGGCAGGTAGCACGATGTAGAGACTCGGCGCCGGGATCGGTGGTGGTTCATCGCCTTATATAGCTAGGCGCCCTGCAGGGCAGGATTATGATTAGAGCGACAAAGGGACAGTGAGGCATTAGTTACAGAGATATCTTGACCAAGAGACTGGTTTATGTTGTTATGGTGGATACATGTTAAGTGCTATGTACGGAAAGCATTGTGTTAAGGGTGAATTAGAAAACATGGGTAGTTGAAAATGGTAAGTCTGAGGACGAGACAATTGTGAGACTTAGAATTTATAACAGTTAGGACCTTGGATGCAAGGCCGTCTTGAGTGGGTGATTTTACGGTTGGTCTTTGTCGAAGTACTTGGTATGCGTGAAATATATTGTGGGATAATTCCATGGGTAGTGTGAGATGAAAGTGATAGCTTTCATGACGTGAATTAGTAAGATTGTTCCGGATCGGGGAACGAGAAAGTTTGGCGCGACTGTGGGTCGGGTTGAGGCCATATTGCGGGTCAACCCGTAGCCCGGAATGAGGTGGGGTCAGTTCGAGGTGGTCCCGCCAGGTGGTAGGGTCACAAGGGTGCTAGGCCCAAGTTTAGGTAACCATCGTATGAGTTCGTGGATGCGTTCGACCAGAATCAGATCGTGAAGGTCGGGAATGGCCCTAAAGGAATTTGAGGCTAGTAAGATGACCAAGTTTGAAGGTAGTGACTCCAAGGTTTTGGAAACTGAAGCAATGACAGAAATGTGGTACGTATAGTAGGAAGAGTTTGAGTGTACGAGAAGGGTGCGACGAGTAAGAAAAGAAGCGAACATGTGTTATGGGCACGGAAGTGATCATTTCTTTTGTGAAGTGGAGATGCGAAGGGAGTATCCTTTAGACCATGAGTGGGAGCTTTTTGTGAAGTTAGAGGTGATTCCTCGTTGGCTCGAATGTGAGTTTTTGCGCGTATGTTGTATTATGGCCACGTGTGGCATAATTGGTTTCGTAAGTATAGTAGGGAAGACTATACCGGCGCATGTGTGTTTAGAGTCTTAGAAGGAACATTCGGGACGAATGTTTCTAAGGGGGGAAGAATGTTACACCCCGTAGTTCTGGAGTATGTATACGAGGACGTACGTACGAAAATATGACAAAAAAATTGGAAAGGAAGAAAGATGTGATTTTTCGACGGAAAAGTTTCCGGATTTTGTGAAGGAAAAAGGTTCGTTAATAGGAATTGGATTCCCAGATTTGGTATTCGGACTTCTGGGATTATTTTAGAATTATAGAATTTTATTTCCGGATTTGGTCACGTGGGGCCCACGGGAGAAATTTACGGTTTTGTGGGGCCCACTTTATTTTCGAATTTTTGGCATTACGGATATTTTCGGGAGATGAAATATTTGGATGAGTAGGGGGCGACACGTGTCACCCCCATGTGGCCATGATTGGCCGATTGGTGGACAAGTGTGACATGTGGGACGTTTTTTTGGTGGACAAGTGGCAAGCCACTTGTCCCATTTTTGTGGTGGATATATGTCTCAATGTTGTGGTGGACATTTGGTTGGAAGAACCCACACACACTTGTCCCTAATCCTCACCTTACACTTGCTTTGATCCTAGCCATTGGTTGGCCTATAAATACCCCTTGATTTCAAGACTTTATTCATCCACACTTAGAGAAATTCCAAGGCAAAATTCTCCCTCCCTCCTTAGGTGTTCTCGTCCAAAAACACCCCCCCCCCACCTTGTGTAGAAATTCTTCAAGTGTTGTTGTTATTCCAAATACCTTAGCCTAGATCCCTTGTAGTATTCCAAAGTTATCCCAACATAAGAGCCCGGAAATACTACTTTATCTCAATAGTCGCAAAATGAAACCCTAGGAAAATCTTCATAGTTGGTTGAAGTGTTAAGAGAAGTTTTTTAGAAACTTATAAGGGTTGCTTGGAGCGGGTTGGAGCGTAAGGAATTGGAGCTAAGCGTTGCTCAGGATCGACTTATTAATCTTGGATAATTTTGGGCTTATCGAGGTAATGATCTTTGTCCCCCTATTGTAATTGGATATTACATATTGTAGTAGTTTAGAATTGAGTATAAGATTTATTGGAAGGATGTTTATAAAGAATTGAACTGTATTTACATTGGACTGTATTCTGATGAGACTTGTAGTATTATTGTGGGGCAGTGTTGTACACGTCCGGTTAGATGTGTAACCCCCTTGGAGTTGTTGGCTTGGTAGCGGGCCTTGATAAAGGAGGAGATTTATGTGGTTGCGGGGGGGAGGTGCTGCCGAATTTTCCGTAGAATAATGACCTTGTACTTTGAATTGCGCTACAAAGAGATCGAGAAGTTGATAGACGTTTTATGGCCATTATAGGTGGAAGTACTACGAGTAGCGTATTCTACTTGAAGGGTGGAAAAGGCTAGCAAGGTTATAGTACTTGGAGCATTTTGCTAATTGTCGATAATCGTCGCGAGGTATGTGAACCTCTTCCTATCTTTTCTAGCATGATTGTTGTAAACTATGTAGTACGGTAGACGTATGTGTGCTAAATGAATTTGGTTGGTTTAGAACATAAAGTGTTATAATGGCTTTATGGGAAGTTAATTATAACGACTTTATGTAGGTAAAAGAATGGTTGATTGTTTTTAAAAGATAAGAGACTTGACTTATATTTGACTTGATATGATTTGTTAAGGACTTGAATTGTGTTTAAAAAGTTGTGAAACCTCATTCGTGAGTAATGAGTACTTGGTTTTTAAAGAATAATGTTATATTGATTTCGGAAATGGGAATGAGTATCGAACAAGCCATCGCAGCGTTAATAAAGGAAAATGTAATGACAATTAATTATATTAAAACAAGTAGAAACCTCCATCTGCATAGAAGCTAAGATAAGACAAAATTGTATTACATTTCCTAGATCATGGTTGCTTTAATAAGATCATTAATAACAAGTATTGGTTTTTCTTAAATTCTAAAGTAAGGAACTTGATTTCTAAAAAAAAAGGAGACTTGAGGAATTAAAATGTTTTGGTTTAAAAGAAAGGCATGGTTTTGTCTTAAAATGGTTTAAAAAGAATGCATGATTTTGTCTTAAAATGGTTTAAAAAGAAGGCATGGTTTTGTCTTAAATTGGTTTAAAAAGAAAGCATGGTATTGTCTTGGTTTATTTCAAAAGAAGGTGTGGAAATGGTTTTTGTTTACTTGAAATAATAATACTCTATTTTTGATACTATGGGTATCGTATGACTTTTGTAAAAAGAAAGGGATCTTTTGAAAGAATTTAAGTATGTAGTACTTTAGGGTTAAAACCCGGATTGTTGGCACAAAATGGGAGTACTTGAGTTTATATAAATGGTGAATTAATTTACATGTTAATGAAAGTCTAAAAGTATGTTGAACTTGCCTATGCTAGTTGTGATAGCTTTTGTTGTGCAAGTATTGTATTTCTATTCCACCGCGTCTCTCGATGGAGGGCCGGCTGACTTGTTGTGAACTTACTTGGACGTACCGGCAGTGACGGAGGATTCCACGGGTATGCTTCCATTATTATTATCACATGGGCATGTCTACACCGATGAGGGATTCCGGGGGCATGTGACCATTATTGTTATTCCATGGACTAGCCCTCCATGAGGTTTTACTGATTCGGACTTGGTATCTGGTAGTTAGCTCTCGTACTTTCCCCGGTCGTGGCTGATTCGGCTTTGGTATCTGGTAGTTAGCCTTCGTACTTGCCCCGTTCAGTTTTGCGGCGAAGTATCGTGACTTACGGTTGTGATCTGGTGGTTAGCCTGGTTACTTGCCCCCGTCAGCTACGTGGCGCAGGGAGGATATGGTAGAGGCTATCGCACTTGCCACGTGTCAGCTTCGCGAGTCAGTGTTTGGACGAAGTTTCGTGACTTACGGTTGTGATCTGGTGGTTAGCCTGGTTACTTGCCCCCGTCATCTACGTGGTGCAGGGAGGATCTGGTAGAGGCTATCGCACTTGCCACGTGTCAGCTTCGTGATATAGTTATTTAGTATTATTGGTATGGTAGGTTCTGGTAGCTGGCTTTCGTACTTGCCCCGGTCAGTTGATGATGCAGGTTGGATCTGGTAGCTATGCCTTCGTACTTGCCCCGTACGGTTTTAAGACACAGGTGGGACCTGGTGTTCATGTGTACTCTTTGGTGTTGTTATATCATAGATCACGGCGATGATGAAGGTATTCCACGGGCATGATTGATGTTGTGGCGTGAGACCCATAGTTATATTTGAGTGATGACTTTGAGGCGTGAGTCACGACTTGACATATCGCTTATGTATCGTGGATCGTAGTTTGGTTATCATACATGTCTCTATTTTATATGATCGTTATGATTTCATTTACTGATATTTTCGCCACATACTTGGTACTGTTATCGACCTCCTTGGGGCCGCGTTCATGCCGCAGGTAGGTACACCGGTTGTTGATCCTCGCCATGGATCACGATTCAGCGTTTTGGGAAGCTCCGTTTCTCCGGAGGCTTATCTTTTGGTATGATTCCCTGAGTTGTAGGTTCTTGTACATTCAGGGGTATGGCGGGGCCCTCTCCCGTCATAGTTGTTATAAAATTCGTAGAGGTCTGTAGTACTGTTGTGGGCAGGGTTTGTAAGGGATTTAACTGTTCAATTTTGATATATATATATACAGGAAGGTAACCGTTTTGGTTAGCCTATTGCTTATTTTATGTCTTGATTCATGCTTAAGTTTTTTATTTCCGCTGATTTTCTCTGATGATTGTATCACTAGGGTGCCCGGGGTAAGGCACCAGTCACGGGCCCGAGGTCGGGTCATGACAATAGCCTCCAAAACGTGATGCAGGTTTTCCTTCAGGCCTGGCCCATTGACAATTCAAATTTTTGATTTTTCCGCTGGCCCGGCTCGCAATCTGGCGTGCGGCGAACTTCAACCCTCACGAAGATTAGCGCCGTGGCTCGCCCTCGCTTGGAGCGCGGCCTTGCTTTGTTTGTGCCTGGTTCGCCACTTTCTCGCATTTCGAGCTCTGGAACCTCCGTTTTTGCCCTCTTTTTGCTCATTTTCCGCCAATGAGCCACTTTAAACCAATATGACTCAAAAGAAATAAAATTTATCCTAAGACGACACGTATTTGTACAAAAATGGACAAAAGACTCACTAAAAACGACTCAAAAGGTGTATATAAAATACACCGATCAAATACCCCCAAACTTAACCTTTGCTCGCCCTCGAGTAAAGATCAAAAAGAAAGAAATAAAGACACAAAGAGAAAGAAAATAGAAAACTCAACGACATTGATCACTTTGCTGCATTGGTGTTACTTAGAAAAACATGAAGGTTAGCAGAATAATATGCAGGAACATATAGCATGAATTTTTAGCATTCTAAACACATTAAGCTAGATATTTCGCAAACTCATTTTAATCATGCTTAATGGAAGTAAGAATACCGACTTATGCATGTCAATTTCAAAATCCTATGTCATGTTTACTTGTTATTCTCCACTAATCATGGGTATGCATATAAGAGATCTTCAGGACTTTTCAGGGTTGTAATGTAGGCTTAGGCATGGGTAGGTAAAAATAAACATTTAGGTTCATTTTATATACCATAAGCTCTTTTGCTTTTCAATTCTTCCCTTTTCTTATGATTTCCTTTCTTCACTTCATATCTATCTTTCCCTTCTTTTGTTTTGAGAGAGTGAAGTGTATTATGAATAACAAGCACCCCCAAACTTAAGCTTTTGCCTATTTCTTATTACTTTTTTATTGGGGTGCATCAAACTTGTTCACTCTTTTTGTCTCTTTTTTAACACTTTCTATTCCCACCATTTCACATTTTTACTTATGGCACAAGTGTGGAAATATAGGGTGTCAAAGAAAAAGTTTAATGTTTAGGCTCAACGGGGCTGACTAGGGATATTTTTAATGTCAGGGATAGGAAAAAGTGGTAAGATTTAGCTAACAAGGAAATGTCTGAGTCATCTCCCTAACATGCATATCCTAATTATTTCGCCTCAAATAGCAAGTAATCATACACATAGGTTTTAATCATTTAACAGTGCACAATTCAAGCAGAAACCCCAAATAGACAGATTTCATGAGTTTTTGGCATATCTAACCTAAGTGTTTAGATAGTTGCTTCTAATTACATTACATTATTCAACATTACTTCACTAGGTGTTTCTAGTAACTACAGCATGCATGATCTTTGACAGAAAATTATGACTAAAAATAAATAAATTGTATGACTCAAAAATACACAAAACAAATCAAAAAGACTCAAACATACTAAAAACACTAAGACCCCCCCACCCAAACATAAATCACACATTGTCCCCAATGTGTGCAAGACTCAAAGAAACTAAAAGAAACATGACAACTTACAGACTTGGTTTAAAGTGGTGGCAGTGGCGGTGGATAGTGCATTGAATCCCGTGAGAGGGGCAGGGCTCTGGCTTTTTGATTTGGAGAAAGGATCGTCGGATTAGGGCGTCTTCAAATTTTCCGTCGTGGCGCTGCGACCCTGCAACTGGCGCCGCGGCGCCCAAATTACTGCGCTCTTCTGAACTTTCTGCGCCGCGTGTTACACCCCGTAGTTCAGGTCATGCGTATGAGTGCGTACGAAAGGGAGTAAGACTTAAAATTTTCGAAAGATAGGTTGACGGATTGTTTCGGACGGGTTTTAGTCAACTTTGAGGCGGGTTATGACCCGCTACATTGAGAGTTCCTAAGTGTTTCAAAGGCGTAGTTCGTTGAGTCTAGTCTCCAACGCAACCAAACGTTCGTCGATAGGACATCGGAGTAGAAAGTTATTGGAGTTACAAGTTCGGCGTGATCGAGCAAAAGGTGTTTGGTCGGGGCCACAGGCCACGGCGCGGACGCAGGCAGCGGCTCGGTTGTCGAGGAGCGCTGAAGTTGCAGCACCGCGACGCCGGAAGCGAGGCGCGCGCGGATAGTTCAGGTGTCGGCGGGATTTTCGCATCGCGCGCATTGTAGGCTGGCGCCAAGCGAACTTTGGCGGAAAAACCGCGAAATCTGATATTTTCTTTTAAAGAGGCCATGGGTGGGTGACAAGTGTCCTCCCCCATCTGATTTTGCATGCACTACTTATTGACCAAGTCTTGAAGACTTGGTCATTCTTCAAGTTCATCCCTCTCTCTAGAAAATTAAGCTCTCCCTTCTCTCTAGAAAATCAAGAAGAACACAAGGCTTGAGAAAAATCTGAAAAGTGTGGCAAGAAGGAAACTTATTTGCAAGCTTGTGGGAGTTATTATGGTGGTGTTTGTGGAAGAGGAGGCTAGCTTTTTGTTGGATTAACTTAGCTAAAGCTCTAAGGTAAAGATTCTTCTCTTGTAGCTAGTTATTAGTGTTGCATGTGAGGAAGAAAGAACTTGTAGTAGTAAATAATGCTCTTAGATTCATTGCATGTAAGAGATATGGTTTGGATGTGAAATAATTGGTTAAGAAGGTTATGTGAGCATGTTGTAGCATAAAAACTACCTTAAACTTGTTAAGTTAGTTGTTGTACATTGTGGGGCAGAATTTTACACACCCAATTTTAGGTGTGTAATCCCCTTTGAAATGTTTGGGTTGTTGGGCCTTAAATGTGGCGTTTGGATGATGAATTCGGTCTTTAAAAAAGTGGCAAAGTATGTAGAAACGAAGGAAATACTGCCCAATTTTCCATAGGATTTAGTGACTTGAACTTGGATTTTTCTACATTGAACTAGAGGTTAATAAACGTACTATGGTCATTTTAGGTTGACGTACTACGTGTGGTATATTGGACTTAGCAAGTGGATTAACCGGAGAGGTATGTGGAAACTTTCTTATCTCTTGAGCATGAGTAGTTATAACTATATAGTACGGTAGACGTACGTGTTTTAAATGAAGTAAATCCATTTGTTATACTTGACTTGTTTTAAGAAAATGTCTAAGTTGGTTGGGTTAAGGAGTTAACCCACTTATTCTTAAGTAATGGTTTATCCTAAATAAGGTAGACAAGGATTTCTTGACATGAAGAAGTATTTCGAAAATTGTGTGAGTTTGATTTGAAGTATAAGCCTCTTGGTTAATAAAAAGAACAATCTTTTGAAACATAAGGAGTTATAACGGCCTTATGGGAGGTTAGTTATAACGGCCTTATGAAAGAGTAAGAATGTCTAAAGTTTTAAAGCATAAAGTTAGTATAACGGCTTTATGGGGAGTTGGTTATAATAACTTTATGAAAGGTTAAAGAGTCGGTTTTCTTGAATAAGGTAAACATAGAAATGAAAGTCTAATGAAGTTATGAGTTTACTTGGACGTACCGTCAGTGATGAAGGATTCCACGGGTATGCTTCCATTGTTTTAGTATGAGTTTACTTGGACGTACCGTCAGTGATGAAGGATTCCACGGGTATGCTTTCATGGTCTTTATATGAGTTTACTTGGACGTACCGTCAGTGATGAAGGATTCCACGGGTATGCTTCCATGGTCTTTATATGAGTTTACTTGGACGTACCGTCAGTGATGAAGGATTCCACGGGTACGCTTCTACGGTCTTTATATGAGTTTACTTGGACGTACCGTCAGTGATGAAGGATTCCACGGGTATGCACCTTGGACATGCTTACGATGAAGGATTCCGAGGCATGCAGTATGAAGGGTAAGAGTATAAATGAGGGGAAAGCCCCAAGATCGTTATACCACCTTCTCCAGGGTAAGAGTATGAATGAGGGGCAAGCCCCAAGATCGTCATACCACCTGCTTCAGGGTAAGAGTATAAATGAGGGGTAAATCCCCAAGATTGTTATACCACCTGTTCCGTGGATTTGCTACCCACGATGCGAGGAATACCTCATGCCAGTCCGTTGGGCTTATGCGGGTGAAATAGTCCCATGCGGGTGAGTACAGCCTATGCGAGGAATACCTCATGCGGGTCCACATGACCCATGCGGGTGAAATAGTCCCAGGAGTAGGAATGCTTAATGATACTGTGAGGCGGATGACCTGGCTTTGATTATGAGCTTCCTATTTTCATGCAGTATAGTATATGGTTGATATTCTCATTGTTGGTAAGGCACAGTGTTCTGTAAACTGATTTTATACATATCTCCAGTTATTTTAGACTTATGAGGTATTTTGGTATTTTCCAGTTCGCATACTGTACTGTTATCGACCTCCGAAGCTGCGTTCATATCGCAAGTTGAGGTTCGTAGCTTGGTGATCCGCACTCTTAGGATCATTGTTCAGTTCTGGGAAAGCTCCATTTCTCCGGAGGCTTTCTCTTTTGGTACGGTTCCTTGAGGTTATAGACTTTTGTACATTCAGGGGGTATGGCGGGGTCCTGTCATACGATTGTTATTCCTGAAGTGCGTAGTCACGTTTGTGGTTTGGGCTGTAAGAATAAGTTGTACGGTTTCACTTTCGATTAAGTTTATTTTATGGAAGGCGGCCTTGTCGGCTTGCCAGTAATGTTCACTTTGTTCAGGTTTATGTGTATGTATGTTCCGCTGCTATTCTCTGATGTATACCTGACAGAGTGCCCCAATAGGGCACCAGTCGTGGCCCCGGAGTCGGGTCGTGACAAAAGTGGTATCAGAGTAGTTAGTCCTCGGAAAGTGTCTACAGACCGTGTCTAGTAGAGTCTTGATTATCGGTGTGTCGTGCACCACATCTATAATCAGGAGGCTGCAGGATATTTAGGATTGGTTTCCATTCTTCTCACTCTGAGATCGTGCCTTAGAGCTGTGTTATAAGTTGGACTCCCTCTGACGTATTCTTTTTATAGCAGTGATGCCTCCACGTAAGGCAACCAGGGCCCAGAAGGGCAAGGCATGTTAGGGAGCTGCGAGTAGGACGCAGAGGGCTACAGAACCTGAGCCCAGTCTTTACCGGAGATGATGTTCCGGGCGGCGAGTTCCACGGCGTCGCCAGCCTCAGCGGAGTTCGAGGCAGCAGCGCCATCGAGACCGCGGTACCTGAGCCTCCAGTTCCACAGCCAGGGGCAGAGTATAGGGATTACGGAGAGCAGATCAGGTTGTTGACTAGCATTGTGGCGGCGGCATTCGCCGAGGCCGTGGCTAACCCAGGCCCGAGTTTAAGGATTCGGGACTTTCTGAGTTGTAATCCACCCGAGTTTTATGGGTCGAGGTCTGAGAAAGATCCTCAGGAGTTCATTCGGCAGGTGCGGCGGACTATGCCTGTGCTTAGGACCTCGGAGACGGAGTCCGTTGTGTTAGCTTCTTACCGGTTACGCGATATTGCGTTGAATTGGTTTGAGGCGTGGGTGTTGTCTAGAGGTGTGGGTGCTCCTCCAGCTGTTTGGGATGAGTTCACGGAAGCCTTCCTCGGTCACTTTTTCCCCCTGAGACGAGGAGAGCCCGCTTGGATAGGTTCTTGGCATTGAGACAGAATGGGAGGACCATCAAGGAATACAACCTGGAGTTTGATTCATTGGCCAGGTATGTGCCCACTATTGTAGCGGACATGGCGGACAGATTTCACCGCTATGTGATGGGGCTAGACCGTTATATGATTACTGCATGTCTGGGAGTGGCTCTTCAGCCAGGTATGGATATTGCCGGAGATGCGGCGTATGCACGAGAGGTGAGGCGAGAGTGAGGCCGGTAGGTCAGCCCGGCCAAGAGGCGGGGCGGCGAGGTTTCGGGATAGCTTCGGGGTGGGCGGCCTCGGCGAGTTGGGTCTACATTTTCGCGGCCTGAGTGCCCTTCCCGATCTTCCGTGGGTGGTTGGACCGCGAGGATATTGGGAAGCGGTCAAGCTCGGCGGCGAGTTCACGGTGTCGAAGATAGTAGCCAGGGGAGGCCACCTTTGCCTCGGTGTGACCATTGTGGTAGATCTCATTTTGGGGAATGTCGGACTAGAGCGACAACTTGTTACACTGCGGCAGCAGGCCATTTGGCGAGAGGCGTCCACTGGAGGTAGCGCTGGTGGGATGGCACAATCTATTGGATCAGTTGCGGGTTCTTCACCTGCAATGGCTAGGCAGGATGTTCATACACCGGCAGGACGCGGCATAGGTCGTGGTAGCGGTTCCCAGTTTTAGCGGTCCTTTGACCCGCCTATATGACGTCAGGTATACCTTTGACCCTTTAGAGATTAGTATGCATGATAGGATTGTTGTATGATGGAATGCCATGAGTGGATAATATTAAGGTTATGTATGTATGCTAGCAGTAGGTTGGAAGTACGATAAGAGAATCCTTTTAGGCCTTGAATGGGAGTAAGATAGCGTTAGTGCACCCTTGGGATCTATTTTCTTGTGTGATAGTGATGGGTGGATATGCGTGTACGATATCTTAGGACCATGTATGGCATAATAAAGTTCCATTAGTGTAAAGTACGAGGATGTGCCGAGGGATATTAGATTGTCTCCAAAAGAATATTCGGGGACGAATGTTTCTAAGGGGGGGAGAATGTTACACCCCGTAGTTCAGGTCATGCGTATGAGTGCGTACGAAAGGGAGTAAGACTTAAAATTTTTGAAAGATAGGTTGACGGATTGTTTCGGACGGGTTTTAGTCAACTTTGAGGCGGGTTATGACCCGCTACATTGAGAGTTCCTAAGTGTTTCAAAGGCCTAGGGCGTAGTTCGTTGAGTCTAGTCTCCAACGCAACAAGCGTTCGTCGATAGGACATCGGGTAAAGTTATTGGAGTTACAAGTTCGGTCTTGATCGGGCAAAAAGGTGTTTGATCGGGGCCACGGGGCGCGCGGTTATTCGAGGAGCTGAGATTGCGCCATGGCCGGATAGTTAGGTGTCGGCGAGTTTCATTGGCATGGGCCGTTCTGCAGCGCGCAGCGGAACTTTGGCGGAAAAAGCGAAATCGATATTTTCTTTTAAAGAGGCCATGGGTGGGTGACAAGTGTCCTCCCCCATCTGATTTTGCATGCACTACTTATTGACCAAGTCTTGAAGACTTGGTCATTCTTCATGTTCATCCCTCTCTCTAGAAAATTAAGCTCTCCCTTCTCTCTAGAAAATCAAGAAGAACACAAGGCTTGAGAAAAATCTGAAAAGTGTGGCAAGAAGGAAACTTATTTGCAAGCTTGTGGGAGTTATTGTGGTGGTGTTTGTGGAAGAGGAGGCTAGCTTTTTGTTGGATTAACTTAGCTAAAGCTCTAAGGTAAAGATTCTTCTCTTGTAGCTAGTTATTAGTGTTGCATGTGAGGAAGAAAGAACTTGTAGTAGTAAATAATGCTCTTAGATTCATTGCATGTAAGAGATATGGTTTGGATGTGAAAGAATTGGTTAAGAAGGTTATGTGAGCATGTTGTAGCCTAAAAACTACCTTAAACTTGTTAAGTTAGTTGTTGTACATTGTGGGGCAGAATTTTACACACCCAAGTTTAGGTGTGTAATTCCCTTTGAAATGTTTGAATTGTTGGGCCTTAAATGTGGCGTTTGGATGATGAATTCGGCCTTTAAAAAGGTGGCAAAGTATGTAGAAACGAAGGAAATGCTGCCCAATTTTCCATAAGATTTAGTGACTTGAACTTGGATTTTTCTACATTGAACTAGAGGTTAATAAACGTACTATGGTCATTTTAGGTTGACGTACTACATGTGGTGTATTAGACTTAGCAAGTGGATTAACCGGAGAGGTATGTGAAAACTTTCTTATCTCTTGAGCATGAGTAGTTATAACTATATAGTACGGTAGACGTACGTGTTTTAAATGAAGTAAATCCATTTGTTATACTTGACTTGTTTTAAGAAAATGTCTAAGTTGGTTGGGTTAAGGAGTTAACCCACTTATTCTTAAGTAATGGTTTATCCTAAATAAGGTAGACAATGATTTCTTGACATGAAGAAGTATTTCGAAAATTGTGTGAGTTTGATTTGAAGTATAAGCCTCTTGGTTAATAAAAAGAACGAAATCTTTTGAAACATAAGGAGTTATAACGGCCTTATGGGAGGTTAGTTATAACGGCCTTATGAAAGAGTAAGAATGTCTAAAGTTTTAAAGCATAAAGTTAGTATAACGGCTTTATGGGGAGTTGGTTATAATAACTTTATGAAAGGTTAAAGAGTCGGTTTTCTTGAATAAGGTAAACATAGAAATGAAAGTCTAATGAAGTTATGAGTTTACTTGGACGTACCGTCAGTGATGAAGGATTCCACGGGTATGCTTCCATTGTTTTAGTATGAGTTTACTTGGACGTACCGTCAGTGATGAAGGATTCCACGGGTATGCTTCCATGGTCTTTATATGAGTTTACTTGGACGTACCGTCAGTGATGAAGGATTCCACGGGTATGCTTCCATGGTCTTTATATGAGTTTACTTGGACGTACCGTCAGTGATGAAGGATTCCGCAGTGCAACCTACGGTCTTTATATGAGTTTACTTGGACGTACCGTCAATGATGAAGGATTCCACGGGTATGCACCTTGGACATGCTACGATGAAGGATTCCGAGGCATGCGATTATGAAGGGTAAGAGTATAAATGAGAAATCCCAAGATCGTTATACCACCTTCTCGGGGTAAGAGTATGAATGAGGCAAGCCCAGATCGTCATACCACCGCCGGGGTAAGAGTATAAATGAGGTAAATCCTCAAGATCGTTATACCAATTGTTAGTGGATTTGCTACCCACGATGCGAGGAATACCTCATGCGATCCGTTGGGCTTATGCGGGTGAAATAGTCCCACGTGCGGGTAGTCTGACCTATGCGAGGAATACCTCATGCGGGTCCACATGACCCATGCGGGTGAAATAGTCCCGAGTAGGAATGCTTAATCTTGTGAGGCGGATGACGGCTTTGATTATGAGCTTCCTATTTTCATGCGATATAGTATATGGTTGATATTCATTGTTGGTAAGGCACGGTGTTACGTAAACCGATTTTATACATGTCTCGATTATTTTAGACTTATGAGGTATTTTGTATTTTGATATTTTCCCGGTTCGCATACTTGGTACGTGTTTATCGACCTCGCTTGAAGTGCGTTCATCCGCAGTTGAGGTTCGTAACTGGCGATCCGCACTCTTAGGATCATTGATTCGGGAAAGCTCCATTTCTCGGAGGCTTTGTCTTTTAGTACGGTTCCTCGAGGTTATAGACTTTTGTACATTCGGGGTATGGCGGGGCCTGTCCGCCACGATTGTTATTCTAAGTGCTGTAGTCACGTTTGTGGTTTGGGCTGTAAGAATAAGTTGTACGGTTTCGCTTTCGATTAAGTTTATTTTATGGAAGGCGGCCTTGTCGGCTTGCCAGTAATGTTCACTTTGTTCAGGTTTATGTGTATGTATGTTCCGCTGCTATTCTCTGATGTATACCTGACAGGGTGCCCCAATAGGGCACCAGTCGCGGCCCCGGGGTCGGGTCGTGACACCGCGGCTCTAAGCCGATTTTTTGGACATCTTCTTTTGGCTTCTTTTCAGTTTTCGCCCTCCAAATTCTTGGCCCTGCACCTGTCATCACAACACATAACAATACCTTCGTGAGACTGCTCTAAGTAAAGACTAACTGCATTAAAGTAAATAAATTAAAATACCTTGGGTTGCCTCCCAAGGAGCACTGTCCTTAACGTCTTTTAGCCGGACGCAAGTTCCTTATCATTTTAGGGTGAGAATGGGGTGCATTATGAATAACATGCACCCCCAAACTTAGGCTTTTGCCTATTTATTTTATTTTCATTGGGGTGCATACATTTGTTCACTCTCTTTTTGTCTCTTTTTTCAACACTTTTCACTCCAAACATCTTTAATTTTTCACTTATGGCACAAACATGGAATTATAGGGTGTCAAAGAAAGATTTTATTTTTGGCTCAAAGGGGCTGACTAGGGATACATTTTATTGTTGTCATGGATATGCAGTGAATGGTAAGAAGGGCTACAAAGCAATGCCTGAGTCATCTCCCTAACATGTATATTTTAACTATTTCGCCTCAAATAACAAGCAAGTAGACACATAAGCTTTATTTTTTAACAATGCATAAATCAAGCACAGATACCCCAATAATTTGATTTCATGAATTTTTGGCATATCTAACTTAAGCGTTTAAATTTTCTGCTTCTAATTCCATTACATTATCCCACTTTACTTCACTAGGCGTTTCAAATAACTACAACATGCATGATCATAAAAAAAAAATTATGATTCAAAAATACTTAAAAACACACAAAACAAATCAAAAAGACTCAAAAACAATAAGACACCCCCCAAACATAAATCACACATTGTCCCCAATATGTGAAGACTAAAAATAAGGACAACTTACTGACACAACACAACTGTCATAACGGAGGTCTGGGAGGAAAAATTCTGGAATTTGCACGGAATATGGCTCTCGGAACTTTCGGCGCCACGACCCTGAGATTCGGCGCCGTGGCGCCCAAATTTCTGCGGGCTTTCTGAACTCTCGGTGCCATGACCCTGATATTCGGCGTCGTGGCGCTGATGACGACTTTTTCTTGTTTCAGCGTTTTTGCTTCTTTTTCCTCAGAGTTAGCTTTCAGTCCACATGTCATCCTACAACACATGACAAGAACCCAAGACCGTGAGACTGTTCAAGACAAAATAAAATAATTAAAACAAAAACTAAAATAACATAATTAATAACATTGGGTTGCCTCCCAACAAGCGCTGTCTTTAACGTCTTTTAGCCGGACGCAGTTAACCTTTACTAGTGTCTGACGGCTCCTTATGCGAACTGCTTGTAATACGCACAGTTATAGTTGCAGGTCTCACTTTTCCTACAACACCTTTGTCAAACAAGGGCCTCAGATCTAAAATTATCCCCCAATTCCACAAGACATGCTTGTCTTTTAGGCTCTCTATAATGTAGGGATCAGTGAAATTCCCTACATCTCTCAACTTTTGGGGATGCCCTTGAGGGTATGGACTTTCTTTTTGGGGATCAACAGTGACAGCTGGTGGTGTTTCTTCTGCAATAGGTACAGGAAAAAAGAACTCCAAGGAATCCAAAAAGGTGAAAATTGGCTCTTAGTACCCTTTTCCTTCTCTACACCAACTATCTCTCCAGATTCCTCAACAGCTGGGTGTGGTTTAGGTTCCTCAATTTTCTTACCACTTCCCACCATGGTGTCGCTAGGCAGAATTGCTTGAGGTGTATTGATCATCCTATCCATTAGCTGCCATATTTGTGTCTCCAAATTGCTGAGGGACACCCTTGTCTCAGCCATAAACTGAGTTTGGCACTTGGTGAGCCTGGGTATGTCTGTCTGCAACTCATCTAGATCTTCCTCTGGAACCTGTGGGTTAAGCTGATGTTGATGACACCACTGCCCCTGATAGTAGTAGTAGTCCATGTGTCCTGATTTTTTTATTTTTTTTTAAGAAAACAAACTAACTTTACCTGCAAAATAAGAAAAACACAAAAAAAAATGATAAAAAGATGCTCGCGGAACTTGTTCTTGGAGCAACCAAATTAGAAATAAGAATAGATAAATTGATATTGAAAGTACGTCAGTCCCCGGCAACGACGCCAAAAACTTGATAACGATTTATACACACGCTAAACGCAAGTGCATGTATTGTTACAAGTAATATAGTCTGGGTAAGACCGAATATCGTCCTCAAGGACTGGTTTTCAAGTACCTATTATCTACGCTTTAGTTTCTATTTGGTTAACGTTAATTGGTTTGGAATTTTAGACTAATAATGCAAGAAATAAACTAATTATGAAAATACTTTGATTTAAATCAGTTATGACGGAGAATTAGGGCTTCCAAGATCATCAACTATCCACTCTATTCAATCCTTAATACAATTAGACTGACTTCTTCTTCTACGTTAAGATAGCAGGTTAACTAGACCGTTTTATATTCTGGTTAGGATATATAAATACTCAACCCCGATGCAGAAGCCTTCTATCTTTCGATGACAGGATTTACCACAAAGGAGGATTAAGAACAATAACCTATAAAACTACACAAGTATCGGGGTAGTTTCGTCTACAATTTTAACCTATGTTTATTCAACTATAGCATATTCAGAATCTCCCCTTTCGGATTTCGATTCAAAATCATATAAGTGATGATAATTAGTAGCTAATTAATTATCAAACAATCAAAACAACTATTGAATAAATCTTAATCAAGTGAAGAAGAAAACAAACTAATGCATTAATTCATGAATAAGAGTTTCAAGCGAATCACAAGGAAATCTCTAATAAAGTAATTAGCTCATATACATAGTCACGCTAAGAACTAATACAATCTCCATACATGAACTGAAATAAACAAAGAAAAGAGAAAGAGAAGAAAATACTTGAACTAGGTCTCAAATCTTCGTCTCCTAGAGTTGTGTTGTATGTACAATGGATGGAATGAATAATGAGTAGGGTTTTAGGAATTATATAGGTTTTGTAGGTAGGAAAAGTTATCCCTTTTGGACTCTGAAAACGTGTCAAATTCGGCCCTGTGATCTATGCATAGTCATTCCAGGTCCACGCATGTTGAAGATAGTTGTTATAAAATTAATAGAACCTAAAATGGATAACGTCAAAAAATCCCGCGTCGGCGCCGTGGCCCTGAGATTGGGCGCCACGACGCCGAAAAATCTACAAGTTTTCGGAAATTTGAGTGGCTGCGGTAGCCATGGCGCGGTGATGGTATTTTGGCGATTTTGTTTCAATCATCCAGATTTTCCAAGCCGTATGATCTCCTCTATACTTCTCGGGACTTCTTAGACTTCATTTATTGGCCCTTTTAGTTGCAATTTCATCTCAATTATGCTCATTTTGTCTTCTTCTCGCCATTTCTCCATTTCTGACTGTTGTGACACAAAAGGAAGAAAAACGACCCTAATACTATACTAAACATCAACAAAATGAGTAAAATACTAATTAAAAATGACTCAAAAAGTGTATATAAAATACACTGATCAGTATGTAGTTACATCAAACAAGCTTTTACTTTGTCTGCACTCACTTAACCTCTGGTTAAAAAAGGTGATGAGTTGTGCAGAAATTTTGATGTCAGGGATATCCTAAAGAAAATAAGATTTCCGCAAGTTAGTGGTGTCGGTGAAGAGAAGTCACCAGAAACTATGCTTGAACACGACCGGGTTATTTGGCTTGGGGATCTGAACTATCGAATGACACCCTCTTATCATTCTGCAAAAGCACTTGTTGAGATGCAAAATTGGAAAGTGTTGTTGGGAAATGACCAGTTTAGGATAGAACAGAGACATGGTCGAACTTTTGTGGGATTGAAAGAAGGAAAGATATATTTTCCACCAACATATGAATATTCAAGGAATTCAGATAGGTATTCTGTTGATGACATGCAACCAAAGGAGAAGCGTCGAACGCCTGCGTGGTGTGATCGTATTTTGTGGCATGGATGGGGGTCTCCAACAATTGTCTTATGTTCGTGGGAAATCTAGATTTTCAGATCATAGACATGTTTTCAGCGTGTTTTGGCCGAAGTTGAGTCAGTACACAGTGACTTTCACTGATTAGAGTGAGTAAATATGTTATGTACGTGCGACCTAAATGGTAATGTCTTGCCTAGAATAGATTGGAAATTGTCCAAGGGTATCACTAATTAGAATGGATCGCCACAATTGAATCGTCTGAAGAGTGCAACTAGCTGGATCATGTCTTCTTCTGGGTTGGAAGAGAAGTACAACAACTACTGTATGCAATTTCATGTGATGATAGTTAAAATTTGGTTAGGAAGCAAAGCATGGAAGAGTTATTGAGTTTTGAGTGAATGGTCAAATATGGAACAGAGGTCACTTGAAAGAGTTGTTTCACAAAGGGCTATGCAAATTGGAAGCTCATTTCCATGCCATTTGTGTTGTTGGCTTTCTCTCTGGTGTTTGCCTCACCTCTTTATTTCTTGCTTCGTTTGGTGCCTTTTACTTTCTGCTTTCTCATCTGGAATTTCAACATTTAATTCTTCTTCAATAACTGGACACTGCAACGTTAAACAAAAGAATTTAGAAAGGTGGTTCTTTCCCCAAGAAAAGTTTGTAGTGGGGATGAGAGGGCGTCATTACTGTACTCATCTTGGGGTAATTTAGCGACTCAATCAACAAATGAAGGCAATCATCTGGGTAAATCCAACTTATCAAAAGAACCTCACTTGTATGACTGTAAGCTGAGTGCAGAAACAAATAAACGACTTGATACCCGAGTTAGAAATGATAGCTTTCCTCCATAGACTATATGGAAGAGACAGTTGGTTAACTTGTTGTGGACAATAGAAGATGAGCAGCTGAAGTATTATAGACATCAAACAGTATCTGAAGGAGCTTATCCTCCCTGGATAAAAGGCTCAGATGAAGAGAACTACCCATTAACGAGGAAGGTGCAACGTGACATATGGCTCCATCAGCATCCTATGAACTGAAGTGATAAAATGTGAAGTTTCTGATAGTTGACTAGAGATAATACCTGGCTTTGGTATCGATGCCCAGATAGCTGGGATTTGTGGCCTTCCTGCAATAGCTATCAATGAGAGAAGGGTTCTTGTTACGAGCTATTATAATCGTGCTAACCACAATGGTTGTGAAGGTTCATCACGCGCCAGTTGGTCTTGCTACTTCTTTCCAGAAATATCTATGAAATACAGAGATCATGGTTTTGAGCTCATGAAACGAAAAGAAGCATGAGAGAAAGGGATCATAACGATAAAAGAAAACTATACCTCTAAGGAGATATGGCAACTGAAACCAATTTCTTCATTGAAGCATTGGGCTTCACATGGTGTTTCCTCATAGATGATATGAGGAATACCAGAGGGAAAGTCATGTCTGGATACTTGAGCGTTAACAAGGATCGATTTTGGTAGCTACACAATGGAGCTTCCAACTCCATAGATGGGTTCAATCTGATTATTCTGGAGACAATCTCGGATAAACCTCGAAACAACATCGCGTTCTTACCTCTAAACCAAAAGAATTTGGTAAAAATGATATGTTTTCTGAGTTGATGTGTGTGTATTGATATATAGATAAAGAGCCGATGCATAAGAAAAGTACTCACATGGTGCTTGGATGCTACCAAATTAGTTCTAGATGTGAGCAGACAGGAAGAAGCATCTTACATGTAAATTGTTTACTGTAAATAAAGAAATCACATCACTATAGTCAGAATTCTATGTGACTTAATCACATTTTCTTCAAAAAATAATAATTACCTACACAACCGAGCAGGCCAAGCAAACGATTCTGTCACTCGAAGACATGTTACGAGCTTGTCTATTGAACTTTAAGGGAAGTTGGGATGATCACTTATCCCTTATTAAATTCGCGTACAATAACAATTATCACACCAGTATTAAAATGGCTCCATATGAGGCCATGTACGGACAAAGATGTAGATCTCCTATTGGATGGTTCGAGATAGGAGCATCAGAGTTATTTTTTCCTGACTTAGTATCCAGGTCATAGAGAAGGTAAAACTTATCCAGGAATGATTATTAACGGCACAGAGTCTTCAGAAGTCGTATTCAGATGTATGACTGCAAGACTTAGAATTTAAGGCAGGTGATTGGGTATTCTTGAAAATTTCGCCTATGAAGGGAGTAATGAGGTTCGGAAAGAAGGGAAAATTTAGTCCAAGGTATATTGGGTCATATCGCATAATTGAAGATGTGCAAGTTACAACAGATCTGTCATATGAAGAAATTCTTGTTGTCATCCTAGATCGACAAGTACGCAAACTGAGGACTAAAGAAGTAGCTTCGGTAAAAGTTCTTTGGCGAAATAAGAACGTGAAAGAAATGGCATGGGAAGCGGAAAAGAAAATGATATGTAAATATCCACACCTATTCCAGACTAATGACGAGAGTTCAAAAGAAGCCTAAGGTAAATTCAAATTACTGGAATTGTAAGTAATGCTTGAAGGCCATGAAAGGTCTGATGTAGTGATGTATGTTATATGTCATCCCAACATTCGAGGATGAATGTTTCTAAGGGGAAAAGATGTAACGTCTCATAATTTTGGATAATAATTTGAGCACCTAAATGAAGGAAATTGACCCGAGCAATGGGAAATTTTTGTATATTTATATACGCTAATAGAAGATTAGTATATAAAATAATGTGATCCCGAAATAATTTTGGACACAACAAGTGTGATAATGGGGATCGAAAAAACATTGGAGTATCCATGAAAAAGTTATGGACTAGAGTCATATTACAAATTATGACATCGAGTATACGAAGGTCTTATAAATTTTTAGAATTTAAGTGAATTAGAATCGAAAATTAATTATATATGTGATTGATAAATTATACGGAAGCAAGTCAATATATATATTAAATAAGGTGAATGTGACAAACTGTAGGTGGCATCAAATTAGGCCCCCACCGCCAACAATTGGCAGAGCGGGGACAACGTGGTGAGAAGGGGCTTATGCTCTCATTTGAGAGACTTATTTGTTGCTCAAGAAGGCAATAGTTGTAGACTCAAAAAAAAAGAAGCAAAGAATCAGCAAAACAGTTTGCTGGCCGAAAGAAAAAGAGGAAAAGCAAATCAGTCCTCCTTTCCATTTTAGCTCACGATTAATGAGCCTTAAGCCACTATTTCGATCAGTCCCTGAAGGGAAACCTTGCAATTTCGATTAGCCACTTTTATGTCCCTGTAAAACATAAGGTATTTAAAGGCAAATTATTTTTTCCTTTTTGCATATTTCATGTTATGAAATATAACTGTTGGTATTGTTTCATAATTTATTCTACTCCTACAAGTTAAGAATAATCATGTTATTGTGGGGACACTACGTTTCATGCCCGCAGGTTCACTTAAAAAAATGATGGTTCATGCTGGTAGGTTGTTGGTATGATGTTGGAGCACTCTATTTGTTCCAGAGTTGCAGTCTAGTCTTGGTGTGATGTTTTGATGTCGTATACTCTTTAGAGGCTTGTAGACAGGTGTCCTGTGGATAATGACTTTGTATGGCCTTATCGGTCTTGGCGTGGTCATGTATATATGTATAGTCAGATTTCTGATCAAGAGCTCTCATAATCTTTTTCGTCTTAGTTCGTGTTTATTGTGATTATACGGTGATGGTGTTATTTGGGGTATCCGACGGGTGAGATTCGGACACCCGTCGCGACCCTCCGATTTAGATCGTGATATGAAAAATGTCTAACTTAGTCTTATACATTAACTAGTATGCGCTCATGACATGATCAAGTGAGATGAAGTGAAGAATATAATGAGGAAATTAGTCAAAGAACATAATTCTTATGACAATCACGTGTGCACATCCTTCTAGTAGTTAGTTTCATAAATATTTCTATACTGCTAAACCACCCAAGTCAGTCTTATAATCATTTCTTGATAAAACCAATTTGAGTCAGACCATATATGTCATTAGTCTTGAGGCACATACCTGATCTTACAAATCTCATCCCAATATAAAACTTGATTTGTAAATACATTTACTACCTCAAAAATCACCAACATGAGTCTCCTAAAGTCATAAATCTGTTTAAAAATATGAATTGTAAAAATCTGTTGAAAAGGGCTTTATCCAAAGTCAAAAGAATAGTGTTCCAGAGAGAAGGTACAGTGAAATTTTAAAGAAGAAGAGGAGGATGTTGATCATGATGATATATAGGAGGGGTTTGTGACAAAGGAATCTGATCTTGATAAAGAACATGTTCCCTCAATTGCTAATGATTAAAGAGATTGACAAATAAAAAATTTCAATCAAGAACATGACAACGTGAATCCTAATGTTAAAATAGTATGATAAATCTTCTAAGTGGTGATGTTAGAAAATTCAGATTCAATGAATAGCAAGACTGATTTCTATGGTGAATTCAAGAAAGAAGTAGATGAGCATGGTTGGGAAGGAAGATACATGATCTTGAAGTATGAGAATATACATGATCTTGAAGTATGAGAATATGCATGATCTTGAAGTATGAGAATATGCAGATGAAGAATTCAAATTGATACCAGTACTCACCTTGACAAGATTATAGGGACTCATATGAACAAATTAATCAGAAATAGAGAACCTAATCCTATCCCTTCTTAGCCAAAATCAAAATTAATCCTTATACAGACCAATCTAATTTTCATATCCTATACTTGACTGTATTAGAATGTTATGTAGCAACTATTTGGTTTTAGTCTTATGACTTATGTGGTGCATACAAAAATCCTCATAAGATTTTAACTTGACAAGTTCAGTAAGTCACTTGTATTATCTTCATCATAATGTAGCCCCAGTGGCCATGAGTTTGATAATAATAAAATATACTTGAACTTATTAATATACTGGCTTTTTGATAATGTCAAAAGGGGAAAAAGATAGATTCAATAATACAATTCACGTGCCTTATAAGATTTTGAAAGGAAGAAGATGACCATATGATCAAGCACATTGGAAGGAAGACACATTGAGGACTGCACAAAAGAAAAAAACAAGACTGCATAAATTTTCCATATGTTATATTTAGGCTAAATTGTAAAGGAATCCGGTTCTTACTCCTAAAAGAACTTGGTGTACTTAGAGCACATGAGATATGGAAATTAAAATGTCCTGAAAATAGAACCTGATTCATATGCAAACAACAAAGGTGTGTAAAAAAGAAGACACGTGATTATGATCAGGTTCAGACGCCTAGCCAACTAGAGGGTTGCAATGAATAGAAGGTATGATTCTACAAAGGTTGAAACAACCTTAACATGTTGGCAAGACGGGCTGAAACAAGCTTAACATCTTGCTGAAACTTACAAAGCGTAGGGTTTTGTTGGATTCGTACACGCATCGAAATTTGAAAATTTATGTTTCAAACCCGACGGACGGTCAAACTGATGGATGATTATATAATGGAACACATAGGAAAACTCCAATGCTTCGAAAGAACACTTACAGTTTGCAAATCTGGAATCTTCTTCTTCAAGTGTAAGCCGAGAGTGAGCACGTAACCGTTCCTCGATTTGCAAGTCAAGACTCCAATGTAATACTCTTTCAGAAAGCTAGGAAATCCGGCAGAGTTTCAGCAGAGAATAATTCAAGTGAATTAGGTGTCTTAAAATAATGATTGAACCCTTTATTTATAGTTGAAAAAATCAGCTAGGGTTTCCAAGTCGGTTAGGCCCAGAAACCGAAGCAGAGTGGGTCATTCGGACCCACTGGACACGTGGCGCCGCGACGCTCAATCGGTGGCGCCGCGGCCCTTGGTCCTTTGAGCCACGACCCTAGTCTAATTCTGTCTCGTTTCTATTTTAATTAAATCCGAAATATCATATCAATTTAATGAAATAATCATTATTTATTCTAATGTCTCGATTATAAACCGAACATATATATTCTCTCTGATTACATCCTTGAATCGACGGAACAATTGACTTAGTGTTACCCTACAGGCCTTCACATATCGACACTAATAACATGAGGGTCTATACGGAACTCCTAGACGGCGCCGAAAGATGAACTCAATATGTGAAGTATAGTTACACGAAACCTAGACACTATCGACACTAATAACATGAGGGTCTATACGGAACTCCTAGACGGCGCCGAAAGATGAACTCAATATGTGAAGTATAGTTACACGAAACCTGTGAACTGAACCTCTATGTGGGTACATAAAAATCCTTTCATTCACGACACACTGGATCAAGCATAGGATCTGTGTTAAGTGTATGTTATACACTCTTTTGAGTCCTTTTTAGTTAAGTATTTTCCTCTTTTCATTTGTGTTTAATATAGTATTAGGGTTATTTTTATATCTTTCGAGTCACAGCGGTCCTAAAGGAGAAAATACCGAAATGAGGATGAAAGAACTGATTTGAAGGGAAAAAATTGCATATCTGGTCACAAGAGATAAGTCAAAGAAGCCCTAAAAAGCTCGGAAAGCAATTTAAACAAAATTACACTGTCAATCGCACGGGGTCTACAAGGCTAATTTTCAGAAGTTGTTCGAAGTTAGAGACGCGACGCCCACGAAGAAGAGCCGCGACGCAAAAATGCAGGGCCGCGGTGCGTGAATTCCAGAGAACTGCCACCGATTTCGTGCTATTTAGGGTCGCGGTGCTTGGCATCATAGCCGCGGAGCCGACATGCGTATTTCCGAGAAAAGGTCGATTTTTCAGAAGGGGTAAAAGAGCCTGAAGCGAGATTTTTCTCAGATATAAAAACCCTAAACCCTGTCATACCTAATATCATACTTTGGAGAGGCAAGAAATGAGGCAAGACACAATTGGAGACATCGAATTGTTCAAGTTCTTTTCTTTCCCTTATTTTTATTTCAGTTTATGTTGAATTTTGTATTAATTCTTAGCATGACAATGTCTAGGAGCTAATCTCTTTATTAGGGTTTTCTGTCGAATCACTTGAAACTCTTTTCATACAGTTAATTCTTAGTTATTGATTTCTTCTTCAGCATATTGAGATCTATTCAATATTGTATTTATTGCTTGATAATTAATTGGTCATTAATTGTCATAACTTATATGATTTCGAATCGAGATCCGAGAGGGGAGATTTGAATATGTTGTAGTTGTTTAGACATAAGTTAAAATCGTGGACGAAAGTACCTCGATACTTGTGTAGTATTTAAGGTTATTGCTCTTAATCATCCTGTGTGGTAAAATCTATCATAGAAATATAGAAGGTTTCTGCACAAGGTTGAGTTTCTATATGTCTTAACCGAAATATAGAACATACTAGTTAGCCTGCTATCTTAATAATAAGAAGAATCATTAGCATTGCATTAACACGTGAAAGAGTGGATAGTTGAAGAGATTGGAAGCCCTAGTTCCTTCATAACTGTTTTAAACCCGAAGTATTATCATAATTAGTTTATTTTCTGCATTTTACTTAGTCATAATTCTTAGTTTAAAATCTCAAACAAAAGAATGGTTATCAAATAGATACCATAGAGTAGATATTCGTTACTTGACAAATCAGTCTCTGTGGACGATAACTCGGTCTTACAGACTATATTACTTGGGCGATACATACACTTGCGTAAGCACAAAAATATCGCTACAAGTTTGGCGCCGTTGCCGGGGACTAGCGTGCTATCAATATCGAATTATCTATTCTTATTTCTAATTTGGTTTTTATTTTTTGTCTTGTTTATTTTTTTTATTTTAGAATATTTTGTCGTGATCTGTTTATTTATTTTTGATCAATTTTAGGAAATTCGTTTATGCGAAGTAGGAGAGAAGCAGACACTCCTATCTCTTTGAACCCTGAAATTGAAAGATTGTACAGACAGAACAAGAAATATAAATAAATTGTTGATTCTTTAGCGATGGAAAATCAACAAAATCAGAACGAGTTGAATGAAGGAGCAGAGATGAGAGAACGAGTCCAGATTCCTGCTGAGAGGGGCTTGGGAGACTACGTTCTACCTACAATCACTGGTGTGCAGACTTGCATCAGGCTTCCAGCTGTGGAAGCCAATAATTTTGAGATAAAACCAGCCATTCTGCACATGATACAGAGCACAGTCCAGTTTGGGGGGTTGCCGTATGAAGACCCACACATGCATATTGCTAATTTTTTGGAGTTGTGTGCTATATTCAGGTACAATGGTATTACTGATTATGCCATTCGATTGAGGATATTCCCATTCTCACTCAGGGATAGAGCCAATTGTTGGTTGAATTCTTTGCCAACAAACTCCATCACTACATGGTAAGACTTAGTCCAGAAGTTCCTTACCAAATTCCTCCCTCCATCCAAAGCAGCAAAGCTCAGATGAGAGCTTAATAATTACTATCAGATGGATAGAGAGTCACTATATGATGTGTGGGAGCGGTTCAAAGATCTGCAGAGAAAGTGTCCGCATCATGGGATTGAGAAGTGGATGTTGGTCCATATCTTCTACAATGAGTTTTGTGGGACTACTCGTACTATAATTGATACTGCTACAGGGGGAACGTTCATGAAGAAGAGTGTCAATGAGGCACATGATTTGCTAGAAGACATGACCACAAATAACCATCAGGGGGCCGATGAGAGAGCTACAAACAGCAGGAAAGTGGTTGGGGTTCATGAGTTAGATGCTATCACTTCATTGACTGCACAGGTTGCCACTTTGACAAAGCAGTTGCAACAGAGTACAATGCCAGTTAATGTTGTCCAGACACCAGTGAGTTGTGAGATTTGTGGGGGTCCCCATATTTTTGATAGGTGCACAACAGTGGATCCAAACAATGTGCCTATGGAACAGGTTCAAGCAGTTGGGAATTTTCAGAGACCCTACAACAATGCATTCTCCAACATATATAATCTGGGGTGGAGAAATCACCCCAACTTTTCATGGAGGAATGACCAATGGCAGCAACCAAAATTCCAGGCCTCATCCTCGCAGCAGTTCAGCCCACCAGCCCCACAAGAGAAGTCTGACGAATTGAGAGCAGCACTGTTAACACTCATAAATTATCAGACCCAGTTCATGACAGAGTCTAGGTCATCTATCAGAAATTTGGAGACACAGGTGGGACAGTTGGAGACCATGCTGAACAATAGAGAGCAAGGAAATCTTCCCAGCAATACTGTGGTAAATCCAAGAGAACAATGTCAGGCAATAAGCTTAAGGAGTGGTAAGCAGTTAGAACAGGTTGCAACCCAACCACGGGTGAAGAAGAAATATGAGCTGACAGAGACTTGTGAGGTAGAGAAAGAGGGGGTTACTGATGGCCGCCCTATATTGGAGAAGGCTCCACCAACAGTTATGAGGGAATATACAGACATAATTCCATACCCTCAAAGACTGCATAAGACGTCTTTAGATAAGCAATTTTCGAAATTTTTGGAGGTCTTCAAAAAGCTGCATATCAATCTTCCGTTCATTGAAGCCTTGAAGCAAATGCCAGCATATGTGAAGTTTATGAAAGACATCCTTTTTAAAAATAGAAAGCTGATAGACTATGAGACAGTGGTGCTGACAGAGAGTGCAATGCTATATTGCAGAAGAAACTTCCCCCGAAATTGAAAGATCCAGGGAGTTTCACATTACCTTGCACTATAGAAAAGGTGACATGCAAGAAGGCTCTGTGATATTTGGGGGCAAGTGTCAACCTGATGCCCTTCTCTGTATTTAAAAGACTTGGTTTGGGGGAAGCAAGGCCAACCACAGTCACCTTGCAGCTAGCTAATCACTCAATTGTGCATCCCCAAGGAATAAATGAAGATGTATTGGTGAAAGTAGGTAAATTCATCTTTCCTGCCGACTTTATCATCCTAGACATGGAAGCCGATGAAAATATGTCCATCATCCTTGGGAGACCATTCCTAGCCATAGGGAGGGTACTGATTGATGTTGAGAAGGGAGAGCTCAAGCTCCGAGTTCAAGATATGGAGATGACCTTCACTGTTTTCAAGCCACCCACTGAACCTCAAGTAAATGATAGATGTTTTGTCATTAGGATAGTTGACAAGGGTGTCTCAGAGAAAAGCCTCACAAGTACTGATGCTCATGGGGTAACATTAAAGTAGCGTGAAGAACTTGATGGTAAGACTTCTAAACCAACAAATGATGAAAAGGAATGAACTCTTCTGACCTTAGCCCTGTGAAGAAGAAGAGGAGAAGGAAGAAGAGAATGCTGAAATGGATATGCGGAGGGGATACTCTAGCACCTTGATTGAGTAAGAAAATTGTATCCGGCTAAAAGACGTTAAAGACAGCGCTAATTGGGAGGCAACCCAACTTTTTAATTATGTTATTTAAATTTTTGTTTTAGTTTGTTTTATTTTGTCTTGAACAGTCTCTCGGTCTTGTGTTTGTTGTATTTTTTATGACAGGTGAAGCGGGGACTAGCTCAGAAGGAAAAAGGGCAAAAATGCTGAAAACTGGGAGAAATAGATTATTTCAGTGAATTAGCGCTGCGGCGCCTCTTTGGCAGTAGCTCCAGTGAATTATTCGACGATTTAAAGCCGTTTTGCCTCAAGAGCTTTGTGCACAATGATTTTTCCGAAAGTTCAGAGTTGTGCCACATATGCAATTTCAAGAATTCCCTTCCATACTTCTGTTGTGACCGCTATTTTGTGTCTGTTAGTCGTCCCTTTATTTTTAGTCTTTACACATTGAGGACAATATGTCGATTAAGTTTGAGGGATCTTAGCTTTGTTTTGTTGTTTTGTTTTGAGTCTTTTTGTTGTGTTTTATGTGTTTGAGAGTCTAATTTTTTTTATGGATCATGTATATTGTAGTTTCTAAAGATATTGAGTGGATAAAGTAGATAATGTAATGGAACTAAAAGCAAAAATTTGTGTGCTTAAGTTAGATATACCAAAAATTTATGACATCTAATTATTTGGATATTTGTGCTTAGCCCGTGTGTGTCAATTATGGAAAGAAAAGTTAAAAATATCTAGAAAACATGTTTGTTTGTTATTTGAGGTGAAATAGTTAAGATATACATGTTTAGGGAAATGATTCAGGCATTCTTTGATAGCCCTTCTTACCGTTCATTACCTACCCTAACATAAATTGTATCACTAGTCAGCCCCTTTGAGCCTAAAATAATATCTTTGTTTGACACCCTATGATTCTTTTACTGTTCCATAAGTGATAATTGAAAGTTATTGGGATGAAAAGTGTTGAAAAAGCAATAAAAAGAGAGTGAAAATTTGATGCACCCCAATGAAAAATATGCAAAAGCCTAAGTTTGAGGTGCTTGTTATTTATAACGTGTCTCATTCTCTCAAAAGAAAAGAGGGGAGAAACTAGTTATGAGATTAAAAAGAAAGTCAAAAGAAGGAAAAATGAGTTGAATGAAAAATATTTATGGTACTACGTAATTGAGCCTAAATGCCTACTTTTACTTACCCCTGCGTAAGCCTACATTACAACCCTTGAAAGTCCTGATGATCTCTAATGTGTATGTCTATGATTAGTGGAGAATAATAAGTAAACATGTCTATAGAATTTTGGGAAAGATGAAATGAAATTGACATGCATAGGTTAGGTGTTTGTATTTCCAGTGATTATGATATAATTGAATTTGCGTAATATCTAACTTGAAATTCTAGATTGCTAAATATTCATGCTATATATGTTCTAACATATTATCCTAATTTTCATCCATGATTTTGAGGAAGCATTGCTATAGCCACTTGATCCATTTCATTGAGTCTTTTATTTGATTTTGTTTTATTCTTGTTTAGTGCGTTACTCGAGGGCTAGTAAAGTGTATGTTTGGGGTGTTTGTTAAGTGTATTTTATACACTCTTTTGAGTCCTTTTTAGTTAAGTATTTTTCTCTCTTCGTTTGTGTTTAGTAGTATTAGAGTTGTTTTTCTGTCTTTTGAGTCACATCGGTCCTAAAGGAGAAAATACTGAAATGAGGATGAAAGAACTGATTTGGAGGACAAAAATTGCATATCTGGTCACAAGAGATAAGTCAAAGAAGCCCTAAAAAGCTCGGAAAGCAATTTAAACAAAATTACACTGTCAACCGCACGGGGTATACAAGGCTAATTTTCATAAGTTGCTCGGAGTTAGAGACGTGAAGTCCAGGCAGAAGAGCCGCGGTGCTTGGCATCAGCGTCGCGGCGTCGACGCGCGTATTTCCGAGAAAAGGTCAATTTTTCAAAAAGGTAAAAGGGTCTGAAGCGAAGTTTTTCTCAGATATAAAAACCCTGAACCCTGTCATACCTCATATCATTCTTTGGAGAGGAAAGAAAGGAGGCAAGACACAATTGGAGACATCGAATTATTCAAGTTCTTTTCTCTCCCATATTTTTATTTCAGTTTATGTTGGATTTTGTATTAGTTCTTAGCATGACAATGTCTAGGAGCTAATCTCTTTATTAGGGTTTTCCGTCGAATCACTTGAAACTCTTTTCATATAGTTAATTCTTAGTTATTGATTTATTGTTCAGCATATTAAGATCTATTCAATATTGTATTGATTGTTTGATAATTAACTGGCCATTAATTGTCATAACTTACATGATTTCGAATCGAGATCCGAGAGGGGAGATTTGAATATGCTGTAGTTGTTTAGACATAGGTTAAAATCGTGGATGAAAGTACCCCGATACTTGTGTTATAATAGGTTATTGCTCTTAATTTTCCTGTGTGGTAAAATCTATCATAGAAATATAGAAGGTTTCTGCACAAGGTTGAGTTTCTATATCTCTTAACTGAAATATAGAACATACAAGTTAACCTGCTATCTTAATAAGAAGAAGAATCATTAACATTGCATTAACACGTGAAAGAGGGGATAGTTGAGGAGATTGGAAGTCCTAGTTTTTTCATAACTGTTTTAAACCCGAAGTATTATCATAATTAGTTTATTTCTGCACTTTACTTAGTTATAATTCTTAGTTTAAAATCTCAAACAAAAGAACGGTTACCAAATAGATACCATAGATTAGATATTCGGTACTTGACAAACCAGTCTCTATGGATGATAACTCGGTCTTACAGACTATATTACTTGGGCGATACGTACACTTTCGTAAGCACATAAATATCGCAACAATCTGTCAAATGTCTATCCAAATGACTTGATAATTATATCTCATCTATAATAGCTGACAAGAAGACCATATCAAAGATATGTCTACTGCATTGGCCAATGACTTAGTCAACCTAATACCATATGAGAATATGAGTGTTCTCTCGAAGATACATTCGAGGAATGAATCCTAATCTTGGCTCAACTACCACCTTTAATCTACGTCGTAATATACCCAATACTAGGCGCGTGTCAACCTATAAGGAATTTGAGCTTTGGACAGGATCAAAGTACATTACTCTGTAAACAAAGCACGTATCGACCTCAAGTCTAAGGACTTCTATCTCCCACACGCTGATAACACTTGAGACATATATAACAAACAGTACATCAGCAGGGTATATCAATACTTCTACAAGTATCCATATGTTAATCACGAGTTGTCATAACTCATAGCAAGTGAGATATACTACATCCTTAAAGATATGATGCAGATCACATATCGACGTATCACATATTATCGATATCACATTCTCGATGATCATTAGTTGAGACAATTTAAGAGTTACGTTATAATATTAAGCTCTCACATTATTAATAACCACGTGACCTCTAGAGATGCAATTATAGAATATTACAGACAATCAACAAATAATTCAATAACTGCAAATGTCATAATATTAATCTCTATTAGTATAAATATGAATGTGTATAAAGTACATTTGTCCTAATACAGATTGTCTCTAGGACATAAATATACTTTCAAAATATCCCACTTGTCCTAGAGCTAATCACCAACATATCTAATACACGTGTTCTCAAAATGACCATTATGCTTAGCCAAGCTTAATGGTTTAGTAAATGGGTCTGATAGATTATTGTCTATGGGAACATAATCTAATCTAATATCTTCAGTCTCCACCATCTCTCTGGTACTTCCTTGGTACATGTTTATTTATGTTTGTTGATCTTGGTTCCTTTGCCTGTGCAATTGCACCAGTGTTGTCACAATAAATGGTTATTGGACAACTAGCACTCGCAACTACCCCTAGTTCCTTCAGGAACTCAAAAATTGCGACAACTTCTTTACCAGCTTCCGATCCAGCAATGTACTCTGCTTCAGTAGTCGAATCAGCAATTGTAGCTTGTGTGGAACTTTTCCAACTCACTGCTCCACTATTAAAAATGAACGTGTAACCAGACTGAGCTTTGAAGTCATCCATGTGTCTGGAAGCTAGCATCAGTGTATCTAGTAACAACTAGTTTCTCATCTCCACTATAGACTAAGAAGTAATCTTTAGTACGTCTGAAATACTTAAGAATACTTTTGACTGCCTTTCAGTGTTCATCACCAGGATTCTGCTGAAACTTGCAAGTCATACTAAATGCAAAGGCCACATCTGGCCTAGTACAAGTCATGGCATACATGATTGATCCTATAGCCGAAACATAACCCTCTTTATGCGCTCAAGTTCTACAATACTAGAAGGGCAATCCTTCTTAGATAACTTGTTGTCTTGACCCATTGGAAGACCGTCTTTCTTGGAATTCTCCATAGAAAAGTGTCTAAAAAAAGCACTTTATCTATGTAGATCAACTGTGACAGCCCCAATAATCTATTAGGTCTATCTCTATAGATCCTAATTCCAGAATGTAGTAGGCTTCACCTAAGTCCTTCATCATGAAGGTATTATACAACCATTCCTTGACTGACTGCATTGAGAGTCTTATTGTCTCCCATTATCAATATGTCATCAATATATATAAAAATGAAGACAATAACCTCATCCTTACATTTGTTATAAACACAAGGATCTTCTTTGCTTCTGACGAAATCAAATGACTTGATAGCCTTGTCAAAGCAAATGTTCCAACTCCTTAAGGCTTGCTTAAGCCCATAAATGGACTTCTGTAGCTTGCACATAATATTTGGTTTGGACTCGGATGAAAAATCCTCGAGTTATTTCAAGTACACTTCCTCAATTAGATTACCATTGAGGAATTCAGTTTTGACGTCCACTTGTCAAATGTCATAGTCATAATATTCAACTATCGCAAGCAAAATCCGAATAGACTTAATCTTAGTAACAGGTGAAAAGATTTCATCATAATCGACACCAGGACGCTGATTATAACCTTTAGCCACCAGTTTAGATTTATAAGTCTGAACCTTGTCAAATGTATCAATCTTCTTCTTGAAGACCCATTTGCATCCTATGAGTTTAACCCCATTTGTCAAATCAACCAAGTTCCACACTTGATTGACGTACATAGATTATATTTTGGATTTCATGTCTTCTTGCCATCTCTTTGAATCAATGTCCATCATTGTTTCATTGTAGGTTGCAGGCTCATCATCATCTGGAATATCTATCTCATTATGTGTTTTTACAAGTAGATTTAGTCTTTCTGGAGGACGATGAGTTTTAGTAGACCTACGAAGTTGATTGTTTTACAGTTCAGTTCTAGGTATGTTCTGACTGTCAGAAGGTTCTTTTATGTTGGTTGATCTACCAACATGAGAGCTTTCAGGAATATCATTTTCATATCTTTCCTGAATAGGAGAAGGTGCACTCACTGCACTTGCTCCCAAGGTCTGTGTAGGAGGGTCTTGAATTTCTGTATCATTCCTCGCAACACTCCCACTAGCCGAAGGGCGTATCCTAAGTACTCAATATTCGCCAAAGCTCCCACTGAATTCTTTCCTTGATCATTCGGCACGGATTTAACCTCTATGTTACTTTGTTGTTCTTGAATTTCTTCAAGTTCTATCTCTGTGCAACTCTCTTCCTTGTAGACATATTCTTCTTCAAAGAAAGCTACGTTCCTATAACAATGATCTTATATTCGCTAGGAAGATAGAAACAGTATCCCTTAGTTTCCTTTGGATACCCTACAAAGTAACATCTCTCACTCTTAGATTCCAACTTATCAGTGAGCATCTTCTTGACATATGCAGGACACCCCCAGGGCCTCATGTGTCTAAGAGTTGGCTTCTTGTCATACCATATCTCATAGGGCGTCTTTTCAATTGATTTGGAAGGAACCAAGTTCAGAACATATATCGAGGTTTGTATAGTATATCCTCAAAGGTATGTTGGTAGAGCTGTAAAGCTCATCTTGGAATGAACCATATCAAGTAGGGTTCAATTTCTCCTCTCGACAACACCATTCATTTGTGGTGTTCCAGGAGGCGTCCATACGGAATGAACTCCATATAGCTTCAAGTAATCTTGAATTTTTTTACTTAAGTATTCATCTCTTCGATCAGATCGAAGAGTGTTAATACTCTTTGCGAGTTGTTTCTCCACTTCACACTTGTACTCCCTGAACTTTTCGAAAGCCTCAGATTTGTGTTTCATAAGATACACATATCCATATTTTGTCAAGTCGTCTGTAAAAGTGATGAAGTAAGGGAAACAACCTCTAGCTTGAGTCGAAAATGGTCCACATACATCAATATGTACCAACTCAAGAACCTCCTTAGCTCGTATCCCCTTTCCAGAAAGAGGCTTATTAGTTATCTTACCTTTTAAACAGGATTCACAGTTACCATAAGATTCTAAGTGAAATGGTTCGAGGTAGTCAAGTTTACTTAACCTTTCTATCATTGTTTGATTGATATGACCAAGTCTACAATGCCACAAGTAGGTATAATTTCTTTTACTTATTTTAGCTCATTTGTTTGGTACATTGAAAATTTCTCGACAACAGTTTAGTGTATACAATCCATTTACAAGAGGCACAATTCCAAATACAACATCATTAAAAGACAATATCATACTGCCATTAAATATGCTTGAGGAAAAACCCTTCATGTCTAAAACAGGAATGGAAATGATGTTCCTCGTTAATGACGGTACATAAAAACAATTGTTCAACACTAAACAATTGCCAGAAGGTAAATCTAATCTATAAGTTCCCACACGCTCAGCATCAACTCGTGCTCCATTTCCAACACGCAGGTCCACCTTTGTCCGACCTTCCTGTTGTCAGCTAGCCCCGACATATTTGTACAAATATGTGAGCCACAAACGTTATCTATTACCCACGAATGAGAATTATTTATAGATAGATTTATTTCAATTACAAACATACCTGGTCCACTAGAGGCTGAAACACCAGGTGTCTTCCCTCCTCCTGGAGCAATGAAATCTTTCTTCCAATGCCCCTTCCTATTGCAATTCATGCACACATCCTTAGTCGGGATAACTTTTTTCTTCTTCGCCCCTCCCTTGGGTTTCGTTGCTGCGGGCGCAGCGTAAGCTTTGCTGTTCTTCTTCTGTCATTCCTTACCTTTCGGTTTGGGATGACTATAGGAGCTTACCATGAGCACAACTGTTCCCTTGGAGATTGAAGATTCAAAAATCTTTAACATATTATGTAATTTCGGCAGACTCGCTTTAGTTCCATTCATGTTGTAGTTAATGATGGAACTCTCAAACGAACGAGAAAGTGAATTTAGGATCAGCGTGGAAGCAATTCTAATCTACATATCAATACCAATTGAGGCCATCCTTTTAACCAATCCTATCATCTTCAGCACGTGTTGAGAAACTTGGCCTCCTTCGATCAACTTACATTTAAAAAGGTCTATTAACAATTCATATTCCAGTGTCTGGGACTGAGAGTCATAGAGGCTCTTCAAATGTCCTAGCACCTCGTTAGGACCCATGTTCTCATGTTGCCTTTGCAGTTTCACTAACATGGAAGATAGCATAACGTATTGTGCAGATGTGGCATCATCAAGATTTTTTTGAAAAGCAAACTTGTTAAAAGCAGCATACTCAGCAGAGTCTTCAGCAGGCACTATGAGAAAAACCTTGTCCAATACATACTCAATTTTCTCTTGCCTTAGGACAATCCTTAGATTCCTAAGCCAATCTAGATAATTCGGTCCGGTGAGTTTGCATTTCAATAAGCATCTTTAGTGATAGACTCGACATTCTGAAGATCTGAAGATATAGATAGATAGATAGGAAAATACAATTAAAATTTATTTTCCCTTTTATACACATTCGTTTTAAACTAATTTTACATGGCCTTTTATTTAATTAGCTCCCACTATTTTAGCATACTTCTACGACCCCAAGGTAGAATACGGACCTAAAATCATTTTAAGGTTATAATGGGCCAAGATCCAAACCTATGCTATATCCACGTTTGCTTTGACTGATAACTTCGATAGCACATTTTGGTAGGTCTTAAACCAATTGCAAAGCTTATTTGCAACTCTTGATTGATTAAATAATTCAATTTTAATCATGCGTCCTTAGATTAGTCCGGCACTTTGGCGCCAAGATTTGTCTAAGCAAGCCAACCCCATTACACGACTGTGTTTATGTATCTAAGTAAACTTGACCTTTGCGAGCAAACACTTTGGTGTAAATATCCACAAAAATTTCTCATCTATTTTTACATTTAACACATCTATGAAAGAATCTGAGTCCTCGTAGACTTAGAGCAAATGCTTTGGCATAAACTCGTATCGCCAAAAAGGATTTTGCACTCTTAACAATTATAATGGACGGCGCGTTTCAATTTGAGACTTGTATTCAATGTTTGAGAAACATTTTTCAGTTTTCGGGGATTTCAACCAAGATCAACATACATGTCATATTTCATACGACATCCTATCATTCAATTTCTAAAATACATTTAGATGGAAAACCATCAACCCAATAGACATGATATAAAATGGTTTTAATCAACTACTGGGCGCCGCCTATCCAGACAGTTATAGCGGTCATTATGTAAATCAATTACTGGGCGCCGCCTACCCAGACAATAATAGCGGACACTATGCTAATAATTAAATGCTTGCATTTAAAACGCTTAGCATATACGTATATTATTTAATAATATACAATTAATGATAATCATTAGTTTATTTTTCTAAACTGTAAAATCTATGTCTGTGACAGTCCCTAAATATTTTCTGATATTTCCGATTTTCAGGAAATTCTGTAAACTTTGAAAATTTATAATTTAGTCCCTCAAGAATTTAAAATTTCAATTTGAACCCTATTAAATTCAGAAAATCTAATTTTAATTTTCAGAAAAAATAGTCAGGTTTTAGGGACCTGTCTACAATTTCCAGAATTAAAAAAACTGATTTTCAGAAACTTTGTTTAACTACAGAATTGTCCGAAAGGACCAAATCTGTCTAATTCAAAATTTTAATTTTCAGATTCAGAATATTTTAAACTTTAGAATCAGATTATTTAAAACTTCAGTTTCTGATTTTTTTTTTAAATCACTGTCGGCACCGCGGCGCCCGACGAGCAGTGACAAGAAAAAAATATTTTATGCTTCAGCTGCGCGCCGCTCTAGTACGGAGTCGCGGTGCCACCGTCAAAATCCTAGCAGGCGTCGCGACGCTCCAGTGTGGAGTCGTTGCGCCTCTGTCCCAGAAACGCAAAATTCTGCAATTCTGAAATCCTAAAACTCGTTCAGGGTCATATTTGCATATTCAACCTCGTACCCCTTCACCATTAAACAACACGCTCATCGACCATCATCCAATCCCTTCCCGTTCTTCATCTCAGTAACACATCATCAATTACATCATTGTTCAATAGTTTCAGGAACAATGATTATGTGTTCATGATATTTAAGGTTTTAAAGCTTCTTAACGATAAAAAATAGATTTAGACAAATCCTAACCCATATAATAATTAATAAACATTATATAATCACACAAACAGCCCAGGCTATGATACAACTGTAGGGTTTTGTCGGGTTCGTACACGCAGCAGAATTTGAAAATTTATGTTTCAAACTGAAAATCTGGAATCTTCTTCTTCAAGTGTAAGCCGAGGGTGAACACACAACTGTTCCTCGATTTGCAAGTCAAGACTCCAATGTAATACTCTTTCGGAAAGCTAGGAAATCTGGTAGAGTTTCAGCAGAGAATAATTCAAGTGAATTGGGTGTCTTAAAATAATGATTGAACCCTTTATTTATAGTTGAAAAAATCGGCTAGGGAATAATTCAAGTGAATTGAGTGTCTTAAAATAATGATTGAACCCTTTATTTATAGTTGAAAAAATCAGCTAGGGTTTCCAAGTGAGCCAGGCCAGAAACCGAAACAGAGTGGGTCATTCAGACCCGCTGGACACGTGGCGTCGCGATGCTCAATCGGTGGCGTCGCGGCCCTTGGTCCTTTGAGCCGCGGCCTTAATCCAATTATGCCTTGTTTTTATTTTAATTAAATCCGAAATATTATCTCGATTTAATTAAATAATTTATTTATTTTAATGTCTCAATTATAAAACAAACATATACATTCTCTCTAATTACATCCTTGAACCGATGGAACAATTGACTTAGTGTTACCCTACATGCCTTCACATATCAACACTAATAACATTAGGGTCTACACAAAACTCCTAGACGGCACCGGAAGACCAACTCAATATGTGAAGTATAGTTACACGAAACCTGTGAACTGAACCTCTATGTGGGTAGATAAAATCCTTTCATTCACGACACACTCGATCTAGCTTAGGATCTGCCAAGTGTCTATCCAAATATCTTGATCATTATATCTCATCTATATTAGCTGACAACAAGACCATATCAAAGATATGTCTACTGCATTGGCCAATGACTTAGTCAACCTAATACCATATGAGAATCTGAGTGTTCTCTCGAAGATACATTCGAGGAATGAATCCTAATTTTGGCTCAACTACCACCTTTAATCTACGTCGTAATATACCCAATAGAAGTCGCGTCTCAACCTATAAGTCATTTGAGCTTATGACATGATCAAAGTACATTACTCTGTAAACAAGGTGTGTATCGACCTCAAGTCTAAGGACTTCTATCTCTGACACGCTACGTTGATAACACTTTAGACATATATAACAAACAGTATATCAGCAGGGTATGTCAATACTTCTACAAGTATCCATGCGTCCATCACGAGTTAACATAACTGGTAGCAGGTTAGACATACTACATCCCTAAGGATGCATACCACATGTCGATGTATCACATATCATCGATATCATATTCTCGATGATCATTAGTCGAGGCAATTTAAGAGTTACATTATAATATTAATCTCTCACATTATTAATAACCACGTAACCTCTAAGGATGCAATTATAGAATATTACAGACAATCAACTACTGCAAATGTCATAATATTAATATCCATTAATATAAATATGAATGTGTATAAAGTACATTTGTCCTAGTACAGATTGTCTCTAGGACATAAATATACTTTACAAAGATCTAAGCAAACTAACTGCTGAAATATAGATAAACTAAAGTGAGTTTAACATCTTGCTGAAAGTTTAAATTGACTGAAGTGAGCTTAACATCTTACAAAGGTCAGTAATTATATCAACATGATGTCGGAAGTGTCGAGTCAACATGAAGGTGGTTCTTATAGGGAAGATGGTCAATATAAGAGCTATGACTAAGAGGGAAGATGCACATCAAGAGCATATGAAGATTAACGAAGTTGATCAAGTGCATATGAAGAAGTATAAAGTTGCTATGCGTTTGTCATCATCAAAAAGTAAAATATTATTGAGATGATGTGATCTCCATAGTAGTTCAAGAACTTATGAAGTTTTAATGATGGACAAATTATGTACAAGTGAAAATCAACGTATGAAGAAAAGGACAATCATGTACAATAACTAGCTCTTAAAAGATCTTCAAAAGAAACTGATAAAACAAATAAAATGTCCTTTATTTAGACAAAGAACCAGATATTGTTTGAAGAAGTTGTTCCACGTTGACTTAGAGAACTGTATAGGACTTCATTCAATTCTACTAGGAACTGGAGTTTTCTACATGAAAACATTACCACAATTCGACAACATGAATTTAGGCTGGAATTAGTAGAAGTTGGCCGTATACGCGTGGAAATGAAATCCAAGTCAAACAAGGATTGGTTTCAAATTATTGATTGAACCAATTTCTTAGTTGGATTTGGAGAACCACAATCATATATTTTACTCCTATAAATACAACACGACAAGATTATTTGGAGGTTAATCACAACCAAAGAGAGACGTTAGAGTGAGAACATAGTCTACGCAAATAGTCTCGAAGGAATCAACTACGAATAGAGAGAGATGCTCTCCCTGCGGCTCAAGAGCGTATTCGTTCAAAGAGCTGGTAATGACTTTCAACCTGTGAAAGCTCATTCCCTTTTTTAAGCAATGAATGATTTTTATACGAGATAATCTATTCCTATTAAGTTTTATCTATATTGTTCTTGAGTTGTAATAATTATGTTTTTGTGTTTCCAATACAAGATATTGATTACAATTATAGTAGTTTTTTGTGGGTTATGTTTGACTGGGTATCATTGAGGATTTGGTAGGGGTTGTAGAGTCATTTCTTTAGGTGTACAAGTCGTTGTAACTTTAATATTGCTCGTGTTTAGTGGCGATTTTGGGTAATCCTACAGGAGGTAGGTCGTGCTTTTTCCTTCTTTGAGCCAAGGAGTTTTCCACGTGAAAATATTGTGTTGATTTACATAATCAACATTTCACCTTCTTGCATTGATGCTAAAAAAACAAGATTATTTCAATGCACAGGTCGTAACAAATTAATAATCAGTCTCCTAAAGAAAATGACAAATTTAATTAGAAATAATTAACTTTACATTTTCATTTTATCCTTAATGAAACTTTTATAACCACATAAATATATGTTATTACAAGTTTAAAACTACAAGTTTAGAAAGTCTTATAGCCATACAAAAATTATGGTATGGATATGGCCACAAAATTTTAAAGCCTTTATTTCTTTGTTAAAATTCAGGTCGATTTAAATTATATATATAATAAATATTTGAGATGGAGGGAATACTTTTGTTTTCTTTTTTAGTTTGTTTACTAGTGTCCGTACATGTCCACCACTTAAGTAGCTTATAGTGGTGTTTGTTGTGTAAGGGAATATTACTACTAGTTCAGTAGGAGTACTAGTACTCTGCAAAGTTGAAGTATCTTTTTTAAAATCAAATACTAATCTAGGGCGTTATATTCTGCTTTCAAAAAGGTGTAAATCTTTACACCTTGTCCACAATTGAAAAGATATTATTACCAACAACTTTTCAATTTTTGCTTTAGGAGATGGTTTCACTATCACATGCATTTGGAGGTTGAGGGTCAGCTTTTACCTTAATCAAAACCCTATCTATCTAAGAGGTCGCCTCAAGAATCTAAAGTGTTTGGCCGGTGGCCATTTCATTAGGGTATTGCTGTCTGGGGTCTCGTGTTCGATTCCTCTGATCAGCCAGAGTGGAACTATGTTCTCCCCAAAAAATCCCTCCACTGTTCGCATGCAAGTCAAGCGGTGTATACTAATCCGTATGGCCAGGACGGAGGTGGGATTTTCTGGGGTATGGGGCCGTAATGCGGTGGAACCAGTCACTTTAAAAAAGTTTACCCTACCACAGTTTAATCCAAAGTGTCTGGCCCAGTGGCCATTTCACTAGGGTATTGTTGCCTGGGGTCTCGTGTTCGATTCCCCTGACCAGTGAGAGTGAAATATTGTTCCCCAAAAAAAATCCCTCAACTAGTGGAAGGTCAAATCGGTGTATACTAATCCGTAAGGTCAGCCGGGGTGGGATTTTCTGGGGTATGGGGCCGTACTGCGGTGGAACAAGTCACTTTAAAATTTTACCCTACCTTAGTTTTATCTAGAGGGATCGGCCTGTTGGCTGAAGATCGAGTTTGCAGCCTTCAGGTTGCAAGTTCGATCCCCTTCAGATACGTTCTCCGGGGCATATGCCTCGTATTAAAGTCTGGTAGCTTAACCGCGCGGACATGTTGCAGTGTGGGATGATCCTCCCCTCCTCCTGTGAGGGGGTCAACCTTGTAGCATTGATCCGTTGGTGGCGATCAGACATTGAATGCGCGTTACAACAAGAAAACGGATGCAGCAAGAAAACGGCGATATGGAGGTACTAAGACCACCTCGAGACCTGAATTATAAAAAAAAAAAAAAAAAGGTCGCCTCAAGGTTGGAAGAAATCACACTGCTTATCTGCAAGACTAGCTTTTTGCATGTGGGGTAGCAAAAAACCTGTTATGCAATGACGACTTCCACAACTTTGCCTTATTTTGCCGTGTCTAAAAATTGTCATCATTTCAGCTTTTATCCCAAGACATGCAACACACAAGGGAAAGACAAATCTCAAACGAAACATACATGAATACGTCTGTGTCTGTCTGATAGCGGAAGAAAAAGTTGCGTGTGAGAATACAGACTCCACAGGGGAAGCATGGGCCTCACTGAAAGAGGTTAATTAATTACAAGTAGCAAAAACAAACTACTACTAGTGAGAATGGGCTAAAAGATGGATACATTTAGGGGTTGTTTGGTAGGCAGGATAAGGTGCGATATTTTATTATGAGATTAATTTTATAATATTCTACAAGAGAGCATAAAATGAAGCTCAAGGATATCACATTGTATCCCATCAGACTTCAGATTATTTTATTCCACCTCCCAGATGGAATAAATTAAAGGTGGCCAGTGGAACGGAACGAGATTTGAGGGGACGTGTGGGGGTTCAGGATCGGGTTTGGCGGGATAGGGCGGGCCAGGGGACGGGAAGAGGTTCCGTCCCGTCCCACATCCCGCCAACAGAGGAGATGGGATTTGGGGGGAAGGGTCGGATCGGGTAGGGGGATTTGGGGAGACATTAATTTTTTTTCTAGACACTTAATTTTTTTAAAAAAAATTTAAACACTTAAATAATTGAACAAGATAGTGAAAAAATATCTCAAGGCTAATTGTCTCTTATATTATTTAATAGAAATATGATTTTTTTTCTAATACAATTTCAAAATTGCAACTTTATTTCATAGTTCAAAAGTTGCAAATCACATAGTAAAATTATCATTAAAAAATTGCATATTCAACAATACGTTTTCTAATTTTTTGACAATCTCTTGAGGATCTTCTGTTGGAATTGAAAGTGGTTGGTCAAATTGTTCAACGTCGATTCCTGCTCCTTGGGATAAAATTTTGTTGTAGTTGTAGTATTCTTCATTGATCTCTGGTTGACCTCACCTTCTACGCTCTACACTAATTCAATATCTAAATATCTAAATAAAACTGCAATCTCTAAACTGTCTTCCGCCAATGTTTGTGCTCTCCGATTTGAAACCTTCCAGCAGAAAAAATGATTTCAGCAGTTGTTGATGACGCTTGAATATTTAACACATCTCGGGACATCTTTGATAGAGTCAGAAATGTCTTCTCATTCTCCCTCCAGCATTTCAACAAGTTTTCACGTCCATTTTCTTTGGCAATTGATTCGAACGACACAACACCCTCCAAAACATAAACATCAAACTCGCTAATTTGTGAAGAACTTGAACCGCTATACATTCTATTTCGAAGGCCTTGAATACTTGAAGTAGGAACCACATGTTTTTTTATAAGGTTGAAGTGAAGTAGAAGAAAATGGTACAGAAGCCGGTTGATTATTTGCATTTTGCTCTTGGTAATACATATTTTTGCATTATGTTTGTATGTCAGACATAACTTCTTCTTTAGTTGGTTCGTAAGTTGGTTCTTCCGTTGGGTCTGTTGGAAGTATTTCTAACATTTCATAAATCGTTTCAATAAGGGCATTACAATCGTCTACTTTAATAGTAGGATTTAATACATCACCAATAAAATAAATAGTGGGAATAGGTAAAAAAAATTAATTTTACAAACATTTTTGCAATAGTTGGAGCGTAAGTTGCGTTTTTCATATATTTATTAAATAATAAAAATATTAGAGCTATATAAAATAACATAGATGAAATAGTAGGATAATAAATACCAGAAAATTCCTTAGTAGCTACAAATGTTTCTCTAAGAATACAATAAGTTTCAAAATTTTATCTCAATCATCTTCTACAAGCATATCCGTTGGATTTTGATTATGGGAGTTAAATAATAAAATCATAGGTCTATTATACTTGTGAGGAACAAGTAGTTGTTCGTACAAAGAATATCACCTAGTCGCAATTTCTTCTGAAATTTTCCTATAAGGTAATCCACAATCATGACAAATTTTTTATACTATTTGCGTCTTTGTATTTATTACCTTTAAAAATAAAATTGATAGCAATTGTACTATATCAAGGATGTTTTTAAAAAGTTGTAGGTCATCATTTACAACTAAGTTATGAATATTACATGCACATCTAACATAAAAAATATGGGTAAAAAATGGAGTCAATCGAGTTTTTAAAATGTTTATAGCATAATCATTAGAAGTTGCATTATCTAATGTAATAGTCATAATTACATCAGTAATTCCATAATATTCACTAATTTCATAAATATTTTTGAAATAAAAACTCCAGTATGCATTTCATCAATATATCTATATGCTAATATACATTTTTGCATAGATCAATTGTCATTTATCCAATGACATGTAACAGTTAAATAATCATTACCATTTATACTACAGTCTATGTCAAAAGTGATAGACACTTTGCCATTAAAATGATACAATGCATAGCGTGAATATTGTTGATATTTATGTACAAATTTAAAAATATATCTTTTAATAGTTGATCTAGAAAAATAGTTAAAAGCAGGATTATATGTTTCTCAAATGTAATGAATAAAACCAAAAGATGAAGAAAATGAAAAAGGCAAACCCTCCACAACAACTAATTTTGCTAAATTTTTCCGATCTTTGTATTTATCATATTTCGGACCTATAACTCCCACTGTCATCGGGTTAATTTGACCATGTACTTAGTCGGGACAATATGTGAACCCGACTCAGAAGACATTTGTACACCCGCTGTTTCAGCCAAATATTGATTATACCTTGCTTTGTGAGATTTTTCTACATGTCTCATTACACCTCATATCTCATCTTGACTTTTTTCACTTTTAAATTTATAACTTCGCGACAAATTTTACAAATAACTAGTTGATTAGGAATGTACATTTCAAACAAATCCCATGCAGGTGATTTTAATTTTCATTGTTTTTGTCATCTTCTCATACTAGAGGGTATAAGAGAGATTCCAGTTTCAGTTTCGACAGACTCAGTCTGATCCTGAGGTGAAGGTGCACTAGTGATTGTGTTATCTAAATTATCTTCTAATTCATTTTCTAAATCAAATACTGGTTCAGATGAAGAATTTACCTCATGATATAATGGTATATTAATATTAACATTAAAAATATCAATTTCATCTACATGAGTGAAATCATCGTAATTAGGATTACTAGAAGATGCACCTTTACCCTTGTTACCCCTATTACCTCTACCAAAAAAAACGTCCAACTCGTTCCATTATAATTATGTAAATAAATAATAAAAGTTAATGAAATTAAGTACGATAATTAAAATTAAGTAACAATAATAATTTAAATAAAAGAAGGAACGAATGTACCAAACGCTGATGTAACATCGACGTATAATCGATGTTGAAAATTGAAACTTTGCTCGATGATACTTAAACTAGTTGTCAACTTCACTTTCAATTTTTATAACTTTGATAGAACTTAGCTAATGAAATATAATATTTAGTGTGCAATTTAGACTTGTAGAGAGAGATTAAAGAGATGCTGGGAATATTTGTGAGAAAAATGAAGTGGAGAATGAGCTATTTATAGTTGAGAAATATAATTAATGTGTATACTAATAACTTATGGGTTAAAATAAATATTAAGGGGGTAGGAGGGTTATGGGGTGTGGGGGCGGGGGGAGCAAAATGGTTGTTACTAGCCTTGCCAACGACTAAAATTAAAAGTGATTGTTTGTGCAACAGTTAGTTTATGCAAATGGGGTGGGAGGGGGCGGGACGGGACGGGTCGGGTCAGGGGAGGGATGGGGCGCGATCGGGACGGGCGAAACGATCCCTAGTCCCGTCCCGAGTTCGAATCCCGCTACCGACATTATTTATCTAGTATTTTAAAAGGGGGTCGAGGCGGGATCGGGTCGTCCCGGCCCACTGAACATCCTTAGAATAAATTAGTCTCAGGACTATAATTCCAAAATTATAATCCCGTGATAATTTAGTCTGCATACGAAACGACCCCTTAAGGTTTAATGTGACGTTACATTAAAGGGAAATATGAAGGTCCATTCTAAAATTTTCCAGCTATCAAAATCAGTCTCTTTAGTTTCATAAGGCAAGTTAGATTAAATTTCCTCTTTCCAGTGGTTTCCCCATGAGTGAACTTCTCCAAGTTGGTTTCCTCCAATATGGAGATGGACCACATTATTCGAAGAGTGTATGCATCATATACCTTTTCGTGGCTTTAATTTCAATACTTAGATTCCTGCAGGATTCTATTATCCCCCAAATTTCAACTTCCATTTCAAAAAGGAGGACCCACGTTGACATAGCATAGGTAATACTAACAACATGACAATCAGCCGAAATGTTAGAATTTACGAGCTATACATCCAATTATCACACAACTAGCTCCAAATGAAACAATGATAGACACATGATGATCTTATTAGATCCCGTTGCAAAATTAAATTTTGTCACTGAGACGAACAATTGCAATAAAACTAAGCTAAGAAAAATTACTCTACCCGTATCAATTAGTTGTTATGTTCACTTCTCGAAAGTGAAACCATGTAAATTTTTATGGACATTTTAATTTTTTTTCATAAAATTGGCATGAGCAAAGTTGTAACTTGTACTCTTGTAGTACTTTTCGTATAAGTTTTTAATATCTAAAATTTAATTGTGAAATATTAAATTAATCTAATCTAATCTAATTTAGTTTCGAAGATTAGTTAAATTTACTTTTCAAAAACAAAACATGACAACTAATTTGAAACGGGGGGAGTATATTTGGGCACGAGAGAATATGAGACTGAAGTCAAGTACCCAGGTGTTGGAAATTTACTAATGTGGAAATAAGATTATCCCATTATTTATGACTCGAACGATTGGGATCCCGCACGTCGGAAATGTCGTTTTCACATACGTGCACACGTAGTGTCAAGTATCGTAAATTTCATTAGTGAAAGAGATATTGGTACGTGAGTAAACGTGACATGAAATGGTGGACGGTCGTTGGTTAAATGATATGTGTTCCACATTGGTAAATGAAGGAAGAAATGTATGAAGTGTAAGATCAAAACGAGGTGGAAAAGGGTCGCGGCGTCGCAATGGAGTAGGGGCGCTGCGGCGCCCAAGGCGTGAGCCGCGACGCAGTTAGCGATGGCTCATTTGGAGCCGCGACGCTTCGGGCGATGTCACGTGCGTCAAGTCCAAAAGTTTGGCTGAGTATGAGGACGGTTTGGAGCATTCAAAATGCAGTTTCTCCTCCATAAATCAGCCATTATTTGGCTACATTACTTGGTGAATTAAATGGCCATTTTATGGCACGAAAATGGCCATTACATAGGCACTTGATAAAACATTCTTACACTACTATAAATTGAGGCTCTGGCTCAATTGTAGATCAACCTTCATACTTGTATAATTCAGATTTTCTGAATTCTTCCTCTCTAAGCACTCTTTCACACACTCAAAGGTTCTTCTTGAGAAACATTTGAGTTTCCTTTGCTCATTTGTTAGTTGTTGTTTTATCTTGGGAGACAGTTTCCCATATCGTAAAAGGATATATACGAGGCAATAATGTCTTAAGGACAGAGTGAATATCACTCAACTCAGCAGCGCAATTGTAACACTACCAGATTTAATATTTTTTGGTTTCAGGTTGTCAAGATCAAGAAGTTTGCTGCAGTTGACAGAAGATCCCAAGAAAGACTCAAGAACGCAGATTCAAGACGGATCAAGAACACACAAGTTTACTGCAGCCACAACTCTTGTTGGCTACAAGGTTGTTAACTATTGTAATAATTATAACTTATTCTTTCGAAGCACTAGTAGTAATTGTATACTATTCTCGTACATCCATTGTGTAACTCAAAATCTTAATACATTATTTGTACTAGTGCTAGAAAGATGTTTGTCAGCCGATGTGATCCCAAATCTAGTTGTGGGTTTCTTGCTGAAACCAGTTATGTTGACAGTCTTGTTAACAATTACAAATCTTTCTCCGCCAAAGGTGGGATCTCTGGATCTGAGGATGAGTTAAAATATATTGTTGATAGTCATGCTAGCAAGTATAAGGATCAAAGAAGAGTTGTTGTTACTGCTCGCAAGAGTGGTGGAAACGCCCACGAGAGGTGGGGGATATTAACTGGGACAAGAGGAAAAAGCTGAATATGATATTCTATCTTGCAGCAGAAGGTCTACATCTGTCCCAGACAAAGGATCTGAAGAATGGTAAGGAGGATTTGGACACTCAGTTCAATGAAGTGACTGATGTGGGAAAGATCCCAAAGGTATAAGTCAGTTATTCTTCCTTGTAAAAAATGAGATTAAAAGATAATTTCTGAATAAAAGTGAATAAAGGAAGGCTAGAAATATGAAGTGTTTTTGTTAAGACTTATATTCTCTACACATTAAAATCAAAAGTTTAATCTCTCTTTCCTTCCCATTTATGATTGGACTGTTGTGAATAACGGCTTAAAAGTTATGGACTTAGGTTGTAATAAAATTGGAATTATGGACAATCCTAAGTAGGTGCCAGAAATTACCCTAGGCACTAATCACAAGGGAAATGGACTAGAGGACTAAAGACAAGGACTAGAGAACTAAAGACAAGGACTAGAGGACTAAAGACAAGGACTAGAGGACTAGAGACAAACCTATCACCATTTTCGACAGAAGATCCATCTTTTAACAAGATAGTATTGGACACTCATTCATACAAAGCCTACGGGCGACTGGAGTGGGCCCGAGTTTCTAGATCTTAAATGATTTGAAGGCCAAAAGAAAGGCAGAAATTGGACAGTCAGTCTGCCAAGGAGACTGGAGTGGGCCAGAGTATCTAGATCACTTATGATCCAGTTGCGCCATAATCACGGGCAAGAGGTTGTTCATGCAAAGCAACGCCACCTCCAAACTAGAAAAAGTTTGAGAGGTTGTCCTTAAATGACTTCAGGGAATGGAATCACTCTAACAAGAGGTGATACATATCCCAAACTTGGTTTCAAGGACACTGTTGGTCAAGCGGGTTTGAGACTAGTCCAACAGGTCTGTAATAACTAAGACTGGCACGGTACGTCTGTAGCCAAGAGAATGATATATTTGTAATCCGTGCATCTATGCCTTCATAGATTAAGACACGTTACATAGAAAGTCATTCAAAAGCTAACTAAGTTAATATTGTTGTTGTCTGTCGACATAAAACCTTAAAATTAATGTAAGGTAGGCGAAGAGGAAAAATCACCTTTTCATTCCGTCGAAGGAATAGCGAAAGAAGCACCGCTCCTCTATAACATAGTCACGCCTACATGGGTGATTTGACGCTTGTACAAAATAGAGGGGGAGACAAGCACGTTGTTACCTTCATTGATGATGATACAATATATTGGTGCCTTTGCTTGTTGAAAAGCAAAGATGAAGTTGTTGAAGCGGATGAGTGCTACAAAGCAGAAGTTGAAAAGCCTATGGATTGAGAAATTTGTAGGGATAGAGGGGGAGAATGTGAAACATCATTCATAAAATTACTTATCCTTACTCACCTCAGTATAATGGTATTAACCAAGTGCAGATCTGTACTCCCAAGATATGTGGGGCAAGCCGATCCTTACCGCTAATGAAATTCTCAACGGAATTCCGCATAAGGATAAGGATAATCCTCTATGTGAAACATGGAAATGATCTCATCTACAAAGGTTGTGATATGGGGTGATTTGGTAGAGGTTAGAATTCCAAAACAGGTCAAGTTGGACCTAAGACTGTAGATTGCATATCCACTGGATCTACAAATAACAGTAGTGCTTATGACATCTTGGATCAAAGAATGTTGAATTCTTTGAAGATAACTTTCCTTAAGAAGGAAAAAGTAGTATTTGCTCTAGGTTAACAAGAATCCGCGAGTGCCTGACTGTCCGGAACTAGTCATTCTATATCTACAAGACTCGAAAGTTGTTGAATATTAAAACTCGAGGTTCCAGATCTACAGAACTCAGGAATTCTAGATTTTGAACCAAAACCGAGCAAAGAGGGGACAAAGACTTATGTCAGGCCTCTAGCTTGTATGGTTGAGAATGAACCATGGACAGTTAAAGAATTGTCATCTCCAAATGCGTTGCTTTGGAAAGAAGCTACAAATAGAGAAATAGATTCCATCAGATAGAACCATGCTTGTGTGATGGTTGATCATCCTCTAGGAAAATAACATCTGGGTTGTAAAAGTAGATACTCAAATTGAGTACAAAGTATATGGATCTACTGACAATTATAAGACCTCGTCTACTTGGACATGCGCTTCGCTGTGAATAGCTTAACATCCAGGGTCATTACAGTCTTGTGTGACATAGATGATTGAGACATCCTTCCTAACCGGAGAGTTAGTTTGATGGACTGTTGGGCTTCTTCCTGAAATTCCATTATGGTTCTTGAAAATTTTACATTTTGATCTTGGAAGTTTCAGATAAAAAAGAAATAATGAATCTGACTACAGAAACATTAACTCTAAAGCTAGAAAGCCAACAGTTGGAAAACAAACAGTCCGAAAGTGGAAGAAGAAAATAATATGGAACAACCCAAGGGGTATGTGGTTCCAGGGAAGAGAAAAAGTCTGTTGACTTATCAAATCTCTGTACGGGCTGAAACAGACTCGAAGAAATGGCACAAAAACTGTGATAGTACTTGTCACACCACCCGTAAGGTTCTATAATTTTTTGCCTTGTAATGGTGTTCGACAGTTAGAACAACTAACCCAAGTCGACTTCTCTTTTCTCTCTTCTCTCAATACGTTGAACACTCTCAAAGGTATTGCGGAATGAAAGATAAACAACAACAATATTTATGGGCTAACAAAACGTCCAACCTTTATCTTATTTCTCACAATAAATAAAGGTTCTTTTTGCTTTTTACAATTTAGTGTTTGTCGACTATAAACACTCAATTTCGGATATCCTCCTATAGTCTACACGTAAGACTATATATAGCAAGGGGAGGGGATGTCATAAGCCTTACAATAAGGGATACTCACTACACGACCCGCACCTTCAGTAATGGAGGAATACATCTCCTCTATTCACTCAACACACACTTGCACTCTCACGGTCACGTTGTTACTTTGCTTTCACGCCAAGTATCAACTCTCTTGCTCTAGGATCTTGACACATGTACTCGTGGGTCACGTGGGGACTCTAGGGTGGCCCGCAACTCTTGGATCATGACCCTATTTATTCCTCGATCCCGTATGCACATAACAAGCCATGCATATTATTTCTCGGACGTGTATCTTCATGTTTGTCAAGTAACTCTAAGAACCGAGAGTAATTGTCCTAGTATGTGGTAATTACTTCTCCCCACCTCTCAATATACTTAACACGTGTTCCAACGGTCCTATTTGAGCTGATAGTGTTGTTCACCAATATCCCGCACCTGCTTCTTAATTCTCGGACATTTGCCAAGCGTCCAAGACTTAGTCAATTGTTTCGCCGTGTGATCCTAATGTTTCTCTTGACTTGTTCAACCCCTACGTGCTTCTCACATGAGCTCCTAGTGTGCTTTGCACATGTCTTAGAACTCGTGCTCCTCACATGAATCCCGCATATGCTCCGCACACCACACTTAGCTATTTCCTTCGACTCAATGCCTTTGTGTTTATTTCGTGTATTCTTTCCATTTGCTTATCCTTCAAATGGTATCTCAACCATACGTTCCCCATCTTGAGACTCTTTCTCACTCGGATGTCACGCCCTTATGCACTTACCACATTATCTTCACGTAATGTCGTGCCCGCATTATACAACGTCAAGGAACAATGCATTAATCATTGCCAGTCGTGTCCTTCGTCTTCCTAGAGCCTAGTCACGGGTGTGACAAACCACCCGTGCCTCTTGAACTTGACGCCCTCGTCGAATCATTCTTGAAGTACTCTTCGATGTCCTTCTCAAATTGCCAAAGTAAAGTACCTTTCTCCCACGTAGCATCCTCCTCTTGTTGATCCTTCTAATGTACCAAGAATTTGGTCCTTCGATTCTTGACACTCATGCCAAGGACTCGGTGATCTAGGATCTTCTCAATTTCACCCTCAAACTATGTGTGCACCACTGCTGGGGCTCTTCCTGCTTGTGCTCTATCCGAATCACCCGTATCCTCATAAAATGGTTTGAGAAAACTTACATGGAATGTGGGATGTAGTTTAAACCTTTTAGGCAACTTTAGGCGATAAGCTACTTTGCCTACTTTATGGACAACTTCAAATGGTCCGTCATATCTCGGAACCAATCCCCGATGCCTTTTCTTGCTCACTTTTTTCTTCCAAATTTGTGGAGTAAGCTTCAACAACACTTTATCCCCAACATTGAACTCCAAAGTTCATCGATATTGGTCTGCATACTTCTTCATGCAGTTCTGGGCCTTTCTCAAGCTATCTTGAGCTTCCGCAAACATCTCATGTTTTTCCTATCACGACCCGACCCCGGGCCGCGACTGGTGCCCTACCTGGGCACCCTGTTCAGGTATACATCAGAGAATAGCAGCGGAACATACACAACTTAAACATATGTGTAAACAAAAGACAACACAGGCTGGCCGATAAGGCCGCCTTCCATACTATAAACATAATCAAAAGTACAATCTAACTCGGTTCTACTGACCCAACCACATATGTGAATACGGACCTCTAGGAATAACAAGCGTGGCGGGGCCCCGCCATACCCCTGAATATACATGAATCTACCACCTCAGGGGAAACCGTACCAAGAGATAAGCCTCCGGAGCAAATGGAGCTTTCTCTCAAACACTGAACCGAGATCCTACGAACAAGGATCACCAACCTGGGTACCTAAAACCTGCGGGCATTTAACGCGGCCCGAAGAAGTCGATCAACAGTGCGAATATGGAAGTAAATAACGTCTGAAGAAACAGATCATAACTGTACAAAAGAATGACAAGGACAAGTATATAAACAAAACATACCAGATCATGTCGTGTCATTACCACTTATGAACTTAATCGCACCTTATTATCTTTTCCCATTTTCAATAAAAGTTATAGCCACATTCTTACACACATGATTAGGAAAAATCATTAAGTTCATTACTATATAACTTAACTTATCTTTCATAAGTATAATTCGGCCCTTTTTAAGGAGGGCGCATATACTACCCGGCCCAATCTGGAACACGATCAAGTCACACAAATATCAAAGCGTGTCCGTGGAATCCCCCATCACTGTCGACAGCTATAAGTGTAAAATATAACCATGTGACGCGCCGTGGCATCCCACCTCACTGTCGGCGTACACATACACAACACATACATATCTCCTGCCCGTGGAATCCCACATCACTGTCGACAGCTATAAGTGTAAAATATAACCATGTGACGCGCCCGTGGCATCCCACCTCACTGTCGGCGTACACATACACAACACATTGTGCCTTACTAACAATGAGAGTAAACAGTAGTGTCTTTACAATATAAAATAGGAAGCTCATGATCAAAACAGGACCATCCACCCGCAGTATCATTTAACCATCCTATTCCTGGGACTATTTCACCCGCATAGGCCGCGTGGACCCGCGTGAGGTATTCCTCGCATGGGACTATTTCACCCGCATAAGCCCTTACGGACTCGCATGAGGTATTCCTCGCATGGGACTATTTCACCCGCATAAGCCCTTACGGACTCGCATGAGGTATTCCTCGCATAGGCTGGACCCGCCCGCATGGGACTATTTCACCCGCATAAGTCCTTACGGACCGCGTGAGGTATTCCTCGCGTCGTGGGTAGCAATTCCACGGAATCTGCAATGCCACAACCGGAATGACCCCGAAACGACTGATATACCAATAGCACACAACCGGCTATTTCCAGCACACATAGGCAGTTCTCAACTAAATAAGCCAAAGTACTAATCAAGGCATCACATAGAATCCAAAGTACTTCTCAAGGCAAACTTAGACAAATTCTCAATTTATCGAGCCAAAGTACTAATCAAGGCACAAATAGAATAATTCTCATTTAACAAGCCAAAGTACTTGTCAAGGCACATTTAGACTAATTCTCAATTAATCAAGCCAAAGTACTAATCAAGGCATCACATAGAATAATTCTCATTTAACAAGCCAAAGTACTTATCAAGGCACACTTAGACAAATTTTCAATTTATCGAGCCAAAGTACTAATCAAGGCACAAATAGAATAATTCTCATTTAACAAGCCAAAGTACTTGTCAAGGCACATTTAGACTAATTCTCAATTAATCAAGCCAAAGTACTAATCAAGGCATCACATAGAATTATTCTCAATTAAACAGCCAAAGTACTTATCAAGGCACACTTAGATAAATTCTCAATTTATCGAGCCAAAGTACTAATCAAGGCACAAATAGAATAATTCTCATTTAACAAGCCAAAGTACTTGTCAAGGCACATTTAGACTAATTCTCAATTAATCAAGCCAAAGTACTAATCAAGGCATCACATAGAATTATTCTCAATTAAACAGCCAAAGTACTACGTACGTACATTCTTTTCAAAAGACTCCTTTCCAAATAAAACTTCCCCGATACTAACAACCGTAGTATCAAGTCCTATCCACCTTTCAAGACAAGTCACAATACCTTTTTAGAAATACAATTACCGGCTTCTAAATCAAGTGACTTTTTATTAAAACCTTAAACAATTGGTACCTTTAAAACAATTTGCCCTTCCTTAACACAAGTTATTTCTTTGATTACTTTATTAGGGAAACCATTCTCTTAACCTTCCATAAAGCCGTTATAACCAACTTCCCATAAAGCCGTTATAACCCTTTATGGTTTAGACCAACACGTTCCTTTTATAACCAAGAGACTTCTACTTTTTGAAATCAAGTATTAAATACTTTCAAATCAATTCTCATAACTTTCAAAAATACAATTAGTCTCTTAACCTTTAGAAAGCAAGTGACTCCTTTTTATTATAAAACCTTAGGCAATTAATGCCTTAAAAACAAGTGGCCTTTTCACTAAAATCAAATCACTTATCTTTCCATAAAGCAAATACAACTATCTTCCCATAAAGCCGTTATATTCCTTTTATACCTTAGCCAAAAACAATTTCCTATCCAAGGGACTTATACGTTTAAAACGGAACAAGTATCACATACTTTAAAACTCTTCAAGTCCCTTAACTTAAATAAAACTTAAGACATCCTTTATGCTTTCCAAGAAGCGAGTTAATCTCCTAACTCACCCGACTTGGCTACTCACAAAACAAGTAAAAGGATATCAAGGTCAGACGTCTCACCGTACTACATCGTGCAGCCTAGTCATGCTCAAAGATAGGAAAAGTTCTACATGAGTAGATCACACAACTACCTCTTAACTTCTAAGAGTAACAGGAAACATGAAATGATACCACAGGTATATTCCATACATAGAATCATGCCAAAGGAAGGAAGAGGTTCACATACCTCGCGACGATTGTCGACAAGTAGCAAAATGCTCCAAAGTACTTCAACCTTGAGCTATTCCATTCTTCAAGTAGGATACACTATACTTAGTACTTCAACCTATAATGGTCACAATATGTCCATTAACCTCTTATTTCAAACGTAGAATATTCTAGGTGCTAAGTCGCTAAATTCTACGGAAAATCTGGACAAAGACCTCCTTTGTTTTTACTTACTTTGCCACCTTTTTCAAGGCCGAATACAATAACCAAACAGCCCCAATTGGCTCACCACAATCTATAAGGTAGTCCAATACAAATAATTAACTATACAGCCCCAATTGGCTCACCACAATATAGAAGGTAGTCTAGTTCAAATGAATAACAAACTATTACAAACTACAAGTACAAGTTCGGCCACCTTGAGTTCAACAATACCAATTCTTATCCAATTTCCATTTCAATCCAAATTGGTAGCATAACATGATATCAAGTCGCCTTTGATTATAACAACCATAATCTTTAAGTAAGTAACATGCGACGATTTCTAATAAACGACCAATTTGTAATCCAATTTCAAGTGGCTTGCATACATTTTGGACTTAGCTACAAGCAATCCATAATACTTATAACTTCAACCTATTAATCTTCATGCTAGCAACAAGTAAAGCTAACAACAACAATAAGAATATGTAATCTTGTAACACCTTTAAAAGACAAGATTATACCTTAACGATTCTTAATCCAACTCCAATCCGAAGTCGCTCCTTAGTAGTTTAGAGTCTCTCCAAGACACTTCAATCCGCTTGTTGAGACCCTTAGGACAACACCAACAATTATTCTTCAAATCTCCAAACCAAACCTAGAAAGACCCTTAGGTTTTCGTTTTGCGACTAACCCGTAAACTACCTTTTTCCAAGATTTTTCTATTGAGATGTGTTTACAATACCCTTAGGTACCTTGGTTTAAAGTGGGGGAATTATTGGACAACATTTGAAAATTTTCCCCTTGGAAAAACCCAATTGTCGTGAGCCCTATTGTGAGCAAGAACAAATTTCCAAAATATTTCTAAGTGTGGAGAATGGCAAGGTCTTGCACTACTTGTAAGCTTATATTACACAAGGAAGGGTTAAGATTTAGACACTTGTGTGGATTGGATGAGATTCACTAAATATCAAGCTTAAGTAGGGTCATTGACTTGGTCAAAGTTGTCAAGCTCTAAGCCTTGCAAGACTTACTCACAAATTATGGTCAAGTGACCATTCCACCCTTGCACATTTCGTCCATGTCCATAAGGGGGGTGACACGTGTCGCCCTCCCGTTCGTCGCACTATTTCATTTTCCGACAAATTCCAAAATTCCGATAAATTTTTACTCGTCTCAAACCTTAACCTTTGAGTTCTTACGTACGTTCTTAAAACATGTCTTGTAAATACGGGGTGTAACATTTCCCGTGCTTGTTGATATGCAACTGGGCACCTCCTTTGTTTTTTCTATTTCGTCACCTCCAATGGAGTCATTGGTTGTCTGCCCAACACGATCTCAAATGAACTCATTTCTGTAGCACTATATTTGTGTAGATTGTAGCAAAATTGAGTCCTATCCAACAAATCTACCCAGTTCCTTTGACTCACTGTGACATAGTGTCTCAAGTACTTCTCCAACAAATAGTTGATCATCTCGATTTGACCATCGGTATGAGGATGGTTCGTCGTTGAAAATTTTAATGTCATCCCCATTGTGTTGAACAATGTAGTCCAGAACCGACCTATAAACTGTGCATCTCGATAACTTATGATATCCCCTGGAACACCAAAGTGTTTCACCACATTTTTTAAGAATAACTCGGTTGCCCATCACTAGAACACACGATTGGAGCTAGAATGAATACCGCATATTTTGAGAAAATATCGACCACCACCATGATCGACGCCATATCTTGCACCTTTGGGAAACCTCCAATGAAATCCATAGATACACTCATCCATGGTCTCTCTGGTACAGGAAGAGGTTATAGCAAACCTGCCTCCTTCTTTCTCTCCGTTTTGTCCATTTGATAAACACGACAAGTTTTCACATAGGCCTCGATGTCATCTTTCATCCGCGACCAAAAATACACACGGGATAACAATGCAAGCATCTTCTTTACCCCCGGATGTCCTGCCCATGTAGTATTATGTGCCTCTTTCATTAATTCACGACGCACATCACCACATTGCGGTACCACGATTCTCCCCCCTTAAAATGAAGTAGATCGTCATCGATCCAATATCGCCATATTATCCCCTTCCGAACTTGATCCATTGTTTTAACATACAATGTATCATTCGCCGTACAGAGTCTAATCTTCTCCATAAAATTTGACTCAAGATTTGTAATTGTATATACTGCCGCAAGTACCTCTTTTCGACATATTGCATTCGCCACTTGGTTGTGCTTTCCTGGCTCGTGCTCCCATATGAAATCATATTCGGCAAGGAACTCGTGCCACCGTGCTTGCTTTGGACTTAATTTCTTTTGTGTTTTGAAGAACGTATTTGCCACATTATCCGTCCTACCACAAACTTTGTTCCTAACAAATATACTCTTCATATTTGTAAGCAATGAACAACCACGACCATCTCATTTTCATGTGTCAAGTACCTTTGTTCAGCATCATTCAATTTACGACTCTCGAAGGCAATGGGATGGCCTTCTTGAACCAACACACCTCCAACCGCCTTGTCGGAAGCATCTTTATGCACTTCAAATGGCATACCAAAGTCGGGCAACTTTAAGATTGGTTCTGAAGCAATTGCATTCTTGAAAGATTGAAATTCCTCTTCACACTCCGTCGACCAATTCCACTTCACATCTTTCTTTAGTAGATCCGTGAGTGCTGCTGCCTTCCCTGAATATCCCGCAATGAACTTGAGGTAATAGTTTTCCAATCCCAAGAATGACTGTAATCCTCTCACGCCATTTGGTGCTTCCCAATCTACAATAGCGTGTACCTTCTTAGGATCCATTCACACATGATTTTGGCTCACCAAGTGCCCAAGGAATTTGATTTCTTCCTTGCTAAACTCACACTTCTCCATCTTACATATAGTTTGTGTTCCCGTAGTTCTTGACAACACATTTTCCAAATGGAGAACATGTTCTTCCAATGTTTGGCTATAGATGACAATAGCATCCAAATACACCACGACAAAGTCGTCTAAGTATTCAAATAATACGTTGTTCATGAGGTTGAGAAATGTTGTAGGTGCATTTGTCAACCCGAATGGCATCACAAGGATCTTATACGCCCCATATCTTGTCACACAAGTGGTCTTATGCTCGTCCCCTTCCACAACTCTCACTTTCCAATATCCGGCTCTTAGATCCAACTTAGTAAATCATCAGGCTTGACTTAGTTGATCTATAAGGTCTTGAACCAATGGAATGGGATATTTGTTCTTGATTGTAACCTTGTTCAATGCCCTATAATCAAAATACATCCGCATTGATCCATCTTGTTTCTTCTGGAACAATACGGGACACCGTAAGGAGCTTTGGATGGTTGAATGAGTCCTGACTCCAACAAGTCATTGAGTTATTTCCTCAATTCCACTAATTCCTTAAGAGTCATACGGTATGGTGCTTGTGTCGGCGCCATTGAACCTAATTCTAGTTCAATCTTATGATCAATGTCCCTCCTCGGTGGCAAAGTTTTGGGAAGTTCTGGAGGCATAACGTCTTTGAACTTCTCCAATAACAATGCTATACATTCTGGCACTTCTTCAAATATATCCGGTTTGATCTCCACAAGAGTAGCAAGAAAAGTTACATCTCCTTTCCTCAACCCTTTATCGATACTCATGGAACTTATAATGGTTGTCTTGCCATCCTCTTTCATCTCCAATTTACCGAATGGATGAACACTCGGAAAGAACTTCGTCACTCCCTCCCTCATGACCATTACTCCTTCCAAGTAAGGCATAGGAACAAAACAGAACCTTCTAAGGAAATCAACGCCCAATATGACATTGAAACTCCCCAAAAAGGCATGGTCATTAAATCGTGTCTCCCTCTCTATGATACCGATGACATCTCTACACCTTATGCCATCTCGTCTATTCGTTGAGCTACTTGATTTACCGTCTTCATCAGATTAGAACTTTTTACTCAACACAAGTCCTAATTTGATCGCAATCTTCACATCAACAAAGGTGTGAGTAGCTCTGGTGTCCACCATTGCCACTACACCCTTATTGTTCTATTTCATTTCAATGTACAACAAACTCGCATGCGGGTTGGGTTTCGACTCCCCCAACGTGTTCAATAACATCACACGTTGACAAAGTAAGGATATTTCATCCAACTCATTCTTAAAACAACCTAGAGTCAATGAAACACCACAATAAGGATAACAACCCTCTTCGGCTTTTACCTCTCTTTTAATTTCACTCACCTCGCTTTTGTCACTCTCTCCCGCCATAAAAATGAAATGGTGAAAATCACCAAACATGTATTTCATATTCTTCCTTAAGGAAATAAGTTCCAAAAAGTTCCCATCCGAAACATCATCGTACCTACGAGTTTCAACCACACAGTTGGTCGAACCCGTAGTACCATCGACTTTCCCCACAAAATTTGTACCTGAAGTTCTTTCTGCCATTGTCTTGAAACTTTGTCTTTCCTCAATGTTCAAGTAAGCTTCAAGAAGAATCTAAGCTCCGATACCAATTGTCACACCACCTGTAATATTCTATAATATTTCGCCTTATAATGGTGCTCGGCAGTTAGAACAACTAACCCAAGCCGACTTATCTTTTCTCTCTTCTCTCAATACGTTGAACACTCTCAAAGGGATTGTGGAATGAAAGAACAACAACAACAATATTTACGGGCTAACAAAATGCCCAATCTTTATCTTATTTCTCATAATAAATAAAAAATCTTTTTGCTTTTTACAATTTAGTGTTCGTCGACTATAAACACTCAATTTCAGATATCCTCCTAAAGTCTACACCTAAGACTATATATAGCAAGGAGATGGGATGTCATAAGCCTTACAATAAGGGATGACACTCACTACATGACCCGCACCTTCGGTAATGGAGGAATACATCTCCTTCATTCATTCAACACACTTTTGCACTCTCACAGTCATGTTGTTACTTTGCTTTCATGCCAAGTATCAACTCTCTTGATCTAGGATATTAACACCAGTACTCGTGGGTCCTGTGGGGTCTCTGGGCTGACCCACAACTCTTGGATCATGACCCTCTTTCTTTCTCGATCCCGTATGCACATAACAAGCCATGGACATTGTTTCTCGGACGTGTATCTTCACGTTTGTCAAGTAACTCTAAGAATCGGGAGTAATTGCCCTAGTATGTGGTAATTACTTCTCCCCACCTCTCAATATACTTAACACGTGTTCCAAATGTCATATTTGAGCTGATAGTGTTGTTCACCAATATCCTGCACCTGCTCCTTAATTCTCGGACATTTTCCAAGCGTCCAAGACTTAGTCAATTGTTTCGCCGTGTTCTCCTAATTTTTCTCTTGACTTGTTCAACCCCTACGTGCTTCTCGCATAAGCTCCTAGTGTGCTTTACTCGTGTCTTAGAACCCGTGCTCCTCACATGACTCTCGCATATACTCCGCACACCACACTTAGCTAAACACTTAGCTAATTCCTTCGACCCAATGCCTTTGTGTTTGTTTCGTGTATTCTTTCTCTTTCATTATCCTTCATGGTATCCCAACCATACATTCCCCATCTTGAGACTCTTCCTCACCCGGATTTCTCGCCCTTATGCACTTACCACATTGTTTTCACGTAATGTCGTGCCCGCATTATATAACGTCAAGGAACAATACATTAATCTTTGCTCGTCGTGTCCTCCGGCTTCCTAGAGCCTAGTCACAGGTGTGACAATACTCTACTATCGAAGGGTTTCTCCATTGATGAATGTGATAAATGTGTCTACATGAAAGGTAATTCTGACTCATTCGTCATGATGTGCTTTTACGTAGATGACATATTGATCACAAAGAGAAGTTTTAGGCTGATCCTGAGACTAAGAGTATGTTGAAACAATGTTTCGATATGAATGATATGGGTATTACATATGCCATCTTAGGAATTGGTATTTCTAAGACATCTAACGGACTTGTCTAAACCAAACTCACTTGTGAGGTATTTTGACAGTCTCGTTGAAGTCACCAATGAATATGAATCATAGAATTGATTGAAATCATAGTGCACCCATATACCAGGAGGGATACACGCATGCCACATATAGTTCAATGTATTCTATATACTACAACTGACCTGACATCGGTTCATAAAGAAGATCAGTTGAACTAAGATTCACCCGTGATTCTGGAAATGACCAATAGAAGGCGTTAAATAGGATGTGACGACAGCTAAATTATTCTCTTATCTATGGATTATGGTATTCTGGATGTCCAGCAATTCTAGGAGAACACAGTGATGCAAACTGGAAATCAGATATGAAGAACACCAAAATCCACAAGTGGATGTGTATGGTGTGTCTTTTGAAAATCCTCTAAGCAAACTTGCATCGGCCGATTTGTGATGGAATCAGAGTTTATCGCTTGGTACAAATCATGATGAGAAGTTGAGTAACTTCACGACCTCTTAGAGGATGTCTCTTATTAGGAGTAACTCGTGCCTTCGTGTTATACCCCATGGTTCGGTCCGACCGCGGTCGTGGCTCGCGCGCGCGCCGCGCGCATGGCGCCAAGCGGTGATTGTAGGCCGGCGCGCCGATGCAGGGCCGCGCCGGCGATCGGTGGGTCGCTGAAGTTGCAGCGCCGCGCCAGACGCAGGCCGCGCGGAAGTTCCGAGTCCGCAGAGGTTTCGCGACGCGCGCCGACGCTGGCATGGCGTAAGCGGGATTCTGGCGGAAAAACTTAGGAAAATCGCTTTTTCTTTTAAAAGACCTTGGGAGGTGACAAGTGTCCCCATCCGATTTTGCATTTATATTGACCAAGTCTTGAAGACTTGGTCATATTTCATCTCTCTTAGACAAAAGCTCCTCCTTCTCTCTTAAAAGTTCAAGCTCCTCCTTCTCTCTAAAATCCCAAGAGAAATTCTAGCCTTAGGAAAAATCAAAAGTTAAGAACAAGAAGGAAGCGTGTGGCTAGCTTGTTGGTGTTGTTGTGGTGGTGTTCTTGGCAAGGAAGCTAGCAAAATATTTGGAATAAATTTGGCTAAAGCTCTAAGGTAATGATTCTTCCTTTATAATTAGTTTTTAGTGTTGCATTTTAAGAAGAAAGAACTTGTGGTAGTAAATAATGCTCTTAGAGTCATCAGATGCAAGAAATGTGGTTTGGATATGAAAGGATTGGTTAAGAAGATATTATGAGCATGTTGTAGCCTAAAAACTACCTTAGAATTGTTAAGTGAATTGTTGTACCTTATGGGGCAGAATTTTACACACCCAAGTTTAGGTGTGTAATCCCCTTTGAAATGTTGGATTGTTGAGCCTTAAATGTGGCGTTTGGATGATAAATTCGGCCTTGAAAAAGGTGGCAAGTATGTAGAAACAAAGGAAATGCTGCCCTATTTTCCATAGAATTTAGTGACTTTGAACTTGGATTATTCTACATTGAAGTTAGAGGTTAATAAACGTATCATGATTATTATAGGTTGAAATATTACTTGCGGTAGTTGAGCTTAGCAAGTGGATTGACCAAAGAGGTATGTAGAACTTTCCTATCTCTTGAGCATGAGTAGTTGTACCTATGTAGTACGGTAGACGTACAAGATTTGATATCTTTCACTTGTTTTAAAAGTATATGCTACTTGTTTCATTTCAAAAGTATAAGTCCCTTGGATTTAGGGAAAATGTATTTGACAAAGGGATAACGCTAATATAATGACTTTATTTGAAAGTTGGTTATATTAGTTTTCTTGAAAGGTTCACAAAGAAAGGTTTACCCTAATTAAAACAAGTACGGGTAAAGGATTTGAAACTAAGAAAGGTGAATTGATTTTTAGGCATTGGTTGCCTAAGGTTTTAAAGGAAATGAAGTCACTTGATTTAGAAGCCTATTATATTTCTAAAAGGAAATGTGACTTGTCTTGAAAGAAATCGTAACTTGATACTATGGTGATTAGTATCTTGGAATTTTGTATAAAAAGAGTTATTTCTTAAAAGTTAGATACGGTACTTGGTTGAATTCTGATTTTCTATTAAAAGACATGTTAGTGCCTTAGGATACTAAAATGAGAGGATATATTAATAATGTTAATAAGAAGTTAGGGGATTTCTTAACTTGCTTATGTTATGATAAGCCGGTAGTGCTTATGTTGTGATATGATAGGCCGGTAGTGCTTATGTTTTGATATGACAGGTAGTGCTTATGTATGATATGATAGGCGGTAGTGCTTATGTTATGTATGATAGCGGATGAGCTATGTTATATATTTATATTATTACTGGTAAACCCCGGGTTATTACTTATGCCATGGATTTTCTACCCATGACGCGAGCGCGCTTGCACTCACGCGATCCGACCACGGGATCCACGCGGGTGAAATAGTCCCACGCGAGTACGGCGACGGTACTCATGCGGTCCACAGGATCCATGCGGTGAAATAGTCCCACGCGGGTGAAATAGTCCCACGACGAGGCGGATGACCTCACGCGGGTCCACAGACCCGTGCGGGTGAAATAGTCCCGCGAGTAGGATTGCTTAATGATACTACGCGAGGTACATCGCTTTGATCGCGAGCCTCGTATTTTTATGCTATAAGTTTTATACTTGTTACTCTCATTGTTAGTAAGGCACTGCAAGGAAATTGATTTTTATCTATGACTCGCTTATTTTTGACTTATGATATTACTACGATTTTCCGCTTTTACATACTTGGTACGTTGTGCATCGACCCTTCCTGGGCCGCGTCACGCCGCAGTAATGGAAAGCGGTGGTAGATCCTCATTCCTAGGATCTTTTACTCAGTGTCGAGCTCCATTTCTTGAGGCTCGACTTTTGGTATGGTTCTCCCGGTGTTGTTGATGTTTTGTACATTCAGGGCATGACGGCCTGTCCGCCATAGTGTTACTCCTTCTTAGAGGCCTGTAGTCTTGTCATAACTTGGTTTGTTTAAGGATGTAACTGTTCGGTTTTATGTACTTTTGGGGTAGCCATTTTGGGCTAGACTATTTATATCATTATGGTTGTTTATTATGAGTTTATGTTCCGCTGGTTTTCTCTGATGTTGTGTCACAAGGGTGCCCGGGTTAAGGCACCGGTCACGAATCCGGGGTCGGGTCGTGACACTTCGTCAGTTATACACTGTAAGGGCACGAATGACGCCATCTGGACATATTTGTCGGAGACATAAGACCGTATGACAGTTGATCATCTCAGGTGACACATCCTTGACTACTACATAAAATGATATAACGGATTTTTTAATTAAGGAATTACCCAAAGATCAAGAGTTCTGTCGATCTAGGGAAATGGGCTTAAAACCCAAACAATAAGAACTGATATGGATACCCAACCATACTGACTAGAGATCCCAAGAATTTGGTTCAATGAAAAAACTAAGTCGTAAAGGTTCAGTTGAGAACTTCGGTGGAAGCAATAGCACTTTGGAAGATGATTTCTGTAAAGAAACATGAATAAAAAATCGTTCCGCGATAGACTTTAAAGTGCTACTTGCATGGTGGGTAGAGGTTAAGTTTCTAAACTCTTTAATGATCATCACCGGTTGAGGTTAGGTTTGGGGTAACTTTTAATGGTGCCTAACACTTGTGAAGTAGGAGACCACCTATTTGAGTACGAGGACTGACCACCTCATATGAACGCACTTAAAAATTCAAGTGTGTCCACGGCCACAACGGACAAACATTAAGAAGAACATAGTAAGGAAAGTCGTTGTGTTAATACTGTTGTCTTGGCTTACACTAAAAATTGACGGTTCAAGACATCATGTTCACCGCGCAGTAAGTAAGTTCGATGGTATTCAACTATGAAAGGTTCAAAGCTACGACTACCTATCCAGATGCAACATCGGTTCGCCGAAAGATTGCTAGAAAGGTACCTTGTGAGTGCGCCAAAATCTCCTTCAAGCGGGGAATATTGGAAATTTACTAATGTGGAATTACGATTATCCCATTATTTATGACTTGAACGATTGGGATCCCGCACGTCAGAAACGTCATTTCCACACACGTGCACACGTAGAGCCAAATATCGTAAATTTCATTAGTGAAAGAGATATTTGTACGTGAGTAAACGTTTGAGACATGAAATGATGGACGGTCATTGGTTAAATGACACGTGTTCCACGTTGGTAAATGAAGGAACAAATATACGAAGTGTAAGATCGAAACGGGGAGGAAAAGGGTCGCGGCGTCGCCATGGAGCCGGGGTGCCACTACTTCAATGCCATTTGATATTATTCATAGCGATTTATGGACATTTCCTGTTCTTAGTTCATAGGGTCATCGTTCTTATGTTCTATTTTTAGATGATTATTCTAATTTTTTTGGACATTTCCAATAGCGAAGAAATCTCAAGTTTTTTCCATCTTCCAAAAATTTAGAGCTTTTATTAAAACCTAATTCGAACGCGAAATAAAGAATATCCAATGTTATAATGGCAAAGAATATGACAATGGCGAGTTTCAAGAATTTTGTGCTAAAAATGGAATCAATTTTTAGTTTTTTTGTCCTCATACGTCTTCACAAAATGGGAAAGCCGAATGCAAAATTCGTACCATTAATAACATTATCCGAACTATCTTGGTTCATGCTTCCGCACCCCCGTATTTTTGGCATCATTCTCTACAAATGGCTACCGATATTATTAACATTCTTCCTTCCAAAGGTTTGGCATATTCATCCCTTCTACAAATTTTATATAACAAGACTCCCTCGTATACACATCTTAGAGTCTTTGGGTGCTTATGTTATCCACTTTTTCCATCCACCACAATTAACAAACTTCAGACCCGTTCTACCCTTGTGTGTGTTTGGGTTATCCATCAAATAACTGTGATTATAAATGTTTTGATTTATCCTCTAATCGAATCATTATTAGTCATCACGTCATATTTGATGAATCCCAATTTCCGTTTGCTAAGGTAAATAATTTTGTGCCTAGTTCGTATAATTTTTTGGATGATGATTTATCCTCGTATATTATTCACCATTTTTCGGATATATCCCACGCCCCGATTCTGCCAGCGGGCCCACTGCCCGCTGGCCCTCCAGTCGCGTCGTCACTGGGTCCAGAAACTGGGCCTGCTACCCAGCCCAGTTCTGGCCCAGTCCGTCCCTCTGCATCCAATGAGTCGTCTGGCCCAAACCCGAGAGTTCTAGTGTCCAGTTCATGGCCAGCAGGCCCACTGCCTGTTGGCCCACACGTCCCGAGTCCTGAAAATTCCCAAAATTCACCCAATCCAGCCCTGAGTCATGGTCCAGTCACCCGAGGTCAACGAGATATTTTTAAACCAAAAAGACATTATAATTTAAATTCTAATGTTCTTAAATCACCCTTACCCTGCAATCCCGTGTCAGCTTTAAATGACCTAAATTGGAAAATTGTCATAACCGATTAATATAATGCTCTTATTGATAATAAGATGTTGGAGTTGGTACCCCGTCCATCTAGTGTTAATATTATTTGGTATATGTAGATTTTTGCTCATAAGGATAATTCTGATGGTTCTTTTACAAGGCATAAGGCTCGTCTTGTAGGTGATGGTAAGACTCAGAAGGTTGGTGTCGAATGTGGTGAGACATTTAGTCTGGTGGTCAAGCCGGCTATTGTTGCGATATTTTCGTATGCTTACGCAAGTGTACGTATCGTTCAAGTAATAAAGATCTGTAAGACCGAGTTTATCGTCCACATAGACTGGTTTATTAAGTACCGGTTATCTATTCTATGGTATCAATTTGGCAATCGTTCTTTTGTTTGATTTATGACTAAAAACTATGATTAAAGTAAAGTGCATAAAATAAACTAAGATGATAATACTATGGGCTTTAAACAGTTACGAAGGAAATAGGGCTTTCAATCACCTCAACTATCCACTTTTCACTTGTTAATGCAAAAGTAATGAGTGTTCTTCTTATTAAGATAGCAGGTTAACAAACATGTTCTATATTCCGGTTAGAAAATATAAAAACTCAACCTTGTGCAGAAACCTTCTATATTTCTATGATAGATTTTACCATACAGGAGGATTAAGAACAATAACCTTAAATACTACACAAGTATCGGGGTACTTTCATCCACGATTTTAACCTATGTCTAGACAACTACAACATATTCAAATCTCCCCTCTCAGATCTTGATTCGAAATCATACAAGTTATGACAATTAATGGCCAGTTAACTATCAAGCAATCATAACAATATTGAATAGATCTTAATACGCTGAAGAAGAAATCAATAACTAATGCATTAACTATATGAAATAGTTTCAAAAAGATTCGACGGAAAACCCTAATAAAGTAATTAGCTCCTAAACATTGTCATGTCAAGAACTAAATTATAATCCAATATAAACTGAAATAAAATAAGAGAAGAAAAATAACTTGAACAATGAGGTGACTCTAATCTTGTTCTTTCCTCCTTCTTTGCCTCCACAAAGTATGATCTTAGGTATGGTATATGGTATGACATAATGAGCAGGGTTTTAGGGTTTTATAACTGAGAAAAATTTCCTTTCGGACGCTAAAAACGCTGTCAAATTCGGCCCAAAACGTCAAGTTTCCGCATCCGCGCCGTGGCCCTGCATTCTGGTGCCATGGCGCCGAAATTTCTGCAACTCTCTGAACTTTTGGCGCCATGGCCCTGCATTCTGGCGCCATGGCGCCGAAACTTCTGCAGCTCTTATTTTCTGAGATTTATTCATTTTGGTGTCCGAACTTCGCCAGATTTCTTATATTCTTCTTGGGACTTCTTAGGCTTCATTTCTTGGGCTTTCTTGTGCAATTTCATCCTCAAAAGTAGTATTTCTCTTTTATAACCGCTGTGACACAAACGAACGAAAAATACACCTAACACTATACTAAACGCAAAATAAAAACGTAAAATACTAACTAAAAAGGACTCAAAAGTGTATACAAAATACACTTAACAAACACCCTCAAACTTACACTTTACTAGCCCTCGAGTAAAGCATTAAACAAAAACAAAAATAAAAACAAAGACTCTATGAAATTGATCAAGTAGTTATAGCGATGCTTTTTCAAAATCATGGATGAAAGTTGAGATAATATGTTAGAAAATACATAGCATGAATATTTAGCAATGTAGAATTTTAAGTTAGATATTTTGCAAATTCACTTAGATCACAATCACTGGGAATACAAACACCTAACCTATGCATGTCAATTTTATTTCATCTTTCCCAAAACGCTATAGATCTGTTTACTTGCTATTCTCCACTAACATAGACATACATATTAGAGATCATCAGGACTTTCAAGGGTTGTAATGTAGGCTTAGGCAGGGATAGATAAAAGTTGGCATTTAGGCTCAAATTACGTACCATAAGCATTTTTCATTCAACTCTTTTTCCTTCGTTTTGACTTTTTTTTTAGTCTCATACCTATTTTCCCCCTCTTTTCTTTTGAGAGAATGAGACACATTATACATAACAAGCACCCCCAAACTTCAACTTTTGCATATTTTTCATTGGGGTGCATCAACTTTTTCATCTCTTTTTATTTCTTTTTCAACACCTCTCATTCCAACACTTTTTCATTGTTACTTATGGCACAACAAAGAAATCATAGGGTGTCAAACAAAGATATTATTTTAGGCTCAAAGGGGCTGACTAGTGATACACTTTATGTCAGGATATGTAATGAATGGTCAGAAGGACTATCAAATAAATGCTTGAATCATCTCCCTAAACATGTATATCTTAACTTTTTCGCCTCAAATAACAAGCAAACAAATTTTCTAGACATTTTTCAACCTTTCTTTCCATAACTGACACACATAGGCTAAACAACAATATCCCAACTAATTAGATGTTATGAATTTTTGGCATATCTAACTTAAGCACACAGATTTTTGCTTTCAATTCCATTACATTATCCCAATTGATTCACTCAATATCTTTAGCAACTACAAAATACATGATCCATAAAAAAAATTATGACTCAAAAACACATAAAACAGACTCAACATAATAAAAAAACTCAAAAACAAAATAATAAAACAAAATAAGACACCCCTCAAGCTTAATCGACACATTGTCCCCAATGTGTGAAGACTAAAAATAAAGGGACACCTTACTAACACAACACATCGATCATAACGGAGGTCTGGGAGGAAAATTCTGTAAATTGCACATCATCCGGGCTCTCTAAAGTTTCAGCGCCGTGGCCCTGCATTTTGGCGCCCCGGCGCTGTGCTCGAGTTTAGCTCTTTTCCAGCGTTTTTGATCTTTTTCCACTCAGGACAGTCCCTAGTCCACCTGTCATCAAAACATAAGACAAAAACTCAGACCATGAGACTGTTCAAGATAAAATAAACAACTAAACAAGAATTGAAATAACATAATTAAAAACATTGGGTTGCCTCCCAAGTAGTGTTGTCTTTAACGTCTTTTAGCCGAACGCAGTTTTCTTACTAAATCAAGGGGGTAGAGTGTCCCCTCCGCATATCCATCTCAGTACCATTCTCTTCCTCCTTCTCCTTCTCTTTTTCACAGATTTAATTTCAAAAGGGTCCATTTTCTTTTCAACATTCGCTGGTTCCTTGGCCTTACTCTCAGGTTCCCCACTTTTCTTTAATGGTACCCTACGAGCATCAGTACTTGTGAGGCTGTTCTGAAACCCGACCTTGTCAACTACCCCGATAGCATAACATCTATCAATGACTTGAGGTTCAAGTGGTGGCTTGAACACTTTGAAGGTCATCTCTTCACCTTGAACTCTAAGTTTTAGCTCTCCTTTTTCAACATCAATCAGTGTCCTCCATGTGGCTAGGAATGGTCTCTCAAGGATCATTGGTATCTCTCATCTTCCTCCATATCAATAATGAGGAAGTCAGCAGACAAGATGAATTTGCCTATTTTTACCAACACATCTTCAATTATTCCTCTAGGATGCACAATAGAGCGATCAACTAGCTACAAATGGACTGTTGTTGGCCTTGCTTCCCCCAAACCAAGCCTTTTAAACACATAAAGGGGCATCAGGTTGACACTTGCCCCCAAATCACACAGGGCTTGCTTGCATGTCACCTTCTCTATGGTGCAAGGTAAAGTGAAACTCCTGGATCTTTCAACTTAGAGGGAAGTTTCTTCTGCAAGATAGCACTGCATTCATCTGTCAGTGTTATTGTCTCATAGTCTGCCAACTTCCTCTTTTTAAACAGGATGTTTTTAATGAACTTCACATAAGCTGGCATTTGTTCAAAAGCTTCAATGAACGGGAGATTGATATGAAGTTTTTTGAAGACCTCTAAAAACTTGGAAAACTCCTTGTCTAAGGACTTCTTCTGCAGTCTTTGGGGAAAAGGAATTTTGTCTACATATTCTCTCATGACTGCCGGTGGAGCTTTCTCTACAATATGGCGGTCCAAGAATCTTAATTAATAAGATTAAATTTATCTTTGACCTTGAATTCCGTTCTGTAGGGAAGCAGTAACCCCCTCTTTCTCTTCCTCAACTGCTATCTCCAATTCATTCTCCTTTTCTTCCACTGGCTGAGGTGCAACCTGCTCTAACTTCTTCCCACTTCTCAAGCTGGTTGTCTCACACTGCTCCCTTGGGTTCATCACATTATTGCTGGGAAGATTCTCTTGCTCTCTATTATTTAGTGTGTTTGCCAGCTACACCACTTATGTCTCCAAATTCTTGGTCGATGACCTAGTTTCTGTCATGAACTGGGCCTGAAAATTAGCCATTTGTTTCTGGGAGTTGGCCAAGGTTGAAAGTGATGACCCGGTCTCTTTCATAAATTATGTCAGTATTGTCTTTATTTCTCTTATTTCATCTGACTTCTCTTGTGGGGATAGTGGGCTGAACTGTTGTGAGGCCGATGCTGGATACAAGGATTGTTGTGGACTGTTCTGTTGATACTGCCCCTGAAACTGAGATTGCTGCCCTAGATCATTCCTCCATGAAAAGTTGGGGTGATTTCTCCACCCCTGATTATAAGTGTTGGAGTATGCATTGTTGTAGGGCCTCTGAAAATTCCCAACTGCTTGGACCTGCTCCATAGGCACATTGTTTGGATCGACTGCTATGCATCTATCAAAAGGATGGGGACCCCCACAGATTTCACAATTCACTGGTGTCTGAACTGCATTAACGGGCATAGTAACCTGCTGCAACTGTTTTGTCAAAGTGGTCACCTGAGCAGTCAATGCAGTGATAGCATCTAACTCATGAACCCCAGCCACGTTTCTACTATTTATTGTTCTCTCATCGGCCCCCTGATGGTTGTTTGTGGCTATATCCTCTAGAAAATCATGTGCCTCATTGGCACTCTTTCTCATGAATGTTCCTCCTGCTGCAGCATCAATAATAGTATGAGTTGTACCACACAACCCATTGTAGAATATGTGGACTAACATCCACTTCTCAATCCCATGATGCGGACACTTTCTCTGCAAATCTTTAAATCGCTCCCATGCCTCATATAGTGGTTCTCCTTCCAGCTGATAAAAGTTATTAAGCTCACCTCTAAGTCTTGCTGCTTTGGTTGGAGGGAAGAATTTGGCAAGAAACTTTTGAGCCAAGTTTTGCCATGTAGTAATGGAGTTCGCCTGTAATGAATTCAACCAGCTCTTTTCTCTATCCCTGAGTGAGAATGGGAAGAGTCTCAACCGAATGACATCATCAGTAACACCATTGTTCTTAAACGTTACACACAACTCCAGAAAATTTGTTAGATGCAAATGGGGATTTTATATAGTAACCCCCAAACTGAACTGAACATTGTACCATGTGCAAGATTGCTGGTTTGATCTCAAAATTATTAGCTTCCACAACTGGAATCCTGATGCAAGTCTGCACCCCTGTAATAGTTGGCATCACATAGTCCCCCAAGCTCCTTTCTGCAGGGACTTTGATGTGCGATTTATGCACACACTAACGCAAGTGCACGTGTCGTGACAAGTAATATAGTCTACAAGACCGAGTTATCGTCCTCAGAGATTAGTGTCCAATTCTCAAACTCTATTCTATGGTATCTATTTGGTAACCGATGATTGATGAATTGTTTATAACTATACTTATGAATGCTAACTAAATTACTTTGTTTTACTTTAGATATGGTGTAAATAGGGCTTCCAAATCTCCTCAACTATTCGCTCATCTTACTTGTTAATGCAATTAATTATGGTTCTTCTTCTATTTTAAGATAACAGGTTAACTAAGCCGTTTTATACTCCTGTTAAGGTAATATAAACACTCAACCCCAATATAGAACCCTTCTACCTTTCGGTGATAAGATTGACTATAAAGAAGGATTAAGAGCAATAACTTATTAAACTACACAAGTATCGGGGTACTTTCGTCCACGATTTAACCTATGTTTATTCAACTATAGCATATTCACAATCTCCCCTTTCGGCTTTCGATTAGAAATCATATAGATTATGATAATAGTGATCAATTAATTACCAAACATTCAAGACAAATATTGAATAAATCTCAACAATGTTAAGAAGAAGCCAAAACATGCATTAATTCATAAGAATGAGTTTCAAGTGATTTGATATGGAAAGACCTAAATTAAGTTAGTTCTTAGCCATAGACATGCCAAGAACTAAACTAATATCCAACATAAACTATAAAGAAATAAAACAAAGAAACAAGAAATTACACAAAAGTAGTCTCCAATCTTGATCTCCAAGTTTGTGATGAATTGGCAAGGGTTTGGAACCCTTAATCTGACCTAAAAACTCCTTTTTATAGCCTCAAAGTCGTTCTTAACCTTTTCCCTCTAGGCCTTGGCCCATTCCCATTCGAATTTGGCATTCCGCCGCTGTTCTCAGAATCAGCCGCGGCGCCAAACTCCCGCAGCTCTTCAGTATTTCAGCCATGCGCCTGATGTCGCTGGTTGGAGGCGCCATGGCCGCCTGCTTTCTTGCCCGGTTCGCCAACTTTCTAGCTTTTGAGCTCTGGAACCTCTGTTTCTACCCTCTTTTTGCTCCTTTTCGCCAATGAGCCACTTTAAACCATTATGACTCAAAATAAAGAAAATATATCCTAAGACGACACGTATTTGTACAAAAATGGGCAAAAGACTAACTAAAAATGACTCAAAAGATCAATATAAAATACACCGATCAAACACCCCCAAACTTAACATTTGCTCGCCCTCGAGCAAAGATCGAAAATATAAACAAAGACACGAAAGAAAGAAAGCTAAAATGACTCAAAGACATTGATCAAATTGTTGCATCATTGTTACATAGAAAAGCATAAAGGTTAGCAGAATAATATGCAGGACATATGACATGGATTTTTAGCATTCTAAACACATCAAATTAGATATTTCACAAATTCACTTTAATCATGCTCAATGGAAGTAAGAATACCTAACTATGCATGTCAATTTCAAAATCCTATGGCATGTTTTCTTGCTATTCTCTACTAATCATGGATACACATGTAAGAGATCTTCAGGGCTTTTCAGGGTTGTAATGTAGGCTTAGGCATGGGTATGTAAAAATAGAAATTTAGGCTCAATTTACGTACCATAAGCTCTTTTGTTTGAATTCTTTCATTTTCTTGTGATTCTCTTTTTCACTTCATACCTATCTTTCCCCTCTTTTGTTTTGAGAGAATGAAGTGTATTATGAATAGCAAGACTTCAAACTTAGGCTTTTGCCTATTTATTATTACTTTTTCATTGGGGTGCATCAAAATTGTTCACTCTTTTTGTCTCTTTTTTAACACTTTATATTCCAATCACCTCAATTTTTCACTTATGGCACAAGTGTGAAATTATAAGGTGTCAAAGAAAAGTCTTATTTTTAGGCTCAAAGGGGCTGACTAGGGATATAATTTGAATGTCAGGGATAGGCAAAAATGGTAAGAAAGGGCTAACAAAGAAATGTCTGAATCATCTCCCTAACATGCATATCCTAATTATTTCGCCTCAAATAGCAAGCAATCATACACATAGGTTTAATTACTAACAATGCATAAATCAAGCAAACTACTCCAAATAGTTCGATTTCATGAATTATTGGCATATCTAACCTAAGTGTTTAGATGGTTGCTTCTAACCCCATTACATTATTCAATCTTACTTCACTAGGAGTTTTCAGTAACTACAGCATGCATGATCTAAAAAAATCTGACTCAAAAAAAATACTCAAAAATACACAAAACAGATCAAAAAGATTCAAAAACAATAAGACACCCCCCCCCCAAACTTAAATCACACATTGTCCCCAATGTGTGCAAGACTAAAAAAAAGAAAAAAAAAAGAAAACAGGACAACTTACAAACTTGGTTTAAAGTGGTGGCGGCGGATAATGCATGGACCACTAGTTGAACAAGGAACTCATCTCATAAAATCTTTGGTGCAATTGTTGTTGCTCCTGCCTTAGTTCTTGTTGTCCTTGCCTCAGGTCCTGTTGACCTTGTATCATTATGTCAAAGCTCTGCATCATCCTCCTCTGGTTCATGAGCAACTGCTCCATTATAGGCACCGGAGGTTCTAATTATGGGGGTTGTTGTTGACTGCTTCCTGCCTCATGCTGAGCCTCTGTCTCAGGCTCATCTCCATCCATGGCAGCCTCTGTTGTTGCTGCTGCTGCTGGTGGTGTTGCTCTCCTTCGTGCTGTTGCTGGAGGGATTGGTTCTGGGAAGACATGTACTATCCCATATGACACAGGAGGTTGGCCCTTCTCATATGTATCAGTGGGTAGGGTTGGGACTCCATGTTTGGAGCATAAGCTGCTAATGAGTGATCCATGTCCCAACCCACTTGTCGTTACCAACCTACTGGTTTCTCTAATGTTTTGCAATATTTCATTTCCAACGTCAATCGTCTTCCCTAAAATGATTCCATATATCATTTTTATTCTATCTGCTGGCACTCTGGTGAAGTGCATCGATGGAATTAAGCGCATCGATTTAAATATAACCAACCCTTGGCTGTTTTGTTGAACTGACATCTGCTCAGTCCTCTTGATCCATTTCTTGCAATATCATACTCAGCCCCAGGGTAGCATAATTTGCTTGCGACAACATCCCAGTCGATGTTGTTGGTGTCTCTAGCCCAAGTTCTGAAATAGCTCCGATCGTCACTTCTTTCTTCAACATCGGCTGTTCTTAATAGCACGTTCACCACTTCGGCCGTCACAGGCACATACTGCCCTCTCACAAAGCATCTACCATCTACCCTCTCTGGAAAGTTAGCATAAAATTCTTTCACCATTATAGTATTATGCGGTGCTATTCTTTCTGGGTTAACAAATCTCTTCCACCCCATGACCTCTATCATCGCCCGAATAGGCTCATAGGCATCTCCCTCCTCAAATGACTCCCTTTGGTACTCCATTCCTCTCTCAGGGATCAAGGGCCTAGTACTAAGTTGGTGATATCTATCTTCAGCTTTTTGACTGACAAACCTAGTAGTATCATATTGAGGGACGGAGGTGGATGTGGAAGCTCTCCTTTTCTTGGCAGACATTTTTTTAGATAAATTCGGTAGCGTTTCCTTTGTTTTAGTGATATTACCCAGCAACTATCAATCAAACCAACCAACACACAGTGTAATCAACAGCTACAACAATCTTCAACCCCCACACTTCACTCAAAGCTCCGGTACAACACCCCACGCTCACTTCGTATAATCTTCCGCGAAATCTCACACCCAGCTTCAACACACCACACACCATCCACCAATAAAGCACCTCTCCAAACCTATTACATCCCCTGATTGTATTGAAGATTTCAAGAAAAGTGATAAAGGTTACCTTGGACGGTGTTCTTCAAGATTTTCGTGTTCCTAATGATGTATTGAGGTAATGGAATGAGGGTTGTTGTTTAAGATGGTTAAGGGTGTAAGGAAATTAAGTACTTTGGTTTTGATTGAGTTTAATTTGTGGAAGATTTTTAGGTAAAAAGGGTTAATTTCGTGGGTTTTGGAGAGAGGAAAGGTTTGGGTTTTTGATTTGGAGAGATGAAAATCGGATTAGGGCTCCTTTAAAATTCATATTTTTCATCGCGGCGCCATGTTCGAATCGCGCTACCAAACTTCGCGACCTGAACTTTCGCGCGTGGCGCTCGATTTAGCGTCATGGGCTGAATTTTCGCGCTTCTTCAGACTTCCGGCCACGCCTCTTCTGGCGTCGTGGCGCTGAGCCGATTTTCTTTTTTCTTTTCCTTTGATTTCTCCGCTTTCGTCCTCCAAATTCTTGGCCCTGTACCTATCATCACAACATGCAAACGATACCTTCCGTGAGACTGTTCTAATTGAAACTAAATTGCAAAAAAAAAAAAAAAAACCTTGGGTTGCCTCCCAAGTAGCGCTGTCTTTAACGTCTTTTAGTCGGACGCAAGTTCTTTACTCAAGAGGCATGGGGTAGATTAACCCCACAACCTATCCATTTTATCAACATTTTTCGCTTCCTCCTTCTGTTTTTCTTTTTCTCTTTTTTTTCAAGCGGAGGTTTAGCATTGCTTACCTGTTTTGGTTGACTTATTTCCCTTGCTTTGGCTTGTACTGGCTCAACCGATGTGCTGACAGTGCTAACTGCAAAATACTTGCTCATGACTGGAGGTTCAATGATGTGTTTGAACACCTTGAACACCATCTCTTCATTCTCTACTCTAAGTGTCATCTCACCCTTCTCCACATCAATCAGGGCTCTCCCGGTTACCAAGAATGGTCTTTCCAATATGATGGGGATCTCATCATCTTCCTCTATATCAAGGATGAGGAAGTCCGCAGGAAAGAAGAATTTTCCCACCTTAACTAAGACATCTTCAATCGTTCCCCTGGGATGTACCACTGTCCTATCTGCTAATTGCAAGCTCACAGTAGTTGGTTTGGCCTCACCTAACCCCAACCTCTTAAAAACAGACAAGAGCATAAGATTTGTGCTAGCCCCCAAATCACAAAGGGCCCTATTGCATGTCACCCTGCCAACTGTGCAAGGCAATGTGAAGCTCCCTGGATCCTTGAGTTTGGGGGACAATTTCTTCTGCAGAATGGCACTGCATTCCTCTATCAGTGCCACCGTCTCATACTCCGCCAACTTCTTCTTCTTCCCAAGAATTTCCTTCATGAATTTAAAATAAGTAGGCATTTGCTCCAATGCCTCAATGAACGGAATGTTAATGTGTAGCTTTCTGAATACCTCCAAGAACTTGGAAAATTGCTTGTCAACCACTTTCCTTTGAAACCTCTGTGGGTAAGGAATCCTCTCAGTGTATTCTCTCACTGGGACTGTTGGAACTTTCTCTAACATAGGGCGGTCTTCAGTGACCCTCTCCCTCTCTGCATCTACTCTTTGTTCAACCACAGCCGCGTGTGTAAGTCGTTTCTAATCGTTTTTCCATTCCTCACCGCACTTGAATCGTTTCTCTCGGTTCATCTTTGTATTACTAGGTAAAGTGCCATGTGGCCTGTTGTTTTCCATCTTCGCTAGTTGTCCCACCTGCGCCTCCAAATTCCTGATAGAGGATCTGGTCTCTGCCATGAACTGGGCCTGTGAGTTGGTGAGTGTCAACAGGTGCACTGAATTGTTGTGAAGATGAGGCCTGAGTGAATGGTTGCTGATTTTGCATCGCCTCGAAATTGGTTCTCACGCCTTGATCACCCCTCCATGAAAAGTTAGGGTGATTCCTCCACCCTGGATTGTAGGTATTTGAATAGGGGTTGTTCTGGGGCCTTTGATAATTCCCTACTGCTTGACATTCTGCTTGCTCGATCGAGATGTTGTTGGGATCTACTGATGGGCACCTATCAAAGGTATGTGGACCTCCACACATCTCACAACTCAATGGCATTTGAACTGCATTCACTGACACTGTGTTTTGTTGCAGTTGTTTGGTCAAGAGAGCAACTTGTGCATTTAATGATGTGATGACATCAATCTCATGAACTCCTATTGTTCTTCTTCCACTCACCCATCTGTCCTCTGTTACATGATTATTGGTGGCCATGTCTTCCAATAAATCATGGGCTTCGCAGGTCTTTCTCATGAAAGTTCCACCGCGCGGCCAATGATAGTTCTGGTGGTCCCGCTTAGCCCATTGTAAAAAATATGGACCAAATTCCACAACTCAATGCTATGATGTGGACACTTCCTTTTCAAATCTTTAAATCTCTCCCAAGCCTCATAGAGTGACTCTCCATCAGCTTGATAAAAATTGTTCAGCTCCCCTCTTAGCTTAGCGGCTTTGGACGGTGGAAAGAACTTTGCTAAAAACTTATGTGCCAGCTCCTTCCATGTGAATATCGAATCTGTAGGCAAGGAATTCAACCAAACTTTCGCTCTATCCCTGAGTGAGAAGGGAAAGAGCCTCAATCGGATGACGTCGTCAGTAACGCCATTATACTTGAAAGTTGCACACAATTCCAAGAAGTTCGCTATGTGCATGTGAGGATCTTCCGATGGCAACCCTCCAAATTGAATAGTATTTTGCACCATACTCAGGATCGCAGGCTTGATTTTGAAATTATTTGCTCCTATTACTGGGAGTCTGATGCAAGTTTGTGCTCCATTCACCCTTGGCAGCACATAACCTCCCAAGCTTCTCTCAGCTTGGACCTGGACCCTCTCTTCTACATCCATTGGTAACCTCCGGGGCATCCTTTGGTTAGATTGATAATCACCTAACCCCTCATTCATCTCATTGTTGTTCTGCAAGCCCCCCATTGCTATTAAGGCCAACACTCGTTTGTTTCTCCTGTTCTGTTTGCAAGTCTTTTCAATCTCCGGGTTGAAGGGGACAAGTGTATCTACTCCTCTTCTCCTTCGCATAAACTAGATGCCTGCAACAGATCAAAATCAACAAACGGATCACGGCGCACTGGTTTCACGAATAAAAGAGAAAAATATAGTAATAAAAAAAAACCAAATTAGAAATTAAGAATAAATAAAATGATATTGAACTACGCCAATCCCCGGCAACGGCGCCAAAAACTTGATGCGCAATTTATGCACACACTAACGCAAGTGCACGTGTTGTGACAAGTAATATAGTCTAGAAGACCGAGTTATCGTCCTCAGGGATTAGTGTGCAATTCTCAAACTCTATTCTATAGTATCTATTTGGTAACCGATGATTGATGAATTGTTTATAACTATACTTATGAATGCTAACTAAATTACTTTGTTTTACTTTAGATATGGTGTAAATAGGGCTTTCAAATCTCCTCAATTATCCGCTCATCTTACTTGTTAATGCAATTAATTATGATTCTTCTTCTATTTTGAGATAGCAGGTTAACTAAGCCGTTTTATACTCCTGTTAAGGTAATATAAACACTCAACCCCAATATAGAACCCTTCTACCTTTCGGTGATAAAATTGACTATAAAGGAGGATTAAGAGCAATAACCTATTAAACTACACAAGTATCGGGGTACTTTCGTCCACGATTTAACCCATGTTTATTCAACTATGGCATATTCACAATCTACCCTTTCGGATTTCGATTAGAAATCATATAGATTATGATAATTAGTGATCAATTAATTACCAAACATTCAAGACAAATATTGAATAAATCTCAACAATGATAAAAAGAAGCCAAAACATGCATTAATTCATAAGAATGAGTTTCAAGTGATTTGATATGGAAAGCCCTAAATTAAGTTAGTTCCTAGCCGTAGACATGCCAAGAACTAAACTAATATCCAACATTAACTATAAAGAAATAAAACAAAGAAACAAGAAATTACACAAAAGTAGTCTCCAATCTTGATCTCCAAGTTTGTGATGAATTGGCAAGGATTTGGAACCCTTAATCTGACCTAAAAACTCCTTTTTATAGCCTCCAAGTCATTCTTAACCTTTTCCCTCTATGCCTTGTCCCATTCCCATTCTAATTTGGCAAAATTCCCGCTGCCAGAATCAGCCGCGCGCCAAACTCCCGCAGTCAGATTTTTGCCGCGCCTGATGTCGCTGGTTAGCATGGCGCCGCCTGCTTTCTTGCCCGGTTCGCCAACTTTCTAGCTTTTTGAGCTCTGGAACCTCTGTTTCTGCCCTCTTTTTTCTCCTTTTCGCCAATGAGCCACTTTAAACCATTATGACTCAAAAGAAAGAAAATTTATTCTAAGACGACACGTATTTGTACAAAAATGGGCAAAAGACTAACTAAAAATGACTCAAAAGGTGTATATAAAATACACCGATCAGACTTGTCTTAAGACATGCGGTAACTCATCATTCACCAAATTGTTGTTTTGTTGATCTCCCATCACTAATAAATCAACAATTCTCTTTTCTTTCATGTTCTATCTGCATAATCTCTCAATTTCAGGGTTCAAAGGGATAAGAGTGTCTGCTCCTCTCCTACTTCGCATAAACAACTTTCCTGAAACTAATAAAAAGCAACAAACAGATCAAAGCAGAATGTTCTAAAATAAAAATAATAAAAAGACAGAAAATAAAAATCAAATTAGAAATAAGAATAGATAATTCGATATTAACATGCTCCAGTCCCCGGCAACGGCGCCAAAAACTTATTGCGATATTTCTGTATTCTTACGCAAGTATACGTATCGTTCAAGTAATAAAGATATGTAAGACCAAGTTTATCGTCCACAGAGACTGATTTATTAAGTACCGGTTATCTATTATATGCTATCTATTTGGCAATCGTTCTTTTGTTTGATTTATGACTAAAAACTATGATTAAAGTAAAGTTCATAAAATAAACTAAGATGATAATACTATGGGTTTTAAACAGTTATGGAGGAAATAGGGCTTTCAATCTCTTCAACTATCCACTCTTTCACGTGTTAATGCAATGCTAATGATTCTTCTTCTTATTAAGATAGGAGGTTAACTAATCTGTCATTATATTCTGGTTAGGACATACAAGAGCTCAACCTTGTGCAGAAACCTTCTATATTTCTATGATAGATTTTACCACACAGGAGGATTAAGAACAATAACCTTAAATACTACACAAGTATCAGGGTACTTTCATCCACGATTTTAATCTATGTCTAGACAACTACAACATATTCAAATCACCCCTCTCGAATTTCGATTCGAAATCATACAAGTTATGACAATTAATGATCAGCTAACTATCAAGTAATCATAATAATATTGAATAGATCTTAATACGCTGAAGAAGAAATCAATAACTAATGCATTAACTATATGAAAGAGTTTCAAGAAGATTCGACGAACAACCCTAATAAAGTAATTAGCTCCTAAACATTGTGATGTCAAGAACTAAATGACAATCCAACATAAACTGAAATAAAATAAGAAAAGAAAAATAACTTGAACAATGAGGTGTCTCTAATCTTATTATTGCCTCTTTCTTTGCCTCTACAAAGTATGATCTTAGGTATGGTATATGGTATGACATAATGAGCAGGGTTTTAGGGTTTTATAGCTGAGAAAAATTGTCTTTCGGACCCTAAAAACGCTGTTAAATTCGGCCCAGAACGTCAAGTTTCCGCCTCGGCGCCGTGGCCATGCATTCTGGCGCCATGGCGCCGAAATTTCTGCAACTCTCTGAACTTCTGGTGCCATGGCCCTGCATTCTGGCGCCATGGCGCCGAAACTTCTGCAGCTCTTATTTTCTGAGATTTATTCATTTTGGTGTCCGGACTTCGTCAGATTTCTTCTATTCTTTTTGGGACTTCTTATGCTTCATTTCTTGGACTTTTCTTGTGCAATTTCATCCTCAAAAGTAGTATTTTCTCCTTTATAACCGATGTGACACAAACGAGTGAAAAACACACCTAACACTATACTAAACGCAAAATAAAATAGTAAAATACTAACTAAAACGGACTCAAAAGTGTATACAAAATACACTTAACAGCTACCATTCGCATTGTGCTCAGCTTGTCTCTTTCGAAATCATGGCCCATTCATCAGCTAGACGTAAAAAAATGTTTTCTTATATGGTGATCTCAAGGAGACAATATATATGCATCAGCCCTTGGGGTTTAGGGATACTCGATATCCTCATCATGTCTGTTTGTTGAAGAATTCCTTGTATGGGCTTAAGCAGTCTCCACAAGCTTGGTATAAGAGGTTTGCTGACTATGTTTCGACTATTGAGTTCTTGCAGAGCATGTCTGATAATTCATTATTCATATATCATTAGAGTTATTCCATAGCTTATATACTATTATATGTGGATGATATTATCTTGACTGCCTCTTCTGATGATTACGCCAGTCTATTATGACAAAGCTCAATTTTGAGTTTTCCATGAAAGACTTGGGGCTATTGAGAAATGTTTTGGGGATTGTTGTCCCTTATCATAAAGCAGGATTGTTCTTAATACAGAGGAAGTATGCAGCTGAGATCATTGAGAGGGATGGGATTTCATCCTGTAAGTCCACTTCCACTCCAGTTGATAATAAACCCAAGTTGACCACTGCAGCTGGCTCCCCCTATGAGGATCCTATCCGCTATCGTAGTCTTGCAGGAGCCCTTCAGTATCTTACGTTCACGCTACTTGATATTACGTATGTCGTACAGCATGTGTGTTTAATTATGCATGACCCCAAGATTGAACATATGAATGCGCTCAAACGCATTCTTAGGTACATTCAGGGAACACTTGATTATGGCTTGTGTCACGCCCTTTTTCGACTGCGACATTATCAACTCCTGCTTAGAAATGTTAGAAATAAAAATGCAAAAAAAGGTGCTAAAATAAGGCTAAAGGGTGCTAAAAAGGATTGCTAAAATGCTAAAGGATTCGCGGAGTCGCCACCTAATTAGTTTGGGTGAATTAGGACACCTAAATGTCAACTAGGTTAAAATCAAAATTAACTCCATTTTAATGGTCTGCAAAACTAGTGTGAGATTCTGGGTAAGGGTTCTTTATTAATCTAGAGGGAAGAGATTAGGCACCCTCTAATATCCGCTAACTTGCGGCTGTCCTGCCAAACCTAGGGTAATTATTATGCTAAGGAAAAATGCACATTTGAGAAATTCAAGGAGTTTATAGCAAATGGGTCAGGAATCTTGCAAATGCTATCCTAACTATATGATTAGTTATGCAAGTTAAGATTATTAGGTGGTTTAGTATATCTTAAACTATGTATAGCAAACCTAAAATACTTAACTCAAAGGGAAACAAATTGCTCATTAGCTACTTTCTAATCTATTAACTCAAGGTTTGATAGTTCTAAGTGTTCTACTAATTAAAGTAGTGTTAGACAAATAATTTACAAATAATGAATGGGGCGGGGCATAAATTAATAAAATGACTCGAGGAGTGACGGCGTCATTCCGTCTAGTAGTTTGGAATTTCTGATGTGGAGAGGATGCACATAGATATGGGTCTTCACTTTGGCAAGAGGCTTGATGAGTTTTGTATGAGACTCTTCATTTGCTCCGATTCATTCCACGTAAAAAGGAAAATGATAAGGATTAGTATTTGTCCAAGTTTATCAAATGATACAAATAATATGCTCCAATGAATTCAAACATATTTATGATTCAATTTCAATTAAATTGTGGCAGCCCAATATAAACTGGCAGGTATGCATAAATAAAATCCCCAACATTGAACCAACTCGCAGGTATGCCAAGGACAGAAAAGAACTGATCCATCATTTAGTTACAGGGACTATAGCACACGATCAACCCAATAGATGCATATCAATAGGCATATGAAACCCAACTCAGACACAGATTTGGAAGAACACCTCTAGTTAGCAGATGTACCGTGCATTGGAAAATAAGTAGCTCGCACATCGACAATAGATAGAGACACCAGGACAGAATAACTTCTTAAATTAACAGAAAGGGTGCGTGCCAATGCATTAACCAAACCAAGCGTGGGGTTGACCTATTTCACTTGTGGCAGTGTAATTCAAACATAAATTATGCACGTAGCAACAGCCCTAAAGCATATATTGATGTATTTGACCCCGGACTCTAAGTAAAGAACAAAAACAGGACATGCTAAAATGGGAAGGGCCTGGACAGTGGCAATATAGCCAGACTAAGGTCAATACGACATGCTTGACTACCGGTAAATAATCCTGCTAACATAGCCAAAGTCAGAGCTCAAGATAAAATAACACACCTTCTTAATAAGCAGTCTAAACATGGGCACAAGGTTAAAAAACACTTCATATATGCATAATATAAATTGAGCACATAATCGTATTCAAACTGCATAGGATAACACTTCTACACTAAGGGGTTTGGCTCACACAAGAACCAAAGGCCCACACAAGGACCAACTAATGTATACAACACACAATTTGAATACCTTAACTTTTGATTAAAACTCACTTTTATATATCAATCAACTATCTCTTCCTATTTACATATCCTAAGGGTCCTATTTATAGAACAACATGGACCATTCTAGAAGACAAACTAAAGGACACAAACTACTTGGACTTTTGGCTAAATGTAGACAAGTGGGAAATGATTCAGCCGTGCTTTGGGAGAAAGGTGCTTCTCGGCTTCAACTCCACAAATGGGAAAGGGTTTGTTTTTACTTGTGGACAAGTTTGAACTCAATCTCTTTCACACCCCTTTGTGGTTCCCATGTAGAAGAATGCATGAACTTGGTTCTTCGAAAATCTCATCTTCTTGGAATGTGTTTGGAAGCTTCTATTCCTTGCATATGTGTTTTGCATGAGTTGTTTCCGCCAACTCTTCTCCTCCCTTGGGCTGACCTTGATGTATTGTAGGTAACCAAATCCATGAACTATTTGGTTCATGAATTGTCTTCTTGGAAGCCTCATCTTTTAGACCATTCTTGTTTATGCCACCTTGTCATTTTCGGCTTTGTCATCTTGTTGCAGTAACTATCAACCTTGTCACCCTCTTTCCTATTACATGGTTATTAATTATATCCTAATGAGAACTAGGAGTTATTTACACGTTACATAATTTCCTAAGGAGAACTACAAGCTAATCTAGGAATTAAAGATAAGATAAAAGAAACAAACCGGTATTCGGCCAAGACCTACATACAAATTCAAAGTAAACGTGCGTCTTAGATATTCACGTGACAAATCCAACTCTACTCCATTTTCCATGCCACACTAGGCATGTAAGTGTATATTGACGGGTCATCATTGACACTCTTAGTAAAGCACCCCTCGACTTTGGTTGAGAGTTTAAGTCCGCGGGCTTTCTTTCATCAATCTCCCCTCTTTGAAAGAATTTTCCCACAAATTTGCATCTTCTAATTGTGGTAATAAGATTTCAACAACAAGTATTGATCCAATACTTCCACTATTAAACAAGTCCACTATTAAACAAGTCCAATACTCGTATTGTGCCACGAATCCCATAAAATATAATGTATTTTCATAGGTAGCATAATGGCATTGTGCACCATTAAATCCTATGCTAAGGCAAAATATGGGACCAACTCGTGTTTCATGTGTGACGACCAGTGGTCCTTCACGGTTTGGCACAGTTAGGACCAGGTCTTCCTAAATCTTCAAGGCTTCAAAAATTCTTGTTGCTCCTCGAAACCATTCACACTCATCTTTTCTTATTAGCTCATTGGTAGGGGAAGCAAGGCCGCAATAATTTTGTATGACATGATGACAATAAGAAGTCAGGACAAGGAAACTATTTGTCGCAATTATACCCATAGGCTCGGAACATCCATGGCGAGAGTCCACTAGGGTGGGATCATTACAAATACTCTCGGATGTCATGGTGTAACCCATGGACCGTTGTCGAATCTTGTGCATAAAGCTCATGTTTGTAGTATTACACAACCTACATGGCATAATGAGAGTTTTGCCCCGTGATGTTATTGGGTGATCGAAAATAAGATCCAAGTTCAAGTATTTCCATGGTTGTTCCGGGTCCGGCAAAAGAGTATATGATTCTTGGTGGAAGAATCTTGTAGCCCATTGATACTTGTAACACTTTCTTGGCACCATAAGATTTGTGTCGTACGTATAATTTGGAAGCCTTGTATTACCCCCATCTTCTGCTAGGGGATTCCATGAATTCTTGGCCTCGAAGTGAGACGACTTTATTATCACATTCAACTCCAATATTCGGAATAGGCTCAGTAAGGGCCTAAGAGTTTTGAGTGAATTGACGAGGGAAGAAAGCCAAATCACGGAAACCTTTTTTCACACTTCCATTCAACGGTTTGGGCCAACTCCGGAAGGTTAATACCGTGGATGGAACAACATACATGCCATCATATTATGTGATGTATCCTATATGTGGTTTTAGCACTTGTGTATGGAACTCACTGGAGGATTTGGAATGTTGCACAACCCAAATGGCATCACAAGATATTCGGACAAGCCATGCTTGGATTCCATTATCTCTTCACCTTCTTCTCGGGTCTCTAAGTATTGGTCGCCACTTCTTAAATCTATCTTGATGAACAATTTGGCTCTACTTAATTCGTCAAGAAGGTCTTTCAACCTTGGCATTGGAAGTGTGTTCCCCAAATGAAGTTGTCAACCTCTCGGCTCTCAACACACACGGGCCAAATTTCATGTTTTTTACTCCATCAAGATTGTAGCCTTGTTCGGATTGTGGCCATAGGCTGGATGATTAAGTAATGAACTTCTTGGAAATAAACTAAGAGTAGGTTCAATAATCTCCACCATTGGTGACCCGATTGTAAGCTCGTCCGCATGTACAACTTCCAAGGGCTCATTCAAGTCAGCATCTCTAGTACTCCCCTTCTTAAGTTCTTTCTCTATTTTATGTGCATCAAGTAAGGGGGTATCAGTTTTCTCTTGTTAACCAAGTGGTATGAATTCCATAATAGCAAGTAAAACCCCACACTCTTGATATTCTTCTACAAGATTGACATCATCCTCTATGGTCATGACTAGGGAATTAGGACATGCTTTTACAAAGTGTCCTACCTTTTGATATTGGAAGCATTTTTTATTTTTTATCTATCCCTTTTGACTCTTTACTACCCTCATGATTATACAAAGGATTAGTAAAGGAAATATACCATCATTTTCGACCCTTATATCTTTCTTTACTCTTCCGCGGCTATACAAGGAATTTGTGAAAGAGGTATCATCCTTTGCCTTATCATTAGTGTGTTTTACGTAGGACCTTACATAGGACTTTAAGACATCTTTCTTTTCAAGTCTTGGACTATTTTTCACAATATTTTACTTGGCATTTTTATTCATGGCATGCCTAAAAAATTCTTCTTTCAAGACTTGCACGTTTCGCAAACACATCTCCTACGATTCCCCTTAGCTATTTTTATTTGCGTGAGTCATAGCATCAAATCGTGGGATGGGATAACCTCGCTCTGAGAATATTTGATGTAACTAAGGAGGGGTGATGTTTGGTAAGTGGGTCGGATGTTGGTGATATTCGGGTTGACCAAAAATTGGATGCCAAAGATGGGGTTCTCGGGTTGGTCGGATAGGGTGGTGTTTGGTGTATGTTTCAGGTAATTTTGCTTGGAAATGGACTTAGGAATTTTGTGGAGTTCTTACGGGTGTCTTGAGGGTCAGGATGATATTCGGTACTTGGTGGTTTGGTGGTATCAAGGTGACGGAACATAACTAAAACAATGAGGTCGTCGACAAGGTGTATTATGCGGACTGTTTGGTATTGTCGGGACTGGAAGGGACTTTCTAGGTGGTTTCAGTTAGGGAATTCTGGTGGGGACATTTATGGAGTCTTGCGGGATGTGGTGTAAGAAATAATGAAGTGGTTTGGATAAGGAATGAACATGGAATGCAAGGTGTAAATCCGAGTACACACCAAGTGTTAGTTGGTTCGATTTTGGCTAAGTGTCTGGTTGTTGTGGTTTTAGTGAAGTACGGATGAATGATAATGATAGAGACACGGGGTTTTAATGCCCGAGTCTACACTAATGAGATGGTGACCAATTCCACAAGGTCAAGACCAGGGTTTCTAAGTACAATCCCATGAACTAGCCAAGTGAGGGTGGTCGACAGCCCTTTTAGTAACCCGAAGCTTAGGCTAGATTGGTCCACACAGTTCCAACGTTCGCATACTACTAAGGGGGTTCCTCGAGCTTGGGTGTTGATTAGGTCATACAGTACTAATCAAGACTTACACTCAAGGGAAACCTTAGTTTGGGTTTAACTAGGTTACACAGTCCTGACTTTAACTTACACTAACGGGTTTGACTCACACAAGATCCAAAGGCCCATACAAGGAACAACTAATGTATACAACACACAATTTGAATACCTTAGATTTTGAGTAAAACTCACTTTTATATATCAATCAACTTTGTCTCTGCCTATTTACATATCCTAAGGTTCCTATTTATAGTACAACATGGACCATTCTAGAAGACAAACTAAAGGACACAAACTACTTGGACTTTTGGCCAAGTGTAGACAAGTGGGAAAGGGTTCGGCCTTGATTTGGGAGCAATGTGCTTCTCGGATTTAACTTCGCAAATGGGAAAGGGTTTGGTTTTACTTGAGGACAAGGCTGAACTCAATCTCTTTCACGCCCCTTTGTGGTTCCTATGTAGAAGAATGCATGCACTTGGTTCTTCGAAAATCCCATGTTCTTGGAATGTGTTTGGAAGCTTTCATTCCTTGCATATGTGTTTTGGGTGAGTTGTTTCTGCCAACTGTTCTCCTCCCTTAGGCCGACCTTGACATATTCCAGGTAACCAAATCTATGAACTAGTTGGTTCATGAATTGTATTCTTAAAAGCCTCATCTTCTAGACATTCCTGTTCATGTCACCTTGTCACTTTTGGCCTAGTCATCTTATTGTAGGAACTCTAGGTCTTGTCATCCTCTTTCCTATTACTTGGCTTATTTATTATGTCCTAATTGGAGCTAGGAGTTATTTACACGTTACATCATGTCCTAAGGAGAACTACAAGCTAAGCTAGGAATTAAAGATAAGCTAAAAGAACTAAAATGGTATTCGACCAAGACCTACATACAAAGCCGAAATAAACATGATTCTTAGATCTTCACGTGACAACTCCACTCCATTTTCCATGCCACACTAGGCATGTAAGTGTATATTGACAGGTCATTGTTGGCACTCTTAGTAAAGCACCCCTCGACTTGGGTTGAGAGTTTAAGTTTGCGGGCTTTTTTTCATCAATATTGCTTGTTTTTCTCTTTCTAGGAAAGCCAACATTTTTCCGAACCATTTTCTAAAATCTTTGAGTGAGATAAGCCATATATGATTCATCACCACTTGAATTACTCTTAGTGACTTTTAGGACTAGATTCATTTCTTTCTTTGGCTCCCGCATCTCATCATCTATTTGCCTCTTCAACTCGTAGGTTTTGATATTTTCGATGAACTCATCAATGTTCATCATCTGCAAGTTTGTAGCTTCTGAAATAACACTGACTTTATTTTTTTAGGAGGAGGGTAGAACGCTGAAAAGCTTACGTATGAGCCTATGGGTTTTAATGATCCAAGGGAGTGAAGTTCATTAATAATGGAGGTAAACTTGGTGTGCATGTCCTGAATGGACTCTCTATCTTTCATCTTGAAGAGTTCATATTATGTGGTAAACATGTCAACTATGGAGTGCTTAACTTGACTGGTCCCTAATGAGCACTTTGTAAGGCTTCCCAAATCTCATTTTCTTTTGACAAGAAGAGATTCGATTGTATTAATCTAGACCAATACCATAAACAAAGATTTTCTTAGCTTTTTAGTTCTTTTCAACGGTTTTTCTGTATGCCTCATTGTATTCCTTCCTTGATTTTGAAGTTGTTGTAAGACCCGCTAGAGCCATGTTCATAGGAACGTGAGGACTGTCACATATGACATCCCACCTCCATAATAAAGTCATGCATTCTGGTCTTCCACCATCCATAATACTTTTCATTGAATCTAGAGGGTCTAGAAGTAGATTGTCATTCATATAGGTTTGGTGGGGCAGCTATGAGAAGGATCATTTTTAGGTGTTAACTTTCTAGAAAGATCCTGCTCTGATACCAATTATTATAATATATGAATCCACCAAACAAAGTAGAGAACTTGGTTCTCTACTATTCTATTTAGTAAAGGCATAAGGTAAATAATACAGGATGTTTATGTAGAAAATTCATTTCTCAAGGGATTAAAAATCACGACCTATTGTTGTAGGATTTTCCAACTTTCACTATAACTGAGCAATATTTATATTACAACCTCTTGCAACCTAGAAATTAAACGCTTAATCCCTCACCGCTTACAGTAGCTCTATTGCAAAGACACTCATTGACTAACTCTAGCCAAGAGAAACTGTTAACCTTTCTTACTCACAATAACTCTATTGCACGATATTTTATAATAACTCTATTGTAAGAACACACCTTGACTGACTCTCGTCAAGTTTACAACTCAAGGTTTTAGAAACCAAACTACCTACAAACAGCTTCATACAAGAAGAGTAGGTTTACAAGTTAAAAATAAAAGACAAAGACTTAACAAATCTAAGGACTTAAAATATGTTCAGTGATAGAGAACTGGTCCTTGTGTTTGTTGCAGCTTCGTACTTGATGAGTGTCCTCAAGGAAGGACGACTTGCTCTTAAGATGTATAAGATTTTCTGATTTTGCAATCTTGGTTTTTCACTCCTTAACATGTAGTATATAAAGGATGACTGAATGACGTGATAAAACCTTAAACATTGAACCAATGGACATCCCGCAACAGCTCTGCAACAGTGTTGCTACATTGCCACAATGTCAGCGGCTTTACAATTGTAGAGTTGACTTGCATGAGCGAAACTGATCTATTAAAAAATGGTATTGATTCCTTTAAACAAGTTTTTTAATTCATCAACACAATAAAACAATACGTAGTATGCATTGTGATTTATATATCATGATGGTATCATGGAGGGCTGATAAGTGTCTCATTGAAGGACTGAAGCAGTGCTCCATGATACCATCACAATACAATATATATAAATATTGTATGTATATATATATATATATATATATATATATATATATATATATATATATATATATATATATATATATAACATGATGATATCATAGAAGTTCTTTTAAGAATAATGTGTATTTTGAATAAATGAACATGATCCTATGTGATACCGTCTCAATCTATCTATATACCATTAATGTATCATGGAAGACTAAGAAAAAGACTAAAATAGTCTTTCATGATATCATCTCAATATATTTATATATCATGTTGGTATCATAATTTTTGGTGTATTTTAGGTAAATAGTTTTGATATTTGTATGGTACGAAAGTAATGAGGACGATAAATTTTTGTCTCCAATGGACATTCGTGATCTTTCCCCTAAAAATTTCACGGGAAGCCCTATTTGGTCGCCCCATTTAACGGGTAGCCGTCGAGGTTTTGTGAATTTATTTATTATGGGTGAGGCATAACTAACAAAGGTGTGTTAAGCTTCGTAAATTTTTTGACACTTCGACTATGAACCCCTTCTCTACTTTTACAAATGAACCAAATGAAAAAAGGCGAAATAGCTTGGGAGGCTTCTGTACTTGTTCAAACTTCTTATCCTGATGTTTTTACTTACATGTTTGTCAACTGAATCTTTCTACCATTCAAAACAGAGCATTTTCAACCATATTCGGCATGATTATCTTATGTGGCATTGACATGGCAGAAGTGGACCAAATGCGTGATTTACACACACATTTGATATGTGAATTTACTTTATTAAAAAAGAAAAACTCTCATCTCCTTCGCCCCCTTCTCTCTTCTCCTTCTTCTTCAGATCCGCTCCTCCTTCAAATTTGCCACGAAAAGGATCACAAAGGACAAAAAGATGCGTACATTGTTGGGTTTCCCTTTTTTCTTCCGCACATTTTTTATCAAAAAGACCATCAATTAAAATAATGTTAAAATTTGAGAATTTTCGTTGTGTTTTTTTAAGCATCAAAATTGAAAGAAAGTGCAAGTTTAGACTCATAAATTGAAAAGTATTTTTTTGGTAAATAAATGGCGAGTGGGGTCCGAGGGCGGGGGTAGATACTAAAATGGTCAGGGGAGCATGAAGAGGATAAATTGGGTGGGTCTAGGAAATATATATTTTTTTATTATTTTTCCTTTTTATTTTTTTTACGTATAAAATTAGAATTTGTTATTTTTTGAGGTGGCAACCAACGTGAGGGAGATTAGACAATACGGATTATAAGTTGGCCGAAAGGGTTTAAAATGCTCAATTTTAAAGGGTAGAAATGTCCGATTGAAAAAAACTATAAGTAGAAACACCAAAATAATAAGCCCGAACAAGTAAACGGGCCTTCCAAGGCATTAGGAACAAAGATAAAGCACTTTATAGTACAATAGAATTGGAGAAAACGAGGATGTTTTCCCTCCTTTTATTTGATCTTTGCGGATCACATCTAAATCAAGTAAAGTAAATTTCATCCAACTAAAAATATACCATTCAGAGATACGCAAATCTTACTCAAGTAAAGTTACTACAAACTCAATTTTTTTTTGATAGTTTAGATATGATGGCAGATTCTCCAACATGCAGAAGCATTTCATTTTGGGAATCGAATCACGCTGCCTATGTCGATTCTATTCTAAATGTATAAATCTATGAACTTATTTCTTTTCTATTTTTTCTCTTCAAATAAATTATACTTGTACAATCACCTTCTTTTCCAAAGTTTCAAATGATGAACCTTTTGGTACATAATACATATATACCATTAATATAAAATATTTTATACATAACTTGAGAGCAAAATACTTGTACAATCACCTTCTTTTGCCAAAGTTTCAAATGATTAACCTTTTGGTACATAATACATATATACCATTAATATAAAATATTTTATACATAACTTGAGAGCAAAATACTTGTACAATCACCTTCTTTTGCCAAAGTTTCAAATGATGAACCTTTTGGTACATAATACATATATACCATTAATATAAAATATTTTATACATATCTTGAGAGCAAAATATTGGAGTGAATAACTTAAAAGGTCATTTAACTTTAGAAAATTCACTATTAAAATCATTTATGTTTGTTTGATATCAATAAAGTCACTCAAGTTAGAGTAATATATCACAGTCATTATTGTCAAAAAGTTAAAGGAATAATTACATAATCTCCTCCCAAGTTTTATTTTGTTTAACTTACCTCCTTTGTGGCAATGCTTACTTCTCTTATTTTAATTTTTTCATAATTCTTAATATAATTATTATTAATAGGAAAATATAATTTAACTAATTTGTCTTTTATGATATCTTTTTATTTAATTAAGTTTGTAAATATTTGTTTTTTAAAATATTTCCAACTCCATTGATATCCAAGTGATATACATATCTAAATTCATTTTTTCTTGTCTTGATATATCTAGATTAAAACATTATCAAACAATAAATATATTTTTTAATTCTAAATTTGGAATCTCACCTATGTAATAAATATTTGCTTGCTTATGATGTTTTTCTATCCAAGGTACTTATCTTTTCTACAATATATTAAATTTAATGTTGTCACGGAGTGTAATATCTCTATTAGCTTCCTACCTATTATATTTCAACTCTCCTTTGAACATTTCTTGTTTCAAAATTTAGAAATTGAAAATTTAATATGTGTATGCATTACAAAATTATTTTTTCCACCACAAATCTGAATGTACTATATTTATTTTAAAAGGTGTATGCACTACATTTATTCTTAACATTTAATATATTACATACACCTGTCAAATATTATAAATTAAAAAAATCTCATTATTTTTTTTAATCTAAGATATATCAAGACAAAAAAGAATTTAAATATATATGCACGTGAATAAAAATGGAATTGAAAATATGATTTCTTAAAAAACTATTTACAAAATTATTTAAACTAAAGAATATATCATAAAAGACAAATTAGTTAGATTATATTTTCTTATATTAATAATAATTAGATTAAAAAGTTATTACAAAAAAAAAAAGGAGGTAAGCATATCCACAAAGAAGGTAAGTTAAATAAAATCAAATTTGAGGAAGATTTATGTAATTATTCCTTTGACTTTTCGGTTGTGATGACTTTGTTGAAATACTATTCAAACTTGAGTGACTATTGATATCAAACAAATAGAGGTGACTTTGATAATAAATTTGCTATAATTGAATGACTTTTTATGTTATTTACTCCAAAATATTGCTTATTTGTGTACAGAATCATCTAATGCTCACTAAAGTGGAACACCTTTGGGCATTTGTTTTTGTCCAGACCTTTGTATGTCATTCATTATTGTCATGTAGTTTGGCTGGTCCGGCCGACCTGCTCGTTCGACCTGGCCAGATCGCCCCGTTTAAATTAAAAAAAAAATTAGCGGGTTCGGGGCTCGAACCGGAACGGGACATGGTATGGTTCCGCCCGACCCGGTCCCGCTAGGATCCGACCCGTCCCGGTCCCGCCCCAGTCCCGCCACTTGCCAAAAATAGTCGTTGCAATAACGACCATTTTACATTTTGGACGTTATTGCAACGGTCATTTTTTGCTTCCCCCACTCTCCCAACCCCCCCTACCCCCTTTATATTTATTTTAACCCCTAAGTTATTATATTTACACTTTAACCCAATTTTTCAACTATAAATACCTCATTTTCTCTTCTTATTTCTCACAAATCTTCCTACAATCTCTAATCTCTCAAATCTCAGTCAATCTATTTCTATACAACATTGTCTATTACATATTCACTCTATTTATTAATTTGAGAATTGGGAGTGAAGTTGACAACTAGTTTGAGGATTAATCTATCGAGCAAAGTTTCAATTTTCAACCTCTCTCGACATACATCGACTTACTACGCTTGCGTTTGGTACATTCGTTCTCTCATTAAATTATTATTTTGTTTTTATTTCATTTAGCACATTTAATTTCATTATCTTTAACTTTTTAAGTCTTTAACTATTTATTACCATAATTAAAATGAAAAGAACAAAAAATGTTTTGGGCAAGGCCTTGGGTATCAAGGGCAATGGTACTTCTTCTAGTATTCCTAGACAAAATGATTTTATAGATCCTGAACTGTTTCCTAAAATACCATATGATCTTGACACAAATGTTTATCCTCAAAATGAAGAAGATTTTAATTTAGATGACACTCTATATGATGATACACCTACTAATGTAGATGATGATACACCCACTAGTGAAATGCCTCCTATCCCCCCTAGTATGAGACGAGGTCCGGCAAAACGACCATTAACATTAGCTGTATGGAAATATTTTCACAGGGACGTACCGAATCAAGTAGCTATATGTAAAACTTGTAAATCTGTTTATATTTTTAAAACTGGACAAGGTCATGGTGGGACGGGGGTTTAGCAAGACACCTATTGCAAAAACACAAAGTCTTGCATACCCAATACCTTATTGAAAAAAATGGTGAGCAAGCATCCTCTCAATCGGGACAAGGTTCACATACTGTCCCGGACAAAGTACAGGGTCAAATTAACCCTATGACGGGGGGGAGTTGTATGCCCTGAATACGATAAACATAAAGATAGGGAAGCACTAGCAAAATTAGTTGTTGTGGAGGGTTTGCCTTTTTCATTTCCTGAATCGCCTGGTTTTATTCATTATATTAGAGATATGTATAATCCTGCTTATAAAGGTTTTCCTAGATCAACGGTTAAGAGAGACATGTTTAAATTTGCACACGAATATCAACAATATTTGTGTTATTCATTATATCATTTAAATTGCAAAGTCGTTCTAACTTCTGATATAGGTCGTAGTACTAACGGCCATGATTATTTAACTAAGAACTGTCATCGATAGATTATAAATGGTCTATGCAAAAACGTATTTTAGCATATAGATATATAGATAGTAGGCACACTGGTGAGTTTATTTCACAAAATATTTATTTAGTCTGCGATTATTACGGAATAACTGATAAAGTTATGAATATTACATTAGATAATGCAGCTTCTAACAATTCTGCTATTTATGTTTTAAAAGAAGTTTTAACTCTGTCTTTTCCAAAACATTTTCATATCAAATGTGCGTGTCAATATTTATAACTTAGTTGTAAAGGATGATCTTTCACTTTTTCAAGATATTCTTGAAAAAATACAATTTTCTATAAACTTTATTTTTAAAAATAATAGAATTCAACAGAGAAAAGAATATAAAAAAACTTATCACGATTGTGGATTATCTTACAGAAAAATTCCCGAAGAAGTACCAACTAGGTGGAATTCTTTATATGACCAACTAGTTGTTGTTTATGACTATAGAAAACCTATCACTTTATTTTTTTAACGTCCATAATCAAAATCCAAATGATATGATTGTGGATAATGATTGAGACAAAATTAAAGAACTTATTGTATTTCTAGAGAATTTTCAACGAGCAACAAAATAATTTTCTACTTTATATTATTCTACTATTTCAACTATGTTGTTTTATATAGCTATAATATTTTTACTTCTTAAAGAATATATGGAAAAACATGCTTATAAGGCAGCTATTAAAAAAATATTTATGAAATTAAAGAAATATTTTATTCCTATTCCCCCTATTTATATTATTGGTGTTGTATTAAACCCGACTATTAAAGTAGACGGTTGTAAAAGTCTTATTGAAAATATTTATAACTGTATGGACGTACTACCACCTCCAACTCCCAAAAATTTAAATGTTGAGCCACCTATTGAACAAACGCTAGAAGAAGTGTTGGATAGCGTAGAAGATGAATGCAAAAAAATATATCGGCATTACCAGCAAGAAAGTGCTAGTAACCAACCTGGCCATCTTCTTCTCGTCAACACACCTCAAAAGACATGTTGTTTCGCGACGATTGAAAGCCTCGTAAATAGAATGTGCGGTGGTAGATCGCTAACCAAATTAGCGAGTTCGATGTTTTTGTTTTAGGCACTTTACCTTACCAGCTTGTCAATGAAGACGAAAGGAAGACTTGCTGAAATATTGGATGCAGAATGAGAAGACATTTCCACACTTTCAATGATGGCGAGATATTTTGAACATTCTGCGCCATCAATCGCTCGAAAGCTCTTTTTCTCAGAGACGATTTTAAATAGAGAGCACACACTCATTAGCCGAGACTTGGAGATGACGGTACTATTCGAGAGATTGATACGAGAGCGAAGAAGGTCACCCAGAGATTAACGAAGAAGAAGACGAAAACTACAACGACATCTTATCTGAAGGCATGAGTAGCGACGTGGAACAATTTGACCAAGATATACCAATTCCAACCGAAGAACCACACGAAATTATAAAGAAACTAGAAAAAGTATTTTCAAATTGGTAATATATTTCATTGCAATTTTAGTATTTTTTTAATTTTTTCTGTCTTTTGCTAAGAAGACATTTCCGACACTTTCAATGATGGCCCGAGATATTTTGAACATTCAAGCGTCATCAATCGCTTCTGAAAGCTCTTTTCAGTAGATGATTTTAAATAGAGAGCATGACACTCATTAGCGGAGATACTTGGAGATGACGGTATTATTCAGAGATTGGATACGAAAGCGAGCGAAAGTGCGTCACCCAGAGATTAACGAAGAAGAAGACGAAAACTACAACGACATCTTATCTGAAGGCATGAGTAGCGACGTGGAACAATTTGACCAAGATATACCAATTCCAACCGAAGAACCACACGAAATTATAAAGAAACTAGAAAAAGTATTTTCAAATTGGTAATATATTTCATTGCAATTTTAGTATTTTTTTAATTTTTTCTGTCTTTTGCAATTTGTTTCAACAACAGTACACTACAATGTTGTAATTCCGAATCTTGTATATTTCAATGAAATAATTAATAATATAAGAGACACAAAAACAGTCTTGGGATGGGTTTTTTTTACACTCTTCTTGTCTTTGTTTAATTATTTAGTTTATAAATATATATGAGTATAATAGTATAATATGAGTATATGACTATCACTATATGACTATATGTTACTTTGTTAGTAATTTAGTATTTTTAATTTAGTGGGAAAATTTTTTTAAAAAACTCGCCTCCCCGTCCCCGACCGACCGATCGCTTCACCGAGATCGTGATCGGACGAGATACTGATCGCCCGCTAGTACCGGTTCCGCCTGGCCCGCCCCAACCTGACCCCGCCCCTCCTCTCCGTCCCGAGCCCGCTTATCCTGATCCCAGTGGGCCCTACCCGGCCCACTGGCCAGCCCTATTGTCATGTATGACTAGGTGTGGCAAATGAGTGGGTTTGATTGGATTTGCTTTGGTTGAAAATGATTTGAATAAAAATGGGTTGACTTTCAATCTGATCATATTTTAGGTGGATAAATATGGATTGGTATGTCCATATTATATAAGTGTAATATTATTTCGGGTGTAATGTTATCAATCTTTTGTCAAATTAAATTATTTTTTAATATATTTATCAGTATATAAAAGAAAATCCATTTCTTATAAAAATAAAATATAAAAAGTAGAAATGTGTGGAGGGGTAGGGGGAGGAGTTGGGGTGGGTGTGGGGTAAGAAAATATTTACCCCTTTTTATACAATTTTTTTATAAAATTAAGATAAAATATATGAAATAAAAAACGTGTCGGGGTGGGGGTGAGGGGACGTGAGGGTACTGGTGGGTGTGGGTAAGAAAAAAATTCTCATTTTTTTGTCAAAATAATATATGAAATAAAAAATATTGGGGGGCGGGGTAGGGTAGTGGGTGGGGGGGTTGGGTGGTGTGGGGTAAGAAACAAATTATAAAGTAAAATAACACATATGAAATGGAAAATGTGTGTGAGGGGACTAAAGCGGGGTGGGGTAGGGGGGGGGGGTAAAAAAGAATTTCTATTTTTTTTATAATTCTTTTAATAAAAGTAAAATATATTAAATTGAAAATGTGTGTGTAGGGGAGTGTGAGAAAAAATTACCACTTTTTATAATTTTATTTATAAAATTATGATTAAATATATGAAATAGAAAATGTGTTGGGACAACGCGGGACAAGGGTGGAGTGTGGGGTAAGAATACATTTTTCACTATTATAATTTCTCATTTTCTATAGAAAAAAGAAAAAAGAAAAATGAAATATATGAAATAAAAAATTCAAATGTGGGGAGGGAGCTTCGGTGGTAGTAGTGGGGTGGGTGTTATTAGTGGGTGTGGGTTAAGTGAGATTGGAATGGGGAGGGGGAGTAAGGGGTGTCGTAGATATGGGTGGGGTGTAGGGAAAAGGTGTAGGGGGTGTGGCGGGTAGGTTGGGTAGGTACCAGGGGTGGGGTAGGTGTAGGTGGTGGGGTGGGTGGTGGAGAGTGAACTGGAGTTGGAGATGTGTTGATGTGTTTTTTATCGATTCGAAAAATATTTTCTCTCAAAATTATATTTCTCCCATTTTGAGGAAAGTGAGTTGGTATTGTGTCTATTAAGCCACATATATGAGTATTCATATTTGTCCATATTTTTATCGGTTAAAAAGAGAATTGAAGCTCATATTTACCCAATAGAAATATGAGTAACCCAATTCACTAAAATATGGTGACCTATTTTTAAAAAATATGAACTGAAATTGTCACATCTATATATGACCTTCATGGCTTGTTGAGAAAATCCTGTCAACATAAAGACATTACTTTTTATAAATAGAAATAACATCAACATAGAAACTTTATATTCTTATTCCAAATAATAATTCCAGCAAAGTTACATTCAAAATTAATGGTGGATCATATATTGAACATTTTATTTTAAGTAGAGTGTAGATGTAATCCATAATCAAGTGTGCCCTTAACATATCGAATGATACGTTTAAGAGCAGTAAAATGAGGCTCCCTGGTGCATGCATAAATAAGCATACATGCTGAACAACATAAACAATATCAGGCCTTGTGAAAGTAAGATACTAAAGTGCACCTGCTAGACTCCTATAAAGAGTGGGATATGCCACTGGATCACCATCAACTACATTAAGTTTCGATTTAGAGTCAATCGGAGTGGACATGACTTTAGTCATCTTAGTCATGTACACAATCCCATCTGCATACTTACGCTGGCAAAGAAACATAGTGTTTGCATACCTAGTCACAAAGATCCCCAAAAAATAACTCAACTTTCACAAGTCAATCATAGCAAATTCGATTTTGAGCAATGCAATGATCTCATTTTTCAATACATCAAACGTGGCAGTACGGACAATTTCATCCACATATAACAATAAATAAGAAATGCACACACGATACAGTTTGCATTGTCATGGACATGCCGCAAAAGTGGATCACTTTGTTATTTGTTTTGTTGTGTTATCGTTTCCAAGCTTTTGTGACTCAAACCTTCGCTGTCAAATTGGAGTGATAAGCCGAGATATTCACTATCACTTAATACATCACCAGTATACTTAGTAGTATACACATACAATGCAATAAGCACACTTGCTATTTCTGAACTGGCCAAGTCACATGTTATTATAAATAGAGATTATAATGTGTTATTGAGCAGAGGCAAAGTTCATACAAAATATACAATCTGTTTCTACCAAACTTTCTCCTCCTTTCTCTCGTTCACCAACTCCTTCCTTTTTCCTCCTCTTTCTCGCACTCTACATCAAATCTGTGCTGCTTATCTATGGATTGTGCACATGTAATGTGTGATTATTAACAACCAGGCTGAGTAGAGATTAACTGTACCTGGCCTTTTTCAGTACAACGGAGACATCAACATTGTCAGAAAAGAAAGTTTGAGATATCCACAGGGTCGTAAGGATCAAAAATCAAGGATAAAAGCACTCCTTTCTCTTCAAATTCCTTCAACTGTTCTCTTTTGATGCAGAATATGGGTCTCAATGGACTTCCTTCGTCAGATGAAGGTGAAGAAGATAAACTCAACTATCAATGGGGTAACACAAGCCGAATTTCCGATCTTCTTGACCATTTTTTTATCATCAAACCTTAGAACAGCGAGAGTTTTTTTTTATCGAACAGAGAGAGCGTTTGTGGAGTCTAGTTTTGAAGGACAGTTGTAGTGTGTAAGTGATTGTTCAAATTTCTTGAATTTATTTGGGGAAGAGGAGTAGCTGTAGACCGTTGAGTTCTCATTTTCCACAATGGCCTTGAGAAAGGCTTTCTTTTTTCCACCAAAAGGCCTTAGGTGACTTGCCTAAACCTAAACATTACGAAAAGTGTCATTTGGGCCTGGTTTCGAGTTCGACCACTTTTTGAATCATTTCCGGTTAGAATTCTGATGTGGGGCAATTTCTTCATTTCTTTGGGCGGATTTCCTTCATATGTACTGGTCTTTAATTTTACCCTTAAATCGATGGTCTTTAATTCGATCCCCAGCAGAGTCAACACAAATAAATTTCGCAAGGTAAAGTTTAATTTTTGGGTAAAGTTTCATAAAATTTAAATTGAAACCGGGGCATAAGTTCTCGTAAATTAAGTTTTGTTCGACAACTTAATTTCTGTTAACTATGCCAAAACTTTGTCTTGCGAAATTAGGTCATATGCCAAATTTATTTTCTTGTTTTTTCTATGTCAGGGGTATTTTCGACCATTTTTTTTTACTTCTAAATGCCAACAATAACATATCCAAGAAAAACTCACACGCGGGGAAATTGGCAGATAATGCACACATATCTATTCTCTCTTCCTATGTAGAGAGACATTTCCAAAACCCTCACCAAAATAAAGCATTACATAAAATGCCAAATGCCAAAAATTAAAGACTAGGTAATTTGAGGCAAAATTAAAGACTAGTAATTGCCTAATCTTTGTAGATTAAAGTATATACAGATTTGTTAACACATGCACCTGAATGGTAGGTTATAGTTAACCCCTACATAGGTGTACGTTATTATCGTGAGATGTTATTTATCCATTTACGGCTTATCCGTTGTACCGCTACTCTTTCGAAAATAGCACACAGTAGAAATCCCGCCGACGCACGTACCGCAAAACCACAATGATTAACTACACTTTACGCCCATGCGCGATGCATCAATCGTTACGCGATGTTATGATCGAACTCGCGATTCATGACCGCGCTTCATCACTAACTCGCTATCTCATGGTAGTAGACAAGTATTTATCTACTTATCGCACAATGGAGATGCAGAAAAATAAGTTCTTATATTTTCTCACATTCGGAATCTGATTCTTGAATTTTTTAGTGTGGTGATGCTATGTTATGTAAATTTGGTTAATTCTTCTAATTTGTAGCTGATTTGCACAATTGGACAAAGTTTCTGACATATTTTGAAATTCTACAGAGCAGTGGGGTAATTGCCGAATACCTGACTAATGGTCTTAGAATGAATGTTCTATGGCTTGATATTTTATGTAAGATTTCCGGGAAGGTAAGGGGATTTTACAACAAGTTACAAGTTTGACTTGTACTTCAAATGAAAATGATCTCCATCGTCCCGAGTAGGAATTGGCGTTAGTAAGCTACTAATATAGTATTAAGATCTCAAAGTCTGGTTTAGCTGCATGCATGACTTAGTGATTCTTCACTTAATTTTATAGGAGATTATGTCTCAAGACCGATTAAGTGGATAAAATATTATTAAAAGAAAATAAAGTATATTCGTCATTGAATAGTCAGTATTATATCTCCTTGTTAGAAAAATAATAGAAATTAGAGATAAAATATAAAACGATAAACTCATTTTATATTTCAAAATAATAGAAACTAGATTACTATATATGACTAAACGGAATAAAATATACAATACTATGCTATTTTTCTTAGAGATTTTAACCTAAAAGGAAAATAAACATTCTAGAATATTCCTACACCAAAAGCGAATATAAATATTCTCCAATTTATATAGATCTTAATCAAGAATGCGAACATGCTATAGGTATTTAAATAGTGAATCTAATAATAACAAAGGAGTAAGAAACTGGAAATGATCAACATGCAGGCCACGAAATAACAATTTCGATCTATCCTACATAATATTGCCCCGTGATATCCTTTCAATCTGTCAGGACTCGCAACTTATCTCCCCAAGATAAAACAACAATCAAACAAATGAGCAAAGCGAAACTCAAGATTTTGCCGTAAGAAAGATCTGAAAGCTCATATCGCAAGAGAAAGATACCCCCGTGCAGAATCGCTGGAGCGTAATATGTCGTTTGCTTCCAAACGAGCCTCAAGGCCTCATTTTATAGCTACAGGGATTACTTAATTCTCCAAATGGCTAAGTAACGGCCGCTTAATGTCATGCCAATGCCTCACCTGAGCTACCATTCAACCAAGAATCATCAATTCATTTAAAGAAATAACTGAGAGCAAATACCCAAAGTCACCCCAAGAATCAGCTTTTAATTCACCTCCAACGATTGAAACATCGGCGGAGCCGCGCTTTTCTGGCAGAGTGCCGCGCCTCCGGGCCCAGCAGAATCACCGAACCGAACGCCAATTAGAGCCGCGCCTGGGGGAGGCGTCATGCTCTCCAAGCGCCGCAACCCTTACTTCAGCCACACTTTCTCGATTTCTCGCGGTGATTTCTCGATTCATTTACCTGCCATTATACACTTCCTTCATTTACCAACGTGAAATCATTCATCCGACTCAATAATCAGATATTACCCACGCTCCAAACAATTCGGGAGACGACAATATCTCTTCCATTAAGGAATTTAGATTTTGGCACTACGCAGACGCGCGAAAACAAAGTTTCCTTGGCGTAAGTAATGCTGTCACAAATTTATTACAATAACAATAAACATTATCGTGTCTATGTGATTATGTTACGATTTTGTCTCACATTCGGTGACCTAATGTCATACGTGATATAATGTAAAACTGAAAAAATAATAATATATATTGTATCAAGTTAATAAATACATATATATATATATATATATAAGAAAAACAAAGAATAAATTGCATGAGATAGAGTTAGCAAGTAAAGTTTGATAAACAGATACGAAATGAAAATAAAATAAAATACGCAGTAACGCACGAAGTCCCCTTTACCCCTTCTTTCCCCTTCTTCATTTCCCTTCAATCTTCGACTTTCCTCTCCCATGTTGTAATCATCCCCTACTTATATAGTGTATTTAGCACAAAATAAAGTACCTAGTACAAGGAATAGAAATCAGGAAAATAATCAAGTGAACAAGAAGGAAAAAATCAAAGAAAATATCAAGGGAGGAAGGAGAATGAAGAAAATTATGGAACACTAAAGAGAAGGACCACTTGAAGAACCGAACCACAATCCTTTTCACACTTACAAGGTGAGTTTCTCACTCAGAAATTCTTGGTAATATCCTTTATTTTAAGTTCAATACATGTTAGATTAAGAATTGAGTGTTGAAAGAAATATTGAACTTGATTGTTTAGACAACTAGTTGCGTCATGAACTTTACGAACTGTTTTCACTGAGTTATAATTGTTAGAATTTGATGAAATTCGGAAGAATGGTACACCTCTCTATTATGATCATATAGAACCAAAAATGAGGTAAAATGGACATACGGTTTGAAAGTTATCATAGTTCAAAGTTCCTGCCTTAGATTTGGCCGAAATTCGGAAAGACATAATTATGGACTGTTTTTATTGAGGTGTACTTACTAGAATTATACGAAAATTTACATGGTTGTAAATCTCTGTTACGGACAGATATAGATAAAGAGTTATTAAAAGCGGACTTACGAGTTGAGAGTTATGGTAGTTTGAAGTTGCTGCCTCGGATTCATCGGAATCCGAAGGGCAGGGCGTTGAAACGTGAAACTGTACTGATCTGTGGGAATATGAAAATTGTTGCTAAATGAAAGTTCTAGATCTATTTGTTGTGGACGTTTTGAGACCTTACGGTGTCTATCCGACTTACGGATTGAGAGTTATCGTTGTTTAAAGTTGCTGCCTCGGATCTATCGAGATCCAGAAGGGCAGCGAATAAAGTGTAAAACTGTACCAAATGGTACAGAAAATGAAAATATGGTTCACATGGAGACGTGTAGCTCTCTGTTCTCGCTGCTTTGAGATTTTATGGGGCTTGAGCGGGTTTCTGATTAGGAGTTATGATTATTCTAAGATTGGGTTACGTTTAATAAAAATTCTGCGAAACAAATTTCATGTGACTGTTTTGAGGATAAATTTGTGTTAGTTACCCAAAGTAGTTTTAAATGAAATTTGTTCTGATGAAAGATCCGTCTTGCCTTAGTTTCCGCTTGAGAAACATCTTAGTTGGAGTTATGGTTAAAAGTTATAATCGTTACAAGTATGAATGAGAATGTTAGGAAAGAGAATAGTATTTATTGAACTTCAAAAATATGAAAAGTGAATACGTCTTCACATAAATATATAAATATATAATGGATCGGGTTGCACGCGCAACAAAGCGTAAAGTGAATACGCGTTCACAAATCACGTAAACATAATGGATCGGGTTGCGCCGCAACAAGCGTAAAGTGAATATGTGTTCACAAATACGTAAATATAATGGATCGGGTTGCGCCGCAACAAAGCGTAAAGTGAATACGCGTTCACAAATCGTAAACATAATGGATCGGGTTGCACGCCGCAACAAAACGTAAAGTGAATACGTGTTCACAAATACGTAAATATAATGGATCGGGTTGCGCGCGCATGACAAAGCGTAAAGTGAATACTGGCGTTCACAAATACGTAAACATAATGGATCGGGTTGCGCGCAACAAAGCGTAAAGTGAATACGTGTTCACAAATACGTAAATATAATGGATCGGGTTGCACGCCGCAACAAATATGAAAGATGAATACATGTTCACCTATATATAAATATGAAAAGTGAATACGCGTTCACAAATATATAAATGTAATAAACATGTGGAAATGCAGGGAATGTCTTAACGTATAATACGAGATAAAATGAAGTGTTAGTTAAATCGAGAATTTCTATGAGGAGTTGTTGCATATTTAAAAATGTTGCAACTGATATGTTTTGCAATATGCTTATTACGTTATAATGTGATTGTGCTTGGAATATTGTGGTATTACTTTGAATTGCAGGTAAGGTTCTCACCACTTGGATGGTAGGGTTGACTCTTTATTTAACATGTTTGAAAGCGTGATAGAGGAAAGGCTCCACGCCAAGGCTAGCGATCGTCATGACCTCTTGTCATACCAAGTCCATTGCCGCTTGGTAATCGTCGAGTTCAGATATCGGTTCGAGTGTCTCGGGAAATGTCCGGTGTGGAATAGTCTTCCTTCCAATTTAGAATAATATTTGTCGATGTCTATGTAGAAACAATATTTACGGCGTGGGCTCGCGTTATATTTTCAATAAAGTCATAAACAAATTTCTTTATTGTTATTTTATTAATAGCTAGTATTTGAATATAATTTTAAATTTCTAAATAAAGAGAATTAAATGGTGCTCTGGTGGAAAATAATTGTCAGTGCCATCACGCCTAAGTAAAGACTTAGGAAAAGTCGGGCGTGACAAGTTGGTATCGAGCTAAACCAAAGTTAGGAGATTAGGAAGTTTCTTGAGTTGGGTGTTTGAGCAGTTACTTATTGCGGCGGTGTGCGCGCCTTAGTAATAAGTAAGCGGAATCATCCTAAAGTTTCCTCTTTCACTCTTCCGTGCCTATCTTGAATCTTTTCAAAGACTTGGTTCTCGTACTACCTCCTTCAAAGGATTGTGAAAGGAGTGTACAACGATAAAATAACCAGATGTATTTGCACCCACCGAAAAGGTAGGAGAGGTACGAGATAGACTATGGGGCAAATTTTGTGAGAAAAAGGGAACATATCTATCTGGGAAGAACTACAAGTCTAACTTGATAGTATTTCGATGAGGTAGAAAACCTCACATTTACACGAGGATGTGAAGACGCATAGCGTCAATTTGGTAATCGACGGTTAGTGGGCGACACCGCGGGTGTGGTGGAGAAATTTTAGAAGAAATCATTTTCGATGTCACCACCGATGGCGTGGGAGTTGAGCGCGATTGAAAAGTACATGCCTAACTCCAGAAAGATGCGCTCAGACGTGATTTTGAGCCATTGAAACAAGGAGACCGCAATGTCATAGAATAAAATACCTAATTCATCCGATTGTCGATACTGGCGCACATAATATTCCTCTGAGAAAGGAGAAGGTCAAAAGAGTTGTTAAGGGTTTAAACCCAAACTTGGAAGAGAAGGTAGTGACACTAGCCCATTATCGGGCATACCTTCAGATCGTCGGTATGGCAATGAGGGTAGAAGGTTTCGCTAAAGCAAAAAGAGAATATTCGCGAGAAGAGATTTGGACGTCGGGATCGTTTAACGAGTCAAAATCGAGCGGGAGTTTAGTAGGGATCTTGAGGCCGAACGATATAATGGGCGATCTTATTTCAAGCCTAAGGGCCTGGTTGGTCTAATTACCAAGGTAGCGGCAAGGCCACCAACCCTAACACAGGAGGTGACAAACCAATTTGTAAGATTTGTCAAAAGAAACACAATGGAGAATGTCGGCTCTTAACGAAGACATGTTATAACTGTGGAGAGTCAGGCCACTATACCAGGGATTGCAAGAAGAGGACCCAAACTCAATCTATTCGGGGAGGTCGAAGCGACCACAACCGCCACTGTGGGGAAATCGGAAACCAACCCCGATGCAGGGAGGTCAACAACCCAACAATTTAATCGGCCACGCTTTGCCCGGAGGAATAAAGTGGCGAAGCGTCAATCACGGTGGTCACAGGTATTTTGCTAGTCTCGAGTATTCCTGCATTTGTATTGTACGATCCCGCTTTACATTTTCATATGTCTCAATGGAGTTTGCTAAGAATTTACACGTAGAACCTTCTTATTTAAGTGAACCTTTTGAGGTTATGACACCAGTAGGGGCCTCAATTTGGGCCTCTCGGGTGGTAAATAATTTCCGTTAGAAGTGAATGGCAGGGAACAATGGTGAACCTAGTACTACTTGATATGGTAGACTTGACGTCATTTTGAGTATGGATTGGTTGTCGGCATGTTATGCCATGTTAGATTGTCGTGAAAGATAGTGAGATTAACTTTTCGAGGAGAACCAGTTGTTATAAGGGTAGGTTGGAATATCCTCGAGTTAGTTTATTTCCTACCTTGGGGCTCAAAAGTTATTGAGAAGTCACGAGTGGAGTATGCATATCTGGCTAATATAGTGGATACCCAAAAAGAATCCTGATGAATGATGTTCCTATTGTTGAAATTTTCGGAGGTTTTCTGAAGATCTTCCATGCCTTCCTCCGGATAGAGAAGTGGAGTTTGCCATAGAGTTAATTCTGGGTACAAGACCCATTTCTATTCCTCCATATCGAATGGCCCCAGCTGAATTGAAGGAGTTAAAAGAACAATTGAAGGATCTTACGGATAAATGCTTTATAAGGCCTAGTGTTTCCCTGGGGTGCACGATCTGTTTGTGAAAAAGAAAGGCGGATCGCTTCTCTCGATGTGCATCAATTATCGGCGTACTTCAATAAGGTCGCGTCGAAGCGGCACCCATTACCAAGAATCGATGATCTTTTGACCAATTTCGAGGAGCTAGCTATTTTTCCAAAATTGATCTCCGTCGGGATATCACCGGTGAAAATAAATCCGGATGATATATCCAAAATGACCTTTAGAACCCGTCGACCATTATGAGTTCTTGGTCATGTCTTTTGGGTTAACGATGCCCCATCGGCTTTTATGGATTTAATGAGCGAATCTTCAAACCATTCCTAGATTTGTTCGTGATTGTGTTCATAGATGATATCCTAATCTCTGAAGAGTGTTGAGGAACATGAAAAGCGTTCGAGGGTAGTCTTGAAGTCTTGAAAGCAGGAGAAACTATATGCTAAATTTTCAAAGTGTGAATTTTGGTTGGAAAAGGTAGCCTTTTTGGGTCATGTTGTGTCAAGGGATGGAATTATGGTAGACCAGGAAGATAGAAGCGATGAAGAAGCGACCAAACCGACCACTTCGTGAGGTTAGAAGTTTATTGGGTTTGGTGGTATTATAGAAGATTCGTAAAAGGTTTTTCTAGTTTCTGCCGCCCTCCGGTTGACTAAAAAAAAAGCGGTTAAGTACGGTGGTCGAAGCGTGAAGCAAGTTTTGAAACTAAAAGAATTGTTGACTCGCAGTCCTAACCTTACCATCGGAAGAAGGGTTCACGCCTTTGCGATGCCTACAGAGTTAGGTTAGGATGTGTCTTGATGATTTGGAAAGGTCATTGCGTATCATCTAAACGATTGAAGATACATGAGAAGAATTACCCAACTCATGACTTGAATTAGTTGCGGTGGTGTTTGACTTACGAATATGGAAACATTATTTGTATGGTGTGCATGTGGACATATTCTGATCATAAGAGTTTGCGACATAACCACGAGAAGGATTTGAATCTCGGACAAAGAAGATGGTTAGAATTGCAAGGATTATGACCTTAGTATTCTTTACCATCGTGGGAAAGCCAACGTAGTGGTGGCGCTCGATGGGAGATCAATGGGTAGCTTGGCCCGTTTGGCAATACAAAAGAGGTATTGTTCGTGAGGTACAAAGATTGGAAAACCCTGAGTTAGCTTAAGCGAGATCGGTGAAGGTAGGGTGGTGGTACATGATACCTCGCAGTCTGCCTTAGCTTCAGAAATAAAAGAAAGTCAGTTTGAGGATACGGAGTTTGTTGGATTCCTTGGAGAGGATCCAACAGGGAAAACCTTCACAGTTTACGTTGAGAGATAATGACGAACCGCCCGATATAAGGGTAGGTTATGTGTTCTAAGGTAAAGGATCTAAGGAGGAAGATCTTAGATGAGGTCACAACACAAGATATTCCATTCATCCAGAACAACAAAATGTATCAGGACCTCAAGGCAAATTGCGGTGGACGGGATGAAGAAAGGCGTTGCGGAGTTTGTCGAGGTGTCTTATATGTCACAGTGAAAGTGAACATCAAAACACGGCGGATTACTTCAGACATTGGAGTCCCCAGTGGAAATGGGAGGCGATTCACATGGATTTAAATCGGTCTACCAAAACTCGAGAAGGGTATGATTCTATTTGGGTGATTGTTGATCGGCTTACAAAGTCAGCCCATTTCTTACGTCAAGACTACGTATCGCGCGCACCACAAGACACACGCATTTATTTGAAGGAGATTGTGCGGTTACGGGATTCCTTACAAATTATTTCAGATAGGGTTCCTTCACCTCACACTTTTGGCAAAGTTTCCAGCAGGTCTCGGGACAAAAGTTAAGTTAAGCCGACTTTCCACCCGCAAAACAGATGGGCAAGCCGAGCGAACAATTCAAACACTTGAGGGCGTGTTGCGATCTTGTGTGTTAGATTTTCGGGAAAGTGGTTGGACCATCTATGTCTAATTGAGTACGCCTACAACAATAGTTTTCACTCTAGCATACAAATAGCCCCGTTTGAAGCATTATATGGACGAAAATGTAGGTCTCCACTTGGATGGTTCGAGGTGGGTGAGACGCAACTGTTCGGACCTGAAGTCATTCAGGAAACAAATGATAAGGTACAGATGATTCGGGAAAGGATCAAAACAGCTCATAGACGTGATAAGTCCTATGCGGATCATCGGAAAAGAGATCTTGAATTTCAAGAGGGGGAGAAATCATTTTTAAAAGTGTCCCCAATGAAGGGAGTGATGCACTTTGGTAAGAAAGGTAATTTGAGCCCAAGGTTTATTGGGCCATATGAGATCTTGCGAAGAGTGAGGAATATGGCTTACGAATTAGCACTTCCACAAGAGTGAAGCGGCATCAGGTATTTCGTGTGTCGATGTTACGAAAATACTTGCACGATCCAAGTCACGTCATCCTTCCCCATGAGATAGTTCTTAATAAAGAGCTTCAATATGAAGAGGCTCCGGTAGAAATACTTGATAGAAAGGTCCAACGCCTTAGAAATAAAGATATTGCTTCCGTAAAAGTCCTATGGAGGAATCACTCCACAGAGGAAGCCACCTGGGAAGCTGAAGAGGCGATGAAAGTCAAATATCCATTCCTATTTGACTAAGGTAAAAAAAAAAAAAAGTATTACATAGTACTTCATATGTGTGTCATTTGCGTGTCTATATGCATGTGTTACAACCTTATTCTCATTCGAGGACGAATGCTCCTTAAGGAAGGGAGAATGTGAAGGCCCAAATTTGTTACAATAACAATAAACGTTATTGTGTCTATGTGATTATGTTACGACCTTATTCACATTCGAGGACGAATGTTGCTTAAGGAGGAGAGAATGTAAAATCCGGAAAAAAATAATAATAATAATATATAGTTGTGGTTGGGTTAATAAAAATATATATAAGAAAACAAAGAATAAATTGCATGGGATAGAGTTAGTGTTAAAGTTGGATAAATAGATAGATAAAATGAAAATAAGAAAACAAAAAAAAACAAAAACAAAAAAAAAAACAAAAAAAAACAAAAAAGTAGGATGCATGCATGCTTTGGACGTCCATTCCCTTCTTCTCCCCTCCAACTCTTGTCCTTCCACCTCTCATATGTTATACAAACACTTCAACTTATATAGTGTATTTAGCACAAAATAAAGTACCTAGTACAAGGAATAGAAATCAGGAAAATAATCAAGTGAACAAGAAGGAAAAAAATCAAGAAAATATCAAGGGAGGAAGGAGAACAAGAAAATTATGGAACACTAAAGAGCAAGGACCACTTGTAGCAACCGAACCACAATCCTTTTTCACACTTACAAGGTGAGTTTTCTCACTCAGAAATTCTTGGTAATATCCTTTATTTTAAGTTCAATACATGTTAGATTAAGAATTGAGTGTTGAAAAGAAATATTGAACTTTTGATTGTTTAGACAACTAGTTGCGTCATGAACTTTACGAACTGTTTTCACTGAGTTATAATTGTTAGAATTTGATGAAATTCGGAAGAATGGTACACCTCTCTATTATGATCATATAGAACCAAAAATGAGGTAAAATGAACATACGGTTTGAAAGTTATCATAGTTCAAAGTTCCTGCCTTAGATTTGGCCGAAATTCGGAAAGACATAATTATGGACTGTTTTTATTGAGGTTTACTTACTAGAATTATACGAAAATTTACATGGTTGTAAATCTCTCTGTTACGGACAGATATAGATAAAGAGTTATTAAACGGACTTACGAGTTGAGAGTTATGGTAGTTTGAAGTTGCTGCCTCGGATTCATCGGAATCCAGAAGGGCAGGACGTTGAAACGTGAAACTGTACTGATCTGTGGGGAATATGAAAATTGTTGCTAAATGAAAGTTCTAGATCTATTTGTTGTGGACGTTTTGAGACCTTACGGGTGTCTATCCGACTTACGGATTGAGAGTTATCGTTGTTTAAAGTTGCTGCCTCGGATCTATCGAGATCCAGAAAGGGCAGCGAATAAAGTGTAAAACTGTACCAAATGGTACAGAATATGAAAGTATGGTTCACATGGAGACGTGTAGCTCTCTGTTCTCGTCGTTTTGAGATTTTATGGGGCTTGAACGGGTTTACAGATTAGGAGTTATGATTATTCTAAGACTGGGTTCTGTTTAATAAAAATTCTGCCGAAACAAATTTCATGTGACTGTTTTGAGGATAAATTTGTGTTAGTTACCCAAAGTAGTTTTAAATGAAATTTGTTCTGATGAAAGATCCCCGTCTTGCCTTAGTTTCCGCTTGAGAAACATCTTAGTTGGAGTTATGGTTAAAAAGTTATAATCGTTACAAGTATGAATGACAGAATGTTAGGAAAGAGAATAGTATTTATTCGAACTTCTGAAAAATATGAAAAGTGAATACGTCTTCACATAAATATATAAATATATAATGGATCGGGTTGCACGCCGCAACAAAACGTAAAGTGAATACGCGTTCACAAATACGTAAACATAATGGATCGGGTTGCACGCCGCAACAAAACGTAAAGTGAATATGTGTTCACAAATACGTAAATATAATGGATCGGGTTGCACGCCGCAACAAAACGTAAAGTGAATACGCGTTCACAAATACGTAAACATAATGGATCGGGTTGCGCGCAACAAAGCGTAAAGTGAATACGTGTTCACAAATACGTAAATATAATGGATCGGGTTGCACGTATGACAAAGCGTAAAGTGAATACGTTCACAAATACGTAAACATAATGGATCGGGTTGCGCGCAACAAAGCGTAAAGTGAATACGTGTTCACAAATACGTAAATATAATGGATCGGGTTGCAAGACGCAACAAATATGAAAGATGAATACATGTTCACCTATATATAAATATGAAAAGTGAATACGCGTTCACAAATATATAAATGTAATAAACATGTGGAAATGCAGGGGAATGTCTTAACGTATAATACGAGATAAAATGAAGTGTTAGTTAAATGAGAATTTCCTATGAGTTGTTGCATATTTAAAAATGTTGCAACACGATATGTTTTGCAATATGCTTATTACGTTATAATGTGATTGTCTTGGAATATTGTGGTGTTACTTTGAATTGCGGTAAGGTTCTCACCATTTCGGATGGTAGGGTTGACTCTTTATTTAACATGTTTGAGCGTGATAGAGGAAAGGCTCCACGCCAAGGCTAGCGATCGTCCATGACCTCTTGTCATACCAAGTCCATTGCTTCGGGCTTGGTAATCGTCAGGTTCAGGATGTCAGTTCCAGTGTCTCGGGAAATGTCCGTGTGGAATGGTCTTCCTTCCAATTTAGAATAATATTTGTCAGTATGTCTATGTAGAAACAATATTTGCACGAGCATGAGCTCACGTTATATTTTCAATAAAGTCATAAACAAATTTCTTTATTGTTATTTTTATTAATAGCTCCGTATTTGAATATAAGTTTAAATTTCTAAATAAAGAGAATTAAATGGTGCTCCTGGTGGAAAATAATTGTCAGTGCCATCACGCCTAAGTAAAGACTTAGGAAAAGTCGGGCGTGACAAAAGTATGGTTGAATTCCTGCCGATTCGATTTTTACATGGCAGTAGCACGAAATTCCTAGCCAAGTTCTTTCCCCGTGTAAAGCAAAGCGAGAGGAGTTGAACAACTTCTACCAAGCGGATGGGCGATCCTTATATGAAGCTTGGGAAAGGTTCAAAGATCTACAGAGAAAGTGCCCACACCATTGCATTGAGTTGTGGAACTTGGTCCACATCTTCTACAACGGGCTGAGCAGTACAACCAGAACCATTATAGATGCAACAGCAGGTGGAGCATTCATGAGGAAAACAGCCCACGACGCTCATGAGTTATTAGAAGATATGGCCACTAACAACCATATCACAGAAGAGAGGTCGACAAGTGGGAGAAGAACAGTGGGAGTCCACGAAATAGATGTTATTGCTGCCTTGAATGCCCAAGTGGCCCTTTTAGCGAAACAGTTACAGCAACATACAGTGTCAGTAAATGCGGTGCAGATGCCTAAAAGTTGTGAGATATGTGGTGGCCCACATACATTTGATAGGTGTCCTTCAGCTGATCCCAACAATATACCAATGGAGCAGGCAGAGTGTCAGGCCATAGGTAATTATCAGAGGCAACAGAACAACCCCTACTCCAACACTTATAATCCAGGGTGGAGGAACCACCCAAATTTCTCATGGAGAGAGACTGCGCAGAACCAGCACGTAATCCAAGCAGAACCAATACCAAGGGCAACAAAATCAATACCAGGGGCAGCAGAACCAATACAGAGGCCAGTACCAGAACCAGCAGAACCAGAATCAGCAGCCCTTCATTCAAGCCCGGCACTCAGCCAATGCACCTGCTCAAAGAAGAAAAGCCGACGAGCCGGCAGCGGTAAAGACTTCGCAATGCCTGCACTTCGCCATGACGAAGCTAGATCCTCATTCAGAAACTTGGAAACACAAGTGGGTCAGCTAGCAAAGCGCAAACGATGAGGCCACTGGACATTGCCAAGCAACACAGGTAAATCGAAGGAGCAATGCCAGGCAGTGCAATTGAGAAGCGGCAAACAGTTGGAGCAGCAGTCACCTCAGCTAGTAGTTGAGAAGAAGGCAGAGTTAGAAAAAGAGAAGGTGATTGAGCCCAGCCCTGTAGTAGAGAAAACTCCAGAGAAGGAGTATACAGAGAAGATCCCTTTTCCCCAGAGACTACAGCGAAAGGCGGTTGATAAACAATTCTCCAAATTTTTGGAGACATTTAGGAAGCTGCATATCAACATACCTTTCATAGAAGCATTAGAGCAGATGCCCTCCTATTTCAAGTTTATGAAGGAGATCTTGGGGAAAAAGAAGAAGCTGACGGAATATGAGATAGTAGCACTAACAGAAGAGTGTAGTGCTATCTTGCAGAAGAAGTTGCCACCAAAACTAAAGGATCCTGGAAGCTTTACACTACCTTGCACAGTGGGCAGGGTGACTTGCAACAGAGCTTTATGTGATTTAGGGGCGAGTATAAATCTGATGCCCTTGTCAGTATTTAAAAGATTGGAGTTGGGTGAGGCCAAACCAACCACAGTAAGCCTGCAACTGGCCGACAGGACAGTGGTTCATCCAAGAGGCAAGATTGAGGACGTAATTGTGAAAGTAGGAAAATTCTTCTTTCCTGCAGACTTCCTCATTCTTGATATGTAAGAAGATGCGGAAATCCCTATCATATTGGGGAGGCCATTCCTAGCAACGGGGAGAGCTTTGATTGATGTTGAAAGAGGAGAGTTAACATTAAGGGTGAAGAATGAAGAAATGGTGTTTAAAGTTTTTAAACACGTCATTGAGCCACCAACCATGAGTGGGTGCTTTGCAATCAGCACCATCAAACCCCCTTGCGAGCCAATACAAGTCAACCAAAGAGAGATGAGCCCAAGAAAGCAGGCATGGTTTGCCGAAATTCCACTAAAGGAGGTATGTGTTCCTGAACTCCTCTTCGATAAAGCTAAGAAGAAAAGAAGAAAAAGAAAACGCAAAATGTGGAGAAATGGATTAGTTGGGGCTTGATCCACCCCACGGTTATTAAAGCTAAGAACTGCGTCCGCTAAAAGCCGTTAAAGACAGCGCTACTTGGGAGGCAACCCAACGTTTTCAATTATGTTATTTCAATCCCTATCTTTAGTTTAGTTTATTTTGTCTTGAACAGTCTCACGGTCTTGGGTTCTTGTGTTTGTGTTGTGTTGACAGGTGAAAGCCAAGGATTTGGAATGCAAAAACTGAAGAGAAGCCAAGGATACCCAGAAAATTGCCAAAGCGCCGCGGCGCCAAAAGATCAGAAGACGCCCAGAAGTCTGAGCGCCACGGCTCCCATCTGCGGGCCGCGCGCAGAAGTTCGTAACCATCACAGAGTTTCAGCCGCGGCGCCATTTCTGGCCGCGGCGCCACAACGGCAAATATGAATTCTGGAAGACACCCTGATCCGAAGGCCCTATCGCCAAATCAAACACCAAGAGCTCTCCTTCCCTCACGGAATTCAAAGTATTATCCACCTCCATCACCACCATTTTAGCCAAAGTTTGTAAGTGTCTTATTTCTTTACTGTCTTTGAGTCTACACACATTGGGGACAATGTGTGATTTAAGTTTGAGGGTGTTTTATTTGTGTCTTGTTATGTTTTATTTAAGTCTTTTTGATTGTTTTATGTTTATTTTTTGAGTCACAATTGCCTGTCAAAGATCATGTATGCTGTAGTTGCTAGAAACACCTAGTGAAGGAAGGTAGAATAATGTAACGGAATTGAAGCAACTATCTAAACACCTAAGTTAGATATGCCAAAAACTCACAGAATCTGTCTATTTGGAGTTTCTTGCTTGAGTTATGCATGCTAAATGATAATTACTTATGTGTTATGATTGCTTGCTATTTGAGGCGAAATAGTTAGGATATGCATGTTAGGGAGATGACTCAGACATTTCTTTGATAGTCAATTCTTACCATTCTTTTCTATCCCGGACTTTTAAAAATATTCCTAGTCAGCCCCATTGAGCCTAAAAATTGAAACTTCTTCTTTGACACCCTATATTCCCACAAATTGTGCCATAAGTAAAAATATGAAATAGTGGAATACACTGTGTTAAAAAAAAAAAGACAAAAAGAGTGAATAAACCTGTTGCACCCCAATAAAAAAGTAATAAGAAATAGGCAAAAGCCTAAGTTTGGGGGTGCTTGTCATTATTATATACTTCACTCTCCCAAAACAAAAAGAGGGAAAAGATAGAATCGAAGTGAAGGAAAGAACAAAAAGAAAAAGGGAAATACTGAAAATTTGAAGAGCTTATGGTACACGAAATGAGCCTAAATGCCTATTTTTACCTACCTATACCTAAGCCTACATTGCAACCCTTAAAGTCCTGAAGATCTCTTTTATGCATATCCAGAATTAGTGGAGAATAGCAAGTAAGCATGCCATAGGAATTCTTGAATTTATATGCATGATTTAGTATAGTGACTTCCATTAAACATGATGAATATGAGTTTGCGAAATATCTAGCTTCATGTGTTTAGTGTGCTGAAATTTCATGCTATATGTTCCTGCATATTATTTTGCTAACCTTCATGTTTTTCTAGTTAACTCTAATGCAGCAAAAGTGATCAATGGCAGTGAGTCTTTTATTTTCGTTCTTTGAGTTTTTTATTTCTTTCTTTCTATCTTTGCTCGAGGGCGAGCAAATGTTAAGTTTGGGGGTATTTGATCGGTGTATTTTATATACACCTTTTGAGTCAGTTTTAGTTAGTCTTTTGTCCCGTTTTGCACATATAAGTGTCGTATTAGGATAGTTTTCCTTTCTTTTGAGTCAAAGTGGTTAAAATGGCCAAATGACAGAAAAGGAGCTAAAAGAGGGCAAAAGAGGAGATTCCAGAGCTAAAAACAGAGAAAGTGGCGAACGAGACTGAAACCCAGACCAGCGCCGCGGCCTCGCCGAAGCGCGGGCGCGCGCCACTATCCGCAGAGGTGCAGAAGACTCGGCGCGGCGCTCATGACAACAGTGCGAGGCGGCGCCTAAACATCCGACGGACGGAGTTCGGCCGGCGCCGACGTGGAAAAATAAGGTTTTCAGACGGATTTTGGGCCAGGCCTGCAGGGAAAAGTTGAGGCGGTTTTCAGCCTATAAAAGGAGAACCCTAGGCAGTTTTTAAGGGTTCCCCTTCTTGCACAACACAAGGCTTCTTGCTTGGAGATTGGAGACCATAGTTTAGTAATTTCTTTTCCCTTTCTTGTTTTTATTTCAGTTTTTATGAAGAACATGAGACTAGTTCTTGTCATGTCAATGACTAGGAACTAATTCTCTTATAGGGCTTTCCATGTTGAATCTCTAGAAACTTATGTTATGATTTAATACATGCTTATGGTTATTCTTCTTCTTGTTGAGATCTATCCAATATTTGAATTGAATGCTTGGTAGTTAATTGACAACTAATTATCACTATATGATTTCTAATCAGACTCCGAAAGGAGGGGATTGTGAATATGCTGTAAGTTGGGTAGACATTCTTGGATTGGGGATGAAAATACCTCAATTATTTATGTAGCGTTAATGAGAGGCTTAAAACCCCTAATTTTGTGCATGGTGCGTGACGGTTAACTAGGTTTTTGTTCTTAATCCTCCTATAGAGTTATCCTTATCACCGAAAGGTAGGTAAGGTGCAATACTGGGGTTGAGTGTTTATATAACCCTAACGGGAGTATAAAACGATTTCGTAAACCTGCTTTCTCCAAAAGAAGAAGTTATTGCATTAATAAGTAACATAAGCGGATAGTGAGGAGACGTGAAAGCCCTATTCTCATCACCACTGAAGTAAACCCTTATAGTTAAATAGCTTTTATAATTCTTAGTTATAAACAACAAATCCAAATATCAATTTACCAAATAGATACCAAAAGATAGATAGTTGGTAATTGAACACTAATCCTTGTGGATGATATTCGGTCTTATCAAGACTATATTACTTGTCACGATAACGTGCACTTGCGTTAAAGTGTGTGCATCTTTTAAGCGCTTGGTATCAGATCTTGGACCGATCACTGTATGTGCAGTATGTCGGATAGCTTAGTGGACAAGTGGTGATGAGTCCGAATCATCAAGAAATTTGTAATTAGTGACTCGAAATTTTTAAATATTGTCATACGGGAAAACATACTCTAAAAAGTGACTTGGCATGAGATTATGATTTTTTCGGTGGATAGTTCATAGCATAGGTACCTCCTATGGTTCGATCGGAATCCTAGAAAGGCGTACAGAGTAGATCTGGGTGCCAATTTGTGGAGGGCCAAGGATGTCAGATTAGGGTAACACAGAGAACCGAAAATTCTAAGATGGCCATAGGTGAGAATCCGACGGTAGAGAATTTCGGTAGGTGTCTTATTTTGAATCGCACGGGTAGATAAAATATTGAGAATGTGTTCGACCGTTTTTAGTGCATATACCCAAAAAGTAGGGGATATAGATTCATGAAAAAAGAGGGTACAAATCATATAATTAATGGTTCGGAGAATTCTTTCGGCTTTTCCATTTTGTGGGGAGGTATGGGGGCACAAGAAATGAAAGATCATGCTATTAGCCGCACACACATTGAAACAATTTTATGTCCCTTTCAAATTGCGTTTTAACCAGTGTACAAAAATCAACAAATTTGAAGAACACTTGAGATTTGAGTTTGAGTGGATAGACCCAAAGAAAGTGAGAGAAATCATCCAAAAATACCAGATAATATGTGTGACCTAAGTTGCTAGTTATGGGAGATGTCCATAAATCAGTGTGAATAATATCAAAGGGGGAGAAAGTAGTACTCATATAAGTTGTAAATGATAGTCTAATGTGTTTTTCTAACTGACAAGAGGAGAAACTATGAGAAAGATTCTCTTTGTTATATTGGATTAAAATTCGATTTCTAAGAGAATAAAAAATGTGAGAACCCAGATGACCAAGTCTACTATGTCACGTAGAGGTAGATACAATTGTTAAAACGGTGAAAGGGGTGACACTAGCAGCGAATGTGGGTAGGAAATGATATAGGTCCCCCCCTCACTATTGCATCTCGTAAGGAGTTTTCCAGTATGGAGGTCCGTTACAGAAATCCAAACAGGTCAAAATTAATTGAGACAGAATTATCGGTGGCAATTTTCTAACAAAATTAGATTTTTATGATGTTTGGGGCATAAAAGACGTTTTAAAAGAAAAGTGGGGATGTGGTGGTAGGGTAAGGGTGTGGCCAAATCCTTGAATCAGAATGCGATGACCATTACCGACCATAATAGATTGTGGAGATTGTAACTTGCGTAGTTGAGAAAGATTACCAGAATTATTGATGAGATGAGATGTGGCGCCCATATCCATATACCATGCATTATCGGGTTGTTGGCGGGTCAAAGTGCCAAAAACTTGGCTCAGACTAGATTGTGGATGGCCTGGAGTGGAGAGGTGGCCCCTAGACCTGACTTCTATGGGCCGTCAGATGTCGTCCCAGACTGTTGGGTCGTTGCTGGGTTGAGGAATTTTGGGTCGGATGGTCGTGGCCCGCAATTTGGCCGGGAAAGCCGCATAGTGTTCTTTGTTGGGCTCTGCCGAAGCCCGCCTCGCTCGACCATTACGCTTGTCAGCCTCGTCCGCGCCATGTTCATGGTGGTTTCCGACCATGGTGGCTGCCGGAGATTGGGTAGGAGAGAAGACAATAAGGGGGACGTATACTGCACGTATATGAGGCAGAAAATAGCCGTACACGGGGTGTATAACGACTTTGGGAGGTGGTATACAAATAGTATATAGTGGCAGGGATTTATAGTTGACGTATACAAAGTGTATATCGTCATATATATGTTGTATACAAGGGGTATACGACTTGTTGGAGAGATAGGGAAAGAGGTAGGGCTGTATAGAAGCAATATACTAGGGGTATACAAGGCTGTTAGAAGAGTTTGAGGGTTGGACATATGTATATTTAGTGTATATCAATGGTATACGGTCGGTTCAGCGCCTGAAAAAGAGGGGAGAGGTCGGCCGAAATTAGGTTTTGGGCTGGGAAGGATTGTTGGCTTTTGATACCATATAGAATTGTATTAATCTCCCTTGAGGAGCCTTTTTCATTAATACAATATATAGTGTGTATAATGTGGAATCCTAATACAAAAGGATGCTATAATTATCATAATTATACAACACTACTAATTACAAAATATATTGTTTAATATTCACTAATATAGAGACCTTTATAGCATCACAAAAAGTATATTTAGTATTTCTATATACTAATGTAAATTTTGGCAAGAGGCGGTCTTTAATGGTATACATTTTTTGTGTGCAGATTGTGCTTCAGATAAAAATGGAGGATGCACATGTTGACAGAGGACCTTCTGCCCAAAAAGGTAATATATTTCACTTTTATGATTTTTTTTTTTAATTCAAGTATGGAGGTTCTCTATTAAATAGATTTTATTTATATTTTATCTATTTCTTGAGTTTTGATTTATAATCTAAAGATTACTATAGTAGATTCCAATGTCAACGATCAAAAATATTCCACGAAAGCACATTCTATAACATTAACTAGAACTGTCTTTGAGATTGGTATGGAATTTCGTTTTGAAGAGGAATCATATATTGCCTATAATTCATATGTCGTAGCAAAAGATTTTGGTATTAAAAAAGGAGCAAAGACTTATAACAGAAATAAAGAGATGACAAGGTGTTTATTTCTTTATTCTTGTGAAAGACAATCTGATAAGCTTTCCCTTTTTCAAGAAAGGAACTTACAAAGATTAGAATATAGATGTGGTTGTTTGGCTCGTACAAAATTTAAGATTTCAAATGAGATATGGGAAGTTTATGAATTCAGTGCTGTGCATAGCCATCTCATGATAGAAGATAATTTGAGAAATTTCATACGATCTGGTCGCAATCTTACAAGTGCGACTAAAAACATTCTTGATTCTATGATTGATGATGGTATTCGTACAAAAAAAGTTATCGATACATGTTTAGTAATGGAGATGCTCAAACTTTGAAATCATTCTACGCATTTGCAATTAGGTGTAGGGATGACAAATAAGCGGGTTAGGGCGGAACAAACTTTTACCTATTCAGATTTTGATCTGTCCTGTCCCGTTTAGTTTTGTCCAAAAAAATGTCCTGCCCTGCTCTGCTAAATCATGCCCCGCTCCGTTTGTATTTTTTCATTTATTTTAATATCTTAATATTTGAATTTCATTTATAGATAATAACTCGATTGGATTATAATACAATATTATGTATTAAGTTGAAAATTGATATTTTAAAAATTATATAAAAAATTTATTCTTTTAAGTTCCTGTTTTATACCTTTTACAATTTTAAAAAAATAAGTATTAAAGTTTATTTTGTATCCACCTAAGTAATACATTTAAAATTTATTTGGTATTAGTGAAAGTGAAGTAATACATTTAAAATGCTTTTGAAACCTTGAACCAAATAAAGGATATAAGAAGTTTACACTGTGTAAACGCTTATTGACTGAAACCATATTTTGGAGGGGGGGAGTCCATGAGAGTTAAAATAAGGAGGAATCAAAGAAGAAAACAAAAATATAATAATAATATTATAAGGCTAGTTCTTGTTTTTATTAAAAGAAATAGAAGTATCTACATATGGCCACACGAGCCAAATGCACAAAATCATTCACAGCATTTTAGCTTGCCAAAAATGATAACCAAATCTAGGGAAACTGTAATGCTTCGAAAGAACACTTACAATTTACAAATATGGAATCTTCTTCTTCAAGTGTAAGCCGAGGGTGAGCACGCAACCGTTCCTCGATTTGCAAATCAAGACTCCAATGTAATTACTCTTTCGAAAAGCTAGGAAATCCGACAGAGTTTTAGCAGAGAATAATTCAAGTGAATTGAGTGTATTAAAATAATGATTGAACCCTCTATTTATAGCTGAAAAATCAGCTAGGGTTTCCCACATGGGCCAGACCCAGAAATCGAAGCAGAGTGGGTCATTTGAACCCACTGGACACGTGGCGCATCAACGCTCAATAGGTGGCACCGCGACCCTTGGTCCTTTGAGCCGCGACCCTAGTCAAATTTTGCCTCGTTTCTATTTTAATTAAATCTGAAATAACATCTCGATTTAATTAAATAATCATTATTTATTCTAATGTCTCGATCATAAACCGAACATTTATATTCTCTCTGATTATATCCTTGAATCGACAGAACAATTGACTTATTGTTACCCTACATGCCTTCACATATCGACACTAATAACATTAGGGTCTACACGAAACTCCTAGACGACGCTGAAAGACGGACTGAATATGTGAAGTATAGCTACACGAAATCTATGAACTGAACCTCTATGTGGGAAGATAAAATCATTTCATTCACGACACACTCGATCAAACTTAGGGTCTACCAAGTGTCTATCAAAATGGCTTGATCATTATATCTCATCTATATTAGCTGACAACAAGACCATATCAACAATATGTCTACTGCATTGGCCAATGACTTAGTCAACCTAATATCATCAGCTTCTGAGTGTTCTCTCGAAGATACATTCGAAGAATGAATCCTAATCTTGGCTCAACTACCACCTTTAATCTACGTCGCAATATACCAATACAAGTTGCGTCTCAACCTATAAGACATTTGAGCTTCGGACAGGATCAAAGTACATTACTCTGTAAACAAGGCGTGTATCGACCTCAAGTCTAAGGACTTTTATCTCTCACACGCCGATGACACTTTAGACATATATAACAAATAATACATCAGCAGGGTATACCAATACTTCTACAAGTATCCATGTGTCCATCACGAGTTGCCATAACTCGTAGCAGGTGAGACATACTACATCCCTAAGGATATGATGCAGACCACATGTCGACGTATCACATATAATCGATATCCCATTCTCGATGATCATTAGTCGAGGCATTTTAAGAATTATGTTATAATATTAATCTCTCACATTATTAATAACCACGTAACCTCTAGGGATGCAATTATAGAATATTACATACAATCAACAAATAATTCAATAACTGCAAATGTCATAATATTAACCTCCATTAATATAAATATGAATGTGTATATAAAGTATATTTGTCCTAATAAAGATTGTCTCTAGGACATAAATATACTTTCAATCTCTCATTTGGCCTAGAGTCAATCACTAACATATCTAATACCAATGTTCTCAAAATGAACATTATGCTTAACCAAGCTTAATGGTTTAGTAAATGGCTCTGCTAGATTATTGTCTCTGGGAACATAATCTAATCTAATATCTTCAGTCTTCACCATCTCTCTGAGTATGTGGTACTTTTTTGGTACATGATTGTTTCTGTTTGTTGATCTTGGTTCATTTGCCTATGCAATTGCACCAGTGTTGTGATAATAAATGGTTATTGGACAACTAGCACTTGGAACAATCCTAGTTCCTTCAGGAACTTAGAAATCGCGACAGCCTCTTTACCAGCTTCCGATCCAGCAATGTACTCTGCTTCAGTAGTCAAATCAGTAGTTGTAGCTTGTTTGGAACTCTTCCAACTCACTGTTCCACCATTGAAAATGAATGTGTAACCAGACTGAGATTTGAAGTCATCAATATCTTACTAGAATCTAACATCAGTGTATCCAGTAATAACTAGCTTATCATCTCTACTATAGACTAAAAAGTAATCTTTAGTACGTCTGAGATACTTAAGAATACTTTTGACTGCCTTTCAGTGTTCATCACCAGGATTCTGCTGGAACTTGCAAGTCATACTAAGTGCAAATGCCACATCTGGCCTAGTACAAGTCATGACATACATGGTTGATCCTATATCCGAAACATATGAGACCCTCTTCATGCGCTCAAGTTATACAGCAGGGCAATCCTTCTTAGATAACCTGATGCCTTGACCCATTGGAAGAACGTCTTTCTTAGAATTTTTCATAGAAAAATGTCTAAGCACTTTGTCTATGCAGACTGACTGTGACAACCCCAACAATCTATTAGGTCTATCTCTATAGATCCTAATTCCCAGAATGTAGCAGGCTTCACCTAAGTCCTTCATCATGAAGGTATTGGACAACCATGACTGCTTGAGAGTCTTATTGTCTCTCATTATCAATATGTCATCAACATATATAACAATGAAGACAATACCATCATCCTTTTATTTGCTATAAACACAAGGATCGTCTTTGCTTCTGACGAAATCAAATGACTTGATAGCCTTGTCAAAGCAAATATTCCAACTCCTTGACACTTGCTTAAGCCCATAAATGGACTTATGTATCTTGCACACAACATTTGGTTTGGACTCGGATGAAAAACCCTCGGGTTGTTTCATATACACTTTCTCAATTAGATTACCATTGAGAAATGCATTTTTGACGTCCATCTGCCAAATGTCATAGTCATAATGTGCAACTATCGCAAGAAAAATCCGAATAGTCTTAATCTTAGCAATAGGTGAAAAGGTTTCATCATAATCGACACCAGGCCGCTGATTATATCCTTTAGCCACCAGTCTAGCTTTATAAGTCTGAACCTTGCCAAATGCATCAATATTCTTCTTGAAGACCCATTTGCATCCTATGAGTTTAACCCCATTAGACAAATCAATCAAGTTCCACACTTGATTGACGTACATAGATTCAATTACAGATTTCATGGCTTCTTGCCATCTCTTCGAATCAATGTTCACCATTGCTTCGTTGTAGGTTGTAGGCTCATCATCATCTGAAATATCTATGTCACTATGTGTTTCCTGTTACACCCCGTAGTTCAGGTCATGCTTTTGAGAACATACGAAAGGAATTGAGACTTAAATTTTAGAATGATGGGTTGACGGAATATTTCGGACGGGTTGTTAGTCAACTTTGAGGCGGTTTATGTCCGATTACATGGGGAGTTCGTAGGTGGTTCAAAGGCCTAGTATGTAATTCGTTGAGTCTAGTTTCCAACGCAACCAACCGTTCGTCGATAGGATATCGGAGTAGAAAGTTATGGAAATTACAAGTTCAGTGCGCAGTCGAACAAAAAACATTTTCGGTCAGGGGCCACAGCGCCGGATGCAGGGCCGCGGCGCCGGTTATGCTGAGAATTCTCGGAGGTTGCAGCGCCATGGCCGAGCGAGGCGCGCCGAGCTGGCCAGCCGCGAAGTTCTGAAAGTTCGCGGAGGTTTTAGCGCCGCGGCGCCGAGGCGGAGTTTTTGCGGAAAACTGAGGAAAAAGTAGATATTTTCTTTTAAAAAGGCCATGGGAGGCTGACAAGTGTCCCCCCCCCCCATCTGATTTTTGCATGTCCTATATATTGACCAAGTCTTCAAGACTTGGTCATTCTTGAAAGCTCTCCCTTCTCTCTAAAAAGCTCTTCCTTCTCTCTAAAATTTCTCTCCCTTCTCTCTAGAAATTCAAGAAGAAACCAAGGTGTAGAGAAAATTTCAGAAAAAGTGACAAGAAGAAAACTTGTTGGCAATCTTGTAGGAGTTTTGTGGAGGTGATTGTGGAAAGAAGACAAGTGAAATTTGTTGGATTAATTTGGGTAAGCTCTAAGGTAACAATCCTTTCTCTTTTGCTAGTAAATTGTGTTGCATGTGTGGAAGAAAGGATTTGTAGATGTCAATATTGCTCTTAGATATATTGCATGTAGGAATTGGATAAGAATTTGGATTAAAAAGGAATTGGATAAGAATTTATGTTGTTATACCTCAAAATTGCCAAATTGGACTTTGTAGTTTGTATTAGTTGTTATATATTGTGGGGCAGAATTTTACACATCCAAGTTAGGCGTGTAATCCCCTTTGTGTTGATTGGATTGTTGAGCCTAAAAGGTGGCGTGTTTGGTTATTGAATTCGGCCTTGAAAAAGGTGGCAAAGTATGTAGAAACAAAGAAAGTGCTGTCCAATTTTCCGTAGGAATAAGGGACGTTTCAATTAGAATGTTCTACGTTGAAGATAGAGGCTAATGGACGTATTATGATCATTATAGGTTGACATACTACGTGCGGTATATTGGACTTGCAAGTGGATTGACCCGAAGAGGTATGTGGAACTTTCCTATCTCTTGAGCATGACTAATTGCACTTATGTAGTACGGTAGACGTACAAGGTTTTGATATCCCTTACTTGTTTTAAGGATGGCCAAGTTTGGTGAGTAAGGGGATTAACTCATTTCTTTAAAAAGTATTAAGGATGTCTTAAGTTTTCAAAGTTAAGGGACTTGAAGTATTTTAGGTATATGATACTTGTTTCGTTTTAAAAGTATAAGTCCCTTGGATTTAGGGAAATGTATTTGACTAATGTATAACGTTAATATAATGACTTTATGGGAAGTTGGTTATATTAGCTTTATGGAAGGTTAACAAAGAAAGATTTACTCTAAGTAAAATAAGTACGGATAAATGATTTGAATTTGTGAAAGACAAATTGATTTTTAAGGCATTAATTGCCTAAGGTTTTAAAAGAAATGAAGTCACTTGATTTAGAAGCCTAGGATATTTCCAAAAGGAAATGTGACTTGTCTTGAAAAGTAGTCGTGACTTGATACTACGGTTATTAGTATCTTGGAAGTTTTATATAAAAAAGAGTCATTTCTTAAAAGGTTAGAAGTATGTGGTACTCGGGTTGAATTCCCGAATTTTCTCTTAAATGACATGTTAGTGCCTTAAGTAAACTAAAATGAGAGGATACATTAATAATATTAATAAGAAGTTAGAGGATTTTCTTAACTTGCGTATGTTATGATAAGCCGGTAGCGCTTATGTTATGTATGATAGCCGGTTGTGCTAGGTTACGTATTATTATTATTATTACGGGGTAAACCCCGAGTTACTACTTATGCCATGGATTTGTTACTCATGATGTGAGTGCGGCGCTTGTACTCATGCGGGTCACAGGATCCATGCGGGTGAAATAGTCCCATGCGAGGCGGATGACCTCATGTGGGTCCACATGACCTATGCGGGTGAAATAGTCCCAGGAGTAGGATTGCTTAATGATACTACGGGCGAGGGACCCTGTTTTGATCATGAGCCTCCTATTTTTATGCAGTAAAGTTTATACTTGTTACTCTCATTGTTAGTAAGACACAGTGCAATGTAATTTGATTTTCATCCATGACTCCAGCTTATTTTAGACTTATGATATTATTACAGTATTTTCCAGTTTTACATACTTGGTACATATTGTGTACTGACCCCCTTCCTCGGGGGTTGCGTTCATGCCGCAGGTAGGGGTAAGCAGATGGTGGATCCTCATTCTTAGGATCTTTATTCAGGTGTCAGAAGCTCCATTTCTCCGGAAGCTTGACTTTTGGTACGGTTCTCCCTGATGTTGTAGATATTATGTACATTCAGGGGTATGACGGGGCCCTGTCCCGTCATAGTGGTTACACACTCTTAGAGGCCTATAATCCTGTTATAAATTGGGCTGTTAAGGATGTAACTGTTCAGTTTTGCTATAATTATATTTACGGAAAGGTAGCCATTTTGGGTTAGCCTGTTTCACGTTTTATATTGGTTCTTGTTTATGAGTTTACTTCCGCTGGTTTTCTCTGATGTTGTATCACAAGGGTGCCCGGGGTAAGGCACCAGTCACGGGTCCAAGGTCGGGTCGTGACAAAAGTGGTATCAGAGCAGTTAATCCTCGGAAAGGGTCTACAGGCCGTATCTAGTAGAGTCTTGATTATCGGTGTGTTGTGCACCATATCTATAATCAGGAGGCTACAAGATATTTAGGATTGGTTTCCATTCTTTCACTCTAAGATCGTGCAATAGAGCTGTGTTATAGCTTGGACTCCCTCTGACATATTTTTATGTATCAGTTATGCCTCCACGCAAGGCAACCGCGGCCCAGAAGGGCAAGGCAGCTGAGGGAGATGCTAGTAGGACACAAAGGGTTACAAAGGCACATGCCTAGTCTTTATCTGAGATGATGTTTCGGACGGCGAGTTCCACGACGTCGCCAACCCCAAAGAGAGTTCGAGCGAAGCAGCCGCCATCGAGACCGCAGACCGAGCCTCGATTACGACCGGAAGCAGCGATATGGGCTCTGAGAGATGGCGATTATCGGCGAGATCGTGGCAGGCGGAGGACGACGGAGACAGTGGTTCCGGTTGTACCCGTAGTTCACCCCAGATCTGATAGCTCGAGACTTCGGGACTTTTTGAGTTGCAGCCCGCTAGAGTTCTATGGGTCGAGGCCTGAGGATGATCCTCAGGAATTTATCCAACAGTTACAGCGGATCATGAGAGTGATCAAGGCATCGGAGACAGAGTCGGTAGCATTGGGTTCACATCGGCTGCGTGATACTGCAGTTGACTGGTTTGATTCATGGGAACTGTCCCGGGGGGAGCATGCGCTTCCAGCTGTTTGGGACGAGTTCTCAGAGGCGTTTCTTAGCCATTTCTTACCTCTGCAGATAAGAAGAGCTCGGGCCGATAGATTTCTGACGTTGAGACAGAGTGGGCGGACGGTCAGGGAGTACAACGTAGAGTTTGACTCGTTGACTCGGTATGTCCCCGCTTTAGTGACAGACATGGAGGACAGAGTACACCGCTATGTCACAGGGCTCGATGATTACTTAGCAGAGAGTTTCACGGAAGTAGCTCTTCAGCCGGGCATGGACATTGCCCGCATGCAGGCTTACGATGCACTGCGCGGTGAAGCGTAGGGCCGACGGATTGATAGATATCGCCAGAAGAGGCGGGGACAGGTCCTCCGTAATTTTCGAGGTAGACAACCGCAGCAGCAGACCGATTTGCACTCACCGGCTCGAGCGCCTCCACCGTCTTCCGGCCCAGTGGTATTCAGGCGGGACAGGGCTCTGGGCTTCGGTTCCCGCAGAACGAGTTCAGTCGACGAGGCCACCTATGCCTCGGGGTGGTCGAGGTGGTGAGTACCATCTGGGCGTCATGTTCCTCCAGGAGCTTGTTACTCTTGTGGCCAGCAGGGCCATTTGAAGAGAGATTGTCCGACCAGAGGCGGCGGGAATGTTATGGTTCACCGGCAGGTCGATTCTTTGATCTTCGTCTTCGGTGGTCATGCGTCCCGGAGGGCAGGGTGTTCACGGACCGGCAGGCCGCGGCAGGGGTCGTGGTGGGGGTCCAGTTCCAGCGGTCCTCAGAACCGCATTTATGCTATGTCCAGCCGTCAGGACCAGGAGGTGTCACCAGATGTCGTCACAGGTACATTATTGGTTTCATGTTGTGATGTATATGCTTTGATAGATCCAGGTTCTACCTTGTCCTATATATCTCCTCATATTGCTGGTAGAATAGGGGTAGAGCCCGAGTCCATAAAACCTTTTGAGGTGGCTACGCCAGTAGGTGATTCGGTGGTAGCTGAGCGGGTATATAAGGCTTGCCCAGTGACTATATACGGTCGTCAGACTCTAGCCGACTTGATAGAGTTGGATATGACGGACTTCGATGTGATTATGAGTATGGATTGGCTAGCGTCTTGCTATGACAATGTGGACTGTAGAGAGAGATGCACGGTTCCGCCAGCGAGCCGTTATCGAGTGGAAAGGGAATCATCGCGTCGGCGGGTAGGTTTATTTCTTACCTCAAGGCTAGGAAGATGGTGCGGAAGGGGTATATCTACCATATGGTTCGGGTATTCGATACTGAGGCCGAGATACCAAACCTTCAGTCAATTCCGGTTGTTAGAGAGTTTCCAGACGTATTCCCAGACGAGCTTCCGGGTATCCCTCCTGAGAGGGAAATTGAGTTTTGCATTGATATGTCGTCAGATACTCGACCGATATCTATTCCACCATACAATATGGAACCTGCTGAGTTGAGGGAATTGAAAGACCAGCTGAAAGATTTGCTGGAAAAAAGCTTTATCAGGCCTAGTGTTTCTCCCTGGGGAGCGCCAGTGTTATTTGTAAAGAAGAAGGATGGGACGCTGCGTATGTGTTTTGATTACAGGCAGCTGAATAAGGTAACTATCAAGAACAGATATCCTCCCTGTGATTGATGATTTGTTTGACCATTCAGGTGCGAGGTGTTTCTCCAAGATAGACTGCGATGCGTTACCATCAAAGCGAGTTAGAGAGGCAGATATCCCAAAGACTGCATTCAGGACCCGGTATGGGCACTATGAGTTCAGGGTGATGTCCTTCGGGTTGACCAACTGTTACACCCCGTATTTACAGGACATGGTGTAAGAATGTACGTAAGAACTCACAAGTGTTAAGATTTGAGACTTGTAAAAATTTACCGGAAATTTGAAATTGTCGGAAAGCGTATTATTGTGACGAATGGGAGGGCGACACTTGTCACCCCCCTTTTTTATGCCTTGGACGAAAATGTCATGGCCAAAATGGTCATTGACCATAGCCTTAAGATGACTAAGTCTTCCAATTAATTAGCTTGACAAAATTGACTAAGTCAAAGGGTTCAAAGTCTTGATATTTTAATTAGAGCTCATCCTAACCACCCAATTGTGTGTATCTTGACCCTCCATGTCCCTTTATAATACTAGTAGTAGTATGACAAGTTCCATACTTAGCCAAAATTCACAAAAATTTGAAGACCACATTGTTGAGCTCTCGGGTTTACTTCAAGGAAGGAGGAAAAAAAATTTGTTTCTTGTCCAATAATCTCCCCACTCTAAACCAAGGTTCCTAAGTGTTATGTAAGTATATCTCAATAGAAAAATCCCGGAAAAAGAGAGTTTTCGTATTAGTCGCGAAAACCTAGTTGCTTTCTAGGTTTTGGATTGGAAGCTTGAAGGGAAGTTGTTGGTGTGGTTCTAAGGGTCTCAAGTAGCGGATTGAAGTGTCTTGAGAGGTTCTAAACTACTAAGAGCGACTTGATTTGGAATTGGATTAAGAATCGTTAAGGTAAAATCTTGTCTTTAAAGTGTTACAAGGTTATATATTTTTTGTGTTGTTAGCTTTCGTTGCTAGCATGAAGTTGTTATGTAGAAGTTTATAAGGATTGTGGATTGATTGTAGCCTTGGAAATCCGGAATGTAATGTAAGCCATGTTAAGTTGGATTTCAATTTAGTCGTTATTAGAATCGTCGCATGTTATTGATTTGAAGATTGTGATAGTTTTAATCAAATACGACTTGATATCATGTTATGCTACCAATTTGGATTGAAATGGAAATTTGATAAGAATTGGTAAGGTTGAACTCAAGGTGGCCGAATTTGGACTTTTTAGTTTGTTTTTCATTTGTATTGGACTACTTTCTAAATTGTGAGCCAATTGGAACATTTAGTTAGTCATTTGTATTGGAGTACCTTATAGAAATTGTGAGCCAATTGGGGCTGTTTGGTTATTGTATTCGGCCTTGAAAAAGGTGGCAAAGTAAGTAGAAACAAAGGAGGTGCTGTCCGATTTTCCGTAGAATTTAGCGACTTAGCACCTAAAATATTCTACGTATGAAGTAAGAAGTTAATGGACGTATGGTGACCATTATAGGTTGACGAACTAGGTATAGCGTATCCTACTTGAAGAATGGAATAGCTCAAGGTGGAAGTACTTTGGGGCTTTTTGCTACTTGTCGATAATCATCGCGAGGTATGTGAACCTCTTCCTTCTTTAGACATGGTTCTATGTATGGAATATACATGTGGTATTATTTCATGATTCCTTCTATTCTTAGAAGTTAAGAAGTATGTATGTTGATTTACTCTATGTAAGGGTTATGTCTAAGTTATCCTAAGTTATAAGTATGTTAAATTGTCCTAAGTCCTTACCAAGTCTTATGGGAGATGTTGGTAAGAATGGTTAGGAAAATATGAGATTTGATTTAAAACTATGTGTCTTGATTTATTTAAAGTAAGTAAGTGGATTTTACGTTCAAAAATGACTTGAATTTATATGTGAAAAGGGGATTGATTTTTAAAAGTGAAAGTTATATGGTGTTAAGAGAATAAGTTACTTGGTTTTGGAAGTGTATGGAACTTTATATTTGTTTTGTATAAGTATAAGTAAGTGGATTTTAAAGAATGTATGATATAAGGTTTTAAGACTATGAACTTTGGTTGTCTTCTAAGGATTATGAAACTTTATTTTTCAAGTTGTGGACTTGATTTCTAAAAGTATTGATGACATGATTTTAAGAGTATGTGACTTGAGTTTTAAAAAAAGAAAGAAGTTTATGATTCTGTTAAGTACGTATGTACGTGGTATTTTTGGGTCTAGTTTCCCTAATGTTGTAAGAATAAAAGTGCCTTGAGTTCTCTAAAATGAAAGGTTGTTATAATAGCTTTATGGGAAGTTGTTATAACGACTTAAGAAGAGGTAACAATACGCTTTAAAATGTTACGTAAGGAAAATCACACCGAGCCTAGACGTAGGCCTGACACGTTATGAAATACACCGAGCCTACAAATAGGCGGACACGTTATGAAATACACCGAGCCTACAAATAGGCGGATTACGTTATGAGATACACCGAGCCTACAAATAGGCGGATTACGTTATGAGATACACCGAGCCTACACATAGGCGGATTATGCCATATTACCCCGAGCCTACACATAGCCGTTACGCTATCTTACACCGAGCCCCACAAAGCGGCGGGCGGATTATGCTACATGATTCCACAGTACACCGAGCCCCACAGGCGGGCCGGATTATGCTACATGATTCCACAGTACACCGAGCCCCACAGGCGGGCCGGATTATGCTACATGATTCCACAGTACACCGAGCCCCACAGGCGGGCCGGATTATGCTACATGATTCCACAGTACACCGAGCCCCACAGGCGGGCCGGATTATGTTATATGATTCATCAGTACACCGTGTCCCGCAAATGGGCCGGATTATGTTATGTAAGATATGTAAGTTATGTGAAAAAAGCTGGATTAAGCTCTTAAGTAAGTATGTAAGAATATGTTGTTAATCTTATCGAAAGAAGGAAAGGAACGGTTAATATATGATTGATTTCAGGAGTTAAAAGGGACGTTCTTTGTACAGTTATGATTTGATTCTTGCACGTTATTTCTGTTCCATATTCTGCACTGTTATCAATTTCTTCGGGGCCGCGTTCATGTCCGCAGTTTAGGTACAGTGTGGATCCGCGAGCTTAGGATCCCGGTTCAGATTTTAGATGGCCCGAGGTTCCGAGTTGTCATGGCTATGTATATTCAGGGGTATGGCGGCCCTGTCCCGCCATGCAGCTTATGTTAAAACTCTTAGGTCCGTAGTCACATATTGTGGTCTGCTTTGTAAAGAAAGGAGGCAACCGCTTGTTCATGTATGACGTCTGGAAGGTAGCCCTATCGGCTGACCTGTTGTTTATTTCTGTTGTTTTATTTTATAAGTTTCATGTATGTTCCGCTGCTATTTCTCTGATGTATACAACAGGTGCCCGTGCAGTAGGCACCGCCATGGCCCGGTCGGGTCGTGACACCAACGCCCCAACAGTATTCATGGATTTGATGAACAGGGTGTTCAAGCCATTCGTGGATATGTTCGTTATAGTATTCATTGATGATATCCTGGTTTATTCGCGCACAGAGCAGGAACATGCAAATCATTTGAGGGTGGTATTGGGAGTCCTCAGGGACCGGCAGTTGTATGCCAAGTTCTCGAAATACGAGTTTTGGTTGGCTTCAGTGGCTTTCTTAGGGCATGTTATCGGGGCCGATGGTATTCGGGTTGATACAACAAAGATTGAGGCAGTCAAGACTTGGCCTAGACCCACTACACCAACGGAGGTGCGCAGCTTTGGGCCTCATGGGTTATTATCGGAGATTTGTGTAGAAGTTTGCTTCCATTTCAGAACCTTTGACTAGGCTGACTCAGAAAGCAGCTATGTTCTGGTGGACGGATGCTTGTGAGGAGAGTTTCCAGTTACTGAAGGAGAAATTGACGACCGCCCCAGTTCTTACTCTTCTAGAGGGTTTAGACGGATATGTGGTTTATTGTGATGCGTCGCGTGTCGGGCTCGGCCGACGCAAAGACGCAGTAAAGTTATAGCTTACGCATCTCGACAGCTTAGGAAGCATGAGAAGAATTACCCCACACATGACTTAGAGTCGCGCAGTGATTCATGCCTCAAGATCCGAGACATTATTTATATGGAGTTCATGTGGATATTTACACAGACCACAAGAGTCTCCAGTATATCTTCAGCCAGAGGGAGCTGAACTTGCGGCAGAGACGGTGGTTGGAGCTACTTAAGGACTATGATGTTGATATCCTATACCACCCTGGGAAGGCCAATGTAGTTGCAGACGCCCTTAGTCGCAGATCGATGGGTAGTCTGTCAGGTGTGCAGCCAGAGAAGAGGGACATGGTCCGCGAGTTACATCAGCTAGCGAGCCTTGGGGTTCGTTTGGTTAGTTCTAATAGTAGTGGGGTTCGGGTTCGAGAGGTCGCCGAGTCTTCCATCGTCGGCGAGGTGAAGAGGCGACAATGAGGATCCGACATGGTACGCAGGTATCGAGATACGGATCTTCGGGAGGAGAAGAGTCTATTTGAGGTAGCACCGCGGGTGCTAAGATTTGAGGCGAGTTATGGTACCCGATGTAGCAGACTTCGCCAGATTCTCGGGAAGCACATAGTGCTCGTTACTCTATTCATCCGGGTCGACTAAGATGTACCATGACCTCGTGTATATATTGGTGGGATGGCACAAGAGGACGCCATGAGTTTATGGCGCGATGTCCGAATCGGCCAGGTCAGTGGATCACCGTAAGCCCGTGGGTTATTGCGGATGATAGAGATTCCGGCATGGAAATGGGAGGTGATCAATATGGACTTTATTACGTGGTTACCTCACACTCGGAGGAAGCATGATTCCATCCGGTTATTGTCGACAGTCGAAAATCAGCCAATGTTCTTCCAATGACGACTTTTTCGCCGAGGATTATGCTAGATTGTATATCGTAGAGATTGTGAGATCGCACGAGTTCCTATATCGATTATTTCGCATGCAGGAGCCCCATTCGACTAACTTCGGAGGTCTTTCCGAGGGATTAGGGACACAAGTGAGTCTCGATCGCTGCTTCATCCTCGGATCGACGGACAAAGCCGAGCGCACTATCCGCATACACTCGAGGATATGTCGCGGTCTGTGTTATCGATTCGTGGGTAGCCGGGAGGATCATTTACCTCTCGTGGAGTTTTCATATAACAACGGCTACCATTCTAGTATCCGACGACGCCTTATGAGGCCTTATACGAGGAAGTGCAGTCACCGATAGCTGGTTTGAGGTGGTAGAAGTTCGATTAGTCGGGCGGACTTGATTCACAGATGGATAAGGTGAAGCTTATCCAGAGCGGTTATTGTCACCCAGTCGACGTAAGTCGACGCAGATCATCGGCGTCGACACTGGAGTTTGAGGTGGATGATTGGGTCTTCTCAAGGCATCACCCACGGGCGTGATGAGATTTGGGAAGAAAGGGAAACTTAGCCCAAGGTACATTGGGCCTTATCAGATTGTCCGTAGGGTAGGCAAGGTTGCCTATGAGTTGGATCTGCCGTCCGATCTGGAGGCAGTACATCCAGTTTTTCATGTGTCTATGTTCTCGTTGTATCGAGATCCATCTAGAGTGCACCCGATTTGTGATGTTCAGGTGACAGCGGGGCTATCATATGAGGAGAGTCTCATAGCGATACTCGATCATCAGGTTAGGCGACTACGGACAAAGGATGTGGCTTCCGTCAAGGTCTTATGGCGGAACGAGAACAGGGAGGAAATGACATGGGAAGCAGAGGAGGACATGATGAAGAAGTATCCTCACTTGTTCCCTACACCTCCAGGTAACCCACTTTCCTGATTGTTAGTTTTTAAATTTTGCAATTATGTTTAAGTATTGTTGTGGTCATATGGAGCGTCTTTATTTGCAAGAAGAATAGTTAAGAGGGTCTATGTCGATATTGTGATTTGAGTAAGCCTAGAAGGAACATTCGGGACGAATGTTTCTAAGGGGGGGAGAATGTTACACCCCGTAGTTCAGGTCATGCTTTTGAGAACATACGAAAGGAATTGAGACTTAAATTTTAGAATGATGGGTTGACGGAATGTTTCGGACGCGTTGTTAGTCAACTTTGAGGCGGTTTATGTCCCATTACATGGGGAGTTCGTAGGTGGTTCAAAGGCCTAGTATGTAATTCGTTGAGCCCAGTTTCCAACGCAACCAACCGTTCGTCGATAGGATATCGGAGTAGAAAGTTATGGAAATTAGAAGTTCAGTGCGCAGTCGAACAGAAAACATTTTCGGTCAGGGGAAACAGCGCCGGATGCAGGGCCGCGGCGCCGGTTATGCTGAGAATTATAGGAGGTTGCGGCACCGCGCGCACGAGTCGGCGCGGAAGTTCTGGAAAGTTCATGAGGTTTCAGCACATGGCGCCGAGGTGGAGTTTTTGTGGAAAACTGAGGAAAAAGCAGATATTTTCTTTTAAAAAGGCCATGGGAGGGTGACAAGTGTCCCCCCCCCCCCATCTGATTTTTGCATGTCCTATTTATTGACCAAGTCTTGAAGACTTGGTCATTCTTGAAAGCTCTCCCTTCTCTCTAAAAAGATCTTCCTTCTCTCAAAAATTCCTCTCCCTTCTCTCTAGAAATTCAAGAAGAAACCAAGGTGTAGAGAAAATTTCAGAAAAAGTGACAAGAAGGAAACTTGTTGGCAAGCTTGTAGGAGTTTTGTGGAGGTGATTGTGGAAAGAAGACAAGTGAAATTTGTTGGATTAATTTGGGTAAGCTCTAAGGTAACAATCCTTTCTCTTTTACTAGTAAATTGTGTTGCATGTGTGGAAGAAAGGATTTGTAGATGTCAATATTGCTCTTAGATATATTGCATGTAGGAATTGGATAAGAATTTGGATTAAAAAGGAATTGGATAAGAATTGATGTTGTTATACCTCAAAATTGCCAAATTGGACTTTGTAGTTTGTATTAGTTGTTATATATTGTGGGGCAGAATTTTACACATCCAAGTTAGGCGTGTAATCCCCTTAGTGTTGATTGGATTGTTGAGCCTAAAAGGTGGCGTGTTTGGTTATTGAATTCGGCCTTGAAAAAGGTGGCAAAGTATGTAGAAACAAAGAAGGTGCTGTCCAATTTTCCATAGGAATAAGGGACGTTTCAATTAGAATGTTCTACGTTGAAGATAGAGGCTAATGGACGTATTATGGTCATTATAGGTTGACATACTACGTGCAGTATATTGGACTTGCAAGTGGATTGACCCGAAGAGGTCTGTGGAACTTTCCTATCTCTTGAGCATGACTAGTTGCACTTATGTAGTACGGTAGACGTACAAGGTTTTGATATCCCTTACTTGTTTTAAGGATGGTCAAGTTTGGTGAGTAAGAGGATTAACTCATTTCTTTAAAAAGTATTAAGGATGTCTTAAGTTTTCAAAGTTAAGGGACTTGAAGTATTTTAGGTATATGATACTTGTTTCGTTTTAAAAGTATAAGTCCCTTGGATTTAGGGAAATGTATTTGACTAATGTATAACGTTAATATAATGACTTTATGGAAAGTTGGTTATAATAGCTTTATAAGGTTAACAAAGAAAGATTTACTCTAAGTAAAATAAGTACGGATAAATGATTTGAATTTGTGAAAGGCAAATTGATTTTTAAGGCATTAATTCCCTAAGGTTTTAAAAGAAATAAAGTCACTTGATTTAGAAGCCTAGGAAATTTCCAAAAGGAAATATGACTTGTCTTGAAAAGTAGTCGTGACTTGATACTACGGTTATTAGTATCTTGGAAGTTTTTTTATAAAAAGGAGTCATTTCTTAAAAGGTTAGAAGTACGTGGTACTCGGGTTGAATTCCCGAATTTTCTCTTAAATGACATGTTAGTGCCTTAAGTAAACTAAAATGAGAGGATATATTAATAATGTTAATAAGAAGTTAGGGGATTTTCTTAACTTGCTTATGTTATGATGTTTCTAGCGCTTATGTTATGTATGATAGCCTACAGTGCTAGGTTACGTATTATTATTATTACTGGTAAACCCCGTTACTACTTATGCCATGGATTTGCTACCCATGACGCGAGTGCGACGCTTGTACTCATGCGGGTCCACAGATCCATGCGGTGAAATAGTCCCACGCGAGGCGGATGACCTCACGCGGGTCCACAGACCTATGCGTGAAATAGTCCCGTGAGTAGGATTGCTTAATGATACTACAGGCGAGAGACCTGCTTTGATCATGAGCCTCCTATTTTTATGCAAAGAAAGTTTATACTTGTTATTCTCATTGTTAGTAAGGCACGGCAATGTAATTTGATTTTCATCCATGACTCACTTAATTTAGACTTATGATATTATTACGATTTTCCGCTTTACATACTTGGTACATATCAGGTCGACCCTTCCTGGGTTGCGTCATGCCGGTAGGGTAGCGGTGGTGGATCCTCATTCTTAGGATCTTTGCTCGTGTGTCAAGCTCCATTTCTCCTAAGCTTGACTTTGGTACTGCTTCTCCCGATGTTGTAGATATTATGTACATTCAGGGGTATGACGGGGCCCTGTCCCGTCATAGTGGTTACACACTCTTAGAGGCCTGTAGTCCTGTTATAAATTGGGTTGTTAAGGATGTAACTGTTCAGTTTTGCTATAGTTATATTTACGGAAAGGTAGCCATTTTGGGTTAGCCTGTTTCACGTTTTATATTGGTTCTTGTTTATGAGTTTACTTCCGCTGGTTTTCTCTGATGTTGTATCACAAGGGTGCCCGGGGTAAGGCACCAGTCACGGGTCCGAGGTCGGATCGTGACATTTCCACAAGTAAATTTAGTCTTTCTGGAGGACGATGAGTTATAACAGACCTACGGAGTTGATTGTTTTGCAGTTCAGTTCTAGGTATGTTCTGACTGTGAGAAGGTTCTTGTGTGTTGGTTGATCCACCAACATGAGAGCTTTTAGGAATATCATTTTCATGTCTCTCTTGAATGGGAGTAGGTGCAATCGTTGCACTTGCTCCCAAGGTCTGTGTAGGACGGTCTTGCATTTCTGCATCATTCCTCGTAGCACTCCCACTGGCCGGAGGGCGTATCTTTAGTACCCAATCTTCGCCAAATGCTCCCACTGAATTCTTGCCTTCATCGCCAAATGCTCCCACTGAATTCTTGCCTTCATCATTCGACAAGGATTAAACCTCTATGTTACTTTGTTGTTCTTTGAATTTCTTCAAGTTATCTCTGTGCAACTCTCTTCCTTGTAGACATATTCTAATTCAAGGAAAGTTGTGTTCCTAAAAACAATGATCTTATGTTCGCTGGGAAGATAGAAATAATATCACTTAATTTCATTTGGATACCCCACGAAGTAACATTTCTCACTCTTGGATTCCAACTTATCAGTGAGCATATCTCATATGGCGTCTTTTCAACTGATTTGGAAGGAACTCTGTTTAGAACATATATCGAGGTTTGAATAGCATATTCCTAAAGGTATGTTGGTAGAGCTATAAAGCTCATCATGGAACGAATCATATCAAGTAGGGTTCAGTTTTCTCCTCTCGGCAACACCATTCATTTGTGGTGTTCCAGGAGGCGTCCATTCAAAATGAACGCCATGTAGCTTCAAGTAATATAGAAATTCTTTACTTAAGTACTCACTTCCTTGATCAGATAGAAGAGTCTTGATACTCTTTGAGAGTTGTTTCTCCACTTCACACTTGTACTCCCTAAACTTTTCGAAGGCCTCGGACTTGTGTTTCATAAGATACACATATCCATACCTTGTCAAGTCGTCTGTAAAAAGTGATGAAGTAAGGGAAACCTCCTCTAGCTTGAGTCGAAAATGGTCCACATACGTCAGTATGTACTAGCTCAAGCACCTCCTTGGCTCGTATCCCTTTTCCAGAAAGAGGCTTATTGGTCATCTTACCTATCAAACAGGATTCACAGTTACCATAAGATTCTACGTCAAATGGTACGAGGTAGTCTAGTTTCCTCAACCATTCTATCCTTGTTTGATTGATATGACCAAGTTTACAATGTCACAGGTAGGTATAATTTATTTTACTTATTTTAGCTCGTTTGTTTTGTATATTGAAAATTTATCGATATTTCAATGACGTACATACCTTTTCCAATAGAGGTAGAAGCACATTGTGCTCTTCCTCTTTCTGGAGCAGTGCAATCATTCTTTCAATGCCTCTTCCTATTACAGTTGAGGCATACATCCTTAGTCGGAATCACATTTTCTTCTTCACACCTCCCTTAGGCTTCATAGCTGAGGGTGCAGCGACTGCCTTGCCCTTCTTCTTCTACCATTCCCTACCTTTCGGCTTGGGCTGGCTAAAGGAACTCATCATGAGCACAACTTTGCTCTTGGAGGTTGAAGATTCAGAGGTCTTTAGCATGTTATGCAGTTCCGACAGACTCTCCTTTGTTCCGTTCATATTGTAGTATACAATAAAATTCTCGAGCGAACGAGCGAGAAAGTTCAGGATAAGGGTGGAAGCGACGTTACTCTGCAGCCTTATACTAATCGAGGCCAGCCTTTCTATCAGCCATATCATCTTCAACACATGCTAATACACGTGACTCCCTTTACTTAGTTTACACTTGAAGAATTCTATTAACACATCATATTTCATAGTTTGGGACTGAGAGTCATAAAGATTCTTCAAATGTTCGAGCATCTCGTTAGGGCCCATGTTCTCATGTTGTCGCTGAAGTTCCACAGACATGGAAGACAAAATTACACATTGTGCTGAAGTGGCGTCATCTAGTGTCACGACCCGAACCCGGGCCCGTGACTGGTGCCTTACCCTGGGCACCCAAGTAGACATACATCAGAGTAATCAGCGGAACATAAAACAAGACATGAAATAAAAAAAAGTGTAAAACAGTAATCTGAGAAAACTTGCCCTTCGGCATATATATAAATCAACTTAAAACCGAACAGTTACATCCCATTACAACTCTGCCCACAACAGATTACTGCACTTAAGAGTGACATGACAACAATGGCGATGTGGCCCCGCCATACCTCGAATGTAAGCACCTACTACGACAGTGGACTATACCACCGATAAGCCTCCGAGAAACGGAGCTTCCCAAACGCCGAATCAGGACTCGAGAGCTAGGATCAACGATCGTGTACCTTAACACGCGCATGAACGCAGCCCCGGGCGAGGTCGATAACAGTACCAAGTATGTGAAATCAAAAATATCAGAAATGAAATCATAGTAGTCTATATAAAGCAGAGACATGTATGATAACCAAACTACAGCTCACAATAAATAAGCAAATATGTCAAGTCGTGACTCACGCCTCAAAGTCATCACTCAAATATAACAACGGGTCTCTACGCCCGTGGAATACCTTTCCTCATCACGCAGATTCTATGATATAAGAGCACCAAAGAATACACATGAACACCGTGTCCCACTTGGTCATCATAAAACCGCACGGTAAGTACGAAGGCATAGACGACTACTAAAACCTACAAGCATAAACAAGGTCATAAATCAGATCATGAGATCTGTCTGCATCATCACATGATCAAAGCCGCCACTCGCCGCAGATCTAATGTGCACGCCTAGCCTCGAACTTCCCGCGACCCGCATAGGCCACCCAATGGCCCGCATGAGGTATTCCTCGCATCGAGGGTAGCTACTCCCGATCCGCTCGACTCGCATCCGCATGGCCACATAGACCGCATGACCATAAAGGCCGCACACTAACTCGAACTCGTAGCCCGCATAGGTCCCCGACCCGCATGAGGTATTCTCGAATCACGGTCCTGCATCACCGAGATATACCCCGATCGGAGGGCGCTTTAACCCCGGATCATGTCGAGGCGAGTGGTACAATACCAACATAACGATCGATAGTTAAACAACATAAGCGCGATCGAGGGAAAACCCCTTTACACAAACATCACAAGATATTAACACACGTAGCATCCTAACATGTTTACTTATCAAACCAACAAGAGAGTATTACAAGGCTATCACAAACCAACACAATCAAGTTATTCACACAAGATACTTTCTACTTTATGATAAACAAGTTCGGGTTTTTATCCCCAAAGTACTTCATACATTAACTCTTTAAAAGATACGTTACTTTCACAAAAGTCACACAATACCCGTAGTATGAAAATAGAGTGACTATCCTTTTAAGTAAACCAAAACACTTCCCTTTGTAAAATCAAGTAACAACATTATTTTCCAAACGTTCAAGTTTGCCTAATTTCAAATGTTCAAGTTTCTCATTTTTCGAAAGGTTTCGTAGTTCATAGTATTAATTACTTAATGATATAATTCTCTTTTAAAACCATTTGAGAAACATATGTCTTATATGTGAGTAGGTTATTCTTGTTTATAACAATCTTATAACAGCAGTCATGATCTAGGAAATGTAATATCATTTTATCTCATCTTAGCTTCTATGCAGATGGAGGTTTCTACTGGTTTTAATAATACTTAATTAGTCAATGCATTTCCCTTTATTAGCGCGCGTGGTGCATTCGATACCTATTCGATTTCAAATCAAGAAACATTATTCCTTTTAAAACCCAAGTACTCATTACTCACGAATGAGGTTTCACACTCTTTTTACAAAATTCAGATTAATTCAATTAAGACAAATCTCTTATCCTTTAAGATCAAGTCTCTTATCTTTTAAGATCAATAAAACATTCTTTTTATCTCTCTTAAGCCGTTATACCTAACTTCCCATAAAGCTAGTATAACTCTTAAGCTTTTAAAACCAAGTATTACTCTTCTGTAAAAATGATTCAGTATTCTTTTGAAATACTTCAAGATTATTCAGGCTTAAGTCAAAAGACATTGCCGTAATTATTATTCAGGCTTAAGTCAAAAGACATTGCCGTAATTATTATTCAGTTAACACGCGTACGTCTACCGTACTATATATATACTTTAAAATATCATGCTCAAGAGTATAAGAAGAATCACATACCTCGCGACGATTATCGACTATTAGCAAAACGCTCCACGGTTATAACCCGGCTAGCCTTGTCCACCTTTCAAGTAGTACATGCTACTTGCAGAACATTCAACCTATAAAGGTTATATAAGTCTATCAACTTCTACATTAATATTCTACGATGCGATTTCGTTCGATCTTTTTCAGAATATCCTTCTATTACGTTCAATTCTCTTCCTATATACTTTCCTTGTATATAACTTATACTCAATTCTTATACTTCAATAGTATGAAAACTCTAATACAATAGAGAGACAAGATATTTACCTCGATAAGCCCATAATTATCCAAGTTTAAATGTCGATCCTGAGCAACGTTTAGCTCCTACTGGGCGCTCAACTGCTCCAAACAACCCTTAGAAGTTCTACGCAACTTCTACTTAATACTTCAACCAAGTATGAAGATTTTTCTTAGGGTTTCGGTTTGAGACAAAAAGGACATAAAGTAGTATTTCCGGGCTCTACGTATAGAGGTAACTTTGGAATACTACAAGGTATACGGCTAAGGTATTTTGGTATAGTAACAATACTTTGGGGAGTATTTTCTACCAAGAGGGGGTGTATTTTATGAGAACAACTAGGCAAGGGGGGGGGAGGGGTACCCCACGGCTAGCACCACTAGGAGGCGGGGGATACTTTTGGCCAAGGGGGAGGGGGCTCTCGGCCAAGGGGCCTTCTCAAAGGGGGAGGGGGGTGTTTGGACGAAACACTACCAAGAGGGGGAAGGGATTTTCAAGACTTAGAAAATGGTTTGTGGATGAAGAAATGTCTTCAACTAAGGGGGTATTTATAGGCCAACCAATGGCCAAGATCATGCCAAGTAGTAGGCAAGTGTAGGGTGAGGATTTGGACAAGTGTGTGTGGGTCCCACCTTATCCATCTAACACACAAAATATCCTACCAACCCAAGACTTGTTTTCGTCCAAAAGCCGCCCCACACTCCACCAACTTGAGGGTGACAAATGTCGCCCTCTCGTTGGTCCAAAACATTTCGTCTCTCGGAAAAATCCGCAAAAATTAAAAATGACATAGCCGGAGTTTTCCCTTCGCAAGTTATGTAAAACGTTTCGTCGAACAACGATTCTAATCGGGTGTTGTGCACAAAATATTTTCGTCCAAGCCTACTTAAAGTTCAAACTTTCTACGTACGTCCTCACGTACATACTCTGAAAATACGGGGTATAACATCTAGGTTATTATTGTAGGCTACCTTATCAAATGTGGCATACTCTGCAGAATCATCAGCAAGAACTGTGGGGAATAATTTGTCCAATACATATTCTATCTTTTCTTGCCTTAGGACAATTCTTATATTTCTTAGGCCAGTCTAGATAGTTTGGTCCGGTGAATTTGTTCATTTCAATGATAGGCTTGACATTTTGAAGTTTTGAAGAATTTGGATAGACGGAAAACTACAATCAAAGTTTATTTCCCTATTATACACATTATTTTAGGCTAATTTAACATGACCTTTTGTTTAATTAGCTCCAACTATTTTAGCATACTTCTACGACCCCAAGGTAGAATACGGACCTAAAATATTTTAAGGTTATAATGGGCCAAGATCCAAACCTATGCTATATCCGCGTTTGCTTTGGCTGATAACTTCAATAGCACATTTTGGTAGGTCTTAAACCAATTGCAAAGCTTATTTGCAACTCTTGATTGATTAAATAATTCAATTTTAATCCTGCGTCCTTAGATTAGTTCGACACTTTGGCGCCAAGATTGTCTGAGCAAGTCAACCCCATTACATGATTGCGTTTATGTATCTAAATAAACTTAGCCTTTGTGAGCAAACACTTTGGTGTAAATACTCACAAAAGTTTCTCATCCACTTTTACATTTAACATATCTATGAAAAAGTCCGAGTCCTCGTAGACTTAGAGCAAATGCTTTGACATAAATACTCGTATAACCGAAAAGGATTTTGCTCTCTTACAATTATAATGGACGACACATTTCAATTTTAGGCTTGTATTCAATGTTTGGGGAACATTTTCAATTTTTGGAGATTTAAACCAAGATCAATGTTATACCCCGTAGTTCTGACCCTACGTATGATAGCGTACGAAAGCATGTAAGACTTAAAATTTTCTAAGGATAGGTTGACGGATTGTTCCGGACGGGTTTTAGTCAACTTTGAGGCGGGTTATGACCCGGTACATTGAGAGTTCCTAAGTGTTTCAAAGGCATAGGGCGTAGTTCGTGGAGTCTAGATTCCAAAGCAACCAACCTTTCGTCGATAGGACGTCGGAGTAGAAAGTTATGAGAGTTACAAGTTCAGTGCGCAGTCGGACAGAAATGTGTTTCGGACAAAGGCGAGCGGCGCGGATGCAGGTCGCGGCGCGAAATCTGAAGGGCCGCTGAAAGTTCAGAGAGGTTGCGGAGGTTTCAGCGCCGCGGCGCCGGAGGCGGGGCCGAGGCGGGATTTTTGGGCGGAAAAACTTAGGAAAGTCTGATTTCTCTTTTAAAAAGGCCATGGGAGGGTGACAAGTGTCCCCCCCCCCCATCTGATTTTCTTGCATGCCTTATATTGACCAAGTCTTGAAGACTTGGTCATCTTTCAAACCTCTCCCTCTCTCTAAATTAGCTCCTCCTTCTCTCTACATTTCCAAAGGAAATTCTAGCCTTAGGAAAAATCTGAAAAGTTAAGAACAAGAAGGAAGCTTGTGGCTAGCTTGTTGGTGTTGTTGTGGTGGTGTTCTTTGCAAGGAAGCTAGCAAAATATTTGGAATAAGTTTGGCTAAAACTTTAAGGTAACATTTCTTCCTTTAGAATTAGTTTCTAGTGTTGCATGTTAAGAAGAAAGAACTTGTGGTAGTAAATAATGCTCTTAGAGTCATTGCATGCAAGAAATGTGGTTTGGATATGCAAGGATTGGTTAAGAAGATATTATGAGCATGTTGTAGCCTAAAAACTACCTTAGAATTGTTAAGAGAATTGTTGTACCTTATGGGGCAGAATTTTACACACCCAAGTTTAGGTGTGTAATCCCCTTTGAAATGTTGGATTGTTGAGCCTTAAATGTGGCGTTTGGATGATAAATTCGGCCTTGAGAAAGGTGACAAGTATGTAGAAACAAAGGAAATGCTGCCCAATTTTCCATAGAATTTAGTGACTTTGAACTTGGATTGTTCTACATTGAAGTTAGAGGTTAATAAACGTATCATGATTATTATAGGTTGAAATATTACTTGCGGTAGTTGAGCTTAGCAAGTGGATTGACCAAAGAGGTATGTGGAACTTTCCTATCTCTTGAGCATGAGTAGTTGTACCTATGTAGTACGGTAGACGTACAAGATTTGATATCTTTCACTTGTTTTAAAAGTATATGCTACTTGTTTCATTTCAAAAGTATAAGTCCCTTAGATTTAGGGAAAATGTATTTGACAAAGGGATAACGCTAATATAATGACTTTATGGGAAGTTGGTTATATTAGTTTTCTTGAAGGTTCACAAAGAAAGGTTTACTCTAATTAAAACAAGTACGGGTAAAGGATTTGAAACTAAGAAAGGTGAATTGATTTTTAGGCATTGGTTGCCTAAGGTTTTAAAGGAAATGAAGTCACTTGATTTAGAAGCCTGTTATATTTCTAAAAGGAAATGTGACTTGTCTTGAAAGAAATCGTAACTTGATACTATGGTGATTAGTATCTTGGAATTTTTGTATAAAAAGAATTATTTCTTAAAAAAGTTAGAAGTACATGGTACTTGGGTTGAATTCCCGGATTTTCTATTAAAAGACATGTTAGTGCCTTAGGACACAAAAATGAGAGGATATATTAATAATGTTAATAAGAAGTTAGGGGATTTCTTAACTTGCTTATGTTATGATAGGTCGGTAGTGCTTATGTTGTGATATGATAGGCCGGTAGTGCTTATGTATGATATGATAGGCCGGTAGTGCTTATGTTATGTATGATAGCCGGATGAGCTATGTTATATATTTATATTATTACGGGGTAAACCCCGGGTTATTATTTATGCCATGGATTTGCTACCCATGATGCGAGTGCGGCGCTTGCACTCATGCGGATCCGGACCACAGGATCCATGCGGGTGAAATAGTCCCATGCGAGTACGGCGATGGTACTCATGCGGGTCCACAGGATCCATGCGGGTGAAATAGTCCCATGACGAGGCGGATGACCTCATGCGGGTCCACAGGACCCATGCGGGTGAAATAGTCCCAGGAGTAGGATTGCTTAATGATACTACGGGCGAGGTACCCTGTTTTGATCGTGAGCCTCCTATTTTTATGCTATAAGTTTTATACTTGTTACTCTCATTGTTAGTAAGACACGGTCTGAGAAATTGATTTTTATCTATGACTCCAGCTTATTTTTGACTTATGATATTACTACAGTATTTTTCCAGTTTTACATACTTGGTACGTTGTGTACTGACCCCCTTCCTCGGGGGCTGCGTTCATGCCGCAGGTAAGGGAAAGCAGGTGGTAGATCCTCATTCCTAGGATCTTTTACTCAGGTGTCAGGAGCTCCATTTCTTGAGGCTCGACTTTTGGTATGGTTCTCCTGGTGTTGTTGATGTTTTGTACATTCGAGGGCACGACGGGGCCCTGTCCCGTCATAGTGTTACTCCTTCTTAGAGGCCTGTAGTCTTGTCATAACTTGGTTTGTTTAAGGATGTAACTGTTCGGTTTTATGTACTTTTGGGGTAGCCATTTTGGGCTAGACTATTTATATCATTATGGTTGTTTATTATGAGTTTATATTCCGCTGGTTTTCTCTGATGTTGTGTCACAAGGGTGCCCGGGTTAAGGCACCGGTCACGGATCCGGGGTCGGGTCGTGACAAAAGTGGTATCAGAGCAGTTAATCTTCGGAAAGGGTCTACAGGCCGTATCTAGTAGAGTCTTGATTATCGGTGTGTTGTGCACCACATCTATAATCAGGAGGCTGCAGGATATTTAGGATTGGTTTCCATTCCTTCACTCTAAGATCATGCAATAGAGCTGTGTTATAGGTTGAATTTCCTCTGACATATTTTTTCTGTATCAGTTATGCCTCTGTTATACCCCGTAGTTCCAGGGTATATAGGTGAGGATGTACGTGCGAGAATACGACAGAAATTTTGGAAAGAAAGAAAGATGTGATTTTTCGACGGAAAAGTTCCGGATTTTGTGAAGGAAAAAGGTTCGTTGATGGGAATTGGATTCCCAGATTTGGTATTTGGGCTTCTTGAATTATATTAGAATTATGGAATTTTATTTCCGGAATTGGTCACGTGGGGCCCACGGGAGAAATTTACGGTTTTGTGGGTCCCACTTTGTTTTCGAGATTTTTGCCTTTATGGATATTGTCGGAAGATGAAATATTTTGGACGATTAGGAGGGCGACACGTGTCACCCCCCTAGGTGGACTCATGGCAGAAATTTGCTAACAAGTGGCAAGACAAGTGGCCGTGTCTTGCTAGATATTTTGGGTGGACACGTGGCCAAGTCTTGCGAGATATTTTGTGTGGACACGTGGCTGGTGGGACCCACACACACTTGTCCCCAATCTCAACCACACACTTGCCTTCATCCTAGCCCTTGGTTGTCCTATATATGCACTTAGTTGATGAAAACTTCCACACTTAACCATTTCAAGACAAGAAATTCCCTCCTTCTCCCTTGACCTTGCTCTCGTTTTGAGCCCATTTCTTGACCTAAATTTGTCCAACAATTCTTAAACTCTCAAGTGTTCTTCCCAAGGTGTTAGGAAGATTGTGTACCAAGAGTTGGAAAAGATTTCACACCCTAACGTATTGTTCATGCCTTGGCCGAAACTTACTAGTTGGAAACCCTAAGTGTTATTCACTTTTTGGAGTTGGTTCTTGAAGAGAAGTTGGTTAGGAGCTTCTATGGGTTGCTTGTAGCGGATTGGAACGGAAAGATTTGGAGCTAAGACTTGCTTGGAGCGACATTAAGTTCTTGGATAATTTTGGGCTATTTGAGGTAGTAAACCTTAACCTCTTTGTGAATTGGTCATTATACATATATTATAAGTATATTATGGAGTATATAAAATATGGAGTAAAGTTTGGAAAAGTTGGATCTTGTTAACTTGTTAAAAGAAAGGATTGGCCGTTTGCCATTAAAATGGTAAAAACGTATCTTACTTGTGAAGAAGTAATTAACAAAGTAACTATAACTTATATTAAGATGGAATATAAGTTGGATGACTAATGAAGTAATTGGATAAGTAAAATGGACAAAGTTGGCCAAGTGTCACGACCCGACCCCGGGGACGCGACTAGTACCCTACCGGGGTACCCTGTCAGGTATACATCAGAGAATAGCAGCGGATCATACATAACACATAACTTATAAAAAGTAAACATCACTGGCCAACCGATAAAGTGCTTCCATAAAACATACTTAAACAAAAGTATAGTAGTACAACCGGTTCTTATAGCCCAAAATACATAGGTGACCACGCACTTCTAAAGATAACAATCGTGGCGGGACGGGGCCCGCCATACCCTGAATGTACAAAATACCTATAGCATCGTGGGAATATCCATACCAATAAATAAGCTTAGGAGAATGGAGCTTCGACAGGAATAGTGATCCTAAGAACGAGGATCCTCAATCGCTTACCCACTGCAGATGTAACGCAGCCCTGGGAAGGGGTCGATTACACAATATGTACCAAATATGCAAGGTGGGAAAATCTTGTAATATGATATCATAAGTCTAAAAGCAATTTGAGTCATGGAAGACAATAAAATACCTTTTATTGTGCCTTACTAACAATGAGTGACAAGTATATATACATATATAATCGCATAAAATAGGAGGCTCGTGATCAAAACAGGTACCTCGCCGTAGTATCAAAAAGAAACCATCCTACTCACGGGACTATTTCACCCGCACGGGTCTGTGGACCCGCATGAGGTACTCTCGCATCGGTGTACTGCCAGGCGTGGGACTATTTCACCGCGTAAGCCCATAAGGACTCGCATGAGGTATTCCTCGCATCGTGGATAGCAAATCCACGGAACAGGTGGTATAACGATCTTGGGGACTTTCCCCTCAGATATACTCTTACCCTGAAGCAGATGGTATAACGATCTTGGGGCTGTACCTCAGATATACTCTTACCCTGGAGCAGATGGTATAACGATCTTGGGGCTTGCCCCTCAGATATACTCTTATCTTGAGTGCGGATGGTATAACGATCTTGGATCCGCCTCGGATATACTCTTACATCAAGCGGATGGTATGGCGATCTTGGGGTGGCCCGCCGGACATACTCTCTTTACGAAGGAGGTGGTATGACGATCTTGGGGCTTGCCCGCCGGACATACTCTTACCCTATCACAAACGTCATCATATCATAATAATAATAAGTTAAGAAAACTTATAACTTCTTTTTAGTCTTGTTCACATACTCTCATTTTAGTTTACTTAAGGCACTTAACCATATCTTTAATAAAGAACACCGAATTTAACCCAAGTACTACATACTTCAACTCTTTCAAAAAGTGACTCTTCTTTATACATAAAAGCCTTTGGGCAATTGATGCCTTTAAATCAATTTGCCTCTTCATATAATTATCTTACTTAGAGTAAATCCCTTCTCATTAACCCTTTTATGAAGCTAATAGACCAACTTCCCATAAAGTTGTTATATTAACTCTATACTTTAGTAAAAATCATACTTTTCCCTTAACGAGGACTTATACGTTCTTAAAGCGAAAAGTCATTTTATACTCAAAACAAGTAAGAACACCAAATCGTACGCGTCTACGTACTACATAGTTTCATCTATTCATGCTCAAGAGATAGGAAAGCTTCACATACCTCTTTGGTCAATCCACTTGCCAAGTCCAAACTACCGCAAGTAATATTTCAACCTATAATAGTCATGATACGCCTGTTAACCTCTAATCTCAAGTAGAACAATCCAAGTTCTAAGTCACTAAATTCTATGGAAAATTGGGCAGCATTTCCCTTGTTTCTACTCACTTTGCCACCTTTTCTCAAGGCCGAATTTATCATCCAAACACCACAATTAAGGCTCAACAATCCAACATTTTAAAAGGGGATTACACATCCAAACTTGGGTGTGTAAAATTCTGCCCCACTAGTTACAACAATTTACTTATCACTTCTAAGGTAGTTTTTAGGCTACAACATGCTCATAATCACTTCTTAGCCATTTCTTTCATACCCAAACCACATTTCTAACATGCAAAGATTCTAGAAGCATTATTTACTACCACAAGTTCTTTCTTCTAAAAACATGCAACACTTAGAACTAATTCTAAAGGAAGAAATGTTACCTTAAAGTTTTAGCCAAAACTTATTCCAACTATTGCTAGCTTCCTTGCCAAGAACACCACCACAACAATGTCAACAAGCTAACCACAAGCTTCCTTTTCTTGCTCTTAACTTTCAGATTTTTCTTGGGTTTTCTTAGAGAGAAGGAGGGCGATTCTAGAGAGAGGAGAGAGAGTGTGAAGATGAAAGATGGGAAGAATGACCAAGTCTTGGTCAATATATTGCATGTAGCAGAAAATCAGATGGGGACACTTGTCACCCTCCCATGGTCTCTTTTAAAACAAAAATCAGATTTTCTAAGTTTTTCGCCCAAATTTCCGCCTCGCGCATGCGCTTCCGGCGCCTGGTGCTAAACTTCCGCAGTTCTCTGAACTTTCGCGCGCGACCTAACATCATGGCACTGGCGCTGCAACTTCTGCGACCTCTCGATGCTTTAGGCGCGCGACCCTGCATCTGCGCGCCGCCCTGCCGCTTTGCTCGAACGCATTTACGCCATTGCGGCCCGAACTTGTAACTCTCATAACTTTCTACTCCGACGCCTATCGGAGCGGTTGGTTGCGTTGGAATCAAGACTCAACGAACTACGTCCTAGGCCTTTAAAATACTTAGGAACTCTCAACGAATCGGGTCATAACCCGCCTCAAAGTTGACTAAAACCGTCCGAACGACCGTCAACTGTCGCCGGAAATTTTAAGTCTTACATACTTTCGTGCGTTTCCATACGTAGGGTCGAACTCTGGTATAACATTCTCCCCTTAGAAACGTTCGTCGAATGTTCCTTCTAGGCTTACTCAAATCACAACATCGACATAGACCCTCTTAACTAATCATTCGTAAGAAAGAAGCTCCACGAGCCACAACATGAAGCGTAAATGCTAAATCAAAACTAACAAGCGGGGAAAGTAGGTTACGGAGGTATAGGGAATAAGTGAGGATACTTCTTCATCATGTCATCCTCTGCTTCCCACGTCATTTCCTCCTGTTGCTTCGCCATAGGACCTTGGAAGCCACGTCTTTCGTCGAAGTCGTCTAACGACGATCGAGTATCGCTATGGGACTCTCTCATACGATAACTCCTCATTACTTGGACATCCCGAACGGTGCACTCTAGATGGATCTCGATACATTTCCGCAACATGGACACATGAAAATCGGATGCACCGCCTCCAATCGGACGGAAGATCTAACTCATAGCAACCTTGCCTACCCTACGGACAATCGATCTGACCCGATGTACCTTGGGCTAAGCTTCCCTTTCTTTCCAAATCTCATCACGCCGCCATGGCGATACGCTAGGAAAACCCAATCATCTATCTCAAATTCCAAGTGTCGACGCCGATGATCTGCATACGACTTTTGCCGACTACGAGCCGCCAACAAACGCTCTGGATAAGCTTCACCTTATCCATCGCTTGAACTAAATCGGCCCGACTAATCGAACTTCTCCCACTCGAACCACTATCGGTGACTGCACTTCCTCCGTATAAGGCCTCATAAGGCGCCATCCGAATCCGGAATGGTAGGCGTTGTTATAAGCAAACTCCACGAGAGGCAAATGATCCTCGGCTACCACGAAATCAATAACACAAGCCCGCGACATATCCTCGAGTGTGCGGATAGTGCGCTCGGCTGTCCGTCTGTCACGAGGATGAAACGCCGTCTCGAGACTCACTTGTGTCCCTAATCCCTTCTGAAAGGACCTCCAGAAGTTAGCCGAGAACTGGGCTCCTCTATCTGATATAATCGACACCGGGACTCCGTGCAGTCTCACAATCTCTCTAATATATAATCGGGCATAGTCCTCGGTGAAACGTCGTTCGATCGGAAGAAAATGGGTGATTTTCGACCGCCGACAATCGCCCAAATGGAATCATGCTTATCCGAGTGGTAGGTAGCCCGTAATAAAATCCATATTTATCACCTCCCACTTCCAGTCGAATATCAATGGCTGCAACGACCCTCGGGCTCGGTGCTCAATCTTAACTGGCGACAATTCGACGCGTGCCACGAACTCCATGGCGTCCTCTTTAGGCCATCCCACCAATACACGCATCTGAGGTCATGGTACATCTTAGTCGACCCCGGATGAATAGAATAACGAGCACTGTGTGCCTCCCCCAGAATCTGCTGCCGAAGTCCTGTCACATCGGGAACACACAACCGGCCCTCGAATCTTAGCACCCCATCAGGCGCTACCGCAAATAGACTATTCTCCTTCTGGAGAGCTGCATCTCGGTACCGTACCAAAATCGGATCCTCATACTGTCGCCTCTTCACCTCCTCGACGATGGAAGACTCGGCAACCTCTCGAACCCGAATTCCGTTACTAACAGAATCAACCAAACGGACCCAAGGCTTGCTAGGCGATGTAACTCTCGGACCATATCCTCTTCTGCGGTGAACATCAGACAGACTACCCATCGATCTGCGACTAAGGGCATCTGCCACCACATTGGCCTTCCCTGGGTGGTACAGAATATCAACGTCATAATCCTTAAGTAGCTCCAACCACCGTCTCTGCCGCAAGTTCAGCTCCCTCTGGCTGAAGATGTACTGGAGACTCTTGTGGTCTGTGTAAATGTCCACATGAACTCCATATAAATAATGTCTCCAGATCTTTAAGGCATGAATCACTGCCGACTCAAGTCATGTGTGGGATAGTTCTTCTCATGTTTCCTAAGCTGTCGGGATGCATAAGCTATAACCTTGCCGTCTTTGCATCAGACGCACTCAGCCCGACACTGGCGTCACAATAAACCACATATCCATCTAAGCCCTCTGGAAGAGTAAGCTGGGCGGTTGTCAACTTCTCCTTTAGCAACCGAAAACTTTCCTCACAAGTATCCGTCCCAGGAACATAGCGCTTCCGAGTCACTTAGTCAAAGTCTTTGAAATAGAAGCAAACTTCTCCACAAACCTCAGATAATAACTCGCAAGGCCCAAAGCTGCGCACTGCCGGTGTAGTGGGTCTAGGCCAAGTCTTGATCGCTTCAATCTTTCTTTGTATCAACCCGAATACCTCGGCCCGATAACATGCCCTAAGAAAGCCAGCGACGCCGAACTTCGCTTCGAGAACTTGGCATACAATTGCCGGTCTCGGAGGACTCAATCCGTCGCCAAATGATCGTATGCTCCGCTCGTGCGCGAATACACCAAGATATCATCAATAAACACTATAACGAACATATCCAAGAATGGCACGAACACCCTATTCATCAAATCCATGAATCTCTTTGGGCGTTAGTCAACCCGAAAGACATCACCGAACTCATAGTGCCCATAGGGTCTGAATGCGATCTTTGAGATATCTACCTCTCTAACTCGCACTGATGATAACTGCACCGTAGGTCTATCTTGAAAAACACTTTGCACCCCGAATGGTCAAACAAATCGTCAATCCCGGGAGGATATCTATTCTTGATAGTTACCTTGTTCAATTGTAATCAATACACATCTGCAGCGTCCCATCCTTCTTCTTTACAAATAACATGGTGCTCCCGAGGAGAAACACTTGGCCTAATAAAGCCTTTCTCCAAGAAATCTTTCAATTTGGTCCTTCAACTCCTTCACTCGGCGGTGCCATCTGTATGGCGGAATAGATATCGCGAGTATCGGCGCCAAATCAATGCAAACTCAATCTCCCTTTCGGAGGATACGGAAGCTCATCCGAATACGCCCGAAACTCTCTAACGACCGAATCGAAGGTGCGGTACCTCGACCTCGGTGTCGAATACCGAACCATATGGTAGATATACCCTTTCGCACCATCTTCCTAGCCTTGAGGTAAGAAATAAACTTACCCTCGGCGGCTGATATTCCTTCCACTCGATAGCAGGCTCGTAGAAAGCTGAACCGAACTAATCTCTCCCTACGGTCCACGTTGGCATAGCAAGATGCTAGCCAATCCATACCCATAATCACATCAAAGTCTGTCATATCCAACTCTATCAAGTCGGCTGAGTCGGACGGCTATCTATAGTCACGAGGCAAGCCTTATACACTCGCTCGGCTACCATCGAATCACTCTTGGCGTAGCCACCTCAAAGGTCTTATGGACTCGGGCTCATCCCTATTCTCTGCGGCAATATGAGGAGATATGTAGGACAAGGTAGAACTCGGATCTATCAAAGCATATACATCACAAAGAAGAAACCAATAATGTACCGTGGCGACATCGCGACGCCTCACGGTCTGTCGCTGGACATAGCATAGATGCGGTTCGAGGACCGCTAAGCTGGAACCCTACCACGACCTGCCGCGGCTGCTGGCCCATAAGTACCACGCCTCGGGCGTCTAACCATCGAAGATGAAGATCCAAAGAATGCACCCGTCGGCTGACCGTAATGCTCCGCCGCTGGGGCGGACAATCCTTCTTCGGATGGCCTGCGTACAAGAGTAACATGATCTCGAACCCATACGGCACTCGCCGGATGAGACCTACCGTCGAGCGCGAGAGGTAGGTGGTCTCGACAGTCCGGTCTCGCCTCGCGAAAACGGCGTCCCGGAGCACGACCGCTCGCGAATAACCTGCTGATCGGACCTCCCGCGAAAGCGTGAAGGAGCACTGCAGCTGGTGGAAGGTGGACCTAGTCTGCTGAGGCCGCCGCCTCAGCGCTCACGAGAACCCGATGTCTCGGCCTCTTGGCTGGCCCAAATCTAGGCGATCCCCGCTCTCTCGCTCGATCCGCGTGCGTATGCTGCATCCCGGCAATATCCATCCTCGGCTGAAGTGCCACTCCTAAGCAGCGATGTCATGTGACGGTCTAGCCCATCACGTATCTATGAACCACATGCGCCATATCGCCTACAATGGTGTGTGCATATCGGGCCAAGGAGTCAAACTCGGTGTGCTCACGATAGTCCTCCCGTCTGTCTCAAGGTCAAGAACCTATCTCTGGGCTCTCCTCACCTCGGGAGGCAAGAAGTGGTCTAGAACGCCTCGTGAACTCCTCCCAATCACCGGAAGAGCATCATCACCCTCGACAATACCCATGACTCAAACCAGTTCAACGCAATATCGCGTGCGGTAAGCTAGTGTAACAGATTCGATGTCGATGCCCTAAGAACTGCATGGTCCCAGAATGGCTTCGGACAAACTCCTGCGGATCCTCATCGAATCTCGAACCATAGAACTTCGGGTGGGTGACAACCCAGAAATCCGAATCCGTAAGCGCTCGGCTCACAGGGTTGGCGCCGCTCTGTCGGCGCCGCCACTTATCTTTGGTCGATAACGAATCATTCCCCGTAATCTCTGTACTCGGGCCACATTTGTGAGTGGAGGCTCGTACTGCGCGATCTCGATGGCGCGTCCGCTGCCTCGAACTCTGCTGAAGCTGGCGACGACGTGGAACTCGCCGCCCTAAACATCATCTCTGGTAAGGAGTGGGCCTGTGCCCTCGTGATTCTCCGCGTCCCACTAGCAGCACCCTCAGCTGCCTTGCCCTTCTGGGCCGCGGTTGCCTTGCGTGGAGGCATAACTGATACATAAAGGAAAACATCAGGGGAGATTCAACCTATAACTCAGCTCTATTGCACGATCTTAGGGTGAAAGAATGGAAACCAATCCTAAATATCCTGCGACCTCACGATTATAGATGTGGTGCACGACAATCGATAATCAAGACTCTACTAGACACGATGCGTGGACACTTTCGAGGACTAATCGCTCGATACCACTTTTGTCACGACCCGACCAGGGACGCGACTAGTACCTACCGGTACCGCATCGGTATACATCAGAGAATAGCAGCGGATCATACATAACACATAACTTATAAAAAAGTAAACATCACTGGCCAACCGATAAGGCTGCCTTCCATAAAACATACTTAAACAAAAGTATAGTAGTACAACTGGTTCTTATAGCCCAAAATACATAGGTGACCACAGACCTCTAAAGATAACAACTGTGGCGGGACAGGGCCCCGCCATACCCCCTGAATGTACAAAATACCTATAGCATCAGGGAATATCCATACCAATAAATAAGCTTCCGGAGGAATGGAGCTTCTGACACCGGAATAGTGATCCTAAGAACGAGGATCCTCAATCTGCTTACCCTGCGGCGTGAGCGGCCCAGGAAGGGGTCGATTACACAATATGTACAGGATATGCAAGGTTGGGAAAATCGTAATATGATATCATAAGTCTAAAAGCAAGTATGAGTCATGGAAGACAATAAAATACCTTTTACTGTGCCTTACTAACAATGAGAGTGACAAGTATATATATACATATATAATACTGCATAAAATAGGAGGCTCATGATCAAAACAGGGTACCTCGCCCGTAGTATCAAAAAGAAACCATCCTACTCCTGGGACTATTTCACCCGCATGGGTCCTGTGGACCCGCATGAGGTACTCCTCGCATCGGCTGTACCTGCCGGCATGGGACTATTTCACCCGCATAAGCCCATAAGGACTCGCATGAGGTATTCCTCGCATCGTGGGTAGCAAATCCACGGAACAGGTGGTATAACGATCTTGGGGACTTTCCCCTCAGATATACTCTTACCCTGAAACAGATGGTATAACGATCTTGGTGTACCTCGGATATACTCTTTGCTTGGAGCGGATGGTATAACGATCTTGGGGCTTGCCGCCGGATATACTCTTATCTTAGTGCGGATGGTATAACGATCTTGGATCGCCCTCGGATATACTCTTGCTGAAGCGGATGGTATGGCGATCTTGGGTGGCCGCCGGACATACTCTTACACTGAAGGAGGTGGTATGACGATCTTGGGGCTTGCCCCTCAGACATACTCTTACCCTATCACAAACTGTCATCATATCATAATAATAATAAGTTAAGAAAACTTATAACTTCTTTTTAGTCTTGTTCACATACTCTCTCATTTTAGTTTACTTAAGGCACTTAACCATATCTTTAATAAAAGAACAGGAATTTAACCCAAGTACTACATACTTCAACTCTTTCAAAAGTGACTCTTCTTTATACATAAAGCCTTTGGGCAATTGATGCCTTTAAATCAATTTGCCTCTTCATATAATTATCTTACTTAGAGTAAATCCTTCTCATTAACCCTTTTATGAAGCTAATAGACCAACTTCCCATAAAGTTGTTATTTTAACTCTTTACTTTAGTAATTATCATACTTTTCGCTTAACGAGGACTTATACGTTCTTAAAGCGAAAAGTCATTTTATACTCAAAACAAGTAAGAACACCAAATCGTACGTCCGCACTACATAGTTTCATCTATTCATGCTCAAGAGATAGGAAAGCTTCACATACCTCTTTGGTCAATCCACTTGCCAAGTCCAAACTACCGCAAGTAATATTTCAACCTATAATAGTCATGATACGCCTGTTAACCTCTAATCTCAAGTAGAACAATCCAAGTTCTAAGTCACTAAATTCTATGGAAAATTGGGCAGCATTTCCCTTGTTTCTACTCACTTTGCCACCTTTTCTCAAGGCCGAATTTATCATCCAAACACCACAATTAAGACTCAACAATCCAACATTTTAAAGGGGATTACACATCCAAACTTGGGTGTGTAAAATTCTGCCCCACTAGTTACAACAATTTACTTATCACTTCTAAGGTAGTTTTTAGGCTACAACATGCTCATAATCACTTCTTAGCCATTTCTTTCATACCCAAACCACATTTCTAACATGCAAAGATTCTAGAAGCATTATTTACTACCACAAGTTCTTTCTTCTAAACATGCAACACTTAGAACTAATTCTAAAGGAAGAAATGTTACCTTAAAGTTTTAGCCAAAACTTATTCCAACTATTGCTAGCTTCCTTGCCAAGAACACCACCACAACAATGTCAACAAGCTAACCACAAGCTTCCTTTTCTTGCTCTTAACTTTCAGATTTTTCTTGGGTTTTCTTAGAGAGAAGGAGGAGCAGATTTTAGAGAGAGGGAGAGAGAGTGTGAAGATGAAAGATGGGAAGAATGACCAAGTCTTGGTCAATATATTGCATGTAGCAGAAAATCAGATGGGGGGGGACACTTGTCACCCTCCCATGGTCTCTTTTAAAACAAAAATCAGATTTTCTAAGTTTTTCCGCCCAAATTTCCCGCCTCGGCGCGCTTCCTTCCGTGTGGCCGCTGAAACTCGCGAGCTCTCACGAACTTTGGCGCGCCTGCTGTCATGGCGCGCGCGGCTGCAACCTGCGACCTCTCGGTACTTTAGCGCGCGACCTGCATCTGGCCGCGCGGCCCAGCGCTTTGCTCGAACGCATTTACGCCGATCGCTACGAACTTGTAACTCTCATAACTTTCTACTCCGACGCCCTATCGACGAACGGTTGGTTGCGTTGGAATCAAGACTCAACGAACTACGTCCTAGGCCTTTAAAATACTTAGGAACTCTCAACGAATCGGGTCATAACCCGCCTCAAAGTTGACTAAAAACCGTCGAACGACGTCAACTGTCGCCGGAAATTTTAAGTCTTACATACTTTCGTACGTTTCCATACGTAGGGTCAGAACTACGGGGTATAACACCAAGGACCCCAACTTAAGGACTATATTTACTTTGGACTGTATTTACTTTGGACAATATTTACTTTGGACTGTATTTACTTTGGACAGTATTTACTTTGGACTGTATTTACTTTGGACTGTATTTACAATTCTGTTAAGGGGAAGATTGTTCAATCGCGTTCCGTTTGGGCGTGTGATCCCCTTTTTAATTATTGTATTGTTATGAAGGCGTGATAGTAAACCGTGTTACCGTTTGGGCGCGTAATCCCCTTCTTTTACTTGTTGTTATTATGGAGGCGTGATAGTAAACCGCGTTACCGTTTGGGCGTGTAATCCCCTTCTTTATGTTGTTTAATTATTACGCCTTATATATATATATATATATGGTATATATATTACGGTTATTCGGGCCTTGGAGAAAGATGGAAAAGTGAGTAAAAGCGGGAAGTCTTTTGAATTTTCCGTAGAATTAGAGGGCTTTTATTGGTATAAGTCTTCAATGGTAAGAAAGGTTTGATAGAAGTACTATGACCATTTTAGGAGTGGAGTATTACGTGTGGCGTGATCTACTTGGCTTAAGGAGTAAGCGGGTTGAAGTACTTGGAGCGTTTTGCTATTTGTCGATAATCGTCGCGAGGTATGTGAACCTCTTCCTATCTTTTCTAGCATGATTGTTGTGAACTATGTAGTATGGTAGACGTACATGTGCTAAGTGATTTGGTTGGTTTAAAACATAGGGTGTTATAATAGCTTTATGGGAAGTTAGTTATAACGACTTTATGTAGGTAAAAGAATGGTTTATTGATTGTAGAAAGATAAGAGACTTGACTTATACACGACTTGATTTTGAAAGTTAAGAGACTTGATCTTGAAAGATAAGAGACTTGACTTATACACGACTTGGTTTTGAAAGTTAAGAGACTTGATCTTGAAAGATAAGAGACTTGACTTAGTTTGACTTGTTATGAATTTTGTTAAAATGTTGTAAAAACCTCATTCGCGAGTAATGAGTAGTTGGTTTTAAAAGAATAATGTTTTACTGATTTCGGAAATGAGATTAAGTATCGAACAAACCATTGCAGCGTTAATGAAGGAAATGTATTGACTAATTGATATTAAAACCAGTAGAAACCTCCATCTGCATAGAAGCTAAGATGAGACAAAATGATATTACATTTCCTAGATCATGGCTGCTTTTATAAGATTGTAATAGACAAGAACAACCTACTCACACATAAGGCATATGTTTCTCAAATTTGTTTTAAAGGAGAATTATATTCTTAAGTGATTAAAACTATGAACTACGAAACCTTTCGAAAATGAGAAACTTGAGCATTTGAAATTAGGCAAACTTGAACGTTTGGAAAATAATGTGTTACTTGATTTTACAAGTGAAGTGTTTTGGTTTACTTAAAAGATAGTCACTCTATTTTATACTACGAACATTGTGTGACTTTTGTGAAAGAAACGTATCTTTTTAAAAGAGTTAATGTATGTAATACTTTAGGGTCAGAACCGGGATTTTGGCATAAAATGATAGTACCTTAAGTTGTGTGTAACTTGCCTATGTTTGCGTGTGATGGCCTTGTTGTGCAAGTCGTATTTTACTCGACTACCGGTTCGTAGGATGAACAGGAATGTATTTCACTGACTCTGCGTTCATGGGATGAACCGGGAATGTATTTCACTCGACTACCGCGTTCATGGGATGAACCGGGAATGTATTTCACTCGACTACCGCGTCCATGGGATGGACCGGGAATGTATTCCATCCGACTACCGAGTTCATGAGATGAGCAGGAATGTATTTCCTGCGTTTCTATCTTGGGTCCATGAGATGGGCGAGACATGTTATACGTATCTCATGGTTTGTACCTAGGCTGGCGGTGAGAAAGGAGTTCCACGGGCGTGAGGATGACTTTGAGGCGTGAGTCACGACTTGACATATCGCTTTTATGTTATGAGTGTAGTTTAGTTATCATACATGTCTCTGTTTTATATATCATTATGATTTCATTTACAATATTTTGATTTCACATACTTGGTACTGTTATCGACCTCCTTGAGGCTGCGTTCATGCGCAGTAGAGTACATCGGTTGTGGATCCTCGCCATAGGATCACGATTCGTATTAGGAAGCCGTTTCTCGGAGGCTTATCTTTTGGTATGTTACCACAGTGCAGTAGGTTCTTGTACATTCGGGGTATGGCGGGGCCTGTCCGTCATAGTTATTGTCACTTCTTAGAGGTCTACATAAATCGTTGTGGCGAGTTTGTAAAAAGGATAACTGTTGGGTTTTATGAATATATCTGAGAAAGCTATTTTGGTTGGGATGTTTATTTATCATGTCTCTTGTTTCATGTTTATGTTTTTATTTCGTGATTCTCTCGATGTTGTATCACGAGGTGCGGGGTAAGGCACGATCCACGGGCCGGTTGGTCGTGACAAAAGTGGTATCGAGCGATTAGTCCTCGGAAAGTGTCTACAGACCGTGTCTAGTAGAGTCTTGATTATCGGTGTGTTGTGCACCACATCAATAATCAGGAGGCTGAAGGACATTTAGGATTGGTTTCTATTCTTCTCACTCTGAGATCGTGCCTTAGAGCTGTGTTATAAGTTGGACTCCCTCTGACGTATTCTTATGTGCCAGTTATGCCTCCACGCAAGGCAATCGGGGCCCAGAAGGCAAAGCGAGGAGGCGTGAGTAGAGCACGGAGGGTTCACGGCGAGAGGCCCGGTCGTTACGAGATAGTGCTTCCACGGCGAGTTTTGCGACGCCGCGCCGGCTTACGGTTATAAGCGCAGCGATGGCTGCTGAGACTCTGATACTGAGCCTCGGTCCCGGCTGGGCGAGATGAGATAAGTACAAGAGATGGCGATTCGGCGAGTCGTGGCAGATATGAGAGAGCTGGATCTGGCAGTTCGATCCAGTAGCACCGTAGTTCACCCGGCGAGCGATTTGAGACTACGGGACTTTCGAGTTGTAGCCCGCCGTTACATGGATCGAGCGAGATGACCTCGGGAGTTTATCAGCGACTCTACGGATCATGAGTGATCGAGTCTCGAGCGAGTTGGTGGTATTGGGTTCGCATCACCGCGTGATCTGCGATCGGCCCGGTTTGATTCATGGGAAGCGTCCCGAGGAACATGCGCTCCCGGTTTGGGGCGAGTTCTCGAGGCATTTCTTGCACATTTCTTGCCTCGCGGATGAGGAGGGCTCGGTAAGCAGTTTTTGGCGTTAAGGCAAACCGGGCGTCTGATTAAGGAGTACAACGTGGAGTTTGACTCGTTGGCTCGGTATGTCCCGCCTTAGTGACCGATATGGAGGACGAGTGCACCGCTACATCACCGGCTCGATGATTACTTGGCGAGGCTTGTTGGTGTAGCTCTTCAGGGCATGGACATTGCCGCGTGCGAGCTCATGCGCGGATGTGAGGCACGGAGAGGTCGCGGAATGATCGGGATCAGCGAAGAAAGGCGAGCAGCGAGGTCCTTTGGTAACTTGCGGCGGACGACTGGCGGCGAGCTAGTTATGCACCTTCGCCCGATGCAGTGGTCCTCCGCGCCTTGGGGCGTTCGGGGTATTCGGGGCGAGTCGTGGGCTCGGGCTTCGGTTCCGAGATATACGTGAGTTAGCGGCGAGATTCATGTCCCCCTCGGTGTGCACGATGTGGCGGCGTCATCGGGAATGTCGTCTTTCTTGGTGCTTGTTTCACTGCGGCCGTCGGGCCATATGACGAAGAATGTGCTTATAGGAGGGTGCCGCGGCGTAGCGCAGCCTACCGGATCGATGGCGGGTTCATCGCCTTCTGACTATCGCCTGCAGGCCTATGATTAGAGTGAAGCGGTAGATACAGGTATATCCTTAACCCTCTAGAGTTTTGTTTGCGCGATATGATGATCTTATTATTGTGTGCTATGTACAGATAGCATTGTGTTAAGTATAACTTAGAGAACATGACAAGTTGAAGAGGTAAGTTTGGGGTCATGGAAGGTGTGAACCTTAGAATATTATAAGTGGAGACCTTAGATGCGAGGCCGTCTTGAGTAAAAGATTTGTTTACGATTGACCTTTGTCGGAGTGCATAGTATACGAGGGGTAAAAAAATATGTGTGATAAGTCCCCGAGTGGTGTGAATTATATAAGGATAGTTATGATAAGAAGACCACTAGATTTGCGTAACTTGATTAGTGAGATTGTTCCGGATCGGGGAACAAGAGTTTGGCGCGGCAAATGGGTCGGGTTGAGGCAAGGTTGCGTGTCAACCCGCAGCCCGGTTTGGGGTGGGGTCAGTTCGAGGTGGTCCCGCCAGGTGGTAGGGTCACGAGGGTGCTAGGCCCAGGTTTAGGTAACCATCGTACGTGTTCGTGGATGCGTTCGACCAGAATCGGATCGTGAAGGCCGGGAATGGCCTTAGAGTAAATTGAAGCTAGTGGGAGCTGTTGTGAGATTAGAAATGATTCCTCGTTGGCTTGGATTTGAGTTTTGCGCACATGTTATATTCTGGCCATTGGTGGCATGATCGGTTTTGTAAGTATAGTAATGAAGACTATACCGACGCAAGTACGTTTGGAGACTTAGAAGGAACATTCGGGACGAATGTTTCTAAGGGGGGAAGAATGTTATACCCCGTAGTTCCAGGGTATATAGGTGAGGATGTACGTGAGAGAATACGACAGAAATTTTGGAAAGAAAGAAAGATGTGATTTTTCGACGGAAAAGTTCCGGATTTTGTGAAGGAAAAAGGTTCGTTGATGGGAATTGGATTCCCAGATTTGGTATTTGGGCTTCTTGAATTATATTAGAATTATGGAATTTTATTTCCGGAATTGGTCACGTGGGGCCCACGGGAGAAATTCTGATTTTGTGGGTCCCACTTTGTTTTGAGATTTTGCCTTTATGGATATTTTGGAAGATGAAATATTTTGGGCGAGTAGGAGGGTGACACGTGTCACCCCCAGAGTGGCCTCGTGGCGAAATTTGCTAAGTGGCAAGACAAGTGGCCTTGTCTTGCTAGATATTTTATTGGACAAGTGGCCAAGTCTTGCTAGATATTTTGTGTGGACAAGTGGCTTGTGGGACCCACACACACTTGTCCCCAATCTCAACCACACACTTGCCTTCATCCTAGCCCTTGGTTGTCCTATATATGCACCCTTAGTTGATGAAAACTTCCACACTTAACCATTTCAAGACAAAAAATTCCCTCCCTTCTCCCTTGACCTTGCTCTCGTTTTTGAGCCCATTTCTTGACCTAAATTTGTCCAACAATTCTTAAACTCTCAAGTGTTCTTCCCTAAGGTGTTAGGAAGATTGTGTACCAAGAGTTGGAAAAGATTTCACACCCCTAACGTATTGTTCATGCCTTGGCCGAAACTTACTAGTTGGAAACCCTAAGTGTTATTCACTTTTTGGAGTTGGTTCTTGAAGAGAAGTTGGTTAGGAGCTTCTATGGGTTGCTTGTAGCGGATTGGAACGGAAAGATTTGGAGCTAAGACTTGCTTGGAGCGACATTAAGTTCTTGGATAATTTTGGGCTATTTGAGGTAGTAAACCTTAACCTCTTTGTGAATTGGTCATTATACATATATTATAAGTATATTATGGAGTATATAAAATATGGAGTAAAGTTTGGAAAAGTTGGATCTTGTTAACTTGTTAAAAGAAAGGATTGGCCGTTTGCCATTAAAATGGTAAAAACGTATCTTACTTGTGAAGAAGTAATTAACAAAGTAACTATAACTTATATTAAGATGGAATATAAGTTGGATGACTAATGAAGTAATTGGATAAGTAAAATGGACAAAGTTGGCCAAGGACCCCAACTTAAGGACTGTATTTACTTTGGACTGTATTTACTTTGGACAGTATTTACTTTGGACTGTATTTACTTTGGACAGTATTTACTTTGGACTGTATTTACTTTGGATTGTATTTACATTTCTGTTAAGGGGAAGATTGTTCAATCGCGTTCCGTTTGGGCGTGTGATCCCCTTTTTAATTATTGTATTGTTATGAAGGCGTGATAGTAAACCGTGTTACCGTTTGGGCGCGTAATCCCCTTCTTTTACTTGTTGTTATTATGGAGGCGTGATAGTAAACCGCGTTACCGTTTGGGCGTGTAATCCCCTTCTTTATGTTGTTTAATTATTACGCCTTATATATATATATGGAATATATATTACGATTATTCGGGCCTTGGAGAAAGATGGAAAAGTGAGTAAAACGGGAAGTCTTTTGAATTTTCCGTAGAATTAGAGGGCTTTTTATTGGTATAAGTCTTCAATGGTAAGAAAGGTTTGATAGAAGTACTATGACCATTTTAGGAGTGGAGTACTACGTGTGGCGTGATCTACTTGGCTTAAGGAGTAGCCGACGGGTTGAAGTACTTGGAGCGTTTTGCTATTTGTCGATAATCGTCGCGAGGTATGTGAACCTCTTCCTATCTTTTCTAGCATGATTGTTGTGAACTATGTAGTACGGTGAGCGTACGTGTGCTAAGTGATTTGGTTGGTTTAAAACATAGGGTGTTATAATAGCTTTATGGGAAGTTAGTTATAACGACTTTATGTAGGTAAAAGAATGGTTTATTGATTGTAGAAAGATAAGAGACTTGACTTATACACGACTTGATTTTAAAAGTTAAGAGACTTGATCTTGAAAGATAAGAGACTTGACTTATACGACTTGATTTTGAAAGTTAAGAGACTTGATCTTGAAAGATAAGAGACTTGACTTAGTTTGACTTGTTATGAATTTTGTTAAAATGTTGTAAAAACCTCATTCGCGAGTAATGAGTAGTTGGTTTTAAAAGAATAATGTTTCTTGATTTGGAAATGAGATTAAGTATCGAACAAACCATTGCAGCGTTAATGAAGGAAATGTATTGACTAATTGATATTAAAACCAGTAGAAACCTCCATCTGCATAGAAGCTAAGATGAGACAAAATGATATTACATTTCCTAGATCATGGCTGCTTTTATAAGATTGTAATAGACAAGAACAACCTACTCACACATAAGGCATATGTTTCTCAAATTTGTTTTAAAGGAGAATTATATTCTTAAGTGATTAAAACTATGAACTACGAAACCTTTCGAAAATGAGAAACTTGAGCATTTGAAATTAGGCAAACTTGAACGTTTGGAAAATAATGTGTTACTTGATTTTACAAGTGAAGTGTTTTGGTTTACTTAAAAGATAGTCACTCTATTTTATACTACGAACATTGTGTGACTTTTGTGAAAGAAACGTATCTTTTTAAAAGAGTTAATGTATGTAATACTTTAGGGTCAGAACCGGGATTTTGGCATAAAATGATAGTACCTTAAGTTGTGTGTAACTTGCCTATGTTTGCGTGTGATAGCCTTGTTGTGCAAGTACTGTATTTTACTCGACTACCGGTTCATGGGATGAACCGGGAATGTATTTCACTCGACTACCGCGTTCATGGGATGAACCGGGAATGTATTTCACTCGACTACCGCGTTCATGGGATGAACCGGGAATGTATTTCACTCGACTACCGCGTCCATGGGATGGACCGGGAATGTATTCCATCCGACTACCGAGTTCATGAGATGAACCGGGAATGTATTTCACACGTTTCTATACTGGGTCCATGAGATGTTGCGAGACATGTTTTACGTATAACTTGTTTTGTACCTAGGCCGTGGCGGTGAGAAAGGAGTTCCACGGGCATGAGGGATGACTGTGAGGGCGTGAGTCCCTGACTTGACAGGACTTATTTTATGTTATGAGCTGTAGTTTAGTTATCATACATGTCTCCTGTTTTATATAGACTGTTATGATTTCATTTACAATATTTTTGATTTCACATACTTGGTACTGTTATCGACCTCCTTCGGGGCTGCGTTCATGCCGCAGTAAGTACATCGGTTGTGGATCCTCGCCATAGGATCACGATTCAGCGTATTGGGAAGCCCCGTTTCTCGGAGGCTTATCTTTTGGTATGTTACCACAGTGCAGAGTTCTTGTACATTCGGGGGTATGGCGGGGCCTGTCGTCATAGTTATTGTCACTTCTTAAGTGCAGTAATCTTTGTTGTGGCGAGTTTGTAAAAGGATAAGCTGTTGGGTTTTATGAATATATCTGAGAAAGCTGTTTTGGTTGCTTTGTTTATTTATCATGTCTCTTGTTTCATGTTTATGTTTTTATTTCCGTGATTCTCTCGATGTTGTATCACGAGGGTGCCGAGGTAAGGCACGATCCACGGGCCGGTTGGGTTGTGACCTCGCGCAAAATGTGCGGCCCGAAGGCAAGCGATGAGGAACTACTAGTAGGGCACCGAGGTTACGAGGCACGAGCCCGATCCTTACCAGATGAGGTGTTTCGGACGGCGAGTTCTACAACGTCGCCAACCCCAGTAAATCCGAGGCGGCGGCGCTCACGAGACGCGGTACACGAGCCTCGATCCAGCGGCCAGGCGCAGGATATGGGCTACTGAGAGATGGCCCGATTCCATCGAGGATCGTGGCAAGACATGAGATAAGTGAGACAGCGATTCGGCACCGTAGTTAAAGACAGAGCCGCTAACGAGGCGAGGACTTTTGAGTTGCATCCCACGAGTTTTATGGGTGAGGCACGAGGATGATCCTCGGGAGTTTATCAAGCGATTCTGCGGATCGTGAGGTGATCGGGGCTTCGGAGACCGAGTCGGTGGTACTAGGTTCGCATCGGCTGCGGGACACTGCAGTTGATTGGTATTGTCACGACCCGACCCCGGATCCGTGACCGGTGCCTTAACTCGGGAACCCTTGTGACACAAGATCAGAGAAAACCAGCGGAATATAAACTCATAATAAACAACCATAATGATATAAATAGTCTAGCCCAAAATGGCTACCCCCAAAAGTACATAAAACCGACGATTACATCCTTAAACAAACCAAGTTATGATAAGACTACATGCCTCTAGAAGGAGTAACACTATGACGGAGGTGGCCCGTCATGCCCCTGAATGTATAAAACATCAACAACACCAGGGAGAACCATACCAAAAGTCGAGCCTCCGAAGAAATGGAGCTCCTGACACCTGAGTAAAAGATCCTAGTAATGAGGATCTACCACCTGCTTTCCCTTACCTGCGGCATGAACGCAGCCCCCGAGGAAGGGGGTCAGTACACAACGTACCAAGTATGTAAAACTGGAAAATACTGTGGTAATATCATAAGTCAAAATAAGCCGGAGTCATAGATAAAAATCAATTTCCTTGCACTGTGCCTTACTAACAATGAGAGTAACAAGTATAAAACTTATAGCATAAAAATAGGAGGCTCACGATCAAAACAGGGTACCTCGCCCGTAGTATCATTAAGCAATCCTACTCCTGGGACTATTTCACCCACATGGGTCCTGTGGACCCGCATGAGGTCATCCGCCTCGTCATGGGACTATTTCACCCGCATGGGACTATTTCACCCGCATGGATCCTGTGGACTCGCATGAGTACCATCGCCGTACTCGCATAGGACTATTTCACCCGCATGGATCTTGTGGTCCGGATCCGCATGAGTGCAAGTGCCGCACTCGCATAATGGGTAGCAAATCCATGGCATAGATAATAACCCGGGGTTTACCCCGTAATAATACAAATATATAACATAGCTCATCCGGCTATCATACATAACATAAGCACTACCGGCCTATCATATCATACATAAGCACTACCGGCCTATCATATCACAACATAAGCACTACCGGCCTATCATATCACAACATAAGCACTACCGGCCTATCATATCATACATAAGCACTACCGGCCTATCATATCACAACATAAGCAAGTTAAGAAATCCCCTAACTTCTTATAACATTATTAATATATCCTCTCATTTTAGTATCCTAAGGCACTAACATGTCTTTTAATAGAAAATCTGGAAATTCAACCTAAGTACCATGTACTTCTAACTTTTTAAGAAATAACTCTTTTTATACAAAAATTCCAAGATACTAATCACCATAGTATCAAGTTACGATTTCTTTTCAAGACAAGTCACATTTCCTTTTAGAAATATAATAGGCTTCTAAATCAAGTGACTTCATTTCCTTTAAAACCTTAGGCAACCAATGCCTAAAAATCAATTCACATTTCTTAGTTTCAAATCCTTTACCCGTACTTGTTTTAATTAGAGTAAACCTTTCTTTGTGAACCTTTTAAGAAAACTAATATAACCAACTTCCCATAAAGTCATTATATTAGCGTTATCCCTTTGTCAAATACATTTTCCCTAAATCCAAGGGACTTATACTTTTGAAATGAAACAAGTAGCATATACTTTTAAAACAAGTGAAAGATATCAAATCTTGTACGTCTACCGTACTACATAGGTACAACTACTCATGCTCAAGAAATAGGAAAGTTCCACATACCTCTTTGGTCAATCCACTTGCTAAGCTCAACTACCGCAAGTAATATTTCAACCTATAATAATCATGATACGTTTGTTAACCTCTAACCTCAAAGTAGAACAATCCAAGTTCAAAGTCACTAAATTCTATGGAAAATTGGGCGGCATTTCCTTTGTTTCTACTCACTTTGCCACCTTTTCAAAGTAGGTTTAACACTCAAACGCCTACATTTAAGGCCCAACATCCAAACCAACACAAAGGGGATACACACCTAAACTTGGGTGTGTAAAATTCTGCCCCAAAAGTTATAACAATTAATCTTAACAAGTTTAAGGTAATTTTTAGGCTACAACATGCTCACATAACCTCTTTAGCCAAATCCTTCATACCCAAACCACATTTCTTGCATGCAATGACTCTAAGAGCATTATTTACTACCACAAGTTCTTTCTTCTTAACATGCAACACTAAAAACTAATTATAAAGGAAGAATCATTACCTTAGGGCTTTAGCCAAAACTATTCCAACAATTTGCTAGCCTCCTTTTCAAGAATACCACCAATAACCTCCACAAGCTTGCAAATAACTTTCCTTCTTAACACCATTTTCAGATTTTCCTTAAGCTTGGAGTTTCTCTTGATTTTCTAGAGAGAAGTGAGAGCTTTTTAGCTTAGAGAGAGAGAGAGAGAGAGAGAGAGATGAAAGATGAAAGATGACCAAGTCTTCAACACTTGGTCAATATAAGGCATCTGACATTTCGGATGGGGACACTTGTCACCCACGTGACCTCTTTTAAAACAAAGCAAGGTGAGAAATTTCTACTACCTCCCGCAGATCCCGCCTCGGCGCCGCGGCCCTGCAGTCGGCGCCGCGGCGCTGAAACTCCTGCCGCTTTCTAAGGACTTTCCGACGCCGCCTGCTTCTGGCGCGCCGCGCACTTTCCGGCCGCAACCTATAATCACTCGCTTGGCGCGCGGCCACTCTGCGCGCGCGGTCTGAGGCCCGATCAGCGGTCGGACCGAACCACGGGGTATAACATTCTCCTCTTAGAAACATTCGTCCGAATGTTCCTTCTAAACTTACTCGAATCACAAATCGACGTACGCTCTTAACTACTCTTTTGCAAATAAAGATGCTCGGCCACAACAATACTTAAGCACAATTGCTAAATCAAAACTAACAAGCGAGGAAAGTGGGTTACACGGAGGTGTAGGGAATAAGTGAGGATACTTCTTCATCATGTCATCCTCTGCTTCGCGTCATTTCCTCCTGTTCTCGTTCCGCCATAAGACCTTGGAAGCCACGCCCTTCGTCGAAGTCGCTTAACTTTGTCGATCGAGTATCGCTATGGGACTCTCCTCTTACGATAACTCCTCTGTCACTTGGACATCATGAACGGTGCACTCTAGATGGATCTTCATACATTTCCGCAACATGGAAACATGGAAAACTGGAACTACCGCCCCCAAATAGGACGGCAGATCTAAATCAAAGTCAACCCGGCCTACCCTACGGACAATCGATCACGCCCAATGTACCTTGGGCTAAGCTTCCTTCTTTCCAAATCTCATCACACCCGCCATGGCGATACCTTTAGAAAAACCCAATCGCCATCTCAAATTCCAAGTGTCGACGCCGATGATCTGCATCGACTTGCCGACTCGACTGCCAACAACCGCTCTGGATAAGCTTTAACTTATCCATCGTCACGAACTAAGTCCGGCCCGACTAATCGAACTTCTCCCACCTCGAACCAGCTATCGGTGACTGTACTTCCTCGTATAAGGCCTCATAAGGCGTCATCGAATCGAAATGGTAGCCGTTGTTGTAAGCAAACTCCACAAGAGGCAAATGATCCTCGGCCTACCCACGAAATCAATAACACAAGCCCGCGCATATCCTCAAGTGTCGGATAGTGCGCTCGGCTGTCCGTCGATGCGAGGATGAAATGCGATCGAGACTCACATGTGTCCCTAATCCTTACGAAAAGACCTCGGAAGTTAGCTGAGAACTGGGCTCCTCTATCTGATATAATCGACACCGGGACTCCGTGCAGTCTCACAATCTCTCTAATATATAATCTGGCATAGTCCTCAGCTGAGAACGTCGTTCTGACCAGAAGAAAATGAGTTGATTTCGTCAGCCTATCGACAATCACCCAAATGGAATCATGCTTCCTCTGAGTGGTAGGTAGCCCTGTAATAAAATCCATATTTATCACCTCCCACTTCCAAGTCGAAATATCAATAGCCTGCGATAGCCACCGGGCTTTTGGTGCTCAATCTTGACCTGCTGACAATTAGGACACTGTGCAACAAAACCTGCCACGTCCCACTTCAGGCCATCCCACCAATACACACACCTGAAATCATGGTACATCTTAGTCGACCCCGGATGAATAGAATAACGAAAGCCGTGTGCCTCTCCCGAAATCTGGCGGCGAAGTCTGTCCGCATCGGGAACACACAACGGCCCTCGAATCTTAGCACCCCATGGCGCCTCAAATAGACCCTTCTCTTTACGAACAGCGCATCTCGATGCCGTACCAAAATCGGATCCTCATGCGCCTCTTCACCTCCTCGACGATAGAAGACTCGGCAACCTCTCGAACCCGAATTCCATCACTATCAGAATCAACCAAACGAACCCCAAGGCTCGCTAGCTGATGCAACTCTCGGACCATATTCCTCTTCTCTGGCTGAACATCAGACAGACTACCCATCGATCTGCGACTAAGGGCATCTGCAACTACATTGGCCTTCCCTGGGTGGTATAGAATATCAACATCGTAATCCTTAAGTAGCTCCAACCACCGTCTCTGTCACAAGTTCAGCTCCCTCTGGCTGAAGATATACTGGAGACTCTTGTGGTCTGTGTAAATGTCCAAACGAACTCCATATAAATAATGTCTTCAGATCTTCAAGGCATGAATCACTGCTGCCAATTCCAAGTCATGTGTGGGATAGTTCTTCTCATGCTTCCTAAGCTGTCGAGATGCATAAGCTATAACCTTGCCGTCCGCATCGACGCACTCCAAGCCCGACACTGACGCGTCACAATAAACCACATATCCATCTAAGCCTGCGGAAGAGTAAGAATCTGGGCGGTCGTCAACTTCTCCTTTAGCAACTGGAAACTTTCCTCACAAGTATCCGTCCACCGGAACATAGCTGCCTTCTGAGTCAGCTTAGTCAAATGTGCTGAAATAGAAGCAAACTTCTCCACAAACCTCCGATAATAACCTGCAAGGCCCAAAAAACTGCGCACCTCCGTCGGTGTAGTGGAGTGCAGGCCAAGTCTTGATCCTCAATCTTAGTCAGTATCAACGAATACCATCGGCCGATAACATGCCCTACGAAAGCCACTGAAGCCAGTCAAAACTCGCATTTCGAGAACTTGGCATACAACTGCCGGTCCCTGAGGACTCCCAATACCGTCCTCAAATGATCTGTATGCTCTCGCTCGTGCGCTAATACACGAAGATATCATCAATGAACACTATAACGAACATTTCCAAGAATGGACTGAACACCGTATTCATCAATTACATGAATACCGCTGGAGGGTTGGTCAATCCGAAAGACATCACCTGAACTCATAGTGCCCATCGGGTCTGAATGCGATCTTTGGGATATCCGCCTCTAACTCGTACCTGATGGTAACCAGACCGCAGGTCTATCTTGGAAAAGCATCTCGCACCCTGCAACTGATCAAACAAATCATCAATCCTGGGGAGGGGATATCTGTTCTTGATAGTTACCTTGTTCAGCTGCCTGTAATCAATACACATACGCAACTTCCCATCCTTCTTCTTTACAAATAACACTGGCGCTCCCCAGGGAGAAACACTAGGCCTGATAAAGCCTTTTTCCAGCAAATCTTTCAGCTGGTCCTTCAACTCTCTTAACTCGGCAGGTGCCATTCTGTATGGCGGAATAGATATCGGTCGAGTGTCTGGCGCCAAATCGATGCAAAACTCAATCTCCCTCTCAGGAGGGATACCCGGAAGCTCGTCTGGGAATACGTTTGGAAACTCTCTAACAACCGGAACTGACTGAAGGTCCGGTATCTCCGCCTCAGTATCGAATACCCGAACCAAATGGTAAATATACCCCTTCCGTACCATCTTCCTAGCCTTGAGGTAAGAAATAAACCTACCGCCGGCGTCACGGTATTCCTTCCACTCGATAGCAGGCTCACCGGAAGCGGAACCGAACTAACCTCTCTACAGTCCACATTGGCATAGCAAGACGCTAGCCAATCCATACCCATAATCACATTAAAGTCGGTCATATCCAACTCTATCAAGTCATCTAGAGTCCGACGACTATCTACAGTCACTGGGCAAGCCTTATATATCCGCTCAGCTACCACCGAAGCACCTACCGGCGTAGCCACCTCAAAAGATTTTATGGACTCGGGCTCTATCCATATTCTACCAGCAATATGAGGAGATATATAGGACAAGGTAGAACCTGGGTCTATCAAAGCATAAATATCACAGCAATGACAACAATGTACTGTGGCGATATCGGTGACGCCTCACGATCTGGCGGCTGGACATAGCATAAATGCGGTTCTGAGGACCGCTGGAACTGGAACCCCTTCCACGACCCCTGCCGCGACCTGGCGGCGTGAACACCACGCCTCGGCGCATAACCATCAAGATGAAGACCCAACAAGCTGGCCGGTGGTGAGCCATAGCATTTCGCCGCCTGCTGGTCGGACAATCTCTCTTCAAATGGCCTGCGCCACAAGAGTAACAAGCTCACGGAGGAACACGACACCCCCCATAATGACAATCACCACATCGACCACACCGAGGCATAGGTGGCCTCATATGACTGGAACTCGTCCTGCGAAACCCGAAGCCGGAACCTGTCCCGCTCCGAATACTCATGCGTTACGAAGATGGTGGAGCGCTCTGGACCGTGGTGCAAATCTGGTCTCTTTGTTGGGGTTGTCTACCTATAACTACCAGAGGACCTGCTGTCTGGCCTCTTCTGGCGATACTGCCGATCCGCTTCGGCCCTGCGTTCACACCCAGTGCATATGCTGCGCACGCAGTATGCGGTGATGCCCTCCAAGAGCTACTCGGCCAAGTGATCATCGAGTCCTGTGACATAGCGGTGCACCCTGTCCTCCATGTCTGCTACCAAAGCGGGCACATACCGAGCCAATGAGTCAAACTCCACGTTGTATTCCCGGACCGTCCGCCCACTCTATCTCAATATCAAAAATCTATTGGCCCAAGCCCTCCTCATCTGCGGAGGCAAGAAATGGCCAAGTAACGCCTCTGAGAACTCGTCCCAAACAGCTGGAAGCGCATGCTCCCCGGGCGGTTCCGTAGATCGAACCAATCAAGCTGCGGTGTCCGCGGCCGTCACGAACCTAGTACCACCGACTCGGTCTCCGTAGCCCCGATCACCCTCATGATCTGCTGTAACTGACGGATAAACTCCTGAGGATCATCCTCAGGCCTCGACCCATAAAACTCTGGTGGGCTGCACCTCAAAAAGTCCATCAGTCTCAAGATAGCAGCTCTGTCTTTGAACTACGAATGCAATGGGCTGCATCTCCGGCTATCTCGTATGTCGCCACGATCACGGCGATAACTGGCCATCTCCTTGTAGCCCATATCCTCTTCCCCTGGCTGCTGGACTGGAGGCTCAGGTACCGCGGTCTCAGTATCCGCTGCTATTGCCTCAGACTCTACTGGGGTTGGCGACGTTGTAGAACTCGCCGTCCGAAACACCTCATCTGGTAAGGACTGCGCCTGTGCCCTGGTAACCCTCGGTGCCCTACTAGTAGTTCCTCATCGCCTTGACCTCTTGGGCGCGGTTGCCTTGCGTGGAGCATAAGCGTCTGAGAAAAATATGTCGGAGGAAATTCAACCTATAACATGGCTACATTGCGATATTAGAGTGAAAGAATGGAAACCAATCCTAAATATCTTGCGACCTCACGATTATAGATGTGGTGCACAACACACCGATAATCAAGACTACTAGATACGGCACTGTAGACCGCTACGAGGATTAATCGCTCGATACCACTTTTGTCACGACCCGACCGGTTCGTGGCGGTGCCTAACGGGCACCGCATGACCTGACATGTCGGAGAAATCAAGCGGAATATAAACTCATAATAAACAACCATAATGATATAAATAGTCTAGCCCAAAATGGCTACCCTCAAAAGTACATAAAACCGAACAGTTACATCCTTAAATAAACCAAGTTATGACAAGACTACAGGCCTACAGAAGGAGTAACACTATGACGGAGACGGGGCCGCCATGCCTGAATGTACAAAACATCAACAACACCGGGGAGAACCATACCAAAAGTCGAGCCTCAGAAGAAATGGAGCTCGACACACGAGTAAAAGATCCTAGGAATGAGGATCTACCACCGCTTTCTTACCTGCGGCATGAGCAGCGTGGCCGAGAAGAAGGTCGACACAACGTACCAAGTATGTAAAACTGGAAAATACTGTGGTAATATCATAAGTCAAAATAAGTCGGAGTCATAGATAAAAATCAATTTCCTTGCACTGTGTCTTACTAAGAATGAGAGTAACAAGTATAAAACTTATAGCATAAAAATAGGAGGCTCACGATCAAAACAGGGTACCTCGCCCGTAGTATCATTAAGCAATCCTACTCCTGGGACTATTTCACCGCGTGGGTCTGTGGACCCGCATGAGGTCATCCGCCTCGTCATGGGACTATTTCACCCGCATGGGACTATTTCACCCGCATGGATCCTGTGGACCCGCATGAGTACCATCGCCGTACTCGCATGAGACTATTTCACCCGCATGGATCCTGTGGACCCACATGAGTACCATCGCCGTACTCGCATGGGACTATTTCACCGCGTGGATCACGTGGTGGGATCCGCATGAGTGCAAGCGCCGCACTCGCATCATGGGTAGCAAATCCATGGCATAGATAATAACCCGGGGTTTACCACATAATAATACAAATATATAACATAGCTCATCCGGCTATCATACATAACATAAGCACTACCGGCCTATCATATCATACATAAGCACTACCGACCTATCATATCACAACATAAACACTACCGGCCTATCATATCATACATAAGCACTACCGGCCTATCATATCACAACATAAGCAAGTTAATAAATCCCCTAACTTCTTATAACATTATTAATATATCCTCTCATTTTAGTATACTAAGGCACTAACATGTCTTTTAATAGAAAATCCGGGAATTCAACCCAAGTACCATGTACTTCTAACTTTTTAAGAAATAACTCTTTTTATACAAAAATTCCAAGATACTAATCACCATAGTATCAAGTTACGATTTCTTTTCAAGACAAGTCACATTTCCTTTTAGAAATATAATAGGCTTCTAAATCAAGTGACTTCATTTCCTTTAAAACCTTAGGCAACCAATGCCTAAAAATCAATTCACCTTTCTTAGTTTCAAATCCTTTACTCGTACTTGTTTTAATTAGAGTAAACCTTTCTTTGTGAACCTTTTAAGAAAACTAATATAACCAACTTCCCATAAAGTCATTATATTAGCGTTATCCCTTTGTCAAATACATTTTCCCTAAATCCAAGGGACTTATACTTTTGAAATGAAACAAGTAGCATATACTTTTAAAACAAGTGAAAGATATCAAATCTTGTACGTCTACCGTACTACATAGGTACAACTACTCATGCTCAAGAAATAGGAAAGTTCCACATACCTCTTTGGTCAATCCACTTGCTAAGCTCAACTACCGCAAGTAATATTTCAACCTATAATAATCATGATACGTTTGTTAACCTCTAACCTCAAAGTAGAACAATCCAAGTTCAAAGTCACTAAATTCTATGGAAAATTGGGCGGCATTTCCTTTGTTTCTACTCACTTTGCCACCTTTTCAAAGGCCGGTTTTTAACACTCAAACGCCACATTTAAGGCCCAACATCCAAACCAACACAAAGGGGATTACACACCTAAACTTGGGTGTGTAAAATTCTGCCCCAAAAGTTATAACAATTAATCTTAACAAGTTTAAGGTAATTTTTAGGCTACAACATGCTCACATAACCTCTTTAGCCAAATCCTTCATACCCAAACCACATTTCTTGCATGCAATGACTCTAAGAGCATTATTTACTACCACAAGTTCTTTCTTCTTAACATGCAACACTAAAAACTAATTATAAAGGAAGAATCATTACCTTAGGGCTTTAGCCAAAACTATTCCAACAATTTGCTAGCCTCCTTTTCAAGAATACCACCACAATAACCTCCACAAGCTTGCAAATAACTTTCCTTCTTAACACCCTTTTCAGATTTTCCTTAAGCTTGGAGTTTCTCTTGATTTTCTAGAGAGAAGGGAGAGCTTTTTAGCTTAGAGAGAGAGAGAGAGAGAGAGAGAGAGAGAGAGATGAAAGATGACCAAGTCTTCAAGACTTGGTCAATATAAGGCATGCAACATTTCAGATGGGGGGAGGGGACACTTGTCACCCACCCATGACCTCTTTTAAAACAAAACAGTGCAGAAATTTCCACTAACTCTCGTAGATCCCGCCTCGGCGCCGCGGCCCTGCGATCGGCGCGGCTGAAACTCTGCCGCTTCTAAGGACTTTCGGCGCGCGCCTCTGCGGGCCATGGCGCTGAAACTTCAGCGACCCCTCAGATCTTCCGGCGCCGCGGCCCTACAATCACCCGCCTTGGCGCGCGCTGCTCAGCCATGGCCGAGGCCCTGTGGCGTGATCCGCACTAACCATGGGGTATAACAGGTATGATTCATGGGAAGTGTCCCGGGGGGAGCATGTGCTTCCAGCTATTTGGGACGAGTTCTCAGAGGCGTTACTTGGCCATTTCTTGCCTCCGCAGATGAGGAGGGCTCGGGCCGATAGATTTTTGACACTGAGACAGAGTGGGCAGACGGTCCGGGAATACAACGTGGAGTTTGACTCATTGGCTCGGTATGTGCCCGCTTTGGTAGCAGACATGGAGGACAGGGTGCATCGCTATGTCACATGACTCGATGATCACTTGGCAGAGAGTTGCACGGGAGTGGCTCTTCAGCCGGGCATGGACATTGCCCGCATGCAGGCATATGCACTTGGGTGTGAGGAACGCAGGGGCCGACGGATCGACAGGTATCAGCAGAAGAGGGCCAGGACAGCAGGGTCCTCTAGTAGTTTTAGGGGTAGACAACCCCAGCAACAGACCAGATTTGCACCACAGCCGGTCCAGAGCGCTCCTCCACCATCTTCGGACGCATGAGTATTCGGGAGCGGACAGTGGTTCGAGTGGCCGGGTTTCGCAGAGGACGAGTTCGGTCAGATGAGGCCACCTAAGCCTCGGTGTGGTCGATGTGGTGATTGCCATTATGGGGGGTGTCGTGTTCCTCCAGGAGCTTGTTACTCTTGTGGCCAACAAGGCTATTTGAAGAGATATTGTCCGACCAGAGGCGGCGGAAATGCTATGGCTCACCACCCGATTCGATTGTTGGGTCTTCATCTTGATGGTTATGCGCCCGGAGGGCACGGTGTTCACGCAGCCAGGACGCGGCAGGGTCGTGGCGGGGTTCAGTTCAGTGATCCTCGTAACCGCATTTATGCTATGTCCCACCGCCAGATCGTGAGGCGCCACGATGTCGCCACGTACATTGTTGGTTGCTTCTTTGTGATGTTTATGCTTTGATAGACCCGTGTTCTACCTTGTCCTATATATCTCCTCATATTCTTTGGTAGAATAGGGATAGAGCAGAGTCCATAGAATCTTTTGAGGTGGCTACGCCGGTGGTAGTCGAGCGGATATATAAGGCTTGCCCGATCAGTAGATAGTCGTCGGACTTCACCGACTTGATAGAGTTGGATATGACCGACTTTGATGTGATTATGGGTATGGATTGACTAGCGTCTTGCTATGCCAATGTGGACTGTAGAGAGGTTAGTTCGGTTCCGGTTTCCCGGTGAGCCGGTTATCGAGTGGAAGGGGAATACTGCATCGCCGAGGGATAGGTTTATTTCTTACCTCAAGGCTAGGAAGATGGTGCGGAAGGGGTATATTTACCATTTGGTTCGGGTATTCGACATCGAGTGAGATACGGACCTTGATCGATTCCATTTGTTAGAGAGTTTCTAGACGTATTCCCAGACGAGCTTCCGGGTATCCCTCCTGAGAGGGAGATTGAGTTTTGCATCGATTTGGCGCCAGACACTCGACCGATATCTATTCCGCCATACAGAATGGCACTTGCCGAGTTAAGAGAGTTGAAGGACCAGCTGAAAGATTTGCTGGAAAAAGGCTTTATCAGGTCTAGTGTTTCTCCCTGGGGAGCGCCAGTGTTATTTGTAAAGAAGAAGGATGGGACGCTGCGTATGTGTATTGATTACAGGCAGCTGAACAAGGTAACTATCAAGAACAGATATCCCCTCCCCAGGATTGATGATTTGTTTGATCAGTTGCAGGGTGCGAGATGTTTTTCCAAGATAGACCTGCGGTCTGGTTACCATCAGGTACGAGTTAGAGAGGCGGATATCCCAAAGACTGCATTCAGGACCCGGTATGGGCACTATGAGTTCAGGGTGATGTCTTTCGGATTGACCAACGCTCCAGCGGTATTCATGGATTTGATGAATAGGGTGTTCAGGCCATTCTTGGATATGTTCGTTATATTGTTCATTGATGATATCTTGGTGTATTCGCGCACAGAGCAGGAGCATACAAATCATTTGAGGACGGTACGGAGTCCTCGAGGACCGATTGTATGCCAAGTTCTCAAAACGCGAGTTTTGGTCGGCGGTGGCTTTCTTAGGGCATGTTATCGGGCGATGGTATTCGGGTTGATACTAAGATTGAGGCGATCAAGACTTGGCCTGCACCCACTACACCGACGGAGTGCGCACTTTGGGCCTTGCAGTTATTATCGGAGGTTTGTGAGAAGTTTGCTTCTATTTCAAAGACCTTTGACTAAGATGACTCGTAAGCGCTATGTTCGGGAGCGGATACTTGTGAGGAAAGTTTCAGCTAAAGGAGAAGTTGACGACCGCCCCAGTTCTTACTCTTCCAGAGGGCTTAGATGGATATGTGGTTTATTGTGACGCGTCAGGTTTCGAGCTTGGTTGCGTCGACGATCACGGCAAGGTTATAGCTTATGCATCTCGACAGCTTAGGAAGCATGAGAAGAACTATCCCACACATGACTTGGAATTGGCAGCAGTGATTCATGCCTTGAAGATCTGGAGACATTATTTATATGGAGTTCATGTGGACATTTACACAGACCACAAGAGTCTCCAGTATATCTTCAGCCAGAGGGAGCTGAACTTGCGACAGAGACGGTGGTTGGAGCTACTTAAGGATTACGATGTTGATATTCTATACCACCCAGGGAAGGCCAATGTAGTTGCAGATGCCCTTAGTCGCAGATCGATGGGTAGTCTGTCTGATGTACAGCCGGAGAAGAGGAATATGGTCCGAGAGTTGCATCAGCTAGCGAGCCTTGGGGTTCGTTTGGTTGATTCTGATAGTGATGGAATTCGGGTTCGAGAGGTTGCCGAGTCTTCTATCGTCGAGGAGGTGAAGAGGCGACAGTATGAGGATCCGATTTTGGTACGGTACCGAGATGCCGCTGTTCAGAAAGAGAGGAGTCTATTTGAGGTAGCGCCTGATGGGGTGCTAAGATTTGAGGGCCGGTTGTGTGTTCCCGATGTGACAGGACTTCGTCAGCAGATTCTGGGGGAGGCACACAGTGCTCGTTATTCCATTTATCCGGGGTCGACTAAGATGTATCATGAACTCAGATGCGTGTATTTGTGGGATGGCCTTAAGCGGGACGTTGTGGAGTTCGTGGCGCAGTGCCCGAATTGTCAGCAGGTTAAGGTTGAGCACCAAAAGCCCGGTGGGCTATTGCAGGCTATTGATATTCCGAATTGGAAGTGGGAGGTGATAAATATGGATTTTATTACAGGGCTACCTACCACTCAGAGGAAGCATGATTCCATTTGGGTGATTGTCGACAGACTGACGAAATCAGCCCATTTTCTTCCGTAACGACAGCGTTCCTAAGGACTATGCAGATTATATATTAGAGAGATTGTGAGGCGCACGAGTCGGTGTCGATTATATCGGATAGAGGAGCCCGCCTCGGCTAACTCGAGGTCTTTTGAAGGGATTAGAGACACAGTGAGTCTCGATCGTGATTTCACCTCGATCGACGGACGGGCCGAGCGCACTATCCGTACACTCGAGGATATCTTGCGGGCTTGTGTTATTGATTTCGTGGGTAGGGAGGATCATTTACCTCTTGTGGAGTTTGCTTATAACAACGGCTACCATTCTAGTATTCGACGGGCGCCTTATGAGGCCTTATACGAGGAAGTGCAGTCACCGATAGCTGGTTCGAGGTGGTAGCGATTCGATTAGTCGGGCAGACTTAGTTCAAAGACGATGTATAAGGTGAAGCTTATCCAGGAGCGGTTGTTGGCAGCTCAGAGTCGGCAGAAGTCGTATGCAGATCATCGGCGTCGACACTTGGAATTTGAGATAGATGGTTGGTTTTTTCTAAAGGTATCGCCCATGAAAGGCGTGATGAGATTTGGAAAGAAGGGGAAGCTTAACCCAGTACGTTGGGCGTGTCGATTGTCCGTAGGGTAGGCAGGGTTGCCTATGAGTTAGATCTGTCGTCCGATTTGGAGGCGGTACATCCAGTTTTCTATGTGTCCATGTTGCGGAAATGTATTGGAGATCCATCTAGAGTGCACCCGGTTCATGATGTCCAAGTGACAGAGGAGTTATCGTATGAGGAGAGTCCCATAGCGATACTCGATCGTCGAGTTAGACGACTTCGGACGAAGACGTGGCTTCAAGGTCTTATGGCGAACGAGAACAGGAGGAAATGGCGTGGAAGCAGAGGATGACATGATGAAGAAGTACCCTCACCTATTTCCTATACCTCCAGGTAACCCACTTTCCTGCTTGTTAGTTTTGATTTAGCATTTACGCTTAAGTATGTTGTGGCTCGTGGAGCTTCTTTATTTGCAAAAGAATAGTTAAGAGGGTCTATGTCGATATTGTGATTTGAGTAAGCCTAGAAGGAACATTCGGGACGAATGTTTCTAAGGGGGGGAGAATGTTATACCCCGTAGTTCTGACCCTACGTATGAGAGCGTACGAAAGCATGTAAGACTTAAAATTTTCTAAGGATAGGTTGACGGATTGTTCCGGACGGGTTTTAGTCAACTTTGAGGCGGGTTATGACCCGGTACATTGAGAGTTCCTAAGTGTTTCAAAGTCCTAGGGCGTAGTTCGTGGAGTCTAGATTCCAACGCAACCAACCTTTCGTCGATAGGACGTCGGAGTAGAAAGTTATGAGAGTTACAAGTTCAGTGCGCAGTCGGACAGAAATGTGTTTCGGACAAAGGCGACAGGGCCGCGGCGCCGGATGCAGGGCCGCGGCGCCGAAAGTACTGAAGGGCCGCTGAAAGTTCAGAGAGGCTGCGGAGGTTTCAGCGCCGCGGCGCCGAGGCGGGATTTTTGGGCGGAAAAACTTAGGAAAGTCTGATTTCTCTTTTAAAAAGGCCATGGGAGGGTGACAAGTGTCCCCCCCCCCATCTGATTTTTCTTGCATGCCTTATATTGACCAAGTCTTGAATCTTTCAAACCTCTCCCTCTCTCTAAATTAGCTCCTCATTCTCTCTACATTTCCAAAGGAAATTCTAGCCTTAGGAAAAATCTGAAAAGTTAAGAACAAGAAGGAAGCTTGTGGCTAGCTTGTTGGTGTTGTTGTGGTAGTGTTCTTGGCAAGGAAGCTAGCAAAATATTTGGAATAAGTTTGGCTAAAACTTTAAGGTAACATTTCTTCCTTTAGAATTAGTTTCTAGTGTTGCATGTTAAGAAGAAAGAACTTGTGGTAGTAAATAATGCTCTTAGAGTCATTGCATGCAAGAAATGTGGTTTGGATATGCAAGGATTGGTTAAGAAGATATTATGAGCATGTTGTAGCCTAAAAACTACCTTAGAATTGTTAAGAGAATTGTTGTACCTTATGGGGAAGAATTTTACACACCCAAGTTTAGGTGTGTAATCTCCTTTGAAATGTTGGATTGTTGAGCCTTAAATGTGGCGTTTGGATGATAAATTCGGCCTTGAGAAAGGTGGCAAGTATGTAGAAACAAAGGAAATGCTGCCCAATTTTCCATAGAATTTAGTGACTTTGAACTTGGATTGTTCTACATTGAAGTTAGAGGTTAATAAACGTATCATGATTATTATAGGTTGAAATATTACTTGCGGTAGTTGAGCTTAGCAAGTGGATTGACCAAAGAGGTATGTGGAACTTTCCTATCTCTTGAGCATGAGTAGTTGTACCTATGTAGTACGGTAGACGTACAAGATTTGATATCTTTCACTTGTTTTAAAAGTATATGCTACTTGTTTCATTTCAAAAGTATAAGTCCCTTGGATTTAGGAAAAATGTATTTGACAAAGGGATAACGCTAATATAATGACTTTATGGGAAGTTTGTTATATTAGTTTTCTTGAAGGTTCACAAAGAAAGGTTTACTCTAATTAAAACAAGTACGGGTAAAGGATTTGAAACTAAGAAAGGTGAATTGATTTTTAGGCATTGGTTGCCTAAGGTTTTAAAAGAAATGAAGTCACTTGATTTAGAAGCCTATTATATTTCTAAAAGGAAATGTGACTTGTCTTGAAAGAAATCGTAACTTGATACTATGGTGATTAGTATTTTGGAATTTTTGTATAAAAAGAATTATTTCTTAAAAAAGTTAGAAGTACATGGTACTTGGGTTGAATTCCCGAATTTTCTATTAAAAGACATGTTAGTGTCTTAGGACACTAAAATGAGAGGATATATTAATAATGTTAATAAGAAGTTAGGGGATTTCTTAACTTGCTTATGTTATGATAGGCCGGTAGTGCTTATGTTGTGATATGATAGGCCGGTAGTGCTTATGTATGATATGATAGGCCAGTAGTGCTTATGTTATGTATGATAGCCGGATGAGCTATGTTATATATTTATATTATTACGGGGTAAACCCCGGGTTATTATTTATGCCATGAATTTGCTACCCATGATGCGAGTGCGGCGCTTGCACTCATGCGGATCCGGACCACAGGATCCATGCGGGTGAAATAGTCTCATGCGAGTACGACAATGGTACTCATGCGGGTCCACAGGATCCATGCGGGTGAAATAGTCCCATGCGGGTGAAATAGTCCCATGACGAGGCGGATGACCTGCGCGGTCCACGGGACCCATGCGGTGAAATAGTCCCGTGAGTAGGATTGCTTAATGATACTACGGGCGAGGTACCTGCTTTTGATCGTGAGCCTCCTATTTTTATGCTATAAGTTTTATACTTGTTACTCTCATTGTTAGTAAGGCACGGTCAAGGAAATTGATTTTTATCTATGACTCAGCTTATTTTTGGCTTATGATATTACTCTGATTTTCCGCTTTACATACTTGGTACGTTGTGTCGACCCCTTCCTGGCCGCTCATGCCGCAGGTAAGGGAAAACAGGTGGTAGATCCTCATTTCTAGGATCTTTTACTCAGGTGTCAGGAGCTCCATTTCTTCGGAGGCTCGACTTTTGGTATGGTTCTCCCTGGTGTTGTTGATGTTTTGTACAATCAGGGGCATGACGGGGCCCTGTCCCGTCATAGTGTTACTCCTTCTTAGAGGCATGTAGTCTTGTCATAACTTGGTTTGTTTAAGGATGTAACTGTTCGGTTTTATGTACTTTGGGGTAGCCATTTTGGGCTAGACTATTTATATCATTATGGTTGTTTATTATGAGTTTATGTTCCGCTGGTTTTCTCTGATGTTGTGTCACAAGGGTGCCCGGGTTAAGGCACTGATCACGGATCCGGGGTCGGGTCGTGACAATCAACATACATATCATATTTCATATGACATCCTATTATGTAATTTCTAAAACACATTTAGATGGAAAACCATCAACCCAATAGACATGATATAAAATGGTTTTAATCAACTACTGGGCACCGCCTACCCAGATAGTTATATCGGTCATTAAGTAAATCAATTACTGGGCGTCGCCTACCCAAACATGTATAGCAGACACTATGCTAATAATTAAATGTTTGCATTTAAACACTTAGCACATTCATATATTATTCAATAATATACAATTAATGATAATCATGAGTCTATTTGTCTAAACACTAAAATCTATGTCTATGTCAAACAATCTCTAAACATTTTCTGATTTTAAAATTTTGATTTTCAGGAAATTCTGTAAACTTTCAGAATTTACAGTTTAGCCTCTCAAAAATTTAAAATTCAATTTGAACCCTATTAAATTCAGAAAATCCAATTTTAATTTTTAGAAAATATTTTCAGGTTTCAGGGACCTGATTGCAATTTTCAGATTTTTAAAATCCAGTTTTCAGAAACTTTATTTAATTACATAATTGTCCGAAAGGACCAAATCTGTCTAATTAAAAGTTTTAATTTTCAGATTCCGAAACTTTTTAAACTTCAGAATATGAAATCTTTAAAACTTTCAGTTTATGATTCTAAAAAAAGTCTTCTTTCCGATCGAAACAAAGAGGCTAAAAATTAATTTAATTTTTTTTTCCGTCGGAGCCGCGGTCCTACTGGGTAGCGTCGCGGCTCCTTAGTGGCAGTAAGAAAAAAAACATTTTTTGAAAAAATATCGTCGGCACCGCGGCCCTTAGGGGTGGCGCCTCGGAGTCAGTGACAAAAATAATTTAATTTTAAGCTTTCGGGATGAACAGCGCCGCGGCGCTACTAACAAACCCAGGCAGCGCCACGACGCTCCATCGTGGAGTCGTGGGGCTGCCATCAAACCCTAGCAGGCGTCGCGACTCCTCTTCCCCAGAAACGTAAAATTCTGCAATTCTGAAACCCTAAAACTAGTTCAGGGTCAGATTTGCATATTCAACCTCATACCCCTTCACCATTAAACAACACATTCATCGATCATCATCCAATCCCTTCCCGTTCTTCGTCTCAGTGCACCATGTTTGAAACTAACCGGTAACGCACATCAACTTAGAAGAGTTAGATCGGAATGACTTCCTCGATTACATCATTGTTTAATAGTTTAAGAGACAATGATTATACATTCTTGAGATTTAAGGTTTTAAAGCGTCATAACGACATAAAATTAGGTTTAAACAAATCCTAACTCATATTATCATTAATAAACATTATATAATCACACAAAACAACCCAGACTTTGATACCACTGTAGGGTTTTGTCGGGTTCGTACACACATCAAAATTTGATAATTTATGTTTCAAATCTGGCGGGCGTCAAACTGATGGATGATTATATAATGAAACACATAAGGAAATTGTAATGCTTCGAAAGAACACTTACAGTTTGCAAATCTGGAATCTTATTCTTCAAGTGTAAGCCGAGGGTGAGTACGCAACCGCTCCTCGATTTGCAAGTCAAGACTCTAATGTAATTATTCTTTCGAAAAGCTAGGAAATCCGGCAGAGTTTTAGTAGAGAATAGTTCAAGTGAATTGGTGTATTAAAATAATTATTGAACCCTCTATTTATAGCTAAAAATCAGCTATGGTTTCCCACGTGGGCCAGGCCCAAAAACCGAAGCAGAGTGGGTCATTCGGACCCACTGGACACGTGGCGCCGCGACACTCAATAGGTGGGGTCGCGACCCTTGGTCCTTTGAGTTGCGGCCCTAGTCCAATTCTGCCTCGTTTCTATTTTAATTAAATCTGAAATACCATCTCGATTTAATTAAATAATCATTATTTATTCTAATGTCTCGATCATAAACCGAACATTTATATTCTCTCTGAGTACATTCTTGAATCGATGAAACAATTGACTTAGTGTTACCCTACAGACCTTCACATATCGACACTAATAACATTAGTATCTACACAAAACTCCTAGACAGCGTCGGAAACGAACTCAATATGTGAAGTATAGTTACACGAAACCTGTGAACAGAACCTCTATGTGGGAAGATAAAATTCTTTTATTCACGACACACTCTATCAAGCTTAGGACCTGCCAAGTGATTATCCAAATGACTTGATCATTATATCTCATCTATATTAGCTGACAACAAGACCATATCAAGGATATGTCTACTGCATTGGCCAATGACTTAGTCAACCTAATACCATATGAGAATCTGAGTGTTCTCTCGAAGATACATTCGAGGAATGAATCCTAATCTTGGCTTAACTACCACCTTTAATCTACGTCGCAATATACCCAATACAAGCCGCGTCTAAACCTATAAGACATTTGAGCTTAGGGCAGGATCAAAGTACATTACTCTATAAACAAGGCGTGTATCGACCTCAAGTCCAAGGACTTCTATCTCCCACACGCTGATGACACTTTAGACATATATAACAAACAGTACATCAACATGGTATACCAATACTTCTACAAGTATCCATCACGAGTTACCATAACTCGTAGCAGGTGAGACAAACTACATCTCTAAGGATATGATGCAGATCACATGTCGACGTATCACATATCATCGATATCCCATTCTCGATGATCATTAGTCGAGGCATTTTAAGAGTTACGTTATAATATTAATCTCTCACATTATTAATAACCACATAACCTCTAAGGATGCAATTATAGAATATTACAGACAATCAACAAATAATTCAATAACTGTAAATGTCATAATATTAACCTCCATTAATATAAATATGAATGTGTATATAAAGTACATTTGTCCTAATATAGATTGTCTCTATGACATAAATATACCGTCAATAACTACTGGAAAAATGCTTTCTTTGGATTTGCATTCTTGTGCAAGAAACTTATTGGTTATTTTATTTGGCTATTTTTGAAGGCAATGGGAGGAAGAGCACCAGAAATAAGTTTCACCGATCTAACTCATGACATAATTTTTGTCATTAAAAAAGATTTTTTGGTACATGTTATCGACTGTGTGAATGACATATTGACAGGAATGCTCAAAAGAACATACCACAACTTTTTTTTTAAATCAGGATTTCGAGAATGTTTTGATAAATACTTATGGAGGTGCAATTCAGATCAGAATTTTGAGTTAGTATGGGAAAAAATGATAAGTGATTGGGATTGTGCGAGTAATATTTGACTTCACAAGTTATATGATTTGAGAAAATATTGGTGTCCTGCATTTAGCCGTTTTACTTTTTCAGCAGACATCAAATCAACTAAAAGAAGTGAGAGCACAATAGGGTATTCACAGAAATGTCATGCAAAACATTGACTATAACTGAGTTTGTAAAGAACTATGAGCAACAAACAACTTGAATGCACGATATTAAGGCAAGTGAGGATTACAAATCTCAAGAAAATCCTTGTTGGAAATTTATTAACGTGAACTAAAGTTAATCCTATTAGTTATGACTCGAACAATTGAGGTCCCGCACGTTGAAAACGTCGTTTCCACACACGTGCACACGTTGTACCAAGGATCGTAAATTTTCTTAGTGAAAGAGATATTGGTAGGTAAACAAAATGTTTGAGACATGAACTAATAGACGGTTGTTGGTCAAACGACGAGTGTTTCACGTTGGTAAATGAAGGAAGAAGTGAACGATGTGTAAAAGATGAAACAAGTCAGAAATCGCCGCGGAGCCTTGAAGGGCCGCCATCCGCGGCACCTGACTTCTGGTTGGCTACTGGAAGTTGAGCGCCGCGACGCCTTGGTGGCAGAAAGTTTCTGAAAGTCAAGCGTCGCGCCTCTTTGATGGCAGAAGGCTTCGACGGGAGCTGAAAAGTTTCTGACTTTTGGGCTGGTTTAGGGCATTGATTCTCCACGAATTAGCTCTTGAATTCAGCCATTATTTAGCTGAATTACACCCCCTAAACTAGTTCCATTACTTGGCTAGTTGGGAAGTCATATTACACACACTATAAAATGAGACTCAAAGCTCATTTGAAAAACACACTTGAAATCAGATTTTCAGAATACTTCTTCCTCTCTTGCTTTCTTTCATACACTCAAAAACTTTTCTTTTCTAGTAAACTCTTGAGTTTCCTTTGCTCAATTGTTTGTTGTTGTTTTATCTTGGGAGACAAATTGTCAATTACCGTTAAAGGATTTATACGGGGAAAATTGTCTTAAGGACAGACTGAATATCACTCGACTCAGCATACTCATTGTTCTAGTTCTATTTTCCAGATTTCCATTTTGTTGTTGTTGTTTACATTTCTATTTCCTTGTAACCGTTCAGTTGTTGTAATTATTTACCGTAACTCACAATCCTAAACTTTCCTTAAGAAGATTATGGGATGTTAAAGCATGTTGCTAGTATTTACACAAGAAGAATAAATATAAGGCTTCAACATGAATTTTTTGCAAGGGACAATCAAAAAGGTGATCACTGATGAAACTACTAGATATACAATTTTTCGCTTGACAATTCTGTCATTTGTAGTTGCATATGTTTGAATTCATTGGTTAGATATGTTGTCACGCACAAAAACTTGTATTCTTTGACTTGAATTTTTCTTGTATTCCTGAAAAATACATTTTGAAAAGATGGTCTAATGATTCTAAGCTGAGAATGATTTGAGGAGACATCAAAAGTAAGAAACACTAAAATCCTGTATGGCAATTCGCTTGAATGAGTTAATACATTACAACAAATCGGCCCAAAGAGGGCGATTAAAAAATACCCTTTTAGTTCGGACCAAAAAGGGCGACATACAGTCGCCTCTTTTTAATTTCACCAAAGGGGGCGACTTGAAAAAGTCGCCCCTTTTGGTCCGAATAAAAAAGGGCGACTTGAAAAAGTCGCCTCCTTTGGTCATCACTAAAGGGGGCGACTTGAAGTCGCCCCTTTTGGTCCGAATATTTCGGATATACGCAATTTTCGGATCCGATCCGAAATTATCCGAAAATTGCGTATATCCGAAATATTCGGATCCGAATCTGATCCGAATTATTCGAAAATTTTGAATATCCGCTTTTTTGGATATCCGAAATATTCGGATCCGAATTATTCGAAAATTTTGAATATCCGATTTTTTCGATATCCGAAATATTCGGATCCGAAAATTATCCAAAAATTACGGATATCCGATTTTTTCGATATCCGAAATATTTTGATCTGAATCCGATCCGAAGTTATCCAAAAATTTTGAATATCCGATTTTTTGGATATCCGAAATATTCGGATTCGAAATTATCCTAAAATTGCGGATATCCGATTTTTTGGCTATCCGAAATATTTCTTATCCGAATCCGATCCGAAATTATCCGAAAATTGCGGATATCCGTTTTTTTGAATATCCAAAATATTCGTATCCGAATCCGAATATGAATTTTTTTTATCTTTTAAATCATATTTTAATTTATCTTAAAGTATTTTAAATCCTATTTTAATTATGAGGAACATAAATATAACAAGTATTGATAACTGCTTTAGAGGTAGAATGTCACAGTTCCACAGAGGAGACCCGGGTCGATTCCTGGCACGGAGGTATTTGTGGTGATTAATATTGCACCTAGTGGTCTAGTAGTAGAATGACACAGTTCTACATAGGAGACCCAGGTTCGATTCTTGGCAAGGAGGTATTTGTGGTGATTAATATTGCATAACTAGTGGTCTAGTGGTAGAATAGTACAGTGTCACAGTTCAGACCAGTGTTCGAATCTCAGTTGGTGCATTTAATTTTCTCTTTTTTGAACCAACCCAAAAAGGGCGACTACAATTAGTCGCCCTCTTTGATGTATCTCAAAAAGGGCGACTACGATCGCCCTCTTTGATGTATCTCAAAAAGGGCGACTGAAGTCGCCCTCTTTGGTCTTTATCAAAGGGGTCGACTTGAAAAATCGCCCTGATCTACGACAACGGACATAATAAAGCGACTTGAAGGGCGACTAAAAATCGATCCCTTTGATCTAAGAGGGCGATATTTAACCCAAAAAGGGAGTCGCCCTCTTTGGGTCGATTTGTTGTAGTGATAAAAGATTCATATATTATGACTTTAGCCGTAAATAATGTGGACTCCAAAGAAATTGCTAGAAAGTATTTCTATCAAGCAAAGATTGCGATTACAACATCAAATTGAATTATACGTTGAAGATCGTGATAAAGATAAGCACAAACTCAGTTCATCTATTGATCCTTTTATAGAGTGTAAGGATCGAGTTTTCAATCGAATTAAAAAAAAGGAAAGGAAAATGGATATGAAAGAATGAAGCCAAAAATCGAGCAAAGAAAGAAAAGAACGTCACAAAAGGAATAAAAGAATAGAGCTGGACTAACCGTCAGTGACTTTTGATACACAATCAATCTCAACATGAGATCAGGTTTTGAGGTTTGATCTCTCTTTATCAAGTTAAACATTTTTGTCACTATTTATTCTTTTATTCATCTATTAATCTTGATCTTTTTTTTTTCTTTTTAAAATCAAATATGTAGTTGCATGAAGATTCCCACAATATTTTTGCACCCAATTTTTTACTCAGAATTTGAGTTTACATTCTGAAGCTTGCATTCAAAGCAAAGGCTCAAACAAAAAAGATCATTGAAGCAAAATTTACTGAAAAATTATGTTTTTGGACAATATATATCACTTAGCAGTAAAACTTGGTGCGACAAGTACTTTATCACTACTACATTTCTCAGCTAATGCGACGCCCCATTCTTCGTCGCAGTAGGCCCTTTTAGCCGTTGCATTAGACCTAATGCAATGGCTAGGAGACGTGGCATCTCCTGGCATTGCATTAGGTCTAATGCAACAGCCAGAAGGGCCTAATGCGACGCCTGTCCAGCTGTTCCATTAGATATGAGGCTAACGCGACGACTGTATTTAGCTGTTGCATTAGCTGCATATCTAATGCAACGGCTCCCACCACCCTAATACGACGGCTCCCTCACCCCTAATGCGACGGCTGCCACCCCTCTAATGCGACGACTCTTACATATTCGACTGTTTTGAGACTTTTTTAACTACCTAATGTGACGGCCAGGCCACCCCTCTAATGCGACGGCCAGACAGAGCCGTCACATTACATATTCGACTGTTTTGAGGCTTTTTCAACCACCTAATGCGACGACCAGATATACAATATTGCAAAATAAATAATTAAAAGAGAAAAATAATTAAAAAAAATGATTGTATTACTAATTGTTCACAAATGTACAATATTACAATATTAGACCCCTTAGGACATATTACAAAATAATTGATCACAAAATTAAAGTATCTACACATAAGCCTCCACCTACACGCCCATTTGTTAGATTGTTAGATTTTTTCTCCATTTAGCTCACCAGACTCCTACAAGGTAACATAAAGAATAGTCATAAGTAAAAAAAATGGTAGACTAGCCAAAACATCATAAATAATAACTTCAATGTAGTTTACTCATATAAAAACATATAGTTTCACAGTATAATAATATATAAAATTTCAAGCTCCAGAATATTACTATGTGTTGGAAAGAAGGGAAACACAAATGTTCGAGCATCTCGTTATGGGTCCAATCGAAATAGACAGTTTAAGAGGCATGAGGTATTCCTATGTGATTGTAAATGATTTTTCTAGGTATTCATGGATCTATTTTTTGAAGGAAAAATCTCAAACTCTTGACATGTTTAAAATATTGCACTCTAGGATAAGGAATTTGTTTCATTCTCCTATTTTTCGGATTCGGTCCGATCATGGAAAAAGAATTTGAAAATAATTTGTTCTCAAAATTTGATGAGAAAAAAGGTATTTTCCATGAATTTTCTGCTCCCAAAACTCCTCAGCAGAATGGTGTAGCAGAAAGGAAAAATATAACACTACAAGAGATGGCTAGAGTTATGCTTAGTTCTAAGAAAATGTCAAAACGTTTTTAGGCTGAAGCCTTGAACATTGTAAGTCACATCACAAATAGAGTCTATCTAAGGCCTGAAACAAAAATGACACCCTATGAGCTAATTAATTGAAAGAACCCCAATTTGTGTTACTTTCATGTGTTTGTGTGTGTTTGTTATATTTTAAATGATAGAGATCATTTGGCGAAGTTTGACTCTAAAAGTAACAAAGGAATCTTTATTGGATATTCTCAAAATAGTCATGCTTATTGTGTATACAATATTAAGACCAAAACTGTACAAGAGTCTGTGAATGTTGTATTCGATGAGTTTTCTGATTTTACAGGGAATACATCAGAAGATAAAACCATAGTTTCAGTGGAGAATGTGCAGACTTTTGAAGAACCAGATGTTGCCCCAAATGTTACCACATCCGAAACAACATCTGAACCTGAACCCGAGAGCACAGAAGGTGCAGATGAGGGGTCGAATATTGAATTGCTAGATCAAGTACGAAGGGACCCTCCATCTAGGATTAGAAAGAACCATCCTACAGGTCAGGTGATAGGGGGATGTTTGAAAGAGTAAGAACAAGAGGAAAAGAACCACTGAATTATAGAGATATGGTAAGGTATGTGTGTATGTCTATTATGTACCAAAATGCCAGTTTTTCTTGTTCCATATCTACTTAAGAACCTAAGAATATTTCAGAAGCACTCATTGATAATTGTTGGATTCAAGCTATGCAAGAAGAACTCGAACAATTCACTCGAAATGAAGTATGGGATTTAGTTCCACGGCCAAATAATACCAATGTAATTTGAACTAAATGTATCTTTAAAAACAAGTCAGATGAATCGAGACCTATTGTGAGAAACAAAGCTCTCCTAGTTGATCAAGGATACACAGGTCAAAGGGATTGACTATGCCGAAACCTTTGCTCCTGTTACAAGAATTTAGTCAATTAGATTATTACTTGTCATTGCTTGATTTCTAAAGATTAATCTTCATCAAATGAATGTTAAAGGTGCTTTCTTGAATGGGTATTTTGATAAGGAAGTCTATGTTGAAAAACCCAAAGGATTTGAAGATCATCACCATCCACAATTTGTATACAAGCTCAAAAAGGCCTTGTATGGATTAAAACAAGCTCCTCAAGCATGGTATGGTCGTTTAACTCACTTTCTTCTTGAATTTGGTTTTAAACGTGGTGAAGCAGATTATACTTTATTTATAAAACATCACGGAGTAGATATTGTTATCCCTCTAATCTATGTAGATGATATAGTTTTTGGTTCAACTTCACAGTCCTATCTTAAGACATTTGTCGAAACTATGTCATTAACATTTGAGATGAGCATGATTGAGAAACTAACTTTTTTCTTAGGCTTGCAGATAAAGCAAAGTGAAGATGGAATCTTCATCTCCCAAAGTAAGTATGTCAAGAATCTAGTTAAGAAGTTTGGATTGAAAAATGCTAAACAAATGAGAACTCCAATGGGCTCGACACAGACGATATGCAAAGATTATGTTGGCAAAAATGTTGACCCAACATTGTACCGATCTATGATAGGTAGTCTTCTATATCTCACTGCTTGTCGTCCTAATATAATGTTTAGTGTTTGTGTATGTGCTCGATTCCAAGCCTGCCCAAAAGTCTCTCACTTAAATGTCGTAAAACGTGCCATTAGATATGTTGCCGACACATGTGAGTTGGGAATTTGGTATTCCAAAGACACTAATCCTAATTTAATAGGATATAGTGACTCGGATTGGGCTGGTGATGTGGATGACAAAAAGAGTACGAGTGGAGGTTGTTTTTATCTTGGCAATAATTTGTTTCTTGGTATAGTCGTAAACAAAATTGTGTCTCACTTTCAACTACTGAATCTGAATATGTAGCACCTGAGAGTTGTTGTTCTCAATTAATATGGTTAAGACACATATTATAGGACTATGGTTTTTTAAGTAATATATTAGTTTTGTATTGTGATAATTTGAGTGCTATTAATATTTCCAAAAATTCAGTTCAACACTTACGTACAAAACACATTGATATTAGATATCATTTTTAAGAGATTTGGTCGAAAAACAGCTAGTTCAAATTGAACATGTTAACACTCTTCATCAACTAGCTGGTATTTTTACAAAAGCTTTGGACCATGAGAGATTTTCTAGTTTGAAGAAATCTCCTGGTCTTTGTAATCTCTGAAAAAGCGTCTTTTAGGTGAATGTCGGTTGTAATGTCTCTAACATTTTGAATGACATTTACCTATGAGATATCATAATCTGATTTTTGTTACTGTATAATGGCATGATTTTTTGTTCACACAAGCATGATCCTCAATAAGAACATGATTTGAAAGATGATATCGTTCTCTGCGATGATATTAGATATCATAAAAGGAAGTATCAAAATAAGGCAAAGCCTTTTACTAATTTGGCAACTGTGCAATATGGGCAAAACCCTTGAAATGATCCCGTTCATATTCTATAGGAGTATCAAATACTTAAACTAAAATTATAAGGATACTAAATAAATATTCTTATTTTTTACACAAAAAATAATTTTGTATGTGTTTTATGATTAGATCATGGACACAATGGAAAAATGTTACATTGGTCTAGTGGTTAAACTCATAAAAATACATATAAAATGTGTCTTGATTTGTTGCCAAAGCAGAAAGTTCTTGCAGATCATAAACTTGTGTTCTTCAAAATGTTGCCAATATTACTGTTGACACTTTCAGATAATGATGTTTGTTGGGATACTGTTTATAACTGATTTTTAAAAAATCGTTTTTATCTTCCCTATTCTTATGCCTTATTTTTTTTTTTGAATTCAATTTTTAAATCCTTAAGATCAATTCCAAATCTTGATGTCTATCTTGTGATTCCAAAAATTTAGGTGCAAGTAATTGAATATGATTCAAACACATAAAACCAGGGAATTGTTTTTGCCAAGTGTATAAAACCTTCTTCATTTTGTTCTTATTTTTAGTCTTTTGTTTTTTTCAATTTTTTTTAAAAAAAAAAGAAAGGGAAAAACGATCACATCATTTCGGTTTATACACCTAAGACCGATGGACACTAAATCCATTCATCTTCCAAAACCCCCAAAAACCCTAAACCCTTAAAATCAATCTCTCCTTACTCACCCATGGATACATCCCCGATGTCAACACCCATGTCTTCCAACATCTCAGACAACACACCCATGAGTATCAATCCTCCTATTTGCACGAGCATTGTTATAAGTACTTTTCAAGAATCTTTGGAAATAAGTTACCCTGGGGATAACAACAACCCCATTGACGTGGACAACACCCCTGATGCTTCTATTCTGGGAAAAAGGATCAGTTCTTCCACCTTTCCCACCAGAAGGTCCAACCAAGTGTTTGAAAGAACATTCGAACCAGAGTTTGTTGACAAGAAGTCCAGGTTTAATTTCACAGTTCCTGCTTGCTCAAGCAGTGATACCGATGATATGGACTTCGAAATATCTTCCGAGGATATTGAAGAAGACACTCTCGTAGCAGATCATTAAGATGAACCACATATCTATGTTCCTCAACTAAAATCCCCAATCTCTATTTCTCAATATGCGTCTGAGGATGACGAAATTCCATAAGACACTCCATTGAAGGGGTTCTTCCCAAAAGGAGTTCTCAAATCCACAAGATCAAGTGATGTCCCAGATGTTGCCCCAGATGTCACAACATCTTAGGCAACATTCCAGCCAACTACTAAAAAGACACATTCCCCTGTCATCCAGCAAAACAGAATCTGAATCAGAATCTGATCAAGAAGTATCTTTCTTCTCTAAAAAATTCTATTCTAAAACTAGTTCTGAAAATTGGGACTAGTACAAAAATAGAATCATTAGGTCTGAAAAGGTATTAGACATTTCCTTTTGCTCACAATATGGCTTGGTAGAGTTTTTAAAGAAAAGAGAACTCCTCGGATCTATCACAAACAAAGGACCTTATATTGATAAAATAATCAGGTTGTTCTATGCTAATCTAGAATCTGTTGTAGAAGATACCAGCTCAAAGAAATTTGGGAAGGTATATTTCTGTAACAGAATATACACTTTCACACCTGCTATTATAAATCAATGTTTGGAACTAAATGATGATGAGGATGATAAAGAAACAGACCTTGCAGTGGACAATAGAGATGAAATCATTAAATACCTCACATGGGGTATAATGCAAAAGTAGATTTCTAGATGTCCAGCCTCTAAATTGACAGTTCTTTTTGCAACTCTACACAAAATTGCTATATACAATTGACTTCATTATGTGAATGAGTCAATTGTAACTTCAGAACAAGCCACCCTGCTGCACAAAATTGGCAAAGATTTAAAATTTGATCTAGGCAGAATAATTGTCGATCAAGTTGTTCACTTGGCACAAAAAGAATTAACTTCAATTCTTCTTTTCCCTCTTTAATTTTGAAAGTTCATACTACACAAGGCTTTCAACCAAAGAATAATGACATTTTTGGGAAAAATCCAGAGTTGTACACAGTCAATAAGGCATTGTTGAAAAGCAAAGACATAGTAATAGATCTACCTTGGAAAATAGAAAGAAGCAGTATAGATGTTGAAAAAAATGTGACCAAAATTTCTGGAAACACTGAATCATGACAATCTCCAATGACCACATAATGACTTATAAATCAAATTACAAAGATCAACCATCAATTTTCTGAGATTGATACTATGAGAGAAGTCCTGATTCAAACAAGAGATCGTCTCCTTCTACTACTTTCTTCACAAAAAGTGGGAGAAAATGATGCCTGTTGCTACTGTTGTTGGGGAAGATGTTGATGTTAATGCTGCTGCTGTTGAGAGAGACAATACAGGGGGAGCTGAGGAATGATTTGGATGCTGTTGTTGTTGCAGTTGCAGAGTCAAGCAAAAGTAGAAAGTGGCTGGAAGCTACTACTAATGCTTGACATGTAAGAGAGGTGGTGTGAGACATGATGTTGTTATTGATGTTGCTGTTATTAAAATGTTGTTGGTTTCTATGTGTGTTGCAATATTTATTGTAATCTGATTAATTTGGTTATTATCTTGATAAGATAATCTTACTATTTTGTTAAATTTGGGATGTAGTGATCTTTATTTTTTTGTTATGGATGATCTAATTAATTGACTATGTTTAGTACTTCTAATCCTATATATGAATGACATATATATTTTCTTGCATATGTTGTTGTTTATATGCCATAACAGTTTAAGTAGAGCATTATAATTATCATAGATGTTGGGACAACATCGATAACATTGTCGTTAAGTCACTCGCATTGAAAAAAATAGGTTTTCTGAGGAAAGCAAAAAGGGGGAGAATGTTAATGTTAGGTTTAGTGTTATAACATTTTGCACAACATATCATTTTCAGTACTAAGTTAAAAATCAGAAATGTTGGAACAAATATCTTGACATTCAGACCAACATTCTAGATAACAGTTTTGCCTTACATCACGGAAACTGAAGATCTCGTGGGATTTTTACCATGATAGTAAAAGTGACTTGGCAAGAGTTTTGGAGCTGAATAAAAATGTGGGAAGACCAAGTCCAAGTCGTTGCTAAACTTGGGGAACAAGTCCAAGAAGTTAGAGGATCTTGCTCCACAATCTTCTCCAACAAATCCTATCAGCTGCCCATTTTTCTCTCAACCTCTACAACGATTCAATGAGCATTTCAAGGAAGACCTTCTACTATAAATAGAGAGGATGTATCAGTGAATCGATATCCAGAAAAATTAAAAAAATATATCAAGAGAGCTATCCGATATATTCATCAGAAAACTGGATCACAAGTGTTGCCTGAGCGTGTCGACAACATTCTGTCCAACATTTTAGTTGCTTCCTAGATTCTAGATTTGTTCTTTATTGAAGCAATTATAATGAGATGTTGTCTATGTCTATTTAGGTAGATTTTTCAGGCAGAAGTCATATGTGACTTCATCTTTTTAATTCCTTTTGTATTATCTTGTAACATTGTAAAAGAAGAAATTTATTCAATTGTATAAAAATATATACAATACTTTCGATCACCGACCGTCATAGGTTATATATTAATATAACCTATGTAAATGTTAAATCTTTATGTTCTTTATATTTCTACTGCATTTACTCTTAAGTTCTTTCTGTTTTATTAAAGTGTTGTCACTTGTGTCAGACGACATTATCGCTGACATTTGCAAACTGCTTTAGCATTCGATTTTATTTTACTTTTATTTTGTCTCTTACTATTCCATAGTTATCTTCCGGGACCTAACAATTTCCACTTGTTGTTTTATTGATTCTTTTGCAACAAACTAAGTATGGAGTTTGTAGACGTCGAATTTTTATTTGTACATTAGTGCATCTAATCACATCGTTTCACTACCTCAGACACCCGCGTTTGAAGATGAGGTTATTATTTTTTGAACTTCAGGCGCTTATCGGAAGTTAATTTTTTGATTTTGTAAAGATATGATATACATTTAGACACCTATGTCTGATGGTCGGGCTTTATGTTATCGAATAGTCAGACGTGTATGACTAAAGTCATTTTATGTTATTGTAATTCTCTTATACACACTATGTTCACTACCTCAGGCACATGTGTTCGGAGTTAAATTTTATTATTTTGTCAACTTCATATGCTTATGACTGAATTCAAGTTTTTTATTTGGTTAGCTTCTAATTTCTTGAAAGTTAAGATATTATTTTCTAAGTTTATGTCAAACTATAATTCTGAAGACTCGCTTAGTCGTTTTGAACCTTTTATTTACTTTCCCCCAAATTGTCCTTACTATAGTTTCATATCAACATTTTTGACTTGCGGGGATGAGTGGTGCGGTTCCCGAGATATTCAAGTGGGCATTGGCATGATTTTTGTAAATTTGAAAGTTTGTAAGTTAAAGAAAGGGGTAAGTTTGACTAATTTGGGGATAAGTGCGTCATTTTGAAGTTTCATCGATCCCATTAGATCCGGATTGTCATTTATGACTTAGTCGAGCCATTGCTTTGGGTTCCGAGGCGTTCGGGTGTGATTTGGGTAGTTGGGTAGAAATATAGGATTTTAAAATTAAGAGTTGACCTTGGTCAACATCGGGTCAAGAAAACCTTTTTAAAAAATTTCGAGTGCGTCAGCGAGTCTGGAGCATGTGTATAGGACTGAAATGCGTATTTGGTTTGTGTCAGGGAGATCCTGAATGAGTTTCCCATGTCAGAGCGATCTTTGAAAGAAATAAGAAAAATCACTAGTTGTCATTTCGTTTCCTTGATCGCGATCGCGATAAGATGTAACACGTGGTGTTTTATCGCACCTTAGAGGCTCACGATCACGTAGAGCAAAATTGGGCAGAGTCTGTTAGTGCTTCATGATAGCGACTGGTGGGCCTCGGGAACAGGAAGGCTAATTTTCACCTGTATAGATTTTAAAATCCAAACTTTTGAACTTCGGCCATTTTCACCTGTACAAATTTTAAAAACCCATTTTGAGCTTCATATTCACAAAATATAATTTTAGTGCAAGATTTGAGTTATTCCAAGTGTTATTTTCAAGATTCTTCATTGGGTAAGATCTTAACTCTAACCTAAGCATTTATTTATGATTTCACCTATTATTTTCCAATTTACACCATGATTTTAAGTTAGAAAATAATGATTTACTATGAATTTGGGTATAGCTTAAATTAGTGAAATTGAATGATCGATTGTGATTAGAACTTCATGATTTTTAGTAGTATGACTATCTAGATTATGGGTAACATGATTTTAAGTTCAATTTTCGGTTTTGACATTCAGAGCTCAGTGTAGGGTTTTTGGTTGATTTTTGGATCCAGAATGTTTATATAGCAATACGGGTATCTGTAGCTTCATATTCTCATGTAGATATTGCATTTGAATAGAGTGAGATTATTTGGAGGCTCATATGAAAGGAAAGGGTGTGGAGTGACTCTTCGACTTTGGATTCAGGCAAGTTGAGACTTACAAGATCATTTATAGTGTTTTGTGTTGGTTTAATTAATTAAGGGGTGTGATGGCGAATTTGGGGTCCCTTACTCGTGAGGTGACAAGAACATGTGCGGGTAGCGGTGTATCTGTATGAGTAAATAAAATATAAAATAATTATACTTGTAACAGAGACTATGTGTTTAGCCTTTTGGCCTGAGGGTGATGCAAAACCCACTAGGTTGGTATGGATGGTGCTTATTTAGGCTATGTTTGCCGTGATTGATTGACTTTTGTGAATATTGGCTTGTCATGTATTTATCACTCCACATCTCGTCTAAAACTGTAAAAACAAATCTTGATAAATTGAATTGATATTACGCATTTGCATGGTGTATATATATCCATTACAATCATTCATGATATTATTGGCATCTAATTGATATTAGCCTTTAGCATTTTCTTTGATAGCAGTCGATAAATCCACCCCTTTCTTTCTAATTTGCCTAAATTTAATCCAAATACTCCATTAGCACTTTAATGATAAATTAATGGATTGGGTGTGAGCTTTGAAACTAAAAAGGGGGTATTTGTCGGTGAAATATAGTAAAGCCTATGGGTGCACCGAAAAAGAAATTTGTGCTTGTTAATTGGGAAGTCAATAAAGAAGAAGAAAAAATAGAGAAAACAAATCAAAAGAAAGAAATAAAAAATATATAGAATAAATGTGTCCTTTGTAACTTGTGATGCCAAAAGTGGGTGCTTAAATAAATAATTGGGTGAAATAAATGTTGGTTGGCAATGGACTTGGTTGATGAAGGAAATTGATAAAAACTTGCTAAGTGTTGTGAGTATCAAAGTGCATAGAGATGATAGTCACTACTTTAGCCAAAACATTCCCTACATGTCCCTTAGTCTACATTACAACTCATTAAGTCCTACGTGATCCTAGGTTCGATACACTTATATTAGTGAAGCAGTTACACTACAGATTGAATTCATGTCCATTGAAGTAAAAATTTATTGACTTGTGTGATATATGGACAACTTTCTTGTGGTGATGACACATAGTTGACCAGATATTGGTGAAGTGTTAGTTTCTTGATTAGGTAAACATAATTATTTTACTTTGAGTGGTATATTTGAGTTGAATGTTCTTTTAAAATAAGTTGTTGATTGAGAAGGTTGTTTGTGGTCTTTAAAATTTGACAAATCTTGATTGGCATGACTATTGTTAGAATCAGCTCATTGCTTGTTTTAAAATGATTTTTAGAGAGTCATATTAGCCGAAGTCTGAGTAGACATATTCGAATGACGTGGCTGTAGATTTGTGATAGGTTGAAGATAGTGAGTGTTTGCTCGAGGGCGAGCAAAATCTAAGCGGGGTGGTGGTGATATTTGGCACACATATCTATATTTTGTGTAACTTTACCTCTTATTCTTAGCATTTTAATCGTTTTATTCATGATGTAATCATTGGATTCAGATTTATGTTGGTATGTTTTATGTGTGTAGGTACAACGAGGACAAATGAATGATAACTAAGCAATTCTGGTAGAAATTAGAGGTGTTTGCAACAATACATGAAGACGAGAGGATGTGTGCAACACTTACAGAAAATTGAAGAACTGGAAGCATATGTGCATTACACACGTCGCGGATAGGACAAAACATTTGTTGGGTGTGCGTTGCACAACCATCGAGCAAAAAAATATTTTTGGATCTCCAAACTTGCAGGAATCATAAGACAGTCGCGTCGCATGTGCGACATGGGTCCAACGTGCACTGTCAGGCAAATTTCCCAATTTGATTAGGATTTGGTTTCCTTGTTTTATATTTTTACCCTAGACTATATATAGATGTTTTATTTTATTAGAGAGGGGCTGGACATTATTCTTAGACTAGTATGTCGCATTCTCTCATTCTTGTTGTCTTTACTTTACTTTTATTCATAGAACTTTAGTTTCTCTCATGGATTCTCTTGTTGTTTTTCGAATCATGAGTAGCTAAATTTTTCTTTTTTAGGGTTATGGAAAAGACATGAAAGTTAGTGTAATGATAGTTTTTGCGTATTAGATTTTCATTATTGGGTTGCTTATTTATTCTTGAGCTTAATTGTTTGATTATATGATGAAATAGTTGAATACTATCTATGGCGTGTGAATTGGACTATGATAGGAAATTTACATGCGTCATAAGAATAAATAGGGCTTGTTCGTATTTATATATTTCGCTACTAAGGATAGGACTATAACATTTATGTGTATATTAAGATACCCAAGTTATATTTCTCTCTTTCGTATTTATGTGTATATTAAGATACCCAAGAATAAATAGGTCTCAATTGTCTCAGTCACAAAATACCCAAGTTATATTTCTCTCTTTCAGTCATAGTTAGTTGTTAAATATACACATAATATACAATATAATATTGTATATTATGTGTATATTAAGAATATTAAGCCACGGCCCAGCAACACATTTCAAAATCACGGACCAGTGGTCCAGGCCCATCACAGGCAGATTAGGAGTTTGTATATTTGGTATATATTAGATATTAGTCTTGTACCTTAATTAGTATTGTAATATTACAATAATTGTATAGTTAGTCTCCATATAGAATAGGGATTTAGATGTAGAATATGAAAAGGATTTTCCTATTGTAACTTGTATATATATGTCTTTCATCAATAAGAATAATCAAGGGATTAATTCTCTCATGGTATCAAGAGTCTAGGTTATTTTCCTTACTTCCGCTACTCACTTCTTTCTCGGGTTCTTCTTTAATTCTGTGACAAAAATCCCCATTCCCTCGGTTTCTGCAAACCCAAGCCTCCCCTCTCCCTAAAAAATATATTCTTGTCCAAATCATGTTCTCTTCATCATGACTAATAAGAACACGTTTCATCCCGCCCTAACAGTTTCTAACATCAAGAGCGTTCTTCTTATTGTTCTTGACCTAGAAAATGTTCAATATGGGACATGGGCAGAATTATTCAAAATTTATGCAATGACACATCAAGTTCTTCACCATATCATCTCACTGACTCCTACAACGGGGGATGCGACCACTGAAGATGATGATGTACCCACCAAAGCGGAAAATCCAAAATTATGGGTCACGCTTGACGCAAAGGTTCTTCGGTGGATTTATGCCACAATATCCATGGACCATTTATAGAAGATTATGAAACCCAACTCCACATCTATGGCTGCTTGAAATCTATTACGTGATATCTTCCAAGATAACAGTCATTCACGCATTGTCACCCTTGTACAAGAATTTTCTCAAGTTGCTATGATGAATTTTTCTAACGTTTCATCTTATTGTAAAAGACTCAAGGACTTGACGGATCAACTTTGCAATATGGGGCTCCTGTGAGAAATAGTCATCTCGTCCTACAGATGGTTGCAGGCCTTTCTAGGCCTATAACGGGGTTGCTTCAATCCTTCGTCAAAGTACCCCCTTCCAGAATTCTATCAAGCCCGCTCCATGCTCATATTGGAAGAAACAGGTTTGGCTAAAAAGGCGACTATAGGGGCTAGTCCTGTCGTCATGATTACTGAGTCCAATTTTCCTCCTTCTGATTCCACCAACTTGAGCCAAAATCGCAACAACGATGGTGGTAAAAAGGGTCAAAATCGGAAAATAATGGCAAGAATCGCGACAGCAACACCGACGACAACTGGAACAATGGCAGGTGTCATTACTATCAGAGGGAGATTTCCATTAATATTTATAGTTGACATTGTTGCTAACGATTCTCCCTCTCAATTTTTCTATCCTAATGGAAGGGAAGAACTTTTCAAGGATCGATTGGACAAGATTTCCCAAGAAGTAATGGAGCCAGTCGGCTCATTCTTCAACCATTCCTTTGCCTCTCCAATCGGTGAAAAGGGAAACAATGTCAACTTTTCATATTAATGGAAACATTCACCAAAAGAGAGGACGAGGACTTATCACATGCATGAGAGAGATACAAGAGCTACTTGAGAGATTGCCCATATCACAGATTGCCGAAGTAGTTAGTTGCAAATACTTTCATTGAAGGCATTCGACCTGATTCTAAAGCATTGTTGGATGCTACTGCTCAGGGACAGATCTTAGCAAAAATATACGAGGAGATGGAAACATTCTTGAATTTAATGTGTGTAGGTAGTCAATCTGATGCAAATTCAGGTCGTTCGGGAATCACTCAAAAAGATGTTGGGTACTTCAAGTAGATGAGTTGACAACACTTCGTGCAGAAGTGAGCTAGATTTCCCACACCGTTAATTGATTGGTTAATGCTCCAGTTCCTAATCTGATACATCAGGTGAAACAAATATAAGTTTCTTGTGAGGTTTGTGGTGATGAACATGCTTACGTGAATTTTCCACTTAATCAAGAGTCTATCTACTCTGTAGGACAAAAAATCGTGGTTACAGTAATCAAGGCCATCGAAATGGTAACAACTACAATCTGAACCACAGTAATCATCTGAATCTCTCAAATAGTGAAAATTAGAATAATCAAAGACCCTATAATAATAATTTTCAGCAGACCCAAGCCCATCCACCTAGAACTTCATTGGAGGATATGATGAAATAGTTTATTGCTTAATACCAATTGGCTCAGTAACGAAATTAAAAAGTTGAAAGAGAGATGCAGAAATCTATTCATGAGCTTGAATGTCAAGTCGGGCAACTAGTGGTTACTCAGAATATCATACATCAAGGTGCTATTCAATAACTCTTAAAACATGTACACAACAATATTCTTTTGGTGGAACTCTTACAAGAAGTTCTAAAATATGCTACGTACATCAAGGATGTTGCTGCGAATAAAAGAAGGCTGACATATTTTGAAACTGTGGCACTTACTGAGGAGTGCAGTTTGAGGGTGAGGAGTAAATTCCTCCAAAGTTGAAAGATCCAAGCAGTTTAAATATTTTGATAAAAAATGGTAACTTTGAGGTGGGACTTGCATTTTGTGATTTGGGGGCTAATATCAATTTGATGCCCACTTTCATTTTTAAAATGTTGGGTTTGGGTGATCCAAGACCAATGACTGTGACTTTGCACCTTGCAGATCGATCCTTGGCCTATCCGGATGGTATAATTGAGGATGTGTTAGTAAGAGTGGGGCCCTTCATTCTTCCCATTGACTTTATCATTCATGATTATGAATCTAACAAATAGGTACCTATTATTCTTCAGAGAGGATTTCTGGCTATAGCTGATGCTATAATTCATGTCCGAGAGGAAAAGATGATGGTGAGAGTAGAGTGCCAAAAGACAGCATTTTATGTGTTCAAAGCTACCAAGATACCTGCTCATTACGAGGAGTTGAAGATGATTACTATGGTAGAGCCTGAGATGTCATCCATGGAGCTAGATCACTTTCTAGCTAGCAGAGATCCTTTGGAAAGAGCATTAGTATATGGTGGAGATTTGGTGAAGGGCAAGGCAGTTGAGTAGTGTCTTCATAATCTTGACACTTATTGTGCCTATGTGCAAGGAGGCAGAGAGTTCGAGGAGCTTGACAGGCCAGCTACTTGGAAGAAATGAAAACCCTCCATTGAGGAGCCACCAGTTCTTGAGCTTAAGCCATTTTCATCTCATTTTTAGTATGTATATTTGGGCAGCAATAACACGTTGCTCGTGATTCTTTTAGCATTTTTTACTGATGTGCCAGTTGAGCATGTGCTGCAAATTTTGAGAGATATAATAAAAGCTCTTGGGTGGTCCATGGCCGATATCCGAGGCATTAGCAGCGCATTCTGCATGCATAAGATACTTATGGAGGAAGAGAGTGTACCAAGTATTGAACATCAACAACGGTTGAATCCAATCATGAAAGAGGTAGTGAAGAAAGATTTAATTAAGTGGCTTGATGCTAGTATCATTTATCCTATCTTTGACAGTAATTGGGTGAGTCATGTGCAATGTGTCCTGAAGAAAGGGGGCATGACAATTGTAGAGAATGAGAAGGGTGAACTTGTGCCTCAGAGAACAGTAACTGGTTGGAGGATTTGTATTGATTATCGCAAGCTAAACACCGCAACCAGAGAGGATAATTTTCCTTTACCATTTATGGACTAGATGCTTGATCGACTGGCAGGGCACAATTATTTTTATTTTCTGAATAGCTATTCAGGTTACAATCAGATTATAATAGCGCCAGAGGATCAGGAGAAGACTACGTTCTCATGCCCTTATAGAACTTTTGTATTCCGGAGGATGTCATTCGGGTTATGCAATGCACCAGGTACCTTCTAGAGATGTATGATGGCTACTTTCACTGACATGGTAGAAACATATGTAGAGGTATGCACCACCGTTGTTCTTGCACATTGTGAGGAAACGAATTTGGTGCTAAATTGGGTGAATGGTCACTTTATGATTTGAGAATGTATTGTTTTTGGGCACAAATCTCCAAAAGAGGCATTGAGGTTGACAAGGAAAAAGTAGAGGGATTGAGAAACTACCACCCTCGATATATGTGAATGGGGTGCGCAACTTTCTAGGGAATGCAACTTTTAACAATGTTTTATTAAGAAGTTTTCTAAGATCACTAACCTGATGTGTAAGCTGCTCGAGAAGGATGTTAAATTCATATTCAATAAGGCATGCTAGAGGCTTTTGATGAGTTGAAGCTGAGGTTTATGATTGCCCCGATCATCATTGCACCTTATTGGACTCTGCCATTTGTTTTGATGTGTGATGCTTGTTATTTTGTTGTGGGGTTGTTATCGATCATAAATGGGATAAGATCTTTCGTCTCATCTACTACGCCAGCAAACCACTTGGCTCAGCTCAGATGAACTACACAGTCATACATAAAAAGTTGTTGGCTGGTTGTCTACGCCTTCGACAAATTCATATCATACTTGGTGGGGACAAAGTTAATCATGTACACAGATCATACTGATGTTTATTACTTATTTGCAAAGAATGATGCGAAGCCCATGCTTATTCATTGGGTGTTGCAATTGCAAGAGTTTGATATTTAGATTCTTGATCGAAAGGGAACATAAAACCAAGTGACAGATCATTTGTCTAGGCTTGAAGATTGAGAACATGTAGATGCAGGCACAACAATTAAGGAGACTTTTCCGGATGAGTAACTTTTTGCTCCTCAGTCAGCTGAGCTTCTTTGATATGAAGACATGGTGCATTTCATGGTAAGTCAAGTATATCCCCCTGATGATAATTCTGTGAAGAAAAATAGGCACTTGCACGATACTAAATTTTATATTTGGGATGAGCCATATTTGTACAAAATTGGCCCAGATCAGTTAGTAAGGAGATGTATCCCTACAAAGAAAGTGCACACGATTGTTGAAAGTTTTCATTTGTCACCTTACGGGGGTCATCACAATGGTGACCGAACTACGACAAAGGTACTCCAATCGGGTTTTTACTGGCCGTTATTGTTTAAGGATACTCATGATTTCGTAAGAAAGTGTGATAATTTCTAGAGAACAGGGAACATCTCCAAGCATCATGAAATGTCGTTGAATGGTATCTTAGAGATCGATGTGTTTGATTGTTGGGGAATTGACTTCATGCGGTCTTTCATTCCATCAAATGGGAAAAAATATATTCTTGTTATGGTTGATTACATCTCAAAGTGGGTGGCAACAATTGCACTCCCGACTAATGATGCAATTGTAGTTGCCCGATTTTTGAAGTAGAACATATTCACACGCTTTGGGACCCCGCTAGCCATTATCAGTGATCAAGGTACATATTTTTGTAATAAGTTTTTCAATAAGTTGCTATATAAGTATGAGGTGAAGCACAAGGTGGCGACTGCGTACCACCCTCAAATGAGTGGTCAAGTGGAGTTATCCAATCGTGAGATCAAATGTATTCTTGAGAAAATAGTGAGTGTTAATAGAAAATATTGGGCGTTGAAGCTTGATAATACTCTCTAGGCGTATAGGATTGCATACAAAATGTCGATCGGAACCTCTCCTTAAAGGTTGGTTTTCGATAAAGCATGTCACCTTTCTTTTGAGCTTGAACACAGGGAATATTGGGCAATCAAGAAACTAAATTTAGATATGGAAGCAGCAGGTGAGAAACAGTTGTTACAGTTGCACAAACTCAATGAGTATCGTTTGCATGCCTATGAGAATGCGAAATTCTACAAGGAGGGGACCGAGAGAATACACAACAAACATATTCAACGTCATGACTTTTAACCTGGCAGTTAGCGTTGTTGTATTATAGCAGACTGAAGGTGTTCAGGGGAAAACTAAAGAGTAAGTGGTCTGTCCCATTTGAAATAGTCCACTAAGGAGCAGTTGAGCTAAAACTATTAAATATAGAGCGAATGTTTTTTGTTAACGGGCAGAGAGTGAAGTACTATTTTTGAGAGACCGATCCATCGAGGGTCTCGATTGAATTAGAAGAGGCTTGAGAGAGCCTTCATCATGCCACGACGTTAAATCAAGTGTTTCTCGGGAGGCAACCGGGTTTGTAATAATAAGATAAAAAAAAAAAATACAAAAATTATCGTGCCACGACCTTAACTAAGGTGTTTTTGGGAGGCAACCCAACTTTTGTATTATAATATCACATTTGTTCATGATTGCATGACTAAGGAAGTAGCGGGAACGTAAAGCGAAATAGGAAATAGGAAAATTCACTTCAGGTTTACTAGTCGTGTTGCATGTGTGTCGTACATGCAGCGCACATAGGAGAAAAAGTACTATAAAATTTAAAAAAAGTGATGGGTACCCGACAAGTGTGCAGTGCAGGGTGTCCCAAATAACTGAAAACTATTTTTATGTGTTGGAGCCCGATGCGTGTGCAATGCGAGGCTCCAAAAAATCATGAAATTTGAAAATGTGCATTGGGTGCCCGACGCATGTGCAGTGCGGGTACCCAAAATCTTTTAGAATATAATTTTATGCGATGGGTCCGCATCGCGGACCCAATGCGCATGGGGCCCAGTTCAATTTCTTTTACATAAAAGAGGGCCTATGGGTTTCTTATTTCGCACTTAAAAACAACCGACCTTCACAAATCTCTCTCTCTCAAATACACCCTCTAACACTTCCTTTGGTTCTAATACACTTCAAGAGCTTCAATACACCCTCCATTAGCACATTCAAGATAATAAATCCACTTCCACTTCTTTATTACTCTCTAGTTCTTGAAGTTCAAAGTATTGGAAACTTATGGTTTTGGGTTAGGCAGATTCTGGGAAGGGATTGGTATTGTGTGATGATACTTATTTGTATTTGTTATGCAAGTTTAGCAGATGGTTCCTATTGCAATGTGGAGTGGTTCACTACCCTCCATTGTTGTCAAAAGCATAAGAATGATCATATGCCCACAAGGTATTCGTAAAAATGCCTAAACTAAAATTGTTGTGCAATTGTGAAGTCTTGAGTAGCATTGTACTATTAAACGATTCTATAAACCCTTGGAGCACCTAATTAGGGCCTAATTGAAAAACATTAATGAAATTTGGACATGGGTATCCCACCCTAAGTCCTAAAACACGAAGTATTTTGTTTCGTAGCATATTTTGTATTTGTAGTATAGGATTAATTAATTTCTTGTTTTCAATTTTTGTACTTAGTTGGAAACAGGTGTGGGGTTGGTTCACCCCCGGTTTAAAACAAGTGTGAGGTCATTCCACAATCCCTTTGAAATTTGAGCTTACTCTTTTGGGTATGGTTTTTCCAGGTAAAATGGTTAACCTAAACACAAGGGGCAGGGCAATCACATCATCTTCATCCCAAGGCACAAAGAAGGGTCGATCTAACCACTCTAATGGTAAGAAGAGTATCAAATCACAATTTGGGGGTAAACAACATATGGTTCCCATTCCTAGAGCGCGAAGGCCCCGGGCAGACCTTGATCATCATTTGGCCCAGACCTTTTATGATGAGTATGTAAACATGACAGGCTATGTCCATAATAGGGCGATCAATCAGTCCCTCTTTAGCATTGATTCAGGGACATCTACAACCAAATCTTGGCTATAAGGTGGATATCAATCATTGAAATGCCCGGGCTAGTAGATATCGACTTAGTTTTTCAGTTTTAGGCCAACATAAGTCTGAGGCGTACCATAAATTAAGGGCAATGGTCAGAGTCTATCTATGTGTGGGAGGTGTGATATTGCCATGACAGCTGAGTCCTTGTGCACATATATGGGGGTTTCTAACCTCCCCATTGAGCCACTTAAGGACTTCATCTACAAGTAGGATTATTAGGCTATTAATTCAACATTGTGTGGGCCTGATTCGAAAGCCATCTGGTCAGTGCGCCCCAGAAAATACAGGGAGCACAAAATCTTGAAGATGGGGAACTTCACTGAGGAAGCACGAGTTTGGCTACAGTTGCTCAACTATATAATCATGCCCTTGGACCATTACACATATGTATCTAAGGAGAGGGTGCACCTCATATACTTCTTGATGACAGGGAGGCCGGTGAACATCGGATATTGGATGATCCAGGAGGTGATTAAAGATTGGCAGTTCAATTCTAAGAGACTCATTTTTTGAAATACCTTGATGGTATACTTGTAGAGGATCGATGATAACTTGTCGAAGCCTGGTGATAGAACTCTTCCATGGAGATATGATATGCTTGATATCTCAAATTTCAAAGGCCTAGAATTGAATGCTCAGCACCATCTCACCCCATATGAGGAACGGTCCGTCCAATCTGTACTTCTAGCCTAAATGCATAAGATGGCGATAGTTGTGGGAGATAAATTTGAGATGGACTTCTCGAGTGTGTTCGTGGATGTCCCGCACACTACACACTCCCGAGCTCATATAAGAGATGGCACACAAATGTCAGATGATGAAGATATAAATTTGGTCAAGCTTCATGAAGCTGATTTGGAGGCAGAGGAAGACGTAGAGTCACATGCCCTGGATGATGATGATTTCGATGAGGTCCTGGCAGATGTAGATCCGGATCTAGAGGATTACTAGGCCCTAGTGGGCCTTAGGGAGTATATCTCATCATACCTTTGCTTTTTAATTTTATATGCATTAGGGACATTGCAAAAAATAAGTGTGGGGTGAGAGGTATGTCTCGAGTTAGAGGATACACATGCCTTAGGAGTTTTATTTGTTTTAAACTTTTTAGAGTAGTTAGTAGTAAAAATTGGGGAAAAAATAGAAAACTAAAAAAACTCAAATTATTTTTAGTTTTTAGGATCTTTGGTAGTGGCATGGATTATCGTTAGGATTTTCTTTTCTTTTTCATCATAGGATAGGAATTTCTCGACAATGGATGGATAATGACCGTCTTGAGGGAAACATAAGACCAACTTGTTAGATAATTTGAATGATAGGTGTTCGGGTTAAGCAGAATATTGACAAATGAGCGATTCTTGGTTTTGATTGAAAATATGCCTTGAAAAATAAATGACCTTTCTCGGAACACTAACTTAGATTTTGTTGACTCATATATGACCCATTCAACATTATTTGATATGTGTTTCTTATTTCAAGGGACAATATAGATCGTTTTTGCATTGATTATGTGTCATGTGTGTGAGCCTAATTGCTTTATAATCCATGTCTGGTATTGATATCTAGAACTTGTCCCGTGTGTTCGTAAAATGAAATAAAGTGTGTTGTAACTTAGGACGTGACATATGCTTTCTTTGTTAGCCTAAAAAATCTAACTTTTCCTACCAATACGTGTATATGTATCCTTAGTTAGCCCCATTGTCTTTTTCTTTGATAGTAGTCGATAAATCTGTTTCTTTCGTTATAATTTGCCTAAATTTAATCCAAATACTCCATGAGCACTTTAATGATAAATTAATTGATTGGGAGTTGAGGTTTGAAACTAACAAGGGGGGTATTTATTGGTGAAATCTAGTAAAGTCCATGGGTGCACCGAAAAAGAAATTTGTGCTTGTTAGTTGAGACGTCAATAAAGAAGAAAAAAAGAGAAGAAACAAATCAAGAGAAAGAAAAGAAATATATATAATAAAATTTTCTCTTGTAACTTGTGATGTCAAAAGTGGGTGCGTAAATAGACAATTGGATGAATTTGGGTGAAATAAATGTTGGTTGATGAAGGAAATTGAATAATTGCTAAGTGTTGTGAGTATTAAAGTTTTTAGGGAGGATAGTCACTATTTTAGTCAAAATATTTCCGACTCGTCCCTTAGCCTACAATACAATTCGTTAAGTCCTACTTGATCCTAGGTTTGATACACTTATATTAGTGAAGCGGTTACACTACGAGAAAACTTATGGTTCATTGTATTTAGCATGTGATTTTGTTTGGGAGAGTGAGCGTATTTGTTGAATTCATATCCATTGAAGTAAAATTTTATTGACTTGTGTGATATATGGACAACTTTCTTGTGGTGAGGGCACATAGTTGACAAGAAATAGGTGAAGTGTTAGTTTCTTGATTAGGGAACATAATTGTTTTTCTTTGAGTGGTGTCTTTGAGTTGAATGTTCTTTTTAAAAATAACTTGTTGATTGAGAAGGTTGTTTGTGGTCTTTAAAATTTGAAAAATCTTGATTGGCATTACTATTGTTAGAATCGGCTCATCGTTAGTTTTGAAATGAATTTTAGAGAGTCATATTAGCTGAAGCCAAAGTAGACATGTTTGAATGGCGTGGTTGTAGGTTTGTGATAGGTTGAAGATAGTGAGTGGTTGCTCTAGGGCGAGCAAAGTCTAAGTGAGGTGGTGGTGATATTTGGCACACATATCTATATTTTGTGTCAATTACCTTTTATTCGTAGTATTTTAATCGCCTTATTCATGATGGAATCATTGTATTCGGATTTATGTTGATATGTTTTATGTGTGTAGGTACAACGAGGGAAATTTTAGTATTCTAACTCAACTAAACAGCCCCTAAATACAAACACAACAATGTCCAACAATTTTGTGAAGGTCACGACCCATACACACAATACCATGGCTCTTTTCATAATTCCTTAGAATCCAATTCATTTTTCAATACTTTCATATAAACAATTACAACTTAAAATGTCAAGACTTCATTCAATGTTAACTTGCAATCAATGACAATGATAACAACAACAACAATCAAACCCAATGTAGTTAAAACAGCCCCAAATCGACTCACTACACACCAATACAACCACATGCATTTTATTACTTCCAATTTCTCTTAACACAAGTTCATCTCTTAACTACAACATCATTTAACTTTCAAATACTTTATAAGAAGAAGAAATCTTACCTCAACTTAACCGAAACAGTCCCTAGTTGCATTCGGCACTCACTGCTCCACTTTGCTCTAATTTCTCCACTTCTTCAACTTATAATGACATGCATGCATTCCTTAAGAGTTTAAACTCATCTTACTTAAATGTTTTCCTTCCAAATAGCTTATCTTCAACACTAAAGTTTTCTGGACAGATTTCGGTCCAGTCACTGCCGAATTCACCACTGTTTTGGGGAGTTTACTATGGCTTGGAACTTAGTAGAATAACTTAATCTTGGAAGGGGAGTTGGTTTAGTCTCTAACTTAGCTATGGAGGTCAAGAAAAATCTGTTTTGGATGAGGAGAGAATGGATGAGAGAAGGTGGAGTGGTTTTCGAAATGGAGGCAAATAAGTGAGAGGAGTGTGGGGTTTTGAGCTGAAAATCAGCCTATGCTCCGAGAGGATCAAGGGTTGGTCGAGCTGCTACCCTCCTCATCCTCATTGACTGGAAATGATTGAGATTGTATCGCTTACTAGAGATCCTGCCTTGACTCATATCTTTAGGGCCGACAACCGTAGATTCACCAGGCACTATTCCAAGCGTGTACGTGGAAAAAAACATCTGTGGCTCAGCATTTCTTCTTAGGTCTTAAACTCCTCGGCTTACAATCGCGACCAATCAATAGTTCAAGTCACACACTCCCATAATCCATTTTCTCTTCACAAAATTCCCTTCAATCCCCCCGGTTAGTTGACATGAATAGTTAAAGGGAAATATCCAAATCCATGTCTTATTATTTTCAATAATCCATACTTGTAGCAATGAAATACTATATATTCCTCCACCAAGTGATAAATGATTGATTACAAATATTTAGGATATATTTTTCTTTTCTAGTTTCCCACTTATCATCCTCTCTACTAAACTAATCCCACACTTAATTAAATCCTGAAAATTCCATGTCCTAAATCTCGATGACAACATCTTTATAACACGACACTAATCCATAATCCCATTGGGAAAATTCAACCACTAGTATTAATTTCCGTCGTCACATTTGTTGTATCTAAAATTATTCCGAGATTACATTCTTTGCATACTAATTTCCAATACTCGAATCTTATTTTCTTAATTACGTTATCAATTTATTGCCCCAAAAATACGAGGTGTAACATCCTTTCCCCCTTAGAAACATTCGTCCTCGAATGTTCATAATAGGTCTCATGCTACAGAAATTTCGGCATAGTCTCTTCTATAACTATACCTACCAACCTATATTCAGAAAACCCATAGATGTCTCACAGGGCCACAATATATCACATATATTATTTACCAATCATATCAGTTATCAACCTAGGTTATCAAAGAGACCCATACCAGTCTACAAAGGGCAACATCAGAACCTGGAATCATGACATCAGTTCATATGGTGCCCAACTTAGCACAAAACATCATTCATAGTTCGGGCCATACAAAGTCCAAGTTAAGAAAGACATACACAACATATACACACCTAAACTATTGTTACACCCCGTAATTCCAAGGCAATGAGATGAGAACGTACGCGTGAAAATAAGATTTGAATCTTAGAACGAAAGAAAGATTATTTTTTTCTTAAGGAAAAATATCGGGAACTTGTGAAGGAAAAGGTTTATTAATTGGAATTTGGTTCTCAAATTTAGTATTTGAGACTTTTGGAATATTGTAGAATTATGGATTTTTAAGTTCGAATTTAGTCACGTGGGGCCCACGGGAAAATTTTACGGTTTTGTGGGGCCCACAATATTTTTCGATATTTTGGCCAATATGGACGTTTTTGGTGGATGAAATATTTTCGGACCAATAGGAGGGTGACATGTGTCACCTCTCCCCTTTGATTTTGACTTTGGCTTGTCTTGAGATATTTTGAAGAAAAGTGGACTTGTGGGTCCCACCCACACTTGTCCACCATCTTGACCCTACACTTGGATTGATCTCAACCCTTAGTTGCTCTATATATACACATAAGAGGTGCAAGACTTGTCTTCCAACACTTAGCCAAATTTCAACAAGAAATATATCTCCCTTCTTGGAGACACTCTCGACCAAGGGAAAATATGGAAGACCTAAATTCCCAAATCTTCCAAGCTTAGTTTATTATACAAGATTAAGACCCCTAACCAAGTGATTAGCAAGATTAAGCACCCTTAACCCCTAAATCTAGGTTGGGCCGAAAATGGTGATGAAACCCTAGGGGTTTCCGTCGACTTTTTGGAAGTGAAACGTGAAGAGAAGTTGCTCCTAAGGTTGTAGGGGATACATATATGTGATTGGAACTTGAATAAGTGGAGCGAAATGAAAACTGCGGATGAAAACTTAGCATTCTGCCCGGGACGTTTTTTGGCACAAAATTGAGGTAAACATTCTTCTTCCTCCGCAGTAATTAGATATTACTCATTGTTATAGTATATATATGAACTTGTATTAAGGAAGATATAGAAAATAAGGTGTGCATGTCTCATTTTTGGGAGTAAGGCCGAGAGCTAGTAGTTTCCGGGCCATTGGGTTCGTGGATTTTTATTGTCGTTATCTACACCTATTGCATGTTAGATGAAGTAATATGGTTGTTGATAAGTTGATATGCCATATATAGAAGTGTTGGAACTCGAATCAGATTAAAAAGGATTAAGGAAAGGGTAATCGTATTGGGTGTTGTTGGCCGAGAAATGTAGTAAACTGTGGGGCATTGTTGTGCAGTTTTTATGGACTGTTTTGTGGCTTTAGAATTCTGAAAATTCAGCCACCAATATGCATGTTTAAGTTTAGAAATTGATAATGAAAGTCCCAAGGAATAACGGTGTTAAAGGCTTCACATTGTACCCTTAATGTTGGTTTATTATGGACTGTTATAATGAACTGTTTTGTATAGATTATGGGCAGAATTTTACACGTCCAGTTAGGCGTGTAATCCCCTTTGGTTAACTGTTGGTTGTACCTTAAAAATGGCTTGTTGGTTGATGAATACGGGCCTTGGAAAAAGTGGAAAAGTACGTAGAAACAAAGGAAGTGCTGCCCAAATTTTCGTAGAATTAGCGGACAATTATTTTGTATAAGTCTTATACTAGTAAGTATGATATTGATAGAAGTGCTATCGTCATTATAGGTTGAAGTACTACGTGTAGCATATTCTACTTGGAATGTGGAATAGACGATAAGGTTGAAGTACATTGGAGCGTATTGCTACTTGTCGTTTGGGTTAGTCGTCACGAGGTATGTGAACTTCTTCCGTCTTTTGACATGATTATTTGAAAAGTCTATGTGACTTGATTTTGGTGAGTCTATGTGACTTGATTTATTGAAGTAAGTAAATTTGATTTTGAAAGTATACGAGTCTTGATTATGAAAGGATGAGTGACTTGATTTGAATTGTATAAGTTACTTGAAGTACTTTAAAGTTATGAGATTTGATTTAAAGTTATGAGACTTGATTTCTTTAAAGATTATGAGACTTTATTTTTCAAGTTATGAGACTTGATTTCTAAAGTTAAGAGACTTGATTTATTTGGCAAGTTTGAGACTTTATTTTTCAAGTTATGGGACTTGATTTCTAAAGTTAAGAGACTTGATTTATTTGGAAGTTATGAACTAGAGTTATTTGAAAGTCATGAGACTAGAATTATTTTAACAAGTATAGATTACTTGGTTTAAAGAGACTGCATGACTTGATTTTAAAAGATAGGAGTAACGTTATTTGAAAAGAATGAGTTACTTGAGTTAAAGGAATAATTGTCTTAATGTTGAAAGTAGAAGTTAATTAAGTTTAAAAGGGTAAGTAACTTGGTTTTAATAGTGAAAGTGCTTTTGGGTTCAACTCCCTAAATATTGCATGAAACGATTCTTTTATAAAGAATAGACGTACATAGTACTTTGGGTTCAAATCCCTTACATGACATGATAGTGCCGTGGTTGTATTAAAAGAAAAAATGTGATAGTGCTTTAGTTTTCTAGAAATGAAAGTGTTATAACGGCTTTATGGGAAGTTTGTTATAACAAGGTTTGTGGAAAGTCAAGAGAGGGTTTAAAATGTTGAAAGGAAATCATGTGAGAATGTCCATGATTAAGTCCTTAATATAGTACATGATACGCGACACTTTGATTTTCAAAGATGTTTTAAAGTAATACGTGATGTCTAGTTCCTTGGTTTGCCAAAACCATGTCTTAGAAAGATACTTGGTATGATAAGTGTCTTGATTTTCTAAACGATGATTTCAAAATGATACATGTATTGGATCCTACTTCCTAGTGATACATGTAGTACTTGGCTTTTCTAAATGGAAATTTAGTTTATAAAGTGAATGTACGGCGGACGTACAATTGTTGTAATGGACTTTAATCCTTAGTGATGCAAGGTGTGATAGTTCCTTGGTGTTATAAAATGAAAGACTTGTTAGTGTCTTGTTTGTTTTAGAAAAGAAGGCATGGTATGGTCTTGGTTATTTTAGAAAGGAAGACATGGTATTGTCTTGGTTATTTTAGAAAGGAAGACATGATATTGTCTTGTTTGTTTTAAAAGGAAGGCTTGGTATTGCCTTGGTTGTTTAAAAAGATGGTGCATTCATTTTGTCTAATGAGCGTTAAAGATTATTTAACTTGCATATGTTGTTCATGATAGCCATTAGTGCTAGTGTTATAAGTATAATTGCGGGGTAAATGTTACACCTCGTGGTTTTAAGACGATAATTAAGAACGTCATTAAGAATAAAGATTCTAATTTTGGAGATTAAGTATATTCTTACATGCTAATACGGAATAATTTTGGTAATGACGAATGTGACGCCGGAAATTTCTTTAATGATAGTCATATATTTCCGTAGGGGATTAGGACCGTATTATATAGGTTACGACAAATATAATACGAGGTGGTATGAGACTTTCAAGATTTGAAAGAAGTGGGGCATACGATTAATTAAGGATAAGAAGAGGACTAAATTGCAATAAAAGAAAGAAAATTTTCAGATTTACAAAATCACTTAAAACAAAGGAAACCCTTCTTCTTCCTTCACACTTCAACACCATTTCTTCTCTTCACCATAGCCAAAAATCTCCTATCCCTCTTAGACAAATTAAAGACAACAATTTCCTTTTCCTAGATTACAATCACTCTATAAATTTCTACACAAAATAATCACCACAAAACAGTGAGAAATACTCACTGCTTGGCCGAATTTTAGGGCCTAAAAATTTAAGATTTTGGACAAGATTTAGGGAAGAAAACATAAGGAATGATGGAGTAACATTATTGGATTGTTGCATGTCGATTTGGAATTGAAGAAGTGTGAAATTGAAGCCAAAATTGGAGCGAAAACAGTGGCAAAATCGGGACTACTGGGCAGATATTTAGTCAATTTTGGAAGGGTATCTCCTAGTATATTAGGAGTTTTTGGGTGTTTCAAAAGCCTAAAATGAATTTCGTCGCGTCTAGTTTCCAACGAAACAAACCACTCGTCGATAAGACACCTGAGTAGAGAGTTATGGACGTTACAAGTTCAGCTGACAAAGCAGTGGCTAAAAATCGGGACTGTTTTGGGGATTAAATTAAGGTATGAAAATTCTTCTTTCTATGCTATAATTGAAGTTGCATATTGTTGTAGTTGAAGTATTGTGTTATAGTTGCTAATTTCATGCTACAAATTGGAAGGAAACATTGAGATTTAGGTTGTAAATTGTTTATATAAGAATGCTGAAATATGAAATTGAATTTTAAAGAGTTATGGAATTATGTTGTTGACCAATTTGTATACTACTTTATGTACATCGGTTTGGAGTGTTGTGATGAAATTCCTATCACTAATTGCATGTTGCGAATTGATACGTAGCCTTGATAATTAAGAGATAATTACTTTTATGAAGGAATTACAAGAGGAATGAGAATTTTAAGAATTAAAAGGAGAAGTTTTGGAATTACAACATGTTGATATGACCGAAAAGTTGATGAAAATTATTGAACATTATGGTAATGTATTACGGGCTGAATTAGTGTTTAAATATCAGTTACAAATACGCATATGTATTGAAGTAGTTACCTATACATGCCTTGCAAGGATTAAAGTGTAGAAAAATGTTAATTTTATATTCTTGAATTGACAATGTTGTTAGAAGATTGGATTGCTCCCATGAATAATTCTAACGTAACTAAATGATTGACTACTATGAGAAATAAATGTAGTAGTTGCCTTGGTTATTGAAGTTGTTAAATGGAATACTTACAAAGAGAAGGTATGCGCACTAACGACATAAATGGAATGTTGAGATAATTTTGACTACATATTGAAATGATAGTGATTATTGGTTTGATTTGGATTGTCAGTTGGATTTGAATTATTGATGGATTTGGATTATTGGTAAATTGTGGATACGCACATAAACAGAGGAATGCTGCCCAAATTTCTATAGAAATAGGAAGTTGATATTCGATATAACTTACGTTAGTGATAGTAGAATTGACGAACGTATTATCATTGTTATAGGTTGACATACTAGACGAGACATATCTTAGCATTAAGTTGATTAGTTCGCTTAAAAGGTATGTGAGCCTATCTTTCTTTCTTTTGGCATGATTTAGTGAATTATTTATTCTTTCATTTGATATGAATATTATACAAGGGAATGTACGGCAGACGTACATGACTTCTTCACAGTCTTATTCTTAGTAGTCTGAGTTATGAGAAGTACATGTGATTTTCTAGTAAGAAGTTTATTTAATGATTTTAATGAGAGTCAAATAAATGATTTAAATTGCATACAGTTTCTCATGATATCTACTCGTGCTAAGAGTCATTTATCTACTTCACCGCGTCCCGGGCCGGGCAGATTCGTGCACAGATTTCAGGATGATTCACTGCGTCCCTCCTTATAGGGCCGGACAGTTTATGTATACTTATATGATAATTCCATGGACAGGCATCCATGATGCGGGTACAGATACCCAGGACAATATATTTCACTGCGTCCCTCACCAAAGGGTCGGACAGTTTATTTATTTATTTATATATGATGATTTTATGACTAAGCAATCATGAGTACTGGTATGACTCTCATTCTTTTATGACACAGTTGTCTCTCTACCTTACAGGACACAGTTATGATCTTATTTACAATATTTCATGCTTACATACTCAGTACATTATTTACGCATCGACCCTTTCTCGGAATTTGCGTTAACGCCCGCAGTACATGTGATAAGTTAGGTGACCCTTTAGTTTAGGACGTCTACTGCTGAGGAGCTCTTTTGTTCCGGAGCCAGCTATTTTGGTACATATCTTTATCTTTCAAACTTATGCAGATTTTGGGCACGGTCGGGTCATGTCCCGTCATATGTCAGTATTGTACTCTTAGAGGTCTATAGACAGTTGTGGGTTGGACGTTAGTACCTTATTTTGGTTTTTTATGTTGTTATACTCTGTGTTGGGATGTTCCCTGTTATACATGTTGTTACCTAGTGGCAGCCTTGGCGGCTTGCCTATTTTGACTGTTCCTTTGTGTATATGATGCTAGTTGGTGGTAGCATAGTCGGCTAGCCTGTTGTGTTTGTTGATTAGTTGTGTAAGGAAGCCTTGTCGGCTCGCCTATTTTGGAGATATGTTATAGAAGCAGTGTTGTGCTGCCGACATTTCTATAGATTTCAGTATTAATTGGATTAAGAGTGACAAGTCAGTAATGACGTCCAATTAGGACGTTTAGTCGCGGCCCGTCGGGTCGGGTCGAGTCGTGACAGTAAAACCCCAAGACATTATATATATCCGTGGATTTTCTCTCCACGATGCGAGTATTGCGTATATGCTCATTGCGGGTCTGTAGGGCCTAAGCGGGTAAAATAGTCCAGTGCGGGTAAAATAGTCCGATGCGGGGCAAATTGTCCTATGCGGGTCCACAAGACCCTTGCGGGTGAAATAGTCTCAGGAGTAGGATTGCATAATGATACTGCAGGTGGGTGGCCCTAGATTGATCATAAGCTTCCTATTTTAAAGCATGTAAAGTTTACTCTTATTACTCTACTTTTAAAAAGGCACAGTGTACTGGTATTTGATTATTATACTTGTTACATGCCGACAGTGATGTTGGAATTCCACGGGCATGCTTATCTGATTATGGTTGTATATTATACTTGTTACATGCTGACAATGATGTTGTATTCCACGAGTATGCTTCTGTGATATTATATGCTGAGGGCAGGTGTCCCTGATTTTCACATGGCTTACATATGTGAAAGTGGTATGGTGTTACAGTAGTACAGTGATACAAGGTACAATTAGCTCTGATTGTTATATGACACGGTAGGATCTGGTATTTGATTTTCATACTTGCCCCTGTCATTCTTGTGTACAGCTATGATTTTAATACTGTACTTTATTTCCGTTCCATACTTGGTACCTGTTGTACTGACCCCCTTCGAGGGGCTGCGTTCATGTCAACAGGTCTAGGTACTCAGTTGTGGATCCGCGAGCTTAGGATCCTTGTTCAGCTTTATGGGATAGCTCCAATACTCCGGAGCTTGTCATTATGGCTAGGTATATTCAGAGGTACGACGAGGCCCTGTCCTGTCATAGTATTTGTCTAAAATCTTAGAGGTCTGTATTCATATGTGGGCTGGACTAGCTAGAGTTATATTTACATTGTTGAACAGTGTAGACCCTTTCGGGTGAATTATATTATGGCAGCCTTATCGGCTTTGCCTTTGTTTAAGAAAAAAATGAGTGTTATTTATCTTCCACGGTTTATTGTGTTGTATGAGTAGAAGGGTGTCCAGGTAGGGCACCAGTCGCGGTCCCGGGGTTCGGGGCGTGACAGAGTAGTATCAGAGCAGTTAGTCCTCGGAATGTCTACAGATCGTGTATACTAGAGTCTTGTTTATCGGTGTGTTGTGCACCACATATATAAACAGGAGGCTACAATACATTTAGGATTGGTTTCCCTTCTTCTCACTCTGAGATCGTGCGATAGAGTTGTGTTGTTAGGGTAGTCTCTCCCTAACGTATTATTGTGATTGCAACTTTGAGAAAGGCAATAGTGACCCAGAAAGGATTATATGGATTGCATATCCAGGTTGTAAAATTATCGTATAGATGGTATTATGATGATGTATATATGTACGAGCGTATTTACTTGGGGTCATGTGTGTTGTCTAAAATGATTATGGATTACCATGAGTTGGTTAAGCCTTAATAATTACTTGGAAGGTGTGAAACAGTTTATTGAATCCACACCTAGGCATAATATATGTGCTAATTTGGAATAGTCAGGAGGTAATGAACTGTCTAAGATTGTGATAGAATCTTAAAGGATCAGGTTCAATTGACTTAAGGACATACCATATTGTTAGATGAAACGGTGTTGTACGCTTAAGTGATCGTGTGAATAATATTGGTATAGAGTAAATATAGTTGTTGTAAGTAAGAGAACATGATTATGAGATATTAAGAAGCTACATTTCCCGTATGTGGGGACTGATAATGTAGGCTTGGGACATAGAATAATTGTGAACTTTAGAATATTGATGGACCACTGAGACCTTAGATGTACAAGGCCTTCTCTGGCAGTAAGATTTATTTCAGACCAAGAATGAGAGTTAAGTGCGACAACGGGTCGAGTTGAGGGCTGATTACGGGTCAACCCGTAGCCCAAAATGGATTAGGGCCAGTTAGGGGTGGTCCCGCTATGTGATAGGGTCACGAGGGTGCAAGGCCCAAGTCTAGTTAATCGTTATACGAGTTCGTGGACGCGTTCCACCAGAACTGGGTCATGAGGGCCGAGAAGGGCCTTAACGGAAATTGAATCTAAGTATAATGACCCAGTTTGGATATAGTAACTCCAAGGATTTGAAAATCAGAAGCAGTGTTTGAAATTATGTACGTGTACTAGAATAAGTTTGGAAGTGCGAGAAGAGTAAGACAAGTAAGAAAATGAGCGAACAAGTGTTAAAAGAATTGAAGTGTTTATAGTTATTGATGCGCGAAAAGATGCACACACTTTAACGCAAGTGCACGTTATCGTAACAAGTAATATAGTCTTGGTAAGACCGAATATCGTCCACAAGGATTAGGGTTCAAGTACCAACTATCTATCTTTTGGTATCTATTTGGTGATTGATATTTGATTTTGTTATTTATAACTAAGAATTATAAAGACTAATTTAACTAATGTGTTTACTTCAGTTGTGATGGGAATAGGGCTTCCATGTCTCCTCAACTATCCGCTTATGTTATTTATTAATGCAATGAATTATGGTCTTCTTCTCTCGGAGCTAGCAGGTTTACGAAATCATTTTATATTCCCGTTAAGGATATATAAACACTCAACCCCAGTATTGCTCCTTTCTACCTTTCGGTGATAAGGATAACTCTATAGGAGGATTAAGAACAAAAACCTAGTTAACCGTCACGCACCATGCGTAAAATTAGGGTTTTTAAGACTCTCATTAACGCTACATAAATAATTGAGGTATTTTCATCCCCAATCCAAAATATGTCTACCCAACTTACAACATATTCACAACCTCCTCCTTTCGAAGTTTGATTAGAAATCATATAAATAATGATAATTAGTGATCAATTAATTACCAAGCATTCAAAGCAATTATTGGATAAATCTCTCAAAGAAGAATAATCATAACATGCATCAATTCATAACATACGTTTCTAGTGAATTAACATGGAAAGCCCTATAAAAGAATTAGTTCCTAGCCATTGACATGACAAGAACTAATTCAAGGTTCATCATACAAAACTGAAATAAAAGAAAGAAAAGAAAAGAAAATTACTAAGTTTAGGGTCTCCAATCTTCAATCCAAGAAAACCTTGTGTTGTGCAAGAAAGGGAACTCTTAAAATCTGCCTAGGGTTCTCCTTTTATAGGCTGAAAACCGCCTCTAACTTTTCCCTCAAAGCCTGGCCCAGAAATTCGTCAATTAACCTGATTTTTCCGCGTCGCGCGTCTGCTTCGGCGCGAAGTCTGCAGCCGGGTGATTTGGCGCCGCCCGATCTCTGTTCGGCGCCGCGGCGCTGGAACCTCTGCAGCCTCTCTGGATATTGGGCGTCGCGGCCCTACTACTGTTGGCATGAGGCGCCGCGGCGCTGACCTGCTTTTCTGCCTCGTTCGCCACTTTCTATGCTTTTACGCTCTGGAACCTCCAATTTTTTTGCCCTCTTTTAGCTCTTTTTCCGCCATTTGGCCATTTTAACCACTTTGACTCAAAAGAAAGAAAAACTATCCTAATATGACACTTATTTGTACAAAAAAGGACAAAAGATTAACTAAAAATGACTCGAAAAGTGTATATAAAATACACCGATCAAATACCCCCAAACTTAACCTTTTCTCGCCCTCGAGCAAAGATAGAAAGAAATAAAATAAAAGACTAAAAAAAACGAAAAAAGACTCACTGACATTGATCACTTTTGCTGCATTGATGTTATCTAGAAAAACATGAAGGTTAGCAGAATAATATGCAGGAACATATAGCATGAAATTTTAGCACACTAAACACATTAAGCTAGATACTACACAAACTCATTTTTATCATGCTTAATGGAGGTCAACATACTGAATCATGCTTGTAAAATTCTAAAATCCTATGGCATGTTTACTTGCTATTCTCCACTAATCCTGGATATGCATAAAAGAGATCTTCAGGACTTTTAAGGGTTGTAATGTAGGCTTAGGTATAGGTAGGTAAAAATAGGCATTTAGGCTCATTTCATGTACCGTAAGCTCTTTCGCTTTTCCAATTTTTCCCTTTTCTTTTGATTCTTTCCTTCACTTCAAATCTATCTTTCCCCCCTTTTGTTTTGGGAGAGTGAAGTGTATAATAATGACAAGCACCCCCAAACTTAGGCTTTTGCCTATTTCTTATTACTTTTTTATTGGGGTGCATCACCGTTGTTCACTCTTTTTGTCTCTTTTTTTAACACAATTTATTCCACTATTTCACATTTTTACTTATGGCACAATTTGTGGGAATATAGGGTGTCAAAGAAGAAGTTTCAATTTTTAGGCTCAATGGGGCTGACTAGGGATACTTTTAAAGTCAGGGATAGAAAAGAGTGGTAAGAATTGACTATCAAAGAAATGCCTGAGTCATATCCCTAACATGCATATCCTAACTATTTCGCCTCAAATAACAAGCAATCATAACACATAAGTATTCATCATTTAGCATGCACAATTCAAGCAAGAAACTCCAAATAAACAGATTTTGTGAGTTTTTGGCATATCAAACCTATGTGTTTAGATAGTTGCTTCTAATTCCATTACATTATTCCACCTTACTTCACTAGGTGTTTCTAGTAACTACAACATACATGATCTTTTGACAGACAACTATGACTTAAAAGAAAATAAATTGTGACTCAAAAATACATAAAAACAACAAAAACACAAATAAAACACAAATAAGACACAAATAAAACACCCCCCCCCCCCCCAAACTTAAATCACACATTGTCCCCAATGTGTGTAGACTCAAAGATAATAAAAGAAACAAGACAATTACAGACTTGGTTTAAAATAGTGGCAATGGCATTGGATAGTACTTTGAATTCCGTGAGGGGAGGAGAGCTCTGGTTTTTGATTTGGCGACAGGGCCTTCGGATCAGGGCATCTTTCAGAATTCAGATTTTTTTTTCTTCGTTGTGGCGCCGCGGCGCCCAAATTCCTGTGCTGGTTCTGAACTTCCTGCGCCGCGGTTCTGCTACTGGGAGCCGCGACGCTCGGACTTCTGGGCTTCTTCTGATCTTTTGGCGTCGCCTCGCTTCGGCGCCGCAAGACTAACCCGCTTTTTCCGAAATCTCGTTGTTCCTCAGTTTTTCGCCTTTCAATTTATTGGCCTGTACCTGTCAATCACAACACAAACACTACCTCCGTGAGACCGTTCTAAATAAAGACTAATTGCATTTAAACTAAATACTGAAATACCTTGGGTTGCCTCCCAAGTAGCGCTGTCTTTAACGTCTTTTAGCCGGACGAAAGTTCCTTATTATTCTAGGGTGTGAGACGTTACTAAGTTCATGTATTCCATTTCATTGATCAGATAGGGTTTTAACCTCTGTCCGTTTACCTTGAAAGAAGCTCCCTCTCTCCCTTTTATTTCGATTGCACCATATGGGAATACTCTTACCACCGTGTATGGTCCTGTCCAACGTGATTTTAACTTACCTGGGAATAATTTCAACCTTGAGTTGAATAAAAGCACTTGTTGTCCTTCTTGGAAGTCTTTCGGTATCAACCTCTCGTCGTGCCATAATTTCGTTCGTTCCTTGTAGATCTTTTCATTCTCATAGGCATTGTGCATGAATTCATCTAACTCGCTTAGCTGTAGTAACCTCCTCTGTCCTGCTGCCGTGGCATCCATGTTTAACTTCTTCATTGCCCAATACGCTCTGTGTTCCAACTCTACTGGCAAATGACATGCTTTACCAAAAACTAATTTATATGGTGACATACCAATTGGTGTTTTGAATGCTGTCCGGTATGCCCATAATGCGTCATCCAGTTTGATAGACCAGTCCTTCCTTGAGCCGTTCACCGTCTTTTCCAATATGCTCTTCACTTCTCTATTTGACACTTCTGCTTGCCCATTAGCTTGAGGGTGGTAGGCAGTTGTGGTGCGGTGGTAGACTCCATATCGGAAAAGCAATGAATTCAGCTGCTTATTGCAAAAGTGACTTCTTCACATCGATGGCTCGAGTGCCGAACCTTGTGAAAATATTCTTTTGAAGGAATTTTTGAACAGTCTTACTGTCGTTTTCTTTTGTGGCCACTGCTTCTACCTATTTGGACACATAGTCTACTGCTAGAAGGATATATTTATTTCCAAAGGATGGCGGGAATGGTCCCATGAAATCGATTCCCCACACATCAAAAAGTTCCTCTTCCAATATCCCTTGCGAAGGTATTTCGTTTCTTCTTGAGATGTTCCATGTTCTCTGAAAACTATCACATCTCTTCACAAAGGTATGGGCATCCTTAAAAAGTGTTGGCCAGTAGAATCCGCATTGCAGTACCTTTGTCGTTGTTCTTGATGCCCCAAAGTGTCCACCACATGATAGGGTGTGGCAATGGGTGAACACAGTGCATCTCTTCCTCTGGTATACATCGCCTGATGACTTGGTCGGCACAGTGTTTGTATAACATAGGTTCCTCCCAATAGTAATGCTTTACTTCTGAGTAAATCCTCTTCACTTGCTGTCTTGTCAATTCTGGGGGTAGTACCTTAGATGCAAGAAAGTTAACAAAATCAGCGTACCAAGGTAAATTAGAATTCATACTTACTTGAAACAGTTGTTCGTCTGGAAAGTGATCATTTATTTGCACATCCTTAGTGTTCTGGCTTTCTGTGTTCTCCAGTCTTGACAAGTGGTGCAATCGAATTCTCTTCCTTTCTTATCACGAATCTCCACGTCGAATTCTTGTAGAAAGACCCATCGAATGAGGAGAGGTTTTGCATCCTTCTTTGTCATCAAGTACTTTATAGCGAGTGGTCGGTGTATACTATCACCTTATTCCCAATCAAGTATGGCTGAATTTCTCAAATGCATATACTATTGCGGTAGTTCCTTTCGTAGTTGCATAATTTAAGCGTGCGTCATTTAGAGTTTTACTAGCATAGTAAATGGATCTAAATACCTTGTCGATTCTCTGTCCAAGCACCGCTCCTATCGTGATAATCGCTTGCATCGCACATTAGTTCAAATGGAGCTCGCAGTTTGGTGCAATGACTATGGAGTCTGAAATAAGCTTCTCTCGAGGCCCAAATGCGGATAAGCATTCTTTATTGAAGTCGAAAGCAACCCCCGTCATTAGCAATGTGGAAAGAGGCTTTGAGACCTTTGAAAAATCCTTGATGAATCTTCTATAGAAACTGCGTGTCGAGAAACTTCCGACTTTTTGTTGATACTGGAGGTGGTAGATTTTCGATCACTGAAATCTTTGCTTTGTCCACCTCAATACCTTGGTTTGATATTTTGTGTCCCAAGACAATTCCTTCTGTTACCATGAAGTGACACTTCTCCCAGTTTAGCACAAGGTTAGACTCTTCGCATCGGCTTAACACTGCTTCTAGATGCCTTAAACACTCGTCGAATGATGCTCCAAAGACCGAAAAGTCATCCATAAATATCTCTATCGTCCTCTCCACCATGTCTGAGAAAATTTTCATCATACACCTCTGAAAAGTTGCAGGTGCATTGCAGAGTCCGAATGACATCCTTCTGAATGTAAATGTACCAAAAGGACAAGTAAATGTTGTCTTTTCCTGATCTTCTGGTGCTATTGCAATCTGGTGATACCCTGAGTATCCATCCAAAAAGCAGTAGTAGTTATGCCCTGCAAGTCTGTCCAACATTTGATCTAGAAATGGCAACGGAAAGTGGTCTTTTCTGGTTGCCTTGTTCAACTTGCGGTAGTCAATGCAGATTCTCCATCCAGTGACTGTTCTAGAAGGAATGAGTTCGTTCCTTTCGTTGGTCACCACTGTTATTCCACCCCTCTTAGGCACCACTTGTACTGGACTCACCCATGTGCTGTCAGATATAGGGTAAATTACTCCTGCATCGAGCCATTTTAGGATTTCCTTTCTGACTACCTCTTTCATGTTTGGGTTTAGTCGCCTTTGGGCTTCGATGGATGGTCTGCTCTCCTCATCTAGACGGATCTTATGCATTACCGTTGACGGACTTATCCCTTTTATGTCTGCTAATGTCCATCCAATGGTCCGCTTGTGATTCTTCAGTACTCTTAGCAGTTTATCAATCTCTTCGGTGGATAGGTGGCATGAAATGATCACTGGTAAGGTTATTTCTTCACCTAGGTATTGGTATTGTAGGTGATTGAGTAGGGTTTTTAACTCTAACTCTGGAGCCTTCTCTGTGGATGGTAATGATCTTTCTGGCATCTGTCCAAGCTCTTCATACTTCCTCGTATCCCATTTTTTATAAACATTCATCCAATTTGCATACTCCATCAGATCTGGATCGTTTCTACTATCATCATCCCATTTGGTCGATTTCTTCAAGCGTATCATCATGTCAGAACTCCTTGGTCGACATCGCTTCTTTGATAAGATCAATGGTCGAGCGATTATCCTGGCATCCGAAAAGTTCTCGCGAAAAATATTGAAAATCACCTCTTCTTCATCTACTCGCAGCTTTAACTCCCCTTTGTGAACATCAATGAGAGTCTGTCCTGTGGCTAAGAAGGGTCTGCCAAGTATGATGGGGATTCCATCGTTATCTTGTATGTCTAAGATAATGAAGTCGGCGGGAAAGATGAACTTGTCCACCTTCACTAATACATCTTCGATGACTCCTCTAGGATGAACTATTGAGCGGTCAGCTAACTGCAAAGTGATGTTTGTAGGTTTGACTTCTCTCATGCCTAGTTTGCAGAAAACTAGATAAGGCATCAGATTTTATGCCTGTTCCCAAGTCGCACAATGCTTTCTGACATTCAAACCTTCCAATGGTGCATGGGATGGTGAAGCTCTCTGGATCTTGTAACTTCTGAGGTAGTTGTCTCTGTAGGATGGCACTACATTCCTCAGTCAACATCACTGTTTCGTAGTCCTCTATCTTCCTTTTTTTGCTAAGCACATCTTTCATGAACTTGACGTAGCTCGGCATTTGCTCTAATGCTTCAGCAAACGGGATATTGAGTTGCAATTGTTTGAGGATCTCCACAAATCTAGAGAATTGCTTGTCAAAAGTACATGTTTTTAACTTCTGGGGATATGGTACTATCACCTGGGGTGCGATTGCTACAGCTTCTGCCGAATTTTCGATTGGTTCGGGCACCGCGCCCTCGCTTTCTTTGCGCCGCGCGCCACTCTCCCGCCTGTCTCGTAATCATCGGCCGCGTTCGCCATAGCCGCTGGCGCCATTGCCGCGCGCACTTTCTATCTCCTCTGATTCGGCATCCTTCAGGTTAATTGCCTGACATTGTGTTTCCATATTGCCTACCCCAAGTGCAGATTGCTCTTCTTGCGTTTCGCTGTTCAACATGATCGCGAGTTCTCCTATTTGCGTTTCCAACTTCTTCATGGTCATTCTCGTTTCGTCCATGAACTGATTTTGGTACCTCGTGAAACTGAGTATAGCTTCTCGTAATTCCTCCCTCTCTTCCTCTATGGTTGGATTTTTATCATATTGACAGTAGAAATCCATATCTAAAGGCTCCCTGAGATGAATCAAAACCAACAACGAATCACGGCACACTTGTTTGTACAAAAGAAAATAAAATAAAATAAGCAATGTAAAGAAATAAAAAAAATAAAAACCAAATTAGAAATTAAAAATAGATAAATTTGATATTGAACTATGCCTAATCCCCGGCAACTGCGCCAAAAACTTGATGCGCGAAAAGATGCACACACTTTAACGCAAGTGCACATTATCGTAACAAGTAATATAGTCTTGGTAAGACCGAATATTGTCCACAAGGATTAGGGTTCAAGTACCAACTATCTATCTTTTGGTATCTATTTGGTAATTGATATTTGATTTTGTTGTTTATAACTAAGAATTATAAAGACTAATTTAACTAATGTGTTTACTTCAGTTGTGATGGGAATATGGCTTCCATGTCTCTTCAACTATCCGCTTATGTTATTTATTAATGCATTGAATTATGGTCTTCTTCTCTCGGAGCTAGCAGGTTTACGAAATCGTTTTATATTCCCGTTAAGGATATATAAACACTCAACCCCAGTATTGCTCCTTTCTACCTTTCGGTGATAAGGATAACTCTATAGGAGGATTAAAAACAAAAACCTAGTTAACTGTCACGCACCATGCGTAAAATTAGGGTTTTTAAGCCTCTCATTAACGCTACATAAATAATTGAGGTATTTTCATCCCCAATCCAAAATATGTCTACCCAACTTACAGCATATTCACAACCTCCTCCTTTCAAAGTTTGATTAGAAATCATATAAATAATGATAATTAGTGATCAATTAATTATCAAGCATTCAAAGCAATTATTGGATAAATCTCTCAAAGAAGAATAATCATAACATGCATCAATTCATAACATAAGTTTCTAGTGAATTAACATGGAAAACCCTATAAAAGAATTAGTTCCTAGCCATTGACATGACAAGAACTAATTCAAGGTTCATCATACAAAACTGAAATAAAAGAAAGAAAAGAAAAGAAAATTACTAAGTTTAGGGTCTCCAATCTTCAATCCAAGAAAACCTTGTGTTGTGCAAGAAAGGGAACCCTTAAAATCTGCCTAGGGTTCTCCTTTTATAGGCTGAAAACCGCCTCTAACTTTTCCCTCAAAGCCTGGCCCAGAAATTCGTCAATTAACCTGATTTTTCCGCGTCGGCGCCGCGGCCCTGCTTTCGGCGCCGCGGCGCCGGAAGTCCTGCGGTACTTCGGGTGATTTGGCGCCGCGGCCCTGATCTCTGCTGTCTGTGGGCGCCGCGGCGCTGGAACCTCTGCAGCCTCTCTGGATATTGGGCGCCGCGGCCCTGCTACTGTTGGCATGAGGCGCCGCGGCGCTGACCTGCTTTTCTGCCTCGTTCGCCACTTTCTCTGCTTTTACGCTCTGGAACCTCCATTTTTGCCCTCTTTTAGCTCCTTTTCCGCCATTTGGCCATTTTAACCACTTTGACTCAAAAGAAAGAAAAACTATCCTAATATGACACTTATTTGTACAAAAAGGGACAAAAGATTAACTAAAATTGACTCGAAAAGTGTATATAAAATACACCGATCAGTTATGACTAATGAATGTACGAAAGGAGAATCCTTTTAGGCCATTAATGGTAGTTAATAGTGGTGATATACACTCTAGATTTGATTCCTCGTTTGGATTTTGAGATGTATATGCATGCGTGATATATTGTGGCCATATGTGGCATAATTGGTTTCGTTGAGTGTAGTTTAAGGGGACTATACCGACATCTGTTTAGATTGAACCTAGTATGAACATTTGGGAAGAATGTTTCTAAGGGGGGAAAGGATGTTACACCCCGTAATTCCAAGGCAATGAGATGAGAACATACGCGTGAAAATAAGATTTGAATCTTAGAACGAAAGAAAGATTATTTTTTTCTTAAGGAAAAATATCGGGAACTTGTGAAGGAAAAGGTTTATTAATTGGAATTTGGTTCTCAAATTTGGTATTTGAGACTTTTGGAATATAGTAGAATTATGGATTTTTAAGTTCGAATTTGGTCACGTGGGGCCCACGGAAAAATTTTACGATTTTGTGGGGCCCACAATATTTTTCGATATTTTGGTCAATATGGACGTTTTTGGGGGATGAAATATTTTCAGACCAATAGGAGGGTGACATGTTTCACCTCTCCCATTTGACTTTGACTTTGACTTTAGCTTGTGTTGAGATATTTTGAAGACAAGTGGACTTGTGGGTCCCACACACACTTTTCCACCATCTTGACCCTACACTTGGATTGATCTCAACTCTTGGTTTCTCTATATATACACATAAGAGGTGCAAGACTTTTCTTCCAACACTTGGCCAAATTTCAACAAGAAATATATCTCCCTTCTTGGAGAAACTCTTGACCAAGGGCAAATATGAAAGATCTAAATTACCAAATCTTCCAAGCTTAGTTTATTATACAAGATTAAGGCCCCTAACCAAGTAATTAGCAAGATTAAGCACCCTTAACCCCTAAATCTAGGTTGGGCCGAAAATGGTGATGAAACCCTAAGGGTTTCCGTCGACTTTTTGGAAGTGAAACGTGAAGAGAAGTTGCTCCTAAGGTTGTAGGGGATACATATATGTGATTGTAACTTGAATAAGTGGAGCGAAACGAAAACTGCGGACCAAAACTTAGCATTCTGCCCGGGACGTTTTTGGGCACAAAATTGAGGTAAAAGTTCTTCTTCCTCCGCAGTAATTAGATATTACTCATTGTTATAGTATATATATGAACTTGTATTAAGGAATATATGGAAAATAAGGTGTGCATGTCCCATTTTTTGGAGTAAGGCGGAGAGCTAGTAGTTTCCGGGCCATTGGGTTCGTGGATTTTTATTGTTGTTATCTAAACCTATTGCATGTTAGATGAAGTAATATGGTTGTTGATATGCCATATATAGAAGTGTTGAAACTCGAATCGGATTAAAAAGGATTAAGGAAAGGGTAATCGTATTGGGTGTTGTTGGCCGAGAAATGTAGTAAACTGTGGGGCATTGTTGTGCAGTTTTTATGGACTGTTTTGTGGCGTTAGAATTCTGAAAATTCAGCCATCAATATGCATGTTTAAATGTAGCAATTTCTAATGAAATTCCTAAGGAATAACGGTGTTAAAGGCTTCACATTGTACCCTTAATATTGGTTTATTATGGACTGTTATAATGGACTGTTTTATATAGATTATGGGGCAGAATTTTACATGTCCAGTTAGGCGTGTAATCCCCTTTGGTTAACTGTTGGTTGTGCCTTAAAAATGGCTTGTTGGTTGATGAATACGGGCCTTGGAAAAGGTGGAAAAGTACATAGAAACAAAGGAAGTGCTGCCCAAATTTTCGTAGAATTAGAGGACAATTATTTGGTATAAGTCTTATACTAGTAAGTATGATATTGATAGAAGTGATATCGTCATTATAGGTTGAAGTACTACGTGTAGCATATTCTACTTTGAATGTGGAATAGACGATAAGGTTGAAGTACATTGGAGCATATTGTTACTTGTCGTTTGGATTAGTCGTCATGAGGTATGTGACTTCTTCCGTCTTTTGACATGATTATTTGGAAAGTCTATGTGACTTAATTTTGGTGAGTCTATGTGACTTGATTTATTGAAGTAAGTAAATTTGATTTTGAAAGTATATGAGTCTTGATTATGAAAGGATGAGTGACTTGGTTTGAATTGTATAAGTTACTTGAAGTACTTTAAAGTTATGAGATTTGATTTAAAGTTATGAGACTTGATTTCTTTAAAGATTATGAGACTTTATTTTTCAAGTTATGAGACTTGATTTCTAAAGTTAAGAGACTTGATTTTTTTGGAAAGTTTGAGACTTTATTTTTTAAGGTATGAGACTTGATTTCTAAAGTTAAGAAACTTGATTTATTTGGAAGTTATGAGACTAGAGTTATTTGAAAGTCATTAGACTAGAATTATTTTAACAAGTATAGATTACTTGGTTTAAAGAGACTGCATGACTTGATTTTAAAAGATAGGATAACGTTATTTGAAAAGAATGAGTTACTCGAGTTAAAGGAATAATTGCCTTAATGTTGAAAGTAGAAGTTACTTGAGTTTAAAAGGATAAGTAACTTGGTTTTAATAGTGAAAGTGTTTTTGGGTTCAACTCCCTAAATATTTCATGAAACGATTCTTTTATAAAGAATAGACGTACATAGTACTTTGGGTTCAAATCCCTTACATGACATGATTGTGACGTGGTTGTATTAAAAGAAAAGATGTGATAGTGCTTTAGTTTTCTAGAAATGAAAGTGTTATAACGGCTTTATGGGAAGTTTGTTATAACAAGGTTTGTGGAAAGTCAAGAGAGGGTTTAAAATGTTGAAAGGAAATCATGTGAGAATGTCCATGATTAAGTCCTTAATATAGTACATGATACGCGACACTTTGATTTTCAAAGATGTTTTAAAGTAATACGTGATGTCTAGTGCCTTGATTTGCCAAAACCATGTCTTAGAAAGATACTTGGTATGATAAGTGTCTTGATTTTCTAAACGATGGTTTCAAAATGATACATGTATTGGATCCTACTTCCTAGTGATACATGTAGTACTTGGCTTTTCTAAATGGAAATTTAGTTTATAAAGTCAATGTACTGGACGATAATTGTTGTAATGGACTTTAATCCTTAGTGATGCAAGGTGTGATAGTGCCTTGGTGTTATAAAATGAAAGACTTGTTAGTGTCTTGTTTGTTTTAGAAAAGAAGGCATGGTATTGTCTTGGTTATTTTAGAAAGGAAGGCATGGTATTGTCTTGGTTATTTTAGAAAGGAAGGCATGATATTGTCTTTTTTGTTTTAAAAGGAAGGCATGATATTGCCTTGGTTGTTTAAAAAGATGGTACATTCATTTTGTCTAATGAGAGTTAAAGATTACTTAACTTGCATATGTTGTTCATGATAGCCATTAGTGCTAGTGTTATAAGTATAACTGCGGGGTAAAACCCCAAGACATTATAAATATCCGTGGATTTGCTCTCCACGATGCGAGTATTGCGTATATGCTCATTGCGGGTCCGTAGGGCCTAAACGGGTGAAATAGTTCTGTGCGGGTGAAATAGTACTGTGCGGGGCAAATTGTTCTATGCGAGTCCACAAGACCCTTGCGGGTGAAATAGTCTCAGGAGTAGGATTGCATAATGATACTACGGGCGGGTGGCCCTAGATTGATCATAAGCTTCCTATTTTAAAGCATGTAAAGTTTACTCTTATTACTCTACTTTTAAAAAGGCACAGTGTACTGGTATTTGATTATTATACTTGTTACATGCCGACAGTGATGTTGGAATTCCACGGGCATGCTTATCTGATGATGGTTGTATATTATACTTGTTACATGCTGACAGTGATGTTGTATTCCACGAGCATGCTTATGTGATATTATATGCTGAGGGCAGGTGTCCCTGATTTTGACATGGTTTTCATATCCGCAGGTCTAGGTACTCAATTGTGGATCCGCGAGCTTAGGATCCTTATTCAGCTTTATGGGATAGCTCCAATGCTCTGGATCTTGTCATTATGGCTAGGTATATTCAGAGGTACGACGGGGCCTTGTCCCGTCATAGTATTTGTCCAAAATCTTAGAGGTATGTATTCATATGTGGGCTGGACTGGCTAGAGTTGTATTTACATAGTTGAACAGTGTAAACCCTTTCGGGTGACTTATATTATGGCAGCCTTATCGGCTTTGCCTTTGGTTAAGAAAAAAAATGAGTGTTATTTATCTTCCGCGGTTTATTGTGTTGTATGAATAGAAGGGTGCCCAGGTAGGGCACCAGTCGCGGGCCCGGGGTTCGGGGTGTGACACCTATCTGGTTTTATTTAAGATAGTCAAATAGCTTAACTAAATATCTTTCCAAATCATTAACACATGATTCTAACCAATTATTAAGACTTGGAAATCGACACTCAGCTAAAATAGACCATAAACATATTCATTGATCCTCATATGAATTCAAACAGACCATACATAACTAAAAGCAGTTCTCGACCAAGCATGTTAGGAATATTTTATCTTGAAAACCCCCCTATGACTGTAACAACTCTTGAATCAACATACTTACTTTAGTCCATCCAAACAATTACCTATGTTTGCACCACCCTGAAGTTAACAATATCTAGGTATGAAATTAACTGAAAATGTCCATGTACAAGTATGAAATTAGCACACTAGCACACCAGGCTTTACTTCAGCTACACATGTCAGTTTACACTATTATAACACTTTAATCAACATGTGTCGACTTAAGTTAGTTTTATCTAATTAAACAAACTCCCAAATTATCATATTAGCATTATTTCAAGTACAACCAGTCTACATACTAATTATTACAGATTTCAAATAAGGGCCAATCAAGCAGATATGATTCAACTCACTTGTTTCTCAAACAGGACAACAAAACATAGCTTTAGGCATGGCAACTCACAACTTCCAATTTTAATTAAGTAAGAATTGACTAAGGTGATTCAAATATTAGGCCTCTACCTAAGTTTTAGCATGAATACCCAAGCATTAAATAAGTCAAGATCTTATTAAGGCATACAGAAGACATTTCATTCATAAATATAAGTAAGGTTCTAAGACAAACAACCTAAGCTACAACATATTTGAACCAAGTTCCAATAGATACCAAATCCCATGAACTTCCATTTCAACTAGAATAGAGCATGACCTTAAAAGCAAAATAGGCATCAATTTAATCATGTCTCTCACAATCTTCACCACAATAAGCAAATATCATACACATCATATGACTTTAAAATAAACCTAGTGCACCATACTAAAGCATAACGGTCAACCAAGACAAGCAAAGGTTAATAAGATGTTCAGTAATTCCACACATACAACTCCTTTTTCAATAGCATATGCCTAAAATAAGGCTAAACAATGACTTAAATCAATCAGTACCATAGCTAGTGTACATATTCTAACCATTTGAGCTAAGTTTTACTGTCCAGATGTTAATCACTATCTCCCTAAACAATTAAAATAACAAATGTTATCCATATCATGCTACTTGAGCCTAACATATGCTTTTTTTTTCTCGGCCCGAGGTAATTTTATATATAAAAAGGAAAGTACAGGGGGGCCCCGTAGGGGAAAATACACTGCTCATCAGCAGGAGTGCAAAAAGAAAGAAGATGCAATAATCAAATAAGCAATGATCATCACCGCGTTTATAACATACTCGGTGGTGATACTACAAATGCGGATACAAACAAAATGAAGATACAATGTAAGCCTAAAGCTATAAACTACCTCCGAGCATACAAAGTCTTCAATCTGAAGTGTCTCATCTCTATCATCCCCCAGATACTCTAAAAATCTGATCATGTAATAGGAGTCCTGGGTCTGGATCTGGATCTGGATCTTGTAGTGATGGATGAGGTTGCCCAATGTGTAATCTTCGGAGCAGGTCTTTGTACTGGAACCAATGGAACTGGGTCTGGTTGAGCCAGCAATGCATCTGTCATGGCCTAACATATGCTTAGTATACCATACTAAGAGTAATTTTAAGCAATGATTGTAATTTAGAAAATCAAGTTAACCAAAACAGGTTACTCAATATCTTATTCTAACAATGATTAGCAAAACTTCATCTATTACAAGTCGATACCTTATTTAACTTACTAATTCAGAACTATAGATATATCCCAATCATATTAACATTAATCTGGTATGCTTAATCACCACTTTTAATATACCCATGAATCAGTAAAGCATGCTCAAAATAGTGTTAAGAAGAAGCATTTGAGAAACAATTCTGATCTTATGTCATGAACAACATAAAACCTTCAGTTAACAACTAATTACCAAGGTCTTAACTTAGGTTAACTCTCCCCAAATGCATCATAAACTAAAGTACACTTACAATTCAACCAGATCAGAATATAAATAATCAGACATTAGTTCTACCAAAAAAAATAAAAGTAACAATCAGACTTAAATAATCTTTAATCTATAAGTTAATATTCAACTAGGCCATCTAAGTCTTAGGCAGAGTGAGACTAAAGAAGCTAAACCAAACCACACTTTATTAAAACTAAGGTATGTTAATCTGCTAATTCAAGCTAATCATGAACATCACAGTAGGACTAGAAATAGGCAATTATGACTGCATAATGAACACTTTAACCATGTAAACACCCAATTCACAATTTCTCAATACTAACGAAACTAATCAAAACTAGATTATACTAACAGCTATATCAAAATAGTACACACTCACTATTAAGCCAACATAATGTTAACACTAGATAATCTCAAACTAATAATTATCAACATATTATAGACCATCAGGCAAAGCGTTATTCTGTGTCATCAGCTCAACAACCCTTCTTATACAATCCATCCAATATAATATTACAACTCACATTATCCGGCACACATCCAAACTCCGTTGTAATCGTGAATCCTCATTGTGAACTATTTTTTACCTAAAAACTGAAATATACCCTATAAGTATATAAAGTGTCAACCCAACACACTAATCTATAAATTAATTCCTTCACTTAACATACGCAAAACCATCAAAGGGTCCCACCCATTTCATGTCATATAGATACAAACCAGTCAAGTAAACCAACATACTCTATACCAGAATTCAAAAAAAAATTAAAATTGAGTAACACATTTAAATAGGAAACTTATTAGAAATCATATCATCCACAAATACACCAAGTACTGAAGCTAGGTTGATCACCCCCTAGGAGCACATGTGATATTTAAACCAACTACCAATATGTAGAATAGATATGAATATGCAAGATAAACTGACTCACACATAAATTAAAACACTTATGTTGACATTTTGTTAGGTTCCAACAGAAGCCACAATTTTTTTTTATCACTTAGGCATATTTCATACATGTCACATATTTGAGAGAACCATACATGCTTCTACCAGGGAAATATGTTAGACAATGTGATCACGACAATGTTACACCATGAATTTATGATTATCTTTAGCTCAGCTAGTTAATTAGGCTAACCTTCAGATCTTTCCAAGTTCATTTATAGGTTTGCACACACTATAAACATATGATGCTAAGAAAACAAAATAAACTGGATTGACTCTTGGCCGCTAGTATACATTTCAGAGGGACAATTATAAATTAGCTAGTATTCATGCTACATAAACAACCTCATACTAACACATTGTTCATTAATAATTCCTTACACAACGATACATATCCTAATACAGTTTGTTGAGAACCCCATTCGATTACACTAGTTCCGTTAACACTTCAGACCAATAACTCATGGTAAAATTGAAAAATGAGCAGTAACTTAATTTACCAGAAAATGGAACCTAGAAAGTAATAGTCAGCCCCCTTTAAAAGCAGTAGCAACTCTTTTTAAAAAAAAAACAATCACACAGCCTTAAGGCATAACTAAGTAGTCTTAAAATCAATCACAACTGAGCCAAAAATGCAGCAAAGACAACTGTCTTTAGTCAATCATATTCCAAGCACAGTAAGACCATTGTAGACAATTATTTCATATAACTTCAGGCAGGCATAGTGGACAGTTTACACAGATAGGTTTTAAACATAACATTCTTTGGTGACTATTGTCAAGCTCTTAAGGATCACACAAATCAGGTCATTTATCTACTCCACTGGTTATCAAAATAAATGAGTTAGGCATGTAATCAGGGGTTAAATACACCAATATAAGATTACTAAACCAAGTTATGATATTCTGTAAATTTAACATGTCCAGACTGGATTGACCATACATCTTACTTAGTTAGACAAAACATAAGATGACATATCCAGGAGATTTCAGACCAGCATTGTGACAATTCTGGTATATTAGCATATGAAAATTAAACATATACTGATTATCATGGTATCATACAGGCCTTGCATTCCCCTCTCTGGACAAAACAGGTTCGCAAATATAATGAACCAAACACAGGATCATAGCAGGAACTAACATGTCCGTGGAACAACTTAGCATATTCTTGCACTATATCATGTTGACTTAACCATAACAAACCATTTAATCCATAAAATAATTTAATCCATACAAATATTATTCCTACATATTACTTAAGCATACAACATAACTTAATCTAACAACATGGTATGCCATTAAGTCAATTAAACATAATCTTTAAGAGTTCATCACAATCTCAGACAGTTCATCACCTCCTAAATATTCCAAATTAGCACATATATTATGTCTTGATGTGGATTCATTAAACTGTTATATACCTTCCAAACAATTATTAAAGCTTAAACAACTCATGATAACCCATAATCACTTCAGACAACACACACATGGCCCTAATAGATATGTTCGTATAGATGCACATCATCATCACACCAACTATACATCAATTTTACCAACCTATATACAAAGTCCATATATTCCCTTCTGGGCCGCTGTCGCTTTCTATGGAGGCATAGCTGAAAACGCAATAATTCATTAGAGATGGATTACCCTAATAACATAGCTCTATCGCACGATCTACGAGATGAAAAAATAGATGACATCCTAAATGTCCGGCAACCTTCTGCATATTAGTATGGTGCACAACATACTCATACGCAAGACTCTACTAGACACGGTCTGTAGACATTCCGAGCACGAACTGCTCTGATACCACTCTTTGTCATGACCCGACGGGCCGCGATTGGTGCCCTAACTGGACACCCTTATACGAACTTGTCACATATAATCATACTGATACTAAGGGCAATATAGAAAACCTATAAAAGAATGCTAACAACGCTACATATCGGGGTGATCTTGTCACTCGAGGCGTCACAGCTAATCCACATAACAAAATAGGCAAGCCGACAAGGCTTCTATACACGAGAATATCCAAAACGAGCAACAACCGTACAGCTGACAAAAACACAACTATAATCCATACATGTCCACAAACCTCTAAGAGTATGATAATGAACTATGACGGGACAAGGCTCAGTCGTACCCCTGACTAGCATTAATATGCATAAGTCTATATCAAAGAATATGTACCAAAATGACTAGGCTCCGGAACAATGGAGCTCTCCAAATAGCTGAGCATAAATCCTAGACTGGAGTATCACCAAACTAAGTATATGTACATGCGGGCATGAAACACAGCCCCCCGAGGAAAAAGAGTAAGTACGAAAAAAATGTACCAAATATGTAAAACATGAAGTACTATAAAGAAGATCATAACTGGCCAAAAGATAACATGTGACAAGTATAATAATCAAGATACAAATGCACCTGTGCCTTATGAAATGAGAGTCATGTATGTCCATATCATATACCGTGGATGTCTGTCCACATATATCATACCCGGCCCAATCTGGGACTCGATGAATAAAGTCATATCCGTTGATGCCTGTCCACATATATCGTACCCGTCCGTATCATATACTGTGGATGCATGTCCACATGGACTCGGTAAAATCGTCATCATATATATATATCGTACCCGACCCTTTAGTGAGGGACTCGGTGAACAATGCAAGGAACTACGCACGAACATACCCGGTCCGGGACTCGGTGAAATTATATAAACACATTAAGCACGAGTAGATTATCATGAGCAAACATATGCAAATTAAATCATCGTTTGACTCTCAATAGAATAAATAAGATGAACTATCACTGTAAATTCAAAGGCAACTATCATATCAAGTATCGCAAGGAATTATGATTCGATGGAACTACGTACGTCCGTCGTATGCTCATCTTATGTAAATCATGTCAAAAAGAAAGAAGGGATAGTTTTACATACCTCTTGCCGTTTATACCAAATCAATAACTAAATTTGTCTTGATTAGGACTTCAATCTATAACAATAGTAACATGTTCATCAACTTTATGATTACTAGCATACGTTATATATCGTATGATGACTCTTTTTTTATAAAAGAAATTGGGCAGCACTTCCCCTGCTTATACACACATCCGTAATTCACACACAAGGTCAACAAAATCGATAACAAGTCACAACTTAAAGATATAGCCAAAACAGTCCCATATACTCCATATACGCCATCGTTATACATTCTTTCTCTTTATATTCATGTAATACAACAACCACAACAACCAAGGTAATTACTACACCTATTACTCATGTTAATTCAGCCCCTTAATCCTTATTAAAACCATCATTAAAAATAGTCTATACTCCCGCGACAACACGAATGCAAAGTAACACTTTTCTACACCTTAATTCCTTTAGGACATATATCCGCAACTACCACAATGTACATGCATATTCATAACTAAAATTCCAGCATTCTAACTCAATACATCAGCCCGTAAATACAACACAATAATATCCAAGAATTTTTTTGAAGGTCACGACCCATATACACACTATCATAGCTCTTTTCATAATTTCTTATAATCTTATTCATGTTTCAATACTTTCATATAAACAATTACAACTTAAAATATCAAGATTTCCTTCAATTTTAACATGCAATCAATGACAATAATAACTATTAAACCCAATGTAGTTAAAACAGCCCCAAATCGACTCACTACACACCAATACAACCACATGTTTTTTCTTACTTCCAATTTCTCTTAACACAAGTTCATCTCTTAACTAAAACATCATTTAACTTTCAAATACTTTATAAGAAGAAGAAATATTACCTCAACTTAGCCGAAACAGTGTTTGTGGTGACATAAATCCCTCCCTACAACTCATGAATTAAGAATTCTCACAACAACAAGGTCTACTCGACACAAATTCCTCTATAGGTTTGCCTACTTTACTTATTAAAGTCCCTAGTTGCATTCGGCACTCATTGCTCTACTTTGCTCCAATTTCGCCACTTCTTCAACTTATAATGACATGAATGCATTCCTTAAGAGTTTAAACTCATCTTACTTGCATGTTTTTCTTCCAAATAGCTCATCTTCAACACTAAAGTTTTCTGGACAGATTTCGGTCCAGTCACTGCCGAATTCACCATTGTTTTGGGGAGTTTACTATGGCTTGGAACTTAGTAGAATAACTTAATCTTGAAAGGGGGGTTGATTTATTCTCTAAATTAGCTATGGAGGTCAAGAAAAATCTATTTTGGATGAGGAGAGAATGAATGAGTGAAGGTGGAGTGATTTTTGAAATGGAGGCAAAGAAGTGAGAGAAGTGTGGGTTTTTGAGCTGAAAATCAGCCTATGCATGTTGGGCACTTTGCCAATTGGAGGGCACAAGGTGCCACTTGTTTTCCACTAGTTTCCCACTTATCATCCTCTCTACTAAACTAATCCCACACTTAATTAAATCCTAAAAATTCCATGTCCTAAATCTCGATGACAACATCTTTATAACACGACACTAATCCATAATCCCATTGGAAAAATTCAACCACTAGTATTAATTTCCGTCGTCACATTTGTTGTATCCAAAAAAAATTCGAGATTACATTATTTGCATACTAATATCCAATACTCGAATCTTATTTTCTTAATTACGTTCTCAATTTATTGCCCTAAAATTACGAGGTGTAACATCCAATCACAATGGACACCTCCCGGAACGCCACAAATGAATGGTGTTGCTGAAAGGAGAAATCGAACCCTATTAGATATGGTTAGATCCATGATGAGCTTATCAGCTCTGTCGATATACCTTTGGGGATATGCATTACGAAGCTCAATATATATTCTAAATAGAGTTCATTCAAAGTCAGTAGAGAAAACACCATATGAGATATGGAATGACAAGAAGCCAACACTTAAACACATGCGACCCTAGGGGTGTATGTAAAGAAGTTGCTTACTGACAAGTTGGAATACAAAAGTGAGAAGTATTATTTTGTGGGGTATCCAAAAGAAACTAGAAGATACTATTTCTATCTTCCTGGAGAACATTAGGTCATTGTTTCCAGAAATACAATTTTCCTTGAAGAAGACTATGTCTACAAAAAACAGAGTTGCAATAAGATAGAACTTGAATAAATCCAAGAAGCACAAGATAATACAGAGGTTGAACCCTTGTCAAATGACCTAGGCAAGGATTTAGTGGGAGCATTTGGTGAATATTAAGTACTTAGAGTATGCCCTTCAGCCAGTGGGAGTGTTGTGAGAGATAATGCAGAAATGCAAATCACTCATACACAACCAATGGAAGATGGTACAATAGTTGTACATCATCCCATTCAGGAAAGACATGAAAATGGCATTCCTAAAATCTCTCAAGGTGGTGGATTGTCTAACACACAAACACCTCCTCACAATCGGTATACAACAAACACAGAAACACAGAATATTCAACTCCATAGGACCACTAGAACTCATCGTCCACCAAAGACTTAATCTCCTTGTTGAAATACACAATGAGATAGATATTCCTGATGACGATAAACCTACAACCTAAGTGAAGTTATGTTAGACATTGATTCGCAAAGATAGAAAGAAGCCATAAAATCTGAAATGAACTCAATGTACATCAATCATGGAACTTGGTTGATTTGCCAACAGGGGTTAGACCCATAGAATGCAAATGGATCTTCAAGAAGAAAATTGATGCATATGGAAAGGTACAGACTTATAAAGCAAGACTGGTGGCAAAAGGTTATAATCAACGGCATAGGTCGATTATGATGAAACATTTTCACCTGTTGCGAAGATCAAGTCCATTCGAATTGTGCTTGTAATAGCCGCATACTATGATTATTATATTTGGCAAATGGATGTTAAAACTGCTTTTCTCAATAGTGATCTAATTGAGGAGGTGTATATGATACAACCTGATGGTTTTACACCCAAGACTCAGCCAAAAGCAGTATGCAAGCTTCAAAAGTCCATTTATGGATTTAAGCAAGCCTCAAGGAGTTGGAATATTTCTTTTGACAAAGCAGTCAAATCGTTTGACTTTGTTAGAAGCAAAGAAGATCCATGCGTTTATAGTAAACGTATGGATGAGAGTATTGTCTTCATTATTATATATGTTGATGACATATTAATTATGGAAGATAATAAGACTCGTATGCAGTCAGTCAAGGAATTGTTATCCAGTACCTTCATGATAAAAGACTTAGGTGAAGCCTACTGCATTCTTGGAATTAGGATCTACAGAGATAGACCTAATAGATTGTTGGGGCTGTCACAATCCATATACATAGGCAAAGTGCTAAAACGTTTCTCTAAGAAAAATTCCAAGAAAGGAAATCTTCCTATAGGTCAAGGGATCAAGTTATCAAAGAAGGATAGTCCTTCTACTGTTGCAGAACTTGAACACATGAATAGGATCCCATATGCTTCAGCTATAGGATCAATCATGTATGTCATGACTTTTATAAGGCTAGATATGGCCTATGCACATAGTATGACTTGCAAATTCCAGCAGAATCCTGGAGAGGAACACTGGAAAGCAGTCAAAAGTATTCTTAAGTATCTTAGACGAACTAAAGAATATTTCCTAGTCTATGGTGGACAAGAGAATCTAGAAGCTACTGGGTACACTGATGCTATCTTCCAGACAGATCTTGATGACTTCAAATCTCAGTCTGGTTATGCCTTCATTTAAAATTGTGGAGTAGTGAGTTGCAAAAGTTCCAAGCAAGCTACAACTGCTGATTAGACAACTGAAGCCGAGTACATTGCTGGATCGGAAGTTGGTAAGGAAGTTATTGCGATATCTGAGTTCTTAAAAGAATAAAAGGTTGTTCCAAGTGCCATTTGTCCAATAACGATTTATTGTGACAACACTGGTGCGATTGCCCAAGCTAAGGAACAAAGATCAACGAACAGAAACAAACATGTACCAAGAAAATACCACATACTAAGGGAGATGGTGGAGACTAAAGAAATAAGATTAGACTACATTCCCACAAATGAAAATCTAGCTGACCCATTTACTAAATCATTAAGCTTAGTCAAGCATAATGGTCATTTGAAAATATAGGCATTAGATATGTTGGTGACTGGCTCTAGGCCAAGTGGGAGATTGAACGTATGTATGTCCTAAAAACAATCATTTTAGGGACAAATGTACTTGAACACATTCGTGTTATTAATGAGATTAATATATATTTTGGCATTATGCAAATTGAATTATGATTTTGATTACTTGTTCATTAATGTGCATCCCTTGAGTTTACATTGTCATTAATAAAGTGAGATATTAATGATAGGGCGTAACTCTCAAAATATCCTCGACTGATGATCATTGAGAATGGGATATCAATGATATGTTATAAGTCGATATGTGGTCTGCATCACATTCTTAGAGAATGTAGTATGTCTCACTTACTACTTGTAATGGGTACTAATGATGGACACATGGATAATCTTAGAGGGTATTGATATGCCATGCTGATAAACTATCTGTTATACATGTCTAGAGTATTATCAACATGTGGTAGATAGAGGTCCTTTGACTTGAGATCAATACACACCTAATTTGCAGAGTAATGTACTCTGATCCTGTCCTAAGCTTAAATTTCTTATAGAATAAGACATGACTTGTATTGGGTATATTGAGATGCAAACTAAGGTGGTAGTTGAGCCAAGAATATGATTCATTCCTCAATTGGATATTGGAGAGAAACACTAAGCTTCTCAGTAATGTTAGGTCGACCAAGTCATTGGACAATGCAAGAGACATATTTAGGATATGATCTAGTTGTCGACTCATATAGATGAGATAAAGTGATCAAGCCATTTGGATAGACACTTGGAAAATCCTAAGCTTGACCGAGTGTGTCGCAAATGTAAGGAATTTATCATCTCACATAAAGGTTATGTTTACTGGAGTCATGTAAACGTATTTCACATATTGTGTTCATCATATGACGCAGTCTAGGAGTTCCATATGAAAATTAATTTAATTAAGTGTCGATATGTGAAAGCCTAAACGGTCACACTAAGTCGATTGTCTTTTCGGTCTAAGGGTATATTGAGAGAGTATAGAATATTCAATTTAGAATCGAGATATTTAAATCAATAATAAATTATGGGTTAATTTCTATCTGATGCAAAGTATCTAATTAAGTCAAAATTGGATTGTCGGACTTAAAATTAAAAACGTGTTGAATATTTTGGGGAAGCGTCGCGGCGCCTGTACAGCAGTGGGCCCAGTTCGACTGGCCACTACATCTTGGAATTTGGGTCAGGTTTTAAGCCTAATCCTAATTTGATTTGTAACATAACCTCCCCTATATATTCAGTACTTAACCCCATTATTTGGGTTACTGAAATTGATAACTCAATTCTTACTTTCTGAACTCAGTGTTCAGAAAATAAAACTCTTAAACCTCTGCTAAGATTTCCTAGCTTTCCTGGCAGAGAAATATACCACAGCAAGGCTTGCGGTCGAAAGGATACTCATGTGCGCTTCATTTAGTAAAGACTCCAAGAATATCAGTTGTAAGTTTATATCTCATATCTTTACAGGTTTCAATTATAACGTAATCATACCAGAGATGAAATTATTGGGGTAAGTAAGCTAAACAAATTTTAAACTTCAGTTATGTCTTACGTGTTTTAGACCCAATAAAATCTTACAGTTATTGCATGCAATCATCGAGATTCACTCTCTATAAATTTTCATTACTTCAAGAAGGTGTTTTCGTGAAGTCAAGCTGCTGAACTGAAAAACTGATCGGAGGAGGATCCTGTCTAGTTTTTAGTTGTTGAGTCTTGATTCATGATTTTTTAAGTTGCAACCTATTTTTATTTTTAGAAGCATTGCAATTCATTTTATACAAATATTTATTAGAGTTGAGATAACTTTGCTTGAAAATTAGGATCTCTTTACATAAACAAAAATTGGAATAGTAATCATAGATATCTTACCAATCCATTTGTGTTTTTAGAAGCATTTTATTGTAGGTAAACAATTCCGAAAACTTATTTTGATTTTTAGGTTAGAGTTTATAGTCTTGAAAGTGTATAGCTACTGTTAGATTTGATTGTCGAGGCGAAGGTGTGAGAAAATAATGGATGTACGGGAATAGTAAACAATTATTACTAGTGTTTTGAAATGATAAACTATAATTATTACACAGTTAACAATCTTGTAGCCAACAAGAGTTGTGGCTACAATAAACTTATGAGTTTTTGAACTTCGTTCTTAAATGGTTCTTGAGTCCATCTTGAGCCTTCGTTCCAGTTGCAGCAAGCTCCTTGATTTTGATACCTTGAAATCAAGAGACAATAAATCTGGTAGCGTTACAATTGCGCTGCTAAGTCGAGTGATATTCACTCTGTCCTTCAGACATTATTGTCCCGCATATATTCTTTTACGGTAATAGGCAATTGTCTCCCAATATAAAACAACAAATAACAAATTATCAAAGAAAACTCAAGTGTTTCTCAAAGAAGAATATTTGAGTGTATGAAAGAATGCTTAGAGAGGAAGAGTTTCAAAAAATTTGATTGTGTGTTCTTCCAATTGAGTCTAACGCCTCAATTTATAGTGTGTGAAAGATGACCTCTCATCTATCCAACTAATGGCAATAAATAGACATGTAATGACACTTATTGAGAGGTTCTATTCAGCCAAATAATGATTGAATTCATGTGTCAAGTAATGGAGAATCAATGCCCCAAACCAGCCCAAAAGTGAGAAAATCTTCAACTTTCGTCGATCATTCTGCCTCCGAAGCGCCGCAACTCTAGTGACCAAACCAACAATTAGCATCGTGGCACGTGGCTGGAGGCACCGCGATTCTCCGACGTCGGGGCTCCGACGGTGCTGCGTCGCGGCCCTTCGCGGCTCCGCGGTGATTTTTGACTCGTTATATCCTTTACACATCGTACGCTTCTTCCTTTATTTACCAACGTGAAACACTCATCATTTAACCAACGTCCATCATTCTATGTCTCAAATATTTACTTGCATACCAATATCTCTTTCACTAATGAAATTTACGATACTTGGCACTACGTGTGCACGTGTGTGGAAATGATGTTTCCGACGTGCGAGATCCCAATTGTTTGAGTCATAAATAATGGAAAAATATTAATTCCACATTAGTAAATTTCCAACAATCCCCTCTTGAAAAAAAATTGGCGCACTCACAAGGTGCATTTCTAGCAATCTTTCGGCGGACCGATATTGCATCGGATAGGTAGCCGTAGCTTTGAACCTTCCATAGTTGAATACCATCGGACTTACTTACTGCGCGGTGAACGTGATGTCTTGAACATTCAGTGTTTAGTGTAAGCCAAGAGAATGGTACTAACACAACACCTTTCCTTACTCTGTTCTTCTTAATGTTTTGTCTGTTATGGTCGTGGACACACTTGGATTCTTAAGTGCGTTCATTTGAGGCGGCCAGTCCTCGCACTTAAATAGGTGGTATCCTACAAGGTATCTTGTTATACCCCACTTCACAAGTGTTAGGAACCATTAAAAGTTTCCCTAAACCTAACCTCAACCGCTGAGGATCATGAAAGGTTTTGGAAACTTAACCTCTACCCACCATGCAGGTAACACTATAAGGTATATCGCGGGAATGACTTTGGACTGATATTTCTTTACAGAAATCATCATCTGAAGTGCCCTTACTTCCACTGAAGCGCTAAACTGAACCTTTACGACTTAGTTTCCCATTGAACTTAATTTTTGGGATCTCTAGTCAGTAAGGTTGGATATCCACCGTATCAATCCTTATAGTTTGGGTTTTATGCCAAATCCTCTAGACCGGCAGAACTCTTGATCTTCGAGTAGCCCTTTAGTTAAAAGGTCCGCTATATCCTTTGATTAGTAATTAAGGAAGTGTCACCCGTGATGATAAATTGTCATACGGTATTATGTCTCCGACAAATATGTCCATATGCCGTCATCCGTGCCCTCGCATTGTATAACTGACGAATGCACGGGTTTCTCCCAATAAGAGACTTCCTCTAAGAGGTTGTGAAGTTACTCAACTTCCTTTCATGCTTTGTCAAAAGCGATAAACTTTGATTCCATCACGACTCGGCCGATGCAAATTTTCTTAGAGGATTTCCAAAGATACACCATGCACATCCACTTGTGACTTTGGTGTTCTTCAGATCTAATGTCCAGTTTCCATCACCGTGTTCTCCCAGAACCGCTGGACATCCAGAATACCATAATCCATAGATAAATGAACATTTCAGATATCGGCGTATCTGATTTAGTGCTTTCTAATAAGTATTTCTAGAATCATGAGTGAACCTTAGTCCGAAATGGGATTTCGTCTGACTCGTAGGATCATCTGGATGAAATGAAAGGTTCTACTTTGTAAGCGGATATTGGGTCAGGTGTAGTGTGTAAAATACATTGAACTATATGTGTTACACCCCGTAATACCAGGGCTACTAATTGAGAACGTAATTAAGGATTTAAGATTTGAATTTTGGAAGGAAAGAATAATTACATTTTCTTAAGGAAAATTTCGGAAAAAATGTGACGACGGAAAAATTATTAACTTGGAGTATAATACTTCTAATTGGATTTATGGACTTAGTATTGGATTATAAGGTGTTGGAATTGATAATATGGGGTCCGCCGAGAATTTCACAATTTCGCGGGGACCTTCGAAAAATTATAATATTTTGGACCAATCGGAGGGCGACACGTGGCACCCCTCCACTTGTCTTGCTAAGATGAAAACAAATTAGATATTTTGAGAGGGGACAAGTGGACATGGGTCCCACCCCACTTGGCTATACATATCCAAGTCTTGCAAGACTTGGATCACTTTACACTTAGACCAAAAAATAAGCTCTCATCTTCTCCCCTTTAGCTCCATAATTTCGAGAGCCCCTTGGCTAAGAACAACCATTGTTGATCAATTTATTTCTCCAAGATTAAGCCCTTAAACCAAGTGCTAAGCCTAGATTAATATTCTACACATTTTTACTTGTCTTGGCCGAAAGTTGATGCCAACACCCTAGGGGTTCCGTTGACTTTTTGGAAGTGATATTCAAAGAGAAGTTGCTCCTAAGGTTGTAGGAGGTACATATATGTGATTGGAACTTGAAGAAGTGGAGCGAAAGGAAAACTGCACACCAATAAAGACCGGACTGTTTTGGGGTGTTTTTGGGCAAAAAATGAGGTAAAAGTCCTTCTTCTTTTAAAGTAATTGGATATTACTTATTGTTATTATGTATGGATGAACTTGTGTTAGAAAAGAATGAAGAATAAAAAGTTTTTGAGCCATTTTTGGGGCAAAAACCGATTTGGGACAGATTTGGTGCGAATGGAATTCGTTGGTTATTGTCGTTGTTATCTTCACCTATTGCATGTTATAATGGATTAATATTATTGTTAATAAGTTGTTATAACTTATGTAGAAGTTTTGGAACTCGAATTGGAATAAAATGGATTAAGGAACGAGTTATCGGGTTGTAGTTGTTGTGGCCGAGAAACTGCCCAAAACTGTTAGACGTTGTTGTGTCGTTTAGTGGACTGTTTTGAGGTATTAAATGCTGGAAATTTAGTTGTTGTTATGCATGTTTAAGTGTATTAGTTTCTAATGAAAGTCCTAAGGGAATAAGGGTGTGGAAAGGCGTTACAAGGCCTCACATTTTACCCTCGTTATGGTTGGATTGCGGACTATTTTTATGGGCTGATTTGTGGACTGTTTTGTATAACTGTGGGGCAGAATTTTACACGTCCAGTTAGGCGTGTAATCCCCTTTGACTAACTGTTGGTTGTGCCTTAAATGTGGCTTGTTGGTTGATGAATACGGGCCTTGGAAAAGGTGGAAAAGTACGTAGAAACAAAGGAAGTGCTGCCCAATTTTCCGTAGAATTAGAGGGCCATTATTTGGTATAAGTCCTACACTTGATAGCTTGTAGTTGATATAAGTTCTATTGTCATTTTAGGTTGAAGTACTACGTGTAGCACATTCTACTTGGCTTGTGGAATAGCCAATAAGGTTGAAGTACATTGGAGCGCATTGCTACTTGTCGTTTGGGTTAGTCGCCAACGAGGTATGTGAACTTCTTCCTTCCTTTGACATGATTATTTGGTAAGTCTATGTGACTAAATTTTTGTGAGTCTATGTGACTTGATTTGGTAAGTCTATGCGAATTAATTCATTTGAAGTAAGTAAGTCAATTTTGGAAATATATGAGTCTTGATTATGAAAGTATGAGTGGCTTGGTCAAAATTGTATAAGTTACGTGAAGTACTTTAAAGTTAAGAGATTTGATTTAAGGTTAAGAGACTTGATTTCTTTACAAGTTATGAGACTTTATTTTTCAAGATATGAGACTTGATTTCTAAAGTTAAAAGATTTGATTTAAAGTTATGAGACTTGATTTCTTTACAAGTTATGAGGCTTTATTTTTCAAGATATGGGACTTGATTTCTAAAGTTAAGAGATTTGATTTAAAGTTATGAGACTTGATTTCTTTACAAGTTATGAGACTTTATTTTTCAAGATATGAGACTTGATTTCTAAAGATAAGAGATTTGATTTAAAGTTATGAGACTTGATTTCTTTACAAGTTATGAGACTTTATTTTTCAAGATATGAGACTTGATTTCTAAAGTTAAAAGATTTGATTTAAAGTTATGAGACTTTATTTTTCAAGATATGGGACTTCATTTTGTAAAGTTAAGAGATTTGATTTAAAGTTATGAGACTTGATTTCTTTACAAGTTATGAGACTTTATTTTTCAAGATATGAGTTACTTAATTTATTTCAAAAGTTAAGAAGATGGTTTCCAAAAGAGTATGTGACTTGAGCTTTAAAAAGAAAGGAGTTTTATTATTTTTTTTAAGTATGTATGTACGTAGTATTTTTGGGTTTAGTTTCCCAAATGTTGCAAGAATAAAAGTGTCTTAAGTTCTCTAAAATGAAAGGTTGTTATAATAGATTTATGGGAAGTTGTTATGACGACTTAAGAAGAAGTGAAAAGATGGTTTAAAAATGTTATGTAAGGAAAATCACATCGAGCCTACAAATAGGCCGGATTATGTTATGAGATACACCGAGCCTACAAATAGGCCGAATTATGTTATGAGATACACCGAGCCTACACATAGGCCGGATTACGCCATATTACCCCGAGCCTACACCTAGGCCGGGTTATGCTACATGATTCCACAGTACACCGAGCCCCACAGGCAGGCCGGATTATGCTACATGATTCCACAGTACACCGAGCCCCACAGGCGGGCCGGATTATGCTACATGATTCCACAGTACACCGAGCCCCACAGGCGGGCCGGATTATGCTACATGATTCCACAGTACACCGAGCCCCACAGGCGGGCCGGATTATGCTACATGATTCATCAGTACACCATGTCCCGCAAATGGGCCGGGTTACGTTATCACGTATGGGTAATCAAAGTAAGCTCCCAAATAAGAAGTCCTTCCATAAAGTGCCGGATTATGTTATGTAAGATATGTAAGATATGTAAGTTATGTGGAAAAACTTGATTGAATTCTTAAGTATGTATGTAAGAATATGATGTTAATTCTTATTGAAAGAAGGAAAAGAATGATTAATGTACGATTGATTTCATGAGTTAAAATGGCACGGTAGGATCTGATATTTTAATTTTTATACTTGCTCCTGTTATTCTTTGTCTGATTATGATCTTGTTTAATGTACTTTATTTCCGTTCCATACTTAGTACTTGTTGTATCGACACCCAGAAATGGGCGTTCATGTCCGCAGTCTAGGTACACATTGTGGATCCGCGAGCTTAGGATCCTTGTTCAAAGATTTGAGATGGCTCCAAGTTAGGAGTTTGTCATTATGGCTAGGTATATTCAGGATACGCGGCCTTGTCCCGTCATAGTTGTTGTCACCTTTTGCAGGTCCGTATTCATATGTGGCTTTGGATGGTGTAAGTTGTATTTATATTGTTGCAGCGTAGACTTTTCGGTGATTTATATTTATACGAAGTCTTTCCGCTTTGCCTTTGTTTTAAAAAAATGAGTGTTATTTATCTTCCGCGTTTATTAATGTTGTATGGGTATGGGTGCCTGTAGGGGCACCAACACGCCCGGATTTGGGGCGTGACAATATGTGACCTGCACATATCGCTCCTGGTATATGGGTGCACCATGATTCCAATCAGTTCTATGATTCATATCCATTGGTGACTTTCAACGAAACTATCAAACACCTCATAAATGAGTTTGGATTTTGACCAGTCCGTTAGATGTCTTAGAAACTCCAATTCCTAAGATGTCATCTGCAATACCCATATCATTCATATCGAAACATTGTTTCAACATACTCTTAGTCTCTAGGACCAACCTAGGACTTCTTCTTATGATCAACATGTCATCTACGTAAAGGCACATCATGACAAACGAGTCAAAATTACCTTTCATGTAGACACATTTGTCATACTCATTAATGGAGAAACCCTTCAACAATAGAGTACCATCAAAGTTTTTGTACCATTGTTTCTGGTCTGTTTTAGCCCGCACAGAGATTTGACAAGTCGAGAGACTTTCTTCTATTCCTTGAAATCATATACCCCTCGGGTTGTTCTGTATTACTTTCTTCTTCCACTTTCGGACTTTTGGTTTTTCAATTATTGACTTTCTAGCTTCAGAGTCAATGTTTCTGTAGTCAGATTCATTATTTCTGTTTTATCTTAAACTTCCAGGACCAAAATGTAAACATTTCAGGGACCAACAAGGAAGTTCAAGAAGAAGCCCAACAGTTCACTATACTAACTCTCCGGTTAGAAAAGTTGTTTCTATCATCCATGTCACGCAGGACTGTAATGACCCTGGATGTTAAGCTATTCACAGTGGAGCACATGTCCAAGTAGCCGAGGTTTTATACTCTTCAGTAGATCCATCTACTCAATTTGAGTATCCATTTTTATAACTAAAGGTTCTTTTCCCGAAGGAAGATCAACCATCACACAAGCTAGGTACTATATGATGGAATCTATTTCTCTATTTGTAGCTTCTTTCCAAAGCAGCGCTTCTGGAGATGAAAATTCTTTAAATGTACATGGTTCATTCTCAACCATACAAGTTAGATGGCCTGGAACAAATCTTTGTCCCCTCTTTTGCTCCGTCTCGGTTCAACATTTAGAATTCCTGAGTTCTGTAGATCTGGAACATTAAGTGCCAGATACACAACAATATTCGAGTCATGTAGATCTGGAACATCTAGTTCCGTACAATCAGGCACTCATGGGTTCTTGTTAACCTTGAACAATTACATCTTTTTTCTTCTTAAGGAAAGTTATCTTCAAAGAATTCACCATTCTTTGGCACCAAGATTCGATAACCACTAATGTTCTTTACAGATCCAGTGGATATACAATCTACAGTCTTAGGTCCAATCTTGACCTGCTTTGGCTTAGTTACTTCAACCCTTGCCACACTACCCTATATCACTATCGTAAAATTTGTAAATGGGGGTTGTTCCATGTTTCATATGGAGGGTCATTCTTATCCTTATGCAGAGTTCTGTTGAGAATCGCATTAGTGGTAAGGATCGACTTGTCCCACATATTTTGGGTGTTTGGTTTTGCACTTGGCTAACCACCTTTAGACTGCGGTGAGTAAGGAGTAGTCGTTTGATGAACGATAATTTGCATTCTCTCTCTCTATCACTATAAACTCCTCAATTCATAGGCTCTTCAACTTCTTCTTTGTAGCGATCATCCGCTTCAACGACTTCATCTTTTTTGTACAACAAAGGATGCAACACGTTGTACCATCGTCAATGAAGATCACAACGTACTTGTATCCCTCCTCTATTTGTACAAGCTTTAAATCACCCATGTAGGTGTGACTGAGTTATGGAGGAACAGTTCTGCTTTAGCTATTCCTTTGACGGAATGGAAAGGTGATTTTGCCTTTTCGGCTACCTCACATTCATTTTGAGGGTTTATGTCGACAGAAGGAAACAATATCAACTTAGTTAGCTTTTGAATGACTTTCTATTTAACGTGTCTTAATCTATAATGACATAGATGAACGGATTACAAATATATCCTCCATTTGGCTACAGTCTTACTGTACCACTTAGTTATTATAGACATGTTGGACTAGACTCAAACCATCTTGACCAGTAACGTCCTTGAAACCAAGTTTGGGACATGTATGACCTCTTTAGAGTGATCCCATTCCGTGAAGTCCTTTGAGGAAAACCTCTTCAACTCATTTTACTTTGGAGGTGGTATTGCTTCACATGAAAAACCTTTTTCCCGTAGTTAGGGCGTAACCGGATCATATGTGATCTAGATACGCTGGCCCACTCCAGTTGTCTTGGCCGACTGAGTGTCCAATTTCTTTTCTGCCTTCCTTTTGGCATTCAGATCATTGAATATCTGGAAACTTTAGCCCACTTCAGTCACCTATAGGCTTTCTATGATTGAGTGTCCAATACAATCCTATCAATAGACGGATCTTCTGTCGGAAATGGTGACAGGTTTGTCTCTAGTCCTCTTCCCTTGTGATTGCTGCCCATGGAAATTCCTGGCGCTTACTTAGGATTGTCTATAAATCCAATTTATTACAACCTAAGTCCATATCTTTTAAACCGTTGTTTACAATAGTCCAATCTTTAAACGGGAAGGAAAGTGAGATTAAACTTCTGATTTTAAGGTGTAAGGAATATATGGAAACCACTTTCATATTTATAGCCTTACTTTATTCTTTTTAATCAGACATATTTTAATCTCATTATTGACAAGAAAGAATAGTTAACGCATACCTCTTGGATTCTGGCCCACGTCAGTCCCTTTGTTGGATTGCGTGCCCAAATTTTTCTTACCATAATTGGGACTAATATTCTGTTTCAAGATAAAACCACATCTTCAGCCTTCTCCTCTTGTCCCAGTTGACATTCTCTACCTCTCGTGGGCCCTTTCTTTCACCACTCTCGGGAGCGGTGATAGCAACTCTTTCTTGATCCTTAACCTCGCTAGCATAACTATCATCAGTATCTTCAAACTCATCATCAGTGACAGATTTCTCACCTTTGACGGAGACCGAATTGTAATTGTCGTCAAAGAGAGAACCAAAACTAGGATCAGGTCTGATGACAGAGACAGTGTTTGAATTATTTACAGAACTACTTTCAACAAGAAACCACAGCTAGATTTGGGATCATATCTGCTGACAAACATCTTTCTAGTACTACTACAAATAATGTCTTAAGATTGTGAGAAAACAATGGATGTTCGAGAATAGTAAAGAACTATTACTAGTGCTTCGAAAGGATAAACTATAATGATTACAACAGTTAACAATCTTATAGCTAACAAGAGTTGTATCTAAAGTAAAATTGTGAGTTCTTGAACTTCGTTCTTGAATGGTTCTTGAGTCCGTCTTGAGTCTTCGTTCCAGTTGCAGCAAGCTCCTTGATTTTGATAGCCTGAAATCAACAGACACTAAATGTAGTAGCGTTACAATTGTGCTACTGAGTCGAGTGATATTCACTCTGTCCTTAAGACATTATTGCCCCGTATATATCCTTTTACGGTAATGGACAACTGTCTCCTAAGATAAACAACAACTAACAAATGAGCAAGAAAAACTCAAGTGTTTCTCAAGAAGAACATTTGAGTGTATGAAAGAATGCTTACAGAGGAAGAGTTTCAGAAAATCTGATTGTGTGTTCTTTCAATTGAGCCTAAGGCCTCAATTTATAGTGTGTGAAGGTGATCTCTCATCTAGTCAACTAATGACAATCAATAGTCATGTAATAACACTTATTGAGAGGTGTTATTCAGCCAAATAATGGTTGAATTCATGTATCATGTAATGGAGAATCAATGCCCCAAATCAGTTCAAAAGTCAGAAACTCTTGACTTGATCGACCATTACGCCTCCGGCCGCGGCTGCTCGAGGCGCGCGCCTCTCGGTTCTAGTGACCAAACCAACAATTAGTGTCGCGATGCGCCAGGGCCGGGGCTCCGACGGTGCTGCTCCGCAGCGATTTTTGACTCGTTTCATCTTTTACACGCCGTACACTTCTTCCTTCATTTACCAACATGAAACACTCGTCGTTTAACCAACAACCGTCCATCATTCTATGTCTCAAAAATTTACTTACGTACCAATATCTCTTTCACTAATGAAATTTACGATACTTAGCACTACGTGTGTACGTGTGTGGAAACGACGTTTCCGACGTGCGGAATTCCAATTGTTCGAGTCATAAATAAAAGAACCAGATTTTTCGACGAGACAAAAAATAGGCATATACAATTCATGGTCCGTATAGGTGCATTCTACAATAACAGAAACAGAGAGGAAATCATGCGGGAGTGCCATGTGTGAAGTGGGAATAAATGGTTACTAATCACAAAAATATAATCAAAGAAAGATTGGCAGCTATTCGTAAGAGACGATACCAACGGTGAGATTGAGTGATGGCCTTGACAAGGCCAGAACTGAGCCTATTGACAAGGGCCCGGGCGCACCTTCCTTTTACTATTATGTTAAAAAGGGATGTTCCCGACACGAAAGAAAAAGAAACATTTGGCAGCTAAACAAAAAACCCATAGACATTACACGTATATGTTTTTTATGAAAAGACTGTCTCAATTTATTTAAAAGTTGATCAATTTAAAGGTCAAAAAAAAAATTGATTTAATTTTAAATTAAATTATTTTAATATTTTATAATAAAATTTATATATTTAAAAATAATTAAAAAAAGTTATTTAACTTCCAAACTAATAGCAAAAACAGAGTAAAGAAGAACAATCATTCTCGCCCGTTAATTAAATTGAACTTTAGAACTGTTGTGAAGTCGGTTAGTGCCACATCTTATCTGTCATAACACAGAGAGTGACACACAATCAGGTAGAAAGTAGGTGGCTACTCTGTTTCTTTCATATCTTCTCTGCATGATCATTTTGATGTCCTGAGAAATACTTGGAAGAGACGATGATGTTGAGGATTGCAAAGCCTAAAGTCTGCCTCAGAGGCCTAACAGTTCCGGTATATTTGATTGACAAGATATTTCCATTCGATTTCCCAAGATTATGACACGAAAGTTTAAAAAAAAATGTTTTTGCTCCAACTTGTGTAGATTTTGGGGGCAGCTATTTTAACTCAGAGAAGTTATTCATCTGGGGTTAAGCAGGTATGGTTGCATTTTCCTTATGTAGGGTTATTTCAAAGGGAAGAGTTTTTGCGTAACTAATAAAGTTGTCTCGATGTGATCAAGAAGTGGAGCTTAGTGCAAGAAACAAAAAATAGGGAGGAAGTTTGAATGTATTTAAGAAAAGGAATTTTCGCAAAGCTTCATCTCTCTTTTATGTTATAGCTAAGCATATTGCTTTGTATTTGTTTGTACAACTGTAATCTATTCCAGATGATGGTGAGAGAAGCACTAAATTCTGCCCTTGATGAGGAAATGGAAGCTGATCCTAGAGTTTTTTTGATGGGCGAAGAGGTAACAAAGAATTGTACGCATCCAGATGATTTGCCAATTGTTTCGTTCTGATTACCTTTTTGAATGCTTCAGGTTGGGGAATATCAAGGTGCTTACAAGGTTAGAATTGCTTTTGCACTAATAATTCAAGTTTATCTCTGTGAGGTAGTGAAACCGTTTCTCCTCTATTTTGGCAGGTCTCTAAAGGACTCTTGAAGAAGTATGGCGCAGACAGGGTTATTGATACCCCAATTACTGAGGTTGTATTCATTCATCATCAAGACTCATGTCCAATATGTCGTACATTCTTCCTTTCCCTTCCATTTTTAGACAAGGAATAAATTGGCATTCTTTATTTTAATTTTCCTTTTACTTGATGACGCTTTAATTTGCTCAACGTCATGCCTCAAGCTTTAGTTTCCTCACTACAAGTGTTATTTATGTGGCTGCTTATTTCTCATTGAGCAGGCTGGATTTGCTGGACTTGCGACCGGAGCTGCATATTATGGACTTAGACCTGTATTAGAGTTCATGACCTTTAACTTTGCCATGCAGGCAAGATATTTCTCAAACTTCTCCATGTCAGCTTTTCTCACATGTTGCTATGATGTTCACAGCCATACTTATAACATTAACCTTGTATAGAGACCTGTTTTTACGTCCTAGGTAGCACGTAAAACTTTTAGTTCCTAGTGGAGAAATTGCATAAAAAATTGTCTATTTATCTAATTATCAAAATTGGATCTGCTTTTCAACTCCCAGTACGCTCTGTTCTCCATATATATATATATATATATATATATATATATATATATATATAGCTTAACAAGGGTGAACAGGCAGGAGTTGTTGCAGATAAAAAGAACTGAGCATATTATTCGAGATCATGAAATCTGTCCATGACTAACTAATTTCGAGGTCAAACCACCTTCAATGATTAATGTAGTAATTTCGTTCTGTTATAGAATCTATAAACTATAATGATCTTCCAAGAACGTCATCATGATACTCTTCCAAGAATGTCATCATTAAGTTCCTCATTGAATGTGGTAATGTTGAGCTATCTTTCTGCTTCTGCCTACTTTTTAACAATTCAAGATAGTTTGTTGGTCTTTTGAATAGTGTTCTAGTTGTTTGCCACCATACTTTAATGTAGCAGCCTTCTTTTTTTTTGCTACATCGATTTCCCTTGAAATGTTCTGATATAATCAGTAGTATCACAATGTACTTATAGTCAACACTGCAGCATGTGCGTGGTATTCAGCTACAGACAATAGGATTTCACATATCTTGGAATGACGAGAGGAAAATAAATTTTGTTTTCTGAAACCCTGATTGTAATCAGACATGATAATTTAAACCTATCTCGAGTGGCATTACAAAGGAGCTAATTGAGGTGCACCATAATATTAAGTCATTCTTGGATCTGCATGAGTGCTGCATATTTGTCCATTCTATAGTTCTTTGGGATAAACAAGAAACTATGACATATCCCGTTTAAGGTTTCACAGTAATTCCATTAAGATGTCCTTGGTCATTTGTGTATCGTGGTATTTTCTACTGCTTCGGCCTTTTTTGTAGACATCTGATTAGTGGGAAAAGACAATTAAAGGAGATAGTATTTCAATTTGATTACTTTATTAGAACAAGAACCTGCCGCTGTCATCTTTGTAATTGAACTTTTGTCTGAATTCTGTATGAAACATTTATGTTTGTTATGGCATGGAGAACCACAACCTCTTCTTAATCTCTGTGTCTTTCTTCGGAAAACTAGAAGCTGAATTTTGTGGAGATGATACGAGTTCTGATGCATTCTTGCAGGCAATAGACCATCTGATTAATTCTGCTGCCAAAACACACTACATGTCTGGTGGAAATATTAGTGTTCCTATTGTTTTCCGAGGACCGAATGGTGCCGCTCTAGGTGTTGGTGCTCAGCACTCTCAGGTATTAGTTTTCTGGTGGTATTTCTTTAAATAAAGCAGCTTTCGTGAGCAAATATTCTTGTGAAAGAACCAGCGTATACCAAGTTCCACTCTTGGAATAATACAAAGCAGGGTGTGAATAAAAAAAAAGTTCTTATGCTGTTCTAAGTGGAATTTCTTTTAGCCGCCAAACTGGTTGATGCTTCCAGTAAAATATTTGTCAGTAGATATTGCTTCTTCTAGACTAAGTTTGTTGGTAGCTCCTGGTTGAGGGTGTTGGGATTGTTGGAGTTGTGCCTTAACTCTTTCAAATGTGATTGAAAACCACATGAGGTATTGTTGGTCTGTACCATTTATTAGCTGGTAATTTCCCAACTTACAGAAAGCTTGAAAGTTGCATGCTTTCACTACTCACAGCTTTCATGTTCACTGGTGTGTTTTATCAGGCTGTAGATTGAGAAGTAACCGATATTCGACAAATTAATCTCTCTCAATATTGATATGCATTATTATCTTCTGGTCAACAAGAAGATGATTGTCAGCTTATTAGGATGAAATGCATTTTGAGGAATCTGTATCTCAGAAAATATTAGAGCTCAGCTTGTCATATGATGATCAATATGCAGTGTTATGCGCCATGGTACGGGTCTATCCCGGGCTTGAAAGTTGTGGCTCCATATTCATCTGAAGATGCGAGGGGACTCCTAAAAGCAGCAATTAGAGACCCTGATCCAGTTGTTTTTCTTGAGAATGAGTTATTGTAAGTATGCCACAAGTTTGAGAATTATGGTAAAAAATCTACTAGTATGGCACGAGTTTGAGAATTGTGGTCAAAATTTCTTAAACACGGTATCCAGTTTAAATTTTAGTAAATGAATTTTCAGGTATGGTGAGTCTTTTCCTGTGTCGGAAGAAGTTCTTGATCCTAGCTTTACCCTTCCCATAGGGAAAGCAAAGGTATGCTCCCAAACAAGCTTTACTTCTCCAGGATCACTTTCATCCTTTCTTACTGTATCACCTATTTGTGATGCTTTCTTTTATGTATAACAGATAGAGAAAGAGGGGAGAGATGTGACAATTACAGCATTCTCAAGGATGGTTGGCTATGCTCTAAAGGTTTGTGTGTGCATACATCGCTACATTCCGATAATGAGTATACAAGCGAAGAAGAGTTATCATTAATTTGTCTCCATTTGTTGCTCAGGCTGCAGAGACTCTTGCGAAGGAGGATATAGTCGCTGAGGTAAATTGGTTCCAATAGGAGCTCTCTCTCTTTCATTTTTGCAACATGGTGATAAAAGTTGCTGAAACAGCATATTGTGTTTTACCTAAACTCCTAGATTTGAAATCCAGCCATTGGCTTGCTTGCGTATTCTTTGCCATAAACAGTTCTGATATAACCAAGGATTTATGCATGCTACGTATAGATCTCAGTGTTCTCTACTCTCATCATTTGAAGGAAAAGGAACCTCTTGAGACATATTCCATTTTTTTATGAGCTAGTTTTCAGATTATAATTTTCAAACAGAAGTTCAAAATTGTGTTACATCGGTATTCCAATCTTACAGGTCATTAATATTAGGTCAATCAGGCCATTAGACAGATCTACTATCAATGCTTCGGTGAGAAAAACTAACAGGCTGGTTACTGTTGAAGACGGATTTCCTCAACATGGTGTTGGTGCTGAAATCTGGTTCGTGTTTTAAACTGTCTTGAAAATCATAAGAGTAACGTGTAACTTAGTTCTACAGTACTACAGTTAATGTAGCTCTTTGCACCAATTGGAACATCCAGAGGATCAATCTATAAATTTAACTTCTGCTTTTGGTTGTCATATATAGTGCTTCAGTTGTCGAGGAAATATTAGAGTACCTTGATGCCCCAGTTGAAAGGATTACTAGTGCAGATGTTCCAATGCCTTATGCTACCAATCTTGAAAGAATGGCTCTTCCACAGGTATCTTCTCTGCATATTCTATATCTTTGTTTTCCAACTTACATTATAGTGTTTGAGCCTTTAGAGATGTCACATATTCAATTCTGAGACACTCTCACAAATCCGCACCCCGGAGCCCAACCAATCCCCTGGTATGACTTCATCCGCTTTGAGGTGAATGTTTTAGTTAAACCTCAATCAGGGAAGTTTGGAAAGACCATATTCATCCAAGAACCACCATAATAATTCATCTGTAGAGAGAATTTTAGTAGGCTGCTAACCGGAAGCCATTACTATAGTCTGATCAGGTGTTAGTTCAGATTGACTTATTTTCTTGTGGTGATGATGGTATCGTGCAGATTGAAGACATTGTTCGAGCAGCGAAGAGGGTGTGTTACAAATCTGTTCCAATGGCAGCTGCTGTTTGAGTTTGTAACCTTTGACGGCTTGTAGTTGTATATTTTGATGCCGTGGGTTTATAGAATAAATGTGGAGATGTTCGCCATTGTTAATTTAATGCTTTTGATTGCATGAGAGGATTCTGTTTGACAGGATTCATAGAATAATGTATCTTGAGCAAAATTGGCGAAGATAGTTCAGAACTGATAATATTGGGCAATAAATAATGTTCGTGGGAATTGTGAGTAATAATTGTATTACACCAATTGGATGATTACAAGGAAACGGGAATGTAAGTAACTCTTACAAAGATGAGTTGAGTGATATTCACTCAGTCCTTAAGACAATATTTTTCCGTATAAATTCTTTTACGGTATTTGACAACTTGTCTCCCAAGATAAAACAACAACGAACAAGTGAGCAAAGAAAACTCAAATGTTTACTAAAAGAATAACATTTTGAGTGTGTGAAATAAATCTTAGAGATGAAGTACTCAGAAATTTCTGATTGCAAGTGTGTTTTTCAATTGAGTTAAGGGCCTTAATTTATAGTGTGAGAAAGATAACCTCTCATCTAGTCAACTATTGACAATCAATAGCTATGTAATGGTACTTATTGGCATTATATGGCTGAATTTATGTGTCAAGTAATGGAGAATCAATGCCCTAAATCAGCTCAAAAGTCATAAACTTTTCAGCTTTCCGTCGAGCATTCTGCCTTCGAAGCACCGCGACTCTGTCTGGGAGGCACCGCGGCGCCTCGGCTCTAGTGAACGACCAAGCAATTAGCGTCGCGACACTTCGACGGGGCTGCGTCGTCGCCCTTCACGACTCCAAGGCGATTTCTGACTCGTTTCTTCTTTTACATGTCGTACACTCATTCTTTCATTTATCAACATGAAACACTCGTCATTTGGCCAACAACTTTCTATTATTTCATGTCTCAAATATTTTGTTTACGTACCAATATCTATTTCACTAAGGAAATTTACGATCTTTGGTACAACGTGTGCACGTGTGTGAAAATGACATTTTCGATGTGTGGGGCCTCAATTGTTCGAGTCATAAATAATAGGATTAACTTTATTTCACGTTAATAAATTTTCCACAATCCCCTCTTGAAAGAGATTTTGGCGCACTCACAAGGTGTCTTTCTAGCAATCTTTCGGTGGATCGATATTGCATCTAGATAATAGCTTTGAACCTTCCATAGTAGAATATCATCAGACTTACTTACTATGGTGTGAACGTGATGTCTTGAACCGTCAGTGTTTAATGTAAGTCAAGATAACGGTACTAATACAACAACTTTCCTTATTCTGTTCTTCTTTAATGTTTTATCTGTTGTGGTCGTGGACACCTCTTGGATTCTTAAGTGCGTTCATTTGAGGCGGCTTGTCCTCGTACTTAAATAGGTGGTCTCCTACAAGGTATCCTGCTACCCCACTTCACAAGTGTTAGGAACCAATAAAAGTTTCCCCAACCAACCTCAACCATTGAGGATCACTAAAGGTTTTGGAAACTTAACATTTACCCACACTGCAGATAGCACTTAATTATCACGGGAACGGCCTTGGATTAATGTTTCTTTATAGAAATCATCATCCGATGTGTTCTTGCTTCTACCGAAGTGTTCAACTGAACCTTTATGATTTAGTTTTCCCATTGAACCTAATTTCTGGGATCTCCAGTCAGTAAGGTTGGGTATCAACCATATCAGTTTTTATTGATTGGGTTTTAAGCTCATTCCCCTAGACATGCAGAACATCTGATCTGTAGGTATGCCCTTAGTAAAAGGGTCTACTATGTTTTTCTTTGATTTTATATAATCAATGGAAATAATACCCGTGGTGATCAGTTGTCGAACGGTCTTATGTCTCCGTCGGATATGACGAGATTTATCGTTGTACATAGAACTCCGTGTCCTTCCTAGATCTGACTGACTGTATGGGTTTATCCCAACAAGGAATATCCTGTACGAAGTCATGAAGCCACTCATGGATGGATCGGGCGATGAAAGTTTGCTTAGAGGATTTTCAAGACACAGCCCCACCACCAATTGTAAATATATACTCACTGGTAGATTTGGTGTTCACTAGATCAGATATCCAGTTTGCATCACTGTACCCCTCTAGTACAGATGTATATCTCAAATAATGCAATCCGTAATTTTGCTTGTATGTTAGGTATCCTAGTACCCGACTCAACACTTTCCAGTGATCATCATTTGGATTACGGGTGAACCTAGCCAACTTGTTGACTGCATAAACGATATCGGATCGAGTGTAGTTTGTAATGTACATCAAACTACCAATTCCATGCGCATAACGCTTCTGGCATACGGGCGCACCACGATTTTTATCAATCTTTTGATTTATATCCTGTGGTGATGTTACCGACAAACTGTCGAACATCTCAAATTTTCTCAAGACATCTGATGCGCAATTTATACACACGCTAAACGCAAGTGCACGTATCGTGACAAGTAATATAGTCTAGAAGACCGAGTTATCGTCCTCAGGAATTAGTGTCCAATTACCAACCTCTATTCTGTAGTATCTATTTGGTGACCGATAATTTGATGATTTGTTTATAGCTATGATTATAGATGCTCACTAAATTATTTTACTTTACTTCAGATATGGTGGAAATAGGGCTTCCAAATCTCCTCGACTATCCGCTCGCTTTACTCATTAATGCAAATAATTAAGGTTCTTCTATGTTGAGATAGCAGGTTAACTAAGCCGTTTTATACTCCTGTTAAGGTAATATAAACACTCAACCCCAAGTGTAGAACCCTTCTATCTTTCGATGACAAGATTGACTACAAAGGAGGATTAAGAGCAATAACCTATTAAGCTACACAAGTATCAGGGTACTTTCGTCCACGATTTAAACCTATGTTTATTCAACTATAACATATTCACAATCTCCCCTTTCGGATTTCGATTAGAAATCATATAAGTGATGATAATTAGTGATCAATTAATTACCAAGCAATCAAAACAATTATTGAATAAATCTCAACAATAATAAGAAGAAACCAAAATCTTGCATTAATTCATAAAACAAGGTTCAAGCGATTCGACATGGAAAACCCTAATTTAAGTTAGTTCCTAGTCATAGACATGCCAAGAACTAAAATAGCATCACATATACTAGAAAGAAATAAAGTAAAGAATAAGAAATTACTCAAAAATAAGTCTCCAATCTTGATCTAATGTTGTGATGAATGGTAAGGTGTGCTCCCTCTTCAAATCTGACCTAAAAAGTCCTTTTATATCCTCAAAAACGTGCAAAACCTTTTCCTCTTTGGCTTTGGCCCAATCCTATTCGGATTTGTCAAATTTCAGCGTCGCGCTATCGCCGCAGAATCAGCGGCTGGCCAAACTTCGCGCTGGTCCGCTTCAAGCGCCGTGGATCTGCTGCTGCTGATGGTCTGGCGCCGCGGCGCCGCCCTGTTTCTCGCCCGGGTTGCCAACTTTTCAACTTTTTGAGCTCTGGAACCTCTGTTTCTGCCCTCTTTTCGCTCCTTCTCACCAATGTGCCACTTTAAACCAATGTGACTCAAAAGAAAGAAAATTTATCCTAACACGACACATATTTGTATAAAAATTGACAAAAGACTAACTAAAAATAACTCAAAAAATGTATATAAAATACACCGATCAAACACCCCCAAACTTAACATTTGCTCGCCCTCGAGTAAAGATCAAAAACAGAAACAAAGACACGAAAGAAAAGAAGATAAAATGACTCAAAGACATTGACCAATTTGCTGCATCATTGTTACTTAGAAAAGCATGAAGGTTAGTAGAATAATATGCAAGAACATATATCATGAATTTTTAGCATTCTAAACACATCAAGTCAGATATTTCGCAAATTCAATTTACTCATGCTCAATGGAAGTAAGAATATCTAACTATGCATGTTAATTTCAAAATCTTATGGCCTGTTCATTTGCTATTCTCCACTAATCATGGATACACACATTAGAGATCTTCAAGACTTTTCAGGGTTGTAATGTAGGCTTAGGCAGGGGTAGGTAAAAATAGGCTTTTAGGCTCAATCTTACATACCATAAGCTCTTTTTGCTTTTGATTTTTCCCTTTTCTTTTGATTTTCTTTTTAACCTCATACCTATCTTTCCCCTCTTTTGTTTTGAGAGAATGAAGTATATGATGAATAGTATGCACCCCCAAACTTAGGTTTTTGCCTATTTATGATTACTTTTCATTGGGGTACATCAAAATTGTTCACTCTCTTTGTTATACCCCGTATTTTCAGAGTATGTACGTAAGGACGTACGTAGAAAATTTGAAACTTGTACTAAGGCTTGGCCGAATTAATTTTGTTCACAACACCCGTTTAGAGTCGTTTTGACTAAACGCGTTTCACTGACTTCGGGGAATTTCTGCTATGTCATTTTTAATTTTTGCGATTTTTCCGAGAGGCGAAGCGTGTTGGGCCAACAAGAGGGCGCCACTTGGCACCTCCCATCAAGTGACGTGAGAGCTCGGTTTGACGAAATGGAGAGTGTAGTTGGTAGGATATTTTGTGTGTTAGTTGGTCGAGGACACGTGGGTGAATCTTGGCCCTACACTTGCCTCAGACTTGGCAAGATCTTGCCATTGGTTGGCCTTCACTGACCTATAAATACCCCTTCCCTTTGAAGACTTCTTCATCCAAAAAAATCTCTAAGTCTTGAGAGCTCCTCCCCATTTCGCAGGCCCTCGCGAGAGTTTCCCCAGTGGGTAGGCGAGGGTAGCCACCCCTCCTCAGGGTGCTGGTACCCACTATCCTAGTTGTTTTCGTATAATACCCCCCCCTCTTGGTAGAAATACTCTCAAAAGTATTGTTATAATGCCCAAATTACCTTAGCCGTATACCTTGTTGTATTCTAAGGTTATACCTATACTGAAAATGCCCGAAATACTATTATACTTAGTCGATCCACAAAACCGAAACCTAGGAAAATCTCCATAGTCCGTTGAGTATTGTGTAGAAGTTGGTTAGAACTTCTAAGGGTGGTTTAGAGCTGGTTGAGCGCTCGGAGTTGGAGCTAAACGATTGCCCAGATCGACTTTAACTAGGATAATTATGGGCTTATCGAGGTAATTATCTTGTCCTCTATTGTAATTGGAAATTACATATTGTTAGAATATATAGTTAAAGTATACTATATATAGAATCGAACGTAGTTATCGGCAATGTCTTTTGACTTAAGCTGAATAATACTTACAGAATGTCTTGCGACTTAAGCCCGAATTTAAAGAAGAATACCGAATCGTAATTACATAGGTCAGACATAAAGAGACTTGTGTAGTAGCAGTGGAGTAGAATTGTACAGTTAGGGTTAGGCGTATAACCCCCGGTTGGCTTGGCAGCCTCGATAGAGGAGGAGATTTACGCTGTTATGGGGAGTGCCACAATTTTCGGTAGAATGTTCTACGATGAGATCTAAATGTTAATAAAGCGCTTGTGGCCTTATAGGTTGAAGTACTACGTGGCGCGATCTGGCTAAGGAGTAGCCGAAGCGGTTTGAAGTACTTGGAGCGCTTTTGCTATTAGTCGATACTCGCGAGGTATGTGAACCTCTTCCTATCTCTTCTAGCATGATATGTGTATAACTATGTAGTACTGAGACGCATACGTGCTAAATGTATTTGATTGGTTTAAAACATAAAGTGTTATAACGCTTTATGGGAAGTTGGTTATAATGACTTTATGTTGGTAAGATACTTGTGGTTTTTAAAAGGTAATCGGTTTGAACTATAATCGCTTGTTATGTGTTAATAAAGAACTTGAAGTAATTCAAAAGATTTTTGAATCATTTTGAAAGAAGAAGTAATACTTGGTTTTGAAAACTTAAGAGTTATACTAGCTTTATGGGAAGTTAGGTATAACGGCTTAAGAATGTTTCTTGATTTGGAAATCGTAATGTGTATCGACAAACCACTGCAGCGTTAATAAAAGGAAATGTTTTGACAGATTAAGTATTATTAAAACCAAGAGAAACTTCCATCCGCATGAAGCTAAGATGAGACAAAATGATATTTCCTAGATCATGGTCATGGTAATAAGATTGTTATAATCAAGAATATCCTACTCACATATAAGACTTATGTTTCTCGATAGTTTAAAAGAGAATTATATTCTTAAATGAATAAGACTATGAACTACGAAACCTTTCTAAAATAAGAAACGCGTGAACATTTGAAATTAGGCAAACTTGACGCTTTGGAAAATAATGTCGTTACTTGATTTTACAAAGGTAAGTGTTTTGGTTTACTTAAAAGGATAATCACTCTATTTTCACATAATTACGTATTGTGTGACTTTTGTGAAAGTAACGTATCTTTTAAAGATTTAATGTATGAAGTACTTTGGGGGATAAGAACCCGAACTTGTTGACATATAGTAGAAAGTACCTTGTGTGTATAACTTGATTGTGTTGGTTTGTGATAGCCTTGTAATACTTTCTTGTTGATTGATAAGTAAACATGCTAGGATGCTATGTGTGTTAGTATAGTGTGATTTTAGTGTAAAGGGTTTTCCTCGATCGCGCTTAAAGTTGTTTGACTATCACCGTTATGTTGGTATTGTACCACTCACCTTGACTTATTTCCGAGGTTGTCGCCTCCACGCGGGTAGACTCAGCGATGCAGGACCATGATTCGAGAATACCTCATGCGGGTCCGGGATCCATGCGGAACTACGGAGTTCCGTGAGTTAGCGCGCCTTTATGGTCACGCGGTCTATGTGGCTACGCGGATGCGAGTCGGGGCGACGCGGGAGAGCTACCGATGCGGGGTTATACCTCACGCGCCTATGAGGTTGGCCTACGCGAGTGCGGAAGTTCTGTGGCTAGACGCGCACATTTGATATCGCGCGAGTGACGGCTTTGATCATGCGATCGCCCGCAGATATCATGATCTGATTTATGACCTTGTTAGTGCGCTGGTGTTAGTAGTCGGCTATGCCTTCGCATTACCCTCGCATCGCTTTATTTGGACACAGTGGACCGTGTTCATGTGTATTCCTGGTGCTTTTCTATCATGATCGCCAGCGGTGGAAGGTATTCCACGCATGATTGATGTTATGGGCTTGAGACCCATAGTTATATTCGAGTGATGACTTTGGCGTGAGTCACGACTTGACACGATCGCTTATTTATCAGGAACTGTAGTTTGGTTATCATACATGTCTCCGCTTTATAGGCTATTATGATTTCATTTACTGATTTTTAGTTTCACATACTCTGCACTGTTATCGACCTCGCCCGGGCTGCTCACGCCGCGAGTTGAGGTACACCGCCGTTGATCCTAGCTCGTGGTCAGCGTTTGGGAAGCTCCGTTTCTCCGGAGGCTTATCAGTGGTATAGTCCCCTGCCGTCGTAAGTGTTTACATTCAGGGGTTTGGCGGGGCCCTGTCCCGCCATTGTTGTCGTATCATTCTTAGAGGTCTGTAGTACTGTTGTGGGCAGGGTTTGTAAAAAGGATTAAACTGTTCATGTTGAAAAAGTTGCTATTTATATATATACAGAAGGTAACTGCTTTTGGTTGCTTTTTCTTATTTCACGGTCTTATTACACTGGTTTCATGTATTGTCTTTATGTTCCGCTGATTACTCTGATGTTGTATCACTAGGGTGCCCGGGGTAAGGCACCAGTCACGGGCCCAGGTTCGGGTCATGACACTCTTTTTGTCTCTTTTCAACACTTTATTTTCCAAACACATCAATTTCTTCACTTATGGCACAAGTATGGAATTATAGGGTGACAAAGAAAGATCTTATTTTTAGGCTCAAAGGGGCTGACTAGGGATACCATTTTAATGTCAGGGATATGCAAAAAATGGTAAGAAAGGACTAACAAAGAAATGTCTGAGTCATCTCCCTAACATGCATATCCTAAGTATTTCGCCTCAAATAGAAAGCAAGAAGACACGTAGGTTTAATCACTAACAATGCATAAATCAAGCAAGATACCCCAAATAGTTTGACTTCATGAATTTTTGGCATATCTAACCTAAGTGTTCAGATAGTTACTTCTAATTTCATTACATTATTCAACTTTATTTCACTAGGCGTTTCAAGTAACTACAACATGCATGATCATAAAAAAAAAAATTAGACTCAAATAAACATAGAAAATAACAACAAAAAGACTCAACAACACATCAAAAATAACTAAGAACTCCCCCACAAACTTAAATCACACATTGTCCATAATGTGTGCAAGACTCAAAAATAAAAGAAAGACGGGACAGCTTACACACTTGGTTTAAAATGGTGGCGGATAATGCATGGCAGATAACGTCAGAAATCCCGTCAGAATGGGAGAGGGAATTCGTTTCTAGGGCTCTTCATTTTTCAGATTTTTCGTCGCAGCGCCGCGGCCCTGAGACCGGCGCCGTGGCGCCGAACCGATTTCTTCCCCTCTCGCATTTTTTGTACTCCAATTTTTAGCCCTATACCTGTCATCACAACATGCAAACAATACCCCCGTGCGACTGTTCTAACTAAAACTAAATTGCATAAATTTAACAACCTTGGGTTGCCTCCCAAGCAGCACTGTCTTTAATGTCTTTTAGCCGGACGCAGGTTCCATTTATTTTGGAATGAGATGGGTCACTAGACTCATCTGTTCCATTTCATTGATCAAATAGGGTTTCAACCTCTGTCCGTTTACCTTGAAAGGGGCTCCCTCTCTCCCTCTCACTTCAATTGCACCATAGGGGAATGCTCTTACAACAGTGTACCGTCCTGACCAACGCGATTTGAGCTTTCCTAGGAACTGCCTCAACCTTGAGTTAAATAAAAGCACTTGTTATCCTGCAGTCTTTTGGGATCAACATCTAATCATGTCATACTTTGGTTCGTTCCTTGTAGATCCTTGCATTCTCATAGGCGTTGTGTCTGAATTCATCCAACTCGCCACCAGAGCAACCTCTTACGCCTCGCCGCTGGAATCCATGTCCAGCTTCATCATTGCCCAATAAGCCTTGTGTTCTAACTCTACTGGCAGATGACATGCTTTACCAAAAACTAACTTATATGGTGACATTCCAATGGGGGTTTTCAATGTTGTTATGTATGCCCATAGTGCGTTATCCAATTTGATAGACCAATCCTTCCTTGAGCCATCTACCGTCTTTTCCAATATGCTCTTCACTTTCCTGTTTAACACTTCTGCTTGCCCATTCACTTGAGGGTGATAGGGCAATGTGGTGCGGTGGTAGACTTCATATCGGGAAAACAGTGTATCAAGCTGCTTGTTGCAAAAGTGGCTTCCTTCGTCACTGATGATGGCCCTGGGAGTACCAAACCTTGTGAATATATTCTTTTGGAGGAACCTTGGGCGATCTTCATCATTATTTTCTTTAGTGGCTACCGCTTCTACCCATTTGGACACGTAATCCACTGCAAGAAGAATGTACTGATTCCCAAAGGATGACGGGAATGGACCCATAAAGTCGATCCCCCATACATCAAATAGTTCCACCTCCAAGATCCCATTCGACGACATTTCATTTCGTCTTGATATGTTCCCTGTTCTTTGACAACGATCACAACTCTTCACAAAGGTATGGGTATCCTTGAAGAGGGTTGGCCAATAGAACCCACTTTGCAATACCTTCGCAGCTGTTCTTGATGCCCCAAAATGTCCACCACATTTTAAGGTGTGACAATGGGTGAGAATCGGGTGCATCTCCTCTGGTATACATCGCCTGATGACTTGGTCGGCGCAATACTTGTATAGCATTGGCTCCTCCCAATAGTAGTGTTTTACTTCAGAGTAGAAACTCTTCCCTTGTTGTCTTGTCAATCCTGGGGGTACTACCTTGGCTGTGAGAAAATTAACAAAATCAGCGTACCAAGGTAACTTAACGACAACACTTATTTGAAACAATTGCTCATCTGGGAAGTGATCATTTATCTGCACATCCTTGGTGTTCTGGCTCTCTATGTTTTCAAGCCTCGACAAGTGGTCAGCAACTGAGTTCTCTGTCCCTTTCTTGTCACGGATCTCCATGTCAAATTCTTGTAATAGCAGGACCCATCGGATAAAGCGAGGTTTTGCATCCTTCTTTGTCATCAAGTACTTTATGGCAGAGTGGTCAGTGTATACTATCACCTTATTCCCAATTAAGTATGGCCTGAATTTCTCGAATGTATATACTATTGCTAGCAATTCTTTTTCTGTAGTGGCATAATTCAGCTGTGCATCATTAAGAGTTTTACTAGCATAGTAAATGAATCTGAATACCTTATCGACCCTCTGCCCGAGCACTGCTCCCACTGCATAATCACTTGCATCACACATTAGTTCAAATGGGAGCTCCCAGTTTGGTGCAATGACTATGGGTGCTGAGATAAGCCTCTCATTGAGTGTCTGAAAAGCGGTCATGCATTCCTTATTGAATTCAAAAAGCAACCCCAGTCATTAGCAAGGTGGAAAAAGGTTTTGAAACTTTTGAGAAGTCCTTGATGAATCTGCTATAAAAACCGGCATGCCCAAGGAAACTTCTGACCCCTTTTGTTGATACTGGAGGTGGTAGATTTTTTATTACTGAAATCATTGCTTTGTCCACCTCAATACCTTGGTTGGATATTTTGTGTCCAAGGACAATCCCCTCTTTTACCATGAAGTGACACTTCTCCCAATTCAGCATAAGGTTGGACTCTTCACACCGTTGCAACACCGCTTCCAAGTGCGTCAAAAACTCGTCGAACGAGGACCCAAAGATCGAGAAATCATCCATGAAAATTTATATAGTCCTCTCCACCATATCCCAGAAAATTGCCATCATACACCTCTGAAAGGTTGCAGGTGCATTGCAAAGCCCAAATGGCATCCTTCTGAATGCAAACGTACCAAAAGGGCAGGTGAATGTTGTCTTCTCCTGATCTTCTGGTGCTATGGCAATCTGATGATACCCTGAGTAACCATCCAAGAAGCAGCAGTAATTGTGCCCGACAAGTCTATCCAACATCTGATCTAGAAATGGCAACGGGAAGTGGTCTTTTCTGGTTGTCTTGTTCCACTTGCGATAGTCAATGCAAATTCTCCACCCAGTAACTGTCCTAGATGGAATGAGCTCATTCCTTTCATTGGTCACTACTGTCATACCACCCTTTTTGGGCACTACTTGCATAGGACTCACCCATGCACTGTCAGAGATAGGATAAATTACCCCAACATCAAGCCATTTCATGATTTCTTTTCTGACTATCTCCTTCATGCTTGGATTCAGTCTCCTATGTGCCTCAATTGAGGGTCTTCTCTCTTCATCTAGACGGATCTTATGCATCACTGTTGATGCGCTTATCCCCCTTATGTCTGCTAATGTCCACCCAATGGCACGCATGAGCCCTCGATTTCAATGCCTTCTCAACCTCATCGTGGATAGATACGAGATAATCACCGGTAAAGATTGATTCTCACCTAGATATCGGATCGCGAATGATCCGCAGTAGTCTTCAACTCTAACTCGAGCTTTTTCGTGGATGGCATCGATCTCTCCGCATCCGCCAAGCTCTTCATATCTCTTTTTACCACACTGCTTATAAGAATTCATTCAATTCGCATACTCCATCAGATTCGGGTCATTGCCACTACTCTCATCCCATTGTGCCAGCACTTCTTCAAGCGCATCAGCATTTCTGAACCCGTTTTCCGACACTGTTTCTTCGATCATATCAATGGCGAAACAATTGTCACTTGCCTCTGGGAAGGTTGCTGCTCGAAAAACATTGAAAATCACCTCTTCTTCTTCCACACGAAGTCTCAACTCACCTTTTCGAACATCAATGGGTGCCTATCCCGTAGCTAGGAGGGGTCTGCCAAGGATAATGGGGATCATGTCATTATCTCTCATGTCTAAGATAATGAAATCAGCGGGAAAGATTAACTTGTCCACCTTAACCAACACATCATCGATGACTCCTCTAGGGTGGGCGATGGAGCGGTCAGCTAGCTGCAAAGTGATATTTGTAGGTCTGGCTTCTTCCATTCTAAGTTTGCAAAACACCAGATAGGGAATCAAATTTATACCTGCCCCCAGATCACACAACGCCTTCTGACACTCAAACTTTCCTATAGTGCATGGGATGGTGAAACTCCCCGGATCTTTCAACTTCTGAGATGGCTTTCTCTGTAGGATGGCACTGCATTTTTCAGTCAATACCATTGTTTCGTAGTCATCTATCCTCCTCTTTTTGCTGAGAATATCCTTCAACTTCACATAACTCGGCATCTGCTCTAGTGCCTCAGCAAACGGGATATTGAGGCATTCCAGCCTTCCTATCCGAAAGAGAATCCATAGTCTGAAATCTATTGGTAATTGATATTTAGGAAGAAGCCCCGTTAAAGCCTAAGTCTAATTCAAAGTAAAGGCTGAACCCGGGCCAATGGCAGTTCAACTGTCTTGCAATTGTTTGAGAACTTCTAGGAATATAGAGAATTATTTGTCAATAGAACTTGTTTTTAGCCTCTGGGGGTATGGTATCTTCACCTAGGGTGCGTCCACAACTGCTCCCGAAATCATTGTACCTTCCGAGCCCTGAGCACCGCAGCTCTGATATTCGGCGCTGTGGCGCCCAAACTTCTGCAATGTCTCAGGATTATCGGCGTCGTGCCGCCACGCCACGCTGTGGCGCTGCAACTTCGCGACGCCCGCCCTTTCTTTTCTGGACACGGTGGTGGTGAGTTTTCTTCAACTGGTTCGCCATTTCTCGGGTCAATCGCCTGGATTTGCTCTTTTATATTCTCCCCAATATGTTAAGGTGGATTCCCTTGTATTATGTTGCTTAACATGCATGCGAGTTGTCCTATTTGTGTTTCCAAATTATTTAGGGATACTCTCGTCTCATCCATGAATTGAGTTTGGTGCCTAGTTAGCCTGAGTATGGCTGCTCGTAGCCCATCCTGCTCTTCATGTGGGGCATGGGGGTTACATTGCTGTTGATAGTTATGTAACCCATGATAGTGGTAATCCATGTTTGCAGGGTCCCTGAGATGAATCAAAACCAACAAATGGATCACGGCGTACAGTTTCACAAAAAAATGAAAAATAAAAACCAAATTAGAAATTAAGAATAGAAAGATTGATATTGAACTACGTCAATCCCCGGCAACGGCGCCAAAAACTTGATGCGCGATTTATACACACGCTAAACGCAAGTGCACGTATCGTGACAAGTAATATAGTCTAGAAGACCGAGTTACCATCCTCAAAGATTAGTGTCTAATTACCAACTTCTATTCTGTAGTATCTATTTGGTGACCGATAATTTTATGATTTGTTTATAGTTATGATTATAGATGCTAACTAAATTATTTTACTTTATTTCAGATATGGTGGAAATAGGGCTTCCAAATCTCCTCGATTATCCGCTCGCTTTACTCGTTAATGCGAATAATTAAGGTTCTTCTTCTATGTTGAGATAGCAGGTTAACTAAGCCGTTTTATACTCCTGTTAAGGTAATATAAACACCCAACCCTAAGTGTAGAACCCTTCTATCTTTCGATGACAAGATTGACTACAAAGGAGGATTAAGAGAAATAACCTATTAAGCTACACAAGTATCGGGGTACTTTCGTCCACGATTTAAACCTATGTTTATTCAACTATAGCATATTCACAATATCCCCTTTCGAATTTCGATTAAAAATCATATAAGTGATGATAATTAATGATCAATTAATTACCAAGCAATCAAAACAATTATAAATCTCAACAATAATAATAAGAAACCAAAATCTTGCAGTAATTCATAAAACGAGATTCAAGCGATTCGACATGGAAAACCCTAATTTAAGTTAGTTCTACCATGTATACGCCAAGAACTAAAATAGTATCCAACATATACTAGAAAGAAATAAAGTAAAGAACAAGAAATTACTCAAAAATAAGTCTCCAATCTTGATCTAATGTTGTGATGAATGGTAAGGTGTGCTCCCTCTTCAAATCTGACCTAAAAGGTCATTTTATATCCTCAAAAACATGCAAAACCTTTCCTTTTGGCGGCACAATCCTTTGGATTTGTCAAATTTCATGTCAGTACGGCCAGACTGGCCATGGCCAGGCTAAACTTCGCACTGGTCCGCTTCAAGGCGTCGTGGCTTTCATTGCTGATGGTCCAGCCACACCCTTTTTCTCGCCGGTTGCAACTTTTCACTTGAGCTCAAACCTCTGCTTTCGCTCTTTTCGCTCCTTCTCACCAATGTGCCACTTTAAACCACTGTGACTCAAAAGAAAGAAAATATATCCTAACAAGACACATATTTGTAAAAATGGGCAAATGACTAACTAAAAATGACTCAAAAGGTGTATATAAATTACACCGATCAACATCCTCGATGTAGTGAGACTGAGATAAGACCAGTCCGCCAGATGTCGTAGAGATCTTGATCCCTAAGATGACATCTGCAATACTTATATCCTTCATGTCAAAATATTGTTTCAACACGTTCTTAGTATTTAGGATCAATCCAGGACTGCTCCTTGTAATCAACATGTCGTCTACGTAAAGATATATCATGACGAACGAGTCGGCATTTCTTTTCGTGTAGATATTGTCGCGCCCATTTTTTACCGCGGGGTCGGAACGGTATCTACAACGTTGCTCTTTGGCGCGGCTCCCTGGATGGAGCAGAATGCTTGTTTTGAGGAGTCGCAACCTAAATAGTTAAGTGAATTAGGACACTTGAACTATTGCAATAAAAATACTGCAATTGATCTCCATTTAATGGTCTATGAAGTTAATGAGATTCTAGTTCAGGGTTCTTTATTATCCTAAAGGGAAGATATTAGGCATCCTTTAAGATCCGTTAACTTGCGGTTATCCGGTCAAACCTAGGTTAATTATCTATTCAGCTTTGAAAAATATATGTACTTAAAAATATATATGCTTTTAAGAAAAGAATGTTTAAAAATATAATACAGAATAAATAAAAAACTGAATTTAAATACAATGACAAAAATAAATTTTCGAAGGTATCTTCTTGAAATGTATCTATGTGTACCTGTATAGACACTTAGTAAAAGTGTTAGTAAGCGAGTAAATAATTATCAAATAATGACAAGACTTAATAAGTAAATTAAAAATAAAAATCCATCTTTTGTACAGGGGAGACCTTGGAAATCAGACGAAAATTTCTTCATCGGCCATCAAGTGTAGTATCTTGTTCAAAATCAATTTAATAAAAGGAATAAAAGGTCAAAATTGTCCAAAACTAATATGGAACAACAAAACAGTAGCAACACCACAAATATAGAAGCAACGCGATAATGCAACCTCAAAGTAGCAACATAACAACAAACATAGCCTAGAAACCAGTGAAAACGAACAACAAATGCGTCGGAAAATAGAGTGTCACCGGAGTTCTAAAAAAAGTCCGGCCAGACCCCTTTATAATCGTGCAAGCTCAAATCAACAAACTGGAAACAACCAACAATACCAAAATAAAGCCAAAAGTGGTTGCTGGAGTCTTCAAAACTGCGGCAGACACAAAAACTCTAAAAGAACAGTCCGAACAAACAGCAAATCGGATACCAAAGAATATAAATCCGATGGAGTATCAAAATAATAACCAACAGTAATGTCACAAAAACCAGTCCAGCATACGACCAATAACAATAGGAACCAATGCAAGTAGTTAGCCGAAAATTTCATAACATCGCCGAAGTCTTAGAACACCGGTCAGATACCAAAGTTATAAAATCAGTCCCTCAATCAAAATAGGCAATAGGTCCCAAAATTATGCCAATAAAGGTCACCAGAGCGTTTGAACTCCGACTTGGCCGGTGAATCAAATAACAGTCACAAACAATCAACAAATCCCATAAAATAAAGCCCAAACGAACATAAAAGATAAAAACTCCAGGAGTGTATCAAGAAATCAGTCTCAACAACAAATAACCAAAAGATAAAGCTGAACAAAAAGGGTCGTCGGAGTTCAACACTCCGGTTAGTGCGACACAACAGTCCAAAGGGGAGGGGCGTCGCTTCCATGGCGAGGTACGCCGGAGCGACAACGTCGGGGTGTAAGGACAGTGACGGTCGAAGGTGAGCAGTGGGGTGAGATTCGACGGGATCTGGGAGTGCTGGTGGGTTGGCTCGCCGGAGCTAAGCTCCGGCGTTGGGTGTGTGGGGGGGGGCAATGGGGTTTGATGGGAATGGGGTATGGGTAAGGTGAGTAGATAATTAAATGAGATGAGAGTATAAGAAATGAAGTGTTGCGGCTAGTGAGTTTTGTGGGTGAAGAAGATAAAGATTGGGATTGATAAAATAGGAGAGGGGTATATGAAAAGGTGTGGCTGATGATGGTTCTTTAAGAGAAAGAGGGGGGTTCAAAATAAAAGATGGAGAGAGATGAGATATCCTTCTAAAGTCCAAAATGAGGAAGAGTTAGGGGGTTTGAAAGAAAAAATGAAAATGGAGAAGCCTCTGTGAATGGGAAGGTCTTGGATGTGCGGCGCTGGCTGAATGTTTTTGAATGGGGAAGTATTATTTTATAAAGATTTTTTAGGATTTGGTATTTGGGAGGGAAAATGAAAAGTGCGGTATTGTTTTAGGGGGGGAAATATAAAAGAGAGTGTTGGATTGGGTTGATCCAAATTGTGCCTCGGACCGGACTGATTTGATGAAATTGGCTTGAGTAAAAATACAACAGAGTTTATTATTTAAGAGAATATTATTTAAAGTGATGCAAAATTATTAGAATAAAAATTCCCAAAAATTGTGTAGATTGCTTTGCTTGGGATTCGCTCTCTCACCAGAATGGCAAACCCTAGAAAAGAGTGCCTTTTGACTCTCTCCTGCTCGTACATTAACTATATCAATGAGCCTACATAGCACCCACTGGTATTTATGTCGGGTCGTAGTAGCATTTCCAAAATTCGTTGAACTGGAATCATCTGTTTAGGCACCTGCTTCAAATGGAGCTTTCAGAAATCCCTTCGCTATGGGCGAAGGTTTTTCTATGCTACATGCCCTAGGTCTGACCGCCTAACTTTTGTTTTGACTTTTCTTTTGTCAGAAATGGATTTTTCTTTAGCGGAAATGGTCGGAACCAAGCAACGAGTCCCCCGGGACTTGAAAAAGAGGTTTCAACTATCAATCGCTGCCCTTATGTTGAGGAGATTTAGAAGCACTTGCTGAATATCCTCCTAGCCAGGGGATCCCCCTTGCCCTTGCAAGATGAGGCCAAGTAGGTGATGCACCATTATCCGGGGCATGGTCTCATTAGCTCTATTACGAAACTTCTTGGAAATAAGCAGATCATAGATAAGTTTTTTCATGGAGATTATTGGGAACGGAAATGTGTTCTTTTATCAATCTCTTGGCCCTTTCTTAACTCCTTGTTTCGTAAATCGGTCGCTGGTAGATCTGATCGGATCCCGGATACGACCGACAAGTTTATCAAGCAGTTCTGCTACAATATTGATGTCGCGCCACTCGCATTTTCTCGGGATTTTTGGCTGTGACCAAATTTCCTTTAATAGAAACCTATGACGATGTATTAATAGTAATATTAACAAAACCTAATGCTTAATTTAAAATAAAAGATGCGATGTCATTCTGTGAGATGAAATTAAAAAGAGAGTGTTGGATTGTGTTGATCCAAATTGTGCATCGGACTGGACTGGTTTGATGAAATTGGCTTGAGTAAAAATACAACAGAGTTTATTATTTAAAAGAAAAATTATTTAAGAGATGCAAAATTATTATAATAAATGCCAATGTATTAATAGTAATATTAACAAAACCTAATGCTTAATTTAAAATAAAAGATGCGATGTCATTCTGTGAAAAATTAAAACATAGAATATTAGGTAAAAAAATGCATAAATGATAAGTAAAATGCAGTGTCCTAAAATACTTAAAATTACAAGAATAAACCCAAAAGATGGGTCAAAATTGGGTGTCAACAACTTATCACTCTTTGACTGAAGACGATGAAAGAGTTTTCGGATAAAGACGTTGACTTGTAGCCAATTTTGTCTCCATCGTCAGAATTAGAACAAAGATCAAGAAAATTAAATACGGGATGACGCCGATTCGAAATTTGTCCCAATATCGAATTATAATGACACTGGGCTACTGTGATGCTGAAAAATTCAAAACAATGCTGAAACAGATTCAAAATTTGTCTAGTGTCGAATTATGATGACACTGGGTTACATGTGATGTAGGAAGAGACATGGGTGTTTGTTCCCTGAAAAGTTTCTAGGGTGTTTGTTCCCGAAGTCAAAATAAATGAAGTGTTTGCAGATGATCATTGTGTCATTGTGTTGACGTGGTGATGTCGTCATTGTGTTGACGATGCTGATGACGTTATTATGTTGACGCGAGGATGATGTCATCATTGTGTTGACGATGCTGATGGCGTCATTGTGTTGACGCGTGGATGATGTCATCATTGTGTTGACGATGTGAAGATGACGCTGGTGTACATGCGCAATGCAGATGTCCTCGTTGTATAGACGAAATGAAGATGACGCCGGTGTACAGGCGAAATACAGATATTCGTCGTTGTATGGACGAAGTGAAGATGACGTCGTTGTACAGGCACAATGCAAATATTCATCGTTGTATGGACGAAGTGAAGACGCCGCCGGTGTACAGGCATAATGAAGATGTTCGTCGTTGTATGGACGAAGTGAAGATGACGCCGTGTACAAAGAATGTAGATATTCGTTGTCAGATGGACGGATGTAAGATGACGCCGGTGTACAGGCGCAATGCAGATGTTCTTCATTGTATGGGACGAAGTGAAGATGACACCGATGTACAGGTGCAATGCAGATGTTCTTCGTTGTATGGACGAAGTGAAGATACGCAATGCAGATGTTCGCTGCAGATGGACGGTGAAGACGACGCGGTGGTACGCGCACGCAGATGTTCGTCGTTGTATGGACGAAGTGAAGACGACGCTGGTGTACAGGCGCAATGTAGATGTTCGTCGTTGTATGGACAAAGTGAAGATGACGCCGGTATACAGGCGCAATGCAGATGTTCGTCGTTGTATGGATGAAGTGAAGACGACGTGTATGCAGGAGCACGCAGATGCTCGCCGTCAGATGGACGGTTGATGGACTAAGTGAAGATGATGTCGGTGTACATGCATAATGCAAATGTTATTCGTTGTATGGACGAAGTGAAGATGACGCCGGTGTACAGACGTAATGCAGATGTTCGTCGTTGTATGGATGAAGTGAAGATGACGACGGTGTACAGACGCGATGCAAATGTTCATCGTTGTATGGACGAAGTGAAGATGACTCCGGTGTACGGGCGCAATGCAGATGTTCGTTGTTGTATGGACGAAGTGAAGATGACGTCGGTATACAGTCGCAATGCAGATGAATGCTGATGTAAAAATAAGGATTTTTATGGTTTTCAAACATGTGGGATCGAAGCCAATGTGGCCGCCTACGTATCCTCTGAGGTAATCAGGTCAAAACGTAGTTCGTGATACAAAAATAAGGATTTTGAGGTTTTCAATATGTGTGACCGGAGCTGATGTGGTTGCCTACGTATCCCGCCGAGGGAATCAGGTTAAGACGCAGTTCGTGATGTAAAAAATGAGAATTTTTATAATTTTCAATAATGTGGGATCGAAGCCGATGTGGCCGCCTACGTATCTTGCTGAGGGAATCAGGTCAAGACGTAGTTCGTGAAAAGTAAAAGCAGATTGTACAGCTTTCAAAAAATAGAATTGTAAGGCTTTCAAAAGTTGGACCTAAGCCGATGTGGCCGCCTACGTATCCTGCTGAGGGAATCAGGTCAAGACGTAATTCGTGAAAAGTAAAATAAATATTGATTTTCGATATATGCATTTTTGTTGTTTTTTTTTTGAAAAAGTGAAAAGACAGCATCACGTTCTGACTTCAGTTGATACCAACAATTAGTATTGTGCTTAGGAATTCCGTTGTTTGTTTTCAGTCTAACCGAGACTGACTCCAGTGTAATTCCTATAGTTTCAGTAGGTGCCTCAGACATACTTGAGTGTCAACACTTGCTTGCAGCCAAAGTTTCGAACTATACGTATCCTCATGTTTCAAATGCCCTCACTGAAAGAAAGTCTCATTCTCACATATATTCCAGTTATTTGAATTTTGGAACATTTAGAGAAACACACTCACACTCAAAAATATGCTCAATGCATGCAATTGTGATATCATAGGTTTGGTCGTCCTGTAAGTATCCACTAATGTGAGAACTCTCAGTATAAGATCATGTAGGGCTTGTAATGTAGGTTTGGGGGAAGGGAAAAATATTATTTGGGTAAAAAGTGGCTAATCCTTCCTCGAGCGTTGCACTACGTCCGTGCTTGATATTTGTGCGCTTTAATGTTGACCTGCTTTATTTTTGTCCCAGTTTTTCTGTATTGACTTCTTTTTGAATCTTTCGTTTGGAGCCCCTTTTTTTTCAGAGTTACTCTCTCATTTTATTTATCATTTTTTCTTGTTTGATAATGTCGGGGCTTTTGATTTCTTCTTTTTGTGAAGTCGTCTTTTATGTTTTTTTTTCTTTTCCCTTTTTGGGACTTCGCCAACTTTTGTCTTTGTAAACTTCAACGCAGAATTTTGTCAGCTACTTGCCATTTTTAAAGCACTCAAGGAGGCCGGGCTAAGAGAGGGATAATGCGTATTCACTCAAAAAGGGTATAGGTGTAATATGCGGTTGTCATAGGATTTAGGATCAAAGGGGTGTACTACGTATAATGTTATTTGGTAGGCTGAAAAGGCTCAAACGGGTCAAAGAAAGCCTACGATTATTTCCTATACCAAGTGTTACTCAGGATTTTACCTTAACAAACATTTGGGCCAAGTTCTAGATCACAATGCAATGCAATTGAACTTATTCTAAAACTCACCACACATTGCACATGAAACGATGAGGTTGGATTCGTTTTTATCTTAAAAGCATGCAAGACAATGTCATTACAGCTGCGTGAGAGGTACCAGAAGAATCTATGGTTTATCACGAAGTCAGCCCATACTGATTATTACTCGTCATTTTCTATGCACACTCCTAACTGTGTTGGTATCAATCAAGTCAAACAATGATACTTAAAAATTGTTTTTGTATTTTTGGATAACGTTTTTTTTTGTATTTATGAATAAAATATATTTTTTTGTATTTTTTGAATAAATGTACTGAACCCGAATAGGGCTACCTACGTATCCCGCCGATGGAATCACGTGCGCGTAGTTCATTCAGATAGGTTATAGAATGTATGCTTAAAAAGAATTCATATATGATAGGATGTAAGAGTAAAAACTGTGCAAAATAAATGATTGTCCATTATAGAATGAATGCAAAGTAAAATAATTGTCCATGATATAATGAATGTAATGAAAAATGAATGTCCGTGATAGAATGAATGTAATGAAAAAATGAATGTCTGGGATAGAATGAATGTAATACAAAATGAATGTCATGAGAAAATGAATGTCCGTAATAGAATGAATGTAATGAAAAATGAATGTAAATGATATGATGAATGTAATGAAAATGAATGTATGTGATAGAATGAATGAAATGAATGTATGAGATATGATGAATGTAATAAAAATTGAATGTATATGATAGAATGAATGAAATGCATGGGTGAACCAAATATGTCATTTTTTTTATTATTATCATTTCATTTTTTTTTTGTGGTGTCGAACCCAAGATGTGTTGCCTACGTATCACACTGTGTGGTGAGAGTCAGACACGCGTAGTTCAGAAAGATATGTTATGCAATATATGATATGAGTGTATCACGTAATTAAAGTTAAGTATCAATTGAATTTGCAAATATGTATAAAAAATACAAAGATATAGAAAAACTTCAAAGTGATGTCTCATTGAATCTGGTGTTGGCTGACTTCTTTTCAGTAAATATATCTCTTGGTCATTTTTTGTGACACTTTTGCTTTGTTCTTTCCTGGAATGTTTACAGGGATAATGTTTTAGAATGATCGTCCTCGACTATTTGCGAGGACGATTTTCCTGCAAAAATATGAGAAATGGGTGAGAGTAGAAAAGTCACAAAAATAATGAAATATAGGGGTGTGACAATATAGTTAAATACTCCCCTGATTGATTCAATCGTAGTGGAGGTTGACGCTTCACAAGGTCCAACTTTCAAGTCGCGCTGTTCAAGAGCGATTTACGCAGTAGAAGTCCTGATTGCAATGTAACAGCAACAGTGCAAAAATGCAAATGCTCGTATCCGGAGTTGCAAGAATATGATATGATATGTACAGAATTAAAAAGGTATTTTTTTTTAAATGTACAAAGTTGCTAGCGACAAACAATAGTAAATAGTAGGCAAAAGCATGTGAATAAAGCATGTGTCCTAATATGCATGGACCTGTCTTATGGCAAAGGTGGGCCTAAACGCCAAATATGCGAGATTGTGACAGATTGATTCAAGTAGCTAAACATTAATGCTTTTGTTGGAAATGATGAATGTACATTTTCCAATTTTGGCATGTCATGATTAGTCTTTAGTTCGTCTATCAGTATCACGCTACATATATATGATGATTGATTGTTGGGTTGTGAAACCCGTCGACAATTGGTGGATTCCCTAATTGTGGAGACGATACCAAGGTTTGACCCACCTACGGTGTATGCATGCATGTCTTAAGATAAAGGGGGTATAGCTCTATCCTAAATTTTCTATGATTTGTCTTATAGTGTTACACCCCGTATTTTCAAGAGAATGAGATGAGAACGTATGTGAGAAGATAAGATTTGAATTTTGAAACGAAAGGAAAATCACTTTTTCCTAAGGAGAAATTTCGGAACCTTGTGAAGGAAAAAAGTATATTATTTGGAATTTGATTCTCAATTTGGTATATGGAATTAGTATAATATATTGGAGTTTTGAATTTTTAAGTTTCGGATTTGGTCATGTGGGGCCCACCGGAAAATTTTACGATTTTGTGGGGCCCAAAAGATTTTGAGATATTTTGGTGAAGAAATAATTTTGGACCAATGGGAGGGTGACACGTGTCACCCCTCCACTTGTCATGAAGACTTTGACTTGGACTTTAGATATTTTGGAGACAAGTGGACATGTGGGTTCCACTCCACTTGTCTTGCTACACTTGTTAGATATTTGTATATATCATAGAGGCTTGCAAGACTTCATTCTACACTTAGCCATATTTCAAGAAAAGTTCTATCTCTCTTTTCTCTCTTGTTCTCGGCCATGGAGGGTTTCGATGAACAAAATTCTCTAATATTCGAAGCTTGTGTATATTAATACAAGATTAAGGTCCCTAACCAAGTGTTGAGCCAAGATAAACACCACTAACACCTAAAAACCTCTCTTGGCCGAGAATGAGGGTGAAACCCTAAGGGTTTTCGTCAACTTTTTGGTGATGGAACGTGAATGGAAGTTGATCATAAGCTTATAGGTGTTACATACATGTGATTGGAACGTGAATAATAGGAGCTAAGACTAATATATGGACTGACTTTAGCTTGGACTGTTTTGGGCTATATTTGAGGTAAGGATCATTTTCCTCTTGAAGTAATTGAAGATTACATATGGTAGTAATGTATAAGTGAGCTTGTACTAAAAAGAATGAAGATTAAAAATAGTTTGGACAATTTTGGGAGTTGAGGCCGAGAGTTTGACATTTTCGGCCATTAGAATTGTTGATCATTATTGTTGTTAATTTCACTTGTCGCGTGTTGTATAATGAAGGAAATAATGTTGTTGATAGTTTATATAACTTATATAACACATTGGAATGTGAATTGGATTAAAGGAATTAAGGAAAAAGGCTTTGGACTTATAGTTGTTATTGGCCGAGAATGGCCTTAAATGGTTGGATATTTTGGGCCAGTTTTGGGACTGTTTTGTGGTATATAACTGGTGGAAAATCAGCCACCAACTTGCATGTTTAATGTGGTAAAATGGCTAATGAAAGTCGTAAGGAATAAGGGTGTTAAAGGCTTCACATTGTACCCTTAATGTTAATTTATTATGGACTGTTTTGTGGACTGTTTTAATGTGATTGTGGGGAAGAATTTAACATGTCAAGTTGGCGTGTAATCCCCTTTGGTTAACTGTTGGTTATGTCCTTAAGTGTGGCTTGTTGGTTGTTGAATTTGGGCCTTGGAAAAGATGGAAAAGTACGTAGAAACAAAGGAAGTGCTGCCCAATTTTCCGTAGAATAAGAGACCCTTAGTTGGTATTAATCTACCTTAGAAAGCTTGGAATTGATAATCGTGTTATTGTTGTTATAGGTTGAAGTACTTTTGAGACGTATTCTTGATTGTAGAGTTGGTTAGTCGCCAATAAGGTATGTGAACTATCCTTTCTTCTTCTAGCATGATTCCTTGTTTTAAAGTGAGTGTATCCTACTCTTTAGTGATTTAATTCTTGATAGTACTTTGGATTTCCTAAAATAGAAGTTGCTCTATATACTTTCTTGATAGTACTTTGATTTTATAAAATGGAAGTGGTTCTATCCATTCTTTTGATAGTACTTAGGGTTTCTAAAATGAAAGATTGTTATATCTATTCTCTTGATAGTACTTTGGGTTGTCTAAATGAAAGTATTTCATTTTAGTTCATTGTCGTATATGAAAGAAGTTACATGATTGAAAGGTATAAATTACTTGGTGTTAAAAGTATATTTGACTTGATTTGAAAAGTATAACTTACTTGAGTTTAAACGTGTAGTAACTTGATTTTAAAAGTGGAAGTGTCTTGATACTATGAGTGTTAGTGTTTGGAGGTTTATAAATGAGAAGATGTCACGACGGACATAGTACTTTCGTTCAATTTCCTATTATTACTAGACGTGATATTGCCTTGAGTTCTCTTAAAATGATAGTTCATTCTATTTGTGCTAATGAGACTGGAGATGATTTAAATTGTATAGTTGGATCACGTGGAGAACGCCCATGATTACGACATAAATCTTATCAGGTAAATTGTATAGTTGGATCACGCGAGAACGCCCATGATTACGACATAAATCATATTGGAATATTGTATAGTTGGATCACGTGAGAACGCCCATGATTATGACATAAATCTTATCAGGAAAACGGTATAGTTGAAATCACGTGAGTACGCCAATGCTAGACTTGAATATTATATAAACTCATGGACAAGATCCATGACGCGAAGTACAAATACTCTTTCATGTTGATCTAACTCTTAAAAGGCATAACTTAAAAGGTAAAGTTGACTCTCATTACTCTCATATTTGCAAGGCATGTTGTCTTGTTATTTTGAATTATCATACTTGTCTCATGTTATATTTGGATCAGATGATCTCCTTTACAAGATTTATTGTTTCACATACTGTACATTTCATACCGACTTCTTTATCCGTGGGGCATGCGTCATTACACAGGTTTAGGTAGGCAGTTTGGTGATTTGCATGTGTAGGATCCTTGCTCAGAGTTTTTGGGGATAGCTACAATTTTCCGGGGCTTATCAATTTGGTATAGATATTTAATTACTGTGCTTTTGTACGCATGGGTACACGGGCCTCATTCCGCCATAGTTCTCAGAAACTCGAGGTCTGTATTCATATGTGGGATTGGACTCATGTACAGTGTAGCTTCTTTTGGATTATATATATATATATATATATATGGCAGCCTTATCGGCTTTGCCTTTGCATGTTTGTTTAAAAAAATAAGTGTTATTTAACTTCCGCGGATAACTTGGTCGTAGAGGTAGAAGGGTGCGTGTCAGTTGGCCGCTAGCGCCGGGTTCGGTCGTGACAGAGTTGTCACGACCGACCGGCCGCGATCGTGCCCTACCCGGGCACCCTGCCTCGTATACATCGAGAATAGCAATGAACATACACAACATAAACACACGTGTAAATAATATACAACACAAAGCTAGCCGATAAGTGCCGCTTCCATAATATAAACAAAGTCAAAAGTACAACTTTACAACTCGCCTTATAGCCCAACCACATATGTGAATACTGCACTTGAATAACAAATCGTGGACAGTGTTCCCGCCATACCACGAATGTACATAATCTACAACATCGTGGACAAGATCGTACTAAAAGAAAGACAAGCCTCTCCGAGAATGGAGCTTCCGACGTCCGATAAGTGATCCTAAGAATGTGGATCGCCACACTACCCTTTCTCGCAGATGAACGCACTTCGAGAAGCGGGTCGCATACGCATGTACTAAGTATGTAAACCGAAAGTACTGTAATTACAATATAAGTTTAATAGAAAGCCGAGACATGTATGATAACAAAATTACAAGACAGTGCCTTACTAACAATGAGTACATCAAGAGAATACGATAACATCACAATAGCAGCTTCCGATCATACCATGGGTAGCGAACCCATAAAACAGTGGTATAACGTCTGGTGTCTACCTCATTTATACTCTTACCTCAAGCAGTGGTATAACGCCTTGGGGTTTGCCCTCATTTATACTCTTATCCCGTAAGATAGTAACGCAGTGGTATAACGCCTTGGGGCTTCTCATTTATACTCTTATCCCGAAGAAGTGGTATAGCGTCTTGGGGTTTGCCTCACCGATACTCTTACCCTATCTCAAACCTACATTATCCAATAATTAAGCAAGTTAGCAATCCCCTAACTTCTTATTAGTCTTATTCCTCTACATTCTCATTTTAGTTTACTTAAGGCACTTTCATGTCTTTTATAAAAATCCGGGAATTTAACCCAAAGTACTACGTACTTCTATGCTTTTAAAATGACTCATTTCATTATAAAACTTCCAAGATACTAATAGCCGTAGTATCAAGTGACAATTTCTTTTCAAGACAAGTCACAATACTTTCGTAAATAAATATGGCTTCTAAATCAAGTTGACTCGTGTCTTCTAAAACCTTAGGCAATTAATGCCTTAAAATAGAATTACCTTCCATTAAATCAAGTCATTTATCTTTCCATAAAGTCAATATAACCAACTCCCCATAAAGTCGTTATATTCACTTTATACCGTAGTCATGTACCATTTCCTATCCAAGGGACTTATACGTTTAAAACGACACAAGTATTACATACTTTAAAATTCTTCAAGTCCCTTATCTTTAACAAGACTTAAGACATCTTTAATATTCTCAAAGAAGTGAGTTAAATCTCCTAACTCACCCGACTTGGCATTTCATAAAACAAGTAAAGGATGTCAAAGTCTTGTACGTCTACCGTACTATATACGCGAAACTAGTCATGCTCAAAAATAGGAAAAGTTCTACATACCTTGTCGTCAAACCACTTGCCAAGTACTAAGTCCCGCCAGACTATGTCAACCTATAATATTCACAATACGCCTATTAAAGCCTTACTTCAAACGTAGAATATTATAAGTATTAAGTCTCCATTTTCTACGGAAAATCTGGACAAAGACTCTCCTTTGTTTTTACTCACTTTGCCACCTTTTCAAGGCAAATACAATAACCAAACAGCCCCAATTGGCTCACAATCAATATAGCAGTAGTCCAATACAAATGACTAACTAAACAGCCCCAATTGGCTCACAATTATATATAAGGTAGTCCCATACAAATGACTAACTAAACAAATTTCCAATTGGCTCACAATTATATATAAGGTAGTCCAATACAAATGACTAACTAAATGACCCAATTGGCTCACAATTATAAATAAGGTAGTCCAATTTCCATTTCAATCCAAATTTGTAGCATAACATGATATCAAGTCGCATTTGATTATAATAACCATAATCCTTAAGTCAATGACACGCGACGGTTCTAACAACGATTAAATTGTACTTCAACTTAGTCATGGCTTACATTACATTTCAGATTTCCAAGGCTATAATCAATCCATAATCCTTATAACCTCAAGATAACAATTCCATGCTTGCAACATACAAAGCTATCGACAACAATATAAATATACAACTCAGAACACTTTCAAAGACAAGATTATACCTTCACGAATATGAAACTAACTCCAATCCGCAATGCTTCCTTAGTAGTTTAGAACCTCTTCAAGACACCTCAATCCGCTTGTTGAGACCCTTAGAACAATACCAACAATTATCCTTCAAAGCTCCAAACAAAACCTAGAAAGACCATTAGGTTTTCGCTTATGACTAACCCAAAAACAATCTTTTTCCAAGATTTTTCTATTGAGATGTGTTTACAATACACCTAAGACCCTTGGTTTAAAGTGGAATCAAATGGACAAGAAACTAAATTTTTTTCTTTTCTAAGTGATGAACCCGAGACCCCTCTATGAGTTCTTCAAAATTTTGCAAAATTTTTCTAAGTTAAGTCTTCTTGCTACTAGTATTATATATAGGGTCATGGAGGTTAAGATGCATCCACACGGTTGGCTCGATATTCTCTTAGCAAAATATCAAGACTTATTGACCATTTGACTTAGTCAAGATTGTCAAGCCACAACTTGCAAGACTTAAGTCATAGAAGACTTATGGTAAATGACCATAAAGGCCATGCCATTTCGTCCAAGGCATAGCTATGGGGGTGACACGTGTCGCCTCCCATTCGGCCACAACACTTACGCTTTCCGACAATTTCATAATTTCCGATAAAATTTGCAAGTCTCAAATCCTTAACATTTGTGAGTTCTTACTTACGCTCTAAGACATGTCCTGTAAATACGTTGAGTAACATTCTTCCACAATTAGAAACATTCTTCCCCGAATGTTCTTTCGGAGTCATAATAAATAATAGACATAGTTTCATTTCACAACCCCGACATACCAAAAATGCCCCACATGGCCACATAATAGCATTTAAGCAAAAGAGATACTTCAATTTAAAACTTGACAAGTAAGGAAGATGAATTACCAAGGTATAGGAAATAAGTGAGGATACTTCCTCAACATGTCTTCCTCCGCCTCCCAAGTCATCTCCTCTCTGCTATCATTCCTCCACAGACTTTGACGAAACTACATCCTCGTCCGCAATCGACCGCGATCGAGTATCGCTATGGGACTCTCCTCATACGATAACCCTTCTGTCACCTGGACCTCACTAGTAGGGAAAACTCTCGCTGGATCACCGATACACTTCCGCAACATAGAAACATGGAAGATCGGATGTACCGCCTCTAACTCTGATGGCAGATCCAACTCGTAGGCAACCTGGCCCACTCTACGGATGATCTGGTAAGGCCCAATGTACCTTAGGCTGAGTTTCCCCTTCTTACCAAATCTCATCACATCCTTCATGGGTGACACCTTCAAGAAGACCCAATCGTCTACCTGAAACTCCAAATGCCGACGCCGATTATCCGCATAAGACTTCGCCGACTCGAGCCGCTATCGCCTCTCCGGATAAGCTTCACCTTATCCACACCGCTGTATCAAGTCCGCCAACTAATCGCATTCTCGCCCACGCCGAACCAACCGACGGCGACTGCATTTCCGCCCATATAAAGCCTCGTATGGCGCCATCTGTATGCTGGAATGGTAGCTGTAGTTGTAAGCAAACTCCACAAGAGGCAAATGATCCTCCCAGCTACCACTGAAATCTATCACGCAGGCTCGCAGCATATCCTCGTTGTTCGATAGTGCGCTCGCCGCCTGCCACCGAGGGTGAAATGTTTGCCGAGACTCACCGTGTCCCTAAACCTTCTCGAAAGACCTCCAGTTAGTCAGAACCGGCTCCCTATCGATATAATCGACACCGAACACCGCGGCCTCACTATCTCTGATGTACAATCCGCATAGTCTCACCAAAACGCTGCCCCGATCGAAGGAAATGGGCTGATTTCACACCACAACAATAACTCAAACGGAGTCGCATTTCCTCCGAGTACGAGGTAACCTCAGAACAAAGTCCATGTTGATCATCTCCCACTTCCAAGTCGGAATCTCAATAGATCGCAATAAACCATCGGGCCTCGTGCTCGACTCGACTACCGGGCAATTAGGACATCAGGCAACAAAACTCGCCACGCCCTCTTCGTGCCATCCCACCAATACAAACATCCGAGGTCATGGTACATCTTGGTCGACTCGATGAATAGAATAACGAGCACCGCGCCTCTGTGACCACCGACGGTCCTCGATACATCGGGAACACACAACCGCCTCAAAACTCAAGACTTCATCAGCGCCACTCGAATAGACTCTCTTCTCCTCCCAAGAGCCGCATCACGGCATCGCACCAACACCGGGTCCTCAACCGTCCGCTTTACCTCATCAACGATGGAAGACTCGGCAACCTCACGAACCCGCATCCACTAACGCCGGTATCGATCAATCGAACCCCAAGGCTCGCTAATCGGTGGATTCGACGGACCATGTCCTCGCCTCTCCGGCCGCACTCCGATAGGCTCCCCATCGATCTACGACTCAAGGCATCATCAACTACGTTGGCCTTCCGGATGGTATAGAATATCAACATCATAATCTTTCAAAGAACTCTAACCACCGCCTCTCGCCTCAAGTTCACCCATCGCTCAAGATATACCTGAGGCTCGTGGTCTCAGATAAATATCCACACGAACCCCGCATAAATAATGTCTCCAAATCTTCAAGGCATGAATAATCGCGCCAACTCTAAGTCATGGGTAGGTAATTCCTCTCATGCTCAGAATCGCCGGGAAGCATAGGCTATAACCTTGCCGTGCCGCATCAAACACACCCAGCCCGATACCCGAGGCATCACAATAGATCACGCATCCATCTAACCTCCTAAGAGTAAGAACCGAGCCGTAGTCAACCTTTCCTTCAGCAACTGGAAACCCTTCTCGCAAGCCTCGCCCATCGGAACTTGGCCGCTTTCCGAGTCACTAGTCAACGGTCTGAAATCGGCAACCGCCCACAAACTCGCGATAATAACTCGCTTCTAAGAAATCGCGCACTTGGCCGGAGTAAGAGGTCTCGCCAAGACTGATCGCCAATCTTTGCCGATCTACCCAACACCATCGCCCCATAATATGCCCCAGAATGCCATCGAGGCCAACCAAAACTCACACTGAGAACTTGGCGAATAATCGCCGGCCCGAGAATCCTGGTACCGCCTCGTGATTCAGATGCTCCTCGCTTCCGTGAATAAACCAGATGTCATCAATGAATACAATCACAAATGTATCCAAGAATGACTTGAACACCTTGCTCATCAAATCCATAAATACTACCGAGCGCTGTCAAACCGGAAAGACATAACCTCAACTCATAGTTCCCATACCGGTCCCGAATGCGCCTTTGGGATATCTACCTCTCGAACTCGAACTCGATGATAACTGCATCGCAGTCTATCTTTGAGAAACACCTCGCACTCGCAATCGTCAAACAAATCATCAATCCCGGGAGTGGGTACCTATTCTTAATGGTTACCTTATTCACCGTCAGAAGTCAACACACATACGCAAAGATCCCATCCTTCTTCTTTACAAACAATACCGGCGCTCCTGTGGAGATACACTAGGCCTAATAAAGCCTTTTCCAAAGAAATCTTTCACTGGTCCTTCGCCTCCTCAACTCGGCAGTGCCATCCTCGTATGGCGGAATGGAAATAGTCGAGTGTCCGCAACGTGTCAATACAAAACTCAATCTCCTCTCGAGGGATACCCAAGATCATCCGGGAACACATCCGCAAACTCCCTAACCATCGCATCGATCAAGAATCGCACCTCACCAGATCAAATACCCGCACTGCATGATAGATGCACTTTCGCACCATCTTCCTAGCCTTGAGGTAAGAAATAAACCTACCCCTGGCGCCGTGTTGCTCTCCACTGATAATCGCTCGCCAGAAATCGAACCGAACCAACCTGTCTTACGCCAACGTTGGCATAACAAGAGGCCAACCACCCATACCCATAATGACATCAAAATCGTCATCTCCACTTATCAAGTTCGCAAGTGGTCCGACGATCAGAATAAATACCGACAACCTCTATACACCCGCCGCCTAACACCGAATCACCAATCGCGTAGCTACCTCAAACGGTTCTATCGACACCGCCTACTCCGATTCTACCCGCAATAAGAGGGGACACATAGGACAAGGTAGAACTTGGATCTATCAATGCATAAACATCACACCAAATTAGTAATATACCCGCGACGACGCTGTGGAAGCCTCCCGATCCCGCGGCCGGGTTAGAGAATATATGCGGTTCGGGACCGCGAATCGAACCACCACCACGACTCTACCGCGCTCGCCGGCCCGCGAGTACTCGCCCCGGGCGCATAACTACGTAAGGAGAAGAAGACCTAACAATCGATCCCGCTTACTGGCCGTGCATCACCCATACCGCTTCTAGACGGACAATCTCTCTTCAAATGGCCCACCGCCACAAGAGTAACAAGCTCCCGGCTCGCGACACTCGCTCGTGGAACCTACCGCATCGAGCACACCGAGGCGTGGTGGTCCCGACGCGACGCTCGCCTCGCCTCGAATCTCAGAGTCCCGAGCTCGACCGCCCCGATCGACTGGCCGGGTCGACCTCTTGCCGTAAAAATCGCGACGAGCACTCTGGCCGGGCCGAACGAGGACCTACTCGCCGAGGTTGTCCGCCTCGAAATCGCCCCGAGACCCCGGCGTCCTCGCCTCTTGGCCGCTCGCGCTAACTGGTCCTCCTCCTCTCTATCCTCTATCCCCGCAGATAGGCTCGTATCCGGCGATGTCCATACCGGCAAGAGCCACCCCAAGCACGTCAGAATCATACGACGCCTAGCCCCATCACATAACGATGAACTCTATCCGCCATGCTAGCTACAATAGTGCGAGCATGCTCGCCATGAGTCAAACTCAGTCAGACTCCCTAACTGGCCCTCCTGCTCGCCGCAAGGTCAAAACTGTCTACCCGGCTCTCTCATCTCGGAGGTAAAAGTGATCCATAAAGGCCTCAGAACTCCTCCCAAACACCGGAAGAGCATCATCACCTCGAAAGCAACCACGACTCAAACCGCTTCAACGCAATATCGCGCAACCCAGCAAGAGGCTAGTGCACTCGCCTCAAGCCCTAAGAACTCGCATGGTCCGTCAGAGCCGAACGAACTCCCGCGATCCTCGCTGACTTCGAACCATAAAACTCGTGGATTACATCCCGTAAAATCCCTAATCCGCAAACCGCTTGTGCTGGCCGCCGCTCGCTTACGCCGCCGCCATTATATCGGTCAATAACCGACCGCTTCTCGTAGTCTCTATACTCGCACCGGGCCGGGAATCGAGGGTCCGCATCTAACCTCGAGCTACCGCCGCCTCGGCCTCTAATATCGCCGGCGTGGTCGAACTCAACGACCCGCCTACTACCTCGTGCATAGTCCGCGGCTCGAGCCCGTGCGACCTCGAGTACCGCTAGCAGCCTCCGCCGCCGCTTTGCCCTCGGCTCGTAGCTTTCCGAGGCATAGCTGTTTCATTAAGAGGTCGAGAGGATTCAACCTAATAAGACAGCTCTAATGCACGATCTCGGGAGAGAAAATGGAAACTAATCCTAAATGTCCCGCACCTCCTCGATTATAGATGTGGTGCACAACACACCGATAATCAAGACTCTACTAGATACGGCCTCAGACACTTTTCGAGAACTAATCGCTCGATATCACTTTTTGTCACGACCGACCAAGCCGCGATCGTGCCCTACCCGGGCACCCTGCCTGTATACATCGAGAATAGCAATGAACATACACAACATAAACACACGTAAATAATATACAACACAAAGCAGCCGATAAGTGCCGCTTCCATAATATAAACAAAGTCAAAAGTACAACTTACAACTCATTTATAGCCCAACCACATACGTGAATACGCACTTAGAATAATAATCGTGGCGGACAGTTCCCGCCATACCTCGAATGTACATAATCTACAACATCGTGGACAAGATCACTAAAAGAAAGACAAGCCTCCGAGAATGGAGCTTCCGACGTCCGATAAGTGATCCTAAGAATGTGGATCTCGCCACTGCCACTCTTTCTCATGCAGATGAACGCACTTCGAGAAGCGGGTCGCATACGATGTACTAAGTATGTAAAATGGAAAGTATCAGAATTACAACATAAGTTTAATAGAAAGCCGAGACATGTATGATAACAAAATTACGACACAAAGGTTTTACTAACAATGAGAGTACATCAAGAGAATACGATAACATCACAATAGCGCTCTCGATCATACCACGGGTAGTGAACCCATAAAAACAGTGGTATAACGCCTTGGGTGTCTACCCTCATTTATACTCTTACCCAAGTTATGGTATAACGTCTGGGGTTTGCCTCATTTATACTCTTATCCCGTAAGATAGTAACGCAGTGGTATAACGTCTTGGGGCTTCCTCATTTATACTCTTATCCTGAAGAAGGTGGTATAGCCTGGGGTTTGCCCTCACCGATACTCTTACCCTATCTCAAACCTGGCCATTATCCAATAATTAAGCAAGTTAGCAATCCCCCTAACTTCTTATTAGTCTTATTCCTCTACATTCTCATTTTAGTTTACTTAAGGCACTTTCATGTCTTTTATAAAAATCCGGGAATTTAACCCAAAGTACTACGTACTTCTATGCTTTTAAAATGACTCATTTCATTATAAAACTTCCAAGATACTAATAGCCATAGTATCAAGTGACAATTTCTTTTCAAGACAAGTCACAATACTTTCAGAAATAAATATGGCTTCTAAATCAAGTGACTCGTGTCTTCTAAAACCTTAGGCAATTAATGCCTTAAAATAGAATTACCTTCCATTAAATCAAGTCATTTATCTTTCCATAAAGTCAATATAACCAACTCCCCATAAAGTCGTTATATTCACTTTATACCGTAGTCATGTACCATTTCCTATCCAAGGACTTATACGCTTAAAACGACACAAGTATTACATACTTTAAAATTCTTCAAGTCCCTTATCTTTAACAAGACTTAAGACATCTTTAATATTCTCAAAGAAGTGAGTTAAATCTCCTAACTCACCCGACTTGGCATTTCATAAAACAAGTAAAGGATGTCAAAGTCTCAGACGTCACTGCACTATATACGCTAAACTAGTCATGCTCAAAAATAGGAAAAGTTCTACATACCTTGCTCGTCAAACCACTTGCCAAGCACGTAAGTCCCGCCAGATTATGTCAACCTATAATATTCACAATACGCCTATTAAAGCCTTACTTCAAACGTAGAATATTATAAGTATTAAGTCTCCATTTTCTACGGAAAATCTGACAAAGACTCTCCTTTGTTTTTACTCACTTTGCCACCTTTTTCAAGGTCAAATACAATAACCAAACAGCCCCAATTGGCTAACAATCAATATAGCAGGTAGTCCAATACAAATGACTAACTAAACAACCCCACTAGGCTCACAATCATATATAATGTATTCCAATACAAATGACTAACTAAAAAATTTCCAATTGGCTCACAATTATATATAAGGTAGTACAATAAAAATGACTAACTAAACAGCCCCAATTGGCTCACAATTATAAATAAGGTAGTCCAATTTCCATTTCAATCCAAATTTGTAGCATAACATGATATCAAGTCGCATTTGATTATAATAACCATAATCCTTAAGTCAATGACATGCGATTTCTAACAACGATTAAATTGTACTTCAACTTAGTCATGGCTTACATTACATTTCAGATTTCCAAGGCTATAATCAATCCATAATCCTTATAACCTCAAGATAACAATTCCATGCTTGCAACATACAAAGCTATCGACAACAATATAAATATACAACCTCAGAACACTTTCAAAGACAAGATTATACCTTCACGAATATGAAACTAACTCCAATCCGCAAATGCTTCCTTAGTAGTTTAGAACCTCTTCAAGACACCTCAATCCATTGAGACCCTTAGAACAATACCAACAATTATCCTTCAAAGCTCCAAACAAAACCTAGAAAGACCATTAGGTTTTCGCTATGACTAACCCAAAACAATCTTTTCCAAGATTTTTCTATTGAGATGTGTTTACAATACACCTAAGACCCTTGGTTTAAAGTGTGGAATCAAATGGACAAGAAACGAAATTTTTTCTTTTTCTAAGTGATGAACCCGAGACCCCCCTCTATGAGTTCTTCAAAATTTTGCAAAATTTTTCTAAGTGTTAAGTCTTCTTGCTACTAGTATTATATATGTGGTCGCTGAGGGTTAAGATGCATCCACATGGTTGGCTTGGATATTCTCTTAGCAAAATATCAAGACTTATTGACCATTTGACTTAGTCAAGATTGTCAAGCCACAACTTGCAAGACTTAAGTCATAGAAGACTTATGGTAAATGACCATAATGGCCATGCCATTTCGTCCAAGGCATAGCTAAGGGGGGGTGACACGTGTCGCCCTCCCATTCGTCACAACACTTACGTTTTCCGACAATTTCATAATTTCCGATAAAATTTGCAAGTCTCAAATCCTTAACATTTGTGAGTTCTTACTTACGTTCTTAAGACATGTCCTGTAATTACGGGGTGTAACAAGAGTGGTATCAGAGTAGTCAGTCCTCGGAATGTCTACAGGCCGTGTCTAGTAGAGTCTTGATTATTGATGTGTTGCGCGCCACACCCATAAATAGGAGGCTACAAGACATTTAGGATTTGATTTCTATTCTTCTCACTCTGAGATCGTGCCATAGAGCTGTGTTATTAAGATAATCCCTCTCTGACGTATTATTGTGTTACAGTTATGCCTCCAAGGAAGGCAACAGTTGCCCATAAGGGTAAATCAGTAGTGGGAGCTACTAGTCAGACTCAGAGAGTTGATAGGGCTCATGCCCAGTCTATACCGGATATTGTACCGCAGTCAGCGAGTTTTTTTGCATCGGTTTTTAAGGCACCAGTACCTGAGCCTCTAGCCTCGCCAGGGAAGACTATGGCCGCGAGGGAAGCGCTGTTATCGCATCAGCAAGCGGTAATGCGCTTCATCGCCAGGCGTTATTCGCCAAGATAGACACGTGCACAGAGGGTAGAGGCCAACGCGAAAATCAGCAGAAGAGGCTAGACCGGTTGGTTATCCCTGAGTTTTGGGCGAAATTTCAAGCGGTGAGGTATTCGCCCAAGCCTCACGTAACATACCCCACAAACACAGGTGGGAGATTGGATCCCACAAGGTATTTAGGAGTCGGTCCGAGCTCCACGGTTTCAAAGGTACAGGGGTCATAGACAGTCGAGGCCACCTCTGCCTCGGTGTTCTCAGTGTAGCAGGTATCATTCTAGGAAGTGTCGTTGCACAGTGTTTGTTTTTATCAGGCCGTCTGCCATATATTGCAGGGAATGTCCTTCTAGAAGGGACACTGGTGGTATGACTTGACCTGCTGGATCAGTGGTTGGTTCCTCTTTGTCACGACCCGACCCCGGGCCGCGACTGGTGCCCTACCTGGGCACCCTTCTAATCATACAACATGATAAACTGCGGAAGCTAAATAACACACTTTTTTTTTTTAAACTAAAAACCAAGGCCAAGCCGATAAGGCTGCCATAATCATAAAAATTACCCGAAAGGGTCTACACTGTTTAACAATGTAAAAAAAACAACTCTATCCAAATTTCTACGATGAATACTGCACTCTAAGATTTGAACAAATACTATGATCGACAAGGCCCCGCTGCACTTCGAATGTACATAGCCATGACAACTCCTAACATCGAGCCATCTCAAAATGTCAACCAGATCCTAAGCTCGCGGATCCACAATCGGTACCTAAACTCGCGACATGAACGCACTTCGGCGGGGTCGCATAACAAAAATTTAATATGGAACGGAAAATAAGGTACAGAAACAAATCATAATCAGATAAAAGAATGACAGGGGCAAGTATAAAAAGGGTACATACCAGATCCTACCGTGTCATTACCACCTCGTGAACTTAATCGTACCTTATTATCATTTCCCATTTTTCAATAAAAGTCATAGTCACTTTCTTACGTATATACTTAGGAAAAATCGTCAAGTTCATTAACATATAACTTACTTATCTTTCATAACATAATCCGCCTTTATGGAGGACGATATACTACCCGCCAACTGGGACGCGATCAAGTCACACAAATATCAAAGCGTGTCGTGGAATTCCTTCTCACCGCCAGCTTATGACATAAATCATACTACGTGACGCGCTGTGGCATCCTACCTCACCGCTTCGGCGCATACATATACAATACATATATATATACCTCCCGCCGTGGAATCTCTATCACCGCCACTGTAGTGTAATATATAACCAGTGACACGCCTGTGGCATCCTACCTCATCACACACAATACATATATATATATATATATATATATATATATATATATATATATATATATATATATATATATATATATATATATATATATAAATATATATATATATGTATATATATATAACGCGCGCATGCCCCTAATCCTCATCGTATAAGCATGGCCATAACGTGCCTCTGCATCCTCGTCAGAGGTACAGTGTCTTCACGGGAGCTAGACCATGGAATAAGAATATAACATGCCCCTAATCCTCATCGTGGGTACATGTCTTCACGGGAGCTAGCCCATGGAGTAATAGTCGACATAGCACGGTCGCACGCCTAATCCTCATCGATAAGCATGGCCATGGGTAATAAAACAACCGAATCTAACCCGCCTCCGGTCACATGCCCCTAATCCCACATCGTATAAGCATGTCCAAGGATCAATCATAATGGAAGCATACCCGTGGAATCCCACATCACCGCTTCAGACGCCCAAGTAAACTTACAACAAGACAGTCGGCCCTCCAACTGAGAGTCACGACAACGTAAACATATAATACTTGCACTCAAAGCTATCACAAGCAAACATAGGAAAGTTCATTAAACCTTTAGACTTCCATTTTTATAAACTCATGGCACTTTCATTTCACACATAAAAATCCGGGAATTTAACCCAAAGTACTACGCACCTCTACTCCTTTAAAATGACTCTTTTTCAAATAAAACTTCCAAGATACTAATAACCGTAGTATCAAGTCATATATACTTTTCAAGACAAGTCACAATACCTTTTAGAAATACAATTATAGGCTTCTAAATCACGTGACTTCTTTCTTTAAAACCTTAAGCAATTGGTACCTTTAAAGCAATTTGCCCTTCTTTATTTCAAGTCATTTCTTTGCTTACATTACTGAAGAAAACCATTCTTTTAATCTTCCATAAAGTTGTTATAACCAACTTCCCATAAAGCCGTTATAACTCTTTATGTCTTAGACAATTTCATTCCTTTTATAACCAAGAGAATTATACTTTCAAATCGAATTACATAGCTTTCAAAATACTTCAAGTCTCTTAACTTTTAAGAAAACCAGTTTCTTAAACTTATAATGGCAAGAAATCAATACTTTCCAAATCAAGTATTCTATGCTTTTAAATCAATTCATTTCTTCCTTTAAGAATCAAGTCCCATAACTTGAATAATAAAGTCTCTTAACCTTTTAAGAATTTGAGGTTCATAGTCTTAAAACCTCATACGTAAATTCTTATAAATTAAGTAACATATACCTTAAAGCGCCAGAATAAGTTATACTTATTTATAACGATCTTAATCAAGTAGCCATGATCTAGAAAATGTAATAAAATTTTGTCTTATCTTAGCTTCTATGCAGATGGAGAATTCTACTTGTTTTAACTTAATTGATTGTCATTACATTTTCCTTTATTAACGCTGCAGTGGCTTGTTCGATACATATTCTCATTTGTGCCGTAACTTAGCCAAGTCAACTTGGCTCCAAAATACCTCCTAACGACTCTTACCAACATCCCACATAAGACTTGGTAAGAACTTAGGATAACTTAGACATAACCCTTACGTAGAGTAAATCAACATACATACCTCTTAACTTCTAAGAGTAGAAGGAATCATAAAATAATACCACATGTATATTCCATACATAGAATCATGTCAAAAGAAGGAAGAGGTTCACATACCTCGCGACGATTATCGACAAATAGCAAAATGCTCCAAAGTACTTCAACCTTGATAGTTATTCCATCCTTCAAGTAGAATACGCTATACTTAGTACTTCAACCTATAATGGTCATAATACGTCCATTAACCTTTTAGGTTCAACGTAGAATATTCTAGGTGCAAAGTCACTAAATTCTACGGAAAATCGGACAGCACTTCCTTTGTTTCTACATACTTTGCCACCTTTTTCAAGGCCGAATTCAATAACAAAACACGCCACATTTAAGTCCCAACAATTCAGCTAACCAAAGGGGATTACACGCCTTAATCAGGACGTGTAAATTCCGCCCCACAAATTATTACGAAACTAGTTCCATATTTAAAGTCATTCTTGACTAAACATATACAACAACACAAAGTCCTTTTCCAATTCTTTTTCAATCCAACTTCTTAGGTCTAACATGCTATATTGTCATAAACAGCTTAACAATTATAATTCCTTCCTTATATAACATGTGACGATTAAACTAATAATCCAATTGAATTGAAATCTCAAGGCTAAACATACTAGTCTTCGGATTAGGGTTCCAATATCCATAACACTTATCAACTTCATAATATATATATCTCATACTTGCTAATATCCATATCTACAACAATAAGTAATCTTAATTACTAAAACGACAAGAATTATACCTTTACAAGCCCTTATAATTTCCAAGATTCAAAGTCGCTCCTTAGCAATTCTTAGCTCCTTTCCTTTACGCTCCAATCCGCTATTTGAAGCCTTTAGAAGCTCACAACCAACTTCTCTTCCATTTCCAAACAAAACCTATGAAAATGCCTTAGGTTTTCGCCTTGTGACTAACGTCAAAACGCCGTTTTTCCGAAATCTTTCTATTGAGATATCCTTACAATACCCTTAGGGACCTTGGGTTAAAGTCTTGTGAATAAAGAACCAAAATTGCAAAATTTTGTCTTCCAAAAGACCACAAAGCCGAGAGCAACATTAGGTGTACAAAGCTTTCTCAATTTTTTTTAAGTGTTGAAGACAAGTCTTGCTACTAGTTGTGTATATATAAAACAATGGAGGGTCAAGATATTCACATATGGGTGGCTAGGATGAAAAGCACTTGGATCATACACAAGTGGCAAGTTGACTTTGGTCAATAATATCATGCTAGCAAGACTAATCTTCTTCAATGGTCAATGACCATTTTGACCTTGCAAATTTCGTCCAACACCATGGGGGGGTGCCACGTGTCGCCCTCCCATTCGTCCATAAAATTCCGTAACCCTCGTGGGCCCCACAAAACGTAAAATTCCTCGGGTGGGCCCCACGGAACCAAATCCGTATAAATAAATTTCCATAATGATAATACATTCCATAATCCTCAATTAATGCATTTTGAGAATCTAATTCTCACCAACGAACATTTTTCCTTTCCGACGTTCGGAAGATTTTCCGTCGGAAAAACAATTCTTCCTTTCGTACCCTTTTCAAGTCTTGTGTTCCTTACATACATTCTCTTAAACATGTCCTTGAACTATGGGGTGTAACATTCTTCCCCCCTTAGAAACATTCGTCCTCGAATGTTCTTTCGGAGTCCAATCAAAAGCACGACATAGTCTCATTTTACTACACCCTTCTTACAACATATGCCACTCATGGCCACATAACAATACTTATACTAAAATGTCAACCTTGGCACTCACGAAGCCAACTAGTCCATACTCATAATGATCTCAAAGTCTGTTGTAATCATCTCTATTAGGTCTACTAGGGTCTGACGACTATATCATCACCGGGCAAATCTCATATACCCGCTCATCTACCACCCCACACACTCACGGGTGTAGTTACCTTGAAAGGTTCTTATGGATTCAGGCTCTATTCCTTTACACTTGGTTGTTATCTTTCTTACTGGTCGTACTCCTTCCGTACTTCCAACTCATACTAGCATTCATACATAACTTCCATACCGATTCTGGCCCCCAATCTTTGGAGTCACCCTATAAAACAATATAACGCCATTTCCGGCTCCCACGACCTGGTTCCGGTGGAACGCGTCCACGAACCCGTAAAATAATTAACTAGACTTGGGCCTTGCACCCTCGTGACCCTATCACGTAGCGGAACTACTACCAACTGATCCCACTCTATTCCAGGCTATGGGGCGACCTGCAATAGGTCCTCACCCCGCCCCACCGTCGCACTTAACTTTTACCTTAGTCTGAATAAAATCATATTGCCCGAGAAGGCCTTATATATACCTAAGGTCTCTACGGTCATCAATATTCTTAGGCTCGCAATTTCCATGCTCCAAGCCTACCTTACCAAGTTTCTGCAAACGGGTACAATAACTTCTCATAATACCATAATCGTGTCGTCTTGATCACAACAACCCTTACTTACTCTATACGGACCTCATCCGTACAATCCTCTTAAGCCTACTACGCAGCTTAATCTATTAACATGACATTCCGTTAAGTTCCTTAACATGGCTTCTTAAGGGTTCACTACCCTACCAGACAGCTCATCCTTTCCCAATTATCTCAAAATAAAACATAAGATCTTGGCGAGAATTCATTAACTGTTCCATACCTTACCGGTATCTAGTTAGTCTTTACCAACTCCTGGTAATCTAAAATCATTCTAGGCAACACGCGTCTGACCCTCATACATAACTCCGTATAGATGTATGTCACAATACCAACTATACTATATTCATTACCAACCTGGATACGTAATCCACGTAGTCCTTCCTGGGTCACTGCTGCCTTTCTCGTAGCTGCAATCAACATAACTCGTTAGGGAGAGACGACCCTAACAACACAGCTCTATCGCACGATCTCAGAGTGAGAAGAATGGAAACCAATCCTAAATGTCCTACAGCCTCCTCATTATAGATGTGGTGCACAACACACCGATAATCAAGACTCTACTAGACACGGTCTGTAGACACTTTCCGAGGACTAACTGCTCTGATACCACTTTTGTCACGACCCGACCCCGGGCCGCGACTGGTGCCCTACCTGGGCACCCTTCTAATCATACAACATAATAAACTGCGGAAGCTAAATAACACACTTTTTTTTTAAAACTAAAAACCAAGGCCAAGACGATAAGGCTGCCATAATCATAAAAATTACCCGAAAGGGTCTACACTGTTTAACAATGTAAAAAAAACAACTCTAGCCACCCAATTTACGGATGAATACGCACTCTAAGATTTGAACAAATACTATGACGGACAAGACCCGCCGCACTTCGAATGTACATAGCCATGACAACTCCTAACATCGAGCCATCTCAAAATCCGAACCAGATCCTAAGCTCGCGGATCCACAATCGTACCTAAACTGCGGACATGAACGCACTTCCCCAAGAAGTCGATACAACATGTAGAATATGGAACGGAAAATAAGGTACAAGAAACAAATCATAATCAGATAAAAGAATGACAGGGGCAAGTATAAAAAGGGTACATACCAGATCCTACCGTGTCATTACCATCTCGTGAACTTAATCGTACCTTATTATCATTTCCCATTTTTCAATAAAAGTTATAGTCACTTTCTTACGTACATACTTAGGAAAAATCGTCAAGTTCATTACCATATAACTTACTTATCTTTCATAACATAATCCGGCCCTTTATAGAGGGACGCATATACTAACTGACCCAATCTGGGACGCGATCAAGTCACACAAATATCAAAGCGTGCCCGTGGAATTCCTTCCTCACTGCCGGAAGTTTATGACATAAATCATACTCATATGACGCGCCCGTGGCATCCTACCTCACTGTCGGCGTACACATATACAATACATATATATATACCTCGCCGTGGAATCCTCCATCACCGCCGTGTAGGTGTAACATATAACCAGGTGACACGCCCGTGGCATCCTACCTCACCGTCAGCGTACATGTATACAATACATACATATATATATATATATATATATATATAACGCGGCCGCATGCCCCGGAATCCCTCATCGTATAAGCATGGCCATAACGCGTGCCCTCGGCATCCTCGTCAGGCGCAGGTCTTCACGGGGAGCTAGCCCATGGAATAAGAATATAACATGCCCCTAATCCTCATCGCTGGTACATGTCTTCATGGGAGCTAGCCCATGGAGTAATAGTCGATACAGCATGGTCGCATGCCTAATCCTCATCGTATAAGCATGGCCATGGGTAATAAAACAACCGAATCTAATCCGCCTCCGGTCACATGCCGGAATCCCACATCGTATAAGCATGTCCAAGGATCAATCATAATGGAAGCATACCCGTGGAATCCCACATCACTGTCGGTACGTCCAAGTAAACTTACAACAAGACAGCCGGCCCTCCAACTGAGAGTCACGACAACGTAAACATATAATACTTACACTCAAAGATATCACAAGCAAACATAGGCAAGTTCATTATTCCTTTAGACTTCCATTTTTATAAACTCATGGCACTTTCGTTTCACACATAAAAATCCGGGAATTTAACCCAAAGTACTACGCACCTCTACTCCTTTAAAATGACTCTTTTTCAAATAAAACTTCCAAGATACTAATAACCGTAGTATCAAGTCATATATACTTTTCAAGACAAGTTACAATACCTTTTAGAAATACAATTATAGGCTTCTAAATCACGTGACTTCTTTCTTTAAAACCTTAAGCAATTGGTACCTTTAAAGCAATTTTCCCTTCTTTATTTCAAGTCATTTCTTTGCTTACATTACTGAAGAAAACCATTCTTTTAATCTTCCATAAAGTTGTTATAACCAACTTCCCATAAAGTCGTTATAACTCTTTATGTCTTAGATAATTTCATTCCTTTTATAACCAAGAGACTTATACTTTCAAATCGAATTACATAGCTTTCAAAATACTTCAAGTCTCTTAACTTTTAAGAAAACCAATTTCTTAAACTTAGAATGGCAAGAAATCAATACTTTCCAAATCAAGTATTCTATGCTTTTAAATCAATTCATTTCTTCCTTTAAGAATCAAGTCCCATAACTTGAAAAATAAATTCTCTTAACCTTTTAAGAATTTGAGGTTCATAGTCTTAAAACCTCATACGTAAATTCTTATAAATTAAGTAACATATACCTTGGTGCGTTGTGAATAAGTTATACTTATTTATAACGATCTTAATCAAGTAGCCATGATCTAGAAAATGTAATAAAATTTTGTCTTATCTTAGCTTCTATGCAGATGGAGAATTCTACTTGTTTTAACTTAATTGATTGTCATTACATTTTCCTTTATTAACGCTGCAGTGGCTTGTTCGATACTTATTCTCATTTGTGTCGTAACTTAGCCAAGTCAACTTGGCTCCAAATTACCTCCTAACGACTCTTACCAACATCCCCCATAAGACTTGGTAAGAACTTAGGATAACTTAGACATAACCCTTGCGTAGAGTAAATCAACATACATACCTCTTAACTTCTAAGAGTATAAGGAATCATGAAATAATACCACATGTATATTCCATACATAGAATCATGTCAAAAGAAGGAAGAGGTTCACATACCTCGCGACGATTATCGACAAATAGCAAAATACTCCAAAGTACTTCAACCTTGATAGCTATTCCATCCTTCAAGTAGAATACACTATACTTAGTACTTCAACCTATAATGGCCATAATACGTCCATTAACCTTTTAGGTTCAACGTAGAATATTCTAGGTGCAAAGTCACTAAATTCTACATAAAATCGGACAGTACTTTCTTTGTTTCTACATACTTTGCCACCTTTTTCAAGGCCGAATTCAATAACCAAACACGCCACATTTAAGGCCCAACAATTCAGCTAACCAAAGGGGATTACACGCCTTAATCAGGACGTGTAAATTCCGCCCCACAAATTAATACGAAACTAGTTCCATATTTAAAGCCATTCTTGACTAAACATATACAACAACACAAAGTCCTTTTCCAATTCTTTTTCAATCCAACTTCTTAGGTCTAACATGCTATATTGTCATAAACAACTTAACAATTATAATTCCTTCCTTATATAACATGTGACGATTAAACTAATAATCCAATTGAATTGAAATCTCAAGGCTAAACATACTAGTTTTCGGATTAGGGTTCCAATATCCATAACACTTATCAACTTCATAATATATATATATATATCTCATACTTGCTAATATCCATAGCTACAACAATAAGTAATCTTAATTACTAAAACGACAAGAATTATACCTTTACAAGCCCTTATAATTTCCAAGATTCAAAGTCGCTCCTTAGAAATTCTTAGCTCCTTTCCTTTACGCTCCAATCCGCTATTTGAAGCCTTTAGAAGCTCACAACCAACTTCTCTTCCATTTCCAAACAAAACCTATGAAAATGCCTTAGGTTTTCGCCTTGCGACTAACGTGAAAATGCTGTTTTTCCGAAATCTTTCTATTGAGATATCCTTACAATACCCTTAGGGACCTTGGGTTAAAGTTTTGTGAATAAAGAACCAAAATTGCAAAAATTTTGTCTTCCAAAAGACCACAAAGCCGAGAGCAACATTAGGTGTACAAAGCTTTCTCAATTTTTTTCTAAGTGTTGAAGACAAGTCTTGCTACTAGTTGTGTATATATAAAACAATGGAGGGTCAAGATATTCACATATGGGTGGCTAGGATGAAAAGCACTTGGATCATACACAAGTGGCAAGTTGACTTTGGTCAATAATATCATGCTAGCAAGACTAATCTTATTCAATGGTCAATGACCATTTTGACCTTGCAAATTTCGTCCAACACCATGGGGGGGTGCCACGTGTCTCCCTCCCATCCGTCCATAAAATTCCGTAACCCTCGTGGGCCCCACAAAACGTAAAATTCCTCGGTTGGGCCCCACGTAACCAAATCCGTACAAATAAATTTCCATAATGATAATACATTCCATAATCCTCAATTAATGCATTTTGAGAATCTAATTCTCACCAACGAACATTTTTCCTTTCCGACGTTCGGAAGATTTTCCGTCGGAAAAACAATTTTTCCTTTCGTACCCTTTTCAAGTCTTGTGTTCCTTACATACATTCTCTTAAACATGTCCTTGAACTACGGGGTGTAACACTCTTCTTCTATGGTTGTGCGCTCCACATGGCGGGGTATACAGATGTCAGCCAGCCGTGGTAGAGGTCGTGGTGGATTTTATAGTTCTGGCGGTCCTTTGAACCGCATAGATGTTGTGACTACCAGGCAGGGTCAAGAGGCATCATCGATTGGGGTTACAGGTATATTTTGATCTTTTTTTTAGTCATACATACATTGATAGATTCAGATTCCGCCCTAGCATATATTTTCCCCTTGTTGCTAGTAGAATGTGAATTTATAGGACCCTCAGAGGTAGAAATATTTTTGTTTAGTAATGTGCAGAGTAAAGGATATTGACAAGAATGATAAAGTGAATGAAACTATAGTTGTGTAGGGTTCACAAGATGTAATTACCCTATGACAGTGTAAAGACCGATAGTAGAGGATGTACAGTAGGAATACTTCGGCCTAGGTGGCGAACCTCTAGTGAGCGGAAAGATAGCGTGAGAAATACCTTGAGATAGGAGAGAGATTCATTTTACACCATGAATGAGAGTTAGTTGTGATTATACACACACCTTAGATTCAGTAACATTGTCCATAAGTGTTCGTGATTTAGATACTACTAGTATAAGAGTTTACACCGGTTAGTAAACAAAGCTAGGTAGACAATAGGATCATTCACCAACCAGTAGTTTGACTAATGTGAGGACAGAAAAGAGAAGTTAACACGAGGGGACAAATCAGTTAGTTGAGTGGGAGTTCGACTGAGGATTTAGGTAGTGATAGCCCTATGACTTAAAATACGGCAGGGTCATCCCTAGTACGGGAAGAGAAAAGGAACGTTAAAAGATCCCATTTTTAAAAGGACTGCAACCTTCGAGTATTGTGAGAAGGGACCACGGATGGAATGTCCATTGGTGTATATACAAGTGATATATTGTGGCCGTGTGTGACATCGTTGGTTTTGTAGAGTATTGGTTGATAGGCATAGTAAGGAGACTATGCCAAAGTTTGTATAGCTTGAGACCGACTATGAACATTCGGGACGAATGTTTTCAAGGGGGGAGAGGATGTTACACACCGTATTTCCAAGAGAATGAGATGAGAACGTACGTGAGAAGATAAGATTTGAATTTTGGAACGAAAGGAAAATTACTTTTTCCTAAGAAGAAATTTCGGAACCTTGTGAAGGAGAAAAGTTTATTATTTGGAATTTGATTCTCAATTTGGTATATGGAATTAGTATAATATATTGGAGTTTTGGATTTTTAAGTTTCAGATTTGGTCATGTAGGGACCACCGAAAAATTTTACGATTTTGTAGGGCCCACAAGATTTTGAGATACTTTGGCCAAATATAGATATTTTGGTGAAGAAATAATTTTGGACCAATGGGAGAGTGACACTTGTCACTCCTCCACTTGTCATGGAGACTTTGACTTGGACTTTAGATATTTTGTAGATAAGTGGACATGTGGATCCCACTCCACTTGTCTAACTACACTTGTTAGATATTTGTATATATCATAGAGGCTTGCAAGACTTCATTCTACACTTAGCCATATTTCAAGAAAAGTTCTATCTCTTTCTTCTCTCTTGTTCTCGTCCATTGAGGGTTTTGATGAACAAAATTCTCTAATCTTCCAAGCTTGTGTATATTAATACAAGATTAAGGTCTCTAACCAAGTGTTGAGCTAAGATAAACACCACTAACCCCTAAAAACCTCCCTTGACCGAGAATGAGGGTGAAACCCTAGGGGTTTCCGTCGACTTTTTGGTGATGGAACGAGAAGGGAAGTTGATCATAAGCTTATAGGGATTACATACATGTGATTGGAACGTGAAGAATAGGAGCTAAGACTAATCTAGGGACCGACTTTAGCTTGGACTGTTTTGGGCTATATTTGAGGTAAGGATCATTTTCCTCTTGAAGTACTTGAAGATTACATGTGGTAGTAATATATAAGTGAGCTTGTACTAAAAATAATGAAGATTAAAAATGGTTTGGACAATTTTGGGAGTTGAGGTCGAGAGTTGGACATTTTCGGCCATTAGAATTCTTGATCATTATTGTTGTTAATTTCACTTGTCGCAACTTGCATGTTTAATGTGGTAAAATGGATAATGAAAGTCGTAAGGAATAAGGGTGTTAAAGGCTTCACATTGTACCCTTAATATTGAATTATTATGGACTGTTTTAATGTGATTGTGGGGCAGAATTTTACATGTCAAGTTGGCGTGTAATCCCCTTTGGTAAACTGTTGGTTATGCCCTTAAGTGTGGCTTGTTGGTTGTTGAATTTGGGCATTGAAAAAGGTGGAAAAGTACGTAGAAACAAAGGAAATGCTGCCCAATTTTCCGTAGAATAAGAGACCCTTAGTTGGTATTAATATACCTTAGAAAGCTTGGAATTGATAATCGTGTTATTGTTGTTATAGGTTGAAGTACTTTGAGACGTATTCTAGATTGTAGAGTTGGTTAGTCGCCAAAAAGGTATGTGAACTATCCTTTCTTCTTCTAGCATGATTCCTTGTTTTAAAGTGAGTGTATCCTACTCCTTAGTGATGTAATTCTTGATAGTACTTTGGATTTCCTAAAATAGAAGTTGCTCTATATACTTTCTTGATAGTACTTTGATTTTATAAAATGGAAGTGGTTCTATCCATTCTTTTGATAGTACTTAGGGTTTCTAAAATGAAAGATTGTTATATCTATTCTCTTGATAGTACTTTGGGTTGTCTAAATGGAAGTATTTCATTTTAGTTCATTGTCGTATATGAAAGAAGTTACATGATTGAAAGGTATAAATTACTTGGTGTTAAAAGTATACTTGACTTGATTTGAAAAGTATAACTTACTTGAGTTTAAAAGTGTAGTAACTTGATTTTAAAAGTGGAAGTGTCTTGATACTATGAGTGTTAGTGTTTGGAGGTTTATAAATGAGAAGATGTACGGCGGACGTACATAGTACTTCGGGTTCAATTTTCCTATTATTACTAGATGTGATATTGCCTTGAGTTCTCTTAAAATGATAGTTCATTCTATTTGTGCTAATGAGACTCGGAGATGATTTAAATTGTATAGTTGGATCATGTGAGAACGTCCATGATTACGACATAAATCTTATTGTGTAAACTGTATAGTTGGATCATGTGAGAACGTCTATGATTACGACATAAATCTTATTGTGAAAATTGTATAGTTGGATCATGTGAGAACGTCCATGATTACGACATAAATCTTATTGTGAAAACGGTATAGTTGAAATCATGTGAGTACGTCCATGATTAGGACTTGAATATTATATAAACCCATGGACAAGATCCATGATGCGAGTACAAATACTTTTTGCGGTTGATCTAACTCTTAAAAGGCATAACTTAAAAGGTAAAGTTGACTCTCATTACTCTCATATTTGCAAGGCACATTGTACTATTATTTTGAATTATCATACTTGCCTCCTGTTATATTTGGACTGTATGATCTCCTTTGCAGTACTTATTGTTTCACATACTAGGTACATTTTCCGTACTGACCCCCTTTATCCGGGGGGCTGCGTTCATGCCGCAGGTTTAGGTACGCAGTTTGGTGATCTGCAAGTGTAGGATCCTTGCTCAGAGTTTTTGGGATAGCTCCATTGTTCCGGGGCTTATCATTTTGGTATAGATCTTTCATTACAGGCTTTTGTACAGTTATGGGTACGGCGGGGCCTTGTCCCGTCATAGTTCTGTAAAACTCTTAGAGGTCTGTATTCCTATGTGGGATTGGACGCGTGTACAGTGTAGTTTCTTTTGGATTATATATATATATATATATATATAGAACTATATATATATATATGACAGCCTTATCGGCTTTGCCTTTGCATATTTGTTTAAATAAAATGAGTGTTATTTAACTTCCGCGGATAAATTGTGTCGTAGTGGGTTGAAGGGAGACCAGGTAGGGCACCAATCGCGGGTCCGGGGTTCGGGTCGTGACACAAGGTTTCCGAGCGGACTACTCGAGTGAGAAGGTTACGCGGCCACCGGTTGGACCGGACACTCCGCGCAAAACGCCGACTCTCCTAAATTTGGTGTTTGAAATAAATTTTGCTGGCATGCAAAGCACACCTCGCGTGTAGTGTGATAGTGTGAATTTTCCGTAAGGGAGGAAATATGAACGGAATGTCAGTTTAAGAAAAGTAGTAAAAGAAAGTAACAATTAAAGAAGTTAGTTACAAAATTAAAAGCAAACAATTTAAACATTTACAACAAAAATAAAAGCAAAATAAAGCGCAATATTTAATTAACCTGGTTTTACTATGGTCAAGAACCTGATATCCCCAGTGGAGTCGCCATGCTGTCGCGCCCATTTTTTACCGCGGGGTTTGAACGGTATCCGCAACGTTGCTCTTTGACGCGATTCCCTGAATGAAGCAAAATGCTTGTTTTGAGGAGTCGCCACCTAATTAGTTAAGTGAATTAGGACACTTGAACTATTGCAATAAAAATACTCTAATTGATCTCCATTTAATGATTTGCGAAGTTAATGAAATTCTGGATCAGGGTTCTTTATTATCCTAAAGGGAAGGGATTAGACATCCTTTATGATCCGCTAACTTGCGGTTATCCGGTCAAACCTAGGTTAATTATCTATCAAGCTTTGAAAAATATATGTACTTAAAAATATATATACTTTAAAGAAAAGAATATTTAAAAATATAATACAAAATGAAATAAAAACTAAATTTAAATACAATGACAAAAATAAATTTCTGAGGGTATCTTCTTGAAATGTATATCTGTGTACATTTAGTAAAAGTGTTAGTAAGCGAGTAAATAATTATCAAATAATGACAAGACTTAATAAGTAAATTAAAAATAAAAACACGTCTTTTGTACAGGGGAGGCCTTGGAAATCAGACGAAAATTCCTTCATCGGCCATCAAGTGTAGTATCTTGTTCAAAATCAATTTAATAAAAGGAACAAAAGGGCAAAATCGTCCAAAACTAATATGGAACAACAAAACAGTAGCAACACCACAAATATAGCAGCAGCGCGATAATGCAACCTTAAAGTAGCAACATAACAACAAACATAGCCCAGAAACCAGTGGAAACGAACAACAAATGCGTCGGAAAACAGAGTGTCACCGGAGTTCTAAAAAAACTCCGGCCAGACCCCTTTATAATCGTGCAAGCTCAAACCAACAAACTGGAAAGAGCCAACAATACAAAAATAAAGCCAAAGGTTGTTGCCGGAGTCTTGAAGACTCAGGCAGACACAAAAACTCCGAAAGAACAGTCCGAACAAGTAGCAAATCGGATCCCAAAGAATATAAATCCGATGGAGTATCAAAATAATAGCCAACAGTAATGTCATAAAAACCAGTCCAGCATACGACCAATAACAGTAGGAACAAATGAAAGTAGTTCGCCAGAAATTTCATAACATCTCCGAAGTCTTAGAACTCTGGTCAAATACCAAAGTTATAAAATCAGTCCCTCAATCAAAATAGGCAACATATCCCAAAATAATGCCAATAAAGGTCACCGGAGCGTTTGAACTCCGACCAGGCCAGCGAATCAAACAACAGTCACAAACAAACAACAAATCCCATAAAATAAAGCCCAAGCGAACATAAAAGATTAAAACTCTGGCAGTGTATCAAGAAATCAGTCTCAACAGCAAATAACCAAAGGATAAAGCTAAACAAAAAGGGTCGCCGGAGTTCAACACTCCGGTCAGTGCGACACAACAATCCAAAGGGGAGGGGCGTCGCTTCCACGGTGAGGTAGGCCGGAGCGACACCGTCGGGGTGTAAGGACAGTGGTGGTCGAAGGTGAGTAGTGGGGTGAGGTTCGACGGGATCTGGGAGTGCTGGTGGGTTGGCTTGCCAGAGCTAAGCTCTGGCGTTGGGTGTGTGTGGGGGCAATGTTGTTTGATGGGAATGGGGTATGGGTAAGGTGAGTAGATAATGGAATGAGAGGAGAGTATGAGAAGAAGATGAGAAATGGAGTTTTGCGGCTAGTGAGTTTTGTGGGTGAAGAAGATAAATATGGGATGATAAAATAGGAGAGGGGTATATGAAAAGATGCGACTGATGATGGTTCTTCAAGGGAAAGAAAGGGGTTTAAAATAAAAGATGGAGAGAGATGAGATATCCTCCTGAAGTCCAAAATGAGGAAGGGTTAGGGGATTTGAAAGAAAAAATGAAAAATGGAGAAGCCTCTATGAAGGGGAAGGTCTTGGATGTGCGGCGCTGGCTGAATATTTTTGGAATGGGGAAGTTTTATTTTATAAAGATTTTTTTAGGGTTTGGTATTTGGGAGGAAAAATGAAAAGTGGGGTATTGTTTTTGGGGGGAAAATAAAATAGGGTGTTTGGATGAAATTAAGAGTGTTGGATTGGGTTGATCCAAATTGTGCCTCGGAATGGACTGGTTTGATGAAATTGGCTTGAGTAAAAATACAACAGGGTTTATTATTTAAAGAGATGCAAAATTATTAGAATAAAAATGTCGATGTAATAATAGTAATATTAACAAAACCTAATGCTTAATTTAAAATAAAATATGCGATGTCATTCTGTGAAAAAATAAAACATAGAATATTAGGTAAAAAATGTATAAATGATGACTAAAATGCGGTGTCCTAATACTTTAAATTTCAAGAACTAACCCAAAAGATTGGTCAAAATTGGGTGTCAACAGACACATTTCTCACACTCATTAATGGCGAACCCTTTCGATAGTAGAGTACTATCAAATTTCTCTTGTCATTACTTTAGGGCATGTTTTAGCCCGTACAGAGATTTGATAAACCGACAGACTCTTCTCTTGTCCTGGAACCACATACCCCTCGGGTTGGTCCATATAGATTTCTTCTTTCAAATCACCATTTAGGAAGACTATTTTGACATCCATTTGATGTATTTCAAGATCCCGCAACACGGCGATCGCTATGAATACTCGTATGGACGTCATTCTAGACACCGAAGAGTAGGTGTCATAGTAATCAAGGCCCTCATTTTGTCGATAGCCCTTGACTACCAACCTGGCCTTGTACTTGTCTATTAGATTCATCTGCTTTCAACTTTCGTTTGAGTATCCATTTACAACCCAACGGTTTGTTTTCCGGAGGAAGATCAACCAACTCTCAAGTATGGTTGTGCCGAATGGAGTCTATCTCGCTCTCTATAGCTTTTTTCCAGAGCGGTGCTTCTGGAGTTGACAATGTTTTAGCTATTGTCTATGGTTCGTCATGAACCATGTAAGCTACAAAGTCCGGACCGAGGGACCTATCTTTCCTAGCCCTTTTGCTTCGTCTTGGTTCCATCTCTAGAACATCCAAGTCCTGAGAATCTTGAAAACTAGATTTCGGATAATCAACCACTTCGGAGTCCACTAGATCTGAACCGCCTAGATCCGGGCAGTCAACGACTCCTGGATCCTGAGACCTTTGTTCATAACTTCGTTTGCGAGAGGTTATGTCTCTTTTATTTCTAGGAAATGAGTCCTCAAAGAAACTGGAATTCATTGATACCCACATGGATGTTTGGTACATCTGACTTATACACTAAGAAGCGATAAGAACTACTGTTATTTGCATAGTCGATGAATATGCAATCTACAGTCTTAGGCCCAATCTTGACCTGCTTTGGCTTAGGTACTTCAATCTTTGCCAGACAACCCCTCACCTTCAAGTATTTGTAGGTGGATTTCTTTCCTTTCCATAGCTCGTACGGAGTCTGGTCCTTACCCTTATGTGGGAATCTATTAAGAATATTATTAGCGGTAAGGACAGCTTTTCCCCACATGTTTTGGGGAAGGCCGGAATTGATGAGCAAGACATTCATCATTTCCTTCAACGTACGGTACTGGCGTTCAGCGACACCGTTTGATTGAGGTGAGTAAGGAGCCATCGTTTGATGAAAATGCCCAACTGGGCACAATATTCTTCAAAAGGCGCTACGTATTCTCCCCCCTTATCTCTACGGATTGATTTAATCCATCCGCTTAGTTAGTTCTGAACTTCTGCTTTGTAGTGTTTGAATGCTTCAAAGGCTTTATCTTTACTTTTTAGTAAATAAAGGTAACAATACATTGTGCTATCATATATGAATGTCATAAAGTACTTGTTCCCCCCTCTAGTTTGAGAAAACTTTAAATCACATATGTCTGTGTGAATAAGTTCTAGAGGAGCGATTTTCTTTTCGACGGATCTAAAGTGACTCTTTAAAAGTTTTGCCTCTACGCACACCTCACATTTACATTGAGGGTTTACGTTGTTAGACGGAAAAAACTCCAACTTTACCAACCTTTGGATAAATTAATAGTTTACATGTCCTAATCTATGATGCCATAAATTAGACGACTCAAGAAAATAAGAAGAAGACTCAATTTTATTAATAGACGGCATTACATACAAGGCATTAACTTTGAAGAGGCCTTCACAAACGAAGGCCCTTCTTACAAAAGTTCCATTCTTAGTGATTACAAATTTATTGGACTCAAAACACTAGCCTAAAACCAACATTCACCAATAAAGGTCCTGAAATTAACTTTCTTCGAATCTCAGGTATATGCGTCACTTTCTTCAGAGTAAGTTCCTTTCCAGAAGTCATATTCAGGATCACCTTTCCTACCCCCAGCACATCTGATGAAGCATTGTTGCCCATGAACATCTGCTTATCTGTGACTGGTGTATATGTAGAGAAGGCTTCTCTGTTGGAACAGGTGTAACAGGTAGCATCCGTGTCCATCCACCACTGCATAGGATTCTCAACGAGGTTTGTTTCAAGTATCACCGACGAGAACTCCTCAATCATATCGTCAAGAAGCGTGTCTTCGACGATGTTAGCCTTAGTCTTGCCCTTGGCTTTTCTCTTTATTCTCATTCTTGAGTTTGCGACAATCCTTGATCATATGACCAGGTTTCCCACAGTGATGGCAGTTCCCCTTAAAATTCTTTGTTGTTGGGGCCTTAGCTTGTGTTCCCTTTGGCCTTCGCCAGATTTACCTTAGCCTCAGTGGGTTCCTTCCCCTTTGGCATGACCTTCTTATTATCTTCCTTAATCTGGAGTTTGATAATAAGTTCCTCAATGCTCATCTCCTTTTTCTTGAGTTTTAAGTAACTCATAAACTCATTCCACGAAGGAGGTAACTTCTCAATTAATGAGGCAACCAGAAATTGCTCATTTGATTTCATTTCTTCCAAATCTAGGTGATGTAGAATCATTTGATATTCATGGATTTGGAACATCACTGTTTTGTCGTCCACCATTTGAAAATTCAGAAATTTCCCAACAATGAACTTCTTTGTACCAGCATACTGTGCGTTGTACTTTTTCTGCAGTTTATCCCACAATTCTTTGGCGGTGTCAATGGTGCAATACACCGTGTAGAGAGGGTCATGCAAAATATTCAGAGTATAGTTCCTGCAAATGAAGTCACTATGACTCCAAGCATCATGAACCATCTTCACGTCGTTAACGACATGAATACCTTGGCCCCCTCCAACCGTTCATTTGGTTGAGGGTCCGTTTCATCTCCAGCTTGTGAAGGATCTTCTGTTAGGAGACGAGACATTCCAATAATAGTAAAAAAGAACAACAACTTCTGCTGCCATCTCTGGATAAGTTACAAAAGCTAATGGATCTTGGGTCTAACTAAACCCCAAAAGCTAGCTCATGAGGGGATGATTGTCCAAGTCCATATAAGGAGTCTAAATTCTCATTTCATTTTCGATGTGGTACTCTTAACACTCCCCGTACACCTAGACCCCGTTAACTGAAGCGTCGATGATATAATTTGGGGACCTAACATCGGTGAACATAGACTTGGAATGAGTCTAACTCTGATATCATGTAAAGAATAGATTTTAGCCTAACTCAATCCGAAAAGTTAGCTAATGAGGGTAGGATTGTTCAAGTTCATATAAATAGTCCAAATTCTCATTCCATTTCTGATGTGGACTATTAACATTAATTAATGTGAGAGAGAAAAACATTAAATACTTACAGGAACCTGAGATTGGAAAACTTAGAGATAGATGGAGGAATAGTTCCAGTGAGATTATTGTGGTCAAGATCAAGACTTACTAGGCTCTTTAAGACTTCCAATTTCTGCTGGAATTGAACCCACTAAGTTGTTCATGTATAGTTCCTTGTAAGTTTGAGAACTTATCGGTATACAAGACTGTGACTTGAGAGACTCTATCAGAAAGGAGTATAGTTTCAACCGCACAACCAACAATAAACATGGAATACAAATATACTAGAGAACTATTCCCGACAAGGGATAATAAGCATATGAAAATAATGATTTTGTCGACGTTTCTTTTGAAAATGGTAAATATTTTGGATGTCATGACTTTGAAATATGGGAATAGCCTTACATACATGTGTCACTTGGTTACCAATGCCTCACGAACCTTCGAACACTTTATGAGTGATCATATACACCATATATAGGGTTCGGATAAAAATATAATCAATAAACTAGGTATCGACTCACTCGGACAATTCAGCGAGCACCTAGAAGGCGTATTTTCCTAATTATGGTTTTTCATAGTCACCAACATGCCACTAACTTTCTTTCAACACAACATCAATAGCAACCACCACAACAACTACGACAACAATAATAACATGTACTCCAACTTCTAACTATGATTATCTTAAAAAATTCACAAGAACAATAGTAACTTATTCATAGAGTTTAGCATGATTTCCTCCCAATCATCTTTACCAACTCAAACAAACAAGCTACAAAAAGTTTAAGATCAATAAGGGTAGAAGAATCTTACCTCCACCAGCCACAAAGTTCTTTAGAAAAAGTTCTCTTCCATCTTCAAGACAACTTTCAACTTGTCTAGCCATCAAGTGAGCATTTACAAGCTTATTAATGAGCATCCATGGAAGATTCCCCTTTAATTTGGTGTAGGATAGACCCTTGATGATGTAGGAACCTTAGAAGGGGGTTTGATAGTGTTAGGGATGATTGTCATCGAAATAGAAATAAAAATGGGATGCCACCGATTTGTGGCTCTTTATAGTAATCCCCACCGCCTCTCATATGCGGCTAGCTATGCGACACAAAACACCATATGCGGCTGCATATGCCACCACAGATGGTAACAATGAGATGAGGAAATGGGGGCTTATGTCGGGGGCCTGATCCGCGAGGCAGATCAGCTTTCGTAGGGCGGATCAATTAGTGTATCACTCAATCTTCGTCGAACTTTGTCGAGATGTACTTTCTTTGATCCAAATGACTTCCAATCTGCAGTATACCTCTTAGACCATCATATAAGTCATATGTGACCCTCGGGAAGGGTCTTGAGTTGTCGGAGCTCAAATCAACATGCGTTCAATCACACGCAGAATAGCTGGGTGTAACAGTGCTCATCAGGCTCATCTACTAGACAGAGTCCTCTGGAACCACCTACTCGGCCACCATCCCCTTTGATAACACCCTCTATGCCACCATCCCCTATACCACCACCCCTTCTGCATCCACCTCCTCTATCACCACTTCTTCCACGAGGTGTGCAACCACGACATGTCTGATACGGGCCTTCTAGAACACGATCATACATACGTCCGACCTTTTATGCCCATCGAATACCCAACTTGGCTAACTGAATGATTTGGCTAGTAAATCCCGCTATCTCGGAGATATAAATATATTGTAATCTCAATTGGCGCACTTGTTGTACGGTCACTAACTGCATTTGTTTGCAAATATTAATAATTGGATAAATTGTTAACATAATAATTAAGATAATTAAATAAGTTTAAGTATGGTAAACTTACCAACGCCTCATACTGCCCTGTGAGTATTGCGTATCCTCGACCATTTGGAATACGTATATCGGGGTTACCAATTAAGTTACGTGTAATTTGTCGGTACCACTCCATTTAAACCCCGGTCGGAGTCGTATGACCGACCTCCGCTATTCTCTACAGGTTATGAGCCTAACGACCGATCAGGGTATTCATAAAGGCCAGGTATGCAGCAGTGAGGGTTGAACGTTTATCCCACTGATAGTGGTGGTGCTACCAATCAACCGAATTAGGTATATTTTGTATGTGCCCAAACTATCATAAGACTATGTGGGACGCGTGCTTTTCAACGATCTCCATGTGTATCCATGAACATTGCGACATCCACATAACCTGACCAGCCCTGCAAGACTCCGGCAATCGATCAAAAAATTAATCATGCGGAGTCTATAGAAAAGCCAATGGATACAAATTAGTAAACAATAAAGAGAATAATAATAAAAAGAATCAATTAATAATGTAAAATCAAACAAATTTACACATTCGTCCCTCATATGATCAAGTTGATCCATGAACGGAAGAATATTGTGGTGTTATCCATATCTCAGGATATACCTCTCATCCATCTTCGCGCTTAGAGCATATCGTCATCAATGAGGTCAGGAGGTCAAGTTGAGGTTGTGTGGTACGAGCTGAAAATGCAGAATCCTATCCCACACCCATAACTAAAGAAATATTAAAAGAAACGATTTATTATATGTCGTTTCAAAAAGGTATATTTAGAATAAAATTATACATATATAAATATATTACCTGGAGGAGAGCAAAAAATCCACCAACATCACTCATAGCACCAATAGACGCTCGACATAGATAGATATACGTAAGCTAAAATAGCATCGCCCTAGCTGTACTCTCTCAAAATGTCTAGATCGACCAGAAATATCAAATACCGTAAGCTCACGTGGAAACCCAATGTTTTCGGAAACATGATGCCCCCGAATATGTTAATAAATAGAGACGGGCATGACAATCAATAATGTCCTGATCTGTTTTTTCTACAATAGGATCTGCCTCGTCAACGGTGCGTAAGTAATCACAGAGGGCATACATTAACACTCGACTTTGTCCATGGATATGACCAGGGCTGAGGCACGAATCTAGTGAGCCTAGTCAACTCACGCCCTAATCTCGGCTCCTGAGGATCAACCTAACTGTATAATGCGGCTCCATTTACCCGCAGTCCAAATATGAACTTCGCATCATGAAACATGATAGTGGCCTCACCAGTGTGGAGATGAAAGGTGTGAGTCTCCGGTAGCTATCGCTCAACGATGGTTGTCACAAGAGCCCAATCATGTTGTACCCCACTAATAGCAACGCAACGATAGATACCGCCCCGCTACAATATCTCTACGGTGTGGGAATATAGGGGCCTAGTCTGTAAAAGATATCACACATGTGTCATCCTACGGGGATGGAACAACGTCCCTATATGTATCCGCCCAACCCATAATAGCTTGGACGTATGAGTATCTTGTAGACCAAGTATTGATCTATCGATGGACCCCAGGTGAACTATCACGACCCGACTCCGGGCCCGCGACTGGTTCCCTACCTGGTGCCATGCCCCGAACCCCGGGCCCGTGACTGGTGCCCTACCTGGGCACCCTTCTACCTAACTGACACGAGTAAACCGCGGAACGAAATATCACCTCGTTTTTTTTTTAAACCAACGAACATGCAATGGATAAGCCGACAAGGCTGCCATATAATATACATAATAAAAAGGTACTACACTGTACATGAGTCCAATCCCACATATGAATACAGGTCTCTAAGAGTTTCTACTGAACTATGACGGGACAAGGCCCCGTCGTACCCATAACTGTACAAAGCCTGTAATGAAGGATCTATACCAAAATGATAAACTCCTGAACAGATGGAGCTATCCAAAAACTCGGAGCAGGGTCCTACACCTGCAGATCACCAAAATGCACACCTAAATCTGCGGCATGAACGCAGCCCCCCGAAGGAGGTCAGTACGAAGAATGTACCAAGCATGTGAAACTGGAAATACTGTAATGAAATCATAACAGTCTATACAAAACAGGAGGCATGTATGATAGTCAAACTACAGTACACAATACATAAGCAGTCATGTCAAATCAGGAACGCATGCCCTCAAAGTCATTACTCAAATATAACAATGGGTCTCACGCCCATAACATCAATCATGCCCGTGGAATCCTTCCTCACTGCCGGCAATCCATGATATAATATAACATCAATGAACACACTGAACCTTGCAATCATGAGAGTAATGCAATCATTTTTACCTTTTTAAGTTATGCCTTTAACAATGAGATTAATTGTTCCACTTTAAGTCATAAACACACTGCACCCTTTCATTATTGAAATCAATACCATTTCAAAACATGAAGGTCGTGCCAGTGCCAGGGTCAACCATCCTCTGTGTTATAATGCAACCTATCATGGGACTATTTCACCCGCAATGGACTATTTCACCCGCATAGGTCATGTGGACCCACAATGAGTCATCGGTACACGATACTCGCATCATGGATAGCTAATCCATGGCTTATATATATCCCAGGAATTTAACCTGCCCGAGTCTATCCGACCCGCCGTAAGTGTGTACCACTCACCACCATGGGGAGCTACCCCATGATATCTCTTGAACCAAGTTGCCGGCCCTTTATGGAGGGACGCGGAGATGTGGAAATACGACACTTGCACGAATGTCTATATGAGCAACCCATATGCAAGCAAACCATTCTTGACCTTTATTTATAAAATGAATAAACCATCATTTTAGCAAACCAAGACAACACCACGCCTTTCCTTTTTACATATACCAAGACAATACCATGCCTTTACACAAACCAAGACAATTACCATGCCTTTCCTTTTTATATAAACCAAGACATGCCTTTACACAAACCAAGACAATTACCATGCCTTTCTTTTTTACATAAACCAAGACAATACCATGCCTTACACAAACCAAGAGTAATCCTTAATTAAGAAAGTCAAAGTACTATCAAGGCACAAATAGAATAATTCTCATTTAGACAAGCCAAAGTACTACGTACGTCCATTCTTTTCAAAAGACTTCTTTTTATATAAAACCCCAAGATACTAACACCCGTAGTATCAAGGCATGTCTATTTTTCAAATAAGTTACTACACCTTTAGAAATTTATTTCAAGGCTTTGAAACTAAGTAACTTCTAATTACACAACCTAGGCAGCTCATACCTATCCATCAAAATAGACAACTCTCTTAACCTTCCATAAAGCCGTTATAACCAACTTCCGATAAAGTCGTTATAACCCTTTATGGTTTTAGACAAATTCATTCTTTTTATAACCAAGAGACTTATACTTTTAAAACCAAGTATCATATACTTTCAAGTCTCTTAACTTTAGAAATCAAGTTTCTTAACTTTAGAAATCAAGTAGCTTCTACTTTAAAATATCAAGTAACTCACACCTTTAAAACAAGTTACTTCTCTTAAATCATGTCATTTCTCCTCTTTTAAATAAATTAAGTAAATCACTCCTTTGACTCCCCTAAAGTCGTTATAACAACCTTTAGGTTTTAGAACTAAGGCACTAGCCAAAAGATTTGGAAACCACTTCATTTTCGAGACTCTATGTACTTCAAGTAAAACACTTTCACTTTTGAAAATCCAAATTTCGTCAAGGTAATGGATTATAACAACTTCCAATTTAAACATCCAAAGTACAATCAAGGAAGTATATAGAACAACTTCTATATTAGGCAATCCAAGTAAAATCAAGGAGTGGATCATTTAAGGAGTAGGATTTACTTTCTTTATCATAAGGAATCATGCTAGAAGAAGAGGAGATGGTTCACATACCTTTTCGGCTTAATCCACAAGCTAAGTCGAATACACCGCACGTAGAATTGTCAACCTATAATGGCCACAACACGACTATCAACTTCTAGTTTCTAACGTATAATGATACTAAGTATACGGTCTCTTATTCTACGGAAAATTGGGCAGCACCTCCTTTGTTTCTACGTACTTTTCCACCTTTTTCAAGGCCCGAATTCAATAACCAAATGCCACATTTAAGGCTCAACATATCAACTAATCAAAGGGGATTATACGCCTTACAGGACGTATAAAATTCTGCCTCACAATTCATATAAAACAGTCCAATATTAAATATCATTTTCGACTACAAGGTACAACCGCATAAAATCTTTTCCAGTTCCTTTTTAATCCATATTATCGGTCTCACATGTTATATAGTCGTAACCAATCTCAACAACTATAATCTCTTATTTAGACAACATGCGACGATCATAACTATCGACCAATTTGTATTGTACTTTCAATGGCTAATAAGCTCGTGTTGGATTTAGGCTCCCAATACCCTATAACACTTATCAACATCAATGTATAATTCACATGATCAATATCAACTATTTTATGTATCATAATTTACTTCCAAGAGGAGAGGGAATTTTACCTTTAGGATTTCGCCCACTATAGCCCTTTTTCCGCAACTCTTTTTCTCATCAAAATCATCCACACGAACCCTCTACAAGTTTATCAACACTTTATCTTCTTGCCGCCTCACCAATAATTTCACTAGGCTTAGGGTTCTTAAAATTTTTAGGGAGAAGAGAAGAGGAATTCCCTTTAGGAAGAATCTTTGCAAATGACCAAGTCTTGCAAGACTTGGTCAATATATAAGACCTTTCTTGGTCTACAAGATGGGAGGGACACTTGTCGCCCTCCCATGGGCCTTTACACAAATATCTTCTGATTTTTCCTAATTTTTCGCGAAAAAATCCCGCCGCGGCCCTGCGCCCGTGGCTGCAACTTGAACAACCGGGACTTACGCGCGCCTGCAGCCGGCGCCGTGGCGCTGTGGCGCCTGACTGAAAACATTTTCCTGTTCATCTGCCCGCTGAACTTGTAACGTCCATAACTTTCTACTCCGATGTCCTATCGACGAGCGTTTGGTTGGGTTGGAAACAAGACTCAACGAACCTAATATTAGGCCTTTGAAACACCCAAAAACTCCTAATATACCTTTATATATACTGTTCCAAAGTTGACTAAAAATTTGTCCAAAACATTCCGCCAACTCATCTTTCCAGATTCAAATCTTATTTCTTTCGTAAATTCTTAAATACATGCCCTGGAATTACGGTGTGTAACACCTGGGCACCCTTACAAGTATACATCAGAGAAAATCAGCGGAACATACATGAAACTCATAACATACATCAATAGTAAGTAAACGTCAGGATATCCGATAAGGCTACCTCCCTGGATATATATATAAGTACATTTCCAAAGACAGTTACATCCTTTTATTTATTTTTTAACAAATCGACCCACAAGATATGACTACAGACCTCTAAGAGTTTTGACATAACAACTGTGACGGGATAGGGCCCCGTCATACCCCGGAATGTACAACAACTGACAATACCAGGGATCTGAACCAAAGATAAGCCTCCGGAGTAATGGAGCTTCTCAATAGCTGAACAGTGATCCTAAGAGTTAGGATCAGCAACCTGTTTAACTCTACCTGCGGCATGAACGCAGCCCCCCGAGGAAAGGGGGTCAGTGCAAAATATGTACCAAGTATGTGAAACTGAAAGTACTGTAATGAAATCATATGGTCTAAAATAAAGTTGGAGACAAGTATGATAACCAAACTAACTGTACACTGTGCCTTACTAATAATGAGAGTAAACAAGAGTAAAGGGTTAAGGAAAAGTTATGGAATCCTTTAGGTAAAGGGTTAAGGAAAATGTCGGTAGGAAAATTTATCCCTTTTGCACCCTGAAAACGTGACAAATTCGGCCCAAAACTCAGAAATTCCGCGTCGGCGCCGTGGCCCTGCAGACTTGCACCACGGCGTTGAAAAACCTGCAGCGAAATCAACTTTCGGAACATTCAGCGCCGCGGCGCCTGAGGCATTTTTTTGGAGGATTTTCATTTCGTCGTCCTTTTTTCGTCCGGTCCAAAAGGGGATTTTAGTAAATAACCAAATATGATACTCGGGCTAAGGGTCAAGTTGGTAATTTTTCTTACATCTTCGTCTGATTTCTTTTATACTTCCCGGAACTTCTTAGGCTTCATTTCTTGGCCCTTTTAGTGTGCAATTCCATCTCATTTATGCTCATTTTATCTCCTTTTTGTCATTTCTTCATTTCTGACCGCTGTGACACAAAAGAAAGGAAAACGACCATAATACTATACTAAACGTAAATGAAATGAGTAAATACTAACTAAAAATGACTCAAAAGGTGTATATAAAATACACTAATCAAACACCCCCAAACTTAAACTTTGCTCGCCCTCGAGTAAAGCTCAAAACAAAAATAAAACAAAACGAACAAAGACTCAAAGAGATGGATCAAGTAGTTATAATATTGCTTCTTCAAAATCGTGGATGAAAGATGGTATAATATGTTAGAACGTATATAGCATGAATAATCAGCAATCTAGAATTTCAAGTTAGATATTTCGCAAATTCACTTAGATCATGGTCAATGGAAATACAAACACCTAACCTATGCATGTCAATTTCATTTCATCTTTCCCAAATGTTATAGACCTGTTTACTTGCTATTCTCCACTAATCATAGACATACATATTAAAGATCATCGGGACTTTCAAGGGTTGTAAGGTAGGCTTAGGAAGGGGTAGGTAAAAATAGGCATTTAGGCTCAATTACGTACCATAAGCACTTTTCATTCAAACTCTTTTTCCTTCTTTTTGATTTCCTTTTTAGTTTCATACCCACTTTCTCCCCTCTTTTCTTTTGAGAGAATGATATGTATTATAAATAACAGGCACCCCCAAACTTAGACTTTTGCATATTTTTCATTGGGGTGCATCAAATTTGTTCACTCTCTTTTTGTCTCTTTTTCACGCTTTTCATCCCAATACTTTTCCATTATTACTTATGGCACAACAAATGAATCATAGGGTGTGAAAGAAAGATATTTATTTTAGGCTCAAAGGGGCTGACTAGTGATACATTTTATGTCAGGGTAGGTAATGAATGGTTAGAAGGGCTATCAAAAAAATGCCTGAATCATCTCCCTAAAAATGTATGTCTTAACTAGTTCGCCTCAAATAACAAGCAAACAGATTTTTTAGACATTTTTCAACCGTTCTTTCCATAATTGACACACATAAGCGAAGCACAAATATTCCAAATAATTAGATGTCAGGAATTTTTGGCATATCTAACTTAAGCACACAGATTGTCGCTTTTAATTCCATTACATTATCCACTTTATCCACTAAATATCTTTAGCAACTACAACATGGATGATCCAAAAAAAAAATATGACTCAAAAACACATAAAAACAACACAAAGACAAATAAAAAAGACTCAAAAACAAGACAATAAAACAAAATACCACACCGCCCCCCCCCCCCCCCAAAACTTAATCGACACATTGTCCACAATGTGTGAAGACTAAAAATAGAGACAACTTACTGACACAACACAACGGTCATAACGGAGGTCTGGGAGGAAAGATTCTGGAATTTGCATTGCGTCCGGGTTTCTGAACCTTAGGCGCCACGGCCCTGAGATTCGGCGCTATGGCGCCCCAAGTACTGCGGCTCTCCGAAGTTTCGGCGCCACGACGCTGATTCTGGGCGCCGCGGCGCTAACGACGGTTTTTCCTTTTTTTCAGCGTTTTTGCTCCTTTTTATGTTCGGGGTCTGCTCCTAGTCCACCTGTCATCCAACAAAACAAAACAAGAACCCAAGATCGTGAGACTGTTCAAGATAAAATAAAACAAACTAAAAATAGAAATTAAAATAACATAATTAATAAACATTGGGTTACCTCCCAACAAGCGTTGTCTTTAACGTCTTTTAGCCGGACGCAGTTAACCTTTACGAGTGCCCATTGGATCCTTCTGCGAACTGCTTGCAATCCGCATAGTTATTATTGCAGGTCTCACTTTTCCTACAACACTCTTTTCAACTAAGGGCTTCAGATATAAGATTATCCCCCAAGTACACAAGACATACTTGTCTTCTAGGCTCTCTATAATGTAGAGATCAGTGAGATTCCAACATCTCTCAACTCTAGGGGGTGCCCTTGATGGTATGGACTTCCTATTTGGGGATCAACAGTGACAGATGGTGGTGTTTCTTCTGCAATAGGTACAACAAAAAGAATTTCCACAGAATCGAAAAAGGTGAATAATTGGATCTCAGTAATCTTTTCCTTCTCTACACCAACTATATCGCCAGATTCCTCAACAGCTGGGTGTGGTTCAGACTCCTCAATTTGCTTACCACCTCTCATAATGATGTCGCTGGGCAGATTTGCTTGAGGTGTATTGCTCATCTTATCCATCAGTTGCCCTATGTGGGTCTCCAAATTTTTGAGGGACTCTCTTGTCTCAGCCATAAACTGAGTCTGGCACTTGGTGAGCCTGAGTATGTCTGCCTACAACTCATCTAAATATTCCTCTAGAACCTGTGGGTTAAGCTTTTGTTGATGACTCCACTGTCTCTGATAGTAGTAGTCCATGTGTCCTGAAATTAATTAAATTTGTTTTTTCGAATTTAACCTGCAAAATAAGAAAACGACAAAAGGTGATAAAAAGATGCTCGCAGAACAAGTTAGATTTTCTTGGAGCAACCAAATTAGAAATAAGAATAGATAAATCGATATTGAAAGTACGTCAATCCCCGGAAACGGCGCCAAAAACTTGATGCGTGATTTATGCACACACTAACGCAAGTGCACGTGTCGTGACAAGTAATATAGTCTAGAATACCGAGTTATCGTCCTCAGGGATTAGTGTCCAATTATCAAATTCTATTCTATGGTATCTATTTGGTAACCGATGATTGATGAATTGATTATAACTATAATTATGGATGCTAACTAAATTACTTTATTTTACTTCAGATATGGTGGAAATAGGGCTTTCAAATCTCCTCAACTATCCGCTCATCTTACTTGTTAATGCAATTAATTATGGTTCTTCTTCTATTTTGAGATAGCATGTTAACTAAGCCGTTTTATACTCCTGTTAAGGTAATATAAACACTCAACCCCAATATAGAACCCTTCTACCTTTCGGTGACAAGATTGACTATAAAGGAGGATTAAGAGCAATAACCTATTAAACTACACAAGTATCGGGGTACTTTCGTCCACGATTTAACCTATGTTTATTCAACTATAGCATATTCACAATCTCCCCTTTCGGCTTTCGATTAGAAATCATATATATTATGATAATTAGTGATCAATTAATTACCAAACATTCAAGACAAATATTGAACAAATCTCAACAATGATAAGAAGAAACCAAAACATGCATTAATTCATAAGAATGAGTTTCAAGTGATTTGATATGGAAAGCCCTAAATTAAGATAGTTCCTAAACTAATATCCATGATAAACTATAAAGAAAGAAAACAAAGAACAAAGAAATTACACAAAAGTAGTCTCCAATCTTGATCTCCAAGTTTGTGATGAATTGGCCAAGGTTGGAACCCTTAATCTGACCTAGAAAAGTCCTTTTTATAGCCTCCAAAACGTTTCCCCACTTTTCCTTCTAGGCCTTGGCCCATTCCCATTCGAATTTGGCAGAATTCCCACATCGGCGCTGCGGCTGCCCAGCGCGCGCGGCTGAAACTCTGCGATTCTACGTATTTTAGCGCGCCATGGCCTATTCTTGCGGTTCGCCAACTTTCTAGCTTTTTGAGCTCTGGAACCTCTGTTTTCTACCCCTTTTGCTCCTTTTCGCCAATGAGCCACTTTAAACCATTATGACTCAAAAGAAAGAAAATATATCCTAAGACGACACGTATTGGTACAAAAATGGACAAAAGACTAACTAAAAATGACTCAAAAGGTGTATATAAAATACACCGATCAATGGGATCGGTGGACCCGCAATGAGTACAAACGCCACACTCGCATCGTAGGTAGCAAATCCACAGAATATGTAGTAACCCGGGGGTTTGTCACGACCCGACCCCGGGGACGCGACTAGTACCCTACCGGGGTACCCTGTCAGGTATACATCAGAGAATAGCAGCGGATCATACATAACACATAACTTATAAAAAAGTAAACATCACTGGCCAACCGTAAAGTGCGCTTCCATAAAACATACTTAAACAAAAGTATAGTAGTACAACTGGTTCTTATAGCCCAAAATACATAGGTGACCACAGACCTCTAAAGATAACAACTGTGGCGGGACAGGGCCCCGCCATACCCCCTGAATGTACAAAATACCTATAGCATCAGGGAATATCCATACCAATACATAAGCTTCCGGAGGAATGGAGCTTCGACAGGAATAGTGATCCTAGAACGAGGATCCTCAATCGCTTACCCCTGCGGCATGAGCGGCCCAGGAAAGTCGATCTGTGATATGTACCAAATATGCAAGAAATTTGGGAAAATACTGTAATATGATATCATAAGTCTAAAAGCAAGCTGGAGTCATGGAAGACAATAAAATACCTTTTACTGTGCCTTACTAACAATGAGAGTGACAAGTATATATATACATATATAATACTGCATAAAATAGGAGGCTCGTGATCAAAACAGGGTACCTCGCCCGTAGTATCAAAAAGAAACCATCCTACTCCTGGGACTATTTCACCGCGTGGGTCCTGTGGACCGCGTGAGGTACTCACCGCGTCGGTACTGCCTGGCGTGGGACTATTTCACCCGCATAAGCCCATAAGGACTCGCGTGAGGTATTCCTCGCATCGTGGGTAGCAAATCCACGGGCAATTGGTATAACGATCTTGGGGACTTTCCGCCGGATATACTCTTACCACGAAGCAGATGGTATAACGATCTTGGGGTGTACCTCGGATATACTCTTTGCTGGAGCGGATGGTATAACGATCTTGGGGCTTGCCCGCCGGATATACTCTTATCTTGGTGCGGATGGTATAACGATCTTGGATCCGCCGCCGGATATACTCTTACAAAGCGAGATGGTATGGCGATCTTGGTGGCCCGCCGGACATACTCTCTTGCTGAAGGAGGTGGTATGGCGATCTTGGGGCTTGCCCGCCGGACATACTCTTACCCTATCACAAAGCGTCATCATATCATAATAATAATAAGTTAGGAAAACTTATAACTTCTTTTTAGTCTTGTTCACATACTCTCTCATTTTAGTTTACTTAAGGCACTTAACCATATCTTTAATAAAAGAACACCGGGAATTTAACCCAAGTACTACATACTTCAACTCTTTCAAAAGTGACTCTTCTTTATACATAAAAGCCTTTGGGCAATTGATGCCTTTAAATCAATTTGCCTCTTCATATAATTATCTTACTTAGAGTAAATCCTTCATTAACCTTTTATGAAGCTAATAGACCAACTTCCCATAAAGTTGTTATATTAACTCTATACTTTAGTAAAAATCATACTTTTCCCTTAACCAAGGGACTTATACGTTCTTAAAACGAAAAGTCATTTTATACTCAAAACAAGTAAGAACACCAAATCGCATGCGTCTCACCGTACTACATAGTTTCATCTATTCATGCTCAAGAGATAGGAAAGCTTCACATACCTCTTTGGTCAATCCACTTGCCAAGTCCAAACTACCATGAGTAATATTTCAACCTATAATAGTCATGATCGCTTGTTAACCTCTAATCTCAAGTAGAACAATCCAAGTTCTAAGTCACTAAATTCTATGGAAAATTGGGCAGCATTTCCCTTGTTTCTACTCACTTTGCCACCTTTTCTCAAGGCCGAATTTATCATCCAAACACCACAATTAAGGCTCAACAATCCAACATTTTAAAGGGGATTACACATCCAAACTTGGGTGTGTAAAATTCTGCCCAAAACTTACAACAATTTACTTATCACTTCTAAGGTAGTTTTTAGGCTACAACATGCTCATAATCACTTCTTAGCCATTTCTTTCATACCCAAACCACATTTCTAACATGCAAAGATTCTAGAAGCATTATTTACTACCACAAGTTCTTTCTTCTAAACATGCAACACTTAGAACTAATTCTAAAGGAAGAAATGTTACCTTAAAGTTTTAGCCAAAACTTATTCCAACTATTGCTAGCTTCCTTGCCAAGAACACCACCACAACAATGTCAACAAGCTAACCACAAGCTTCCTTTTCTTGCTCTTAACTTTCAGATTTTTCTTGGGTTTTCTTAGAGAAGGAGGAGCGATTTTAGAGAGGAGAGAGAGTGTGAAGATGAAAGATGGGAAGAATGACCAAGTCTTGGTCAATGTATTGCATGTAGCAGAAAATCAGATGGGGGGGGACACTTGTCACCCTCCCATGGTCTCTTTTAAAACAAAATCAGATTTTCTAAGTTTTTCGCCCAAATTTCCGCCTCGGGCGCGGCCTGCTTCGGCGCGTGGCGGCGAAACTTCCGCAGCTCTCACGAACTTTCGCGCGCGGCCACATCATGGCGCGCTGCAACTTCTGCGACCTCTCAAGATTTAGGCGCGCGACCCTGCATCTGGCCGCGCCACCATGCGCTTTGCAGAACGCATTTACGCGCTTGCGCTGAACTTGTAACTCTCATAACTTTCTACTCGGCCTATCGGCGAGCGGTTGGTTGCGTTGGAATCAAGACTCAACGAACTACGTCCTAGGCCTTTAAAATACTTAGGAACTCTCAACGAATCGGGTCATAACCGCCTCAAAGTTGACTAAAACCGTCCGAACGACGTCAACTGTCGCCGGAAATTTTAAGTCTTACATACTTTAAATGCGTTTCCATACGTAGGGTCAGAACTACGGTATAACATTCTCCCTTAGAAACATTCGTCGAATGTTCCTTCTAGGCTTACTCAAATCACAACATCGACATAGACCTCTTAACTATTCATTCTTAATAAAGAAGATCCACGATCCACAACATACAGAAGCGTAAATGATAATTCAAAACTAACAAGAGGGAAATTAGGTTAGATTTAGGTATAGGGTATAAGTGAGTATACTTCTTCATCATGTCATCCTCTGCTTCCACGTCATTTCCTCCTGTTGCGTTCGCCATAGGACCTTGTGGAAGCCACGTCTTCGTCCGAAGTCGTCTAACCTGACGATCGAGTATCGCTATGGGACTCTCCTCATACGATAACTCCTCTGTTACTTGGACATCCTGAACCGGGTGCACTCTAGATGGATCTCCAATACATTTCCGCAACATGGACACATGAAAAACTGGATGCACCGCCTCCAAATCGGACGGAAGATCTAACTCATAGCAACCTTGCCTACCCTACGGACAATCGATACGACCCGATGTACCTTGGGCTAAGCTTCCTTTCTTTCCAAATCTCATCACGCCGCCATGGCGATACCTTTAGGAAAACACAATCTTCTATCTCATATTCCATGTTTCGCCGCAGTTTATCTGCATACGACTTTTGCCGACTCTGAGCTGCCAACAAACGCTCCTGGATAAGCTTCACCTTATCCACTGCCTGCTGAACTAAATCTGGCCCGACTAACTGAACTTCTCCCACCTCGAACCAGCCTATCGGTGACCTGCACTTCCTCCCGTATAAGGCCTCATAAGCGCCATCTCGAATCTGGAATGGTAGCCATTGTTATAAGCAAACTCCACGAGAGGCAAATGATCCTCCGGCTACCCTCGAAATCAATAACACAAGCCCGCGACATATCCTCGAGTGTTCGGATAGTGCGCTCGGCTGTCCGTCTGTCCGAGGATGAAACGCCCGTCGAGACTCACTTGTGTCCCTAATCCTTACGAAAGGACCTCGAGTTAGCGAAGCGGGCTCCTCTATCGATATAATCGACAGGGACTCGTGCGATCTCACAATCTCTCTAATATATAATCGGGCATAGTCCTCACCAAAACGTCGTTCGATCGGAAGAAAATGGTGATTTCGTCACCGCCGACAATCGCCCAAATGGAATCATGCTTCCTACGAGTGGTAGGTAGCCACGTAATAAAATCCATATTTATCACCTCCCACTTCCAAGTCGAATATCAATGGCTCGCATGACCTCCGGGCTTCGGTGCTCAATCTTAACCTGCGACAATTCGGGCGCGTGCGCGAACTCATGGCGTCCTCTTTAGGCCATCCCACCAATACACATCGAGGTCATGGTACATCTTAGTCGACCGGATGAATAGAATAACGAGCACCGTGTGCCTCACGAATCTGCTGCGAGAATCTGTCACATCGGGAACACACAAGCCTCGAATCTTAGCACCCCGTGGCGCTACCGCAAATAGACTATTCTCCTACGGAGAGCTGCGTCTCGATGCAGTACCAAAATCGGATCCTCATATTGTCGCCTCTTCACCTCGCCGACGATGGAAGACTCGGCAACCTCTCGAACCAATTCCGTTACTAACGTAATCAACCAAGCGGACCCCAAGGCTTGCTGGTGATGTAACTCTCGGACCATATCCCTCTTCTCTGGCTGAACATCAGACAGACTACCCATCGATCTGCGACTAAGGGCATCTGCCACCACATTGGCCTTCCCTGGGTGGTACAGAATATCAACGTCATAATCCTTAAGTAGCTCCAACCACCGTCTGCGCAAGTTCACTCCTCCGGTGAAGATGTCGGAGACTCTTGTGGTGCGTAAATGTCCACATGAACTCCATATAAATAATGTCTCCAGATCTTCAAGGCATGAACCACTGCTGCCAGCTCCAAGTCATGTGTGGGATAGTTCTTCTCATGTTTCCTAAGCTGTCGGGATGCATAAGCTATAACCTTGCCGTGCTGCATCAGCACGCACCCAAGCCCGACACCTGACGCGTCACAATAAACCACATATCCATCTAAGCCCTCTGGACGAGTAAGGCTGGGCGGTTGTCAACTTCTCCTTTAGCAATCGAAAACTTTCCTCACAAGTATCCGTCCACGGAACATAGCCGCTTTCCGAGTCGACTTAGTCAAAGGTCTTTGAAATAGAAGCAAACTTCTCCACAAACCTCCGATAATAACTGAGGCCCAAAGTTGCGCACTGCACCGGTGTAGTGGGTCTAGGCCAAGTCTTGATCGCTTCAATCTTTCTTTGTATCAACCCGAATACCTCGGCCCCGATAACATGCCCTAAGAAAGCCATCGACGCCTTGTAACTCGTGACTTCGAGAACTTGGCATACAATCGCGGTCTCGGAGGACTCCCAATACCGTCCTCAAATGATGCAGATGCTCCCGCTCTGTGCGCGAATACACCAAGATATCATCAATAAACACTATAACGAACATATCCAAGAATGGCCTGAACACCCTATTCATCAAATCCATGAATACTGCTGGGGCGTTGGTCAACCCGAAAGACATCACCCTGAACTCATAGTGCCCATACCGGGTCCTGAATGCAGTCTTTGGGATATCTACCTCTAACTCGTACCTGATGATAACCAGACCGTAGGTCTATCTTGGAAAAACACTTTGCACCCTGCAACTGGTCAAACAAATCGTCAATCCTGGGGAGGGGATATCTATTCTTGATAGTTACCTTGTTCAGCTGCCTGTAATCAATACACATACGCAGCGTCCCATCCTTCTTCTTTACAAATAACACTGGTGCTCCCCAAGGAGAAACACTTGGCCTAATAAAGCCTTTCTCCAGCAAATCTTTCAGCTGGTCCTTCAACTCCTTCAGCTCGGCAGGTGCCATCCTGTATGGCGGAATAGATATCGGCCGAGTATCTGGCGCCAAATCAATGCAAAACTCAATCTCCCTTTCGGGAGGGATACCCGGAAGCTCATCTGGGAATACGTCTGGAAACTCTCTAACGACCGGAACTGACTGAAGGTCTGGTACCTCAGCCTCAGTGTCGAATACCCGAACCATATGGTAGATATACCCTTTCCGCACCATCTTCCTAGCCTTGAGGTAAGAAATAAACTTACCCCTCGGCAGATTCCCTTCCACTCGATAACGGCTCACGAAACCGAACCGAACTAATCTCTCCCTACAGTCCACGTTGGCATAGCAAGATGCTAGCCAATCCATACCCATAATCACATCAAAGTCTGTCATATCCAACTCTATCAAGTCGGCTAGAGTCTGACGGCTATCTATAGTCACAGGGCAAGCCTTATACACTCGCTCAGCTACCACTGAATCACCTACTGGCGTAGCCACCTCAAAAGGTCTTATGGACTCGGGCTCTATCCCTATTCTACTGGCAATATGAGGAGATATGTAGGACAAGGTAGAACCTGGATCTATCAAAGCATATACATCACAGCAAGAAACCAATAATGTACTGGACGACATCCGCGACGCCTCGGTCTGTCATGGACATAGCATAGATGCGGTTCTGAGGACCGCTAGAACTGGAACCCCTACCACGACCTCTGCCGCGGCCTGCTGGCCCATAAGTACCCTGCCCTCCGGGGCGTCTAACCATCGAAGATGAAGATCGACAAAGAACCGTCGGTGAACTGTAATGCTCCGCCGCCTGGGGCGGACAATCGCTTCGGATGGCCTGCATACAAGAGTAACATGATCTCGAACCCATACGGCACTCGCCCGGATGAGACCTACCGCATCGAACGCACCGAGAGGTAGGTGGTCTCGATTGGTCGGTCTCGCCTCGAAAACGGCGTCCCCGAGCCACGACTGCCTCGAATAACCTGCGATCGGACCTCGCGCGGCGTGAAGGAGCACTCTGTGCTGGCTGGAAGGTGGACCTGTTCTGCTGAGGCCGCCTCAGCTGCTCACGAGAACCCGATGTCCTGGCCCTCTTGGGCTGGCCCAAATCTAGCTGATCCTGCCTCTCTCTGTCCTCGATCCCCTGTGCGTATGCCTGCATCCTGGCAATATCCATCCCTGGCTGAAGTGCCACTCCTAAGCAAGCAGTAATCATGTGACGGTCTAGCCCCATCACGTATCTATGAACCCTGTCTGCCATATCAGCTACAATGGTGTGTGCATATCTGGCCAAGGAGTCAAACTCCAGGCTGTACTCCCTGATAGTCCTCCCGTCCTGTCAAGGTCAAGAACCTATCTACGCGGGCTCTCCTCACCTCAGGAGGCAAGAAGTGGTCTAGGAACGCCTCTGTGAACTCCTCCCAATCAGCTGGAAGAGCATCATCACCCCTCGACAATACCCATGACTCAAACCAGTTCAACGCAATATCGCGTAACCGGTAAGAAGCTAGTGTAATGCACTCGATTCGATGCCCTAAGAACTGCATGGTCCAGAATCGCTCGGACAAACTCCTGCGGATCCTCATCGAATCTCGAACCATAGAACTCGGGTGGGTGACAACTCAGAAATCCGAATCAGAATGGCTGTCGGCTCTGGGTTGGCGCCGCTCGCTGTCGTATTGCCACCGCCATCTTTGATCGATGTAAGAATCTGTTCCCCATAATCTCTGTACTCGGGCCGATTGGAGCTGGAGAGGCTCCGTCTGCATGATCTCGATGGCGCGTCCGCGCTCGAACTCTGCTGGCGGCGGCGTGGAACTCGCCGCCTAAACATCATCTCTGGTAAGGATTGGGCTGTGCCTCGTGATTCTCCGCGTCCCACTAGCGGCAAGATCACCGCCTTGCCGCCGGGCGCGGTTGCCTTGCGTGGGCATAATCGATACATAAAGGAAAACATCGGGAGATTCAACCTATAACTCGGCTCTATTGCACGATCTTAGGGTGAAAGAATGAAACCAATCCTAAATATCCTGCGACCTCACGATTATAGATGTGGTGCGCGACACCGATAATCAAGACTCTACTAGACACGATGCGTGGACACTTTCCGAGGACTAACTGCTCTGATACCACTTTTGTCACGACCCGACCCCGGGGACGCGACTAGTACCCTACCGGGGTACCCTGTCAGGTATACATCAGAGAATAGCAGCGGATCATACATAACACATAACTTATAAAAAGGTAAACATCACTGGCCAACCGATAAAGCTGCCTTCCATAAAACATACTTAAACAAAAGTATAGTAGTACAACTGGTTCTTATAGCCCAAAATACATAGGTGACCACGCACTTAAAGATAATAATCGTGGCGGGACAGGGCCCGCCATACCACTGAATGTACAAAATACCTATAGCGTCGGGAATATCCATACCAATAAATAAGCTTAGGAGGAATGGAGCTTCGACAGGAATAGTGATCCTAGAACGAGGATCCTCAATCGCTTACCTTACTGTGGCGTGAACGCAGCCCGAGGAAGGGGTCGACACAATATGTACAAAATATGCAAGGCTGTGAAAATACTTTAATATGATATCATAAGTCTAAAAGCAAGCCGAGTCATGGAAGACAATAAAATACCTTTTCGTGCCTTACTATGATGAGAGTGACAAGTATATATATACATATATAATCGCATAAAATAGGAGGCTCATGATCAAAGCAGGTACCTCGCGTAGTATCAAAAAGAAACCATCCTACTCCTGGGACTATTTCACCGCACGGGTCCCGTGGACCCGCGTGAAGGTACTCGCGTCGGTGTACTGTAGGCGTGGGACTATTTCACCGCGTAAGCCCATAAGGACTCGCATGAGGTATTCCTCGCGTCGTGGGTAGCAAATCCACGGAATGGTGGTATAACGATCTTGGGGACTTTCCCGCCGGATATACTCTTACCCCAAACAGATGGTATAACGATCTTGGGGTGTACCTCGGATATACTCTTACACCGAGCGGATGGTATAACGATCTTGGGGCTTGCCCGCCGGATATACTCTTATCTTGGTGCAGATGGTATAACGATCTTGGATCCGCCTCGGATATACTCTTACTCAAGCGGATGGTATGGCGATCTTGGGTGGCCGCCGGACATACTCTTACATGAAGGAGGTGGTATGACGATCTTGGGGCTTGCCGCCGGACATACTCTTACCCTATCACAAATGTCATCATATCATAATAATAATAAGTTAAGAAAACTTATAACTTCTTTTTAGTCTTGTTCACATACTCTCATTTTAGTTTACTTAAGGCACTTAACCATATCTTTAATAAAAGAACAGAATTTAACCCAAGTACTACATACTTCAACTCTTTCAAAAGTGACTCTTCTTTATACATAAAGCCTTTGGGCAATTGATGCCTTTAAATCAATTTGCCTCTTCATATAATTATCTTACTTAGAGTAAATCCCTCATTAACCTTTTATGAAGCTAATAGACCAACTTCCCATAAAGTTGTTATATTAACTCTATACTTTAGTAAAAATCATACTTTTCCCTTAACGAGGACTTATACGTTCTTAAAGCGAAAAGTCATTTTATACTCAAAACAAGTAAGAACACCAAATCGTACGTCTCCGTACTACATAGTTTCATCTATTCATGCTCAAGAGATAGGAAAGCTTCACATACCTCTTTGGTCAATCCACTTGCCAAGTCCAAACTACCGCAAGTAATATTTCAACCTATAATAGTCATGATACGCCTGTTAACCTCTAATCTCAAGTAGAACAATCCAAGTTCTAAGTCACTAAATTCTATGGAAAATTGGGCAGCATTTCCTTGTTTCTACTCACTTTGCCACCTTTTCTCAAGGCCGAATTTATCATCCAAACACCACGATTAAGGCTCAACAATCCAACATTTTAAAGGGATTACACATCCAAACTTGGGTGTGTAAAATTCTGCCCCACTAGTTACAACAATTTACTTATCACTTCTAAGGTAGTTTTTAGGCTACAACATGCTCATAATCACTTCTTAGCCATTTCTTTCATACCCAAACCACATTTCTAACATGCAAAGATTCTAGAAGCATTATTTACTACCACAAGTTCTTTCTTCTAAACATGCAACACTTAGAACTAATTCTAAAGGAAGAAATGTTACCTTAAAGTTTTAGCCAAAACTTATTCCAACTATTGCTAGCTTCCTGCCAAGAACACCACCACAACAATGTCAACAAGCTAACCACAAGCTTCCTTTTCTTGCTCTTAACTTTCAGATTTTTCTTGGGTTTTCTTAGAGAGAGGAGGAGCAGATTTTAGAGAGGAGGAGAGAGTGTGAAGATGAAAGATGGGAAGAATGACCAAGTCTTGGTCAATATATTGCATGTGAGAAAATCAGATGGGGGGACACTTGTCACCTCCCATGGTCTCTTTTAAAACAAAACTCCGATTTTCTAAGTTTTTCCGCCCAAATTTCCCGCCTCGGCGTCGCGGCCCTGCTTCCGGCGCGTGCTGAAACTCGCAGCTCTCGAACTTTGGCGCGCGACCTGGCATCATGGCGCGCGGCACACAACTGCGACCTCTCGATACTTTAGGCGCGCGACCCTGCATCTGGCCGCGGCGCCATGCGCTTTGCTCGAACGCATTTACGCCCGATCGCGCTGAACTTGTAACTCTCATAACTTTCTACTCGGCGCCCTATCGACGAGCGGTTGGTTGCGTTGGAATCAAGACTCAACGAACTACGTCCTAGGCCTTTAAAATACTTAGGAACTCTCAACGAATCGGGTCATAACCCGCCTCAAAGTTGACTAAAACCGTCCGAACGACTCACAACCCGCCCGGAAATTTTAAGTCTTACATACTTTCGTACGTTTCCATACGTAGGGTCAGAACTACGGGGTATAACAGGGTTTACCCCGCAAAATTTACATAACCCTAGCACTTAAGGCTACCATACATATCATAACATAAGCACACCCGGCTATCGTAAATATCACAAGCAAGTTAAGAAATCTCTTAACTTCTCATTAGACTTTAATTAGCATGCACTCTCATTTTATTTAACCTAAGGCACTAACATGTCATGAAAAATCCGGGAATTTAACCCAAAGTACTACGTACTTCTATTCTTTTCAAAAGACTCCTTTTTAAATAAAACCCCAAGATACTAACGCCCTTAGTATCATGGCATGCTTGCTTTTTCAAAACAAGTTACTACATCTTTAGAAATTCAAATCAAAGCTTTTCAAAAGAAATCAAGCATTTCTACTTTCACAACCTAGGCAACTCATGCCTATAAATCAAGTAGACCACTCTCTTAACCTTCCATAAAGTCGATACAACTAACTTCCCATAAAGCCGTTATAACTCTTTATGTTTTAGACAAACCAAGACAATTACGTTCCTTTATGAAACCAAGAGACTTATATTTTTGACTCAAGTATCATATACTTTCAAATCAAGTTTCATAACTTTCAGAATACTTCAAGTTCCTTAACTTTACAATTCAAGTCTCTTAACTTTAAAATATTTCAAGTAACCCATACTTTTCCAAATCAAGTATTCTATTCTTTTCAAGTCAAGTAATCTTTACATGTAACATCAAGTAACATATACTTTTAAAAGTCGAGTTACTTCACTTTTCGAAATCAAGGCAAGGATACCAAACTGAAACCAAGTTCACTTAAAATACGTACGTCTACCGTACTATACCTTTGTAAATACTCATGCTCAAGAGATAGGGAAGAGTTCACATACCTCTCTGACTTAATCCACTTGCCAAGTTGAATATTCCGCACGTAGAATGACAACCTATAATGACCATAATACGTCTATCAACTTCTAGCTTTCCAACGTAGAATATTCTAAGTGTAAAGCTTTCTATTCTACGGAAAATTGGGCAGCACTTCCTTTGTTTCTACGTACTTTTCCACCTTTTTCAAGGCCCGAAATCAATAACCAACATGCCACATTCAAGGCTCCACAAATTAGCAAATCAAAGGGGATTATACGCCTAACAGGAAGTATAAAATTTTGCCCCACAATTAATATAAAAATGTCCAATATTAAATGGCCATTCTCGGCTATAATGTGTAACAACATATAGTCTTTTTCATTTCCTTCCTAATCCAAATCGTTATTCCAACATGTTATATAAGTCACAATCAATTAAAACAACTATATTATCTTCCTTATATAACATGTAACGATTATAACCACAACCGAATTGATTTACAACTTTAATGGCTAGCATGCCAATTTGGTTTTTAACATTTCAACATGATCCAAATCTTTTCAAACTTCATTCTATATATCACATGCTCGTCTATCAACTACTATAACATGTAATCTTCAATTACATTAAGAAGACGAAGGTTTTACCTCAATAAGCCCAAATATTATCCAAGACTTCAAGTCGATCCTTAGCAACTTTAGCTCCTCTTCTTGACATCCCAATCCTCTCCAAGCGACCCTTGGAAGCTTATGAAGAACTCTTCTTCAAGTTCCAACTTCAACTATGAAAAACCCCTTAGGTTTTCATGTTGTGACTAACGTAAAAACGTAGTTTTTCCGGGATTTTTGTGGGGGGATATCCTTAGAATACCTCTAGGAGCCTTGGGTTTAAGTATAGTGAATTATGAACAACAAACGAAATTTTTTTGTGTGGGAAAAAGAGCAAAGTTGAGAGCTCTCCTTTTGCATCCTAAGTTTTCTTGAAATTTTTCTAAGTATGAAATTCATCTTTGCTACTAGTAGTAGTATGTATATATAACACCATCAAGATCTAGGATTGAACCAATTGGATGGCTAAGATTGGTCAATTATCTCAAGCCTCAACTTGCCCTTTGACTTGGTCCATTTTATCAAGCCATTTTGGCTACACTAGCCATGTATTTTCGTCCACCATAATCCATGTGGAGGGTGACATGTGTCGCCCTCCCATTGGTCCATAATATTTCGTTTCCCGAAATTTTCATAATTGGTCAAAATATCGGAAACCTCGTGGTCCCCACAAAACGTAAAATTTCTCAGGTGGGCCCCACGTATCCAACTCTGAAAATAAAATTCCATAATTCCGATAAATTCTAAAAGTCTTAAATAACAAATTTGAGAATCCAATTCTCATTAACGAACAATTTTCCTTCCCGAAGTTCGGAAGATTTTTCCTTCGAAAAACAATTATTTCCTTCGTTCAAATTTTTAAGTCTTGTGTTCTCCCGTCTATTCTCTTATACATGTCCTGGAATTACGGGGTGTAACATTCTCCCCCCTTAGAAACATTCGTCCCCGAATGTTCTTTCAGAGTCCAATCTAATTAGATAACGACATAGTTCCCTTTAAACATACCTTACATAATCACATATGCCACATAATAATACTTAGGCAAACACGTCAATTTTAACATTGACAAGTAGGGAAGCGAATTTCCTGTAGGTGTAGAGAACAAATGTGGGTACTCTTCCTCATGTCCTCCTCGGCTCCCCAAATCATCTTCTCTTTTAATATCATTCCGCCACAAGACTTTGACGGAAGCCACGTCCTTAGTCTGTAGTCGCCTGACCTGGCGATCAAGTATCGCTATGGGACTCTCCTCAAACGATAACCCCTCTGTCACTTGGACATCACTAACCGGGAAACTCTGGATGAATCTCCGATACACTCCCATAACATAACAATATGGAAGATCGGATGTACATGTCTTCCAAGCGGACGCATATCTAACTCATAGGCAACCTTGCCCACTCTACGGACAATCTGATAAGGCCAAATGTACCTTGGGCTTAGTTTCTCTTTCTTCCCAAGCCTCATCACACCTTTCATGGGTGATTCCTTAAAAAGATTCCATTGTCAATCTGAAACTCTAAGTGTCGACGTCGATTCTCTGCATAAAGCTTCTGTCGACTCTGAGCTTGCTAATAATCTTTCCTGGATAAGCTTCGCCTTATCCACATCCCGCTGAATCAATTCTGGGCCAATTATCAGAACCTCTCCTACGTCGAACCAACCAACCGGCGATCTACACTTTCTTTCATACAAAGCCTCATACCGGGTCATCTGAATACTGGGATGGTAACGGGTATTATACGCAACTCAACGAGAGGCAAAAGATCCTTCCAGCTACCCCTGAAATCAATAACACAGGCCCGCAACCTATCCTCAAGTATCTGGATAACATGCCCTGCGTGTCCGTCGGTCTGCGGGTGAAATGCACCACTGAGACTCATATGTGTCCCTAACCCCTTCTGGAAAACCTCCAGAAGTTAGCCATAAACTGAGCTCATCTGTCTGACATCATAAATGTAGGAACCCCGTGCAGTCTCACAATCTCCCTGTTATATAATCTAGCATAACCGTCAGTCGAGTAAGTAGTCCTAATCGGAAGAAAATAGGTTGATTTCGTCAGCCTGTCTACTATAACCCATAAGGAGTCGCACTTCCTCTGAGTACGATGCAACCCTATAACATAATCCATACCAATCACCTCCCACTATCAATTCGGGATCTCAATCGTCGATAATAGCCCACTGGGCTTCTGATGCTCACCATTGACCTGCTGCCAATTGGACACTGAGCAACAAATCTGCTACGTCCCCCTCCAGGCCATCTTACCAATACATACATCTGAGGTCATGATACATCTTAGTCGACCCCGAACAAATAGAGTAATGAGCACTGCGTGCCTCCCCTAAAACCTGTTGACAAGTCCTGCAGCATTGGGCATACACACTCTATCCTTATATAACATCACCACATTCGGTGCTACTCAAACAGGCCCTTCTCCTCTCGGACAGCCGTATCTAAATTCTGCACTAGAACTGAATCCTTATATTGTCGCCTCTTCACGTCCTCAATGAGGGAAGACTCGGCAACCTCTCGTATCTGAACTCCACTATTATCGGAATCGACCAGTCGAACCCCTAGTCTTGCTAGCTGATGAATCTCACGGACCATGTCCTATCTATCTGGTTGTCCATCTGACAGACTACCCATAGATCTACGACTAATAGCATCTGTAATCACATTGGCTCCCTCCGGATGGTATAGGATATCAATATCATAATCCTTAAGAAACTCTAACCACTGTCTCTGCCGCAATTTCGGCTTTCTCTGTCCGAAGATATACTGGAGACTCTTGTGGTCTGCCTAAATATCCACCTGAGCTCCACATAACTAATGCCTCCAAATCTTCAAGGCATGAATAACGGCTGCCAACTCTAAATCATGGCTAGGGTAACTCCGCTCATGCTCTCGTAGCTGCCGGGAAGCATAGGCTATAACCTTACCGTGCTGCATCAACACACAACCTAGCCCAACACTCAAAGTGTTACGATAATAACCTAACCCTTTAATCCCTCAGGAGGGGTTAGAACTGTAATCGTAGTCAACTCATCTTCCAATAACTTGGAAGCCTTTCTCACACTTCCGAAATGTTCGGGCACGATACAATCTTAATCATGATTCCTGTTTTCAGTCTTCTGTTGCAACCAAACTTGGTTACTATACTTAGATTCAAATTCCTTCACTTGCCTCATGGCTACGACTTTCTGCCGATCGCAATCTAGGGGGAGATTTCTTTGATCTTGTCAAGTAGTAATCCTATTATTCTTCCTAGATCATAGAGCTTATAGTCCGGTGTTCAACCTCAATTCATGGTATTACATAATCCAATGGTTTGCCAAGGTTTCTTATTTTGTCATGATTATGTCTCTCGTCGTTCGAGTGTCTGCTCGTCTTACCTTTATTTTCCATTTCACGTTGTCCTGGGGTCTCTTATCTCCCCGTATTTCCTTCTATCTTGATTCTTAATCATACAGGTTCATTCATGCGTATTACTCGCATGTGTATCCTTACGACACTTCTTCAACCATTTCCTCGTGTCGTCCTTAATTACCCCAACCCAATACCTTTTCTAAGGTTATCTAAAATTGTAACCTATTGATAACGAGGTCGGAGACTTTACCAGTCCCATATCTATGGCCTAATAATATGGGTACTCATAACCCTCAATAATACGTAAAACTATCATGTTACGTGGAGGAGAGAGCTTATCTCCCTTTAATAATCTTAACTATCAAGCGCCACCTTATAATCGTATAGATTTTTAAGACCTACAAATGATATCTTCTGTTTTCCACAGGCAGCACTCGTACTTATCTTATTCTTGCTGTGCGTATTTTTTTTTCCTGAAATCATTCGGAAAGTCGTGGCCCTGACCGCCACACTAAACAACTCCAAGCACCTCCAAGGGCAATTAACATAAAATCCTTCAATAATCGTACGTTCTTATCTCCGTCTCTTAGCTTTCAAATTCAAGTATTACATACTTCCAACATCAATTTATTTACTTCAAATGAACAAGTGACATAGACTCCATAATTTATCATGTCAAAGAAGGAAGGAATAACTTACATATTACTAACACTTCCATTCCTTTCCAATCGATCACCGGCTCACCGGGAAACTGGAATAGAACCATTCTCTCTCTGCAATCAACGTTGGCCTAACAAGAAGCCAACTAGTACATCTCCATAATGACCTCAAGGTCTGTCATATCCAGCTTTACTAGGTCTGCTAGGGTCTGATGACTGTATCATCACCGGGAAAATCTTATATACCCGCTCATCTACCACCCAATCACTCACGGGTGTAGCTACCTCGAAAGGTTCTTATGGATTCAGGCTCTATTCTTTTACACTTGGTTGCTCCCTTTCCGTACTTCCAAACTTGTTCTAACATACGCACATAACCTCCATACTGATTCTGACCTCCAAATTTGGAGTTACTACATCAACCAATTTAAGGTCATTTCCATGCCCCAAGCCTACATTACCCTTCCCTTCATACGGGTAAGATAGCTTCTCATAATACCACAATCGTGTTGTCTTGATCACAACAACCATACTTACTCCATACGGATCTCATCCGTACAATTTTCTTAAGCATACTACGTAGCTTAATCTATTAACATAGTCTTCCATTAAGTCCCTTATCATGATTTCTTAAGGGTTCATTACCTTCTCAGACAACTCATCATCTCCTAATTATCTCAAATTAGCACGTAAAACCTTGATGAGAATTCATTAAACTGTTGCATACCTTCCCGGTATCTAATTAGTCCTTACTAATTCTTGGTAATCTAAAATCATTCTAGGTAACACGCGGCTGACCCTCATACATAACTTCGTATAGTTGTATGTCATAATACCAACTATACTGCAATTATTACCAACCTGGATACGCAATCCACATAATCCTTCCTAGGTCACTGCTGCCTCTCTCATAGCTGCAATCAACATAACTCGTTACGACCCTAACAACACAGCTCTATCGCACGATCTCAGAGTGAGAAGAATGGAAACCAATCCTAAATGTCCTACAGCCTCCTGGTTATAGATGTGGTGCACAACACACTGATAACCACGACTCTACTAGACACGGTCTGTAGACACTTTCCGAGGACTAACTGCTTTGATATCACTTTTGTCACAACCCGACCGGGCATCGGTGCCCTACCCGGCACCATTCTGTATACATCAGAGAAAATCAGCGGAACATACATGAAACTCATAACATACATCAATAGTAAGTAAACCACAGGCTAGCCGACAAGGCTACCTCCCTGGACATATATATAAGTACATTTCCAAAGGCAGTTACATCCTTTTATTTATTTTTTTACAAACCGACCCACAAGATATGACTACAGACCTCTAAGAGTTTTGACATAACAATTGTGACGGGACAAGGCCCCGCCATACCCCTGAATGTACAACAACTGACAATACCAGGGATCTGAACCAAAGATAAGCCTCCGGAGTAATGGAGCTTCTCAACAGCTGAACAGTGATCCTAAGAGTGAGGATCAAGAACTGCTTAACTTTACTGCGGCATGAACACAATTCCGAGGAAAGGGTCGACAAAATATGTACCAAGTATGTGGCCAGAAATCAAGATTGTAATGAAATCATATGGTCTAAAATAAAGCTGGAGACAAGTATGATAACCAAACTAACAGTACACTGTGCCTTACTAATAATGAGAGTAAACAAGAGTACACTTTACTGCATAAAAATAGGAGGCTTATGATCAAATTAGGGCCACCCGCCCGTAGTATCATTAAGCAATCCTACTCCTGGGACTATTTCACTCGCATAGGTCCTGTGGACCCGCAATGGAGCAATTTGCTCCGCATGGGACTATTTCACCCGCATAGGACTATTTCACCCGCATAGGCCAGGTGGACCCGCAATGAGTACAAACGCCGCACTCGCATCGTGGGTAACAAATCCACGGAATATGTAGTAACCCGGGGGTTTACCCCACAAAATTTATATAACACTAGCACTTAAGGCTACCATAAATATCATAGCATAAGCACACCCGTCTATCGTAAATATCACAAGCAAGTTAAGAAATCCCTTAACTTCTCATTGGACTTTAATTAGCATGCACTCTCATTTTATTTAACCTAAGGCACTAACATGTCATAAAAAATTCGAGAATTTAACCCAAAGTACTACGTACTTCTATTCTTTTCAAAATACTCCTTTTTAAATAAAACCCCAAGATACTAACGCCCTTAGTATCATGGCATGCTTGCTTTTTCAAAACAAGTTACTACATATTTAGAAATTCAAATCAAAGCTTTTCAAAAGAAATCAAGCATTTCTACTTTCACAACCTAGGCAACTCATGCCTATAAATCAAGTAGACCACTCTCTTAACCTTTCATAAAGCTGTTACAACTAACTTCGCATAAAGCCGTTATAACTCTTTATGTTTTAGACAAACCAAGACAATTACGTTCCTTTATGAAACCAAGAGACTTATATTTTTGACCCAAGTATCATATACTTTCAAATCAAGTTTCATAACTTTCAAAATACTTCAAGTTCCTTAACTTTAGAATTCAAGTCTCTTAACTTTAAAATATTTCAAGTAACCCATACTTTTCCAAATCAAGTATTCTATTCTTTTCAAGTCAAGTAATCTTTACATGTAACATCAAGTAACATATACTTTTAAAAGCCGAGTTATTTCACTTTTCGAAATCAAGGCAAGGATACCAAACTGAAACCAAGTTCACTTAAAATACGTACGTCTACCGTACTATACCTTTGTAAATACTCATGCTCAAGAGATAGGGAAGAGTTCACATACCTCCTCGACTTAATCCACTTGCCAAGTTGAATATGCCGCATGTAGAATGTCAACCTATAATGACCATAATACGTCTATCAACTTCTAGCTTTCCAAAGTAGAATATTCTAAGTGTAAAGCTTCCTATTCTACGGAAAATTGGGCAGCACTTCCTTTGTTTCTACGTACTTTTCTGCCTTTTTCAAGGCTCGAAATCAATAACCAACATGCCACAGTTAAGGCTCCACAAATTAGCAAATCAAAGGGGATTATACACCTAACAGGACGTATAAAATTATGCCCCACAATTAATATAAAATTGTCCAATATTAAATGGTCATTCTCGACTATAATGTGTAACAACATATAGTCTTTTTCATTTCCTTCCTAATCCAAATCGTTATTCCAACATGTTATATAAGTCACAATCAATTAAAACAACTATATTCTCTTCCTTATATAACATGTAACGATTATAACCACAACCGAATTGATTTACAACTTTAATGGCTAGCATGCCAATTTGGTTTTTAACATTTCAACATGATCCAAATCTTTTCAAACTTCATTCTATATATCACATGCTCGTCTATCAACTACTATAACATGTAATCTTCAATTACATTAAGAAGACGAAGGTTTTACCTCAATAAGCCCAAATATTATCCAAGACTTCAAGTCGATCCTTAGTAACTTTAGCTCCTCTTCTTGACGTCTCAATCCACTCCAAGCGACCCTTGGAAGCTTATGACGAACTCTTCTTCAAGTTCCAACTCCAACTATGAAAAACCCCTTAGGTTTTCATGTTGCGACTAACGTAAAAATGTATTTTTTCCGGAATTTTTGTGGGGGGGGTATCCTTAGAATACCTCTAGGAACCTTGGGTTTAAGTATTGTGAATTATGAACAACAAACGAAAAAATTTTGTGTGGGAAAAAGAGCAAAGCCGAGAGCTCTCCTTTTGCATCCTAAATTTTCTTGAAATTTTTCTAAGTATGAAATTCATCTTTGCTACTAGTAGTAGTATGTATATATAACACCATCAAGGGCTAGGATTGAACCCATTGGATGGCTAAGATTTGTCAATTATCTAAAGCCTCAACTTGCCCTTTGACTTGGTCCATTTTATCAAGCCAATTTGGCTACACTAGCCATGTATTTTCGTCCACCATAATCCATGTAGAGGGTGCCACGTGTCGCCCTCCCATTGGTCCATAATATTTCGTTTCCCGAAATTTCCATAATTGGTCAAAATATCGGAAACCTCGTGGGCCCCACAAAACGTAAAATTTCTCGGGTGGGCCCCACGTATCCAACTCTGAAAATAAAATTACATAATTCCGATAAATTCTAAAAGTCTTAAATAACAAATTTGAGAATTCAATTCTCATTAACGAACAATTTTTCTTCCCTAAGTTCGGAAGATTTTTTCTTCGGAAAACAATTCTTTCCTTCGTTCAAATTTTTAAGTCTTGTGTGTTCTCCCGTCTATTCTCTTATACATGTCCTGGAATTACGGGGTGTAACATGAACGCTGGGAACTATGGAGGTGTCGTATTTGTACAAACAATATTTAAATTATTCATTATCCTGTAATATTAATTATCTAATCATTTATCGATAAATTATATTAACTAACCTATTCTTTATCAAAAAATTATACTAAATAAATTAATAACTTAATAAAAATATATATACAAATAGAAAAACTATTTAAGTTGACCGTCAGACAAACTCATCTTTATTGGGAAATTATATTAGCTAACTAATATTTTATCGAAAGGTATAGTAATGATTTTCAATCCTAAGCTTAACAAAAAATTATATTAATGATGTTAAACTAATGATATTCAATCCTAAACTAAGCATTAAAGTAACAACGAACTAATTCATTTAGCGGAAAATTATATTAAGTAACTAACTAATAATTAATTAAAATTAATACATAAAATTAGATGACTAATTAGGACATTAATAATTAACATAGAATAAACAATTTTACAAATAAATAAATTAACAAATAGATAATTACCAAATATTAGGAGATTACTATTTTTTTCTAATTAAATAATGATACTTTTTCAAAATTCGAGACTATGAAACATTAACCATGCTTATGATTATAACGTATTTAACAATATATTAGAAAGTTTATAGTATTGAAGGTTGTTGTAGGGTTGTTCGAATCGAATTGACATCGCTTTTTTTAAAAAAAAAAATTGAAGCTTCGAATCTTGTTCTTTGACTTGAATATACTGAAAATATTGACTTTCGGGGTGAAATTTGATATGAAAAATGAGGTGGGGCCAGGCAGAAAAGGCCTTTAATGGTGTTTTTGCATTCTTTTTATTTTAATATTTCAGTGGGGGACCATCAGGGAAGAAATCGATGGGGCGGTTTATCTACCCATATTGCACGGGAATTTCTTACACAAAAGAATTTAACTGCACCGTTATGATTAAGTCCTTTTGCACAATAAATTTTTTCACAAAAGACACTTATGTATTTGAGGGGGAGGGTTGTTGCTTTGGACTTTCTTTGGTCATTTAAGTTCCGGACTCAAAATGCATTAAGTAGGAATTGATCTTTGTTTCTACTTTCTATAGGTAAATAACTCAACTTTTAACAAAGTACATCATTAAATTTTTTTTAGCATGACCGTCATCAAGTAATATTAAATCAATTCTAAAAAAATGTGCATAAATTATCTAATTTTACCTAAAAATCAGAGGTTCACCTGGAACATAAATTACATATAAATTCTCCCCTATTTAAGTTACCCCTTATCTTTCTTAAATAGTCACACGTAATGAACAAACCGATCGATATGGATTGAAGAAGTTATTACTGCCTTTATTCCTTTTTACTTATCCCCATTTTGCACTCTCTTTAAAATGAGTACTATTTCTGTCCTAATTTATGTGATGATATTTTATTACATATAAAATTTAAGAATGAAAGAAAGACTAAATTTATGATCTAAAACAATTAGATATTTGTGTGACTATAAATAATCTCATTAAATGTAACCTGTCCATAACAAGTGTCCTTTTGTCCTTTGACACACCACCAAAGAAAATATTAACTACTAAAAAAAGATATTTTGACTAAACTATCATTAATTAATAGTATCGTAGAATATTAAAGTAATTTAAATGATTTCTTAGGGATAAATAATTAAGAGCAAATCTAAAAAAATAAAATTAATTTCTTCTTGATTATATAAAGGACGCATATTTTTACCCCAAACAAAACGGCCAAAAGGACACTTATTATGGACCGGAAGAATTAATGTAGAAATGTGTCATTTTTTAACGGACTAAAAAGAAGCGTTACAACAAATTGGGACTCCTTTCCTTTTTGAATAAAGTCAAGTGGCTTTCGCTCCTCTTCTGTGACAGCAATTTTCTCGTCGACAGAGGAAATATTAATTAGGGATAATTACATATTTGGATTGCCGAAAATATAGCGAACAAATGTGTAGGCTTGTATATTAAGTATAAATCTACATATTTTATATACAAAATATATATCTAATATACATAAACATATATATAATATACATAATTAGTATATCGGTTTTGTATATTTTGACTAGCGTCCGTAATTAATTGTGATCGACGGGTCAAAAACAAAAATGTCCTATTAATTAAGTCTCAATTAATACTTCAATAAGCTTGGGAAATGGTTAATTAATAATAAGGAAAAAATAGTACACGTGACAAGTAAAAAGAAACTGAGGGAGTTCATTTAACAAAACGTTTTTTTTGGGTAAATAAATAATATATTACTAGAAATCGGAAAGTACAATCGAGCATTGAGGGTTCTCAAGCCTCAATGTAAAGCACGAAAATACAATACAAGAAAATAAAATAAACGCAATACAAATAAACTCAATCTTGGAGGGTTGAAATACTCTTCCACTTCTCAAACTTGTTGCTTGGCTTTGTTCTTAATAAAATTCTTCCTTGAAGTAACCTCTTGTCATCCATCATTATCCGCACAAAGTGGTGTCTGCATGTACACACTCGGCGAATTCTCGACACCCGTAGCACTTCTAAAGGACCCCGGGACGAAAGGAGTTTTAGACCCCCTCGTGCTGCCTCGGCAAAGGTCATGACTTGATTAAAATCCCTATTTCTCACCCTTGTTGTGTTGGGAACATCATGTGCATTGCGCAAACGGTGTTCATCAAATTGATTCTCACCCGAAGCTCGATCAAGATTCGAAGCTGCATCGACACTTCCGGACATAAAGGGCATACTCGTATCCTCGCCATTTTGAGGCAAAACATTCGAATTTTGAGGTCGGGAAATCCCCATAGTCTTCACTTGTTTCTTCAACTTCTTACACTTTAAATGGTTATGCCCAAATGTTTGGCAAAGAAAACAAAAAATCGGATAATGCTCATATTCCACTTTTTGAACATACATAATATTACTCGGTAGTTTTACTCTAAATTCCGTGACTGGCTCCTTGCTAACATCGACTTCAATCAATACTCGTGCATAGTTCATTCTGGACCTCTCTTTAGTAAATTGATCCGTGTATAGAGTGTAAAATCCGGAAAAAAATAATAATATATAGTTGTGGTTGGGTTAATAAAAATATATATATATATATAAGAAAACAAAGAATAAATTGCATGGGATAAAGTTAGTGTTAAAGTTGGATAAATAGATAGATAAAAATGAAAATAAGAAAACAAAAAAAACAAAAAAAATACAAAAAAAAAAAGAACATGCAGAAAGTGGACGTACGTCCCTTTGCTTCCCCCCCCCCCCCCTTCCCCCCTTTTCATTTCCCCTCCAACTCTTGTCATTTCACCTCCCATAGGTTATAGAAAACTCTCCACTTATACATTGTATTTACACACAAACAAAGTACATAACATAAAAGTTAGAAAATCAGAAAAAAAAACAAGTGAAAAGAAGAGGAAAAAAATACCAAGAGGGCAAGAAGAACAAGAAGCAAAATACTAGAGAGTAAGAATAATTTTAGCAACCACACAACAATAATCTTCACACTTACAAGGTGAGTTTTCTCACTCAGAAATTCTTGGTAATATCCTTTATTTTAAGTTCAATACATGTTAGAATAAGAATTGAGTGTTGAAAAGAAATATTGAACTTTTGATTGTTTAGATAACTAGTTGCGTCATGAACTTTACGAACTGTTCTCACTGAGTAATAATTGTTAGAATTTGATTAAATTTGTAAGAGTGGTACACCTCTCTATTATGATCATATAGAACCAAAAATGAGGTAAAATGGACATACGGTTTGAAAGTTATCATAGTTCAAAGTTCCTGCCTTAGATTTGGCCGAAATCCGGAAAGGCATAATTACGGACTGTTTTTATTGAATTTTACTTATTAGAATTATATGAAAATTTACATGGTTGTAAATCTCTCTGTTACGGACAGATATAGATAAAGAGTTATTAAAACGGACTTACGAGTTGAGAGTTATTGTAGTTTGAAGTTGCTGCCTCGGATTCGTCGGAATCCAGAAGGGCAGGACATTGAAACGTAAAACTGTACTAATATGTGGGGAATATGAAAATTGTTGCTAAATGAAAGTTCTAGATCTCTTTGTTGTGGACATTTTTAGACCTTACGGGGGTCTATCCGACTTACGGATTGAGAGTTATCTCTGTTTAAAGTTTCTGCCTCGGATCTATCGAGATCCAGGAAGGGCAGCGAATAAAAGTGTAAAACTGTACCAAATGGTACGGAATATGAAAGGATGGTTCACATGGAGATGTGTATCTCTCTGTTCTCGTCGTTTTGAGATTTTATGGGGCTTGAACGGGTTTACAGATTAGGAGTTATGACTATTCTAAGATTGGGTTATGTTTAATAAAAATTCTGCCGAAACCAATTTCATGTGGCTGTTTTGAGGATAAATTTGTGTTAGTTACCCAAAGTAATTTTAAATTAAATTTGGTACAGTGAAAGATCCCCGTCTTACCTTAGTTTCCGCTTGAGAAACACCTTAGTTGGAGTTATGGTTAAAAAGTTATAATCGTTACAAGTATGAATGACAGAATGTTGGGAAAGAGAATATTATTTATTCGATCTTCTGAAAAATATGAAAAGTGAATACGTGTTCACATAAATATATAAATATATAATGGATCGCGTTGCACGCCGCACCAAAACGTAAAGTGAATACGCGTTCACAAATACATAAACATAATGGATCGGGTTGCACGCCGCAACAAAACGTAAAGTGAATATGTGTTCACAAATACGTAAATATAATGGATCGGGTTGCACGCAGCAACAAAACGTAAAGTGAATACGCGTTCACAAATACGTAAACATAATGGATCGGGTTGCACGCCGCAACAAAACGTAAAGTGAATACGTGTTCACAAATACGTAAATATAATGGATCGGGCTGCACGCCGCAACAAATATGAAAGATGAATACATGTTCACCTATATATAAATATGAAAAGTGAATACGCGTTCACAAATATATAAATGTAATAAACATGTGAAAACGCAGGGGAATGTCTTAACGTATAATACGAGATAAAACGAAGTGTTAGTTAAACCGAGAATTTCCTATGAGGAGTTGTTGCATATTTAAAAATGTTGTAACCTGATATATTTTGCAATATGCTTATTACGTTATAATGTGATTGCTCTCGGAATATTGTGGTGTTACTTTGAATTGCAGGGTAAGGTTCTCACTTAGCCCCAGATGGTAGGGCTGACTCTTTATTTAACATGTTTCAGGAAAGCGTGATAGAGGAAAGCCTCTACGCCAAGGCTAGCGATCGTCCCGCAGCCTCTTGTCATACCAAGTCCATTGTTTCGGGCTTGGTACTCGTCAGGTTCAGAATGTCAGTTCCAATGTCTCGGGAAATGCCCGTGTGGAATGGTCTCCCTTCCAACTTAGAATAATATTTGTCAGTATGTCTATGTAGAAACAATATTTGCACGAGCATGGGCTCGCGTTATATTTTTAATAAAGTCATAAACAAATTTCTTTATTGTTATTTTATTAATAGCTCCGTATTTGAATATAAGTTTAAATTTCTAAATAAAGAGAATTAAATGGTGCTCCTGGTGGAAAATAATTGTCCAGGTGCCATCACGCCCTAAGTAAAGACTTAGGAAAAGTCGGGGCGTGACAAGTTGGTATCAAAGCCAAACCAGGTTAAGAGATTCTAGGAAGTTTTCTTCGAGTTGGGTGTTTGAACGGTTACTTATTGCGCCGGTGTGCGCGCCACCTAAGTAATAAGTGAACGGAATAACATCCTAAAGTTCCCCTTCTTTCGTACTCTTCTCGTGCCTACCTTGAGTCTTTTCAAAGACTTGATTTCTCGTACTACCTCCTTCACACGGGTTAGAAAAGGGGATTGTACAACGTTATACTGACTAATATGATTTGTGTAGATGGCGATTATAAGGCGAGTTCCAACAAAGAGGGAAGTACTCATGGAACAGGCAAAGGGAATGAGAGCTCAGATGAAGTTCATGCGTCGTAAGATGGACTCAGAAGGTGATTTTGATGATTACATTGATGACACAATCATACTATGTACATATTTGCTTAGGACTAGAAGGAAAAGGCGTTCATACGACCCGACCTTCTTCAACTTTCCAATTGGAGTCATACTACAGATAATAGTCAATTCCGTCCCAGAAAAGTTTCATTCCGCATTCAGAAAGGCAAGGATGCTAAGAGAAGATATTACAGAAAATTCATTGCACCAATTTCTGCATCAAGTAAGAGGAGTAAGGTATAGAATGAACTATATGGAAAGAGAAGCAAAAAGGAAGGTTCACAGGGAGTTGAATGCCAACCTGCAGAATAGACGAATCATGCGGTTAAGCCCTTTAGAACGTGTGATAGTAGGTGCATGTTCGATCTGAGGGCTATAGCGGGTTGCGATGTGAGTTGACTGATGTGATGTATTGTAGTCATGACATTGTTATTTTAAAATATGATGAATGAAGTGCTATGAATACAAGAAAGAAAGGATATGTTTTATTAAATTATTTTTCATGTTGGCATATTGTGGTGTTGCATGCTTATGAACTATAAGAAAATTTTAAGAGCTAGAGTAGACATTCCGTCTTCTAAAATATGAGTGTGTTTGTCTTCACATAAAATGGTGAATTCACAAATCCCGGGGGCTCAAGAGGAGGTTCATCACGGCTCATGTACCTCGATTGACGTAGTGGTGTCTGAAGGGAGCGGAGAAAATGTCGGAGAAAATGTTGGAGAGAACGAGAGTCAAATGGCCCAAGAAACGGTGGGACAAAAACTAGATAGACTCATAGAGTTAATGACAGCTGCAGTTCCACACATGGTTCCGCCCGCACCTAGTGTCTCTGTCATAGCCCCGAACGAACAGACGGCCAGGGGACCGGTGCATCGCACCACGCGGACCGAGAGTGTAGAATCTCAAGCAGTACCTGATAGGCTATGGGCAAATTTTATGAGGAGAAGAGAACCACTGTACTCAGGGAAGGACCCCAAGGCCGACCCGATGCTATTCCTCGATGAAGTTGAAGACTTAATGTTCACATTGGGATGCGTGGAGACGCAGGGCGTTAACTTGTTAGGCGCACGACTAGTGGATGATGCAGGGGTGTGGTGGAGGAATTTTAGGAAAAATCGTCCCCCGATGTCACAACCAATGACTTGGGGAGGGTTCAGAGCGGCATTCATTGAGAAATTTATGCCTAATACGCGCAAGGATGCGCTCAGACGGGAGTTTGAACAATTGAAGCAAGGTGACCGCAGTGTACAAGAATATGATACACAGTTTGTGAGGTTATCGGCATACAACACACATGTCGTCCCTACAGAAATGGATAGAGTCAAGCGATTTGTAGATGGTTTAAACCCGAACATAGCAGAGAAGGTGGTGGCATTAGCCAACGATCGAACTTATCTTCAGATTGTCGATATGGCTTTGAGGGTAGAAGGTTTCGCTAAAGCAAAAAGAGAATATTCGCAGAAGAGATTTCGGACGTCAGGATCATTTAACCAGAGTCAAAATCAGAAGCAGGAGTTTAGTAAGGGATCTTCAGGACCGAACCAATCTGTGGGCCAGTCTTATTTCAAGCCTAAGGGGCACAGTTGGTCTAATTACCAAGGTAGCAAGCACAAGGCCACCAACCCTAACACAGGAGGCGACAAACCGATTTGTAATATTTGTCAAATAAAACACACTGGAGAATGTCGGCTCTTAACGAAGACATGTTATAACTGTGGAGAGTCAGGCCACTATGCCAGGGATTGCAAGAAGAGGACTCAAACTCAATCTATTCAGGTGAGGTCAGAAGCAACCACAACTGTCTACAGGGGAAATCAAGGAAACCAACCCCGCAAGAGTCAGGGAGGTCAACAACCCAACAACTCTAATCGGCTCTACGCTTTGCCCCAGAGGAATGAGGCAGAAGCATCTAATGCGGTGGTCACAGGTATTTTGCTAGTCTCGAGTATTCCTGCATTTGTATTATATGATCCCGGCTCTACATTTTCATATGTGTCAATGGGCTTTGCTAAGAATTTACATGTAGAACCTTCTTATTTAAGTGAACCTGTTGAGGTTATGACACCAGTAGGGGCCTCAATTTGGGCCTCTCGGGTGGTAAATAATTTCCCATTAGAAGTGAATAGCAGGGGAACAATGGTGAACCTAGTACTACTTGATATGGTAGACTTCGACGTCATTTTGGGTATGGATTGGTTGTCGTCATGTTATGCCATGTTAGATTGTCGACTAAAGATAGTGAGATTAACTTTTCCCGGAGAACCAGAAGTTGTTATAAGGGGTAGGGTTGGAATATCCTCAGGTCAGTTTATTTCCTACCTTGGGGCTCAAAAGTTATTGAGAAGTCACAAAGTGGAGTATGCATATCTGGCTAATATAGTGGATACCCAAAAAGAATCCCCAGCAGTGAATGATGTTCCTATTGTTCGAAATTTTCCGGAGGTTTTTCCTGAAGATCTTCCAGGCCTTCCTCCGGATAGAGAAGTGGAATTTGCTATAGAGTTAATTCCGGGTACAAGAACCATTTCTATTCCTCCATATCGAATGGCCCCAGCTGAATTGAGGGAGTTAAAAGAACAATTGAAGGATCTTCTGGATAAAGGCTTTATAAGGCCTAGTGTTTCCCTTTGGGGTGCACCAGTCCTGTTTGTGAAAAAGAAAGACGGATCGCTCCGAATGTGCATCGATTATCGGCAGCTCAATAAGGTCACGATCAAGAACCGATACCCATTACCAAGAATCGATGATCTTTTTAACCAACTTCAGGGAGCTAGCTATTTTTCCAAGATTGATCTCCGTTCGAGATATCATCAGCTGAAAATAAATCCGGATGATATATCCAACGACCTTTAGAACCCGTCGGCCATTATGAGTTCTTGGTCATGTCTTTTGGGTTAACCAATGCCCCAGCAGCTTTTATGGATTTAATGAACAGAATCTTCAAACCATTCCTAGATTTGTTCGTGATTGTGTTCATAGATGATATCTTAATCTACAGTAAGAGTGTTGAAGAACATGAAGAGCATCTGAGGGTAGTGCTTCAAGTCTTGAAACAGGAGAAACTATATGCTAAATTTTCAAAGTGTGAATTTTGGTTGGAAAAGGTAGCCTTTTTGGGTCATGTTGTGTCAAGGGATGAAATTATGGTAGACCCCCAGAAGATAAAAGCAGTGAAGAACTGGCCAAAACCGACCACTCCGACAGAGGTTAGAAGTTTCTTGGGTTTGGCTGGGTATTATAGAAGATTCGTAAAAGGTTTTTCTAGTCTTGCTGCTCCTTTGACCCGGTTGACTCAAAAAGCGGTTAAGTACCAGTGGTCAGAAGCATGTGAAGCAAGTTTTCAAAAACTAAAGGAATTGTTGACTACTGCACCAGTCCTAACCTTACCATCGGGACAAGAAGGGTTCACAGTCTATTGCGATGCCTCTAGAGTTGGGTTAGGATGTGTCTTGATGCAGTTTGGAAAGGTTATTGCGTATGCATCTAGACAGTTGAAGATACATGAGAAGAATTACCCAACTAATGACTTGGAATTAGCTGCGGTGGTGTTTGCCTTACGAATATGGAGACATTATTTGTATGGTGTGCATGTGGACATATTTACAGATCATAAGAGTTTGCAGTACATAACCACGCAGAAGGATTTGAATCTCCGACAAAGAAGATGGTTAGAGTTACTTAAGGATTATGACCTTAGTATTTTTTACCATCCTGGGAAAGCCAACGTGGTGGCTGACGCACTCAGTAGGAGATCAATTGGCAGCTTGGCCCATTTGGCAATACAAAAGAGGGGTATTGTTCGGGAGGTACAAGGATTGGGAAACCTCGGGGTTAGCTTAGCTGAGATCGGTGAAGGTAGGGTGGTGGTACATGATACCTCGCAGTCTGTCTTAGCTTCAGAAATAAAAGAAAGTCAGTTTGAGGAGTTGGATTTCGGGAGAGGATCCAACAGGGAAAACCTTCACAGTTTACATTTGGAGATAATGACGGAACCCTTCGGTATAAGGGTAGGTTATGTGTTCCTAAGGTAAAGGATCTAAGGAGGAAGATCTTAGATGAGGGTCACAACACAAGATATTCCATTCATCCAGGGTCAACAAAAATGTATCAGGACCTCAAGGCAAATTACTGGTGGGACGGGATGAAGAAGGACGTTGCGGAGTTTGTCGGGAGGTGTCTTATATGTCAGCAGGTGAAAGCTGAACATCAAAAACCTGGCGGATTACTTCAGGACATTGGAGTCCCCATGTGGAAATGGGAGGCGATTCATATGGATTTCGTAACTGGTCTACCGAAAACTCGAGAAGGGTACGATTCTATTTGGGTGATTGTTGATCGGCTTACAAAGTCAGCCCATTTCTTACCGGTCAATACTACGTATCGCGCACCACAGTATGCACAGATTTATTTGAAGGAGATTGTGCGGTTACACGGGATTCCTTTACAAATTATTTCAGATAGAGGTTCCCATTTCACCTCACACTTTTGGCAAAGTTTCCAGCAGGGTCTCGGGACAAAAGTTAAGTTAAGCACGGCTTTCCACCCGCAAACAGATGGGCAGGCTGAGCGAACAATTCAAACACTTGAGGACATGTTGTGATCTTGTGTGTTAGATTTTAAGGGAAGCTGGTTGGACCATCTATGTCTAATTGAGTTCGCCTACAACAATAGTTTTCACTCTAGCATACAAATGGCCCCGTTTGAAGCATTATATGGACGAAAATGTAGGTCTCCACTTGGATGGTTCGAGGTGGGTGAAACGCAACTGTTCGGACCTGAAGTCATTCAGGAAACAAATAATAAGGTACAGATGATTCGGGAGCGGATCAAAACAGTTCATAGCCGTCATAAGTCCTATGCGGATCATTGGAAAAGAGATCTTGAATTCCAAGAGGGGGAGAAAGTATTTTTAAAAATGTCCCCAATGAAGGGAGTGATGCGTTTTGGTAAGAAAGGGAAATTGAGCCCAAGGTTTATTGGGCCATATGAGATCTTGCGAAGAGTTGGGAATGTGGCTTACGAATTAGCACTTCCACAAGAGCTGGAAGCAGTGCATCCGGTATTTCATGTGTCAATGTTACGAAAATACTTGCACGATCCAAGTCACGTCATCCTTCCCCAGGAGATAATTCTTAATGAGGAGCTTCAATATGAAGAAGTTCCGGTGGAAATACTTGATAGGAAGGTTAAGCGCATTAGGAATAAAGATATTGCTTCCATGAAGATCCTATGGAGGAACCACTCCACCGAGGAAGCCACCTGGGAAGCCGAGGACGCGATAAAAGTCAAATATCCATTCCTATTTGACTAAGGTAATAAAAAAAAGTGTTACATAGTACTTCATATGTGTGTCATTTGTGTGTCTATATGCATGTGTTACAACCTTATTCTCATTCGAGGACGAATGCTCCTTAAGGAAGGGAGAATGTGAAGCCCCAAATTTGTTACAATAACAATAAACATTATTGTGTCTATGTGATTATGTTATTATTTGTGTCTATGTGATTATGTTACGACCTTATTCACATTCGAGGACGAATGTTGCCTAAGTAGGAGACAATGTAAAATCCGGAAAAATAAAATAATATATAGTTGTGGTTGTGTTAATAAAAATATATATATATAAGAAAACAAAGAATAAATAGCATGTGATAGAGTTAGTGTTAAAGTTGGATAAATAGATAGATAAAAATGAAAATAAGATAACAAAAAAAAACAAAATAAAAAAAAACCAAAAGAAAGTGGACGTACGTCCCTTTGCTTCCCCTCCTTCCCCCTTTTTCATTTCCCCTCCAACTCTTGGCATTCCACCTCCCATAGGTTATAGAAAACTCTCCACTTATACATTGTATTTACACACAAACAAAGTACATAACATAAAGGTTAGAAAATCAGAAAAAAACAAGTGAAAAGAAGAGGAAAAAAATACCAATAGGGCAAGAAGAACAAGAAGCAAAATACTAGAGAGTAAGGATAATTTTAGCAACCACACAACAATAATCTTCACACTTACAAGGTGAGTTTTCTCACTCAGAAATTCTTGGTAACATCCTTTATTTTAAGTTCAATACATGTTAGAATAAGAATTGAGTGTTGAAAAGAAATATTGAACTTTTGATTGTTTAGACTACTAGTTGCGTCATGAACTTTACGAACTGGTTTCACTGAGTTATAATTGTTAGAATTTAATGAAATTCGTAAGAGTAGTACACCTCTCTATTATGATCATATATAACCAAAAATGAGGTAAAATGGACATACGGTTCGAAAGTTATCATAATTCAAAGTTCCTGCCTTAGATTTGGTCGAAATTCGGAAAGGCATAATTACGAATTGTTCTCACTGAGTTATAATTGTTAGAATTTGATGAAATTAGGAAGAGTGGTACACCTCTCTATTATGATCATATAGAACCAAAAATAAGGTAAAATGAATATACGGTTTGAAAGTTATCATAGTTCAAATTTCCTGCCTTAGATTTGGTCGAAATTCGGAAAGACATAATTACGGATTGTTTTTATTGAGTTTTACTTATTAGAATTATATGACAATTTACATGGTTGTAAATATCTCTATTACGGACAGATATAGATAAATATTTATTAAAACGGACTTACGAGTTGAGAGTTATTGTAGTTTGAAGTTGCTGCCTCGGATTCATCGGAATCCAGAAGGACAGGACGTGGAAACGTAAAACTGTACTAATCTGTGGGGAATATGAAAATTGTTGCTGAATGAAAGTTCTAGATATATCTGTTTTGGACATTTTAAGACCTTACGGGGGTATATCCGACTTACGGATTGAGAGTTATCGATGTTTAAAGGTTCTGTCTCGGATCTATCGAGATCCAGGAAGGGCAGCGAATAAAAGTGTAAAACTGTACCAAATTGTACATAATATGAAAGGATGGTTCACATGGAGACGTGTATATCTCTTTTCTCGTCGTTTTGAGATTTTATGGGGCTTGAACGGGTTTACAGATTAGGAGTTATGACTATTCTATGATTGGGTTCTGTTTAATAAAAAAATTGCCGAAACAAATATCATATGGCTGTTTTGAGGATATATTTGTGTTAGTTACCCAAAGTAGTTTTAAATGAGATTTGGTACAGTGAAAGATCCCCGTCTTACCTTAGTTTCCGCTTGAGAAACACCTTAGTTGGAGTTATGGTTAAAAAGTTATAATCGTTACAAGTTTGAATGACATAATGTTGGGAAAGAGAATATTATTTATTCGATCTTCTGAAAAATATGAAAAGTGAATACGTGTTCACATAAATATATAAATATAAACATAATGGATCGGGTTGCACGCCGCAATAAAACGTAAAGTGAATACGTGTTCACAAATATGTAACTATAATGGGTCGGGTTGCACGCCGCAACAAAACGTAAACTGAATATGCGTTCACAAATACGTAAATATAATGGGTCGGGTTGCACGCCGCAACAAAACGTAAAGTGAATACGCGTTCACGAATACGTAAACATAATGGATCGGGTTGCACGCCGCAACAAAACGTAAAGTGAATACGTGTTCACAAATACGTAAATATAATGGACTGGGTTGCACGCCGCAACAAATATGAAAGATGAATACATGTTCACCTATATATAAATATGAAAAGTGAATACGCGTTCACAAATATATAAATGTAATAAACAGGTGGAAATGCAGGGGAATGTCTTAACGTATAATACGAGATAAAATGAAGTGTTAGTTAAACCGAGAATTTCCTATGAGAAGTTGTTGCATATTTAAAAAAGTTGTAACCTGATATGTTTTTGCAATATGCTTATTACGTTATAATGTGATTGCGCTTGGAATATTGTGGTGTTACTTTGAATTGCAGGGTAAGGTTCTCACTCAGCCCCAGATGGTAGGGCTGACTCTTTATTTAACATGTTTCAGGAAAGCGTGATAGAGGAAAGGCTCCACGCCAAGGCTAGCGATTGTCCCGCAGCCTCTTGTCATACCAAGTCCATTGTTTCGGGCTTGGTACTCGTCAGGTTCAGAATGTCAGTTCCAATGTCTTGGGAAATGCCCGTGTGGAATGGTCTCCCTTCCAACTTAGAATAATATGTGTCAGTATGTCTATGTAGAAACATTATTTGCACGAGCATGGGCTCGCGTTATATTTTCAATAAAGTCATAAACAAATTTCTTTATTGTTATTTTTATTAATAGCTCCGTATTTGAATATAAGTTTAAATTTCTAAATAAAGAGAATTAAATGGTGCTCCTGGTGGAAAATAATTGTCCAGGTGCCATCACGCCCTAAGTAAAGACTTAGGAAAATTTGGGGCGTGACAAGTTTGTATCAAAGCTAAACCAGGTTAAGAGATTCTAGGAAGTTTCCTTCGAGTTGGGTGTTTGAACGGTTACTTATTGTGACGGTGTGCGCGCCACCTTAGTAATAAGTGAACGGAATAACATCCTAAAGTTTCCCTTCTTCCGTACTCTTCTCGTGCCTACCTTGAGTCTTTTCAAAGACTTGATTTCTCGTACTACCTCCTTCACACGGGTTAGAAAAGGGGATTGTACAACGTTATACTGACTAATATGATTTGTGTAGATAGCGATTATAAGACGAGTTCCAACAAAGAGGGAAGTACTCATGGAACAGGCAAAGGGAATGAGAGCTCAGATAAAGTTCATGCGTCGTAAGATGGACTCAGAAGAAAATGGTGAATTCACAACTCCCAGGGGCTCAAGAGGAGGTTCATCACGAAGCTCATGTACCTCCAGTTGACGTAGTGGTGTCTGAAGGGAGCGGAGAAAATGTCGGAGAAAATGTTGGAGAGAACGAGAGTCAAATGGCCCAAGAAACGGTGGGACCAAAACTAGATAGACTCATAGAGTTAATGATTCTGATTCCACATGGTTCGCCCGCACCTAGTGTCTTTGTCATAGCCCCGAACAGAACTGACGGCCCGTGGATCGATTGCATCGCACTGGACCGAGAGTGTAGAAGCTCAGCGAGCACGATAGGCTATGGGCAAATTTTATGAGAGAAGAGAACCATTGTACGGGAAGGACCCCAAGGCCGACCCGAGGGTCTTCCTCGATGAAGTTGAAGACTTAATGTTCACATTGGGACGCGTGGACGCAGGCGTCAACTTGGTAGGCGCACGACTAGTGGATGATGCAGGGGTGTGGTGGAGGAATTTTAGGAAAAATCGTCCCCCGATGTCACCACCAATGACTTGGGGAGGGTTCAGAGCGACATTCATTGAGAAATTTATGCCTAATACGCGCAAGGATGCGCTCAGACGGGAGTTTGAACAATTGAAGCAAGGTGACCGTAGTGTACAAGAATATGACACACAGTTCGTGAGGTTATCGGCATACAACACACACGTATGTCCCTACGAAATGGATAGAGTCAAGCGATTTGTAGAGGGTTTAAACCCGAACATAGCAGAGAAGGTGGTGGCGTTAGCCAACGATCGAACTTATCTTCAGATTGTCGATATGGCTTTGAGGGTAGAAGGTTTCGCTAAAGCAAAAAGAGAATATTCGCAGAAGAGATTTCGAACGTCAGGATCATTTAACCAGAGTCAAAATCAGATGCAGGAGTTTAGTAAAGGATCTTCAGGACCGAACCAATCTGTGGGCCAGTCTTATTTCAAGCCTAAGGGGCACAGTTGGTCTAATAACCAAGGTAGCAAGGACAAGGCCACCAACCCTAACACAGGAGGTGACAAACAGATTTGTAAGATTTGTCAAAGAAAACACAATGAAGAATGTCGGCTCTTAACGAAGACATGTTATAACTGTGGAGAGTCAGGCCACTATGCCAGATATTGCAAGAAGATGACCCAAACTCAATCTATTCAGGGGAGGTCAGAAGCAACCACAGCTGCCTACAGGGGAAATCAGGGAAACCAACCCCGCCAGAGTCATGGAGGTCAACAACCCAACAATTCTAATCGGCTCTACGCTTTGCCCTAGAGGAATGAGGCAGAAGCATCTAATGCGGTGGTCACAGGTATTTTGCTAGTCTCGAGTATTCCTGTATTTGTATTGTACGATCCCGGCTCTACATTTTCATATGTGTCAATGGGCTTTGCTAAGAATTTACACGTAGAACCTTCTTATTTAAGTGAACCTTTTGAGGTTATGACACCAGTAGGGGCCTCAATTTGGGCCTCTCGGGTGGTAAATAATTTCCCATTAGAAGTGAATGGCAGGGGAACAATGGTAAACCTAGTACTACTTGATATGGTAGACTTCGACGTCATTTTGGGTATGGATTGGTTGTCGGTATGTTATGCCATGTTAGATTGTCGGCGAAAGATAGTGAGATTAACTTTTCCCGGAGAACCAGAAGTTGTTATAAGGGGTAGGATTGGAATATCCTCAGGTCATTTTATTTCCTACCTTGGGGATCAAAAGTTATTGAGAAGTCACAGAGTGGAGTATGCATATCTGGCTAATATAGTGGATACCCAAAAGGAATCCCCAGCAGTGAATGATGTTCCTATTGTTCGAAATTTTCCGGAGGTTTTTCCTGAAGATCTTCCAGGCCTTCCTCCGGATAGAGAAGTGGAATTTGCTATAGAGTTAATTCCGGGTACAAGAACCATTTCTATTCATCCATATCGAATGGCCCCAGCTGAATTGAGGGAGTTAAAAGAACAATTGAAGGATCTTCTGGATAAAGGCTTTATAAGGCCTAGTGTTTCCCCTTGGGGTGCACCAGTCCTGTTTGTGAAAAAGAAAGACGGATCGCTCCGAATGTGCATCGATTATCGGCAGCTCAATAAGGTCACGATCAAGAACCGATACCCATTACCAAGAATCGATGATCTTTTTAACCAACTTCAGGGAGCTAGCTATTTTTCTAAGATTGATCTTCGTTCGGGATATCATCAGCTGAAAATAAATCCGGATGATATATCCAAAACAGCCTTTAGAACCCGATACGGCCATTATGAGTTCTTGGTCATGTCTTTTGGGTTAACCAATGCCCCAACGGCTTTTATGGATTTAATGAACAGAATCTTCAAACCATTCCTATATTTGTTCGTGATCGTGTTCATAGATGATATCCTAATTTACAGTAAGAGTGTTGAAGAACATGAAGAGCATCTGAGGGTAGTGCTTCAAGTCTTAAAACAGGAGAAACTATATGCTAAATTTTCAAATTGTGAATTTTGGTTGGAAAAGGTAGCCTTTTTGGGCCATGTTGTGTAAAGGGATGGAATTATGGTAGACCCCCAGAAGATAGAAGCAGTGAAGAACTGGCCAAAACCGACCACTCCGACAGAGGTTAGAAGTTTCTTGGGTTTGGCTGGGTATTATAGAAGATTCGTAAAAGGTTTTTCTAGTCTTGCTGCTCCTTTGACCCGGTTGACTCAAAAAGCGGTTAAGTACCAGTGGTCAGAAGCATGTGAAGCAAGTTTTCAGAAACTAAAAGAGTTGTGGACTACTGCACCAGTCCTAACCTTATCATCGGGACAAGAAGGGTTCACAGTCTATTGTGATGCCTCTAGAGTTGGGTTAGGATGTGTCTTGATGCAGTTTGGAAAGGTTATTGCGTATGCATCTAGACAGTTGAAGATACATGAGAAGAATTACCCAACTCATGACTTGGAATTAGCTGCGGTGGTGTTTGCCTTACGAATATGGAGACATTATTTGTATGGTATGCATGTGGACATATTTACAGATCATAAGAGTTTGTAGTACATAACCACGCAGAAGGATTTGAATCTCCGACAAAGAAGATGGTTAGAGTTGTTTAAGGATTATGACCTTAGTATTCTTTACCATCCTGGGAAAGCCAACGTGGTGGCTGACGCAATCAGTAGGAGATCAATGGGCAGCTTGGCCCATTTGGCAATACAAAAGAAGGGTATTGTTCGTGAGGTACAAAGATTGGGAAACCTCGGGGTTAGCTTAACTGAGATCGGTGAAGGTAGGGTGGTGGTACATGATACCTCGCAGTCAGCCTTAGCTTCAGAAATAAAAGAAAGCCAGTTTGAGAATACGGAGTTTGTTGGATTTCGAGAGAGGATCCAACAGGGAAAACCTTCACAGTTTACATTGGGAGATAATGACGGAACCCTTCGGTATAAGGGTAGGTTATGTGTTCCTAAGGTAAAGGATCTAAGGAGGAAGATCTTAGATGAGGGTCACAACACAAGATATTTCATTCATCCAGGGTCAACAAAAATGTACCAGGACCTCAAGGAAAATTACTGGTGGGACGGGATGAAGAAAGACGTTGCGGAGTTTGTCGGGAGGTGTCTTATATGTCAGCAGGTGAAAGCTGAACATCAAAAACCTGGCGGATTACTTCAGGACATTGGAGTCCCCATGTGGAAATGGGAGGCGATTCATATGGATTTCGTAACTGGTCTACCGAAAACTCGAGAAGGGTATGATTCTATTTGGGTGATTGTTGATCGACTTACAAAGTCAGCCCATTTCTTACCGGTCAAGACTACGTATCGCGCACCACAGTACGCACAGATTTATTTGAAGGAGATTGTGCGGTTACACGGGATTCCTTTACAAATTATTTCAGATAGAGGTTCCCAGTTCACCTCACACTTTTGGCAAAGTTTCCAGCAGGGTCTCGGGACAAAAGTTAAGTTAAGCACGGCTTTCCACCAGCAAACAGATGGGCAGGCTGAGCGAACAATTCAAACACTTGAGGACATGTTGCGATCTTGTGTGTTAGATTTTAAGGGAAGCTGGTTGGACCATCTATGTCTAATTGAGTTCGCCTACAACAATAGTTTTCACTCTAGCATACAAATGTCCCCGTTTGAAGCATTATATGGACGAAAATGTAGGTCTCCACTTGGATGGTTCGAGGTGGGTGAGACGCAACTGTTCGGACCTGAAGTCATTCAGGAAACAAATAATAAGGTACAGATGATTCAGGAGCGGATCAAAACAGCTCATAGCCGTCATAAGTCCTATGCGGATCATCGGAAAAGAGATCTTGAATTACAAGAGGGGGAGAAAGTATTTTTAAAAGTGTCCCCAATGAAGGGAGTGATGCGTTTTGGTAAGAAAGGGAAATTGAGCCCAAGGTTTATTGGGCCATATGAGATCTTGCGAAGAGTTGGGAATGTGGCTTACGAATTAGCACTTCCACAAGAGCTGGAAGCAGTGCATCCGGTATTTGATGTGTCAATGTTACGAAAATACTTGCATGATCCAAGTCACGTCATCCTTCCCAGGAGATAATTCTTAATGAGGAGCTTCAATATGAAGAAGTTCCGGTGGAAATACTTGATAGGAAGGTTAAACGCCTTAGGAATAAAGATATTGCTTCCATGAAGATCCTATGGAGGAACCACTCCACCGAGGAAGCCACCTGGGAAGCCGAGGACGCGATAAAAGTCAAATATCCATTCCTATTTGACTAAGGTAATAAAAAAAAAATGTGTTACATAGTACTTCATATGTGTGTCATTTGCGTGTCTATATGCATGTGTTACAACTTTATTCTTATTCGAGGACGAATGCTCCTTAAGGAATGGAGAATGTGAAGCCCCAAATTTGTTACAATAACAATAAATATTATTGTGTCTATGTGATTATGTTATTATTTGTGTCTATGTGATTATGTTACGACCTTATTCACATTCGAGGACGAATGTTGCTTAAGTAGGAAACAATGTAAAATCCGGAAAAAAAAATATATATATAGTTGTGGTTGGGTTAATAAATAAATATATATATATATATATATATATATATATATATATATATATATATATATATATATATATATAAGAAAACAAAGAATAAATTGCATGGGATAGAGTTAGTGTTAAAGTTGGATAAATAGATAGATAAAAATGAAAATAAGATAACAAAAAAAAAAGAAAAAAAAGAAAACATGCAGAAAGTGGACGTACGTCCCTTTGCTTCCTCCCCTTCCCCCCTTTTCATTTCCCCTCCAACTCTTGTCATTCCACCTCCCATAGGTTATAGAAAACTCTCCACTTATACAATGTATTTACACACAAACAAAGTGCATAATATAAAGGTTAGAAAATCAGAAAAAAACAAGTGAAAAGAAGAGGAAAAAAATATCAATAGGGCAAGAAGAACAAGAAGCAAAATACTAGAGAGTAAGGATAATTTTAGCAACCACACAACAATAATCTTCACACTTACAAGGTGAGTTTTCTCACTCAGAAATTCTTGGTAACATCCTTTATTTTAAGTTCGATACATGTTAGAATAAGAATTGAGTGTTGAAAAGAAATATTGAACTTTTGATTGTTTAGACAACTAGTTGCGTCATGAACTTTACGAACTGGTTTCACTGAATTATAATTGTTAGAATTTGATGAAATTCGGAAGAGTGGTACACCTCTCTATTATGATCATATAGAACCAAAAATGAGGTAAAATGGACATACGGTTCAAAATTTATCATAATTCAAATTTCCTGCCTTAGATTTGGCCGAAATTCGAAAAGGCATAATTACGAACTGTTCTCACTGAGTTATAATTGTTAGAATTTGATGAAATTCGGAAGAGTGGTACACCTCTCTATTATGATCATATAGAACCAAAAATGAGGTAAAATGGACATACGGTTTTAAAGTTAACATAGTTCAAAGTTCCTACCTTAGATTTGGTCGAAATTCGGAAAGACATAATTACGGACTGTTTGTATTGAGTTTTACTCATTAGAATTATATGAAAATTTACATGGTTGTAAATCTCTCTGTTACGGACAGATATAGATAAAGATTTATTAAAACGGACTTACGAGTTGAGAGTTATTGTAGTTTAAAGTTGCTGCCTCGGATTCATCGGAATACAGAAGGGCATGACGTGGAAACGTAAAACTGTACTAATATGTGGGGAATATGAAAATTGTTGCTAAATGAAAGTTCTATATATCTATGTTGTGGACATTTTAAGACCTTACGGGGGTCTATCCGACTTACGGATTGAGAGTTATCGATGTTTAAAGTTTCTGCCTCGGATCTATCGAGATCCAGGAAGGGCAGCGAATAAAAGTGTAAAACTGTACCAAATGGTACAGAATATGAAAGGATGGTTCACATGGAGACGTGTAGCTCTCTGTTCTCGTCGTTTTGAGATTTTATAGGGCTTGAACGGGTTTACAGATTAGGAGTTATGACTATTCTAAGATTGGGTTCTGTTTAATAAAAATTTTGCCGAAACAAATCTCATATGACTGTTTTGAGGATAAATTTTTGTTAGTTACCCAAAGTAGTTTTAAATGAAATTTGGTACAGTGAAAGATCCCCGTCTTACCTTAGTTTCCTCTTGAGAAACACCTTAGTTGGAGTTATGGTTAAAAAGTTATAATCGTTACAAGTATGAATGACATAATGTTGGGAAAGAGAATATTATTTATTCGATCTTCTGAAAAATATGAAAAGTGAATACGTGTTCACATAAATATATAAATATAAACATAATGGATCGGGTTGCACGCTGCAACAAAACGTAAAGTGAACACGTGTTCACAAATACGTAAATATAATGGGTCGGGTTGCACGCCGTAACAAAACGTAAAGTGAATACGCATTCACAAATGCGTAAATATAATGGGTCGGGTTGCACGCCGCAACAAAACGTAAAGTGAATACGCGTTCACGAATACGTAAACATAATGGATCGGGTTGCACGCCGCAACAAAACGTAAAGTGAATACGTGTTCACAAATACGTAAATATAATGGACCGGGTTGCACGCCGCAACAAATATGAAAGATGAATACATGTTCACCTATATATAAATATGAAAAGTGAATACGCGTTCACAAATATATAAATGTAATAAACAGGTGGAAATGCAGGGGAATGTCTTAACGTATAATACGAGATAAAATGAAGTGTTAGTTAAACTGAGAATTTCCTATGAGGAGCTGTTGCATATTTAAAAAAGTTGTAACCTGATATGTTTTTGCAATATGTTTATTACGTTATAATGTGATTGCGCTTGGAATATTGTGGTGTTACTTTGAATTGCAGGGTAAGGTTCTCACTCAGCCCCAGATGGTAGGGCTGGCTCTTTATTTAACATGTTTCAAGAAAGCGTGATAGAGGAAAGGCTCCACGCCAAGGCTAGTGATCGTCCCGCATCCTCTTGTCATACCAAGTCCATTGTTTCGAGCTTGGTACTCGTCAGGTTCAGAATGTCAGTTCCAATGTCTCGGGAAATGCCTGTGTGGAATGGTCTCCCTTCCAACTTATAATAGTATTTGTCAGTATGTCTATGTAGAAACAATATTTGCACGAGCATGGGCTCGCGTTATATTTTCAATAAAGTCATAAACAAATTTCTTTATTGTTATTTTTTTAATAGCTCTGTATTTGAATATAAGTTTAAATTTCTAAATAAAGAGAATTAAATGGTGCTCCTGGTGGAAAATAATTGTCCAGGTGTCATCACGCCCTAAGTAAAGACTTAGGAAAATTTGGGGCGTGACATATATAGTTGTGGTTGGGTTAATAAAAATATATATATATAAGAAAACAAAGAATAAATTGCATGGAATAGAGTTAGTGTTAAAGTTGGATAAATAGATAGATAAAAATGAAAATAAAAAAACAAAAAAACAAAAAACAAAAAAAAACAAAAAAAAGAACATGCAGAAAGTGGACGTACGTCCCTTTGCTTCCCCTCTTTTCATTTCCCCTCCAACTCTTGTCATTCCACCTCCCATAGGTTATCGAAAACTCTCCACTTATACATTGTATTTACACACAAACAAAGTACATAACATAAAGGTTAGAAAATCAGAAAAAAAAAAGTGAAAAGAAGAGGAAAAAAATACCAAGAGGGCAAGAAGAACAAGAAGCAAAATACTAGAGAGTAAGAATAATTTTAGCAACCACACAACAATAATCTTCACACTTACAAGGTGAGTTTTCTCACTCAGAAATTTTTGGTAATATCCTTTATTTTAAGTTCAATACATGTTAGAATAAGAATTGAGTGTTGAAAAGAAATATTGAACTTTTGATTCTTTAGATAACTAGTTGCGTCATGAACTTTACGAACTGTTCTCACTGAGTTATAATTGTTAGAATTTGATGAAATTTGTAATAGTGGTACACCTCTCTATTATGATCATATAGAACCAAAAATGAGGTAAAATGGACATACGGTTTGAAAGTTATCATAGTTCAAAGTTCCTGCCTTAAATTTGGCCGAAATCCGGAAAGGCATAATTACGGACTATTTTTATTGAATTTTACTTATTAGAATTATATGAAAATTTACATGGTTGTAAATATCTCTGTTACGGACAGATATAGATAAAGAGTTATTAAAACGGACTTACGAGTTGAGAGTTATTGTAGTTTGAAGTTGATGCCTCGGATTCGTCGGAATCCAGAAGGGCAGGACGTTGAAACATAAACTGTACTAATCTGTGGGGAATATGAAATTTGTTGCTAAATGAAAGTTCTAGATATCTTTGTTGTGGACATTTTTAGACCTTACGGGGGTCTATCCGACTTACGGATTGAGAGTTATCGCTGTTTAAAGTTTCTGCCTCGGATCTATCGAGATCCAGGAAGGGCAGCGAATAAAAGTGTAAAACTGTACCAAATGGTACGGAATATGAAAGGATGGTTCACATGGAGACGTGTATCTCTCTGTTCTCATCGTTTTGAGATTTTATGGGGCTTGAACGGGTTTACAGATTAGGAGTTATGACTATTCTAAGATTGGGTTATGTTTAATGAAAATTTTGCCGAAACCAATTTCATGTGGTTGTTTTGATGATAAATTTGTGTTAGTTACCCAAAGTAGTTTTAAATGAAATTTGGTACAGTGAAAGATCCCCGTCTTACCTTAGTTTCCGCTTGAGAAACACCTTAGTTGGAGTTATGGTTAAAAAGTTATAATCGTTACAAGTATGAATGACAGAATGTTGGGAAAGAGAATATTATTTATTCGATCTTCTGAAAAATATGAAAAGTGAATACGTGTTCACATAAATATATAAATATATAATGGATCGGGTTGCACGCCGCAACAAAACGTAAAGTGAATACGCGTTCACAAATACGTAAACATAATGGATCGGGTTGCACGCCGCAACAAAACGTAAAGTGAATATGGGTTCACAAATACGTAAATATAATGGATCGGGTTGCACGCCGCAACAAAACGTAAAGTGAATACGCGTTCACAAATACGTAAATATAATGGACCGGGTTGCACGCCGCAACAAATATGAAAGATGAATACATGTTCACCTATATATAAATATGAAAAGTGAATACGCGTTCACAAATATATAAATGTAATAAACAGGTGGAAATGCAGGGGAATGTCTTAACGTATAATACGAGATAAAATGAAGTGTTAGTTAAACTGAGAATTTCTTATGAGGAGTTGTTGCATATTTAAAAATGTTGTAACCTGATATGTTTTGCAATATGCTTATTACGTTATAATGTGATTGCGCTTGGAATATTGTGGTGTTACTTAGAATTGCAGGGTAAGGTTCTCACTCAGCCCCAGATGGTAGGGCTGACTCTTTATTTAACATGTTTCAGGAAAGCGTGATAGAGGAAAGGCTCCACGCCAAGGCTAGCGATCGTCCCGCAGCCTCTTGTCATACCAAGTCCATTGTTTCGGGCTTGGTACTCGTCAGGTTCAGAATGTCAGTTCCAATGTCTCGGGAAATGCCCGTATGGAATGGTCTCTCTTCCAACTTAGAATAATATTTGTCAGTATGTCTATGTAGAAACAATATTTTCACGAGCATGGGCTCGCGTTATATTTTTAATAAAGTCATAAACAAATTTCTTTATTGTTATTTTATTAATAGCTCCGTATTTGAATATAAGTTTAAATTTCTAAATAAAGAGAATTAAATGGTGCTCCTGGTGGAAAATAATTGTTCAGGTGCCATCACGCCCTAAGTAAAGACTTAAGAAAAGTCGGGGCGTGACATAGAGGCATTCCAACACGCGATGCAATTTTACTCAAATCGGTTTCACTCCAAACCGATAAGGGGATGTCACGTAGCAACACCTAAACGGGGATTTTCATAAAAAGATCATCTGAAAGTATCACGTCCTTATCAACTAGTTTTAACATCAATGTTTTGACGAAAGTCATATAGGGGCCACCATGAAACACCTTAATGCGATCGTCCTCTGATATGAAACGGAAGACAGTCCCTCTATGTCCATAGGGAATGATTCGGCACTTCACATTCCAGCCCTTAACCATTGAATTCAGTGTCTCACGTCCCGGGAAAGGGCCCGTGAAACATCCAATAAGACAATAGCCCCAAGTTTCAACAAATGGAACTTCATCATTCGCCTCAAGTTCTACAATTTCTCCTTCTTGTTCAATAAATTGCAATTTCATACCCTTTGCTTCCAAACGTGACTCCGCAAACACCCCCGCATAAGTCTTCTTCCTTGGCGTAGGTGCATTGTTTATAGCTTCAGGTGAAGTGAAGGGTTGAGGATCCATAGGTACATTGTTGATTCCCACAATTGAAGTCAAATAACGTGCACCGTTGGGATTTGGTGTCACAGAATTCTTTTGTTGTAATAATGCACTATCATTTAATGTATTAGAGTTTCTAGGACTCTTGTTCTTGTCAAAACCGGTTCCCACCCATATCAAGTGTCGAAGTCCCCTTAAATGAGATGTCTCTTCATTCCCTACGCCAATTAAATTCGTCGAGTTACTAGGCCTCTTTTGGAGAGAAAACCCCTCGGCTTCCGCATCATTTGCCTTACCAAGATCCATGGGACTTGGAGTAACTTCGGATGCAGCAACCATTGAATGAGGTGTGCCATTGGCTTCCGCATCAATTGAATGCTGCAAATTACTAAATCTCTTTTGAATAAAAATCCCTTCGACTTCCGCAACCTTTGCATTTTCAAGGCCCATGGGAATTGAAGCATTCTCGGACTCAACAACCATTTTCTGGTGACCCATGGACTTCGCCCTTGACACATGCCCACCCACCTGAATCGCTATCAACCCGGGACCATCCACGTGACCCGTTTTCTCCTCGGCATCCAAAGTGTCTGCCGGAAAAGCCCCTTTGGACTCAGAAATCATAGTCCGGTAACTCATGGGTTTCATCCACAACCCATGACCACCATCACGACCCTCCTGCAACCCGGGACCACCCTCCATACCCGCTTTCGACCCGGGATCTCCCGCATGACCCGTTTTCCCCCCAGTGTCAAGGGTTCCTACCGGAACACCACCTGAGGTTGCCACCGGAAAGTTGGGAGACTCAATGAATTGCATCCTCGACCCATGACCACCATCATGACCCACTTGCAAATCCATAACCACCCTCCTGACCTGCTTTCGACCCGGCTACACCCGCCTGACCCGATTTCCCCACAATGTTCAAGGTTGCTATCGGGACACCACCGGAAGCTGCCACCACCGGATATGTACTCGAGATCCGGTCTTTGACAACCGTCGTAAGGACAACAAAACCTATACTTATGTGTGTTCGACACTATAACTATAGGCGAGACCAGTTGTAGGAGCCGAGTGGCGTTCAAACTAATCTCTTTCTTTCTTTTGGACGTAATCTTTATATTCTTCCTCATGGCAAGAAGGAAGATGACTCACACTAGGAATAAGTCCCTTCGATAGTGGCGGAACCAACGAATACACAATACTATGAAATCTTGGATGTTAAAGAAGATGAAAACTTACCTTTAACAAATCGACTAAAGTGAACATGAAATGAACACACAAACTTCTCCGTAAGATGGGATTGATCAAAGAACAATCCGTAATAATTCAGTTGGTGAAAATCATAGAAGAAGGGAGACGTAGAAGATCAACTAGATGAAAAAGTTGAGAGCATTTTCATCTAGCGAGAGAAACATATCTCTAACTCTTTGAGTTCCATTTAACAAAACGTTGAGTTATGAGTTGTATCGATAATACATTCTTTGTCACTGCAATCCATACTATACCACGTAACTATCTAAACTTATGATGTGTAAATCAATCATTTCCTTAAACAAAAGGCTAACTAAAATCGACCATTGGCATCACTTTTCTAGCTGTTCCATGGCCCATTACAATCCAAACAACGGACTGTCGTTGCAGTTTGTTGAGAAGATTTAGCTCAAATTTAAATTGGCCAACCGCCACTTAATTTATTTTTTATTTATTTTTGTGGATTAGGATTTTTAATACGTGGGCCCAGGATTACTTTGATAATTTTAAAAGTTTTAAAGGCTATTTGAGTTGTATTAAAATATACAAAACTTTCACTCCCTTTTCTCCTAAATTATGAATAAGTCTCCCTCTCTCTCTTCCTCGTTTCTATCAAAATATCAATTTCTCCATTCGATTTTTCTTTTCTCTAAAGCTCGGAAGCTCTCCAATCGTCGTTTTCGGGCATGTAATTGATCGATCCGAAGAACCACTCCCAGATACGATTTTGCTCCCCCGAAATCTGACTTTCAATTGCTAGTTTGAACGCGAAAAGCAACTCGCTTTAGAACTGCTATGCAACTTATAGTAATAGTTTTCTTAGAACAGTGTAGCAACTATACTTTTTGGAAGGAAAGGCGTCGATTCGCTCTGGTTGAACGATTGTAAACCGCTCCTCTCCTTATAGTCTTTATCTGAACAGAGAAATGGTGCTTCATCTTCCCACATAGCGAATTCAGTGATCGGAGGGGATAGAAAGCGGGTTGTCGGCATTCGGAGCATTTTGAGCTCCTTATTACCTATATAAAAGTTTCTATTTATTTCGAACTTGATAAATCATAGTGTTCATAAAGTTCTAAAAAAATTAAACTTCTTTGGAACTTTAGCCTTTTTATTGAAATGTGTGTTATTTCTATTTATTTTTGCTTGTTTCGATCGTGTTTTTTCTGTTTTTGGTTTTGCAAATTCATCTTGGTCTATTACTAGACTTGAAACTTTAGCCTTTTTCTTGATTGAAATATGTGTTATTTTTACTTATTTTGCTTGTTTATGTATTGTTTTTTATGTTTCTTCAAATTTATCACAGTCAATTAATAGACTTGTTGTCAATTATTATTATTTTTTATAATGTGGTTGGTCAACATCACTCTATTGTTTGCATGTAACTCACATACATCGGATGAAAATCCACATTCTCTACGTGTAATCTTTAAAAAGCATAGGAAATAGTTGATGATGAGACCACCATATTCCTACTCCCTAATAGACTATTGTTTTAGGTAATTTTTTCTGTAAAACTTTTATTTATGAAAAAAGAATGAATGAGTTTGATCAAGAAAACAGACAATGGAAGAGTTTGATCAAGAAAAAAGACAATAGAGGAGTTTAAACTTTGGGTCAATTTTATATATGAAAGGATGTATCATTACATTTATAAATTTAAGATTTTTTAATTTCATTACCGTTGTAAAATAATTTGTGGTCTGTCAGTCGAAACAAAGCTAAGTGTGTTGGGTCAATTATAAGTCAAACCGGAAATAAACCACTTTGCTCTATAATAACTCACTGTTTAAGACAATTTTAGGTCATTTTGATCGATGATAAACTAGAGAAATAAAGGCGACTGCTGGAATGTGAAGCATGCTGAATCTGCACTAGTTTAACGGGAAATTTTTTAAAAAAATGAAATTCAAACTCAAACCCCAACCCCCAACACCCAACCTCAAACCCCAAATTACATAAATCTAAAGGGATCGTGGATAGGTATACCATAAACCGACCGTCGTCAATAGTTAACAGTTATCAATTAGGCTCGACTTCACGCATGGTCAATAATTATCCACATGTTATATATAGACCAAGGACAATATTTGTCTAAAAAATATAAATAAATAAATAAAATAAAATAAATAAAAGGACAAGCTACTATTTAAACAATATGATAACACTTTAATACATCATATGAGAATCATCATTCATTGAACACATGATCAAAAGAGTTTTAGGAAAAGTAATGGTACTTAAAAGGTCAATATTTATCTAAAAAGACATAAATAAATGAGATAAAATAAAAAAGGCATTATTTAAAAATAATACGTAATAACATTTTAACACATCATATGAAAGTTCACGTCCATTGAAAACATGATCAAGAGAGTTTTAGGATAAGTAATGATACTTAAAAGGCCAATATTTATCTAAAAAGTCATAAATAAATAAAATAAAATAAATAAAAAGACTTGATAATATTTAACCATTATAATGACACTTTAATACATCATATGAGAGTCCTCATCAATTTAACACATGATCCAAAGAGTTTAATCACAAGTAATGATTGTCCTTAAAACAAGGTTGTGCTTTGAGAAGAATAACTTGTTGTGAGACTAATTGGATACTAGTGTTATGATTATCATTATTTGTCCTAAAACTCTTTTGATCATTGTTTAATGGATGAGGACTCTCATGTGATGTATTAAAGTTTTATTATAATGTTTAAATAGTATCAAATCTTTTTATTTACTTTATTTTATTTATTTATGACTTTTAGACAAATATTGATCTTCTAATTATCATTACTTGTTTTAAAATTCTTTTGATCATGTGTTCAATTGATAGGGACTATTATATGATGCATTAAAGTGTTATTATAATATTTATTTTATTTTATTTATTTATGATTTATTTAAACAACTATTGATCTTTTAAGTACTATTACTTGTCCTAAAACTGTTTTGATCATGTTCTCAATGATGAGGACTATAATATGATGTATTAAAGTGTTATTATAAAATTTAAATAGTATCAAGTCTTTTTATTTATTCTATTTATTTATATATAATTTATTTAGATAAATATTGGCCTTTTAAGTATCATTACTTGATCTAAAACTCGTTTGATCATGTGTTCAATGAATAGAGACTCTCATATGATGTATTAAAGTGTTATTATAATATTTAAATAGTGGCATGTCCGATTATTTATTTTATTTTATTTATTATGACTTTTTAGATAAATATTGTCCTTGGTCTATTTATAACATGTGAAAAATTATTGATCATGCATGAAGTCGGACCTAAATGATAATTGTTAGATATTGACGACGGTCGGTTTATGGTATACCTATCCACGTTCTTTTATATTTGTGTAATTTATGATTCGATGTTGGAGTTTGTTGTTTCATTTCTTTTAATTTCTTTTTGTTTTTATACTCTTCGTTATCACTATCAAGATCATCTTGTCACCTTGCTCATAAAAAATCAATTTTAACATTTTGAGATCTCCTTCCATTCACTCATTTAATCATCACCTACTATAATATATTATGCAATCGAGGATATAATAAATCTATAATAGACTATGGCTATGGTTTATGACTGTAATCGACGCCATAATAAGTTGTTCGGATTGATTTTTCGATGAAAAGTCAAAGTTTTTACGGAAAATGGAATCTAAAAAGTAAAGAAATCAATAGCTTTTGAAGGGATTTTTTTTGTGTAATTAAATGGAGGGAAATAACTAATTTTCTATTCTTTTGGATAATTAAAATGAATGTTGGGGGCCAAAATGTATTTTTTTTAATTTTAGAGTTAGGTTTGAACGCAGTAAAGACTGACATTGCTAATGTAATAATAGGTGACCTTTTAGCCACACAAAAATTCCCTTCAAAAGCTATTTTTTTGGGGGCCAAAATGTTTTTTTTTTAATTTTAGAGTTAGTTTTAACGCAGCAAAGACTGACATTGCTAATGTAATAATAGGAGATCTTTTAGCCCATACTTTGAAACTTGTGGCATTTTCACCGATATAAGTCTTCAAAATGGATTTTTGGCAAAGAGCCCCCAGTTAGTTATCATAACAGTGTCTTTTGCACTTTTGCACTTTTGTCCCTATTTTGTACTGATCTTTAATTTCTTTTCCCCTCAAATAAAAATTATATCTTCCACAACATAATTTTTTTACGAAATCTGACATAAGTTATACCGAATCTTGTAAAAAACTTATATCCCAAAATGCATAAAGTCCACGTGAGGGGCAAAAGTTAAAGACCAACCCATTTGAAGGGAAAGTCGTGCAATTTCTTGATCGTAACACCCTTCTCAATTAGAGAATTTTTCATAAATGACTATAATTTGAGGATTTTTTGTCAGGCGTAGTAGGTTTGCTAATTATGTTTTGTAGCTACAAAGTATATCATCGGGTGTATTTTTTTGTATTCAATTCAGCTGTATTCAAATAATTATATTCAATTCGGATGTATTCATTTGTATCTACTTTTACAGTGTACTCAATTCACTATATTCAATTCAATTGTATTCAAATAACAAAAAAATTAAAAATACTAGGATATTTGGTTGTATTCCATTCACTATATCAATTTGTTGCTACTTTTACATTATATTTAATTCACTTTCAATTTCATTGTATTTAAACAACAAAAATTCAAACATACAGGAATTTGTCAAAAACAATCTCCTTCGAAGTTGTTACACCCCGTAGTTTCAGGGTATGTATGTGAAGACGTACGTACGAGAATACGACAGTAATTTTGGAAAGAAAGAAAGATGTGATTTTTCGACGGAAAAGTTTCCGGATTTTGTGAAGGAAAAAGGTTCGTTAATGGGAATTGGATTCCCAGATTTGGTATTCGGACTTTTTGGAATATTTGAGAATTTGGAATTTTATTTTTTCCGGAATTGGTCACGTGGGGCCCGCGGGAGGAAATTACGGTTGTAGGGCCCACTTTATTTTTTTTCGAGATTTTTGGCATTACGGATATTTTCGGAAGATGAAATATTTTGGACCAATAGGAGGGCGACATGTCACCCTAGGTGACACATGGTTGGACGAATTGGTGGCCATGATGTTCACATTTTTGGCATGTAAAATGGATAAAACATTTGGTCAAAGTCTTGAAGATATTTTGTGTAGTAGATAGATAAGTGGGACCCACACACACATGACTCAATCTAGACCACACACTTGCTTTGATCTTGGCCATTGATTGGCCTATAAATACCCCCTTAGTTGCAAGACTAAAATTCATCCACACTTAGAGATTTCCAAGCTTGAAATACTCCCTCCCCTTCCCTAGCTTGCTCTCGGCTTTGCTAGATTCTTGAGCAAAAGTTGTCCAAAAATTCTTAAAGTTTTAAGTGTTCTTCCTTAGGGTGTTAGGAAGATTAGTAACCAAGTTAGAAAAGATTTCACACCTCTAGCCCCTAAATTACCCTCAGAGAGTTGCCACATTTAAAGCCTAAATGTTCTTCACTTGTTGGAGTTGAAGTGTTAAGAGAAGTTGTCTAGAAACTTCTAAGGGTTGCTGGAGCGGGTTGGAGCGTAAGGAATCGGAGCTAAACGTTGCTCGTGATCGACTTAAAAACTTGGATAATTTTGGGCTTATCGAGGTAATGATCTTTACCCCTATTGTAATCGGATATTACATGTCAGTAGTAATGTATAGTTGAGTATACTATCATTAGAATGAATATTATAAAGGATTGAACGTATTTACATCGACTGTATTCTGATGAGACTTGTAGTATTCTTGTGGAGTAGAATTGAACACGCCAGGTTAGGCGTGTAACCCCTCATGTAGTTGTTGGCTTGCAGCGACCTTGTTAGAGAGAGATTTATGTGGTCATGCGGGAGGTGTTCTGAATTTTCCGTAGAATAAGGGTCTTGTACTTAGAAATATTCTACAAAGAGATCTAGAGGTTGATAGGCGTTTTGTGACCTTTATAGGTTGAAGTTCTACGACTAGCGTATTCGCAAGGGTGGAAAAGGCTAGCGGGGTTACTGATTTTGGAGCTTTTTGCTTTTTGTCGATAATCGTCGCGAGGTATGTGAACCTCTTCCTATCTTTTCTAGCATGATTGTTGTGAACTATGTAGTGCGGTAGACGTCACGTGTGCTAAGTGAATTTGGTTGGTTTAAAACATAAAGTGTTATAATGGCTTTATGGAAAGTTTGTTATAACGACTTTATGTAGGTAAAAGAAGGGTTTATTGATTTTAAAAGATAAAGGACTTGACTTATATTTGACTTGATATGATATGTGAAGAACTTGAATTGTGTAGAAAGTTGTGAAACCTCATTCGTGAATAATGAGTACTTGGTTTTAAAATAATAACGTTATATTGATTTCGGGAATGGGAATAAGTATCGAACAAACCACTGCAGCGTTAATAAAGGAAAATGTATTGACTAATTAATTATTATTAAAACCAAGAGAAACCTCCATCCGCATAGAAGCTAAGATAAGACAAAATTGTATTACATTTTCTAGATCATGCATTTGCTTTAATAAGAATCATTATAAACAAGTATAAATTTTCTTAAATTTTCCAAAGTAAGGAACTTGATTTCAAAAGAAAAGAGACTTGAGGAATCAAGAGTTTTGGTTTAAAAGAAAGACATGGTTTTGTCCTAATTTTGTTTAAAACATAAAGGGTATATGACTTTATGGGAATTTAGTTATACGACTTTATGAAAACAAAAGAATGGTTTTATCATTGGTTTTAAAATGGTAACTTTGACTTTAAAAGGAGAACTGATTTGGTTTAAAAAGAAGGCATGGTATTGTCTTGATTTGGTTTAAAAGAAAGTATGGAAGTTGTTTTGGTTTACTTAAAATGTTAGTCACTCTATTTTTATAATATGGGCATCGGCGACCTTTGTAAAAGAAATGGATCTTTTAAAAGAATTTAACGTCACGTAGTACTTTGGGTTAAAACACGGACTTTGGCATAAAATGAAAGTACCTTGAGTTGTGTGTAACTTGCCTATGTTTGCGTGTGATAGCCTTGTCGTGCTAGTATTGTATTTCTATACCACCGTCTCTCGATGGAGTGGCTGATTTGTTATGATCTTACTTGGGCGTCTGCGTGTGACGGAGCATTCCACGCTTGCACGTGATTATTATTCCATGGACTAGCTCTCGCGAGGTTTTACCGATTCGGCTTGGTATCCGTAGTTGGCTCTCGTACTTGCCCCGAGTCGTGGCTGATTCGGCAGTATCCGTAGTTAGCCTTCGTGACTTGCCCGTTCGGTTTGTGTGAAGTCTCGTGATTCCGCCAGTATCCGGTAGTTAGTCTTCGTGACTTGCCCCGACTATGTGGCGCGGTGGTATCCGGTAGTTGGCTTTCTTGCCTCGGGTCACCGTGGTATGGCTATATAGATTTGTTGGTACGACTTTGGTATCGGTAGTTGGCTTCGTACTTGCCCGTCGATTGACGACGCGGCTTTGGTATCGGTAGTTAGCCTTCGATTGCCCGTCACGGTTTTATGACACAGGTGGGACACGTGTTCATGTACTCCTTGGTGTGGTTATCGTAGAATGGCGGTGAGGAAGGTGTTCCACGGGCATGATTGATGTTGCGGGCATGAGACCCATAGTTATATTTGAGTGATGACTTTGAGGCGTGAGTCACGACTTGGCTCACTACATGTATATGCGTAGTTTGGTTATCATATATGTCTCGCTTTATATAGACTACTATGATTTCATTTACGTATTTTGATTTCACATACTGTACTGTTATCGACCTCGCCCGGGTGCGTTCATGCCGCAGTGTAGAAACATCGGTTGTTGATCCTCGCTCATGGATCACAGTTCAGTGTATTGGGAAGCTCTGTTTCTCTGGAGGCTTATCTTTTGGTATGTTTCCCTGAGTTGTAGGTTCTTGTACATTGTGGGTATGGCGGGGCCCCGTCCGTCATAGTTGTTGTTACACTCTTGAGGTCCGTAATCTTGTTGTGGGTAGGGTTGTAAAGGATGTAAGCTATTCAAATTTACGTATATATGCAAAAAGGCAACCGCTTTGGTTGCTTTGTTTCTTTATCTTGTTTCATATCGTATGTTTTTATTTCCGCTGATTTTCTCGATGTTGTATCACCAGGGTGCCCGGGTAAGGCACGATCGCCCGAGGTTGGGTCGTGACAAAAGTGGTATCGAGCGCTTAGTCCTCGGAAAGTATCTACGATCGTGTTCAGTAGAGTCTTGATTATCGGTGTGTTGTGCACATCTATAATCAGGAGGCTGCAGGACATTTAGGATTGGTTTCCATTCTTCTCACTCTGAGATCGTGCCTTAGAGTTGTGTTGTAAGTTGGACTCCCTCTGACGTATTCTTTTATATCAGTTATGCCTCACGCAAGCAACCAGAGCCCGAAGGCAAGGCAGAGGAGGCTGCGAGTAGAGCACGAGAGGTTACGAGCGAGGCCCGATTTTACGAGGTGGTGCTACGACGGCGGATTCTACGATACGCCGCCCAGAAGAGTTTAGAGCAGCAGCAGTAGCTACTGAGGCCACGATATCTGAGCCTCCAGTCCCACGGCCAGGAACAGAGGATATGGGTTGCAAGGAGATGGCCCAGTTACTAGTTAGGTTTATGGCGAGACTTGAGGACAGACGGGAGTCGGTGGTACCAGTAGTGCACCCCAGGGCCGATAGTTGGAGACTTCGGGACTTCTTAAGTTGCGACCACCGTGTTACATGGATCGAGGCGAGGATGACCTCGTGAGTTTATCCAAGCGATTCTGACGGATCACGAGTGATCAAGGCCTCGAGGCAGTCGGTGATATTGGGTTCGCGATCGCGTGATCTGCAATGATCGGTTTGATTCACGGAACGTCCCGGGAGCATGCGCTTCCAGCTGTATGGGACGAGTTCTCAGGGGCATTTCTTGCACATTTCTTGCCTCCACAGATGAGGAGGGCTCGAGCCGACAGATTTTTGATGTTGAGGCAGGACGGGCGTACGGTTCGGGAGTACAACTTGGAGTTCGACTCGTTGGCGATAAGTCCTGCGTTAGTGGCGTATATGGAGGATAGAGTGCACCGATATGTCACAGACTTGACGATTATCTAGCGAGAGTTGCTCGGGTGTAGCTCTTGGTAGAGCATGGACATTGCCGTATGCAGCTTATGCACTTGGATGTGAGGCGGAGTGGTCGGCGGAATGACCGAGATCAGCGAAGAGGCGTAGCAGCGAGGTCCTTTAGTAACTTTCGAGGCGGACCGCCTCAGCAGCAGGCTAGTTATGCACCTCCGCCAAGATCTGAGTGGTCCTCCGCGCCTTCGGGCGTCGGGAGTATTGAGAGCGAGTCGTGGCACCAGGGTTGTGTTTCGGGGAGTAGTGGTGTTGGCCAGATGAGGCCACCCTTACCTCAGTGTGGCCGTTGCGGTAAAATCCATGAAGTGTCGTGCTAGTATGGGAGTTTGCTTTACATGCGGCCAGCAGGGCCATTTTGCGAGAAACTGTCCGACCGGGGGTGGCACTAGTGGGATAGCACAGACTACGGGATCAGTTGCGGGTTCTTCACCTTCAATAGCGAGGCAGGATGTTCATATACCGGCAGGCCACGGCAGAGGTCGCGGTGGAAGATCCCAGTTTTAGCGGTCCTTTGAATCGCTTATTTTGGAATCGTTCAGGTATAACCTTAACCCTCTAGAGTTTAGTATGCTTGATATGATGATGTTATTATTGTGTGCTATGTACGGATAGCTTTGTGTTAAAAATGTGATTTAGAAGCCTGGTTAGTGAAAAGGGTAAGTCTGGGGATGAGAGAATTTTGAGACCTTAGATGTAAGGTCGTCTTGAGTAAAAGATTTTACGGTTAATCCTTGTCGGAGTGCATAGTACGTGGAGTTTTGTGTGATAATTCCATGGGTAGTTTAAGATGGGAGTGGTAGCTTCCATGACGTGAATTAGTAAGATTGTTCGGATTGGGAACAAGAGTTTGGCGCGATAAGTCGGGTTGAGTTGAGAGGCGGATCGTCAACCCGCGGCCGGAATGAGGTGGGGTCATCTCGAGGTGGTCCCTTGAGAGTAGGTCACGAGGTGCTAGGCTCGATTAGGTAACCATCGTATGAGTTCGTGGATATGTTCGACTGCATCGGATCGTGAAGGCGGGAATGGCCTTAGAGGAAAGTGAAGCTAGTGAGATGACCAAGTTAGAGGTAGTGACTCAAGGTTTTGGAACCGGGGCGATCGAGTATGGTGCGTGTACTAGAAAGAGTTCGGGTGTGCGAGAACGACGAGTAGAGAAGGAAGTGATCATTTTGTGAAGTAACGAGGTGAAGAAAGTATCCTTTAGACCATGGGTGGAAGCTTTTGTGACGTTAGAGATGATTCCTCGTTGGCTTGGATTCGAGTTTTGCGCATGTGTTATATTATGGCCATTGGTGGCATGATTGGTTTTGTAAATGTGGTAGTGAAGACTATACCGGCGCAAGCGTGTTGGAGACTTAGAAGGAACATTCGAGACGAATGTTTCTAAGGAAGAATGTTACACCGTAGTTCCGAGTATGTATGTGAAGACGCACGTGCGAGAATACGATAATTTTGGAAAGAAAGAAAGATGTGATTTTTCGGTAAAAGTTTCGGATTTTGTGAAGGAAAAAGGTTCGTTAACGGGAATTGATTCCCAGTTTGGTATTCGGACTTTTGGAATATTTGAGAATTTGGAATTTTATTTTTTCCGAAATTGGTCACGTGGGGCCCGCGGGAGGAAATTACGGTTGTAGGGCCCATTTTATTTTTTTCGAGATTTTTGGCATTACGGATATTTTCGGAAGATGAAATATTTTGGACCAATAGGAGGGCGACATGTGTCACCCCTAGGTGACACATGGTCGACGAATTGGTGGCCCGTGATGTTCACGTTTTTGGCATGTAAAATGGATAAAACATTTGGTCAAAGTCTCAAGATATTTTGTGTAGTAGATAGATAAGTGGGACCCACACACACATGGCTCAATCTAGACCACACACTTGCTTTGATCTTGGCCATTGATTGGCCTATAAATACCCCCTTAGTTGCAAGACTAAAATTCATCCACACTTAGAGATTTCCAAGCTTGAAATACTCCCTCCCCTTCCCTAGCTTGCTCTCGGCTTTGCCTAGATTCTTGAGCAAAAGTTGTCCAAAAATTCTTAAAATTTTAAGTGTTCTTCCTTAGGGTGTTAGGAAGATTAGTAACCAAGAGTTAGAAAAGATTTCACACCTCTAGCCCCTAAATTACCCCTTGGCCGAGAGTTGCCACGTTTAAAACCTAAGTGTTCTTCACTTGTTGGAGTTGAAGTGTTAAGAGAAGTTGTCTAGAAACTTATAAGGGTTTCTTGGAGCGGGTTGGAGCGTAAGGAATTGGAGCTAAACGTTGCTCAGGATCGACTTAAAAACTTGGATAATTTTGGGCTTATCGAGGTAATGATCTTTACCCCCCCCCCCCTATTGTAATTGGATATTACATGTTGTAGTAATGTATAGTTGAGTATACTATACGTAGAATGAATATTATAAAGGATTGAACTGTATTTACATTGGACTGTATTTACAGTAGACTTGTGTAGTATTACTGTGGAGTAGAATTGAACACGTCCGGTTAGACGTTTAACCCCCTCAGTAGTTGTTGGCTTGGTAGCAGGCCTTGTTAGAGGAGGAGATTTATGTGGTTGCGGGGGGGGAGGTGCTGCCGAATTTTCCATAGAATAAGGGGCCTTGTAATTAGAAATATTCTACAAAGAGATCTAGAGGTTGATAGACGTTTTTGTGACCTTTATAGGTTGAAGTTCTACGACTAGCGTATTCTTCTTGAAGGGTGGAAAAGGCTAGCGGGGTTACAGTACTTTGGAGCTTTTTGCTTTTTGTCGATAATCGTCGCGAGGTATGTGAACCTCTTCCTATCTTTTCTAGCATGATTGTTGTGAACTATGTAGTACGGTAGACGTACATGTGCTAAGTGAATTTGGTTGGTTTAAAACATAAAGTGTTATAATGGCTTTATGGGAAGTTTGTTATAACGACTTTATGTAGGTAAAAGAAGGGTTTATTGATTTTAAAAGATAAAGGACTTGACTTATATTTGACTTGATATGATATGTGAAGAACTTGAATTGTGTAGAAAGTTGTGAAACCTCATTCGTGAGTAATGAGTACTTGGTTTTAAAATAATAACGTTATATTGATTTCGGGAATGGGAATAAGTATCGAACAAAACCACTGCAGCGTTAATAAAGGAAAATGTATTGACTAATTAATTATTATTAAAACCAGTAGAAACCTCCATCTGCATAGAAGCTAAGATAAGACATAATTGTATTACATTTTCTAGATCATGGTCGCTTTAATAAGAATCATTATAAACAAGTATAAATTTTCTTAAATTTTCCAAAGTAAGGAACTTGATTTCAAAAAGAAAAGAGACTTGAGGAATCAAGAGTTTTGGTTTAAAAGAAAGACATGGTTTTGTCCTAATTTGGTTTAAAACATAAAGGGGTATAATGGTTTATGGGAAGTTAGTTATACGACTTTATGAAAACAAAAGAATGGTTTTATCATTGGTTTTAAAATGGTAACTTTGACTTTAAAAGGAGAAGTGATTTGGTTTAAAAGAAGGCACGGTATTGTCTTGATTTGGTTTAAAAAGAAAGTATGGAAGTTGTTTTGGTTTACCTAAAATGTTAGTCACTCTATTTTTATAATATGGGCATCGCGACCTTTGTAAAAGAAATGGATCTTTTAAAAGAATTTAACGACGTAGTACTTTGGGGTTAAAACACGGACTTTGGCATAAAATGAAAGTACCTTGAGTTGTGTGTAACTTGCCTATGTTTGCATGTGATAGCCTTGTCGTGCTAGTATTGTATTTCTATACCACCGCGTCTCGATGGAGGCCGGCTGATTTGTTATGATCTTACTTGGGCGTCTGGCGGTGACGGAGCATTCCAGTGCGCTTCGTGATTATTATTCCATGGACTAGCTCTCCGCGAGGTTTTACCGATTCGACTTGGTATCCGTAGTTGGCTTCGTACTTGCCCGCAGGTCGTGGCGATTCGCTGGTATCCGGTAGTTAGCCTTCGACTTGCCCGTTCGTTTGTGACGAAGTCTCGTGATTCCGGCTTGGTATCTGGTAGTTAGTCTTCGTAATTGCCCCGGCCAGCTACGTGGCCCAGGTGGTATCTGGTAGTTGGCTTTCGTACTTGCCCTGGGTCAGCTTCGTGGTATGGTTATATAGATTTGTTGGTACGGCTTTGGTATCTGGTAGTTGGCTTTCGTACTTGCCCGTCGATTGATGACGGCTTTGGTATCCGGTAGTTAGCCTTCGCACTTGCCGTCACGGTTTTATGACACAGGTGGGACCTGGTGTTCATGTGTACTCCTTGGTGTGGTTATCGTAGACTTCCGGCAGTGAGGAAGGTGTTCCACGGGCATGATTGATGTTGCGGGCATGAGACCCGTAGTTATATTTGAGTGATGACTTTGAGGGCGTGAGTCCCTGACTTGACGATCGCTACATATTATGTATCGTAGTTTGGTTATCATATATGTCTCTGCTTTATATAGACTACTATGATTTCATTTCTGATATTTTGATTTCACATACTTGGTACCTGTTGTACTGACCTCCTTCGGGGGGCTGCGTTCATGCCGCAGGTAGAGGTACATCGGTTGTTGATCCTCGCTCATAGGATCACATTTCAGCGTATTGGGAAGCTCCGTTTCTCCGGAGGCTTATCTTTTGGTATGTTTCCCTGAGTTGTAGGTTCTTGTACATTCAGGGGTATGGCGGGGCCCTGTCCCGTCATAGTTGTTGTTACACTCTTAGAGGTCTATAGTACTATTGTGGGCAGGGTTGTAAAGGATGTAACTGTTCAAATTTCTGTATATATGCAAAAAGGCAACCGTTTTGGTTAGCCTGTTTTCTTTTATCTTGTTTCATATCTGTATGTTTTTATTTCCGCTGATTTTCTCTGATGTTGTATCACTAGGGTGCCCGGGGTAAGGCACCAGTCGCGGGCCCGAGGTCGGGTCGTGACAGAAATACTTAAATACATGTGAAAATATAAAAAATATATTGTATTTACATTAAGAAATGCATAATACACTCAAATCTGAACGGATCTGAGAAATACAATTAGAAAATATGGTGAAACAAATACACTGTATTTATATTTAAAAGTGAAAAAGATCATATTTGCCATCCAACTTTTGAAAAAGAGTCATATTTGTCCTCCGTTAAAGTATGGGTCAAATATTCCCTTTACGTTAGCAAAATTGTCATATTTTCCCTCTGGTGGACAGAAATTCCATGTGGACGCCACGTTGGATCCACGTGGACGTCACATGGGATCCACGTGGAGGGTGGGACCCACACCAAAACCTCACCCACTTCTTCTACTTCCTCCGCTTCTCGTCGATCATTGCTCGGTGAGCTGCGTGATGACGATCGCCCATCATTGACTGGAGCAGCCAACCACCGCCATCGTCAATGAGTCGTCGCCCTTCACCCCATTACCTAAATCACTGTTACTACACCACATCGCCACCCCACTGCTTCAACAACCAAACGATCCCTGTACCTCCACTCCGACCTCCAACAACCATCGCCCTTCAAAAACCACCACCATCGTCGATGACCCTGTAACCACCACAATTTTTGCTTGAAAATCCAATCTTTTCAAACCCATTGTCCCCCAAAAAGAAAACCCATGTAGTATTCACCAATCTTGTAAAAGGGTGTTGAAAAAAATGTAATTTTCAGCCATTTTTGGGGTAAAAAAACTTGAAAAAATCAATTTTTTTCCTCTCAACCAAAAAATCCATGCCGTACTTGAAAAACGGGTGTTGAAAAAAATTGATTTTATTGAGAAATGGTGGTAAAAATGATGAAATGGCGTTCATGGCCACCACTTATTTCCAAGAAATTTGAAGTAAAGATTTTTGTTAGCAATCTTGAAAATTTGGTGGTGAATGATTTGGCATCTAGTGGAGGTGTTGCAGTTGAGATAAGGTGGAAAGGGCCACCAAAAATAGCTTTAAGTTCTTTTAGAAAGACAGTAAAGAGGAACTGTACTAAAGAAGAAGGTGTGAAAAATGGACCAAATGATGTTGTTTATGTTGAGTGGGAGCTTCGATTCACTGGAGCTGGAGGGGTGGCGATGTGGTGTGGTAACAATGGTTTATGTAGCGGCTCGTCGACGAAGGCGGTGGTTGTCCGGTTCTCCGGAGCTGGAGCTCCTCGCCGGAGCAACGACAGACGGAGGGAAATAGAAGAAGTGGGTGAGGTTTTGGTGTGGGTCCCAGCCTCCACGTGGATCTCATGTGGCGTCCACGTGAATCCAACGTAGCGTCCACATGGGATTTCCATCCACCAGAGGACAAATATGATAACTTTGCTAACAGAAAGGGTATATTTGACCTCATTTTTTAACGGATGGCAAATATGACCCTTTTCCGAAAGTTGGATGACAATATGACTCTTTTTCCTTTTTAAAATTGTATTTACTCTCAATGTATTTCTGGCGCTTCGTCGAAAAAATTTCCGTCGAATTTTCAAAAGAAAAATAATGCCAAAAGATACATCCGCCCAAGATCTACCGATTCATGTATATTTCAAGGGGTGAAAGCGGCCGCAACTCAACGAATTTGAGAAATAAAGTTTCGATTTTCCTTGATTTTTCTCAGACCTGTGAAGTTCCATGGAGAATTGATAAATGGGTTGTGAATTCGTGTGGAGGAGGATGAGATCAAGAGATGGTGAAAATTTGGGACCATTTGGAGATTGTCGGCCGACGATGGCGATTTTCAACGATGGCGGCGCAGCGGAGGTCTGGTGGATGCGGCCGAGATGTTTTGGGAGAGAAGATATATTTTTATTGTTGTGAGGAGGAGGGAGAGATCTGAAAATTGTGGGTGGATGATAAATTTGCTATAAAATACAAACATTAGCTATTTGTTGTAATTATTTCAAACTATAATGACCTAGTAGATGTTAGTTATACCATGTAATAATTCCTCTCAATTACTCACTTCGTCCATATTAATTATAAAATATTTATCTCAAAATACATATCACTTTATAAAGGGAAAATAATCCATATATACTGCTCACGTATTTAGTTACTGTATAATTGATGTATAGATAATGTATTCGTTCGGTATAGCTATATATAAGCATTATATATACAATATATACATATGTATTTCCTTTGTATAATCTTATATAAGCGCATGAAACCAACTAAAAATGTGGTGCGTAGATAATGTATGTATTCTGTATAGTTATATATAAGCTGTTCAGCTTCTTTTGTAGTTTTCTCATCTGCTTGATAAATTTTTAATGAAATTATCATTGAACATAAATAATAAAGTCGAGAAATAAAACAAAGAAGGAAAAAATGATCACCTATTCTAATGTATTTACCTTCATTTATTGTCGCGTTAACTGCACCAAAGGAGTATCTGAATATGATTGAAGGCTATACAGGCAATAAACCAATTATTAAGCTCAATGGTATTTATGGGTAACTATCTATTTTATAAAATTAAGATAAAATTAATTATTTTTTTCTAATGTTTTCCTTAATATTAATTATTTTTCAAAGTAAACAATATTCGGGGTTCTATCTCGGCTTTCAAAGTAAACAATGTAATGACCCATTTGAGCGTTTTGAACTTTTAGACTTATTTTCTCAAAATACCCTTTCCGTAGCTTTATCTCAACTTTTATGACTTGCGGGGATGAGTGGCGCAGTTCCCGATGTAATCGGGTGGGTTTCAGATTCCTTTTAGTAAGTTTGAAAATTTCTAAATTAAGAGAATGAAGGAATTTGACTCATAGTTGACTTTTGGGTAAACACGCTCTTTTCATAATTTTGTCGGTTCTGTTAGTTTCGGGACGATGTTTATAACTTAGTTGAGCCTTTGGTTTGGTTCCCGAGGCAGCCGGGTGTGTTTTGGGGGTTTGATTGTGAAAAATGTGAAACTAGAACTTAAAGGTTGACTTTGGTCAAAATCGAGCCTTAGAGACCTTTTTTCGAGATTTCGAGTGCTCGAGCAGGTCTGGAATGTGTTTTCTGATAGGAATACATATTTGGTTTGTATCAGAGAGGTCCCAGGAGTGTTTCAGATGTTAAACATAGAGTTGTTGGTTTTTGGATTGTTGTTGGTTTCTGATGTTCACACTAGCCACCGCTTGTCCGCTTCTGCGCGTCTGCCTTTGCGAAGGTCTGGCTCGTAGATGCGAACCTTGACCAAATGTCGAGGCTCCTCTTCTGCGGATAAGTTCCTCACAGGGGTATGTGCACCTCTACGGAGTTTCCTTCTGGCCCAGCATAGATTCAGGATTTTAAGTGATCTTGCCTCAGCGGATGGGTTTTTTGCCGAAGCGAGTCAACGTCAGCGAAGTCGATTTCGCTGGAGTGAAATCGCAGTTCATTTTAATATTAATAGTTTCCCTAAAAAGATTACATTGCTCAATATTTTCGTACCTGGGGACTAGAGCTCGACCACTATAGGATTTCTTGGAGATTGTGACTAAGTTCTTCAGTAGAAGTAAATTTCATTCCCTTTTCATTAAGTGATTGATAATTAAGTGATTATATAGAGTAATCTTTTAATGTAGCAAATAGTGACTTAGTTCCATGCTAATATAAGAGAGTGGGAATTGAGATTTAGGGATTGGATACTGATTTATTGATGTTAATAAAGTACAACTAGTGTTATATTATGTTAGAAGGTGATGTTTAATTGATCAATTCCATGTTAGAAACCCTTTTGGGAATTAGGAGAAATTTTAGGGTTAAAATTGAGGCTTTTTGCTAATTCTTGAAATTGATGATCAAATCGGGCTTAGTTATTAAATTAACGTAAGGATACAAATATCTAGCATGTTATGGTACTAATTGGGTAATAAAATTCATATTTTGATATTGTGGGACCGGGATTCCTTTGTAAATTAACTTGGGGATTCTAGTTTCACCAATAGATATGGGTACAGTTAGACTTGTGATCTTATGTAGTTAATATAAATGATCAGAGTGGGCTCGTGAGGAGGCTCAAATGAAGGGAAAAGCTATTGCGTGATTCTTCGGCTTCGAATCTAGCAAGTTGAGACTTACCAGACTCTAGTATAGCGTTTTGTGTTGGTATGTTGTTAATGATTTAAGGGGAGTAATAGGGGCATTGGGGCTCCCATATTAGTGAGGTGACGAGCACTAATACGGACACCGGTGAACTTAACTTGGGTAATTAATGAATTAGTATGATATACTTGAAGGAGATTATGTGTTTAGCCTTCGGACTGTGAGCGCGGTGCATAAATCCGCTTAGGTTTGGTATGATTTTTGATACTTAGGCTCGTATCCATGTTTGATATTTCTATCCTTGATTTGACTTGTCATGCATTCATCACTCTACATCTCATCTAAATACTTGAAAAAGAATTTATAATACTGATTGTATTGACTATATTGATTGCATGGTGTACACACATCCATATCATTCTTACATATTATATTTGCATTTGACTGTTGAGATACTGTTGAAAAGGGGCTTGGAAAGCATGTTACTGGATATGGTACATGATACGAGAGTGATGACTAATGATGACTGTTACACCCCGGAAATTCCAGGATATGTTTGTAAGGACGTACGTAAGAACTCAAAAATGTTAAGATTTGAGACGAGTAAATTTATCGGAATTATGGAATTGTCGGAAAACGAAATATTGCGACGAACGGGAGGGCGACATGTGTCACCCCCCCCCCCCTTAGTGGTCTTGGACGAAATTGTCTTGGATGGAATGGTCATTTGACCAATTTTAGGATGGCCAAGTCTTGCAAAGACTAATAGCTTGATATTGTTGACTTAGTCAAGTCCACTTGGCTAGGATCCATGTGAAACTTATCTAGGCCAACCATTTGTGTAGATCTTGACCCTCCATAGTATTATATATGTGTACAAGTAGCAAGACAAGGCTTTTAACACTTAGCTAAATTTTCAAACAAATCTTGAAGAGCATTAAGAGAGCTCTCGGCTTTTAGGAGGGTTTGAGAAAAATTTTCAATTGTTGTCCAATAATCTCCCACTTTAAACCAAGGTACCTAAGGGTATAGTAAGCATATCTCAATAGAAAAATCTCGGAAAAGATAGTTTTGGGTTAGTCGCATGGCGAGAACCTAAGGGTTATTCAACTTTGAAGTTGGAATTTGAAGATGAGTTATTCTTAAGCTTCTAAGGGTTGCTTGGAGTGGATTGGAACGTCGAAAGGAGGAGCTAAAGTTGCTAAGGATCGACTTGTAGTCTTGGATCATATTTGGGCTAATATGAGGTATAATCTTCGTCTTACTTTTGTAATTGAAGATTCAATGTTATTATAAGTTAGAAATGATCATGTGATATGTGTTATGAAGTTTGATAAGTGTTATGGAATTTTAAGAGCTCAAAACCGAAATGGCATGTTTAGCCCTTTGAAATTGAAATACAATTTTAGTTGTTATTAGAAATCGTCGCATGTTACCTACTTAGAGATTATGGATTGTTATAATCAAATACGACTTGATATCATGTTATGCTACCAATTTGGATTGAAATGGAAATTTGATAAGAATTGGTAAGGTTGAACTCAAGGTGGCCGAATTTGGACTTTTTAGTTTGTTTTTCATTTGTATTGGACTACTTTCTAAGTTGTGAGCCAATTGGGGCTGTTTGGTTATTGTATTCGGCCTTGAAAAAGGTGGCAAAGTAAGTAGAAACAAAGGAGGTCTTTGTCAGATTTTCCGTAGAATTTAGCGACTTAGCACCTAAAATATTCTACGTATGAAGTAAGAAGTTAATGGACGTATGGTGACCATTATAGGTTGACGTACTAGGTATAGCGTATCCTACTTGAAGAATGGAATAGCTCAAGGTGGAAGTACTTTGGAGCTTTTTGCTACTTGTCGATAATCGTCGCGAGGTATGTGAACCTCTTCCTTCTTTAGACATGGTTCTATGTATGGAATATACATGTGGTATTATTTCATGATTCCTTCTATTCTTAGAAGTTAAGAAGTATGTATGTTGATTTACTCTACGTAAGGGTTATGTCTAAGTTATCCTAAGTTATAAGTATGTTAAATTGTCCTAAGTCCTTACCAAGTCTTATGGGAGATGTTGGTAAGAATGGTTAGGAAAATATGAGATTTGATTTAAAACTATGTGTCTTGATTTAATTAAAGTAAGTAAGTGGATTTTACGTTAAAAAAATGACTTGAATTTATATGTGAAAAGGGGATTGATTTTAAAAGTGAAAGTTATATGGTTTTAAGAGAATAAGTTACTTGGTTTTGGAAGTGTATGGAACTTTATATTTGTTTTGTATAAGTATAAGTAAGTGGATTTTAAAGAATGTATGATATAAGGTTTTAAGACTATGAACTTTGGTTGTCTTCTAAGGATTATGAAACTTTATTTTTCAAGTTGTGGACTTGATTTCTAAAAGTATTGATGACATGATTTTAAGAGTATGTGACTTGAGTTTTAAAAAGAAAGAAGTTTATGATTACATTAAATGCGTATATGCGTGGTATTTTGGGTCTAGTTTCCCTAATGTTGTAAGAATAAAAGTGTCTTGAGTTCTAAAATGAAAGGTTGTTATAATAGCTTTATGGGAAGTTGTTATAACGACTTAAGAAGGGTAACAATACGCTTTAAAATGTTACGTAAGGAAAATCGCACCGAGCCTACACGTAGGCGGATTACGTTATGAAATACAGAGCCTACACGTGGCGGACACGTTATGAAATACACCGAGCCTACAAATAGGCGGACACGTTATGAAATACACCGAGCCTACAAATAGGCGGATTACGTTATGAAATACACCGAGCCTACAAATAGGCGGACACGTTATGAGATACACCGAGCCTACATAGGCGGATTATGCCATATTACCCGAGCCTACACATAGCGTTACGTCATCTTACACCGAGAGCCCACGGTGGGCGGATTATGCTACATGATTCCACGAGACACCGAGCGGGTGGCCGGATTATGCTACATGATTCCACAAGACACCGAGCCCCACAAAGGGCGGATTATGTTATATGATTCCACAGTACACCGAGCCACACAGGCGAGCCGGATTATGTCACATGATTCATCAAGACACCGTGTCCATAAATGGGCGGATTATGTTATGTAAGATATGTAAGTTATGTGAAAAAGTGGATTAATAACTTAACTAAGTATGTAAGAATATGTTGTTAAATCTTATCGAAAAAAGAAAGGAAGTTAATATATGATTGATTTCGGGAGTTAAAAGGACGTTCTTTCTACGATTATGATTGGATTCTTGCACGTTATTTCATTCCATATTCTGCACTGTTATCGGCCCCCGAAGCTGCGTTCATGTCCGCAGGTTTAGGTACAAAGTTATGGATCCGCGAGCTTAGGATCCTCGTTCAGCATTTAGAGATGGCTCCAATGTTCAGGAGTTGTCATGGCTATGTATATTCGAAGTGCGGCGGGGCCTTGTCCGCCACGCTTGTTGATTGTTATTCCTAAGTGCAGTATTCGCATGTTGTGGGTCGGTTTGTCAAAGAAATGAGGCAAGCTGCTTGGTTGTATTTATATATGTTCGGGAAGGTAGCCATATCGGCTAACTTTGTTGTTTACATCTATTGTTTTATTTTATAAGTTTCATGTATGTTCGCTGATTTTCTCGATGTATACTGTAAGGGTGCCTGTGTAGGGCACGATCGCGAGCGGGCGGTCGTGACAAAAGTGGTATCGAGCGATTAGTCCTCGGAAAGTGTCTACGGGCCGTGTCTAGTAAGTCTTGATTATCGGTGTGTTGCGCACCACATCTATAATCAGGAGGCTGCAGGACATTTAGGATTGGTTTCCATTCTTCTCACTCTGAGATGGTGCGATAGAGCTGTGTTGTTAGGGTCGTCCCTCCCTAACGAGTTATGTTGATCGCAGCTACGAGAAAGACATCAGTGACCCAGGAATGACTATGTGGATTGCGTATCCAGGTTGGTAATGATTATAGTATAGTTGGTATTGTGACATACATCTATACGAGTTATGTATGAGGTCGACGCGTGTTGCCTAGGCGATTTTAGATTACCAAGAGTTGGTAAAGACTAACTAGATCTGGGAAGGTATGAAATAGTTAATGAATTTTCGCCAAGGTCTTCTCGGGTAGAAAGAGTTATTATAGATCAAGAATAAGAGTTAAGTGCGGCGAGTGGGAGTGAGGACACATACGGGTCTCCCATGGCCCGAAATGGAGTAGGATCAGTTGGTAGTAGTTCCGCTACGTGACGGGGTCACGAGGGTGCAAGGCCCAAGTCTAGTTAATTGTTTTACGGGTTCGTGGACGCGTTCCACCGGAACCAGGTCATGAAAGCCGGAAATGGCCTTATGTTGTTTTATAGAGTGACTCCAAAGATTTGAGGCCAGAGTCGGTGTGGAAGTTATGTATGTATGTTAGAAGGAGTTGGAAATGCGAAAAGATAATCTCTTTTGGGCTTATGATGGATGAATATGCGTGTATGGTATTAGGGCCATATGTGGCATTGTTGGTATGTCGGGGTTGTGAAAGGAAACTATGTCGCTAATTATAAGTTTGACTCCGAAAGAACATTCGAGGACGAATGTTTCTAAGCGGGGAAGAATGTTACACCCCGGAAATTCCAGGATATGTTTGTAGGGCGCACGTAAGAACTCAAAATGTTAAGATTTGAGACGAGTAAATTTATCTAATTATGGACTTGGCGGAAACGGAAATATTGCGACGAACGGGAGGGCGACATGTGTCACCCCCCCCCCCCCTTAGTGGTCTTGGACGAAATTGTCTTGGATGGAATGGTCATTTGACCAATTTTAGGATGGCCAAGTCTTGCAAAGACTAATAGCTTGATATTGTTGACTTAGTCAAGTCCACTTGGCTAGGATCCATGTGAAACTTATCTAGGCCAACCATTTGTGTAGATCTTGACCCTCCATAGTATTATATATGTGTACAAGTAGCAAGACAAGGCTTTTAACACTTAGCTAAATTTTCAAACAAATCTTGAAGAGCATTAAGAGAGCTCTCGGCTTTTAGGAGAGTTTCAAGAGAAAAATTTTCAATTGTTGTCCAATAATCTCCCCACTTTAAACCAAGGTACCTAAGGGTATAGTAAGCATATCTCAATAGAAAAATCTCGGAAAAAGATAGTTTTCGGGTTAGTCGCAAGGCGAGAACCTAAGGGGTTATTCAACTTTGAAGTTGGAATTTGAAGATGAGTTATTCTTAAGCTTCTAGGGTTGCTTGGAGTGGATTGAACGTCGAAAGGAGGAGCTAAAGTTGCTAAGGATCGACTTGTAGTCTTGGATCATATTTGGGCTAATATGAGGTATAATCTTCGTCTTACTTTTGTAATTGAAGATTCAATGTTATTATAAGTTAGAAATGATCATGTGATATGTGTTATGAAGTTTGATAAGTGTTATGGAATTTTAAGAGCTCAAAACCGAAATGGCATGTTTAGCCCTTTGAAATTGAAATACAATTTTAGTTGTTATTAGAAATCGTCGCATGTTACCTACTTAGAGATTATGGATTGTTATAATCAAATACGACTTGATATCATGTTATGCTACCAATTTGGATTGAAATGGAAATTTGATAAGAATTGGTAAGGTTGAACTCAAGGTGGCCGAATTTGGACTTTTTAGTTTGTTTTTCATTTGTATTGGACTACTTTCTAAGTTGTGAGCCAATTGGGGCTGTTTGGTTATTGTATTCGGCCTTGAAAAAGGTGGCAAAGTAAGTAGAAACAAAGGAGGTGCTGTCCGATTTTCCGTAGAATTTAGCGACTTAGCACCTAAAATATTCTACGTATGAAGTAAGAAGTTAATGGACGTATGGTGACCATTATAGGTTGACGTACTAGGTATAGCGTATCCTACTTGAAGAATGGAATAGCTCAAGGTGGAAGTACTTTGGAGCTTTTTGCTACTTGTCGATAATCGTCGCGAGGTATGTGAACCTCTTCCTTCTTTAGACACGGTTCTATGTATGGAATATACATGTGGTATTATTTCATGATTCCTTCTATTCTTAGAAGTTAAGAAGTATGTATGTTGATTTACTCTACGTAAGGGTTATGTCTAAGTTATCCTAAGTTATAAGTATGTTAAATTGTCCTAAGTCCTTACCAAGTCTTATGGGAGATGTTGGTAAGAATGGTTAGGAAAATATGAGATTTGATTTAAAACTATGTGTCTTGATTTAATTAAAGTAAGTAAGTGGATTTTACGTTAAAAAATGACTTGAATTTATATGTGAAAAGGGGATTGATTTTAAAAGTGAAAGTTATATGGTTTTAAGAGAATAAGTTACTTGGTTTTGGAAGTGTATGGAACTTTATATTTGTTTTGTATAAGTATAAGTAAGTGGATTTTAAAGAATGTATGATATAAGGTTTTAAGACTATGAACTTTGGTTGTCTTCTAAGGATTATGAAACTTTATTTTTCAAGTTGTGGACTTGATTTCTAAAAGTATTGATGACATGATTTTAAGAGTATGTGACTTGAGTTTTAAAAGAAAGAAGTTTATGATTACATAAATGCGTTATGTACGTGGTATTTTAGGTCTAGTTTCCTAATGTTGTAAGAATAAAAGTGTCTTGAGTTCTCTAAAATGAAAGGTTGTTATAATAGCTTTATGGGAAGTTGTTATAACGACTTAAGAAGGGTAACAATACGCTTTAAAATGTTACGTAAGGAAAATCGCACCGAGCCTACACGTAGGCGGATTACGTTATGAAATACACCGAGCCTACACGCAGGCGGATTACGTTATGAAATACAGGAGCCTACAAATAGGCGGATTCGTTATGAAATACACCGAGCCTACAAATAGGCGGATTACGTTATGAAATACACCGAGCCTACAAATAGGCGGACACGTTATGAGATACACCGAGCCTACACATAGGCGGATTATGCCATATTACCCGAGCCTACATAGGCGGGTTACGTCATCTTACACCGAGCCCGGTGGGCGGATTATGCTACATGATTCCACAAGACACCGAGCGGGTGGCGGATTATGCTACATGATTCCACAAGACACCGAGCCCCAAAGGGCGGATTATGTTATATGATTCCACGAAGCACCGAGCCCCACAGCGAGCGGATTATGTCACATGATTCATCAAGACACGTGTCCCGCAAATGGGCGGATTATGTTATGTAAGATATGTAAGTTATGTGAAAAAGGTGGATTAAGATCTTAAGTAAGTATGTAAGAATATGTTGTTAAATCTTATCGAAAAAAGAAAGGCGGTTAATATATGATTGATTTCAGGAGTTAAAAGGACGTTCTTTCTACAGTTATGATTGGATTCTTGCACGTTATTTCTGTTCCATATTCGGTACTGTTATGCGGCCCGCCCGAATTTGCGTTCATGTCCGCAGTTTAGGTACGATTATGGATCCGCGAGCTTAGGATCTGGTTCAAGATTTTGAGACGGCTCCATGTTCGGAGTTGTCATGGCTATGTATATTCAAGTGCGGGGCCTTGTCCATACGATTGTTCGATTGTTATTATTCCTAAGTCCAGTATTCGCATGTTGTGGGTCAGTTTGTCAAAGAAATGAGGCAACTGCTTCGGTTGTATTTATATATGTTCAGGAAGGTAGCCATATCGGCTAACCTGTTGTTTTACATCTATTGTTTTATTTTATAAGTTTCATGTATGTTCCGCTGATTTTCTCTGATGTATACCTGTAAGGTGCCTGTAGGGCACGATCGCGAGCAGGTAGGGTCGTGACAATGACACTTCAACCACAGAGTTGGTATCCGATGGGATCGGATGAGTATATGGACCTCATGAGTCCCTTATGGATCACATGACAATTACTACAGCAGCATGTGTATACCGGGACATATGGCATTGCATTGCATACATATCATCTGCATAACATTTCATTCATACTTCTTGAAGTGTAACTATTGCTATATGTACTCGGTGATGTAAAGTTGTAGACTTTTTTATCATGAGATTTTTAAGGAAAGAAATACCGCCACCTTGTAACTTATTCTTGATGTAAGATGAAATATGAGACAATATGGTGATGATATAAAGATAGGATCTTCATAACCTTGATTGCTAGAAATGCTAATAAAGATGGGATCTTTATGATTTGTATTGTTAAGAACATTAAAGAGATGTGATCTCTACGTGATCCTTAGTATAAGAACTAAAAGATTGAACCTTTAAAAAGGTTGCCACGAAAAATATAGCCTGCAAGCATCTGTTTTGACAGGTGTCATGCTAGAGTCTATACGGATGGGCTCAAGCTAAAGCAGGAGAAGAGAGTTAGCTTTTTGCTGAGTGAGCCCGAACAGGAGCAGACGCGCACTAGATCAGAGCAAGTTCAGATGGCCCAATGGCGCAGATACCTACTAGGATGAGGCATAGCGGAAATTGAATCCACATCTCGTTGAGTTGCTCCAGTAAGCACCCCTTTCGGAAGCACAATTTGTAGGATCAGTGAGAACACTTGTAGGCGCCTAATAAGCTTGTTTATTTGGATAAAAGATCATTTCTTGATAGTGATTGTGCCTTAATTTGAAAAAGGCTTAGACCTTTATGTGTAGAACTTATTTACTTAATGAAAAGATGTAATCTTTGAGGACTTAGATGCCGATTTGGAAAAAGTTGGAACTTTATTACTATATCTATCCTAATTATGGTAAAATTAGAAACATTATGATGTCCTTGAAAGAGAAATGGACTTTATGAGTTGGTGGGGTTCTAGAATATTTACTTTAATGGTATGAATTATTTATAAATCGTACATTTAACTAACCAAGCAAGAAGAGACGTATTGGGAGTACCAACCCTCGCCACCGCTATAGTTAGGTCGATCGACGATGCTACTGAGTACACGTACATCTCGTACTCACTCTACACTTGTTGCACTCTATGTGCAGGTACTTAGACGAACGCCGGTGGGGGAGCTTGACGCAGAACTTGAAGATTCTTCTTGGAATCCAGGGTGAGCTCTAGATTCCATCCCAGCATTGAAACTCTTCATCTTGTTATGTTATTTTTCTGTACCATATCTCAGACAGTGATTGTATTTAAAGTTTCATACTTGTATTTCTATTAGTAGCTTTGTACTCATGACAACCAGGTTTTGGGAGATATTTCTAAGGTTTATGCTTTAAGTGCCAAGACTTTGTCAGTACTTATGTTTTTTTTTCTTCTTCCGCATTTACATTTATATAATTATGTCTTGTATGATTAGTGGCTCGCCTACGGGTTAGGGTAGGTGCCCTCATAGCACAAATGAAATTTTGGATCGTGACAAATTGGTATCAGAGCACTAGGTTCATTAGTCTCATGAGTACAAGAGCGGTGTCTAGTAGAGTCTTGTGGATCGGTACGAAGAGCTCTCTACCTATCTTCGAGAGACTATATGCTATTTAGGAATCTTTCATTCTTTCATTTCTTATCGTGCGTATGTGATTCAGTCTAATGTCTAAACTTTTTTGTTTCAATATCTCACCAACTGTGAGGACACGTTCTCGGATTTGCCCACAAGCGGCTGGATGTGACATCGCGGGTATAGTACGAGATGTATCACCATGATAAGGATGCAAAATTGAGTTTAGATTGGAGCTATGATTTGAAGACTCGGTTGAGTGAGGTTGTGATTCAGATAATTTGGTTCAGTGATATCCATAGAAAATAGAAGTGATGGTACGAAAAGTTGCATGATCATCTTCAACAATTAGTTACTCGAAAGTTGAAGAGGTGCATATATGGTATAATAGGTGATGGGGAAGGAGCTGGAGATTTGAAATCATAGTGAAGTAACTAAGTAATTAGTATTACAACTTTGAGGACTGCACTAAATATGTTTGACATATCAATGATACTTTACTCTGTGATTAACGTGGGAATACTACCATGTCATTCGAATTTATTGCGACAATCTTGTAATGGGGTATATCAACGACAAGCTAATGATTCAGAAACGGAAGAGTTCATAGGTTGGCATATTGAAGACAAGCTTAGACTTGAGAGGACCGAGACCATGGTGATGTTGTGATGAGAATGATAAAAGACAACGACGTGAAAGGTGATCCTTTGTAATGAGGATTTTTCTTTCCATCTTACAGAGTTGAGTGGTACTTAAGAGAATTCGAATGGTTCAAGCTTGGTGACAAAAATGTCAAAAGGGTAAAGTATTCATCTGATAGGAGTGTGGAGTATGCTAAGTTTGTTAATTCATAGTAGTATGAAAGGCTAAGTAAAGTGCGACCGGATGGCATTGCGGTGATGTAGTAAGAATGAGTGTTATGTGAATTCTCTAAGTAATTAGTTAATGGTCCCAGGATAAGTGGGATAAATTCACTAAGTTATCATCGGAAGAGACACCATAGGGTATAAGGTGGATGCTCATATGCGATGTATTTATAGATATTTTGACTATGTTGTATACTACGGGAGTACAAAGATCGGCTAATGAGGATGGGTCTAGCGACGGACAAGTGCGAAGATTTAATTACTTAAGGAGTTATCGGTGGTTGCATTTAATTTTGGATAGGGAATGTGTGCATTGTACTTATTGCTTAGGGCCATGCAAGTTTCCATAATTTATAGTGATGCGATTTTTTGGAGTTGACGAAATGAGGAGGATAACCCCATGATTTATTAGAGACATTTTAGCTTAGCGAGACAGGGCAAAAAATGGTTCTTGTTGAGCAAGAATCATTTAAGGACTATTGAGTAAGATGTTAGTCGGTAAGGATATTTAAAGTAATAGATCAATGGTAGACGATAACTAACTTGAGTCTTGAAATGCATTTCAAAAAATTGGAGTAAGGACCAATGCTAGCGGTTGAAACAAAAAAAAATGAATTCACTATAGTACTTTGTGTATTGATATTTGGTTGGTGGACTTGTAAGCCAAGGTAGAAAAAGGATTCTTCAGTTAAGGGGTCATAGGTAAGGATGATGGTAAGAAACCATATGAGAGTATTAGTAGAACTTTGTGAATAGTAAGTGAGATTGCCCTGCTTGTTATAGACATGCAGTAACAGTTTGGAATATTACATCGACAATAATGGATCTTGTTGGGGTAACAAAGGTTGATCATTACTTCTGGTGGGAGGCTTCGTGAAGGATTGTTCATATGATGCGCGTGATTTAGAAACGTATTTATTTTTGAGATTCAAGTGTGGTAAAAAAAACTTTTGTTTGTTCGAGTTTGTGGTTTACTACCATCTCCTGGGTTGACTCTGCTATTTTGCAAGATTTATTGATATTTTGGTATACTCTCGAGTGGGTTCGAGTAATTTTCGATCGATAGCGGTGAATGTAATTTTGGAAAGAATATGAAAATTATAGAGTTAAGATAAAGACATGTTGGACCTTGAATTGGAAAGCGTAGGGTGCACCTTTAAAAAAGGAAAAGATTTGAATTCGAAGCAACGTGATTACTTGAATCAAGTATGAGTCATAGTGAAATTATCTCGCATTATTTCAAATAGGGTGTAATTGTTAAGTAGGTTGGAAGAAGGAAGTCCAAGGGGATTGACTAAGTGTTATGGTGAAGCACCATGGAAATTCATGATTAACGATCGTGAGATCCGGGTTTGACGTAATAAAATTAATGGAAAGGCGACTTGTATGGTACTAGTGGATAATTTCATATCATTCTTGAAATAATGCGTTAGAGTTGATTAATAAGAGGAAGCTTGAAATCTCTTAAGTTTGAAGGTTAAAGTATATTTTTGAAGTGAAACAATGTTTGTGATAGTAGGTTACTATCCGGATAACATGGTTGAGTACATCAAATAATAGTGGCGTGAGAGTATTTGCGTGTGGTAAGGCACATGAATTGCGAAAAATTGATACTTTTGGACTTGCTTAACATAAGAGTATTACAATTAGAGATTCAATTATTATGAAGGGGGAATATGAAGCTTCAGGCCTTACGTCGAAGTATTCAGAGTAGTGAACGGGCTAGGTGAAAGTGCAAGAAGGAAGATTCGATATATTTAGATTTTATGGAGTGTGGTCAGATTTTCGTATCAATTTTGATTTGAGAACAAGAAGATTTAAGTTGTAAGGTGTAATTCCTCGGTACTAAGTTGATGACTCGAGTAGATTTCATCTTTTGAAGTCAAGGACGCCATCATGGCATTAAACATTCATGAGAAACGGATTGGGATTGGTCACCACAGACCGATGAGAGTTCTATGATTGGATTTGTGAAGGAATTGAGCCCAGTTCGGGTGACCATTGGCAACGTTCGAGGATTTGTGAACTTTGCACTGAGTCAGAATTGTTCTTATAATACCAAGTGGCTTATGAATATATTGTCATGATTTATAGTTAGTCCAGTATTCCATTTTGAAAGCTTTGATAAATTTATAGTTCAAAACAAAGGTAGGGCAGATTTATCGGGCATTATATGGAGTTTGCAAATTTATTTGTTGATCGCTACTATTTGGATAGTTCTAATGGTCTATGCAAGTACCTGGTGATGGTTTGGGAATGTACAAATGGTTATGGAAAACCCTGGGATGATGCACATATTATGATATTTGGATGATCAAGAGGAATTGGATGATGAAAGTTAGCTCAATAGATTCATCTCGATAAAACGAAATTAACGAATTTGGAATTGGCACAATTGACCTTGGGTAAGGTCAACTTTTAGATAGAAATTGGCTTAGAACAAGTGACTTCTTCCTGGCGAGAGAGATTCATGATTATGACTCTCGGTGTATGACGACATATTTTCTATGGATTCTTAGTACTAAAGACGACTTCGTTGGTGTGGAAGAGAGATAAGCGAAATTGAAATATTTGACCGGTAAAATCTTGGTACTGGTTATGGCTACAACTAAAGGACTGGAGTGATGATAATGGAAATTGTGCAATCAATTAATTACGTTCGGAGGTGTGGTTAGGATAAAACCAAGGAATTTGAGCGGAGTCAGTTCAACTATATGAAAATCAATTGTGGGAGAAGTTTCTAATATTAAAAATTGAATATTTGATTTTTTGATCTAATTCAAGGAAGTTTTGAGTAGTAAGGTGGGCGAGTAGTGCTATCAGCGTGAGTCTTGTATGTGAAGTTTTATCATGAGATTTATGACGAAGGTTCTCGGCTACTCGACAGCTTTGGTACATTTGTTTAATGTTTGAGGACGAATGTCTGTTTAAGTGATGGATGATGTAATGACTCATTTGGTCGTTTTGAATTTTTGAACTTATTTTTTCAAAAATACCATTCCCGTAGACTTATCTCAGCTTTTATGACTTGCTGGGATGGGTGACACGGTTCCCGAGGTAATCGGGTGGGTTTCAGATTCCTTTTGGGAAGTTTGGAAATTTCTAAGTTAAGAGAATATGTGAGTTTGACTCATAGTTGACTTTTGGGTAAACACGTTGTTTTTATAGTTTTGTCGATATCATTAACTCTGGAATGACGTTTATGACTTAGTCGAGCATATGGTTTGATTCCCGAGGCAACCGGGTGCGCTTTGGGTGATTGTTATGAAATTGTGCAACTAGAATTTGAAAGTTGACTTTAGTCAAACCCAAACCTTAAAGACCTTTTCAATAATTCCGAGCACGTGAGTAGGTCTGTAATTTTTTTTTGATAGGAATACATGTTATCCAGAGGTCCCGAGAGTGTTTAAGATGTTTGACAGAGAATTGTTGGTTTTTGAGCTGCTGGTTTCTGGTATTCGCACCAGCGACCACTTGTCCGCTTCTGCGGGTCTGGCTCGCAGATGTGAGACTTGACCAAGTATCGAGGGTCCGCTTCAGCGAATAAGTTCCTCACAGAGGCGTGTGTGCTGTGGAGTTTCCTTCTGTCCAAGCATAGATTCGGTATTTTAAGTGACCTCGCCTTAGTGGATGGATTTCAGCCGAAGTGATTCCGCACCAGCAAAGTCAATTCTGCTGGAGCGGAATCGTTGTTCCTTTTAAGACTAATAGTTGTCCTAAAATGATTTCATTCCCCAAATTTCCTTACCTGGGACTAGAGTTCGACCATTAGAGAATTTCTTGGAGATTGTGATTAAGTTCTTTAATAGATATTGAGTGCATGTTGTACACACATTTATATCATTTATACATATTATACTGACATTTTACTGTTGAGATACTACTGAAAAGGGGCTTGGAAAGCCTGTTATTGGATATGATACATGATACAAGAGTGATGACTGATGATGACACTTCAGCCATAGAGCTGGTATCCGATGAGATCGGATGGGTATATGGACCTTATGAGTCCTCGTGGATCACGTGACAGCTACTGCAACAACTTGTGTATACTGGGACATATGGTCATTGCATTACATACATATCATCTGCATAACATTTCATTCATACTTCTTGACGTGTAATTATTTCTATGTATACTCGGTGATGTAAATCTATATACTTTATGCTCATGAGACTTTTAAGGAAAGAAATACTGGCACCTTGTAACTTATCTTGATGTAAGACGAAATATGAGATAGTATGGTGACGATATAAAGATGGGATCTTTATGACCTTGATTGCTAGAAATGCTAATAAAGTTGGGATCTTTTTTTACTTGAATTGTTAAGAACGATATATAGATGGGATCTCTACGTGTTTCTTAGTATAAGATTTAAAATATTGAACCTTTAATGGTAAATTTATTTATTTGGATAAAAGATCTATTCTTGATAGTGATTGTGCCTTAATTTGAAAAAGGGTTGGACCTTTATGAGTAGAACTTATTTACTTAATGAAAAGATGTAATATTTGAGAACTTAGATGGTGATTTGGCAAAGGTTGAAACCTTATTACTATATCTTTCCTAATTGTGGTAAAATTAGAAACTTTATGATGTTCTTGAAAGAGCAATGGACTTTATGATTTGGTGGGATTCTAGAATCTTTATTTTAATGGTATGGATTATTTATAAATTGTACATTTAACTAACCAAGCAAAAAGAGAAGTATTGGGAGTACCAACCCTCGTCACTGCTATAGTTAGGGTCGATTGACGATGCTGATGGATACATGTACTTCCCGTTCTCACTCTACACTTACTGCACTTTATGTGTAGGTACTGAGCCGGACGCCAGCGGAGGAGCTTGACACAGAGCTTGGAGATTCGTCTTTGGGAGTCCATGGTGAGCGATAGATTCCATTTCGACACTGAAACTCTTCATCTTGTTATTTTACTTTTTTCCCCCATATTTCTGACATTAGTTGTATTTAAAGTTTCTGACTTGTATTTCAATTAGTAGCTATGTACTTATGACAATCAGGTTTTGAGAGATATTTCTAAGGTTTATGCTTTAAGTGTCAAGATTTTGTCAATACTTCTATTGTTATTTACTTCTTTTGCATTTAATCAATTCAAGTTAGCGTCTTATTTAAATTGATGATATTACAGATCATCAAGTAATTCAAGCAATTTTCATATAGAATTCAAGCAATTTTCATGTGTACAAATGTCATATTTCTACATGAAAATAGCTTGAATTCTATATGAAAATGAATTCCCTCCTAAAATTCCATATAAAAAGAATGATTGACCTGCTTAAGTTAATTATAAGATAAATATGGTAACAAGACAAAGTCATCAAATTTTGCCCCAAATTGATCTAAATATGCCTTCTGAAACCGATATTGTTAATAGTGTTCAAGAAATTCCTGATCTTAATATTGCTCCGGGTATAATTCTTGACCTGAATTCTGAATCTACCAATCCAATACTAAGGAACTTTTCACCGAATTATTTGTTGTTGGATGTAAATTCTGAGCCAAATGTTGAGGATGATACAGTACCATTAGGACAGCAAGTATCACAAGAAGAGCTACCACTAGAATAGCAGTCCGTGATATACTCTACTTGTATATCACGGTCGCGGTTTGGTATATATGGTAAGTGTCCGTGATATACTCTACTTGTATATCACGGTCACAGTTTGGTAAATATGGTATATTAGGTTTTGTATTAAATTAGATTGCACACTTACAATAATTGTATAATTATCATATAAGTAGAATGATGTTTTGGGAGTAGAATAGGAATAGGATTTTCCTATTATGAAAATTGTAAATTTTACATATACTCTTTCATTAAAGAGAATAATCAAGAGATTATTTATTTCATGGTATCAGAAGTCTAGGTTAATATTTCTCTCCCAAAAATTCCGTCCAACTTGTGCATCAGTTTCTGAGCCTCCTTCTCTCGCTTTTAGTGCCCGGCGGTGTCTTCCCTCTTTCCAATTTTTTCTTCCAAATCCCTCAATTACCTATTGTTCTTTCGTTATGTCTACATCAATGAACACGTTTTACCCTGTCCTTATTGTTTCTAACATCAAGAATCACATCCCTATCATTCTTGAAATAGAAAACGTCTAATACGCGACGTTGGCCGAACTATTCAAAAGTCATGCACGTTCGCATCAAGTCCTCCATCACATAGTCCTCGCGGATCTTGAGGATACGGAGGTGCCTAAACGCGAGGATGATCCTAAGTTATGGACAACCCTTGATGGTACCGCTCTTTAGTGGATTTACTTCACTATCTCTATCGGCCTGTTGCAGATGATTAGTGAACCCGATGCTATGTTAATGAAATCTTGGAATAGGCTGCGTGACTTAATTCAAGATAACAAAAATTCTCATGTTGTTACTCTTGAGCAGGAATTTTCTCATATTACCATAGAGGATTTTCCGAACGTATCGGCCTATTGTAAAAGGTTGAAAGAGTTGGCGGACCAACTCCGCAATGTTGGTGCCCCCATTAGCGAAGATTGTCTTGTTCTCCAGATGGTTACTGGCCTATCTGAGGCCTATAGTGGCATGGGAACTCTCATTCATCAAAGTGATCCTCTCCCGAAGTTCTATCAAGTACGGTTCATGCTTACTCTGGAGGAAGTCGGCTTGGATAAGAAAGCGTCCATTGGGGCCCATCTATCATCATGGTGACTGATTCCAATTTTTCTTCATCCGTCTCCAATAATTCCGGCCAAACCCGGGCGACAAAAAGGGTCAGAATCGTAAAAATAACGGTAAAAATCGTGGCGGAAATCGAGGTGGCAATAACGGGGGTGGCAGTGGGCTGCAAGCCAATCGTCACGACCGCGCCACGTGGCGATGGGCGGGCCCAACAACCCTATTTTTGTCGATCGATGCAACAATACCCGGGTAATTGGGCCCCAATTCCAGCCAACAACTGGCCCAATTTATTGGGTAGCGATGGTGCAGAGGCGATTACGGTCAGGCGTGGCGGGAGTGCTTGGGCGTCGGCCTCTGCAGGCCCACCATGCAGCGTGCCCCACCAATATTGAAGCTGCGATACACACACTTGGATTAAATCCCCAGATGCAAATTAGTACATGGACACCGGAGCTACTACTCACATGACGTCTGATCAAGGTACTCTCTCCTCTTATTTCAATTTAAGCAATAGTCGTGGCATAATTATTGGTAATGACAACTCAATTTCAATTCGTGATTATGGTCATAAAACTTTTTCTCCTCCCCATCCACCTCTTGTCTTTAAAAAACGTCTTTCATGCCCATAACTTAATTAAAAATTTGGTGTAATTTCATAAATTTACCACTGATAATTGGATTTCTATTGATTTTGATCCTTTTGGGTTTTCTGTGAAGAATTTCAAGAAGGTGATTCCTCTATTGAGATGTGATAGTAGTGGAGATCTTTATCCTATCACGCCAATATTCAGTCTTTCGAGTCCAGCCTTGCCATCTACTTTTGATGCTCTTGCTCATTCCTTGTGGCATGCACGCCTAGGTCATCCGGGGTCGTCAATTTTCTTCCTTAGATAAAAACAATTTTATTTCTTGTAAGGATATGCGTAGTACTCCAGTTTTTCAATACTGTCCTTTGGGAAAAAATGTTAGATTACTTTGTAGCATCTACTTCTAGAACTTTAATGTCATTTGATATTATTAATAATGATTTATGGACATCTCCTGTTTTAAGTTCTGTGGGCCATCATTATTATGTTCTATGTGATAATGGCAAAGAATATGATAACGGGTTGTTTCGAGATTTTTATGATTCTCATGACATAGTTTTTCATTTCTCTTATCCTCATACTTCCTCACAAAACGGGAAAGCCGAACGAAAAATTGGTACCATAACTTACATTTTCCGAACATTAATGGTCCCTGCTTCCGTACCATGTTCCTTTTGGCATCATGCTCTACAAATGGCTACTTATCTTCTTAACATACTTCCTACCAAAGGTTTAGCATATTCATCCCCTCTTCAAATATTATATAATAAGACTCATTTGTATTCTCATCTTAGTGCTTATGTTATCCCTTATTTCCGTTAACTATAATTAACAAACTTCAAGCCCGGTCTACCCTTGTGTATTTTTGGGTTATCCTTTATCGTGGTTACAAGTGTTTTGGTTTATCGTCTAATAAAATTATCATTACACGCCATGTTATTTTTTATGAAACCCAATTTTCCTTTGCCAAAGTTCATCGTACCGAGCCTAGTTTGTATAAATTTTTAGATGACGATGTCTCACCGTATATTATCCACCATTTATCGGATTTGTCCCACACCTAAACTCCGCCAGCAGACCCACTGCCCGCTAGACCCAATCATCCCATCACAGGTATAGAAAATGGGCCAAATATCTGGCCCAGTTCTGCCCCTGATTCTGCCCCAGTTTCGGCTGTTGGGCCGATTTCCCAGCCCAATACCGAAATTTATACTGTTCCAGTTCCTGCGTCGTCTACTGTTTCTTGTGTTAGTCCAGCAAGTCCACTGCCTACTGGACAGTCTGTCACCTTGTCCAGTTTTTCCCAAAATCCACATAATTCTCCTCCTAGTCATAGACTTATTACTCGTAGTCAGCGGAGTATTTTTAAATCAAAAAGACATTTTAATCTTAATTATAATGTTCTTAAATCATCCCTACCCCGTAACTCAGTTTCAGCTTTAAATGACCCAAATTGGAAAATTGCTACGACCGACAAATATAATTCTCTTATTGATAATAAGACGTGGGAGTTGGCACCTCATCCCTCTAGTGTTAATATTATTCGGTATATGTAGATTTTTACTCATAAAGAAAATTCTAACGGTTCTTTTGCGAGGCATAAGGCTCGTCTTGTAGGTGATAGTAAGACTCAGCAGGTTGGTGTGGATTGTGGTGAAATATTTAGTCTGGTGGTCAAGCCGACTATCATTCACACTGTGCTAAGCTTGGCTCTTTCGAAAGTATGGTCCATTCATCAGTTGGATGTAAATAATGTTTTCTTACATGGTGATCTTAAGGAGACAATTTATATGCATCAGCCCTTGGATTTTAGAGATACCACATATCCTCATCATGTATGTTTATTGAAGCAATCCTTGTATGGCTTAAGCAGGCCCCACGAGGTTGGTATTAGAGATTTGCAGACTATGTTTTAACTATTGGATTTTCTCATAACATGTCTGATAATTCGTTGTTCATATATCGTCATGGTACTTCCCTGGCTTATATACTATTATATGTGGATGATATTTTCTTGACCACCTCTTCTGATACTATGCGCCAGTCTATCATGACAATGCTCAATTCTGAGTTTGCTATGAAAGACTTAGGACCCTTGAGTTACTTTTTGGGGATTGTTGTTACTCGTCATGCATGTGGGCCATTCTTATCACAACGGAAGTATGCATCTAAGATCATTGAGCGAGCTGGTATGTCCTCATGCAAGTCCACTTCCACTCCAGTTGATACTAAACTCAAGCTAGGTGTTGCGGCTGGCTCACCTTACAAGGATTCGACTCGCTATGGAAGTCTTGCAGGGACTCTTCAGTATCTTACTTTCACGAGACCAGATATTACGTATGTCGTACAACATGTGTGTTTGATTATGCATGATCCCAGGATTGAGCACATGAATGTGCTCAAACGCATTATTCGATACATCCAGGGGACACTTGACTATGACTTACATTTATATCCTTCATCGACATCTACACTTGTCTCGTATACAAATGTTGATTGGGGTGGTTGTCCAGACACCAGGTGTTCTACGTCTGGCTATTGTATGTTTCTTGATAATAACTTGGTCTTATGGTCTGCAAAGTGTTAGTATACATTATCACGCTCTAGTGCAGCAGTCGAGTATCGAGGAGTAGCCAATGTGGTTTCTGAATCTTGTTGGTTACGTAATCTTCTTTTAGAGCTTCATTGTCCTATTCAGAAAGCTACCTTGGTTTATTGTGATAATATTAGTGTCATCTACCTTTCTGGTAATCCGGTTCAGCACCAACGCACTAAACATATAGATATGGATATTCACTCTGTTCGTGAAAAGGTAGCTCGTTGACAAGTACGCGTCTGCCATGTCTCTTTCAGGTATCAAATTGCAGACATCTTTACCCAAGGTCTTCCCTCGGCCCTTTTTGAAGATTTTAGGGATAGTCTCAACATACGAAAACCGTCTACTATGACTGCGGGGGTGTGATAAATAATAGCAGTCTGTGATATACTTTACTTGTATATCACGGTCACAGTTTGGTATATATGGTATATTAGGTTTTGTATTAAATTAGAATTGTACACTTATAATAATTGTATAATTATTATACAAGTAGAATAAGATTTTGAAAGTAGAATAGGAATAGGGTTTTCCTATTATGAAATTGTAAATTTTATATATACTATTTCATTAATGAGAATAATCAATGGATGATTTTTTTCAGGCCATATATAAATATTGGTATGTTGATCAAATTTTCTTTTTACATTTTGTTTTCATGAATCCTTTTTTGTCTGTAATATCATCAATTTAAATAAGACACTATACACAATTTTTTTCTTTGGCAACAGAAAAGAATCATAAAGCTACTATACGTTTTAGTAGCCATTGAACACATTTTTTTTGTATGTTGGATATTCTTCTTCATCTTTTCTTAAACAGAGGACAATTCGGATGATGACAGTGCATATGAACAATTATCAGGACCATCGATGCCAACAAAAACATTAAATAATGAAGAAAGAAGAGCATTATATGAAATTTTTACTTCAAAAAGTGTTGGTGGAGAATTGGCAAAGGGAGCACTCAAATTAGCCGCAACACAATTTTCAGTTTCAAGGACAACAGTCCGCCGCATCTGAAAAAAGTCAGGTTATGGTGTACATGATGATGTATCCCATAGAAGGACGAAAAATTGTGAGACAGTAAAAGAATAGAACTTGATTATGATGAGTCCCGTGCGGTCCCTCTTCATAAACAGACGACTATTCGATCTCTGGCTTGTTCACTCGGAGGCAAAGGCGAAATTCTTTGCCCACAGGGCCCCTCTCCTGGTCCGACAGAGATTGATGGAGAAGGTAAATCATGGTGACTCAGCGGCCCACTAGGTGGGAGGCACAATATCTGGTGTCCACAAGGAGTCATCCCCCACAAAGGAGGAATGAAACTCTCACACTGAGGCTGCTAGGGCTCGAACCTTCCTACTTAGGGGCAATCTACCACCCTGAAACCAACTGAGCTACGCCCATGCGAGTATGAAGAAATCCTTTGAGCAGGCATTTAAAGTCGGGGAATATTGGACGTCACTCGAATGCTATAAAACTGCAACACCTCGTACCTTCAAACTAAGCCATGCTTATGATTCAGGGGTTTAGAAAATCAAAACGGAAAGTTCAAAGTTGAAAACCAGTTTCAGTTCTGCAGATTCAAATTGACGCTTGGATTGTACGGATCATGGAATTTGTTACGACCCGTCGGATTGAACCGTCAATTCTGTTTTTGGAATTGACGGAATAAAGTGAAATGTATGGAGCGTATAAGATTTGACGGCCCATCAATTTCAACTGTCTCAAAATCTTAGCTTTCACAACTCTCTGGAATTGTGCAGAAAAACAGTACGATCCGATTATACGGACCGTCAACTTGAACTATCAAAATATTGACTGTTCAGACTCATACCGTCAATTTGGACCCTCAAATTGTTTTGATAGCAAACAATATAAATATGTAGCTTAGTTTTATAATTCATGTTTTCATATTCTCAAACTCTAGAACAAACGCTCTCTCTTTCCAACCATCTCCTACAACAAGGTAAGTCCATTCCATATATTTCCATGTGATTATAATCAAGTATAATAAATTCCTAAGTGAAATCTAATGTTCTTAACCTAATTATTTTAAGATAAACTCATTCTAAGATTTTGAGGTTCAAACTTTGGGATTATCCTTTCAAGTTCAAATTTTTAAGACACGTTTTGGACAGAATAATGTATGTAGAGCTTCTATCCATGTGTGGAGATATCCATGTTCTTCCACACGCTACGTTTTACATGAAATCCATGAAATTCCATAACTTAGGATTTTATTCCAATTTCATGATAGCCCTAAATTACATGTATCATGATATACCATATTGTATTATTAATTCGTTATTGTATTTCTGATATTTCATTATAGTTATTAGAAATTCGTGCGAAATTCATGAATGTCCATAACCTCGAATTCCGTGAGTTTTAGAATTACAAGTCACGAACCATTACTATTATATTTGATGAACTTATATATGTATGTATTCATGAATTTACACAAGTTATATGTTATATTAGTTCACATGATAAATTATGATTTCAAACCATGCTTTACAAGTTTCTTTCATAAAATCATGGGCTCACAAGTCACTATTTTTAAATACATGTTTTGGGAGTTGTATAGTTCACCAAGAAGGCTTAGTTAGTCTGAAACTACGTATGCCACCATAGGATAAGGGTCTCTCCGCTATGGCTGTCCCAACAGGCGGGGTGGGCGGGCGGGTCGGGTTGGGGTGGCGGGGTCGAGTGCAGCGGGATTGGCGGGGTGTGCACCCGATCGAGAAGTCGGGATTGGGGTCGAGGTGGGGTCGGGGTGGATTATTTTTATATTTGTCTTTAAATTAAATAAATAAATAATTAAATAACACACATACACAACAAGATAGTTTAATAAAAACATCACAAGACTATTTTTGTGCCTCTTATATTATTCGACTAGAAGTATGATTTTTTTTTTGTAATACAATTTCAAAATTACAACTTAGTGATATTGAAAATTGCAAATAAATAACATAGTAAAATTACAATTAAAAGAATTATATTTTAAGAAACACATTTTCTAGTTTCTTTATAATGTCTTGTGGTTCTTCGGTTGGAATTGGTATATCTTGGTCAAATTGGACGACGTCGCTTGCACATCCGCCAGATAAGATTTTGTTGTAGTTGTAGTCTTCTTCTTCATCGATCTCAGGTTGGCCGCACCTCATACGCTCAGCACGAATCCAGTCTATGAATAGAACTGCAATCTCTAATGAGTCTCCTGCCAATGAATGTTTGTGCTCCCCTGTTTGAAATCTTCCCGCAGAAAATGCGCTTTGATTTGTTGATGGCGGCAGATGTTAAACACATCTCGGGTCATCCTTGCTAGTGTTGGAAAATTCTTCTCATTATCTCCCCAGTATTTTAGCAAGTCTTCACGTCCCTCTTCATTTTCAATTGTATCGAAAGGTACAACACCCTGCAAAATAAAAAAATCAAACTCGCTAATTTGGTTAGAAACGGTACCACTAAATATTCTCTGTCTGAGGCTTTGAATACTAGCCGCAGAAACATCATGTTGTTTTTGAGGTTGTGTTGAAGAAGAAGATGACATGGAAGCCGGTTGGTTGCAAGCACTTTCTTGTTGGTAATGTGTATATACTTTTTTACATTCATCTTGAATGTTAGACATCACTTCTTCTCTACTTATTTCAATAGGTGGTGGGTCATTTGGATTTTTAGGAGTTGGAGGTGGAAGTGTATCTATGCAATCGTAAATAGTATCAACAAGATTTTTACAACCGTCTATTTTAATAGACGGATTTAATACAACACTAATAAAAAATTGGGGGAATAGGAATAAAATATTTTTTCATTTTTTTAAACATTTTTTAATAGGTTCCTTATAAGCTGATTTTTATATATATTCACTAAGTAATATAAATATTAGAGCTATATAAAATAACATTGATAAAATAGTAGGATAATAAATCCTGGAAAATTCTTTAGTATCTATATAAATATTTTCTAAAAATACATTAAGTTCTAAAATTGTATTCCAATCGGAATCTATAAGCATATCACTGGGATTTCGATTACGGGTGTTAAAAAATTAGGTTATAGATTGTCTATACTCATAAGCAACACATAGTTGGTTGTATAAAGAATTTCATCTAGTGCATACTTCTTCAGAAACTTTTTTGTAAGGTAGACCACAATCGTGACAAGTTTGTTTATATTCTTTAGTCGTTGTATTATATTATTTTTAAAATATAGTTTATAGCAAATTGAATTTTTGCAAGAATGTCTTCAAAAAGTTTTATACCATCCTTTACAACTAAGTTATAAATATGACATGCACATTTTATATGAAAATTATCTGGAAAAGATGGAGTTAAGACCGTTTTTAATCTTCTAACAGCAGAAATATTAGAAGAAGCGTTATTTAATGTAATAGTCATGACTTTATCACTTATGCCATAATAAACGCAAATAGAATAAATATTTTCTTAAATATAAATACCAGTGCCTTTCATCAATATATCTATATGCTAAAATACATTTTTGCATAGACCATTTATGGTCTATCCAATGACATGTTACAGTTCAATAATCATGACCGTTAGTACTACGACCTATATCAAATGTGATAGATACTTTTCCAGGGTAATGATATAAATAATAACGTAAATATTGTTGATATTCGTGTGCAAATTTAAAAACATCTCTCCTAACAGTTGATCTAGGAAAGCCGTTATAAGCAGGATTATACATTAATCTTATATAATGAATAAAACCAGGAGAATCAGGAAATGAAAAAGGCAAACCCTCCACTGCAACTAATTTTGATAATTCTTCCATATCTTTCATTTTATCGTATTTAGGGCCTACAACTGCCCCGTCATAGGGTCAATTTGACCCTGTACCTGGTGCGGGACAGTATGTGAAGCTTGTCCCGACTGAGAGGGCATTGTTGACTCACCCTTCACTTGAGCCTTATATTCATTCCACCTAGCTTTGTGTTTGGTACTTAAATGCGTAGTTAAACCTCCTGCCCCGCTCTGACCTTTTCCCATTTTAAATTTATAAACAATTTTACAAATTTTGCATGTAACAACTTGATTTTGTACGTCTCTATAAAAAAAACTCATACATGTGATTTTAATTTTCATTCTGGTGGGCCTCGTCTCATACTAGGGGGAATATGAGGCGTTCCAGTTTGAGGTGCATTAGTTGGCGTGTCATCTAGATTAGTTGGTGTGTCATCTAGATTAGTTGGTGTGTCATCTAGATGTTCTTATAAATTAAACTCTTGTGGAATTTTCATAAAATAGCTCATCGTCTAAATCTACTGGTACTTTAGGAAAAGTTTGAGTATCAATAAAATCATCTTGTATAGGAGGAATAGGATGACTAGAAGAAGGACTCTTGCCCTTGTCACCCCTACTAGAACCAGAAATAACCTTACCCAACATACCTCGGACACATTTCATTTTAATTTATACTAATAAATAGTTAAAGATAATGAAATTAAGTGTGTTAATTAAAATAAAGAAACAATAATAATTTAATAAAGGAACGAATGTACCAAACGTCGACGTAACGTCAACGTGTAATCGAGATGTTGAAAATTGAAATTTTGCTCGATGGATGATCCTCAAGCTAGTTTCCAACTTCACTCCCGAGTCCCGAATGAATAAATAAAATTGAATATTTAGTAGACAATGTAAACGTAATGAGAGATAGATTGAGAGATTTTTAGAAAGATAATAGATTGTAGAGATTTGTAAGAAAGAATGAAGATAAAATAAAGTATTTATAGTTGGAAAAATTAGGTTAAAGTGTAAATATAATAACTCAAGGGTTAAAAATAATTATTAGGGGTAGGGGTTGGGGAGAGGAAGGGAAAAGGGGAAAAGTGGTCGTCATTCAGCTAAAAGGGAGGGAGGGGGAGGGGTGGGATGAGTCGGGGTGGGGGTCGGGATCAGGGTGGGGTCGGGGTGGGTCGAGGTGGGAGGCGGGGTCGGGGTCGACATTTTTTGTCGACCCCGTACCATTACCGGTACCGTATAATGGTATACCGCTACCGGGTGGGGTCGAGGTGGGGCCGGGTCGGGGTCGGTACTCCCCACCCCACTGGACAACCTTACTCTCCGCTAGAGGAGGATACATTCAGATTGCATATTGGATCCTTTCATGCCATGCTATATCTCATACTCCTGTAAGGTATGAGATTGCTCTACTGGTCGGGCCAAGTACTAGACTCCACGTACTTACGCGGTGATTCATGTTGTCGGTTATTCTACTACTCTCCCCACAGATATACAGTTACACACATATACAAATATTTATACTTACAAACATACAATTTTACAGATGTTTACACATGTTTTATACTCATGTCAGATCATGCTCATGCTCAAGTTACAGTTTCAATTTCATGTCATATTATTCCATGCGCATGATTATTTCTTCAGTTGTTTTACATATGGTACAATTCGAATGTACTAACGTCCCTTTTGCGTGGGGCCTGCACTTCATGGTGCAGGTGTTGAGTTTTAGGAAGATGGGTCTGCTCAGTAGGTTTGCTTCAGTAACAACCATTTGATGAGTCCCTTCTCATTTGGGGTGTGAGTCTAGTTACTTTTTATGATTATGTTTTATGATAGAGGTATGACAGGATATTGTCTGTAGGAAACTGATTCATTGATTAATTTCATTCCAATAGTACAATATATATACACTCATAATATGCATATCTTATGAAAGACTAATCTATCTTACCTAAAATATAAGATTCTAATTATAATCATCTTAATTATAAACTATTACAATCAATTATGAATAACAAATGGAGGTAATTATGGGATTTCCCCATAATTACTTTAATAGTCTCTCGCATTCTTAGCGAGAGGTTCTCGTATGCTAAGACTGTCCCTGAAATCATCAAAAGTACGTGTGAAAGACCTTTTCTGAAGATGTCAGCAATCTGATAACGAGATAGTACATTGAGAACTCAGACTTGTCCACGAGCAACCTTTTCGCGGACAAATAAGATATCAATGTGGTTTGTGTGCTGATGCTGAACATGATTGTCGAATAAGTATAACACACTCACATTGTCACAAAATACCACTTTTGCCTTTTCAATCGGACAATGTATCTCCAATAGTATATTACAGAGTTAACATAATTCAGCAACCTCATTGGCTACCGCTCGATATTATGCCTCAGCACTTAATATAATGTGGATTATTATTTGGACGACCAAGAGATGAGATTGTCCCCCAAGAACACACAATAACCGGAAGTGAAATGACGTGTGTCCGGACATCCACCTCAATCGACATTTGTGTAGGCTGAAATATGCAAGATGGAGGACTTATACAGATGTAGGCCAAAATGGAGAGTACCCTTAACATATTGTAGAATCCTTTTGATAGCCTCCATATGTTCGTCCTTCAGATCATGTATGTGTAAACAAACTTGCTGAGCCGCATAGGAAATATCTGGTCTAGTGAAAGTCAGATACTGCAAGGCTCCTGCGAGGCTGCAGTAATGCGTAGGATCACTGTATGGAGTTCCGACAGCGTTACTCAAGTTCGTCTTAATGTCAACTGGAGTATGTGATGGTTTGCAGGAAGACATCCTTGCTTTGTCAAGTATTTCTTCGGCATACTCTTTTGACTAAGAAACAGACCACTTGCATATTGGGTGACGGCAATGCCAAGAAAATAATTCAACTGACACAAGTCCTTCATCGCAAATTCTACTGCAAGAAGGGATATAATAGACTAGCGGAGTGAAGTTGATGATGCTGTAAGAATAATATCATCAAAATACAAAAGTATATATGACATGTCAGCGTCGTTCATATAAATGAACAACGACTGATCAGACTTGATGTAAGAGAACCCCAACTTAGAAACGAATCCTGCAAATCGATTATACCATGCTCTAGGAGCTTATTTCAAACCATATAAGTATTTCTTCAACAGGAAAACATGATCTGGACGAGAATAATCTCGAAAACCCAATGATTGATGTATGTATACTATTTCTTGTAAGTGGCCATGTGAGAATGCATTTTTGATATCCAACTGATGATTGGACCAAGATTTGAAAAGATTCAGGCTGAGAACAGTCCTGATAGTTGTTGGCTTAACTATCGGGATGAATGTTTCATCACAATCGAATCCAACCTGTTGAGACCTGCCATCACCAATAAAATGAGTTTTGTATCTAGCAAAAGAACCATCAGAATTCTTTTTATGACAAAAAAACCCACATAGACCGAATGACATTCACATTAGACGGACGTGGTACTAATTCCCACATTTTATTTTTAATAAGAGCATTAAATTCATCTAACATGACATCTTTCTAATTCGGGTTGGACAAGGCAGTTTTAAGATTGTTTGGTATAGGTGAAGGCTGAACTGAGGATAGTAGGTTAAACTGACGTTTGGGTCGAAAAATCCCATGCGTGGCACGAGTTTCAATGGTCGGAGGCTGATCCATCATTGGTTGGGTAGTATGGTATCTGGTAGGTTAATGGGTCGAACGGGTGTATGGTGGCCCAAGTGAAAGCGGGCAGCCGATCCGGTGTTGGGCTGGTTGACGGGTTCATTTGAGGAAGTTGTGGGCTCCCCCACTTGGGCCTGCCCGTCACAAAATAGGACTGGGCCGAGACCGGCAGTAACAAGGTTGTGGTCTCCGGTCCAGTCCCATTTTATGGTTGGGCCGGAAAGTATTGGGTATTTTGTTGGGTTGGTTTCATTTGTGTTTGGTTATTAAGGTGATTGTGTAAAATGAGATGTATTCCGTTATCCAAAAAATCATATGAATGGGAGGATGCCACATGAGACGTATCAAATGGGAATATAGACTCATCAAAAACCACATGACGAGAGACAATTATTTTCCCATTCGTCCAATCATAACATTTATATCCCCTATAATTTTGTGGGTATCCCAAAACACACAAGGAGTTAAACGAGCCTGCAACTTGTTAATTATAGTTGATGGAAACAAAGAATAGCACAAATATCCAAACACCCTAAAATATGTAAAAGACGGGAGACGATGATACAATATTTGTGTAGGAGACACATTGGAGAGCAATTTACTAGGAAAAATGTTACACCTCATAAGTTTAGGACGAGGATTAAGAACGTCATTAAGATTAAGATTCGGATAATGGATGTAAGAATATTTACACAAGCTACGAGCACGTCAATGAGAATTTAAAATGATAAGTTATATATTTCCATTAAGGATTAGTATCATATTATAAGAATTATGACATGAAGAATACGAGGCCTTATGGAATTCCCGGGAATTAAGATTAAAAGAAGTGGGACTAAGATTTACTACTTGGGGGATTGATTTAGTTAAGTAATTAATTAGAGGATCAAAGTGTAATATGTGGAGGGACCAAAGTGGATAATTGAAAAATCTGAAAATCCTAATACTACCCTAAATACTTCATCTTCCACACTTGTAAAATCAAAATCCATTTCTCTCATTCCTCTCCCCTCAAACCAGCCGATACCCTAAAAAATCCATAGCCAAAACATTAAGTTTTCATCTCTCCCTTCCTAGATTAATTCATCAATAATCCTAGGCAAAATTTTAACACCCAAACAGTGGGGTTTCAGTGCCACTGGCCGAGAAAAGGGCTGGGGGTTTCTTCAAGTTTTGGACAAGATTTTTTTGGAAGGAAAATATGTATAAATGATGGGTTGACATTATGGAATGATTTCATGGTGAATTGGAGTGGAAGAAGTGAACAATTGGGCAAGAAGAGGGGCAAGAAAATGGGCAGCAAATCGCTGGTTGCTGGCAGATTTTTAGTCAACTTTGAAGGGGTATATCTCATAGTATATCAAGAGTTTATGGGTGTTTCAAAAGCCTAAAATTAAGTTCGTCGAGTCTAGTTTCCAACTCAATAAACCGCTCGTCTATAGGACACCAGAGTAGAGAGTTATGGACGTTACAATTTCAGCTGACAAAGCAGTGGCTAAAAATCGGGACTGTTTTGGGGATTAAATTAAGGTATGAAAATTCTTCTTTCTATGCTATAATTGAAGTTTCATATTGTTGTAGTTGAAGTAATGAAATTGTGTTAGGAAAAAATATAGAATTAAAACATGCATGTGATTGTTGAAATGTGTTGGACCGATTTTGAAGCTAGTTCTATCAATTTTGGAGTTGTTGTGTTCAATGGTTGTGTTTTTATCATTATCATAAATTGCATGTGGGAATTGAAGAAGAAATCTTGATAATTAGATCATAGTGTTCATAAGGAATTATTGGAACATGAATTGTATTATAAGAAGTTAAGAAAGAAAATATGGAATTGGTAATGTTGTTGGCCGAATTTGTATGGAAATTAGTGGACATGTTGTATTGCAATTTAAGGGGCTGTTTTGGTGAAATTATGGTGACGGAAATACGAGTTATGCATATACATACACATTATGGTAATCACTAATACATGTCCTGAAATGATTAAAATGGAAAAGGTGTTATATGCTGACTATAGGACTTAATCGCCTTGGTTATTGAAGTTGTTGAATTGTATAAGTGTAAAAGAGAAGGAATGTACACTATGGCGTAAAAGGAGTATTTGAGATTAATTTGATTATATCTTGGAATGATGTTTGGTTATTGGTGTTGTTGGCTTGTTGATAAATTGTGGATACGCACATAAACATGTGAAGTGTTGTCCAATTTTTTATAGAAATAGGAAGGCGATATTCAATATAACTTACGTTAGAAGTCCTAGAATTAATGATCGTATCATTGTTATTATAGGCTGACATATTAGACGAGGCGTGTCCTAGTTTTACGTTGGTTGAGCGACTAAGAGGTACGTAAAACTCTTCCTTCCTCATTTTTGGCATGATTTTAATGAAAGTACGGCGGACGTACGTAATTCCTATAAGTTCAGTTTTAAAGGATAATTGTTATTAGGGTCTATGATTTTCAGTAAAAGAGTTTATTATGATGATATTATCGAGAGTCAAAGATGATTTTTAATTGCATATGGTTGCTCATGATATCTAATCGTGCTAAGTATTATTGTTTCACTCCACCGAGTCCCGGGCCGGATCATGTTCGTGCGCAACTTTACAGAATTCATCGAGTCCCTCACTAGAGGGCCGAGACACTTTATATACATATATATAGATTTTATCGAGTCCTCCATGTAGGCCGAGACATGATATCTTGCACATATACAGACTTCCATCGAGTCCTCACTGTAGGGGCGAGACATGTTATCTGATTGATATACATACATAGACATAGTGACGGTATGAGTAATCATTCATGATTTACGATATGACTCTCATTTTGTTAAGCTTGATGACTCTCATCTTTACTTGACACGATTGTGATTTCATTTTGGTATTTCATGTTTTATATACTCGATACATTATTTCGTCGACCCGCTTTCCTCGAAGTCGATTCATGCCCGCAGTTCAGTGTTGAATAGGTGACCCTCCGGTTTAGGACTTCATGCAGATTGGAGAGCTCCTTTGTTCCGAAGCCAGCTATTTTGGTACAGATCTTCATCTTTCAGACTTATGCATATTTTGGGCACGACGGGGCCCTGTCCCATCATATGTCGAGATCGTACTCTTAAGTGCAGGTCTGTAGACAGTTGTGGGTTGGACGTTTGTACCTTGTTTTGGGTTGTAATGTTGTTGTACTCTGTGTTGGGGCGTTCCCGGTTATTCCTGTTGGTATCTAGTGGCAGCCTTACCGGCTTGCTTATTTTGACTATTCCTTGTGTATATAATATTGGTTGGTGGCAGTCTAGTCGGCTAGCCTGTTTTGTTTGTTGTTCTGTTATTGATTTGACAGCCTTGTCGGCTCGCCCATTTTGGGGAAATGTTGTAAAAGCAGCGTTGTGTTGCCAAAATTTCTATAGATCTCGGTATTAAATGTTGTAAAAGCAGCGTCGGGTCGGGTCGTGACAAAAAATATTTAAAAGGTATGTGGACATTTAAAGTGCATGGTGCCAAAACTTTGGTGGTGTGGAAGAATTCACAAGAATAAAGCGAATCATATTTTTAATCGTTCGAATTTTCTTTCGATTTTTCCATTTTATGGTGATGTATGTGGACACGAAGACGCAAAGACATCCCATTTTGGTGACAAAAATTATTAAATTGGGTATTGATGAATTTCCCCCATTGTCACATTGAAAACATTTAATTCTTTTGTCAAATTGAGTTTTGATAAAAATACTAAATTGTTTTAAAATGGTGTAGGTTTGTGATTTATGTCCTAAGGGAAACGTCCATAAAAAATTCGAATAATCATATAGAATGAGCATATAATATTTATGACCTGTAGAACTTAAAACTGGTGATGTCCACAAATTACAATGCACAAGATCAAATAGCATAAAAGTATGAGAAGTAGATGATGCAAAAGGAAGCTTAACATGGTAATCAAGCACACAAGTTTGGCAAACAGAAGAGTCTGAAAAGTCTGTTACAATAAAACAAATTATTCTCTCTAAGATTATTAAAAAAAATTGCTCCTGTGTGTCCCAATCGATTGTTCCATAGAGTAGGAGAAATGACAGCAAAGGTTGATGGTTTGGTCATGCTATTTTTGGAAATAGAGGTGACGGGACACAAGTCCCTCTTGCTATTGCATCTAATAAGTGGCATCCCCGTGTGAAAATCCTTCATAGAAAAGCCAAACAGATCAAAATTCACAGAAATATTGTTATCAATTGTAAAACGTCTAACATAAATCAAGTTTTTAATTAGTTATGATGCATGTACGATATTTTTCAAGTATAATAGTGGGTGTAGAGAGGGTAGTAATACATTTCCAATACCGTGAATTAGAATTTCCTACACACTGCCGATAATAATATTTTTATTATTGCTCATATTAAAATAAGTTGTCATCATGTGTGACGAACCCTTGTGTCCATGTACCAAGACTCATCTAGAACAATACAAGGAGAGTTAGAGAGAAGTTTCTCTCACTAGGCGAAAATGCTCTCAACATTTCTCCCTAGTCGCTCTTCACAATCCGCCTCATTCTTATGATTTCATCTTCGATTTCATACTCCTTAAATCTGATTTCATCTTTGATTTCATGAGATTGTTCGTCTGTTCATCTTACTTGAATTTGATACGAAGTTGTTGAGTTTATTACGGAAATTTTACATCTTGTTTGAATATTTTTCGAAAATTGTGGAAAGATTGTTCGAGTTTATCAACTTGTCCATAGATTGTTACGAAGATACTTCAACTTGATTAAAGATTATTCAAGACTTGCATTATCTTCCTTCTAGCCATGAGAAAGAATACAAAGATTTCAGCCAAAAGAATGAAAGAGGCGGGTGATGCAGGGTTGTTAGCAGGACAGGAGGGTGATCTTGGTATGCAAGAGGGTCATGATGGAGGTCTTGGGTTGATGATTCAGCTCTTTGATTCCCCCAACCTTCCGGTAGGCACCTTGGACGTCGGAATGGCGGTTGCGATTCCGGTAGGCACTCCTGACTCTGGGGATTTTGCGGATCTTGATAGGGATCCCGGGTCAAAAGTGGGTATGGAGGGTGGATCCGGGTTGCAGGAGGGTGGTGTTGATGTTCAGAACTTGTGGTTTGAACCCTTGGGTCTCCGACCCTTGGCTTCTGAGTACAAAGAGACTTTTCCGGCGGCCACTTTGGATGCCAAGGTGACAACGGGTCTCGAGGTTGGTCACGGGTTGATTGCGGGTCAGGTGGGTGGGCATGGGTCTTGGGGGAAGTCCATGGGTCACCAGCATTTGGTTGTTGAGTTCGACAATGTTTCTTTTCCAATTGGCCTTGGAAACGCTAAGGTTTGGAAGCCGAGAGGTTTCTTATCCAAAAGAGGTCTAGGAATTTGTTGCATTCAATGGATGCGGAAGTCGAACAATCTTCCCTTCAAACAAGACTTAGTAAATTGGGGAATTTAATTGCTAAGAAAACCAAGGAAACATCTCATTCAATGGGACATCGAAAACTTAAAAGGGTGGGATCCGAAGAGGCATCTCTTCTAATGAATTCAAAGGTTACGGAAACCAAAGAGGAAGCTCGTCAAAAGAGGTTTGGAAACTTGATGGCTACGGAATTCGAAGGTTCTACTCTTCAAACAACTTTTGACACTGGATGGTCTACGGATCTTGATAGAGATCCCGGGTCAAAGGTGGGTATGGTGGGGGGTCCCGGGTTGCAAGAGGGTCGTGATAGTGGTCTTGGGTTGTGGATGGAATCCATGGGTCACGGTATAGAGGGTAATCTTATGAAGGATAATGGTGCGGCTTATAGTTGTTTTCCGAATGTCAACATGGAGGTCAGAGATGGTACGGGTCATGTGGTTGATCCAGGGTCGATGGCGGGTCGGGTCAGTGGTCATGGGTCAGTGTTCATGTCCACGAGGCATCAGTCAAAGGTTGGTGAAGCTGTTGGGACTTCTTTTCCCAAGGACATTGAGAATGCAATTGTTGCGGTTTCCGAAACCCCACCCCTTCTCGAGGGAATGACGGGTCGCATGGGTGGGCTTCGATTGATAGAGGATCAAGAGGATGGTTACGGGTCGAAGGAGGGTCAGATGGGTAGTCATGGGCTGCTAATTGGTCACGCAGGTGGTCATGGGTCTTGGCTGCAGCCTAAGAGGCTTAAAGATTGTAGAGCGATGTTGGTTCATTTCCCATGGTTCTTAGTAGTTCAAAGCGTGTGGAAGTCGAACAACCTACCTACTAACGAGACTTGGTAATTTGGGGCATTTAGTGGTGAAAGAACCAAGGAAACATCTCATTCAATGGGGCCTCGAAAATTGATAAGGGTGAGAACCAGAAGAGTCACCTATCCTAACGAATTCAAATGTCATGGAAACCATAGGCAACTCGTCAAAAGAGACTTGGAAAGTTGATGGCTACGGAATTCGAAGGGACTTCTCTTCAATCAAGTCTTGGAAGATCAACTTATGTGGAAATCGAAGGGTCACTCCTTTCTAATAAGCCTAAAAACTCTCATTTGATCTCGGCCAATGGAGCATTTATTGCCAAAAGACTTGAGCCATTTATGGCAACCTTTTCCAATAGTGCACTACTCTTGAATTCCCCAACAAATGCATCTAATGCACGTACTAAACGTGCAAGGAGTTTTAATTCAACATAGGAAACTTAGGCAGGAATCTTTACAAGTCCTTGTCTAGAACCAAAAGGACTTAAATCTATTATGATCTCATCCCCTCTTGTAATGGCACCTTTGAGTGACCACTGCTCCCCTCCCCCATTTCTTGTTTGCATAACGTTGAGGATTGAGAACCCTCAATGACTGATTATAGTCATCCTTATTTCCGTTATTAGTAATAATATTTGCATTTACCTAAAAAAAAAAAAACTCATCTAGAACACTTATATTCATGTTGTTCATGGCTTGTTCAATGTCTGTGGGTGCATAGCCAACCGAGGACGGTACCGGAGCCGCAAATGCATGATGTGGATGAGACCCTAGAATAACGGGTTGGCGATTCGGAGGAGGAAGAGGTCTGGCCCACGATGAAGTCGGGTAAGGGAATGGTGGGGCAGCCCACATAATACTTTGATGAATGAACGTAGCAACTTCATCATATTATTCATTCAACCCTGCAATGAACTGAAGGACCAACATTTGATTTGATACGGGCGAACCAACGTTGGATAGTTGGTCTGCAAGTACCTTCAATTCCTGACAATAGGCAGAGATGTTGAAAAAGTCATCCAATTTAACATTAGTAAATTGGTGTTCAAGAAAAATGACCCTAGAAAGTTTGTATCTTGAAATATGTTTTGTAAACGTTACCACGCCTGTTGAGCCGTGGAATTTGGCTCTAATATGGTATGAAGAATATTATTTAAAATTATGCCATAAATCCATTGAAGGGAACCGAACTCATTTCCTAGGAATTACCTGTTACACCCCGTTGTTCAGGTCATGCGCATGAGGGCGTACGAAAGGGAGTAAGACTTAAAATTTTCAAAAGATAGATTGACGGATTGTTCCGGATGGGTTTAGTCAACCTTGAGGCGGGTTATGACCCGGTACATTGAGAGTTCCTAAGTGTTTCAAAGGCCCAGGGCGTAGTTCGTTGAGTCTAGATTCCAACGCAACCAACCGTTCGTCGATAGGACGTCGGAGTAGAAAGTTATGAGAGTTACAAGTTCAGTGCGCAGACGGACATAAATGCGTTTCAGGCAAAACAGCGCGCGCGGATGCGAGGTCGCGCGAAAATGCGAGGCCGCTGAAGTTGAAGCCGCACGGTGTCGGGAAGCGAGGCCACGGAAGTTCGAAGGCTGCGGGGTTTCAGTGGCCGCGCCGGAAGCGCGCCGAGGCGGGATTCTGGGCGGAAAAACTTAGGAAAAGTCAGATTTTTCTTTTAAAGACCTTGGGAGGGTGACAAGTGTCCCCATCTGATTTTTGCATGCATTATATTGACCAAGTCTTCAAGACTTGGTCATATTTCATCTCTCTCTTAGACAAAAGCTCTTCCTTCTCTCTTAAAAGTTCAAGCTCCTCCTTCTCTAAAATCCAAGAGACATTCTAGCCTTAGGAAAAATGAAAAAGTAAAAGCAAGAGGAAGCTTGTGGCTAGCTTGTGAAGGTTGTTGTGGTGGTGTTCTTGAAAAGGAAGCTAGCAAGTGGTTGGAAAGATTTGGCTAAAGCTTTAAGGTAACATTTCTTCCTTTAGAATTAGTTTCTAGTGTTGCATGTTAAGAAGGAAGAACTTGTGGTAGTAAATAATGCTCTTAGAGTCATTGCATGCAAGAAATCTGGTTTGGATATAAAAGAATTGGTTAAGAAGATATTATGAGCATGTTGTAGCCTAAAAACTACCTTAGAATTATTTAGTGAATTGTTGTACCTAATGGGGCAGAATTTTACACACCCAATTTTGGAGGTGTTATCCCCTTTAAAATGTTGGATTGTTGAGCCTTAAATGTGGCGTTTGGATGATAAATTCGGCCTTGAGAAAGGTGGCAAAGTATGTAGAAACAAAGGAAATGCTGCCCAATTTTCCATAGAATTTAGTGACTTTGAACTTAGATTATTTCTACATTGAAATTAGAGGTTAATAAACGTATCATGGTTGTTATAGGTTGGCATATTACTTGCGGTAGTTTGAGCTTAGCAAGTGGATTGACCGAAGAGGTATGTGGAAACTTTCTTACCTCTTGAGCATGAGTAGTTATAACTATATAGTACGGTAGACGTACGTGTTTTAAATGAAGTAAATCCTTTTGTTATACTTGACTTGTTTTAATAAAATGTCTAAGTGGTTGGGTTAAGAAGTTAACCCGCTTGTTCTTAAGGAGTGGTTTATCCTAAATAAGGTAGACAATGATTTCTTGACATAATGAAGTATAGAGTACTTGGTGTGAAAGTATTGAGTATTAAATTATTCTAAAAGATAAGAGACTTAAATTTTTGAGGTAAGAAACTTGTTTTCTAAAAGATAAGAGGCTTGAGGTATTTTGAAAATTGTATGAATTTGTTTGAAGTATAAGTCTCTTGGTTAGTAAAAGAACGAAACGGTTTATAAGGAGTTATAACGGCTTTATGGGAAGTTAGTTATAACGGCCTTATGAAAGGATAAGGATGTCTTAAATTTCTAAAGCATAAAGTTAGTATAACGGCTTTATGGGAAGTTGGTTATAATAACTTTATGGAAGGTTATGAAAGTTGTCTATGTTGATTAATGAGCATAAGTTGTCTAGATTGTGAAAAATTGAAGTTACTTGGTTTCAAGCTTTGAAACGAGTTTTCTAAAGGTGTAGTAACTTGCTTTGAAAAATAGATACGCCTTGATACTACGGGTGTTAGTATCTTGGATTTTATATAAAAAAGAGGCTTTCGAAAAGAATGTACGTACATAGTACTTTGGCTTGTTTAAATTATTCTATGTGTGCCTTGATAAGTACTTTGGCTTGCTTAAATAAGAATTCTCTTGGTTTATGTGAAAAGAAGGCATGGTAACTGTCTTGGTTTATGTAAAGGCATGGTATTGCAATTCGAATTAAAAGCATGTAGTTATGAGTCTATTTAGGCGCATCTGTCGGTGATGGAGGATTCCACGGGTATGCGGTCATGATGAGGGTTCGTTTCCCTGTTGACAGTATTATTCCATGGATTAGCTCTCCATGAGGTCTGCTGATGCAGGGTGGATCTAGTAGTTAGCCCTCGTACTTGCCGCCGAGAGGCGTGATGCAGGTGGATCCGTAGTTGGCTTCGTACTTGCCGATCGGGGTTAGGGCGAAGTGGTGTGACGCAGGGTGGATCTGGTGGTTAGACTGCGTAATTGCCCCGGTCAGCTATGTGACGCAGGGTGGATCTGGTAGAGGCTATCGTACTTGCCCGTCGGCCGTGATTCGTATAATATTGTTGCACGGGTGGATCCGTAGGCGCTTTCGTACTTGCCGATCGGTTGAGGATGCGAGGTGGATCCGTAGCTATGCCTTCGTACTTGCCTCGTGCAGTTACGATGACAGTGGGATCTAGTGTTCATGTACTTTAGTGTTGTTATATCATAGGCCGTGGCGAAGGAATTCCACCGCATGATTGATATTATGGGCATGAGACCTATGGTTATATTTGAGTGATGACTTAGAGGCGTGAGTCCCGACTTGACATGGGCTGCGTATATGTTGTGGTAATCGTAGTTTGGCTATCATACATGTCTCGCTTTACATATGCTATTATGATTTCATTCTGATTTTCGGGCCACATACTTGGTACTGTTATCGACCTCCTTCGAGGCTGCGTTACGCCGCAGTCGAGTTACGTAACTGGCGATCCGCACTCTTGGATCACGATTCGTTCTTGAAAGCTCCATCCTCCGAGGCTTTGTCTTTGGTATGATTTCCCTGAGGTTATAGACTTTTGTACATTCAGGGGGTATGGCGGGGCCCTGTCCCGCCACAATTGTTACTCCTAGAGGTCTGTAGTCACGTTTGTGGTTTGGGCTGTAAGAATAAGTTGTACTTCAGATTAAGTATGTTTTATGGAAGGCAGCATTGTCGGCTGGCCAGCGATGTTTACCTTTTTATAAGTTATGTGTTATGTATATTCCGCTGCTATTCTCTGATGTATACCTGACAGGGTGCCCCGATAGGTACGATCGGGCCGCGTGAGTCGTGCCAAAAAGTGGTATCGAGCGATTAGTCCTCGGAAAGTGTATACGATCGTGTCTACAGTAGTCTTGATTATCGGTGTGTTGTGCACCACATCTATAATCAGGAGGCTGCAGGACATTTAGGATCGGTTTCCATTCTTTCACTCTAAGATCGTGCAATAGAGCTGAGTTATAGGTTGAACCTCCTCTGATGTTTTCCTTTATGTATCAGTTATGCCTCCACGCAAGGCAACCGCGGCCCGAAGGCAAGGCAAAGCGGCAGAGTCGCTAGTGGTACGCAGAGAGTTACCAGACTCGCACGCACTATGCACGAGGAGTAGCGGTCGGCGAGTTCACCACGCCGACAGATAGAGAGGGAGCGGCGGTAGCTCGAGAGGTTTCGTACCGAGCCTCATTCCGCGGCGAGGCGTGGTATAGGGATTACGAGAGCGGTCGGTTGTTGACTAGCATCGTAGCAGGCAAAGACCGCGTGGCCGTGATTAACCCTGTGGCGGTTTAAGGATTCGGGACTTTCGATTTGTAATCCACGAGTTCTATGGTTCGAGGTGCGGCGAGGATCCTCGAGTTTATTCGACAGTGCGTGACTACGCAGTGCTTAGGGCCTCGAGGCGGAATCTGTGTTAGCTTCTACAGGTTACACGATATTGCGTTGAACCGTTTGAGTCATGGGAATTGTCTAGAGGAGGTGCTCTTCCGGTTTGGGAGGAGTTCACAGAGGCCTTCCTGGATCAGTTCTTGCCTCCTGAGTTGAGGAGAGCCCGCGTGGATAGATTCTTGACCTTGAGGCAGAATGGGAGGACCATCAGAGAGTACAACCTGGAGTTTGACTCTTTGTCCAGGTATGCACACACTATTGTAGCCGACATGGCAGACAGAGTTCATCGCTATGTGATGGGGCTAGACCGTCATATGATTCTGCGTTGGGAGTGGCTCTTGACGGTATGGATATCGCGAGGATGCAAGCATATGCGCAGGGGATAGAGGACAGAGAAAAGGAGGGTCGGCTTGACTCAGCGATCGAAGAGGCAGTGACAGCAGGATCTCAGGCGCTGAGGCGGATCGCCTCGGCGAGCTAGTTATGCGCCTCAGCCATTACGGAGTACTCCACCACAGTCTTCAGGACGTTCGAGAGATTCGGGAGCAGGACAGGGCTCCAAGGGTTCAGGTTTTCGGTAGAGTAAGGGTGTTATTCTGAGGAAGCCACCTCTACCTCGGTGTAGCCGATGTGGTAACACCCATTATGGGGAGTGTCGTGCTAGTTTGGGTAATTGCTATACATGCGGCCAGCGGGGCCATTATGCGAGGAACCGTCCGACTGCAGATAGCACGGATGTAGAGATTCGCCGGGATCAGTGGCTGGTTCATCGCCTTCTTTTGTTATGCGCCGTGCAGGGCAGGATCATGATTAGAACGACAAGAGGAATGTGAAGCAATAGTTACAGGTATATCTTTGGCCCTTTAGAGATTAGTATGCATGATAGGATTGTTGTATGATTTAGTGTTATGAACAGAGGATATTGAGACTGTGAACATGTGATAGAATGAGTGGTAAATCTGAGCGCAATCTGTTAGCCGCGTGGCGAGGGTAAGTAGTAATGGTTCATATTTTGGGTTCGTTTTCTGTTTGACTTACGGTGAATGGGTATGCGTGTGCGATATATTAGGGTCATAGGTGGCATAATGAAGTTCCATTAGTATATAGTACGAGGATGTACCTAGGAATAGTAGATTGGCTCCAAAAGAACATTCGGGGACGAATGTTTCTAAGGGGGGGAGAATGTTACACCCCGTATTTCAGGTCATGCGTATGAGGGCGTACGAAAGGGAGTAAGACTTAAAATTTTCAAATGATAGGTTGACGGATTGTTCTGGATGGGTTTTAGTCAACTTTGAGGCGGGTTATGACCAGGTACATTGAGAGTTCCTAAGTGTTTCAAAGGCCCAGGGCGTAGTTCGTTGAGTCTATATTCCAACGCAACCAACCGTTCGTCGATAGGACGTCGGAGTAGAAAGTTATGAGAGTTACAAGTTCAGTGCGCAGACGGACAGAAATGCGTTACAGGCAAAGGCAACAGGGCCGCGGCGCCGGATGTGGTCGCAGCGAAAATGCGAGGGCTGCTGAAGTTGAAGGGCCGCGGCGCCGAGGCGGGATTCTGGGCGGAAAAACTTAGGAAAAGTCAGATTTTTCTTTTAAAAGACCTTGGGAGGGTGACAAGTGTCCCCCCCCATCTGATTTTTGCATGCATTATATTGACCAAGTCTTCAAGACTTGGTCATAATTCATCTCTCTCTCTTAGACAAAAGCTCTTCCTTCTCTCTTAAAAGTTCAAGCTTCTCCTTCTCTCTAAAATCCCAAGAGACATTCTAGCCTTAGGAAAAATCTGAAAAAGTAAAAGCAAGAGGGAAGCTTGTGGCTAGCTTGTGAAGGTTGTTGTGGTGGTGTTCTTGAAAAGGAAGCTAGCAAGTGGTTGGAAAGATTTGGCTAAAGCTTTAAGGTAACATTTCTTCCTTTAGAATTAGTTTCTAGTGTTGCATGTTAAGAAGGAAGAACTTGTGGTAGTAAATAATGCTCTTAGAGTCATTGCATGCAAGAAATCTGGTTTGGATATAAAAGAATTGGTTAAGAAGATATTATGAGCATGTTGTAGCCTAAAAACTACCTTAGAATTATTTAGTGAATTGTTGTACCTAATGGGGCAGAATTTTACACACCCAATTTTGGAGGTGTAATCCCCTTTAAAATGTTGGATTGTTGAGCCTTAAATGTGGCGTTTGGATGATAAATTCGGCCTTGAGAAAGGTGGCAAAGTATGTAGAAACAAAGGAAATGCTGCCCAATTTTCCATAGAATTTAGTGACTTTGAACTTAGATTATTTCTACATTGAAATTAGAGGTTAATAAACGTATCATGGTTGTTATAGGTTGGCATATTACTTGCGGTAGTTTGAGCTTAGCAAGTGGATTGACCGAAGAGGTATGTGGAAACTTTCTTACCTCTTGAGCATGAGTAGTTATAACTATATAGTACTGCAGTGAGCGACGTGTTTTAAATGAAGTAAATCCTTTTGTTATACTTGACTTGTTTTAAGAAAATGTCTAAGTGGTTGGTTAAGAAGTTAACCCGCTTGTTTAAGGAGTGGTTTATCCTAAATAAGGTAGACAATGATTTCTTGACATAATGAAGTATAGAGTACTTGGTGTGAAAGTATTGAGTATTGAATTATTCTAAAAGATAAGAGACTTAAATTTTTGAGGTAAGAAACTTGTTTTCTAAATGATAAGAGGCTTGAGGTATTTTGAAAATTGTATGAATTTGTTTGAAGTATAAGTCTCTTGGTTAGTAAAAGAACGAAATGGTTTATAAGGAGTTATAACGGCTTTATGGGAAGTTAGTTATAACGGCCTTATGAAAGGATAAGGATGTCTTAAATTTCTAAAGCATAAAGTTAGTATAACGGCTTTATGGGAAGTTGGTTATAATAACTTTATGGAAGGTTATGAAAGTTGTCTATGTTGATTAATGAGCATAAGTTGTCTAGATTGTGAAAAATTGAAGTTACTTGGTTTCAAGCTTTGAAACGAGTTTTCTAAAGGTGTAGTAACTTGCTTTGAAAAATAGATACGCCTTGATACTACGGGTGTTAGTATCTTGGATTTTATATAAAAAGGAGGCTTTCGAAAAGAATGTACGTACATAGTACTTTGGCTTGTTTAAATTATTCTATGTGTGCCTTGATAAGTACTTTGGCTTGCTTAAATAAGAATTCTCTTGGTTTATGTGAAAAGAAGGCATGGTAATTGTCTTGGTTTATGTAAAGGCATGGTATTGCAATTCGAATTAAAAGCATGTAGTTATGAGTCTATTTGGGCGTACCGTCAGTGATGGAGGATTCCACGGGTATGCGATCATGATAAGGGTTCGTTTCCCTGTTGACCGTATTATTCCATGGATTAGCTCTCCATGAGGTCTACTGATGCAGGGTGGATCTAGTAGTTAGCCCTCGTACTTGCCGCCGAGACGTGATGCGGTGGATCCGTAGTTGGCTTCGTACTTGCCCGGTCGGGGTTAGGCGAAGTGGTGTGATCGCAGGTGGATCGGTGGTTAGCTGCGACTTGCCCCGCCGATGTGACGCAGGTGGATCTGGTAGAGGCTATCGCACTTGCCCGGCCACCGTGATTCGGGTATAGTATTGTTGCACGGTGGATCGGTAGCCGGCTTTGACGTTCTGCCGGTCGGTTGAGGCAGGTGGATCCGTAGCTATGCCTTCGCATTTGCCTCGCAGTTACGATGACACGGTGGGATCTAGTGTTCATGTGTACCTTTAGTGTTGTTATATCATAGATAGCCGTGATGGCGAAGGAATTCCACGCATGATTGATATTATGGGCATGAGACCTATGGTTATATTTGAGTGATGACTTAGAGGCGTGAGTCACGACTTGACACGGCTGCGTATATGTTGTATCGTAGTTTGGCTATCATACATGTCTCTCGCTTTACATATGCTATTATGATTTCATTCTGATTTTCGATTTCACATACTTGGTACTGTTATCGACCTCCTTCGGGCTGCGTTATGCCGCAGTCGAGTTACGTAACTGGCGATCCGCACTCTGGATCACGATTCGTTCTGAAAGCTCCATCTCGGAGGCTTTGTCTTTCGGTATGATTTCCCTGAGGTTATAGACTTTTGTACATTCAGGGGGTATGGCGGGGCCCTGTCCCGCCACAGTTGTTACTCCTAGAGGTCTGTAGTCACGTTTGTGGTTTGGGCTGTAAGAATAAGTTGTACTTCAAATTAAGTATGTTTTATGGAAGGCAACCTCATTTACCAGGCCGATGTTTACCTTTTATAAGTTATGTGTTATGTATGTTCATTGCTATTCTCGATGTATACCGACAGGTGCCGCAGGTACGATCAGCGGCCGGGTCGGGTCGTGACATTACCAAGTGAGAAAAAGAGCAAGCGAAAACCAGCCCTTGGAGACGGAGGATGGCCTTCACCGGTTAGACCCCCGGGAGGGAGCCAGTCTTTTTCTCTTCTATGTTTATTGTTTTTTTGACAGAAAGGCAGGAATGCCAATTAATGTGAAGCAGGATCAGGAACGACGAATCTCTTTATGATAAACAGAGCACGTAAGTTTAAGGATAATTGTAGGTCGGTGGCTACCTAAGGAAACTCGATTCGACCGCCACGAGGCACCTCAATAGAAGCGAATCGGCGGTCTAGTACGCCAGCCGATCTTCTGCGGATTTCCCGATAACGCTGGATGAGGTCTTAGGGAGTTTAGTGGATTTGAACCAGCGTAGACATATTGCCAACGAATTTACAGTCCGCCCCCATTAACCGCTCGGACATCGACTCAGGAAGAATTAATTTTAGACGTATTGGTAATCCATGATCAACTTCCTTTCGTAGTACCCTACCCCAAGGGGAATTCGAATGCCCTTTGCCTCCTTGAAAGAGAGATGTCCTAAACCACTAGACGATGGGGGCCTGCTTGACCAACTACCATCATACTATGATCATAGTATGATCAGTTTCTCCGCTCGGGAGGGGAAAGATCGGGAAGCATCTCCTGCTCAAAAATTCGAATATTCTTTCAGAATGTCCTTATTTCACAGCGATATAACATTCCCAAGCTAGAGTCTGACTATCTCTATTATAAGTAGGCTCTTCAAGACCTTACTAGGCTCGAGGAAGAGGAATAGATAGGTACACGAGGTGAGCGGAAATACATTATTCTACATTTTCCCAAAAGAGGATTCATTCATTTCTTTCTTCAACGGAATCTCAAATACAAATGTCAAGAAAGGGATTTCTTGGATAAGTGGAAAACATCTAACCGGGACCATAATTTTTTATCCACCGTAGTGGTATCCGACGATGACTCGGACGGGATGATATGGTCGATTACCTCATAAGCGCGACAATGAATTTTGAACAACTCCGCCCAAGAGGTGTATTGCCCTTTTTCTATTTCAAGAGTTATGGATATAAAGTTCTTGATATTATTAACGGCAAGAGTGGGATGAAAGCTTTGTTTTTCGGCCATAGGGTCCACTGTGAATCAAAAGAAGAGGAGAAGTAGGTGGTGTTTTGATGAAAGTGGATGAAAGAACCCTAAATTTTGGTTAGGGTTTTATAGCCGGGGGGTAGTTGTCGGCTAGGGTGTAAAGGTTTAGGGTTAAGAAAATATTTAGGTTTAGGATTTATGAGGGCCGGAAAAAAAATAAGAAGAAAGAAGGGAAGATCTTCGACTAAGAGAAAAGAAAGAATAAGGTTTAGGGCAAATGATCTTTGACTTTGATACCATGTAGGAAATTGATTCCTTAATTAATTTTATTCCAATAGTCCAATATATATACAATAATAATATGCATGTCTTATGGAAGACTATCTTACCTAAAATATAAGATGCTAATTATAATCATCTTAATTACAAAATATTACAATCAATTATGAATAATGAATAGAGGTAATTATGGGATTTCCCATAATTACTCTAACATTGTCCTGGTAAATAGTTTTGCATTCTGACTCATGTTCAGAAGTTTCATAGACTAGTTTAACATGTCATGTCATCATTGGTTTTCATACTTATTAAATTTTCAAATTTATTTATGCTATGATTATTTTAGACTACTTTCAGTATGTAGATTTACATGTTTCATTATCATTACTATAGTCTGTTTTTGATGTCCATGTTGATTCAGCAACCGTGTGGTTCACTCAGTTACATGCATCCAGACATCGAGTGCCGTGTTTCGCGCAGGCCATGGTTCGGGACATGAAAAAACCTTATTTATGAGACGAAAATAAAATATCTCGGTTGTGATTTTGCATATCAATGATTGAAGCTAATATCATACCACATGCTTCATCTTTTATTGGCATGTATAACATTTTCCACATAAATGAGAAATGGTTTTACATCGAAAAAAAATCTCAAGAGTTACTACATGCTATGAGACGAAGAAGATCCATACGCACTTGCAGGAGCAAAAATTGCATAGCAAAAGTAATGTTTTTAGTTGCTTTTGCTCATCCGAGATTTGACGAAGAAGGGAAGTGTTGAGAGTGTTGACAAACGGCCCACTAATCTCCTCACAGTTGGGCTCAATATTGAGAAGCAGCCCACAACTTTTCTCATAGTTGGGCTTAAGGAGATAGAGCCCAAGTTACTATCCAAGCAGTCCACCATAATAATACCTGCAAAGCAGTCGATGTCCCAGCTCCTTCGCTCATCACAAGAGTTGAAGAGAAGCACATCTCAATTCCAGAAGTGTGGACCACGACACCAACATGCAGGTGCACACACGAGAGTGGTGCATTCAGTTGTTAGGCGGTTAAGTTTGTTTATTTTCTAGCTAATTTAGTTTTCATTCTTCTAGTTCCTTCTATTCTGCATTTTAGTTCTAGAGATGATAGTTATAAATAAGAGTGTTTTGTTTGTAAAAGCATACATTCAAATACAGAAAAGCTTTCGCAAAATCCCTTTTGCTCTCAATTCGAATTATTATAGAATGTAGTCATTGCGTGGTGAATCTGATCCTAACGCAGATTGTTGTGGCTGCATGTTGAATTAATCATAAAATTAACAGGAAGGAATTATTTTCTGGCAAACTTGGAGTGTTCCCTTTTGTCACGCAAGAGCACGCTAAAAGAATAACGAAACTAATTCTGGAAGGGTGGAGTGTTTAGTGCGGGTATTGCACAAGCAATTTGCATCAATATTTGGAGCAACACTAAACTGTATTGATTCTGCATATTTTTATTCACAACACTGAACTGTATTGATTCCGCATATTCATATTCACATACGAAGTATAGAAAAATGGATAACACTTCACAACTTGGTTCAATTGTTGGTGATGAGAGTTCGAATTCAAATTCGAACATTGCCGACCATAATCATCCACTGTTTTAAATGCTTCCGACACACCTAATGTTATTCAGGTTGAGATCCAGTTGTTAGGAATATAGAACTATACTTTGTGGAGTCGAGTTATGAAACTGAACTTATTAACAAAAAATAAGATCGGTTTTGTTGATGGATCTGTGAAGAGAGATACATATGGTTCCAACCATGTGAAACAATGAGATCAGTTTAATGCAATGGTCATGTCTTGCATCATGAGGAATGTTAACAAGAGTTTGTTGAGTGGCATTTTATATAGATATACTGCATATGATGTGTGGAAGGACTTGAAAGAGAGGTTTGACAAAATAAACTTGTCAATAGTGTATCAATTAAAAAAGGATCTAGCAATATTGAATCAAGGGGTGTCACCGATTCTAGATTGAAGGATCTATGGGATGAGATAGATTCAATCATTCCTCCACCTACATGTGAATGTGCTAGTCCTAGGGAGTACATTAATCACCTAGGAAATCAAAGACTATTAGAGTTCTTAATGGGACTCAATGAGGTATACAATCAAGCGAGGAGTCACATCTTATTGATGGTTCCTACACCTAGTGTAAATCAGACGTATGCAATGATATATCAAGATGAGAGTCAAAGCATATTACAGGAGGATATATATATACAGGAGATAACACTGAAAATCTGGCATTAATCAACAGATTTCTCAAACCAGGGAGTAGTAGAAACCATATGTTTCAAATGCATATTGTGATCATTGCAAGATGAAAGGCCACACCATGGAATGATGCTACAAATTGATGTTATGTGATTATTGTAAAAAAATAGGTATATATTAGAGATAAATGTAATAGGCTCGTAGGTTACCCTGAAAATTTCAAAGGGAAGAAAAAGGCAAATATGATAACAACAGGTGAATGAAGGAGTTACGCGCAAGCCTATGTTGGTTATGGACATATGGCATTCGCAGACCAAAGGAGTGTCAACTATAAACAACAGCAACCTCAGGGATCACATGATCAACTCAGTCACCTGTTGAGATCATGTACTCCAGAAAAGCATCAGATGATCCTTGAAGTTCTCAAGAAAGATGCATCAGTATCTAATATGCAACATCCAACATATACAACAATCACTAAGGCTCATATGGCAGGTAATCATGTGTTTAATAACATGAAGAATGAAAGTTTTACTTGGATAGTGGATTCTGGTGCAACTAACCACATAGTTGATAATAAAAATATGATTGAAAAAGTTGATTTGCTAGAAGACGCAGGGCAAGTTTAATTACCCACTTGAGACACAACAACAATAACTCATAGAAGAAATTGCAAACTATCGGGTGGTGATGTTATAGAACATGTGTTATGTGTGTCAAATTTCAAGTTCAATCTTCTATCTGTTTCCAAACTAACAAAAGAGTTGAACTGTTCAGCAATATTCTTTCCTGATTTTTTTTTCCTACAGGATCTCCTCACTGGGAAGGTGAAGGATATTGGTAGAGAGGTAGATATTCAAAAAAGGACAGACAGGCACAAACATATGCCTCAAGTTCAGTCACAACAGCTGAACTGAGAGCTAGACTTTGGCATAGAAGAATGGGACATGTGTCAATGACTGCCTTAAGGAAAATAAAAGGCCTTGGAGATAGATCTAGTTTTCAATTCAGCATTGTGAAGTATGCCCTATGGCTAGACAAACTAGAAAACCTTATCCTATTAGTCATAGCATAACTACTAGAGCTTTTCAGATTTTGCATCTTGATGTATGGGGAACATATAAGACCCCTAATTATAATGGTATGAAGTACTTCCTAACTGTTGTGGATGATTACACAAGATGGACTTGGATTTTTCTGTTAAATGTAAAGTCTGATATATCTACTGCCCTGAGGACTCTCTTTGTAATGATAAAAACACAATTTAACATGATTGTTAAGAGTGTTAGATCAGATAATGAAACATAATTCTTTAACAATTCTTGTAATGACTTTTTTGTGAAACTTGAGATAATACATCAGAGTTCTTGTCCACATATTCCACAACAAAATGGAGTAGTAGAAAGAAGAAACATATATATTTTAGAGATAATCAGGGGTATTAAGTTTCAAAGTAACCTACCAGCAAGGTTTTAGGGAGATTGTATGGAAGCTGCAGTGTATATTATCAATAGGGTGTCATCTGTGGTGATAGGTAATGTATCACCTTATGAAAATCTATACAACAAAGCACCTGATTTATCTCATATGAGGGTGGTTGGATGTCATGCCAAAAAATCTGAGAAAGAATGACAAATTTGATGCCAGGGAAATCAATTCAGTTTTGCTTGGATATGTTGCCACACAAAAAGGATACAAGTTGTTAAATCTGACTAACAAAACTATTTTTGTAAGCAAGGATGTGTGTTTTTATGAAAACATCTTTCCTTTCAAGTAATACAAAGGAAAAAACATGGAGTTACAAAGTTCCTATGTTGATGAAGGAAGTACTGATGGATATGATGATGGGAGCACAGGTGATCACATTGAAGCTGAATTAATCAGTACAGATGATGCACCAATGACCACAGTTGATGCAACACAACTAGCCAATGATAGGGCACTTATGGAGAATGAAAGAGTAATTGGTTCTGGGAAAAATACTGCAGGAATCTCTGACAATGCAGCTAAAGGTAGACATATAACACCCACAGAAATAAGAAGATCCAGCAGGAGCAGAAGACCACATTTGTGGTTGAAGGATTTCATCCAGCCTAGTGCAGGATCAGGAAGTGGACAACCATTATATCCATTTTTTGATATTGTTAGCTATGTCAGGGTGTCAGTAGCATATCAAAGTTTCATCTCTAAACTTGCAGAAGAATATGAACCACATTCATATTTTGAAGCTGCAAAAGATCAGAGATGGATATAGGCTATGAAGGCTGAGATTAAAGCTCTTGAGGAGAATCATACCTGGGAGATAGTTAAACTACCTGCTCACAGGAAGGCAATAGGATGTAAATGGGTATACAAAATCAAGTACAAGGCAGATGGTGCAGTAGAAAGATTCAAGGCAAGATTGATGGCCAAGGGATACAACCAAAATGAGGGTATTGACTATCAAGATACTTTCTCACCAGTGGTGAAGATGGTGACAGTTAGATCAGTGATTTCTTTTGTTGTATCAAGAGGATGGGTTGTATATCAGATGGATGTGTACAATGTATTACAAGGATATCTTCATGAGTAAGTTTACATGACTCTTCCTCAGGGGTTCACACATGAGAAAAGAAAGGTATGCAGGCTAGTAAAATCACTGTATGAACTTAAACAGGCTTCGAGACAGTGGAACATCAAGTTGACCAATGCCTTGATTTCTTTTGGCTTTACATAGAGCCATTTGGACTACTCTCTCCTTACAAAAAGTCACGGGCCCGAGGTCGGAGTCCTGTTATAAATTGGGTTTGTAAAGGATGTAACTGTTCAGTTTTGTTATATTTATATTTACAGAAAGGTAGCCATTTTGGGTTAGCCTGTTTCGTATTTTATATTGTTTCTTGTTTATGAGTTTACTTATTGGTTTTCTCGATGTTGTATCACGAGGTGCCGGGTAAGGCACGACCACAGCCCGAGTGGGTCGTGACAAAAGTGGTATCAGAGCAGTTAATCCTCGGAAAGTGTCTACAGGCCGTATCTAGTAGAGTCTTGATTATCGGTGTGTTGTGCACCACACCTATAATCAGGAGGCTACAGGATATTTAGGATTGGTTTCCATTTTTTTACTCTAAGATCGTGCAATAGAGCCGTGTTATAGGTTGAACTCCCTCTGACATATTTTTATGTATCAGTTATGCCTCTACGCAAGGCAACCGCGGCCCAGAAGGGCAAGGCAGCTGAGGGAGATGCTAGTAGGACGCTTGAGAGGAATTACGAGGGCACAGCCCGTCTTTACGAGGTGATGTTTCGGACGGCGAGTTCCACGACGTCGCCAACCCCAAAGAGTTCGAGCGGCGGCGGCCATCGAGACCGCGGTACTCGAGCCTCGATTACGGCACAGGAAGAGGATATGGGCTACAAGGAGATGGCGATTATTAGCCGAGATCGTGGCAAGCGGGAGGGCGACGGAGACGGTTCCGATTGTACCGTAGTTCACCCCAGATCGATAACGAGACTTGGGACTTTTTGAGTTGCACCACGAGTTCTATGGGTCGAGGCACGAGGATGATCTCGGGAGTTTATCCGAAGATTCTGGATCATGAGAGTGTTCAAGGCCTCGAAGACAGAGTCAGTAGTATTGAGTTCACATCGGCTGCGTGATACCGCAATGATCGGTTTGATTCACGGAAGCCCCTGGGGAGCATGTGCTTCCACTGTTTGGGACGAAGTTCTCGAGGCGTTCTTAGTCATTTCTTGCCTCGCAGATGAGGAGAGCTCGGCCGATAGATTTCGACATTAAGGCAGAGAGTGACGGTCCGGGAGTACAACGTAGAGTTTGACTCGTTGGCTCGGTACGTCCCCGCTTTAGTGGCAGACATGGAGGACAGAGTGCACCGCTATGTCACAGGGCTCGATGATTACTTAGAAGAGGGTTGCACGGGAGTAGCTCTTCAGTCGGGCATGGACATTGCCCGCATGCAGGATTATGCACTTGGGTGTGAGGAACGTAGGGGCCGACGGATTGATAGATACCAGTAGAAGAGGGCCAGGACAGCAGGGTCCTCTGGTAGTTTTCGAGGCGGATGACCTCAGCAGCAGACCGGATTTGCACCTCAGCCGGTTCAGAGCGCTCCTCCACCGTCTTCCGGACGTCCGGGTATTCAGGGACAGGACAAGGCTCCAGGGCTTCGGGTTCCCAGAGGAACCAGAGTTCCAGTCAGACGAGGCCACCTATACCTCGGTGTGGTCGATGTGGCGATTACCATCGTAGGGGGTGTCGTGTTCCTCCAGGAGCTTGTTACTCTTGTGGCCAGCAGGGCCATTTGAAGAGAGATTGTCCGACCAGAGGCGGCGGGAGTGTTATGGTTTAGCCGACAGGGTCAGTTGTTGGATCTTCTGTTACACCCCGTAAGTTCAGGACATGTGTAAGTGAAGGTACGTAAGGAACACAAGACTTGGAAATTTGTACTAAAGGAAGAATTGTTTTTCCGACGGAAAATCTTCCGGACGTCGGAAAGGAAAAATGTTCGTTGTTGAGAATTGGATTCTCAAAATACATTATTTGAAGAGTATGGGACTTAGTAATATTATGGAAATTTATTTTTACGGATTTGGTCACGTGGGGCCCACCCGAGGAATTTTACTTTTTTGTGGGGCCCACGAGAGTTACGGAATTTTTATGGACGAATGAGAGGGCGACACGTGGCACCCCCACATGGTCTTGGTCGAATTATTCCAAGGGTAAAATGGTCATTTACCATGGTGGAAGATAAGTCTTGCAAGCTTGACATAATTGACTAGTCAACTTGCCACATAAGCTTGATCCTTGTGATAATCATCCTAGCCTCACATTTGTTTAAGTCTAAGCCCTCCAAATTGTGTTATATACTAACTAGTAGCAAGACTAGCTCATTTAACACTTAGAATTATTTCACTCTTTCTTGTGCAAGAACAAGAGCTCTCGGCCAAAGGGTTTCTTAGGGACAAAATTTTTGTAGTTTTGATCCATTAGCCACAAGACTTAAAACCAAGGTTCCTAAGAGTGTTGTAAGGTTATCTCAATAGAAAGATTTCGGAAAAAACGTATTTTTACGTTAGTCGCAGCGCGAAACTATGGGAGTTCTTCAACTTTGAAGTTGGAACTTGAAGATGGGTTCTTCATGGCCTCAAGGAGTGCTTGGAGCGGATTGGAACTTAAGGAAAGGAGCTAAGAATTTCTAAGGCGACTTTGGATCTTGGAAATTTTTAAGGGCTTGGAAAGGTATAATTTTGTCGTTTTAGTAGTTAAGACTTACTTATTGTTGTAGCTATGGATTTTAGCAAGCATGTGTTATATAGTATGAAGTTTGATATGTTTATTGGCTATTGGAACCCTAATCCGAAAACTAGCATGTTTAGCTTTAAGATTACAATTCAAGTCGATTATTAGTCTAAGCGTCGCATGTTGTATAAAGAAGGAAATTGTAGTTGTTGATGTTGTTTATGACTAGATAACATGTTAGACCTTAGAACTTGGAATTGGAAAAGGATTGGAAAAGACTTAGTGTTGCTATGTAAGTTGGCTGAGAATTGGCTAGTGTGCCTTAGACTATTTCGTATGAATTGTGGGGAGGAATTTTACACGTATTGTAAGGCGTGTAATCCCCTTTGTTGGTTGTTGTTTGGAGCCTTAAATGTGGCTTGTTGGTTATTGTATTCGGCCTTGAAAAAGGTGGCAAAGTAAGTAGAAACAAAGGAGGTGCTGCCCGATTTTCCGTAGAATTAGAGACCCTATACTTAGTGTTATTCTACGTTAGAGACTAGAAGTTGATAGTCTTATTGTGACCATTATAGGTTGACACTTCTACGTACGGCGTATTCGGCTTAGCTTGTGGATTTAGCCGAAAAGGTATGTGAACTATCTCCTCTAGCATGATTCCTAAAGATAAAGAAAGTAGGTTCTACTCCTTAAATGATCTATTCCTTGGTTGTATTTGGATTGCCTAAAATAGAATTTGTTCTATGTACTTCCTTGATTGTACTTTGATGTTTAGATTGTAAGTTGTAGAATCCATTTTCTTGATGAAGTTTGGATTCTTAAAAGTGAAGGTATTTTTACTTAAAGTACATGTAGTCTTAAAAAGGAAGTGGTTTCCAAATCTTTTGGCTAGTGCCTTAGTTCTAAAACCTAAAGGTCATTATAGTGACTTTAGGGGAGTCAAAGGAGTGATTTACTTATTTGATTTAAAAGAGGAGAAATGACATGATTTAAGAGAAGTAACTTGTGTTAAGGGTGAAGTTACTTGAGGTTTAAAAAGTAAGAAAACTTGTTTTCTAACTATTAAGAGATAGGAGTATTTTTGAAAGTTAAGAACTTGATTTGTAAGTATGTGATACTTGGTTTTAATAGTATAAGTCTCTTGGTCATTGAAGGTATGGATATGTCTAAAATCATAAAGGGTTATAACGGCTTTATGGGAAGTTGGTTATAACGGCTTTATGAAAGATTTAGAAAGTTGTCTATTTTGATAAAAGGGCATAAGTTGCCAAGATTGTGAAAATTTGGAGTTACTTGATTTCAAGACTTGAAATGAGTTTTCAAAAAGTATAGTAACTTACTTTGAAAAATAGACACGCCTTGATACTACGGGTGTTAGTATCTTGGGGCTTTACATAGAAAGGAGTCTTTTATAAAAGAATGTACGTACGTAGTACTTTGGCTTGATAAATTGAGAATTTGTCTAAGGGTGCCTTGATAAGTACTTTGACTTGTTAAAAGAGAATTATTCTATGTATGCCTTGATTAGTACTTTGGCTTGATAAATTGAGAATTTGTCTAAGTGTGCCTTGATAAGTACTTTGACTTGTTAAAAGAGAATTATTCTATGTATGCCTTGATTAGTACTTTGGCTTGATAAATTGAGAATTTGTCTAAGTGTGCCTTGATAAGTACTTTGACTTGTTAAAAGAGAATTATTCTATGTATGCCTTGATTAGTACTTTGGCTTGATAAATTGAGAATTTGTCTAAGTGTGCCTTGATAAGTACTTTGACTTGTTAAAAGAGAATTATTCTATGTATGCCTTGATTAGTACTTTGGCTTGATAAATTGAGAATTTTTTCTATTTGTGCCCGGATAAGTACTTTGGCTAGCTAAATGAGAATTTATTCTATTTGTGCCCTGATAAGTACTTTGGCTTGTTAAATGAGAATTTATTCTATTTGTGCCCTGATAAGTACTTTGGCTTGTTAAATGAGAATTTATTCTATTTGTGCCCTGATAAGTACTTTGGCTTGTTAAATGAGAATTTATTCTATTTGTGCCCTGATAAGTACTTTGGCTTGTTAAATGAGAATTTATTCTAATTGTGCCCTGATAAGTACTTTGGCTTGTTAAATGAGAATTTATCCTATGTGTGCCTTGATAAGTACTTTGGCTTGGTTAATTGAGAACTTGCCTATATGTACTGGTAATAGCCTTTGAGTGCAAGTATTATGTTTTATTAAGTTGCCGCGACTCTCGGTTGAAGCGGTATTTGTCTTGTTGTAAGTTCTTGGGACGCATCGACAGGTGATGTGGGATTCCACGGGTATGCTTCCACTTGTAGTACTGGTTAAATTCGGATTTTTATAGAAGACATGGTAGTGCTTATGTCTTGTTTGATGGTCGGTCGAGATAGGTAAGAGTATAAGTGAGGTAAACCCCAAGACGCTGTACCACCTTCTCAGGTAAGAGTATAAGTGAGGGTAAACCCCAAGACGTTGTACCACCTTTGTGTGTTGTTTGTGGCCGTTGAGATAGGGTAAGAGTATAAATGAGGGCAAGCCCCAAGACGTTATACCACCTTTTCGAGGGTAAGAGTATAAGTGAGGTAAACCCCAAGATGCTATACCACCGCTTTACCACCTTCCGGGGTAAGAGTATAAGTGAGGGTAAACCCCAAGACGCTATACCACCTGGTGGGACTTGGTGTTCATGTATGCTATTGGTGTTATATTATATCATGGATGGCGGTGAGGAAGGATTCCACGGGCAGGATTGATATTATGGGCGTGAGACCCATGGTTATGTTTTTAGTAATGACTTTGAGGACGTGCTTCCCTGGCTTGATATGACTATTTATGTATGGTGTACTGTAATTTGATTATCATACATGTCTCCTGTTTTGTTAGACTGTTATGATTTTATTCTGATATTTTGTTCACATACTTGGTACATTCTTCGATCTTGACCTCCTTCGGGGGGCTGCGTTCATGCCGCAGGCTTAGGTACGTTGTTTGGTGATCGGCAGGTGTAGGATCCTGCTCAGGGTTTTTGGATAGCTCCCTCTGTCCAGGAGTTTATCTTTTTGGTATATGTCCTTGAAGACATGCTTTGTCTGATTTAGATGCGTGCGGCCTTGTCCCGTCACATTTCAGTTTAACTCCTAGAGGTCTGTATTCATATGTGGGATTGGACTCATGTACAATGTAGTGTCTTTTGTATGTATATTATATGGCAGCCTAGTCGGCTTTGCCTTACACGTACGGTTGTTTTAAAAGAAAAAAAAATGAGCTGTTATTAATTTCCGCAATGTACTTAGTTGTTAAGGTAGAAGGTGCCTGTAGTAGGCACCACCACGCCCGGGTTCGGTGTGACATCTTCGTCTTTGGTGGTCATGCGCCCGAGGCGAGGTGTTCACGGACCAAGAGCGCGGCAGGGTCGTGGTGGGGTCCAGCCCACGGTCCTCAGAACCGCATTTATGTTATGTCCAGCCGTCAGGACCAGGAGGCGTCACCAGATGTCGTCACAGGTACATTATTGGTTTCATGTTGTGATGTATATTCTTTGATAGATCCAGGTTCTACCTTATCCTATATATCTCCTCATATTGCTGGTAGAATAAGGATAGAGCCCGAGTCCATAAAACCTTTTGAGGTGGCTACGCCAGTAGGTGATTCGGTGGTAGCTGAGCGGGTATATAAAGCTTGCCCAGTGACTATTTACAGTCGTCAGACCCTAGCCGACTTGATAGAGTTGGATATGACGGACTTTGATGTGATTATGGGTATGGATTGGCTGGCGTCTTGCTATGCCAATGTGGACTGTAGAGAGAGATTGGTACGGTTCCAGTTTCCTGGGGAGCCGGTTATCGAGTGGAAGGGAATCTTTGCGTCGTAGGGTAGGTTTATTTCTTACCTCAAGGCTAGGAAGATGGTGCGGAAGGGTATATCTACCATATGGTTCGGTATTCGACATCGAGGCGAGATACGGACCTTGATCGATTCGGTTGTTAGAGAGTTTCCAGACGTATTCCTAGACGATCTCCCGGGTATCCCTCCTGAGAGGGAGATTGAGTTTTGCATTGATATATCGCCAGACACTCGAAGTATATCTATTCCACCATACTGAGGATGCCGAAATGAGGGAGTTGAAAGACCAGCTGAAGGATTTGCTGGAAAAAGGCTTTATCAGGCCTAGTGTTTCTCCCTGGGGAGCGCCATTTTTATTTGTAAAGAAGAAGGATGGGACGCTGCATATGTGTGTTGATTACACGCAGCTGAATAAGGTAACTATCAAGAACAGATACCCCCTCCCCAGGATTGATGATTTGTTTGACCAGTTGCAGGGTGCGAGGTGTTTCTCCAAGATAGACCTGCGGTCTGTTTATCATCAGGTGCGAGTTAGAGAGGCAGATATCCCAAAGACTGCATTCAGGACCCGGTATGGGCACTATGAGTTCAGGGTGATGTCTTTCGGGTTGACCAACGCCCCAGCAGTATTCATGGATTTGATGAACCGGGTGTTCAAGCCATTCTTGGATATGTTCGTTATAGTATTCATTGATGATATACTGGTTTATTCGCGCACAGAACAAGACCATGCAGATCATTTGGCGACGGCATCGATTCCTCCGACCGATTGTATGCCAAGTTCTCGAAATGCGAGTTTTGGTTAGCTTCAGTGGCTTTCTTATGGCATGTTATCGGGGCCGATGGTATTCGGGTTGATACAGCAAAGATTGAGGCAGTCAAGACTTGTCCTAGACCCACTACACCGACGGAGGTGCGCAACTTTTTGGGCCTTGCGGGTTATTATCGGAGATTTGTGGAGAAGTTTGATTCCATTTCAGCACCTTTGACTAGGCTGACCCAGAAAGAAGCTATGTTCCGGTGGACGGATGCTTGTGAGGAGAGCTTCCAGTTACTAAAGGAGAAATTGACAACCGCCCCAGTTCTTACTCTTCCAGAGGGTTTAGAGGGATATGTGGTTTATTGTGATGCGTCGGGTGTCGGGCTTGGGTGCGTGCTGATGCAACACGGTAAAGTTATATCTTACGCATCTCGACAGCTCATGAAGCATGAGAAGAACTACCCCACACATGACTTAGAGTTGGCAGCAGTGATTCATGCCTTGAAGATCTGGAGACATTATTTGTATGGAGTTCATGTGGATATTTACACAGACCAAAAGAGCCTCCAGTATATCTTCATCCAGAGGGAGCTGAACTTGCGGCAGAGACGGTGGTTAGAGCTACTTAAGAATTATGATGTCGATATCCTATACCACCCAGGAAAGGCCAATGTAGTTACAGATGCCCTTAGTTGCAGATCGATGGGTAGTCTGTCAGGTGTGCAGCCAGAGAAGAGGGGCATGGTCCGCGAGTTACATCAGCTAGCGAGCCTTGGGGTTCAATTGGTTGGTTCTGATAGTAGTGGGGTTTGGGTTCGAGAGGTTGCCGAGTCTTCCATCGTCGAGGAGGTGAAGAGGCGACAGTATGAGGATCCGATTATGGTACGGTATCGAGATACGACTCTTCGGGAGGAGAAGAGTATATTTGAGGTAGCACCTGATGGGGTGCTAAGATTTGAGGGCAGGTTATGTGTACCCGATGTAGCAGGACTTCGTCGCCAGATGCTCGGAGGCACCGCGGTGCTCGTTACTCTATTCATCCGGGATCGACTAAGATGTACCATGACCTCAGGTGTATATATTGGTGGGATAGCCTGAAGAGGGACGTTGCGGAGTTTGTGGCGCAGTGTCCGAATTGTCGCCAGGTGGAGCACGAAGCTTGGGTTGTTGCAGATGATAAAGATTCCGACATGGAAGTGGGAGGTGATAAATATGGACTTTATTACAGGGTTACCTCACACTCAGAGGAAGCATGATTCCATCTGGGTTATTGTCGACAGGCTGACGAAATCAGCCCACTTTCTTCCAGTCAGGACGACTTTTTCGGCCGAGGATTATGCTAGATTGTATATCCGAGAGATTGTGAGACTGCACGGAGTTCCTATATCGATTATTTCGCATGAGGAGCCCAGTTCACGGCTAACTTCTGGAGGTCTTTCCAGGAGGGATTAGGGACACAGGTGAGTCTCAGTACTGCGTTTCATCCTCATACCGACGGACAGGCCGAGCGTACTATCCAGATACTTGAGGATATGTTGCGGGCCTGTGTTATTGATTTCAGGGGTAGCTGGGAGGATCATTTACCTCTTGTGGAGTTTGCATATACCAACAACAGCTACCATTCTAGTTTCCAGATGGCGCCTTATGAGACCTTATACGGGAGGAAGTGCAAGTCACCGATAGGCTGGTTTGAGGTGGGAGAAGTTCAGTTAGTCGGGCCAGACTTGATTCAGCAGGAAGTGGATAAGGTGAAGCTTATCCATGAGCGGTTATTGTCAGCTTAAAGTTGACAGAAGTCGTATGCAGATCATCGGCGTCGACACTTGGAGTTTGAGGTGGATGATTGGGTCTTCCTGAAGGTATCACCCATGAAGGGCGTGATGAGATTTGGGAAGAAGGGGAAACTTAGCCCAAGGTATATTGGGCCTTACCAGATTGTCTGTAGGGTAGGTAAGGTTGCCTATGAGTTGGATCTGCCGTCCGATCTGAAGGCAGTACATCCAGTTTTTCATGTGTCTATGTTGCGAAAGTGTATTGGAGATCCATCTAGAGTGCACCCGATTTGTGATGTCCAGGTGACAGAGGGGTTATCATATGAGGAGAGTCCCATAGCGATACTCGATCGTCAGGTTAGGCGACTACGGACAAATGATGTGGCTTCCGTCAAAGTCTTATGGCGGAACGAGAACATGGAAGAAATGACATGGGAAGCAGAGGAGGACATGATGAAGAAGTATCCTCACTTGTTCCCTACACCTCCAGGTAACCCACTTTCCTGCTTATTAGTTTTAATTTGGCATATATGCTTAAGTATTGTTGTGGCCATATGGAGTGTCCCTATTTGCAAGAAGAATAATTAAGAGGGTCTATGACGATATTGTGATTTGAATAAGCCTAGAAGGAACATTCGGGACGAATGTTTCTAAGGGGGGGGGGAGAATGTTACACCCCGTAATTCAGGTCATGCTTTTGAGAACGTACTAAAGGAATTGAGACTTAAATTTTAGAATGATGGGTTGACGGAATGTTTCGGACGGGTTTTTAGTCAACTTTGAGGCGGTTTATGTTCCGTTACATTAGGAGTTCGTAGGTGGTTCAAAGGCCTAGTATGTAGTTCGTTGAGTCTAGTTCCCAACGCAACAAATCGTTCGTCGATAGGACATCGGAGTATAAAGTTATGGAAGTTACAAGTTCAGTGTGCAGTCGAGCAGAAAAGTATTTTCGGTCAGGGGCCACAGCGTCGCGGCGCCGGATGCAGGGCCGCGGCGTCGGATATGCTGAAAATTCTCTGAAGTTGCAGCGCCGCGGCGCCGGAATGCAGGGCCGCGGATCTGGAAGTACTAAAGTTCTCGGAGGTTTCAGCGCCGCGGCGCCGAGCCGGGTTTTTGCGAAATCTGGGGGAAAAATCAGAAGATATTTTCTTTTTAAAGGCCATGGGAGGATGACAAGTGTCCCTCCCATCTGAGTTAGTGGAAATGTTATTTATTTGACCAAGTCTTCATTCTTCAAAAACCCTCTTCTCACTACAAAATTTTCCTCTTTCTTCTCTCTAAAAATCCCTCTACCGTCCCTCTAAAAATTCAAGAAGAAACCAAGGCCTGGAGAAATTTCAGAAAGGTGGCCAGAAGGAAACATGTTGACAAGCTTGTAGGAGGTTTGTGGAGGTGATTGTGGAAAGAAGGCAAGTGAAATTTGTTGGACTAATTTGGGTAAACTCTAAGGTAACAATCCATTTCTCTTTTTAAGTAAAATTGTGTTGCATGTGAGGAAGAAAGGACTTGTAGTTATCAATTTTGCTTTTAGGTATATTGCATGTAAGAATAACGATTTGGGATTTGAAAGGATTGAATAAGGATGATATGTGAACATGTTGTAGCCAAGATAATACCTTAAACTTATTGGATTTTTTAATTTGTATTGTGAGGCAGAATTTTACACGCCCAAGTTAGGCATGTAATCCCCTTGTATTGCTGAATTGTTGGGCCTTAAATGTGGCGTTTAGTAGTTGATATCGGACCTTGAAAAGGTGGAAAAGTATGTAGAAACAAAGGAAGTGATGTCAAATTTTCCGTAAAAGAAGGGACTTTTCAATTAGAATGTTCTACGTTGAAGCTAGAAGCTAATGAACGTAATATGGTCATTATAGGTTGACATACTACGTGCGGTATATTGGACTTACGAGTGGTTTGAACCAAAGAGGTATGTGGAACTTTCCTATCTCTTGAGCATGAATAGTTGTACCTATATAATACGGTAGACGTACAAGACCTTGCTATCCTCTACTTGTTTTAAGAATGTCCAAGTTGGTTGAGTTAGGAGATTAACTCACTTGTTTAAAAGTAGTAAGGATGTCTTTGTTTTCAAAGTTAAGGGACTTGAAGAGTTTTCAAGTATATGGTACTTGTTTCGTTTTAAACATATAAGTCCCTTGGATATAGGAAAGTGTAATCTACTAATGTATAATGTTAATATAACGACTTTATGGGAAGTTGGGCATATTAGCCTTATGGAATGCTAAAAAGAGAGATTTACTCTAAGTGATGTAAGTAAGGATAAATGACTTAAGTTAATGAAAGGCAAATTGATTTTAAGGCATAAATTGCCTAAGGTTTTAAAAGAAAGGAATTCACTTGATTTAGAAGCCTATTATATTTCTCAAAGGAAAGGTGACTTGTCTTGAAAAGTAGTTGTGACTTGATACTACGGTTATTAGTATCTTGGAAGTTTTATATGAAAGAAAAGAGTCATTTTTAAAAGAATAGAAGTACGTAGCACTTTGGGTTAAATTCCCGGATTTTATAATGACATGTTAGTGCCTTAAGTAAACTAAAATGAGAGTGTATATGAACAAAGCTAATAAGAAGTTATGGGATTTCTTAACTTGCTTATGTTATGTATGATAGCCGGTTGTGCTAGGTTATGTTATTCTTGCGGGGTAAACCCCCGGGTTACTACTAATTTCATGGATTTGCTACCCATGATGCGAGTGCAGCGTTTGTACTCATTGCGGGCCCACCGGGCCCATGCGGGTGAAATAGTACAACGCCGCACTCGCATCATGGGTAGCAAATCCATGGAATGAGTAGTAACCCGGGGGTTTACCCCGCAAGAATAACATAACCTAGCACAACCGGCTATCATACATAACATAAGCAAGTTAAGAAATCCCCTAACTTCTTATTAGCTTTGTTCATATACACTCTCATTTTAGTTTACTTAAGGCACTAACATGTCATTATAAAATCCGAGAATTTAATCCAAAGTGCTACGTACTTCTATTCTTTTAAAAATGACACTTTTCTTTCATATAAAACTTCCAAGATACTAATAACCGTAGTATCAAGTCACAACTACTTTCAAGACAAGTCACCTTTCCTTTGAGAAATATAATAGACTTCTAAATCAAGTGACTTCCTTTCTTTTAAAACCTTAGGCAATTTATGCCTTAAAATCAATTTGCCTTTCATTAACTTAAGGCATTTATCCTTACTTACATCACTTAGAGTAAATCTCTCTTTTTAGCATTCCATAAGGCTAATATGACCAACTTCCCATAAAGTCGTTATATTAACATTATACATTAGTAGATTACACTTTCCTATATCCAAGGGACTTATATGTTTAAAACGAAACAAGTACCATATACTTGAAAACTCTTCAAGTCCCTTAACTTTGAAAACCAAGACATCCTTACTACTTTTAAACAAGTGAGTTAATCTCCTAACTCAACCAACTTGGACATTCTTAAAACAAGTAAAGGATAGCAAGGTCTTGTACGTCTACCGTACTATATAGGTACAACGATTCATGCTCAAGAGATAGAAAAGTTCCACATACCTCTTTGGTTCAAACCACTCGTAAGTCCAATATACCGCACGTAGTATGTCAACCTATAATGACCATAATACGTTCATTAGCTTCTAGCTTCAACGTAGAACATTCTAATTGAAAAGTCCCTTCTTTTACGCAAAATTGGACATCACTTCCTTTGTTTCTACATACTTTTCAACCTTTTCAAGGTCCGATATCAACTACTAAACGCCACATTTAAGGCCCAACAATTCAGCAATACAAGGGGATTACATGCCTAACTTGGGCGTGTAAAATTCTGCCTCACAATACAAATTAAACAATCCAATAAGTTTAAGGTATTATCTTGGCTACAACATGTTCACATATCATCCTTATTCAATCCTTTCAAATCCCAAATCGTTATTCTTACATGCAATATACCTAAAAGCAAAATTGATAACTACAAGTCCTTTCTTCCTCACATGCAACACAATTTTACTTAAAAAGAGAAATGGATTGTTACCTTAGAGTTTACCCAAATTAGTCCAACAAATTTCACTTGCCTTATTTCCACAATCACCTCCACAAACCTCCTACAAGCTTGTCAACATGTTTCCTTCTTGCCACATTTCTGAAATTTCTCTAGGCCTTGGTTTCTTCTTGAATTTTTAGAGAGAATGGAGAGGGATTTTTAGAGAGAAGAAAGAGGAAAATTTTGTAGTAAGAAGAGGGTTTTTGAAGAATGACCAAGTCTTGAAAAATTTTGTAGTGAGAAGAGGGTCAAATAAATAGCATTTCCACTAACTCAGATGGGAGGGACACTTGTCACCCTCCCATGGCCTTTTAAAAGAAAATATCTTCTGATTTTTCCTCCAGATTCGCAAAAAACCCACTCACATGCGCTGAAACCTCCGAGAACTTCAAGATTTCCGGCCACGGCCTGCATTCCACGGCGCTACTGTGGCCCCGACCAAAAATACTTTTACGCCGATCACAGACCGAACTTGTAACTTCCATAACTTTCTACTCCGATGTCCTATCGATGAACGATTTGTTTTGTTGGGAACTAGACTCAACGAACTACATACTAGGCCTTTGAACCACCTACGAACTCCTAATGTAACGGGACATAAACCGCCTCAAAGTTGACTAAAAACCCGTCTGAAACATTTCGTCAACCCATCATTCTAAAATTTAAGTCTCAATTCCTTTCGTACGTTCTCAAAAGCATGACCTGAATTACGTGGTGTAACATTCTCCCCCTTAGAAACATTCATCCCGAATGTTCCTTCTAGGCTTACTCAAATCACAATATCGACATAGACCCTCTTAACTATTCTTCTTGCAAATAGGGACGCTCCATATGGCCACAACAATACTTAAGCATATATGCCAAATTAAAACTAATAAGCAGGAAAGTGGGTTACCTGGAGGTGTAGGGAACAAGTGAGGATACTTCTTCATCATGTCCTCCTCCGCTTCCCATGTCATTTATTCCTCGTTCGCCTCTGTTATACCAGTAGTTCAGCCGTGCGTGTGGGCCATCTGAAAGGAGTTAAGACGTAGGTAGGTTGATGAAAATCTCGTCAGGGCTCAGTGGCGCAGGCGAGTGGCGCGCGCGCGCGGTGATCAGAGCGTGGCGCCGGAAATCGTGGCGCGCCGAAGATCCGGGTGGCAGAGTTTCAGTGGCGCCGATCGCAGGTCGCGCGCCGAGGCGGGTTCTGCGAGGGTCAGTGGACATTTTCTGCACTGTTTTGTTTTAAAAGAGACCATGGGTGGGTGACAAGTGTCCCACCACATCTGATTTCTTGCATGTCTTATATTGACCAAGTCTTGAAGACTTGGTCATCTTTCATCTCTCTCTCTCTCTAAGCTAAAAAGCTCTCCCTTCTCTCTAAAAAATCAAGAGAAACTCCAAGCTTAAGGAAAATCTGAAAAGTGTGATAAGAAGGAAAGTTATTTGCAAGCTTGTGGAGGTTATTGTGGTGGTGTTCTTGAAAAGGAGGCTAGCAAAATTGTTGGAATAGTTTTGGCTAAAGCTCTAAAGGTAACATTTCTTCTCTTGTAGCTAGTTATTGGTGTTGCATGTGAAGAACAAGGAACTTGTAGTGGTAAATAATGCTCTTAGAATCATTGCATGTAAGAAAAATGGTTTGGATATGAAAAGATTGGTTAAGGAGATATTATGAGCATGTTGTAGCCTACAAACTACTTTAGAATTGTTAAGTGTATTGTTTTACCTTATGGTGCAGAATTTTACACACCTAAGTTTGGTTGTGTAATCCCCTTTGAAATGTTGGATTGTTGGGCCTTAAATGTGGCGTTTGGATATTGAATTCGACCTTGAAAAAGGTGGCAAAGTATGTAGAAACAAAGGAAATGCTGCCCAAATTTCCTTAGGAAGTAGTAACTTGAACTTGGAATTTCTACATTGAAATTAGGGGTTAATAAATGTATTATGGTCATTATAGGTTGACATATTACGTGCGGTATTTCGGACTTAGCAAGTGGATTAACCGAAGAGGTATGTGGAACTTTCCTATCTCTTGAGCATGAGTAGTTGTACCTATGTAGTACGGTAGACGTACAAGATTTGATATCTTTCACTTGTTTTAAAGTATATGATACTTGTTTCATTTTAAAAAGTATAAGTCCCTTGGATTTAGGGAAAATGTATTTGACAAAGGAATGACGCTAATATAATGACTTTATGGGAAGTTGGTTATATTAGTTTTTGAAAGGTTCACAAAGAAAGGTTACTCTAATTAAAACAAGTACGGGTAAAGGATTTGAAACTATGGAAGGTGAATTGATTTTTAGGCATTGGTTGCCTAAGGTTTTAAAGGAAATGAAGTCACTTGATTTAGAAGTCTGTTATATTTTTAAAAGGAAATGTGACTTGTCTTGAAAAGAAATCGTAACTTGATACTATGGTGATTAGTATCTTGGAATTTTTGTATAAAAAGAGTTATTTCTTAAAGGGTTAGAAGTACATGGTACTTGGGTTAAATTCCCGGATTTTCTATTAAAAGACATGTTAGTGTCTTAGGTATACTAAAATGAGAGGATATATTAATAATGTTAATAAGAAGTTAGGGGATTTCTTAACTTGCTTATAATATGATAAGCCGGTAGTGCTTATGTTATGATATGATAGGCCGGTAGTGCTTATGTTATGTATGATAGGCTGATAGTGCTTATGTTATGTATGATAGCCGGATGAGCTATGTTATATATATATTATTACGGGGTAAACCCAGGGTTATTACTTATGCCATGGATTTGCTACCCATGATGCGAGTGCGGCGCTTGTACTCATGCGGATCCGGACCACAGGATCCATTCGGGTGAAATAGTCTCATGCAAGTACGGCGATGGTACTCATGCGGTTCCACAGGATCCATGCGGGTGAAATAGTCTCATGACGAGGCGGATGACCTCATGCGGGTCCACATGACCTATGCGGGTGAAATAGTCTCAGGAGTAGGATTGTTTGATGATACTACGGGCGAGGTACCCTGTTTTGATCATGAGCCTCCTATTTTTATGCAGTAAGATTTATACTTGTTACTCTCATTGTTTGTAAGGCACAGTGCAAAGTAAACTGATTTTCGTCTATGACTCCAGCTTATTTTTGACTTATGATATTATTACAGTATTTTCCAGTTTCGCATATTTGGTACATGTTGTACTGACCTCCTTCGGGGGGCTGCGTTCATGCCGCAGGTTGAGGTTCATAGCTTGTTGATCCGCACTCTTAGGATCACTGTTCGGTTCTCGGGAGGCTCCATTTCTCCGGAGGCCTCGTCTTTTGGTACGGTTCCCTGAGGTTGTAGACTTTTGTACATTCAGGGGGTATGGCGGCCCCTGTCGTCATAGTGTTTATACCTTCCTAGAGGCTTGTAGTCCCGTCATGAATTGGGATGTAAGGATGTAATCGCTCGTTTTATTATATTTAGAGGTAGCCACTTGGGTTGCTTTGTTTTATATTCTTATATGGTTCTTGTTTGTGAGTTTATTTCCGCTGGTTTTCTCTGATGTTGTATCATAAGGGTGCCCGGGGTAAGGCACCAGTCACGGATCCGAGGTCGGGTCGTGACAAAAGTGGTATCAGAGCAGTTAATCCTCGGAAGGGGTCTACAGGCCGTATCTAGTAGAGTCTTAATTATCGGTGTGTTGTGCACCACATCTATAATCAGGAGGCTACAGGATATTTAGGATTGGTTTCCATTCTTCTCACTCTGAGATCGTGCGATAGAGCCGTGTTGTTAGGGTCGTCTCTCCCTAACGAGTTATGTTGATTGCAGCTACGAGAAAGACAGCAGTGACCCAGGAAGGATTATGTGGATTGCGTATCCAGGTTGGTTGTAATTGTTGTATAGTTGGTATAATGACGTACGACAATACGGATTTATGTATAAGGGTCATATATGGGCTGCCTAGAGTGATTTTAGATTACCGTGAATCGTAAGGGCTAATTAGATACCGGGAAGGTATGAAACGGTTTAATAAACTCTCATCAAGGTTTTACGTACTAATTTGAGATAATTAGGAGATGATGAGTTGTCGAGAAGGTAATAGACCCTTAAGAAGTTTAATTAAGGGACCTAATGGGAGACTATAGTTGTAAATTAAGCTACGTGGTATGCTTAAGAGGATAGTATGGATGAGATCTGTGTGGGGTAAGTAATGGTTGTTGTGATCAAGACGACACGACTATGGTATTATGAGAAGTTAGTGTACCCGTTTATGGGGTGGGATCAGTTAATAGTAGTCCCGCTACGTGACAGGGTCACGAGGGTACAAGCCCGAGTCTAATTAATCGTTTTACGAGTTCGCAGACGTATTCCACCGGAACCAGGTTGTGAGCGCCGGAAAGGGCCTTATATTGTTTAACTTAGTAACTCCAAGATCGAAGGCCAGCTTTATTATGGAAGATATGTACGTAAGCTAGAATAAGTTTGGAAGTACGGAAACGAGTACGATCGGTAAGGAAGTGAGCAACCAAGTGTGAAAGAAATGGAGCCAGAATCCATGAGAACCTTTATGAGGTAACTACACCCGTGAGTGTTGGGTGGTAGCTGAGTGGGCAGATAATAATTGTCGGTAACGATACAGTCGTCGGACCCTAGCAGAGTTGTTATGACAGACGTTGAGGTCATTATGAGTACGGGCTAGTCGACCTCTTGTTATGCCAACGTGGACTACAGAAGAGATATTGATTCGGTACCAGTTTCCCGGTAAGCCGGTTATCGGGTGGAGAGGAAGGGAAGTGGTAGTAACCAGTGAATTATCCTTCCTTCTTTGGCATCATTGTTTTTAATAAGTCTGTGTGACTTGTTCATTGAGGGAAATTGACGCAGAAAGTAAGTAATACTTGAATTTGAAGGAATTTATGTTAAGTGCCCTTGGAGGTACTTGGAGTTGGTTTGGTGTGGCGGTCAGGGCCACGACCTTCCGGATAATTTCAAGGAAATGTGCAAGGCAAGAATAAAATAAGTACGAGCGCTGCCGGCAGAAAGCTGAGGGCATCTTTGGTAGGTTTTGAAAATCTACACGATTTTAAGGCGGTGCGTAATGATTAGATATTTACAGGACCACGAGAGGACCTGGTGATTAGGGTTGTGATTCCAAGGAAAGTTTATTGAAGGGAGATAAGTTCTCTCCCCTACATAAAAGGATAGTCTTACGTATTATGGGGTTATAGGTACCCATGTCGTTAGACGAAGGATGGGAGACTGGTAAGGTCTTCGGTATCGTCATGCCATAAGTTACAGTTTCAGATAACCGGGGGAAAGGTATTGTGTTGGGGAAATTAAGAACGACGTTACGAAATGGTCGAGGAAGTGTCATAAGGATAAAGATGCAGATAGTACGCATGTATGAAACTGTATGATCATGGATCAAGATAGAAATACTTTTGTTAATAATAAGCATAAGATAAGGTCATGACCAGAATGATAAAAGAGAATACGACTATGGTTATGTAAGTTGCACGAGATACAATTACCCCAGACTAGTGTAAGACCATTAGTAAATAATGGGCAGTAAGAACACCTCGAGGGAAGGTGGTAGCATCGGCACTGACAAAAAAGGATAGTAAGAAAATACGGAGGGGTAAGGGACCCCAGGACAACTTGAAATAACTTATAAAGGAAAGACGAGTAGACACTCGAACGATAAGAAATCTTGACAAGTCATTGGATTATGTAATACCGTGAATTGAGGTTGAACACCGGACTATAAGCTCTACGAGCTGGGAGAGAATAATAGGATTACTACTTGACGAGATCAAGGGGGTCTCCCCCTAAATTGTGATTGGCAGGAAGTCTTAGCCATGCGGCAAGCAAAGGAATCAGATCTAAGTATAGTAACCAAGTTTGGTTGCATCAGAGAAAGGGAAACAGGAACCATAATTGAGATTAAGGATGCCCGAATATTTCGCAAGTACAAGAAAGGCTTCCAGTTATTGGAAGAGAAGTTGACCACGACTACAGTTCTAACCCCTCTTGAGAGACTAGAGGGTTAGGGTATTATTGTAACACGTTGAGTGTTAATAGGGCTGTGTCTTGACGCAACACGATAAGGTTAGAGCTTATGTTTCCCGGCGGTTAGGGAAGCAAGAAAGGGAATTACGCTACTCACGATTTAGAGTCGGCGGCAGTTAATCGTACCTTGAAGATTTGGAGGCAATTCTTTATATTGATTTCATGTGGATATGTGTACAGACCACAAGAGCCTCCGGTATATCTTGACGCAGACAATCGAATTGGCGGCGATGGCGGTGGTTAGAGTTACTCAAAGGATTGTGATATTGATATTCTATACCACCCGGGAAGGCCAACGAGATGCCGCAGTCGCAGATCGATGGGTAGTCTGTCCGGGGTGCAGCCAGGGAAGAAGGACATGGTCCGCGAGTTACATCAGCTGGCGAGCCTTGGGGTTCGATTGGTTGATTCTGATAGTGATAGGATTCGGGTTCGGGAGGATTGCCGAGTCTTCCATCGTCGAGAAGGTGAAGAGGCGACAGTATGAGGATCCGATTATGATACGGTATCGAGATACGGCTCTTCGGGAGGAGAAGAGTCTATTTGAGGTAGCACCTGATGGGGTGCTATGATTTGAGGGCAGGTTGTGTGTTCCCGAGGTGACAGGACTTCGTCAGCAAATTCTGGGGGAGGCACACAGTGCTCGTTATTCTATTCATCCGGGGTCGACTAAGATGTATCATGACCTCAGATGCGCGTATTGGTGGGATGGCCTGAAGAGAGACGTTGCAGAGTTCGTGGCGCAGTGCCCGAACTGTCAGCAGGTTAAGGTTGAGCACCAGAAGCCCGGTGGGCTGTTACAGGCTATTGATATTCCGATGTGAAAATGGGAGGAAGCATGATTCCATCTGGGTTATTGTCGACAGGCTGACGAAATCAGCCCACTTTCTTCCAGTCAGGACGACTTTTTCGGCCGAGGATTATGCTAGATTGTATATCAGGGAGATTGTGAGACTGCACGGAGTTCCTATATCGATTATTTCAGACAGAGGAGCCCAGTTCACGGCTAATTTCTGGAGGTCTTTCCAGAAGGGATTAGGGACGCAGGTGAGTCTCAGTACGGCGTTTCATCCTCAGACCGACGGACAGGCCGAACGCACTATCCAGACACTTGAGGATATGCCGCGGGCTTGTGTTATTGATTTCAGGGGTAGCTGGGAGGATCATTTACCTCTTGTGGAGTTTGCTTATAACAACAACTACCATTCTAGTATCCAGATGGCGCCTTATGAGGCCTTATATGGGAGGAAGTGTAGGTCACCGATAGGTTGGTTTGAGGTGAGAGAAGTTCAGTTGGTCGGGCGGACTTGGTACGGAGATGGATAAGGTGAAGCTTATCCAGGAGCGGTTATTGTCAGCTCAGAGTCGACAGAAGTCGTATGCAGATCATCGGCGTCGACACTTGGAGTTTGAGATGGATGATTGGGTCTTCCTGAAGGTATCACCCATGAAGGGTGTGATGATATTTGGGAAGAAGGGGAAACTTAGCCCAGGGTACATTGGGCCTTATCAGATTATCCGTAAGATAGGCAAGGTTGCCTATGAGTTGGATCTATCGTCTGATCTGGAGGCAGTACATCCAGTCTTTCACGTATCTATGTTGCGGAAATGTGTTAGAGATCCATCTAGAGTGCACCCGATTCAGGATATCCAGGTGACAGAAGGATTATCGTATGAGGAGAGTCCCATAGCGATACTCGATCGTCAGGTTAGGCGACTTCGGACGAAGGATGTGGCTTCCGTCAAGGTATTGTGGCGGAACGAGAACAGGGAGGAGATGACGTGGGAAGCTGAGAGTGACATGATGAAGAAGTATCCTCACTTATTCCCTATACCTCCAGGTAACCCACTTTCTTGCCTGTTAGTTTTATTTGGCAATTGTGCTTGAGTAATGTTGTGGCTTGTGGAGCGTCCTTATTTGCAGGAAGTATAAGTTAAGAGAGTCTATGTCGAATTGTGTTTTGAGTAAGCCTAGAAGGAACATTCGGGACGAATGTTTCTAAGGCCGTGCGTATGGGGCCATACGAAAGGAGTTAAGACTTAGGTAGGTTGATGAAAATCTAGATCAGGGGCCTCAGCGCCGCGGCACCAAGGCGGGTGATTGTAGGGTCGCGCGCAGAAATCGGGCCGCGGAAGATCCGGCGGTGGCAGAGTTTCAGCGCGCGCCGGCAGGGCCGCGGCGCCGAAGCGGGTTCTGCGAGGGTCAGTGGACATTTTCTGCACTGTTTTGTTTTAAAAGAGACCATGGGTGGGTGACAAGTGTCCCACCCCATCTGATTTCTTGCATGTCTTATATTGACCAAGTCTTGAAGACTTGGTCATCTTTCATCTCTCTCTCTCTCTAAGCTAAAAAGCTCTCACTTCTCTCTAGAAAATCAAGAGAAACTTCAAGCTTAAGGAAAATCTGAAAAGTGCGATAAGAAGGAAAGTTATTTGCAAGCTTGTGGAGGTTATTGTGGTGGTGTTCTTGAAAAGGAGGCTAGCAAAATTGTTGGAATAGATTTGGCTAAAGCTCTAAAGGTAACATTTCTTCTCTTGTAGCTAGTTATTGGTGTTGCATGTGAAGAAGAAGGAACTTGTAGTGGTAAATAATGCTCTTAGAATCATTGCATGTAAGAAAAATGGTTTGGATATGAAAAGATTGGTTAAGGAGATATTATGAGCATGTTGTAGCCTACAAACTACTTTAGAATTGTTAAGTGTATTGTTTTACCTTATGGGGCAGAATTTTACACACCTAAGTTTGGTTGTGTAATCCCCTTTGAAATGTTGGATTGTTGGGCCTTAAATGTGGCGTTTGGATATTGAATTCGACCTTGAAAAAGGTGGAAAAGTATGTGAAAACAAAGGAAATGCTGCCCAAATTTCCTTAGGAAGTAGTAACTTGAACTTGGAATTTCTACATTGAAATTAGGGGTTAATAAACGTATTATGATCATTATAGGTTGACATATTACGTGCGGTATTTCAGACTTAGCAAGTGGATTAACCGAAGAGGTATGTGGAACTTTCCTATCTCTTGAGCATGAGTAGTTGTACCTATGTAAATGCGCAGACGTACAAGATTTGATATCTTTCACTTGTTTTAAAGTATATGATACTTGTTTCATTTTAAAAAGTATAAGTCCCTTGGATTTAGGGAAAATGTATTTGACAAAGGAATGACGCTAATATAATGACTTTATGGGAAGTTGGTTATATTAGTTTTTGAAAGGTTCACAAAGAAAGGTTTACTCTAATTAAAACAAGTACGGGTAAAGGATTTGAAACTATGGAAGGTGAATTGATTTTTAGGCATTGGTTGCCTAAGGTTTTAAAGGAAATGAAGTCACTTGATTTAGAAGCCTATTATATTTTAAAAGGAAATGTGACTTGTCTTGAAAAGAAATCGTAACTTGATACTATGGTGATTAGTATCTTGGAATTTTTGTATAAAAAGAGTTATTTCTTAAAGGGTTAGAAGTACATGGTACTTGGGTTAAATTCCCGGATTTTCTATTAAAAGACATGTTAGTGCCTTAGGTATACTAAAATGAGAGGATATATTAATAATGTTAATAAGAAGTTAGGGGATTTCTTAACTTGCTTATAATATGATAAGCCGGTAGTGCTTATGTTATGATATGATAGGCCGGTAGTGCTTATGTTATGTATGATAGGCCGGTAGTGCTTATGTTATGTATGATAGCCGGATGAGCTATGTTATATATATATTATTACGGGGTAAGGGTTATTACTTATGCCATGGATTTGCTACCCATGATGCGAGTGCGGCGCTTGTACTCATGCGGATCCGGACCACAGGATCCATGCGGGTGAAATAGTCCCATGCGAGTACGGCGATGGTACTCATGCGGGTCCACAAGATCCATGCGGGTGAAATAGTCCCATGCGGGTGAACTAGTCCCATGACGAGGCGGATGACCTCATGCGGGTCCACAGGACCTATGCGGGTGAAATAGTCCAGGAGTAGGATTGCTTGATGATACTACGGGCGAGGTACCCTGTTTTGATCATGAGCCTCCTATTTTTATGCAGTAAGATTTATACTTGTTACTCTCATTGTTAGTAAGGCACAGTGCAAAGTAAACTGATTTTCGTCTATGACTCCAGCTTATTTTTGACTTATGATATTATTACAGTATTTTCCAGTTTCGCATATTTGGTACATTGTCATCGACCTCCTTCTGGCTGCGTCTGCCGCAGTTGAGGTTCATAGCTTGTTGATCCGCACTCTTGGATCACCGTCCGGTTCTCGAGGCTCCATTTCTCGGAGGCCTCGTTTTGGTACAGTTCCACGAGGTTGTAGACTTTTGTACATTCGGGGGTATGGCGGCCCCGTCGTCATAGTGTTTATACATTCTTAGAGGCTTGTAGTCCTGTCATGAATTGGGATGTAAGGATGTAACTGTTCGTTTTATTATATTTATAGGTAGCCACTTTGGGTTAGCCTGTTTTATATTCTTATATGGTTCTTGTTTGTGAGTTTATTTCCGCTGGTTTTCTCTGATATTGTATCACAAGGGTGGCCGGGGTAAGGCACCAGTCATGGATCCGAGGTCGGGTCGTGACAGTTCCGCCATAAGACCTTGACGGAAGTCACATCTTTTGTCCGTACTCGCCTAACCTGACGATCGAGTATCGCTATGGGACTTTCCTCATATGATAACCCCTCTCTCACCAGGACATCACAAATCGGGTGCACTCTAGATGGATCTCCAATACACTTTCGCAACATAGACACATGATAAACTAGATGTACTGCCTCCAGATCGGACGACAGATCCAACTCATAGGCAACCTTGCCTACCCTACGGACAATCTGGTAAGGAACAATGTACCTTGGGCTAAGTTTCCCCTTTTTCCCAAATCTCATCACGCCCTTCATGGGTGATACCTACAGGAAAGACCCAATCATCCACCTCAAACTCCAAGTGTCGACGTCGATGATCTGCATACGACTTCTGTCGACTCTGAGTTGACAATAACCGCTCCTGGATAAGTTTCACCTTATCCACTGCCTGCTGAATCAAGTCTGGACCGACTAACTGAACTTCTCCCACCTCAAACCAGCCTATCGGTGACATGCACTTCCTCCCGTATAAGGCCTCATAAGGCGCCATCTGGATACTAGAATGGTAGATGTTGTTATATGCAAAATCCACAAGAGGTAAATTGTTATACCCCGTATTTCCAGAGTATGTACGTAAGGACGTACGTAGAAATTTGAGCCTTAAGGTAGGCATTGGATTCGAAATTTGGGCACAAGTGCCGATTAGAGTCGTTTTCTGACGAAACGTTTCACGACTTTCAGAGAAAATTCGGCTATGTCATTTATAATTTTTGCGGATTTTTCCGTGAAAACATTTTGGACCAACGGGAGGGTGGCGTGTGTCACCTCACATTGGAAGCAAATGGATTGGCTTGGACGATTTGGGCGTCCAAGAGCCTTGGTTGGCCTTGGCCGATTGGCTCCCTCTTGTGTGCCTTGTTTTGTGGCTTGTTTTGTGGAGTGTTTTGTGGAGTGTTTTGTGGGTGCACTTGGCTTGATCTTGGCCTTACACTTGCCTTGCACATGGCTTGATCTTGGCCATTGGTTGGCTTTTGGTTTTGCTATAAATACCCTCTCTTTGAAGACTTCTTCATCCACTCTTCACTTGCCTAAGTCTTGAGAAACCCTCCTCCTCTTGTTGACTCTCGCCCAAGAGCCCTCTCCCTTGAAATTGGCCTTTGGCCGAAACCTCCCCTTTGAGAGCCTTGCCGAGAACCCCACTCCCTTGTGGTGTTGTTCTCGTGGTACCCCCATTTGTGGTATTGAAATACTCCTCCAAGTATTGTTATAATGCCCAAAATACCTTAGCCTTATACCTTGTAGTTTTCCAAAGATACCTCTATACGTAGAGTCCGGAAATACTACCTTTTGTCCTTTTAGTCTCAAACCGAAACCCTAAGGAAATCTTCATCATAGTTGAAGGATTTGAGTAGAAGTTAGTTAGAACTTCTGGGTTGTTTGGAGCGGATCGAGCACTCGGAGTAGAGCTAAACCTTGCTCAGGATCGACTTTTATCTCGGATAATTTTGGGCTTATCGAGGTAAATAATCTTGTCCCCCTATTGTAATTGGAGTTTACCTGTTGTTGATTATATAGTTGAAGTATGCTATATATAGAACTAAACATTGGATTGTGGCAATGTCTTTTGACTTAAGCTCAAGAATCGAATCGAATCGTATTTACATGGGGTATGTCTGATGAGACTTGTGTAGCATTACCGCGTGTGGTAGAATTGTACTCGTCAGGTTAGATGTGTTAACCCCCTGGTTGGCTTGATAGCGGCCTCGATAGAGAGGAGATTTACGCTGTCATGGGGGAGGTCGAATTTTACGTAGAAAGATAGAAACTTGTGTTTGGGGTTAATAGACGTTTGTGACCTTTATAGGTGAAAGTACTAAGAGTAGCGATTCTACTCGAGGAGTGGAAAGCGGCTAGCGTTGTAGTACTGGAGCATTTTGCTTATTGTCGTTAAATCGTCGCGAGGTATGTGAACCTCTTCCTATCTCTTCTAGCATGATATGTGTGAACTATGTAGTACGCAGACGCATACGTGTTAATTGTATTTGATTGTTGTAAACATAAAGTGTTATAACGCTTTATGGGAAGTTGGTTATAATGACTTTATGTAGGTAAGAAAATACTTTGTGGTTTTAAAGTGGTAATCGATGTGAATTATAACCGCTAGTTATAATAAAGAACTTGATGTATTTCAAAAGATTTATAAATCGTTTTGAAGGAGAGTAACACTTGGTTTTAAAGGTTTTAAAAGAGTTATACTAGCTTTATGGGAGTTAGGTATAATGTCTTAAGAAAGGTAAAGAAAATGGTTTATCACGAAGTTAAGAGACTTGATCTTATGAGATAAGAGACTTAACTTATTTGTTTTAATGTGAATGTTTGTGTGAAACCTCATTCGTGAGTAATGAGTACTTGGTTTTATTTAAAGGGATAATGTTTTATCGATTTTGGAAATCGAATGTATCGACTGCACCACCGCAGCGTTAATAAAGGAAAATGTATTGAATAATGATGTATCGTATTAAAACCGGTAGAAACCTCCATCCGCATAGAAACTAAGATGAGACAAAATGATATTACATTTTCTAGATCATGGTTGTAATAAGAATGTTGTAAACAAGAATAACCTACTCACGTGAGACATATATTACTCAATTGTTCTAAAAAGGAATCAAGTGATTAAGTTTGGGAACTATGAAACCATTTGAAAATGGTTTTCGAGTAATCAAAACTAGGCAACCGAACTTAGGAAAAGAATGTTGTTACTTGATTTTGAAAAGGAATGTGGGTTGGTCATTCTAATACTACGTATCGGGTGACGTTTATAAAAGTAATGGATCTCTTTAAAAGAACTTAACGATGTAGTATTTTGGGGTTAAAACCCGACTTTGGCATAAAATGAAAGTACTTTGAGTTGTGTGAAACTTGCCTATGCTTGTTGTTGTGAAACTTGCCTATGCTTGTTGTTGTGAAACTTGCCTATGCTTGTGATGATAGCCTTTGTGCGTGTGGTATTTCGTTACCGCTGCCTCTCGATAGAGGGGTTGACTTGTTGAGAACTTACTTGACGCGTCTTTGGCGGTGATGGAGAATTCCACGGTATGTTTCCATTTTGATTTCTGTCTTGTTGTTGATGTCACATGGACATGTCTACACCGACGCAAAGATTCGGGGCACGCGGCCACGCGTCGTTGATTACCCGATATATGGTTATTATCGCAACATGGACGCGTCTACACCGGCGCAGATTCGGGCATGTGGCCACGCGCGTGGTTGACCACCCAAGATATTGTTATCGAGGTTACATGGGCATGTCTACACCGGCGCAGATTCGGCATGTGGCCACGCGCCTTATTATTGTTGCATCATGGACATGTCTACACCGTCGCAGATTCCGGGCACGTGGCCATGATGCGAACATGATGGATGTGGTGGGCGTGAGACCCATAGTTATATTCGAGTGGTGACTTTGAGGCGTGAGTCCACGACTTGATCGCTTTTATGTTGCGTCATCGTATTTTGGTTATCATACATGTCTCCCGCTTTATATAGATCGTATGATTTAATCGCAGATTTACGCTTTCACATACTTGGTACTGTTGCATCGACCTCCTTCGGGCCGCTCACGCCGCAGTAAGTACATCGCCGCCGATCCGCCAGGATCACGTTTGCGTTTTGGGAAGCTCCGTTCCTTCTGAGGCTTATCTTTCGTAGGTTTCCGAGTCAGGTTCTTGTACATCTGTGGGTATGGCGGCCCCGTTCCGTCATAGGTTGTTATTCTCTCTAGGTGCTGAGAATTGTGGCGTGTGGTTTGTAAAAGGATAACTGCTCGGGTTTTTATGTAAACGCAGTAAGGCAAATCGTTTTGGTTGGCGGTTTATTTATATTATCTCTTATTTCATGTTCATGTCAGATGTTCCACTGATTTTCTCGATGTTGTATCACTAGGTGCCCGGTAAGGCACGACCACGTCCAATTTCGGCGTGACATAGTGGTATCAGAGCGCTTAGTCCTCTGAAAGTGTCTACGCACCGTGTCTAGTAGTCTTGATTATCGGTGTGTTGCACCACATCTATAATCGTGAGGCTATAGGACATTTAGGATTGGTTTCTATTCTTCTCATTCGAGATCGTGCCTTAGAGCCGTGGTTATAAGTCGACCCTCCGACGTGTTTCGCTTTTACCGCTATGCCTCGCGAAGGCAACCAGTGGCCCGAAGGCAAGGCAATGGCGGAGCCGCTAGTGGTTTCAGAGGAGTACGAGGCGCAGCCCTGGCCAAGACTGAGGTAGTGCTTGACGGCGAGTTTGCGACGCCGCCAAAGACCAAAGAGAGTTTAGAGCCGCAGCAGCGGTCGCCGAGACTACAAGACTGAGCCTCCATCCCGCAGCCGAGCAAGTGAGACGGGTCGCGAGAGATGGCCGCTTTTGGCCGTGGTCAGGCGATATGAGGACAGCCGACGCGGCAGTTCAGCCCAGAGACCGCGTGCACCCGAGAGCGATAGTTGAGGCTACGGACTTTCCGAGTCAGAGCCCGCCGAGTTTTATGGGTCGAGGCTCGAGGATGATCCGCAGGAGTTCATCCGCTGGGCCATGCAGGATCACGCGGTGATCAAGGCTTCTGAGACCGAGTCAGTGACCTTCGTTCAGACGGCCGCGTGATACCGCATCGATTGGTTTGATTCGTGAGCTTTCGGGAGAGTATGCACTCAGCGGTATGGGATGAGTTTTCGGGGCTTTTCTCACGCACTTCTTGCCTCCGCAGATGAGGGCACGCCGACGATTTTTGTTATCGAGACAGAGGCGACCGCCGTGGAGTACAATGTCGAGTTCGATTCTTTGGCTCGATATGTCCTCGCGCTTAGTTGCAGATATGGAAGATAGGGTGCATCGCCACGCCACCGCTAGATGATTATATGGCCGAGTCTTGTGCGGTGTTTTCTTCACCGGCACGACATTGCCCGCATTCGTGCTCATGCACTGGGTGCGGCGAGCGCAGAGATCGACGCAGCGGACCGCCACAGGTTAAGGCGCCAAGACGGCGGATATTTTGGCGACTTTCGAGGCGACCGCCTCAAGCAGACTAGTTATGTACTCCGCCATTGCAGAGTGGTCCTCCGCAGCCTTCGACCTCGGGATATTCGAGAGCGTGTCGTGGCTCCTGTGTTTGATGTTCGCGAGTAGGGTGTTGGCGGACGCAGCCACCCCTACCTCGTGGTCGATGTGGTAGACCGCATTTCGGGAGTGTCGAGTACCAAGGGAGCTTGTTATTCTTGCGCCAACAGGCCATATGACGAGACTGTCCGACTGGGGGTAGCGCCGTAGGATAGCACAGACTACTAGAGCAGCCATGGCCACGGTAGAGGTCGCGGTGGAAGTTCCGCTTAGCGGCCTTGAATCGCCTAGTTTCAGGTATATCCTTAACCCTGTAGATACTTGTATGTATTGATGTTAATGATGTGTTAAGTGTTATGTTCGGATAGCTTTGTGCTATAGTGTGATTTAAAAATCTGGTTAGTGTGAGATGGAGGTGGTAGCTTCCATGATGTGTTCCGTGTCGAGGAGCGGAAGTTGGCGCTACGGTGGTCGGGTCAGCTATGTCGGGCCAACCCGCCCCGCTTCGGCGGCGGTCAGCTCGGTGGTCCCGCCAGTGGCAGTGGTCACGAGGGTGCTAGGCCCAAGTTTAGATGACCATCGTATGAGTTTGTGGATACGTTCGACCGTAATCGGTTCGAAGGCCGAAAATGGCCTTAGGAAATCGAGGGTAGTAAGATGACCAAGTTCGAGGTAGTAACTCCAAGGGTTGGAAACAAACGTTGACGGGAGTGGTACGGATACTAGAAAGAGCTCGAGTGTTCGAGATGGTACGACGAGATAGGGAGAAGTGAACGTGTGTGATCGTTTCTTTTGTGAAATGTAAAGTGGCGGAGTATATTTTAGACCTCGTAAGGGGTTTTTGTGATGATTAGAGGTGTTTCCTCGTTGACTTGGGTTTAAGTATTGTGCGTTTGTTATGGCGGTGTAGCATGATCGCTTTCGCAGATAGCATGAAGCGCTATACTAGCGCATGTTTGTGTTGAGACTTGAGAAGGAACATTCGACGAATGTTTCTAAGAGGGGAGAATGTTATACCGTATTTCCGCAGTATGCACGTAAGACGACGAGAAATTTGAGCCTTAAGGTAGGCATTGATTCGAAATTTGGGCACAAGTGCCGACAGAGTCGTTCGATTTAAACGCTTCCACAACTTTCGAGAGAAAATTCCGCTATGTCATTTATAATTTTGCGGATTTTTCCGTGACGAAACATTTTGGACCAACGGAGGGTGACACGTGTCACCTCACATCGAAGCAAATGGATTGGCTTGACGATTTGGGCGCCCAAGAGCCTCGTTGGCCTCGCCGATCGCTCCTCTTTGTGCCTTGTTTTGTGGCTTGTTTTGTGAGTGTTTTGTGGAGTGTTTTGGGTGCACTTGGCTTGATCTTGCCTTACACTTGCCTTGCACATGGCTTGATCTTGGCCATTGGTTGGCTTTTGGTTTTGCTATAAATACCCTCTCTTTGAAGACTTCTTCATCCACTCTTCACTTGCCTAAGTCTTGAAACCCTCCTCCTCTTGTTGACTCTCGCCCAAGAGCCCTCTCCCCTTGAAATTGGCCTTTGGCCAAACCTCCCTTTGAGAGCCTTGCCGAGAACCCCTCCCTTGGGTGTTGTTCTCGTGGTACCCCATTTGTGGTATTGAAATACTCTCCAAGTATTGTTATAATGCCCAAAATACCTTAGCCTTATACCTTGTAGTTTTCCAAAGATACCTCTATACGTAGAGTCCTAAATACTACCTTTTGTCCTTTTAGTCTCAAACCAAACCCTAAGGAAATCTTCATTGTTAGTTGAAGGATTTGAGTAGAAGTTGGTTAGAACTTCTAAGGGTTGTTTGGAGCGATTGGAGCACTTTGAGTAGAGCTAAACCTTGCTCAGATCGACTTTTATCTCGGATAATTTTGGGCTTATCGAGGTAAATAATCTTGTCCCTATTGTAATTGGAGTTTACCTTGTTGATTATATAGTTGAAGTATGCTATATATAGAACTAAACATCGATTGTGGCAATGTCTTTTGACTTAAGCTCAAGAATCGAATCGAATCAGTATTTACATAGATCGTAATACTGAGACTTGTGTAGCATTACCGTGGTAGAATTGTACTCGCCAGTTAGATGTGTTAACCCCTGGTTGGCTTGATAGCCTACGATAGAGGAGGAGATTTACGCTGTCATGTGTGAGGTGCCGAATTTTCGTAGAAAGATAGAAACTTGTGTTTTGGGGTTAATAGACATTTGTGACCTTTATAGTGAAAGTACTAAGAGTAGCGTATTCTACTCGGCGAGTGGAAAGCGGCTAGTGCGTTGTAGTACTTGGAGCATTTTGCTTATTGTCGTTAAATCGTCGCGAGGTATGTGAACCTCTTCCTATCTCTTCTAGCATGATATGTGTGAACTATGTAGCACGCATTTGCATACGTGTTAATTGTATTTGATTGTTGTAAAACATAAAGTGTTATAACGCTTTATGGGAAGTCAGTTATAACAATTTTACGAGGTAAGAAAATACTTTGTGGTTTTAAAGGGTAATCGATGTGAATTATAAATCGCTAGTTATAATAAAGAACTTGATGTATTTCAAAAGATTTATAAATCGTTTTGAAGGGAGAGTAACACTTGGTTTTAAAGGTTTTAAAAAGAGTTATACTAGCTTTATGGGGAGTTAGGTATAATGTCTTAAGAAAGGTAAAGAAAATGGTTTACTGATGTTAGAAGTTAAGAGACTTGATCTTATGAGATAAGAGACTTAACTTATTTGTTTTAATGTGAATGTTTGTGTGAAACCTCATTCGTGAGTAATGAGTACTTGGTTTTATTTAAAGGGATAATGTTTTACTGATTTTGGAAATCAGGATGTGTATCGACAGACCACTGCAGCGTTAATAAAGGAAAATGTATTGAATAATGATGTATCGTATTAAAACCAGTAGAAACCTCCATCTGCATAGAAACTAAGATGAGACAAAATGATATTACATTTTCTAGATCATGGCTGCTGTAATAAGAATGTTGTAAACAAGAATAACCTACTCTCACGTGAGACATATATTACTCAATTGTTCTAAAAAGGAATCAAGTGATTAAGTTTGGGAACTATGAAACCATTTGAAAATGAGAAGCTTGAGTAATCAAACTAGGCAAACCGGAACTTAGGAAAAGAATGTTGTTACTTGATTTTGAAAAGGAATGTGGGTTGGTCATTCTAATACTACGTATCGTGACGTTTATAAAAGTAATGGATCTCTTTTAAAGAACTTAACGATGTAGTATTTTGGGGTTAAAACCCGACTTTGGCATAAAATGAAAGTACTTTGAGTCAGGTGAAACTTGCCTATGCTTGTTGTTGTGAAACTTGCCTATGCTTGTTGTTGTGAAACTTGCCTATGCTTGTGATGATAGCCTTTGTTGTGCAAGTGGTATTTCGCGTTACCGCTCGATAGAAATGGTTGACTTGTTGAGAACTTACTTGGACGCGGCGGTGATGGAGAATTCCACGTATGTTTCCATTTTGATTTACGTCTTGTTGTTGATGTCACACGGACATGTCTACACCGACGCAGATTCGGCACGCGGCCACGCGGCGTTGATTACCCGATATATGGTTATTCTCGCAACATGGACGTGTCTACACCGACGCAAGATTCCGGGGCACGTGGCTACGCGGCGTGGTTGACCACCCAAAGATATTGTTATTGAGGTTACACGGGCATGTCTACACCGACGCACGATTCGGTATGTGGCCACGCGCCTTGTTATTATTGTTGCATCATGGACATGTCTACACCGGCGCAGATTCCCGGCATGTGGCCGCGATGCGAACATGATGGATGTGTGGGCGTGAGACCCATAGTTATATTTGAGTGGTGACTTTGAGGCGTGAGTCCACGACTTGATCGCTTATGTTGCATCAGATTTTGGTTATCATACATGTCTCCCGCTTTATATGATTGTTATGATTTAATCGCAGATTTACGATTTCACATACTTGGTACTGTTATCGACCTCTCGGGGCCGCGTTCACGCCGCAGTAAGTACATCGCCGCCGATCCCCGCCAGTAGGATCACGTTTATTTTGGGAAGCTCCGTTCCTTCGGAGGCTTATCTTTGGTAGGTTTCCGAGTCAGGTTCTTGTACATTCGGGGTATGGCGGCCCCGTCCCGTCATAGGTTGTTATTCTCTTAGGTGCAGTAATCACAAGTGTGGGCGGAGTTTGTAAAAGGATAACTGTCGGGTTTTTATGTAAATGCAGGGCAATCGCTTTGGTCGGTTTATTTATATTATCTCTTATTTCATGTTCATGTTGTATGTTCCGCTGATTTTCTCTGATGTTGTATCACTAGGGTGCCCGGGGTAAGGCACCAGTCACGGGCCCGAATTTCGGGGTGTGACATAAATGATCCTCCCAGCTACCCCTGAAATCAATAACACGCCCGCAAAGATATCCTCGTTGTATGCGGATAGTACGCCGCTTTACCGTCAGTCGGCCCGAGGATGAAACGCGATCGAGACTCACTGTGTCCCTAATCCTCCCGAAAGACCTTGAGTTAGCCGTGAACCGGGCTCCTACGTCAAATAATCGATATAGAACTCCGTGCGCCTCACAATCTCTCGGATATACAATCTAGCATAATCTCTACCAAAAGTCGTCCCGGCCGGAAGAAAGTGGCCGATTTCATCGCCTTGTCGACAATAACCTGATGGAATCACGCTCTCCGAGTGTGAGGTAACCCCGTAATAAAGTCCATATTGATCACCTCCCACTTCCATGCCGGAATCTCTATCATCCGCAACAACCCACCGTGCTTCGTGCTCTACTTGACCTCGACAATGACATCGCGCCACAAACTCCGCAACGCCCCTCTTACGGCCATCCCACCAATATATACACCGAGGTCATGGTACATCTTAGTCGACCGGATGAATCGAGTAACGAGCACCGTGTCTCCCGAATCTGCCGACGGTCCTCGCTACATCGTACACATAACTCGCCAAATCTTAGCACCCCATCAGGTGCTACCTCAAATAGACTTTTCTCCTCCCGAAGAGTCGTATCTCGATAACGTACCATAATCGGATCCTCATACTGTCGCCTCTTCACCTCCTCAACGATGGAAGACTCGGTAACCTCTCGAACCCGAACCCCACTACTATCAGAACGAACCAATCGAACCCCAAGGCTCGCTAGCTGATGTAACTCGCGGACCATGCCCCTCTTCTCTGGCTGCACACCGATGCACTACCCATCGATATGCGACTGGCGGCATCCGCAACTACATTGCCTTCCCCGGTGGTATAGGATATCGACATCATAATCCTTAAGTAGCTCTAACCACCGCTCGCCGCAAGTTCACTCCTCCGGTGAAGATATACCTGAGGCTCTTGTGGTTCTGGTAAATATCCACATGAACTCCATACAAATAATGTCTCCGCATCTTCAAGGCACGAATCATCACGCCAACTCTAAGTCATGTGTGGGTAGTTCTTCTCATGCTTCCCGAATTGTCGAGATGCGTAAGCTATAATTTACCGTTGCATCAAAGACGCACACAAGCCCGACACCGACGCATCACAATAAACCACATATCCTCTAAACCTCGGAAGAGTAAGAAGCAAGGCTGCCAATTTCTCCTTTAGTAATGGAAGCTCTCTCACAAGCATCCGCCCACCTAACATAGCCGATTTGGTCACTAGTCAAAGGCTTTGAAATGGAAGAAAACTTCTCCACAAATCTCAGATAATAACTCGCAAGGCCCAAAGCCGCGCACTGTGTAGAATGGTCTAGGCCAAGTCTGATCGCCTCAATCTTTGTTGTATCAACCCGAATACCATCACCCGATAACATTCCCTAAGAAAGCCATCAAGCCAACCAAAACTCAGATTTCGAGAACTTGACATACAATCGCCGGTCCGAGGACTCGAGCATCGCCCTTAACGATCCGCATGATCCTGTTTTGTGCGCGAATAAACCAGGATATCATCAATGAATACTATAACGAACATATCCAAGAATGGCTTGAACACCCAATTCATCAAATCTATGAATACTGCTGGGGCGTTATTCAACCCGAAAGACATCACCCGGAACTCATAGTGCCCATACCAGTCACGAATGCGATCTTTGGGATATCGCCTCTCGACTGCACTGATGATAACGGCACGCAGTCTATCTTGAGAAACACCTCGCACCTCGCAGAATCGGTCAAACAAATCATCAATCTCGGGAGGGTATCTGTTCTTGATAGTTACCTTATTCAGCTGCCTGTAATCAACACACATACGCAGCGTCCCATCCTTCTTCTTTACAAATAAAACTGGCGCTCCCCAGGGAGAAACACTAGGCCTGATAAAGCCTTTTTCCAGCAAATCCTTCTGCTGGTCTTTCAACTCCCTCAGCTCAGCAGGTGCCATCCTGTATGGTGGAATAGATATAGGTCGAGTGTCTCGCGATATATCAATGCAAAACTCAATCTCCCTCTCAGGAGGGATACCCGGGAGATCGTCTAGGAATACGTCTGGAAACTCTCTAACAACCGGCACTGAATGAAGGTCTGGTATCTCGGCCTCAGTATCGAATACCCGAACCATATGGTAGATTTACCCCTTCCGCACCATCTTCCTAGCCTTGAGGTAAGAAATAAACCTACCCCTTGGCGACGCAGTATTCCCCTTCCACTCGATAACCGGCTCCCCAGGAAACTGGAACCGTACCAACCTCTCTCTACAATCCACATTGGCATAGCAAGACGCTAGCCAATCCATACCCATAATCACATCAAAGTCCGTCATATCCAACTCTATCAAGTCGGCTAGGGTCTGACGACTGTATATAGTCACTGGGCAAGCCTTATATGCTCGCTCAGCTACCACCGAATCACCTATTGGCGTAGCCACCTCAAAAGGTTTTATGGACTCGGGCTCTATCGCTATTCTACCAGCAATATGAGGAGATATATAGGACAAGGTAGAACCTGGATCTATCAAAGCATATGCATCACAACATGAAACCAATAATGTACCTGTGACGACATCTGGTGACGCCTCCTGATCTCGACGGTGGACATAGCATAAATGCGGTTCGAGGACCGATGGAATAGGGACCCCACCACGACCGCCGCACCGCTGGTCCGTGAACACCGCTTCTCCGGCGCGCATGACCACCAAGACGAAGATTCAAAGAATCGACCGCTTGGCCGAACCATAGCACTCCCGCCGCCTCTGGTCGGATAATCTCTCTTCAAATGGCCCTGCTGGCCACAAGAGTAACAAGCTCCTGGAGGGACACGACACCCCCCATGATGGCAATCGCCACATCAACCACACCGAGGTATAGGTGGCCTCATCCGACCGAACTCGTTCTTACGGGAACCCAAACCCTCGTGCCACGCCCCGCCCTCGAATATCTGGGACGTCCGGAAGACGCGGTGGAGCGCTCAACCGGCCGAGGTAACCGGTCTGCCGAGGTCGCCCGCTCGAAAACTACCAGAGGACCTCGCTATCCGGCCTCTTCTACCGGTATCTATCAATCCGGCCCCTACGTTCTCACACCTGCGCATAAGCTGCATGCGGGCAATGTCCATGCCCGGCTGAAGAGCTACTCTCGTGCAACCCTCTGCTAAGTAATCATCGAGCCCTGTGACATAGCGGTGCACTATGTCCTCCATGTCTGCCACTAAAGCGGGGACGTACCGAGTCAACGAGTCAAACTCTACGTTGTACTCCCGGACCGTCCGCCCGCTCTGTCTCAATGTCAGAAATCTATCGGTCCGAGCTCTCCTCATCTACGGAGGCAAGAAATGGCTAAGAAACGCCTCTGAGAACTCGTCCCAAACAGCTGGAAGTGCATGCTCCCCGACGCTTCCATGAATCAAACTACGATCGCAGATCACGCACCGATGTGAACCAATACTACCGACTGCTCTCCGAGGCCTTGATCACTCTCATGATCCGTCAGAATCGTCGAATAAACTCCCGAGGATCATCCTCGTGCCTCACCCATAGAACTCGTGGGCTGCAACTCAAAAAGTCCGAAGTCTCGTTATCGACTGGGGTGAACTACGGGTACAATCGGAACCGCTGTCTCCCGTCTGTCCTCCTGCCTTGCCACGATCCTGGCTAATAACTGGGTCATCTCCTTGTAGCCCATATCCTCTCGCCTGCATCGTAATCGAGGCTCGTGTACCGCAGCTCGATGTCGCTGCTGCTCCGAACTCTGCTGGAGTTGGCGACGTCGTGGAACTCGCCGTCCGAAACATCACCTCAGGTAAAGATTGGGCCTGTGCCCTCGTAACCCTCTGCGTCCTACCAGCAGCTCCCTCAGCTGCCTTGCCCTTCTGGCCGCGGTTGCCTTGCGTAGAGGCATAACTGATACATAAAAATATGTCAGAGGGAGTTCAACCTATAACACAGCTCTATTGCACGATCTTAGAGTGAAAGAATGGAAACCAATCCTAAATATCCTGTAGCCTCCTGATTATAGGTGTGGTGCACAACACACCGATAATCAAGACTCTACTAGATATGCGTCAGACACTTTCCGAGGATTAAGCGCTCGATACCACTTTTGTCACGACGACCGCCTGCGGATCGTGCCTTACCCTGTGCACCGCTTGTGATACAACATCAGAGAAAACCAGCGGAAGTAAACTCATAAACAAGAAACAATATAAAATACGAAACAGGCTAATCCAAAATTGCTACCTTCCTGTAAATATAAAATTAATAAAAACTGAACAGTTACATCCTTTACAAACCCAATTTATAACAGGACTACAGGCCTCTAAGAGTTTGTAACAACTATGACGACGGGGCCGTCGCCATACCCCGAATGTACATAATATCTACAACATCGTGAGAACTGCACTAAAAGACAAGCCTCCGGAGAAATGGAGATTCTGACACCTGATCAATGATCCTAAGAATGAGGATCCACCACCTGCTTACCTTTACCTGCGGCATGAACGCAGCCCCCGAGGAAGGGGGTCAGTACACAATATGTACCAAGTATATAAACTGGAAAATACTGTAATTATATCATAAGTCTAAATAAAGCTGGAGACATGGATGATAATCAAATTATAGTGCACTGTGCCTTACTAACAATGAGAGTAACAAGTATAAACTTTACTGCATAAAAATAGGAGGCTCATGATCAAAATAGGGTCACCCGCCCGTAGTATCATTAAGCAATCCTACTCCTGGGACTATTTCACCCGCATAGGTCCCGTAGACCCGCAATGAGGTCATCTCACGACCCGACCTCGGGCCCGTGACTGGTGCCTTACCCCGGGCACCCTTGTGATACAACATCAGAGAAAACCAGCGGAAGTAAACTCATAAACAAGAAACAATATAAAATACGAAACAAAGCAACCCAAAATGGCTACCTTCAGTAAATATAAAAATAACAAAATCGAATAGCTTACATCCTTTACAAATCCAATTTATAACAGGACTACAGGCCTTTAAGAGTTTGTAACAACTATGACGGAACAGGGCCCGTCACACCCCTGAATGTACATAATATCTACAACATCAGGGAGAACCGTACCAAAAGACAAGCCTCCGGAGAAATGGAGCTTCTGACACCTGATCAATGATCCTAAGAATGAGGATCCACCACCTGCTTACCTTTACCTGCGGCATGAACGCAGCCCCCGAGGAAGGGGGTCAGTACACAATATATACCAAGTATGTAAAACTGGAAAATACTGTAATTATATCATAAGTCTAAATAAAGCTGGAGACATGGATGATAATCAAATTATAGTGCACTGTGCCTTACTAACAATGAGAGTAACAAGTATAAACTTTACTGCATAAAAATAGGAGGCTCATGATCAAAATAGGGTCACCCGCCCGTAGTATCATTAAGCAATCCTACTCCTGGGACTATTTCACCCGCATAGGTCATGTGGACCCGCAATGAGGTCATCCGCCTCGCATGGGACTATTTCACCCGCATGGGCCCGGTGTGCCCGCAATGAGTACAAACGCCGCACTCGCATCATAGGTAGCAAATCCATGGAATGAGTAGTAACCCGGGGGTTTACCCCGCAAGAATAACATAACCTAGCACAACCGGCTATCATACATAACATAAGCAAGTTAAGAAATCTCCTAACTTCTTATTAGCTTTGTTCATATACACTCTCATTTTAGTTTACTTAAGGTACTAACATGTTATTATAAAATCCGAGAATTTAACCCAAGGTGCTACGTACTTCTATTCTTTTAAAAATGACTCTTTTCTTTCATATAAAACTTCCAAGATACTAATAACCATAGTATCAAGTCACAACTACTTTTCAAGACAAGTCACCTTTCCTTTGAGTAATATAATAGGCTTCTAAATCAAGTGACTTCCTTTCTTTTAAAACCTTAGGCAATTTATGCCTTAAAATCAATTTGTCTTTCATTAACTTAAGTCATTTATCCTTACTTACATCACTTAGAGTAAATCTCTCTTTTTAGCATTCCATAAGGCTAATATGGTCAACTTCCCATAAAGTCATTATATTAACATTATACATTAGTAGATTACACTTTCCTATATCCAAGGGACTTATATGTTTAAAACGAAACAAGTACCATATACTTGAAAACTTTTCAAGTCCCTTAACTTTGAAAACCAAGACATCCTTACTACTTTTAAACAAGTGAGTTAATCTCCCAACTCAACCAACTTGGACATTCTTAAAACAAGTAAAGGATAGCAAGGTCTTGTACGTCTACCGTACTATATAGGTACAACTATTCATGCTCAAGAGATAGGAAAGTTCCACATACCTCTTTGGTTAAAACCACTCGTAAGTCCAATATACCGCACGTAGTATGTCAACCTATAATGACCATAATACGTTCATTAGCTTCTAGCTTCAACGTAGAACATTCTAATTGAAAAGTCCCTTCTTTTACGGAAAATTGGACAGCACTTTCTTTGTTTCTACATACTTTTCCACTTTTCAAGGTCCGATATCAACTACTAAACGCCACATTTAAGGCCCAACAATTCAGCAATACAAGGGGATTACATGCCTAACTTGGGCGTGTAAAATTCTGTCCCACAATACAAATTAAACAATCCAATAAGTTTAAGGTATTATCTTGGCTACAACATGTTCACATATCATCCTTATTCAATCCTTTCAAATCCCAAATCGTTATTCTTACATGCAATATACCTAAAAGAAAAATTGATAACTACAAGTCATTTCTTCCTCACATGCAACACAATTTTACTTAAAAAGAGAAATGGATTGTTACCTTAGAGTTTATCCAAATTAGCCCAACAAATTTCACTTGCCTTCTTTCCACAATCACCTCCACAAACCTCCTACAAACTTGTCAACATGTTTCCTTCTTGCCACCTTTCTGAAATTTCTCTAGGTCTTGGTTTCTTCTTGAATTTTTAGAGAGAAGAGAGAGGGATTTTTAGAGAGAAGAAAGAGGAAAATTTTGTAGTGAGAAGAGGGTTTTTGAAGAATGGACTTGGTCAAATAAATAGCATTTTCACTAACTCAGATGGGAGGGACACTTGTCACCCTCCCATGGCCTTTTAAAAGAAAATATCTTCTGATTTTTCCCCCAGATTTCGCAAAAACCCGCCTCGCGCTGCCCGCAATGGCCACGCTAAACCTCCGAGAACTTTAGTACTTCGCGCCGCTGCCTCAGATTCGACATCGCGCTCAGATTCCGGCACCGCGGCGCTGCAACTTCATAGAATTTTCAGCATATCCGGCCACACACAGGCTCCCTCGACCAAAATACTTTTCGCTCGACAACAAGACCGAACTTGTAACTTTCATAACTTTCTACTCCGATGTCCTATCGACGAACGATTTGTTGAGTTGGGAACTAGACTCAACGAACTACATACTAGGCCTTTAAACCACCTACGAACTCCTAATGTAACGGGACATAAACCGCCTCAAATTTGACTCAAAATCCGTCTGAAACATTCCGTCAACCCATTATTCTAAAATTTAAGTCTCAATTCCTTTCGTACGTTCTCAAAAGCATGACCTGAATTACGGGGTGTAACACAAAAAGGGTCAACAACACACTAGTGGTAGTTCTTATATATGTGGATGATCTGTTGATTACATGCAATGATGAAGTTCTCATACATGATACCAAATCAATATTGCAGCAACATTTCAACATCAAGGATCTGGGAGAATTGAGGTATTTTTTGGGCTTTGAGTTTGCTAGGAACAAATTGGGATTGTTATGCATAAAGGAAGTATGCTCTTGAGTTAATAGCAGAAATGGAATTGTTAGGTGCTAAATCAGTTGGGTCACCCATGGAGTTGAATAACAAGCTTACCACTGTAGTATATGATACATATATGCATGCTAAGGGACTTGCAGGTACCTCAAACACTCTGCTGAAATATCTCTTACTGAAAGATCCTGCTGCTTATCAAAGGTTGATTGGAAGATTGTTGTATTTAACAAACAGCAGACCTGATATTAGCTTTGTTGTACAGAGTCTCAGTCAGTTCATGCAAGCACCCAAGGAATCTCACATGGCAGCAACTCACAGAGTAGTAAAGTACATTAAACATGCTCCAGAATTGGGCATCTTTATGCCTGCTGGTGAGTCCAATAGCCTTTCTGGATACTGTGATGCAGATTGGGCATCCTGTCTTAACACTAGAAAATCTATCACTGGGTATTTTGTGTTTTTGGCTCTTCACTAATCTCATGGAAGTCCAAGAAACAACCAACTATCTCTAGAAGTTCTGACGAGGCAGAATATATGAGTCTAGCATCTCTTGTTGCAGAAATAGTTTGGGTCTCTGGTTTGTTTGCTGAGCTCGGGATTGTTTTAAGTCTGTATGTTCCTTTGCATTTGTCACGACCCGACCTCGTGCCCGCGACTGGTGCCTTACCCCGGGCACCCTAGTGATACAACATCAGAGAAAATCAGCGGAAACAAAAAACTTAAATAGGAAATAAGATACAAGATAAGAAAACAGGTTAACCAAAACGGTCACCTTCATGTATATACAATATAATCGAACAGTTACAATCCTTTAGAAACCCTGCCCACAACAAAGATTATGCACTCTAAGAATGTAACAACTATGACGGGACAGGGCCCCGCCATACCCCTGAATGTACAAGTACCTATAGTGACAGGGGACTATACCAAAAGATAAGCCTCCGGAGAAACGGAGCTTCCCAAACGCTGAACTGCGATCCTATGAGCGAGGATCAACAACTGGTGTACCTCTACCTGCGGCATGAACGCAGCCCCCCGAAGGAGGTCAGTACAACAGGTACCAAGTATGTGAAACTGAAAATACTGTAATGAAATCACATTTCATCATTTTATAAAACCATTTCGCAATAAGTAAACAGTTAGGTCAAGTAAGGGGACGCATATCCCCAAAATGATCACTCACACATAACTATGGGTCTCACGCCATAATATCAATCATGCAATTGGAACTCATTCCTCATCGCTGCAGACATGATGTAAAACCACACCCATATGTGAACCTGAACACTAGATCATGCCTGCGTCACCAAACCGATCGGGCCAAGTAGAATAGCCAACTACCAGTCCGAAGGCTAGTCACATCCCTTCACGGGCAAGGTACGGAAGCCAACTACCAGTCAAAAAGCTAGCCACGCAACTGGCCGAAGCAAGTATCTTAAGCTAACGTACAATAGCCTACCGTCTCACGAGATATGACCGTGGCAAGTATCTTAAGCTATCTACCAGAGCCTGCCGATACACGAGAAATGACCAGGACAAGTATCTAAAGTGTGCCTGAACCACATGTACAAATCAAGCCCGTGATCGCTTGTCACCGCGGCAAGCTTCATGGATTAGCGGTCCATGGACAAATAACATAATCCTCACAATGACCGCATGCCCCGGCATCTTACCTCGGTATAAGCATGGCCATGAAACCATCCCATCGACGATACCGCGACCATCCATCGTGTCAGTATGTCCAAAGGAAATAACAAGATAATACTCAAAGTGGACGCATACTCGTGGACCATCCAACGTGTCAGTATGTCCAAAAGAAATAACCATATAATACTCAAAGTGGACGCATACTCGTGGACCATCCAACGTGTCAGTATGTCCAAGCAATCAATCAGATAGTCGGCCCTCCCCGAGAGACACGGTAGCACAGAAACAAAACATTTGCACATCAAAGGCTATCACAACAAGCATAGGCAAGTTCAACGTACTTTCATTTTATGTCAACAATCCGGGTTTCAACCCTAAAATACTACATACTCGTAGTATCAAAAACACGTTTTCTTTTCAAACCAAATTACTTCACCTTCGTAAAAATCTTTACAAGACTTTTAAAATCAAGTACTCTATACTTTTTTAAACCAAGTGCTTTTCTTTAAAAACAACATCAAGTATACTCTTTAAAACCCAAATAACTTACTCTTTTCAAAACAAGTAACCTATACTTAAATCAAGTTACTTCTCCTTTTCCGAAATCAAGTTGTTTAGCTTTCAAAATCAAATCTTTCTTTTATCTTCATAAAGTCGTTATAACTAACTTCCCATAAAGCTATTATAACACTTTATGTTTTAAACAAACAAAATTCATTTCACACACGTACGTCTACCGTACTATATAGTTCACAACAATCATGCTCAAGAGTATAGGAAGAATCACATACCTTTTTAGCTTAAACCACAAGCCAAGTCAAGTATGCCGCGCGTAGAAGATCCACCTATAATAATCACAATATATCTATCAATCTCTAGTTCCTTCAGAGCATATTCAAGTAAACAGCCCTTATTCTACGGAAAATTCGGCAAAGACTCTCCTCAACAAGGCTTGCTACCAAGCCAACAACTCAGGGACTACACGCCTAACCTGACGTGTTCAATTCGCCACAATAATACTACACAAGTCTCATCAGAATACGGTCAATGTAAATACAGTTCAATCCTTTATAATAATCCTTCCAATATATCTTATACTCAATTCTAAACTACTACAATATGTAATATCCAATTACAATAGGGGGGACATAGATCATTACCTCGATAAGCCCAAAATTATCCAAGATATAAGTCGATCCTGAGCAACGTTTAGCTCCAAATCCTTATGCTCCAACCCGCTCCAAGCAACCCTTAGAAGTTTCTAAACAACTTCTCTAAACACTTCAACCAAGCTAGGAAGATTTTTCTAGGGTTTCGTTTTGCGACTATTGGAATAAAGTAGTATTTCGGGCTCCTAGTATTGAAATAACTTTGGAATACAACTAGGGATACTAGGCTACGGTATTTGGGATTTATACTACAATACTCAAAGTATTTTCTACTCAAGAGGGGGAGGGGGACGAAATCAACTACAAAGGGAGGGAAAAATATTTTGCTTAGGAAAGCTTAAGTGTGGATGAAATGAAGTCTTGCACTTAAGGGGGTATTTATAGAGAATTCAAGGGCCAAGATTAATGCAAGTGTGTGGTGAGATTGGGGTACAAGTGTGGTGCCACAAGCCACTTGTCTAAGCAAGACAAGTGGCTAGCCACATGGCAACAAAATCGCCATGCCAGTGTCAAGCCATTTCGCCAAGGCCACCTAAGGGGTGACACGTGTCGCCTCACTGCCCAAAAATATTTCGTCTTCCGAAAATATCCAAAATACCGAAAATCTCAAAAACAAAGTGGGCCCCACAAAACCGTAAATTTCTCCCGTGGGCCCACGTGACCATTTCCGAAAATAAAATTTCATAATTCTAATATAATCCAAGAAGCCCAAATACTAAATCTGGGAATCCAATTCCCATCAACGAACCTTTTTCCTTCACAAAACCCGGAAACCTTTCCGTCGAAAAATCACATCTTTCTTTCTTTCCAAAATTTCTGTCGTATTCTCGTACGTACGTCCTCACATACATACCCTGGAACTACGGGGTATAACATTCTTCCCCCCTTAGAAACATTCTTCCCGAATGTTCCTTCTAAGTCTCCAAACGTACTTGCGCCGGTATAGTCTCCACTACTACACTTACAAAACCGTGGCATGGCCAGAATATAACATGTGCGCAAAACTCAAATCCAAGCCAACGAGGAATCATTTCTCATCTCACAAAAGCTCCCACTAGCTTCAATTTACACTAAGGCCATTCCCGGCCTTCACGATCCAATTCTGGTCGAACGCATCCACGAACCCGTACGATGTCTTCCTAGACTTGGGCCTATCACCCTCGTGACCCTATCACAAAGCGGGACCACCACAAATTGACCCCACCCCAATCCGGGCTGCGGGTTGACCCTCGACTTGCCTCAACCCGACCCATTTCGCGCCAAACTCTCTCGTTCCCCAATCCGGAACAATCTCACTAATCAAGTCACGAAAACCTAGTGGTCTTCTTAGCTCAACTACCCTCTTATAATTCACACCACTCAGGGACTTATCACACAAATATACCCCACGTATACTATGCACTCCGACAAAGGTCAATCGTAAACAAAATCTTTTACTCATGACGGCCTCGCATCTAAGGTCTCCACGTATAATATTCTAAGGCTCACAGTTTCCCTGTCCCCAATCTTACCTTTTCAACTAACCATGTTTTCTAAATCACATTTTAACGCAAAGCTATCCGAACATAACACTTAACACATCGCCATAACATCAATGCATACTAGTCTCTAGAGGGTTAAGAATATACCTGTAACTATTGCTCCACCTTCCCTTTTGTCGTTCTAAACATGTTCCTTCCCTGCACGGCGCACAAAAGAAGGAGATGAACCAGTCGTTGATCCCGAAGGCCGAGTCTCTACATCCGAGCTACCTCTGGTTGGACAATTTCTCGCAAAATGGCCCTGCTGGCCGCATGTAAAACAACCCTTCTGAATACCGTGACACTCCCCCACATGGGGTTTACCACACTGGCTACACTTTGGTCGGGGTGGCTTCATCCGCCGCACTCCCAACTCCCGAAACTCAACCTCGAGCCACGACCGCCTCAAGATCGTAGAGACCACTCAGATCGGGCGGAGGCGCATAACTAGTTCGCTGCCGCGCGTCCGCCTTGAAAGTTACCAAAGGACTCGCTGCCCCGCCTTCTTCGCTGGTATTGGTCAATCCGCCTCTCCGCTCTCACACCCGCATAAGCTCGCATGCTGGCAATGTCCATGCGGTGAAGAGCTACGCCGAGCAACTCTCGCTAGATAATCGTCGAGCCCCGTGACATAACGGTGCACTCGTCCTCCATATCCGCCACTAACGCAGGGACATATCGAGCCAACGAGTCGAACTCCACGTTGTACTCCCGAACCGCACGCCTCTCTATCTCAAAGATCGTAAATCATTGCCCGCGTTTCCTCATCCGCGGAGGCAAGAAATGGCCGAGAAATGCCTCCGAGAACTCGCCCCACACCGAGGCTCATGCTCCCCGATGCCTCCACGAATCAAACCCGATCGCAGTATCACGCAGCCGATGCGAACCTAAGACCACCGACTCGGTCGGAAGCCTTGATCACTCTACGATCCAGAATCGCTTCGGATGAACTCCTGCGGATCATCCTCGTGCCTCACCCATAGAACTCGTGGGTGCGGCTCAAAAAGTCCGTAGTCTCAAACTATCCGATGCGGGGTGAACTACGGGTGCTACGAACCTCGACTTCGCTCGCCTCGTGTCTAGCCACAATCCTAGCTAGTAACTGGGCCATCTCCTTATAACCCATATCCTCTATTCTCGCCGCGGACCTGGAGGCTCGAATCGTGGCCTCGATGAGACCGCCGCTTTACTCGCAGACTCCTCGCCGCTTGCCCTTCACGGGCTCTGCCTTGCGAGGCATAACTGGCATAAAAGAATACGTCAGAAGGAGTCCAACTTACAACACAGCTCTAAGGCACGATCTCAGAGTGAGAAGAAATAGAAACCAATCCTAGATATCCCATAGCCTCCTGATTATAGGTGTGGTGCACAACACGCCGATAATCAAGACTCTACTAGATACGGTCTGTAGACACTTTCCGAGGATTAACTGCTCTGATACCACTTTTGTCACGACCCGACCTCGGGCCCGCGACTGGTGCCTTACCCCGGGCACCCTAGTGATACAACATCAGAGAAAATCAGCGAAAACAAAAAACTTAAACAGGAAATAAGATACAAGATAAGAAAACAGGTTAACCAAAACGGTCACCTTCATGTATATACAATATAACCGAACAGTTACAATCCTTTACAAACCCTGCCCACAACAAGATTTCTGCACTCTAAGAATGTAACAACAACTATGACGGGACAGGGCCCCGCCATACCAGTGAATGTACACGTACCTATAGTGACTGGGGACTATACCAAAAGATAAGCCTCCGGAGAAACGGAGCTTCCCAAACGCCGAATCGTGGATCTTATGAGCGAGGATCAACAATCGGTGTACCTACCGCGCAGATGAACGCAGCCTCGGGCGAGGTCGATAACAGGTACCAAGTATGTGAAACTGAAAATACTGTAATGAAATCACATTTCATCATTTTATAAAACCATTTCGCAATAAGTAAACAGTTAGGTCAAGTAAGGGGACGCATATCCCCAAAATGATCACTCACACATAACTATGGGTCTCACGCCCATAATATCAATCATGCCCGTGGAACTCATTCCTCACTGCCGGCAGTACATGATGTAAAACCACACCCATATGTGAACCTGAACACTAGATCCTGCTCGCTATCAAACCGACGCCAAGTAGAATAGCTACGGTCCGAAGGCTAGTCATATCCCTTCACGGGCAAGGTACGGAAGCCAACTACCAGTCAAAAAGCTAGCCACGCAACTGGCCGAAGAAAGTATCTTAAGCTAACGTACAATAGCCTACCGTCTCACGAGATATGACCGTGGCAAGTATCTTAAGCTATCTACCAGAGCCTACCGATACACGAGAAATGACCAGGACAAGTATCTAAAGTGTGCCTAAACCACATGTACAAATCAAGCCCGTGATCGCTCGTCACCGCGGCAAGCTTCATGGATTAGCGGTCCATGGACAAATAACATAATCCTCACAATGACCAGATGCCGGCATCTTACACCGGTATAAGCATGGCCATGAAACCATCCTATCGACGATACCGCGACCATCCATCGTGTCGATGTCCAAAGGAAATAACAAGATAATACTCAAAGTGGACGATACTGCAGACCATCCAACGTGTCGGTATGTCCAAAAGAAATAACCAGATAATACTCAAAGTGACGATACCGTGGACCATCCAACGTGTCGGTATGTCCAAGCAATCAATCGATAGCGGCCTCCCGAGACACGGAGTACGTAAACAAAACACTTGCACATCAAAGGCTATCACAACAAGCATAGGCAAGTTCAACGTACTTTCATTTTATGTCAACAATCCGGGTTTCAACCCCAAAATACTACATACTCGTAGTATCAAAATCACGTTTTCTTTTCAAACCAAATTACTTCACCTTCAGAAAATCTTTACAAGACTTTTAAAATCAAGTACTTATACTTTTTAAACCAAGTGCTTTTCTTTAAAAACAACATCAAGTATACTTTAAAACCCAAATAACTTACTATTTTCAAAACAAGTAACCTATACTTAAATCAAGTTACTTCTCCTTTTCCGAAATCAAGTTGTTTAGCTTTCAAAATCAAATCTTTCTTTTATCTTCATAAAGTCGTTATAACTAACTTCCCATAAAGCTATTATAACACTTTATGTTTTAAACAAACAAAATTCATTTCACACACGTACGTCTACCGTACTATATAGTTCACAACAATCATGCTCAAGAGTATAGGAAGAATCACATACCTTTTTAGCTTAAACCACAAGCCAAGTCAAGTATGCCGCGCGTAGAAGATCCACCTATAATAATCACAATATATCTATCAATCTCTAGTTCCCTTCGTAGCATATTCGAAGTAAACAGTTCCTTATTCTACGGAAAATTCGATAGCACCTCCCCCCCCGCAAACACATAAATAACCTCCCCCTAACAAGGCCGCTACCAAGTCAACAACTCGAGGGGACTACACGCCTAACCTGACGTGTTCAATTCTGCCACAATAATACTACAAGTTCATCAGAAATACAATCCAATGTAAATACAGTTCAATCCTTTATAATAATCCTTCCAATATATCTTATACTCAATTCTAAACTACTACAATATGTAATATCCAATTACAATAGGGGGGACATAGATCATTACCTCGATAAGCCCAAAATTATCCAAGATATAAGTCGATCCTGAGCAACGTTTAGCTCCAAATCCTTACGCTCCAACCCGCTCCAAGAAACCCTTAGAAGTTTCTAAACAACTTCTCTAAACACTTCAACCAAGCTAGGAAGATTTTTCTAGGGTTTCGTTTTGCGACTATTGGAATAAAGTAGTATTCCTGCTCCTAGTATTGAAATAACTTTGGAATACAACTAGGGATACTAGGCTAAGGTATTTGGGATTTATACTACAATACTCAAAGTATTTTCTACTCAAGAGGGGGAGGGGGACGAAATCAACTACAAAGGGAGGTAAAAATATTTTGCTTAGGAAAGCTTAAGTGTGGATGAAATGAAGTCTCAGACTTGGGGTATTTATAGAGAATTCAAGGCCAAGATTAATGCAAGTGTGGTGAGATTGGGGTACAAGTGTGGTGCCACAAGCCACTTGTCTAAGCAAGACAAGTGGCTAGCCACACGGCAACAAAAATCGCCACAAGCTGTCAAGCCATTTCGCCAAGGCCACCTAAGGTGACACGTGTCGCCTCTACTGGTCCAAAATATTTCGTCTTAGAAAATATCCAAAATACCGAAAATCTCAAAAACAAAGTGGGCCCCACAAAACCGTAAATTTCTCCCGTGGGCCCCACGTGACCATTTCCGAAAATAAAATCTCATAATTCTAATATAATCCAAGAAGCCCAAATACTAAATCTGGGAATCCAATTCCCATCAACGAACCTTTTTCCTTCACAAAACCCGGAAATTTTTCCGTCGAAAAATCACATTTTTCTTTCTTTCCAAAATTTCTGTCGTATTCTCGTACGTACGTCCTCACATACATACCTTGGAACTACGGGGTATAACAGCATTGTGATAGCAGGTCAGCTATTCAAGTTTTTTTCAATCCAGTATTCCATGAGAGAACTAAGCATATTGACATTGATTGTCATTTTATTCAAGAAAAGGTTCAACAAGGACAGGTTTCCACTTTCTATATTCCCACTTCTGATCAACCTGCAGACATCCTGACCAAAGGCCTCACTCAAGCTCAACATGCATATTTACTGTCCAAACTAGGCATGAAGAACTTGTTTTAGTGCCTAGTTTGAGGGGGATGTTGAGAGTGTTGAGAAGCAACCCACTAACCTCCTCATAAGGTCGTATTTAATTGAATAGGTAATTCCTTCAATTAAGGAAAAATGGCCAAGAGAAGATTCAAGTATGCCGATATTTATTCATAATGCTAGAGCACACGTTAATTGTGATGATGAGGAATTTCGTCGGGTGACTACTCAAGATGGATTTGACACTCGTCTAATGTGTCAACCTCCAAACTCTCCGGATCAGAAATGTTCTGGACCTCGGGTTTCTTAGTGCTATACAGTCCTTACAACATAAGGAAGCGCCTAAAATTATCGACGAGCTTATCGGTGTTGTTGTGAAGGCATATGAATCTTTTCCAACAGAAATGTCCAATCTCCATTTGATCTTCATGAACTATCTCCAATAAATCTTCAACTTGTTTTTTTGAATCTTCAAATATCGGATGATCAGTTTTTATTGTTTGGTCCATCTTTTCATTAATATATTCATGCATATGTAGTTCTCTTAAGAACTGAATTTATAGTAGGAAATAAGATGCAAATGGGCGGGAGGAACCTTTTTTGGAACTTTACAATATTTCTTATTAATGCACTCTTTTGACTAACAATGGAGGAACTTTTTTGGAACTTTACAACATTTATGGAGGTGGTCAATGCACTGTTTATACTTCCAAAATGATTTGATTTTAAGGGTAAAATGGAAAGGATTTAATTAATTATATCATGTTTTTAAAAAGTAGCTAAGTAAATTGCGATAGATATTTTTAGTAAGGGAAAAAGGTCATATTTGTCATCCAACTTTCGGTAAAGGGTCATATTTGACCTCCGTTAAAGTATGGATCAAATATGCCCTTTCCATTAGCAAAGTTGTTATATTTGCCCTTTGGTTGACGAAAATCTCATGTAAACGCCACATAAGATCCTCGTGGAGGGTGGGACCCACCTTCCTCAGTCACCAGACGCTTCCTCCACCGCCGGAGATTCGACCACCAAGCTCCGGCGAACCCCTCTCCACAGACACCACCACGCCACTGCCTCACTCTCCCTCTGTTCCCCACCCTCCACTACTCCGGAAAGGAGCTCCAACTCCGGTAAACTAGAGCAGTCATGTCACGACCCAAATCAGAGGGCCACGACGGGCACACGAATCCTACCCGTCGGGTACCGTCATTCGTACATTTAACATTTAATCATAATTAATTACGGACTAAGCCGAAAGAAAACTATGTGAAATCTTTATCCAGAAAACTAACTTATATATACATATACTCATACAAGACCCCTACACACAGGACACCTGTCTACAAGCCTCTAAATAGTATAGAACATCAATAGGTCGGGACAGGCCCCACCATATCCATATATACACGCTAAAAATTATCGTACCAAAATAGACCGACACTCCGAAATATGGGAGTGCTCCAAAATCCGCTGAATCTGCAATCTACTAACGTGGATCATCTCCTTGCCTATGTGAACCTACATGCATGAAACGCAATGTCCCCCGACAATAGGGACGTGAGTACGACTGATGTACTGAGTATGTCAGTCATGAATAATAGCATAACAGGGATATAACAACAACTGAAACAGGAACAACTGACCAACAGTAAATGCCTCTGAGGGCCCTAATACATATGCCTAAATGTTATGCACAATGTAGTATACATATATATCAGCCTCGTCGGGCATCTTGCTTACTTTAACAGCCTCTGTAGGCCTGATCACATTATCGTATTAATGGTTATGAATGTATGCATGATGCAAATGTGGTATACTAATGTCCACACAGGAATCCTACTTCTCATAACCGCCTATGTGGGCATCAGGTTATATCGTATTGGCCACACATGAATTCATATCGTCTTGGCCACACATGCATTCATTTTGACCACACCGGCTCGATATGTGGCCTCTTAGGGTCTTTTGTGATAGTTTGTATCAGTTGCAAGTGGTGTGCGTATATAACATCTTTCTCTTTCCCCATATCCCCTATATATATATATATATATATATATTTACCATATAGTAGTGTGCATAGCACAAGTGGTCCAGGGTAATATATGAATGAAAATGCATGAATAACAATAAAACATCCTGAGTGATATAATATTCTTGTATCTTTGGCTAACACTGTGAATATCAACATCTTTTCGTGTGCCTCAATAAGGACTTAGGAACATATTTAAACATGTTTTTAACATAGGAATCAACAATATGAACATTTCTTAACTACTAAAAGTAGAATACATTATGGAGCAATATCACGATTATGTTTCGTTACATGAAACATGTCAAAAGAAAGAAAATAATTTACTTTAACCTACCTCGATATTAGAAAGAGCAGAAGAACGAAAAGAACATTATTGCACTTAATCCTAATACCACCACTGCTTCCTGGTTTCATTTCCCCAACCAAAAACCGATATATACTGTGTTTAGTTTCAAACCCAAATTCAAAAAGCTGATATGTGAAATGCTACCCGATTGTTAACTTAAATAAAAATACCTACTAAATGGGATGTTAAATTGCTATTACCTACGAGTGACATATGTGGTCTTCAGCAAAATCCCAACCAGATTGTAAATCTCCCAAATTGAAAGCAATCATGCACCCTCATTATGATGTCTCCCACTTAGCCTAATCTTGGCGGTGGGAGCATGCAAATTAACACCACATAACATGCACGGTCACTTAATTAATTAAGTGATCTACCTCCGTATAATTTATCAATCACACACATAATTAATTTTGTGATCCCAATTTACTTAAATCTGGATAACTTATAAGACATTTATATACTCAATGTCATAACCTTGTGGTATGACACTAGTCAATAACCTCTTTGGGGATATACAACTTTTATTCTCAACTCCCGTCATCACACTTTTTACGTCCAAAATTATTTTCGGGACTGAATTCTTTTGTATACTAATCTCTTTATTAGCATACGTGAATATAACATAAAATGTTCCAATGTTCAGGTCTATTCACATACGCCTAGCGATTTTACATACGTTTAGAGATTCAAATTGTGACCCAAAAGTACGAGATGTTACATCCTTCCCCTCTTAGAAATATTTTTCCTCGAATGTTGGGGTGACATATCTAATCATTATTACGTATCCCAAAAATGCAGCTATCTTTTTCATTGTTGTATTACCCTTCCATTCAAGAACTAGTTTGCCTGAGAATTAAAATCTAACAATCTTTGATCGCCAATCAACATTAGCGAAGCACGATGCCTGCCAATCCATGCCTATAATAACATCAAAATCAACTATCTCTAGTTTTATTAAATTTGCTAAGGTCTGATGGCTACAAATTAATATTGCACAATTCCGATAGATCTGTCTAGCCATTAGTACTCACCAGTTGGTGTAGTTACCATAAATGGATTTCTTCTCAACTCAGACTTCATACCAAATTTACATGCAATAAAAGGGTTGAGATATGATATATTGGAGCCTGGATCTACCAACACATATATATTATGTGAAAATACTGATAATATACATGCATTGACATTAGGTGAGGACTCCTGGTCCTGTCGTCCCATCAATGCATAAGTGTGGTTTTGGCCCCTATCTCTGCCTTGACCGGCTAATGTCTGTTGACCTTGCCCTGACGGGCGTACTGACTTTGATGAAGCTGCTGCAGATCCGACCGATTGTGCCCTAACACCTTCGTCTTTTGTTGGACAATCTCGCACTAAATGACCAGGTTCTCCACAAAAATAACACACCCTCACTCCTTACTAGCATGACCATGTATGGGTCCTACCATACTGCATGCATCGAGCTAATGGCAACCTCATCTGAATAGCATCCCTTCTATAATAAGACCCTAACACTTGTGAACTCAGACCTGATCCCGATTGAACAAACTGATCAACCATTGACCTCGGAAACGGTAATGATGCACTAGCTGCTGGGTAAGATGGGTGTCCATAAGGTTGTGGCCTTGGCCTATCTTTAAATTCACTTCCATTACTTACGGATTGAGCCCTCTTATGTTGGCTCTTATTACGTCCTCAATCTACACGCTATTGCTTCTTACGATCCTCCAAATTTTGTGCGTAAGACTGAATGCAAGCAATATCCATATTCGGATTCAAAGAAGTCGTAGTACACTCGTTGACCAAGTGCGGCCCTAAGCCGGTAATAAACATATGTATCCGGTCACTCATCTCCGCTATAATCATGAAAGCATATCGGGCCAATGAATTAAACTGCAAACTATATTCTCAAATACTCATATGGCCCTACTCAAGACGTAGGAACCTGTCATGACTGACCCGTTGAATCTCGACTGGCAGAAATGCTATGAGAAGGCCTCTGAAAATTCTCTCCATCTTGCTGGTGGACCACGATGTCCCCTATTGTTCCCATGTCTCATACCAGGTTACTGCGATATCCTGCAGTATGTATGAAGCACACCTTACCAACTCAATATCGGTAGCATCCATCATTCGCAATGTACGTTGTACCTGATTCAGAAAATTCTGTGAGTCTGCGTTCAGATCTGATCTTGTGAATACCGAAGGGTCTAAGTTAATGGAATCCCAAGCTCTCGCACTAGCAGTTCTGTCAGAGAGACTGGAAACCTGACGTTAATCCCCATAAAAATACCACTAGATCGAGCACTAGTGATTTCATATCTGCCACCAATCACGTTAATAATTGTACATCACTTCGCATATCAAGATCTTCGGTTGGAGTATCATGTGGAGAAACCGGGGGTACTTGTTATTGATACTTCGACTGCTCACGCTAGCGTACACATCATTTACAAGTAATATAGTCTGGTAAGACCGAATATCGTCCATAGAGACTGGTTTCTAAGTACAGTTCATCTATTTTATGTAATCTATTTGGCAATCGATATTTGATTGGAGATTTTATTTAACTACTAGAATAATTGAAAGATTTAAACTAATAAAGTTGTAATTAGTTATGAATTAATTAGGGCTACCAAAATCCTCGACTATCCACTTTATTCAATCCTTAATGCGACTAAAATGATTCTTCTTCTTTGTTAAGATAGCAATTAACTAGACTGTCTTATATTCCGGTTAGGACATATAATCACTCAACCCAGTGCAGAACCCTTCTATATTTCTATGATAGGATTTACCACATAGGAGGATTAAGAACAGTAACCTATAATGCTACACAAGTATCGGGGTACTTTCGTCCGCGATTTTAACCTATGTCTAGTCAATTACAGCATATCCAAATCTCTCCTCTCAGGTTTTGATTCGAAATCATATAGGTTATGATAACTAGTGATCAATTAATTATCAAACATTCAAACCAAATATTGACTAAATCTTAATCAAGCGAAGAAGAAATCAAACTACTGCATTAATTCATGAATAACAGTTTCAAGCGATTCATAAGAAAAACCCTAATTGAGCGTTTAGCTCCTAGCCATAGTCACGCTAAGAACTAACACAATATCCATACATAAACTGAATTAAAAACGAAAGAAAGAAAATTACGTAGAACAAAGTCTCCAATTGTAGCTCCAAATCCGCCTGTGTTGTGTTGTGTTGTAGAATGACCCACCTCTCATAGCATTAATCTCTAGGGCTTAAATATCCTCTAATTTTAGTGCCCTGTGGACCAATCTGCCCTTAGCCAATTCGCCTTCAAAATTGAAATTTCCCGCGTCGGCACCGCGGTTCTGCATATCGGCACCGCGGCGCCGAAACTCCTGCAACATCTCAGCACAAATGGCACCGCGGTACTGCATAATCTTAGAAACACATGAACGTCAGTTGGGATAATATGTAGGAACATGTATAACATGAATTTAACAATCTAGAATTTTAGGTAGGATATTTCGCAAATTCATTTCAATCACAAGTAATGGAAGCATGAATACCTAACTTATGTATGTCAATTTCATTTAGTTCTACAGGTCTGTGTACTTGCTATTCTCCACTAATCATAGACATACATACTAGAGATCCTCAGGACTTTTCAGGGTTGTAATGTAGGCTTAGGCAGGGGTAGACAAAAGTAGGCATTTAGGCTCAATTTACGTACCATAAGCGTTTTTCTCATTCAACTATTTTGTCCTTCTTTTTGGTATTCTTTTCAGTTCATACCTATCATTCCCCTTTTCTCTTTTTGAGAGCATGAATCAATTCATATAGGCACCCCCAAACTTAAGCTTTTGCATATTTTTCATTGGGGTGCATCAAATTTTTCACTCTCTTTTTATCTCTTTTCCAACACTTCTCATTCCAATACTTTTTCATTATCACTTATGGCACAACAAGGGATCATAGGGTGTCAAAGAAATAACTTTTTTTAGGCTCAACGGGGCTGACTAGGGATACAATTTATGTCAGGGTAAGTAATGAATGGTAAGAAGGGCTAACAAAGAAATGTCTGAATCATCTCCCTAAACATGTACATCTTAACTATTTCGTCTCAAATAACAAGCAAGCAGACTTCATAGACGTTCTTCAATTGACAACACATAGGCTAAGCATCAAATATTTCAAATAATCAGGTTTTCATGAATTTTTGGCATATCTAACTTAAGCACACAAATTTTATCTTCTCATTCCACTACATTATCCCACTTAGTTCACTAGGCGTTCCAAATAAGAACAGCATGCATGATAAAAAAAATTGACTCACATAAAACACAAAAACAACAAAAGACTCACAAAAATAAAATAAAAAATTGAAATAAGAACTCCCCCCCCCAAATTTAAACTACACATTGCCCCAAATGTGTAAAAGACTCAAAAAATTAAAATGGGACGACTTACAGACCTACAGCGACTCAAAATGGTGGTGGCGGCGGATACTGCATTGTCCATTAGGTGAACATGAAACTCAAATTATCAACACGTTGGGTCAGGTATTGATGGTCTTGCATCATTTGCTCTTGATTCCGCATCATCTTTTGTTTCTTTGAGGTTTCCCAACAACTCTCACACCATACAACAACAATAACCAAGCAAAATCAGACCACAACAGCAATACACAACAACTACACCACAATACGCTTCGATTCACACAACTACACAACAAACAACCACTGCAGCACACACCCACAACTACACAACGCCCTACCAATAAAGCCCATACACCCCCAAACTTGCAAGTTACTTTCCCTACTAGCCTTGAAATTGTAAGAACAATGATGAAGATTACCTTTTTGAAGAGTTATTTTTCACTAATTTCTTGACCCAATTGGAAGGAATGATGGTGGTGCAAGATGTGAGGGTTTGTGTAGGGATTTTTTGGAATAATTTGGGAAAGTTTGTGGGAGATTTTTACGGGTAGAGAAAGGAATTTTCGGACTTTTTAGAGAGGAAGGATTTGTGTTTGTGTGGGAAAAGATTTTTTGGGGGATTAAGGCTTTTAATTTGGAAATCCCGTCCCGGCACCGCGGTACTGCCTGATGGCACCGTGGTGCCAAAAGTACTGTGGCCCTTCTGATTATTCGGCACCGCGGTATTGTGTAATGGCACCGCGGTGCATAAACTCCTGCGACCCTACGAACAATCAGACCGTGATCCCGCATAAATGCGCCGCTGCTCTCGATTCTGTTTTTCATCTTCTTCTTCGTGCTTAGTATACGCTTCCTCCACTGTCATCACAACACCACAAAAATACCAAAAGTGAGACTGTTCTAATTAAACGCAATTGCGTAATTTAAAAATTGGGTTGCCTCCCAAGTAGCGCTGTCTTTAACGTCTTGTAGCCGGACGCATGTTACTCATTAAATCATTGGGGTATTTTAACCCCACTACCTATCCATTTCAAAATCATCCTCCTCTTTCTCACTCTTTTTTTATTTTTCACATGAGGGGGTTCAGTAAGACTTACCTGTTCGACGGCTTCCATGGAATTCATTTTTGTTTCAACATTCTTGCTGACTTGTGGGTTCACCGCTGTATGAATGATCTCCCTAGCTTTGGCCTCGCATCGGCCGAATCGATGTGTCGATTGTGCTATCGCGAAACACTTATTGATGGCTTGGGATTCAATGGTGGAATTGAACACTTTGAACACCATCTCTTCCTCCTGAACCCTTAGTCTCAGTTCTCCCTTTTTCTACATCAATCAGGGCTCTCCCAGTTGCAAGGAATGGTCTCCCCAAAATGATGGGTATTTCATCATCTTCCTCCATATCAAGAATGAGAAAGTTTGCTAGGAAGAAGAACTTTCCCACCTTGACCAGCACATCTTCTATTATGCCTTTGGGGTGCACTACGGTTCGGTCTACCAACTTCAAATTCACTGTGGTTGGTTTGGCTTCACCCAAACCCAATCTCTTGAAGACAGACAGATGCATGAGATTGATACTGTCTCCTAAATCACACAGCGCCTTGTTGCATGCCACCTTACCAATAGTACAGGGCAAGGTGAAGCTCCCTGGATCCTTCAGCTTAGGAGACAGTTTCTTTTGCAGGATGGCACTGCACTCCTCTGTCAAAGATATTGTTTCATAATCCGCTAGCCTTCTTTTTTTCCAAGTATCTCCTTCATGAATTTAAAGTATGTTGGCATCTGTTCTAGTGGTTCAATGAAGGGGATATTTATGTGAAGCTTCTTAAACACCTCCAAAAACTTAGAGAACTACTTGTCAATTTCCTTCTTTTGTAACCTCTGAGGGTAAGAGATTCTATCAACGTACTCCCTCAAAGGTGTTCGTGGAGCTGTCTCAACTGTAGGGCGGTCCTCAGTGACCCCATTATTCTCTACCTCACACTCCTTCTCACTTACCACTGCGGGCTGGGGAGCAACCTGCTCCAACTGCTTTCCACTCCTTAACAATACTGCTTGACACTGCTCTCTAGGATTTACCTCTATATTACTTGGGAGAGTGCCCTACGGCCTGTTGGTTACCATCTTTGCAAGTTGCCCAACCTGTGTTTCCAAACTCCTGAGAGAGGACCTTGTTTCAGACATGAACTGATTCTGCGAATTGGTGAGTGTAAGCAATGCATCTCTTAGTTCATCAGGCTTCTCCTGTTGTATAGATGGTCTAAACTGCTGGGATGAAGTGGCCTGATTTTGCACCTGCTGGTTCTGATAACCACCTTGATATGGTTGCTACTGAGGCTGATCGTTCCTCCACGAAAAGTTAGGGTGATTTCTCCACCCTGGGTTGTATGTGTTGGAATTATAAGGCCTCTGAAAGTTCTCAACTGCATGTACCTGCTTCATTGGCACATTATTAGGATCTACCGATGTGCATCTGTCAAAGGAATGTGGTCTACCACAAATCTCACGATTCACAGGCATCTGGACTGCATTCACGGACATGGTGTTCTGCTGCAGTTGCTTCGTCAAAAGGGCCACCTGTGCTTTCAGGGCAGTGATGGCATCTAGTTCATGTATGCCCATAGCCTTCCTGGTGGTCACTGACCTGTCATCTGCCCCTTGATGATTGTTGGTAGTCATATCTTCCAGTAACTCATGTGTCTCATTGGCACTCTTTCTCATGAAAGTACCCCCTGCTGCAACATCAATGATGGTACGAGTAGTACCACTCAGCCCATTATAAAAAAATGTGGACTAACATCCACTTCTCAATGCCATGATGTGGGAATTTCCTTTGCAGATCCTTGAATCGCTCCCATGAATCGTAGAGTAATTCACCATCCACCTGATAAAAGTTGTTCAACTCTCCCCTTAACTTTGTTGCTTTGGAAGGAGGGAAGAACTTTTCTAGAAACTTTTGGGCCAGGTCCTGCCAGGTAGTGACGGAGTTGGCAGGCAGTGATTTCATACAACTTTTGACTCTATTCCTCAGTGAGAACGGGAAGAGCCTCAGTCTAATGGCATCGTCAGTAACACCATTGTATTTGAAAGTGGCACACAACTCCAGAAAGTTTGCAATGTGCATGTGAGGATCTTCAGATGGCAGTCCTCCAAATTGTATTGTGTTATGTACCATGCTCAGGATGTCTGGCTTGATCTCAAAGTTGTTGGCCCCTATAGCTGGGAGCCTGATGCAAGTCTGTGCACCTGTGACCGTGGGAAGAACATAGTCCCCCAAACTTCTCTCTGTTGGCACATGTATTGGCTCCCCTGCATTCTCAGGAACCTCATTGTCCTCCCCATTCTGATTTGGTTCGTTGTTCATGGTCACTGACTCAGATATTCTTTTATTGCGCCTATTTTATTTGCGCAGTTTTTCGATTTCAGGGTTGAAGGGAACAAGTGTATCTGCTCATTTCCTTCTTTGCATACACTATATTTCTAAAACAGATCAAAATCAATAAACAAATCAAGACACACGGTTCTAACAGTATAAATTAAAATAAAAATAAAATAAAAATAAAGCCAAAGTAGAAATAAAAACAGATGATTCGATATTAGATGTATGTCAGTCCCCGGCAACGGCGCCAAAAACTTGTTATCGATATTTTGACTGCTCACGTAAGCGTACGCATCGTTCATAAGTAATATAGTCTGATAAGACCGAATAAAGTCCACAGAGATTGGTTTCTAAGTACCGTTCATCTATTTTATGTTATCTATTTGGCAATCGATATTTGATTGGGGTTTTTATTTAACTACTAAAATAATTGCAGGATTTAAACTAATAAAGTTGTAATCAGTTATGAATGAATTAGAGCTTCCAAAATCTTCGACTATCCACTTTATTACATCCTTAATGCGACTAGAATGATTCTTCTTCTTTGTTAAGATAGTGGTTAACTAGACTGTCTTATATTCCGATTATGACATATAATCATCAACCCCAGTGTAGAACCCTTCTATATTTCTATGATAGGATTTACCACATAGGAGAATTGAGAACAATAACCTATAATGCTACACAAGTATCGGGGTACTTTCGTCCGCGATTTTAACCTATGTCTAGTCAATTACAAGACCCCTACACACATGATACTTGTCTATAAGTATCTAAAGAGTATACAACATCACCAGGTCGGGATAAAGTCCCGCCATACCCATATACACACGTCAAAAATTATCATACCAAAATAGACCGACACTCCGAAATAAGGGGAGTGCTCCAAAATCCTCTGAATTCTGCAACCTACTAACGTGGATCATCTCCTTGCCTATGTGAACCTGCGGGCATGAAACGCAGTGTCTCCGATAAAAGGGATGTCAGTATGACTGATGTACTGAGTATGTCAGGCATGAATAATAACATAACATGGATATAACAACAAATGAAACAGGAACAACTGACCAACAATAAATGCCTTTGAGGGCCCTAATACATATGCCTAAATGTTATGCACAATGCAGTATACATATACATCAGCCTCGTCGGGCATCTTCCTTAACATAACAGCCTCTGTGGGCCTGATATCATTATCATATTAATGGTTAATGAATGTATGCATGATGCAAATGCGGTATACTAATGTCCACACAGGAATCCACTTCCCATAACTGCCTCTGTGGTCATCAGGTTATATCGTATTGGCCACGCAAGCATTCATATCGTCTTGGCCACACAGGCATTAATTTTGACCACACAGGCTCGATATGTGGCCTTTTAGGGCTCTTTTGTGATATTCTGTCTCTCGCACCACCACGCCATCGCTCACCTTTCCCCACACACTTTGCTTTCCGGTGAGAGCCACTCCGATGAACCGGAGCGATACAAACACACCACAACAACCATAACAACATAATACAATAGTTAACAATCATCCAAACAAGAGCTACAATAATAAAATTAAAGCTCAGATCTGTTGATAAAAACAAGAAAGTAAAGACATGAAACCAGATCAAGCCAAAGGAATGGCTGTTTGGTGTGTTTCCATTTCCTATTTTTATCAAGAGACCTGAGCTTTAATTTTATTATTGTAGCTCTTGTTTTGATGACAAATATGACTCTTTTTCATTTTAATAATGTGGCCAAGTAATTTGGGACGGAAGGTGTAGTGGAGTACTATTTCTTTCTCCTTATTGTTAACCCCTTTATCCCTATTTTTCCTAGTTATCTGATTAACTACTGTTGTTCAGGATTTTGAGGCCATTAAACTTCCAACAAACTCGAACCCTTCTTCATATTTTCTCAATTTTCAGGAAATCCGAGTAATTGTTTTGTAGGTTAAGCCATGTGCCATTGAAAACTGAATTTAGCATGAAATAGTTGAAATTTGAAAGTAACCAGATATAAACTACAGACACTTGTACTGATGATCAACTCTGACCACACATATTTAGTCATCCCAGCTGTGAATTTCAATGGAACAGAGTAATAGTCATTCCAAGTTTGTATTATGTGTTTAGAAATTGGAAGCTCCGTTGTCATTTGTTCTCTTGAAGAACGTAATAACACATGTTTGGAAGACATATCTGTTTTTTTTTCTTTTTTTTCCTGATACGTACATAGGTGATCAAGAAATCTTTATTCATGACATGTTTTCGAATTATAGAATGACGAGGCGATGCAGAGATTTGTCTTTCTTGAATAAACGTGAGATTCTGCAAACATAAGTAACTCCTTGACCATGGTGCTTCAAAATTTCTGTCTCCGAAATACTGGTCCTGTTTTTGCTGCTGCTGTGTTCTTTTATTCTTCATTTCTGGGGTTGGGAAAATTCTGGTCTAATCCGTCCTAAAGATTCGACCAAGATAGACGATTCTCCTTTTTGTCTGTTCAGGATAGTAGTATGAGATCAGAAGCTTTATGAAGAGGTCTTTACTAATTGGATCATGACATTCGCTCCAGTTTGTTCAAACACACAATTTTGCTACATTACTACTTCCAGTTTGAAAAATGTTCTGGTACATCACTGGATTCATATATGCAAGTTTATACACATATTGCTGTATCCAATTAATTAGAAAAACATAAAGAGACGATCATACTAATTGACACATAGAAAGGATAGTCCTCTTGTATATATTTTTGACATTTTTATCTTACATCATCATTATTTCTGTACAAAACCCCACCTCGCATTGGCCAGCCTACTTCTTGGTAATCCTCCATTGCCACTGGCTTCATAACACAGTAGCCATTTCCTGAACAAGAGCTCGTCGTATTCTGGTTCATCTGATCTCTAGAGTTGCGGCCACCACAGCTAGTTCTCCTTCCTCTTGATCTCTTATTCTCCATCTCGTACCTTTCTGCTCTTTTCCTCAGGCTTTGCCTTTTGATAATTGCACTGATTGTTTCCTTGTTATGCTTTCTGTGCATTGACATTGGCATGGCCTCCAGTCCCATTAGCTTTGCTACTACTCCTGGCTTACACCAAATCACTCTCTCTCCTGCTATTGTAGAGGGCATGTTTTGAGTTTGAGTTTTCATGTCCATTTTCCTCAGCTCGCGGTTGCAGCATACTGATTTTCTTGCACCAACAGTACTTGTGCTTAGTAAAGGAGACATGTCGTGGAAAGAAGACCGGTACATGGCATCTTTTCCATCAAGAGAGAATCGAGGATACTGGTTTAACGCATTCCTTGCTGTTCGTAGAATGTCAGAACTGTTGACACATGACATTCTATGCGGGACATGCGGTGGCCTATATTCGTTCAGCTTTTCTCTTCTTGCGATCCTCTCCTCCATGTCTAATTGGAGCAACATCTCCTCCAACGTTGTCTGGCATTCCCTTTCGTTTAGCCTTAGATCACTAGTAGTAGCACAACTATTGTCAGCCATCATCATATAAGGAGATGAGACGGGACGGGCAGTTTGATGATTGAGTGTGGAAGTAGAGGTATCGTTGTTACAGAAGCTTTTAAATCCTTTCCTCATCTTAGCTCCCATCACATTTTTCAACTGAAAGAAAGATAAGTCCTTCATGGTTCGCCAAGGGATTGTTTCATAAGATCGACTAACTTCAAAAGGATATATGTGGGTGACTGGTTTAGTTTGAATGAATAATTCAAGTGACTTGAAAACATAGTTGATAAAGAAAGGCATGCAAGGCGTGAATGAAGTAAATAGGGAGCGGTGTTAGGCTGTTTTCTCTAGTACTACATGAGCCTTAAAAGCATTCACATGATACAACTGGGTGGGTGCTTAGCCTTCACAAGATACTCCACCCGTCAGATCACGGCAGGAAAAAGTTATAACATCAACGATCAACGCACAAGTGACTTTAACACACTATTTGCTTCTATATTCATTTCCTTGATGAACGAATACTATTTCTCGAAAATTCAATTCAAGGGCTGCCCATCTAAAACCACAATGTTATTACATCACCACCTGAATTTTAATATGTCGAATTGAATTAAATAATGACGCACATGAAAGTATGTATGTCCTAGAGACAATCATTATTAGGGATAAATGTACTTGAACACATTCGTATTATTAATAAGATTAATATATTATGGCATTTGCGATTATTGAATTATTATTTGATTGCTTGTAATTATTCATTAATGTGTATCCCTTGAGCTTACGTTGTCATTGATAGAGTGAGATATTAATGATAGAGTGTAACTCTCAAAGTAGTCTCGACTAATGATCATCGAGAATGGGATATCGATGATATGTTATAAGTCGACATGTGGTCTACATCACATTCTTAGAGAATGTAGTATGTCTCACTTGCTACTAGTAATGATTACTAGTGATGGACACATGGATACTTTTGGAAAGTATTGGTATACCCTGCTGATAAACTATTTGTTATACATGTCTAGAGTGTTATCAGCGTGTGGGAGATAAAGGTCATTTGACTTGAGGTCAATACGCACATTGTTTGTGGAGTAATGTACTTTGACCCTGTCCTAAGCTTAAATTCCTTATAGGATAAGATACGGCTTATGTTGGGTGCATTACGACGTAAATAACGTGGTAGTTAAGCCAAGAATATGATTCATTCCTCGATTGGATATTCGAGAGAACACTCAGCTTCTCAGTGATACTAGATCGATCAAGTCATTGGCCAATGCAAGAGACATATTTAGAATATGGTCTAGTTGTCTACTAATATAGATGAGATAAAGTGATCAAGTCATTTGGATAGACACATGTCAAATCCTAAGCTTGATCGAGTGTGTCGTGAATGAAAGGAATTTATCATCTCACATAATGTGTTTGCTGGATTCATGTAAACGTATTTCACATATTGAGTTCGTCATACGGCGTAGTCTAGGAGTTTCATATGGACTTTAATGAATTAGTGTTGATATGTAAAGGCATGTATGATCATACTATGTCGATTGTATTTTCGGTCTAAGGGTGTATTGAGAGAATATTAAATATTCGATTTAGAATCGAGATATTTAAATTGATAATAAATATGGGATAATTTATATTTGATGAAAATTATTTAATTAAATCAAAATTGGATTTTGGATTTAAAATTAAACGTGCTGAATATATACGGGGTAAGAGCTGCATTGCCTACCAGACTGGCCCACTGCACCTCGGGATTTGGGTCAGGCTTAGAGTCCAACCCTAATCTGATAATTAACCTAATTCTCCCTATATAAACATCACTAAACCCCCATAAGTTAAACACATCAATTCTATATTAATTCTAGACTGAGAGTTTAGAATAAAATTTTCTCTCGAACCTCTGCCAAGATTTTCTGGCTTTCTTGACAGAGGAATACACTGTAGCAAAGGCTTGCAATCGAAGGACAATCACGTGTGCACTCTTTAGTAAAGACTCTAGATAATACTAACTGTAAGTTTTGTGTTTAAGTCTTTACATGTTCAATTGTCATATAACCATACCAGAATTAATGTTGGGGTAAGTAAGCAAAACATAATTTTAACTTCCGCTGTGTCTTACTTATGTATTTTGAACCCAACAAAACTGATGCGCGGTAAGATGCACACACTTTAAACGTAAGTGCACGTTATCGTGACAAGTAGTATAGTCTTGATAAGACCGAATATCGTCCTCAAGGATTAGGGTTCAAGTACCAACTATCTATTTTTTTGTATCTATTTGGTAGATTGATATTTTGATTTGTTGTTTATAACTAAGAATTATAAAAGCTATTTAACTATAAGGGTTTACTTCAGTTGTGATGAGAATAGGGCTTCCACGTCTCATCACTATCCGCTTATGTTACTTATTAATGCAATAACTTATGGTCTTTTTCTTTTGGAGAAAGCAGGTTCACTAAATCGTTTTATACTCCCGTTAGGGTTATATAAACACTCAACCCCAGTATTGCACCTTACCTACCTTTCGGTGATAAGGATAACTCTATAGGAGGATTAAGAACAAGAACCTAGTTAACCGTCACGCACAATGCGCAAAATTAGGGTTGTTATGCCTCTCATTAACGCTACATAAATAATTGAGGTATTTTCATCCCCAATCCAAGAATGTCTATCCAACTTACAGCATATTCACAATCTCCCCTTTTCGGAATCTGATTAGAAATCATATAGTGATAATTAGTTGTCAATTAATTACCAAGAATTCAACTCAAATATTAGATAGATCTCACAATAAGAAAAATAACCATAAGCATGCATTAACTCATAACAAAAGTTTCTAGAGATTTAACATGGAAAGCCCTATATCGGAATTAGTTCCTAGCCATTGACATGACAAGAACTAATCCCATGTTCATCATACAAAAACTGAAATAAAGTAAAGAAAAGGAAACGAAATTACTAGACTATGGTCTCCAATCTCTAAGCAAGAAGTCTTGTGTTGTGCAGAAGAAAGGAACCCTTAAAAGCGCACAGGGTTCTCCTTTATAAGAAAACCGCCTCCTCTTTTCCTTGAGCGCCTGCAATTTCGTCCAAAACCTAATTTTTCGCGTCGGCGCCAGCGCCTGACGGCGCGCGGCACGGAAGTTCTGCAATCCGGGTGTTTTGGCGCGCGGCGATATCTGTTATGCGGCGCGCGGTGCTGCAACTCTGTAGCTTTCGGATGTTTAGCGCGCGGCACGAATCTCGGTACGGCGCCGCGTGCTGGTCTTCTGCGACCTCTGCGAATAGTGGCGCCGCGCCGCTGATCGCAGGAGGCCTGGCGCTGGTCTGATTTCACCTCGTTCGCCACTTTCTGTTTGACTCGCATCTCTTTTGCCTCTTTTAGCTCATTTTCCGTCCTTTGGCCATTTTAACCACTTTGACTCAATAGGAAGGTAAACTATCCGAATACAACACTTATATGTGCAAACGGGACAAAAGACTAACTAAATCGACTCAAAAGGTGTATATAAAATACACCGATCAAATACCCAACTTAACATTTGCTCCTCGAGCAAAGATAGAAAGAAATAAAATAAAAGACTCAAAGAAACGAAAATAAAAGACTCAACGTCATTGATTACTTTTCTTTGCATTAGTGTTAACTAGAAAAACATGAAGGTTAGCAAAATAATACGCAGAACATATAGCATGACATTTCAAAGACATTAAGCTAGATATTTCGCAAACTCATATTCATCATGCTTTAATGGAAGTCAATCTACTAAATCATGCATATAAATTCAAAAATCCTATGGCATGCTTACTTGTTATTATCCACTAATCCTGGATATGCATAGAAGAGATCTTGAGACTTTAAGGGTTGTAATGTAGGCTTAGGTAGGGTTGGTAAAAATAGGCATTTAGGCTCATTTTTGTGTACCATAAGCTCTTTAGCTTTTCAAGATTTCCCTTTTCTTTTGTTCTTTTCTTCATTTCGATTCTATTTTTCCTCTTTGTTTTGGGAGAGTGAAGTATATAATAATGACAAGACTTCAAACTTAGGCTTTGCCTATTTCTTATTACTTTTGTATTGGGGTGCAACAAACTTATTCACTCTTTTTGTCTTTTTTTTTAACACAATGTATTCCACTATTTCATATTTTCACTTATGGTACAATTTGTGGGAATATAGGGTGTCAAAGAAGAAGTTTCAAATTTAGGCTCAATGGGGCTGACTAGGGATATTTTTAATGTCAGGGATAGAAAAGAGTGGTAAGAATTGGCTAACAAAGAAATGCCTGAGTCATCTCCCTAACATGCATATCCTAACTATTTCGCCTCAAATAGCAAGCAATCATAACACATAGGTTTTAATCATTTAGCATGCACGATTCAAGCAAGAAACTCCAAATAGACAAATTTTGTGAGTTTTTGGCATATCTAATCTAGGTGTTTAGATAGTTGCTTTTAATTCCATTACATTATTCCACCTTACTTCACTAGGTGTTTCTAGTAACTACAACATACATGATCTTTGACAGGCAATTATGACTCAAAAGAAAAAAATTGTGACTCAAAATATACACAAAACAATCAAAAAGACTCAAACATATTATAACAATATGACACAAATAAAACACCCCCCCCCCCAAACTTAAATCACACATTGTCCCCAATGTGTGCAAGACGCAAAGAAAATAAAAGAAAAAGGACAACTTACTGACACAACACAGCGGTCATAACGGAGGTCTAGGAGGAAAAATTCGAATTTGCGGAAATATAGCTCTACGAAGTTCCGTATGCACGATATTCGGCGTCGCGGCTGCTAATCTTGGCCCTTCTTCGAGTTCCGCGCCATGCTCGATTCTCAGCCTTGCAGCTGACGATCGCCATTTTTTGACGTTTTGCTCCTTTTTCCTGCTTTAGCTTTGATCCACTGTCATCCAACAACACAAAACAAGAACCCAAGACCGTGAGACTGTTTCAAAGCAAAATAAAATAAAATAAAGCAGAAATTAAAATAACATAATTAAAAACATTGGGTTGCCTTCCTAAGTAGCCTTGTTTTTAACGTCTTTTAGCGGACGCAAGTTCCTTAGCCTTAATAACCACAGGGTGGATTAAGCCCCAACCAATCCATTTCCTCCACATTTGGCGTTTTCTTTTTCTTTTCTTCTTAGCATTATCGATGGGAGTTCGGAATACTTACCTCCTTTAGTGGCATTTCAAAGAAACCATGCTCGCTTTCTTGGGCTCATCGCTCTTTGGTTGACTTGTATTGGCTCGCATGGGGTTTGATGGTGTTGATTGCAAAGCACCCACTCATTGTTGGTGGCTCGATAGCGTGTTTAAAACTTTAAACATCATTTCTTCATTCTCCACCCTTAATGTTAACTCTCCTTTCAACATCAATCAAAGCTCTTCCGTTGCTAGGAATGGCCTCCCGATATGATAGGTATTTCGCGTCTTCTTCCATATCAAGAATGAGAAATCTGCGGAAAGAAGAATTTTCCTACTTTCACAATCACGTCCTCAATCTTGCCTCGTGGATGAACCATCGTCCCGCTTACCACCGTAGGCTTATCGTGGTTGGTTTGGCCTCACCCAACTCGATCTTTTAAAAGCGATAAGGCATCGATTTATACTCGCCCTAAATCACACGAGGCTCTGTTGCAAGTCACCTGCCCGGCTGTGCAGGTAGTGTAAAGCTTCCAGATCCTTTAGTTTTGGTGGCAACTTCTTGCAAGATAGCACTACACTCTTACATTAGTGCTACTATTTACGCCAACTTTTTCTTCTTCCCAAGATCTCCTTCATAAACTTAAAATAGGAGGGCATCCGCTCTAATGCTTCATGAAAGGTATGTTGATATGCAGCTTCGAATGTCTCCAAAATTTGGAGAATTGTTTATCAACCGCTTTATTTGTAGTCTCTGGGAAAGGGATCTTCTGCGTATACTCCTTCTCGGAGTTTTCTACTATGAATTTGGGCTCAATCACCTTCTCTTTTCTAACTCGCTTCTTCTCAACTACGTCGCTGCGATCGCCGCTCCAACTGCTTGCCGCTTCTCAATTGCCTCGCTGGCATTGCTCCCTGGATTTACCTCTGTGTTGCTGGCAATGTCGTGTGGCTTTCTGTTTGCTCGCTTTGCTACCGCCACTTGAAATTCCAAGTTCTGAATGAGGATCTAGCTACGAACTGGTGCAGGCATTGCGCGTCTTTACCAATGCCACTCGTCTGGTTTTCTTCACAACCGGTGCAATCGCTGAGGCCGGGGCTTGAATGAAGGGTTGTTGATTAGTTCTGCTGGTTGCATCGCCTGTATTGGTTTCTACGCTCGGTATTGGTTCTGTTGCCGCTTTGTATTGGTTACTGCTGGTTGCAGTGCTGGGTTCTAGTCTTTGGTTCTGCCGCCTCGGTCTCTCCATGAGAAATTTGGGTGGTTCCTCCACCGGATTATAAGTGTTGGAGTAGGGGTTGTTCTGCTGCCTCGATAATTACCTATGGCACGACACTCTGCCGCTCCATTGGTATATTGTTGGGATCAATGAAGGACACCTATCAAATGTATGTGGCCACCACATATCTCGCGACTTCTAGGCATCTGCACCGCATTCGACATTGTATGTTCTTTGCAATTGTTTCGCTAAAAGGGCCACTGGGCATTCGGCAAGAATCACATCTATTTCGTGGACTCCCATCGTTTCTTCTCCCACTTGTCGATATCTCTTACGTGACATGGTTGTTGGTGGCCATATCTTCTAATAGCTCGTGGCGTCGTGGGTTGTTTTCCTCATGAATGCTCCACTTCTTCTTGATCTATAATGGCTCTGGTTGTCTTGCTCGGCACCGTTGTAGAAGATGTGGACCAAGTTCCACAACTCAATGCAAATGTGGGCACTTTCTCTGTAGATCTTTGAACATTTCCCAAGCTTCATATAAGGACTCTCCATCCGCTTGGTAGAAGTTGTTCAACTCCTCTCGCTTTGCTACTTTACGGGAAAGAACTTGGCTAGGAATTTACGTGCCATTTCTTGCCATGTAAAAATTGAATCGTGGCAGGAATTCAACCATACTTTTGCTCATCCGTGAGTGAGAAGGGAAAGAGCCTCAATCTGACGGCATCATCAGTAACGTCGTTATATCTGACAGTTGTACATAGCTCCAAGAAAATAGCTATGTGCATATGTGGATCCTCTGATGGCAGTCCTCCAAAGTGCACTTGTGTGTTGTACCGTGCTCGTAATCGTCGGTTTATCTCGAAGTTGTTGGCTCTGTGCGGGAGCCTAATGCATGTCGTGCTCCATTCACTCTTGGCGACATAGTCCCCCAAACTTCTTTACGCCTGGATTTGGACTCTCTCCTCCACGCGTCTGTTGGCACTTGCCGAGGCATTCCTGGGTTATGTTGATTTTCACCTAACCCTTCTCTCATCATGTATTGTTCTGAGCACCGTCCATTTCTATCAAAGTTGCAATCCGATTCTTTCGCTACATTTGCGAGTTTTCTCAATCTCTGGATTGAAGGGAACAAGAGTGTCTGCTCGTCTTCTCCTTCGCATAAACTGATTTCCTGGATTAAATCAAAAACAAACAACCAATCACGGTACCTCGAATTTTCCAAAAATAATAAAAAAACGTAAAAATTAAAATAATTAAAATAAAAATTAAAAACCAAATTAGAAATTAAAAATAGACAAATTTGATATTGAACTATGCCTAATCCCCGGCAACGGCGCCAAAAACTTGATGTGCGGTAAGATGCACACACTTTAAACGCAAGTGCACGTTATCGTGACAAGTAGTATAGTCTTGATAAGACCGAATATCGTCGCCGATTAGGGTTCAAGTACCAACTATCTATTTTTTTGTATCTATTTGGTAGATTGATATTTTGATTTGTTGTTTATAACTAAGAATTATAAAAGCTATTTAACTATAAGGGTTTACTTCAGTTGTGATGAGAATAGGGCTTCCACGTCTCCTCACTATCCGCTTATGTTACTTATTAATGCAATAACTTATGGTCTTCTTCTTTTGGAGAAAGCAGGTTTACGAAATCGTTTTATACTCCCGTTAGGGTTATATAAACACTCAACATCGATGTGCACCTTACCTACCTTTCGGTGATAAGGATAACTCTATAGGAGGATTAAGAACAAGAACCTAGTTAACGTCACGCACAATGCGCAAAATTAGGGTTGTTAAGCCTTTCATTAACGCTTACATAAATAATTGAGGTATTTTCATCCCCAATCCAAGAATGTCTATCCAACTTACAAAGATATTCACAATCCCCCTTTCTAACTGATTAGAAATCATATAGTGATAATTAGTTGTCAATTAATTACCAAGAATTCAACTCAAATATTGGATAGATCTCACAATAAGAAAAATACCCATAAGCAGGCATTAACTCATAACAAAAGTTTCTAGAGATTTAACATGGAAAACTTATAGCGGAATTAGTTCCTAGCCATTGACATGTGAGAACTAATCCCGTATGTTCATCATACAAAACCGAAATAAAGTAAAGAAAAGGAAAGCGAAATTACTAGACTATGGTCTTGATCTCTAAGCAAGAAGCCTTGTGTTGTGCAAGAAAGGGAACCCTTAAAAGCGCCTGGGTTCTCTTTTATAAATCAAAACCGCCTCTCTTTCCTTGAGCTGGCCGAATTTCGTCCAAAAACCTAATTTTTCGCGTGCCGGTGCCGCGCATCAGCCGGCCGGAAGTTCTGCAATCCGTCGGGTATTTTGGCGCCGCCCCGATATCGCTGTTCGGAGCGCGGCCTGCAACTCTGTAGCTTCGAATGTTTAGGCGTCGCGCCCGAATTTCTTTGCTCGAGCGCGCGGCTGGTCTTCGCGACCTCTTCGAATAGTGGCGCCGCCTCGCTGATTTGCAGGAGGCCGCTGGCCAGTGCACAATTTCACCCTCGTTCGCCACTTTCTCTGTTTTCAGCTCTGGCATCTCCTCTTTTGCCTTCTTTTAGCTCCTTTTCCGTCATTTGGTCATTTTAACCACTTTGACTCAATAGAAAGGAAAACTATCCTAATACAACACTTATATGTGCAAAACGGGATAAAAGACTAACTAAAACTGACTCAAAAGGTGTATATAAAATACACCGATCAAAAACCCTACAGTACAGGTTGCACGGGTTTATGATAACCATTCCACATCAGTAAAACGAGAACCGTCATCAGATGCAAACAAATTAAACCACGCGATTACAATGAGATTAGATTCAGTTGATCATACTGAAATTAAGAGTCACTTTTTGAAGATCGAAGGAATTTCCCAGCTTAGACAAACGTAAATAATTTAATTTTGTCCTTTTAATTGACATAGATCCTAGTTTTTTTATGAAAATACTATATGAGGGGCAACCCAGGAATCTAGCCCGTGGCTTCTGTTCTTTTTTTCCAAATCCTTTTTGTTTGTTGGTCTTTCACTGCTGGTAAAATACTAACGAACTTGAGTCTTGCTTTTTAAAGATGAGATAGAACTTGAGTAATTCCTGTTCCTTGTGCTGAAAAAAAACACATACAAGCAAGATAATCCAATCCATACATGCAAATATAATAATATCGTGCGAGAAAAGAATTGGTTACAACAGTATCACCTTATCAGTATATCCTATAATCCATCTTGTAACTTAAATACTTAATTAACATCAGCTTTCCAGAAATGGAGGAAAGGAAAAGAAAGAAGAGGAGGAACTAACAGGTGTTAAAAGAGAGCGCAACTCAGCGAGAACTCTCCTTGGAAGGAGAGTGAATTGATTCTCTGGATGCCTCTCAACGAGGTATCTAGACTCTCCACTCCCGATGGATTCGTATTATAGATCCATTAAATGCTCGGAAAAAATAGCCAAGATTTCACTTCCAAGACTCGGCTCCCCGGTGAGGGATCTAGCCATAAGCCTGATGGATAATCTGTTGGAAATTTTACTAACGGGGAATAAGTTTATCCCGTCATTTATGAATGTCGGAAACCTTGTTTTCACATACGTGGAGCTAAATATCGTAAATTTTCTTAATGAAAGAGATATTGACACACGTAAGAGTAACATGTTTGAGACATAGAATGATGGACGGTTATTGTCGACAATAACTCATATTCCACGTCGGTTAACGAAGAAACAATTGTGTGAAGTGTAAAATGAAATGGGTCGGAAAAAACCGCGAAGCCGTAGAGGGTCGCGGCGCCTCCTTGGAGAGTCGCGGCGCCCTATGGGCAGAATGGTTCTGGTTGCTTAGCGCCACGACGCCAGTCAGGCAGGGCCGTGGCGCTTCTCGGGCAGTGAATCTGGAGACGAAAATTTAAAAGTTTCTCTTGAATTTTGTGTTGGGTTTGAAGAATGAATCTCCATTAATTCACTCATTATGTGAGTCATTGTTTTGAGTGTGTTCACACATTCTTTACTTGGCTCAATGAACCTCCATTAAAGCATTCACATTGCAAGTGAAGAGACATCTTTTTCCTATAAATTGATGCCTTTGTGGATCAGTTTTAAAGGGTGTCCAACATGCTTCACTTCAGGTTAAGAAAGCCTCATGCACCTCACCTCATTTCAAATGAAAGTCTTACACACTTCTCAAATATGTTGCTTCAGAATGTTGTGAACTTGTTACACCACAAAGTTCAAACAAATCTCTGAGTCAGTCATTTTTTTAGCAATTTCATATTTTGTTCTTCGATAGATCTTCTTCGTTGCGCTTTACGAAGAAGATAAGTCGCTGCTTTATCTTGGAGACAATTGCCCTGCTAACGTAAAAACATTCATACGGGGACAATCTTGTCTTAAAGAGAAAAGGTCATCCCTTGACTCAGCGTGTGGTGAAATCTAACCAATTTATTATTTGAGTCCTTATTTCAGATAAAAGGATCAAAAGCTTGCAACAGTTGAAGTTGTCAATAACACTCCAATGAAGCATGTAGTTGTTGAATCTACAGACACCACGTCCCGAGACTTTATGGTCATTGACACAGAGATTCAAGAAATTAGATCTTCATGATTGTAACTAGACGATCTTGTTGTAATGATCTCCTTAGTTTAGCCTTTAGATCACTTGTAATAGTTATTCAACTATTCCCCGGATGTACATGCATAAAATTCCAACATAATCAAGGTTGTACGTGAGCACTTGATATATACGCAGAAGCACAAAGCATGACTAATATATTAACAAACAATTGGTGCGCAGATAGCATCACAGCAAACCTAAGGTTACAAATATCAGGTAGACTAAGAAATATATACATACGGAGACAAAAAAGATCTTATTTTCGGCCATTCAACAGGTAATCAGCTATTTGGAGCTTCAGTAGCCTTGACAAATCGACCCTTAACTCTCTTTCTAGTATCAGCTCTTGCCTTCCTCGATTCATATCGAATATGCTTATCATATCTGGACATCACAACTCACAGACTCAGAATGCAACAAAGTCTCTATATTGGGGTAAACTCAGAGGCGACAAGGGAAAACTATGCTGAAAGGAAAACTAAAAAAGATAACCTACCTTCGTGTTTTCTTTTTCTCCTTATAACGTTGCATTGCATTTCCTCTATTCTTTGCCAGAAGCTCCATATCAGCCTTGAGTGTTTCCGCACCGATGTTTTCACCTCCCACAACAATGCTTTGGTCCATAAAGTTCAGATCTGTAGATACACCACAGCATTTTGGCTTAACATAACCTGAGTCGGATGAAGTCTTTATTCTTGGTAAATTGTTGCTCTCGGATGTCGCTGGCCCCTGGCTTGTTGCTCGGTTATTCGCATTATTCTGCAAGGCAATAAGCAAGTTATTTCTCAGGTTCAGGAGGAAGACGTCATTGTACCATCAAGTTTAGGGTATCAGCTTCTTGGAAGATTACTAATTGTCGTTATTCATGAATGTGGCCAGAGAAGTTAAGAGTTTATTATAGTTGGTTAAATGCACAGCAGAATTACTTGTGCACCATGACTTTCTGAGAATTTACAATTTGTGAAGGTAATATATATACGATTCCTCAACACACAAAGGAAAGCTCAGCATTCCTCCGCAGAACATAGAACAAAGAAATGCAAGTTCGTAAAAGAAGTTTATGATCTGTTCCGAAAACGTTTTTGTTAAGTCTGATCTCACTTAAAAGTACAAGTGTCACGAATTCATGCCACAATCATTGATTTAAGGGATTAAAAATAGAACATATTAAGATCAACAAAATTAACGGGTGGCTAGAGCTTACACTGAAGGCTGTCATATCATCATGGGCAACGGAGCAGTTAATGCCCGAGAGTCCTAATCCTTTTGAAGTTGCTAATGATGTTCCTTTTATGAGTTCACCATAGCATTTCATCATGTACGCCATGTCGCTCTCACTGTAGTCTGCTTCCACTGAGCTAGACTGTTCATGGCTCCTCAACTGCCCGAGATTAAAATCCCAAATCTGAAGAAACAAATACAACAAGGCAGTGTGTATACAATCAGAACTGGATCAAAGATGTAGCAGAGGAAATTAAGCTAGTATCTTTTCAGGTAACTAAAGATGGTACGAGATGACACATGTTCTGTTGACCTATATCTCTTCCTTCTAAATTTTGCTAGTCGAAATGAGCAAAAGCATAATTCTCTGGCAGTAATTGTTACTTTTTAAAGCATCATGGGAAAAAGCTAGTTGCAGGTTTCTAAAATTCCTAATACTTTTTTGCAAGGCAAGATTAAGTTGTATGATTGATTTTGATAGCTCAAAGATAGTTCTCAATATCATATTTTCCTAAAATGGAATAGAAGATTTTCTTAACACTTGGACAGAACATAAAATCCAACACAAAATCTAACAGAACTAGACAGAAAAGGAAAGTTAGCGTGCTGCCTGTGCACTTTAAACATAACCACGTCCATTAGTACAAGAAAGTTTTCTTTCCAACCCCCTAGCCCCCATAATAATCCCAATATGATGGCAGTTTCCTCTGCTTTTACAATGTATCAAACAAATCTCAAGTTTCGCGCACATCTCAAATGTACACGAAAGGCACCAACAGAATGATGATATGAGCTTATCATCTATTATTTTCTCAACTCAAATGCATCATCATACTTGCAGATCCATATTGAATGTTCTATTATCAATCACATCACTATTAGTATGACGAAACCCTCAGATCAATCGAAATTCAATAGACAACACGAAATAAAACAGTTTTATTCTATAATTCTGAGACAACAGAACTGGATTCGTTGCACTTTTTCAAGCTATACAAGATGTCCTAGCACTAGGAAAATGCGGTGAAGAATACCTGAGTGCTTTGATCATAGGAATTTCCGCTCCACAAAATGTTCCTTTCCACCATTTGGTCACTGTCTTTCGGCATAACCAAAGAGGTAAATGGCACATTCTGCTGCTCAACCTTGTGAGTAACACCATCCATGACCGCATCAGGGTCACTCCCATTCGTCATATTAAAACTACTCCCATTAGGTGTCTTTGGAACCAAATCTTCCCCTCCATCTACCAAATTTCTCTTGAATAGCTCAATTAATTGTTTCAATATCACTTGTTTCTGCTTCCCACAAGTTGGATTTTGCTTCCTACCCCCCTCATAAATCCCACAATTATTATTAGCGCTAGGTACCATTAAATCTTGAAACAACACAGATGAATTAGTAACAACAACATCCTTGTTACACATCCAAGAAGGGTACTCCAAGAAACCATTACTCCATGTTGTAGGGTTTGAAGGTAGCTGTTGTTTCTTCGCAATATCTAAACCCCAAGCTGAAGCGAGCTCAGAAGAACAAGGACAACCAGAGAACCCTTCAACAGGGATCCGATCATGTGCACAGCTGGCGTGTGCATCCCAATCACATTCTTGACAGAGTACGAGGTTGTCAGTGGCACAACGGATAGATACAGGCTCGGAACCACAGTTATCACAGATCTGAGAACGAAGGTGCTTCTTGGATAAATCGTTAGCTGAATGAACAAGTTGGTCACAAAATAAACACAGCTTTGCTGTATCTGCTCTGCAGTATAGTACCGCTATATGCTGATTGCAGAAATCGCATGGACGACTACTTTCTGGGCTCATTATTTCGGTTTGGCGGCGCAAAGCTTGTAATTTGGGATATTTTCCTGAAGGCTTATTAAAGAAATGAATGTGCTTTAGCTTTGAAATGGATCTCTCTCCTTTTTTAAGGGCCGGAGGTGGTGGGTACCTAAATTCATAAAAATATCTTAACTTTTTGCTCAACTGGCACACGGTTTGTCATCTTTTCTGACAAGACCCACCTTTTTAAACCATTTTTTTATATCCAATCAAATAATTGATAAAGTTAACAGTGTCGATCCCTCAATATTACTATCAGTTTAAAAACAAAGCAACTGATATCATAGTTCTATATCGAGAAGAGAGCAAAGTAATTTCAACAATATTTAAATCCACACTGCAACCTCCAACTGAATTTTAAGTTATCTCATTTGTCATCGAGCTACTAGTATTGTTTACTTACTGCTACCCTTAGTTTCGTTTTGTGCCGTAGAGTCTCTCAAATTAATTTTACGACACAATAGTGGGGACACTTCAAAATTCATTAACATGTGCTGCAGTAATTAAAGAATCACTATAACGGAGGTTAAAAACAAACGAAGATGAGAAATAGAGTGAAACGGATACTGTTAAAAAATATCCATGGCCAAATAGCCAGTTAGTTTCATTTTACTTCCTTTTTCCCGTTAGTACTTATTTTATGATAATTATACTGGTCAGGATACGTCATGTTCGGACTATGCTCACCTATTGTTTACCAACACATGATACACATGTAAAAAGAAAATGACAAAAAATCCGGCACAGAACCTTGCGGGTTCCTAATTGATGTATCTATGTGTTCATTTACGTGTCACTATTTTATTTTAATCTATTTTACAAAAAATATTTTTATATTTAGAAATAATTTAATTTTATTAGATAATTTATTGTCACACATCTACATAAGATTTGTTTTGAACCACACATTTCAAAAATCTTCTTTCTTTCTTAAATTATATGTGAAATTAAATTATATCACATAAATTGAAACATAGAGCAAATAAAGTTTGAATTAATTAACGTTGTACAAAAGAAGCAGGACATACGCACAAGAACAATGTAAAAGTGATTACAAGCTTTGGAAGGAAAAAAACACTCAAAGGGAAAAAAGTGTTGAGTTGTGAAGTATAATTCACTGCTGACACTATGAAGACCGTATGCAGAGTTTGGAACGCTGGCACCGTTTTTCTTTCTTTGAGGTCGAGCAAGAGAGAAAGAGAGAATTGTAAAACTCAAACTGCTTATTTGATTATAGTAAAATCTGCAGCGTCAAAGTGGACGTAAGTCTCACATTGAGGGTGAACCACTATAAATCTGTGTGTGTTATTTGTTCTTCGCTTATTTACTATTTTTTATTAATTAGGATTTGGGACTCAAATCGTAACAACTGGTATCAAGAGCGTCAGGTTGTGTTGCGATTAAAAAAATGATGGGAGGCGAAGATGATTCAGCGCACGACATCGGAATGGTACAAATTATGTATTTTGGAGAATGCAGATTGAAGATTATTTGTACGGCATAAAGCTTCATCAACCGCTGAGTTCGAAGTCAGAGGATATGAATGATGCAGAGTGGAATCTCCTTGACATACACGTTCTGGGAATCATTCGATTAACGATGTCGAAGAACGTTGCTCACGACGTGGCGAATGAGAAGACCACCGCTGGCATGATGAAGGTTATGTCCGACATGTATGAGAAACCATCGACAAACATTAAGGTATTTCTCATGAAGAAACTCTTTCATATAAAGATGGAGGAATGTGGTCATATTATAACGCACGTGAATAAATTCAACACGATTGTCAATCAATTGTCATTTGTTGCAATCGAGTTTGATGATGAAGTGCAAGCCCTAATTTTGTTGGTGTATCTACCGAACAGCTGGGAGTCAATGAGAGTAGCGGTTAGTAATTTTGTTGGCAGTGATAAACTGAAATTCAACGATGTTAGAGATTGTATCCTTGCTGAGGAGGTTCGTATGATAGATTCTGGTGAAACATCGACGAATTCTGCTTTTAATGTTTAGAATATAGGTAGAAATTATGACAGAAACTACAACCAAAATAAGGGCAAGTCGAAGTCAAGGAATGGCAGGATTCAATCCAGATCCGGGCGAACACTTGAGTGTTGGAACTGTGGGAAAATAGGTCACATCAAGACGAATTGAAGGACACCGAAGAAGGAGGACAACAAGAGAGTGGAATCAATGATGTCACTGAATATAAATTACATCGTGACTTAGGAGCGTCTTTCCACACCACCCCACATCGTAATATAATGATAAATTACATTGTTTGGTATCTCGGAAAAGTCTATTTGACAGATAGTAAGCCTTTATATCGCCACGACCCGATCGCGATCGGTGCCCTACACAGGCACCTTTACAGTAAACATCGAGAAAATCACGAACACACGTGAAACTCATAAATAAAACATCGGAAGTAAAATAACAGGTTAGCCGATTGGGCTACCTTCCTGAACATATATAAATACAACCGAAGCAGTTGCCTCATTTCTTTTACAAACTGACCCACAATATGTGACTACAGACCTCTAAGAGTTTTAACATAACCACTGTGGCGACAGGGCCCCGCCATACCACGAATATACATGAATCTACAACCTCGGGAAAACTGCACAAGAGCTAAGCCTCCGAGCAAATGGAGCTTTCTCAAAATCAACCGAGATCCTAAGAGCAAGGATCACCAACCTGGTACCTAAAACATGCGGGCATTTAACGCACGAAGGGGTCGCATAACAAAAAGAATATGGAATGAAATAACGCATGCAAGAAATGATCATAATCGTACAAAGGAATGACAAGGTCAAGTATAAAAAGTACATACCAGATCCTGCCGTGTCATTACCACTTATGAACTTAATTTCACATCAATATCTTTTCCCATTTTCAATAAAGGTTATAGCCACATTCTTACGCACATGATTAGGAAAAATCATTAAGTTCATTTCTATATAACCTACTTATCTTTCATAAGTATAATCCGCCTTAAAGGAGGGCACATTTACTACCCTACCTAACTGGGACGCGATCAAGTCACACTAATATCAAGCGTGTCCGTGGAATCCCCATCATCGCCGAAGCCTACAAGTGTAAAATATAATCATGTGTCGCGCCCGTGGCATCCCACCTCACTGTCGGCATACACATACACAACACATATATATATATATATCTCCTGCCCGTGGAAGCCCACATCACTGTCGACAGTCCAGGATATAATAATACACCAATAGGCATACATGAACACCAAGTCCCACCGGTGGTATAGCGTCTTGGGGGTCTACCCCTCACTTATACTTTTACCCTGGAGAAGTTGGTAAAACAGGTGGTATAGCATCTTGGGGGTCTACCCCTCACTTATACTCTTACCCTGGAGAAGGTGGTATAACGTCTTGGGCTTGCACTCATTTATACTCTTACCCTATCTCAACCGACCATTATACAAAACAAGCAGGGGGTATAATGTCTTGGGGGTTTACCCCTCACTTATACTCTTACCCTGGAGAAGGTGGTATAACGTCTTAGGGCTTGCCCCTCATTTATACTCTTACCCTATCTCAACCGACCATTATACCAAACAGAAGCACTACCATGTCTTCTATAAGAATCCGGGAATTTAACCCAAGTACTAAAATTAACGGAAGCATACCCGTGGAATCCCACATCACCGCTTGTATGCCCAAGTACTTACAACAAGACGGTGCCCTCCAACCGAGAGTCGCGAACGTAATAAAACATAATACTTGCACTCAAAGGCTATCACCAAAGATACATAGGCTAATTCTCAATTAATCAAGCCAAAGTACTAATCAAGGCACAAATAGAATAGTTCTCATTTAACAAGCCAAAGTACTTATCAAGGCATACTTAGACTAATTCTCAATTAATCAAGCCAAAGTACTAATAAATAGAATAGTTCTCATTTAACAAGCCAAAGTACTTATCAAGGCATACTTAGACTAATTCTCAATTAATCAAGCCAAAGTACTAATCCAGGCACAAATAGAATAGTTCTCATTTAACAAGCCAAAGTACTTATCAAGGCATACTTAGACTAATTCTCAATTAATCAAGCCAAAGTACTAATCCAGGCACAAATAGAATAGTTCTCATTTAACAAGCCAAGGTACTTATCAAGGCATACTTAGACTAATTCTCAATTAATCAAGCCAAAGTACTAATCCAGACACAAATAGAATAATTCTCATTTAACAAGCCAAAGTACTAATCAATGCACACTTATACAAATTCTCAATTTGTCAAGCCAAAGTACTAATCAAGGCATCACATAGAATTATTCTCAATTAAACAGGCCAAAGTACTACGTACGTACATTCTTTTCAAAAGACTCATTTCCAAATAAAACTTCCCCGATACTAACAACCGTAGTATCAAGTCCTATCCACCTTCCAAGACAAGTCACAATACCTTTTTAGAAATACAATTACCGGTTTCTAAATCAAGTGACTTCTTTATTAAAAACCTTAAGCAGTTGGTACCTTTAAAACAATTTGCCCTTCCTTAACACAAGTTATTCCTTTTATTACTTTACTAGAGAAAACCATTCTCTTAACCTTCCATAAAGCCGTTATAACCAACTCCCCATAAAGCCGTTATAACCCCTTATGGTTTAGACCAATACGTTCCTTTTATAATCAAGAGACTTCTACTTTTTGAAACCAAGTATTATATACTTTCAAATCGATTCTCTTAACTTTCAAAAATACAATTAGTCTCTTAACCTTTTGAAAATCAAGTGACTCCTTTTATTACAAAGCCTTAGGCAATTGATGCCTTAAAAATCAAGTTGCCTTTTCACTAAAATCAAGTCATTTATCTTTCCATAAAGCAAATATAACCAACTCCCATAAAGTCGTTATATTCACTTTATACCTTAGCCAAATACAATTTCCTATCCATGGACTTATACGTTTAAAACGGAACAAGTATCACATACTTTAAAACTCTTCAAGTCCCTTAACTTTAAATAAAACTTAAGACATCCTTTATACTTTCAAAGAAGCGAGTTAATCTTCTAACTCACCCGACTTGGCTACTCACAAAACAAGTAAGAGGATATCGAGGTGTCAGACGTCACCGTACTACATCGCAACTAGTCATGCTCAAAGATAGGAAAAGTTCTACATAGAGTAGATCACACAACTACCTCTTAACTTCTAAGAGTAACAGGAAACATGAAATGATACCACAGGTATATTCCATACATATAATCATGCCAAAGGAAGGAAGAGGTTCACATACCTCGCGACGATTGTCGACAAGTAGCAAAATGCTCCAAAGTACTTCAACCTTGAGCTATTCCATTCTTCAAGTAGGATACACTATACTTAGTACTTCAACCTATAATGGTCACCATACGTCCATTAACCTCTTATTTCAAACGTAGAATATTCTAAGTGCTAAGTCACTAAATTCTACGGAAAATCGGACAGCACCTCCTTTGTTTCTACTAACTTTGCCACCTTTTTCAAGGCCGAATACAATAACCAACACGCCACATTTAAGGCACAACCAAAGCAATTAATCAATAGGGGATTACACGCCTACTAGACGTGTAAAATTCCGCCCCACAAACGATAACAAGCTAACACAACTACTAGTCCAATTTTCGGCCATAAAGAATACAACAATACCAATTCTTATCAAATTTCCATTTCAATCCAAATTGGTAGCATAACATGATATCAAGTCGCAAACGATTATAACTACTATAATCTTCAAGTCAACAACATGCGACGATTCTAATAACGACTAAATTGCAATCCAACTTAACATGGCTTACATTACATTTCGGATTTCCAAGGCTACAATCAATCCATACTCCTTATAAACTTCAACACATATACTTCATGCTAGCAACATGTAAAGATAACAACAATTTAATTAATCTTGTAACACGCTAAAGGGACAAGATTATACCTTAACGAATCTTAATCCAATCTCCATATCCGAAGTCGCTCCTAGCAACTTAGAGACTCTCCAAGACACTTCAATCCGCTTGTTGAGACCCTTAGAACCATACCAACAACTTTCCTTCAAACTTCCAATCCAAAACCTAGAAAGCCACTAGGTTTTCACTTTGCGACTAATACGAAAACTCTCTTTTTCCGGAATTTTTCTATTGAGATACACTTACATAACACTCATGAACCTTGGTTTAAAATGTGGAGCTTAAAGGACAAGAAACGAAAATTTTTGCTCTTCACAATGCCTTGAACCCGAGAGCTCTCTTGCTCTTCTTTCAAATTTTTGTGAAAAAAAAAGGCTAAGTGTTAAGCTTGTCTTGCACTACTAGTATTATAAAGTGTAATGGAGGGTCATGATATAAACAAATGGGTGGTTCGGATGAGCTCTTAATTAAATATCAAGCTAATGTGGACCCATTGACTTAGTCAATATTGTCATTCTTACTACTGCAAGACTTGTCTTGCTAACCAAGGTCCATGACCTCTCGCCTTGCAAGATTTCGTCCAAGGCATCATCTAAGGGGGTGACACGTGTCTCCCTCCCATTCGTCACAATAATACGTTTCCCGAAAATTTCACAATTCCGATAAATTTTTACAAGTCTCAAATCTTAACACTTGCGAGTTCTTACGTACGTTCTTAAAGCATGTCCTGCAAATACGGGGTGTAACATATACGTTGTTGGTATTGGAGACATTAATTTGAAGATATCAAATGGAAATCAATGAGTCAGCTTAATGATGAAAGACATGATCTTAACTTTGGTAATGGGTCCTGGAAGGTGACGAATGGTACTATGATGGTTGGTCGATGTAAGAAAACTGGTACTCTTTATATGACGATGAGTTGTTGTGATACAGTTGATGTTGTTGACAACATAAAGAAGACATAATTATGGCATTACAGGCTGAGGCATATGAGCGAGAAAGGGATGAATCTTCTGGTGACTAACGACATGATTCTGGAGCTGAAGTCGGTGGATCATCATATGTGTGAGAGTTGCATTCTCGGAAAATAAAAGCGAGTAAGTTTTTCAAGTGTGGGTAGAGAATTGAAAGCTGAGAAGCTTGAATTGGTGCACACTGATGTGTGGGACCTGCTACTGTCCCTCACTCGGAGGATCACATTATTGCATGACCTTCATTGATGATTCAACCAAGAAGCTATGGATCTATTTTATGAAAAATAAATATGACGTATTCACTATCTTCAAAATGTGGAAAGTCATGGTCAAGAATGAGACAAACCTCAAGTTGAGAAGTTTGAGGTTTGACAACGGTGGAGAATACATTTATGGTGACTTCAAACGATATTGTGTTGATAATGGGATCAAGATTGTGAAGACTATTCCTGAAATGCCCCAACAAAATGGAATAGCGAAAATGATGAATCGAACATTGAACGAGCATGCACGGAGCATGAGAATACACGCTGGACTACCCAAGACATTCTGGGCAAATGCAATCAATATCACAACCTTTTTTATTAACAGAGGACCATTTGTTTCTTTGTGTTTCAAAATTCCATAAGAGGCTTGGAGTGAAAAAAAAGGTAAATATTTCTTTTCTGAAAATGTTTGGTTACTTATCCTATGTTCATATTAATGTTACTGCTAGAAATATACTTGATCCGAAATCTAAGAAGTGTTATTTTATTGGCTATGGTGACACGAGTTTGGTCATCGATTCTGGGATGATCAAAATTGGAAGATCATCCGAAGCAGAAACGTCATCTTCAATGAACATGTATTGTACAAAGATAAGTTGTGGGGGAGTTCAGAATCTACGAACAAGAAATCGAAAAATAGTTGATTTGAGAGACTTCTCGGCACCCGAGCTACATCAAGGTACTACTATGGCAGAGGAACAAGCCAGTAATGGCAAGGTTGATGAAAATATTGATTCTAAAACAAACCAAAGAACGCCGATCACAGAATTGCGCAGATCATCTAGGATCAGTAAGTCGATTCACAGGTTCTCTCCGTCTCTCAACTACATTATGCTCACTGACAGATGGGAGCCAAGATGTTTCGAAAAAGCGACGCAAGTTAAGAATCGATCAAGTGAGAGCTGACAATGAAATATGATATGGACTCAATGTTGTCAAATCATACATGGGAGTTAGCTAAGTTATTAGAGGAGAAGAAGGCATTGCAGAACAAATGGGTCTATCAAATAAAGGAAGAAACACGATGGAAGTAAGCGCTATAAAGCAAGACTAGTTGTGAAGGGATTTCAACATAAAGAAGGCATTGACTATACGGAGATCTTCTCTGCCGTAGTCAAGTTGGTGACAATCAGAACTGTTCTTGGGATAGTAGCAAAGGAAGATTTACATCTTTAACAGATGGACGTGAAAACTGTTTTTCTTCACGGTGACTTAGAAGAGAAAATCTACATAAAGCAGCCTGAGGGATTTGAGGTCCAAGGGAAAGAGAAGTTGGTGTGCAAGATTCAAAAGAGCATGTACGGACTGAAACAGGCTCCAAGACAGTGATATAAGAATTTTGACAGCTTTATTATCAAGACCCAAATCAGAGGGCCATGACGGGCACCCGAATCTTACTTTTTAAGTATCACTAATCATGTATTTACCACCTAATTGTAACTAAACATGGGCCACGAGGGCCATTACGAGGTAATTTACTATCATCATTAAAATAAAAAACTGGTAAGGTACTGCGTAAACTCCTGCAACATAAGAACCCAACTTATGCATATACACATACTAAGGCCAACAAGACATACACGACTACTATATACATGACAACTGTTTACAAGCCTCTAAAGAGTACGTAACATCATAAGGTTGGGATAGGGCCCCGCCATAACCATATGCATATGCAAGATCTATCATACAGAGATTAGACCGCAACTCCAAAATAAATGGAGTTCTCCAATATCCGTTGAATCAACAACCTACTAGCACGAACCGTCACCCTATCTACTTGAGCCTGCGGGCGTGAAATGCAGTGTCCCCCGACAAAAGAGACGTCAGTACGAATAATTTACTGAGTATGTCAGGCATGAAGAATAGCATCATAGAAACATGAAAGTAACAAGAGACAAGAAATAATCAGCATGCACTGAATGCCTCTGAGGGCCATAATATGCCTAAGTGTCATACATGTGCAGAATTTCTTTGAGGACCATAATATGCCTAAATGTCATGCACTATATATATATATATATATGTATATGTGTATATATATATATATGTATATGTGTATATATATATATATGTATATGTGTATATATATATATATATATGTGTATATATATATATATATGTATATGTGTATATATATATATATATAGGTCTCTGTTGGCATAATCATCATCATATACTAGCAGAAGGTGGTGGTGCGTATATAATGTCTTCCCTTTTCCCATCCCCATACATATATAATGCATACATATAGTATATAACGCCTTTGAGGTCAAGGTATATACATGAATATAATACATGAATGATACTAAGACACTCTGAGTTTATCGGAGTGACGTAATGTCGATTCACCTCCGATTAACATTATGAATATTCACATCTTTCTCATATACCTCAATAGAGATTTAAGAACATATTTAGACATGCTTTGAAAATGAGAATGAATAACATGAACATCCTTAACTACTTAGAGTAGAATCATTTATGGGACAATATTACGTTTACGTTTCGTAACTTAGAACATGCCAAAAGAAAGAAAGAATTGTCTTAACATACCTCGATTCAACCTTCCAATGACTATAAGTAGTTAAGTACGAGTCCAGACATTGCACATGTAGTGGAATTTGTTAGCAGATTTATGAGCAATCCGAGAAAGCAACACTAGGAGGCTGTGAAGTGGATTTTCAGGTATCTGAAGGGTAGCTCAAGTTCAGCTTTGTGTTTCCAAAAGTCAAAGACAGGATTCCAGAGATATGTTGATGCTGACAATGGTGGTGATATTGATAGCATAAAGAGAACATCCGGGTATGTTTACACCTTCGAATGCATTGCGATTTGCTGGGTTTTAAAATTGCATAAGATAATAGCTCTCTCTAGCTGTGAGGCTGAGTATTTTGCAGTGACGGAGGCCACGAGGAGATGATGTGGCTAAAATATTTTATGCGAAAATTGAATCAGGAACACGAGGGAAGTGTGCTATACTGTGATATCCAGAGTGTCATTCATTTGGCAAAGAACTCGGTCTACCATGATCGCAGGAAGCACATACAACTCTGGTACCATTTCATCATATCAGCTTTGGAAGATGAAGTATTAGTGCTTGAAAAGATCTCAGGGAGTCAGAATCCAGCAGACATGCTGACGAAGATCTTGTCGAATGATAAACTGAAGTTGTGCAACTTCAGTTGGACTCCTTGGATGAGGATCGAATTCACTACTGCAGATGGAGACAGATGATTGAAATTAGTCTTCAAGTAGTAGATTGTTGAGTTATGGAGCCTAATTCACCGCCGACATTATGAAGACCCTACACATAGTGTGGAATGCTAGCGCCGTTTTTCTTTCTTTGAGGTCGAGCAAGAGAGAATGAGAGAACTGTAAAACTCAAACTCTCTATTTGATTATAATAAAATCTGCAGCGGCAAAGTGGACGTAGCTCTCGCATTGAGGATGAACCACTATAAATTTATGTGTGTTATTTGTTCTTCGCTTATTTACTGTTTTCTGACTTAACAAAAGAAGACAAAGAAAAGTAGGAGGGATTAGAGATCACTTGCTTAATAAGTCAAATCATAGTAATTGTTGATTATATGAATACTCACTCCGTTCCAAATGGAGTTTTAGATTTTTTGTTTTGTTTCAAAATAAGTGATGTTTTAAGATTTTAAGAAGAAATTGGTTTTATTCTTTCAAAATTACTCTTATTTATATAATCAAGAATCATTAAGTATTTTTTCTTTTTGTAGACGTTAATTAGGAGTAAGTTAATAAAGACTTATAATTTTTTAGGAATAAGTAATTTATTAAGAGGAATATATGAGCTAAATATCACTTATTAGGAAACGGAAGGAGTAGTTTATTAGTCGCTACAGTACAACTAGATCTCTATTATACACCATAATAGAGTATTGAAACTAAGTCGGCGGGATAGTGAAGAATTAATTAATGGCAAACTAGGTCAGACCACTCAACTCCGTCAATTATACACTGTAGTACTAGCTGTTCAAAAAGTCAACAGTCATTAATTCTCGAGCAACCACTACCTTTATACTTGTGTTCAATTATTATTGGACATTGATGTACAAAGGTTAAACACAAAATTAGAACCTTCAAAGGCGTAATTAGGGAGTGCCGACTACTTTAAATTATTGGGCGCCCGGCTACTGTCTTTTCAAAATGGCGTCCAGATCTTTTTATGGTTTGAAGTTGGCTTTTAGCGAAGGTCTATCTTCTTTGGTTGAGCTTATTTTAAGTTTATAAGTGTTTTTTTTAAAAAAAAATAAACACTTATTAAAATATTAAAAGGTGTTTGGTTGAGCTTATTTTAAGTTTATAAGTGTTTTTTTTTTAAAAATAAACACATTAAAATATTAAAAGGTGTTTGGTTGAGCTTATTTTAAAATAAGTACTTATTTCAAAAATCTAAAATTTTGACTTTTTGGAGTAAGGTAAAATGACTTAAAAATTTTGGATTTTTTTAACAAGTCTTTTTTGATTGACAATCAAACACTTAACAACTTTTTGATAAAAACTCTACTTGAAAAAACTCTACTCCTATAAACTTTTTTTAATAAGTTATACCAAACGGAGCCTTAGTACTGCATATATCAGAACTCTCTCCTTAGACCTTAAATTCAAATTTGACCCAATTATGTGAAAGTATGTATGTCCTAGAGATAATCATTTTAGGGACAGATTTACTTGAACACATTCGTATTATTAATGACATTAATATATTGCTGTCATTTGCAATTACTGAATTATTGTTTGATTGTTTGTATTATTCATTAAATGTGCATCCCTTGAGCTAACGTTGTCAATGATACGGTGAAATATTAATGATAAAGCGTAGTTCTTAAAAAAAGTCTCGACTGATGATCATTGAGAATGAGATATCAATAATATATTACAAGTCGACATGTGGTCTGCATCACATTCTTAGAGAATGTAGTATGTCTCAATTACTACTAGTAGTGGTTGCTAGTGATCGACACATGGATACTCTTAGAGGGTATTGACATTAAACCTGTCAACCGGTCCGGGTTGACCCGGAACCGGACCGGTTGACCCGGTAGTTTAACCGCCGGACCGATGAGGCATACCGTCGGGTTGGGGTTGCCTCAACCCCAACCCGCACGTTATTTAAAAACTTCGGTAAGGCCGGACCAGTTAGGCGTTAGATTCGAAAAACCTGCTACCTGACCGGACCTAATTGTAACAAAAAAAAAAATTGCCAACGGCCATTTCGACCGATTGGGCTTGAAAAGGGGTGCGGGCGTGGGCCAATCTGGCATTTCGACCGTTGGTCACTATTATTATTATTTTTTGTTTAATTATTTATTTTAATTCCATTTTTACCCTTTAAAAAATCTATAAATTCTCTACATTTTCTTCATTTTTATCACACAACATTTCTCTCAATTCTCTTATTCTCATACTCTCTTAATCATCTTTATTATCAATTTTCAAGTTATTAATATTATTAGTTTTCAAATTCAAAGTAGCAAGACACAAGACTTCGAGCTTCGAGTTTCTATTGAATTCTGAATCCCGAAGTTTGGTACACTCGTTTCATTCTCTAATTATTTTATTAAATTGTCATATTTATTTGTTGATTATTTAAATATTTTATAATGTCTTTACTAAGGGAAATTGCGTCGGATCGTAGTAAATCTAGTTCAAGGGTAAAATATGTAGTTCTTCATCATCTAATCAAAATATAGATTATGATCAAATGCAAGAAGATTTTGGAATAGAAGATAATGAATGTGATAACGTTCAATTAGATAATATTGTTGAACTTGAAGAACAAGAACAAGAACCTCCTACACCTACTAGTGTTCCTTCTGTCAATGTTGGTACTGCTAGTGGTAGTCGTAGTCGTAGACCTCCTTTACCAGAACCAGTAGCAAGAAAAAAAAGGAGTAAAGTGTGGCTCTTTTATGATAAAGTTGTGGAGTGCCGATAGAGTTAAATGTAATATTTGTGGGAGAACTTATAAACATAAGGCGGGGGTGGCGACGGGGCGCACTATAGCTAGACATATAAAATTCGATCATACGACACAATGGAATCTTGTCACGATTTAGAACCCGGTCAACAACAACTTAATCCATGAACTGGGGGGTTGGCTAAGTACGATCCAAAAAAAGATCGCATTGAATTAGCAAAAATGATTGTCGGAGGTTGTTTGCCTTTTCTTTCGCTTCTTCTTCATATTTAATTACATATATTCAAATAGTATATAATCCTTTTTTAAAGGTGTTCTCGTAGTACTACTAGAGCCGATATTTTTAGACTTCATAATGATTATGTTATTTTCTTGCAATATTTGTTTGCTAACCTTCCATGTCACGTTAGTTTTACTTGGACATTGGACATGCATTGAACGGTTATGATTATTTAACAATTACTTGTCATTGGATTGATGAAAATTTTAAAATGGAAAAACGTATTATTGCTTTTGCGTATGACGAGGATCAAAGTCATATTGGAAAATATATAAGCGAAACTATTTGTTTTTATGCCCAAAAATATAATCTTTATAATAAAATACTTTGTGTATCATTTGATAATGCATCTAATAATACTGCTGCTGTAATCTAATAATACGTATTATTGTATTGGTGCAGTCTTAAATCCTTCTATTAAAAAGGTAGATTGTCATAATCTAATATTTAGTTTATATACTTATATGGAAATAGGTGGAACAGAAACTCCATCTTCATTTGATTGCATAAATAAACTTGATACTAATTTAACAACATTATATGAATATTATGCTACATTACATGATAACACCAACTCTGCTACTAATACTCCTTCTAGTTACGGTTCGTGTCTACACTGCAGGATTCATGATGATGGCGATGAAGAAGAATCTTTAGACATATGGAGCACTTTTACAACACAACCAACCATGCCGATCTTGCGATGAGATGCAATTTTATTTGCAAAAGCCAATGAGCCGAAGAAAAATTTGACCCTTTACAATGGTGGCGGGATAACAAAGGCAATTCCTGTACTTGCGATGGCGGGATGTTCTTAATGTGTCGATCTCAGCGGTGGCTTCGAAAGTGCATTTAGCCAAGCACGAGATCAAATAGGAGACACACGTCACTCGTTGGGTGGAAGCACATTAGAAGTGTTAGTGCGCAGGGATTGAATCAGATCGAGAGAAGAAATCAAGGATGTGGAGGCGTTAATTCTCCGAAGATGAAGAAATAGGCAATATTTTGGAAGGCGGAGCGAAGGCGGATGAAATTAATACTCGATTTAGAGGCTATGTAGCATAACCAATTCAATCAACCTATAGATTACGAAGAACTTGCAAAAGGATGCATAATATGTAAATAAAATTATTATTACTTCATTATGTACTCTTATTAACGTTATGAAAGTTCAAAAGTTTACATCTTATCATTAATTTTAATTTTACTATCTATTTAGTTGTTAATCATATTACTTATAAGTTATATGACTTATATCTACTAATCTAATAAATTAATAAAATTATAATTACAAATTTACAATATAAAGTTATAAACTATAAAGTATAAAGTTATAATCTATAATAAAGTATAAAGTTATAAACTATAAAATAAAAAGTTAACTTTAAAGTTTCAATTTTAATATATACAACTAAATTATATATTATATTATTATATTACATATTTAAATTGAATTTAGTTTATATTATAGAAAATAAATACGAGAATTTAAAAAAATTTAAAAATAATAATAAGAAAGGACCGGTTGGACCAGTTCACCCGAACCGCACGCCAACTCGAATCGAGAACGAATCGACGTTGTCTGGTGGCGGTGAACCGACCGCAGAATCGTCCGGACCTGTTAAACCCAGAAGGGCTACCGGCCCTGGCCCGGTCACCTAGTCGGGTATAAATGACATACCCTGCTGATAAAATATTTGTTATACATGTCTAAAGTATTATCAGCACGTGGGAGATAGAGGTACTTTGACTTGAGGTCAATACGCACCTGGTTTGTAGAGTAATGTACTTTGATTCCGTCCAAAGCTTAAATTCCTTATAGGATAAGACATGACTTGAATTGAGTACATTGCGATATAGACTAAGGTGGTAGTTGAACCAAGAATAGGATTCATTCTTCGATTAGATATTCGAGAGAACACTCATCTTCTCAGTGTTATTAGGACGACCAAGTCATTGGACAATGCAAGAGACATATTTGAGATATGATCTAGTTGTCGACTAATATAAACGAGATAAAGTGATCAAGCCATTTTGGATAGACACTTGGCAAATCCTAAGATTCATCGAGTGTGTCGCGAATGAAATGAATTTATCATCCCACATAGAGGTTATGTTTACTAGAGTCTTGTAAATGTTCTTCACATATTGAGTTTGTCATGTGGCGCAGTCTCGGAGTTCCGTGTGAACCTTAATTTGCTTAAGTGTCGATGTGTGAAGGCCTAAAGGGTCACACTAAGTCAATTGTATTTTCGGTCTAAGGGTATATTGAGAGAGGATAAAATATTCTATTTAGAATCGAGATATTTTAACCAAAATAAATTATGGGATAATATTCATTTGATGAAAATTATTTAATTAAGTCAAAATTAGATTTTGGATTTAATTAAAATCAAAATGTGCTGAAACTTTAAAATAAAGGGGCAGCGCCGCGACGCCTCAGAGGATGAGCCGCGCACTGGTACGACAGTGAGCCTAGTCCGACTGACCCACTGCAACTCGGATTTGGGTCAGGTTTTTAAGCCTAATCCCAGTCTGATTTGTATCATAATCTCTCTATATATTCAGTACTTAACCTCATAATATATGTTACAAAATTTACATTGAATTCTCATTTTCTGAACTCAGAGTTCAGAGATTAAAAGTCTCTCAAACCTCAGTCAAGATTTCCTAGCATTCCTGACAGAGGGATATACCGAAACAAGGCTTGCACCCGAGCAGATAATCGCGTGCGCACCTTTTAGTAGAGATTTCAAAGCTTGTAAACTGTAAGTTTCTTTGTGTCTTTGCAGATTTCAATTGTAACATAATCATACCAGACAGAATTATCGGGCGCAAGTAAGTTTACAAAATTTTAAACTTCCATTGTGTCTTACTTGTGTGTTTTAGACCCAACAAAATCCTACAGTGGTATCAGAGCCCAAGATGGTTCAATGATTACATAACAATTGAAATACATAATAATATGAGTTAAACGTAAAATTGATTTTAATCTGAATTAAAAATAAGGTTACTTGAAATCTGACATACTTTGACTGAGCGATTAACCTTTGTAATCACCCTAAATTATCAACTACGCTAAATCGAGAAAGTCATTCCGTTCTAGCACGAACTGAGCCTTGTGCAAAAACTGGTTCATTGTGAACATGGTGCACGGTGAAGAACGCGTAGGAATGGATGATGGTCGATATGTGCGTTATTGATAATGGTGGTGGTAGTAAAGTACTCGTAATCGAACCCTAAATTAGATTTAGGGGTTGGGCGATTTTAGAAAATCAGCACGAAAACCACTCTAAAAAGGACATCGACGTCGCGGCCCTGTTGTAGGGCGCCGCGACGCCAACTAGGGTTTTACGGTGGCCCCGCAGCTCCATGTCGGAGCGTCGCAGCGCCGGTTACGGTAATTATTAGGGTCGTGATTAATCGATGTATTTTATATACACTTTTTGAGTCATTTTTAGTTAGTATTTTACTCATTTTGTTGATGTTTAGTATAGTATTAGGGTCGTTTTTCTTTCTTTTGTGTCACAGCGGTCAAAAATGGAGAAATGGCAAAAAGAAGATGAAATTAACATAAATGAGATGGAATTGCATACAAAAGGGCCAAGAAATGAAGTCTAAAGAAGTTCCGGGAAGTATAGAGGAGATCAGATGAAGTCCGGATGAAAAAAGGACAAAGAAACAAAAAAAATGTCAAATTCACGCCTCCTGAGCCGCGGCGCATGGAAGCAGCGCCATGGCGCCAACACGGAATTTTTGACGTTTTGGGCCGAATTTGACACGTTTTCAGAGTCCAAAAGGAATAACTTTTCCTACCTACAAAACCTATATAATTTCTAAAACCCTACTCATTATTCATTCCATCCATTATACATACAACACAACTCTAGGAGGCGAAGATTTGAGACTTAGTTCAAGTATTTTCTTTTCTTTCTCTTTTCTTTGTTTATTTCAGTTCATGTATGAAGATTGTATTGGTTCTTAGCGTGACTATGACCAGAAGCTAATTACTTTATTAGAGATTTCCTTGTGATTCGCTTGAAACTCTTATTCATGAATTAATGCATTAGTTTGTTGTCTTCTTCACTTGATTCAGATTTATTCAATAGTTGTTTTGATTGCTTGATAGTTAATCAGCTACTAATTATCATCACTTATATGATTTCGAATCGAAATCCGAAAGGGGATATTCTGAATATGCTATAGTTGAATAAACATAGGTTAAATCGTGGACGAAAGTACCCCGATACTTGTGTAGTTTTATAGGTTATTGTTATTAATCCTCCTTTGTGGTAAATCCTATCATCTAAAGATATAATGGTTCTGCATCAGGGTTGAGTGTTTATATATCCTAACCAGAATATAAAACGGTCTAGTTAACCTGCTATCTTAACATAGAAGAAGAAGTCAGTCTAATTGTATTAAGGATATGATAGAGTGGATAGTTGATGATCTTGGAAGCTGTAATTCTCCGTCATACCTAATTTAAATCAAAGTATTTTCATAATTAGTTTATTTCCTGCATTATTAGTCTAGGATTCCAAACCAATTAACGTTAACCAAATAGAAACTAAAGCATAAGTAATCGGTACTTAAAAACCAGTCCCTGAGGACGATATTTGGTCTTACCTAGACTATATTACTTGTAACGATACGTGCACTTGCTCTTAGCGTGTGTATAAATCACACATCAGTGATTAAAACCTTCATTTAAAATTCGAGCTTCTCGAATCAAGAGCCGTCCCATAGTGGGCGTCGCGACCTAATTCACGTAAGCGAAACCAAAAGTTTACGCTTATTCAGCACAAGCAAGGCCCAAAAAGTTTATCAACTACTACAACATTTATATGCATTTATAAAAGGGTCTGAGTCCTCGTAGACTTATATCAAATGCTGGGGCATAAATACTTATCTCGTCGAAAAGGATTTTGCACCACAATCAATTATAATGGACGACACGTTCATTTTTAAATGAGACTTGTATTGAATTTTGGGGAACTTTTTAATTCAGGGTTATCTTCAAAATCAACTATTACATGTTTCAAACATTACTCAAAGCATTTAAAACATGTATTTGGGCGCCGCCTACCCAAGCATGAATCGCGGACTCTAGACTAGTTTTAGGCGCCGCCTATCCAAGCATTTATGAACTCTAAAACTTAGTAAAGTAAATGACGGTCATTTAGCACGCAAACAGTATACCAACATACTGTGTAATAATAATCATGGATTAAATTTTGAAAACTGAGATTCTTACCTTCGTGAGTATTTACACCCCAGTGTTTGCTCGATGAAGGAAAATCCCACTTAGATACATAATTGCAGTCACATAACAGGGTTGGCTTGCAAGGTTGTCTTGGCGCTCCAGTGTCGGACAACTGAGGGATGCAGATCGTATTGTTTAGAATACTCGATCAACCATGTCACGACCCGACCTCGGGCCCGTGACTGGTGCCTTACCCCGAGCACCCTATTGATACAACATCAGAGAAAAACCAGCGGAAGTAAAACTCATAAACATGAAACAATATCAAATAAGAAACAGGCTAACCAAAATGGTTACCTTTCTGTAAATATATATAACACAAATTGAACAGTTACATCCTTTACAAAACCCAATTTACAACAGGACTACAGACCTCTAAGAGTTTGTAACAACTATGACGGGACAGGGCCCCGTCATACCCCTGAATGTACATGAATCTACAATGACATGGAATCATACCAAAAGACAAGCCTCCGGAGGAACGGGGCTTCCCAAAAGCAAAACGGTGATCCTAAGAGCGAGGATCAACAACCGATGTACCTCGACCTGCGACATGAACGCAGCCCCCGAAGGAGGTCAGTACAACAGTTACCAAGTATGTGAAACTGAAAATACTGTAATGAAATCATAACATTTCCAAACTAAATCCACAGATATGTATGAAAAACCAATTAACCACACACAGTGCCACAACATAAATAAGAGTAAACAGGTGTAACGCAACCGGTCTCTTCTAGGCTGCTAATGATCGAAGCAGGGCCATTCGCCCATAGTATCATTATGCGAGCCTAATCCTGGACTTCCGTAGTCCGCATAGGCCACCTGGGCCCGCATGAGGTACTCCTCGCATCGGGGGTAGCTAATCCGCGGCATTTCCCTGGACTACCGTAGTCCGCATGGCCACTTGGACTTCATGAGGTATTCCTCGCATCGGCGTAACACACCCAGAGTGATTCCTGGACTACCGTAGTCCGCATAGGTCACATGGACCCGCATGAGGTATTCCTCGCATCGGGGGTAGCTAACCCGCGACATATGTAGCAAGTCAGGGGGGTAAGTGATATAACACCAGCACAGCCGACTTATCGTAAATCAACATAAGCACAACAAGAAACCCCCTTAACACAAAAGTCACAAAACACTAACACCCGTAGCATCATAACATGTTTAATTATCAAACCAACTTACCCCACCTTCAGAAATCATTACAAGGCTTTTATAAACAAGTAAGCAAACTGTTCTTTTAATCTTCCTTAAGTCGTTATAAATAACTTCCCATAAAGCTAGTATAACACTTAAACTTTGTAATAAATCAAAACATTCACATTTGTTTGGAAAACCAAAAGAACTTATTCTTTTAAAACCAAGTATTAATTTCCTTCCGAATAATGATTCATAACTCTTTTTGAAATATTTCAAGATTCTTAACATTTAGAACTCAAGTCAAAAGACATCAAAGCGAAACCAAATTCAGTTAATACACGTACGTCTACCGTACTATATATTTACAAATATCATGCTCAAGAGGATAGGAAGAATCACATACCTCATCGGCTAAATCTACTTGCCAAGTCGGATATGCCGCGCGTAGAGTATCAACCTATAATAATCAAATACGTCTATCAGCGTCTAGACTTCTTCGTAGCATATTCTAAGTATAAAGTTCTTTATTCTACGGAAAATTGGATAGCACATCCTTTGTTTCTACGTACTTTCCACCTTTTCAAGGTCTGATATCAAACTACTAAACGCCACATTAAAGGCCCAACAATTCAGCAATACAAGGGGATTACACGCCTAACTTGGACGTGTAAAATTCTGCCCCACAATACAAATTAAATAATCCAATAAGTTTAAGGTAGTATCTTGGCTATAACATGCTCACATATCATCCTTATCCAATCCTTTCAAATTCAAATCGTTATTCCTACATGTTATATACCTAAAAGCAATATCGACAACTACAAGGCCTTTCTTCCTCAACATGAAACACAATTTACTTAAAAAGGAGAATGGATTGTTACCTTAGAGTTCACCCAAATCAGTCCAACAAATCTCACTTGCCCTCTTTCCACAATCACCTCCACAAACCTCCTACAAGCTTGTCAACATATTTCCTTCTTGCCGCCTTTCCGAAATTTCTCTAGGCCTTGGTTTTCCTTGAATTTTTAGAGAGAAGGGAGAGGAAATTTTTAGAGAGAAGGAAGAAGGATTTTTAGAGAGAAGGGGGTTCTTGAAGAATGACCAAGTCTTCAAGACTTGGTCAATAAATAGGACTTCCTCACAATCAGATGGGAGGGACACTTGTCACCCTCCCATGGCCTTTACAAAAAAATATCTTCTGATTTTTCCCCCAGTTTTCGCAAAAATCCGCCTCGTGGCCACACACTGAAACCTCCGAGAACTTCAAGACATACTGGCTGCCACTGCGTGGCCTCGTGATGAAAATACTCTCCTTCTTGTCTGCGCACTGAACTTGTAACTCCCATAACTTTCTACTCCGATGCCCTATCGACGAGCGGTTTGTTGCGTTATGAACTAGACTCAACGAACTACATACTAGGCTTTTGAAACACCTAGGAACTCCTAAAGTAACTGGGAATAAACCGCCCCAAAGTCGACTAAAACCCGTCCAAATCATTCTGTCCACCTATCTTTCTAAAATTTAAATCTTAATTCCTTTCGTACGTTCTCATAAGCATGACCTGAATTACGGGGTGTAACATTCTCTCCCCTTAGAAACATTCATCCCGAATGTTCCTTCTATGCTTACTCAAATCACAATATCGACATAGACCCTCTTAACTATTCTTCTTGCAAAAAGAACGCTCTACATGACCACAACAACACTTAAGCATATATGTCAATTTAAAACTAACAAGCAGGAAAGTGGGTTACCTGGAGGTGTAGGGAACAAGTGGGGATACCTCTTCATCATCTCCTCTTCTGTTTCCCATGTCATTTCTTCTCTGTTCTCGTTCCGCCATAAGACCTTGACGGATGCCACATCCTTTGTCCGCAGTCGCCTAACCTGACGATTGAGTATTGCTATGAGACTCTTCTCATACGATAACCCCTCTGTCACCTGAACATCACAAATCGGGTGCACCCTAGATGGATCTCTGATACACCTTCGTAACATAGACACGTGAAAAACTGGATGTACTACCTCCAGATCGGACGACAGATCCAACTCATAGGCAACCTTGCCTACCCTACGGACAATTTGGTAAGGCCCAATGTACCTTGGGCTAAGTTTCCCTTTCTTCCCAAACCTCATCACACCCTTCATGGGTGATACCTTCAGGAAGACCCAATCGTCCATCTCAAACTCCAAGTGTCGACGCCGATTATCTGCATACGACTTCGCCGACTCGAAATGTAATAACCACTCCTGGATAAGCTTCACCTTATCCACCGCCTGCTGAATCAAGTCTGGCCCGACTAACTGAACTTCGCCCATATCAAACCAGCCTATTGGTGACCTGCACTTCCTCCCGTATAAGGCCTCATAAGGCGCCATCTGGATACTAGAATGGTAGCTGTTGTTATATGCAAACTCCACAAGAGGTAAATGATCCTCCCAGCTACCCCTGAAATCAATAACACAGGCCCGCAACATATCCTCGTTGTTCGGATAGTACGCCTACCGTCCGCTTGGCCCGAGGATGAAACGCGATCGAGACTCACATGTGTCCCTAATCCCTTCAAAAGACCTCCGAAGTTAGCCGTGAACTGGGCTCTGCATGCGAAATAATCGATATAGGAACTCCGTGCAGTCTCACAATCTCTCTGATATACAATCTAGCATAATCTTCGGCCGAAAAATACGTCCTGACTGGAAGAAAGTGGGCTGATTTCGTCAGCCTGTCGACAATAACCCAGATGGAATCATGCTTCCTCTGAGTGTGAGGTAACCCTGTAATAAAGTCCATATTGATCACCTCCCACTTCCATGTCGAAATCTCTATCATCTGCAATAACCCACCAGGCTTCTGGTGCTCCGCCTTGACCTGTTGACAATTCGAACACTGAGCAACAAACTCCGCAACGTCCCTCTTCAGGCCATCCCACCAATACATACATCTGAGGTCGTGGTACATCTTAGTCGACCCCGGATGAATAGAGTAATGAGCACTGTGTGCCTCCCCCAGAATCTGCTGACGAAGTCCTGCTACATCAGGAACATACAACCTGCCCTCAAATCTTAGCACCCCATCAGGTGCTACCTCAAAAAGACCCTTCTCCTCTCGACGTGCCGTATCTCGATACCGTACCATAATCGGATCCTCATACTGTCGCCTCTTCACCTCCTCGACGATGGAAGACCCGGCAACCTCTCGAACCCGAACCCCACTACTATCAGAACCAACCAAATAAACTCCAAGGCTGGCTAGCTGATGTAACTCGCGGACCATGCCCCTTTTCTCTGGCTGCACATCTGACAGACTACCCATCAATCTGCGACTAAGGGCATCTGCAACTACATTGGCCTTCCCTGGGTGGTATAGGATATCGACATCATAAGCCTTAAGTAGCTCTAACCACCGTCTCTGCCTCAAGTTCAGCTCCTTCTGGCTGAAGATATACTGGAGGCTCTTGTGGTCTGTGTAAATATCCACATGAACTCTATATAAATAATGTCTCCAGATCTTCAAGGCATGAATCACTGCTGCCAACTCTAAGTCATGTGTGGGGTAGTTCTTCTCATGCTTCTTGAGCTGTCGAGATGCGTAAGCTATAACCTTACCGTGCTGCATCAGCACACACCCAAGCCCGGCCCTGACACATCACAATATACCACATATCCGTTTAAACCCTCAGGAAGAGTAAGAATCGCATGCGCCGTCAATTTCTCCTTCAAGAATGTAAAGCTCTCTCACAAGCATCCGCCCACCGGAACATACCGCTTGCAGGTTAGCCTAGTCAAAGGTGCTGAAATGGAAGCAAACTTCTCCACAAACCTCCGATAATAACCCGCAAGGCCCAAAAAGCTGCGCACCTCCGTCGGTGTAGTGGGTCTAGGTCAAGTCTTGACTACCTCAATCTTTGTTGTATCAACTCGAATACCATCGGCCCCGATCACATGCCCTAAGAAAGACACTGAAGTCAACCAAAACTCGCATTTCGAGAACTTGGCATACAATCGCGGCCCGAGGACCCAAGTACCGCCCTCGCCGAGTGATGCTCCCGCTCAGGCTTGCGAATAAACCAGGATGTCATCAATGAATACTATAACGAACATATCCAAGAATGGCTTGAACACCCGATTCATTAAATCCATGAATACTGCTGGAGCGTTGGTCAACCCGAAAGACATCACCCTGAACTCATAGTGCCTATACCGGGTCCTGAATGCAGTCTTTGGGATATCTGCCTCTCTAACTCGCACCTGATGATAACCAGACCGCATGTCTATCTTGGAGAAACGCCGCACTCGCAACCGTCAAACAAATCATCAATCCCGGGAGGGTATCTGCTTCGATAGTTACCTTATTCACCGCTGTAATCAACACACATACGCAACGCCCCATCCTTCTTCTTTACAAATAAAGCGAGCTCCTGGGAGAAACACTAGGCACGATAAAGTCTTTTTCCAAAGAAATCCTTCACCGGGTCCTTCAACTCCTCAACTCAAGAGTGCCATACTGTATGGTGTAATAGATATATGTCGAGTGTCTGTCGACATATCAATGCAAAACTCAATCTCCTCTCGGGAGGATACCCGAGATCGTGCGGGAATACGCGTCAAACTCTCTAACAACCGAATCGATCGAAGGTGCGGTATCTCGCCTCGATCAAATACCCAAACAATATGGTAGATATACCCCTTCTGCACCATCTTCCTAGCCTTGAGGTAAGAAATAAACCTACCCCTCGGCGACGCAGTATTCCCCTCCCACTCGATAACCGGCTCCCCAGGAAACTGGAACCGTACCAATATCTCTCTACAGTCCACATTGGCATAGCAAGACGCTAGCTAATCCATACCCATAATCACATCAAGGTCCGTCATATCCAACTCTATCAAGTCGGCTAGGGTCTGACGACTGTATATAGTCACAGGGCAAGCCTTATATACCCGCTCAGCTACCACCGAATCACCTACAGGCGTAGCCATCTCAAAAGGTTTTATAGACTCAGGCTCTAACCCTATTCTACCAGCAATATGAGGAGATATATAGGACAAGGTAGAACCTAGATCTATCAAAGCATATACGTCACAACATGAAACCAATAATGTACATGTGACGACATCCGGTGACGCCTCCTGGTCCTGACGGCTGGACATGGCATAAATGCGGTTCTGAGGACCGCTGGAACTAGGACCCTTGCCACGACCTCTGTCGCGACTGGCCGCCCACGAGCACCTCGCCCGGTGAGTAAATCAGAGCGATGAGGACGGCGAATGACCTGTAGTGAACCCTACCATCTCGCACCGCTTTGGCCTGACAAGTCCTAAATATGACCGCTGCCACAAGTGTAACAAGGCCCCACAAGATTACCACAACTCCCGAAATGGGATCTACCACATCGCCACACCGGCAGGGGTGGTCTCGACGTAGCATCCTCGCTTCTCGAAGCCCGGCCCGGGCCACGACCGCCCCGAATACCTTGGATGTCCGGAAGACGGTGGAGGAGCGCTCTGAACCGGCTGAGGTGCAAATCCATCACGCCGAGGTCGCCCGCCGAAACTACCAAAGGACCTCGCTTTCGCCCTTCGCTGATATTCGCAATACGCCGCCTACGCTCTCACACCTGTGCATAAGCTCGCATGCGGCAATGTCCATGCCCGGCTGAAGAGCTACACCCGAACAGCCTTCTGCTAAGTAATCATCGATCCCTGTGACATAGCGGTGCACTCGCCCTCCATGTTCCGCTACCAAAGCGCGGACGCATCGAGCCAACGAAGTCAAACTTCACGTTGTAATCCCGACCGCCCGCCTGCTCGCCTCAACATCGTAAATCTATCGCCCGAGCTCTCTCATTCGCGAGGCAAGAAATGGCTAAGAAATGCCTCGAGAACTCGTCTCAAATACCGAAAGCGCATGCTCTCTCGACGCTTCCCATGAATCGAACTACGATCGCAAAGATCACGCACCGATGTGAACTCAATACTACGCACTGCCTCCGAGGCCTTGATCACTCTCACGATCCGCCAGAATCGCTTCGGATAAACTCACGAGGATCATTCTCGCCCTCGACCCATAGAACTCAAAGTGGCCGCAACTCAAAAGTCCCAAGTCTCGTTATCGACTGGGTGAACTACGTACAACCGAACCACCGCTCTCCGCTCGCCCTCCCGCCTCATCACGGTCCCGGCTAATCGCCATCTCTTGTAACCTATATCCTCTCGCTTCCAGCCGTAATCGAGGCTCGTGTACCGTGGTCTCGTGAGCCACCGCCGCCGCTCAACTCGCTGGCCTGGCGACGTCGTGGAACTCGTCGTCCGAAGCATCCCCTCAGGTAAAGACTGGGCCTGTGCCCTCGTAAACCTTTGCGTCCTACTAGCAGCCTCTCACCGCTTTGCCTTCGGGCCGCGGTTGCCTTGCGTGGAGGCATAACTGATACATAAAAATATGTCAGAGGGGGTTCAACCTATAACACAGCTCTATTGCACGATCTTAGAGTGAAAAGAATAGAAACCAATCCTAAATATCCTGTAGCCTCCTGATAATAGATGTGGTGCACAACACGCCGATAATCAAGACTCTACTAGATACGGTCTGTAGCCACTTTCCGAGGATTAACTACTCTGATACCACTTTTGTCACGACCCGACTCTGCCCGTGGATCGTGCCTTACCGGGCACCCTAGTGATACAACATCGAGAAAACCAATGAAGTAAAACTCATAAACATGAAACAATATCAAATAAGAAACAGGCTAACCAAAATGGTTACCTTTCTGTAAATATATATAACACAAACTGAACAGTTACATCCTTTACAAAACCCAATTTACAACAGACTATGCACTTAAGAGTTTGTAATAACTATGACGGGACAGGGCCCCGTCATACCCCTGAATGTACATGAATCTACAATGACAGGGAATCATACCAAAAGACAAGCCTCCGGAGGAACAGGGCTTCCCAAAAGCAAAACGGTGATCCTAAGAGCGAGGATCAACAACCGATGTACCTCGACTGCAGATGAACGCAGCCTCAAGGAGGTCGATAACAGTACCAAGTATGTGAAATCAAAATATCAGAATGAAATCATAACATTTCCAAACCAAATCCACAGATATGTATGAAAAACCAATTAACTGCACACAGTGCCACATCATAAATAAGAGCATACAGGTGTAACGCAACCGGTCTCTTCTAGGCTGCTAATGATCGAAGCAGGGCCATTCCCCATAGTATCATTATGCGAGCCTAATCATGGACTTCCGTAGTCCGCATAGGCCACCTGGGCCCGCATGAGGTACTCCTCGCATCGGGGGTAGCTAACCCGCGACATTTCCCTGGACTACCGTAGTCCGCATAGCCACTTGGACTGCATGAGGTATTCCTCGTGACGGCAGAACACACCCGAGTGATTCTGGACTCATCAGAGTCCGCATAGGTCACATGGACCCGCATGAGGTATTCCTCGCATCGGAGGTAGCTAACCCGCGGCATATGTATCAAGTCAGGGGGGTAAGTGATATAACACCAGCACAATCGGCTTATCGTAAATCAACATAAGCACAACAAGAAACCCCCTTAACACAAAAGTCACAAGACACTAACACCCGTAGCATCATAACATGTTTAATTATCAAACCAAATTACCCCACCTTCAGAAATCATTACAAGGCTTTTATAAACAAGTAAGCAAACTGTTCTTTTAATCTTCCTTAAGTCGTTATAACTAACTTCCCATAAAGCTAGTATAACACTTAAACTTTGTAATAAATCAAAACATTCACATTTGTTTGGAAAACCAAAAGAACTTATTCTTTTAAAACCAAGTATTAATTTCCTTCCGAATAATGATTCATAACTCTTTTTGAAATATTTCAAGATTCTTAACATTTAGAACTCAAGTCAAAAGACATCAAAGCGAAACCAAATTCAGTTAATACACGTACGTCTACCGTACTATATATTTACAAATATCATGCTCAAGAGGATAGGAAGAATCACATACCTCCTCGGCTAAATCTACTTGCCAAGTCGGATATGCCGCGCGTAAAGTATCAACCTATAATAATCAAATACGTCTATCAGCGTCTAAACTTCTTCGTAGCATATTCTAAGTATAAAGTTTCTTATTCTACGAAAAATTGGACATCACTTCATTTGTTTCTACATACTTTTCCACCTTTTCAAGGTCCAATATCAAACTACTAAACGCCACATTTAAGGTCCAACAATTCAGAAATACAAGGGGATTACACGCCTAACTTGGACGTGTAAAATTCTGCCCCACAATACAAATTAAATAATCCAATAAGTTTAAGGTAGTATCTTGGCTATAACATGCTTACATATCATCCTTATCCAATCCTTTCAAATCCAAATCGTTATTCCTACATGTTATATACCTAAAAGCAATATCGACAACTACAAGGCCTTTCTTCCTCAACATGCAACACAATTTACGTAAAAAAGGAGAATGAATTGTTACCTTAGAGTTCACCCAAATCAGTCCAACAAATCTCACTTGCCCTCTTTCCACAATCACCTCCACAAACCTCCTACAAGCGTGTCAACATATTTCCTTCTTGCCGCCTTTCCGAAATTTCTCTAGGCCTTGGTTTTTCCTTGAATTTTTAGAGAGAAGGGAGAGGAAATTTTTAGAGAGAAGGAAGATGGATTTTTAGAGAGAAGGGGGTTCTTGAAGAATGACCAAGTCTTCAAGACTTGGTCAATAAATAGGACTTCCTCACAATAAGATGGGAGGGACACTTGTCACCCTCCCATGGCCTTTACAAAAAAATATCTTCTAATTTTCCCCCATTTTTCGCAAAAATCCCGCCTCGGCGCATGACCTTCTGCAGGCGCCACGGCGCAAACCTCCGAGAACTTCAAGACACATACGACGTCGCGGCCCTGCGCCGCAACTTTAGAGAACTCCAGTAAATCCGGCGCCGCGACCAGATCCGGCTGCATGGCGTGGCCTCGTGAAAAAATACTCTCCTTCTTGTCTGCACACTGAACTTGTAACTCCCATAACTTTCTACTCCGGTGCCCTATCGACGAGCGGTTTGTTGCGTTGGGAACTAGACTCAACGAACTACATACTAGGCTTTTGAAACACCTAGGAACTCCTAAGGTAACTGGGCATAAACCACCCCAAAGTCAACTAAAACCCGTCCAAATCATTCTGTCCACCTATCTTTCTAAAATTTAAATCTTAATTCCTTTTGTACGTTCTCATAAGCATGACCTGAATTACGGGGTGTAACAAACCAAGAGTTGCAAATTGTTTGTAATTGGTTAGAGACCTACCAGATCATATTGTTGAAGTTATCAACCTCAATAAATTCAGAGACAACATAAGTCTGGATCTTGGGCCATTATGACCGTATTTGATATGAGTCCGTATTCTTTCATGAGGTAAAATAATATGTTAAAATAGTGGGAGGTAATTAAACTAAAGACCATGTTAGTTAGTTAACGAATGTGTTTAATAGAAATTATGTTAGAATTAATTTCAAGTCTATCTTTTCTGCAGTTACAATGTCGAATATGTCACTTAAAATATTGGTTGAAATGAACAAGCTGAATGGAGCCAATTTTTCTGACTGGTTAAGAAATTTGTGTTTGGTGTTACGATTAGAAAATATTGAGTATGTAGTGGATACAACACTCGGTCCTGTTGAAGATCAAACGAAGCGTGCATACATTGAAGATTCCGCCGCACGCCTGCTTTGACAAGGTAGCATATCAGAAATATCTTGATGATGATATTGCGGCACAATGTGTCATGTTATCTTCTATGACTCCAGAGTTACAAAGACAACATGAAAATATGGGCCCTAATGAGATGCTGGAACATCTGAAGAGTCTTTATGACTCACGCCTCGACTACGAGTACGCAGTGAGAGACCTCTTCAAATGTAAGCTGAACGAAGGAGGTCAGGTGTCACAACATGTTTTGAAGATGATTGAGTTAATAGAGAGGTTAGCTTTGATTGGAATGAAGTTGCCTGTAACAGTTTTTGTCAACCTAACTCTTGAATTCACTTCCTGTTTTATTTGAGAACTTTATTGTAAATTACAACATGAATGGAACTAAGGCTAATCTCCCAGAGCTTTATAATATGTTGAAGACCTTCGAATCGTCCACCTCTAAAGGTAAAGTTGTGCTCATCTAGCAAGTTCAAGCTTAAGGGTAAGAATGTGCAGAAGAAGAAGGGTAAGGCGGTTGCCGCCACATCCACAACTATGAAACCCCGAGGATTTGTTCAAAAGAAGGCCAAGATAGTTGATGATGTTTGCCTCAATTGCAAAAGAAAGGGGCATTGGAAGAAGGACTGTACAACCCCAGGAGGAGACAAAGCACAAGGTGCTTCTGGCCCTACTGGACAGGTATGTTTGTTATTGAAATAAATATGTCTATAACTAATTCTCACTGTTGGGTATTAGATACCGTTTGTGGCTCACACATTTGTAACAATGTGCAGGGGCTAATTGACAGCAGAAAGTTTGGACCTTGGGAAGTGGATCTACGCATCGGAAACAGAGCAAGAGTTGATGTTGAACGCGTGGGGACTTATAGACTAGATATACCTTCAGAATTTTATTTAGAACTCAATAATTGTTATTTTGTTCCCTCGTTAACGAGGAATACTATTTATGTCCCTATGTTAGACATTGAGGGGTTTTCCTCATTTATTACCAATGGAAATTATGTTTTATCTTATAATTGTTTTATTTGTGGAAATGCACTGCTTGTGGATGGATTGTATCTTTTAAACTGTTGCCATGAAATTTTCAATATTCAAAATAAATGAGCTAAAATAAGTAATCCAAGAAATTCCACCTACTTATGGCACCAGACTTGGTCACATCAATGAAACAAGGATAACAAGATTGAGGAAATTAGATTACCTAGAACCATTTGACTTAGAGTCATATGGTAATTATAAATCTTGCTTAAGAGGAAAAATGACAACCAAAACACTTTCTGGGAAAGGGGTGCGTGCCAAAGAGTTGCTTGAGTTAGTCCATACCGATGTATGTGGGTCATTTTCAACTCAAGCAAAGGGAGGCTTTCTTTATTTCATCACTTTTACAGATGATTTCTCGAGGTTTGAGCATGTGTATCTTATGAAGCACAAGTCTAAAGCTTTTGAGAAATTCATGGAGTACAATTCAGAAGTAGAGAAACAACTTGAAACAAGTGTTAAAACTCTTCGATCAGATCGATGAGGTGAATATTTAAGTAAATAATTTCTAGATTACTTGAAGCTTCATGAAGTTCAATTACAATGGACACCTCCCAGAATGTCACAAATGAATGGTGTTGCTGAGAGGAGAAATCAGACCTTATTAGATATGGTTAGATCCATGATGAGCTTCTCAGCTCTACCAACATACCTATGGGGATATGCATTACAAAGCTCAATCTATATTTTGAACAGAGTTCCTTCAAAGTCAGTAGAGAAAACTCCATATGAGATATGGAACGACAAGAAGCCACCACTTAGACAAATGCGACCCTGGGGTGCCCTGCATATGTAAAGAAGTTGCTTACTGACAAATTGAAATCTAAAAGTGAGAAGTATTATTTTGTGGGGTATCCTAAGGAAACAAGGAGATATTACTTCTATCTTTCTGGCAAACATAAGATTATTGTTTCCAGAAATGTAACTTTCCTTGAAGAAGACTATGTCTACAAGGAACAAAGTTACAACAAGATAGAACTTGAAGAAATTCAAGAAGTGCAAAATAATATAGAGAATGAATCCTTGTCAAATGACCTAGGCAAGGATTCAGTGGGAGTATTTGATGATGATTGGGTACTTAGAGTACGCCTTTTAGCCAGTGGGAGTTATGTGAGGGATAATGCAGAAATATAAAACTCCCATACACAACCAATGGGAGATGACACAATAGTTGTGCATCATCCTATTCAAAATGATATTCCTGAAATCTCTCAAGGTGCTGGATTGTCCAACACATAAACACCTTCTCACAATCAAAATACAACAAACACTGAAACACAGAATATTCAACTCCGTAGGACCACTAGGACTCATCGTGCACCTGAAGGACTTAACCTCCTTGTTGAAACACACAATGAGATAGATATTCCTGATGATGATAAGTCTACTACCTACAGCGAAGCAATGATGGCAAGAAGCGATGAAATTTGAAATGGAATCCATGTACGTAAATCAAGTATGGAACTTGGTTGATTTTTCAACAGGGGTTAGACCCATATGATGCAAATGGGTCTTCAAGAAGAAGATTGATGAATATGGCAAGGTACAGACTTATAAAGCAAGATTGGTGATTAAAGGTTATAATCAACGGTCTGGGGTCGATTATGACGAAACCTTTTTTACCTGTTGCAAAGATTAAGTCCATTCAAATTTTGCTTGCAATAGCTGCATACTATGATTATGATATTTGGCAAATGGATGTTAAAACTGTCTTCCTCAATGGTAATCTAATTGAGGAGGTGTATATGATACAACCAGAGGGTTTTACATCCAAGACTCAACCCAAAGTAGTATGCAAACTACAGAAGTCCATTTATGGACTCAAGCAAGTCTCAAGGGGTTGGAATATTTTCTTTGACAAAGCAATCAAATCATTTGACTTTGTTAGAAGAAAAGAAGACCCATGCGTTTATAGTAAACGCACATATGAGAGTATTGTCTTCATTGTCATATATGTAGATGACATAGTGATAATGAGAGATAATAAGACTTTCATGCAATCAGTCAAGGAATGGTTATCCAACACCTTCATGATGAAGGACTTGGGTGAAGCCTGCTACATTTTTGGAATTAGGATCTATAGAGATAGACATAATAGAATGTTGGGGCTGTGACAGTCTGTATACATAGACAAAGTGCTAAAACGTTTCTCTATGGAGAATTCCAAGAAAGGAAATCTTCTTATAGGTCAAGTTATCAAAGAATGATAGTCCTTCTACTGTTGCAGAACTTGAACGCATGAAGAAGGTCTCATATGCTTCAGCTATATGATCAATTATGTATGCCATGACCTGTACGAGGCCAGTTATGGCCTATGCACTTGGCATGACTTGCGAATTCCAGAAGAATCCTGGGGAGGAACACTGAAAAACAGTCAAGACTATTCTTAAGTATCTTAGACGAACTAAAGAATATTTCTTAGTCTATGGTGGACAAGAAAAGCTAGTAGCTACTGGGTACACTGATGCTAGCTTCCAGAAAGATCTTGATGACTTCAAGTCTCAGTCTGGTTATGCCTTCATTTTAAATGGTGGAATAGTGAGTTGGAAAACCTTCAAACAAACTACAACTGCTGATTCAACTACTGAAGCTGAGTACATTGCTGGATTGGAAACTAGTAAGGAAGTTGTCGCGATACTGAGTTCTTAAAAGAACTAAGGGTTGTTCCAAGTGTCACTTGTCCAATAACGATTTATTGTGACAATACTGGCGCGATTGCGCAAGATAAGGAACCAAGATCAACAAACATAAATAAGCATGTACTAAGGAAATACCACATACTTAGAGAGATGGCGGAGATTGAAGAAATAAAATTAGACTATGTTTCCACAAATGAAAATTTAGCAGACCCATTTACTAAACCATTAAGCTTAGTCAAGAATAATGGTCATTTCGAAAATATGGATATTAGATATGTTGGAGATTGGCTCTAGGCCAAGTGGAAGATTGAAAGTATATATGTCCTAGAGACAATCATTTTAGGGACAGATGTACTTGAACACATTCGTAGTATTAATGATATTAATATATTGATGACATTTACAATTACTGAATTATTATTTGATTGTTTGTATTATTCATTAAATGAGCATCCTTTGAGCTAACATTGTCATTGATAGGGTGAAATATTAATGATAGAACGTAGTTCTTAAAGAATTATCGACTGATGATCAACGAGAATGGGATATCAATGATATTTTATAAGTCGACATGTCATCTTCATCACATTCTTAGAGAATGTAGTATGTCTCACTTACTACTAGTAATGGTTGCTAGTGATGGATACATGAATACTCTTAGAGGGTATTGGCATACCCTGCTGATAAACTATTTGTTATACATGTCTAGAATATTATCAGTATGTGGGAGATATAAGTTCTTTGACTTGAGGTCAATACGCCACTGATTTGTAGAGTAATGTACTTTGATCCTGTCCTAAGATTAAATTCCTTATAGGATAAGACATGACTTGAATTGGATACATTGCGATACAGACTAAGGTGATAGTTGATCCAAGAATATGATTCATTCTTCGATTAGATATTCGAAAGAACACTCAGCTTCTCAGTGATATTAGGTCGACCAAGTCATTGGCCAATGCAAGAGACATATTTGAAATATGATCTAGTTGTCAACTAATATAAATGAGATAAAGTGATCAAGCCATTTTGGATAGACACTTGGAAAATCCTAAGCTTGATCGAGTGTGTCGCGAATAAAAGAAATTGATCATCCCACGTAGAGGTTATGTTTACTAGAGTCTTGTAAATGTTCTTCACATATTGAGTTCGTCATGTGACGCAGTCTAGGAGTTCTGTGTGAACCTTAATTTGATTAAGTATCGATGTGTGAAGGTTTAAAGGGTCACACTAAGCCGATCGTCTTTTTGGTCTAAGGGTATATTTATCGAGGATAAAATATTCGATTTAGAATGAGATATTTTAACCAAAATAAATTATAGGTTAATTTCCATTTGATGAAAATTATTTAATTAAGTCAAAATTAGATTTTGGATTTAATTAAAATCAAAACGTGTTGAAACTTTAAAATAAAGGGGCAGCACCGCGGCGCTGGTACGGCAGTGGGCCCAGTCCGACTGGCCCACTGTAACTCGGATTTGGGTAAGGTTTTTAGGCCTAATCCCAGTCTGATTTGTATCTTAATCTCCCTATATATTCAGCACTTAACCTCATAATTTATGTTACAGAATTTACATTGTATTCTCACTTTCTGAACTCAAAGTTCAGAGATTAAAAGTCTCTCAAACCTCTGCTAAGATTTCCTAGCTTTCCTGAAAGAGGGATATACCGAAGAAAGGCTTACACCCGAGTAGACAATCACGTGTGCACCTTTTAGTAGAGATTCCAAAGCTTGTAAACTATAAGTTTTTTTGTGTCTTTGCAAATTTCAATTGTAACATAATCATACAAGACAGAATTGTTGGGCGCAAGTAAGTTACAAAATTTAAACTTTTGTTATGCCTTACTTGTGTGTTTTAGACCCAACAAAATCCTACATTATGTGCAACCATTGTATATAAAACCAACACCGGAAAATATAATGTAAAGAAGAGATGCGGTGAGAAATATTGAGCCCTTTTGATAAGCTAATTGAAAGTAGCAAATATGCACTAAAAAGGGTTTGAACAATACACAGTTTTTGTATTGAAATGATTTTATAAATACACAATTATGTGTTGAATAGAAGTGCTGAAACTTATAAAACATAATTGATGTATTTGATAAAAAAAATGTTTATAAGCAATATCCTTTCTGTTAATGTGACTAATAGGTTCTTAACATTATTGACAAAAATCGTAAATTTGGAATGGATCGGGAGTTTGGCTTCATTTATTTTTATTAAGATTAAGACATCTGAATTTAAATTATTTGAATATTAAGTTATGCATTAATATTTAATTATCTGAATTTGGATACACATCTGAATATCTAGATATTATTTTAAAATATACTAAACAACGAATTGTTTAATATCTAAATATATAAAATTTGTCTTTATTTAAGAATTTTAATTTTTTTACATTTAAATAAAATATTACTATTAATCTAAAACTATATCAATAATATATTTTTAGAATTATGTGATAGTTGTGATGTCCGGTGGTTGTGGTTGTTGTGGATGGTATTGGCTAATAGTGTTGGTTGTAGGTAGTAGCTAGTGGTTGAAAATAGTGGTAAATGCATACAATGGTGCAGTTGGTGGAGGCGGCTAATAATTGCAGTAGATGATAATAATAACTAATGGTATTGGTGAATGATAATGATGGTTGGGCAACTATAATGATGGTTGATGGTGATGATCAGTAGTGTTGCTGGTTGTTGTGTGGTAATGATGATTGACGGTGACTATTGTAAATCAAGGCTAGTGGTGGTGACTGATGTTGGACGTAAAATGCATAAATTTAGCCGTTAATTATCTTGCATTTGAGTTCTTTTGTCGCCATTTGAGTACAAATTTTATTGCTCTGTGCTTCATATTGTGTTTTGATGTATAGGATTAAAGTAGAAGAGAACGAAGAAATTTGTGAAAAGAATGTGAAAACTTTAACGTTTGAGTAGAATTCACAAAGTTCAATCGAAATTGAGTTCGGAGTTCAAAGACCAAGTGTGCATGCGAAAGGAGGGAAGAAAATTAACAAGCGCGTGGAAATAAACTAGTGCGACACGACGCGTGATGTGGGTCGCGTTGCGCTATATTGGATGAGCGACCCTGGCGAGAAAGAGAAAGACATGAAAAATTGATCGTGCACAACATGGATCACGCCGCGCCAGATTAAGGCGAAGTAGATTTTTCAATTTCGTTATTTTAAAGGTAATGTGGTTCGAGCTCATTTATGTTAGTGTCAATCTAGACTCATCAATGAATAAGCACAATAATATTAAAGTAATTCAATATAATTTTAAATCAACAACAATAAGTACAATAAATACTTAAACACATACTGACTTGGTGTAGATAGAGGTCTGCAATGTAGTGTTCTAAGACAAACATTCATCTCCACTTGTGTTGTAGTTAGTTGGACGTCTGTCTAGAGGATACAACTATCTAAGTGAGAGTTCTAGCACAAGAACTTCACCTCTGGCGAATTTACTATATGTGTTCTTCAGAAAATATATCTTGATGAAGAAGATGAAGATGGAACAACAATCTTGGATCATTAGTTGTGTTTAATGATAGATTGTAGTGTATTGAGTATTATGCTTTCAAACAAGTGATCAACATGCTTTTATAGCATTAATTTTCGTCCATGACAGCTTTTCATTCCAAAGGTTGTGACCCATGGGAAGAGACAAAAACTTTTCACTGGGAATGTTATTGTTGTTGTTGTTGCATTAGCGTCGCGATGCTAATTTATTTAGAATTTCCAGAACGTTACTGGAATTCAAGCGTCGTGGCTCTTTCTCTCAGCATCGCGGCGCTCAAAATCTATCAGACCTCTCTGAAGTTTTGGCGTTGTAGTACTGCTCCCCAGCGTCGGGGCGCTGGTCACGGGGAATTTTTACTGTTCAAGTGCCGTGACCCTGTCCTTGGGCGCCGCAGCGCTGCGTCTAAAAATCGCAATGCTTTTGATCACTTTTACTCTTCTTCTTCTACAAGTTTCAATAATACCCCACATTTTTATTCACACATCTCTCAATACCCCACATGTGGATAGAAAATAAGATAACTTAGGAACTTATCATTATTTTTGTAAAACGCGATATGACATGCATCGGAAACGGTGTCTTTTAGACTTGAACCGTTCGTAGTGAATACATATCGAGCTACTTGTGAAATAGTGAATGAAATGTCTTGAACTATTCACGTTTTGTAGTAAACTAATATAACAAGTATCGTACACATCATATCTATCACGACCCAAATCAGAGGGCCGCGACGGGCACCCGGACCCAACCCACCGAGCACCCCTGACTATACAACCCAAAAGAGTTTAACCATATATTTATATATATCAAGGCCGATAAGGCCATGTATGCCAACTAATCACAAGACTCTTATCTACAAGCCTCTAAGAGAAGAACATACCACATCAAAATAACATACTGAGACTAGACTACAACTCTGGAATGAATAGAGTGCTCCGACATCAGCTGAACTAGCTACCTATCAGCATGAACCATCACTGTGTTTTACTGTACTTGCGGGCATGAACGCAGCCCCCCGAAGAAAGGGGGTCAGTATGAAAAATGTACCGAGTATATAAAACATGAAGTACAATACGAAGATCATAGCTGGCCAAAAGATAACAGGAGACATGTAAGATTAACAAATATCAATTCCAGTTATACCATAGAAAATAGAGAATCAACTGCGCCTTATCAAAATGAGAGTCATATCAAAAATCATAAATACTTATCCATATAATCATCATATATACATATCTACTATCATGGGTATCTATACCCGCATCATGGATGCATGTCCATGGAATCATCATCTACTATCATAGGTATCTATACCCGTATCATGAATACATGTCCATGGAATCATCATCTACTATAATGGGTATCTATACCTGCATCATGGATACATGTCTATGGAATCATATCTACTATCATGGATATCTATACCCGCATCATGGATACATGTCCATGGAATCATATATATATATATATATATACATATAACGTGTCCCGGCCGGCCCTCTAGTGAGAAACTCGGTGAATTCATATAATCATATCCAACACGAATAGAGTATCATGAGTAACTATACAATTTAAATCATCACTTTTACTCTCAATGAAATCAGTATAATAAGCTCTTTACTGAAGAATCATAGACATTTCTCATGACTAACATCTTTAGGAAATAGACTGTGTGGAAATCATGTACGTCCGCCGTACTTTCAATAAATCATGCCAAAAAGAAAGAAGGAAGAGTTCCACATACATCCCGTCGAATGTATTCTAAGTTCCCACGTTTACTTGTAAACTATACGAATAGTTTTTCATATCCTATGAATGATTAAAATCACACATAATTTAATATAAAACAGATTTCATTAGGACATTTTATTGAACATCTTATATGCGTGGAACTTATATTCCTTCTATAAAGAACCTATACATGTAGCGAGACACCCAACCTTACTAGTCTACCTTCCTTAACTGTTGCAATGCTCAAAACAGTCCAAAAATTCCACATGCAACCTCCCAATTTTGCACAAACAGCCCCACAATACCCAAATAACTTAGTATTCTTATAATCATAGAGTTAGGTTCTATAATCTATAAACTTAAGAGCAAGAATCGCTACTTATGCACGTAATTAACAATCAACCTTCTTTAACCATTTATCCTTACCTACTACAGTAACTGTAGCACCCAAAAATCTCACATGCAGTCACCTACTCACACAACAGTCCTGATAATACTCCCTCAAACCAGTTTCCCCCCTAATTACCTTAAACCTAGTGGCAAGAACCATATTTTATAACGTATATAGTCCAAATAATAGGAAGAATTACCTCAACCAGAGTTAACGGAAGACTTGCGTCGGTATTGTACTTCGACGGACATCCACTAGTATCCAAGAAACAATTTCAGCAATTCTTCAATATCCCAGGACTTAATTCAGCTTCTGGGTTTTAATTGTTGTTGAAATCGAAGCCCCCATATGTCATAAATTTCCTTCTTCTGATTATGCAACAATTGTGCGGAAATCCCTAATTGAGTTGAGACCTTCAGCGGTTTACCCACTAATTTCTCCTTTCCAGATACAAGAGATATCAACTTTCTTTCTAAGGGGTGATTTCTTCAGCAATTTAAAGAGATGAAGGAATTTTGAGGAATGAAAATTGAAGAGTTGAAGAAGAAGCTTTGAAGAGAAAATGAATTCTGAAGCTTCCAGCGGTCGTGTAAATGACTTTGTCATTGCACCGCTGGTTTATAAACCAATACGTAATGTCCCACTAGATGTCCTACTGATAATTAATTAATCCCGCAATTAATTCATTATACACACAATTAATTCCCGATTCTAATTCTCTTAAAACCCGATGACTTTTAAAACCTTCGTGTACTCAATGTCATAATTCTTAAAATACGATACTAGTCTGTAGCCTCTTTGGGGATATACCATTATACAACTATTATTTCCTCCTTCGTCGCGCTATTAAATTCAGAATTATTTCGGGGTCACGTCTTTTAATACACTAATTTCCGGATTAGCATATATAAATATACTTTATATCCAATATTCGAATCTTACATTCTTAATTACGTTCTCTAATTATCGTCTTAGAATTACGAGGTGTAACATTCTTCCCCCTTTAGAAACTTTCGTCCTCGAATGTCGACGATCCAGTTTAGTAGAGTCAATGGAGGAAACTAACTCACTGGTACTAATTCTAGGTAACTAAAGTAACCTCATACTTACATTAATGATTTTTCTACAGTACTACTGTCACCCAATTCATCCAAACATGGAATAAGATATTCATGGACTAACTTAGATTATCATCTAGAACAGTAAGAAAATACACAACAATTTATGATCATTTTCAAATAATAGACTCAAGTTCCGGCCAATTATATGTGCAACTTCATATACAATCTAAAATAAATACATAGTGACACCTTCCAATTTCAGTAACCTTGTTGTAAAACAAATCTTTTTCTAGCTAATTTGCTTAGATAGAAAGCTATTAGTTTTTCTTAAAATAATTTACCCAAGTATGTTGTGTATCTTATACATTCTTTAGATTCCAACATCAGACAAAGAAGATAGGGGATCCTAATATGTAGTTTAGAGTCCTGTATGCATCATAGCTATTTAAAACAGTACACAAATTAGTGCAATTAATCATGCTTCAACTGTTTTACTATCCCATGATGGAGTATCTATTTTATCCTTAAAAGAAAGAGGAGCAGCTCATCAAAACATAACAAGAAGTTAGTTCCTTTCTTATTGCAACATTTAGACAAAAAGCAGCAGCTAGCAAACTGAACAAAATGGCTAAATTCCAGCATTAAGTCACGCCCAAAATGAGGCGTTAATGGCTAATGTACGGTAGTGGTTTCAGTCACAATGAGTATCAAAATATGGCAGGATGTTTAGTTCAAAGGCAGAGGCCATTACTACTGATGTATAACACTAGGTTGTGACCAAATTCAGCCCACATTTAACATATTTTTTCCTATCAAGAACCCCAAAGGGTAGCAGTTTCCAATTTCCAAACGAAATATATATTAAGTTATCCAATAACACAGTAGCTCACGCCTACTTATTCAAGATGTTTACAAATCAACATGTTTCACATACACTAGCTTGTAAACCCAAGATAATCGTTCATATTCCTACCAAGCAATTTCAATCATATATGTATGCACCTTATTCAAAGATAAACATAACATGATCATTTCACAAAATAACCAACATATATAGATACACAAAATCCCTATTCATTTTACTCAATTGGTCATACTAATATAAAGGCAAACCAGAGGGACATGTAGTCAGGGAGTAGCCACTGGATGGGGAAGAAGGTACTCATAACTTTACAGAGGTGAGTTCTATGAAGAAGCTAGGGTGTGAGGTTCCCAGCACCAAAGTGGGACATGTTAGTTTGGGTAACCACAGTGGAGAGGCTACTGCAGGAGTGGTTAAAGGCTTCTCACAGATACTGCAAGGTACACCTTATACTCCTAGTTTGATAGTGTTCCTAGTGGAACAATATGACTTGGTATTAGGTGCCTTTAGGTCCTGTGACCATGAATTATTTTTGAATTAGCTATGTCCTTGTAGTGTCAAGGGAAGCATCATCTGTTAATGGAGGTTTCTAAGGAATGTAGGTAGCTGGTCCTAAGGCTGCCAACCAACAAAAATGAGAAGTCTCAATTGTTTATGTTGCAGGTATATCCGTTTAATCATGAACAATATTATGCAGGTCATTGGATGCTTTACATATTCTTCAAGATATGCAAGTACCAAAACTGCAGTATCAGCAGCACTCCTGTTGCTTCATCAGTAGTAATTATAGGTAAGAGGGATGACTCTCAGAGTTTAGAACCAACCTTTATGGGGACAAGAAATAGACAGAGGTAAGCTACTATAATAGAACACATATGCATGGTATAACATTAACAGTTTATTTTCAACCTGGACAGGAACTAGAAAATCCAGAATGAACTTTGGCCCAAAATTTACTTTAAGCAGTAAACACTTCATAAACTTGTAAAGCATATTATGGAGGTTATATTGAACCTAGGACCACCACTAGGGTCATGTAAAGGACTCATTGTGCAGGTATTACTCCCTCATTCATACCACAAGCAACACATACACCCAAATAACATAAGGCTGGCCTAAATAGCCCTTTTTAGCTTAAGTTGATATTGAAAAGCCCAATAGACACTTACGGGCTGGCTAAACAGGGACTTTTAAGGGGGTTAAACATGTTTCTTAAACCAATACAAGGCACCCCAAATCAGTTATACAGTTAACAAATTCCGTAGCAACATTTCTGGACATCCCTTTAACCATTAATTTGAATTTTGATCAGAATAGGCTACTATTTAACCTGCTAACAACTCTTCATTTATCAAAATAAATCACACCTGATTAAGTGATGCTTAACTAGACATTAGGCTAACTAATTGAGTTATATATGTAGAAAACCAAATTTAAACTATCATGTTAGACATTTGCTGATCTATTTATATTAAACAACAATAGTAAGGTATACCAACAGTGCACTATGAGACAAATTTAATCAAATATGAAAATATATCTAGGCAAGTCTAATTAATTGTTTAGATCATTCAGAGGCTACTGGGGGTCATACCAGGGGGAAGAGTTATAAACTAAAGCACTCAACCACCCATATGGTAGTCCATAGTTCTTTATTCTCTCCTAGACATGTATTTAACTTTGGTATTTAGGTTTACAAATCTCATGTGAAAGAGGCAGACCAAACAGTTGGCACAATGTTCAACAAGTAAACATGTCATTTCAATATGGAAATAACCTAAGAATGTGTTATGACGAACATGAGCTCCCATAATTGTCAACAGACTTAATGTACCATCTCTTGTAGTTCAACCCTAGGAACACATAATACTTCAAAGATCTAGTGAAGTAAGCACACATACCCTCTACTTCCATATATTAAACCAACATATCATTAGGGATTATGTTTGAACAAAGTCTCTAGCCTAAAATAGCAACATGAGTACAAGTTAGACATGGAATGAATCAAGCAAGCTTATACATGGTTAAACTAGATGTACATAGGTCCCCATATTGCACAACATACAGGGCATAATTCAAGAATTATATTTATACATGAAACAAGGTCATACACAGGAATGTGAGGGAGGTATTCTATCTCATGAGACAAAGAGTAAATATCCTTAAGACAAGAATACATAGACTGCATACATATTCATATGTTTGTTCAACTTGGAAATTTAGTTTGGTACAGGTTCAACTAAGCCTTAGTTAAGATGAAACAAGTGGACAACAACAACATACAACCATACATAGATGCTTCAATAAAATCAGAGAGGTTAAGATCATATTTATGATAAAAGAGACAAGATTTATATATACACACTTAATAACTAACTCATATTTCCATCCCAAGCACATATCAAATTAAATAATTTTTTAGACCAGGGACTAGCAGTTTCAACATGGATGTTCAGGTGTTATAACAGTAAATAAAATAGTACAACTAGTCATGCCTCTACTGTATAATCCTCATGATGAAGTTAAACCAACTTCTCAGGTTCCATATAAGCATTCTTCAAATGAGTAAAGTCTTGTGCCATGAGTCATGATATTAGTTTAAGCTAGAATGCAGAAAATACAACTATGGTTCCTTTCAAATCTGCCCCTCCTTATGCAAGTGCAATCGACTCTCATAATCTCAAATTCGTATTGCCATTCTGGCGTATCATTCATCTAGTCGAGCCACTCATTTACTGGATACAAATATGATTTAACTGAAATCTGTTTGGTAGTCGGCACTTGTCGAAGTGTAACTAGCACGAGTTAACTCGAATTCTTATGACTCAGCTTTATTGCACGATCTAAGTAATGAAAGAGTAGAAACCATTCCTAAATGCCTTGCAGACTCCTGTTTATAGGTGTGGCGCACTTCACACCCATAATCAAGACTCTACTAGACACGGCTTGTAGACTTCCGAGGACAAACTGCTCTGATATCACTTTTGTCACGACCCAAATCATAGGGTCGCGATGGGCACCCGGACCCAACCCACCGAGCACCCCTGACTATAAAACCCAAAAAAGTTTAATCATATATTTATATATATCAAGGCCAATAAGGCCATGTATGCCAACTGATCACATGACTCTTATCTACAAGTCTCTAAGAGAAGGATATACCACATCAAAATAACATACCGAGACTAGACTACAACTCTGTAATAAATAGAGTGCTCCGACATCAGCTAAACCAGCTACCTATCAGCATGAACCATCAATGTGTTTAACTGTACCTGCGGGCATGAACGCCCCTTGAAGAAAAGGAGTCAATACGAAAAATGTATCGAGTATATAAAATATGAAGTACAATAATAAGATCATAGCTGACCAAAAGATAACAGGAGACATGTAAGATTAGCAAATATCAATTCCAGTTATACCATAGAAAATAGAGAATCAACTGCGCCTTATCAAAATGAGAGTCATATCAAAAATCATGAATACTTATCCATATAATTATCCTATATACATATCTACTGTCATGGGTATCTATACCCGCATCATGGATGCATGTCCATGGAATCATCATCTACTATTATAGATATTTATACCTGCATCATGGATACATGTCCATGGAATTATATATATACATATAACGTGTCACGACCCTCTAGTGAGGGACTCGGTGAATTCATATAATCATATCCGACACGAATAGAGTATCATGAGTAACTATACAATTTAAATCATCACTTTGACTCTCAATGAAATCATTATAATAAGCTCTTTACTGAAGAATCATAGGCATTTCTCATGACTAACATCTTTAAGAAATAGACTGTGTGGAAATTATGTACGTCCGCCATACTTTCAATAAATCATGCCAAAAAGAAAGAAGGAAGAGTTTCACATACCTTTTGTCAAATGTATTGTAAGTTCCCACGATTGCTTGTAAATTCTACGAATGTTTTTTCATATCCTATGAATGATTAAAATCACACATAATTTAATATACTGAAAACAGATTTCATTAGGACATTTTATCGAACATCTTATATGCGTGTAACCTATATTCCTTCTATAAAGAACCTATACATGTAGCGAGACACCCAACCTTACTAATCTCCCTTCTTTAACTGTTGCAATGCTCAAAACAGTTCAGAAATTTCACATGCAACCTCCCAATTTTGCACCAACAGCCCCACAATACCCAAATAACTTAGTGTTCTTATAATCATAGAGTTAGGTTCTATAACTTATAAACTTAAGATCAAGAATCGCTACCTATGCACGTAATTAACCGTCAACCTTCTTTAACCATTTATCCTTAGCTACTACAGTACCTGTAGCATCCAAAAATCTCACATGCAGTCACCTACTCACACAACAGTCTTGATAATACTCCCTCAAACCAGTATTACCCCTAATTACCTTAAACCTAGTGGCAAGAACCATATTTTATAACGTATATAGTCCAAAGAATAGGAAGAATTACCTCAACCAGAGTTATCGAAAGACATGCGTCGATATTGTACTTCGACGGACATCCACCGGTATCCATGAAACAATTTCAATAATTCTTCAATATCCCAGGACTTAATTCATCTTCTGGGTTTTAATTGTTGTTGAAATCGAAGCCCCCATATGCCATAAATTTCCTTCTTCTGATTATGCGACAATTGTGCGGAAATCCCTAATTGAGTCGAGACCTTCAGCGGTTTACCCACTGATTTCTCCTTTCCAGTTACAAGAGATGCTAACTTTCATTCTAATGGGTGATTTCTTCAGCAATTTAAAGAGATGAAGGAATTTTTAGGAATGAAAATTGAAGAGTTGAAGAAGAGCTTTGAAGAGAAAATGAATTCTGAAGCTTCCAGCGGTCGTGTAAATGACATTGTCATTGCACCGCTGGTTTATAAACCAATACGTAATATCCCACTAGATGTCCTACTGATAATTAATTAATCCCATAATTAATTCATTATACACACAATTAATTTCCGATTATAATTCTCTTAAAACCCGATGACTTATAATACCTTCGTGTACTCAATGTCATAATTCTTATACTACGATACTAGTCCGTAGCCTCTTTGGGGATATAACATTATACAACTATTATTTCCCGCGTCGTCGCACTATTAAATCCATAATTATTTCGGGGTCACGTCCTTTAATACATTAATTTCCGGATTAGCATATATAAATATACTTTATATCCAATATTCGAATCTTACATTCTTAATTACGTTCTCTAATTATTGTCTTAGAATTACTAGGTGTAACAATATCAACATATTTCAATTCTTACGGTTGTGTTCTTTTCGGTCATGAACAACTCCTTCTTCATGAGAATTTATAGAGAATGTAGCCATATCGTTTCTCCCAGATGCGACTCCACATCAATCTCATATAGGTAATACCAAACAAGAATAATCCGTACTATCCCATCATAAAGGATTTGGAGTATTAGTAATAATAATATATTCATCCCTTAAAACATCAACGGATTAACACAGTTAGTACACAATAAGAATGAGCATATGTGTGTTTTATGCTCTTTGAGTCTTCCTCCTATTGAACCTAAACCATAGGATCTCCAATTATGATAGGTTAGGTTTCCACCAGTTAATGACTCATTGTGTTGGCTTTAAGCTCATTCTCCTCGATGTAAATACGACTTGCTCTCTATGTTAAGGCCTTTTGTCAAAGGATCCGTTATATTGTCCTGTAACTTTACATAATCAATGGAAATGATTTCATTCTTCAGCAAGCTTCGTATTGTATTATGACGTCGCCTTATATGTCTTGACTTGCCATTGTATATTTGATTCTTAGCCCTCGTCAGGGCAGCCATACTATCACAATGTATGCAAATGGATGTCACAGGCTTTGTCCACAACGGAATACCTTCTAGGAAGTTTCTTAGTCATTCTGCCTCTTCAGAAGCTTTATCCAAGGTTACAAACTCTGCTTCCATAATTGATCTCGTATTTACCGTTTGCTTTGATGATTTCCAAGATACCGACGCTCTACCAAGTGTAAATACATACCCACTTGTGGACTTACTTTTTGAATGGTTTGAAATCTAATTAGCATCACAATATCCTTCTAACACGGGAGAATATTTTATATAATGCAACTCATAGTCCATTGTATGCTTTAGTTATCGGAGTGCCCTTATTAGTGCAACCCAATGATCATTTCCAGGATTATGTGAGTATCGACTAAGTCAACTCACTGTATATGCTAAATTCGGTCTCGTACAATTCACTATGCACATCAAGCTTTCAAGAACTTGTGTATACTCCAATTGAGACACACTATCACCTTTATTCTTCTTAAGGTGACTAGCAGATCAAATGGCGTAACAATCGGTCTATCATCATAGTGTCCAAATTTTCTAAGGACCTTCTCAACATAATGAGATTGAGATAATATATAACCCTCAGAATTCCTTTGAATTCTAATACCCAGAATGACATCCGCTATTCGCATATCTTTCATATCGAAGGCAGCATGCAACATCTTCTTAGTTTGGTTAATTACATTCTTACTTGTTTCCATAATCAGCATATCATCCACATACAAACATATAATGACATATGCATTATTACACTCCTTAATGTAGATACATTTGTCACATTCATTTATTTGAAAACCATTTGATAATAATGTATTATCAAACTTTTCATGCCACTATTTTGGAGCCTATTTAAGTCCATATAACGACTTAATCAATTTACAGACTTTCTTCTCTTGACCTTTAACAACAAACCCTTCGGGTTGTTCCATGTAGATTTCTTCATCTAGTTCACCATTTAGGAATGCAGTCTTCACATCCATTTGGTGTATTTCCAAATTGTGAATCGCTGCAATAGCAATTAACGTCCTTATAGACGTAATTCTAGATACTGGTGAGTAGGTATCAAAGAAATCAACACCTTTCTTTTGTCTAAATCCTTTGGCTACAATACATGCTTTGTATTTTTCTATAGTACCATCAGGCCTTAGTTTCCGTTTGAAGATCTATTTATGGCCTATTGGTTTTTGTCCCGGAGGAAGATCAACCAATTTTCATGTATTATTTTGTACAATGGATTCTACCTCACTTTGGATAGCCTCCTTCCAATAAGGTGCTTCAGATGATTCCATAGCAGCCCTATATGTTTGAGGTTCTCCTTTAACGGAAAAGGTCATAAAGTCCGGTCCAAATCTTTGGCTACTTTTCCATGTTTACTTCTCCTTGGTTCAGAATTTTCTTCTTGAACCGATGAAGTAAGATTATCATCATTTTTGTTTGACTCATCTTGAGGCAGCGTCCTTTTATTTTTATTAGGAACACTCTTATCCTTGTCTTTGTAAGAAAAAATATCCTCAAAAAATTTTGCTTCCGCAGATTTCATAAGTGTGTTCTTATGAATACCTTCAATATCAGAATGATACACCAAAAACTTATATGCTACACTATTATTGGCATGACCAATATACATGCAATTCACCGTTTTTTGTCCAAGTTTAGTTCTCTTTGGTAAGAGAACTTGAACTTTAGCTAGGCAACCCCACACTTTCATCCTTTTGAAAGTAGGCAATCTTCCTTTCCACAATTCATAGGGAGATTGCTCATTTTTCTTTTGAGGAATTTTGTTCAATATCATAGTTGCAGTCATTAACGCCTCACCCCATAGACTAAGAGGTGCCCCTGAACTAATCAACATAAAATTTATCATATTTTTCAATGTTCAATTCTTATGTTCAACAACTCCATTTTGTTTTGGAGTATATGACGCAGTGGTTTGATGAACTATACCATGAGTAGAACAAATTTTTTTTAACTCATTCGATTGATATTAACCACCTCTGTCTGACCTTAGAATCTTAATTCTTTTGTCAAGTTGGTTTTCCACTTCTGATTTGCATGTTTTAAACATGTTCAAAGTCTCATATTTGGTATGTATTAAATATACATAGAAAAATTTACTGAATCATCGATAAACGATATGTAATAATTCTTTCCTCCATGAGATGAGATTGCTTGGTAATCACACAAATCACTATGCATTAAACCAAACACTTCAGTTGATTTCACGACAGATTTATGAGGATGACTTGCATATTTTGACTCTATGCAAACCCCACATTTAGTCATTTTGTTCATAGAACATTTTGGCAACATGCCTATCTTTACCATTCTTAGTAAGGAACGATAATTAACATGACCTAATCGAGAATGCCATAAAGAAGGGGAATCAACCATATACATAGAAGCAACGCTAGTGCCTGCATTTTCATTAAAAATGGTAACTGCCTGAGTAGGTACAATATTTAGTTTGAAGAACCCTTCACTGAGGTAACCCTACATACACCCAACATTTGGTGAGTACAAATTTGTCAGATTCTATTACAATTTTGAATCCTTTGTTACTAAGAACAGGCCCAAAAATTAATTTCTTACAAATTTCAGGCACGTGCAGTACATTATTGAGCACAAGATCATTCCTGGAAGTGAGCTTCAAAGTCACATTCCCTTTCTCTTTTACCTTCACAGCAGCATCATTTCCCACGAACAATGGTTCTCCATCCTTTATGGATTGGTAAGATGAAAACATGTCCTTCTCTGAACATACATGCCTTGTAGCACCCGTGTCCATCCACCAATCGGTTGAATTTGTAACCATATTTGCTTGAGCAACCACAACCCGAATGAATTGGTTATTAGTTTCAGCCCGGTTGGTTTGGTTGACATTACTCGAACCTCCAACACCACCACCTTGACTCTTACGAAGGCGACAATCTTTTGCCCTGTGCTAGGTTTGCCACATACTCAACATAGTCCTAGTTGTGATTTCTTGAATTCATTGGTCCTTTGTGAGGCTAGTGCATTCCTCCCGGTGGCAAATGATGGCTTGGCACCAACAAATTTGCCCTTGCCTTTCTGAAACTTGGCCTTGAAAGCATTGCATTCTACTATGTTGGCATTAGGCTCCAATGAAACAACATCAGCCCTTTCATTCTTCCGGTTGTCCTCTTCAACACGAATTTTCAGAACCAGTTGCTCAAAACTCATTTCCTTCGTTAGATGCTTCAAATAAACCTTAAAATCCTTCCAAGAATGAGGTAATTTTTCAATAATAGCACCAACAAGGAAATATTTGGTTAAGGCACATACCTTCAACCTCTAGTTCATGAACAATGACTTGGAGTTTCTCCAATTGCTTGACAACTGCATTTGTATCGCTCATCTAAAGTTTAGGAACTTGCCTATGACGAACTTCTTAGAACAAGAAACTTCAGTTTTGCACTTGTTCTCCAATGACTTCCATAACTCCCGTGCTGATCCGAACGTGGAGTATATATCATAGAGAGTATCATCTAAGGCGTTGAGAATGTAGTTCTTGCAAAGAAACTCTTGGCTCAACCAAGTCTCAATGGCCTTCAACCTTTCGACTCTCTCCGCATCGGTAGGAGCATTCTCCCCTTCTCCTTCCGGTAATGTCGTTGGAGCTTCAGCAGTCAATACATTTGCCACATGGAGAGTGATCAAATAAAACAACATTTTTTGTTGCCATCGTTTGAAATCAGAACCCTTGAATTTCTCGACTTTCTCCACATGAGTTTTCACCATTGATGATCCAGATTGATCCATTATTGCAAATCAGGAAATAGAATTCTCTGATTTTTTTTTGCAAACTCAACAAATCAGAAAAATATGTTTTCTGAAATTTAATTTTTGTCTTAGATTTTTAGTGTCAATCTAGACTCATCAATGAATAAGCACAATAATATTAAAGTAATTTAATATAACTTTAAATCAACAACAATAAGTACAACAAATACTTAAACACATACTGACTTGGTGTAGATAGAGACATGCAATGCAGTGTCCTAAGACAAAATTTTGTCCCCACTTGTGCTGTAGTCCGTTGGACGTCTGTCTAGAGGATACAACTATCTAAGTGAAAGTTCTAGTACAAGAACTTCACCTATGGCGAATTTACTATATGTGTTCTTCAGAAAATATCTCTTGATGAAGAAGATGAAGATGGAGCAACAATCTTAGATAATTAGTTGTGTTTAATGATAGATTGTAGTGTCTTGAGTATTGTGTTTTCAAACAAGTGATCCACATGCTTTTATAGCATTAATTTTCATCCATGACAGTTTTCCATTCCAAAGGTTGTGACCCATGGGAAGACACAACTTTTGGACTGCCCAAAATGTTCCCGTTGGGATTAGCGCCGCGACCCTTAGCCCTCGACACCGCGGCGCTCTCTCAGCGCCGCGACACTCAAAATCTATCAGACCTCTGAAGTTTTGGCGCCAGAGACCGCTTCCCGCCACGGCCCCGTCACGAGAATTTTTACTGCTCGCCGCCGCCACTGCTTCGCGCCTGCGCCTCAAAATCACAAAGCTTTTGATCATTTTACTCTTCTTCTTCTACAAGTTCCAACAACTTATATGCGGTATAAATAAGTTAGAAACTCGCTTTTGAAAGGAGTTCGTATTTCTGGCTCAGTAAGCAAGGGTTAGAATAGTTCTTCATAGGGTTCATCTCTTTTCTCTTATATTTCATCATTATTTCATGTATTATTCATAATTATATTTTATCGCACTCGAATCATGAATATTTAAATATTTCATTTCTGAAGTTGTGGTATAACCATGCGTATTCAAGTTTAAGTATATTTTTTCTTTGTTTTAGTTAATCAGTTATGATTGTTTCTTTAATCTTGTGTTTAATTATTTTGATTGTAAGCGCAACGATTAAGTTCTATCAACTATCTTGGAATATATACTTAAAGATGTTGTTAGATTAGAGAAGCATTAAACGAGTAAATAGTTATTCTCATAGTTCAGATCATCATATTTCACCTAATTTTTGTACACTTAAATCCAAAACTTATAGTCTGAAATACATTCGTTTCTTGAATTCCGCCCATCAAATCGCTTCAAGATCAAGATCTTGGTCGATTGGTTCTTTGTTAACTGGAAGAATCACATCACTAGTGGTGATTATCAATAGTGTCACTGGCTGTTGTGTGGTAATGACAATTGGCGATGATGATCATAAATGGAGACCAGTGGTGTTGATAGTTGTCTCCGGTGATTTGCGACGGTGACGGTAATTATGATTGAAAATAGTATTTGTAGATGGTGGATGGTAATTGATAATGGTGGGTGTCGATGACATCGATTGTAGTTGATAATGGAGACAACGACAGTTAGTGACAATAAATGGAGTAATGGTGAACTGTTATCTTTGTAGAAATCTTTGAATAGACATCTTGCTGATATTGTGACTTTGTTATAAATATCAATCATTTATGCCCATTAAATAGTTATAAAGTAGAAAAATAAACACACTAAATGATTAATATTTTGAATGATAAGCTTGAAACCTAAAAAACAGGGGTCGTTTGGTGTGAAGACAAGCTATGTTGGGATTAATTGTGTTGGAATTAGTTATACTGAAATTAGTTATGTAGAGATAAGTCATTCTTGTATTATTTCTTATTGATTGTTTGATTTTGTTGTATTAAAAGTAATATGCATTGTATAATTTTTAAGTTATTTATTTACAAAAATATCCTCCACCTTAGAAAAAGAGTTTGAGAGACCTCAAAGCAATTTTTGACATTTTTTTATCATATGATAACTAATCGTGGAATTTTATTTCACCCTATGCTAGAGATAACTTATTCTAGTACTATTTTTAATCCTAGGATTTCCAAAATTAGTAACCAAATAAGAAATACGACAATACTAAATTTTTATCCAAAACTATTTTCCTTGCTCATCATACCAAACAACTCCTTAGTAATTGACTTCTGAATGATTAAAATTAAAACATTCATCACGTGCAAACAATAAAAAGTTCAGTTTTAGAATTAAAAAAGATATGAGGGATAAAATAGTAAACTATTAGGCAAATAAAAATACTTATAAACGAAACAGACATAAGTTGATACTTATGGTGACCAATTATATTTTGGGCAAAGGTGTAAATATACTTCTTGACTTTGCGAAGTAGAGCAAGGATGCATAGATATCTTTGTCGTTATAAAAATGGTGTAAATATACCCCTGCCATTACCACAAAAGGTGCAAATATATCATTCTCGTTGACAAATATTTTAAGGAAATTATTTAGCTTATTTTATTAATTAAAAAATGTCACAAGACTTTAAAAAAATAAGTCTATCTATTTTTTTTAGTAGAATTATTATTTTTAAAGCCATGTGGTAATATTTTTCTTGTGAGTCAAGTTTGGTTTGTTTTTAAAAAATATCCATGTGGGTTTACAAAAAATAAATCTTCCCATTTTTATAAACGAACTAAACTCAACCCACCAGAAATAAAAATTATCAAGTGGCTTTAAAAAAATAATATACTAAAAAAAATTGAGTAGATTTTTTCTTTAAAGCGACATGATATTTTCTTTAATTAAAAATAAGTTAAATAATTTTTAAGAATATTCTGTCAGCAAAATGATACCAATTATCTCTTGGGAAAAAAAAGGAGAAACTCTTCGCTCACAGAGTCCCCACCCCACCCCCCCACCCCTCCCTCTCCCCCGACCCGACAGAGATTGATGGAGGAGGTAAATCATGGTGACTCAGCGGCCCACTAGGTGAGAGACACAGTGTCTGGTGCCCACAAGGAGTCATCCCCACAAAGGAGAAATGAAACTCTCACACTGCGGCTGTCAGGGCTCGAACCTGCCTACTTGAGGGTAATCTACCACCATAAAACCAACTAAGCTACGTCCATGCGGGCTAATACAAATTATCTCTCATCTTCTTAATGTAATATATCTACCTTTTATATTTCTACTCATTTCTCACCTTCTCATAAATCTTAAGCCTTCTATCCCCTATAATTTTCTTCACAAAATCACTAATACTTCATATCAATCTCATCCAATAGAATACCATCAAAGATATATACTATTAAATATTAATTATTATACTTTGTATATTTATAATTATACATTATTATAATACTGTTTATATATTTATTTAATTATAAACTATTAAATATCAATATTATGTCGTATATGTACATATATACTGTGCATATTTATTCCACGTATATATTCAATTATATTGTGTGTATATATATATATATTCAACTATACCTTGTATTATATATATATATATATATATACCAATTATATATTTAATTATACCCTGTATAATATATGTAGGGTTTTGTTGGGTCTAAAACACACAAGTAAGGCATATCGAAAGTTTAAAATTTTATAAACTTACCTGCCCCAACAACTTCGTCTGGTATGATTATGTTACAATTGAAATCTACAAAGATACAAAGAAACTTACAGTTTACAAGCTTAAAAATCTCTATTCAAAGGTGCGCATACGATTGTCTGCTCGGGTGCAAGTTTTGCTTCGGCATATTCCTATGTCAGGAAAGCTAGGAAATTTTGGCAGCGGTTTGAGAGGATTTTAATCTCTGAACTCTAAGTTCAGAAAATAAGAATTAAGTTTATAATTTCAGTTTTTAATTTTGTAACCAAAATTATGAGGTTAAGTGCTGAATATATAGGGAAATATTAAAATACAAATCAGACTGAGATTAGGCTTAAAAACCTGATCCAAATCAATTACTGCTGGTCAATGATGGGCCCACTGTCGCATACACCACACTACGAGACTGTACACGCTCTTTTATTTTAAAGTTTCAGCACATTTTGATTTTAATTAAATCCAAAATCTAATTTTGACTTAATTAAATAATTTCCATCAAATAGAAATTATCCCATAATTTATTATTGATTAAAATATCTCGATTTTAATTCGAATATTTTATATTCTCTCAATATACCCTTAGACGAAAAGACAATCGACTTAGTGTGACCCTTTAGGCATTCACACATTGACACTTAATCAAATTAAGGTTCACACGGAACTCCTAGACTGCGCCACATGACGAACTCAATATGTCTCTTGCATTGTCCAATGACTTGGTCGACCTAATATCACTGAGAAGATAAGTGTTCTCTCGAATATCTAATCGAAGAATGAATCATATTCTTGGCTCAACTACCACCTTAGTCTGTATCGCAATGTACCCAATTCAAATCATGTCTTATCCTAAGCTTAGGACAGGATCAAAGTACATTACTCTACAAACCAGGTGCGTATTGACCTCAAGTCAAAGTACATCTATCTCCCACATGCTAATAATACTTTAGACATGTATAATAAATAGTTTATCAGCAGGGTATACCAATACCCTCTAAGAGTATCCATGTGTCCATCACTAGCAATCATTACTAGTAGTAAGTGAGACATACTACATTCTCTAAGAATGTGATGCAGACCACATGTCGACTTATAATATATCATTGATATCTCATTCTCAATGATCATAAGTCGAGGCTACTTTAAGAACCACTCTATCATTAATATTTCACCCTATCAATGACAACGTAAGAGCTCAAGGGATGCACATTAATGAATAATACAAACAATCAAATAATAATTCAGTAATTGCAAATGCCATAAATATATTAATCTTATTAATAATACGAATGTGTTCAAATAATTCTGTCCCTAAAATGATTCTCTAAGACATATATACTTTCAATATATTTATTACACTTTTATATCACTTTAGGAAAGGATGGAGGATACAAAATTTATACTACGTTAAATAATATTCCTATTCTATTGGGATTGGAATTCGTTAGGTGATTTCTCCTATAAACTTGTTATTATAGTAAATATTTAAGATGTCATATTGATAATCAATTAATACTGCCATGTATATGTAATGAATTTTTAAAAACTGGTCTAGTTATGTCCCCCCCCCCCCCCCAAAAAAAAACGTTGTTCTGTGCAAGCGTTAAGAAGTAAAGACCGAACAAATTTTTTATTGCAAAATTGTGCACATCACAAAACAGATCCAGTAAAATTTGAAAATTCATAGCATGGAGTTTAAAATACAAAATAGTTTTTTAAAATTTATTATTTAAATTAAATCATAAATATTTGTATCGATATAAACAATCTTATTAAGATAAAATAAAATATTAAAGTTAAATTGTTACTAAAAATAGCTCGGTGTATTAACTCTCGCTAGCGCGGAAAATTAAATTGTTACTAAATAAAAAGAAAAACACTTTCATTTATCTAGAATTTACAAAAAAGGAAGAGTGTCACATAAATTAAATGGAAGAATTGTAGGGATTTGTTGGGTGTAAAACATACAAGTAAGGCACAGCGGAAGTTTAAAATTTTGAGTAAACTTACTTGCTCCAACAAACGTTTCTGGTGTGATTATGCGATAATTCAAATCTGCAAAGACATAAAAGAAAACTTACGCCTTTACTAAAAGTGCGCACGCGATTGTCAATCCGTGCAAGCCTTGCTTCAAGATATTCCTTTGCCCAAGAAAGCTAGGAAATCTTGTGAGGTTTGAGAGAGTTTATTTCTGAACTCTAAGTTCGTAAAGTGAAAATGAGTTCTCTCGAAATTATGGGTTAAGTGCCAAATATATAGTGAGGAAACCCTAAACCTAATCGATTTGGATCGACTTCACACTGACCCAAATCCAAATTGCAGATGGGCGGTCGAACCGGGCCCATCACATGATTCCTTTATTTATTTTACAGACGTTTGATTCTAATTAAATCCAAGACTTAATTTTAACTTAATTAATTAATTTTCATCAAATGAAAATTATCCCATAATTTATTATAAAATAAAATATCTTGATTCAAAATCCGATATTTTACATTCTCTCAATATACCCTTAGACCGAAAAGACAATCGACTTAGTGTGACCCTTTATGCCTTCACACATCCAAGACTTGATCAAATCAAGGTTCACACGGAACTCCTAGACGGCGCCGGTGACGGACCCAATATGTGAAGTACGTTTACAAGACTCAAGTAAACAAATCTCTATGTGAGATGATAAATTCCTTTCATTCGCGACACACTCGATCAAGCTTAAGATTTGTCAAGTGTCTATCCAAATGGCTTGATCACTTTATCTCATCTATATTAGTCGACAACTAGACCATATCCTAGATATGTCTCTTGCATTGGCCAATGACTTGGTCGACCTAACATCTCTGAGAAGCTGAGTGTTCTCTCGAAATTCCAATCGAGGAATGAATCCTATTCTTGGCTCAACTACCACCTTCAATCTACTTCGTAATGCACCCAATACAAGTCGCGTCTCAACCTATAAGGCATTTGAGCTTAGGACAGGATCAAAGTGCATTGCTCCGTAAACAAGGCGATATTGACCTCAAGTCTAAGGACCTCTATCTCCCACATGCTGATAATACTCTAGACATGTATAACAAATAGTTTATCAGCAGGGTATGCCAATACTCCTCTAAGAGTATCCATGTGTCCATCACTAGCAACTATTGCTTGCAGTAAGTGAGATATACTACATTCTCTAAGAATGTGATGCAGACCACATGTCGACTTATAACATATCATTGATATCCCATTCTCAATGATCATTAGTCTAGGCTATTTTAAGAACTACACTCTATCATTAATATCTCACACTATTAATGACAATGTAAGTTCAAGGGATGCACATTAATGAATAATATAAACAATCAAATAATAATTCAATAATTGCAAATGCCAAGTATATATATTAATCTTATTAATAATATGAATGTGTTCAAGTACATGTGCTCCTAAAATGATTGTTTCTAGGACATATATACTTTCAATCTCCCACTTGGCCTAGAGCCAATCACCAATGTATCTAATGCCCATATTTTCGAAATGACCATTATGCTTGACCAAGCTTAATGGTTTAGTAAATGGGTCTGCTAGATTATTTTCGGTGGGAATATAGTCTATCTTTATTTCTTCTGTCTCCACCATCTCCCTGAGTATGTGGTATTTCCTTGGTACATGCTTGTTTCTATTCGTTGATCTTGGTTCCTTAGCTTGAGCAATCGCACCAGTGTTGTCACAATAAATCGTTATTGGACAACTGGTACTTGGAACAACCCATAATTCCTTTAAGAACTCGGATATCGCGACAGCTTCTTTACCAGCTTCCGATCCAGCTATGTACTCGGCTTCTGTTGTCGAATCGACAGTTGTAGCTTGCTTGGAACTCTTCCAACTAACTACTCCACCATTTAAAATGAAGGCATAACCAGACTGAGATTTGAAGTCATCAAGATCCGCCGAAGCTAGCATCAATGTACCCGGAGCTACTAGCTCTTCTTGTCCGCCATAAACTAAGAAGTATTCTTTAGTTCGTCTAAGATACTTAAGAATACTCTTCGATCGCTTTCGGTGTTCCTCCCGTGATTCTGGAATTTGCAAGTCATGCTATGCATAGGCCACATCCGCCTTATGCAGTCATGACATACATGATTGATCCTATAGCTGAGGCATATGGGATTCTCTTCATGCGTTCAAGTTCTGCAACAGTGGAAGGACAATCCTTCCTTGACAACTTGACCCATAGGAAGATTCCCTTTCTTGGAATTTTCCATAGAGAAACGTTTTAGCACTTTGTCTATGTATACGGACTGTGACAGCCCCAACAATCTATTAGGTCTATCTCTGTAGATTCTAATTCCAAGAATGTAGCAGGCTTCACCCAAGTCATTCATCATGAAGGTTCTGGATAACCATTCTTTGACTGATTGCATGAGAGTTTTATTGTCTCCCATTATCAATATGTCATCTACATATATAACAATGAAGACAATGTTCTCATTTGTGCGTTTACTATAAACGCACAGATCTTCCTTGCTTCTAACAAAGTCAAACGATTTGATTGCTTTGTCAAAATAAATGTTCCAACTCCTTGAGGCTTGCTTAAGTCCATAAATGGACTTTTGTAGTTTGCATACTGCTTTGGGTTGAGTCTTAGATGTAAAACCCTCTGGCTGTATCATATACACCTCCTCAATTAGATTACCATTGAGGAAGGCAGTTTTAACATCCATTTGCCAAATATGATAATCATAGTATGCAGCTATAGCAAGCAAAATCCGAATGGACTTAATCTTTGCAACAGGCGAAAAGGTTTCATCATAATCGACTCCAGGCCGTTGATTATAACCTTTAGCCACCAATATTGCTTTATAAGTCTGTATTTTGCCATATGCATCAATCTTCTTCTTGAAGACCCATTTGCATCCTATGGGTCTAACCCCTGTTGGCAAGTCAACCAAGTTCCATACTTGGTTTATGTACATAGACTCCATTTCGGATTTCATGGCTTCTTGCCATCTCTGTGAATCAAGGTCTAACATTGCTTCGTAGAGTAGTAGGCTCATCATCATCGTGAATATCTATCTCATTATGTGTTTCAACAAGGAGATTAAGTCTTTCAGTGCACGATGAGTCCTAGTGGTCCTACGGAGTTGAACATTCTGCGTTTCAGTGTTTGCTGTATTTTGATTTTGAGAAGATGTTTGTGTGTTGGACAATCCACCACCTTGAGAACTTTCAGGAATATCATTTTGAATAGGATGATGCACAACTATTGTGTCATCTATCATTGGTTGTGCATGAGGGTCTTGCATTTCTGCAGTATCCCTCACAACACTCCCATCGGGCCGGGCGGCGCACTCTAAGTACCCAATCATCATCAAATACTCCCACCGAATCCTTGTCTAGGTTATTTGACAAGGGGTCATTCTCTACATTATTTTGTACTTCTTGAATTTCTTGAGTTCTATCTTGTTGCAACTCTGTTCCTTGTAGACATAGTCTTCTTCAAGGAAAGTTGCATTTCTGAAAACAATTACTTTATGTTCCTCAGGAAGATAGAAGTAGTACCCTCTTGTTTCCTTAGGATACCCTACAAAATAATACTTCTCACTTTTAGATTTCAATTTGTCAGTGAGCAACTTCTTTACATATGCAGGGCACCCCCAGGGTCGCATGTGTTTAAGTGCTGGCTTCTTGCCATTCCATATCTCATATGGAGTTTTCTCAACTGACTTTGATGGAACTCTATTCAAAATGTAGATTGAGCTTTGCAATGCATATCCCCATAGGTATGTTGGTAGAGCTGAGAAGCTCATCATGGATCTAACCATATCTAATAAGGTACAATTTCTCCTCTCAGCAACACCATTCATTTGTGGCGTTCCGGGAGGTGTCCATTCTGAATGGACTCCATGAAGCTTCAAGTAATCTAGAAATTCTTTACTTAAGTACTCACCTCCTCGATCTGATCGAAGAGTTTTAATACTTGTTTCAAGCTGCTTCTCTACTTCTGACTTGTACTCCATGAATTTCTCAAAAGCTTCAGACTTGTGTTTCATAAGATACACATGCCCAAACCTTGAGAAATCGTCTGTAAAAGTGATGAAATAAAGAAAGTCTCCCTTAGCTTGAGTTGGAAAAGGCCCACATACATCGGTATGGACTAACTCAAGTACCTCTTTGACACGCACTTTCCCGCAAAAGTGATTTGGTTGTCATCTTTCCTCTTAAGCAAGATTCGCAATCACCATATGACTCTAAGTCAAATGGTTCTAAGTAATCTAATTTCCTCAATCTTGCTATCCTTGATTCATTGATGTGACCAAGTCTGCAATGCCATAAGTAGGTGGGATTTCTTTGATTACTTATTTTAGCTCTTTTATTTTGTATATTGAAAATTTCATGGCTACAGTTTAGAACATACAATCCATCCACAAGCGGAGCATTTCCACAAATAAAACCTTTATAAGACAAAACATAGTTTCCATTGGTAATATGTGAGGAAAACCCCTCAATGTCTAACATAGGGATAGAAATAATATTTCTCGTCAAAGACGGGACAAAATAACAATTATTAAGTTCTAAACAAAAGCCTGAAGGTAAATCTAGTCTATAAGTCCCCACACGTTCTGCATCAACTCTAGCTCCATTGTCAACGCGTAGATCTACTTCCCAAGGTCCAACCTTTCACACAATTAGCCCCTGCACATTATTACAAATGTGTGAGCCACAAGCGGTATCCAATACCCAACAGTGAGAATTAGTTATAGACATATTTATTTCAATAACAAACATACCTTGTCCAGCAGGGCCAGCACCTTGTGCCTTGTCTCCCCCTGGGGCTGTACAGTCCTTCTTCCAATGTCCCTTTCTCTTACAATTGAGACAGACATCAGCAGCTATCTTGGCCTTCTTTCGAACAACTCCTTTAGGTTTCATAGCTGTGGGTTTGGCGGCAACCGCCTTACCCTTCTTCTTTTGCATATTCTTACCCTTAGGTTTGAACTTGCTAGATGAGCCCACCATGAGCACAGCTTTACCTTTGGAGGTGGACGACTCGAAGGTCTTCAACATATTATGAAGTTCAGGGAGACTTGCTTTCGTTCCATTCATGTTGTAATTCACAATGAAGTTCTCAAAGAAACCAGGAAGCGAGTTCAAGATTAGATTAACAGACACATTCACAAAGCCTTCGTTCCAATCGAAGCCAACCTCTCAATTAATCCAATCATCTTCAAAACATGTTGTGACACCTGACCCCCTTCGTTTAGCTTACACTTAAAAAGATCTCTCAACAGTTCATACTCCATTGTCTGAGACTGTGAGTCATAGAGACTCTTCAAGTGTTCTAGCATCTCGTTGGGGCCCATATTTTCATGCTGTCTTTGTAACTGTTATACCCCGTATTTCCAGAGTATGTACGTAAAGGAATACGTACAAAAAGTTTGGTCTTAAAGTTAGGCCTTGGACGATTTTTAGGCACAACTCACAAAGCGAATAGTTTTCCGACGAAACGTTTCCATAGCTTTCGTAGAATAAATTCCGGCTATGCCATTTCTATTTTTTGCGGATTTTTCCGAGAGACGAAACATTTTGGACCAACGGGAGGGCGACACTTGTCACCCTCCAATTGATGGATGTGAAGCGTCCATATGGCCGATTGGAGTTGCCAACTTGGTCAAGTTGTTGGTAAGATATTTTGTGTGCAAGTTGGCTAGGTACACTTGCCCAAATCTTGACCCTACACTTGCCTTGCACTTGTCTTCATCTTGGCCATTGGTTGGCCATCCCTTGACCTATAAATACCCCTCTTGAGATGAAGAGTTCTTCATCCACAAAAGCTTTCCACGTCTAAAAATCCTTCCCTCTCCCTTTGTAAGCAATTCGTCCAACACACCCCCCTCCCCTTGAGAAGCTTGGCCGAGGCTACCCCACCCCCTAGCCTAGCCGAAACCTACCCCCCCTCCCTTGGTAGAAAAGTTGCCTTCTTGTATTGTTATAATGCCCAAAATACCCTAGCCCAAATACCTTAGTACTTAGTAGAAGTTGTGAAGAACTTCTAAGGTGTCCTTGGAGCATACAACTTAGGAGCAAAACCTTGCTCAGGCGCGACTTTTTCTAGGATATTATTGGGCTTACCGAGGTAACTAATCCTAACCCTCTTTTGAATTAGAGAATACTTACTGTTGTAGAATAAGAATAAGTATAAATACTTAGAAGAATATCACGTAATAAAATTGAATCAGACTACATAGGACTGTTTTCATGAGACTCATATAGCTCACCGGGTAGGGTCACGCCCAACTTTCCATAGAATTGTGAACCCTCCGCTTAGAATGACCTTGAGTAGTCTTTGATAGATATCTGTGACTATTATAGGTGACTCTGCGCGACATATTCAACTTGGCGTGGTTTTCATTAAGGTATGTGATTCTTCCTAAAGCATGATATTTTATAATATGTATATAGTATGCAGACGCATACGTGTTAATCGAATAATAACTAACGGCAATGTCTTTGACTTAAGCTCGAATAATACTTACGGAATGCCTCACGCTTAAGCTCGAATACGTGACGGCAGAATGCCTCACTTAAGCTCGAATAATAAAGAATCAAAACATTTCAAAAGGACTATCAATCATTTTTACGTAAGAGAACTAATTGGTTTTTTAAACAGAAGCTTAAGAGTTATACTAGCTTTATGGGAAGTTAAGTATAACCACTTAAGATTGATAAAAGAAACAAGTTGCCTATGAATTTCTAACAGACTTATATGAAATTGTGAAAAGAATAATAAGATGGTTTGATAAGTAGACATGACATGTTACATGCTATGTGTTAGTACCTTGTAACGTTTGTATAAATGAGTATCCTTGTTGTACTTATGTTGTTTAAAGATAAGTCGTTATGTTAGTGTACTATCACTCACCTCTTGAGATGATACGGAGGTTGTCGCCTCCGACGCGGGTAGACTCAGCGATGCAGGACCATGATTCGAGAATACCTCATGCGGGTCCAGGGGCCTATGCGAGCTACGAGAGTTCCGTGTTAGTATGCGGGTTATGCCTCACGCGGTCTATGCGCTACGCGACAATGAGTCCAGGATACGCCGAGGAGTAGCTACCCTCGACGCGGGTTATACCTCACGCGCCCACGCGAGTGGCCTATTCGGACTCCGGGAGTCCAGGATTAGGCTTTCAGAATGTGGATGTGGGTGAGTTGCCCTGTTTCGATCATTCGAAGCCTAGTCAAGACGACACGATTACCTATTGTTGCTCTTGTTTGTGATGTGACACTATGCGCGTTTCTCGTTGTTTCACACATATTTGTAAACCGGTTTTAAAATGATATGTTTTCATTTAAGTACTTTACGCTTTCGCATACTTAGTACTGTTATCGACCTCCTTCTGGGGCTGCGTTCATGCCGCAGGTAAGGGCAAGCAGGTGCTAGATCCGCATCCTTAGGATCTCTACGTTGGTGTCGGGAGCTCCATCTCTTCCGGAGGCTCTACTTTTGGTATGATCTCCCTGTGGTAGATAGTTTTGTACAGTCAGGGTATGGCGGGGCCCTGTCCCGCCATAGTTGTATATTTCCTTAGAGGTCTGTAGTCATGTTGTACAAAGGTCGGATGTAATCGCTAAACCATGATTATATATATACGCCGAAAGGCGATGTTTTCTCACATAACTGTGTCTTATTTTATAAACTGTTTCATGTCTTGCTTTATGTTTCCGCTGACACTGATGTATGACTACTTGGGTGCCCTAAGGCACGATCCACGCCCGAACGGGTCGTGACAAAAGTGGTATCGAGCGATTAATCCTCGGAAAGTGTCTACGCACCGTATCTAGTAGTCTTGATTATCGGTGTGTTGTGCACCACACCAATAATCGTGAGGCTATAGGATATTTAGGATTGGTTTCCGCTTCTTCTCATTCCGAGATCGTGCTTTAGAGTCGTGTTATAGGTCGACCCTCTAACGTATTCCTTTCCCCGTAATGCTTATGCCTCCACGTAAGGCAACCCGCCCGAAGCGGCAAGGCAATGAGGAGCCGCTAGCAGACACCCAGAGTCACGAGGGCTCGTGCCCGGGCCTATACCGCAGACGGCGAGTTCTATGACGCCGCCGCCCCAAAGAGACCACAAGACCCACACCTCCCGTCCCCACACCGGGGAGGAGTTAGGGTACAAGGAGACGGCCCACCTTTTGGCTAAAGTCAGGCCCGACACGAGGAGAGGCCGACGCGGCAGCCTTCCAGCTCAGCCACGGCCGCACCTGGCTGTTCACCCGAGGCGTAGAGTTTGAGGCTACGAGACTTCGAGCCAGAGCCACGGAGTTTTATGGATCGAGGCCGAGGATGATCCGCAGGAGTTCATCCGTCGCCTTCAGAGGATTTTGAGAGTGATCGTATGCCGAGACCGAGTCCGTGATCTTTGGTTCACATAGGCCGCGTGATACCGCAATGATTGGTTTGATTCATGGAGTTATCCCGGAGAGCACGCGCCCAGCCTACTGGGATGAGTTCTCGAGGCTTTCTCACTCACTTCTTGCCTCCACAGATGGCGAGGGCGCGGCCGATAGATTTTTACCATCGAGGCGCAGGACGACCGCCGTGAGTACAATGTCGAGTTTGATTCATCGCTCGATATGTCCGGCATTGGTAGCAGATATGGAGGATAGGGTGCACCGCTATGTCACCGGCTAGACGACTATATGGCCGAGTCATGTGCGGGGTTTCTCCACCGTATGGACATTACCCGCACGCAGCTCACGCCTGACGCGGCGAGCGCAGAGGTCGACGAGTGACAGCCAGCAGGTTAAGGCCGGGACGGAGGGTCTTCTCGGTGGTTATCGTGGGCGGCCTCGCAGCAGCCTAGATTCGCACCACGCCAAAGACAGAGCACTCGCACCGCCCTCAAGACACAGAGTTTTCGAGGGCGCACTGTGGGCCCTGTGGCTTCGTGACGCCCGCAGTAGCAGAGATCGCCGACGACCACCCCAGGTGGCCGATGCGGTAGATCCCATTACGGAAGTGTGGTACTACTTTTGGAGCTTGTTACGATTGTGGGCCAGCAGGTCACTTTGGCGAGGATCGTCCGACCGGGGCACGTGGTAGGCTCACCTTCGTGTTCTCGCTGCCGCTTCATCATCTCCTACGCTTACTCGCCGAGGCGTGGTGCTCTGGGTCGCCAGGTCGCGGCAGAGGCCGTGGCTCGGTCTCAGCTCTAGCGGTCCTCGTAACCGCATTTATGCTTTGTCCACCGACAGATCGTGAGGCCTCACCGATGTCGCCACGTACCTTATCGGTTCGGGTTTGATGTGTATGCTTTGATAGATCCGGTTCTACTGCCCCATATATCTCCCTTGTTGCTAGTAGGATAGTGGATGAGCCCGAGTCCATAGACCCTTTCGAGGTAGCTACGCGATGGTGATTCGGTGGTAGCTCGGCGTATATGAGCTTGTCTGTGACCATTTACGATCGTCGACCGCCGACTTGATAGAGTTGAGATGATTGACTTCGACGTGATCATGGGATGGATTGGCTAGCCCGCTACGCCAATGTAGACCGCAGAGAGAATAGTGCACGGTTCCGCTTCGGCGAGCCAGGTTGTTGAGCGAGGGAGCACGGTATCGCCGGTGGTAGGTTTATTTCCTACCTCGGCTAGGAAGATGGTGCGAAGGGTATATCCGCCATCTCGTTCGGGTGTTTGATATCAAGGCTGCGTACCAGATTTTCCGTCGATCCAGTGAGTCGAAGTTCCCGACGTGTTTCGGATGACCTCCGTATCCTCCTCCCGAGAGGGAGATCGAGTTTTGTATAGATGTGTTGCGATACTCGCCTATTTCCATTCCGCCATACGTAATGGCACCCGCCGAGTTGAGAGAGTGAAGGATCACTTAGGGATTTGCTAGAGAAGCGGCTTCATTAGGCCTAGTGTTTCTCCCCGGGAGCGCAGTATTGTTCGTGAAGAAGAAGGACGACGCCGCGCATGTGTGTTGATTACGTGCAACAACAAGGTGACCATTAAGAACGATATACCCTTCCTCGATTGATGATTTGTTCGACTTGCCAGGTGCGAGATGTTTTCCAAGATTGACCGCGATCGGCTATCATCAGTGCAGTCGAGAGGTGGATGTCCCTAGGATCGCATTCGGACCGCAGACGCATTATGAGTTCGTGGTCATGTCTTTTGGGTTGACCAATGCTCCGCAGATTCATGGATTTGATGAACCGAGTGTTCAAACCATTTTTGGACACGCTTGTGATAGTGTTCATTGATGATATCTTGGTTTATTCTCGCCAGAGCAGAGCATTTGAGGATCAGGCCGACGCTTCTCCAGACTGCAGCTTATACGCCAAGTTTTCCAAATGTGAGTTTTGGTTGACTTCGCATGCTGGGCATATTGTCGGGCCGATGGCATTCGGGTTGATACGCCAAGATCGAGGCATCAGACTTGGCCTGCACCTACTACTCCGGCAGAGGTTCGCAGCTCGGGCCTTGCAGGTATTATCGGCGGTTCGTGGAGAAGTTTGCTTCTATCTTCGCACATTGACTAGGCCGACTCGTAAGCGCGCCAAGTTTGATGGATGATGCTTGCGAGCGTGGTTTCCGATTCTTGAAAGAGAGACCGACGACCGCCTCGCTTTACTTCTTCCAGAGGTCGGATGGTTATGTCGTGTATTGTGACGCCGCATCGGGTTGGGATGTGTGTTGACGCAGCATGGCAGAGTTATAGCATATGCATCCCGACACCGAAGAAACACGAGGAACTACCCCACCCATGATTTGAGTTAGCACCGTGATTCACGCTTTGAAGATCCGGAGGCACTATTTGTATGGGGTTCACGTGGATATTTTTACGCACCACAAGAGCCTCCAAGATATCTTCACCGCAGGAGCCGAACTTACGGCAGACGGTGGTTAGAGTTGCTTAAGGATTACGATGTGACATCCTGCACTACCCGCAAGGCCAATGTTGTGGCGGATGCTCTTAGTCGTAGGTCGATGGGAGCCTATCGATGTGCGGCAGAGAGAAGGGACATGGTTCGTAATTTGCACCGCTTAGCGAGCCTTGGTGTCCGCTTGATTGATTACGATAGCAATGGGGTTAGAGTTCGTGAGGTTGCCGAGTCTTCCATCGCCGGCGAGGTGAAGAGGCAACGATCGAGGATCTAGCTTTGATTCGATATCGTGATACGACTCTTCGTGAGGCAAGGGTCCTTTGAGGTAGCACCGATGGGTGCTAAGGTTTGAGGGCGTGTGTGTTCCAGATGTTTCAGACTTGGCAGAGGTTCTTGGGGAAGCACACTGCAAGCGTTACTCTATCCATCCGGGTCGACCAAGATGTACCACGACCTTAGATCCGTGTATTGGTGGGATGGCTTGAAGAGGACGTTGCGAGTTCGTAGCTCGCCCGTGTTGTCGCAGCGAAGGTAGAGCACCGAGAGACCGTGGTTTGTTACAGCGATAGAGATCCCGACTGAAGTGGAGGTAATCAACATGGACTTCATCACAGATTACCTCGAACTCGCAGGAGACATGATTCTATATGGGTTATCGTCGACAGTCGACGAAATCAGCCCACTTTCTTCCCGTCAGACGACTTTTTCTACCGAGGATTATGCGGACTTTACATCCGAGAGATCGCCGATCGCATGGAGTCCCTACTTCGATCATATCGCATGCAGGAGCCCGCCACGCCAACTGGAGGTCCTTCCAGAGGGTTTAGGACGCAGTGAGCTCGAGCATCGCATTTCATCCACGCATGCACGACAGCAGAGCGCACTATCCGCACTTCGAGGATACGCTGCGAGCCCGTTATTGACTTCGTGGTAGTTGGGAGGATCATTTGCCTCTAGTTGAGTTCGCGATAATAATAGCTACCACTCCGATTCGATGGCGCCTTATGAGGCCTTGTATGGGAGGAAGTGCAGATCGCCTATAGGTTGGTTCGAGGTGGGCGAGGTGCCTAGTGGGACCAGATTTGGCGCAGCAGTGGATAAGGTGAAGCTTATCCGAGAGCGCTATCGACACTCGTAGTCGATGTAAGTCGATGCAGATCATCGCCGTCGACATCCGGAGTTCGCAATTGATGATTGGGTTTTCTCGGCGCGCCACCCACGGCGGTGTGATGAGATTCGGAAGAAGGAAACTCGGCCCAAGGTACATCGGGCCGCTTCAGATTGTCCGCAGGTAGGCAAGGTTGCCTATGAGTTGGATCTCGCCGTCCGACCGGAGGCGCGCATCCGTGTTTCACGCTTTATCGCCGGCGAGATGTATCGGGATCCATCTAGGTGCATCCGATTGACGATGTCCAGTGTGACCGAGGGGTTATCGATGAGGAGATTCCCATAGCGATAATCGATCGTCGTTAGGCGTCGCGACGAAGGACGTGGTTTCCGCCAAAGTCTTGTGGCGAACGAGCTCGGGAGGAGATGACGGGAAGCCGGCGAGGACATGAGGCGTAAGTATCCTCACCGCTCCCACACCTCCGTAATTCACTTTCCTACTTGTAAATCTTCATTATCGTTTATGCCTAAGTGTTGTTTATGGCCGTGTGTGTCTTTTTGCAAACCGCTTAAGTTTTGAAGAACCTTATCGTTATCTCTGCTTGGGAAGGAACATTCGACGAATGTTTCTACGAGGAGAATATTATACCGTATTTCCAGAGTATGTACGTAAAGGAATACGTACAAAAAGTTTGGTCTTAAAGTTAGGCCTTTGAGGATTTTTATGCACAACTCAAAAAGCGAACAGTTTTCCGACAAACGCTTTCCACATTTTCGTAGAATAAATTTCGCTATGCCATTTCTATTTTTGCGGATTTTTCCGAGAGACGAAACATTTTGGACCAACGGAGGGCGACACTTGTCACCCTCCAATTGATGGATGTGAAGCGTCCATATGGCCGATTGGAGTTGCCAACTTGGTCAAGTTGTTGGTAAGATATTTTGTGTGCAAGTTGGCTAGGTACACTTGCCCAAATCTTGACCCTACACTTGCCTTGCACTTGTCTTCATCTTGGCCATTGGTTGGCCATCCCTTGACCTATAAATACCCCTCTTGAGATGAAGAGTTCTTCATCCACAAAAGCTTTCCAAGTCTAAAAATCCTTCCCTCTCCCTTTGTAAGCAATTCCCAACACACCCTCCTCGAGAAGCTTGCCGAGGCTACCCCCCCCCTAGCCTAGCCGAAACCTACCCCCCCTCCCTTGGTAGAAAAGTTGCCTTCTTGTATTGTTATAATGCCCAAAATACCCTAGCCCAAATACCTTAGTACTTAGTAGAAGTTGTGAAGAACTTCTAAGGTTTCTGGAGCATACAACTTAGAGCAAAACCTTGCTCACGCGCGACTATTTCTAGGCTAGTCTAGGGCTGACCGAGGTAACTAATCCTAACCCTCTTTGAATTAGAGAATACTTATCTGTTGTAGAATAAGAATAAGTATAAATACTTAGAAGAATATCACGTAATAAAATTGAATCAGACTCACATAGGACTGCTTTTCACAGAGACTCATATAGCTCACCGTAGGTCAGGTACGCCCAACTTTCCATAGAATTGTGAACCCTCTGCTTAGAATGACCTTGAGTAGTCTTTGATAGATATCTGTGACTATTATAGGTGACTCTGTACGACATATTCAACTTGGCGGTGGTTTTCACGGTATATGTGATTCTTCCTAAAGCATGATATTTTACAATATGTATATAGTACGTAGACGCATACGTGTTAATCGAATAATAACTAACGACAATGTCTTTGACTTAAGCTCGAATAATACTTACGGCAATGCCTCACGCTTAAGCTCGAATAATACGTGACGGTAATGCCTCACGGCTTAAGCTCGAATAATAAAGAATCAAAACATTTCAAAAGGACTCATCAATCATTTTTACGTAAGAGAACTAATTGGTTTTTAAATGAAGCTTAAGAGTTATACTAGTTTTATGGGAAGTTAAGTATAACCACTTAAGATTGATAAAAGAAACAAGTTGCCTATGAATTTCTAAATGCACTTATATGAAATTGTGAAAAGAATAATAAGATGGTTTGATAAGTAGACATGACATGTTGCTATGTGTGTTAGTACCTTGTAACGCTTGTATAAATGAGTATCCTTGTTGTACTTATGTTGTTTAAAGATAAGTCGTTATGTTAGTGTACTATCACTCACCTCTTGAGATGATACCGAGGTTGTCGCCTCCGACGCGGTAGACTCAGCGATGCGGGACCATGATTCGAGAATACCTCACGCGGGTCCGTGGCCTATGCGAGCTACGAGAGTTCCGTGTTAGTATGCGGGTTATGCCTCACGCGGTCTATGTGGCCACGCGACAATGAGTCCGTGACGATGCCGAGGAGTAGCTACCCTCGACGCGGGTTATACCTCACGCGCCCACGCGAGTGGCCTATGCGACTCAGAGTCCGTGATTAGGCTCAGAATGAGGATGTGGGCGAGGCCCTGCTTTCGATCATTCGCAGCCTAGACAAGACGACACGCTTACCTATTGTTGCTCTTGTTTGTGATGTGGCACTATGTGCTTCTCGTTGTTTGCCACATATTTGTAAACCGGTTTTAAAATGATATGTTTTCATTTAAGTACTTTACGCTTCGCATACTTAGTACCCATGTATCGACCTCCTTCGGGGCTGCGTTCATGCCGCAGTAAGGGCAAGCAGTGCTAGATCCGCATCCTCAGGATCTCTACGTTGGTGTCGGAGCTCCATCTCTTCCGAGAGGCTCTACTTTTGGTATGATCTCCCGTGGTAGATAGTTTTGTACAGACAGTATGGCGGCCCTGTCCCGCCATAGTTGTATATTTCAGAGGTCTCAGAGTCATGTTGCAGTGTCGGATGTAATCGCTAAACCATGATTATATATATATGCCGAAAGGCGATGTTTTCTCACATAACTGTGGTCTTATTTTATAAACTGTTTCATGTCTTGCTTTATGTTTCCGTGATTACTCGATGTATGACTACTGGGTGCCCCTTGAGGCACCAAATACGCCGAACGGTCGTGACAAGAACTCGAGTCATAGAAGATAGCATAACACATTGTCCGCAACAACATCATCAAGATATTTCGATAGTCGCTTTGTCAAACAGAGCATACTCTTCGTAATCTTCACAGGATCAGAGGAGTGATGTATCCAATACATACTCAATCTTTTCTAATCGCAGCACCAAACGCAGATTTCTTAACGATCAGAAAATTGGCTCCATTCAACTTGTTCGTTTCAACCAACATTTTAAGTGATAGATTCGACATCAGAGTGAAGAAAAGATAGACTTGAAATCAATACTTTAATATAATTTCTATTGAACACATTCATTAACTAACTAACTAACACGGTCTTTAGTTTAATTAGCTCCCACTATTTTAACATACTCTTTTACCCCATAAAGAATACGGACTCATATCAAATACGGCCATAATGGGCCAAGATCCAAACTCATGTTGTTCCGCGTTTCGAGGCCGATAACTTCAACAACACGATCCGGTAGGTCTCTAAACCAATTGCAAACAATTTGCAACTCTTGGTTGACCGAATGTTCTAAACAATTCGACCAAGGCCCCTCGGTTGTCCGACATCGGGCGCCAAGACACCTAGCAAGTCAACCTCGTTATGCGATCGCAATTATGTATCTAAGGGCTTAGCCTTCATCAAGCAAACACTGGGTGTAAATACTCACGAAGGTTTATCACCTACTACAACATTTATATGCATCTATGAAAGTGGTCCGAGTCCTCGTAGACTTAGAGCAAATCCGAGCATAAATACTCATCTCACGAAAAGGATTTTGCACCACAATCAATTATAACTGACGACTGCTCATTTTAAATGAGACTTGTATTAAATTTGGGAACATTTTAATTCGTGGTTATGACCAAGATCAACTATTATATCATACATCATATGAAATCCTATCATGCAATTTCTAAACACATTTAGATGAAACCATCAAACCCAATAGGCATGATATAAGATGGTTTTAATCATATATCGGGCGCCTACCTGCATAATTATAGCGTCATTGAAAGTAAACAATTCTCGGGCGCCGCTACCTGCATAACAATCATGACTCTATTCTAATTATTTAAATGACAATCAATTAAACAATTAGGAGAAACAATTAATTTGTGCACACATTATCAAATAATATGCTAAATAACAATAATCGTGAGTTAATTAATTTTGTTTCAATTTAGGAAATATTTAAATTCAAAATTTAAACTCAATTTTCAATTTTCGAATTTTCATTTCATCCAAACAAATTCCTTAACAATTCGTAAATTTAAATTTAATTTTCGTATTTCGTAATTTTCAGAACCTTAAAATATTTACTGATTTACCCAGTGGACCAAATCGCTTTTCAAATTTACTGATTGACCTGTGGATGAATCACGATTTTAAAACTTTTAAAATTTCAGAAAATATCTCAGGGACTAATTTGTAATTTTCAGAACTTAAAATATTTTCAGATTTGTTAAAGGACCAATCTACAATTTAAAACCCTAATTTTAATTTGCAAAAAGGTCCTTACACTATTTCAAATTTTCAAAATCAATTCCAACTCCAAATCAAATTTGGGATTCGGATTTCGGGGCGAAATTGACGGAATTAAAACACACCAAGCGATGGTACACGTCGATTTAACTCACCGTGGTTTTCACCATCGATTTGGTGGCCCACTGCGTCGGACCGGTACGGCGCGTGGTTCTAAAACCGCTTGGTGCTCCTTCCATTATCGCGTTCAGAACACTACCACCATTAGATTCCTCTCGTCGAGACGAACACGATGGTATTATTACTTTCTAATTTCGTCGCCCGTGGTGGTCGGAAACCGTCCCACCGTCGGCGGTTTCCGGCGACCTAAAAAAAAAAATTTTTTTAAATCACATCGTTCACGCCGAATACGATCGCGATTCTTTCACGCGTCGGAATGAACAAGATCACATCGTTTCATCGCTCCGAAAAAAAATAAATTAAATTCTTTACTGTTCACTGCCCCATTTTTTTTTTTTTTTAAAATTCCGAAAATCAGTTCTAAATCAAAACAATTTAATTTCCCACATATCGTTATTAAAGATTATCGTATAATCATTAAACCAACCTGGGCTCTGATACCACTGTAGGGATTTGTTGGGTGTAAAACATACAAGTAAGGCACAGCGGAAGTTTAAAATTTTGAGTAAACTTACTTGCTCCAACAAACGTTTCTGGTGTGATTATGCGATAATTCAAATCTGCAAAGACATAAAAGAAAACTTACGCCTTTTACTAAAAGGTGCACGCGATTGTCAATCCGGGTGCAAGCCTTGCTTCAGTATATTCCTTTGCCCAAGAAAGCTAGGAAATCTTGGCAGAGGTTTGAGAGAGTTTATTTCCTGAACTCTAAGTTCAGAAAGTGAAAAATGAGTTCTACTGAAATTATGGGTTAAGTGCCAAATATATAGTGAGGAAACCCTAAACCTAATCAGATTTGGATCAAAGCCAAGACCCAAATTCAAATTGCGATGGGCTACCGAACCGGGCCCATCACATTGATTCCTTTATTTATTTTCTCAGACGTTTGATTCTAATTAAATCCAAGACTTAATTTTAACTTAATTAATTAATTTTCATCAAATGAAAATTATCCCATAATTTATTATAAAATAAAATATCTTGATTCAAAATCCGATATTTTACATTCTCTCAATATACCCTTAGACCGAAAAAGACAATCGACTTAGTGTGACCCTTTAGGCCTTCACACATCGGCACTTGATCAAATCAAGGTTCACACGGAACTCCTAGACGGCGCCGGTGACGGACCCAATATGTGAAGTACGTTTACAAGACTCAAGTAAACAGACCTCTATGTGAGATGATAAATTCCTTTCATTCGCGACACACTCGATCAAGCTTAAGATTTGCCAAGTGTCTATCCAAATGACTTGATCACTTTATCTCATCTATATTAGTCGACAACCAGACCATATCCTAGATATGTCTCTTGCATTGGCCAATGACTTGGTCGACCTAACATCTCTGAGAAGCTGAGTGTTCTCTCGAAATTCCAATCGAGGAATGAATCCTATTCTTGGCTCAACTACCACCTTCAATCTACTTCGTAATGCACCCAATACAAGCCGCGTCTCAACCTATAAGGCATTTGAGCTTAGGACAGGATCAAAGTGCATTGCTCCGTAAACAAGGCGATATTGACCTCAACTCTAAGGACCTCTATCTCCCACATGCTGATAATACTCTAGACATGTATAACAAATAGTTTATCAGCAGGGTATGCCAATACTCCTCTAAGAGTATCCATGTGTCCATCACTAGCAACTATTGCTTGCAGTAAGTGAGATATACTACATTCTCTAAGAATGTGATGCAGACCACATGCCGACTTATAACATATCATTGATATCCCATTCTCAATGATCATTAGTCTAGGCTATTTTAAGAACTACACTCTATCATTAATATCTCACACTATTAATGACAATGTAAGTTCAAGGGATGCACATTAATGAATAATATAAACAATCAAATAATAATTCAATAATTGCAAATGCCAAGTATATATATTAATCTTATTAATAATATGAATGTGTTCAAGTACATGTGCTCCTAAAATGATTGTTTCTAGGACATATATACTTTCAAGAATAATATTTTTGTAACCACGATTAAAGTTAAATTATTATTGAGAGATTATTTTGATAGAGAACGTAATATTTTTTTTAGAGTTTAACCTATAACCAAAATGCTTTTTTAAGTTTATGAGATAGGAGTATGGGTGTCCAACGGGCGGGGTCAGCCCGATCCGGTCCCGCCCCGACACCGCTTCGTTCCCGCCCGAACTTGATATTAAAAAAATTTACGGTACCGAGACGGAACATGGTCTCGTCCTGCCAGGCCCATCCCAGCCCAGGCCTGCCAAGACCCGCCCATATCCTGCTCGATCCCCTCCTCTTTGCACAAAAGACTGTTGCACCAACGACCATTTTATATTTTGGCAGTTGTGCAACGACCATTTTTGGCTTCTCCCCTACCCCCTTGATATTTAGTTTTAACCCCTAAGTTATTATATTTACACTTTAACCCAATTTGTCAATTATAAATACCTCATTTTCTCTTCATCTTTCTCACAAATCTTCCTACAATCTCTCTAATCTCTCAATTTATATTCTACAAATCTACATTGTCTACTAAATATTCAATTATATTTATTTATTTGGGAGTGATGTTCAGAACTAGCTTGATGATCTTCCATCGAGCAGAGTTTTAATTTTCAACCTCTCGATTACACGTCGACCTTACGTCGGCATTCGGTACATTCGCTCCTTCATAAAGTATTATTGTGTCTTTATTTTATTTAACACATTTAATTTAATTTAATTTAATTACCTTTAACTATTTGTTAGCATAATTAAAATGAAAGGATTAATAAGTATTTTGGGTAAGGGTAAGGGTCAGACTTCTTCTTGTAGGGGTAACAATGACAGGGGTACTTCTTCTAGTTTTCCTAGTCATACTCCTAGACATGATGATTTTATTGATACTGAACATTTTCCTAAAATACCATATGATTTAGATGAGCAAATATTTTTTGAAACTCAACAAAACTTTAATTTAGAAGATGATTTAGATGACACACCCACTAATGTAGACGAAACACCCACTAGTGAACCTCCAACTGGAACGCCTCCTATTCCCCCTAGTATGAGACGAGGTCCACCAAAAAGACCATTTAAATCAGATGCATGGAAATTTTTTGATAGAGACGTACAGAATCAAGTAGCTATATGTAAGATTTGTAAAGGGGTTTATAGATTTAAAACTTGAAAAGGTCAGGGTGAGACGGAGGATTTAATGAGACACATTGCAAATGCTCACCCATCTAGGTATTCCCAATACGAGGCTGAAAAAGATGGTGCGCAAGCGCCCTCTCCGTCGGGCAGGGTTCACATACTGTCCTGAATCTAGTATAGGGTAAAATTAACCCTATGACGGGGGATGGGGGGGGGGGGGAATTGTAGGCCCTAAATACGATAAACATAGAGATAGAGAAACATTATCAAAATTAGTTGTTGTGGAGGGTTTGCCTTTTTCATTTCCTTCATTTTCTAGTTTAATTCATTATATTAGAGAAATGTATAATCCTTCTTTTAAAGGTTTTCCTAGATCAACTGTTAAGAGCGATATATTTAAATTTGCACATGAATACTAACAATATTTACGTTATTCATTATATCATTTTAATGGCAGAGTGACTCTCACTTCTGATATAGGTCGTAGTACTAACGACCATGATTATTTAATGGTAGTCTGTCATTGGATAGATTATAAATGATCTATGCAAAAAACATATTTTAGCGTATAGATATATAGACAGTAGGCACACTAGTAATTTTATTTCAGAAAATATTTATTTAGTTTGCGATTATTACAAATAACTGATAAAATTATGAGTATTACATTAGATAATGCATCTTCTAATAATTCTGCTATTATAGTTTTAAAATATGCTTTAACCATCTTTTCCAACTAATTTTTATATAAAATGTGCGTGTCAATTTATAGCTTAGTTGTAAAGGATGATTTATTACCTTTTCAAGATATTCTTGAAAAAATACAATTTGCTATAAACTTTATTTTAAAAAATAATAGAATACAACGAAAAAAAATTATAAAAAAACTTGTCACGATTGCCAACTACCTTATAGAAAAATTCTCGAAGAAGTACCCACTAGGTGATATTCTTTATATGAACAACTACTTATTGCTTATGAATATAAAAAACCTATAACTTTATTTTTCACACCCATAATCAAAATCCAACTGATATGATTGTAGATAACGATTGGGAAAAAATTCACGAACTTATTGTATTTCTAGAGAAATTTTTTCTAGCAACAAAAGAACTTTTCGGAATATATTATCCTATTATTTCAACTATGTTGTTTTATATAGCTATAATATTTTTACTGCTTAGAAATATATGGAAAACCAGCTTATAAGTTATAAGGCAACTATTAAAAAAATGTTTATCAAAATAATAATAAAAAAATATTTCTATTCCCCCTATTTATATTATTGGTGTTTTATTAAATCCGACTATTAAAATAGACGGTTGTAAATCACTTATTGAAAATATTTATGACTGTATAACACTACTACCACCTCCAAGTTCCAAAAATTCAAATAAATCACCACCTATTGAACAAACTAAAGAAGAAGCGTTATCTAGCATAGAAGAGTGTTAGCGATATTTCGACTGCTCACGCAAGCGTACTGTTAGGCGTATTTTGTATACACATTTTGAGTCATTTTTAGTTAATATTTTACTCATTTCGTTTGTGTTTAGTATAGTATTATGGTCATTTTTCTTTCTTTTGAGTTACAACGGTCCAAAATAGAGAAATGACAAAAAGAAGATGATACGAGCTTAATTGAGGTGTAAATTGCACAAGAAAAGGCCAAAAAATGAAGCCTAAGAAGTTCCGGGAAGTATAGAAGAAATCAGACGAAGTCCGGACGAGAAAAGGACAAGGTTTCGGAAAATATTTGCTGCAGTACTTTCGGCGCCGCGTGCCAAAAGATCCGCGAGTTCAAAGTTACAGGACTTCAAGATCATGCCATTCTCGCAGGACCAGCGTCGACGTTAATTTTGCAGATCCAAGCCGAAATTGGACAGGGGTATAAGGGTCCAAAGAAATATAGTTTATAAGTATAAAATCATATACCCTACGTCATATTATTCATGCTAGCTTGGAATCCTTGTACATATTCCACAACACAACTCTTGAAGGCCACAAGATTGGAGACCTAGTTCTGTATTTTCTTTTCTCTTTCTCTCTTTTTAATTCAGTTTATGTATGGATTTTGTGTTAGTTCTTACGTGACTATGTCTGGGAGCTAAACATTTTATTAGGGCTTTCCTTATGAATTGCTTGAAACTGTTATTCATGAATTAATGCAGTAGTTTGATTTCTTCTTCACTTGATTAAGATTTAGTCAATATTTGGTAAGAATGTTTGATAATTAATTGATCACAAATTATCATAACCTTTATGATTTCGAATCAAAATTCAGAAAGGTGAGATTAATTGACTAGACATAGGTTAAAATCGCGGACGAAAGTACCCCGATACTTGTGTTGCATTATAGGTTATTGTTCTTAATCCTCCTATGTGGTAAATCCTATCATAGAAATATAGAAGGGTTCTGCACTGGGGTTGAGTGATTATATTGCCCTAACCGGAATATAAGACAGTCTAGTTAACCGATATCTTAACGAAGAAGAAGAATCATTCTAGTCGCATTAAGGATTGAATAAAGTGGATAGTCGAGGCTATTGGAAGCCCTATCTGTTGACACCCAATTTTGACCCATCTTTTAGTCATTTTTTACAATTTTAAGCATTTTAGGACACCGCATTTTATCTCCATTTTTGACGTTTTTATATATTTTTTACCTAACATTCTATGTTGTTTTATTTTTTGTAAATTGACATCATGTTTTTACTTTAATTAGGTATTAAACATTTTTAAATATTATGTTATTATTGTTGCGCGATCATTTTGTTTTACTAATTTTGCATCTCTTTAAAATAATTAACTGAAATCCCGTCTTTACTTTTAATAAGGCATTAAATATTTGCTAAATATTGTATTTTATTATTATTCCATCGGCATTTGCATTTTAATAATTTTGTATCTTTAAATAATTTTCTTTTAAATAATTAATCCATTTTGCATTTTTTTTCCAAACCAGTCCAGTCCAAGGCACAATCTGGACCAGTCCAATCCGCAAAAAACCGAAGCCCAAACTGAGGCCCAATACACCTTTCATCTTTTCCCTCCAATACCCAATACCCAAAACCCAAAACCCTAAACCTAAATTCTACACTATAAATAAAACATTACCCCCCCCCCCCCTTTTAAAACCTACCCTAGCCGCACACCCCTTTCTCCTTAAACTCTCAGCAGCCCTCACTTTCTCCCTCAACCCTACTTCTACCCTTCCAGCACTCTCCCATTCCCTAACCCCTCTCCAACCTCCACCATCTACCCTACTTCCCTTTAGCCGCCTCACTCGTCTCTCTCTCTCACCCCTCCCCTCTCGTCACAGTTCCCGTCGCTGTCGTTCCAACGAGCTCCGGCGAACCCCCACACAACCACCATCACTTTCCCCATTCCCGTCGCCTACCGCCGGAGCTCAGTGCTCCGGCGAACCAGCAACCCTCACCCGTCGCCCAGATCCGAACCTCAAACACTACCACTGACCCGTCAAACCCACCACTTTCACTGAACCAGCGAATCCATCGCCGACCAGCACCCCACCATAACACCACTGTTCCCAGCGAACCTCATCCCGTCGGACCTAACCCCGTATCCCCTTTTACCACACCGTCTCTGCCTCGCCGGAGTTCACCACCGGCGACTGGTGGAGACGGGGGTCGGTTCTCTGTTGGAGTCATTATATATATTGTGCTTTGTTGGATTGATTTGGTATTTATGGATTGAAATTTTGACATTGTGATCTAGCCGGAGTTCTTAAACTCCGGCGACCCTGTTGCTTTATTTTTTTACTATATGTTGTTGGACTGATTCGATTTTTTTCTGTGTCTGGTATCTGATTTCCGGCGAACTTGCTGCTGTAGTTTCCACTGTTTTCGCGGATTATTTTGTTAATCGCTTATTGCTGCGCTTGTCGTCGTTCGTTTTCGGATCCGCGAATATCATGACTCCACCGCTTTTTCTTCCATTGTTGGAATCATTTTCGTTGCTATGTTGTTGTATCCATTGTCTCACGGCTATTTTGCTACTGATTTTGGCTATGGTGCTGGACTGATTTTTAGGCTATTTTTGCTACTGATTTTAGGCTGGTTTTACTGATTTTGAACAAGATACTACACTTGGTATTTTTACTGATTTTGAACAGATACTACACTTTGGCCAATGAAAATGTTATCCGTCGATTTTTGAGGCCTCCACAATTGCAAAGACGGAAAATAAAATAAAATAAAGCTTTCTGGGCAAGGATGATTTTTTCCACTTACACCGGATAACCAACATGCGCTGGCAAGGCGAATGCTCGCAGCCGCACTTGTTTAGGCTGTCCCACTTTATATTTTTATATCTGAGCCCTCCGTGTTTAAAACTATTACTGTTTTGGCGCGGATTTGAAAGTTTTATTTATTTTATTATTTTTAGCAATATTGGCCGATGAAAGAATCTCCGTCTGATTTCCAAGGCCTTCCCTGTACAAAAGACGGATTTATTTTTTTGCTTTATTTATTAATTCCTGCTATTACTTAAAAATTATTTATTCTATTACTAATACTTTTACTAAGTGTTTATGCAGGTATCCGGAGATGCATTTCAAAAAGAATGTCCCGGAGTTTATTCTATGCCGTATTTAATTTCATTTTTATTATTTTGCATTGCATTTTATTTTAATTGTAAATTATGTAAAAATGCTTAGAATAGGTAGAATGAAAGTCAATAGATAATTAACCTAGGTTTGAACGGATAACCGCAAGTTAGCGGATCTTAGAGGATGTCTAACCCCTTCCCTTTAGGATAATAAAGAACCCTGATCCAGAATCTTATTAATTTCGCAGACCATTAAATGAAGATTAATTGCAGTATTTTTATTGCAATAAATCAAGTGTCCTAATTCACTTAAATAATTAGGTGGCGACTCCTTTAAATACATCTAGGAATCAACCATAAGTAGTATCCCATTTTCGGCTCCGGTTAAAATGAGGTGTTACAGATGGCGACTCTGCTGGGGATAATCAGGTTCTTGACCATAGCAAACCTAGGTTTATTATTGCTTGACTTTATTTTTTATTTGTTTTAAATGCCTTAAAATTGTTTGCTTTAATCTTGTATGCTTAACTGTTTAATTGCTATTTGCTTTTATATTGCTTTCTTTAAACTGGCATTCCGCTCATATTTCTTCCACTCTGGAAAATTCACATTATCACACACTACACGCGAGGTGCGCTTGGTGCATCAACAAAATTCTTTCTTCAAAACCCAAATTTAAGAGAGTTGGCATTTTGCGCGGAGAGTACGGTCCAACCGGTGGTCGCGTAGTCTTCTCACTCGAGTAGTCCGCTCGGAAACCTTGCGTCCAGTAAGCCAAATCTTAGAAACTTAGGATAGAGCTATACCACCCTTTTAATATTAAGTCATGCATGCATAAATCTTAGGTGGGTTAATCCTTGATATTAACGCCACAATTAGAAATCCACCAAACTTGTCGACGGGTTTCATAACCCAACAACCCTTTAGCATACTATGTGTAGCGTGACAATGATAGACGGATCCAAGTCTGGTCATGATACACCAAAATTGGGAAAAGTGCACCGTCATTTGGTCGTCATTTCCAGCAAAACATTGCAGTTTAACGGCTTGGATCTATTTATCATAATCTCGCATATCTGGCGTTAGCCGACTCCGCATAAGAGAGGTCCCATGCATATTAGGCGCGCACTTGATTTGCATGTTTTTGTTTACTATTGTTGTCGCTAGCAATTCTATACATATTATTTAATGCAATAATTACCCTTTTAACCCCTGTACATATCATGCTTATAATCCGGTCATTAGCATTTGCATTTTTGCACTTTTGTTGTCACATTGCAATCAGGACTTCTACTGCGTAAATCGCTCTTGAACAACACGATTTGGACTTTGTGAAGCATCAACAACCAGTCCGGTCGAACCAATCAGGGGAGTCTTTGACTATATCGTCATGCCTTTACATTTTACTATTTTTGTGGCTTGCCTACTCTCACTCATTTGTCATATTTTTGCAGGAAGACCGTCCTTTCAAATAGTCGAGGGCGGACAACAACAAAAAAAACACAAAAAAAAAAAAAATCATCCCAAGAATGAGTTGAGTTATGTTGACGGAAAGAAGTCAGCTTATACCAGATTCAACAAAGCATCACTCCGGGTCTTATATTTTGCATTTTTATACATATATGCAAGTCTAATTGATATATCTAGTATTGATTGCATAATTCTTTATCATGCATTTTACAACATAATCATTCTGAACTACGCGTGTCTGATTCTCACCATACGGTGTGATACGTAGGCAACCCATCTAGGGTTCGACATCACCACACAAAAAAAAAAAAGGGAAATATTTGGTTCACCCATTCATTGTATTTATCCAATCACGGACATTCATTATTGCATTTCAATCATTCTATCACATACATTCATTTTGGCATTTCATTCATTCTATCACAACCATTCTTTTTTTCATTACATTATTTTACTTTGCATTAGTCTTATAGTGAACAATCATTTGTTTTGTACATCTTTACTTTTGCATTTCTTTCATGAATAAATTCTTTTAAATCATACGTTTTATAACATATCTGAACGAACTACGCACACCTGATTCTCGTCAAAGATGAGATACGTAGGCAGCCCTACTCGGGTTCGGTACCATTTATTCAAAAAAATACAAAATATTTTATTCAAAAAGCAAAAAAAAAAAAAAAAGCACTTTTAAAGTGTCATTGTTTGATTTGGTTGATACCAACACAGTTAGGAGTGTGCATAGAAATACCGAGTAATAATCAGTATGGGTTGACTTCGTGGTAAACCATAGATTCTTTTGGTACCTCTCACGCACACCTGTAATGACATTCTTGCATGCTTCTAAGATAAGAACGAGACAAACCTCATTGTTTCATGTGCATTGTGTGGTGAGTTTTAGAATAAGTTCAATTCCATTGCATTGTGATCTAGAACTTGGCCCGTGTGTTTGTTGAGGCGAAATCCTGAGTAACACTTGGTGTGAGAAATGATCGTACGCTTTCTTTGACCCGTTTGAGCCTTTTTCAGTCTACCAAATAACATTATCCGTAGTACACCCCTTTTGAGCCTAAAGCCTATTCTTTTGACAACCGCATATTACACCTCTACCCTTTCTGAGTGCGTACGCACTATCCCTCTTTTGGCCCGACCTCCTTGAGCGCTTTGGAAATGTGCAAGTGGCTGACGAAATTCTGCGTCGAAGTTTGCAAAGACAAAAGTTGTCAAAGTCCCAAAAGGGAAAAGAAAACACAAATGACGACTTCACAAAAGAAGAAATCAAAAGCCCCGGCATTATAAACAAAAAATGAATGAAATGAGAGAATAACTTTGGAAAAGTGGGCTCCAAACGAAAGATTCAAAAGAAGTCAGTACAGGAAAACTGGGACAAAAAGAAAGCAGGTCAGCATTAAAGCACACAAATGTCAAGCACGGACGTAGTCCAACGCTCAAGGAAGGATTAGTCACTTTTTACCCAAATAATATCCATCCCTTCCCCCAAACCTACATTACAAGCCCGTGACAAGCCCTACATGATCTTATGTTAAGGATTCTCACATTAGTGGATACTTACATGACGGCCAAGACTATGGTATCACAATTGCATGCATTGAACATCTTTTTGAGTGTGAGCGTACTTCTCTAAACATCCCCAAATTCAAAATACTGGAATATATGTGAGAAATGGGACTTTCTTTCAGTGAGGGCATTTGAAACGTGAGATTACGTGTAGTTCGAAACCTTGGCTGCAAGAAAGTGTGTCGATACTTAGGTGTCTGAGGTACCATTTGAAACTATAGGAATTACAGTGTCGTCTTGGTTAGACTGGAAGTGAATAACGGAATTTCTAAGCACAATACTAATTGTTGATATCAATTGAAGTCAGAACGTGATGTTGTCTTTCCACTTTTCAAAAAATGCATATAAAATAATTATTTTTGCATCATGAACTACGTCTTGACCTGATTCCCTCGACGGGATACGTAGGCGGCCACATTGGCTTCGGTCCACATTGTTTGAAAACCCATAAAAATCCTCATTATTTGAATCACGAACTACGTCTTGACCTGATTCCCTCAGCGGGATACGTAGGCGGCCTAAATCAGCTTCGGTCACACCATTAGAAATCTTCCCATTGGCTCGTGTGCGACAGGATTTCCGCCAGAGTTAAGTCTTGCCCATGCGCCCCGCATAACGAAAAATGGGACAATTTTGGGAAGTGCATCATGAAGAGATCATAATAAGGATTCCTAAAGCAATCAGCATTCGCAGCATCACATCAATACAACCGCCGTCACGTTTTACATGATCTTCATATCAGCAAAGGCGGGAGCACAACAAAGCCCATACTGGTTACAAACGCACAACGTCTATGCAATAACGTTATCTCAACCCAGGCGAGTCACAAAGCAGGTACGTCCATAAAATGACATCATTTCATTGCAAGCCTATGCAACGACTTCATCTATGTTTCGTCTATACAACGACGAGCATCTGCATCGCGTCTATGCAACGACGCCATTTCATGTAAGCCTATGCAACGGCTTCATCCATGTTTCGTCCATACAAGACGACAACGCCTATACAAGGCGTTATTTGCATTTCGTCCATACAAGACGATAACGCCCACACAAGGCGTCAATTTGCATTTCGTCCATACAAGACGACAACGCCCATACAAGGCGTCATTTGCATTTCGTCCATACAAGACGACAACGCCCATACAAGACGTCATTTGCATTTCGTCCACACAAGACGACAACGCCCACACAAGGCATCATTTGCATCTCGTCCATACAAGACGACAACGCCCATACAAGGCGTCATTTGCATCTCGTCCATACAAGACGACAACGCTCATACAAGGCGTCATTTGCATTTTGTCAATACAAGACGACAACACCCATACAAGGCGTCATTTGCATTTCGTCCATACAAGACGACAACGCCCATACAAGGCGTCATCTGCATTTCGTCCATACAAGACGATAATGCCCATACAAGGCGTCATTTGCATTTCGTCCATACAAGATGATAACGCCCATACAAGGCAACATTTGCATTTCGTCCACACAAGACGATAACGCCCACACAAGGCGTCATTTGAATTTCGTCCATACAAGACGACAACGCCCATACAAGGCGTCATTTGCATTTCGTCCATACAAGACGACAACGCCCATACAAGGCGTCATTTGCATTTCATCCATACAAGACGACAACGCCCATACAAGGCGTCATATGCATTTCGTCCATACAAGACGATAACGCCCATACAAGGCGTCATTTGCATTTCGTCCATACAAGACGATAACGCCCATACAAGGCAACATTTGCATTTCGTCCACACAAGATGATAACGCCCACACAAGGCGTCATTTGCATTTCGTCCATACAAGATGACAACGCACATACAAGGTGTCATCTGCATTTCGTCCATATAAGACGATAACGCCCACACGAGGCGTCATTTGCATTTCGTCCATACAAGACGATAACGCCCACACAAGGCGTCATTTGCATTTCGTCCATACAAGATGGCAACGCCCATACAAGACGTCATTTGCATTTCGTCCATACAAGACGACAACGCCCATACAAGGCGTCATTTGCATTTCGTCCATACAAGACGACAACGCCCATACAAGGCGTCATCTGCATTTCGTCCATACAAGACGATAACGCCCATACAAGGCATCATTTGCATTTCGTCCATACAAGACGATAACGCCCATACAAGGCAACATTTGCATTTCGTCCACACAAGACGATAACGCCCACACAAGGCGTCATTTGCATTTCGTCCATACAAGACGACAACGCCCATACAAGGCGTCATTTGCATCTCGTCCATACAAGACGACAACGCCCATACAAGGCGTCATTTGCATTTCGTCCATACAAGACGACAACGCCCATACAAGGCGTCATTTGTATTTCGTCCATACAAGACGACAACGCCCATACAAGGCGTCATTTGCATTTCGTCCATACAAGACGATAACGCCCACACAAGGCGTCATTTGCATTTCGTCCATACAAGTCGATAACGCCCATACAAGATGATTCCGCCCATACAAGACGTATTTGCATTTCGTCCATACAAGACGATAACGCCCATACAAGGCGTCATTTGCATTTCGTCCATACAAGACGATTACGCCCATACAAGGCGTCATTTGCATTTCGTCCATACAAGCATTTACAACGCCATAAGGCGTCATTTGTATTTCGTCCATAAGCATTTACAACGCCCATGTAGGCGTATTTGCATTTCGCCCATACAAGACGATAACGCCACACAAGGCGTCATTTGCATTTCGTCCCATACACATTTATAACTCCCATATAAGGCGCATTAGCATTTCGTCCCATACAAGCATTTATTCCGCCATACAAGGCGTCATTTGCATTTCGTCCCATACAGCGATAACGCCATACAAGGCGTCATTTTCATTTCGCCCATACAGCATTTATTCCGCCCATACAAGGCGTCATTTGCATTTCGTCTTATAGCATTTATTCCGCCCATACAAGGCGTCATTTGCATTTCGTCCATACAAGACGATAACGCCCATACAAGGCGTCATTTGCATCTCGTCCATACAAGACGACAACGCCCATATAAGACGTCATTTGCATCTCGTCCATACAAGACGATTCCGCCCATACAAGGCGTCATTTGCATTTCGTCCATACAAGACGACAACGCCCATACAAGGCGTCATTTGCATCTCGTCCATACAAGACGACAACGCCCATACAAGGCGTCATTTGCATCTCGTCCATACAAGACGATTCCGCTCATACAAGGAGTCATTTGCATTTCGTCCATACAAGACGACAACACCCATACAAGGCGTCATTTGCATTTCGTCCATACAAGACGATAACACCCACACAAGGCGTCATTTGCATTTCGTCCATACAAGACGACAACGCCCACACAAAGCGTCATCTGCGTCTCGCCTATACAAGACGGCATATCATCACATCATTTCATCAACATCTACAAGCACCATGTCTTTTTCAGCACCACATCACCTGCAACCCAGTGTCAATCATACTTCGACACTGGGACAAATTTTAAATTTTGCGTCTGCCTGCTTTTATTTTCTAGCATTTTAGCAACCCAGTGTTCTCATAATTCGACACTGGGACAAATTTTAAATCTGCATCAGCTTTGTCTTTTATCTTGGCATCACAACGACCCAGTGTCGGCTTTTGCCCATTCTTTGCTTGATCCTTGTTTTAATTCTGACGATGGGAACAAAATTGGCTACAAGTCAACGACTTTGTCCGAAAACTCTTTCATCGTCTTCGGTCAAAGAGGGACAACTGTTGACACCCAATTTTGACCCATCTTTTAGTCATTTTTTTGCAATTTTAAGCATTTTAGGACAACGCATTTTATCGCCATTTTTGACGTTTTTATATATTTTTTACCTAACATTCTATGTTGTTTTATTTTTTGTTAATTGACATCATGTTTTTACTTTAATTAGGTATTAAACATTTTTAAATATTATGTTATTATTGTTGCGCGATCATTTTGTTTTACTAATTTTGCATCTCTTTAAAATAATTAACTGACATCCCGTCTTTACTTTTAATCAGGCATTAAATATTTGCTAAATATTGTATTTTATTATTATTGCATCGACATTTGCATTTTAATAATTTTGTATCTTTAAATAATTTTCTTTTAAATAATTAATCCATTTTGCATTTTTTTTCCAAACCAAATTAAGGCACAATCTGACCACTAATCCATGAAACAACCGAAGCCCAAACTGAGGCCCAATACACCTTTCATTTTTTCCCTCCAATACCCAATACCCAAAACACTAAACCTAAATCCTACACTATAAATAAAACCTTACCCCCCCCCCCCTTTTAAAACCTACCCTAGCCGCACACCCCATTCTCCTTAAACTCTCAGCAGCCCTCACTTTCTCCCTCAACCCTACTTCTACCCTTCCAGCACTCTCCCATTCCCTAACCCCTCTCCAACCTCCACCCTCTACCCTACTTCCCTTTAGCCGCCTCCCTCGTCTCTCTCTCTCACCCCTCCCCTCTCGTCACAGTTCCCGTCGCCGCCGTTCCAACGAGCTCCGGCGAACCCCCACACAACCACCATCAATTTCCCCATTCCCGTCGCCTACCGCCGGAGATCAGTGCTCCGGCGAACCAGCAACCCTCACCCGTCGCCCAGATCCGAACCTCAAACACCACCACTGACCCGTCAAACCTACCACTTTCACTGAACCAGCGAATCCATCGCCGACCAGCACCCCACCATAACACCACTGTTCCCAGCGAACCTCATCCCGTCGGACCTCACCCCGTATTCCCTTTTACCACACCGTCTCTGTCTGGCCGGAGTTCACCACCGACGACTGGTGGAGACGGGGGTCGGTTCTCTGTTGGAGTCATTATATATATTGTGCTTTGTTGGATTGATTTGGTATTTATGGATTGAAATTTTGACATTGTGATCTAGCCGGAGTTCTTAAACTCCGGCGACCCTGTTGCTTTATTTTTTTACTATCCATTTGTTCGATTCGATTTTTTTCTCGTATGCGGTATCGATTTCCGCGAACTTCTCTTTGTAGTTTCCACTGTTTTCGCGGATTATTTTGTTCACTATTTAGCTGTTGCAGTTTGCTGTTCGTCGGGTTTCGGATCCGGCGAATATTGCGACCCACTATTTTTCTTCCATTGTTGGAATCATTTTCGTTGCTATGTTGTTGTATCCACTGTCTCACGGCTATTTTGCTACTGATTTTGGCTATGGTGCTAGACTGATTTTTAGGCTATTTTTGCTACTGATTTTAGGCTGGTTTTACTGATTTTGAACAAGATACTACACTTGGTATTTTTACTGATTTTGAACAGATACTACACTTGGTATTTTTACTGATTTTGAACAGATACTACACTTTGGCCAATGAAAAAGTTATCCGTCGATTTTTGAGGCCTCCACAATTGCAAAGACGGAAAATAAAATAAAATAAAATAAAGCTTTCTGGGCAAGGATGATTTTTTCCACTTACACCGGATAACCAACATGCGCTGGCAAGGCGAATGCTCGCAGTCGCACTTGTTTAGGCTGTCCCACTTTATATTTTTATATATGAGCCCTCCGTGTTTAAAACTATTACTGTTTTGGCGCGGATTTGAAAGTTTTATTTATTTTATTATTTTTAGCAATATTGGCCGATGAAAGAATCTCCGTCTGATTTCCAAGGCCTTCCCTGTACAAAAGACGGATTTATTTTTTTGCTTTATTTATTAATTCCTGCTATTACTTTAAAATTATTTATTCTATTACTAATACTTTTACTAAGTGTTTATGCAGGTATCCGGAGATGCATTTCAAAAAGAATGTCTCGGAGTTTATTCTATGCCGTATTTAATTTCATTTTTATTATTTTGCATTGCATTTTATTTTAATTGTAAATTATGTAAAAATGCTTAGAATAGGTAGAATGAAAGTCAATATATAATTAACCTAGGTTTGAACGGATAACCGCAAGTTAGCGGATCTTAGAGGATGCCTAACCCCTTCCCTTTAGGATAATAAAGAACCCTGATCCAGAATCTCATTAATTTCGCAGACCAATAAATGGAGATTAATTGCAGTATTTTTATTGCAATAAATCAAGTGTCCTAATTCACTTAAATAATTAGGTGGAGACTCCTTTAAATACATCTAGGAATCAACCATAAGTAGTATCCCGTTTTCGACTCCGGTTAAAATGGGGTGTTACAGATGGCGACTCTGCTGGGGATAATCAGGATCTTGACCATAGCAAACCTAGGTTTATTATTGCTTGGCTTTATTTTTTATTTGTTTTAAATGCCTTAAAATTGTTTGCTTTAATCTTGTATGCTTAACTGTTTAATTGCTATTTGCTTTTATATTGCTTTCTTTAAACTGACATTCCGCTCATATTTCTTCCACTCTGGAAAATTCACATTATCACACACTACACGCGAGGTGCGCTTGATGCATCAGCAAAATTCTTTCTTCAAAACCCAAATTTAAGAGAGTTGGCATTTTGCGCGGAGAGTCCGGTCCAACCGGTGGTCGCGTAGCCTTCTCACTCGAGTAGTCCGCTCGGGAACCTTGCGCCTAGTAAGCCAAATCTTAGAAACTTAGGATAGAGCTATACCACCCTTTTAATATTAAGTCATGCATGCATAAATCTTAGGTGGGTTAATCCTTGGTATTAACGCCACAATTAGAAATCCACCAAACTTGTCGACGGGTTTCATAACCCAACGACCCTTTAGCATACTATGTGTAGCGTGACAATGATAGACGGATCCAAGCCTGGTCATGATACACCGAAATTGGAAAAAGTGAACCGTCATTTGGTCGCCATTTCCAGCAAAACATTGCAGTTTAACGGCTTGGACCTATTTATCATAATCTCGCATATCTGACGTTTAGGCCAACCTCTGGCATAAGATAGGTCCCATGCATATTAGGCGCGCACTTGATTTGCATGTTTTTGTTTACTATTGTTGTCGCTAGCAATTCTGTACATATTATTTAATGCAAGAATTACCCTTTTAACCCCTGTACATATCATGCTTATAATTTCGGTCATTAGCATTTGCATTTTTGCACTTTTGTTGTCACATTGCAATCAGGACTTCTACTGCGTAAATCACTCTTGAACATCACGATTTGGACTTTGTGAAGCATCAACCACCAGTCCGGTCGAACCAATCAGGGGAGTCTTTGACTATATCGTGCCCTTACATTTTACTATTTTTGTGGCTTGCTTACTCTCACTCATTTGTCATATTTTTGCAGGAAGGCCGTCCTTTCAAATAGTCGAGGGTGGACAACAACAACAAAAAAAACACAACAAAAAAAAAAATCATCCCAAGAATGAGTTGAGTTATGTTGACGGAAAGAAGTCAGCTTATACCAGATTCAACAAAGCATCGCTCTGGGTCTTATATTTTGCATTTTTATACATATTTGCAAGTCTAATTGATATGTCTAGTATTGATTGCATAATTCTTTATCATGCATTTTACAACATAATCATTCTGAACTACGCGTGTCTGATTCTCACCATACGGTGTGATACGTAGGCAACCCATCTAGGGTTCGACATCACCACAAAAAAAAAAGAAAAAAAAAGAAGGGGAAGCAGTACTTCGACTACTTCTAACTTGTTCTATGAGCATCTTTTTATCACTTTTTGTTGTTTTTCATATTTTGTAGGTAAAGTTGAAAAAATAGACTACTACTACTATCAGGAGCAGCAGTACTTCGACTACTATCTGCAGCATCAGTATCATCAACAATAATTTAACCCACAGGTTCCACAGGAAGATCGAAATGAGCTGCAGGAAGCCTTACTCTGGCTTACCTAGTCCCAGACTCCTCAAGGGCAATTCTAGCAGCCATAGAGTCAGGCCCCATCAGAGGAGCGGGATGAATTGAGATAAGCATTATTGGAACTCACAAACTCCCAAACTCAGTTCATGGTGGATGTAAGATCCTCTTTGCAGAACTTGGAGACTCAAGTGGGACAAATTCTGAATTTGGAACCACAAATCGGGCAACTGATGGACATGGTACCTGTTACACCTCAAGAAAGTCCACCGAGTGACCAGTTACGAGGAGTGGTGAGCAGATGGTGGAACCTGACCCACAACAAGTTGTTGAGGAATTTGAAGAGATAGTTGGTGTACAGAAAGAAGAGGTCACTGAGGACCACCCTATTGCAGAAGGGAAAACACCAAATGTCATTGCTGACCCTCAAAAAGAAATTCCATACTCTGAAGGGCACCCCCAAAAGTTGAGAGATGTAGAGAGTTTCACTGATCCCTACATTATAGAGAGCCTAGAAGATAAGCATGCCTTGTGTAATTGGGGGATAATCTTAGATATGAGGCCCTTATTTGAAAAAAAATGTTGTAGGAAAAGTGAGACATGCAAAAATGACTGTGCGGATTGCAAGCAGTTCGCAGAAGGATCTACTGGGCACTAGTAAAGGTTAACTGCGTCCGGCTAAAAGACGTTAAAGACATCGCTACTTGGGAGGCAACCCAAAGTTTTAATTATGTTATTAAATTTTTCGTTTTAGTTTGTTTTAGTTTAATTAGAACAGTCTCACTTTTGGTATTTTTGTTGTGTTGTGATGCCAAGTGAATGAATGGGACATGAAGCAGGGAAAAACGTTGGAAAACACCGAATCAGGAGTTCAGCACCTCGGTGCCATCATGCAGAACCGCGGTGCCAGAAGATCAGAGAGGGCGCAGGAATTTAGGCACCGCAGTGCCACTATGCAGAATTGCGGTGCCGATAGCGATTTCTGAAAAGTAAAAAGGGCCCTGAATCGTCAAATCTTCTCCCACAGACACCATCTCAGTGCAATATCCACCGCCACCACTACCGTTCTGAACCGTTGTATGTCTATAAGTCGCCCCTTTAATTTTTGAGTCTTTTACACATTTGGGACAATGTGTAGTTTAAGTTTGGGGGGGTGGGGAGTTCTTACTTTATTTTATTTTTGTGTCTTTTGTTTTCAGTTTTTTGTTGTTTTTGTGTTTTATGTGAGTCATTTTTTTATCATGCATGTTGTGCTAATTTGGAATGCCTAGTGAACTAAGTGGGATAAATGTAATGGAATGAGAAGCTAAAATTTGTATGCTAAAGTTAGATATGCCAAAAATTCATGAAAATCTGATTATTTGGAATATTTAATGCTTAGCCTATGTGTTGTCAATTGAAAAATGTATGTGAAGTCTACTTGCTTGTTATTTGAGGCGAAATAGTTAAGATATACATGTTAGGGAGATGATTCAGACATTTCTTTGTTAGCCCTTCTTACCATTTATTACCTATCTTGCAATAAATTGTATCCATAGTCAGCCTCGTTGAGCCTAAAATAAGTTATTTCTTTGACACACTATGATTCCTTTGTTGTGCCATAAGTGATAATGAAAAAGTATTGGAATGAGAAGTGTTGAAAAAAGAGATAAAAAGAGAGTGAAAAATTTAATGCACCCCAATGAAAAATATGCAAAAGCCTAAGTTTGGGGGTGCCTGTTATTTACAATGTGTCCCATTCTCTCAAAAGAGAAAAGGGGAATGATAGGTATGAACTGAAAAGAGTACCAAAAAGAAGGACAAAATGGTTGAATAAGAAAAACACTTATTGTACGTAAATTGAGCCTAAATGCCTAATTTTACCTACCCCTGCCTAAGCCTACATTACAACCCTGAAAAGTCCTGATGATCTCTAGAATGTATGTCTATGATTAGCGGAGAATAGCAAGTAAACAGACCCATGAACTAAATGAAATTGATATGCATAGGTTATGTATTCATGCTTCCATTACTTATGATTGAAATGAATTTGCGAAATATCTGACTTGAAATTCTAGATTGCTAAATTCATGCTATATCTATTCCTACATATTATCCCAACTGACGTTCATGTGTTTCTAAGTACTTGTGCAGCTGCTTGATTTGAGTCTTTGAGTCTTTTGTTTTTGTGTCTTTGTTTTGTTTTGATCTTTGCTCGAGGGCGAGCAAAGGTTAAGTTTGAGGGTGTTTGTTAGGCGTATTTTGTATACACCTTTTGAGTCATTTTTAGTTTGTATTTTACTCATTTCGTTTGTGTTTAGTGTAGTATTATGGTCGTTTTTCTTTTTTTGAATCACATCGGTCCAAAATGGAGAAATGACAAAAGAAGATGAGATGAGCTTAATTGAGGTGTAAATTGCACAAGAAAAGACCAAGAAATGAAGCCTAAGAAGTTCCGGAAAGTATAGAATAAATCAGATGAAGTCCGGACGAGAAAATGACAAGGTTTCGGAAAATATTTGTTGCAGTACTTTCGGCACCGCGATGCCATTATGCAGATCCGCGGTGCCAAAAGATCCGCGAGTTCAGGTTGGTTACAGGACTTCCAACATCGAGGTGCCATTCTGCAGGACCGCGGTGCCAACACAGAATGCAGATCCGAGCCGAAATTAGACAGGGGTATAAGGGTCCAAAGCAATATAATTTATAAGTATAAAACCCTATACCCTAGGTCATATTATTCATGCTAGCTTGGAATCCTTTTACATATTCCACAACACAACTCTTGGAGGCCACAAGATTGGAGACCTGGTTCTAGTATTTTCTTTTCTATTTCTCTCTTTTTAATTCAGTTTATGTATGGATTTTGTGTTAATTCTTAGCGTGACTATGGCTAGGAGCTAAACACTTTATTAGGACTTTCCTTATGAATCACTTGAAACTGTTATTCATGAATTAATGCAGTAGTTTGATTTCTTCTTCACTTGATTAAGATTTAGTCAATATTTGGTAAGAATGTTTGATAATTAATTGATCACTAATTATCATAACCTATATGATTTCGAATCAAAATTCAGAAAGGTGAGATTTGGATGTGCTGTAATTGACTAGACATAGGTTAAAATCGCGGACGAAAGTACCCCGATACTTGTGTAGCATTATAGGTTATTGTTCTTAATCTTCCTATGTGGTAAATCCTATCATAGAAATATAGAAGGGTTCTGCAATGGGGTTGAGTGATTATATTGCCCTAACCGGAATATAAGACAGTCTAGTTAACCGCTATCTTAACGAAGAAGAAGAATCATTCTAGTCGCATTGAGGATTGAATAAAGTGGATAGTCGAGGATATTGGAATCCCTATCTCCATCATAACTGATTAAACTTAAGTAATTTAGTTTAATTTCTGCACTTAGTCTTATCTATTAGATAAAAATACAAACAAATTAACGTTCACCAAATAGAAACCATAACTTAGATAATCGGTACTTGATAACCAGTCTCTGAGGACGATATTCGGTCTTACCAGATTATATTACTTGTGAACGATACGTACACATGCGTTAAGTAAGTGGAAATCGGCTAACACGTACGCATCGTTCACAAGTAATATAGTCTGTAAGGCTGAATATCGTCCACAGAGACTGGTTTCTAAGTACCGTTCATCAATTTTATGTTATCTATTTGACAATCGATATTTGATTGGGGTATTTATTTAACTACTAGAATAAATGAAAACTACTGCATTAATTCATGAATAACAGTTTCAAGCGATTCATAAAGAAAGCCCTAATAAAGTGTTTAGCTCCTAGTCATAGTCACGCTAAGAACTAACACAATAACAATGAAAGAAAGAAAATTATGTAGAACAAAGTCTCCAATTGTAGCTCCAAATCCGCCTGTGTTGTGTTGTCTTGTAGAATGACCAACTTTTTTCATAGCATTAATCCCTAGATCTTAAATATTCTCTAATTTTTGTGCCCTATGGACCAATCCGCCTGATCGGTGTATTTTATATACACTTTTTGAGTCATTTTTAGTGAGTCTTTTGTCCCTTTTTGTACAAATACGTGTCGTCTTAGGATAGATTTTCTTTATTTTGAGTCAAATTGGTTAAAGCGGCTCTTTGGCGGAAAAGGAGCGAAAAGAGGGCAAAAACGGAGGTTCCAGAGCTCGAAATGCGAGAAAGTGGCGAACCAGGCATATACGCGGGTCAGCGCCGCGACGCCTCCAGCCAGCAGGGCCAGGCGCCCCGGCGCCAAAGGATCAGAGGCTTGCAGAAGTTCCAGCGCCGCGGCGCCTCTACACAGCAGAGTGCAGCGCCGCGGCGCCGACGCGGGAAAAATCAGGGTTTTGAACGAATTATGGGCCAGGCCTGAAGGAAAACCTTAATGTCGGTTTGGAGGCTATAAAAAGAGAACCTTAGGTCAGAATTAAGGGTTGCCTTTCTTGCCAATTCACAACACATCTTGGAGTTCAAGATTGGAGACCATTCTTTAGTAATTTCTTTCTTTTCTTTTACTTTATTTTCAGTTTTATGTTGGATATTGAATTAGTTCTTGTCATGTCTATGGCTAGGAACTAATTCTAATATAGGTCTTTCCATGTCAATTCACTTGAACCTTTATTTATGAATTAATGCATAATTGTGGCTGTTCTTCTTATTGTTGAGATTTATCCAATATATGTTTTGATTGCTTGGTAATTACTTGATCATTAATTATCATTACTTATATGATTTCTAACCGAAATCTGAAAGGGGAGGTTGTGACTATGCTGTAGTTGGGTAGACATAGGTTGAGTCGTGGATGAAAATACCCCGATTACTTGTGTAGCATTAATAAGGGTTTTTGTTCTTAATCCTCCTCTAGAGTCAACCTTATCACCGAAAGGTAGAAAGGTGTTGTACTGGGGTTGAGTTTTTATATAACCTTAACAGGAGTATAAAATGAATTAGTAAACCTGCTATTTCCAGAAGAAGAAGAACCATAGTTAATTGCATTAATAAGTAAATTAAGCGGATAGTTGAGGAGATTTGGAAGCCCTATTTCCATCATCACTGAAGTAAACAACATAGTTAATTAGTTTTTATAATTATTAGTCATAAACAACAAATCAATATTCGGTCACCAAATAGATAACAAATAATAGAAATTGTTAATTGAGCACTTATCCCTGAGGACGATAACTCGGTCTTCAAAGACTATATTACTTGACTCGACACGTGCACTTGCGTTAAAGTGTGTGCATATATCGCGCATCAAGTTTTTGGCGCCGTTGCCGGGGATTGGCATAGTTCAATATCGATTTATCTATTCTTATGTCTAATTTGGTTGCTCCAAGAACAAGTTCCAACTTGTTCTGCGAGCATTTTTTATCACCTTTTGTTGTTTTTCTTATTTTGCAGGTTAAATTCGGGAAAAAAAAAATCAGGACACATGGACTACTACTATCAGAGACAGTGGAGTCATTAACAGCAGCTTAACCCACAGGTTCCAGAGGAGGATTGAAATGAGTTGCGGGCAGGCATACTTATGCTCACCAAGTGTCAGACTCAGTTTATGGCTGAGACAAGAGAGTCCCTAAAAAAATTTGGAGATCCACATAGGGCAACTGATGGATGAGATGAGCAATACACCTCAAGTAAATCTGCCTAGCGACATCATTATGGGAGGTGACAAGCAAATTGAGGAGCCTGAACCACACCCAACTATTGAGGATTCTGGCGAGATAGTTGGTGTAGAGAAGGAAAAGATCGCTGAGATCCAATTATTCACCTTTTTGGATTCTGTGGAAATTCTTCGTCCTGCACCTGTTACCGAAGAAACACCACAAGCTATCACTGTTGATCCCCAAATAGGAAGTCCATACCATCAAGGGCACCCCCTAGAGTTGAGAGATGTAGAGAATTTCACTGATCCCTACATTATAGAGAGCCTAAAAGAAAAGCCTGTCTTGTGTACTTGGGGGATAATTTTATGTTTGAGACCCTTGTTTGAACAGATGGTTGTAGGGAAAGTGAGACCTACAACAATAACTCTGCGGATTGGAAGCAGTTCGCAGAAGGATCCAATGGGCACTCGTAAAGGTTAATTGTGTCTGGCTAAAAGACGTTAAAGACATCGCTTGTTGGGAGGCAACCCAATGTTTTTAATTATGTTACTTTAACTTTTGTCTTTAGTTTATTTTATTTTGTCTTGAACAGTCTCACGGTCTTGGGTTCTTGTTTATGTGTTGTGATGACAGGTGCAGGGCCAACAAATTTGGAGGGCAAAAACTGAAGATAAGCATAGGGATTTCTAGAAAATCGGGGCAGCGCCGCGGCGCCCAAGAGCAGGGCCGCGACGCCAAAAGAGCAGAAAGGCGCTGAAGTTTAAGCGTCGCGGCGCCCAGGAGCAGGGCCGCGACGCCAAAAGTCCAGAAAAAAAATCTGAAGTTTGAGCGCCGCGGCGCCAGTGAGCAGCGCGCAGAAGTCCAGTATGAGCGCAAGAAATCAGCCGCACGGCTGAGGAAATCCATAAATTTAAAGACGCCCAAATCCGATTTTTCCCCAATTCCAAATCAAAACCTAAATCTTCCTCTCCACAAAACCCACGAAAATCCACACCTTACCTAAAAATCTTCCATAAACCAAACCCAAACACAACCAAAGTTCTTAAATTCCCTAAATCCTTAACCATTTTAACCAACAAACCTTATCCCATTACCTCAAATCACCATTAGAAGCAATAAAACCTTGAAGAACACCGTCAAAAGGTAATCTTTATCTTTTCTTGAAAGCTTTACTGTAGACAGAGGAGGTAGTAGATTGGAGGAGTGTTGTATCTGTGAAGTTGTCGGGGTGTTAAAAATTGGTTGTGAGATTTCGAGGAAGAGTATACAAGGTGAGTGTGTGTGTTGTGCAGGAGCTTCTTAAGTGAAGTTTGGGGGTGATAGGTGTTGTAGCTGCTAATTGTTGGGTGATAGTGTTGGTTAACGTTGTTGGTACGAAGGAAACGCTGCAAAAAGTTATCTAAAAATGTTTGCCAGAAAGAAAAGAGCCTTCACATCCACCTCAGCCCCTCAATATGATGTTACTAGGTTTGTCAGCCGAAGAGCTCATGATAGATACCAAAAACTTAGTACTAGGCCCTTAATCCCTGAAAGAGGAATGGATTATCAAAGGGATTCGCTTGAGGAGGGGGATGTCTATGAGCCCATTCGGGCGATGATTGAGATGATGGGGTGGAAAAGATTTGTAAACCCGGAAAATATACCACCAATGAACACAGTGATGGTGCGTGAATTTTATGTTAACTTTCCGGAGAAGGTGGAAAATGGATGCTTTGTGAGGGGAATATATGTGACTGTGACGGCAGAAGCGGTAAATGCGTTATTGAAAACAGTTGATGTTGAAGGAGGAGATGGTGATTGGAGCTATTTTAGAACATGGTCTAGAAGCACCACCAACATCGACTGGAATGTCGTCGCAGACACAGTAAGCTACCCTGGGGCTGCATATGAAATTGCCAGAAATGGGTCAAGAGGACTGAGCAGGTGTCAGTTCAACAAAGCAGCCAAGGGTTGGTTGTATTTCGTCAGTGCCCGCCTAATTCCATCAACGCACTTCACCAGAGTGCCAGAAGACAGAATCAAATTGATATATGGAATTATGACGGGGAAGACGATTGATGTTGGGAAGGAGATAGTGCAAAATATTGAAGAGACCAGCAGGTTGGTAACAACAGGTGGGTTGGGACATGGCTCGCTTATTACAAGTTTATGCGCCATAAATGGGGTCCCAACCCTACCCACTGATACTTATGAGAAAAACCAACTTCCTGTGTCATACGGTATAGTGCACTCCTTCCTGCACTCCCCCTCCAAAGAGCAGCAGAAGAAGAGCACGACCAAAGGCGGCAGATCGAGGTCGCCATGGATGAAGATGATCCTGAAACAGAGGCTCACTATGAGGCAGGCAGCAACCATCAGCCACCCACAGAATCAGAACCTCCAGTGCCTATGATGGAGCAGTTGCTCCAGAACCAAAGAAGGATGATGCAGAATTTTGACACGGTGATACAAGGACAACAAGAAATGAGGCAGAGAATTGACGAGATGAGTTCCTTGTTCAACCAGTGGTCAATGCACTATCCACCGCCATCACCACCATTTTAAACCAAGTCTGTAAGTGTCTTGTTTCTTTTATTTTCTTTGAGTCTTGCACACATTGGGGACAATGTGTGATTTAAGTTTGGGGGGGTGTCTTATTTGTGTCTTATTGTCTTAGTATGTTGGAGTCTTTTTGAATTGTTTTGTGTATTTTTGAGTCATAATTTTTTTTTTCTTTTTGAGTCATAATTGTCTGTCAAAGATCATGCATGCTGTAGTTACTAGAAACACCTAGTGAAGTAAGGTGGAATAATGTAATGGAATTAGAAGCAACTATCTAAACACTTAGGTTAGATATGCCAAAAACTCGTAAACTCTATTTGGGGTTTCTTGCTTGAATTGTGCATGTTAAATGATTAAAACCTATGTGTATGATTGTTTGCTATTTGAGGGGAAATAGTTAGGATATGCATGTTAGGGAGATGACTCAGGCAATTCTTTGTTAGCCAATTCTTACTACTCTTTTCTATCCCTGACATTAAAAATATCCCTAGTCAGCCCCGTTGAGCCTAAACATGAAACTTTTTCTTTGACACCCTATATTTCCACACTTGTGCCATAAGTAAAAATGTGAAATGGTTGGAATAGAATGTGTTAAAAAAAGAGACAAAAAGAGTGAACAAGTTTGATGCACCCCAATAAAAAAGTAATAAGAAATAGGCAAAAGCCTAAGTTTGGGGGTGCCTGTGATTTATAATACACTTCACTCTCTCAAAACAAAAGAGGGGAAAGATAGATATGAAGTAAAGGAAAGAAATCAAAAGAAAAGGGAAAAATTGAAAAGCTAAAGAGCTTATGGTACACAAAATGAGTCTAAATGCCTATTTTTACCTACCCATGCCTAAGGCTACATTACAACTCTGAAAAGTCCTGAAAATCTCTTATATGCATATCCATGATTAGTGGAGAATAGCAAGTAAAAATGTCATAGGATTTTTGAAATTGACATGCATAATTCAATATTCTTACTTCCATTAAGTATGGTTAAAATGAGTTTGCGAAATATCTAGCTTAATGTATTTAGAATGCAAAAATTTCATGCTATATGTTTATGCATATTATTCTGCTAACCCTCATGTTTTTCTAAGTAACACCAATGCAGCAAAGTGATCAATGTCATTGAGTCGTTCTATTTTTCTTTTTCTTTGAGTCTTTATTTCTTTCTTTTTGATCTTTGCTCGAGGGCGAGCAAAGGTTAAGTTTGGGGGTATTTGATCGGTGTATTTTATATACACTTTTTGAGTCGTTTTTAGTGAGTCTTTTGTCCCTTTTTGTACAAATACGTGTCGTCTTAGGATAGATTTTCTTTCTTTTGAGTCAAATTGGTTAAAACGGCTCTTTGGCGGAAAAGGAGCGAAAAGAGGGCAAAACGGAGGTTCCAGAGCTCGAAATGCGAGAAAGTGGCGAACTAGGAACAGACGCGGTCGGCGGCGCCTCCAGCAAGAGGCAGGCCGGCGCCAAAGGATCAGAGGCTTGCAGAAGTTCCAGCGCGCGCTCTACACGCAGTGCAGTACGCCGACGCGGGAAAAATCAGGGTTTTGAACGAATTATGGGCCAGGCCTGAAGGAAAACCTTAATGTCGGTTTGGAGGCTATAAAAAGAGAACCTTAGGTCAGAATTAAGGGTTGCCTTTCTTGCCAATTCACAACACATCTTGGAGTTCAAGATTGGAGACCATTATTTAGTAATTTCTTTCTTTTCTTTTACTTTATTTTCAGTTTTATGTTGGATATTGAATTAGTTCTTGTCATGTCTATGACTAGGAACTAATTCTAATATAGGGCTTTCCATGTCAATTCACTTGAACCGTTATTTATGAATTAATGCATAATTGTGGTTGTTCTTCTTATTGTTGAGATTTATTCAATATATGTTTTGATTGCTTGGTAATTACTTGATCATTAATTATCATTACTTATATGATTTCTAACCGAAATCCGAAAGGGGATGTTGTGACTATGCTGTAGTTGGGTAGACATAGGTTGAGTCGTGGATGAAAATACCCCGATTACTTGTGTAGCATTAATAAGGGTTTTTGTTCTTAATCCTCCTCTAGAGTCAACCTTATCACCGAAAAGTAGAAAGGTGTTGTACTGGGGTTGAGTGTTTATATAACCTTAACAGGAGTATAAAACGAATTAATAAACCTGCTATCTCCAGAAGAAGAAGAACCATAGTTAATTGCATTAATAAGTAAATTAAGCGGATAATTGAGGAGATTTGGAAGCCATATTTCCATCATCACTGAAGTAAACAACATAGTTAATTAGTTTTTATAATTATTAGTCATAAACAACAAATCAATATTCGGTCAGCAAATAGATAACAAAGAATAGAAATTGGTAATTGAGCACTAATCCCTGAGGACGATAACTCGGTCTTCAAAGACTATATTACTTGTCTCGACACGTACACTTGCGTTAAAGTGTGTGCATAAATCGCGCATCACCGCCCTTAGCCAATTTGCCTTTGGAACTGAAATTTCCAGGCACCGCGATTCTCGTGATACCGGAACGTGCGAAACTCCCGTGATCTTCTCAAAGACAAATGGCACCGCGACATCGTTCGATGGCATCGCGGTTCAGATAGCCGCATGGCGCTTTTCTTTCGCTCTGAGTTGCCAACTATCGTCCTTTTCGCCTAGGGAGCACCTTTTCTGCCCATTTCTCGTTCTTTTTTTGCCATTTTCCCTTTTTGTCCCGCTGTGACTCAAAAGAAAGAAAAACAAACCTAATACTATACTAAACACAACAAAAACGAGTAAAATACCAACTAAAAATGATTCAAAAGACGTATACAAAATACGCCTAACAAACACCCCCAAACTTAATATTTGCTCGCCCTCGAGCAAAGATCAAAACCAAAATAAAGACACAAAAATAAAAGATTCAAAGACTCAAATCACGCAGTTGCACAAGGTTACTTAGAAACACATGAACGTCAGTTGGGATAATATGTAGGAACAAATATAATATGAATTTAGTAATCTAGAATTTCAAGTCAGATATTTCGCAAATTCATCTCAATCATAAGTAATTGAAGCATGAATACCTAACCTATGCATGTCAATTTCATTTAGTTCTACGAGCCTATTTACTTGCTATTCTCCACTAATCATAGACATACATAATAGAGATCCTCAGGACTTTTCAGGGTTGTAATGTAGGCTTAGGCAGGGGTAGACAAAAGTAGGCATTTAGGCTCAATTTACGTACCATAAGCGTTTTTCTCATTCAACCGTTTTGTCCTTCTATTTGGTATTCTTTTCAGTTCATACCTATCATTTTCCTTTTCTCTTTTTGAGAGCATGAATCAATTCATATAGACACCCCCAAACTTAAGCTTTTACATTTTTTTTATTGGGGTGCATCACTTTTTCACTCTCTTTTTGTATTCCTTTTTCACGCTTTTTCATCCCAATTTTTCAATTAATGTTTATGGCACACGAGGGAATCATGAGGTGTCAAAGAAAACAACTTATTTTAGGCTCAACGGGCCTGACTAGGGATACAATTTATTGTCAGGATAGGTAATGAAGGGTAAGAAGGGCTATCAAAGAAATGCCTGAATCATCTCCCTAACATTTACATCTTAACTATTTCGCCTCAAATAACAAGCAAGCAGACTTTACAAACATTTTTCACTTGACAACACAGAGGCAAAGCATCAAATATTCCAAATAATCAAATTTTCATGAATTTTTGGCATATCTAACTTATGCACACATATTTTAGCTTCTCATTCCACTATATTATCCCACTTAGTTCACTAGGCGTTCCAAATAAGCACAACATGCATGATCAAAAAACAAATTAACTCACATAAAACACAAAACAAACAAAAGACTCAAAACAAAAATAAAATAAAATAAGAACTCCCCCCCCCCCCAACTTAAACTACACATTATCCCAATGTGTAAAAGACTCAAAAATTAAAAAGAGACGACTTACAGACATACATCAGTTTAAAATGGTGGTTGTGACGACAGATACTACACTGAGACGATATCTGTGGGAGGAGATTTTTGCTTCAGGCCTTTTATTTTTCTAAGTCGCTAATCGGCACCGCTGATTCAAGATAGGCACCGCGGTGCCTAAAGCATCGGGCCTCTTCAACATTCGCACCATGATCCCGCAGATTGCACGCGGTCGACTTCGACTTCGTGTTTTCCACCCTTTTCTTCATGCTCATTCTCCGATTCCTTCACCTTGCATCACAACACAACAAAAATATCAAAAGTGAGATTGTTCTATTTAAACTAAATTATATAATTTAATCATTGGGTTGCCTCGCAAGTAACGTCTTTTAGCCAGACGCAGTAAACCTTTACTAGTACCAATAGATCTTTCTACGAACTGCTTGCAATCCGCACAGTCATTGTTGCAGGTATCACTTTTCCTACAACACTTTTTTCAAAAAAGGGCCTCATATCTAAGATTATCCCTCAATTACACAAGGCATGCTTGTCTTCTAGGCTCTCTATAATGTAGGGATCAGTGAAACTTCCTATATCTCTCAACTTTTGGGGGTGCCCTTCAGAGTATGGACTTTCTTTTTGAGGGTCAACAATGGCATTTGGTGTTGTCCCTTCTGCAATAGGGTGGTCCTCAGTGACCTCTTCTTTCTCTACACCAACTATATCTTCAAATTCCTCAACAACTTTGTCGCGCCCGTTTTTGACCTCGGGGTCTGAACGGTATCCGCAACGTTGCTCTTTGGCGCGATTCCCTGGATGGAGCAATAATGCTGATTTTGAGGAGTCACCACCTAATTATTTAAGTGAATTAGGACACTTGATTTATTGCAATAAAAATACTGCAATTAATCTCTATTTAATGGTCTGCGAAATTAATGAGATTCTGGATCATGGTTCTTTATTATCCTAAAGGGAAGGGGTTAGGCATCCTTTAAGATCCGCTAACTTGCGGTTATCCGTTCAAACCTAGGTTAATTATTTATTGCCTTTTTATTCTACATATTCTAAGCAGTTTTCATAATTTACAATTACAATGGAATGCAATACAGAATAATAAAGCTAAAATCGAAATAAACTCCGGGACATCTTTTAGCCCTTTTTAGGCCTTCTGCACAAGATGATCCCCGGGTACCTGCATAAACACTTAGTAAAAGTGTTAGTAATAAAATAAATAATTTTAAAGTAATAGCAAGAATTAATAAGTAAAGCCAAAAATAAATCCGTCTTTTGTACAGGGGAGGCCTTGGAAATCAGACGGAGATTCCTTCATTGGCCAATATTGTTAGAAACAATAAAATAAATAAAACATTCAGATCCGCGCCAAAACAGTAATAGTTTTAAACACGGAGGGCTCAGATATATAAAAAATAAAGTGGGACATCCTAAACAAGTCCGGCTGCGAAAATTCGCCCAGCCAGCGCATGTTGGTTATCCGGTGTAAGCGGAAGAAATCATCATTGCCCAGAAAGCTTCATTTTATTTTATTTTCCGTCTTTGCAACTGTGGAGGCCTCAAAAATCGACGGATAACTTTTTCATTGGCCATGAAGTGTAGTATCTGGTTCGAATCAGTAAATAAAAATAGAGGGCAATATTGTCAAAACCAATCCAGAAATAGCTCAGGAGGTAGGAACAGTAATAACAAACATCAAACACGTCGGATATTTTAGAACATCGCCGAAAATAATATAGCCATCTAAACAAAGAGGATAAAGAAGAACAAGCTCGCCGGAATTTAGCTCCGGCGAGATACGAACCAAAGTTAGAAAATCAGTCCGGTTCACCATAGTAAAACAACATATACCAAAAATATAGCCGGATAAAGTTCGTCGGAGTTTAAAACTCCGGTCAGTTGTCAAAAAACAAAAGAAAACCAATCCATTAACAACCAGCAACATATCCCAAATTTTAGAACCACACCCAAGGCCTCCGAAAATTTTAAATTCCAAGCCAGGCACCGATAAAAATCAGAAAATCAGAACAGTCCAACAGTCAACAAACACACAAAAATTGTAACAAAAATAAAGGTACCAAACACGTCGCCGGAGATGGTGAGGGGAGAAGATAGGCGGCGTCACTTCAACGGTATCACACCGGAGCGACACTGCCAGTGGTTGTCCGACAGTGACGAGTTTGATGCGACGGGGTTGTGTGTGTTGGAAGATGAAGAAGATGAGGGGAGTGAAGGTAAAAAATGAAAGGGTTGTCCCTGTTTTGTGCGGTTGCTCATGTTTTTAAAAGAAGGGATAATGTTTTATTTATAGGGGTATTTAGGTTTAGGGTTTGGGGGGAAATGAAAAGTGTACTGGGCCTCATTTTTGGGCCTCAGTTTGGGCTTCAGTTTTTAGCGGATTGGACTGATCTAGATTGTGCCTCGGACTGGACTGATTAGACAAAAATGCAAAACGAGTTTATTATTTAAAAGAAAAATTATTTAAAGGTACAAAATTATCAAAATAAAAATATCGATGCAATAATAATAAAATACAATATTTAAAAAATGTTTAATGCCTAATTAAAAGTAAAAATGGGATGCCAATTAATTATTTAAAGAGATGCAAACATTAATAAAATAAAACGATGGTGTAATAATAATAGAAACATAATATTGACAAAGACATCATGCTTAATTTAAAATAAAAAGATGCAATGTCATTTTGTGAAGAAATAAACATAGAATATTATGTAAAAAATTCAAAAATGATGATTAAAATGTGATGTCCTAAAATGCTTAAAATTGCAAGAAATAACTAAAATACGGGTCAAAATTGGGTGTCAACAACTTGTCCCTCTTTGACCGAAGACGCTGAAAGAGTTTTCGGACAAAGACGTTGACTTGTAGCCAATTTTGTTCTCATCGTTAGAATTAAAATAAAGATCAAGAAAATGAATGGGTAAAAAGCTGATGAAGATTCAAAAATTTTTGTCTCAGTCTCGAATTATGATGACACTGAGTCGTTGTGATGCCAAAATAAAAGGCAAAGCTGATGCAAATTTAAAATTTGTCCTAGTGTCGAATTATGAGAACACCGGGTTGTTGCGATGCTAGAAAATTAAAGCAGGCAGACGCCGATTCAAAATTGTCCCAGTGTCGAATTATGATTGACACTGGGTTACAGGTGATGTGGTGCTGTAAAAGACAGGGTGTTTGTTCCCTAAAATGCCTCTAGGATGTTTGTTCCCGAGGTCCAAATGCAAAAGGCGTTTGTAGATGCTGATGACGTCATTGCATGGGCGCGATGCAGATGTTCGTCGCTGCATAGACGAAACATAGATGAAGTCATTGCATATGCTTAAATAAAAATGTGTCGTTGCATAGACGCGATGCAGATGATCGTCGTTGCATAGACGAAACATAGATGAAGTCGTTGCATATGCTTACATGAAATTGCGTCGTTGCATAGACGCGATGCAGATGCTCATCGTTGTATAGACGAAACATAGATGGCCGCCAGATAGCTTACACGAAACGGCGTCGTTGCGACGCCGACGCAGATGCTCGTCGTTGTATAAATGAAACATGATGAAGCCGTTGCATAGGCTTAGAAGATGTGGCGTCGTTGCATAGACGCGATGCAGATGCTCGTCGTTGCATAGACGAAACATAGATGAAGCCGTTGCATAGGCTTACATGAGATGTCGTCGTTACATAGACGCGATGCAAATGTTCGTCGTTGCATGAACGAAACATAGATGAAGCCGTTGCATAGGCTTACATGAAATGACGTCGTTGCATAGACGCGATACAGATGCTCGTCGTTGCATGAACGAAACATAGATGAAGCCGTTGCATAGGCTTACATGAAATGGCGTCGTTGCATAGACGCGATGCAGATGCTCGTCGTTGTATAAACGAAATATGATGAAGCCGTTGCATAGGCTTAGGAGATATGACGTCGTTGCATAGACGCGATGCAGGTACTCGTCGTTGCATAGGCTTACATAAGATGACGTCGTTGCATAGACGTGATGCAGACGCTCGTCGTTGCATGAACGAAACATGGATGAAGGCGTTGCATAGGCTTACATGAGATGATGTCGTTTTATGGATGTACCTGCTTTGTGACTCGCTTGGGTTGAGATAACGTCATTGCATAGACGTTGTGCGTTTGTAACCCGCATGGGCCTATTGTTGTCCTCCCTCCTTTGCTGATATGAAGATCCTGCTTCAAAGAAAACTTGTGAGTTTTAGGAAAAGAGTGGTAGATCTGCATCAACTTTGTAGCTTTGGCTCTTGACGCTTGCATGCTCAGACTGGTTTTGACTTAGGGGTGTATCGGTATCTACTTTTGATGACGCTGGGCTTGTTGGTGATGCGGGATGAGTGGACCGACGCTCGAGGCCGCTTCTGCCATTCGTTGGGAAGGTTGGTCCCCCAACAAATTGCCTCGATTCGCTGTAAGAGAAAATTCACGTTATGCTCCTGCTCCTGCATGCTAAGACTTAAGCAAAGGGTTAGTGCATAACTGTTAAGGCAAAAATGATAACACATGAATTTATAAGCAATGTAATTGTATGAGTAGAAATATTATCCTGTAAAACGTTATGGCGGCTGTATTGATGTGATGCTGCAAATGCTGAGATTTCATCCTTGCACGGACGTGTTGAATGTTGTGAATGCTTGCTGAATGCTGCGAGTGTTGATGCAGTCTCTGTGCGGACTTGTTGGATGCTGTGAATGCTTGTTGAATGCTCTGCGCGGGCTTCTTTGGATCCGCGAATGCTTCTCACGTCGCGATTGCCGATGTAGTCTCCGCGGACTTCTTTGGATGCCGCGAATGCTTCTTTGAATGCTACGATTGCTGATGTATTCTCTACACGACTTCTTTGGATGTTGTGAATGCCACGATTGCCGCGATTCTTGATGTAGTCTCGCACGACTTCTTTCTGGATGCTGCGAATGCTTGCTGAATGCTGCTATTGCTGATGTAGTCTCTGCACGGACTTGCTGGATGTTGTGAATGCTTGCTGAATGCTAGTCTCTGCACGAACTTAACCCTGACGGAAATTTCTCATATCTCTTTTCGAAATAATCAAATGCATTCTGTCACACGCGAGCCAATGAGAAGATTTTTAATAGTGTGACCGAAGCCGACTTAGGCCGCCTACGTATCCCCATGAGGGAATCAGGTCATGACGTAGTTCGTGATGCAAAAAATGATTGTACAATTTTCAAAAAATGAGACCGAAGTCAATGTGGCCGCCTACGTATCCCGCGTAGGGAATCAGGTCAAGAGTAGTTCGTGATGCAAAAAAATGATAATTTTTATATATGTATTTTTTTTTTTGAAAAGTGGAAAGACAACATCACGTTCTGACTTCAGTTGATACCAACAATTAGTATTGTACTTAGGAATTCCGTTATTTACTTTCAGTCTAAACGAAACTGACTTCTGGGTAATTCCTATAGTTTCAAATGGTACCTCAGACACCTAAGTATAGACACACTTGCTTGCAGCCAAGGTTTCGAACTACACGTAATCTCGTGTTTCAAATGCCCTCACTGAAGAAAGTTCCATTTCTCACATATATTTCAGTATTTTGAATTTTGGGACGTTTAGAGAAGTACGCTCACACTCAAAAGGATGTTCAATGCATGCAATTGTGATACCATAGGCTTGACCGTCATGTAAGTATCCACTAATGTGAGAACCCTCAGTATAAGATCATGTAGGTCTTGTCACGGGCTTGTAATATAGGTTTGGGGGAAGGGATGAATATCATTTGGGTAAAAAGTGACTAATCCTTCCTCGAGCGTTGGACTACGTCCGTGCTTTATATTTGTGTGCTTTAAGGCTGACCTGCTTTTTTTTTGTCCCAGTTTTTATGTACATACTTCTTTTTGAATCTTTCGTTTGGAGCGCGCTCTTTCCAAAGTTATTCTCTCATTTTTATTCATTTTTTTTAAATGTCGGGGCTTTTGATTTCTTCTTTTTGTGAAGTCGTCATTTATGTTTTTCTTTTCCCTTTTGGGACTTTGACAATTTTGTCTTTGTAAACTTCGACGCAGAATTTTGTCAGTCACTTGCACATTTCTAAAGCGCTCAAGGAGGTCGGGCCAAGAGAGAGATAGTGTGTATGCACTCAGAAAGGGTATATGCTTAATATGTAGTTGTCAAAAGAATAGACTTTAGGCTCAAAGGGGTGTACTACAAATAATTTTATTTGGTAGGCTGAAAAGGCTCAAACGGGTCAAAGAAAGCCTACGATCATTTCATCCACTGAGTGTTACACAGGATTTCGCCTCAACAAACATTCAGGCCAAGTTCTAGATCACAATGCAATACAATTGAACTTATTCTAAAACTCACCACACAATGCACATGAAACGATGAGGTTGGTTTCGTTCTTATCTTAAAAGCATGCAAGAATGTCATTACATGTGTGAGTGAGAGATATCAAAAGAATCTATGGTTTACCACGAAGTCAACTCATATTGATTATTACTCGTTCTTTCCTATGCACACTCCTAACTGTGTTGGTATCAACCAAGTCAAACAATGATACTTAAAAAAATGTTTTTGTATTTTTGGATAACATTTTTTTTTGTATTTATGAACAAAGTATTTTTTTTTTTGTATTTTTTGAATAAAGGGTACCGAACCCGAGTAGGGCTGCCTACATATCTCATCTTTGACGAGAATCAGGTGTGCGTAGTTCGTTCAGATATGTTTGAAAATGTATGCTTGAAAAGGAATTCAATTATGATAGGATATCAGTAGTAAAAGCTGTGCAAAACAAATGATAGAATGAATGCAAAGTAAGATGAATGTCCATGATATGATGAATGTAATGAAAAAGAAAAAAAAATGAATGTTTGTGATAGAATGAATGTAATGAAAAATGAATGTATGTGATAGAATGAATCAAATGCAATAATGAATGTCCCTGATTGGATAAATGCAATGAATGGGTGAACCAAATATGTCCCTTTTTTTTTATGTGGTGCCGAACCCAAGATGAGTTGCTTACGTATCACACCGTGTGGTGAGAATCAGATACGCGTAGTTCGGGATGATTATGTTGTAAAATGCATGATAAAGAATTATGTAATCGACACTAGACATATCAATTGAATTTGCAAATATGTATAAAGATACAAAATATAGGACCAAGAGCGATGCTTCGTTGAATCTGGTATAAGCTGACTTCTTTCCGTCAACATAACTCCAGCTCATTCTTGTGATGATTTTTTTTCTTTTTCTTTTTCTTCATTTTTTTTATTTTCTTCCGGCCGCCGTCGACTATTTGCGAGGACGGTCTTCCTGCAAAAAATATGACAAATGGGTGAGAGTAGGCAAGCCACAAAATAATAAAATGTAAGAGTGTGACAATATAGTCAAAGACTCCCCTGCTTGGTTCGACCGGACTGATGGTTGATGCTTCACAAAGTCCAATTCGCGCTGTCCTAATTTTGCTAAGATTTGGCTTACTAGACGCAAGGTTTTCGAGCGGACTACTCGAGTGAGAAGGTTACGCGGCCACCGGATGGTCCGGGCACTCCACGTATAATACAACTCTCCTAGATTTGGGTTTTGAAGAAATTTTTTTGCTGATGCACCAAGCGTACCTCGCGTGTAGTGTGATAATGTCAATTTTCCAGAATGGAGGAAATATGAACGAAATGATAATTTAAGAAAAGCAGCAAAAAAAAAAGAATGTAGCAATTAAAGAAGTTAATTACAAAATAAAAGCAAACAATTTAAAGCATTTACACCAATAATAAAAGCAAAATAAAGTGCAATATTTAATTAACTTGGGTTTGCTATGGTCAAGAACATGATATCCCCAGCGGAGTCGCCATGCTGTCGCGCCCGTTTTTGACCTCGGGGTCTGAACGGTATCCGCAACGTTGCTCTTTGGCGCAGTTCCCTGGATGGAGCAATAATGCTGATTTTGAGGAGTCACCACCTAATTATTTAAGTGAATTAGGACACTTGATTTATTGCAATAAAAATACTGCAATTAATCTCCATTTAATGGTCTGCGAAATTAATGAGATTCTGGATCAGAGTTCTTTATTACCCTAAAGGGAAGGGGTTAGTCATCATTTAAGATCCGCTAACTTGCGGTTATCCGTTCAAACCTAGGTTAATTATTTATTGCCTCTTTATTCTACATATTCTAAACAGTTTTCATAATTTACAATTACAATAGAATGCAATACAGAATAATAAAGCTAAAATCGAAATAAACTTCGGGACATCTTTTAGCCCTTTTTAGGCCTTCTGCACAAGATGATCCCCGGGTACCTGCATAAACACTTAGTAAAAGTATTAGTAATAAAATAATTAATTTTAAAGTAATAGCAAAAATTAATAAGTAAAGCCAAAAATAAATCCGTCTTTCGTACAGGGGAGGCCTTGGAAATCAGACGGAGATTCCTTCATCGGCCAATATTGTTAGAAACAATAAAATAAATAAAACCTTCAGATCCGCGCCAAAACAGTAATAGTTTTAAACACAGAGGGCTCAGATATATAAAAAATAAAGTGGGACATCCTAAACAAGTCCGGCTGCGAAAATTCGCCCTGCCAGCGCATGTTGATTATCCGGTGTAAGCGAAAGAAATCATCATTGTCCAGAAAGCTTCATTTTATTTTATTTTCCATCTTTGCAACTGTGGAGGCCTCAAAAATCGACGGATAACTTTTCCATTGGCCATGAAGTGTAGTATCTGGTTCGAATCAGTAAATAAAAATAGAGGGCAATATTATCAAAACCAATCTAGAAATAGCCCAGACGGTAGGAGTAGTAATAACAAACATCAAACACGCCGGATATTTTAGAATATTTCCGGAAATAATATAGCCACCGGAAACAGTAGGGACAGCAGCAACAATCTCGCCGGAATTTAGCTCCGGAGAGATACGAACCAAAGTTAGAAAATCAGTCTGGTTCACCATAGTAAAACAACAGATACTAAAAATATAGTCGGATAAAGGTCGTCGGAGTTTAAAACTCCGGTCAGTTGCCAAAAAACAAAAGAAAACCAGTCCATTAACAACTAGCAACATATCCCAAATTTTAGAACCACACCCAAGGCCTCCGAAAATTTTAAATTCCAAGCCAGGCACCGATAAAATTCAGAAAATCAGAACAGTCCAACAGTCAACAAAAACACAAAAATTGTAACAAAAATAAAGGTACAAAACACGTCGCCGGAGATGGTGAGGGGAGAAGATAGACGGCGTCACTTCAACGGTATCACACCGGAGCGATGCCGCCAGTGACGGGTTTGATGCGACGGGGTTGTGTGTGTTGGAAGATGAAGAAGACGAGGGGAGTGAAGGTAAAAAATGAAAGGGTTGTCCCTGTTTTGTGCGGCTGCTCATGTTTTTAAAAGGAGGGGTAATGTTTTATTTATAGGGGTATTTAGATTTAGGGTTTGGGTTGGTTTGGGGGGGGGGGGGGAATGAAAAGTGTATTGGACCTCATTTTTGGGCCTCAGTTTGGGCTTCGGTTTTCGGCGGATTGGACTGATCCAGATTGTGCCTCGGACTGGACTGGTTTGACAAAAATGCAAAACGAGTTTATTATTTAAAAGAAAAATTATTTAAAGGTACAAAATTATCAAAATAAAAATGCCGATGCAATAATAATAAAATACAATATTTAAAAAATGTTTAATGCCTAATTAAAAGTAAAACGAGATGCCAATTAATTATTTAAAGAGATGCAAACATTAATAAAATAAAACGACGGTGTAATAATAATAGAAACATAATATTAACAAAGACATCATGCTTAATTTAAAATAAAAAGATGCAATGCCATTTTGTGAAGAAATAAACATAGAATATTATGTAAAAAAATGCAAAAATGATGATTAAAATGCGATGTCCTAAAATGCTTAAAATTGCAAGAAATAACTAAAATACGGCTCAAATTTGGGTGTCAACAAGCTTGTTGTGGTTCAGGTTCCACCATCTGCTCACCACTCCTCGTAACTGAGTCACTCGGTGGACTTTCTTGAGGTGTAATGGGTACCATGTCCATCAGTTGCCCGATTTGTGGTTCCAACTTCAGAATTTGTCCCACTTGAGTCTCCAAGTTCTGCAAAGAGGATCTTACATCCACCATGAACTGAATTTGGGCGTGTGTGAGTTCTAACAATGTTTCTCTCAATTCATTCTGCTCCTCTGATGGGGCCTGACTCTGTGGCTGCTGAAATTGCCCTTGAGGAGTCTGGGACTGGGTGAGCCTGAGTAAGGCTTCCTGCAGCTTATTTCGATCTTCCTGTGGAACCTGTGGGTTAAATTGCTGTTGATGATATCGATGTCATGGATAGTAGTGAATTACTACGCTCGATAGTAGTATTAGTCCATTTATTATATATATATATATATATATATATATATATATATATATATTACCTATAAAATAAGAAAAACAACAAAAAGTGATAAAAAGATGCTCGCAGAACAAGTTAGAAACTTGTTCCTGGAGCAACCAAATTAGAAATAAAATAATATAATCAAATATATACAAACAAATTAGAAATAAGATTAGATAATTCGATATTGAAAGTACGCCAGTCCCCGGCAACGGCGCCAAAAACTTGTTAGCGATATTTCGACTGCTCACGCAAGCGTACGCATCGTTCACATGTAATATAGTCTATAGGACCGAATATCGTCCACAAAGACTGGTTTTTAAGTACCGTTCATCTATTTTATGTTATCTATTTGGAAATCGATATTTGATTGAGGTATTTATTTAACTACTAGAATAATTATAAGATTTAAACCAATAAAGTTGTAATCAGTTATGAATGAATTAGGGCTTCCAAAATCCTCGACTATCCACTTTATTCAATTATTAATGCAACTAAAATGATTCTTCTTCTTCGTTAAGATAACGGTTAACTAGACTGTCTTATATTCCGGTTAGGACATATAATCACTCAACCCCAGTGCAGAACCCTTCTATATTTCTATGATATGATTTACCACATAGGAGGATTAAGAACAGTAACCTATAATGCTACACAAGTATCGGGGTACTTTCGTCCACGATTTTAACCTATGTCTAGTCAATTACATCATATCAAAATATCTCCTCTCGGGGTTTGATTCGAAATCATATAGGTTATGATAACTAGTGATCAATTAATTATCAAACATTCATATCAAATATTGACTAAATCTTAATCAAACGAAGAAAAAATCAAACTACTGCATTAATTCATGAATAAAAGTTTCAAGTGATTCATAAGGAAAACCCTAATAGAGTGTTTAGCTCCTAGCTATAGTCACGCTAAGAACTAACACAATATCCATACATAAACTGAATTAAAAACGAAAGAAAGAAAATTACGTAGAACAAAGTCTCCAATTGTAGCTCCAAATCCGCCTGTGTTGTGTTGTCTTGTAGATTGACCAACTTTTTTCATAGCATTAATCCCTAGGGCTTAAATATCCTCTAATTTTCGTGCCCTATGGACCAATCCGCCCTTAGTCAATTTGTCTTCGGAACTGAAATTTCCCGCGTCGGCACCGCGGTTCTGCATACCGACACCGCGATGCCGAAACTCCTGCAGCTTCTCAGCACAAATGGCACCGCGGTGCTGAAAGTCCTGTGGCTCCTCGGTAAATATGACATTGCGGTTCTGCATAGTGGCACCGCGGTGCTGCCTTCTTTCGCTCTGAGTTGTCAACTTTCGTCCTTTTCGCCTCGGGAGCACATTTTCTGCCCATTTCTCGTTCCTTTGTGCCATTTTTCCTTTTTGCACCGCTGTGACTCAAAAGAAAGAAAAACAAACCTACTACTATACTAAACACAATAAAAATGAGTAAAATACCAACTAAAAATGACTCAAAATGCATATACAAAATACGCCTAACAAAGAGGAATGCAAAAAAATATATAGGTATTATCAACAAGAAAGTGCTAGCAACCAACCGACTTCCATACCATCTGCTTCTTCTTTTTCAACACAACCTCAAAAAAGACAAACTGTTTCTGCGACTAGTATTCAAAGCCTCAGAACTAGAATGTGCGGTGCTAACACTACTAACCAAATTAACGAGTTTGTTGTTTTTGTTTTGCAGGGTGCTTTCCCATACGAAGCAGTTCTCAATGAAGAATGAAATGAAGACTTGAGAAATACTGGAAGAGGAATGAGAAAACCTATCCGACACTTTCAATGATGACCCGAGATGTTTTAAACATTCAAGCGTCATCAACGGCGTCTGAAAGCGCTTTTTCTGTCGATAGATTTTAAATAAGAGAGCACAGACACTCATTAGCCGGAGACAACTTGGATATTGCAGTATTATTCAGAGATTGGATATGAGTAGAGAGGAGAAGGTGCGGTCAACCGGAGATCAACGAAGAAGAAGACGAAAACTACAACATCTTATTTGAAGGTATGTGTAGCGACGTGGAGCAATTTGACCAACAAATACCAATTAACTGAAGAACAACAAGACATTGTGAAGAAACTAGAAAAAGTGTTTTCAAATTGTTAATTTTTTTAATTGCAATTTTACTCTGTCATTTGCAACTTTTGAACAACACCACAAATTTGCAATTTTGACAATTGTATATGTATTACAAAAAAAATTATATTTCTATTAAATAATATAAGAGACACAAAAACAGTCTTGTTTTTATTACACTATCTTCTTCAATTATTGAGTTGTTTATATATATATATATATAATTTTTTAAAAATTATGTGCCAAAAAAATTGAAAAATCCCGCCTCGACCCGATCTTGTCCCGCCCCGGCCCGATAGGATTGATACCCTTTTTCGACGGGACCGGAACCGGGATGAGACATCAGCGAATCCCGCCGGAAACCGATCCCACCCCAACCCCATCCCCCATCCTGCCCCACCCCTAGATAGGAGTGCATATTTGCCCTTGTAAATGCCAAACCCTATTCATGCTTTAAGGAAGTTTGAGGATTATGATAGAAATAAGTTATTATTTTCTTTCTTAAATTATTTATCGTGGTTATTAAAAATATTTATTTTAAATTATTTGTCATTTTAGAAGTTTAAGATATAATTAATTATTTTTTTAATTTTATCTTTAATAAAAATTTAGCATTAATAGAGAGAGATTATAACTTAAATATAAATAAGAATAAAATTAGTTAAATATCTTTCCATTAACATTTTTTAAGAGATGTGAAACAAAAAAATGTGATAGATAATTTGAGACGAATGAGGTTTATAAAATAAACATCTTGTTTGGTCATCCATGACAATGTCAAAATGCTTTTTTGATTGCGGCTCCCTATCCCCATATAATGTCATCCATGATGTCATTTCCTATAATTTTCCTACTTTTAAATTAAAATTTGACTTTGACTAGCTACCAAAATAAGTAGATAATCAAACTGTTATTCTTTCCATATTACATCATCATTTACTATAAATATCGCTGAAGTTCCCTAATCGAACCACGTTTAGATAATGTTTCGTAGTTGGTGTTTTTTGATAACATAAATGAGTCGTGTGAAACTTGTAGTATAATATATGTTTGGCAATTTAACTTTATTTGTTAATGATGAGTACTCCTAATTTATATTAAAAATAATTCATGCTTTTTCACAAAACGAATTTGTCTTGCTCATTGCTCCATTTTCCCGTGACTCTTTCAGATATGCCGGTTATTGGTACATTGATTATATATTTATTATACAATAGTGATACATATTCTATATAACAATGATATCGGTTCTATATGTATGATGTATTTTCTATACATATATAGAGTAGTGGTTATAGATCATCTTATTAAGCGTAAAAGGTAAAGTTTAAAGTTAAATTGTTGTCAAATAAAAAACTATGTCATTATTTAGGACCATATAAATTGTAATCGGGAGTAATATTTTCTTCCTTAAATGGATCATGAAAAAACTCGTGCCCATATGAAAAACTACCTCAACCTCCACCGATCAGTACAGAACAGTGATTGGTTTACTTCGATTACGATTTGAGAACTGTTTGTTTCAATTGTTTCTCTCCCGATTTTCTCTGTTTTCTTGGGCCATTATAAATTGGGGCCCCGAACTCTATACCAACTATTACAGTATTCGCAAACCAAGCAGAGTTTGATTCATATAGATTGGGCCTTTTGTTCAGTGGCAGACTAGCTGGCACGTCCTCCCAAATGCCCACTTCTACAACTGCTTACGGCCCATAAAGATTGGTATTTAATACCTTTAGAAAAATTTACATGACATAACTAACTACTCATACATATTTATATTTAGTATCTATAGTTTATATTAATTACTTCCTCTAACTAAGAGTAATATGTTAAATACAATTAATAACTATTAATAAAGATACACAATACATTATTTTTTTCATATCTATTTTTCTTTAGATCTCCGTTGTTGGCGGATCTCCGGCGAAATCCATTACAGATCTACTTTTCTTCATATCTCAGGTGGCGACGCAATCCTCAGCAGCGGTGGAGGTGGTGCGAACTTTTCTGGCAAACAGAGGACGACCCACCATGTTGAGCACAACGACTCTCTCTCCCTGTTTTGCTCACCGAAGCTCACGCCGACAAACAGATCTGAAGCCACCAAGAAGGAGCTCATGACGACTTCTCTCTTCCTGTTCTTCAAATCTATTTTCTTCATATCTCCGTTGTCGGTGGAGCTCCGGCAAAATCCATCTTTAAATATATTTTTCTTCATATCTTCGGTGGCGGCGACGTCATCAGCAACGACGGAGGTGGTGCAGACTTTTCTGGCAAACAGAGGAAGACCCACCATGTTGAGCACGATGACTCTCTCTCCCCGTTTTACTCACCGAAGCTCACGCCGACAAACAGATCTGAAGCCACCACGACGGAGCTCACGACTCTTGTTCTTCAAATCTATTTTTCTTCATATCTCCGTTGTCGGTGGAGCTCCGGCGAAATCCATCTTCAGATTTATTTTTCTTCATATCTCCAGTGGCGGCGCCGTCGTCAGCAACGATAGAGGTGGTGCGGACTTTTATGGCAAACAGAGGGCGACCCACCACGTTGAGCACGACGACTCTCTCTTCCCTTTTACTTGCTGAAGCTCACGCCGACAAACATATCTGAAGCCACCATGGCGGAGCTCATGGCGGCTTCTCTCTTGATTTGTTATTTTTTTTTTATTCATTATCTGAGTTTATTTGTTAAAATTTTAGATTGTTTTCAATTTGTTATTTTTTTTGTATTCAGTATTTGAGTGTATTTGTTAATTTTTTTTGTGTATCTATTTTTTGTATTAAGTATTTAGTGTATCTATTACAACTGAATCTATTGTCTATATTTATGTTATTTGAATACAATCGAATTTAAAATTTAATAAGTTGAATAATGTTTTTTTTTGTATTTATGTTTGTTTGAATACAATCGATTTTTTAAATGTAATAAATTGAATACGATGTAAAAATAGCTACAAATGAATACAACTGAGTTGAATACATTTGACTTGAATACAAGTGAGTTGAATACATTTGACTTGAACAGAATAAAAAGAATTTTGAATACATTTTTACTCGCTGTATTGTTGTTTTATGAGTACAGCGAGATATTTTATGAATATAGTGAGTAAAAAGTAGCTATGCCTTGTAAATATTTAAACTATAGAAAGTTTCAAATACCTTTACTCCATTGCTAATAGATACCATTCATGTCCATATGCTTAGAATTTATTGAGTTTGAGGAGGAAAGATATTGTTGGGTGTGCGAATTAATTTTTACATCGGAAGTGGAAAAGAAAAAGAACCTATATATAAGATGTAGGATTCTCTTAATGATGTAAGACCTTTTGGAGAAAACTGTGTGGTCTTGACCCAAAGCGGACAATATCACACCGCGTAAGAGTGTCATGGGGTTATTTTGTTCCAACAACGGGTATCAGAGCCAATGATTTGATGGGATGAGTATGAAGATGACGAAGTGTGGTGTGGGGCTTAGCTTAGTGCCTTTGCCCGTTTATTGGGATGGTGCAGTACCTTACCCGTAGATTGAAACCGCTTACACAACAAAGTAGCAGAAGACTTTCGTGACCATAAATACTCGAAGGATGATGTGGGTGACACACAATTAATCTCCAAATTAGCCCATATTTAGTGATGGATTAGAAAACTTAGTTCGAGGGGGATATTGTAGGGTGTGCGAACTAATTCCCACATCGGAAGTTGAAAAGAAAAAAGAACCTATATATAAGATGTATGATTCTCTTAAAGGTGTGAGGCCTTTTGAAGAAAATTGTGTGGGCTTGACCCAAAACGAACAATATCACACCATATAAGAGTGTCTTAGGGATATTTTGACCCGACATAGATAAGAGCATAACACTTTAGAGTTTGAGCACAAGGCTGACTGTGTCCCCTTCAGTCAATGTGTGCAATGAATTGGAAACATCCAATGTCTTTTTCTTTTTTTTTCCCACCTGATCCCGCGTTGAAACCCCGATCAATTTGGATTCGTGCCGCTAGTGTTTTAAAAGGCGGGGGCATGAAGCGAAACGTTTTACTTAATATGGGACGAGGCGTAAGCCCCACAGATCTTTAAAATTTAATTTATAATGTAGTAAAATAGTATAATAATACAAAAAATAAAAAAAATTACATTAATAACTTAAATATTTTAAAATATGATTAAAGAAACTCATAGAATAAAACTTCTAACATGATTTTACAAGTATGAAAATAAAAATCATATAAAAACTGTTATGAGATACAAATCAACTCTATCATCTTAACTTTCAAATATTAAAAGAATCGCAATTTTTTAAAATATATTACGATCATATTATGCAATTTACCTTCCTAAAAAATCAGTAAACTTTATCAGTTTTATAATTAAGACAAAGCTTCTTCATAAATAAAAATAACATTACTTTATAATAGAGAAATAATAAAATATGATAATATTGAGACATATAACATAAATATGAAGACCTAGGAAAAACGAAGATGTAAAATTCGGCTATGTATTTTAAAAAAAATGTTAAGTAATATTCACCCTCACGGTGTTCTCAAATAATAAATATGTAATACTACAACTTATTATTTGAGTTATTCTCAACCTTTTTATTTCTATAGATGAAAAGCTATCAAACATCATTCACTTATTGAGGAATTATGAGGGTCAACCGTCTTAACTAACAAAATGATACATAATTTGTGTAAAAATTCTTAGCCGAGTCTCGAGCGTTAGGCATTACACGTGTTTAGGGCATACAGATGAGCGCATAGGGCGTAAACCTCACACAACTAAGCCCCACACTTAAGCGTCGAGATATTTTGACAGTGCCCCTGCCGGGGGCGAGTCCTTCGGCGAGTATCAAACCTGTCTTTTAAAATATTGTCGGTGTCGAGCAAATAGGCCGTTTGGACTGATGTTGTGCGGGTCATGATGACTGAATCAATAGATGAACTAATGCCCAACCCTGCTTAATGCTTGCTTGGGATAAAATGGGTTGTGTCAAGATAGGTTAAATGATCGGTTATTGTCCGAGCTGCCTAACTTAACCCATCATTTTCACAAATTTCAAACAAACCCTATAAATAAAGGAATGACCATTTAAATCTTACAATGAGTAGAAATTTTCATTGCTACTTGCAATGTTTCAAATGTTAATATTCATTTTTTCATCCAGTATCCGATAGCTGCATTGAGACCCCAACTAATTAAATTTAAATTCGCATTTGGTAATATCCAATTAAAAAGAAAGTGCTCTCTATAAAAATTTCTTACATATCCTAAATCTAGTCGATTATCAAAACTAAAAAGAACATGAAAAAGTAATTACGTTTACAAATATTAGGCAAGAGATAGTACTCATTATTAGCCATATTCAGGGCGGAGCTACATTAGGCCAAGGTGGGTAGTCAGTTGAACACTCTTAGCCGGAAAATTATATCGGGTACATAAGTCAAATATTTAATTGGCGTAATACATAAACATACCCTCAAACTTGGTCTCAATTGACAAGTATGTCCTCTAACTTTGGGTGTGCATAAGTAGACACATCAACTAGTTTCTACTTTGTCAGTTGAACACTTCAACTTACAAAATAATCATCTAGACACCTCAAAATTTATGTGTCACATCACTGCCACGTTAGTGCTACATCAACATTTGTGTTTACGTGTTTAACTTTATACAAGTTTATGTACTTACTTGTACACACCAAAAGTTGAAGGACATACTTGTTAGCAAAGATCAAGTTTGAAGACCTGTTTATGTATTATGCCTGGACATATTTGTTAGCAAAGACCAAGTTTGAAGACCTGTTTATGTATTATGCCTATTTAATTTTGTGAATATATATGACATATTGAGCGCCCTTGCAACAATTGAGTTATGCAGCTTAATGGCGAAGGGGGTTCATTTTGAGCCTCGTATAGTTGACTCAATTCCACCCTAAAGCATTTGTGTACCTTTTTTTATTAAACGATGAGTTGTTTATGATTGATTCGTCAAATATGATCCATTCTGTCAAGTCAAAGGCAAATATGTATACTGCCAAGTAAACCTGGCTATCGGTCCGAGATGACCCGGTACAAAATTCGATCAGGTCCGAATCGATAAGGACTTACCGGATTGGGGGTTGGGTTGACCCCCGACCCCAACCCGCACGGGTTATATAAGAATCTGGTAAGGCCCGGACCGATACGAACCGGTAATGGAAACCGGTTATCTTACCGGTTAATCGGTCCGGACCGGCCCGATAATTCACAAAAAATTAAAAATAATTTTGGGTTGTTGCCCAACGGTAATATTACTGTTAGGGGGGGGGGCTAAGGCTGGGGGATGGCCAACAGTCTTTTAGACCGTTTGGGATGTTTTTTTTTTTGTTTATAATTATTATTCTTTATTAATTACATTTTTACCCTTTAAAAAAACTATAAATACTCTACATTTTTATCACACAATTATTTCTACAATCATCTCAATTCTCATACTCTCTTAATTCTCTCTATTATCAATTCTCAAATTATTATTATTGTTATTATTATTAATTTTCAAGTTCAAACTTCAAAGACGCAAGACTTCGAGCTTCGAGTTTCAATTGTATTCAGAATCCCGAAGTTTGGTACACTCGTTTCATTATCTAATTATTTTATTAAATTGTCATATTTATTTATTGATTATTTATATATTTTATAATGGATTTGCTAAAGGGAATTGGGTCGGGACTGCGCCGTAAATCTAGTTTAAAGGGTAAAGAAACTAGAGGTTCTTCATCATCTAATCAAAATATAGATTACAATCAAATGCAAGAAGATTTGGAATAGAAGATAATGAATATGATAACGTTCATATAGATAATATTGTTGAACTTGAAACTGAACCTCCTACACCTACTAGTGTTCCTTCTGTCAATGTTGGTACTACTAGTGGTAGTCGTAGACCTCCTTTACCAGGACCAGAAGTAAGGAAAAAAGAGAGTAAAATGTGGCTCTTTTATGATAGAGTTGGGAACACTGATAGAGTTAGATGTAATATTTATGGGAAAACTTATAAACATAAGAGAGGGGGTGGTGACGGAGGGACGGGCACTATAGGTAGACATTTAATGAAAGATCATCCGATACAGTGGGGTTCTGTCCCTGATTTAGAACCCGGTCAATTACAAATTAATCCATTAACGGAGGGGGGGGGGGGTTGTTAAGTACGATCCAAAGAAGGATCGCATTGAATTAGCAAAAATGATTGTCGGAGGTTGTTTACCTTTTTATTTTGCTTCTTCTTCATATTTAATTACATATATTCAAAGAGTATATAATCAGTTATTTAAAGGTGTTCCTCATAGTACTTGTAGAGCTCATGTTTTTAGACTTTATAATGATTATGTTATTTTTTTGCAATATTTGTTCACTAACCTGTCATGCCTAGTTAGTTTTACTTCAGATATTGAACATGCTTTAAACGGTTATGATTATTTAACAATTACTTATCATTGGATTGATGAAAATTTTAAAATGGAAAAATGAATTATTACTTTAGCGTATGACGAGGATCAAAGTCATACTGGAAAATATATAAGTGAAACTATTTGTGGTTATGCCAGAAATTATAATCTTTATAACAAAATACTTTGTATATCATTCGATAATGCATCTAACAATACATATCTTTTAAAAGTGGAATTAGAACCGCCACTTCCTGACATATTTCATGTTCGTTGTGCTTGTCATATTTATAATTTAATTGTTAAAAGTGGGTTGGATTTATTTGAAAATGAATCCGAAGAGCTGTTGGAGTTATTCAAGGTAATAATAGAAAAAATAGAATTATAAAATTTAAAGAAAAATGTAAACAATTTAATTTGAGACCTAAATTCATGTCAGATGAGATTATTACACGGTGAAATTATACTTATTTATTTTTAAAAGAATGTTATAAGTATAAAGATCCCATAACACATGTTTCAAATGTTCACGGTAAGAACGTGATTTATATGTTAACCGACGAACATTGGAAATCAATTGCTGAACTTTTAAAAAATTTACGTAAATTTTACACTGCTACTGTTGAATTTTTAGGATCTTATTACCCAACAGTTTGTAATGTTTTAACTCATATAGCAGAAATTCATATTTACTTTATGGTTTAAAAATAAATATAAAATATAAAGATGCAGTTACAATTATTTTTGAAAAGTTTAAAAAATATTTTTCCCCTATTCTTGATATTTATTGTATTGGTGCAGTTTTAAATCATTCTATTAAAAATAGTAGATTGTCATAATTTAATATGTATTTTATATACTTATATGGACGTAGGTGCAACATAAACTCCATCTTCATATGATTACATAAGTAAACGTGATACTAATTTAACTACATTATATGAATATTATGCTACATTACATGATAAAAATAACTCTGCTACTAATATTCCTTCTAGTTCTGGTTCTTTGTCTACACCTGCAGGACTCGATGAAGACGATGATAATGAAGCTTTAGATATATGGAGCACTTTTACAACACAAGCAAGCACAAATCGATCTTGTGATGAGATGCAATTTTATTTGCAAAAGCCAGCGGAGTCGAAGAAAAACTTTCAACCTTTACAATGGTGGTAGGACAACAAAAGACAATTTCCGGTACTTGCAGCTATAACACGGGATGTTCTTAATGTGTCTATCTCAACAATGGCTTCTGAAAGTGCATTCAGCAAAGCACGAGATCAAATAGGAGACACACGTCACTCATTAGGCGGAAGCACATTAGAAGTGTTAGTATGCTTAAGGGATTGGATCAGATCAGAGTGAAGAAATCAAGGATTGGTAGACGTTAACTCTCCGGAAGATGAAGAAATCGGCAACATTTTGGAAGGCGGAGCGGGAGCGGAAGCGGGAATGAAATTAATACTCCATATTTAGAGGCTATGGACCATAACCAATTCAATCATCCTATAAATTACGAAGAACTTGCAAGAAGGATGCATAATATGTAAATAAAATTTTTATTACTTCATTATGTAATCTTATTAACATTATGAATAATGAAAATTCGAAAGTTTACATCTTATCATTAGTTTTTATTTTATTATCTCTTTAGTTGTTATTTGTTAACTTATGTCTACTAATTTAATAAATTAATAAAAGTATAATTACAATATAAAGAATAAACTCAATAAAGTTATAAACTATAAAGTATAAACTATAAAGTATAACTATAAACTATAAAGTATAAAGTTATAAACTATAATAAAAGTTAACTTTAAATTTTAAAATATAAAATATAAAACTATATTATATTATTATATTACATATTTAATTTGAATTTATACTTTATATTTAATTTGAAACTATATTAAATATTTAATTCAAATTTTTTTTAAAAAAAAACCGACCTGGCTTCTGTTAGACTTAACCCCACGCCAACCGAAACCCAGAGTGAATCAGACCGGTAGGTTCTAAGTGAACCGCCCGAACCGATTAAACCCAGTGACCTACCGGCCCGACCGGCTCGTTAGACACCTATACTTTTACCCTTCTGAAATTCGGCCGAGAATCTGGAAATCCCGCGTCGGCACCGCGACACAGCATTTTGGCGCCGTGGCGCTAAAAAATCAGAGGCTCTCTGGACTTCTGGCGCCGTGACGCTTTATTCCTGTAGACCTCGTGCGGTTGATAATGTATTTTTGTCCGAATTTTGTCTGATTTCTTCTATTCTTCCCGGGATTTCTTTGGCTTCATTTCTTGGGATTTTCTTGTGCAATTTCATCCTCAATAGCAGTATTTTCTCCTTTATGACCGCTGTGACTCAAAAGAAAGAAAAACAAACCTAATACTATACTAAACGCAAACGAAAAGAGGAAAATACTCACTAAAAAAGACTCAAAAGTGCATATAAAATAGACTCAACAACGACTAGAAAAGTCACCCTTTTTGGTCCTCACCAAAGGGGGCGACTAGAAAAGTCGCCCCCTTTGATCTAAGAATATAACTTTTTGTGTAAATCTTGAAAAAAGTTTATTCATGGCTAATTAAAAAGAAGCATATTTTATTTGTAAAATGAGTTTTAGGATTTGTTTTTCCTAAAACTCCTCTCAGAGTTTTTTCCTAAAACTCGAGACACAAACCAATTTCCCTTCTCGGTTTTCTTCCACAAATCGAGACACCCACACACAAATTCCTTCTCCAAAATTCCTTGTTCTATTCACTATGACTAATAAGAACATGTTTCATCCTGCCCTAACAATTTCTAACATCAAGAGCGTTTTCCTATTGTTTTTTACCTAGAAAAAGTCCAATATGAGATATGGACAGAGATGTTCAAAATTCATGCAATGACACATCACGTTCTCCACCACATTATCCCTCCAACTCCTGATACGGAGGGTGTTCTCACCAAATAGGACGATCCTAAATTATGGATTACGCTTGACACAAAAGTTCTCTAGTGGATTTATGCCACTATCTCCCTTGACCTCTTACTGACGATTATGGAACCTAACTCTTTAGCTATGACTGCTTGGAATAGATTGTGTGATATATTCCAAGATAACAGTCATTCCCGCATTGTCACATTTGAACAGGAATTTTCTCAAGTCGCTATGGAGAATTTTCCAAACGTTTCATCTTATTGTAAATGACTCAAGTACTTGACGGATCAACTTCACAACGTGGGTGCTCCAGTTAGCAATAGTCGTCTCGTCCTACAAATGGTTGCAGGCCTGTCCGAGGCCTATAACGGGGTTGCTTCGATTCTTCGTCAAAGTAACCCTCTACCAGAGTTATATCAAGCCCGTTCCATGCTTACGTTGGAAGAAGCCAGTTTGGCTAAAAAGGCAGCTACCGGGACTAGTACCGTAGTCATGATGACGCCCTCCACAAATTCTCCAGGTTTTATTGATAATTCAGGCCAAAACCGTGCTCATGGGAATGACAAGAATAATCAGAAAAATAATGGGAAAAATCGCGGGGGGCAAACGCGGTGGTTTTAGTGGTAGTTCCGGTGGTCAACATCCCGACAGTGGGCCTCATCCAGTCAGTAGTGGACCACCACCTCACTGGCCCCAACCGTGGACCCCGTATAGTCAGTAGTGGGCCACCACCTTACTGGCCCCAGCCGTGGGCCCCATGACAAAGTGATCGAGCAGGGCCATGGCTCGGCCTCGTATTTTTCGTGCCCTTCAAGAGTAACGATGGCCGGACTGGCCATCGTCTGTGCCCAACAATAATTCTGTGTTCAACGTTGTTACACCCCGAATTTTCAGGACATGACTATAAGAACGTACATAAGAACTCAAAAATGTTAAGATTTGAGTCTAGTAAAAATTTGTCGGAATTATGGAATTGTCGGAAAATGAAATGTTGCGACGAATGGGAGGGCGACACGTGTCACCCCTAGATTGGTCTTGGACGAAAATCAACATGGGTATAAGGGTCATTTGACCATTTTTAAGATGACAAGTCTTGCAAGTAGTAGAGCTTGATATTATTGACTTGGTCAATGGGACCACTTAGCATGATATTTAAAAGAGATGCATCCAAACCACACATATGTATTAATCTTAGCCCTCCATGTTGCTATATAAGGATACTAGTAGTGAGACAAGCTTTCTATACTTAGAAAAATTTCAAGAAAATTGGATAAGCAACCATAGTGCTCTCGGGTTTGGTTATGCAAAGGGAGAAAAAAATTTGTTTGTTGTCCAATAAGCTCCACACTTTAAACCAAGGTTCATGAGGGTATTGTAAGGGTATCTCAATAGAAAGATCCCGGAAAAAGATTGCTTTCGTATTAGTCGCAAGGTGAAAACCTAGTTGCTTTCCTAGGTTTTGATTGGAAGATTAGAGGGAAGTTGTTTGTGATATTCTAAGGGTCTCAAGTGGCGGATTGAGGTGTCAAAAAGAGGCTCTAAGTTGCTAAGGAGCGACTTTGGATTTGAAGTTGGATTAAGACTCGTTGAGGTAACAATCTTGTTCTCTTAAAGTGTTACAAGATTATATTGTTGTTAGCCTTACATTTTACTAGCATGATGTATATGTTTTGAAGATTTATAAGTGATTTGGATGGTTGTAGCCTAAAATCCGAAATGACATATTAGCCATTTGAGGCTGGATTACAATTTGGTCGTATTTAGAATCGTCGCATGTTACTTACTTGAAGATTGTAGTAGTTATAAGCGATTGCGACTTGATATCATGTTATGCTAACAATTTGGATTGAAAAGGAAATTGGATAAGAATTGGTGTAGTTGTATCTCAAGTTGCCGGATTTACACTTGTAGTTGTATTAGTTTGATATCAATTGTGGGGCGGAATTTTACACGTCTAGTAGGCGTGTAATCCCCTATTGTTAATTGCATTGTTGGGCCTTAAATGTGGCGTGTTTGGTTATTGAATTCGGCCTTGAAAACGGTGGCAAAGTATGTAGAAACAAAGGAAGTGCTGTCCGATTTTCCGTAGAATTTAGTGACTTTGCACTTATAATATTCTACGTCTGAAGTAAGAAGTTAATGGATGTATTATGGCCATTATAGGTTGAAGTACTAAGTATATCGTATTCTACTTGAAGGGTGGAATAGCTCAAGGTTGTAGTACATTGGAGCATTTTGCTACTTGTCGACAATCGTCGCGAGGTATGTGAACCTCTTCCTTCCTTTGGCATGATTCTATGTATGGAATATACATGTGGTATTATTTCATATTTCCTTCTACTCTTAGAAGTTAAGATGTATGTTTGTGATTTACTCTATGTAAAGGTTATGTCTAAGTTATCCTAAGTCCTTACCGAGTCTTATGGGAGATGTTGGTAAGAGTCGTTAGGAGGTATTTTGGAGCCAAGTTGACTTGGCTAATTTACGACACGAATGAGAATAAGTATCGAACAAGCCATTGCAGCGTTAATAAAGGAAAATGTAATGACAATTGATTATATTAAAATGAGTAAAATTCTCCATATGCATAGAAACTAAGATAAGACAAAATTGTATTACATTTTCTAGATCATGGCTACTTGAATAAGATCGTTATAAATAAGTATAACTTATTCACAACGCACCAAAGTATATGTTACTTAATTTAAAAGAGTTTACGTATGAAGTTTTTAAGACTATGAACCTTGAATTTTTAAAAGGTTAAGAAACTTTATTTTTCAAGTTATGGGACTTGATTTCTAAAGGAAGAAATGACTTGATTTAATGGTATAGAATACATGATTTGGAAAGCATGGATTTCTTGATATTCTAAAGATAAGAGATTTTAAATTCTAAGTTAAGAAACTTGATTTCTAAGGTTAAGAGACTTGAAGTATTTTAAAAGTTACGTAACTTGTTTTGAAAGTATAAGTCTCCTGGTTATAAAAAGAATGAATTAGTCTAAGACATAAAGTTAGTATAACGGCTTTATGGGAAGTTGGTTATAATAATTTTATGGAAGATTAAGAGAATGGTTTCTCTAGTAATATAAACAAAGAATGACTTGAAATAAAGAAGGGCAAATTGTTTTAAAGGTACCAATTGCTTAAGGTTTTAAGAAAGAAGTCACGTGAATTAGAAGCCGGTAAATGTATTTCTAAAAGGTATTGTGACTGTCTTGAAAAGTAGATATGACTTGATACTACGGTTGTTAGTATCTTGGAAGTTTTATTTGAAAAAGAGTCATTTTTAAAAGGATTAGAGGTGCGTAGTACGTTGGGTTAAATTCCCGGATTTTATATGACATTACCGCGTCCCAGAACGGGCCGCAAGATACCTTTATGGGCGACTATATGACATTATCGCGTCCCGTAAATGGGTCCGCAAAGATACCTTATGGGCAGACTATATGACATTACCGCCCCGTAAATGGGCCGCAAGATACCTTTACGGGCGCACCATATGACATTATCGCCCCGTGAATGGGCCGGCAAGATACCTTACGGGCGACTATGTGATTTTATCGCGTCCCGATCGGGCCGGCAAGATAGGCGTCCCTCCATAAAGGGCCGGATTATGTTATGTAAGGTAAGTAAGTTATATGGTAATTAACTTGATGATTTTCCTAAGTATGTACGTAAGAAAGTGACTATAACTTTTATTGAAAATGGGAAAAGATAATAAGGTACGATTAAGTTCACGAGATGGTAATGACATGGTAGGTTCAGGTATTTACCCTTTTTACACTTACCTCTGTCATGCTTTTATACAGATATGTTTTAATTGTACCTTACTTGCTCCATATTCTGCACTGTTATCGACTTCTTCTGGCCGCTCATGCCCGCAGGTATTAGGTGTACAGGTTGGTGATCCTTGTTCTTAGGATCTCGCTCGATTTGGGAAAAAGCTCCATTTACTCCGAGGCTTATCTCGGTACGGCTTTCCTGGGCGTTGTAGATTCATGTATATTCAGGGTATGGCGGCCCCGCCGCCACTGTTGTTATATTAAAACTCTTAGAGGTCTGTAGTCACATATTATGGGTTAGTTTGTAAAGGAAAGGAGGCAACTGCTTCGGTTGTATTTATATATGTCCAGGAAGGTAGCCTTATCGGCTAACCTGTTGTTTTACTTCTGTTGTTTTATTTTATAAGTTTCATGTATGTTCATTGATTATCTCTCGATGTATACTGAAGGTGCCTGTGTAGGGCACCAGCCATGCCCGGTCGGGTCGTGACAAAAGTGGTATCAGAACAGTTAGTCCTCGGAAAGTGTCTACAGACCGTGTCTAGTAGAGTCTTGATTATCGGTGTGTTGTACACCACATCTATAATCAGGAGGCTGCAAGACATTTATGATTGGTTTCCATTCTTCTCTCTTTGAGATCGTGCAGTAGAGCTGTCATAGTAGGTTGAATCCTCTCTGACCTATTCTTATGTAACAGTTATGCCTCCACGGAAGGCGACCAGGGCCCAGAAGGGCAAGGCAGCAGCAGGAGCTGCTAGTGGTACGCAGAGGGTTACCAGGACTCGGGCACAGACTATGCCTGAGGTAGTAGGCGGATCGGCGAGTTCAGCCACGCCGGCAGTATTAGAGGAGCCGAGAGCGGCAGTAGCTCCAGAGGTCCCGGTACCCGAGCCTCCAGTTCCGCAGCCAGGGGCAGAGTTTAGAGATTATGGAGAGCAGATCAGGCTATTGACTAGCATAGTGGTAGGGCAGCGCCGGCAGGAGCAGGTAGCTAACCCTAGAGCCGACAGTTTGAGGATTCGGGATTTTCTGGGTTGTAGTCCACCCGAGTTCTATGGTTCGAGGTCTGAGGAGGATCCGCAGGAGTTTATTCGGCAGTTACAGCGGACTATGCAGGTGCTTAGGGCCTCGGAGACAGAGTCAGTTGTGTTAGCTTCTTACCGGTTACGCGATATTGCGTTGAACTGGTTTGAGTCATGAGAGCTGTCTAGAGGTGTGGGTGCTCTTCCAGCAGTTTGGGGTGAGTTCACGGAGGCCTTTCTTGATCACTTTTTTCCTCCTGAAATGAGGAGAGCCCGTGATGATAGGTTCTTGTCATTGAGGCAGAATCGGAGGACCATCAGGGAGTACAACCTGGAGTTTGACTCGTTGGCCAGGTATGCGCATACTATTGTGGCTGACATGGCGGACATAGTTCACCGCTATGTGATGGGGCTAGACCGTTATATGATTACTGCATGTCTGGGAGTGGCCCTTCAGCCAGGTATGGATATTGCCAGGATGCAGGCTTATGCACAGGGGATCGAAGACAGAGAGAGAGAGGACCAGCCAGACACAGTCCAGCCCAAGAGGGCCAAGACGGCCGGGTTTCAGGGTAACTTTCGAGGCGGACAGCCTCAGCAGCAGACTAGGTCTACATTGCAGCCAGCACCGAGTGCTCCTCCACAGTTTTCCGGCGGGGGGTTTTACAACCCCGGGAATGCAGGGGCCGGTCAGATCTCTAGAACTTCAGGGTCTCAGGGAGATGGGGGTTCCAGTCAGTCGAGGCCACCTTTGCCTCAATGCGCCCAGTGTGGTAGGTTCCATTCTGGGGTATGTCGCGCCGGTACGGGTGCTTGTTTTTCTTGTGGTCGTCTAGGCCATATGTTAAGAGAGTGTCCTTATAGAGGGGGTCCTGGTGGGACAACACACCCATCGGATCGATTCATGGTTCTTCGCCTTCAATAGCTAGGCAGATGTTCATGCACCGACAGCCGCGCAGAGGTCGGTGGAAGTTCTCGATTTTAGGTCCTTTGAACCTCCTATATGATTTCAGGTATGTCTTTGACCCTTTAGAAACTTGTATGCATGATAAAGTTGTTGTATGTTTAAGTGTCATGAACAGATTATATTGAGACTATGTATATGCTAGAAGGGGTTGGAAGTACGAAAAGATAATCCCTTTTGGGCTTATGATGGACGGATATGCGTGTGCGAGGTATTAGGGCCATATGTGGCATAATTAGGTTTCATTAAGTGTAGTTTTATGAGATTATGCCAAGAAATGATAGATTGAGCTCCGAAAGAACATTCGAGGACGAATGTTTCTAAGGGGGGAAGAATGTTACACCCCGAATTTTCAGGACATGGTTATAAGAACGTACATAAGAACTCAAAAATGTTAAGATTTGAGTCTAGTAAAAATTTATCAGAATTATGGAATTGTCGGAAAATGAAATGTTGCGACGAATGGGAGAGCGACATGTGTCACCCCTAGATTGTTCTTGGACGAAAATAAACATGGGTATAAGGTTCATTTGACCATTTTTAAGATGACAAGTCTTGCAAGTAGTAGAGCTTGATATTATTGACTTGGTCAATGGGACCACTTAGCATGATATTTAAAAGAGATGCATCAAAACCACACATATGTATTAATCTTAGCCCTCCATGTTGCTATATACATATACTAGTAGTGAGACAAGCTTTCTATACTTAGAAAAATTTCAAGAAAATTGGATAAGCAACCATAGTGCTCTCGGGTTTGGTTATGCAAAGGGAGAAAAAAATTTGTTTGTTGTCCAATAAGCTCAACACTTTAAACCAAGGTTCATGAGGGTATTGTAAGGGTATCTCAATAGAAATATCCCGGAAAAAGATTGTTTTCGTATAAGTCGCAAGGTGAAAACCTAATTGCTTTCCTACGTTTTGATTGGAAGATTAGAGGGAAGTTGTTTGTGATATTCTAAGGGTCTCAAGTGGCGGATTGAGGTGTCAAGAAGAGGCTCTAAGTTTCTAAGGAGCGACTTTGGATTTGAAGTTGGATTAAGACTCGTTGAGGTAACAATCTTGTTCTCTTAAAGTGTTACAAGATTATATTGTTGTTAGCCTTACATTTTACAAGCATGATGTATATGTGTTGAAGATTTATAAGTGATATGGATGGTTGTAGCCTAAAATCCGAAATGACATATTAGCCATTTGAGGTTGGATTACAATTTGGTCGTATTTAGAATCGTCGTATGTTACTTACTTGAAGATTGTAGTAGTTATAAGCGATTGCGACTTGATATCATGTTATGCTAACAATTTGGATTGAAAAGGAAATTGGATAAGAATTGGTGTTGTTGTATCTCAAGTTGCCGGATTTACACTTGTAGTTGTATTAGTTTGATATCAATTGTGGGGCGGAATTTTACACGTCTAGTAGGCGTGTAATCCCCTATTGTTAATTGCATTGTTGGGCCTTAAATGTGGCGTGTTTGGTTATTGAATTCGGCCTTGAAAAAGGTGGCAAAGTATGTAGAAACAAAGGAAGTGCTGTCCGATTTTCCGTAGAATTTAGTGACTTTGTACTTATAATATTCTACGTCTGAAGTAAGAAGTTAATGGACGTATTATGGCCATTATAGGTTGAAGTACTAAGTATAGCGTATTCTACTTGAAGGGTGGAATAGCTCAAGGTTGTAGTACATTGGAGTATTTTGCTACTTGTCGACAATCGTCGCGAGGTATGTGAACCTCTTCCTTCCTTTGGCATGATTCTATGTATGGAATATACATGTGGTATTATTTCATATTTCCTTCTACTCTTAGAAGTTAAGAGGTATGTTTGTGATTTACTCTATGTAAAGGTTATGTCTAAGTTATCCTAAGTCCTTACCGAGTCTTATGGGAGATGTTGGTAAGAGTCGTTAGGAGGTATTTTGGAGCCAAGTTGACTTGGCTAATTTACGACACGAATGGGAATAAGTATCGAACAAGCCATTGCAGCGTTAATAAAGGAAAATGTAATGACAATTGATTATATTAAAATGAGTAGAATTCTCCATCTGCATAGAAACTAAGATAAGACAAAATTGTATTACATTTTCTAGATCATGGCTACTTGAATAAGATCGTTATAAATAAGTATAACTTATTCACAACGCACCAAAGTATATGTTACTTAATTTAAAAGAGTTTACGTATGAAGTTTTTAAGACTATGAACCTTGAATTTTTAAAAGGTTAAGAAACTTTATTTTTCAAGTTATGGGACTTGATTTCTAAAGGAAGAAATGACTTGATTTAATTGTATAGAATACATGATTTGGAAAGCATGGATTTCTTGATATTCTAAAGCTAAGAGATTTTAAATTCTAAGTTAAGAAACTTGATTTCTAAGGTTAAGAGACTTGAAGTATTTTAAAAGTTACGTAACTTGTTTTGAAAGTATAAGTCTCCTGGTTATAAAAAGAATGAATTAGTCTAAGACATAAAGTTAGTATAACGGCTTTATGGGAAGTTGGTTATAATAACTTTATGGAAGATTAAGAGAATGAGTTTCTCTAGTAATATAAACAAAGAATGACTTGAAATAAAGAAGGACAAATTGTTTTAAAGGTACCAATTGCTTAAGGTTTTAAGAAAGAAGTCACGTGAATTCGAAGCCGGTAAATGTATTTCTAAAAGGTATTGTGACTGTCTTGAAAAGTAGATATGACTTGATACTACGGTTGTTAGTATCTTGGAAGTTTTATTTGAAAAAGAGTCATTTTTAAAAAGATTAGAGGTGCGTAGTACGTTGGGTTAAATTCCCGGATTTTATATGACATTACCGCGTCCCAGGAATGGGCCGGGAAGTATACCTTTATGGGCAGACTATATGACATTATCGCGTCCCAGAAATGGGCCGGGCAGTATACCTTTATGGGCAGACTATATGACATTACCGTCCCCGTAAATGGGCGACAAGATACCTTTATGGGCGACCATATGACATTATCGCCCCGTGAATGGGCCGGCAAGATACCTTTACGGGCGACTATGTGTGATTTTATCGCCCCGCATCGGGTCGGCAGATAGCGTCCCTCCATAAAGGGCCGAATTATGTTATGTAAGGTAAGTAAGTTATATGGTAATGAACTTGATGATTTTCCTAAGTATGTACGTAAGAAAGTGACTATAACTTTTATTGAAAAATGGGAAAAGATAATAAGGTACGATTAAGTTCACGAGATGGTAATGACATGGTAGGTTCAGGTATTTACCCTTTTTACACTTACCTCTGTCATGCTTTTATACTATATGTTTTAATTGTTGTACCTTACTTCCGTTCCATATTCGCAGACTGTTGTACCGACTTCTGGCCAATGCTCATGCCCACAGGTATTAGGTGCACAGGTTGGTGATCCTTGCTCTTAGGATCTCGGTTCAGTTTTTGGGAAAAAGCTCCATTTACTCCGGAGGCTTATCTCTTGGTACGGTTTCCCCTAAGGTTGTAGATTCATGTATATTCAGGGGTGTGGCGGGGCCCTGTCCCGCCACTGTTGTTATGTTAAAACTCTTAGAGGTCTGTAGTCACATATTGTGGGTTAGTTTGTAAAGGAAAGGAGGCAACTGCTTCGGTTGTATTTATATATGTCCAGGAAGGTAGCCTTATCGGCTAACCTGTTGTTTTACTTCTGTTGTTTTATTTTATAAGTTTCATGTATGTTCACGATTATCTCGATGTATACCGTAGTGGTGCCTGTGTAGGCACTAGTCGCGCCCGAGGTCGCCGTGACAAGCGTTAAGTTAGCGGTGGGTAGTCGCCAGGTGGATCGCTGGGCCCCGACCCACACATGCATTCTCGGCAGTGGGACCCACACCCACTCAAATCGACATTAAAGCCGCAATGCATACACTTGGATTAACTCAACCCTACCCGAATTGGTACATGGACATCGACGCCACTGCACACATGACCTCCGATCAAGGTACTCTCTCATCTTATTTAAATTTGAGCATTATTCGTGGTATAATTGTTGGTAATGGTAATTCAAATCCAATTCGAAATTATGATCATTAAACTTTGTCTCCCCCCTCCATCCACCACTTGTCTTGAAAAATACCCTTAATGGTAATTATTATTTTTTCATTTTTTTGGAGAGGGATTACAAGGTGTGGGGACAATAGTGTAGCCAAATGGGCTATACAAATCCATGATACTTGCTAGTATGTTGGTTAACAAGGATACCAGAAATCTCAAACATTTTTGACGTATTAAAATTAATAACATTTACTTGGCGTAACAACTTTAATTAATTCATGTTCTTTTTCTTCACACTAAAGTTAGTGTTGAAGAGAATTACAAAGATACTAACACTTAATAATAAGAAACACAAATATCTACTACTAGATATATTAATTCTTCACGCACGCCAAGCTAGCTTGTTTATAAGGGAAAAGAAATACGAAGAACAACACTTAAATTAGAAATAGTAGACACACATCCATTTTTGGGAGCAGATATATTAGCTTTTTCAGCTTGGGATATTTAGAACAATTTAACTCGATATTCTTCATGGCAACATGGTACATGACTTGTATTTACTACCATTGAAGGGATTTGTCTTCTCCCAACACCACTGGCAGAGACTAAAGCCACCACAATCACTGTTAGGCTCACAACTATCGTCACAATCTCCCATAACTTGTATTACTTTTGAGGTTTTAGGCATATCAACTGCGCAAAATATAAATTGCAATTAAGATCACTGTATAAATCTATAAATTATAATGTAAAACGTAAATAAAATAATGTTGGTATGTATTGGAAATATGCTAAACGTGAAATAAAGTTAATCCTATTAAATTATGACTCGAACAATTGGGGTCCCGGACGTCGGAATCGTCGTTTCCACATACGTGGACACGTTGTACCAAGGATCGTGAATTTCCTTAGTGGAAAAGATATTGATACGTATACAAAAAGTTTGAAACATAATATGATAGACGGTTATTGGCCAAATGACAATGGTTTCATGTTGGTAAATGAAGGAAGAAGTGTACAATATGTAAAAGATGAAACAGGTCAGAAAAGGGCTGCGACATCACCGCGGAGCCGGGGGCCGCGGCGCCACCACCGCCAGGGCCGCGGCGCCGCGGTGACGTAATGGTGGACCGCGGCGCAAATTTGAACATTGGTCACTGGAGCTTCGGCGCCGCGGCGCTAATGAGGCAGAATGGTCGACGGAAGCTGAAAGATGTCTGACTCTTGGGCTGGTTTTGGAGCATTGATTTTCCATTACTTGACACATGAATTCAACCATTATTTGGCTGAATTGTAACCTCTAATTCAGTGACATTACATGGCATTGATTGCTGTTACACCCCGTAAGTCCATAGCTACTAAGTGAGAACAAGATTATGGAAATTAGATTTAAATGTTGGAAGGAAAGGATTTTTACATTTTCTTATTTGGAAATTTTTCGAGATTAATGTGATGACAAGAATTAATTTTAGTAATTGAATTTTTTCCAATAGAATTATGGACTAAGTGTTAAATTATTAAGTCTTGGTATATGGAAGGGTGAAGCCATAGAAAATTACAAGAAAATATGGCTAAGTGTGAGATATTTTATAAGAATGGAAGACAAGTGGACAAGTGGGGCTTCATGGGCCCCCCTTCACTTGTGCTACTACACTTGTATTAATTCAAGTCTTGCAAGACTTTAGCATACAAATATATTCATCCTTCAAACCCTCATACCTATCCCTTGTTCTTGAGATTCTCGAAAATTCATAGAAAAAGAGAAGAACAAGATTAAGTTATTTTCCAAGATTAAACACCTTAACCAAGTTCTAAGCCAAGTTAACCTTGCAAGTTAGTGAGTCACGGGTTTTGGCAAGAAAAGTGTCTTGAAACCCTAAGCTTGTTGATGAACTTTTTGAAAGTAAAACATGAAAGCAATATGGATACAAGCTTGTAGAGGATACATGCGTGTTGTTGTAACGTGAAGAAATGGTGCAAAAAAGGTGAAGGTGCCGAGACCTTGTGGACTGTTTTGGCTAAAGTGAAGGTAAGATTTCTTCTTCCTCTTTAAGATAATGGAAGTTAAGAGATGTTATAGTTGATAGATGAACTTGTGTTAAGTAAAATGGAGAATAAGAAGTGCATGTCACAATTCTGGCATGTTAGCCGAATTGGGACAGTTTTGGTGTTGATTGGATTCGTTGGTTATTGTTGATATTATCGTCACTACTTGCATGTTAAAATGAAGGAAATATTGTTATTACAAGTTGTTATGGTTTATATAAACATGTTGAAATGTGAGTTAGATTATAAGGAATTGCGAAAAGGGCTTTAGTTAGGGTGTTGGCCGAAAACTGCCTAAAACTGTTAGATATTGTTGTGCAGTTTCAGGGACTGTTTTGTGGTGGTATAATGCTGGACATTTAGTTACAATTATGCATGTTCAACGGGTAAATCGCTAACGTAAGTCCTAAAGGAATAAGAGTATATAAAGGTGTTGTAAGCTTCATATTTTACCCTCATTGTTGTAGAAGTATGGGCTGTTTTATGGATTGTTTTATATGGATTAAGAGGCCGGATTAACATGAGAAATAAGTGTGTAACTCACCTTGGTTGCTATTTTTGTTATGACCTTAAATGGTTCTGGTTATTGATGTTGTTGGCCTTATTTGTAAGGTGGAAATGTATGTATATATGGGGGAGGTGCTGCCCGAAATTTTTTATGGAAAGAGAACCATTATGTGGTATATGACCTACACTAGTAAGCATGAAGTTGATAGCCATGTTATTGGTGTTATAGGTTGAAGTACAAATTGGGACGTATTCTACTTATCGTGTTGGTATCGCCGATAAGGTATGTGAAACTATCCTTTCTTCTTTGGCATGATTTATATAAAATGGGTGTACGACGGACGTACGTAATTCCATTGAATCCTTTATGACACATGACTTGATTTTATAAGGGTAAGTGACTTGATTTTATAAGTGTAAGTGACTTGATTTTATAAGTGTAAGTGACTTAATTTTAAAAGTATAAGTGTCTTGATTTATAAATGAATGTACGGCGGAAGTACATAGTTTTATTGGATCTTAATCTAAAATGAAAGACGTGATAGTGTCTTGGTATTTTCTAAAGTGAAAGATGTGATAGTGCCTTAGTGTTTTATAAAATAAATGTACAGTGGACGTACATAGTACTTTTGGGTTCAAGTCCCTAATGATACATGATATAAATCTATTTATAAAAGGAATGTACGGTGGACGTACATAGTACTTTTGTGTTCAAGTCCCTAATGATACATGATATGACTCTATTTATAAAAGGAATGTACGGTGGACGTACACAGTGCTTTTGGGATCAAGTCCCTAATGATACATGATATGACTCTTTTTACAAAATGAATGTACGGTGGACGTACATAGTACTTTTGGGTTCAAGTCCCTAATATTACATGATATGATAGTGCCTTGATTTTTTTCTAAAATGAAAGTTCATTCTATTTATTCTAATGAGGGTCAAAGATGAATTAAAGTGCATATGGTTGCTCATGATAGCTATTCATGCAGGTGTTATTATTCCATTTCAACGAGTCCCAAAAGGGGACGACAATGTTTATATGTATATGAGATCCGTGATGCGAGTATAGATACTCATGCGGGTATAAATACCTATGCGGGTTCGATTCCCATGCGGGTTCGATTCCCATGAATAATATCCACGGACAAGATCCGTGATGCGAGTATAGATACTCATGCGGGTATAAATACTCATGCGGGTTCGATTCCCATGAATAAGATATCCATAATGATTCTATGGGCAGGTGTCCCTGATTTTGATATGACTCTCACTTTTTAAAAGGCACAATTGACTCTTAGTGTTATAAAATACAGTGGTATAGTGGTAAAATGATACAGTAGTACAGTGGTATAGTGATACAAGGTACAATTGGCTCTTATTTTATATGGCACAGTTGGATATCGTATTTGATTTTCATACTTGTCCCTGTCATCTTTTGTACAGATATGATCTTATTTAATGTACTTTATGTTTACATACTTGGTACATGTTGTACTGACCCCCTTCGGGGGCCTGCGTTCATGCCCGCAGGTGTACGTACTCAGTTTGGTGATCCGCGTGATTAGGATCATTACTCAACTTTTAGGATAGCTCCATTGTTCCGGGGCTTATCATTTTGGTACAGTGTTGGCTGTTATAGGCTCATGTATATTCAGGGGTACGGCGGGGCCTTGTCCCGTCATAGTTACTGTTACACTCTTAGAGGTTTGTAGTCATGTGTGGGTTGGACGTGTGTTCCTTTGTAGTTCGTTGTGGATTATGTATATAATGGCAGCCTTGTCGGCTTGCCTATTTTATTTTATGTGAGCTATTATGATATTGAGTTTTCCCTAGCTTCCATTGCTCATAGGTGATGTACGGGTATAAGGGTGCCCAAGTAGGGCACTAGTCGCGGACCCGTCGACTCAGGTCGTGACAAAAGTGGTATCAAAGCAGTTAGTCTTCGGAATGTCTACAGACCGTGTGCAGTAGAGTCTATATCGGTGTGTTATGAACCACACTCATAAACAGGAGGCTACAGTACATTTAGGATTGGTTTTTATTCTTTCATCTCCTAGATCGTGTGATAGAGCTGTGTTATTAGGAGAATTCCCCTTTCTGACGTATTATTGTGTTTCAGCTATGCCTCCGAGGAAAGTGACAGTGGCCCATAAGGGCAAATCAGTAGAAGGAACTGCTAGTCAGACTCATAGAGTTACCAGAGCTCATGCCCAGTCTATGCCTGAGGATGTGCGTCAGTCAGCGAGTTCAGATACACCGCCATCACCAGAGGAGCTAAGAGCAGCTCCAGAGGCCCCGATACTTGAGCCTCCAGTTCCTCAGTCAGGGGCAGAGGATAGGGCCATGAGAGATGTAGTGCAGATGCTGACTAGATTTGTGGTAGGGCAGACCCGCAGACAGGGACCAGGAGTTGACCCTAGGTCCGACAGTTTGAGGGTTCGTGATTTCTTGCATTGTGACCCTCCAGAGTTTTTCGGGTCAAGGCCCGAGGATGATCCACATGAGTTCATCCGACAGATACATCGTACGTTGAGGGTAATAAAGGCTTCAGAGACGGAGTCTGTTGACTTAGCTTCATACCGGTTGCGTGATATAGCTACTAATTGGTATGAGTCGTGGGAGTTGTCTAGAGGAGAGGATGTTCCTCCAGCTACGTGGGATGAGTTTACAGAGGCCTTCCTTGGTCACTTCTTGCCTCCAGAGATGAGGAGGGCTAGAGTTGACAGATTCCTACAGTTGAGGCAGAGTGGCAGGACCAATCGCGAGTACAGCCTTGAGTTTGATTCATTGGCCAGATATGCACCCACTATTGTGGCAGATATGTCAGATAGGGTGAATCACTATGTGATATGACTGGACCACTATTTGGTCGATGGATGCTTGGTAGTGGCTCTTCAGCCAGGTATGGATATTGTCAGGATCCAGGAATATGCACAGGGAGTCGAGGACCGACATAGAGGCCGATGGCCAGACAGAGGTCATGATAGGGACCAACATAAGAGGGACAGGACGACGGGGTATTCGGGTGAGTTTTGAGGCGGGCAGCCTCAGCAGCAGGTGGGGTATTCATCCCAGCCAACACATATTGCTCCTCTACAGTCTACAGGACGGAGGTTCGACCGTCCGGGGTATTCAGGAGCCGGTCAGAGCTCCAGGGCTTCGGGTTCTCAGAGAAACAGGGGTCCTAGTCAGTCGAGGCCACCTTTGCCTCGGTGTTCTCGATATAGTAAGTCCCATATTGGGGAGTGCCGTGTTACTCCAGGTGCTTGTTATTCTTGCGGCCGTCAAGGCCATATGATGAGAGAGTGTCCTCAGAGAGGTGGTACGGGTGGTATGGCTCAGCCTATAGGTTCAGTTGCTGGTTCATCATCTACTATAGCTATGCGCCCCGCAGGGAAGGGTGTTCACATGCCAGGTATATTATCTCTCCTTATTGCTAGTAGAATTATAATAGAACCTCAGTTGATAGAATTAGACATGACTGACTTTGATATTATTATGAGGATGGATTGGTTGGCTTCTTGTTTTGTCAATGTTGATTGTAGAGAGAAGTTGGTTCAATTTCAGTTTCCAGGCGAACCAATTATAAAGTGGAAAGGGAGATAAGCCCTTTTCCTCGCGTAAAGGGCGATATTTCGTATTATTAATAAGTACATGTATCAAGGTTAGTAAGCTTAGGTATGCTATAGATATTGGACTGGTAAGGTCCGCGACTTCGGCTACGTAGTGCAACATGTTACAATTCTACGTAACCTATGGATAACGATAGTGGGTTGGGGGTAATTGAGGACGACACTAAGGAACAATCGAAGAAGTATTGTAAGAATATAAAAGTAGTTAATAAGTATGAATGGAACTGTATGATCGAGTATCAAGGTAGAAATATTTTCCATTTAATGACGAGTAGAATGAAGGATTACGACAAGAAGGACAAAGGTGAATAAAGTTATAGTTACGTAAATTTCATAAAGGTGTGATTACTCCAGAATAGTTGAAAAGAGGCCAATGGTGCCTATGAATATAAGCATAAGGTAGATATTAAATATATATGTCAAGAGATAAGGACATATAACAGATTAGTTGTCAGGCAAACACAGATGTCTAGGTGCATTTTTTATCTGACCATAAGTTCTATGAGATAGATAAGGTAATGGGTTTACAGCTTAATGAGATTGAGAGAATCTTTTCCTAAAACGCCATTAACAGAAAGTCTAAGCCATGAGGCAAGTGGAGGAATTTAAATCTAAGTATAATGACCAAGTTTGGATATAGTGACGCCAAGGATTGGAATCAGGAGAAATGATTGAAATTACGCATATATACTAGAATATGTCGGAATTATGAAGAGTACGACCAGTAAAAAAAGGAGTGAACAAGTGGGTTTACTATAATGAGCTGATAAATAAGTTGAAGGATATGCTGCAGAATTGGAAAGGTTTTATTGAAGCAATATAGGAGAAAGGAAAGATAAACAACGAGCTTTATGGTTACATATGTGCTTACCAAGGAATGAAAAGGGAATGAGCTTCATATCATAGTTTGATGTATCTAGGGCTTTATTTGCTAAGATATATTGGGGGGTTTAGGACTTCATGTTCATTGTGGTCCACTTTCATGTGGGATAAATGCTAAGGAGCAAATACCTATACTAGTTCAATGGAAAGGTGGAATGAGACTATGTGTTATATTGTGGCCATGTGAGGCATCCTTGTGTTACTTAGTATAAGTTGAAAGGTATAGTTAAAGGAGACTATGCTGAAATTCGTATAACTTGAGACCTTCGATGAACATTCGAGGACGAATGTTTCTAAGGGGGGAAGAATGTTACACCCCTTAATTCCATAGCTACTAAGTGAGAACATGATTATGAAAATTAGATTTGAATGTTGGAAGGAAAGGTTTTTTACATTTTCTTATTTGGAAAATTTTCGAGATTAATGTGATGACAATAATTAATTTTAGTAATTGAATTCTTTCCAATAGAATTACGGACTAAGTGTTAAATTATTAAGTCTTGGTATATAGAAGGGTGAAGCCATAAAAAATTACAAGAAAATATGGCTAAGTGTGAGATATTTTATAAGAAGGGAAGACAAGTGGACAAGTGGGGCTTCATGGGCCCCCCTCCACTTGTGCTACTACACTTGTATTAATTCAAGTCTTGCAAGACTTTAGCACACAAAGATATTCATCCTTCAAACCCTCATACCTATCCCTTGTTCTTGAGATTCTCTAAAATCCATAGAAAAAAAGAAGAACAAGATTAAGTTATTTTCCAAGATTAAGCACCTTAACCAAGTTCTAAGCCAAGTTAACCTTGCAAGTTAGTGAGTCACGCTTTTTGGCAAGAAAAATGTCTTGAAACCCTAAGCTTGTTGATGAAATTTTTGGAAGTAAAACATGAAATCAAGACGGATACAAGCTTGTAGAGGATACACGTGTGTTGTTGTAATGTGAAGAAGTGGTGCAAAAATAGTGAAGGTGCCGAGACCTTGTGGACTGTTTTGGCTAAAGTGAAGGTAAGATTTCTTCTTCCTCTTTAAGATAATGGAAGTTAAGAGATGTTATAGTTGATAGATGAACTTGTGTTAAGTAAAATGGAGAATAAGAAGTGCATGTCACAATTCTGGCATGTTAGCCGAATTGGGACAGTTTTGGTGTTGATTGGATTCGTTGGTTATTGTTGATATTATCGTCACTACTTGCATGTTAAAATGAAGGAAATCTTGTTATTACAAGTAGTTATGGTTTATATAAACATGTTGAAATGTGAGTTGGATTATAAGGAATTGTGAAAAGGGCTTTAGTTGGGGTGTTGGCCGAAAACAGCCTAAAACTGTTAGATATTGTTGTGCAGTTTCAGGGACTGTTTTGTGGTGGTATAATTCTAGAAATTTAGTTACAATTATGCATGTTCAACGTGGTAAATCGCTAACGTAAGTCCTAAAGGAATAAGGATATATAAAGGTGTTGTAAGCTTCACATTTTACCCTCATTGTTGTAGAAGTATGGGCAGTTTTATGGACTGTTTTATTTGGATTAAGAGGCCGGATTAACATGAGAAATATGTGTGTAACTCACCTTGGTTGTTGTTTTAGTTATGACCTTTAATGGTGCTTGGTTATTGATGTTATTGGCCTTATTTATAAGGTGGAAATGTATGTATATATAGGGGAGGTGCTGCTCGAAATTTTATATAGAAAGAGAACCATTATGTGGTATATGACCTACATTAGTTAGCATGAAGTTGATAGCCATGTTATTGGTGTTATATGTTGAAGTACAAATTGGGACGTATTCTACTTCTCGTGTTGGTATCGCCGATAAGATATGTGAAACTATCCTTTCTTCTTTGGCATGATTTATATGAAATGGGTGTACGGCGGACGTACGTAATTCCATTGAATCCTTTATGATACATGACTTGATTTTATAAGTGAAAGTGACTTGATTTTATAAGTGTAAGTGACTTGATTTTATAAGTGTAAGTGACTTGATTTATAAGTGTAAGTGACTTGATTTTAAAAGTATAAGTGTCTTGATTTCATAAATGTATGTACGACGGACGTACATAGTTTTATTGGATCTTAATCTAAAATGAAAGACGTGATAGTGCCTTGGTATTTTCTAAAGTGAAAGATGTGATAATGTCTTGGTGTTTTATAAAATAAATGTACGGTGGATGTACATAGTACTTTTGGGTTCAAGTACCTAATGATACATGATATGACTCTATTTATAAAAGGAATGTACGGTGGACGTACATAGTACTTTTGGGTTCAAGTCCCTAATGATACATGATATGACTCTATTTATAAAAGGAATGTACGGTGGACGTACATAATACTTTTGGGTTCAAGTCCCTAATGATACATGATATGACTCTTTTTACAAAATGAATGTACGGTGGACGTACATAGTATTTTTGGGTTCAAGTCCCTAATATTACATGATATGATAGTGCCTTGATTTTTTTCTAAAATGAAAGTTCATTCTATTTATTCTAATGAGGGTCAAAGATGAATTAAAGTGCATATGGTTTCTCATGATAGTTATTCGTGCAGGTGTTATTATTTCATTTCAACGAGTCCCATAAGGGGCCGACAATGTTTATATGTATATGAGATCCGTGATGCGAGTATAGATACTCATGCGAGTATAAATACCTATGCGGGTTCGATTTCCATGTGGGTTCGATTCCCATGAATAATATCCACGGACAAGATCCGTGATGCGAGTATAGATACTCATGCGGGTATAAATACCCATGCGGGTTCGATTCTCATGAATAAGATATGCATAATGATTCTATAGGCAGGTGTCCCTGATTTTGATATGACTCTCACTTTTTAAAAGACACAGTTGACTCTCATTTTTATAAAGTACAGTGGTATAGTGGTACATTAGTATAGTGATACAAGGTACAATTGGCTCTTATTTTGTATGGAACGGTTGGATCTGATATTTGATTTTCATACTTGTCCATGTCATCTTTTGTACAGATATGATCTTATTTACTGTACTTTATGTTTACATACTTGGTAACTATTGTACTAACCCCCTTCGGGGGGTTGCGTTCATGCCCGCAGGTGTAGGTACTCAGTTTGGTGATCCGCGTGATTAGGATCATTGCTCAGCTTTTGGGATAACTTCATTCTTTCGGGGCTTATCATTTTGGTACAATGTTGGCTGTTACAGGCTCATGTATATTCAGGGGTACGCGGGGCCTTGTCTCGTTATAGTTACTGTTATACTCTTAGAGGTCTGTAGTCATGTGTGGGTTGGACGTGTGTACCTTTGTAGTTCGTTGTGGATTGTGTATATAATGACAGCTGTTACACCCCGTATTTACAGGACATGTTTTCAGAACGTACGTAAGAACTCTAAAGTGTCAAGATTAGAGACTTGTAAAAATTTTATCGGAATTATGAAATTGTCGGAAAACGTAATATTGCGACGAATGGGAGGGCGACACGTGTCACCCCTCTTAATGATGCCTTGGATGATTTCTTGCAAGGGCAAGAAGGTCATTGGACCTTTGTTAGCAAGACAAGTCTTGCAAGTGTGAGCTTGAGAGAATTGACCAAAGTCAAAGGTCCCACAAGCCTTGATATTTAGTAAGAGATCATCCTAGCCCCCCAAGTGTACACATCTTGACCCTCCATGTCCCTTTACTATACTACTAGTAGTGAGACAAGTTCCATACTTAGCCAAATATCACAAAAAAATTGAAGAACAAGAGCTTGAAGCTCACGGGTTTGGGGTCCAACTTGAAGGAGAAATTTTTGTTTCATGTCCATTAAGCCCCACACTTTAAACCAAGGTTCATGAGTGTTATGTAAGTATATCTCAATAGAAAATCCCGGAAAAAAGAGAGTTTTCGTATTAGTCGCAAAGTGAAAACCTAGTGGCTTTTCTAGGTTTTGGATTGAAAGTTGAAGGAAAGTTGTTGGTATGGTTCTAAGGGTCTCAAGTAGCGGATTGAAGTATCTTGGAGAGTCTCTAAGTTGCTAAGGAACGACTTCGGATTTGAAGATTGGTTTGAGAATCGTTAAGGTATAATCTTGGCCTTTAAGATGTTACAAGATTATATATTTTTTGTTGTTGTTAGTTTTACACGTTGACAACATGAAGTTGGTATGTAGAAGTTTATAAGTATTATGGAGTGCTTGTAGCTAAATTCGAAATGTTATATAAGCCACTTGAAAATTGGATTACTAATTGGTCGTTTATTAGGAATCGTCGCATGTTACGTACTTAGAGATTATGGATTGTTATAATCAAATGCGACTTGATTTCGTGTTATGCTACCAATTTGGATTGAAATGGAAATTTGATAAGAATTGGTATGGTTGAACTCAAGGTGGCCGAATTTGGACTTTTTAGTTTGTTATTCATTTGTATTGGACTACTTTCTAAATTGTGAGCCAATTGGGGCTGTTTAGTTATTCATTGTATTGGAATACCTTCTATATTGTTGTGAGCCAATTGGGGCTGTTTGGTTATTGTATTCGGCCTTGAAAAAGGTGGCAAAGTGAGTAGAAACAAAGGAGGTGCTGTCCGATTTTCCGTAGAATTTAGCGACTTAGCACCTAAAATATTCTACGTTAGAAGTGAAAGGTTAATGGACATATTGTGACCATTATAGGTTGAAGTACTAAGTATAGCGTATCCTACTTGGAGAGTGGAATAGCTATCAAGGTTGGAGTACTTTGGAGCATTTTGCTATTTGTCGACAATCGTCGCGAGGTATGTGAACCCCTTCCTTCCTTTGGCATGATTCTATGTATGGAATATACTTGTGGTATCCTTTCATGTTTCCTTCTACTCTTAGAAGTTAAGAGGTAGTTATGTGAATTACCCTATGTAGAACTTTTCCTATCTTTTGAGCATGACTAGTTGCACGTATGTAGTACGGTAGACGTACAAGACTATGACATTCTTTACTTGTTTTATGTGATGCCAAGTCGGGTGGGTTAGGAGATTAACTCACTTCTTTGAAAATAGTAAGTATGTCTTAAGTTGATTTTAAAGTTAAGGGACTTGAAGAGTTTTAAAGTATGTGATACTTGTCCCGTTTTAAACGTATAAGTCCCTTGGATAGGAAATTGTTTAAGGCTAAGGTATAAATTGAATATAACGGCTTTATGGGAAGTTAGTTATATTTGCCTTATGGAAAGATAAATGACTTGACTATGTAAAAGGCAACTTGATTTTACGGCATCAATTGCCTAAGGTTTTATATAAAAAGGAGTCGAGTTGATTTGGCTAATTTACGGCACAAATGAGTATAAGTATCGAATAAGCCACTGCAGCGTTAATAAAGGAAAATGTAATGACAATCCATTATGTTAAAACAAGTAGAAATCCTCCATCTGCATAGAAGCTAAGATAAGACAAAATTGTATTACATTTTCTAGATCATGGCTACTTGAATAAGATCGTTATAAATAAGTATAACTTATTCACGACGCACCAAAGATTTGTTACAAATTTTAAAAGAGTTTACGTATGAAGCTTTTAAGACTTTGAAACTTGTTTTCTAAAAAAGTTAAGAGACTTGATGTATTTTGAAAGTTAAGAGATTTGATTTGAAAGTATAAATCTCTTAGTTATAAAAGGAATGAGTTTGTCTAAAACCATAAAGGGTTATAACGGCTTTATGGGAAGTTGGTTATAACGGCTTTATGGAAGGATAAGAGAATGGTTTTCTCTAATAACGTAATCAAAGGAATAACTTGTATTAAGGAACGACAAATTGGTTTAAAGGTACCAATTGCTTAAGGTTTTTAATAAAAGAAGTCACTTGATTTAGAAGCCGATGTTTGTATTTCTAAAAAAGGTATTGTGACTTGTCTTGAAAGGTGAATAGGACTTGATACTACGGGTGTTAGTATCTTGGAGCTTTACATAGAAAGGAGTCTTTTATAAAAGAATGTACGTATGTAGTACTTTGACTTGTTAAAAGAGAATTATTCTATGTATGCCTTGATTAGTACTTTGGCTTGATAAAATGAGAATTATCCTATGTGTGCCTTGATAAGTACTTTGGCTTGGTTAATTGAGAACTTGCCTATATGTGCTGGTAATAGCCTTTGAGTGCAAGTATTATGTTTTATTAAGTTGTCGCGACTCTCGGTTGAAGGGTCGGATGTCTTGTTGTAAGTTACTGGGACGTACCGACAGTGATGTGGGGTTCCACGGGTATGCTTCCGTTATTTGTAGCACTTGGGTTAAATTCCCGGATTTTATAAAAGACATGGTAGGGCTTATGTCTTGTTTGATGGTCGGTCAAGATAGGGTAAGAGTATAAATGAGGGGCAAGCCCCAAGACGTTATACCACCTTCTCCAGGGTAAGAGTATAAGTGAGGGGTAAACCCCCAAGACGCTGTACCACCTGCTTTATGTGTTGTTTGACGACCGGTCGAGATAGGGTAAGAGTATAAATGAGGGGCAATCCCCAAGACGTTATACCACCTTCTCCAGGGTAAGAGTATAAGTGAGGGGTAGACCCCCAAGATGCTATACCACCTGCTTTACCACCTTCTCCAGGGTAAGAGTATAAGTGAGGGGTAGACCCCCAAGACGCTATACCACCGGTGGGACTTGGTGTTCATGTATGCCTATTGGTGTATTATTATACCCTGGACTGTCGGCAGTGATGTGGGATTCCACGGGCAGGATATATATATATGTATTGTGTATGTGTACGCCGACAGTGAGGTGGGATGCCACGGGCGCGTCACATGGTTATATTTTACACTAATAGCTGTCGACAGTGATGGGGGATTCCACGGGCATGCTTTGATATTAGTGTGACTTGATCGCGTCCCAGATTGGGTCGGGCAGTATATGTGTCCCTCCGTAGTGGGCCGGACTATGTTATGAAAGATAAGTAAGTTATATGGTAATGAACTTAATGATTCTTTTTCTAAATAATGTACGTAAGAATGTGACTATAACTTTTATTGGGAATGGAAAGGATAATAAGGTACGATTAAGTTCATAAGTGGTAATGACACGGCAGGATCCGTATGTACTTTTATACTTGTCCTTGTCATTCTTTGTACGATTATGATCCGCTTATCAGACGTTATTTCTGTTCCATATTCGCACTGTTATCCGACTTCTTCGGGCCGCGTCATGCCCGCAGTTTAGGTACACGATTGGATCCGCGAGCCAGGATCCCGCTCAAAGAAGTTGAGATGGCTCCAGTGTTCCGGAGTTGTCACGTTTATGTTTATTCAGGGGTACGGCGGGGCCTTGTCCCGCCACAGTTGTTATGTTAAAACTCTTAGAGGTCTGTAGTCACATATTGTGGGTCAGTTTGTAAAAAGAGAAATGAGGCAACTACTTCGGTTGTTTTTATATATGTTCAGGAAGGTAGCCCTATCGGCTAACCTGTTGTTTTACTTCGATGTTTTATTTTTTAAGTTTCATGTATGTTCCGCTGATTTTCTCTGATGTTTACGTAGGGTGCCTGGTAGGGCACCCGCGATCCCGGATCGGTCGTGACAAAAGTGGTATCGAGCGCTTAGTCCTCGGAAAGTGTCTGCATCGTGTCTAGTAGAGTCTTGATTATCGGTGTGTTGCGCACCACATCTATAATCGGGAGGCTGCAGGACATTTAGGATTGGTTTCCATTCTTCTCACTCGAGATCGTGCGATAGAGCCGTGTTGTTGTGGTCGTCTCCCTAACGAGTTATGTTGATCGGCCGAGAAAGCGTGATGACCGGGAAGGACTATGTGGATTGCGTATCCAGGTAGGTAATGATTATAGTATAGTTGGTATTGTGACATACATCTATACGGAGTTATGTATGAGGGTCAGACGCGTGTTGCCTAGAATGATTTTAGATTACCGTGAATCCAGAAAGACTAACTAGATACCGGGAAGGTATGGAATAGTTAATGAATTTTCGCCAAGGTCTTGTGTTTTATTTTGAGATATTTGGGAAAGGATGAGTTGTCTGATAGGGTAGTGGACCCTTAAGAAGCCATATTAAGGAACCTAACGGAATGTCTTGTTAATAGATCAAGCTGCGTAGTATGCTTAAGAGAATTATACGGATGAGGCCTGTATAGAGTAAGTAATGGTTGTTGTGATCGAGACAACATGGTTATGGTTTTATGAGAAGTTTTTATACCCGTTATTGGGGGATTGGTAAGGTAGGCTTGGAGCATGGAAATTGCGAGCCTAAGAATATTGATAACTGCCGAGACCTTAGATGTATAAGGCTTTATCTGGCAATAAGATTTTAAGTCAGACCAAGGATAAGAGTTAAGTGCGACGCTGAGTAGGGTCGAGGACTCACTGGTCTCCCCATATCCTGGAATGGAGTGGGATCAGTTGGTAGTAGTTCCGCTACGTGACGGGGTCACGAGGGCGCAAGGCCCAAGTCTAGTTAATTGTTTTACGGGTTCGTGGATGCGTTCCACCGGAACCAGGTCATGAAAGCCGGAAATGACCTTATATTGTTTTATAGAGTGACTCCAAAGATTAGAGGCCAGAATCGGTATGGAAGTTATATATGTATACTAGTATGAGTTGGGAGTACGGAAAGAGTACGACCAGTAAGAAAGATAGCAACCAAGTGTAAAGGAATAGATCCTGAATCCATAAGAACCTTTCGAGGTAACTACACCCGTGAGTGTTTGGGGTGGTAGCTGAGCGGGAATATGAGATTTTCCCGGTGATGATACAGTCGTCAGACCCTTAGTAGACCGAGTAGAGAGGATTATGACAGGCTTTAAGGTCATTATGAGTATGGACTAGTTGGCTTTATAAGTGCCAAGGTTGACATCTTTGCATAAGTATTGTTATGTGGCCATGTGTGGCATTGTTGGTATGTCGGGGTTGTGAAAAGAAGCTATGTCGCTTATTATAAAGATTGACTCCGAAAGAACATTCGGGGACGAATGTTTCTAAGGGGGGAAGAATGTTACACCCCGTATTTACAGGACATGTTTTAAGAACGTACGTAAGAACTCTAAAGTGTCAAGATTAGAGACTTGTAAAAATTTTATCGGAATTATGAAATTGTCGGAAAACGTAATATTGCGACGAATGGGAGGGCGACACGTGTCACCCCCCCTTAATGATGCCTTGGACGATTTCTTGCAAGGGCAAGAAGGTCATCGATTTTGTTAGCAAGACAAGTCTTGCAAGTGTGAGCTTGAGAGAATTGACCAAAGTCAAAGGTCCCACAAGCCTTGATATTTAGTAAGAGATCATCCTAGCCCCCCAAGTGTACACATCTTGACCCTCCATGTCCCTTTACTATACTACTAGTAGTGAGACAAGTTCCATACTTAGCCAAATATCACACAAAATTGAAGAACAAGAGCTTGAAGCTCACGGGTTTGGGGTCCAACTAGAAGGAGAAATTTTTGTTTCATGTCCATTAAGCCCCACACTTTAAACCAAGGTTCATGAGTGTTATGTAAGTAGATCTCAATAGAAAATCCCGGAAAAAAGAGAGTTTTCGTATTAGTCGCAAAGTGAAAACCTAGTGGTTTTTCTAGGTTTTGGATTGAAAGTTGAAGGAAAGTTGTTGGTATGGTTCTAAGGGTCTCAAGTAGCGGATTGAAGTATCTTGGAGAGTTTCTAAGTTGCTAAGGAACGACTTCGGATTTGAAGATTGGTTTGAGAATCGTTAAGGTATAATCTTGGCCTTTAAGATGTTACAAGATTATATATTTTTGTTGTTGTTAGTTTTACACGTTGACAACATGAAGTTGGTATGTAGAAGTTTATAAGTATTATGGAGTGCTTGTAGCTAAATTCGAAATGTTATATAAGCCACTTGAAAATTGGATTACTAATTGGTCGTTTATTAGGAATCGTCGCATGTTACCTACTTAGAGATTATGGATTGTTATAATCAAATGCGACTTGATTTCGTGTTATGCTACCAATTTGGATTGAAATGGAAATTTGATAAGAATTGGTATGGTTGAACTCAAGGTGGCCGAATTTGGACTTTTTAGTTTGTTATTCATTTGTATTGGACTACTTTCTAAATTGTGAGCCAATTGGGGCTGTTTAGTTATTCATTGTATTGGAATACCTTCTATATTGTTGTGAGCCAATTGGGGCTGTTTGGTTATTGTATTCGGCCTTGAAAAAGGTGGCAAAGTGAGTAGAAACAAAGGAGGTGCTGTCCGATTTTCCGTAGAATTTAGCGACTTAGCACCTAAAATATTCTACGTTAGAAGTGAAAGGTTAATGGACATATTGTGACCATTATAGGTTGAAGTACTAAGTATAGCGTATCCTACTTGGAGAGTGGAATAGCTATCAAGGTTGGAGTACTTTGGAGCATTTTGCTATTTGTCGACAATCGTCATGAGGTATTTGAACCCCTTCCTTCCTTTGGCATGATTCTATGTATGGAATATACTGTTGGTATCCTTTCATGTTTCCTTCTAATCTTAGAATTTAAGAGGTAGTTATGTGAATTACCCTATGAAGAACTTTTCCTATCTTTAGAGCAGGACTAGTTGCGTGTATGTACGGTGAGCGTCAAAGACTATGACATTCTTTACTTGTTTTATGTGATGCCAAGTCGGGTGGGTTAGGAGATTAACTCACTTCTTTGAAAATAGTAAGGATGTCTTAATTTGATTTTAAAGTTAAGGGACTTGAAGAGTTTTAAAGTATGTGATACTTGTCCCGTTTTAAACGTATAAGTCCCTTGGATAGGAAATTGTTTATGGCTAAGGTATAAAGTGAATATAACGGCTTTATGGGAAGTTAGTTATATTTGCCTTATGGAAAGATAAATGACTTGACTATGTAAAAAGGCAACTTGATTTTACGGCATCAATTGCCTAAGGTTTTATATAAAAAGGAGTCGAGTTGATTTGGCTAATTTACGACACAAATGAGTATACGTATCGAATAAGCCACTGCAGCGTTAATAAAGGAAAATGTAATGACAATCCATTATGTTAAAACAAGTAGAAATCCTCCATCTGCATAGAAGCTAAGACAAGACAAAATTGTATTACATTTTCTAGATCATGGCTACTTGAATAAGATCGTTATAAATAAGTATAACTTATTCACGACGCACCAAAGATTTGTTACAAATTTTAAAAGAGTTTACGTATGAAGCTTTTAAGACTTTGAAACTTGTTTTCTAAAAAGTTAAGAGACTTGATGTATTTTGAAAGTTAAGAGATTTGATTTGAAAGTATAAATCTCTTAGTTATAAAAGGAATGAGTTTGTCTAAAACCATAAAGGGTTATAACGGCTTTATGGGAAGTTGGTTATAACGGCTTTATGGAAGGATAAGAGAATGGTTTTCTCTAATAACGTAATCAAAGGAATAACTTGTATTAAGGAACGGCAAATTGGTTTAAAGGTACCAATTGCTTAAGGTTTTTAATAAAAGAAGTCACTTGATTTAGAAGCCGGTGTTTGTATTTCTAAAAAAGGTATTGTGACTTGTCTTGAAAGGTGAATAGGACTTGATACTACGGGTGTTAGTATCTTGGAGCTTTACATAGAAAGGAGTCTTTTATAAAAGAATGTACGTATGTAGTACTTTGACTTGTTAAAAGAGAATTATTCTATGTATGCCTTGATTAGTACTTTGGCTTGATAAAATGAGAATTATCCTATGTGTGCCTTGATAAGTACTTTGGCTTGGTTAATTGAGAACTTGCCTATATGTGCTGGTAATAGCCTTTGAGTGCAAGTATTATGTTTTATTAAGTTGTCGCGACTCTCGGTTGAAGGGTCGGATGTCTTGTTGTAAGTTACTGGGACGTACCGACAGTGATGTGGGGTTCCACGGGTATGCTTCCGTTATTTGTAGCACTTGGGTTAAATTCCCGGATTTTATAAAAGACATGGTAGGGCTTATGTCTTGTTTGATGGTCGGTCAAGATAGGGTAAGAGTATAAATGAGGGGCAAGCCCCAAGACGTTATACCACCTTCTCCAGGGTAAGAGTACAAGTGAGGGGTAAACCCCCAAGACGCTGTACCACCTGCTTTATGTGTTGTTTGACGACCGGTCGAGATAGGGTAAGAGTATAAATGAGGGGCAATCCCCAAGACGTTATACCACCTTCTCCAGGGTAAGAGTATAAGTGAGGGGTAGACCCCCAAGATGCTATACCACCTGCTTTACCACCTTCTCCAGGGTAAGAGTATAAGTGAGGGGTAGACCCCCAAGACGCTATACCACCGGTGGGACTTGGTGTTCATGTATGCCTATTGGTGTATTATTATACCCTGGACTGTCGGCAGTGATGTGGGATTCCACGGGCAGGATATATATATATGTATTGTGTATGTGTACGCCGACAGTGAGGTGGGATGCCACGGGCGCGTCACATGGTTATATTTTACACTAATAGGTATCGCGGTGATGGGGATTCCACGGGCATGCTTTGATGTTAGTGTGATTTGATCGCGTCCCAGTTGGTAGGCGTTATATGTGTCCCTCCGTAGTGGGCGGACTATGTTATGAAAGATAAGTAAGTTATATGGTAATGAACTTAATGATTCTTTTCTAAATAATGTACGTAAGAATGTGACTATAACTTTTATTGGGAATGGAAAGGATAATAAGGTACGATTAAGTTCATAAGTGGTAATGACACGGCAGGATCTGGTAAGTATTTTTATACTTGTCCTTGTCATTCTTTTATCTGATTATGATCTGTTCTTGTCACGTTATTTCTGTTCCATATTAAATTTGTTATCGACCAGCCGAAGTGCGTTAAATGCCCGCAGTTTAGGTACGATTGTGGATCCGCGAGCTTAGGATCGGTTCCAAGTTGAGATGGCTCGGTGTTCGGAGTTGTCACGTTTATGTTTATTGAAGTGCGGCGGGGCCTTGTCCGCCACGATTGTTATGTCAAAACTCTTAGATGTGCGTAGTCACATATGTGGGTCGGTTGTAAAAGAGAAATGAGGCAACTACTTCGGTTGTTTTTATATATGTTCAGGAAGGTAGCCCTATCGGCTAACCTGTTGTTTTACTTCGATGTTTTATTTTTTAAGTTTCATGTATGTTCCGCTGATTTTCTCTGATGTTTACCTGTAAGGGTGCCCAGGTAGGGCACCAGTCGCGGTCCCGGGGTCGGGTCGTGACAACAGCCTTGCCGGCTTGCCTATTTTATTTTACGTGAGCTGTTAGGATATTGAGTTTTCCCTAGCTTCCATTGGTCATAGGTGATGTACGGGTATAAGGGTACCCAGGTTGGGCACCAGTCGCGGACCTGTCGGCTCGGGTCGTGACAATTTCCATTAGTTGGCTATATGAGAAGATATCTTACACACACTATAAATTGAGGCCTATGACTCAATTAAAAACACACCTCACTCTTGTATAGTTCAGATTTTCTGAACTTCTTCCTCTCTTGCAATATTTCACACACTCAAAGTGTCACGACCCGACCTGATGGGCCGCGACTAAACGTCCTAATGACGCCATTCTACTAACCTGTCACACATAAACCAACTAATACTAAGGATGTATGAAATCCGGCAGCACAACGCCGTAACAACAATATCTGCCAGAATAGCCGAGCCGACAAGGCTGCCTTTACACAAGATTGTACCTGCCTCCTGAGGAGTCACAACCATCCAACATAATATAATAAGCGAGCCGACAAGGCTGCCACAAAAATAATGTCACGTATACACGGGAACATCCCAACACAGAGTACAATAACATAACTTACCAAAACAAATTCATAAGTCTACATACGTACGATCCACAACTGTCTACAGACCTCTATACGAAAGATAACATCGTGTTACGGGACAGGGCGCCGTCATGCCCCTAAATATATATATGAGATCAAAAAGAGGTTTTGTACCAAAAAGGATAAAACTCTGGATCAAATGAGCTTTCCAACCAGCTGAGTAGGAGTCCTAAGCCTGAGGGTCACCAACCTGAGAACATGTACCTGCGGGCATGAACGCAGCCCCCCCGATGAAAGGGGGTCAGTACGAAATAATATACTGAGTATGAAAAACATGAAATACTGAAAATGAGATCATAACTGTGCCATGTGAAATAAAGAATCATATCAGTAATACTGAATGCTTACCCATAGAGTCATCATGTCCATATGTATGTATATATATATATATATATATATATATATATATATATATATATATATATAACATGTCTCGGCCCTGTAGTGAGGGACTCCATGGAATTATCAATGTAACATGTCTCGGCCCTGTAGTGAGGGACTCGATAAAATTATCAACATAACATGTCTCGGCCCTGTAGCGAGGGACTCGATAAAATTATCAATATAACATGCCTCGGCCCTGTAGCGAGGGACTCGATAAAATTATCAACATAACATGTCTCGGCCCTGTAGCGAGGGACTCGATAAAATTATCAACATAACATGTCTCAGCCCTGTAGCGAGGGACTTGATAAAATAAAGTTATTATAATAAACTCTTTACTTAAGATCATATACATTTCTCATGACTAATATCTTTAGAAAATAGACTGGGTAGAAATCATGTACGTCCACCGTACTTTTATAAAAATCATGCCAAAAGAAAGAAGGAAGAGTTTCACATACCTCTTAGGCGAACTAATCAACTCAATACTAAGATACGCCTCGTCTAGTACGTCAATCTATAGTAATGATAATACGTCATCAATTCTATGATTTCTAACGTAAGTTATACCGAATAATGACTTCCTATTATACAAAAATTTGGGCAGCACTTCCCTTGTTTATATGCATATCCACAATTTACCAACAAGCCAACAATATCAATAACCAAACACCATTCCAAGATATAATCAAATTAGGCTCAATATACTTCATATGTGCTATCATATGACCTCCTTTCTCCTTATATTCATGAAGGACAACAACTTTAACAATCAAGGTGATTAGCACACCTATTTATCATGTTCATTCAATCCTTTAGTTACGTTAAAATAGTTCATGGAAGCAATCCACTCTTCTAGCAATATTGCGAATTCAAGAATGTGGAATAACACTTTTCTACCCTTTAATTTTTCCAAGACATGTATAGGTAACTACCTCAACATATATACATGTTTATAACTTATATTTTAAGCACTAAATAGCCCATAATATGTCATACCCATGCTCAATAATGTCCATAAGATTTTCGGCCATAACACATGTTAATTCCAAAACTCTTCTCTTAATTCTTAGAATCCAATTTCATATTTCAATACTTCCATATAACTAATTACCATCAAAAGCCCCAACTCTGGCATCATATCCCGAAGATAGTCATTTCAGTCTATTGGGCAGCGTTTTATAGACCACAAGCTCGGGGCTCGACGAAACAGAAAGTTTCATCAAGGTTAATTTTCAATTTAAGCATTCAAGGCAGCGACGAACTTATCAACGCGACAATCGAATACGATAACTTCACAATTAATAAAATTAGTTCTAAAATCGGCTACAACACACAACAATCACATGCATTAACTTAAATTCCAAATTTCCTCCTTAACATGAATTCATCTCTTGAATCACAACAGCACGCAATTCCAATTACTCAATGAAAAGAACAATTTTACCTTAAAAATGAAACCCAAAAATAACTGCTCACTGCTTCAGTTTTTAGCCCCTATTTCTTGCCCAATTTTTCACTTTTTCAACTCCAAATTGACATCCATATGTTCTACAATGTTAACCCATCATCCTTACACGTTTTTCTTCCCAACCGTTTGTCCAAAATCTGAAGAATTCTAGGCCTAAAATTCGGCAGCTGGACCCGAGAAAACCCACTGTTTTGGGTTCCAAATTTTGCTTCTAATTTGTAGATGAGCAATGTAATATAGGAAGAGGTATTAAACTTCAATTTTGTCTAAAAATGTGGGGGGGGGGGGGGGTCTCGGCTGGTTTGTGGGGGAGAGAAGAGAGGGAGATGAAGAGTGTTGTTTCTTGAAAATGAAATGGAATTGAGAGAATGAAAGGTTTATTAAGTTAACCCAAAATATGAAATTGTAAAATAACACTTTGGTCCCTTAATATTACACTTTGGTCCCTAGTTGTATAATTAACTTAGTCCCCCAAATATTAATTAAAGCTTAGGTTCCACTTCTTTTAATCTTAACTCCCGTTTCCTTTAATTCCCGGGAATTTCATAAGGTCTCGTATTCTCCATGTCGTAATTCTTATAATATGTTACTAATCCATAACGGGATATACAACAATCATTTTCAATTCCCTTGTCACGCTCATTGTAACAATTTTTTTTTCCGGAATCACCTCCTTAAGTATTTTAATTTCCTTAATGACGTTCTTAATTATCGCCTTAAACGTACGAGGTGTAATATCCTTCCCCCCTTAGAAACATTCGTCCTCGAATGTTCATAATAAGTCTTATGCTAGAAAAATTTCGGCAGAGTCTCCTTTATAACTATGCCTATCCACCATATTCAGCAAACCAACAGATGCCACACAGAGCCACAATATACATCAGAAGGATATGATCTTTATCCTAACAAATCTTATGCACTTGACACAGTAAACTTACTAGAACTTGTCATTATCCACCAAGGATTATCTACATGGTATATATTAAGTATGTAGTGACATGTGAGACAATGTCATCTGGTAGGTACTACCCTAGCCTTGACAAATCCCATCAATCCTCACGTAGCAGTTCTTTGACATCTTCCACTCTTTCTTCAATAAGAAACTCTGATAGTAGTACATCGTGTAATGTTTTCAATTTGGTACGATTATCAATTCAAACCACTCTTTGTTTCCCACTATATTCCTTGTTTAATGTTATCCCTTACCTCAAGAATCATTTTCAAGATCTTAGAGCCATCTTTCCATTGCACATATTGAGGGTAATGCTTCTTAGAGTACCTATTCCCTAGAAAATTAGCCCATAGAGAGTTCGTGGTTCTAAATCTCCACCATAGCTTTTCACAGAATGCCTTGATATATCAAAATGAGATCTGAACCTCAATCCACTATCATCCTTAGGCAAGTACATTGTTAACCATGTAAACCAATGCCTAGCCTTAACATCATCTTTACTATACATCAGAAGAACATCACAAACATTTGACATATCTCCTTGATCACACATTTTGCAATTCACCAATTTATAACCAAATAAGAAGTTGAATTGAATTACCTGGAGGCACAGGGATCAAGTGAGGATAACACAGGACCTCAACATATCCTTTAGTGTCTGAATAGTACGTCGAGGATGGAATGTTGTGCTAGGACTCACCTGCGTCCCCAAGGAGGAACGATCTTCAAAAGTTTCCTTACTCCATAATAATAGGGCAGTCTTGACATTCTTCAGTTTGGTCTAAAAGAAACGAAATCACCTTAATCAACATCAGTGTGCCAATTTTGATTTAGCGCCTAAAAGAATGCTCCATATTCTGTCCAAAACTTGAGGAATCTAAATGGTTTACTCACATACATAGATTGATCACCATAAGTTAACAACTAAGGGACATGGTCTAAACTTGTTCTTATTACATATTTCATCCCCATTTGTCTAAACCAATCTAAAAATAAACGTTTTCCAACATTCTATCGAACCTCTTAAAAATGCAGTCATTATCAGCTCTTTCATTCCACCATTTAAAAGGACCCCATTTAAATCCAATTTCAAAAAATTCACATGAGTTAGTACAAAATGCAAAAATCCTCATACTCTGTAGGATATATAGGAAGATCACCTATTGTTTCCTTTTCATTTATAATAACATTGAAATCCCCACCAACAAGCCAATGATCCCTCATATCGTCAACAATACAGTATAACTATCCCAGAGAGCAACCTTTCCAATGCATCACTCTTTGCATAAACCATAGTATATCTACCTAATTCATGTAACTCTTTCACCCTTGAGCCCTTAAGTTTGTCATGTTGATCACCCCTTATATTATCTATGATTAAGTTTCTCTGCTGATCAATATGTAGGATAGACATATATGCCTCCACTGCATATTCTGCTCCACATTGGACATCATTATCCCATCTTCCTTTAATATTATTGTGTTACTATTATTAAAGTTTGTTACCACTGGTACACATCTCCTGACTCTTGTTAACATTCTGCTCATCATTAACTTTTGCTGATACAAAAACTCCTTCAACCTGTTATTTAGTAGTAAGAGTTGTTTTTGATTCCTCCATCAATTGTGGGTCCTCGATGAGTTGTTTTAATCCTACCACCTTACCATTGTCGTCTTCCTTATTCGATTCATTACCATATTCTTCCCCAGTATCTCTTTGTTCCTCCTTATTCTCATTATTATTGTCTGTCTTCTCAAATGACATTTGTTCTATCCTCTTGTTGGACTTACTAACTCAGTTGTGTCTTTGGCTGCATCAACATTTGTCACATTGGCTACCTCACTCTGAATATCTATTATCACTTCGTTGAGTTCATCTATATCTTGTACCTATCTTATCTGTTTTCCACCCTTCTATTATTTTCTATAGAAATTCAGGATCCGACCTTTACCTATTAAAGTACCTGAACTTGCACTGAGTCTTTATGCCTACTCCCACCAAATTAACCCAAGAGAATGTTCATATAGGCCTGGTTTTATAAAAGACACTTTAGAAACATGTATATTTTCAACCCATTTCTAAGTAGTAAGTACTGCTATAAACCCTTTTTAGTACACTACCATGTATAGTATGCCCCCGATAATCTTATTTTTGTCAAATTACATTCTACTATATACTGTTTAAAACCCCTTATCCCAGTCATATCAACATAACACTTTATTCTTTCATTTATCCTTAATACCCAGTTGAAATCACTCATTATTGCCTATAGACTTTGTACCTGGCCATGTAACCTTCCAATATCTATCCATAGTTCCCTTTTAAGAGCCACATCATTAAACGCATACACCAAGGTCATATGGAAACTTTTCTTAGTACCCCTATGTGTTATCCGACAATGTATAAATTATTCTGTACCGTTCAATATCTACCTCATAGAGATGAGACTTCCACAATAACCATATTTCCTCCATTTTGATGAGCAGTAAGATTAGTACTAAAATATCACCCGCTACACAAGTTAAGAGATGTATTATGACTTTCTTCCCTTTTTAACCTTTGGTTCCAAGAGATCAAATAGCCCAATCTTAGCATTCTTCGTGAACTAACGCATTGAAACTGTGCATGAATACATACCTTGGTTACCAATCCTTCAAATAACCATTTAACTGAAAATATGCACTCCAGAGGTTCGATGCTCGTCTAAACACTACTCCTTACGATATTTTAAATGTTGGACACGATTATACGCCAATAAGATTCTCATCATTCCCAGGTTCTAAGCCATTTGCAAAACAACTCAAATAATCCTTATGTACCATACTTCCCAAAACTCGGTCCAAACATAACAACACTTTCATTTATTTATATTAATCTTATTATTCAAGAAGTAATAGCCCTTCTTATTCTTACATGGGAACAATATTCTTTTGCAGTTTCCTGCTTCAGATGATTCTTTCAACTCAGATTCTATTTCGATTCTACTAGCAACAAGGGGGAATATATACGATAGGGTGGGATCTGAATCTATCAATGTATATACGTCTCAAAAAGATAAAAAATATACATGTAACCCCATTCGATGATGCCTCCTGATCCTGCCCTGAGGGGGCGCATAACCATAAGAGATGATGAACCAACCACCGATCCAGCAGGTCGAGCCACACCACTTGTATCCCTCCTAAAAGGACACTCTCTCATCACATGGCCTTGACAGCCGCAATAATAACAAGCATCTGTACCAAAATGACATTTCCTAGAATGATGCCTACCACATTGAGAGCACTGAGGCCAAAATGGCCCCGACTGACTAGAACCCCTGTTCCTCTGAAAACCTGAAGCCCTGGAGCTCTGACCGGCACCCTAATACCTTGTGCGGTCCAATCTCCCATCTGTGAAATGTGGGGGTGCCTTGTGTGTAGGTTGGGATGAATATCTAACCTACTGCTGAGGTTGCTCGCCCCAAAACTCATCGGAATAACCAGCCGGTCTAGCCCTCTTACGCTGGTTTTTGTGTCGGTCCTCCACCCCCTGTACCCATGCCTGTATCTGCCGCATAAAATCCTACGGGCGAGTCTGTCCCGCTACTAGCCTAGTCAGAAACTGAACCGCGTCTCCTATGGCCCTATCCCGCGCCCCTGTATGAGGAGCTGGAGCCTCAAGTACCGGGGTCTCGGAAACTGGTGATACTGCCCCCCTGAACTGGAGCCCCTGGATGTGGCGACATAACAGAGCTCGTCGACTGGGGTACAGTCTCTGGCATAGACCGAGTACGAGACCCGGTAACTCTCTGAATCCAACTAGTATCATCCGCTGTAGATTTGCCCTTCTGGGTCGCTGTCGCTCTCTTCGGAGGCATAGCTGTGAACATAATAAGTCGTCAGAAAGGGATTATCCTAATAACACAGCTCTATTGCACGATCTAAGAGATGAAAGAATAGAAATCAATCTTAAATGTCCGGCAGCCTCCTGCGTATAAGTATGGTGCACAACATACCAATACGTAAGACTTTACTAGATACGGTCTGTAGACATTCCGATGACTAACTGCTCTGATACCACTTTTGTCACGACCCGACCTGACGGGCCGCGACTAAACGTCCTAATGACGCTATTCTACTAACCTGTCACACATAAACCAACTAATACTAAGGAAGTATGAAATCCGTGACCTGGTCAGAATAACATCTGCCCGAATAGGAGGCGTGAGGTTGCCTTTACACAAAACCGTACCTGCCCCCTGAGGAGTCACAACCAGCCAACATAATATAATAAGCAAGTCGACAAGGCTGCCACCAAATTAATGTCACGTATACACGGGAACATCCCAACACGGAGTACAATAACATAGCTGAGCAAAACAGATTCATAAGTCTACATACGTACGACCCACAACTGTCTACAGACCTCTATACGAAGGATAACATCATGTGATGGGACAGGGCGCCGTCATGCCCCTAAATATATACATGAGATCAAAAAGAGGTTCTGTACCAAAAAGGACAAAGCTCTAGATCAAAAGAGCTTTCCAACCAGCTGAGTAGGAGTCATAAGCCTGAGGGTCACCAACGAGAACACAGTACTGCGGGCGTGAACGCACTTCGAGGAAAGGGGTCGATGCGAAATAATGTATTGAGTATGAAAAACATGAAATACTGAAAATGAGTGTCACGACCCGACCTCGGGCCTGCGACTGGTGCCTTACCCCGGGCACCCTAGTGATAAAACATCAGAGAAAAATCAGCGGAAAATAAAACTCACAAAAAAATAAACAGTGATACAAAAACAGGCTGACCAAGAAGTCGCCTTACTGCATATATAGATAAATAAAATCTTGAACAGTTATCCTTTACAACCCTGCTCACAACAGTACTACAGACCTCTAAGAATGTAACAACAACTATGACGGGACAGGGCCCCGCCATACCCCTGAATGTACAAGTACCTACAATGACAGGGGACTATACCAAAAGATAAGCCTCCGGAGAAACGGAGCTTCCCAAATGCGGAACTGTGATCCTATGAGCGAGGATCAACAACAGGTGTACCTCTACCTGCGGCATGAACGCAGCCCCCCGAAGGAGGTCGATAACAGTACCAAGTATGTGGCGAAAATCGTAATAAAATCATAACAGTCTATATAAAACAGGAGACATGTATGATAACCGACTACAGTACACCATGTATAAGCAGTCATGTCAAGTCAGGGACTCACGCCCTCAAAGTCATCACTCAAATATAACCATGGGTCTCACGCCCACAATATCAATCATGCCCGTGGAATTCCTTCCTCACTGCCGGCAGTCTATGATATAACAACACCAAGGAGTACACATGAACACCAGGTCCCACCTGTGTCATAAGAACCGTACGGGGCAAGTACGAAGGCATAGCTACCAGATCCACCCTGCATCATCAACTGACCGGGGCAAGTACGAAAGCCAGCTACCAGAACCTACCGTACCAACAATACTATATAACTGTACCACGAAGCTGACCGGGGCAAGTACGAAAGCCACTACCAGATACCACCTGCATCACGTCGCTGACCGGGGCAAGTACGAAAGCTAACTACCAGATACCGCCTGCATCACGAGACTTCATCATAAAACTGCTATACACAACTCACGGCGGCGGGCAAGTCGGGTGACTACGGATACCTCGCTTCACGTCGTTGGCCGGCAAGTCAAGCCAACTACCAGATACCTCCTGCATCACGAGACTTCGCCATAACACTGACCGGGGCAAGTACGAAAGACAACTACCAGATACCGACTGCATCAGCTACGACCGGGGCAAGTACGAAAGCTAACTACCAGATACCTCCTGCATCAGGAAACCTCACGGGGAGCTAGTCCATGGAATAACACTATCAACAGGGAACGAACCCTCATCATGGCCGCATACCCGTGGACCTTCCATCGAGTCAGTATGCCCAAAATGATCAAGAATAACATGACCGGCCCTCCATCGAGAGACGCGGTAGCATAAGGATACAATACTTGTACAACAAGGCTATCACAAGCAAACATAGGCAAGTTACTCACTCTCAAGGTACTTTCATTTTATGCCAAAAATCCGGGTTTTTAATCCCAAGGTACTACGTACTTTATCTCTTTAAAAAGATCCACTTCTTTCACAAAAGTCACATGATACTAACACCCGTAGTATCAAAATAGAACAACTATTATTTTAAGTAAACCAAACCAATTTCCATACTTTCTTTTTAAATAAACCAAGACAATACCATGCCTTCTTTTTAAACCAAATCACTTCTCAAAATAATATAAGTTTCAAAACTTCAAATTCTCACGTCTCTTACTTTTAACTCAAGTCCCATAACGTGGGAAATCAAGTCTCATATCTTTTTGAAACAAATGTCAAGTTACCATTTTAAATCCAATAATAAAACCATTCTTTTGTTTTCATAAAGTCGTTATAACTAAATCCCCATAAAGCTTATTATAACACTTTATGTTTTAAACCAACCAAGGACAACTACTCTCATTTCCGAAACCAAGATAACTTTATTCTTTTTATGACCAAGAGACTTACACTTTCAAACCGAGCTACACAACTTTCAAATACTTCAAGTTTCTTAGCTTAGAAAACAAGTTTCTTATCTTTAGAATATTTCCAGAATTAATACTTTCAAATCAAGTATTCCATACCTTTCCACATCAAGACATCCTAGTCTAACTTATTAGAATAAACCATTCTTGTAACATTTCCTTAGTAACAGGTGAGTTAATTCTCTACTCAACCAACTTAGACATTCTTATAACAAGTCAAGCATATCGAATGTATTTACTTCATTTAAATCACGTACGTCTACCGTACTATACAGTTATAACTACTCATGCTCAAGAGATAAGAAAATTTCCACATACCTCTCCGGCTTAATCCACTTTCCAAGTCCAATATGCCGTCCGTAGTATGCCAACCTATGACGACCAGAATACGTCCATTAACTTCTAGCTTCAACGTAGAATATTCTAATTGTAAAGTCCCTTATTCTACGGAAAATTTGGACAGCACTTCCTTTGTTTCTACGTACTTTTCCACCTTTTTCAAGGCTCGAATTCGATATCCAAATGCCACTTTTAAGGCCCAACAATCCAACAATACAAAGGGGATTACACGCCTAACTTGGACGTGTAAAATTCTGCCCCACAATTCATAGTAAAACAATCCAACTAGTTTAGGGTAACTCCTTGGCTATAACATGCTCACATATCAACTTTTCAAATCCTTTCAATTCAACTCGTTAATTCAACATGTTATATAAGTCATAACCAATTATAACAACGATATACCCTTCTATATATAACATGTAACGATTTTAGCTAACAACCGAATTGATTTCAACATTAGTGACTAACATGCCCATTTTCGGTTTTCAATAATTCGACATGATCCAAATCTTTTCAAATTTTAATATTTAAACCACATGCTCATTTCTTAACTACTATAACTTGTAATCTTCAATTACATGAGAAGGTGAAGGTTTTACCTCAATAAGTCCTCTTTCCGAAATCTTCTTCACGTTAAAATCACCCACACGAACCCTCTACAAGCTTGCCAACATAATTCCTTCTTGTCGTCTTTCCAAAAATTTCATCACACCTAGGGTTTATCACTTTTTGGCAGAGAAGAGGGGATTTCTTAGGAGGAACCTTTGCAAATGACCAAGTCTTCAAGACTTGGTCATAATATAAGGTCTTCTCTTGGTCAAAAGGATGGGAGGGACACTTGTCACCCTCCCACAGGCCTTTAACAAAAATATCTTCTGATTTCCCCTGTTTCTCGCGAAATTTCCCGCCTCGGCGCCGCGGCGCTGAAACTTCCGAACATCTCAGCACATACGGAGTCGCGGCCCTGCAGCCGGAGCCGCGGCCCTGCAGCAGGCGCCGCGGCACTACAACTTCAGAATACACAAGCACTTCCGGCGCCGCGACCTGCATCCGCGCCATACTGGCACTGACCCGAAAACACTTTCCTGTTCGTCTGCCCACTGAACTTGTATCCTCAATAACTTCCTACTCCGATGTCCTATCGATGAGCGGTTTGTTGCGTTGGAAACTAGACTCAACAAACTTCATACTGGGCTATTGAAACACCTAAAAATTCCTAATGAACTAGGATATATACCGCTCCAAAGTTGACTCAAAAACTGTCCAAAAACATTCTGTCAACTTATCTTTCCAATTTCAATTCTTATTTCCCTTCGTACGTTCCCAATACATGACCTGAAATTTCGGGGTGTAACATTATTCCCCCCTTAGAAACATTCGTCCCGAATGTTCCTTCTAAGTCTCCAAAACGCATGCGCCGGTATAGTCTTCACTACTACACCTACAAAATCAATTATGCCACATATGGCCATAATATAATAACCATGCAAAAACTTAAATCCCAGCCAATGAGGAATCACCTCTAAAACGTATAACAATGCTATTAGCTCTCCCCCATGGTGTAAGGATACTCTTTTCACATCTTCTCTTCACAAAAATAATCACTTCCATTCTCTTAACACATGTTCGCTTCTTTTCTTACTCGTCGTACCCTCCTCGTACACCCGAACTCTTTCTAGTATACGTACCACATTTTCGTCATTGCTTCAGTTTTCAAAATCTCGGGGTTACTACCTCCAACTGGTCATTACTAGCTTCAATTTCTTTTAAGGTCATTCCCGGCCTTCATGATCCGATTATGGTCGAACGCATCCACGAACCCGTACGTTGATTACCTAAACTTAGGCCTAGCACCCTCGTGACCTTATCACCTAGAGGGACCACCTCAAACTTACCTCACTTCATTCCGGGTTGCGGGTTGACCCGCGATTGGTCCTCAACCCGACCCATTACGTACCAAACTCTTGTTCCCGGTCCGGAACAATCTCACTATTCAAGTCACGAAAACCTAGTGGTTTTCTTAGCTTAACTACCCACTATCATTTCACACCACTCATGGACTTATCACCCAAGTATACCCGACGTATACTATGTTCCTCGACAAAGATCACCCGTAAAATCTTTCACTCAATATGGCCCTGTATCTAAGGTTCCCACGGTTATTAAAATTCTAAGATTCACAATTTCCATGTCCCCAAACTTACCTTCTCTACTACCCAGGCTTTCTAAATCACAATTTACACAAAACTACCCGCACATCACACTTAACATGTAACCAGCTTATCACACATACTAATTGTTACACCCCGTAATTTCAGGACATGTTTTAAGAACGTACATAAGAACTCAGAAATGTTAAGATTAGAGACTTGTAAAAATTTAACGGAATTATGAAATTGTCGGAAAATGAAATATTATGACGAATGGGAGGGCGACACGTGTCACCCCACCTTAAGTAGCCTTGGACGAAAATAGCATGGCCAAAAGGGTCATTTGGCCATTGTTAGGATGACAAAGTCTTGCAAGTTGGGGAGCTTGATAATATTGACTTGGTCAATGGGACCACTTAGCTTGATATTTAAAAGAGATGCATCCAAACCACACATTTGTTTTAATATTGACCCTCCATGTTTCTATATAGTAACACTACTAGCAAGACAAGCTCCCACACTTAGCCAAATTTTCAAGAAACTTGTTCTTGCCATTGTAAAGCTCTCGGGTTCATAGGGTTAAAAAGAAAAAAAATCGTTTGTTGTTCTTTAAGCTCCACACTTTAAACCAAGGTTCATAGGGGTATTGTAAGGGTATCTCAATAGAAAGATCCCGGAAAAAGATTGTTTTCGTACTAGTCGCAAGGTGAAAACCTAATTGCTTTCCTAGGTTTTGATTGGAAGATTAAAGGGAAGTGGTTTGTGATATTCTAAGGGTCTCAAGTGGTGGATTGAAGTGTCAAGAAGAGGCTCTAAGTTGCTAAGGAGCGACTTTGGATTTGAAGTTGGATTAAGACTCGTTGAGGTAACAATCTTGTTCTCTTAAAGTGTTACAAGATTATATATTGTTGTTAGCCTTACTGTCACGACCCGTTCCGGGGTCTGTGACTGGTGCCTTACCCGGGCACTCAAGTAGTCATACATCAGAGTAATCAGCGGAATATAAAAACACAAGACATGAAATAATTGTAAATGAGACACAGTTTCTGAGAAAAGGGTGCCTTTCGGCATATATATATATAAACAAAGTTTGGCAGTTACATCCCAACTGTACAATAGGACTATAGACCTCTAGGAATGTAAACAACTATGGCGGGACAGGGCCCCGCCATACCCTGAATGTACATATATCTACAACACAGGGAGAACCGTACCAAAAGTCGAGCCTCCGGAGAAGATGGAGCTCCTGACACCAACGTAGAGATCCTAAGGATGTGGATCTAGCACTGCTTTGCCCTTACTGCGGCATGAACGCGCGGCCAGAAGGAGGTCGATACAACAAGTACTAAGTATGTGAAAGCGTAAAATCAAGTAAAATCAAAGTATTTAAAACCATTTGCAAATACAACGGTTTAATCGCACATAGTGCCACAACATAAACAAGAGCAAAATAGATATAATGTAACCGGTCTTTCCTAGGCGCGAATGATCGAAGCAAGGCCAATCGCCCATAGTATCATTATGCGCGCTTAGTCTGGACTTCCGCGATCGCATAGGTCACACGCACCGCATGAGGTATTCTCGCGACGGGGTAGCTAACCCGGTACCCTCCCGGACTCCGCGATCCGCATAGTCTCATAGACCGCGTAGTCACGCATCGCATAGGGCATCCCCACATCGGGATAAAACACCGGAATGATCAATCCTGGAACTCCGCGACTCGCGATAGTCACATGATTTGCATAGGCCGTATAGACCCGCATCAAGGGTGGCAAGCCCTCGGTATAACAAGTCAAGGGGGTAGGTGATGTAATAACAGTACAACGGACTCACCGTTTAGCAACGTAAGCACAACAAGAATGACCCCCTTTCACAACATCACAAGACACTAACACACGTAGTATCATAATATGTCTATTTATCAAACAATCTTACTACACTTTACAGAAATCAATACAAGGCTTTTATAAACAAATAAGTAAACAGTTCTTTTTATCTTTCTTAAGTTGTTATACCTAACTTCCCATAAAGCTAGTATAACTCTTAAGCTTTTTGTTTAAAAACCAAATATTTCTCTTCTGTTAAAAAATGATTCAGTATTCTTTTGAAATGCTTCAAGATTCTTATTATTCAGGCTTAAGTCAAAAGACATTGCCGTAATTATTATTCAGTTAACACACGTACGTCTACCGTACTATATATATATTTAAAATATCATGCTCAAGAGTATAGGAAGAATCACATACATTCTCGGCGAAATCCACCTGCCAAGTCGAATATGTCGCGCGCAGAGAATCAACCTATAATAGTCAGAAACGTCTATCAACGTCTAGACTACTCATGCTTGATTCTAGCGAGAGGTTCTCTATTCTACGGAAAATTGGGCAGCACTTCCCTACCCGGTAATTATACAAGTATACTGTAAATACAGTTCTATCTTCTTTATTATTCTTCTGATGTGATTACAGTTCAATTCTATTCTTTAATATCCTTCTATATCTTATATTCAAGTCTATACTATTCTTAAATGTAATATCCAATTACAATAGAAGGACAAGAGTATTTACCTCGATAAGCCCAAAATTATCCAAGTATAAACGTCGATCCTGAGCGAGGTTTAACTCCTAATTTGCACGCTCCGATAGCTCTAAGAAGCCCTTAGAAGTTCTACACAACTTCTACTTAAATACTATAAGAGATTTGGGCTAGGGTATTTTGGAATAGTGACTATACTTGGAAGACAACTTTCTATCAAGGGGGGGGGGGCTTTCGGCCAAGCCACTAGGCTAAAGGGGGAGAGGGTGTTTGAACGAAATACTACAAGAGAGGGGAGGGAGTTTTGAGACTTGGAAGATAATTTGTGGATGAAGAAAACCTTCAAGTTAGAGGGGTATTTATAGGCCAACCAATGGCCAAGATGAAGCCAAGTGCTAGGCAAGTGTAAGGTGAGGATTTAGGCAAGTGTCCTTATCCATCTACTACACAAAAATATCCTACCAACTCCTTGACAAAACAAGCCATCCATTTCGTCCAAATGGACGCCTCAAGTCCGCCAACTAGAGGGTGACAAGTGTCGCCCTCTCGTTGGTCCAAAATGTTTCGTCTCTCGGAAAAATCCGCAAAAATAATAAATGTCATAGCCGGAATTTTCCCTTCGCAAGTTTGGTAAAACGTTTCGTCGGAAAACGATTCTTTTAGTGAGTTGTGCACAAGTTTTCGTCCATAGTGCCTAACTTTAAGACTAAACTTTTGTACGTACGCCCTCACGTACATACTCTGGAAATACGGGGTATAACACTTACATTTTACTAGCATGAAGTATATGTGTTGAAGATTTACAAGTGATATGGATGGTTGTAGCCTAAAATCCGAAATGACATATAAGCCATTTGAAGTTGGATTACAATTTGGTCGTTAATTAGAATCGTCGCATGTTACGTACTTGAAGATTGTAGTAGTTATTATCGATTGCGACTTGATATCATGTTATACTAAACAATTTGGATTGAAAAGGAATTGGATAAGAATTGGTGTCGTTGTGTCTCAAGTTGCCGAATTGGCCTAGTAGTTTGTATTAGTTTGATATCATTTGTGGGGCGGAATTTTACACGTCTAGTAGGCGTGTAATCCCCTATTGTTAATTACATTGTTGGGCCTTAAATGTGGCATGTTTGGTTATTGAATTCGGCCTTGAAAAAGGTGGCAAAGTATGTAGAAACAAAGGAAGTGCTGTCCGATTTTCCGTAAAATTTAGTGACTTTGCACTTATAATATTCTACGTTTCAAGTAAGAAGTTAATGGACGTATTATGGCCATTATAGGTTGAAGTACTAAGTATAGCGTATTCTACTTGAAGGATGGAATAGCTATCAAGGTTGAAGTACTTTGGAGCATTTTGCTACTTGTCGATAATCGTCGCGAGGTATGTGAACTTCTTCCTTCTTTTGGCATGATTCTATGTATGGAATATACATGTGGTAATATTTCATGTTCCCTCCTACTCTTAGAAGTTAAGAGGTATGTATGTGATTTAGTCTATGTAAAGGTTATGTCTAGGTTGTCCTAAGTTCTTACCAAGTCTTATGGGGGATGTTGGTAAGAGTCGTTAGGAGGTATTTGGAGCCAAGTTGACTTGGCTAATTTTACGGCACAAATAAGAATAAGTATCAAACAAGCCATTGCATCGTTAATAAAGGAAAATGTAATGACAATTGATTATATTAAAATGAGTAGAATTCTCCATCTGCATAGAAACTAAGATAAGACAAAATTGTATTACATTTTCTAGATCATGGCTACTTGAATAAGATCGTTATAAATAAGTATAACTTATTCCCAACGCACCAAAGTATATGTTACTTAATTTAAAAGAGTTTACGTATGAAGTTTTTAAGACTATGAACCTTGAATTCTTAAAAGGTTAAGAAACTTTATTTTTCAAGTTATGGGACTTGATTTCTAAAGGAAGAAATGACTTGATTTAAATATATAGAATACTTGATTTGGAAAGCATGGATTTCTTGATATTCTAAAGATAAGAGATTTTAAATTCTAAGCTAAGAAACTTGATTTCTAAAGTTAAGAGACTTGAAGTATTTTAAAAGTTATGTAACTTGATTTGAAAGTATAAGTGTCTTGGTTATAAAAAGAATGAATCAGTCTAAGGCATAAAGTTAGTATAACGGCTTTATGGGAAGTTGGTTATAATAACTTTATGGAAGGTTAAGAGAATGGTTTTCTCTAGTAATATAAACAAAGAATGACTTGAAATAAAGAAGGGCAAATTATTTTAAAGGTACCAATTGCTTAAGGTTTTTAAGAAAGAAGTCACTTGATTTAGAAGCCGGTAAAATGTATTTCTAAAGGTATTGTGACTTGTCTTGAAAAGTAAATATGACTTGATACTACGGTTGTTAGTATCTTGGAAGTTTTATTTGAAAAAGAGTCATTTTTAAAAGGAGTAGAGATACGTAGTACGTTGGGTTAAATTCCCGGATATTATATGACATTATCGCGTCCCAGAAATGGGCCGGGCAGTATACCTTTATGGGCAGACTATATGATATTATCGCGTCCCAGAAATGGGTCGGGCAATATACCTTTATGGGCAGACTATATGACATTATCGCGTCCCAGAAATGGTAGGCAAGATACCTTTATGGGCGGACTATATGACATTATCGCGTCCCGAGAAATGGTAGGCAAGATACCTTTATGGGCGGACTATGTGACTTTATCGCGTCCCAGTTGGGCCAGGCGATATAGCGTCCCTCGTAAAGGGCGGATTATGTTATGTAAGGTAAGTAAGTTATATGGTAATGAACTTGATGATTTTCCTAAGTATATGCGTAAGAAAGTGACTATAACTTTTATTGAAAAATGGGAAAAGATAATAAGGTGCGATTAAGTTCACGAGATGGTAATGACATGGTAGGTTCGGTATTTACCCTTTTATACTTACCACTGTCATGCTTTTATCTGAGATATGTTTTGTTCTTTGTACCTTATTTCCATTCCATATTAAATTTTTGTTATCGACCCCTTGAAGTGCGTTCATGCCGCAGTATTAGGTACAGAGTTGGTGATCCTGCTCTTAGGATCTCGGTTGATTTTGGGAAACAGCTCCATTTACTCGGAGGCTTATCTCTTGGTATGGTTTCCCGAGGTTGTAGATTCATGTATATTCGGGGTATGGCGGGGCCTGTCCGCTTGTTGTTATTATGATTAAAACTCTTAGAGGTGCAGATCGCATATTGTGGGTCGATTTGTAAAGGAAAGGAGGCAACCGCTTGATTGTATATATATGTCGGGAAGGTAGCCTATCGGCTAACTTTGTTATTTTATTCTGTTGTTTTATTTTATAAGCTTCATGTATGTTCATTGATTATCTATGATGTATACTGTAAGGGTGCCCAGTAGGGCACGATCGAGCAGGGTCGGTCGTGACAAAAATGCTATTAGAAGTTAGTCCTCGGAAAGTGTCTGAGGCCGTGTCTAGTAGAGTCTTTATTATCGGTGTGTTGTGCACCACATCTATAATCGGAGGCTGCAGGACATTTAGGATTGGTTTCCATTCTTCTCTCTTTGAGATCGTGCGATGAGAGCTGTCTAGTAGGTTGAATCCTCTCGACCTATTCTTATGTGATTATGCCTCGCGGAGCGACCAGGCCCGAGAAGGGCAAAGCGGCGAGTCGCTAGTGGTACGCAGAGGGTTGCAGGACTCGGGCACAGACTATGCACGAGGTAGTAGGCGGATCGGCGAGTTCGACCACGCGGCGATAGAAGGCGAGGCGGCGGTAGCTCGAGGTTCCGATGCCGAGCCTCGATTCGCAGCCCGAGCGTAGTTTAGAGATTATGGAGAGCCGATCAGGCTATTGACTAGCATAGTGGTAGGCGGCGCGAGGCGGTAGCTAACCCTAGAGCCGACAGTTTGAGGATTCGGGATTTTCTGGGTTGTAGTCCACCCGAGTTTTATGGTTTGAGATCTGAGGATGATCCTCATGAGTTCGTTCGGCAGCTACAACGGACTATGCAGATGCTTAGGGCCTCGGAGACAGAGTCAGTTATGCTAGCCTCTTACCGGTTACGCGATATTGCGTTGAACTGGTTTGAGTCATGGGAACTGTCGAGAGGTGAGGGTGCTCTTCCAGCTGTTTGGGAGGAGTTCACAGAGGCCTTCCTGGATCAATTTTGGCCTCCTGAAATGAGAAGAGTCTGTGTTGATAGGTTCTTGTCATTGAGGAAGAATGGGAGGACCATCAGGGAGAACAACCTGGAGTTTGACTCGTTGGCCAGGTATGCGCATACTATTATGGCTGACATGGCGGATAGAGTTCACTGATATGTGATGGGGCTAGACCGTTATATGATTACTGCATGTCTGGGAGTGGCCCTTCAGCAAGGTATGGATATTGCCAGGATGCAGGCTTATGCACAGGGGATCGAAGATAGAGAGAGAGGACCGGCCGGACACGATCCGGCCAAGAGGGCTGGGGCGGCGGGTTTCAGGGTAACTTTCGAGGCGGATAGCCTCAGCAGCAGACTAGGTCTACATTGCAGCCAACACCGAGTGCTCCTCCATAGTTTTCCGGCGGGGGGTTTTACAACCCCGGGAATGCAGAGGCCGGTCAGGTCTCTAGAGCTTCAGGGTCTCAGGGAGATAGGGGTTCCAGTCAGTCGAGGTCACCTTTGCCTCAATGCGCCCAGTGTGGTAGGTTTCATTCTGGGGTATGTCGCGCCGGTACGGGTGCTTGTTTTTCTTGTGGTCTTCTAGGCCATATGTTAAGAGAGTGTCCTTATAGAGGTCCCGGAGGGACAAAGATCTTGGATCGATGCGGGTTCTTCTCCTTGATAGCTAGGCAGGATGTTCATGCACCGCAGTAGTGGCGAGGTCGTGGTGGAAGTTCCCAGTTTTAGCGGTCCTTTGAACCGCCTATATGATTTCAGGTATGTCTTTGACCCTTTAGAAACTTGTATGCATGATAAAGTTGTTGTATGTTTAAGTGTCATGAACAGGTTATATTGAGACTATGTATATGCTAGAAGGGCTTGGAAGTATGAAAAGATAATCCCTTTTTGGGCTTATGATGGACGGATATGCGTGTGCGAGGTATTAGGGCCATAAGTGGCATAATTAGGTTTCATTAAGTGTAGTTTTATGAGATTATGCTGAGAAATGATAGAGTGGGCTCCGAAAGAAAATTCGAGGACGAATGTTTCTAAGGGGGGAAGAATGTTACACCCCGTAATTTCAGGACATGTTTTAAGAACGTACATAAGAACTCAGAAATGTTAATATTAGAGACTTGTAAAAATTTACCGGAATTATGAAATTGTCGGAAAACGAAATATTGTGATGAATGGGAGGGCGACACGTGTTACCCCACCTTAAGTAGCCTTGGACGAAAATAGCATGGCCAAAAGGGTCATTTGGCCATTGTTAGGATGACAAAGTCTTGCAAGTTGAGGAGCTTGATAATATTGACTTGGTCAATGAGACCACTTAGCTTGATATTTAAAAGAGATGCATCCAAACCACACATTTGTTTTAATCTTGACCCTCCATGTTTCTATATAGTAACACTACTAGCAAGACAAGCTCTCACACTTAGCCAAATTTTCAAGAAACTTGTTCTTGCCATTGTAAAGCTCTCGGGTTCATAGGGTTAAAAAGAAAAAAAAAATCGTTTGTTGTTCTTTAAGCTCCACACTTTAAACCAAGGTTCATGAGGGTATTGTAAGGGTATCTCAATAGAAAGATCCCGGAAAAAGATTGTTTTCGTACTAGTCGCAAGGTGAAAACCTAGTTGCTTTCCTAGGTTTTGATTGGAAGATTAAAGGGAACTGGTTTGTGATATTCTAAGGGTCTCAAGTGGCGGATTGAAGTGTCAAGAAGAGGCTCTAAGTTGCTAAGGAGCGACTTTGGATTTGAAGTTGGATTAAGACTCGTTGAGGTAACAATCTTGTTCTCTTAAAGTGTTACAAGATTATATATTGTTGTTAGCCTTACATTTTACTAGCATGAAGTATATGTGTTGAAGATTTACAAGTGATATGGATGGTTGTAGCCTAAAATCCGAAATGACATATAAGCCATTTGAAGTTGGATTACAATTTGGTCGTTAATTAGAATCGTCGCATGTTACGTACTTGAAGATTGTAGTAGTTATTATCGATTGCGACTTGATATCATGTTATACTAAACAATTTGGATTGAAAAGGAATTGGATAAGAATTGGTGTCGTTGTGTCTCAAGTTGCCGAATTAGCCTAGTAGTTTGTATTGGTTTGATATCATTTGTGGGGCGGAATTTTACACGTCTAGTAGGCGTGTAATCCCCTATTGTTAATTACATTGTTGGGCCTTAAATGTGGCGTGTTTGGTTACTGAATTCGGCCTTGAAAAATGTGGCAAAGTATGTAGAAACAAAGGAAGTGCTGTCCGATTTTCCGTAGAATTTAGTGACTTTGCACTTATAATATTCTACGTTTGAAGTAAGAAGTTAATGGACGTATTATGGCCACTATAGGTTGAAGTACTAAGTATAGGCGTATTCTACTTGAAGGATGAAATAACTATCAAGGTTGAAGTACTTTGGAGCATTTTGCTACTTGTCGATAATCGTCGCGAGGTATGTGAACTTCTTCCTTCTTTTGGCATGATTCTATGTATGGAATATACATGTGGTAATATTTCATGTTCCCTCCTACTCTTAGAAGTTAAGAGGTATGTGTGAAACCCGGAAAAAAAAATATAGTTGTGGTTGGGTTAATAAAAATATATATATATAAGAAAACAAAGAATAAATTGCATGGGATGGAGTTAGTGTTAAAGTTGGATAAATAGATAGATGAAATGAAAATAGGAAAACAAAAAAAGAAAAACAAAACAAAACAAAAAAAAAAGAAAAAAAAATGGATGTGTGCAGCAACATGCACGTCCACTTCCCTATCCCCTCCCCTTAATTCATCTCAACTCTTACTCTTCCACCTTCCACCTCCCACACTTCTACTTATACATTGTACTTGACACAAATAAAATACCTAGCACAAAGAATACAAAAATCAGAAAAAAACAAGTGAACAAGAAGAGAAAAAAATCTGAAAAACATCAAGAGAGGAAGGAGAACAAAAATAGGAATACTAGGGAGCAATGATCACTTGTAGCAACAAAACAACAATCCTTTTCACGCTTACAAGGTGAGTTTTCTCACTCAGAAATTCTTGGTAACATCCTTTATTTTTAGTTCAATACATGTTAGAATAAGAATTGAGTGTTGAAAGGAAATATTGAACTTTTGATTGTTTAGACAACTAGTTACGTCATGAACTTTACGAACTGTTCTCACTGAGTTATAATTGTTAGAATTTGATGAAATTCGGAGGAGTGGTACACCTCTCTAATATGATCATATAGAAACAAAAATGAGGTAAAATGGACGTACGGTTTGAAATTTATCATAGTTCAAAGTTCCTGCCTTAGATTTGGTCGAAATTTGGAAAGGCATAATTACGGACTGTTTTTGTTGAGTTTTACCTATTAGAATTAAATGAAAATTTACATGGTTGTAAATCTCTCTGTTACGGACAGATATATATAAAGATTTATTAAAACGGACTTACGAGTTGAGAGTTATTGTAGTTTGAAGTTGCTGCCTCGGATTCGTCGGAATCCAGAAGGGCAGGACGTTTAAACGTAAAACTGTACTAATCTGTGGGGAATATGAAAATTGTTGTTAAATGAAAGTTCTAGATATCTTTGTTGTGGACATTTGGAGACCTTACGGGGGTCTATACGACTTACGGATTGAGAGTTATCTCTGTTTAAAGTTTCTGCCTCGGATCTATCGAGATCCAGGAAGGGCAGCGAATAAAGGTGTAAAACTGTACCAAATGGTACAGAATATGAAAGAATGGTTCACATGGAGACTTGTAGCTCTCTGTTCTCGTCGTTTTGAGAATTTATGGGGATTGAACGGGTTTACAGATTAGGAGTTATGACTATTATAAGATTGTGTGTTGTTTAATAAAAATTCTACCGAAACAAATTTCATGTGACTGTTTTGAGGATAAATTTGTGTTAGTTACCCAAAGTAGTTTTAAATGAAATTTGGTACAGTGAAAGATCTCCGTCTTACCTTAGTTTCCGCTTGAGAAACACCTTAGTTGGAGTTATGGTTAAAAAGTTATAATCGTTACAAGTATGAATGACAGAATGTTAGAAAAGAGAATAGTATTTATTTGATCTTCTGAAAAATATGAAAAGTGAATACGTGTTCACATAAATATATAAATATATAATGTATTGGGTTGCACGCCGCAACAAAACGTAAAGTGAATACGCGTTCACAAATACGTAAACATAATGGATCGGGTTGCACGCCGCAACAAAACGTAAAGTGAATATATGTTCACAAATACGTAAATATAATGGATCGGGTTGCACGCCGCAACAAAACGTAAAGTGAATACGCGTTCACAAATACGTAAACATAATGGATCGGGTTGCACGCCGCAACAAAACGTAAAGTGAATACGCGTTCACAAATACGTAAACATAATGGATCGGGTTGCGCGCAACAAAACGTAAAGTGAATACACGTTCACAAATACGTAAACATAATGGATCGGGTTGCACGCCGCAACAAAACGTAAAGTGAATACGTGTTCACAAATACGTAAATATAATGGATCGGGTTGCACGCCGCAACAAATATGAGAGATGAATACATGTTCACCTATATATAAATATGGAAAGTTAATACGCGTTCACAAATATATAAATGTAATAAACATGTGGAAATGCAGGGGAATGTCTTAACGTATAATACGAGATAAAATGAAGTGTTAGTTAAACCGAGAATTTCCTATGAGGAGTTGTTGCATATTTAAAAAGTGTTGTAACCTGATATGTTTTTGCAATATGCTTATTACGTTATAATGTGATTGCACTTGGAATATTGTGGTGTTGCTTTGAATTGCAGGGTAAGGTTCTCACTCAGCCCCAGATGGTAGGGCTGACTCTTTATTTAACATGTTTCAGGAAAACGTGATAGAGGAAAGGCTCCACGCCAAGGCTAGCGATCGTCCCGCAGCCTCTTGTCATACCAAGTCCATTGCTTCGGGCTTGGTACTCGTCAGTCCGTAATATCGATTCTGTTGTCTCGAAATGCCCGTATGGAATGGTCTCCCTTCCAACTTAGGATAATATTTGTCAGTATGTCTATGTAGAAATAATATTTGCACGAGCATGGGCTCGCGTTATATTTTCAATAAAGTCATAAATAAATTTCTTTATTGTTATTTTTATTAATAGCTCCGTATTTGAATATAAGTTTAAATTTCTAAATAAAGAGAATTAAATGGTGCTCCTGGTGGAAAATAATTGTCCAGGTGCCATCACGCCTAAGTAAAGACTTAGGAAAAGTCGGGCGTGACAAGTTGGTATCAAAGCTAAACCAAAGTTAGGAGATTCTAGGAAGTTTCTTCGAGTTGGGTGTTTGAACGGTTACTTATTGCGGCGGTGTGCGCGCGCCTTATAGTAATAAGTAAACGGAATAACATCCTAAAGTTTCACTTCTTTCATACTCTTCCGTGCCTATCTTGAGTCTTTTCAAAGACTTGGTGCTCGTACTACCTCCTTCAAAGGATTGTGGAAGGGAGTGTACAACGATAAAATAACCAGATGTGACTGCACCACCGACCGAAAAGGCAGGAGAGGTACCAGATAGACTATGGGGCAAATTTTGTGAGAAGAAGGGAACATATCTATACAGGAAGGACTACAAGTCTAACCCAATAGTATTTCTCGATGAGGTAGAAAACCCTCCGTTTACGAGGATGTGTGGAGACGCATGACGTCAATTTGATAATCGCATTGCGGTTAGTGGATGATGCAGGGTGTGGTGGAGGAATTTTAGGAAAAATCGTCCCCGATGTCACCACCAATGACTCGGGAGGTTGAGCGGCATTCATTGAGAAATTTATGCCTAATACGCCGCAAGGATGCGCCAGACGGAGTTTGAACAATTGAAGCAAGGTGACCGCGTGTACAAGAATATGATACACATTTCGTGAGGTTATCGACATACAACACACATGTCGTCCTACGAGAAATGGATAGAGTCAAGAGATTTGTGAGGGTTTAAACCGAACTTGGTAGAGAAGGTAGTGGCATTAGCCTATGATCGGACGTACCTTGGATCGTCAATATGACAATGAGGGTAGAAGGTTTTGCCAAATCAAAAGAGAGTATTCACGAAAGAGGCATTTATGTGACTCGGCCTTTTTCAACTATCCGATCGAGTCATACTATAGAAAATAGTCAACTCCATCCGAGAGAGTTCCACTTATCGCTTAGAAGATCAATAAAGGTATGTGGAACTTTCCTTTCTTGAGCATGAATAGTTGTACTTATATAGTACGGTAGACGTCTGATACTTTGATATCCTTTACTTATTTAAGAATGGCCAAGTTGGGCGAGTTAGGAGGTTAACCCACTTTTTAAAACTATTAAGGATGTCTTAAGTTTTCAAAGTTAAGGGACTTGAAGTGTTTTGAGTATATGATACTTGTTTTGTTTTAAAAGTTTAAGTCCCTTGGAAATAGGAAAATGTAATTGACTAAGGTATAAGATTAATATAACGACTTTATGGGAAGTTGGTTATATTCGCTTTATGGAAAGTTAAAAGGAGAGATTTACTTTAAGTAAGATAAGTAAGGACAAGTGACTTGATGCTATGGTTATTAGTATCTTGGAAGTTTTATATAAAAAAAAGAGTCATTCGTTTTAAAAGAGTAGAAGTATGTAGTACTTGGGATTAAATTTCCGGATTCTTTTATTAAGACATGTTAGTGCCTTAAGTGAACTAAAATGAGAGGATATATTAATAATGTCAATAAGAAGTTAGGAGATTTCTTGACTTACTTATGTTATGTAGGATAGCCGGTTGAGCTAGGGTAAGAGTATAAATGAGGGGTAAACCCCCAAGACGTTATACCACCTTCTCCAGGGTAAGAGTATAAATGAGGGGTAAACCCCCAAGACGTTATACCACCTTCTCTAGGGTAAGAGTATAAATGAGGGGCAAGCCCCAAGACGTTATACCACCTTCTCCAGGGTAAGAGTATGAATGAGGGGAAAGCCCAAGACGTCATACCACCTTCTCCAGGGTAAGAGTATGAATGAGGAAAGCCCCAAGACGTCATACCACCGCCTGTGGTAAGAGTATAAATGAGGAAAACCCCCAAGACGTTATACCACTGTTAGTGGATTTGCTACCCATGATGCGAAGAATATCCTCACGACTTATTTCCTACCTTAGGTCTCAAAAGTTATTAAGGAGTCACAAAGTGGAGTACGCATATCTGGCTAATATAGTAGATACCCAAAAAGAGTCCCCAGCGGTGCATGATGTCCCTATTGTTTGAAAAATTTCTAAGGTTTTTCCTGAAGATCTCCCAGGCCTTCCTCCGGATAGAGAAGTGGAGTTCGCTATAGAGTTAATTCTGGGTACAAGACCTATTTCTATTCTTCCATATCGAATGGCCCCAGCTAAATTGAGAGAGTTAAAAGAACAGTTGAAGGATCTTCTGGATAAAGGATTTATAAGGCCTAGTGTTTCCCCCTGGGGCGCACCAGTCCTTTTTGTGAAGAAAAAAAGATGGATCGCCCCGAATGTGCATCGATTATCGACAACTCAATAAGGTCACGATCAAGAATCGATATCCATTACCAAGAATCGATGATCTTTTTTACCAACTTCAGAGAGCCAATTATTTTTCCAAGATTGATCTTCGTTCGAGATATCATCAGATGAAAATAAATCCGAATGATATATCAAAAACAGCCTTTAGGACCTGATATGGCCATTATGAGTTCTTGGTCATGTCTTTCGGATTAACCAATGCCCCAAAGCTTTTTATGGATCTTATGAACATAATTTTTAAACCATTCTTGGAGTTGTTCGTAATTGTATTTATAGATGATATCATAATTTAAAGCAAGTGTGTTGAATAACAGGAAGAGCATCTCAGGGTAGTGCTTCAAGTCTTGAAACATGAGAAACTATATTCTAAAGTTTCAAAGTGTAAATATTTGTTGGAAAAGGTAGCCTTTTGGGTCATGTTGTGTCAAGGATGGAATTATGGTAGACCCCGGAAGATAGAAGCGGTGAAGAATCGCCAAACCGACCACTCTGCGGAGGTTAGAAGTTTCTTGGGTTTGGTGGGTATTATAGAAGATTCGTAAAAGGTTTTCTAGTCTTCTTGCTCCTTTGACCGGTAGACTCAAAAAGCGGTTAAGTACCGGTGGTCGAGAGCATGTGAAGCAAGTTTTGAAACTTAAGGAATTGTTGACTACTGCACCAGTCCTAACCTTACCATCGGGACAAGAAGGGTTCACAGTCTATTGCGATGCCTCCAGAGTTGGGTTAGGATGTGTCTTGATGCAGTTTGGAAAGGTTATTGCGTATGCATCTAGACAGTTGAAGATACATGAGAAGAATTACCCAACTCATGACTTGGAATTAGTTGCGGTGGTGTTTGCCTTACGAATATGGAGACATTATTTGTATGGTGTGCATGTGGACATATTTACAGATCATAAGAGTTTGCAGTACATAACCACGCAGAAGGATTTGAATCTCAGCAAAGAAGATGGTTAGAGTTGCTTAAGGATTATGACCTTTGTATTCTTTACCATCTGGGAAAGCTAACGTGGTGGTGGCGACTCGATGGGAGATCAATGGGCAGCTTGGCCCATTTGGCAATACAAAAGAGGGGTATTGTTCGTGAGGTACAAAGATTGGGAAACCTCGGGGTTAGCTTAACTGAGATCGGTGAAGGTAGGGTGGTGGTACATGATACCTCGCAGTCTGCCTTAGCTTCAGAAATAAAAGAAAGTCAGTTTGAGGATACGAAGTTTGTTGGATTTGGAGAGGATCCAACAGGAAAACCTTCACGCTTTACATTGGGAGATAATGACGGAACTCTTGGTATAAGGGTAGGTTATGTGTTCCTAAGGTAAAGGATCTAAGGAGGAAGATCTTAGATGAGGGTCACAACACAAGATATTTCATTCATCCGAGTCAACAAAAATGTATCAGGACCTGCGGCAAATTCGGTGGGACGGGATGAAGAAAGACGTTGCGGAGTTTGTCGGAGATGTCTTATATGTCGGCAGTGAAAGTGAACATCAAAACTGGCGGATTACTTCAGACATTGGAGTCCCCACGTGGAAATGGGAGGCGATTCATATGGATTTTGTAACTGGTCTCAGAAAACTCGAGAAGGGTATGATTCTATTTGGGTGATTCTTGATCGCTTACAAAGTCGACCCATTTCTTACCGGCCAAGACTACGATCGGGCACCACAAGACGCAGATTTATTTGAAGGAGATTGTGCGGTTACAGGATTCCTTTACAAATTATTTCAGATAGGGGTTCCCGATTCACCTCACACTTTTGGCAAAGTTTCAGCAGGTCTCGGGACAAAAGTTAAGTTAAGCACGACTTTCCACCCATGAAGCAGATGGCGGTGGCGAACAATTCAAACACTCGAGACATGTTGCGATCTTGTGTGTTAGATTTTGGGGAAAGTGGTTGGACCATCTATGTCTAATTGAGTTCGCCACAACAATAGTTTTCACTCTAGCATACAAATGGCCCCGTTTGAAGCATTATATGGACGAAAATGTAGGTCTCCACTTGGATGGTTCGAGTGGGTGAGACCTGTCGTTGGAGTCAAGTCATTCAGAAACAAATGATAAGGCACGATGATTGAGCGGATCAAAAGCGACTCATAGCCGTCATAAGTCTATCACGGATCATCGGAAAAAAGATCTTGAATTCCAAGAGGAGAAAGTATTTTTAAAAGTGTCCCCAATGAAGGAATGATGCGTTTTGGTAAGAAAGGAAATTGAGCCCAAGGTTTATTGGGCCATATGAGATCTTGCGAAGAGTGGGAATGTGGCTTACAATTAGAACTTCCACAAGAGGCGGAAGCATCCGGTATTTCATGTGTCAATGTTACGAAAATACTTGCACGATCCAAGTCACGTCATCCTTCCCTAGGAGATAGTTCTTAATAAAGAGCTTCAATATGAAGAGGCTCCGGTAGAAATACTTGATAGAAAGGTTCAACGCCTTAGAAATAAAGATATTGCTTCCGTGAAAGTCTTATGGAGGAATCACTCCACAGAGGAAGCCACCTGGGAAGCTGAAGATGCGATGAAAGTCAAATATCCACTCCTATTTGACTAAGGTAATAAAAAAAAATGTGTTACATAGTACTTCATGTGTGTGCCATTTTGTGTGTCTATATGCATGTGTTACAACCTTATTCCCATTCGAGGACGAATGCTTCTTAAGGAAGGGAGAATGTGAAGCCCCAAATTAGTGTTGCAATAACAATAAACATTATTGTGTCTATGTGATTATGTTACACCTTATTCACATTCGAGGACGAATGTTGCTTAAGGAGGAGAGAATGTGAAACCCGGAAAAAAAAATATAGTTGTGGTTGGGTTAATAAAAATATATATATATAAGAAAACAAAGAATAAATTGCATGGGATGGAGTTAGTGTTAAAGTTGGATAAATAGATAGATGAAATGAAAATAGGAAAACAAAAAAATAAAAACAAAACAAAAGAAAAGAAAAAAAAAAGAAAAAAAAAAGTGGATGTGTGCAGCAACATGCACGTCCACTTCCCTATCCCCTCCCCTTAATTCATCTCAACTCTTACCCTTCCACCTTCCACCTCCCACACTTCTACTTATACATTGTACTTGACACAAATAAAATACCTAGCACAAAGAATACAAAAATCAGAAAAAACAAGTGAACAAGAAGAGAAAAATCAAAACATCAAGAGAGGAAGGAGAACAAAAATAGGAATACTAGGGAGCAATAATCACTTGTAGCAACAAAACAACAATCCTTTTCACGCTTACAAGGTGAGTTTTCTCACTCAGAAATTCTTGGTAACATCCTTTATTTTTAGTTCAATACATGTTAGAATAAGAATTGAGTGTTGAAAGGAAATATTGAACTTTTGATTGTTTAGACAACTAGTTGCGTCATGAACTTTACGAACTGTTCTCACTGAGTTATAATTGTTAGAATTTGATGAAATTCGGAGGAGTGGTACACCTCTCTAATATGATCATATAGAACCAAAAATGAGGTAAAATGGACGTACGGTTTGAAAGTTATCATAGTTCAAAGTTCCTGCCTTAGATTTGGTCGAAATTCGGAAAGGCATAATTACAGACTGTTTTTGTTGAGTTTTACTTATTAGAATTAAATGAAAATTTACATGGTTGTAAATCTATCTGTTACGGACAGATATATATAAAGATTTATTAAAACGGACTTATGAGTTGAGAGTTATTGTAGTTTGAAGTTGCTGCCTCGGATTCGTCGGAATCCAGAAGGGCAGGACGTTGAAACGTAAAACTGTACTAATCTGTGGGGAATATGAAAATTGTTGTTAAATGAAAGTTCTAGATCTCTTTGTTGTGGACGTTTTGAGACCTTACGAGGGTCTATACGACTTACGGATTGAGTGTTATCGCTGTTTAAAGTTTCTGCCTCGGATCTATCGAGATCCAGGAAGGGCAGCGAATAAAAGTGTAAAACTGTACCAAATGGTACAGAATATGAAAGAATGGTTCACATGGAGACGTGTAGCTCTCTGTTCTCGTCGTTTTGAGAATTTATGGGGATTGAACGGGTTTACAGATTAGGAGTTATGACTATTATAAGATTGTGTGCTGTTTAATAAAAATTCTGCCGAAACAAATTTCATGTGGCTGTTTTGAGGATAAATTTGTGTTAGTTACCCAAAGTAGTTTTAAATGAAATTTGGTACAGTGAAAGATCCCCGTCTTACCTTAGTTTCCGCTTGAGAAACACCTTAGTTGGAGTTATGGTTAAAAAGTTATAATCGTTACAAGTATGAATGACAAAATGTTAGAAAAGAGAATAGTATTTATTTGATCTTCTGAAAAATATGAAAAGTGAATACGTGTTCACATAAATATATAAATATATAATGGATTGGGTTGCACGCCGCAACAAAACGTAAAGTGAATACGCGTTCACAAATACGTAAACATAATGGATCGGGTTGCACGCCGCAACAAAACGTAAAGTGAATATATGTTCACAAATACGTAAATATAATGGATCGGGTTGCGCGCAACAAAGCGTAAAGTGAATACGCGTTCACAAATACGTAAACATAATGGATCGGGTTGCACGCGCAACAAAACGTAAAGTGAATACGCGTTCACAAATACGTAAATATAATGGATCGGGTTGCACGCATGACAAAACGTAAAGTGAATACACGTTCACAAATACGTAAACATAATGGATCGGGTTGCCGCGCAACAAAACGTAAAGTGAATACGTGTTCACAAATACGTAAATATAATGGATCGGGTTGCACGCCGCAACAAATATGAAAGATGAATACATGTTCACCTATATATAAATATGGAAAGTGAATACGCATTCACAAATATATAAATGTAATAAACATGTGGAAATGCAGGGGAATGTCTTAACGTATAATACGAGATAAAATGAAGTGTTAGTTAAACCGAGAATTTCCTATGAGGAGTTGTTGCATATTTAAAAAGTGTTGTAACCTGATATGTTTTTGCAATATGCTTATTACGTTATAATGTGATTGCACTTGGAATATTGTGGTGTTGCTTTGAATTGCAGGGTAAGGTTCTCCTCATTGGATGGTAGGTGACTCTTTTATTTAACATGTTTCAGAAAGCGTGATAGAGGAAAGGCTCCACGCCAAGGCTAGCGATCGTCCATGACCTCTTGTCATACCAAGTCCATTGCTTCGGGCTTGGTACTCGTCAGGTCCAGAATATCAGTTACAGTGTCTCGGGAAATGCCCATGTGGAATGGTCTCCCTTCCAACTTAGGATAATATTTGTCAGTATGTCTATGTAGAAATAATATTTGCACGAGCATGGACTCGCGTTATATTTTCAATAAAGTCATAAATAAATTTCTTTATTGTTATTTTTATTAATAGCTCCGTATTTGAATATAAGTTTAAATTTCTAAATAAAGAGAATTAAATGGTGCTCCTGGTGGAAAATAATTGTCCAGGTGCCATCACGCCCTAAGTAAAGACTTAGGAAAAGTCGGGGCGTGACAGTATGTGTGTGATTTACTCTATGTAAAAGTTATGTCTAGGTTGTCCTAAGTTCTTACCAAGTCTTATGGGGGATGTTGGTAAGAGTCGTTAGGAGGTATTTGGAGCCAAGTTGACTTGGCTAATTTTACGGCACAAATAAGAATAAGTATTGAACTAGCCATTGCAGCGTTAATAAAGGAAAATGTAATGACAATTGATTATATTAAAATGAGTAGAATTCTCCATCTGCATAGAAACTAAGATAAGACAAAATTGTATTACATTTTCTAGATCATGGCTACTTGAATAAGATCGTTATAAATAAGTATAACTTATTCCCAACGCACCAAAGTATATGTTACTTAATTTAAAAGAGTTTACGTATGAAGTTTTTAAGACTATGAACCTTGAATTCTTAAAAGGTTAAGAAACTTTATTTTTCAAGTTATGAGACTTGATTTCTAAAGGAAGAAATGACTTGATTTAAATATATAGAATACTTGATTTGGAAAGCATGAATTTCTTGATATTCTAAAGATAAGAGATTTTAAATTCTAAGTTAAGAAACTTGATTTCTAAAGTTAAGAGACTTGAAGTATTTTAAAAGTTATGTAACTTGATTTGAAAGTATAAGTCTCTTGGTTATAAAAAGAATGAATTAGTATAAGGCATAAAGTTAGTATAACGGCTTTATGGGAAGTTGGTTATAATAACTTTATGGAAGGTTAAGAGAATGGTTTTCTCTAGTAATATAAACAAAGAATGACTTGAAATAAAGAAGGGCAAATTGTTTTAAAGGTACCAATTGCTTAAGGTTTTTAAGAAAGAAGTCACATGATTTAGAAGCCGGTAAAATGTATTTCTAAAGGTATTGTGACTTGTCTTGAAAAGTAGATATGACTTGATACTACGGTTGTTAGTATCTTGGAAGTTTTATTTGAAAAAGAGTCATTTTTAAAAGGAGTAGAGGTACGTAATACGTTGGGTTAAATTCCCGGATTTTATATGACATTATCGCGTCCCAGAAATGGGCCGGGCAGTATACCTTTATGGGCAGACTATATGACATTATCGCGTCCCAGAAATGGGTCGGGCAGTATACCTTTATGGGCAGACTATATGACATCATCGCGTCCCAGAAATGGGTCGGGCAGTATACCTTTATGGGTAGACTATATGACATTATCGCGTCCCAAAAATGGGCCGGGCAGTATACCTTTATGGGCAGACTATATGACATTATCGCGTCCCAGAAATGGGCCGGCAAGATACCTTTACGGGGACTATGTGACTTTATCGCGTCCCAGTTAGGTCGGGCGATATAGGCGTCCTCCCAAGGGCGGATTATATTATGTAAGGTAAGTAAGTTATATGGTAATGAACTTGATGATTTTCCTAAGTATGTACGTAAGAAAGTGACTATAACTTTTATTGAAAAATGGGAAAAGATAATAAGGTACGATTAAGTTCACGAGATGGTAATGACATGGTAGGTTCAGGTATTTACCCTTTTTATACTTACCTCTGTCATGCTTTTATACAGATATGTTTTGTTTGTTGTACCTTATTTCCGTTCCATATTAAATTTGTTGTCTTGACCCGGCCGGGTTCATGCCCGCAGGTATTAGGTACACAGGTTGGTGATCCTTGCTCTTAGGATCTCGGTTCAGTTTTTGGGAAACAGATCCATTTACTCCGGAGGCTTATCTCTTGGTACGGTTTCCCCTGAGGTTGTAGATTCATGTATATTCAGGGGTATGGCGGGGCCCTGTCCCGCCACTGATGTTATGATTAAAACTCTTAGAGGTCTGTAGTCGCATATTGTGGGTCAGTTTGTAAAGGAAATGAGGCAACTGCTTCGGTTGTATATATATGTCCAGGAAGGTAGCCCTATCGGCTAACCTGTTGTTTTATTTCTGTTGTTTTATTTTATAAGTTTCATGTATGTTCCGCTGATTATCTTTGATGTATACCTGTAAGGTTGCCCAGGTAGGGCACCAGTCGCGGGCTCGGGGTCGGGTCGTGACACTAATCTTTAGAGGGTTAAGGATATACCTGTAACTATTGCTTCACTTTCTCTTTGTCGTTCTAATCATGATCCTGCCCTGCACGACGCATAGCAAAAGAAGGCGATGAACCAGCCACTGATCCCGAAGGCTGAGTCTCTACATCCGCGCTACCTCTGGTCGGACAATCCTTCGCAAAATGGCCCTGTCGGCCGCAAGTATAACAATCTCCCAAACAAGCACGACACTCCCCCTTATGGATTTTACCACAACGGCCACACCGAGGTAAGGGTGGCCTCATCCGGCTAGCACCCCCACTCCCCCTAAAACCGGAAACCTTGGAGCCCTCACATGCTCCTGAATACCCCAGACATCCTGAAGACTGTGGAGGACCACTCTGAATTGGCGGAGGTGCATAACTAGCCTGCTGCTGAGGCGGTCCGCCTCGAAAGTTACCAAAGGACCCTGTTGTCGTCTTGGCCCTCTTCTGCTGATCTGGGTCATTCCGTCGACCTCTACGTTCCTCAGTCTGCTGCGCATAAGCCTGCATGCGGGCAATGTCCATGCCCGGCTGAAGAGCTACACCCGTGCAACCCTCTGCTAAATAATCATCGAGCCCTGTGACATAACGGTGCACTCTATCCTCCATGTCTGCCACTAAAGCGGGGACATACCGAGCCAACGAGTCAAACTCTACATTGTACTCCCGAACCGTCCGCCCGTTCTGCCTCAACATCAAAAATCTATCTGCCCGAGCTCTCCTCATCTGCGAAGGCAAGAAGTGTGCAAGAAATGCCTCTGAGAACTCGTCCCAACCAGCTGGAGGTGCATGCTCCCCCCGGGACAGTTCCCATGAATCAAACCAGTCGACTGCAGTATCACGCAGCCGATGTGAACCCAATACCACCGACTCTGTCTCTGAGGCCTTGATCACTTTCATGATCTGCTGTATCTGTCGAATAAACTCCTGAGGATCATCCTCAGTTCTCGATCCATAGAACTCCGGTGGATTGTAACTCAAGAAATCCCTAAGTCTCAGACTATCGGATCTAGGGTGAACCATTGGTACTACCGGAACTGCTGCCTCCCGTCTGTCCTCATGCCTCGCCACGATCCTGGCTAGTAATCGCCATCTCGCGTAACCCGTATCCTGCTGCTCACGGATGTGGGTGGAGGCTCGGTATCGTGGCCTCGTGAGCTACCGCTTTGCTAAACTCGCTGGTCTTTGGCGACGTCGTGGAACTCGCCGTCTGAAGCATCGCCTCAGGTAAAGACTGGGCCTGTGCCCTGGTAACCCTCTGTGTTCTCCTAGCAGCTCCCTCTGCTACCTTGCCCTTCTGGGCCCTGGTTGCCTTGCGTCGAGGCATAACTGGTATAAAAGAATACGTCAGAGGGAGTCCAACCTATAATACAACTCTATCGCACGATCTCAGAGTGAGAAGAATGGAAACCAGTCCTAAATATCCTGTAGCCTCCTGATTATAGGTGTGGTGCACAACACACCGATAATCAAGACTCTACTAGATACGGTATGTAGACACTTTCCGAGGATTAACTGCTCTGATACCACTTTTTCACGACTGACCTCGGGCATGGTGCCTTACCGGGCACCACAGTGATAAAACATCGAGAGAAAAATCAGCGGAAAATAAAACTCACAAAAAATAAGCGATGATACAAAAACAGTGACGAGAAGTCGCCTTACTGCATATATAGATAAATAAAATCTTGAACAGTTATCCTTTACAACTCTGCTCACAACAGTACTATAGACCTCTAAGAATGTAACAACAACTATGACGGGACAGGGCCCCGCCATACCCCTGAATGTACAATTACCTATAATGACAGGGGACTATACCAAAAGATAAGCCTCCGGAGAAACGGAGCTTCCCAATCTTGAGCGTGATCCTATGGCGAGGATCAACAACAGTGTACCTCTACTGCGGCGTGAACGCGGCCCGAAGGAGGTCGGGACAACGGTACCAAGTATGTGGCGAAAATCAGTAATAAAATCATAACAGTCTATATAAAATAGGAGACATGTATGATAACCGACTACAGTACACCATGTATAAGCAGTCAGGGACTCACGCCCTCAAAGTCATCACTCAAATATAACCATGGGTCTCACGCCCACAATATCAATCATGCCCGTGGAATTCCTTCTTGCCGGCGATGCATGATATAACAACAAAGGAGTACATGAACACGAGTCCCTGCGTGTCATAAGAACCGTACGGGGCAAGTACGAAGGCATAACTATCAGATCCACCCTGCATCATCAACTGACCGGGGCAAGTACGAAATCCAGCTATCAGAACCTACCGTACCAACAATACTATATAAATGTACCACGGTGGCCAGGGGCAAATCACGAAAGCCACTACCGGATACCACTGCGTCACGTCGGCGGGTACGAAGCTAACTAACAGATACCTCCTGCCTCACGAGACTTCGTCATAAAACTGCTATACACAACTCACGGTGGCCGGGCAAAGTCGGTCGACTACGGATACCTCTGCGTCACGTCGTGGCCGGCAAATCGAAAACCAACTACCAGATACCTCTTGCATCACGAGACTTCGCCATAACACTGACCGGGGCAAGTATGAAAGCCAACTATCAGATACCGCCTGCATCAGCTACGATCGGGGCAAGTACGAAAGCTAACTACCAGTTACCTCCTGCATCAGGAAACCTCATGGGGAGCTAGTCCATGGAATAACACTATCAACAGGGAACGAACCCTCATCATGGCCGCATACCCGTGGACCTTCCATCGAGTCAGTATGCCCAAAATGATCAAGAATAACATGACCGACCCTCCATTGAGAGACGCAGTAGCATAAGGATACAATACTTGTACAACAAGGCTATCACAAGAAAACATAGACAAGTTACTCACTCTCAAGGTACTTTCATTTTATGCCAAAAATCCGAGTTTTTAATCCCAAGGTACTACGTACTTTATCTCTTTAAAAAGATCCACTTCTTTCACAAAAGTCACATGATACTAACACCCGTAGTATCAAAATAGAGTAACTATTATTTTAAGTAAACCAAAACAATTTCCATACTTTCTTTTTAAATAAACCAAGACAATACCATGCCTTATTTTTAAACCAAATCACTTCTCAAAATAATATAAGTTTCAAAACTTCAAATTCTCACGTCTCTTACTTTTAACTCAAGTCCCATAACGTGGGAAATCAAGTCTCATATCTTTTTGAAACAAATGTCAAGTTACCATTTTAAATCCAATAATAAAACCATTCTTTTGTTTTCATAAAGTCGTTATAACTAACTTTCCATAAAGCTTATTATAACACTTTATGTTTTAAACCAACCAAGGACAACTACTCTCATTTCCGAAACCAAGATAACTTTATTCTTTTTATGACCAAGAGACTTACACTTTCAAACCGAGCTACACAACTTTCAAATACTTCAAGTTTCTTAGCTTAGAAAACAAGTTTCTTATCTTTAGAATATTTCCAGAATTAATACTTTCAAATCAAGTATTCCATACCTTTCCACATCAAGACATCCTTGTCTAACTTATTAGAATAAACCATTTTTGTAACCTTTCCTTAGTAACAGGTGAGTTAATTCTCTACTCAACCAACTTAGACATTTTTATAACAAGTCAAGCATATCGAATGTATTTACTTCATTTAAATCACGTACGTCTACCGTACTATACAGTTATAACTACTCATGCTCAAGAGATAAGAAAGTTTCCACATACCTCTCCGGCTTAATCCACTTGCCAAGTCCAATATGACGTCCATAGTATGCCAACCTATAACGACCAGAATACGTCCATTAGCTTCTAGCTTCAACGTAGAATATTCTAATTGTAAAGTCCTTTATTCTACGAAAAATTTGGACAGCACTTCCTTTGTTTTTACGTACTTTTCCACCTTTTTCAAGGCTCGAATTCGATATCCAAACGCCACTTTTAAGGCCCAACAATCCAACAATACAAAGGGGATTACACGCCTAACTTGGACGTGTAAAATTCTGCCCCAAAATTCATAGTAAAACAATCCAACTAGTTTAGGGTAACTCCTTGGCTATAACATGCTCACATATCAACTTTTCAAATCCTTTCAATTCAACTCGTTAATTCAATTTGTTATATAAGTCATAACCAATTATAACAACGATATACCCTTCTATATATAACATGTAACGATTTTAGCTAAAAACCGAATTGATTTCAACATTAGTGACTAACATGCCCATTTTCGGTTTTCAACAAGTCGACATGATCCAAATCTTTTCAAACTTTAATAATTAAACCACATGCTCTTTTCTTAGCTACTATAACTTGTAATCTTCAATTACATGAGAAGGTGAAAGTTTTACCTCAATAAGCCCTCTTTCCGAAATCTTCTTCACGTTAAAATCACCCACACGAACCCTCTACAAGCTTGCCAACATAATTCCTTCTTGTCGTCTTTCCAAAAATTTCATCACACCTAGGGTTTATCACTTTTTGGGAGAGAAGAGGGGATTTCTTAGGAGAAACCTTTGCAAATGACCAAGTCTTCAAGACTTGGTCATAATATAAGGTCTTCTCTTGGTCAAAAGGATGGGAGGGACACTTGTCACCCTCCCACAGGCCTTTAACAAAAATATCTTACGATTTCTGTTTCTGAAATTTCCGCATGACCTGCAGACGGTGGCTGGCTGAAACTTCCGAACATCTCAAGACATACTGAGTCGCGGCCTACAGCCTGGCCGCGGCTACGCAGAATACACCAAAGACTTGTGGCCGTACTGTGGCACCCGACCGAAACACTTTCTTGTTCGTCTGCCCACTGAACTTGTTACCTCCATAACTTCCTACTCCGATGTCCTATCGACGAGCGGTTTGTTGCGTTGGAAACTCGACTCAACGAACTTCATAATGGGCTATTGAAACACCTAAAAATTCCTAATGAACTAGGAGATATACCGCTCCAAAGTTGACTAAAAAACTATCCAAAAACATTCTGTCAACTTATCTTTCCAATTTCAATTCTTATTTCCCTTCGTACGTTCCCAATACATGACCTGAAATTTCGGGGTGTAACAATGAGATCATAACTGTGCCATGTGAAATAAAGAATCATATCAGTAATCCTGAATGCTTACCCATAGAGTCACCATGTCCATATGTATGTATATATATATGTATAACATGTCTTGTCCCTCTAGTGAGGGACACGATGGAATTATCAATGTAACATGTCTAAGCCCTGTAGTGAGAGACTCGATAAAATTATCAACATAACATGTCTCGGCCCTGTAGCGAGGGACTCGATAAAATTATCAACATAACATGTCTCGGCCCTGTAGCGATGGACTCGATAAAATAAAGTTATTATATTAAACTCTTTACTGAAGATCATAGACATTTCTCATGACTAATATTTTTAGAAAATAGACTGGGTAGAAATCATGTACGTCCGCCGTACTTTTATAAAAATCATGCCAAAAGAAAGAAGAAAGAGTTTCACATACCTCATAGGTGAACTAATCAACTCAATACTAAGATACGCCTCGTCTAGTACGTCAACCTATAGTAATGATAATACGTTCGTCAATTCTATGATTTCTAACGTAAGTTATACCGAATAATGACTTACTATTCTACAAAAATTCGGGCAACACTTCCCCTGTTTATATACATATCCACAATTTACCAATAAGCCAACAATATCAATAACCAAACACCATTCCAAGATATAATCAAATTAGGCTCAATATACATCATATGCGCTATCATATGACCTCCTTTCTCTTTATATTCATGAAGGACAACAACTTTAACAATCAAGGTGATTAGAACACCTATTTATCATGTTCATTCAATCCTTTAGTTACGTTAAAATAGTTCATGGAAACAATCCACTCTTCTAGCAATATTGCGAATTCAAGAATGTGGAATAACACTTTTCTACCCTTTAATTTTTCCAAGACATGTATAGGTAACTACCTCAACATATATACATGTTTATAACTTATATTTTAAGCACTAAACAACCCCTAATATTTCATACACATGCTCAATAATTTCCATAAGATTTTCGGCCATAACACATGTTAATTCCAAAACTCTTCTCTTAATTCTTAGAATCCAATTCCATATTTCAATACTTCCATATAACTAATTACCTCATATTCATCAAGGTTACTTTTCAATTTCAGCATGCAAGACAGCGACGAACTTATCAACACGACAATTGAATACGACAAGTTCACAATTAATAAAATTAGTTCCAAAATCGGCTACAACACACAACAGTCACATGTATTAACTTAAATTCCAAATTTCCTCCTTAACATGAATTCATCTCTTGAATCACAACAACACGCAATTCCAATTACTCAATGAAAAGAACAATTTTACCTTAAAAATGAAACAAAAAAAAATTGCTCACTGCTTCGGTTTTTTGCCCCTATTTCTTCCCAAATTTTCACTTTTTCACTTTTTCAACTCCAAATTGACATGCATATGTTCTACAATGTTAACCCATCATCCTTACACATTTTTCTTCCCAAACTTTTGTCCAAAATCTGAAGAATTCCAGGCCTAAAATTCGGCAGCTGGACCCGAGAAAACCCACTGTTTTGGTTTCCAAAATTTGCTTCCAATTTGTAGATGAGAAATGTAATATAGGAAGAGGTATTAAACTTCAATTTTTGTCTAGAAATGTGGAGGGGGAGGGGGGGTCTCGGCTGGTTTGTGGGGGAGAGAAGAGAGGGAGATGAAAATTGTTGTTTCTTGAAAATGAAATGGAATGGAGAGAATGAAAGGTGGTTTATTAAGTTAACCCAAAATCTGAAATTGTAAAATAACACTTTGGTCCCTTAATATTACACTTTGGGCCCCTAGTTGTATAATTAACTTAGTCCCCCAAGTATTAATTAAAGCTTAGGTTCCACTTCTTTTATTCTTAACTCATGTTTCCTTTAATTCCCGTTTCTTTTAATTCTCGGGAATTTCATAAGTTATCGTATTCTCCATATCGTAATTCTTATAATATGTTACTAATCCATAACGGGAATATACAACAATCATTTTCAATTCCCTTGTCACGCTCATTGTAACAATTTTTTTTCCGGAATCACCTCCTTAAGTATTTTAATTTCCTTAATGACGTTCTTAATTATCGCCTTAAACTTACGAGGTGTAACACAAAGATCCATATTCTCTAGTAAACATTTGAGCCTCCTTTATTAAATTATTTGTTCGTTGTTTTATCTTGGGAGACAAGTTGACAACACACCATTAAAGGATTAATGCGGGGCAATATTGTCTTAAGGACAGAGTCCTAACACCCGACTCAACAAGTTCTTTGTAGAAGAAATATTTGTGCTTTATTTCCAGATTTAGTTTCTCTTGATTTCGCGTTATAGAGATCAAGGGGCTTGCTGCAGTTCTAACGAATATCTCAAGACTCCAAGGAGGATTTAAGACAGGAGATCAAGATCATCAACACTTATTGTTGTTGTAACAACTGATGTTAGGCTTCAAACCTGTTGTATCATCATTGTTTATCCTTTCTAAGCACTAGTGGTAGTTGTAAGCTATTCCCGTACATCCATTGTGTAACTCACAATCTTAAGACAATATTTGTACTAGTGCTAGAAAGATGTGTGTCAGCAAATCAGGTCCTAGTTTTGGGTCTCTCTTTGATGATAGTTACAAATCTATTTTCGTCAAAGGTGAGATCTCCATTGTTGATCTTGAACTTGAAGATATTGTTGATAGTCATGTTGGCAAGGCTAAGGAAGAATTGTTGTCACCGCTCCCGAGAGTGGTGAAAACAAGCGTCCACAAGAGGTTGAGGATGTCAACTAAGACATGAGGAGAAGGCTGAAGATGATGTTCCATCTTATAGCAGAAAGCCTACATCTCATGGAAAGGAGAATTTGGACACGTCACTGACGTGTGCCAGATTCCAAATGTATGAGTTAATTATTCTTCCTTGTCCATAATATGTTTACAAAATTTCTGAATAAAAGGGAATAAATCAAGGCTAGGAATATGAAATGTTTTCATTAAAACCTTATATACTCTACACCCTAAAACCAGAAATTGGACTACTCACCTTCCAGTTTAAAGATTGAACTGTTATAAACAACGACCTAAAAGAAATGGATTTAGATTGTAATAAACTGGATTTATGGACAATCCTAAGCAATGGAAGAGGACTAAGAACAAGGACTAGAGGACTAGAGACAGAACTGTCACTGTTCCCGACAGAAGATCCATCTATTGACAGGATTGTAGTGGACACTGAGTCATACAAAGCCTACGGGCGACTGGAGTGGGCCAGATCCGTCTCATGACAGGACGATATTGGACACTCAGTCATACGAAGCCTACGGGCGACTGGAGTGGGCCAGAGTTTCCAGATCTTAAATGATTTGAAGGCCAAAAGAAAGGAAGAAATTGGACACTCAGTCTACCAAGGCAATTGGAGTGGGCCAGAGTATCTAGATCTCATACGATCCGATTACGCCCTAACCACGGGCAAGAGGTTGTTCATGTGAAGCAACACCACCTCCATAATAAAAAGAGTTGAAGAGGTTGTCCTCAAAGGACTTAAGGAAATGGGATCACTCTAACAAAAGGTGATACATGTCTTAAACTTGGTTCAAGGACGTTGTTGGTCAAACTGGCTTAAGTGTAGTCCAACAGGTCTATAATAACTAAGAGTGGTACAATAAGACTATAGCCAAATGGATGATATATTTATAATCCGTGCATCTATTCCCGGATAGATTAAGACGCGTTAAATAAAAAATCATTCAAAACTAATTAAGTTGAGATTGCTGCCATCTGTCGACATAAAACCTCAAATAAATGTGAGGTAGGCAAAGAGGATAAATCATCTTTCCATTTCATCAAAAGAATAGCGAAAGACCTCTACTCTATAACATAGTCACGCCTACGTGGGTGATTTGACGCTTGTACAAATAGAGGGGGGGAGACAAGACCGTTGTGATCTTCATCGAAGATGGTACAACATATTGCATCATTTGTTGGAAAACAAGGATGAAACCCTGTCGGAGCGCCAGAGCACCGCGACGCCTCCACCAAGAGCCACGGCGCTTGAAGCCTGGTTGGCTACTGGAATTCAGGCGTCACCGCGCCTCCCAGGTAGGGCCGCGACGCTTTGGAAGCAGAAGTTGAAAGCCTACGGATTGATGAATTCGTAGGGATAGAGGGGGAGAATTTGAAGCATCGTTTATCAAACGACTGCTCCTTACTCACCTCAGTCTAACGGTATTAGTCAAGCGCAGATCCGTACACCCAAGCTATTTAGGGCAAGACGATCCTTACCGCTAATGCAATTCTGAACAGAACTTCGCATAAGGATAAGGATAAGGATAATCCTCCATATGAAACATGGAAAGAATCCCACTTACAAATATTGTGATATGGGGTAGTGTGGCAAGTGTTGAAATACCAAAGCCAAAACGGGTTAAGTTGGACCTAAGACTGTAGATTGTATATTCGCTGGATCTGCAAATAACAGTAGTGTGTATCGCATCTCGGTGTCAAAGAATGATGAATTCTTTGAGGTTAACTTTTCTTGAGAATGAAAAAAAAAGTAATTGCTCAAGGTTAACAAGAACTCGTGAGTGTCTGATAGTACGGAACTAGATGTTCCAGATCTATAGGACTCGGAAGTTGTTGACTATCCGAAGCTTAATATTCCAGATCTACAGAACTCAGGGATTCTAGATGTTGAACCGAGACAGAGCAAAAAGAGGGGACAAACACTTGTTCCAGGACCTCTAGCTTATATGGTTGAGAATGAACCATGGACAATTGAGAATTGTCATCTCCAGAAGAGCTGCTTTGGAAAGTAGCTAAAAAGAGAAAAATAGACTCCATCAGATAGAACCACACTTGTGTGATGGTTGATCTTCCTCCGGGAAAAGAACCTTTTGGTTGTAAACGTGGATACTCAAATTGAGTACAAAGTGGATGGATCTATTGACGAGTATAAGGCCTCGGCTACTTGGACATGTGCTCCTAGGTGAATAGGCTAACTTCCAGGGTCACCGCAGTCTTGCCAGACATGGATGTTAAGACAACCTTCCTAACCGGAGGGTTGGTTTGATGGACTATTGGGCTTCTTCCTGAACTTCCATTATGGTCCCTGAAATGTTTACATTTTGGTCCTGGAAGTTTCAGATAAAACAGAAATAATGAATGTGACTACAGAAACATTGACTCTGAAGCTAGAAATCCAACAGTTAGAAAACCAAAAGTCCGAAAGTGGAAAAAGAAAGTAATATGAAACAACCCGAGGGGTATGTGGTTCCAGGAAAGAGAAGAAATTTTGTTGACTATACAAATCTCTGTGTGGGTTGAAACAGGCCCCGAAGCAATGGTATAAAAACCTTGGTAGTACTTTACTATCGAAGGGCTTCTCCATTAAAGAATGTGACAAATGTGTCTACATGAAAAGGTAGTTCTAACTCGTTTATGATATGTTTTTACGTAGACGACATGTTGATCACAAAGAGTAATCCTAGTTGGATCCTAGAAGTACGTTGAAATAATATTTTAACATGAATGATATGGGTATTACAGATGACATCTTAGGAATTCCAAGACATCTAATAGACTAGTCTAAACCAAACTCACTTATGAGGTATTTTGACAGTCTTGTTGAAGTCACCAATGGATATGAATCACATAATTGATTGGTGTAATGGCGCATCCATATATCAGAAGCAATAGACATAGGTCACATGTAGTTCAATGTATTTTGCACACTACAACTGACCTGATATCGGCTCGTAAAGAAGATCAGTTGAACTAAGGTTCACTCGTGATTATGGAAATAATCGATAGAAGGCTTTAAATGAGATGTGACGACATCTGAATTATACGTTTATCTATGTATTAAGATATTCTGGATGCCCAGCGGTTTTAGGAGAACATAGTGATGCAAACTGGACATCAGACTTGAATAACACGAAAACCACAATTGGATGTGCATGGTGTGTCTTTGGACAATCCTCTAAGCAAATTTGCATTGGCCGATTTGTGATAAAATCGAAGTTTATCCCTTTGTACAAAGCATGATGAGAAGTTGAGTAACTACACGACCTCTTAGAGGATGTCCCTTATTATGAGTAACTAATGTCTTCTTGATTATACCTTTGTAAGTGGCATGGATGGCGGCGTCTGGACATATCATCGCGAATATAAGGCCGTATTTGATTGATCGGGTGACACATCCTTGATTACTAAATCAAATGATATAACAGAACCTTTAAATTAAGGGACTACCCGAAGATCAAGAGTTCTGCCTGTCTAGGAGAATGGGCCTAAAACCCAAACTATAAAAACTAATACGGTGAATACCCAACCTTATAGACTAGCGATCCCAAGAATAAGGTTCAATGAGAAAACTAAGTCGTAAAAGTTTAGTTGAGCGTTTCGGTGGAAGAAAGAGCACTTCGGATAATGTTTTCTTCCTAGAAACATGAATCCAAGGTCGTTCCCGAGATAGACATTAAGTGCAACCTGTAGAGTGGGTAAATGTTAAGTTTCCAAAACCTTTTATAATCCTTAACAATTGAGGTTAGGTTTGGGGGAACTTTTAATGGTTCCTAACACTTGTGAAGTGGGGTATATCAGGATACCTTGTAGGAGACCACCCATTTAAGTGCGAGGACAGGCCGCCTCAAAGTAACACACTTAAGAAACCAAGACGTGTTCCACGTCCACAACGGACAAAACCTTAAAGAGGATATAGTAAGGAAATATGTTGTGTTGGTACCATTGTCTTGACTTACACTAAACACTGATGGTTCAAGAAATCACGTTCAAAGCTACGACTACCTATCCAGATGCAACATTGATCCACCGGAAGGTTTCTTGAAAGACACCATGTGCGTGCGTCAAAATCTCTCCCAAGAGGGGATTGTTGGAAATTTGTTAAACGTGAAATAAAGTTAATCCTATTAAATTATGACTCGAACAATTGAGGTCCTGCACGTCGAAAACATCGTTTTCACATATGTGCACACATTGTATCAAGGACCATGAATTTCCTTTGTAGAAGAGATATTGATACGTATACAAAACGTTTGAAACATAATATGATAGACGGTTATTGGTCAAATTTCAATGGTTTCACGTTGGTAAATGAAGGAAGAAGTGCACAATGTGTAAAATATGAAACGGGTCAGAAAAGGGCTGCGACGTCACCGCAAAGCCGGGGCGCCGCAGAGCCGCGGTGCCCCCAGGGTAGGGTCGCGACGCAATTTCTAACGTTGGTCACTGGAGCTTCGGCGTCGCGGAGCTAACGAGGCAGAATGGTCGACAGAAGCTGAAAGATGTCTGACTCTTGGGCTGGTTTTGAAGCATTGATTTTCTATTACTTGGCACATGAATTCAGCCATTACATGGCCTTGATTGCCATTAGTTGGCTATATGAGAAGACATCTTACACACACTATAAATTGAGGCCTTTGGCTCAATTCAAAACACACCTCACTCTTGTATAGTTCAGATTTTCTGAACTTCTTCCTCTCTTGCAATCTTTCACACTCAAAGATTCATCTTCTCTAGTAAACATTTGAGCCTACTTTATTCAATTGTTTGTTCGCTGTTTTATCTTGAGAGACAACTTGACAACACACCGTTAAAGGATTAATACGGAGCAACATTATCTTAAGGACATGGTGCTAACACCCGACTCAGTAAATTCTTTGTAGAAGAAATATTTGTGCTTTGTTTCCACATTTAGTTTCTCTTGATTTCAGGTTATAGAGATCAAGGGGCTTGATGCAGTTCCAACGAAGATCTCAAGACTCCAAGGAGGATTTAAGACAGAAGATCAAGATCATCAACACTTATTGTTGTTGTAACAACTGATGTTAGACTTCAAGCCTGTTGTATCGTCATTGTTTATCCTTTCTAAACACTAGTGGTAGTTGTAAGCTATATCCGTACATCTATTGGGTAACTCACACCTATGTTCACATAAAAATCTCATTATGCACATCATGATATATAGATTATATGTTTAGTGTAACCTAATAATAAATAAGAAAAGTTTAAAGTTATGAACCAATAGTCATCGCCAAGAGAACAACGAAGAGGATAGCGAACTTGTTCACTGCGGCCATATCTGCAAATAATACTTTGGTTATATTTGCTGATTAATGAATAAATATAACAGTAGAGTACTGTGTGGTGATATCATTCAGGGAGAAGGATCATATTTATAACAGTAGAGTACTGTGTGGTGATTTCATTCAGTAGAGTCTGAAAATTGAAATCAAGAAAATATAAAAAGTTGTAGCTGTAATTTGGCCACGAGTTTCTTCCAACCCCACCACCTTAACCAATCACTCTCATAGGGGGTTGGAAGATTATTTCCAATTAAAGAACGTGAAAAGCATTGGAGGGAGTTGAGTCCATCCACATTTTGAAAGTTAAGTTATTCAACGTACTATGGTGTGATAATTCAATAATGAAATGTTAGTCTGAAAATTGAAATCAAGAAAATATAAAAAGTTGTAGCTATATATATATATTTGTATTAATGAGAAACTCTTTAAGGGACTCAAATTTTTTTTTATATTTGCTCCAAAAGGTGAAATATCCCACCTCACAAGCCCCCACACCCCGGTCCGACAGGTCTGTGAAGGAGGTAAATCATGGTGACTCAATTGATTTCAAAGGTAAAAATTTTATATATTTAATAAGTTGACAATTCAAACATCCTACTTTTGAACCACAAAATTCAAAGTACATTTTTGTATATTACACACATTTAAATGCAATATCGCTTACAAAATATTTTGAACGCTACTGATTCGACTATTGTCACTCTACCTACCAATGTATAGGTAAGCTCTGTGTATACTCTATACTCCCTATATCCACATGTGGTATTTTACTGAGTATGTTATTGTACTGATTCGACTAGTATCATTTAAATATACTCAAAAAGTACCTTTGAGTATTGGATTTGAATTATATAAGGGCCTCTCACTCTATCCATAAAATGAAAAAGATTACAAGTATAATTAATAATCTGAAGCAACGAGAGGTTGTATATGTGTCCCACCACTTATCGAAATTTTCCAAGTCAAGAGATTGAGGTGTTTTAGTCTTAAACAACACTTAGGCATCTCAATATATCCGCGTATGTTGTATAGTTGGATGATAAATAATGAGAACTTAAATTCCAATTGGATGACTGCAGCGTGGGTTCGAACCCTGGTGGGAGCAATTTGTTAAATTTTCTCTCTCCTGGGATAGGACCTTGTAGGTGATATCAGTTGCTCTGTTCTCAAACCCTGTCATTTAGGCACATTCTGCGATTTACTAGTAATAGTGTTGAGAGACCGGTGCTACTATCTCCAGGAATAGTCAGACGTAAGTCAGAAACCTGAATATCAAGAAAATTAATATATATTGTAAGAGATTGAAATAATTTTCTTTAGGAATTTATTTCATTAATCACAATATAAATAGTTGTACAAAGGGGATTCCCTACCTTAAATACATATCAATAATAAATACAATATATATTGTGAATATTTGAAGAATATTCGCTAATACTCCCCCTCAGACGGAGCGGGATGAGACCGAACGCTCAGGCTGGATCTGAAGTCTAGTTGTCTGGGTAGTCCCTTTGTGAAGATGTCTGCATATTGATAGGAAGAGGGCATATGCAGTATTTTGACTAGACCAAGTGCTACATTCTCACGTACAAAGTGGAAATCCATCTCAATATGTTTGGTCCACTGATGCTGGACCGGATTATGAGACATATTTATGGCAGATATGTTATCACAATAGACTATAGACGCTTTACGCAGTGGACAACTGAGCTCCAAGAGAAGATTTCGGAGCCAACTGACCTCATCAACTACATTAGCAATACCCTTATACTCTGCTTCAACACTGGAGTGGGATAAAGTGGTTTGTCGCTTGGCAGACCAAGAAATAATGTTATCCCCTAAAAAAACACAATAGCCGGAAGTAGAGCGTCGCGTGTCCGGACATCCTCCCCATTCAGCATCTGTGTAAGAGAGCAACCTGATCGGAGCGGATGGGTAGAGATGCAATCCATATTCAGGAGTACCCCTGATAATACACTTAAGAGCAGCAAAATGGGGTTCCCTCGGGGCATGCACAAACAAACACTCCTGCTAAACGACATATGTAATGTCGGGCCTGATAAATGTGAGGTACTGAAGAGCCCCTGCAAGACTCCGATAGAGAGTAGGATCAGACACTGGATCACCCTCAGAAGCATTAAGCTTGGATTTCGAATCAACCGGGGTAGGCATTGCTTTGCAATTCGACATCTTAGCTCTGAACACAATTTCTTCTGCATACTTACGCTGACTCAGAAACATAGTGTCACGACCCGACCTCGGACCCGTGACTGGTGCCTTACCCCGGGCACCCTTGTGATACAACATCAGAGAAAACCAGCGGAAAATAAACTCACAACAAGAAACCATATAGAATATAAAGCAGGCTAACCCAAAATGGCTACATTTAAATATAACAAAAACTGAACAGTTACATCCTTAACAACCCAATTTATAACAGGACTACAGACCTCTAAGAATGTGTAACCACAATGACGGGACAGGGCCCCGTCATACCCCTGAATGTACATAATATCTACAACATCAGGGAGAACCGTACCAAAAGTCAAGCCACCGGAGAAATGAAGCTTCTGACACCTGAGCAAAGATCCTAAGAATGAGGATCCACCACATGCTTACCCTACTGCGGCATGAGCGGCCAGGAAGGGGTCGACACATATGTACCAAGTATGTAAAACTGAAAAATACTGTAATAATATCATAAGTCTAAAATAAGCTGGAGTCATGGATGAAAATCAAATTACACTGCACTGTACCTTACTAACAATGAGAGTAACACGTATAAACTTTACTGCATAAAAATAGGAGGCTCATGATCAAAATAGGGTCCCTCGCCCGTAGTATCATTAAGCAATCCTACTCCTGAGACTATTTCACCCGCATAGATCCTGTGGACCCGCATGAGGTCATCCTCCTCGCATGAGATTATTTCACCCGCATGGGACTATTTCACCCGCATGAGGTCATCCTCCTCGCATGGGACTATTTCACCCGCATGGACCCGGTGGGCCGGCATGAGTACAAGCGCCGCACTCACATCATGGGTAGCAAATCCATGGAATACGTAGTAGTAATAATAATAATAATAATAATAATAATAATAATAATAATAATAATAATAATAATAATAATAATAATAATAATAATAATAATACATAACCTAGCACAACCGGCTATCATACATAACATAAGCGCTACCGGCTTATCATAACGTAAGCAAGTTAAGAATATCCCCTAACTTCTTATTAACATTATTAATATCCTCTCATTTTAGTTTACCTAAGGCACTAACAAGTCACTTAAGAGAAAAATCCGGGAATTCAACTCAATATCACGTACTTCTAACCTTTTGAGAATGACTCATTTTTATAAAAAACTTTCCAAGATACTAATAACCTTAGTATCAAGTTACGACTACTTTTCAAAACAAGTCACATTTCCTTTTAGAAATATAATAGGCTTCTAAATCAAGTGACTTCATTTCTTTTAAAACCTTAGGTAAGTAATGCCTTAAAATCAATTTGCCTTTCACAAATTCAAATCATTTATCCGTACTTATTTTACTTAGGGTAAATCTTCCTTTATTAACCTTCCATAAAGCTAATATAACCAACTTCCCATAAAGTCGTTATATTAACTTTATACATTAGTCAAATACATTTCCCTATATCCAAGGGACTTATACTTTTAAAACCGAAACAAGTATCATATACTTACAACACTTCAAGTCATTTAACTTTGAAAACTTAAGGCATCCTTAATACTTTTTTTAAAGAAATGAGTTAATCCCCTTACTCACCAAACTTGGCCAATCTTAAAACCAGTAAGGGACATCAAATTCTTGTACGTTTATCGTACTATATAAGTGTAACTATTCATGCTCAAGAGATAGAAAAGTTCCACATACCTCTTCGGGTCAATCCACTTGCAAGTCCAATATACCGCACGTAGTATGTTTAACCTATAATGACCACAATACGTCCATTAGCATCTATCTTCAACGTAGAACATTCTAATTGAAAAGTCCCTTATTCCTACGGAAATTTGGGCAGCACTTCCTTTGTTTCTACATACTTTGCCACCTTTTTCAAGGCCGAATTCAATAATCAAACACGCCACCTTTAAGGCTCAACAATCCAATCAACACAAAAGGGATTACACGTCTAACTTGGACGTGTAAAATTCTGCCCCACAATACATAACAACTAATACAAACTACAAGGTCCAATTTGGCAATTTTGAGGTATAACAACATAAATTCTTATCCAATTCCTTTTTAATCCAAATTCTTATCCAATTTCTACATGCAATATATCTAAAGGCAATATTGACAACTACAAGTCCTTTCTTCCACACATGCAATCCAATTTACTAGCAAAAGAGAAAGGATTGTTACCTTAGAGCTTACCCCAAATTAGTCCAACAAAATCCACTTGTCTTCTTTCCACAATCCTCCTACAAGCTTGTCAACATGTTTCCTTCTTGCCAGCTTTTTAGAATTTCTCTAGGCTTAGGTTTCTTCTTGAATTTCTATAGAGAAGAGAGAGGAATTTTAGAGAGAATGAAGAGCTTTTTAGAGAGAGGGAGGAGCTTTCAAGAATGATCAAGTCTTCAAGACTTGGTCAATAAATAGGACATGCAAAAATCAGATGGGGGGACACTTGTAACCCTCCCATGGCCTTTTTAAAAGAAAATATCTGACTTTTCCTCAGTTTTCCGCAAAAACTCCGCCTCGGCGCCGCGGCGCTGAAACCTCTGCGAACTTTGAACTTAGGTCTGCGGCACGCTTTTGCGGCCATGCAACCTCGAAGAAATTTCGGTGTGTCCGTGTGATGCGTCGTGGCTGCGACCGGCCGAAAAAATTCACTTCTGCTCAAGACCGAACTTGTGATTTCCATAACTTTCTACCCCGATATCCTATCGATGAACGGTTTGTTGCGTTGGGAACTAGACTCAACGAACTACGTACTAGGCCTTTGAAACACCTAGGAACTCTCAATGTAACTGGACATACACCGCCTCAAAGTTGACTAAAAACCCGTCCGAAACATTCTGTCGACCTATCATTCTAAAATTTAAATCTTAACTCCTTTCGTACGTCCCCATAAGCAGGACCTGAACTACGGGGTGTAACATTCTCCCCCCCTTAGAAACATTCGTCCCGAATGTTCCTTGTAGGCTTACTCAAATCACAGTATCGACATAGACCCTCTTAACTATTCTTCTTGCAAATAAAGACGCTCCACATGGCCACAACAATACTTAAGCATAAACGCCAAATTTAAAAACTAACAATCAGGAAAGTGGGTTACCTGGAGGTGTAGGGAACAAGTGAGGATACTTTTCATCATGTCCTCCTCTGCTTCCCATGTCATTTCCTCCCTGTTCTCGTTCCGCCATAAGACCTTGACAGAAGCCACATTCTTTGTCCGTAGTCGCCTAACCTGACGATCGAGTATTGCTACGGGACTCTCCTCATATGATAGCCCTTCTGTCACCTGGACATTACAAATCGGGTGCACTCTAGATGGATCTCCAATACACTTCCGCAACATAGACACATGAAAAACTGGGTGTACTGTCTCCAGATCGGACGGCAGATCCAACTCATAGGCAACCTTGCCTATCCTACGGACGATCTGGTAAGGCCCAATGTACCTTGGGCTAAGTTTCCCCTTCTTTCCAAATCTCATCACGCCCTTCATGGGTGATACCTTCAGGAAGACCCAATCATCCACCTCAAACTCCAAGTGTCGACGCCGATGATCTGCATACGACTTCATCGACTCGAGCCGATAACCGCTCCTAGATAAGCTTCACCTTATCCACTGCCTGCTGAATCAAGTCTGGCCCGACTAACTGAACTTTTCCCACCTCAAACCAGCCTATCGGTGACCTGCACTTCCTCCCGTATAAGGCCTCATAAGGCTCCATCTGGATACTAGAATGGTAGCTGTTGTTATATGCAAACTCCACAAGAGGTAAATGATCCTCCCAGCTACCCCTGAAATCGATAACACATGCCCGCAGCATATCCTCGTTGTGCGGATAGTGCGCTACCGGCTGTCGTCGATCACGAGGATGAAACGCGATCGAGACTAACTTTGTGTCCTAATCCTTCGGAAAGACCTCCGAAGTTAGCGAACTGGCTCCTCATGCGACATAATCGATATAGAAACTCCGCATCTCACAATCTCTCGATATACAATCTAGCATAATCCTCGTGAAAAAGTCGTCATTGGAAGAAAATGGTGATTTAAATCGACGACAATAACCGGATGGAATCATGCTTCCTCTGAGTGTGAGGTAATCCTGTAATAAAGTCCATATTGATCACTTCCCATTTCCAGGTCGGAATCTCTATAGTCTGCAACAATCCACCAGCTTACGGTGCTCCATGACTGGCGACAATTCGGACACTGCGCCACAAACTCCGCAACGTTCCTCTTCAGGCCATCCCACCAATATATACACCTGAGGTCATGGTACATCTTGGTCGACCCCGGATGAATAGAGTAATGAGCACTATGTGCCTCACGAAATCTGGCGACGAAGTCTGTCCACATCGGGAACACACAACCTGCCCTCAAATCTTAGCACCCCATCAGGTGCTACCTCAAATAGACTTTTCTCCTCCCGAAGAGTTGTATCTCGATACCGTACCAAAATCGGATCCTCGTACTGTCGCCTCTTCACCTCCTCGACGATGGAAGACTCGGCGACCTCTCGGACCTGAACCCTACTACTATCAGAACCAACCAAACGAACCCCAAGGCTCGCTTTGATGTAACTCGCGGACCATGCCCTCTTCTCTGCGCGCACACGGACTACCCATCGATCTGCGACTAAGGGCATCTACAACTACATTGGCCTTCCCTGAGTGGTATAGGATATCGACATCGTAATCCTTAAGTAGCTCTAACCACCGTCTCTGCCGCAAATTCAGTTCCCTCTGGCTGAAGATATACTGGAGGCTCTTGTGGTCTGTGTAAATATCCACATGAACTCCATACAAATAATGTCTCCAGATCTTCAAGGCATGAATCACTGCTGCCAACTCTAAGTCATGTGTGGGATTGTTCTTCTCATGCTTCCTAAGTTGTCGAGATGCGTAAGCTATAACTTTGTCGTGCTGCATCAACACGCACCCAAGCCCGACACCCGACGCATCACAATAAACCACATATCCGTCTAGACCCTCTGGAAGAGTAAGAACTGGGGCGGTCGTCAATTTCTCCTTCAAGAATCGGAAACTCTCACACGCATCCGCGGAACATACCGCTACGAGTCGGCCTAGTCAAAGGTCTTGAAATGGAAGCAAACTTCTCCACAAATCACCGATAATAACGCGAGGCCCAAAGTTGCACTCCGTTGGTGTAGTGGAGTGCAGGCCAAGTCTTGGCTGCGCCAATCTTATTTGTATCAACCCGAATACCATGGCCCAGATAACATGCCCTAAGAAAGCCACGGAAAACCAAAACTCGCGTTTCGAACTTGGCATACAATCTTTGGTCGGAGGACTCTAATCGCCTCGCCAGTGATCTGCATGATCCTGCTCTGTGCGCGAATACACTAGGATATCATCAATGAATACTATAACGAACATATCCAAGAATGGCTTGAACACCCTGTTCATCAAATCCATGAATACTGATGGGGCGTTGGTCAATCCGAAAGACATCACCCTGAACTCATAGTGCCCATAAGGGTCTGAATGCGATCTTTGGGATATTCGCCTCTAACTCGTACTGATGGTAAACTGCCGCAGTCTATCTTGGAGAAACACCTCGCACCCTGCAACTGGTCAAACAAATCATCAATCCTGGGGAGGGGATATCTGTTCTTGATAGTTACCTTATTCAGCTGCCTGTAATCAACACACATACGCATCGTCCCATCCTTCTTCTTTACAAATAACACTGGCGCTCCCCAGGGAGAAACACTAGGCCTGATAAAGCCTTTTTCCAGCAAATCTTTGGTGGTCTTTCAATTCCTCAACTCGGCGGTCTATCTGTATGGTGGAATAGATATAGGTCGAGTGTCCGCGGCATATCAATGCAAAACTCAATCTCCTCTCGGGAGGATACCGGAGCTTCGTCGGGAATACGTCGGAAACTCTCTAACAACTGAATCGAAGGTGCGGTATCTCGACCTCGATGTCGAATACGAACCATATGGTAGATATACCGCCTCGCACCATCTTCCTAGCCTTGAGGTAAGAAATAAACCTATCCGCCGGCGCAGATGTTCCTTCCACTCGATAACCGGCTCACCAGGAAACTGGAACCGTACCAATCTCTCTCTACAATCCATATTGGCATAGCAAGACGCTAGCCAATCCATACCCATAATCACATCAAAGTCCATCATATCCAACTTTATCAAGTCGGCTAGGGTCTGACGACTGTATATAGTCACTGGGCAAGTCTTATAAACCCGCTCAGCTACCAACCGAATCACCTACTGGCGTAGCCACCTCAAAAGGTTTTATGGACTCGGGCTCTACCCCTATTCTACCAGCAATATGAGGAGATATATAGGACATGGTAGAACCTGGATCTATCAAAGCATATACATCACAACATGAAACCAATAATGTACTGTGGACGACATCCGTGATGCCCCGTCCCGACGGCCGACATAGCATAAATGCGGTTCGAGGACTGAATCGGGACCCTACCACGACTTCGCCGTGGCCTCGGCCGTCCGTGAACACTCGCCTCGAGCGCATGACCACCGAAGACGAAGATCCAAAGAATCGACCGCTGCTCGAACCATAACACTCCCGCCGCTCGGACAATCTCTCTTCACCGCCTCGGCGATCACAAGAGTAACAAGCTCTCGGAGGAACACGACACTTCTACGATGATCATCACCACATCGACCACACCGAGGCGTAGGTGACCTCGCTCGACCGAACTTTGGTTCCTGCGGGAACCCAAGCCTCGAGCCTCGCCCCGCCTCGAATACTCGACGTCCGAAGACGCGGAGGAGCGCTCAACCGTCTCGAGGTGCAACCGATCACGCCTTGAGGTTGTCTACCAAAACTACCAGAGGACCTCGCCCCGACCTTCTCGCTGATATCTATCAATCCGTCTGCCACGCTCTCACACCTGCGCATAAGCTCGCATGCGGCAATGTCCATGCGGTGAAGAGCTATCCGAGTGCAACTCTCTCGCTAAGTAATCATCGAGCCCCGTGACATAGCGGTGCACTTTGTCCTCCATGTTCGCTACTAAAGCGGTACATACCGAGCCAACGAGTCAAACTTCACGTTGTATTCTGACCGTCCGCCCACTCGCCTCAACGCCGAAATCTATCGGCCGAGCTCTCTCATCTCATGAGGCAAGAAATGGCTAAGCGCCTCGAGAACTCGCCCCAAATACCGGAAGCGCATGCTACCCGGACGCTTCCCATGAATCAAACGACCAACTTCAAGATCACGCGTGATGTGGAACCCAAAACTATCGACTGTCTCCGAGGCCTTGATCACTTACGATCCGTCAGAATCGCTTCGGATAAACTCCCGAGGATCATCCTCGTGCCTCGACCCATAGAACTCGGTGGGCCGCAACTCAAAAGTCCCAAAGTCTCGCTATCGACTGGGGTGAACTACGGTACAACCGAACCGCCGCTCCCGTCTCGCCCTCCCGCTTGCCACGATCCCGCTAATAATCGCCATCTCTCAGACCATATCCTATGCTCCAGCCGTAATGGCAAGGCTCGTGTACCGCGGCCTCGATGCCGCCGCCGCCGAACTCGCTGGGAAATTTGGGCGACGCTGGAACTCGCCGTCCAAACATTACCTCGTAAAGACGGGCTGCCCTCGTAACCCTCTCGTGTCCTACTAGCGCCTCTCACCGCTTTGCCCTTCTTCGGGCCGCTACCTTGCGTGAGGCATAAGCGATACATAAAAATATGTCGGAAGTACAACCTATAACACACTCTATTGCACGATCTAGAGTGAAAGAATGGAAACGAATCCTAAATATCTCGTAGCCTCCTCGATTATAGATGTGGTGCACAACACACCGATAATCGTGACTTACTAGATACGGCAGACCCTTTTCCGAGGATTAATCGCTCGATACCACTTTTGTCACGACCGACTCGGACCGGATCGTGCCTTACCCCGCACCTCGTGATACAACATCGAGAAAACCACGAAAATAAACTCACAACAAGAAACCATATAGAATATAAAGCAAAGCAACCAAAATGGCTACCTTTAAATATAACAAAATCAACAGCTTACATCCTTAACAACCCAATTTATAACAGACTACGCACTCTAAGAATGTGTAACCACTCATGACGGACTCGTCGTCGCCATACCTGAATGTACATAATATCTACAACATCGGGAGAACTGCACCAAAAGTCAAGCCTCCGGAGAAACGGCTTTCCGACACCGAGCAAAGATCCTAAGAATGAGGATCCACCACCGCTACTCCCTACCGCAGATTGAACGCGGCGGCGGGTCAAGACACAATATGTACCAAGTATGTAAACCGAAAATACGTAATAATATCATAAGTCTAAAATAAGCCGAGTCATGGATGAAAATCAAATTACATCAGACCGTGTCTTACTAACAATGAGTAACACGTATAAACTTTCTGCATAAAAATAGAGGCTCATGATCAAAACAGGTCCTCGCCCGTAGTATCATTAAGCAATCCTACTCCTGGACTATTTCACCCGCATAGGTCCTGTGGACCCGCATGAGGTCATCCGTCTCGCATGAGATTATTTCACCCGCATGAGGTCATCCGCCTCGCATGGGACTATTTCACCCGCATGAGACTATTTCACCCGCATGGACCCGGTGGGCCCGCATGAGTACAAGCGCCGCACTCGCATCATGGGTAGCAAATCCATGGAATACGTAATAATAATAATAATAATAATAATAATAATAATAATAATAATAATAATAATAATACATAACCTAGCACAACCGGCTATCATACATAACATAAGTGCTACCGGCTTATCATAACGTAAGCAAGTTAGGAATATCCCCTAACTTCTTATTAACATTATTAATATCCTCTCATTTTAGTTTACCTAAGGCACTAACATGTCACTCAAGAGAAAAATCCGGGAATTCAACCCAAGTATCACGTACTTCTAACCTTTTGAGAATGACTCTTTTTTATATAAAACTTTCCAAGATACTAATAACCTTAGTATCAAGTTACGACTACTTTTCAAGACAAGTCACATTTCCTTTTAGAAATATAATAGGTTTCTAAATCAAGTGACTTCATTTCTTTTAAAACATTAGGTAAGTAATGCCTTAAAATCAATTTGCCTTTCACAAATTCAAATCATTTATCCGTACTTATTTTACTTAGGGTAAATCTTCTTTTATTAACCTTCCATAAAGCTAATATAACCAACTTTCCATAAAGTCGTTTTATTAATTTTATACATTAGTCAAATACATTTCCCTATATCCAAGGGACTTATACTTTTAAAACAGAAACAAGTATCATATACTTACAACACTTCAAGTCCTTTAACTTTGAAAACTTAAGGCATCCTTAATACTTTTTTTAAAGAAATGAGTTAATCCCCTTACTCACCAAACTTGGCCAATCTTAAAACAAGTAAGGGACATCAAATTCTTGTACGTTTACCGTACTATATAAGTGCAACTATTCATGCTCAAGAGATACGAAAGTTCCACATACCTCTTCGGGTCAATCCACTTGCAAGTCCAATGTACCGCACGTAGTATGTTTAACCTATAATTACCATAATACGTCCATTAGCATCTATCTTCAACGTAGAACATTCTAATTGAAAAGTCCCTTATTCCTACGGAAATTTGGGCAGCACTTCCTTTGTTTCTACATACTTTGCCACTTTTTTCAAGGCCGAATTCAATAACCAAACACGCTACCTTTAAGGCTCAACAATCCAATCAACACAAAGGGGATTACACGCCTAACTTGGACGTGTAAAATTCTGCCCCACAATACATAACAACTAATACAAACTACAAGGTCCAATTTGGCAATTTTGAGGTATAACAACATAAATTCTTATCCAATTCATTTTTAATCCAAATTCTTATCTAATTTCTACATGCAATATATCTAAAGGCAATGTTGACAACTACAAGTCCTTTCTTCCACACATGCAATCCAATTTACTAGCAAAAGAGAAAAGATTGTTACCTTAGAGCTTACCCCAAATTAGTCCAACAAAATCCACTTGTCTTCTTTCCACAATCCTCCTACAAGCTTGTCAATTTCCTTCTTGCCACCTTTTCAGAATTTCTCTAGGCTTAGGATCTTCTTGAATTTCTAGAGAGAAGGGAGAGGAATTTTAGAGAGAAGGAAGAGCTTTTTAGAGAGAGGGATGAGCTTTCAAGAATGACCAAGTCTTCAAGACTTGGTAAATAAATAGGACATGCAAAAATCAGATGGGGGGGACACTTGTCACCCTCTCATGACCTTTTTAAAAGAAAATATCTGACTTTTCCTCAGTTTTTCACAAAACTCCACTCGGCCACGCGTGGCCATGGCCACAATAAACCTCGCGAACTTTGAACTTCCGAGCCGCTACCGCTTCCGGCAAGACCGCGGCTCTGCAACCTCGTGAGAATTTTCAGTGTGTCCGCCGCGACCTGCGTCCGTCGCGGCCACGCGACCGACAGAAAATTCACTACCGCTCAACAGCGCACTGAACTTGTGATTTCCATAACTTTCTACCCCGATATCCTATCGACGAACGGTTTGTTGCGTTAGGAACTAGACTCAACGAACTACGTATTAGGCCTTTGAAACACCTAGGAACTCTCAATGTAACTGGACATACACCGCCTCAAAGTTGACTAAAAATCCGTCCGAAACATTCTGTCGACCTATCATTCTAAAATTTAAATCTTAACTCCTTTCGTACGTCCCCATAAGCAGGACCTGAACTACGGGGTGTAACACAGTTTTTGCAGATCTAGTAACTGATATACCCAAGAAGTAACTCGGCTTGCTCAAATCAGTCATAGCAAATTCAGTTTTGAGAAGAGCAATAATGTCATTTTTCAATTTGTCAGATGAGGCAGTGAGACAATTTCATCCACATATAATAGTAAGTAAACAATGTCACTACCATGATGAAAAATGAACAGAGATGTGTCACACCTGCTACAAATAAACCCAATCTGCATAATATACATGACAAAGCAGTCATACCAAGCACAGTCATATCGCGTATGTTTGTGTGGTGAGAAATGAGAATCAATCATTGTTTCTCTTGATATATTTTGGCAGAAGGTATTAGAAAAAATAATGTATGCATTTTAGCTTTGTGCATTAGTTATTTCTTGTTTGGTATATTTTTTATTCCATGCATAATTAATGCTTGTATTAGTTATACAACTTATTTGATATTATCTTATGTATAACTAATACCTAACAAACCATGATATTCGCAATATAATAAATTTTAATGTATGCATAACCATAATTAAAGACAGACAATTACCCGTGAAATATGTCAAAACCTATATATTCTAAATCCCTTCCCACCATATTTTTTAGAAATGTGCTATCTCTTTTCTCTCTGCATGCTTTGACATCTATCTTAGTGGATGTGTTAGTTTTCAAAATTGTAATTGCTTGTTACTGCTATGTGCTAGTTCGGTGGCTTGCGGGTTTCATGCTTTTATTATGATCAAATGTCAGATATGTTATCAATCAGGCTATTCCTTTTAAGGTTTTTGTTTATTAATTTTGGATCATCAAAGAAGATATTCTAATAAAGCATATTGGGGTGGTCAAGTCTTTAGTGTAAACATGTATATTATAGAAACAATTATATTTCTACCCATAATTAGAATATTTTCATATATTGTGTAAATATAATTATGGTAAGACTATGATTCCTCTTTTGTATAAGCTTAGGATTCCTATTGTATAAGGAATGAATATTGTACTCTATATATACTTTGATAAATGAGAAGGGGAGATTAATATCATCTTTCATGGTATCAAGAACCTAAACTCCAAGAACCTAAACTCCAAAAACCCTAGAAATTTTCCTCCCCAGCCGCCGGCACCACCCCCTCCCACGGCTCCCGTCTTCTCTTCAAAAAAAAAATCTTGGTTTTTATTTTCTTCCTCTCTTCTCTAAATGGATACTCAGGATTCTCCCACTGTTGTTGACGCTTCTACCTCTACAAATCCCACCACCAAGTCGTCACCCTCTTTTCATCCCGCTCTCACTGTTTCCAACATCAAGAACCATATCCCCATCCGTATTGATCAAGAAAGCAGTCAGTATTATCCTTGGATTGAACTGTTTCGCAATCATGCATGTCTCTATAACGTGCTTGATCATATTGATGATACCAATCCGCGCCCTTCGGAGGTTGATGATTCTACTTGGCGTCGTCTAGACGCCGGCGTCAAACAATGGATATATGGTAGTATTTCTCAGGATCTACCTCTTACTATCATGAAATCTGACTCCACATCCCTTGACTTGTGGAATCGTTTGAAGGAAAAATTTCAGGACAACAAGCACACTCGTGCTGTGTATTTAGATGAGCAATTTAACAATACACGTCTTGAAAATTTTCAATGAGACTGAGTATAGCAAACAGTCAAATCTCCTGACGGATCAACTTGCTGCTGTCGACTCGCCTGTTACTGACACCAAAATGGTGTTACAATTTATTGCTGGCCTCCCTAAAGGCGAATATGATACATTGGTCACCATGATTCAACAGGCGGATCCGTTACCCAACTTTAACAAAGTTCGCTCACAGTTGTTGCTCGAAGAAACCATTGTTAAGCAAAGATCGTGGACAAAGAAGAACAGCGCGCAGCCTCCTCAAAGATCGATGACGTCGCGGTGCCTCAGTACAGAGTCGCGGCGCCTGTCCCATTCCAGTACCAGCAGTCCTTCAACCCTTATTCCCACTATGGGTTGTTAGGTTCAGCTCCAGCACCACAGCAAGCCCACTTCATGCAGGGACAGTTCTAGCAGCCTTCATCCGCCATGACACCCACTGAGTTGGGTCAGGCTTTCAGCACCCTCAACATGCAACAGCCTGACAAGATTGGTACATGAACTCCAGAGCCACATCTCACATCACCCAGTTTGCAGGTACTATTTCCAAACTGTGCAGTTTAAAGCATCCTCAATATGTTACAGTTGGTAGTGGACAACACATTCCAGTAAAGGGTTATGGTACATCATACACACAACCTCCCCATCCACCATTCTTCCTTAAAATACCTTATATGCCCCACACATGAATAAAAACCTAATCTCTGTCTGCCAATTTACTCGTAATAATTCTGTCTCTGTTGACTTTGACCCTTTTGGTTTCACTGTAAAGGATCTTCGTACGGGGACACCTCTTATGAGATGCAATAGCACGGGGGATCTCTATCCATTCACATCCACCTCCGCTGCCAGATCTTGCTCTCCCGTCTCTCTAGCGGCTATTTCTTCTTCGACATGACATAATAGGCTTGGTCACCCAGTCTTTAATTTTCTTAGAGGCAATAATTTCATTACTTGTAATGGGAAGCTTGCCCAAAATTGTGTTTCTTGTTCTTTAGGCAAACATACTCGTCTTCCGTTTAAATCATCTACTAGTGTTACCGTTGCACCATTTGATATAATACATGCCGATTTATGGATATTATGTCACGACCCGACCCGACGGGCCGCAATCTGACGCCCTAATTGGACGCCATTACACTAGCCCGTCACGTAATCATCAACTGACCCTTAAGGATAATAGAAAATTTCGGCAACACAACGCTGCATCTATAACCTATACCCAAAATAGGCGAGCCGACAAGGCTGTCTTACACAACTATCCAACCATCACAACAAAGTTAGCCGACTCAGCCGCCACCAAATAAAGATCACATAAGCAAAGGAGTAATCACAATGTGCAGTTTACAAGCGCGCCACTATGCACGGGAACATCCCAAAACAAGTGCAACAATACAACTAACTCAACCGCATAAACGTTCTACACAAGTCCAAAACACATCTATCACCCACAACTGTCTACAGACCTCTAAGAGTACAATACTGACATATGACGGAACAGGGCCCCTTCGTGCCCAAAATATACCTAAGTCTGGAATGTAAGGATCTGTACCAAAATAACTGGCTCCGGAATAAGGGAGCTCTTCAGCGGCTGGTAGATGTCCTAAGCTGGAGGGTCACCTATTCGAACACCAACTCGCTGGGCATGGACGCACTTCGAGGAAAGGAGGTCGACAAAATAATGTACTGAGTATATAAAAGATGAAATACTGAAAATAAAATCACAACTGTGTCAAGTAAAGATAGAGAGTCATCAAGCTTAACAAAAATGAGAGTCATATCAGAAATCATGAATGCTTACTCATATTGTCACTATGTTTATGTCTGTATATCAATCTGTATAACATGTCTCGGCCTACAGTGAGGACTCGATGGAAGTCTCAGATATGCACGCATATCATGTCTCTGCCTCATGGAGGACTCGATAAAATATGTATATATGTATATAACGTGTCCTACCTCAGTGAGGACTCGATAAATTCTCAGAAAGTCGCGCACGAACATGATCCTGCCCGGGACTCGGTGGAGTGAAACAATAATACTTAACACGAGTAGATATCATGAGCAACCATATACAATTAAAAATCATCTTTGACTCTCGATAATATCATCACAATAAACTCTTTTACTGAAAATCATAGGCACTAATCAACAATTATCTTTTAAAACTGAACTCATAGGAATCACGTACGTCCGCCGTACTTTCATTAAAAATCATGCCAAAAGAAAGAAGGAAGAGTTTCACATACCTCTTAGTCGCTCAGTTCATACTTCTTTAATTTCTTGTTGGGGTGTGACCGTTACGCTTTGCTTTGTTTGCTTTGTCTTGAGCCGAGGTTATCCCGAAAATAACTGTTTTACCTACTAAGATAGGTGTAAGATCTGCGTACACTCTACCCTTCCTAAACCCCACGTTGTGGGATTTCGCTGGGTATGTTGTTGTTGTTGCCAGGGAAACAGTGCGTGGTGTAGTATTCTTGCATAATGAACAGTTTTTTGCTGCTGCTCAAAAGAAGTAAGACTCACTTTATAATATTTTATAAGATACCTCGTGGGTTACAAAGGAAATTTCATCCTTTGGTTACGTTTCACGGGGTATAGAGATTATAAGTTCCTGCTCTATTATTAAATATTCCCATAGATCTCAGAATTGGTTTGAATCTAGTTATGAAAAGGATGACTTCCGAATGAACTTGTTCTAGCATTTATTTCTTTGTGTCAACTGGGATTTTACTGCTGGATCCTATGCTCAATAATTTCGTCAGCAATTTTGTGCATGTACTTCTAATTATATTTCACGTTCCAACGTTCTTTTATTGTCATACTTAATGTCCATCACAAATTAGGCAGATTTCATTTCGTAAACCTAAATATCTGGCATGTCACAGGTACCCGTATATATACAGTAGAGATGACACAGAGCTCCACTGCATGAAGGTTAGTTTGACCTGTTAATGCCATGTTCCTTATGTTGTCTGGACAGTTAGATCATTGTCTTATATGGTATGTGTGCCGTTTTAATACCTCTAATTTTCCATGGTTATTTTAGCCGGTGCATTATTTACATATTTGTTCACTAGCTAATTGTTGGAAGGGCCAGGTGTCAGCTATTCTGCTTTTACTTGGTACTTCTTTCTTATTCTTCTCAACTCTTCCTTTTAAAAATAAAACTCTTCACAGTGCATAGTGCATAATGCTATATTTTTGCTTCAAAAAAGGGAATATTGTGCTGTTGACCAATTAGCAAATAAAGATGGCGCTCACGTATGATCTTTTCTTAAATTCCAGAAACACTGTGCTGTTTTAAAGCTTCAATTCTTAAGGAATCACTTCCTTTCGGCTTCTATAAACCAATTCGGTCAGCTGCGTTATCAGGATGTTACCTGCTAGACAGATGGTATCTAATCTTCGAACTGGCTTGGGTCGTACTGATGCCATGCAAATGAATCCCTTCAACGGTGTCCTTGCTGTCGGCCATTCTGGTGGGACCCTCAGCTTGTGGAAACCTACAAGTGCCGCTCCCCTAGTGAAGATGCTCTGTCATCCCGGGCCCGTCACGACTAGCATTCCATCCTAATGGCGACTGCCGGTGTGGAGAGAAAAATAAAGATTTGGGATTTGAGGAAATTTGAGGTTCTCCAAACGTTACCGGGCCATTGCAAGGCCTTGGATTTTAGTCAAAAAGGTTTACGCGCTACTGCAACTGTTTCCTTTGTACAAGTTTTCGGTGGATCTCAGAATTATAGCCGGTATATGACCCCCCCCCCCCTCTGTTGCAAAAGGATCCCTTGTAAAGAAGGTGGCGTTCAGATCATACGAAGATGTTCTAGGCATAGGATACTCGATAGGTTGGTCTTCTATCTTAATTCCAGGATCCGGAGAACCCAACTTCGATTTGTGGGTTGCAAATCCATTTGAAACGTCTAAACAAAGGAGAGAGAAGTCCGCTCTCTTCTTGATAAGCTCCCTCCAGAGACTATCATGTTAGATCCGACAAATATTGGTTCGGTGAGACCTGCAAGGAAGAAGGAAAATCCAACGAAGGAGGAAATAGAAGTGGAAAATGGAAGCTGCAATTGAGGTAGCTAAAAGCATTCCTATGAAGAAGAAAACAAAAGGTAGAAGCAAGAAGCTGTTGAAAAAGCTAAGAAACCTTTCTTGGAGAAACACATGAAGAAGAAACTCAACTTCCAAAATCTTTAGAACGGTTCATTAGGAAGAAAGCAGTTGCATGATCAGTTATATGCACTGGACTTCTCTTTCTTGCCCTTTTCTTACACTTGCATTTACTTTTTTTTGTCACTTCCCTTGAGGGAATTTTTGCTTATAGAAATTGGAGGTTTCCAGCTTGAAGTACATGCCAATGTAAAATTGCAATTGTGAAAATGGCAGTTATGTTCATTGTCTTAGTGGAATTTGAGTAGACTGGTCCAAATTTACTTTATTTTGTCAGTTAATAGAACAGCTGATTGTGTCACAAACAAATACAGTTAGCTCTTACTTTAGGATATTTCATAAGTTTTTATACTATTCTATGAAAGAGTCGAGGGATTAAAACTTAATAAGTCATTGCTAAGACTTGCATATCGTATATATGTATATGCCTAGCATAGTTTAAGAAAACAGAAAAGTTGACATAATAAATTATTGGAGGCTTCCTGGTTGTTACAGTGTTGGAACTAAATGAGAGATTAGAATCCCATTCTTAATATCTTTCAGCCTCAACTTGCAACAACAATTGGTACATGGACTCCGGAGCCACATCTCACCTCACCTGATCCGCAGGTAATATTCCTAAACTGTTCAGTTTAAATCATCCTCAATATATTACAGTTGGATATGGCCACTGCATTCCAATACAGGGCTATGATACATCCTATACACCACCTCCTCACTCACCCTTCTCCCTTAAGAATGTCCTATATGCCCCAAACATCATTAAGAGCTTAATTTATGTCCGCAAATTTACTCGTAATAATTCTTCTGTTGATTTTGACCCTTTTGGTTTCACTGTGAAAGGTCTTCATACGGGGACACCTCTTACGAGATGCAATAGCACGGGGGATGTCTATTCATTCCCATCCACCTCCGTTGCCATATTTTGCTCTCCCGTCTCTCTCGCGGCTATCTCTCCTTCCACATGGCACAATAGGTTTGGTCATCCAGGAGCCCCAGTTTTAATTTTCTTAGAGGCAATAGTTTTATTCTATGTAATAATGGGAAGATTGCCCACAACTGTGTTTCTTGTTCTCTAGGCAAACATACTCGTCTTCCATTTAAATCATCTACTAGTATTACTTTTGCACCATTTGATATTATACATGCCGATTTATGGACATCTCCCATTGTTAATTCTCTCGGTCATAAATACTATCTTGTATTACTAGATTATTTTTCTCATTACATTTGGATATATTCTCTTAAATTCAAATCGGAAGTGTTTGCCAAATTTCTTGAGTTTCGTACTTTTATCAAAACACAGTTTGAAAAGGGTATAGAGTCTTTTCGGTGAGATAATGGTCGTGAATTTAACAACTCCTCCTTTCACCGTTTTTGTACTAATAATTGCATGGTTTTTCGATTCTCCTGCCCCCACACTTCCCCACAAAACGGTAAAGCTGAACGAATCAATTCGTACCATTAACAATATGATTCGTACTTTGTTGATTCATGCATCTCTCCCTCCGTCATTTTGGATATATGCCGCTAAGATGTCAGAATACATTCTAAACATTCTCCCAACTAGTACCCTTCACAATATGACCCCTACCGAAATCCTCTATCGCAGAGTCCCCTCCTATGATCACTTACGGATATTCAATTGTCTCTGTTATCCTGACATTGCCTCCACTGCCCCTCACAAACTAGCCCCTCGGACCACACCATGTGTCTTTATAGGTTTTCCGCCGAAGGGCTATCTTTTCTATGAATTGTCCACTCATCAAATCCACATATCTCGTCACGTCACGTTCGTCGAGACCACATTCCCGTTTTCGAATCCTTAGAAATTCCAAAAATTGAATTACTTCTTTCTTGATGAGCTTGTCATCTCTCCCATCATTCTCAGTCAGATTCAGTCTTCCACGTTGTCAACGCCGCGACCCATCGGGGAGGCGCCGCGACTCCAACCTTCCAGTGAACAGAGTGATTCATCACCGTCGTCAATGCCGTGGCTCATCAATGAGGCGCCGCGGCGCCTAAACTCCAGAGACCAAAGTACTTCCTCACCGTCGTCAGAGCCGCGACCCATAGATGAGCGCGCGGCAAGATCGCTCCAAAGCCATCGGACCTCGAGCGTGACCACGATCATGGTGGCGCGACGCCTTCGATGACTTTTCCACCACCCTCCCCATATCCTACCATACCCTCTGTCTCAGATCCTGCTACTCAGCCACTGCAGTAACCCACCATCCCCACTCACCAAATGGAAACTCATACCAAACATGGAATTTTCAAACCCAAAATCCAGTTTAACTTGTCTGTCCAAACCATTTCTCTAATTCCCAAGAACCCCAAATTGTCCATACAAAACCCTAATTGGAATGTGGCTATGTCTGAGGAATTCAATGTTTTAACTAAACAACACACGTGGGATCTAGTACCTAGTCCGGAGGAGGTGAATGTGATCCGATATTTGTGGCTTTTTCGTCACAAATTCAGAGACAGTGGTGTTTTGGAGTGCTACAAGGCAAGACTTATGACAAATGGTACTAATCAGCAGGAGGACATTGACTGTGGTGATACTTTTAGCCCGGTTGTTAAACCGGCTACGATTCGTACTGTTCATAGCATTACTTTGGGTAAAAAGTGTCTGATTCATCAGCTGGATGTCAAGAACGCATTTCTTCATGGGATTTGAAAGAAACTCTGTATATGCATCAGCCACCGGGCTTTGTTCATCCTGCAGTTCCTCAGTATGTATGCAGTCTCAGGAAGTCACTTTATGACCTAAAACTAGCACCTCGTACTTGGTATGATCGCTTTGCCAGGTATATTATGCAGATCGGGTTTATTTGCAGCAGGTGTGACACATCTCTGTTCATTTTTCATCATGGTGGTGACATTGCTTACTTACTATTATATGATGACATTGTTCTCACTGCCTCATCTGACAAATTGAAAAATGACATTATTGCTCTTCTCAAAACTGAATTTGCTATGACTGATTTAGGCAACCGAAAGTTACTTGGGTATATCGCCATTAGATCTGCAGATACTATATTTCTGAGTCAGCGTAAGTATGCAGAAGAAATTGTGTTCAGAGCTAAGATGTCGAATTGCAAAGCTATGCCTACTCCAGTTGATTCGAAATCCAAGCTCAGTGCTTCTAAGGGTGATCTAGTATCTGATCCTACTCTCTATCGGAGTCTTGCAGGTGCTCTTCAGTACCTCACATTTACCAGGACCGACATTGCATATGCCCTTCAGCAAGTGTGTCTGTTTATGCATGCCCCGAGAGAACCTCATTTTATTGCTCTTAAGTGTATTATCAGATACATTAAGGATACTCCTAAATATGGGTTGCATCTCTACACCTCCGCTCTGACCAGGTTGTTCTCTTACACAGATGTTGATTAGGCAGGATGCCCGGACACACGACACTCTACTTCCGGCTATTGTGTTTTTTTAGGGGATAACCTCATTTCTTGATCTGACAGCGACATGCCACGTTATCCCGCTTCAGTGCTGAAGCAGAGTATAGGGGTGTTGCTAATGTAGTTGTCGAGGTCTGTTGGCTCCGAAATCTTCTCTTGGAGCTCAGTTGTCCCGGCGTCTATAGTCTATTGTGATAACATATCTTCCATTTATATGTCTCATAATTCGGTCCAGCATCAGCGGACCAAACATATTGAGATGTATATCCACTTTGTACGTGAGAAGGTAGCACTTGGTCTAGTCAAAATACTGCATGTGCCCTCCTCCTATCAGTATGCAGACATCTTCACAAATGGACTACCCACACAACTGTTCATAGACTTCAGATCCAGCTTGAGCGTTCGGTTTCCTCCCGCTCCGTCTGAGGGGGAGTATTAGCGGATATTCTTCAAATATTCACAGTATATATTGTATTTATTATTGATATGTATTTAAGGTAGTTCAGGAGGATTCTTACTGTATTAGAAATTTCTCTTGTACAACTATATATATTGTGATTAATGAAATAAATTCCTAAGGTCTCTTACACATATTCTAGAACCTCATGCACTTCTGCAAGTGTCCTGGTCTCAACCTGTTAGGGAAAAAGGTTTAAAACTCACTAATAATTACCATAAATTGTGCACTCCAATGCTAAATACTGTTTTAAGACGAATTGGGGATTCTGAACCGGATACTCTCTAATCTGATTTAACCCTACACTAACCAACTAAAAGGACTCCTCGTAGACTATCTCCAACAACCTTTCATTTTAATAACTTATTTATGAGTGGACAAGTTGTTAAGATTGCATGTTCTCCCCAAATTATCCACACAATTAGAGTTCTTAACTATCCAATGTAGGTGCAAGTACCAACTTAATGAAAGACAATAGATATTAAGGAAACAGCCAAAGATAGATACAGATGCTCAAAATCTTCTTAGATTATATTATGGTGGATGATAAGTGATAACACTGATGCATAGCTGTTTCAGCAATATTACTTTTATCTTTTCACTTTGTCGGGTTTTCCTTACTTTTAGTAACAAAAAAAAGCATTATCAAGAAAAAATACCCAACGGAGTGGAACCCATGTACATTTTTTGTGTACCTGAACTCAGAAACGAAGACCTTGAAAATTAGTCCAAGCGCGGCAATATATCTATTTGGTTTCCTAACTGATTTTACTTGGTCAAAATGACCTCATTTTCCTCCCTTGTTTCAGTTATCCCGATACAAATTCTCAAGTTTTAGGGAAAACATCTCTTTCTTGGACTAACATTTGATTTCAACAGATAAGAATTCAGTTCTTCAGTGAAAGGATATTGAAATGGCTCTAGAAAGACTTTTATCTGACCAAAATGTACAAAAGCGTTAGCAAAACCGATGGCAAGCTAAGAATAATATATTTCAGCAGATGGAAATAAAGATATCAAATGTTCAAACAATAAATGTAAAAGGTAAGGACTCAGATCTATAAACATATCGAAGAATTTAATTCAAAGGTATATGATGCTGACCTCAAACCCCCATTTGAAGTTTATTTTGCTCCAAATACTGATTCACGCATCTTAGAGCTTTCTTGACACCTCCAGCAGCAGATATGTGATTGTCTTTTATCATTACCATATCAAATAAGCCCATTCTGTGATTCTTTCCCTCACCGATCAATACCTTGAACAAAATCCAGGTAGAAAGTCAGCCAAAATAAACTATACATGTGATAGCCTCTGAAAAAGTGGATGATTTTTGGTCAGTAGATCTTTACCTATAAATCTTTCTTTTTTTATAAGTAAATAGAAGCCTAGAAATTTAAAAGAGGTTGGCACCCAAGGGCACAATCCAGCAGTCAATGGAGTGGGTGAAAATCATAGGAGACTAGGATTCAAATCCCAACAGATACCAATATTAACTAAAAAAGGAGAAATAAATCTAAAAAGGGTTACATTAATAGTACTCATAGCCCAAGGCAGGCCAAGCAAGTAAAGCTAATGACTTCTCTCATAATCATCTCAGAAAAGCTATTGTACTCTAAATACGGAAGAATGGATATTTTAGTTTTTTTACCATAATACATTGGATTGTAAATTGGAACAAAGTCTCCTACTTCAACAGTTAACAAACCAACTGCACCAACACACAAGCAAAGATAGGTTTCTTAATGACCTAAATATTTTAAGTCATACATTACCTCATTCATGATCATAATATTCCACTGATTTTATATATCATAGAGCCATAGAGGAATGTCTAAATATGGACATAATTGGGACATAGAACATTTAACCAGTTTCAGAACTACAACTAACTTGGAATACTGAAACCAACACATCAATGACAATAACCATTTCATTCATGGCAATATATTTCAAGATCATTATTAATGATGAGCTACTTACACGAGGACAAACACACCTTAGTTAGCGTAGCTATTCCACTCATTCTTTGCATAAAATTGAGAACAGCCCTCTCAGCTATAACAATGCTGTGAGCCTTTCCTGCAAAGTCAAGCAATGCTTATTAACAGGTCAAAAACTCATGAGCAATTAATCATTGCTCACATTTAGTTTACCTTGTACTTTGCCAAATTTTAAGCCTTTATGAACTTTATCACCATCCATTATAAACCACTCCACTTGATAATGAGAACATGAGAAATGAAAAATTACTCTTTATCAAAAACTTCTTCGAAGTAGAAGTACCACTTACCAGAACAACAACTTTCACTACCTTTTAAAAATAAAATTCTTCTTAACTCTTCTTCCTTTTAAAAATAAAATTCTTCACAGTGCATAATGCATGTCTTCTGTTCCTTCTTGTAGTTGCTAGAAACCTTGCTTTTCTTGCTATCTTTTTGCTTCAAAAAAGGGAATACTGATACTTTACACACACACCCCTCCCATTTTTTTTTTCAATTGCATTTTCCTGATCGCTTAGATTTTTGACCAATTAGCAAGTATAGATGGCGCTCACGCAGGGCCGTCTCAAACATTTTGGGGGCCCTATTCTAATTCATAAAAGTGGTCCTTAATTGGGCTAAGACCTGCGAATTATGGACTTTTACAGTAAATTCTGGCTAATACTACTTAATAAAAATGAAAAAAGGGGCTCTAAAATTTTTCGTTTTTCGGGGCCCCTGTGCGGTAACACGCACGGGTCCAAAGACGGTCCTGCGCTCACGTATGATCTTTTCTTAAATTCCAGGAACACTGTGCTGTTTTAAAGCTTCAATTCTTAAGGAATCACTTCCTTTTGGCTTCTATAAACCAATTCGGTCAGCTGCGTTATCAGGATGTTACCTGCTACGGCTGCTAGACAGATGGTATCTAATCTTCGAACTGGCTTGGGTCGTACTGATGCCATGCAAATGAATCCCTTCAACGGTGTCCTTGCTGTCGGCCATTCTGGTGGGACCCTCAGCTTGTGGAAACCTACAAGTGCCGCTCCCCCTAGTGAAGATGCTCTGTCATCCCATGCCCGTCACGACTAGCATTCCATCCTAATGGCGACTGCCGGTGTGGAGAGAAAAATAAAGATTTGGGATTTGAGGAAATTTGAGGTTCTCCAAACGTTACCGGGCCATTGCAAGGCCTTGGATTTTAGTCAAAAAGGTTTACGCGCTACTGCAACTGGATCCTTTGTACAAGTTTTCGGTGGATCTCAGAATTATAGCCGGTATATGACCCCCTCTGTTGCAAAAGGATCCCTTGTAAGAAGGTGGCGTTCAGACCATACGAAGATGTTCTAGGCATAGGATACTCGATGGGTTGGTCTTCTATCTTAATTCCAGGATCCGGAGAACCCAACTTCGATTTGTGGGTTGCAAATCCATTTGAAACGTCTAAACAAAGGAGAGAGAAGGAAGTCCGCTCTCTTCTTGATAAGCTCCCTCCAGAGACTATCATGTTAGATCCGACAAATATTGGTTCGGTGAGACCTGCAAGGAAGAAGGAAAATCCAACGAAGGAGGAAATAGAAGTGGAAAATGGAAGCTGCAATTGAGGTAGCTAAAAGCATTCCTATGAAGAAGAAAACAAAAGGTAGAAGCAAGAAGCTGTTGAAAAAGCTAAGAAACCTTTCTTGGAGAAACACATGAAGAAGAAACTCAACTTCCAAAATCTTTAGAACGATTCGTTAGGAAGAAGGCAGTTGCATGATCAGTTATATGCACTGGACTTCTCTTTCTTGCCCTTTTCTTACACTTGCATTTACTTTTTTTTGTCACTTCCCTTGAGGCCTTGAGGGAATTTTTGCTTATAGAAATTGGAGGTTTCCAGCTTGAAGTACATGCCAATGTAAAATTGCAATTGTGAAAATGGCAGTTATGTTCATTGTCTTAGTGGAATTTGAGTAGACTGGTCCAAATTTACTTTGTTTTGTCGGTTAATAGAACAGCTTATTATGTCACAAACAAATACAGTTAGCTCTTACTTTAGGATATTTCATAAGTTTTTATACTATTCTATGAAAGAGACAAGGGATTAAAACTTTAAGTAAGTCATTGCTAAGACTTGCGTATCACATATATATATATGCCTAGCATAATTTAAGAAAACAGAAAAGTTGACATAATAAACTATTGGAGGCTTCCTGGTTGTTAGTGTTGGAACTAAATGAGAGATTAGAATCCCATACTTAATATCTTTCTTCCTACACTCCCAATTGGTCTTATATTATAATTACATAGTAACAAAATACAAGAGAGATATGAACCCCATCCAGCTCAAGGCTGTCAGCAATAGTGTTAATAATATTACAGACCAGACTCGCATATCATGTGTTAATAATAGCATATTCAGTGCTATTAATAATAGCATATTCATTACTGGACTGTGTGGTCATTAGTCAACAGACCAATTGGGAGTGTACTACGCTGGTCCCCCATTTAGAAAAAAGTGTAAATAAAGACTTTTTTTTTTTTTTGACGAACCGCACTGGCCGCTTCTTTCGAAATACAAGACAGCAGAAACCCGCATCGACGCAATACCGCAAACCACGCCACCGCTTAAACCACACTGACAAGTCGTAGCGACAGCCCCAAGAGGCGAACGCAGGCTGCGTTACGGGATTTCGAACTGTGACTGCCTCTCCCACACCACCCATGAGGATACTCGCCTTCAAGCACCAAGTGCAGGGCGGATGTGTAAATAAAGACTTGACTAATATACCAATCACATTTTTAGTTATCTTTACCTAACAAGAAGTTATCTATGGGGTAAATATAATTTTGATGACCTGATAATAATGTATAAAACTTACCTGTAAATAAATAGTACAGCACCTGTTTGGACAATAATTGACCAGGCTACTGAAGCAGGGCCATTAAATCTACATAGATCTATCTTTTAGGATTCCAAGCAAACTGCAATAACCATTACTCCCAGAAAATGGCGTATGATGCTCCTTCTTCACTTAAGCATACGCTGGAGCAACTCTTGAAACCTAACCAACGTTTGGTTTGTGGATGTTGTATACAACAACATGCTGAATCTGCTAATCAGAATCTTTGTGCTTTGCAATTTTTTCTTGAAAAGGCTACAAACGAGAAATGGCCGGTAGATCCTTCTATGAAGAATTGCAAAAAGTTGAAAAAGAAGTTTATTTTCTCAGGAAAGAGGTGATGCTGATCGAGTTTAACAAGCATGGAAGAATATCAGCAGAAACAACTACTACTTCGTCATCAAGAAGGTATGCAACTGAGCACAATACTTAGCACAATACTGTTGTTGGAATGGAGGATGACTTTAACTCTATAATACATCGCCTCACTAACCAAATAGATGAGCTGTCATACCAATTGTTGGTATGGGCGGTATCTATGTAGCACGGACACGCGAGAGGTGTCCGATAGGACACGGACACGGACACGGACACGCGGAAACGGCAATTTTGAAAAATAGGGGACACGACACGGCTGTAAAAATAAATTAAAAAATATTTATATATATATATAATATATAATATATAATATATAATATATAATATAATATATAATATATAAAATACTAAAATTAATATTATTAAAGCTTCACATTCATAAATAAATTATAAATTTAATTCAAATTTGTTATATACCAAATAACCAAATAACCAAAATATCAAATTAAATATGTACCAAATTAAAAAGAAACATTCATAACAAATTGACAATCAATCAAATATTCAATACATAATTTATAAGACCATAGTCCATAAACCAATACATAAGTATGTCCCAAGACTAAAATAAATCAAATAAATATAAATTTACTTAAAATAAATCAAATAAATATAAATTTACTTAAAATAAATCAAATAAAATTAAAACTAACTTTTTCTAAAAAAAAAAAAAAAAAAGTCCCTGCCGTGTCCCCCCTGCCGTGTCCCCCGCGTGTCCCTGCCGTGTCCCCGGCGTGTCCCCCGCGTGTCTCTGCCGTGTCCCCGGCGTGTCCCTGCCGTGTCCGTTTTTTTTGAAACGCCCGGACACGTGTCCGAGGCGTGTCCGGCCAAGCCAGAACCGGTGTCGGACACCTCACCCTAAATGAAGTGTCCGTGCTTCATAGGGCGGTATAGGTAAGTCAAAGAGGTATGAAGCATAAGAGATTCCTAATTGTCATAGATGATATTTGGAATACCGAGGCTTGGGACCAAATGCAAAGAATATTTCCAAATGATGACAATAAAAGCCGAATTCTATTAACTACTCGGCTCAAATATGTTGCTGATTATGTCTGCCCCAATTTTCCGCCTCATAGTATGTCTTTTCTAAGTCTAGATGATAGTTGGAATCTATTTACTGAAAAATTATTCAGAAAAGATCCCTGTCCTCCTCTACTTGAAGAAATAGGGAAGCATATTGTACAACAATGTCAAGGATTACCTCTCTAGATTGTTGTCGTTGCTGGACTTCTTGGAAAAATGGACCCAACACTTGATAATTGGAAGAAAGTGGAGGAAAATTTGAGCTCATTCTTAGGTACAGTTCCTGAGCTGTGTCAAGCAATTCTTTCTTTGAGCTACAATTATTTGCCTCAGCATTTGAAGGCTTGTTTACTCTATATTGGAGTTTATCCTGAAGATACGAAGATTCATGTTTCGGAGTTGATTAGGCTATGGATTGTTGAGCAATTCATACAGGCAAGAAGCAATCAAAGGTTAGAAGTGGTGGCAGAGGAGTATCTACAAGAGTTAATTGATAGAAGTCTAATTTTGACTGGTAAACGAAAGGTTAATGTAAGAATGAAAAGCTGCAAAATTCACGATCTTCTTCGGCAGCTGTGCATAAGAGAAGCTCAAATTGAAAATGTTGTGCATGTCAAGAATAATAATGTCCGTATTTTCTCAGAAGGAATAAATTATGAACGGCGAGTGATGCTTCTGCTTGATATTCATAACAAGAATGAATATTGTCATAGGCATGGGAATAGTATTATCAGTACAATCCGCAGCTTGGTTGTTCTGTACACTCATCTTTATGAGCGTCCCTGTTCCATTATCTCACAATTTGTGCTGCTTAAGGTGTTGGACGCACCTACGATTGATTACGATTTCTCTGATATAATACCTCAACTTGTACATTTGAGATATGTTGCTGCAAGAATTGGCATAGCTCCTTCACTAGCCAAATTGTGGAATCTACAGACCATAATTCTTCGTAAATTAGAAAGTTGGACAGACTTTGAGCCAGAGATCTGGACAAAGACAGAGATAAGACATCTCGATATTGATTGGAATATACATTTGCCCGATCCTGTTGAGGCAGAAGGTCATGGAGAACAACCTTTGTTTCTCAATAACTTGCAAACATTTTCACTCGGTTACTCTAATACTCTCCTTCTTTGGCGAAAATACTAAGAAGAACTCCCAATCTAATTAAGCTAGAAATTCGGTTAGGGCACTCTGCTGGATGGCCTGCTATTCTTGATTCTCTCATTCAATTACAGCAGCTGGAGACACTATCTATAGATGGCCGGATGATTCTCTCTACGGATTTTTTTCTGCCTAATCTCAAGCAGTTGAGATAAAGTAATACTAAATTGGGATGGGAATATATGGTTGTGCTGGCTAATTTACCCAATCTTGAGCTTCTCAAAACACGATATGCCTTCGATGGAGCCGATTGGATACTAAATGAAGATGTTGTGTTTCAAAGATTAAAACATCTACGAGTGGGAAAAACTGGAAAGGTGGGAAGCAGGTAGTGATAATTTTCCTATGCTTGAGCAACTTTTGCTGTGGAATAGTGCAGAGAAAATTCGAGAAGAGCAAGAAAGCTACGGAAATGATGAGTTAAAATTCCATCTTTGATTATTAGACAATGCTTAATCAATATGTTCATGTGGTCGTTTCTATTTTCTTTCATTTGTACACCTACTAAAAACGCTTGTAAACTTGGACCTTTAATAAATATCAAAAGAAAAGTTTTGCAAAAAAAGTTAATACATAATTGTAAAATATATATTAAGTGATAATGAGCAAGACAACATAACATTAAAAGGGTTTAATTAATTTTTTGGGTTATCGAAAAAGAATGATAATAGAGATTGATTAAAATAGTAGTAGATAAGCCTACGAGTGCTGGACTCACTGCTAAAACATTCCATCCTAATGACAAGCTGGTAGTGTGGAGAGAAGAGTGCATGCTATTTTTTTTAAATTTACTGATCAACTGTTGTTGTGTAATGTTAAATATGTATTTGTTGCTCAATATTTAAGGGTAGTATAGTTTCAAAACTAGTCTAAATATAACATATTTATACATATAGGTGACCAAAATTTAACACATTCTATTAATTGATCATAAGGATAAAAATAAGAATGTATACAAATAATCGAGAGACCAAAAATGTTATTTTCCCAAGCTTTTCTTTTGTTAAGAAGACAAACATGAGCCATAAAAGAACAAGCAACACAACTTTACATACACCAAGCTTTTGAATCAAGTTTCTTCACTGTATCAAAGTCATGAATTATGAAAGCAAGCTATGATGAGATACCAACTCAAGCAGTTACACTGGAAAAAAACCATCAAGATATTCCAGAAAATTTCATCTTTTTGTCTGATTAAACAAGTGGTTACTTTGATATTAGTATGATGATTCTTATTTGCATTTTGTGCTATTCTTGCTGCTTCTACTCTTTTCAGTTTACAACATTGTTCATGCTCGTTTTGTTCGTCGTCCAACTTCAAGGGTGAGCTCTGTATCGATTTTCAGAGAAATATCAAGTGCTTTTACAGAATGTGTTAGGGCACCGCTGCAAACATTAAAAATGTATTCTATAAGTATCATAACAAAAGCAAGATACTACAGATATTAAACTTTCTCCAGTGTGAAATCTAAATACAAATAACTATGCCTTAGTCCGAAACAAGTTGAGATCGGCTATATGAATCCTTCACTGACCATGTTTCCCATTTTAATACTAATATGGAACCCACTCCTTGGAAAAGATATACAACAGCCTAATACTTTCAATAGATTAGTAGAACTTAATCCGAGGATATTATGGTACCTCACGGTGAATCATGTGCTTATTTTGTTAATCAAATAAATAACTGAGAGCCACAACCTAATTGCCATAAGAATTCTAGCGATCCATGTGAGTTCTCCTGTTTATCAATTTTGCCTACAAGAGTATTATACATAACATAGGTTATTTACTGAAATATTTTTCGTCTGATGTGTGCAAGTAAACTGACCATCCTATTATATGAAAAAGAACAGGAAAAGAAAGAACTCCCGGCTATAGAAATAACATACACTGAGAAGACTCTTCTATTTTTATTATCTTCCAGTTTCTTTTATGAATATCTTCTGAAATAGAAAGGGTGATATGCATACATAGAAATGTAGGTAACACCAGTTTGTCCAATTGTGTGGACTGTTTCAAGGGTAACATTTCCTGAAGCCTGCCACCAATATAGAGAAAACCGCATGAGATATACTTGACAAAATAATAAACGGGAAAACCTAGCAGTGCTTTCTTGTGAGTTGTTAATGGAGTTTTTATCATACAATTGGAGCTTCCATGCGACTTCTATGCTTCTTACATGTTTAAATTTATTAAAAGAATCTAGCAAAATGACATGGAAGACTTGCACCTCCTTGGTCCATGAAGGAACAATAGGGGCAAATAACAATCTATACTCGTTTATTGCCAGTATCAAAACTAGGATATGTCAGGCTTAAGGGTGTGTTTGGCGGAAAATGTTTCTTGGAAAACAAGGTAGTGTTTGGTAAGTAAGATTTTTTTTTTATCCCAAAAGCATTTATACGTACCGTAGCAAAACAGTATGGGATGGGATGGGGTGGGAAGTGGGGGTTCAGCGGTCACAGAGGTCACAGGGTGTGGGGTGGTCAAGGGATGGGGATTGAAGGTGTCAGATGAGTGGGGAGGAGACAATGAACTTAGACATCACTTATGAAACTTGTTTTTTCTGGAAAATCATTTTCCTTTCTTTTAAGAAACTTATTTTCTATAGAAAATATTTTTCTCCCTACGAACACACCCTAAATGTCCTCATTTTACAGCAATGGATTACGAAATGATATGTTATTGTTTCCTTTCAACTCTCCTTTCGGTAAAACGTACCCACCTTTATAATTCAAAGGTTTGTGTCAGTCCATGCGTCTACGACAACATGACAATACTATAGGTCCAAGAGAAAATAAGGAAAAAAGTACCTCTATCTTGATTCTTGTCTATAACAAATTATATGTATGTCATTACGTTTGACAATTCCAATAATTGTAAAGAGGAAACTGTTAGTACGTGTTGCGAGTTACTGGCCAATAATGAATATCTTACAACTGAGAAAAGTCAAAAGGCAATTGTCTCATGTCAATCCTCTATATGATGAGTTACCTTCGTCTTAAACCTCCCATCAATCAAATCTACAGCCTCCTTAAGCATGGATACCTCAACATCCCCGTTAGGTAATGGAATAACCATATTGTCGAGCATTATCCTAGTCAATGAAGTCTTTGTTAGAGATGCATATTCTAGAACCTCATCCACTTCTGCAAGCATCCTGGTCTCAACCTGTTAGAGAAAAAGGTTTAAAACTGGCTAATAATTACCATAATTGTGCACTCCAATGCTAAATGCTGTTTTAAGACGCATTGGGGATTCTCTAGAACCGAATATTCTGACAAAAGAATATTTGTTAAGAAATTCTTAGAATAGTCATGCTTATCGGGTGTACAATCTAAGGACCAAAACTGTATAAGAGTATGTAAATGTTATTTTTGATGATTTTTCTGATCTTACGGAAAATTCAACTGACAATAACACTATAGTTTTAATGGAAAATGTGCAGGCTGCTGAAGAACCAGATGTTGTCTCAAATGTTGTTACATCTGAAGTAACATCTGAACCTGAACTAGAGATCACAGAGGATGCGAATGAGGAGTCAAATGTTGAATTTACAAATCAAGTTAGAAGGGACCCCTCATCAATGATTAGGAAGAATCATCCAACAAGTCAGGTGATAGGGGAAGTATTTGAGAGAATTAGAATAAGAGGAAAAAAACCACTCAATTATAGAGATATGGTAAGGTATGTGTATGTCTACCATATACCAAAAGGTTAGTCTTCTTGTTTTATATCTACCGTAGAACCAAAGAATGTTTTAGAAGCACTTAAAGATGACTTTTGGATTCAAGAAATGCAAGAAAAGCTTGAACAATTTATTCGAAATGAAGTCTGGGACTTAGTTCCTCGTCCAAATGATTCAAATGTAATTGGAACTAAGTGGATATTCAAAAATAAATCAGATGAATCAGGAAATGTTGTTAGAAACAAAGCTCGTCTAGTTGCACAAGGTTATACTCAGGTAGGTGGAAGGAATCGACTATGACTAAACCTTTGCACCTGTGGCTAGAATTGAATCTAGACTGCTTCTTGTCATTACATGCTTTCTAAAAATTACTTTACACCAAATGGATGTAAAATGTTCTTTCTTAAATGGTTGTCTTGATAAGGAATTATATTTAGAACAACCAAAAGGATTTGAGGATCCCCACCATCCACACTATATGTACAAGCTCAAAAAGACTTTGTATGGGTGGAAACAAGCCCCTCGTGCATGGTATGGTCGTCTAACTAACTTCCTTCTTGAGATTGATTTTAAACGTGGTGAAGCTGATCGTACTTTATTTATTAACATCATGGTGTAGATATTATGATTGCTCAAATTTATGTAGATGACATAATTTTTGGCTCGACCTCACTGTCCTACCTAAAACCATTTGTTAAAGAAATGTCGTCGACATTTGAGATGATCATGATTGAGGAACTAACTTATTTATTAGGCTTGCAGGTTAAGCAAAGTGAAGATGGAATCTTCATCTCCCAAAACAAATATGCCAAGAATCTAGTTAAGAAGTTTAAATTGGAAAATGCTAAACAGATGAAAACTCCAATGGGATCATCGCAGAAGACATGTAAGGATAATGTTGGTGAAAATATCGACCCAATATTGTATCGATCTATGATAGGTAGCCTTCTATATCGCATTGCTAGTCATCCTGATATAATATGTTACACCCCGTATTTACTGGACATATTTTAAGAACGTACGTGAGAATTCCTAATGTTAAGATTAGAGACTTGTAAAAATTTATCGGAATTATGAAATTGTCGGAAAACGAATATTGTGACGAATGGGAGGGCGACACGTGTCACCCCCCCTTATGGTTGCCTTGGACGAAATGGGACATGGCCAAAATGGTCATTGACCATAGTCTTAAGATGACAAGTCTTGAAAGTAGTGAGCTTGAGAAAATTGACTTAGTCAAAGGGTCCACAAGTCTTGATATTTAATTGAAACTCATCCAAGCCTCACATTTGTACACATCTTGACCCTCCATTGTGCTATATAGTAGTACTAGTAGCAAGACTAAGTCCAACACTTAGAAAAAATTTCAAGAATTTCAAGAACACCTAGAGGTGCTCTCGGGTTCACTCCAAGAAGAAAAGAAATTTTTTTGTTTCTTGTTCATTAAGCTCCATACTTTAAACCAAGGTTCATGAGTGTATTGTAAGTGTATCTCAATAGAAAAATCCCGGAAAAAGATAGTTTTCGTGTTAGTCGCAAGATGAAAACCTAGTTGCTTTTCTAGGTTTTGTTTGGAAGATTGAAGGAAAGTTGTTTGTGTTGTTTTAAGGGTCTCAGTAGGATTGTTGTCTGTAAGAGGCTCTAAGTTGCTAAGAAGCGACTTGAATCGAGTTGGACTAAGAATCGTTGAGGTAATAATCTTGTCTCTTAAGTGTTACAAGATTATATATTGTTGTTAGCCTTACATGTTTGCTAGCATGAAGTATATGTGTTGAAGTTTTATAAGTATTATGGATTGATTGTAGCCTTAAATCCGAAATGTCATTTAAGCCATGTGAAGTTGGATTACAATTTGGTCGTTTATTAGAATCGTCGCATGTTACTTACTTGAAGATTATAGTAGTTATAATCGATTGCGACTTGATATCATGTTATGCTAACAACTTGGATTGAAAAGGAAATCGGATAAGAATTGGTATTGTTGCATCTCAATGTGGCCGAATTGGACTAGTAGTTTGTATTAGTTTGATATCGTTTGTGGGGCGGAATTTTACACGTCTAGTAGGCGTGTAATCCCCTATTGATTAATTGCATTGATTGGGCCTTAAATGTGGCGTGTTTGGTTATTGAATTCGGCCTTGAAAAAGGTGGCAAAGTAAGTAGAAACAAAGGAGGTGTTGTCCGATTTTCCGTAGAATTTAGCGACTGTACACTTATAATATTCTACGTTTGAAGTAAGGCGTTAATAGACGTATTGTGGATATTATAGGTTGACATACTACGGGCGGGATTTTGTACTTGGCAAGTGGTTTGACCCGAAGAGGTATGTAGAACTTTTCTATCTTTTGAGCATGACTAGTTGCACGTATATAGTACGGTAGAAGTACAATACCTTGATATCCTTTACTAGTTTTATGAATAGCCAAGTCGGGTGAGTTAGGAGAGTAACTAACTTCTTTGAAAGTATTAAGGATGTCTTAAGTTTTATTAAAGTTAAGGGACTTGAAGAGTTTTAAAGTATGTGATACTTGTTTCGTTTTAAACGTATAAGTCCCCTGGATAGGAAATTGTATTTGACTAAGGTATAAGTGAATATAACGACTTTATGGGAAGTTGGTTATATTAGCTTTATGGAAAGATAAATGACTTGATTTAATGAAAGGCAATTTGATTTTAAGGCATCAATTGCCTAAGGTTTTATAAGAAAAAGAGTCGCTTGTTTTAGAAACCTAACTTTATTTCTAAAGGTATTGTGACTTGTCTTGAAAAGTAATTTTGACTTGATACTACGGTTAATAGTATCTTGGAAGTTTTATACGAAAAAGAGTCATTTTTAAAAAGAGTGGAAGTATGTAGTACTTGGGTTAAATTCCTGGATTTTATAAAAGATATGCTAGTGCCTTAAGTAAATTAAAATGAGAGTGTATATGAATAAGGCTAATAAGAAGTTAGGGGGATTTCTTAACTTGCTTATTTATTGTATAATAAGTTCTAGTGCTTATGTTATGTATGATAAGCGTAGGGCTTATGTTATGTATGATGGTAGGTTGAGATAGGGTAAGAGTATAAATGAGGTAAACCCCAAGACGTTATACCACCTTCTCCGGGTAAGAGTATAAATGAGGGTAAATCCTCAAGACGTTATACCACCGCCTGGTAAGAGTATAAATGGCGGTAAACCCCAAGACGTTATACCACCGCTTCCGTGGATTTGCTACCCATGACGCGAGGAATACCTCACGCGAGTCCTTATGGGCTTACGCGGTGAAATAGTCCCACGCGGGTACATCCTATGCGAGAATACCTCACGCGGTCCACACGACTATGCGGGTGAAATAGTCTCGCGAGTAGGATTGCTTGATGATACCGGCGGATGGTCTGCTTTGATCGTGAGCTTCCTATTTTTATGTCAGACGTATACTATTAGTTACTCTCATTGTTAGTAAGGCAATCGCATCGTAATTTTGTTATCATACATGTCTCCGCTTTGTTTTAAACTTATGATGTAATTACTGATTGTCGGCTTTACATACTTAGTACATATTGTGTATTGACCCTTTCTCCGGTGCGTGCTCACGCCGCAGTAGTGGTAAGCGTGGTGGATCCTCATTCTTAGGATCACTTATCGACGTAAGCTCCATTTCTCGGAGGCTTGTCTTTTTAGTACGATCTTTCCCCGATGTTGTAGATTTATGTACATTCGTGGGTATGGCGGCCCGTCCCGCCACGAGTTATTCCCAAGTGCATGTAGTCACGTGTTGTGGTTTGGGCTGTAAGAACCGAGTTATACGCTTTTGCTTTTGATTATGCATATTTTATGGAAGCGCGCCTTATCGGCCAGCTCGTGATATTATTGTCTAAACATGTTGTATGTTGTGTATGTTCCGCTATTCTCCGACGCATACGAACGGTGCCTGTAGGGCACGATCGCGGCTCCGGTCGGTCGTGACAAAAGTGGTATCGAGCGATTAGTCCTCGAAAGTGTCTACGCACCGTGTCAGTAGTCTTGATTATCGGTGTTGTACACCACATCTATAATCGTGAGGATGCAGACATTTAGGATTGGTTTCATTCTTCTCTCCGAGATCGTGCAGAGTTGTCTTATTAGGTTGAATCCTCTCGACCTATTCTTATGAAACGATTATGCCTCCACGGCGCGACTGGGGCCCAGAAGGGCAAAGCGCAGCAGGAGGCGCTAGCGGTACTCGAGAGGGTTACTCGGACTCGAGCGCAGACTATGCACGAGGTAGTAGGTGGTCGGCGAGTTCACCCACGCCGCAGATAGAGAGCCGAGAGCGCAGAGCTCCAGAGGTTCCTGCGGAGCCTCGATCCCACGGCAGAGCCGAGTATAGAGACTACGGGAGCGGATCGGTTATTGACCAAGATAGTAGCAGGCGTACGACACGAGCGTGCGGCTAACCCTAGAGCCTACAGTTTGCGGATTCGGGATTTTCTGGGTTGTCATCCGCCCGAGTTTTATGGTTCGAGGTCTGAGGAGGATCCGTAGGAGTTCATTCGGCATCTACAGCGGACTATGCAGGTTCTTAGGGCTTCGGAGACAGAGTCTGTTATGCTAGCCTCTTACCGGTTACGTGATATTGCGTTGAACTGGTTTGAGTCATGGGAGTTGTCGAGAGGTAAGGATGCTCTTCCAGCTGTTTGGGAGGAGTTCACAGAGGCCTTTATGGATCACTTTTTGCCTCCTGAGATGAGGAGAGCCCGTGTAGATAGATTCTTGACCTTGAGGCAGAATGGGAGGACTATCGCGAGTACACTGAGTTTGACTCTTTGGCCGTGCACGCGCACACCATTGTACGACGCGGATAGAGTTCATCGTTATGTGATGGGACTAGACCGTCATATGATTCTGCATGCTTGGGAGTGGCTCTTCAGCCGGTATGGACATTGCCGAGATGCAGCGTATGCGAGGATAGAGGATAGAGAGAGGAGGATCGATTGACTCAGCCACCAAGAGAGGCCGGGGCAGACAGGTCTCGGCGCTTCGGCGAGGCGACCTCGCAGCAGACTAGGTCCACATTCCGGCAAGACAGAGTGCTCCTTCACGGCCGCGGGAGGTCCGATCACCAGTCATTCAGAAGCAGGTCGTGGCTCGAGGACTTCGGTTTCGAGGAGGCGAATCGCCACCGATCGAGACCACCCACATCTCAGTGTGCTCGATGCGGTAGGTCTCACCAGGGCGAGTGCCGCATGGCCCCGGGAGCTTGTTACTCTTGTGGCCAACAGGGCCATTTGAGGAGAGATTTGTTACACCCCGAAAGTTCCAGGATACGTTTCTAAGAACGTACGTAAGAACTCAAATGGTAAGATTTGAGACGAGTAAAAATTTATCGGAATTTTGGAATTTGTCGGAAAACGAAATATTGCGACGAACGGGAGGGCGACACGGGTCACCCCCCCTTATGGTCATGGACGAAATTGTCATGGTTAGAATGGTCATTTGACCATAAATTAAATGACCAAGTCTTGCTAGTCTTGAAGCTTGACAAAGTTGACTAAGTCAAAGGCCACCTAGACTTGATCCATGTGAAACTCATCCAAGCCACACAATTGTTCTAATCTTAACCCTCCAATTGGTTATATATTCATCCTACTAGTGCAAGATGACTTCTACACTTAGAAAAATTTCAAAAGTTTTGTGTTCTTCATTAAGAGGCTCTCGGCTATAGGGAGGGTTTCAAGAGAAAAATTTGCAATTGTTGTCCAATAATCTCCCCACTTTAAACCAAGGTACCTAAGGGTATTGTAGGTGTTCCTCGATAGAAAGATCCCGGAAAAGAGGCGTTTTCGTATTAGTCGCAAGGCGAAAACCTAAGGGGTTATTCAACTTTGAAGTTGAAACTTGAAGATGAGTTATTCATAAGCACAAGGTTTGCTTGGAGTGGATTGGAACGTCGAAAGGAGGAGCTAAAGTTGCTAAGGAGCGACTTGTGATCTTGGATCATAATTGGGCTAATTGAGGTATAATCTTCGTTTTACTTTTGTAATTGAAGATTTCATGTTATGATAAGTTATAAGTGATCATGTGATTTGTGTTATGAAGTTTGATAAGTGACATGGATTGTAGAAGCCTAGAACCGAAAATGACATGATTAGCCTTATGAAATTGAAATACAATTTTGGTCGTTAATTAGAATCGTCGCATGTTTACCTACTTGAGGATTGTAGTCGTTGTAATCGATTGCGGCTTGATATCATGTTATACTAAACCACTTGGATTAAAAAGAAAGTGGAAACGATTTGTATTGTTGCTTAATCACGAATGGACATTATAGTTTAGACTAGTTTGTTATCGTTTGTGGTGAGCCAATTGGAATTTTGTTTGGTTATTCATTTGTATTGAACTACCTTATAAATTATGGTGAGCCAATTGGGGTTGTTTGGTTATTGTATTCTACTTGAAAAGGTGGCAAAGTTAGTAAAAACAAAGGAAGTGTTGTCCGATTTTCCGTAGAATTTAGTGACTTGCACTTGGAATATTCTACGTTTGAAACTAGAAATTAATAGACGTACTATGGTCATTATAGGTTGACATACTACGTACGGCGATTGGACTTAGCAAGTGGATTAAACCGAAGAGGTATATGGAACTTTCTTATCTCTTGAGCATGATTAAGTTGTAAATGTATAGTACGGTAGACGTACAAGATTTTGACAATCTAGTCTATTTGATATCCTTGGCTTATTTTAAAGAATGTCCAAGTTGTTTGAGTTAGGGAATTAACTCACTTGTTTAAATATTAAGGATATCTTGGTTTTCAAAAGTTAAGAGACTTTAAGTATGTTGAAAGTATTTTAATACTTGTTTTGTGGGAAAGTTTAAGTCTCTTGGTTATAAGGAAAGAATGTAATTTGCTAATGTATAAGGCTAGTATAACGACTTTATGGGAAGTTGGTTATAATAGCTTTATGGAAAGTTTAACGAGTGGTTTACTCTAAGTAAATTAAGTAGGTTAAGGGATTTGAAGAGTTTTAAAGAATGTGATACTTGTTTCATTTTAAACGTATAAGTCCCTTGGAAAGGAAATTGTACTTGACTAAGGTATAAAGTGAATATAACGACTTTATGGGAGTTGGTTATATTGGCTTTATGGAAAGATAAATGGCTTGATTTATTTGAAAGGCAATTTGTTTTAAAGGCATCAATTGCCTAAGGTTTTATAAGAAAAAGAGTCACTTGTTTTAGAAACCTAACTTTATTTCTAAAGGTATTGTGACTTGTCTTGAAAAGTAATTTTGACTTGATACTACGATTAATAGTATCTTGGAAGTTTTATACGAAAAAGAGTCATTTTTAAAAAAAGTGGAAGTATGTAGTACTTGGGTTAAATTCCTGGATTTTATAAAAGATATGCTAGTGCCTTAAGTAAATTAAAATGAGAGTGTATATGAATAAGGCTAATAAGAAGTTAGGGGGATTTCTTAACTTGCTTATTTATTGTATAATAAGCCGGTAGTGCTTATGTTATGTATGATAAGCCGGTAGGGCTTATGTTATGTATGATGGCCGGTTGAGATAGGGTAAGATTATAAATGAGGGGTAAACCCCCAAGACGTTATACCACCTTCTCCAGGGTAAGAGTATAAATGAGGGGTAAATCCCCAAGACGTTATACCACCTGCTTCAGGGTAAGAGTATAAATGAGGGGTAAACCCCCAAGACGTTATACCACCTGTTTCCGTGGATTTGCTACCCATGATGTGAGGAATACCTCATGCGAGTCCTTATGAGCTTATGCGGGTGAAATAGTCCCATGCGGGCGGGTACAGCCTATGCGATGAATACCTCATGCGGGTCCACACGACCTATGCGGGTGAAATAGTCCCAGGAGTAGGATTGCTTGATGATACTGTGGGAGGATGGTCCTGCTTTGATCGTGAGCTTCCTATTTTTATGTTGTACGTATACTATTAGTTACTCTCATTGTTAGTAAGGCCTTTGTGTCGTAATTTTGTTATCATACATGTCTCGGCTTTGTTTTAAACTTATGATGTAATTACGGTATTTTCGATTTTACATACTTAGTACATATTGCATCGACCCTTTCTCGGGGCGTTAACGCCGCAGTAGGTGTAAGAAGGTGGTGGATCCTCAATATTAGGATCAATTATCAGACGTCAGAAGCTACATAACTACGGAGCCTTGTCTTATTGTTACAGTCTATCCCTCAAGTTGTATATTTATGTACATTCAGGGGTATGGCGGCCCCGCCCGCCACGTAGTTATTCCTAAGTGCAGTAGTCACATGTTGTGGTTTGGTGTAAGAACCGAGTTATACGCTTTTGCTTTTGATTATGCATATTTTATGGCGCGGCCTTATCGGCTAGCACGTGATATTATTGTCTAAACATGTTGTATGTTGTGTATGTTCCGCTGCTATTCTCTCGACGATACGAACGGGTGCCCGGTAGAGGCACCGCCGCGCCAGTGGTCGGTCGTGATAAAAATGGTATCGAGCGATTAGTCCTCGGAAAGTGTCTGCATCGCGTGTCAGTAGTCTTGATTATCGGTGTGTTGTGCACCACATCTATAATCAGGAGGCTGCAGGACATTTAGGATTGGTTTCCATTCTTCTCTCTCTGAGATCGTGCAGTAGAGCTGTCTTATTAGGTTGAATCCTCTCTGACCTATTCCTATGAAACAGTTATGCCTCCACGGAAGGCGACCAGGGCCCAGAAGGGCAAGGCAGCAGCAGGAGCTGCTAGCGGTACTCAGAGAGTTACTCGGACTCAGGCACAAACTATGACTGAGGTAGTAGGTGGGTCGGCGAGTTCAGCCACGCCAAAGATTAGAGCCGAGAGCGCGTAGCTCCAGAGGTTCCTGCACGAGCCTCGATCCCACACCGGGGCCGAGTATATAGACTATGGGGAGCAGATCCGGTTATTGACCAGTATAGTAGAAGGGCAGCGCCGACATGAGCAGGCAGCTAACCCTAGAGCCGACAGTTTGCGGATTCGGGATTTTCTGGGTTGTCATCCGCCCGAGTTTTATGGTTCGAGGTCTGAGGAGGATCCGTAGGAGTTCATTCGGCATCTACAGCGGACTATGCAGGTTCTTAGGCTTGGAGACAGTGTTCATTATGCTAGCCTCTTCTGATTCGCAATATTGCGTTGAACTAGTTTGAGTCATGAGTCGTCGAGAGGTGAGGATGCTCTTCCAGTGTTTGGGAGGAGTTCACAGAGGCCTTTATGGATCACTTTTGCCTCACGAGATGAGGAGAGCCCGTGTAGATAGATTCTTGACCTTGAGGCGAATGTGAGGACTATCGCGAGTACACTGAGTTTGACTCTTTGGCGTGCATGCACACCATTGTAGGCGACGACGGATAGAGTTCATAGTTATGTGATGGGACTAGACCGTCATATGATTATCGTGATGCTTGAGTGGCTCTTCACCGGTATGGACATTGCCGAGATGCAGCGTATGCGCAGGGATAGAGGATAGAGAGAGGAGGATCGATTGACCAAAGCCACCCAAGAGGCGGTGACAGCAGGTCTCGTGGCGCTGAGGCGACACCTCGCAGCAGACCAGGTCCACATTCCACCAAAGACGAGTGCTCCTTCACGCTCGCGGGAGGTCCGATCACCAGTCATTCGTGAGCGGTCGTGGCTCCAGACTTCGGGTTTCGGGAGGCGTAAATCGCCACCGATCGAGACCACCCACATCTCAGTGTGCTCGATGCGGTAGGTCTCACCATGTCGAGTGCCGCATGGCCCCGGGAGCTTGTTACTCTTGTGGCCAACAGGGCCATTTGAGGAGAGATTGTCCGTCTAGAGGCGTCATGGTGGTACTGCGACAGTGATCGATTCGGGTCTTCCTCTTCTTACGTGATTATGCGCCCGAGGCGTGGTTCACGGACCGCAGCCGCCAGAAGTCGTGGTGGTGGTTCCAGTTCTAGCGGTCCACAGAACCGCATTTATTCCTTAGCCAGCCGCCAGGATCAGGAGGCTTCTCCTGACGTCGTCACAGGTACATTATTGATTTCATGTTGTGACGTTTATGCTTTGATAGATCCAGGTTCTACCTTGTCCTATGTGTCCCCTCTTATTGCGGGTAGAATCGGGATAGAGCCGGTGTCGATAGAGCCTTTTGAGGTAGCTACGCTAGTGGGTGATTCGGTGTTAGTTGATCGGGTGTATAGAAGTTGTCCGGTGTTTATTTACAGTCGTCAGACACTTGCAGACTTGATAGAGTTGAAGATGACAAATTTTGATGTCATTATGGATATGGACTGGTTGGCTGCTTGTTATGCCAACGTTGACTGTAGGGACAGGTTGGTTCGGTTCCAATTTCCTGGCGAGCCAGTTATCGAGTGGAAGGGCAACACAGCGTCGCCGAGGGGTAGGTTTATTTCTTACCTCAAGGCTAGGAAGATGGTGCATAAAGGGTACATCTATCATCCGTTCGTATTTGATACCAGGCCGAGTGCGATTCTTCGATGCCGATGGTTAGGAGTTTCGGATGTGTTCCCGCACGACGCCGGTATCCTCCCGAGAGGAGATTGAGTTTTGTATTGACACGTTGCCGACACTGACCTATTTCCATTCCGCCATACGTGATGGCTTTCCGAGTTGAGGAGTGAAGGATCAGCTGAAAGATTTGCTGGAAAAGGCTTTATCAGGCCTAGTGTTTCTCCCTGGGGAGCGTCGGTTTTGTTTGTGAAGAAGAAGGATGGGACGCTACGTATGTGTGTTGATTACAGGAAGCTGAATAAGGTAACCATCGAGAATAGTACACCTCCCGGGATTGACGATTTGTTTGACCAGTTGCAGGGTGCGAGGTGTTTCTCCAAGATAGACATGCGTTCTGGTTATCATCAGGTGCGAGTTCGAGAGGCAGATATCCCAAAGACTTCATTCAGGACCCGGTATGGGCACTATGAGTTGAGGTTATGTCTTTCGGTTTGACAACGCCCAATGGTATTTGTGGATTTGATGAACCGGGTGTTCAAGCCATTTTGGATACATTTGTGATAGTATTCATTGATGACATCTGGTTTATTCGCGACAAAGGCGAGCACGCAGATCACTTGAGGACGGTACTTGGGATCCTCGGGCGAGGCGATTATTCGCCAAGTTCTCAGTGTGAGTTTTGGTTGGCCTCGATGGCATTCCCGGGCACATTATGGGTGATGGTGTTCGGGTGGATACGACAAAGATTGGGACAGTCAAGTCTTGGCCGAGACCTACTACTCCGATCGAGTGCGCGATTTCTTAGAAATGGCGAGTTATTATCGTAGGTTTGTGGAGCGGTTGCTTGATTTCAGACCGCTGACTAGGATGACTCGAGCGGCCAAGTTCCGATGGGCGAGGCTTGCGAGAAGGGTTTCCAGTTGCTGAAGGAAAGGTTGACTACGACTCCAGTTCTTACTCTTCCTGAGGGGTTAGACGGGTACGTGATTTATTGTGATGCCTCGGGTATCGGGCTAGGGTGTGTTTTTATACAGCACGGCAAGGTTATAGCCTATGCTTCCCGACAGTTACGGAAGCATGAGAGGAATTACCCTACCCACGACTTAGAGTTGGCCGCAGTTATTCATGCCTTGAAAATTTGGAGACACTATTTGTATGGGGTTCATGTGGATATTTATACAGACCACAAGAGCCTCCATTATATCTTCCGGCAGAGGGAGCTGAACTTGCGACAGAGACGGTGGTTAGAGTTGTTGAAAGATTATGATGTTGATATTCTATACCATCCGGGGAAAGCCAACGTAGTTGTTGATGCCTTGAGTCGTAGATCGATGTGGAGCCTGTCAGAGGTAAATCCAGAGAGACAGGACATGGTCCATCAGATCCACCAGCTAGCGAGCCTTGGGGTTCGATTGATCGATACCGACGATAGTGGGGTACGGGTTCGTGAGGTTGCCGAGTCTTCCATCGTTGATGAGGTGAAGAGGCGACAGTTTGAGGACCCAGTGTTGGTACGGTTTTGAGATGCAACTCTTCGGGAGGAGAAGAGTCTATTCGAGGTAGCGCCTGATGGGGTGCTAAGATTTGAGGGCCGGTTGTGTGTTTCCGATGTGACAGGACTTCGTCAGCAGATTTTGGGGGAGGCAGACAATGCTCGTTATTTTATTCATCCGGGGTCGACCAAGATGTACCATGACCTCAGATGTTTGTATTGGTGGGATGGCCTGAAAAGGGACGTGACATGTTTTGTTGCACAGTGTCCTAATTGCCAGCAGGTCAAGGTCGAGCACCAGAGGCCCAGTGGATTATTGCAGGCTATTGAGATTCCGACTTGGAAGTGGGAGGTGATCAACATGGACTTTGTTACTGGGTTACCTCGTACTCAGAGGAAGTACGACTCTATTTGGGTTATTGTTGACAGGCTGATGAAATCATCCCATTTCCTTCCACATCGGACGGCGTTTCTTTGAAGACTATGCGGATTGTACATCGAGAGATTGTGAGGTGACGGTGTCGGTGTCGATTATATCGCATGAGAGCCCGGTTCGGCTAACTCTCGAGTTCTTTCCGAGAAGGATTAGGGACACGGTGAGTCTCAAGACAAAGATTTCATCCTCGATCGACGGGCAGAGCGCACTATCCGAACAACGAGGATATGCTGCGAGCCTGCGTGATTGATTTCAGGGGTAGATGGGAGGATCATTTGCCTCTTGTGGAGTTTGCTTATAACAACAACTACCATTCCAGTATACAGATGGCGCCATACGAGTCTTTATATGGGCGGAAATATAGATCGCCGATTGGTTGGTTCGACGTGGGCGAGGTGCAGTTAGTTGGCCCAGACTTGGTTCAAGCAGTGGATAAGTGAAGCTTATCCGAGAGACCGTTAGCGGCTCGTAGTCGCGATAAGTCATATGCGGATAATCGGCGTCGGCATTTGGAGTTTCAAGTAGACGATTGGGTCTTCTTGAAGGTGTCACCCATGAAGGGTGTGATGAGATTCAGAAAGAAGGGGAAACTCATCCCAAGGTACATTGGGCCCTACCAGATCGTCCGTCGAGTAGGAAAGGTTGCCTATGAGTTGGATCTGCCATCAGAGTTAGAGGCGGTACATCCGGTTTTCCATGTTTCTATGTTGCGGAAGTGTATCGGAGATCCAGCGAGAGTTTTCCCTGCTAGTGAGGTCCAGGTGACAGAGGGGTTATCGTATGAGGAGAGTCCCATAGCGATACTCGATCGCTGTGTCGGCGATCATGACGAAGGATGTGGCTTCCGTCAAAGTCTTGTGGAGGAATGATAACCGGGAGGAGATGACTTGGGAAGCGGAGGAGGACATGTTGAGGAAGTATCCTCACTTATTCCCTACACCTTTAGGTAATTCATTTCCCTTACTTGTCAAGTTTTAATTGAAGTATTTCTTTTGCTTAAATGCTATTATGTGGCCATGTGTGGCATTATTGGTATGTCGGGGTTGTGAAAGGAAACTATGTCGCTAATTATAAGTTTGACTCCGAAAGAACATTCGGGGACGAATGTTTCTAAGGGGGGAAGAATGTTACACCCCGTATTTACTGGACATGTTTTAAGAACGTACGTGAGAATTCCTAATGTTAAGATTAGAGACTTGTAAAAATTTATCGGAATTATGAAATTGTCGGAAAACGAATATTGTCGTAAAAATTTATCGGAATTATGAAATTTACTGGACATGCTCACATTTGCACACATCTTGACCCTCCATTGTGCTATATAGTAGTACTAGTAGCAAGACTAAGTCCAACACTTAGAAAAAATTTCAAGAATTTCAAGAACACCTAGAGGTGCTCTCGGGTTCACTCCAAGAAGAAAAGAATTTTTTTTGTTTCTTGTTCATTATGCTCCACACTTTAAACCAAGGTTCATGAGTGTATTGTAAGTGTATCTAAATAGAAAAATCCCGGAAAAAGATAGTTTTCGTGTTAGTCGCAAGATGAAAACCTAGTTGTTTTTCTAGGTTTTGTTTGGAAGATTGAAGGAAAGTTGTTTGTGTTGTTCTAAGGGTCTCAAGTAGCGGATTGAAGTGTCTAGAAGAGGCTCTAAGTTGCTAAGAAGCGACTTGAATCGAGTTGGACTAAGAATCGTTGAGGTAATAATCTTGTCTCTTAAGTGTTACAAGATTATATATTGTTGTTAGCCTTACATATTTGCTAGCATGAAGTATATGTGTTGAAGTTTTATAAGTATTATGGATTGATTGTAGCCTTAAATCCGAAATGTCATTTAAGCCATGTGAAGTTGGATTACAATTTGGTCGTTTATTAGAATCGTCGCATGTTACTTACTTGAAGATTATAGTAGTTATAATCGATTGCGACTTGATATCATGTTATGCTAACAACTTGGATTGAAAAGGAAATCGGATAAGAATTGGTATTGTTGCATCTCAATGTGGCCGAATTGGACTAGTAGTTTGTATTAGTTTGATATCGTTTGTGGGGCGGAATTTTACACGTCTAGTAGGCGTGTAATCCCCTATTGATTAATTGCATTGATTGGGCCTTAAATGTGGCGTGTTTGGTTATTGAATTCGGCCTTGAAAAAGGTGGCAAAGTAAGTAGAAACAAAGGAGGTGCTGTCCGATTTTCCGTAGAATTTAGCGAATGTACACTTATAATATTCTACGTTTGAAGTAAGGCGTTAATAGATGTATTATGGATATTATAGGTTGACATACTACGGGCGGGATTTTGTACTTGGCAAGTGGTTTGGCCCGAAGAGGTATGTAGAACTTTCCTATCTTTTGAGCATGACTAGTTGCACGTATATAGTACGGTAGACGTACAAGACCTTGATATCCTTTACTAGTTTTATGAATAGCCAAGTCGGGTGAGTTAGGAGAGTAACTCACTTCTTTGAAAGTATTAAGGATGTCTTAAGTTTTATTAAAGTTAAGGGACTTGAAGAGTTTTAAAGTATGTGATACTTGTTTCGTTTTAAACGTATAAGTCCCTTGGATAGGAAATTGTATTTGACTAAGGTATAAGTGAATATAACGACTTTATGGGAAGTTGGTTATATTAGCTTTATGGAAAGATAAATGACTTGATTTAATGAAAGACAATTTGATTTTAAGGCATCAATTGCCTAAGGTTTTATAAGAAAAAGAGTCACTTGTTTTAGAAACCTAACTTTATTTCTAAAGGTATTGTGACTTGTCTTGAAAAGTAATTTTGACTTGATACTACGGTTAATAGTATCTTGGAAGTTTTATACGAAAAAGAGTCATTTTTAAAAAGAGTGGAAGTATGTAGTACTTGAGTTAAATTCCCGGATTTTATAAAAGATATGCTAGTGCCTTAAGTAAATTAAAATGAGAGTGTATATGAATAAGGCTAATAAGAAGTTAGGGGGATTTCTTAACTTGCTTATTTATTGTATAATAAGCCGGTAGTGCTTATGTTATGTATGATAAGCCGGTAGGGCTTATGTTATGTATGATGGCCGGTTGAGATAGGGTAAGAGTATAAATGAGGGGTAAACCCCCAAGACGTTATACCACCTTCTCCAGGGTAAGAGTATAAATGAGGGGTAAATCCCCAAGACGTTATACCACTGCTTGTGGTAAGAGTATAAATGGCGGTAAACCCCAAGACGTTATACCACCTGCTTTACGTGGATTTGCTACCCATGATGCGAGGAATACCTCATGCGTGTCCTTATGGGCTTACGGGTGAAATAGTCCCACGTGCGGTAGTCTATCACGAGGAATACCTCATGCGGGTCCACACGACCTATGCGGGTGAAATAGTCCCAGGAGTAGGATTGCTTAATGATACTGTGGGCGGATGGTCCTGCTTTGATCGTGAGCTTCCTATTTTTATGTTGTACGTATACTATTAGTTACTCTCATTATTATTAAGTCAATGTGTACTGTAATTTTGTTATCATAAATGTCTCGGCTTTGTTTTAAACTTATGATGTAATTACGGTATTTTCCGCTTTTACATACTTAGTACATATTGTGTCGACCCTTCTTCCTGGGGATGCGTTCACGCCGCAGTGGGGTAGCGGTGGTTGATCCTCATTATTAGGATCACTTATCATACGTCAGAAGCTCCATTTCTACGGAGGATTGTCTTTTTGGTACAGTCTTTCCCTGATGTTGTATATTTATGTACATTCAGGGGTATGGCGGCCCCGTCCCGCCATGAGTTATTCCTAAGTGCAGTAGTCACATGTTGTGGTTTGAATTGTAAGAACCGAGTTGTATGCTTTTTGCTTTTGATTATGCATATTTTATGGAAGGCGGCCTTATCGGCTAGCCTGTGATATTATTGTCTAAACATGTTGTATGTTGTGTATGTTCACCGCTATTCTCTCGACGATACATGAAGGCAGGGTGCCTGGGTAGGCACGATCCGCGCCCGGTCGGTCGTGACATAATATTTGGTATTTGTGTGTGTGCTCGATTCCAAGCCTGTCCCAAAATTTCTCACTTAAATGTCGTAAAACGCATCATTAGATATGTTGCCGACACATGTGAGTTGGAAATTTGATATTCCAAAGATACTAATCCTAATTTAAGGGGGTATAGTGACTCAGATTGGGCTGGTGATGTGGATGATAGAAAGAGTACAAGTGGAGGATGTTTTTATCTTGGCAATAATCTTATTTCTTGGTATAGTCGTAAACAAAATTGTGTCTCACTTTCAACTGCCGAATATGAATATGTAGCAACTGGAAGTTGTTGTTCTCAATTAATATAGCTAAGACACGTGTTAGACGACTATGCGTTTTCAAGTAACATCTTGGTTTTGTGCTGGATAATTTGAGTGCTATAAATATTTCCAAAAATCCAGTTCAACACTCACGTACAAAACATATTGATATTAAACATCACTTTTTAAGAGATTTGATTGAAAACAACTAGTTCAAATTAAACATGTTGACACTCTTCATCAACTAGCTGATATATTTACAAAAGTTTTAGACCATGAGAGACTTTCAAATTTGAAGAAGTCTCTTGGTCTTTGTAATAAAAAGACATTTTTGGTGAATGTCGGCTGAAATGTCTCTAACATTTCGGGTGACATTTACCTATGTAATATAATAAACTGATTATTGTTGTTGTATAGTGCATTACTTTTGGCCACACAAGCTTGATCCCTCAATAAGAACATGATTCCAATGTGATACCATTCTCTGCGATGATATTAGATATCATAAAAAGAAAGTATCAAAATAAGGCAAAGTCTTTACGAATTTTTGGCAACTGTGTAAAATGTACAAAATCCTTGAAATGATATCGTTCCTATTCTATATGAGTATCAAGTGCGTCAAAAGGATTTTGAGGATACTAAATAAGTATTCTTATTTTTGACACAATAATAGTTTGGTATGTATTGTATGATTAGATCAACACTACAACAAATCGCTTCAAAGAGGGTAGTCACCCTCTTTGGGCGGAATATCGCCCCCTTAGATCAAAGGAGCGATTTTTAGTCGCCCTTCAAGTCGTCTTATTACGTCCATTGTCTTAGATCAAGAAGGACGATTTTTCAAGTCGCCGCCTTTGGTAAGGACCAAATAGGGCGACTACACTCGCCCTTTTTGAGATCCATAAAAAAGGGAGAGTGTAGTCGCCCTATTTGGTCCTTACCAAAGGATGCAACTTGAAAAATCGCCCTATTTGGTGTGGTTCAAATAGGGCGACTACACACGCCCTTTTTGAGATCCATCAAATAGGGCGACGTCACTCGCCATTTTTGATATGGTTCAAAAAAAAAGAAAAAATTAATGCACCATCTGGGATTCGAACCCTGGTCTGTACCATGACAGTGTACTATTCTACCACTAAACCACTAGTTATACAATTTTAATTGCTACATCTAAACCCCCTGCCAAGAATCGAATCCGGGTCTCTTCCGTGGAAGTATGTCATTTTACCACTAAACCAACCATCAATACTTGTTATATTTATGCTCCTCGTAATCATAAATCCCTTGGTCGGTTCTAAAGTCAATTTTTAACAAGATGTCTATTTTTTTACACTTATTATTTATAATAGTGCAACATTTTTAGAAGTCTAAAGTTTTTAACTTTACATAGTAATATTATTGCTATTATTTATATTAGTATAGATTAATTCAAGTTAATTATGTGTTACAATACAATTCGTTGGTTATTGTTAGGATTGTTCACACGATATTTTGGATAAATTAAAATAGGTTTTAAAATATTTTAAGATAAATTAAAATATGATTTAAAATATGAAAATTTCGGATAACCAAAAAACAATCGTTCGGATATCCAAAAAATTGGATATCCAAAATTTTCGGATCGGATATCTAAAAAATTGGATATCAGAAATTTTCAGATAATTTCGGATCGGATTCGGATCCGAATAGTTTAGATACCCAAAAAATTGGATATCCGAAATTTTTGGATAACTTCGGATCGGATTCGGATATCCAGAAAATTGAATATTCGAAAATTTCGGATCGGTAAAATTATGATCTGAATCCGATCCGAAAATTTTGGATATCCAAAATTTTCATTTTAACATTTTTTAAATCATATTTTATTTTATCTTAAAATATTTTAATTCCTATTAGTTAAACTCATCTTTAATTCTAAAGTTGACTGATTTATACCAACAAGGGCGACTAAAAAATGCTCTGGTAGTTAGTGACAACAATACACTCGCCCTATTTGGTGAAATTAAAAAGAGTGACTTTATATGTCGCCCTATTTGATGAAATTAAAAAGGGTGACTTTATATGTCGCCCTATTTGGTGAAATTAAAAAGGATGACATTATCTGTCGCCCTAGTTGGTGAAATTAAACAGGGCGACTTTATGTGTCACCCTCTATGGACCCAAATCCAAATAAATTTATCTCAAAATAAATTTATCTAAAATTTGATTGAAATAAAATCAAGCTATAACTAATTTTATGATTAGTTATCCAGAATTGTAATACAATAACTTTGGTCCCAATATTTAGATTCCTTTTTCAACTTTGGACCCAAATCCATTCTCAATATTGGACTTTATAGCTAGTCCAGGTACTTGCTGCATCAAATTTGTATTCAATCTGTTTACTTGTCTAAATTTTATAGAGAGGTCACAAAATCAAGTATTGTCTAAATTCTAATTAAGAGGATTAATTTCAACTTTAACCAATCCCTTTTTTTGTGGGACTCAAGGAGGGCGAGTGAAAATATATCACCCTCTTTGGTGAAATTAAAAAGGGCGAAATATTATTGTCGCCCTAATTGGTGAAATTAAAAAGGGTGACTTTATATAGTCGTCCTTGTTGGTATAAATCAATTGCTATTATTTATATTAGTATAGATTAATTCAAGTTAATTATGTGTTTAGTACCAATTGAGCATTTGTGGAACATACAAAAAATATTATTCTAAAATTATTTGTATAGAATCTACGTGGTGGGTGGTGGTGGTGATTGCGGGCGATTGTGAGGGGTGGATGTGGTGGTGGGTTGTGGTGAGGGGTAGGGAGTGGGGGTTGGAATCAAATAGGGCGACTGGGATGACGTCTCCCAATTTGCAATTTGGGTTTGACTCAATGAGGGAGAGTGGTATTAGGTCACCCTATTTGAGTTTGGGTTTGACTCAACGAGGGCGAGTGTATAGTTGTCGCCCTAATTGATAAAATTAACCTTTTTGGTACTAACTACCAGGGCATAAAAAATACTTATAAAGCGTGTCTTAATTTATTGCCAAAATGAAAAGTTCTTGCGGGATCACAATACTTGTATTTTCCAAAATATTGCCAACATTACTGTTGATATTTTCAGATAATGATATTTGTTGGAATGTTGATCATAAATGACTTTCGAAAAATCAGTTTTTATCTTCCTTATTTTAGGTCATGTTTTTAATTGGAATTCAAACTGTAATAGGATAAGATTAAATTTCAAATATGATGTCTATTTTTTATCCTAAAAATTTTAGGTGCAAGTTTTTGAATAAAAATCAAACACATAAAATTAGGGAATTTTACAAATTGCCAAGAGTATAAATATCTTCTTCATATGTTCTTCTTTTTAACATTTTATCTTTTCCAAAAGGCGATCACCTCGATAAATACCAACCTAACCGATGGAATTGTCACTTCACACTTCATCCAAAAACTCCCAAAACCCTAAACCCTCTCCTCCAAACTCTCCCATGGAAACATCACCAATGTCAACACCTATGTCCGCCAACACCACAATTAACACACCCATGAGTACAAGTCCATCATTATACACTGGTGTTACTTCTTCTTCTTCTTCAACCCTTCCCGCGAACAGGTGCACGAATATTTTTCTTAGTGGAGATCAAGTGTTGAGTGTAATTTATACACTATTTTGAGTCCTTTTTAGTTAAGTATTTACCTCTTTTCATTTGTGTTTAGTATTGTATTAGGTTGTTTTTCTTTCTTTTGAGTCACATCGGTCCTAAAGGAGGAAATACCGAATTGAGGATGAAATGAGCTGAGTTTGAGGATGAAATCGCACAATCAAGGCCCAAGCAATCAATCAAGGAAGCCTTGAGAATCTCGGGAAGCAATTTAAACAAAATTACACTGTCAACCGCACGAGGTCTACCAGGCTAATTTGCAGAAGTTGCTCGGAGTTAGAGACGCGACGCCCAGGCAGAAGGACCGCGACGCTTGTAGTGAAGCGCCGCGGCGCCAAAATTAAGCACCGCGGCGCAGGAATCCAGTGACTACCAGTTGTTTTCGGCTGAACTAGGACCGCGGTGCTTGGCATCAGGGCCGCGGCGCCGACGCGCGTACTTCCTAGAAAAGGTCGATTGTTCAAAAGGGTAAAAGGATCCGAAACGAGATTTTTCTCAGATATAAAACCCTAAACTCTGTCATACCTCATATCATACTTTGGAGGCAAGAAAGGAGGCAAGTAACAATTGGAGACATCGAATTGTTCAAGTTCTTTTCTTTCCCTTATTTTTATTTCAGTTTATGTTGGATTTTGTATTAGTACTTAGCATGACAATGTCTAGGAGCTAATCTCTTTATTAGGGTTTTCCGTCGAATCTTCTTGAAACTCTTTCATACAGTTAATGCATAGTTATTTATTTCTTCTTCAGCATATTAAGATCTATTCAATATTGTATTGATTGCTTGATAATTAACTGGTCATTAATTGTCATAACTTATATGATTTCGAAATGAGATCCGAGAGGGAAGATTTGAATATGCTGTAGTTGTCTAGACATAGGTTAAAATCGTGGACGAAAGTACTCTGATACTTGTGTAGTGTTTAAGGTTATTGTTCTTAATCCTCCTGTGTGGTAAAATCTATCATAGAAATATAGAAGATTTCTGCATAAGATTGTGTGTTTATATGTCATAACCGGAATATAGAACAGATTAGTTGATATGATATCTTAATACGAAGAAGAATCATTAGCGTTGCATTAACAAGTGAAAGAGTGGATAGTTGAGGAGATTGGAAGCCCTATTTTCTTCATAACTGTTTTAAATCTAAAGTATTATCATTTTTAGTTATTTTCCGCACTTTGTTTAGTTTTAATTCTAAGTTATAATCACCAACCAAAAGAACGTCAACCAAATAGATACCATAGATTAGATATTCGGTACTTGATAAATCAGTCTCTGTGGATGATAACTCGGTCTTACAGACTATATTACTTGAGCGAGACGTACACTTGCGTAAACATATAGAATTATCGCAATAAGTTTTTGGCGCCATTGCCGGGGACTGACATACTATCAATATCGAATTATCTAGTTTCATTTCTAATTTGGTTTTTATTTTCTGTCTTTTTATTAATTTTATTTTACAACGTTTTCTCGTGATCTGTTTGTTGTTTTTGATCAATTTCAGGAAATTTGTTTATGCTTTGTATGAGAGGAGCAGTCACTCCTATCCCTTAGAACCCTAAAATTGAAAGATTGTGCAGACAGAACAGGAAAGACAAGAGAATTGTTGATTCTTTAGCAATGGAAAATCAGCAAAACAACAACATGGGGAATGATGAGTTACTGGCTGTGATGAGACAAGTCACGCATCCTGTAGATAGGAGCTTAGGGGACTATATGATGCTGATAATTACAGGGGTGCAGACTTGCATCAGGCTTCCAGTTGTGGAAGCTAATAATTTTGAAATTAAACCAGCAAACTTGCACATGGTTCAAGGCCCAGTTCAGTTTGGAGGATTACCGTCTGAAAACTTCCTGGAGTTGTGTGCAACTTTTAAGTACAATGGTGTTACTGATGATGTCATTCGGTTGAGACTCTTCCCATTCTCACTCAGGGATAAAGCAAAGAGCTGGTTGAACTCACTACAGGCGAACTCCATTAACATATGACAAGACTTGGCCCAGAAGTTTCTTGCCAAATTCTTCCCTCCATCTAAAGAAGCAAGGCTCAGAGGAGAATTGAATAACTTTTATCAGCTGGAGGGAGAATCATTGTATGATGCATGAGAGCGGTTCAAAGACTTACAGAGGAAGTGCCCGCATCATGGGATTGAGAAGTGGATGTTGGTCCACATATTCTACAATGGGTTATGTGGTACTACTCATACCATTATTGATGTTACAGCAGGAGGAACATTCATGAGAAAGAGTGCTAATGAGGCACATGATTTGATAGAAGACATGGCCACAAACAACTACCAGGAGGCCGATGAAAGATCAGCAAGCTGCAGGAAAGTGGCTGGGGTTCATGAGTTAGATGCTATCATTGCGTTGACTGCCCAGGTTGCCACTTTGACAAAGCAGTTGCAGTAGAGAACCATATCCGTTAAAGCTGTTCAGACACCAGTGAGTTGTGAGATTTGTGGGGGTCCCCATACTTTTGATAGGTGCACAACAGTAGATCCAAACAATGTTCCTATGGAGCAGGTTCAGGCAGTTGGGAATTTTTCAGAGGCCCTACAACAATGCATTCTCCAATACATATAATTAGGGGTGGAGAAATCATCCCAACTTTTCATGGAAGAATGACCAAGGGCAGCAACCTCAGTTTCAGGAGCTATTTCAACAGAACAATCCAGCTCATCAGTGATGATCCAAAGAAGGCTGTGCCACCGGGCCCATAAGAAAGCGATGAAATGAGAGTAGCATTGTTGACCTTGACTAACTCCCAGACTCAATTCATGGCAGAAACCAGGCCCTCATTTGCAACCTTGACCAACTCTCAGACCCAGTTCATGACTGAAACAATCATCTATTAGGAACTTGGAGACTCAAATGGGGCAGTTAACAGAAAAATTGAGTGACAGACCGCAAGGAAACCTCCCTAGCAACACAGTGATGAACCCAAGGGAGCAGTGTCAGGCAATCAGCCTAAGAAATGGTAAACAGTTAGAGCAGGTTGCACCCTAACGAGTGGTTGAAAAGGAGAATGAAGTGGAGAAGATAGTTGATGCAGATAAGGAGGGGGTTACTGATGACCGCCATATTTTAGAAAAAGCTCCACCAGCAGTCATAAGGGAATATACAGACAGAATTCCTTACCCTCAAAGACTTCAGAAGAAGGCCCTGGACAAGTTATTTTCAAAATTCTTAGAGGTCTTCAAAAAGTTGCATATTAATCTCCCCTTCATTGAAGCCTTGGAGCGGATGCCAGCGTATGTCAAATTCATGAATGATATCTTCTTTAAAAAGAGGAAATTGGCAGACTATGAGGCAGTGGTGCTGACAGATGAGTGCAGTGCTATTTTGCAGAAGAGAATTCCTCCAAAGTTAAAAGATCTAAGGAGTTTTACCTTACATTTCACTATAGAGAAGGTGACATGAAAGCAAGCTTTTTGTGACTTGGGGGAAAGTATCAATCGTATGTCCATCTCTACATTTAAACTTGGTTTGAGGGAGGCAAGGCCAACAACAGTGACTTTGCAGCTAGCAGATCGCTCAATCGTGCATTCCCGAGGAATAATTGAAGACGTATTGGTGAAAGTGGGTAAATTCATTCTTTCTGCTGATTTCCTCATTCTTGATATGGAGGAAGATGAAAACATGTCCATGATCCTTGTGAGACCATTTCTAGCCACAGGGAGGGCACTGATTGATGTTGAAAATGGAGAGTTGAAGCTCCGAGTCCAAGATGGGGAAATGATATTCAAAGTTTTCAAGCCACCAATTGAATCTCAAGCCAATGATAGATGTTTTGCCATTGGGATAGCTGGAAAGGGTGTCACTGAGAAAAGTCTCACAAGAACTGATGTTTGTGGGGTACCATTAAAGCAAAATATATAACCTGTGAGTAAGACCAAGAAAATGGTGAATGATGCCAAGATGATAAATGTTTCTGAACCAAGCCCTGTGAAGAAAAAGAGGAGAAGGAGGAAGAGAATGATCCTTAAATGGATATGCGGAAGGGATAATCTACCCCCTTGATTGAGTAAGAAAACTCTGTCCGACTAAAAGACGTTAAAGACAACGCTACTTGGGAGGCAACCCACTGTTTTAATTATGTTATTTCAATTTTTTTTGTATTAGTTGTTTTATTTTGTCTTGAATAGTCTCACGGTCTTGATTTCTTGTCTTATGTTTTTGGATGACAGATAAAGGAAGGGACTCACTCCGAAGGGCGAAGGGTTAACAATGCAGAAAACTGGAGGACACTGGAATTTTTCAAAGGAATTAGCGCCATTGCATGGAGCAGCATCGCAGACTCTCGCGAGCGATGTGTGCAGTAATTTTTCCTTCCTCCTGCACTCGCATGATTCTTTGTTTTCGTATCCGTAAGTTGTCCCTTTAATTTTAGTCTTTACACATTGGGGACAATATGTCGATTCAGTTTGGGGGGGGTCTTATTTTGTTTTGTTGTTGGTTTTGAGTCTTTTTGGTTTTGTTTTATATGTTAGTGAGTAATAATTTTTTTATGGATCATGTATGTTATAGTGACTGAAGATATTGAATGGATTAAGTGGGATAATGTAATGGAATTGAAAGCAAACATTTGTGTGTTTAAGTTAGATATGCCAAAAATTCATGACGTCTAATTAATTGAGATATTTGTGCTTAGCCTATGTATTTTCAATTATGGAAAGAAATTTTGAAAATATCTAGAACACATGGTTGCTTGTTATTTGAGGCGAAATAGTTAAGATATACATGTTTAGGGAAATGATTAAGACATTCTTTGATAGCCCTTCTTACCATTCATTACCTACCCTGACAAAAATCGTAACACTAGTCAGCCCCTTTGAGCCTAAATAATATCTTTGTTTGACACCTATGATTCCTCTGTTGTGCCATAAGTAATAATGAAAAAGTATTGGAATGAAAAGTGTTGAAAAAGAAATAAAAAGAGATGAAAAAGTTGATGCACCTCAATAAAAAATATGCAAATGCCTAAGTTTGGGGGTGCTTGTTATTTATAATATATTTCATTCTCTCAAAAGAAAAGAGGGGGAAAATAGGTATGAGATTAAAAAGAAAATCAGAAAGAAGGAAAAAGGGATTTGAATGAAAAATGCTTATGGTACGTAATTTGAGCCTAAATGCCAACTTTTATCTACCCCTGACTAAGCCTACATTACAACCCTTGAAAGTCCTAATGATCTCTAATATGTATGTCTATGATTAGTGGAGAATAACAAGTAAACAGATCTATAGAATTTTGGGAAAGATAGAATGAAATTGACATGCATAGGTTAGGTGTTTGTATTTCCAGTGATCATGACATAATTGAATTTGCGTAATATCTAACTTGAAATTCTAGATTGCTAAATATTCATGCTATGTATGTTCTAACATATTATCCCAGTTTTCATCCATGATTTTGAGAAAGCATTGCTATAGCTACTTGATCCACTTCATTGAGTCATTTATTTGATTTTGTTTGTGTTTAGTGCGTTACTCGAGGACGAGTAAAGTGTAAGTTTGGGGGTGTTTGTTGAGTGTATTTTATACACTCTTTTGAGTTCTTTTTAGTTAAGTATTTTCCTCTTTTCGTTTGTGTTTAGTATAATATTAGGTTGTTTTTCTTTCTTTTGAGTCACAACGGTCCTAAAGGAGGAAATACCGAATTGAGGATGAAATGAGCTGAGTTTGAGGATGAAATTGCACAATCAAGGCCCAAGCAACCAATCAAAAAAGCCTTGAGAATCTCGGGAAGCAATTTAAACAAAATTACACTGTCAACCGCGCGGGGTCTACAAGGATAATTTACAGAAGTTGCTCAGAGTTAGAGATGTGACGCCCAGGCAGAAGGACCGCGACGCTTGGAGTGAAGCACCGCGGCGCTGAAGCGCCAAAATGAAGTACCGCGGTGCAGGAATTCCAGTGACTACCAGTTGTGTTCGGCTGAATTAGGACCGCAGTGCTTGGCATCAGCGTCGCGGCGCCGACGCGCGTATTTCCGAGAAAAGTTGATTTTTTAGAATGGTAAAAAGGTCTGAAGCGAGGTTTTTATCAGATATAAAAACCCTAAACCCTGTCATACCTCATATCATACTTTGGAGAGGCAAGAAAATAGGCAAGACACAATTGGAGACATCAAATTGTTCAAGTTCTTTTCTTTCCCTTATTTTTATTTCAGTTTATGTTGGATTTTGTATTAGTTCTTAGCATGACAATGTCTAGGAGCTAATCTCTTTATTAGAGTTTTTCGTCGAATCTTCCTAAAACTCTTTCATAAAGTTAATGCATATTTATTGATTTCTTCTTCAGCATATTAAGATTTATTCAATATTGTATTGATTGATTGATAACTAACTAGACATTAATTGTCATAACTTATATGATTTCGAATCGAGATCCGACATGGGAGATTTAAATATACTGTAGTTGTCTAGACATAGGTTAAAATCGTGGACGAAAGGACCCCGATACTTGTGTAGTGTTTAAGGTTATTGTTCTTAATCCTCATGTGTGGTAAAATCTATCATAGAAATATAGAAGGTTTCTGCATAAGGTTGAGTGTTTATATGTCCTAACCAGAATATAGAACAAATTAATTGACCTGCTATCTTAATACGAGAAGAATTATTAGCGTTGCATTAACTAGTGAAAGAGTGGATAGTTGAGGAGATTGGAAGCCATATTTCCTTCATAACTGTTTTAAATCCAAAGTATTATCATCTTTAGTTATTTTCCGCACTTTGTTTAGTTTTAATTCTTAGTTATAATCACCAACCAAAAGAACATCAACCAAATAGATACCATAGATTAGATATTCGGTACTTGATAAACCAGTCTCTGTGGACGATAACTCGGTCTCACAGACTATATTACTTGAGTGATACGTACATTTGCGTAAGCATATAGAATTATCGTAACATCAAGCACCCTTGGAAATCAGCTATCCAGGGGATGATAATAACCCCATTAATGTTGATGCCACTACAAACTTCTCTACTATTTGGAAAAGTCAAGTTCATACTCCTTTCCTTCTCGGATATCAAGTCGAGTGTTCGAAAGAACATTTCCGCAAGAGCCCAGTTGTAAAAGGTCCAGGTTTAAGACAAAAGTCCCTTCTTGCTTAAGTTGTGACACACGCAATATGGACTTTGAAATCTCTTCAGAGGACACTGAACAAGAACCTTCAATTTCGGAACCTCAAGATGAACCACAAGTGCCTGATTCTCAACATAAGCCCTCTGTCCCTGTTCTACAATATGAATCTGAAGAAGAAGAGATTCCCGATGACACCCCTTTAAAAAAGTTCTGCCCTAGAGGAATCCCCCGTCATGCAAGAACAGATGTTGCGTAGAATGTTGCTGAGAATGCCACGACATCTCAAGTAATATTCCAACAAGCCTCAGAAGGGATATCATCGCCATCCTCCTTGAGCAACATAAAATCAGAAGCTGAAGATGATGTAAATGCTTATTCTGACAAATTCTATTCCAAAGTAAAATATGATAAATGGAATTGGTATAAGAATATGATTATAAGGGCAGAAAAGGTATTAGATTTAGCTTCATGTTCAGAGTATGAGTTGATTGAGTTCCTTGAAGATCGTAAGCTTCTGCAATCTGTAACTGATAAAGAACCTTACATTGATGAAGTAATTAGGATGTTCTATGCAAACTTAAATTCTGAGATAGACAATGTCTCCTCAAAGAATTTGTGAAAATATACATCTATAACAAGATATATAAGTTTACCCCCTAATTATCAATCAATGTTTGGGCTTTATACCTAAAGCTGGAAGCAACTCTACTGACAGGATAACCGAAAATAGGGATGAGATAATCGAATACCTCACTGGAGGTATAATGAAAAAATAGACTTCTGGATGCCCTGCTTCAAGGCTCACTGCCCTGTTTTCCACTCTTCATAAGATTATTGTTCATCATCCCATTGAAACAAAAAATACAACTCTGTCAAAGACCGTCATCTGTCACCCCCACCGCGCTTACGACTCTATACCCCAACCCAATTTGCCTTGCGGTCAAGTTGCTTCGCTCCTTTCCCTGCGGGTTCTTTCGCTCCTTGCTGACGGAGCGGCATACCGGAAAAAAGGCAAAGAAATCTTTCCTAGCTACCGGGGAAGGGGAGAGGAGAACAACTTTAAAGAAGAGAAGCGGAAAAGAGCGAAAAGCTCAAACAACTCTTGAGTCAGCTTTGACACTAGAGCTGATCGAGTGAGATCATAGCTAGCTAGATTCGGTTCGAAAGGGGCCGCTCTCTGGCTAGGATCTAATTTGCTATGTCCGGTGGAGAATCTGCTTTCTATCCCACTCGCTCTACTTTTCATGTCAAGCGTACAAGTCTAGTTTAGTGGGATTTACTTCACAATTGGTTTCCCTCACTGAATGAATCAATATTAACCTCTGACCAAGCCTCTATGTTGTACAAAATTGGAAAAAGATTGAGAGCTGATCTAAGGAGAATGATTTTTTTATCAAGAGACCAATTTGGCTGAAAAAAAATCAACCTTGATCTTTCCCTACCCCTCACTTATCTATCAGATTCTAGTTAACCAAGTCTTTGAGTCTCAAGGTGAGGATATTATAGGGAAAGCATCAGAAGTATATGCAGTGAATAGAGCAATCTTAAAAAGCAAAGAAAGAGTTATTGATTTTCCTTGGAAAAAGGAAGAAGATAATGAGAATGTTGTCCGAAATGTTACAAACATTCCAGTTCAAGGAAGGCACCTCTGTCCACTGATTGGCTAGTTAAACAGATTACAAAGCTCAACCAACATATCTCAGAGGTTGATACTGCAAGGGATGCCTTAGTCAAGGTCAGAGACCAGTCTTTAATATTGCTTTCTTCCTAAAAGGGGGGGAGATAATTCTGCTTTGCAGGGGGAAGAAAAAGCTGAGAGCTCTGCTGATGCTGCTGATGTTAATGTAGAATATGCCGTTTATGCTGCCATGCAGAATGAAGAAGCAGTTGAAAGAAAAGTCTTGCTGATAAGGCTGAGGTTAAGAGCAGAGACTGAAGTTGCAATGCAAATGGCAAAAGCTGAAACTGCCAAGCAAAGGAGAGAACAAGCTAAAATTATGCAAAGGTAGAAAGCGGCTGAAAGCTACTACTGATGCATAACGTAAAAGGGAGAAGCTACTGGTGATTAGTGGAGTTAATTGATTGGTTTTAATTTGGTCTGTGTTTTGTTTAACATTGGATATTTGGTGCTGTACTTTCTGACAATGTTTGTTTTTTGGATGATATGCGTGAATGGTTTATACTTTCTTATTTCTCCTAAATCCTATCAGTTTTGTGTTATTCATGTTTGTACTAATATTGTATCTAGTATAATGGTATACACATACACATGTTGTATTTATATGCTATCACAGGTTGAGTGGAGTATTATTGTAATCATATATGTTGGAAAAATATCTATGACATTGTCGTAAGTCATTTGCACATATTAGAATAGATTTTGTGAAGAAAGGCAAAAATGGGGAGAATGTTAATGTTGGGTTTGACGTTGTGACATTTTTCCCATATCATTTTCAGTTCTAAGTTAAAATTCAAAAATATTAGAACAAATGTCACGACATTTGGACCAATATTCTGTGAAATAGTTTTGCCTTACTTCACAAACTGAAGTAATTCTCGTGAGATTTTTACCACGATGATAAAGTAGCTTGGCAATGTGTTTAGGAGCTGATTAAACACGGGGGAAGAACAAGTCAAAGTTGTTGCTAAGCTTGGGGAACAAGTCCAAGAAGTTGAGGATTTTGCTCCATGATCTTCTCCAAGTAATCCTATCGGCTGCTCATCTTTCTCTCAACCTCCACAACCAATCGATGAACTTTTCAAGGAAGACTCTCTACTATAAATAGAGAGACCAAAAGAGTGAATCCTATCGGCTGCTCATCTTTATTATTTCCACTGTTATTTACTCTTCAAAGGTTTTCAGTTTTATCGAAGTGTTGTCACTTTTGTCAGACAATATTTTTGGCGACATTTGCAAACTGCATTGACATTCGATTTGTTTTTACTTTCAGTTTATTTTTTATTGTTCCATAGCATATCCCGGGACCCAACAATTAGGCTTTACATTTCTGTCGCCCATATATTTTTTACGTATTACCAATATACGAGATAAGGTTCAAGCCTAACGCACATCATGAAGGTGTCTTTGATTAAAAGAAATGGACAAGTCCCACGGCAAGAAATTTCTCTCGCCCATATACTATTTGTGACAACTAATCTAGTTTCAACAAAATGTGACACTTTTAATTGGTAGAGCCCTCAAAGTGACTAAGGAAGTAAAGTATTAATCGCAACAATATTTATATATGTCACCACAAATATGCATAATTTTCTTATTTCTCACTTATTACAACCCGCCGTTCTATGCACGGCCGGCCCAACATGTTTGATGTTAAGCTTGTATTCTTTCGGAGGTGTTTTAGTGCAAATATTAGTAGTGATCCGTCATTAAAATACAGTCATAATCAACCTACCTTCTTTTTACTCTTTGTAACGTGAGAAGATTTAGCCAACAGGCCACTCTCAAACTTAAATTAGCCAACATGCCCTTCAATTTCTTTTTGATTTATTTTGGTGGATTGAGGTTTCGGATATGTGAGCCCGGAGTCCTTCATAATTTTTAAAAGATTGGAGTTTTAAACTTCTACACTTAAGTCCATTTGACTTGTATTAAAATATACAAAGCCCACTCTCTTTTCTAAAGTATGAATAAGTCGCTCTCTCTTCCTCGATACTATCAAAATCTCAATTTTTCATTCGATTTTTCTTCTCTCAGAGCTCGAAAGCTCTCCAATCGTTGTTTTTGGGCATGTTAATTAATTTGCATCAGTTCCGGAACATTTGAGCTCCATATTGCCTATATAAAAATTTCTATTTATTTCGAACTTGATAAATCCTAGTGTTCATAAAGTTCTGAGTTTTTTAAATTTTTGAAACTTTAGCATTTTTCATTGAAATATGTGTTATTTCTACTTATTTTGCTTGTTTTTTATAGTTCTTTTTACTGTTTTTATTTTTGCAAATTCATCTTGATCTATTAATAGACTTGAAATTTTAGCCTTTTTGTTGGTCGAAATATGTATTATTTATAATTATTTTGCTTGTTTTGGTATTGTTTTTATATTTCTTCAAATTTATCACAGTCAATTAATAGACTTGTTGTAAAAAATATGTGGTATGTCAGTCAAAATAAAGTTAAATATGTTGGGTCAATTATAAGCCAAATCGAAAATAAACCACATTGCTCTATAAGAACTCACTACTTAGGATAATTTTAGATCATTTTGATCGATGATAAACTAGAGAAATAAAGGCGACTATTGGAATGTGAATCATGCTAAATCTGCACTAGTCTAATGAAAAAAAGAATTAAAAAATGGAATTCAAACCCAAAACCCAAACACCAATCTCAAACCCCAAACCCTAACCCCCATCCCCAAATTCCAAATTGCACAAATCTAAGGGACTATGGATATGTATACAATAAACCGACTGTCGTCTATAACTAACAATTATCATTTAGGCTAGACTTCAAGCATTGTCAGTAATTATCCACATGTTATATATAAACCAAGGATCATATTTGTCTAAAACACACATAACTAAATAAAATAAAATAAATAAAAAGACATGTCACTATTTAAACATTATAATAATATTTTGATACATCCTATTAGAGTCCCCATCCATTGAACAAATGATAAATAGAGTTTTAGGACAAGTAATAGTACTTAAAAGACCAATATTTATCTAAAAAAAGACATAAATAAATGAAATAAAGATATACCATTATTTAAATATTATAATAACACTTTAATACATCATATGATAGTTTTCATCCATTGAACACATGATCAAAAGAGTTTTATGACATGTAATGGTACTTAAAAGACCAATGTTTATCTTAAAAGACATAAATAAATAAAATTAAATACATAAAAAGACTTGATACTATTTAACCATTATTATAACACTTTATACAACATATGAGAGTCCATATCAATTGAACACATGATCCAAAGAGTTTAAGCACAAGTAATGGTTGTCCTTAAAACAATGTTTGTGATTTGAAAACAATAACTTGTTGTCAGACTAATTGGATACTAGTGTTATGATTACCATTACTTGTCCTAAAACACTTTTGATCATGTGTTTAATGGATGAAGACTCGCATATGATATATTAAAGTGTTATTATAATGTTTGAATAGTATCAAATCTTTTTATTTATTATATTTTATTTATTTATGGCCTTTTTAGACAAATAATAATCTTTTAAGTAGCATTACTTGTTCTAGAACTTTTTTGATCATGTGTTCAATTTATGTGAAATCTCATATGATGCATTAAAGTGTTATTATATGATTTAAATAATATAAAGTCATTTAATTTATTTTATGTTATTTATTTATGGCTTTTTAGACAAATATTGATCTTTTAAGTACCATTACTTGTCCTAAAAACCGACATGCCCACCTTGGAATACTCGACCCACGTCCCCAACATGCCTACACAACATAGTACCCCCCCCCCCACCCACCCTCAACTTATGCACTGACTGACATTGAGGCAGCTATGAACACAATGTCACTGAACGCTCCAGACGAAAATTAATATATGGACACAGGCGCCACATCTTACTGATGCGCGATTTAATGCACACACTTTAACGCAAGTGCACGTTATCGTGACAAGTAATATAGTCTAGGCAAGACCGAATATCGTCCTCAAGGATTAGTGTTCAAGTACCAATTATCTATCCTTTGTTATCTATTTGGTAACCGATATTTGAGTTTGTTGATTATAACTAACAATTATAAATACTAATTAACTGTGTGTTTACTTCAGTAGTGATGAAAATAGGGCTTCCAAGTCGCTTCAACTATCCGCTTATATTACTTATTAATGCAATAAATTATGGTTCTTCTTCTTTTGGAGATAGCAGGTTTACTAATTCGTTTTATACTCCTGTTAAGGCTATATAAACACTCAACCCCAGTAGCGCTCCTTTCTACCTTTCGGTGATAAGGATGACTCTATAGGAGGATTAAGAACAAAAACCTTGTTAATCGTCACGCAACTCGCGTGAATTTAGGTATTTAAACCCCTATTAACGCTACACACGTAATTGAGGTATTTTCATCCCCAATCCGACCTATGTCTACCTAACTTACAGCATACTCACAACCTCCTCCTTTCGAAGTTTGATTAGAAATCATATAAATAATGATAATTAGTGATCAATTAATTACCAAGCATTCAAAACAACTATTGGGTAAATCTCAACAACAAGAAGAACAACCATAAACATGCATCAATTCATAACATAAGGTTCAAGTGAATTGACATGGAAAGCCCTATAATGGAATTAGTTCCTAGCCATTGACATGACAAGAACTAGTTCAATTTCCAACATAAAAACTGAAATAAAGTAAAAGAAAGAAAACAAATTACTAAGTAATGGTCTCCAATCTTCAACTCCAAGAAGTCTTGTGTTTGTGCAAGAAAGGGAACCCTTGAAAACTGCCTAGGGTTCTCTTTTTATAGCCTAAAAACCGCCCTTAAGGTTTTCCTGCAGGCCTGGCCCATAAAATCGTCAAAGACCTGATTTTTCCCGCGTCGGCGCCGCGGCCCTGCTATTGACGCCGCGGCGCCGGAAGTTCTGAAAACTCTCTGATGATGAGGCGCCGCGGCTCTGCAACTCTACTGTCTGGAGGCGCCGCGACGCTGGAACTTCTGAGACCCTCTGGATATTGGGCGCCGGGGCGCTCGGACTGATGGCGGTGAGGCGCTGGCGCTGCAACGGTGCCTTTGCCTGGTTCGCCACTTTCTCGCATTTTAAGCTCTGGAACCTCCGTTTTTGCCCTCTTTTCGCTCATTTTCCGCCAAGGAGCCATTTTAACCAATTTGACTCAAAAGAAAGAAAATCTATCCTAAGACGACATGTATTTGTACAAAAAGGGACAAAAGACTAACTAAAAACGACTCAAAAAGTGTATATAAAATACACCGATCAAATACCCCCAAACTTAACCTTTGCTCGCCCTCGAGCTAAGATAAAAAAGAAAGAAATAAAACTCAAAGGAGAAGAGAAATAAAAGACTCAATGACATTGATCACTTTGCTGCATTAGTGTCACTTAGAAAAACATGAAGATTAGCAGAATAATATGCAGGAACATATAGCATGAGATTTTAGCATTCTAAACACATTAAGCTAGATATTTCGCAAACTCATTTTTATCATGCTTAATGGAAGTTAAAATACTGAATCATGCATGTTAATTTCAAAAATCCTATGGCATTTTTACTTGCTATTCTCCACTAATCATGGATATGCATCTAAGAGATCTTCAGGACTTTTAAGGGTTGTAATGTAGGCTTAGGCACAGGTAGGTAAAAATAGGCATTTAGGCTCATTTTTGTGTACCATAAGTTCTTTAGCTTTTCAATGCTTCCCTTTTCTTTTGATTCTTTCCTTCACTTCAAATCTATCTTTCCCCTCTTTTGTTTTGAGAGCGTGAAGTGTATTATAATAACCAGCACCCCCAACTTAGGCTTTTGCCTATTTCTTATAACTTTTTTTTATTGGGGTGCATCAATCTTGTTTGCTCTTTTTGTCTCTTTTTTAACACATTCTATTCCAACTATTTCACATGTTTACTTATGGCACAAGTATGAAAATATAGTGTGTCAAAGAAAAAGTTCAATTTTTAGGCTCAATGGGGTTGACTAGGGATATTTTTAATGTCAGGGATAGAAAAGAGTGGTAAGAATTGGCTAACAAAGAAACGTCTGAGTCATCTCCCTAACATGCATATCCTAACTATTTCGCCTCAAATAGCAAGCAATCATAACACATAGGTTTTAATCATTTTATCATGCACAATTCAAGCAAGAAACTCCAAATAGACAGATTTCATGAGTTTTTGACATATTTAACCTAAGTGTTTAGATAGTTGCTTTTAATTCCATTACATTATTCCACCTTACTTCACTAGGTGTTTCTAGTAACTACAGCATGCATGATCTTTGACAGACAATTATGACTCAAAAGAAAAAAATTATGACTCAAAAATACACAAAAACAATAAAAAAGACTCAAAACATACTATAACAATAAGACATAAATAAGACACCCCCCCAAACTTAAATCACACATTGTCCCCAATGTGTGCAAGACTCAAAGACAATAAAAGAAACAAGACACTTACATACTTGGTTAAAAATGGTGGCGGTGGCGGTGGAATTGGATCCCGTTGGAGGGGAGGGCTCAGGATTTTTTGATTTGGAGAGAGGGCCGTCGGAATAGGGCGTTGTCCAAAAATTTAGATTTTTCCGTTGTGGCGCCGCGGCCCTGCAAATGGGCGCCGCGGTGCTCAAACTTCTGGGCTTCTTCTGATCTTTTGGCGCCGCGGCCCTGCTCCCAGGCGCTCGCGATTTTCTCGAAATCCTCGCTTCTCTTCGCCGCCCTCCAAGTTCTTGGCCTTGTACCTGTCAATCACAACACAAACACTACCTCCGTGAGACTGTTCTTAATAAAAACTAACTATATTAAAGTAAAATAGATCAAAATAACTTGGGTTGCCTCCCAAGGAGCGCTGTCTTTAACGTTTTTTAGCCGGACACAAGTTCCTTATCATTCTAGGGTGAGAGAGGTTACTAAGTTCATATATTCCATTTCATTGATCAAATATGGTTTTAACCTCTGTCCGTTTACCTTGAATGAGGCTCCCTCTCTCCCTTTTATTTCAATTGCACCATATGGGAATACTCTTACCACCGTGTACGATCCAGTCCAACGTGATTTTAACTTGCCTGGAAACAATTTTAACCTTTAGTTGAATAAAAGCACTTGTTGTCCTTCTTGGAAGTCTTCTGGTATCAACCTCTTGTCATGCCATACTTTCGTTCGTTCCTTGTAGATCTTTGCATTCTCATAGGCGTTGTGCCTGAATTCATCTAACTCGCTCAGCTGTAGTAGCCTCTTCTGCCCTGCTGCTTTGGCATCCATGTTAAGCTTCCTCATCGCCCAATATGCTCTATGTTCCAACTCTACTGGCAAGTGACATGCCTTACCAAAAACTAACGTATATGGTGACATTCATATTGGTGTTTTGAATCTCGCTCAGATGCCCACAACAAGGTCATCCAGTTTGATAGACCAATCCTTCCTTGAGCCATTCACCGTCTTTTCCAGTATGCTCTTCACTTCCCTATTTGACACTTCTGCTTGCCCATTCACTTGAGGGTGGTAGGCAGTTATGGTGCGGTGGTAGACTCCATATCGGGAAAGTAATGAATTCAGCTGCTTGTTGCAAAAGTGACTTCCTTCACATCGATGATGGCCTCGAGTGCGAACCTTGTGAAAATATTCTTTTGAAGGAATCTTTGAACGCCTTTTGTCGCTTTTCTTTTATGGCTACTGCTTCTACCCATTTGGACACATAGTCCACTGCCAGAAGGATATATTGATTTCCAAAGGACGGCGGGAATGGATCCATGAAATCGATTCCCCACACATCAAATAGTTCCACTTCCAATATCCCTTGCGAAGGCATTTCGTTTCGTCTTGAAATGTTCCCTGTTCTCTGACAACTATCACATCTCTTCACAAAGGCATGGGCATCCTTAAAAAGTGTTGGCCAATAGAACCCGCTTTGCAGTACCTTTGCCGTTGTTCTTGATGCCCCGAAGTGTCCACCACATGATAGGGTGTGACAATGAGTGAGAACCTGGTGCATCTCCTCCTCTGGTATACATCGCCTGATGACTTGATCGGCACAGTGTTTGTATAACATAGGCTCCTCCCAATAGTAGTGCTTTACTTCTGAGTAAAACCTTTTCACTTGCTGTCTTGTCAATTCTGGGGGTATTACCTTAGCTGCAAGAAAGTTAACAAAATCAGCGTACCAAGGTAAATTAAAATTCGCACTTACTTGAAACAGTTGCTCGTCTGGAAAATGATCATTTATTTGCACATCCTTGGTGTTCTGGCTCTCTGTGTTCTCTAGTCTTGACAAGTGGTCTGCAACTGAATTCTCTGTCCCTTTCTTGTCACGAATTTCCACGTCGAATTCTTGTAGTAGCAAGACCCATCGAATGAGGTGAGGTTTTGCATCCTTCTTTGTCATCAAGTACTTTATGGCAGAATGGTCAGTGTATACTATCATCTTATTTCCAATCAAGTATGGCCTGAATTTCTCAAATGCATATACTATTGCTAGTAATTCCTTTCGTGAGTCGATAATTTAACCGAAAGGCCATTTAGAGTTTTACTAGCATAGTAAATGGATCTAAATACCTTGTCGATTCTCTGTCCAAGCACCGCCCCATCGCATAATCGCCAGATCGCACATCAGTTCAAATGGGAGCTCCCAGTTTGGTGCAATGACTATGGGTGCTGAAATAAACTTCTCCTTGAGTGTCTGAAAAGCGGATAAGCATTCCTTATTGAAGTCGAAGGCAACCCCCGTCATTAGCAATGTGGAAAGAGGTTTTGAAACCTTTGAAAAATCCTTGATGAATCTTCTATAGAAACCTGCATGCCCAAGGAAACTTCGACTTTTGTTGATATCGGAGGTGAGATTTTCAATCAAATCTTTGCTTTGTCTACCTCAATACCTTGGTTTGATATTTTGTGTCCCAGAAAATCCTTCATACTACCATGAAATGACACTTCTCCCAGTTTAGCACAAGGTTAGATTCTTCACATCGGCTTAACACTGCTTCTAAGTGCCTCAAACATTCATCGAACGATGCTCCAAAGACCGAAAAATCATCCATAAAAATATCTATAGTCCTCTCCACCATGTCTGAGAAAATTGTCATCATACACCTCTGAAAGGTTGCAGGTGCATTGCAAAGTCCGAATGACATCCTTCTGAATGCAAATGTACCAAAAGGACAAGTGAATGTCGTCTTTTCTTGATCCTCTGGCGCTATTGCAATCTGGTGATACCCTGAGTACCCATCCAAAAAACAGTAGTAGTTGTGCCCTGCAAGTCTATCCAACATTTGATCTAGAAATGACAATGGGAAGTGGTCTTTTCTGGTTGCCTTGTTCAACTTGCGATAGTCAATGCAGATTCTCCATCCAGTAACTGTTCTAGAAGGAATGAGTTCGTTCCTTTCGTTGGTCACCACTGTTATTCCACCCTTTTTGGGCACCACTTGTACCGACTCACCACGCTACCGCCGATATAGGGTAAATTACTCCTGATCGAGCCATTTCGTGATTTCCTTTCGACTACCTCTTTCATGTTTGGTTTTAGTCGCCAGTGCCTCGATGGATGGTCTGCTCTCCTCATCTAGACGGATCTTATGCATTACCGTTGACGGACTTATCCCTTTTATGTCTGCTAATATCCATCCAATGGCATGCTTGTGATCCCTCAGCACTCTTAGCAGTTTATCAATCTCTTCGGTGGATAGGTGGCGTGAAATGATCACTGGTAAGGTTTTATCTTCACCTAGGTATTGGTATTGTAAATGATTGGGTAGAATTTTTAACTCTAATTCTGGAGCCTTTTCTGTGGATGGTATTGATCTTTCTGGCATCTGGCCAAGCTCTTCATACCTCCTCTTATCCCATTTCTCATAAACATTCATCCAATTTGCATACTCCATCACCGGTCGTTTTACTATTATCATCCCATTTGGTCGATTTCTTCAAGCCGTATCATCATGTCCAACCCTTTGGTCGACATCGCATCTTCGATAAGATCAATGGTCGAGCGCTTATCATTGGCATCCGAAAAGTTCGCCCAAAAACATTGAAAATCACCTCTTCTTCATCTACCCGAAGCTTTAACTCACCTTTGTGAACATCGATGAGAGTCTGTCCTGTGGCTAAGAAGGGTCTGCCAAGTATGATGGGGATTATGTCGTTATCTTTTATGTCTAAGATAACGAAATCAGCGGGAAAGATGAACTTGTCCACCTTCACCAATACATCTTCGATGACTCCTCTAGGATGAACTATGGAGCGGTCAGCTAACTGCAAGGTGATGTTTGTAGGTTTGACTTCTCCCATTCCAAGTTTGCAGAAAACTAGATAAGGCATCAGATTTATGCCTGCCCCCAGATCGCACAATGCTTTCTGACATTCAAACTTTCCAATGGTGCATGGGATGGTGAAACTCCCTGGATCTTGTAATTTCTGAGGTAGTTTTCTCTGTAGGATGGCACTACATTCTTCAGTCAACACCACTGTTTCGTAGTCCTCTATCCTCCTCTTTTTGCTAAGAATATCCTTCATGAACTTTACATAGCTCGGCATCTGCTCTAGTGCTTCAGCAAACGGGATATTGAGTTGCAATTGTTTGAGAATTTCCACAAATTTAGAGAATTGCTTGTCAAGAGAACATGTTTTTAGCCTCTGGGGATATGGTATCTTCACATGGGGTGCGTTCACAACAGCTTCCACCAACTTTTCGGCTTCGATTCGGGCGCCGCGCCGCTTCCCCGGCGCGGCGGCCAAACTTCGCCTGCCCCGTAGTCTTCGACGCCGCGGCCCTGTTTCATCGGCACACACTGCCGCGAACTTTCCATCTCCACTGATTCGGCATTCTTTAGGTCAATCGCCTGACATTGTGCTTTCATATTGCCTCCCACATGTGCAGATTGCTTTTCTTGCATTTCGCTGTTCAACATGACCGCGAGTTCTCCTATTTGCGTTTCCAACTTCTTCATGGCCATTCTCGTTTCGTCCATGAACTGAGTTTGATACCTAGTGAAACTGAGTATGGCTTCTCGTAACTCCTCCCTCTCTTCCTGTATGGTTGGAGCTTTATCATATTGACAGTAGTAATCCATGTCTTCAGGATCCCTGAGATGAATCAAAACCAACAACGGATCACGGCACACTTGTTTTCACAAAAATAAATAAATAAATAAAAACAATAAATAAAAACAAAAATAAACCAAATTAGAAATTAAGAATAGATAAAATGTATATTGAACTATGCCTAATCCCCGGCAACGGCGCCAAAAATTTGATGCGCGATTTAATGCACACACTTTAACGCAAGTGCACGTTATCGTGACAAGTAATATAGTCTAGGTAAGATCGAATATCGTCCTCAAGGATTAGTGTTCAAGTACCAATTATCTATCCTTTGTTATCTATTTGGTAACCGATATTTGAGTTTGTTGATTATAACTAACAATTATAAATACTAATTAATTATGTGTTTACTTCAGTAGTGATGGAAATAGGGCTTCCAAGTCGCTTCAACTATCCGCTTATATTACTTATTAATGGAATAAATTATGGTTCTTCTTCTTTTGGAGATAGCAGGTTTACTAATTCGTTTTGTACGCCCGTTAAGGCTATATAAACACTCAATCCCAGTAGCGCTCCTTTCTACCTTTCGGTGATAAGGATGACTCTATAAGAGGATTAAGAACAAAAACCTTGTTAATCGTCACGCAACTCGCGTGAATTTAGGTATTTAAACCCCTATTAACGCTACACAAGTAATTGAGGTATTTTCATCCTCAATCCGACCTATGTCTACCCAACTTACAGCATACTCACAACCTCCTCCTTTCGAAGTTTGATTAGAAATCATATAAATAATGATAATTAGTGATCAATTAATTACCAAGCATTCAAAGCAACTATTGGGTAAATCTCAACAACAACAAGAACAACCATAAACATGCATCAATTCATAACATAAGGTTCAAGTGAATTGACATGGAAAGCCTTATAATAGAATTAGTTCCTAGCCATTGACATGACAAGAACTAGTTCAATATCCAAAATAAAAACTGAAATAAAGTAAAAGAAAGAAAAGAAATTACTAAGTAATGGTCTCCAATCTTCAACTCCAAGAAGTCTTGTGTTTGTGCAAGAAAGGGAACCCTTGAAAACTGCCTAGGGTTCTCTTTTTATAGCATAAAAACCGCCCTTAAGGTTTTCCTTCAGGCCTGGCCCATAAAATCGTCAAAGACCTGATTTTTCCCGCGCTGCCGCGTTCGCTATTGGCGCCGCGCCAAGTTCAAAACTCTCTGATGATGAGGCGCCGCGCTCGCAACTCATCGTCGAGGCGCCGACGCTGGAACTTCGAGACCTACGGATATTGGGCGCCGGGCGCTCGACTGGGCGAGGAGCCGCGCCGCAATCTGCGTTTTGCTTGGTTCGCCACTTTCTCGCATTTTAAGCTCTGGAACCTCCGTTTTTGCCCTCTTTTCGCTCATTTTCCGCCAAGGAGCCATTTTAACCAATTTGACTCAAAAGAAAGAAAATCTATCCTAAGACGACACGTATTTGTACAAAAAGGGACAAAAGACTAACTAAAAACGACTCAAAAGTGTATATAAAATACACCGATCACTTACATGACGTCATCATAAGGTACTCTCTCGTTTGATTTCAATTTGAGTAATTTAAATTGGAATATTATTGTTTGGTAGTGGACAAGCCATTCCCATTCACGGTTTGGTCATTCATCCTTATCCCCACCACATCCACCACTAATCTTAAAAAATATCCTTCGTGCCCCTAAACAAATGAAAAATCTAATCTATGAGCAACGTTTCACAAATGATAATAATATTTTCCTTGACTTTGATCATTTTAGATTTTTTGTGAAGACCGACATGGCTTACATATTATTATATGTTGATGACATCATCCTCACCACATTATCTGATGCTCTCCGTCGATCCATTATGTCTCTCATTTCCTCTGAGTTTGCTATGAAGGATCTGGGCCCTCTCAGTTATTTCTTTGGCATCTCTATCACTCGACATTCTGGTGGTCTATTTTTGTGTCAGGTATGACATCTTGCAAACTATCCCACACGCCAGTAGATACCAATTTCAAGCTCAGTGCTGATTCTGGCCCCTCATATTCAGACTCAACTCACTATCTTAGCATGATTGGGGCTCTGCAGTACCTCACATTCACGAGACCTGACATATTCTATACCGTGCAACAAATCAGCCTACACATGCACAATCTGACGAAAGCGCACATGCATGCCCTCAAACATATTTTACACTATGTCCAAGGTACACTTCACTTTGGATTACATCTATACATGTCCCCGTTCACTGGTCTCACTGCTTATTTTGATGCTGATTGGGGTGGATTTCCTGACACCCGATGCTCTACGTCTGATTACTACATTTTTCTCGGAGATAACCTATTGTCTTGGTCTTCCAAAAGGCAACCTACACTGTCCCGATGCATTGTCGAAGCAGAGTACAGAGGTGTCACCAAAGTCATCTCTGAGTCTTGTTGGATCTGTAACCTTCTACTTGAGCTTCACTGCCCGATCAAAAGGCAACACTGGTCTACTGCGATAATATTAGTGCAAAATCTCATTCAACATCATCGCATTTCGTTCGCAAAAAAGTGACTCGTGGTCAAGTTCGTATCCTTCATGTTTCTTTCAGATATCATATTGCCGACATCTTTACCAAAGGACTTTCGTGCATACTATTTGATGATTTTTGAATTAGTCAGTGTTCGTGAACCTCTCATTTCGAATGTGGGGGTGTAATAGAATATTTCTCGAATAATCTTTCATTAATTATATATATCTTATTTTAGGTAGAATTATATTCCTATTGTAATTAGGTCTCCTATTTTAGGTATAATTATATTTTCTATTATAATTACGTTGATTAGTTACCTAGTATAAATATTCTTGTACTATTATATATATTGTACATTATTGATGAATACAATCAAGAAACAGTATATACTAATGCATGAATTTCATGTATAAAATTATAAAGAAAAGTAAAGTTACGAACCAATAGTTATCGCGAAGATAACAAGATAGAAGATAGCAAACTTGTTCACTGCAGCCATATTTGCAAATTAAAACTTTGGATTATATTGCTATTTGCTAATGAAAATCTAGTAGAAGAGTATTGTGTGATGATTTTATTCCTGGAGAAGGATCATATTTATAGGCCCCCAAGTATATGAATATAAATTAATTAAATGATCATTCTAGTTTTTATTTTTAAATAAAGAGAGTTATTGCATGTTTTCTACCAGCATATAAATCTGAAATTGCAGCTTCCTATAATATAAAATAGGCAAAAAAAACGAATAAAAACATATGGGAATTTTAAAAAGAAGATGTGAAAATTAAAGAATTTGATAAAGAAAGGGTCTCGTTTGAACAAACTAAAGAAGTTTAACAGGTAAGATACAGCTTTACAAAATCATCAAAGGATTAATTATTTAATATTTGGTATTCGAAGTCAGAGCTTTAAGTATTACTCCAACATATTTTTCTGGATATATATTCATGTTTCCCTTAAATTAAACATATAAAATCAAGGAAAGATATGATATAAATACAACAACAACATACCCAGTGAAATTCCATAATGTGAGGTCTGAGATGATAGAGTGCAAGACCGTCTTAAATATTTTGGGGGGTCCTGTTCTAATTCGTAAAAGTGGACCCTTAATATAAGTAAATATATGATTTTAATAATTAGAAATTGTAAATAACAACTCAATACAACTTCAAGTTAATCAACCTCAACTTTAATTGGGCTAAGACCTGCGAATTATGAGCTTTTACAGTAAATTATGGCTAATACTACTTAATAAAAAATGAAAAAAATGGACCCTTAAAACTTTTCATTCTTCGAGGTGCAATAACACAACTCGTACGAACCAAAAGACGACCCTGATAGAGTGTACACACCTTACCTCCCTCCACCTTGTTAGGTTTATATATGCTCGAAGAGTAACATTGAGAACTTGCAAAGAAGGAACTCATATATTTCTATACTCTACTTGCCCTTCTTGAAGGATCTTAATTAGTGGACTATTTTTATTATCTAAAATATTCAATTAAACTGCATCCTGACGTAGTGAACTAACTGATCGAACTAAAGTAAAGCTACAACGAGGACGAGGACGACGATAACAACAAAATAACAATAATATATTTAGTGTAATTGTACCGGTGAGATTTGGAAAGAATAGGATGTACGCAAATCTTGTTCCTACCTTTGTAAGCAGTGGCGGACACACTATAATCATGGTGGTGCAGTTGCACCACCAGATTTTTCAATTTTTTTTTTATAATACAAAACGACGTCGTTTTGTTGTCAATAGCCACAAAACGACGTCGTTTTGTACTCTACCCACCATAATTTCCAGATTTTTTAAAAATATTCTTTATATACAAAATGACGTCGTTTTGTTGTCAATAGCCACAAAACGACGTCGTTTTGTAGTCAATAGCCACAAAACGACGTCGTTTTGTACTTTACCCACCATAATTTCCAGATTTTTTAAAAATATTTTTATTTACAAAATGACATCGTTTTGTTGTCAATAGCCATAAAACGACGTCGTTTTGTACTCTATCCACATTGCCTCGATTTTTTTTTGCTACGCAAAAAAATATTACTTCGTATGTTTGCACCATCAGAAAATATTGCCTGGATCCGCCACTGTTTGTAAGGTAGAGAGAATGTTTCCGAAAGACCCTCAATTCAAAAGAAAAAAATAGAATAGGTAAATAAAAGAAAAGGATAAGGCATGACGGGCATTGTGCCTCTCAAAAGAATCATCAGATTTTTTTTTATGACAGAAAACCCATATATAACTTATTATTTTCACATTAGATGGACGAGACACCAACTCTTACGTCTTATTGTTAATAAAAGCATTAATTACATCTATCATGACAACTTTTCAATTCGGGACCGATAAGGCAGCTTTCAGATTTTGGGGAATTAGGGATGGTTGGACAGAGGACGTAAGATAAAACTGACGCTTAGGCCGAAAAATCTCATGCATGGCTCGGGTTTCAATGGATCTTGTCACCTTACTCATAAAAAATCAATTCCAACATTTCGAGATCTCCTCCCATTCACCCATGTAATCGCCACCTACTATAATATATTCTGGTATCAACGATATAATAAATCTATAATAGACTATGGATATGCTCTATGACTGTAATCGACGTCATAAAAAGTTGTTCGGACTGATTTTTCGATGAAAAACCAGAATTTTCGTCGGAAACGGGATCTGAAAAGTGAAGAAATCAGAAGCTTTTGAGGGAAATATTTAGTTTTCAATTTTTTTGGGTAATTAAAATATTGGGAGTCAAAATGTATTTTCTAAAATTTTGGGATTAGATTTGAACGTAGAAAAATCTGACGATGATGATGTAATAATAGAGGGTTGTTTTACTAATACTTTGAGACTAGTGACCTTTTGACCAATATAAGTGTTTAAAATGACTTTTTGGCTAAGAGGCCCTCGTAACATTGGTCAATATTATTGTGGTTTATGGAATTATGCTTCTCATTATTTTGAATTCTTTGTAACAATTTGAGGTTATGGACTTTAGTGTGATAAAATATAAAATAATGACTTTTATGTGATAAAAAAATTAGGAAGTAATTTTTCTATCATAAACTTTAAAATTAGATAATTTCATGTAACAAAATTAGAAAAGTAAGTTTCCGTGATAAACACTATGATGGGTTTCCCTTTAGGAAATAATTTTTGGCTTATTTTTTACTTTAACTTTTGGGTTATTTCTCAATGTTTTTCCTTTCACCTCAACAACGTAACGATATTTAATTAGTAAATGTTGAAATTGCGAAGGAGCAATAAAACTTTGTATTAATCTATACAGTCTATGATTTACCACAAACCAATAATAACACTTTATTCATATTCTTTTTCTTCACACCAAACTTGGTATTGAAGGGAAAATACATATAAGGCAACACTTAATCATAAACACACAAATCTGCTAGCACATATATTCTTCACGTACATACACCGAGCTAGCTTATTGTTGAAGGGTAAAAGAAATTATACAAACAACATACTTAAAACAGAAACACACAACATATTTGGAGTACTAGTTGATATTAATTAGCAGCCAAAACATTTTTCAGCTAGGATATTTAGAACCCATCCCGTCCATGGATTATAAATATCACGGCAGGAAGGCACATGCCGTGTATGATACACCATTGGGGTTTATCTGCAAATTACAGAATCGGCAGACACTCCAGCCACGACAGGCATCAGGATGGTCCTGACAAAGCTCGCCACAAGCTCCCATAACTTGCAGTTTGGAAGTTCCATGCATATCAACTGCATATACATTGAGATTAAAATCATTGTAATAATATGAAAACTATAATATTGTAATACGTGAATTCAATGTACATACATACATATATATTAATGCAGTATCCTAATTCCTAATGCATGACATTCATAAAATTAATTAGTAAAGTTACGAACCAATAGTCATGGCCAAGAGAACAACGAAGAAGATAGCAAAGTTGTTCATTGCAGCCATATTTGCAAATTAACACTATGGATTATATTTCTAATTAATGAACAATTAGCAAGCAGAAGAGTATTGTGTGTGGTGATTCCATTCATGTAGAATCATCATATTTATAAGCTCCCAAGTTCACTAATATATATTAATTAAATGCTCATTAATGGCCAATTTTGTCCTTTTTTTTCTTTTTTAATAAAGAGAGTTTCACAGCAACGTTATTCCAACAAGTTGCATAATATTGTAATAATATTGTTATTCCATGTTTATTTATTTAAATAGCTACTGTATTATCAAAATCCATTGTTATCTTTTCATATCTTTTTTCTGATTTGATATAGAGAGTTTCAATACACGTCAGGTAATACTACTAATGATGATCTATTTCTAAAGCATAAAAGTCCTATATTTGGATAGACAGGTTCAAAAATGGGAGTTGCCAAAAAAAAACAAGATTTGTGACGGAAGAATGTATCACAAATTCGACTTTGTGATGGTTTTTTGTGTGAGTTACACCATGGATGTACGGGAATAGTATATAACTACTATTAGTGTTTTGAAAGGATAAACTATAATGATTGCAATAGTTAATAATCTTGTAGCCAACAGAGTCGTGGCTACAATAAACTTGGGTATTCTTGAACTTCGTTCTTGAATGATTTTTGAGTCTTGGATCTTGGATCTTTGATCTTCGTTCAACTGCAACAAGCCCCTTGATCTTTATGACATGAAATCAAAAGACACTAAATCTGATAGTGTTACAGAGGCGCTACTGAGTCGAGTGATATTGACTCTGTCCTTAAGACATTATTGCCCCGTATATATTCTTTTACGGTGATGGACAACTGTCTCCCAAGATAAAACAACAACTAACAAATGAGCAAATAAAACTCAAGAAGAACCTTTGAGTGTATAAAAGAATGTTTAGAGAGGAAGAATTCAGAAATCTGAATTATACAAGTGTGAAGTGTGTTCTTCAATCGAGCCTAATGGCTCAATTTATAGCGTGTGTAATATGACTTCTCATCTATCCAACTAATGAAATCAATGGCCATGCAATGACACTTATTGAGAGGTTATAATTCAGCCAAATAATGGTTGAATTCAAGTGCCAAGTAATGGAGGATCAACGCTCCAAAACCAGCTTAAAAGTCAGAAACTTTTCGTCTTTCGTCGATCATTCTGCCTCCGAAGCGTCGCGGCTCTGCCTGGGAGGCGCCACGACGCTTCGGCTCCAGTGACCAAACCAACATTAGCACTATGACACT